>CM028673.1:18722618-24255118 GCA_016760335.1 Gastrodia elata
ACCGAGCCCGCAGCGCTTCGACTTCCCTGTGGAGCCACAGTGCCACGTGGTAGCCTCTGGCAGTGCCACGTGTCAGGTGGCTCCCACTGCTCGAGCCCCGAGCCTATTCGGCTTCCCTGTGGGGCCCACAGTGCCACGGGCAGCCTCTAGCAGTGCCACGTGTCAGGTGGGGTCCTCTGTCTATTAATTAAATAATTTAAGTACTGTTAGCCTAATTAATTGCAATTAGTGACTAATTAATTATGATTAGTGTTAATGACTTTTGAAGAGTAGCCTTATAATTTATTAATTGTAATTAGTAATTAGAGGTTAATCAGGATTATTTTAATATTAATTAAACCTTAACAGTAATTAAAATAATTAATTATTATTAAATAGTAAACTATAATTAATTATTCTTAATTAAATATTAACAGGTGATTAAATTTAATTAAATAGTAATTAGTGCTAATGACTTTTCAATATTAAAAAATAATATTATATATATAATCATTAATTAATAGATTAATTATTGTTAATTAATAATTAAGCCTAATTAATCATAGATTAATTAAAGGTTAATAAATTCAAAAATTATATATAACTTTATGAATGAATAGTAAAATCATTCAATTTGAATAAATGAAAAGTAAAATAATTCAAATTGTATTTTTTTGAATAGTAAAACTTAAAAGTTTAATAACTTTTTGTAGAATAATCCAAACATAGGAAATATAGGTCTCAAAATACTCAGAAAAATAAATAGAATCAAATGGCGTATTATAAAAATTAATTTCGGGGTACGCATAACGAGGTAACATTTCAGGACCTCTTAAAAACCCCATAACTTTTTACCCAGTTATCAGAACATAATCAATATGGGTCTTAAAATGCTCAGGAGAGCGGCCCCACCACTGTAGTAGTATTAGTTTTCTTATTTGGACATCAGGATAAAAAGTCAACCCTATAATTCCTAGTGAAAATGACCAAAATGTCCCTAGAGTTCAAGCAGCCATAACTTAGTCAAATCAACTCCAAATTTAAAAATTCAAGATGTTAACTAGTTTAGAATTTCAATGTTATCAATAAACTGAAATAATAATATGGATATGAACCCTAAAAATTTAGGTAAAAGACCAAATTACCCCTGACCACATTTTGGTCATAGCTTGACCGTTTGGAGTCCAATTTGGACGTACTTATTGCCTATCTTCAAGTTTGACAGTAAAGAATCTGATGGGACTAAGAGAAATCAATTTAGAAACATGAGTCAAAAGTTGACTTTTAACCCTTATAGTAGGGGCAAAATAATTATTTACCCTAAGATTGGACTAAGTACCCCTAACCTTTAATTAACATTCCAAAACATTAAAACTAATGTTATAATCGTGTTAGTGACATTTAGGCGAGTAAAATCATCTATTAGGTTAGATTCCAAGATTTTCCTAAGTCTTTAACGTTACACCTTAAGGACCTTTCCTGAGGCTAGGACTAGATCTTAGGTTAAAGTTCATTCATTAGGTAAATTGGGTTACCCAATGGGTGAAACTTTATTTTTATTAGTTTTTAGACTTTTCTTCTATTTTAAAAGTTGTTCGGATTATTTTGTATTTTAACTTTAGATATAGGATAGGAGATTCATCCTATTAAATTTGATTACTTAATAGGATTGCCATAATCAGTAGATCACTATTAGATAAAACCTAGAACTTAGGTCTTATCCTTTTTGGGATTATGTGATTAAACCTAAATCTCATAGTGTTTAATCCATAATCTGTAGGCTTAGAAGGTCTGGATCAGATCTTAGGTAGAACATCTAAATTTACAAAACTAGGATGTATTATTTATTAATTTAACTCATAGCCATCTATCCGATTGAATTAGATTAGAACCTGAACAGTTCTAGTCCTTTTTAACTTGTAAGGATGAATTTCTAAGTTACACTCGATAGTAGGAAAATGGTGACCCTGAACTTGTGTAACTTGGAATAGTTAGAATGGTTAAGTAGAAAAACAAATGATATCACCATGTTTAGTAGAGTCCCTTGTTTCTATTTGATATTTTATGCTACGCATTCCTTGATTTTTGTGCCATATTTTCTTGAGCATGTCATATAAGATTTTTGATGCATGAATAAAATGTTAGGAAAATATGGAGACTCCTTAGATTCCTTGTGAAATTATTAAAGTGATTAATTAAAGATAATAATGTGTTTGAGCTGCCTCTCAGTATTGTCTTCTGATTGCCTAGTCTTCTTGTTGACACTAGGGGAAGACCTTATTTATATCTTATGTTACTCTGTTGTGTGCTATTTGCCTAATCTCCTTGTTGACACTAGAGGTACACCATTGGTGCCTTAGCCATACTAGTGCTAAGATCCTTCGATATCCGATGGGCTAGATTAGCTGTTTTCTGTATGGCAGTTGATACCCGGACATTTACATATATATGCAGTTACGACATTTTGTTTACTTTTTGGCATTTTTATTCAGTCAGCTATTTCTTTATACTGCTTTTATATTTTAGGATGTTAGAACCATACTGCTATTTATATGTATCACTATTGAGCTATTTTATTTTAATTGGCATATTTTTTTTACCACCAGCATATTTAGAATGTAGCATTTTTCTTACAATACTTGTTTGATTATGTATCTTTATAAGCCTTACCTTGCTTAGCTCACATTTGAGGCACGTCTTAGCCTCTCTTTTTACTTAAGTTATAAATGATGGCTTATAGCTTTTCCTTCCTTTTGTATTGTTTGCTGCTCCCTTATACATTTGTTGCTCAGAAGTTATAGAATGGTGATATTATATAACACATATAAAACTTATCAGCTGAAAATGTACTTAGACAATTGTCTAACCTGATTTTTTTTTTTTTTTTTGCTGGGGCCCTACATTGTGAAACCGACAATGGCAGATCCTATTTAGTTGGACGATCGGGATCTTGGTGTGGAGCCATATTCGAAGGAGGAGCCTATGGAAGAAGCAGCTATTTAGCCCCTTCTACTTTTAAGTGAGGATGAGTGCACTTTTATCTTTATTATCTGAAACTTAAATTTGATGTAATAATACAGGTACTTATGACTGCATATTTGGATTCTATGCTTATGTTTGAGATGTATTTCTTTACACTTATGTTGTGATGCTTGGATGATTTATATTGTAAATCGCTTCCGCACTATGTATGTTTACTTAGATAGTGATTGAATGTTTGATTCTATGCTTACTCCTTCCCTTATTAGGTGGATTGTGGATTTCATCCTAATCCAATTGTAAGTGAAGGGTTAGCTAGAGTGGCACACCACCCCTTAACTTAATCTTGTGGATTAAGGGGTGGGGCACCATAGGCAGACAAAACAGAATAGTAGGACTAAAGAGACAGTAAATACAAATGCATAATCTTTTAGTTATTTACTTTTCTTTCTATGGACATGTCTAGAAATAGCTGAGGAGTCACGTACATCTACAAGATTATACGGTTTCCAAGCTTAACACACACTCCTCAATGAATAATGTTAATCATCCTTATTACTCCTCCTACCCCTGTTAATTAGGGTAAATGTGCACCAGAATCTACCAGAATATAACTAAATCAAAGGCAACTGTTATCCAAATTATTATAAGTTTCTATTTCATGCACAAAGTTCTCTTACATGATATATTCAAGGAATTAAGCACAAAATATAAGGAATATGTAGCACAAATAATCAAGTAAGCAAGGGACTCTTCTATACATGGTGACACTGTTATTGTAAAATTAACCCATTCTAACTATTATAGTAAAATTAACCCATTCTAACTATTATAAGTTACACAAGTCAAGATCTTCAATTTCTACTATTGAGTGTAACTTAGAAGTACGTCCTTATAAGTTAAGAGCAATTAGAATTGATCAAGCTCTAATTTGGTTCAATCAAAATCGACTATAAATTAAATAATAAATCATCACGACCTAATTAATGAAAAGATGTTCTGTACTAAAATTTGATCAAGATCTACTAAACTAAATATTATGATTTTAACAACACAAATTGGAGTTAAGTATATAACCCAAGGGTAAAAACTTAAGGATCAGATTCTAAGGTGTACTACTAATTTAGGCGAATCCTTTCAAGCAAAGTCAAGCTTAATAGGATGATTCTCCTATTCTTATTTTAAGGTTGGAAGACAAAATAATCAAAAATAAATTATGAAAATCAAGAAACTAATAAAATTAAAGATTTATTCATTGAATAACCTCATAATTTAATAAATGAAATATAACCTAATATCTATCCTTAATCCTAAGGAATTGATTCTAAGGTGAAGAAAGGATTCCTAATAATAAGGCTAAGGGATGTTCTAAAAGTTAATTGAGTTTATGATCATTCAACTTAATTTGATGTTTTTGATCAATTAAAAGAATTAGGGATGAATTTTAGCTAAGTAAGGCATATTAACTTTGCTTAAAGATTTTCAAGTTAAAGTTAAGATTTTTAGACAATTAATCAAATTATGAGAATTTATAACTTAAATTGATCCTAAATCAATTTTATTACTAATTTTAATGATTTAAAAAGTATTTTATGATTCTATGACACTTAACCTAAGTTTTGGGCAAAATGATCATTTTTCCCCTACTTAAGGGGACAAAAAGCTACTTTTTAATTTAAAGCTCCAAATTAAAATTTCTTACTGCCAAATGATTCCTTACTATCTAATATGAAGATAGACAGTAAATACACTAAATTTGGATAAGAAATAGGTTATATAGATCCAATTTAAGGTTTTTGACCTAAGGGGCATTTTAGTAAATTGCACTTAATGGAAATCTAAATATTTGTGCTGTTTACTATTTGTTGCTGTTCAAGGATTCTAGCGAGTCTAGGAACACTAAATTCTATGGTCTATAGGCTTAGTTATGGCCAAATCAATTCTAAGGGCAATTATGGAATTTCCTAAGGTAAATAAGGGTCAAAATCTTAACTTTTCCATTTGGTGTCGAAATTCAGCAAACTCAGTTGCTATAGCTTTCATATATCACACTGAGTACTTTAACTAGGAGAATACCTAAATTGGACCTCAATTGGTCAAGTTATGACCAAACTAGGGTTAGGGGTATTTTGGTCAACTTTAGGTTTTTAGGGTCAAGAACTGAAATTTTATTATAGAATACTATTGGCACTGAAATTATAAACTATTAGAACTTTAAATTTAAATTTTCTGATTTGGAGCTTAAATGACTAAGATAAGGTTAAAACAAAATCTAAGGTTTTAGGGATAATTAGGATAGGTCCTAAAAGTCATTAAGCAAATTATTGGTCAAACAGCTAAGTTAAAACTATCAGGGACATACTAATAATCTTTTGATTACATTAAGAGCCATATTGGCTATATTTGGGTCACTAGGTACAAAGTTATGAGGGTTCAAAGTCTTGGTATAAGTGAGAGAATTTCCTAAAATACCACTATGTTATTTAGTCATCCTATGGAAAAACTGATACTACCAGAATATTCTTCTCATTTTTTTGATTAAAATAAGATATATTTTAATATGTTTGAACTTATTGTTTATTAATCATGAGTGATTAAAGTTTTTGAATTTTAATTTAATTAATACATGAAGTTTAATTAAATGAATATTATTATTTTAACAGAATTTAATTAACCTTTATTAATTAAACAGCAACGACAGAGGGACCCATGGGCACGACACGTGGCAGCCGTGGATTCGACAAGTGGAACGGCGGGACCCACATTATCACACGTGGCATGAGGTAAGCGGGTGGATCCGAATGGCGGGACCCATTGGCACGACAGAGGAGACGGCCTGTTCCCACCCAAACACGCGGCAGGACAAGAGGGGCTCGACGCGTGTGGGTGTGGCCCAGATGCCAGACGAGGCCGACACATGCGAGACTCGCATGACACGCGGTGCGAATGTAGCTAGCGCGGGCCAGTTGTGGACCTCGCAAGAAGATCATTCGACTGCAGGCATGGGGCCTGCAGTCACGAGCCCAACACACCGCGCCCGACGCAAATGGATCGGGTCTCGGGTTGACCGGCCCAACCCACAGTGCCAAAAACCATCTCGGACACTCTAGACTAAGGCACGAGAATCAGAGGACCCGCCGGCGGTACTAGGTGCCGACCCGCAAGCCATCGGGTCGGCCTTGATGGGGGCTAGCCTTAAATTTGTTTTGGCCATAACTTGGCCATTTGATATCAGAATTTAGTAATTTTACATTCTATGGAACCCTTAGGCAATAAGAAATAATAAACTGATAGAAAATTTAGATTTCATTAGGACAATTTACCAAATTTCCTTATGAGTCAATCCTTAAATTGAGCACACAAGGCTTATTTAATATCCAAATTAAGTGTACTTACTATCTATTTTTATATTAGACTGTAAGTAATCATTTGTTATTAATAAACTTCAAGTTGGAGCCCTAATTCATAGAATTGAATTTTAGACCCTTAAGCAGGGCAAAATGGTCATTTTGCCCAAATTTAGGTTTAAATATTCTTAAACCTTAAATTCATAATATAATTTCTAAAAACAATATTTTGACTAATTTAGGATCAATTTAGGATGCTTAAGCTCATTAAAATGTTTTTTAGGAAAAACCTTAAAATTTACTTAAAAATCTTTTAAGTCTTAAATTAAATTTCATAAGGTGAATTTAGCTCACCTTATGCTTTCTATAGAGAATCATATCAGAATAATATGTAAATAATTAAGATTAAAAGCTTAAATATTCTCTTTTTCCTAAATCTATTTATTAGAATCTTTAGGATCTTATTCCTTAGGAATTAGTTTGGAAATTCAGGTTAAAATTCATTCACTAAGTAAATGTGTTACTAATAGATGAAAGCTTGTTTTATAGTTTTCTAGAATTTTATCATTTATTCATGATTATTTTGTATTTTAACTTTAGTTTAAGTTTATAGGTCCGTCTTATTAAGCTTGATTTTTTCTTAATAAGATAGCCTTAATTATAGCTCATGAGAATTAGGTTTAACTTCATACTGTTAGTGTTAGAATCTATTGGATTAAGAAATTAAATTTCAATACTTGAACTTTAACATCTTAATCTCCTAATTTTGATTTATATTAATCAAGATTGGCTTTGGATTAATTTAAAATTGTCAATTAGGACATTTGATTTACTTATAAACTTAAATAAGCATCATTAATTAAAATATGTTAAAATTTGATTAGTTCTAATTTCTTTTAACTTTATAAGACCAATATTCTGAGTTTATACTCGATAGCTAGATATTGGAGATCCTAAACTTGTATAAATTCAGATTAGTTATAATGAATTAATTAGAAAATAAGTGAAATCACATAGTTTATTTAGTTTTAATTGCACCTTGTATTTGTATGCTTTGCTCCCTTGTTTTGGACCTTTGTATTTTTGACACATTAGATAGAACATAGTATATTTGATGGATATTCTATGTTAAATTTGAAATATTCATAAAGCATATTCATAATTAAAAGAGACAATTTAAATCAATGAATTTTATCTAAATTTTGTAGAATATATCTTACTTAGTCTGCCCTTATAGTGTGATGGCATATTTGAGATGATATTTTATCTAGGATATTTCTCATAGAAAGTGATATTTTATCTAGGATATTTCTCCTAGAAAGTGAAATTTTATTTAGGATATCTCGCCTAGAAAGTAATATTTTATCTAGCATATTTCTCCTAGAAGGTGATATTTTATCTAGGATATTTCTCCTAGAAGATGATAATTAATCTAGGATATTTCTCCTAGATGATCAGAAAGGTAAGTGGGATTTACTTTTTGGCAGGACTAAGTAAGAATATGCCCGCATGAGATAGTATTTTTACTTTATATTTTCAGCTTATTTCTTTATATTGCACTTTATTTATTTACAGTATTTTAGTATTTAAAGTTTTTTCTTGTAAATTGGTGCATATTTAGTAATTTTGTTTACATATGAAAGCATGTTAGGATGTTAGACTTTTATTACAATTATGTAATTTAAATTTTGTTTTACAAACCAACATATGTAGAATTGATCATAGTACTTAAGATATTTCTTATACTTAGTAGATTTTCATTATTATGTTGCTTAACCTCTTTGCGGCTTGAGTTCAGGTATGTGCTTACCTCACATTTTATTTAAGTTATAATTAATTAATTATAACTTCTATCACTTTCTTTGTTGCTTAGTGCTCCTAAATTGCTTAGATAATTTGTGATATCATTTAATTCATAAATTGCTTAACCTAAAATGTACTTAGATATTTTGTATAATCAGATTTTGTTTCTTTTGGCTGGAGTCCTATCATTGTGATACCGACAATGGCAACTCCGAGTTATTTGAAGTAGGACCTCAGAAGAGCTTGTTCAAGAGGAGGAGAGTGCTAGTGCAGATCCTTAGTTTTATATATTCTGTTGTGAGGGTGGAATGTTTTTCCTTTCTATTATTAAAACTTTTTATTATTTTGTAATAATACAGGTTCTAAAATATATTTTCTTTCATGCATATTTATTCTGAGTTGTATAGTTCTTTATTTTATCATGGATGTGTGGATGTTATTATTTGGTATTCTTCTGCTCTCTGATATTTTAGTATGCTTATTTAGTGATTGCCTCATTTTCTCTACTTAGAGCATAACCTTCCCTTATTAATGGATTAGGAAATGATTATTCATAATCTAATGCTAAGTGAAGTATTGCTCTAAGATTAAGTGGTGGCCGCCACAATTTGACAGTAACTTGGGCACTATTAAACATTATTCAAGCCCGAGCTGTGGTGAACATATCAAACTCGATAGGGTCAAATTGACCATGTATAATTGTTGATCACTCATTATAATGAAATTTTGAAACTCATTGAAAGAATTTCATGAAGGGGTTAAGTATATATTGAGTACCTTAAATCAAGATTAGGGTTCTAAGGTCACTGCTCGAGTCTCTAATTAGCTGAAGTCTGAGCTTTAAATGGTTCCCAATCAATGAAAATGATGTTCTTGCATCGATTGGGATAAAATAAGGGATAAAGGAAGGCTTAAGCGGTGGGGATGTGAGCTGGGCAGCCAGCGTGTGTCGCGTGCATGCGCGGGTGGCACGTGTTGTGGCTTGGAGAAGATGGATCAGCACCTCTATTTGATCGAACGGCGTAGATTCCACGCCGTTCGATCAAATGGTGAATCTGTTATTATTAAATTGAAATTTAATTTAAATATATAATTTAATTAATTACTAATTAACAACTATTTTTCTAATGAAAATTAAGGTATCAAACTAGCTCCAAAAAATCCAAAAAATTCACTTATAGTTAATTTGGAGGTGGAGAACTAAAAAATGAAGTTGGAATTTTAATCAAAGATTTATTTAATTATTTTAATTTTCCAAGTGTTTTAAATATATTATAATATTCGTGAAAATTTAACAACTTCCAAAAATTCTCAAAATTTTACCCTTAGCTAATTTGAGAGTAAGAAGTTCAATGGTGAACTCAGATTTTGATTTGGAGATTAAATTAATTATCTTAATTTTCTAATTAAATAAATATATTAAAATAATCAAAATATTTAATTGAGCTCTAAATCACTCCAAATTTTCAAGGTTTGCTCTAAACACCATTTAGAAATTAATGGAGATAATTATAAACTGATTTGACTATTAATTATTGATTAACAACAAGGGTTATTACACAATCAAATATAAGCATGTTGAACTCACTAACAAAATACAAGAAAATATATAATACGACTGAAAATCTAGAATTCTAACATGCATATATATATATATATATATATATATATATATATATATATATATAGATAAGGTAATAAAATGCATAAATAATACTGCAAACCATAAACTAAATTGAATTGAGCTGTATATAAACTGAACTAAAATCAACATTTAATTGGACATATGCCTAAACTAACTTGCCATAATAGTAATTGGCTAAACATAGCCACCGAATAGAAAGTCCCACATGTATCATCTATATAACTCATGGCTAGATTCAATTTGGACTATGGAATCGTACATACATCATCTAAGCCACTCATGGCTGGATCCGAGTCTATTCTATCACAATAAGAACTGAGTAAGCAACCTAAATAGGATACACTCGATAATATTATTATCTGTTTTAATGAATTTTAAGTTAACGAATGCAAAATGACATGTTTTACAAAGCTAATATGGAATATTCATCAAATACTCCATATTCCACCTAAATATGGATAAGGCAATTAAACTCAAACAATAAGGTAAATCAGAGTATTCAAATCAAGGATTTAAGCAGTTAAATAATCAAGATATATGATATCCCTTATTTTCTAATTTATTCTAGCTAATCTGAGAATATACAAGCTCGGGATCTCCAATATTTTACTATCTAATATAATCTCAGAGTCAAAATCCTATAAAATTAAACATTATAACTAATCAAGTTATAATCTAAAATCAGACATTATCACTTACTGAAGTTAAATAAATAAGTCAACCGTCCTAATTAATGTATTTATTATCCCAAATAAGTCTTGATCAAATTAATTAAGATTTAAAGATTAAGAGCTAAAACTTCAATAAATGGAGTTTAAATTTTTTAATCCAAGGTGCTAAACATCTAAGGTCTAGATTCTCGCTAACTAGTCTCTCCAACACTATAAGTTAAGAAAAAATCTTATTTTGCACAATCAAACTCAATAAGACAAGCATCTACTGACATTAACACCAAATATCAAAAGATAAAATAATTAACTTTACTTTAAAGGCTAAAGCTTAAACTAAGGTCTCTATCTTATAAATTAAAATATAATATATTGAGTAATTCCATTACTTAATAAAATTAAACTACTAAAGTAGTGATTAAAGATCTAAGAAAGAGATTGGGAATTTTCTTCACTATAGCATTTATGCCATTCCCTAAACCATTATTAGGGTTTAACTTAAGAAAGTATTATAAGTGCTAATCAAGTCAAAGCTAAATATATATGCTTTATTAAGTCATAATCAAGCATTAAGAAAGGAAATGTGGATTCCAAATCCACACTTGATCATCCTAAAATTTACTTAATCAATATAGGGCAAAAACTAGAATTAGACCATTAGGGCTAAATCATGAGTCAAATAACCTCAACAAGGTTCTAAATACTTATCTTATTTAATTTAAGGGTAATGGTTAGGTTATGAAGTTTTAATTTCACTTTAATTAAGATTTGATAAAAATCACCAAAATGCTCCTTCATTAAGGACCTAAGAGTGATTTTAAGTTCCAAGGTTCCAAGCTAAATTTGCTCAATATCAAATGATTATTTACTGTCTAAGGAATTTAACAAATTAGATATTAAATTTGGCTAAAGAAAGACCTTAATGAGCACTAATTAGGTTTAGGGCTCATTAAAGAGTGATTATTCATTTAAGCAATAGAAGAGGAAATCTTAAGTTATGAATAGGCTCTAATATGTCTAAGGAGTTATTAGACATCTCAAACTCTAAAATCAAAGCACTAATGATCTGAATATTCATTCATTAGGACTTAAAGTAATTAACCAAATTAAGCACATAAGAAAACTATTTTTGATTTCATAATTAGTTCTCATCTGCCAAAGGAAAAGAATGAAATATAAATTATGAAATTTGACCAAGTATTTAGCCTAATATTCACTAATTCATTTTTTGGGTAATTAGTGCTTAATTAAGAAAACTAATTACATGAAATTAAATTTTATTGGTGATTATGATTCTACACACTTTGCTAATTATAGTGGTATATTGGATCATTAAAATTGGATTTGAATTGACTATTTATTTCATTAATTTAAATTGAATTTTGTTTCCATTTATTAATCATAGGTTTCAAATTTTCCAAATGATTTTTCCTGAAGGGAACTAATACCATTTAATCGGGTTATTTAACTAGCCCGATTCCAAACTACATGGATCAGGGTCCGACCCAACCCGCAACCGTGCTTCTCTACCTCTACGAGATCCCTGAAGATAGAAATATTAAGGTTAGGGCAAAACTCTAATTCTTGTCCACTCAAACGTGCTGACAACTCAATCTCAGTATCTATTCCATCCCTGGAGCATGGTGCATCGACTGAATGCCAAAGTCCCATGTGAAAATGTCGTAGACACCACAATGTTGGATGCCCTAATAACCTTACTAATAATTTATTAGGGCTTATTGTTGTGGCTCCACACTCCCATCGTGGTCTTGTTAACATGTAGGATAACATGATTATGATGGAGTGGTTAGCATGACAAACCCCCCATTTATAATTAGATTAGGTCTTCACCCTAATCCAGTGATAACTAGGGATATGACACATAATTGAACTGAGACTTCACTAAATGTATAAACAAGAATTGCAGAGTGTGGAAGCAAATAAAGTATAAACATCCATTAACCATAATGCAAAAAGAATATAATCTAAATCAAAATAAAATATGAAGTAAAGAAATACATCAGAATCTTGTATTATTACAACATTTGAAATCATGTTTAACTAAATAAAATAAACACTCATCATCACAGAAAGGAAAGCAAAAATTATCTACGAGTCCACAGTAACGAGAAATCCTCCACTTGATTCGACTCCTCTCTAGGTGCTATAATCTCAAATAGCTCAGAATCTGACATTGTCGATTTCATAATGCCATGGGCCCAATTATAAAAGGGAAATTCTGATTAGATAATTATCTAAGTATATTTTAGGCTGATTAAAATAATTTCCATTTTTTGATATCACATTTTAAAAGGAAATTTAAGCAAATAAGAGGTGCAACAGGAAACAAAAATTGCATGATAACTATAAATAATGCATATTTACAAGTTAACAAAATAAAGTATGTAAAGAAACATACCTCAACTAGAAGCTGCAACAAGATCAAACAATATATGTATATAAAAGTAAGAAAGACTGAAATAAAGTCCTAAACGTGCATACAATTATTAAAATATGCTAATTTGACATAAATAAATCCAAACTGATATAAAATAAAAGCTGAATAAAGTACAAAACCAAATTTAGCATCCTATAAGTAGCAGTAAAGAAGGTGATGAAACAATAGTAAAAATATAGAGAATAGAAAATAATAAGTAAATATGCCACAGTATAAAATATAGCTAACAAAGCCACATAAACTATACTGAGACTGAAAATCACTAAAATTAGAGATGTGCCTAAGTTAGTATTATCATAACAAAAACTGGCTAAATGAAGCTATTGAATAGAAAGTCCAACATGTATCATTCTAGCCAACCACAGAGCTAGACCCACTCATACTATAGAATCATACATGCATCATTCTAGCCAACTACAGAGCTAGACTCAATTGATTCTATTGCAAAATAATTGAATTGCAAATTCAAAACTAATTAGAACACACTCTACTGAACTGATAACTAAAAGAACTAAATGTAGTGATTAAAATTAATGATTTATATGCATTTCAAAACTAACATAGGATTCTCATTGAGTATTTTATGTTCAACTATATATGCCTAAGGTATAAATGTCAATACAATGTATGCGAAGTATCAAAGTTCAAAGTAAACAAGACTCTACTAAAGTATATGTGATATCTATTTTTATCTATTTTATTCATTCTAACTATTCTGAGAGAATACAAGCTCATGATCTTCAATATCCTGCTATCCAGTATATACTCAAATTTATGATTTATCAAATTAAATATTAGAACTTAACAAGTTCAAATTCATAAACCATAATTTTCACCCCAAAAAGTTAAATAATCAATCACCCATCCTAATTTGATATATTTTACAATTTCTAAGCCATTCTTGATTGAAATAATCAAGATTAATGATTTTAGAGTTAAACTCCAAGCATAGGGTTCAAACTCCGAAATTCAAGGTACTAACATCTAAAGATCTAAGATTTTCACAACTCTCATGAACTAAAGGTTAAGGCAATCTTATTAAGTAAAATTAATCTTAATAAAATGGATCTCTAATCTAAACTAAAGTTAAAAGATAAAATAATTAGAATTATAAGATAAATCTAGAATCTAAAATTAAGGGTTCATTCCATTGGATAACCTATTTACCCAAAGAATGAAATTTAACCTAAGTATACTACTAAGCAATGAGGAAGAGAGTCCTAAGAGCTTAAGAAGGGAAAAGATACTTAGGAAATTTCCTAGTGAAATGACTTAAAGAAAATATCAAATAAATGAACAATAAGGTCGGGATATACTTATTTAACATTTTGGTGAGTCCAGGGAAAGAATAATGTGATTTAATTTCACATTATAAAGTTCATAATTTAACTTATGAATTAGGAAAAAAATAAGGCTTAAGGGCAATTAAATCAAATTTTGGACAAAATGACTAAAATGCCCCTCCTTAAGAGTCAAAAATGGAATTTTTAGATTTAAGGCTCCAAATTGAATTTTATTAATGCCAAATGACGTATTACTGACTAATATAAAGATAAACACTAAGAGTTTAGGGCTAGGTCCATTTAAATTGCCAGAGGTCGGTGATGGTGTATGCCCCAAAAGCCCCCTCTAGCATGGCCTTTGACAGGTTAACTAAGCCCGCATAGTAAACCCCAACAGCTGAGCTTTGGTTGGGTAAGTTTCCATCAATTGGCACCACCAACCATGGGACTACCGATGCCAATAGACATGCCTTATCACTCTGAATAGTTTAATATGTGCTTCATCCTCTATAATCATCGGTAATTGGCGGTGAAAGTCCACCCCAATTTGGGTGATTCGCAAAGAAGAAGCCGATCATGGGTTGGGCCAACCCATCACCTGCATTGCTCCATTAAGTAGAATATGCCAAGAAGATTATATGGTCCATCTTGTTCAGTCAACCCATGCAATTAAACTCGTGACTGAATGAGAATATTTAATAGCGGCGTCAATTAAATACTTAAATCTTAATTTTAGGAAATTAATTTAGGATGTATTTTATATAATTCAATTAATTTAAATTCAATTATTGCAATATTATATAGCATTTTCATTAGAGAATGTAAGGAATCTAAATATGAAGTAAAACACTACTTTTAAGGGATAGTTTTGTTAATCACCCTTTAATTAGGTTAAAACTTAATTAGTGATTATTTCAAGAAATACTTGTCCAAGTTTGACATTCAAGCTATTGATTTACTCTTAGACATTAAGTAACCCATAAAAATAAAAAAATTTCAATTTGGAGACTTAGATCATAAAGTTAACTTTAAGATCCTTGAAATAATATTATTCTAATGGAAAAGTCAAAGTGCTTAAATTATAAGACTAGAACCTTTAATTTTTTCCATAACCTTTAAATTAGTGATTAGAATGAATATGTCTTTGGTTTGATTCAAATTGACTCATTAGTAACCCTTTAAGATTAAACCTTAAGTTAAAAGACTTAACCAAATAGTTAGAGTTTAATCTCTTAATGCTTAATCTTGATGGATTATATCAAGATTAGCTAAGTTATGTAAAAAAATGTAACATTCTGACGGTTAATTTGATAATTTGACCTCAGTGGATGATCTTGTCTTATTATAGTAAGAACTATGATTAGTTCTAACATGTTTTAATTGTAAAACTAAGAATCTGAGATTGTATAGGATAGTAGGATACTGGAGATCCTGAGCTTGTACATTCTTTAAATAATTAGAATTGATAACTTAGAAAACTATAGATATCACTTGTGTTGTACTAGCTAAGTCTTGCTTAATTCCTTGAATTACTGCTACTTCTGCATTTGAGCATTTTTACATTAAACATGTTATATAAAACAAATTTGATGCATGAAAATGAAAACTTAGTAAAATTAAAAAATATATTGCATTAGGTTCATATCAGGGCGAGTGACTGTGTATACATGTTATGGCCAATGGGCAAACTGTAAGGAGAAATAAATATACTGACACGTACTCATTGGGGAGAGTTTTATTTAGTTTGAGAACCCACCCTCAGTCTTGCAAACATGCTTGATTCATCAGTTACTTTTGTATGTGCCCACAAAAGTAAAGTAAAATAATTAAAATAAAAATTATATTTATTTTATATTTCTACCTCTTCAGTTTAGTAGAGTTTAGCTCTAACTCTATATAACTAGATGATCTTCAAGATATGTGTGGCAGTTTTAGTGGCTTTATTAGCCAATTCTTCTGATATGATAGCTTTACTTCTTTTACTTTCAATTTTTGCATGATTATACTTTAATTTTATTTACTTATGCAGATCTTTTAATGCTTATATATATATATATATATATGCTAAGATGTTAGTCTTAATTTCTATTTTAAATTACTTGCATATATGTATCACTGCTTACTTGCATTTACAGTCTACTCAGCACATATATTCATGATCATATTCATTTTAGGAGATTTACTTCAGTCACAGTGTAGTTACTTTAGACTTATATGTATTCTTGCATAACCATGTTGCAACTACTGAATCCAAGGTATGTGTCTTACTTACCTCCTTTTTGATAAGTTATAAATTTATGATTTATAGTTTTCCCTTTTCTTATTACTTGAATTATTGCACCCATAGTTGGTGTATGTTATGTTAATTGTGATATCCTAAAAATATAAAATTTATTAAATTCAATCTAAATTGTACTTAAATAATTATCTAACACAGATTTTTTTTTTTTTTTGGAACTTGACATGTGAAACCGACATGTAAGATCTAGAGTTGTTCATGGTGCCTTTGTCAGGTGAGGAGCAGGGGCATGAGAATGATCCTACTGCAGCTGCTTAGTCTTCCTTAGCTTGCTTTTTATGAGAGAGTGATTTTATCTTTCTTTCTAAGTGCTTCTAATTAAAATCTAGTTTGTAGTAATTTAAGATATATATACTTTCTTGCTGCACCTTCTATTCTAAGATGAATGTATTTCCATTTATTTTATATTACTTGGATGTAATATATGAATATTATCTTATTGCTTCTGCATATTGAGTATAAATTACTATAAATAAATAAATAAAATCTATTATATATTACACTTAGTACTTGTATGATTACTTTCACATATGATCCCTAACTTAACGATAGATTAGTGAGACATCAATCCAGCATTAAATGAGGGATTATCATAATTAGTACTATGAGTTAATATGTTTTGTGATTAATAATTCAGGGCACTACATGTTGGTACAATTGTAGCGCCCCGCCCATTGCCTTACACAACTGAAGCATATAATAACAAAACAGCGGCGGCGGAGCGGTGTGCCTCTCGGGAAGGCATTACCCATATCCCGGAATAGGCTAAAAATAAACCCATACAAAAGATTGCCAACTCATACCCTAATGAGAAGTGTTGAGAGCTAATACTTAAGATAAGAGTAGTATCCTTATCCCAAATATTAGGCAAACGCATACATTGGATTTACATATGAAATGAAGAATCCAACATATGTACAAGATATCATCATTTCCAGTATGTTGATCACATCATAATACTAAGTATAATTAATATATAAATAGAGTGCGGAAGCTAAGCATACATCCAGAAGTATTCATCACAAAAATGGAATAAAGGCATTCATCTCAGAACACAAAAGTAAATACATCCTAAATTAATACAAGCAGTTTACTGAAATGATACTGCAATAAATTATAAGCACTTAACTAAAATAACTAATCAAAAGCGGTAAAGTTGGAGGATATATCTGCTAAGGCTCCACAAACTCTTACTGAACCTCTTGCACGTCGTCCTGATCTAGCTTAACAAACTGCTCAGAATCTAGCAAACTGCTGGATCCCAAAAGTACTACGTGTTAGACAATAAGTCTAACACATCAAAACTAATCTAACAGTTCTAATTGGTTACTTAACATTTAAATAATATAAACTAAGCTTCAGAAAAATTGTAAATGTAACTAAAACTTTGAAACTATATAAAACTGAAGTAAAGTAAAACTGAATGTATACTGAATATTGAAAATAAATGAAACTGAGCAAATAACATGTAAAACTATGCGGTATGTCACTTGAGTCATGCATCTGTATATGTCATGATACGAAATGCAACTAACATGCAACTGAAATATCATTGAATGGGTATGAAACGTATGGCCTAGTACCTACATACATTTGGTTGGGAATCCAGTACTAGTCATCCTGCAAATTTTTTTGATTAATATATGCAATATTCCATAAACCATAAATTATCACTGATACTCATACATTATGCTCATGTTCATGCTCATGTCTTTGCATTACATGCTTAAAATCCAGAAAAATGCCTTAAAGTTAGATAATAAATCAAAAACCTCCATAGTGTAGAATCCATTTAAATAGATTCTGACTCCTAGTTCTAATTCCAATAAATTTGTTTTACTTGAGATTTTACTTAAAATCATTAGCTGGAAAGGTTGTATATGCATATTTAGTATATTTCCAAGAAAGATGGATTTAACACTTAGTGTGTTTGAAGCCACACCTATCAAAGTGTTCTTCAATAGGAGGCATCACTCATTGATAATTTTTATTTTACTCAAACTAATCTGTTAAATACTTTAACTATAAACATACTTAGTGTCCTAAGGAGGGTAACTTTAAATACTTAGTTTATTTGAGGCCACCACTATTAAAGCGATCTTTGATAGAAGGCATCACCCATTGGCAATTTTTATTTCACTCAAATTAAGGATTTAAGTCCCTAATTATAAGATTCTTATGATCAATTGATTTACTCAAAGTGGACTGTATCCGCTTATGCCCACAGGATAGCACAAACATAAGTCTTAATTAGAGTGACTCAACTAATCTTCTGAATACTGCTGAATTAATCCAGTACTATGGATATACACTACTATACTCAACTAATAATCTGGGTACAGTGAATGCTATTTAATCAATAAAGATCACCAAAGCTATGAATTTAGACTTCATTGGAATAAATTTTATACAAGGTTCCAAGGATGTGACCAAAATATCACCCAATATAGGTTACTACCACATGGGAGGAATCTCATGCTAAGTACTTTAGGTGATTCTACCATAAGGGTTGAAGAACAACCTCTAAGGTTAAGGGGAAAATATTTAAGTTCCTACCTCAAGTTTCAGTAAAAGATCTTTGTACCTCAATGTGTTTTCAATTAATAAGGCTTTTCAATTATATTATAAATCATATGCTAAGATCATCAAGATCTTACACATCTAACATTTACCCTAAATTTATATGTTTCATTTATTATACTTGAGTTGATCAGATCATATCAGATGGCTAGACCCATCTCATCACATCCTATACTACAATTATGGGATGAAATCAAGAATCTTATTGGGATTTGTTCTTGTAATAAATACACATAGTTTTATAATTATCTTTATGCTAAGAATCTTATATAAGAGAAAAGCAAAGATCTTAAGCTCAAGTCCAGATATTTAATCATATAATTTCTTTTAATAGTCTTAGCACTTATAATTCAATAATTTATGATCAATGTCAAATCAGATGCATTATTAGAATCATGTCAGTTGAATCATCTTTCAATAGAGTTGATTGATTTAGTTATTTGGGTTTAGATCTTAATCAAGTAGGATAGAGTTTAACTCCTAACCTTTCTAACATAAGATCAATAGTTGATTTATAGATCAATGATAAATCAACATATTATTACTAAATTATTGATGACAAAATTCAAATTTAAATTATCAATTACTTAATCAAATTCTTAAGATTCTTATATTCAAATATAGCTTAATGTCAAATTAAGCAATTCAATGTGTCAAATTTAAAGTTAAAGTTCTCTAACATACATAAACATTATATTAATTAAAATAATAAGAAATTAAGGCTAATCAAATATTAAATCAAATATAAAAGGGATTAGCACTTGATTATAAATATAAAACAATTAAGTTTAATATAATTTGATTATTAAGTTTTATATTAACCATACGAGCAATTAAAGATCATAACATTTCTATTCAGCATAAAGTATTCAACCAATTTCTTTATGAGGTTTAGAACATCTATACATGCTAAAATAGTAGATTTCACATTGAAGTTCACCTACACATTCATACAACGCTCATTTTTACTAAAATTCAATTTTAATGTTTTTATGATTTGACCTCATTAGGGTTTTAAGACCATTAGAATGCAAAAATATGAAGTGTTGACCATTCCGGACGATTCTGGACACTACGGCGCATTGTATTTAATTTTATCAATATTTAAATGCCATTGTGACACGCTGTAGCGTGCTACAGTGAGCTACAGTGGATGTAGTTTTGAAATTTCAAGGGCTACGGTACGCGGTAGTGCCCGACGGTGATTTTGCCTGTGCGAAAATCATAATGGTCACCTTTCACACTAAAATCCTCTCAATCTAGAGCACTTCACTTGTGGTGCCCTATACTGATGGAAATGTCTTTCTGAGATCTTTACATTGATATCAAAATCGGCACCAATGGATTATTCTAAAAAATAAAAAATAAAGTTCTAGCTACGGGTATACAGAAATCATGCAGTTTTTGACTGAAATTTTAAATGGAGGAATGGGCTTTGACCAAACTCATTCGAGTCTGATTGAGGCTCAACAATCATGCATAGAATCCATATAGTAACTTAATGGAAATATTATTCACAACACTTTGCTACATATGAAAAGAATAGCACAAGGAAGAGTGAAGCAAAAGGGTACCTAGGCCTTAGGAATGGAAGAAGAAGACTCGGCTAGGTTCCTTGAGAGCTTGAAGGCTTGAAGGATCCCTTAATAGCAGCATAGCAAGAGAAGGTGGGGAGCTCAGCTTATAGAAAAATGGAGAGGAAGAGAGGGCTGAGCCTCTATTTAAAGGAGAAGGAGAGCATGGCTCTTCCTTGAATTCTTCCATCAATTATAGGAGAAAAGAGGGAAGGTTATGAGTCTTTTTTTAAATTGTGTGCATTAGAGGAAAGAAAGAGGAAGGGAATTTTGGCTGAGAGAAAAATATATAGTTAGGTTTTGATAGATTATTAGGTTTAGAAACTATTTAACAATCTATTTAAACCCATACCTAAACCAAGGCAGCCATTAGATTAAAATTGGATGGCTGAAATTTCTCGAGCCATGATCTAAAGCCAAACAAACTTTAATAATTATAAATATAATATCAAAACAAGTGTCTTGGCGAGACAAACACAAACATCCAAAAATCATTAAATTTGGACAAGTAGTTTATTTTATATTAATTTTTAACTGAAAAACTTTAAAAATTCACTACAATTAATCCGGAGATTGAAAATTTGTGAAAGTTAAAACATGGCATCCTCTTATGATGCTTAAATTAAATATACAAAAAAAATTTAATTATGACTTATATTATATCTATTGTCAACTCTGGTAGTTTAAACTTCACGAATTTAATAAGGACAATCCAGGATCTCAATTGTGCTCAAATTTTTGCTGGAGGATTCTCTCAATATGCTCTATTTAAATATATTTTTATTTAATATTTATTTAACATAAAATTAGGATCTTGATCTTTGACTTAATTTGATCAATTTATGTTAAATTGACTGGGTAACAACCTTGGGTTATTACAGACTCCTCCACTTAAGAATGATGTCGTCCTCGACATCATTTCTAAGAAAGGGAAAGTAACATGCGAAAAAATTAAGAATTGAAATTTGGAATTTTAAAGGTACCTGGATTCTCAAAAAGACCCGGATATTTTTGTTGCATATCCACCCCTTTTTCCCACGTGGATTCCTCGAGAGAGCAATTCCTCCACAAAACCTTTACCGTATGAATGGAATGATTTCTCAGCTGCTTCTGGTCATGAGCTAAGACTTTAATAGGTTCATCTACATAGGAAAGATCCGGCTAAAGAGATACTGCTCGAAGTTGAACTAGGTGAGATGGATTACAACGACACCTCCGCAGTGAGGAGATATGGAATATGTTATAAACTGCAGAGAATCTTCAATGATTTTCAACAAATCGGCTGTGGAACCAATCTTTTCTAGAACTTTAAATGATCCAACATAGTGATGACTGAGCTTCCAAGCTACACCAAAATGATATACACCTTTCATCGGACTGACTTTAAGATTCGCAAAATTTCCGACATTGAATTATAGTGTGCGATGATGAGCATCATTATACTTACTCTAACTATCTTGAGCTATTTTAATTCACTGCTAAATTAGCTGAACTTTTCTATTTGTCTCTTCAACTAAATCTGAACCATATAGCTGAACACTGTCAATTTCAGACCACGCTATGGGGGTACTGCATTTTCTACCATATAATGCTTCATACCAATCCATGCCAATACTTGTTTTAAAAATGGTATTATACACAAATTATAATAAGGGAATATGGTCTTCCCAAAAACTTTTGAAATCCAGATTATAGAGATGAAGAAGGTCTTCGAGAATCTAATTAATTAGTTCTGTCTAACCATCTGTTTGAGAGTGAAAGGCGGTGCTCATGGTAAGGGTAGTCCTCAAGTCTTGATGTACTGCCTACCAAAATTTTGAGGTGAATCTGCTATCACAATTGAATACAATTAATCTAGGAATTCCATGAAGCTTGACGATTTCCTTGATATCCAGCTTCGCCAATTTCTTCACAAAATCGGTTTGACGTATTGGAATAAAATGTTATGATTTGGTCAGTCGATCGACTATAACCTGATAGAATCAGCACCGAATCTTTATTTAGGCAGACCCATAACAAAGTCCATAGAAATATTGAACCACTTCCATTCAGAAATGGCCAAAGGATGGAGAAGTCTTCCTAGCTTTTGGTGGTTTACTTTGACTAGGTTACAGACATGACACTTTTCTACAAATTCAGCCACACTCTTTTTCAGTCCAGGCCACTATAATAATTTCTTTAGATTCTAATACATGTTGGTACTACCATAGTGAACTTGGTAACCAGAATTGTGACCTTCCATCAAGATTTCTTGGTGCATATATTTTGGAATCCATAAGAGATCTCTTTAATATATAATGCTACCTCGCAGCTACAGATTGAAATGATGACCACTTTCGATCTCCATTTTAAATTTTAAATGGTCTTCATCTTTAGTTTGGGAGATGGAGATATCTCAGTGAAAAGTTAGTTATACTGAACTCATAGATATTATCACGCTCAGCACAGTACCACGAACTGGCCGAAAATCTAGTTTCCTAAATTCTGCTTCCAGAGAACTTAAAGCTATTAAGGATGAGAGTGTAGCATGATGACTGAGTGCATCAGCTACAACATTTGCTTTTCCAAGATGATAAATGCATGTTCAGATCAAAATTGCTAATCAATTCCAGCCATCTCCGCTAACGACACTTGAGCTCACGCTGGGTGAAGATATACTTTAGACTCTGATGATTGGTGAAGATGGAATATTGGATGCCATAAAGATAATGATGCCAGATTTTCAAAGTAAAAACTATAGTATCTAATTCAAGATCATGGATAGGATAATTCTTTTCATGAGGCTTTAACTGATGAGACGCATAAGCTATAACTTTTCCTTCATGCATCAACACACATCCCAATCCTATCACAGATGCATCAATATAGAGTTGGTAGTTAAGGTCCACCTTAGGTAGGGCCAGTACAGGGGCAGAAGAAAGAGCATCTATTAATGATTGAAAGGTATTCTCATACTCAGGGCTCCAATGATTGGCACTGCTTTCTGAGTTAGCTTTGTGAGAGGTGACCCAATTTGAGAAAAGCCCTTTACAAATTTCATGTAATAATCGGTTAGTCCCAGAAGATTTCTTATATCAGTCACAGACTTTGATTATTGCACAACTGATTCAAGCCAAAATTCACACTTGGAATATTTGGCATAAAGCTCGTGGTTTCGAAGTTCATGCAGAACTGTTCACAAGTATTTCTGAAGATCAGCACTGCTCTTGGAATAAATCAGAATATCATCAATGAATATGATGATAAATTTATCTAAATACGCTTATAGAACACGCTGCATTAAGTTCATGAAAATAGACAGCGCATTTGTTAAACCGAAAGGCATCACCAGAAACTTGTAGTGTCCATAACGAGTCCTGAAGGCAGTTTTCTCAATATCTGAATCTTTGACTTGCAATTGGTGATAACCTATAGCGCCCCGCCCTATTACTGCGTGCAAAACATAAGCTAAATTTGGCGGCGGAGCGGCTGCACTACTCGAGAAGGAATAACTCATCTCCCCAAATAGGCTAACTAAAGAAACTAGCCACACTGAAGGCTGCTGACTCAACCCAAGAGGAGGGTTGAGAGTCAATACATAAGATAAAAGTAAGATACTTATCCTAAATATTAGACTAAAACATACATTGGATTATAAAGGCAAGTAAAGAATCCAATATATGTTCATAAATATCAACATTTCTAATATGTTGATTACATCACAATACTAAGTATAGTAATAGAATAACAAAGTGTGGAAGCTAAAGTAAAATATCCAGAATATATTCATTATAGAACAATAGTAAGCATTCATCTCAAAAAAGAAAAGTAACAATACATCCTGAGTTATTACAAATTCTTTACTAAATAATACAAAAGTAAAGTCTAACTAATAAACTGAAATAAAAGTAAGAAGGTGACAATGCTGAAGGAGGGTCCACTAAGGCTCCATGAACTCCTCATGGATCTCCTGCAAGTCCTCCTATCCTGGCTCTACAAACTGCTCAGAATCTAGCAAATTGCTAGATCCCAAAAGTACCCCATATTATACAAGGAGTCTAACACATCGCAACTAAACTAAACAGTTCTAAAATATTTACAAAATAATAATAAAGTAAATAAAATTGTAGAAAAGTTATAAAGGTACTAAATAATTGAAACTATATAAATTGAATAAAGCAAAATTATACTGTAAATTGAATGCTGAAAGAAAATTAAAACATTAAGTGATCTAAAACTCATGTAAAAATATCCAACACCATGCTATATGTCACTGAAATCATGCATCCGAATATGCTACAATATGCTGTGCCACTAATATACAACATAACTATCACTGAATTGCTATGAGTCGTATGGTCCAATGTATACATACATCTAGTTTGGAATATAGTTTTTTGTGATACCAATGCATCCTGAAATTCCCCAGTCAATATACTCATACATCATCACAGAACTCAATCATTACACTCATGCTCATGCTCATGCTCATGCTTCTATACTACATGAGTTAAATCTAGAAATCTAGAAATGCTTTGAAATCTGATAATGAATTCAAGGTCTTCATTGTGTAGAATCATACTAGAAGGATTCTGACTCCTAGATTCTAATTTTGATGATTGGTGGAAGTTTAGATTTTACTTAAAAATCATTAAATAAAAATATGGTATACACATAGTTAGCATATTTCCAAGAAGGGTGGTTTTTAAGACTTAGTTTGATTACGCCACACCTAACGAAGCAATCTTTGATAGGAGGCATCACCCGATGGCGATTTGTATCTCAAGCTAAGCTATTAAAATACACAATTCACAATCACACTTAGTGTTCTAAAGAGGGTGATTGGAATCAGATAGTTTGCTTGAAGCACACCTATGGAAGCGATTTTTGATAGGAAGCATCCCCCGATGGTAATTTTTTATTCATACAAACTAATGATCTAAGTCCCTAGTCAAAACATTCTTAAGTTTGAATGATTTATTCTAAGTGGGACTATGTCTAACTAAACTCGTAGGATAGAACACAGACATAATCTTAACATTTTTAACTCAATGATTTAAGATCAATACTAAATCAGATGCATTATTGGAATAATATTAATTAAATTATCTTGTAATCAAGTCATTTGATTAAGTGATTAAGAGTTTGGATCTTAATCAAATAGGTTAGGGTTTAACCCCTACCCTTACCTAATTAAGATCAAATATTTATTTATAGATTCAATGTCAAATCAGTAGATTATTGATGTGTTATCGGTGGAAATCTCAATTTTAGATCAAGTATCAATAACTTGATCAAGATCTTAAGACTTCTTAAGATTAATTAAGAAATTTAAGTTTTTAATTTAAATTTGTTGAAATAATCAATTATTTATTAATATGAATGAGTTAATTACAACTACCCCCATTATTATGAAGCATATTAATAGAAAATTTTAGAAAAATAGAAAGTAATTAGTGCTAACTAAACATAAATCCAACACAAAAGGATTAGCATCCAATTACAAATCAAACCATCAGAATTTTATACAACTTGGCAAATAAATTCTATACAATCATGCAATTAGACTGAGACTAAGCTTACTAAGATCCAATGGCTAGAAACCCTAATTTTTAATAATCATGGTTTTACAAGATTATGGCAAAATTAAAGATATAAAGATCAGAAATTTAATCTACTTAGCACATGCATTCTACAAAGTATAAGAAATCTAATGGCACCCTAATCATGCAATTTGGCTAAGCATACATGCTAATCAATCCTAATTAAGATCTACAATAACTAGGTTAGAACAAAAAATTCAATAATTAAAAGTTTAATATTATTTTATATTCAGATCCCTGATGATTTTCTAATCATTTTGGTATATAAGATCATAGGGTTTGGATCAGTAGATTAAAAGATATCACATTAATTTATTCTACATTTTTTCAACTAAATTTCCCTATAATTTGATTAATTGAATTATTTTTCTTAAGAAAAAAAAAATCCAATTAATTGGATTTAATTTAAAACGGGTTCGGCCCGATTACAAAAAGTGCAGGTCAGTCGAGGCCTGAGAGACCCAGGACTATCGCACCATGCGGGTCACGGGTCAGCCCGACCCGCACAGTGGCTTTGTCCCCGCCCCTTCATCCTGACGGATTGGTCGATTAGGGAAAACCTAATCGGTTAATTCCCATGCATCCAGACCATGGGACGACCAGCAAAAGGTCGTTGCACATTCACCATGGCTAGACGCACCGGTGGAGAACCAAAGCCATAAGTGAGGTAGTTCGGTTCGATCAAACCCTACTCACCTGAAAACTTTCTTGAGGAGCTACTGTGTGGAGAAATTCTCCCCACAGAGACCATGCCAAACCCAGGGCTTGATCCCTACACCTTCAGGGAGGTGAGACGGATTGAATCCCCCGGTCTGAGGGTCTGAGGTGGGCTGGAACACTAGGACCCTACTCGGTCCCAAGGATGCTTTACAAACATAGCCCAATCAATCGATTCGATCGATCGAGGTTAACTTAGGGCACAGGCACGATAATATTGAGTTCTATTCAACAATATGCAGCTAAATAAATCAAAAGGAAGGGAGTCTAAGCCTAATTAGCTCAGACGGAGCAAGCTGGGGTACCTAGTTTGACAAGCAAGCTGGCAGATGATGTAGAGGGAGATGGGGGCGCTAGCTAAGCTTCCAAATTGCGCAAAGGATCTTGAACACCAGGAGAGCATACTATCAGCACTTCACAAGATTCTGGAATGTCTGGAAGGAGCTTAAGAAGACCAGCAATAGTGATTAAGGGGAAGACTTCAATTGATCAGCAAGGTTTATATAAGGCAAATAGCCTAAGAGGGAGATTGGGAAGCTTATAGAGCCATAAGCTTGGGTTGGAGAGGCCCGAGAGATCGGGCCATGGTCGAGCTCTCAAATTTCCAATTTGAGCTCGGTTGGGTCACGAGGCATGATCAGGATATACCGTTGAGGGAAGATCCCCAACGGCATGCTGAGGTGGAGCAAGTAGTGGGAGACATAGCCTGACTGTCCGAAATCAGCCAGATTTCTTCAGTCGGGTGCAGGAGTGGCAAAGACCTTCGTCCACAGTCACGGGAGGGTCCGGAGCCATCTGATTAATCAATCAGAAAGGCGCAACAGTCCTGATTCTTCGTATCCTAACGACCGGATCCGAGTGAATCTGCGCCGTAGGATTTACGGGATGCATCTAATGGCAGATCCGTGGTTCCACAGATCCGAATCCTAGCCGTCAGACTAATAAGATGAATAGCAAATATGACGGAATCACCACTGTCGTGCATCCCGGAATCCATAGCGGATCCCAGCCATTTAATTAGATTAATGGTATATTTGCAAAATTGAAATGTTAGAAACCCTAAAATGCAATTAGACCAATTTAATTTAAATTTAATTATGGCCTAAATGACCTCCAAATTTTACCAAACTTTTACCCCTAGTTAATTTGGGGGTGATGAATTCAAAAATGTAATCAAATTTTAATTCTGAGATCAAAATATTTTTTGTGTAATTCAGGGCATCTTGACTTATCAAAATATTATCTTGACTTAGAGAAGTCTAATTGACTTCAAATTTTTAGGATTAGCTTAACTAATATTCTAAAAGTAATGGAATCACAATTAATACTTAATTAGGTTAGGAATTAAATAGTGTAATAACCCAAGGTTGTTACATAACCAGACCGCAAGTCAATTTTTGAGAATACTTTAGCTCCTGATAATTGGCCAAACATATCATCTATGCGCGGTACTGGGTATTTGTTCTTGATGGTTACTTTATTCAGCTATCTTTAATCGATGCACATTCTCATCGATCCTTCTTTCTTCATTACAAATAGAATTGGCGCTCTCCAAGGAGATTAACTTGGTCGAATAAGACTCTTCTCTAGTAGCTATTGAAGTTGCTTGTTCATCTCTTGAAGCTCCTTAGGCATCTTACGATACAAAACCTTATATAATGGTTGAGTGCCTGAAATCAGTTCTATAGAAAATTCTACTTCTCTAACGGGAGGAAGACCAGTAGGTTATCAGGAAAGACATCAAGAAACTCACAAACTATTTGATTCTCAAAAAAAGGAATGACTTCTTTCTTTTCTCCCAACATTGTTAAGAGGTACGCATTGCATCCCTTTCTGACTAATTCTTCTGCTTTCAATGCATTGATCAATGATGCTTGGGTACTAAATCTTCTAATGAAGGTTTTTGACTGACTTCCACTTCCCAAAGTGATTTTCTTCTTTTGGCAATTTATGGAAGCACCGTGTTTGCTAAACCAATTCATACCTAGAATTATGTCAAAGTTTGTGATTGGCAATATAATTAGCTTAGCTCCATGTTCTTGTTCACCAATAGGAATATCTATATTGCATAATTACTGTGATTGCATGCGGGCTTCGGAACGTAACTCGAATGAGTTTGCTAATCGATATGTTGGTAGCATAAGAGTCTTAATCTAGCTTTTCAATATGAAGGAATGACTCTCTCCAGTATCAAAAAGAATATTGCAAAGTCTATCATTTATTGTTAAGATGCCAAAGATTACAACAATGAATGAGAATCGATACTCAAACATTCAAAAATACTGAAACAATAATGATTAAATAAAATTAATTTATGACATACTTGAAACGACATCATTATCTTCAGGAGCAGAAGTGGGAGTCAACATATAAACTCTCGCAGGAGCTGTAGGTTACTTACCCTAGAGCCACTGGCCTTGGTGATTGTAAGCCTCTTTTGGGGTAGGTATAGCTACTTTAGTAGGGATTAGCATCATAGTCATGGCAGGTTCTTGGTTGTTTGTTGGTTGTGTGAGGAATACTTGTTTACAATGAGAGTGGTTGATGAACACTCCATCGATTGTTGTTTTAGAATCACAATCGAGAAAACGGTGGCCACTTCGACCATATATAAAACATACACAACCAAAGTGGTAGCATTTCCCATACGGATGGATTCGCTTACATTCGGACTGCTTGGGTTGAGATTGTTCAGCTTTGATGCTATAGACCTTTGCTATCTTGCGATGCCCAAAGTGATCCTTTCTTGGATGCATGAATTCAGCCTTACGCTTACGGTCCATCTGACCTTGAAATCCTTCCTAAAGGCGAGCTGCCTCGATCAATTCTATCAAATTCTAGATTTGGCAGGATACTATGTGATCTTTTATTGAGTCCCTCAGCCCTTTCAAGAATTGGTGGCATATAGCTGCCTTAGTTCTAACCAGGTCTAGAACAAAATGTGACAGTCTCTAGAACTCCTGTTCATAGTCGAACATGGATTTGTTTCCTTGAGTAAGATGGAGGAGGTCATCCTCTAGAATTGCTTGTGCTAAAGCCAAAATGAATGCTTCGTGGAATGCTTCCAAGAGCATATGCCATGGGATATCTTCTAACTTGTAATCAGTGAATTTTATTATTTTGTTCGTTCTCCCACCAATACTCTACTTCCTCTTGAAAGAAGTGGGTGACTGTAACAACCCAGGTTGTTACTTAGGTTAATAAGGACTAAACCAAGTCCTAAATGTGATTTTAGTACACTAATTTAAGTTATTTGGAACTCACCACTATAACCTAGTACAAATCAGGAGTTAAATGGATCAAGCCCTAATTTTGAGAATTTCAGGAATTTTGGAATTTTACCTATTTAAATTGACTTCAAATCAAAAATCTGACATCGCCATTGCGCTCATCACCCCCAAATTAGCTATGGGTGATATTTTGGAAGTAATTGGAAGTCGTCGAAATTTGGTGAATATTTTAATATATTTTAAATACACCAGAAAATGAGAAAATTAAGCACTCATCAAAATCAAAATCTGTCTTTGCCGTTGTATTCCTCACCTATCAATTAGTTAGGGGTGACTTATTCAAAATTTTTGGAATACATTAAAGTGGTTAATTTTAAATAATAAAATCAGTTTAAAATTATTTAAATAATAATATAATTAAAGTAATCAAACAGCATCGTCCATGTTTCTTGCACGCCGTTCCCCTGCGCCGTGTATGTTAGCGGTCAAATCTGAACTTTCAATCAAACGGTATCCGTGCCATCTCCTTCGTTCGAACTGTGAAGCCCTCCGCGTGTCCTCCTCGCTACCGAGCAACACTTGCAGTCTGCCAGGTGCACGCCCACCTCTTCCAACGGTCCTAATATAGCTTCATTCATTGATGCCTTCGCTTCTTTTTTGGATTATCATCGAAGCTGAGCCTGAGAACCCCTAATTCAACCCTTTCGGTCATCCTAAGCATGCCACCGTTCATTTGAGGTACTCTTTGATCTACCAAATCCATTCGCATTTTTCAATCGCATAAATTCATTTAGCTATTTCAATATCATGATTAATATTTGATCGGATTCGGATTCGCCGCCGTTCATTCAAGGTACTCTTTGATCAACTTGAAGTTTGATTTGATCCACAATGTCTACAGAAGACTTTCAAAGTCTAAGTCCTCGTAGAATTAGGGCATCATGATTTCCAATGATAGGATAGTTCATTTGCACTAATTATAGTATCTATCGACAGGTCTTAATGAGACCTTTCGATCAGCGCATAAATCTCAACGGATGGAGCCTGGTACTGCGAGAGAGTTGATGCCCTAGAGTTCTCTTGTCGCGACTGAAGAGGATGAAGAGGGTCACTCCGAGTCGGGCCTGACCCGACCCGCTCCCCTTGCGTTAGACCGAGGGTGTGGCAGCAGTGGGGCCCACCTGTCCCCGTCATTTATGACGGGTCAGCGCCGCGAGTTTCGTCCATCCAGTTCCGTGGGGCCCACATGTCACCTGCAATTATGGTGTGGGTCCCACCGTCGATTTAATGAGTTGATTAAGAAATTTAAATGCAAATAGTAAAGTCTTAATTAATTCAATTTACATAAATTAAATTAAGTAAATGTGGAAACTTTAAACCCTCATGATTTACAAACCAATAATCCAAACATAGTGATATTATATGCCATTTTGATCAGTAAAATTAAAGGAACAATATGGAACTATCAAATCTCTATTTGGATAAGTATTTCACCTAGTGACATTTAGGACTCCCATAATTTGCCCTAAATGCCACTAATATTCAAACTGTCATAACTTTGCACACACTCACCCAAACATACCCAATATGGGTCTTAAAGTATTCAGGAGAATCTCTAGATTTCTCTAATAGTGTCAATTTCTCTGTTTGGGTTGTATTTTGCCTAATCACTTTTAGGACCCTACCCTAATTACACCTTTAAGCCCTAGAAATTCAATTGATCATAACTTAATCAATTGAACTCTAAATTAAGCTTTCCAATATACATTTTTGATCAGGAAGACCAAATAAACAGTAATCTATAAAAATATTTAGGATTTAAAGGCTAAATCTCTTAATCAACCCTAATCATCCTAAAACTTGATTTGTAAATATTAACAAAATTAATAGTCCAAATTGAGTGATTTTAGTTTCTAATAGCTCATAGAGTAATATAAAATCTAGTAGTGTGATTGGTTTAGTAATTATGTGATTAATTTTACTAATTGCCATTAACCCTAATTAGGTCATCACTTGACCAAATTAGGTCTACTCCCAGTGAAAGTACTTAATATGTTAGAAGAAAGCTATAGTCACTGAGTTTACTGAATTTAGACTTCAAATTGGAAAGTTAAGTTTTTGAACCCTCTTAAGAAGCCCTAATTTATAAAATAGAACCCTAATACATTGATTTGCTTATAACTTAACCATTAGACTTCAGGATTCTGTGTTCTTAAACTCTATGGAATTCTTGAACAACAAGATTTAATAAATTAAAAAAAAAAATTCATTAAGTTAAATTATCATTTTTCCCTTATGAGTCAATTTCTTTAAATTGAACTCATAATGCTTTTTATTCATCCAAATTTGGTGTACTTACTATCTATCTTCATGTTAGATGGTAAGTAATCATTTGCCATTGAAAACTTCCAATTTTGAGCCCTAAATCAAAGTCACTTTTTAGACCCATAAGTAGGGGCAAAATTGTAATTTTCCCCAAATTTAGGTTTAAGTGTCCTTAAACCTTAAATCCATATTTAATCACTAAAATTAGTAATTAAAATGGCTTAGAATCAAATTCTCTTAATTTAAGCTATTAATTAGATTCTTAGAATAATTCTAAGTTATCCTTAAATAGTTAGATTAAGTGACATAATATGAGAGTCGTCTCACATTATGTCTCCTCTAAGCTCTAGAACTCTTCTTAAGAAAAATGCTAAGTTAACTTTAAGCTTCATGATGTAAATTTTATCTCACATCATGCTTTCTTTTTATCTTCTAATCTTTATTTCAGTCTTCAATTAAAATTTAGTTAAGATTAGTGCTTGAGTGTTCATCTTAGTTCCTTAAGATCTTCCTTCCTTAGGAATTAGGAATAGAACTTAGGTTAGAATTTATTCATTGGGAAAATTGGGTTATTCAATAGATAAAGCCTTGGTTTTACTAGTTTATAGATTTTCATAATTTGTTGATGATTATTTAATCTTTCAACCTTAGATTTAAGAAAAGAGATCTACCCTATTAAGTGCGACTTTACTTAATAGGATATGCCTTAATCCTTAATCCATGAGTTTGAGTTTTAAACTTAGTCCTTTAGGACCACTATTGGATTAAGTGATTAAACCTCAATATTTAGAGTTTAATCCTTAGTCCTTCCATCTTGATTTGTCTTAATTAAGATGGGCTTGGGTTGCTTAAATCATCAAAGTAGGTTGATTGATTTACTTATTTAACCTATATAGTCGACATTAATTTAATAAGATTAGAACCTGATTAGGTCTAATTATTTTCAACTTATAAGGTCATGTTTCTAAGTTGAATGACTTAGAATAGTTATAATAGATACATTATACAACAAAGGATATCACATGTGTCTTAGTAGATTCTCTTGCTCACTTTAATATTTGATGCTTTGCTTACCTTGTATTTGAGCTTTATGCATTGGGCATATGTGGTGAACATAGGATATTTGATAAGTATCTTATGTCAAGATTAAATTGCATACACATCATTTGCATTTTTATAGATTCTCTCAGTTTTTCAAATTTTTAGTTTAGTAGAGTGTGATCTAATTGGTATACCTCTTCATTTCCTTACCTTTCCTTTAGTGCAGGCCAAGCCTATATCCAAGTCTAGCCATGAGTACAGCATTTTATCCACAAATAGATGGCCAAACTGAAAGAGTAAATCAAGTTCTTGAAGATTTGCTTAGGCTCTGTATTCATGACTTTTTCAGTTCCTGGGAAGATCATATACCATTAGTGGAGTTTGCATATAATAACAGTTATCAAGCCAGTATTAAAATGGCTCTTTATGAGGCCTTATATGGCAGAAGGTGCACTATTCCTTTGGCATTGTCAGAAATAGGCAGTATTCAGCTTTATGGATCTGAATTAGTTGAGGAGACAAATAAAAAATTTATCTGATTTAGCAAAGAATTTGCTCTGCTCAAGATCGTCAAATCAAATACCATGATGCTCATCATCGCCATTTAGAATTTAATGTTGGAGATTCTGCTTATTTGAACGTAAGTCCCATGAAGGGTGTTTATATATTTGGCATAAATGGGAAACTTAGTCCCCGCTATGTCAGCCCCTATGAGATCTTGGCCAAGGTGGGATCATCAACTTACAAATTGAATCTTCCAAAAAACTTTGTCGCTGTCCATATGGTTTTCCATGTTTCATCATTAATAAGATGTCTTCAAAATCCTTCCCATCTTGTTTAGCTTCCAGTAGTATAAATTCAACCTAATCTTTCTTATGCTGAAGAACCAGTTAAAATTTTAACTCGTGATCAAAAGCGACTAAGAAATTGTTCTATCCCAATTATCAAGGTTTAGTGGAGGAATCGTTCATGCAATGAAGCCACTTGGGAAAAAGAGGTGGATATGCGCCAAAAGTACCCAAACCTTTTTAACCAAGGTACTTCCTTATCTTCTTTACATTTCAATTCGTCATCATACTTTCTGCTTTATTCTTTCCACTTGAGTGATGTCAAGGATGACATCGTTCGTAAGTGGGGGAGTTTGTAATAACCCGGGTTATTACTTTGGTCAATTAGGACTAAACTATGTCCTTAATATAATTCCAATGCACTAGTTTTTCTGATTTTTAGTTTAGTAGAGTGTGATCTAATTAGTATGCATCTTCAGTTCCTTGCTTTTGCTTTAGTGTAAGCCAAGCCTTGATTCAAATTTGGCTAGGATAGTATTTGTCTGTCTACTGTAATGTCTAACCAAGCCTAGTCCTAGGTGGCCTAGGATGGCATACGTTAGACTTTTCTTTCCCTTTCTTTTCCATGGCTTGTTTAGCCAGCTCTCTAATATGGCAGTACTAATTTTAGGTGTACTTTTACTTTTAGTTCTTCTGCCTTATCTCAATAGGCTAAGTAAGTTGTTGTGAATATTTTTTTGTTCAAATGACTTATTTGGCCATAGTAGTTCTTCAGTTTATATTACTATTTTCAATTTGCTTTACTGTATTTCAGCACTTGCATTTTTACTATTTACTTAGTTATTAGTTTACTTTTATTCAAGGATGCTAGTCCTGCTCACTTGATTATATGTATATAGGATGGTAGTCTTATTTTTAATTATTTAAATGTATTATTATTTTCTTTTACTTTATGTAAATTAACATAAGTTTATATTTATCATAAGCATGTTTAGGATGAGTTTTCTATTTCAATTATTAGTATTTATTCTTTATTTTTTGCCTAACCTTGTTGCAGCTGTGGTTGGAGGTATATGCTTACTTCCTCTTTTGTTTCATTTATAAACTTTTTATTTATAGCTTCCTGTCCTTTTCATTTGCTTTCCTGCTACTATATTGTTGCTTAGATGCTAAGTTTTAATTGTGATATTAATAATTTTTTAGCCTGAAATGTACTTAGACATTTTTTCTAACAAGTTTTTCTTTTGTTGGCTGGGGCCCTGGCATTATGAAATTGATAATGATATATTCTGAGTTGTTTGAAGTTGTGGAGCCATTCGAGGACTTGCATTTGGAGGAGGATTGTGCTATTGAAGACTCTTAGACTTTTTGTTCTCTTTTCATTCTGCTTGTGGGCGGAGTGTCTTTTTTTTTCATTTTTTGCTAAACTATTTAAATATGTTGTAATAAGACAGGTTAAACTTTACTTTTGCAGCTTTACTTATTTTGAGTTGAATATCTGGATTCTCATATTGTGATGGATGGATGTGTACTATTTTGCTTCCGCACTCTATTTTCATGAATATTTTATTTAGTGATTTATGCTAGAAATGACAAAGTCTTTGATTATAATGGATTAGGATGAGTACCTAATCTAATTATAAGTAAAGATCTTGTCATCTAGTGATCACCTCACCGTAATCATGTTAACTTAAGAGTTAACAGGATCATGACGGGGCTAGGATGCCACAATTGGTATCAATGAATTTTATAAGGTGTCAGATTGGAATTTGCATTCCTCTCTACCTAATGAATTATTCTTCTACCACTTCATCAATAAATGGATACTTGAAACAACATCCATATTATTATGATTGTAACTCAAAATATAGTAAAAGATGAGAAAACTTTAAGAAATGCTAAAGTGTAAACATCTAAATAATAATACACCGCTCAACAAACTAAATGAATTTAATGGTATTTATAGGTATAAAAGACACATAAGAATGTAATTTCTGGTTTACCTAAGAGAATTTGAGGCTATTTAGAAATATGAATTCCAAATGGGTCAAATGCACGAAAGAAATATAGAAGGAGTATCCGAAGAAGGAGTGTTAGTGCTAAACAAGATGCCGAAGGAAGGTGTCTACCGAGGACTTGATTTTCCCATTCTAGCCAAAGAGTGGCTTGCAAGGGTGGACCGTATTCTTAGTACCATGGAATGGCTGGATAACTTTAAGGTAGATATAGTGTTATGTCTCCTTAAAGATTATGCAAGGGAATGGTGGATTGATACCTATAAACACTTATCTAAGAAGCTTCGAATAGAGCGTTGTGAACTCACTTATGAAGACTTTTGTGTATCTTTTTATGCTAAATATATAGGCTAAGATCTTTACCATGATATGAATCTATTTTATGTTTTCCAATTTATAATAACTTCATCTTTGAAGAGTAATAAAAATTTGATAATGTTCTAGTTCTTTTTCATAAGACTAAGAATGATCATTTTTATTTTAGAATTGAATCCAGCCACTTCCCCCAATAATACTCCGATCAATGCATGCCCCTTCATCTAATGACCTCCCAATCAACACCATCGCTGCATCCAACAATAATAATATAGATGAATCAGCTTCCATCAGGAGCATGTTAAATACACTGAACCAACAAGCTCTGGCTATTCAGAGACTAGTGTCTGCATTACCGTCTGTAAATGCCAGCACATTATCAGCATCACCTGTTGTCCACACATACAACTCTAATAGTTAGTCTTGCAATGGATTACTACATAACTTCTTAAGGTTAAGACTGCCTACATTTGTTGGGACTATATCTCCGATAGCACGATGGCTTGGTTGAGAACGATAGAGAAGAACTTGAGGAGCATTAGTTGTCCTACCCAAACAGTTTGGTTAGCTATACACTTGATTCAGGATAAAGCTGAGCATTGGTGGGACAACATTAGAGAGACTCATTTTGAAGAATACAAGAGAAGATATCGAATGGGATTGGTTTGTAAAATCCTTCAAGGAAGCTTTTGTGCCCCCATCTGCGAAGAATATCATCGGTGACTCTCTACTGAAGTTGACTCAAGGGAGTCAATTTGTGGCGGATTATGTAGCAGAGTTTAGAAGACTCATTTGTTTCACACCGAATTTGGTACCTACAGAAGAAGATAAATATTATAGTTTTCAAAGTGGTCTCTGTGAATCCATTAAAGATCATGTCGTTCCATTTTAACTAACCAACTTCGAAAAACTAATAGAGACAGCATGGGTGGTAGAGCACCACCAATCAGCAAAGGATTTTAAGAGAAAGGCATTCACCATGCCCAACCATTATGAAAGTTTCAAACCTCATCATCTCAATCACAGGAGGGCTTATCAAATTAAAGCCACTGAAAATTCTGATCCAACTCTAAAATATCGAAGGCCCCACACATATGGAAATTACTATCATTATGATCACCAATGTTTCACTTGTGGTCGCCAGGGCCACCGATATGAACAATGCAACGCCATAAAAACAACTGATGCAGCTGTGATTAATCGTTCTCGTCGGAACCAAGTGTTCCGTCCTACTCTGATAAACAAAAGAGAACCAAGGATGGCCCTGATGCCACCCCCGGTCGGAGAGAACCAGGCTCCTCCTAAAGTAAAAGCAACTACTTTCTGACCCCTGTTCAAAATCAAGCGAGGGTCAAAACGACAAATAATAAACACACAGGAACAACCAGGGTCTATAACCTCACTCAAGTTGAAGCGACTGAGGACAACAACATTATCTCAGGTACACACCTTTAAACATTTCTTTATTTATAGCATTACAATCTTTATTAAATTCTTTTCATTAAAATTGGTTAAATTAGGCACCATATGTATATAAGAAAAGCCCTATAATGTATTGTTTGATACTGGGGCTAGCTATTCGTTCATCTCTAAGAACTTTGTCAAAAGACTGAATTCACCTTCCTATAAACTCATGAAAACCTTAAATGTTGAACTTTCATCTGGAGCCCAACTTAGCGCAGATAAGTTCAGTGATTTATAAGTGCCAATTAATAACAACATCTTTCAAGCTAAGTTGATCATTTTGCCCATCATAAATTTTGACATCATACTAGGCATGAATTGGCTTAGTATGCACAATGATACTATAAATTGTTAAAAGAAAAAGATCATCTTACAAACACCCAATGCCTCAAAAACCTTCATAGGAAGGTTCAGTACTAAGAGTTCCTTAATCAATGTAATTAAGGTAGAAAAATTGGTTAATAAAGGCTGCATGTCATTCTTGGTGACAATGATGGGTGACAATAAAGAAGAAGTTCCTATTTCAGATATAAAAGTGGTTAAAGAATTTGCAAATATATTCCAGAGGACTTGCTTGGATTATCACCAGCTAGAGAAATATAATTTGCAATTAATTTAGTTCCTGGCACACAACTAATGTTAAAAGCCCTATATAGAATGGCTCCAAAGGAGTTATAAGAACTAAATGATCAACTGAAAGAACTGTTGAATAAAGGATTTATAAAGCCTAGTATGTCCCCATGGGGAGCTCCTGTTTTGTTTATAAAGAAGAATGATGGGCCTATGAGAATGTGTATAGACTATCAAGAATTAAATAAGGTAACTATTAAAAATAAGTATCCCCTTCCTTGAATTGTTGACCTTTTGATCAATTAGCTAGTGCAATTGTATTTTCAAAGATTGACTTAAGATCTAGATACCACCAGTTAAGCGTGAAAGACTCAAATGTGAAAAAGACAGCGTTCCATACACAATAGGGACATTATGAGTTCCTCGTGATATCCTTTGGCCTTACTAATGCACCATCCATATTTATGGACTTAATGCAGCGAGTCCTAAAGCCCTACTTAGATAAATTTGTTATTACTTTTATTGATGATATCCTCATTTATTCTAAAACTTCAGAAGATCATGAGGATCATTTGAGAATAGTACTAGAAACACTTTGAGAGCATGAACTATATGCAAAATTCTCAAATTGTGAGTTTTGGTTAAGCTCTGTATCTTTCTTGGGGCATGTGGTGGATTCCCAAGGAATTTGTGTAGATCAGCATAAGATCAATGCCATTCAAGATTGGGCTCAGCCAAAATTAGTTACAGAAATCCGTAGCTTTCTGGGATTGGCTGAATATTATCGAAAGTTGTTTAAAGGTTTCTCCCAGATTGCTTCTCCCCTCACAAAGCTAACTCAAAAAGCGATACCATTTGTTTGGTTATCAGAATGTCAGAATGTGATGAATCCTTTCAAACCCTAAAGGATGCCCTATCTTTTGCTCCTGTGCTAATCCTTCCCAAAGAAGGAATAAACTACTAAGTATATACAAATGCTTCAGGTATTGACTTAGGATGTGTTCTTATGTAAGAAGGAAAGGTTATAGCATATGCATCTCGTCAACTAAAACCACATGAAAGAAACTATGCAGTCCACAATTTAGAATTAGCAGCAGTAGTCTTTAATTTAAAAATATGGCACCATTATCTGTATGGAATTCAGTGCTCTATCCTTACAGATCATCAGAGTCTAAAATACATATTTACTCAGAGAGAATTAAATTGTAGGCAAAGAAGATGGCTTGAGTTAATTAGTAATTATGATCTGGATATCCAGTACCATCCTGGAAATGCCAATGTTGTAGCTGATGCCTTAAGTCATTATGCTACTCTCAATGATATTATTTCACAAAGCCCATTAGAGGAGGAATTTCATAAGATGAATATCAAACTAGTGCATGGTGACTTGATGAGTGAAATGATCTCTATGAGCAAAGTAGAACCCACTTTTCATAGAGATGTTTCTATAACTCAAACTAAAGATGAAGAGTATTTAAATTTCAAGCAAGAAATAGGCTGTACAGATCTTCATTTTTATAAAGGTGCTATCCATCAAGAGGATTGTTTATAGATTCCAAAATCTATGCAGCAAGAAGTGCTAGTAGAAGTCCATGGCTCAGGGTATCAAGTTCACTTAGGAAGCTCCAAAATGTATCAAGACCTAAAGTAGTCATTTGGTGGCCTGGTATGAAGAAGAGCATAGCTAAGTTTGTAGTTAAGTACCATGTCTACAGCCTAGTAAAGGCTGAACATCAAAAATCAAGTGGTTTTCTTCACCCTCTAGAAATCCCCGAGTGAAAATGGTTTGATGTATCAATGGATTTTGTTATGGGATTGCCTCAAGCCAAGTATGGTGCTGATGTAATTTGGGTGATAGTAGATTGTCTAACAAAATCCACACACCTCATTCCCATTCGACAAACTGATTCTATTAAGAAGCTAGCAAAGATTTATATTAAAGAAATTGTAATACTTCATGGTATTTCTAAGTCGATAGCATCAGACAGAGATAGTAGATTTACATCAAAGTTTTAGTAAGTTGTGCACTAGGATCTTGGAACTACTCTGGCCATGAGTATTTCATCCTCAAATAGATGGCCAAACTAAAAGAGTAAATCAAGTGCTTGAAGATTTGCTTAGGCTTCGTATTCTTAACTTTGTCGGTTCCTGGTAAGATCATATACCATTGGTGGAGTTTACATATAATAACAGTTATCAAGCCAATATTAACATGGCTCCTTATGAGGCCTTATATGGCAGAAAGTAAAGTACTCCTTTGGCATGGTCAGAAACAGGCAATGTTCAGCTTTATAGATCTGAATTAGTTGAGGAGACTAATAAAAAGATTCATCTGATTCAACAAAGAATTCATTTTGCTCAAGATCATCAGAGAAAATACCACGGTGCTCATCATTACCATTTAGAAATTAATGTTGGAGATTCTGCTTATTTGAAGGTAAGTCCCGTGAAGGGTGTTTATAGATTTGGCGTAGATGGGAAACTTAGCCCCCACTATGTCAGCCCCTATGAGATATTTGCCAAGATGGGATCATTAGTTACAAATTGAATATTTTTAAAAACTTAGTCGCTGTCCATATTGTTTTCCATGTTTCATCATTAAGAAGATGTCTTCGAGATCCTTCCCGTCTTGTTCAGCTTCCGGTAGTAGAAATTCAACCTGATCTTACTTATGCTGAAGAACTAGTTAAATTTTAGCTCGTGATCAAAAGAGACTAAAAATCATTCTATCCCAATGATCAAGGTTTAGTGGAGGAACCATTCATGTAATGAAGCAACTTGGAAAAAAAAGGTGGATATGCCCCAAAAATACCCAAACCTTTTTAACCAAGGTACTTCCTTATCTCCTTTACATTTCAATTCGTCATCTTACTTTCTGCTTTATTCTTTCCACTTGAGTGATGTTCAGGATGACATTGTTCTTAAGTGGGAGAGTCTATAACAACCCAAGTTGTTACATAGGTTAATTAGGACTAAACCAAGTCCTAAATATGATTCTAGCGCACTAATTTAAGTCATTAGGAACTCACCACTAATACCTAGTCCAAACCAAGAGTTAAATGGATCAAACCCTGATTTTGAGAATTTCAAGAATTTTGGAATTTGACCTATTTAAATTAACTTCAAATTGAAAATTTGACTTTGCCATTGCGCACATCACCCCCAAATTAGCTATGGGTGATATTTTGAAAGCAATCGAAAGTCGTCAAAATTTCGGTGAATATTTTAATATATTTTAAATACCCTGGAAAATGAGAAAATTAAGCACTCAACGAAATCAAAATTCGTCTTCATCGTTGTGTTTCTCACCTCTCAATTAGCTAGGGGTGATTTATTGGAAATTTTTGGAATGCATTAAAGTGGTTAATTTTAAATAATAAAATCAGTTTAAAATCATTTAAATAATAATATAATTAAAGTAATCAAACAACATCGTCCACGTTTCTCACACGTCGTTCCCCTGCGCAGTTTGCGTTAGCTGTCGAATCTGGCAATTTAATCAGTTTGATCGATCGGTCTCTGCGCCGTCTCCTTCGTTCGGACCATGAAGCCCTCCGCGTGTCCTTCTCGCAGCCGTGCGGCGCTTGCAGCCCGCCAGGTGCATGCCCACTGCTTCCAACAGTCCAAATATAGCTCCGATCATTGATGCCTTCGCTTCATTTTTGGTTTATCATCAAAGCTGAGCCTGAGAACCCCTGATTCATCCCCTTCGGTCACCTAAGCTAGTAGCCGTTTCGATCTACCAAATCCATTCGCATTTTGCAATCACATAAATTTGTTTAGCTATTTCAATATCTGGATTAAGATTTGATCGGATTCGATCGGGCCTAATCGAATCCGATCGACTTAAATTTAGATTTGATCTACAGTGTATGCAGAAGACTTTCGAAGTCTCTGTCCTTGTAGAACAAGGGCATCATGATTTCTAATGATAGGACAGTTCAACTGCATTAATTCAAGTATCTATCAACAAGTCTTAATGAGACATTTCGATCAGCACATAAATCTCATCGGATGGAGCCCGATACTGCGAGAGAGTTGATGCCCTCAGGTTCTTCTATCGTGGCTGGAGCGGATGAAAAAGCCACTCCAGATCGGGCCTGACCCAACCCGCTCCCCTGCATCAGACCGAGGATGTGGCAGTGCTGGGGCCCACCTGTCCCCGTCATTTATGACGGGTCAGCGCCGCGAGTTTCATCCATCCAGTACGTGGGACCCACCTATCACCTTCAATTATGGTGTGGGTCCCGCCGTCGATTTAATGAGTTGATTAAGAAATTTAAATGCAAACAGTAAAGTCTTAATTAATTCAATTTACATAAATTAAATTAATTAAATGTTGAAACTTTAAACCCTCATGATTTACAAACCAATAATCCAAACATAGTGATATTATATGTCATTTTGATCAGTAAAATTAGAGGAACAATATGGAACTATCAAATCTCTGTTTGGACAAGTATTTCACCTAGTGACATTTAAGAACCCCATAATTTGCCCTAAATTCCACTAATATTTAAACTATCATAACTTTTCACATACTCACCCAAACATACCCAATATGGGTCTTAAAGTAATCAGGAGAACCACTCAATTTTATAGATAATGTTAATTTCTCTATTTAGGTTGTATTTTGCATAATCAATTTTAGGACCCTACCTAATTATACCCTTAAGCCCTAGAAATTCAATTGATCATAACTTGATCAATTGAGCTCCAAATTAGATCTTCCAATATACAATTTTGATCAAGAAGACCTAATAAACAGTAATCTATAAAACTATTTAGGATTTAATGGCTAGATCTCTTAATCAACCCTAATCACCCTAAGACTTGATTTGTAAAGATTAGCAAATTTAATAATCCAAATTAAGTGATTTCAGTTTTTGATAGCTCATAGAGTAATATAAAACCTAATTGTGTGGTTGGTTTAATGATTTTATGATTAATTTCACTAATCACTCACTAATTACCCATAACTCTAATTACATCATAACTTGACCAAATGAGGTCAAAATTGGGTATACTCCCAGTTAAAGTACTTAGTGTGTTATAAAGAAGCTATAGTTACTGAGTTTTTTGAATTTAGACTTCAAATGGGAAAGTTAAGTTTTTGACCCCTCTTAAGAAGCCCAAATTTATAAAATATACCCTAAAAAATTGATTTGCTTATAACTTAACCATTATATCTCAAAATTTATTGCTCTTAGACTCTATGGAATCCTTAAACAGCAAGCTTCAAAAATTAATAGAAATTTTAGATTTCATTAAATAAAATTACAATTTTGCCCTTAATAGTTAATTTCCTTAAATTTAGCTCATAAGGCTTTTTATTCATCCAAATTTAGTGTACTTACTATCTATCTTCATGTTAGATAGTAAGTAATCATTTGCCATTGAAAACTTCCAATTTAGAGCTCTAAATTAAAATGTAACTTCTTAGACCCTTAAGTAGGGGCAAAATTGTTATCTTGCCCAAATTTAGGTTTAAGTGTCCTTATACCTTAAATCCATATTCTAATCACTAAAATTATTAATTAAAATGGTTTAGACTCAAATTTTCTTAATTTAAGCTATTAATTAGATTTCTAGAATTATTCTAAGTTATCCTTAAATAATTAGATTTAGTGACATAATGTGAGATTCATCTCACATTATGTCTCCTCTAAGCTCTAGAACTCTTCTTAAGAAAAATGCTAAGTTAACTTTAAGCTTAATGATGTAAATTTCATCTCACATCATGCCTTCCTTTTATCTTCTAATCTTTCTTTCAGCCTTCAATTAAAATTTAGTTAAGATTAGTGCTTGAGTGTTCATCTTGGTTCCTTAATATCTTCCTTCCTTAGGAATTTGGAATAGAACTTAGGCTAGAATTCATTTATTAGATAAATTAAGTTACTGAATGGATAAAACCTTAGTTTTACTAATTTATAGATTTTCATAATTTGTTGATGATTATTTAATCTTTTAACCTTAGATTTAATAATAGAGATCCATCCTATTAAGTGTGACTTTACTTAATAAGATATTCCTTAATCCTTAATTTGTGAGATTGAGTTTTAAAATTAGTCCTTTAAGACCACCTTTAGATTAAGTGATTAAACCTCAATATTTGGAGTTTAATTCTTAGTCCTTCCATCTTGATTTGTCTTAATAAAGATGGGCTTGGGTTGCTTAAATCATCAAAGTAGGTCAATTGATTTACTAATTTAATCATATAGTCAACATTAATTTAATAAGATTAGAACCTGATCAGTTCTAATTACTTTCAACTTATAAGGTTGTGTTACAAAGTTGTATGACTTAGAATAGTTAGAACAGATACATTAGACAATAAAGGATATCACCTGTGTCTTAGTAGAGTCTCTTGCTCACTTTAATATTTAATACTTTGCTTACCTTGTATTTAAGCTTTATACCTTGGGCATATGTGGTGAACATAGGATATTTAATAAGTATCTTATGTCAAGATTGAATTACATACACATCATTAGCATTTTTATAGATTCTCTCAGTTTTCCTAATTTTCATTTTAGTATAGTATGATCTAATTAGCATGCCTCTTTAGTTCCTTGCTTTTGCTTTAGTGCAGGCCAAGCCTAAATCCAAGTTTGGCTAGGATGGTATTTATCTGTCTACTACAATGTCTAACCAAAATTAGTCCTAAGGTGGTCTAGGATGGTATACATTAGACTTTTCTTTCCCTTTCTTTTTCATGGCTTATTTAGCCAGCTCTTTAAAATGGCAGCACTAATTTTAGGTGGAGTTTTACTTTTGGTTCTTCTATCTTAGCACAGTAGGCTAAGTGAGTTATTGTGCATAGTTTTTTATTTAGATGACTTGTTTGGCCATAGTAGTTCTTCAATCTATATTACTATTTTCAGTTTGCTTTACTGTATTTCAGCACTAACATTTTTAATGTTTACTTAGTTGTTAGTTTACTTATATTCTAGGATGCTAGTCTTGCTCGCTTGATTATATGTATATAGGATGCTAGTCTTATTTTCAATTATTTAAATGTATCCTCGTGTTCTTTTACTTTATGTTAATTAACATAAGCTTATATTGATCATAAGCATAATTAGGATGAGTTTTTTATTTCAATTATTAGTATTTATTCTATATTTTATGCCTAACATTATTGTAACTATGGTTGGAGGTATATTCTTACTTCCTCTTTTGTTTAAGTTATAAACTTATTATTTATAGCTTCTTGTCCTTTTCATTTTCTATCCTACTGTAACAACCCAGATATTTTTATCCATCAATTAGTAATCTAATTGACTCCAAACCTTTTTTGTTACTCTTATAAAAGTGTTAGGAGTCTCCACCTCAAATTTAGTGCAATTTGGAGACCATTTGACAATTTCCAATATTTCCTAGTTTTCTAATAATTTTTAAAATATCTAATTTATTTAGACTTCAGAATCCAAAATGGAGTTCTCCATTGGACTCACCACACCCTAATTATCAAATGGGTGGTATTTTGGAAGCATTTGGGAGTCATCAATTTTTTTATGAATATCTTTAGTAATATTTAAATACCCAGAAAATTTGGTAAAATAATTATACCTTCGATCAAAAATTTGATTTCATTTTTAGGTTCCTCATCTCTTAATTAGGTAAGGATAAAAATTTGTGATTTTTTGAAGAGCGTTTAGGTAATTAAATTTGAGAAAGTAACTTAAAAAAAATAAACAATTAAATATTATTACATTATAAATTACGTAATATAACTAATATATATATATATATATATATATATGTTGCTCGGTTAATTACAAAATAGCGGTGATCCACTGTTCGGCTCAAAGCACAGAATAGTGAATCAAAGAAATCAGGACCGCTAAGCATAAATAAAACAAAATCAAACAGCTCTTAGCCACAGATCTCATTTGACCGTTGGATACCAAGTAAAATCCAACGGCTCGGATGTCTAGACTGTACATCTTCATTCGAATCGTGCATTAGTGGACTACTTTTGGCAGAGGAGAAGCTCATACGCCAGCTACATCTTCCTTGGTCTTATCTTCCCAAGTATTCTTTTTTCGAAGGGTTTCTTTTTTTTTCATTTTGGGGGAAGGGGGGGGCGGTGTTAGAGGGGATCGACAAATTTTTTCGAGATTTTTCCATTAAAGGTGGACGTTACCCATCCGAACCCTAATTTTTCTTAGAAAGAGGTAGAGCTAAAGGAGCAAAAGAAGCTGTCAATTGAGCAGCTTATTCTTTTTTAGCCAACCCTGGATGATCTGCGTCTGGACTAAGGTACTTCATATCATAACTTCCTTTCTATAATCCGTTTGATGCTTTCCTTTGCTTAATTATATTGGTTTAGATAATCTTGAAGAGTTTGAATGAACTCATTTAAATCTTAACAGAGATCTCTCCATTTTGAGTTGAGAGTCTTAAGCAATTTCATAAAATGATGATTATGTAATATTATAGATTCTCCTCTCAGTAATCGTTGAATAACTACTTAAACGTTCTGGACTTTCCTACTCTTCCCTACTTTATGAACCCCACTTTAATAGGGTTCGATCAGTAGATGCCAATATCTGCGTACGACGCAGAGAAGAAAGGGAATAAATTAGATGGGTTAGTCTACAAATAAATTATTTAATTCTAATGGTCTCAAAAGAATTTGATCCCAACACTATTAATCGATTTTTAGAATATAAATTTATACTTTGTTTGAGCTTTGAAATATTTGCTTGCTTAAGCCATTAAGCTAACACTTAAAGTTTATTAAACAAATCAGCACTCTATTTCATTCGTCTAGTATTTAATGTAGGTTTGTTACATAAGTACTTGTAGTTTGTTATATGAAAGCTCTAGGTTCTCTACACATGATAATATTTATAGAAACGAACATCAACTTGTAATAATGGATATCAAGTCTAGTAGGCATTATGATTCAATTTTTAAAGTTATTTATGTTTATGTTCACACCTAGGTCAAAGAGTAATATACCTTCTCTCCCATTGTCTTACATAATGATGAAGTGGATATACCAATAATTAGTGATTTTCTATTTTTGTAATGCCATGAGTTTACAAGTTGTATCTATTATAATATACTATTAAATGCTGGAATTATGACTCATATTATCCACAATTTCTCATTTTAGTTCAAATTGCTATTGCCTTATAATTAAAATTATGAGTTTTAGATTAGTTATAATAACAAATGAATCAAGCTAATCATATGAAATTTCCATGCATCTTTGATTATTATATGTTACATATATGGTTGACATAAAGATGAATCATATTGACTTCTTAGAAAACATGATTTAACCCTTTCCTTTTTATATTTACAAGATTTATTGGAATTATTCAAATCACATATTACATCTTGTTTCAAAAGGAAACTTTGTGTGTTTTCTGCCCATAATAAATGTGAATGTTATATGCTTGATATTGAAATTTAATTTAAATTACCTATATCTTGTAAATTAAATCAAATATTGCCTTTTATTATAAAGTAAGATCAAGTGAGATACAAATGCTGCCATGTATTTTAGGAGATCCATATGCTGCCATTTATGTTATGAAATTCAAATACTGCCATGTATTTTAGGAAATCCAAATGTTGTCATTTAGTTTGTGAGATACAAATGTTGCTATGTATTTTATGAGATCCAAATGCTGCCATTTATGTTATGAAATTCAACTGCTACCATGTATTTTAGGAAATCTAAATGTTGTTATTTAGTTTGTGAGATACAAATGCTGCCATGTATTTTATGAGATCTAAATGCTGTCATTTATGTTATGAAATTCAAATGTTGTCATGTATTTTAGGAGATCCAAATGTTGTCATTTAGTTTGTGAGATACAAATGCTGCCATGTATTTTATGAGATCCAAATGCTGCCATTTATGTTATGAAATTCAAATGTTGCCTTATAGTTTAGGAGATCCATATGTTGTCATTTAGTTTGTGAGATACACATATTTAGTATGTTTCTAAGAAAGATGGAATTAACACTTAGTTTATTTGAAGCCACACCTATTAAAGCATTCTTCAATAGGAAGCATCACCAGTTGGCAATTTTTATTTCACTCAAACTAAGCTATTAAATACCTTAACTACAAGCATACTTAGTGTCCAAATGAGGGTAACTTGAAATACTTAGATTGTTTGAGGCCACTACTATCAAAGCATTCTTCGATAGAAGGCATCACCCGTTTGCAATTTTTATTTCACTCAAACTAAGGATTTAAGTCCCTAATTATAACACTCTTAGGATCGGAGGTTTTACTCTAAGTAGACTGTATCCGCCTAACCCCGCAGGATATCACAAAGATAAGTTTAACTTAGAGTGACTCAACTAATCTTGAACACTGCTAAATTGATCCATTACTATGGATATACACTATTATACTCAACTAATAATCTAGGCTTAGTGAATGTTATTTAATCAACAAGAATCACTAAATCTATGAATTTAAACTTCATTGGGATGAATCCTATACAAGGTTCTAAGAATGTGACCAAAATGTCACCCAATATAGGCTACTACCACATGGGAGGAATCTCATGCTAAGTACTTTAGATGATTCTACCATAAGGGCTAAAGATCAACTTATAAGGTTAAGGGGAAAATATCTAAGTTCCTACCTCAAGGTTCAGTAAAAGATATTTCTACCTCAATGTGTTATCAATTAATGAGGCTTTTTAACTACATTATAAATCATATGGTAATATCATCAAGATCTTGCACATTTAATATTTACCCTAAATTTATATATTTTAATTATTATACTTGATTTGACTAGATCAAATCAGATAGTTAGACCCATTTGATCACATCCTATACTACAATTATGAGATAATATCAAGAATATAATTGGGATTTGATCTTATAATAAATCAATATAGTTTTATAATTATCTTCATGCTAAGAGTCATATATAAGAGAAAATCAAAGATCTTAAGCTCAAGTCCAAATATTTAATCATATAATTTCTTTTAATAGTCTTAGCACTTCTAATTCAATAATTTATGATCAATATTAAATCAGATGTATTATTGAAATCATGTCAGTTGAATTATCTTTCAATCAAGTTGATTGATTTAGTGATTAGGGTTTAGATCTTAATCAGATAAGATAGGGTTTAACTCCTAGCCTTTCCAACTTAAGATCAATAGTTGATTTATTGATCAATGACAAATCAATGTATTATTAGTAAATTATTGATGATAAGTTTCAAATTTAAATTAAGTATCAATTACTTAATCAAGTTCTTAAGATTCTTATGTTCAAATATAGTTTAATGTCAAATTATGTAATTCAAGGTGTCTAATTTAAAGCTAAAGTTCTCTAACATACATAAACATCACATTAATTAAAATAATGAGTAATTAAGGCTTATCAAATCTTAAATCAAATACAAAAAGGATTAGCACTTGATAACAAATATAAAACAATTAAGTTTCATACAATTTAATTATTAAATTTTATATTTACCATACAAGCAATTAATGATCCTAGCATTTTTATTCGCATAAAGTATTCAAGCAATTTCTTTATGAGATCTAGAACATACTATACATACTAAAATAGTGGATTTCACATTAAAATTTACCTACACATTCATGCAATGCTCATTTTTATTAAATTCAATTTTAATTTTAGTATAATTTGACCCTATTAGGGTTCTTGGACCATTAGAATGCAAAAATATGAAGTTTTGACAATTCCGGACGATTCTGGACGCTACGGCACGTTATATTTAATTTTATTAATATTTTTATACCGCTGCAATGCGCGGTAGCGCGCTACGGTGGACACATTTTTGAAACTTCGGGCGCTACGGCACGCGTTAGCGCTCGACGGTGATTTCGCACTAAAATACTCTCAATCTAGAGTACTTCATGTGCGATGCCATATACCGATGGAAAGGTCTTTCCAAGATCTTTCCGTTGATACCAAAATTGGCATGAACAAATTATTCTAATAAATAAAAATTAAAGTTCTAGCTATGGGAATATAGAAATCATGCAATTTTTAATTGAAATTTTAAATGAGGAATGGGCTTTGATCGGACTTATTCTAGTTTGGTTGAGGCGTGACAATCATGCATAGAATCCATACGGTAACTTAATAGAAGTATCATTCACAACACTTTGCTACATATGAAGAGAATAGCACAAGGAAAAGTTTAGCAAAATGGTACCTTGACCTTAGGAATGGAAGAAGAAAACTCGACTATTTCCTTGAGAGCTTGAGGGCTTAAAGGATCCTTCAACAACAGCACAGCAAGAAAAGGAGGGGAGCTCAGCTAATAGTTAAATGGAAAGGAAGAGAGGGATAAGCCTCCATTTAAAAGAGAAGGAGAGCATGCATCTCCCTTGAATTCTCCCATCAATTATGGGAGAGAAGAGGGAAAGTTGTGTCTTTTTTTTTTTTTCTTAATTTTGTGCATTAAAGAAGAGGAATGGGAATGGAATTTTGGCTCACAAAAAATAAATAATTATATTTTGGCAGTTTATTAGGTTTAGAAACTATTTAACAATCTATTTAAAGCCATAACCTAAATCAAGACAGCTATTAGATTAAAATTAGATGACTGAAATTTCTCGAGCCATGATCTATAGCCATACAAACTCCAAAAATTACAAATTTAGTATCGAAACGAGTGTCTCAGCGAGACAAACGTACACATCCAAATATTATTAATTTTGGACGGGTATTTTATTTTATATTAATTTTTATGTGAAAAACTTCAAAAATTCGCTACGATTAATTCGGAGCTTGAGAATTTGTGAAACTTAAAACATAGCATTATTTTATGATGCTTAATTTAAATATACAAAAAATTTTAAATTCTGACTTATATTTTATCTATTATCAACTTTAGAAGTTTAAATTTCATGAATTTATTTAGGACAATCCGAAATCCCAATTGAGCTAATTTTTTTGCAGAAGGATCCCCTAAATACGCTTTATTTGAGAATGTTTTTATTTAATTTTTATTTGACTTAAAATTAGGATATTGATTTTCAACTTAATTTGATCAATTTAGGTCAAATTGACTGAGTAACAACCTTGGGTTGTTACAACCATACTGAGGACCACAACTTAAACTTGGTTGGGATGCTATTAACTCGACTATTGTTAGAAAATGGCACCACAATTGGTATCAGCAATGACCATCCCGTCATAAACTGATTAATATATGATGTAATCCGACAACAACGAGGTGAGCATCGTAATACATGACTCTACCTTCTCCAAAGGAGGGTAAGGCAACCTAGTTCCAATAAGATAATTATGTTAATGTGCATATAAAAAATTATTTGCTTATAATCCTAAACATGGAAGTAAATGTTAAGGCCTCATATTCCACATTAAGTTGGAAATCAGTATAGCTAAGTTTTATTTTGGATGGCACCCTACTGCCCTTCATAGTAACCATATCTCATGCTAAGATGTATGAAGAGCCTTATTGCAAATTGCTAATGGTTGAATTTCAATTGTGGGTCTTATAATTGAAGATGGAATAATATTCAAATTTAAACTACAATTAGGGATCTTAATGATTGTTACACTAGAGAAAGATGAAACAGTGTAATTAGCTAGTAATCTTTTTGGGGTAATGAATGGAGGCACATATAAGAGGGAGGAGTTCTTAGATAGGGGAGCTTATTATTTGAGGTTATTTTTACATTTGGTAGGCTAACACAAAACCTGGCCTCTTGAAGAGGAAGAGCTTCTGGGTCTTGCACAGGCACAAAGGGTGTTAGGGAGTTTAAAACAAATACAACTGCTACAATTCTTAGGTTTCCATTTGTATTTTGGTTTTTTGGCAAATGGAACTCCAATGAGATTAAGGTAGATGGTGTCATGGTAGGAGCATGGTAAGAAATTTTGATAAGAAGGGTTCACCAATCTTGCTAACGATCTTTGAGATCATTGTTATTGTAGCAGTCCAGTGGTGAGTTTGGGAGGGAAACCCATATAGGAAGAAAAAAGAGATAGATTCATTTGTATGGACAAAAGACTGATCCTTTAATTTAACCCAGAATTATGATCAAAAAAAAATTTTGTAATCCTCTTGATTTTGGGTCAACACTAGCCTTCTTTACAGGTAAATTGAATAAGATAGTATCCACCCATTAATGTGATAACATAGAAGTTGCTCTTCACCTTATAGGATTTGTTCACGGCTGCAAGAAGGGTGGCATAAGAGTGACTCTTCCCCATGGTGAAATCGATGAGGTAAGTCCCAAATGTTTAAATAATGCTTCAATTTCTTCAAACTTGAAGGATATGACACCTTCAAATATTATATTATTTTTAATGATATATATATATATATATAAAAGAACGTCCCATAGGGATCTGAAGCCTGAAATTCCTTTTCGATTCCTTTTCGATGATGACGTAAACTTGAAGGTATCGAATTTCGGCCAGAGCGCCATTGCAGAGTCCAGGAGGCAGGACGGGCTGCTCCACACGAATTGCGGGACCCGGGTTTAGGAATTATGATGGCGCGAAAGTCGATACATGGTCCTGCGAAGTGGTGATCTTTTTCGTTCTGATGGCTGGCCGCCTCCCCTTTTACGACTCGATCCGTCCACCCCGGACCATTGAGAAAATCAAAGAGAAATCGTGGTTCAGGAGCACGAGGCACCTGAGGCGAAGGAAGAAGCGGTGGAAGCCGATAAACCTGTATGCATTTGACATCACCTCTCTGTCAGCGGGTTTCGATCTCACGGACTTGTAAGAAGGAGGCTGACGGAGGGAAGAGAGGCTCACCTCCGATTATCCGGTCTGCACAATAATCTCGAGGTTGGAGGAGGTTGTTGGGCGCTTAGGGATGAAGGTGAAGAAGGATGGAGGGGTTCTAAGAATGGAGGCGTCGAAGGTGGGCCGGAAGGGGGTGTTAGACATTGATGCAAAATTTTCGAGGTCGCACCTCTGATCCATCTTGTAGAGATCAGAAAGGCAAATGGGGACACAGTGAAGAAAATGAGGCTGGCCTGAAAGGAAATTGCGTGGCCATCTCCTCAGCCCTGGCAGCAGAGCTACAGCTTTGCTGAGAGTGGCGGTATCTCCCAGATATTTTTAATATTTTAAGAATTTAGAAAAGTATTTTCCTATAAATATTTTTTTTATTTTAAGTTAATAAAACAATATTATTACGCTTAAACACTAACATTAGTCTTTATCTATGATATGATATGTTAATTCAATATATAAATAAATTATTAAATTGAATACATACTTTTATAAAATTAATATGTAAAAATAAAAAAATTTATATTAATTTTAAATAATTTTTAAATATACATTTTTGTTTAAGCATAATATTTTTTTTAATAAAATCATTTTAACTTTAGTTTTCAAATATGTGCATTATAATATTATCTTCAGGGATTTTGATAAGTACGAGCGCAAATCTAAACATAATATTAAATTAAAAATAATCAGTATTTAATATGAGTATTACTATATTTACATATTAATATACATCAAAAAAATATATAGATGATATGTCAATTTAATATGTAAGTAGATTATTGATTGAATACACTTTTTGATAAGACCTATATACAAAAATTATAAAAAAAGAAAATTTTTAATTGATCATGAATACTTTTTTTTATTTTATGTATATTTTTATAATCATAACATTTTCCATTTAATATTTAAAATTTAGATACAGCTGCTTCTTGATTACTACTTAAAAAAATGTAAATTAGAAAGAGTGCACAAAACATTTTTTTTATATATTAAATTGTAAAGAGAAAATCCTCCAAAATTATTTTATTTTAAAATAAATGAATTTTAATTAGAATTATGGTGCTCCTGAATTTTGAGATTTTTGGACTGTGGAGCGCTGCAGCGCATTGCTCTTAGTAATAAGGGCGATGTGGTGCGCCATAGCGCGGTGCATCGCCATTTTATCAACTTTCTTTTTTATTTTAATTTGAGCTATTCTTTCATGAAATATCACAAAAAATACTTAAAATAATAAAGAAAAAGAAAAATAATATGTTTACCAAAAATATATATATTAACAAATTAGAATTAATATAATTTTTTTTATTATTTTTGTATATAAACTACAAAAAAAAAATATATTCAATCAATAATTTATATAAATATTAGATTGATATATATATATATATATATATATATATATATATATATATATATATATATATTATTGCAATTAATATTTTTTAATATAATATGTTATATTTACACATCATACTAACAAGATAACAAAACTAAATATAAATTAAAAAATAAAATTTGTCTTTATTTTAATTTTATCCAAATTCATAAAATTTCTATAAGAAAATGACCATGTGCAAGCAGGGTGGTCCATGGTCGGAGGGTCAAGGGGACAAGGAGCGATGTAGGCAAGCAATGTGGCTCTGCACAGTTGTAGGCCAGCAGGCCCCGAGGCGATTTGGCAAGGCATGATAGGGGGTGGTTCAGACGGGAAAGAAATGGTGCAGACCATAAAGAACTTGAGGCATAGATTTGTCATCTCCAGTGTTGTCGAGTCTTCCAAAGCCCATAGTCTTAATTGTCCAAACAACCTCTCCTCAACAATGATCGAAAATCACTGATCCTGAGCTTTAGTCACTCTGGAAAAAAGAGAGATGAGCCTCCCTATTAGTGCTAGAGCCCAAAAGCAATATCAGATGGGATATTGTTGGGATTACTAAGCAACAAATAAAATTATACAAGCATAAAAATGAGTAAAATTATAGTGCAATAATTACAGCATAAACCACAAGCATCCAAATATGAAAAATTTTATATGAAAAACTCAAGGATATGAAAAATCACAGAGTCACACCACACACAAAAATTCCCTATGAACAATAATATTACAGAGCTACATAAAATTTCACATTCACACGAACAAAAAGGGCCTATCGCTTACAAAGCCTCCCGATCAACTTATTCTTCTTTAGAAATCTTCTGCTATCATTCTAGGTTGAAAGGAACCAACAACAGCCACACAACCAAATTAGAGTTGATCACTTTAAGGAAACATCCTCATATATTTTCTTATATACTTAGGCTTCACATGGACTCCAAATAACCCAAAATACACTTAAAAATATATAGGGGACCACCAAAATCCGTAGGCGCCACGGTGCGCTAGGCTATGGTGCCCCGCCCTGCCGCTTGCGCAAGCAAAGTATGAATTAGCGACACGACGAGATCATCACTCTAGATGATAACCCTGAATTAGTGTTAACATGGTTAGTGTTTACTGTAATAACCCAAGATTATTATCCAGCTTGAATTTAACCTAACCGTATCGTAATTATCATTCCATTAAGCTCATCTAGTCATTAAAGCCAAACCCTGAAAGTTTGAAGCAATTCAGAGCTCATCGATTATTTTGGAATATTTTAATATTTAATTAATTAGAAAATTGAGGTATTTATTTTGACCTCGAAATAGAAATTCGACTTCACCGTCGCGATCGTCACCCCAAATTAACTATGAGTGATGTTTTGGACGCATTTGAAAGTCGTCAGATTTTCACGAATATTTTAATATAATTAAATACCCCAAAAATTAGCATAATTAAATAATAGTCTGAATCAAATTCTGACTTCGCCGTTGGATTCCTCACCCCCAATTAGCTATGGGTGAATTTTTATGAATTTTGAGAGTGCGTTTCAAAAATCTGAATTTTTAAATAGTCAAAAAAAATAAATAAGGGATTATATAATCATAAATTTGCAATTTCCCCTATTTTCTATTGCCTTGGCTGACAGCCCCCTTGCAAATTTCAGCTGGCCATCCCTTAGCCATGCCACCCATAGCTCAAGCATGATGGCCTCTCTCCCTAAGTTCATGATAGCTCCCTACTCTCCTACTCCATCCTCCCCTTTCTCTTTTATTAAGGAGGAGCTCAGCCCCTTCTTTGGCTTGCTAATGCTTTCTCATCCTTTCTTCCATTGATGATGTTGTGTTGAAGAAGAAGAAGTTCAACTCACCTCCAAGCTTTCCAAGTCTTCCTCCTCCCTCTTTCGCAAGGTTAAAGGCACCTGTTTGCTCTTCTCTTTATCTTCCTTATGTTGTTACAATGTTTGCATGTATCCTTAGAAGTCCATAAGTATGTATGAAAGCCATTAAGGCTCTTAAAAGCATCTCATTTAATGAAAGAAAACTACTCTATTTTTCGTTTACTCTGCACACACTTACATTCATTCCTATTTTTCACATAGTTAGGATACTCTATTTGTGCCAATTTTAGTGTCAATGAAAAGGTATCGGAAAGACCTTTCCATTGATATATGACACCGCTCATGGAATGCTCTGGATTGAGAGTAATTAAGCTCGAAAATAGACCTTACAGTTTTCATCCAGGCGAAAAATGTCGTCTGGCGCTGCAGCGCACTGCAGCGTCCGAAGTTGCAAATCGGACCGCTGCAGCGGTATTTCAGCAGAAACCATATAAAATTAATTATTAAACAGTAAATCGCAAGTTGGACCGCTGCAGCGCACTGTAGCGGAATTTCAGGAAAACTTTAGGAAATGTCAAAAATAAATTAATTAAACAGGTATTTCACAAGTCGGTCCACTGCAGCGGGCCGCAGCGCTGTGAGCGCTGCCGTGCGCCGCAGCGCTAAAAGCGCCACAGCGCACTGCAGCGCTAAAATCGTCACAGTGCACTGCAGCAGCAGAAGCGCGACAGCGCGCTGGAGCGCTGTGGCGCCCGAATTTGCAAAAACTGCCCAGATTTTTGTAAAACTGCCCAGTTTTGGCTGAAATAGCCAAAACTTTTCTGTTTTTGTATTTTAAGGTCTCTAGGACCCTAGTGGGGCTAAATAATATCAAATTTAAACCTATTTTAGCTAAAATAGAACATTGCATAAAATTTTATCTGGAAATTAAATTTGAAACTTTGTCATCAAAACCCATCTTGAATTTTAATTGTATTATGTCAATTGCTAGATAATGGAATCCTTAGAAGCTTGTATGTAATATGTATAATCTTAACAACTAAATGGCATGAAACTTAAGTCTTTTAGATTTGTAATCAAGTGCTAACTCCTTTGGTTGATTTGGAATTAGTTAGCCTTAATTACTTTATATTTTATGTCAAATTTACATTTCTATGCTTTTATGGTTTTAGAATGAATGTTAGAGAGCTTTAATATTATTTGGACACTTAATTATGTGCAAATGACATTAAACTACAATTAAACATAAGAATCTTGCTAACTTAGTTAAGTAAATGATACTTAATCTAAAACTAAAGTTTGACATCAATAGTACACTAATAACACATTGATTTGTCATCGACCTATAAATTAACCTTGGTCTTAATGGTAGAAAGGTTAGGGGTTAAATCCTAACTTATTTTGATTAAGATCTAAACCTTAATTACTTAATTAATTAATTTAATTGAAAGATAATTTAATTAACATTATTCTAATAATACATATGATTTGATATTAATCTTAAATCATTGAATTAAAAGTGCTAAGGTTAATATTGAATATGTGTGATTGAATCATCTAAATCTAAACTTTAGATCTTTGATTTTCTCTTTTATAAGACCATTAGGATAAAATAGATAATACAATTGTAATGATTTATAAAATGATCTAACTCTATTAAGATCTTTGATTTCATCCCATGATTGTAGAATAGAAAAGGATTAGATGAATTTTAATCATCTGATCTGATCACTTTAACCTAAGTCTAACAAGTAAACCATAAGAAGTAGAAAAGTGAGATCTTAAGGGTCTTGCTTTAAGATCATTCTTGAAATATTTATGGACATTAATTATTGATACCTTGAGGTATGAAGAGCTTTTATAACTTTTGAGGTAGAAACTTAGATGATTCTTCATAACCTTAGAAGTTGAACTTAATACCTTATGATAGGAATCACCTAAAGTACTTATAATGTGACTTATTCCTTATGGTAGCAACCTATGTTGAGTGATTCTTTGATCACATCCTTGGAGCCTTGTGTAGGATACACCTACTTAAAGTAAGGATTAATAGATTTGAGAAATCCTTGTTGATTAAATAGAATCTTCTGAACTCGGATTATTGGTTGGGTATAGTATGGTATACCCATATTACTGGATTATTTTAGTAGTATTCAGGATTGGTTGATTCACTCCAATGTGGACTTATGACCAGTGCTATCTTGAGGGATTAGACGAATACAGTCCCGTTAGAATAAATCTTCCAAGACTAAGAGTGTTACAATTAGTGAACAAGATCCTTAGTTTGAGATATAAACTGCGACAGGTTCCACCTACTATCGTAGTGCGCTTCGATAAGTGCAGTTTATGCAAACTAAGTATCCCAAGTCACTTTGCGTAGAACACTAAGTATGCTTATAATTAGGTCATTTAACAGCTTAGCTTAGATGTAAATTGTGACCAGGTTCTACCTCCTATCGTAGTGCGCTTCGATAAGTGCAGTTTAAACAAGCTAAGAGTTAAATCCACCTTTCTTGCAAATATACTAAATATGTGTATACATGTAACAACCCAAGGTTGTTAATCCTCATTTAATCATCCAATCAACTTCAAATCTCCTTATTAAGTCTTAAATAGTCATTAATATTAATTTGAAAAGTCTTGATCAAACATAGAATCTAAGTGAACAAAACCCTAATTTTGGGTAATTCCTAAAATCAAGAAAATGAGGAAATTAATTTGACCTCAGATTAAAAATAGGACTTCGCCATTGCGATCCTCACACCCAAATTAGCTTGGGGTGAAATTTTGATGAGTTTTGGAGGAAGTCAAAATTTCACGATTATTTTATTATATTTCCATTAATTTGATAAATGAAATAATTAAGATGATTTCCAATTAAAATTTCGACTTCATTTTTGAGTTTGTTACCTTCAATTTAGCTAAAAAGCAAGTTTTCAAAATTTTCTTTAGAAACAGGTAATCATATAATTCTAATTAAATAAAGATTTCTAAATTAATCAAATAATATTATATAATATATATAAATATATATATATATATATATATATATATATATATATATCAATAAACATAACTCCATTTTTATTTCATTCTTCATTTTATCCTCTCGATCGACCCCCTTCTCATTCCTATCCTCGAGCAGCGAGTGGATGCAGAGACGATGCCGCTCAACCGAGAAGAGAAATGACGACACGTGGCTTCCACCGCTTGTGTAAGCCACTAGCCATTTGCCTAGACATCTTTATCTTCAATGCAGACTCATCCAACTGCAAGTCAAAAAGCAATTGGCCAAAAACCTCAATCTAGGTAAGAGTCAAGACCATACCTATTCAATCTTTTATCTGGATCCTGATACCTCATTATTCACAATTAAAAATCGCAAGCAGTGGACGACACAGAGGGTGATCTCCTAAAACCTAAAGCTACGAAAAAGGTACTTCACTTAATTTTCCTATCAATTATAGTTCATATGAAATAATCTGGAATGATTTCTAAGACTCACAGATAATTTTGTGATGAAACTTTGTTTTCTACATAAGTACTCCTCCTGATTTTTCCCCAGTGTCATTCACATAAATGGTAACTTAAGACTTTAAGCTGTCAAATAAGGAACTCATAAGGATTTAATGAAATTCATTTTCAATACATGAAAAATATTTAATCATATATAGTTTCTTATTTAGTACTGGATTGAGTATTTTGGGTTATTCAAGGTTGGTTATATTTCCTTAATATGTTTAGGATATCAATCTAGAATTTTATCTATAAAATGAGATCTGCTTAATAAGGGATATGTACTAAGTATTGTTTGATTATGTTAAGGCTTACAAATTTTTTTGAAATTCTGTACATAAGTCTGTATATAAATTGAATTCAAAATTTGCATAATGAATTTAAATATGGGTTTAATGATTATGTTTGAGAGGTGCAGTATTTTGTTGACAGTATCTCCTTTTGCTCTCTTAGTTGTTTCATCTGTTTAGCATTGAAAACTAGTAGTCAACTTTCAGTAATGCAGAAAAGTCTTATGTTTTGCTTGATGGTTTATGTGATTATTGCATAGTTGATGTAAATGTCAGTGGCGGCATGAAATAATGGATGGACTTTTGGAAACAGTCAAGTGTCAAATGTTCATCTCTGTATGAACTTGTTCATTTCATCATTTCACTGATCTTGTCAATAAATTTGATTTAAACTACTACTATTTGGCAAATTAGAACTATCTCTTGGAATGCTTTGGCATGTTGCCTATTATATCTTGATAATCTTTTAATTTTTCAGAAGAAGGGCAGTTTTTTGATATGTAGTTTTTTTTTTTTTAAATCTCATGGGTGCATAGCATTCTCAGTAGAATTCTATAAGAATATATTCACATTCTGCTTTGAATGAAAGATTATATTCACATTTGTTTAGTTCTCAATTGTGATTTCATTTCTATATAAACATAAAGATGCAGGCCAGTTACATCACCTTTTAATTCCACTAGAATGAAGAAAGGATGACAAGAATGAGGCATGTTTTTATTAAACTGAAACCTATAACTTAATGCCATGAAACTTTGTTGGTAGTGCGTTGGTTGTTTGGTGTTGCCTAATTTGATTCAACTTGGTGTTAAGACATACTTTGGGCTTAGTTAACATCAGCTAGTGAAAAGTAAATTAGTGCATAATATTTAGGATGTTAGCCTTCATTCATTAGTATAAGCTTATCTATTGAAATAAATTTTGATATTTATTGCATTAATTTATTTAATGTGTTGATGGCTTGCACGGTAGCTCCATGAGCTGACTGCTCTGTGAGGGAATCCTTAATTTGGAAACCCCTAGTCTATTATTGGTGCAACTGATCAGTATATGGCTATTCTTTGGATTGCCATCTGCTACACTTAAAAATCGTTCTGTTTTTATTAAGTATATCTTATGACATTGTATGCTAATTATGCTAAAGGTGACATTTTTATCCTGAAATATATATATATATTTAGTTTCTTTGTCAACCAGCATTACAACATGCTATCATAGAATCAAATGTTTTGCATTTAGTTGTCTTATTATAATCTTGTTTGAAGGATGCGGTCTAAAGGATTGTCATGTCATTCCTTTCAACATTTGAAAATAAATGCTGTCGTTTCATTATAAAATCAAATTCCGTCATTTATCATGTGTAAGATTATACACTGCCAAATAATTAAATGCTATCGTTTATCTCAATGTATTTAATGCTGTCATGTATCTCCAAAGGGGAGATCAATGAAATCTTAAGTGATACAATGTTGCTATTAGTTGTAATGAGAGAACAAATGCTGCCATGTATTTCAATATGAATCAAATACATTAGTTAAACTACATAATATGTGTCGAGCTTAAATTCTTATATTTTAATTGTTTCATTTGAATCTATTGATGTCAATTAATGTACGTAAGGATAAAAGCTGCCATTTATTTTATGATCAAATGCTGCCATCTTTAGTTTTAAAAGATCATAAGTGATTCAATGAAATCATATGCTGCCAATGATTTATAGAATCTAAATATTGCCATTCAAAAATCAAATGCTACCATGTATTTATAATTTAATTGCTGAAATTTAAATGTTGTTATTATTCATTGCATATTAAGTTAAATAATATTGCCCCTTTATATTGCTATATTTTTCATGAATGTTCAATTTAGGATGTGTTGGTTAGCAAAATGCTTCATTAATAAGAATTTAAAAAACCAATCATGTAATTAACTTTTGCAATCTCTCCAAGATAAAAAAAAAAAAAAACTATTGTTTGGTGTCATTAGATTTATATTATCAAAATCAAATGTGTCATTCAATTGCTGCCATTTATTTTATACAAATGCTGCTATAAGAATCAAATGTTGCCAATCAAATGGCAAAATCAAATGTTACCATTCAATGCTGTCATTTACTTTATGAAATCAAAAATGCTGCCATGTATATATATTAAATCATATGCTGCCATCTTTTGTTCTTATGAGAGATTAATGATCAAATGCTACCATATATCATGTGAAAGATCATATGTTATAATCAAATGTGTAAGAGAATATGTATTACTATCAATTAAGGATAAAATCATATGCTGCCATCAATTATATAAGCGAATCTATTGCTGCCATTTAGTTAAGAGATCTAAGTGACGCCATGTAACCAAAATCAAATGCTACATATATCTTCCTACTATGAGACGCTTTTAAGAGGGTAGAATAATTTAAATAATAATTAGAATTGTGATGTTTATTTTGTTACATATTCATCCAAATTGCTGTGATGATGATTCAATGAATTATATTTTATGTCCCAGTAGAATTTCTTTTATATAGTTGTTGAAATTGCATATTAAAGTAGATAAACTTGTTGAAAAAGCACAAGTCATATATTTTAGATCATGTTAATCATTTTGTTTTGTTGCCCTCAATTATTAAGTATTATTGCAGCTTTGTTCATAAAAATTGTTGTAATTGTTATCATATCTAAAGTAAAGAAGTGCTTATACAAATGCTAATATGAATTGATATTCTTATTAGAACTGGAAATAGACAATGGATTGACTTATATTAGAACTGGAAATAGTCAATGGATTGACTTATAAATTGATATTCTTATTAGAACTGGAAATAGTCAATAAATTGACTTATATTGATTTTGCAAATGTTTATTTAAATAAATACAAAGGAGATCCTGCCAAAAATTTTAGAATTTGAAATCGCATATTATTGACTTAATTATTGAAATACATCATTCTTCATTATTCCTTTTTATTGTCATATCACAATGTGGATGGCCTATATATGGGCAACCATTGTGAATATGAAATCATTAGAATAGAAATCAATAGAAAATAATGGATATCACAAAGATTTACAATACTTTGATACATTTCTTATGCTGCAAATTCATTGAGCTTAAATTATGATTCATACAGAAAGATTATTGTGTATAAATAACAATTTATATAATATTTTAGAGGGGTCTAATGGAGGATTTAGTACAGCTATCATTTGCCTGGGCAAGGCTATTGGTGTATCTGGAGACCACATAATTTCTTTGAGGGAGAATGTGTGTGTTTATTTTGACCCCATATACAGATAAGTTGAGTAGACGTACTCAACTCCTCACTTGTTCTGCACCCACATAACAAAATAAATAAATCATAATAAACATTTTATATAATATTTCAGAGGGGTCTAATGGAGGATTTAGTACAGCTGTCATTTGCCTAGGTAAGGCTATTGGTGTATCTGGAGACCACATAATTCCTTTGAGGGGGAATGTGTGTGTTTGTTTTGACCCATATACAGATAAGTTGAGTAGATGAACTCAACTCCCCACTTGTTCTGTGCCCACAAAACAAAATTATAAGATAAATAAATGATAAATTGTATATTCTCACAATCTTATTGATTGTGAATGATATATTCAGTCTTCAGACTGAAATGATTTTCCATGATTAAATCTTTCATAAATTTATGCAGTGCAAAATTTTATATACACAGTTCCATTTTGTTTATACTACTTCTTACTTAGCATACAATTCTATTTGAACATATTTTCTTTCAATTTGCAAATAATTCAAATGTTACTAATATAATTATTGCAGGATTGGTAAAAATGTTCTAGCATTGTGAGCAAACTTTCTTACATACCTTCTTTATCATTTACATGCTTATTACACCACTATTTCTTTAAATTGTAATGTGATATCCGTTTAATTAATGTTTAGCCTACTTTTAAAGTCTAACCACTTTTTCTTTTTTTGGCTGTGCCATACCGTATTTAAAAACCAAAATATGGTAGAACAAGAGCAAGGAGCAGGACCTGCAGTTAAAGAGGAAGCTGAGAAATAATTGAGAAGAGAATTTACTTGTATTTGATTATGTAAGAATAAACTTTACATTTGAACAGTTTGTAAATTATAAATTATTTTGTGATGTAAACTATTCTTTCATATTGTTATATTTCATATTATAAATAATGAATGTTTGAGTTAGAATAATTGAATGACCTTCTTCTCCCCATAGATCCATATAATATAAGGTAGTATTAAATATTGAGTTAGAATCTCCTAATTTAATATTATCGTAACACTCATTGTTAGATTATTAAACTCTAATCTAATAGTGAGGAGTTACAATACATTCATCCCAGCTAATGATTTTAAGTAAACTCTCAACTTTAACCAATTATCAGGCTAGAATTTAGGAGTCATAATCTTTTTAGTAGGATTCTGCACAATGTAGACAACGAATTCATTATCAGATTTTAAAGTATTTTTTAGATTTTTAGATTTATCTCATGTAGTTAGAAGCATGAGCATGAGCATAAGCATGATATGTGAGTATCAGAATAATATATGAGTATCAGTGATGATTTATGAGTTACAGAATCTTGCATACATTGACTGGGGCATTTCAGGATGTATCGGCATTACAGTATACTTTATTCCCAACTGGATGTACGTATACATTGGACCGTACTACTCATAGTAATTCAGTGAAATTTTGGTTACATATCAGCAGCATAGAGTGTTGTGGCATATTCAGATGCACAGTTTTAGTGATATACAACATAGTTTTACATATGATTACTCAATTTCAGATTCATAACTATTTTAGTTTGTTTTCAGTATTCAGTATAATTCAACTTTACTTTACTTTACTTCAATTTTATACAGTTTTATACAATTTTATGCTTTCAGTTATCTTTACAGTATTTCTACATATTTGATCACATTATGTAAATGTTAAATGAATAACTAAAACTGTTTAGACTAGTTTCGATGTGCTAGACTTATTGTCTAACACGGGATACTTTTGGGATCTGACAATCTGCTAGATCCTGAGCAGTATATTGAGCCAGGTCAGGAGGACACCCAAGAGATTCAGGAGGAGCCCATGGAGCATTAGTGAACTCTTCTTCGATTTTATTTCTTACTTAGTATTTTCAGTTCAGTACTTAGCTCTATGTATGTTATTCAGTAAAGGTTTGTAATAATTTTGGATATATTTTCTTTCTTTTTTGAGATAAATATTTTCATACAGCTTCTTTGATGAATGTCTCTGGATGTTTGCTTTAAGCTTTCACACTCTGTTATACACTACTTATACTTAGTATTGTGATGTGATTAGTTTACTAGAAATGCTGATATCTTATATATATATATATATATTGGATTCCTATTATATTCTAAATCCAATGTATGTATTTGTCTAATACTTATGATAAGGATACTACTCTTATCTTAAGTATTAGCCCTCAACCCTTCCTTGAGGTTGAGTCAGAAGCCCTTCAGAGGGGTTTAGTTTTTAGCTATTCTGGGAGACAGGATATTCCTCCTCGAGTGGCCCACCGCTCCGCCGTCGATATAATTATACTCATCCATTACGCACGGTGACGGGGCGGGGCGCTACACTGAGAGACCACTCACTTTGTTAACACTAATAATACATAAATGTCTAAGTAGTTAGTTACTTAGATATATAATTGTGCTCTAAATTATCTTATAATAATAATTATAATTTGGAGTACAAATGAATGGCTGTAATGGATAAACAGAGTGCAGAAGCTGATAAAAATAAAATACATCCATACATCACTTTCAAATAATAAAATAGTAAAAATATGAATTAATACATTATAGATAATATAACAATGGAATAGAAACAAAAAAATATAAAATTAAATTTTTACAAACTATGATTTAATAAAAATTAAGAATGTTGGAAGTAAGAAACTTTCCATCGAGCACACTGTAGTGGAAGCGGTTTTGGAGCGCACTCGATCGAGGATCGGGATTGAGTTGACGGTTACCAAACAAATAACAAAATCACAAAACAACAAGAAACAGAATCACAGCACATGCATGCAACACAGCCACAAGCACATTCAAATAATCTCTAATTTTACGTAGAAAACCTAAATATGGGAAAAACTACGGAACCACACCATACAGAAATTTTCACTATGTAAAATAAAGAGTACATAGTTACAAAGAGTCTAACCTCCTCAAGGAACATTAGCTCTTACTTTATGATGAAAGGGAGAAGTAGCAGCCGCCACCTGAAGTGTCTTTTCCAACATGCAAGATCTCCCTTGCACATCAGCTCTTTTTTGGGGTTCCTCCTTGGAATCTCCTCCCACAGCAGCCAAAACACTCTAAATTAAAAATGCCAACACCTTAAAAAATCCTCAAAGTTGTTCCCTTAATTATCCAGCTCATTTTTGAATCCCAAATGGTACAAAATACCCCTTTAATTTACATAAGATGAAACCTGAACATGAGAAAAAATCCATCATGCGCTACGACATGTCGTAGCGCCTGGGCTTCAGGTAACCAGGCGCCAGAGCGCGCTGTAGCACTTTGGTCTCTGTTTTCCTACCCCTGTGGCATGCTGTAGTGTGCACCTTTCATGTGCCTATAGTTACAACGCGCTGAAGCACCCGCTTCTCAGGACTATTGCCGCTGAGACGTGCGTAGCGCCTGCTTTCGCTGCACCGTACTGTAGCGCCTACTTTCGTTGTGGCGCGCTATAGTGCCCATGCTATTACTGGACTTCATACTTTGTTCCAAATAGCCTCGAAACCTCTCGAAGTTCATCGGAACACCATTAGCATCTTCATGATAAACTAAATTGTCTCCATAATATAGTAATCTCCCACCTAGAGACCTTTTTGGCATCACCATCTTCATTTTTTAATTCTTCATTATTTTTTTCAATCTCTCTCAAGAATGTAGTGTGGCTCACATACGCTCTCTTATCACATACTGATGCCAACTAAAGCTGTACATAGCTTCAGTTTCTCCACTGTTACTGCTTTGTAAGCATATCAGTTGGAATCTTAGAATTGTGAATCTTCTCCAATCCGAGCTACCCTTCTTCTTACAATATTTAGATGAAATGGTACCGAAGCTGTATATATTTCATTCTATCATGGAATGTTGAAGTCTTTGCTAGACAAATAGCATTTACAATATTACTGTAGAGCTTCACATCCTTCTGCTACTTGCCTAGTTCTCCCATGAAATTTTTCAACCAGATCATCTCTTTACTTACCTTAGTAATGGCGACATACTCCGCCTCCGTGGTAGATAGCTCCATGATGTTTTGTAGCATAAATATCTAGCTCACTGATGCACTTTCTAATGTATACACATATCCAGTTGTAATTCCATAGCTATTAACATCTCTAATAAGATTTGAGTTTATATAGCCTTGTAAAATAATGTCAGCTCTTTCAAAGCATAGAGCTTTTCTTGCTATACCTTTAAGATACCTTAATATTCACTTAATCACATCCCAATGGTACTTCATTGGGTTTCTCATGAATCTGCTAACCACTCCCACTACATGGGCAAAAATTTGGTCTTATGCAGATCATCGCGTGCATCAAATTCCCAACTGCTGAAGCATAAGGAACATTCAGCTTGTGTTCCTTCTCCTCTTCAGACTTTGGCATCTGTTCCTTTGATAAGCATATGTGACTTGCTAGGATAGTGCACACTTGCCTTACCTTGCTCATGTTGAATCTTTTCAGTACCTTTTCAACATAGTCTTTTTGAGACAGCTTCAGAATTCCTACACTCTTTCTCTATTGATTCTTATCCCAAGAATCTGCTTGGTTAGACCTAAGTCTTTTATGTCAAAATCCTTTGGCATTAGCTCTTTCAATATCCTTATCTCCTCTATGTCTGATCCTGCAATCAATATATTATCCATATATATCAACAGAATAATCTATGAGAACTTGCACTATTTTGTGTAACAGTGATTCGCCTAATATCTTTTGTACCCAGATTCTGATATAAACTTGTCAAATATCTTGTACCACTGCCTTGGCACTTCCTTCAATCCATAAAAGCTTTTCTTGAGCTTGCACACTAGCTCAGCTTTTTTTTTTTCTTGAGTTTTGTACCCTTCAAGTTGTTTCATGTACAGCTCCTTTTCCAAGTCTTCATAAAAGAATGTAGTTTTGACATCCATTTGCTTTAGATGAAAATTCTCAACTGTAATAATGTTCAGTACAATCCTGATGGTTGTCATCTTTGCAACTGGGATGAAGTTCCCACTATAGTCGACCCATGTCCCTACTGGAAAACTTTTACTACAAGCCTCGCCTTATAGCGCTTGCTCTCGTCCAATTTTTCCTCTACCCAAAAAACTAACTTGTTCTGAATGGCCTTCTTCCCAGCTAACAAAGCTGTCAACTCCCATATTGTAACAACCATAAGTTGTTACCTTAGCTAGACCTGGATTAATTAAACTAAACCAAGGCTTGATTTTGATTCCATTAGATTCAATGGGTCATTTAAACCTAACCCTAGAAGTTTGGAATCAATCAGAGCTAAAATGAGAAATTTAGTATTTTTGGCTATTTTTAAGCCCTAGAAAATACCTAAATTAATTTGATCTCCAAATCAAAATCTGATTTCATTTTTGAATTTCTCATACCCTAATTAGCTAAGGGTGAATTTTTGGAAATTTTTGGAGCTCATTTAGTCATAAACTGGATTTGGATAATTTAAGAATAATTATATATTATTTAATTAGTTTTATTTATATTTAAAATTAATTTTTATTAAAAAATAAAACCCCGGGATTTGCTGTTGGGACAGAGATGCACCAGTAGGATGCCTAGCACACATATTGGCGTGGCTTTTCCAACGGCGCGATCTTCCCCCGCTAGGATCGAATCATAGCTGTGCGATCGGCATCTTAAATTCGACGTGCAGGATTTGATCCGCATTTCTGTTTTTCAATCCCCACATCAGACTGTTTAATTCCAATGGCTTCGGCATCAGACGATGGAGGTGATCCAGCCGCTGTAGACCTTCGTCCCCGAGAGGTCCCCGGCCCGACAAAGGAAAATTCGCCCGTTATGCCACGTAGCCTTGTCCCCCACTCCCTCCTACCTTGTCCCCTAGGCCGTTAGGATCCTTCCGATTGTGGCCGAACCCAGTAGGATGGCTCAGTAGGTTCGAACCCTTCCAATTTGGGGAGAGTGGGAAGAGCCTTCAGCCCGAGCCTCTACTCCAGGCCCGACCTCAGGAAACCACCTCCCACAGCTCCTAATGCTTATAAATACCCTCGGCGTACCCCAGTGACCTCCTTTGCTCACTAAGATCACCTCAATTCCCTCTGGTGCGTGCCCTGGAGCTTTCGATGATCCGGTGTCTGGGCCTGCTGCATCCGCTGATAAAAGGTGAGGTTTGACGTTCAGACCCCCTTGCTAGAGCTTCTGCAACCCCTTCTAAGAAGCCGGAGCTACCTGCATTGCCTCTGTAGCAGCCGTTCCCTGCCTTCAGGTACAGCCTCTGTCCATTTTTCAGTTGAGCTGGTTTCAGCTCGTCACGCCCTCAATTAAGTTTAGATGCTGTGTTAGGACCTCTACCTAGCTCTATCATGGACGTTCGAGTCTGTGGGTGAGGCCTGGCAGTGGGACAGACAATGAATTTGCCGTCTGAGTGCACTGCCAGCAAAATTTCTGGTTCGCCTAATGCCACGGTCTTGTGCTCAATTAGCCGTCTGGGTAGTATCAAAACCTCTGGGCAATAATTATAATCTGGTATCGATAGGTGGGTTCAACCTGGATGATCGATTCGACTGGAATCAATCGATCCAGTCACGACTCTAAATGGCAGAATACACCGAGTAGCACCCAGTGATCTAGACCACCTCAGAACCTCTCGAGTCGACCTATCGCTCCCTCATCGATCCCTGAACGTGTAGGGAATAAGATAGCTGCGACCCGTGGACTCTGTGAGGAGAATTCACTCCTCACAGGTGCGCCTTCTGGGAGGTCTCAGTCAAATGGCACTCCATCGATCTGGCGCCTCCCAGTTAGGCCTTCTTGGCTTCATCGGTGCGTCTTGGGTCAGGGATCGTGTAGCCATTGAAATCGGGGCTTGGCGTGACCGGAGCGCGGAGAATTTGGCGTTGGAAGCTGGCCCTAGGGTTCGGGCTGCGGGCGCGTGCGAGAGGAAGAAGACGATGATTTTGGGCCTGGCCAACCTCGACCCGCGCATTTTGAGTTCGGGCCAACAATTAATAAAATGAATTCCTAATTTAAAATCCTTAAGGAAATTAACTAATAAATGCATTCCTAAAGATTTTATTTAAATAAGCATACAGAATAAATTAACTTAATAACTTTAGCTATACGGATCCAAATGGTATGATCCAATATCCCATTTGAATCAGAAAAATTCAAAGAATCTAAATATAAAATAAAATCTCAGATCCAATGGCTGGATTAAAATTTATTTGCCAAACTCTTTGCTATCATTAATTAAATCATATAAATCTATTTAAGTATCCAATTTATGAGATTAAGGGCTCTGATTGCTCCTTGTATCCTAAGGAACAATATCAGACCCTTAAATTTAATTTTGGATAAATATTGTTCTTAATCACTCCTTAATCACCCTAAATAAGGATTAGTGAAATTAACCCTAATTAAGCCTCTGATTTAGATGAGGGTTATTCCTAATATCATATTAAGTCTATATTAACCTAAGTATAAGGTTGGATTGCCCTAAGAATGCCTATGTTCACTAATCACCCTAATTGGCTTAAATAAGTAATTAGTGCTAATTAACGTTAATTAGGTCATCAAAACCTAATATAAGTGTGTTTCTCATTTCACTAATCAATATGAAACTCATTAAAGCAGATTAGATCTAATTTGGATAGCTAAACCCTAAAATCCTAATTTTACCCTTAAGAGGGGCATTTTGGTCATTTTGACCAAAATGTGTTTAAATGCTCCTTAAAACTTGGAAATTCCAGTAAACTACCCTAAGTTAGATTATAAATATTCTCTGAACTCTTAGACTAATAATAATGTAATGTGATCATTAATTCAAGAAATCTCCACTTAATCCCTAATTAAGACACTTAGATCTTAAGTGATCTTATAAGAGTCTTTTGGCATTAGTCCTTGAATCTAATAATTGAGATGATTAAATATCACCTTAATAAGTTCATTAAGGTTAACCTAAGAGCTAAAACTTAAAAGAAATGTAATTGGTAAAGTCTAAGTTAAAATTTAGCTTAAGGTCTAAAGTGATCAAACCTCAGACCCTTAGATCTTAAGTAGCCCTAAAAAGATTAATATGAGTTTGGTGATTAATCTAATACTCAAAATTGTCACTTTCAACCTTAATAAGGTCCATATAGTTTAACCATGAGCTTAGATTCTAAAAAAATCACAAACAGAAGCTCTTAAGATGAAACTCTAATTTAGAGATCTAAAGTGATCAAACCTCAGATCTTTAGATCTTAGATATTAAACTTAGATCTTCACTTTGAAATTAAACCATCTCCAATTGAAATTCTTTAATGATTGATTGTTTAATCTTTTGAAACCTTCCATATGGGTATAGGATGATTCAATCTAAAAGATAATGAAATTATCTTAAAGATTGAATATAGATCTTAGATTCTCAAATTCTTAATTGATTATTTTATCTTATAATCAGTAGAATAACCTTTCAAAAAGTTCTTAGTTCCTGGATCCTTCAGTTTATAGGATTCTATACCTTAAATTTGGGTTGTAAATGTGAACCCTAGATCCTAGTTAGGACATTACCTTGGATTTGGGAATTTGAACTCAACATAGGATTTAAGTTCTAAATCCTTAAATCTTGATTTACTTAATCAAGATTTGGGTAAGAGAGTAAAATATAAATTAATTAGGTCGTTGATTTACCTACTTAAACTAGATAGTCATCACATGATTTTGGATTAGAACTTGTTGAGTTCTAATATTAACTTTAAGGACGTAAATCTGAGATTCTACTCGATAGCTGGATATTGGAGATCCTAAACTTGTACCTTCTCAGAGTAGTTAGATTGGATAATTATATAACATTAGATATCACATAATCTAGATTGAGTCTCTTGCTCACTTTGACCAGATTGCTTAGCTTACCTTGGTTATTGAGCCTTATTCCTTGAGCATAATAGGAAAACTTAGGATATGGATGATACATCCTAAGTTAGTATTTGAATTGCATATCATTTAGTTTTGTCTTGTTTGCAGTTAGTAGAATATGTCCTAGCTTAGTCTGCCTCTTCAATAGTAGTATTGTATAGACTGGACTCAGACCTAGTATATTTGGATGGCTAGGCTGGGGATTGATTGATTGATATTGGAGGCCCTGTATGGTCTATTGGCTGGTATGACAGTACTATGTCTTAGGCATATTGTTACTTTAGCTAGATTGTATTATTTTTCTGACTTGCTTTTCCACATGCTTCAATGGCCTTATTTTAAGTATTTGCTCGCTTTGCCACATGTCTTATTGGCTTCATATTTCATAGATTGCTTGCTTTTGCCACATGTCTTAGTGGCTTTTATGTTCTTTTCTTATTCTTAACTAGCATGTTGTATGTATACTCATATGGCTTACTTATATATATTAGCATGTTTAGGATGCTAGAATTGCACGTTTTTAGTACTTTTGTTTCTTTTATATACTCAGCATATGTTAACATGATCATAAGCATGTTAGGTTTAGAATTATATTGTAATTCCTATTTCTTTTAGCTTTTAGCCTCACCTTGTTTATTTTGCATTGTATGCTAGCTATAAATGGATAGTTTATAGTTACCCATTTCTTTCATAGCTTGTTGCACCCTTTACTGCTTGCATGTGTAGTTAAAATGTGATATCTTTAAATGTTCAGTTCATTAAAATTGCCTAAAATATACTTAGACAATTTTCTAACTATAACCTTTTTATTTTGTTGGCTGGGGCCCTGGCATTTGTGATACCGACAAATGTCAGATTCAGACATGTTCATGGGCAGTGTCGCCGAAGAGGAGCGGGTTCAGGAGGAGGATCGTGCTGCCGCTGAATAGATAGTTATTGCATTTCATTTTCAGTGAGATTGAGAGACATTTTCATTTTCTTTAACCTTCAGTTTGTAATAATTAATTCTGGATGTATTTTATTTCAATATTGTGATGAGTTACTGTATTACATTCTCTTTTCCTACTATGTATGCTTGTGGATGTTACTTTATTGTTCATTGCTTCCGCCACTTTGATATTGGTATATTGATGATGTTATAGCACTTGGTGACAAGTCCTTGGCTTAAGGCAGGTTGGGTTTACCTAACTTTACTTGAGTTAGGGATTTGCCACAGTTGGAGCACCGTACTTCCTTGTTGTTAGTACCGGGGTCCCACACATGTCCTATTTGACATGAGTGATGAACTCCACCATAAGGATTTGGACATTATTTCAATATAAATTTTAAAAATAAAATTTTAATTATTTTAATGTAAATAAATAAACACTAATGAAATGATGTTCAAATTTTATTAGATAAATTTTTTTAAATACCATATTAATGGATCTAAATAATATTTGTGAAATGATTAACTATTCTGAATTTATTAAATAATATAATATTAAGCTAATTATAACATTATTGTACTATTTTAGAATTTCTTAAGCATTTATTTGAAATGAGTTAATTTGCAGAGTATATGTAATTCAAAGATGGTTACCACAAAGTTGATTTGAGTTTTTAGTTGCGAGCTGCGTAAAAGAAGAAGAGCTATAAATTCTTTGTTCGCAAAATCATGTGAGCCTCTCGCCTTTCAGCAAATCTTCATAGATGAGTTGTGTTTTCATTAGCAAAATTATGTGTGTTCGTCTATGAAGCTATGCAAATCATTTACCGATGAAAAATTTATACTATAAATGTTGAGAAATGCTATTTAGATTTGTTGATGTGGCATCCAAAAATATGATGTATATGAAATTCATTTCACTAATGTTTTTTTTATTTATATTAAAGTAATATAAATATTATTTTTAAAATTTATATTGAAATAATATCCAAATTCTATTGGATGTGTATTGTTAGATACTACATCAGCAGGTCTAAATAGTATCTTTAATAAATGTTATATATCAAATACAACAAACTTGATATTAAGAGAATTAAAACTATCTTAAGTTGAAATTAATAATTTAGTTACATATTTACCATATTAAATTTAATATATATTATATTAGTATTTAGTATTTAATTATCAAATTGTTTGGACAATTCCTTACATATATTTTAGAAAACTTCAAATTTCCAAATAGAGATAAAATTTTCAGTCGGTTTATTCAAAATTTATTTTGCTATCTTATTCTTTTTTAACAATAGCAAAGATCATATACTTAATATTTTTTATTAGGGCATCAAATAGTAGACTTACTAGTAGGGTTCATCACCTTACCTCCACCACTTGGCTTCCTAGCTATCTTATTCTTTCCAGGTAGCAAAGCTGTCAACTCCCAATACATCATGATCCTCTTAAGCTGAAACATTTACAGTGGGATTCATCACCTTACCTCCACCACTTGGCTTCTTTAGGGAGGACAATTCTTCTTAAAGTGACCTACCTTCCCACAGTTCCAGCAATCCAATTTTGTTTTTTCAAGTCTTAATTTTCCTCATCGATACATTGACCTATTTCTGTTATGTCTCCTTTATGTACATCTTCTTCTGCTTTCAGCATTCAACACTGAGGTGGATGCCCCTCCATGAAATTTCATCCGCACCTCCTCATTTAATACAAGCCCGACAATGTCGTCAAATCTCAACGACGCATTTTCTTATGAGTTACTGATGGTTGTAACCAGTCTATCCTAGCTGTCTGGCAATGAAGAGAGGAACAATAAAACTAGAGCCTTGTCATCAAAATTGATGCCCACCAAACTTAATTGGCTAGTCACCGTGTTGAACTCATTGAGATGTTCAGTCACTGAATAGCTATCCATCATCTTTATGTGGAATAGTCTCTTTATTAAGAAAGTTGAGGGCTTCTCATACATTCTCGTCAGGGCATCCATGAGATCTACAATAGTTTTCTCATTAACTATATTAAATGCAACAGAAGAAGACAATGGTAAGCAAATAAAACCCAATGCAGTTCTATTGAGAACCTCCCATTTTTTGTCATTCATAGTTGCAGGTTTTCTGTCAGCTGCTTTCAATGGAAATGAAAGATACAACTTCTTTTGGTAAAGCAAATCCTCCATTTGCATTTTTCAGAACATAAAGTTCGTACCGTTAAATTTCTCTATCTTATGTCTCATCTCATCGACCATTGCTACCACTTAACCCTAGGACCAACAAAGTAACCTCGCTCTGATACCACTTGTTTGAAGTAAGAAACTTTCCACCGAGCACACTGCAGGGGAAGCAACTTTGGAGCGCACTCGATCGAGGACCGAGGTTAAGATGATGATTACCAAGCAAAAATGAAATCACAAAGCAATAAGAAACATAATCACAACACATGCATGCAACACAACCACAAGCACATTGAAATAATCTCAGATTTGCATGAATGTTTATATGACCTATATATACATATATTATATATTCACTTGCACTACTTTCTTTCTATTAAATTAGTTATTTAATATATTATTAGTAATTTCATTTGATGTCGTATTACATAATTTATATTAATCCTTCCCTTCTTAAACAGGTGGACTCAATCCTATAACAAGTTGCATATATGGCACCTCATAGATGCTTTTGCTCTTTGGAATATTCGGAATACTATAAACAAGTTTAAATATTCTAACACCCCTGTCAATTCTTGTATTATAATTTATAGTACTATTACTAGTATTTATAATTCTATCAAAGCTTACCCTGAATATATGTTTGTTTGGGATAACAACAAAGCTTATCTTAATGCCTTATTTAATAACCACTGCTTACTTTAACTGCTTTTGCTATAAATTTTTTGTGATTATTCTAACTGCTTCTCTTTTTTGGGTTAGCCTTTGGTTGCACTTTACTTGGTGGGTGATCTGGGCACAATGATGGGGTTTATCGATTTGGGGTTTTTGTGGGTTGTATTACTTGTTGGTTGGGGGTGCTATTGCGCCAAAATTTGCCGATGGTGGCTGCCATTTTAACATGTGACTAATGCATTCACTATGTTTTATGGGATTCTGATCCCTCCTGGTCCGGACTGTGGAATTGTATTTACAATGAGATTTCTCTTAAGATGAACCCTTGCATTTTAGTTTTGAAGATATTTGATATTATCCATTCGAATTGGCCCCTACTGTGCTATGATATTCACTTAGATTTCATTCACCAACTCCCTTGTTTTGGGTTGTTTATTGGAAGCTGGAAGTCAATAGTCAAGTTTAACGGTGTTTTGTTGATGGTCCCTTCTTCCCCTATGCCTGATTCTGGTAAGTGTCGGCTCTTATGTATAGGTATCCCTCTAACGTGTTTTGAGATAGATATGGTTGTTTCTGCTTATTTTTTGGTTTTGTGCCGGTATGTTTTATTATTGTCGCTAGATTGGATCATAATATACTTGTGGCTGGCTCTCCTTCTCTCTCTGGATTTGGATGGGATTTGGTTGTGGCTTCCCAAGTATCTATTGTAGGTGGTGGTGGAGGATCAATTTGGGCCAAAGTTGCTGCTCGTGGTTCCCCAAGTCGTACATCCTCCGAACTGAGTTATCTGACAATCCTTTGATGTATCTTCTATTTAATTTTAGCTATTTATTCATAGTTCCTGTTTTTATTACTTTGATTACTGCGTGGCATTTTTTTTTTTTTTTTAAATGATCTTTTAGGCTACACTCTGATTCATATTTTTTTGGGTTGGCTTTAAGATTTTAGATTATGACATTTGATGTATTTTTTAGGCTCCATTTGTATCTTTATTTTGCATATTAATAAAATTTACAGGTTTCTATTAAATAAATATTTATAAATACACAGATGTATTCACTTGATATGAACACATACATGTTATTCTCTAGAATTAAAAATAAAATCATTAAGTTCTAATAGAATATAGATGTATAAACTTACATATATACGCCTAAGAGTATAAATATCTACATAATAGTTATGATGGTTTAAAATATAAATCAATTAAATAATAAATTATGCAGGTATCACTAGTTACATTTATTGCTTTTTATTATTCCTTAGCACTACTTTTGAGCTTTTATTACATTTCAAATTGATATATTATTCAATTTTTATGCTATAAAAATGTCATCATATAAATGTTTATTTGAGTTGTCTTGAGAATGCATGCATTCTGAAATAATAGAATTGGGTGGAATTTATTTATGAGGAGACTAGTTTTTCTGGAGCGATAAGAAAACTATACTGTAGCATACAAGGGATATAGTATAAAGATATGATATGTATATTTATGAACCCAGATTAGTCTTAATCCTAAAGTTCGGAATTTGCTCAACATAACGAAATAACAAGAATAAAAATGAATATACTTACTGAGACATCTTTTATTTTCTATTTTTATGTGATATATTTTGACAAGTATTTGAAACAATGTTGATTGAAATGTGAATCTATTAATAAATTATTTTGCTTGAATTGAATATATTTACATTTTTATTTTCCGTGCACCATTCTTTATTGCATATCGTTTTTAATTTGAAAAATGTAAAGTTTGATATCATACAATAATTAGTCTTGGACTAATAGGTATAAAATGATCATACTTTTGAAATGTGTCAGTCAGGAGATAGTGAAGGTTCAAGAAGAAGCGATATTAGAAGCCTAGTATATTTTGAGTTGTCCTATGACTATAATGTAGCATCTTTATTTTGCACTATATTTTATTAAAGTATTAAATAATGTGAACCTTTTGGATGTAATAATTCATGAACTTTATCTTGTAATATTGAATTAATATGATTGGATAAATGTTAAATTATTGAATGGTTTATTTTTATATTATTTCATTTAATTTGCCCAATACGATCTTGTAGATTAGATAACGTAATGTTGGATTAATTTACGCTAACCCGACATTAGATCCTCACATAACACCTTATACATCTTTGATTGATGAAATCTTATAAGCTTATCTTTAGTTAAAGTCGTCGGCATCCTATATGGAAGCCAAAGACTATCAAAACTTGTTAGAGAATAAACTGTAAAGCTTGAAATGCCCAATTATTGATGCACTAAGACTTGTGATATACATATTTGAAAGATAAGTAGAAAATTGGTAGGAATCTATCATAAATACAAAAAATTTGTTTGCTTGATCTAAGAGGAAATTCATGGGAAGAATTTATGGATGCTTTCCACATGAAATACAACCCCATTAGCTCAGGCCATAATGGAGGGTGCATTCATAAAGATGTACCAAATAAATAGAAGTGTACCTGAGTGAGCATGAGACAAAATTCACAAAGTTGGAGTAGTATGTACCAAGGATAGAAGACACAGAGGCAGCTACTTCCAAGAGTTTCTCAAAGATCCCACAGAAGAAGTTTAATTCCCTTGAAGCATACTAATTTTCCTGACCTGGATAAATGTAAAAGAATGCTAGAACTTAAATAATCAGGTTGTCATAAATGATAAAAGGTGGCCCTAGTAAAAATTGAGTGTAACAACCTATTGTTGTTACTAAGGATAATCAAGCTTAGTTAGAGCTTAAACGTGTCATCATTAAGCTCTAAATATTATTAAGAGCAAACCCAAATTTGGCAGCAAGATGATCAAGAACGAATGTCATGATTATCTTAGTGGAACTAAATACCCATAAAATATTATTAAGAGCAAACCCAAATTTGGCAGCAAAATTGGGTGAAAGTTTTGATATTTTTAGACTTAAAACGATCAAAATATTCATAAAATACAATTTATATTTTTATTTAAATTGAAACTAAATGTTTTGAAATTAAAAAAAAATTAATTTAATTGGATTTTAAATTTAACTGAAAGTATGTTATTTATAATTGACTTGTGATGAATAAACAATTGCTTTATTGATTACAATAAAGTTTTTGTTAGGATTAAATACATCTTCACATTTGTCATTTTGGTGTTGAGCTACTCTTCATCTATTGCAGACTTCTTCGTTGGAGCCGATGTGATGTTATGGACTGTGAATTGTATATGCTTTGCATTTTTTTACTAAAGGAGGATCATTCATGAAGCACAATGATCTTATTATATTAGCGTTGATGTTGGGATGTTTTGGATTCTATTTTCTTGGGTTAATGAAATTTTATTTATAATTATAATAATTACTATTTAGAGTCACTTCATAATTTGGTCATTCTACTATTTTATTTTAGGCCTGATTTATAGTGATTATTTATCAATTAAGATTAACTATAATTGCTTCTAAGATTTAGTTTGGTATTATTATTGTGATCTTCCAAGATTGATAAAACAAAAAAGATTGGCCCTGTGTCAAGCTCCTTGGCTATGGAGGATGGTGGATTGCATGTGAAATGCACAGTGATTGGCCCTCCGACATCTAGATCTCCCTCACCACCAATAAAAATTGTAAAAATTGGAGGTGGTTTGCCAAATTTTATGGCAGCAAGGGCTGCTTCTTTAAAAGCTGCTGCAGAAATTGCAAAATCAAATAAAATCTCAACACAATCTGTTTGTCAAATTGCCACAAAGGGGTTGCTGTTTCTGAAAAAAAAGCGGCTGAGCAGGAAAGGAAGAAGCGTTTGATAAACTTACGAGCATGAATTTTGCTGGAGAAAATGATGAATGTGTGATAGATTTTGAGGAAGAAGAAAAGTAAATCTTGAAATTTGTAGGATCACTCATGGTTCTTCTATTTGGACGACGAAGCCCCTACAATGTCATCCAAAATCAATTGAAATTGAGATGGAACAAGTTTGGAAACTTTACTATTCATATGTTACAGCATAACTACCTCTTGGTGAAGTTTGAGCACGATGCGACGGCTGATGAAGTAATTATTGGAGGTTCGTGGTTCCTTGGAGGTCAAGTTCTTGACTTAGCACATTGGTGCCAGATTTCAACCGAAATATACGGATATGCTTCATGACTCCGCTTTGGGTGCAATTAACCATGATCCCATTGAATCTTTGGAGTAAATGTAATATCAATCGCATGGCTTCTATGATTGGCAAGCTTCTTTTTGTCGACGGGCCGACATTGCGCAATGAACGACTTGCATAAGCACGTGTGTGCATGGAGGTGGATCTTTCAAAGAAATTGTTATCGTCATTTTCCATCCGGAGTAAACAAGGTATGTTCACTCAATTTGTGCCTTATGAAGGTATCCAATCTTTTGCAAGGATTGTAGAATTGCATGTGATAAAGAAGATCAATGTCCCACAAAATAACCTACACTCGCGGGCGAGGTAGGTCCAGTTGTGGCGCCCCTCCCCTCAATCCACTGGGTTAAGCTAAGGGGAGGTGTAACACTCTGGCAAATCTCTCACTTATTATTGGATTAGATATAATCCACAATCCACTAATAAGAAAGAGATATGCTCAGAATACACACAATATGAATCAGTCACTAAGTAAACACAAACTCAGAATACGAAAGCAGAGTAAGTAAATAGTACATCCAGTTTACCATAATACACAAAGGAAATGTAATATACAGCTCAGAATAATCAGTACAGTAAAAAAAAATATAGTATAAAGGTATTTATATTACTACAGTATTATAAATAAGCTTAATGAAATAAAAGAACAATCTCTCATCCTCACAATAAAGAAGTAAAGAAACTAGATAGCTTTTGGTTCACTCGTGTAACATTCCAAACTCTCAAGCACCAAGGTATTATCCGCTTTAGCCTGAAAGACCTCACGGTTTTGCCCTCAGAAGATAATTTCCCAGCAGATTACCCATCTTGGGAGTGCTCCCACCTGAGCACGCTTAACTTTAAAATTCTTATCAGGAACTCCACCATTATCTGAAATGGCGGCTCGATATTTAATAGTTTCATTTATTACTACTTAAGTGGGTCTTCACAATCTCCCCAACTTAAGTAACTGACATCATCATTAGTATCTACACACAGATCCAAGAACCATCCATTAGGTAGATAGGGCTAGAGTTGACCCCTACAAGCTCAAGAGGTACCCATAATCATGTAGCACCTCAACCATCATGGGTTCAAGAGGTTGCTCACATGAAGTGGTACCCATAATCATGTAGCACCTTAACTATTATGGGTTCAAGAGGCTGCTCACATAAAGTGGTACTTTATCATGTATGACACTTAGCTTCTATTTAACACCCTATGGTTTGCTCTAATACCATTTATAATAGCCCAAACTCTTAAGCACCAAGGTATTGTCCACTTTGGCCTGAAATATCTCATGGTTTTGCCCATAGAAGATAACTTCCCAGCAGGTCATTCAAATTGTGCCTTATGAAGGTATCCAATCTTTTGCAAGGATTGTGGAATTGCAGGTGATAAAGAAGATCAATGTCCCACAAAATAACCTACACTCGCGGGCGAGGTAGGTCCAGTTATGGCGCCCCTCCCCTCAATCCACTAGGTTAAGCTAAGGAGAGGTGTAACACTCTAGCAAATCTCTCACTTATTATTGAATTAGATATAATCCACAATCCACTAATAAGGGAGAGATATGCTCAGAATACATACAATATGAATCAGTCACTCAATAAACACAAACTCAGAATACAGAAGCAGAGTAAGTATAAATAGTACATCCAATTTATCATAATACATAAAGGAAATTTAATATACAGCTCAGAATAAAACGTATAGTAAAGAAAAACATAATATAAAGGTATTTGTATTACTACAATATTATAAATAAGTTTAATAAAATAAAAGAATAATATATCATCCTCACAATAAAGAAGTAAAGAAACTAGATAGCTTTTGGTTCACCCGTGTAACAGCCCAAACTCTTAAGCACCAAGGTATTATCCACTTTAGCTTGAAATGCCTCACAATTTTGCCCTCAGAAGATAACTTCTCAGTAGGTTACCCATCCTGGGAGTGCTCCCACCTGAGCACGCTTAAATTTAAAATTCTTATCAGGAACTCCACCATTATCTGAAATGGCAGCTCTATATTTAAGAGTTTCATTTATTACTACTTAAGTGGGTCTTCACAATCTCCCCAACTTAAGTAATTGAAATCATCATCAGTATCTATACACAGATCCAAGAACCATCCATTAGGTAGATAGGGCTAGAGGTGACCCCTATAAGCTCAAGAGATACCCATAATCATGTAGCACCTTAACTATCATGGGTTTAAGAGGCTGCTCACATGAAGTGGTACCCATAATCATGTAGCACCTTAACTATTATGGGTTCAAGTGGTTGCTCACATGAAGTGGTACTTTATCATGTATGACACTTAGCTCCTATTTGACACCCTATAGTTTGCTCTGATACCATTTGTAATAGCCCAAACTCTTAAGTACCAAGGTATTGTCCACTTTGGCCTGAAATGTCTCATGAGTTTGCCTACAGAAGATAACTTCCTAATAGGTCACCCATCCTGGGAGTGCTCCCACCTAAGCATGCTTAACTTTGAAATTCTTATCAGGAACTCTACTGTTATCTAAGAAAGTGTCTCGATATTTAAGACTTTCACTTATTACTACTTAAGTGGGTCTTCACAATCTCCCTAACTTAAGTAACTGACGTCTTCATCAGTATCCACACATAGATCCAAGAACCATCCATTGGATTGATAGGACTAGAGGTGACCCCTACAGGCACAAGAGGTACCCACAACCATGTAGCACCTTGTAATAACCCTAGGTTGTTACCCTATTAAATTCTAGTATAATTGAGCATTCATTTTGATCTCAATACTTTTAGGATATCAAATTAAGTCTATCCTAAAAATTTAAAGTCAATTAGATTCTCCTAAGTCTATAATTATATTTTGATCAATCTAAATGCCCTAGATTAGACCTAAAATATTTTGATCTTAGAATTAAAATTTGATTGCATTTTTGAATTTTTCACTCTTAAATTAGCTAGGGGTGAAAGTTTGGTGCAATTTGGTAGTCATTTAGACCATAATTCACATTTAATTAAAATTGTCTAATTGCATAAAAGGGTTCCTAATCTTTCCAAATTGCAAATATATCCCTAAAACTAAAATAACGGTCAGGATCCGCTGTGCGGACCACGGACAATCTGCTGCGGAGCCAGGGTTGCGCGACAGCGGGGTCCCATAAATCTAACCGTCGTGCTTAAATAATCGATGGCCAGGATTAGATCCCGTGGAACCCAAGGATCAGCCGTCAGATGTGCCCCGTGAATCCTACGGCATGGATTAAATAGAATCTGGCCGTTAATATACAAAGGATCAGGACCGTTCCGCAGTCCTGATCAATCCATCAGACAGCCCACAGTGCACCCGCACTGTGGATCTTTGTCTTCACCATGCTCGCGACCGATCGAGGAAAATCCTGCAGATTCTGGATAGCCTGGCCTATCCCCCACTACCTGTTCCACCTCAGTATGTCATTGGGGACCTTCCCTCAATGGCATATTGGTCCTAATCGGGCCTCATGACCTGGCCAAGCTTAATTAGGAAAATTGAGAGCTCGGCCATGGCCCAACCTCTTGGGTCTTTCCCAACCCGAGCCAACCTTCTGGAAGCTTCCCTGAGCTCGTTTGAGGCTATAAATAGCCTCAATAATCCTCCCTCTACCCCTTTGCTACTTAATTGAGTTCAATTCTCCATTGTCTCCTCTCCACCATTATCGTCTGTCCGAGCTTGCGTAGGCGATCCCATGAGCTCCCGAACCGCTGATAGTAGGTTCTCCTGGTGTTTAGGATCCTTTACAGCGTCTGGAACCTCAACTAAATCTAGTAGAGCCCTCAGTCGATCGTTTCGAGCTCCCCCGTCAAACCAGGTACCCTTATTTGCTCAGCCTGAGCCAATTGGGCTCAGACCCTCTTCCTTTCGATTCGTAATCGTGCGTATTGTCGAAACAAACCCAAGTCTATAGAACCTAAGCTCTAAGCTAGTCCCGATAGATCAAATCAATCGATTAGACTAAGTCCTTACGAAACACCACCAGTCGAGTAAGGCCCCGGTGATCCAGCCCACATCAGGCCCTCAGACCAGGGGGCTTCGATCCGTCTCAGCTCCCTAATGGTGTAGGGATCCAGCCCCGGGTCTGACGTGGCCTCTGTGGGGAGAATCGTCTCCCCATAGTAGCTCCGAGTCGAAGCCTCTCAGGTGAGTAAGGTCCGGGCTACCCCGACCACCTCACAAGGGGATAAGGGGTTCGATCGAAGCGTCTTGGCTCACTTATGGTGTGAGGATTAATTAGGGGCCACGGCGTGACCGCAGCGCTTGGCATTTTGCCACGGAAGCCAACCCTAATTCCCTAGGTATCAGGGAAGAGGGGTTGGGGACGATGGCACTGTGTGGGGCCGGGTCAGCCCATGACCCACGCTGCGCAACAGTGCCGGGTTCTTCGGGCCCCGGTCAACCTGCGCGGTTTGGCTAATGGCCGAGCCCATTTTAAATAAATTTAATTAATTGGATTTATTTTCCTTAAGGAAAATAATCCAATTAATCCAATTTTAGGAAAATTAAATTGGAAAAATATAGAATAAATTAATTGAATAACTTTTAATCCACTGGTCCAAACCCTATAATATTACATATGAAATTGATCAAAAAAATCCTCAAGGACCTGAATATAAAATAATATTGAACATCTAATGGTTAGATTTTCCATTTTTGCCTAATTATTACAGATCTTGATTATGATTGATTAGCAATTACACTTAACCAAATTGCATATTTAGGGTTCTATTAGTTTGCTTATGAGGAGTAGAATGATTGTGCTAAGTGAATTATTTTTCTGACCTCTATACTTTAACTTATGCCCTAATCTTGTTAAACCATGATTAGTGAAAATTAGGGCTTATATATAGTGGATCTTAGTAAATTTAGTCTCTGATTAATTGTATGGTAAATTAGAACTTATCTGCCAAATTGCATGAAATTTTGATGGTTAGATTTGTAATTATGTGATAATCTTTTTGTATTGATTTAGGGTTTGAATATCACTAATTACTTTCTGTTTTCTAAAATTTTTCTATTAATATGATCCATATCAGTAAACTAGATGTATTAAAATCATGTATGCAAAGTTATGATGCATAATTTGAAGAATCCATAAATAGAGAACTTAAATCTCTTAATTAACTCTAAGAAGTCTTAAGACTTTGATCAAGCTATTAAGACTATAAATGAACTCTTGATCTTAATTGGACATGAGGAGGGGTTAAACCCTAATCTATTTAATTAAGGTCCAAACTCTTAAACCTCAAATAAATGAATATGATTATAAGATAATATAGTTTACATTATTCCAATTATGCATATGATTTGATATTGATCCTAAGCATTTAGATTAGACATATTAAGGTTAGCAATAAACCTATGAGATTGCTTAATCTAAATCTGAACCTTAGATCCTTAATTTTCTCCTAAATAAAATTATTAGCATGATAAGATTAATAGAACCATATTGATTGAACAAGTGATCTAACTCTATTAATATTCTTGATTTAAATCCCATAATCTTAGAATAAGCTATGATTAGAAGACTTAATTATCTAATCTGATCATCCTAAGTCTAAATGATAAGTAAAATCTATAGTATTAGTAGTAGAGTTAAGAGTGTGAGATCTTAAGTATCTCAACACAAGATCATTTCTGAAATATTTTAAAGTCCTAAATTAAAATATACATTGAGGTAGGAGGACCTTGCATAACTTATTGAGGAAGAAGTTTAGATGATCCCTTAACTTTAGAAGTTGATCTTAACCCCTCGTAGTAGGAATCACTTAAGATATTAGAATGACACATTTCCTTGTGGTAGAATCTATATTAACGATGCCTCCTAGCGAAGACCACTTCAATAGGTATGGTTCAAACAAACTAAGTTATTAGAGTCACCTTTTTTAGAACACTGAGGGTGATTATGAGTTAGGCATCTTAATAACTTAGCTTGAGATATAAATCGCCAATGGGCGATGCCTCTTATTGAGGATTGCTTCGTTAGGGTGCTTAATCAAACTAAGTGATAAGAATTACCTTTCTTACAAATGTGCTAAATATGTGTATACAATCATCCCACGTAATGATCTTTAAGTAAACCTTCAAATTTAACCAATTATAAAAGCTAGGAGTCAGAATCCTTTTAGCATGATTCTGTGCAGTGGAGACCTAAAATTCATTATCGGTATTCCAAGTTTTGTGGATTTCTGAACTTTACTCATATAGAATAAAAGCATGGGCATAAACATGAGCATGAGTTTGAGGAATCATTTTAGCAGTGATGCATGAGTATTAGTGATAAATTATGAGTTACAGAATGTTACATACATTGACTGGGAAATTTTAGGATGCATCGGCATCACCGTACTGTCTTCCCAACAGGGTGTATGTATACATTGGACTGTACGACTCATAGCTTTTCAGTGATAGTTATGTTACATACTGTGGCATACCATTTTGTGGCATATTTGGGTGCATCATTCTAGTGACATATAGCATAATTTTTGACATTGTTCACATTGATTTCTGAGTTTTTGATATTTTTGCTTACTTTCAATATTCAGTTGTGATGCAGTTTTACTTTGCTTAGTCTTTACAATTTTAGTGACCTAGTGCTTTTACTAATATTTTCTATAATCGTGTTTACCTTACTGTCTATTGCATTTACTTTAGAATTGCTTAGTTAGTTGCGATGTGTTATACTTCTTGTCTAACATGGGGTACTTTTAGGATTCATCAATTTGCTAGATCCCGAGCAGCTTGTGGAGACAGGGCAGGAGGACCTACAGGAGATCCCGGAGGAGTATGTGGAGCCTTAGTGGATCAGCCTTCCACCTTTTGCACTTTATATAGACTTTACATTTCATCTTTTAAATCAGTTTATAATAACTCTGGATATATTTTACTTTTCTTTTCTGAGATAAATATTTACTACTGTTCTGTGATGAATATATTCTGAATATTTTGCTTTAGCTTCTGCACTCTGTTATACTACTATACTTAGTATTATGATGTGATCAGCATACTGGAAATGCTGATATATTGATAATATATATTGGATTCACATTTATATTTTCAAATCCAATGTTGTATTAGTCTAATACTTAAGATAAGTAATCTACTCTTATCTTAAGTATTGACTCTCGATCCTACTCTCAGGTTCGAGTCAGCAGCCTTCAGTGTGGCTCAGTCTTTTAGCCTATTTGGGAGACGGGTTTTTTTTTTGTAAACTCGTCCATCTCGAGTAGCGCACCTCTCCGTCGCTGATTATGATTATACTTGTCTTTTGCACACGGCGATGGGGCGGGGCGCTACACACCTTAACCATCATGGGTTTAAGAGGCTGCTCACATGAAGTGGTACTTTGCCCTTTATGGCACTTAGCTCCTATCTAACATCCTATGGCTTGCTCTGATACCATTTGTAATAGCTTAAACGCTTGAGCACCAAGATATTGTCCGCTTTAGCCTGAAATGCCTCATGGTTTTGACCTCAGAAGATAACTTCCCAGTAGGTCACCCATCTTGGAAGTGCTCCCACCTAAGCACGCTTAACTTTGGAGTTCTTATCAAGAACTCCACTATTATCTGAAAAGGCGCTTCGATGTTTAAGAGTTTCACTTATTAATACTTAAGTGGGTCTTCAAAACTCGGCTCCTCCTCCTCAAGATAAGGCTCCTCTACTTCTAGCACAAGCTCCTCAAAATGATCTGATTCTGATATTGTCAGTTTCACAATGTTAGGGCCTCAGCCAACAAAAAAAAAGTCTTATTAGACAATTGCCTAAGTACATTTTAGGCCGATAAATTTTCATAAGTTTATTAATGTCACCATTTACTTTAATCTAAATAAAATATACTAGTATAGGAGCAACAAGCATACAAAAGAGGTGATAAGTTATAAATAAAAGTATTTATAACTAAATAAAAATGAGCCAAAAGATATACCTCAAAATAAGCTAAAATAAGCCAAGGTATACATATATAAATACAGTAAGAAAGGTACTGAAAGAAAGACTAATCCTAGACATGCTGATGATCATATGACATATGCAGGTTAAAAATAAATAATCTGACTGTAATATGTATAGTAGCCACAACAAAAATCTAGCAACCTATAATATAAGAGTAAGTAGGTAAAGTAAAGCTGACTGAAGTAAAGTGCAATATTAAAATAGTAAGCATTAAAAGTAAACAAGTATGTATTAAATGTCATATCAGAAATTGGCCAATCAGGCCACGTAACATTCCCAAATCCTTTCTAGGCAATGGCATAACATAACTAAATAGGTGGGACTGAGGAGGCAGTAAATATAAATATAATAATTTTTTTAGTTACTTTATTTTGCTCTTGTGGACATGTCCAGAAGCAACTGAGGAGTCAAGCATGTCTGCAAGACTATACAAGTTCCAAATTTAACACAACACTCCTCATCGAGTAATGCAAGTTATCCCTTATTTCTCCTTACCCCTGTCCATTAGGGTAAATATGCACTAGAATCAACCTGAATACTGAATCCAATATAAATATTATCCTAATTATTTTGTTTTTATTTCATGCAATAATATTGTCTTATATGTCATGTTCAAGGTTTAAGGCACAAAATACAAGGAATGCGTAAGTACAAATAATTAATAATGAGCAAAGAACTCTACTACACCATGTGCTATTATTTGTTATCTATTAAACCATTCTAACTATTCCAAGATACACAAGTTTAAGATCCCCAATTCCTATTATCAAGTATAATTTAGAAGCACAGCCTTATAAGTTAAAAGTAATTAGAACTGATCAGGTTCTAATTAGATTCAATCAATATTGCTTATAAGTTAATTAAGAAATCAAAATGTTCTAATTGATGAATTTAGATATTCTAAGCTAAGATTTGATCAAGATCTACTAAAGCTAGTGATCATAAATTAAACACAATAAATTAGAGTTAGTCACATAGTCTAAAGATTAAGCTTAAGAATCTAGGATTTTAAAAAGTGAACTAATGATCAAGGCAATTTCTATTAAGAAAAATCAAGCTTAATATGATGATTCTCTTATTCTTAATCTAAGGTTGAAAGATAAAATAATCAAAATTAAATTATGAAAATCTAAAAAACTAGTAAAACCAAAGTTTTATTCATTGAATAACCCACTTTATCCAATTAATGAAGTCTAACCTAAGATCTACTCCTAGTCTTATGGAAAGGTTCTATAGTGAAGTGCTGAAATCCTAAGGGGTTCTTTAAGAAATTACTTAGGGATATTTAAGATTTGAGGAAATTGATTAAATTTATTTTTTGTTTGCTATTTTTATTCAATTAAGAGAGTGAATGATTGATTTTAGCTAAGTTAGGAACATTCTCCTTACTTAGGGATTTTTAAGCTTAATAAAAGGGGGGAATTTTAACAAATTGATCAAATCATAGGATTCATAACTTAGATCGATCATAAATCTATTTTAGTACTATGTTTAATGATTTATATGATATTTTAGGAGTTTATAACACTTAACCTAAAAAATTTTTGAGGCAAAATGATTGTTTTGCCCTACTTAAGTGTCCAAAAATCTACTTTTGATTTAGGGCTCCAAATTAAATTTTCTTGACACAAAATGATTCCTTACTGTCTAACATGAAAATAGACAGCATACTTAATTTGGACAAGAATTGAATCCTATAAATCCAAATTAAAGAATTTGACCTAAGGGGCAGTCCAATAATTTTTACCTAATGAAATCTAAAAATTTATGCAGTTTATTATTGTTTGTTGTCCAATAATTCCATAGAGTCCGAGAACACTGAATTATGAGGTCTATTGGACTATTTATGATGATTCTAATATTAAAAGTAATTGTGTAATTTTAAAGCTTAAGGGTCAAAGACCTAGCTTTTCCATTTGATGTCCAAATTTAGCAAACTCAAGAGCTATAGCTTCCCTATACTGTCACACTGAGTACTTTAACTAGGAGTAGACCCAAATTAGACCTCAATTAGTCAAGTTATAAGCTAATTAGGATTAGGGATAGTTTGGTCAACTTATAATTTTTAGAGGTCAAAACCCTAATTTTGTTTTTATTTACCGTTGGCACTAAAATTCTAATCTAGTTAGCATTTTGAATTTCCTAATTTGGAGTTCAATTGACTAAGTTATGGTCAGTTAAATTTCTAGGGTTTTAGGGTCCTTAATGAGGGTCATAAAAGTGATTAGCCAACCTAATGATCAAATGGTAAAACTAATACTATCAAAGTATTCATGAGATTCTCTTGATTATTTTAAGACCCATATTGTGGCACCCCACCCCCTAACCCGCAAAATCACTTAAGGGGTGGTGTGCCACTCTAGTAAATCCCTCACTTATCATTGAATTAGGTATAATCCTTACTTAAAGAAAAGACAAAACTAAGGCTCTTCAACTCTGGACTGAAGCTCCTTCTAAAAAGGCTCTACTACAAGTACTAGATGTCCAAACTGCTCAAATTTTGATATTATCAGTTTCACAATACCAAGGCCCCAGCCAACAAAAAAAAATCTTATTAAATAATTGTCTAAGTACATTTCAGGCTAAATATTTTACATGAATTATCACCATTTACTTATACAAAACAAAAGTGAACTAACTAGCATAGGAGCAGCAAGCATACAAAGAACATGATAAGCTATAAATACAATATTTGTAACTAAATAAGATTTGAGTCAAAAAGGCACACCTCAAAGCAAACTAAGCAAGGGCATACATGTATAATACAGTAAGTATAAGTATTGAAAGAAAAGTTAAATCCTAATCATGTTGATGATCTCATAACATATGCTGATTTAAAACAGAAATCTAAAAGTGGTACATATAGTAAGCAGTAAAATATATCATCCTATAAATATATATACAAGTGAGCAGGTAAGTACAAAAATGCAACTGACTGAAATAACATATATCAATAATGCAGTAAATAGTAAAGTAAAACTAAAATAAGTACATATAACTGTCATATTAAGAAGAATTGGTCAATCCAGCCCAGTATAATTCCCAAAGCCTTTCTGGGCTAGGGCAGACAAAAATTCTCATAGCCTTTCTGGGCTAAGGCATACTGAATAGAGCAGTATAACTGAAGAGGCAGTAAATACAATGCAAAATCTTTTAATTATTTTACTTTTGTTTCTATGGACACGTTTAAAAATATCTGAGGAGTCAAGCACATCTACAAGACTAAATGAGTTCCAAGCTTAACATACACTCCTCAATGAGTAATGTTAATCATCCTTATTTCCCCTTACCCCTATCCAATATGGTAAAATGTGCCATATCAACCAGTAACTGAACCTAATGCAAATGTTATCCTAATATTTTATATTTTCATTTTCATGCAATAATATTTTCTTATATGATATGTCCAAGAAAAAATGAGCACAAAGTTCAAGGAATGCGTAGCACAAAATTAACTAGTAAGCAAGTGACTCTACTAAATATGATGATACTGTTGTTGTCTAATTAAACTATTCTAATTACTCTAAGTTACACAAGTTCAGGATCTCCAATTCCTATTATTGAATGTAACTTAGAAATACGACCTTATATGTTACAAAATATTAGGACTAGCTAGGTCTTAATATGATTAAATCAATGTCGACTATGTAGGTTAAATAATAAATCATTACGACCTAATTAATGAATTTAGACGTTCTAGATTAAAAGCTGATCAAGATCTAATAACTAGGGATTATAAATTAACACCATAAATTGGAGTTAAATACAAAATCTAAAGGTAAAGTCTAAGGATCTAGGGCTTACCACCCAATCTCATGGATTAAAGGTTAAAGCAAATTCTATTAAGTAAGGTCACACTTAATAGGATGGATCTCTAATCTTAATTCTAAAGTTAAAAGATCAAATAATCATGAATAAATTATGAAAATCTACAAATTAATAAAACCAAAGTTTTACCCGTTGAGTAACCCAATTTACTCAATAAATAAAATCTAGCTTAAGTCATATTCCTAATTCTTAAGAAAAGAGATTTTAAGCAACTAAGATGATTACTCAAGCACACTTAATTAAATGATTAGAAGATTTAACGAAGGCATAGTGTGAGATGAATCTCATATTAGGAAGCTTAATTACTATTGCATAAGAGAAAAGATGCAATTCAACTCATAATTATATTACTATTCATTTCACTGTTTACTATTCAATCTATTATTTTTACTATTCAATTCACTGTTTACTATTTATTCTACTGTTTTTACTATTCAATCTGCGATTTTTACTATTTAAAAATGAAAGCTATACAAGGCAGCGATGGGGGTACTCAGTTCCATTAAATGAACTGCGAAAGAGTTTGAATTAACTTGTCGAAACCTATCGATCAAAGCAGAGTTCACTAAAATACTGAATAAAACATTATTAGAGTAAGGAGAGTAGGAGGTGGGGTACCTAGTTCAATGCTGGATACTTTGGTTCTCTATATTGATTTAATTATAACTTAAACTCTACATTTTAATGGGCAAACATGAAATAAATGATAAAATATATTAATTTATAAATTGTTTTCCTTAATTTTGACGTAAATAGCAGCGGCAGGGACTTTGAGAAGAAAGTAGTTGGTGATAATACTAGATTAAAGACTGTACTAAATTAAGCTTAATAAGTAAATCAAGAACACTAAATTGTATGATACAAAGCTTGATTTGTTGTCTTTACAGTTGGCAACTGAAGTCATTTGGAGAACCCTCTCTGCTCTTAATGCTTTTACTAGTTTTTATTCGCATGGGACAAAAATGATTCTCCAAAGTTTGCGTTGTTATTTTAATTGTATATTTACTTTTTCTTATAGCTTAATTGTTTTATAGATTTGGTTATGCTATAATTAATACAATTTGATCTTTTTGTTCTTAATTATTTTTCCCAAAAATGATTTACCAATTTTAGTTTCTCTTTACCTTCACATTCGATAAAATTCTCGTACACAAAATATTGTAATACCTTATATAAAACTTTAAATTTAACTTGTATCTCATATGTGCAAACATCACAGGGTCCATGTCTCCTTGACTAACTCAAATTAAGCACTATCATTTTGCTCTAATCATTGTTTCTCTATTTTGCTCCAATAAACATTCTTATTTCTAATATTAGAAAAAAAACCTAGAATCCCAAAATTTGTATTTGACATCGCATGCAACTCATCTGAAGTCTCATTCCTCAACTTTCATTTTAAAGTACTTAATCAGGTTCAACATCTATTAATAGAAGCTTCGTGGCAAACAGCGTTACATAATATATACTAGCGAACCATTTATTTGAGTAGCATGTGAGGTTAACTTATGATGGAGTTTAAATTTTTAGTGCACTTGTTTCTTCTGAATCATTTGATAGAAGTTAAGTTTAATTCACTATATATTTATGTTAAGACTAGGCATATGGATGAATGCCTTTTATTTTTAATATTCTTGAACTAACCCTTAAGAACCTCCAACTTGTTTGACGCAAAAGTGTAGTTGTTTCCGACCTGTAATAAGTAATCTAACATGTTTGTATTGTAGATTTTAAAACCATATGACCTTGAGCCATTTCCTATACTTTGGCATATGGCGGTCGTCGACCAAGAGTAAGATAAAGGTAATTATTCGCTTTCTTCCTTTCTAGCATTGTCTGATGCATTTATTGAATAATATACCTTGCCATAAGCATAAGAGATTTTGGTATCAAAGTCTGATATTATCACATTTAAGGATTAAATTATATAGATTGATTTATCCATGAGCTGCTTTACATCAAGAATGCGTGCATAAGCGATATACATACAAGAAAAATTATAATATTAATTCAACACACAAGAATGGATTTTTTTTTATGTTAAAAAAAAATTCCTTCTAAAATTCAAATAAAATTTTGTCTGTAAGTAATTTTTGAAATGCTCAAAAATAGCCTAAGATTCAAATATCAAGTTACAATAATAAAGATCCAGGTGAAGGCTTTGTTAGTGTTAGAACAAGGAACTTGTAAACAAGGACTATGATCTAACTCAGCAATCTTAAATAAATAATACAAATTTTAGTTTAAGCAATATATAAGTAAATGTCAACCAAGATTGAATTTTATTGAATGGAACATTTCAAACATAATAAATCATTTGTTCTGATTGGAAGAGTTATAATAACAGAGAAAACCAAGCACATTTAAGGATTAAATATCAATTATGGAAAGTAATATCAAAGAGAAAATGATGATTTCACACCTACAAATCATTTGCAGGAGTACAAGTAATTTATATAAGAAGTTTTCTTTTTCATTTGCCATAACAATTTGAAGGATGGGGATGAGGAGTACCTAGAGTGGGGATTTTTTCTGCGACTCTTCACGAGCTCACTGCTCTCGATGGGTGCTCCAGCTTGAGCCGAATGGATGAGAGGGGAGAAGCCGCAGCGCCAGAGAGGACGAGAGCTGAGAGCTCGGTTGCGAGGAGAAGAGAAGGGGAGTGGCCGGCCGAGTGGAGAAGAGGCGCAGGGTCAGCTTGATCTCGCTTGACAGGGAGAAGGATGAGAAGGTCGGCTGAGAGATGGAACGGGGATGAAACCTGGAAACAATGGCTTAACTATGAAAGGGGTGAAGCTTGCGAGGGTGAGCAGTGGAGACTCTGATGGCGAAGCGACGCGTGTCGCGCGAAGAGGTTGCCATGCGTCGAGGCTGTGGAAGAGGCAATGCGTGCTTGGGCTCTCCTCATGATGGCGTGCGATCGGGCGTCAGCCGCTCGATTGAGCGAATTAGGTTCAAAGGCGTGAGTAAGGCAAGGTATGCGAAGGGAGAGGAAAGATTCGGGAAAGAAAAGAAAGAGAAAATGAATATTAAAGTTTTAATTCAATTAATATTTTTATTATTTAATAAATTTTATTCTAATTTTTTTAATTAAAATTATATAGTTTAATGTGTTCCAAAAATTTTCAATAAATTACCTCTAGCTAATTGAGGGGTGAGAAACGCAACTGCGAAATTGGATTTTGATTCTGATGAGTATTTAATTTTCTCATTTTTCGGGGTATTAAATATTATTAAAATATTCAACGAAATTTTGACGACTTCCGATTGCCACAAAAATATCACCCCTATCTAATTTGAGGGTAATGAGCTCAATGGTAAAGTCCGATTTTTGATTTGAGGTCAATTTAGAATGTCAATTTCCAAGGTTTTTGGATTTTCCCAAAATTAAGATTTGATCCATTTGACTTCTTATTTGGACTAGGCCTTGGTGGGAGACTCCTAATGACCTAATTTGAGTACTGAGACTAAGATTATGACTTAAGTCAATCATAATTGACTAGGATAACAACTCGAGTTGTTACACATATTGACTATGTTTGAGTAACTAGGCACAGAATTATTTTTATTTAAAGCCTAGAAGCATTTTGGTAATTTGTGTGGAGGTCTTAAAATATCACTATGTTGTCTAGATATTCTATGAGAAATCTAATACTACCATTCAATTTCTCTCATTTTTTTAATTAAAATTAGATATATATTCAATATATTTGAATTATTATCTTTAAAATTATGATATTATAAAGTTTTTGTATTAAATACATTTAATTTGAATTAAATAATTTCACTGTTTAAATATACAAATTCAATCAATTTACTGTTCTAAATATTAATTTTACTTAATTAATTTAGTTATTATTTTAATAAGTTACTTAATTAAACTAATTTAATTAGACTAATTAATTTAACTATTGTTGTTAATTCATTAAACTAAAAATGCTAAATACAATTAACTAACTTAGTTAATATAATAAATTTAACAGTAAATATATATATATATATATATATATATTTTTTTTTTTTTTTTTTTTTTTTTTTTTTTGCTTATGTGTGGCCGGTGAGATTTGAACCCATGACCTGGTATAACAAATCCTAAGCCTTAATCACTGGGCTACAACACCATTCACATATATTATATTAATTATTTTGCAGAATTTGAAGTGTGGCGGGACCCACAAGGACACGTGGCATGACCCGGTTGGGCACGGCGCGGCTGCGGGGTCCACGCGTGTCAGTGGACGAGACCATGGGACCCACGCCTGCGTTTGCATACTGGAGCGCCACGTGGCACGCGCTGACGGCAGACACGCACACTAGGCGGGCCCCACTAGAGCCACGCACACGGACAAAGACGAGCGGGTCGGGCATGGGTCGGCTTGACCCGACTCAATGACGATCTGCCTTTCCAACAGATCATGCCGAGACGGGAAGAGAATGGATCTCTAGGGATCGAGGGTTCGACCGTGATTCCCGTCGATCGGACTCGATCGAAGTTGATCGGGTCCGGTCAAAACCTAATATGCCGCTTACAATTGACGATTGAACCTAGATCTAAGCAATCAAACGAGTGGGTTGAAGGTTAGGCGGTACCTTGATCGACGGCTCGTGCAAGTTCTAGGGTTTGGTTTCAGGCATAGCACTCCAAGCCAAAATACGCAAAATGGATGGGTCCTAGGTGCAAAGGAAGTTCTTAAGGAGTCCTCGGTGGACCTACCGAGGTCCAGAGGGGCCAGATTAAGCAGCGGTAGCAGCCACCCGTCGCGTGTCAGCGAGCGACACTCAGCGGTGCGGTCAAGGAAGGAGACCAGCCGGGACCGTCTGATCTTCCGGATTAACCGTCCGATCAAATGGAGGGGGACAGCAGCATAAGCTATTAAGGGCAGACGGTGTTAAGTATTTAACGACCGCGAAATTAAAAATAATTGAATAATTAAATAATTATTTAATTTAATAAAAATTATAATATTAATTTTCATAATTAATTTTAATTAATTAAATGATCTCAGAAAACTCCTAAATTTTCACCCCTAACTAATTGAGGGGTGAATATCACAATAGAGGGGTCGAATTTTGGTTTTGACAAGTATTTATTATTCAACTTTTGGGGTATTTAAATATTATTAAAATATTTGACGGATTTTCGACGACTTCTAATAGCCACCAAAACATCAGCCCTAACTAGTTTTGGGGCAATGAGCACAATAATTAAGTTTGATTTTTGATCTGAGGTCAATTTCTAGGGTTCCTATATTTCCCAAAATCATTGTTTGATTAAATTGACCCCTGATTTGGACTAGATCTTAATGGTGAACTCTTAATGACTTAGTGCACTAAAATGAAAATTAAGACTTGGATTAGTCATAATTAGCTTGGGCAATAAGTTGCGTTGTTACACTAGTGCCCCATCTACTGATTCAAATTAATGAACATGGTGTAAAATATAATATTTTAAATTTTAATTAACCAAATTTTTTTTATTTAATCAAATTATCAATAAATTGGTATAATAAAGTTATAAGATTGTTAAACATACTTTTAAAAATTTTTCAATAATTTACTTGAAAAATTTTCATCATCAGTTTTTCCTTGGTTATTTTATTATTCATATTTAATTAAAAAATAAAATAATTAATTTGACCTTAGATTGAAAATTTGACTTCCTCATTACACTCATAACCCCCAAATTAGCTAGGGGTGACGTTTTGGAAATATTTGGAAATCAAATTTTCCCGAATATTTTAATATATTTTAAATATCCAAAAAATTAGAATAATTAAATTGATCTCGAAATCAAAATCCAACTTCGTCGTTGCGTTCCTCACCCTCAAATTAGCTATAACTGAAATTTTGGGATATTTTGAAGCGCAATTAAATAGCATAATTCTAGTGGGTTTTTACAATCTCCCCAACTTAAGTAACTGACATCATCATCAGTATCCACACAGATCTAAGAACCATCCATTGGGTAGATAGGGCTAGAGGTGACCTCTATAGGCTCAAGAGGTACCCATAAGCATGTAGCACCTTAACCATCATGGGTTTAAGAGACTGCTCACATAAAGTGATACTTTATCCTATATGACACTTAGCACCTATTTGACACCCTATGGCATGCTCAAATATCATTTGTAACATCCTAAAATTTTAAGCATCAAGGTATTGTCCACTTTGTCCTAAAAGACCTCACAATTTTACCCTTAGAAGATAACTTTTTAATAGGTTACCTATCATGGGAGTACTCCCACATGAGCATGCTTAACTTTAGAGTTATTATCAGGGACTCCAGTGTTATCTGAAAAGATGCATCAATATTTAAGAGTTTCACTTATTATAACTTAAGTGGGTATTTATATTTCCCTAAGTGAATTTGTTAATAAACTTTTAATATGCTTAAATCCTAATTTGAGCTCATTAGCCATAATACTTGGCCAAATTAGGTGTTCTTAATATCTATCTTCATATTGGACATTAAGAAACTATTTTGCATTAATAGAATTTAATTTATAACCCTAATTTTTAAAATCACATTTTTAATCCTTACAAAGGAATATTTTAATCATTTTGGTCAAATATTAAATATAATAACTTATTATCACTTAAATATATTTTTTATCTTTAAAGTCACTAAACTTAATGTTTACAATTAATATAAGGCTGTTTAGATCATTATTTTGCTTTAAAAACTAAAATTTGTTACATTTAACCTTAAAACATATAGTTTTAATAAAATAAATAATAACACTATTAAATTATAAAATATCAAATTAATAAGTTAAATTAAAATTTGACATATCTAAGCAAATGAATTATTATATTTTATCAAAATAGTTGGGTATGTAGATGTACTAGTAAGTTTTACTTCAGCATATCTATTTTGAGCATATTTCTATTTAAAATAATATTTCTGTTTTTTAATATGCTTACCGCTTACTGAAATTATAAAAATGTTATCTTATGGAATGTGACAAAAAGATGAAATATATTTTATTATGTGGTGTTTGTCTTTGAAGGATGGAAAATAACAACGAGAATCTGTACATATAAGGCTGCTGGCAACCCCTAGGAGTTATATTGAGGGATTTATCTATTTTAAGAAGTATGCAAATCCAGAGAAAAGACACATCAATCAGTTTCAAAAAGGCTAATAAGCTACCGACGAGTAACGAAAAAGCTTCCTAAATGCTATAATTATGAGTTTACCCCTTTGGGTTCAGGGGTCTCTGAATTCAACTTTATGTTACATAATGCTTATGATAAATTTTTTTCATGCTTTCTTTTATATTGAATTCAAGTATAATATATGATAATTCTAAGATTTATAGTAAAATAAATTAATAAAACCAAATACTTTTCAATTTAAAATTATATATTATAATATGTTTTTGCTACTTTTTAGGATAAAAGATGAGCAAATTAAAATTTTACTTAAATATGCAATTCTGGGAGAAACCCATTGTAGCGTGTCATGGCTATCTCATTAACTCTCTTACCTATAAGCTAAACTACACTCCTGGAAGTAAGACCGCTGGCGCACGCACAACACGCCACAATGTTAATTCTCTAAGTTAAATTAAAATCATATAAAAGAGAAATTGAACAATATTTTCGAACGCGTCGCGCTACAGCGTCATTTCTTGAAGATGAATTAAAATCTTATGTGGACTAATTGAACAGTGCTAAATCTGCCTTTTTGTAAAATAAATCGCTACAGCGCGCTCCAAGCATGTCGCAACGTGCTATGCCTTATAAGAAATTGAACAATGTTTTCTAAAGTCTTTAAGCTCCAAGCGCGTCACAGAGCGCATTTTCGAAGTATTCTCCACTATAGCGCGCCGTTGCGCGCCACAACGGAATATTTTATTAATTATAAAAACTATAGGTGAACTATTAGAATAGTTATTTCGAAAGTTTATCCACCACAGCCGACACTGCGATGACCGAAGAAAAAGATACTAACTTTCATGTAGGAACAGTGTTTGGAACACCGCTGCCACATCGCACCATAGCGGAACAGTGTTTGGAACGCTGCTGCTACAACACGCCGTAGTGGAACAATGTTTGGAATGTTGCTGCCACAGTGCGCCGCAGCGGACGTTCCAGAATAGCCAAAAATGTAGCATAGGAAAGGCCACAAAATGCAACCTTTGGCCTTCCCTAGCCTCTTGAAAATTGAAATACATTATTTCTGTTGAATTCCAATATAATAAATAGGACAAACATTTAAAGGATTTGAATTAAAGCCAAGGAAGGTGAAGAGTTACATGATTAATGCCTTAGGAGCTAAGAACTTCTCTATTTAAGGGCTAATCTCAGACCTTAAGAGGGTTCCAATTTTTCACATTCAAGTCCCCTAAAGGAATAAATGAGAACTCTCCAAGGGGAAGAAGGTTTACCAAGAATAGTAAGGAAACGGAAACAACAAAGGAAAAAAGGGCGGAGCAGTCAAGAGGAACTGCAGGAGTCTAAGTGAACCCCAAAAAACCTCCGGGTGATTCTTAGTATTTCTTCCTAAGCTTCTCTGATTTCGTTCTGATGTGAAATGATGGCGAGGTTCACTTTTCTTTGTATGTGTGCTTGTGCTTACTTAGTAATGGAAGGCTAAAATCCCTTTAGAGAGGGTTGAGATGCAATTGAATGAAATTGTAAGGGGCATGGTGGTGTTGTAATGAAATTGTTTGAGTTAATGAAAAGATGGCCTTATTTTTATTACCTTCCTATTACAATAAGATCAAGTTTAGTGCAAACACAGACGTGTATTTTCCATCTGTCAACATACAGGGCAAAAGTTAATTTCATTTGGGAAATGTTTATTTATTTATTTTACTTATGATGGAAAGTCATTCATGTCGCTTTTACATTGATTTATACCTATTATAGGATGCTATAAAGTAACTCTTATAAAAATTGTCTATGTACTTCTACCTGACTAGCAATTATTAATAATTTACAAAATTTGATAATTAAGCATTTGAAGATTAACTTAAGTCATAAGAAAGAGCTAGAATTTTAAGAAGTGAGTTGAAGGGAACATTTTATTTGAATCTTCTATTGTAATAATAAACTTTTGTAATTTATATATGTATGGCTCTATATGAATAATTAGAAACTTATATTTCTCTACTTTCATTACTATTATGTATATTTCTTAATTATTAATTATTCATTAGAAATTCTCGAACTCAATTCCTGGGCCGTCACACACTCTCCAACAAAGGTGATTGCCGGCCTCTAGCTGCTCACAGCCGAGAGTGGCCTTAATGGACCTAAGGGGCCATTATGGCACCCCACCCCTTAACCACCAACAATCAAGGCTAATAAGTGGTGTGCCGCTTTGACAAATCCCTCATTTATCATTAAATTAAGGTGTAATCCTCAATCCACTAATAAGGGAAGGATGTGCCCTGAATAATGCAGCAGAATTATTCACTAAGTATATACATTCATCAGAGTGCGAAAGCAAAGGCAATAAAATATGCTACATCCAATTCACCACAATACAAGTAAGAAGTAAACATGCAGCTCAAAATAAAATAGTACAGTGAAAGAACATACATGGGCACCTGAATAATTGGAAATTATTCAGGTGCCCATGTATGTTCTTTCACTGTACTATTATATAGTAATTAAAGTGATTTAGATTTTAATTTAAATAGTTCTAAGTCTTAAATTGGAAATTTAAGAAAAATCCTAAATTTGATCCCAAGTAAAAACCTATGTAAAGATGAGAGATCTTTTCTTTCCTTTGAACTTCTTAGTTAATCTATAGGTCTTATAACCTTAGTTAGGATGTGTGTCTGAGTGCTACTCTTAGTACTTAAGAGCCTTAATTCTTAAGATTATGAGTAGATCTTAGGTTAGACTTCATCTAGTAAGTAAAATGGGTTACTCATTAAGGTGAAACCTTGAGTTTATTAGTTTATTAGATTTTCATAGTTTATTTAATGATTATTTGATCTTTTAATCTTAGAATTAGGGTTAGAGATCTATCTTATTGAGTCTGACTTAACTCAATAGGATTTGCCTTAATATTAAATCAGTGATATGGGATTATACTCTAATCCTTAGGATAACCTTGTGATTAAGGATTGAACTTCATTAATTAAGAGTTTAGTTCTTAATCTTTTAAATCTTCATTTGGCTAATCAAGATTTTGGTTTGGGATTATTAAAAATAACAACTTAGGATGATTGATTTACTTATTTAACTTTATAGGTGACATTGATTCAGTTATAATTAGGATGTAGCTAATCCTAATTATGTTCAACTTATAGGTTCGTGATTCTAAGTTACAAGTAGTGTAGGAATTTATGATTCTGAATCTTATGTAACTTAGAGTAGTTAGAACGATTAAATTAGAAAACAAGTGATATCACAACGTTTGTGTAGTGCAATTTATTACCTTGAATTTGATATGCCACGCTTTCCTTATTTTGAGCCTCATTACAGTTTTGGACATATTTTATTAAACATAAGATGTTTGATGAATATTTTATGTTACACTTTGAATTACATTTATATAGCATTTGCATAACTTAAAAAGAAAACTTAAATAAAACATACTTTAATACACCTTGTCGGTTATGTTTTACTTAGCCTACCATTTAGTATAACTTTAATTTATGATAGCTTTTGCCTAGGACACTTTCCTAGTGCTTATTACTTTTGCCATGGGAATTTCCCCTAGTGCGTGTTACTTTTGCCTAGGACACTTTCCTAGTGCTTGATACTTTTGCCTAGGACACATTCTTAGTGCGTGTTACTTTTGCCTGGGACACTTTCCTGGATGATTAGATGGACGTTACGACTAGGACACTTTCCTAGCACAACATACTTTAATATAGGATATTTCTCCTAGATGAGCAGATGGACTTTACTTTTTGGCAGAATTAAGTAGGAGTATCTCCACACTTTACTTTATACTTTACTTTACTTTTATTTTCCATTCACACATTACAGTTATTTTATTTTACTTTACTTTACTTTTCAGTCATTTTACAGTCACTTTACAGTTTCTTTACAGTTCTGGCTCACTTTTATCTTACAGTTCAATTCATTTCCTATTATATTTTCATTTTCTGCAATTTTTCAATATTACAGAATTTCCTATAACATTCTTTTATTTCAGTCATTTTATTTTATTTAAAAGCATGTTAGGATGCTAGACTTTATTTTCAGTACAGTATGCTTACTTTATACTATAAATTGGCATGTTTAGTTTGATAATATTACTTAGGACTTTCTTTGTACTTAGTAGATTTATATTTGCACTTTACTTACCTTTTATGCAGTTTGAGTTGAGGTATGTGCTTACCTCACATTTTATTTAAGTTATAATTTATTATTATAACTAGCCTTTAAAATACACATAAAAATGATTACCTTAAAATGTACTTAGACATTTTGTCTAACTAGATTTTTCTTTTGTTGGCTGGGGCCATACTATTATGATACTGATAATGGTAGATTCCGAGCTTTTTGAGGAGGTTGAGCCTTCAGAAGAACAGGTCCAGGAGGAAGTGCAGGTTGATGAAGATCACTATATTATGCTTCTTAGTTTACATACTTTTGCATTCAAGAGGATGAGAGACTTTACTTTATATTTTAGCTTCTAACTTTAAATGTTTGTAATAATACAGGATTAAAATTGCACTTTACTTTTCTTGCATTGTATACTCTGAGCTAGATGTTTTACTTTATGATATGTATGAATGGATGATTACTTTAATTTGTACTTTTCTTCCGCACTCTGATTTCATAGTATACTCATTAAGTGATTGTTATCCTTTGCTTTATTATTGAAAAAGTACACCTTTCTCTTAAGATTAGATTGGAGTCTTAAATTTCAACCTAATATTAAGTAAGGGATGTGCTTAGTGACGAGCACACCCTAATCCTTATGATTAAAGGGGGCGGCCGCCACAGTTGGTATCAAAGAACTCCATAAAGTGTCAGATTTGAATTTGTATTCCTATCTATCTAATGGATAGTTCTTCTGCCATACAATCACTAAATGAATACTAGAATAACATCCATAATTCCATCATCGAATATTTAGAATAATAGGAATAACACACTTAGAGTAAGAACACAAAGATACTTAAACTCATACAACTCTAAGGACAAAATAAATATATTATAAAGCTATTTCTTAAGATTTCATAATTGAAACAATTAAATAAATACCCTATCATTTTGTTCTCCTAAAAAGAATGATTGTTATTCAAATTCAGGTATAATAATGAATTTCGGTCAATCTTAATCTGCTCTTGATGTGTCAAGTAGTCAGTCATCCGAGATTAGTGCACAATTGGAAACTGTTAAAATATTAGTGGATAACAATGCCAAGCAGTCAGAGAAGATAGAAAGGTTCTTAGCCATGCAAAATAATCCCTCCCCCGCATCAGTTAACCCTGTACCTAATCATCCTTCCCAACAGTATCAGCAAACTACTGATGGATTTCTACATAATTTCATCAGATTGAAAACCCCGGTATTCAATGGGACAATTTCTGCGATTGATATAGTTAATTGGCTACAGATAGTTGAGCAAAATCTTACAAGCTTGAATTTCCCTGAGTCTGAATATGTTCGATTAACTACTCATATGTTTCAAGAGGAGGCAGAATTCTGGTGGGATAACATCCACAAGACGTTATTCGCAGGATATTGTATTACTGAAATTCCCTGGAATTGCTTTGCGGAAGCATTCACGACAGAATATATCCCTCCCTCTGTTCAAAATGATTTGGGGGATATGTTCCTTAATCTCAAGCAAGGGAGCCGGACATTATCTGAATACGAGACAGAGTTCAAGAGGTTGTCTAGATTTGCGACAATCATGGCGCAAACGGAAGGATCTCGATGCCATCGATTTCTCAGTGGCCTTTGAGAATCAATAAAGGATCAAATTATTCTGTTAAGACTATCCAACTTTATGGAACTAATAGAGACAGCTCGGGTGATTGATCGTCACCAGTCTCAAAAGGAAGGTAAGAGGACTTTCAATGTATCTTCTCAAAGAAACATTGATCCCAGGAGAATTAGGCTTCCTTCGGGGAAAGTATATCAAATGGAAGCTGAAGATCCACCCATAGATCCTTATGATGGATGCACAAGGCCACATCCATTTGGGAAATGCTATCATAACAAATAATGCTGCTATACATGTGGTCAGAAAGGGCACTTTTATCAACAGTGTAATTCTGATGTAATTATAAATGGTGCCCGTATTGATCGTACTAAATCCAACTCCAATCAACCATTGGGATCAACTGTTAACCATCATGCTTGCTCAACAAACTGCAAGGCCTATCCAAAGGAAGGATGGAGGAAAGCAAAATCCACATAGCACCTCCAAAGTTCCTCAAAAGCAGGTGTTCAACAAGAGCCTGTAGGACCTACTAGAGTATACAATCTCACTCTCGTGGAAGCTATAGAAGATAACAAAGTAATATCATGTATGAATACTTCATATTGTACTTTATTTCTTTAAGCTTTTAAGTAATTTCAATTAATTATCATTGAACATTAGGCACCATATGTATTAATGATCACTCATGTAAGATGTTATTTGATATGGGAGCTAGCCACTCATTTTTATCTGAGGATTTTGCTAAGAGTTTAAATTTGTCATGCTACAAAATGGCAAGAACCTTACCTATTGGGCTTCCATCTGGAACTCAACTTAGTACCACCCAGTTTTGTAATCTTCAAGTACCTTTGAATAAGCAAACATTTCAAGCCAAACTGATAGTTCTACCTATAGTAAACTTTGATATAATTTTGGGTATGAATTGGCTTAGTGCCCACAATGCAACCATAAACTGTCAACAAAAGAAGATAACCCTCAAGTCAATGAATACTTCAAAAACCTTTGTAGGAAGGTTTAGTACCTTAAGTTCATTAATCAATGCAATGATGGCAATTAAATTAATAAATAAGGGTTGTTCAGCACACCTAATTACCATGCTGGGTGATAGTAAAGAAGACATACCACTTTCTGAGATTAAGGTGGTTAATGAGTTTGCTGATGTTTTTTCCTGATGAGTTACCTGGGTTGCCTCCATCAAGAAAAGTTGAAATGGCAATCAATTTAGTTCCAGGTACCCAACCAATTTTAAAAGCTCCTTACAGAATGGCTCCTAAGGAACTTCATGAGCTTAGTGAGCAATTAAAAGAACTATTAGACAAAGGTTTTATTAAGCCAAGTATGTCACCATGGGGTGCTCCGGTACTATTTGTAAAGAAAAAAGATGGGTCTATGCGAATGTGTATAGACTACAGAGAATTAAATAAAGTCACTATTAAGAATAAATACCCACTTCCCAGAATCGATGATTTATTTGATCAATTATCCGGGGCGACAGTGTTTTCAAAGTTTGATTTAAGATCGGGATATCATCAACTTCAAGTAAAAAGATTCTAACATGGAGAAGATAGTATTTAGAACTCGGTATGGACACTACGAATTTCTTGTGATGTCCTTTGGACTCACAAATGCACCCTCCATTTTTATGGACATAATGCAGCAAGTCCTAAAGCCATTCTTAGATAAATTCATAATAGTATTCATCGACGATATACTTAATTATTCAAAGACCTTGGAAGATCATGAGAACCATTTAAGAACAGTATTAGAAACTTTGCGAGAACATAAATTGTATGCCAAATTTTCAAAATGTGAATTTTGGTTAAATTCAATAGCATTTTTGGGTCATGTTGTAGATGCTCAAGGAATTCGTGTTGATTAGCAAAAGATTTGTGCTATTCAAGAATGGAGTCAGCCAAAAACAGTAATAGATATAAGAAGTTTCTTAGGTCTGGCTAGCTACTATAAAAAATTTGTCAAATGATTCTCTCAGATAGATGCTCCATTAACCAAGCTGACTCAGAAAGTTGTCCCATTTATCTAGACTCTTGAATGTGAAAAGGTATTTCAAACCTTAAAGGATGCTTTATCCTCTGCACCAGTACTAGTTCTTCCCAAAGTGGGGATTAATTATCAAGTCTACACGGATGCTTTTGGAACTGGTCTGAGGTGTATGCTTATGCAAGAAGGCAAAGTTATAGCATACGCATCTCGATAGTTAAAGCCACATGAGAGAAATTATGCGGTTCATGACTTAGAACTAGCAGCAGTAGTTTTCACCCTGAAGATCTGGCGCCATTACTTATATGGAGTTTAGTGCTCCATATTTACAGATCATCAGAGTTTAAAGTATATATTTACCCAGCCAGAGCTCAATTGCAGACAAAGAAGATGGTTGGAACTAATTAGTGATTATGATTTGGACATTCAATACCATCAAGAAAAGCCAACGTTGTAGCTGATGCTCTTAGTCATTGTGCCAGTCTGACCGCTATTATTGCAACTAGCCCGTTATGTGAAGAATTTAAGAAGTTAAACATCAAACCCACAAGTGGAAGTATGATAAGTGAGATAATCTCAATGAGCAATATAGAACCCACCTTTCATAGAGATGTCTCTATAACACAGACCAAAGATGATGATTACTTGAATTTTAAACAAGCAATAGAAAGTGGTCGCAGAACAGATATACACTTCCATAAAGGTGCTATTTATCAAGAAAATCATCTGTGGATTCCAAAATCCATGCAACAAGAAGTATAACTCGAAGGTCATGGATCTGGATATCAAATTTACCTAGGAAATACAAAGATGTATCAGGACTTAAAACAGTCTTTCTGGTGGCCTAGCATAAAGAAAAGTATAGCAGAATTTATAGCCAAATGCCACATTTGTAACCTTGTGAAAGCTGAACATCAAAGACCTGGTGGTCTTTTTCATCCGTTAGAAATCCCTGAATGGAAATGGTTTGATATATCGATAGCTTTTGTAATGGGTTTGCCTCGAGCCAAGTCTATAGCAGAAGCAAATTGGGTAATAGTCGATTGATTAATTAAGACTGCACATTTTATTCCTATTAGACAAAGTGATTTAGTTGAGAAACTCGCTAAGGTCTATATCAAAGAAACTGTCAAACTTCATGGCATTCCTAAATCAATCGTAATAGATAGAGACAGTAGGTTTACCTCAAGGTTTTGGCAAGCTGTCCATCAAGACCTAGGAACCACTCTGGCCATGAATACCGCTTTCCACCTACAAACAGATGGCCAAATCGAAAGGGCGAACCAAGTACTAGAAGATTTGCTTAGCCTCTACATTCTTGACTTCGCTGGATCATGGGAAGACCATTTGCCATTAGTGGAGTTTGCTTATAATAATGGCTATCAAGCTAGTATTAAAATGGAACCATTTGAAGCTTTGTACGGTAGAAAATGTGATACACCTATGGCATGGTCAGAAATAAGGAGTGTGCAACTCTACAGATCTGAGTTAGTAGAAGAAACCAATGCAAACGCTCATTTAATTCAACAAAGAATTGGCTCTGCTCAGGATTGTCAGAGCAAGTACCACGATGCTCATCATCGCCAATTGGAGTTTAAGATTGGAGACTTAGCATATTTGAAAGTAAGCCCTATGAAGGGAGTCTATATATTTGGAGTAGCTGGAAAACTTAGCCCTCGTTATATTGGTCCTTATAAGATCTTGACTAAAATAGGATCATCTCCATATAAACTAGATCTTCCAGAAGAATTTGTTGCTGTTCATAACATTTTTCATGTATCATCATTAAGGAGATGTCTTAGAGATACCTCTCACCTTGTTCAACTCCCTGAAATTGAAATCCAAACGGATCTTACTTACGCTGAAGTGCCAATCAAAATTTTAGATCGGGATAAGAAGCAATTAAGAAATCATTTCATTCAAATGATCAAGGTTTAGTGGAGGAATCGCTCCTGCAATGAAGCTACATGGGAAAAAGAATCTGATATGCATCAGAAGTATCTAAATCTCTTTAACTAAGGTACTTCTTAATTCCATTTTCTTGTAATTCAATATTCTATATCTGCTTTATTTTTCCACTTGAGTAATGTCGAGGACGACATCGTTCTTAGGTAGGGGAGTATGTAATAACCCAAGTTGTTGCTTAGGTTAATTTAGACTAATCTAAGTCTTAATTATGATTTAGTATCTTAATTAAGTCATTTAGAACTTACTTCTAAGATCTGGATCAAATCAGGGATCAAATAGAGCAGATCCTAATTTCTGAAATATTCCAAAATCCTAGAAATTGACCTCAAATCAAAAATCTGACTTTGCTATTGCATTCACCACCCCCAAATTAGCTAGGGGTGAAGTTTTGGAGGCATTTGGAAGTTGTTGGATTTTCGACGAATAAATTAATATTATTTAAATACCCCGAAAAATCGAATAATTAAATACTCGTCGGATCAAAAATTCGATCACGCCATTGCGTTCCTTACCTCTCATTTAACTAAGGGAAATTTATTGGAAATTTTCTAGATTTATTTGAATACTTAATTTTAATTAATAAAGTCAATAAATATATATACTAATTTAATATTAATATTAATTATTTAAGATTGATGGTTTCCGTCAATCTGCTTATGACGCCATTCCTTTCCACTTACGCCGTTCCTTTCCACTTACGTTGTTCCTTTCCACTTGCGTTCCTTACCTCTCATTTAACTAAGGGTGATTTATTAGAAATTTTCTAGATTTATTTGAATACTTAATTTTAATTAATAAAGTAAATAAATATATATACTAATTTAATATTAATATTAATTATTTGAGATTGACGGTTTTCGTCAATCTGCTTATGATGTCGTTCCTTATGCTCGCAAGATTGGATCTGGGCCGTCTGATCTAGATGAGACGGCCGAGCTGCATCTTCCCCGATCTCACCTCCGCGTGTCTAGGGCTCGCCCACGCGTCGCTGTTCCGCTCGAAGCAAGTGGCAGCCACCACTCTATAGCCCGTTAGAACCCCATTAAGTCCGCATTTCTTCTTCAAATCAAAACTTTGGCAATCGAAATGGGTAGGATCTTATTCTCCTCTTCACGAGGTTGGACGCAAAACCCTAATCAGGTATCTCGTTTCTCCCTTCTAATTTCTTTTAAATCTTTAATTCAAATGCTTGGTATCATCTATAATTGAAATTTTGAGTCTGTGTATTGATCAATCAAGCTCAAATACACTCGATGTAACCCGATTTCATTAACCCTAGCTGTGATCTCGTCCGTCCTAATCGGCAGAAGACGAAGGGATCTCGGGTTGGATCGGGTCGACCCGGCCCGACCCTCCCATCTTCAGTGCTGGCATACATGGCACGCCTCTATTGGGCCACGTGGCGGCCTCTACTTCCACCGCTGTGCGTGGGTCCCGTCATCCGAGCAATTGATGGAGGTGGGGCCCGCCTTCCTTTCAGCCGTCGACCTTGGTGGGTCCCACCTGCAATGAAAACGTAAATTATATATATATATATATATAATGTTTATTTAAATTAATTCAATTATAAATCAAATTAGTTAATTTAAAATCAGAATAATTAGATTTAATTTAATTAATTAAATCCTAATACTTTAAGCATTAATATCTACACAACCATAAGTCCAAATATAGTAATTAAATATATCTTTTTGATCAGTAGAAAATAAGAAATATTATGGAATTATCAATTTTCCATTTGGAGTTATATATCATATAATGACATTTAGGGGTATTAAATAATTCAAATTATGTTCCAAAACTTTAATTAACAATAACTTTGTAACCATTAACCCAAACTAACACAATATGGGTCTCAAAATACTCAGGAAACCCTAAGAAATATTTTAGTAGTGTTAACTTTACTGTTTGGATTAGATTTAGACTAATCATATTTAGGACTTAACCCTAATCAGGTCAATTAACCCTAGAACTTCAGATGACCATAAGTTGGTCAATTTAGCTCCAAATTAGGTGATCCAAATACCCATTTAAATCAAGAAAACCTAATTAACAATGAACTGCAGAAATATTTAGGATCTAATGGTTAGATTTTTTAATCAATCCTAATTACCCTAAAAATTAATTAGTGAAGATTAGCAAATCTAATGATCCAAATTAAATAATTCAAGTTTCAGAGAACTCCTAGAGTATATTAGAACCTAGTGGTCTGGTTAATTTAGTTATTTTGTGAGTAATTTTACTAATCACTCACTAATCAACTAAATCATAATTATTAACCCTATATTTTTGTATTAGCTATAGCTAAGCCAATACTTATCAGAATTTGATGAGTTTAGGTTCTAAGGAAATCTTAGACCTTAATCTTCAGTAAACTAACAGAAAATTTATATTTCAGCCAATACTTATCAAAATTTGATGATTTTAGGTTCTATAGAAACCTTAGAACTTAATCTTCAGTAAACTAATAGAAAATTTATATTTCATTAAGGTAAAATTACTAAATTACTCTTATAGGCCAAATTCCTTAATTTGACCTTATAAGGCTTAATACTTAACCAAAATTAGTGAACTTACTGTCTAAACTTATATTAGACAGTAAGTAATCACTTCACTTTAATAAATTAAGCCCTAATTCATAAAGATGAATTTTGAACACTTAAGTAGGGGCAAAATGGTCATTTTGCCCAAATATAGGGTTTACTGATTTCAAGTCCTTAATTCATCCCTAAATTATAATATATAGTAATTAAAGTGATTTAGACTTTAATTTAAATAGTTCTAACTCTTAAATTGGAAATTTAAGAAAAATCCTAAATTTGATCCCAAGTAAAAACCTAAGTAAATATGAGAGATCTTTTCCTTCCGTTGAACTTCTTAGTTTATCTATAAGTCTTATAACCTTAGTTAGGATGTGTGTCTGAGTGCTACTCTTAGTACTTAAGAGCCTTAATTATTAAGATTAGGAGTAGATCTTAGGTTAGACTTCATCTAGTAAGTAAAATGGGTTACTCATTAAGGTGAAACCTTGAGTTTATTAGTTTATTAGATTTGCATAGTTTATTTAATGATTATTTGAACTTTTAATCTTAGAATTAGGTTTAGAGATCTATCTTATTGAGTCTGACTTAACTCAATAGGATTTGTCTTAATATTAAATCAGTGAGATGGGATTAAACTCCAATCCTTAGGATAACCTTATGATTAAGGATTGAACTTCATTAATTAAGAGTTCAGTTCTCGATCTTTTAAATCTTGATTTGGCTAATCAATATTTTAGTTTGGTATTATTAAAAATAACAACTTAGGACAATTGATTTACTTATTTAACTTTATAGGCGACATTGATTCAGTTATAATTAGGACGTAACTAATCCTAATTATGTTCAACTTATAGGTTTGTGATTCTAAGTGACAAATAGTGTAGGAATTTATGATTCTGAATCTTATGTAACTTAGAGTAGTTAGAACGATTAAATTAGAAAACAAGTGATATCACAACATTTGTGTGGTGCTATTTATTACCTTGAATTTGATATGCTACGCTTTCCTTATTTTGAGCCTCATTACACTTTTGGACATATTTTACTAAACATAAGATGTTTGATGAATATTTTATATTACACTTTGAATTACATTTATATAGCATTTGCAAAACTTAAAAAGAAAACTTAAATAAAACATACTTTAATACACCTTGTGGGTTATGTTTTACTTAGTCTGTCATTTAGTATGATTTTACTTTAGGATAACTTTTTCCTTGGACACTTTCCTAGTGCTTGTTACTTTTGCCTAGGGAATTTCCCATAGTGCGTATTACTTTTGCCTATGACACTTTCCTAGTGCTTGTTACTTTTGCCTAGGACACATTCCTAGTGCGTGTTACTTTTATTTGGGACACTTTCCTGGATGATTAGATGGATGTTACCTTGTGACTATGATACTTTCCTAGCACAACATACTTTAATCTAGGATGTTTCTCATAGATGAGCAGATGAACTTTACTTTTTGGCAAAATAAGTAGGAGTATCTCCACATTTTACTTTATACTTTACTTTACTTTTATTTTCCATTCACACATTACAGTTATTTTATTTTACTTTACTTTACTTTTCAGTCATTTTATTTAAAAGCATGTTAGGATGCTAGACTTTATTTTCAGTATAGTATTCTTACTTTATACTATAAATTGGCATGTTTAGTTTGATAATATTACTTAGTACTTTATTTGTACTTAGTAGATTTATATTTGCACTTTACTTACCTTTTATGCAGCTTGAGTTGAGGTATGTGTTTACCTCACATTTTATTTAAGTTATAATTTATTATTATAACTAGCCTTTCCTTTCTTTGTCGCTTTACCGCTATTTTTACGCTTAAGTTAAGTTTGTGATATCTTTAAAATACACATAAAAATGATTACCTTAAAATGTACTTAGACATTTTGTATGACTAAATTTTTCTTTTGTTGGCTTGGTCCCGGTCGACCAACGCAGTTCGGCTAATGGGCCGAGCCCTTTTAATATAAATCTGATTAATTGAATTTATTTTCCTTAAAGAAAATAATCCAATTAATCCAATCATATGAAATAATTTAAATAAAAATACAGAATATATTAATGAAATAACTTTCAGTCCACTGGTCCAAAATTAATCACAAAATCCTCAGAAATAAGAATATCAAATAATATTGAACATCTAATGGCTGGATTTTCTATTTTGACCTAAGTATTACAAAACTGGATTAGGATGGATTAGCAATTATACTTAACTAAATTGCATGTTTAGGGTGCTATTAGTATCCTTATGATTAGTAGAATGAATGAGCCAAGTAGTTTATTTTTTTGATTTCTGCTTTTAAACTTATGCCCTAATCTTGTTAAATCATGATTAGTGAAAATTAGGGTTTGTAACCATTGGATCTTAGTAAACTTAGTCTCTGATTAATTGTATGGTAAATTAGAACTTCTGTGCTAAATTGCATAAAATTCTGATGGTTGAATTTGTAGTTATGTACTAATCATTTTGGATTGATTTAGGGTTTGATTAGCACTAATTACTTTTTATTTTCCGGAAATTTTCTATTAATATGATTCATAACAGAAGGTAGATGTATTGAAGCTATGTATGCAAATTTATGATGTATAAATTGAATTAATCAAAAATGGAGAACTTAAACTCTTAATTAACCTTAAGAAGTCTTAAGACTTTGATCTAGCTATTAAGACTTAATTTAGGTCTAAGATTGTCACCAATAATACATCCCAAATTCATTGATTTGACATTTGATTTATAAATAAATATTTAATCTTACTTAGGCATGAATAAGGAGTTAAACCCTAATCTATTTGATTAAGATCCAAACTCTTAAATCTTTAATTATAATGACTTGATTATAAGATAATGAAATTGACATTATTTTAATAATACAACTAATTTGGTATTGATCTTAAACATTTGAATTAGACATATTAAGGTTATTGATAAACCTATGTGATTATTAATCTGAATCTAAACTTTAGATCCTTAATTTTCTCCTAAATAAGACTACTAGCATAAGAAGACAATAGAACTAAATTGATTTAATAATTGATCTAATCACTCTAAACCTAACTATTAAGTAGAACCTAAAATGTTAGCTTTAGAATTAAGGGTGTGAGATCTTAAGTATCTCAGTATAAGATTATCTCTAAAATATTTTAAAGACCTAAATTTGAACATACATTGAGGTAGGAGAATTTTGTATAATTCATTGAGGTAAGCTTAGATGAGCCTTTAACCTTAGAAGTTGATCTTAACCCCTCATGGTAGAAATCACTTAAGATATTAGAATGACACTTTTCCTTATGGTAGAATCTATATTTAGTGATCCTTGATTTCTTGGAGCCTTGTATAGGACTTACCTGTTTAGCATAGGAACTAATAATTTTGATAAATCCTTGATGATTAAATAGAGTTATTTGAACCCAGGTCATTGGTTGGTGTAGTATGGTATACCCATAGTATTGGATTTTTTTAGCGGTATTTAGGATTGGCTGATTCACTCCAATATGGACTTATGAGCAGGTGTTATCCTGAGGGATTGGATGAATACAGTCCCGTTATAGTAAATCTCTTAGACTAAGAGTGTATAAAATAGGTACTCATTCCTAAGTTTGATTGAAATACAAATCGCAAATGGGCGATGCCTCCTAGCAAAGACCACTTCAATAGATGTGACTCAAACAAATTAAGTAATTAGAGTCACCTTTTTTAAGACACTAAGTGTGATTGTGAGTAGGGCATCTTAATAACTTAGCTTGAGATACAAATCACCAATGAGCGATGCCTCCTATCGAAGATCGCTTCGTTAAGGTGGCTTAATCAAACTAAATGATAAGAATCACCTTTCTTGCAAATGTGCTAAATATGTGTATACAATCATCCTATCTAATGATCTATAAATAAATCTTTAACTTTAACTAATTATCATTCTAGAAGCTAGGAATCAGAATCCTTTTAGCAAGATTCTGCACAGTAGAGACCTGGAATTCATTATTGGTGTTCAAAGTTTTGTGGATTTTTGGATTTTACTCATATATAATAGATGCATGGGCATAAACATGAGTATGAGTTTGAGGGATTATTTGAGTAGTGATGCATGAGTATCAGTGATAAATTATGGGTTACGTGATGTTGCATACATTGATTGGAGAATTTCAGGATGTATCGGCATCACCGTATGGTCTTCCCAACTGGGTGTAAATATACGTTGGACCGTACAACTCATAGCCTTTCAGTGATAGTTCTGTTACATACCGTGGCATACCGTGTTGTGGCATATTTGGGTGCATCATTCCAGTGACATATAGTACATCATTGGACATTTTTTCACATTGATTTCTGAGCATTTGATATTCTTGCTAACTTTTAGTATTCAGTTTCGATGCAGTTTTACTTTGTTTAGTTTTTACAGTTTCAGTTACATAGTGTCTTTACTATTATTTTCTACAATCGTGTTTACTTTATTGTCTATTGCATTTACTTTAGAACTGCTTAGTTAGTTGCGATGTGTTATACTTCTTGTCTAATACGAGGTACTTTTGGGATCCAAGCAATTTGCTATATCCTGAGTAGCTTGTGGAGACAGGGCAGGAGGACTTACAGGAGATCCAAGAGGTGTGTATGTGGAGCCTTAGTGGATCAGCGTTTCACCTTTTACTTACTGCTTATTTTCAATACTTCATATAGACTTTACTTTTCATCTTTTAAGTCAATTTATAATAATTCTAGATGTATTTTACTTTTCTTTTCTAAGATGAATATTTATTACTACTCTATGATGAATGTATTCTGGATGTTTTGCTTTAGCTTCCGCCCTCTGTTATACTACTATACTTAGTATTTTGATGTGACCAGCATACTGGAAATGCTGATATATTAATAACATATATTAGATTCATATTTACCTCTTTAAATCTAATATACGTATTAGTCTAATACTTAAGACAAGTATTCTACTCTTATCTTAAGTATTGATTCTCAATCCTATTTTTAGATTTGAGTCAGCAGCCTTCAGTGTGGCTCAGTCTTTTAGCCTATTCAGGGAGATGCCGTTGTCAATTTTAGCCACATCGTCACATATGAAGACTTTTGTGCTTCCTTTTGGATAGAATATTGTAACAAGATTTTAGAGATCTTATTATGTCATTTTCTTTCATCTTAGTTACGTGTTTTGTGGATCCATGTGTCTTCTTTTTTGAGAAAGAAATGAATGAATGAAATTATAGTAAAATTTTATGTTTCTAAGTTCATACTTGTATTTATAGTTATGAATCCTGGCTCTCCATCTGCTCCTACTGTGATGACCCACGTAAGTAGTAATAAGTGAAACTCTTTATCATCAAGGTGCCTTTTCAGATAACGGTGGAGTTTCTGATAAGAACTCCAAAATTAAGCATGCTCAGGTAGGAGCACTCCCAGGATGGGTGACCTGCTGGAAAATTATCTTCTGAGGGCAAAACCATGAGGCCTTTTAAGCCAAAGTGGAGAATACCTTGGTGTTAAGAGTTTGGGCTGTTATAAATGATATTAGAGCAAACCATAGGGTATTAGATAGGAGCTAAGTGTCATACAGGACAAAGTACCACTTTATGTGAGCAGCCTCTTGAACCCATGATGGTTAAGGTGCTACATGGTTGTGGGTACCTCTTGAGCCAGTAGTGGTCACCTCTAGTTCTATCTACCCAATGGATAGTTCTTGGATCTGTGTGTGGATACTGACGATGATGTCAGTTAATTAAGTTGGGGAGATTGTGATGACCCACTTAAGTAGTAATAAGTGAAACTCTTAATCATCGAGGCACCTTTTCAGATAACAGTGGAGTTCCTGATAAAAACTCCAAAGTTAAGCGTGCTCAGGTGGGAGTACTTCTAGGATGGATGATCTGCTGGGAAGTTATCTCTGAGGGCAAAATTTAGATCTTTCATGCCAAAGCGGACAATACCTTAGTGTTAAGAGTTTTGGCTTTTACACTTACTCCAATTAATAATACGATCATGTCGTCAGGTGGACCTGAGGAGTCCAACCCTATGGCCAATTTAGTGAAGGCCTTAATATATAGCAATGCGCAACAGGCACAAGAGACACATGCTCTTATCCTCTTGGTTAGACAGCAACCTGCACCCCCATCAGGATTCTCATCGTCTTCACACTATACGGGCGATGAAATCCTACACAGTTTCCTTCGTCTCCGAACTCTTATGTTCAATGGAATGCTGAATCCTATCGACACAGTGAACTGGCTTAAGATGGCTGAGAAAAATTTGGCCAATATCAAGTGCCCTAACTCTGAAGCCATCCCCCTAATAACTCATTTATTTTAAGAAGAAGCTGAATACTAGTGGGAGAATGAGCGGAATAATAAATTTGCTGATTATGAAGTAGAGGACATTCCTTGGGACATGTTCTTCAAAGCATTCCGTGGAACATTCATACCAGCATCAGCTTAAGAAATTCTGGAGGATGAACTCCTCCATCTCACACAAGGCAATAATTCAGTGTTCGACTACAAGCAGGAATTTCTGAGATTATCACATTTCGTTTCGGATCTAATTAGAACGAAATCATCTAGATGCCACCATTTCCTGAAGGGTCTGAGAGACTCTATTAAAGCCCACTTAGTATTTCGTCAGATCAAGACTCTGACTGAATTGATCGAGGCTGCCCATCTACAAGAAGGATTCCAAGGTCAATTGGACTAGAAAAGAAAGGCAATAGCTATGCAGCCTAGGAAGGAATGTTTTGGCCATCATAAGGTGGCAAGAGTCTATAATATGGAGACTGCACAACCCCAACCTCAGAACTTTGAATGCAAATAATTACATATGTACGGAAAATGCTACCACTTCGGTGGTGTATGCTTTACTTGTGGTCGTAGCGGCCACCGCTATTTCAAATGTAATGAGAATAACACAATGGACGGAGTGCTCATCAATCACTCTCGTCATAAGCAAGCATTTTGTGCACAACCAAGGAATAGCAGAGAGCCTACTCCTGCTATAATGCCAGCTGCTACTTCGAACTCTAAAGCAATTATACTTGCACAAAAGCCGAACTATGATCATCACGGTCAAAGTCCTCAAAACAAACAACCCTCGGCACCAGCAAGGGTATATATGTTAACTTCTGCCTCTACTCCTGAGGACAACGATGTGGTTTTAGGTACGCCTTAAATTAATTTTATTCAGTTCTTACTATTTCAGTAATCAGTCTTTGCCATTTCAGTACTTTTAAATGTTTGAGTAGCCATTCTTATTAAATCATCTTAATCATAGGCACCTTATCAATAAATGATAAATCATGTAACATCCTTTTTGATATGGGAGTGAATCATTCCTTCGTATCAGAAAATTGGGCTAAAACTCATAAACTACCAACTTATCGATTAGCTAACTCGTTGAGCATCGGGTTACCTTCCGGAGCCCTATGCAATCCCAACAATTATGCAACATAGATATTCCTATTGATGAACAAAATTATGGAGCTAAATTATATGTATTGCCAATCATAAACTTTGATATAATCCTAGGCATGAATTGGCTAAGCCAGCATGGTGCTTCCATAAATTGCCAAGAGAAGAAAATAATGTTGGGCAGTGGAAGTCAATCAAAATCGTTCGTTGGAAAATTTAGCACCCAAGCATCGTTGATCAATGCAATGAAAGTAGAAAGACTAGTCATTAGGGGATGTGATGCGTATCTCATAACAATGTTGGGGGAGAAGAAAGAAGTCGTGCCTATTTCTGAGAACCATATAGTTTGTGAATTTTTTGATATTTTCCCCAAAGACCTACCCAGTCTTGCTCCCATTAGAGAAGTAGAATTTACTATATAATTAATTCCTATAACACAACCACTGTCAAAGGTTCCGTATCGTATGGTGCCAAAAGAACTTCAAGAATTGAACAATCAACTTCAAGAACTATTGGAGAAAGGACTTATTTGTCCAAGTTCATCTCCTTGGGGAGCGCCAGTTTTGTTCGTGAAGAAGAAGGATGGATCGATGAGAATGTTTATCGATAATAGAGAATTAAATAAAGTAACTATCGAGAATAAATACCCTCTGCCTCATATCGATGATCTATTCGATCAATTATCTGGAGCTAAAGTTTTCTCAAAGATATACTTACGATCTGGATATCACCAATTACGAGTTAAAGATTCAGATGTTGAGAAAACAGCGTTTAGAACCTGCTATGGATATTATGAATTTTTGGTGATGTCCTTTGGCTTAACAAATGTGTCGTCCATTTTTTTGGACTTAATGCAGCGCGTGTTGAAAGCATATTTAGATAAATTCATCATCGTCTTCATCAATGATATTCTAAATAATTTGAAAAGTAAAACATATTATAAGAACCATCTGTGATTAGTACTAAAAGAGCTTTGAAGCCATGAGCTATATGCTAAGTATTCCAAATGTGAATTTTGGCTTAACTCAGTCACTTTTCTGGGTCATGTTGTCGACTCTCAGGGAATCAAAGTCGATCAAAATAAAGTGAGCGTAGTTCAAGATAGGTCACAATTAAAATCTGTGACCGATATTAGAAGTTTCTTAGGACTGGCAGGCTACTATAGAAAATTTGTCAAAGGCTTCTCATAAATTGCATCTCCTCTCATGAAGTTGACGCAGAAAGCAGTATCGTTTGTCTGGAGTCCAGAGTGTGAGAAAGCATTCTAATCATTAAAAGATGCTCTTTCCTCTGCACCAGTTCTTGTCTTACCAAAAGAAGGCCTTAATTACTTAGTCTATACCTGTAACAACCTGAGTTATTACCATAGTTGATTATGACTAACCCTAAATCTTAAACATAATTATAAGTGCTAATTAGGTCAATTGGAGTCAACCTCTAAAACCTAGTCCAAATCAGGAGTCAAATAGATCGAATCCTGATTTCTGAAAATCCAGAGACCCTAGAAATTGATCTATTTAAATTGACCTCCGATCGAAAAACGGACATCGCCATTGCGTTCCTTGACCCCAAATTAGCTTGGGGTGAAGTTTTAGTGTCAATCGGAAGTCGTCGAAATTTCGACGAATATTTTAATAATAAAAATACCCCGGAAATCGGGGTATCAAAATACTCGTCGGATCAAAAATCCAACTTCGCCATTGAATTCCTTGACCCCAAATTAGCTAAGAAAAACATGTTCAAAAAATTTTGGAATTTAAAAAAAAATAATTATAATATTTAATTAATTACTTAACGGCCGTCGTTAAGTAATTAATTGTTCCGTCAACTGTAGCTGATGGCGCCATTAGATCAGATGGCATCATCGCAGCCATTGGATCTTATCCATATCCAACAGCTACGAGATTGTCTCCCTCGGCCACGTCGCCACGCGGCGCGCTCCGCCGCCTCCATCGCCCAATCGGCGCCCTCCCCGACCTCGGCGAGGTCACCGGCCTCCCTATAAAGCCTGCGGCAGCTTCTGGGCTCCGGGTTTTGCGAACCCGAGCCCAGATCGAGCCCCGAAGCCCCGACTGCCCGCACGCCGTTCAAGCCAGGTACCCCCGATCTCCCCCTCCGCTCATCCTTTCGCTGTCGCATAGCATAAGTATTGTAGATCTACACTATGATCGACGATCAACCGAACCTGATCGACCTCGATCAGGTCCGGCTGACTCAAGCCGAGGCTTAAAGCCTCAGGCCAAAGTTACGCGCGACCACCGAAATCCTAGAACCTAGGGTTACCCATAGCCGCCACCTCCGGCGAAGGCCCGCCCACCGACATGTAGGCCTCGTCGAGGGCTACCATCGGCCGTGTGGGCCGAGGCTGTCCGGGGCCGGGAAGGCCGGCAAAAGTCGTGCCCTAGGTGCCAGCCTTTGGGTCGTCTCCGCGAGGGAGACGAAGTCCGGGTCGGGCCGGGTCGACCCGAACCCGACCCGACCGTGTTCGGGTCCGCGTAGGCCAAGTGGGGTCCATCGAGCCACGTGGCACCTTCTGGGCCTGCCACATGTCCAGTGGGACCCACCAGCCGAGCCGCGACACTTCGGCTTCGGACGTGGGGCCCACTACGCCACGTGGCAGCCAGCCGACACACCACGTGTCACGTGGGGGCCCACCGCCCGAGCCCGAGCGGCACTTCGGCTCCCCCGTGGGGCACACGGTGCCACGTGGCAGCCTCTAGGCCTGCCACGTGTCAAGTGGGACCCACTGCCCGGTCATATATTTTATTACTTACGCATTCCTTGATTTTTGTGCCATATTTCCTTGAGCATATCATATAAGACATTTGATGCATGAATAAAATGTTAGGAAACTATGGAAACTCCTTAGATTCCTTATGAAAATATTAAAGTAATTAATGAGAAGATAATAATTTGATGTGTTTGAGCTGCCTCTCAGTGTTCTTTTGATCATACCAATTGTTGCCCTAGCCGTATCGTGCTAGGAACCGTCCTAGCCATACTGGTGCTAGGATATTTCGGGTATGACTGTTGGTGACCTAGTCATATCGTGCTAGGGACCGTCCTAGCCATACTGTGCTAGAGCCTTCTATGTTGACTGTTGTTGCCTTAGTCGTATCGTGCTAGAAACCATCCTAGCCGTACTAGTGCTAAGATCTTCAGCCTTTTTGGTGAGCTAAAGTAGCTCTCTTCTGTATGGCAGATTGTACACGTTTGTTTATATGCAATTGATGTTTATTTACCTTTCAGTATTCTTATTCAGTTAGCTATTTTCTTGTACTACTTTTATATATATTTAAGATGCTAGAATCTTGCTGCTATTTATATGTACCACTGCTGAGTTGTTTATTTTAATTAGCAAATCTCGTTTGATCACCAACATGTTTAGGATGTAGAATTTTTCTTACAGCACTTATTTGGTTATGTATATTTATATGCCCCACCTTGCTTAGCTTATATGTTAGGCATATCTCAGCCTCTTTCCTTTTCTTTGCTTAAGTTATAAATAATGATTTATAGCTTTCCCTTTCTGTTGTATTGCTTACTACTCCTTTATACATATTATTACTTAGAAGTAGTAAAATGGTGATATTACATAACATCTATAAAAATTTATCAGCCTAAAATGTACTTAGACAATTGTCTAACCAAATTTTTCTTTTTTTAGCTAGGGCCCTACATTGTGAAACCGACAATGGCAGACCCTCTTCAGTTAGATGAGCAGGAGTGAAGAGTGGAGCCATACCCAGAGGAGGAGCCCGTGGAAGAAGCCACTATTTAGCTTTTATTTTATATGTGAGGATGAGTGTATTCGCACTTTCTTTTATTTTGAAACTTTAAAATGATGTAATAATACAGGTACTGGTGACTGCGTATTTAGATTTTATTCTTATATTCTGAGTTCTATTTTCTGCTATTTATACTGTGATGCTTGGATGATCCTCATTTTCTTAAATTGCTTCCGCACTATGTATGTTTACTTAGGTAATGATTGAATGCTTGATTCTATGCTCACTCCTTCCCTTATTAAGTGGATTGTGAATTTCATCCTAATCCAATTATAAGATAAAGGTTAGCTAGAGTGACACGCCATCCCTTAGCTTAACCCTTGTGGGTTAAGGGGCGGGGCATCACAATACCGATGCATCTGGCATAGGTTTGGGATGTGTGCTGATGTAGGAAGGAAAAGTTATAGCATATGCATCTCGTCAGTTCAAACCACATGAAAAGAACTATCCTATCCATAATCTCGAATTAGCAGCTGTAGTTTTTGCTCTGAAAATTTAGCATCATTATCTTTATGTCTTCCAGTGTTCCATATTCACCGATCATCAGAGCTTAAAGTACATCTTCACCCAGCGTAAGCTAAACTGCTGATAGTGAAGATGGCTCGAGTCAATAAGCAATTCTTATTTAAGCATCCAATATCATCTAGGGAAAGCAAACATAATAGCAGACGCACTCAGTCATCATGCTACTCTATCTTTCATGATATCATCAAGTTCGCTAGAAGAATAATTCCCAAAGCTAGAAATCAGGCCTGTGCGAGGTGCTATGTTGAGCACACTCATATCCATGGGTTCAGTTGAACCCACATTTCATCGTGATGTCTCCATCTCCCAAACCAAGAATGAAGACTATCTGAAGTTTAAAGTGGACATCAAAAGTGGTCGTCGCTTTGATCTTTAGCTTCGAGGTAATGTAATCTATCAGGGAGATCGTCTATGGATTTCCAAATCTATGCATCAAGAGATTCTAGTAGAAGGTCATAATTCTGGTTACCAAGTACATCCTGGCAGTACCAAGATGTATCAAGATCTGAAGAAATCATTCTGGTGGCCTGGAATGAAGAAAAGTGTGGCTAAATTCGTAGCAAAGTGTCATGCTTGTAACTTAGTTAAAGCCAAACACCAAAAGCCCGGAAGACTTCTTCATCCTCTAGCAAATCCTGAATGGAAGTGGTTTGACATTTCTATGGATTTTGTTATGGGTTTACCTAAATCAAGATCCGGTGTCGATTCAATCTGGGTCATTGTCGATCAACTGACCAAATCAGCACATTTTATTCCTATACGTCAAACCGATTCTATGGAGAAATTAACAAAGTTGTATATCAAGGAAATTATCAGACTCCATAGAATTCCCAGATCTATCGTATCTGATCGAGATAGCTGTTTCACTTCTAAATTCTGGCAAGTAGTGCATTAAGACTTGGAAACTACTCTAGCCATGAGCACCGCTTTTCATCCTCAAACAAATGGTCAAATAAGAAGAGTCAATCAAGTCTTGGAAGATCTTCTTCGTCTCTATATTCTAGATTTTAGAGGCTTCTGGGAAGATCATATTCCTCTAGTAGAGTTCGCATACAACAATAGTTTTCAGGTGAGTATCAGTATGGCTCCATATGAAGCTCTGTATGGCAAGAAATGTAGTACTCCTTTAGCATGGTCTGAAACTAGCAGTGTTCAAATATATGGTTCAGAATTAGTTGAAGAAACTAATCCTAAGATTCAACTGATCCAGCTGCAGCTCAAGATCGCTATAGTAAGTATCATGATGCTCATCGTCATACTCTAGAATTTGATGTTAGAAATTTTGCGTATCTTAAAGTCAGCCCGATGAAAGGCGTGTATCATTTTGGTGTAGCTGGGAAGCTAAGTCCCCACTACGTCGGACCTTTTGAAATCCTTGAGAAGATTGGTTTTGCAGCTTATCGATTGAAGCTTCCTAAAGATTTCTCAGTAGTCCATAATGTGTTCCACATCTTCTCTCTACAAAGATGTCTTCAAAATCCATCTCATCTAATTCAACTTCTAGTAGTATCACTCTAGTCAGATCTTTCTTATGCGGATGAGCCAATTAAGATCTTAGCTCAAGATCAAAAGCAGCTGAGGAATCGCTCAATCCCAATAGTAAAGGTTCAGTGAAGAAATTGCTCTTTAAAAGAATATACTTGGGAGAAAGAGGCTGATATGCGAAGAAACTATCTCAATCTCTTTTGAAAATCCAAGTACCATTTAACTTTCTGAGTTTTATTTCTATTCTTTAAAATCCTACATGGTTGTCTTCTATCTTGAGATGATGTCGAGGACAATATCATTCTTAAGTGGGGGAGTCTTTACCTTGCTATATGTATAGCTTAATCAATCTTTAGTTTTAATACCATTACTTATATAACATCAAATTGCACCTATCTAGAAAATTTGAAGTCCATTGGACTTCTCTAAGTCCAAAATGATATTTTCATCAGCCTAGATACCCTAGATTAGACTTAAATATTTTAAGCTCAGAATTAAAATCTGATTGCATTTTTGAATTTCTCACCCCAAAATTAGCTAAGGGTGAAAGTTTGGTGCAATTTGGAAATCATTTAGGCCATAATTCACATTTAATTAAAATGGTCTAATTTCATAAAAGGGTTCCTAACTTTTCTAAAACCAAAGTTGTACTGCTTTGTTTGTTACTTCAAAATCCAGTAAGCTGGCACCAGGCTGCGAAGCAGATTTCTTTTATGATAGCCGGTCAGGCATTAAGGGAAGTAAACATACCCTTTAAAGTAATTTAACAGCCGGGATCCATTGTGCGGACCACGGGCGATCCGCTGTGGAGTCCAAGTCACGCGATAGCGGACTCCCACTGATCTCACAGTCAAGCTTTTAGATCCCACGGTCCGGATTTAATTCCGCGGGATAGCGGATCCACCGTTAGATGAAACTGTGAATCCTACGGCCAGGATCACTCCCGCGATTGGTCGTTAGGATCGAGCGATCCCAGCCATAGCGCCATTTGATAGATAGATCAGATGGCATCCGAAGGTTCCGCTACTGTGGATCTTCGTCTTCGCCACATCCGCGTCCGACCGAAGAAATCCTGTGGGTCCTGGACAGCCTGGCATAGATTTCCCTTAAGGACCCACAGGATTTCTTCGGTCGAACGCGGATGTGGAGAAGACAAAGATCCACAGTAGCGGGACCTTCGGATGACGTCTAATCTATTTTCCTTAAGGAAAATAATCCAACTAATCCAATCATAGGAAATAATTTAAATAAAAATACATAATGTATTAATAAAATAACTTTCAATCCACTAGTCCAAATCCTATGATATTATATATCAAATTGATCAAAAAATCATCAGGAATAAGAATATAAAATAATATTGAACATCGAATAGCTAGATTTTCTATTTTAACCTAAGTATTGTAGAACTGGATTAGGATGAATTAGCAACTATACTTAACTAAATTGCATATTTAGGGTGTCATTAGTTTTCTTATGATTAGTAGAATGAATGTGCTAAGTAGTTTATTTTTTTGATTTCTACATTTCAACTTATGCCCTAATTTTGTTAAATCATGATTAGTGAAAATTAGGATTTGTGACCATTAGATCTTAGCAAACTTAGTCTCTGATTAATTGTATGGTACATTAGAACTTATGTGCCAAATTGCATGAAATTTTAATAGTTGGATTTGTAGTTATGTGCTAATCCTTTTAGATTGATTTAGGATTTGATTAGCATTAATTATTTTCTGTTTTCTGAAATTTCTCTATTAATATAATTCATAACAGTAAGGTAGATGTATTGAAACCATGTATGCAAATTTATGATGTATAAATTGAATAAATAAAAAATGGAGAACTTAAACCTCTTAATTAACCTTAAGAAGTCCTAAGACTTTGATCCAACTATTAAGACTTGATTTAGGTCTAAGATTACCACCAATAATACATCCCAAATTCACCAATTCGACATTTGATTTATAAATAAACATTTGATCTTAATTAGGCATGAGTAAGGGGTTAAACCCTAATCTATTTGATTAAGATCTAAACTCTTAAATCCTTAATTAAAATGACTTGATTATAAGATAATAAAATTGACATTATTTCAATAATGCATCTAATTTGGTATTGATCTTAAATATTTGAACTAGATATGTTAAGGTTATTGATAAATCAATGTGATTGATTAATCTGAATCTAAACTTTAGATCCTTTATTTTTTTTTAAATAAGACTACTAGCATAAAAAGATAATAGAACTAAATTAATTTAAGAATTGATTTGATCACTCTAAACCTAACTATTAAGTAAAACCTAAAATATTAGCTTTAGAATTAAGGATGTGAGATCTTAAATATCTCAGCATAAGATTGTCTTTGAAATATTTTAAAGACCTAAATTTGAAGAGGAAGGAGAATTTTGTATAACTCATAGAGCTTAGATGATCCTTTAACCTTAGAAGTTGATCTTAACCCCTTATGGTAGGAATCACTTAAGATATTAGAATGACACTTTTCCTTGTGGTAGAATCTATATTTAGTGATCCTTGATAACTTTTTTCTTGGAGCCTTGTATTAGACTTACCTATTTAGCATAGGAATTAATAGTCTTGATAAATCTTTATTGATTAAATAGAGTTATTTGAACCCAGGTCATTAGTTGGTGTAGTATGGTATACCCAAGTACTGGATTTTTTTAGTGGTAGTCAGCATTGGCTGATTCAGTCCAATATGGACTTATGAGCAGGTGCTATCTCGAGGGATTAGACGAATACAATCCCGTTAGAGTAAATCTTCCAAGACTAAGAGTGTATTAAACAGGTACTCATTCTTTAGTTTGATTGAAATACAAATCGCCAACGAGCGATGCCTCCTAGAGAAAATCGCTTCAATAGGTGTGGCTCAAACAAACTAAGTAATTATAGTCACCTTCTTTAAGATAATAAGTGAGATTGTGAGTAGGGCATCTTAATAACTTAGCTTAAAATACAAATCGCCAACAGGCAATGCCTCCTATTGAAGACCGCTCGCTAGGGTGGCTTAATCAAACTAAGTGATAAGAATCATATTTCTTGCAAACGTGCTAAATATGTGTATACAATCATCCTATCTAATGATCTTTAAGTAAATCTCCAACTTTAACCAATTATCATTCTAGAAGCTAGGAGTCAGAATCCTTTTTAGCAGGATTTTGCATAGTGGAGACCTGGAATTCATTATCGGTGTTCAAAGTTTTGTGGATTTCTAAATTTTACTCATATTAAATAGAAGCATGGGCATAAACATGAGCATGAGTTTGAGGGATTATTTCAGTAGTGATGTATGAGTATCAGTGATAAATTATGGGTTATGGAATATTGCATATATTGACTGGGGAATTTTAAGATACATCAGCATCATCGTACTATCTTCCCAATTAGGTGTATGTAAACATTGGACCGTATGACTCATAGCCTTTTAGTGATAGTTTTATTACATACTATGGCATACCGTATTGTGGCATATTTGGGTGCATCATTCCAGTGACATAAAGTACATCATTGGATATTATTTCACATTGATTTCTGAGTATTTGATATTTTTGCTTACTTTTAGTATTCAGTTTTGATGCAGTTTTACTTTGCTTAGTCATTACAGTTTCAGTTATATAGTATCTTTACTATTATTTTCTACAGTCGTGTTTACTTTATTATTTATTGCATTTACTTTAGAATTACTTAGTTAGTTGCAATATGTTATACTTCTTGTCTAGCACGGGATACTTTTGGAATCCGGCAATTTGCTAGATCCCGAGCAACTTGTGGAGACAGGGCAGGAGGACTTACAGGAGATCCAGGAGGAGTACGTGGAGCCTTAGTGGATCAGTCTTCCACCTTTTACTTACTGCTTTATTTTTGGTACTTCATATAGACTTTACTTTTTATCTCCTAAATCAGTTTGTAATAATTCTGGATGTATTTTACTTTTCTTTTTTGAGACAAATATTTACTACTACTCTGTGATGAATATATTATGGATGTTTTGCTTTAGCTTTCACACTCTGTTATACTACTATACTTAGTATTGTGATGTGATCAGCATACTGAAAATACTAATATATTGATAACATATATTGGATTCATATTTACCTCTTTAAATCCAATGTACGTATTAGTCTAATACTTTAGACAAGTATTCTACTCTTATCTTAAGTATTGACTATCGATCCTACTCTTAGGTTCGAGTCAGTAGCCTTCAGTGTGGCTTAGTCTTTTAGCCTATTCGAGGAGATGCTATTGTCAGTTGCTCCCTCCCCGAGTAGCGCACCACTCTGTCGCTAAACTGAGTATACTTGTCTTTTGCGCTCGGTGATGGGGCGGGGTGCTACACATCCTGACATGCGAATCTCTGTTTCTGGGCCTAAGTTTTCCAACTGTCATGACCTGTGGGGCCCACACCTTTAGCCCTTCCAATTCGTTCGACCCGTGCGTCGTGAGGCCAACGTGTGTCCGCTGTCAAAGTAGGTGGGACCCACGTTGCGTCTGTCCGCGCAGGCGTCGTGTCAGCTCTGTTTGTGGGGCCTGCTAGAAGGTGTTGTCTCCCGCCTCATCATCCTTCGGGTCCCGCCGCACCAGTAATCTGATATAAATCATGTTAATTATTTAACTATGCTTTTTTATTTAATTAATTTAGCTAAATCAAATCAAATATTTAAATACTCATATATTTTAACCTAATAATCTGAACATAGTGATATTATATGTCATTTTGATTAGCAAAAATTAAGGAATTTTATGGCACTATTTATTTTCCAATATAATGAGTATTTCTCCTAGTGACATTTAGGACCCCTAATTAATGCCCTAAGTGCCCCTAATGTTCAAATGATCATAACTTTGCACACACTCACCTAAGCATAACCAATTGAGTCTCATTTTAATCAGGAGACTCTTAGGAATATTTCCATAGCATTAATTTTGTTGTTTGGTGTAGGATTTAGCTAATCACTTTTGGGACCCCTCACTAATTATCCCTTAAACCCTAAAAACTTCAATTGATCATAACTTGATCAATTGAGCTCCAAATTAGGTCTTCCAATATGTCATTTTGATCAAGAAGATCTAATAAATAGTAATCTATAATAATATTTAAGATTAGGTGATTAAATTTCTTAATTAGCTCTAATCATCCCAAAACTTGATTAGTGAATATTAGTATAGTTAGTAATCCAAATTAAGTGATTCAACTTTTTGGTAGCTTCTAGAGTAGATTAGAATATAGTGGTATGATTGGTTCTATGATTCTGTAATTAATTTCACTAATCATTCACTAATCACTATTAACTCTAATTAGGTCATAACTTGACCAAATAAGATCCAAATTTGGTCTACTCTCAATTAAAGTAATCGGTGTATTATAGGGAAGTTATAGCCACTGAATTTGCTGAATTTAGACTTCAAATGAAAAAGTTAAGTTTTTGACCCCTTTTTATAAAACTCTAATTTACATATTTAAACCCTTAACTTGTTTTGGCTATAACTTGGCCAATCATATCAAAATTTAGTAATTTTACATTCTATGGAATACTTAGGTAGTAAGCAGTAATAAACTGAATAAAAAGTTTAGACTTTATTAGGATAAATTATCAAATTATCCTCATGAGTCAAATTCCTTAATTTGAGATTATAAGGCTTAATTATTATCCAAATTGGGTGTACTTACTATCTATCTTCATGTTAGATAGTAAGTAATTATTTGTCATTATATGTTTTAATTTAGAACTCTTAATCAAAAAGTAGCTTTTTAAACCCTTAAGTAGGGGCAAAATGATGCCAAATTTAGGTTTAATAATTATGAAGCCTTAAAATCATAGTCTAATCATTAAAATCAGCAAATGAAGTGATTTAGAATTTAATTCATATGATTTTAAGTCATTAATTAAGTTTCCAAATAAAACCTTAAATTTTATCTTAAGTAAATCCCAAGTAAATTAAGCTCCATAATGTGAGATTCTTCTAACATAATAGCATCCTTAAGTCTTCCAATCTATCATTTTAGCTTTCAATTATGGTTAGTTTTTGAGTGTCCATCTTAGTTTCTTAAGATCTTCTTCCTTAGGAATTAGGAATAGGGTTTAGGTTATAATTTATTCATTGAGTAAATTGGGTTACTCAATGGATAAAATCTTGATTTTACTAGTTTATAGATTTTTATTTTTTGATTCTGATTATTTGATATTTCAACCTTAGACTTAAGAATAGAGATCCATCCTATTTAGTTTAATTTTACTTAATAGGATATGCCTTAATCTTTAATCTGTAAGACTGGTTTTTAAGCCTTAGCATTTAGGTTCACCTTTGGATTAAGAGATTAAATCTCAAATTTTGGAGTTTAATTCTTAATCATTCCATCTTGATTTGTCTTAATCAAGATGGGTTTAGGTTGTTTAAAACATTAAACTAGGTCGATTGATTATTTATTCAACTTTTGTAGTCGACATTGATTTAATCAAATTAGAACCTGATCAGTTCTAATTATTTTTAACTTATAAGGTCATGAATCTGAGTTACACTCAATAATAAGAATTAGAGATCTTGAGCTTGTATAAACTGGAATAGATAGAATGAATAAATTAGATAATAAAAGATATCACATGTGTTTTTAGTAGAGTCTCTTGCTTACTTTATATTTGATGATTTGCTTACTTTGTATTTGAGCTTTATGCTTTGGACATATGTAGTTGACATAGGATATTGGATGAATATCTTATGTCAATTTGTATTGTATTGTCATCATTAGCATTATTATCGATGCCTTCAGTTTTATGACTTTCAGTTCAGTAGGTTGTGACCTAATTAGTTTGCCTCTTCAAATTTGGTTCGGCCTAGTAGTGTGAATGCTAATTTGTCATTGAAGTCCATCTAGTGGTACACCTGCTAGTTTGTCAGAAAGACGGTGTGTAATAGACTTGTTATGACTTATTTAGTCAGTGTTCTAATATGACAATACTAGTTTTAGGTGTACTTATACTTTTATGTTTGGTTCTTCTGCCTTAGCTCATTAGACTAAGTGAGATGTTGTGCATATATTTCAGTTTAGGTGGCTTGTTTGGCCATAATAGTTTTTTAGTCTATAATTATTATTTTCAGTTCGTTTTACTGTATTTCAGCACTTGCTTACTTACTACTTACTTGATTTCTAGCTTACTTATATTCTAGGATACTAGCCTTGCTCATTTGTATATATATATATATATATATATATATATGATGTTAGTTTTGATTTCAGTTATTTAAATGTATCACATGTTCTTTTATTTTATATTAATAAACATAAGTTCATATCGATTATAAGCATGTTTAGGAGGAGTTTCTTTTCATTTATTAGTATTTAATCTTTCTTTTATTATCTAATATTGTTGCATCATTGATTTAGAGGTATGTGCTTACTTCCTTTTTGTTTAAGTTATAAACTTATTATTTATAGCTTTCTTTTATTTTCATATGTTTTCTTGCACTTATGTTGATACTTAGTTGTTAAGTAATGGTGATATCTTAAGAGAAATTAAATAATATTCAGCCTATAATGTAATTAGGCAATATGTCTATAAGATTTTCTCTTTTTTTGGCTGGGGCCCTATCATTATGAAACTGACATGATAGATTTTGAGCTATTTAAAGTTGTGGAGCCTTCTAAAGATCGGATTCAGGAGGAGGATTGAGCCGTTAGAGAGCCTTAGTTTCCTTTGCTCTTTTTACTTCTTTGCTGGTGAGGATGAGCATTTATTTCATTTTCTGCTTAACTTTTAAAATGTGTTGTAATAATCCATGTTTATTTTGTATTTTTTTTTACAGTATTTATTCTGAGTTGTATGTTTTTTACTTCTATATTGTGATGGAATGGATGTTCACATTTTGCTTCCGCACTCAAAATGTAATTATTGTATTTATCATTAAGTGAAATATTTTCTAAATGACAATTTCCTTAATTATATTATATTAGAAGAAATGTCTAATCTATCTATAAGTGATGAAATTGTCATTTGGTGACCACTTTACCATAATCATATTAACTTAAGAGTTAACAGGACTACGACGGGGATGGGGTGCCACAGGATCAAACACCTGATTGGTATCACTCTCGATCGGGGTGGTCTTAGTTTCTCCCACCTTATGTATGCACATGATCTGATATTATTTTTCCCAGCTTCTGAGGCAGTAGAGAGAGACGTGCAATAGATTTTGGTAGACTATGGTAGCTGAACTGGATAATCTGTGAACTCGCATAAGTCATGGGTTGTCTTTAGCTGGCAAACCCCAGCCTATCACCATCGTAGAATTGTGATCTGACTAGGCTTCAGGAGAGGGTTGTTGCTCTGACACTTGAGAATCACGGTCACTAACTGACCTTCGTGGAGAGAATATTTTGCAGCAGTTATTGAGCAGGTATGAGCTAGGATGGGCTCATGGAGCAGTTGTCACATTTTTTTTACTAGTAGGTTGTGATTGATTAGATCCGTGCTCACAATAATACCTGATTATTTGATATTGTTTGCCTCGATTTTGGACTCCTGCCTCTTGAACATTGAGGCTAATCTCTATAAGTTTCTTTGGGAAGGAGTGGATGGTAATGATCTGCACTATGTGAGGTGGTAGGGGGTTTGTTGACTGCTTGAGGCTGGTGGACTCGGGATCAGATACTTGAGGCTGTGGAGGACTATTCTTGTAGCCTGCCACATGTTCAACTACGTCAGAAGAGAGGATCTCCTATGGGTAAGATCCATGGCGTTCCACTACCACCGTTGGGATGAGGACATTACTGTTCGACATTGTAGTTTGGAGGATACTGGGGTATGGGTGGACGATCATCCAATGCCATACTTTGTCAGTGGTGGAGAGTTTGTAGTGACAGGTCGATGCTTTCACGGAGAGCCAGACTAGCCATATTTACATAGTGAAGGTGGGTGACCGGCCATGGCAGTTTGTGGCCATATGGGTGATGGATCTGGGCCCCAGGGAGGCTTTTTCATGTGGCGATTACTCAGTAATGCCATCTCGATGAGATGTTGGTTGTTCATGAGGGGACTTACTTCGTTAGTGGCTTGTCTCTGGGGCTGTGACACCATTGAGGACATATAGCACTTTGTGACCCACTGCAGTTACACGAGGGCCATACTAGAGAATTTTGTGCATTGGGGCTTGCTGCCGGCCACTATGACCTCCGAGGACCAGTTTATTGCTTTGCATTTGGCTACTATTGCATCTCACCACCGCCGTTTTAATTGTCAAGTGGTGGCCTACTCCCTCTACCAGGCTTGGTTGAGATGGACTAAGCGTTCTCATGGCCATCCGTACACGACTATGCTGGTTTGTGCGGGTTTGATTCTCTCAACGATAGTTAGTGCCGGTCTGCATGGTGGGTACGATTACTGGGGTTCCATGAGCCACCAGGGCCCCTCCACCTTCTTGAGATGGTGCCCCTCTACCCATTAGTTGAAGGCCAATATTTATGATTCTTATAGATACGGGGAGCATGCCATTTTTGGTAGAGTTGTGGTCCGCGACTTAGGAGGTCACTTGTGCACTGCTGCTGAAGCCCGTTTACAAAACCTATCTGTTCTCTAGGCTGAGATGTAGGCGGTTATTATTATGCGACAGACACTCTTGCCCAGAGATGCTAACACTGAGGGAATCATCTTAGAGGACGTCTGTCTTTGAGCGATCTGGAGGCTCCAACGTCACTAAGAGATGACTTTTCATTCACGAGGCGAAGAGCGTCGCGCTGATCGCCTTGCTTTCTTACTGGAGTTTCTTCGTGTGATTTTTGTTTACTGTTCACGCGATGCAAATCGCGCTAAGGACTTTTGTTCTATGTTTGTCCGACATGATGATTTTCTTTCGTTAGGGGAGATGTGCTCCCCGGGATGCTTTTAGATCTCATCATTTAGGACACCGTAGAGTTTGATCCCGGTTAAATATGTATAGATACTCTTACTTAGTTATGATTAGACTACAGTTGTCTTTCACAAAAAGTAATATAAAATAAAATTTTTTAAAGAGAAGCATGATTATCAATGTTTGGCATGAAATAAAATGGTTGAAAAACTTTTACATAAAATTTTGATTTTGCACTAATATATATATATATATATATATATATATATATATGAAGTGAGAAAAAGAATTTATGCCCTGTTTAGGCAAATTCCCAGAATGCGCGGAGTAAGCACCAGAGAGGTTCACTCGTGAACAAAGCCTTTCGTTCGAACGAACGAAATGAATCTTTCGTTCTTTCATTCCTAAACCCTAAATGACTAAATCTCATCGTTCGACTTCATCTTCTCCGTCCATGACTTAGACGTTTGTCAACAACTTCGTTGTTCGTTATTAATCTGAGTCAAATTGATTTCGTTTGAAATCGGTTTAAAACTTCAGACGAAATTGAATTTGGATTTTGAACAAAATCGATTTCTAATTTCGAACAAAATGAACTTCGTTCATTTCGTTAAGATCAACCATAAAAAATTTGATTTTTTTTGTGATAATTTTACCCCTGTATTATTCAAAACAACAAACTCTTACATTACATTACCTTAAACAAATAAATTATAATTTTTTTGAAAAATTATAAAAATTCAGTGATTATATTAACCCTAATTTCAATAAAATTATAATATGATAAGGCTATAATAAAATTGTTTAACACTCAAAATTATTAAAAAAAATATTATACTTATATAAAAATATACACTAGAAAGTATTTAGGACTAATATATATTTTTTAATTTTTGTATCAACTATAAAAAAATATATTTAATCAATCATTTACTTATAATGTGTACCAATACTCATTATTAAATCTTCATAAAAGGTGCTATCAAATCAAACTACTCTTAATACGAAGGTCAGTTGTGATTACGGCTGATGGAAAGTCGGCATGCCGGTTGCGGGGAGACTGGAACAAGCTCAAGGCCATCTGACTCGTTGGAGAAACGCTTCCCGCCGGCGGCGCAGCCGGAGGTTATGCGAGCAGCAGAGAAAGATGATCAATATGCCGCCTACGTTCACGACGCATGCCGCGACGCATTTCGCCATCTCCTCGGTGGATTTTTTGTACCCTTTAATTTGTTCTTCTTTCTTCCTTGCTCCTCTTTTATTCTTCCTATTGAGGCGGCTGTTCTATTTCTTATTCAGGAACGAGGGTGGTTGTAGCTTACCAAAGCGAGGTTAATTCTCTTTCCATGTTATCTTCAGCACATCAAATTAACTACATTTTTTCCCCAGTTTCTGCACGTTTTGCAATTATCTGAATGAATTGAACGGTAAAAAGCGTTTCCTTATTGTTTTTTAATTTATTTAGGTTCAAGGGTTTTGAGTTGATTTAGGGAACTCTCTGCACTTCATACTAATTTTATGGCCGCATGCCTATTCCAATTTCCATAGGTGGTTATAGTTAGATGGTTAATTTACGGTTACCAAAAATTTGACTCTTCGCTTGCTCCCTTGTAGAATGGGCTTTTTTCCACTGGCTTACAGGGAAGTAAGCTTATTGCAGTCACAAATCCACCATATGCATTCAAGATTTGTTTACCCAGCTTATCCAACCGACTAGAGCTTCAAATCTTTTGCTGTAGGTATGGCGCTATGTTGACGTAATGACCTCAATTGGAAGTGCACGGCAATTTGCAATAGCTCCATATTGGAAGAATCTTGCTACTTGCATAAAAAGATTCTTTTTTTTTCAGCCATTTGAAATGTACCTTGGCACTATTGATAATTGGTTGCTCTTCGATTTTCATTTGGTTAAGGATAGCACTCTTGGTTGCAATCATCAAATTTTTACTTGCGAGCCTTCACCTATCTTGATGTCATCTTATGATGGATTATAAACTCAATGAGTGGGCCTATTTTGGGAACGTTGAATTTCATTTTAATGAGCATGGAATTTTTAGGAGTTACATTTTTATTTATTTATGGATGTATGTTTGGGGAAGCTTGTGTTGGGACATTTGTTTGGATTAGTATTCATGGAATATTTGATTTGTTATTAGTTTTATTAATTTTTTTGGTGTTTTGGGATGATTTAGACTATAAATGAACCACCATTCCTCTAATGTTAGGCATGAATGAATTAAATGTTATTTCTTTCTTGGAGTTTCAGCAGTCATTCTTTAGTTATTTTGAATATTGCATTGATATAAAACTTTAGTTGTTTTAGGAACAATCCCCAAGGATTTATTATTGGGTGTTGGATATATAGCAGAAAATAACAAAACATATTATCCATATCATAATTAGAATTCAACTAAATAACTGAGCATTATCAAAAAGAGTCCATAGTAGTTCTTACAAACCAAATTTATATGTTAATAAAACACTCTTTAACTCTCATTACAATCACTCACATGACAATCTCTTGTAATAGATAGCTGAGTCGATGACATCAAATAAAAAAAAAAACTTCAACGAAAAAAAAAAAACCAACTATAATAAAAACACGATCTCTAGAATGAAATCTCAGCAATTGAAAGATGACTCTATCAATATTATCACAATCGATCTCCAAATTCTCATATGTATCATTTTTTGAATATAACTCAGCGTTCCCATCAAATCCATTTTACCCTCTTGTGAATATATGTTGAGGCATTTCATACTTGGACGGTGAAACTTCTTAGCAAAAGGGTTGAGGTTCTGATGAACCTCGCCATTCGGAGCCGTCAATGAAGGACTCTCCACAGCAGAAAACTCAGATAATGGGGTTTTTTCAATGTTAGACCCATTCAGAAGGGGCCACCATCAACCCTTTTGCACCAGGAACAATATTAACCAACTTGTCCGCTCGATCCCTTAGAATAATGATCGCCTCCAATAATTCTTTTCAAAGAGCAATTGATGAATAAGGCTCATATCCTGCTAGATCACTTCAATGCTATCCCAACAGCTTCAATCTCCAAAGATGGATCCGCCCCAATCTCACCAACACTAGGTGACACCACAACCATCGCGAAAGACACCTCAACCCCTCTCAATTTATATTTTGGAACATATACTTGTTTAAACTTTTTAGTTTTCGATCCAACTTGAGGCACAATGGATTTATGTGTTTATAAATGCGGATGAAGCTTATAACACTATGCACTTTCATGATCAATGTTTTTGCAATTATAGCAGAAAAGAGGTAGATTTTTGAATATCACCTCTTGAAAGTTACCTTTATCTTCACTCCTTATTCATATGACAGAATCAAAAGATTCGTTGAGATTGACCTTGAACGATACTGGAGCCACATATGGTCAGAGAAGGTTGGCGGTCTCATAATCAGCTTTTAGCTGTTTTTCGAAATATGATTCCAAGGGTAATAGAATGAAAATGAGTAATCAAATGCACTCTAAGCTAAGAAAAATTAATCCAAACTGGTGCGATAGGAGATTTACAATTTGGATCAAACTCGGTGGTTTATTTCGATAGTTTCATATGATAATTTTCATTGTAGTAAGACCCCCTTGCAAATTGCCTTGAGCAGTCCAAATTGTTGGAGAGCTTAGTTAAAATGATGTGATCATCAATGAGGTTGGCAAAATGAGATCTGGTCAAACCCAAGTTTCTTAGGAAATTTCAAATGGTTGCCAACAAAGGTTTTCCATTGGCAAGCCTCTCAACCAAGGTTTATCCAAAGTATTTATTTCATTTTCATAAAGAATAAGGGCATGCTTGCTTCTTATAATGATGATTGGTTTGATACTAACAGCTCCACACGATTGAGAAGCCATGGCGAGGGCTTGAAGGAAGGATTTTGGAGCTGATGGTATAGGCACCGGTTTGGCATGCAGGTTAGGGAGGGAGCCGAGCTCCTCCATTCCTTGCTGCCCCCAGCAGCAGTAGGGGCCCCAGTAGATTTGGCAAGGGCAGCAAAGCCCCGATGAAATGTCAGGATCCACAAACTTTAGGAATGGCCTTTGCGGGGCTGCAAAGCCGTACAAAAAAATGCAGCCACGAAATGTTGGGTGCGCGCGACCCGAGAAGCTCGAACGGGACTGCGTAGCCGCTCGCAATACCCGCACACATGGAATCAACCACAAAATAGAGGGGTGAGATTGACGGAAAAGCCTCGAGTGGGGCGGTGTAGCTGCTCGCTACACCCTCATGAGAGAGGGGGAGGAGCAACCCTAGTGGCAATATGAAACTCCTCCCGGAACATTTGTTTGAATCTAAATTCTCTGGCTTTGGAGTTTCATTTGCCCGACTCCGGGAGATCTCAAGCTATATCGGCTCCTGAAGTTATATCGGAATATGAGGACTCAATGGTGGACTTAATTGAAAATTCAAGGACAACCTTTCAGATTTATGGCTATTATACAATTTCCTTATAAGATACATAGGGGAAAAGTAAAAGAAACAGAAAAAAAGAAAAAATGCCAACTCCAAGTGTTATCTGATATATAATCTCCTACATAGACACAATCACGAACCGAGACCCTTTTGCGCTGTTTTATTTAGCTTTAGATAAGATCTCAGATCTTGTGAAGTTTGTTGACTGTACTCATTTTTTACTTTTTTTTTTTTTTGTTTATTAGCTTTTGGTTTTGATGTCTCAAACTCCCTATTTATTGTAATCTCTTTTTTTGATAAATATATAAAATGCAACATAAATAAATAAATATATATATATATATATATATATATATATATATATATATGCTCATACATTAATCATGATAAGTAATTTAATGAGGTGTTATTGATGTATAATAATGATAATTACAAATGTTATACATTAATTATTTATTATTCATTATTGTGCCAATTTTAATCTTTGAAAGGTTTAATTATATACTCAAGGATAGAATGCTATTATATATATATATATATAATGATGTGTATATATTGTAACAGCTTATGGAGGTGTTGTATTAATAGTAAGGAAATGATAAGAGTAATGATAATGGTTTTGACGATATGCTCATGAGATTGTAATGCAATAGTATAATGCACTATATTATATGATAAAGAGCCAAGGGTTAAAATGAATGTTTTTTTGGTAATAGCTAAATGTTATTATTAATATTATTATATAAAAGTAATGCTTATTTACTTTTAGGGGCATGATAAATATTAAATTAATTATGTGATGTAAATTTATAAACTTTATAATATCTTAATGAACAAAATAATATTTTAAATTTATAAACATTATAATAATACTAGCTTATCATAATATTTATAAATTATAGAAGATTATTATCAATTTAATAGGTAATTTGTACTATATAAAATTTATTTAAGGATGTCAAATTTTTGTGATTTTCAATGTTTTAAACATGCATACATTTTGTTTTCTTTTTTTCATAATTTAGAATTGGGATACACTTACAGGGTTACAATGTAATTTACCCACAACACCAAATATTTTATCAGGTTATAGGACTTGCGAATATAGATAGATTTGACAATATTTATCATTGCAAATGGACTCCTCTTAGCAGGTACACCGATTTAGCTTATTTTGTTTGTCTTTATATGGTCTTTATTATGAAATTTTTATTGGATATTAGTGGCTTTTTTATGTTTTAAAAAATCATTAGTTTGATTTAATAAGATGAATGACAATGTGAAATTTATCAAGCTTAGAACTTATAAATGCATATTATGGCAAAGGAAGATAGCTTAAAGACTACACCAAATAGTTTAAGATTTATCGAGAGTTATATCGTTATATTAAATATTACAAAATCTTGGGATGAATGCGAGAGACACCAAAATGAAACTATTATCACAATGAGTACTTCTCCAATGCACAAGGTTCTCTCTCTAATGAAATTTCTTACATTAGAAGGATAAAGAAGAGAAATAAAAATGTTTGGAGAGGAGGAAAAAGAAATAAAGGAGGAATAAGATGCTATGGGAAGTAATTTAAGGTTTTTATGAGTTCAAAATTATTCCCAAAATGTATCATATTATAAATTATGGAGATTATTATTAGTTTAATAGGTAATTTATACTATATAAAATGTATTTAAGGATATGTCAAATTTTTGTGATTTTCAATATTTTAAACATGCATACATTTTGTTTTCTTTTTCTTCATATTACTATAATTTAGATTTGGGATACACTTATAGGGTTACAATGTAATTTACCCACGACACCAAATATTTTATTAAGACTCACGAATATAGATCGATTTGACAATAATATCATCGCAAATTGACTCCTCTTAGCAGGTACACCGATTTAGTTTATTTTTTTTGTGTTTATATGGTCTTTATTATGAAGTTTTTATTGGATATTATTGGCTTTTTCATGTTTGGAAAACCATTAGTTTGATTTAATAAGATGCACAATGCTTACAAGTTTTCAATTATAGGTTTATCAGCCTTTGGAACTTTGGTAAGTGATTCTTGACTGGAATAGATGCTGTGTTTAAATAAGAACATGAATCTCTATCACTAACGAGCAACAAGTTCATGTGCTAATTGATCACATAAGTTTTTTTCTTTATAAATTCACCTACATTTTCTTTGCAAACAAAGGATTTATTTTGTTCTTGCAGATAAAGCTTTTAGGCCAAACATTGTATTATCTACTGACAACAGGTGCAGGGCAGCAGACATTAGGAGAAGAATATTGTGACCTTTCTCAGGTTTTTTTTTTGTAACGCTCTGATGATACTACTATTTGCTAAACAACTTTGTTTGCATGAAATTTGGTGCACCATATGTGTTTCATGATATTTCTGTGATAAATGCCTTCTACGAGAGAAGAAGAAATTAGAGTTCCAAGGCATTCTAAATTAACTTACATTTTCTGTGTTTATTTGTTTTTTTCAAATGCTATCTTTCATTATAAATTTCAGCTGTTAAAATTGATTTCTGCAATGTTTTATTTTTCATATACTCACTTAAAAATGTAGAAGTTAGTGGCATAAAATTGTCGGTGCAAGATAACATTCAGGAGCATAGACTCCGCTAAAGAAAATAATTTTTTTTTGGCACAAATTGCATCAATGCAAGTTAGTGTTAGCTGCACAGATTTTGCAGGGGCATAAATATAAGTCAATGTCACATATTCTGATATATCAAAATAAAAGGAAATCTTATATTTATAGTCACATGCAAAGTAGAGCAAGCACAAATGCGTCAAAGATTAGTTGTAGAAAGCTAGGTTGATATTATAGGAGGACAAGTCATGAGCATGAAGAAATTGTCTAGACACTAATGAATAATTGATGGGGAGCTGAGTTGTGCGTGGAGGGAGTAGAGTGAGTATGATCATGATTTTGTGTAGGATATTGGGGTCAATTGTCGGTAAAGTAGAGCTAGGGAAATGGGCGAAGATGATGCTGCTTGAGCGTAACATGCTATGCATGAGCAAATAGATGAGGTTGGAGTTCAATCAAGCTTAGTTGAGCTTGAGTCAAGGCTGTATTGAGCTCAACTTGTTAGCTGATTGGGCTCAACTCGTTAGTTTTTTAACTTGGCGTTAGCTCATGATGCCATAAGCTTGGGCTCAACTCATTTCATTGCCAGTGTAGTTATGTTTGGCCTTTTAGCTTGAGCTCAAATAGATAACCTCAATTATGCTTGTTAATCGAGTCTGAATATCGCCCCTATTTTTAAATAAAGAAAGTGATAATTTAAGTTGCAAACTTTCAAACACCCATAACATAACAATTGTCAAAAACTTTATTGCATGTAGCAAATTTAGGATGATAAAACAATCATGTTTGGATCGGCTCATCTTGTGGATCAGTGGAGGTTGACCTGGTTTTGATTTGTGATCTTTTTTCAGTACGGATACTCGGGTCAATTTATTTTGTGGTAGTTAGAATAAAGCATTCATTTTACCTAAATTTTAAATTTTAAGTGTCCGGTCTACTTTTATTTGAAAGTAAAGTAATAGGCTAAACTCTTACAGCACAATAAATAGCCGTGGGTAAAATTTTAGCCCCCCATTCGGGCGATTTCAGATCACGCGGAGCTTTGTTCGCCTTCACCTTCGTTTGCATACGAAGGAAAATTATTGAACGGAGGAAAAGTATCGAATGGAGCTCGTCGAAGCTCCGATACGATTATGCGAATCAGATCTCGTCGAAGAAGCTCCGATCCAATTCAATCTTAAAGCTTCAATAGATTTGATCGAACCTCGTCAAAAAAGCTGCGATTCTTGTCGAAGAATCTCATCGAATCATAGAAGCTTCGTCGAATCCGCGGCATCGGATCGAATCTGCGGCATCGGATCGAATACGTCTAATCAGATCAATGAATCTCGTTGAAGTTTGAATCGATTCGTCGGGAAAATCCACTCGTCGAATCAGAGAACCTTCGTTTAAAAAATTTATGAAGAAGTTCCAATCTGATTCGTAGTCTCCGATTCGATTCGAAGAAGACAACGTCGAATCAGAGACGCCTTCGTTTGATTCACCGAATCAGAGGCATTTGATTTGATTCATTGAATCATCGAATCAGAGACATTTGATTTGATTCGTCGAATCAGAGACGTTCGATTTGATTCGAGTTGATTTGCCACCATCTTCTTCAATCCGATGCGATTCGCCGTTGTCTCTGATCCGATTCGCCTATTTGGGGTAACCTTACTCGTATATTACTCGGAGTATCATACTCCATAAATTATTTCATTCAAATAGAACAATTCAAATTTTTTGAAAATTATTACAGACAACTAAGTAAAAGTAAAATAATCAGATTACAATGTATTTAGATTACATTGTAATCAATTTACATTACCTAGAAATCTTTCATTCCAAACAACCTCTTAACAAAATCTAAACAAAGTATATTTATTGATGAGTTTAGTGTTGTGTGATGGAGCATTCAGTGCGACAATGAGCTCACGAAGAGTGGTGATCGATTGTCATTCAAACAAATAATAGACTTGAATTTCCCAAGGGGGCAATTTTGGGTTCTTGGGCGCGCCAAAGTGCCAGACATAAGTTAGCAGTCAAGAGATTAGCGCTTGGGCGAGCCCTTGTGCGGGAGTGCTCTGTAGCAGCTAAAGGAAATGTTAAATTGGGTGTTTGGGCTTGCCCAAGCGTTGTGGTGATGAGCAGCAAAAGGAATAGGCTTGGGCGCCTGAGCGCACTCAGGTGCTATGAAGAAACCCAACCAAACATCTTGAAGTTGAAACTTTGGGTGAAATTAAGCGCTGAACATGAAGATATTCAAATAGCTGGCTGAAGAGTCGGCGCTTGGGCGTGCCAAAGTGCTAATTGTTATGGAAATTCTAGGTTCTATTTGAGACTTTGGTACTTGGGCGCGCCCAAGCGCCGGAGCTTAAAATGCTAAACCGTTTAAGCGGAGCCTAAGTTACACAGAGTTAATTTTTGGCCGGATTTTGAGCCCTGTTTTGGGTATTTGAGGACATGGGAAAATGGGGTATGTTAGGCTTCACTGCCTTATGGTTTATGTTAGATTTTATTGAATCTTTTTGAGTGTTGGCTTTTGGAAGAGTATGAAAGGAGAGTTTTTTTTATTTGTGAGATGACAGCATAGTATTGCTGTTGCAAATTTGTACCTCCTTTCTTATTATAGTAGATTCTTCTCATGGTGATGGCTCCGTGGTATTTTCCTGTCTTGAGGATTTTCATATATTTGTTTGGATCTTATTTTTTGTCCTGTGATTGTTTGGATTTATTTTGTGTTTTTGTGGTTGCTGCATTGCTATATTGTTTGCTGTCAACACTTGACTTGAATTCTCTCTTAGGCTGCGCAAGTGAACTCGGGCGGTATGGATTTATCGCAACATTTAATCACTTAAATCTTAAGTTATATTAAAGGGTTGTTTGACATGAGAAAATTTGAGTATAGAGTAATCTGATTATAGTGTAATCTGATTATTTTACTTATACTTAATTGCATTTAAGTTTTTTAAGAAATTTAGTTTTTCTATTTGAAATAAAAAATCCGATGAGTATAATGTTTCGAGTAATTTATGACATAAGATTATTCCCAAATTTATTTTTTTGAGAAAGACAATTATAGCCTATAAGTATAAATACGTAAAAGCATCCGTACATCATCAGTCGGGATCAAACATCATGGTTGTGAGGACCCGGTGCCGGGTCTGCGAGAGCTAATTTAACACCGGTTTTGGAGTAAGTTAAATCCCTTGGCTGCAGGAGTATATTGAGTGATTTAAAAGACAAAATATATAGACATCAAATATAACTCATTTATTCATTAATTCACAAGTTTTGATTACAAAGATCAAATTAAAACAAATGTTACAAACTTTAAACAGAATCAAAAAATGACAAATCAGCAGGTAGTAGTATCAGCATTGTTTGGTTCTTGGCACCTTTCCTTTAAGACGAACTCTTGATCTGAGCACATTTCAAAAGTGCGGGCATTTGAATACCAGTTAGTTTACTGATAGATGTCAACTTTACAATTGTTAAATAATAAGCAAAATAAATAATAATTTGACAGGACATAATAAGCTTTGTACTGTCAAATTATTATCTTGGCAAATCTATCTCTACTCCTAAACTGTACAAATTTATTTTTGCAAATCTGTTTCAATTGCACTGAAATTTTAGCATAAAAATAATTGTTGTCACAAAAATAAATATAGAATTTTAGCTTTTGATATTTGACGCAAAATATGATTTTGTTGGGCAAGTACAAAATTTAGGATAAGGGGGTTCAATTTTGTGTTACATATCCCAACTTTCATCTATACCTGCCCCATCAAAGGCTTATCAGTATATACTCCTTTTAACTCCCGATGTCGAACAGCCCTGTCTTTGCAGTTGTCTGATCTGACTAAAAATATATTAACATGGAATCCATGCTACTCAGTTATTCAAATTTTTTTATATATCATTTTATGTAATTTTTAAAAACACTTTTATCAATTTGTGCGATGCTGAACGAAAAAAGATATTTAAACAGGAGTAATAAAAAAAATCTGGTACCTTTCCTTAGTGCATGAATCAGAAGGTCAAAAGTCAAGTATCTGTATGATTTTGTACTTGATAAGCAATTACTCAAAAATTTAATAGTTAATTTATTTAATAATGATAATTATTTATACGACAAAACAAAACAATATTTGTAATAAATATAATAGAGAAAAATAATCTTTCTTTTATTCATTCTCTCATTTTTTTTATTTTGAATTTATCAATCTTTACTCATATAATAATAACTATATTAATTATGATAATACTAATTATATAATGCATATATATATATATACTGAAATGAATTTGACAAAAAATGGAAATGATAGTCATAATGTAACATTTGTACTGTTATCATTATTGATTAATGATAACCATAATGATGCTAATGATATTTAGAGATAATATAATTATTATTATGAAAAAAAATGAAAAAGAAATAATAATAAAAGAAAATGCAAAATTCACCTCTTTTCTTTTCTCTTTTTCTTCCTCCTTTCACCTAGGCTAAGGTTGCCGGGAACCGAAGGGAGGCCGGATGTGGCTGAAGCTGGCCGGAGAGGATGGCCGGAGTAGGGTGGCTAGAGCAGAGGCGGCGGCTGGCTGGCTGCCGCTGGTTGAGGGAGGGCGGAGGGAGTGCGGAGGGAGTGCTGGCTGAAGGAAGAAGGAAGGGAGGGATATATATAGGAGGGAAGGTGACTGATCGGCCGACCGGCGCCGACCAACTGCAAACCAGGGGGCGACGCGGGTGCGTGAGGCGTCGCTGGCGCAGGTTCTGTCTGCGCCCTGGCAGGCTCTGTCGAGTGACAGAGCCTGCGTCCTAGCGTGCGTTGGGGGGAGGGGTAACGAAACTTTTTTGCACAAGGGAAAAATAAAACAGGGAATATAAAAAAATAATTTCAATTAAAATTTTTGTATTTTTTCGTTGTTCGACTTCTAAAAATAACGAAACTTGACACTGAAGTGTGTTATGATGAGATGAACACCCTCGCGCCAGAAATTTTCTATTCGGAGCATTATTTTATTTTATATTAATTTCTGAAGTTTGAAACTTCAAAAATTAATTACGGTCAAACTAGAGCTCCGAATTTGATGAAACTTTTAGCGCAGCCTTAAATAATATACTTAACCCAATGACACCAAAGTCGATGAGTTTTGACACATTTAATTTTCTTTATTTATCTAATTAAAAAAATTCAAAAAATTAAAGCAGGAGTTTCAGTTATTCGGATTTCTTCCAAACTAGGGCATTTTGATCTAAAAATTTATTTCTATCCAAAGGTAATTTGGTTTGCCCTAATTTGAAGGTCCCTGGGATGACGCGGGAATTGGTCTAATTTTGCGAAGTAACAACATTGAGTCGTTACAAACTCCCCTGCTTAAAAATGATGTCGTTTTCGACATCATGCAAACAAAACATAATTATGGATTCATCTATTTGCTCGAATGGTTGAAAGCTCAAGTTACTATGGTTTAAGTCATCTATCTCTCTTCCTTGCATGAATTATGATTTGATATTTACATATTATATCTCTTAACTCAATCCTGCTCTAATACCAATTGTGAGGATCTGGTGTCGGGCCAGTGAGAGCTAATTTCGCACTGATTTTGGAGTAAGTCTCCTAGCCACAGGATCATATTGAGTGGTTTAAAAGACAAAATATGTAGACATCAAACACAACTCTTTTATTCATTAATTCACAAGTTTTTATTACAAAGATCAAAATAAAACAAAAGTTACAAACTTTAAACAGAGTCAGAAAGCGCAAATCAACAGATAGCATGTAACGACCCAATGTCGTTACTTTGTAAATTAGGTCAAATCCCAGATTCCGGGGAATTTCGAATTATGACAAACAAAAATACCCTTAGACGAGAGTAAATTTTAGATCAAAGTGCCCTAATTTGGGAGAAATTCGGATGATGGAAACTCCCGTTTTATTTTTTTAATTCATTAAATCAAAAACATTGAAATATGTGTTTGGATTTATCGATTTTCATGTCATTATGTTGAGTACATTATTTAAAGGCTGTTAGAGAAGTTTCATAAATTTCGGAAAGCCGATTTGATCTCAATTAATTTTCGAAGTTAAAAACTTTAGAAATTAATTAAAATTAAAATATTGCTCTGAATTGAAAGTTTTCGGCGCGAGGATGTTTGTTACATTATAGCACACATCGGTGTCAAGTTTGGTTATTTTTGGACGCCAAACGGTAGAAAAATGCAAAAAATTTAACTTTAAATAATTTATTTAAGTTTCCTCAAGAAACTCTTCCTCTTCCTCTCCCTTACTTAAGTTGGGGAAGAATCATCCTCTTCCCCCCTTGCTTAAGTGGGGAAGACTCTCCCTCTCCCCCCTTCTTTTCCCTCCACAAACCCCCTCCCAACAGCAGCAGCCCCCCTCACCCCTCCCAACAATAGCAGCCCCCCTTACCCCTCTCAGCCCCCTCCCAACAGCAGCAGCCCCCCTCACCCCTCTCTGCCCTCTCCCAACAACAGCAGCCCCCCTTTACCCCTCTCAGCCTCCTTCCAACAGCAGCAGTCCCCCTCACCCCTCTTAATCCCCTCCCAACAGCAGTAGCCCCCCTCACCCCTCTTAGTCCCCTCCCAACTACAGCAGCCCCCTCCAAACTAGCTAGCCCCCTCTTCGGCTTTCTTCAGCCTTCCAGCCTCCCTCAAGTTTTCCAGCGATCTTAATCCTAGGTAAGAGAAGAGGAAAATGAGGTAGAAATGAGAAGATTTTACTATTATGTATTTCATTTTATATACTTAATATTTCATTATTATGAAATTAAATATGATAAGATTAGTCATTCACACTATTGCTGTTGTCATTAATCAATAATGATAACGATACGTGTGTTATAAAATAACCACTATCTCTATTTTTATCAATTTCAATGTAGTTGTTTTTATTCAGTCTTTTCTTTCATACATTATTATTATCATTATTATTAAATAATGATAATAATAACATTAATAAATATTATTGTTATCGCAACAGCTTCAAAATCGAACGTCAATCTTAATAAGAAAACGAAAGAAGAACTGAATAGAAGTGAAGATAAAAATTACTCTTAAAATATTGGATTGAAAAACTAATTTAAAAATATCCAAATTTTAATACAGATCCAAAAGTCGAACTGTCAAATTTTGGATCTTAAAGAACAAAAGTACTCAGTATATGACGTGTATTACTTTTTTTATAATTTATTGCTGCTTAGCTTCGCTTATTTGCTTTGAGCCAAATTCATTTGAAGTTTGATTGGTTGTTCGAAACCAACATGGTAATATTTGTGAGTTATTACTGGAAAAAAGACATCAGTAATAACATTCGTGGGTTATTACTGGAAAGAAGACATCAATAATAATATTCATGGGTCAATAGAAAAATGACATCAGTGACATTCGTGGGTTACTGGAAAATGATATCAGTAACATTAATGCTTGGCTGGTTGTTAGAAACTAACATCTTTTTCATTCGTTGGTTGCTAGAAAAATGACATCAACAACATTCGTGAGTCATTGGAAAAATGACATCAGTGACATTCATGGTGGGTTACTGAAAAAATGACATCAGTAATCTATATTTTGTGATAATACTTGTTGCAGAAAACTTTTATTCATTTTGCACTATTACCTTACTTTTCCTGCATTTTTTTTATATATCTGCTAATCATATTTTTGCTTTTATAAAAACGTAATATATTTTGTTTACTGTGGTACTTAGAGTATTCTCTAATTACTGAAAATTTCAATCCCGATATTGTTTTCCGAACAATATTCAGGTCAGGTACTTCTGGGAGAGCTTAAAGAAGAACTTTAAAACTTAAATTATCAATTGCCGATGGATCTACGACGACGCTACTTTTACTTTTATTTATTTTTTTATTTTCTCTTTATTTCTACAAAGGTTGATCAATGTTCATTATGTACGATGAAATTTTTTGTATTATGTAATTTTGTAATGAATGCGAAATATTTTTGGCTTTTGTATGTGTATTTTCTTTTCTCTCAAATTGCTCAATATGATCCTGAGGTATGTGAACATCCGAATGTCGGGCTATCACATAACAGTATCAACACTATTTGGTTCTTAGTACCTTTCCTTTAGGATGAACTCCTGATTTGGGCATATTTCAAAAGTGGGTATTTTAATACCAGTTAGTTGTGAAACTAAGTACTGATAGATTTCAACTTTACAATTGCTAAATAATAAGCAAAATAAGTAATAATTTGATAAGACATAAGAAGCTGTACAAATTTATCTCTGCAAATCTGTTTCAATTGCACTGAAATTTTAGCATAAAAATAATTACTGTCACAAAAATAAATATCGAATTTAGTGTTTGATATCTGGTGCAAAATATAATTTTGTTAGACATAAAATCTTGGAAAAGGGGGTTCAATTTTGTGTTGCATATCTTAACTTTCCTCTCTACCTACCCCCTCAAAAGCTTTATCAGTATAGACTTCTTATGACTCCCGATGTTGGACAACCCCGTCCTAGCAGTTACTTGATTGGACTAAAAATATATCATCATGGAATCCATGCTACTCAGTTATCCAAATTTTTTCATATATCATTTAATGTGACTTTTAAAAGTATTTTATCAATTTGTGCGATACTGAGAGAAAAAGTATATTTAAACAAAAGTAATAAAAGATATTTGGTACCTTTGCTTAGTGTGTGAATCAGAAGGTTAAAAGTTAAGTATATGCACGACTTTGTACTTGATAAGCAATTACTCAAAAATTTAATAGTTAATTTATTTAATAATGATAATTATTTATACTACAAAACAAAACAATATTTGCAATAATTATAATAGAGAAAAATAATCTTTCTTTTATTCATTCTCATTTTCCTTTATTTTCAATTTGTCAATCCTCTTTCTCATATAATAATAACTATATAATGTGTGTATATATATACTGAAATGAATTTGACTCCCATATATATAATAATAGCTATATTAACTGCTTAGGCCAGCTGTCACATCAACCTCACATCAACCTCTCAATTAAAGTAAACATAAGCACAACTTAAGCCAAAATGTCACTTCAGACTCACACAATCTGCTTAGCTTAGTCTAGCTTGTCTTAAGAAAGATCAGCTAAGTCAAGCTTGAAATGAACATACCCTTGGCATGCTATTAAAGACTCCCATATTCATTGGCTATGTTGCTTTGGGTAAACTATGTTAATTATTTATTTTAAATATGTTTTTGCTAAATCCCTTGAACATGTTCATTCAAATCCTTGAAATCCTCACAAATTTTTTCTTTAAGTGAATACATATACTTTGCACATTTCATTAATCGATATTCAGTATTTACTTGATTATAACTTCTCAAAAAGTAAACACGATTATTTTTTGTATTTCTCAATTTAAAAATCCATACTAAACCTCAACTTAATTTGATAATTTAATTCATTTAAATTGATTGGGGTGAATATAGAGTGCTTAAATTCTTAATTGAAAGTGACAATCCACATAATCTCTTGTCCTTTTACTCATCAACAAAATGCTGTAGCTGAATAAATTCATATCCATATAGTTGAAAAATGTATTACTTTGCTGTCCCAAAATTTTTTAACTCTTTAATCGAATGAAGCATTCATGGCTTTTGTTATTTTTCTCAGCTTCTTTCAATACCCATTCTCAAGCACAAAAAAACATCTTGAAGGCGTTTACTATCCCAACATTAGGATTTAGGATTTAGGGTTTGAAAACAAAGGATTCATGTAGCCAATCTCACATAGTGGGATTAAGGCTCGGTAGAGCTGTGTTGTGTTGTTCTTGTTGTTATAGTTGTTGTTTACTATCCACCCCGATCTTCTGAACTTATATCTCTATAATCCGCTATTTATCTCTACACAATACAATTTAATTAATATTTTTCTCAATGTTGACCAATTAGTTTTCAATGTACATTCCACATCCTTATACAGTTGCAACTAATACTTCTCTGGGTTTGCAGGTTTAAAATAGTCATCATATGGTTATATGGGAAATGTCATTGTATACATATACCTAAAATCTATCTTGACAGCTGTGAATCTCCTCTATAATGGAAGTTGTGAAAAATGGATGTTGGAGATAATAATGAATGGTGAAAACATAGTTCTATTTAAAAAATAGAAACATGGAGTTTGATTCCCTTAACAAATGATAAGAAGGAAATTTGATGCATATGGGTATTTAAAAAGGAGAAACTTAATGGCTCCACACTTAAATGCAAAAGATTCTCTGAAGAAAAAAAGTTTTATCAATTCCAAGGAATTAATTTTTATAGTAAGCTTCAGTCTTGATGTGAAGCCAACAGAAATTCACAGTATTCTCACTTTGGCTTTGTGCATGAAATGGATTATCAGACAACTTGATATAATGGGGAGAATGTACAAGAAGTTTGCTTGTTGTTTGCTTGTTGTTTGCTTAAGACCTTGAATCGGCTTAATAGGCTCCTAGAGTGTGTTTTGAAAAACTGCATGAGGCGTTTTCTCAATGTGGTTTTTTCTCAAAAATGTTGACAAATATATTTTAGTTATTATGCTTTGATATATGTAGATGACAATATCATCACAAGAAGTGATATTTATAGAGTTAAAGAAATTATTAATCAATTTAACATAATGTTCTTAAGTATTGGAAGAATTAAATTCTTTTTTGGTCTACAAGTCATTAAAATATGATGGGTATTCATTTATCTCACAACAACAACGACAACAACAATAACAACATCAAGCTTTAATCCCACTAAGTGGGCTTTGTGAATTCTTTGTTTCCATTGTGCATGATCAAATGGAAGCCTCTTTCTAAGTTACAATAGAGAAAATCCTTCCTAAGTGTTTCTTCCCATGCTCTTTTTGGTCTTCCTCTTTTAATATGGGTGAAATGCATACACTCAAATTTTCTAACATGAAACTTGCATGGTCTACACTTAATATGCTTGAATCATCTAAGTTGGCATTCTCTAATCTTATCCACTATTGGAGTCACTCCTACGTTGCTATGAATAAACTCATTCCTCATTATATCCTTACAAGTTTATCCACTCATCCATCTAAGCATCATTATCTCTATAACACTTAATTTATCGATAAGTTTTTTTTTTGTTGGCTAACATTTAGCCCCGTATATCATAGCTGGTCATATACCTGCTCGATTAAATTTTTCTTTAATTTTGAGTGAGATTTCAGATCACACAACACTCCAAAAGTGCTCCTCCATGCCAGCTTGGATCCTTTTAATAACATCTCTCAGTTTCCCCAATAATTTAAATAATTGAACCAGGTTCTTGAACCTCTTGCTTTTTGATCAGATGGTCCTTAATAATTATGTCTTTAAGATTATAGCTTTTAATACAATTGAATTTACACTCCATATTTTTTTAGATATACTAAGATGAAAATACTTAGATTTTAAAGTAGTCCCTTACAACTCAAGTTTTGCTTTAACTCTATCCTCAATCTTATTAATTAAAGTAATATCATCTGCAATTAACATGCATCAAGGAATCTCCTTTTTAATGTGCTCATTAAAAGCATCCGCAATTAAAAAAAAGATATTAACTGAGAGCTGAGCCTTGATGTAATTCAATAGTAACAAAAAAATCATTAGCAAGTCGCCTTTCGATCGAACACTTGCTACATGCTTATTAAAATATCTCTAATAACATCAATTTAATCAACACAAATTCCTTTTTTCTCCAAAGCTCTCCAAAAGAATTTTTTTTGGTACTTTCTCACTACTCCTTTTAAGATCAATAAAAGTTAAATGAAGATCTTTTTTTCTTTTATTAAAATTTTTCATCAAACCTCTTAATATATGTATGACTTTCATGGTAGATCTATCTAGCATACAACCAAATTGATTTTGAGAAATACAAGTATCCCTTCATAATATGTATTCAATTGCTCTCTCTCAAATTTCAATGTATAACACATTAACTTTATTTCTATATAAGTTGCACAATCTTGAGTATCACCTCTATTATTGAGAATATGTATAATATTACTCTTTCCACACTCATATGGGTTATTCTGTTTTCAAAATAATGTTAAATAGTTTGGTAAATCAAAAAATTTTTTTCTCACCTAAACATTTTCATACATCAATAGGGATGCCATCCAATCCTATTAGTTTATGCTCTTCATTCTCTTTTAAGCATTCCAAATCTACGATTTATGAACATGGCGAATGAAAGTGTAATTTAGACTTTTTATAATCATTAAACTCGCTTATATTAATTGTATTTGTATTCTTTTCATTTGAAAACTTAGTAAAATAATTTATCTATCTATATTGAATATTTTCATCCTAAAAATCAATTATTTGTTCATCATTTTGATATATTTAATATGAGTCAAATCTTAAATAAGATAGGTAGGATATGAAAGTGAAGTACTTGCAGGTCTTAAGTTCAATATAATGTTACTAGACTAGGGCCATCATCTTGTGTGAATAAAATATGTTAATATGTGCATAATCCAATCCAAAGTCATTGGAAAGCATCTAAAAGGAGTCTTTGATATTTGCAGAAATAATTGACTATGAATTTATTTTTCAAAGACTTCTTGTAGAAGATGTTAATACTGTGGGTTTTTGTAGATTTTCTGTAGATATAATCTTATATCTTGGAGTTCTAAGAGAGAACATGCTGTATTTAGGCGTTTAATTTAGTAGAGTATAAGTGCTTAACGGGTTTAGTTGTTGAGATAACTTGAATTCAATCATTATTAATTGAATTAAAAGTTAAGAAAACAAAGTGTAAGCTATATATTGTGACAATCCTTACGAAGTTATAATCTATGTTGATTCGTTGTTACATATTAGAATTAAACTTGTTAAAATTGATTTGATTTATATTTTGTATGTGAAAATTTTACTCAAAAGAAGATGATTTTTATGTAAATTTTTGCTGAATCAATTAGCAATGTACATTTAAATGTTTGTTCAAGTTCCCTTTATAGTAAACTCAAAATTATAACTTTAATGAGCTAGTTTTATATCTATTTTGTTCTATTTCATTAATGAGTATCTATTTTTTCATTTGTCACAATTGTATATATTATCATTACTAGTGCATTGTTGTACCAGGAAAAATTCAAAGCTGGCATGTCACTTTTCATTTCTGTAGTCTCAAATCTTTTTTACTAGTATTATTGCCACCGTGGACTGCTGTAGACTTGTACGACACATTTTTATCATCATATATGCAGTCGATTTGTTTAGGTTTCAAACTCTTGTGGGCTGCCACCAACACCAGCAAGACGTGTGGTTTTCATCCTCTACCAAACGGTTGTTCCTTATTTAGCCGAACGGCTTAGGTTTGTGACTTTTCTCTTTAACCACGAACTGTTATCTCTTTCTTCCCATTGATTTTGTATAATGCTTTCAAAGTTTCACTAACTTCATCATCATATATATGCCTTTCAGCTTTAGGATGACTGCTCATGGTGCTATCATGGATGATTATCAATTTGGAGAACTTCATGAAAGCAATTTGCTGAATCAAACACAGCCTTATATTAGTGGAAGCTCCTCTCTGAGAGAACTGCCTACATCTGCCATTTCAAAGTTGAAAGAAAAGTTAATTAGTTTATGGTTCTGGGCAGTTCAGAAATGGCCTAGGGTACATGAATCAACTGAGCCATCTTTTTGTCACTCCTCTTACTGCTAATCTAAACAGGTCGTTTGAATGCTCCTGGAAGTAAAATTTTCATTGTATCATGAATTTAGCTTCTATATAATGAAACGAAACTTATTGATGAGGATTACCCCACTTGGATTAGATTAGGATAGCTTAATAAGAGCATTTAGAGTGCTGTTTGAAAGAACAGGGGTTTAGGGAAAACAATAAGAAGCAGGAATGATACAATGCTGCTGGAGGGAAATTTGTGGCTGATGCAAAAAAAAAAGATGCTGTTGTCTATCTTAACAGAAAAGTGCCTCTGGCTGTTCTGATGTTACAAGGGGGTGCTGTTGGCATATGAGTGCCTTATGACGTGGAATACGTTTGCTGAAATACTGGATAACAGGGTAATGAGAGGAATAAGAGTGAAAGGGAGAACTTTTAAGGTAAGGGAGGGAAGAAAAAGATAGTGGGGTTGCAGTAAAGAGACATGAGAAGAATCTTAGGGAGAATTATTAAACTCTGAAACTTATTAATATCCAAATGCTGAAATATTACATAGGTTTACTGATGCAGGACAAATATAATACAGAAAACGGTGAAAGAGGATAGTTTGTTCTAAATTGTTGATGCATATATTTGTTGTTCTATTAAACCTATAAATGCTCATACGTAACAAATTACTGACGATTAGTTTTTATGATCATTACTTAATTGTAGATCAAATTATTTATGATATTTAAAGATCATTGTCTTCTAATTTTCTTTGCATCTCATCTTAAATCTGTTTTTTTTGAAAGTCTTTCTTCAAGTGACACAAACTCACACTCAAGTAGTTCTCTCAAGAATAACAGCACACCAAAAATAATCGAAAAGAGAAATTTTCATCTTTCATGAATGTATTTTATTTTGCATACATGAACATCCATGTTTATAACTAAAAGAAAAGCTCGGAATACTCATAATGATTGTTTGCAAGTAAAAATAATGAAAACATATAAAGAAAGAAAATTCTCTTAAAGAAACTAAGTGTGAAGGCTCTCAGACTTATCGCAAAGAAAGAAGCAAATACATGCTTTATCCAGAATAAATGCAAGTGCTCACTTACTGTGGAAGCAGTTGCCGTAACAATACAGAGCCTGGAGCCCATCTCTAAGTGCAGCAGAAACTCTTAAGCCAATGAGGCGGTCTCTAAACGCACTGATAGGAATACAACTCCCATATTCCTAATGTCAACCACTATTGAAATCGCAGGAAGCCATCCAGGTAAGTAGCTTGCATGAGGCTAAATTGGCGGGCAATTTTGTTTGGAACGTTCCCCTCTAAAATCATGGAGTCACATCACTTATAACATAACCACATGTTCCATAAGTTGATAAAATTCTCTGCATCGGTATATAAATGGGTCTAGATAGCAGCAAAGGCTTGCCTACATCGCCCATTGAATCCATAAAAGAAAGTAATTTCCATATGACATGGAGGCTCCTGGGGGCTTCTATGTTAAATCCTGAAGCTATCGATCATTAGGTATTGAGTAAAATGAAATAAATGGATCTATTTCTATCTGTGGTGGTTGTGCTCCATAAAGCTGCATCATCAACAAAAAATGCTTGTTCACGAAATATGACAGCTGCTTGGGGCTCTTGAAAGAATTGGCGGCATTTGACCATCCCTGTTGAACTGCCAGGGAACTTCTTAGTAGTGTAGGATAGAAATGGTGCTGGTCTAGCCAAGTACTTTATGTATATGAGCCAAAATGTGTGGCGCCAAAGATATTTATTCACCCCAAGTTATGAAGCTGGCCGTCAGAATTGTGTCGTGGCGAAGAACTCGACTTCTTCTAGGGATTATAAAATACTAGTAAGGCGGCAAAAAAATTGACCATGGCCATCTCGGTGTCTACACGCACTATTATATGAAAGATCTAGTAGCAAACATAGGCTCAAATAATTCCTCAAAAGAATCCATATATATGTACGCCTGATGCCGAAAACTTCTTAAAGTTTTTCAAACCAAGCTAAGTGTGCATCTTGCTGAAAAGAGGTTTAAGGCCACATGTCTAGAGAAATGATGACAGGATGGATACCAGTCCTCCTGATTTCTATATCAAGGTCATGAAAGTGGGCTAATGATCTATGGAGACCTTTTGGTTAGACAAACTATCCTTTTATTTGAATACCAACCACATGATGCTGAAACAACTTTTCATTTGGGTCACACACTCCTTATAAGCTATAGACAAATAGGCAAAAAATGCATGCGATGTCCACAAGGTAACTATTATCTTGTGAAGACGGACCTAACAAGTGCTTAAACCACTGTCTAAGCTCTCAATTGTCTCATGAATTCATGTGGATGCAATCAACTATAGGCAAACTAGGACACAGAATGATATGATAAACTCTTGTTTGTTGAACAATGAAATGACAAGTTCTCATAGTGCAATGAGTCCAGTACATGTATCTGCTGACAGTTATGCGAATACTCTCTAATAGCATTGTATGGCTCCATTCATTTTCTTCATGATGCATTAATTTGTAGCTAAAGAGATGAATAATGCTAGTATTTGTGATGGCCCGACGCCGGTTCAGCGGAAACTGTTCTGACATCAGGTGTTCACATACCGCAATATCATATTGAGCAACTTGAGAGAAAAAGGAACACATATAAAAGCCAAAGATATTTCTCATTTATTTCAATATTTCAGATTACAAGATCTTTCATAGTACTCGTACAAAAGTGAGAAATAAAATAAAAAAGCTAAAAGATAAGCAAAACAGTGCCGTCTATATATCAGCAAGTTTGAAAATTTTTAAGCATTAGGGTTATTGCGCGTATTCTCCCAGAAGCACCTGACCTGGTATTGCATAGAAAACAATACAGGGATTGAAATTTCCAGTAATTAGAGAATAAGTACTGCAGTACACAATAATATTTACACTTTAAAAATACGCGATTAGCGAAAATAGGGTGGTAATAAAACGCAGGAAAAGTAAGACAATAACGCGAAATAAATAAACAATATCTTGCAACAAGTATTATCATAAAATGAAAGTTACTGATGTCATTTTTCAGTAACGACCCCAAATGTTACTGATATCATTTTCCAGTAACAACTCCAAATATTACTAATGCCATTTTCCAGTAACAGTCCCAAATGTTACTAATGCCATTTTCTAGTAATGACCCCGAATGTTGGTTCCGAACAATCAACTAAGCTACAACATGAATTTGGCTCGAAAGCGAGGCTAAGCAACAGTAAAAATGCAAAATGTAATATTCGTCATGTACTGGGTACCTTTGTTCTTGAGGATTAGATGAGTGATAGTTCGCTTAATCTGCATTTAAGTTTTTGATATTTCCTTAAATTAGCCCTTTTAAAAGTGATGTGATATATTTTAAAGGATTTTTACAATTTTTCTTTTCTATTATCTTTCTTTCACATTCTCATAATGATAGAAGTCCGTATTATTAAGTTACTGATGTAGTAATATAATGTTATTATTATTATTATGATAATATTAATGCACGAAAGAATAAAGACAGAAATGAAAATGATTGTAAAAAAATGCTTAAATGGAAATAGTAGTCATTTTATAACATTACGGTTTATTCATTATTTATTTAATGAACACTATAATAATGTGAACGACGCATTTGAGATATTAAAATTATCATGATTTATCATATGCAAAAGATAATTGAAGATAATAGAAATATCTAAACTCTCCTAAATTTCTTCCTAAATTTCTTTCACCTCATACCTCGATTTGGATTTTCTGGAAAATGGTGGGAGGCTGAAGGCTACTCGCTGGCTGGCCGAGGAAGGATTGAGGGCTGAGAAGGCTAGCCGGAGGTTGGCAGGTGGCTGCCGGAGGAGGCTGCAGCAAGAGGACTAGCTGGTAGCGGCAGGAGGGGGCTGCTGGGTGGCTGATGGCTTGCTGGTTGGCTGGCAGGGCTACTGCTGGCTGTGGGAACTGGCTGGAATGGCAGCAGGAAGGAGAGGGTTGGGCTTTGGCTTGTGGGAGAAGAGGGATAGCAGCAGGAGGGAGCTGTGGGGGAGAAGGTGAGGAGAGGGGCTGAGGATTAATAGGCGCAGGGAGGGGGGACATTCCCTGCGCCAATAAATGCGTAGGTCGTGCATGGCCGAAGAATCCCGCATGGAAGTGGGGGGATTTCTTAAGGAATTTAGAAAAAAATACTTAAACTTAAATTATTCACATTTTTTCGCCGTTTGACGTTCAAATATAATGAAACTTGACAGCGAGGTGTGTTATGACATAACGAACACCCTTACGCCGAAAATTTTCGATTATGAGCAATATTTTATTTTATTTTAATTTTTGAAGTTTAAAACTTCAAAAATTAACCACGATCAAATCGGCGCTCATAATTTGATGAAACTTTTTGAGCAGCCTTTAAATAATATACTTAACACAATGACACTGAAAATAATAAATTCGGACACGCATTTCAATGTTCTTGATTTATAGAATTTAAATAATTTAGAAAATAAAACGAGATCTTTCGTTATTCGAATTTCTCCCAAACTAGGGCACTTTGATCTTAAAATTATTCTTATATAAAGGTATTTTTTTGTTTGTCCTAATTTGAAATTTCCAAGGGTCCTGATGTTAAAGTCGGGATTTGACATAATTCGCAAAGTAACAACTTTGGATCGTTACAGTATTACTACTTTGTCAATTGTTGGCTGAAGGATGCTCTAGACCCCATTACTCATACTATATGTGATTCTTTCCAAAGCTTAAGGCTTTTTGTACCATGGTCTCTGCTCAACTACTTAATCAACAATCATAATCATTGGGAAGCTCTAAAATCAAACTCTCCAGGCTTGGGGAATGGTTAAAGATCTCATTATAAATATTCCTGCCAATCATTTTCTTTTGATGCCTATCGAGGTGGCTTTGAATTTTTCTTTGATATCTCCTTTGAAGGCCTAGTCAGAGGTGGCTGGAGGAGTTGGTGCCACTTAAACATCTCTTAAGAGCAGTTACTATTTGTAAGAAAAAGTGATGTATGATTGTTAGATAATGTATGAAGCACAAATGTGTATTGATTCACATACAAGACTATCATGTGACATAAACACACATGTGGCATTACCATTATTGATTAAAATTGTAAATATAGGACACCTGAAGAAACCACAATTAGATGCATATACACATCCATCAACAAATTGAGTCTTGAATTTTGACTTGAAATGTAAAGAATGTTCCAACAACCACTTGAAATGAACAAATCAAGAATCGAGCTTGTTTGATCAACTGCTTCTGTATGTAAGAAAAGTATGACTATTTCAATATGCAAAAAAAAGGATGACTTCTCATGTATGCAGGAATGAGATGACTGCTCATGTATGCAAGAAAGGGATGATTGCTCTTGTATGCAAGAAAGAGATGATGGATTACGAGCTCAGATACATACCATTAATCTTTGTATTTAATTGAAAATGCGCATAGGAACAAGTAGATTCCAACAACCAATGGTCTCTAGATCATGCGTTCAAAACCATGTGCTCAAACACATCCAGGTGAGTTGATTGCCAAGCAATTGAACCTTACATGCATTCGATGTAGGAGAGTGTACCCTTTATATCAAATCTCATGTGCGCTCGGTCCAAGCGAGGGATACCCACATGCTCGACTCAATATCCTCGTGTTAAGAAGCACCACAAGACTAAAAAAATGCCGCCCAAATCTCATTTGTGCTCGATACTTGGCTTTCGGGACCAAATGCAAGACCTTGATCCCATGGTCAAAGTTGACGCTGAAAGATGCAAAGGCCTCACGTGTAATATCCACACATTGGCTTATTTGGGTGGAAAACGAAAAGATTGCCGACCTCATGAAATAAAGGGAGAGCATTGATTATTCTGACAATTTATTTTGAATGGTTGTTTGATCAATCTCAATTGAGGAATCAAAGCTCCTTCACTATGCTCCCATGGATCGACCTTCTTTTCCTGATAACTGCACGACAACTATCTTCTTCTTCTGCCTCTTAATATACTAGAGGCCATCAACACCCAAAAGATATGAAACATGTCGCCAAGATGATATGTGGGACCCCATGTTTCATTGCTTTTAGAGTAAATTTTGAAGGACCCCATGTTTCACTGCTTTTAAAATCAATTGGGCAAATTTTTGAAGATCTCACATATAGTTGCTCTAAGAGCTGCCAAGAAGATAAAATTCTATCTGTTGATCTTAAATTCGGGCATAGGGAGCACTTTTGGACTCAATTTCAACCTCTTATGCTGCCAAAATTGTGCTGAAATTTGACTAATTCAAAACAGCCGTCATGTTCCTAATTTTTGTGTCTATTTAAAAAATAAGTCGAATAAAAAAGATAATTTTAAATTATTGTTATATATAAAGTAACTAGTCAATTAATCAATAATTTAAAATGATTAGTGGATTTGTTCTATTGATTAATACATAAATTAATTTGTTAATTGAACCCACAAAATTGAGAATGTTAGACTCAGAAAACTTTGGGATGCTCTTATATCCAAACAAATACACTCACATTTGAATTTTAGAATGACCATGAGTTATGCTTTGATCAATTCCACATTTAAATTTGATTAGCATTATGGTTATTGAAGTTATTACCATTATGTTATTATAATAGTAGTAATGTCATCATTATTATTATCATAAAGAAAAGAAGAAAAATTATTATTTGTATTATTTGCAATGCATCAAATAGGTCAAACTCTTATATGTACTAGTGCTCACTCAACACTAACACCCCTCATTGAGTAGAAGCGAATGCTTTCAACACAACTTACTGAGTTCAAGACAATGCTCCAATACTCACATTTTGCTGAACACAAGACACTCCTCTCAATTCCCACACTACTCTCAGAGTATAAAACACTTATCTTAAAGCTCACACCGCTATGAGTACATATTGTTTCTCTCAGTGCGGTGCGCTCTTATCTGAGCTCGTAAGTCTTTAACAACATACGCTTCTTAGAGTACACAATATTGCTCCCATGCCATACCAATCTCCATGCACCAAGTCTTCATGCACTCTTACATGAAGTGCTTGTTTTGTTCTTCCAACTTGCAAAACTTTGGCCCTCCATCTGTAACCTACAATTTGTAACCTGCACACAGATAAGAAAAGATTCATTATTATAAAACAAGAAAATGTATGTGTAACATAAATATATAGGAATTAAAAGCAAAAAAATAAAATCAAGAGCAATGTCGTAAGCTAAGCAAATTAGTTGAAAGAGTCTAGACTGTTTGATTTTTAGAGGATCTAATTACTTCTAATTGAATTAGCTTTAGCTTAAGCAATTTGATTAATAGTAGATCTATATGATTCTAGTGAATCTAGTAAATTTGTTTAATTTCTAATTGATTTAGTTGTGCTTAAATTAAATAATTAAACCCTTAATTGATTTAGCTGATCCTAGTTGAGTTTAAGCCTAAATTAAGCAATGCAACTCTAAATATCTAGCTGATCCTAGCTGAGCTTATTTAAGCTGAATAATTTAACTTTTGGCTGATCTTAGTTGAGCCAACTTGGGTTGGATGACCAGATTTCTAGATGATCAACTAACCTCAGTTGAGCTAGCTTAGGAGCATGCAACCTATTTTTTGATCGTCCCAAGATTCACTAACTCAATGATCAAAGCTTTAATAAACTTAAAATCAACTTAAGTTATATGATCTAATTAATCTGTCATAAGATTTAACTAATCAAAGTCAGAAGGTCTGGCTAATTTGAGCTAGAAGAATTAATTCTTGGAGGATCCAAATAAATTTAGTTAACCCATCCTATGCTTAATGACATGATTCTTACTTGATTTATAAACAATCCTATATGAATTGTGTCAAGCTAAATCAATTGATTCATAACCAACTTAATAGATCCTAGTTGACATGTATTGATGATTTTTAAGATATGTACAATGGGATTGTAATATGTTTTTGATGGTAAGGTTGCTTGACTTATGATTTTTTTGTTACTATTGAATTATCTCATTTCATAATTTTTTGATTTAACAAAGGATGCTCTTAATGTATATATCCAAGAGATGGTTCCTTGGTACATGTATTTGCATATGATATTCTCTTAATGTATAAGATAAGGGATGGAGTTAAAGAAAAATTTGATTTGTACTGAACTACTTAGGAATCTAAAGGACACTGCCTTAGTAAATCTAAAACAAAATACATGGAGTGCAAGTTTAGTTGTATTATAAGCCATAATTTTGAAGGCATAATTATTGAGAACTATGCAATCAAGAAGAGTGAGAGGCTAAGATACCTTGGTTAAATTTTTCAAAATAATGATGAAATAGAGAGCAATGTGATCAAAAGAAAAGTTGATCGAGTTGTTGTACAATTTTATAGGATTACATGTTGGCCAATGAAAAAGAAACTTGTTGATAAATAAGGGTTACATAAATGAGGATGCTAAAGTGGATGAGTATAGTCAAAAGGATAGAAAGAAAAATGCATTTTTTAGTAGCGAGTTCGGAGTGGCTCTAATATTGGATAAGATTAGAAATGACATTTTAGATATTTCAAGCATATTAAGGTAGATCGTTTTATGTCCCTGTCAGAAAAATTGAGTATATGAATTTTGACCATGTTAAAATAGGCCTTCTATATCATTGTACACAATGGAAACAAAAGGTTCATGTCGCAGACCCCACTTAGGGACTAAGGCTTTATGCTTTATTGTTGGTGCTCATAATTTGTGCCCATAAGAGGCACCTGTAAGTGACCCAATGATCTATGGATCTAGGCTATTGGAAAGCTTGGTTCTGGATCCAAGCTAAATTTAGTTGTGTGCTAGGTACCTTATGGTACCAAGCATTGAGATTCTAATGTAAACTGCATTTTGTTTACTGAGATTAGCACTTCCATTGGATAGTTGTTTTTCCTTTGTGTTAATATTTAAACTAATTGTTCAGGTGCTTCCATTTGCTCATGAAGCTGCACAATTGGTTCTTCGAACAAACCTCATGTTTTTTTATTTTGAAGGTGATGCAAATAAGTTAAAGTATTCATATAAATGCTTAATACAAGATTTATATTCTAGTATGCATATTTTCTCATTGATTTCATTCAATATTTTGTTTCATCTAATATCTATCCATTTTTCTAAGTAAACTCCGTGGCATGAATTTATTGTTGTTGACATTAATGATTTCTTGCAGGTTTGTATTATCATATTTCAAAGCGTGCAGCAGGCATTCGCTATGTATTTATTGGGAAACCACCGAATCAACGACCAAGGTATAATTGCTCTGTTCATGGTTTGTTTGCTTTCATAATGTAGTTTCTTAGGAGTAAGATTTGCAAGTTATTATTCAATACTTGTACAAGAGGCTACAGTCTAATCCCAATGCGTTGCTCCTTAACCCTTTATACATTACAATTGGTTAAGTAGCATGCAACACAAATGTGTGAATACTCATTGCAAGCAGTAGAAAGAAACACCTGTATGTGAATATTTTAAGTTTGAATATAAACTCCATTTATCTTGAGGTCAAGTGGTTGAGGCACAAATGATATGTTTAAACAAAATTTTTCTTCATAATTACTAAACTAGTTTACCATGTTAATGCAAAGTGCTGGAGTATTTTATGAAAGTATTTTATGAAAGAAAATTCATCATCATCTCTCATTTATGTTATCCTGCTTAATTAGATAAATGCATACATAAATAAATAAAAGCTGAGCTTGTCAGGGTGAAAAAATCATGAATGGCAACATTGCTGGGAAATAGGAAACTTGAATTGAGATTTTTGACTCTGTATTAAGTATATCTCAAATCTTGTTTTTTGTTGAACTCGAGATATGTGCACATTGCATGCATCATGAGTGGTCTCAGGGGCTAGTGTTTCCAGGGGGGTCACCAGATCAAGTTGCAGCAGGGGCTCAAGTGGGAGTGAACTTTCTTGCAAGGGTTTTTAGGAGGCAACACCATTGGAAGAAAATTTTGTTTTACAACTCTTTTGGTAAATTTGTGTTGCAACTCTAAGTTTATATATTTGTTTGTGATAAGAGTTAGGATCATTCATTTGTATCATCTTTGCTATTTTTAGGGAAGCTGATCTCTTTATATGTTAGGTTTTCATGTTTGACTTTTTCTCATTAATCTTTGTGCTTGCATGCGATTTGAATATGTTGTGAGATGTGGCTTTTTTTTCCATTTTTTTGCTGTACCTTGACGTGCTATATAAGTAACACTGATGTAGGACAAAAATATAAGTTATAGTACTTTGAGTCATTCGTAATAAGATGTGCTGATTTGTAATCTTATCGGATTATTTTATAATTTTGAATCAAAATATTTAGGTAATTTTGGGTTTTTTATGTGAGTTATTTTGTGATTACGTGCCACAAAAATATTTTAGGTATTAAGCTTGAAACGATAATAAGTATAGAGTTATTTGAGTCATTTAAGGGGGATAAATGTATCAAAATGGTCCCTTCACAATTTTGTGATTTCCTCCTCACCGCTACTCTTCGTCTCTTTGTGTCTGTGGAGCAGTCGACAAAGGCTCAGACCGTCTCTGCATCGATGACGCTTCGAACATCCACCCGTCCGACATCGATGTCAAGTTCGGCGTCCACACCACCTACAATGTCAATGTCCCTTTCGAGCTCTTCAACGTACATGCTGTTTCCGACATCAACGTGCCTACCTACGTTGACATTGCTCCCAATGTTTACAACGTCGAGGCTTCCAACGACTCTTTGATGCTTCAAATTCTTCAAACACAGAGATAATTGGGATTTAAAGCAAGAAGAAAATAAGAGGGATTGCTGGTGGCACTATCACGATGTTGTCTTAAAAAAAAATCATAAGAAAGTAAACCTGATGTATAAATTTTTTTCTTAATTTTCTTAACTATGAGTGGGAATATTAAATCACACCACTCAAAAAGTATTTTTTCATTTAATCCAAAAGCCTTGGATCTTATTTACCACATCACCCTTTCACCCAATAATGTTTACCACATTGTTATCTTATTAATGCATAATTAATAAATTAATTACTTTGATTAAATAGTAGTATATTAGTTAACTTTTAATTTGATCATATTAAATTAATTTAATTAAAGCATTCTTAGAGTGTTAATGATATATTTGTTTGCTACTAATTAATATTATAAATTTTACAAATCTTAACATTATTCATTTATAATTGACTAAATATATTACTTAAAATTCAAATTTGCATTACCTTATCATATTTTAGTTGTAGTTTATATTTTAGTTTCTTTGTCGTTATTATTCAACTAAACTGTTGAATTCAAAAATTGCTGATAACTAAAGAACCCCTTATTTTTATTTTTATTTTACAGCACTGTGCTTTCCCCTTTTAAGTATATTACTTGAACTGTGTTCAAAGAAACTTTATTTAGTGATGTAGTTGAACTTTATTACACTATTTAGTGATATAGTTCAAATAAACAGAACTTTATTAAATTATTTTTCCATGAACGAAGTTCATGAAAATCGAGAATGGCTTGAAATCATTCTCCTTTTTCATGAATCTTTGTTCCCTATTAATGAACTTTGGAGAATGGCTTGTGATGTAGAGAATGCTTATCTTTGATTCCCTGAACGAAAAGTGGTATATGAATCAATCTAATTCATATTTAAATAATTTAATTAGCTTAATCTTAAAAGGATAAATTTTCCTTTCATATTTAACGGTTCCATCTAAATTAATGGCATGGGACCTAAAAAAATACTTGCATAAAAGCCAAGGGACCAAAAAAGTACTTACAAGAGTTAAGGACGATTTTGAATATTTTACTAGAGTCAAGGGGCGATTTTTATAATTTTCTCTTAAAGGGGCTAAGAGTGTGTTGGTCATTTAAATCAAAAAGGGGGTAACTATTGAGTTAAATCTGTCTTTTTGCATGCTTCTAATGGCTTATATATGAATGGAACTATTACTCGTAATCCAGTTTTTGCCCTCTCGTCCAATTAAGCAAAGAACCTTTTGTGCATGAGAAGTGCTACCTTTAGAGACAAACTTCCAAGGAAGAGAGGAAATCTTCTTGACGAAAAACTGTTAGTAAAGATCAAACTCAAGCTATTCTCACTATATCCATCATCCTGCTGCCAACTTTGTCGACTTCATCCACCAATCTCTGGTACTCCATTACTTCAAGCATTATATCTTACTTTCGTGATCAATGCTCCATCATATTGTTATCCGAGTTGGCTTCGACATCTTTTTCAATTGCAGATGATCTTTAGGCTTTATTTTGCAACTTCTACAACTTGGGGTGTCGCCACTATGCTAATATCATCCAAGTCTTCTTACTAAGCTCCAGTAACTCCATCATGAGTATCCATTGTTTTACTTAATATATTTGAAAACTGCTTCAATACTTTTATTCAAGTTTGTCGGAAGACACTTTGAAGAAAGAAAAGGTTTTTCTTAGTGATTTGGTATGAAAATATTGACTCCAACTGCCTCCGAGAGGCTTTAAAACCCCAAAATAGCATCTTAGGTTCCATATATATTCATATTGTTATTGAGAACAATATTATGATTTAGCACATAATAAAACCATCAATTTATGCTTTGATAGAGCACAAGGCAATTGTCAACAACTTGTATCCATCAAGTTATTATAGGCAGGTTGCTAATTATGTGTACGACTACAATAAGCACTACAGATTAAATGCAAAAATACAAATTTTAGTTTATCGTGGAGTCGATTCAAGCTACAATTTCAGGTATATTGTTGTCTTCCTCAAGCTGTTGTCATTAAATCACATATAACACACAATCACATGCTGCTGATTACGGTGTTTGCAATGAGAATACTTATTCATATGGCCCTGAGGCATGAATGACCACCCATTCACTGTCATACCACAACACTTAATAAGGTTTTTATCATTTCATCCTCCACCTTGTTCCAATTCTCATTATATATTATTGTGTGAGAAATTGAATCATCTTGTAACTTTGCATAAAGAGAGACTAGTTAAAATTCTTGATTAGAATAAAAGTTATTGAGCTTAAACTAGTTGAATATTTGATGGAACCACCACCATAATCTTCACATATAGCTGAAGAAACTTCCAAAAGACCACCACCCCCATCTCCATGTGTGCCTAGAAATCCCTCCTTCGAGCTGCTGATCTTGCCACCACAAGTTCTTATTAACTTTTTAAATTGGAATTTTCACATACATTCGAAGATCATTTTATTGAGCCACTCATTTTTCAATCACTGGAAGTTCATGATGATATATCTAATATTAAATCTCTATCCATACTTGAGGAACCTATTAGCAATTGTCCCCCCATCACCATAGCTTACTATTGATTACGTGTCATTGTTTGAATCTCCACATACATTTAAGGGCTCTTTTCTTATTAGTTCACTATGACAAGTTATTAACAAAACATCTGAGCAAAGTAAATTCCTCGTGTCTCCAATTCCACAAAATGCATGACTTAATTTTGAAAAATGTGTATACTTTTGTAACTCACAAATATATTTATGCATGAAGAGAACTTCTAAGAATTTGAAATATTCTGCACCATATTCCAATAATGGTTTTATTCAAATTTCTTTTGACAAAAATCTAATTTTTACACAATAAGTATCATTCAAATAAGATTTCATGCGGATAAGAAATCTTCATTTTTTTTCATAATATGAAAGCACACACAAGATTTATCTTACAAAACTTTATATAATGTATTGTTTGACTATAATACAATACTGAAAGAAAATTTTTATTGAAAAGACTAAAAGTGGAGCAAATGTACTATTCAAGAGGTTCATAGTGTCTAATGGCCAGATATAATCTTATTAAAAATATTACGAACCTCCATCTAGCCTATGTTGGCTACAATAATGGACTTAAAAAGTGTATAATTACTTCTCAATGAAATAGTACAAAATAAGAGGTCAATATTCACTATTATAAGAAAATTTGTAAGCAAACAATTAAAAACTGAAACATAAAGTTTAATTTGCAAGTAAAAATGGCTTTAAATGCTAGATGTTATAACATGTGAATTTTAATATTTTGTGCAATAAGATGCATAATTCATAGTAATTTAGTATTTTAGATTTCCTTATTCGATGGAATATTTTTAGATTTAGGTGTGACTACTAAAGGAAAAAAATTCATACAAAATCATGAACATACTTATTATTATTTTATGGTGCTTGCATCATTCCGTCTATTGAATTAGGTAATCATTTCTTTTATTTTTTTTCTTTGGTTTTATCTTGATGTCTGTGTATAACATGGTATTGGGATCATGGTGTACTTGTAAAAAAAGACTTGTAAATTTTAAGGCTTAAGTTTAATATTTATCATGTGTAATATGAATTTATATTTGGTGCTAGCGTATTTGATCAGTCTTACTAAAAGTTTATTTTGTTGTTTCTCTTATTTTAGTATGTAGAGTATTCAATGTACATTGGCTTTCAATTTGTTTAGAGAACAATCAAGCATTGTGAGGACATTGAAATTTTTATTTCGTGTTTTGGCACTAAATAATTTTTAAATATTGCCTTACTATTTTTATCATATATTATTAGCAATTTGTCATAGTTTCCATTGTGTTTTTGGAGTTTTTAGGAACACCTGACTCAACCTTACTATTGTAGAGCAAACCCAGGGCTAATCAACTTAACCATACTCCATATGAGTGATCCCGTGATAGTTAACTCTTGCCTTACTCGTTGATTTCACTTTTGGCTGATTGTTTCACAAGGAAGTGATCAGTCGGGCGCTATCGAAAACCTAGCCGACCATTCATACATAGAAATCACATCATCAAGCATTATATTTAGCATTAATCTTTTATTATAGCGCAATTAACTCTATCATTAACTCATCAACAGTATTTAAATCTTTTTGACAATTTTAATCACTCAACATACGCCCAGGGCTTCTGATTAGCTCTTCTTTTATGCAAAAGGATGTGACAGATTTTGGATTATGCAATTTATCTTACATGTCTCTTGATTTCAAGTTTAATATTCTTATATAAGAAAATAGTGCTTCTTTAAGGAGTTCAGAAGATAAATTCTTAGTTGTCCTACTATTTGTGATTTCCAGTGATTGAGCATAGTGCAAAGTTAGGAGAAGAATTCTCCAAGATTGAGCATATGCCAACTCTAAGGCAATACGAATATAGTGTTTATGATTTCTTTATTTTCCATATTCCCTTCTGAGCTATTACATGATTGGATATTCATCTCTGCAGAAATATTTCACCATAAGAAATTTGTTCTCAGCTTTATTGTGAAGGTATATAGTCTTACTAAACAAGTCACATAGCCCATCATAAGAATTAGACTAGCCCTTCACAAAATTTCTATCTCTTCCTATTGCCGAACATCGCGAACGAGTGTTTGTAGGTTGTTATATGCATTCATTACCTTCTTGTCTCTAAAGATGACTTTGAGGTTCTCCACTTCCTTGATTAATAGTTTGGTCTCAGACTTTATGATTTCTATGTCTTGCCTCAGTCTAATGCCCTTTTCCTACAAAGCAGATCTGGTGTGCTGTTGGTCTAAGTCCCTCCAGAAAGATAGCATAGGCTAGGGGATTTTAAAAGGCTTCACACCTTCCATTGAGAAGTCTCACGCTTCTGGTACTTGTTGGAATGAGCCCTCAGTACCTCCATCGTCCTCTTTGGAAATTCAAGTTAAGGTGGCTTTCCTCATCCCCTTTATCACTTGATATGATATACTTTTACAATTGGAGCGATTGGATTTCCTTTCATCTTCTTCAGGAGACTCTATTGAGCTTTAAAAAGATTGTGATTGAGCGCTTGGAAGAGGGGGAAATGATAATAATTTGTTTCGGTGCCAAATAATTTTAAATATTGCCTTGTTATTTTTATCATATATTATTCAACAAATTTTTATAGTTTCTATTATGCTTTTAGAGTTTATAGGAATGCCCAACTCACTCTTGCTCTTGTGGAGTAAAACCAGGGTTAACTAACTCTTTCAGACTCGTTCGAGTAATCTCGTGATAGTCGGCTTTTTCGCACTTGTCCAAGTGATTCCCTATTCGGCTAAGTTTGTTATGAGAAGGACATCACTCATGCACTATCGAAAGCATAACTGGCCATTCATATGCGAAAATCATGTTATCAAGCATTGCTTTCTGCATGAATTTTTATTATTCTTATTTAAAGTGCAGTAAAGTCATTTCCAATCGTTTTTTACCATGTTAAGTACCCGACTGTGTTCTCAGGGCTTCTATTTAGCTCTTTATGCAAGAATGGGTTGGACCTTGGATTATACAATTTACCATTCTAGTTCTTTTGTTTTTCACTTCTATTAATTTTTTATAAGGAAATAAAGCTTCCTTGAGGAGTTTTAAATAAAATATATCGAGTCTTCTTCCAATCCTATTTTCCATGATTGAACATAATGCAAAACTTGGAGAAACACTCTCCTAAAGTGGGCATAGATCTATTCTATGGTCAAACCACTATAAATGTGTGTTTGGTTTTTTTATCATTCTAATTCCCTTTTGAGCTATTTGTATTATCAAATATTGATCTCTTTTCAATGAAAGAAGCTCTGCCATACAATTTTTGTCCGAACACTTCAACCAGAACCTGTACCACATTTGATCGAATCTCAGATTGAAAAAACTCGGATCCACATAAATATTATATATTTTCTAATAGAAAAAACAAGGGTTGTACAAATTCAATGAATAACTGGAAATTTGAATAAAATCAAGAGAAAATTAAAAGCATTGCTGAATAAAGTTATAAATGGCAACTTTGGAAATTTTTATCTCTTGAACTTGGTTTCACATGTACAGAACAATCACTTTGAAAAGGGAAAGAACATAAATCTCAGTTTTGATTCACAAATCACCCCATAAATATTTTTGGAATGCCATTAGATTTTATAATAACCAAATTTTTTGTTGATTTGACATTGAATGTTATAAGTGTATGGTGGAAAGTTCAATTGGTAAATATTTTCCAAATTTTAAATGAAAAATAGCTATGCTTGCTTTAATCAGTTCATTATTTTGAAGTGTTAGATGTCTGTGTTGTGTGTGTATGATTTGTGTAGCTTATTTGCAATTTTTTCATGTGCTACTTCGTGGATTATTTGCACTTGATTTTTCTCTCGAAGAACGTTAAGCTTTGTCATAATGCATGCTTTCATTGTAGTTATCTGACATTGATTGGGAATGTTGTAATTGACATCTTTCATTGGTGTGTTACTTCAGATATCAAATCTTGGGAATTTTCCTCTTGATTCAGCTATGCATTCTTGCTGGCGAAGGGGTGCGAAGAAGCAATTTTTTTTCAATTGCTAATTCTGTTAATACATCGTCACTTGGTGGTCATCTGTCTTCTACAGGTTATTCTTTTGTTGATTGCTCTCAGCAGAATTTTTATATCCATTGTATCTATTGTGTTTAATATTGTAGTGATAAGCAAGGAAAAGTTCAATTTATTGTTGATCCTGATTACTTGTGGAAGTATTCTATGTGCTACTTGGATTGAATTTGCTAGACGTTTACTAAAAGTTGTGAGCCAACATAATCCATGACAGTATACTTGCCTTGTGGTTGTTATGATATCAGTCTATCGCATTATCGTTCAAAACCCAACACATCTTAAAGGTAAAAGTAACTTGCTTTATCATTGCCATTCGTCCCACTCCATTAATCCAATATTTGGTCCTACACGAGGTGTGGGATGACTCACCTTGTGCATAGAATGATGCAAGATGAGTTAAATATAGGTAGAGTTCTGTTTTCTATCAAAAAGCTATGGATACGGATAACTTGGTGATTGCTCTTTGTAATTTACTATTGTTTTTGTTTTAATCCTTTAATATTTAGAAACTTACTTCAATTTTATAATTTAATATTATTTTTCCGTTAGTTCTTAGAATTTACTATGAGGGACTGTTCATTTAAAGATTAAGTTAGCTTATCTCTGGCTTAAGTTTTGAACAACTTAAGCTAACGTAAGTCACCTTTCAGCAAAAGTACAACTTGAGTTATAATATATCACACCAACCTCATATCATCAGTTTAGCTAAGCTAAGTTATGCTAAGCCAAGATAAGCTTAAAATGAACTGGCCTTTAGTTTTGCTGTAGTTTTAAAATGCCAATTAATAGAAAGTTCAATACGACTGATTTTCTTATCTCTCGCAGTTTACATTACCATTACTAAAAACTTAATGTTAAGTTTCTTAAGAAACTATCCACGCAGGTCTTAAACCTACGACCTTCTCTTTTTACAACAATGCTTCAACCAACCGAGCTAATGTACCTTTCTGTCAGTAATAAAATTTAAATTATAATTAAATTTGATAATTGTGTTCATTATATTATTAAAATGCCTTCGAATCCATCAAATAAAAAATTTGGGGTAGATAATCACTTAGTAATATGAAGATTTAGGCTGTGTTTATGAAGGGTATAATGTTTTCTTGGTAATGCTATCAAATGCATTTTAAGTACTTTTAATAAAGATGTATTTTAAGTTTCTAATACGTATGTCCTCTAATTTTTTATTATCTACTTTCTGATACTCACTCTAAAAATAATTTCAAACTTAAAGATGTTTGAAAATGTAAAAGTTTGAAAAAATTATTAAAATGATCAATTGTCTTACAAAATGTTTAAAATAATCATCAATTTTTGTAAATATTTTCTTGGTCTCTTGACTTTAATTTAAATGATTTTTTAGTCATTGTCCATAACGTATGCCCTTTCGTTAAAAAATCAAGGTTCGCGAAGACGAAGAAGTGTTGCCCGCTGAACCTTAATTTTTTAACGAAAAGGACGGACATTATAGGCAAAATAACGACAGGGACTAAAAAAATCACTTAAATTAAAGTCAAGGGACAAAAAAATTTTTTACAAGAGTCAAAAACTATTTTAAATATTTTGCAAGAGTCAAGGGACCGTTTTGATGCTTTTCTCATAAAAAATTTGATGAATGCTAGTTCCAATTTATTTGTAGTTTCTATTTTTAAAGGTGCATGTGCTCTATTGATTAGATCATTGTGCCATTAATTTTAAGGTACTAGATTCAAAATTTCACGAACTGTGTTTTCTTAAATTAACTCTAGATTTTAATTATGATAATCTAAACTGTGCTAACAAAGCAATATTAAACGACAGAATATATTCCAGCCATATTAAATTTTCAATTAGATGTAAAATTTTAAGTGAAACTAATAGCAAATTATTTTGAATAAAGTGTAACTTTTAAAATTTTAAGGCCAAAGTTGTACCAATAGGAAACTATAAGGATTAAAGGGAAATTTCTAAAATTTAAATGGAAATATGCAAAAAAATGCTGATGAACTGTATTCAACTTTCTGTTTATTTCTCCTCAGCATTGCTTATAACCAGTCAGTAGAATCTTGTCAGCCTTCGGAAGACTTCCAGCCATCAACTGCTTTCCATTGCCTCTACTTTTAGTCGTTGTGTTCCATATCAGCAGCTGGACATCCATCCCACTTCTCACCAAAACCTGAAGATTTCTCCCAGCTGTAACCAGGATTTCTTATCAGCCGCTGGTACTCCAGTTTTTATACAAAAAGTTTATCAGCCGCTGGATTTTCAATTATTTTTATACAAAAAGTTTCAATGTAATTGAAACATATTTGCAGGGATAAATTTGTACATCTTATTTTCTGTCAAATTATTGATTATTTTATTTATTGTTTAACAATTGTAAAGTTGACATCTATCAGTACTTAGTTTCACAATTGACTAGTATTCAAATGCTCACATTTTTGAATAGTGCCCTGATTAGGAGCTTGTCCTAGAGGAAATGTGCTAAGAACCAAACGGTGCTGATACTGCTACCTGTTGATTTTACCATTTTTTTTTTACTCTGTTTAAAGTTTGTAACCTTTATTTTGACCTTTGTAATCAAAATTTATGAATTAATGAATAAATGAGTTATATTTGATGTTTACATATTGTCTTTTAAACCAGGCAATATGATCCCGTGGTTAGGGGACTTACCCCAAAATTGATACTGATTAGCTCCCACTAACTCGGCATAAGTTCCCCACATAAGCTTCCATAATATCCATTGCTTGTTGCTACGTTAGTTCTTAAGTGTTTGCCTGGCACCTAATGAGCTTTGAAAACAAAAGACAGATTTGGCAAAGTGCGAAAATTTATCAAATAAAGCATTGATGGTCATATAAGATTTGATGAGATGTTAAGTATCAAGCCTTTTACATCTTGAAAGGAACTCAGTTATAGGGTGAAATTTAATTTGATCAGCTTAGTTGATAGATGCGCAATTGCAGCAGGATGTGATCATCATGCATATACGTGTAGCTGAAATGAAAAAGAAGCTTTAGGATGAATTGATGATGAAGAACACGAGAAAAGGATGGAATTGTGGAAGGTTGAGAGAAATAATGAGAAATCTTATGGAAGGTCATTTTTATTTGAGATATAGAAGTGATTGCATTATGATAAAACATTGATAATGTTTTTTGAGTATGAGAGTTTCTAAAAAATACATTGAATTGCCTAATGTGAGAGTTTTTCACCACATTAAATGAATGAATGAACAAAGTTGCTTAAAAATTCTTGATGAAATAGTGAAGTGTGTTTTTGTTTGATTAGTGATACCAATGTGCAATGCGCAATGCGCAATGTGAAGAAGTATGACCTTTTTTATTTTTATCACGCAAGCAAAGCCAAGTGTGCCTAACGAACAAAGTGCTAATCTAATAATGATGATTATGATTTATCTCTAGTTTCTAAAAATTTTTCTACTTGAGAATATTTTTTGAGGGTCTTACAATCGTAATACATAAAACTCAAATTTGCTGATATAACACTTTTGTTGAGAAGTTCATATGATTTCATCTTTGATTTAGAGCTTGGGCTTCTTTGGCAATCATCTGATAAGCAAATTGTGTTTTGTTGAATATCCTAACCCACCTAGTAGCAATGGAGAATTGTGCTTGGCTTGTGTGCAAGGCACTTCACAAAATACTGACTTCTTTTGATGCGGCATGCAACGACATTAGAATCAAGTGATGTGCGCCTCAAAAGCATACTCTTAACAACTCTATGGACCGCTGGAGGTAAATATCATTAATAATATAACATACTGTTAAAATGATATATGAAATGCGTTTTGGAACATTCATATTAAACATTTATGCTCGAGCACTCAAGCAAGGAAGGCACTTCACAATATAGTGTGAATTTCATAGCATCATTACTGCTATTATATTTAATAGGTATGGAAAATAAAATTTAATTTAAATTTTTTTGAATATGGATAAATATTTTTTCTGATTTGAGCACAAATGCCAATGCAATATGAGAATGATCATTCATTAAAAGCAGCAAAATTTTAAAACCGATGATTGGTCAAACATCTCATTTGAAAATTTTATTGGCTTTATTGTGTCTCAGAAGCATCAAGATTGATCCTCTAAAATAAAGGTTATCGTGGAGATACCATTGCCTTATACACTAAAATAGCTTGGCTCTTTACATTATAGTTTACGGTATATATAAAAGGTTTATTTCAATCTCTCGGGAAGACATCAACTTTAGGGTATGGAATGATGCATGTTGGGAGGTTTTTAATAGCATAAAATAGTACTTGCTGTTGAACTCTTCAAAGCCTTTGATATTTTGTACAGCTGCCCTAGATGAATTGACAAGGGTGCTGCTTGGGCGAAATAATGAAAAATGAAAAGAAAATGCCTTGCTTACATCATCCAACAAATGATCAGAGCAAAATTTAGATGCACACACATCAAGAAACAGAGTTTGTCTAGGTTTTGTTGTGAAGAAACTCTAAAGTTGCATGCTGGAACCAAAAGCAACATTGTTATCAAGGGTAGATCCTTCAAGTTTTTTTATGAAGTTGCTTAAATTAATGACTTGACTAACAAAATGAACTATGTTATTATTGCCATTTGATGACATATGTGCCACAAAGAGCAATAAACAAGGGACAAGTATTAGCTAACGTTTCAACTGCTCATCTTTTGTTGACAGATTTGCCATTAAATGATGAACTACTTCATAAATAGATCCCTAGTTTGGATTGCCAGGAAAGTGATCCTACAGAGTGGGAGCTATAGTTTGTTAGAGATGTGTCAACAAAGCCATCCACATCATCTGAATGTACATAGTACAAGCTAGGATAGGATTGTTGGAATCTCGTTGTTGAAAGCTCGGACAAATAAAATTGAGTATGAAGCTTTGATAGTAAAGCTTAAGCTTGCCATTAATATGGAAATTAAGAAGCTTTGCATATATAGGGATTTGCTATTGATACTTGAACATATAACATGCTATTTAATCTTGAAATGAACTTATAACATGAACAAGCATTAAAAGTGCTGAGGAAAATTCAGGTAACTCTAACAAGAGCTTACATGCGAAAAGAATGGCCAAACTAATGCATTAGCCTATCTTGCTATGAAAATTACTGGTCCTCGAGTAGATTAGATCATGACAATTGTCCAAAATCAAGTTTGGACGTCAGTTTTTTAAGAATCTGTAAAAGCGAAACTCACAAAATTTAAGAAATAAATGAAAAAAAATGATTAGAGGGAATTATTTTTCTCTTATTTTAAAGAGGGAGGGCTACCTAAAGCTAAATCAATGGCTTCACAAATATTATGAAAGAGGGATCTTGGTAGCTTTTTGCTAAGGCACAATATTGAAAAGTGTAACTTTCGCAGCTCTGGTGTTAAACTCTGCGACAACGTGATTTGTATGTGCTTCTTTGTCTTCTTGAGGCAAGCGAAGGAATACATATTTATGAGTGAAATCCCAAAGATGCTGATCTTCTAAGAGTGGATGCAAGTTCTCAGGTTGACTCGAAATATCTATAAATTTGTGAGTGCTTTCTTAATCTTCTTTATTTTTACTTTACTAGTATATTTAATTTCTTTCTTAATTTGAATTAAATCATCTCAAACACATTAAAATTAATAAAATTTATTAAAGTTTTATTTTGTAAAGTTAATATTTTATCACCCTTCTATTGCGTAATATTGTTTTGGTTCTAAAAAGCTAACACTCAATACTTAAGCTTTAAAGCAGTCATTTCTCTTAATGTAACTTTCAATCTACACATAAGCCATATGTTAGATCAATATAATAATAAATAAAAATATGCTTTTATAAGACACATGCTCTAAAGAAAAGTGCATGAATCAGGAAAACGTGGATACAAATAGTTTAGTAGATCAACTAATTGTTTTAAGAATTTAGATTGTTCTGATTCCTAGCGGATTTAAGTGATTATAGATGAGCCACATTAAGACAGTTTTGATTCCTGTTAGATCTAAATTATTTGAACTTTTCAAAATTAAATATCCAACTTTTAGATAATATAATTGTTCCTAGTTGAATCATATTCTAATGTTAAATTAAAAAAAATCAACTCTTTATTATTTAAGGATCTTAGTTGAGTTTTCAATTTCTAAATGATCTAAGTGAACTTTAACTATATAATTTGAGTTTAAATGGCTTAATTTTAACAATATCTAAATGATCTCAAGAATACAAATTATGGATCACTTTGTCTAAATGGAAAGGCTATAAAACTCATCCACTATCTTGGCTTTCAAATCGATTTAAGTCCTATATATAACTTAAATGAGTTTTTAAAAAATGTTATCCTCATCTTATTATTAAATGAATTTTTCCATGGATGTAAGCTTGACACAATCTAGGTTCAAAATAGCACCAATGCCAAAATGCCTTCTAATTCAATAAAACTTGAAAGAACTCCTAAGAAGGGGTAGCCAAAGGTTGCATAAGAGGAAGAGAGGCATGAGAGAAGGGATCACATTATACAGGCAATCAAAAATATTATTATTCATTTGTGTAGGATTACATTACAATGGCTCTATATAAAGTATAGTAAGGGTATCTTGTCACCCCCATAAGCTTATCATCATATAGCTATTGTAAGCTTATTACATAAAATTGATGTCTTGGAGTGGGCAGATGCTTAGTGAGATTATTCTCTAGTTGTTCGTGTGTCGAGAGGTACTTGGGGACAACTTGTTTCCTGTGGATACATGCCTGGATGGAGTGGCAGTCCACTTCCATGTTTGGTGCGGGCGTGAAATAATGGATTGGTGACAAGAGCGATTGCCGAGACGTTACTGCACAAGATTGTTGTGGGAGGAGAGGCCCCCATGAGTTTTTTGAGTAGTTGCCACAACCATAGAATTTCTGAAATTGTTGATGCCGGCGCCCTGTATTCTGCTTTTGTTGATGTGCGAGCTACTGTGACATGTTTCTTTGCATTGCTTTCAAGAAATATGCAGTAACTTGTGTGAATTTTTTGTCATGGAAATCTTCTGCCCAATTTGAATTTGAATAGGTTATAAGAATGTTGTCTGTTTCTTGAAGATGTATCCCTTGATTTGTAGTTTCCCTTAATGTATCGTAGAATTTTGTCAAGAGCGATTAAGTCTTGATCTGTGGGCTAGTGCATGTGCTGACATACATTGTTTACCACAAAAGAGATGCTCGGGCTGAAGAGTGTGTCAGTGCTGCTGCTTGTTGATGGTTGGTTAGTACCGCCGCCTGATGAGAGTGGAGTGAGTGCTAGCTTGCAATTTCTCATTCCTAATTTGTCTAGAATGGTGAGAGCATAGGTAGTTTAGTGGAGAAGGATACTGGTACCTTGATTTTGCATCTGGATGCTAAATAATTGTGTGAGGGTTCTTAGGTTTTTGACCTCGAATTGGTGACTCATTGATGTCATGATTTCTTGTATTTTATGGGTGTTGTTTCCAATGATGAGAATGTCGTCGACATGGATGAGAATGAAGATGGAGGTGTTGTTGTGTTGATGTTTGAGAAGGGAGTGGTTGGCTTGGCTGTGAGTGAAGTGGTGTTCATTTAGGATAGTGGTAAGTGAAGTGTACTATTGCTGGGGAGATTGTTTTAGACCATAGATTTCCTTTTTTAGGAGATATGTGTGAAAGCCCAATATTTTGAGTGAATAAAATGATTATTTATTATCTTAGTTAATTTGACTAATCTATTAGTTATAATTCTAAAGCAAAAATATCAAGTTATTAAAAATAATTTTGGAGAATTTTGGGAAATTTTTAGAAATTTTTCCATCAGTAATTATTCCCGGTTATTTATGATGAATATAAATCAAAATAATTATAGAAAATTTTTTGGGTGTCAAAATTTAAATATTTTTGAATTTTTGAATTTTACACTATCAAATTATCTATCAACAAAAATTTTATAATTTTTGGAGCTAAAATGGATGAGTTATGATAAAAATACTTTTGGAATAAAAAAATAAAATTTGGCCATTACGGTTTCGGCAAACATAATTTTGGCCAACTTCAAAAGCAGATCCCGGGACAACCACTTGGCCAAATTGGACAATTTTGGTGTCTATGGATTCCTCTCAATGGGATCTATATTTTGAAACCTTAAATTTAAATTTTGAAGATATATTTTTTATTAATTTTGAGAAATACTAAAATTTTGTTATTAGCCAAATTATACAATATTATGCCATAATTTTTGGGGGTTTTGCATTTAAACACCTAATTAAAGGCACTAATTGATATTTCACTGAAATTATTCTCAATCAAGTCAAATTATGTTAAGCTATTCAAATTCCGCCATGATTAAACCTACACCATTTGATCTTTGCTAAAGCCTTATATGGAGTCCTAGATCTTCTAACCATAATTAGAAATTTTAAATTCTGCCTTTATTTTATTCTTACCTACATTTGAAAGCATTTGTCAAACTCCTTTTCTCTTCCTCTTCTCCTCCTCTCCAAACTCTAAGGACTTCATCCCTAAGCAAATCCTACTGCAAGGATAAGATCTTGGAAACTCTAAACCACATAAAGAAGGAGATCTAGGCTACACTATCTCATTCTTTTACGACAAAATTTCTTTGCTTTGAGACACTTTCTTCTTTGATTCTCTCATTATTTCTCTTCTTTATTAAATATATTTCATGTTTGAAATATATATATGTATATATATATACCGATCAAATAAATAATAATTGCAATATTGGTAAGTTATAGACACACTCACAATGATATTTTAGATTGCTTAATTTATGTGTATATTCATAAAATTCCAAAAGAAATTTCTTAGATTTATTCAAATATTTTATAATTTTTTATCCTCATTTTGTACTATCATAATTCTTATTTTATTCAAAATTAATTATTGTAATTTTGCACACACATTCTCCGATGTATTTTTAACAAATCACTAGAAGACACTACATCTTAATTTTGCTTTTAAGATGTTCAAAAATCATCCCAAAGATTAGAAAAAAAATTATTTTATTTAAACATTTTTTTCCAGGAATTTCTATTTTTTGTGAACTTTGAAAATAATCTTTAAGCTTTGAGTGCTATAACTTTGCATGATTACTCTCCTATAAATTGTGAAACAATTTTACAGAAGATATTATTGGTCCATTTGAACTCTATGGTCACCTTTTAAGCACTCAAACACCCATTTAAATCCAGAAAATAATTTTTGGCAGATTTTAGAAATTTTCTTGCTATATTGTTGTTGTCATAACTATCCCAGAAAGAACATTGCCAACAGATTTTGTGGCAGATTTCATTTTATAAACAGGTATTTTACTAAAGTGGGCCAATGTCATCGTTGTGGAAGATAGAATCATATATCAAATTTTTGCTATGCTACATATACAGTAACTGGTCATCGGATTCCTATAATGGTAAAAAGGTTGTTGAGGAGCAAAATAAATCCCAAGCCAATAGAGAAAGTGTTATTGCCTCAAATAGTGGTATCATTCGTTGGTCAAAGATGTACTGCTACCAATATCATTGTTGCTAGCAATGCCTAGTAGATGATTAGAAAGGGATACCCTACATTTTTTTATGTATTATCAAGTGCTGAGAATAAACTTATGACACTCAATGAAACACCAATGGTTTGTGAATATGTGGATATCTTTCCAGAGGAACTTTCTAGCTTACCTCCCCCAAGAGAGTTAGAGTTTAGTATCGAACTAATACCTGGAACGAATCCTATCTCTAAAGCACCTTATAGGATGGCACCAAAGGAATTACAAGAACTTAAAGAGCAATCTCAAGAACTATTCAAAAAAGGTTTCATCCAACCTAACAGTTCCCCTTGGGGAGCTCCAGTGTTATTTATCAAGAAGAAAGATGGAAGTATGAGTTTATGTATAGATTATCGCGAGCTTAATAAGGTAACTATCAAGAATAGATAAATGCTAGCTAGAATTGATGATCTCTTTGATCAACTAGCCGGTGCCACAATATTCTCAAAGATTATCTAAGATCTGGTTACCACCAACTTCGTATAAGAGAAGAAAATATTCCCAAATTTGCATTTAGAACTCGTTATGGGCATTATGAGTTTTTAGTAACACCCTTTAGCTTAACCAATGCCCTATCTTATTTTATGAACTTAATGCAACAAATATTGAAGCCATATTTAGATTCATGTATCATTGTATTCATCGATGATATATTGATTTATTCTAAGATTGCTACAGAACATGAAGAACACCTTAGAATTATTTTAAACATTCTAAGGCAACATCAACTGTATGCTAAATTTTTCAAATATGAATTTTGGCTGTAGTCGGTAGCCTTCTTAGGCCATGTGATTAGTAAAGGAGAAATATCAGTCGATCCTAACAAAATTAGTGCAATCCGAGAATGGCCCCAGCCTACTTAAGTGATTGAAATTCGCAGTTTCTTGAGTCTAGCCGATTACTACTGCAAGTTTGTAAAGAATTCCTCCGTAATTGCTATCCCTCTCACCCGTCTAACTCAAAAGAGTGTACCATTTGTATGGGAACTTTCATACGAAAATTCATTCCAGAAGCTTAAGGAGTGTCTAATGACAACTCCAGTCTTAGTCTTACCCACAGAAGAAAGGATTACTAAATTTATATTGATGTTTCACTAAATGGTTTGGGTTGTGTGCTTATGCAAGAAGGGCATATTATAGAGTTTGCTTCTAGACAACTGAAGGTTCATGAAAAGAACTATTTAGTTCATGACTTAAATTTGGTTGCAATAGTTTTGCTCTTAAGATTTGGAGACACTATTTGTACGGAGTAAAATGTGAAATCTTTATTGACCATCAGAGCCTAAAGTATATCATCACGCAGAAATAAATAAATTTAAGACAACGAAGATGGTTGGAACTGATTAAAGACTATGATTTATCAATCAATTACCATCCGGGAAAGACAAATGTTGTAGCCGATACTTTGAGCAGAAAGGGAATGGCTAGCTTGCACTTGTTGACTTATACTCCGTCATTGCTGAGAGAAATAGAGGAGTTATAATTGGAGGTGTTATTACCTTCAAATGTCATTCTGTATCGGATGAACTTGTAGTGCTCATTAATTGATGAAATCAAAGTAGCTCAAGGAAAAGATAAGGACTATTCCCTTTTAGTCTCTACTATTATGGAAGGAAGCGATCATAATTGAATCTAGATTCAGAGGAGTGCGTTTGGTGTGGACCTTGAATTTGGGTACCTAATGAGTCTGAGTTAAGATCCAAATTGTTAAAGGAGGTTCATCAATCCAAATACACCCTCCATTTAGGGAATAATAAAATGTATCAAGATATGAAGAGTCACTTTTGATGGCCAGGGATGAAGAATTATATCACCGAGTTTGTGTCAAAGTGCGAATCATGTAACCTCGTCAAGGTTGAACATTAGAAGCATGGAGGATTATTACAACCATTATCTATTCCTTAATGAAAATGGTAAGATATTTCTATGAATTTCATTGTTAGTTTTCCTCGTTCTCGATCAGGTAATGATGCGATATGAGTCATTATAGACAGGCTAACAAAATCTGAATAATTTCTACCCATTCAGTAGACAGATCCTGTGAACAAATTAGCTAAGCTTTATCTCAAAGAAATTGCCTGATTACATGGCATCCCAAAGTTTATTATATCAGATCGTGATAGTCGCTTTACATCAAAGTTATGGCGAATGGTCCAACAAGATCTAGGTTCACAACTCTAGCTAAGCACTGCCTTTTATTCTCAAACAGATGGGCAAACCGAATGAGTAAATCAAGCTTCGAAAAATCATCTTCATCTTTGTGTGTTAGATTTTGGAGGCAGTTGGGATGAGCACCTCCCATTAATTGAATTCCCTTACAACAACAATTTTCAAGCAAGCATCGAAATGGCTCCACATGAGGCTTTATATGGGAGATGTATCACCCCACTGTCCTGGAATGATGTTGGTGAGGGCAAATTACTGGGCTCATGTAACGACCCAAAGTCTTTACTTTACGAATTAGGTCAAATCCCGCCTTCAAAATCAGGATCCCGGGGAATTTCGAATTAGGGCAAACAAAAATACCATATAAGAATAATTATAAAGGTCAAACTGCCCTAGTTTGGGAAAAAAATTGAATAACGGAAGCTCCTGCTTTATTTTCTGAATTAATTAAAATCTATAAATCGAGAACATTGGAATGAGTGTTCAAATTCATCATTTTCAGTGTCATTATGTTAAGTATATTATTTAAAAGCTGCTCGAGAAGTTTCATCAAATTCTGAGCGCCGGTTTTATTGTAGTTAATTTTTGATGTTTTTAACCTCAAAAATTAATATAAAATAAAATATTACTCAAATTCAAAAAATTTCGGCACGAGGGTGTTCGTAATATCGTAACACACATCGGTGTCAAGTTTCATTGTATTTGGACGCCAAACGGCGGAAAAATGCAATTAATTTAAGTTTTAAGTGATTTTCTAAAACTTTCCTCCCCCCCCCGGCAAATCGCAAGCCGTGCGATTTCTTCCGCCTCTGGCGGAAGAAGCTTCCGCACCAGGGAAGTACTGTCACGCGCCATGCGCCATTAAGGCGCTTTTAGCGCACGTTTGGCGCAGGAGACCCCCTCTTGCGCCTATTTAAGCACTCCCAACCCTCCCTTCTCCTCTCCAAAGCAGCCATTCTTAGCCATAACAACTCCCCCACCATTCAGCCCTCAGCCCCTACCAGTAGCAGCAGCTCCCCGCCAGCCCCTCCTCCTTAGCCCCTACCAGCTGCTAGCCCTCCAGCAGCCAGCAAGCCGTCGGCCACCCAGCAGCCCCCTCTTGCTGCCTCCACTCCTGCCAGCCTTCTCAGCCCTCGAATCGTCCTCAGCCAGCCAGCCAGCAGCCTTCGGCCTCCCTCCATTTTCCAGCAAAAAAATCTAAATCGAGGTATGAGGTGAAGGAAATTTATGAAGGAATTTAGGAAAGTTAAATATTTTCATTATCTTCATTATCTTATGCATATGTTAAGATATTTTAGTTTTAATATCTTAAATGTGTCATTACGATGTTCATTAAGTAAATAATGAATAAATCGTAATAATGTTATAAAAATGACACTGCTATTTCCATTTAAGTATTTTTTTCACAATCATTTTTATTAGTCTTTATTCTTTCCTACAGTAATATTATCATAATTATAATTTTATATTATTACATGAAGTGACTTAATAAAATACGGACTTCTATCATTATGAGAATGTGAAAGAAAGGACAGAATAGAAAAGAAGAATATAAAAAAATCCTTAAAAATATATCACATCACTTTTAAAAAGATGTCACTCATCCGAACTTAATGAATAAAGGTACCCAGTACATGATGAATATTACATTTTGCGCTTTTATTGCTTCGCTTATTTGCTTTGAGCCAAATTTCATTTGAAGCTTGGTTGGTTGTTCGGAACCAACGTGGCAACATTCGTGGCTAGATACTGGAAAAATGACATCAGTAACAACATTCGTGGCTAATTACTCGAAAGAAGACATCAATAATAGCATTCATGGCCAGTTACTGGAAAATGATATCAGTAATGATATTCGTGGCTAATTACTGGAAAGAAGACATCAGTAAAAGCATCCATGGGTTGTTACTGAAAAAATGACATCAGTAACAATATTCGTGGTAAGTTACTAGAAAAATAATATCAGTAACCTACATCTTTTGAAGAAAATTAATTATTCAATTTACGCTTTTACCTCGTTATTTTTCCTGCATCTTTTTCGCAAATCGCATTCTGCTATTATAAAATATAATACTTCATTGCTTACTGCAGTACTTAGAGTATTCTCTAACTACTAAGAATTTCAATCCCGGTATTATTTTATGTACAATACCAGGTCAGGTGCTTCTGGGAGAATACATGCAAGAACCCTAATGCTTAAAATGTTAAATTTGCTGATAGATCCACGATGCTATTTTGCTTGTTTATATTTTATCTTTTTTTATTCACTTTTGTACGAGGAGTGCGATGAAAAGATCTTGTAATATGAACTATTGAAATAAATGAATAATATCTTTAGTTTTTTATGTGTTTTTGCTTTCTTAAATTACTGAATATGATTCTGCGGTACGTGAACACCCGAATGTCGGGCCATCACAGCTCAGATCTTGTGATTCAAGCAACAGAGAAAATCAGATTAATTCAACATCGAATGAAGGCAGCCTATGAGGGCCCGATGCCGGTTCGGTAGAAACTGTTTTGGCATTTGGTAACTGCTCACCGCAGGATCATATCAAGCAATTTGAGAGAAAAAGAATGCGCATATAAAAGTGAATGATGTCTCATTTAGCAAAAGTTCTTATTACAAGTTCAATCATCGTACAACCCAAAAAAAAACAAAATAAGCAATTCAGCGCCTTTGTTGATCTTTTGAAAGTTAAGGTTCTTATTTAACCTCTTCCAGGAGCACCTGACCTAGGTATTGTACAGAAAATAATACCGGGATTTGAATTCCCAGTAATTAGAGAATACTCTAAGTACAGCAGTATACAATAACAAATTAATTTGTAAAGGTGCGATTAACGGAAGTAAGGTGAAAATAACATGCAAGATAGGTAAGGCTACTGCGCAAAATAAGTAAGCAAAATTCTGCAATAAGTAGTTATCACAAATAACGGTTACTGATGTCATTTTCCAGTAACTAATCCCGAATGTTACTGATGTCATTTTTCCAGTAACAACTCTGAATGTTATTGATGTCATTTTTCAATAACAACCCCGAATGTTGCTGATGTCATTTTATCAGCAACAACCCCGAATGTTACTGATGTCATTTTCCAGTAACAACCCCGAATGATACCGATGTCATTTTTCGGTAACAACCCCGAATGATATTACGTTGGTTCTGGACAACCAATCAAGCTTCAAAACGAATTTTGGCTCAAAGCAAATATGTGAGGCAAAGCAGTAAAACAAAATGCAAAATGTAACACATGTCATATACTGGGTACTTTTAATCTTTAAGTTCAGCAGTTTAACAGCTCGAATGAGTGACAGTTCGCTCAATCTGCATTTAAGTTCCCGATATTTTTAAGTTAGCTTTTTAATGATTTAGGAGTTTAATTTATTCTTTCATTCTGTTCTTCTTCTTCTGCCTTTGAAGTTCAATTGAATTAAGCTGCTGTTAAAGCAGTTGTTAAGGTGTCTTTCTGATTATCATACTAATGTATGACGAAAAAGTCAGAATAATCGACTGAATTGGCAAATAGAAAATAGTAGTCATTTATAACACTTTGAATCATTCTCATTATTAATAAATGAGAATAATTCGATTGTGAATGACTAATTATAAACTTGATAGAGAGAGTAATTAGATTAAGAGAAAGCGTACGCGTTCTTTCAAATTTCTTTCCCTTACCTTAGATATAGGATCGCTGGCACACGAAAAGAAGCTGGAACGGGTTGGCCAAAGGATGGCCGAGGGTTGCTGGAGCTGCTGCGGGGGCTGCCGGAAGCTGCGGGGAGTGGCTGTCGGGGCTGCCGGAATCTGCGGGAAGGGGCTGTCGGGGCTGCCGGGAGGTGGCTGGAAGGGGCTGAGGAGGGGTTGCCGGCTGCTGGAAGGGCTGAGGAGGAGGCTGGAAGCTGCTATGGGGAGAAGAGGGGAGGGGATGGGGGGTTTTATAGGCGCACTAGAGGCGCCACAACGTGCGCCAACTGGAAGCTTCTCCCGCCAGAAGGCGGGAGTGGGGCCGGGGGTCAGGGTCGGCCCTCTGGGCCGACAACCTGCGCCAAAAACGGCGCAGGCAGGCGCCAGGCTTCAGCCTAGCGCGAAAGCTTCTCCTGCCTGGCGCGGGAGAAAAAGGAGGGGGCGAGCGTAAGGAAGAGAGAAAAAAACAGAGAAGAGAAAAAAAAGAAAGAAAAAAATGGAAAAATTTTAAATTTCAAATTAACCGTATTTTTTTCGCCGTTCGGCGTCCGAATGCAACGAAACCTGGCACCAAGGTGTGTTACGACACGTCGAACACCCTCGCGCCGAAAAATTTTCGATTCGGAGCAAAATTTTATTTTATTTTAATTTTTAGGAGTTTAAAACTTCGAAAATTTGCCACGATCAAATCGACGCTCAGAATTTGATGAAACTTCTCGAGCAACTTTTAAATAATATACTTAACACGTCGACACTGAAAACGATGAATTCAGACACGTATTTCAATATTTTTTATTTTTAGAAATTAGAAAATTTGAAGATAGAACGGGAGCTTCCGTCTTTCGGATTTCTCCTGAATTAGGGCTCTTTGATCCTTAAAGTTGTTTCTACTTATTGGTAGTTTTGTTTGCCCTAAAGTGAAATTCCTCGGGATCCTGATTCCTGAGGCGGGATTTTGCCCTAATTTGCAATACAACGGTTTTGGGTCGTTACACAGCCCAAGATAGGCATAAGCAATACTTTGATTATAGTCATCGTCACGTCGAGTTTTTAGTATGGAACTTTGTGTATCTTAATGTCAGTCCGTACAGGGGAGTTTCAAGGTTTGGAGTCTCCAAAATATTAAGTCCAAGATATATTGGACCGTTTGAAGTTTTGAAAAGAGTTGGGGCAGTTGCCTCTAAGCTCAAATTGCCTCCACATTTAAGTTTGATGCATGATATCTTCTATATCTCATCCTTAAGAAAGTGCTTGTCATAACCTACACTGCGAATTAAAGTAGAAGAAATAGACATACAACTAAATCTTAGTTTTGTGATTGAACCTGAAGAAATTTTAGATCGAGATGTAAGGAAATTGCGTAGCAAATCAATTTTCATGGTGAAAGTGAAATAGAGGAATTGTTGAAGTGAAGAAGCATCTTGGGAAGAAGAGTAATAGAGGAAAAAATTTTCTCAACTATTCACCTAAGATTTGTAAGTAATTGGAACATTATTTTCATTCTTATCAATTGTTGGATTAGTAAAATTTTAAATTTGATGTTGGGACAACATTCTCTTAAGTTGGGGGAGTATGTAAATCCCAAGATTTTCAGTGAATAAAATTATTGTTTATTATCTTAGTTAATTTGAGTAATCTATTAGTTGCATTTGTAAAACAAAAATATTAGGTTGTTAATATTAATTTTGGAGAATTTTGAGAAATTCTTAGAAAATTTTTCATCAGAGAATTATTCCCGATTATTTTATGATGGATTTAAACTAAAATAATTATAGAAAATTTTTTGGGTGTTAAAATTAATTATTTTTGAATTTTTGAATTCTACACTATCGAATTATTTATCAACAAAAATTACATAATTTTTAGAACTAAAATGGATAAGTTATTATAAAAATACATTTGGAATAAAAAAATAAAATTTGGCCATTACGGTTTCGGCAAACATGATTTTGACAGCTTCAAAATCAGATTCCCGGGACAACTATTTGGCCAAATTGGACAATTTTAGTGTCTATGAATTTCTCTCAATAGGATCTATATTTGAAACCTTAAATTTATATTTTTGGAGATATATTTTTTATTAATTTTGAGAAATACTAAAATTTCGTTTTTAGTCAAATTAGGCAATATTATGTAATAATTTTTTTGGGATTTTGCATTTAAATCACCTAAATAAAGGCATCAATTGATATTTCACAGAAATTATTCTCAATTAAGTTAAATATGTTAAGCTATTCAAATCCCACCATGATTAAACCTACACTATTGGATCTTTGCTAAAGCCTTATATGGACTTCTAGACCTTCTAACCCTAATTAAAAACCTTAAATCCTACCTTTATTTCTTTTTTACCTCCATTTGAAAGCATCTGTCAAACTCCTTTTCTCTTCTTCTCTAAACACTAAGGACTTCATTCCTAAGCAAATCCCACGGCAAGGATAAGATCTTGGAAGCTCTAAACCACATATAAAAGGAGATTTAGGTTACACTATCTCATTCTTTTCACGGCAAGGAGAAGATCTAGGCTTCATCAAAAAAAATTTGCTTCGAGGTACTCTCTATTTTTATTCTTTCATTATTTCTCTTCTTTATCAAATAGATTTCATGCTTGAAAAAAAAAAATAATGATATTTTTGATTGCTTAATTTATGTGTATATTCATAAAATTCCAAAAACAATTCTTAGATTTATTCAAATATTTTATAATTCTTCATCCTTATATCGTACTATCATAATTCTTGTTCTATTCAAATAAAGTTGTTGTAATTTTGCACACACATTCTCATATATATTCTTAACAAATCACTAGAAGACACTATACCTTAGTTTTGCTTTTAAGATGTTCAAAAATCATTTCAAAGTTGAGAATTTTTTTTTATTTTATTTAAAGATTTTTTTTTCAAGAATTTTTATTTTATTGTCAATTTTGAAGAGTTGTAACTTTTCAACCACTAAGCTCCGAGTGCTATAACTTTGCATGATTACTCCTATAAATTGTGAACAATTTCACATAAGATATTATTGGTCCATTTGGACTTTAAGGTCATTATTTAAGCAGTCACTTCAGTAAACACCCATTTAAATTTAGAAAATAGTTTTTGACAGATTTTAGAAAATTTCTTGCTATGTTGTTGTTGTCATAATTGTTAATCTAACCGTTGGATTTAGTTGATTTTTGAAATGAGTACTCTCAGGAAGAACTTTACTGTTGAACATCGAACTTAATTTTCCATTTAGATCTTCATTTTTAGGTCAAAAGTTCAAAAAATAATGTGACTGTTTCTTAGAAAATTTCAAAAACAGTAAACATTTTTCCCAAATTTTGTACATTCATAACTTTCAAAATACTTTGAACCGGTAATTAAAATTTGACATGCTTAATCCAATTCTTTAGGAATAATTTTCATTTAGACATTAGTAGTTGAAAATATCATTTGGACCTTCATTAGGTATCCAAAGTTTACTATTAAATCTTAATCACATCACCTAGCCAATTTTAAGGTTTTCACCCAAACTTTGTAATGTTGACCCAAAACCTTTATATTATCATTTTTGAGGTTTTAAAATAGTATATTAATATATAAGAATTAATTTTTAGCAAATTTATATAAGAAAATTTTTGTGGAGTAAACGAACGATTTAGGTACATATAGATATTCTAATTGTACTATTTTTAGCATTATTTGAGCTTACTTCCTTTTGAATGTATACAAACTTTGCATGTACCTCATTGTTATGATAAGTTAAATTGCATTTCTATTTCCATAAATGCTTGTGACAAATATATGTGGTGAGAGTCTTTGGAGGTAGTACAAAATTGAACTTGTACAGGTAGGGTTTGCTAGCAACTCATGAAAAAATAAGGAGGATTCTAGTTCATTAGGAAGAGACAGAATATCCAGAGGAAAGACTTACCAAAATGATATTTATGTGAACAATTATTGACGGGTGATTGTATACCTTCCTAGAATAATTTTAATACTAATATATAGGTTTTCCATTGAAGCTTGGGGTCTTAGGCCCAAAATGATATATTTACATGATGATATTTTATTCATACTTTATTGCATTGAATTTGTAACCTATATAGGATGCTAGAAATTAATACTTTTAGATACTATACATACTCCTGCTTGCCTGATTGGTAATATTAATAATTAATACAGGTTAATTAGAAGTGAAAGCTCACTTGATTTCAGGAGCTAGGAAGAATCCTATTATCAAGAGTGAGATGGAGATTTGTTATTTGAATTTTATAATATTTTATATTTATCTAAGTTATGATAATTTGTTTAATTTTAATTTAAATTTTCTGGCTCTGTGATGTATGGATATTATTTTATTTATTAGTTTTTGTGATGAATGATTATTCTCGAATTATTACTTGTAATCTCCCAACTCTGGTCTTCGAGTAGTTACAATATGTGATCGGGATAATGATGATCTTCGAATCCTTGAGGTTGTTTGACAAGGATGGATTTTACTAGGGAACTGTGGAGGAAAGCATTGGAAATGTCTAGTTGAGTGATGGGCCAATTGTTGGTTTTATACGGAGGGTGGGCATTTTTGCTACTTTGTTGAAGTTTTCAGCGCAGTCTATCCCTTGTTTTTGTTTGCATCATTGTGCTACCAAGAGATCTTTATATCTATCGAAGGTGCTGTTGGACTTGGGTTTTGTTTTGTATGTCCATTTGCATCATAGGATATTTTTCTTGTGGATAGAGTGAGCCTTTATAACCTTTTTGATTGATGGCACATCCCAAGAAAATGCATGGAGCTGATTTCGTGTGGAATTTGGTGGGTTGGGGAGGAAGTAGAGGGAAACACAAGCTTCCAAATTCTCTCATGTAGTTGTAATTAGGGCGTTGTTTGTATAGTCTTTCGTGGGGCGATATGTACTGTTTTAAGGTAGCTTGTTGATGATATGTGTGACTATAAGAACTGCGTTGGTCCAGAAAAAGTGTGGGAGATTAGTTGTGTGGGGCTAGTGTAGTTTTTATTATGTGACAATGTTTTCTTTTTGCGACACCGTTCTGTTCTAGGGTGTAGGGATAGGTGAATTGGTGTTGGATGCTGTATTGGTTCAAGGTGGAAGTAATGTGAGAGCTGTGATATTTTTCGCCATCATCTGTTCTGAGGATTTTGATTTGTTTATTGAATTGGCTTTTTATGTGTCTTTTGAAGTTGTTGAAGTGAACGTGAGCTTCAGAATTGATTTTATTGGGGAATAGCCAACTGTAGCGAGATACATCGTTGATGCAGGAAACATAGTATCTGCAAGCCTCTCTAGAGATTGTGAGAGCTGGCCCCAGTGTGAATAAGTTGGAGGATATCATAATTGTGGTTATTTGAATTCTGAACAGCTGTTTTATGAAGTTTAGTCAATAATACCTGGGGAACAGAAAAATTTATGCGCGTGAGATGGAAAACATTTATTAGCTTTTGCTAAAAGTTTAATAGAGTGATTGTTTGGACGACCAAGTCTTCTATGCCAAATGGTTAATTTGTTGATGTTTGTGTGCAAGGGAGGAGGATGCTTGGCACTAAGAACATATAGACCATTCTTGCTGATACCTTGAGTCGTAGAGACAGAGCAAGAATTATCCGTTGTGAATTTTTGGATAGAAAGTAAGTTATATTTGGATTTAGAAACATGAACGATGTTTTGTAGATGGAACTTACGTTTGGGTGTGGGTAGGATTCTGCTTTCGGTGTTGGCTATTTGCATATTGCTGCCATTGCAAACTATCATAAAACATATAGCACAAACCATGATATATTAGACCTATGTTTGTGAGTTAAATTGAAACTCTAAGTAAACTCTATTATTGTGCATGCCTTTGAACCTCTGGCGATTTTGTCTAGAACCCTTGAATCCTTGAGGTCAACTTTATGTTAGTCTATGAGTCAATGCTGAACTCAAAGATTAATTTTTTATTATATTTCATTTAATATGCTCGAGATATCTTATTGATTAGGGTTTGCACAACCTAAAAATGTAGTTGGTTTGGGTTTTACTTATTAGAAATTGAATGCAAGAAATTTTAGAATGTATATAGAATCTTTGAAATATTTTGCTGAGTAGGAGGGTAAAGTTTTCCTCGGAGGTACGTAGTTTGATCCCCTTGGATCAGGGTGTGTCGACACCTTAAAAGAGGGTAAAGTTTCTTACTTATATTTAAGTGTATATCTAGTTATAATGAATTGGTTAGTTTGATGAAAGCTGCTTTAGTAGTTTTTTTTGTTTTATCTTATCAACATTGTATCACGTTGTGATCTCTTTTTGATATTGAGATTCACCTTTTGAGTGTGTGGAAATTTACAGAATCACTCTTCTCTTCTAACTGTTTTTTTTGCTATATTTAGGTTTTCATCTTAAATGTAATGCTTTGTAAGATTTTTTCTTAGGATGGCGCAAACCTTTAAATAAAATTTATCTTAAAAAGTGGAGGGAAACAACAAAATCAGGCAAAAAATAACATGCAGAATAATGTATCACACTAAATTTATAGTGGTTCAGATTTATCCTAGATTTTCGAGGTTCATACTAGAGTTACTTCTTTGCTTTTTCACAAGCATGCAAAGAAGCATGTACAATTTCTCATTCACATGCTTTGTTAATAGTGTAACTAAACAAAGTCTCCTCAACGTTGTGCCTTGGATGAGCACCAAGCTCTTTAATTTATAAACTTTGGAGGTAGACCTGCCAAAATAGTATTCATTTTCAAAGTATTTTTTGGCTAGGGTGGCACATCTCTCTTGCACAACTTGTAAGAAATAGTTTGAAGGTAATTCAATGTTAAATCTTGATGTAGATTCTCTAAAATATGGAAATTATTTTAATTTTGAGAGAGAGCTTAGGATTATTTTGGAGAGTCTTGAACAATGTATATTAGAAAATTTGAGATCTTAAGAGGATGGTTTGATTTTAAGTGAAGGTAGAGAATATAAGATAAGATATATGCTTTTCTAGGCAGCCCACGGGTGCATGGATGCTTTAAATGGCGCAAGAACTTGAAATCAACCCACAAGAAGATTGGGTGCATATGGGGTGCATATGGGGCTAGATCTGGGTGCTAACTAGGTTTTCCAAACAACCAATGAAGGCTCCAAATTTTAGCTAGTATGGACCCTAAGTTTAATATTAGTGAATACATGATAAGTATAATGAATTGAATCTTCTTAAAGCTAAAAACAAAACATCTAAGAATTTAGCTGATGCTGAATGAGCTCCTGGAGGCAAGTTGGTCCAGTGCAGTCTATCTATATATGATGAGGCTTGATTCACGAGATCTCTTTAGCTATTCTAGAAATTCTCCTTTAGCACATGGATCAAGCATTTGATACATGCTTCTTCTACTTCTTATATACTAGGTTAAATCTTCATTAGGCATCTTGATCATGTAGCATCTGACCATTTGAATCATTTAGATCCTTAACCACTTTGATCACATTTTAGCAAGCATCTTAAATCGTATTTAGATGTATAATCATCAAAATCTATGCAAAACATAAATATAGCTTATGATCATTAAAACTAAATTAAGGGAGATTACGATATTGAAATTCTGGGCTCAACATATTTGAGATGATGTAACTTATATATGCTAATTAGAATTTTTGAACATTATGGATAATCCTTTTTAACATTAACCTATTGGATCATAAGTCAAACTAGGATGATGAAATCATGGGATTTTCAAGTTAACTACCATCTACCCAACTGTTTTTCATCTCTTATATGCTCAACATCATGCAATCAATCTCTTTAAACAAGCATACTCTCTTATAATTATGTGGGTAATTATAACTATGAGGACATGCACCCATAGGAAATTTACGATGTGATATCTAAATAAATTTTGATCCATGTATGATGGAAAGCTTGGTATCATATTTAAATCGATTGAAAAAAAATACTCTAAAACCCAATCTGGATGGTGGGCGTTTTTTGCACTTTTCTGAGCAACCAAGTTTAAAAGGATTTGACTCCACATTGTTAATAGGATCAACACATGTTTTATTCTTGGGCAATATAATCATCATTAGACTTCCTTGCACCCATGCCACAATCATCACAATCGATAAAAGCATATTCTTGGGAAATATAATCATCATTAGACTTCCTTGCACCCATGTCACGGTCAACACAGTTGATAAAATCATATCCATTGACATTAAATTATAAAAATTACTTGCACAATAGGAGAAAATGATTAAATTATAAAGCACTTTTGGCAAACATCTAAATACCCAATTAGCAATAAATATACTGTACTTTTCAATTTTTATGTAACTAACTTTTTATTATAATATTTACAAAATGATCACACCAAATTAGGACATTTAATTGTAAATAATAATAAATGATAATTCTATAACATAATTTAAACAAGCAAAATTAAATCAATATTAATTAAAGTATCATCCTAATATTTTATTCAAGCACTTATTTATCGATTGATTTCTTACTCAACAGTATTGAAATTCATGTAAATATTCCATTGTCTTTATTAGTTTCAGTATTGCTTACAAATCCCTTTCACAGCATCTCCAAAATAATTTCTCGTTGTGCTTTTTGTTTTATGTTTTTCCTAAATCGATGGATATTAAATGGAGAACTTTATTTCATTCTAAATTCTTTATCAAACTTCTAGATATATGGCCTCCATAAATGATCTATCCAACATTAAACCAAATTGATTTTCTATGAAATACTAGAATCTTATTATAATTTATGTTCAACCATAACTTTCCAAAATTTTGAAGTATATGTCTATTAACTTAAATCCTCATTAATTTTCACAATCCTGCACATTTCATTTATTCTTGTAAATAAGTATCACAATACTCATATATGATTTCTTAACTTTATAACTGTATTAAATAACTTTTGAGTCAAATAAGTCTTCCTCTCCCAAACACTTTTACAAATCAATAGTTATGTCATTGGTTCTCAGAGCCTTTTAAATCTCAATTTTATTAACTTCATGAAATGAAAGACCATTTGACATGATTTTTAGAGTTATAAAACACACTCATATGAATCCTATTATTATAGAGTTTATTAAAAAGTTATTAAAATAGTTCATCTATCTATGTTGAATCTTCTCATCCTTGATATGCTTTCTTTTATTAACATTTTTAATAGACTTTACTTGAATTCATTTTAACTAACCAAACGCACCATAAGGAAGCTAAAACCATGATTTCTCTTACACGGCATACACATTATGCTCGAATTGTCAATCCCTAAAGTCAAACTGTTTCTTGGTTGGTTCTTCTAAGCAGTGAATTTCTTTGACCCAAGTTCTTGGATCTTATGTCCCATGTGTTCATGAAATGTTTCAGAATTAATTTTTCTGAGTTAAAAGAGTGCTTCTATAAACATGTAATATGTAAGCGATGCCTTTTTCAGTATGCTTGAGCTAAATGAGCTTAGCTGTGCTTATACAAGAGCTGGCTAAGCCTGAAAAACTATTGCTTATGTAGCTGGAAGGCAGCAACACTAATATTTGTTGCATTCATGCTTATGCTCAATATTATATCTTGAAGCAATATAGATTTATGGAAAACAGTTGCTTTTGTTAAAAGCTAAATACTATAATACTCGTTTGTAGTACAGTTTACAGGTGTGGGACTAGTTAGAATACAGCTAGCTGGATTTTGGATTGTTTTTTTGCTACTTGAAAATGCACCATCCTAAATGTATTTTTAAGTAATCTTAAGGTTTATTGTTGCGTTTATATATGCTACCAGCAGGGCGAAGGTTACCGGTTTTAAATGAAGATGGAAACTTGACCGTTGATGCTTCCTGTAAAAGAAGTAGCGTGGGCTATAATCCTTTGACTTCTTTGGAGGTAATGCATGCCAAGTTTTTCCCTACAAACATCATTTTTTTATTTTTTTCTATTGAATATCTACATGATTTGCTGGCTATTATTATTCTATTTGTTGTGACCTGTCAGAGACAACTTAATCCTTAGTTCTATACTTTATTCTAACAACTAGAACTTGAGGATACATGAAAAGCTGAATTACTTACTAATTACCGATGTTGGCTGTACAAAACGTACTTTTATCCTGTATGTGCTAATTACAATTTCAATTTGCTGCCAATTAGGGATGTAAATGAGCTAAGTTTGAGCAATCTTAGGTTGTTTCTAGCTTGATTTGTAGTTTGTATTTATTATTACTCGACTCATGTCCAAATTGCTCAATAAACTTGTTTGTATTTGACTCTGTTAAGTTCTATGGGATTGTGTTTGAATCAAAATTATAATGACTTGTGCTCGCATTCATTTTAAGCTCTATGCTCATTGATGTTCATTTTAGGCTTGTGAACTCACATTCTTAGTTTAATACTGGATCTGTACTAGGCTGAACTTTATCGAACAATGCTCTGTTCATGTTTGGATCATTAATGAAATACTTATAACATTTGTTCATTTCAATCTCAATAAGAGATGCATTCTATTATAGGTTGTCTTAATCTGATCTGAACCTGATCAAAGCATGGCTTATCAATTTTTACTTTAGCCAAAAATTGTTTTGAAGTAGTTTCTATATTGAAATATATAACAAGTGTGTGTTCTAAAGTGCTCAGACACATATTTTATGATAATTATACCTATAATTTTGTATTTTAAATGTATATATAAATTTATTTGAATTTATAATATACACATGAAAATGCATGTGTATAAATCAAGTCTAAGCACATTAATATATATGTATATATATATATATATATATATATATATATATATTTGTTGCAACTATTGGCTTTGGATTAATTCCTCCCTGTGCATCTTAGCGTATTCTTTTGGAGGTTGCATAAAAATTTGATTAGTGTGGATGAGGTTTTTATAAGGAGAGGGTTTCATTTAGCCTCTAAATGTGTTTGCTGTCATAACTTAGAATCTATCCAGCATGTTTTCTTAGACAGTACTATTTGCAAAAAGGCTGGGGGCTCCATGAATTGTCAAGCGGGCAGTACTCATCTGCATCATGCTGATCTTATTTAGTTTCTTAATAGGTGTGGTGTTAGGGATTGTCTTAAAAATAACGTTCATGTTGGCTACCTTGTGGATGTTTTCACGGCGTGGGCGGTGTGGAGAGCGTGTAATGAAACCAAGTATACTAACAAACAAATGCATCATATTGGCATTATCTCTTAATATCTTTTATGAGGTAATGGCTTTCTTTGACGGTATTCCTTTGGAAGTTTTAAGCTGGCAGGAGGTTGACATTATTAAATTCAAAGATGTTTTCAGTCTCAATGATCATGATAAATATAATAAAGTCTGAATGCCGGTCGAACTCTATCCGTGATCACGTTCTAGATTGTATTGCTCTCAATTGTGTCTATTCTTCTCTTCCTCCTGATTTGGGTTGGTTTTGTTGTCTTTATTTTCTTATTGATGTATTTTGTGGCAGGATATGCATGTTTCTTCATTTTGTTTGGGCTGGTTATGCATGCACTCCTTTTTTATCCATAATATATATGTTGTATCTTGTGGGAATAATTGTAGTATTTTCAATGGTATTTTTGGTTGTAAGTTATTTTGGAATGTCTTGTGGTAATCTGCTGTGTGGGATTTGCTCTGTGATATGTGGGATTGTTCCATGCTTTATATGGCCCATGATGTTCTTACGATTGGACGTTTTCGACAAATTGCTGCTGGATGGAGGGTTTTTGCTCAGAGGAGGATAATGATATTTAATCGCATGTGCTGGCTCGTGAGGCTCCTGCGGACGGGAGAGGCAAAGAATCTGTTATTCGATGGTTGGTTTCGGCTATGTGATGATCACTGATCCTTGTGCTGTTTGTATCAGGCTTTTGGATCTGCTTGGTCCAAGAATTCATTTTCGCTCCTAATTTTTTGGCTGCCTGTGTTGGGTGCTTGTTTATATAAGGGTGATGTTTGTTGTTTCTTGTTTATGTGTTTTTGTGTTTTTTTTGTTTTGATTTTTCCCAATCGCCTTTTAGGTTATACCTTGAGTGGTTTCTCTGGGTTGTCCAGAATTTCTTACAGGTTTTGATTTTTTTCATAAATTAGAATATATTTTATAATTTGGAAACCCACGCTTGTACTCTGTTTTATTATTCATTTCAACTCGATTGGATTTAGGCTTTTCTTAATTCAAGTTCAATTCTATTCATGCTTGGTTCAATTGCCCACTTGTTTGTTAGCTCATTAACTTTTATCTCACTTAAATTTGTGCTAAAATTTGAATTGATTGAGTGATTTCATTCTTCACTCTAAAATTAATAGCTTTAGTGAGCATAATAGATGAGACGCTTGTATACGTCAAAATTTGACAATAATGAAAAATCAAGTCTTGATTGCTCTAAGTGGGGTTGTCTAGATGAATATTTTATCTGTTGTGCTTTACTCAACCGCAACCCTTTCTAAAACTTCAAGTATGTGTGATCATTTTTTATGATTTTTTGGTCATTCCTTTTTTAGTCTTTCTCAGCCTCATTTAAAGCAGAAACATTTAAGGGTTGTTTGGCATGCTGGAGTTGTAGATATTCTAATTACAATATAATCTGGTTATACCATACTATGAACACTTTATAGTTGTTTGATTATCTATTAGGGATAAAATCATCTTTAGAGTATTGTGCTTCATGTATTTTGTTTTGATAGTGACAAGTTGGAGGCAACGCTTCGAATTGAAAATGAAGTGATTTTCTTTCCCTTACTGTCAATCGGGGAAGACGAAGCGTTTCAAATCAGCCAAAATGAAGAATCTTTGAATTGGTGTAGTCGAAGCTTCCATTCGACGACTTAAAAAATCGACGAAGATGAAGCTTTGAATTGACAAAGACGAAGCTTTGAGTTGACAAAGCTTCTAATAGGCAAAGTTTATGATCGTCGAATCTATATGAATCAACGAATAGCAAAGGCGACTTTGATGATACTTCTGTGAATTGACGAAACTCTTGTGAATTGGATATGAATAGGAGAATGGTGAAGGCGAAGCTTCAAATTGACAAATCAATGAAGATAGCTTCAAATCAGTGACTTCGAGTCGGTGAACTGATGAAGATAAAGGCGCCATCTATAAATCATGTGCGGAGTTCAGACTAAGAAGACGCACGCGATTTGAGAGTGGCCAGCTCCATGTAATCAAAATTCACCCAATTATGGCATTATAATATCACAAAGCAATTATTTATAGTTTTGTAAAAAGATTGCATTTTATTTTATTTATTACCATCAATTCAGCGAACCAAACACTCAAAAATTTATATTCTATGTAACATTTATACTTTACCCTAGGAATCTCGCATACCAAATAGCCCCTTAGAAATACAATATTTTTTCGTAGGAACATCTAACAGTTATGCTTGGTGTGCCCAAACCATCGAAGGATAGTTTTCTTTGAGCTTATTCTCAATTGGAGCTACTCCAACCATTCTACATATGCTCTAACTCTTCATTATGTTCTTTTGTGTATACTCATTCATCCACTTTGGCATCCTCGTCTGTGCAACACTTATTCTATCAATTTGGCCAACATTTTGCCCCTTAGAATATTATAGATCTTGTCGTTGTTCTATAAAACTTCTAAATTGAGTTGTTTTTCGATACACAACACCCTATAAGCGCTCTTTTGTTTTATCCAATTTGCTTGTATTTTATTGATACTATCATCCTCTATTTTTTCGATACACAACACCCTATCGTCGAATCTATATAAATCTAGATATTTGAATCTCTCTTTTTAATGACATTATTTTTATTTGTAATGTTCTCAATATTTTAACTTCTATTCTGTTTAAATTAACCTTTCACATATTTTGTTTTGAATTTGCAAGATAAAATTACTTAAATTCTAAGGTTGTTATCCATCCAGATTCATTTTAACATGATCTTTAGTCTTATCAATAAGAAGAGTACCATGTACAAATTACTTGTACCAAAGCACCTCCTCTTGAATGTGTTCTATAAGGATGTCCATAATTAATGCAAAAAGGCGCGAACTTATAGCTATTTCTCGATGTAATCTGAACGAAATAGGAAATTATCTAATAAATCATGGTGGGCTTGAACACATATAACTCTAGTATCATATGCTTAACCTCATCATATAAGCAACACAAACCCTTTTTCCTTCTAATATTCTTTAAAGAACATGCTGATATGCTTTTTTAAAATCAACAAATAAGATGATCTTTTTTTTTTTCCCAATATTTTTCATTAAACCTTTTGCCAAATTTATAGCCTTTTTAGTTGTTCTATTGGTATGCCCAATTCGGGCGTAATAGTATTAATATTTTTTCTTTATACCATCAATTTAGCAAACCAAACAGTAATAAAAATTTTACTTCACCCCAGAATTATACATACCAAATAACCCTTTTGTAGTACAACATTTTTTCGTGGGAACATCTAACAATTTATGCTTAGTGTGCCCAAACCATTAACAGTTAATTTTCTCTGAGCTTATCCTCAGTTGGAGCCACTCCAACTTTGCTACATATGCTCTAACTCTTCATTATATTCTTTTGTATACCCATGCATCCTCTTTGGCATCCTCATCCCACAACGCTTATTTATCAATTTGGCCAACATTCTGTGCCATAGAATATTATAGGTCTTGTAGTTGTTCTATAAAACTTCAAGTTGAGTGGTTTTCTTATCACATAATACCCTATAAGCGCTCTTTTGTTTTATCCAATCTGCTTGTATTTTATTAACACTATCATTCTCTATTTTGCCATTGTTTTCTATACTTAAATTTAGATGTTTGAATCTCTCTTTTTTTATAGCATTTATTTTTTAATTGTAATATTCTCTATATTTTAACCTCTAATATGTTTAAGCTAAGCTTCCATATATTTTGTTTTGAATTTGCTAAATAAAATAACTTGCATTCTAACGCTGTTATATATCTAGTTTCATTTTAACATGATCTTTAGTCTTAACAATAAGAAGAATATCATCTACAAATTTAGTGTACAAGCACCTTCTCTTGAATGTGTTCTATAAGGATGTCTATAATTAAAGCATAAAGGTGCAAACTTAGAGCTATTTCTCGATGTAATTTGAATAAAATTGGAAATTATTTGACAAATCATGGTGGGTTTGAACACATAACTCTAGTATCATTTTCTTAACCTCATCAATATAGGCAACACAAACCCCTTTTCCTTCTAATATTCTCTTAAGTACTTCAAGTATGTTAATATGCTTTTTTAAAACCAACAAATATAAGATGAAGATCTTATTTGCTTCTCCAAATTTTTCATTAAACTTCTTGGAAAATTTGTAACCATATTAATTGATCTATTGGTATAAATCAAATGATTCTATGAAATATTAGTATTATGTTGTAATTTGTGTTCAGTGACTTTACTAAAAATTTAAGGATGGTTTATTAACACAATTCTCTTATAATTTGCCCCATCATGCATATTATGCTTATTCTTGTAAAAATGTATCATAGTTCTTCTCTTATTGGACATATACTTAGCAATCTCATGAGCTTGGGAGAGTACATTTTCATAGCAATCTATAACTTAGCTGGTACTGGGCTTTCAGTTAGAGCCATCTAATAGGGTTTTTTAAAATTGTGCTATCTTTTGGGCCAAAAATCTCTTATCAACACCCAAAAAGCATTATGCACATTTATTAGGATGCTATCTAATGCTAATTTTGTTTCTACAATTTTTTTTTTTATAGTTTTTGAAACATTAGTTTTGCTCACTAATGAATGGAGTAAGTAATATGATCTTTAGAGCCATTGAAATTTGTTATGTTGATCCAAAGTCTATGAAAAAATTTCATCTATTTTTTAATGTTGACATCTTTAAAATGTATTTTTATCGACATCTTTAATTTGCTTCTCTGAGTCATTTTTAGTTTTCTTATCTCTTACTTTTATTAGTTTATATATATTTTTTAATCTTTAACTTGTCTAATTTAATTTATAAACTTAAATAATATCTTAGTATTTTGAGTAGTTTTTGTTAGATTCATGACAACTTAATTTATATCACTTGCCATTCATTTGTACTTGGATTCTCCAAAGCATCTTTAGCACATTACAAATATTACTAATAATCACTTGTCACATAAGGTTTTCTTCCCCCTTAATGTTCCACTTTCCAAGTTCTAAACTCCTCTCTCGAAGATATCTTCATTTTCACTTTTAAGATTCTAAAACGTCTATTCCTGTGTGATAATAAGCTCTTTTTTTTTTATGATCAGAAGATTAGCTCAATAGCATTGCCAACTTATATAAAGAGCTCGTTAAGTGTTATCTACAGTTAGCCAATTGACACCATGTTTCCAACTGACTTAGCTTTTGGATTGGCACTTATCATCCAAGCTAGAATTGGGTTGGGAAAACCAATAAAGATCAAGCTGATTGTGCCAAAGTTGTTGCCTAGCAGTTTGCAAGAAGATATAGCCAATAGAAGAGTTATTCCATAGCTCGACCCTTGTCGGTAACTTAGTGACCAGGCTGTTGAAAGGCCCAAGTTAAATGGATCTGAAATAGCTTTCTGAGTCAAGAAGTAACTTGGACGGCATTTTGCCAAGTATTAATGGAGCTGTTCTTGGGTCCTTTGAGTTTTTCTTCGCTTGAGGAAGCCCTACTATTATCAAGCAAGCTAAATTGATTCTCTTTATTTCGATTTTAGTTGGTTGATCAAGTAATTATCATCTCGGACGCTTAAAGATCATTTTAACAATGTATCGACAATCTTAAAATTATAAACTAAAGAAAACATTGTTTATTTTCTATTTCATTAGTCTTGCAAAACCAAAACTAGCATGAATGACATGATTATTTAGATCCTCTAATAAATAACATCATTTTTAAGGTATTTCTTGAATAAACTTTTCTAAATTATGCAAAAATAAATAAATTATATTTGCATCTAATCTTATTTGAGGGACATAAATATATAATATTATGTCTTTCATTGTTTACAACCTTTAAAGCCAATGTTTTATATCATTCTTCATCATTTACAAGAATGCTAAAGCTTTAAGCCTAAGCTATAATTTCTAGAAGATTTTGATTATTATTCATCTTTTTATCAATAATAATTTCTACCAACTTAAATACTTGCTTGTCACAGGACTGTAGATTTTCTTCTTGTTTCATTAATACAATTTGTCATTGATATCCCATTACTGAAATTTAATTCAATTGTGAATAATTAATGTTTATTAATTTAAAACTAATTATTGATTTTATTGGGATCAAATATCTTATGAATTCGTGGGAGCTTATTTGATTCTATTTCTTGTATTTACAACCTACATTTATTGATAAAAATTATAAAATCATTTGGGGGTAAGTGTAAACCTTGCGTTTCTTTTAATTTGTATAGGTGAATCTAGATATTTGAATCTCTTTTTGATAACATAATTTTTTATTATCATTTTTGTTTAATATATAACTTCTATTATCACTAAATTCACATTTCATAAATTTTGTTTTGTAGCTACAAGGCAAAATGTTCTAACATAATATAATATTGCACATAATATTGTATTTGAAATGCTCTAATGTCTATGAAATGTTAGCATCTAATATTGCACATAATAATGTTAGCATCTAATGTCTATGAAATGCTCTAACAAAGTTTAATATTGCAACATAATAATGACTAAACTCACATTTCAAACGATAGTATTGTTGCAACATTTCTTAAAAGCCTATGAAAACAAATCTTATATCTTTAATGTTCACATTCTTGAAATTTAATTTTGTCATCATCTTTAATGTTTATTAGAGAACAACACAAAATAACAACGCAGGAAAGAAGACTGGGCGCTCAGAAACGCCCATACTCAAGCATGGCCAGCACCAACCAGAGGCTGGGCGCCCATGCGCTAGCATAGCCAGCGCCAACCAAATGCAAGGCGCCTAGGCACTGGTGATAACGACAACCAAAGGCTTGGCTCCCAGGCGTCTGTGAGCCACCATGATGTGTATCTATATATATGAGTGTAATGCCATGTAATGTACCAGTAGTAATTGAATGATAAACTCTATTCTCGACTTTTTTCTACTGCCTTCTCTAATTCTTACTTAGTATCAGAGTTTCTTCGATCCCTTACCCTTCTTCAGCCTATCAAGAACCACCTGAAAACGCTCTCCTCTCCCTCGCCACTATCATCAAGAAATATTAAGAAACTTCTCAATCCAATCCTCCTCCTTTGACCTATCAAGAAATACCTGAAAACACCTCCCTCACCACTATCATCAAATGGCCGTCTCATCCTCAAACACAATAAGCATTACCGAAGCTTCAAAAACCAAGAAACGCTGTTCTCACTCACCCTCTCACCCAGCCTTGCATTGCTAATAAACAACATCAAAACCTAGTCAGCAATCCCCTAACCGTAGAAAACTACCACTATGGAGCGCACAACTCCTCAACCTATTAAAAAAAAATACTTTTAATGGCAACTTGGGTGGCTCGTCGGCAAAACCACCAAAAATAAAGCCCATACGAACTCCTACACAATCATAAGCCTACTTACACTCATCTTCACGTCTTCGGTTGCACTTGCTACCCACTCCTACCACCCACCAAACAACCCAAGCTCTCCCCCTAAACCATCCCGTGCATATTCATTGGCTACTTTTCTAAACACAAAGGATACATATGCTACAACCCCCTAACTCATCAAAAGTTATCATTTCCCATAATGTCACTTCCTCGAACATAATTTCTAGTAGCTAAAATATCAACCATTCACGTATTTCTCACCATAGCTGTCTATCACCGTTGGTCCATTCTACAACTCGACGTATCAAACACCTTTCTTTATGGCTCTTTGAACGAATCTGTATGCATTAAACAACCTCATGGCTTCATCAATTTAGATAAGCCTCACCATGTGTGTAAACTCAAAAAGACCCTCTATGGACTTAAGCAATCTCCTCATTAGTAGTTCTCTATTCTCACTGATTTGCTAATATCAAATGCTGCACTCTAAGAAAATACCTCACTCCTAATCTCCAACACTTCCCACATATGTGCCTATCCTCTAATATATGTTGATGATATCATCCTCATCGGCACCAATCCCAATTCCTTAAATAAACAATTCAAACAATGGAAGATCAGTTCAAGATGAAAACACTCGACTACCATTCCCAATTTCTTGGCATCTCCATCTAACCAACCTTTAATGACCTCCATTTGTCTCAAATAACGTATGCACAAAAGGTTCTTCATGATGCAGGAATGTCAAACTACAAACCAGCACTAATACCTGTCAGCCCATCTGACTACTCCACTACCACGTCAAAATTTTTTTTCAGTCCACAGATCTACAGACAACTCACTGACTGCCTTCAGTTTCTCACCATCACCCGTTCGGTCATTAGCCTCGCCATCAACCGCGTATGTCAACTCATGCATCAAACCCCCACACATCATTTTATACAATTAAAGCGTATACTACGGTACATCAAAGGCACATTTCAATTTGGGCTCTCCATCACTCCCACTACCATGGAGCTATATGCTCACTTGGATGCTGATTGGGCCGGTGACTCCACCGACAGGAAGTTCACCACTGGATTATGTGTGTTTCTCGACCAAACACTAATTAGCTAGAGTGCAATAAAACAACACAGTCGCACGCCCTCCACCGAATCTGAATACATAGCACTTGCCTCCACTAAAGCTGAATACAGAGCACTTGCCTCCACCGTCACAGAAATAATTTGGCTCCAGAAACTATTTCAAAAATTTCAATATTTTAAACAAGTAGCAACTATATACAGCGATAACACATCTGCAATCTCCCTTGCCAATAACCCACTATTTTAGGCTCGCACAAAACAGTAGAAGTGGGCTCTTTTTTCATTCGAGACAATATAAAAAAACATTGAAATCGCAATCTACTACATATTGTCATTCGAGCAAATAGAGGACATCATCACTAAATCCCTTCCAATTTCACAATTCAATCACCTACAAGTTAAGCTGACAATTTAAGACTTCATCATTATCTTACGGGGGATATTAGAGAACATCATAATACGACAACACAAGACAGAATACTGGGCGCCCAGACTCACCCAAACTCATGCATGGCTAGCACCAGCTAGAGGTTGGGTATCCAAGCGCTGGCATAGCCAATGCCAACGAGAGGTAGGGAGCCCAGGCGCTCCCAGGCACTGGTATTACCAGTGCCAGTCAGAGGCTGAGCGCCCAGGTGTCTGCGAGCCCCATGATATATATATATATATATATATATATATATATATATATATGAGATAATGCCATGTAATGTATCAGTAGCAATTGCATGAAAAACTCTATTTTCCACTTTCTCCTATTGCCTTCTTTGTTACTCACATAATGCATTTCTCTTTTGTCAAATTTTTAGTATTATTCTTTTCTTTTGATTATAAACATATTTAACTTTTTCCAATTATATCTAATTTCTTATATAAATCTTCAAAAGCCAGTTTTAACATTTCTAGTAATTTTTTTAGATTCATGGTTAGTTTAGTTTTATAGCTTCCAATTCTTATTAAGTTTATATTAAATCATTCTTTCTAATAAACACTTTGTATTTAATTTTTAAACAACTTATTTTCACAGGTTAGCACTTTTATTATTAAGAGCTTACTCGTTTGCCACTTTATAGATAACAAACAAACTCTTATCATACAAGATTTACTTCTCCATCTATGTTCGATTATTTTAGCTCTTAAGCTATATTTTAAAAATATTATTATCATTATAATTATTTAAAAGTTTTATAGTTTAATTTCTTAGGATGCTTAAGCAGATGAGTGGGTATACTCATACGGATAAAATGAAATTTGAGTGTATCCGAGCGAGATTAGAGTGGCTCCAATGGTGGATAAGATTAGAGAATACCGCCTTAAATGGTTCAGGCATATTAAGTGTAAACCGTTCAATCCCCTATTAGAAAAATTGAGTTTCATGAATTTTTCCTATAGTAAAATAGGAAGAGGAAGACCAAAAAAATATGAGAAGAAATCATTAGAAAGAATCTTCTCTATTTGGAACTTGGGGAGGTGCTTTTATTTGATTGTGCACAATGGAAACAAAGAGTTTATGTAGCTGACCCCATATAGTAGGACAGGCTTTGTGGTATTTATGTTGTTATCTATCATTTAATTTTTGAGCATAAGATAGATATATTCTTATTTACCAATTCATTAGTTTCAAATCTAAAATTAATATCTGACATGGGTTGAATCTTATTAAGAAAAAATCTCTTAATCATTGTAATGCAATTGATTTTTTTTCTTTAATCAGCGTGTTGTTCTAGAAGGTTTGTTCTTATAATTGATAATATGATTTTCTTATTAAGCTATGTATTGGCAATCAGAAATTCATAAGCTAAAGTAACCTCTAAATTTTTTTTTCATTATATTAACCTAGCAAAACCAAAACTGTAAAGAAAATCATTAAAGTTTTGTTTACTGATTGAACATGCTGATTTAGTTTCTCTTATAAGAAAATTTCATTAGGTATTCCTTGAGTCAACTTTCTAAATCGTTAAATTTTTTTATTTTATGCTTAAATCTAACCTTATTGGAGAGTTTTTAATCACATTCAATATTAAGTATGTCATCATTTACTATCTCTTAGATCTTAAATCTCTATCATTTCTATTGGATTCTCACTGTATCATCGTTTAATTTTTATCCTAAATGATAGAACTCTCGCATTGTTATGCCAATCCTTACCTGAGTATTAAAGCTTGTAGTCTAAACAATTATTTATTTATTATTTATTTTGCTTACTCATTTTTCCACTTTATTTTTTAACGGCATAAAACATTTATCTTCCTATTAGTCGTGATGTTTACTAACTCTAATGCATGCTTGCATGTCAAAGCACCAACTGCAAGCTTTGTTTCGTCAGTATACTTTGTCATTGAATTTTCATTGTTGAAATTTTTCTCAACTCTGAATTTATGGTGGTTAAATTTTAATAATTATTAATTTTCTAAGGTTCAAATATCTTGTGAATTGATTCATGTTATCAGTTTTTATGTATTAAAAATCCCAATCCTAAATTAAAAGCCCTAAACCTAAATTAGCCTTGCATCGCACCCTCTAAATTTTATTATTGGTCATTAGTTTTCGAGTACTCCTTTTCTTTTATAATTGATACAATACATAACTCAATTAGAAATTTGGCAAATGTCTTATTTGTTGGAAAATTTTTCCTTGTGATCTTTTTGATTTGAAGCTATTTAGGGTTTAGGCTTTACGGCTAAAGTTAATCTCTAAACCTAGAAGTTTCTCAAATGTTTTATTTCTCGTAAAATTTTCCATGTGATCTTTTGATTAATATTGTTTAGGGTTATAGGGATTAGGGCTGGGTCCAAGCTAAACTCTAAACCATAAACCTAGAAGTTTCCAAATATTATGTTTCATGGATATTTTTCCCATGCGATCTTTCTATTTTTGTTGTTTAGGTTTTTATGGCTCAGGCTTAGGGTCTGAGTTAAAAAACCCTAAACCTGTTAGAAATTCCCAAATGTTTTGTTTCATGAAAAATTCTCAAATGTAATCTTTCGATTTATATATTGTTGCAGTCTAAAGCGCCAATGAGCATCATCAGCAAATGCACTCTCTGCTTAAGCACTCGCCAACATCCCACAGCCACAACTTGCGGTCACGTTTTTTGCTGGTATTTCTCTCCCTTCAGCCCTTTGGAATTAAAATGATTTTTTATCGTCTTTTTATTTTCTGATCCTTATATGCGTTTTTACTAAATTTGAATAATTTGACTTAAACTAGTTTGATAATGAAGTCTAATGTGTTTTTCTATATGTGCATTATTACGGACTTTATTTAAAATTATGGATATTTTAACTTAATTAAATTCAGTCAGGTAAAATATAGAAGCATGTATCATAAGGGGGACTATTGCCACAACAAAACTTTGGATATTTGCCTAAGACTTGATTTTTTAGAATTTACAAAATTGTCACCTAAATTTGATGATAAATGAGCTGGCTTTTAGTCATTTTTATTTGAGTCATGCTAAACTAGAACTTAAAATTTTCGTATTTAGTTCAGCTTGAACTTGTTTTGAGTTGAGCATGCTTAAGTCGAAATAATTTGATTTTGAGCCAATTCAAAATTGATTTTAGCTCGAGCAGGCTCAAGTCTCAAGAAAAAACAATACGCTAAACTAGAAGTAGTTGAGATTTGAACTCGTGGCATCTCCTAAAATTGAGTCCCAAATCAGCTTGAATTATAAATCGAGTGAGTTGGCTTAATCTCGAAATTGGCTCTAAAAAATTTCGAGTCCAAAACATGCTTCTTGGCTCAATTCGAAACCATTTGATTTTGATTTCAAATTGAATCAATATTCAAGCGAGTTTGAAATTATAAAATTTAAAATTTGACCTTAAATATGTACACATTAAATACGTGCACCTTATTTTCAAAAGTTAAGATTTATATATTTCCCATGATTTTCTTTGAAGTAAAGTGCTAATTTTGAGCTCCCTTTCAGGAAGTGCATTATGGAATGGTGTAATGAGAAGCCTGAATGCCCTCTCTGCCGATCTCCCATTACCCATTCAAGTATGGTTTGCATATACCATTCCGACTTCTGACATTATATATATATATATATATATAATGTGTAATTAGATTTAATGGATTGTATCTGAAATATGTATGAATTTTTTGGAATAAAAAGGATAGTCAGTGGTATAACACAAGCAACTTTGCTATTTACATATTTTATTGCAAATTTTAGTTTTTGGTGCTGAATATGTTAATTTTGAAGCTTAGTTGTGTTAGGTATGTAAAAATTCTCATTTATTTTATAGCGTATATGTGCATTTGATTTTATTCTGAGCTTCTGCTGATTTGAGAAGCAAATGATTATGCTGATCATGTCTCTCTCTAAATCTTAAGGGCTTTGGGAGAATTAATATAATAATTTGCTCCAGTGGTTTAACTTGAGCTGTGTGCATAAATTTTCCTACTTTCTAGTCTTTTTCATGCTCATCCCACTATAAATATAAGGGCTTAGGGTTGAGTGTAGGTCTTGAGAGCTTTTATGAAATGCCAAATCATATTGGTTTCATAGCGATTTGCTGATAGAGGAGAGGTTTGTTTGTTAAACTTAAAGACAAATTTTTTATGTCGTGGGATGAGATGTGAAAATCAGAACAAATGAAGTAATGATGATGTTCAGCATGCTTGTTGAGGAAGGCATGAAGATGCTCAAAAGCCTTAACTTATTGTAATTGATTCTAGTAGATTCAGCTTGTAGACCAGAAAGAAATGCAGATCTTGCTGGCATAATAAGGAGATATTCATGTCAAGCTTGCTAGAGCTCAATCTAAAAAAATAGATCCAGTATGATAATGGTCATTTATACGTGGGTCAAGCTACCCAACCACAGTAGAAGAGAAGATCGCATAACACGGGCTGTTCAAAAGTTTGTAACATGACCAATAGAGGAGTTGGAAGGCATGCTCAAGATTACACTCACAGGATCTTGATGGTAGTTTATGGGAGAATGACAATGGCACTGGAGTTGGATTCATAGACCTTGCTAAAAACCCAAGAATGTGTTTGCCTGTTGCAGCTGAGATCGTCCTTAGGAGTCAAGGGGGAGTTTGTCAAATCTCAAGTGCATGTGCTATTGGTTGTATTAGTCTAACAAATTTGTTGCACATTATTTGATCAAAATGAAATCGCTTGAAGAGCCAACAAGGGACAGGACAGGCTCTGCTAAAGAGTTAATAGAGATTGATCGTACTCATAGGATTGAGTTAGCATGTGTTGACAAAGGGGAACATGATCTAGAGATGAACAACATATTTATGTGAATGGAAATTCTTTTCCCAATTGGCATATGATCTGAGGATCATTGCTCACAATTCTGTCTCCTATATCAAAGGAGGTTCAACAAGAGGAGCGTCTCTCTCTAGAAGGTTAGTTGAGAGAGTGAGTCTAACAACTAACATGAGATGCGGGGATTGATGATGTTCATGAGACAGGAGAGCTAAGAAAGTTGTCAAGAGGTTTGACACATTTTCACTTGACAATGCTGAGTGATTTATGCTTGATTCGAAGGAGGCAAGGTGTTCAGAAGAAGTGCTAATGAATGTGTCAGTTTTACCAGCTTTAAAGTTGGAGAAGTTGGCTGTTTACTCGAGAAACTGTGTCATGCTAAAGAAGATCCGTTGAGAGTTCAGTTGAAAGTATATAGTTGAGCATAAAGACTGTCGATTCATAGAGTAAAAAAAAGTTGGTCAAAAGACATTCGACTCAAAAAAGATTACTTCGATGCTAGGGGAAGCTTTGCATGCTTAGATCCATGTGATTGAGAGGAACTAAATCGAGGAAGATCAGCCATGCTGCTTATGAGCCCTAGTTGAAGAAGTTTAAGGAATGATGCCCCCGATAAATTATAGATCTGAGACCCAACTGATCCAACTGCATCTACTCATGTTAGAGTTATTGAATGTAGTTGGTCTCTTATTGATAAAATAAATATTTAGTTGAACGGTTGGATTAAAAAGTTTCTTTTATTTTAGGGTGGGTAGTAATTCCTTGAAAATTCTATTTATAACCCTCTTATTGTAGATCTATTCACATTCCTACATCTACATTACAATTATCATGGTAGATTCCTCTTGGATAGCATATGAGATAAAAATACGCTTATGTTACAATAAATCCAGTTGCAATCAGAAGAACACAAAGGGGCTGAACGAAAATCACAATTCCATTTTATAAAAACATCAGCTCTCCAAATTCTTGGCAGAGAGGCGCTTCAAGAACTCATAGGTGGTGACCATAACGGCTGCCGATATGGAGGTGGACACCCACCTGGGCCCCAATCCCCTGTAGCAGGCGGCCCACCCCCCTTCACTGAGCAAGATCCTGGCTGTCCGTCCCACCGTCGCCGCCCCGCCCGCCACCTGCATCCTCGTCTTCACCGTGTCGAGCGGCATCGTCATGATCGCCGACGTGGCCCCAGCCATCGCCGCGCTCAGTCCCTGCACCGCCGCTGCAGTGCCGCCGTCCGGCGCCCGCCGCTGTCCAATCCACCCCCAGACTATCCTCTGCGCCACCGAATACGATGCCCACCACACTGCGTTTGACGGCGCATACGTCAGCACTGACAGCCCGAACCCGCGGTACGCCCCGAGAACCCCCTCCGACAGCACGATCTTCCGGAAGCCGTCGGCTCCTCCGCGGTACCCCGAGCCTCCGACCATCAGCCGCTGGCTCACCACGTCGACCGGGGTCCACACAATCTGCGCCGCCACGGCGGCGCTGACTCCTGCAGCGGCGCAGGCCGTCGTTTCCGCCGCAGAATCAGGCAAGCCAAGACGGAGGCCCGCGGACCTGACTGCGCTCCGCGTGACCTCCAGCGCGGCCGTGTAGAGTGCCCGGGCCGGGACAGTCCCGGCAAGGGATGTTGCGAAGCCGCGGTAGAAGCCGCGTGGACCCTCATGGCGGAAGATCGACGCTGCGGCCCCGAGGCAAGTTGCACAATTTTGGGACGCCTGCATGGCGCGTCTTGAGGACTACGGCGGGGTACAGCACTGCGGACACGCCGGAGAAGAGAGCCGCGCCCAGCACGAAGAAGCGCGATTTGTCGAGCGTGTCCCATCCGATGTCCGCCGGCAGATGGATCTTCTCCTCCGCCACCGCTGCTTCCGTGCTCATTTCTTGTTCCGAACAGTGAATTGCTTGATCCTCTGATTCGTCATCAGAGCCTGAAGGATTTTAGTGTGACCAGTTAAGTTTTTTTGAATTCGTTTTCTTCAGTCCGCGGTTTTATAAAGGTCGGTCGGATCGTCCGTACTGTCGGCTTCGACTATTTTTGCATATTTGTGCGCAAACGATTGGATTGGATTATAATCCTAATTTCAAAATTTTATAATTATGATTTTATTTAGTAAATCTTAATTATTATATGTTAAATAATTTGAAAAATGTTACATAGTTCCTAAATATCTTTTAAAAAGTATGAATGATTAGAATTTAAGATTTAAAAAATATATTTATATGAGCTCTACAAATAAAAGTAGATTTAATAATATTTTTTTATTTCATTTAATTTCATAAATTTTAGTCATCCATATTTTTTGGAAAATATTTGAGAACTATGTAGTAATATTCAAATAATTTTTGATGATGTTGCACACTTGAGAGGGCATTGATGGTGGTATTATAGCAGCATGAGTGATTAACGTCTTTGAATTTAAATATTTGAAATATCAAGTATTCAAATCTCATTGATCATATAGTCATCTAATTGAAGCTTAATTTCTTCTTCAAAAAAAAAAAAAAAGTTATTTGAATTGATGTGGGTGATCTTAAGAGTAAGAATCTATCTATACTCATATATATGAAATGTTATTGAAGCTTGACACAATTCTAGAAATTCATATGCACAAAATATACATATTTATGTGAGGCGTATGCCAAAATATTAAAGACAAGTCTTGTTGAGTGCATCCAATCTTGATGGATTCAAAATAAAGAATGTGATCATGCAACTCTCACACTTCAGAAAGTAATATAAAATCATAATCTTAATCAAGTGAATTTTGGAAAAATAATATAAATGAAATATTTTCTAAATTATTCAATCTTCTTATAATTTAACTATGCCATAATCAGTAGTCCTTTTATAAACATTTCTTAAGATTTTAACATTTTTTATTAATATATTTTTTATAAGTTTTCAAAGTTTAAAAATTTAAAAATTTGTATAAAATTAATTAATGATTCAATACTCAAAAGTGTGTGTGTGTGTGTAAGAAGTGTGAACAATTAGAAAGAAAATTTTTACATAGCTGATTCATTAGGCAAATTACAAAACAATGACAAGTTTGATGCATCTATCTGGCTATCTAATTTATTTGGTTCCTAAATAACTACACATTCCCCTTCGAATACATGTGTAGTTTCCTTATTATTTCAAATATCAGGATGCCTTGGCTTAACCAATTTTCTATATAGACCTAATGATCTAACTTGTATAAACCCTTGATAACCGATTTCTACTTATTTTATTTCAAGTTTTAAGTACACAAAATTCATCTGAAATGCCAATTTGAATAAATACTCAAAAGCAAAATTGAACTGTAGTAAATAAAGCAACTAAATGTAAAAATGATAATCTTTTTTTATTTTTAGTGAAAAGTTCCTTTAAATATGTTTCAAATGCATTCCATAGTAATTTTTATAATTTATTTTAATTGTTCTGGTATTTTATTCTATTTTTATACTCTTAAGATTAAATAGGTGTCTTACTCAGAGATCTGAAAGTACCTAAATTTATATTAAATACTTATAGAAATTTATCAAATTCATACACTATAGTATTCTAGATTAGTTGAATAATAAACTAAAAGTTTTCTTGAAATTCGAAATTAAATAATTCATTTACGTTATTTCAATTTTTTCTTAGGTCTATGATATTGTATATTATATGTACTCAAACTCAAACTTAGTTCTTCTTAATGATCAAGCTTAACATGAATGACCTCTCTATACATTGACTTTTTATCTCATTAATTTAATTATTTATTTCTTATATTTGATTAAGAAACTTTAATATCCAATTTATCCTTGAATTAACTAAAGTGGGTATTGTGCTAAAGATCATATTTTTTTTATTCCTTTTTCATTAAATGAAATCTCTCCCCTTCAATTAGACTTAAATTCTCATTTGAATAACATAAACATGTTCTTCTAACTTACATGATTAGTTTTCATCAATTTGTTAAAATTTTATTATGCATAAATTATCATTAATTTTCTTAATATTAATTAATTAATAATTAATAGCAAATTAATAATTTTTAATTCACAAATTCTAAAAATTCTCTTATATTTTGATTCATCATATTTCTTGAGTTTGTGGTTAAAATTTTATTAAATTTAGAGCTATATTCATTAAAAATTCAAATAATTTATTTTGAATTATTTCAATAATTTATTTATTTAAATTAATTCTAAGAAATTGAATTTCTTCTTCACTGACCTGCAATCCTTCTTGGGCCCGCCATTTCTCTCTTGTCAGATTCAACATTATATTAACGATTATATTGTTTAGATTTTTATCAGATCCGACTATCTTTTAATGGGTCGATACTGCTCATCAACACGAAGTTGAAATCCCCGACATCACTTTATCATTCCCTCTGCTATATGGCTTATCTTTGAGCCCTAATACAAGCATTGCAGAGACTCCCTAGACCCTTAGGGCTATCTTAGGACATTCAAATTGTTGTGTCGATTTTTGCAATGCCAAAAAATTCTTATGATTGAATGCATAACCATTTCATCATATTAACAAAAACCCTAATTTCTCAATTCTATAATTACTTCATTTTGATCTACTCTTTGATACTGTCTTAGAAACCTTCACCAAAGTTCACCGAAACTTATTTAAACTTTAAATGCCCCTAAAGCTCTTAATGGTTTAAAAAATCTAAAGCCTTGAATTCTATTGGGATTGAATTCTCAGATTTGCTCTCCATTGGTCTGATTGGATTCCATAGCACCATAGGAGGCTTCTTAGATTATTCTTATTGGTTGTATAGAATTACATATATAACCCCCCTTACATTATATCTATATAGATCCAAGTGACCAACTCTTTTCTTTCATTGAAAAACTCTTAAATTTGACTTTAAGAATCCTATATCTTTCTAATCATTACATTGCTGCCACTCCTAATCTTATTATCTTATCTATTATTTAGGGTTTGTACTAAACCTTATGAACAAAGTTGGAATATATGTTAATATCAATGTTACTTCTATATAGTTGAATATGTCGAATCCTTAATGTTTATTAACATAAAAATATTAGAGTGTTGGTTACCATATCCTCATATTCAACAAAATAAAAATAGATTCAACTGGAACCAATTATATTCAATTAATTATTAACTAAGTATCTTTCCATCAGATTCAGAACAACTTATCTAAAGCAGCATGATTTTCTATTGAATCAGAAAAAGTTTTTTTTTCTTAAATAATTAATAAATAACATAATTACTATGGACATCAAATCAATTATATTTGTTGAATTAATCATCCTACTGCAATTAGGAAGTTCTCTTATGATGTGGATTCTATGATACAAGTTTCCAAACGATGTATAAGGGCAGTGAAGTTTCAATTTTACATCACAAGTTAATATACACCTTAACCATCTATAAAAATTATTGTAGTTCTTAGCAAGGATCAAATTCTTTAGTATAGAAATCTCTTCTGAGTTGATTTAGAATCAACTAAGTCATTCAATTCCAACTTAGAATGAAATTTGTTTGTTAGCAAAAATCAATGCAAGCTTAATGTATATAAGATCCAATAAATATATTATGAAACAAATTTAGTATAGAAAACTAAATCATTCAGAAGAACGGCTAAGAACAGAAAAATTCTGTCAACAAAAATTTTATACTTCATAGAACTAGTTTAGTAAAAGCTGCAATTCTAACTACACACCTTCTTCTCAATGCTAACTCTACAATCCCATCTCACTAATTTTGAATCTTTATTAGTAGTCAGTTTTTTTGCTCTGAGATTAATGTTATCACATAAGTTTACCACCGCCATTTCTATTTCTATTTCTGTAAACTTTCTTTTAGAAGTTTAGTAGAAGAAATGTCTCCACTAAACAATCTTTAATCAAATAGTGATTGGAACGCAACACTAACAACCCACCATTATCTTGAATTATGCAAACAACTTGTTTATGCTCGATTTGATTTGCTTAAAAGACATTAACAATTAAAGAACCTTAGTTAAAGTATCAAGGTTTCTAAATACATTTCAAAGTCTTATTTACATTGCTGGGTCATAGAAATTTTGCCAATGTAATTTATTACACCTTCTACTAATAGATTTTATTTATCTCTCTAAGATCATAAGATGAGTTTAAAGTATTTTGTAAAACCATATATCTTTTGACTGAGACTATGAAATATACTATTGATTATTTTAAATTTGAATATAAGGTACATTTCATAGAATACTAAAATACTTTGCAAAGATTTTCACTATCAAAAATTAAGGGAATTTAGGATTACAAAATTAATAAGATATATCAAATTTCAAATGCTTTAATTAAATAGAGAATTATTTAGTTTCAGTGTCTTTCTAATTTGCCATAAGAACCTATTGAGAGCTATTTTTAGACTTGCAAACACTTCCTCACCCTTCCTTCACCTCTCCTTTTTGAGTCCTCAAACCTTTATTCTAAGCTATTCCAAGAATCATGGGGGTACTTTGAGAGTTTTAAAACCTCCAAAGAAAGAAGATCCAAACATCATCTCCCCATAAGATTCTACTCCCCATCAAGATCCATTATCTTAAAGCTTCAAGGTAACTCTCTCTCTCTCTCTCTCTCTCTCTCTCTCTCTCTCTCCAATGCATGCAAATGTTGTGAAACTAAGTGACGCTTGAGGAGTTGGATTTAATTTAGACACTTTTATGGAAGCACTCTAACTCAAATGCAACTCCTATACTCGATGTGATGATTTTTTTTTTCATTTAGAAACCTCATATCAAAATTATACTTTTCTTCTTCAACTCATTTTATTTATCTTGTTAAACACTTTTAGGACTTAGAAATGCATTGAATACATTCTTGTATTTGTTTCCATCAAAATATTAGAACATATCACACACCCATGAAGCCTCTAAAGTCTTCTAATATGGATGTAATGGTTCAAAAAAATATGAAATTTTTCTTAGAGTCATTTGGTTATTTTGTAAATTTTTGTCCCTACTTTTTATTATTATAACTTTTAATTACTCATTGTTAGTTATTGTAATTTGTCACGCACATTCCCTTATATGTTGTTAACAAATCACAAGATAATATCACACCAGTTATGTCTCTAAGGTACTCAAAAATTACTTCAAAGTTAAAATTTTTTTTTGGTTTTTAACTTAAAAAAAAATTCAAAAACTTTACTTGGTTTTCTTGCCACTTTGGAACATCACAACTTGTTCTCCACTTAGAATTTGTTGTTGTAACTTAGCATGTCAATTCCCCATGTATAGGGAACAACTTTATAAAAAATTTTACAAGCTCATTTAGAATCTAAAGCCTTCATTTAGACACTCAAATTTTAGCAAAACTTAATTTTTTTCTAAGAAGATATTTTGATAGATTCCAGAAATTTAGTATGTTATGTTTATAATATCATAACTTTTGATCTAACCATAGTAAATAACTAAAATTTGCATGCTTATTCCCGGTCATATTAGGATCAAGTTTGCTACTGATCACAAAAGCCAAAAATTTCATTAAGGCATTCCTTTGGGTGCTCAATTTTTAAGAAAATATTATTTTTTCTTAGAAAAAATTTTGTATTATTAGAAATTTCATCATTTTTGCTTGTTTATAACTTTCAATCTATGTAAAACTAGAATATGAAAATTTGCATGTATATTTTCTGATATACTGTGAATAATTTGTCTTTACTAGATGTTAATAAGCATTATATGAATACCTTTTTGATGGTTTAAGTTCAATATTAAAAGTTAAATTTTTATTTAATCAAACTTAGCTATGTTATGAAAATTATTATTTGAGTATTAAATATTGATCTAATGTAACCTAACCCTTACAAATATAATAGTAGCCATCACATTAATGTATGAATATTTCTTTTTAGCAGATTAAGTAAGGATTAAATATTTTGAACTGCAAATGTTAATTACGTAGAATTTCTAACAAGACTTAATTCTAACATGGCATTGAGCCTATTTCCTTGTGAATTGTTAAACTTTGGCATGAATACGCATTATCACTTGCAATTACAAACCTTTTCATAATTACTTATGACAAATATCTATGGTGTCTTTGGAGGGAGAAATAATATGAACTTGTACATGTAGGATTTGCTAGCAACTCATAGTAAAATAAGTTGGGATCTACTCTAATAGGAAGGGGAAGAAGATCTAGAGGAAAGGCTCACCAAATTAAAATGAAAAATGTGAACACTTACCGACAAGTAATTTTAGACCTTCCTATAATACTTATGTTAATATCTAGGTATCCCAATAAAACTTGGGGGTTCTGGGCTCAAACAGGAGATATTATTTTCGCATTGTTGCTTATAATGAGTTATTTACTTTTATTACATTTCTTCATTTATTGATTTTTTCTCTGTTGAGAATGCAGCTCTTATTATAATTTTGAAATAATGCAAGGTTTAATTATTTATTTCATATGTCGCAAATTGTAGCTCATGTAACTCATTGATGCAATTCCTCGTTGAATTATTGTTGATATTGATTATCACCCTATTAATATGATGCTAGAAATCAATTCTTCTTGAAAACTCTATGTAGTCCTATATAACTGGCAACTATTAAAATATTTCAAGTTGTAATAGCTAAAAGGAATAATTATCATATTTTGAAGCTAGTGTAGGATTAAGCATCAATTGTGAGATGAAGTTGCATTATTTAATCTTTTTCTTTGAAATTTTGTTTTTTTAATCGGATAATTTATGAAACTCTTATTTCTATTTAGTTTTATGTTTTAATGGATAATTTTATTTTTTCTAAGTTTAATTTTAAATCGATTATTGTGGATTATTACTTGATAATTCTCGATCTTGGTCCTTAGGTCATCATAAATGTAGAGTGTAACAACCCGAGTTATTACCAAATTTAATTAGAATTAATTCTAAGCCTTAAACACAATTATATTGCTAATTAGGTCAAGTGGAGTCAACTTCTGAGACCTAGTCCAAATCAGGAGTCAAATGGATCGAATCCTGATTTCTGGAAATCCAGAAACCCTAGAAAATTGACCTATTTAAATTGACATCCGATCGAAAAACAGACACTGCCATTACATTCCTTGACCCCAAATTAGCTTGGGGTGAAGTTTTCGTGTCAATCGGAAGTCGTCCAAATTTCGACGAATATTTTAATAATAAAAAAACCCCGGAAATCGAGGCATCAAAATACTCGTCTGATCGAAAATCCGACTTCGTCATTGAATTCCTTGACCCCAAATTAGCTAGGAAAAACATGTTAAAAAAAAGGGGAAATTAATTAATTTAAAATTTTTAAATAATAATTAAATTAAACTGACGGCTTCGTCGGTCTAAATCGTGCGCCGTCAGTACTCGCGTGACACCGTCCAGCCTGCCGTCTCCTTGAGCGAGCGATTCGGGCCATTCGATCGGGACGATCGAACGACCACGCGTCTTCGTCCCCGCGGTCCGCTCACGAGCCGCCACGCGGCAAGCCACCGCCGCGCCTAGCCAGCCCGACGCCTCCCGGACCTCGTCGACTTCGCCGTCGCCTAATTTAACCTCATTCGAACCCAAAGTGGCGGTCACCGGAAGGAATCCAAGGGGGATCGATCGAGCCGAAACACCCCGACCCGTAGCCCATCGGAACCGCATATCCGGTACTCCCCGATCCTCGACCTCTTTCAATCACTTATCGCATTATGGTATCGCAAGCCTATTCCGAGGTCTAGATAGTCGATCGATCGGACCTGATCGTTGATCGGAGGTTCCGATCGACCGAATTTAGGAGCCGGTCTACAGTCCTTACCATTAGAACCAGAGAGTTCGCGAGGGCGGCACCTAGGGCTCACCGTAGCTGGAGCTGTGAGCCGTCTCCGGTGAAGGTCTGACCTTCGACGGATTGGACTTTGCCGGACCTAGCCGTTGCCGTGTGGGCCGAGCCCCGGCACCGCCGGGAGGTCGGCCAAAATGCGTGCCCTAGCTTCGGTCGAGCGGGGAGGGGAGGGGGAAGGCGTAGTGGCCGGGCCGGTTCGGGTCGACCTGGGCCCGCCCGAAGCCCGCACGCGCGGACCGCGTGCGGCTCGGCGCTCGCGGCGTGGGGCCCGCTTCTGCGCGGCCCGGGTCAGCCGACGCGCGCAGGTCCGCGGCCTGTAGCGGCTTGCCACATGGTGGTGGTGGGTCCCGCACCCTCTGCCGTAGCCAGTAGCGGCTTGCCACGTGGCAGTGGCGGCCCCACTCCATTATGACCTGCAGAAAATTATTAAATAATAAATATAATTAAGTTATTAATTAATTAGTTGTTAATTATAATTAGTAGTTAGTTAATTAATATTAATTAATACTAATTAATTGTTAATCCATATCAAACAGTACACGTAATTAACTAATAATAATAATAATTAATAGTAAACAATAATTAATTAATTAAGGCTAACTTAATTATTAATAAACAGTACTTAACAATATTTATTAATAATAATTAGTAAATTAATATATGTATATAGTAATATTAATAATCTAATAATTATTAATCTATTAATTAATCCTAACTTTAGGATTAATAATATTGAACAGATAATTAATTAAAGACTTAACTAGTAATTAGTTTAACCCTAATTAAACAGTAGTAATAATAATATTATATACAAAATAATTAAATCAATAGATTAATTATTAAATAATAAATAATTAATATTAATTAATCATAGATTTAAATATTAATAAATTCAGAAATCATATAAATAAACTTTAGAAATGATTAGTAATTTAATTTAATCTAAATAAATGAATAGTAAATTTATTCAAATTATATTTTTGAATATTAAATCTTAAAAGTTTAATAACTTTTTATAGGATGATCCAAATATAGCCAATATAGGTCTTAAAATACTCAAAAAAATGTAAGAAATCAAATAACATAATGTAAAAATTTATTTCGGGGTACGTATAATGAGGTAACATTTTATGACCTATTTAGAGCCTCATAATTTTTTACCCAGTTATTGAAATTTAGTCAATATGGGTCTTAAAATGCTCAGGAGAGTGGGCCTTAGGGCAATTCAAATGGCCATAACTTGGTCAAATCAACCCCAAATTCAAAAATTCAAGAAGCTATCTAACCTAGAATTTCGATGTCATCAATAAATTGAAATAACATTTAGGTTCTAAACCCTAAAAATTTAGAAAATGACCAAAATACCCTCAACCTTAGTTAGGTCATAACTTGACCATTTAAGGTCCAAATTGGGTCTACTCTCTACCAGCATGCTCAGTACATTATAGGAAAGCTATAGAAATTGAGTTTGCTAAAATTAGACTTCAAACGGAAAAGTTCGGTTTTTATCACCTGTTGACCGACTCGAATTTACCAAATTGCCCTTCGGACTTAGAACGTCCATAACTTAGTCAATCGACCTCAGAATGCAGTGTTCTTAGACTCCATGGAATTCTTGAACAATAACCTACCATGAAATACATAGAAACTTAGTTTTTAGTAGAGTGAAAATTACTTAAATGCCCTTAAGTCAAAAACCTTAATTTGAACCTATAGGACCCGTTTCTCGTCCAAGTTGGACATGCTTACTGTCTATCTTCAAGTTAGATAATAAGAAATCATATGGAAATGAGAAATCTCATTTTGGACACTTAAATCAAAAGTTAACTTTTCGGACCCTTAAGTGGGGGCAAAATGGTCATTTTGCCAAAAATTTAGGATAAACACCTTTAACCCTTAATTAATCTTTTAAAACCCTAAAATTAACATTTTAACCCTATTAGTGGCATTCAAGTAAGTAAATTCCACAGTTAGGTCATATTTTAGAATTTTGATAAGTCTTAAGCACTACACCTTAAGGATCTTTCCTGATACTAGGACTAGATCATAGGTTAGAGTTCATTCATTAGGTAAATTAGGTTACCCAATGGGTAAAACCTTGGTTTATTAGTTTTTAGACTTTCTTTTATTGTACAACTCATTCTGATTATTTTATCTTTTAACCTTAGATTTAAGATAGGAGATTCATCCTATTAAGTTTGATTACTTAATAGGATTTGTCATAACTAGTAGCTCACTAATAGAATAAAACCTAGAACTTAGGTCTTAACCACTTTGAATTATGTGATTAAACCTAAATCTCATAGTGTTTAATCCATAATCTATAGGCTTAGAAGATCTTGATCAGATCTTAGTTAGAACATCTAAATTCACAAAATTAGGATGTATGATTTATTGATTTAACTCGTAGTCGTCTATCTAATTGAACTAGATTAGAACCTGATCAGTTCTAATCCTTTTTAACTTATAAGAACGAGTTTCTGAGTTACACTCGATAGTAGGAAAATGGTGATCCTGAACTTGTGTAATTTGGAATAGTTAGAATGGTTAAGTAGAAAACAAATGATATCACCATGTTTAGTAGAGTCTCTTGCTTCTGTTTGATACTTTGTTGCTACGCATTCATTGTATTTTTTTGCCATATTTCCTTAAGCATATCATATAAGATATTTGATGCATGAATAAAATGTTAGGAAAATATGGAGACTCCTTAGATTCCTTATGAAAATATTAAAGTGATTAATGAAAAGATGATAATTATATGAGCTGCCTCTCAGATATTTTCCTTATTTCCTAGCCTCCTTATGTCGCTAGGGGAAGAACATGTTTTGTTATGTGCCTAGTTTACTAGCCTCCTTATGTCGCTAGGGGTACACCGTTGGTGCCTTAGCCGTACTGGTGTTAAGGTTGCCTTGTATGCTTAGTTTACTAGCCTCCTTATGTCACTAGGGGCATACAGTTGGGTCTTAACCGTACTGGTGCTAAGACCCTTCACTTGCTTTGTGTGCTTATTTGCCTAGCCTCCTTATGTCGCTAGGGGTACACAGTTTTATGACTTAGCCGTGATGGTGCTAAGCTTTTTTAGTATTCAATGGGCTAGAGTAGCTCTTTTCTGTATGGCAGTCGATGCACGTATGGCTTTATATGCAGTTATTGTTGTTTACTTTTTCAGTATTCTTATTCAGTCAGCTATTTTCTTGTACTACTTTTATATATATTTAGGATGTTAGAATATTGCTGCTATTTATATGTACCACTACTGAGTTAACTTATTTTAATTGGCATATTTTTTATTGATCATCAGCATATTTAGGGTGTAGAACTTTTCTTACAGCACTTGTTTAGTTATGTATATTTATATGCCCTTCCTTGTTTAGTTTGTATGCAAGGCATGTCTCAGCCTCTTTCCTTTTCTTTGTTTAAGTTATAAATGATGGTCTATAGCTTTCCCTTTTTTTTGGTACTGCTTGCTGTTCCTTTACATATATATATGTTGCTTAGCTGTTGTAGAATGGTGATATTACTTAACACATATAATAATTCATCAGCTTAAAATGTACTTAGACAATTGTCTAACCAGAATTTTCTTTTCTTTGGCTGGGGCCCTACATTGTGAAACCGAAAATGGCAGATCCTCATCAGTTAGATGAGCAGCAGTTAGGAGTGGAGCCATACCCAGAGAAGGAGCCCGTAGAAGAAGCCGCTATTTAGCATTTACTTTATATGTGAAGATGAGAGTAATTGCACTTTCTTTATTTAAACTGTTAAATGTTGTAATAATACAGGTACACTGACTGCGTATTTGGATTGTATGCTTATATTCTGAGTTCTATTTTGATATCTATACTGTGATGCTTGGATGATTTATATTTCCTTAAATCGCTTTCGCACTCTGTACGTTTACTTATATAGTGACCGTTAGATTGATTCTGTGTTAATCCTTCCCTAATCAGATGGATTGTGGAGTATATCCTAATCCAATGGTAAGTGAGGGGTTAGCCAGAGTGACACCCCACCCTTAACCTAATCCTTTGGTGGATTAAGGGTGTGGGGTGCCACATAGAGTTTCCCTTGTCTTTACATCACTAGAAGTATCTTTATTAGTTGATACATCTACTAATCTCGCAATCTCACCAAACATTTTCGAGCAACTTGAAGATTTTTTTATATAAACAATAGGCTCTATAACAACACCTATGATTTCTTTGAAGTGCTTGAGCCCATTTTAAACTATAAAATTTAAAATTTGTGCATAACAACACATATGAGAAAATTTTCCTTTAAAAAATAACCTATTTGTGTTCTCAAAATTTTTAACAGAATATTTGCATCATTATCATTGGCATGTGCATTATCTAATGTAATTATTATTATTTCTTAATGAATACCCCCTTGCATTATGCACTCACCAATAATATTATCAATAATAAGTGTAGTATGCGAATGTTCAAGGTCAATAAAATTTATAATAGCATATTGCAACATCTAGTTTGAATCTATATAATGTGCAGTTAAGGATTAGAAGTCCAACAATCAAATGTCAATGAGATGTAATTTATAGAGTCTTAAATATTTTTTATCTTCTCTTTTTCAATATCATACACATTCAAACATTTAGCCCATATACTCTTTCTAGATGTTTTCATGTAGTTAGTATTCAAAGTTCATAAAAATAAATTCAAATAGGGTTGCTCAACAAAAGGTAACACTACTGTAATAATCATATTTGCCAAAATACTTTTCAATTTACTATTATCATAAGTAGATATAATAAAAATAGAATTAATTTATATATCAAAACCTTTTTCCTTTCTCCAATGTCTCTAGATTAAAATTTTTTTATTTTTTTTATTGTACTAATACTGGGCAAACTTTAATGTGCCTAAAAAAGTTTGAGTTGATCCCGACTTCTGGGACACATGTCTTATAATAATGCCTACAATATAGTTTTTTAGCGACATGATCGCTTTTATCTTGGGATTGGTCTTCTTCAAAGAGATCTTAAATTGCACTTATATTTCAATTATTTTAACCTCACACACACTTTGGTTTGTTTCATCTATTTGTGCCATGACAACCAATAGCTCTATACTTGCTTGGACACTTTCAGACGCTCCCCCAAAATTTTATTCAGGTTATAACTTATCACTTTAAACCTCAAAATTATCATTTACTGATTCCATTTAGAAATTATAACAATAAAAAACTACAACATTAGCATATAACTTCTAAAAGTAACATTAATAAAAAAATGTATCATTCATATTCGCATTAGCATTTTGTTACAATTTAACATAACAATGAAAACATTTATATTCAAAATTATTAATTATTAGTTTCATTTACAAATTATAACAATTAGAAACTACAATATTAACATTGACTACTAGTGTGGCACCTTGCCCCCTAATCCACAAGATTAGACTTAAGGGGAGATGTGCCACTCTGATAAATCTCTCACTAATCATTAGATTATGTGAAATCACAATCCACATAATAAGGGAAGGATGTGCACAGAATGCATACATAATATCAATCACTAAATCAATACAAGTACAGAGTGCGGAAGCTAATTAAAGTAAAAAGTACATCCACTTCACCAAAATTTCAAATGAGAGACAAAATGAAAATAAAATGAAAGTAGTTCAAAAATAATAGCACAGAAAAAGAAATACAGCCACAAATACCTGTATTATTATAACATTACTTAAAGTTTGAAATAAAATAAGAAGCATCACTCATTCTCACAAGTAAAAATAAAAAGGAACTAAACAACTTTAGCTCCGCCCTATTGCTCTTCTTCAAGATAAGGCTCCTCCTCAGGCACCAGGTCTTCAAACTGATCAGGTTTTGACATTGTCGGTTTCACAATGCCAAGGCCCCAACTAACAAAATAGAATATCTTATTAGACAAATTGCTTAAGTACATTTTAAGCTGATAGTTTTACATACATTTGTTAATATCACCATTTTTCCTAAACTTTAAGCAAAAGAAACCGAAATAGGAGAAACAAGCGTACAATAGAAAGAGGAAAAGCTATAAGTAATATCATTTATAACTTAAGCAACAGTGAGGCAAAAGACACACCTCAAAAGTAAACTAAAATAATACTAGGCAATATATATGAAAATATAGTGAAAATACTGAAAGAAAATCTAACCTGAACATGCTGATGATCATATGAACTATGCAAATTAAAAATAACAAATCTAACAGTGATATGTATAGTAAGCAATAAAAGATCTAGCATCTTATATATATATATATATATATATATATATATATATATATATATATATATATATAAGCAAGTAAGTAGCTAACTGAAATAAAAGTATAACTAAAAAGCATAACTAAATCTGGAATTTTATATAAGTAAAATTATAGAAGTTGTTTAATAGCTGTCATACAAATGAGGGCTAAATATAGCCTACTAAAATCAAAAAGATTCTTAGCGTCAACAAGGAGACTAAGGCAACAAAATATTCTAGTATCAATAAGGAGGCTAGGGCTACAAATAGTTTCCTAGCATCAACAAGGAGGTTAGGGCTATATATATAATTGAATTGAGAAGCAGTATAAATACATGCAATTTATATTTTAGTTATTTTCTTTACTTTTGTGGACAATTTCAAAAGTAACTGAGGAGTCAAGCACATCTGTAAGACTATTTGGGTTCCAACTTAACAATACACTCATCAATGAGTGATATTAAGTAATCCTTATCTCACCTTCCCCCTGCCCATTGGGGTACTATGCGCAAAAGTCAACCAATGGCTGAACCCAATACAAGGCTATCCTAAATGTTCTATATTTTCATTTCATGCAACAATGTTCTTGTATGACATATTTAAGAAATAAGGCACAAAATCTAAGGAATGCGTAAGCAACAAAGTTCAATAGTGAACAAGAGACTCTACTAAATATGGTGATATCATTTGTTATCTAATTAAATCATTCTAATCATTCCAAGTTACACAAGTTCAGGATCTCTAATTCCTACTATCGAGTGTAACTTATAAGTACAGCCTTATGAGTTAAAAAGGATTAGAACTAGTCAGGTTCTAATTTAGCTCAATCAGGTAGACTATGGATTAAGCAATAAATCATGACATCTTAATTGATGAATTTAGATGCTTTATTCTAAGATCTGATCGAGCTCTTACTAAGCTAAGGATTACGAATTAAATATCATGAGTTTGGGTTTAATCACATAATCCAAAGGTAAAGTTTAAGATGTAGGTTTTAATCTAAATGTGAACTAATGATTAAGGTAAATCCTATTTAAGCAAAGTCATACTTAATAGGATAATTCTCCTATTCTTATCCTAAGGTTAGAAGATAAAATAATTATAATTAAGTTATAAAATCTAGAAATAATTAAGTTATAAAATCTAGAAACTAATAAACCAAGATTTCATTCATTGAATAACCTAGTTTATCCAATGAATAAAATATAACATATGATCTAGTCCTAATCTTATGAATAGTCCTAATGTGAAGTGTTAATTCCTAAGGATAAGATTTAGAGAATTTATGAAAAATAAGGAATTCAATTTTCTTTGTTGTTTTACTTATTTAGGGAAGGTTAAGGGTGAATTTAGTTAAGTAAGGAACATTCTCCTTACTTGGGGATTTTTAAGACTTAGATTTGGACCTTTATCAAATTATTCAAATTATAAGAATTTAAGACTTGAATTGATTTTAAATCAATTTTATTACTTCTTTTAATAATTTAAAAGATATTTTAAGATTCTAGGACACTTAACCTAAATTTTTAGGCAAAATAACCATTTTGCCCGTACTTAAGGGTCCAAAAAGCTACTTTTTGATTTAGAACTTCAATTTGGATTTTATTATCACCAAATGATTCCTTATTGTCTAATATAAAGATAGATAGTAAGTACACTCAACTGGGACAAGAATCAGGTCCTACATGATCAAACTAGAGTTTTTAACCTAAGGTGGTATTTTGTAAGTACACCTAATAAAATCTAAATTTTAATATAGTTTATTATTGGTGGGTTATTCAAGGATTCCATAGAGTTCAAGAATACTAAATTTTGATGCATAATGGTTTAGTTATGAATGTTCTAAGCATAAGGGCAGTTATAGAATATTTTAAGGTTAAGAGGGGTACAAAAACTTAACTTTTCCATTTGGTATCCAAATTCAATAAACTCAATGACTATAGCTTCTATATATCACACTGATTACTTTAACCAGGAGTAGACCTAAATTGGACCTCATTTGGTCAAGTTATGACCTAACTAAGGTTAGAGGTATTTTGGTCCACTTAAGGTTTCTATAGTTCAGAACTCAAATATTATTTCAGTTTACTGTTGGCACTGAAATTCTAAGCTAGATACCACTTTAAAATTATTAATTTAGAGTTCAATTGACCAAGTTATGATCAATTGAATTTCTAGAGTTTTAAGGGTCATTAGTTAAGGTCCTAAAAGTCATTAAGAAAATTAGTGATCAAATAACAAAATTAATATTGGCTAGATTTGGGTCTTCCTGATTATTTTAAGACCCATATTGGCTAGGTTTGGGTCACTAAGAATAAAGTTATGAGATTTTGAAGTTTTGGCACAAGTGAGAGGATGTCCTAAAATATCACTATGTCATATAGACATCATATATGAAATTTGATACTACCATTAAATTCCTCTCATTTTTTTGAGAAAAATGAGATACATATTCAATATATTTGAACTTATGGATTGGAAGATATTAATGTTTAAAGTTTATGTATTTTAATAATTAAATTATTAATACTAATTGATTTAAATAAAACTAACAGTATTAATTATTTAATTTCCACCGCATTTAATCCAAACGGCACACATGGGGCCCACCGGGACACAAGGCAGTGCCGGGCTGGATGCCCGACAGCGGGTGGGACCCACTGCTTCAAACGGAGGGAACAGCAGGCCCACTGGGGACACGCGTCGAGCAGTGGCAGGCAAGCACCAAAGTAGCAGGCCCCGCAGGACACGCGTCGCGTTGCTCACAGGAGAGGCGAGCCGCGCACTGCGGGCCCCACCACGTTGACCCGCAAAACAGACCTCGCAGATCGGGCTCGGGATGACCCGACCCGGACCGAGCGGACTCTACGACTTCTTCGACGGGGGCCGAGGCTAAACGGCTAGGGTTTGAGTTTGGCGACGATTTTAGCACGGGAGACGCCGGCCCGCACAGTCGAGTGCAAGCCTCGGCCATACCCACTCAACCACAGTAAGATCGCAGGCTGTGGTGCACCGAGGCAATCATGAGCTCCAGCACTAGGTTAACCCATACGAGTTTTAACAGTTTCCACTGTGGATCCATTACGAAATTGGGTCGATCGAACACGATCGAACATGATCGGATCTGATCGATTGAAAATCTACGGCATGCAATAAGTTTATAAAAGAAATCAAAATGATTGAATGCATAAATCGAAGGGTAGGGATACCTGCGAGACGGACGGTTGCAGTGCGAGGCTTTGAACGGGATCATGCCGAGAGCTCTGATGGTTCAATTAGAGCAAAAGAAGCATCCTAAGCACTGAGGGAAGCTTAAAGAGGGATGGGACGGACACGCCGAAGCCTGGAAGAGCTCCGGTTGGGTAGGAGCGCGGTGGCCACGCCTCGTGGCTTGCGGGCGATGCCCGCGAGGAGGGTGCATCGCGACCGTTCCATCCGTTCGAATCGAATGGATGACGTGGAATTGATCCAATCCATTTAGGCTAACAGGCTAGCCCGATAACGCGTCGAATCTGACCCATTATCCGTTAAGCGCTTAAATAAATAATATAAATTAAATTCTGATTTATAATAACTAATTTTAATTATTTGTTTTGCTTCCAAAAATTTCCAAATATTCACCTCTAGCTAATTGAGGGGTGAGGAACGCAATGGTGAGGTTGGATTTTTGTTTCGATGAGTATTTTATTTTCTTAATTTTTGATGTATTTAAATATTATTAAAATATTCGACAAAATTTTGACGACTTCTAATTATCACTAAAACATCACCCTTAGCTAATTTGGGGGCAATGAGCACAATGACAAAGTTTAATTTTCAATATAATGTCAATTTAGATAGATCAAATTCTAGGATTACTGGATTTCCCAAAAATTAGAGTTTGATCCAATTGACTCCTAATTTAAATTAGGTCTTAATGGTGAACTCCTAATGACTTAATTAATGCACTATATCAAAATTAGGACTTAATTTAGTCTTAATTGATTAGGATATCAACCTGGGTTGTTATAGACTCCCCTACTTAAGAACGATGTCGTCCTCGATATCACTCAACTGGAAAGAATAAGGTAGGATAAATGAACATTAATTGAATCGAAAGATTAGGATGCTAAGGAAGGTACATGAACTCTCAAATAATCTAGGATACTTGGCTCTCATATCAAATTCTTTCTCCCAAGTGGCTTCTGTAAATAGAAGATTCTTCTATTGCACTTTAACCATTATGATGAAATGGTTTCTTAGCTTCTTTTGATCTCTCCCTAGAATTCTTACAGGTTCTTTAATAAATGATAAATCTGGCTAGATCTCTATTTGGAGGAATAAAGACTAGGTGGTGAGATTCTCTTAAGCACTTTCGGAGAGAAGACATGTGGAACACATTATGCACAGCAGTAAAATCTTCAGGCAGCTCTAACTTGAATGCTGTTGACCCAATTCGCTTTAAAATCTTAAACGATCCAATATATCTCAGGCTAAGTTTTACGGCAATTCCGAAATAGTAGATACCTTCCATATGACTGACTTTTAAATATACTAGATCTTCCTCTTGGAACTCTAGAGGGCGATGACGGGCGTCGTGGTACTTGCTCTGCCTATCTTGAGCTGTCTTAATCCTTTGCTGGATGAGTCTTACTTTTTTATTTATTTCTTCCACTAACTCGAGGCCATATAATTATACAGCTCTTATTTCTGACCATGCTATTGCAGTGGAGAATTTTCTACCATATAGGGTTTCATATGGAGCCATCTTGATGCTTGCCTAGAAGCTGTTATTATAGACAAATTCAACCAAAGTGATGTGATCTTCCCAAGAACCAGAAAAATCCAACATGCAGAGACGGAGCACATCTTCCAGAACCTGATTAGCTCTTTCTGTTTGGCCATCTATTTGTGGATGAAAATTCGTGCTCATTGCTAATGTGGTACCTAAATCTTGATGCATAGCCTGCCAAAATTTGGAGGTGAAACGACTGTCTCTATCAGATACGATGCTTTTAGGAATACCGTGCAATTTGACTATCTTTTTGATATACAGTTTTGCTAGCTTCTCAATGGAGTCAGTTTGATGAATTAGGATAAAATGCATTGATTTAGTGAGGCGGTCGACAATGACCCAAATTGCATTGGCATCGGATCTTGCACAGAGCAAACCTATGACGAAATTCATAAATATATCTGACCACTTCCATTCTAAAATTTCTAGTGGATGAAGAAAACCACTTGGTTTTTGATGTTTTGCTTTGACTAAATAGCACAGTGGCATTTTGAAACAAAATCTGCCATAGTTCTTTTCATTCATGGCCACCAAAACAACTATTTCAGGTCCTGACACATTTTAGAACTCCTTGGGTGAACTTGATATCCAAAGTTGTGGCCTTCCACTAAGATCTCATTGTGTATGGATTTTGGAATCCAGAGACGATTGTCCATATAAATAGCACCCTTCTTAAAGTTCAACTCGGGACGATGACCACTTGCTATTGCAACTTTGAAGTTCAAGTAATACTCATCTTTGGTCTGGGTTATAGAAACATCTCGATGAAAAGTAGGCTCCATATTGCTCATAGAGATCATTTCACTTAGCAAGTCGCCACGCACTGATTTGATATTCATTTTATGAAATTTTTCCTCCAATGGGCTTTCTGACATGATGGCGTTGAGGGTAGCATGATGACTTAAAGCATCAGCTACACCATTCATCTTCCTTGGATGGTATTGAATATCGAGGTCATAATCACTAGTTAACTTCAACCACCTTCTTTGCCTACAGTTCATCTCTCTCTGGGTGAATATATATTTAAGACTCTGGTGATCGATGAAGATTGAGCATTGAATTCCATAAAGGTAGTGACGCCAAATCTTTAGAGCGAGCACCACGGCGGCTAACTCAAGCTCATGAACTGCATAGTTCATTTCATGGGCTTTTAGTTGGCGGGAAGCATAGACGATGACTTTCCCTTCCCGCATCAACACAACTCCCAAGCATATGCCAGAAGCATCGGTGTAGACTTGGTAGTTCAACCCCTCTTTAGGAAGAACCATAACGGGAGCGGAGGAGAGTGCATCCTTTAATGCTTGGAATGCTTCTTCGCAAACTGGAGATCATTCAAATGGTACTACTTTCTGGGTTAGCTTAGTTAATGGAGAGGCTATCTGAGAAAAGCCTTTCACAAGCCTTTTGTAGTACCTAGCTAAGCCTAAGAAGCTTCTTATATCTTTCACTGTGTTTGGCTGGATCCATTCTTAGATAGCACTAACCTTATTTTGGTTCACTCTAATTTCTTGCGCATCAACCACATGGCCTAGAAAAGCAACTGAGTTGAGCCAAAACTTGCACTTTCAGTACTTGGCGAATAACTGGTGATTATGTAGCTCTTCTAATACTATCCTCAGATGGTTTTCATGTTCCTTCTTAGTTTTGGAATATATAAGCATATCATCAATAAAGAGAATAATAAACTTGTCGAGATAGAGTTTGAGCACACGCTACATTAGATCCATAAATATTGATGGTGCATTTGTGAGCCCAAATGACATTACAAGGAATTCGTAATGCCCGTACCGAGTTCGAAAAGCTGTCTTCACGATGTCCTCATCCTTGACTCGCAACTGATGATAACCAGAATGCAGATTGATCTTTGAAAATACTTTAGCTCCTACTAACTGATCAAACAGATCATCAATCCTAGGTAACGAATAATTGTTCTTAATTGTTATCTTGTTAAGTGATAACTCTAAGATTTATAGTAAAATAAGTTAATAAAAACAAACACTTTTCAGTTTAAAATTATATATTGATGTGCTTTAACTGCTTTTCAGGATAAAAGATGAGCAAATTAAAATTTGGCTTAAATATCCTATTTTAGAAGAAAACTGATGTAGCGCGCCACGGCGCGCTCTAGTGGCATGAGAGCAGCTTGCACATCCTAGAGCAATTCTAGAAGGAACCTGCTGGAGTGCTCCCCAGCGCGCCAAGGCGGCATTTGTGAAACTTAAACAAAGGAAATAAAATTTAATTGAGCCGCCACAGCGTGCTATAGCGGACCAAAATCAAAACTCGATCGCTACAGCGCGCCGCGACTAAATGAATATCAAATTTAGATTTATTTGATTCACCATAGCGCGCCACAGCGGGGGGCCGATTCGAAACTGAGATGCCACAGCACGTCGCGCACTGCAGCGTGCTATCGCGCGCCATAGCGCCCGACATAGTTTTTGCTAAAATTAAGCATTCAAGGAAGCATAGGGAATGCCAAAGAATTGAATTCTTTCCCTTCCCCCAGCTGAACTTAATATCAAATTAATTTAAAATTCTCATTCTCAAGGAATAATTTATAAAGAAATAAATTAAAATTGTGAGGAAGATGGAAGGGGTAGATGCAATAAAAACTAATGAATCTTTATTATTAAAAATACATATTTAAGCCATCATGGGGAAGAGCAAGAGGCTAATTTAATTATTTTACATAATAAAATATAAATATAAATATCTTAAATCTCTTCATTACCAAGGAAATAAATAAAGAATCATTTAATAAAAGCAAAAATTTCTAAATAGAATTTATTTGCTGAATTAAATTTTAAACAGATAAAATGAAGTCTTTAAAAGGGAGACTTGAAAATTGATAGAGGGTTCCTATTTTTCTGACATTCAAGTACCCATAAGGAAAAGCTGTATGAGGAGGATAAAGGAGAACTCTCCATGGGGAAGAAGGCTTACCAAGAACAGTAAGGAGAAGGTGACAACAAAGGGAAAAGGGCAGAGCAATCAAGAGGAAGTGCAGAAGGAATCCAAGAGAACCCCAAAAAACCTCTGGGTGATTCCTAGTATTTCTTTCTAACATTCTCTAATTTCTTTCTGCTGTGAACTGATATCAAGGTTCACTTTCCTTTGTATGTGTGCTCGTGCTTATTTAGTGATGGAAAGCTAAAATTCCTTTGGAGAGGGTTAAGATGTAATTATATGAAATTGTAAGGGGTATGGTGGTGTTGTAATGAATTTGTTTGAATGAATGTAAAGATGTTCTTATTGTTTATAATTAATGTTGAAATGAATGCTTAGATGGAATAAAGTCTAAATCATTTTTTTTTTGAGAAAAAACTAAATAAATCATTAATTTATTTAAAGAACTTGTGTTCCAAGCTAATCAATTGAGTAAGAGCAAGAAAGGCAGTACAAGTAGAGCTAAGAATTATGTGACAAATTTTCAAGCTCAATTGCACCTTTCCTTAAAGGCTCTTTAAAGAGATTGATGTTTGTGAACTAAGTTCTCCATTAACTTTGCTCTGCTACTCAGCAAAGTAAAAGGGATGAGAGGATGTTGGAAAACTTGATGGATGATGTGACATACTCCATTGTCCTAACACATCCTCCCATTTAGCTAAATTGCGTGTGAAGCGCATGATGCATGGTTAATGGAAATCTTGTTTGGGAGATCAATAAGAATAAGAGATATCATTTGGTAACCTAGACATAGGAAATCGAGTCTAATTAACAAATCATGATCTCATGAAAGTTTATGTACTAAGGAAGAACCCAAATAGGAGTTCTCTTTATGCACTAAATTTGAACCTATTATGTTAGGAGAGTAACTCTAATTCCAATAGTATTCACTTGATTGAATTAAGCATGAAGATTTAAAGTATATATTCAATAATGAAGTTATATCACCAAGCCCTTATAACTATTACAATGAAAACTCAACTCTATCCTTTTAATCAAATCGTATCTTAACTTAAGGTAATTTGTATTGCTAATTTAGGAATCAAAAATCAGTCAAAAAATCAACATCTAAATATTATTGAAAGAAAATATAACTTGGTATCAGAACCACCATTCCCAGAGGACGATAAATCCCAGAATTAAAACTTTCACTTATTACTTCCGACCATGTACACTTGCGTGCAAACACAGACGTGTATTTTTTGTTTGTCAAGTTTTTGGCACCGTTACCGGGGAACAGTTTTGTTTTGTATTAAGTACAATCTTCAAGTAAATAGTAATTTAGACTCTTTACTTTTTTGCATATATTTTCATTTCTGTAATTATATCACATTATGCTAACTATAGTGTAACTTAGATTTTTTAATTTAGTTTCAATATATGTGCTAAATTGTTTGCTAAAAAATTGAATTGCTGAATATTTGAACTGCTAAAAATTAAATTTGCTGAAACTAAATTACTGAACTGTCTTTACTGTTTGTGATTTTACCTTGCTGAATTTTGTGAGATCTTGTCTGCTATACTGCTGTAATTTCTTATATCTTATGATAGTTTTGATTGGTCTAAATGGGGTTTTGGAGTATCGTGGACATGTACTACAATAATCAAAATTGTTGTATCTGGTGCGGGGGAACACATTTAAGTTCTAATTGTAATACATATAACCCATTTGTACCTTCAAAAACAAAATCGATCAATGACATTAAGTATGATAGTAATTTGCAACATTATGACACTCACTCTGATATGAACATTAATAACATAAGTTGGATGTGTGAGCAATCTTAATTAGAAGAATCGGTGGACGATCATAGTAGTAATGAGATTAATAATTTATATGAAACTGAACCAACCTTGGTTAGGAATGAATTTAATCTAGAATATCAAAAGCGTCTATATGAATCAATTGAGGCTAAGTTAGAATTTAGTTTGCAACAATTAACTAACCCCATCCAAGAAGTTGTTATAATTGAGCAAATAAAAGAACAAGTTGAAGAAGTGTTGATTTGTAGGGAATAAACCTTAACTCAAACAAACAATAAAAATGTGAAAGAGTTAGAGTATCAATTCAATTTAGATCATTCTGAAATGCAACAAGAAGTGCCAATATGTAGCGAAGAAACTTTAACTCAAATAAATAATAAAAATGAGAGAGAGGTGGAGTATCAACTTGAATTGGACAATTTGAAAATACAATAAGAGTTTCAAACTGAAAATTTTGACCAAGAGCGATCCAAAATTTATGTCCTATACACACCTCAAGTGCTTTCAACTGAATGCTTAGCAATAGGTGACCCACCATGCAAAAATAACCAAGATGAACTGATTAAAAATAATAGGAGGACCAATAAAATAAGTGAATCTCGGGGTAGTGAAAGTAAAGAAATTATTATCTCTGACATCTCAACCATCAACAAACCACTTAACAATATTGACAGTATTTGTGTTTAATTTGAATTTGTAGAGAATCATCTTAAGAGTAGTCCTGAAAGAACTGAGCTATACACATTCTTACAAAATGAAATGGAGGATGATAACAAGGAAAAGTATGAAGAGTTTGATAATAAGTATAAAGGAAGAAATGAAAGGAATGAAAAGATAAATAGAAATAAAATATATTATAAGAGTGAGGACACTGTCTGAGCTAATAAGAAGAAAAATAGTATAGTGGGTGTTCATGATGACCCAATTATTAAACTAGTTTGTACTCATCCTAAGGAGTTAATGAAAATCTGGAAAGAAATTTTGAAGGGATATAAACTCTTTTTGGTCAGACTAAAGATCTTAAACTAAGCGCTGGTTGGGAGACAACCCAACAAATAATTTTATGTTTTTTGTCTGTTTCAGATTCTAAGTAGTACTTGTGGGTGTCACAATAAAAGAGCAGGAGGAATCTCGAGCATGAATGCAGCAATGACAATTTGTCATTATTTATATCAGGTTATTTTATTTCTTCATATTCCTAGTAATGTATGCTCATTTTGCTTTTAATTTTGTACTTTTCATTTTTGTTTAAATAAATCTTAATTAATTATTAACCCTCAATTTTTGTGCTAATAAAATATTATTAACTATGCAATTTTTCTAAAAAGTTCAATGGGTTGAATTCAATTGTAATGAGCATGTGAAAATTTTCTTTATTCTAATTTCCATAACGAGAGGTGATCAAGCAAAATGTACAATTCTAAGATTTTTCATGCTAAATCATTTTACACTCATTTTATTATAAGTCTCCAACATCAGAAATGTATGATGCTCTAAATCTAAGTGTGGGGGTGGGGTCAAGGACCTAAATATAATGAAGTGAGAAATAGTGAAATAAGAATGTGCTAGACTTGTGTAGGACTTACTGAACGTAATAAAAATAGATGGGGATAAAGAAAAATATCTCTCCCTTGAACTGAGAGAAAAAGAAAATTCAGGGATATAAGGAAATATCTCTCCCAAAGTAAATAATTATGAAAAATAGGATGAATAAAAATATCTCTCCTGAAAAAAATATTCATTGAAATTTAGAAGAAGAAGCACAAATGACATGAGATTCTTACACATTGAATCTAACTTTTCTGAGTAAGCAATCTTAGAACCCCCCCCCCTCCCCCCCCAAGAATTATGAGTTGAGTATCATACATTTACAAATTGGAAACTCAAATAGTCAAAAGAAAAGGAAACACTCGTATGAGACTTATTAGAATTTGAATCCTTGTAATCACCCTTGTCAAGAAATACATGAAATGGCAAAAACACTTCACACATATTCAATTGAATTTTGCAATATATAAAATTAGAAAATTTTATTTTTGTGCTTACTCGAGGATGAGCAAGAATTTAAGTGTGGGGGTGTGATGACTCTAAGATTTATAGTAAAATAAGTTAATTAAAATAAACACTTTTTAGTTTAAAATTATATATTGATGTGCTTTCACTACTTTTCAAGATAAAAGATGAACAAATTAAAATTTGGCTTAAATATGCAATTTTGGGAGAAAACCACTATGGCGCACCCCAGCGAGCCACGACGCGCCCTAGCAGCATGAGAGCAGCTTGCAAATCCTGGAGCAATTCTGCGATTCTGCAAGGAACCCGCTGGAGCGCGCCAAGGCAGTATTTGTGGAACTTAAACAGAAGAAATAAAATTTAATTGAGCCGCCACAGCGCGCTATTATGAACCAAAATCGAAACTCGATTGCTACAGTGCGCCGCGGCGGAATGAATATCAAATTTAGATTTATTTGATCTACCATAGCGCGCCACAGCGGGGGGCGATTCAAAATTGAGATGCCACAGTGCGTTGTAGCTCACCGTAGCATTCAAGGCAGCATATGGAAGACCAAAGAATTGAAATTTTCCTCTTCCCACAGCTGAAATTAATATCAAATTAATTTAAACTTCTCATTCTCAAAGAATAATTCATAAAGAAAAAAATAAAATTATGAGGAAGATGAAAGGGGTGGATGCAATAAAAACTGAAAAATCTTTATTATAAGAAATTATTATAAAAAACACATATTTAAGTCATCATGGGGAAAAATAAGAGGCTAATTTAATTATTTTACATAATAAAACATAAATACAAACAGTCTAAATCCCTTCATTACCAAAGAAATAAATGAATAATCATTTAATAAAAGCATAAATTTCTAAATAGAATTTATTTACTGAATTAAATTTTAAACAGATAAAATAAAATTTATAAAAGGGAGACTTGAAGATTGAGAGATGGTTCCTATTTTTTTGACATTCAAGTGCTCATAAGGAAAAGTTATATGAGGAGAAAGAAGAACTCTCCAAGGGGAAGAATGTTTATTAAGAACAGTAAGGAGAATGAGACAGCAAAATGGAGCAATCAAGAGTAAGTGCAAGAGGAATCCAAGAGAACCCCAAAAAACCTTCGAGTGATTCATAGTATTTCTTTCTAACCTTCTCTGATTTCTTTTTGCTGTGAACTGATGTCAAGGTTCACTTTCCTTTGTATGTGTGCTTGTGCTTATTTAGTAATGGAAGCTTAGAATCCCTTTAGAGAGGGTTGAGATATAATTATATAAAATTATAAGGGGTATGATAGTTTTGTAATGAATTTGTTTGTATGAGTGTAAAGATGTTCTTATTATTTATTATTAATGTTGGAATGAGTGCTTGGATGGAATAAAGTCTAAATCATTTTTTTTTAAAGAAACCTAAATGAATCATTAATTTATTTAAAGAACTTGTGTTCCAAGCTCATCAATTGGGTAAGAGCAAGAAAGGCAGTACAAGTAGAGCTGAAAATTATGTGATAAATTCTCAATCTCACTTGCACCTTTCCTTAAAGGCTCTACTAAGAAATTTGATGCTTGTGAACTAAGTTCTCCATTAACTTTTCTCTGCTGCTCAGCAAAATAGAAGGGATAAGAGGACGTTGGAAAACTCAATGGATGATGTGACATAGTCCATTGACCCAACGCATCCTCCCATCTAGCTAAACTATGTGTGAATCACATAATGCATGGTTAATGGAAATCTCAGGAGATCAATAGGAATAAAAGATATTATTTGGTAATCTAGACGTAGGGAATCAAGTCTAATTAACAAATCATGATCTCATAAAAGTTTATGTGTTAAGGAAGAACCCAAATGGGAGTTCTTTGTGTGTACTAAATGTGAACCTATTGTATTGGGAGGGTAATTTTGATTCCAATAGTAGTCACTTGATTAAAACAAGCATGAAGATTTAAAGTATATATTTAATAACGAAATTATATCACCAAGCCCTTGTAACTATTTCAATGAAAACTTAACTCTCTCCTTTTAATCAAATCGTATCTTAACTTAAGGTAATTTATATTGCTAATTTAGGAATCAAAAATCAGTCCAAAAATCAATATCTAAATAATATTGAAGGAAAATATAACTTGGTATCAGAACCACTGTTCCCAGAGCGTCGATAAATGTAACAACCCAGGTTGTTATGTAAGTTATTTAAGACTAATCTAAGTCTAAATTGAGGTTCTAGTTCACTAACTAAGCCATTTAGGACTCATCTCTAAGATCTAAGTCAAATCTGGAATCAATTGATTCAAATTTGAATTTCTAAAAAATCCCAAAACCCTAGAATTTGACTTTTTATTTAGACCTCAAAGCAAAAATCCGACTTCGTCATTGCGTTCTTCACCCCAAATTAGCTAGGGGTGAAGTTTTGGATGCAATTGGAAGCCGTTGGAGTTTCGTCGAATATTTTAATATTATTTAAATACCTAAAAATTTGAATAAATAAATACTCGTCGAAATGAAAATTTGATCCCACCGTTGCATTCCTCGCCCTTCAATTAGTTAGGGGTGATTTATTGAAAATATTTGGGATACAATTATGTGCTTAAATTTAATTAATAAAAATCAATATGAATAAATCTAATATTATTATTAATTATAAGCATTTAACGAAGCCGTCCAAATTAAGTAACGTCATTGCTCCATTTTAAGGTTGAACCATTTAACCTAATGGATCGCTCGGACCGTCTGATCGTTCGATCAGGCGGCTGAGAGTCTTCTTCTCCACGAAGAACACACGGCGAAAAATGCGACGCGCATCACCTGGGTTCATCGCCCACGCATCAATCGGCCAAAATCCACCACTTTATCACCCCTATAATACTTTGATTTCATCTTATCAAGGAAAACTTTTGATCGATCTGGACGAAAACTGCATAATCAAACCTTCGACGAACCCTGAGTTCTGGACCATAGAATCATAGGTATTTCTTACTCTCGATCTATGCTTCCAATTACTGGATTTCTTTGTTCGAATATCAATTTCATAATCCTGATTGAATTTTGAGCAGACCCGATCGAGTCGATCAGGTCCGGTTAACTCGGATTTGGCTAAGGTGCAACAATCGAAACCGTTATATCCCTTCTCGCCGAGTGTAGAGAACTAGGGTTTGATTTTACGGCTAAGATAGACCACCTCTACCATTGATTCGTATACCATTCGATAGCCCTAATCATCCTCTATTCGTTTATATGCGGGCCAAGTCGTACCTCCGATGGAAACTGCGCCAAAAGGCGTGCCCTAAGTCGTGGCCTTTGGAATTGAAGAAGAAGACGATGGGTCGGGCCGGGTCGACCCGGGCCCGACCCGTGGCCCGACCGATCTGCTGAGCTGCCAAGCGGGGCCCGCAAAGCACAGATCGCGCGCTTCAGAAATGCCGTGTGTCTTCCATGGGACACGCGTCGTGATCCCGTACCTTCGTACCGGCGGTGGGGCCCACCCCTTAAATTCGTCACTTCTGCCAGTGGGACCCACCTTTGCCGCTGCCTTCTGCTCATCCAATACGCTCGCGCCATGTGGATGGAGAAGGACCCGTCGGCTGTCCAATTTCTGCAGATGGATTAGTCATAAATAATAAATTAGAATATAATAAATAAATATATAAATATAAATATATATATATATATATATATTAAATACTTAGATAAAATCTAATCACTTAAATATATATATATATATATATATGTGTGTGTGTGTGTGTGTGTGTGTGTGTGTGTGTATTTAAACATACATATAGTTTAATTAAGCAGAAAAACAACATTAATTAATATAACTAATAACAGATTAATTAATTAAATAGAACTATTAATAAAGTATATTCATGTATTTAATTAATTCCATTAACTCTTAAACTTTAAGAAACCATATCTCAATAAATATAAGACCAAATATAACAAATAAATATACCATTGGATTCAAAAAGTTATAAGAAATATTATGGAATTATCAATTTTTCATTTAAAGCAAATCACATAGTAACATTTTAGGTATTTACTTAATTACCAAAAATATCCATTTCATTCAAATCACCTTAACTTTGTACACACTAATTCAAATATATTGAATATGGGTCTTAAAATACTCAGAAAACCCTAAGAAACATTTTAGTAGTGTTAACTTTGTTGTTGAGATTAGATTTATACTAATCATATTTATGACCTAACCCTAATTAGGTCAATTAACCCTAGAACTTCAATTGACCATAAGTTGGTCAATTGAGCTTTAAATTAAGTAATCCAAATATCTATTTAGATTAGAAAAATCTAATTTACAATAATATACAAAAATATTTAGGATCCAACGGTTAGATTTGCTAATCAACCCTAATTACTCTAAAACTTGATTAGTGAAGATTAGAAAATCTAATGATCCAAATTGAACAATTTAAGTTTCAGAGAACTCATAGAGTTTATTAAAACCTAATTGTAGGGTTGGATTAGTGATTGGGTGATTAATTTTACTAATCACTCACTAATCACCCTAAACCCTAATTAGGCTATAACTTAGCCAATTAAGTTCCAAATTGAACCTACCACTAGTCAATAAAATTAGTGGATCATTTGTGTATCATAGCCACTGATTTTATTCAATTTGGACATCAATTGGAGAAGTTAGAAAATTGATCTTAATTAAGAACCCTTAATTACCATTTTAACCCTAGAACATGTATTGGCCATAACTTAGCCCATACACATCAGAATTTCATGATTTTAGGTTCTATAGAAAGCTTAGGACTTAAACTTTAATAAACGGATAGAAAATTTAGATATTGTTAGGATAAAAATACCAATTTGCCCTTATAGGTCAAATTCCTTAAATTGACCTTATAATGCTTAATACTTAACCAAAATTAATGAACTTACTGTCTAAACTCATATTAGATAGTAAGTAACCATTCCAATTTATTAAAATCTAGAATTTAACCCTAATTCATAAAGATGAGTTTTAGACCCTTAAGTAAGGGGTAAAACAGTCTTTTTGCCCAAAATTAAGGTTTAATGAATTTAAGACCTAATTTCATCTCTAAATCATAATATATAGTAATTAAAATGATTTAGGCCTTGATTTAGATAATTCTAAGTCTCAAATTAGAAATTTGACAAAAAGCCAAAGTTAAGTCTTAAGTAAAACTTAAGTGAATTATGAGAGATCTTCCTTTCCTTTGAACTTCTTAGATCATCCTTTAGGTCTTATAACTATAGTTAGGTTGTGTGTCTAAGTGATACTCTTAGTACTTAAGAGCCTTAATTCCTAATATGTTAGAATTCATCTAATGAGTAAAGTGGGTTACTCATTAAAGGTGAAACCTTGATCTTACTAGTTTATTAGATTTTTCATAATTTATTAAATGATTATTTGATCTTTTAATTTTAGAATTAGGATTAGAGATCTATCCTATTGAGTTTAACTTAATTCAATAGGATTTGCCTTAATATTTAATCAGTGAGATGGGATTAAATTCTAGTCATTAGGATAACCTTGTGATTATGAATTGAATTTTATTATTTAGAGTTCAGTTCTTAATCCTTTTAGTCTTAATTTGGCTAATCAAGATTGGGTTTGAGATTATTAAAAATAATAACTTAGGATGATTGATTTAATTATTTTAACCTTTTAGGCTATATTGATTCATTTATAATTAGGACGTAGATAATCCTAATTATGTTCAACTTATAGGTTCGTGATTCTAAGTTACACACAGTGTAGGAATTTATGATTCTGAATCTTATGTAACTTAGAGTAGTTAGAACAATTAAATTAGAAAACAAGTGATATCACAAAGTTTGTGTAGTGCTATTTATTACATTGAATTTGAGATGCTATGCTTTCCTTATTTTGAGCCTCTTTACACTTTTGGACATATTTTAGAAATACTTGATAAATATTTATATTATACTTTGAATTACATTTTTATAGCATTTGAATAATTTAAAAAGGAAAACTTAAATAAAATAAACTTTACTTTGTGAGTTATGTTTTATTTAGTCTGTCATTTAGTATAACTTACTTTATGATAGCTTTTACCCAGGACACTTTTCTGGATGTTTACTTTACTTTTGCTTGGGACACTTTCTTATATGATTAAATGGATGTTACCTTATGACTATGATACTTTCCTAGCGCAATCTAGGATGTTTCTCCTAGATGGGCAGATGGACTTTACTTTTTGGCAGACTAAGTAGAAGTATCTCACACTTTACTTATAACCTATGGTTTACTTTACTTTTATAGGCATCTTATAGTTATATAACTTTTACTTTTCAGTCACTTTATAGTTTTCATTTCAGTTGTCTTACAGTTACTTTACATGTTTACTTTATAGTTCAGACTTTCTTTACTTTACAGTTCAGCATATTTTCTTTCATATTTTTTATTTTCTACAGTTCCTTTACATTTCAAAACTTTCTGTATGTCAGTCATTTTACTTATTTGAGAGCATGTTAGAGTGATAGATTTATTTTCAGTACAGTACTTTTACTTATACTATAATCAGCATGTTTAGTTTGATCATATTACTTAGGACTTTCCTTTATACTTATTAGATTATATTTGTACTTTACTTACTTTGTTATGCAGCCTGAGTTGAGGTATGTTTCTACCTCATAACTTGTTCTTCCTTTCTTTGTCGCTTTACTGCTATGCTTGTTTAAATTTCAATGGTGAAATCATTAAAATATATTAAAATTCATTACCTTAAAATGTACTTAGATATTTTGTCTAACTAGATTTTTCTTTTATTGGCTGGGGCCCTACCAATATGATACCGATAATGGTAGATTCTGAGCTTTTTGAGGAGATTGAGCCTACAAAGGAGGAAATCCAGGAGGAGGTTCAGACTACTGAGGATCCTTAGTTTACTTGATAGATTGCTTTATTTATATATATCTGAGAGGATGAGAGCATTTATTTTGATATTTCAGTCTTTAAACTTTAATGTTTGTAATAATACAAAATTAAATTGTACTTTACTTTTCCTTCATTGTATACTATGAGATGGATGTTTTACTTTATAATATGGATGAATGGATGATTACTTCAGTTTGTACTTTTCTTTCACACTCTGATTTCATAGTATACTCATTAGTGATTATTATCATTTGTTTTATTATGAAAAGCACATCTTTCCCTTAAGATTGGATTGGAGTCTTAAATTTCTAATCTAATGTTAAGTAAGGTATGTGCTTATTGACGACCACACCCTAATCCTTATGATTAAAGGGGGCGGCTGCCACAGTTGGTATCAGAGAACTCTAGAAGGTGTCAGATTAGAATTTGTATTTGTATCTACATAATGGATAGTTCTTTTGCCATACAATCACTAAATGAATACTATAATAACATCCATATTTCCATCATCCAATATTCAGAATAGCAGGAGTAATATATTTAGAGTGAAGATACAAAGGTACTTAAACTCATACATTAGGAACTCTAAGAACAAAATAATTAGGTTATAAAACTCTTCCTTCAAAATCACATGATTAAAACAATCAAATAAAATACCATATCATTTTATTCTCCTAAAGAATGTTTATTATTCATATTCAGGTGTAATAATGAATCCTGGTCAGTCTTCCTCCGCTCCTGCTGCATCAAGCAGCTATTCATCTGAGATTAACACACTACTTGAGACAGTTAAAGCCTTAGTGGATACAAATGCTAGGAAGTCTGAAAAGATAGAAAGATTGAAAACTATGCAAAATAATCCTTCTCCTGCATCGGTTAGTCCTATACCTTATTCTCAACAATACCAGCAAAATACTGATGGACTTCTTCATAGTTTCATTAGACTGGGGACTACAGTATTTAACGGGACAATGTCGGCCATGGATACGATTAATTGGCTTAAGACGATTGAGAAGAATCTTACTAGCTTAAATTGTCCTGAATCTGAAACCATTCGATTAACCACCCATATATTCCAGCAAGAGGTTGAATTCTGGTGGGAGAACGTTCGTAAAACATTATTCGCCAGATATCGTATTACTGAGATTCCCTGGAATAGTTTTGTAGAAGCATTCACGGCAGAATATATCCCTCCCTCTGTTCAGAATGATTTAGGGGATATGTTTCTCAACCTCAAGCAAGGGAACCTCACCTTATCTGAATATGAAACAGAGTTCAGACGATTGTCCAGATTTGCATCAATCATGGTTCATATAAAAGGCCTCGATGCCACAGATTTCTCAGTGGCCTACGAGAATCAATAAAAGATCAGATTATTCCATTAAGACTATCCAACTTCATGGAGCTAATGGAGACAGCTAGAGTAATTGATTAGCACCAGTCCCAAAAGGAGAATAAGAGAATTTTTAATGTATCTTTGCAAAGAAATAATGATCCCAGGAGAATTAAGCTTCCTTCAGAAAAAATATATCAAATAGAAACTGAAGAACCACCATCAGATCCTTATAATGGATGTACTAGGCCACTTCCATTTGGAAAATGCTATCATAACCAGCAATGTTGCTACACCTGTGGTAGAAAAGGACATTCTTACCAAGAATGCAGGTACGATATGACCATCGATGGTGCTCATATTGATCGTACAAATCGCAATCAAGTGCTAAATCCAACTCTGATCAACCATCGAGATCAACCATTAATCATCATGCCTGCTCAGCAAACTACAAGGTCTATTCAAAGAAGGGATGAAGGAAATTTAAACCAACCCAGCACCTCCAAAGCTCCTCAAAAATAGGTTTTTAATAAGAAACCTGCAGGATCAGCTAAAGTTTACACTCTCACTCCAATGAAGGCTGCTGAAGATAACAATGTCATAACAAGTAAGCATATTTAATTATATTCTAAGTATTACTAAATTCAAATAATCATAGTTAAGTGTGCATAGTTCATATTTCATTCTTTAAGCTTTTAAGTAATTTCGATTAAATATTAGGTACCATATGTGTTAACGATCGCTCGTGTAAAATACTATTTGATACGAGAGCTAGCCATTCATTTATATCTGAGGCTTTTGCCAAGAGTTTAAATTTGTCATGCTATAAAATGGCAAGGACCTTATCTGTTGGGCTTCCATCTGGAACTCAACTCAGTACCACTCAGTTTTGCAATCTTCAAATACCTCTGAATAAGCAAATATTTCAGACCAAATTAATAATCCTACCTATAGTAAACTTTGATATAATATTGGGCATGAATTGGCTTAATGCTCACAATGCAACAATAAATTGTCAACAAAAGAATATAACACTTCAGTCATTAGATGCTTCAGAGACCTTCATAGGAAGGTTTAGTACCTTGAGTTCATTAATTAATGCAATAAGAGCAGTTAAATTAGTAAGCAAGGGCTGTTCGACATACTTAGTTACCATGCTAGGAGATAGTAAAGAAGACACTTCCTGAAATTAAAGTTGTTAATGAGTTTGTCGATGTATTTCCTGATTATTTACCTAGATTGCCTCCACCAAGAGAAGTTGAAATGGCAATCAACTTAGTTCCAGGTATGTAACAACCCAAGTTGTTACTCAGAATAATTAAGACTAATCTTAGTCTTAATTGAGGTTCTAGTACACTAATTATATCATTTAGAACTCATCTCTAAAATCTAGATCAAACCTGAAGTCAATTGAATCAAATCTGAATTTCTGAAAAATCCTAAAACCCTAGAAATTAACTTTTTATTTAGACCTCAGATTGAAAATCTGAGTTCGCCATTGCATTCACCACCCCCAAAATAGCTAGGGGTGAAGTTTTGGATGCATTTGGAAGTCATTAAATTTTCATCGAATATTTTATTATTATTTAAATACCTGAAAAATCAAATATTTAAATACTCGTTGAAATCGAAATCTGACTTCACCGTTGCGTTCCTCACCCTTCAATTAGCTAAGGGTGAATTATTGGAAATTTTTGGAATGCAATTATTTATTTAAATTATGATTAATAAACTTAATATAAATAATTTAATATTAATAATTATTAAATGGAATTAACGGGTCTGTTAAACATCCTAAACTTGCCGTCTATTTCTCTCACACTGTTGGCTTACCATTTGATCGAGCAACACTCGTTCTGAGCCGTCCGATCTGATCTCAGCGCGAGATCAGACGGCTCGAGAGCGGTCACCTTCTTCGCTCAGCGCATGTCGCGCTGAGCCCTCGGCTGGCCTACGCGTCGCCTCCTTGCACAAAGCAGATGGCAGCTACACCACTGCGTGGCTTCCCTTCGCCGCTTAGAGCTTTGAATAAACTCGGTGCCAACCTCCTTTAGTTCCGTTTTGGTCATCACTGCCTTTATCGAAGTCAATCAAGCATTTGGATCTTCAGTTAAGCCGAGCGAATCAGCACCGCAGGTCCAGGTACCTTCATTTTTTTTCTCTCCCTCGTTTTGCTTTCAATTACTATCTTAATTGTTCGAATCCTAATTTCGATTGTCATTGAACCTACCCGACAATCAATCAAGTATAATCGCATTCGATTCGATCGAATTAAGCAGTTTCGCTGCTCTCGTCGTTCGAAACTAGGGTTACTCTCAGTCGATCGCCCAGGCCATCTCGAGCCAAGATCCAACCGTCTTTGAAAAGCCCTTGTCATGTTTTACTCGTGGCCATGCGGGCTAGCCTCCGATGATGCCGAAGAGACCTCCAAATCGCAAGCCCTAAGTCCTGCATTTAGCGCCTTCTTCGGGGAGACGCAGGTATCCGGGTCGAACCGGGTTACCTCGGGCCCGGTCACTGTCTGAGCGGGTCAGCCGGGTCGGTTGCATGGCATCATCCATGCATTGGCTGCGACTCTGCGGTGGGACCCACTCGGTTGTGTCGCATGCGCAGCGGAAGCAGGTGGGCCCGCCTTCGTTCCAGCGGCGTATCGCAGCGTGCCACGTGGCCTGCGCTTCTGCCAGCTGAATCCGTGGGGCCCGCTGTCTTCATCTCAGCCAATAATGGCTTGACAAGTGTCCTGCAGAATAATTAAAAAAAACATTTATATATATAATGTTATAAAACGAAATTATATATTATTAATAATAATAACAGATTAATTAAATTAATTAAAATAGAATTAATTAATTAATTAAATATAAATCTTTAAACTCTAATAACTTGCAAAATATAAGTCCAATCATAGCAAATAAATATACCATTGGATTCAGCAAAAATAGAAGAATAATGTGGCACTATTAATTTTGCTGTAGGACCTGTATTTAGCAAAGTGATATTTAGGGTATTAAATTAAGTCCAAATAATATCACAAATCTTATTTAGCTCACAACTTTGTGTAAAGTGATCAGAAAACCTTAAGAATTAATTTGATAGTGTTCATTTTGCTGTTTGGATTAGCATTTGCCTAATCACTTTTAGGTACTAACCTTAATTACCCTAATTAACCCTAGAACTTCAATTGACCATAACTTGGTCAATTGAGCTCCAAATTGGATAGTCTAAATATTTATGTAGATCAGAAAAACCTAATTAACAGTAATCTGTAAAAATATTTTCGATCCAATAGTTAGATTTGCTAATCACCTCTAATTACCCTAAATATTGATTTGTGAATATTAACAAATTTAGTAATCCAAATTTAGTGATTTAAGTTTCAAAGGACTCATAGAGTCATTTTAAATTTATCTGTAAGGTTGGATTAGTGTTTGAATGATTAATTTTACTAATCACTCACTAATCACTCTTAACCCTAAATTGGTCATAACTTAGTCAAATTAGATCCAAATTGAGCCTACCACATGTCATTATGATCAGCGGACTAATTGTAACCCATAGCCACTGATTTTACTTAATTTGGACACTAATTAGCAAAGTTAGGATTTTTTACCCATAATTAAGGATTCCTTAATCACCTTTTAACCCTAAATCTTGTATTGGCTATAACTTGGTCAATACTTATTAGAATTTAGCAAATTTAGATTCTATGGAAAGCTTAGGCAGTAGATAACATTAATCTGAAAAAAAATTTAGATTTTACTTAGCCAAATTACTAATTTGCCCCTATGAGTTAAATTTACTAATTTGATCTCATATAGCTTAATAATCACCCAAAATGAGTATAGTTGCTGTCTAATCTTACATTAGACAGTAAGAAGCATATTCCAATAGAGAATTTTAGTTTTAGAGCCCTAGATCAAAATTTGATCTTTTGAATCCTTAGGTAGGGGCAAAATGGTAATTTTGCCCAAATTTTGGGTTTGGACTTTCTAAAGCCCTAAAAAACATTTTATAATCATTAGAAATAGTAAATAGAATAATTTATAATAGAAATTAATTAAGTTCAAGCCTGAGTTAGATTTTGATTAAGATTTTAATCTTAACTTTTAAGGAAAATCCTAAGTAAAATAGTGAGTGATTCTTCTTTCTTAATCTTTCTTAGAACATTCCTATAGGTCTTATAACATTAGTTAGGATGTGTGTCATGAGAGATACTCTTAGTAATTAAGAGCCTTAATTCCTAGGATTAGGAATAGATCTTAAGTCAGAATTCATCTGTTGAGTAAATTGGGTTACTCAATAGATGAAACCTTGAGTTTATTAGTTTATAGATTTTTCTTAATTTATTAAATGATTATTTGATCTTTAAACTTAAGAACTAAGAATAGAAATCTATCCTAATGAATTGATTTATCATTAGGATTTGCCCTAACCTAATCAGTGAGATTTGGGTTCTAAACCTTAGACCTTTAGATATACCATTTGGATTAGGTGATTTAAATTCCAAATATGGAATTTAATTCTTAATCCTTTCATCTTGATTTGATCAATCAAGATGAGGTTGGGACTATTTAAAAATATTAAAATAGGACTTTTGACTTATTATTTACCTCATCTAGTCGACATCGATTTGATAAGATTAGAACATGATCAGTTCTAATTATTTTCCAACTTGTAAGAATGTGAATCTGAGTTACACTCGATAGTAGGACCTGGAGATCCTGAACTTGTGTAACTTAGAGTAGATAAAATGAATAAAGTAGATAACAATGGATATCACCTGTGTTTTAGATAGAGTCTCTTGCTCACCTTGAATTGATGCTTTGTATACCTTATTTTGAGCCCCTTACCTTGTACACATATATTGGACATAGGATATTTGATAAATATCTCATATTAATTTTGAATTGCATACATATCATTCATGATTGATCGATGTTTTCAGTTTTTCAGAAAGTTGTGGCTTAACTAGTATGCCTCTCCAATCCTCGAGTTCGACATAGCACGCTGGTTTGTTACTGTCGAAAAGTCTATCCATATCTGGTTGGAATAATTCCTAGGATGGCGAGAAATAGATTTTGCGCTCTTTAATCAGGATTGGACATGGCGAGTACTAGTTGAGAGTAATTTTGGTAAGGTGTAGCTTGATTAGTATACCTCTTTAATCAACTCGTTCGGGGTCGGCAACCTTTCGAGGGTTTAATGTCCGACAGTCTATTGGCCATGCCTAATCCGTAGGATATGATGGATAGACTCTCGCCCTACTGACTATAGAGTCAGGATTCTGATACGGATATACTAATTCAAGTACACTTACATTCGGATCTGTCTTAGCTCATCAGGCTAAGAGTTTTCAGTGATGTTCAGTTCAAAGTTTCTTAGCTCATCAGGCTAAGATTTGCTGAGTTTGTGTTCAGTTTGGGTGACTTAGATAGTCACTGCAGTTTCAGTTTACAATTACTATTTTACTTGCATATTCTGCATTATAACACTGTTTTACTTTCAGTTTACCTGCACTATATAGGATGCTAGTTATACTTACTATTTTCATATGTAGAATATTAGTTGTTTTCAGTTTTATACGGTTAAATTCCTATATGTCACTTAGCATAATCTGTTTGATCATATGTATATTTAGGTTGTATTTTCTTACAGTTTTGCTTTTCTTTTGCTTACCTGTCTTTGTTGCAGTTGCTTGGAGGAGGTATGTATTACTTCCTATTTGTTTAGTTATAAACTATAGTTTATAACTTATTACTGTTCTTTTGTACGCTTTCTACACCTATTTTGCTCAGTTCTGGTTTATGGTGATATTCAAGTAACTTAATAAAATTGTTTACCCTAAAATGTACTTAGATAATAGTTTAACCAGTTTTTCTTTTGTTGGCTGGGGCCCTACCATTATGAAACTGATAATGGTAGGTTCTGAGTTTATTGGAGCAGTTTATCCAGTGGAGAGCTTGCCATTGGAGGAGGAGCCAGTTTCTGAAGATTTATAGCTTTAGATTTCTTTCTTTCAATGAGATTGAGAGTTCTTTCAATCATTTTTATCTTATTAAATGTTGTAATAATACAGGTTTAACTTTTCTTTTTAGCTCTTTACTTATTCTGTATTGTTGTATTTATACTGTATTGATGGATGTTATACTTTTATTGCTTCCGCACTCTGGGTTCTTGTATGATCATTTAGTGATAGTAATTTTTGGATGAATGGCAAAGTCCTTAGTTAAGTTGGATTAGAATGTGTGTCTAATCCAACCCTAAGTGGGGACCTTGTCATTTGATGATCCCTCCACCGTAATCATGTTAACTTAAGAGTTAACAGGACCACGGCGAGGTAGGGCCGCCATAGGGTACCCAACCAATTTCAAAGGCTCCTTACAGAATGGCTCCTAAGGAACTTCATGAGCTTAGCGAGCAACTAAAAGAACTATTGGACAAAGGTTTTATTAAGCCAAGTACGTCACCATGGGGTGCCCCAGTACAATTTGTTAAGAAGAAGGATGGGTCTATGCGAATGTGTATAGACTACAGAGAATTAAATAAAGTCACTATTAAGAATAAATACCCACTTCCCAGAATTGATGATTTATTCGATCAGTTATCCAGGGCAATAGTATTCTCAAAGATTGATTTAAGATCGGGATATCATCAACTCCAAGTAAAGGATTCTGACATGGAGAAAACAGCATTTAGAACTCGGTATGGACACTACGAATTTTTTGTGATGTCCTTTGGACTCAAAAATGCACCTTCTATTTTCATGAACTTAATGCAGCGAGTTCTAAAGCCATTCTTAGATAAATTTATAATAGTATTCATTGATGATATACTCATCTATTCAAAGACTATGGAAGATCATGAAGACCATTTAAGAACAGTATTAGAGACTTTACGAGAACATAAATTATATGCCAAATTTTTAAAATGTGAATTCTGGTTAAAGTCAGTAGCATTCTTGGGTATTGTAGATGCTCAGGGAATCCGGGTTGATCAGTAGAAGATCTGTGCCATTCAAGAGTGGAGTCAGCCAAAAATAGTAACATATATAAGAAGTTTCTTAGGTCTCACTGGCTACTATAGAAAATTTGTCAAAGGATTCTCTCAGATAGCTGCTCCATTAACCAAACTAACTCAGAAAGCTATTCTATTTATCTAGGCTCCTGAATGTGAAAAGGCATTTCAAACCTTAAAAGATACCCTTTCTACTGCTCCAGTATTAGTGCTACCAAAAGAAGGTATAAACTATCAAGTATATACAGATGCCTCAAGAACTGGATTAGGTTGCGTACTAATGCAAGAAAGAAAAGTGATTGCATATGCTTCACGACAGTTGAGGCCTCATGAGAGGAATTACCCAATACATGATCTAGAACTTGCTGCAGTAACTTTTGCATTAAAAATATGATGTCATTATTTGTTCGGTGTTCAATGCTCTATTGTCACTGATCACCAAAGCTTAAAATACATCTTCACTCAACGTGAGTTGAATTGTCGCCAAAGAAGATGGTTTGAATTGATTAGTGACTACGATTTAGATATTCAATACCACCCAGGAAAAGCAAATGTGGTGGCAGATGCCCTTAGTCATAGTGCGATGCTATCAGCAATAATCACTACAAGTTCATTAATAGAAGAATTTCAAAAGATGGAAATTAATCATATTTGGAGTGATGTAATGAGCTCAATATTAACTAACATAAATGTAGAACCCATATTTCATAGAGATGTTTCCATCTCTCAAACCAAAGATGAAGAATACTTAAAGTATAAAATGGACATTGAAGGAGGACGTCATCATGATTTATAATTGCACAGGTCAGTAATTTATTAGGATAATCGTATATGGATTCTTAAGTCCATGCAACAGGAGGTATTGATTGAAGGACATAATTTTGGCTATCATATACATTCTGGAAGTTCAAAAATGTATCAAGATCTGAAACAGTCCTTTTGGTTGCCAGGGATGAAAAGAAGTGTGGCAGAGTTTGTGGAGAAATGCCATGCTTATAGTTTGGTCAAGGCAGAATATCAGAGACTTAGCAGTTTACTTCAACCACTTGAGATACCTGAATGGAAGTGGTTCAATATATCAATGGATTTTATAATGGGTTTACCTCGATCAAAATCTGGATCTGATACAATTTGGGTGATTGTTGATAGATTAACTAAATCTGCTCACTTTATTCCTGTACGACAGACATACTCAGTGGAGAAATTGGCCAAACTGTATATCAAAGAAATAATCAGATTACATGGAATTCCTAAATTGACTGTATCCGATAGAGACAGTTGGTTTACCTCAAAGTTTTGGCAAGCTGTCCATCAGGACCTAGGAACTACTTTGGCAATGGGTACCGCATTCCATCCACAAACGGATGGCCAGACAGAAAGAGTGAACCGAGTCTTAGAAGATCTACTCCATTTATGTATGTTAGATTTTTTAGGATCATGGGAAGGTCATATTCCCTTAATAGAATTTGCATACAATAATAGTTTCCAATCCAGTATTAAAATGACACCATATGAAGCGTTATATGGTAGAAAATGCTCAACTCCACTAGCTTGGTCCGAGATATGAGGTACTCAATTATATGGTTCTGAGTTAGTGGAAGAAATAAATAAGAAGGTCAAACTCATCCAGCAAAGAATCAAAATAGCTTAAGACAGATAAAGCAAATATCATAATAATCGCCACCGTCCACTTGAGTTCAAAGAAGAAGACTTAGTATATTTAAAAGTGAGCCCGATGAAGGGAATTTGTCATTTTGGAGTCTGCGGAAAACTCAGTCCAAGGTATGTTGGGCCTTTCAAGATCATGCAAAAGATTGGATCAGCAGCTTATAAGCTAGAACTGCTAGAAGACTTTTCTGCAGTTCATAATGTGTTTCACGTATCATCGCTAAGGAAGTGTCTTCGAGATCCTTCCCATTTAATTCAACTTCCAATAATAGAAATTCAACCGGATCTTTCATACACTGAAGAACTAGTTAAAATTTTAGATCGTGATCAAAGAAAATTAAGGAACCGTTCTATTTCAATGATAAAAGTTCAGTGGAAGAACCGATCATGCAATGAAGCCACTTGGGAGAAAGAAGTAGATATGCGACAAAAATACCCAAGCCTTTTTAACTAAGGTAATTTTTCAACTCTAACCAATTACAATTCATTACTTTATATCTGCTTGTATTTTCTCATTTGAGTGATGTCGAGGATGACATCGTTCTTAAGTGGGGGAGTCTGTAATAACCCAGCTTGTTACATAAGTTATTTAAGACTAATTTAAGTCTAAATTGAGGTTCTAGTTCACTAACTAAGCCATTTATGACTCATCTCTAAGATCTAAGTCAAATTTGGAATCAATTGATTCAAATCTGGATTTCTAGAAAATCCAAAAACCCTAAAATTTGACTTTTTATTTAGACCTCAAATCAAAAATCTGACTTCGCCATTATGTTCTCCACCCCCAAATTAGCTAGGGGTGAAGTTTTGGATGCAATTGGAAGCCGTTGGATTTTCATCGAATATTTTAATATTATTTAAATACCCGAAAATTTGAATAAATAAATACTCATCGAAACGAAAATTCGATCCCGCCGTTGCATTCCTCACCCTTCAATTAGCTAGGGGTGATTTATTGAAAATATTTGGGATACAATTATGTGCTTAAATTTAATTAATAAAAATCAATATGAATTAATATAATATTATTATTAATTATAAGCATTTAACGGAGCCGTCCAAATCAAGTAACGCCGCTGCTCCATTTTAAGGTTGGACCGTTTGACCTAACGGATCACTCGGACAGTTTGATCGTTCGATCAGACGGCTGAGAGTCTTCTTCTTCGCGAAGAACAAGCGGCGAAAAACGTGACGCGCGTCACCTGGGTTCATCGCCCATGCATCAATCGGCCAAAATCCACCGCTTTATCACCCCTATAATACTTTGATTTCATCTTATCAAGGAAAATTTTTGATCGATCTGGACGAAAAGCTGCATAATCAAACCTTCAACGAACCCTAAGTTCTGGACCGTAGAATCACAGGTACTTCTTACTCTCGATCTATGCTTCCAATTACTGAATTTCTTTGTTCGAATATCAATTTCATAATCCTGATTGAATTTTGAGCGGACCCAATCGAGTTGATCCGGTTTGGTTAACTCGGATTTGGCTAAGGTGCAACAGTCGAAACCGTTAAATCCCTTCTCGTCGAGTGTAGAGAACTAGGGTTTGATTTTACGGCTAAGATAGACCACCTCTACCATTGATTCGTATACCATTCGATAGCCTAATCGTCCTCTATTCATTTATATGCGGGCCAAGTCGTACCTCCGACGAAAATTGCGCCAAAAGGCGTGCCCTAAGTCGTGGCCTTCAGAATTTAAGAAGAAGACGATGGGTCGGGCCGGGTCGACCCGGGCCCGACCCCTGGCCCAGCCGATCGGCTGAGCTGCTAAGCGGGGCCCACAAAGCACAGATCGTGTGCTTCAGAAACACCGCGTGTCTTCCACGGGACATGCGTCGTGATCCCGTACCTTCGTACCGGCGGTGGGGCCCACCCCTTAAATTCATCGCTTCTGCCCGTGGGACCTGCCTCTGCCGCTGCCTTCTGCTCATCCAATACGCTCGTGCCACGTGGATGGAGAGGGACCCGCCGGCTGTCCAATTCCTACAGATGGATTAGTCATAAATAATAAATTATAATATAATAAATATATATATATATATATATTAAATACTTAGATAAAATCTAATCACTTAAATAAATAAATAAATAAATAAATATATATATATATATATATATATGTGTGTGTGTGTGTGTATTTAAACATACATATAGTTTAATTAAGCAGAAAAACAACATTAATTAATATAATTAATAACATATTAATTAATTAAATAGAACTATTAATAAAGTATATTCATGTATTTAATTAATTCCATTAAATCTTAAACTTTAGGAAACCATATCTCAATAAATATAAGACCAAATATAACAAATAAATATACCATTGGATTCAGAAAATTATAAGAAATATTATGGAATTATCAATTTTTCATTTAAGGCTATAAATCACATAGTGACATTTTAGGTATTTACTTAATTACCAATAATATCAATTTCATTCAAATCCCCCTAACTTTGCGCACACTAATCCAAACATATTGAATATGGGTCTTAAAATACTCAGAAAACTCTAAAAAACATTTTAGTAGTGTTAATTTTACTGTTGAGATTAGATTTAGACTAATTATATTTAGGACCTAACCCTAATTAGGTCAATTAACTCTAAAACTTCAATTGACCATAAATTGGTCAATTGAACTCCAAATTAAGTAATCCAAATATCCATTTAAATTAGAAAAACCGAATTTACAGTAATATACAAAAATATTTAGGATCGAACAGTTAGATTTGTTAATCAACCTTAATTACTCTAAAACTTAATTAGTGAAGATTAGCAAATCTAATAATCCAAATTAAACAATTTAAGTTTTAGAGAACTCATAGAGTTTATTAAAACCTAATTGTAGGGTTGGATTATAAACTAGGTGATTAATTTCACTAATCACTCACTAATCATCCTAAACCCTAATTAGGCCATAAATTAGCCATTTAAGTTCCAAATTGAACCTACCACTAGTCAATAAAATCAATGGATCATTTGTGTATCATAGCCACTGATTTTATTTAATTTGGATATCAATTGGAGAAGTTAGAAAATTGATCTTAATTAAGAACCCTTAATTATCATTTTAACCCTAGAACATGTATTGGCCATAACTTAGCCCATACACATCAGAAATTGATGATTTTAGGTTCTATGGAAAGCTTAGGACTTAACCCTTAATAAACGAATAGAAAATTTAGGTATCATTAGGGTAAAATTACTAATTTGCCCTTATAGGTCAAATTCTTTAAATTGACCTTATAAGGCTTAATTCTTAACCAAAATTAATGAACTTACTGTCTAAACTTATATTAGATAGTAATTAATCATTCCACTTTATTAAAATTCAGAATTTAACCCTAATTCATAAAGATGAGTTTTAGACCCTTAAGTAAGGGGTAAAATAATTTTTTTGCCCAAAATTAAGGTTTAATGAATTTAAGACCTGATTTCATCTCTAAATCATAATATATAATAATTAAAATGATTTAGGCCTTGATTTAGATAATTCTAAGTCTCAAATTAGAAATTTGATGAAAGCCTAAGTTAAGTCTTAAGTAAAACTTAAGTGAATTATGAGAGATCTTCCTTTCCTTTGAACTTCTTAGATCATCCTTTAGGTCTTATAATCATAGTTAGGTTATGTGTCTGAGTGATACTCTTAGTACTTAAGCACCTTAATTCCTAAGATTAGGAATAGATCTTAGGTTAGAATTCATCTAATGAGTAAAGTGGGTTACTCATTAAAGGTGAAACCTTGATCTGACTAGTTTATTATATTTTTCATAATTTATTAAATAATTATTTGATCTTTTAATTTTAAAATTAGGATTAGAGATCTATCCTATTGAGTTTGACTTAATTCAATAGGATTTATCTTAATATTTAATCAGTGAGATGGGATTAAATTTTAGTCATTAGGATAACCTTGTGATTATGAATTAAATTTCATTATTTAGAGTTCAGTTCTTAATCCTTTCAGTCTTGATTTGGCTAATCAAGATTGGGTTTGGGATTATTAAAAATAAAAACTTAGGACGATTGATTTAATTTACTTTACTTTTGCCTGGGACACTTTCCTGGATGTTTACTTTACTTTTGCCTGGGACACTTTCCTGGATGATTAAATGGACGTTACCTTGTAACTAGGATACTTTCCTAGCGCAATCTAGGATGTTTCTCCTAGATGGGCAGATGGACTTTACTTTTTGGCAGACTAAGTAGAAGTATCTCATACTTTACTTATAACCTATGTTTTACTTTACTTTTACAGGCATCTTATAGTTATATAACTTTTACTTTTCAGTCACTTTATAGTTTTCATTTCAGTTGTCTTACAGTTACTTTACATGTTTACTTTACAGTTCAGACTTTTTTTATTTTACAGTTCAGCATATTTTCTTTCATATTTTTTATTTTCCGCAGTTCCTTTATATTTCAGAACTTTCTATATGTTAGTCATTTTACTTATTTGAGAGCATGTTAGAGTGATAGATTTACTTTGAGTACAGTACTTTTACTTATACTATAATCAGCATATTTAGTTTGATCATATTACTTAGGTCTTTCCTTTATACTTATTAGATTATATTTGTACTTTACTTACTTTGTTATGCAGCCTGAGTTGAGGTATATTTCTACCTCATAACTTGTTCTTCCTTTCTTTGTCGCTTTACTACTATGCTTGTTTAAATTTCAGTGGTGATATCATTAAAATATATTAAAATTCATTATCTTAAAATATACTTAGATATTTTGTCTAACTAGATTTTTCTTTTATTGGCTGGGGCCCTACTATTATGATACCGATAATGGTAGATTCTGAGCTTTTTGAGGAGATTGAGCATATAGAGGAGCAGATCCAGGAGGAGGTTCAGACTATTGAGGATCCTTAGTTTACTTGATAGATTGCTTTATTTATATATATCTGAGAGGATGAAAGCCTTTATTTTGATATTTTAATCTTTAAACTTTAATATTTGTAATAATACATGATTAAATTATACTTTACTTTTCCTGCATTGTATATTCTGAGATGGATATTTTACTTTGTAATATGGATGAATTGATGATTACTTTAGTTTGTACCTTTCTTCCGCACTCTGATTTCATAGTATACTCATTAGTGATCGTTATCATTTGTTTTATTATGAAAAACACATCTTTCTCTTAAGATTGGATTGGAGTCTTAAATTTCCAATCTAATGTTAAGTAAGGTATGTGCTTAGTGACGACCACACCCTAATCCTTATGATTAAAGGGGGCTGCTGCCACAATAAATCCCGGAATTAAAACTTCCTCTTATTACTTCTGACAACGTACACTTATATACAAATGCAGACATGTATTTTCCATCTGTCATTAAGCTCTCTATAGTCAATGCACATGCGCATCGAACCATCCTTCTTTTTGATAAATAGCACTGGCGCACCCCAAGTAGATGAACAAGGTCAAATAAGATCTTTCTCAAGTAGTCCTTGGAGTTGACTATGTAACTCTTGTAATTCCTTGGGCACCATGTGATATGGAGCTTTGGATATGGGTCGAGTTTCTGGGATAATGTCTATCGCAAATTCCACCTCTCTAACTGGCGGAAGTCCTGGAAAGTCTTTAGGAAAGACATCATAAAACTCACTAACGATTCTATTCTCATTTATTGGTATAGCCTCTTTCTTTTCACCTAGAATTGTCACTAGGTAGGCATCACAACCCTTCTTTACTAACCTTTTTGCTTCTATGACATTTATTAATGATGCATGTATACTGAACTTTCCAACAAATGACTTGGCTTGGATACCACAATCTAATGTGATCATCTTCTTCTGACAGTGTCGTCGGCTGCAGTACCTCAGCCATACCTACTCAACCTAGGCCAAATCGCCGACTGCGGCCTCAGCCATACCTACTCAACCAAGATGAATCGCCGGGTGCGGTGCACCGAGGCAGCCGTGAGGTCCAGCCCTAAGTTAACCCGTACGGGTCATAACTGTTTCCACTATGGATCCATTGCAAAATTGGGTCGATCAGATCCGATCGAACATGATCGGATCCAATCAATTAAAATCTATGACATGCAATAGGCTTACAAAAGAAAATTGGAATGATCAAATTCATAAATCGAAGGGTAGGGGTACCTGCGAGACGAACGGTTGCAGTTCGAGGCTTCGAACTGGATCACTGCTGAGAGCTCTGATGGTTCAATTCGAGCAAAAGAAGCATCCTAAGCACCGAGGGAGGCTTAAAGAGGGACAGGACGGACACGCTGAAGCCCGAAAGAGCTCCGGTGGAGCAGGAGCGAGGCGGCCACGTTGTGTGGCTTGCGGACGCACGAGGAAGGTGCTTTGCGACCGTTCGATCCGTTCGGATCGAACGGATGACCCTGTATGGATCTGATCTATTTAGGCTAATGGGCTAGCCTGATTATGCATCGGATCCGACCCGTTAAGAAACGATATATCCGACGCATTAAGCGCTTAAATAAATTATATAAATTAAATAATTTAAATAATCAAATTTTGATTTATAATAACTAATTTTAATAATTTATTTGGCTTCCAAAATTTTCTATATATTCACCCCCAGCTAATTGTGGGGTGAGGAACGTAACGGTGAGATCGAATTTTTGTTTCGATGAGTATTTTATTTTCCCAATTTTTGATATATTTAAATATTATTAAAATATTTGACAAATTTTGATGACTTCCAATTGCTATCAAAACATTACCCCTAGCTAATTTGGGGGCAATGAGCGCAATGACAAAATCTAATTTTTGATATGAGGTCAATTTAGATAGGTCAAATTCTAGGGTTTCTGAATTTCCCAAAAATCAGGATTTTTAATCTAATTGACTCTTGATTTGGATTAGGTCTTGATTGTAAACTCCTAATGACTTAATTAATGCACTATAATCAGAATCATGATTTAATTTAGTCCTAATTGATTAGGGTAACAATCTAAGTTGTTATAAATAGTGACCATAAACTTATTTCATGTCTAAAATTTTAAATGTGAAAACTACAATATTGAGATTTCATAAAAATACAAGCATCAATATTTCATGAAAATTGCATGCATAAAATTAAGGATTTTATAAGAATTCAGTATTGCTGAAATTATTGTAAGAAACTACAATAAACATTCAACCGTATAAAGTGCATTAGTTTAAGTGTGTAATATTAAGATTTCATATAAATTAAAATTTTCAAATTTCATAAGAACTTGCAGCATGCCTACAAACACTTAAACAACCTAATATATTACTGCATCTCTAAAATTTATTAATAATTTTGACACTAAATAAACATACCTGATATACTGTAACAACCCCCCCTTAAGTAGTATTAAGTGAAACTTTTAAGTATCGATATGTCTTTTGAAATAATTGTGGAGTTCCTAATAAGAACTCCAAAGTTAAGCATGCTCAGATGGGAGCACTCCCACCAAGATGGGTGACATGTTGAAAAGTTATCTTCTGATGATAAAACCATGAAGCCTTTCATGCCAAAGCGGACAATACTTTAATGCATAAATGTTTTGGCTGTTATATATTATATCAGAGCATGAAATAAGATGTCAAACATGAGTCAAGTTCTATACAGGAAAAAATACTACTTGTGAACAACGTCTTGAATCCATGATGATTAAGGTATTACTTGGTTGTGGGTACCTATTGAGCTTATAGGGGCCACCTCTAATCATATTTACCCAATGGATGGTTCTTGGATCTCTGTGTGATTACTGACAAGGACGTCAATTACTTAAGTTGGAAAGATTGTAACGACCCCCTTAAGTAGTATTAAGTGATACTCTTAAATATTGAGATGCCTTTTCGGATAACAGTGAAGTTCGTGATAATAATTTCTAAGTTAAACATGCTCAAGTGGGAGCCCTCCTAGGTGGGTAACCTGCTAAGAAATTATATTATGAGAATAAAATTGTGAAATCTTTCAAACTAAAACAGACAATACGTTGGTGCTAAGAGTTTGATCTATTACAAAAAGGATCATAAGTATTCACAACTTAAGCTCACAATTTTAATCATAAAAATAAGCTCACAAGTTAATGCATATCTAATTATCTTGCATATTAAAAATCATAAATATTTTTAAATAAAATAAATAGACTGTAAAAATGTCACCCTATAAATAGGCCCACATCTTATTATATCTCTAAAATATTTAGAAAAATCATTAAAACTTTTGAAACAAAATAAATAAATTGTAAAGATAATCATAATTTTAACCCTACAAATAGGCTCACATGTCCCATCACATCTTATTGCATCTCTGATAACTCTAAAATGATGCAGCAAGTTAACAACCTTAAGAAAATTTGAAATAAAATAAATAGACCTGAAATATGATCACAACTTCAACTCACACTCATCACATCTTTAACCATAAACAAAATCTCACAAGCACAACTTAATATACATGAGTATATCTGATTACCATAACAATAGGACACCTTTATAAAATTTTAAACAAAATAAGAGACTGTAAAAAGAATCACAGCTTAAGCTTACAACTTCAATCCTAAGAATAGAGGTTCACAACTTACTGCGTGTTTGAAGCTACTAAAAAAATTAAACAGATAGTAAAAAGGATAACTTCTTCAAATCACAACGTTAACATTAAAAAGTAAAAATAGGTTGGCAACTTATTACATATTTTGGAAACCATAATAAAAATATTCTTAAAAAGTTGAAAATTTTTGAGCATATAGTAAAGAGGATCACCTCTTCAGCTCACAGTTGTATCCCTAGCTAAAGCTTCAACTCTAAAAATAAGCTTACAATTTATTGTAATTTGAAAACCCTAAGAACAAAACACAAGAATTATTTAAAAAAAAATTAACCAGGCCGCAAAGAAGATCACAGCTTGAACTCATGACTTTAACCCTAAAAGCAGGCTCACAACTTACTTCATATTTGAAAATAAAAAAAAAACCTGCAAATTTTTTCAAATATTTAAACAGAACATAAAAAGGATTATAGCTTAAGCATGTGGCTATAACCATAAAAATTGAGTCACAACTTATTACATGTTTAAAATTACTAAAAATATTTGAAAAAAGGATTGAAAGAAGATCACAACTTTATATAAGCTATTAAACAATTTATCAACTTCATGCATGATTGAAAACCCTAAAAAAAATTTATTTAAGCTATTAAACAATTTACCAAACCTCTGCAGATTTTAAAAACTCATGATTTCAACAAGAATAATCACGATTAGCAAGAACATGAAGCCAATAAAGTTAGAACTCGAGAGAAAAGCAGGTAGTCAGCCAAAAGAAGACGTAAGTCGGGAGGTCGAAAGATAGGAAAGATTGGAAAATGGGAAACCCTGAGGTCACTGGCCCCTCTGCGAATGGGTATATCCTCAGCGACAACTCTGCGGGATTTCAAATCTGTGATTTATCGGGGTTTATAATCCGTAGTTGTCAATAGTTTTTTTCTTTTAAATTTGCATGCATAATGGGGAATCGAACCACATCCGGTCAGGAATAGAGCAAGCGAAAATCTCACGATTTTTCTCTGTTAAAAAGTATGGTTTATATATTTATATATTATGCGATCTATATATTTCGATTTGACTCAAACCCAACTTGAACTCGAATCAAAATTCAAGCAATTTTAGAGAGAGTATCGAGTTTCGGGTTAAATTGCAAGCCCTACGCGGTTCACGTTACAATGCTATGATTTTTTTATATTTAAGAGTACGGTTTTTATATTTATATATATATTTCAATTCGTCTCGAATCAACTTAGAGTGGAGTCAAACCTAATTCCAACTCGACTTAATTTGGGTTCGAGTCAGCCGATTCAGCTCAAGAAGTGATCCCAAAATTTCAAGACAAGTTCGATTTGACTCGAAATTTGAGCGATTTTTGAGCGAGCATCGAATTTCGGGTAAAATTGTCATCTCTAAACTAACCAAATAAATGTTAAATATTCTACTCATTTTAAGATTTTTGATAAAATTTAGGAATTTGTTCCCAAAATGGATTCTCACGTGAATGGCAAGTGACCAGACACTTCAGTCTTGATAGATGATAATTCAAATTCTACGAGACACATCATTAATTAATGGAAGCTTAACATTTAAGAAACAAACCCATTAATTATTGGAATTAATTGTTACCCCTATAATTATGATATGCATTCAATAGATCCGTGCACGTTCTGGACTTTTTTGACTTGTTGGCTTGGTTCTGGACTATAATAGATAATAAAGATTTTCAAGACCCCATTTGATTGCTGGCGACTTTGACTTGCGTATTACAAAAAAAGAAGATAAATACTCCATCCTCTTTTTAATAAAAACTAATGATTAGATATATTAATTGAGTATTAAGAAAAAGGCTATACTTATTTCTTAAATGCAGTTAGCTTTTGTCGGCAGGCGGTCTGAAGCTGCCAAAATTTGGGGCAGAGTTTGCACCTTCAAACAAAACAATGGGCGCCGCACTGCTTAATCTTCACTCGAAATAAGCTCAAATTTTAATTTATTCAAATTCAAAAATCTCAACTAATAAACAGATACCACACTTGTAAGCTTTCAATTCTAGGCATAAACATTTATAAATTTTGTAGTTTTAAGATTTTTAGTTCAACACAGCGCGTCATAGCGCTCGAGACAATTGTGAACAATAATAAAATACCGTTGTTGAAGAGCATGTTTGGAAGCACGTCACAGCGCCCGAGAGCCGGGCGCTATGACGCCCGCGGCCCAGAAAACACGTTATGAACCGCCTATACATCGGTATTTATTCTTATATATCATTTCAATTCATTGAGTCTTTTCATTGGATCTTATGTCCCTTCCTAGAGGACTAAATCTTTCCTTATTTCAAAATTAATGCTAGTAATATCACTTGTACAGACACACTTTTCTCCCTTCAAAAACTTTCATCATAGACATATGTGATAAGTTTTCGTAATAGAATTTTATAATTCATTCTACAATTAATACCATAAATTAAATTTTTATCACAAAAAAACATAGCTCAAACATATATATATATATATATATATATATATATATATATATATATATATATATAATTTACAATATGTTTTCAATATTTACCCATTTTAGTGCATTTTACGGTTTAATAATATGTTTGGTTTGAGTATATAAGAGCCCGATGCCGAGTTAACGGAAGCTAATCCAACATCAAGAGTATTCCCCTAGCTGTAAGATCCTACTAGGTAATTTATCTCATTCGTTCAATCGTAGAAGTAAAAAATATTAGAATACAAAAGCAACGTTTTGATCCATGGATTACAAAATATTACAAACTTTTAAAACAAAGAGAAAATCGTAATAATAGCAAGTTGATGAAGCAGCATCATTTATCGGCTCCATGGCAGCCTTCATTCATGAATTTCAACAAGCTTCTGATCTTGACCCATTTCAAAAGTGTAGACATTTGAATATTGATTAGTTGTGAAATTAAGTACCCTGCCAATATATCAAATTTATAATTATTAAATAATAAGCAAAAAAAAATTGACAAGGAAAATTGAGTTTTACAATTTATCCCTGTAAAACTTGTTTCAGCAGTATTGAAAATTTAGCATAAAAAGATATGTTATAAAAATAAACACAGAATTTTCATGTTTGTTATTTGATGCTAAACTATAATTTTGTTGGGCAAATAGTTCAGGAATTACTTTGGGCTATGGGTGGTTTAAGCTGGCCTGTGGCAAGCCCAAACTCTGGACTTAAGTTCAAATATTTTATGATTATTATAAGTGGTAGTTGTTTTATTAGATTGCTTCAAGTCACTTGGCTATGAACTTGAGTCAGTTATACTTTGGATGGCTTGGGTTGGGCTAGCTTGAGCTAACATAAATAGTCCTTTCATGGATTAGATGGGTTATGGGCGTAAGAACTAAGTCCATAATTCTCCCCAAGGTTATTAAAAGTGGATTGTTCATTTGGATTTGGCCAAGACCTTATTTTCCACTATTTGTCTTAGAAGACTCATAGTGAGAAATATTGGCCTAAACAATTCCCATAAGAGGTTATCCATGCTAGTTTTGACTTGGACCCACTTAGGCTAGCTCAAGTGAGGCAAATTAGACCCTTGGTCTTTTGAGATACCAAGGTCACATGTGAGTCTCACAATGATCCACTAAAGCTTATTTGGTCATATTTTTCTTATTACTTAGCCAATTAGATTGAAATTTTACATCACAACAATATGCTTAAATAGAGCTTAAAAGTTAACTAGCACATGAATATTATTTTAGATTATCAAAAATGAATAAGAGCTTTAACTATAATCCGGTTCAACAGTCCGGTTCATTTTAAATAGAAACCATGGGCCGCAACGGGCCGACTATAGGAACAGCGGGCTTATTGTTCGGCCGGCAGTTCCGCAGTATGCCCACGGAATGTGGTATACAGTGAGCGCAGGAGAAAAAGAGCTGCTTTATTTTCGTATTAATTATTAATTAATTTGGAAAGAATTTTTAAGAAAGATAAATGCTATTGAGGTCACATCCCAAAAAATATATTTAAATATTTATTTTTAAAATTTGTATTGAAATGATGTATAAATTTTATTAAATAATTTTTTTAAATACCATATTAACGGATCTAAAAAATAATTCTTCATAATTAAAATTATGCTATGTGAGAAAATGGTAAAAGTAAATTTTTGGCGTAAAAAAATAGGTCACGGTCTGCTCTTTTTTTTTTTTTTTTTTTTTTTTTGTTTTTTAACGTGGAGGAATCCAACGCGGTGGAGCTTCGCCTGAAATTTGAAGACGAAGGAGATCGCTCAAAGCTCTGACGAATAGCACAGAGGCACGAATCGTTTGAAGTAGACGTTTGAACCTCGTACTAACGAAGGCACCAATCGTTTGCAGACTTTCGAAGCTATGATGTATCGCACGAAGTCACGAATCGAACACATAGAGAAGAATGTCGATGCGTTTAGCTTGAAGGCATAAATCGAACACATATAGCCACGATGCACGAATTGCCCTCCGACAAATCGGTCGAGAATTCGTTCAGCTCGATTCACATCTCGTTCTCGCGGAATGAATTGGCTCAGTCGTTCGAATCAGAAAAAAGATCAGCCGTTAAGGAGACGAAGATCAGATATTTTAAGAAAATTTAATTATTGTAGAAAAATGTGGTACGATTCAATCCATATACATATTATGGAATGCCATAATAATTAAAATTTATTATTAAAAATTAAAATTCTAAAATAATTATATTTATTAAAGTATTCAAGCATTTTTCATATATTATATTGGAATTGCTTTGCTGTCTAAAGAACTGGCGAAGTTAGGCAAAAGGTAAGAAAAAATTTATGACTAATCTAATCTTCTAATTAAATTCTCAAATATAATATATAAAAATCATAATTAACTACAATTTGGTACATAAAAAATCATTAAAAATATATGTATTTCCCAAATAATATTTTCTTTAGAAGCTCCATTTCTGTAATTAAATTCAACGCACTAAAATAATCTGTTTCTGGAATCGTGTTGCTGGCATTAAATAACTAATGCAAAGGAAGGAACTCTCTTCCTTATCTCCAGCAACTGCTCATCCCACTAAGCCCTCCAAACCAGAGAGACAGAATGTCTTCCTCCAAAGCAGAGAATTACGGGCCGCCGGCGTCTGGCTTTCCCGTCGATCCAGCCTTCAACGTGCAGTCTCAGCCTCCGGCGGCATGGTCAACCTCACTCTGTGACTGCTGCGACGATAAGTCTAACTGTAACAAACACTTGTTCAGCTCTTTGCACTCTATCCATTTTGGAATGATAAGAACTCAGAAGAAATTGTTGCAGGTTGTGTGACCTGTTGCTGCCCCTGCATCACCTTCGGCCAAATTGCAGAAATTGTCGACAGAGGCTCATCCTGTTAGTTTTTCTGTTTCCTCGTTTGCAGTAATGATCTTCAGAACTTTTCTATATTTACAGATCTAAGAAATTTTATACTCTGTAAATGATGTGCGGACACTAATATTTTTAATTTATCATAACATAATTTATCTTCTTATAACATGGATATTAATTGTAGTTAAGGACCTTAATCCCGTGTTTATAATAGTAATAAAGGATCTAAATTATGGGAGCTAAATCATGTAATGTTTTCCATCCCGTGTAATTAAGTTCATTTTTTTTTTTTTTTTATCAAAGTGCGTAGAATAAGAGTTCTATTATGTAGTATTTTATCAAAGTCATTATATTATTTTTTGAAGAAATTAAACCTCAATTATATGCCTAGCAGAATTTGAGCTCTTCACATATTTTAATCTAAGGACCTTAACAACTACTGGGCCACAAATATATTATGTTCATAACAAATATGTGCAAGATTCAAGTTGTTGTGGCCAAGAAATGTGCTTAGCTTGGATTATTGTTAGAGTTTGGTTGTAATGTGCTGAGTTGAGTTTTGAAAAGCATAGGTAATCAAATGACTTAAGAAATGAATACTTCGATTCTTCATTGCAGAGATTTGTATAGTGAGAAATTGTAGTGTTGAGCCTATTGTCAACATTTTCTTCTTTTTAAAGAAGGCGATCTTCAAATAAAATGCAAATATATGACAGATAAAATTTGAACATATGACGTAAGAATACAAATCCAAATTTTAACTATTAGGCTATAACAACATTCACATTAGCAACAGCATTGGATGCATAAAATTCTCAAAGTGCTTACAAACTATCGCCAATCAATCGTCATGCGCAGCTTGCGGAACGAGCGGGGCGCTGTATGCACTGATATGCTTTGTGACGGGATGCCCGAACTTCTACTCGTGCTTCTACCGGTCAAAGATGAGGAGACAGTATTCTCTGCATGAGGCCCCATGCAACGACTGCCTCCTTCATTGCTGCTGCGAACAATTCGCCCTGTGCCAGGAGTACAGGGAGCTCAAACGCCGTGGATTTGACATGAGCATAGGTATCCATTCATCAACACTTATTTTAGTCATTTTCATTTCATGAAAAGAATTTAATAAGGAATTAACATTCGCAGGGTGGCAGGCCAATCTAGAGAGGCAAGGTCCGGGCGCGGCCACGATGCCGCCGATGATGCAAGGGCAAATGTATCGTTGAGCACACCCGGACGATTGACAAATAAATTCGATTCTGTGAACATCAGTATATGTTAGCGTACAATAATTATGCTGTTTATTAGCTGCAATGTAATGTTTGCTGCTGCTGCTGTTTATAATTAGAAGTAAATTCATGTATTACCTGGTGTGATAATAAATATGCTGCTGAAGCAAAAGAGATTGTGCTTGCTTGTAAATTTTTATGATTAAAAATAAAAAACATTATATTATCTATTGTTCATTTGGTTCTCCTTGAGAAAGTGTCATTCTGTTTGGTTACATGAATTTAGTTTTCTTAAACCAGCTTGGAAGTGTTGTTTTCGATCAACCTGTTGAGGAGTATCTGCAGTTTATTTTTAAGCGAAAAACCAATTATGACCCAGAAATATCTGCAGTTTATTAACTCTGAAAGTAGAATATAAATATACACACACACATATATATATATATATTGAAAGGAGAAGTTGTAAGTTCAACCAAGGAATAAACAAAATAAAATTTTCATAAAAAAGCTTCAAAGCAGTCACCCGCCAAGCACATAGTCAAGGTTGAAGCTGCAAGGGAGGCTGCTACGTTGAGGGGGCGCAGCTGGCAGCGGCAGCTCTTTGGATATTTTTAACTTCTTTTGCATCCTGAAAAATATACATTAATTCAGCAATTGGGTGAGATTGGATAAACTAAGCCCTAACATATATATATATATATATATATATATATATATATATATATATATATATATATATATATATATATATATGAAAAAATTATCAAAATAATCTCATGACTAAAAAAATACTCAATTTATTCTTTTACTCCTGCAAGTAATTTTTTGTCAATTGACTATTATGTAAGTATTTTTTTTGTTCCTTGCCATTAATTTGGATGAAAACCATTAAATATGAAGGATAATTTGTTAATAATTTTTTTTAAATATTAAGCAACAAGTATATAAATTAATTACTACACTTCAACATAAACCAATAGAGGAGCAATGCAGTATGAAAGTGCACAGAATTACCAGCTTAAAAGGTTGCCGGATATAAAATATTGCCCGCTATATTACTTATTGCTTAATATTTAAAAAATGAGTATCATACTTAAAAATTATATTAGCTAAATCATAAAGGGATAAATATATCTTTCATATTTAATGGTTTCCATCCAAATTAATGGCATGGGACCAAAGAAAATACTTTTATAAAAATCGAAGTACCAAAACAATTATTTGCAAAAGTCAAGAACAAAATTGAACAATTTGCAAGAGATAGGGCCATTTTTTAAATTTTCTCTAACACTACGTTAGCTTATGTTTCCTCTCTCCTCATTCTTTGAGTTTTTAACCTCTATATCCAATGAACGTTGGTGTATGTTCCTTAACTTTTCATCTTCTTCATATATTATCATTTTTTGTGTCCTCATAATACAAAAATAAACTCACCGAAAAAAAAAAAAGACGGTTGTACGAGCGTTGTCATGTGAAAATCTCTGTATTCGTATCCAGAATCTTTTAAAAACTGGAATACTTTGTGTTTACTTTGCAGTAATTGGGGTGAAGGTCTTTGGTGGTGAGTTTCAAAGCTGATGTGCAGTTTCTGTACTAAAATGCATGCTCAGAGCATCTACATGCAAGTTGGCGAGAAGTAGTTGAGGAGCACTTCGTCAATGTTCTCCCAAGCTTTCAGAAATTGTTTGAGTAGAGCAATAGCGGAGCTAAAGGGATGAAGTTGAATAATATATATATATATATATATATATATATATATATATATATATATATATATATTTTTTTTTTTTTTTTAATTTATAATACTTTTTAAAACATTTCAGCCCACGATAGCTAATTTGCACACCCCAATTTAAATGTTGCCCCTCAAAATATGATTGACACCTTATCAACACGTCTTGAACTAAAATATTGCAGCCCTTTGTCAAATATCTGGGCTCCAGCCATGAGCAGGTTTCAATCATGAGGTGACGGCAAATTCATATACTAACCAATGTAATGATGATATGAGACCTCCACAAGAGAAAGTTGGTAAAACTTAATTTATCTGAAATTAAAGTAGAGCATTAAAAGATGTTCTTAATGGCCAAGCTACTTTAGAGTTAGGAAACAAAAAGGTTAGATTACTGTTTTTGAGTTAATGACTCAATTGTAGAGTTCAAAGAGGACAAAGTTGGGGAACGCTTCCAATATCGAGAAAGAGAATAAAAACAAGGATTTAATAGAAAATCAATTCGCACTCAAATTATTCTTGCAGCAGTATAGGAAATAAAATGCATGATTATGAAAAAGATTGTGCTTAATACAATGAAAAAAATAGTTCTGACCTGCATTTTGGGAGAACCTGATATAGAAAGATTTAAACCTACAATTGGAAGCATTGTCTTCAGAAAACTATAATTCAGAATGAGCTGTGTTTCTTTCAATTGTTCTGTAGTAATTTTGTTTTGCAGCCACTGATTAAATCCTTGACTAGCTAGAAATGTTCACTAACGCAGCTTGTGGTTGCCATTATTGTTTGCTATTAATTGATGAGCCCAAGGAAATTTTCTGCCAACCGACCACCCACCATATTAAATAAGATACGAAGATTTTAAATTCACATAAATCTATTGGTCCTTTTCTAGCTAACTTGGAATCGCTTGGAGTAAGCAATCATAACTTAATTGCAAATCAATTGAGTAAGCAATCATAACTTGATTGCAAAATCAAAACCAATTTTAGCACCCAAGGACTCAAATCTCGACTCAAAATATTTTCAAGTCAATTTAAATTTTGCGCAACTGTCAAGCACCAGGCATTTTTATTAGCTATATACATTCAATTGTATAAAATCCATAGCATGATCTGGGATAGTCTTTCTAACCTGTGACAGCATAATAGCTGATATAGACCCCAAAGAAAACTGTGTAGTTTTATAGTGCATCCGATGACGATTTTGCATGTTCATAAACTGTTGCAGCTTAGATGCAAAGCTAATGGCAATAGACATGTTCCCTTGATCATGGTTGATGCTTCCATCCACAGAATCTTCCAGAATCTCTGTACTTGGAATTGCATAGGATGTCCATACTACTTGACCATCAGGCTTGTGTGTGCGCGGAGGTATAGTTTTTAATCGAGTTTTTAATATCTTGAAGGCTGCGCTTTGCTGCATAAATAAACAACATTTTAACGCTACATACAAGGGTTGTCGTAAGAGATGATGGTATATCAATAAACAATAAATTCAACATATAAAAATAAGATAAGAATTATAATATATCAAAGTATCGTATCAACTTTAGCTTACTAATATTGACAAATTTGAACTAAATGAATTTGAATACCCTAAGTTGCATCCTCTCATACTCTTGATTAAAACAACATCAACACCAAGACTTAGTCCCACTAAGTGGGGCCCATGAATCCTATCCCTATTGTGAATGATCAAATAGCCCCGCCCTAAGCTCCAAGAGATCATACATAATAATAGTTTTCTAGCATGTGGTTCTCTTTTAGCTTGGGCAGAATTCAAAAATTTAATTTTCCTAATTAGAGCATCAAACAATCTATGCTTCCTATGTCAAAACAATTTTGGAGCAATTTTCTTAAGCTTATCATTAATAGAAGCTGCTCAAACCATATTATGAAAGATTCATTTCTCATTATATGCTCAGCCTTAATTGAGGTTCTAGACATAACAATTTGAGATTCAAAGATGTGCATAACTAAAGATATGCTCAATTTAAATGACTTACATATATAAGCCTAAACCATTAAGTTTGGGTTATATATTTGTTTTTAACGTGAGCTTAAGGGCTTGTTAGCATTAGTGTTGGCCCAAGTTTAGTTTGAATTAGGGCTTATAGCCATTAGGAGGCCCAAGCAAGGTTAATGCCCGGGCTTAAATTTATGGAAGGACATATTTGAATGCCCATAATTTGATTTAGAGTAGGGCTTATATTTATTTACAAGGCCTAAGGTGGTGAGTCTTACATCCTAGCCATTTAGGCAAAATGGCCCTAGGGTAAATACATGATAGTGCTTACATCTTTTAGAAGGTCCGGGATAATTGGTCTTAAAACCTTGGTATTGTAAACAATATGGCTCATATGCGCTTATGATAGACATTTTGAGAACAAGCATCTAACTTACCAAGATTTTCTCAATTATGATCAGTTAGATTATCTAAAAATTTGTTCTTTTAATCTTGAAATGACTCAACTATAGCCTTTAGATCTACTATGAATTGATTTATTTATGTTTACATGACTCGATTATGATCATTTAATTCAACTAGAAATCATATCTGCAAATTTAAAAAGATTTAATTAGAACGATTCATATAATCTAAGAATAAATATAACAAACTTGAAAGAAATTAAGTTAGATCAGTTAGATCTATTGTAAATTAGAGCATTACAATAGTAAAAATTTACTTTGATCATTTAGATAAACTAGAAATCAGACATAAAATTTAGGTGTTCTATTATGAATCAAAACATTTTACTTAAGATGATCAAAACAATTTACTATTTTGATCATCAAGTTGGCATAATTTACTTAAGATCATGTAGATCAGTATAAGAATTAAACAATTAAAATAAAAACAATCGACCAGCATCACTTAGATCTACTAGGAATCTGAGTATCTAATCTAGAAAAATTTAATTAAGATCAATTAGATCTACTACGAATTAAGTCACCAGACTTGGGATGATTCAACTAGAACCACATAAATCTTTTATGAATCAGATTGTTTAACTTAGGTTGACTCAACAATAATCAATTAACTCAATAAGAAATTAATTTCATCTGATTTGGGCTAGATCAATTAGATCTATTAATAATAAAAAGATGCTTATATTAATTCATCTAGGATCAGCTAGATCAATAAGGAATCAGATTACTTAGGCTAACTTAATTACTAGATTGCTAGTTTAGTTTTCATTTTATATTTACAACTTACTTTCTACAATTTTCTTTTAAATATTTATACTAATATATTTCAATGTTTGTGTGCAGTTTGCAGATTACACAAAGGTAGATGCTTTGCAACTCTAGAGGGTGGGGGTTTCACACGGATATTCAGACGAAAGTGTTTTGAGAATGTGAGCATGAGCGTACTGAGACTCGAGAACAATCTGTGAGCTTTAAGTGCAGTATCTTAAACTTTGAGAATGAGCTTAGAGTGACACATGTACCATCCGATGCCGATTTCTTCCTCTTTTTTGGGGTCAAAAAATACTAATTTAGCAATTTCATATTTATTATTACTATTGATTAAATAATAGAAGCAATATGCACAATCTCAAATGCATCACCATTCATATAGAGAATCAATTTACTAAACCCTTAATAATAATCGTTACATAATAATGCTTAGCACACTGTCTGTTGATAACAATTGATAAGTACTTTCAATCAAGCAAACATAATCTTGTTTGAACCATACTATTTCATAGTTAATTTTAAATAATTATTTATTGGATTTGTAATTCAAATTATCACTCAAATTTTTGGCAACATATAGACATATTTCAGTTTTGTTAAAACAGTGAGGGGAGGGACGGTTCAGTTAGTGGTTAAAAGAAGGCAATTTCAACGAAAATGTGAGTCGATCTCTCTAGGTGTCCATTAAAGTTCACAAGCATCGAGATTTTTGTTGTAGTGTGAAGACCAATTGGAAAATAAATGGAAGAACAAATGATATTCTGGTGGATTCCAGAAAGAACTATAAAAGCCAATAGCAAGACAATCGCCAAGCATACAAAAAGTCTGGCACCCATGCGCGCTCCAGGCGCACAACAGACAGAAAGTCTGGCGTCCAAGCGCTCTCCAGGAGCTCAGCAGACATAAATTCTAGCGCCCAGGCGCGCTCCAAACACCTAGCATACAGAAAGTTTGGCGCCCGGGCACCTTAGAAGCAGCAAGGCAGGCGCCCAAACACCCTAGAAGCAGCAATGCATGCGCCTAGGCACCCACGTAAGTTCCAGCTCTGGTGTGACATGTCCAAGACTGTTAGGACATTTTGAGGGATGTTTTGGAATTCCATATAAGTGCTAACATGATAGGTCATGGTTATAAGTGAGTGTTATTTTTGTGTGAGGATTTTTTGAAGGTTTGAAGGCTTGAAACCCTGGAGTGAGAACAAGAAGAAATATGAGAGAGAAGAAGAAGTTCAAGGCAATGAATCTTTTCTTCCTCAAAGAGATTGATAAGTTCTTTGTAACTCTGTAATCATTTCTTTTTCAGTGGATTTTCTTAGTTTTTACCATTCTTGAGTTCCACATAAATCTTTGATTCATATGCTTGTGCGCTTGTGAATGTTTGCGTTGTGATTTTTCTGTTATTTTTATTGGTTTATTATTCGTCTTTGCTTCGGTGACTCTCAGCGGTCAAACCCCAATACTAGAGATTTCTTTAGAGAAGAAGATCTCCCGATTTCTCAATAAGTTGTATTAAAGCGTTCTTTGGTGTTAGGTTTGTTAGCTTAAGTGGAGCAATGACCGACGAAACGAGACAAGATTGATAAGTTCAATGAAAGAAACTTTGCATTTTGGAAGATGCAAATGGAAGATTTGCTCTGCCAAAATAAATTGTACTTACCATTTGAAGGAGTTGACAAGAAACCTGAAATTATGTCTGAAGGGGAATGGAAAGTCCTAGACAAGACGACACTAGGCTTGATACGTCTTTCTTTATCCTGTCAGTTGCATTTAATATTGTGAATGAGAATACTACAATTGATCTCATGGCGACCCTTACCCGAATGTTTGAGAAGGCTTCGACTTCTAACAAGGTATTCCTGATGTAGAAGCTATTCAACATAAAGTTGGAAGATGGCAGCTCTGACAAAACATCTGAATGAGTTCAACAATGTAACACGCCAATTAAGCTTGGTGGAAATCAACTTTGACGACGATGTTAGAGCTTTGTTACTTTTGTTTTCTTTGCCAGATAGTTGGAATGGATTGGTGACTGTAGTTAGTAATTCTTCTGGAAATGCCAAGCTAAAATTCAATGACATTATCAGGCTGTTGTTGAATGAAGAAGGAAATGCTCCAATAGTGAAGCGACTACTTCAACATTAAATGCGGAAGATTACGGCCCAAAATCAAATACTAATATGGAGGAACGTCCCTCTCCTTAATTCAGAGGAAGAAGTACAGACCAGAAGCTTAACAGAAATAGTTCTAACTCAAGGCGAAGAAATTCAAAGCCAACAAAGGGAAAAGTGATATGCTGGAACTGCGGGAAATGTATACACTTCAAGAAGGATTGCTATGGCTTGAAGAAATCATGAGGAAGAGGTAAAGACAAAAACCACTCCTTGGATGTTTCAGCAGATGAAGATCAAGACGTGTTGATCGTATCTCTTATTAGCATGGAGTCCTAGGCGGTGGACTCAGGTGCTTCCTTTCATATAACCCTAAACAAGGAAGCTTTCAAGAACTACATCAAAAGTGATTTGGGAAAATTTTATTTGGGAGATGACAAAACTTGCAGCACATTGGAAAGGGTGATGTGGATATCCAGTTTCATTTTTGAATTCCTCACCTCAAATTAACTAGAGATGAATTTTTGAAATTTTTGAAGGTTCATTTAGACCTAAATTGGATTTATTTTTAATTTGGATAATTAATTAATTATTCAATTCATCAACAGGCGAAAGTTAGCAAAAATCCCAGCCATTCCGCGGTCTTTGAGCCATAGATCAGTCGGCACTCCTTCCTCCTTGCTCGGATCTGCCTTCAGTCGTCAGATCGTAGCAGAATCCAACGACTGCGATCGACCGTTGTGGGTCTATCGCATCGCAGCCGCTGCGTCTTTTCTTCGATCCATCGGACGGCTGGCATCGCTCCCGACACTGTGGATCTTCGTTCTCCTTCGCTCGTTTCGACAGCTCGCATCCAATTGTACAGCTCGCACCAAAGTCTATTCCCCACTCCTGTGCCCGTCCCCAATACCGTTGCTCGCCCTCCCATTAGTGGAGCGGCATCTCAACGGGCCACGAGGCCCGGTTGAGCTCTGCTTAGCAAGGAAGCCGCACTCTCAGGCCCAAATCCCTTACCCTGGTCCAACCACCTGAACTCCTCCCAAGCTATAAATAGCCTCCTGAAAGCCCAACGAGTCTATTTGCACTCTCCAGAACTCTCATTTCCCTCTCAGTCGTCATCCATTGCACGATCACTTCTCAGTTTGCCCAATCAACAGTCGGCACTTCCAACTCTCCCTCCAAGCCGCTCAGTGGGTGAGGTTTGATGTTCAAACCCCCAACAGATCGCTGGCAGCCTAAAGAAACGGTTGGAGAGCACTCTGACCCTGAAGTGCCCCTGGCTTCCCTTATTTCGCTCAGCTTCCTCTGTCCAGGTACTCTCTTGCCCCTATGAGCTGAGTAAGCTCTATGTCTGCCCAATTCTCGTCAATTGCTTGCTTTGTCGTGCTGCAATCCTATTTAGATTGGTTAGGAGGCCGTCTGGCGTGGTTTGAGAACGGGCCACGGTTCAGACAGTGAGAATTCGTTGTTTGAACTGGGCTGTCGACTAGTGGAAGCAAATGGTTTTCCACTGATAATTGGCACCCCAGTCCAGCTCGGCCAGGTTAGTAAATGCATGCCATATCGTCATGAATCGATCGATAGGACTTTAAGCCCTCTGGTTAGATCAAGAGGCAGTGGATTGGTCCATCAGGCTATAGTACTCTTGTAACGACCCAATGTCGTTACTTTGTAAATTAAGTCAAATCCTGCCTCAAAAATCAGGATCCCGGGGAATTTAAAATTAGGGAAAATAAAAATACCCTTAGATGAGAATAAATTTTAGATCAAAGTATCATAGTTTGGGAGAAATCCAGATAACAGAAACTCCTGCTTTATTTTCTGAGTTTTTTTTTCAATAAATCAAAAACATCAAAATACGTGTCTGAATTCATCGATTTTTGTGTCACTACGTTAAGTACATTATTTAAAAGCTGCTCTTGAAATTTCATCAATTTTGGATTGTCGGTTTAACCTAAATTAATTTCTGAAGTTTAAAATTTCAGAAATTAATATAAAATAAATATTTGTCCGAATCAAAATTTTTGGCACGAGGGTGTTCATTATATCGTAACACATTTCGGTGTCAAGTTTCGTTATGTTTGGACGCCAAACTGCAGAAATATGCAAAAAATTAACTTTTAAGTAATTTATTTAAGTTTCCTTAAGAGATTCTTCCTCTTCCCCCCCCCCTTGCTTAAGTTGGGGAAGACTCTTCCACTTCCCCCCCTTACTTAGGTGGGGGAAAACTCTTCCTCTTCCCCCCTCCCTCACCCCTTCTTCCACTATTTAAACCCCCTCTCCTCCTTTTCCATCACTTTCCCCTTATTAACAGCAACCCCTCTGCTTGCTGCCGCCCTCTCCCTGCTACCAGCCCCCTCTCCCAGTGTGGGGGTCCCGACGTCGGTTCAGCAGAAACTGTTCCGACATCGGGTGTTCACTTATCGTAGGATCATACTGAGTAACTTGAGAGAAAAGAAACACATATATAAAAGCCAAATATATTTTTCATTTAATTCAATGTTCATATTACTAGATCTTTTTAACACTCCTCGTACAAAAGTGAAAATAAAGAAATAAAAAGTTAAAAGTAGCATCGTTGTAGATCCACCGATAGTTTGAACATTTTAAGTATTATGATTCTTGCGTATATTCCCCTAGGAGCACCTGACCTGGTATTGTATTGAAAATAATACCAGGATTTGAATTCCCAGTAATTAAAGAATACTCTAAGTACTGCAGTACACAATAATATTTACATTTTTTAAAGATGCGATTAGCGGAAATAAGACGGTAATAAAATGCAAGAAAAATAAAGCAATAGCGTGATATAAATAAACAAATTCCTGTAATAAGTATTATCACAAAATAAAGATTACTGATGTCATTTTCCAGTAACAACCCCAAATCTTATTGATGTCATTTTCCAATAACAACCCCGAATGTTACTGATGTCATTTTTTCAGCAACCCCGAATGTTACTAATGTCATTTTCCAATAACAACCCCGAATATTCTAATGTCATTTTCCAGTAACAACTCCGAATATTATCATGTTGGTCTGGCCCACTGGGGAGACATCCACATGTCGTGCTCTGGCGGACTGGCGTGGGGCCCGCTCCGTAGCGTTGTCACTTGAGCTGTGGCGATGCGTGGACCTCCTTGTGCTCGATCAGCAGCGGGACCCGCCGTGCAGCACAGCTCTGACCTTAAGGACCCTACCTTGACAGCCGGTCATCCTTGCAGGCCCCGCATGAGTTTAATCTGATTAAAAGTGATTAAATAAGAGCTAATAAATTTAATGATTTTGATTTAATTATTAAACAGTTAAGTTAATATATATTTAATTAAATTAATTAAATCATAAACTTTAGAAATTTATATTTCACAAAATACAAGTCTAATTAAAATAAATAAATATATTATTTTAATCAACAAAAATTAAGAAATAGTATGTGCCATCCAAATTTCAGTAGGATCAATATATCACATGGTAACATTTAAGGTATTTAAATAATTCAAATATTGTCACAAAAATTCAATTAGTCACAACTTTGTATACACTTAACCAAACATACCCAATATGGATCTTAAAGTGATCAGTAGAACTTCTAAAACAACCTAGTAGTGTTTAATTTTTTGTTTGGATTAATTTGAGCTTAATCACTTTTAGGACCTATCCCTAATTACTAAATATTTGAATTGTTCTCATTATTAATTAATGAGAATAATATTAATGTGAATGACTAAATATTAATTTAATAGCTATGATTTTAATAAACAGGGAATAACAAGATTAGAAAAATGTTCCTTCCATTTTCTTCCTTTCCAACTCCTTTTACATTAGGATTAGGATTGCTGAAAAGAAACTGACAGAGGTCGAAATGAGTGGCCGAATGGCTAGCTGAGGTGGCAGCAGCAAGAGGTTGGCTAGCAGCGGTTACTGAGTGGTCGGTGACTTGCTGGCTGGCTGGAAGGGGCTGTCGCTAGATGCTGGAGGCAGAGGAGGAGTTGGCTGGGAGAAGGCTATCGCTGGCTGCCGGAAGCTGGTATGGCTGAGGAGGAGCTGCTCGTGTGGGAAAAATGAGGGGAGTGGCTGAGGATTATATAGAAGGTGAGAGGGTGGGGGAGGGGGTTGGGGGGGTCGGCGTACTTGGCCGACAGCCTGGGCCAAAAACGGCGCAGGCAGGCGGAAGGTTCCGCTGCAGGCTCTGCCTTGTGACAGAGCCTGCGATCGCAGGATGTGATCGGCGAACAGGGGGCGATCGGGGAAAAACAAGAGGAAAATAGGGAAATTGGAAAAAAATTTACTTAAACTTAAATTAATTGCATTTTTCTGCTGTTTGGCGTCCAAATACAACGAAATTTGACACCGAAGTGTGTTATGACATAACAGACATCCTCGTGCTAAAAAATTTCAATTTGGACAAATAATTTTATTTTATATTAATTTTTGAGGTTTAAAACTTTGAAAATTAACCACGATCAAATTGGCGCTCAGAATTTGATGAAACTTCTCGAGCAGCCTTTAAATAATATACTTAACACAACGACACTGAAAATGATAAATTTGGACACGTATTTCAATGTTCTTGATTTTTAGAATTTAAATAATTCAGAAAATAAAGAGGAGCTTCCGTTATTCGTATTTCTCCCAAACTAGGACACTTTGATCTTAAAAAATTATTTCTATCTATTGGTATTTTTATTTGCCCTAATTCGAAATTCCCCGGGGTCCTAATGCTAGTGTCGGGATTTTGACCTAAATTACAAAGTAACGACCTCAAATTGTTACACCCAGCCAGCCACCAGTCCCGGCAGCCACTCGGCCACCCCATTCGGACCCTCCAAATCAACCAGCCCTCTTCTCGGCCCTCCAAAGCAGCCAACCAGCCCCTTCTCCCTGCTGCCAGCCTCCCCTTCCAGCAACGACCCTCCTCCCTCCTCCTGCCGGCCACCAACCAACCACCATTTCGACCACCTCCTTCAGCCGTCCAGCCTCCCGGCAATACTATCCTAGGTAAGAGGAGAGGGATACGAGGAGATTTTGCTAATATTATTATCTACTTAATATATCATTATTATGAAAAATAAATATGATAAAGATTATGTCATCACATTAGTATTGTTGTCATTAATCAATAATGATAAACAGTGCATATGTTATAAAATGACTATTATTTTCATTCAGGTGCTTTTATTATTACTTACTGCAATGTAATTTTTGTCATTTCCATCCTGTCTTTTACTTTCATATATTATTATTATTATCATAATAATAACACTAACCTAATGTAAAAGAGAAAGAAAAGCAGAATGGAAAAAAAGATAGTAATTACTCCTAAGAACATTGGCTAAAAGCTAATTTAAAAATATCCAAATCTAAATGTAGATCCAAAAATCGAACTATCAAACTTTGGATCTTAAAGAACAAATATACACAGTATATGATATGCATTACTGATGCAGAGCACCCACGTAATCATCGTCGACGCACCAAATCATAAATTAAGCTTAATGTTTTCATGATTCTATATTGTATTTTTTCATTTTAGTTACATGGGCTTATTTGTGAAACTTATTTAAATGGGCGTTTAGATTAGCCCATTTATCATATTTTTTTGTCATGAGTGTTATTTGAGTGAAAGGACACTTTAGTCCTTCGTGAGAGAGTTGGTTTAAGATGTTTTTGATATTTTATATGAAATGACACTTTAGTCCTTCATGAGTGGGTTGATTAAGGGTTTTAATAATCATTTATAGGAAAATATACTTTAACCCTTCATGAAAGGGTAAGTTTATGATTTTGATGGTCAATTGACATATATTGTATGGCTATAAATAAGCCAATGTCTTATGTATCATGGCATTGAAGATTGAATGAAAATATATTTCTCTACTTATTCTGTTCATTAGTACTTTCATTCTTAAGAGAAGGAAATCTTGATTGTGAGTATTGCAAGCCTTAGAGAAGGACATCCAAGGAAGGAAGAAGATCCTGCGACGAAGGACTGTTTGTAGAGGTCGACTTCAATTATCCCCGCTTCACCACCGGTTGCCTTAACTTTGACACATGTTAGATCAACCATAGCTCTTATTTATCTCTATACTTTATGGTAAGAAATTTTGTGTGTTAGCATAACTGTGGCTCGAATCATCTCAATCTCATTTTTTTTTAATTTCGCATTTGTACGCAAAATTCGTCTTATTTTATCTATACTCAATCGTGAGTAATTTGTTATTTTTATTGGTGTAAAAATTATCATACCCTCCGCATACGCATTTACTTTGTCCAACATCATATTGGTATCAGAGCAAATATATCCTCAATTTTTTATGCCAATTGATGGCAAAATCATTGCGTACAATAAAGCATAAATTTCATTCACGTCTCTTTTTGGTTTGATTTATACCCTGACGTATTTTGATCATAACTTATTCAATTTATATCCGAATTTTATGTTTGAGCACTTGATTTTGGGTAGAACGTCAAGATCTACAACTTTGTAGAAGAGTATTTTACTTGATTCGGCTATTTTGATATCAAAAACCTTTAAAAACCGAGAGCTCCTATATATATATATATAATATTTATGTCGACTCGTAGTGGACATCGATACCAAGGCCAAACTTCTGAACAAAGAACCGATGACCTCCTCAAACTCTTACTTGAGAAAATGGAAAATCTCACTCTCTCAATACATGATTTTCGAACTATAATTGAAGCGCTAGAGTTGAAAGCCAATGAAACGTCACCAACTCCCCTTGCACCAAATGAAAAAAATGACCATCTTCCTAGCCAAGAAGGTCATCCCAATGATTATATATCATCTCATCTTCCTCCATAATCACCAACTAGACCACAACGCAATCACCTCTTAAGTCATGTTGATGATTATCAAGATCTAGATAGTATACATCCCCAAAACTATCATAGGATAGAGCAAAATTTTTGGAGACATAATGGCTATGCGCAAAGGTATCATCGAGATCATTTTTCTCCTCGCACATATGAGCCTTTACATAATATGGGTCAACGTATTATTGCATCACGAACAAACCACCAAGACTTAGATGATGATATTGTTTGTAGGGTAAAGATAGACCCGCCCACTTTTGATGGACGACTCGACGCAAACGTTTTTCTTGATTGGCTTATTGATATGGATCAATATTTTGATTGGATGCAAATGTCCTACAAGGGACAAGTACGTTTTGCTAGTATGAAGTTGATAGGCCATGCTAAAACATATTGGATTAATCTTGAGCGTAAGAATCAACGAGCTGGGCAACCATCTATTTCTTCTTGGGATGAGATGAAAGAAATCTTAAAACAAAAATATGTGCCCTTAACCTTTCATGATTAGCTCATGGATGAGATGACTACACTTAGGCAAGGAGCTATGAGTGTTGCTGTTTATATGATTCGTTTTGATGAATTGATGACCCGTTGTGACGTTATTGAAGATCATCGAACAACAATTTCTCGATTTCGATCTGGTTTAAGAGCAGATATTCGACAAGAAATGTTAACTCGAGAGGTTTACACTCTTGAGGACGCATTTCGACTTGCTACTCAATTTGAACAATACCTCAAGTCTCACACCCATAGAAAACAAACAACCTCATTAGGAATCAATTCCCAGCATCGCTCCATTGCCCCAATTCCCCAATCTTCCAAACCATCAAATGATCATAAAGGAAAGACACCCATTGTGTCAAATTCTAAAGCTTCAAGCATAACTTATTTTACATGTGGCAAAAATAGGCATTTTGCAAGTACTTGTCCACATAGAAATTTACTTATAAATTCTAAAACTGTTGAACATAATAATGATTGTGATGATGATCTAGTTGCAGTTGACCCTTGTGAAGAAGCTAGTGATGCAGATGAAGCATTAAGTGAACCACACATTACTGTTATGCGATGTGTATTAACTATCCCTCAAAAGAACACTGATTGGAAACGTACATCAATTTTTCATACATATTTTAAAAGTGGTGATAAATCTTGTAAACTTATCATTGATAGTGGAAGCTGTATGAATATTATTGCCACATCAGCCTTATAGTTAGAATGAAGCTTAAACCTGAGCCTCATCCACCACCCTACAAGGTTGCATGGGTCAACAAAACTCCCATTCTATATCTCAACATTGTCTTGTCCCAATACAATTAGGAGCATACTCTGATAAGATATGGTATGATGTTCTTCCTATGGATGTTTCCCACATACTGCTAGGAAGACCATGACTTTATGATATGCATGTCATTCATGATGGACATGCAAATACTTACTCATTCATATTTAAGGGCAAAAGAGTTGTTCTAAATCCTGCTAAGCCTAAAGAGGCAAGCTCACACGAGCCTAGAGATTCATCTGCCCCAGTATAAAAGAAATCCTTGAACATTATTAATAAGCGTGAGTTTAAAAGAGAATCTCATGGAAATATTGTGTTTGCTCTAATTGTAACAAAAATCGCTCAGCAACCCTGTGATGAAGCCTTACCTGTTGAGATAAGTGATCTCCTCTCTAAATTCATTGATGTTTGCCCTGATGAACTTCCAAATGAACTTCCCCCACTGAGAAGCATTCAACATGTTATTGATTTGGTTCCTGGATCTTCGCTTTATAATCTTCCTCATTATCGAATGAACCCAAATGAACATGCTGAACTCAAACGACAAGTTGATGAGTTATTATCTAAAGGTTTTATTCGAGAAAGTTTATCACCTTGTGCTGTGCCTGCTCTCCTTACCCCAAAAAAAGATGGTACATGGCGTATGTGTACAGATAGTCGTGCGATTAATAAAATTATTGTTAAATATCGCTTTCCCATCCCACGACTTGATGATATGTTAGACATGATGGTTGGTCCACAAATTTTCTCTAAGATTGATCTAAGGAGTGGATATCACCAGATTCGCATGAAAGAAGGAGATGAATGGAAAACTGCCTTTAAGACAAAAGATGGGTTATATGAGTGGTTGGTAATGCCCTTTGGCTTGACCAATGCCCCTAGTACCTTTATGCGAGTAATGAATCACATCTTACGCCCCTTTATTGGAAGATTTTTAGTAGTTTATTTTGATGATATTTTAATTTTTAATCAGACTAAGAGTGATCATGTAACACATTTAAGGCAAATTGTTGAGGTTCTTAAACAAGAAAAACTATATATCCATTTGAAGAAGTGTTCTTTTATGGAGTCATCAGTAATTTTCTTAGTATTTATTGTATCTTGTGATGGTATTTCTGTTGATCCTGAGAAAATCAATGCAATTCAAAATTGGCCAACTCAATCAAATATAGATGATGTTCGTAGTTTTTATGGGTTAGCCACATTTTATCGAAGGTTTATACACGGGTTTAGTACAGTAATGGCTCCAATCACGCAATGTTTAAAAGGTGGATAATTTAAATGGACAAAGGCAGCATCTAATACTTTTAAACAAATAAAAAATCTTTTAACTAGCCCACCAATATTAAAATTGCCTGATTTTAACAAAGTATTTGAAGTATCTTGTGATGCCTCTGGTGTTGGTATAGGAGGTGTTCTTAAGCAAGAGGGTCACCCAATTGCTTTCTTTAGTGAAAAGCTAAATAATGCTCGACAACGTTACTCTACATATGATCGTGAATTCTATGCAGTAGTCCAAGCCCTTCGATATTGGAGACACTACCTTCTTTCTCGAGATTTTGTACTATACTCTGACCATGAAGCTTTAAAATATCTCAACACTCAAAAGAAGCTCAGTTCTCGTCATGCAAAGTGGGTTCAATTCCTTCAAGAGTACACCTTCATTCTTAAACATAAGTCTGGTACTAAGAATAAAGTTGCTGATGCTTTAAGCAGAATATGTACTATTTTACATAGTATGAGCATCAAAGTTACTGGATTTGATAAAATAAAAAATGAGTACAAAACTTGTAAGGATTTTGGTCAACCATATGGATCTCTAACTATTGATACCTCCATTGTTGACTCTAATTATCAATTTCGAGATGGATATCTTTTTCAAGGAACCCGTCTTTGTATTCCTGATTTTTCACTTCGAGATTTTCTAATTGAAGAAATGCATTCAGGAGGCATTTCGGGTCATTTTGGTCGTGATAAAACTATATCCATGGTGGAAGATCGATTCTTTTGGCCAAGTATCAAGAGAGATGTTGCTCATGCTGTTTCCCAATGTCGCACTTGTCAATTAGGGAAAAGTGGAAAACATAGTCATGGACTGTATACACCTCTTCCAATTCCTCACAAGCCATGGGAAGACCTCAGTATGGACTTTATACTCGGATTACCTCGCACCATCCAATGTTTTGACTCGATTCTTGTTGTTGTTGATCGATTTTCAAAAATGGCTCATTTTATTCCATGTTATAAGGCATCTGATGCCTCTTATATTGCTTCAATTTTCTTTCGTGAGATAGTTTGTTTGCACGGATTACCCAAAACAATAGTTTCTGATCGTGATGTTAGATTTATGAGTTATTTTTGGAAAACTTTATGGAAGAAGCTTGGAACAAAACTCTTATTTTCTATTGCTTATCACCCTCAAACTGATGGACAAACAGAAGTAATAAATAGAAGTTTAGGAGACCTTCTTAGATGCTTAGTGACAGACCATACCTCTAGTTGGGATCTTGTTCTACCCACTGCTGAGTTTGCTTATAATAGTTCTATAAATCGATCAACTGGAAAAAGTCATTTTCAAATTATTACAGGGTATGAACCAAGAAAGCCAATAGACCTTGTTGACCTTCCCATTTCATATAGATCTAGTGCATATGCATCTTCATTCGCACAAAGCATGCATGATTTACACCAAGAAATTCAACAAAAGCTTACTTTAAGTTATGATAAATATAAAGTTGATGCTGATGCACATAGGTGATTTATAAAATTTAATGAAGGAGATTTGGTTATAGTCAAGGTTAGGCCAGAGAGGTTCCCAAAAGGAACTTTAAAAAAATTAACACTAAAAAATTCTAACCCTTATAAAATTGTAAAGAAGATAAATGATAATGCATATGAGATTGATCTTCCTATAAATGCTGGTATTTCACCTGTGTTTAATGTGTCTGATTTAATGTTGTACCGTGGGCAAGCCCCGGATATTTTTTCCTCTGTAAATAACACTAACACGCAGGTTAATACTTGCTCGGAGGCTCCCTTGCCATCTCGCCGATTACGATCCCATCATCCTGATCAGATTTTAGATGACCAGATCATTAGCACATCAGATGGAGGAATTCAGAGGTTTCTTATCCGTTGGAAAGGACTGTCGCCACTTGAAGATTCTTGGCTTACATTTGAAGAGTTAGACCATATTAGTCCCCAACTTCTACATGAGTACATTGATCATCATTCTCCAGAGGAGAATCCTTCAAAGCCGGGGAGTGTTGATGCAGAGCACCCACGTAATCATCGTCGACGCACCAAATCATAAATTAAGCTTAAAGTTTTCATGATTCTATATTGTATTTTTATTTTAGTTACATGGGCTTATTTGTGAAACTTATTTAAATGGGCCTTTAGATTAGCCCATTTATCAAATTTTTTTGTCATGAGTGTTATTTGAGTGAAATGACACTTTAGTCCTTCATGAGAGAGTTGGTTTAAGATTTTTTTGATATTTTATATGAAAGAACACTTTAATCCTTCATGAGTGGGTTGTTTGAGGGTTTTAATAGTTATTTGTAGGAAAATACACTTTAACCCTTCATGAAAGGGTAAGTTTATAATTTTGATGGTCAATTGACTTATATTGTATGGCTATAAATAAGCCAATGTCTTATGTATCATGGCATTGAAGATTGAATGAAAAATATATTTCTCTATTTATTATGTTCATTAGTACTTTCATTCTTAAGAGAAGAAAATCTTGAGTGTGAGTATTGCAAGCCTTATAGAAGGACATCTAAAGAAGGAAGAAGATCCTGCGACGAAGGACTGTTTGTAGAGGTCGACTTCAATTATCCCAGCTTCGCCACTGGTTGTCTTAACTTTGACACAAGTTAGATCAACCATAGCTCTTATTTATCTCTATACTTTATATGGTAAGGAATTTTTGTGTGTTAACATAATTGTGGCTAGAATCATCTCAATCTCATTTTTTTTTAATTTCGCATTTGTACGCAAAATTCATCTTATTTTATCTATACTCAATCATGAGTAATTTGTTATTTTTATTGGTGTAAAAATTATCATACCCTCCGCATACGCATTTACTTTGTCCTATACATCAATTACTTTTATAATTTATTGCTGCTTAACTTCGCTTATTTGATTTGAGTTAAATTCATTTGAAGCTTAGTTGGTTGTTCGAAACCAACATTGTATATTTGTGAGTTACTGGAAAATGGCATCAGTAACATTCGTAGGTTGTTGAAAAAATGACATCAGCAATATTCGTGAGACACTAAGAAAATGAAATCAGTAACATTACTCGGTTATTAGAAAATGACATCAGTAACATTCGTGGGTTGCTGAAAAATGACATCAGCAATATTCGTGGGTCACTGGAAAAATGACATCAGTGACATTCATTGTTAGTTACTAGAAAAATGATATCATATTTAGTAATTAATTCAATGAGGTGTGCATTTAGTGAGACATAGGAGAAAGGAGGTAGTGATGCTGGATTAATAGAAGTAGAGGCAGCGAGTGTATGGGAAATAAATTTTAATTTTAAATTTTTTTAGTTTAGATGTTAAATGTCAACACTGATAAATGCAACATATTGGATAACTATATAAATGTGAAATACTAAATGAATAAATAACCATATTGAATATTTTATTAGCATTAATTTAATTTTAAGCATTTATATTATGGGGTTTCCCAATCAATGAGTATAAATGGAGAGCATCAAGCAGTTAGAGAATGTACTCAAATCTATGGGACAAGACGAGCATTGCCAAATACCCATCATCAAAATTGGCCTACCCCATCCCAGGCGATCCCTATATTTTCTTTTTAAATATAACAATAACATGAAGAAACCAAAAACATTTATCAACAGTATAAAAACAAATATTATTAGTTGTTTAAATGACAAACTTTTATGGGAATATAAAGTTTTTTAATAGTATCATAAATTTAAATGAATGATGAATGATCACAGTTTAATTTAAACTTTTTAAAAGTAGTAAAATTGAAAAAATATGACTTAAGTCTATATTTCATTTGAGTAGGCATTTGAATACATATTTATTTTAACCGGACAAAAAGGTTATTTAGATGTTGAACGTTTGACTCTAGTTCTCTCTCATATCTAATAAACTCAAAATAGTCCAATATGTTGGAAAATTACTATGCATTAAGCAAAAAGGATGAAATCAAAATATTAAAAAATGCAAAAATTACAAACAAACCTGTGGCAGCAACTTTAAAAGACCGTAAAGACTCCTAAGCAACCATGGATATCTACTAGGATCCAAGAGCTGCAAATAGTAAAAACAATTAAACACCATATGGCAGTAGCAATCAGCTACAAGATGAAATCATTTTGACATTCAATACTGGCAATGATAGATTTATTTCAGCTTTAAAACGTGCATCCACAAAACCTTGTTTTCTGTGCTCTAAAATCATTTTCTATCAACTTCACAGAAACGTTAAAAAACATTCACATCACTGACATAAAACAGCACGATATTGAATCATTTCCTAACAGAAAATTATGGAATAATGACAACTGGCTATTTTTCAATTTCCCAAATGAATCAAGACTATTACATGGGATTTAAAATTTTAGGCGGCCAAATCAGAAATTGGAAGACTGGCATGTACTATTATTTTAAAGGAATTTTAATCATCATATAAATATAAAATGCATGGCACTAGTTCTTGTATGAAAATATGCATTTACAAAAAGAAGAAAAGAAAGCTAAAAAATATAGCACTAAGAAAATACACAAATAGTTAAGCGATGGCTAACACTAAATAGTAATAACTAAATCTCCTTGCAATGTACGGCAGTGTTCGAGACAAATGGAGCAACAACTTGGTTGATTCAGATCCACCTCAAGAAAATCTATATGCCTGTTTTAGCCCTGCAAGCAAATTTTAACCTCAGATCCATTTACTAAAAAAAATTCCAATTTATAGTTTATTTTGTTTTTTAAGAACCAAAAGAGTTATGGCAAAAGGAAGTCAATTTTGGTTTGTAGCTTAGAAGAGTTGTCAACTGTAGTGGGTCGTCATTGAACATATCCCACAGATTACTGATTGCAATCTTTATATGCTCTGATGTGGATCACTAACTACGTGAAGGGGAGTGGAAGACTTCAATAGACCAGCACACAGGTTCATGGAAAAACACTGGTTGATCAAGTGTAGATCCACAAAAGATGCGGATCAGCACACTACCCGAAATCAGAAGCACCTGATTACTGCCACAGAGGTCCTGACAACTGATTTAGAAAGAATTGGTTAGTGTTTCTAGGGCAAATGAATCTATAAATGAGTCATATTTACTGGTAACTTTTATATTTCTTCATTAATAAAGTATTTGTCACAAGAATGAGTGCGGATCATTCAAATATGGAGAAGTGCAAATCAATCCCAGGGAAAGATGTCTCCTAGTTCTTATATGAAACCTTTCTTTCCTTCAATATTATCAGTTAAATTCAATTTTTAAGTTTTTCAATTTAATTAAAAAATAAATACAACCCGATAAGCAATAGAGTAGTTTTAAGATTCATTGCACTAGGATTTCAAAACTGCCCTTTCTTGCTAAGTCATTTAGAAACATTTGTTCAAGTATATATAAGTTTTACTCACAAAACTGGAAATAAAAAAATGCAAATTCCACTTTTAATTGCTTTCTTGGATTTTGTATCATCTTTATTTATATTTTCAGTATATAGCTTCAACCGTATATGGAAGAACTCTACTCATAGACCATTCTGAATCAGTTGATATTAGAGCTATAGGTGGGACAACTTAACTAAAGATTGGGCTAACAATAAAGGTAACAAAACAGATTTAAACATTAAACCACTTTGCAGTTTCCAAGTACTTTTGCAGCGCATGCCCATTTATGTAATAATAATAACAAAGCCAAGGCCAAGATGTATCTAGAGGTTGATTGTGTATAGTGCCAAATGTCAAATCTTAATTTCAAGAATGAGCCCATCATCCTAATCAAGAATAAATAAATATAAACATCCAAAATCATATTCTAAGATTTCAGTTAGGACGTCTATGCTCTCAGAGACACCAAACTTTTGACTAGAAGAAAACATGACCAATAGACTAAACTTCATACCGCAAGAAATACAATAAATAAAAGATGCCTATCTATTATAGGCTATTTGATCTGAGAGTATCTTTGATTGGTTATTAGACAATGTAATAACACTTATTAAATTATTAAATGAATTAAAAAGCTAACTGGTTTAACTAGATTAAAACTTATTGCCTGAAGGCAAGTTATAATAGCAACCCGGTTTTCATCACAGCCATCCATACAGTTTGTCTCGATCTAATGCCTAACATGAATATGCTGTAGCTATTTATACTCGTGTATTGTTGAACTACACCGTATGAATGAGATTTCATTTACTCTCGATTCTCTCTCGCCTCCTATGCCTCTTCAGGATATCAGAGCAATACCTTCCTCTCAATAAAAACTCTAACCGTTTGCAATCAATCGGCACGGAAGCTTGCTGATCCTTCTTCTCCGACTCTTCTGCAATCAATCAACACGGAAGCTGGCCAATCCTTATTCTTCACCTCTTCCGCAATCAATCGACCCAGGAACTCGTCGATCCTTGCCCAGCCGATCAGCCCTCTCCCTTCAGCTGATCACGATCAGTGCACTGAGCCTTAGCCACCACAAATTTCAAATGCATCCAAAATTCGTCTAGCCTTCCATCTCATTCTCGTTCAAATTCAGATATACCTCCTTCATCATCATAATCAACAATGGAATCCACCCAAGTCGAAACCCAATCCAATGAGCGGACGTTGACGAGGATAATGAAACCGACCAACAACAAGGATAGTGAGCGGACGCCGACTGCCTTGCTGCTAGGCCCTGCGGCCGAGCTTTCCATGGCGACGGGCCCAGCCAGGGACCCGTCGGGCCGATTTGAGGTGACTGCTCCCGATGGGGCACCCCGCAATGCTGCCCCGACATAGATCGGGGCATGCGCTCCCATTCGCTTAACGAGAATGGATATGAGGGAGGAACCAGACGCGATAGATGGCAGCGATCTGGAAGGGAACTCGCTACATGTCTAGTCGTCTGCTGCTGCCTTACGCCCGGGAGAAGCTTCCCCGAGTTCGGGCAGCCCCCGTCAAATCGACTAACGACACGTAGTGTGCCAGCCGCAGTTTGTGAGGCGTCAACTGTGCTTGACCTCGCAGCACCATTGGACATCTCCAGACCACCGGGCGGTCTTCTTTCATTCATGGAGGCTCCATCCTCCATCAAGGCTGCTGAATTTCAGACAGCAAAAACTACATCCCCTAAAACTGCAGAATTCTCAAAAAAAAAAATTGTTGAGGCCTCAAAGAAATCGCAAAATTCAGGTTTGAATGATGGACTTTCTGTTTATGATCGATCTAATGATGACAATGAAGTGCTAATTAATGCAAACGGTGATGGGTTGCAACCTGATAGCTCCTATAATAAAAAAAAAAACCTTGCAAACCCGCCAGCTGCTCGAGGAAATACCTCAAAGAGCTAGCAGATTTCCAAAAAAAAACGCATGGGTGAAGCAGAAAACCTTTGATTGCCCGGATGTCGGCAACCTCGCCTCATTTACTGATTCCGATGGTAGTTGTGTTAAGGATACTGAAAACCAACGATTAGTGAGCGACAAGTTCGAAGGTTCTTTGATTGTTCGCTTATTTGCTGGCCGTATCCCCTTCCCGGTCCTTGAGAATGAACTCCGCATTCGTTGGGGAAAATTTGGTGGCTTCACAATTCACCTCCTCATATCAGATTGCTTGCTTGTGAAATTCAATGAAACTGAGGTGGTTAACCAAGTCCTTACCAATGAACCCTAGTTTGTGGGTGGACAAGCTTTGGGATTGGCAAAGTGGATCCAAAGCTTCACTCCCTCCATGGATTCGGCACCATGACTTGCCCATTAGTCTTTGGGGGCCAATCAACTTAACTCGCATTGCCTCGCAAATTGACAAGCCTCTCTCGATCGATGGGCCAACCTTCAATTTTGAGCGATGTTAATATGCACACATTTGTGTTGAGGTGGACCTTTCCAAACCCCTCATTCCTCTAATGAAGATCACTGATGCAAATGGTGCCTTTGAACAAAGGATTAACTATGAAGATATCTCTATGCAAAACTTGTTTACAAATTGGCCATAAAGAAGACTCTTGCTCGGGCCTTACCCATGCAAGCGCTCCACCGACCACCACCATCGCCTCACGACAACCTCAAAGCAACAAATGGATCACTGTTCAAAGGCGGAAATGACAAATTCCGAATCGCAAACCTTCTCGGGCTCGTCCTTCACTACGCCAATACTTCCTTTGCCCTGTTTCGCGGCCAGCCCATTCGCTGGGCCCCCTCCCTCGACCAACTGGCCCGAGTCTTGTACAAGATTCTAACTTGAGCCACATCCCGGCCAAGGCCAGCTCCCCTGCTCGAGCGCAGCCCATCCAAATGGGTCTAATTCAGCCCGAACTAGTCATTAGTCCGGCCCATCCCGTTATGGGCCCAACTACCCCTAATGGACCAGCCCATTCTTCGCATCAACCTGCAAAAGAACAAATGCAGCCCACGGAGCCAGCCCCGCCCCCCATAGTGGGCCCAGCCCCGCCTTCGCATATCGTTGCGTTTGCTGTGATGACCCGATATCGGGTACTCACATATCGTATGATCGTATTGAGCAATTTAAGAGAAAAGGAAATACACATACAAAAGCCAAAGATATTTCTCATTCAATTTAAAATTACATATTACAAAAATCTTCATCGTACATCACGAACATTGTTCGACTTTTTAGAAATAAAGAGAAAATAAAAGTTAAAGTAGTGCCATCGATCCATCGGCCAATTGATAATTTAAGTTTTATAATTCTTCAAGCTCCCCCAGAAGTATCTGACCTAGTATTGTTCAGAAAATAATACCGAGATTGGAATTCCCAATAATTAGAGAATATTCTAAGTACCACAATAAACAAAATAATATTATATTTTTATAAAAATGGAGATGCGACTAGCATAAATAAGGATGTAATAAAATGCAGAAAGAATAAGGAAATAGCGCAAATTGAATAAAGTTTTCCTGCAACAAGTATTATCACAAAGATGTTGGTTGGTTGATATATTTTTTTCCAATAACCAACCACGAATGTTACTATTTTTTTTTTTCCAGTAACAACCACGAATAAATTGATATTGTTTACTTGATGTCTTTTTTCCAATAACCAACTACGAATTTCACTGATATCATTTTTCTAGTGACAATCACGAATAAAATGATTTTGGTTAGTTGATGTATTTTTTCCAATAACCAACCACGAATGTCATTGATATCATTTTTCCAGTGACCCATAAATGTTACTGCTGTCATTTTCCAATAACCCGCAAATGTTATCACGTTGGTTCCGAACAACCAACCAAGCTTCAATACGAATTTGGCTCAAAGCAAAGAAGCAAAGCTAAGCAGTAATAAATTTTAAAAAATAATACATATCATATATTGGGTACCATTGTTCTTTAAGATTCAAAGTTTGACAATTCGACTTTTGGATCTGCATTTAGATTTGGATATTTTTAAATTAGCTTCTAGCCAATGATCTTATACTATCTTCTTTTCCATTCTGCTTTTCTTGCGCTTTTACATTAGGTTAGCATTATTATTATCTTCATTTAATGATAATAATAATAATCTATGAAAGTAAGAGACAGAATAAAAATGACCAAAATTAAATTGTAGAAAATAACATTAGAATGAAAAATGTCTTAATAATAGTCATCCTATAACATATGCATTGTTTATCATTATTGATTAATGACAGCAATGCCAATGTGGTGACATAATCATTATCATACTTATTTTCATAATAATGATATATTCAGAATATAATAGTATTAGCAAAATCTCCTCCATTTCCTTCCTTTTCTTCTTCTAAATTTCCTCCTTTTTTCCTCCTCTTACCTTGGTTAGAGTCGCCGCCGCAAAAAGAAGGGAGGTCGAACATGGTTGAGGGAAGCCGGAGGGGTTGCCGAAAGTAAGGAGGCCGAAGAGGGGGCTGGCTGATTTGGATGATCCGAAAGGGTGGCCGGGATGGCTACCGGGGCTGGTGGCTGGCGGCTGCCTGGGGAAGGGGTTCGCAGCAAGGGAGAGGGGCTACTGCTCTTGTGGGGGAGGGGGGACTTAAATAGAGAAAGGGGGGGGGGGGGAGAATAGGAAATCCTTGAGGAAAATTTGAAAATTTACTTAAACTTAAATATTTGCATTTTTTCGTCGTTTGGCGTCCAAATACAATGAAACTTGACACCGAAGTGTGTTATGATGTAATGAACACTCTTGCGCCGAAGATTTTTGATTCAGACAAATATTTTATTTTTTATTAATTTCTTAAGTTTTAAACTTCAAAAATTAATTTAGGTCGAATCGACGATCAAAAATTGATGAAACTTCATAAGCGGCTTTTAAATAATGTTCTTAACATAACAACACAAAAATCGATGAATTCGAACACGTATTTTGATGTTCTTGATTTATTAAATTTAAAAAAATTCAGAAAATAATGCGAGTTCCGTTATCAGGATTTCTCCCAAACTAGGACGCTTTGATCTAAAATTTATTCTCCTCTAAAGGTATTTTTGTTTGCCCTAAGTTGAAATTTCCCGAGATCTTGATTTTCGTGTTGGGATTTTGACCTAATTTGCAAAGTAACGACCTTGGGTCGTTACATTTGCCCAGTCCGCAGGCCCGATGCCCCAAACCCACCCAAGAACCCTTTCTGCGAGCTCATCCCAGCTCATGGGCTCGGTGCCTACCTGGCCTGCTCGCCCAACTGCTACACCCAGCCCGACCCAGTTTGATGAACAACCCACACTCCTACAGGCCTCGGTCCAGTCCGATGAGCCTATTTCCGCGACGCCCACCCCAACCCGCGACCCGGCCGTCGCCATAGCCCGGTCAGCTAGCCTGAAGCCTTTACCCACGCAGCCCGCTCCTGTCTCCAAGTAAAAGCCCAGCATTTACTTGCCACCGCCCTAGAGTTTGCTATCCGGGAGTAGGGAACATTCACCGCCTCCCCTATGAATGGTAATCTTACATGGAATTGTCGAGGCGTACGAAAGCCGACGACACGACACCACCTTCCGCCACTCATCTCGGTGCGCAAATCGGGACTAATTGCCTTATTAGAGACTCAAGTCGAGTCCTTTACTAGCCAAGATGCAGATCGCCTCTTTGGGAGGCATTGGAGCTTCGCTGTTCAGCCTTCTGCGGGTCGCTCCAGAGGTATTATTCTAGCATGGCAGAGCAATATTTTGCAGTGCGGGGTTCACTTTTCTTGCAGCCAGGTGATCTTCACCACCATCACCTTGCGATCCGAGACCAGGTTCCAGTTTGGCGCCGTCTACGCGTCGACTTATCTATATACGAGAAAGGAGCTGTGGCGGACGATCTTAGCTGTGCAGGAGGAGGGGTGCCTTCTTGTACTTGACGAAGACTTCAACTGCGTTATCTCTCAGGAGGAGAAACGCAGTGGGAAGCCGTTCATAGTCACTGCTGCTCAGACAGACTTCGATGAGGTTCTGGATGCGTGCCTTCATGACCCAGGTTTTGTTAAACCACCTTACACGGAACAACAATAGGGATAGAGCTCAGCATATCTGGGAGCGCTTGGACCGATTCCTTCTCAACACGGAGGCGATGGACCTTCTGTCGGGTGCAGTTGTGCACCACCTTCCCCGGACAGCTTCTGATCACTGCCAAATTATCTTAATGGATGCTTGTCTCATGTTTCAAAGTATCGGGGCACGGTACAAGTTTGAGGACACGTGGCTCCAGTACCCAGAGGCCTTCTTTGTGGTGTAGAGAACTTTGGGGTGGCCGTCTCACGGCTCACCGTCCTCAGTTCTCAACCCCAAGTTGGCCCGCACTCTGTGGAGATGGGGACAGGACATGCACCCAGATTTGAGGAAGAGGGAGGCGGAGCGTACATCGGCTCTAACGCAACTCCAAGAGGAGGACATGACCTCGGACATGGGTGGTGACTCGGAGCTCGTCCAGCTACTCCGGGCCACCACACAGCAGCTCACTCAAATGGAGACGAGTTTGGCGAGCTGGTGGCAGCAGCGCGTCAAGGCACGGTGGCTCTCTAAGGGTGACCAGTGCACCGCGATGTTTCAGCAGCTTGCGACGCAGCGCTGTAAGTGGAACACCGTGCTCGCGCTACAGGAGGAGTCAGGGGAGTTCTCTTCTGACCTGCTGCGGATTCGCCAGGCATTTTTTGAGTTTTTCCAGGGGAAGTGGGGCACCTCTAGTCCCATAGGGGATTGCCCAGATCATCTGATTCCAGATCGTATCTTTGGAGACGCAAATGTTACCTCTCTCTAATGTGTGGTCACGAACGCAAAAATTTGGGCAGCCCCGAGGGACCTTGGCCCCAACCGCTCCCCTGGGATTGATGGCATTACCCCCTCCTTCACTGGCTACTGAAAGATTACCCAGTCTAACACCCTGGCAGCCGTTCACCATTTTTTTAATGGTGGGCGGATGCCACAACATTGGCGTGATACTCTAGTAGCCCTCATTCCGAAAGAGAAGGGAACCTCCACTCCAAGGCAATTCCGCCCCATTAGCCTGTGCAACACAGTCTATAAGGTGGTGATCAAGATCTTGATCATGCGCCTTAAGACAGTGCTTCCTTCACTGATCTCCCGAGAATATGGTACATTTGTTCCCGGGAGAGACATCAACGAGAACTGCCTCACGGCCCAGGAGATCCTCACGCGGCTCTCATATTCCACCTTTAAGGCTGATCATATGGCCATCAAGGTGGATATGGAGCAGGCTTATGACCGGATGGAGTGAGGGTGCTTACGTTTGATCCTACAGATATTTGTCTTCCCGCATTGTTGGACGGCCTGGGCCATGCAGTGCGTGAAGTCCCCCAGGTCCCTGGATAGTGGGGTGGAGAGGCTTCACGCAGGGATGCCCTGTAATGACCCAAAGTCGTTACTTTGCAAATTAGGTCAAAACCCGCCTTAGAAATCAGGATCCCGGGGAATTTCAAATTAGGGCAAACAAAAATACCATAGGTAAGATTTATTTTAAAGATCAAAGTGCCATAATTTGGGAGAAATCCGAATAACGAAAGCTCCCGTTTTATTCCTGAATTATTTAAATTCTAAAATCTTAAACATTGAAATATGTGCCCGAATTCATCATTTTCAGTGTTGTTATGTTCAATATATTATTTAAAGGCTGCTCAAGAAGTTTCATCAAATTCTGAGAGCCGGTTTGATTGTGGTTAATTTTTGAAGTTTTTAAACTCAAAAATTAATATAAAATAAAATATTATTTTGAATAGAAAATTTTCAGCGCGAGGGTGTTCGTAATATCATAACACACCTCGGTGTCAAGTTTCATTGTATTTGGACGCCAAACGACAAAAAAATACAATTAATTTAAGTTTTTTCCTTAAATTTTTCTCTTTCTTCCCCCTTTCCGATCCAAGTTCCGAATTTTTACGGAAACTTCTGCCAAAACTACGACCCTTGCGGCCTTTAGCGCCATAATGGCGCTAACTAATGGCGCCAGTTATGCCATTATCCCCTTCTTCTCCTTAGCCCCACAACAGCCCCTCCTCCTCAGCCCCATAGCCAGCCCTCTTCTCCACACTCTTCTCCCCATTCCCAGCCAGCAGCTCCTCACCCTTGCCAACCCACACAGCATCCAGCCCTCGCTTCTCTCCAAACCCCTACCAGCTCCCCTACCACAGCCGGCAACCCCCAGCCAAGTCTCCCACAACCAGCAGCTCCTTCTCCATTCCAGCCAGCTCCCAGCCTCTCCTCCTGCAATTCCAGCCCTCTCCAACTTCCACAGCAACTCCCCCAGCCTTCAGCCCACAGCAGCAGCCCTTCCTCCCTCTTCTCCCTACACAGCAGCCCTCATTATCCTCTCCAAATAGCAGCCCTTCCTCCCTCCTTTCCCCACACAGCAGCCCTCCTTCTCCTCTCCAAACAGCAGCCCTTCCTCTCTCATTTCCCCACACAGCAGCAGCCCTTCCTCCCTACACAGTAGCCCTCCTCCTCTCCAAACAGCAGCCCTTCCTCCCTCCATTCCCCACACAGCAGCCCTTCTTCTCCTCTACAGCAGCAGTCCTCTTCTCCCCTCCCCACACAGCAGCAGCTAGCTCCCTCCTCAGCCCCTACCAGCTTCTCTACCAACCCCCACAGCAACTCCTCCCTCAGCCCATAGCAGCCAGCAAGCTGCTAGCTCCCTCCTCAGCCCCTACCAGCCTCCCTACCAGCCCCCACAGCAACTTCTCCCTCAGCCCATAGCACCCAGCAAGCTACTAGCTCCCTCCTCAGCCCCTACCAGCTTCTCTACCAGTCCCCACAGCAACTCCTCCTTCAGCCCATAGCAGCCAACAAGCTGCTAGCTCCCTCCTCAGCCCCTACCAGCAGCCCCACGGCCCTCCACCAGCCTCCAGCCTTCCTTCATTTTCCAATCAATCATAATCTAAAGTAAAAAATGGAAAAGAAAAGAAATGAATTTTTTCCTTTTGTGCTTAATCATTAGTATGATAATAATAATAATAGTATTAACATCTCAAATACATCATTCATATTATCATAATGGATAACAGAGAAAATATAAATAAAAATGTCTATTATATTTCTAATCAATCAAATTATTTCTGCTTTTATTCTTTCATAACATTAATATGATAAACTTACATAAGATGACTAAATAAAGACTTACATCATTATGAGAATGTGAAAGGCAAGAAAAGAAGAATATAAAAAAATCCTTAAAAGAAAATAATATTCCTAAAGATCATTGGCTAAAATATCGAGAACTTTAAATGCTGATTGAGCGAACTATCACTCATCCAAATCTAAAAGACAAAAGCTGCCCAGTATATGACAAGTATTACATTTTGTATTGTTACTACTGCTTAGCTTTTAATTGCTTTGAGCCAAAATTTCAATTTGAAACTTAGTTGGTTGTTTGGAACCAACGTGACAACATTCATGGCTAGTTACTAAAAAAATGACATCAGTAACAGCATTTGTAGGCTAATTATTGGAAAGAAGACATCAGTAATAGCATTCGTGGCTAATTACCAGAAAAATGACATCGGTTCGGCATTCGTGGCTAAAAACTGGAAAAATGACATCGGTAATAGCATTCGTGAGTTGTTATTGAAAAAATGACATCAGTAACAATATTTGTGGTGGGTTACTGGAAAAACAACATCAGTAACCTACATCTTTGAGCTAATATCTTTAACAGGGAGTTAATTATTTCATTTGCGTTTTTTACCTTATTATCTTTCTTGTTTCTCTTTCGCAAATCGCATCTCTGCTATTATAAAATGTAATACTGCATTGATTACTGTGGCACTTAAAGTACTCTCTAATTACTGAGAATTCCAATCCTGGTGTTGTTTATTGTACAATACCAGGTCAGGTACTTCTGGAAGAGCTTAAACAAAAACCCTAATACTTAAAATTTTCAATCTGTCAATGGATATACGACGACCCTATTTTGTTTATCTTTTATATTTATTTTTCACTTTTGTACGAGGAGTACGGTGACAAATCTTGTAATATGAACTTTAAAATAAATGAGAAATGTCCTATATTTTTTGTCCCTTTTCTTTCATTACTCAATATGATCCTGCGGTAAGTGAACACCCAATGTCGGAACGGTTTCCGCTAAACCGGCATCGGGACATCACATGCCCCCTCTCCCCTTACCTATTCATCTTGTGCTTGGAGCTCTTCTCCCTTCTTGTCAAGCAGCAGCAGGAGATTGATCGTCCGATCGGCATCAGGTTGGATGGTGGTGGGCCTACTTTCTCCCACCCTATGTATGCCGATGATTTGATTTTGTTTGCACCAGCATCTGAGGCAGCAAGGCGCAAGGTTCAGCAAATTTTGGTAAAGTACAGGAGTTGGACCGAGCAGTATGTGAGCTCACGCAAGTCACAAATAGTCTTCCGCCGCCAGACCCCAGCATACCGTTGGTGCACGGTAGCGATTCAGCTGGGCTTCCAGAGAATATCATCCCTTAGATACATTAATGTTACTGTTACTGGCAAACCTCCACGGAGGGCAGACTTCTCATCTGATACCGAGCAGGTCCGAGGCAGGCTAGGCTCTTGGAGCAGTCGCCACCTTTCTCTCGCCGACAGATTGTGTCTGAGCAGGTCAGTGCTTGCTATGATCCCCAGCTACCAGATGTTGGTAGCCCTGATACCAGACTCCTGCCTTTCTGACATTAGGTTATCCTCCGTAAATTCCTTTAGGAAGGAGCGAGGGGTAGCGGTCTAAACTACGTGAGATGTTAGGAGGTCTGTCAATCGCTTGAGTCTAGTGTACTCAAGATCAGAGATCTGAGGTTCTGGAATACGGTACTAGTCGCCTGCCACACTTTTAGCTATGTCAGCAGAGAGGATTTCCTCTGGGTGAGAGACATGGAGTTCTGCCACCGCCGTCGTGGCGAGGATTTTACTATTCAGCGCGCTAACTTTGCAATCTGGAGGGTTTTGGGTTACAGGTGGCTGATTGTTCAGCGCCACACTCTGCTTGAAGAGGGGAGGCAGCAGTGGCAGGTTGACAACTTCACTGAGAGTTGGGTCAGCCATATTTATAGAGTTGAGAGGGTACTTCAGTCCTGGCCGTTTGCGTCCATGTGGAAAATGACCCTAGACCTGAGGGAGGCTTGCTTCCTATGAAGGTTATTCAACGACACTATTCCGACTGGATGTTAGTTGTTCAGAAGATGGCTCACTCAATCCACGACCTGTGTCTGGGGCTGTGACACCGAGGAGGGCGGGGAGCACTTTGTGGGACACTGCAGTTACACGAGGGCCATTTTGGAGACTTTTGTGTGTTGGGACTTGCTTCCAGCCACTCTGACTTCTTGGGACCGGCTTATTACCTTGTTTGCGACTGCCATTGAGACTCGTCGGCGCTGCTTTAGCTGCCAGATTGTAGCCTACTCCCTTTACCAAGCTTGGAGGAGCAGGACTAAGCATCTCATAGCCAGCCACACCAGACTCTAATGGGTTGTGCGGGTTCGATTCTCTCTGCATTGGTCAGTGCTGGGCTACAAGACGGAACTGACTCCTGGGGTTCCACGGCCCACCAGGGCCCCTCCACCTCCTTCAGATGGTGCGCCCCCCGACCCGTCGGCTGAAGGCCAACATTGACGCTTCTTACAGGTATGAGGAGCTTGCTCTATTTGGTGGTATTGTAGTCCGGGACTGTGGGGGCCATTTCCTTACTACTGTTGAAGCCACGACCTTGTCTCCTCTTCAAGAGGAGATGCAAGAGATTACTATTCTATGTCAGGCTCTTCTAACTACCGAGGCGGATATGGAGAGTGTCATCATTGAGGGTGATTGCTTTGAAGCAATTCAGTGGCTCCAAAGACACTGGAAGAGGACTCTCCGTCACACCGATCGATCAACTTTCTTGTTAGATCTTCCTCGTTTTATTTTTGTCCACCGAGCAGCTTTTAAATAATGTACTTAACATAGTGACATGAAAATCGATGAATTCGGACACGTATTTCGACGTTCTTGATTTATTGAATTTAAGAAAATTCATAAATTAAAGCAGGAGTTTCTGTTATCCAGATTTCTCCCAAACTAGGGCGCTTTGATCTAAGAATTTATTCTCATCTAAGAGTATTTTTGTTTGCCCTAATTTGAAATTCCCCGGGATACTGATTTCTGAGGCGGGATTTGACCTAATTTACATAGTAACGACATCGGGTAGTTACACTCGCTTCCTATGCCTCTTCAAGTTAGAGCACAAGCATGTGGGTCATTCATGACTAACCATGTGAGTACAGCTACAAGTCCTGGCTAACAATGGACATGAAAAAAGGCTCTATCATTAGCAACCAAAACAAAAGAGCTCAGATACAGCAATTTTAAAAGTATGAAATTGACCTCCTTTTCTCATCCCTCGCCCTACCCACTTTGAAAAATTAATTACCCTTCCCCTTTCGCAAGGCAAGAATGGAAAGATACATGCCAATGAACTAGAAAATTTCTTTTAGAAGTTCTCAAACACGAATACACTCAAATAGACAGATGGATTCTTTTACTAAACTTTTAGCATTTAGTATGAATAGATAAAACAATTTTATATACAAGCCAAAAATACCCACTTCAAAACATATTCTCAAACACAAATACACTCAAAATAGATGGATGGATTATTTTACTAAACTTTTAGAAAAGTGGTTGTACTGATATAATTAATGAATGGGTTCAAGAATTATTCAGAAAATACTTAATGATTTGCATTTATCAAGTTAGTAAAACTGAGTTTAAAATCTTTAAATATGAAGAAATATAATAAAGTTGTAGGATTTGATGATATCCCGATCAATGTATGAATATTTGGGTGATGATCTTAGCTCACCAAGAATATAAAATACAAAAAGTCAGATAAGATTTGTTATCGTGCATAGAACAAAATAAGCAAGCAATACATTGAAACTTTGGAAAATTAATTGAATACAAATTATAAAAGTATACTTATTTTTCACAAAATCAATTTGGTTTTATGTCAAGTATATCAATTATGGGTTTTAAATGTTTCATGGTCTACAATTAATCTTTATTCCATAATAAAAAGGTTTATGATCAAGTACTAATAGAAATTCTTTGAAAAGTTTTGAAAATAATTTGTAGCTTTGATTGATGTTATTAAAAATATGTATAATGGGGTTGGAACATGTATTTGATTTTATTGAAAAATGGCTTGTCTAATGACTTTCTTGTTATTAGTGCATAACATTAAGATTTTTGCTCTCAATTCAACTCTTTGGTTTAATTATGGATGTTCTTATTAAACACATTCAAGAGGAGGTTCCTTGATTCATATTGCTTGCAAATTACATTCTTCTAATTCATATGACTATAAATGGGGTTAAACTAAAATTTTAGTTGTGGAGAACTACTTTACAATATAATGGGTTATGTTATACTATATCTGAATTGAAATATATTGAGTGTAAGTTTAATAATAAAAAACCTTAATTTCAATGACATAACTATTGAGAATCATACGATCAAAATGAGTGAGAGATCCAAATACATTGGTTTAACTATACAATATAAAATTACATTAGAGGGCAATGTGATTTAATAAGATTAAGTCTATTAGATGAAAAGGAGGAGCACTTCAAGCATAATGTGATTAGAAAATTCCAATAAATTAAAAATAATTTTATTAAACAGTTATAAGGTCAGCAAAATAATATGAGGTAGAATGTTAGCCAACAAAGAAAAACTTATTGATAAAGCAAGTGTTATAGGGATGAGGATGTTAAGGTAATTAAGTCATACTCAAAAGAATAAGATGAGAAATAAGTTCATTTGAAGATTGGGTAAACTCAATAGAGAAAAACTAAATAATGTTGTCTTAGAATGGTTTGATTATATTAAGTGTAGGCTGTTCAACATTCATGTTAGAAAAATTGAGTCTATGAATATGCAAATGTTAAAAGAGGAAAAAGAACTACAAAAAACATGAGACGAAACTATTAGATCTATTTAAAACTTAGGCTAAACAAACAAGATTTGAGTAAGAAAAAGCGGCACAGCCATTAACTAAAATGTCATTATGTGTTTGTACCAAGAGTTTTAAGGATATCCATATCAATCAAAACACTTATTGCATATCAAAAAAGTTAGTGAGTAGATTCTCTAACATCTTATGTCATGCAGGACAGAATATACAAGCAATTACATTTTCATATTAAGAAGATTGGACTCAAGAACTTCTATAAAAAACAGCGTAGAAAAGTCATTGTTATAAATGATTTGCACACCTGCAATCTCAAGTAGATAAATAATGGAGCCTCTAGCAATCTTATCAGCTTGTCCAACTGCATTAAGAACTGAACATTAATGTCCTCCTCCCCCAGTGATTGAATTACAGCACTGGTGTGATGATAGGCCTTTTATTAGCAGAAGTTGAATATTAAAACCAGACTAAGATAACAACAAACAAAAACTTCCACAGGTGAATACTTACCTGAGAAAGTAGACACAAACATATCGTTGCCATTGGTGAATGGCACCAAGAGGAATAAAGACAGAGAAATAAATCTTTGCCTGCAGGATTCACTAACGATAGTTTTAAGAGATTTCTCATGTTGCTCAATTCCGCTGAGGTGAGAAGAATCAAATTCAAAGCCTAGAATCACAAAGAGGTTCAAAAATAAATGTTTTAATTCTATACTCCTCCATTACAAGAAGATATAAAAGTAATAATAATAAGAACCTGAACCATTAGTGATGCAAAAAAAAAATCGCTTTCACACTCAAGAATTTTAGAAAATTCACGGTATATTCGCTCAGCATCCAAAAGTAAGCAAAGACGACGTATTATCAGAGCACCACGCCTGGAGATGTATCAAATAAAATATATAAAACAGAATGGTTCAAAATGTTTTGTCAGAGCTTGATACCTGCTTAGACGGAAAAAAAAAGGAGAAAATAATAGCAACAAAAACATTAAGAAGACAGCATACTTCTCAAGAAGTGCAACGTTAGAGCGAAAGGTGTAAATCAAGAAAACCACAAGATGGCAAAAGTATTGGGCATCTTCGGCTATGCATGCATGAACTTCCAGAACAAGAAAAACAACCTGCAAAAAGACAAATGAAGAAATAGCGTTCTCTAAAAAATAATGTGATTACCTTATGCTTTTCAATAGAAGAAAGCATGAAGCATGCCCTAAAAATAAATAAGGTTGCATCAAAAATATGAGGACAAATAAACAGTAGCAGGATCCCAACAGTGAATATTTTCATTCAATAAGCGTTACAAGAGGATCTTTGAACACAAGCTGAACTGAATTTGCCGCCGCTGTTGATGAGAGTATTCCGTCTGAGAATGGGGTGGTGAATTTCCTGTGATTCATCCAATCCTAGCCAATTGCGTCGGTGAAGCCGAGAGAGCCACACCTCCGGTGGATACAGGTTTGGCAAAAAGGAAATTGGACAATGAGGATGTTGCAAGCAAGGAAGTGTCAATCTCGGTGTTTGACCACTTCTCTCTATGACTACTATTAGAAATATAATTCAATTCAAGGGCTGCTGAAGATGTGAGCTGAGATAGAGGGTGTCCCGAAAGAAGTTGTGGCATCTCACTCATGGGTTGTTGCATGGGAAAACCGGTTTCAAGTTTGCTTCAAAAAATGATTTGTGTTATTCGTGAAGTTAAGAGGAAGAGTGATTTGGTGAACATACCAGTTCAATCTTTGGGCATGGATGTACCATGGCACCCCTGAATGTTGGGCTTTCTCCATGAACAAAAATTATAAAAGCTTTTTAAAACTCAATTGGAGTGGCAAAATTTTTGTTGTCATTATAGGAAAGAGATTGGAGAAGGAGGGAGAGGGTGGGTGACTGTTTTACATTTCTTTTTTATTTTTCTTTTTTTTTCATTTTATTTTATTTTTATTTTATTTTATTTGAGGTCATCAATCACATATCTTGCAATCATTTTGATCAAATCTATAAAAGCCAACAGATGTTTATATATATATATATATTGGGAATTTTTTGAAATTTTATTAATAAAGATAATGAGTACAACTAGATAATGATAACCATTACAAAATTAAAAATAAATAAAGTGAAATAAAAATTAAAATTATGAAAAAATGGTTACCAAACCCCCCATATATATACATGTATATATACAACATTCTCCGCCATGTAACCCTCCGTTGCGTCTCGCGAAGGCGATTTATAGCTCCAGGTGGGCGGCATCACCGCCTTTCTCCCCCGGTCGTTGGCGATAAGAGTCGATTCTCCCTCGGCATTAAAGGCTTTTGGTCGGTTGCGGCTTGGTTCTGGTCGGCTTCGTCGACTCTCTAAGATTTTCGATTGCTTGGTTTTTCTTCGCCCGACCGTGATTTTCGTTATGTTTTTTTTCAAATTTTGCTGCGATCTTGAGGTATTTTTGGTGCACAATAGCTGATGGTGGAAGGGGTACTTTGCTCCCTAATGTCCATTGTGCCCCTCGTCCCCCAGAGCACCCAAATATTTTCTAGTCGCCCTTACGAATTCCCCAACATCAAAAGCATTAGCTTGGCATCAAATCTATTTTCGTTTGCAAAGGTAAACTTGCTCTAATTTACACCAAAGATGAGACCCAACTCCTAGCCAAACCATTTAAGTATGCTTTGGAGGCCAAATTTGCATATGGAAAGCCTCTAATACCTACTGTTCGCAAATTTTTCAATGATTTTGGTCTTTATGGAATATATTCAATCGAATTAATCGATCATCATCATATTCTTGTTAAGTTGTCTTCTGAGACGAATTATACTCGTCTCTTCTCCTGTAGTTCCTACTTTGTTGACAAATTCTATTTAACATTTTGAAAGTGAACTACAATATTTGATCTTAATACGATATTTGATCTTAAATTTGAACCAACAATTGTCCATATTTGGCTTAACTTGCATATGTTAAAGGCTCATTTATTACACACTCTGTCCTCATCTCATTGGAGTCTTACTTTGGTAAGCCTCTCAATGTGGATATTGCAACCGCTAATCTCTTGCGGCCCTAGGTGGCAAGAGTTTTGGCGAAAATCGACCTAACTGAAAATTTTGAGAAAGAAATTTGGATTGGCGAAGAAGATGATGGCTATTTTCAAGAATTTTTATTTTAAAATCTACCCAAATTTTGTAAACATTGTGTTATTTTGGGACATGAAATTACTTTATTTTTCAAAATTCACCATGAACTAAAAAAAGCAATTTCACCCAAGGAACCTAAAGTGGCCCATGTCATGGGAAATTTGACAGACATGTTTATATGCTAAAAAATATTGCGTTGGGTGATAGAGCTACGACCTTTCTACCAATTGGGCAGAAAGAAGCCCATCCTTCATTTCTCCAAGCTATATAGGATGCGGTTGTAACGACCCAATGTCGTTACTTTTCAAATCAAGTCAAAACCCACCTCAGACATCAGGACCTTGGGGAATTTCAAATTAGGGCAAACAAAACTTTCATTAGATAGAAATAATTTTTATATCAAAGTGCCCTAGTTTGGGAGAATTCGGATAACAAAAACTCCAATTTTATTTTTCTACATTATTTAAATCCAATAAATTGAAAACATTAAAATACATGTTCAAATTCATCGTTTTCGGTGTCGTTATGTTAAGTATATTATTTAAAGGTTGCTCAAAATATTTCATCAAATTCTGAGCGCCAGTTTGATCGTGGTTAATTTTTGAAGTTTTAAACTTCAAAAATTAATTAAAAATAAAATATTTGTCTGAATCGAAAATTTTTGGGCGAGGGTGTTCGTTAAATCGTAACATACCTCAATGTCAAGTTTCGCATTTTTCCACCATTTGGCGTCCAAAACTAACGAAACTTGACACCGAGGTATTTCAATTTTGACACGTATTTCAATGACTATTTGTCTCTTAAATCACTCAACTGTTTTCATATGCGAGTTACAAACTTTTATTTTATTTTAATCTTTGAATCCAAGACTTGTGAATTAATGAATAAATGAGTTATGTTTGATATATATATATATATATATATATTTATCTCTTAAATCACTCAATATGATCCTGCGGCTCGAGGACTTGTTATATCCCACAAGAAACTGGTGCTGGATTAGCTCCCACTGACCTGGCACTGGATCCTCACAGCGGCTGTGACTGAAGATCTGATTGCATCCAACTTTGAAGGTTGCAATACTTTTGATGTTGGTAATATGCTGATTGTGGTGGAAGATCGGTTGATGTTGCCTTAGCAATGGACAGCATCGCGGAATAGGCTTCAGATGCAGCCACCGATAGCGGCAAGGAGGTTATCATAAAAGGAAGCAAGGTTGGACCATTACTCAACAAATTTTTATCTAGTGCCATTGATAATCGCCTCCATGGTCAGATGAAGTTGAACAATACATCCATTCAGAGTTTGATTGAAACTTACAACAAAGTTTCAAAAGAAAGCGAGAATTTTCCTAAAATGCTATCAGGCAGCTTCTTATGGAGAAAGTTCATCCAGTGCCTTCTGAAGAGGTATAAGTTTCTATGAGGAATGACGTCTTGATCCAGAAGGTGGAGGGTCTTCTTCCCTCTCGGTATTAAATCTCATCCAAGTGGATCTGGCGACGTCTGTCAATCATCCACTCCTACACTACCTGAAAACAATTCTGGTGAGGAGCCTTTGTACAAAGAAAATGCATTTGAAGATATGGAAGAGGCTCTCTTTAATAGACTTCAAACAAAGAAGGGCTCTAATTCTTCTTGGTATTATCAAAGGAAAAAAGAAATGAACCCTAAAGCATGAGTAGAGGATCTCGTTTGCTCTTTAGTTTGTATCTGTTCTAATCTTGTTTTTTTCCTTAGTGAGAATTATGGGAGGTATGGTGTCCATTTTATATGTTTCTTGTTTTTTTTTGTTTTTTATTTTAATATTCTTTGTTTTTTTCCTTTTTTTGAAGTTACCAACAAGAACTGTTTTGTATCCAAAGTTATCATTAATAAAGCTTAATAGTTACCCTAAATATATATATATATATATAATTATCAAAATGGTTCCTTGAGTTTTGCAAATATTTTTTGGTCCCTTAACTTTTGTTTGATTATTTTTTGGTCCATGCCATTAACTCCTCGTCCCCCTTCCATTAAATATGTGCTTTTCAACTGAAATCAAGCGTTGGATTCCAACAGTCGATTCCACCAACAAGCGACTGCTAAAATTGGTGGTTGAAATCCAACGGTCAATTGAGGCTGAAAAACATAAATTAAATGAAAGGGAAAGGAAGTTAATGTCAAGGACAAACAAAGAACTTAAATAAAATTCAATGGACCAAAAAAAAATATTGACAAGAGTTGAGAGCTATTTTGAAGTCAAGAGACCAATTTGATAATTATATATGATTCTATATATATATATATATACATATATATATACATATATATATAAATATAAATATATATATATTACAGTAATAATAATAGCATCATAATTATCATTATCTCAATCAAGAGAAATGGCCATTATACACAGCATATTTTAAAAATTAAAATCTTGATATCTACAAAATTAGCATCAAGTAATATTATCTTTTTGCTCAGATAAAAATGCAATTTAAGCATTAAAAAACTATAAGAAAATAATTATGTAATTAACTTTCAAATTAAACTAAATTTTAAATTAATAATTAATTACTTAATCTTATAAACAATCTTGATTTAAAATTATTATTAAATTAATTAACTTTTTAATTATCCAAATAATGTAATAAAGCTTAAGTAAAATTATTAAATAAAAACATCAGTCATCATGATGGTATAGTTTTTTATGATAATTATCATAGAAATTTTGGCAATATCATAAAATTGTGAAATTTCACAGATATGCGCTTCCTTATTCCAAATCAAAGATCAAGAAGTATAAAACTCTATTTGGACTAATGATAATGATACATCAAGGCTCTTAAGCAATTTATTTCCCGATTTGACCAAAAATCAACAAAACGTGGTCTTCACTAAAGATTAGACAAAATTTTACCTTGAAATTTTCTAGGCTTGGGTTGAAGGAATTGTCTCGCGGCTTAAAGATCAAATGACCCCTGCTGTTAATAAGATGGGGTTCTTAACTACTGAAGAGACAGTCCGAAATCAAAGGTCAGAAGCCTTAAGGATCAAATGTCTCAACCTATAACATCCAAGGGCTTCAATGAAGGTCATCAACTAGAAAACATCAGGTGATTAGACTTTAAGAGACGTAACATAAACGAAGGTGAGATCTTATCGTCAATCTGGGGGTGTGTAGAGGAGAAAAGCTTCGCCCAAATTAGAAAGAGTACTAAGTTTTGAGGGTTCAAAGTTTTCAATCATGACTAACAATAGAAGACTTCATATGAGACCATTGATTAGAAGGTGGCAAACGACTTGATCAAACAGTGACATGGAACTAAGATGTGTGCAGGAATTGGAATTGCAGAGTTCAAGCCAGTGTCAACGAGGTCTCTCAAGCCTGCAGTGAGCAATGAGCTCAATCTAACAAAACTTTTTGGTTAATAAAACGGGTGAACACTATTCTTCTTTAACTTTGATTTAAATTTTTTTTCAATTCTCTGCACCTCTCCTCTTCCTTTTTTAACTTCAAATTGGGCATTTTTTTATTGTAACTACAAGCCGCCTCTCCCCTATCACTTCTGCTTAGTATTTTTTTCCTCTAAAGGCTGGGATCTTGCCTTCTTCCAATTTCAGATAAGACTTTTTTCCTCAAACTCTCAGTGATCTCATCTCTCCTCTTCTTCATCTCAGCCCAATTTTTTCAAAGTCTTTGCACAAAATCAAGCTTTAGTAGAAGAAAAATTAGCTTAGCCCACTTATGTTATGTTTAGACAATTTGTAAGGGGCCTGTGCTTATTTAAGTGTGATACGTGGGAAAGATTATTGCCTCATTTGGAGCTGAGCTTAGCTTAATTTAAGCTCCGTCCAGACACAGATTTAAGAATGTAAAAATTTTAGAATTCAAAAGAGAGAAAACTATAGTATCATTAATACATTCTCGACATGAAATAAAAGTGTTACCAGTTAGTGCCAATTAACCCAAAAAAAACAGAAAAATGTGCAAAGACTTCTAATATTCAGGTGAAAAAATATAATGGAAAAAATTAGCATAAGAAAATTGCCACTTGCCAACTAATTAAATTTCCCAGTAAGAAAATTGAGATTCAAAGTAAAAGCGATCACATATCTGTTTTTATGAAAAAAAAAGAACTCCCTATTTTAATAATGGTAGATACAAAAAGATTGTAAAGAAAGTGACAAACAATCAACTCTCTTGTAAACAGAAAAAGTCAACAAGAAAATAATCAGAGTAAATCGATCTCCAAAAGATTATATTAGCAGGTAATATGACAATGCTATATATGTGCACATTTTAGAAATAACAGAATCATGACTAAAAATACATTCTTAGCAATTAAGAAATAATCGTTTAAAGGATTGTACCTCATCTGAAGGATCTGACAATGCCCTCAAAAGCGAGTCAAAGATGTCATTCAGGTATGTTATGACCTGAATTAGATAAAACTTGGTATTTAAAATCAATGTTAAACAAAAGGGCATATGAAAAAATGTTATTGCACGAAGCTTGCATATGCCAGTAGCAAATGAAAAAAAAAATGCGATGGTTAAAAACAAAAAATATAACAAATCATGTAAAATCAACATACGAGGATCATGTAAAATGATTGCAAAGATGCTTGCATAGACTTTTGAAAATATAATCAAACCATGCGGTATCCAGTATCAGAAAGCAAGCAAGCAGTTAAATAAAAATAATGTCGAGTGAAAAGAAATAATATTAACAATCATATAAGAATTGAAAAATACATGGGTGATTGAAACAAACTTTAAATTCAATAACAAAATTATTGATCAATCAAACTTCATTACAAAACTAGCTTAGTTCTTCTGGTTTTGATAATATAGTACATTTATTCATAGAGTGCATAAGAATTGCTGCCAACAATTCATAACATTCAATATCTATGAAAAGTTTTTCAGATGTTATCTTATATTTTCCAAATTAAATAACCACAGTTGAAACAACAATTAACTCTAAGGAGAAAGACAGTTGGAAAGAGCATTTCTTCTTAATAAAAAGCAAATTATAAAAAAGAAATTACAAGACAAAGAAAAGTAGCTGCAATAAGAAAATAAAGATCACACTGTAAGAAGGAAAAAAATCATAGTTTTTATTATGAAGAGTGAGAATTCTTTTCAAAATAAGGAATATGTGAAAAATCCATCCAAAAATAAGTAAAGCTGATGCCAAATTAAATTTGTTTCAAATATACTCTAGTTTTCAAAACATCATCCTTTCATTCCAAATATGCCAAAAGTAGCCCTAACAAGCAAAATTATAGGAAGCATGATTCCTATGAAAGGTCAATGTTAGAAGGCCATAAATATTTGGTTCGGCTGATAAAGAGGGTAAAGGGAGCTGCAGCAGCAGTTTTACTGCACTATCATCAATAATGATTGTGTGCATCATTCAATCTCTTCACATATACAACAACAACAAACTAAGCCCTTCACATATAATGCAAATTATTAATTATTGCAAAGTTACATGATAGACATTCCATCAGCTTGTGATAAAATAGACGATTGTTACATTTTAGTGTAGCTTTTAACATATTTCAATCTCCTGCAAATATGCATTCAAGAGAAAGTTAAAAATCATAAAAGGAAGAAAAAGAAGTCAAGTGCAAAATATTGTGAGGATTATCTCAACAATATAATTCACAAAGATAAATGCAAAAAGTAAAGGTATTCAACGGTAGCTAGAATGTCTGGTCCCCCTCTTCTACCCACACGTCACCTTCATTTTACCGCCATTCTCCACCCAAAACTCATGACCTTCTTCCTGTCTCCATCCATAGATCCGACATTTTAAAGCCTCACAATCCATTACTTCCTTCCTTGCTGATATGACTAGGAGGTAGACATTTTCAGATCCTCCAATCACCCAACAACTGTCCAACTCATCCCAAATATCATTTTAATAATGGAAATAAATGTTCCTTTTTTGGCATTTGAATGATATGGAAAGGTATCGCCGGAATTCTACCTCATTTCAAAAGCGTGAAGTTAGACTTACCAACAAAACCTGCTCTCTTCCTCCAAAGATATGATCACAATTTGTCTCTGTTATATTCAATGAATGAAAATGAAAGGTGAACAGAAATTTATGTTTTAAATTTAGTTTCAAAATACAAAAACCATTTATGCTCCAATAAAAGATGATTATAGATAATAAAATAGAATTTGAGATATACAAATTAAAATAGCTAAGAACATGAAAAGTACAAATAGCCAAGAAATAAGTCTGCCTAACAAACAAAATCTATAACACTCACTCTCCTTTTGGCATCATCAAAAGTAACAAGGCATGTCATCGTCATCTTGTGGAGGTCGAGAAGGGAAATAGGAGAAGAGGTTCTATATGTGAATTTTCATGTTCTTAAATTGTTGAACGAGTAGCATGTTGCAACTGAACCTCTTGATAATGTCAAAACTAAAACCATCTGTTGTCAAAAGAAGACCAACACTGCCCAAAATTTGTTACCCTCTTATAGAGCTAGAAAATAGTAGCATCCCGATGAAGTCAATGAGGGTAATAGGTGAAAAGGTTCTAGAAGTGTTTTTCAATGTTCTTGAATTGTTGATTGCAATTTTCAAAATGTTCGATAGCATGGTGCAATTGAGATGCTCATATCTTCTAAAATAAAGCCAATAGATGCCTAAAATGATGATTAAAATGTTACCGTCGTCAAGTATGAAAGAGTAGCATCCTAATGAGGTCATTGATGAGCTGGAGCAAATAAAGAGTTGGTCTCCTTCCTTTTCTTCTTCCTTGTCGTCTAAGTCAAGATCATGAAAATAAAATTTATTGGTGAAGGTGGATGCAAATCTGTATGAAGAGTTAACCGTTATGCTATATTCATGGTGCAAAATATAGTAGATGCTGATCCTATAACAAACATTGAGTTTCCTGAGGAACCTGGGTTTACTATGCTACAAATATTCAAATGGTTTGGAGGATGATGTCTACCGCACGAAGTTGTTGGTAATAACTAACTAGATATGTAGTATAAGAAAAGGGAAGGATTGTGTGTAATCACAATATTGGGAATGAAGGTAGCCCTAACGACAAGCCACATACACCGAACAGGTGAGCGCATTTACATGTGGATGATAATATCCCACGGTTGATATCTAATTAATACTCTGCGGAATATACAAAATAAGAGGATCGATCTAAGACTGGAAAGATTAAAGGTATGTCGATCACTAGGAGTGATCAACTATAACAATCCAATATCATTACTTTGTAAATTACATCAAATCCCGTCTCAAAAATCAGGATCCCGGAAAATTTCGAATTAGGGCAAACAAAAATACCTTTAGAGGAGAATAAATTTTAGATTGAAGAGCCCTAGTTTGGGAGAAATCTGGATAACGGAAACTCCAGATTTAATTTCTAAATTTTCTTAAATTCAATAAATCAAGAACATCAAAATACGTGTCTGAATTCATCGATTTTTGTATCGGTAAGTTAAGAACATTATTTAAAGCTGCTCTTGAAGTTTCATTAATTTTGGATCGTCGATTCGACCTAAATTAATTTTTGAAGTTTAAAACTTCATAAATTAATATAAAATAATATATTTGTTCGAATCAAAAAATTTAGGTGCGAGGGTGTTCATTACATCATAACACACATTGGTGTCAAGTTTCGTTGTATTTGGACGTCAAACGGTGGAAAAATACAAAAAATTTAACTTTAAGTAATTTATTCAAATTTCCTTAAGATTTTTCGTTCTCCCCATCCCCCTTGCTTAAGTTGAGGAAGACTCTTCCTCTTCCCCCTCCCCCCTTATTGAAGTTGGGGAAGACTCTTCCTATTCCCCTCTTGCTTAAGTGGAGGATGACTCTTCCTCTTCCCCCCCATCTCCCTCTCTTTAAAACCCCTCCCCTACTTCTTTTCCATCAATTTCCCCTCATTAACAGCAGCCCCTCTCCTTGCTGCCAACCTCCTCTCCCTTGCTGCCAGCCTCCTCTCCCTGCTGCCATCCCCCTCTCCCAGCCCCGGCAGCCACCCGGCCACCCCATTCAGACCCTCCAAACCAACCAGCCCCCTTCCCGGCCCTCCAAAGCAGCCAACCAGCCCCCTCTCCCTGCCACCAGCCTCCCCTTCCAGCAGCAGCCCTCCTCCCTCCTCCTGTCGGCCAAGAGCCAGTCACAATTTCGACCACCTCCTTCAGCCGTCCAGCCTCCCGGCATTACTATCCTAGGTAAGAGGAGAGAGAAATGAGGTAGAAATGAGAAGATATTATTGATACTATTATATACTTAATATATCGATATTATGAAAATAAATAAGATAAGATTATGCCATCACATTAGCATTGTTGTCATTAATCAATAATGATAAACAGTGCATATGTTATAAGACGACTATTAGTTCCATTCATGCACTTTTCATTCTAACAGTTTTATTATTATTATTACTTTCTGCCATTTAATTTTTGTTATTTCTATTCTGTCTTTTACTTTCGTATATTATTATTATTATCGTAATAATAACACCAATCTAATGTAAAAGTGAAAGAAAACAGAATGAAAAAGAAGATAATAATTACTCCTAAGAACGTTGGCTAAAAGCTATTTTAAGAATATCCAAATCTAAATGCAGATATAAAAGTCAAACTGTCAAACTTTGGATCTTAAAGAACAAATGTACTCAGAAAATGATATGTATTACTTTTTATAATTTATTGCTGCTTAGCTTCGCTTACTTGCTTTGAGCCAAATTCAATTGAAGCTTGGTTGGTTGCTCGAAACCAACGTGATAACATTCGTGGGTTACTGGAAAAATGACATCAGTGATATTCGTTGTTGGTTATTGAAAAAAAGACATCAAGTAACCAACATCATTTTATTCGTGGTTGTCACTAGAAAAATAACATCAGTGACATTCGTGGTTGATTATTGAAAAACAGATATCAAGTAACCAACATAATTTTATTCGTGGTTGTTACTGGAAAGATGACATCAGTAATATTCGTGGTTAGTTATTAGAAAAAAGACATCAAGTAACCAACATCTTTGTGAAAATACTTGTTGTATGAAAACTCTATTCAGTTTGCGTTATTTTCTTATTCTTCCTGCATTTTATTATATCCTTATTTCTACTAATCGCATATCTGCTTTTATAAAAATGTAATATTATTTTGTTTATTGTGGCACTTAGAGTATTCTCTAATTACTGGGAATTCTAATCCCGGTATTATTTTCTGAACAATACCAGGTCAGGTACTTTTCGATGAGCTTGAAGAAGAATTTTAAAAAACTAAATTATCAATTGGTCGATGGATCGACGACGCTACCTTAACTTTTATTTTTATTTTTTTTATTATTTTCTCATTATTTCTAAAATGTTGAACAATGTTCTTGATGTACGATGAAGATTTTTGTAATATGTAATTTTGAAATTAATGACAAATATATTTAGCTTTTGTATGTGTATGCTCTTTTCTCGCAAATTGCTCAATATGATCCTGCGGTATGTGAACACCCAAATATCGGACCATCACAGTTGGTATCAGAGCAGGATTGAGCACATTTAAGATGGAAAAATATATACACAAAAAAATGAAGATATGTTCATTCTAAAGAGATTAAATTAACTTGGAATGATATTACCTTGATAAGTCAGGAAGTCATAACTCTCTTTCTTCTTTGCAATTAGGGGGTGAAAACACTAAAATAACGTTTGTGTATTAATCTCACCCATATTTAAGTTTTGTTTGTGAGATGTCGAGGACGACAACGTTTTTAAGTAGGAGAGTTTGTAACGACCCAATGTCGTTACTTTGTAAATTAGGTCAAATCGCGCCACAGAAATTATGATCCCGGGGAATTTTGAATTAGAGCAAACAAAATACCTTGAGAGGAGAATAAAATTTGGATCAAAACACCCTAATTTGAGAAAAATCTGGATAACGAAAACTCCCGCTTTAATTTCTGAATTTTCATAAATTTAATAAATCAAGAACATCAAAATATGCGTTCGAATTTATCGATTTGTGTTGTTATATTAAGAACCTTATTTAAAAGCTGCTCTTGAAGTTTCATCAATTTTAGATCATCGGTTCGACCTAAAAAAATTTTGAAGTTTAAAATTTCAGAAATTAATATAAAATAAAATTTTAGTCTGAATTGAAAATTTTCGGCGCGAGGGTGTTTATCATAACACACCTCGGTGTCAAGTTTCGTTGTATTTGGACGCTAAATGGCAGAAAAATGCAAGATGTTTAACGTTAAGTAATTTATTCAAATTTCCTTAAAGATTTTCTTTCTCCTTCTCCCCCTTGCTTAAGTTGGAAGAAGACTCTTCCTCTTACCCCCCTTGCTTAAGTGGGGGATGACTCTTCGTCTCCCCCCTTCTCCCTCTATTTAAACCCCCTCCCTCCTTCTTTTCCATCACTTTCCCCTCAACATTGCTGCCAGCCCTCTCCTTGCTACCAGCCTCCTCTCCCAGACAGCCACCCGGCCACCCCATTTGGACCCTCCAAACCAACCAGCCCTCCAAAGCAGCCAACCAGCCCCCTCTCCCTACTGCCAGCCTCTCCTTCCAACAACAGCCCTCCTCCCTCCTCCTGCCAGCCACTGGCCAGCCACCATTTCGACCACCTCCTTCAGCCTCCTAGCATTACTATCCTAAGAAGAGAGGAAAATGAGGTAAAATGAGAAGATATTGTTGATACTATTATATAATTAATATATCATTATTATAAAAATAAATATGATAAGATTATATCATCATATTAGCATTGTTGTCATTAATCAATAATGATAAACAATGCATATGTTATAAGAGGACTATTATTTCTATTCAGGCACTTTTCATTCTAATATTTTATTATTATTATTACTTTCTGCCATTTAATTTATGTCATTTACTTTCGTATATTATTATTATTATCATAATAATAACACCAACCTAATGTAAAAGCAAAAGAAAGCCAGAATGGAAAAAATAGTAATTACTCCTAAGAATTTTGGCTAAAAGCTAATTTAAAATATCCAAATCTAAATGCAGATTCAAAAGTCGAACTGTCAAACTTGGAATCTTAAAGAACAAAGGTACCCAGTATATGATATGTATTACTTTTTATAAGTTGTTGCTGCTTAACTTCGATTATTTGCTTTGAGCCAAATTCAATTGAAGCTTTATTGATTGTTCGGAACCAACGTGATAATATTCGAGAGTTACTGGAAAAATGATATCAGTGATATTCGTGATTGGTTATTGAAAAAAAGACATCAAGTAACTAACATCATTTTATTTGTGGTTGTCACTGAAAAAATGATATCAGTGACATTCGTGTTGGTTATTAGAAAAAAGACATCAAGTAACCAGCATCATTTTATTCGTGGTTGTTACTAGAAAAAAAACATCAATAACATTTATGGTTGATTATTAGAAAAAAGATATCAAGTAACCAACATCTTTATGATAATACTTGTTGCTGGAAAAGTTTATTCAGTTTGCGCTATTTACTTATTCTTCCTGTATTTTATTATATCCTTATTTCTGCTAATCATCTCTGCTTTTATAAAAATATAATATTATTTTGTTTACTGTGGTACTTAGAGTATTCTATAATTACTGAAAATTCTAATCCCAGTATTATTTTCTGAATAATATCAGCTCAAGAACTTCTGGGGGAGCTTGAAGAAAAAATTTTAGAAACTAAATTATCAATTGGTCGATGGATCGACGACGTTATCTTAACTTTTATTTTTATTTTTATTTTTTATTATTTTCTCTTTATTACTAAAAAATTGAACAATGTTCGTGATGTGCGATGAAAGTTTTTGTAATATGTAATTTTGATATGAATAAAAAATATATTTGGCTTTTGTATGTATATGCTCTTTTCTCTCAAATTGCTCAATATGATCCTGCGGTATGTGAACATCCGAATGTCGGGCCATCACATCAATAGTTTGCTTAAGTTGATACAGAGCAAGCCATCTTTTCACCCTTTTGAAAGAAGAAGTGGATGGAGCAAAGATGGTCAAGTTTGATATTCAATGAAAGGAAGAGAAAACATGATGCAAAAATGAGGTTGGCTACAGACTAAAGGGTGGATGAAAGAGTCCAATGGATGACTTGTTGCAGGTTAAAATAGCTAGGTATCTCCTTTGGGCTTCTCCATTCTGCAATGCGGGCTGGCATTTCCTTCAATTAGGATGCCTTCTTGTTGTCTCCTGAAACAGCTATAGAAAACAATCAAATAAAAGTCATCATTAAGATAAGAGATGGATTTTCCTACTATTATAGAAGTCATATGGAAAAAGAATGATGCAAATAATTTAGAGGCTTAGGAGGCTTAGAGAATTCAAGAGAATAGGTGAGAAAAGATATAAATTAGATCATAATATATAGGCTTTAAATATTTTCTTAGTGAATGAGTGACTAAGAAATAAATGGTCAATCAAGGAAGACTAAATCAATCAAATCAAAAATAGCAATTGGTGATCCTTAATCTAGCGACCGTGGATCCATAAAAATGATAATTTGCTTAACAAATGGAAATGGTACTGAACGCTAACTAAGTATTTCGCTCTAATTTTATTTGGATGATCCTAAATTCACCTGCCGGTTGAAATTCACTTGGTAAATTTTGTGATGTCCATTGGACAAAGCTTCCCTCAAGTTTCACTCAAGTATCGCCTGAACAATAATCAGACACCAAAACAACATTTCGCTTCATGAATTAATCATTTAGCTTAGAAGTAATCTCAATAAGAAAAAGAAAATTAACTTCAAGCAAATGAATTTATCACAATTAATTCATTTACAATAAAGTGAATGAATTTCAAATAAGGTCTTTATAAGAATGATAGTAAGTTGAAGTTCAGTGCTAATGAATTCTACTTCTACATAGCATTTACACATATGATCTCTAATGAAACTATGCTTAATTTTAATACATGTAGTGCATGAGTTATAGAACGGAATTGGTCGTGAAACTTACCGCACTAGTGTTATAGTACTTGGTTGGATGCTATATACTACATAATCTAAAATGGTAGCTTGAACTACAGAGCATAAGCAACACAGCTCTTAGCCACAAGATACACTGCTTCTGCATTAAGCAATGCAATTAAAGTTTATTTTCTACTAAACCAAGATATAAACTAAAAGGATCTAGCATGTACTAGATGTGCTAATGCTAACTACTTTTAAATTACCAAAATTCAAGTTTGAAAAGCCTATGAGAGAGAGATATGTGTTGGGGTACCATGCACCTACTGAGTCTATACCAATAAAGTTTTAGAAAATACAGTTGACGACAGCTAGATAGTTTCTTTAAAATTAGACTAGGAAAATAAAAAACAAAATGCTTCTTCTATATTTTTTAATTCAATCAGATATAAGAAACCAATATGATTAATTTCATTTTTAATAAACTTTGATTCTAAATATTATGGGAAACAATTAATGATCTATTATGAAGGGTGGTTATGTTCATGTCTCTACTCCGTTGGCAAATCATTCCCATATTATAGGTGAATGCATGTAAAGAAGTTAATCTTTAACTCTAAATTAAAATCAAGTGGTTTGAATATCAGCACTCTCTAGCAAGCATTTTGAGTCAATTGATATTATGATAAATAAGATGATAAATATATTATGACTTCAAGAAGCTAAGTGGATGGAAAAATAAGTAAAACCATTTGATAGTTTAGGCTTTAAATTTTGGTACTCAAGTAAAAACCGTCATAGGAATAGTGTGGGTATCATCCTGGATAAAAATTTAAAGGAAAATGAAGTAGGAGTTAAGAGGTTGAGAAATAAAACTATATATTTAAAATTTATAATTAAATGAAATAGCTTTTAATATTGAAGTATTACTGCCCCTCAAATAAGATTGGATATGCACTAAAATTGGTTCAAGAAATACCTCAAGAGGAGATATTTTTTATAGAAGGAGATTTAAATGGACATATATGAAGGGTAATTAAAGAATTTAATAATATCATAGTGATTTTGGTTTTGAAAAAAATTAAAGAGAAAGGAAGAATGAATTTAAAGTTTGCATTAGCTTATGATCTTATGATTGCTAACACTTACTTTAAGAAAAGCGATGAATATATTACCACTTATAAAAATGGGACTTTTAAACCTCAGATTAATTATTTTCTCTTAAAGTAAGGGGTCTTTTATTTGGTAAGAACTATAAGATTACTCCAAGAGATTGCTTAACAGTTCAACATTGTTTACTGGTTTTGAATTTTATAATTAAGGGGTAATAAAAGAAATATTAAATCTAAAATATGTCTTAAAACTATATAAGAGAGTATTAAGGAGTGTAATATAAAAAAATTTTAGTAAAATTTTAAATTTGGATAGTCGAATTTTGAGGGTTAAACAAACTTTATGTAGAATTTGATTACTAGTTGTATTTGCAATATAGCAAAGAATTTACTTGGCAAGTTAAAAGGGAGAATACCCAATAATAAAGATACATGGCGGTGGAAACAAGATGTTTAACATAAATTAAAGATAAAAAATGTATCATAAAAAAAAGTTTAAATGTAAAAATGAGGAGAATTAGATGACATAAACTAGATTATCATGAATCCAAAATAGCAATTCATGAGTTAAGAGTGCAATATTCAAAGATTTATATATTGAAACTATGAAGGGGGAGAGATATATTCATAAGCTAACCAAAATAAGAGATAAAAAAACTAAAGATTTAACTCATGTTTAATATATCAAAAACTTCTTTTTAAGAATTATTTTACTAAGCTTTTAGTGAAGGTAGTACAAATAGGGTTGATATGAATAGTAAAGAAAATTTAGCATAATTTGAGAAAATTGGATAAAGGACTACCAAAAGTACTATTTATAGCAAGTGAATTATATGGATGCGCTGAAAGGGTGGCAAGAAATTTTAATAATAATGATGATTTGGTTTCAATGAAATTAATTTAAAAAATAATTTTAGAGTTATTTTAGCTTATTATTTTATGGTGGTTGATATTTAATTTAAGAAAAGATGAGCATGTTACCACTTGATATTAAAATCGGCCTTCATGAACTAATGTTTATAATTTTCTATAAAGGAAAAAACATTGTTTACATTGCAATGACTGCAAACTATTCCAAGTGATTGCTCCACAACTCAATATCGATTATTGATTTTGATTTTAAGAAAAGGAGCAATGAAAATAATTTTAAATACAAAATGTCATCCGATAAAATGATAATCTTAAAAACACTAATATAAAATATATTTAAAAGGGAATTTTTAAAATTTGAACTGTGGAATTTTAAGAGTAATATGAATCTTATATAAAATCCAAGTGTTATTTGAACAATGGAATAGTTGTATATAAAGAAAACTAATAATATATATAATAAAGATGATTGGTGGTGAATCAAATGGGAAAGCATGTAACAAATAGCAAAGATACATGGCGGTGGAAATAAGAACAATTAAAAATTTTAAAAAATTAGTATAAAGAATGAATTAAATATAAATGATAAAAATTAAATAAAAATGTAAACTGGCATATGACGAATCAAAACAGCATACTAATTGTACTATTCAATGAATTATATGAAAAAAATTTAATTATTCAAGGAAAGTGACCCACATAGCCAAATAAAAAATAAAAAACTAAGAACTTAAAATAAGTTAAATAGATCAAAAAAATAAAATTTTAATAAAAATTGCATCAACACAATTAATATGAGTGGTTTAGTAAATATACAAATTATATCATATGCACTTCATTTGTCAAGTTAAAAAGGCTAAGTTTGGAAACGAAGAGTGGAAAGTGTCAAATCGAACAACATCCCAATTAGTATATGAAATTATTTGGGTGATGAATGAATTTTGTCTTACAGAGTTATTTAATATAATTTTAAAGACTTAGAATATGACAAAAAGTGAAGAACATCATTGTACTAAGTTACAAGGTTAAAAGTGATGCTTAAGATTGTACAGATTATAAAAAATTTAAATTAATAAGTCATACCTTTAATACCTTTAAACTCTGAGAAAGAATAATTGAATACCAATTATGATGGAACACCCAAATTTCACAAAATCAACTTGGTTTAATATAAGATATTTGAAATGGAGGCCATATATTTATTAAGGGGTTTGATGGAAAAATAAAGAAAAAGAAGATTAAAATATAATCTTTATTGATCTTAAAAAGGTTTAAAATAAATTACCAAAAGTTCTTTGAAGATTTTTTTGTGTGGCTTATATTCATGTTGATAAAATATGCATAAAAGTTTTAAGATTTTCAGATAATTGTTGGATTGCATTATAATTTTGCTCTCAACCCAAATCTCTTTGCTTTAATTACGGATGTTCATACTACACATTTAAGAGGCTCCGAGATGCATGTTATTTATAGATGCCATTCCCCTAAATAAAGCTACAAATAGAGTTAAAACAAAGCTAGAATTGTAGACAGCTTTATAATCTAAAAGGCTTCATCTAAAGAGATCCAAATATATATATAGACTAAGTTTAATTATAATAAAAGCACTAATGCTAAGGCACAAATAGTGAGAATCATCGAATCATGAATAAAAAGAGATTCAAATAGCTTGGTTTAATTAGACAAAATTATGGTGAAATAAAGTCAATGAAATTATTAAGATCCAAGCTAGTTAGATGTAATAGAAAAATACATTGAAAAAATCCCACTCAAAATAAAAAAAACTTTTATAGAGCTATTATATGGTCAGTTTTGTCATATATGATAAAATATTAGCCAACAAAGAAGAAATTTACAATAAAATAAGTGTTAAAAAATGGGGATGTTAAGGCGTAGGACTAGCAATTTTACCCAAATACTCGATATTCGCTCGAAACTCGGTCTTGTTTGGAGTCAACTTGTACTCGACTCGAAATTTTAGAGCCGGGTTCTAATTGAATGGTTAGGCTTGAACCCAATTCGAGTCTAGTTCGAGTTGGGCTCGATTCGTATCAAATTTGGTTCTAGTCACTCAAAATATATAAAATAAATATACATAAATAATATTTATTAAATAACAGAATTCATTAATAATGCAGGTAGTAAAAATTTCCCTATTATTCAAAGGGACGTGGTTCCTTTCCCATAAATTTCAACGTGTGTTGTTGTTTTACTAAAAAATCTTAATAAGAAAAAGTCTAATATTTGGCATTCTTAAGAATCGAACCCAAGACCTTGTTATAAAACCAAGGCCGTTTTACCAGCGGATCGCGAACTGCTTTCAACAACTGGTTTAAAGTTTTTGTATTTTATATATTTCGAGTATGACTTTAATCAAATTCAAGTCAACTCGAGCTGACCCAACTTGAAAATTTTGAGTTCGAGTATGAGCTGACTCGCTCGAACTAAAATCCAATCCAATCCTATTAAGGCGGATTGGTGGGTATATTCAAAAGCAAAATATGAAAAGTGAGATCATTTGTAGAAAGGTTGAAGTACCCCAACAGTGGATAAGATTAGAGAATATCTTCTTATAAGGTTTAGACATTATGCATAGATCATTCAATACCCTGTAAAAATACTGTGTATAATTTTGCGCTATGTCAAAAGTGGAAGAGAAAGACCAAAAAAGATATGGGAAGAAACCATTAGAAAAGATATTCTCTATTTGAAACTTAAGGAGGAGCTTTTATTTGATAGTACACAATTAAAACAAGGTATTAAAGAGTGAGACTAAGCCTAGCTGTTATTGTTATTATTTTGAGCAAAGTTATGTCCCTAGCTTAATGTTTCTTAAAACTAATTGAACTCAAATTATATTTGAAATTAAAGTAGATAAACCATACAAGTTATGGGTAAATTGGATGTATTAAATAGTCTAAGAGATTAGATTAGTTAACTTGAAAGATTTAAGGAACTAGTTTGACATATGTTGCATCTTGTAATGGTCTATTAATGACAAAAGAAACTTCCAACAATATTTTCTGAAGAAAAAAAATAAAGATAATAATAGCAACAAATAGAACAACATTTTGAAAACATATAGAATCATAAATAAAAATAAAACTTCTTATTAATAAATAATCATTGAATATTTGTAATCATTCATATACCATTCTATTATATTGAATATAACACAATAGTACGGCATCAAAATGGCTTACAAGAATGTGACAAAATAGGTAGTAAACCATAATAATAAATAACCACTTGTCTGATAAATACAAAAATTTAAAGATTTATACTAAAAAATCCCTTTATACTTAAATATAAGCAAATTAATATTAAGAAAATAATTATCATATAGCACACTTCTAAATCTTAATCCCACTAAAGTGGGGTTAACTACATAAGTTCTATAAAAATTATCTTAAGTAAAATTAAGCAGAACTCTTAAACATCGAGACATCATTTCAGATAACAGCGAAATTCTAATAATAACTCTAAAGTTAAGTATGCTCAAGTGGGACACTCCTAGGATGAATGACCTGCTATGAGGTTATCTTCTGAAAACAAAATCATGAGGTCATTAAGGTCACAACGGATAACATCTTGGTACTTACAAGTTTAGATTGTTACAAGTTCTTTCTCCATTGTGCTTAGCCAAATAACAACACTCCTAAAATATCATTTATTGTAGTGTATTTCCATGACATTGCTGATCCTTCTCTTCTTCTTTGTCATACTTAAAATTTAATAATTTCATTTTCCCATCACATGCATCTAGTGGTCTATCTAATATGTTATAACCAACTAGCAAATATTTCTTTTAGATTATCCTCAACTAAAGATATTCCAATTGTGTTATAAATGGACTCAATCCTCATCATATCCTTTCATTTAAACTCATTCATCCATCTTAATATGCTCATCTCTACAACACTTGGGACTTATTTATTTATGCTTATCTTGGCCAAACTTAGCTTAGCTTATCCAGCTTAAAGTTAATATGAAATAATTAGAAGTCAAGAAGTTAAAAAATTAAACAAACAGGTATATCTGCTTAGCTTAGCTAATCAATGATTCAATTAATCCCAAAGAAAAAGTCTGAAACAAATAACCCCCGAATTTATTAGCATTTGTAATTTTCAGTTCAACATTTAACCCCATATATTATTGATGGTCCTAAACTTTACAATTGTACAATACCTCAAAAGCATTCTTTGAGTCCCTCCAACTTGCCTAAATCATGAAACTCTCATTGGCCTCTACCTTGTTATTATTTTGTGTGATAGAACTAAGATATCTGAACATAACACTATTATTATGATCTTCCATTATCATTGCCTCAACATTAAACTTGCATCTTATATATTCTATTTTGAAGATACTAAAAACACTCAAATCTTAGATAATTCACCATAGCTCAAACTTTGCTTTAATCCCAAGCTCTAGCCTTATCAATATGAAGAATATCATAAACAACATAAGCCAAGGCAGCCCCTCAGCCCTAAATTTAAGAAAAATCAGTCATTACTACACAAACAATTAAGCACTTATTATAAAATAATACCATGATGTAAAGTGACAAATAAATATAGAAGGAGAAAATCAGATAATTAGCAATAATAATGAACATACCTCAAAACGATGATGAGCTAAGAGTATTGCAATCCAATGAAGGGATTCCAGTCTAGTTGCTTCAAATTCACTTATTAATTGCCTGTTTGAGAAACATGATGCTATCAAAAGTCCATCCAAGAAAATTGTTGCAATTTGTTTATTAAATAGCTAAAGAAACAAATATTTCAAAAATTATTAAAATTAAAATCAACTTTCTTCTTGCAAAGTTCTCTCTAAGCCCATATAAGCCTCATTTCAAACACTTAAAACTATCTTAAGATGTTGTGTCTAAGGATGTTACAAAACTATTGTGTAAAGGCAGTTGTGTCAAAAGCAATCAATATTTGAGAATTTTGTTGTAGCTCTATGGTAGGAATGTTGAATTACCTACATGTCATTTCAATTTAGAAGAAAACAAAATGTGAACCGCAAGAGAGGGAATTAAATCAAGAAAGGGGTTGTGTGTGGGATCATTAAGGGAGGTCGTTAGTGAGGGGGCCACCGCTGAGAGGGAAGGTTGCTAATGAGAGAATAGGTCAACATGGGAAGCTGGGAGATCATAATTTTTTTGGGTGGAGGTTAGGTCAACATGTGTGTTTGTCCAACAAGACGGGACTCATTAGCAATAGGCGTGCCTAAAGGTATTGTCGGCATGTTAAAAGGGCTAAGCAACAAGAATGAAAAAGCTGCTATTGGGGACCCTTTCATAAGTTCCCACTCTAAGCATCTGAGTGAGCCATGGAGTGGCAAAAACTCCATCCTGAAATTGCATTCAACAAAAATAGTCTTGGAAGAGGCATATTTTCATGAAATACGGCCGTAGCCTAAGCATATATATATAAATGCATCAGTGCAAAATCAACTGGGATCAAACTCCACGGTCTCTGCAACAAGGAAGTCCAAAAGCCTCCCGGGGAGCACATCTCTCCTAACAAAGCAAAAATCGCCCTGTCGGGCATACATTGCACAAAAATTAGCTACCCGATTCGCATCGCGTGATCGGTAGACAAAAATAACACGAGAGTCCGGAAGAGGCATATTTTAAAAGTACTCAAAAAGTAATTCCCAAAATAAACCTAAAAAGTTTGAAATGGCATTTTATAAATATAGCAGTTACAAATTTAGCATTGTTACAACCAAAGAAGCACAAGAAAAAAGTCAACACATTAATTATTGAGAATTGACCTCTAAAAAACACAACATTTCCCAAAGTCAAAAAATGCACCTCCTTACAGCAAAAAGTATAGCTCCTATGTCAAATCCCTCATTTGGATCAGCACAAATTGCACGAAGTTCCTCATTGGTATCGCGGGCCACCTAAGCATCAAATATAACAAAGTAATTAAATAAACAATGGTAGTGAACCAATAAAAAAGTATGTTCCTTTATTTTTTCCAAATGAAAGTCAAAGATATAAACATTAAATATGTAAATGCCATGAATTTTTAAGTGACTTTGATTTCCATGAGCTTCATTTGATAGCAAAATAAATCAAAAACAAAAAAAAAATATTGATTTGCGTGTAGTAACAATTACATGTTTAATTGTATAACAAATGAAGGTGAATAAGAAAAAAAAAGTTGAAATTGCTTACAACTCTTATCTTCTCTTCTTTGTCAGATATGCAGGGTAATATTGCTCCAAGGATATCAGCATAATAAGGGATAAGCTGGCCTCCACCAACTTTTACAAATTCATTTATCTGAAAAATAAATAATTTGTGTTAATAATGAAAGATAATGTGAATAGCAAATAACTGTGAAAATTTAACTCTTTCGATCAATATAACAAGGAGCAACTGAAAAACAGCTGACAGAAACTATTTGGGTTACAAACAGTAAGTTCATTCATCTTACCCATGTGCTAGCTGTCAACCTAGTAAACTCATCAGGTGAAGTTGACCTTCGTACCAAAATTTTTGCTAGCCGGCCATAGTCTACATTCTTTAGAACAGTTTTTTAATCAGGAAATTATAAGCAACAATTAGCATGTTTAAAGTTTGCGTAACTATTTAATAGAAATTTTAGATTTCACTTAAAGGTATACACATTGTACAGAATTCATACAAAGTTGTACAAAAAGAAGAAAGAAAATGCTGTAAGGTGCACCCGATTCAAAGAATGGGCAAGCTAAGAAGTCTTACCGGAGGGTTTTTTATTTCTTGTAGAAATTCTGTAAGCGCTGAGTCAGCTTGCTGCCGTATTTCATGGCTAGAATCACTAAGCATATTGAATAACCCTGTATAATATCAAAGTAAATAAGATGCATATCCTTAGGAAAAAGCAACTGCGCAAGAAAACATTACTTCAGAAATAATACCATCAAGAAAATCAGGAAGGAAGCCAAGCATATCAATCTCTGGAACGCTATCCAATGCAGTGATCCAACCCACCAAAAATTGCCGTACATAGGGGTTTAACACATTCATACGAACCCTTAACAATGGTATAAACTCCTCTATACTTTACAAGTAGGAAAAATATAAAAGACATAAGTTTAGATTAATACTAAAAGGGAGTAAAAACTATTCTTAACAAATTCAAACAAATGATTTTGCTTTTTGCACCTGAACTGGTCACTTTCGGTTACAATATCCTGCTAAATTGATTCAATGTTATTGAGTACATTAAACATTAAGAGAAATTAAGTAAATAAAAGCCCGACGTATAAAATTCCCCCTTATGATATGTAAACAAAATAATGAAATAAATTAACCTTTACAAGCCGGTCTAGAAGATGAGCTGCACTTTGTACATTAGCATCTGAGTCTGCTGAGAGCTTACAAAGTGCATCAAAAATCTGATTGAAATAAATGATAAAATCTCCTCTAACAACCTGCAGACATAAACCAAAAAGAAACATATTCTGAATATCATGAAAAAAATGAGAAAATTATTAAAATAGTTCCTTAACTCTTACAAAATATTTATAATAGTCATTAACTCTTGTGAATGTTATTTTTGGTCTCTTAAGTTTTGTTTTAAGTATTCTTTTTGTCAAACAGTTAACTCTCCTCCCCCTTCCATTAAAATTGAGCTTTTCAGCCAGCGGCCGATTACCGCTGCCGATTTAGGATGTCGGAATCGGTAACTTGCCATTTCCTGGCTGATTCCCGCTAGAATAGACAAGCGGCTCCTTTCAGCTAGAATCAGCAGTGGGCATAGGTGATTGGAAATTTTGGCTGAAAAAAACATATTTAATGAAAGGGAGCGGAGAGTTAATTGAAGGGGCCAATAAAACACTTAAATAGAAGTTAAGGGACCAAAAGGAGCATTTACAAGAGTTAAGAGTTATTTTGAATAATTTGCAAAAGTTAAGGGACTATCTTGATAATTTTCTCTGAAAAAGATTGAACATGCAATTATCTTCATCGATAGCAGCAGAGAAGCCATCTTATTCCAATAATTAACCTCTGCTTTGCACCAATATTTTACAGTCCCAAACCACCCAAATCAATTATCTATTAGCTTTTCTTTACTTTATGTCAGTTGCTCCCATCATTCCTCTAAGAAAATTATTTATTAATTTATAATTTCTTATTTTCTCACACATCCATATTACCTTTTTAATTTCTCACACAACAATAAAGCAGACAACTTTGACTTCTTTCCCACAATGATAACTGTAAATTACTAAATTTCTTCTATTTCTTAACATTTTAGAAATTATAGTTTAATACATATCAAACAAATCTCCATCTTAGCCAACTAATAATAACAGTAGAAGTTATATCAAATCCACAGCCCTATCTACATATAAAATAGATTGAATATAAGAGAAGATTCCTCAGTAATATTTCATCTTCAAGCAATTTAATTAATAATTATAAATGAAGTATAATGCAATAAAAGATAATAACTCACCTTTGCTATGTTGTATAGTGCTTCACAAGCATAATATCGAACACTATTGTCTTGGTCAAGAAATGAGTCAAGCACAGGAGGCACAATTTGCTGAATTCACAGAAAAGTAATAAAGATATGTAAAAGAAACAATGAATTAAGAAAAATAAGCTAAAGCTTTTACTAGCTCTTCTATAAATGAAATTTAAACAGGATAATTTTAAGAAATTTACTTGAATAGCTTAAGAAAAGATATTATGCTTGTATACAAAATAGAATCATCTTCCGGATTAAAACAATCAGAAAAAAAGGAAGCAACTATTATATTACAAAATCAATACCTGTAGCAGTAACAAGCTCACTGAAAACAAAAAACTATCAAGGTGCTAGAATCCCATAAACTGGCTGCATAGCAAAAAATTTATGGGAACGATATCCATGTATCACCAACATTCTCCATCAAGTTTTGGGAATTAACATTTCGATTATAGATAAGAATTGACATAAATTACAATCATATTAATTATTTTATTAGATTAAGAGCTTATGGAAGTTGAGTAGGTATGTAGGCATAGATCAGTATTTCCACCTTTGATTTCAGTTTTGATGAAATTAGATCAACTAGTTCTTCATAGCGTTATGTATACCGCATTTTTATAAAACTGATAACGAACAGGATCACTAAAATAAATTTAAGAATTTGTAGAGCATCAAAGAAATATTTTTGCTAATCTTTATACCCGAAAAATTTTGTATATCCCTTGAGGAATAACATGAAATGCAGACTTGATACTACAGAATGTAAGACCTATTTGTTTCATACGCTTCCATGTGACAAGATTCCGAACAAATTGGTAAGTGGCCAAAAGTATATTACTTGTCTTGATCTCGATCAGCACAATTGGTATTAGTATATCCTTCCCTCCCATTTTTCATTCAGTTGGAATGAGAGAAACTTCCCTTTCAGCCACATTAGAATGTGTAATGTTTCAAATATATATTAGTAAATGGATGTAAAAATTGACTAACCACGCTTACAGCATGTGCAATGTTATGGTTTGCAAGTGATTGGTGCACAATTAGCCCACCAGTTGTTAGCATCAACCATCATAAAATAGTGTCCTGCATTCTTCGAGCTTGTATTTCAACTTTCTTTCCAAAATGAGTCTACTAGCTTTACATCCTAGCTTCCTAACTAACTCTGCAAGTTTAGAGCATGTTTCTTTGTTAAATGAAATACTCATTGCATATAGCTAGTTTTATTCTGACAAGTACTTTTAGCATTCCCAGTTCTTCAAATTCAAGGCCTGTTTTGACACTTATAGTTGCATCTACCATCATCAGTAACTGATTTCAGGGACAGAGTATGATGTAGCCCTTAATTGTACTAGAGTTGCTCTCAAGAGCTGTGTGCTTCGCTTGAGCTGGGCTACAATGATCATTTAATACATAAACAAAATTTAGTTTACAATTTTTATGCTAATTCTATGTTCACAAATGCATTCTTTGTCAGGTAAATTAAGCTAGCCAAAAAGATTGCATAAATATAATATAATTTGGCAAGGCAGTTGTAGCATATGACTTGTAAAAGCCCAAAAAATTTAATAACATTGTAATTTTGAACTTAAGAATAAATCATTATATTGAGACAGCTAGTCCACTACTTTTTCAGAAGAAAAGCATTTGTTCTTCTACATTCTCCATCATCGACCACCTCCATCAATGGCTCAAATTTTATTAAGTAATCAAATCATAAACAATTTTATTCAATTAATAAATTAATTTAAAAAATAATTGAAAATTATTTTTTAATGTCTTCCAATTGAAATTGGATTAATTGGTGGTGTACAATTGTGGAGTTCTTATATTTACTAAATTATATATAATCATTATATTGAGACAGCTAGTCCACTACTTTTTCAGAAGAAAAGCATTTGTTCTTCTACATTCTCCATCATCCACCACCTCCATCAATGGCTCAAATTTAAATGCTTTACAAGACAAAAATTCATAATACCAATTGTGATCCATTGTGATCCATTAAAAATAAGTTGTGTAGTAAAGAAAATGGAAGGAAAAAAGGTTTTTATTCCTGTAAGGATTGTAGAGTGTGTGTGTGTATATATATATATATATATGGACGTTGAAGCCTCTTTGAAGCGGTAGGGTTTTCACGCATGGTGCTGTAGCGCCCCTTTGTTCAGCACTGCCGCCTACTTTCGAATCAATCTTGTGTGCGAATCTCGCCATTGTCTCCTCTTGCGTGCGGCTGAAAGCACAAGGCAACGTTTTTTACTCTAGCGTTGAGTTCTATTTAGAACTACAAGAGGTAAGCTGTAGGGAGATCCTCCGAAACCATCATATAAAACCCTCATTCCCATCTCTTGCTCCTACATCTATCCTTGATGTGCTAACTTGTTCCTCACATCTTGTCAGTATCAAACTGATCTCACTGCTGAGAGGTAAACTTGCTATCATCTTGTCTAAGAAAGAGATAGACATATTGAACTAAGCCATTCGAGTTCATCTTGGTAGAAAAGTTCCATAATGGCAAGCCCCCTAGGCTTGATCAAGAAAATTTTGAATGAAACGAGACTATCAACAGCGTATAGCATTGGCATGTCCTAAAATTTCATCATTCACATTAATATGGTTCTCATTAATTAATAATGAAAACTATGCAAATGTTATAAATTGGCTATTATTTCAATTCAAACATTTTTATTTTGTCATTTTCATTCCCTTATTATTATTACTTTATGCAGATTTTTACAGTCATTTTTATTCTTTGTCATTTCTTTCATACATTATTATCATTATTATTATTACATAATGATAATAATAATATTATATTAAATATAATTACTACCCTCAGAGATTTGAAATGTTATCTTCTATCAAAATAAAAGAATGAAAGAAAGGCAAAATGAAAAGAATAAACTAAAAATCTATTAAAAATATCTATCAAATCACTTTCATTTTAATTTTAAAATATCAAAAATATCTAAATGTAGATTGAGGGATCTGTCAGTCATTCAAACTTAAAAGAACAATATATCAGATGTCTGTTATTACTCTTGTTTAAATATGTTTTTTTGCTCAATATCGTACAAATTTGATAAAAGTGTTTTTAAATATAACATAAAATGATATATGAACATGTTTGGATAAGTGAGTAACAAGGGTTCCATATTGATATATTTTTAGTCTGATCAGACAACTACTAGGACGGGGTTGTCCGACATCGGGAGTCATAAAGAGCCTATACTAATAAGCCTTTGAGGGGGCAGGTATAGAGGGAAGTCGAGATATGTAACACAAAAATAAACCCTCTTTTTTCTTCAATTTTGTACTTGCCCAACAAAATTATATTTTGCCTCAGATATCAAACGCTAAAATTATGTATTTATTTTTGTGACTGCAATTATTTTTATGCTAATATTCAAGTGCAATTGAAATAGGTTTGCAGGGATAAATTCGTACAGCTTTTATTTCTTGTCAAATTATTGATTATTTTGCCTATTATTTAACATTTGTAAATGTGACATCTATCAGTACTTAGTTTCACAACTAACTGGTATTCGAATGCCCGCACTTTTGAAACGTGCCCAGATCAGGGTTCGTCCTTGAAGAAAGGTGCTAAGAACCAAGCAGTCTGATTCTGCTTTCTGCTGATTTTTCGCTTTCTTTTTGACACTTTTTAAAAGTTTGTTACTTTTTATTTTACTCCTTTGTAATCAAAACTTGCGAATTAATGAATAAATGAGTTATGATAGATGTCTATATATTTGTCTCTTAAAATACTCAATATGATCTTGCGGCTAGAGGACTTGTTGTTATCGCCCCCAGCAATCGGTGCTGAATTAGCTCCCCGCTGACCCGGCACCGGGTCCTCACAATGTTGGGGTGGACAAGGCTACAGGTGATATCCCGGAGGTCAAATTGAATGAGGGTTTGTAGGTAATTGCTCCAACATGTACTCATTCGATTGCTCAAAAGGAGAATAAAAACAATGTTACCAATGATGAAATTTTACACTCAGGAAATGATGTGGTTGATTTGCCCACCATTTCTGTTGGAGATGGACAAGAGAGGTTGGGTACAGTTCATGCAGATGCGGTGATGAAGGATGCCACCCTGCCTTGACTGAGGAGTCGCAAAACAATGATTGGGGGCAACAGGCCAATGCTCCAGCTTTTGTTGATGGTGTTGAAGATGACAATGTCTCTCTGCAGGGGATGTTAGTGCAGTGTCAGAAGAGACGTTAGATGTTGACCATCTAGACCCAGCACAATTCCATGACAATAGGAGACGATGACATGTCGAGTGGATGGGGAATGGAAAATGTGGTGGCTGATCCTATAATCAAAGTGGCTGACCCCCCTTCGATAAATGTTCGGCCCATTGAAATGAGTGACTCTAGTCCTTCGGCTAGGCCATTGATGGCTAAGGCAATACTGTCGAACAATAACGACATAAAGAAGGACAGTTTCGATTAGGAGGAATTCTCATCAAGTGAACTTCGATGTGCGATATCAGCTTCAAGTGAAGTTTGGAGGATCCTAGATGATGGGATATACCATGAGGATCTCTCTCATAACATCAGGACGTTGATGGCTTGCTCTACAGAACTGCTCCAAAAATAACTATATGAAATCCAATAGTTCTAGACCAGCGAGATTTGCTGGAGAACTCCCCAATCTCCCCTTCTTCGGTTGAAGGGGTGAATTTGGGAAAGTTCTAATTTGAATAGTACAATTGAGGAGCCTATATATGATGATCTTAAAAATTTTGAAGGAAAAGAGGGAAAAATAGAAGGAAAAAAGAAATAATCCAACTCAAAGAAGCCAACTACAACAAAAGAGGTCATTGACATTCATTTGAAGATCTCTAGCTTACTCTCATTTTATTTTGTCAATGTATTGAAACCTCATTTTAAGAAGGTCTCTTATGGGGGTTGGTGACTGTTTGATTTTCTTATATATTTTCATTTTTATTTCATTGCTTTTTTTTTATTTTAGTTTGATTAAGGTCACCAAACTCCGTACATATTATATTCTGAGCATTATTTATATATAAAATCTAACAGGTTTTAAATATATATATATATATTTAGAAAAAAAAGAAAAAAAAAAAATATATATATATATATATATAATCCAATAGGCATTCAAATATATATATTATATAAGGGAATTTTTTCTTTTTTTAATAAATTTATATTCAAATAAAGAAAATATAACAGAAATGTCTCTAATAATAGCAAAATAAGAGAAAAAAAATAAAATGACAATCAAGCTTAGAATTCAAGTTCAGCTTGAAATATCTTGAGGCCACCATCCGTTAATCATCCCAGCGCCACACCACTGCCTCCTCCCAGCGTGGCCATAAATAACAAATTGATACACCCAATTTGAAGTAATGCTCTTCTCCTAAAACCTTGTGTTTTCTTCTGATGATCCGCTTCTCTACGTTTGATCTTATAGCTACAATAGCTACCAGAAAGGTATTACGTAGTAGAGTAGCAAAAAAAGGTAGACAAAGTCTACCTTTGGGCTCAGCTCGCTGATTCCCAGAATTGATAGCCAACAGAGTGTCGTCCAACAAATTGGGTTTCGATCCAAGCTGAAAACTCTGATGAGTCAGTAAAAAATTTGGGGCAAGGTTGATAAATACCTCCTCAACACCCAAGTAAGAATGATAAATTTTGAGACAAAAACTATTTTGTTGTTTATTGAGAAAGTTGGGAAATGAGTGCACCTGCATTTTATTATTATGGGTCAACTTAAACAGCACAGAGAAATAAATCACTCAAAAACTTTGCAACATATTTGCTCGAGATAAACATTAACCCAACTAACTTCCCACATAACACATAGTATATTTATTCTTAACCAAGTTCAAAATAGTGATGCGAGACAAGCACATAATTAGAGCCATTTATGTTCATGAATGCAGAGATTAAAGGCATTTTCATCCTAGAATTCGCAATAATTTTCCAAATAAAAACTGTCGATTTAGGATTTTTTTTTGGTATGAATAAAAAATGTGATTCCTGTCAATCATCATGGCAAATATATTTCTTTGCATGCACATAATTTAACTTTCAAGTATTTTTATTTATTTACTATTGAAAATTTTCATTTTTCCTTCCTCCCCTTTTTCTGCGATCCCCTCCGGTTTCCTTCCGCCCTAAGGCGCGGAACCTTCCGCGCCAAGACCTTTCCTGCGCCATTTTGGCGCAGGAATGGTCGGCCAAATGGCCGACCAGCCCTCTCCCTCTCCCCCTCTTCTCTATAAAACCCCTCCAACTCTCCTCCTCCTCCCTAACAGCAGCCCTCCCTCTCCCCCTCTTGCAGCCCTCTCCCTTCAGCCCTCCAGCCAGCCACTCCTCCCTCTCCCAACAGCCCGGCCAGCCAGCCCCGGAAACCTCCTGCCGGCTCCCTTCCGCCATGTTCGGCCTCCCTCCATCTTTTCCGGCAACTCTAACCAAAGTAAGAGGAGAAGGAAAAATAAGGAGGAAAAGTGATATGAGATTTTGCTATTTCTTCGTTCTTTTAATTTACATATACTTAATAATCATTATTATCAAAATAATAATGAAAAAATTTCATCATTCACATTAATATGGTTCTCATTAATTAATAATGAAAACTATATAAATGTTATAAATTGGCTATTATTTTAATTCAAGCATTTTTATTGTCATTTTCATTCTTTTATTATTATTATTTATGCAGATTTTTACAATCATTCCATTCTCCGTCCTTTCTTACATACATTATTATCATTATTATTATTACATAATGATAATAATAATATTATATTAAATATAATTACTACCCTCAGATATTTAAAATATTGTCTTCTATCAAATAAAAGAATGAAAGAAAAGCAGAATGAAAAAGAAGAAACTAAAAATCCATAAAGAAAAATATATCATATCACTTTCATTTTAATTTTAAAAAAAAAATCAAAAACCTAAATGCAGATTGAGCGAACTGTCACTCATCCGAACTGTTGAACTTTTGAACTTAAAGAACAAGGTACCAGATGTCTTTTTATTGCTCTTGTTTAAATATACTTTTTTTCTCAGCAACGCACAAATTTGATAAAAGTGCTTTTTAAAGTCACATAAAATGATATATGAACAAGTTTGGATAAGTGAGAAGCAAGGGTTTCATGTTGATTTATTCTTTTTGTCTGATCAGACAACTGCTAGGACGAGGTTGTCGGACATCGAGAGTCATAAGGAGCCTATACTCATAAACCTTTGAGGGGGCAGGTATAGAGGGAAATTGGGATATGTAACACAAAAATGAACCCCCCTTTTCCTCGATTTTGTACTTGCCCAACAAAAGCATATTTTGCCTCAGATATCAAACGCTAAAATTCTGTATTTATTTTTGTGACTGCAATTATTTTTATGCTAAGTTTTAAGTGCAATTGAAAAAGATTTGCAGGGATAAATTTGCACAGCTTTTATTTCCTGTCAAATTATTAATTATTTTGTTTATTATTTAACATTTGTAAAGATGACATCTATCAGTACTTAATTTCACAACTAACTGATATTCAAATGCCCGCACTTTTGAAACGTGCCAAGATCAGGAGTTCGTCCTTGAAGAAAGGTGCTAAGAACCAAGCAGTGCTAATACTGTTTCCTGCTAATCTTCTGCTTTCTTTTTTACTCATTTTAAAAAGTTTGTAACTTTTTTTTATTTTAATCTTTGTAATCAGGACTTGTGAATTATGAATAAATGAGTTATGTTTGATGTCTATATATCTGTCTCTTAAGTCACTCAATATGATCCTGCGGCTAGATGACTTGTTGTTATCGCCCCCAAGAAACCGGTGCTGGATCTGCTCACGCTGACCCAGCACCGGGTCCTCACAGTTTGTATCAGAGCAGCATTGAGTGTAAATTTGAGAGCTAATATATAAATGTCAAATCATAATTCATTTTGAGAAGAGAGAATAATAACATAAACCTATGTAATTTAAGCTTTCAACCTTTAGGCAAAAAGATGGATTCATACGAAGGATTTTTAAGCACCCCATCAAAAACCCCAATTAAGTCACCCATATCAATAGAGGTTTCGGGAAGTACCAACGACCGCTTCATGGAAGCCATCCTAGAGCTCCTAGCAAACCAAAAGAAAGCAGCTTTATCGATCTCCGTTCAACTACCCCAAAAGCATCGTTCTGAGGGAATATTCCAATCTTTCCTCAAATTAAATCCACCAATATTTCATGGGACTACTTGTCCTATGGAGGCAAAAGGCTGGCTAAGAGAGATAGAGAAGACACTATAAAGTATAGAGTGTCCAAACGAAAAAGCAGTGTGAGTGACTCACTACCTATTCAAAGGTGAAGCTTAACGTTGGTGGGAATCCGTCGTCAACATTGATTTCTCTAGCACATAATTGGAGAATATAAGTTGGGAAGCATTTTCAGAAGCTTTCTGAGACAAATACGTACCTCAAGCTGCCCAAAGCATCATGGAGAACTAATTCATGAAATTAGTTCAGGGTAACAACTCCGTGGCCAACTATGAGGCGAGTTCATAAGATTATCAAAGTACGCTCAGAATCTGATAAGTACAAAGAAAGCAAGGTGCAATCGTTTTCTGTCAGGGATGAAAAATACCCTTCATTGGAGTTTGCTTCCATTTAGACATGCTCGCTTCTCCAAACTTTTAGAATGCGCACTAATTATGGAACACGAAGAAAATAGCACATTTTCTAATTATACAGGACAAGGGAAGAGACAGGATCACCCCACAAAGGACCAAGAGACTTTCAAAAGATAACAACCCAACCCATCTACTAAAATCTTTCAACTAACTTCTGAGAACACCAGTCAAGGAATGAGAGGAGATTGTCGAAGATCTCATTCCTACGGCAAGTGCTACCATGACGGCAAAAGGTGTTTTCTGTGCGGCAAGCCCGGTCACCAAATTTGGGATTGTCGTTCCTTGAGAATGATATATGGAATAATCATTATAAGAGCCACAAACACAACAACTGCTGTAACCCCGTTTCATGCCCAAACAAGAGCTGCCCCAGAATCAACCAACGCCCCAAGGCCCCCAACTGCGCCGACACCCAATCAAAGGAGAGAAACCGCATCTCGAAACCCCGCTCCCGCAAGAATTTACACTCACTCCAGCATTAGCACCTGGAAACAACGAAGTAGTATCAGGTATTAATCTCACCCATATTTAAGTTTGTTTGCGTGATGAAGCGGACGACATCATTTTTAAGTAGAGGAGTTGTAACAATCAAAACCTGTTTCAGACATCAGGACCCCGGAGAATTTCAAATTATGGCAAACAAAATTTCCATTAGATAGAAATAATTTTTAGATCAAAGTGCCCTAGTTTGGGAGAATTCGAATAACAATTTTTCTAAATTATTTAAATCCAATAAATTGAAAACATTAAAATACGTGTCTGAATTCATCATTTTCAATATCGTTATGTTAAGTAAATTATTTAAAGGTTGCTCGAAAAGTTTCATCAAATTCTGAGTGCCGGTTTGATCGTAGTTAATTTTTGAAATTTTAAACCTCAAAAATTAATATAAAATAAAATATTTGTCCGAATCAAAAATTTCGGCGTGAGGGTGTTCGTTATATCATAACACACCTCTGTGTCAAGTTTCGTTATTTTTGGACTCCAAATGACAGAAAAATACGAAAATTTTAACTTTAAGTATTTTTATCTATTTTCCTTATAAAATTTCTATTTTTCCTTCCCCCCCTTATTGTGATCCCCTCCCGCTTCTTTCCGCCCTAAGGCGCGGAACCTTCCGCGCCAGGGCCTTTCCTACGCCATTTTGGCCTACCAGCCCTCTCCCCCTCTCTTCTCTATAAACCCCACCAACTCTCCTCCTCCTCCCTCACAGCAGCCCTCCCTCTCCCCCTCTTGCAGCCCTCTCTCCCTTCAGCCCTCCAACTAGCCCCTCCTCCCTCTCCCAACAGCCCGAGCAGCAGCCTGTAGCCCTCCAACCAGCCACCCCTCAGCCCCTCCTCCCTCTCCCAACAGCCCGGCCAGCCGCCAACCCTCCTCCGGCAGCCAGCCCTGGCAACCTCCTGCCGGCTCCCTTCCGCCACGTTTGGCCTCCCTCCATCTTTTCCGGCAACTCTAACCAAAGTAAGAGGAGAAGGAAAAATAAGGAGGGAATGATATGAGATTTTGCTATTTCTCGTTCTTTTTTTTACATATACTTAATAATCATTATTATTTCATAATAATGATAAAATTTTCTCATTCACATTAATATGGTTCTCATTAATTAATAATGAAAACTATACAAATGCTATAAATTAGGCTATTATTTTAATTCAAGCATTTTTATTTTATCATTTTCATTCCTTTATTATTATTACTTATGCAGATTTTTACAGTCATTTTGATTCTTTGTCCTTTCTTTCATACATTATTATTATTACATAATGATAATAATAATATTATATTAAACATAATTACTACCCTCAAAGACTTAAAATATTATCTTCTATCAAGATAAAAAAATGAAAGAAAGGCTGAATGAAAAAGAAGAAACTAAAAATTCATATCACTTGCATTTTAATTTTTTAAAAAAATCAAAAACCTAAATGTAAATTGAGCGAACTGACACTCATCCGAACTGTTGAACTTCTGAACTTAAAGAACAAGGTACTAGATGTCTTTTTATTACTCTTGTTTAAATATATTTTTTTTCTCAGCAACGCACAAATTTAATAAAGTATTTTTTAAAGTCACATAAAATGATATATGAACAATTTTGGATAAGTGAGAAACAAGAATTCCATGTTGATTTATTCTTTTTGTCTGATCAGACAACTGCTAAAACCGGGCTGTCCGAGATCGGGAGTCATAAAGAGCCTATACTGATAAGCCTTTGAGGGGGCAGGTATAGAGGAAGTTGGGATATATAACACAAAAATGAACCCCCCTTTTCCTCGATTTTGTACTTGCCCAACAAAATCATATTTTTCCTTAGACATCAAATGCTAAAATTCTGTATTTATTTTTGTGACTGCAATTATTTTTATGCGAAGTTTCAAGTGCAATTGAAATAGATTTGCAGGAATAAGTTCGTACAGCTTTTATTTCCTGTCAAATTATTGATTATATTGCTTATTATTTAATATTTGTAAAGATGACATCTACCAGTACTTAGTTTCACAATTAGCTGGTATTCAGATGTCTGCAATTTTAAAACGTGCCCAGATCAGGAGTTCTTCCTTGAAGAAAGGTGCTAAGAACCAAGCAGTGTCGATACTGCTTCCTGCTGATCTTCCGCTTTCTTTGTTACTCTATTTTAAAAAATTTATAACTTTTTTCTTTTATTTTGATCTTTGTAATCAGGACTTGTGAGTTATGAATAAATGAGTTATGTTTGATGTCTATATATCTGTCTCTTAAATCACTCAATATGATCCTGCGGCTAGAAGACTTATTGTTATCGCCCCCAAGAAACCAGTGCTGGATCTGCTCACACTGACCCAGCACCGGGTCCTCATAGTCGATGCGAGTATGAACCGGAGTAGTGAATTTTCAAGTGTAATGGAATGGCCCTGGAATACTCCGGGATCAATTGTAGAGCTTGGATTGATTTCGAGTTAGCCATAGATCAACCGAGTGCAAACTGGATGCGAATTGGATCAATTGATCTTAAAGGTTGTTGAAGGAACTAGACTGGAAAGAGTTAGCCAAGCACTGAGCAAACATCTTCAACCGAGGCTTGGGCGCTTGAGCGTGCTTGCACAAGCGCTGAGGAGTTAGCTCCTTAACTTAACTGAACCAAGGCTTGGGCCCTTGGGCACACCCAAGCGTCGATAAGATATTGCTAGAGTCATCATAACTCAAGTATTAGACGCTTAAGCACGTCCAAGCGCTTGAAACATTAAACTTATACGGCAAGAAAAGGCTTGGGAGCTTGGGCGAGCCCAAGCATCGGCACTTCTTCAAACAACAGAGGCACAAGCCAAAACCTGGACCCTTGGGCGCGCTTTGACGTTAATAAGCCGAATCAGGCTGAAAGACATACGGAGGCTTGGGCGCTCCAAAGCACTCTGTGCATTTCTAGAGAGTCAAATGAGCCCGAGACTCAAACGTTTGGGTGGGTTGCGCTCAAGCATCAGTCGATGAATGTGAATTTATGGATGAAATTGAAGCGCAGTGATCGCCTGATTGGACCATGGTCGGCCCAAATAGGGGATGGGGACACGTGGCCAATATGCAAGAGTCCTAAGGTTCAATTAGGGCTTGGGAGGGCTATAAACACATAAGATGCATAGGTTTATGTGTGAAGTGATGTTGGGTTGAATGCAATAGTGGCTAAAAGCTAGAGCTAAGAATGCTGAGTGCTGTAAGAAAGAGGAGTTGTGAGAGAGCTGAGATGGGCTTGAGTGTTCCTAGAGCGAGTGGGATCTCTCTTATATCTTCTTCTTGAATCATAGTTAATATCTTTATGGTGTGGCTTTGTGATTTTTCCCCAGTTCTTGGGATTTTTACATAAAAATCTGTGTGTTTGTGAATGCTTGTGTTTTCTTCATGTTTCTATTGTCTCTTATTTATGCTTTCAAAAGTGATTAAGTCGGACGATCCCTCAAAGCTTCTGTAACATCCTTGTTTGTACTTGACGAGGTGAACTTAACAGTGTGGTTGACCCTAAGCCAAAACAATTGGTATCAGAGAGATCAAGCTTCGTTCAAGTGAGAGCAAAGGTGGCAAAGACAAAAAATAGCATGGAGAAATTTAACGAAAGAAGTTCAGGAAGATGCAAATGAAAGATTTGTTGTACCAGAAAAAGTTGTACAATCCATTGGAAGGCATCGCAAAAAAGCCACAAGCGAGTGACGAAGATAGGCGTATCCTGGACAGAACAATCTTGGGCTTGGTACAGTTGTCCCTGAGTTCATCTATGACATTCAACATTGTGAACGAGAAAACCATCGTGGACCTAATGGTTGCCTTGACAAGGATGTACGAAAATCCCTCAACATCGAACAAAATGTCCCCAATAAAAAAGTTGTTTAATGTGAAGATGGCAAGCTGTGTGTTTATGATGAAGCATGTGAAATGCATCAACATCATCACCAGCCAGCTAAGCTAAGTGAATATCCAGTTCAACGAAGAGGTCGGGGCATTGTTGTCATTGTCTTCATTGACAGAAACTTGGGATGCTTTTGTAATGATAGTGAGCAACTCAACAGGAGCTAAGATTTTGAAGTTAGGTGATGTGGTCGGACTTATCCTGAACTAAGAGGCAAGGAGGAGATCCGGTGATGAAGCTACGACATCTAGAGCCTTGAATGTTGAAAACAAAGGAAGGGGCTAGGAGTGAGACTCAAAGTCTACTCGAAGCAGCTCAAGGAAAAGGAAGTCGGTGAGCCGAGCCAAATGTTGTTGCAGGGAAGAGGGCCATCTCCGGCAGGATTGAGAGCAATAGAGAAGAGTTGTACGCACAAACTAGGAGAGAGGTGGGGCAATGAGCATAGCAACAGCAGATCTTAGTGATGTGCTAATCCTGTCAATTGACGATGTGCCATCTTGGGTGGTGGATTCAGAAGTTACACTGTGTGCGAGCTTGGGTGTATGAGCACTAAATATGACATTGCATGTAGCTTCACAGGGTTAGAAAATGTAGATATTAGGCTGTCGAGTGGTGTAATATGACAGTTGAAAAATCTCTAGTATGTTCTGAGCTTAAAGAGGAACCTGATCTTTGTCGATCAGCTAGCATGACCTCGGTTTGCCACCAAGTTACGGAGAACTCCTAGAAGGTGACCAAGGGAGCATTGGTGGCTGTGTGAGGGAGCAATGTCGGATCATTGTATGTGACTAGCCCAACTCCAGCAACGACGCTTTAGTCTGAAGGGCACAAAGATAGAAGGTACATATGTCCCCTTTCAAATAAAGACGAGAGTAGGCAGCAGAGGAGAGTCAAGTTCTCTCTTGACAAGAAGTTCGACAATTGAGCCTCAAGCACCAACGAGGGAGCCCAAGAAGTTTTCCAAGATACGATATGCCTAAACAAGAGCTAACCAAGGGTGACAACGCATTGCAGCCACCGGTGCCAAGTTCAAAGATTTAGATGCTCGTACTACTAGATATAGGAAGACTGTTCTTCTAAAGTGGGTAAAACGAAGACCCGCGGGCAGTAGGCTTTGCAAGGCGGTTTGTGCGCAAGTTGTTCAAAACAGGGGATATACTACTCGAACCTGTTTGACCTGATGGTTGGGTTTGAAATATGACCAGGTGGCAATGTTGAGCCACACCATGCCTCGAGGACTATAAAGGTGCTGCCAAGGTGAAGAAGAATATCGTGATCTGCACTCAATCTCCAAGTGGAAATTGAATGCAGGCAACGCCTAGCAAAGCGCTGTTCAGAAATTACACCACAGGCGAGCTATGGCTCATGAGCGCTAGAGATGACACCTCATGCAGTATCACAAGGCAAGGAGACATGGATATTAGACTGTAGGGTGGCGTCACGTGGAAATTGAAAAAGGTCCGGCACGTTCCAAGCCTAAAGAGGAACCTAATCTCTGACGATCAGTTAGCACGAGCTGGGTTTGCAACCAAGTTCATGGCGAACACCTGGAAAGTGACCAAGGGAGTGTTGGTGGCTGCATGAGGGAGCACAGTTCGGGTCATTGTATGTGACGAGCCCGACTCCAGCAGCGACGCTTTGGTCTAAATGGCACAAAAATAGATGATCCATATCTCCCCTCTCAAATGAAAACGTGAATAGGCAACTGAAGAGAGTCAAGTTCTCTCTTAACAAGGAGTTCAATGTTCAAAAAGAGATAAAAGAAATGAGCCTGATAAGTCTTCTAGAATGCGATGTGCCTAAAGTGAGCAGAAGCTGGCCAAAGGTGGCAAAGTCGTCCAGCCACCAGCACCAAGTCTGGCAAGGGGACTTGGATGCTCAAACTACTAGAGGAAGGAATACTACTCTTCTGAAGTGGGTAAAGCAAAGACCCGCTGGTGGCAAGCATTGCATGGCAATTCATGCACAAAGCGTTCGAGAGGATCCAAGGATTGAATATTGGATCTGTTGGATCCGATAATTGGGTTCGGGACATAACCGGGAGACAATGTTGAACCACACATTGTCTTGAAGACTATGAAGGCATTGCCAAAGTGAAGTAGAAAATGGTGACCTGAACTCGAACCCTCATTATTTTAGAAACCTCCCCAACACTCAAAAGAAAATCATGTTTTCTGGACGTCCTTCCTGTGCAATGCGTAAGCTCGTTTCTGCTCCATGTATCTACAACGAGAAGGTCTAACCCGATTTTTCTTCGTTCGATCGCTATTCTGCGTTTCTAAGCCATTTTCTTCTTCATCTCTGGATCCATGGAAATCAACCCGATAACAAAAAGGTACAAGACCGTATCTTTAATTTTCGGATTTGATAAAAAGTAGTTGAACTTGCACTTGCAATTAGAGATCCTAGCTACTTGAATGAGTACAATAAGATTCTTGAAAAATTATGAACAAATTTTAGAAGAAAAGTAGAAAGATCTGAAATAAAACTATTGTCCTTACTCCACCAAATATATTAGATTTGTTTGATAAAATCAGAGCTATTATTCTCAATTGAACTGATTTATCAAATCGAGATTTGATGTCATGTTTAGACGATGTCCGTAGATACAAGATGCAGTCAAAAATTTTGTCTGATTGGAAATGGAACAATTTGTAGACTATATCTTAAATATAGAAACACTGATCCACAAAACTCTTGAACTATCAAATGTTATTAATAATGACAAAGAATTATTAATACGTTAAACAGTCTTCAAAGTTAGGAAAACATAAAGAACGTGAGCAACTGTACTTTGATTATGTACTGAATTAATCTTTTCTCTGCGAAGTGTTTTGAATCTGCTATTTAGGTTAAGTAAAACATAGTTCTAGATTGATCAGTTAGGATTAGAAATAGGGTTGGATAGAATTTATTTAAAGCTTGTTATGGCATTATGAATTAGGACCTCAATGAACTTAGCAATTGCACACTCGTTCCATGATTTGAAATTAAGATCTGCCTTGTAATTCAAATAACCTGCGTTGGAATTAAGTTGATACTAACGTCATGAAATATACTAGGGATCCTTAATGGTGTTCAAACTGCACTCCACTGTCACTTATAATATATTTCTCTTGAGCTTATTATACCAAAAGTGAATTACAAACTTAAGGAATAGTAATGTTGTATTCTCTTAAATAAATAGTTAGTGATCCAATGATTCATGAAATCAACTACAACCTATTCTGACCCGAGATTGGAGAAGGATAGATCTGACAATTTGCAATTTAAGGCTGCATTAGAATATAGATCACATCTAATCAAGCCCTATTAATTGAACCCATTGATCACTTTAAGGAAAATAATTTAGCATATTTTGATATACAAATAGGATTCATATTTTTGTTAAACTCAGATTTCATCCTTGATTTCATTCCAAGCGCTGAAGAAAAATCTTAAGCAAGTACTATCATCTGCTTGTAAAGTTAGCTAGACAGCAACATATGTATTTGGAGTTCCGTGACTGGTCATAAAGGCATGCCGAATGAATGGTTGTAGGTTATGATTCATGTTTAAGGTATCTACGACTGCTGCATGAAAATAAAGTACACCAACCCTTATGTTAGGATACATATGAAGGAATAAGCAGCAGCAGTGAAAACAAGATTACGGAATTAGAAATGTGATGCAGTAATGAAACTGATTCTGATTTGTTATAATTTCATGATAGGTGCAGAAAAGTTAAAAGTAAGAAAGTATAAACAAGAATATTAGAGTTTTTTTTGTGAACTAACAGGAAACTGTGGAATAAAGAAAAATCAGAATCCAATGATTTCATCTAAGCTTTATGAATGAGGTACCATGAATAATTTTAGGCTTTCAGATTTTATATCAATTGTTTGAGCCTGTCGATTTTTGAAAAGCAGCAGCAATCAATGAGATAGCATCCCTAAAGAAATAGATATAATTCCTTTGATTTAACCTATGATGACTAAATCAAAGCATGGAAACAGCCCTGACCTAATCCAAATCCAAACCGAGTTGGGAGATGGGAAGTTAAGAAAAAAGTAACTCTTTTCAAGGAAATGATTTTAGAAACCACCAATATATTTATAAATCAAAATCCTAAGAAAAGTCTAGGCATATGAACTAAGGAAATTAACTAAAATTAAATCTTAGGATCAAGAATATGTCATTATTACAATCGGACATTTTCAAGTCAAATAAAATTTATAAATATAACTTTTGTAGACACAGCAGATTTCTGAGTATTATTTCTCAGCATCTTCAAATACTAAGGTACCCAAGATATTTTGTTTTGCACTTATATTTGCTTTATTGCTGATTTAGCATCATTTTGAGCTTATTTCACGAAAGTACGATCGTATCCTATGTATATATATATAAAGGTCAAAAGTACAAATCAACCGGGATCAAATTCCACGGTGTCATCATGTAAAAGATCTAAAAGCCTCCTGGGGAGAATAACTCCCCTAACAAAAGAAAATTCGCCCTGACAGACTAAATAATAGCAAAAATCTGCTACACGGTTCGCTTTGAGCTTATTTCATGAAATACGGCCGTAGCCCCAATGACGATGGCGGAACTCCATGGCTCTCACCCAGAGAAGATCCTCTCTACTAACATAGCTGAAAGTGTGGCAAGCAACTAAGAATGTCCTCCATAGCCTCAGATCTCTAATCCCGAGTCCCCCAGACTCAAACAGTCGACAAACCTCCTGCCACCTCACGTACTCCTACCTTCCTCTCCTCCCTAAAGGAACTTACGGAGGATAGCCTCAATGCCCGAGAGACAGAAGTCTGAAATCGGGGCCACCAGCATCCAGTAGCTGGGAATCATGGAGAGCACGGATCTAATCAAACACAATCTGCCAGCGAGAGAAACATGGCGACTGCTCCAAGAACCAATCCTACCTCATACCTGCTCAATGACTACTGAGAAGTTTGCTCTCCGCGGAGGTCGGCCTCTAACCGTAATACTCAAGTATCTGAATGAAGATCCTCTCTAAAATCCCAACTGAATCGCAATCCTACGCTGACGGTAGGCTAAGGTCTAACGGCTGAAAATAATCTGTGACTTATGTGAGATAACAGACTGACCGATCCAGCTCCCACAATCTACCAAGATCTGTTTTACCTCTCGGCCTGCAGCCTCAGAAGCTGGGGCAAACAAAATCAAGTCATCTGCATGCATAAAGTGGGAGAAGCTGGGCCCACCCCAATCCAACCTGATGCCAATCGGGCGACCAACTGCTGCTGTCGCCTGACAAGAAGGGAGAAGAGCTCAGAACCTGATGTCAATCAGGTGACCAATCTGCCGCTTTAAGCTTATTTCATGTTGATATTAAATACGTTATTTAATTTCCTGCCAAATGATGTCAAGGAACAAATGTTGTTTATTATGTCTTGTGAATGTGTACAAAGGTTCCGAAACGGTGGTTGAATTAGGTAAGGATGGGGCCAGTCCATCGAGAGTTATAAGAGTGCCAACTGGAGCCATTGAGGGAACCAAGTTGATGAACTTATTTTATTTGAACCCTATCTTGATGTTCTGAATTTGCTCATCAGAACTACTAACGTTACTTCATAAAATCAAGGCATAGACATAAACATAATTTTATGCATAAGCTTATAAGTATACTCGTTCTTATACTCTGATGACTATTCGGCATGTGACACAATTATGGCAAGAGCTGTTTTAGGAATTGATTATATTTTATTTTATGATAAACCTTTATTTTTCTTGCAAATTTTATTATTTATTCGCTTACCGCATTTGATTTTTGAAAAGTGTAACATTTAATATCCTCTTATACTTAGAGTGCTCTCTAATTACTAAGAATTCAAATCCTAGCATTATTTATAATGATGCTCTAGGTCAGGCACAGTCGAAAGAGACTGATTTGGCTTGATGACGAGGAAATGAAAGAAATCAAACCTTGGAGAATTAATTTTAAATTTTATTTCATATTTTATTTAAGCATGTTGTAATGAACATAATTGCTTATACCTTTTTGGACAATATTCTGTGATGTACTATTCTGAATTTTATATTAAATTGAATGAAATTTCATGATTCTATTATATATGACTCTGAATGATATAAATTGTATGTTATCTAACTTAACCGTCCAATACAATCCTACGAAAAAAGTACCTAATATAGGATGTGTTTTTACTAACCCAACAACGGGTTATCATATAATGTCTTCTAGTTTAGGTTCATCTTTAGTTACATATTTGACATAAGCTAAGTAACTTCAATGTCCTCTACTCAGGAGCTCAAAAGCCTTAATGGATAATATAAATGAGGATGATATATTTTAATCATGATATAATTTGAACATTTGATGTAATTTATTAATACGTAATGGTTAAATAACCAATTCATACATGAGTACACATCAAATTTTGAAAGTGGCAAATTGCTAATTCTACACTAACATTTGTCACTAAAAGATAATCAAATAATGTAGCTTAACAAGATTTGGATGGCGGCCTTTCAGGTAGTCTCATTGATAGTGTTGGGTTTTAATAATTTTACAAGTACAATTATATGTTGAACAAACTTTGGTGGTAATAAAAATTGAGAAACACCATTATCCAAAGGAAAAACATTCACTTGCAAATCATATTAATATGGTAAATAAAACCTCATCATCGGAAGTTTGAGCCTTTGCATGGGTAAGTGGGCAAATCCGTAGATGCACATTTTTCCCATGTTGATTAGTTGTACCATGCTCCATCTTCAATACAGTTGATCTGCCTCTAAATCCCTCTTCGAACTTTTCTTGAATTGACCTCTTTCATTTAACATCAAAGGTTGGGTGCTTTGAACAATGGAACATCATGTCCCAATTGACGACATTCAAAACATACTCTTCAACTAACAAACAACTTCGTCAATGATTTTTGTCATAAGAGATGCATTGTTGGTTGGCACTCCAGTAATGTTATTGTTAGTGCCCTACTGGAACGGTCTAGCTTTCTTCCATTCAAAATTTCCTTGTCAAATGAGCTGATATTGATTCTGAGTTCCAAGTCCTTTTATTTTCTTCTTGGGTGTCTTACTGCATCTGCATGATTTGAAGGTACAGTTCCACCCGTCTGGCTTTCTTTATTAAGGTAGAGGTCTTCAATTTCTATAGGGGCTAAGGGTTGCCATACGGTACTCCTCAGCTCATCAAGAAACCTCTCACATTTTTCTGCCACAACGAATATAAGATGTAATGTGTACCTTCATAGTAAGGTGTTATTATCCTCCCCATACTGTGAGATTGTATGATCTCCGAAAATTAGACTTTGAAATTTCATTTGCAATGGTCATTTAATAAAGGCACATACCAATCACCAAATATAATGACAAATTCATTCCAAATGATAGTTGAGTTAAACAGTCCCTAAAACTTTCTGCCATTAATTTCTCTACCAACATTTTGCATCCCCTTAGAACACAACCATACCACATTCTGATCTTCTAGGCATAGCATTCCTACCAATATCTTTTAAGCTTCTAAAAGCCAAACTTTTGCTTCTATAAGATCATTATCTCTTATAATCGTGTAAACCAATTATCCTAAAACATTAAGTAATTGTCTGATGAAGCATTACATGTTTCATTCGTTGTGCCATCTGCCTTGTTTGATTCATATTTGGCATCATCTATACAAGCATGTCAGCATTTACTATTATTGTAAATAAAAGTTCTTTCGGCTCTAAATTGGTGCATTCTAAGTTTTATCCATTGTCCGTCAATTATATTGACAGCAGGTAAGGAAAACGTACATGTGATTGAGATACAATATTTTCTAGAAAGGTTATTAAATTCAGCCTATTGGCTCTTCATTATAATCGATTTAACTTGTGGCTATGATACAGCCCTTGTCACGACCCATCCCAAAAAGATCTATAATCACAATAAAAGATTTTCAACAATAGTTCTGGAGTCTAACATCGATGGATATTTCTTCGTCAACACATCAGAAAGCCATAAACTAAAGAAAAATCAACCAAATTATAATACGAAGAGCTACTAAAATTATTAATGATTTTATTATTACATCATCTCCTTTTGTTCATTATTATAAAATTTATATAATATCCAAATCAAAAAATATATAAATGTAGTATTGATCCAAATTTATGTGGTAACATTGAAGGCCTAACCAACTCTTTTATCTGCCATTTAACCCTGTAAATTAATCTATAAGAACATAATCAAAAGTACCTTAAAATGAATAATTATACTTTCATTAAGTAATTTAATAAATGAAAAAATAGTATGCATGATCTAAAAATGCAATGATTTGCTTCAAGCAGTAAAGATGATTAGTAGGTAAACATCTATCAATTTAAGACAAACATCTAAATAGAACAAAATACTAGAAATAAAAAAAACATTTAGAACGACATTGCAAGTCTAACATAAAGTAAAATTATGAGCAAACTCACCATCGAAGGCATGTGGCATGAATCCCTTCTAATGATACAGAGGATTCTATCCATAGAGAAGATTACCTCCAACATTATGAGTGCATGGGTCTCTAATAAGTGTACATTATTAAAACACGTTGCATCACATAAAATTTGGGCAAAAGTATTTATGTATATAATATTGATTCAACTTAATTATTACTTTACTTTAAATCCATTTAAATCATAAGCTTGGCAAAATAATAAAACAAAATTTATGAACCTTTGAAAATAGGCTAGCTTTATTATGTAAAATAGTTTTTTTAATCTATATTGTTTACTTCAAGTGATTAGGATAAAAATCACAATCACGAATTCCTAGTTTCAACATAAAAAGTCAATGATATATGATTTTAGACATAATGAATATTAATAAGCTAGTTCAGTCCAAATTTGAAACAAATGTGCCATACAACCACAAAGCTAAATGCCATATTAAAGAATCACAAGAAATAAGAAATGAATTACTTAATAACAATTTATAATTACTCACATTTACTACCTTTAGATTGTCCAGATTTTAAAGATGAAGTCCTAAAAAGATCATTTGAATGTTTTTTAAATTATCTAGATACTCATTTAAATAGTAGCATTCATTAAAATTAAATTTAATGATGTTATTACTGAATAAATACTAATTATATCAATTAAACAAAATAACTATAAACATAAATAATATTATTACTTAAATATAAAATCAAATCTACTTGAGAGCTTATTTAGAAAAGTTTACAAATAACAATAAGTAGCGTTTGATATATTTCAGTGAAAATCTATTAATACAAAACTTTAATATTCAATAAGAAATAATATTAATATATTTTAAGTAGTATAACTGATAGATAATAATTTGCATAACAATTTTATTATTTTGAAAAATCATTAAAATTTATTAATGAATTAAATAATAAATATTATCTAATTGTTATAAACACTATTTATTACTAAACTATCATAATTTTATTAAATTAAATATTTCTAATCTTATCATTGTTTTTTAAATTAAATTCATAATTGAAATAAATTTTAATATTTATTGAATCACCTAATTTATTTAATAAATAAACCAAATTACTAATTTATTATTATTATTACTCACTTTATTAATATTTTAAATCTAATTTAAAAATTAATACAATAATTGATTATTAGTAGTAGTATTTAAAATTTAATAATATAAATAATAGCAATTAACATTAGATTTTATTATCAAATCATTTTCTTAAATAGTTAACTAATATTTAATTAACAACATCTATTATTATTATCTAATAATCAAAGTAAATAATCATTTAATAAGTATAATCATATTGTTATTTTTTATAACATCATTATATAATTATCATTACTGCTACTACTATTATTATTATATTTACTTTATATAATAATGGACAAATTGAGAAAGATGGGGTTGAGTGCAGGTGGGAGGAATGAATGGTAGAGCAGACTTGCACAAAAGAGAGACTCATCTACAATGACAACTAGATGATCCACATAAACATCACGGTCAAAGGGCTAGGGCTACATCGGATGCGCTTTGTCGAGAAAATTAAAGCATGGTGAGGCTTGGTGTTGAGTTCCTCCCCTCACTCGACCTTTTATAAGTTAAAGAGACAGAAGAATACGAAGATGAATGGGAGTAGACGAGCATATGAAGTCGTGGGGATAGAAGCAAGCAGATGAGTGGAAGCAATAGTACATGAGCGTGTGCACGTAGAAGTTACGCGTGCACACATGATCTAATAGTGGCTTGGGATGCAACCAAGTATGAGAATGAGGTTGTCACCATGCAAGGAGATAAGGCTTGCATTTTCCTTCCTTTGTTTTTATTATTATTACTCATAGATCTCAAGTTTAATATATTGTAAAATCACTTGAGCATAGCTAATCAGAACTCTTAAATAGTACCCTTTGAAATAACGATAAAATTTCTAAACAAATTTCAAAAAAGTGTGCTTATAATGGAAGCACTTCCGGGATATATGACTTCCTAAAAGTATTGCACCATGAGAGTCACCTCTTAAACCCACGAATGGACAAAGTGTTATATAGCGGGGTCACCTCTTGAGCTTGTAAGGATCACCTCTTAAGCCTATAATGGTCACCTCTCAAGCTTGTAACGAACACTTCTAGTCCTATATATTCAATTGATGATTTTTAGATCTATCTGCAAAAACTAATGAGGGCAGTAGTTGCCTAAATTGGGGATATTATGAAATTCACTCGAGTACAGTTACGCCAAGCTCTTAAATATCGAGGCTCCTTTTGAGTTAATATAAAGTTTTAATAAGAACTCTGAAATTAAGCGTGCCATAGTGGGAACACTCCCAGTATAAGTGACCTCCTAGGAAGTTGTTTTCCAGGACAAAGCCATGAGGCCATTAAAACCAAAGCAGACAATATCTTAGTGCTTAAGCGTTCAAGTTTTTACAATAATTCTCACTAATTTAATATTAAGAAGATGGCCCCACTAGAATAATAAAATTATACTAAAGAACAATGTTAGACAAAAAAAAATATTTTTAAACCTTAATCTCCTCATCTCCTCTCCCACATAATTAAAATTTGCAAAAAAGTATAATTTCAACAAGCATTACATACACTCTATCATGCACTTTTATTGATATGTTTGTTACATATTTATATCCTTTTTCTGATAACAAAAACAATAAAGATACACATTTTTGCTCTGACTTACCCTTTAGACAAAATCTGATAAGAAGCATGCAATTTGCCTAACAATGTTGAGAAGTACTATTCAATATTATAACTGAAGTTATTTAGGCATTAGTGACCATTAAAATCATAAAATATGAGTGCAAACTAAGAATTCTATATATTGTCACCCAAAATAGCATCTAAGAACTTTTGCTAAAACATAAAAATAGGTAATTCCAAGCAAAAATTTTCAGAAAATATTTTTTATTAATTTTTATTTTTGAATTAATTTTTTTCATTCTAGAAAACTTTACATCCTTTTATTTGTGTATGTTGGTTTCATTACAAGAGTAGGCCGTAGAATTTTTAGACTTTTGTTTGAAAAGGAGACTATTAATTGAAAAAAAAATCATTAAGCGTACTCGTACTATAAATAAACATAGTCATCAATGAATGTTATGAGGCATGTTCTACCGGTTATAGTTTTGATTTAGAGAGGACCCCACGTATAGTTGCAATGGATAAGATAGAATAGTTTGATAACACATGAGGTTTAAAATATAAGTAAATTCAAATGAACACTTACCATAGCAAAGTTTTTTTTTAAATTAGAATAACAAAATGGTGTAATAAGCCTATTTACAAGCTACTTTGAATACTCAATAAAATTTGGATAGTTTTGGTAAGAAAAAAAAAGTTCATCCATGGTTTTGTTTATGCAAAATAAAACTACTTTGAATCCATCCAAATAATATCAAAAAAGATGCACATGAATAGTACACCTTCCAAGAAATAATACATTGCCACTAACAATAATATAGTAATTTAAATATTAAGAAAATATGCAACTTAAATTTTTATTTAGTGCAAGAATTTATAAATATAGAAAATTATGATGCCATCACAAAACTAGGATATCACATGTCTAGCATTGAGCTATTTAAGACATCAGCAAAATAGTAGAGTTTGTTTATTACATTATGAATATCACTATCAACCCTCCACCAACTCTAGCACAAAAAATTAAGATGAGTTGTGGATTACAGTAGAACAACTATGCGTTCATATTGTCTGAATATTAATAAATTTACATATAAGTTTGAAAATGTATACAGCATAATAAGGATTAATAATGACAGATTTTAAATGGGCCATTTCCCATCCATTGGTGCGACACTCCTAGCAATCATTATGACCATAACAATACTGGTACATGAAAAATATATATAAAATACTTACAAAAATTAATCATACAAGCAAAGACACCATAATAGGTCATCAAATAAAGATTAGAATGGGGCACATGCGAAAGGCCACTAATTAGATATTGTATTTTTTATTAACTTTGCTGGAAGACTCACATGCTCATTGATGAAAGATTGGGCTTACACTTCATTTTTAGTTAGATTTATTTCTAAATGGATTCAAACTTACAGTTATCCAGTTTCCTATGAAGATTAGCAATATGGCAATGCATTTTGCAATTGTCACACTATATTTGAGGCTGCTCCTTTGGCTTTTGTGTTTGTTTCAGCTATTCTGAAAGTAATGATGAAGTTTCATTTATGAGCGCCGATCCGGAGGTGGCACTAGATTGGGAGCCGACATTTGTGAATTCAATGGGAGAAGGTATCCAGAGATTGGAGGAGAAGGAATTCATAGTCGGAGGCGTGCTGGGAGAGAGGGAGACATTGTATTCGATCTCGGTGGCTCTTCGAAACGGCGAGTAATGCGCAGTGGTCTGGATCGATGAAAAGTGCGCCGAACTCAGGATTGGGATCAATGAGGAATTTGTCGATCTCTTGATCGGGATTAAGAATTAGGGTTGAGGGAAGGAGGTCGCTTTTATACCATGTGCAAATCCCAAGAGGGAGTCTAGGGAGAGCGAAAGAGAAAAGATTATTGTAAACAGAAAGTGTTATATTTCATATCTCTTGATGTAGTTACAGAAGGTGTATATTTAACTAGTATATAGAATATACTAGAAACATCTTGAATATACTAGAACTGATTAGAATATACTAGAACCAACTATAATTTACTATAACTAACTAAAATATAATAGAACTACCTAGAATATACTAAAACTATCTAAAACATATTAGAACAAACTAAAATATACTAGAACCAATGGGCTTTACACATGATACGTGTAATTGGGTTGTTATTAAAAACAAGATAAATGAAAATTTAGTAGAATAATCTAACAGCTAACAACTACTCGCAACTTCACTAAATGCCAAGTTGCAGACCAGCAATATCCCCCACTCCCATGATGACATGTAGTAAATGGACAATTTTTGTAATTCCTAAAAAATCTTAAGAGGCGTGGCCCAAGCAAGGGTTGCTAACACAAACTTTACTATGCTCTAATAAATAGTGATATCACTAGGCTAAGCCTAAGCATAAGATGACCACACAGACACATTTTTGGATTGCCTAGTGACAAAAACTCGGATGCATAATCGAATAATGGCTTTGAGTTCCTCTCCTTAAGATTGATAGAGTAGCCCTGCAACTCGAGTGGGACTTCTCCTTCATAGTCAACAAGCATCTAATGGTTTGTAGTTCCTCTCATGATTCTAGTGCTCTAGCATAAGATCCATCTCCAAATTAGTGTTTTCTCTCCTAACTCTGAGATTTTCAACTGGTGTCTTTCTTGTTGGTTATGATATTGCCATCTTGTCACTGCTTGGCAAGCCTTTTGTCTTTTCTTGAGTCTCCCCCTCTCATGTAGCTTCTCATTCGCCTCATCGAAACTCTTCCATCAGAAGCATTCTTTTGTCTTGGGGTTTCCTTCTATAGTTGCCAACATTCCCAAGTTCGGCTGTCTTTAAATGATTAAAGCCTAACTACTCTCACCGAGCTTGGCAACTAGTTACTTCAAATGCTCTGGTACACGGAATCATTAGGATAGGGTCACTCGATGGCTCAATCTAAATTCTAGTACTAACCACCAATCATGCCCCATCAATAAATAAAAAAAAACCATTACTATGAGTCTGCCTCTAATTTGTGAAAATTTGCTTAGCCTACTCTAGAGTGTACCATATTGATTCATAAGGAAGATCTCCCTCGCAATCCTACATATCATCATGTTTCTCCAAGTAGGTTGTCTGACCTCTGGCAACTCACACTGAATTTGTGCAGCTCCTCAATCTGTCTTCCCAATTGTCCTAACTTGACTCTTTTGTACCACCGTTCTAGACTCAACTATATTTTGTCGATCATCTCAAATTCCATCTTCTTCTTGTCAATTACACTAGGTTAGACTTCATTTATGTCAAATAACTTATGCTTGACTATGGGTACTCAAAGACTGGTTGAGCTTTGGTTAGTTGCATTATTGGTTTACCATTCAACTCACTTGAGGACTCAACTATCTTCTACCTTTGGTTTCTTTTGAAATATATGCCTAACATATAATAGACTCTCCTTACTTCCTTTTCATTGGATCTATATAACAGCAATGAACTCCTATGTTTTACCTTCTTGTCACCTTAGAGTCTTCTCCTTCCACAATCTTGCACTTGATACTAAAAATCCAAAATGTGCATCGTGAAGATGAAGATGGCTAAGTGCTAGCTTTCACCATAGGATGATCCGCAAATGAATTTTTAGGAATTTGAAAGCGAGAACCATCATATTCATAAAGAGAGGGAGAGAAGATAATCAAATATTAGAAGAATTTTAATTCAAAGGATATAAAAGATATGAGCCAAAATCCTTAGCAAAAGGTGATAAATCACAAGCATGAGCTATTTATAACCTAACCCTAAGAACACAATAGTAAAAGTACCTAACTAAATGAAAAAAAGAATAGACATTAAAATAGCATAATAATTAGAGTAAGGCCTAGCAACATAGTACCACTCGCACCTTCTCCATATGTAAAATGGTGGGCCATCAATGTCCACCACCCCCATGACAATCCATGGAAAATGGACAGGCATTCGTCATTCCCAAAGAATCCTCGAGGTGTGGCCTGATTAACGGTTGCTTGTGCAATCCTTATTATAGTCTAACAAGTGATTATATAACTAACTAACCCAAGCACGAGATGCATAGCAAACTTGCATGTGGAAAGGTTGACTTCATCTTGCTACTTTAGTGAAAATTTCCATCATAATCACTAAGTGTTCAACTTCTGGAGTCTGGTCTCTCCAATGATTTTGGTACTCTGGCTAGAAATCCATCTCTTGTCTAAGACTGATATTACATTAGCACTAAATGCCTAAGAATATAATAGCAATACAAACAAATCTTGGCATCCTAACAATATTGATCTATAAGTAAGCATAGCATGTTAATAACATTGACAACTTAATAAAATCAAGATGACAATGAACCAAACTACCCTTATATAGCAATAACTTTCATACAGCAAAACAAATCATATACATCTTTACTCAATTTGCTACACAAATACCTTTTCATTGGGAAAAAAGATAAAAAATCATAATCTGCACGTTCCTCTATAGTAGTTTCTTGTAAATACTGACCTCCAAATGTCGAGCAGCTTCAGAAGTTAAACCTACAGTAGCTGCAGCAAGCCCTATTAAACCGCCCTGACAAATTAATGAAATTGAATGTTTGAAAAATAGAATTAAACAGCAGAGAAGCCTAAGGAGCTGTTTGGCAACTCAACATTTGAGAGTTTCACAAATTCAAAAAAGGCATAAATTGGGGGATTTATGAAATCCCCATCCCCTACAATATTACTAAATCCAAATTTAGTAAATTTCAAGTCACTTAAATCCAATTGATTGCCAATCAACCCCTAAGGGTGCTGTAAACAATAATAAAAATATGAATTCCACAGAAAAGGCAACTGTAAGACCAACAAATCCACAATCGCACACACCTTCCTATGGTTAGCCTGCGAGGAATAAGTAAATTCGTTCACTAACAGACAAATTATAGAAGAAATCTTATCATGCTCTGCTGCCTGAGCTAGTTGCTTCACGATGCCTTCTACCTGTATGTTACCACAAAATTTCCAACTGTGCTCAGTAAACATTAAGATTTAATTAGCTCAACTAGATTTAGGTATGTACGTGGGAATTAAACCCGAAAATCCTTTAATTCAACTAAACTGGATTGCATGTGCCGTGAAACATGTCGGCAAGAGATTTATCTACTTCCCTTACTGAATAGCTTGGGCGTACAATTATTGAATATTGTGCCAAACAGTTTTCAGGATTCAATAACTCCAGAATCTTATACATTTGGATTAAAGCAATTATCAATCCTACTTGAATTGGATCCTGTTGCTTTCTAAGCAATCCCTAAAGGATGAAGAAGGCCAATTGGATAACAAGAAGAAGAAAAAAACAAGGATGGGCAGAGAATAGCACCTCGAGGGCAGCATTTTTTCTCTTCTCATATAGCTTATCGGCAAGATTCCTATGAACAGACGTCGGAATTATGGACATAGCATCCGCCATTCGACGGACGATGAAAGAATACGTCAGGAGACACTATCCCTTCCGGAGCTTTTCTGACTACAGAAAGAACATCACGGCAGCGAAAACTCTTGCATGGTCTCTATAAATCGCCCGCCTGACCCATAATCGTGGTTCCATACGAGCGCGGTGTGATGTAAAAGAGCTCAAAAAAGCACTCGATGATGGGAACCGCGGGAAAAGCCTGAGACCTAATACTATAACCCAAATCCAAGGTGGAGGAGGAGACGACGGAAGTGAGACCTCTGTTATGCCTGTAGCCATGTGTCTTTAGCGCACGAAGTGCGGTCGGATGTCTTAACCAGCAGTGTCACACACTGGAAAGTAGCTGTGATTATTATATGTTGAGAATGTTCTATGCTAAGTGAATCATATATTCTTGGTGTTTATGATATTTTGTAACTTATTATTGGGCTCATTTTGATTTAATTATTTTTATCCTACAGCTATTTAAGATTAATTATCATATATTAGTATTAAATTATTCTGATGATAATTTTGGATTGTTACAAAAATACATTATTTCAATTTGAAAACATAAGAATATAATTCTTTATTATTTATTCAAGATTATCAAATAAGTATATTTTTAGAAGAAGTTTAAGTTTTCTATGCAAGTGTATTATCAAACAATTAGACTTATCAACCGCACCTTGGTCTCATGCACAATCCTAATAGGTCAAACTACGTTCAAGCTAGTAATTACTCTCTGGCCCTAAATACAATTTAATTGTTAAACTTTATAATTTATCGTTATTTTGTCTCACTTAGATCAATACCAAAAGATTATGACTATAATTATATGTTTATTTTTTTTAAATTTCATATTTGTTTCTTATTCAATTTTTTTTTTCATTTTCATGTTAGATTTTCATTCATATTATGTAGTTCAAATATTATAATCAAACATATATTAAAGTGCATATCAATGCTTTTATTTAAAATATAAAAGTATATCAAATCATAATACTAATATATAATATAATAATATGTAACCAATATTTTTACATTAGCATATTTAAAATATAATAATATTAACTTATTATTATTTAATTTAGTTTTTAATATATATATATATATATGTGTGTATTGTATATTACACTTTAGTTATTGGGTTGTCAGCTTTAGTATGGTTCTTAAATATCATATTATTAAACTAATTATTAGGGTATTTATCTTACTTTAGCTTATGCAATTGCTACATAATATTTAACTATATTAAATAAAATATATAATTTTGAGATATTGCTTTATCAAGTTAGAGAGTTTTCATTTTTAAAGTTCAAATTTTACGTTTTAAAGTTTATATACAACAATATAAGTGAAACATAATAAATTTAACTTCTTAGTGAAAATATTTGATATTAGGTAAGATATCTTAAGGCATACGAATAAAAATTCTAATTATGAAAATATAATATAGGAAAATTTTCTATAACTTCACTCTCTCTTCTTTTATCACTAGAAACTTAAAGCATATAATATAATCATCTAAATTATAAAATTTCAGCAAACTAACAATTTGTAATATGATTTATGGATCTCCTTGGGTTAATTCAAGTTAGAATCATTATAAAGATAACTTATCACTGACATTTACTTTACTTTTGATATTGATCAGCTTATATCTTTTAACACTTCACTCCCATTTTACATAATCTTAATAAATATACATAAAGTATCCAAAATTATAAAATATAAGTTGAATTAGATTATATATAATATTAATGCATTATTTTTAGAGAATTCAATAAATAATATCAATCTATAACATGAAAAAATTAAAGTAAAGCTTAATACAAGCTTAATTAGCCATACAATGAATAGTGGTAAGCCAAATCTAAGCATATCCATACAAACAATTTTCTAATCAATACAAAATCAAAATTATCATACTTAGAATATAATAAATATTAAAATCAATAAATATGATGTATCCAAAATCCAAAATTGATAAAGGTTTAATTTTAAGCAAGCACTTAACGCATTATTGTGAAAAGGAGAATTATGATTCATATATGATAAATTCATTTATTATCAAACAAAAATCATCAATTCATTGTTAATACCACATTAAAAATTAATGCATGGCTGCTAGAGGGTTAAGTCTCTAATGTTGTTATGGTTAATCATGGTGTATAACCTATTCCACCACAAACCCTCCCTTTATAAACAAGATTTCTCCAACCCAAAATAGCATGTACATAATGGTTAAAAATTCCTTAAAATAAATATATGAATATCCTATCAATGGCTCTATAATAAATTAATTATTATCAAAACATAAAATTAACTAGATTCATGCTCTTAGCCAATAAGATAATAAAATTAAACCTTTACTATTTCAAGCAGAAATTGCTCCTCCACTGCTCTTCCAAGACTCCAGAAGAACTCTTCGACCTCCCTTAAATCATTGGAAACCTTCTTATGGTGCTAAAGGGGTTGGACAATGAAGTGTTGAGTTAGGAAATATGGATTTCAAAATTATTTTTTGTTCTCTTAGTGTGGCGCCCCACCCCTAATCCACAATATTATACTTAAGAGGTGGTGTGCCACTCTGGCAAATCCCTCACTTATCACTAAATTATGTAAAATTCATAATCCACTAATAAGGGAAGGGTATGCACATAATGAATACATAATATCACTCACTAAATCAATATAAGTACAGAGTGCGAAAGGATACAAAGCATATAGTAGAATATATATCCATATCACCATAATTCAAATGAGACAAAATGAAAATATAGCTCAGAAATAATAGTGCAGAAAAAAGGAAAACACAGTCACAAGAGTACCTGTATTATTACAGTATTTAATTAAAGTTTAAAAATAAAGCAAAAAGACATCACTCATCCTCATAATAAAATAAAAGGACTAAAGGTCTTCAGTTCCACCCTGATGTGCCTTCTCCAAATAAGGCTTTGCCTCAGGAACTGGATCTTCAAACTGCTCAGATTTTAATATTATTAATTTCACAATACCAGGGCCCCAACCAACTAAAAAAAAAATTATTAGACAATTGTGTAAGTACATTTTAAGCTGAAATTTGTTATACATTTATTAATATCACCACTTTCCTAACTTAACGCAAAAGAAAATAAAATGGGAGCAACAAGCATCAAATAAAAAAGTCGTAAGTTATAAATTAAGAATTTATAACTAAACAAGGGTGATGCAAATAACACATCTCAAAAATAAGCTAAAAATAAGGCTAGGCATACATGTATTGATAAAATAAATAAAGTACTAAAATGAAAAGCTATATCATAAACATATGACGATCATATGACATGCAAATTTAAAAGAAATATATCCAACTGTGATACATATAAGTAAGCAACAAAAAATTTAGCATCCTATAATATATAAGTAAAGCAAGTAAAGTAGCTAACTTAAGTAAGAGTAAACTGAAAAGTATAATTAAAATTAGAAATAAAAGTAAAAATAGTGTGACATGACTGCCATACAGATGAGAGCTAAATCTAGCCTGCTGAAATCAAAAGGATTCTTAGCGACATAAGTGGCTAAGGCGACAAAATTTCCTAACGTCATAAGAGGCTAGGGCAGAAAATATTTCCTAGCGTCATAAGAGGCTAGGGCAGAAAATATATATAACTGAACTGAGAGGCAGTAGTAATACATGCAATTCATATTTTAGTTATTTACTTTACTTCTGTGGATAATTTCAGAAGTAGCTGAGGAGACAAGCACATCTGCAAGACTGTTCAGGTTCCAAACTTAACAACACACTCCTCAATGAGTGATACTAAGTAATCATTATCTCACCTTCCCCCTGTTCATTGGGGTACTATGTGCAAAAATCAACCAATAACTGAACCCAATGTAAAGTTATCCTAAATATTCTAAATTTTCATTTTCACGCAACAATATTCTTGTATGATATGTCAAAGGAATAAAGCACAAAATTCAAGAGATGCGTAAGCAACAAAATTTAATAGTGAGTAAAAGACTCTACTAAATATGGTGATATCATTTGTTATCTAATTAAACCATTATAACTATTCTAAGTTACATACGTTCATGATCTCCAATTCCTACTATCGAGTGCAATTTAGAAGTACAGCCTTATAAGTTGAAAGGATTAGAGCTGATCATGTTCTAATCTAGTTCAATCAAGTACGATTATAAATCAAGTAATAAATCATGACGTTCTAATTGATGAATTTAGATGTTCTAAACTAAGATCTGATCAAGATCTGCTAAATTAGAGATTATGAATTAAACACCACAATCTTGGATTTAATCACATAATCTAAAGGTAAAACTTAAGATCTAGGTTTTCAATCTAAATGTTAAGTCAAACTTAAAAGGATGATTCTCATATACCTAAGGTTGGAAGATAAAATAATCAAAATTAAGTTGTAAGAGAGCTCTCAAGGGTCTTTCTATAGGATCATTCTTGAAATGCTTAAAGACCTTAAATATTGATACATTGAGGTAGGAAGAATTTTTGTAACTTATTGAGGTAGGAATCTTAGATGTTCCTTCATAACCTTAGAAATTGATCTTTACACCTCATGGTAGGGATCACCTAAAGTAGTTAGAATAGAACTTCTCCCTTGTGATAGAGATCAACCTTGAGTGACCTTTTGATCACATCATTGGAGCCTTGTGTAGGATTCACCCATTTAGCGTAAGGATTAATAGCTTTGATAAATCATTGTTGATTAAATAGAATCTTCTGAACTCAGATTATTGGTTGGATATAGTAGGGTATACCCATAGTACTGGATTATTTCAGTAGTATTCAGGAATGGTTGAGTCACTCTAAGTAATATTTATATTTGTGCTATCCTGCAGGCTTAGGCGAATATAATCTCGCTTAGAGTAAATTAATCATTCATAATAGTATTATAAATAAGGACTCATCCTTAGTTTGATTTAAATACAAATCGCCATCAGGTGATGCCTCCTAGCGAAGATCGCTTCAATAGGTGTGGCTTAAGCAAAATAAGTAATTCGAGTCACCTTCTTTAAGACACTAAGTGTGACTGTGAGTTGGACATCTTAATGACTTAGCTTGAGATACAAATCGCCATCGGGTGATGCCTCCTATCGAAGATCGCTTCGTTAGGGTGGCTTAATTAAACTAAGTGTTAAGAACCACTTTTCATGCAAACATACTAAATATGTGTATACAATCTTCCCATCTAATGATTTTTAAGTAAACTCTCAACTTTAACTAATTATTAAAACTAGAATTTAATAATCAAAATCCTTTTAGCAGGATTCTGCACAATGAAGACCTTGAATTCATTATCAGATTTTCAAAGCATTTCTGGATTTCTGGATTTACCTCATGTAGTTTAAAAGCATAAGCATGATATTTGAGTATCAGTAATGATGTATGAGTATTAGTAATGATTTATGGGTTACGGAATATTACATACATTAACTGGGGAATTTCAGAATGCATCGGCATCGCAGTTCCCAACTGGATGTATGTATACATTGGACCATACTACTCATGGCTGTTTAGTGATATTTTGGTTGCATATCAGTAGCATACAATATTTATGGCATATTCAGATATATAATTTCAGTGGCATACAATATAGTTTTATATGCTATTACTTAGTTTCAGATCCATTACTATTTTTGTTTATTTTCAGTGTTGAGTTTCCAGTACAACTTTACTTTACTTTACTTCAATTTTGTACAGTTTCATACAGTTTTATATTTTTAGTTAGCTTTATAATTTTTTTGCAGATTTACTTATATTATGTAAATGTTAAATGATTAATTAGAACTGTTTAGATTAGTTTCAATGTGTTAGACTTATTATCTAACACAGGGTACCTTTGGAATCCGGTAACTTGCTAGATCTTAAATAGTATATTGAGCCAGGTCAGGAGGACACCAAGGATATTCGGGAGGAGCTCGTGGAGCACTAGTGGACTCTTCCCCAGCATTATTATTTTGCTTAGTTTTTTCAGTTTAGTACTTAGCTTTTATGTCTGTATTTTAGTAATATGTTTGTAATAATTCTGGATGATTTTGTTTTCTTTTCTGAGATGAATATTTTATATAGCTTCTGTGATAAATATTTTTGGATGTTTTCTTTAGCTTCTGCACTCTGTTTATACACTACTTATACTTAGTATTATGATGTGGTCAGTATATTAGAAATGCTGATATCTTATACATATATTGGATTCCTTATGTGTTTTATATTCAATATATATATTTGTCTAATACTTAGGAAAATGATACTACTATTATCTTAAGTATTAGCTCTCAACCCTCATTGAGGCTGAGTCAGTAGTCCTTCAGATGGGTTTTGGTTTGAGCTATCTGGGGAGATGGGATATTCATCCCTGGGTTTTGGTTTGAGCTCCACCGCCGAATTCGATTACGATTACCCCTCTTTGCGCCCGGTGACGGGGCTGGGCCCTACATCCAGAAATGCCACGGACTTGAGCCAAAACTCGCACTTAGAAAACTTAGCAAAAAGCTTATTGTCTCTTAACAACTCGCAGATACTCTTCATGCTCAGCAGTTGACTTCGAGTAGATTAGGATGTCATCGATGAAAATAATGACAAACTTGTCAAGATATGGCTTAAGGATATGCTGCATCAGGTTCATGAAGATGGAAGAAGCATTTGTCAGTCCAAAAAACATGACTAGAAACTCAAAATTCCCATATCGGGTCTTAAATGCAGTTTTGGAAACATCTTTATCCTTGACTCGAATCTAGTATTAACCTGATCTTAAGTCAATCTTGGAGAAGATTTTTGCCTTGACGAGTTGATCAAACAAATCATCGATCATGGGAAAGGATATTTATTCTTCACAGTCACTTTGTTAAGCTCATGGTAGTCTATACACATCCATATTAAACCATCCTTCTTATTGATGAATAGGACAAGAGCTCCCCAAGGTGACATACAAGGGTGAACGAATCCTTTCTCTAATAACTCTTACAACTGCTCTCTAAGCTCTAGCAATTCTTTTTGGAGCCATTCTATATGGAGCCTTAGATTTAGGTTGATTTCTAATGACAAGTTCAATTGAAAGACCTATGTCACACAAAGGAGGTAGTCCGGGCAAGTCTTTAGGGAACACATCCAGAAACTCTCTAACTATGATAGTCTCTTATGGACTACTAACTTGTTTCCCTTTGCCAATTAAAGTTATTAAGATTGCATAGTAACCTTTACTAACGAGGCGCTTGTCTTCAATTGCATTGATTAATGATGCAGTCAAGCTAAGTTTTCCTACAAACACTTCAGGTTTCTTTCCAACCTTAAGTAAAACTTACTTTAGAAAGCAATCTATTATGGCATTAAACTTACTTAGCCAATCCATTCCTAAAATTATATTAAAGTTTGTAATGGACATAATAATAAGTTTGGATTGAAAAAATTGGTTACTGATTGGGATGTCTACCAAACAGAACTCACTAGCATACATTTCAGCACTGGATGGCATTTGAACTACTAAGAGATTGCCTAGACTGAAATGTTGAAGATTTAGGAAAGAGGCACAACTCACAGACATGAAAGAAGGATTAGTACCCGTGTCAAAGAGAGCGTTACAGAATTAATTCTTAATAATTAGACTTCTTAAAGTGGGGAAAATAACTCTAAGTATAACCAATGAAAATTAGAAGCAGGAAAATACTGAAATTAAAATTACAGAAGAAAATAAAAGACAGAAAATAAGAAATTAAACTTAGAACATACCAATAATAATATTGTTATCATCTGGGGTAGCTAAAGAAGATAAATCATAGACTCTTGGTACTGCAGGAGGTTGAGCAACTGACTTGCACTTATCCTTTATATTATAGTGGCCTTGCTTAGAGGAATATGGAGGTACCCTCTTTTGGTGTTGAGCACTTCCACCAGCAGGAGGAGGCATCAAGGCAAGTGCTAGCACTTAAGAGTTGAGAGGAGCAGGGTTCTGCACTGAAGGCTGATAGTTAATCTTCATCTTGTTCACAGTCCAGTTGGCATGATAGTCCCAATGGTGATGATTGGTTTTGCCACAGATTTAACACTACCACCGGTGTGGTAGCATTTCCCATAAGGATGGGGCCTGTTACATCTTGCTCCAGGTCTTCCTTGCTGATTTTGCTTGGAATTATGGTTAGGATTTTGATTAGGATTTTGGCCAGAAATATGCTGGAAGACATTAGGACCATGGGAACGGTTCCTTTTGAAGGGTTTAGATCTGGAAGGTCAGGGATGTGAGCACTTCTTTATATCGATTTGGGCTTGATGGTACTCAACCATGCAAGCACCTTCCAGAAGCTTGGGAAAATTATCATGATGTTGAGATATTAAATGACTTTTAACAGAATCTTTCAAACTAGAAAGGAATCTAGTGCACGTTGCCACTTTAGTATGGATAAGGTTAGGAGCAAAGTGAGAAAGTTTAAGGAACTCCATCTCATAATCATGGACAGAACGGTTTCCTTGGGTGAGTTGCATGAAGTCATTCTCAATTATAGTTTGGGCAGAAGGAGGAATGAACTCCTCATGGAACACTTGCTCGAATTCATCCCAAGGGATATCTTCCAACTGAACATCAGAGAAATGGGTCTTCAACTCACTATCCCACTAATATTCTGCTTCTCCATAGAATAGATAAGTTGCAAGACAGAGGCATTCACTCTCCGGACACTTTATATTGGCTAAGGTCTTTTCTATGGCCTTTAGCCAGTCAATGTCTTCAAAATGAGAAACAGAACCATTAAATGTCGGAGGGTTCAGATGAAGGAAAGTTAGAAGATAGGCATCCGTTACAGGACCAATAGATGGTTATGGAGCAAAAGGGAGTTCAGGGACAATTGGAGAAGAGGTCTGAGGAGGTGTTGGACAATGTTAGGATGAAGCAGGAGAAGGTTGGGAAGGGTTGCAAGATGAGGCCATCCTTTTAGCTGCACGAGTTTGTGCTTCTATCATGACCTTCATTAGCTCAAGCAAATTCTGCATTTGGTCAGTGTGAGAAGTTGTAGTGGGACTAGGCTCCTCTACTACACGCTCAATAGGGATATTGGAATTAGGATCTATTCTAAAGAAAGGAAAAGAAAATACTATTCAAAAGTTGAAGAAGATAGGAAAAGAAAATTCTCATTAAACTTGAAACTTTTAAGAGATTACAATTTTAGAGGAAAAGGAAAGAAGCATAAGTAAAGTAGAAACTATTTACAAAGCTACTAAAGAAAAGAAGCTAAAGTAAAAAGGAAAACTAATACTAAAAGCTACAATATTTTGCATGAAATATATATTCAAAGTCTTCATAAGTGAGGGCACGATGATGATGCCTACACCCATGAATTAGGACTTCATAAGCACGACTCCGCCAATCCATGGCGTAGTCATCAAAGCATTCATCCAAAATTTGGAGGCATAGGTAATCAGGGCATTTTATGGCCTCGAATACCATTGTAACATGGGAGAGCCATTCCCGAGCTAACTGAGGGAAACGGCCGCCTCGAAACACACACAACCTCAAAATTTTGTTCAAAACATCTCCTCCAGCTACAGATACTCCATAGTAAACATGACCAAATGTCAAACCATACCAATGATCGTACTCTCAATACTGGAAGAACAATTTGGTAAATTGTGTTAGTTCAGTCCTAGAGTCTGCCATCTGAAAGTTTAATTGAGGTTTGAATTAGAAATTTAAATCACTTATTTAATTAGAGACATGTTTACTGTCCTAAGATGTCATTCACTTATTTTTACTATACCGTGTTGTTTGCTTTGGATGAATGGATATGTTTGTTTTAACTTAAAGTTCTCAACTTGGCTCTGATACCAACTGTGACGACCCCATTATTGAGAACCACTAAACTCAACATTGATACGTCACCATAATATCTAATAATAGATTAGAAGGAAACTAATCTAAATCATTAGATACTGTGTTTGGCCAAGGATTTAGAAGAGGGTCTTAAATTAAGCTGGAAGGGATTTTTTATGAAAATATGACATGAATACATATGAGAATGTGAATCTAATGCATGTGATATGAATATTTGTAAATTTAGATGTAAAAATTTTAAATATTTAACATATGCTATATGAGTGTACAATATACAATATAATTGTAAGCCATTAAATTTTTAAAAAATTTCAGTGTGACTTTTACTGTAATTGGCTAAGGGTACACTTACAAGTTTAAGCATACAAGTGTTCCATTCCAATAGAAGATTAAATTGAAAGAAGGCAACCTAAAACTAACATGAAATCAATCCATTACATAAGTTTGTTTAATTCCAATTCTATTATAAAGCCAATCTATTTCATGGGATTTGCTCATTTATAATTCTAATATAAAGTCAATCCGTTACATGGGATTGCTTATTTATAATTCTAATAGTTTGAAGTGAGAAAATGCATATGTAACAATTATCTATCCTAGAGTATGCACAATTCAAATATCACTTAATATATATAACGGATGAGGAGTAATTCTCAACTCAAACATTTAACTACTTTCTAATTCTATATATAATTGATTTTTAATTCAACATACAAGTGGATATGCAACTAAACTCTAATTTAATATGCAAAGTAAATATGTAAGATAATTATGCAACTAATGATTTATTTAACATTCAATTATATATATTCATCCACTCATCAAATCCTAAGCATTTAAGTATAAAGCTAAGTTCCAATATAAGCATAGTAAATATAAAGTAAATGACTTTAATTATTACAAACTATTAGTAAATAAAGAAATTATAGAAAGTAATAGCTCACTTGTAAGAATTTAATAAGCTATAGTTTTTTATAATTTTAAGCGGAAGCAGCTTGCTTATGCACTTGATCTAGCTTCACTAGCCTCTAAATGCACCTGATCTATCATATTTTAACATTTAAATGTGATAGGGCAAAGCCAAGAAATAGAAATTATGGTTAGACTAAATAATCTAAGTACATTTTAAGATTGGGCGAAGAATATTATTATTTAATTGGATATTACTACTAGTTACAACATAAGCACAAGCAAAGGTGCAAGAAGGTAAGCATAAAAGCGTGGAAAAATGAAAGTCATTAAAAGAGCAAAATGAGCTAGAATACTCACATAAGTATACATTATAGCCTATAAATAAAACAAGTATAAAAGCATCCTAATAGGCTAGAAAGAAACTAAAGTGTATATGAAAGTAAATGAAATAAAGTATGTATATGTTCAAATGAACTTATGCTAAGTAAAGAAAAGAGATAATGAAGTATTTAAATGTAATTTTATCAACATTCACTGTAATCTAAATAAATTGTATACAAGTAAAAGTATGATACTAAATATGGAAAATGCATAGTATAGAAAATGAAGGAAGATCTTAGACTATTAGTCTAAGATTCATATAGTCTAGAATTATGAAAAGTAACATAGCTAAAAGCTATGATGAGTCTTAATTGAAAAAAATCTCATATTTTAAATGATTAAAGTTATTTTAGAAAGTACTCGTTCTACGGGTAAATACAGAATGAAGCGAGGAGTTAAACACATTTGTTTAATAAGTAAAGGACAGCGGGGTCAAACAAAAAAACACTCACATTCACCCACTGAGAATGTGAGGTCTCCTTATTACTCCTTATTAGCCTGCCCTTGGCTTAACCAATAATATAAACCCCTATAGTTTTTAATGTGAAAGTTTTATTCATGCACAATATCTTATATGAATGATTCAAATGAATAAGGCTCAAAGCTAAGTAAGCATTCAAGGAAAATTCAATAATTACAACTAAGTGATATCCAGAATTATCTAATTTTTAATGATCTACTTAATGATTAGAGCTAATTGAGCTCCCAGTTAACTTTGAGATATTGATCTCAAGTTAATTATAATTAATAGTAATAATTGGAGCTTTGAAAATAATAGTTTCATTTCATTTGTTATGATATGATAAATAAATGTATAAGTATAATCAATCTAAATAGAAGCAATTTTATTCTAGTCCTAACTATAAGATTGAATCATTATAATTAAATCAAGGCTTAGGTGACTAGTAGGAAAGATTGAGATTAAGAAATTATCAAACATAAGGAATGGAAGTTAAAGTTTAATGTATTAAAGCTCACTAGCTAGGTTATAGTTTGAAAATTCTATTAAATTAAGTGCTAATCTAGCTAGGTTATAATAAAATGAAAGGTTTACAGTAAATAAAAGATGGGATTTAAGAACTACAAGTTCTAAGTATCCTAATAACCAAAGTTTAAGGAATTTAATAGGATTCCTAAACTATTCTAAGTGAATTTGGATTCCTATTACTAGCTCTTAAGAGATTCAAAAAAAGACTTTAAGGATGAGGATAAATAAACTAAGCTCTAATCTAGTCACTAAAGGCTAGTCCTAGTTGATTTAAAAATCTACAATTACAAAGGCATTAAGACTAACTACTCTTAATGGATATAACTAATAGATATAGAAATCAACTACAAATCATATTGTGAATCAATCATAGGGTTTCTACCTTAGGGTTGAAAGGTGAATCAAGCAAATTAGCAGTTGATTCATAAGACTAGAAAGTGAGAACTAAGCTCAAACATAAGAATATAAATTACATGGGAGATATTAAATATTACATATTAGCTATTCTAGAGTTTTATAATACTTAAAATTATGCAATCTAGAAATTAAAATTTATCACAATATCATTAATTAAGAGTCATTAATCTAAAATCACTAATTGTTGTCCAATAAAAATGATTTACATATAATTATAATCCTTATAATATAAGGAGAAAAATGACACTAAGTATAACAACTCTAGTATTGTTATCATTCAACTAATGACATAATTGACTCTAATCCTTTTTCATTAGTCTTAAAATAGTATTAGGAGTTTCCATTTCAATTTTTGTGCGATTTGGAGATCATTTGGCAATTTCCAATATTTCTTAGTTTTCTGATAATTCTGAGAATGCCTAACTTATTTAGACCTCAGAATTGAAAACAGAGTCCACCATTAGACTCACCACATCCAAATTAGCTAGGGGTGATACTTTAGAAGTGTTTGGAAGTCGTCAAAATTTTTCCAAATATTTTAATAATATTTTAAATAAAAAAAAATAGATAATTAAATTGATATCCAATTAAAAATCTGATTATATTTTTGAGTTCCCCACACCTCAATTAGGTAAGGTGAATTTTTTGGATTTTTCAGAGTGCGTTTAGTTATTTAAATTTGATTAAATAAATTTGTTAAAGTAATTAATTAATTATTCATTTAACTTAATTAATAATCATATAAATTTTATTTATTCCGTCAGTTTAATTTAAAAATAGCGAAAGATCCGTTGTTCTCCTCCACACTCCAAGCAGCAAAATGCTTTGATCATAGCCACTGATCCATTTTTATTTAAATCCAACATTTATTACTTAAATATAGATTTGAACTGTTGGATCATCATTCGGATCCAACGGTCATGGCCATTCACCAGTACGCCTTCATCCTCTTTCTGCATGATCACTGGGAGCAGAGGTATGGGAGTATGACCTCTAGCTAGCTGGTATGTCCGACTCTCTTATCCCCTCACTCAGCCTCCTCTCAGGGGTTTTGGAAGAAACTTCCAATAGATATCAAGCAAAGTAAAGGAGAAAGGAGATCTGCGAAGAGCTCGGGGAACTTGCAATACTATCTCTTTTTTTCTTTCTTCAAGTGTATTAAGGTACACTACCTCCCTTTATTCTTACTTAATATGCATAGCGATTAAGTAGCAATGGTTTCCGATTAGGTTAAGAGTTTATAATGGGAGCGATCGAACTCTGTTATGAATCGTTCCTTCTCGACAACTAATGTTAAGTATATTCTAAAAATATTTTTATCAGTCCTATGATTTCATCTTATTGCATAAGTAGATTGATTCTAATTGAGATCAATAAGACCCTAATTGAAATTTTAATCTGAATGCTGCATATTCCGTAGTTCTATGTAACGTATAGGTTTAAAAATTTGTCTCGATTCCTTTGTGAATGTTATTCTATATCGTAGTATTTACCTCAGGTTTCTAAAATAAAAATGATATTTCGATTTCATTTTGAAAAGAATTTCATCTTCTGTTAAATCGAGTTCATCTGAAAGATCGAATTCGATTTAAACTTCATTGTAACTTACTATGCAATGCAAAGGAAAGAAATATTTTAGGGCATCCTAGATTTCATACTCAAGAGTAAATTCTAGGAGGAAAATAGGACCTTAACTGAGGACCATGAGCGACCTTCCCTTTTTGCGATTCATTAAGTGTTGTAAGGATTATAGACTCGCAGCTTCGTGATTCCCTAATCCTCTATCGCCTGCGGAAGAAGGAGCCGCGATTCGTGGTCCCCTGCTATTGAACCGGACGGTTCGACTTAGTTGAACCACGCCATATGTTTGAAGGCCACATAGCAATTTCATCATCTGTATTTTGCTGAGTATGTAGATTAAACCGTGGATTAAGAAATTATGATAACTTAATTAAATTAAATTAAATTTAATTAATTTATCCAAGACCTAATTTTATTTCTATCATAACTTTCAATTTACTTAACTAATATGTTCAAAATTATAGACCATTTTAATCACAAAAATACGTAGATCAATATTACACAATTTAATTTTTGTTTTGATTAATATTTTAATTAGTCAATATTTAAGATTAATTAATTAATTACAAAATTATTTCATCATTTCATGTGACATAATTTGATCATTTAATATCCAAATTAAATGATCAAATAGTCCATTTCACTCACAAAAATATGAGGAACAATAATATGAATTCAAATTTAACATTTGGACTATAATTTTCTTAATCAATTTTTAACCCTAATTAGGAGTCCTAAAAATGCTAAATTTCAAATGTTATCCAAATTTGACCTACTTAGTGTCATTTTTCTCCTTATGAAATAAGGATTTTAATAATATATAAATTATTTTCATTGGACAATAATTAGTGATTTTAGGTTGTTGACTCTTAATTAGGTGTTATTGTAATAATTCTATTTTTCCTAGATGGCATATTTTAGGTGTTATAAAAGCCTAGGGTAGCTTGTCACATTTATTATTCCCCATATCAAACTAGATTACTTTTATTCGAGCTTAGTTCTCATCTTCTAATTGTGTGAATCATTTGCAAATTGTTGATTCACCTTTCAACCCTAAGGTAAAAACCCTAGGATTGATTTACAAATTGAATTGTAGTTGATCCCTAGATCTATTAGTTAAACCATTAAGAGTAGTTAATCTTAATGTCTTTGTAATTGTAGATTATTGAATCAACTAGATCTAGCTTTAGTGACTAGATTAGAACTTAGTTCATTCATTCTAATCCCTAAATCCTTCTCTTAAATATTTTAAGATCTAGTAATAGGAATCCTTAGCTTACTTAGATTTGTTCAAAAATCCTATTGAATTCCTTAAACTTTAGTTATTAGGATACTTAGAACTTGTAGTCCTTAAATCCTATTAATTGATTACTTTAAACCTTTCACTTTATAATGACCTAGCTAGATTAGTACTTGATTGGTTGAATTCTTCAAATTATAACCTGGATAGTGAACTTTAGTGAATTCACCTTAACTCTAATTTCTTAAGTTAGATATTTTCTTTATCTTAATTTCTTCATACTAGATTCATAAACCTTGATTTAATTATTTTAATTGAATCTTATAGTTTAGGATGTGAATAAGAACTAGTTTCTAATATATCAATTATACTTATAAATTATTTTGTCATATTATACTAATTGAATTGAATTTAGTACTTTCTAAACCCCAACTACTACTATACTTGCAATTAACTTGAGATCAATATCTCAAAGTTAATTGGGAGCTCAATTGGCTCCAATCATTAAGTATATCATTAAAATTAGATAACTTTGGATATTACTTAGTTGCAATTATTGAATTTCCCTTGAATACTTGCTTAGCTTTGAACTTATTCACTTGTATCATTGATATAAGATATTGTGCATGAATAAAACTTTCACATTAAAATTAATTGGGGTTTATATTGGTGGATCAGTCTAGGGCAGGCTGAAAAAGGAGTAATAAGGAAATCTCACATTCTCAGAGGGTGAATGTGAGTGTTTTAGGTTTTGACCCCACTTTTCTTTAGATGTTAAATATACGTGTTTAACTCCTCTCTTCATTCTGAACAGAATGAGTACAGATTAAAATAACTTCAATTAATTAATATGTGAGATCTTCTTCAATCTTATAGATTATTGAAACTCATCATAGCTTTTAGCTATGTTACTTTCCATAATTCTAGACTATGTGAATCTTAGACTAATAGTTTAAGATCTTCCTTCAATTTCTATACTATGCATTTTTGTACTTTACTTGTTTACAGTTTACTTAGATTATAGTGAATATTATAAAATTATATTTAAATGCTTCACAATTTCTTTTTCTTACTTAGCATAAGTTCATTTGAACATATACATGCTTTACTTCATTTACTTTCATATGCACATTAGTTTCTTTCTAGACTATTTAGGATGCTTTTACCCTTATTTTATTTGTAGGCTAGGATGTATACTTAAGTGAGTATTCTAACTCACTTTGTCTTTTTCTTTTCCTTTCATACTTTTCCACATTTATATGCTTACCTTTTTACACCCATGCTTGTGCTTATTTTGTAACTAATAGTGATATCCAATTAAAATAATAATATACTTAGCCAATCTTAAAATGTACTTAGACTATTTAGTGTAACCAAATTTTCTATTTCTTGGCTTTGCCCTATCATATTTAAATGCTAAAATGTGATAGATCATGTACATTTGGAGGCTAGTGGAGCTGGACCAAGTGCTAAAAGCTAGCTGCTTCCGCTTATCATATAATAAAAATATATAAATTTTAATTAATTTTAAGTGAGCTTTAATTACTTTCTTTCCTTTATGTTTACTGTTGGTTTGTATTTAATGTTATTTACTTTACTTTTACTACACTTGTGTTGGAGCATAGATTATATTTAAATGCTTGTGATGAATGAATGGATGGATGTAATGAATGAATGGATGAAAATAAATGTATGAAAATGAATGTTAATCAAGTCATTAGCTGCATATCTACTTTGAATGTTGATTGTAATTGGATGAATATTAAATTGCTTATAGAATTGGAAACTAGTTTCATATCTAAGTGAGAATTTCTCTTTATCTACATGTATGAAATGAATGCTTGTGAATTGAGCATACCTTAGGATAGATAATTGTTACACATATTCTCCCTTTAAACTTTTAGAATTATAAATGAGCAATCCCATGTAACAGATTGACTCTATTTTAGAATTAGAAATGAGCAATCCTATGTAATGGATTGACTCTATACTAGAATTTGAACTAAATAATTATATATAATGGATTGATTACATGTTAGTTTTAGGTTGTTTTTCTTTCAAATATAATATCCATTGGAATGGAAGTCTTGTATGTCTACCTTCCAGGTGTTTCTTTAGCCATTTACAAAGGAAACTCTGCTGAAATTTTTAAGAAAATAATAACTTAGAATAATTGTTAGGTTTTGTGTATTTAGAATCTTCACATGTTAAATACTTAGAATCTTCACATCAAAAATTACAAGTATTCACATCAGTTGCTTTTGAAATTTACATTATATCATGTCCTAGTACGTATTGCATCTTCATATATAAATTACATAACACAATTCATAAATTCCCTTCCATATTAACTTAAGACCCTCTTTTAAATATTTATCCAAACACAATATCTAATAATTTGGATTAGTTTTCTTCTAATATAGTATTAGGTTTTGTGGTAACATATTAATGTTGAGTTAAGTGATTCTCAATATTAGGGTCATCACAGTTGGTATCAGAGCCAAGTTGAGAACTTTAAGTTATGACAAACACATCCATTCATTCAAAAGCAAATGACACAATATAGTAAAAATAAATGAATGACATCTTAAGATAGTAAATGCATTTTCAATTGAATAAGTGATCTAAATTTTTAACTCAAACTTTAATTTAACTTTCAGATGGTAGATCCTAATACTGAACTAAGACTTTATACCAAATTGTTCTTTCAATATTGGGAGTATGATCATTGGTATGGGTCGACGTTTGGTCATGTTTACTTGGGAGTATCTGCTGCGGGAGGTGACATTCTAAATAAAATTTTAAGGTTTTGTGTATTTAGAGGCGATTGTTTCCCTCAGCTAGCTAGGGAATGGCTCACCCATGTTACTACAGTGTTTGAGGCCATAGAATACCCTGATCATGTATGCCTTAAAATTTTAGTTGAATGTTTTAGTGACTACGCCATAGACTGGTGGTGTCACGCTTATGGAGTTGTTATTCGTGGTTGTAGGTGCCTTCATCATGCCCCCACTTATGAAGACTTTAAAAATGTATTTTATGTAAAATTTTGAAACTAGTAATACTAGTCTTCTTCTTGCTCTAACTTCTTTCCTTTAATGGTTTTGTAAATAGCTTCTACTTCATTTATGTTTTTTTCTTTTCCTCTAAAATAGTAATCTCTTACAAGCTTCAAATTTTAATGAGAATTTCCCTTTCTTATCTTCTTCAGTTTTTGATTGATGTTTTCTTTTCCTTTCTTTAGAATAGATCAAAATCCCAATATTCCTATTGAACCAATAATGGAAGAACCTAATTTCACTACGACTTCCCAAACATATAAAATGCAAAATTTGTTGGATCTAATGAAGGTTATGGTAGAAGCACAGACTCATGCAGTAGAAAGGATGGCCTTATCCTACAACCCTTCCCAACCTTCACTTGCTCCATCCCAAATTTGCCCAACTCCTCCTCAAGCTTTTTCTCCTATTATACATGAACTTCCTTTGGCTCCATAGCCATCCTTTGGCCCTGTTGTGGATGCCTACCTTCTTACTTTTCTTTATCTGAACCCTTCGATCTTCAATGGTTCAGTTTACCATTTCAAATCCATTGAATGGCTAAAGGCCATTGAAAAGACTTTAGCTAGTATCAAGTGTCCGAAAAGTGAGTGCCTCTGTCTTGCAACCTATCTATTACATGGAGAAGTCGAGTACTGGTGGGATAGTGAGTTGAAGACTCACTTCTCTGAAGTGCAGATAAAAGACATCCCTTTGGATGAATTCGAACAAGTGTTCCATGAGGAATTCATTTCTCCTTTTGCCCAAACCATAATAGAAAATGACTTTATGCAGCTTACTCAAGGGAGTCGTTCCGTGCACGACTATGAGATGGAGTTCCGTAAACTCTCTCGCTTTGCTCCAAATCTAATCCATACTGAAGTGGCTAGGTGCACTAGATTTCTTTCCGGTCTTAAAGATTCCGTTAAAAGTCATGTGATGTCTCAACATCATGGCAATTTTCCTAAGCTTTTAGAAGGTGCTCGTATGGTTGAGTACCATCAAAACCAAATGGATTTGAAGAAGCGCTCCCATTATCAGTCTTCCAGATCAGAACTGTTCAAGAGGAATCGTTTGCATGGTCCAAAAGTCTTCCAGCTTATTTCTGGTCAAAACCCAAATCAAAATCCTAGCCAGAACCCCAGGAAAAACCAGCAAGAAAGACATAGAGCAGTTTGTAATAGACCCCATTCATATGGGAAGTGCTACCACACAGGTGATAGGTGTTACATATGCGGCAGAACCAATCATAAATATTGGGAGTGTCGTGCTAACTGGATTGTGGACAAAATAAAGATCAATCACCAAGGTTTTGTTTAGAATCATATTCCTATAAATTATCAAGCGCCAGCGCTTACCTTGATGCCTCCTCTTACTAGTGGAAGTGATCAGCATCAAAAGGGAGTACCTCCATCTTCCTCTAAGCAAGGCCATTACAGTAGAAAGGATAAGGGCAATTCCATTGCTAAGTCTCCTGCAGTACCAATGGTATACACTGTCTTCTTCAGCTGCCCTTGATGACAATAGTATGGTTATCGGTACGTTCTAAATTTAATTTCTTATTTTCTATTTTCATTTTCTTCTGCAATTTTAATTTCAGCATTTTCCTGCTTTAATTTTTATTAGTGTAATTAAAGTTTATTTTCCCTGCTATAGGAACTCTAATTATTAAAAACTAGTTCTGTGACACTCTCTTTGATATTGGTGCTAGTCACTCTTTTATGTCATGAGTAGTACCTCTTCCATAAATCTTCAACATTTCAGCCTAGGCAGTCCCTTAGTAGTTTAAATGTCATCTAGTGTTGAGATGAGTGCTAATGAGTTCTGTTTAGTAGACATCTCAATCAGTAACCAATTCTTCCAATCCAAACTTAATTGTTATGTCCATTACGAATTTCGACATAATTTTAGGAATGGATTGGCTGAGTAAGTTTAATGCCGTAATAGACTACTTTCGTAAGCGAGTTTCACTTAAGGTTGGAAAGAAACCTGAAGTGTTTGTAAGAAAACTTGGCTTAACTATATCCTTAATCAATGCAATTGAAGCTAAGGGTCTCGTTAATAAAGGTTGCTATGCAATCCTAGTAACTTTAATTAGCAAAGGCAAGCAAGTAAGTAGTCTAGAAGAGACTATCATTGTTAGAGAGTTCCTGGATGTGTTCCCTGAAGACTTTCCTGGACTACCTCCTTTGCGTGAGGTAGGGTTTTCTATTGAACTTTTCCCTGGAACTCAACCCAAATCTAAGGCTCCTAATAGAATGGCTCCAAAAGAACTGCAAGAGCTTAGAGAGCAGTTGCAAGAGTTATTAGAAAAAGGATTCGTTCGCCCTAGTATGTCACCTTGGGGAGCTCCTATATTATTCATCAAGAAGAAAGATGGTTCAATGCGGATGTGTATTAACTATCTAGAGCTTAACAAAGTGACTGTGAAGAATAAGTATCCTCTCCCTAGGATCGATAATTTGTTTGATCAACTCACTGGAGCGAAGATCTTCTCCAATATTAACTTAAGGTCATGTTACTACCAGATTAGAGTCAAAGATGAAGATGTTTCCAATACTGCATTCAGGATTCGATATGGGAATTTTGAGTTTTTAGTCATGTCTTTTGGACTGACAAATGCTCCTTCCATCTTTATGGACCTGATGCAGTGCATCCTTAAACTGTATCTCGATGAGTTTGTCATCGTTTTCATCGATGATATCCTAATTTACTCAAAATCAGCTGTTAAGCATGAAGAGCATCTATGTATCGTTCTAGAATATAAACTTTATGCTAAGTTTTCTAAGTGCGAGTTTTGGCTCAAGTACATGACATTTTAGGGTCACGTGATTGATGCTGAAGACATTAGAGTAGATCAAAAGAAAATCCACGCTATTTTATGGTGGATTTAACCTAAATCTATAACAGAGATCCACAGTTTCTTAGGACTCGCTGGCTATTACAGAAGGTTCATTCCTAGATTCTCTCTAATTGCTTCGTTGTTAACTTAGTTAACTAGGAAAGATGTTCCCTTCATCTGGAGCACAGCCTATGAAGAATCTTTTCAAAAGTTAAAATAGTTATTGACTTCAGCTCGTGCTTTAGTACTACCTCGTGAAGGTAAAGATTTTCAAGTTTATAATAATGCCTCTAAGGTAAGACTTGGATGTGTTCTGATGCAAGATCACTGTGTGATAGCCTATGCCTCTAGACAACTTAAGCCTAATGAAAAGAATTATCCTGTGCACAATCTTGAACTTGCATGTGTAGTTTTTACTCTAAAGATCTAGAGACCCTACCTGTATGGAGTTTAAGTGTGAGATATTTACTGATCACCAAAGTTTGAAGTACATCTTCACCTAGAAAGAACTTAACTACCATCAGCATAGGTGGTTGGAGTTACTTTGCGACTATGATTTGGAAATCCAATACCATCTGGCTAAAGCTAATGTTGTAGCTGATACCCTTAGTCGTAAAGCACTTTATCTTCCCTTTGCTGCAGCAAATCTTTGATTAAAGATGTTGTCAGATTGAATCTTGAGCCTATCAGTTCAGCTGATTTAGGCACTCTACTATTTACTATTCAGTCAGATGATTCCCTAAGATCTAAGATTGTTAAAGCTCAGAAGGAAGATTCGAGTTATTCTTTGTTAATTTCTAAAATTGTTAGTGGCAAGAGATCTGAATTATGTCTTGATGATGAAGGTGTGGCATTCAGAAGTTCAGGTTATGGATTCTTAAAAGCTTGTAATTACAAATATTGTTTGAAGCTCATAACTCTGGCTATGCAATGCATCATGGTAATTGTAAGATGTATCAAGATCTCAAGCAATCATTTTGGTGGTTCAACATGAAGAGGGATATAGCAATTTTCATTTCCAAGTGCCATCCCTATTCCTTGGTAAAGGCCAAACATTAGAAGCCTGGTGGACTTCTTAAACCCTTAGACATTCCTGAATGGAAGTGGTCCAATATCTCCATAGACTTTATTGTAGGTTTGCCTAAGAGTAGATCTGGTTTTGATTTTATTTGGGTGATAGTTGATAGACTCACAAAGTCAGCCCATTTTCTAGCTATTCGTCAGATAGATCCTGTTGAGAAGTTAGCCAAGCTTTATCTTAAGGAGATCGTTCATCTGCATGGTACACCAAAATATATAGTTTCTGACAGAGACAGTAGATTCACTTACAAATTTTGGTCAGCTGTTCAGCAAGACTTGTGGATGAGTTTAGCATTGAGTACTGCTTTCCACCCCCAGATAGATGGTCAGACTGAGCATGTTAATAAGATCTTGGAAGATCTCTTGCGTCTTTGTATTCTAGACTTTGGTGGATCATGGGATGATCATTTAGCGTTAGTTGAGTTCACCTACAATAACAATTATCAGTCCAGTATTGGTATGGCTCCTTATGAAGCTCTTTATGGAAGGAGGTGTATAACTCCAGTTGCTTGGACTAAAGTAGGAGACTCTCAACTTTATGGTTCCGAGTTAGTAGAAGAAATTACTAAGAAAGTTCAACTGATCAAGCGCAATATGACTTCAGCTCAGGATAGACAGAAGAAATATCATGATGCTCGTCATCGTTAGTTGGAGTTCCAAGTAGGCGATAGAGCTTATCTTAAAGTTAGCCCGATAAGTGGTGTGCAGAGATTCAGTGTTTCTGGAAAGCTGAGTCCAAGGTATTTAGGACCCTTTAAAGTGATTGAGAGGATTGGAACATCTGCTTTTATATTAGAGTTTCCAGAAGACTTCTCGGCTATACATAATATGTTTCATGTTTCGTCACTAAGAAGGTGTTTGCTAGATCCAAGTCAGCAAGTTCAGATACCTATAATGGAAATACAACCCAATCTGACTTTCGTTGTTAAGCCTGTTACGATTCTGGGGCGGGATCTTAAGCAATTAAGAAACCGCAACATTCCTATGATTAAAGTCCACTAGCAGAATCATCTAGCTGGTGAAGCCACATGGGAGAAAGAAGGGGACATGCTAAAGAAGTTCCTAGAATTCTTTTCTTAATCAGGTAGATTTAGTTCTTTCAATTTTGTTATCGTTTCTTTAGACTTCCTTTGTATTTTCAATTTTCTTGTTTTAATTGGTTGTGTGTCGTGGGCAACACTCTTTTTAAGGTGGGGAGTCTGTTAAACCTGTTGCGATTCTAGTGTTATTACCCTTCAATTATTGATATAATTTACTCTAATTCTTTTCCATTAGTCTTAAAATAATATTAGAAGTTTCCATTTCAATTTTCGTACAATTTGGAGATCATTTGGAAATTTTCAACATTTTCTAGTTTTTTGATAATTATGAGAATGCCTAACTTATTTAGATCTCAAATTTGAAAACAGAGTCCACCATTGGATTCACCACACCAAAATTAGCTAGGGTGGTATTTTGAAAGTGTTTGGAAGTCATCGAATTTTTTTCAGATATTTTAATAATATTATTTTAAATACCCAAAAAAGTTAAGATAATTAAATTGACATCTGATCGAAAATTTGATTGCATTTTTGAGTTCCCCACACCTCAATTAGGTAAGGGTGAATTTTTGAGATTTTTTGAAGTGCATTTAGTTATTTAAATTTGATTAAATAAATTTGTTAAATTAATTAATTAGTTATTCATTTTAATTAATTAATAATCATATAAATTTTATTTATTCTGTCAGTTTAATTTAAAAATAGAGAAAGATCCGCTGTTCTCCTCCACACTCCAAGCAGTAAAACGCTTTGATCATAGCCACTGATCCATTTTTATTTAAATCCAACATTTATTACTTAAATATAGATTTGAACTGTTGGATCATCATTCAGATCCAATGGTCATGGCCATTCACCAGTACACCTTCATCCTCTTTCTGCCTGATCGCTGGGAGCAAAGGTATGGGAGTACGACCTCTAGCCAGCTGGTATGTCCGACTCTCTTATCCCCTCACTCAGTCTCCTCTCAGGGGTTTTGGAAGAAACTTCCAATAGAGTATCGGGCAGAGTAAAGGAGAAAGGAGATCTGCGAAGAGCTCGGGGAACTTGCAATACTATCTCCTTTTTTATTTCTTCAAGTGTATTAAGGTACACTAACTCCCTTTATTCTTACTTAATATGCATAGCGATTAAGTAGCAATGGTTTCTGATTAGGTTAAGAGTTTATAATGGGAGTGATCGAACTCTATTATGAATCGTTCCTTCTCGACAACTAATGTTAAGTATATTCTAAAAATATTTTTATCAATCCTACAATTTCATCTTATTGCATAAGTAGATTGATTCTAATTGAAATCAATAAGACCTTAACTGAAATTTTAATCTGAATGCTACATATTCAGTAGCTCTATGTAACGTATAGGTTTAAAAATTTGTCTCGATTCCTTTGTGAATGTTATTCTATATCGTAGTATTTACCTCAAGTTTCTAAAATAAAATTGATATTTCCATTTCATTTTGAAAAGAATTTCATCTTCTGTTAAATCGAGTTCAATCTGAAAGACCGAATTCGATTTAAATTTCATTATAACTTACTTTGCAATGCAAAGGAAAGAAATATTTTAGGGCATCCTAGATTTCATACTCAAGAGTAAATTCTAGGAGGAAAATAGGACCTTAATTGAGGACCATGAGCGACCTTCCCTTTTCGTGATTCATGAAGTGTTGTAAGGATTATAGACTCGCAGCTTCATGATTCCCTAATCCTCTATCTCCTGGTGAAGAAGGAGCTGCGATTCGTCGTCCCCTGCTATTGAACCGAACGGTTCGACTTAGTCGAACTGTGCCGTATGTTTGAAGGCCACATGGCAATTTCATCATCCATATTTTGCTGAGTATGTAGATTAAACCATGGATTAAGAAATTATGATAACTTAATTAAATTAAGTTTAATTTAATTAATTTATCCAAGACCTAATTTTATTTTTATCATAACTTTCAATTTACTTAACTAATATTTGCAAAATTATATACCATTTTGATCATAAAAATAGGTAGATTAATAATATACAATTTAATTTTTGTTTTGATTAATATTTTAATTAGTCAATATTTAAGATTAATTAATTAATTACAAAATTATTTCATCATTTCATGTGACATAATTTGATCATATAATGTCCAAATTAAATGATGAAATAGTCCATTTCACTCACAAAAATATGAGGAACAATAATATGAAATCAAATTTAACATTTGAATCATAATTTTCTTATTCACTTTTTAACCCTAATTAGGAGTCCTAAAAATGCTAAATTTCAAATGTTGTCCAAATTTGACCTACTTAATGTCATTTTTCTCTTTATGAAATAAGGATTTTAATAATATGTAAATCATTTCCATTGGATAATAATTAGTGATTTTAGGTTGTTGACTCTTAATTTGGTGTTATTATGATAATTCTATTTTTCCTAGATGGCATACTTTAGGTGTTATAAAACCCTAGGGTAGCTTACTTATCACTTTTATTATTCCCCATATCAAATTAGATTACTTTTATTCGAGCTTAGTTCTCATCTTCTAATTCTGTGAATCATTTGTAAATTATTGATTCACCTTTCAACCCTAAGGTAGAAACCCTAGGATTCATTTACAAATTTAATTGCAGTTGATCCCTAGATCTATTAGTTACACCCATTAAGAGTAGTTAGTCTTAATGCCTTTATAATTATAGATTATTGAATCAACTAGATTTAGCTTTAGTGACTAGATTAGAACTTAGTTCATTCATTCTAATCCCTAAGGACTTCTCTTAAATATTTTAAGATCTAGTAATAGGAATCCCTAACTTACTTAATATTAGTTCAAAAATCCTATTAAATTCCTTAAACTTTAGTTATTAAGATAATTAGAACTTACAGTCCTTAAATCCTATTAATGGCTTACTTTAAACCTTTTACTTTATTATAACCTAGCTAGATTAGTACTTGATTGATTAGATTCTTCAAATTATAACATGGATAGTGAAATTTAGTGAATTTCTTAAGTTAAATATTTTCTTTATCTTAAATTCTTCATACTAGATTCCTAAATCTCGATTTAATTATTATAATTGAATCTTATAGTTTATGATGTGAATAAGAATTAGTTTCTAATAATATCAATTATGCTTATAAATTATTTTGTCATATTATACTAATTGAATTGAATCTATTACTTTCCAAACCCTAACTATTACTATACTTACAATTAACTTGAGATCAATATCTCAAAGTTAATTGGGAGCTCAATTGGCTCCAATCATTAAGTAGATCATTAAAATTAGATAACTTTGGATATCACTTAGTTGCAATTGTTGAATTTTCCTTGAATGCTTGCTTAGCTTTGAACCTTATTCACTTGTATCATTAATATAAGACATTGTGCATGAATAATACTTTCACATTAAAATTAATAGGGGTTTATATTGGTGGATCAGTCTAGGGCAGGCTAAAAAAGGAGTAATAAAGAGACCTCACATTCTCAGAGGGTGAATGTGAGTTTTTTAGGTTTTGACCTCGCTTTTCTTTAGATGTTAAACAGAGGTGTTTAACTCCTCTCTTCATTCTGAATATTCCCACAGAATGAGTACATATTAAAATAACTTCAATTAATAAATATGTGAGATTTTCTTCAATCTTATAGATTGGTGAGACTCATTATAGCTTTTAACTATGTTACTTTTCATAGTTCTAGACTATGTGAATCTTAGGCTAATAGTTTAAGATCTTCCTTCAATTTTTATACTATGCATTTTCTATGATTTAGTACTGTACTTTACTTGTTTATAGTTTACTTAGATTACAGTGAATGTTGTAAAATTATATTTAAATACTTTACTATTTCTTTTCCTTAGCATAAGTTCATTTGAACATATATATACCTTACTTCATTTACTTTCATATTCACATGAGTTTCTTTCTAGCCTATTTAGGATACTTTTACCCTTATTTTATTTGCAGGCTAGGATGTATACTTAAGTGAGTATTCTAACTCACTTTCTATTTTTCTTTTCCTTTCATACTTTTCCACATTTGTATGCTTATTTTTTTGTACTCATGCTTGTGCTTATTTTATAACTAGTAGTGATATCTAATTAAAATAATAATATGCTTAGCTAATCTTAAAATATACTTAGACTGTTTGGTCTAATCAGATTTTCTATTTTTTGGCTTTGCCCTATCACATTTAAATGCCAAAATGTGATAGATCAGGTGCATTTAGATGCTAGTGGAGCTGGACCAAGTGCTAAAAGCTAGCTGCTTCTGCTTATCATATAATAAAAATATATAGCTTTTAATTAATTTATGTGAGCTTTAATTACTTTCTTTCCTTTATGTTTATTGTTGGTTTGTATTTAATGTTATTTACTTTACTTTTACTACACTTGTGTTGGAACTTAGATTATATTTAAATGCTTGTGATGAATGAATGGATGGATGTAATGAATGAATGAATGAAAATAAATGTATGAAAATGAATGTTAAGCAAGTCATTAGCTGCATATCTACTTTGAATGTTGATTGTAATTGGATGAATATTAAATTGCTTATAGAATTGAAAACTAGTTTCATATCTAAGTGAGAATTTCTCTTTATATACATGTATGAAATTAATGCTTGTGAATTGAGCATACTTTAGGATAGATAATTATTACACATGTGATTTTTTCCCTTTGAACTTTCAAAATTGTAAACAAGCAATCCCATGAAATAGATTGACTCTATTTTAGAATTGGAAATGGGCAATCCTATGTAATTGATTGACTCTATACTAGAATTAGAACTAAATAATCATATATAATGGATTGATTATATATTAGTTTTAGAATGTTTTTCTTTCAAATATAACTTCCTTTGGAATGGAAGTCTTGTATGTCTACCTTGCAGGTGTTTCTTTAGCCATTTACAAAGGAAACTCTACCGAAATTTTTAAGAAAATAATAACTTAGAATAATTTGGCAAATAGTATATTTATATTTCACATGCTAAATACTTAGAATCTTCATATCAAAAATTGCAAGTATTCACATCAATTGCTTTTGAAATTTATATTATATCATGTCCTAGTACGTATTGCATCTTCATATATAAATTACAGAACACAATTCATAAATTCCATTCTATCTTAGCTTAAGATCCTCTTCTAAACCCTTTACCAAATACAATTTCTAATGATTTAGATTAGTTTTCTTCTAATCTAGTATTTGGTATTGTGGTGATACATCAATGTTCAGTTAAGTGATTCTCAATATTTGGGTCATCACACTAAGTAGGTCAAATTTAGATAACATTAGAAAAATTAGAGTTTTTGTGACTCCTAATTAGGGTTAAAAAGTGATTATGAAAATTAAAATTCAAATATTAAATTTGATTTCATATTATTGATCCTCATATTTTTGTGAGTGAAATGGACTATATGATCATTTAATATGAGCATTAAATGATCAAATTAGATCACATGAAATGATGAAATTAATTTATAATTAATTAATTAATCTTAAAAATTTACTAATTAAAATATTCATTAAAACAAAAATTTGATTGCATATTATTAATCTACTTATTTTTATGATCAAAATGGTATATAATATTGTACATTTTGGTTAAGTATATATATAACTATGATTAATTAAAATTTACTTAGTTAAATATTTAATTAATCATAATCTTAATCAATTATGGCATAATAAAAAGAAGGAAAATGCTATGGTTACACAAGAATATACATCAAAAAGTATTCAGTACCAATTAGAAATTTTCTTTTTTCTGTAATTTTTGTATATAGGTCTTATCAAAAAGTGCATTCAACCAATAATCTACTTACACATTGGATTGACACATCATCTATATATTTTGGTGTATACTAGTGTGTAAGTGTAGCAATACTCTAAAAAGAATGACAATGAAATAATTCAATGGCACAATTTACTAGGAAGGGACAGCACTAAGAACAAAATTTGATTAAAGAAAATTTTAATTAAACAATCCTCATCAATGCTTCCCGCTCAGATTTTCCATGTGGCGAGCAACTAATGGAGACGTGTGGCTTCATTCTTCAAGGATTCTAGAAGGTCGGCATCTGTACTGAATCGGCGATTTGTCTCTGTCCAAATAAAACCGCGGTTCAGGTCTGCACTTCATCTCCTTTGTTCGACATCCGTCGAAAGATAAGCTAGGGTTTATCTTAACTCAATTATTTAATGGTTTCGAATGAAGAAGAAACACTCAAAGAGAAAGACCATATGTAATGATTTTAAAAGCCCTAAATATGGAGTTTCAAAACCTTAAAAACAAAGTTTAGAAAAAAAATTCTAATTAAAAAGTGTATTTCGATTTATGTCTTATAAAGAAGACCGAGTTCATCCATTGCCTAATACTTCAGGCAGAATAACGCAACTAAACATCAAATGAAAAGATCTAACCAAAGGATATAACTAAAAGTAAAATATGCATAATAATGGCGTACTTAAATCCTTCGGATCGCTCCTTCACCGCACAGGTTCGGACTCAGTAGAGCACTCCTTTGTTCTCTCATGTTTTGCAAAAACAATCAGCAGTCTAAGAGTGAGCTGAAGGTAAGGTTTTCACGGAAATGGGAGGCCGGGAGGCACCGAACGTACGCCATTCTGCGATCGCAGATTTTGGCCAGGCGATCGTGGAGGGAGACGTACAGTCCAATGATCTCGGCCGTCGGATTCCAGCCTTGATCCGACAGCTAGATCGGGGGATTTAATTCGGGCCGCTAGATTTGGATCAAAAGCGCAACGACTTGGATCGCTCTGATCGCTATCCCGTGCATGGCCTCCCGCAGTGGATCCACACGAAAACAAAAATTAGCCGTCAATTTTATTATTTAATATTTGTATAAATTAATTTAAATACTTTATTTAACTAATTAATTGCACACATTTTAATAATCATAATTAAATAACGAAACGCACTCCAAAAATTCCAAAAATTCACACTTACCTAATTGAGGGGTGAGGAACTCAAAAATATAATCGAATTTTTAATTGGAGCTCAATTTATTTATCTTAATTTTCTAGGTATTTAAATATTATTAAGATATTCGGGAAAATTCGATGACTTCGAAATACTTCTAAAATACCACCCCTAGCTAATTTGAGTGTGGTGAGTCCAATGGTGGACTCCATTTTTAATTCTAAGGTCTAAATAAATTAAGTATTCTCAGAGCTATAGAAAACTAGGAAATATTGGAAATTATCAAATGATCTCTAAATGGCACAAAATTTGAAATGGAGGCTCCTAATACTATTATAAAACTAATGGAAAAGGATAAGCATCAATTATATTACTAATTGATGATAATAATACTAGGGTTATTATATAGTATGAAATCTGAATTTGAGTAAATGAAACTGTAAGACTGTGTTGTATGTCACTTAATTTGTAAGTATGCATGTGAATATGCCACAAAACTGTATGCCACTGATATGCTAGCTGGGTATCTTGCGGACACACCACTGATTTTATAGGTGAACCAATGCTCCGCTAACAGAGTCTTTAGGTGAGCCAAATCGCTTCGCTAATACTGACATGATATGCATTATGATATGCCAAGGTTTAAATACCGATATGCTTTAAATCATCGACAAATCTGAAATCTCATGTAAAATCTAGTAATGATTACATTTATCTCCATTGTGCAAAATTCACTTAAGTGAATTCTGACTCTTGAGTTTAATTTATTATATTTTTTAGATTATAATCAGTATAACTATCAGCTGAAGGGATTGAATACACATAGCTAGCATGCTTCCAAGAAAGGGGATTTAACACTTAGTTTATTTAATTGCACTTATCAAAATGTATGATGATAAGATGCAGAACTTGGTCACAGTTTATTATCTCAAACTAAGTTGTTAAATACTTTAATCAAAATGATACAGTGAGCTCTAAAAGGATAACTTCAGATATTTAGTTTGTTTAAAACTGCACTTATCGAAACGCATGACGATAGGAGGCGGAACCCGCTCACAGTTTATTATCTCAAACTATGTATTCAAGTTTACCCAATTACGAATCACCTAGACTTGGAACATTTACTTTAAGCTGGAATGCACTTATCTAGTCACATAGGATAAGATTGAGACTCTACAATCTTACTTAGAGTGACTTGTCCAATCCTAGTATATTACTGAAAGAATTAAGCACTATGGGTATACATTTACACAATTAATTGATAATATATTAGTTTTTTTCCCAAGTCTATTTAAGCAACAAGGACTTTCAGACTAAAGAACCCTTACTCCATTGAAAGGTACTACACAAGGTTCTAAAGATATGACCCTAAAGTCACTCAATTTAGGTTACTACCACATGGATGAATCTCATACTAAGTTCTTAGGAAATCTTACCACAAGGATCTAAGATCATATTTCTAAGGTTAATAAGGATCATCTAAGTTTACCTCAAAAATGTAGACATTAAGCTCTTCCTACCTCAATAGATTAGTTAATTAAGGCTTACAAATACTAATTTATTCATACTAAAGCAAGATCATAATAATCTTGCACTTCTATCTTAAAAGAAAATATAAGTCCTAAGCTTAACATTAATTTCACAGCTATTACTTCCTTAAGTTAGAGTTGATCTGATCAGATGGGTAAGCCTATTTGATCACCACCTGTACTAAAATCATGGGTTTCAATCATGTATGCTATCAGGAATTAGTCAAATTACAAATCAATATAGTATTATGACTTATCTTATGCTAAGGGCTTATATAAGAAAAAATCAAGGAGTTAAAGATAAGTATTGTGGCACCCCTAGCACCACTGCGGTCCTGTTAACTTTTAAGTTAACATAATTATGGTGAAGTGGTCACCAAATGACAAGTTCCTCTTTTATAGATAGATTAGATATTCATTCTAATCTAATATAATTAAGGAAATACCATTTACAAGAGTATTAAACTAAATGATAAATAGAAGAAATATAAGCAGAGTGCAAAAGAAAAATATAACATCTATTTCATCATAATACAATAGAAGAAATATACAACTCAGAATAAGTGCAATAAAAAAAAACCAAATAAACATATTTTATTACAACACATTTAAAGAGAAATAACTGAAATAAAAGCACTTATCCTCATTAAAAAATATAGACAAAGGATTAAGGATCTTCAATAGTGCTCTCCTCCTCCGGATGTAGATCCCCTGACAGCTCTACAACTTCAAATAGCTCAGAATCTACCATTGTCAGTTTCATAATGATAGGACCCCAGCCAAAAAAGAAAAATATTGTTAGACATATTATCTAAGTATATTTTAGGATGTAAAATTATTAAGTACTTTAGATATCACCATTAAAACTTAACATATAAATAAGCAAGCATAGGAGTAGAGTGCATATGAAAAGAAAAAGATAGCTATAAACAACAAGTTTATAATTTAAACAAAAGAGGAAGTAAACACATACCTCCAACCATAGCTGCAATAAGGTTAAGCATAAAAGAAAGAATAAATACTAATAACTGAAAGAAACTAATCTTAAACATGCTTATGATCAATTGAAACCTCATGCTAATTAACATAAAGTAAAAGAACATGATGATATATTTATATAACTAAAAATAAGACTATCATATGTATATATATATATATATATATATATATATATATATATAAACAAGTGAGTAAGACTAGCATCCTATAAGTGAATAAAGCTAGCATCCTATATTTGAAAGCTAGTAAATACAGTAAGACAGTAAATAAAGAAGTGCTGAAGTACAGAAAAGTAAGCTAAAAATAGTAAATATAAAATTGAAAACTGCTATGGCTAAACAAGCCATTCAAACTAAAAGTTTGTAAAATAACTCACTTAGCCTGCTAAGCTAAGGCAGAAACATCAAGTAGGAGTGCACCTAAAAATAGTATGCCATAATAAAGAACTGGCTAAATAAACCATGAAAAAGAAAGGTCTAGCGAATACCATCCCAGGCCACCTTAGGATTAGGCTTAGTTAGACATTGCAATAGCCAGACACATATCATCGTAGCCAATCTTGAGTCTAGGCTTGGCCTACATTAAAGCAAAAGCAAGAATAGAAAGGTCTAACAAATACCATCCTAGACCACCTTATGACTATGCTTGGTTAGACATTGCAGTAGCTAGACAAATACCATCTTAGCCAATCTTGGGCCTAGGCTTGGCCTGCACTAAAGCAAAAGCAAGAAACGGAAGAGGCATACTAATTAGATCACACTTTACTAAATTAAAAATTATGAGAACTAAAAGGAATTTATAAAAATGCAAATGATGTTCATGCAATTCAATATTGACATAAGATACTCATCAAATATTTTATATTCACAATATATGTCCAAGGCATAAAGCTCAAATACAAGGTAAGCAAAGCATCAACATTCAGAGTGAGTAAGAAACTCTACTAAAATATAGGTGATATCCATTATTGTCTAATTTATCTATTCTATATACTCTAAGCTACACAAGTTTAGGATTTCCAATTCTTACTATCGAGTGTAACTCAGATTCATGACCTTATAAGTTAAAAATAATTAGTACTAGTTAAGTCCTAATTATGATTTAATCAATGTCGACTATACAAATTAAGTAAGAAATCAATCGACCTATTTGATGATTTAAGTAACCCAAGCCCATCTTGATTAAGACCAAATCAAGATGGAAGGATTAAGAATTAAACTCAAAATATTGGGAATCAATTTCTTAATCCAAAGGTGAACATAAAAGACAAAGTTTAAAACCCAATCTCATGGATCAAAGATTAAAGAAAATCCTATTAAGTAAAGTCACACTTAATAGGATGGATCTCTAATCTTAAATCTAAGGTTGAAAGGTTAAATAATCATAAATAAATTATGAAAATCTATAAACTAGTAAAACTAAGGTCTCTCTCATTGAGTAACCCAATTTACTCAATGAATGAAATCTAATCTAAATCCTATTCTTAATTCCTAAAGGAGAAGATCTTAAGGAACTAAGATGAATACTCAAGAAATTGCCTTAACTATTCTTGACATGAAAGCTTAAGAGAAGGATTAGAAGACAAAAAAGAAGGCATGTTATGAGATGAAATTCACATTATAGAGCTTAATTTACTTATGATTTACTTAAGATGAAATTTAGAGTTTTGATTTAAAAACTTGATTTATGGGCTAAATCAATTGAATTATATTCAGAGTCACTTTATTTACTAATTTTAGTGATTAGAACATAAATATAGGGTTTAAGAACACTTAAACCTAAATTTGGGCAAAATAACTATTTTGCCCCTACTTAAGGGTCTAAAAAGTATCCTTTTAATTTAGGGCTCTAAATTAAACATTTCCAATGGCAATTGATTACTTATTGTCTAACATGAAGATAGATAGTAAGTACACTAAATTTGGATAATTATTAAGCCTTATGAACTCAATTTAAGAAAATTGTCTCATAAGGGAAAAAATGGTAATTTTACTTAATGGAATCTAAATTTTCTATCAGTTTATTAAAGCTTACTGTTCAAGGATTCCATAAAGTCTAAGAACAATAAATTCTGAGGTATAGTAGTTAAGATACAAGCAAATCAAATTTAGGGTTCTATTATGTAAATTAGGATTTTATAAGTAGGGTAAAAAATCTAACTTTTTTATTTGAAGTCCAAATTCAATAAACTCAGTGACTATAGTTTCCTTATAATACACTGAGTACTTTAACTAGGAGTAAACCCAATTTGAACTCCATTTGGTCAAGTTATGATCTAATTAGGGTTAAGGGTGATTAGTGAGCAATTAGTGAACTTAATCACAAAATCACTAAGCCAATCACACCACTAAGTTTTAATATACTCTAAGAACTATCTGAAACTTGAATCACTCAATTTGGATTATTAATTTTGCTAATATTTACCAATCAAGATTTAGGGTAATTAGGGTTGATTAAGGAGTCTAATCATTAAATTATAAATATTTTTTCAGTTTACTAATTATTAGGCCTTCTTGATCAAAATAGTATATTGGAAGACCTAATTTGGAGCTCAATTGACTAAGTTATGGTGAATTAAAGTGATAGGTTAATTAGGATTAGGTCCTAAAAGTGATTAGGCAAAATAAAATCCAAACAGAAAAATTGACACTATGAGAGTAATCTAGAGGCTCTCTTGATTACTTTAAGACCCATATTGGATATGTTTGGGTGAGTGCGTACAAAGTTATGATAGTTTAAACATTTGTGGCATTTAGGGCATTAATTATGGGGTCCTAAATGTCACTATGCAAATATAAGTCATACTAGAAATTGAACAGCACCATTATGATCATTTATTTTTGCTAATCACAATGGTATATTTTTTTGATATATTTGGATGATTTATTTAAGGGATATGAGTGTTTGAATATTTATAACTCACTAAGTTCATTAAACTGAAATTTTATCATATAAAATTTATTATTAATTTTCAGATCAGTGGCGGTCCCAAAAGAAAAATGTCACCGTGCAGACAGGTCTCAAAATACACATGGCAGCTAGCGATGCGGGATGGTGGGCCCCTCACACACCGGATCAGACGACAGTCTTCAGAGGCGGGGCCCACGATGGATCTACATCTGATGTTCGTATGACTGACCCGGATACTCAGGTCGGTCTGGGCTGACCTAGCTCGACAGCATCTCTTTTAACGTCGCAGGCTGCCAGAACCTTCAAGTTTGGGCACGAAATTCCCAGCAGTTGTAGGACTCAGCCCAAACGTTGATGGAATGAGGACAATAGGGCCTTCTTAATGGTGATTGGGCCAAGACTTGAAGTGGCTTATATCAGTGATAGAATCAAACCCTAGGTCTACTCAGGCGGAAAGAGGCGAGGATGACACTGTTTATCACTGTGGATCGAACCTCAAATTAGTTCAATCGGGTTCGATCGAACCCGATCAGACCCAACATATCTTTAATCCATTCAAGGAAATAACAAAACAAAAGAAAGATTACAGATTCAAAAGAGAAATCGGGAGATTGACATACCTGTGGATCGACGGGTACAGATGATCGAGCGGCTGGTTTCGAGGTTAAGGTTCACTGACTAAGTCAGAATTAAGAATGATGCCACCAAAGCTAGTGGGGTATGAGGTGCTCTAAATGGAAGGTTAGGGATGATTGATGAGCGATGGTAGATGCCTGGCTGTGCGGTTGGGGGCTTCATGTCGCCATGCGAGCCACGCGGAGCTCTAGCGAGGAAGGTGAAGCCTCTGCCGTCCGATGCGAATGATCAAACGATCGAGGAGAGACCGCTCGATCAAATGGTGCGATCATAAAAGAGAGAGACAACATGAGAAGAATAGATGGTGTCGTTCAAGAATAATATTTAATAATAATAATATTATTATTTTTATTTTAAATTGATTTCATTAATAATTATTTAAATAATTAATTGCATTCTAAAAATTCCAAATAAATCTTCCCTAGCTAATTGAAGGGTGAGGAACGCAACGACGAAGTCAGATTTTAGTTGCGACAAGTATTTAGTTTTCTCATTTTCCGAGATATTTAAATATATTAAAATATTCATCGAAAATCTAATGACTTCCAAACACATCCAAAATATTACCCCTAGCTAATTTGGGGGTGATGAGCGTAATGCCAAAGTCAGATTTTTAATTTGAGATCAAATTAAATAGGTCAAATTCTAGTGTTTCTGGATTTCCTAGAATCAAAATTTGATCCATTTGACTTCTAATTTGGACTAGGTCATTACTGTGAACTGCTAGTGGCTTAATTAAAGTACTAGAATCACAATCAGAACTTGGTTTAATTTTAATTGACTTAAGTAACAGCTTGAGTTGTTACAGACTCCCTCACTTAAAAATCATATCGTCCTCAACATCATACAAGTAAAAAGAATGATTGCAAAAATTGGAATGAATATAGAGTAATTCAATAGAGGTGAAAGAGGTATCATGGTTATCAAATATTTTTTGATGCTTGGATCAAATAACTGATTCTTTCTTCTACTTAGTTTCATTAGGTAACCATTCTTCTACTGAATTTTGAATATATGGATTAATCAGCATTTTAATTGATTTTGATCCTTGCCTTAGATTTTGACAGGCCTTTCCACAAATGATAGATTTGGTTGAATTCCTGCTGGAGAAAATAAAGATATGATGATGAAGTTCATGGGAATTTTAATCCACACTCAAATAAGGATTGAAAGAAGGTAGGGATTTACATGCATATAAAGTCCTATAATAATTAAACTGAGATCATGTCACCTTGCCACAAATTCAGCAATTCATTCCTTAGTAGATTGCCTTGCATTAGGAATTAAAAATTCGATAGACAATTACCTTTTATAACTATCATGGATTTTAAGAATATGAAACTATCCAAAAAGAATTAAGACTTAAGGATATTTTGAAGGTTCAAAGATTTTCCATTTAGAGTACAGTCTTTAAACTTGCTAGACCTTCAAAATTTTAGCTTACAAGAGAAGGCTAAGAAATTCTATCCCAAGTTTTGAAGCTTAAGAAAATTAATCAAATTAAGTGATAACCATTTGTTAATAAAGATATTAATAAAGGATAGAGAAGCTAATATTCATCCATACTAAATACAACTTTAAATGTTTAAAAGTTAATCCCTTAAGTCATAACACACGACTTATCACTATAAGATAAGACTATCACTTAATAGGTGACATCACACACTAAGCACATGATAATTTAAGGATTGAAGATCACAAAGGTTTTATGTTTAGGTGATATCCATCACTTAAGAAAGCTTAGGCAAGTCAGTTAAGCCACTATAAGACTTAACAAGAATTAAGGGATATTAATAATTCTAATTTAATGATTTGGAATCCAAAGATTTGGCATCAAAGATCTATCATTCCTTGACTACACATTCTATTTAGAATTTAAGGTTAGGAATTGGCCAAAGATCCATCATTAGAATCTAGGTTTAATAATAAATCCAAAAGGATTGGCTAATAATTTTTACATAAGGATAAGATTAGGATGACCTAACTGTATGAATTAGTCCATACTAGGTTTAAACTAATAAAGAGATATTTATCTCTTACTAAGAGATCCTACTGAAGCAAAAAGGATCAATATCCAATTAGTATACATAGCCTCAAGGTTAAGGAATATCTTAAGATATTAAGTCACACATGATGACTTAACACCAAAGGTTTGAGAGGTTACAAAAAAAAACTACTAATCGTCAGATTAGCGGGATAGACGGCTAGATAGTGCGGGGCTTCATTGTCGTGTGACCCGGGCTCCACAGCGGATCGTCTGTGGTCCGCATAGTGAATCTCGATGGGTAAATTGGTATAGGATAGATTTGCAAATATGAATTATTGGGATCCATTATGTGCAATTATCCCAATTTAATTTAAATTGAATTATGGTTCAAATGGCCTCCAATTTTTACCAAACTTTCACCACTAACTAATTTGGGGGTGGGGAATTTAAAAACACAAACACATTTTAATTCTGGGATCAAAATATTTTAGGTCTAAATTAGGGCATATAGACTAATCAAATGGGGCTAGATTGACTTAGAGATGTCCAATTAACCTCAAACTTTTAGGATTAGCTTAAATTGGTATTCTAAATGAAATGGAACTATAATTAATGCTTGATTAAACTAAAATTATGCAGGATAACAACCTTGGGTTGTTACAAATCTGACTTTGTCGGATTCACAATGTCAAGACCCCAGCTAAAAAATAGAAAATCTTACTTAGGCAATGCGTCTAAGTACATTTTAGGCTCACTAAAGTGCATTAACTGTATTATAGGGATATTTAACATAAAATAATAAGTAAAATAGAAATTGAAAGTAAATAGTTGAAAGTAAAGCTAAAACTGCTGGAAAACAAGTAAACCAAACTGCATACAATACTGGAACATATGCCATGCATTAAAATAAATGAATTCCAAAATATGCAACATGGAACTTCAATGCATATGCTAACATAAAATGTTTGTGCCACAATAATGTAACAGGAAATGTGCCTAACGCACTGAAACAAAAGTATGTGCCCAACGCACTAATACAGAATATGTGCCATATGCACCTATAAAAGATCTTTAAATTGTGCCCAACGCATCATAAAGAAGTCCTTAAGTTGTGCTCAACACACCATAAATATATCCTTAAGTTGTGCCCAATGCACTGCTAATAAATAAAAGAGTATGCCCAACACACTGATACAAGAAACGAGTTGTACCCAATGCACTAAGTATAATAAAAGGTTATGCCCAACACATCAATAATCAACAATATGCATTGTAAGATCATCATCCTATAGCATGCATAAACTATATGTCAGAAACTTAATTGAGTCTTAACGTACTGAAATATTGTATGAAAATACATTCATAACTACAAAATTGTCTGAAAGTATATAAAATAAAAATCCATCAAAAAATAAATCAGATATCCCCATTGTTATATATTTACCCAAAATTATAGGCCTAAACAAATGCTAAGATATAATCAAGTCTTAGTTTGATAATAAGGCTAACTAAACATGATATTTTATTAATATCTTGGCCAATAGTCTAATCAACTCAATGACATATTACAAATTCAATTATTAATAATAATGAACGGGTTTAATGATTCATCTTATAAATTCATTCACTTATACAAGCTTAACACTTTAAGCTCATAACTGATCAAATTTTATAAAGAAATCAACATATTCAAAGTCCTTAATAAATTTGATTTGGAATTTTAAGGGTTATCTTAATGTGGTTCTAAGGATAAGCTAATTATTCAACACCTTATGATATAATCCACAAATTTAGGTTTTTAAGCCTTTCTAAGGGATTCATACTAAAATTCAACTACAAAGCCAAGGATTAAAAGATTAACTATCCAATAAGGATTCAAGGTCTAACCTTAACATCAGTATTAGGCTCATACTAATAATAGACTAAGGAGTTTTCTTACTTCACAATTGGCCTTGCATAAATACCACTAAGGTTAGGATGCACTAACCAAAATATATATTCTACTTAGATCAAAGAATCCAAAGAGACTAAAAGATTGAACTTTGAAGCTAATAACTTAAGTGGTATGAATCACTTACTAGGCTCACAATAATGGAAGGAGAGAACTATCCAACTGATTTGGATGCTTAATATTAAATGAATGGGATGGTGCTAACACCTTTAGTCACAAAAGATAACTTAACAAATTTGGATTATATGGCTATGAAATCCTACTCCAATAGGAAGATTACTATGAAATCCTACTCCAATAGGAGGATTCTATGGCTATAAATTTAGTAGAATGTGCCTTAGTTAGTCTACCTCTTTAGTTCTTCTTGCTAAGATAGAATTGACTCGGATGCAATCATGAGGGATTTGAATGATATATGTCTAATTATGTAACAACTCAAACTCTTAAGCACCAAGGTATTATCCACTTTGGCTAGAAATGGCTCACTCTTTTATCCTTAGTAAGTCACCACTTTTGGGAGTGCTACTATATGAGCACACTTAACTTTGGAGTTATTATCAGAAATTCCACCATTATTTGAAAAAGCACATCAATGTTTAAGAGTTCCACTAATTAATACTTAAGTGGGTCTTTACAATCTCCTAAACTTAAGTAACTAACGTCCTCGTCTGTATCCACACAAACATCTAGGAACCATCCATTGGATAGATACGACTAGAGGTGGCTCCCGTCATGGGTTCAAAAGGTTGCTCACATAAAGTGATATGTTGCCGTATATGATATTAAGCTCTTATCTAACACCCAATGGCCTATTCTAATACTATTTGTAACAAACAAAACTCTTATACACCAAGGTATTATTTATTTTGTCTTGAAAGGTCTCACTATTTTGTTCTTTGAAGATAACTTTTCAGAATGTCACCCATATTGGGAGTGTTTCTATCTAAGCTCATTTAACTTTAGAGTTCTTATCAAAAACTCTACTTTATCTGAAAATATATCTTAATGTTTAAGAGTTCACTAATTATGACTTAAGTGGATTTTTACAGATTTTATAATTCGGCTCGGATCTAGCCATGAGTGGTCTAGATGATACATATGGGACATTCTATTCAGAAGCTATATTTAACCAGTTACTGTTATGGCATGACTAGTCTAGGCACACATCCAGTTAAAATGAAAAATAAAATTCAATTCAGTTATTTACAGTTCAATTCAGCTCAGCTTATAATTACTTATAACGCTTTCTTTATTTATGTATTTTAACTAAATTTCTAGTTTTATACATGATTTTCTATCTAAGCATATTAGGATGTTAGTTTTCAGTACTATTTTACATATTATGTATTTTTATTAGTAAAATTAACATGTACAATTGATCATAGCTATTTAGGAATTTCTTTTTACTGTAGTAGTTTTATATATATACAAAATGCAATACCTTTTTACAACTATTTGGTTTTGAGGTTTATTTACTTATCTTATATTTTGCTTAAGTTATCAATACATTTTTATAACTTTTCCTATTTCAATTGTTGCCTTGTATCACCTTTACTGCTTATGATGATTTGATATATCCTAAGAATTTAGTAATAATTTATCAATATAAAATGTACTTAGACAATTTGTCTCACATAAGAATTTTCTTTTATTGGCTGGAGCCTTGGCATGTAAAAATCAATATATCAGATTTAAAGCATTTCCAGAATCTAGCTTGAAGTGAGGGGTAAGAGCAAGATGATGACACAATACTCAAAAATTATAGGGCATCATAGCAGATGCAGCGCTGGTGGCAATGGCGATGGCGCAAGGTCCAAACGAACGGTCTCAACATCACCTTCAACTTGGACAACAAGGCTCTCATCAGAGGATCAAATGAATCTCAAAAGCTAATTCCCTAGGCTTTGATCCTGCGATGATCAATTCTACCCAGCGCCATTCAAATTCAGTAATTTGATTTAATGATCAATAATAATTACGATAGAAAGAAAATAACTTGTATAGAACAATAGAATTGAAATTAGATATATAAGGATTGGATGTTATTGAGCTTAGGGCTCATAATTTGACAATCAAATCAAGTGCAAACAAACATGATCGATCGTCAGATAGGTTCACAGATAGCAGCAATCACAATCAAACCAATGCAATGGAAATTAAAGGCAGGATGAGGGGAAAAATGGAGGTACATGATTGAGCTTTTCATCAAGCTGCAAGTCAAAGAGGGAAACACGATTTCCAAATTTCCAAGCCCAAAATCCTTACTCCCGATAATGCCAGTGGGATTTTGAGATTAGAGAGGATAATGGGGGAATCCATAAAGCTTCGGGAGTGTCGGTAACTGTTGGCTCGGGAGCAAGCGACACACATCGTCGTGTGCGCCATGCGTTGTGCGTGATGGAGAGGTGACAGGGATGACGGCTCTGCCATCTAATTAAATGATCAGACGAGTCAGATCTGATGGAGAAGGAAACAAAGTGGCAATTAATTGGCGGAGCTATTACAAAGGGCTTAGAAATACTATTATTAAATCAATTTTAATTGATTCTTTTGATTAAAATTGACTGATTAATGGCATTCCAAAAATTTCCAATAAATTCCCCTTAGCTAATTGAAGGGCGAGGAATGCAAAGTCAAAGTCAAATTTCAATTTCGACGAGTATTTAATTATTCAAATTTTCAGGATATTTATAATATATTAAAATATTTGCCGAAAATACAATGACTTCCAAATGCTTCTAAAACATCACCCATAGTTAATTTAGGGGTGATGAACGTAATGGTGAAGTCAAATTTTTGATTTGAGGTCAATTTAGATATATCATATTTAGGGTTCATGAAATTCCTAAAATTAGGATTTGATCCATTTGACACCTGATTTAGATCAATACTTTAGGGTGGGTTCCTAATAACTTAATTAGAGTGTTAGAACTAAGATAAGGACCCAATCAATCTTTGATTGATTAGGGTAACAACCTATGGTTATTACAGACTCCCTGTGGAGACCCGCTCTTAAGAAGGGGGCGGTCGTCACTTGGCAAACCCCTCACTTATTACTAGATTATGGTATGACCCCCAATCCACTAATAAGAGAGGGATTAGCAGCAAAATATTTCATTAAATACATATATATCATTTAAAGTGCAGATGCAAGTAAAGAATGAGTTTATATCCATTATATCATAATGTAAAAAATAAGAAAAATATGCAGCTCAAAATAAAGTAATACAGTGAAAAAAAAATACATAGGGTACCTGTATTAGTACAATATTTTAATAAGTTTAAAAGAAATGAAGGAAAGTAAACTCTTAACCTCACAAGAAAATAAGAAACTAAGGGTCTTCAGCTGTAGGGCGCTATTCCTCTTGATCCAGCTCCACTTCTAGCTCAATCACCTCAAACAATTCAAAATTTATCATTGTCGGTTTCACAAAGACAGGGCTCGAGCCAAAGAAAATAAAATTTGATTAGACCTATTGTCTAAGTACATTTAAGGCTGATTAATTTTATGTATTAAATGATATCACCATTTATTTAAAATAACTAAAGCAAACAAATGGTTGCACAAGCTAAGAAAAAATGAGAAAAGCTATAAATAATGCATTTATAACTTAACAAATAGTAAGGTAAGAAGGCATACCTCAACTCCAAAGCTGCATCAAGTTTAGGTAATATGTATATATGTAAAATAAACTATAAGTACTGAAAAGAAAGACTTATCATAATATACTGATGATCAAATAGAATTATGCAAATTAAGAAAATAAACTGAAGTATGATACATATAAATAAACAAAATAAATATTTAGCATCCTAGCATATATGTAAGCAAGTAAATGCTATACTAAAGCTGAATTGTAGTAAAAGTAACAGAAAATAAAACAAATTATGTAAAAGCTATTTGAGCTAAAAAAGCTTCTGAACTATAACTGAATTGAATTATATTGTATCATATCATATCATTTAGCTTCTCAAAGCAAAGGCAGAAAATTCTACTGTACTGAAGAGGCAGAAAATACATATGTAATAATTTTTAATTATTTTACTTTACTCTTGTGGACACGTTCAAAAGTAGCTGAGGAGTAAAGCACGTATGCAAGACTAAAGTGGGTTCCTAAACCAGACATAACTCTCCCCAATGAGTATGTGTCAGGTATCATTATTTCTCCTTACCGTCTGTCTATTGGCAGTAATGTGTATACACATTCTCCCGTCTAGAATATGAACCTAATGCAAGTATTATCCTAATGTTCTATATTTTCATTTCATGCATTTAATTATCTTATATGTTATGCTCAATGTAAAAAGGCTTAAAATATAAGGAATGTAAAGCAACAAAATTCAATAGTAAGTGAGAGACTCTACTAAATACAGGTGATATCTATTATTGTATAATTTATTCATTATAGTTATTCTAAGTTTATTCAAGCTCAGGATCTCCAACACACTACTATTAAGTATAAACTCAGATGCACGGCCATAGAAGTATAAAAAAATTAGAACTGATCAGGTCCTAATAAAATTCAATCAATGATGCTTATAGGTTAAATAATTAATCAACACATCCTAATTAATAAATTTAGATGATCCAAACCAAATTTTGATTAAGATAAACTAAGATTGAGAGATTAATAATTAAACTCCAAAATTGGAGTTTAATCTGTTTATCCAAAGGTAAATCTAAAGGCTAAGGCTTGAATTCCAAGCCTTCTTAATACTACAGGTTAAGCAATCTTGCTAAGCAAAGTCAAGCTTAATAAGATGGATCTCTAGACTTAGACTAAAGTTTAAATACAAAATAATTAGAAATAAATGATGAAATATATAAACTATTAAAAACTAAAGTTTCATCTATTGAGTAACCCATTTAATTAATAAATAAATTTTAGTATAATTTTAATTTCTTATTCCTAAGGAAAAGATCCTAAGATTAAAGGAAAGTCTTAAAGAAGTTCCTAAAGAATAACTTAGGATCAGATTGAATAGTTTAAACATTGATGTTAATTAATTTTAACTATCAACCTTGTTATGATGTATATACTTAAGGAGGGCATAATGTGAGCAAAGATCACTTTATGAAGTTATTTAATTAACATAGGAAATTCTGAGAGGATTTTAGAGTTTTTCTCAAAATATCAATTTTATGAGTCTAAGAGATCTTAAGTTGATTATAAATCAGTTATAATACTGATTTTAGTGATTTAATTAAGAATATAAGGTTTAAAGACACTTAACCCTAAATTTGGGCAAAATGATCATGTTACCCCTATTTAAGGGTCACAAATGCTACTTTTTGATTTAGGGTTCCAAATTGAAATTTATTGATGCCAAATGATTACTTATTGTATAATATGAAGATAAATAGTAAGTACACTCAATTTGGACAAGGATTAAGTCTTGTGAGCTCAATTTAAAGATTTTAGCTTATAAGGGTATTTTGGTAATTTTACCTAGTGAAGTCTGAAAATTTTGTCAGTTTATTTTTATTTATTGTCTAGGGATTCAATAGAGTTCAAGAACACTAAATTCTAATGTATATTGGTCAAATTATTGCCTAAACAAATTTATGGTTCAAGAATGTAATTAATAGATTTTAGGAAATATTCAAAAACATAACTTTCTTAAATAATATCCAAATTTATTAAAATCAATAGCTATAACTTTCCTATAACATGCTGAGTGCAATGACTTGGAGTATACCTAATTTGGACTTCATTTGATTAATTTATGAGTTAATCAAGTTCTAGAATAATTAGGGCAAATTAGGAAATCTAATTATTAAAACCTAAATTTTCTTATAGTTTACTGTTAATTGGGTTCTCCTAATCAAAATGGTATATTGGATGACCTAATTTGGAGCTAAATTGACTAAATTATGGCTAATTAAATTTCTAGGTTAAATAGGGTAATTAGTGAGAATACCCAAAAGTCATTAGTCAAATCTCAAGTCCAACAGCAAAATTAATACTATCAATACATTCCTGATATTCTCCTGATTAAAATAAGACCCATATTGACTATGTTTAGGTTAGTGTGTACAAAGTTATGACCAATAGAAGTTTCCATAGAGTTTAGGGTTAAGTGTGAGGTCCTAAAATGTCACTATATTAAATATGGAGCATACTAGAATTTTGATACTATCATATTATTCCATTCATTTTCTGATTAAAATAAATTTTATATTTAATATATTAAGACTTATGGTTTGCAAACTACGAGGGTTTAAAGGTTCTGTAATTAATTAATTTAATTAGTCTTAATCTATTAATCAAAACTTTACTCGTTTAATTAAATAAATAAACCATTTATTTCTGTTTAACAGTGGGACCCACAACTGGCGGCAAACCCGACACAGGCAGGGCCCACTGATACATGCGGAGCTACGGGAACAGGCGAGGGCCCTGGAGGGGTCAACCAGACATGGCCGAAGTTGCTGTGTGGCATCTTGACACACGAATTGACGCAGAGCGCAGTGGCTCTATAACTGACACACAGATGGCTCGCAATGCGCAGATCGGGCCGCGTGTTGGGCCTGACCCGAGACGAGATGGGCTTGCCTTCCTGATAGGAACCCAAGACAGGTGACCTAGAGCACGAAAAATGATGTTTTCCTGACAGTAACAGGGTCCAGCCCGCATGGCTGAAGGTAGGTCTCAACAGGACCTACCCGATGGAGGTTGAACCACCACCTAAGATGGCCTGGCTCGACCACAAACCTAAACCCTATGTTAGGACCTATGCCATCGAGGGTCTAATGGTTTGCACTATTTATAGATCAACGAATTCACTCAATTGAGCTCAGTGGAACTCGATCAAACTGGTCAATCGGCAATTAGCAATGTGAAATAGGGTTTCAAAAGTTGATATTGACAATTGCATAAAGAAATGGGGGAAGATCAAAGATACCTGGATGAGCGGGTAGAAATCTAGGGTTCGCAGAGACAACATCATGAATGCTCCCAATGGATCTAGATTGCACAAAGTGAGTCGTGCACATAGAGGAGAGCTTATGGAAGGTTAACGAGGTCTAAGAGGAGCTTGCGAGGCTCAGCGAGGTGGCGGTTCGCCATGGCTTACGGCAGCGCGACAAGTGTCCTGCACGCGAGAGCGGTCGGGACAACAACTCGGTGTCGTTCGATTAGCCAATCGAATGGCTCGAATCTTTCATCAGATTAGACGGGAGAGCTGACGAAAAATTGCATGTGGAAATGGCGCAGGGGCGCCGCCGCTAACATTTAATAAAACAATAATTATTAAATTAAAAATATCAAATTTCTTACTTAATCAATTAATTTAATGGCTTCCAAAAATTTACAAATATTCACTCCTAGCTAATTAATGGGTGAGGAACGCAGCGACGAAGTTGGATTTCTATTTTGACGGGTATTTAATTTTCTTATTTTTGGGGTATTTAAATATATTAAAATATTTGATGAAAATCCAACGACTTCTAAATGCCTCTAAAACTTCACCCATATCTAATTTGGGGGCAATTAATGCAATGACGAAGTAAAATTTTTGATTTGAGGTCAATTTAATTTGGTCAATTTTCAGGGTTTTTGAAATTCCCAAATCAGGGTTTGGTTCATTTGACCCCTAGTTTGGACCAAAACTTTAGGGTGAGGTCCTAATACTTATTTAAGAGTGTTAGAATCAAAATTAAGACTTGGTTTAATCCTAATTAACTAGGGTAAGAACCTTGGTTGTTACAGACTCCCCACTTAAGAACAATATCATCCTCAACATCACTTCAGTTGGAAGAATGACGCATGGATTACAAATAATAAATTGAAAAGCAGGAAGCTGAAGAAGTAACTGGGTTCTCAAAGAGATTTGGATATGTATGGTGCATATCCACTTCATTTTCCCAAGTAGATTCTTTCTGCGAATGATTTTTCCATTGAACATTCACCATTGGAATGGAGCGATTTCTCAACTGCTTTTGATCGCGAGCCAAGATTTCGATAGGTTCTTCGACATAAGAGAGATTCTTCTGAAGGGAGACTGCTATAAGTTGAACTAGATGAGATGTGGAATTCATTATGAAATGTAAAAAAGTGTTTAGGAAGCTTTAATCTATAGGCAGCATAGCTTATATTTTCTAATACTTCAAAAGGTCTGACGTAGCGAGGACTGAGCTTTTCTGCTACATCAAAATGGAAAACTCCTTTCATATGTCTGAGTTTGAGATAAGCAAAATCTCCAACATTAATATTTAGAGAATGATGATGAGCATCGTGATATTTACTCTGGCAATCCCGCACTGCTCTAATCCTCTGTGGATTAATTATAGTTTTTTATTCATTTCTTATACAAGATCAGATACATAAACTTAAACGCTACCGGTCTCAGACTATGCAAGTAGAGTGCTGCATTTCCTGCCATATAATGCTTCATATGATGCCATGTCAATGCTTGCCTAGAAACCATTATTATAGGCCAACTCCACCAGGGTATATGGTCTTCCCAAATTTTTTTGAAGTCCTGGATGCATTAATGCATAAGATCTTCAAGAATCTGGTTAACACGTTATGTCTGACCTTCAGTTTGTGGATGACAAGCTGTGGCAGCCGCCCCCTTTAATCATAAGGATTAGGGTGTGGTCGTCACTAAGCACATCCCTTACTTAACATTAGGTTAGAATTTAAGACTCCAATGCAATCTTAAAAGAAAGATGTGCTTTTCATAATAAAGCAAATGATAACAATCACTTAATGAGTATACTATGAAATCAGAGTGCGGAAGAAAAGTACAAACTGAAATAATCATCCATTCATCCATATTACAAAGTAAAATATCCAACTTAGAATTTATAATGCAAGAAAAGTAAAGTACAGTTTTAATCTTGTATTATTACAAACATTTAAAGTTAGAAGCTAAAATATAAAGTAAAGTCTCTCATCCTCTCAAATGCAAAAGTAAGTAAACTAAGAAGCATAATCTAGTGATCTTCATCAACCTGAACCTCCTCCTAAATCTGTTCCTCTGCAGGTTCTATCTCCTCAAATAGCTCAGAATCTACCATTATCAGTTTCATAATGGTAGGGCCAGCCAACAAAAAAAAAATCTAATTAGACAAAATGTCTAAGTACATTTTAAGGTAGTCAATTTTTATGTATTTTAAAGATATCAAAAACTTAACTTAAGCATAAAAATAGCAGTAAAGCGACAAAGAAAGGAAAGGCAAGTTATAATTATAAATTATAACTTAAACAAAATGTGAGGTAAACACATACCTCAACTTAAGCTGCATAAAAGGTAAGTAAAGTGCAAATATAAATCTACTAAGTACAAAGAAAAGTTCTAAGTAATATGATTAGACTAAACATGCCAATTTATAGAATAGAGTAAGAGTACTGTACTGAAAATAAAGTCTAGCATCCTAACATGCTTTTAAATAAAGTAAAGCGACTCAAATAAAAGAAGATTACAGACAAATTCTGTAATACAAGAGAATTGCAGAAAATGATAAATATAATAAAAAGTGAACTGAATTGTAAAGTAAAGGTAAGTCAGAACTGTAAAGAAACTATAAAGATAACTAAAAAGACAACTATAAAGTGACTGTAAAGTAAAAGTAATGTAACTATAAGGTGACTGTAAAGTAAGAGTAAAGTAAGGTATATAGTAAAAGTAAGTGTAAAGTAAAAGTAAAGTGCGAGATAATCCTACTTAGTTCTGCCAAAAAGTAAAGTCCATCTGCTCATCTAGGAGAAACATATTAGATTAAAGTATGTTGTGCTAGGAAAGTATCCTATTCACAAGGTAACGTCCATCTAATCATCCAAGAAAGTGTCCCAGGCAAAAGTAACACGCATTAGGGGAAATTCCCTAGGAAAAAGTAACACACACTAGGGGAAATTCCCTAGGCAAAAGTAACAAGTACTAGGGGAAATTCCCTAGGAAAAAGTAACAAGCACTAGGAAAGTGTCCTAGGCAAAAGCTATCATAAAGTAAAGTTATACTAAATGGACAGACTAACTAAAACATAACCCATAAGGTGTATTAAAGTTTATTTTATTTAAGTTTTCTTTTTAAGTTATGCAAATGATATATGAATGTAATTCAAATTGTAACATAAAATATTCCTCAAATATCTTATGTTTAATAAAATATGTCCAAAAGTGTAATGAGGCTCAAAATAAGGAAAGCGTAGCATATCAAATTCAAGGTATTAAATAGCACTACACAAACTTTGTGATATCACTTATTTTCTAATTTAATCATTCTAACTACTCTAAGTTACATAAGATTAAGAATCATAAATTCCTACATTGTTTGTAACTTAGAATCACAAACCTATAAGTTGAATATAATTAGGACTGGCCATATCCTAATTATAACTGAATCAAAGTCATCTACAAAGTTAAATAAGTAAATCAATCATCTTAATTTGTTATTTTATATATCCCAAACTAAATCTTGATTAGCTAAATCAAGATTGAAAGGATTAAGAATCAAACTCCAAAGAATGAAGTTCAATTACTTAATCACAAGGTCATCTTAAGGACTAAGGTTTAATCCCATCTCACTAATTAAGTGTTAAGGCAAATCCTATTGAATAAAGTCAAATTCAATAGGATAGATTTCTAAACCTAATTTTAAGATTAAAAGATCAAATAATCATTTAATAAACTATGAAAAATCTAATAAACTAGTAAAATCAAGGTTTCACCTTAATGAGTAACCCACTTTACTCATTAGATGAATTCTAACCTAAGATCTATTCCTAATTTTAGGAATTAAGGCTCTTAAGTACTAAGAGTAGCACTCAGACACACATCCTAATTAAGGTTATAAGACTTATAGAAGGTTCAAGAAGTTCAAAGGAAAGGAAGAGAACTCTCCTTTACTTAGGATTTTTACTTAAGTCTAAACTTAGGATTTTCCTTGAATTTCTAATTTGAGATTTAAAATCATCTAAATCAAGGTTTAAATCACTTTAATTACTATATATTATGATTTAGGGATGAATTTAGGACTTAGAATCATTAAACCCTAAAATTGGGCAAAATGACTATTTTGTCCCTACTTAAGGGTCTAAAATTTATCTTTATGAATTAGGGCTTAATTCTAAAATTTATTGAAGTGGAGTGATTACTTACTGTCTAATATGAGTTTAAATAGTAAGTACATAAATTTTGGCTAAGTATTAAGCCTTATAAGGTTAAATTAAGAAATTTGACCTATAAGGGTAAATTAGTAATTTTACCCTAATAAAATCTAAGTTTTCTATTAGTTTATTAAAACTTATGTTCTAAGGTTTCTATAGAACCTAAAATCATCAAATTTTGATATGTATTGGCTAAGTTATAGCCAATACAAGCTTAAAAGTTAATAATTAGGATTTTAGTATAATTAGTGAGTGATTAGAGAAATTAATCACAATATCACTAAACCAATTACACAGTTAGGTTCTAATCTACTTTAGGAGTTCTTTGAAACTTGAATTATATAATTTGGATCATTAAATTTGCTAATCTTTACTAATTAAGATTTAGAGTAATTAGGGTTGATTAGGAAATCTAACTGTTGGATCCTAATTATTTTGTAGATTACTGCAAATTAGGTTTTCTTGATCTAAATAAATATTTTGATTATATAATTTGGAGTTAAATTGACCAACTTATGGTCAATTGAAGTTCTAGGGTTAATTGACCTAATTAGGGTTAGGTCCTAAATATGATTACTCTAAATCTAATCCAAACAGCAAAGTGAATACTACTAGATTAATCCTTAGGGTTTTCTGATCACTTTAAGACCTATATTGGGTATATTTGGGTAAGTTTGTACAAAGTTATGGTGGTTTGAAGTTTATTATAATTAGGGTTTAATTTTGGATCCTAAATATCATTAGGTGATTTAAACCTCCAATTGGAAATTTCATAATGCCAAAATGATCTTGACATTTTCTTGATTTCACTAGTATAAAGTTTGGTTATGATTGGATTAATAGATTTTATTTTATAGCTAATTGAATAATTTGTAATTTAATTAATTTAATTTATTAAATCCATTTCTTATTTTTATTCATACGGCTATTTTAATAAGGCGTGCGGGTCCCATTAATAGAGGATAAATGGACACATGCGAATAACGAACCGGCCGCAGAGTCGGGCCGAGGAAGACCCAAAAGGAGTATCGGGATCCTTCATATTCTCCAAGGCGCGAACAGAGCCACTAGGGCATCTCCCTAGATGTCGATCGCGACACCTCCAGAGGTTGAACGCATGTTGAACACAAGTCCTCAATCCCTTCTCCCTATCGAATTAAGTTTCTTAAGTCCCGATGTCCTTTATCATCCAATTTCATGATGCCCTAATCTTATTGCAAAAAAAAAAATTAGTTTCAGTCGATACATACTGAATCCAATTCCTGATGAAAGCTATCGTTGAAATTGATCATAGCATATCACATTAAGGTATCATAATGAAATCAAAAAGATTAATCAAAATTGAATTGGAAAATGTTAAGTTTAGGAAAAATACAGATTAATTCCAATTACATGAGGTCTTGAACTTAACCAGCTAAGATTATCACCATATTGCTAGGGCTCATTGCAGAAAGGATTAATCTCAATGATAAATCATCTTAACGTATTTTCATAGGAAATTGGGGTACCTGAAAGTTGACTTTTGTTGAGACCTCGATCGAGTGGGATGGAGAGATCCATTGATTCAAACCCTCCTTTTACTCCAGAACGATCCTAAAATGGATATCGATCTCAGGATGAAGGTAAGATAGAGATTTGAAGAGCGGTCGCAGCATCTGGCATAGGCAGAACATGCCGCGCGTCCTCTGCTCTCGACACACGCTGACTCGCGATAGAGATGAAATGGGGATCATCCGATCCCCAATCAAATGGCTTAGATAAGCCCTTAGATTTAGATGGCGTGGGAAGGATGAAGAGAATGGCGTCAGTTAAATGCATATTAAATATATTAATATTAATTAATTTTAAGCATACTTTCTTAATTAAATTTAATTAATCGGATGCATTCTAAGAATTCTCAATAAATTACCCCTAGCTAATTAAAGGGTGAGGAACGCAACGGCGCAGTCGGATTTTTGATTTGGAGAGTGTTTATTTAATCGAATTTCCGGGATATTTAAATATTTTTAAAATAATCGTCGAAAATCCAATGACTTCCAAATGCCTTCAAAGTTTCACCCCTAGCTAATTTGGGGGTGGTAAATGCAATGATGAAGTCAGATTTTTGATTTGAAGTCAAAATAAAAAGTCAATTTCTAGGGTTTTGGGATTTTCCAGAAATCAGGATTTGATCATGTGATTCATGATTTAACTTAGATCTTAAAGATGAGTTCTAAATGACTTAGTCAATATACTAGAACCATAATTAGGACTTAGATTAGTCCTCAGAGACTTAAGTAACAACCTGGGTTCTTACACAAGCGGTGCTCATTGTGGCGTCCTTCCCCATTGCCGCGTGCAATAGAAGTAATAGTTACAAATAGTTGGCGGCAGACCGAAGCGCCACTTGGGAAGGAATTTTCCATCTACTAGAATAGCTCAAACTAACACTGAAGGGCTGCTGACTCAATCACAAGGAGGGTTGAGAGCTAATACTTAAAATAATATTAGTACCTTTATCTTAAGTATTAGACCAATACATACATTGGATTTAAACACAATATGAAGAATCCAATATGTATATAAGGTATCAAGATTTCCTGATCACATCATAATACTAATATATGTGATATATAAACAGAGTGCGGAAGCCAAAGCAATCATCCAAGAACATTCATTACTGAAGCTGAATGAAGCATTCATCTCAGAAAAGAAAAGGAAAACACATCCAGAATTATTACGAACAGTTTACTGAAATACAAGAAATGAGTCTAAGTACTGAATTGAAATAGTAACTAAGCAAAATAGTAAAATTGAAGAAGGGTTCACTAGTGCTCCACAAACTTCTCCTAGATCTCCTGAGTATCCACCTGATCTGGCTCCACTACCTGCTCTAGATCTAGTTAATTGCCGGACCCAAAAGTACCACATGTTAGACAATAAGTCTAACACATCAAAACTAATATAAATAGTTCTAATTATTTATATAAAATAGTAAAATAAACAAAGCTACAAAAAGACTGTAAAAATAATTGAATAACCAAAACTGTATAAAATTGAAGTAAAGTAAAGCTGACTGTATACTGAATATTGAAAACAAATAAAAATAGTATCTAATCTGAAACTGAGTAAATAGTATGTAAGACTATGTTGTATGCCACTGAAATTATGCATCTGAATATGCCACAATACTAAATGCTGCTGATATGTAACCAAAATATCACTAAACTTCTATGAGTCATACGGTTCAATGTTTACATACATCCGATTGGGAATACAGTTTATTGTGATGCTGATGTATCATGAAATTCCCTGGTCGATGTTTGAAATATTTTGTAACCCATAAATCATCACTGATACTCTTATATTATGCCTATGTTCATGCTTATGTATCTTACTTCTATATTACATGAGTTAAATCCAGAAATCCAAAAATCCAGAAATGATTTGAATTTTGATAATGAATCCAAGATCTCTATTGTACAGAATCCTGCTAAAAGGATTCTGACTCCTGGATTCTAGTTTCAAAAATTGGTTGTAGTTGAGATTTTACTTAAAAATCATTAGTTGGGAAGGTTGTATACACATGCTTAGCATATTTCTAAGAAGGATGGTTTTTAACACTTAGTTCGATTAAGTCACACCTAACGAAGCGATCTTTGATAGGAGGCATTATTCGATGGCAATTTGTATCTCAAGCTCAGCCATTAAAATACCTTAATTACAAGCATGCTTAGTGTTCTAAAGAGGGTGACTTGAATTACATAATTTGCATAAAGCACACCTATGGAAGCAATCTTCAATAGGAGGCATCACCCGATGGTGACTTTTATTCAAACAAACTAATGGTCTAAGTCATTAATCAAAACACTCTTAAGATTGAATGATTTATACTAAGTGGGATTATATCCGACTAAACTCACATAATATAACACATATATAATCCTACATTAAGATGAATTAATCAATCCTGAGTACTACTGAAATAATCCAGAACTATGGGTATATCGTACTATACCCAACTAATAATTTTGGTTTAGACAATTTTATTTAATCAACAAGTATTTATGTGGGGCCCCTGTACTGATAACAAGGAAGTACAGTGCTCCAACTGTGGCATATCCCCAACTTAAGTATAGTTAGGTAAACCCAACCTGCCTTAAGCTAAGGACTTGTCACCAAGCATTATAACATTCATCAATATACAAGTATCAAAGTGGCGAAAGCAACAAACAATAAGGTAACATCCACAAGCATACATAGTAGAAAGAGGGAATATAGTAACTCATCATAATGCAAAAATGAAATACATCCAGAATTAATTATTACAGACTGAAATTTAATAGAAAATACAAATGTCTCTCAATCTCACTAAAAAGGAAAAAGCAGAATCTAACTAATCAGCAGCAGCACAATCCTACTCCGGAGTCTGCTCCTCTCCTACGACTTCACCCATGATCAAGTCTGAATCTGACATTTGTCAGTATCACAAATGCCAGGGCCCCAGCTAACAAAACAAAAAGGTTACAGTTAGATAATTGTTTAAGTATATTTTAGGCTATTTTAATTAACTGAATATTTTAAGATATCACATTTCAATTTAACTAAACATGCAAGCAGTAATGGGTGCAACAAGCTATGAAGAGATGGGTAACTATAAATTATCCATTTATAGTCATCAACTAGTATGAAAAGTCACATACAATACGAAATAAACAAGGTGAGGCTAAAAGCTAAAAGAAACAGCAAATATAATTATGAACTTAACATGCTTATGATCGTATTTACACATGCCGAGTATATAAAGAACATAAATGCTAAAAACAAACATGATATTCTAGCATCATAAGGGTATACATACAACATGCTGATTTAGGAATGAAAAAGAAAAAAAAGCCACTGAAACATATGACAAAACAAAAACAAAGAAATCTATGTAAAACCATTGAGACATGTGGCAAAATGAGCAAGTACTGAAAATAAGGCCACTGAAGCATGTGACAAAGCAAAAAGAAAATGATATTGAATAATCCAGCTAAAGTAGAAATAAGCCTAAGACATAGTACTGTCAAACCAGCCAATAGGCCATATAGGGCCTCCATAATATGAGATCAATCAATCAATCCCCAGCCTAGCCATCCAAATCTGCTAGGTCTAAGTCCATTCTATATAATACTACTACTAAAGAGACAGACTAAGCTAGGACATATTCTACCAACTGCAATTACTATAATAATTGAATGGTATGCAATTCCAACACTAACTTAGGATGTATCATCCTTATCCTAAGTTCTCCTATTATGCTCAAGGAATAAGGCTCAATATTCAAGGTATGCCAAGCAATCTAGTCAAAGTAAGCAAGAGACTCAATCTAAACTTATGTGATATCCATGGTTATATAATTATCCAATTTAACTATTCTGAGAATATACAAGTTTAGGATCTCCAATATCCAGCAATCGAGTAAAATCTCAAAGTTACAACCTTAAAGTTAATATTAGAACTTAACAAGTTCTAATCCAAAATCATGTGACGACTATAAGGTTTAAATAATTAAATCAATGACCTAATTTATTAACATTTTGCTCTTTTACCCAAATCTTGACTAAATAAATCAAGATACAAGGGCTTTAGGTTTAAACTCCACCTTGGTGTTCAAATCCTAAACCCAAGGTCAAGTCCTACTAAGGATCTAGGGTTCACACTGAATACCCATTTGAAGGTGAGGAATCTTAGAAGCTGAAGGATCCAGGAACTAAGAACTTAGTGATGAGTTATTCTACTGATTATAAGATAGATAAATCAATTAAGAACTTGAGAATCTAAGATCTATATTTAGTCTTTAAGATAATCTCATTATCTTATAGATTGAATCATCCTATACCCACATGGAAGATTTCAAGGGATTAAATGATCAATCATTTAAGGAAATTCCAAAGGAGATGGTTTAATTCAAGTAGAAGATCTAAAATCTAAGGTCTAAGATCTAAGATCTGATTTTTGATCACTTTAGACTTAAACTAGGTTTTTAACTTGGACTTCACCAATTGCATTTCCTTTGGTATTTAAGTTCATAATTTAACTAAATTGAATTTATTAAAGTGATATTTAACAATTGAAATTATTAGAACTAAGCATTAAACTCAAGTGACTTCCTTAGGGCTTAATTGAACATTTCTTAAATTAAGGACCACATTAGCATTATTATTAGTCTAAGAGTTCAGAGAACATTTCTAATCTATCTTAGGGTAGTTTACTGAAATTTCCAAGGTTTAAAGAGCATTTAAGCACATTTGGTCAAAATGACCAAATACCCCTCTTAAGGCTAAACTTTGGGATTTTTGTGTTTAGTTATCCAAATTATATCTAATCTATTGGGATGTGTTTCCTATTGATTACTGATGCGGGAAACATACTTATTTCAAGTTTTGATAACCTAATTAAGCTTAATTAGCACTAATTACTTAATTGAGCCAATTAGGGTGATTAGTGAGATTAGGGCACTTTAGGGCAATCCAACCTTACATTTAGGTTTTAATAGACTTAATATGACATTAGGAACTAACTTACCCAAAATCAGAGGTTAATGTAGGGTTTAAATCACTAATCCTTAATTAGGGTAATTAAGGAGTGATTAAGAAGATTAATGTCCAAAATTGTTTTTAAGAGGCCACAATTATTCTTTAGGATTTAATGAGCAATCAGAGCCTTTAATCAATTAATTTTTATTATTAATTGAATTTATTATGATTTAATTAAAAACAAAAAAGGTTTAATCAATTATTTTAAATCCAACCATTGGACTTATGATTTTATTTTATATTTAGATTCCTTGCATTTTTTTGATTCAAATGGTATATTGGATCATACCATTTGGATCAGTATAGCGAAAGTTATTTAAATAATTTATTCTGTATTTTTATTTAAATTAAAACTATATGATTTGATTAATTAAATGCATAACCATTAAAAATGCCTTCCGATAATTAATTAATAGACACGGCCCAAAATCAGAACCGCGCGGGTCGGGGTCAGCCCGGCCCAAAATGGGTCGTCTTCTTCCTCTCGATGGGTCCGTCCCAAGCAAGATTCAGTGCTGAAATTCTCGGTGCTCAGATGACGGTGGCGGCTCAACTCGATCCCTACACGTTTCTAGGGTCGAGACACATTGATTGGACTAAGAACCCATATGGATCCCTGTGGATCGATGGGGTGCTACTCACCCGGGACGCCTTCGATACGGGCGCTTCAGGCTTAATGTGAGGAGACATTCCTCCTCATAGAGGCCATTAATCGGCCGGGGTTTGATACCTACACCTTCAGGGAGGTGAGACGAGTCGAACCCCTAAGGTTTCATAACCTGGGGCACAGTCGATCGCTGGGTCCATACTCGGACTCAGCCATGGCTCGGCCACTGGCTCAATCGATCGATATGATCGATTCGAGCTAGCGTAGCCCTAGGCGACAATTAAAATTGGTTTCTTAAGTGGCTATGGCTCCTTAGGCAACATCCAGAGGCTCAATGCAAAGACATATGAGGAAATAGATTGATGAAATCCATGGGAGAAGGCTGTACCTTGGAGATGGGGTTGCAGGTTCGGTCCGAGAGGAGTTGAAGGCAACTGGAGCTTCCAGAAGACTACCACAATCTCACAGGGGGTCTGAACACCAGACTTGCACCCTCTATTAGTGGCACTTAGCTCTAGAAGTTCCAGGAATCACCAAGAGGGAAGGGGGCTTCAGAAGGGATCTGGCTGGAAATTAGGGGTTCACAGTGAGCAAAGGGACTCACTGTGAGCACCAGAGGGTATTTATAGGCCTGGGGGATCTTTGGGGTGGTGACCAGGGCTCGGGAATGGGAGGAGGCTCAGGCCAACGGCTATGGGCAATTTGGGGAGAAGGCTGCCAGCAAGATGAATGCGCCGAGGGCAGAAGGCGAAGAACGACACCCTTCCCGTACTACCATGAGAACTGGAGGTCGCCAGGTTGTCGGGGGGGGGGGGGGGGGGACCAGCTTGCGATGGGCGAGATGAAGGAGACGATCCACAGTGCTTGGACTCGTGCCCGCCGTCTGATGGAATGACCGTTGGTCTCGAACGGCTCTGATGCCTTACTTAAGTGGAATGGAGGACAGTCGTTAGATGCTAGCGGTGGATCCAATGCTTAGGATTAGATCCTACCATGGAGGAGATCCCGCCGTTGGATGGTTTACACTAAGATGTGCGCTATCACGTCGGGTGGCTTAAACGCATGTGCCGTTGTCGGGACCCCGCAGCGGATCTGCCACGGTCCCGACAGCAAATCCCAGCATTCTGTTTTAATTAAATATTTAAATTAATTAATTAAAAATGTATTTAATTATTAATTTATTTCCTATCAATTTTATAAATTCAATTTAGGCTTAGATGAGCTCTAAAAATTTCCAAAAATTCACTTTTAGCTAATTAGGGTGTGAAGAATTCAAAAATAAAATTATATTTTGATTTAGAGATCAATTTAATTTAGGTATTTTCTAGGCTTAAAAATAGCTAAAAATACCAAAATTTCCAATTTAGCTCCTATTGATTTCAAACTTCTAGAGTTAGGTTTAAATGACCCATTGAATCCAATAAAATCAAAATTAGAGCTTAATTTTGCTAAATTAATCCAATTTAAGCTAGGGTAATAAGTAGGGTTGCTATAATTTATCAAAGCTATTAATCCTTACTCTGACTGGGTGAGTCCTACACAAGGATCCAAGGATGTGATCAAAAGATCACTCAATATTGATTTCTATAGTAAGAAAGAAGTTTCATTCTAAGTATTTTAGGTGATTCCTACCACGAGGTGTTAAGATCAACTTCTAAGATTAGGGAGGACTATCTAATATTCTACCTTAATAAGTTACAAAAGTTCTTCCTACCTCAATATATCAATATTTAAGGTATTTAAACATTTCAAGAACGATCGATCCTATAGCAAGATTCTTGAGATCTCACTCTTCTATTTCTTAAGCTAACATTCAAGGTTTACTTATTAATCTTGGATTAAAGTGATCGGATCAGATGATTAAAATCCATCTGATCCTATTTTATTCTATAATCATGGGATGAACTCAAAGATATTATTTGAGTTAGATTATTTCATAAATCATTACAATTTTATCATCCATCTTATGCTAATAGTTTTATATAAGAGAAAAATAAAGATCTAAAGCTTAGATTTAGATGATTCAATCACATAGATTTAATATTAACCTTAGTACTTATAATTCAATGATTTAAGATCAATACTAAATCAGATGCATTATTGGAATAATGTCAATTGAATTATCTTACAATCAAGTCATTTGATTAAGTGATTAAGGATTTAGATCCTAATCAAATAGGTTAAGATTTAACCCCTATCCTTACCCAATTAAGATCAATTATTAATTTATAGATCAAATGACCAATCAATGCATTATTAGTGTATTATTGATGGCAAATTTCAGATTTAGATTAAGTATCATTTACTTAATCAAGTTCTTAAGATTATTATGTTTAATTATAGTTTAATATCAATTTAAGTAAATCAAGGGTTCCAATCAATGCTAAAGTTCTCTAATATACACCATAATATGATGAAAGCATAGATATATAGAGTGACATAATATAGAAGGTAATTAAGGCTAACCAAATCATAAATCAAACCTTAGGATAATACTTGATTACAAATCTAAATAATTTGAGTTTCATGTAATTCGGTTATTTAGTTCTACTTGGTCATACATGTAATCAAATATTCTAACATTAACATTTGGCACAAAAATATTGGAGTAAATAATTAAGAGATTTTAGCACATGCTATAAAGGATAAATTTTCACATTTGAATTTCACATAAAATTTTATACAATGTTCAATTTTACTAAGACTAGGTTCAAATTTGATATATTTCAGTCCCATTAGAGTCCTAGGGTCCTTAGAACGCGAAAAATGTGAAGTTTCGGTCATTCCGGATAGTTCTGGGCACTACGGCGTGTTGTGTCACCTTCTGGCTGAAAGCCAGGTGCTACGATGCGCTGGGGTGAGCTACGATGCACAGCAGCACTTTCAGGTGCTGCGGTGTAATTTAGTGTTGTGGCACATGGCAGCGCTTTTAGGCACTGCGGCACCCGATTCCCTGAGGTGCAGACGTGATGGCGCGCTGCGGAGGATTTTATTTAATTTCATCAAAAATATTTTTATACTTCATTAAATTATTATACTGTGGTGGCATTGCGGCGTGCTGCAGCTCCCGACGATGATTTTGCATTTACGAAAACCGTGATGGGTCTCCTTTCGCACCAAAATACTTCTAATTTTGGGCACCTCACGAGTGGTGCCCTATACTGATGGAAAGGTCTTTTCGAGACCTTTCCATTGAACCAAAATTGGCATGAAGGGATTATTCTATCAAGCAAAAATTGATGTCCTAGCTACAGGTATACAAAAAATTTCACAGCTTTTGATAGTTTTTCTTATGGATAACAAGCTTTGACCGGATTCATTTAAGTCCGATTGAAGCTCGACGGTCACACATAAATTTCATTCAATAGTTAATGATCATGCCAATCATAGCACTTGATAAATCAAATGAAGAGATCACAAGGAAGAGTAAGCAAAAGGGTGCATTGGTTAGGATGAATATAACTCTGTTTTCTTCAAGAACTTTGGAGGAATGAACACCTTTTTCTTCAGTAAGCACAACAAGGAAGGATGGAGAAAAATCTTTAGCTTTTGCAAATAGAGAGAAAGAAGGAGGCTAAGCTCCTTCTTAAAGGAGAAGTAGATGATAGTTGTAGGCATGGCCTATGGGAGAAGGGAGAGACCTCAGCCTTGCGTATGCCATGGAGGGGGGGGTATGGGGCACCAAACCAAGGAGAAGAGGTGGGTCCCATTGACAGGAAGAAGAAGGAAAATGCATTTAAATGAATAATTAATTATTCATTTCTAATATTTAATTATTAAAAATTCAGATTTGATAAATGCGCTCCAAAAAATTCCAAAAATTCACCCCTAACTAATTTGGGGTTGAAAAATTCAACAATGAAGTCAGATTTCGATTCCGATGATTATTTAATTATTCTATTTTTGGGTACATTTAATTATATTAAAATATTCACGAAAATATGATGACTTCCAAACGCGTCCAGAACATCACCCAGCTAATTTGGGGGTGACGATCGCAACGGTGAAGTCGAATTTTAATTTCGAGGTCAAATTAAATACCTTAATTTTCTAAATTTTAAGATATTAAGATAATCCAAAAATTTGATTGAGCTCCAAATTGCATCAAATCTTCAGGGTTTGGTTCTAATTGCTAGATGAACTTAATGGAATGATAATTAAGAAGCGATTAAGCTAAAATTAAATTGGGTAACAACCTTAGGTTGTTAAAGATTCCTCCACTTAAGAATGATATCGTCCTCAACATCATTGCTAAAAAGGGAATAGAACATGCAAAAATTAAGAACTGAAGTTTAGAACTTTCAAGGTACCTGGATTTTTAAAGAGACTTGGATATTTCTGTTGCATATCAGCCTCTTTTTCCCAAGTGGATTCTTCAATAGAGCGATTGCTCCACAGAACCTTTACCATAGGGATAGAACAATTCCTTAGCCACTTTTGATCATGGGCTAAGATTTTGATAGGCTCTTCCATATAAAAAAGGTCTGACTAAACAGATACCACTGGAAGTTGAATCAAATGAGAAGGATTATAAAGACATCTCCGTAGAGAGGAGATGTGGAACATATTGTAGACTGTAGAGAAATCTTCAGGGAGTTTCAATCAATATGCTGCAGGACCAATCTTCTCTATTACTTCAAATGGTCCGACGTAGCGAGGACTGAGCTTCCCAGCTACATTAAAATGAAATACTCTTTTCATTAGGCTTACTTTGAGATACACAAAATCTCCAATATTAAACTATAGAGAACGATGATGGACATCATAATATTTACTCTGGTGGTCTTGAGCTGCTTTAATTTTTTGCTGGATCAATTGCACTTTATTATTCATTTCTTTAACTAAATCTGAACCATACAGTTGAACGCTGCATTTTTCAGACCACTCTAAGGGAGTGCTGCACTTTCTGCCATACAAGGCTTCATATGGAGCCATGCTGATACTTGATTGGAAACTGTTGTTATAAGCAAATTCAACTTAGGAAATATAATCTTCCTAGAAACCTTTAAAATTCATAATATAGAGATGAAGAAGATCTTCAAAAACTTGGTTGACTCTTTCTATTTGACCATCTATTTGAGGGTAAAAAATGGTGCTCATGGCTAGGGTAGTCCCCAAGTCTTGATGCACAACTTGCCAAAATTTAGAAATGAATATACTATCACAATCGGATACAATATGCCTCAGAATTCCATGAAGTCTGATGACTTCTTTGATATACATCTTTGCCAATTTCTCTATGGAATCAGTTTGACGCATAGAAATAAAATGACGATTTGGTCAGTCGATCGACAATGTCCCAAACTGAATCAGCACCAGACTTTGATTTAGTCAAACTCATAACGAAGTCCATAGAAATATCAAACCACTTACATTCAAGAATTGCTAGAGGATGGAGAAGTCCTATAGGCTTCTGATGTTTGGCTTTGACCAAATTGCAAGCATGGCATTTCGCTACAAACTCTGCCACACTCTTCTTCATTCCAGGCCACCAGAATGACTTTTTCAAGTCTTGATACATCTTAGTACTACCAGGATGTACTTGGTAACTAGAATTGTGGCCTTCCACTAAAATTTCTTGATGCATGGATTTGGGAATCCATAGGTGATCTCCTTAATATATTACGTTTTTGCAACTGCAGGTCAAATCAACGACCACTTTCAATTTTCCCTCTAAACTGTAGATAGCCTTCATCCTTGGTTTGAGAGATGGAGACATTGCGGTGAAATGTTGGTTCGACGGTACTCATAGATATCAATTTGCTTAGCATAGCACCACAAATTGGCCTGACATCGAGCCTATTGAATTCTTCATCTAAAGGACTTAAAGCTATTAAGGAGGAAAGTGTAGCATGACGACTGAGTGCATCAGCTACAATATTTTCTTTCTTGGATGATACTGGATATTCAAATCACAATCACTTATTAATTCAAGCCATCTTTGCTGATGGCAGTTGAGTTCACGATGAGTGAAAATATACTTTAAACTCCGATGATCTATAAATATGAAACATTGGATGCCATACAGATAATGATGCCGAATCTTTAAGGTAAAGGTTATGACAGTTAATTCGAGATCATGAATAGGATAATTCTTCTCATGTTATTTTAACTGACGAGATGCATAGGCAGTAACTTTTCAGTCTTGCATCAGAACACATCCCAAGCCTATCTTAGATGCATCAGTATAGACTTGGTAGTTCAAACCTTCTTTAGATAAGGCAAGAATTGGGGCAGAAAAAAGAACATCTTTTAACACTTGAAACACATTCTGGACTCCAGATGAATGGCACTGCTTTCTGAGTCAACTTTGTGAGAGGTGACACAATCTGAGAAAAGCCCTTATGAACTTCCTGTAATAACCGTCTAGTACCAGAAAAATTATGATATCAGTTACCGACTTTGGTTGTGACCGATCTTGAATGACGCTAACTTTATTTTGATTTGCTTTAATTCCTTGTGCATCTATGACATGGCCCAAAAAAGCAACTGAGTCAAGCCAGAATTCACACTTAGAATATTTAGCATATAATTTGTGGCTTCTAAGCTATTCTAGCACTAACCTCAGATGATGCTCATGGTCAGCTTTGCTTCTTGAGTAAATCAAAATATCATTGATGAATATGATGACAAATTTATCTAAATATGCCTTAATACGCGCTGCATCAAATCCATGAAAATGGATGGGGCATTTGTTAAGCCAAAAGACATTATAAAAAACTCGTAATGTCCATAGCGGGTTCTGAATGCTGTCTTTTCTATATTCGCATCTTTAACTCTTAGTTGATGGTAACCAGATCGTAGATCAATCTTAGAAAATACCTTAGCTCCATATAACTGATCAAATAGATCACCGATACATGATAATCGGTATTTATTCTTAATAGTTACTTTATTCAATTCCCTATAATCGATGACATCCACATCGAACCATCATTCTTTTTCACGAATAAAATAGGCGCTCCTCAAGGAGATGAACTCGATCGAATATGACATTTTTTTAGCATCTCTTAAAGTTGCTCGTTCAATTCTTGCAGGTCCTTATATGCCATTCGATAAGGAACATTTGACAGTGGTTGGGTTCCTATAATTAATTCTATAGAAAATTCTACTTCTCTAATGGGAGGAAGACTAGGTAGGTCTCCAGAAAAAACATCGGGAAATTCGCAAACTATTCAGTTCTCAGAAATAGGCAAGACTTCTTTTTTTTCTCCCAAGATTGCTATGAGATACGCATCGCATCCCTTTTTGAATAAATTTTCTACTTTCATAGCATTGATCAACGATGCTCGAATGCTGAATTTTCTAATGAACGTTTTGACTAATTTCCACTACCCAAAGTGATTTTCTTCTTTTGGCATGGAAGCACCGTGTTTGCTTAGCCAATTCATGCCCAAAGTTATATCAAAGTTCATGATTGGTAATATTATTAATTTAGTTACATATTTCTATTCACCGATATGGATCTCTATCTTACATAATCAATGGAATTGCATATGGGCTCCGGAAAGTAACCCGATGTTCAACGACTTTGCTCATCAATAGGTTGGCAGCTTAAAAGTTTTAACCCAGCTTTCCAATACAAAGGAATGACTCGCTCTATTATCAAAAAAGATGTTACAAAGTTTATCATTTATTGATAAGGTGCCTATGATTATAGCAATGATAAGAATCACTGTTTAAAATATTTAGGAATATTGAAGTAGTAAAGCTGGAATAACATAGTTTAAGACATACCTGAAATGACATCATTATCTTTAGGTGCAGAGGCGGGTGTCAACATGTATACTCTTGCAGGAGCTGTAGGTTGTTTACCCTAAAGCCGCTGACCTTGATGATTATAGGTCGATTTATGCATAGGTGCCTTAGCATTTAAAGTAGGGGATGGCATCACAGCCAGGGCAGCTTCTCGGTTGTCCTTGGTTGTGCACTGAATAATTGTTTATGACGGGAGTGGTCAATGAATACTCCGTCAATTATTATCTCAGAACTGCAGTCGAAATAGTGGTGGCCACTTTGACCACAAGAAATACACACACCACAAAAGTTATAGCATTTCTCATATGGATGGTACCGCTTGTATTCAGAGTTTTGGGGTTGGGATTGTTTAGCTTTGATGTTATAGACTTTAGCCATCTTGCGATGACTAAAATGCTCCTTCATTGACTACACAAACGCAGCCTTACGCTTCCAATCTATCTGACCTGAAATCCTTCTTGGAGACGAGCCGCCTTGATCAATTCTACCAAATTCTTGATTTGGTGGGACATTAGATGAGCTTTTATAGAGTCCTGTAGCCCTTTCAATAATCGGTGGCACCTAGCCGCCTCAGCTCTAACCAAGCCTGGAACAAAATATGATAGTCTCCATAACTATTATTCATAATCTGATACTGATCTACTTCCCTGAGTGAGGTGAAGCAGTTCATCTTCTAGAATTGCTTCAGTTGATGTTGGGATAAAAGCCTCTCGGAAGGCTTCAAGGAACATATCCCAAGGGATATCCTCCAATTCATAATTAGCGAACTTATTATTCAGCTCATTTTCTCCCCAGTATTCTGCCTCTTCTTGAAATAGATGAGTGATTAGACGGGTTGCTTCAGAGTTTGGACACTTGATACTTGCCAATTTCTTTTCGGCTATCTTCAACCAGCTGACGGTATCCATGGGGTTTAGAGCCCCATTGAAGGTAGGTGTCTGAAAACACAAAAAGAAATAAATGATTCCATCTCCAGTATAATGTGAGGATGATGAAAATCCTGATTGTTGTATGGATTGTTGACAAACAGATAAAATCAGGGCACGGGTCGGTTGCGCCTGCTCGCATTGCTCTCTATTAGTACTCTCAGCCATTGATTTTGTTTCTTCCGGTCCGTTAGATGACAAAATTGCATTCTTGATCAAGGTAGGAGCAGAAAGAGATCTGGGATTCATGACTGTAAGTGCAAGTATAAATATAGCAAATATAATAAGATTTTATTATCATTTAATTCATTACTTTCTCAAAAAAGAAGTTACATAGATCCTCAAAATGCATAAACAACTATGGAAGAAAAGACATAATATGAACTCTAAGGTCTCTAATTACAATACTCTGCCTAAAAGATAGCACAGAAGTCATCATATGTAACTACATGACTCCTCCGAGATAACCTCCTATAAACCTAGAACCACCAACAACTCGCTGATCCCCTAAGTAAGATCTCCACAATCTGAAGATGATACTCATCGGGATAGGCCGTCTCTCAAAGGGCAGTGGTTGCATGATCTAACCACTCTCTAGCAAGTGCTGGGAGACTGGTACCTCCAAAGGATGAATGGACAAGAATTTTATCCAACACTTCTACTCCACGGGATGACACTCCATCGATGATCCTACCATATATTTGGCCATCACGATGGTCATCCAACCAGTACTCTTCAAATATCCTAAGGTAGAACCAAAATACTGACTGTGTGAATTCCATACCTAACAAGGTAACTTAGAGTTATAAGTACTTTATTCATATTTGTAGTTTTCTTTAGAGTTTGTTCAGATCCTAGGATATCCAGTTTATGATTAATAGCTCACTATTTTAACAATTTATTATGCTTGTTTAATTCTTAGGATGTCCTCATTCTAGACATAATCAATTTTTATTTTTGAGATAGCTTAATGAACTTTAGATCCTGATTTTCTTACACTTAGTAATTTGTGATCTTTTATCTGATACAAAGAACAGATCATAAAGTAGATAGGAACAAGCTCATTATCTGACACTTTATGATATTTCTCTGATACCAACTGTGGTGCCTTGCCCCATCGTCGCACACAAGAGAAGTGATCATTACAAATAATTGGCGGCGGAGCGGTGCGCCACTCGGGAAGGAATTTCCTATCTCCCCAAATAGCTCAAACTAACACTGAAGGGCTACTAACTCAACCTCAAGGAGGGTTGACTAATACTTAAGGTAAGAATAGTACTATTATCCTAAGTATTAGACCAATACATATATTAGATTTAAAACACAACATGAAGAATTTAATATATGTATAAGGTATCAACATTTCCGGTATGATAATCACATCACAATATTAAGTATAAGTAATCTATAAATAGAGTGTGGAAGCCAAAGCAATCATCCAGGAATATTCATCACAGAAACTCTATGAAATATTCATCTCAGAAAAAAAAAAAAATACATCTAGAATTATTACAAACAATTTACTGAAATACGATAAATTAGTCTAAGTACTGAACTAAAATAATAACTAAGCAAAATAGTAAAATTTGAGAAGAGCCTACTAGTGCTCCACAAACTCCTCTTGGATCTCTTGAGTATCCACCTAATATGGCTCATCTAACTGCTCTGGATCTAGCAAATTGTTGGATCCCAAAAGTACCACATGTTAGATAATAAGTCTAACACATCGAAATTAATCTAAACTGTTCTAATTATTTACATAAAATAGTAAAGTAAAATAAGTTGCAGAAAGACTATAAAAATAATTGAATAATAATATATTTGAAATTTATAACAAAATTTAGTGTTAAAAACTTTCAAAACGTCATATAAACCAGTATACTCTTAGTAGAATTTATATATTTTCAGGAAAAATGAAGAAAAGGGCAAGCCTGAGTTAAATTGAATAATTTAGGATGAAAACCATTATGGAGTGTACCTAAAGGCCATAGTGGTCTACTAAAATTCCCTCATCTGGAAGTGTATCTAATGGCCTGGAAGGAAAACTGCTACAGCGTGCCCCAGCGTGCCACAGCGGGCCACAACGTCATTTCTCGGGAGAAATATTACAATGTTATATAAATTAATTGAACAGTGCCAATCTGTATTCCCAAAATATTAACCGCTACAGTGTGCTCCAAGTGTGCCACAACGCGCTATGCCCTTTAAGTATTAATACTGACTTGCGACAAAACTACTGTCGCGTGCCGCAGCGCGCCACGGCGGGTTATTTGATTAATCATAAAAAATACTATATGAACTAATTGAACAATTATTATTCCGCGTTCTCGATAGTTAAACTGTCGCAGTGCGCCTCAATGCATTACAGCAAAATTTCTGATTATTTATGAAAATCTTAAGTGAGTTAATTGAACAATTACTATTCTATTTTTTCGAAAGTCTAACCGCCGCAGCGTGCCACAACGGACAAGTAGCGGCCTCAAGGTAAATGAGTTAATTATACAGTTGAACAATATTTGAACTTTAGCTGCTACTGTGCGTCACGATAGAACAGTGTTTGGATCAAGGCCGCTACAGTGCGCCATAGCGCCCGCTACAAAAAGTTCCAGATTTTGCATTGAATGCAGCATAAGGAAGACCATAAATTGAGACCTTTGGCTTTCCCCTGCCTCTTGAAACCTGAGTTAAGAAATAATTCTGAGGAAACCCAAGATACTAAGGTAGAATAAACTAAATGGCTTGCATTGAGGAAGAAGAAGTTGAAGGGTCTTTTGGTGATTAATGCATGGGGCTGAAATTTTCCTTATTTAAATACCAATTTTAGACCAAAGAAGGGTTCCAATTTTAAATATTCTACAGACCAAAAGGAGAGGCTGCAGGAAGAAAAAGATGAGAACTCTCTAAGGGGAAAGCAGTGGACCATGAAGAGTGAAGAGAAGAAGGCAACAAAGGAAATGAGGAGAAGTCAAGTGAAAGTGTAGGAGGAAGATCAAGAGAATCTCACAAAACCTCTAGGTGATTCTTAGTACTTTTCCTAAACTCTATTTGATTATTTTTTGCTGTAAACCGATATTAAGGTTTACTTCCTTTTGCATGTATGCTTTTATTTATTCTGGAATGGAAAGCTAAATCCCATTGGAGAGGGTTGTGATGTAGTTGTAGGAAAATGTAAGGTGTTATTGGGTTGTAACATAAATATTTGAATGAATAAAGTTGATTTTTATGTTAACGTTTATCATTATTATTGTGAATTAATCTCTAGATGAAAACTTGTCAAATTATTTTGCTAAAATGAAACTCAAATGAATTATTAATTAAAGAAGATAACTTATGTTCCAAGCTCATCAATTGGACAAGACCAAGGGAAGTAGTGCAAGTAGAGCTAAAAACTATGTGACAAGTTCTCAAGCTCACTTGCACCTTTCCTTAAGAGCTCTACCAAGAGATTTGAAGCTTGTGAACCAAGTTCCCATTAACTTTGCTCTGCTGCTCAGCAAAGTAGAAGGGATGAGAGGACATTGGAAATCCAATGGATGATGTGATATAGTCTATTGATCCAATGCATCCTATCATCTAGCTAAATTGCGTGTGTAAGCGCATGATGTAGAATTGATGGAAATCATGTTTGTGAGATCTAATAATTAAAAGAAGATATTTGGTAACCTAGACGTAGGAAATCAAGGATCAAGTTAAACCATGATCTCATAAGGGTTTAAGTGCCGAGGTAGAACCTCAATGGGAGTTATCCTTATTGCACTAAATCTGAACATGTTGTAATGGGAGGGTTGCTCCAATTCTAACAGTGTTCATGTGATGTGATTAGGCATAAATAAATTAATTTATACATTTAAAGAAAGAAGTGACGACATCAAGTTCTTACAAGTACTACAATGAAACCTAATTTTCTCCTTTTGAACAACCCAAATCTTATCCTAAGGTATTTTTATTATTAATTTAGGAACCAACTCAACCCAAAAATCAATCTTCTAAACATTATTGAAAGAAGATATAACTATATCAAAACCACCATTCCTAGAGAATGATAAATCTCAAAACTAAACTTCCACTTATTACTTTAGACCACGTACACTTGCATACAAGCGCAGACGTGTATTTTACGTCTGTTAAGTTTTTGGTGTCGTTGTCAGGGAACGATTTTGTTTTGTATTAAGTATAATCTTCAAGTAAGTGGTGATTTAGACTTTTTACTTAATTGCATATATTTTCATTTTCTATAATTATATCACATTATGTTAACTGTAGTGTAACATAGATTTTTATTTAGTTTATTTGTGGTGCTTATTTGAAGTAGTGCTTATTTGCTCTCTTAGAGTGTTTGAACTGCTAAATTGTTCATCTTGATTGCTATAATTATTGTGTCTAGTGAATTGTGAACCGCATGAATAGGAGAGAAAATGTTGACTTTTATTTGATCCTGAAATTGATCGTAATTACTTAAGGGCTAGGAGAGAATGAGAAATTCTTAACTAACTTCATTTAGAAATGGATAACCGAGAAGCTGATCCCTTAGAGCCACCTGTGATTGTAAGGGGTAAACTTTTAAGAGACTATGCCCTCCCTACTGTAGGAGGAGTTTCTAATACTATTATTAGGCCCCAAATTCAAGCTAACAATTTCAAGATTAAGCCCTCAATGCTTAGCATGGTTCAAAATAACCAATTCGGTGGATTAGCCACGGAGGATCCTAATTCACGCATTTCCAATTTCCTTGAGATTTGTGATACATTCAGATTTAACGGCATTTCTGAAGACGTCGTTAAACTTCAGCTTTTCCCATTTTCACTTAGAGATAGAGCAAAGAGTTGGCTCAGTTCACTTCCGGGAGATTCTATTCGCACTTGGGACAATTTGGCTAGGAAATTCCTAGCCAAATATTTCCCACCTGCAAAAACAACCTAATTGAGGATTGAGATGACTAATTTCAACCAATTTGAGGGGGAGACTTTGTATGATAGCTGGGAAAGATTTAAGGAGTGCTTGAGGTGATGTCCACATCATGGGTTTCCTGAATGGATGCAGCTTCAAACCTTTTACAATGGTTTGAATGCACCAACAAGGACACTCATTGATGCAACTGCTGTCACTCAGTAGCAAGACCCAGGAAGAAGCCTATAACCTCTTAGAAGAGATGGCCAGCAATGCCTACCAATGGCCCACTGAGAGAATCAACACTAACAAAAGGGAAGTTAAACAGATTTCTAAATTAAAAAATCAAATTTCCCAACTAACCCAAAAGCCTGAGAGTATGCAACTAAACTCATTTCATAATAGTGAAACTGAAGGTGTCAATACTATCCTAAATTATAAAAATCAACAAAGTAAGGATAGAAGAGGATTTGAGCACTCCCTTAAAGAGTTTAGAACTTTCCACAATCAATTTCATGAACAAAATTGACGCAACATTAAATCGGGATGAACACACTCTCTTGAGTCAAGAGGAAATTGTTGAAATAGTTGAGCTAAAATTGAAGGAAATAATGAGCCAATTAAATAAGCATGCCCTAGTTGGAGAAATAAGGGACTGTAGGAATGAATCAGAAAATTTTATAACATCAAGAAATAGGAAAACTACTGAACCTGTGGTGTTTAAAAAATCTAAAAATACATCTAAGGATGTGAGAGAGGAATCAATGGAGGAAAATGGAATTAATAAAGAAAAAGAGAAGGAAGTGAGGGAGGGAGCTCAAACGTAGTTAACTAAACATTCTTAATACACCCCTCATATTCTTTTGAGAGAGGAATTAAAGGACTATAGGAGTTCACATTTAGACTTAAACTTTAGTCTTTAAGCTTTACTATAGGATTATGTGATTAACTCCAATCTCATAGTGTTTAACTCATAATTCCTAATTAGTAGATTTTGATTAGCTCTTAGTCTAGAATGTCTAAATTCATAAGCTAAGTCATGATGATTTCTTATTTAGCTTACATAGTCGATATTGATTTAATCATATTAGGACCTAGTTAGTCCTAATATTTTGTAACCTATAAGGTCAGGTTTCAAAGTTATACTCGATAGTAAGAATTGGAGATCCTGAACTTGTATAACTTGGAATAGTTAGAATGATTAATTAGACAATAACAGTGTCACCATGTATAGAAGAGTCACTTGCTTACTACTTGATTATTTATGCTACGCATTCCTTATATTTTGTGCTTATTTTCTTGAACATGTCATTTAAGAGAACTTTATCCATGAAATGAAAACTTATAAGAATTAGGACAACAGTTGCTTTGGGTTCAATTATATTCTGGTAGGTTTTGGTGCACATTTACCCTATTAGACAGGGATAAGGAGTAATAAGTATGCTTAACATTACTCATTGAGGAGTGTGTGATAAGCTTGGAACCCGTATAGTCTTACAGATGTGCTTAACTCCTCAGCTGCTTCTGGACGTGTCAACAGAAGCAAAAGTAAAATAACTAAAACTTACTGCTTTTGTATTTTCTACCTTCTTAGTTCTGTTATACTATTTTGTCTAGTAATTTCTGTCTGCCCTAGCCCAAAAAGGCTTTGGGAACTATGTTGGGCCGATTGGCTAATTTTTTGATATGGCAATTGTACATACCTATTTCTATTTCAGTTTATCACTTACTATTTTAATGATGCATGTTATTTCAGTCAGCTTTACTTACTTACCTGCTCACTTATACATACATACTTATAAGATATTAGATTTTGCTACTTGCTATATGTACTAGTTTCAAATTTTATATTTTAAATTTGCATGTCATATGATCAATAGCAACTTAGGATTAGTTTTTCTTTCAATACTTTAATTACTGCATTATATATGTATGCTTATCCCTGCTTAGCTTACTTTTAGGTGTGCCTTTTTATCTCAAATCTTTTTTAGTTATAAATGTTGTATTTATAACTTATCCTTCTTCTTGTATGCTTACTGCACCTATCCTAATTAGGATTTTAGTTTTGTTAAAGTAAAATGGTGACAATAATAATTTATGAAAAACATTCAGCCTAAAATATACTTAGATAATTATCTAATAATTTTTTTTTTGTTGGGTGGGGCCTTGGCATTGTGAAACCGACAATATTATAATCGGATATGTTCGAGGAGCTTTGTGCTTAAGAGGAGGAGCCTTATCTTGAGAAGGAGCAGCCGGAAGAACCAGAAGTCGTTTAGATTATTTTTTGCTTATTTGTGAGGATGAGAGTTTTGCTCTTTATTTCATTAAACTATTTTAAAATGATGTAATAATACAGGTACCTTTAACTGTATTTTTCCTTGTTATACTATTTATTCTGAGTTATATGTTGCATTTATCTTATTTATTATGGTGAATTGGATGTATGTTTATTTTGCTTCCACACTTTAATTCTGTATTTGCTTAGTGACTGATTATATAGCATATATGCAGTGGCTCATCACTTTCTTACTAATGGATTAGGGTTTACACCTAATCCAAGGTTAAGTGAAGGATTTGTCAAATTGACACACCACCCCTTAGCTTAATCTCATGGATTAAGGGGTGGGGCGCCACAAGTTGGCATCAGAGAATTCCATAAAGTGTCAAATTAGAATTTGTATTCTTCACTACCTAATGGATGATTCTTCTGACAAGTCAGTCACTAAATAAAAATATTAGAGTTATATCTAAGTTACTACAATATCCTGCTCATAATGAAGAAGTATAATAATGAGAAATACATATATAGGTAAGATAAAACTCTCAAGTATAAAGAACATAGACGAAAAAAAATTAATAAGATATAACTGAACTAATTTAACTTGTGGAATCGTTAAAGACTGAAGGAGGTGGTGCTACCAGCAGTTCGAGGCCACATGGGAGTATGTCTCCCAGTTCCATCAGAGGTACATGAGATATGTAGAAGTGGTATCAGAACCAGGCATTCGAGTACTAGATTGACTGCTCTAGCACATCATCTTTAGAGGATTTGACCTCCCAGTTTTGGCCAAGGTGTGGCTGAAGCAGGTGACCTTTGTGTTAGAAGCAATTGATTATCCGAACAATGTTTGAGTCTCCATCATATCTCTCCTCCTGTAGGACTGGAATGAGGATTGGTGGGTTATCACATCATGGGCCCTCACCCACAGGTGCACAGAGAGGTTACCTTCAAAGAAATATGTACCTAAAACCACATTATTGTCTTTTGCAGCTTCCAGAGGCGTTAAAGCATAGACTCGCGCAGGATCGGCAGGACGGTTGTTTACCTGCCTCCAAGGATTATTCTAGGACTTGGGAGTTTAGGGCTATTCTAGAGCAACTTCAAGTGCAGGTGCTAGCATTATTGCCAAATTTGGTTCTCTCCTATTCAGCGAAGTTGCTCTGAACACTTGGTTCTTTTGAGATGGCTTCATCGAAACTCCATCCACTATTTCCGTATGTGTACAGTGATAGAACCTGTGGCCTGGTTGTCCACAATTGTAGCACTTATAGCTAAAGTGGTAACACTTTCCATATGGGTGAGGCCTATTATAGCCTTGAATTTGTTCAACAGGAGGTGCAGCTTCTAGTTGATAGACCTTTGCAGAGTTAGGTCTGTGCCTCTTGAAGGCTTCATGCTGGTTAGGAGCTGATTGCACCTTTTGCTTGAGATCTTTTTTGAGTGATGATGCTCAATCACCTTAGCTATCTCTACTAGTTTAAAGAAGCTAGTCAGGCGAGTGGAACAATCTGATCTTTCAGTGAATCTCAGAGTCCACTGAGAAAGCGATGGCACTTGGCCAATTTGGAGTGGGTAATTTCTGAAGTAAAACGAATCAACCTACAAAATTCTCTTTCGTATTCAGCAACAGAGCGACTTCCTTGAGTCAACCTTAGAATCGTGTCTACAATGATGTTCTGTGCAGATAGGGGAATGAATTCAGCTTTGAATGCCTCCACGAATTCATCTCAAGGGATGTATTCCAATTCATAGTCGACAAACTTCGTATTCTAAGCCTCCTCCCACCAGTATTCAGCTTCAGCATGAAACAAGTGTGTAGTAAGACGGATGGCTTCTGACTTTGGAATCTTCAGACTAATAAGATCCTTCTTTACTGCTTTCAGCCAGTCAGCTGTATCCATTGGCGATAATTTTCCTCCGAAGGTGGAAGGCCTTAATCTTAAGAAGTGATGGAGAAGATTATCCATAGAGTGATGAGAAGGAAAAGTATGTTGCGGAACAGGGACAACAGGAATACTAGCAACAGCTGGTACTGGATGATCAGACATCATCTTTTGTATTACCAGTGCTTGTTGAGCCTGATTCTCCAGCAAGGTTGCCACCATTTCTAATAGATGAGCAATTTCATCAAAAGAACTGCTCGAAGTGATAGCATTCTTGATTGGGGTGGCAGTGGGAGGTGATCCAGAATTCATTCTAATTAAGCAGTACAAATCTAGATTTTAGAATCATTCTAAGGAAGACAGTAATTTAAATTTCTAATAGATGCCAAAAATTCTCATTACGTTTGTAATGAGGGATTACATAAGATTTAGAAAATGCCAAAAATCATAGCACTATTAAAATTAAGAAATGACAATTACTTTAACTAGCACTCAGATTTTCTTAACGTACTTAGTCCTAAATGCAACACAAAAATCTTCAAAGGTTACTTTCTGATGCTTTCTCTTACATTTCCGTTTGAGCTTCTTGATGGTATCGTACCACTAGACTCCCACATAGTCTAGTATCATATCTATCACTATATCAACCCAGAGGGACTCTAGACACTCTATATGCCTCAGGACTGACTCTACTCAGTTCAACTGCTCTTGTGCTTAAATGGGAAAGTTAAGCCCTCAGTACGATGTTTGATGTAGAAGTTTGTCCAAGACTAGGGTTCCTTTTATTGAAACTCCTTTAATTTTCCATTTGCTCCCCTTCTCCATTTGAAATTATAACTCTAAGCTAACTCGAAGGTATGCATATAATATTCCAAGTCAGACTCTTCATAATCCATTTGATCCTAATAGTAGAATATATTGTTTTTGCTAACTCTATATGACTAGATATTTAGGATATGAGTATTTTCATTCTACATTTTTCAGAGAGTTACTGATAGTACTATGTTATGGATGTTATGTCTTAATGTTTGTACTTCAGAAGAACAGTCCATTAGGTAGAAAGGAATCACAGATCCCATTCTGACATCTTATAGTGTTCTCTGATACCAACTGTGGTACCCCGTACTTTCACGCGGCGATGCTAATACTGATATTAGCATAATCACGGGGAAGTGCGGTGCTCCAGCTATGGCAAACCCCAACTTAAGTAAATTTAAGTAGGACCCAACCTGCCTTAAGCCAAGGACTTATCACCTGGAATTGTGAACATACATCAATACAAATTAATGTGGCGAAAGCAAGAAATAGTATAATATAACATCCATATCACAATATAGTATAAGAGAGTAAGAGAAAGAGTAACCCAGATCAAATATAGAAAAGTAAATACATCTAAAATTTAATTATTACAAACTAAATTAAATGAAAGTAAAGATCTTTCAAAATCTCACTGTAAGAAAGAAAATCTATCTAAGCAGCACTAGGAAGGTCCTCCTCCTGTACCAGCTCCTAACCTGCAACACTGCCAACAAACAAGTCTGAATCTGACATTTGTCGGTACCAAAAATGTCAGGGCACCAGTCAACAAAAGAAAAAAGTTACAGTTAGACAATTGTCTAAGTACATTTTAGACTATTTAAGTGAACTGAATATTTAAGATATCACATTTAAATGTTTTAAACATGCAAGCATTACAAGGTACTATATGATATACAGAATAGGATAGCTATAAACTAATCATTTATAGCTAATCAATAAGTATGCAGAAATAACATACAAAGCAGTAATTAAACAAGGTGAGGCTAAAAGCAAAAATAACTATAACTACTGAAATAAATCTGATTCTAATGTGCTTATGATCACATAGATATATGCTGAGTATATAAAGAACATAAGTGCTGAAATAGACATACAATACTAGCATCCTAAATATGCTAATATTTAATACTAAACAATAAGAGTATTTATATAAGCATACAGATTAATATGAAAAAGGCCACTGAGGCATGTGGCAAAAGTAAACTAAGTACATGAATGAGCAAAAGTAAAGCCACTGAGACATGTGGTAAAGAAAGTCTAGCACTAAAAGAAAGGCCACTAAAGCATGTGGCAAAGCAAAATAAATATTGAAAACTGAACTGAAGTAGAAGTAAGCCTAAGTCATAGTACTGCCATAATCGAAACAGGCCATACAGGACCTCTAAACTAAAAGTTCAACATGTGACCATCCTAGGTATCCGCAGAGCTAGGTCTGAGTTGAACTTATAGAATAAGATATGTATCAATCCTAGACATCCGCAGAGCTAGGTTTGAGACTATTTTATAACAAAACTAGAATTGAAGATGCAGACTAAGTTAGGACATACTCTACTAACTAAAAGCACTGAAAGAACTGAATGAATGTTATGCTTTTCAAATACTAACTTAGGATGTATCTTCCATATCCTACATTTAGCTATTATGCTCAAGAAACAAGGCTCAATATTCAAGGTGTGCAAAGCAGTCAAAGTCAAAGTAAGCAAGAGACTCAATCTAGACTTATATGATATCTGTTGTTGGCTAATCTGTCCAACTAATTATTCTAATAAGATACAAGCTTAAGATCTCCAATATCTGGCTATCAAGTATAATCCCAGATTCATGACCTTAATGTTAACATTAGAACTTAACAAGTTCTAATTCATAATCATATGACGACTATAAAGATTAAAGTAAATGAATCAACGACTTAATTTTAACTATTTTCCTCTCTTAACTCAAATCTTGATTAAGTAAATCAAGATTAAGGATTATAGATCTAAACTCCACTTTGGTGTTCAAATCCTGAATCCAAGGTAGTATCCTAATAAGGATCTAGGGTTTACATTCAAATATAATCTAAATGTGTAATACCTTATAAGATAAAATAATCATTAAGTACTAAGAATCTAAGATTTATATTCAGTCTTAAAAAAAAATCATATTATCTTATAGATTGAATCACTCCTACACCCACAAGGATGGTTTCAAAGGATTAAGCAATACATCACTTAAAGGATTCCAAAGGAGAGAATTCAATTCAATTAGATGATCTAAAATCTAAGATCTAAGATTTGATCACTTTTAGATTCAAGCTAAGATTTAGACTTAGGATTTACAAGAATATTTCTCTTAGGATTCAAGCTTAAGGATCAACTTAATTAAGCTATTAAACTAAGGGCCTATCACTTTGAGGTAATTAAGCTTAACTCTTAAGAAAGAGGGTTTTAAGGACACTTAAGGTCTTAAGATCTTAATAAGACTAACTTAAGATTTCTTCACTTAGCATCAATGTTATTAACATAATATTTCAGAAAGGTGCCAATAGTCTAACTAAAGATATTTTACTGAATTTTCAAGGTTTAAGGGGTGCTTAAACACATTTTGGTCAAACTGACTAAAATACCATTCTTAAGGCTGAAAATGGGATTTTAGGATTTAATTATCCAAATTGATTCAAGTCTATTTTAATGAGTTCCACATTGATTAATGAAGTAGGATACACACTTATCTTAGGTTTTGATAACTTAATTTGCCTAATTAACACTAATCATAATTAAAGGCTAATTAAGGTGGTTAAGGAAGTTAAGGCATCATAAAGTGATTCATTTATATTTATAGGCTCTACTATCCTTAATAAGGCATTAGGAACTTTGTTCCCCAAAATTAGAGGTTAAATCAAGGCTTTATTCACTAATCTCATTTTAGGTGCTGGCATTATTGCCAAATTTGGTTCTCTCCTATTCAACAGAGTTGCTCTGAATACTTGGTTCTTTTGAGATGGCTTCATTGGAACTCCATCCACTATTTCCGTATGTGTACAGTGATAGAACCTGTGGCCTGGTCATCCACAATTGTAGCACATATGGCTGAAGTGGTAACACTTTTCATAAGGGTGAGGCCTATTATAACCTTGAATTGGTTTAGCAGGGGGTGCAACTTCCAGTTGATAGACCTTTGCAAAGTTAGGTCTGTGCCTCTTGAAGGCTTCATGCTGGTTAGGACTTGATTGCGCCTTTTACTTTAGATCTTTTTCTGAGTTATGATACTCAATCACCTTAGCTGTCTCTACTAGTTCAAAGAAGCTAGTCAGGCAAAGTGGAAAAATCTGATCTTTCAGTGAATCTCAGAGTCCACTGAGAAAGCGATGGCACTTGGCCGATTCGAAGTGGGTAATTTCTAGAACAAAATGAATCAACCTATGAAATTCTCTTTCGTAGTCAACAATAGAGCGACTTCCTTGAGTGAACCTTAGAATCGCATCTGCAATGATGTTCTATGCAGATGGGGGAATGAATTCAGCTTTGAATGCCTCCACGAATTCATCCCAAGAGATGTCTTCCAATTCATAGTCAACAAACTTAATATTCTGGGCCTCCTCCCACCAGTATTCTGCTTCAGTATGAAACAAATGTGTAGTGAGATGGAAGGCTTCCAAGTTTGGAATCTTTATACTAATAAGATCCTTCTCTACTGCTTTCAGCCAGTCAGCTGTATCCATTGGCGATAAGTTTCCATCAAAGGTGGAAGGCCTTAGTCTTAAGAAGTTATGGAGAAGATTATCCATAGAGTTATGAGAAGAAAAAGTAATTTGTAGAATATGGACAGCAGGAGCAGTATCAATAGCTGGTATTAGACGATTGGACAACATCTTTTGCTTTACCAGTGCTTATTGAGCTTGATTCTCTAGCAAGATTGCCACCATTGCTCACAGATGAGCTATTTCATTAGAAGAACTGCTTGAAGCGACAGCATTCTTGATTGGGGTGGCAGCAGGAGATGATCCAGAATTTATTCTAATTAAGCAGTACAAATCTAGATTTCAGAATCATTCTAAGGAAGACAGTAATTTAAATTTCTAATAGATGCCAAAAATTCTCATTACTTTTGAAATGAGGGATTACATAAGATTTAGAAATGCCAAAAATCACATCACTACTAAAATCAAGAAATGACAATTACTCTACCTAGCACTCAGATTTCCATAACATACTCAATCCTAAATGCAACACAGAAATCTTCAAAGATCACTTTCTGACACTTTCTCTTGCATTTCTGTTCTAGCTTCTTGATGGTATTGTACCACTAGACTCCCACATAGTTTAGCATCAGATCTGTCACTATATCAACCCAGAGGGACTCTATACACTCTATGTGCCTCAGGACTAACTCTACTCAGTTGAACTGCTCTTGTGTGTAGATGGGAAGTCAAGCCCTCGATACATCATTTGATGTAGAAGTTTGTCCAAGACTAGGGTTCCTTTTGTTAAAACTCCTTTGATTTTCCATTTGCTCTCCTATCTCCATTTGAAATTATAACTCCATGCCAACTCAAAGGTATGCATATAATATTCCAAGTCAGACTCTTCATGATCCATTTGATCCTAATAGTAGAATATTTTGGTTTTTGTTAACTAAAGATGGCTAGATATTTAGGATATTAGTATTTTCATTCTACATTTTTCAGAGAGTTACTGATAGTACTATATTATGGTTATTATGTCTTGATGTTTGTACTTCAGAAGAACGGTCCATTAGGTAGAAAGGAATCACAGATCCCATTCTCACACCTTATGGTGTTCTCTGATACCAACTGTGGTACCCCGTACTTTCACGCGGTGATGCTAATACTGATACTAGCATAATCGCGGGGAAGTGCGGTGCTCCAGCTGTGGCAAACCTCAACTTAAGTAAAGTCAAGTAGGACCCAATCTGCCTTAAGCCAAGGACTTATCACCTGGAATTGTGAACATACATCAATACAAACCAATGTGGCGGAAGCAAGAAATAATATAATATAACATCCATATCACAATATAGTATAAGAGAGTAGGAGAAATAGTAACCCAGATCAAATGCAAAAAAGTAAATACATCCAAAATTTAATTATTACAAACTAAATTAAATGAAAGTAAAGATCTTTCAAAATCTCACTGTAAGAAAGAAAATCTATCTAAGCAGCACTAGGAAGGTCCTCCTCCTGCGCCGGCTCCTCTTCCGCAGCACTGCCAACAAACAAGTCTGAATCTTACATTTGTCAATATCACAAATGCCAGGGCACCAGTCAACAAAAGAAAAAAGTTACAGTTAGACAATTGTCTAAGTACATTTTAGGCTATTTAAGTGAACTGAATATTTAAGATATCACATTTAAAGGTTTTAAACATGCAAGCATTACAAGATGCTACATGATATAAAGAATAGGATAGCTATAAACTAATCATTTATAGCTAATCAATAAGTATGTAGAAATAACATATAAAGCAGTAATTAAACAAGGTGAGGCTAAAAGCAAAAATAAATGTAACTACTGAAATAAATCTGATTCTAACATGCTTATGATCACATGGATATATGCTGAGTATATAAAGAGCACAAGTGCTGAAATAGACATACAATTTTAGCATCCTAAATATGCCAATATTTAATACTAAACAATAAGAGTGTTTATACAAGCATGCAGATTAATATGAAAAAAGCCACTAAGGTATGTGGCAAAAGTAAACTAAGTACATGAATGAGCAAAAGTAAGGCCACTGAGACAGATGGTAAAGCAAGTCAAGCACTAAAAAAAAGGCCACTGAAGCGTATGGTAAAGCAAAACAAATATTGAAAACTGAACTGAAGTAGAAGTAAGTCTAAGACATAGTACTACTATAACTGAAACAGGTCATACAGGACCTTTGAACTAAAAGTTCAACATGTATCCATCCTAGGCATCCACAGAGCTAGGTCCGAGTTGAACTTATAGAATAAAACATGTATTCATCCTAGACATCCACAGAGCTAGGTCCGGGTCTATTCTATAACAAAACTAGAAGTGAAGAGGCAGACTAAGCTAGGATATACTATACTAATTAAAATTACTGAAAGAATTGAATAAATGCTATTCTTTTCAAATATTAACTTAGAATGTATCTTCCATATCCTATGTTTACCTATTATGCTCAAAGAACAAGGCTCAATATTCAAGGTGTGCAAAACAGTCAAAGTCAAAGTAAGCAAGAGACTTAATCTAGACTTATGTAATATATATTATTGTCTAATCTGTCCAACTAACTATTCTGAGAAGATACAAGCTTATATCTCAAATATCTAGCTATCGAGTATAATCCCAGATTCACGACCTTAATGTTAACATTAGAACTTAAAAAGTTCTAATTCATAATCATATGATGACTATAAAGATTAAAGTAAATGAATCAACGACTTAATTATTACTATTTTCCTCTCTTAACCCAAATCTTGATTAAGTAAATCAAGATTAAGGATTCTGGATCTAAACTCCACTTTGGTGTTCAAATCCTGAATCCATAGTATCCTAAAAGGATCTAGGATTCACACTCAAACATAATCTAAATGAGCAATACCTTATAAGCTGAAAGATTTAGGAACTATGATCTTCATGAAAGGTTGTTCTAATATTATAAGATAAAATAATTATTAAGAACTAAGAATCTAAGATCTATATTCAGTCTTTAAAATAATTACATTATCTTATAGATTGAATCACTCTTACACCCACAAGGAAGGTTTTGAAGGATTAAACAATACATCACTTAAGGGTTTCCAAAGGAGATAATTCAATTCAACTAGATGATCTAAAGTCTAAGATCTAAGATCTAAGATTTGATCACTTTTAGACTCAAGCTAAGATTTAGACTTAGGATTTACAAGAATGTTTCTCTTAGGATTTAAGCTTAAGGATCAACTTAATTAAGCTATTAAAGTAAGGGCCTAGCACTTTGAGGTAATTAGGCTTAACTCTTAAGAAAGAGGGTTTTAAGGACACTTAAGGTCTTAAGATCTTAATAAGACTAACTTAAGATTTCTTCACTTAGCATCAATGTTATTAACATAATATTTCAGAAAGGTGCCAATAGTCTAACTAAAGATATTTTACTGAATTTTCAAGGTTTAAGGGGTGCTTAAACACATTTTGGTCAAACTGACTAAAATACCATTCTTAAGGCTGAAAATGGGATTTTAGGATTTAATTATCCAAATTGATTCAAGTCTATTTTAATGAGTTCCACATTGATTAATGAAGTAGGATACACACTTATCTTAGGTTTTGATAACTTAATTTGCCTAATTAACACTAATCATAATTAAAGGCTAATTAAGGTGGTTAAGGAAGTTAAGGCATCATAAAGTGATTCATTTATATTTATAGGCTCTACTATCCTTAATAAGGCATTAGGAACTTTGTTCCCCAAAATTAGAGGTTAAATCAAGGCTTTATTCACTAATCTCATTTTAGGGCAATTAAGGAGTGATTAGCAATGTTAAAAGTCTTAATTTACTTTTAATAGTCTACATAAGTTTTTTAAGGTCTCATGAGCAATCAAAGACCTTAATTAACATTTTTGGATAATTAATAAATTTAATATGATTTAAATATAAACAGAGAAAGATTAGGTAATTATTTAAAATCTAATGATTGGATCATTGATTTTATTCTATATTATTGTTCCTTACATTTTTCTTATTAAAATAGTATATTGGATCATACCATTTGGATAAGTATTATTAAAGTTATTTTAATTATTCATTCTGTATTCCCACTTAAATCAAAACCATAGGCTAATTAGTATTTAAATATTTAACAGAAGGAATTTAAATCCAAAATTCCTTAAATAATCTGCAGCCCAAAATCGAAATGCGCGGGTCAGGAGTGGCCCGACCCGAAGCGCCAGTCATCTTCCCCGCGGCATTTCCCTTACGCTAGGATTTTTAGGGCTCACTCCCACAGCCAAATTCTTTGTACTCAGGCCACGCTGATGGCTCCAATTAATCCCTACCCTCTCCTTGAGTCAAAACGCATCGAATGAACTATGAAGCCCTGTCCGGGAGGCGCTGGATCACTGGAGTACATCTCGACTGAGGCAGCCTCCTAAGCGGACCTGTGAGGAGTGAATTCTCCTCACGGAGTCAACACCAGATGCTATAAGCTAGGCCTACATGTTCAGGGACCTAAGGGAACTTGAATGGACAGCTCGACTAGCCCTATGAGTGGTGTGATCACTAAGGTGCTTCTCGCTACATTGTCAGACCCGAGCTCGCACTGAGTCGATCGATTCCAATCGAATCGATCGATCAAGTCGAGCCTAGTGATTGTTACAATTCTGCAATCACTCTAAAAGGGATTGGGACTCTTGATGAGGCCCAATGCTTTAATGAATCATCACGATTCATCGGCTGAAGGGTCGACTGCCAGTGCTTTTCCAGATGATGATCACGCCATCTGGTCCACTATCAGTCCTTCCCAATACTTCAGCAAGTAGGCCAGACACTGGGTTATGATCCTTTCACAGCACCTAGAGTTCAATTGAGGGAGAGTCGAGCCAAAACTAGCTCGACAGAAGAAGGGACAGAGGATGTACCTTTACAATCAGGTAGAGGATGAGCCGAGTACCGCAGCAGGTCCCTGGTAATTCCTGAGCTCTATACTATAGCCTGGGGGTTTGAACTCTAAACTACACCCACTATCAGTGGATGAAGCAGATTTAGTCGCCAGAAGAGCTTGGAGCACTAAGAACAGAGGGCATGGGAGAAATTGAGGTTCGCTATGAGCAAAGGAGCTCACTGTGGGATCAATGGAGGTACTTATAGGCCAAGGGAGAATCCAAGGTGGGTGCTGAGGCTTGGGCACCAGTGTGTGGTTTGGCCTAAGGGAGAGGATAGGATTAACCATTCGAGGGCAGAGTAGGAAAAAGGCTACCGACAGACCGTTGCACTGAAGGGAAAAGGAGGAAGAATGGGATGATTTCCCGTACAGCCACGGGGTGGGGAGAGGATCTGGCTATCGGGGGACCAGCACGTGTGGAGGATCAAAAGGAAGACAAAGGTGAATAGGACCCAGGTCGTCTCTGTCGTCTGATCTGCGAAGCCGTTGAAGATGAACGGCTTGATGCAGCTTACAATTAATAGAACCGTGGGTGAGATCCTGATTGTTGGATACTCGCGGATGATCTGACACTCCTAATTAGATCACAGTGCATTTTTATCCTACTGTTGGATGGGGGTGATGAGATGCGTGCGAATGCATCCTATATATATTTTACTTTAATAAATATTAATTTATTTAATAATTACATTAAATTCTATTTAATTTTATAAATTCAATTTAGGATTAAATGAACTCCAAAAATTCCCAAAAATTCACCCTTAGCTAATTAGGGCATGAGGAATTCAAAAATGAAATCAAATTTTAATTTGGAGATCAAATTAATTTAGGTATTTTCTAGGGCTCAAAAATAGGCAAAAATACAAAAATTCTCAATTTAGCTCCGATTGATCCCAAACTTCTAGGGTTAGATTTAAATGACCCATTGAGTTTAATGGAATCAAAATTAGTACTTAGTTTGCTTAATAAATCTGAATTTAGTTTGGGTAACAACTAGGGTTATTACAGCTATGGTGTATCAAATCAAGGCAGAAGCTCTGTCAGCAAACCTCTTCGATGACTGCACTCATCCCCACCCATACGGATGATGCTACTATAGAACCGGAAACTGCTTCAACTGCGAGAGGCCAGGTCATTCTTACTATCAGTGCAATTTCACTGATACCATCGATGACGACCATATTGATCATTCCAAATGTCAATTGGTTTTTAATTTGTTCCAAAGTCCCACAGTAGTCCGCCCAGCACTACAACCTCCTCCTTACACTCAACAGCGCGAGACAACCATTGTCCCCCACCCAATACTCCAAAGCTACCACCTCGGCAACAACAGACCTGTCGGCCCTGCTCGTGTCTATGCCCTCACAACGATTAAAGCAGCCAAAGACAATCATGTGGTGCAGGTACACACTCCTGAACCAATTTACTTTTTTCTGTATTACTTGCTTAAAGAAACTAGTAAATTACTGCATCTGTAATTAGCTATAATTTACGTAAATAAAAAACCTTGTAATATATTATTTGACACTGGAGCTAGTCACTCCTTCATTTCTGAACACTAGAATAAATCTCTTAACTTGCTATTATATCATCCAGCCAGTCATCTAAGCATAGGATTACCATCAGGAGCTAAATTACTAGCTCATCAATTTTGCAAGATACAAATCCCTTATGGAGACAAAATTCTAAGCCAAGCTTATAGTTTTGACAATAGCTAACTTTGACGTTATACTGGTATAGAAATGGCTATGTCAAAATGACACCACCATCAACTACCAGAAGAAAAATATCACCTTGGGTAATGGTAGACAAGCTAAGTCATTCATTGAAAACTTTAGTACGAGAGCTTCTTTTATTAATGCCATCAAGGCCAAGAGGTTAGTGAACAAATGTTGCAGCGCCTTCCTAGTGACAATACTAGGAGAAAAGAAAGAAGACATTCCCCTATCTAAGAACCCCATCGATTGCGAATTCACTGATATCTTTCCTGAAGATCCATTTGGACTTCCACCCACACGGGAAGTTGAATTTGTAATCGACATCATCCCAGAAACCTAACCAATCTCCAAACCACCCTTTTGAATGGCACCTAAAGAACTGTAGGAGCTGAACAATCATAAGAGCTGCTAGAGAAAGGTCTTATCAGACCTAGTTCTTCCCCATGGGGAGCCCCAGTTCTATTTATTAAGAAAAAGGAGGGGTCAATGCGTATGTGCATTGATTATAAAGAACAAATACTCGCTAGCCCCGCATTGATGATTTTGTCTATCAATTGGCTGGAGCAAAAGTATTCTCAAAGATTGATCTATAATATGGATACCACCAGCTACAGATGAAAGATTCTGATATAGCAAAGATAACTTTTAGAACAAGATACAGCCACTATGAGTTTTTAGTGATATCATTTGGATTGACAAATACACCATCAATATTTATGAAATGCAGCATATTTTGAAACCCTACCTTGACAAATTTGTCATCATCTTCATAGATGATATTCTAATATACTCTAAGACGAAGAAGGAACACGAATGTCATCTTAGGGCAGTATTGGAAGAGCTGCAAAGCCACCAGTTGTATGCCAAGTACTAAAGCGCAAGTTTTTTCTTGATTCTATCACCTTCTTAGGCCACGTAGTGGATGCACAAGGGATCAGAGTGAATCAGAACAAGGTCAGCGCCATCCAAGAATGGGTGCAACCTAAGTTAGTGACAGAAATCAAAAGCTTCTTGGGTTTGGCCTGTTATTATAGAAGATTCGTGAAAGACTTTTCTTAAATAGCCTCTCCACTCACCAAACTTACCCAGAAGGCTGTACCATTTGAATGGTCGCCAGCTTGCGAAGATGCATTCTAAGCACTAAAAGATGCACTTTCCTTCACCCCAGTTTTAGTTTTTCCTAAAGAAGGGTTGAACTACCAAGTCTACATCGATGCCTCTAGCATAGGCTTGGGAGAGGTATTAATGCATGAAGGAAAGGTTATCGCTTACGCTTCCTGATAATTGAAAACCTATGAAAGGAACTATGCAGTTCATGACCTCTAGCTAGCCGCAATGGTCTTCGCTCTAAAGATTTGGCATCACTACCTTTATGGAATTCAGTGCTCTATTTTCATAGATCACTAGAGCCTTAAATATATATTCACCCAATGGGAATTGAATTGCAGACAGAGAAGGTGGTTAGAATTAATCAGTGACTATGACCTCGATATCCAATATTATCCTAGGAAGGCAAATATTATGGCTAATGCTCTGAGCTATCATGCTACCCTTAATGCAATTATCTCTGAAAGCTCACTAGAAGAAGAGTTTCATAAAATGAATATCAAATCAATGCGTAGTGACCTATTGAGTGAAATGATCTCAATGAGTAACGTGGAGCCCACTTTTCACAGAGAAATATCCATTTCCCAAACAAAAGATGAAGAGTATCTGAATTTTAAATAAGTAATCGAGAGTGGTCGTCGTACTGATCTTCATTTCATAAGGGTGCTATCTATCAAGGAGATCATTTATGGATTCCTAAGTTGATGCATCATGAAGTGCTAATCGAACCACAACTCAGGGTATCAAGTACACTCGAAGAGTTTCAAAATGTATTAAGGCCTGAAGCAATCATTTTGGTGGCCAGGAATGAAGCAAAGTGTAGCAAATTTTGTTGCTAAATGCCACATGTGTTGTCTAGTTAAGGCAGAACATCAAAAACTTGGTGGTTTGCTGCATCTATTAGAAATTCCAGAATGGATGTGATTAGACATATCTATGGATTCTGTCATGGGTTTGCCTCATGCAAAATCCGGTGCCGATGCAGTTTGGGTTATCGCCGACCCTCTTACTAAATCAGCGTATTTCATTCCAATTTGTCAAACTGACTCCATTGAGAAATTAGAGAAGTTGTATATCAAAGAAATAGTCAGATTGCATGATATTCCAAAAACTATCATAACTGATAGAGACAACCATTTCACTTCCAAAATTTGACAGGCTATGTATCAGGATTTAGGCACTACATTAACAATGAGCATGGATTTACACCCACAAACAGATGGTCAAACAGAAAGAGTTAATCAGGTTCTAGAAGATCTTCTTCATCTTTACATGTTGGATTTCTTAAGCTCTTGGGAAGATCATATCCCTTTAGTAGAATTTGATTACAATAACAGCTTCTAGTCAAGCATCAAGATGGCCCCATATGAAGCCCTATATAGTAGGAAGTGTTCTACCCCAATTGTATGGTCAGAAAGAAGAGATGTGCAGTTATATGGCTCTGAGTTAGTCAAAGAAACAAATAAGAAGGTAAGACTCATCCAACGAATGATTAAGACAGTTAAAGATAGGCAAAGCAAGTACCACGATGCCAGTCATAGTTGTGGCGCCCCGCCCCCTAATCCATAAGATTAGACCTAAGGGGTGGTGTGCTACTCTGGCAAATCCCTCACTTATCATTGGATTAGTTATAATCCATAATCCACTAATAATAGAGAGATATACCAATAATACATACAATAAAATCAATCTATAAATACATAATATTTTAGAGTGCGAAAGCAAGAAAGATAACATAGCACATCCAGTTCTATCATAATATGACATACAACTCAGAATAAAATAGTATAGTAAAAAAAAATACATAAAATATCTGAATTATTATATCAATTTTACATAACTTTAAATGAAAGAGAATATCACACATCCTTACTACAAAAAGGCAACTTATATTAAAGCTCTTCAACTTTGGACTGATGCTCCTTTTGAAGTGGCTCTACCACAGGTACTAGATCCTCTGATTGCTCAAGGACTGACATTGTTAGTTTCACAGTGCTAGGGCCCCAGCCAAAAAAGAAAAATCTAATTAGACAATTATCTAAGTACATTTTAGGTTGATTAAGTTTATGTATTTAATGATATCATGACACTTTTAGCAAATCTAATCAAGTTTACTCATACAAGTTCTTATGAAATAAAATGTGAGAGAACAGAACTGAAGTAAATCTAGCATTCTAACATGCTCATATACATATGAAAAAATCTAGATTCCATAAAAATATGAAAGATAAATAAATGCTGTAAAAATAAAAACTAATAGTATAAAAGTACTGCTGAAACATGTAAGGAAAAAGGCTGAAATAAACAATTTTAAAGAAAATACTGTGTGAAATACAGAGATAATACTGAAGATAAAGTCCAAAATCATGTACAAAAGTATTTAGGAGACATTTCCCAGAGCTACAGAAATACCAAAAGGATACTACTAGAAGACATTCCCCTGAGTATAATAAATATGGACTTCCTGCATCTAGGAGACATTTCCTAGATTAACAGGAATACCGAAAGGATACTACTAGGAGACATTTCCCAGAGTATAATAAATACAAACTTCCTGTATCTAAGAGATATTCCCTAGATTAATAGGAATACTAAATAGAAATCATCTAAGGGACATTCCCTAGATATACAAGATATAATCATCTGGGGGACATTCCCCAGGTTATCAGCAATACGGATTATAAGCAAAAAAATTGACATGGCAGAATAAGTGAGACACATCATAAAATGAGGCAGAGTAAATAAAGTTATTCAACAATATCAAGTATGACAAAGTAAGTAAGGTTATCTTAAATCATCTAATATGGCAAAGCAATATTATTCTAAATTATCTAATGTGGCAAAGTAATGTTATTATAAATCATCTAATGTGGCAAAATAATATTATTCTAAATCATCTAATGTGACAAAGTAATGTTATTATAAATCATCTAATGGCACAGTAAGTAAAATTCAGCAATTAGGAAAGTAAAGCATGCAAAACATAATATGAATAACATTATACAGATTTTATGATATCATTTATCTTCTAATTTAATTTATTCTAATTATCTGAGATTATACAAGCTCAGGATCTCTAATATCCTATTATCCAGTATAATCTCAGCACTACGGTCCTATAAGGTAAAGTAAATTAAATCAGTGATGCCTACTTAGACTAAATAGATAATCAATCGTCCTAATTAATGAATTTAGACTGTCTAATCTAGAAGTTAAATGCAAATTAACCTCCCTAAAAGGTAAAAATCTAGAAACTTATAAAAATTAAGGTTTCACTTGTTGGATAACCCATTTACCCAATGAGTGAAGTCTAACCTAATTTTCTAGTCCTTATCTTTAAGTAAGGGGAAAATCTTAAGGAACTAAGATGAATACTCAAGCACTAATCTTAACTAACCTTGATTGAAAGCTTAATTAAAGGACTAGAAGGTTTTAAGGAAAGCATGATGTGAGATGAATCTCATATTATGAAACTTATTACTTAATTATTTTGCATAAAAAGAAAATATGCAATTCAACTCATAATTCTATTGCTATTCATTTTTTTGTTTATTATTCAATCCGTTATTTTTATTATTCAATCCGCTGTTTTTACAATTCAATCCATTGTTTTTACTGTTCAATCCACTATTTTTACTTCTTTTTCTTAAATTGTCAATTGCACTCAACATCAATATGAGCAGCTATTATGAAAAGTGCCAGGACATATAAAACATGACACTTAAAATAGCAAAACTTCATTTAAATTAAAATGGCAATTTATTTTCCTAATGACACTTAAAAATAAATTAAAAATAATGGCTATATAGCAATCAATTGATTTTATTATAGATCAATAATTAAAATATTATATCCTTAAAATCTATAATCTAGCTGTTAAAAAGCAGTGAATCAAAGAGATGCTTAACTAATGCTAGAAAAACTAACCATTAGATCAAATTTCAGTTCAAATGCTCATGCATATGAGTGTGAACCAACCAATGATATTTCCACCAATATATATAGAACTAAGTCACTCTCACATGTCTCAATGTTGGCACATTACTGAGCTCAAGATAAAATCATGCAGATAATACATTGACTGCTCTACACATAAAAATTACACAAACTCAACCTATTGAAGAATAGCTCTATATGCAGCTATTCTTTTTCAATATGCAAAAACATATTTATAAATTTTGCTTATAATAACTCTCTTCTTAATCATTGTGCAGTTTTATCTTTTTCCGAACAATTTTAAGACACAAGCAAGCTGAACTAATGCGTTATAGAAATCAAACAAAAAAAAGATGAATACTTCATTTTAATAGCAGCAAGTTAAATTTTCTCCTTTAAATATCATAAAACAATTGTGAATAAAATGCCTGCAAGATTTAGCCTTAAAAAAATAGAGAACTAAAACTTTGACGACAAACAGCTCATTAGATTTATTTGAAATGCTAAGATAGCAACCAGATTCATCCTTAAACTCATATGTATATATATATATATATATATATATATATATATATATATATATATAATAAAGATTTTAGAAGTATACCACTTGAATTTTAATAGCATGCATGGTCCGATAACTTTATAAGAATTGATGATTTTAATACCACATTAATGAAAAATAACTAAAATCTCAAGTTCTTATCTTTACTTTTCTTTCCATTCTTTAATTATTTTGCAAAGCTCAATTCTTCAAACCGTACTTTAAAACCTTTAACTCAAAAGAAATAATTTATCAACAGCATTAATTAATTCTTTTTTTACTAGAAGTGGATTCATAAACACTAGCAATAGAAAGAACTAAGCATACTTAAATTACTTTAAAACACTTTGAGAAAATCTCCAAATTCATTTACCTTATCCCTCATCGACAGCTTGATCTTTCATCTCAATACGAAATAAATATACGAAATGATAAGTTAAACAAAAACATCTCACCTTCATGGTACTAGAAGATATGTAGCTATTATTCATAAAAATCATGAAGATTGAGGAAGACGCAAGAATCTTAAACAAACCATTTTTGTATAGATAAATGAAACCATCGAAATATTGGGATGATAGTTTTGGTAAAATTCACTTCTCATATATAATTATGAATAAACTATTTACAGCATTTCATAAATTGCAAATTAACAAAGATGGTATTATTGAGTAGGGACTTATCATCAGTAGTTTGATCGGGCTCAGCTTAAGAAAAATAAACCTTAATTCATTTCAACTCACTAGCTCGTGAATTGACTTGTTTAGAAATTTTCATTTAGTTAAATGTAAGCAATTAAATGGTTTTTCCAAAAATTTCTATAAAATCACTCCTAGCTAATTGAGGGGTGAGGAACGCAATGACGAAGTCGAATTTTGATTCCGATGAGTATTTAATTTCCTCATTTTCTGGGTATTTAAATATTATTAAAATATTCGACAAAATTTCTACGACCTCCGATTGCCACCAAAACATCACCCCAAGCTAATTTGGGGGAAATGAGCACAATGGCGAACTCTGATTTTTGATCTGAGGTCAAGATAAATATGTCAAATCCCGGGGTTCCTGAAATTCCCACAATCAGAATTTGATCAATTTGACTTTTAATTTGGACTAAGTCTTAGTGGAAGACTTCTAATGAACTAATTAGAGCACTAAGGCTGAGAATAGGACTTGGATTAGTCCTAATCAGCTTGGGTAGCAACTTGGGTTGTTACAATAGTCCTCTAAAGTTCCAAGAGGGAGACCTAGTGTATTTAAAAGTCAGTCCTATGAAGGGTATTTACCATTTTGGAGTCGCTGGAAAGCTTAGCCTGAGATATGTTGGACCATTTAAGATCTTAAAGCGGATTGGATCAACAGCATACAAGTTAGAGCTGCCTAAAGATTTTGCTGCTGTGCACAATGTATTCCACGTGTCATCTCTATGAAAGTGCCTAATAGAACCTTACCACCTAGTCTCTATTTCTCCAATAAAGATCCAGCCATATTTATCATTCCTAGAAGAACCTGTAAGAATTCTGGGGTGAGACCAAAAGAAGCTAAGAAACTGTTCCATCCCAATGGTTAAAGTGCAATGGAAGAACCGCTTATCTGCTGAAGCCACTTGGGAGAAGGAATTCGATATAAGAGCTAAGTATCCGAGACAATTTGAGAATCCAGGTATCTTTCTTAGCTCCTTATCATTCAATTCATTTTTCTTTTATCCTGCATTTATTCTTTCGACTTGAGTGATGTCGAGGACAACATCGTTCTTAAGTGGGAGAGTCTGTAACAGCCTAAATTATTACCCAATCTAATTAGGACTAATACATGTTATAATCTTAGTCTTAGTGCTTGTAACAGCCCAAACTCTTAAGCACCAAGGTATTGTTCGCTTTGGCCTGAAATGCCCCATAGTTTTACCCTTAGAAGATAACTTCCCAACAGGTCACCCATCCTAGGAGTGCTCCCATATGAGCATGCTTAACTTTGGAGTTCTTATCAGGAACTCCATCATTATCTGAAAATGTGCCTCAATATGTAAGAGTTTCACTTATTACTACTTAAGTGGGTTTTCACAATCTTCCCAACTTAATTAACTGACATCCTCATCAGTATCTACACACAGATCCAATAACTATCTATTGGGTAGATAGGACTAAAGGTGACCCCTATAGGTGCAAGAGGTACCCACAACCATATAGCACCTTAACTATCATGGGTTCAAGAGGCTGCTCATATGAAATGATACTTTGCCCTGTATAGCACTTAGCTCCTATCTGACACCTTATGGCCTACTCTGATATCATTTGTAATAGCCCAAACTCTTAAGCACCAAGATATTATTTACTTTGTCCTGAAAGGCCTCACATTTTTATCCTCAGAAGATAACTTCCCAGCAAGTCACCCATCCTAGGAGTGCTCCCATATGAGCACGCTTAACTTTGGAGATTTTATCAGGAACTCCATCGTTATCTGAAAAGGTGCATTAATGTTTAAGAGTTTCACTTATTACTACTTAAATGGGTCGTCACAGTGCTCTAGTTAAGTCATTAGGAATTTACGACCAAGACCGGTCAAAATTAGGAGTCAAATAGATCAAACCCCTAATTTTTGAGAAATCCAGAAACCCTAAAAATTGACCTAATTATTTTGTCCTCATATCAAAAATTGGACTTCGCCATTGTGTTCAATTCCCCCAAATTAGCTAGGAGTGATGTTTTGGTGGCAATCGGAGGTCGTCAAAATTTCATCGAATATTTTAATAATATTTAAATATCCTGTAAATTAGGAAAATAAAATACTAATCAAATCAAAAATCTGGCTTCATCGTTGCGTTCCTCGCCTCTTAATTAGCTAGGGGTGAATATTTGATGATTTTTGAAAATCATTCAAATAAAAAAATTATATAATTAATTATTAAGCTAATTAAATTAAATTACATTCCTTTGTCAATACCTCCTAAATTCCATTCGCGTGCCCTAAATCGCTCGAGAGGCCGACCTCCCCCCCCCCCCCCCCCCATTCGCACGACACGTGCCACCTCCTCTCTTGGGAGCCTCCCCGCCGCGCATCCAATCTATCGACGCGTCTCCCTACCTCGCAGGCTCCGCCCTGATGGCCTTATGGCCTCAGCCACACTCGTGTTGTTTTCTGCAACTCACTAAGCCCCATCCAACCAACAGCCGAGAGCTTCTCTTCCGCCTTATCACCTCCCGATCTCATCAGCGCCATCAAGGTACTCTCCCTATCCAATGATCATACCTCCACTACTTGGATATCTTAAAATGATTTACTCTAAGCAATAATCTGATTTGTGAGTTAATTATCATAGATCTCTTTATTGATTCATTGCTTTTATTTAGTACTTCACTTCACCTCCTCTCAGTCGTTATGTATGCGAATGCGATTATTGCTTTGAAACATTTTTTCCTAAGATCGCAGCCATGAAATGGTTCGAATGATTGTGCTTATCGCTTCGATGTTTTTGTACGATTTTTTAATTTAAAATTATTGATTATAAATCAATCAGTGTTTGGAATAATGATGTGCTAATGCTTGAGTTGTTAAATATAATGACGTGCTGAGCCATAGATTCAGAAGAGCTTTCCCGTTTTAAAGTGTGTTCTACCTATTTGTGAACACCAAATTATCAGCAGTCGATCCATGGGACATACCTAGTGAAGCATATCACTGCATTCAGTCGTGTCATTCACATAAGTTCATATCTTTTCATTCATTTTATTTACATTTTTATAAGCATTGTTTTAAAAAACTAGATTGCTAACTTTAAGTCTCTCAAGCAATAAAGTCATAACTAAATCTTTAAATAGCCTCATTAATATCTAATAAACCCTTCGTTCACAAATAAAAGACCAAATGTAACCGCAAACTACCAATGACACGAAGATGAAGCATACTGCTGGCAATGGTAAACTATAGAGTATAGTAAACTAATCAACTATCATGAAGGTTTGATAACCGGGCATAGTAATATAATTTTTTTCTTGCAATTGAAAGTCAATTTTAGAAAGTAAATATGAAAACTACAAATAATTGTCATCATGATATTCTAATTTAATTGCTAAATGGAGAATTATTTGTTTGATCTTCCTGAAGTTACTTATCTTTGTTTGAATAGTTATTCATAATTGCATGATTAATTTCAGTCATTTGTTTGAAAGATCAACAATCACCAATCTTTAAACCACATTAGGGTGCTTATTTGTTTGAATTAGATAGAGTTTATTTCAGCATTGGTAAGCTGGACCGATTAACAATCATTTCAAGCAAAGTGTGCCGTCAAGCTTTGATTTTAAATGTAGAATATTTTGTGGGATATAGCGAGTCTTTCTTGGAAATACATATTCTTCATTCTTCGCACCATAAATAAAAGTAACCTATAAGTAATCATTTTGTCGGTTTGCCTATATATATATATATATATATATATATATATTCATGCTTTTCTTATTTCATTTTATCATTGCTAAAGTCTTGAACGAGTGCCTACAACAAATGGAAGCAATTATAAAAACAATTCTCAAGTGATGTTTGTGATTCTCATCAAAATGTGTATTAGTCAAAATATCATCTATGAACAGAATAATGAACTAATATGTGTCAGATTCATGAATATTAAAAATGTCAAATTACATCACCAAAACAATTCTTAATCGTCTATCTTTGATACGCTTGAAATATTTAAGGTTACCTTTAATTTTATTTTCAGTAAGAGTGACTTCAATTGTATTACAAATATATGCATTTATAATCATGTTGATTTATATGAATGAATTAATGATAAGACTGGAACTTGATTCTATAGTATAATTTTCTATCAAATCATATAAAAAATTTATAAGATTGCGAGCATTCAACTTGGATACACTTCTTTGAATTGTATAGCATTAAATTTTGTAAAGGCTCATTTTGAGTTAGAATATATTAATATGATAATTACTATTACAAATTAAGTACTTAATGAGAAGTCAAATAATTCATAAATAATCATTTAAATAATTATCACTCTTAATACCTAAATAGTAAACAACGAAATGAATAGTAAACAACGAATGAATAGTAATCAGCAAAATGAATAATAAACAGCGAAATGAATAGTAAACAACAAATGAATAGTAATCAGCGAAATAAATAGTAAACAGTAAAATGAATAGTAAACAATGAAATGAATAGTGATCAGTGAAATAAATAGTGAATAGCAAAATGAATAATAATCAGTAAAGTAAATAGTAATTAGCAAAATGAATAATAATAAATATGTGAGTTGAATTGCACCTTTTTATGCAAAATAATTAAGTAATAAGCTTCATGATGTGAGATTCATCTCAGATCATGCCTTCCTTAAAATATTCTAATCATTAAAGTAAGCTTTCAATCAAGATTAATTAAGATTAGTACTTGAGTGTTCATCTTAGTTTCTTAAGAGCTTCTTCCTTAAAAATTAGGAATATGACTTAGGTTAGAATTTAATTATTGGATAAATTAGGTTACTCAATGAATGAAATTTTAGTTTTTGTAGTTTATAAATTTTTATAGTTTACTTATGATTATTTGATCTTTAACCTTAAATTTAAGATTAGAGAACCATCCTATTAAGTATGACATTACTTAATAAGATTTACCTTAATCATTAGTTCACATTTAGACTTAAACTTTAGTCATTAAGCTTTACTCTTAGATTATGTGATTAACTCCAATCTCATTGTATTTAACTCATAGTCCCTACTTTAGTATAATTTAATCAGTTCTTAATCTAGAACGTCTAAATCCATAAGCTAAGTCGTGATGATTTCTTATTTAACTTACATAGTCAACATTGATTTAATCATATTATGACCTAGCTAATCCTAATATTTTGTAATCTATAATGTTATATTTCTAAGTTACACTTGATAGTATGAATTGGGGATCCTGAACTTGTGTAACTTAGAATAATTAATTAGATACCAACAGTGTCACCATGTGTAAAAGAGTCCCTTACTTACTACTTGATTATTTGTGCTACACATTCCTTATATTTTTTGTTTATTTCCTTGAATATGTTATGTAAGAGAATTTTGTGCATCAAATGAAAACTTATAATAATTAAGACAGCAGTTGCCTTGGGTTCAGTTATATTATGGTAGGTTTTGGTGCATATTTACCATAATGGACAGGAGTAAGGAGTAATAAGGATGCTTAATATCACTCATTAAAGAGTGTGTGTTAAGCTTAGAACCCGTATAATCTTGTAGATATGCTTGAATCCTCAGGTACTTCAGGACGTGTTCACATAAGCAAAAGTAAAATAATTAAGACTTACTACATTTGTATTTACTGCCTCTTTAGTTCTGCTGTATTGTTCTATCTGCCTTAGCCTAGAAAGGCTTTGAAAATTTCTGTCTGCCCTAGCTCAGAAAGGCTTTGGGAATTATACTGGGCCCAATTGGCTAATTTTTTGATATGGCAATTATAAATACCTATTTTTATTTCAATTTACAGCTTACTATTTTACTGAAGCATGTTATTTCAGTCAGCTTTATTTACTTACTTACTCACTTGTACATAATTATAGGATGTTAGATTTTGTTGATTACTATATGCGTCACTATCAGAGTTATAGTTCTAAACTTGCATATGTTATATGATCATCAGCATGCTTAGGATTAGTTTTTCTTTTAGTACTTTAATTACTGCATTATATATGTATGCTTATCCCTGCTTAGCTTACTTTGAGGTGTGCTTTTTTGCCTCAAATCTTGTTTAGTTATAAATATTGTATTTATAACTTATCCTTCTCCTTGTATACTTACTGCTCCTATGCTAGTTAGACTTTTGGTTTTGTTAAAGTAAAATGGTGACATTAATAATTCATGAAAAATATTCAGCTTAAAATGTACTTAGACAATTATCTAATAAAATTTTTCTTTTATTGGTTGGGGTCCTGGCATTGTGAAACCGACAATGTCAGAATCGAATAGGTTCAAGGAGCCTGGTGCTGATGAGGAGGAGCTTTATCTGGAGGAGGATCAGCCGGGAGAACCAGAAGCCAATTAGATCATTTTCTGCTTATATGTGAGGATGAGAGTTTTGCTGTTTATTTCATTAAACTATTTTAAAATGCTATAATAATACATGTACCTTTAACAATATTTTTCCTTGTTGTACTATTTATTATGAGTTGTATGTTGCATTTTCCCTATTTAATATGATGAATTTGATGTATGTTTGTTTTTTTGCTTATGCACTCTGATTCTGTATTTACTTATTGACTGATTTTATAATATATATGCAGTGGCTCATCTATTCCTTACTAGTGGATTAGGGTTTACACCTAATCCAAGGTTAAGTGTGGGATTTGCCAAACTAATACACCACCCCTTAGCTTAATCATGTGTATTAAGGGGTGGGGCACCACACCAGGTCTTGATGCACTACTTGCCAGAACTTTGAGGTGAACTTGCTGTCACAATCGAAAATAATTGATCTCAGGATACCATGGAGTCTGATAATTTCATTAATGTATAGCCTTGCCAATTTTTCCACGAAATCAGTCTAACGCAATGGGATAAAATGTGCTGACTTGGTTAGTTGGCTGACTATAACCTAGATTGAATCATCACCAGATCTTGACTTGGGAAAACCCATGACAAAATCCATGAAAATATCGAATCATTTCCATTGGGTGATTTCCAAAGAATAAAGAAGTCCTCTGAGCCTTGGGTGTTCTACTTTAACAAGATTCAAGCATGACACTTTGCAATAAATTTGGCCACGCTCTTTTTCATACCAGGCCACCATAATAATTTTTTCAAGTCCTGATATATTTTAGTACTCCCATGGTGGACTTAATATCCAAAATTATGACCTTCTAAGAAAATCTCATAGTGCATAGATTTAAGAATCCATAAATAATTACCCTGATAAATTATGACCCCATGCAACTGCAAATCCTGATGGCTGCCACCCTCAATATTTACTTTTAACTTTAAATACTCATCATCTTTAGTTTGCGAGATGGAGACATCTCTATGTTAAGTGAGTTTCATGGTGATATTAATTAGCATGGAGCTTAACATGTCACCACGTGCTGGAACAATCTATAGCTTATAAATTTCTTCTTTTAGTGAACTTGTAGTAATCATGGCCGATAGCATAGCACAATGACTGAGAGAGTCTATTACAACATTCACTTTACCAAGGTGGTATTGAATGTCTAAATTATAATCACTAATCAGCTCCAATCATCCCCTTTGATGGCAGTTCAATTCTCACTGGGTAAAGATGTACTTCAAATTTTGATGATTAGTGAAAATGGAACATTAAACTTCATATAAATAATGATGCCAGATATTCAAGACAAAGATTACTGTAGCGAGTTCAAGGTCATGAACAGAATAATTTCTCTCATGCAGCTTCAATTGATGAGAAGTATATGCAATAACCTTTCCTTCTTACATCAGAACACATCATAGACTAATTCCAGAGGCATTGGTATAAACCTAATAGTTTAATTCTTCCTTAGGTAGAACTAGTACTAGGGCAAAAGAAAGTGCATCCTTTAAAGCTTGAAACGCTTCTTCACAATCTGAACTCCAATTAAATGGTACATCATTCTCAGTCAGTTTGGTTAACAGAGAGGCAATCTGAGAGAAGCCCTTAACAAAGCTCTTATAATAACCTACTAATCCCAAAAAGTTTCTAATGTCCGTTACTGACTTAGGTTGCACCCAATCTTACATAACGCTAATCTTCTATTGATCTACATGGATTCTTTGAGCATCTACCACATGGCCCAAGAAGGCTATATAATTTAGCCAAAATTCACACTTAGAGAATTTTGCATATAACTCATGATCACGTAATATTTCCAACACTGCCCTTAGATGATTCTCATGATCTTTTAGGTTTTGGAATAAATTAGGATATCATCAATAAAAATGATAACAAATTTATCTAAGCAAGGATTTAGGACTCACTGCATTAAGTCCATTAAGATTGATGGCGCATTAGTGAGTCTAAAGGACATCACAAGAAATTTGTAATGACAATAATGAGTATGAAAGGTTGTTTTCTCAACATCTGAATCTCTTACTCATAGCTAATGATACTCTGATCTCAAATCAATTTTTGATAATACAACCGCACCAGATAGTTGATCGAACAAATCATCAATTCTGGGAAGTGGGTATTTGTTCATAATGGTCACCTTATTCAACTCTTTATAATCTATGCACATTCATATAGACCCTTCATTCTTCTTAATAAATAAAACAAGTACTCCCCAAGGAGACATGCTAGGCTTAATGAAGCCTTTATTCAAGAGCTCCTAAAATTGCTCGTTAAGCTATTGCAGTTTCTTAGTAGCCATTATGTATGGTGCTTTGCAAGTTGGTTATCATCCGGGAACTAGATTGATTAAAAATTTTACTACTCTTGCTAGAGGTAAACCAGGCAAGTCCTCAGAAAATACATCAGCAAACTCCTTAATGACCATGATATCAGAGAGCGAGACAATTTCATTGCTATTGCCTATCATAGTGATTAGGAATGCCATATAACCCTTATTTACTAATCTTTTTGCTTTAATTGTATTGATTAACAAACTTTAGGTGCATAACCTTCCTACAAAGGTTTCCGAAGCATCAAGCGACTATAGAGTGATCATCTTCTTTTGGGAGTTTATTGTGGCATTGTGCATGCAGAGCCAATTTATGCCTAATATGATATCAAAATTTGCTGTATGCAGAATTACCAACTTAGCTTGGAATGATTTATTGTTTAAGGGTACTTTCAGAATACAAAATTTGGCTGCGCTGAGTTGGGCTCCAGAAGGAAGTTCAACACTTACGGTTTTAGCCAACTTATAAATGGGTAAATTTAGGGTTTTGGCAAAGCTTTCAGTTATGAAAGAATGATTGGCTCCGATATCGAATAATACTTTGCAAGGTTTTTCATTAATACAAATGGTTCCTAAATTAACCATATTTAACAATCACTATTTGAAATTGCAAGAAATAGTATAACATAATGCTGAAGACAAATATGTGATTAAATATGTGTACCTGAAGTGACGTTACTATCTCTTACAGCTTTCAATGGGGTAAGGGCATAGATCCTAGCAGGTCATACGGGCTTGTTGTTGTAGACCTGCTTTTGAGGAAGGCTTGACATGTTAGGTCGAGGAGCATTACCTCCTTCTTTCTTCGGAGCTTGGGCCGCAGACTGTGGAGGAGGCATTATTGTTAACTATTGGCTCCTACGATTTATAGGATTTTGGTTGAAAACCTGATTATTCCTGGAATGGTCAATGTGAGCATTGTCCACAATTTCATCATAATTATATTGATAGAAGAAATGTAATTGCCTACCACATGTGTAGCAGCATCTCTTATCGTGGTAGCATTTTACATAAGGATGAGGCTTCACGCATCCATTGAATGGATCGGATGAGGTAGAAGCCACTTCAATTTGATACACCCTCCATGAGGGAAGTCTAGCTCTTTTGAAGTTATCATTCCAATAGGAAGATAAGCTAAAGGTCCTCTTGTAGTCCCTCTGGAACTTATGTTAGTCTACCACTCGGGTTGTTTTGGTTAGTTCAGTGAAATTTGACTGCCTTAATGGTACAATGTGATTCTTTATTGAATCACACAATCCACTCAAAATATGGTGGCTGCGGGAGTCTTCAGTCTATACATATTAGGCACAAATTGAGCTAGGCACCAAAACGCTGCCTCGTATTCAGCTAAAGGATAATTTCCCTATTTCAACCTTAGGAACATATCCCTAAGATTGTTCTTAACATAGGGAGGAATGTATTTCGACTTAAATGCCTCGACAAATGCATCCCAAGGAATATCCTCAATGTGGGAATCCGTGAACAATGTGTTCTGAATATTATCCCACCAGTATTAAGCTTCATCTTGGAACATATGAGTTGTCAACCTGATGGCTTCAAAATCAGGACATTTAATGCTTGTCAAATTTTTCTTGACTAGCTTTAGCGAGCTAGCTCTGTTCATAGCTAACATACTCCCATTGAAAGTAGTGATCCTTAAACTGACAAAACTGAGTAAAAGTCCATCCATTGACTGGTACTACTGTTGGGGAGGATAATATGGTGCAGGGGCTACAGACGCAAGTGAAGGATTGCTTTGCACAGCAATTAACCTCTCTATTCTTTCAGCTTGCCAAACATGAGTTTCCACAAAAGTTTGAACTATTTCTAGAGTGGGTTTATTTCAGAAGAAGAGTTGTCAGATGCAGCAAGGGTAGAAGATGACTGTCCATAATTCATATTTTATCTGATTTTAAAAATAATATTCTCTTAGAATCTAAGAAGAGCTAAAATAGATTGGTTTATTTTATTGATTATAACAGATAGAACATATAATTGGAAAAGTACAATATGGAGCATAGAACAATCCACTAAAACTTTTATTTAACATATTCCGTTGAAAAGATGTGACAGAATTCATCAAAAATGACTTCACGATGTTCTATCCTTTGCTTTTTTGTGAGTTCCCAGAAAGTGATGGCCCACCATTCTTCAGCTTGGTCTTGGAGGAGGTAGGTCATCAGTGAGACTCGCACCTCATCAGGTCATTCTATCACTTCAATGATGGAACTCACACGTTTTAGCCACTCCTTAGCTAAGATAAGGAATCGTAGTCCTCTGAAAATAGCATGCTGAATTATCCTGTCCAGCATTAGTACTCCTTATTCGGATGCTCCATCAATTTGCCTCCCATACCTTTGGCCTATTTGAAAGTTAAGCTCCCATAGGGATTCAAACTTCTTGAAGTATTTCATGATTGGCATTTTCAAGTGTCTTATGATCCTATGGGTTCAATCAAGTTTCATTAATTAAATTGAGCTAGTTATCATTCTTAAGGTTACTAATATATGAGTTTTATATTTGAGTATTTTTTAATTTACTTATATAAGTATTTTTATTCTATGCCTTTTATTATGAGCATATGATTATAATAATAATAGATGTAATTCAAGTATTCATTTAGTGACTATATGGCAGAAGAACAATCTATTAGGTAGATAGGTAAACAAATCCAATCTGACACCTTATGGTATTCTCTAATACCAACTATGGCGGCCACCTCTTAATCAACTAAGATTAAGTGGTGGTCATCACAGGGCAATGCCTTACTTATCATTAGATTAGGTTTTCAATCCTAATTCATTGATAAGGGCAAGATGTGCAATATATAACAACTGAAATATTCACTATATGAGCATACAGGAATATCAGAGTGTGGAAGAAAAGAATCTATCAAATTTTAATATCCATACATCCATAATATAAAATAGAATATCATTCAGCTCAGAACAAAATAATAGTAAAGGAAAATGCACAATTACCTGTATTATTACACTTGATAATTGAAATATATACAGAAAGATAGAACTCTCATTCTCACTTACATAAAAAGCAACCTAAACTAAGGCTCCTCAACTCCAAGGCGCTCCTCCTCCTTGAACTGTTCCTTCTCAAGCACTAACTCCTCTAAATGATCAGAAGCTGCCATTGTTAGTTTTGCAATGACAAGGCCTCAGCCAAAAAAAGAGAGAAAAAAAAGTAAGACAATTTTTCTAAGTACATTTTAGGCTAATATTATTTGTAGTTTATGATATCACAAATAACCTAAGCATCTTATGAGCAACATTGCAATCAAAATAAAAAGGATAAAAAATATAATTATTCAATTTTAACCTTAAACAAAGTATAAGGTAAACAGCATACCTCATCCTCAAAGTTACAAAAAGGGTTAAGCAATGCATACGTGAAAGTTACTAAGTGTAAGAAACATCCTAAGTAAATATGATCAAATCTACTCATGTTGATTTAATGAATAATATGAAATATGAATAAAGCTGAAATAAATCTAACATCCTAGTATACTTTCATATAAAATAAAAAATACTAAACATATAAATATTTAAAATTACTCAAAATACTATAAAAATATATAAATGCTGCACAAATGCTGAAAAAATATCAAACTGAACATATATAAAGAAAATGCTATCTCATTATTGGACATATGCTTACTTAGACCTGCCATAACATAAAAAAGTGACTCATCTAGCCACTATATAAATCTTCTGAAGCATCCAAGACACTAATGCCTAGATCAACAGGTCCATTAAATAAATGTCATATCATCATCTAGGATTAAACACTTATGAAATATCATCATCTCAATATATATATATATATATATATATATAATATATCCTCCAGGATTAAACACCCAGGGTATTAACCCAAGGTTATTACTTAGGATAAACCTAGGCTAACAAGTCTTAGGTCAGTGCTATTAGTCTTAAATTATCATTAGGAGAGAACTCTGAAGTTTTAGTTCGACTTGGGAATCAATCATACCAAACCCTAATTTAGTCTAATTAAATAATTATGGAAAATAAGAAAACTATTTTAATCTCCAAATTAAAATCAAACTATTATTGAATTCCCCACCACCAAAATAGCTAGGAGTGCAATTTTGGGAATATTTGGAAGTTGTCCATATTTCGATGAATATTTTAATATAATTAAATACCCAAATAAATAAAATAATTATTTAGCCATCAGATCAAAAATTCGATCATATTTTGAGTTCTTAGCACCCAAATTAGCTAGGGGTGATGTTTTGGTATTTTTCGCGACTCAAATTATTAAAATAGGAAATTCAAATATTCAAAATATTAATTTAATATTTATTTAAATATTCAATGGCTAAAACAATATTAACCATCGGTTTGCATGGATCTGCTGCACTGTGGCAACATAGGGTAGCCAGTCAATGCAATATAGGCCATTCTGCAATTCCCTGGATTTGATTAGATGGCTCCGCTTTTTGATCCGATCTAGCCATTAGATTAAAGGCCAGATCTAACCGCCAGTAATCTCCCCACCGTATACTTAATTTTCTGATTTAATCTGAGCCACCATATCTTATCAAGAAGCCCAGATCAACAAAGCATTGTGCCATGTCCTCCCTAGCTCTCCCGCGGGTGCTAATCCTCGCCCTGCCAGCTGCCCCCTCTACTCCACTGCTCTGCCAACCTGCATCTGATTGGCCACTCCTTCTGGCACCCTCACAAACCACTCCTCATACTCTTAAGCTCTTCCCCCAGTCTATTATTTCTCTGCTGAAGCTTCTAAGAGCTTCATAATTTTCTTCTCCTCCCTCTTCTACCTGAGAGTGAACGAAGTCCTAGTGTGTGGCGGTCGCTCCTAAATCATCCGAGATTAAGGAGTGGTCATCACTTAGCACATCCCTTGCTTAATATTAAGTTGGAAGATTAAGACTCCAATCAAATCTTAAGGGAAGGATGTGCCCTTTTTAATAGAGCAAAGAAGAACAATCACTTAATGAGTATACTACATAATCAGAGTGCGGAAGAAAAAGGAACAAGCTATAGTAATATCCATTCATCCATAATGAAATGTGAAACATCCAACTAAGAATATAAAATGCAGGTAAAGAAAAGTACAATTTAAACTTGTGTTATTACAAATATTTAAAGTTAAAGGCGGAAATAAAATGTCTCTCATCCTCAAGATGCAAAAGTTTAAAGAAATTAGGAAATATAGTCTAAGAATCTTTAGAAACCTGGACCTCCTCTTGGATCTGCTCCTATAAAGGTTATACTTCCTCAAAAAACTCAGAATCTATTATTATCAGTTTCATAATGATAGGGCCCTAGCCAATAAAAGAAAATTCTAGTTAGACAATATGTCTAAGTACATTTTAGGATAATTATTTTTATATGTTTAATGATATCACAAAACTAACTTAAGCATAAAAACAGTGGTAAAGCAACAAGGAAAGAAAGACAAGTTATAATAATAAATTATAACTTAAATGAAGTGTGAGGTAAGCACATACCTCAACTCAAGCTGCATAAAAAGGTAAGTAAAGTGTAAATGAACATCTACTAAGTACAAAGAAATGTCCTAAGTAATATGACCAAAACAAGCATGCCAATTTGTGATATAAAGTAAAGGTACTATACTGGAAGGGAAACATCTAGCATCATAACATGCTTTTAATAAAGTAAATTGACTGAATAAAAGAAGATGATAGAAAATTCTATAATATAAAAGAACTGCAATAAATGAAAGTCTAAAAGAAAGTGTACTAAACTGTAAGGTAAAAGTAAATCAGAACTGTAAAGTAATTGAAAAGTAATTGTAAAATAACTGTAAGGTAAAAATAATGTATAAGATACCCCTACTTAGTTCTGCCAAAAAGTAAACTCCATCCAATCATCTAGGAAAATGTCCCAGATTAAAGTATCCCACACTAGGGAAGTGTCCTAGGCAAAAGTAACACACACTAGAAAAGTGTCCTAGGCAAAAGTAACACGCACTAGGAAAGTGTCCTAGGCAAAAGTAACACGCACTACTAGGAAAGTTTCCTAGGCAAAAGCTGTCTCAAAAGTAATGTTATACTAAATGGCAGACTAAACAAAATATAACCCACAAAGTGTAGTAAAGTTTGTTTCATAAAGTTTTCTCCTTAAGTTATGAAAATACCATATGAATGTATTCAAAGTTTAACATAGAATATTCATCAAATATTCCATGTTTAATATAATGTATCCAAATGTGTAATGAAGCTCAAAATAAGGAAAGCATAGCATTTAAAATTCAAGATTATAAAAAGTACTACACAAACTTTGTGACATCACTTATTTTCTAATTTAATCATTTTAACTACTCTAAGTTACATAAGATTTAGAATCATCAATTTTATAGTCTGTAACTTAGAATCATGTTCCTATGAGTTGAACATAATTAGGACTAGCTGGTCCTAATTATAACTAAATCAATATCGTCTATATGATTAAATAAGTAAATCAATCATCCTAATTTGTTATTTTTAAAATAATCCCAAACCAAATCTTAATTAGCCAAATCAAGATGAAAGGATTAAGAATTAAACTTCAAATAATGAAGTCTAATTACTTAATCACAAGGTTATCCTAAGGACTAGGGTTTAATCCCATCACATTGATTAAATGTTAAGGTAAATCCTATTGAATTAAGTCAAACTCAATAGAGTAGACCTCTAATCCTAATTCTAAAATTAAAAAATCAAATAATCATTTAATAAACTATGAAAATCTATAAACTATAAAAAATCAAGGTTTTAATTAATGAGTAACTCACTTTACTTATTAGATGGGCTCTAACCTAAGATCTACTCCTAATCTTAGGAATTAAGACTCTTAAATACTAAGAGTAGCACTCAGACACATATCCTAACTAATGTTATAGGACCTATGGGTGAGCTAAGAAGTTCAAAGGAAGGAAAGGAACTGACATCTTTACTTAGATTTTTACTTAAGACCAAATTTAGGATTTTCCTTATATCTTTAATTAAAGACTTAGAACTATCTTAATTAAAGTCTAAATTACCTTAATTACTAATTATAGTGTTCAGATAATGATTCTAGGGCTGAAATTTATTTAACCCTAAATTTGGGCAAAAGGACTATTTTGCCCTTACATTAAGGATTTAAAATTCAACTTTATAAATTAAGGCTCAATTCTAGAATTTATTGAAGTGGAGTGATTACTTACTGTCTAATAAGAGTTTAGACAGTAACTACACTTATTTTGATTAAGTATTAATCCTTATAAGGTCAAATTAAGGAATTTTACCTATAAGGGCAAATTAGTAATTTGACCTAATAAAATCTAAATTATCTATCAGTTTATTAAAGATTAAGTCCTAAGGTTTCCATAGAATATAAAATCATCAAATTTTGATATGTATTGGCTGAGTTATAGCCAATACAAATTTTAAGGTAAAATTGTAATTTAAGGGTTCTTAATTAAAGGTCAAAAATCATAACTTTTCTAATTAGTGTCCAAATTGAGCAAAATTAGTGGCTATGGTTCACAAATAATCCACTAATTACATTGACTAGTAGTTGGCTCAATTTGGACTCTAATTGGCTAAGTTATAGCCTAATTAGGGTTTAGGGTGATTAGAGAAATTAATCACCAAATCACTAAACCAACTACACCACCGAGTTCTAATATACTCTAGGAGTTCTCTAAAACTTGAATTACTACTCACTTTGGATCATTAAATTTGCTAATCTTCACTAATCAAGTTATAGGGTAATTAGGGTTGATTAAGAAATCTAATCGTTGGATCTTAAATATTTTTGTAGTTTACTGTTAATTAGGTTTTCTTGATCAAATGGGATATAAGGATCACCTAATTTGGAGTTCAATTGGCCAACTTATGGTCAATTGAAGTTCTAAAATTAATTGACCTACTTAGGGTTAGGTCCTAAAAGTGATTAGTATAAATCTAATCCAAACAGCAAAATAAACACTACTAGATTAATCCTTAGGGTTTGCTGATTACTTTGAGACCCATATTGGGTATGTTTGTATTAGTGTGTGCAAAGTTTTGATAATTTGATAAAATGGCAATTTTGGTCATTAATTAAATACCTAAAATGTCACTATGTGATATTCAGTTCCAAATGAAATTTTGATGGTGCCAACATATTCCTTATGATTTTTTGATTTCAGGGATATATAATTTTGTTATAATCTGAGTATTAAATCATAAGTTAGCAATAATTAAAGATCTTAACTTTTAATTTTATTTAAATTACATTAATTTTATTTCAATAATTAAACTAAAATCTACTAATTAATTATTTAAATTAATAAAATAAAATTTATTTTATTTAAAACTGGGTCCCACGGCTGGCAGCGCCTAATTGCGGCACGCCACATGGCACGAAAGGACCCCACAAGTTTCTGTCGGAGGCGGCAGTCGTGGGTCCCACTGGACACTTGTCCAAATAACACTCGTTATGGGCTGAGTGGGGGCCCCACCACCGTAGCCAGGATTTGATAGTGGGCCCCATGCAAATTTTTAGCGGATTAATATTCGTGGGTCCCACATGATGAGCTGGTATAATGCGACTGAATCGTTTCACTCCACGTGGTCTACGTGGGTCCCACGCTACCAAGTAGACGGTCCCGGTTACGCGCGGGTCGGTCCAGAGCTGACTCGACCCGAACTAATGATGGTTCGCCTCCCCAACAAATTGCTCGATGTGAAAATTAAGGTTACGGGAGGCGAGCCTTTGAATGGCGATTTTGCTCAATAGACGGATTCTCAACTCGATCGAGCCGTTTATATCACTTATTAATACATGGATTACATATAGAAGTAATAAACTTTGAAATCTAAATAGGATCAAATGAATTTGGGTACCTGAAGATCGAGTAGAAGGGTGAGAGTTCCAGCCGAGGGGGGTTTCAGATACCTCCAGCGATCCCAAGAGCCAGTAAAATCAACAACGTAAATCAATTTCAGCCTAAACGGTGAAAGAAGAGCGGTGAAATGGACGAGAAACATCCATCTTGCGAGCCCGATGTCGCGTGCACAGTGCAGAGGACAAGCGCTCTCCCCTCGCATGCGATCGACGGAGACAATCGCTGGTCCGTCCGATCGTCACGATTAACGGTAGGCACAGGAAGATGGGAACGGTGTTAGGAATTAAAGAGACGGCGCCGTTTAGGGTTAATTAATTTATAACATATATATATATATATATATATTTAAATGATTTTTAGTAATTTTATTAATTAAAATTAACTATTTAAATTCATTCCAAAAATTCTCAATAAATCAACCCTAGCTAAATGAGGGGTGAGGAGCGTAACAGCGAGATTGGATTTTTGATTCGATGAGTATTTAATTATTTGATTTTTCGAAGGATTTAAATAATATTAAATTATTCGCTGAAAATCTAACAACTTCCAAATGCATCCAAAATTTCACCCTTAGCTAATTTGGGGGTGGTGAACACAATGGAGAAGCCAAATTTTTGATTTGAGGTCAAAATAAAAAGTCAATTTCTAGGGTTTTAAGATTTTCCAGAAATCAGGGTTTTATCCATTTGATCCCTGATTTGATCTAGATCTTAAAGGTGAGTTCTAAATTACTTGATTAAGATAGTAGAATCATAATTAAGACTTAGATTAGTCTTAATTGACCTAGGTAATAGCCTATGTTATTATAGACTCCCCCACTTAAGAATGATGTCGTCCTCGACATCACTCAAGTGGAAAAATAAAGCAGATAAAGAACATTGAATTGCTAGAGGATGACATTAAGAAGTACCTTGGTTAAAGAGATTCGGGTACTTCTGACACATATCAGATTCTTTTTCCCAAGTAGCTTTATTGCAGGAGCGGTTCCTCCACTAAACCTTGATCATTTGAATGAAACGATTACTTAACTATTTTTTATCACGATCTAAGATTTTGATTAGCTTTTCAACATAAGTGAGATCAGGTTGGATTTCTATTTGTGGAAGTTGAATAAGATGAGATGTATCTCGAAGACATCTTCTTAACGATGAGACATGAAAAACATTATGAATAGCAGCAAATTCTTCTAAAAGATCTAATTTGTATGCAGATGATCCCATCTTAGCCAAGATCTTATAAGGACCGCTATAACGAGGGCTAAGTTTCCCAGCTACGCCAAATCTATAAACTCCCTTCATAGGGCTCACTTTCAAATATGTTGAATCTCCAACCTTAAACTCCAATTGGTGATAATGAGCATCGTGGTATTTGCTCTGACGATCCTGGGTAGAGCAAATTGTTTATTGAATTAAATGAATCTTTTTATTGGTTTCTTCTACTAATTCAGATCCGTAAAGCTGCACACTACCTATTTCTGACCATGCCATAGGTGTACTGCATTTTCTACCATACAAAGCTTCATATGGTGCTATTTTAATATTAGCCTAATAACTATTATTATAAGCAAACTCCACTAATGGCAAATGGTCTTCCCATTATCCAGCAAAGTCAAGAATACAGAATCTAAGCAAATCTTTGAGCACTTGGTTCACCCTTTCTGTTTGGTCATCTGTTTAGGGATGGAATGCAATACTCATGGCCAAAGTGGTTCCTAGGTCTTGATGGACAGCTTTCTAAAACTTTGAGGTAAACTTGATGTCTCTATTTGACACAATTGATTTAGGAATTCCATGAAGTTTGATAATTTCTTTGATATAGATCTTAGCGAGCTTCTCAACTGAATCAGTTTGGCGAATAGGAATGAAATGCACAGTCTTAATTAATCAATCAACTATTATCCAAATTGCATCTGCTCCAGACCTGGCTCGAGGTAAACCTATTACAAAATCCATTGATATATCAAACCATTTTCATTCAGGGATTTCTAATGAATGAAGAAGACCACCAGGTCTTTGATGTTCAGCTTTTACAAAGCTACGGACATGGCATTTGGCTACATATTCAGCTATATTTTTCTTCATGCTATGCCACCAAATTGACTGTTTTAAGTCATGATACATCCTTGCACTCCTCGGGTGAATTTGATATCCAGATCCATGACCTTTAATTAACACTTCTTATTGTATGGATTTTGGAATCCACGGATAATTTTCTTGATAAATAGCACCTTTATGGAAGTGAATATCTGTTCTGAGACCACTTTCATCGCCTGTTTAAAGTTCAAGTAATCATCATCTTTGTTCTGGGTTATGGAGACATCTCTATGAAAGGTGGTTTCTATATTGCTCATTGAGATTATCTCACTTATCATACTTCTACATATGGGTTTAATATTTAACTTTTTAAATTCTTCACCTATCGAATTGGTTGTAATCATGGCTGTCAGAGTAGCACAATGACTAAGAGCATCGGCTACAATGTTGGCTTTTCCTAGATGGCATTGAATGTCCAAATCATAATCATTGATTAGCTCCAACCATCTTCTTTGTCTGTAGTTAAGTTCCCGTTGGGTAAATATATACTTTAAACTCTGATGATCTGTAAATATGGAGCACTGAACTCCATATAAGTAGTGATGCCAGATTTTTGGGGCCAAAACTACAGCCGCCAATACCAAGTCATGAACTGCATAATTTCTCTCATGTGGCTTCAACTGTCGAGATGCGTATGCTATAACTTTATCTTCTTGCATAAGCACACACCCTAGACCAGTTCCAGAAGCATCCGTGTAAACTTGATAATTAATCCTCTTTTTGGGAAGAACTAGCACTAGTGTAGAAGATAAAGCATCCTTCAGGGTTTGGAATGCCTTTTCAAATTCAGGAGTCTAGATAAATGGAACAGCTTTCTGAGTCAGCTTGGTTAATGGAGCAGCTATCTGAGAGAATCATTTGACAAATTTTCTATAATAGCTAGCTAGGCCTAAGAAACTTCTTATATCTGTTACTATTTTTGGTTGAATCCACTCTTAAATAGCACAAATCTTCTGGTGATCAACCTGAATTCCCTGAGCATCTACAACATGACCTAGGAATTCTATTAACTTTAACCAAAATTCACATTTTGAAAATTTGGCATATAATTCATGCTCACGTAGGGTCTCTAATACTACCCTTGGATGGCTCTCATGATCCTTTAAAGTCTTTGAGTAGATGAGTATATTGTCAATGAATACAATTATAAATTAATCTAAGAATGACTTTAGGACTCGCTATATTAAGTCCATAAAAATGGAAGGTGCATTTGTGAGTCCAACGGACATCACAAGAAATTCATATTGTCCATACCGAGTTTTAAATGCTATCTTCTCCATGTAAGAATCCTTTACTTGAAGTTGATGATACCCCGATCTTAAATCAATCTTCGAGAGCACTATCGCTCCAGATAACTGATCAAACAAGTCATCAATTCTGGGAAGTGGGTATTTATTCTTAATGGTGACTTTATATAATTCTCTGTAGTCTATACACATCCGCATAGACCCATCTTTCTTCTTAACAAACAGTATTGGAGCACCCCACGATGACATACTTGGCTTAATGAAACCCTTATCTAATAGTTCTTTTAATTGCTTACTAAGCTCATGAAGTTCCTTAGGAGCTATTCTGTAAGGAGCCTTGGAAATTGGTTGGGTACCTATAACTAAATTGATTACCAATTCAACTTCTCATGATGGAGGCAATCCATGTAACTCATCAGGAAAAACATCAACAAACTCATTAATAACCTTAATCTCAAAAACTGGAATGTCTTCTTTACTATCTCCCAGCATGGTAACTAGGTATGCTGGATAGCCCTTGCTTACTAATTTAACTGTTGTTATCGTATTGATTAACAAACTTAAGGTACTAAACCTTCTTACAAAGGTTTCTGAAGTGTTCATTGATTTGAGTGTTATCTTCTTTTGTTGATAGTTTATGGTTGTGTTGTGGGCACTAAGCCAGTTCATACCCAAAATAATATCAAAGTTTACTATAAGTAGAAATATTAATTTGGCTTGAAATGCTTGCTTATTCAAGGGTACTTGGAGATTACAAAACTGAGTGGTATTGAGTTTAGTTCTAGATGGAAGCCCAACAGATAAGGTTCTTACCATTTTGTAGCATGGAAAATTTAAACTCTTAGCAAAATCCTCATATATAAATGAATGGCTAGCTCCTGTATCAAATAGTATCTTACACGGGTGATCATTAACACATATGGTGCCTAAATTCAACGATAATTAATTGAAATTACTTAAAAGCTTGAAGAAATAAAGTACAATATAAAGTATACATACCTGACATCATATGATTATTTCTGTAGCTTCTACAGGAGTGAGAGTATATACTCTAGCAGGTCCTATAGGTTTCTTGTTAAAAACTTGCTTTTGAGGAACTTTGGGGGTACTAAGTTGGTTTGAGTTTACTATATTCTTCCTCAAAATAGGCTTTTCAGTTTGCTGAGCAGGCATGATAGTTAATGGTTGATTCCAATGGTTGATCAGAGTTGGATTCAATACCTGATTGCACCTTGTACGATCAATATGGGCACCATCGATAGTTACATCAAATCTGCACTATTGGTAGAAATGCCCCTTCATGTCGCATGTGTAGTAGTATTGCTGGTTGTGATAACACTTCCCAAATGGATGTATTCTTGTGCACCCATTATAAGGATCTGATGGTGGAACTTCAGCTTCAATTTGGTAGACTTTCTCTGAGGGAAGCCTAATCCTCCTTGGATCATTGCTTCTTTGTGATGATGCACTAAAGGTCCTCTTGCTCTCCTTCTGGGATTGGTGCCGATATATCACTCGGGCCATCTCGATCAGTTCCATAAAGTTAAATAGTCTTAGAGGTATAACATGATCTTTTATTGACTCTTGTAGCCTATTTAAAAATATGTGGCATCGAGCTCCTTCAGTTTGCACCATATCTGGTGCAAACCTGGGCAATCGCCTAAACTCCGCTTCATATTCAGATATGGTTCGATTTTCTTGCTTGAGATTAAGAAACATATCCCCTAAATTGTTCTGAGCAGAATGAGGGATATATTCTGCTTTGAATGCTTCCACAAAGTCATTCCAGGGAATTTCTTCAATATGATATTTGATGAACAACATTTTACGGATGTTATCCCACCAGTATTCAGCCTCTTCTTGGAATATATGGGTAGTTATTCGGATGGCTTCAGAATCAGATCAATTTAGGCTGGTAAGATTCTTCTCAACTATTTTAAGCCAAATAGTTGTATCCCTAGTAGACATTGTTCCATTGAATACCAGATTCCTTGGTCTAATGAAACTATGAAGAAGTCCGTCAGTATTTTGCTGATATTGTTGGGGAGGATAGTAAGGTATAGGGTTAACCGATGCAGGAGAGGGATTATTTTGCATAGCTATTAATCTTTCTATTTTCTCAGATTGCTTAGCATTTGTATCTACTAGGGTTTTAACTATCTCTAGCAATGCACTAATCTTAGATGAACGACTACTTGATGCAGCAAGAGTTGATGAAGACTGACCAGGATTCATTTTTATACCTGAATTTGAATAACAAACATTCTTTTAGGGGAACAGAACAATAAAGTATTTTATTCAATTATTTCAACATGCAACATACAATTTAAAGAAAGAGCTTTATAACATATTCATGATATTTATTTTATATATTCTTCTGAGAAAGCGGTATAAAATTCTTCAAAAGTTACTTCTCATCGTTCTCTCTTCAGTTTACGTGTGAGTTCTGAAAGAGTAGCATCCCACCAATCTTCTGCTTGATCATGAAGTAATCTCATTGCTATTTCAACTTTAATGTTATCAGGGCAATCTATAGCTTCAAAAGTGCTCTCCACATGCCTTAGCCATTCTTTGGCTAAGGGAGGAAGATCAAATCCTCTAAACATCGCATGGTAAAGCATTTGTTCCAATATTTGTACTCCTGCTTTTGACACACCTTCAATATATCTTTCATAATATTGTCCACACTGGAAGTCTAGTTCCCTTATGTCTTCGAACCTTTTGATATAGTCTTAAGTCAACTTCCTTCAAGTTTTATATATCCTATATGTTTTAACCATGTTTAATTAATTTGATGAGCAATTCATATTTCTTAAATTTTTAATATATCAGTTTCGTAATTTATTTTAAGTATCTTAGTATCTTATGCTCACTATTCCGAGTATATGGTAATCTGGATGTCCTTCTAGTATTCATTTAGTGATTGTATGTCAGAAGAACTATCCATTAGGTAGATAGGAATACAAATTCCAATCTGACACCTTATGGAGTTCTTTGATACCAACTGTGGCGGCCGCCCCTAAATCATCCGAGGTTAAGGAGTGGCCGTCACTTAGCACATCCCTTGCTTAATATTAGGTTGGAAGATTAAGACTCCAATCCAATCTTAATGGAAGGATGTGCCCTTTTTAATAGAGCAAAGAAAAACAATCACTTAATGAGTATACTACATAATTAGAGTGCGGAAGAGAAAGGAACAAGCTATAGTAACATCCATTCATCCATAATGAAATGTGAAACATCCAACTCATAATATAAAATGCAGGAAAAGAAAAGTACAATTTAAACCTATGTTATTACAAATATTTAAAGTTAAAAGCTGAAATAAAATGTCTCTCATCCTCATGATGCAAAAGTATAAAGAAACTAGAAAATATAGTCTAAGGATCTTCAGCAACCTGGACCTCCTCCTGGATCTGCTCCTCTGAAGGTTTCACTTCCTCAAACTGCTTGAAATCTATCATTAGCAGTTTTATAATGATAGGGCCCCAACCATCAAAAGAAAAATCTAATTAGATAAAATATCTAAGTATATTTTAGGATAATCATTTTTATGTGTTTAATGATATCACAAAACTAACTTAAGCATAAAAATAGTGGTAAAGCAACAAGAAAAGAAAGGCAAGTTATAATAATAAATTATAACTTAAATGAAGTGTGAGGTAAGCACATACCTCAACTCAAGCTGCATAAAAAGGTAAGTAAAATGCAAATGAACATCTACTAAGTACGAAGAAATGTCCTAAGTAATATGACCAAAATAAGCATACCAATTTGTGATATAAAGTAAATGTACTATTGTGGGACCACGTACTTTCCCACGACTATGCTAATATTGATATTAGCATAACTTTAGGGAGTACGGTGCTCCACTCCAATGGCAAATCCCCAACTCAAGTAGAGTCAGGTAGGACCCAACTTGCCTTGAGCTAAGGACTTGTCACCCTGTAGAAGAAACTGTGAATATACATCAATACATATCAAAGTAGCAGAAGCATAAAATAGAATGTAACATCCACAGGTATAGGATAAAAGAAGAAAAGAAAGAGTAACTCAGATCAAATGCAAAAAAGTAAATACATCCAGAATTTAATTATTATAAACTAAATTTAATAGAAATAAAGATCTCTCAATCTCACTACAAAAAGAGAAAATCTATCTAAGCAGCAGTAGGAAGATCCTTCTCCTGCACCTGCTCCAATCCTGCAGCAATGCCGACGAACAACTCTGAATCTAACATTTGTTGGTATCACAAATGCCAAGGCCCCAACCAACAAAAGAAAAAAAGGTTATAGTTAGACAATTGTCTAAGTACATTTTAGGCTATTTAAGTGAACTGAATATTTAAGATATCACACTTAAAGGTTTTAAATGTGCAAGCATTAAAAAGATGCAATAAGCTACAAGAATAGGGTAGCTATAAACTAATCATTTATAGCTAATCAATGGGTATGTAAAATAACATACAAAAACAACAACTAAATATGGTGAGGCTAAAAGCAAAAGTAACTATAACTACTGAAATAAACTTGATCCTAACATGCATATGATCACATGGAGACATGTTGAGTATAATAAGAACATAAGTGCTAAAATACACATACAATTCTAGCATCCTAAACATGCCAATATTTTAGTACTAATCAATGAGAGCGTATATACAAGTATGCAGATTGACATGTAAAAGGCCATTGAGACATGTGGCAAAAGTAAACTAAGTACAAGCATGAGCAAAAGTAAAGCTGCTGAGACATGTGGCAAGCAAGTCAAGCACTAAAAGAAAGGTTACTGAAGCATATGACAAAGAAAAACAAACACTGACAACTAAACTAAAGTAATAGTAAGCCTAAGACATAGTGATTCCTTAACAGAACAGGCCAAACAGGGCCTTTGAACCGAAAGTTCAACATGTATTCATCCTAGGCATCCGCGGAGCTAGGTCCGAGTTAAACTTATAGAATAAGACATGTATCCATCCTAGAAATTCATTGAGCTAGGTCTGAGTCTATTTTATAGCAAAACTAGAATTGAAGAGGCAGACTAAGCTAGGACATACTCTACTAACTGAAAATACTGAATGAATTGAATGAATGCTAAGCTTTTCAAATACTAACTTAGGATTTATCTTCCATATCCTAAGTTCTCCTATTATGCTCAAGAAATAAGGCTCAATATTCAAGGTGTGCAGAGCAATCAAAGTCAAGATAAGCAAGAGACTCAATCTAGACTCATGTGATATATGTTGTTGTCTACTTTATCCAAATCTAACTACTCTAAGAAGATGCAAGTTTAGGATCTCTAATATCCAGCTATCGAGTAAGATCTCAGATTATTGACCTTAATGTTAATATTAGAATTTAACAAGTTCTAATTCATAAGCATACGATGACTATAAGAAGTTAAAGTAAGAAAATCAATGACTTAATTATTATTGTTTTCCTCTCTTAACCTAAGTCTTGATTTAGTAAGTCAAGACTTAAGAATTCTGGATCCAAACCCCACTTGGTGTTCAAATCCTGAATCCAAGGTACTATCCTTAGTAAGGATCTAGCGTTCACACTTTAAAACCCAATTTAAAGGTAAGGAATCCTATAAGCTGAAGAATTCAGAAGTTATGATCTTAATGAAAGGCTGTGCTAATGTTGTAAGATAAAATAATCAGTAAGAACTAAGAATCTAAAATCTATATTCAATCTTTAGGATAATTATATTATCCTATAGATTGAATCAATCCTACACTCACATGGAAGGCTGCAAAGGAATTAAAAACCACTTAAGGAATTCCAAATGGAGGTAATCCAATACAATTAGAAAATCTAAAGTCTAAGATCTAATATCTGATGTTTGATCACTTTAGACTTAAGCTAAGATTTAGATTTAGGATTTTACAAGAGTATTTCTTTTAAGATTCAAGCTCAAGAATCAGCTTAATTAAGCTATTAACTAGGGATTTAGTACTTTGACATAGTTAAACTTAACTCTTAAGACCGGGTTTCAAGGATATTTAAGGTCTTAAGATCTTAATATGACTAACTTGAGATTTCTTCAATTAGCATCAAAATTAATGACATAAGAGTTCAGAAAGGTACTAGCAATTGAATTAAGGATATTTTACTGAATCTATAAGTCTAAGGGGTGCTTAAATTCATTTTGGTCAAAATGACCAAAATACCCCTCTTAAGGTTAAAAATGGGATTTTAAGATTTAACCAACCAAATTGATTCAAATCTATTTTAATGAGTTCCATATTGGTTAATGAAGTAGGATACACACTTATCTTGGATTTTGGTAACCTAATTAGCCTAATTAGCACTAATCACCTTCTTAAGCCAATTAAGGTGATTAAAAAAACTAGAGCATTCTAGAATGATCCAACCTTATTCATAGGCTCTAATAAACTTAAGAAGGCATTAGGAACTTAACTTACTAAAATAAAAGGATTAATCATGGTTTAATTCACTAATCCCTAATTAGGGTAATTAAGAGATAATTAATGAAATCAAAGTTCCATATTTACTTTTAGTGGTCTACATAAGTTCTTTTTGGTCTCATGAGCAATCAGAGACCTTAATCAATATTTTTGGATATTAGTTGAATTTATTATGATTTATTTAAAAACAAAAAAGGATTAGGCAATTATTTAGAATCTAACCATTAGATCTTTAATTTTATTTTATATTCAAGTTCCTTGCATTTTTCTGATTAAAATGGTATATTGAATTATACCATTTAGATAAGTATAGCTAAAGTTATTTAAATAATTTAATCTATATTTTTATTTAAATTAAAATCATAAGTTTGATTTTCTGAATAAATTTCCTTAAGGAAATTGATTCAGAAATTCCTTTTATTCAGTCGGCCCAAAATCAAAAAGGCACGGGACGGGGGCCGGCCCGACCTGAAATCCATCATCTTCTTTGCAGGGAGACGCCCGATGCCCGAACCCTAGGGAGACCTTCCATAGCCAAATTCTCTGCGCTATGACCACGCCACGCCAAGAATTCGATGGAAACACCTTCAGGGATCGAAGATACGTCGAATAGACCAAGAAGCTCTGTCTGGGAGGTGCCGTATTGCTGGGGTGCTACTCGGCCGAGGATGCCTCCCAGGCGAACCTTTGTGGGGTGAATTTTCCTCACGTAGCCGATGCCAGACGCTAGAAGTCAAGCCTACACGCTCAGGGACCTAAGGAGACTCGAATGGATAGCTCGACTGGCCCCGAGAATGGTGTGATCCCTGGAGTGATACTCGCTGCATTGCCAAACCTGAGCTCGTACTGAGTTGATCGATTCTAGTCAAATCGATCAATCAGGTCGAGCCCAGTGATTGCCACTAATCTGCAATCACTTTGAAAGGGATTGGGACTCTTAATGAGGACCTAATGCTTCAATGAATCGACATGATTCATCGGCTGAGGGGCCGACTGCCAGTACTTTTCCAAATGATGATCATGCCATCTGGTCCACTGCTAGTCCTCCCCAATACTTCAACAGGCAAGCTAGACACTGCGGTACGATCCTATCACAGCACATAGAGTTCAAGTGAGGGAGAGATAAGCCGAAACCAGCTCGATAGAAGAATGGACAGAGGTTGTACCTGAGATAGGAATGGCTACGACTGTAATGAAGGGAGGAGCTCAAAGTGCTCCAAGAGATCATAGAAGCTAGATAGGGGTCTGAACGTCAGACACACACCCATTATCAGCAATTCGTAGCACTGGAATCACCGGGTATAGCAGGCACCTCCAATGGGAATTAACTAGGAAGAAGGGAATCCATGGGAGTTTAAGTGAGCAAAGGAGATCACAGGGTTGAGGGAGGGCTACTTATAGCCAGAGGGAGACTAGGGGTGGATCTCATAGCTCAGGTTCGAGGAATTGGCTCGGACCGAGGGTAAGTGATGGATGCAATGGCCGGGGGCAATTCGGGGAGATGGTAGTTCACAAGGCATCGCGCTCAAGGGCAGAAATGGAAGACCAAGCCTTCCCGTACTACCACGAGGACTGCCAAGGTCATGCTGTTGGGGGGGACCAGATGCATGGGCGAGCGAGAGGTAGATGAAGGTCCACAATGCAAAGGATGCTGAAGGTCATCTGATCTTCAAGCCATTGTGATTGGAAGGCAGAGATGCACTACTTAAACGATTAACTGCGAATCAGATCTCAGCCGTTGGATGCGCCCGATCGATCTAATGTTCAAGATTTAATTACGGGGCAGGATAGAACGCGTCGTTGGATTAAGCACGCTAAGATGTGTGCTAACTCATCCCACTAGCTCATACCTATGCGCTGCTGTCAGGACCCCACAGCGCATCTGCCGCGGTCCTGACAGCAAATTCCAGCATTTAATTTTATATAAATATTTAAATTAATTAATATTAATCTATTTAATAATTACATTAAATTCTATTTAATTTATAAATTTAATTTAGGCTTAAATGAGCTCTAAAAATTTCCAAAAATTCACCCTTAACTAATTAGGGTATGAGGAATTCAAAAATGAAATCAAATTTTAATTTGGAGATCAAAATAATTGAGATATTTTACAGGGCTCAAAAATAAGCAAAAATATCAAAATTCTCAATTTAGCTCTGATTGATTTCAAACTTCTATGGTTAAGTTTAAATGACCCATTAAGTCTAATAAAATCAAAATTAAGTCTTAGTTTAGCTCAAATAATCTGAATTTAGCTATGGTAACAACTAGGGTTGTTACAACTATACTGGAAAGGAAACATCTAGCATCCTAACATGCTTTTAATAAAGTAAAGTAATTGAATAAAAGAAGATGATAAAAAATTTTATAATATAAAAGAACTACAATAAATGAAAGTCTAAAAGAAAGTGTACTGAACTGTGAGGTAAAAGTAAGTCAGAACTATAAAGTAACTGAAAAGTAATTGTAAAATAATTTTAAGGTAAGAATAATGTGTGAGATACCCCTACTTAGTCTTGCCAAAAAATAAAGTCCATTTGATCATCTAGGAAAGTGTCCCAGATTAAAGTATGCCACGCTAGGAAAGTATCCTAGGCAAAAGTAACACGCACTAGGAAAGTATCCTAGGCAAAAGTAACACCCACTAGGAAAGTGTCCTAGGCAAAACTAACATGCACTAAGAAAGCATCCTAGGCAAAAGTAACACGCACTAGGAAAGTGTCATAGGCAAAAGTAATACGCACTAGGAAAGTGTCCTAGGCAAAAGCTATCTCAAAAGTAATGTTATACTAAATGGCAGACTAAGCAAGACATAACCCACAAAGTGTAGTAAAGTTTATTTCATAAAGTTTTCTCCTTAAGTTATAAAGATGCCATATGAATGTATTCAAAGTTTAACATAGAATATTCATCAAATATTCCATGTTTAATATAATATATCCAAATGTGTAATGAAGCTCAAAACAAGGAAAGCATAGCATTTCAAATTCAAGGTAATAAAAAGTACTATACAAACTTTGTGATATCACTTATTTTCTAATTTAATCGTTCTAACTACTCTAAGTTACATAAGATTTAGAATCATCAATTCTACACTGTCTATAACTTAGAATCACATTCCTATAGTTGAACATAATTAGGACTAGCTAGATCCTAATTATAACTGAATCAATATCATATATATGATTAAATAAGTAAATCAATCATCATAATTTGTTATTTTTAAAATAATCCCAAACCAAATCTTGATTAGCCAAATCAAGATGAAAGGATTAAGAATTAAACTTCAAATAATGAAGTCCAATTACTTAATCACAAGGTTATCCTAAGGACTAGGGTTTAATCCCATCTCACTGATTAAATGTTAAGGTAAATCCTATTAAATTAAGTCAAACTTAATACGATAGATCTTTAATACTAATTCTAAAATTAAAAGATCAAATAATCATTTAATAAACTATGAAAATTTATAAATTATAAAAAATCAAGGTTTTAACTAATGAGTAATCCACTTTACTCATTAGATGAGCTTTAACCTAAGATCTACTCCTAATTTTAGGAATTAAGACTCTTAAATACTAAGAGTAGCACTCAAACACACATCCTAACTAATGTTATAGAACCTATGAGTGAGCTAAGAAGTTCAAAGGAAGGAAAGGAACTGACATCTTTACTTAGATTTTTACTTAATACCAAATTTAGGATTTTCTTTATATCTTTAATTAAAGACTTAGAATTATCTAAATTAAAGTCTAAATTCCTTTAATTACTGATTATAGTGTTCAAATAATAATTCTATAGCTGAAAATTGTTTAACTCTAAATTTGGGTAAAATGACCATTTTACCCCTACATTAAGGGTCTAAAATTTAACTTTATGAATTAAGGCTCAATTCTAGAATTTATTGAAGTAGAGTGATTACTTACTATCTAATATGAGTTTAGATAATAAGTACACTTATTTTGATTAAGTATTAAGCCTTATAAGGTCAAATTATAAAATTTGACCTATAAGGGAAATTGGTAATTTGACATAATGAAATCTAAATTTTCTATCAGTTTATTGAAGATTAAGTCCTAAGGTTTCCATAGAACCTAAAATTATTAAATTCTGATATGTATTGGCAAAGTTATAGGCAATACAAATTCTAGGGTAAAATGGTAATTTAAGGGTTCTTAATTAAGGGTCAAAAATCCTAACTTTTCCAATTAGTGTCCAAATTGAGCAAAATCAGTGGCTATGGTTCACAAATAATCTACTGATTACATTGACTAGTAGTAGGCTCAATTTGGACTCTAATTGCTTAAGTTACGGCCTAATTAGGGTTTAGGGTGATTAGTGAGTGATTAGTGAAATTAATCACTAAACCAACCACACCACTGAGTTCTAATATACTTTAGGAGTTCTCTGAAACTTGAATTACTCACTTTGGATCATTAAATTTGCTAATATTCACTAATTAAGTTTTAGGGTAATTAGGGTTGATTAAGAAATCTAACCATTGGATACTAAGTATTTTTGTAGTTTACTGTTAATTAGGTTTTTATGATCAAAATGGATATAAGGATCACCTAATTGAGTTCAATTGGCCAACTTATGGTCAATTGAAGTTCTAGGATTAATTGACCTAATGAGGGTTAGGTCCTAAAAGTGAATAGTCTAAATCTAATCCAAACAGCAAAATGAACACTACTAGATTAATCCTTAGGGTTTTTTGATTACTTTGAGACCCATATTGGGTATGTTTGGATTAGTATATGCAAAGTTATGGTAATTTGAATGAAATGACAATTTTGGTAATTAATTAAATACCTAAAATGTCACTATGTGATAATTAGTTCCAAATGAAATTTTGATAGTGCCAATATATTCCTTATGATTTTCTGATTTTAGGGGCATATAATTTTGTTATAATCTGAGTATTAAATCATAAGTTAGGAATAATTAAAGATCTTAACTTTTAATTTTATTTAAATTACATTAATTTGATTTCAATAATTAAACTAAATTCTACTGATTAATTGAAACATTTAAATTAATAAAATAAATTTAATTTTATTTAAAACTGGGTCCCACGGCTGGCAGCGCCTAATTGCGGCGCGCCACGTAGCACGAAAGGACCCCACAAGTTTCTGTCGGAGGCGACAGCCGTGGGTCCCACTAGACACTTGTCCAAATAACACTCGTTATGGGCTGAGTGTGAGCCCCACCACCACTGCCGAGAAATGATAGTGGGCCCCACGCAAATTTTCAACAGATTAATATCCATGGGTCCCACATGATGAGCTGCTATAACGCGACCGACTTGTTTCACGCCACATCGTAAACATGGGTCCCACACTACCATGCAGACGGTCCCAGTGACGCGCTGGTCGGGCTAGAGCCGACCCGACCCAAACTGATGATGGTTCGCCTCCCCGACAAATCGCTCGATGCAAAAATTAAGGTTACGGGAGGCAAGCCTTTGATTGGCAATTTCGTTCGATCGAGCTGTTTAGATCACTTATTAATACATAGATTACATATAGAAGCAATGAACTTTGAAATCTAAATAGGATCGAATGAATTCAGATACCTGAAGATCGAGTAGAAGGGTGAGAGTTCCAACCGAGGAGGGTTTCAGATACTTCCAGCGATCCCGAGAGCCAGTAAAATTGACAACATAAATCAATTTGAGCCTAAATGGGGAAGGAAGATCAGTGAAATGGATGGGAAGCATCCATTTGGCGAGCCCGATGCTGTGTGCACAGCGCAGAGGACACTTGCTCGCCCCTCGCATGCGATCGACAGAGACGATCGCTGGTCCGTACGATCTTTCGATCGGACGGATCGGATGGTCCGTCACGATTAACGGCGCTCTTTAGGGCTAATTAAGTTATAATATATATTAATATTTAAATGATTTTTAGTGATTGTAATAATTAAAATTAACTATTTAAATGCATTCTAAAAATTCTCAATAAATCACCCCTAGCTAAATAAGGGGTGAGTAACGCAGCGGCGTGATCGGATTTTTGATTCGACGAGTATTTAATTATTTGATTTTTCGGGGGATTTAAATAATATTAAATTATTCTCCGAAAATCCAACGACTTCCAAATGCATCCAAAATTTCACCCCTAGCTAATTTGGGGTGGTGAACGCAATGGCGAAGTCAAATTTTTGATTTGAGATCAAAATAAAAAGTCAATTTCTAGGATTTTGGGATTTTCCAGAAATCAGGGTTTGATCCATTTGATCCCTGATTTGATCTAGATCTTAGAAGTGAGTTCTAAATAACTAAATTAAGATAGTAGAATCATAGTTAAGACTTAGATTAGTCTTAATTGACTTAGGTAATAACTTGGGTTGTTACATAGTGCCTCCCACCCACCTCCTGGTGACCATCCTATTTTGGTTCCAGCTTACAAAATCAATGGTAAATCTCCAGTAGTAGGGATTGGGACTTGGCACCATCTACATTCACGTCTGAAGCCTCCGGCATCTCGGCAATCCCACAGGACCAGGTACCACTCTACCTGTTAATTTTCAATTGATAACTTGCATCTTGATTCCATTCAATAATGGAGTGATTGTGAAGTTTGATCAGGCCTTATCGGACCTGATCGAAGCTCACTGGGCTTGACCCATGCAAAGGGGCATAGGGTCTGAGCCCCAGTTACTTCCCATCAATCCAGACCTTCTCCTACCTCGGCTAACCCATCTGTGGATCAATCTCGATATGCTGAAGGTGTTGAGCTTGATCCCTAATTGGATGGTGGTCAATCGAGGGAGTATTCTTTCCATCGTGAACCCTTCGACCGTAAAAATGACAAGTAGGGTTCTGTAGATCGAGTCGCTGCCACTTAGGGCTTTCGACCTCTGTGTGTAGATCTTGGCACCCTGAATGTGTAGGACTTGTAACCACATCAATCAGTGTGTTAGATCGTGAGTATTTAGGGTTTCAATGGAAACCCTAATTTCTATCTCTCGAGAAATCCCAAGAGATCAGGGACGATGCACTGTCGCTGCGGGCTGGGTCTGCCCAAGCCCACGCGGTGCGACAGTACTGGTTCCCGGATCTCATGTGACCCACGCGATCTGCTTCTAGGCTGGCCCATCGTGTCCCAGTCGACCTGACAGGGGCCAGCGCCTTAATAATGGATTTTATTTAATTTAATTTGTATAAATATATTTCTATGATTTTAAACTTTAGGATAATGTGCATTAATCTAGGGTTTGCCAAAACTTCTTCAATACTTATCCAAATATAGCATGTTTATATATCAAATTGATCAAAAAAATGTGTATATTCTAATTATGAGATAATATTTATATTTCTGTTGATATATTTTTAGAGCCATGCATGTTTATGTCAAACATAGATTAGTCAATAACTTTATGATTTGATATCAGAATCTTGCAAGCTTAATTTCTATGTGTTCATTAGGCAATAGAGAACAACATTATGAATAAATGAATTTCTGAGGTTTGTTTTATATTTTATTAATTGCTTCCTAATCACTTTTAGAGTGATTTGCTTAGATTAGGAGATCTAGACCTCCAATTTTGGAGATCTTGATGCCTATGCTTTCATTAGGATGTACAAAATCAGTTAGCAAGTTTATATCCTTGATTTGATGCCTCCTTGATCAAATGGGGCTTTGGACTTGGAAAATGACCATTTTGCCCTTGCATATGGTCATCTCCTTGCATAGGTTAGATGCTCTCCTTTGTATCCAAATTCTTGGTCCAAAGTGTGCTAGCACTTCTTGGACAACAATCTTTCATTTAGGATTAGTCAATTCTACCCTTAAGCTTGATTGACTAAGTCACATCTTGCAACTTAGTGTAATATCCTCCTTTTTGGTGGAAGTTCTTATTCACTTTGAATAAGATATTTCCCCCATACCTTAGTAGTTTAATATCAATCTTAGGATGTGTGCCTAAGTCATGATGAGACTTAAGCATTAGTTAATCATTCCTTTGGAATGAGCCATCCCTTAAGTTAGGTTTAGTTTAATATTTAAATCTTTAGTGATCTAAGTCATATCTTATACCTTAGATGGTAGCACAATTATTTATAGAATCCTTGACATAAGTCATAGATTATGACCTATGGTTGTAGCTTTAGTTTCCATTAAGCTTCATGCACTAATCCTTTGTGGCACCTCACTCCCTAAGCCCACAATGATTAGGCTAAGGAGCGGAGGTCACTTGTGCAAACCCTTCTCTTATCATTGGATTAGGTAAGATCCACAATCCACTATTAAGGGGAGGATGTGCACAGAAATTTTAAGAGGATCAGTCACTAATTAAGATATACATACAGAGTGTGGAAGCTAAATGAAGTAAATAGTACATATATTCATCATGCATCACATAAGGAATAGTAATAGGATAGCTCAAAAAATAATAAAGTGTATAAAGTAAATCACAGTCATAGTTCCTGTAGTATTACAACATTTAAATAGTTTAAAAGATTGAAAGATAAATCACTCATCCTCACAAGCAGCTAAAAGGAACTAAGCAATATCCGACTCTCCTGGCTGAAGCTCCTCCTCTAAGTAAGGCAACTCTACTTCAACACCTAGCTCCTCAAACCTATCTGAATCTGACATTATCGGTTTCATAATATCAGGGCCCTAGCCAATAAAAGAAAAATTTTGTTAGACAATTATCTAAGTACATTTTACGCTGAATATTTTACATATGTTATTAATGTCACCATTTTTATACTTAAGCACAACAAAAATAACTAAAAGCATAGGTGCAGTAAGCGTACAAAGAAACAGGGATAGTTATAAATATAACATTTATAACTAAGCAATAAATGAGGCAAAAGCACACCTCAATAACTAAGCAAGAAATGGGCATATACATGTATAGTATAATAAGTAAAAATACTGAAAGTAAAGTCAAATCCTAAACATGTTGATGATCATATGACATATGCAAATTAAATGACAGAAATCTGAATATGGTACGTATAGTAAGTAGTAAAGTCTAGCATCCTATAAATACGTACAATTGAGTAAGTAAGTAAAGAAAAACAGCTGACTGAAATATACATCAGAACACGGTACACAGTAAGCTGAAAACTGAAATAGGTATGTAAAGACTGTCATATCAGAAAGTTGGCCATCGGGCCAGTAATATCCCCAAAGCCTTTCTAGGCTTTGGCAAACAGAAACCCATATAGCCTTTCTAGGCTAGGGCAAATAGAATCCAGCAGCAGAACTGAGGAGGCAGTAAATACAAATACAGAATCTCTTAGTTATTTTACTTTGTTTCTGTGGATGGGTCCAAAAATAGCTGAGGAGTCAAGCACGTCTGCAATACTATATGAGTTCCAAGCTTAACACACACTTCTCAATGAGTAATGTTAAGCATCCTTATTACTCCTTACTCCTGTCTATTAGGGTAAATATGCACCTGAATCTACTAAATATACTAAACCCAAAGGCAACTATTATCCTAAGTATTCTTAGTTTTTATTTCATGCATAAAGTTTTCTTATATGATATGAATAAGGAATTTAAGCACAAAATACAAGGAATGTATAGCAACAAAGATTAACCAAGTAAGCAAAGGACTCTTCTATACATGATGACACTGTTGTTATCTAATTTAACCATTCTAACTATTCTAAGTTACACAAGTTCAGGATCTTCAATTCCTACTATCGAGTGTAACTTAGAAACATGACTTTATATATTAAAAGTATTAGAACTGATCGGTTCTAATCTAATTCAAACAAACATGAATACAAGTTCTATCAATGAATCATACATCTTAATTTTATGAATTTAGACGTTCTATCTAAGATCTGATCAAGATCTACTAACTCTAGACTATGGATTAAACACCACTGAGATTGGGCTTAATCACATAACCCAAAAAGGTTAAGACCTAAGATCTAGGTTTTAGTCTAAAAGTGATCTATTGATTAAGGTAGATCCTATTAAGCAAATTAAACCTATAGGATGAATCTCCTTATCCTACATCTAGGGTTAAAAAACAAAATAATCAAAACAAGTTGTAAAAATTCTAGAAACTAATAAAATTAATGATTCATTCATTGAATAACCTATTTATCTAATGAATGAAATCTAACATATGAGCTAGTCCTAGTCTTAGGAGTAGTCCTAATGTGAGGTGAAAGATCCTAAGGAAAAGACTTAGAGAATTTTGGGGAATTTTACTAAGTTGACCTAATGGCTAATTTTTCTCACTAAAATGATTCTAATACTGTTCTAATACTGATTTGGGTGATTTAAAACATAGATTAGAGGTTAAGGGCACTTAACATAAATTTTGGGCAAAATAATCATTTTGGCCCTACTCAAGAGTCCAAAAAGTCAACTTTTGAATTAAGAGTTCAAATTGAAGTTTCTTGGTACCAAATGGTTTCTTACTGTCTAACATGAAGATAGACAGTAAGTATGCTTAATTTGGATAAGAAATAGGTCCAATATGTCCAAACTAAGGTTTTAACCTAAGGGGCATTTTAGTAAATTGCACTAAATAATATCTTAATTTTTATATAGTTTACTATTGGTTGCTGTTCAAGGATTCTATAGAGTTCAAGAATACTAAATTCTGAGGTCTAATGAGTTAGTTATAGTCATTTGAACTTCTAAGGGTAAATTTGGTAATTTTCTAAGTTAAGAGGGGTCAAGAAGCTCTAAATCTTTCATTTGGTGTCCAAATTCAGTAAACTCAGTGGATATAGCTTTCCTATATCACATTTAGTATTTTTACTTGTAGTAGACCTAAATTGGACCTCAATTGGCCAAGTTATGACCAAATTATGATTATGAGTATTTTTGTCATTTCTGATTATTTTAGGGTTCAAAATCAAAATATTTTTTTATATTATTGTAGGCACTAAAATTCTAAGCTATCTAATACTTTACATTTTTGAATTTGGAGTCCGGAAGACCAAGATATGGTCAATTCAATTTTCTGGCCGCTGTGGTGCGCTATAGCGGCCAAAAATTGCATTTTTAAGCGCTAGGGTGCGCTATAGCGGTCCCTATATGAAATGGGAGTGCTGGAGCGCTCTAAAGTGCACAGTAACTTGGGGAGCTGCAGCGGATTTTGCGCTGCAGTGCACTGTAGCGGACCCAAATTCGCAACTCTGGGCGTTGCAACGCGCTGTAGCGTCAGACGGTGATTTTGCCTAAGCGTAAACAATGATGGATCAACTTCTTGGCTTGATTACTCTCAACCTAGATCACTTCATGTACGATGTCATATATAGATGGAAAGGTCTTTTCGATACCTTTCCATCGACACCAAAATCGGCACAAACGGAGCATCCTAACTATACAAAAAATGTGGATAAATGACATGATATACAGAATGCAATAAAAATAGATCATTAAATTTAATCTATTGGAGAGCTGTAATGGCTTGCATACTTAAACATGGATGTCTAGAGATGTATTCAAGTATTTTATCTATATGAAGAAAACAAAAAAGAGGGGTAGAGGGGTACCTTAGTCCTTGAAAGAAGAGGAGGAAGGGAAAACTCTAATTTCTCCAAAAACTTTAGAGGAGGATAGCCGCACTTCTTCTTTCTCAGCAAGCACCCAAGGAAGGGGGAGGAAGGGAGGAAGAAGGAGGAGCTCAGCTTTTTGCAAAGGGGATGAAGAACGAGCTTAAGCTCCTTCTTAAAGGAAGAGAGTGAGATGTGATAGGGGCTAGGCCATCATGAGCATAGGAAGGAGATGTCATCATTTGGCAGCTCAAGGGTATGGAGGCACCGGCTGAGGTGATGGCCAGCCAAAAATGGAAATTAGAAAATAAGGAAATTGCAATTTGGGGATTCAATGATTGCTTATTTATTTTTCTTATTTATTTAAAAATTTTGATTTTTGAAACGTGCTCCGAAAATTCCCAAAAATTCACTCCTAGCTAATTTAGGGGTGAGGAACCCAACGACGAAGTCGAAATTTGATTCTGATGATTATTTAATTATGCTAATTTTTGGGGTATTTAATTATATTAAAATATTCATGAAATTTTGACAACTTCCAAATACGTCCAAAACATCACCCCTAGCTAATTTGGGGGTGACGATCACAACGGTGAAATCGGATTTCGATTTCAATGTCAAAATAAATACCTCAATTTTCTAATTAATTAAATATTAAAATAATCCAAAATGTTGGATTTAGCTCTAAATCGTGCCAAATCTTTAAGGATTGATTCAAATAACTAGATGAACTTAATATAATGATAATTGAGATATAATTAGGTTAATATTAAGCTGGGTAACAACCTTGGGTTATTACATCCTTATGGATGAGTGAGTTCCTTTGCCTTAACCATGTCATAGCTTATGACTTGTGTTAGTAGCCTTCATAAGACCTCTGGTGTTAAGTCACATTATATGACTTGATGTTTTTTTCCATTAACCTTGTGATTTAGTATCCTAAATGGATATTGATTCTTTTGCCTTAGGAAAATCCCCTTAGCAAGAGATGAATATCTCTTTAGTAATAGAAGTCTTAGAGTGGACTAATTATATCATTAGTTCATTCTAATCCTTCTTTAGAGTGAGATTACACTTAGTTAAATGAATATAACATATAAGTGTAATTTCATGAGTAGAGCTTAGTATCCAACCTCTTGGCTTCACTATTAGACTTGGTCTAATGATGATGCTTTAGCTAGTAGCTAAGTTTAAACCTTAATAGAATAAGTAGTCAAAGAATCCTTATTCTTTGATGCCAAGCCTTTTGGATTCTAATTCATTGAATTAGAGTTATTAGTTATCCTTTAGCCTTGGTTAAGTCTTATAGTGACTTAATTAGTTTGCTTAAGCCTTCTTAAGTGATGCATGTCACTTAAGCATAGAACCTTTAGGATTCTTGATCCTTAGTCTATCCCATGCTTAGTATGCAATAAGTAGTAGCTGTATCCTTAAGTGTTAAATCATATATTATGACTTAGGAGTTAACCCTTAACCTTTAAGGTTGCATTCAAGTTAGTGAATATTAGCATTCTTTCCTTAGTTGCCTTCCTTATTAAGTGATGATAATCACTAAGTTTGGTTAGTTTCCTAGTAAGCTTAGACTTTTAGTTAGAATTCTCTAACCTTAGCCTTTAAGATAGTTTTGTGAAGGTTTAGCCTTAAACTTTAAGTTTAATTATTTATGAGTCTATATTTAGAATCCTTGAGCCTTTTTAGTATTCCTAAGCCTTAGCTCCTTACCTAGTTTAAAATCCTAATTTATGGATTAGCCCTTAAGTCTAAATCATTAATTAGAACCTTAATTAGCTCTAAGAGTAGATTAATAAGGACTTAGTTTATGTTTATTTTCTAAATAAATCAGTTCAAATACAAGCTTAAGATATTATGCTTGTATAGTCAGTTCATTGAGATAAATTGGAAAAATTATTGAGATTGCATGATTGAGATCAGAATTGTAAAGGTGAATTGGTTAGTTGGATTAATAAAAATAATTATGTAGATAATCAAATCTATTAGCATAATGGTTAGACTAAGACTTGTTAATGTCTTACTAATAGGAATGGATATTCAGATTCAGGTTGTATAAATATTATTTTTAATGATTTTCTGCATTTAGTTGCATTCAGCATTCAGTTCACACATCCAGTGATTTAGTCAATATATTTAAATAGTTTGGTATGGCGTATCATGTATATGTATGCCATGCTTGATCAGGTGCCAAATTGGGCACAATTCTACTGAATTTGGGTGCATTGAGCTCATAGATGTTGGGAGCATTGAGCTCATATGTGTTGGGTGCGTTGTGCACAAAAGTCAGATAAGCATGATACATATACATAGATATATTATTCAGGAGCATTGGGCTCACTAGTTTTTGGAGCATTGGGCTCATTTGTTTCAGAGTATTGGGCTCACTTGTTTTGGGTGCGTTGGGCACAAGTAAAAGAGTATGTGTATGTATGTGTATATGTATATATATGATAATCGGAGTGTTGAGCTCATATGATTTTGGGTGCGTTGGGCACATTAATTTTGTTTAGGTACTGCACAGTACATTTCAGTTATGTGCTTTTGGAGCACATTTCAGTTTCAATTCAGTTCAACTAGTTCAATTTTAGTCTAGTTCAATTGCAAATTCATTTTAGATTGTTTATAGTTTGATGCCGCATTATGGTATTGGTACAGTTACTTGCTTTCAGTGCTTTTAGTACTTGCAGTAGTTGCTTTCTATTTTAGTTAACTTTATTTTTGTATTTACTACTTAAAGTTAAAATCCATATAACTTAATTGAATGCATTTTAGTGAGCCTAAAATGCACTTAGACTCATTGTCTAAGTAAGATTTTCTCTGTTTGGCTGGGGCCCAGGCATTTGCAAAACTGGCAATATCAAATTTAGGTAGCTTTGAAGAACCCTTATTCGTGGAGCTACAGGAGGCTAACGAAGAGGTGAAGCACTGTGTTGCTGCGTAGCTGTGGCAGTCTGCTCCCTTTGAGTTTTCCTGCTTTTGGTGAGATGATAGTTTACTTTCAGCTTTTCATTAAAGTTTGTAATAAATCAATATCTGGATGTGTTTTTCTGTCTTATTTTATGAGATGTATGTCAAAATGATAGTTTACTTTCAACTTATGAATATGCATTATGTAAATCTTTCAAGGCTAACATAGAACAATCATCACTATTCTATGTTTCATCTAATATGTCAAAATAAATGCCTCAAGATAAGAAAAGCAAAGTATACAAATATAAGGTGTAAATAGTACTACACAAAACTCTGTGATATCACTTGTTTTTGAATTCAATTCATTCTAACTACTCTGAGAGGATACAAGCTTAGGATTTATATTATTCAGCTATCAAGTTAAAACTCAGAACATCGGCCATATAAAGTTTAAAGTAATTAGAACTAATTCAATTCTAACATAGTTCAATCAATGATGCTTACATAAGTTGAATAATAAATCAACATCCTAACTGATGAATTTAAATAACCCCAAGCCAATCTTGATTAAGATAGATCAAAATTAAGGGATTAAGACTCCAAATATTTGGGTTGAACCTCTTAATCCAATAGGTTCTAAGACTAAGGTTAAAGGAATGACCCTAACTCTAACGTACTACAATTAGGGTTATCTTATTAAGCAAAGTCAAGATTAATAAGATGGATCTCTAAACTTAGACTACAATTTAAATATAAAATAATTAGAATAAAGGATGAAATCTAAAAACTAATAAAACTAAGGTTTCATAAATTGAGTAATCCATTTATCCAATGAATGAAATCTAACCTAATTTCTATTATTATTCCTTAAGGAAGGCTTTCTTGAAGTTAAAGAAAATTCTAAGGAAAGGATTTATGATAAAGTGAACATTTAAGCATTAATGTTAATTAATATTAACTATATATATATTTTGGATGTAATTATCTTATAAAAGGCATAAGGTGGGCTAGATTCCACCTTATGAAGCCATTAAAATGACTTAGGGAGTTTTAAGAAAAAAATTAGGGTTTTTCTTATAAAAAAATAAATTAATGAATCTAAAATTTCTAGAATTGATTTTAAATCAGTTATCTTACTAATTTTAGTGATTATATTAGCTTTCTAAGGTTAAAGGATACATAAACCTAAATTTGGGCAAATTAGCCATTTTGCCCCTATTTAAGGGTCTAAAATACTACTTTATGATTTAGAGTTCTAATTTAAATTTTATAAATGGAAAATGGTTACTTACTATCTAATATAAGGATAGACAATAAGTACACCCAAATCAGATAAAGATTAAGCCTAATGAGCTCAATTTAAGATTATAGCTCATTAAGGGTAATTTAGTAATTTTACTTAGTGAAATGCAAAAATTCTATTATACTACTATAATTTTGCTGACTAAAGATTCTATAGAGTCTAAGATCACTAAATTATGAGGTCAATTGGCCAAGTTATGGCCAAAATAATATTGGGGTCTAATTGTTAAAATTAGGAATTATAGAAAATGTCCAAAAACCTAACTTTCTCAAAAGATGTCTAAGTTTAGCAAACTCAATGGCTATAGCTTTTCTATAACATACTGAGTGCAATGACTAGGAGTAGAGCCAATTTGAACTCCATTTGGTTAAGTTATGAGCTAATCAAATTTTGGGGTAATTATGGAAAATTAGAGATCTAATTATCAAAACTAATCATCTTTATAGTTTATTGTTAATTATATTTTCTTGATCAAAATGATATATTGGATGACCTAATTTGGAGTTAAAATGATCAAGTTATGGCTAAATGAAGTTTCTAGGATTTAAAAGAAATTAAGAAAAGGGACCCAAAAGTCATTAGTCAAATACTACTTCAAATAGCAAATTTAACATTATCAACACAATCTTGGCATTCTCCTGATTAAAATGAGACCTATTTTGGCTATATTTGGAGCTAAGGTTGCAAAGTTATGGATGTTTGAAGATTATGGCTAATTAGGTTATTAAATAGGGGTCCTAAATATCACTATGTTAAATACTCATCCAATTGAAAATTTGATACTACCATAATATTCTTTACATTTTTCTGATTTAAAAAATATATATATTTAATATATTTGAATCTGTGGATTAAGAGATATGAGGGTTTAAAGATTCTGTTAATTAAATTTAATTTAAGTAACTGATTTAATTAATTTTGCTAATATAACTAATTCTACATATTTCTAACAGCAATGAGACCCACACTATTATTAGGCACCAGGGCGATAGCGGGCCCCACGGAAGATTGCGGGCAAGAGGGGCCCTCTAGCACCTACTACGCTGGTCCAAGGGAAAGGATCGAAAGCCCATTTACTGGAATTCCAGGCCCAACCCATTGACGGGTCAGCCCGAACTGTGGCCTTTTTCTCAATGGGGAAAACAAGGACGCAACAATCAAAAATTATAAGGCATCATAGCAATGCAGTGTTGATGGCAATGATGATGGTGCAAGGTCTAGACGAACGGTCTCAACATCACCTTCAACTTGGACATCAGGACTCTCATCAGAGGATCAAATGAAGCTCAAAAGCTGAATCCATAGACTTTGATCCTATGACTATCGATTATATCCAATGCCATTCAAATTCAACAATTTGATTTAATGATCAATAATCGATCACAACAAAAAGAAAATAACTTGTATAGAACAGTAGAATTGAAATTAGAAGTATTATGATCGGATGGTACTGAGCTTATGGTTCATAATTTGATGATCAAATCAAGTGTAAATGAATTCGATCGTTCATCCAAGGGAAAGGATCGAAAGCCCATTTACTGGAATTCCAGGCCCAACCCATTGACGGGTCAGCCCGAACCGTGGCCTTTTTCTCAATGGGGAAAATAAGGACGCAACAATCAAAAATTATAGGGCATCATAGCAATGCAGTGTTGATGGCAATGATGATGGTGCAAGGTCTAGACGAACGGTCTCAACATCACCTTCAACTTGGACATCAAGACTCTCATCAGAGGATCAAATGAAGCTCAAAAGCTAAATCCATAGACTTTGATCCTGTGACTATCGATTATATCCAATGCCATTCAAATTCAACAATTTGATTTAATGATCAATAATCGATCACAACAAAAAGAAAATAACTTGTATAGAATAGTAGAATTGAAATTAGAAGTATTATGATCGGATGGTACTGAGCTTATGGTTCATAATTTGATGATCGAATCGAGTGCAAATGAACTCGATCGTTCGTCAAATAGGTTCATAGATAGCTGCAATCAAAATCGAACTAATGCAATGGAAATTGAAGGCAGAACGAGGGGGAAAATGTAGGTACTCGATTGAGCTTTTTGTCGAGCTGCAGGTCGAAGAGGGAGATGCGATTTCTGAATTTCCAAGCCATAAATCCTTATTCCCGATAATGCCAATGGGATTTTGAGATTAGAGAGGATAACGGCAGAATCCACGAAACTTTGGGGGTGTCAACAGGTGCTGGCTCGGGGGCAAGCGAAGTGTGTCGGTGTGTGCAATACACGTTGCACGTGATAGCAAGGTGGCAGGGACAATAGCTCTGTCATTTGAATAAATGATTAGATGGCACAAATTTGTCGTCAGATTTGACGGAGAAAGAAATGGAGAGGCGGTTAATTGGGGGAGCCATTACAAAGGGCTTAGAAATTATATTATTAAATCAATTTTAATTGATTCTTTTGATTAAATTTGACTGATTAATGGCATTCCAAAAATTTCCAATAAATCACCCTTAGCTAATTGAAGAGCGATGAATACAACGGTGAAATTGAATTTTGATTTCGATGAGTATTTATTTATTCAAATTTTTGGGGTATTTAAAATATATTAAAATATTTGCTAAAAATATAATGACTTTTAAATGCTTCCAAAGCATTACCCCTAGCTAATTTGAGAGTAATAAATATAATGGTGAAGTCAAATTTTTAATTTGAAGTCAATTTAGATAAGTCAAATTCTTGTGTTCCTAAAATTCCCAAAATCAATGTTTGATCTATTTGACATCTGATTTGGACCAAAACTTTAGAGTAGATTCCTAATGACTTGATTAGAGTGTTTGAACTAAGATCAGGACCCAATCAATCCCTAGGTGACTAGGGTAACAACATATGGTTATTAAAACCTTTCTTAGGGCTTCACCATGGGATCTCCTCCTCACAGTAGCCAAAGCCTCTCAATCTGAAATGCCAACTTAGAAAACTCTTCCCAACTTGTTTCCTTAAGTACCCAGCTTATTTTCAAATCTCAAATGGTCCAAAATGTCCTCCAAATTACTTATGGCATAACCTGAATCGAAGCAGAATTCTGCCAGGCACTACAGTGCGCCATAGTGCCTGGGTCTCGGGTAGTCAAGCGTTGCGATGCACTGTAGCACCAAATTCTACTGTGAGGCGCTAGAGCACTGATTTCCACTGCGACACGTGTTAGCACCTGCTTCTCTATTTGCCTACCGCTAAGACGCATGATAGCGCCTCTGTCTCAGGTGAGGGAGTGCTAAGGTGCGCCACGGCGTGCGCAGCACCTGTGCTGTTCCTAGACTTCTCACCTAATTCTGAATAACCTCGGAACCTCCCAAAATCTCATCTAAGCACCATCAACATCTCCATGATGGACTAAGTGGTCTCCACAACACAACATGTCAGATTTTGAGCTTCTTGAAGTGGTAGTACTGGGTGAGGAGCTGGCCCATGAGGAGGACCTTTCTGCTGGTGTGGATATTTAGATAGTCTTTTGCTTTTGATTGTAATGATGAGAGTTTTCTATTTTTAAACTTGTTTTCAAATGTTATAATAATATATGATCTTGATGTATTTTATTTACTGCATTTTTATTTTAAATTGGACAATATTTTTTTTTTATATTATGGTTAATGAATGTTAGTATTACTTGCTTCCACACTTTGAATTTCTTATAAACACATTTATTGAAAACTTTAGTTCAATTATGTTGCATATTATAATGATCGCCTCCTAACTGTCGTCGAGTTAACACTAACTCAACCACGATTAAATGGTGATCATTATTAGTATCACAGATAATAAATGAGATATCAATAATATTAATCATAAGGTGGGCAAGATCTTTGTCAGAAACATAAGTGTAATAAATCAGTGCAGTAAATAAAGAAAAAGGTAGTCAGACATTTTCCACATTTATCCATTCATATACAATACAAAAAATGCAGAATAATAAGAAATGAACTCATTTATTACATTGAAATAAAATACGAGCAAAAAGAACTTTAAATTAGCAATGTCCTTCTGCAAGCCACATATTTTATTTTGATCTTCTATACAAGCTTACATCTCAAGCACCGGGTCTAATCTATAACTTGATTCTGCCATATGTACATATATGACAAGGCAAAGCCAATAAAGAAAAATCTTGTTATACTTACAAAGTCTAAGTACAATTTAAATGGAAATTGGCATTTTCTTGCATTTAAGGGATGTTATTCAACATAACAGTAAAATAGAAATTAAATTATTAAATACTGAAAGAAAACTATAAATGTAAATCCAACACTAAAATTGAAAGCAAGAAAATTGTAATTATACACAGTGCTAAAAGTAAATCAACTGAAAAGAAACTATAATTGAATAAAATTGAATACAAAACTGTGTTGTATGCCACTGAATATGTATTTGAATATGCCACTGAACATGCCACAAATACGTATGACTTTGATACACAAGGCATCCCACATTTTCTAGGTGAGCAGAACCACTCCTCTAACATATCCTAGGTGAGCACAACAGTTCCGCTAATGATATAATATGCTTATGTGATTCATGATATGTCAAGGAGTTTAATACACAAAGTACTATCAAATCATCAAAACTAAAAAATAAACATAAAAAAGTAAATATCCATCCTTGTTGTCTAATTATTTAGTAGGTACCCTTTAATATGCATATTCACTTGAATGTTATATAAATCAGTACGTTTAACTATATGAGTTATATAATTCAAATTTAATTTTACAGAAGTCAACATTTACTCAAAACTATAATTTTATAGCATCTTAATTCATCACATATTTAGGAGTATATATACATGATTAGTGTGTCCAAAAAAATGTAATTTTAAACACATAATTTGTTTAACTGCACTTATCAGTACACACAAAAATAAGAGATATAATTCTATTATAGTTTATTCTTTAAAACTAAGCTGTTCAATCTCCAAATAATAACATACTTTGAACTTAGGATATTTATCCTGAACTAAATTGTACTTATCTAATTACCTAAGATAAGACTAAAACTCTATTATTTTATTTAGGGTAAATCAATAAATTTTGTATCCTACTAAATCAAGTTAGTTCTATGAATATGTACTACCATTTCACATGACAATACTAACATTGTCATTCTTACAATCTATTTATTGACCAAGAATTTGCAAGCTAATGAATTTATCTTCCATTGAAGTGGGTTCTAATCAAAATAATTCTAATGATATGATATGAATGTCACTCAATTTAGGTGACCTACCAAATTTAACAAGCTTGAACTTTACTTTATTCGGTCATTATTACCATAATTTATAGGCTTTAATCATCTAATGTTCAAGTGGTTCATATAAAGGCCTACGTCAATATAAAAATAATAAGTCATTTCCTACCTCAAAGATTTACATTGACCATAGTTATATTAATCACCTAAATTATATTACTTAACTTGTCTCTTAAAGATCAAAAGTTCTTAATCATACCATCCACCATTTATAAATTATAACAACTAAACTAAATTCAAGATAGGTATAATTCTATGCAATGTCATATGTTAAATCATTGATTGAAAGAGTTAAATCAAGGAAGTAATTTGCTTAATACTAAATCTCTAGAAGTTAACATTCAAATCATGAGATAAGTTATAATAATCCAAACTCTTAAGCACCAAGGAATAGTTCGCTTTAGCTAGAAAGGCCTCACAATTTTACCCTTAAAAGATAACTTCCCAATAGGTCACTCATCTTGGGAGTGCTCCCACATGTGCACGTTTAACTTTGTAGTTCTTATTAAAAACTCCACCGTTATCTAAAAAAGCATCTCGATGTTTAAGAATTTCACTTATTACTACTTAAGTGAGTCTTTACAATCTCCCCAACTTAAGTAACTGACATCCTCATATATTTAAGAGATTTACTTATTACTACTTAAGTATGTCTTTATATTAGTCATTATAATTTTAGGATTGGGTTTTTTGATAAATCAAATATCTCTTATTAGTTAATTAAAGATCATTATATGTTGATTCTCTTATTTAAGAGAAAATCAAGAAGGTGTAAACTTAAGTTCAAGATAAAAATCAAATTATCTTAATCCCTTACAAGACCTAATAATCTAACATGTAGAATTCAATTCAAGAAATAAATCACATATTATTAATTCATTCATTATTGATAAATGTAAGTGTGAAACAATAGTCAAGGTAATTTTACCTAAACTCTCACATTTTAAAAGGATGGTAATCATAACATGCAGTTTATAATATTTTCTTCAAAATATTTTACAAAATAAAACTTAAGTCTAAAAATAGGATTCAAGAAAATAAAAATACAGCACCAGCAATAAGAACTAAGTAAGATGATTTAGATTATCATATCTCAATACAAGTTCTAAGTACTTAACGTACATGGCACAAGTCTAAAACTTCTGTAGTAAATGACTTAGCAACTTTAAGCCCCCGGCTTTCCATGGAGTATAGATAAGTTTTCCTAAGTAATAAATGAAAGCAACAATATGGATTCATTATAATTATTATATTTAATGTGTCAAGTATACATTTTATCATTAATATCAAAATTTAACAAAGATTAAAGATGCTATAATAGAAATTGAAGTTGTAAGTGATTTTATTGGGAATACCAATATAAATTCCAAATTGAGGTGATCGCTTAATAGTGATATGATGTAGATTACTTAAATATACAATTAACTACAACATAATAATGAAATTAAATTAATACTATCAAATCACTTTTAAATTTATGCTAACTAAACGACAAATATAAATACATGAAATTGATTCGTCAAGCCAAGTTAATCGCCTTGCTTATATATTTTTGATTTCTTACATAAATGACTACACATAATAATATTGGGACACTTACTTTTTGTTAAGGAACATAACAATTCACAAATGGCAGTATTCCTCTTACCTTCTGATGATTTTAACACGAATCTCAATAAATGTGCGACAAACCCCAATACTTAAGATAATATTATAAATGAAACACAAAATAATTGAATATTCATAATTAAAATTGACATTCAATTTTATTACAAATACATATGCTATATATATATATATATATATATTTGTTATAGTCAATAATTTTGCAATTTATAAACATCATGCAAAAACCTTAATATTTTTTCCTTCATGCCACTAAATTTCCTCATGTTTGCCAATATCAGTTTAATAAGTTGTCTATAACTGTCTATCAATATAAATTCCTTCATTATTCTCTTTATCTTTGGGTCGACGAAAAGATAAGAAAATTTCTTATTGATAACAACCCATTATACTTATACGAGCTTTTTTCATAACAAATGATATATAAATTAATATATCTCTAAATGTATGCCATAAATAATACAAGTAAGAGTGTACATTTTAGATTAAATTTAAAATATTATAGAATAAGCAATATGTATATTCAAAGTCTTCCAACCTAAATATAGCCCGTTAATTAGGATCGAGTGGATTTAGTACCTAAATGAAGATCGGTTGCAGAGGAAGAAGTGGCTGTTGTGAGCTCTCGGCCTCTAGCCGAGAGAGAAGTCAGGGCTGGCTAGCTCTTGTCCTTCATCTGACAGGAGAAGGTGACCAACAGGTTGGCTGGAGGGATCAACGAACTGAAAGCTAGCGACTAGATGGATGTGGTTGATCTCGACCACTTGCCAAGAGGGAGAGCTGACGGGCTAGTCTTGGCCTCTAGTCAAGAGCAAGGTTGGCGGGCAGGTGGCTCTCGGCCTCCTGTCGAGAGGGGAGGATCGGTATCTCTCAATTTCCTGGCGAGAGGGGAGGATCGGCGCCTCTCAGCCTCCCACCGAGAGGGACGACGAGATGTGTAAAATACTAGATTTTTCAAATTTAGTTTTCTAAATTTTTTTAAAATTCACAATAAATTGACAAAATAAAATTATAGGATTACTAAGAGTATTTATGGAAAATATTTGATAATTTAATTGGAATTTTTCAAATTTTTGTAGTTTCATGATTATTTTATTATTTTATTTAATTAAGAAAAATGTGCTAATTATTTTAACCTCTGATTAAAAATCAAACTTCGTCATTGCGCTCATCACCCCTAAATTAGTTAGGGGCGATATTTTGGAATTTTTTGAAAGTTGTCAGATTTTCTCGAATATTTTAATACCCCGAAAATTATGATAATTAAATTGATCTCGAAACCAAAATTCAACTTAGTCATTGCATTCCTTACCCCCAAATTAGCTATAGATGAATATTTGGGATTTTTGGAGTTCATTTAAATAACATAATTCTAATTATTAAAATAAATGATGTGGCTTACCACCTAATTAAATCAACCTTATCTCCTCATCCAAGCCCATATCCTTCTCCTTCTTTATCTATACTCAAATGGCAGCAATTTTTTTCTTGTATGTATTAGAAAATCTCAAAAGAGCTAAGGCAAATCCATTCCAATCTAAGGAGATCTCCATTATCAATGCTTATTCTTCTTCCTCTCGTCACCCGATCAAAGGTACCCCGCTATCTCTCAATTATTTTTCATTACTTTTCAATTAAGTATTAAGACCTTTGCATGTCACTTTTAAACCACCATTAGATTCAATTGAGCTTGATCAAAGGCTCGAATTCGTGTCAATTAGCAATGATGAATAGTAAATTCACTATTATTTTTATATACTCATTGCTAGGGCTTTTTTTTTTTGCAATGTTATCATACTCCAATCATGTTGATTCAGGTACCGATGGAAAGGTCTTGAAGAGAGCTTTCCATCAGTATATGGCACGCCCCGTGAAGTGCCATATTTTGGAAGTAATCGCGTCACTTATGTGACCTCCCGTTCGTCCATCCGTCCGTCCCTCGTTTTGGGTCGGATCGGGCCCGAACCACAAACCCATTTGCGTATGGCCTGCCATGCCCACTTGCGGTTCATGAACAGTAAGTTACTGTTCATATAGTAATTTTAGAATTAAAAAATTTATTTAATTAAATTAAAAATTTACAAAACTTTTAACCCTCATAACTTTACAATCACAAATTCAAATATAGCAAAATTATATCTCATTTTGTTCAAAAAAATACAAGAAATATTTTGGTAAGGTTAAGCTTTTTGTTTGATGCTTAATTTAATTAATGACCTTCTTAGGCTAATTAATTATCTCATTAAACTCAAAATTTCATTTAGCTATAACTTAATCATTTGGAATCCAAATCAGGTCATCGAATATGTCATTTTGATCAGGAGAATGCAATGATTACTAATTTGTAATAAAATTTTATTTATATGATTAGATTAATTAATTATCTCTAATTATTCTAAAAATAGATTAGTGAATATTAGACTCATTAATTATCCAAAGTTTAAATTTTAAGTTTCTAATAACTTACAAAATAGAGGAGAACACATTAGCATAATCAAAATAATTATTCTATAATTGATTTTACTAATCACTCACTAATCACCCATTAATGAGCTTAAATCCTAATTTTAAGTTTATTAACCTTAAAACTTAGCCAAATAAAATCCAATTTGAGCAAACTCAATTTCAATATGATCAGTGTGCTACAAGGAAACTATAGCCACTAACTTTGCTCAATTTAAACACCAAAAGAAGAAATTAACTTTTTGGCCCTATTTATAAATCTATTAAATTACACTTTTAACCCTAAACCTAGTTGTGACCATAACTTAGTCAAAAAACCTCATAATTTAGTGATTTTAGATTTAATGGAATCTTTAGATAATAAGCAACATAAGTATAGTAAAAATTTTAGATTTTCTTAAGTAAAATTATTAATCATCCCTTAATGAGCTTAAATACTAATTTAAGTTCATTAATCTTAATCCTTGGCCAAATTGGGTATTTTTAGTGTCTATCCTCATATTAGATAGTAAGAAAACATTTAGCATTAATAAAAATTAATTTAGAACCCTAATTCTTAAAATAACTTTTTGGGCACCTTTAAGAGGGGCATTTTTGTCATTTTGGCCAAATATTAAATTAAATATATTTTAATAATTTAAATTTGTTTTTATATCTTAAATTAGTAACTTAATGATTCAAAATCAATTTAAGAATATTTAGATTATTTTCTTAATTTAAAAACCTAAATTAATAAATTTAGTTCTTATAAACTTAATGTTACATTAATAAATAATAAATCATGTTCAATCATAAAATATTAAATTAATAAATTAAATTATTATTTGGCAGATCAAAGGAATTGATTTGGCTATATTTTTATCAAAATAGTCAGGTACGTAGATCTAATTATAAGTTTTATTTTAACATACCTATTTTGAGTCATTTTTATTTGAATCTTGCTTATACTTTCTAATAGCTTACCACTTATTAATTTGCAAAAATATTATCATAAAGCATGTAATAAAAAGATGAAATATATTATATTATTATGGTATTTGTCTTTGGAGGATGGAAAGCACCACTGAAAATCTGTACATATTGGGCCTGCTAGCAGCCCTTGGAGTTATATAGAGGGATTTAGCCCTTTTTAAGAACTAGGCAAATTCATAGAAAAGACACACAATTAATTCCTAATTATGAATAAGCTATCGACAGGTAGCAAGAAAGCTTCCTAAAAATTATGCCTGTGAGTTTACCCATTTGGGCTCAGTGGATCGACGGACTCTACTTTATGTTACAAATACTTATGATAAAATTTATTTCATATTTTTCTTATATTTTGAATGCAAGGCTAACATGCAGAGTAATAATTAATTACATTGATAAGTGCTTTACTTTCTTATATATAATGCAAAATCTTTCTCTATATCACTCTCATATTGATTTATGCCTACTATAGCATGTTAGAATGTAACTCTTATAGGAATGGCTTACGTACTCCTGCCTGACTGGCATCATTTGAAAATTTTCAAGTTTTGATAATTAAGAAGATCTTATATTTTAGAGTTAAAGTTAAAGATTTTGAGAAATGAGCAGAATGAAGATATTTTAAATTTCAAACTTCTTTTATAATAATTATAAACTATGAAATTCATATGAATGGCACTGAATATAATTATGTACATTTATATATTTTATTTTCTTTACTTTCATGAATGTATATTTTCAAAGTATGAATTATTCATTGAAAATTCTCATACTCGATTCCCCGATCGTCACAAGATGGAGCCTCTTGACCTCTTACCGAGAAATATGACAAGTCGGTGCCTCTCGACCTCCTGCCGAGAAGGAAAGGGAGATCGAGTGAAGGGGGGGTGGGGTGGGTGGATTCGGTCTCATTAGACTGGGAAGAGAATTTTTCAGCAGAGGGAAATTCGGTTTTGGAAATTATGGTCGATATAAGTGGTTTTAAATTAGTATTCTGGATGATATGAGCCCCTCGATCAAGATCGAGTGACAATAAACCACTCAATATTTCCAAGCGTTGATTAATGGCTGATTGAACTCCAAAAATGTGGCGCCTCGCCCCCAAATTCACAATTATTAGACTAAGGGCGGTGCCACTCTGGCAAATCCTTCACTTATCATTGAATTAGGTATAATCCCCAATCCACTAATAAGGGAAGGATGTGCTCAGGATATAAGCAAGAAAAATCAATCACTAAGTAAATAACATCTCAGAGTGCAGAAGTAAGAAAGGTAAAATAATACATCCAGTTCCATCATAATATAAATATGACATACAACTCCGAATAAAATAATGCAGTACAAGAAAATACAACATCTAAATTATTACATCAATTTTAAATAAACTTAAATGAAAGAATAATATCGTTCATCCTTACTTAAGGAAAAGACAAAAGTAAGGCTCTTCAACTCTGGACTGAAGCTCCTTCTGAAGTGGCTCTACTGCAGGTACTGGATTCTTAAAACTGATCAGATTCTGACATTGTTAGTTTCACAATGCCAGGGCCCAAACCAATAAAAGAAAAATCTTATTAGACAATTGTCTAAATACATTTTAGGCTGCTAAATTTTTATATATTTATTAATATCACTATTTTCCTAAACTTGAAGCAAGAGAAAGTAAAGTAGGAGTACTAAGCAAATAATAAAAAGGGAAAAGCTATAAATAATAGCATTTATAACTTTAGCAACAGTGAGGCAAAAGACATACCTCAAAAGTAAATTAAAACAAGGCTAAGCACTACATTTGAAAGCATAGTGAAAATATTGAAAGAAAATATATCCTAAATATATATATATATATATATATATATATATATATATATATATATAAGTAAAGTAGCTGATTGAAATAAAAATATAACTGAAGAGTAAAACTGAAATCAAAAATAAAAATAGAAATAGTGTATCATGACTGCCATACAGATGAGGGTTAAATCTAGCCTGCTAGAATTAAAAGGATTTTTAGTGTTAACAAGGAAGCTAAGGCGATAAATTTCCTAACGTTAACAAGAGGCTAGGGCTACAATGATCTTAGCGTCAATAAGGAGGCTAAGGCGCAAAACTTCCTAGCATCAACAAGGAGGCTATGCTGTATAAACATAACTAAACTGAGAGGTAGTATTAACACATTCAATTTATATTTTAGTTATTTACTTTATTTCTGTAGATAATTTCAGAAGTAGTTGAGCAGTCAAGCACGTCTGCGAGACTATTCAAGTTCTAACTTAACAACACATTCTTCAATGAGTGATGTTAAGTAATCATTATTTCACCTTCCCCCTGCCCATTAGGGTACTATGTGTAAAAGTCAACTAATAATTAAATCCAATGTAAAGTTATCCTAAATATTCTATATTTTCATTTCATGCAATAATGTTCTTGTATGACATTCAAGGAATAAGGCACAATATTCAAGGAATACATAAGCAACAAAATTTAATAGTGAGCAAGAGACTCTACTAAATATGATGATATTATTTATTATCTAATTAACCATTTTGCATATTCTAAGTTATACAACTTAGAAGCACGATCTTATAAGTTACAAAATATTAGGACTAGCTAAGTCCTAATATGATTAAGACCATGTTGACTATATAAGTCAAATAAGAAATCAACTCGACCTAATTGATGAATTTAGACGTTCTAGATAAAGATCTAATCAAATTCTACTTAAGTTAAAGATTATGAATTAACACCACGAATTGGAGTTAAACACATAATCCAAAGGTGAAGTCTAAGAGTCTAGGTTTTACCACCTAATCTCATGGATTAAAGGTTAAAGCAAATCCTATTAAGTAAGGTCACACTTAATATGATGGATCTCTAATCTTAAGTCTAAGGTTAAGAGATTAAATAATCACAAACAAACTATGAATATCTATAAACTACAAAAACCAAAGTTTCATTTATTGAGTAATCTAATTTACCTAATGAATGAATTTTAATATAAGTCCTATTCCTAATTTCTAAGGAAGAAGCTTTTAAGGAACTAAGATAAACTCTCAAACACGAACCCTAACTAATCTTGATCGGAAGCTTAATTAAATGATTATAAGATTTTAAAGAAGGTATGATGTGAGATTCAAATCTCACATCATGAGGTTTATTACTTAATTATTTTGCATAAAAGAAAAACTATTATTTAACTCGCAAATTTGTTACTATTTATTTCACTATTTTTACTATTCATTTCGTTATTTTTACTATTCATTTTGCTATTTTTACTATTTTTTTTTATTATTATTATAAGGTATGGAAAATTTTAACAAGACTGCAAAACAAACTTTACAACACTGAATCAATTAGAAATTGAAATATGTTAACAATGCTGATGTCTATGCATATTGACATCCTAGCAACCATCAAGTGTTATTTGGCTCACCAACAATTTAATGCTATCAAATAGCCTATCACATATACCTCAAGAAATCAAAAATATCTTATTTGGTAATCATAGAATTTCACATCAATGCCACTCTCTTTGAAATTTAGATCTCTACATGATTTAATCAACATCTAAAACATAACTACTTGCAAAAATTCTCACAACTTGAGCATGGTATGAGATGGTCTAGAACAACTTGTGCTCGACTTGTAAAGAAGCTTGCACTTAGTTAAATAAGCTAGCAAATTGATCTCGAATGTGTATTTGAGGATCAAATCCTTATCGACACAAACGTAATCAGTGTCATATTCGATCGTGTTCAAATTAATAGCAGCACGATCATAAATTTATAAATAACTTGTTACTTATAAATTTTAAAAATGTAAAATAATTAGTATATGCAAATCTTCACATACATTGTATTAACAGTGTGATATTAAACATGCTCCTCGACAACTAATGTAAATTTAAGGTACACAAATGTTACAAAAATAGATCGCAAGTTAACTATAATAAACTCCTAAATTGAATGGTCGTTTCTTAGCCTTCATTATTTTTTGAACATATCGAGAGGTTTAAAAATGAAAGTGGAATCCGAACTAAGTAACTAAATGATGAAAGTTTCAAGACTAGTCAAATAATCTAATGATTTCACACCTGTGAGCAGATTGACATGTAGCAGATTGGTTTAGGAGATTCATCAAGTTGATTGAAGCATCAATCAAATAAAAGGACAAACTGATGGACTTCTTAAGAAGGACATATGCATAGATTTGGCAGTCAAATTATTCAGGACCTCAAACCTGAACATTGACTCTATATTAACAACTAAATTTTGATTCTTAAAATATGTACCTTATCATATACATATTCAAAGTTATCTCCCCTCAATATGGTACAAGAGGAGTGTTACTATTTTTAATATCAATAAAAATTATGCAGTAATTTTGTAATTATAAAATGTGAGTGTTGGATATATAATTTTAGAAGATTCTTGTGAGAACATATATAATTGTAAATATTAATTTTGTTATCCACTTAATATCGCATTTAGATATATTTGTGCAATACTACACGTTCAAATTGAATTGCTGAAAAGATTAGAAGAAATCAAGAAGATCAATTTCATTTTTAATAATTAATATTAGATTTGTTATCTTTTGTTTTATGCCTATAATGGGTATTTGAAATTTAAGTAGTTTAATACAAGATAAAGTAAGAAGATTAATTGGGATAAAAAAAACGAACATCCACACACTTCACAGACTATCTTGCACAACAATATGTTGCATTTCAATTGTATTGCGCATGTCAAATATTAATCTAAGAGCATGCCCTTACATACTGGCAAGCAAAATCACATGGAGATATATATCCCACACCGCCATTACACATTTCACACATTAATGTCAGAATTAGCCCATTATACATTCGTCTGATAGTATTCATTAAGATATTTCTGGTACCATACAAGATACAAAAACACAATTTCTACCTAATCTAATTTATTAGCTGTTACACTTCACATTCGCCAATGAGCACTCGACTTAAAGAAATATTGATTAGATAATTAACAGTGCCATTTGTTTACTATTCTCATATACTCAAATACTCTCTTAGCTACAAAATTCTAAATATTTTTGGTCTTGTGAGAGACTTAATATTGAAGAACCACACTAAGACATTGTGCGGTAATCTAGAGTGTTCTTTTATTTTATACACCTACCTTGCAGGTTGTGCATCTTGTGAAGGAGTGATTTGCTTCTCTGCCTCTAAGTTGAGCATGGGAAAGGGCATGGAGTGAGTGCTGCAGAACGAAGAGTCCTTTTCGAGGAGTGAAAGTAGAATCAAGTCAGCCTTAAAGACTCAATAAATTGAAGAGATCTTAAGCAAGGAAAAAAAAATCAAGATAACGATGATGCAACACTTATGATGAGATTATATACCTTCCTTCTCTAGTTGACGATTAAAGTTAGGCGCACTGTAAATCCTCAATTTCAAACATGCAAACAGATGACTACTATTATAACTACTGCTCAGAATGGCAATTATTGAATAGACTTACAGATGAGAGTCTTCGCCTGCTGCTACATTTAGAAGATGCCTAAAAATTCAATCCCTAATAATTCTAAGCAGTAATTTATAACTTAACAGGACTTTAATCACATTCATCAAGTTCATACGATTATACAGAACTAACGATATTTAACACCCCATAGGAAAAAAAAGAAAGATAAAAACTGAGAGAATTACAATGTCAAGGCTAAAGGAAAGGAAATGTCTACAGAAATCAACACAGACATAGAAAGTGCATCCCATTTAGAAGTATCCATTAAGAACCTTGTAATTTAGAAATAGAGTATGGGGTACCTGCTTGCACTGATAAGATCAGAAGGGATGAAGGAAAGGAGCACTCAACAGGTGGAATCGGAGTTGCGGGCAAAGAGAGCTCAACACCTGCATTCGCATGATGGAAGAGACCAAGAGATAGGCGAAAGCCTCTCGGCCTCTTGCCGAGAGGAGAGGAGACTCTCGTCCCCTAGCTGAGAGGTGGAAGAGGTGCAGCCTCTCGGCCTCTTGCCGAGAGGAGAAGAGGGACAACAACCGGCGACTCCCTGCGTCGAATGTCGAATGGACGAGAGTCAAGGGCTGAGGGGCTTGGCTTGGTATAGAGCAGGTCAGCACTTGACTTGGAGAGGTGGAAGAGGTGAGGCTAGCACGACCGCATGGAGAAGAGAGGGGCTTAGCCAATGGAGATAGCGAGGGAGAGCCGCACGCCTAGCGTCGCTCGACATGGAGAGTGAAGGAAGTCGGTTAAGAGGAAGAAGAAATAAGAGGGGCGGAGCTTTCAAGGGAGAGCGACGGAGACTGCGAGAGCGAGGCGATGCGTGCCGCGCGAGGGCGGAGGAGATGCGTGCGGTCGAGCGATCGCTCGCTCGAGGGGGGGGGGGGGGGTCGGCCGAACGAGTGGAGAAGAGGGCGATCAATCCGTGCGAATGAGTTTTTAGGGTAAGGAAGAAGAAAATAAGGAAATGGAGATAAAAGAAATAATTTATTTATATTAAAATTGAAGTCAATTAATTTAAAATTTCCTAATTTTTTATTAATCGATTAAATAACTTTTAAAAATCACTAAATATTCACTCATGGCTAATTGAGGGGTGAGGAACGCAACGGAAAAGTCAAATTTCGATTCCGATGAGTATTTAATTTTCTCATTTTTCGGTATTTAAATATTATTAAAATATTCGACGAAATTTTGACGACTTCCGATTGCCACTAAAATATCACCCCTACCTAATTTTGGGGCAAATGAGCGCAATGGCGAAGTCCGATTTTTTATTTGAGGTCAAAATAATTAAGTCAGTTTCTAGGGCTCCTGAAATTCTCAAAATTAAGATTTGATCCATTTGACTCCGGATTTGGACTAGGTCTTAGTGGTAAATTCTCAATGACTTCATTAGTGTAATAAGATTAGAATCAAGACTTAAATTAGTCATAATTGACTAGGATAACAACTTAGATTATTACAAAAAATCACAAACTTAGTATTGAATCGAGCATCTTAGCAAGACAAACTCACACATCCAAAACTCATTAATTTTCGGTGACTATTTAATTTAATATAAAATTTTAAGTGAAAAACTTTGAAAATCCACAACAATAAATCTGAAGCTTGAAAAATAGAGAAGATTAAAACATAGCATCATCACTGGATGTTTAACCTAAATATACATAAATTTCTAAATTTGGATTTATATTTTATTTGATATCAAATTCTGAAGTTTAAGCTTTACAAATTAATTTAAGATGATTCGGAATCTCAATCACACTCAAACTTTTGTAGGAGGATCCCCTTAATACGCTTTATTTGAAGATATTTTTATTTAATTTTTATTCAATTTAGATCAGGATCTTGACTTTCGACTTAATCTGATCAGGCTTAGATCAAATTGACCTGGTAACAATCTTATATTATTACACATATCCTTCAGTTATCAATAAATTAAGGTGAAAACAATCTAATTATAAATAGGGATCTATTATTGGGATCTTGACTTTTATTTGTGAAGTTTTGTAGGATTTTTAAAATTACAGGCTCATTCATGAAGCTCTTTTTTGAAGCTGCAAAATTTTTTATGGAGAAAATAACTCTACGCCTCCATCGTTTTGTAATTTTTGTAACCGGCCAAAAATTATGATGGTCAAATTGTAACTTTATGCCAATTTATGGATATATAATGGTGGCCAATTTTAATTGACGAAAAATTAATTTGCCATAATAATAATTTAATTTGTAACCAACGGACAGGTAAAACCATTATAATATATGAATGATTAAGCTCATTACCGATCAATATAAATTAGTGCATTTTAATTTATATGAATTATTTTTTTAATTATAATTTGTTATTTTGCAATTCATTTTGGGATTTATAGTTCTTCAAGAAAATTATAAATCCAAATTATTGGTATTTTCTTGAAGAACTATAAATCCCAAAATGAATTGCAAAATAACAAATTATAATTAAAAAAATAATTCATATAAACTTAAGTTATTTAAATGCAATTCATTTTGGGATTCCAACAATATATTCATATCATAAAGTAACACACAAACACACACATATTAGATAAAAATTATTGTGATTCTAACAATTATGCAATTTATAATTATGATAAGCATTTTAGTTAAATAAAAATTACTTATATTAGAACAAAAATATTAAATAATAAATAATCAGCTATATATTAGATAAAATTATATATTAAGTAAAATAAATTGGATATATCAAATAATTTGAAAATATTTGGTTCAAATTTAATTTGGATACTTAACCAAAGCTTATCAAACAAAAAAATAAAAAGAAGCCCTTGCCTCTCCGGACACCTTAAGGGTTAAAGCTGCTCAACTGACCCACGGAGGCGTAAAGAGCTGCTGGTGCCCGGACAAAAAAAAAGAGACAGACAAGAGAGATGTCTTCATCCCTTCAGCTCTATTTTTCGATTTCATGGGGTTCGTCATCTTTACTAGGTTGCGAAGGTGGATTCTCTTGCAGGTTTGTTTACCAAAAGGCTCCTTTCCCCCTTCTTCCTCTTCTTCCGCTAATGTTCGCAGTGTTGCTTATTCAGATCGCCGAGGCTATCCATTAGAAGGAGAACTCACATTGCACTCAAGTGCGCGGCCGCTTCTCCTACAGAAACCACTGGTGTCCTGCACACTCTTCTCCTCGATTATGAGTTTACGTTTTTTCTTCATATTCTACTCATTGCATTGAATTCGAGCTCTCCTCTTGTTAAGCGTCCCTTTTTGGAGAGCCGTTGTATTTTCGTCGGGGTTTTTCACATTTTGATCTGTCTTTGAATTTCTTTTGATGCTGAAATGAGGGAACAACAACAATATCAAGCCTTTTTTCTTGATTATCCTCATTATTTTTTAACATAATCAATATTACTAAATCACTTTTTCTAATTGAAGCATTTGACGGGTTATGCTTAATGTCCAATTGTATAAGATGACTTTGTTTGAGTTTAATTGTATCTACTCAAAGTTGTAACAGAAGTACACGTTTATATTATTTGTAATTTTATTCTTTTTTGCCACATTCAACACCATGTAACATAGTCAATCATATAGTTTATCGATTAAATTTTCCTTTAATTTTGTGTGGGATTTTAGCGTTCCTCTATTTCATCCAACGAACTTGAATTCTATTTAACACATTACAATCTATTTACTTTGAATAGCTGAATCAATGTATTTGAGCTTCTTGCCCTTCGTGATCACTTGTTTTTCTATAGTTATGTCCTCATGGCTATCTCTTTTATTATGATGAAATTTACATTGCATTTATTCTATTTTAGACCTACTAAGACTAAAAACTTTAGATTTTAAAGTTACAACTTAAGTTTAAATTTAACTCCATCTATAGTCTTATTAATTAAGATAATACCATCTACAAATAATATGCACTAAGGAACTTTCTCTTGAATGTGTTTAGTAAGAACAGTAATAATTAAAGTAAAAATATATGGATTGAGAGCGGAGCCTTGACGTAATTCAATAGTAATAATAAAATCTTATACAAGCCTCATTGTGATTGAACACATGCTACATCGCCGTTACACATATTTTTTAATAACATCAATCTATGTCACACACTGTTTATCTCACCAAAACTTACCAAAGAATTTCTCTTGGTATTATATCATAAGCTTTTTCAAGATCAATAAAGATTATATGAAGATCTTTTTTGTTTCTAAATTTCTCCATCAAACCTCTTAGTAAATGTATGATTTTTATGATAAATTTACTTAGCACAAAATCAAATTAATTTTTTGAAATATGAGTGTCTTTTTTAATATGTATTCAAGCACTCTTAACTCATTAACTTAATTCCCAAATAATTTAAACAGTCTTAGGCATGACATCATTAATGTAAATATGCACAACAGTGCTCCTCAACTCATTTGATATTTTTTAGTTTTCAAAATAATACTATAATAATTTGGTAAAGCAAGAAATTTTTTCCTCACATAAATATTTTCATATACTTATAGAGATGTCTTTTAATTCTACCACTTTTTTGTTCCTCATCCTCTTTAAAGTATTCCAAATCTCAACTTTATTAATCCGTCAAATGAAAGTATTGTTTATTTTATTTTTATAATTATTAAATTTAGTCATGTTAATTGTATTGGTACAATATTTTTTAAAAATCTTAGTAAAATAATCTATCATCTATATTGAATAGTTTTTTATTAAAAATAATTTTATGATTACTATCTTTGATATATTTGCTATGCCAAGTCTTCAGTTATTTTGTCTCTTAATTTGACTAGCTCATACATGTGTCTGTCTTGCTTAGTTTCAAATTATCATACAATTTCTCAAATGCTATAATATTAGCATCACAAACTCTTATTTTTGATTCAAGATCAGTTAATTTATGTTTCTTACAATTATTACCATTTATGTTTAAATTATTATTTATTTCATATATTTTTTCTTTAAATTTTACTTAAATATTTTGTTTCCACCACATTTAGCTATATTACAAATACAACTAACAATCATATTTCATATAATATAGGCTTCACTTTCTAAACCATACTGTCCAAGCCTTTAAACTTCATATTTAAAAACATCTATGTACTCCTTCATAATATTTTATTATCTAATTTAGAATACATCTTAGATTTACTTTCTTACTTATTTTTTAAATTTGAAGCCAATAATAGATGTTGGGTTGTCAAACAATTATCTGGAATAGTTTGATAATCATTGCAATAAAATGATTTTTTTTAATATAAAATAATTAAATTGAGTTTTAGAAACTCTATTTTTGTAAGTGTGATAATATGTTCATTTTTTTCTTAAGTATGTATTAGTCATCATAAGATTATTTGTTAAAATAAGCTAAAAAATTATTCTTCTTTTATTATTAATCTCTTTAAAGATAACTTTACCATGAGTGCTATTAAACTCCATAGGCACCTTCAAATGCGTCTATTTAATTCTCCTCATATAAATAAAAAATCTTCTTGTGCTCTTTAAATTAACTCTTTCAAATTATGTTAAATTATTTTTCCTTATATTCAATTAGACTTGCGCACGGGTCGAGCCGTGCTAGGCCGCTAAATTTATAAGTCAAGTTAAACCCGACTCAGCGATGAGGCTTTTCTTTATAGCACGAGTCCGATCTGCCTTGAACTTGAGCTGGGTTGAGCTGTGCTAGGCCCAAATTTTTTTTTTATGAAAAGACAATATGTCTTATCCTTTAATGGAGTAACCAGGGTAAAGAAAAAAAATAGAATGATTTTTTTGGGTGAAAACTAATATACTTGATTTATCAATAGAATCATAAAGATGAAAGAGAAATCAACTCTTTTGATATAAAGGAGAGTTTAAAAATTGTTTTTTGATGAGAACTCTAGCATAAAAACCTAATTTATCAATAGATTGATGGGGTAATAATAATAAAAGTTAAATCAGCTCATTTGTTAAAAGAAAGACAACAAAATAGAATGAAAAAATTTCTTAGATGAAATTTAACATTCTTTTTCTATCAATGAAATAACAAATAGCAGGATAAACTCTTTTTATCTAAAAAGGCAAAATAAAAATATAAAAACTAAAAAAGTACAAAGCTAGCAACTTAATCTGTAATGGAGTAACAGATATTAAATATTAATAGACTCATTTAATCTAAAGAAGACAATATTCCCCTAGTGTGCCAAAGGTGCACTGCAATGATAGAGGCTACTCGTGCGAAGCAAAGGTATTTGTCACGAAGAAATAAGGGATTTTGCCAATTCTCTTCAACAAGCCTCGCATCGCGAGTTGCGGCTTTAATCTACTCGAACGTCTGCGGACTGGGCGGAGCTTTAAGCCAACTTATTTGTACCCAACAAATTTTTTGGCGTCTTGACTCGACACTGGCATCAGGTTGTATATACTCACCTAGCCTCGATATTTAACCTGTTTCGGGTGGGGCATCAGGTTCGTGTCCAAGTTTATATTTTGCAATATTTAAAATTATTTCATTCATTATAATCTTAAAACTTTTTTTTATCTTTAATAACATAAATTTTATTGTATTTTCCTTTAAATTCTTATATACACCATTTCTTTGATGATTTTTAACCAAATAGCAAAGCTTAAAGTCTAAATTTTTTGTTGCTTTCTCTTTCCCATCATCTTTATTTCTTGAAGACATCAAATATTTATCATCCTATTAATCATAATATCAATTAACTCAAAAAACTTACAGTGAGCGCCAATATTTCAACTAACTAATCTTAATATAATATTATGAAATAGCTTATTTATCCAATTTTGTCTATACTGCAAGAATCCTCGTGTATTTGACACTATATGGGCGCCAATGCGCCTTTGCACACTTTTACTACATTTAGGAAATACAGTGCGTTACATCTCGGGGACACCCTAGCTTAGTTCAATTTCTTAAATAAATCATATCATGAGAAGAATCCACAAAGTCTTAAGAAACCATTCCTTTTCTTATCTAGGACTTGTTACCTTTAAATAATTACTATAATTAATCTAATAAGTTCACATAATTGTTTTCAAATTTTTAATTATTTAGATAATATAAAATAAATAAATAATTATCATAATTAATAAAAGTTAACACAATTTATAAATGGATAATTAATTAAATATTTAGCATAATCATTTAGATATTATAATTTATCAATACTTAAGGTAATTAAAGATATTGATTAACTAAGCTAACTTGAACTAAATTTATTTAAGCTTGAGTCATTTTATTCAGATTTGAGAAGGCATAAACCCAACTATTCTCAGTTCTAAAAAAAAGAAGTTGGGGCTTAAGCCAAGTCTAAGCTTAGTTGAAATAAAAAAATGGCAAATTTATTTGAAGTCTCTCATCTTTTGAACATGTGAAAATTCCAAAATTTGTCAATTAAATAGCTAATTCAATTCCATTCAGTCTCATCTTTTTCATTGCGTTATGAATTTTGTTTGAATAAAAAATTATTAGTTTGTTTTATTTGATTTTTAACATTTTTATTTTTGGTAAATTATGTAGGACCTCAACTTTCTTATTTGCTGAACCACCTTGTTTATATGTTTTAAAGGGAGTCTAATTGCATTATTATTTGTTGTAAAGCTTACACAACCAAGGTTCCTCGCAATGCAAACATGGAAAAACTCCAAGCTGGTTATCTATTCCCAGAGGTGTATATATTTGCTTTATTTTGAATTACTGCAGTTTTTATATTTGTTTGCTTTATTTGGATTTACAACAGTTTTTTTGTTCAATAAACAATTTTTTTTCTGTTGACTTTTGTTGTGCCATGACTTCACTATTCAAGAAATATGACATAGGTGCTGTACTGATTAGCTCAAAATTTGCATGCTTTATTTGTTTAGTGCGCCATAAATAAACCAAGCCACTTTGAATTTATAAACAAAAAAACACCGTGATTAATGCTTTATTTAATTATGAGTTCAAGAATCTTGCAAATGCTAGTGTTTTAGATTAATATTAATTTCAATTTGGTGACCCCTTTTCAATCATAAAATGTGCTCAACTTCTTTTAATCTAGGTTTCATCCGATACAAATTCTATTCATGTGTTTCTCTTTTCTCTTGCTTTGGAAAGTGGGTGGGGAATGGATGGAATTATTTTTTCATTATCATCGTTCCATTGTGTGACCAGGTGATCTCTTTTATGTGATGATAAGGAGCTTTTACTGCAGAAAAACACCTTTAATCCGGGAGGCTTATATCATAACTCTTAGTGTTTGCTTAAAGGGATTGCAATGATCATTTGTATTAAGCTAATGAGCTTGGTGCTTTCATTTTTTGAATTATAGAAACTTTGAATTGGACACATTCAAAAGTAGCGATGAGTGCTGAGATATGTGCCAGTTAAAATTCGCTTTTCTTCTAAACGAATTATTGGGCTTAACAAAAAGCTCAGACATTGCTCATGATGTAAGCTTGAGTTTCAAGCTTGAACTTAGACGTGAATTTGGACTTGTTTTTAGCTTGCTGAAAAATTATGTTATGAATTTAATAAAACTATCAGTTTCCCCATGGCAATTAAAAGATATTGACATGCTTTGAATTATTGCATATATTTAATGTGTCATTCTGTTCAATCCTCAAGTAAATATATGCCTACTTTTATTAGAAAACTTTATTTCCTTGAAAAACCAGTCCACCAATAATTCCTACATATTACTTGTATGTACCACATTAGCTTCATATTGTTGTATTAAAATATAATGCTGATTCACTTTTGATAGTGCAAGTTTCTGAAAAATAAAAACTAGTAAAACAATTTTATGTTACATTATAAGGAAGTGTAAAATCTGCATTCAGAAAAAATATGAAGAATGAAATAAATAAAAGCATCATCCACTTTACAGTTTAGTTTTAGCAAGGTAACAAAATTAATAACAATTATATATATATATATATGTATATATATATGATTTTTTAATAAGAAAAAAATTTAATCCTGAAAATTTAAAAATAATTATGATATGAACTAAGTGCTATAATAACAATAAAAAATTGATGAAGCGCATAACACACTTCAATCAGTTGCAAGCTTTAATTGTCTACAAATTTCTAGCAGCTTAAAAATAAAAATTTTAAATTATTTGAGCATTGAAAAATATGTTTAACAGTAAAACTAAAAAACAACTTAAAAAAACTAAATTCACATTAAGAATAGTTAAATGAACAACTCTGGAACACACAGAACAAGCTAAACTATCAACATGACATGGAATTCACATTAAGAATAGTTAAATGAACAACTCTGGAACCACAGAACAAGCTAAACTATCAACATGACATGGCAGAGCTCAGCGCTAGAAATGAAACCATTCTTCATTATGTATCAAAACTATAGCATCGTGAGGTAAAGAATAGATATTTAAATCATTCAAGTGATGGTCACAGATGCTTTAATATTCTCGTCCTGCCCCTTTTTCTGCGCAAAGATGATAAAAACTCCAGCAGAAGTCAGTTTTAGAGAAAAATGCATTCTTTTAATTTTAATGAATTATTAAATTATATTATTATTTCTTTCAGTTCAATTTGGCTACTATCGAAACCTCATATGAGAGATTGCATTGTTCCAATACTCAGTTTGAGCAATATGTATCAACAACGCTCTTGTTAATATCAAATGTTGATTCCAAATCTACGGTGTTGCCTAATTTGACAACATGCTAATGATCATAATATTTTGTTTGACATCAAAGCAGCACCTCTGCATTGGTCTTTAAGCCATTCTTGATATTGCTATTTAAACTAGATTTCTTGCTTGTTTTTAAAGTGGATGGCTATTTTCAACCATTGAGGCTCCTAACTTCACCTTCAAGTCTATGATCAAATTTTAATGGTTATTCTTCATAGAGCTCAAAAATAAGACTTCTTACACATTTGTCTTTTTTATTGCTTTCATCATCACTATAAATTATTGGATAGGCAAAAATTATTGCAACAAACTTTATTGTTTGATACATCATTACCCCAAAGCTATAATTAAATTGCATTCCCCCTAGTATTTTTCAAAAATATCTATTGTTTTACATGCGATATCAATAAGAAATTATTAAAGAAATTACTTTGCCATCCAACACATTGTAAATTATGAGAAATGAAGATGTTGGATGTAGGATATTTGAACTTTTTATGATATCTAAAGGTAATGCGACTGAAATATTTATGAAATTTGATTTTTTTGAGGAAATTTTGTTTTATTAAAAAATAGATATATTTATTTTTCATAAGGAAATTTTATTAATTCAGAAAAGAAGTGCAAGAGATCAACATGCTTGGTCATGAACAAAAGTAGAGTTCCAAACTTGACCACACTCCAAATAAGCTAAAGGAAACTACAAAGACAACGAAACACACACAACTAATCCAATCAAAGCTAATGCTAACCATAGAAGAACCACCAACAACATGAAAGCCTCAATTAAGTGGCGTAAATCTGAATACACAGGGACACAGTGACAAGCTTAATGATAAAGATGTGATCTCTAATGCAGTGAGTGAAGGCTTCATCTTCAATTGGGAACACTGCGCTGTCCAAACCTTTGAAGAAATGAATACAGACCTGCATCAACATTTTAAAAAAACTGAGAGCGTAATTGGAATACATGCTATTTGGATTGATTTTGATAGTTAACAAAACTGAGAGCGTCACTCTCAATCCAATCACGCAGGGGCCATCTTTGATAATATTAACAAGACTGAGAGCGTCACTCTCAATCCAATTGTTATGCAAACATTGAGCAAAGCATTGATTTCAGCAAAAATGGAAGAACTAGTCTTGGTTTTTCTTAAAGCGCACAAATGACTTTACAATTATGATCTCTAAAGAGACCATTCCTAGCCACATTACCAGTGTTTTTTTTTTAATTAGCCATCAACATTGAGCTTATACCATTAAAAGTAGGCTTCAGCCACTTGACAGTACCAAATGATAGTTACTGTTGGAAGTTTTGATTTTAAAAAAATTTTACACAAGATATCACGTCTCCAAAGCTATTGATTTACTTGAGTTTTGAAAATAATTAAATATAATTTATATACGATAATGCAAAGAATATTATCGTATTTTTATTGCCATAAGGAAATTCGTTGTTTTTATAAAATGTATAACCTAATGTTTCACAAGCTAAATATGAGCTCAAAGTCGAGCTCAATTATACCTTAAAATTGAATTTTACAAAATGATATCGAGCTTATGTTTTTTTGTTTGCAAGCTTTGAGTTGAGCTCAAGTTAATTTTTTTAAATTAAGCTAAAGCTCATTATATTAGCTCAAATTGAGCTTAGGCCTAGTAATAAAACCATAACATGAGTTCAAGCTCAGCACAAGTAATAGTTTAGTAGGTGAGATGGTGGCTCATAGAACTTTAGATATACACATGTATTATATAATTTTGGTTTTGAAAATTAGAATTAAAAATGTAGATTATAACTATATTCACATAATTCAAAATATTTGTTTTTCAACACTCACTAATTTTATTGTGATTATTATTCAATTTCTTATATAGAACTTGAAGAAAATATGTTTATGATTGAAAAATTATAAGATGAATCAATGATATTTTGACCTTCATATAGTATTGAAGGTTTAGTACAAGTAATAGTTTAGTAGGTGAGATGGTGGCTCGCAGATCTTTAGATATACACATGGATTATATTGTTTTGATTTTGAAAATTTGAATTAAAAATTTAGATCATAACTATATTTACTATAATATAATCTATTATTTATATAACTGTTTTGTAGTTTATTTATGTTTTTATTTCAATAGCTCAAGGTTTTATATGTAAAATATGCATATATATTTCTGATGATTAAAATTTATTAACTTATAATGCATTTTGAAAGATATAAAAATGAATTATTTTTGAATAACTCGTATGCACGACTATTTTATGAGTGCAATGCACAAAAATATTATGCATTTGTTTGATTTGCAACAAAGGCTGCCATTATTTACTTTTTTAAATGTGTATTTGTATGACCTTTTAGGGTAAGTATGATAAATAAATGTAGCACTTTAAACTTCAACAACAATTACATTTTTATGACCTCATCAAAATTATGTAGCCAACCCCACCTAGTGGGATTAAGGTTGGTTGTTGTTGTTGTTGGTACCCACTATGCTTAGAAATAACTGCTAAGGGTTTGTATGTTCTGAATACTCGTACATTTTGAAGTTTAAGAAACAATGATCACTACCTTCATTGACCATCACAGAGCTCATTTAAGTGCCTTTATATTAAATTTGTGAATTACTTTTTATTCTGTGATCTATGCAAAATCGTTGAATAATATACCTGAATTTATAATGGTTTCAGACACAGTTGATTGAAATGTGATTCAACCCTTGAAAAGGTTTATAAATTTATACATAATATTTTTATTTACTGAACAATTGTCTAAAAAATAACTATGGACTCTATCCATTTGTGTACATCGCTAAATAGTGAATATCTTTTTTACAATTGATAGATGCAAGATTTAGGTGTTATGTATGAAATCACCTCATCTTGTTTATGCCTCAAATTTAGTTTGACATTTTTTGGCTTCACGTATGTGTGCTTAACAAGTGAGGGTCTTAGGGGGTAGTGCCCTAATTGAGATTGACTTATCCGACCAAATCATGTAGATCAATGGCTTCAACCTTTATTGTTATGTACCAATAATTTTATGTAAGGATATTTTGGGGATTTTCTTTTTGTTAGAATTCCCTCTTCTCTCTCTATTTAGCACATATGTGCATGCTTGCAAAGGAATTCTAGGGCATCTAATTTAATAAAATTTCGACCACTTTTTTTTTTTAGTGATGTCGGTCTTCACCACTTGAGATTTTATCCGTTTAGAATTTTCACATAAAGTTCTTGTATTTATTTGTAATGTGTTTGAGTAACGTTGCGTTGTTTGCCTATGGTTTATTCATCGTGCTATGACATTTTCAAATGATTGATATTTTGCATTGATTATTTATTATGTGTTATCATGCGTTAGATTACTTCAAAGTTAATGTAGTCTTGGTTTGGGATAATAAATGTTTTTGCTTTCCCAATTAGTTCAATTGATCAACTTTGTGTTCTTGAATTAATTTAGAATGTACTTATTTTATTTTGATTTAATTGAACTCAGATTGCTAGAAGAAGGGCAGTCCATACTTCAAAGTATCCAGATGCGCAAGTGATAAGTCTCGGCATTGGTGACACTACAGAACCTATTCCAGAAGCTATAACGTCAGCCATGGCAATTGTATGATATTTTTGTAAACAGTGTTAGAAACTCTATCCATGGAATTATTTTTTTTTTATGTATAAGCTGATCTTATTAGCCTTATTCTCTACAAAATACTGAATATATATGATACTTGAGTTACTACAACTCTGCAAGAGGTACATCTAGGTAGTCATTTTGTTTTACAGCAAAATGGTTGGCTTGGTAGGAGACAATGAAGAGTGCAACTGAAAGTTTTATTTTGCTATCTATTTTTAATATTCTTAATTTGTGGTGTTCACTTGATGCTTAGAACTTATGGAATGTAATTCAACTTCCTGGGCTTTATTGGTTTCAAAGTTCATAAATCCCTGTTATAGTTATTGATTTGTTTTACCTGTTGAGAATTTTTCCTATGTGTGTTTTCTAGCTCATTCTTGAGAATTTGGATGGCTGCAGTTTTCTTGTGCTTGTGAGATGGGCTTTTTGTTGGTTGGTCCATGGTAAGGCGGTCAAAGACTCTTAACGGAGCTTAGATCAATATTTATGTTTTGTTTTATTTTTCAGGAGATGGACCTTTAAACATGAATGAATGGTAGATAATGTTTCTACTTATTCAAAAGCCTTCACCATTCTAATGATGCATGTAACATATGAAGGAATGGAAGTTGGAAAATGGACACAATACTATTGCTAAATTGTAGTTTCTCAGAGTACATCATGAATAAAATTAATTTTTCTTAAGTTAGCATGAGAAGATTTTTGTGACGCTAGTTTTCCTGCTTATTTTTCAACTGATTTTTAAGTACAGTTTTATGTTCTGCCAAGCTCGTTGATCCTTACCAGTGCTTAACTAATCCGATCAGTAAATCAGTATAATCTTACTTAAGAGTCTTATAAGCTGCTAAATTTATTTTTTCCACGATATGATTAAGTTTAATCTTTGTTTCATAAATAACAGTGAAATCAACTTTTCATTATACCTGCAGAGGGCACGAGTACTATCTACTGTTGAAGGTTATAGTGGTTACGGAGCTGAACAGGGTGACAAGGTCGGTAAATTCTTTTGTTTCCTATGCAGAGCTAGGCTCTATATGTTTTGTGGAAACATGCACTTGACATTGTGAAATAAAGATGCTAGAATGAAATTCTTATACCAATCTCAATTGCATATTTTATCTACACATTATAGTTCCTTTTATGGAACAAATACATTATTCACAATAAAATCTTCTTTCTAATTTACTTCTAAGGAAACCTAATATACTCTCTCTACAAATTTTAAGCTATAGCATACACTCTGTCTCCAAAATAAACATGTTGAAGAGTACGGATCATTAGATTGAGGCTCGTGGATTACATAAATGTAAAGTACACGAATTGCTATAGTGCTCCTACTCATTTTGTTTTTAGTTTCTCTTAGCTTAGCTTAGTTATTTTCAAGCAACTTAGTAATTTAGCATAGCTTATGTAATTTATCTAGTTTTTTAGCTTAATCAAGCTTACTATACTAAAGTCAACAAAAGTAACTAAAACTCGAAACTTAAAACTTAAAATCTTTATTAATTTAGCTTATCTAACCCTTAATCTATTTAATTTTATCAATTAAGCCCAAAACAAGCAACCCATTGTACTTATGTAGCTTTTTTGTTTATTTGTTTTATTCCCTTGTAAATATTATATAGGACTTATTAACATGTATTAGGTATCTCAATTTCTTCAAGACTCACCCTTTCTTAATTTTTAACATGGTATCAAGAGTTTAGTTTGATCTTATTCTTTGTCGTTCATTTTCTTCTATACTTGCTTGCAATCTCTGGATTGACATTGTCTTCGTTTGTGACTGATCTGCTCACCCTTGAGTTTTTTTTCAAGCAACAACCATTTGGTAAAAATAGTCATCGATGGCACATATCCTCTTCCTATTTGTGGCTTTTTCTTACAATCCTCTTTAGCGTTGGGCCATGTTTTTCGAAGTCTCATGCTTGCCACTCTAACAGACCTTTCTTTCACTGCCTTAGCTCTCTGCATGTCTCTCGAGCACGACGTCCTTGCCAGGCTTTCTATTGCTCTAACCGATCACTCACAAACTTGGCACCACTTGTGTCTTGGAGGATTCCCTCACCATTGACATCTGGATCCCTTGCAACATTTCTGTCTAGGTAGCCCCCTATTGATGATGATTTGGATAAAAAAATCAATGCATATTGTTTGAAAAACTCCAGACTTTTGCCACATGATAATCTCTACTTTCCAGCCTCTTCGGCCAAAACATTTGTTTTTTACTTAACGCTATTTGAAATTTACTAACCGTCTTCTTAAAAATCAATTCTCAGTTATTAATTGAAAATAGCAATTTGTGAGCGGTTTACACAGTTTCTTGTTGGTAAATTAGTCTTTCTCATGGATGCATAACGTTTTCTCTTGGTAAATTCTACCAATGGAGAATGTGGGCGCCTCGTCTTGTGGATTATTATGTTAATTTTCAACAATCTTGTTGGGGCTAGCGATCATTCTTCTACAATCTGCCACTACTAACCAACTTTGATCTATTTTTACTCAATTCAATTTACCACTAAAAGTAGAATATTATTGAGCCTACTGATTGACCATAATTGAAAGTTTTCTTCTGTGAATGAGAGGGGCAGCTTGCGCCTACCTGATATTTTCGAACAAGACCATAAAGTCCTTGCAAGCGGGCAAAATTTCTGTGGGTGATTGCTAAAACCTTATTTAATATCTAGAGATAAAAATTTCTTCAGCATTGTCTTGTTCAGCTTTTTCATTATCTACCTTTTTTGGGCACTTGATTTTTGGGCCTAATAGAATATTAGATGCTAATTTATCTACACCGTTCTCGAAGAAGGATTGTATTTTCTTGCACCAATTGAATTTATTTTCATTAATCCTTGAAATAACCCCGAAGCAATGTTTGTGGGTGGTTAACTGAAGCCAAGGCTAATGGTCAAACTCTGCTGACGTGGCTTAAAATTAACCGGTCCTACCAATTTGAATTTTAATGGCAAACAATGATTCTTCATCTGCTCTTGCATTATCTACCTTTTTTTGGGTACTTGATTTTATGGCCTAAATAGAATATTATGTGTTAATTTTATCCACACGGTGGTCTAAGAAGGAATATACCTTCTTTCACCAATCGGATTTATTTTGGATTAATGCTTGAAATAACCTTGAGGCAATGTTTGTGGGTGGTTAACTGAAGCTATTCTGGTAAGAATAACTAGGGTTAATTTGCTATTGCACCAACAAAATTTAAGAATAACACATAATAGTGTCGATAACATACAAATTTTTGATTTTTTTGTTAGATAATTGTGGGCATTCTTTACCCACTAAAATTATTCATTGCCTCATTCATAAGGGCTTGAAACATTACTTGTTTGGCTTTTTAAAATTTTATCTTAACAATTTTATTGTTTGATAAACATTCTATGTGCCTTGCTGCTCATGCATATGTTATACAGTTTTGTCTTATCACTGAGATAACTGCGGTGAATGTTTTTCTTTTGTACAAAGCTCAAATCACAATTACCCACAATAATAGCAAAGATTTAATGCCATTCTAATTTTAGTTTGCTGATTAATGTTTCAGAAGCTGCGAGCAGCTATTGCTTCAACCTACTACGATGATCTTGGCATTGAAGAAACTGATATTTTTGTCTCAGATGGCGCAAAATGTGATATTTCTCGCCTTCAGGTTTATGTTTCTTTTGTTTTTATCATTATTATTTTCTTTCAATGGTTTACCAACGTTTCACTATTCTATCCTTCCATTCTTTAGCAGTTGGGTTGCTTATTCTTTGTTTTATTATATTAATGCTACCATGTCATCTTACTCGAGATGAATATTTTTTTTTCAGCTTTTATTTGGAGTCAATGTGAAGATAGCGGTGCAGGACCCCTCTTACCCGGTAGGTTTATATTTTATTGTTTCAGGTCATTCATACTGTGCTATTGATAGCAGATATGAATGATATATATTTCTTTTAATTTTGCAGCTTAACCCCGTGCTTAGTTTTATCTTTACTGATTTCTTTCATACTTTATTTAACCTAGAAGTTTGAGATTTGAATTTTGCAGCACTACTGCATTTTTTTAAATAGCATTACGAGCTATCTTATTATTCTGTAGTGTTAGGCTTCACAGGTTATTTGAAATCATCAAATTTTCACTTGTATCTCATTTTAAGTACACTGTTTTATCCTCAGGCGTACGTAGATTCAAGTGTTATTATGGGGCAAACAGGGTTATTCCAGAAGGATATTGAGAAGTATGGAAATATTGAATATATGAGATGCTCTCCCGAGAATGATTTTTTTCCTGATCTATCCTCTGTATCACGAGCAGATATTATCTTTTTTTGTTCACCAAATAATCCTACTGGGTCTACAGCATCTAGAGATCAGTTGACAAAGCTGGTGCAGTTTGCTAAAGACAATGGATCCATCATTGTATATGATTCTGCTTATTCTTTGTATATATCTGATGGCAGTCCACGAACAATCTTTGAAATTCCAGGAGCAAAAGAAGTAAGTTATATGATCATCTGTATTTTTAATTGAATATCTTATGAGTTTACTTTTTATGAATCAAATTATAGATCTTACTTTGCTTTTTAAAAATATCCTTTGTTTTTGTATCTTTTTTAATTTTCGTTATGGCACTTTTCCCCCATCATTTATGAAGATGCAGTAGTCTACATAGACTCAGTTTGGATGCCTAGTTTATACACAGTAATCTTCTATGCCAGCTTTTCAAACCTGCTTATGTGCACTGGGAGTAATTGTTAGTCTTCCATCATCATTAATTAGTCCACTGCCCCAAACATTTCTAGAACAATAAGAGAGAGGGACTTCACATTTGTTGAGTGTTTCTGTTTTTTGCAATACCTGTTTATAGTGGCTCAAAAGCATAGTAAAATCTGAATAATTAATTAGTAAATGAAATCCCGAATGTGACTTATGAAATCAAGTAAAAGTGGGTAGGCAAACTGGATGTGATGGGAAGAGGGAGATGAAGGCTTCTGTTATGACATTGTATAACAAAGGGAGTGAACGGATTGCATATTGCCAACCTTAAGAGATGGAGAACTGGTCGACCGCCTAAAAATTGGAAGAGAAACTCATATGAAAAGAACATAAAGACATGGAAATACATGAAATATTAACTTGAAATTAACAATGATAAAATTTGTTACTCTGTATCATATTATAGGATCATGAATTTGCACTGATCTTGCATTTACTTAAGCTAATATGAATTCTACCTAAGTGTTGAATGGTGTAACGACCCAAAGTTGTTATTTTGCGATTTAGGTCAAATCCCGTCTCAGATTTCAGGATCCCGGAGAATTTCGAATTAGGGCAAACAAAAAGACCTTTAGATATGAATAATTTTAAGATCAAAGTGCCTTAGTTTGAGAGAAATCTGAATAACGGAAGCTCCTGCTTTATTTTATGAATTATTTAAATTATAAAAATCAAGAACATTGAAATACGTGTTTGAATTCATTGTTTTCAGTGTCGTTGTGTTAAGTATATTATTTAAAGGTTGCTCGAGAAACTTTATCAAATTCTGAGCGTCGGTTTGATCGTGGTTAATTTTTGAAGTTTTTAAACTCAAAAATTAATATAAAATGAAATATTACTCCGAATCGAAATTTTTTGGCACGAGGGTGTTCATTATGTTATAACACACGTCGGTGTCAAGTTTCGTTGCATTTGAACACCAAATGGCGGAAAAATGCAATTATTCCCCCTCGTTAGACCTGTGCCCCTATTACCAAATGGTGTTAAGCAGTTTTTAAAAATTTCTTTAAGAAATTCTTATTCCCCCTTGTTAGACCTGTGCGACTTCTTCCGCCTCTGGAAGCTTCTGCGCCAAGCATTCAATGTGCAGGGGGTATGTCCCCTATACCCCTATTACCCCTCCCTTTCCTCTATTTAAGAGGCCTCCATTCCCTCCTTCTTCCTCTTCAAACAGCCAGCCCCACAGCAGCCCTCCCTCCTCTTCTCCCCACATAGCCAGCCCCACAGCAGCCAGCAAGCTGCCAGCTCCTCCCTCAGTCCCTACCAGCCCCACAGCAGCTCCTCCCTTAGCCCACAGCAGCCAGCAAGCTGCCAGCTTTTCCTCAACCCCTGCCAGCAAGCTGCCAGCAACCAGCAGCAGCCCCTGCCTACCAGCCAGCCAACCGTTGGCCACCCAGCTGCCCCCTACCAGCCAGCCAGCAAGCCGCCGACCACCCAGCAGCCTCCTTTTGCCGTTGCCAGCCAGCCCTCTTGCTGCAGACATCCCGGCTAACCGTTTGGCCACCCATTTCGACTTATCTCCGGCAATCCTAATCTTGAAGGTAAGAGATATTCTTCTCTTAACTTTTAATGCTGTAGGAAAAGAAGGAGTATGACGCACATGGCATTATGAGTAGAGGCAAACTAAGTCAAGCATAAGTTGGCTCCGGCTTGGCTTGAGCTCGATTTGTTAATGGAGCTCAATCTCAAAGTTCGAGCTAATCTTTTGTTTTACAAGCGAATCAACTTACGAGCTGATAATTTGGAATTAACGAGATAAAATGACTTCTCCATATTGAATTATCATTTAAAAGCAAAATTATAAAAAAAAATATCAATCCAAATACTTAAAAGAAGATAATATTCCTAAGATTAATGGATAAATGCTAAAATATCAAAAACTTAAAATGCAAATTGAGCGAACTGTCACTCATCTGAACCTAAAGGACAAAAGGTACCCAGAACATGGCAAGTATTACATTTTGTACTTTTACTGCTTCGCTTATTTGCTTTGAGACAAATTCAATTTGAAGCTTGGTTGGGTGTTCAGAACCAACGTGGCAACATTCGTGGCTAGTTACTGGAAAAATGACATCAGTAACAACATTCATGGCTAATTACGAAAAGAAGACATCAGTAATAACATTCGTGGCCAGTTACTGGAAAAAGACATTAGTAATAACATTCGTTGCTAATTACTGGAAAAATAATATCTGTAATAGCGTTTGTGGGTTGTTACTGGAAAAATGACATCAGTAATAACATTCGTGGTGGGTTATTGGAAAAATGACATCAGTAACCTACATCTTTGAGCTAATATATTTTGCATGAAATTAATTATTTCATTTGCGCGTTTACCTTGTTATTTTTTTGCATTTTTTTTTGCAAATCGTATTTCTGTTATTATAAAATGTAATACTTCATTGCTTACTGTAGTACTTAGAGTATTCTCTAACTACCGAAAATTTCAATCTCTGTATTATTTTATATACAATATCAGGTCAGGTGCTTCTGGGAGAATATACGCAAGAACTCTAATGCTTAAAATGTTGAATCTGCTGATAGATCAACGACACTGTTTTGCTTATTTTTATGTTTTTATTTTCACTTCTGTACGAGGAGTACGATGAAATAATCTTGTAGTATGAATTATTATAATAAATGCATAATATATTTAGTTTTTCTATGTCTTTTCTTTCTCAAATTGTTCAATATGATCCTGCGGTATGTGAACACCCGAACCTCGGGCCATCACAAATGGTCTCAGGCTTGCTGTTGATTGTATTAAAATTCATGTGTAAGCTACATAATTGCAGGGGAGTGCTAAAATTGTCCATCGGCTCTTTCAATTTGTTCAATTTTTCCCCAGACTATTCAATTCGTCCAACTAAGCTTTCTGAGTATTCAATATATTCAATTTAGTAACTCAGCTAATAATTTTAAATTAAATTAGTCTTTAGTTTTTCCTTTATTGGGATTAACTGTCTCAATGGAAGCGATCCATTAGAAATGCAAAGTCTTTGAAAAATACATTAAGTGGTGAGGCCAATTGATCTATAGGCAGTCCAGGGGATAGTTTTTATGCACTTGTTTTTAAAGAAGACTTTCAAATAATTTTATTAATGCAACATCGTCAAAGTTTGTTACATGGACACCTCTTCTAGTTATCATTCATTATTAATTCAAGAACGATCAACAGAGAGCTTTTAAGAAGATCAACAATTCTACAACTTTTTGTTTTTTAACATTTTCTATTCGTCATTGCAATCACAGCTCAATAATATCAGAGCTTCAGGAGCACTTGTCCAACGTATGTAGAGAGTTTCATACATTTTTGAAGAAGTTATTTTTAGGAGTAAAACAATTTCTATATTGTTGATTCCACCCATTTTGGGAAAGGTTTTGTTAATATCGTTTAGAGATTTTGAAAAATATTATTTCATAAATGAGGTATTTAATTTAGTAATTGAAAATTCTTATATTTAAAATCTTCATTTATTTATTTTTATTTTTTATTTTGAAATTTTTTTATCTTTTCTTTTTTAATAATTGTGTTTATAAATACTTATAGCTTGTAATAAGGTTTAAATTACTGATAAAAATTGTGATTTAATTAAAATGCTTTTCTCTGTCTTCTAGGTTTGCCACTTGATGGGGCTAATGTGTTTGCCCACATATTTGGCATGTAGATTCATGACTGTCTTCCTGGGTATCTCATCCTTTATTCCCACTTCTCATTACTTATACATCAACCCGACCTGCATCTGTTGCCCTTATACTACTTACTCCATGTGGTCCGTCTTACAATTGCCCATTTTGAAGTGACCAAGGCAACCACATTTCCTCGTCCCACCAAACAATTGTTGAACTTTCCCCTCACATCCCATTTATTGCCAGTACAGCCTCCCTTAATCTATCTATTATAATTCGTTTTAAAGAGGAATCTATTATAAATTTATTATCGTTAATCCACAAATCTCTTAAAACAACAACCATCAGCCATCACAAAAATACATCATGACCTTTCTACATCTAATCTCAATTCACATCTGTGGTCTACCTCATTTATAACAGATCATCCACTCCCTTCCTAACATCAGAACAATGTTGCATGGTAGATCAGGGTAGAGCTAGGATTTACCATGTGTTGAGTTGTTTCTTATATGCTTAGAGCCTATGTGAAATGCTTAAAGAAAAAATATATGAATACTGAAAAAGCAGGAGAATGTCTGATAAAACGGCAATTTAATATGCTCTTAAATAAATTGCTTATGAAATTTTAATTTACTCTATGTTAATTAAGATTAAAAAATATATAGGGGCTCACAACTTTTGAAGTTGTTATGAATAAAGTTCGGTCTTTTTGAAGTTTCCCATCATTATGTAAAAATATTCATTTGACTTTTCAAGTTGAAACAATAATCTCAATTTTTAATAAAAGCCAACAACTAATGATTTAAGAAAAAAAAAGAGAATATTATTGGTGTAATGCAAATTTGGTCTCACTCATAAACAAGAGGAATAAACATTCGGTAGTAAAGCCTTGCTCCATACTCAAGAATCTATATATGGAGTTGCACATAAATTATGATGGGAAATGATTTTGTAAATCTTAATAAATAGTAGTATAACAGTGTAAAATCAACCCCTATTTATAAACAAGGTGTATACACTTGAGTAGTTATCTGTAAAAGAAAATACAAAATAGCTCATCAATATATTTTTAAAATAATACTAGTATAATTTTAAACGTGAATCTAATACTGGTACAATTTTAAACAGAATCAAAACATAAAATTTCAGGTAAAGCTTGTAGATAATGATTGCTTTGGGGTTACTAGAGGGTTAAAATCTGTTCCTAGAGCCCATGAGGGTTTTAGGTTTCAACATTAATTTCTTTATATGTTGAGTTGAAATTGATGGATTGAGTTTTTTTAATATCAAGCGGATTTGAAGGCCTATTGCTGCTACGTGTTTGATTGTCCATATAATTAAGGGTTGAAATCAATTGTTGTTTCTCACATGGATTGTTGAGGAATGAAACATCTAAACCTATGGCTTGCCTTAGAATTTGATGCGCCTTTTGTGGAGCTTTGTTGGTTTGAATGGTTTGTTGGGTTTGAAGGGAAAAGTAGGATTTTAGCCATGGGTTTTTATCTTGTGCTCAATTGATGTTCAATCATGATTTACAGAACTTCAAAATAAATGAACCAAGGTCTACTTAAACATATAGCAAAATCATGCCAAATAAATGAAAAATACATACAGAATAAACTACATACTATATTATCTCTCATTTTCAATTTTAAAATGTTTTGGTGTTGTTTTGCAGATACACATGGTAAATTTCAATATTATCTCTCATTTTCAAATCTCTCTGGTTAGAAAAGTTTGACTCAGATAAATTTTGTTAATTATTTTCAATAAGAAGGCCTTGACAAAACATTTTGGTTTTCAACAAAGTATTTCAGTAGCCATCAAGATTAAATTTGTTTTTCCAATGTATCCTATATCTTTTGAATATGTCGTTAACAATAAATATTATGTCGCTGTTCAATATCTTTTGGAATAAGTTGTGATGAAATGCTAATAAAGGTTTGAATGATTCACAAGAAAGTGGTGGAAAAAGAAAAGAACCCACTTCATCAATGATTGCTTTTTGGTAAAGTTTTCTAAATTGATTGCTTGATTAAATTTAATATTACTTGGGATTGTAAACCTGTAAATATATGTATTAATATAATATATTAGACTATTTTAAATGGAACCTTTATTGCATTGAACTTCTTCAATGTTTTATAAAAAATCTGTGTGGAGTTATTCAAATTGTCACCATATTACCAATACTAATTGAAACACTTGTCTATTTGAATCCGTTGTAGTTATTTTCTTATGCAATTTGTGTTGTGTTAGACAATTGATTGATATAGTGCACTTGATATAAACTTGCTACTCTATTAGATTAATATTTAAAATCTGCCTGGAGTTATTCACAATGTCACCCATGAAATCTCAAATGGACTCATGTTTGTATACCTGATAACATATGAATTGTATGCAAACTCAATCACATGGAAAATTAATTCCCATCTATAAGCATGATTCTATACCAAATAATGCAATATATCTTTGACTATTATATGTAATGGTTTATAGTAACTATGTAATGGAAGGTTATACATGTTATTAAGCTTGTATACTCTATAATCATCAGCTGTTTTACATACCCAACATATTATTTTGTTGTAATCAAATTATAAATGTTATGGTTGTGGAGACTCGAGTGTAGCCCAATTTGATGCTACTGGCTTGGGTGCACCTAACTGTAGCTTGTAGGGCGTTGAGGCAAGCACAAACCAGAGTGATGAAGTCTAAAGTGCAATGGAATGACCTTGGAGTGGACCATGAGTCTGTTTCGGAGCTTCAGGTCAGTCGCAGATCAACTGGGTGTGAGCTGGATGCGAATCAAATAAAGTGAGCTTGAAGGTTACTGGAGGAATTCGATTGGACAAAGGAGCCGAGGCCTGGACGCTTGAGCGCTGACCGAGGCCAGTGATGAGGCAACCTTTTTAGCCGAGGTCTGGGCCCTTGAGCGCACCAGTGCTGAGGAGTTTTGCTCATGACTCAACTAACCAAGGCTAGGGTGTTTGAGCACCCTCAAGCGCTAATGAGATATTCTCAAAATCAGCATAACCGAAGGCTTAGCACTCGAGCGCGTTCTAGTGCTGGAGGCATTGAACATATCTAGCAGGCCAAAACTTGGACGCCCTAAGCATCGATACTTATAAGACAACTGAGCCTGAGACTGAAATCTGAGCGCTATTAGGCGTTAGCAAGCCAAACCAAGCGGAAAGACAAACATGCTTGATCGCTCCCAAGCGTTTTGTGCATTCCCAGACAATCGAAGGAGCCTTGGATTCGGACTCACCCAAGTACCAACTGACGAATGCAGATTTTTGGATCCAATTTGGAGTATTGGAAGGAGAAATTGGACACGTGGCATGCCCACGAGGGGTATGTATGACACATAACAAACATTCAAGGACTCCTTGGTCCAGATCGAGAGTTTGGAGGTTGTTTGGAGGGGTATAAATATTTAGGGTTTATGTGTGATAATGCTGAGTGCTGGAGGTTGTGCGTGAAGGCTGGTGGCTACTATGGTTTGAAGTGCCGTAAGTAAGAAGTTGTAGGAGGGTTGAGAAAGACTATGAGCTCTTGAAGAAAGTGAAATCTTTTTTGTATCTTCTTCTTGAATCTTAGTGATTATCTTTGTGGTGCAACTTCGTATTTTTTCCTCTATTCATAAGTTTCCACATAAAATTATGTGCTAGTGAATGTTTATGTTTTCTTCTTTTTTGGCTATATCTTGTATGTGATCTCAAAGATGATGAAGCCGGATGATCCTTGAAGCTTTCACGTTTCTTGTCTATGCTTGTCGTTTCTTATCTATGCTTGACGAGGTGAATTCAACAATATGGTTTGTTTTAAACCACAACAATAAGAGCCAGATTCTTATTTTGAGAAGGTATCATCCCAAAATCTAAAAATTTAGAGTAACTCTTACATATTTTGTTTCTTATTGTTTGCATCTTCACATGCTACACTTCTCTACAAAAAACTCTAGTTATTCTTGGTCATATTAGGATGCAAAGGAACTCGCAATCTATCAAGTATATATTATATACTCATTAGTTTGTAAATAATATGAAATGGAGCTTTTTAAGGTAATTTTCATTTTTTTATTAAGAGTTCTCAAAAAATATCTAATGAACTTGGCCCTTATTTATTTTGTGGTTTAGCTTAGTTTAACTTAATTAATCTTATTTATTATTCTCAGCTTCAGTTTGGCTCGCTTAATCTCGAACCAAACTTGCTAAACCAGCTTATCCAACTTAGGTTTAGTTTTATATAATTAACATACATAATTAATTAACTATTAATTAGCATAATCAATTACCATAATATAATTATTATAGTAATTAAGATTATCTAATAATTTATTAGCATATAATTAATTAGCTTTATATATATTGCAAAATTAATTAAATAATGAGATAATTAATTGTACGTGATAATTAATTAGTATAATTAATTCATGTAATTAATTTAATATATAATTTAAATATAATCTTGATCTTGGAGCAAAATTTATTTATTTAGCTTAAATAGTTGAATGTGTTCTTATTGAATACATTCAAGAAAAGGTTCCTCGGTGCATATTGTTTGCAGATAACATTATATTAATTGATAAAATTAAGAATTGAGTTAAAGTAAAATTTGAGTTGTGGAGGATTATTTTAAAAATTAAAGGTTTGTCTCTGGAGATCTAAAGCACTATATATAGTGTAAGTTTAATCGTAATAGAAATATTTATCTCGATATAATAATTGAGGACAATGTGATCATGAAGGGCGAGAGGTTCAGACAATGTGATTACTAGGATCCGAGCAAGTTGGATGAGATGGAAGAGCGCATCTGGAGTATTGGTGACTGGAAAGCCCAACTTAAAATTAAAGAAAAGTTTTATTGAGCAGCTTTACGACCATGTTATATGGGGTTGAATGTTTGTCAATAAAGAAGAAACTTATCGATAAAATTATTGTTATAGAGATGAGGATGATAAGGTGGATGAGTGGGTATTAAAGATAAGTTTTATTAAGGATAAAATGAGAAATGAGTTCATTCGTAGTAGTGTTTAAGATTAGAGAATGCTGTCTTTAGATGGTTTGGGCATAATAAGCGTTCATTGTTTGATGCCCATATTAGAAAAATTGAGTAAATGAATTTTTCCTTGTATTAAAAGAGAAAGAGGAAGACCAAAAAAGATATGGGAGAACCATTAGAAAGGGTTTTCTCTATTTGGAACTTAGTGAGGGGTTCCTATTTGATCGTGTGCAATGAAAACAATGGATTGATGTACCCAACCCCGCCTAATGGGAAATCTTAAAATAACATTTTTGCACATAGCTTAACTTGATTTAATATTGTAATATATTCCTCAACTGAACAACTCTCTCCATGGATTATAGAATCAAAAGGTTATAGGATTAATTTTAAACGAAGTTGTTCAGTTGTTCAAGAGTAACTTTTGATGTTATTATATCTTTGAGTATTTCTTAAACTTTAAGCTTGATAAGCTCAGTTGGTAAAGCTATTCGGGAATAAGCTAAACTAAGCACACTATATCTAAACACAGACATTCCGAAGAACATATTATCTATTAAGTACACTGTATCTCCAATATATAAAAAGATTGTATTACAGTAAAATAGTTTTTGTAATTTGGCAATTATATTTAGTCATGTTCAATTTCTTGCTTATGTGCACTATTGGGGTATCGTCTTGACCTACCATTTCTAAATTTGATACTTCGCATGCAATATTAAATGCCTAAGCGAAATTTGGCAATCTTAATAATGGCGCTTCAACATTTGAACTAAACTCTCATTTCTTTATGCAGTTAGTAATTAGGGGCTATAATTGTGCTATTAAATACTAAAAGAAAACCATTCCATGAAAGTTCTTAACCTTGTGCATTATGGTAAGTGTTACTCTTAAAATGCCTTTATTTTATCACCGCCAACTCTTAATTCATTATCTGAATCTTCGAATTTGATATTATCATAGATGAAATTTTGAAACAATACTTTTTGAGATTTAAATATAATTTCTCAAATTTTAGTATTTTAAATACTCTTCTAAGGGACACTTAATGCTCATCTCTATTATTGGTATAAATTAGGATATCATCAACGTAAGCATTGATTCATATTTATTGTAAATGTATTGAACTTATTGGATAGTTCAAAAGGCTGACTAACCACTCATATATTCCATAATTAGTCTCTTTTACAAATTTGGTAATATCCGCTATTTATATCTAATAAGGAGAAAATTCTAGCTTCCATCTTCTTGTCTAATATAAAATATCATGTAATCTAGGGAGTGCAACTTATACATCAAAGTTATTTTATTAATCTCTCTACCATCAACACCGATCTTCTGTCTACCATCTTTCTTTGGTAATAGAAGTGGAGGAATACACACCAAAACTTACAGTCTCTCCTAGACTCTCCATTGCAATTCATTTACTTATCGTTTCAACTCATATTCAATATGGTTCATTCTATAAAGCGTAAGATTGCGTAATAATGATCCTTAAACTAAATCTTGACTAGTTGGATATCTTGTATATCTCCATGGGCAACGTATGCTTTACAGTGATTTTATTAATGACTGCCATGGACACACGTCTTGCATCTTTTATTTTCTTAAGTGTTAAAAGTGCAGGAATGCCACAAAAACTTGCACATTTTTTTTGAATTCTCCTATACAACTCATCTACTTGTCTTTTTTCTTGGCATATTTTGTATGGTTCATCATATTTATCGGAAGATTCGGCATAATGATCCTTGAACGAAATAAATAGTGGTTAAATATCTTTAAAGTAGTAATATATCAATGGTATGTTGAGTGTTTCCAAGTGTTTGTGTTCCCTGCCATTATTTCGTAAATAACTTCTCCTTGCTTGCACTCATTATCAAACGTGTCTGCTGAGGATGTGCAAAGGCTTCTTAACTAGATTCGTTGGATTTTTCTTGAGCATCTTTAGAGTTTGTGGGCCTAAACGGTTTCAAAATTAAATTCATATTATTGAAGTTAAAAGCATTGGGAGTTTTAGACAACACACATTTTTTTAATCTTAATTTCAACACTTAAACATAATATTTACAAAACTACCGATAAAAATTCAGGTCATTATACTAAACAATCACCCTATTATAGGATAATTTATGCGTGCAAATATCACAATTTGATATATAGATACTGAAAAATATAGTATTATGCTAGTAATTTTCCTTTTCATAATTTTTTTTACCACAAGGAAAAACATAATACCTAAATCATAAAATAATTTCCTTACTTTTCGACATAATTGTAATGGGCTTTAAACTCTTAATTTGTTCAATGAACTTGATTTTTGATCTTGATGCTATCTTGAAGTACTTTTCCCCGTGTTTAATATCTCCCATTCTCACAAAAATTCCTTTATTTGGATTTTGAACCAACATACCACCAAAATTTGTTTAACTCGCACATGAAGTATCTTATTTTTAAACATTGCTATCAAGTATTCAAATCTTTAAAAATGTCAAATGTATCACTCTCGTGGGATAAATTTAGTGTATTATTAAATCTTGGATCATTGTGGTAGTATTATTTAAAAATATGGATAAAGCTATGTTTCCCAAAGAATACCCCAAAACGCGTGAAAACAAGCTCGGTCACTGTAGCCGCTAAAAAAGTTCCCTGCACTCTCCCTGATTTTTTTTTCTTTCATTTTTTGGGACGTGCTTCATGCCATGTATTTAGCACTGTAGCACATCCCTTTTAAAATTAAGGGTCTAATTAGTAGTACTGAATTTAGAGATTTATACGGAATTTAGAATCCGTTAGAATTTAACTTACACATAAATCAGGCTACAACCTGGATTTATCCAATCTTGCCATTTGTTGGATTTAATAAATTTTATTTCAAAAATTGACCATACAGCCAAGTAATTCTCAGAATTTAACAGGGTTTACTATATTCAGAAGTTTATAAAATCCTGCTTGATCTAAATCCATTTGGTTCCTAAACAGGCCCGGGAATTTTATGAATAAATTTTAAAGATTTGGGTGGCATACAGGTAGGAAACCCTATGGAATATCTTTGGCATCAGTTTAGTTTTTCTACTGAATATGCATGATTTTCTTATAACTTCAGGTTGCAGTTGAGATATCATCCTTCTCTAAATTTGCCGGATTCACCGGTGTTCGGCTCGGCTGGACTGTTGTTCCCAAGCAGCTTCTTTTTTCTGATGGCTTTCCTGTGGCCAGAGATTTCAACCGCATTGTGTGCACCTGCTTTAACGGCGCTTCCAACATCGCTCAAGCGGGAGGTTTGGCTTGCCTCTCCCAGGAGGGCTTAAAGGTTGGTCCTTCTATTATTGAAAAAACTCACAATCCCTCTTGTTTACATATATAGTGTTTGATGAAAAGGGTATCAATATTTTTTTTAAAGAAGTTAAGCTTTATAAGGTAAGTATGTGATCAATTGGATTTGAACCTTTGATCTGTCATGAGTTTAAACCCAAGAACTTAATTACTGAGCCACAACATCATTCTTAGGGTATCAAGATTTGAGTTTTAGATATGTGAATACGTGCAGGCTATGGCGGAAGTGGTCGGCTTCTACAAAGAGAACACCCGAATACTCGTCGACACGTTCAGATCGGTCGGTTTCAGCGTTTACGGAGGGGAGAACGCCCCCTATGTTTGGGTGCATTTTCCAGGGAGAAGCTCGTGGGAAGTGTTTGCCGAGATCCTCGAGAAGACTCACTTGGTCACGACTCCGGGGAGCGGTTTTGGCCCCGGAGGCGAAGGGTTCATTAGAGTCAGCGCCTTTGGCCATCGAGAGAATGTGATTGAAGCTTCCAGGAGGCTTAAGCAATTGTTCAAGTAGTTTCTGGTTTCTTTTTTGGTTTTTTGGAAAGCTACATACATAACCTCTCAAAACTGGTGTTTATGGAATGGCCTACTCTTAAAAAAAAAAAAAGAATGACTCAATGAGGAATTAGTGTGCTAATCCATCATTAAGTTATGTACTGATCCGACCATTTAACCTCCTAAAAGAAAAGAACAATGATCGAGTGGCTTCGTGCGTTCTACAGTCAAACCGATCTGCATCTTACAATAGAGAAAACATTTTGCTAAAAATTGCGATAGATCTGTGGCTTTCCATAAGTATGTAAGTTTTGAGTGCTATGTATGTAAAGAAGAGTTTTTTGGTATTTTTTTCTAATGTTTTATAACCCTATTATTAGGGAGTTGAAAACTCTTTCCATTATTATTAGGATATGATTATGAATCTTGCCAGTAATGCTTTATTCTCATTCTTGAAAGAGAAATCTATTGGTAAATACTAGATGTGTGCTAGAAATAATACTACAAAAAAATTATACATATTTTTGAGCTAATATTTTTTTTAATTCGAGCATGGAATTATGCTATTTTTCTCTTAAAACAGCTTCTGAAAGCATAAAATGTGTAAATTAATATTTTTGAAATATATATATATATATATATATATATATATATATATATATATATATTTAGGTGTGATTTTTTCATTAAATAATAATAATAATTAAAAACTAGGCATTGTTAAAACATACATCAGTGCAATTAACATATTTATAAATTGTTTTACTATCTATATATATATATATATATATATATATATATATATATATATATATATATATATTATAAAGATTTAGGTTGCGAACTCTCACGTAATAATTTTTTTAACTATAGAAAATGCTTCATTGTTGTTGAGAAGTTTTGGTATAAAAGAAGCCTTTCTTTTAATTATTTATAGAAAAAGGTTTTTACATTATCATTTCACTAAAAAATAATGATTTACTTGGTTTTTCAATAAAATTGTATTTAAGCGGCTCTAAGCAATTCATGAAATACGGCCGGTTGCCTAAGCATATATATATATACTAGAATGAAACTCGCACAATGTGCGGAGTTGACAACACACAGCAAAAACAAAAAAATTAATTCACTCAAAATATATGATGAATTTGCATAATGTATACCACATGAAAAAGAAAAAAATAATACACTTCAGGTGGCAAATGAGAAGGCATTCAATCTACAAAAATAAGAAAAAATAAAAGTAAATAAATAACTTTCAACTCTGATATTTAATTTCATCCAAAGATTTTTTTTATTAAAATTAAAATTGTCTAATTTAAAAAAAGAAAATCTTGAATGCTATTTTTTTTTGATCTACCTTCTCCAAATTCAGAATACAAATGTCAAAATTTTCTCAATTCCATTTTGATTTTTGCAAGAACATCACTATCAATTAGTGCAATAAGAATACTTTCATGAATAAGGGAGGGACACCTTTCAAATCTTTTCTCATATATGCCTATGAGCAACTATCTCTTCAAGAAAAAATCTTCAAATTCATTTCTTTTGGTGGCGTTTACATCCTACAAAAAACAAATTTAAATATTATATCAAATGACTATGATTGAAGTGCTTGAACAAATTTTAAAATTACAAATTGAAGGGATAATTAAAAAAAACTCAAAAAATTATTCAAAGTAAAATTGATTGAAAAACTATTCAAAGTAAAGCTGGTAGACTTATGTTTGCAAATATTCAGCTGTGCAAAGCTAATACTATTCTTCTTATGGTGGATGATTTTCTTTCTGCTAGCATGATGAGCTGGAAAGAACATAACATAATTTTGAATTAACAGTAACAACAAAATCAAATTAAGATTATGCATCACTTTGCATTAATTCTTTTTATTAGGAGTTGTTTGATTTATTGCATTATGAGTGCGGGGTGCTCTAAATATTAGTATTTTGTGTGCTGTGAATTGAATGTAAAGTTTGGAAGGATTTACTTTTCCCTCAAAATACATTTAACTGCTGCATTAGTGTATTTCAAAAGCTTTTTACCTAAAATAAAACAACCCAATAAAATTAGATAGTCACTTAAAGTTAAAAAAAAAATACACTTACAGCTAACGGATCTAATAGCCGAAGCCGGTGTGCGCACGTCTTCAATTAATTCACGTCAACCAACCAATTGAGGAATTATTCATGCATGCATCTCGCACAATGTGCGGAGCGATAACAAAAAAAAATAAAAAAAAATTACTAATTTGTATTTTAATAGAATAAAATAAGACTATTAATTGGCAGTATACAGCATATAGATCATATAACATTATCTGTACTAAGAAATCATAATGAGTTTGTCTATGAAAGTAAAAAAATAGATTAAATAACTATACATATACTCGATAAATAAAACAGTTTAAAAAATATGTACCCATTTGACACGATAACAACTTGCGAAAGACAAACAAAAAATGGGTCGAATATATAAAATTTGAATTTAGTAATAACACAAACTAAGGATTCAAAACTTAAAATTTTCAATAAATTCTTTGAAAATCCTTAGAATTTTGCAATATAATGCATACATATTAATGCATATATTATACAACTATAAATAAGATTTGTTAATATCTGGAATACTATTGGCTTTTAGATATTCCGCACATTTATATTAAAGTTATCAAACAAAATCACTTCCAAAGAAAATGAATATTAAGTAAAATTTTATATAATATAAATCAGTTCAACCTTAAATTGAAACTAAAAAAAATTATAGTTAAGCTTAATATAAATTAAAATAATTAGAAAAATAGCAAATGCATACAAAACAAATTGTGTTAGTCATAATATAAATGTGTACAAAATAAATTGCATTAGTGAAAGTAATATAAACCTGGTTTAACTTCGCAACTGTCTCTATGAAGCGGCTTTGGAGATCTATGAAAGCCTGAAAATATAATTTTACAATAAGAATGAGATATTGCGATAAAAAATAGTATGATAACTCATTAATATAGAATGATCAAAGTATTCATGAATAGTTATAATTATGTTTGCCACACAATTATGCACTCTTATTAATCTTTTAAAAAACTATTTCTTAAATATTAAATTATCACATCTATACTATAAATAAAAAATGTATGAAAAACTGGATAGAAAAATTAAGTCAGTGGGAGGAGACAAACCCACCATGCGTCCTTAGAGCATAGGTCGTGAGGCTTACCATTTGCAATGACATTTTCAAAAAAACACTCATGCGCTATATATATATATATATATATATATATATATATATATATATATATATATATATATATATATATCTTATAAGTATAGCTTTTGCAACTTCCGTGTCTTATTCATATAGATGGCTTAACCAAAGACCGTATTGGATGAATTCATAATTAAGTACACATATTTAATAAAACATATTTAATAAAACGTATTTAAGCCTCTTGAAGGAAGTAAATCTCGCTCTTATCGTAGGAAAATTCATCGGTTATCATCTATTGCGGTTGATCTCAAGAGTAGGGAAGTTTGCAGAGAAGTTGTTGCATAAAAGGCTGAAGAGGCTTCTCTTGTTGCGTGCATACCACTCAGAGTTGTTTTCAGCCCCTGAGCTACTGCTCATCACACCGTGCAAGCTGAGTATCTATATTGAAGCTTTTTTCTTGTAGTTAGTCCCTTGTATCATCTGATGAGCTTAACCATTGAAATTAATGTATTTTATTTTTGATATATTGTTAGAACATAAATCATTATTTATATGTCCAAAAGATAGCCTTTTCCTATTATTGATATTCACTTGACTATGAATTGCGCATGTGCTCCACTTCAACCATTTTTCTTATTATTTGAACTTTTAGGGTGGTATTGGAAAATATAACATTTGCTTTGAGAAATATGATAACTTGGATTTTGTGCAAATACTTGTTTTTTGTTCCTTACTAACTTTGCAACTTCTTATATGTTGAAAATTTTGTATGATTTAAGGGCTATTTGGATAATTGTTTAGTTTTTACTCACATTTTCATTTTTTAGCTATCTGGTTTGTGGAATTTATTTCATCATATTAGTTTGGAATAAAATTATTGTTACAAAATTGCTGGATTTATTTCATGCCCTATTTGAGCAACAAATTGTTACTATGTTGATAAAAATTCCATGTGTAAGGATTTTAGAGTTTTAATTTATTTTACTTCTGTATTTTCTTGCCTCAAATCAAATATCTATTTGATTAAAAAAAGGCTAATTTTTACATAAATAGCCTCATAAGAGATAAAGAGAAATAAAAGTCAAATGCCATAAGAAGATTTTAGTATATCTAGACGATCACTAATTTTAGTCAGCATTGTGAACTGATTGCTTCGGACTAATTCTTGGGAGAGATTGTTAACTATTGAGCATTTTAACATCTTTGTATTATACATAAAAGCACCGAATCATAGTATTTTTCATATTAAATACAAAAAATTTAATACTTCAAAATATGCACTCTCATTATCCTCTTAAATACTATTTAGCTATACCTGTCAGATTTCGTAACTGTGTACTGCTATGTGGTGTTTATTAGCCTTTAGCTATGAATCTAAATTGGACAATAATGAGAAAATCTCAATTATAGTGCCCAAAGTTGAGTTCGAAAGATAGTATCATAATTGTTTGTCATTTTTCTATCTTGCATATTTTGGGGTATTCGTGGGCCAACAAGGCATTCTCACTTCAGCTATTTTAAAGGCATAAAACAATGGAGAACTGCAAAAAAGAGGATTAACTTGAATGCGCAAGGCACGTCCCGTCCCCGAATAGTAGGCCTATGATCTCCTTCGTCTCCATGGTCAGTGAATGCGCAAGGCACGTCAGCCACACATCCTCCGATACCTGAACACTTGACAGCGACATCCTCGCCCAAGGCTTGCAACTGCTGAGCAATGCTTAGCCGCTCAGGGAGGAAGGGACAAATCTATTTTGCTGGTGCCTGATGCATCTATTGCTCTCGATAAATATATATGTCTTATAAAAGTTGTGAATGCCGAGAGGGGATGAAGGTCGGCGAGTTCTTCAAAAGAAGGGTCGGCCAGATTGGTGTGCGGTCTACGATTAGTCCTCTTGCGTGGAGATCGGCGAGGCTCGTATCAACATCTCATGAGCCAATTTGCATTGCTAGCAACATGGAAGAAGGAGAAGATGAAGGATCGACCAAGAGGGAAGTCACATAATGGAGTAGCATCGGGAGATGTTCGGCTAGTCCTCCAAGGGCATTGCATGGAAATGATTTGCAATTTTTTCTATATTATAAGCATATAAGCTGAAGCTAAAACAAAGGAAGATAAAAAGACTCGGAAGGAGAGATCGCTATTTGTAAACGGAAGCCTCTCGTTTATTTGAAGTTTTTCTCTTTCATATATGCATATATATACTTATAAGCTAATTTGGGAAAAGTTGTATGACAGAGTGAATCCAAATATTGTTGCAATGTCAATATAGTATGAAATTTCTTGAATTAAAATGATTGTTAGTTTATACTTGTAAATTAAAATGATAGGTAAATGTAAGAAATGATAGTGGATAAATGGTGCATCTTTATTGGAAAAGAGAAGAGCTTTTGAATTCAAGGAATAAAAAAAAAGCTATTCAATACCATTCTCATATTCAAGGAAACTTTCAAATTAAAGCATAAATTAAATAGCAAATTTTTTTTATTTTGCTAAATTTAGTTTTTGAAGAGTTAATATTAATGGATTAATTAGCATAGTGTTATTGATTTCTGATTATAGAATAAAATAGCATTACTGTAACATTGATCGATAAGAAAATCAATGTGGATATTAGAATATCGTAATTTAGACTATGGGTTCCATAATTACTACAGTTTGACTGTTAAAAAAAGGCAGATGGGTGATGTGTATCACATGAGATATAACAATTACATTTATTCCAAAACTAAAAAAAATTAGCAAGTTGACTTATTTTCTTTCTAAAACTTGTAGATAATGAACATGACAGAAATGGTAGAATTTGACCAAAAATTTGCATGTGTATCACTGTAGACTTTGAGATCAGAATTAAGCGGAGAATAAATCTTCACACCTGACAATCTTCTATTTGAAGATTAATTAATTTTTGTAAACGTCAAGTAAGAGAGAACTTTGGAGGCAACCCCTTATAATCAACCATAAGATGAATTTAAGGCATTGCAATTATCCCCTTTCAACAATCAATTTATTATTGTGTAGCTCCTTAGTCTAATTTGTACTGTGCAACACACAGTTCAACTTTATTCTCCTTTAAGGCAATCAAAATACCCTTACGAACCCTAAGGATATTAGCATCACTAAAATTCCGCATTTTTAAAAAATTTAAGTCAAACATAAGAATGTATGACTAAAAGAAATCATAGAATAACATACAATAGCATCGCAATCTGTCCTCCTCTTCCCATTAAGAAGCACCCTTCCTGAAAGCCCAACATTTCTCCCCAATCTATATATATATTAGTTTAAGATGTTACATTCCGCAAGTATCTGTAAGTGTAGTATCTTGGAAAACAATCCAATCCAGAATACCAGACAGTTGGAAAGCAGTCCAATACCGTATAGTTGGTAAGAATTCAAATACTGCACAGGAAAACAACTCTCTTGAATACTTGTTAAAATTCCTGAATCCTGATTCACATTCTCATAAATTTACTTTTCATTTCCTTATTTGTTTTTCATTATCATTCACATTCTCACTTGATTGCAATAATCCTTACAAAATATTATTTTTATCTCATAAAAATCAAATATGTGATATGTGACATCAATTTTAATTGCTTAGCTTAGAAGGGGGCTTGCTGCTGGCCAATGTTTATAGCTTAGCTTAGTTAACTTAAATTATAAAAATAAAATAAAAATAAAAAAATACCTCCGAATAATTTTATAGTTTAGTTTAAGATTATTATTATAATCTTTTAATTAATAGTAAGACACAAAATACAGCTAGTGAAAATGACTAGAAAAATAAAACAGCAAGAACAAAGAAACCTGCTAGGGCATCGAGGAGCGTGGATTTGCCTGAGCCGGACGGACCCATGATCGCCAGCAAGGGCCGGGAAAGGCGTAGCCGCTGAACCGTTTGATGAGCTTCCTCGCAGGCTTTCGGCGGCCGGGATTGGGCGCCACGGCCTCACTTTTTGCGCGAAAGCAGAACACAAAAAAGAGGAATCCCGATCGCAACCATCTCCTCATGAGAAAACCCTATCTCTCTTAAACTATCGATCTTCGGCTTCAAAGTAAAATCAACATTAGAGTTTAGTATCCTGGGATGGCGCTGGACGATCCTTTTAATGTCGTCGCTGGTGAAGTCGTTCTACTTGAAGAACTGGAGAACGGAATCAGGATTCGAAGAAGATTTGATGTGGACGAAGAGCTTCGAAGCTTTGACTGCCTCATCAGGAGATAAAATTGACGGAAGCGATGAGGTAATAGAAGATGAAGGGAGATTTGGGAGGTGGGCTTTCGGCATTAGAGGTGACGAGGCGGAGAGGCTCTTGGAGGTAAAGGGAAACAATACGGAGATCTTGCTGCTGTTTGCAGCGAGAGAGCTCCTCTTTGCAGCAAGAGAGCTGCAGTTGAGGGAAAAATAAAAGTTCTTACCGATTGAAGTGCACATCTTTCTTCGGCGGAGGAAAACCATTTTGGGCTTCCCTTAGGAAGAAGAACCCTTGCATAAATGTGAATATGTAGAGCAGATCACATCTCCTCATACTCTTTATACAATCGGAGATTCAGAAACCAGAGCCCTGCCTAGCCAAGAAGGCTTAGAGATCCGATCACTACCATGCCTTCGTAGATCTTCCAGCCCCAGACAATAGCCGCTGCTGTGGCCCTCTCTCGCTCGTTTCTTCATGGTGATGCCTTCGTAGAGCTCATACCTGCTTCGCCGTGTTAGTTGATGGATCAAAGAAGAAGAATAAATATGAGCCAAATGGGAAGAGGAGGCGAAAGGACATCGTAGGAGAAAGCATTATTTGCGAAAGGAAGGCTCTCGTTACTTTTTAAAATTTCTCTCTCTTATATGAATATATATATATATATATATATGAATGCATTCCGGGGATCAAACTCCACTGTCTCTACGATAAGGATGTCCAAAAGACTCCCGGGGAGCACATCTCCTCTAACAAAATAAAAAATCATCATGTCGGGCATACATCACACAAAAGTTAGCTACCTGATTCGTATCACGTGATTGATGTACAAAAATAACACTAGGAAGATCCAAAAAGAAAGCAATGTGATCGGCATGGTACTCTCTACCTCGTGAACGAAGAGTCTTCTCTTAGTGACCTCAGAGCTCATGAGTGCTCCAAGCAGTCGCTCTCAATGATAAGTTCATCAGTATCAGTATCTCTAGTTATGAGGGCGTGATGGAGAATGGTAATCGATTGTACCTCCCTTGAAGGGGAGACGAGGCTTGAAGACGGACACCAACAGCAGCGATCAAGTGTCCTTCTGAGTTGTGGACCACGACACCATCAAAAGCAACAGGCTCTCCATAACTGTAGGAAACAACAATGTTGGCCTTCAGCCGACAGGTCGGGTGGGTGGGGATTTGAAGGAGGTAGAATGACCCTGGTGAGCTATGGAACCTCAGGAATTAGACTCATCATGCAATCCGTCACAGACTAATACATAGAGAATCAAACCCACAGAAACCAACAGAGCCGGGTGCAGATGACCATGGGAACGCACAGTCGCGCTCCTCCAAGTCTGGCAAAGGGAGTAGGCCATAATCTGAAAGCTAAAGTGACGGTGGCGAGATGCAGTTACATGAGAGAACAAGGCAGTGAATTGGTCCTAAGAGGCCAGAGTAACTAGGAGCAAGATCCAATGCACAAAAGTCTCCAAAATGTCCATTGTATAACTACGGTGTAAGTGCTCTCTGTCCTCCGTATCGTAACCCCAGGCACAAAGCTGTAGACTGAGTGAGCCCTCTCTTGAACAGCTAACAGCCTGTTGGGATATCATCACTAAGTAACCTCCATAGAAAACAAACCTTCCTGAGGCCCAGGGTCTTCTCTGTAACAACCATAGTGTTGTTATCTATTAATTAGTTGCCTAATCAAGTTAACTTCTTTTCTATTACTCTTATATTAGTAATAAGAGGCTCAATTTCAAGTTTCGTGTGATTTGGAGGTTATTTGGCAATTACCAATATTTTTTGGTTTTTTGATAATTCTGAGAATACATAATTTATTTGGATCTTAGAATAAAAAATGAAGTCCGCCAATAGATTTCTCACCCCCAAATTAACTGTAACAACCCTAGTTGTTATCTCAGCTAAACTTAGATTATTTAAGTTAAACCAAGCCTTAATTTTGATTCCATTGGACTCAATGAGTCATTAAAGCTAACCCTAGAAGTTTGGAGTCATTTGGAGCTAAAATGGAAAATCTGGTATTTTTGGCTATTTTTAAGCCCTGAAAAATACCTAAATTAATTTAATCTTCAAATCAAAATCTAATTTCATTTTTTAATTCCTCATACCCTAAATAGCTAAGGGTGAAATTTTGAGAATTTTTGGAGCTCATTTGGTCCTAAATTAGATCTATAAATTTAATAGGAATTAATATGATTATTAAATTGAATTATATTAATTAATTTAATTATTTAATTAAAATTTAAGCCTTAGGATTCACTGTCGAGACCGCGGCAGATCCGCTGTGGGGTCCCGACAGCGGCGCATAGCTATGCACATGTAGGATGCCTAGCACGCATCTTGGCGTGGCTTGTCCAACGGCACGATCTTCCCACACCAGGATCGAATCGTAGCCGAGCGATCGGCATCTTAAATTCGACGTTCTCGTGCTCAATTAGCCGTCTAGTTAGCCTAAAAACTTCCAGGCAATGATTGTAATATGGTATCGATAGGTGGGTTCGACCAGGTCGATCGATTCGACTGGAATCGATCGATCCAGTCGCGACTCTAAACGGCAGAATACGCCGAGTAGCCCCCCAGTGATCCAGACCACCTCAGAACCTCCCGTTTTGCCCAATTGCTTCCTCTCAGGTCCCTGAACGTGTAGCGATTGAGACGGCACCAATCCGTGGCATATGTGAGGAGAATTCACTCCTCACAGGCGCGCCTTCAGAGACGCCTCGGCCGAGTAGTCCCCCGGTGATCCAGCGCTTCCCAGTTGGGGCTTCTTGGTTTAATCGACGCGTTTGGAGTCAGGGATGGAGTAGCCATCTAGATCGGGGCTTGACGTGACCGGAGCGCAGAGAATTTGGCGCTGGAAGCTAGCTGTAGGGTTCGGGCTGCGGGCGCGCGCGAGAGGGAGAAGACGGTGGAATCTGGGCCGGGTCGACCCCGACCTGCGTGTTTTGAGAGCGGGCTGACAATTAATAAAAGGATTTTTGTAATTAAAATCCTTAAGGAAATTAATTATTAATTGGAAACCTATGGTTTTAATTTAAATAAAAATTCAGAATAAATTAACTTAATAACTTTAGCTATACAAATCCAAATAGTATAATCCAATATACCATTTGAATCAGAAAAATATAAGAAATCTAAATATAAAATAAAATCACAGATCTAATAGTTAGATTTAAATTAATTGCTTAAACCTTTTCTATTTTAAATTAAATCTTATTAAATTCAATAATTATCCAAACCTGGAAATTTGAGGTTTTGATCACTTATATGGCCATAAAGAATAATCAGGAACCCTTAAACCTAATTTTGGACATTTAATTTCCTTAATCATGCCTTAATTACCCTAAATGAGGATTAGTGATTTAGACCCTAATTAAGTCTCTGAAATTGGGGAAGTAAGCTCTTAATACTATATTAGATCTATTAGAACCTAGGGGTAAGGTTGGATTGCCCTAAGGATGCCTATATTTACTAATTACCCTAATTAGCCTAATTAAGTAATTAGTGATAATTAGTCTAACTAAGTGGTCAAAAATCTGAGATGAGTGAAACTTCTACTTTATAAATCAATATAAAACATAATAAAATAGATTAAATCTAATTTGGATAGCTAAACCCTACAATCCCAATTTTTGCCTTAAGAGGGGCAATTTGGTCATTTGACCAAAGTGTGTTTAAATGCTCCTTAAACTTGGGAATTTTAGTAAACTACCCTAAGTTAGATTAGAAATATTCTTTGAACTCTTAGACTAATAATAATGTAATGTGATCATTAATTTAAGGGATCTTCAACTAAGCCCTACTTAAGACACTTAGATCTTAAATGACTTTAAAGAAGTCACTTTAAACTTAACCCTTAAATGTAATCATTTCAAAAGTCACTTGGTAAGTTCAAACTAGTTAAATTATAAGCTTAAATGCTAAAAGAAACAATAATGGAACATCCTAAATTAAAATCTAGCTTAAAGTCTAAAGTGATCAAACATCAGATCCTTAGATCTTAAGTAGTCGAAAAGGATCAATTTGAGTTTGATGTTTAATTTAATACTTAAAATTGTCAATTTCAACCTTAATAAGCTCCATATAGTTTAACTATGAACTTAGATTCTAAAAGAATCACAAATGGAAGCTCTTAAGATAAAACTCTAATTTAGAAATCTAAAGTGATCAAACATCAGATCCTTAGATCTTCAATTTGAATTAAACCATCTCCAATTGAAATTCTTTAAATGATTGATTGTTTAATCTTTTGAAACCTTCCATATGGGTATAGGATGATTCAATCTATAAGATAATGAAATCATCTTAAAGATTGAATATAGATCTTAGATTCTTAAGTTTTTAATTGATTATTTTATCTTATATTTAGTAGGATAGCCTTTCACTAAGTTTTTAGTTCCTGAGTCTTTTAGCTTATAAGATCCCTTACCTTTAATTTGGGTAATAAGTGTGAATCCTAGATCCTAGTTTGGATATTACCTTGGATTTAGGATTTAAACTCAACATAGGGTTTAAGTTCTAAATCCTTAAATCTTGATTTACTTAATCAAGATTTGGGTAAGAGAGTAAAATATAAATAAATTAGGTCATTGATTTACTTACTTAAACCATATAGTCATCACATGATTTTGAATTGAACTTGTTAAGTTCAAATATTAACTTTAAGAACGTAAATATGAGATTCTACTCGATAGCTGGATATTGGAGATCCTAAATTTGTACTTTCTCAAAGTAGTTAGATTTGGTAATTAGATAACATCAGATATCACATAAGTCTAGATTGAGTTTTTTGCTTACTTTGACTAGATTGCTTTGCATACCTTGGATATTGAGCTTTATTCCTTGAGCATAATAGGAGAACTTAGGATATGGATGATACATCCTAAGTTAGTATTTGAATTGCATATCACTCAGTTATGGCAGTGTTTACAGTTAGTAGAATACGTCCTAGCATATTCTGCCTCTTTAGTAATAGTATTGTGTAGGATTGACCCAGGCCTAGAGGATTGGGATGGCTTATTGGTTGGGTATTGATTTGATATTTTAGTATTGGAGGCCCTATATGGCCTATTGGCTAGTATGGCAATACTATGTATTAGGCTTATTGCTACTTTAGCTGGATTGTTCAGTATTGTTTTCTATTTTGCCTTGCCACATGCTTCAGTGGCCTTACTTTCAGTACTTGCTTGTTTTGCCACATGTCTTAATGGCTTTGCATTATATTACTTGCTTTGCTTTTGCCACATGTCTCAGTGGCTTTCCTTTCTTTTTAACCTGCATGTTGTATGTATACTTTTATGGATTACTTATATATATATATTAGCATGTTTAGGATGCTAGACTTTCATATTTTCAGTACTTGTGTTTCTTCTATAGATTCAGCATATGTTAAAATGATCAAAAGCATGTTAGGTTTAGAATTGTATTGTAGTCACTGTTCTTTTAGCTTTTAGCATCACCTTCTTTATTTTGCATTATATGATGGCTATAAATGGATAGTTTATAGTTACTCATTTATTTCATAGCTTGTTTCACCCTTTACTACTTGCATGTTTAGTTAATTTAAATGTGATATCTTTAAAATATTCAGTTCATTAAAATAGCCTAAAATGTACTTAGATAATTATCTAACTGTAACCTTTTTGTTTTATTGGCTGGGGCCCTAGCATTTGTGATACTGACAAATGTCAGATTCAGACGTGTTCGTGGGTAGTGTCACAGAAGAGGAGCAGGTTCAGGAGGAGGATCATGCTGCTACTGTTTAGTTAGGTTTTGCCTTTATTTCAGTGAGATTGAGAGACATTTTTATTCTCTTTAAACTTCAGTTTGTAATAACTAATTCTGGATGTATTTCATTTCTACATTATGATGGGTTATATTGCATTCTCTTTTCCTACTATGTATGCTTGTGGATGTTACTCTATTATTTATTGCTTCCGCCACTTTGATACTTGTATATTGATGATGTTATAGTACTTGGTGATGAGTTCTTGACTTAAGGCAGGTTGGGTTTACCTAACTTTACTTAAGTTGGGAATTTGCCACAGTTGGAGCATCGTACTTCCTTGTTGTCAGTATGGGGCCCCCACATTAGCTAAGTGTGATATTTTGGAAGTGTTTGGAAGTCGTTGAATTTTCCCCAATTATTTTAATAATATTTAATTACTCAAAAAATTAAGATAATTAAATTGACCTCCAATCAAAAATCTATTTTTATTTTTGAGTTCATCACCCCTCAATTAGGTAAGGGTGAATTTTTGAAATTTTTTGGAGTTCATTTATTATTTAAATTTGAGTATTAAATTAAGTAAAATCAACTAATTAAATAAAGAAATTAAATTAAATATATATTTTTATTATTTAATATTTTTCCAACGGCTATTAAAGGAAACCGTGGGAATCCGCTGCGAGAAGTCAAACACGGGATAGCGGTCCCGTGTGTCGTAGCGCCTTTTCCTCAGTCGATCAAACGGCTATTGAGCGGCCCGGCCTGATAGATCAGATCTAGCCGTCAGATCGTTCAATCTGATCAATGACTCTGATCACTTCCCTGTACATCATCTTTCCAACTCAACCACGACCTCTCTAGCGACAATTGGTCATAGCACGACCCGTCAGTCTAGCCCCTCCTAGCCTACACCGGACCCCCTAATACCTTCCTTAGGCTTTGTTGATCATTTTGGGATATTTACCTAAAGTTGGGAGCTGGTGAAGAGGCTGTGAGAGCTCTGCAAAGGATTGTTGGAATGCAAGCTTCCATCACCTCTAAGTACCAATCCTTTATTCTTCTCCTAAAATTGATTATGCTTGTGCTTATTCCATGATGAACGATCGATCCGAGCTTCGATCGAGCTCGATCGAGTCAGATTGAGTCAGGATGGATCGAACCATCCATAGTTAATCTTAGGGTTCTATCGAGTGGAACTAGGGCTTCATCCTATCGCTTCTCCCGTCGACCTCATGGACCAATTTTCGTGCTAAGCACTAATTTCTGTGCTGTGATGTGTTAAATGATAAATGAATTACTTCTTAATGATTAATTAATGCAAAAATTTCATTTAAATGTATCTTTAATTATACTCATCCAAATAATACAAAATTATATACCATTTGATCGCAAGAACGTGTAGATTAATAAAATACTATTTAATTTCTATTTTGGTGAATCTACTGTTTAATAATTATTTTTAAACTAATTAATTAATTTCAAATTAATTCCAATAATTCATGTGACCTAATTTAATCATTTAATGTCCAAATTAAATGATCAAATAGTCTATTTCACACACAAAAATATGAGGAATAACATTATGAGATTAAAAGTAGGTTTAGAATCTAGATCTTATAATAACTTCTTAACCTTAATAAGGTATCCCGAAAACTCTAAAATTCCAACATTGTTCGATTTTGACCTAGTTAGTGTCATTTTACTCCTTATGCTATATAGATTTCATATTAATGTGTATTATTTCATTTGGACAATGTTTAGTGATTTAAAGTTTTTGGCTCCAAAATTAGGATAATTTTGATAATTTTATAGTTTCATAAATTGCATATTTTAGATATTTAAATCTTAGGACAGCAAACATATCACATTATTTTTTTCTCATGTCAATTTCAATTACATGTATTGATCTTAGTTCTCTTAATTTAGATACTTGAATACTAAGCAAATTGTTTGATTCATCTTTCAACCTTAGGAGAAAAATTATAGGATTGATTCATAACTTAAATTGTAGATGATCTTTAGAGCTAATTTTTATATCCATTAAATATAGTTAACCTTAATGCTTATAGTAGTTGTAGGTTGTGAATCAATTAAGATTAGTTTTAAGTAATTAGATTGGATCCTAGCTTACTTCACCTTTAGCTCTTAAATCTTCATTTAAATCCTTTTTGGAATTTTATTAAGTGTCCTAAATTCATTAGTATAGTTTAGGAGCCCTATTGATTTCATTAACCCTTAACTTATAGTATTTGTAGAGCTTACAGCTTACAATTTTCCATCTCCTTTACTCTTACACCTATCCTTTTACCTTAACCTAGCTAGATTAGTGCTTGTGTTGATTAAATCCTTTCAACCTATATTTAATTTTCATAGTCCTAGGCTATGTACCTCTTAGATTTATAGTATAAGTTCTTCTTTCATTTACTATGCCTTGCATTTTTCATATTTTTAGTACTGTACTTTACTTGTTTACAATTCATTTAGATTATTTAGATTATAGTGAATGTTGTTATAATTTCATTTAAATACATCATTATCTTCTTTTCTCAACTTAGCATAAGTTCATTTAATATATACATGCTTCATTCCATTTACTTTCATATGCACTTTAGTATATTTCTAGCCTATCTAGGATACTTTTACTCATATTTTATTTGTAGGCTTGAATGTCAAAACCTATGTGTATTCTTACTCACTCTGCTTTTCATTGGTCTTTCTTACTATTTTCCTTATTTTCTTTTTCTTAATTAAATGCTTTCATTTGCTCCACTGCTTACCTTTATATTGTAAACTAGTTGTGATATCTAAAATAAATATTAAATGTTTAGCCCAACTTTAAGATGTGCTTAGATTATTGTTTAACTACACTTTTTATTTTTTTGGCTTTGCCCAATCATATTTAAATTTTAGCATTTGGATGCAAGTGGAGCTGGACAAAGTGCTTAAAGTTATCATAATTGTTTTCGCTTAAAAATTAAATTCTTGCTTTAATATTATGAGAGAGAGAGAGAGTTCTTATTTACTTGTTTCTTTAACTAAATGGCATGAAATAACTTAAATTATATATTTTTTTCTTTATTTTATTTTGTGATGAACCTAGATCTCTTACTAAAATATTTGGTTTGGATAAATGGATGAATAAATTGCATAAATATTTCATTCTTATAAAGTTATTTGTTACATATAATTAATTATATCTATTATTACTTGTAGCATAATTGCACATGCATTTCATAATTATAAACTCATATTATTATATGTAAATGTTCACTTTTACTCTTACTTGCAAATGTTACTTTCACTTATATGTTGCAATCTCTTTAAACTCCTATTGATGCTAATGATTGCAACTATTATTTGAATTATATAACTTGCAAGCATTCTAATTCACATATTTCCTTTCTTTTACTTATAATTGCATTTACTTTCTTAGTTACATGTAATTACAATTACTTCTATTCATGCATTTTTCTTCTTCTAATTTCTCATCTTAACTTAAGACCATCTTCATGATCCTTGGCCAAACACATCATCTAGTAATTAGGTTAGCTTCCCTCTAAGTCAGTATTAGATACTATGGTGACGCTCCGATGTTAGGTTAATCTCCTACCCGATATTGGGGTCATCACATTCTCCCACATGGCCGCAAACTACCACGGTCGACCGCCCCTCTCTACTCTGCAGATCTGACCGGCTCGGCTCTATAACAGCCCAAGTTGTTACCTAAGCCGAATAGGACTAATCCAAGTCTTAATTTTGATCTTAGTGCACTAATTAAGTTATTAGGAGTTCACCACCAAGACCTAATCCAACTCGAGGGTCAAATAGATCAAACATTGATTTTGGGAAATCCAGAAACTTGGAAATTGACCTAATTATTTTGACATCGAATCACAAATCGGACTTTGCCATTGCGCTCATTGCCCCTAAATTAGTTAGGGGTGACGTTTTGGTGGCAATCGGAAGTTGTTGAAAATTCGTCGAATATTTTAATAATATTTAAATACCCCCAAAATTAGGAAAATAAAATACCCGTCAAAATCGAAATCCGGCCTCGCCGTTGCGTTCGTCGCCCCTTAATTAGTTAGAGGTGCATATTTGGGAATTTTTGGAAATTATTTAATTAATTAAATAAATTAATAAAATCAGGATTTAATTATTAAATTAATAGAATTAAATAATTTATTAAAATCCTTATCGAGTCAAACCCGATAACCTCGCGGGTTGGATCCTACTGTTCGGATCCGTTGCCCTATCCATCGCGTGTCGCTCAATTAGGAAATCAGATTGAACGACGGATTCCTCACCTTCTCCCTCGAGGGCTCCGCTCGAGTCCACGCGGTAACCCATCGCCCCGCTCACCCAAATGGAGCTCCTCTGCCCTCGACCGCTCTGCCCAGCTACCCTTAAGGCCTGTACTGACACTAGGGGATCAAAACTTTTGGAGAACAAGCTTGGATCATCGAACCTTCGAACCTAGCACCCGGAGCCGTCCATCCAAGGTACCTGCCGATCCCTCTCCTTTTACAATATTATTACTGCATTTCGATTCTAAAGCTTATTCCAAGTGATAGATTAGGAATTGAGCCAGGTCAATCGAATGATAGTTCCAAACAGTCAAAACCGTTAAACCCGTCGTCCTCCCGAACCTCGGTGGCTAGGGTTTACACTACCGCGCCACTCCGTCCACCCCCGGCCTCGGAACTAGCCCCATTGGGTAGGTCTTGCCGAGACTTACCCTCGACCATGCAGGTTGACCTCCGGTGGGGCCGAAGTGGCCTCCGATTTCCGTCCCCTAGCCTCAGGTGTCCAGGTGCGTGGTGCGATGCCAAGGGTCAGGCTGGGTTGACTCGTGACCCGACTCGTTCGCATTGGGCGTGGCGCGTAGCGCGCGTGACTACAGGTCCCACACCTCGCAGGTGATTGAATCTGCAGGGCCCACATCTACCCCCGCGTCAGCTGGGAACGCGCCGCGTGTCGCGTGGGCCCTACTATGTCGGGTCCGTAGCCTGCTCGCAGGTTCCGCACTACTCGGGTCTGTGAATACGGGGCCATCGCGTGTCCCGTGGGTCCCGCAACACTCGACTCCATGAATCTGTGGCCGCTGCGTATCGAATGGCGGATCCCGTTGTAGTAAATAATTTAATTATTTAATCTATTTTATATTATTTAATTTAACTCCTTTGAATTTAATTAAAACAGTAAGCTATATTAATTTAATTAATTATATAATTACAGAAAGTTTGAACCCTCATAACTTTCAAATTAATAATTCAAATATATTAAATATATATCTCATTTTGTTCAGAAAAATGAGATAACCATTATGGTAGTGTCAAATTTCATGCAGGACACTTATTTAATGTAATGATATTCTAGGACCTCCTACACTTGTACCAAAACTTCACCTAGTCATAACTTTATACCTAGTGACCAAAACTTAACCAATATGAGTCTCATTTTAATCAAGAGAGTATCTAGTTTGCCATGATAGTGTTTATTTTGCTATTTGGCTATTAGTGGACTAATCACTTTTAGGACCTTCCCTAATTACACCCTTAAACCCTAGAAATTCAATTGACAATAACTTGGCTAATTAGACTCCAAATTAGGTCATCCAATATACCATCTAGATTAGAAAAATACCACCAATAGTAAACTGAAATAAAATTTAGGTTTTGATTACTAGAAACCCTAAGTTAACCAAAATAATTTTAACTCTAGTTAGGTCATAACTTGACCAATTGAGCTCTAAATTGGGTCTACTCCCAGTTAGAGTAATCAGTATAACATAGGGAAGCTATAGCCACTAACTTTACTGAATTTGGATTTCAAATGGAAAAGTTAGATTTTTGACCCTTCTTAACCCTAGAAATTACACATTTACCCTAATCTTGGAACACCCATAACTTATCCAATAGATCTCAGATTTTAGTGTTCTTGAACTCTATGAAATCCTTGAATAATAAACAATAATAAACTATATAAAAATTTAGATTTCATTAGGTGAATTTATATAAATTTTTCCTTAGGTCAAAATCTTTAGTTTGGACCTATAGGACCCAATTCTTATCCAATTTGGCATACTTACTGTTTATTTTTATATTAGACAGTAAGGAATCATCTGATACCAAGAAAATCTAATTTAGAGCTCTAAATTAAAAAGTAGCTTTTTGGACCTATAAGTAAGGGCATAATTATCATTTTACCCAAAATTTAGGTTAAGTGCTCTTAACCCCTTAAATATAATCATTAAAAATAATAATAATACTTATTTATGATCAATTTAAGTTATAAATCTCATAATTTGGATAATTTGATAAAAATCTCAATTTAGACTTGGAAATCCCTAAGTAAGGGTAGTGCACCTTACTTAGCTAAAACACTTCTTCAATCTCCCTAACTGAACAAAAATAGTAAATGAAGTTAAATTTAATTAAATCTCACCAATTCTTAAATCCTAATTAGGTCATCTCATTAAGCCACATTAGGAATTCAACACTTCACCTTAGGACCTTTCCTTAAGATTATGAATAGATCCTAGGTTATAATTCATTTATTGAATAAAGTGGGTTATTCAGTGATTAAAATTTTGGTCTTATTAGTTTCTAGAATTTTCATACTTTAATTCTGATTATTTTATCTTTCAACTTTAAATTAAGATTAGCAGAACCATCATAATAAGTTTGATTTTGCTTAATAGAATTTGCCTTAATCATTAGTTCACTATTAGAATTAAAATCCTAAATCCTTAGACTTTACCCTTGGATTATGAGATTAACTCCAATTCGTGGTGTTTAATTCATAATCTGTAAGATTAGTAAATATTGATCAGATCTTAGTTTAGAATATCTAAAGTCATCAATTAGGATATGTTGATTTATTATTTAACTAGTAGTTAGTTCTGATTGAATTAAATTAGAACTTGATCAGTTCTAATTGCTTTTAACTTATAAGGTCATGCTTCTAAGTTACAGTATATAGTAAGAATCGAAGATCCTGAACTTGTATAACTTGTAATAGTTAGAATAGTTTTAATATATAATAAATAGTGTCACCTTATGCAGTAGAGTCCCTTGCTCACTATTGATGTATTTGTGCTTACGCATTCCTTGTATTCTTGTGCCATTGCCTTGAACTTGACATGTAAGACAATATTGTGCATTAAATAAAAACTTAGAATAATTAAGAAAACATTTGCATCGAGTTTAGTTTTTTGGTTGATATGACACATTTTACCCCAATAGATAGTGGTAAGGAGAAATAAGGGATAACTTAGCATTACTCATTGAGGAGTGTTGTGTTAAGTTTGGAACTCGTATAGTCTTGCAGATATGCTTGACTCCTTAGCTGCTTCTGGATGTGTCCACAAAAGCAAAAGTAAAATAACTAAAATTCACTGATTTATATTTTTTGCCTCCTCAGTACTGTACTGTTCTATTCTGCCCTAGCCCCAAAAGGCTTTGGGAATTTCTGTCCTGCTCAAGCCCAGAAAGGCTTTGGGAATATGCCGGGCCCGATTGACCAATTTCTGATATGGAAATTTGTACATACCTATTTTCTGTTTATCATTTTACTAATGCATGTTACTTCAGATAGCTTTACTTTAATTTACCTGTATACTTAGTTATAGGATGTTCATTTCTGTACTACTTACTATACCTATCACAGTCAGATTGCTTATTTTTAATTAGCATATGTCATATGATCAACAACATGTTTAGGGTTAGTTTTTTTCTTTCAATACTTATCTAATTATAATTATATATGTATGCCTAGCCTTATTTTAACTTATTTTATTAAGGTATGTCTTTTGCCTAATTATTACTTAGTTATAAATACTATTATTTATAACTTACCACCTCTTTTGTATTCTTATTGCTCCTATACTAGTATATTTTGTTTAGTTTAAAGTAAATGGTGACATTAATAAACTTATGAAAATTTATCAGCCTAAAATATACTTAGACAATTGTCTAATAAATTTTTTTTTTTTGGATAGGGCATTGGCATTGTGAAATCGATAATATCAGAATCAGATCGTCTTGAGGAGCTTGGACCTAAAGAAGAGTCTTTCTTGGAGGAGGAGCAACCGGGTGAAGTAGAAGCTGCTTTGTCTTTTTTACTGCTTTATTATGAGGATGAGAATTTTTCTTTATTTCTTTCATCTTAAACTTATTTAAAATACTATAATAATACAAGTACCTTTAAATATGTTTTTTCTTATTATATTGTTTATTTTGAGCTGCACGTTGCACTCTCCTTACTTATTATTATAAATTGGATGTATTATTTATTTTACGTTGCTTCTGCACTCTGAGTTATATTTACTTAGTGATTGATCCTATTGCATGCATTCTGGGCATACCCCTCATTTATTAGTGGATTATAAATTATGCCTATCCAATGATAAGTGAAGGATTTACCACAGTGGCACACCTCCTTTTGACCTAACCTTGCGGATCAGGGGGCGGGGCGCCACAGGCTCTCAGTAAAGTCGTATCCTAGTAACCTCTAGACTGTAAAGTCAACTCACTGAACTGCAAAGTCCTCACTTTGGTGATGATAGTGGAACTTCATACCCTCACATAGATTAGATCATCTCTACTGATATTGATGAAAGGGTGGCTGGGTACTAAAATTGTCCTCCGTAGCCTCCGATCTCTAATCTTGAGTCCCCTAAACTCAAGTAGCCGATAAACCTCTTGCCACCTCACGTAGTATAGACTCTTACATTCCGCTCCTCCCCAAATGAACTTATGGAGGATATCGTCAGTGTTTGAGAGGTTGGAGTTTGGAATCAGGGCCACCAGCATCTGGTAGCTGGGATCATAGCAAATACAAATCTAACCAAGCACAATCTTTTAGCTAGAGAAAGATGACAACTGATTCAAGAACCAATCCTACATTGTAACTGCTCAGTGATCATAGAGAAGTCTGCTCTCTGCAGAGGTCCACCCGTAACCATGACACCTAAGTATCTGAGTGAAGATCCTTTCTGAATTCCGACTAAATTATGATTCTATGCTGATGGTAGGCTGGTGTATGCCAGCTGAAAATAATATGTGACTTATGAGAATTTATAAACTGTCTAGTCTAGCTTTAATAATCTACCAAGATTTGATGTACCTCTCATCCAGCCACCTCAAAAGCTGAAGCAAACCAAATGAAGTCATCTGCGTACATAAAGCAAAAGATGCTGGTCCCACCCCGATCCAACTTGATGCTAATTCGGCAATTGATCTGTTGTTGTCATCTGGAAAGAAGGGAGAAGAGCTCTGAACTCAGAATTAATAGTTAAAGGGGGGAGGGGACATCTCTTATAATAGCCCAAGGTTGTTACCCTAATCAATCAGAAGTAAATCAAGTCATAATTTTTGTTCCAATAATCTTAATAAGTCATTAGAAGTAAGCTCTGAAGTTTTGGTCCAAATCAGGAGTTAATTGGACCAAAACCTAAATTTAAAAAATACGAATAATCTGGAATATGAGCTATTTTAACTTGACCTCAATCAAAAATTCAATTTTGCCATTATGCTTATGTGGTGGCCCTGCCCCCGCCATGGTCATTCTAATACTAATATCAACATAATTATGGTGAAGCAGGTCACCGATTGAGGCAAATCTTCCAACCATAGTAGAGTTAGGAATCAACTCAACCCGTCTTTGTTGAAAGACTTGTCTCCTAAAAAATGATAACTCAACTCATAAACATATAAAAGAAATCAATGTGCGGAAACAAAGTAATATAACATTCACATTCATAGCATAAGAACAAAAGCGATAACTTAACTCAGTATGAAAGTGCAGAAAGTAAATACATTAAGAATATTTAGTTATTACAAATAGAAATTAAATGAAAAGGAACACTCATCCTCACAAGTAGAAGAGAAATTTAACTAAGCCTCAGTAGCAACAATAAGGTCCTCCTCCTAGATAAGTTGCTCACCTTGTGATATATCCACAAATAACTATGAATCTGACATTGTCGGTATCACAATTCCAGAGCCCCATCAAATAAAAAAATTACTGTTAGATAATTATCTAAGTATATTTTAAGCTGATTTAATAAAACTACATGTTTAAGATATCATATTTTAATAAACGTGCAATCATTTAAAGTGGTGCAACATGCGATAAAAGAACAGAATAATTTTAAATAAAATATTTATAACTAAACAAAATGAAGTATGCGAATAACATACCACAACTAGAAGCTGCAATAAGGTTAGGCAATAAATATATTCTAATTGAAATTACTGAAAGTAAACTCATCTTAATATGCTTATGATCAAATAAATACGTGATGATTTATAGAAAACAATTTGAACTAAAATATAAAAATAAACTGAAGTAAAACTAGCATCATAATATATGTAAGAACAGGGCAAAATTGAGCTAAAATACTGAGGTGAAATGAACTATAAAAAAAACATGCAAATAAATAGTAAAACCTAATTGAAAATATATGGCTAAACAAGCCACTAAACTGAAAGTAGAAGTGTGCCTAAATTAGTATTGCAATAATAAAAATTGGCTTAATAGGGCCACTGAACATAAATTTCAACATGTATCATCCAAGTCCTAACATGGGTGAATCTGAGCTAGACTATAGAATCAAAAATATATCATCCAAGCCCTATCATGGGTGGATCCGAGTCAATTCTATCTCAAAAGAATTGAACTGAAGAGGCAAACTAACTGCGATGCACTCTGCTAAACTAAGAATTGAAGAATTGGATGTACTGATTTAATGTTAAACTATATTTATGCATTTCAAAACCTAGTATAGGATACTCATCAAATATCCTATGTTCAACTAGTATGTCCAAGGAAAAAGGATTTACAATAAGGTGTGCATAGCAACAAAGTTAAAGTAAGCAAGAAAGTCTGCTAAACATATGTGATACCAGTTGTTGTCTAATTTTTAGTTTATTCTACTTATTCTGAGATAGTACAAGCTTAGGATCTATAATATCCAACTATTAAGTATAATCATAGATTCATGACCTTAAAGGTTAAACATTAGAACTTAACAAGCTATAATTCATAATCAAAATGACTACTACAAATGTTCAAATAATTAAACATTGACTTTATTATTGTATTTTAATAACTCCAATCCAATCTTGATTAAGCAAATCAAGATATAAGGATTTAAAGTGTAAACTCCAAATTAGAGTTTATACTCTAAATCTATGGTACTAAGGGTTCACACCAAACCTTATTCTAAGGGTAGAGAAATCTTAAGAGCTAAAAGTTTTAAGGGAAGAATATGATCCTAGTTAGAAAGGCTCTCTACAATCATAAAATAAAATAATCAAGTGAGAAATTATGAATCTAAGAATTAAATTCAATCTATAGAATAATTTCATTATTATATAAGCTGAATACACCTATCCCACTAAGGAAAATTCACATGATTTAATCACTAAATAACTTTAAGAATGAATGACACAATATAATAAATACTTCATCTAAATGAATAGCTCAACTTCTTAAGGTCTAAGATCTAAGCCCTTAGATATAATTACTTAAGATCTTAACAAATTTATATTTAAGATTTTTATTAAGATATATTTGTAAGAAGAATGATAGAACTGAATTGGATGATAGAAAGTTAAATAATACTGATTGCATGATATTCAATTCCATTTCATGATTTCATATGGAGGGTCTAATATCACATTAAGATTTTAAATGATTATTTAAGTGAATTTTATAAGGATTTTAAGCTTACACCATTAGGATCAATCAACTAAGCTCAAAAGCTCAATAAATGATCATAAGTAATTATATTACTAATTAAAAGCATTTTAATAAGATTTTTAGGGTTTAAGGGCTAATAGTCAAACTTTTGGTCAAATTGATCAAAATGCCATTCCTAAGGTAGAATTGAGATTTTAAGGTTTAGACTTTCAAATTATTTCTAATCAATTATAATAGTCTTAATATTGTTTAATAAGAAGAATGAGGCTTTAAAAGTCTAGTTTAGACATAAGACTAACTTAATTATCACTAATTACTTTTCAGGACTAAGAAAAGTAATTAAGAAGATTAAAACTTATAATGGTATTCTAAACTCTTTGATAGGTTCAAATAATCATAAGAAGATAATTGACACTAGTTTTGTCAAAATCAGAGATTAAAATAGGTCATTATACACTAATCAAGATCAAGGGTAATTAAGAGGTGATTAGTGATTTTATAATTGCTAAAATATTTTTGAAGGCATACATGGGTTCTTTTCTATCTCATGAAAAATTAGAGACATAAATCATGCAAAGTGGCCATTAAATGAATTTATTATTTACTAATTAAGTTTTGAGAGAGATTAGGTTAAATTAAAAATAATAATTACAGAAAATAGAATTTAATTTAAGATTATTGTTCCTTATATTTTTTTGATCAAAATAGTATTTGGATTATACCATTTGGATAAGTGTAGCTAAAGTTATTTAATTAAATTAATATGAATGTTTTTAATTAAATAAACCATGAGATTTGATTTTCTGATTTAATTTCCTTAAGCAAATTAAATGCAAAAAAATTGAGAATTAAATAAACCCAAATGCCAAAATGTGCGGGTCGGGGTCTGGCTCGACCTGGCACTATTCGTCTCCAACCTCCATCTCTCCTGACAAGCAAAGTCATAAGGTTTCTTCCCGGGCTGAATTCACATCAACCATTCTAAGCCGCACCTTGATTCTGTTCGCAAAATGATCATCACCGCTAGGCGCGTTGAATAAGCCGTGAAGCCCTAACCGGGAAGGCCAACATTGCGGCTATGTAACAACCCCAATAATTGGATAGAAGATTAATCCAACATTGAGATGCTACCTTAGTATTTAATACTCAATTAGAAGAAAGCTAATCAAATATAAATGCTAAATGGTCAAGTCTCTTTATGAGTAGTTGTCAAGTTAAGATAATAAGTAATAAAAAATAATTAAGGAGATATATAACACAACATTGTAAGTATAAATAATACAAGTAATTAATATCATCCACTCATTCAACCCAAACAATTTATAAATAAGGAATCACAATACAGATATACAAAGATAGATAGGTAATAATTAACTCAAGCAATTAAAGTTTAATTTAATTATTGCAAAACCATTTAAAAGAAAAAGTAAGAGAGAATATAAGCATTCCCTCCCTTAAAACTAAATGTGCAAGAAAATTTTAAGAGTAAGTGGAAGCTATTAATTTTAGGAGCTCTTCATGCACTAGGACTTGCATTACTTGAATCAAAGAGCTCTTGATCTATCATATTTTGATATTTAAATATGATAGAGCAAAACTAATAAAAGAAAAAGTATAGTTAGACTAAACAGTCTAAGCACATTTTAAGATTGGCTATATTTTTAGTTAGTAGAATATCACAAGCATAATGTACAATTTAATATAAGCATTGGAGCTATAAAAGCTATCAAATAATAGAAATGAAGTAAACATAATTGTAAAGAAGATAATAAGAATAAGTTGAGTAAGAATACTCATTTGTATATTAGTCTTAGTCTGCATCCAAAAATGGTAAGGGAAAAGTATCCTAAAAGGCTAGAAACTACTATGTGTATTTAAAGTAAATGAAATGAAAGTAATATATATTCAATGAAATTTGTGCTAAGTAAGTAAATGAAATACAGTGAAGCATTAAATAAAATTAAGCAACATATACTGTATTCTAAATGAACTATAAGTAAGCTAAGCACAATGGAGAGTGTAATGCATAAAAAGTAAAGAAGTATCTTAGACTCTCGGTCTAAGACAAACATAGCCTATGACTATGAAAAATAATCATAACTAAATAGTTATAAAGAGATCTTACAATCAATAAGATTGTAAATGAACTCTTACATTTTTAATTATAGTTATATTTAAAAGATATCTCATCCTGTGGGAGTACTCAATAGAATGGGATGAGGAGTTAAGCACATCTACCTAATTAGATACAGTGGGGGGTCGAACATTTACATTTACCCTCTTTAAAATATGAAGTCCTATTATAAGCGCTATAGCTCTTGTTCTATTTGCTATAAAGCATTCCCCTTAAAGTTTTATGAAATTTTTATTTATGCACAATGATCTTGTATGAATGTTTAAGGAAAAGGCTCAAAGCTAAGTAAGCATTTAAAAAATTTCAATAATTGTAAACTATGTGATATTCTTTTGTTATCTAAATTTTAATGATCTACTTAATGATTGGAGCTAATTGAGCTCCCAATTAACTTATAAATATTAATCTTTAAGTTAATTGTAATTAATAGTAGAGGAAAGAGAAGTTTGGAAAATAGTATTTTCAAGTAAATGAAGTTCATCCTATACTAGTCATAAACTAATCAAATTAAATAGATTAATGATTAAAGCTTAAGAAAACTAGTAAATGAGAGTAATATTTATAGTTTGCTACGCTAAAGAAAGTATAAGTTAAAGGAAATTTTATTAGCTTCATTTAATTAGCTTACAAACTAGAAAGTATCAAATTAATTTAATCATAAACTTATTTAAGATTAATTGATGTTGAGCACTTAAAGTGTAAAGAAAGAATTAGATTATTTCCTACAAGTAATAATTCATTTGTAGTTGTAAGGAATTAGAAATCTAATAGTTTATTTAAAGCATGAAAGGGAGCTATTGTTCTCTAGTTTAATCAATTGAGAACTAATTTGGAAGGTTAAAGACTATGAAGATATGTGCTAAATCATCTAAGTAATTATTTGGGCACTAATCATATCATGAGTTCTTTTAAAGAACTTTAACTTATTTAAAGTGTTAAGCTAATTGACAGACAAAAAATATACATCCGCGTTTGCATGCAAGTGTACGTGGCTGAAGTAATAAGTGGAAGTTTTAATTCCAGGATTTATCATCCTCTGGGAATGGTGGTTCTGATACCAAGTTATATTTTTTTTCAATAATGTTTAGATGTTGATTTTTGGATTGATTTTTGGTTCCTAATTTAGCAATACAAATTACCTTAAGTTAAGATACGATTTGATTTAAAGGAGAGATTTGAGTTTTCATTATAATAGTTACAAGGACTTGGTAATATAACTTCATTTATTGAATGTATACTTAAATATTCGTGCTTAATTAAATCAAGTGAATACTATTGGAATTGGAGCTATCCTCCAATTACAATAGGTTCAAGTTTAGTGCACAAGGAGAGCTTCCATTGGGGTTCTTCCTTAGCACATAAACTTTTATGAGATCATGATATTATTATTAGACTTGATTCCCTACGTCTAGGTTACTAAATAGTATCTTTTATTCCTATTGATCTAACAAATAAGACTTCCATTAACCATGCATCATGTGCTTCACATGCGATTTAGCTAGATGGGAGGATGCATTGGGTCGATGGACTATGTCACATCATCCATCAAGTTTTCCAACATCCTCTCATCTCTTCTACTTTGCTGAGAGTAGAGCAAAGTTAATGGAGAACTTGGTTCACAAGCATCAAATCTTTTATTAGAGCCTTTAAGGAAAGGTGCAAGTGAGCTTAAAAATTTGTCACATAATTCTTAGCTCTACTTGCACTACCTTTTTTGCTCTTACCCAATTGATGAGCTTGAAACACAAGTTCTTAAAATAAAATAATTTAAATTATTATTCCATCCAAGTATTTATTTCAACATAAATAATAAACAATAAGATCATCTTTTCATTCATTCAAACAATTCATTAAAACACCACCATACCCTTATAATTTCATACAATTACATCTCAACCCTCTCTAAATGGATTTTAGACTTCCATTACTAAATAAGAATAAGCACACATACAAAGAAAAGTGAACATTGCCATTAGTTCATACTAGAAAATAAATTAGAGAAGTTTAGGAAGAAATACTAGGAATCATCCGGAGGTTTTCTGGGGTTCTCTTGGACTCCTCCTGCACTCCCTCTTGACCGCACCACCATTTTTCCTTTACTATTTCCTTCTCTTTACTGTTCTTGGTAAACCTTCTTCCCTTTTAAGAGTTCTCCTTTCTCCCCTAGCTACAATTATTCCTTTAGGGGATTTGAATGTCAAAAATTGGAACCCTCTTAAAGCTGAGATTGGCCCTTAAATAGGGAAGTTCTCAGCCCTCAAGGCATTAATCATGTGAATCTTCACCTTCCTTGGCTTTAATTTAAACTCTTTAATTGTTTGTCCTATTTATTATATTGGGATTCAGCATAAATAATGTATTTTAGTTTTCAAGAGGCTAGGGAAGGCCAAAGGTTGCATTTTGTGGCCTTCCCTATGTTGCATTTATGACAGTTTCTGGAAAATTATGGATCGTCCGCTGCGGTGCACTATAGGCAGCATTGTTCCAAACACTATTCTGCTAGCGCGCGCTGTGGCAGTAGCTTTCCAAACACTGTTCCGCTATGGCGCGCTGTGGCAGTAGCGTTCCAAATACTATTCCTGCATGAAAGTTAGTATATTTTCCTTCGGTCACCGCAGTGGCCGTTGTGGCGCGCTACAGCGGATAAACCCTTAAAATGACTATTCTAATAGTTCACCTATAGTTTTTATGATAAATAAAATATTTTGCCATAGCACGCTGTGGCGTGCTATAGCGAAAAATACTTCGAAAATGCAGATCAATTAATTCATATATAGTTTGTGTAAATAATCAGAAATGTCGCTGTGGTGCGGCTGTTGAAAGTTTTAAAATAAGGAAGATTTATTGTTCAATTAGTTCATATAAAGTTCTTGAAGATAAATTAAATATGTTTCCATAGCGCGCTGTGGCGCGTCGTAGTAAGCTGCAACAGTTCTGTTCCATGTCAGTGCAAATCCTTATGAAGCATAGCGCGTTGTGGCACGGTGTAGCTATTTATTTTACAAAAAGGTGGGTTTAGCATTATTCAATTCATCTTCAAGAAATGACATTGTAGCGCGCTGCGGCGTGCTGTGGCGCGCATCAGCAGAAAGACTTTCAAAAATACTATTCAATTTCTCTTTTATATGATTTTAATTTATCTTAGAGAAATAACGTTGTGGCGCACTGCGGCGCACTGGAGCACGTGCAGCAATCTTTCTTCCAAGTTTGTAGTTTAGCTTCCAGGTAAGGGAGTTAATAAGTCGCCATGGCACGCTATGGCAGTTTGACCCAGATTTTAGTGATTCAGCTCATGCATCCCATTTTTCTTTATTTTCCTGCAAAAACATATGATTCCATTCAAAGTACCTTGTTTCATATGGTGTTTAGTGATGTTTTGATGCTAAATTTATCTATAAATTCAGTATATATTACTAATTATAATACTAAAGAAATTGAAAGATTCATAATTAAATTTAACATGCATCTAAAGGAGAAGTAAAAACATGTGAAAATAAGATTATAATTCTAATTCTAATAATTTTGACATGAACTCTATTGTATTTATTGAAAAGAGATACATAATACGTTAATATGCAAGTCTTCTACTATTTAGAAGATTAAATAAATATGGGAATATTAAGGAATTACCATTTAGCCAATTCAATAAATAGAATGTTTATTCCAATTTAAGTCTAGCATGACATAAGTAATTAAAATTACATTCCATAATTATAAATATAACATCCACCAATTGAAAGAAAGTATAAAATAATCTTATAGTTCATCAATTTGTTAAAAGATGAAAGGAAAGAATAATTCATTTAAAGAACTATCATTAACTTAATATAAGCACATGATATTAGTTCTAATTAAGTTCCAACATAAATAATTTACATATAGTTTTACATTCTAGTTACATATAATATGATAATACATTCAAGTTTAATAAACTAATCTAAATTCTAGATGAAGTATACTTAAAATAGATGAATTAAAGTCAACACATGCTATGCAATTATTCGAGTTAAATTTACAATATTCACATTACTTAACTAATTAAAACTATCTACAATTGTAGAGATAATTATAACTTAAACAATCTCAAACAATTTATTATATATATGAAAATGATCAATTATAAAAGTTCTAAATATTTCCAATTCATAATTCACATTGATATAAGAACTATTAATAAGGATTTGAATAATCAATTTGGAAAGATACATGTATTTTATTCAATCATAAGTAATTTTACAATGGAAGAAATTTAACTTGAATGAGCATTAATTTATTTCAAATCATCACATCCATAGAAAAGTAAGATTTAAGCATACCATTTAAAATTATATGTGAGATAATAAAATGAAGTAAGTTTGCTATCCTAGGGTTCACACATTCTAAAATAAGCATTTATGAAGAATAAGAAATTAACATTCAACATAAATTAAAGAGCTAAATACCTAATATATCCAAATATTGCCTAATTGATATGTTATACATGTCAATGTGTTTCTTATATCCTAAGGAGAAAAATGATACTAACTAGGTTGAATTTGGACAACATTACATTTTCTAGGGTTTGGAGGGGTCATAATTAGGCTTAAAATATTATTAGGAGATCTATGATTCAAAACTTATGTTTGATCTCATATTATTATTCCTCATATCCTTGTGAGTGAAATGGACTATTTAAATATCCAATTTGAACTTCAATTGAATTAGTTATGATGTAAATAAGATTTGGAATTAATTGGTAAATATTTAATCAATCAAAATAAAATGAATAAATATAATAATTCCCCAAATAAAAATTAAATTGGCATATAATCATTCTACACATTTTTGCGATTAAAACTGTATATAATATTATATATATTGGATAAGTATTTTACTATTTATGAATAAAATGAAATTCATATTAATTAATTCATAATGTCATTTAATTACATTATGTTAACTTAGTTATCCATTTAATTATTTCATTCGGCATCTTAAATATAATTGCAGGTGCCACGTATTTAAGTAAGAATGACACAATTTAATAAACATTTGGACCGACCGGTTCAGCAAATTTGCAAAGGCAAACCAATCGTTCCTCTACTTCATCCCCGACTTCCCCGATAGAGGAGAGGAATGTCGTCCTAGGGCATCACCATACGCACCAAGTAAATCTTTACTGGGCATGGACGACTTTCTTCTTAGAGTTCATATTCAAACCAATGGGAAGAGTTTAAGAACTCTAAACAAAAGGAATCCTAATACCTAAAGAAAAGATACCCTAATGATTACCTTACAGTTTGTCAATAACTCATATAAGCAGTAATCAAATTGAATTTATGTACATCAATTGAGTTATATTGATTTATAAAGGATTTGAAATAATACCTTACAAAAACTTTACAATACCATTAGAGAGAAAAAAAAAACTTAGCTTTAACTCATGAATTCATGAAATAGTAGAGTAAGCTTCGACCTATCCTCATTACAGATGTAAGTGGAGATTTATATAGTGCAACAGATTTAAATCTTCAAATTCAAACATACAAACAGATGACTACTATTATAATTACTGCTTGAAATGGTTAATTATTGAATAACATTACAGACGGGAGTATTCGCCTGCTGCTACGCTTAGAAGGCACTTAACAATTCTACTACTTCTAAGCAGTAATTTATAATTTAACTGAACCTTAGTCATATTTATCAAGTTCATATATTTATATAGAACTAACGATGTTGAACACCCCTTAGGACAAAGAAAAGGGCAAAAATCAAGAGAATAACAGTGCTATTGCTAAAGAAAAGAAAATTTCTAAAGAAATCAACATAATTATAGAAAGTGTTGCCTGCTTAGAAGTATCCATTAAGAACCTTATAATTTAGAAATGTAGTATGGGGCACCTGGTGACCGGACTGTAGATCCTTTGAATCTTTGGTTCGCAAATTCGTTGAGCGCTTTCTAGGTATTTTCTCTTTCAGGGTAGAGCTCCCACACAAGCTTTTTAGTCGATCCTCTGAGGAATGAAATGTCTAGAAAAGATACCCGAAAGAGGCCAGCTAGATGAGTGGCATACGCCCACTCTTCTGCATTTCTGCGATCATGCGAAAAGGTTGAAGGCGTACAGTGGAGTTCGTGAGGGCCGTTTGATCTTTCCTATTTTGATCTATCGGCTATTCTCTTTCATTAAAATCTTGACCATTTGATTATAACCTAAGAATGAACGGCTCTATTTAAAATGATCCACTGTTTTAGTTATTTAGCCATTAGATTATTATATAATTATTTATAAATCAATATTTAAATATTATATTTTCCCTTTTTTATTTAATCAAATTTAAATATCTAAACGCACTCCGAAAAATTCTAATTTTTCACCCTTACTTAATTGAGAGGTGAGGAACTCAAAAATAGAATTAGATTTTTGATTAGAGGTATATTTAATTTACTTAAATTTTCTGGGTATTAAAATAATATTAAAATATTTGTGAAATTTTTGACAGCTTCTAAACACTTTTAAAATATCACCCATAGCTAATTTGGTTATGCTGAGTCCAATGGTGGACTCCATTTTTGATTCTGAGGTCTAAATAAATTAGGTATTTTCAAAATTATCAAAAAACTAAAATATTAGAAATTATCAAATAGTCTCCAAATCGTATGAAATTTAAGATGAAGACTCATAAAAAAGAGTAATGGAAGATGTTTGGAGTTAATTATGCCACTAATTGATGGATAATAATATTAGGGTTGTTACAGACTTCCCTCCTTAAAAAGAGTGTCGCCCCTGACACACAACTATTAAAACACATAATGTAAATACTAGGAGGAAGTCTAATTGAAATAGAATTGCAAATAGGAAAATTATGATTACCTGATTAATGAAAGAACTCTGGGAATTTCTTTTGCATATCATCTTTTTTCTCCAATGTAGCTTCTTCATCAGAATGATTCTACCACTCAATCTCGATCATTGGAATACTTCAATTTCTTAGTTGCTTAAGATTTCTCCCCAGAATTGCTATAGGCTTAACAATAAATGTCAGATTGGGTTGCAATTCCATTGTTGGTATCTAAACTTGTTGACCAGGATTTAGCAAACACCTCCTTAGTGATGATACATGAAACACATTGTGCATAGCTAAGAAGTCCTTAAGCAACTCTAATATGTATGCAGATATTCCAATTCTCTCTATCACTTTAAAGGGTCCTAAGTACCTTGAACTCAGCTTTCCAGAAATACCAAATCTCTACACACCTCTCATCGAACTTACTTTTAAATAGGCTCTATAACCCACTTGGAATTCTAATTGATGATGGCGAGCATCATGATATTTCTTCTGCATATCCTGTGCTATCATCATATTCTATTTAATCAACTGAACTTTCTTAGTGGTTTCTTCAATTAATTCAGAACCATAAAATTGCAAGTCTCCTACTTTAGTCTAAGCAACATGAGTTGTACATCTTCTTCCATAAAGAGCTTCACAAAGAGCCATACATATACTGGACTGGTAACTATTGTTGTAGGTAAACTCAACTAATGTTAAGTGATCTTCCCATGATCCACCAAAATCAAATACACAAAGATGCAAGAGATTTTCCAAGATTTAATTAACACATTCAGTCTGACCATTAGTCTGGGGATGGAAAGCAGTACTCAATGCTAAATTTGTCCCCAAGTCTTGCTAAACAGTGGACCAAAATCTAGAAGTGAACCTATTGTCTCTGTTAGATGCTATACAATTTGACGTACCATATAGATGGATGATCTCCTTAAGATAAAGCTTAGCTAGCTTCTCAACAGGATATGTATGATGAATATCTAGGAAATGAGCTAATTTAGTGGGTCTATCAACAATCACCCAAATTGAGTCAGAACCAGATCTACTCTTAGGCAAACCTACAATAAAGTTCATGGAAATATCAGATCACTTCCATTCAGAAATGTCTAAGGGTATAAGAAATCTACCAGGCTTCTGGTGCTCAATCTTGACTAAGGAACATGGATGGCACTTGGAAATGAAAATGGCTATATCCTATTTAATGTTGGACCACCAAAATGATTGCTGGAGATACTAATATATTTTGCAACTACTAGGGTGTATAGTATAGCCAGAGTTATGAGCTTCAGACAATACTTGTAACTGTAAGCTTTTAGAAATCCATAACCTAGACTTATAGAAAAACACACCTTCGGCATCAAGATGTAATTCAGATCTCTTGCCATTATTAATATCTGAAACTAATTAAAAATATGAAGGATCTTCTTTTTGGGCTTCAATTATCCTTGACCTAAGAGTTGACTCAAATTGAATAATACATAACAAAATGTACAAATCACCAGATCTGATTGGCTCTAAATTCAATCTTTCAAAGTCCTTGATCAAAGAATCATTGCAACAGAGTGAAGATAAATCTTCCTTACAACCTAGGGCATCAGCTACTAGAATAGCTTTACATGGATGATAAATAATTTCTAAGTCATAATCATAAATCAATTCTATCCATCTACGCTGATAATAGTTAAGTTCTTTTTAAGTGAAGATGTACTTTAGACTCTGATGATCAGTGAACATCTCACACTTAACTCCATACAAGTAGTGTCTCCAAATTTTAAGAGCAAAATTATAGATACAAGTTCTAGATTATGTACAGGATAGTTTCTCTCATTTATTTTTAGTTTCCTTGAAGCATAAGCTATGACATGTCAATATTTTATTAGAACACATCCCAGTTCTACCTTAGAGGCATCAGTGTAAGCCTAAAAATCCTTATCATCTTGAGGTAACATTAAGATTAGTGTAGAAGTTAGTAGTTGTTTCAACTTATGAAATGCTTCTTCACAAGCTGTGTTGCAAATTAAGGGGACTTCTTTACAAGTTAACTAAGTTAACAAAGATGCTATTTAAGAAAATCTAGGAATGAATCTTCTGTAATATCCAATAAGTCCTAAAAAATTGTAGATCTTAGTTATAGATTTGGGCTAAACCCATTCTTGTACAGCTTGGATCTTCTTTTAGTAAACTCTTATGCCTTCAAAATCTATTATGTGACTTAAAAATGCCACTAAGTTGAGCCAGAATTTGAACCTTTAAAACTTAACATACAACTTATACTCTCTTAGAAGAATTAAGATAGCACAAAGGTGATTCTTGTAATTAGTAACTAACTTGAAATAAATCAGGATGTCGTCAATGAAAACTATAATGAATCGATTGGGGTAAGGCATTAGGATGCGTTGCATTAGGTTAATGAAAATGGAAGGGGCATTAGTCAGTCCAAAAGACATGATAAGAAACTTATAGTGCCCATAACAGATCCTAAACGCAATTTTAGGAATATATCCTCAACTCGTATCTAATAATATCTTATTCTCAAGTCAGTTTCGGAAAAGACTTTTGCTCCACCTAACTGCTCGAACAAGTCATTTATTCTAGGAAGAGGGTACTTATTCTTTATTGTCACTTTATTGAGTTTGCAATAATCTATACACATTCTCATGGATCCATCATTCTTCTTCACAAAAAGGACAGGAGCTCCCCAAGGCGACATGTTTGGGCGTACAAAACCTTTTTCTAATAGTTCTTTCAACTGCTCACGAAGTTCTTGCAGTTCTTTTGGTGCCATCCTATACGGAGCCTTGGATTTAGGTTGAGTTCCCAAAATTAGCTTAATTGAAAACTCTATCTCTCTTATTGAAGGTAGTCTAAGTAATTCATCTGAAAATACATCTAGGAACTCTCTTACAATAGGGGTATCTATTGGATTAGTCTCTTCTTTCTCTTCCCCAATTAAAGTTACCAATACAGCAAAGCAGCCTTTATTAATTAGGTGCTTGGCTTCATGTGTATTTATTAATGGTGCCATTATGCTAAGCTTGCATACAAAGACTTTTGGGTTTCTCCCTACTTGAAGGGAAAATTTCTTTCTATAATAATCTATTATGATGTTAATCCTTTTTAACCAATCCATTCTCAAAATTATGTTGAAATTGGTAATCGGTATAATAATAAGTTTGGAAGGAAAGAGTTGATTGTTGATTGGGATATCTACCAAATAGAATTCATTTGCGGACATCTCAGCACCAGATGGCATCTGCACTTTCAATGCATTACCCAGGCTGAAAGGTTGTAAGTTTAGGGAAGATGCACAATTCTCTAATATGAAAGAGTGACTAGCTCCTGTATCAAAAAGAGTTTCATATAACTAGTTCTTAATTAATAATGTTCCTATAATAGGAAAATAAAATTCAACTACTGCTTAGGAAATTTAATTACAAATAGTGAAAGAAGTAAAGGTACTAAAAATGAAACACATGAAACAAAAAATTTAAATGTAAAACGTACCAGTCATAATGTCGCTTTCATTCTTAGCAATGGAAGCTGAGAGAGCATACACTCTAGGTATGGATGAGGATTGAATACAGCTTTTCCTTTATCAGCACGATTACCTTGCCCATGCCTTTGGGCTTGAAAAGATGCTTTCTTCTTATCGTGAATGTTTTTGCCTGTAGGAGGGGGCATAAGAGTAGGGAGTGGGACTTTAGTGTCATAGGGAGTGGGATTATGAACTTGCTATTGATGATTGATCTTCATTCGGTCAACAGTCCAAACTGCACAGCAATTTTTATAATAATGATTAGTTCTACCGCATATATAAAACCTATTTCCCGTGTGATAGCACTTGTCATACGGGTGTGGTCTATTGCACTTGGCTGACGAGCTTCCCTGTTGCTCTTTACCTCTTGACATATGGAAGGCTTCCGGACCTTGAGCATGACTCCTTTTGTAAGAGTCTTGGCATTGTGGTGGAGGATGAGGGCATTTTTGTGTCTCAGATTGAGCTTGGTAGTGCTAGATCATTTTCGCACCCTCTAACAGCTTTGGGAAATTATCATGATGTAAGGACATTAGGTGACCCTTAATCGAGTTTCTTAAGCCTTTCAAGAAATAATTGCACCTTGCCACTTTCGTGCGGACTATTTTTGGTGCAAAATAAGAGTATTTTCTAAATTCCACTTGGTATTCATGGACTGTACGATTTCCCTATGTCAACTGTATGAAATTGTCTTCTATAATTGTTCGAGTAGAAGGAGGAATGAACTTATCTCTAAAAACTTGTTACTTAGCCTAATCTTAGTTTAATCGCAGCCTGATTATCATTCTATTGAGTTCATCTAGTTATTAAAATCAACCCTTAAAATTTTAAAGTGATTTGGAACTCAATCGAATAATTGGGATATTTTAATATATTTAACTAATTAGAAAATTGAGATATTTATTTTAATCTCAAAATCAAAATCTGACTTTGCCATTGCGATCATCACCCACAAATTAGCTAAGGGTGATGTTTTGGACGCGTTTGGAAGTCATTCGATTTTTGCAAATATTTTAATGTAATTAAATGCACCGGAAAATAAAATAATTAAATAATTGTTAAAATCAAAATCCAACTTTGCCGTTGAATTCTTCACCCACAAATTAGCTAATAGTGAATTTTTGAAATTTTTCGAAGCGCGTTTATCAAATTTGATTTTTTTTTATATAAAAATTAAAAAGAAATAGTTAATTATTTCTTTATTCCCTTTTTCCCCTTCCATTTCTTTTTATTTCTTGGCTGGCGGTACCCTACATTCGGTGCCTTCTCCCCCTCTCTAGCACACGTAAGGGGGAAACCTCTCCCCCTTCTCCGATAGCCCATGCCCTACCACCTCCTCTTCTCCTCCTTTAAATGGAAGCTCAGCCCCTCATTCCTCTATTTTTGCTCAAGCTGAAGTCCCTTCTTCCTCCCCAAGCTCTTCCTCTTTCCTCCATTGTTGAATTTGTTGATAAAGGAAAGCTTTCAAGTCTCCAAGTTTCTAAAAGAAGCAAAGTTCTCTTCTTCCATTGCAGATCAAATATACCCATTTGCTTCACTTTTCCTTAGCTACTCTCTTCATGATTTATCAAAGTATTGTGAATGACATTTCAATTAGTTGTTATATGGAAGCTAAGTATGATCGTCGACCCTTAATCAGACTCAATGAGCCCGATCGAGCTCAAGTTCTCCATTAAAACTTCTATCAAAAATTGTGAAATTTTGTATACACGTAGCTATGGCTCTATTTTTTATTGTTAGCTTAGGTATTTACTTAAATATTTTTATGCCAAATATTAATGTTAGAATCTTTGATTGCTTGTGTAACCAAGTATAACTTAATAACTAAATTGTATGGAATTTAATTACTTTACATTTGTAATTAAGTGCTAATACCTTTTGTATTTGATTTAAACTTTGATTAGCCTTTATTACTCTTTTTTTAATCAATGTAATGTTTATGTATGTTAGAAAACTTTAACGTTGATTTGGACACCTTGATTTACTCAATTTGATATTTAACTATACTTGAACATAAGAATCTTAAGAACTTGATTGAGTAAATAATACTTAATCTAAATATGAAATTTGCCATTTATAATACACCAATAATGCATTGATTTGTCATTGACATATAAATCAACTATTGGTCTTAATTTGGTAAAGCTAGGGGTTAAACCCTAACTGTTTGATTGAGACCTAAGCCCTTAATCACTTAATCAATCAACTTGATTGGAAGATAATTCAACTTGCATAATTCCAATAATACATCTAATTTGACATTAATTTTAAGAACATTAAATTAGAAGTACTAAGATCATTAAGGAACTTATGTGATTTATTATCTGAACATGTACCTTAAGATTTTTTATTTTCTCTAATATAAGACTCTTAGCATGGAGATAATTATAAAACTATGTTGATTTATTACAATATCAAATTTTAATAATACTCTCAATTATACCTCATAATTGTAGTATAGGTATTGATCAGATGGGTTTACCCATCTGATTGATCAAAATTAGCTTAATAAATAAAACTTATGAATTTTAGCATGATGTCGAATATGTAAGATCTTGATAATCTTACATTAGGTTTTATATGGTAATAATATTAGCCTTAATAAATATTAACATATTGAGGTAGGAAGGACTTATTATGACATCTTGAGGTAAGAACTTAGATGATCCTCCTTACCTTAGAAGATTGATCTTAGAGCCGTTGTGGTAGGATCACCCAAAGTACTTAAAATGAGAATTCTCCCATATGGTAGAAACTTATATTAAGTGACCTTTTGGTCACACCCTTGGAACTTTGTGTAGGATTCACCCCAATGGAGTCTGAATTCATAGCTTTGGTGATCCTTAATGATTAAATAGAATTATCTGAACCCAAATTATTAATTGAGTATAGTAGTGTATACCCATAGTGCTAGATTACTTCAGTAGTATTCAGGATTTGTTGATTCACCTTAATGTAGGACTATGTCCGTATTTTATTCTGCGAGTTTCATCGGATATAGTCCCACTTAGAATAAATTATCCAATCATGAGAGTGTTATAATTAGGGACTTAGATCATTAGTTTGTTTGAATAAAAATTTCCATCGGGTGATGCCTCCTATCAAATATTGCTTCCATAGGTGTGGCTTCAAACAAATTAGGTGATTCATGTTACCCTCTTTGGAACACTAAGTAAGCTTATAATTAGGGTATTAAATAGCTTAGTTTGAGATATAAATTGACATCAGGTGATGCCTCCTTGTAACAGCCCTAGTATTGTTACCTATCAATTAGTGACCTAATTGATTCTAATATTCTTCCATTAGTCTTATAATAGTATTAAGAACTTCCATTTCAATTTTCATGTGATTTAGTAATCATTTGGAAATTTCTAATATTTTTTGGTTTTTTGATAATTCTGAGAATACCTATTTTATTTAGACCTCGGAATCAAAAATGGGGTCTGCCATTGGACTCATCGCACCCAAATTAGCTAGGGGTGGTATTTTGGAAGTGTTTGGAAGTCGTTAAAATTTTTCCAAATATTTTAATATTATTTAATCACTTAGAAAATTAAAATAATTAAATTGACATCCGATCAAAAATCTATTTGTATTTTTGAGTTTCTTACCCCTCATTTAAGTAAGGGTAATTTTTTAGGGATTTTTTGGAGTAGTTTTAGATATGTAATTTTGATTAAATAAAAGAATAAAAATAATATTATAATAATACATTAAAATAAAATAATCAATATATTATATATTAAAGTATAATATTAACGGATATATTAAATCCCACGCGAATCCGCTGCGGGTTTTTAAGCACCAAACGGTGGATCGAAAAGATCTTTGCCATTGCACCTCGCTTAAGATAATCAGACGGCCTAGGATTTTTAATTAGATCTAGCCGTTGAATCTGTGTCTTCATCCAACGGCCAAGATCATCGCCATTGTACGCCCTCTCCAAGATCTCTTAGTTGTAGCCTGCAATGTCAGATGCGTACGCTGCTCGGTGCCAGCTGCCCCTCCTCCACGGCTTTTGGTCTCACCCATCCCTCAATTATTCCATTTGCCTCTAAAGAAGCTGCTAGGAAGGCGAAGGGGGGATCCTGCTTCTTCTGGAATCAAAGCTGCGAACCCTAGATCTGGAAGAATGAAGGTGCATGTACACCAATTTCTTCATAACCTATACTTTTAGCATTCACTTATCTTTATTTCATCTAAATGCGGTGTTGTGGTATTCGTTCATTTTCGTTTTGATCGACTGGGATTCATTAAATGAATATGTGTATTTATTCTTACATCCATCTTTTTCTGAAATGTTTTCCTTATCATTTTACAAATCCGTAATAATTAAGACATATTGTACAATTCACTTTATCTTATGTTAGGCATTAGTACGTGGATTGAACTCGATCATACCTGATCGAGCTCTATTTCGTCAATTGATATTCAATTTTTTTTGTATGTTTCTGAAATCGAAACTTAGGACTTTCAATTTAATGAAGTTATATCTTTCAAAGTACATAGCCAAACTATGCAATATTATATACAATTTTGATCGCAAGAATGAAAGGATTAATAATATGCCATTTAATTTTTGTTTGGGTAATTATTTTAATTACTCATTTTATTTTGATTAATTAAAAATCTTATTTGTATCATAACCAAATCAATTCAAGTCCAAATTGGACATGAAAATAGTCCATTTTACTCACAAAAATATGAGGAGTAATAATATGAGATCAAATATAAGTTTAGAATCCTAGATCTCATAATGACTTCTTAACCCTAATTAGGTATCCCAAAAATCCTAAAATTCCAACATTGTCCAATTTCAACCTAGTTACTGTCGTTTTACTCCTTATGCTACAAGGATTTCATATTTATGTATATTATTTTATTTGGACAATGTTTAGTGATATTAGGTTTTTGGCTCCTAAGTTAGAGTAATATTTGATAAATTCATAGTTTCATAAACTGCATGTTTTAGGTATTTAAAGCTTAGAATAACAAACATGTCACATTATTTACTTATCATGTCAATTTTTATTTCATGATTTGAGCTTAGTTCTATGAAATTAGATGCTTGAATACTTAGCAAAGTATTTGATTCATCTTTCAACCTTAGGAGAGAAACTATAGGATTGATTCATAACTTAAATTGTAGGCGATCTTAAGAGCTAGTTATTATATCCATTAGGTGTAGTTAACCATAATGCTTGTGCAATTGTACACTGTGAATCAATTAGGATTAGCCTTAAGTAACTTAATTGGATCCAAGCTTACCTTACCTTTTAATCTTAAATCCTCATTAAGTCCTTTAAGGATTTGAATTAGGAGTCCCTAAAGTCATTTGTATAATTTAGGAATACTATGAATTTCTCTTAACCTTCAATCTATAAAAACCATAGAACTTGTAGCTTGTAATCTTTTCTCTCCTTTACTTTTTAAATCTTTTCTTTTACCTTAACTTAGCTAGATTAGCATTTAATTGGATAGATCCTTCCAACTACAATCTAGTTAGAGAAGTTTAATGATTTGGACCTTAGCTTCATCCTATTCTGATATGATAATTCCATAATCTTACCCTTTCCTAACTAGTTTCTTAAGCCTTGATTTAGTTAACCTATTTCAGTCTTATGGTTTAAGATAAGGGATTGATTACTTTTTTTTAGTATTATTATACTTATAGATTATTTTGTCATCTTATAAAATGAAATTAAACTATTATTTTTAAAATCCCAACTATTTATATTACTTACAATTGACTTGAGATTAATATCTCTAAGTCATTTGAGAGCTCAATTAGCTCCAATGATTATGGAGATCATTAAAATTAGATAACTTTGGATATCACATAGTTTGTAATTATTGAATTTTCCTTAAATGCTTGCTTAGCTTTGAGCCTATTTCATTTGACACATTAATATAAGACTTTGTGCTTAAATAAGACTTTCACACTAAAACTCTAGGGGTTTAAATTGTTGGTTAAGCTAAGGGCAAGCTAATTAGGAGTAAAAAGGAGACCTCATATTCTCAAAGAATGAATATGAGTGTTATTTGTTTTGACCCTGCTTTCCTTTACTTGTTAGAAAGACATGCTTAACTCCTCACTTCATTCTGTATTTGCCTGTAGAATGAATATGTTCATAAAATAACTTTAACTTAATAAAATATGAGTTCTTCTATAATCTTATTGATTATGAAGACTTATTATAGCTCTTAGCTATTTTACTTTACATAGTTCTAGGCTATGTGTATCTTAGACTTATATTCTAAGATTTTCTTTCATTTACTATGCTTTGCACTTTCCATGTTTTGGCAATGTCCTTTACTTATTTACAGTTCATTTAGATTTCAGTGAATGTTGCTATAATTCCATTTAAATATTTCACAATCTTCTTTTCTTACTTAGCATAAGCTCATTGAACATTTACATGTTTCATTTATTTATTTTTATATGCACATTATTACTTTTCTAGCCTATCTAGGATGCTTTTGCCCTCATCTTATTTGCAAGCTAGAATATTTATACTTGTGAGTAATCTTATTCACTCTTTTACTTCAATTGTCTTTCTTTATAATTGTCTATTTTCTTTTGATTATTATATATTTTCATTTTTGCACCACTGCTTATACTTAAATTGTAACTAGTTGTGATATCCAAAATGAATAATAAAATGCTTAGCCTATTTACTTAAATTGTAACTAGTTGTGATATCCAAAATGAATAGTAAAATGCTTAGCCTAATCTTAAAATATGCTTAGACTATTTAGTATAACTATGCTTTTCTTTTTATTGGCTTTGCCCTATCACTTTTAATTACCAAAATGTGATAGATCAGGTGCATTTGGATGCTAGTGGAGCTGGACCAAGCGCTTAAGAATTTAGTTACTTCCACATTTACTAGCTTTTCTTATTTTTGTGTTAAATGTGAGAGAGAGTTTATATTTATTTGTCTATTAGTTATTATTTTAATTAATGGTATGTAATAATTAAACTTTATTGTTGCTTTACTTATTTTATGTTGTAATTAGCCTTTAATTTCTTAAATGCTTGGTTTGGATAAATGGATACTTAAATGGAAATTTAGATGGATATGTGAATGGATTTCATAATTATGGCATGCTCATCTATCCTTATTATTGCATAATTATTCATACATCTCATTGTGCTCATTAAATCATTTGTTATATGTAGCTAATTGCATCCATTCCTACTTGTAACATAATTGCATATGCATTTCATAATTGTAAATATCATAATGTTACATGTGAATATTTACTTCTACTTTTACTTGCAAATGTTTCTTTCACATGTATGTTACAATCATTTTAAACTCTTATTGCTACTTATGATTGTAACTATCATTTACTTCAAGTGGTTGTAAGTATATTTATTCACATATTTTGATTTCAATTACTTTTATCAATAAATGATTACTTACTTTTGCATATATCTATACAATTATCATTTTCATACATGCATTTATAATCACATTTATTATGTGATTCTTTTCTTCTTTCACACATATAATTGTAACTACTTTGAACAAATTGATTTGTAATCATTTTAATTATCATGCATTTGAATTCACATTCATTATACATACATTATTCTTCCATTACCTTTCTCATCTTAACTTAAGATCCTCTTCATGATCCTTGGCCAAACACAACACCTAGTGATTTGGGTTAGCTTCCTTCTAATCTAGTATTAGATGTTGTGGTGATGCGCCAATATTGGGTTTAGTTACTACTCAATATTGGGGTCGTCATAGGTGGTATCAGAGCCAAGTTGAGAACTTTAAGTTAAAATAAAAAAATCCATTTATCCAAAAGCAAACAACACAAAATAGTAAACATATTTAAAATGACATCCTAGGATAGTAAACGCATTACTAATCCAATAATTAATTTAAATTTCTAACTTAAACTGTAATCAAAATTTTAGATGGCAAATAATGAAAGTGAACTAAGATCCTTTTCTAGATCGTTCTTTCTTTATTGGGAGGATGATCATTTGTTTATTTTAGCTTACGATCGTGAGTACTTTGGTGTATCTTAAGCCGAGGGTGAAGTTTTGGACAAGATTTCAAAGTATTGTGTGTTTCAAGGCAATTGCATTCCACAGTTGGCTAAAGAATGACTTTCTCGAGTCTCTATGACTTTTGAAGCCATAGCTTGCCCCGATCACATATGCTTTAAAATTTTGGACGAACTCTTCAGCGATTATGCCATGGATTGGTGGTGTAGTTCCCATGAGGTGCTAGTTTGTGGGAGTAGACGTCTCCACCGTGCTCCTACCTATGAAGACTTTGAGTTTATGTTTTATGCAAAATTTTGTAACTAGTAGTGCTAGTTTATTTATGCTCTAATTTCTTTTTCATTAGTAGCTTCTTGTAAATAGCTTCTATTTTACTTATATTCTTTCTTCTTTTCTCCAAAGTTGTATCTCTTAAATATTTCAAGTTTAATAAGAATCTTTTTTCCTATCTACTTCAGTTCTTGAATTGTGTTTTCTTTTCTTTCTTTAGAATGAATCCCGATTTAAACAATCCTGTTCAAACTAGAGTGGAAGAACCTACTTCCACTACAACTTCCCATACTGATCAAATGCAGAATCTGTTGGAGATGATGCGGGTAATGTTTGAAGCTTAAACCAGTGCTGCAAAAGGGATGGCCTCATCCTGTACCCATTCTCAACTTTTTCCTAGTCCTTCCCAACCTTCTTCTACCACATCTCAACATTTTCCAACTCCTCCGCAAACTTCTTCTCTAATTCCTCCTGAAGTTCCTGTGGCTCCATAGCCAGCTACTGGCCCTGTAGTGGATGCATATCTCCTCACCTTTCTTTGTCTAAACTCTCCGACATTCAATGGCTCCGTTTCACACTTTGAAGCTATTGATTGGCTAAAGGCAATAGAGAAAACCTTGGCTAGTATAAAATGTCCTGAAAGTGAATGCCTTTGTCTTGTCACTTATCTGTTTCATGGTGAAGCTGAATATTGGTGGGATATTGAGTTGAAGACTCGTTTCTTAGATGTTCAGTTGGAAGATATTCTATGGGATGAGTTCGAACAAGTTTTCCATGAATAATTCATTCCTACATCTGCCCAAACCATAATAGAGAATGACTTCATGCATCTTCCTCAAGGAAGTCGTTCCATTCACGATTATGAGATGAAATTCTGCAAGCTTTCTCATTTTGCTCCCAATATAGTTTACACTGTTGTGGCAAGGTGTACTAGATTATTATCCAGTCTGAAGAATTCCATCAAAATTCATCTGATTTCTCAACATCACGATAATTTTCCTAAACTTCTGGAAGGTGCCCGCATGGTCGAGTACCACCAAGCTCAGATGGAATTGAAGAAGTGTTCTAACCCCCAACCTTCCAGATCTAAATCGCTTAAGAGGAATCGTCCCCATGGTCCAAAAGTCTTCCAGTTTACCTCAGGGCAAAATTCTAATCAGATTCAGAAGTAAGTTCAGCAAGGAAGAATTGGTGTTAGATGTAACAGGCCGCATCCTTATGGGAAGAGTTACCATACTGGCGGTCGGTGCTACATTTGTGGCAGAACCAATCATCATCATTAGGATTGTCGAGTCAATTGGACTGTGGATAAGATAAAGATTAATCGCTAGCCTTCTGTTCAAAACCCTTCTCTTAATTCTCAAGCGCCAGCACTTGCCTTAATGCCTCCTACTACAAGTGGAAGTGCATAGCATCAAAAAGATGTACCTCCATCTTCTTCTAAGCAAGGTTGGTATAGCAGAAAGGATAAGGGCAAGTGTGTTACTCAACCTCCTGATGTACCATGAGTCTACGTTCTTTCTCCTTCTGTTGCCCATGATGACAATAGCATTGTTACCGTACATTCTACGTTTAATTTCATAATCCCTATCTTTCATTTCTTCTGCATTTTATTTTTAGCATTTTTTTATTTATCTTTTATCAGTTGTAATTAGAGTTTAATTTCACTGCTATAGGAACTCTAATTATTAAGAATCAGTTCCATGACTCACTCTTTGACATTGGTGCTAGTCACTCCTTTATGTCTGTGAGTTGTGCTTCTTCCATTAATCTCCAACATTCAAGCCTATGCAATACCTTGAGAGTGCAGATGCCATATGGTGCTGAAATATGTGCTGGTGAGTTCTGTTTGGTAGATATATTAATTAGTAACCAATTCTTTCAATTCAAACTTATTATTATGTCAATTATGAACTTTAACATAATTTTAGGTAGGATTGGTTAAGTAAGTTTAATGCCATTATAGATTGCTTTAGAAAGATAGTTTTGCTTAAGGTTGGAAAGAAACTAGAAGTTTTTATAGGAAAACTTGGCTTTACTGCATCCTTAATTAATGCAATTAAAGCCAAGCACCTCATTAGTAAAGGTTGCTGTGCAATTTTAGTAACCTTAATCGATGAGGAAAAGCAAGTTAGAAGTCCATAAGAGACTATTATCGTTAGAGAGTTCCTGAAAGTGTTCCTTGAAGACTTACATAGACTATCTCCTTTGTGTGTGGTAGAGTTTTCTATTGAGCTTATTCCTGGGACTCAACCTAAATTTAAGGCTCCATATAGAATGGCACCGAAAGAATTGCAAGAGCTTAGAGAGTAGTTGCAAGAGTTATTAGAGAAAGGATTCATATGCCCTATTATGTCACCTTGGGGAGCTCCCATCCTATTCGTCAAGAAGAAGGATGGATCAATGCGGATGTGTATAGTCTACCACGAGCTTAACAAGGTGAATGAAGAATAAGTATCTTCTTCCAAGGATTGATGATTTGTTCAATCAGCTCATCGGTGCGAAAGCCTTCTCCAAGATTGACTTAAGATCATGTTATTACTAGATCCGAGTCAAAGATGAAGATATTTTTAAAACTGCGTTCAGAACCCAATATGGGAATTTTAAATTTATAGTCATGTCTTTTGGATGGACGAATGCTCCTTCCATTTTCATAGACTTGATGCAGCATATCCTTAAGCCGTAACTCGACAAGTTTACCATCATTTTCATCGACGACATCTTAATCTATTTGAAGTCAGTCGCTGTGGCTCTCCGCCCTGTTGTCGCGCGCAAAAGAAGTGATAATTACAAACAATTGGCGGCGGAGCGGTGTGCCACTCAGGAAGGAATTTTTCATCTTCCTGAATAGCTCAAACTAACACTGAAGGGCTGCTGACTCAACCTTAAGGAGGATTGAGAGTTAATACTGAAGCTAAGAGTAGTATTCTTATCCTTAGTATTAGACCAATACATAATTAGATTTAAATCACAATATAATGAATCCAATATATGTATAAAGTATTAGCATTTCTAGTATGCTGATCACATCATATATTAAGTATAAGTAATATATAAACAGAGTGCAGAAGCTAAAGCAATCATTCATAAACATTCATCATAGAAGTTGAATGAAGCATTTATCTGAGAAAAGAAAAGGAAAATACATCTAGAATTATTACAAATAGTTTACTGAAATATGGGAAATGAGTCAAAGTACTGAACTAAAATAGTAACTAAGAAAAATAATAAAACTGGAGAGAGTCCACCTAGTGCTCCCCGAACTTCTCCTGAAACATTCTGAGTAACCATCTGATCTGGCTCCAATAATTGCTCTGGATCTAGTAAATTGCTTGATCCCAAAAGTACCACATGTTAGACAATAAGTTTAACACATCAAAATTAATCTAAATAGTTCTAATTATTCACTTCATATTTAAATAATATAAACAAAACTGTAGAAATACTGAAAATAATGAAAAGAAATAAATTTTATAAAATTGAAGAAAAGTAAATTAAAATTGAACTATAACTGAATATTGAAAGTAAATAAAATAGCAATGATCTGAAACTGAGTAATAACATATAAAACTATGTTGTATGTCATTGAAGTCAAGCTTCTGATTATGCCAAAATATTGTATGCCACTGATATGCAATTGAAGTATCACTGAACTGCCATGGATATATAATCTACTGTCTACATATATCCTGTTAAGAAATACAATTTATTGTGATGCCTGGACATTCTGAATTTCCCCTATTTATGTATGTAACTTTTATAATCCATATATAATTACTGTTACACATACCCATTCTTATACTTATGCTCATGCTTTTAAGACTACATGTCTTAAAATGAAAAAATCCAGAAAATATTTTAAAATCAGATAATGAATCAAATGTCTCCATTATGCAAAATCCATTTAAATGGATTCTGACTCCTAGGCCTAATTTCTATGATTAGTTTTACTTAGGATCTTACTTAAAATCATCAGTTAGAAATATTGTATACACATGTTTGTATTTTCCAAGAAGGGTAAATTTAACACTTAGTTTGTTTTAAATTGTGCTTATCGATGCGCACGACAGTAGGAGGCAGAACTCTATCACATTTTATCCTCTCAAACTGAGCTGTTAAATACCCTAACAACAAGCATACTGAGTATTTTAAGAAGGGTGACTTGAGATACTTAGTTTGTCTTAAACTGCATTTATCGACGTGCACGATGATAGGAGGCAGAACCTGGTAGCAATTTATATCTCAAACTAAAGATTTTATTTCCATAATCATAACATACTACTAGTGTTCTAAGAAGATGGCTTGAGATACTTAGTTTGTCTTAAACTGTGCTTATCGACGCACACGACGATAGGAGGCAGAACCCGGTCACAGCTTATCTCCTCAAACTAAGGATTTAAGTCACTAATTATAACACTCTTATGGTTGAATGATTTATTCTAGATGGGACTATATCCGACTAAGCCCGCAAGATAAAGCACAAATATAGCCCTGTATTAAAATAAATCAACAAAGTTCTGATTACTGCTGAAGTGATCTAGCACTATTATAATAACCCTGGGTTATTACCCTATTTAATTCCTAATCTAATTAAGTATTAATTGTGATCATATTGCTTTTAGAATATCAAGTTAAGCTAATCCTGAATATTTGAAGTGAATTGGACTTCTCTAAGTCAAGTTAGCATTTTGATCAATCTAGATGCCCTAGATTAGACCTAAAATATTTTGATCTTGGAGTTAAAATCTGATTGTATTTTTGAATTTCTCACCCCTAAATTAACTAGGGGTGAAAGTTTAGTAAATTTGGAGATCATTTAGGCTATAATTTAAATTAAATTAAATTAGTCTAATTGTATTTTAGGGCTTCCAACAATTCAATTTTGCAAATCTACCCTCAACTAATTTACCCGTTGGGATTCGCTGTGCGGACCGCGGGCGATCCGCTGTGAAGCCCGTATTGTGCGACAGCGGAATCCTCTTTCATCCCGCTGTTCCTCATGTGGATCCTACGGTTGGGATCAAAGATCCGCGGAACCGTGGATATGCCATTGGATCCGCTCGACCGATCCTACGGCCCGGATCGCTTTCGCGATCGGCTGTTAGGATCCGAGCGATCCAAGCCGTTATGCCATCTGATCGATCGATCAGACGACATCCGAAGGTCCCGCTAATGTGGAACTTCATCTTCCTCTCGCTTGAGCCCAACAGAAGATCCTCCCCATACTGCCAACTACCGGGCCTGTCCCACACTCGCGCCTCCAGCTCAGCAAGGTTGTTAGGACCTATACCATTATGGTTTGGAGTCCCGATTGGGCCACGTGTCCCGAACGATCTCAAATTAGGAAATTGAGAGCTTGGCCATGGCCCGATCTCTCGGGCCTTTCTAGCTGAGCCAATACCTCTAGAACCTTCCCAATTTCCCTCTAAGGCTATAAATAGCCTCATGTTGCCCCAACAATCAGATTGCTGATCAATTGAGGTGAGTTCATCTTGAGTCACCACTGCCATCTGTTGGAGCTCCATCAGTAGAATCATGAGCCTTGCAAACTGCTGATAGTAGGCTCTCCTGGTGTTCAGGACCCTTTACGCTCTTTGGAAGCTAGCTAGTGCCCCCATCTCCCTCTGCATTGTCTACCAGCTCACCCATCGAACCAGGTACCCTTGTTTGCAAGATTTGAGCCAATGAGGGTTGGGCTCATCTCCTTTTGATTTGTATGAATGCGTATTGTCATTTCAAACTCAATGTGATCGTGCCTGTGCCCTAAGCTAGCTCCGATGGATCGAATTTGATCGATCGGGCTAAGTCCCGTAAAGGGGCTGGGTCCGAGTAAGGACCCAACGATCCATCCCACCTCAGACCCTCAGGTCAGAGGGCTTCGATCTACCTCACCTTCTAGAAGATGTAGAGATCAAGACCTAGGTCTTTCATGGTCTCGGTGGAGAGAATTGTCTCCCCGCAGTAGCTCCAGCTCGGGAGCTCTCGGGTGAGTAAGGTCCGGGCGGACCAGACCTCCTCATAGGGGGCTTCGAGTCCCAATCGGTGTGACTTGGCTCAGAGATGGATTTGCGATTGACCTGAGGCCAAGGCGTGCACTATAGGCGGAGAATTTCGTTGTTTAGTGTTTCCCTATTCGTCCTCTATCGAGAGAGGTCGAGGCGGGGACGACGGCACTGTGCGGGTCGGGTCATCCCGTGACCCGCGCTGTGCTACAGTGCCAAGTTCCTCGGACCCCGATCGACCTGCGCAGTTTGGACTTTGGGCCGAGCCCATTTTTTTTAAATCTGATTAATTGGATTTAAATTCCTTAAGGAAAATAATCCAATTAATCAAATCATAAGGAAATTAAATTGGAAAAATGCAAACTAAATTAATGTGATAACTTTTGATCCACTCATTCAAACCCTATGATATTATACACCAAAATGATCAGAAAATCAACAGGAATCTGAATATAAAATAATATTGAACTTTTAATAATTGGATTTTTTGGATTTGCCTAATTATTATAAAACTTAATTAGGGTTGATTAGCATGTATACTTAGCCAAATTACATGATTAAAGTGCCATTATGTTTCTCATATCTTGTAGAATGCATGTACTAGGTAAATTGATTCTTTTATCATTATATCTTTAATTATGCCCTAATCTTATAAAACTATGATTAGGAAAAAATAAGGTTTCTAATTACTAGATCTTAGTAAAATTAGTCTCTGATTAATCAAATGCAAGTATGAAATATAAATGCTAAGTTTTTTAATGTTATAATGGTTGGATTTGTGGCTAGGTGCTAATCTATGCATCTTGATCTAGAGTTTGTTTAGCACTAATTACTCCCTGATTTTCTATAAATTTTTATTAATATGCTTTTATAATAGTAGCATAAAAGTAAATAAGCCATCACATGCAACTTCAACTATTGATTTCATGAAATAATAATATACTTCTTAAACTTAAGAAATCCTAAGATCTTAATCAAGTGGTTAATACTTGATTTAGATCTTGGATTGCCATCAATAATGCACCCCTAATCTATTTGATTTGCTAATTCCAATTGATCTTAATTAGGTAAGGGTAAGGGTTAAACCCTAACCTATATGATTAAGATCTAAACCTTTAACTGCTTAATCAAATGACTTGATTGTAAGATAATTCAATTAATATTATTTCGATAATGCATCTGATTTAGTATTGATCTTAAATCATTGAATTAGAAGTGATAAGGTTAATATTGAATCTGTGTGATTGAATCATCTGAATCTAAACTTTTAATTTTTAATTTTCTCTTATATAAGACTATTAGCATAAGATAAATGATAAAATTGTATTGATTTAATAAATGATCTAACTCTAATAATATCTTTGATTTCATTTCATGATTGTAGAATAGAATGAGATCAGATGGGTTTAATCATCTGATTTGATCACTTTAATTTAAGTTAATAAGTAATCTTTGAATATTATCTTAAGTAATAAAAATGTGAGATCTCAAGGATCTTGCGATTGGATTGTTCTTAAGAGATTTAAAAGGACCTAATTGATGATATATTGAGGTAGTAAGAAGTTATATAACTTATTGAGATAGAATCTTAGATGATAATTTCTAACCTTAGAAGTTGACCTTAACACCTTGTGGTAGGAACACCTACAGTATTTAGAGTGAAACTTCTTTCTTGTGGTAGAAACCCATATTGAGTGATCTTTTGATCACATCCTTGGATCCTAGTGCAAGACTCACCTAATTAGAGTAAGGATTGATAGTCTTGATAAATCCTTGTTGAATAAATAAAATCATTGAACTCAGATTGTTAGTGGGTATAGTAGGGTATACCCATAATACTGGATTATTTCAGTAGCATTCAGGGTTGGTTGATTTATCTTAGTGCAAGATTATGTTTGTGTTCTATCCTGCGAGTGTAGTCGAACATAGTCTCACTTAAATTAAATCATTCAATCCTAAGAGTGTTATAATTAGGGCTTAGATCATTAGCTTATTTGAATAAAAATCATAATTGGGTGATGCCTCCTATCAAAGATTACTTCCATAAGTGTGCTTCAAGCAAATTATATGATTCTAATCACCCTCTTTACAACATTAAGTGTGATTGTGAGTTGGGTATTCTAATAGCTTAGCTTGAGATACAAATCTCCATCAGGTGATGCATCTTATCAAAGATTGCTTTGTTAGGTGAACCTTAATCAAACTAAGTGTTAAAACCACCCTTCTTGGAAATATGCTAATTATGTGTATACCATATTTTCATATAATGATTTCTAAGTAAAATCTTAGCTTCAACTAATTATCAAAATTAGAATCTAGGAGTCAGAATCCTTATAGCAGGATTCTGCACAATGGAGATCTTGGATTCATTATCAGATTTTGAAGCATTTCTAGATTTTTGGATTTAAACTCATGTAGTATAGAAGCTTGAGCATGATCATGAGCATGAGTGTGATGATTAAGTTCCATGATAATGTATGAGTATCAGTGATAAATTATAGGTTACAGAATATTGCATATATTAACTAGGGAATTTCAGGATACATCGGCATCACAGTAAATTGTATTCCCAACTAAATGTATGTACACATTGGACCGTATGACTCATAGCAATTCAGTGATAGTCCTATTGCATATCAGTGGCATACAGTATTGTGGCATATTCGGATGCATGATTCCAGTGGTATAATATACAGCATTGGATGTTTTATATTAGTTTCAGATCATTCATTGTTTTTATTTATATTTAGCATTTAGTTTACAGTTCAGTTTTACTTTATTCAATTTATACAGTCTTAGTTATACAGTGCCCTTATAGCTTTTCTGTAATTTTATTTACTTTACTATTATACTGTGATATTTTAGGACTGTTTAGTTTAGTTTCGATGTGTTAGACTTCTTGTCTAACACAGGGTACTTTTGGGATCCCGCAATTTACTAGATCCTGAGCAATTTGTAGAGCCAGGACAGGAGGACTCGCAGGGGATCCAGGAGGAGATGTGGAGTCTTAGTGGACCCATCTTTGGCCTTGCCACTTTTTGCTTTTATTTTAGTACTTTAGTTGAACTCTACTCTTGCATCATTTTTAAATAGCTTGTAATAATTCTGGATGTATTTTTTTTTTTAGATGAATATTTACTATTATTATGTGATAAATGTATTCTGGATGTTTTGCTTTAGCTTCCGCACTCTGTTATTCTATTATTATACGTAGTATTGTAATGTGATTGGCATACTAGAAATACTAATATATTGAGAATATATATTGGATTCCTTATTTACCTTTTTAATCTAATGTATGTACTAGTTCAATACTTAGGATATGTAACTTACTCTTATCTTAAGTATTGACTCTTGACCTTTCTCTTGGGTTATGCCAGCATGCCTTCAGTGTGACTAGTTTCTTTAGTGAGCCTATTCGAGGAGATGGGTTATACCTTCCCGAGTAATGCACCGCTCCGCCACCAAATTTAGTTTATGTTTCGCACGCGGTGACAGGGCGGGGCGCTACAACTATGGGTATACACAATAAAACTCAACTAATAACTTGAGTTCAGTCAATTCTATTTAATCAATAAGGATTACCAAGGCTATGAGATTTAGACTACAAGAGTTGAATCCTACACAAGGTTCCAAGGATGTGATCAAAATAATCACCCAATATAGGTTACTACCACAATGGAGAAATCTCATTCTAAGTACTTTAGGTGATTCTATTATAAGGATCTAAGATCAAGCTTATATAGTTAAAAGGGATCATTTAAGTTCCTACCTCAATGTGTAATAATAAGTCCTCCCTACCGCAATATAATAACAATTATTAAGGCTATTATTATTACCATAGAAAAACCTAATGTAAGATCATCAAGACCTTGCATATCTAATATATATGATAAAATTCATAATTTTTATCCATTAGGCTTGTTTTGATTAGATCAGATGGGTAAACCTATATGAGCAATACCTATACTATAATTATGAGGCATAATCAAGAGTATTATTAAGATTTGATCTTATGATAAATCAACTTAGTTTTATAACTAATTTTATACTAAGAGTCTTATATAAGAGAAAATTAAATATCTAAAGTTTAAGTTCAGATACTTAATCACACAAGCTCTTTAATTACCTTAGCACTTCTAATTTAATGAATTAAGATCAATGTCAAATCATATTCATTATTGGAATCATGTCAATTGAGTTATCTTAAAATCAAATTAATTGGCTATGTGTTTAAGGGTTTATATCTTAATCAAATATGTTAGAGTTTAACCCCTAACCTTACCCAATTAAGACTAATTGTTGATTTATATATTAATAGCTAATCAATGCATTATTGGTGTATTAATGATATCAAATTTCAAATTTAGATTAAGTATTATTTACTTGATCAAGTTATTAAGATTCTTATGTTCAATTATAGTTTAATATCAATTTAAGTAAATCAAAGTGTCCAAATCAGCATTTAAGTTGTCTAACATACATAAATATTCCATTGATTAAACTAACAAGTAATTAAGGCTAATCAAATCTCAAATCAAACATAAAAGGGATTAGCACTTGATTATAAATTTAAAGCAATTATGTTCCATGAAATTTGATTATTAAGATCTACTTGGACATACAAGCAATCAAAGATTCTAAGGATAACATTTGACACAAAATATTTAAGTAAAAATATTAGGGATTTTAGCACATCCTATAAAGAATAAAATTTCACATTTAAATTTCACATAAAATTTTATACAATGCTTAATTTTACTAAAACTAGGTTCAAATTTGATATATTTCAGCCCCTTTAGAGTCCTTAGAATGTGAAAAATATGAAGTTTTGGCCATTACAGAAAGTTCTGGACAGTTCTAGGCAGTTCCAAATAATTCTGGGTGCTATGGTGCGTTGTGGGGCCTTCTGGCTGAAAGCCAGGCGCTACGACATGCTGCGGCGGATTGCAGCGCTGTGGAGCACTGCAACGCTTTCAGGCGTTGCGGCATGCTATGACGCTAGAGTTTTCCGATATTTGAATGCTATAGTGCAGCGGCGCATTGCAGCGCTTTCAGGCGGATTGCAGCGCTTTCAGGCGTTGCGGCGTGCTGCGGCAAAAATCAGCGATGTGGCGCACTACAGCGCCTGTAGGCAGTGCTCGATTTCTGAGAGATGGATGTTACGGTGCGCTACAGCACTTTTAGGTGATGTAATGCGTAGTAGAGATTTGAAGTCCAAAATGTCACTGTTCAATTAATTTATCCCTTGGTTTCATACGGTTTACCTAAAATGACGCTGCAGCCAGCCGTGGCGAGCTGTGACGCATTACAATGATTTCTTTTCAGGTTGTTCTTTTAGCTCCAGAAAGCGCTGCGGCACGCCGTAGCATCCCGCAGTGCACTACGGCAGATTCAACTTGAGACTCGGGCGCTACGGCGCGCGATAGCGCCCGACGGTGATTTCGCCTATGCAAAAACCGTGATGGGTCTTCTTTCGCACTCAAATACTCTCAATCCAGAGCATTCTATGTGCGGTGCCATATATCGATGGAAAGGTTGTTCCGAGACCTTTTAATTGATACTAAAATCAGCATGAACAGATTATTATAACAAGCAAAACTTAAAGTTCTAGCTACTGGTAAACAGAAATCCTTAGTTTTTTCTGACAAAAATTTGAGTTCGATTGAAGCTCATTCCTCCATTAAAATTTCTGTCAAAAAAACTAAGGATTTCTGTTTACCAGTAGATAGAACTTTAATTTTTGCTTGTTATAATAATCTGTTAATCCTTAGTTTTTTTGACAGAAATTTTAATGGAGGAATGAGCTTCAATCGGACTCATTTGAGTCCGATTGTGTAGCGCCACGCCCCGTCGCTGCGCGCAAAAAGGTAAAATTATAATTCGGTGGCGGAGCAGCGCGCCACTCGGGGAAGAATATCCCGTCTCCCTGAATAGTTGAAAACTAAGCCCGTCTGAAGGGCTGCAGACTCAACCTCAAGGAGGGTTGAGAGCTAATACTTAAGATAAAAGTAGTATCCTTATCTTAAATATTAGGCTAATACATATATTGGATTTGAAACACATATAAGGAATCCAATATATGTATAAGGTATCAGCATTTTCAGTATACTGATCACATCACAATATTAAGTATAAGTATTATATAAATAGAGTGCGAAAGCTAAAGCAAACATCCATAAACATTCATCAAAGAAGCTGTATAAAAATATTTATCTCAGAAAAGAAAAGAAAATATATCCAGAGTTATTATAAACATTTTACTAAAATACAAAATAAAAGCTAAGTACTGAACTGAAATAAACTAAGCAGAAAAGTAAAGCTGAAGAAGAGTCCACTAGTACTCCACGGGCTCTCTGGATCTCCTGGGTGTCCTCCTGACCTGGCTCGATATACTGCTCAAGATCTAGCAAATTGTCGGATCCCAAAAGTAACCCGCATTGGACAATAAGTCTAACACATCGAAACTAATCTAAACAGTTTTAGTTATTTATTTAACATTTACATAATATAAGTAAATCTACTGAAAAACTGTAAATGTTATAAAATTGAATAAAACTGTACGAAACTGAAGTAAAGTAAAACTGAACTGAAGATTGATTACTAAAAATGAACCTAAATAGTAATGAATCTGAAACTGAATGATGATCTATAAAATTATGATGTATATCATTGAAATTGTGCATCTGAATATGCCACAACATTGTATGCTACTGATATGCAACCAAAATATCACTGAACTGTTATGAGTAGTACGTCCAATGTATACATATATCCAGTTGGGAATACTGTTTACTGTAATGCTGATACATCCTAAAATTCTCCAGTCAATGTATGCAACATTCCGTAACCTATAAATCATCACTGATACTCATACATCATTCTGATACTCACACATCATGCTTATGCTCATGCTCATGCTTCTAAGCTACATGAAATAAATTCAAAAATCCTGAAAAATGCTTTGACCGATAATGAATTCAATGTCTTCATTGTGCAGAATACTGCTAAAAGAATTTTAACTCCTAAAATTTTAACTTCGATAATTAGTTAAAGCTGTGAGTTTATTTGAAAATCATTACCTGGGATGATTGTACACACATATTTAGCATATTTGCAAGAAAAGTAGATTTAACCCTTAGCTTGTTTAAATTGTACTTATCAAAGCGCACTACGATTGGAGGCATAACTCGGTCATAGTTTACATCTCAAGCTAAGCTATTAAATATCCTAATTATAAGCATACTTAGTGTTCTATGCAAAGTGACTTGGGATACTTAGTTTGCTTAAACTGCACTTATCGAAGCGCACTACGATAGGAGGTAGAATCCGATCACAGTTTATATCTCAAACTAAGGATCCTGTTCACTAATTGTAACACTCTTAGTCTTGGAAGATTTATTCTAACGGGACTGTATTCATCTAATCCCTCGGGATAGTACCTATTATAAGTCCACATTGGAGTGAATAAACCAATCCTGAATACTACTGAAGTAATCCCGTACCATGGGTATACTCTACTACACCCAACCAATAATCTGAGTTCAGACAATTTTATTTAATCAATAAGGATTTATCAAAGCTATTAATCCTCACTCTAAATGGGTGAGTCCTACACAAGGCTCCAAGAATTTGATCAAAGATCACTCAATGTAGGTTACTACCACAAGGAATAAGTCCTTATTTAAGTACTTTAGGTGATTCATACCACAAGGTATTAAGTTCAACTTCTAAAGTTATGAAGGATCATCTAAGTTTCTACATCAATAAGTTACAAAAGCTCTTCCTATCTCAAGGTATCTATAATTAAGGTCTTTAAACATTTCAAGAATGATCCTAAAGTAAGACCCTCAGGATCTCACTTTTCCACTTCTTAAGTTAACATTAAGGGTTTACCTAATAGACTTGGATTAAAGTGATCAGGTTAGATAACTAAAAGTTCATCTGACCCTTTCCTATTCTACAATCATGGGGTAAAATCAAGGATATTATTAGAATTAGATCGTTTCATCAATTATTACAATTTTATTATTCATCTTTATGCTAATAGACTTATATAGAAGAAAATCAATGATCTAAAGTTTAAATTTAGATGGTTCAATCACACAGATTTAATATTAACCTTAGCACTTCTAATTCAATGATTTAAAATCAATAATAAATCAAATGCATTATTAGAATAATATAAGTTGAATTATCTTATAATCAAATTAATTGATTAAGTGATTAAGGTTTAGGTCTTAATCAAGACAAATTAGGGTTTAACCCTAGCCTTTCTACCATTAAGACCAAATATTAATTTAAAGGTCAATGACAAATCAATATATTATTAGTGTATTATTGATGACAAATTTTAGGTTTAGATTAAGTATCATTTACTTAATCAAGTCTTCAAGATTCTCATGTTCCATTATAGTTTAATGTCCACTAAGCAAATTTAGGTATTGAATTAAATGTTAAAGTTCTCTAACATACATCCTACCTTCATAAAAGCATAGAAATGTAGAGTTGACATAAAATGGAAGGTAATTAAGGTTAACTAAATTCTAAATCAAACCAAAGGAGTTAGCACTTGATTATAAATCTAAAGATTTAGGTTTCATACCATTTAGTTTTTAAGATATACTTATTCAATACAAGCATTCAAGGGTTCTATTATCTAGCAATTAGACACAAGACATTTAAGATACATAAAATGTTTTGAGCACTTATTAAAAAGGACAAAGTTTCAAACTTAATTTTCACATAGAATTTTATGCAATGCTCAATTTTAACTAAACTATATTCAAATTTGATATAATTCAGTCCCACTAGGGTCCTAGGGATATTAAAATGCAAAAATAGTGAAGTTTTGGCCATTTCTACCATTTATAATCATTTTTAGAAAATTCTGGGCGCTACGGCGCGCTATTACGTGCAGCAGCGCTTTTGGGCGCTGTAGCGCGCTGCTGCGCGCTATGACATGCATCTGTGCTTTTAGGCGTTGTAGTGCACTGCGGCGCGCTATGGCGCGCAGCCACGCTTTTGGGCACTGTAGTGAGCTGCGGCGCACACTGTAGCGCACTGGGGCGCGCTGCAGCGGTCCAAGTTTGAAACTTGGGCGCTGTGGCGCGCTGCAGTGGATTTTGGGCTGTGGTGCGCTGCAGCGCATTCAAGCGCTGTGGCAGATTTACATCAGATTATTTCTTTATACATCGCAAGATTATTTAAGACGCTGCAGGGTGCTGTAGAGTGCTACGGCGCGCTACAGCGGGCTATGGCGAACGAGTTGCTGCAACTCGGGCGCTACAGCGCGAGACGGTAATTTCGCATGTGCGAAACTTATAAAGGGCTTTATTTCAGGCTCAAATACTCTCAATCCAGAGCATTTTATAAGCAGTCCCATATATCAATGGAAAGGTCTTTCCAATACCTTTCCATTGATACCAAAATTGGTATGAACAAATCATCCTAACTATACGAACAATGGTGATAAATATCGGGGTATGCAGAATAGACGAACAACAGAGCAGTTTTCTTTCAGGAAAATGTGATGTTTTAAAGAGCCTAAATAGCTTTCATACATGCTTATGGATTTCTAAAAATACATTCAAGCATAATTACAACATTAAGAAGGCAAGGGAGAGGAGTAAATGGGTACCTTAGATTTTAGGAGAGGAAGAAGAGGACTCTATTTTCTTCAAGACCTTGGAGAGGAGCTTCTTTTTCAAGGTGCAGCAATGGAGGAAGGAGGGAGAGCTTGGGAGGGAGAAGGACCTTCAGCTTTGGCAGCAAAGGGGAGAAGGAGGGGTTGTGCTCCCTTAATAAAGGAGAAGGAGAATGATGGAGTAGGGGGATAGGCCATCATGAGCCTATGGAGAAGGAGGGCATGGGAGAATGGGGGCGTCGGTCATGGAAGGGGGGCTGTTAGGGAAATAAATTAAGAAATTGATTTTCTTAATTAAATAAATAAATAATTATTTTCTAAATTGCTAAAAATTCAGGTTAAATAAACGCGCTTCGAAAATTCCCAAAAATTCACTCCTAGTTAATTTGGGGGTGAGGAATTCAAGGCGAAGTCGGAATTTGATTTTGACGATTATTTAATTATTCCATTTTCTGGTGCATTTAATTATATTAAAATATTGGCGAAAATACGACAACTTCCAAACGCGTCCAAAAGATCACCCCTAGCTAATTTGGGGGTGACGATCGCAACGGTGAAGTCGTATTTCGATTTTGAGGTCAAATTAAATACCTCAATTTCCTAATTAATTAAATATTAAAATAATCAAAATATTTGATTTAGCTCCGAATCACACCAAATCTTTAGGGATTGATTCAAATGACTATATGAACTTAACATAATGATAATTAAGATATGATTAGGCTTAAATTAAGCTGGGTAACAACCTTGAGTTGTTACAGATTGAGGCTCTACGATTACACCTAGACATTATGCAAGAGCTAATAAAAGTATCACCCATAGCATTTTGATAAATCAAAGAGAAAGTTGCCAATGAAGTAGGGCAAAGGGGTACCTTCGACCTTGCAAGAATGGAGGAAGATGACTTGGAAGCTTGAGCTTGAGACTTGAGGGCTTCTCCAATAGCAACTTAGCAAGGAAGGAGGAGAAGAGGAGACTTCAGTTTGAGAGCCAAGGAATGAATAGGAGGGGGCTGAGTTTCATTTTAAAGGAGGAGAAAGGCATGGGCTATGGGAAGAAAAATGGAGAAGGAGAGGAGGGTCTTGTGGCGCCCCACCTCGCAATCCACAAGATTAAACTAAGGGGTGGTGTGTCACTCTAGAAAATCCCTCACTTAACATTGGATTAGGTGTAAATCCTAATCTACTAGTAAGGAAGAGATGAGCTACTGCATATATGCTATATAATCAGTCACTAAATAAATACAGAATCAGAGTGCAGAAACAAAGTAAAGTAAATAGTACATCTAATTTATCACAACACATAAAAGAAATGCAACATATAGTTCAGAATAAATAGTACAGTAAGGAAAACATAGTTAAAGGTATATGTATCATTACAATATTTTAAAATAGTTTAATGAAATAAAGAGCAAAACTTTCATTTTCACAAATAAGCAAAAAATGATCTAAACAGCTTTTGGTTCTCCCGGCTGCTCCTCCTCAACATAAGGCTCCTCCTCTTCAGCACCAAGCTCCTTAAACCTATCTGATTCTAACATTATTGGTTTCACAATATCAGGGCCCCACCCAATAAAAAAAAATTTTATTAGATAATTATCTAAGCACATTTTAGGTTGAATATTTTTCATGAATTATTAATATCACAATTTTACTTTAACAAAACCAAAATCCTAACTAGCATAAGAGCAATAAGAATACAAGGAGAAGGATAAGTTATAAATACATCGCTTATAACTAAACAAGTTTTGAGGCAAAAAAGCACACCTCAAAGTAAGCTGAGTAGGGATAAGCATACATATATAATATAATAATTAAAGAATTGAAAGAAAAACTAATCCTAAGTATGTTGATGATCATATGATATATATAGGCTTAGAATAATAAATTTGAAAGTGGTACATATAGTAAGTGATGAATCCATAAATTATATCTAAAATAAAGGGATATTTCATTCACTTAAGATCTTTTAAGCTGCTCCTAAATCAATATTTTTTATCTTTTTCAGGGAAATGGCATCCAAAGGAGTTCTGAGGCATATCTACAAAAATTTTCAAATTTATTAAAGGAATCCGCTCAGCGCGCTGCAGTGGAATTATTTAAACTTTATAAATAGGATGCTCACTAATTGAACAGTATTTTTTGCAAAATGAGCCGCTACAGTGCACGGTCGCGCGCTGCAGCAGTCTGCAGCGGAAATATTTCCAATTTTATAAAACGGGGAAAATCGATTAATTGAACAGTGTTTTGCAAAATGAGCCGCTACAGTGCGCGGTCGCGCACTGCAGAGGTCTGCAGCAGAAATATTTTGGACTATATAAACAGAAAAATCACTTAATTGAATAGTGTTTTGCAAAACGAGCCGCTACAGCGAAAATATTTTTACTTTAAAAATGAAAAGTTAAGTAATTGAACAGTAAATTTGCAAAATGGCCCGCTGCAGTGGGACATCTTCCAAACCTCAAACGCGGTAGCGCACGGCAGCGGGGGACTTGGCGAATTTGCTAAGGACCATTGCACGCCGTAGCGCGCTGTGGCGCGCTGCAGCGGCCCGCCGCAATTTTTTCCAGATAGCATTTATTATGGCTGGGGACATGACCTCTATCCTGCATTTTATCCCCAGCCATCATTCCCAGCAGCTGCTATGTTTTTATTTGAAAAAGAAGACCTTGAGGTGATATTTTGGTTAAATAAATGAAGATATTTGTCACCTCACCATCAATAGAGGATTTTGCCATCATGAGTTCAGAATTTTAAATGACATTGCTAGTTTTGAAATAAAGGCAGCCCCTCTCCTATAAATACCCCTCCTCTTGACTAGAGGAGGGTTCACAATTTTAGCCAAAAATCCACTAAGTAAGGAGGAGTGCCAAGGAAGATAGGAACTCCCCAAGGGTGGCAAAGTAAGCTCTTGCATTGGAAGAGAAGGAAGAAGGCAGCACTAGTGACCTAAGAAGGATGCATTGAAAAGGAGAAGAAGGATTCCGGAGAACTTCCAAGGAGCGTTTATAGTATCTTCTAACCTCTACTCTTGCATTTCTTTTTAGTTAATCATGAAAGGGTCTTTATCTATGTATATGTTTTTCTTCTTTTTTTTTGTGATGAGTAGCTAAACTCCCTTGGGGAGGGTTAGGGTGAAGTCCCATGTGCATGATGTAATATTAATGTATGAAGTTTTTTTTTTCAAGCATAATATATTTGTGATCTTAATGCCTTGCTAAGAAATATTTTATTTAATTTAGTCTTGAATGTGGATTAAGAGAAAAGAACTAAAAAGGCTCAAAAACTAAATTGTCTGTGCTCCTTAGCTCACCTTAAGTTGGATGCTAGGTTATGAGTGCATGAAGCTTGGAACTATGTGACAAAGCTCTTGAGCCAATGCACCTCAACCTAAGCTCAACCAAAGAGTTGATGCAAGTGATGCTAAGACCCACTAAATGAGCTCCTTAGCTCAATATAATTGAGGTAGAGGAAGGAAGTGTTGAGAGCTCATAAACTAAGTGATAATCATTGAGCCCAACATATGAATCCCTCATCTTAACTATGTGAGATGCGAGTGATGCTCATAGTGGAAATCAATACTTGTAAGATCCTAAGATTTAATAATCAAAGTCTCCTTGATCAAGAGAATAAGATAAAAAATAAAATCCAAAGAATCTTATAAGAGTCTTTGTGCCGAAATAGAACCGAATGTGAGTTCATTTTGTGCACGAGATTTGAACTTGTAAGACCTTGAGTAAAACTCAAAGAAAAACAATGTGCACTTGATTTTAAGTTAAAATGAAAGATAAAGTTTGAGAAACTAATACGCATAAATATTATATCATGATATGTGGGATGGTCCCAACTCTCCTCTTTCTCTTATCTTGCTATTTCTACTTAGTGATTATTGTGCTAAATTAAAACCAACTCATCCATTATATTGTAGCTTAAACATTAGTAAGAATAGATACACCTTAATGCCAAATCAACCAATTCTCTAAGGATCGATAAATTCCCAGAAATTAACACTTTCCACTTATTACTTCTGACCACGTACACTTGCGTGTGAGCGCAGACATGTATTTATAGTCTGTCAATAAGCAGTAAAATCTAACATCCTATAAGTATGTACAAGTGAGTAGGTAAGTAAGTAAAGCTAGCTGAAATAACATGCATCATTAAAACAGTAAGTAAAAAATTGAAACAGAAATAGGTATGTACAACTGCCATATCAAAAAATTGGCCAATCGAGCTCAGCATAATTCCCAAAGCCTTTCTTGGCTAGGGCAGACATAACAGTACAACAAAATTGAAGAGGCAGTAAATACAAATACAATAAGTTTTAATTATTTTACTTTTGCTTATATGGACACGTCCAAAAGAAGCTGAGGATTCAAGCACATCTGCAAGATTATACGGGTTCCAAGCTTAACATACACTACTCAATGAGTAATGTTAAACATTCTTATTACTTCTTACCCCTGTCTATTAGAGTAAATGTACACCAGAACCTACCAGAATATAAATGAACCCAAGGCAACTGCTGTCCTAATTATTCTAAGTTTTTATTTCATGCACAAAGTTATCTTATATGATATGTTCAAGGAAATAAGAACAAAATACAAGGAATGTGTAGCACAAATAATCAAGTAGTAAGTAAGGGACTCATCTACACATGGTGACACTGTTGTTGTCTAATTAACTATTCTAAGTTACACAAGTTCAGAATCTCCAATTCCTACTATCGAGTGTAACTTAGCAACATGGCCTTATAGATTACAAAATATTAGGACTAGATAGGTCCTAATATGATTAAATCAATATTGACTATGCAGGTTAAATAAGAAATCATCATGACTTAGCTTATGAATTTAAAAGTTCTAGACTAAGAGCTGATCAAAATCTACTAAAGTAAGGATTATGAGTTAAACACCATGATGATTAGAGTTAATCACCTAATCCAAGAGTAAAGTTTAAGGACTAAAACTTAAGTCTAAATGTGAACTAATAATTAAGGCAAATCTTATTAAGTAAGGTCACACTTAATATGATGGATATCTAATCTTAAATTTAAGGTTAAAAGATCAAATAATCACAAGCAAACTATAAAAATCTATAAACTACAAAAACTAAGGTTTCATTCATAGAGTAACCTAATTTATCCAATGAATGAATTCTAATTTAAGTCATATTCTTAATTCTTAAGAAAAAAGCTCTTAAGGAACTAAGTGAACACCCATGCACTAATCTTAACTAATCCTGATTGAAAATTTAATTTAATCATTAGAAGATTTTAAGATAGGCATGATGTAAAATGAATCTCACATTATGATGCTTATTACTTAATTATTTTACATAAAAAGATACAATTCAACTCATAAATTTATTATTATTCAGTTTGCTGATTACTTTTTATTTTGCTGATTACTATTTATTTCACTATTTATTATTCATTTTGTTGATTACTATTTATTTTGCTGATTACTATTCATTTTATTGATTACTATGCATTTTATTGTTTACTATTCATTTTGCTAATTACTATTCATTTCACTGTTTACTATTTATTTTGTTGATTACTATTTATTTCGCTGATTACAATTCATTTCGATGTTTACTATTCATTTCGTTGTTTTCTATTCATTTCACTGATTACTATTTATTTCGCTGATTACTATTCAGGTATTAATAATGATAATTATTTTAATGATTATTTATGAATTATTTGACTTCTCATTAAGTATTTAATTTTTAATAGCAATTATCATATTAATATATTCTAACTCAAAATGAGCCTTTACAAAACTAAATGCTATGCAATTCAAAGAAGTGTATCCAAGTGGAATGCTCGCAATCTTATGAAATTTTGTATATGATTGGATAAAAAGTTATACAATAGAATCAAGTTCCAGTCTTATCATTAATTCATTCATATAAATCAATATGATTATAAATGCGTATATTTGTAATACGGTTGAAGTCACTCTTGCTGAAAATAAAATTAAAGGTAACCTTAAATATTTCAAGCATATCAAAGATAGACCATTAAGAATTGTTTTGGTGATGTAATTGACATTTTTAATATTCATGAATTTGACATATATCAGTTCATTATTCTGTTCATAGATGATATTTTGACTAATTCACATTTTGATGAGAATCACAAACATCACTTGAGAATTGTTTTTATAATTGCTTCCAATTGTTGTAGGCACTCATTCAAGACTTTAACAATGATAAAATAAAATAAGAAATCTCGAGTCTTAAATGAGTGCCTACAACAAATGGAAGCAATCAAATAAAAGCAATGAATCAATAAAGAGATCTATGGAAATTAACTCGCAAATCAAATTATTATTTAAAGAAAATCATTTTAAGAGATCCAAGTAGTGGAGCTATGATCATTGGACACGGAGAGTACCTTGATGGCGCTGATAAGATCAGGATGTGATAAGGCGGAAGAGGAGCTCTCGGCTGTTGGTTGGATGGGACTTAGCGAGTTGCAAAAAATAACCCGAGTGCGGCTAAAGCCATAAGGCCATCAGGGCAGAGCCTGTGAGGTGGGGAGACGCATCGATAGGCTGGATGCGCATCAACGGAGGCTCCAAGGAGAGGAGGTGACATGCGTCGAGCGAGGGGGAGGAGGTGCATCGATCGATCGCGTGAATGGAGGGGGGGTCGACCACTCGAGCGATTTAGGGCATGCGAATGGAATTAAGGATGGATTGATAAAGGAATGCATTTAATTTAATTTAATTAACTTAATAATTAATTCTCTAATTTTGCTTTTTATTAATTGATTTTTTTTTATTATTAGAATGATTTTCAAAAATCACAAAATATTCACCCCTAGCTAATTGAGGAGTGAGAAACGCAACGGAGAAGTCAAATTTTTGATTCAATGACTATTTAATTTTTCTAATTTTTGGGGTATTTAAATATTATTAAAATATTTGATAAAATTTTGACGACCTCCGATTGCCACCAAAACATCACCTCTAGCTAATTTGGGGGAATTAGCGCAATGATGAAGTCTGATTTTTGATCTGATGTCAAAATAATTAAGCAAATTTACTTCTATATTCTGGCTTGCTATTCTGCAATACTTGTGGATGGATTTAGCTTTAAGTACTATTTTTCATCCTCAGATTGATAATCAAACTGAGAGGATTAATCAGATCTTAGAAGATCTTCTACGTCTTTGTGCTCTTGATTTTGGTGGATCGTGGGAAGATCATCTTGCCTTAGTTTAGTTCGCCTACAACAATAGTTTCCAGTCTAGTATTAGTATGGCTCCTCATGAAGCTCTTTATGGTAGAAGGTGTACAACTCCTGTTACTTGGACTGAAGTAAGAGACTCTCAGTTTTATGGTTCTGAATTGATTGAGGAGATTACTATAAAAGTTGTAATGATTAAGCATAAATTGATGACAGCTCAGGATCGTCAGAAGAAGTATCATGATGCTTGTCATCGTTCATTAGAGTTTCAAGTTGGTGATCGTGCGTATTTGAAAGTAAGTTTGATGTGTGGTATGCAGAGATTCGATATTTTTGGAAAGCTGAGTCCAAGGTATCTAGGACCCTTTGAAGTGATTAAAAAAATTGGAACTGTAACAAACTTAGTGTTGTTACTCATTAATTAATGACAAAATTGACAAGAATCATTTTTCATTAGTCTTATAATAGTATTAGGAGCCTCAATTTCAATTTTCGTACGATTTAGAAATTATTTAGTAATTTCCAATATTTCTTGGTTTTTTGATAATCTGAGAATACCTAATTTATTTTAATCTCAGAATCAAAAATGGAGTTTACCATTGGACTCACCACACCCAAATTAGCTAGGAGTGATATTTTAGAAGTGTTTGGTAGCATCGAATTTCCCCAAAAATTTTAATAATATTTAAATATTTAGAAAATTATGATAGTTAAATTGACCTCCGATCAAAAATTCAATTGTATTTTTGAGTTCCCCACACCTCAATTATGTAAAGGTGAATTTTTAGAATTTTTGGGAGAGCATTTGGTTATTTAATTTTGATTAAATTAAAATTGGTTAAATTAATTAATTAAATATTCATTTAACTTAATTAATAAACATGTAAATTATTTTATTTCCATCAATTTAATTTAATGATAGCGGAAGATCCATTGTTCTCCTCCTTACACCAAACAGCTTTAGGCTTTGAACTGGTGAATTGATTTTTTTTTTTAAATTAGATCCAACAGCACGTCCTTGCCGCTTGATCCAATTGTTGGATCTTTGCTTCTGATGGACGGCTCTAATCCCAAAATTGTACGTCTTCCACCTTCTCCTATCATCGTACCCTACTGAGAAGGTGGTGGAGGTACAATTTCTATTTTTGGCCTCCCCCTTCATCGATTAACCTCCCTAGGCGCTCATCTTCTTTATTTTTTTGGCCTCCTGAAAGCTCGAGCGAAAATGAGGCGCTACAGGAGCTACCAGTTAGAAGTAGATTTGTGGGCTTGATTGTTTCTTATGAGCACCAGCCTATTCAACGACTTCAAACCTTCATGTACCCCCTGCGAGTGATCCATCCTCATAAATCTAATTTTAATTTAGAGTTCGTTCTTAATCAAATTGAGGGATTCATTTAAGCTCGTTTGATTTGTATAAAGCATCGGTATTTTTTTTAGTATCACATTTTTCTTCTTTTCTTTTTTTATCAAAGCTCCAAACCTCTATCTTCTTCCTTTAAGTATGGCTGGAAAGATGATCAAAATTATGGGACTTTTGCATTTTTCAATCAGAGCTTGTCATTAGCTTTCCTTGGAGGGGAGATGCGCAGCATTGGATTGCCTGTTCATGAAGTTAGACCTTGCCCGAAATTTTATTGCCGACATAATACCTGAGGTTGAAGAAGATGCATAGTGCACAGTTCAATTGAACCATGACACTGCGGTTCATTTAAATTAAGATAAATGAACCGTTCAAATTTTTCACACGGTTCAATTCTCATAATTTGCTTGTGCTGTGTGTCGAAATCCTTCCTCATGCGGGGCCCACTTTAATTTAATTCTGTACTGTCATATTTAATTTATAATAAAGAGTATTATTATATAGCTCTCAAATATTTTTCAAAATATATTGATGATTAGAATTTAAAGAATTAAGTAAAATAAAATTTTTTTATTAAATTCACTTTTTGCTTATGGGCTCATTAAAATATATTTATTAATTCTAAGCATTCATATTTTTTTGAAAGATATTTGAAAATTAAATAATATTTTTCTTTAATAAATTGTTATAAAACTTTGTGCAACTCTTATTTAATCTTTAATAAATTAGTTAGACGCTGATAGAATTAATAGCTGAGAATTAAATAAAAAATGTGTAGATTAAATAATAGTTATAATTAATTTTAAATGTAAATGTGTGGTTCATTTAAATAACTGTTATTTAATCTTTAACAAAAAAAAAAATCTGCTTTATATACTTAAATTTTAAAGTACATATTTTCATTATGTTATAAATCACAAGATAATTATCCTAATTATGCTATATAATATATCATTTTAATTACAAAAATGTGTAAATTAATAATATGCAATTTAATTTCTAATTTCATAAATATTTTAATTAGTTAAAATTTAAGATTAATTAATTAATTATAAATTAAGTTCATCATTTTATATGACCTAATTTGATCATTTAATATCCAAATTAAATGATCAAATAGTCCATTTCACTCACAAAAATGTGAGAATTATGAATATGAAATCAAATTTAATATTTGAATCCTAATTTTTTTAATCACTTTTTAACTCTAATTAGGAGTTTTAGACACCCTAAATTTCAAATATTGTCCAAAATTGACCTACTTAGTGTTATTTTTCTCCTTATGATATAAGGATTTCAAATATATGTATATTATTTATATTGGACAACAAATTATGATTTTAGATTTTTGACTCTTAATTAGTGTTAATATGATGAATTTAATCTTCTTTAATGGCATGTCTTAGTATCTTAAAACCTTAGGATAGATAACATGTCACATTATTTTCCTCACATATCAATTTATATTATTTATGTTGAGCTTAGTTCTCATTATTTTAGATATGTGAATCAATTATAAATTACTTGATTCACCTTTCAACCATAAGGTAGAAATTCTAAGATTGATTTAAATGTGAATTGTAGTTGATCCCTAGATCTATTAGTTATATCCATTAAGTATAGTTAGTCATATAGTACTTTTGTAATTGTAGATTATTGAATCAACTAGGACTAGCCTTTAGTGACTAGACTAGAGCATAGTTTATTCATCATAATTCTTAAAGTCTTTGCTTGAATTCTTTAAGAGCTAGTAATATGAATCATAATTCATTTATGGTAGTTTAAGAATTCTATTGATTTCCTTAACCTTCAACTATTAGAAAACATAGAACTTATAGTTCTTAATCCCTTCATTTGATTACTTTAAGCCTTTCAATTTTACTTTAACCTAGCTAGATTAATATTTGATTTGGATATAACTTTTGTACTACAACCTAGCTAGAGAGCCTTAGTGAATTAAACCTTAACTTCTAATTCCTTAAGTTTGATAATTTCTTAATCTCAATCCTTTCTTACTAGTTACCTAAACCTTGATTTAATTATCATAATTGAATCTTATAGTTTAGAACTAGAATAGAACTAGTTTCTATTTGTATTGATTATACTTATAGATTATTTTATCATATCATAATAAATAAATCAAAACTACTATTTTCAAAATCCCAACTACTACTATATTTATAATTAACTTGAGATCAATATCTCAAAGTTAATTAGGAGCTCAATTAGCTCCAATTATTAAGTAAATCATTAAAATTAGATAACTTTGGATATCACTTAGTTACAATTATTAAATTTTCCTTGAATATTTGCTTAGCTTTGAGCCTTATTCATTTGAATCATTTATATAAGACATTGTGCATGAATAAAACTTTCACATTAAAAACTATAAGGGTTTATACTATTGGATAAGCCAAGGACAGGATAATAAGGAGTAATAAGGAGACTTCACATTCTCAGATGGTGAATGTGGGTGTCATTTATTTTGACCCCGCTTTCTTTTACTTATTAAACAGACGTGTTCAACTACTCGCTTCATTCTGTATTTGCTCGTAGAATGAGTACTTTCTTAAAATAACTTTAATCATTTAAATGTGAGATCTTCTTCAATCTTATTGATTTTTAAGGCTCATCATAATTTTAAGCTATGTTACCTTCCATAGTTCGAGAGTATGTGAATCTTAGACTAATAGTCTAAGATCTTCCTCCAATTTCTATACTTTGTATTTTCCATGCTTTAGTATTGTACTTTATTTATTTACAGTTTACTTAGATTACAGTGAATATTGTTATAATTATATTTAAATACTCCACTGTCTTATTTCTTTACTTAGCATAAGCTCATTTGAACATATACATGCTTTACTTCATTTACTTTCATATGCACTTTAGTTTCCTTCTAGCATATTTTGGATACTTTTACCTTTGTTTTAATTGGAGGCTAAGATGTATATTTATGTGAGTATTTTAACTCACTTGCCTTTTTATTTACTTTTATTTTCCCACACTTTTATGCTTACCTTCTTGCACCCTTGCTTATGTTAGGTTGTGTAACAACTCAAGTTATTACCCTAATTAATTAGGATTAATTAAAGTCCTGATTCTGATCTCAATATACTAATGAAATCATTAAGAATTCACTACAAAGAACTAGTCCAAATCTAGAGTCAAACAGATCAAATCCTGATTTTGGAAATTTCAGGATCATTAGAATTTGACCTAATTATTTTGATCTCAAATTGAAAAATAGACTTTGCTATTGCGCTCATTGCCCCCAAATTAGCTAAGGGTGAAGTTTTCATGTCAATCGGAAATCGTTGAAACTTTGACGATATTTTAATAATATTTAAATACCCCGAAAATTGGAAAAATAAAATATTCGTCAAATCAAAAATCTGATCTCACCGTTGCAATCCTCACCCCTCATTTAGTTAGGGGTGAATATTTGGGAATTTTTAGGAGTCAATTAAATATTTTAAAATTAAATATTAATATAGGATTTTAATTATTTATTCTAATTAAATTATATAAATTAATTGGCGCTATCGGGTCGGATCCGTTAAGCCTAACGGATCCGCGAACCTACACAACATCGTGCGGGTTCGGCCCTACCGCCAGCGATCTTGCTAGATAAGGCCGAGTTTCTGAGCGGGTGTGCGAGATGAAGGCAGAGGACTCCGGGCCCGTCCCGCATCCGCACGCACGAGTCGCGTGCGAGCTTGGGGTCTGCGGGTGCAGTGGGGGCCGCATGTCCGCGTGGCACACCCTGAGTCGTCGCGCGTCCCGTGGTTGGGCACGCTTCAAGAATCGCTAGCGTCAGCCATGGGTCCCGCCGTCCGATCCGTTCCCAGTCCCGAGCCATCATGTGGCTCGGTGGGGCCTGCTCCTGGTCCATCGCAGCTGCTGTGGGGCCCGCTGCAAGCCCGTGGCCAAGGAGATGGCGCCATGTGTCTTGCTGGGCTCCGTGCCATGATTGTCCCGCATAAAATAATAATAGATAATTATATATATATATATATATATATATATATATATATATATGTATATTTTAAGAACTTTCCATTCCATTAATTATAACAAAAGAGATACTTAAACAAGAAAGCCTCCAGCCGGGCCACACCATCAAGCCCCTCACTGAACCCCACAACAAAACTCAGAAAGAAACAAAAAATCCAAAAACTCCAAAACAAATCAAAACCAACCAAACACAAAAGTATGCATCCACGCACAACCTCCCTTCCCCAACAACGCCTCAGAAGATCGGGAATAAGACCTCGATAAGCGTCGTAAGCAACAACAGAAGGAACCAGAAGCTAAACGCAAGCAGGAGAAGACAATCCCTCAGCCTATCCGGCCTGTGCAGAGAAAGCGACCACCACTCCAGAGCACTGCATACCTCGAATAGCATGATGGCACCGAACCAGAAGACCTTATGCAAGCCGAAGACCAGCATTGCGAGCTGCGACTGGGCACTGGCAATAAAGAACTCCCACAGTGCCCTGGCCAGACACAAGAACGGCCAAACCAGACGAAGCATCCTGAAGAAAAAGAAGAGAGAAGGACTACAGCGCAGCCTACTTGGGACAGAGCAGAAAGTAAGCCACCATTCAACAATCATTTTGTAACAGGGGAAAAGCAGGGACCAAAGCAAAGGAGGCGGAAGGAGAGGGGCAGGGGTAGAGAGATTACTACCAGCCTACCCTCACTTTCGCTCACCGAGCTTTTAAGAAAGGCACTTGGCAACACAGGCAACGAAGTATCGCGCCGCAGCAGATAACAACATGATCCTCCCGAGGAGGTCGACAGAACCAACTGAAAGGACAGAGAGCAGGCACCAGGAGAAAAGACCAGTAATGTCACCTCGAGGCGGCAGAGCTAATAAAAGGGTAGCGCAGAGGAACCAAAAAACCAGACCACAGCACCGATCCGTTATGAAGCAACAGAAAGAAAAAGGAATCCTCTGCTCCAAGCGAAAGAAAGCAACACCAGCAAAGAACCTTACTCCCAGCACCACCAGCAAAATAATTGAAAATACTCCAACCAAAAGAAAAAAAACCTACTAGGGACTTATATTTTGTAAGGAGATAATGTTTGCACCAGCAAATGGATTTGAAGGATCCACAAAAAGAGGTTAATGTTTGCAGATCCCTAGTGAGAAAGCACCTAGAGCGCGATCCAGGGAATAATCCAAATTTTAACTCCCGCTCCCACCTTTCACAACCACCAAAACTCAAAAACTTTAGCATGATTCCAGCACTTCCAGCCAATCTTACTAAAGAACATCTCTCCCGAGAGAGAGCAATTCACTCTCAAGACAAGGAAGAACTTCGGATACCCCAAAATTGTGATAATATTGACAAAAAGATGGGCATCCGGATCCCCTGTAAAATAACCGAATAGCCCAGCAAACTTCATATAACTATCGGTAGCCTCCCTTAGTAGACGAAAGTGCATCAATTTTTTCCCCACTTTACCTTTGACCTGGCAGCCCAGATTTGCCAGCAAATTTGGCACACAAGCGTAAAACCCCATTTTCCCAAGTGATTAAAGCACCAGAGCAGAAGAGCCGAGATAGAAGAGAGGTTGGAGGATGAAACTGACCTCAGGAGATCGAAATGGGACCAGAGGTCCCTAGCAACCGGGCACTCGAGAAAAAAGTGAGACAACGACTCTTCACCCTGGCAAAACACACACTTGGAAGCTAACAACACGCCCCTCGCTTTGAGGATGTCATCAGTCGATAAAAAATTCTTAAAAATTTGCCAAATGAAGAAAGAGAGAGCAGTCATAGGCAAACAGAACCAACCAGGCAAGGTCGTCGGAGAGGGCTCAAGAACCAATTTTGCAAGTTTCAAATTTGGCTTCGACCCTGCACCGACCACAACCATCATAGAGTCAACCCCTTCCAAAATAGGCGTATTACAAATCAGGTTAACCAAACCCACCTCCAGAATAGCTGTCTCAACCTTGGAGTGATCCCACTTGCCCTCCTACCAAAACTCAGCCACCGAAATCAGGGCCGAACCCACCACTGAAGCCAAAGAGTGGAGGGGACCCTCCTTTAATCACTTGTCAAACCAAAAGGAACAGGACCCATCCCCAATGGACCAGATGATACACCCTTCGACCTCACTCCTAATTCTTAAAAGATTCTGCCACACTATTGAGTCATTTTGGAGAGAACCCCTTACAGATATATGGAGTTTTGACCCATACTTATTGTGCATAAAGGAGGACTAAAGGCCCTCCCCACTCCTTAACCTCCACCAAAGTTTGACACAAAAGGCAACGTGGATCTTAGTCAGAGGACAAAGACCCAAACCACCAGTGGCCTTAGGGACAGCTAACGACTTCCAGCTGCACCACCTAATAGCTTTCCTACCAGCATAATCTCCCCAGAGGAAGCTGTTGCAGAGGGTTTTGAAACGACTGATAAACGCAGCCGGCGGCCGCAGCACCGCTAGGAAGAAGTTAGGAATAACATTTATGACAGCTTGGAGGAGGACAAGCCGGCCCCCAAAAGAAAGACATTTTGCCGCCCAGCCATTGACTTTCAAAGAAATGCTTTGGATGATAGAATTGAACGCAGACGGGCCAACCAAACCTTTCAAAAGAAGGAGGCCCAGATAGTTGAGGGGCAGAGAGGATCTAGAAAGACCCGAGAGGAGGAGAAGGCCTTGGATTCTGACTGGGTCCACCAATTTCCCAAAAACAACATTTGACTTACTGCAGTTTACCTTCATCCCTGAGACAGATTCCATATGCTCTAGAATTTCCAGCACAACTTTAAACGCTTGTTTTGTAGCTTTACAGAAAATTAACATATCATCAGCAAACGATAAGTGCGAGATCAACATTCTTCTTGAGTTGTGGTAGGCTATGCTTTTGTGCGTGGAAAACTCGTTAACAAGAAGCCTGGAGAAATACTCATTAACAATAATAAAAAGAGCCGGAGATAGGGGGTCCCCTTGCCTTAAGCCCCAGGACCCCCTACTGAACCCGTTAATCAGCACTGAGAAACCTATGTTGGAAATTGCTTTATACATATATTGAATGATGAGGTTGGAGAAACCAAACATACGAAGGATGGTGAACAGGAAACACCATTCCACTATATCATAGGCCTTCATAATATCAAGTTTGATAATTGCATTTCCGCCATGACATCTCTTGTCTAAATCCTGGATTAACTCTTTTGCCAGGAGAAAGTTGTCCGTGATCAATCTACCTTGCACGAACGCACTCCGGGATGGAGAAATTAGGTTGGGGAGGAGAAAGCATAACTTATTTGCCATCACCTTTGTAGCAATTTTGTTAAAAACATTATAGAGACTTATAGGACTAAATTCTGACCACAAAGAGGGATGGGATTTCTTAGGGATTAAAGCAATAGAAGTGGCCGTAACAAACTTTGGGATATAATCTGAGACAAAAAAGTCCAGAACTGCCTCAAAAACATCGACTTTTATCACCTGCCAGCACGACTGGAAAAAATGGGGAGAGAAGCTGTCAGGACCCGCCGCCGTATCTGGATCCAAATTTAGAACCACCTTCTCTACTTCAGCGAACTCGAGAGGACTCAGCAGGTTGGCATTATCCTCCTCCGTGACCTGAGGGAAGAGCAAATCATTTCTAATATCATCAGCGGAACTTCCCTCTGATCGCCAGAGCTCAGAGAAAAACCCGACAGCCAAGTCCCCCAAAGTTTCCTGAGGGATACTAGTGTAGCTCCCCGCCCTGTCGCTGCGCGCAAAAGACAAGTAATACATATAGTTTGACGGCGGAGCAATGCGCTACTCGAGAAGGCCGGGTATACAAGCAAACCCCATCTTCCCAAATAGGCGGGTAAAAATACTGAGCCATGTTGAAGGCTGCTGACTCGAATCCTAAGAGTATGATAGAGATCCAATACCTAAGATAAGAGTGAAATGCTTATCTTAGATATTAGGCTAGTATGTATACAAGGTCCAAGGAGGTAAATAAGAACCTGATATACGTTATCAATACATACCAGCATTTCCAGTATGCTGATCACATCACAATACTAAGTATAGTAGTATAACAGAGTGCGGAAGCTAAAAGTAAATCATCCAGAATACATTCATCACAAGCAGTAATAGCCATTCATCTCAGAAAGGAAAAGTAAAATACATCTAGAGTTTATTACAAACCGATTTAAAATTCAAAAACATAAAGAGTCTATTTATAGTGCTGAAATAAGCTAATAATTAAAAGTAGGTGCTCAATCCACTACAGCTCCACCAGCTCCTCCTGGGTCTCTGGTACGTCTTCCTGACTTGTCTCTACAAACTGCTCAGGATCTAGCAAATTTTTGGACCCCAAAAGTACCCCATGTTAGACAGGAAGTCTAACACATCGCAACTAACTATACAAAACTAAGCTAAACATAACAAATAGAAAAGTAAAGCAAAACTGTAAAAGAACTGAGGAAAAGCGCATAGTAAAGAAAACTGTAAATGCTAAGTAAATAGAGCAGTAAAAGTCAATTAAAGTGAAGTTATTGCCAAACAAAAACTGAAACAACTATGATGAAAGAGATGCTATATGCTACACTATATGTAACTGAAATGATGCACACAAATATGCTGCACCACGGTATATCCCAGAGCTATCACTGATGGCTTATGAGTAGTACAGTCTAATGTAAATACACTAGATAGGAAGTCAGTATGGTGATGCAAATGCTCCCTGAAATTCCCCAGTCTGTGTATATCACATTCTATAACCCATACAGTATCACTGATACCCATGTATCACAACAGAAGGAATGAGTCAAATTCAAGTTTATGCTTATGCTTATGCCACTATGTTGAATGAATGAAAAATTCAAAAATCAATGAAGAGTTTGGTAAGAAATGATAATGAATTCTAAGTCCCCATTATGTAGAATCCTTCTGACTCCTAACTTCTAAATCGATGATTAATTGAAGTTGGATATTTATTTAGAGATCACTAGATGGGGTGTTTGTATACACATATTCAGTACATTACAAGAAAAGGATTCTTATTGCTTAGTTTGATTAAGCCACCCTAACAAATCGATCTTCATTAGGAGGCACCACCCGATGGTGATTTTGTATCTCAAGCTAAGTATTAATTTGTTATACTCACAATCATACTCAGTGTCTTAAGGAAGGTAAATCTCATTACTTAGTTTATTTGAGCCACACCTATTGAAGCGGTCTTCGCTAGGGGGCATTGCCCGTTGGCAACTTGTTTTTTAATTAAACTAAGAAATGAGTACCCATTTAATACACTCTTAGGATTGAATGATTTATTCTAATGGGACTGTATTCGTCTAATCCTGCAGGATAGAACCTGCTCATCAGTCCTTATTAGAATGAATTAACCAACTCTGAATATTATTGGAGAACCACTACTATGGGTATATAATACTACACCACCCAATAATTGGGGTTCTCACAAGACTATTTAATAGACCAAGGAATTATCAAAACTAGTAATACTTATACTCAATGGGTGAGAATTATACAAGGTTTCGCTAACTTGTGATCAAAGATCACCTAACATGGATTCTACCATGATGAGAAGTGTCACTCTAAGGTTTTTAGGTGAACTCTATCACAAGGGGTTAAGATCAATTTCTAAGGTTTCAAAGGTTATTTAGACTACTATCTCAATGAATCACACAAGGATCTCCTACCACAAGGTAGATGTATTTTAGGTCTTTTAAATATTTTCAGGACAATCTTATGAAGAAAAGCTTAAGGTCTCCCATTCTAATATCTGATATTAACACTTTTTATGCTATTCTGTATTTAGAGTTAGAATGATTAGACCAGATGATTAAGCCATCTAATCACACCTTAATGTAGGGATAAGGGATTTAAATCCAACATATTATTAAAGTTTAAGATCATTAATCAAATGGTTTTATTAATCTCTTATGCCAATAGTCTTGCTTAGGAGCAAATCAAGGATCTTAAGGTTTAATTCAGATTGAAAAGTCACATAGGACTATTATTAACTTTAATTTGTCTAATTCAAATGTTTAGAATCAATGTCAAATCAGATGCAATGTTGGAAAATGTCAAGGTAAATCTCTTATAATCAAGTTAATTAAGTTAGGGCTTTTAGGAGTTCGGATCTCACTTAAGTAGTTTAGGATTTGACTCCTAATCTTATCTTAATCAAGATCAAGTGCATGTTATAGGTCAAATGTCCAAATCGGTGAATTAATGATGTATTATTGATGGCAATCTCAGATCTAGATCAAGTCTTAAAAGCTTGATCCAAGTCTTAAGATTTCTTAAGTTAATTAAGGTGTTAAGATCTCCAATATTTGACTTGTCCAGATATGCATTATAAATTGGTATATAAGGTTTCTAATACATTTACCCTACCTTTATGAAGTAAAATAATAGAAAAGTTCTTAAAAATAGAAAGTAATTAGTGCTAATCAAAACTTAAATTTATTCAAATGGATTAGCATATAATTATAAATTCAGCCATTAAAACTAGTTGCAATTTGGCACACAAGTTTTATCCACTAATACAATAAATCAGAGCCTAAGTTTCCTAAGATCCAGAAAGTATCAACCCTAATTTTCACTAATCATGATTTAACAAGATTATGGCATAATTTAAAATACATAACTCATAAAAATAATTCCCTTACACATGCCTTCTACTCATCATAAGTGAACTAATAACACCCTAAACATGCAATTTGGATAAGTAAAATTACTAAATCACCCTAATTAAGATCCACTATAATTAAGCAATAATTAAGGATCTAACCATCAGATGTCCATTTTTATTTTAAATTCTGGTCCCTTATATTTTGCGGATCATTTTCATATATAATTTCATAGGATTTGGACCAGTGTATTAAAAGTTATTCAAATAATACAACATGTATTTTTGTTTAATCAAAATCCTATGATTGGATTATTAGGATTATTTTTCTTAAGGAAAATAATTCCAATAATTCCGATTTAATTTAAACGGCTTGGCCCAATTCCAAACCGCACGGGTCGACCGTGGCCTAGGAGACCCGGCACTATCGCATAGCACGGGTCGTGGGTCAACCCGGTCCGCACAGTGCCGTCGTCCCCGCTCCTTCGTCCCGACGGATAGGGCTAATTAGGGAAACCCTAATCGCCAAATTTTGACGCATCCAGACCACGGCTCGGCTAGGACTTGATCGCTACACGATCACCGTGGTCAGATGCATCGGATGGGACTCGAAGTCCCCTGTGAGACAGTTTGGATCAGCCATACCTTACTCACCCGAAGGCTCCTTCATTAGAACTATTATGGGGAGATAATTCTCCCCACAGAGGCCACGCCAGACCTCAGGCTCGATCCTTACACCATCATGGAGGTGAGGCAGATCGAAGCCCTCTGGTCTGAGGGTCTGGGATGGTCTGGATCGCCGGGTCCTTACTCGACCGAGGCGATCCTTAAGAAGTTTAATCCGATCGATCGATTCGATCGATCGAGGCTAGCCTAGATATTAATCTCGATACCATTGGGTTCGAGACAACAATACGGACTCAGGCGCATCAAAAGGAGCAAGGTCCGAGCCTCATTGGCACGAAACCAGTAAGTGGGGTACCTTGATTGACGGTTTGGCTCGAGACATTTGATTGAGGGCTTGGCTAGCTCTGGCTATGGTTCCAAATGCTACAAAGGGTCCTGAACACCAGGAGAGCCTACTATCAACGCTTTGGGAGCTCCTGGGTTGATTACTTGAGCTCGGATAGACGGTAATGGTGGAATAAGGGCAGAGGGGAAATTGGGATCAATTGAGCAGCAAAGGGGCAGAGGGAGGAATGCTGAGACTATTTATAGCCTTGGAGAGGTGTGGGGAAGCTTCTAGAGGGCTGGCTCGGGCTGGAGAGGTCCCGAGAGATCAGGCCATGGCCGAGCTCTCGAATTTCCAATTCGAGCTCGGCCTGGTCACGAGGCCCAATTGGGGTCCCTTGGCCATTGCAGGCTTGCTGAGCTGGAGGCGCGAGTGGGGGACAAAGGGGCAGCTGGCAGTACGGGAAAATATCCTGTTAGGTGCAGGATCTGGGGGTAGACGAAGATCCACAGTGCCACCCCTTGGATGCCGTCTGATCTATCGATCAGATGGCGGAAGGGCTGGGATCGCTCGGATCCTAACGGCCGACCGCGGGAGCGATCCTGGCCGTAGGATCCGCGGAGTGGATCCAACGATGGATCTACGGTTCCACGGGATCTGATCTTAGTCGTAGGATTAATAAGGCGCAATGGCTAGATGTGTGGGGCTCCGTTGTCGTGTGACCCGGGCTCCGCAGCGGATCGCCCGCGGTCCGCACAGCGGATCCCGGCCGTTAATTTCGTTTTAAGGATATAAATGTAATTATGAATTAATAGAAACCCCTATGTGTAATTGAACCATTTTAATTTAAATTGAATTATGGCCCAAATGAATTCCAAATTGTACCAAATTTTCACCCTTAGCTAATTTGGGGGTGAGGAATCCAAAAATGCAATCAGAATTTAATTTTAAGATCAAAATATTTTGGGTCTAGACTAAGGCATTTAGACTGATCAAAAGTAAATTTGGACTTAAAAAAGTCCAATGAACTTCAAATTTTCTAAATAGGCTTAGTTTGAAGTTCGATAAGCAATGGTGTTTGAAATTTGATTAGGTTATCTATATTTTTGCAAGGTAATAAATTAGAGTTGTTACAGACTGCCCCACTTAAGAACGATGTCGTCCTTGATATCATCTCAAGCAAGAAGACAATTATGAGAAAAATTGAAGAACGCAAATAAAACTTAGGAAATAATAGGGTACCTAGAGTTTCAAAGAGGCTAGGGTACTTCTTCCTCATATCTGCCTCTTTTTCCCAAGTAGAGTCTTCTAATGAGCGATTCCTCCACTGAACCTTTATAGTAGGGATTGAGCGATTTCTCAGCTGCTTTTGATCATAAGCTAAGATCTTGATTGACTCTTCCGTATAAGAACGATCTGGTTGGAGGGTTACCGTTGGAAGATGAATTAGGTGAGATGGATCGCGAAGACATTTCCGTAGATATGAAATGTGGAAAACATTATGGACTACAAAGAAGTCTTCAGGAAGCTTCAATCGATAAGCTGCAGAACCAATATTTTCTAATATTTCAAAAGGTCCGACGTAGCGAGGACTTAGCTTCCCGGCTACACCAAAACGATAAACGCCTTTCATTGTGCTAACTTTAAGGTACGCATATTTTCCCACCTCCAGATTCAGAGCACGATGATGAGCGTCATGATATTTACTCTGGCGATCTTGAGCCGCTTTGATTCTTTGTTGGATTAATTGAATCTTATGGTTCGTTTCTTCAACTAATTCTAACACATAAAGCTGAACACTGCCAGTTTTAGACCACGCTAACGGAGTACTGCATTTTCTGCCGTACAGAGCTTCATATGGAGCCATACCGATACTTGCTTGAAAACTATTATTGTATGCAAATTCCACCAGAGGAAGGTGGTCTTTCTAGAAACCTCCAAAATCTAGTACACAGAGACGAAGAAGATCTTCCATGACTTGGTTGACTCTTTCAGTTTACCCATCTATCTGAGGATGAAAGGTGGTACTCATAGCTAGAGTAGTCCCCAAGTCTTGATGTACTGCTTGCCAAAATTTAGAAGTGAAACGGTTATCTCGATCAGATACAATGGATCTCGGGATCCCATGAAGTCTAATAACTTCTTTGATATACAACTTTGTCAGTTTCTCCACAGAATCTGTTTGATGCATAGGGATGAAGTGAGCTGACTTGGTCAATCGATCGATAATGACCCAAATTGAATCAGCACCGGATCTTGCTTTAGGTAATCCCATAATAAAATCCCTAGAAATGTTGAACCACTTCCATTCAGGAATTGCTAGAGGATGAAGAAGTTCTCCAGGCTTCTAGTGTTAAGCTTTAACTAAACTACAAGCATGGCATTTTGCTACGAATTCTGCTACACTCTACTTCATTCCAGGCCACCAGAATAATTTCTTCAGGTCTTGGTACATCTTGGTACTGCCAAGGTGTATCTGGTAACCTGAGTTATGACCTTCTATTAGGATTTCTTGTTGCATGGATTTGGGAACCCATAGATGATCCCCTTGATATATTACGTTACCGCGAAGCTGAAGGTCAAAGCGACGACCACTTTCGATATCAACTTTAAACTTCAGATAATCTTCATCCTTGGTTTGAGAGATGAAGACATCGTGATGAAAGGTAGGTTCAACTGAGCTCATGGATATCAGTGTGCTTTGATAGAATCTCTTAGACCCTTCACGAAACGGTGGCATTTGGATGCCTCCGTTCTCACTAGGTCCGGAACAAATCATGACAATCTCCTAAATTCCTATTTGTAGTTGAACACATAATTATTGCCCTATGTGAGATGGAGGAGTTCATCCTCCATAATTGCTTGGGCTGATGTCGGGATGAATGCTTCGCGGAACACTTCCATGAACATGTCCCATGGAATGTCCTCCACTTCATAATCAGCGAATTTGCTATTTCGCTCATTTTCCCACCAATACTCTGCCTCCTATTGGAATAGGTAGGTTACTAGGCAGATTGCTTCAGAATTAGGGCACTAGATAGTGGCCAGGTTCTTCTCCACTAACTTAATCCATGATACAGTGTCCATGGGATTCAGTGCTCCGTTGAAGGTAGGGGTTCGAAGACGAAGAAAGCTATGTAGGATTCTGTCTCCTGCATACTGAGAAGAGGATCCTGAAGGAGGTACAGACTGAGAGGATAAGAGCATGTGTCTCTTGCACCTGTTGCACATTACTATCAATCAAGGCCTTCAGCAAACTGACCATAAGGTTGGACTCTTCAATCCGCTTGAGGATATGACCGTGTTCTTGATTGGAGTGGGAGCAGACGGGGAACCAGGGTTCATGACTGCAATTACAAGTATAATTCAGAATATAAAATTCTTACTATAATTCATTAAAATTTCTTCTTCAAAAGAGAAGATACATGGATCTGTAGAACATATAAGAAAAATGATGTGATTTTCTAAGGTCCTAGTTACAATATTCTTTCTAAAAGGCAGCACATAAGTCATCATATGTAACTATATGACATTTCCGAGCAAATCTCCTATAAACCCAATACCACCAACGACTCGCTGATCCCCTCAGTATGATCTCTACAATATCTAGGTGGTACTTCTCTGGACAGGCTGTCTCTCGAAGCGCCGTGGTAACACGATCCAACCACTCTTTGGCGAGTGCCAAAAGTCTGGTACCTCTGAATGATGAATGAATCGGGATCTTGTCCAGTACTGCAACTCCTCGAGGTGACACTCCATCTACAGCCCTCCCGTAGATCTGACCATCTCGAAGGTTGTCTATCCAATAATCGTCAAACCTCCTAAGGTAGAACAGAAATGCTGACGGCAAGTATTCCATCCCCCCTAAAATAGTTCAACCCATAAATATTTCATTCATCTATTACTTTAAAAGTTCATTTAAATCCTAAGATGTTGTTTTAAGTTTTGCAGTTTCAATTATCTTATTACATGCGTTAAATTCCTAGGGTGTCAATATTATAGACATAGTCTCCCTTTCCAATTCTGAGACAGTTTGATGAACTTTTTGGATGATAGCTTTGCACTACACATAGTAATTGTGATCTTATCCTGACACAGAGAATATATTATAAAGTAGATAGGAACAAGCTCCTTATCTGACACTTTATAATACTTCTCTGATACCAACTGTAGCGCCCCGCCCCTTCACTGCGTGCAAAAGACAAGTAATACATATAGTTTGGCGGCGGAGCGGTGCGCTACTCGGGAAGGCTGGGTATACAAGCAAAACCCATCTTCCCGAATAGGTGGGTAAAAGTACTGAGCCATGCTGAAGGCTGCTGACTCAAATCCTAAGAGTAGGATCGAGATCCAATACATAAGATAAGAGTGAAATGCTTATCTTAGATATTAGACAAGTACGTATACAAGGTCCAAGGAGGTAAATAAGAACTCGATATATGTTATCAATACATACGAGCATTTCCAGTATGTTGATCACATCATAATACTAAGTATAGTAGTATAACAGAATGCGGAAGCTAAAAGCAAATCATCCAGAATACATTCATCACAAGTAGTAATAGCCATTCATCTCAAAAAGGAAAAGTAAAATACATCCAAAGTTTATTACAAACTGATTTAAAATGCAAAAACATAAAGATTCTATTTATAGTGCTGAAATGAGCTAATAAGTAAAAGTAGGTGCTCGATATCCATTACAGCTCCACCTGCTCCTCCTGGGTCTCCGGTACATCTTCCTGACCTGTCCACAAACTGCTCAGGATCTAGCAAATTGTTGGATCCCAAAAGTACCCCGTGTTAGACAGGAAGTCTAACACATCGCAACTAACTATACAAAACTAAGCTAAACATAACAAACAGAAAAGTAAAGCAAAGCTGTAAAAGCACTGAGGAAAAGCGCATAGTAAAGAAAACTATAAATGCTAAGTAAATAGAGCTGTAAAGGTCAATTAAAGTGAAGCTATTGCTAAATAAAAATTGAAAGTAAAATAAACACCATGATGAAAGAGATGTTATATGCTGCACTATATGTCACTGAAATGATGCACACAAATATGCTGCACCACAGTATATCCCAGAGCTATCACTGAAGGCTTATGAGTTGTACGGTCCAATGTGAATACACTAGTTAGGAAGTCAGTATGGTGAGTAGATGCACCCTAAAATTCCCCAGTCTGTGTATATCACATTCTGTAACCCATATAGTATCATTGATACCCATGTATCACAATAGATGGAATGAGTCAAATTCATGTTTATGCTTATGCTTATGCCACTATATTGAATGAATGAAAAATTCAGAAATCAATGAAGAGTTTGGTAAGAAACGATAATGAATCCTAAGTTCCCATTATGCAAAATCCTTCTGAAAGGATTCTGACTCCTAACTTCTAAATCGATGATTAATTGAAGTTGGATATTTATTTAGAGATCACTACATGGGGTGTTTGTATACACATACTCAGTATATTGCAAGAAAAGGATTCTTATTGCTTAGTTTGATTAAGCCACCCTAACAAAGCGATCTTCATTAGGAGGCACCACCCGATGGTGATTTTGTATCTCAAGCTAAGTATTAAGTTGCTATACTCACAATCATACTCAGTGTCTTAAGGAAGGTAAATCTCATTACTTAGTTTATTTGAGCCACACCTATTGAAGCGATCTTCGCTAGGGGGCACTGTACGTTGGCAACTTATTTTTCAATTAAACTAAGGAATGAGTACCCATTTAATACTCTCTTAGGATTGAATGATTTATTCTAATGGGACTATATTCGTCTAATCCCATAGGATAGAACCTGCTCATAAGTCCTTATTAGAATGAATCAACCAATTCTGAATATTACTGGAGAACTAGTACTATGGGTATACTATACTACACCACCCAATAATTGGGGTTCTCACAAGACTATTTAATAGACCAAGGAATTATCAGAACTAGTAATACTTATACTCAATGGGTGAGAATTATATAAGGTTTCGCTAACTTGTGATCAAAGATCACCCAACATGGATTCTACCATGAGGAGAAGTGTCACTCTAAGGTTTTTAGGTGAACTCTACCACAAGGAGTTAAGATCAATTTCTAAGGTTTCAAAGGTTATCTAGACTACTACCTCAATGAATCACACAAGGATCTCCTACCATAAGGTAGATGTATTTTAGGTCTTTTAAATATTTTCAGGACAATCTTATGAAGAAAAGCTTAAGGTCTCCCATTCTAATTTTTGATATTAACACTTTCGATGCTATTATGTATTTAGAGTTAGAATGATTAGACCAGATGATTAAGACATCTAATTACACTTTAATGTAGGGATAAGGGATTAAAATCCAACATATTATTAAAGTTTAAGATCATTTATTAAGTCAAATAGTTTTATTAATCTCTTATGCCAATAGTCTTGCTTAGGAGCAAATCAAGGATCTTAAGGTTTGATTCAGATTGAAAAGTCATATAGGACTATTATTAACGTTAATTTGTCTTATTCAAATGTTTAGAATCAATGTCAAATCAGATGCAATGTTGGAAAATATCAAGGTAAATCTCTTATAATCAAGTTAATTAAGTTAGGGCTTTTAGGAGTTTGGATCTCACTTAAGTAGTTTAGGATTTGACTCATAATCTTATCTTAATCAAGATCAAGTGCATGTTATAGGTCAAATGTCCAAATCAGTGAGTTAATAATGTATTATTGGTGGCAATCTTAGATCTAGATCAAGTCTTAAAAGCTTGATCCAAGTCTTAAGATTTCTTAAGGTAATTAAGGTGTTAAGATCTCCAATATTTGACTTCTCCAGATATGCATTATAAATTGGTATATAAGGTTTCTAATACATTTGCCCTACCTTTATGAAGTAGAATAATAGAAAAGTTCATAAAAATAGAAAGTAATTAGTGCTAATCAAAACTTAAATCTATTCAAATGGATTAGCACATAATTATAAATCCAGCCATTAAAACTAGTTGCAATTTGGCACACAAGTTTTATCCACTAATACAATAAATAAAAGCCTAAGTTTTCTAAGATCCAGAAAGTATCAACCTTAATTTTCACTAATCATGATTTAACAAGATTATGGCATAATTTAAAATGCATAACTCAAAAAAATAATTCCCTTAGCACATGCCTTCTACTCATCATAAGTGAACTAATGGCAACCTAAACATGCAATTTGGATAAGTAAAATTACTAAATCACTCTTATTAAGGTCCACTATAATTAAGCAATAATTAAGGATCTAACCATTAGATGTCCATTTTTATTTTAAATTCTGGTCACTTATGTTTTGCTGATCATTTTCATATATAATTTCATAGGATTTGGACCAGTGGATTAAAAGTTATTCAAATAATACATTATGTATTTTATTTCATCAAAATCCTATGATTGGATTATTAAGGAAAATAATCCCAATAATTTCGATTTAATTTAAACGGCTCGGCCCAATTCCAAACCACGCGGGTCGACCGCGGCCCGGGAGACCCGGCACTATCGCACAGCGCGGGTCGTGGGTCGACCCGGTCCGCACAGTGCCATCGTCCCCGCTCCTTCGTCCCGACGGATAGGGCTGATTAGGGAAACCCTAATTGCCAAATTCTGATGCATCCAGACCACGGCTCGGCCAGGACTTGATCGCTACACGATCACCGTGGTCAGACGCATCGGATGGGACTCGAAGCCCCCTGTGAGACGGTCTGGATCAGCCAGACCTTACTCACCCGTAGGCTCATTCATTGGAACTACTGTGGGGAGATAATTCTCCCCACAGAGGCCATGCCAGACCCCGGGCTCGATCCCTACACCATCAGGGAGGTGAGGCGGATCGAAGCCCTCTGGCCTGAGGGTCTGGGATGGTCTGGATCACCGGGTCCTTACTCGACCAAGGCGATCCTTAAGAAGTTTAATCCGATCGATCGATTCGATCGATCGGGGATTGCCTAGATCTTAATCTTGATACCCTTGGGTTTGAGACGATAATACAGACTCAGGAGCATCAAAAGAAGCAAGGTCCGAGCCTTATTGGCTCGAAACTAGTAAGAGGGGTACCTTGATTGACGGTTTGGCTCGAGACATTCGACTGAGGGCTCGGCTGGCTCTGGCTGTGGTTCCAAATGCTACAAAGGGTCCTGAACACCAGGAGAGCCTCCTATCAGCACTTTGGGAGCTTTTGGGTCGATTACTTGAGCTCGGACAGACGGTAATGGCGGAACAAGGGCAGAGGGGAAATTGGGATCAATTGAGCAGCAAAGGGGCAGAGGGAGGAATGCTGAGGCTATTTATAGCCTTGGCGAGGTGTGGGGAAGCTTCTGGAGGGCTGGCTCGGGCTGGAGAGGGCCAGAGAGGTCGAGCCATGGCCGAGCTCTCGGATTTCCAATTCGAGCTCGGCCGGGTCATGAGGCCCAATTGGGGTCCCTCGGCCATTACGGGAAGCTCAACAATGGCTTGCTGAGCTGGAGGCGCGAGTGGGGGACAGAGGGGCAGCTGGCAGTACGGGAAAATATCCTATCTGGTGAGGGATCTGAGGGTAGACAAAGATCCACAGTGCAAGACCCCTTGGATAGTCGTCTGATCTATCGATCAGATGGCGAAAGGGCTGGGATCGCTCGGATCCTAACGGCCGATCGCAGGAGCGATCCTGTCCATAGGATCCGCGGAGTGGATCCAACGATGGATCCGCGGTTCCGCGGGATCTGATCCTAGCCGTAGGATTAATAAGGCGCAACGGCCAGATGTGCGGGGCTCCACTGTCGTGTGACCCGGGCTCCGCAGCGGACCGCCCGCGGTCCGCACAGCGGATCCCGGCAAATGTAATTATGAATTAATAGAAACCCCTATGTATAATTGAACCATTTTAATTTAAATTGAATTATGGCCCAAATGAATTCCAAATTGTACCAAATTTTCACCCTTAGCTAATTTGGGGGTGAAGAATCCAAAAATGCAATCAGAATTTGGTTTTGAGGTCAAAATATTTTGGGTCTAGACTAAGGCATCTAGATTGATCAAAAGTAAATTTGGACTTAGAGAAGTCCAATGAACCTCAAATTTTCTAGATAGGCTTAGTTTGAGGTTCTATAAGCAATGGTGTTTGAAATTTGATTAGGTTATCTATATTTTTGTAAGGTAACAACCTAGGGTTGTTACAACTAGTACAGTCACTATCTTTTATATGGCTAAAATAATTATACGAATGCTTGATCTTGGTCCATGAGTGGAAAATCTTAGTATTCTTTTCACCATCTTTAAAATGCTTTAACGCAGCTTTTTGAATCCAGAAATCCTGCTCCATTCTTAACACAGACTCAAGCTTACTCTTAACCTTGCTCAGCGCTAAAAGGGAAACCCCCGAGTAATCCGCATTACATAATGCCTCTAATATAGTCACCTCATTTTCCGCTAAGCGTACATTGTCAAAGATATTGTCAAAATGATTCTTATTCCAGTGCCTGAGACAGGTTTTTAACCTCTTTAACTTTGAATAAAGAAGATTCATGGCACTACCTTTAGCTGGAACTGGGGCTACCCAGCTAGATTTCACCAAATCAAAGAAACATGGGTGGTGCACCCACATGTTTTGGAAATGAAACAAACTCCTTACCCCATGGGGGGGGGGGGGGGTCGGATGAAGAAGCAGGAGGAGGGGAGAGTGATATGACCCCAAACAATTTAGGTGAGACACAAGAAGAGGGCTAAAAAGGCTAAGGAAATTAGGGTTCGCTAAAAATCTGTTCAAACGCGAAACTTTGGATTTATTGCACTATGTGAAAGGAGAACCCTTGAAATTAACCTCAACTAGACCCAAATTGGATATGGAGGAATTTAAATCCCGCATTGAGCCCGAGAAGCCAAGACCATAACCTAACCGCTCTGAGGGGTACCGGACCATGTTAAAACCACCACCCACAAGACAGGGATAATCATCAATCGAACACCAAGCTTCCAGAGATTGCCAAAGAGCTCTACGCACTTGATAAGAACAGCTTGCATAAACCATCGATAATTTCCATACTAGATTTTTCCAAGTAACAATACCATGAATCCCCTGATCTTCATCCAACACCACCTCAAATGCTATCGAGTCCTTCAAAAAAGCCAAATTTTGCTATTGATATTTGCAAAAAACTGTGGAAATCCCAAGCGCTTTGCATAAAGCCCAATCAACCGACTTGGAACAAGCGGTTCCAAAATTGCCTAAAACATGACCTTATTGCTTTTACACAGAGAAATGACTCTTGGCCTACTCAAATTATTTGCAATACCTCAAATATATATATATATATATATATATATATATATATATATATATAATCAGTAAACTTTAGTCAGATAATTATAGGTATATATAATGTATATATATATACATATATATATGATACAAATATATATATATATACATACATATTATAATATCAGTAAACTTAGTATAAGTAATATAATAGGTATTTGTATATAATTATAACCAGAGAACTATAGGTCAGTATAATTATAATAGTTAGTTAGTGTTAACAGTAAGTTAATTAAAGTTAATGATTAATTAGTCTAATAAATTAAATAAAATAGAAGATAAATTAATTTATATTAATTAATTAGATTAAGTCAGTTAATTAATAATTAGAGAATTGGATTAATTGATATTATTTAATCAAGTGATTAGTAATTGATTAATATTCAATTAAATTAAAGCGGTAAGATTATTTAATTCCAAATGAATAGTAAATACATTTAAGTTGTATTAAAATTTATTTAATTTAATTAATTCAAAATCTTAAAAGTTTAATAATTTTTTGTAGGATGATCCAAAAAATGGTCAATGTAGATCTCATTTTACTCAAAAAAATAATATGAATCAAATGGCGTAATGCAAAAATTAGTTTCGGGGTACGTATAATATAATGACATTTTATGACCTAAACAAACCCTCACAACTTTTAACATAATTGTCCAAACATAGTCAATATGGGTGTTAAAATACTTAGGTGAATAGCCCCAATACTATAGAAGTATTAGTTTTCCCGCTTGGAGCTTAGTTTGAAAAGTAATATTTAGGACCCTACCCTAAAAATGACCAAAATGCCCTAGAATTCAATTGACCATAACTTGGTCAATTCAACTCCAATTCAGAAATTCAAAGTGCTAACTAGCTTAGAATTTCAATGTAATCAACAAACTGAAATAATATTTATGATCTGAAACCTAAAAAATCAGAAAATGACCAAAATACATCTAACCTTAGTTAGGTCATAACTTGGTCATTTGAAGTCCAAATTAGATTTACTCCCTGTCAATACACTCAATATATTATAGCGAAGCTATAGAAATGGAAAAGTGCAGTTTTTGTCTCCCGTTGACTGACAAAATTATCGAATTGCTCCTTAGATATTGAAATAGCTATAACTTAGTCATTTGACCCCAGAATGCAGCATTCTTGGACTCTATGGAATCCCTAAAAAATAGCTAATAGTAAAATGTAAAAAAAATTAGATTTCATTAGGTGTGAATTACAAGTATGCCCCTTAGGTCAAAAACTTTACTTTGGACCTATATGACCCATTTCTTCTCCAAATTGAGCATACTTACTGTCTATCCTCATGTTAAATAGTAAGGAATCATTTAGCAATAAGAAATTCTAAATTTGAACTCTAATTTAAAAAGTAGTTTTTTGGACCCTTTAGTAAGGGCAAAATGGTCATTTTGCCAAAAATTTAGGTTGAGCATCTTTAGACCCTAAATTATCTTCTAAGTAACTAAAACTAATACTAAAATTAGATAGAATCATTCTGAGTGTTAAAATCAGTTAATAGGTCAAAATGATAAATTCTCCTAAACTTTCTCTAAGTCTTTTCTTAGGACTTTACACATCAAATTAGGAATATTCCTAAGATTAGGACTAACTCATAGGTTAGATTTTATTCATTAGATAAGTGGGTTATTCAATAAATGAATCCTTAGTTTTATTAATTTTTAGATTTTACAACTTATTCTGATTATTTTATCTTTCAATCTTAGATTTAGGATATGAGACTCATCATATTAAGTTTGATTTGCTTAATCGGATTTGCCTTAACTAATATATCACTTTTAGACTGAAACTTAGATCTTATGTCTTAACCTTTTGGATTATGAGATTAAGCCCAATCTTGTGGTGTTTAATTCATAATCTATAGTTTAGTAGATCTTGATCAAATTTTAGATAGAACATCAAAACTCATCAAATTAAGACGTGTGATTTCATGATTGAACTCGTAGTCGTACTTGATTGAATTAGATTAGAACCTGATCAATTTTAATTCTTGTAACTTATAAGGTTGTACTTTTAAGTTACACTTGATAGTAGGAATTGGAGATCTTAAACTTGTGTAATTTAGAATAGTTAGAATGGTTTAATTAGACAATAATAGTGTCACCATATATAGAAGAGTCCCTTGCTTACTATTATATTTTGTGCTATGTATTCCTTGACTTTGTGCTTACTTTTCTTGGACATGTCATATAAGAAAATATTGTTGCATGAAAATGAAAACTTAAAATAAATAGGATAATAGTTGCCTTTGGGTTCAATTTTTGGGTGGATTCTGGTGCATATTTACCCTAATAGACAGGGGTAATGAGTAATAAGGATGCTTAACATTACTCATTGAGGAGTGTGTGTCAAGCTTGGAACCCGTATAGTCTTGCTGACGTGCCTGACGCCTCATCTATTTTTGGACGTGTCCACAGAAACAAAGTAAAATAACTAAAAGTTTCTGCATTTGTATTTAATGTCTCCTCAGTTCTGCTGCTGGTTCTGTCTGCCCTAGCCCAGAAAGGCTATGAGAATTTCTGTCTACCCAAGCCCAGAAAGGCCTTGGGGATTTCACTAGGCCCGATTGTCTAATTTTCTGCTATAGTAGTTCTTACATACCTGTTCAGTTTCAGCTTACTATGTACTGTATTATTGATGCATGTTTTAGTCAGCTATATTTCTTTACTTACCTGCTCACTTGTACATATTTATAGGATGCTAAACTTTACTGCTTATTGTATGCATATTTCTGTCTTTAATTAGCATATATCATATGATCATCAGCATATTTAAGATTAGACTTTACTTTTGGTACTTTTACTTACTGTACTATATATATGTATATGCCCATTCCTTTCTTAGTTTATTGAGGTGTGTTTTTGCCTCACCTTTTATTAAGCTATAAATGTTGTATTTATAACTTATCATATTCCTTGTATGCTTACTGCTCCTACTGCTTTTAGTTTATTATCTATTGTATTAAAGTATAAATGGTGATATTAATAACTCATGTAAAATATTCAACCTAAAATGTACTTAAATAACTATCTAATAAGATTTTCTTTTATTGACTGGGGCCCTGGCATTATGAAATTGATAATATTAGATTCAGATAAGTTTGAGGAGCTGGGTGCTGAAGGAGAAGCGCCTTATTTAGAGGAGGAGCTTTAGCTAGGAGAGTCAGATATTGCTTAGTCTTCTTTCAGTCTTTTGTGAGAATAAGTGTCTTTTGGATTTATTTTTAGTCTTTTAAACTATTTATATAAATGTTGTAATAATACAGGTACTGTGATTGTGATTACTTTTTTGTACTTTATTATTTATTGAGTTATGTGTTGTTTCTTATTTGATGAATGGTGAATGGATGTAATGTTTATTCTATTTTGCTTCTGCACTCTGTATGTATATCTTATTTAGTGATTGATCCTCTTAGTTATTCTGTGCACGTCCTTCCTTTATGAGTGGATTGTGGAACTTACCTAATCCAATGATAAGTGAGGGATTTGCCAGAGTGACACTCTACTCCTTAGTCTAATGATTGTGGACTTAAGGAGTGGGGCGCCACAGTTAGTATCAAAGAATTCCATAAGATGTCGATTGGAATTGTATTCCACTCTACCTAATGCATTCCTCTACCAATCAGTCACTAACTGAATACATGAGTTATATCCAAAGCATTATAATCATGAACTCAGGATAATAAGAGTATAGAAATATAAAATGCCGTCACAGTAATAAAACTTAAGTAAGTAGGAACTTAGGATAAATGAGTAACTAAGTAATCTGAATGAAACATTTATAAACCTTATAGGATCAAACCTAAGTATCATATGTAGCTAACTAATTCAAATTAAAACCTTCATAAGATTTTCAAGATTAAGAACTTAAGATGTTAGGACTTAATTTTTGTACCAAGACATATGAATCCCTATAGGATTTTAAACCAACAAATATATCTTAAATCACTCTTAAGCAGTTACCTTCCACTTCCTAAATTTTGTCTTCTTAAGAATAATAATAGCACAAACTACCTTTAAGAATCAATAAGGCTAATAATATTTCTCTGAAGAGTTTAAAACAGGTTAAAATATTTGAGTCTTAGTAGATAATAGGCTGAAGTGAAAGCACTAGATTGGGAGACCATCCATTGTATCAAGTCACCACAACCCTTCACTGGCATCTATGACTTCTAGTTCACTAATGCCTTCCCTCCCATGAGTTGAAGTAGAAACCCAACATAATGTATTATGAAGAAGAGAATCATGTGATAATACCTACATTAACTATCATCGCACCATTGACAGACTATATTGAATAAAGTATTCTAGTAAATGGCTGCTTACTGTACCTCCTATGCTAATCACTTTATGATCAATAAAGTGAAATCAATCTTATTTAATTTTTCATAGATCCTGACACCTTGTCACTTCTACAACTCAGATTAAACTATGAATCCTGGATCATCCTCCTCTTCTGCGATCTCTAATAGCTCCTCAACTAAGGCCACCACATTGCTGGAGACAATAAGGGTCTTGGTCAACACTCAGGTCAAGCTATTCGAGGGAATGGAGAGAGTAATGATCGCACTCGCCAATCAGAATCCTCCTTTGTCATCAACAAACCCACTTAATGGTCCATATAATGGTTGTACAAAGCCCCATCCTGATGGAAGGTGTTACTATGGCATGAGATTCTATTTTACTTGTGGCCAACATGGTCACAACTTCCAACATTTCATGTACAATAAGACCATCGACGTTGCTTGCATTGACCGTTCCAAGCACCCTCAGACTGTAGCATCCAATCGAAAGAGGAAACTGGCCAACACACTTCGACCCATTTTGGCTAGGTCTCCACAAAGATAGAGATACAATAATGGGCCTGCAAGAGCCTACACCCTTGCACCACTAGGTGTGGCCAGAGGCAACGCTGTTATTTCAAGTACACATATTGAATCGCCTAATTATTTTCATCATCACTCTGTTATTAATTCTTATTCTTAAATTATCCTTTAATTTTGCTTGTAAATCTAATCTCACATTAGGATGCCACATTGTTGATTTAACAAGTACTGTTTCCTAGTTTAATTAGTCAAACCTTAGATTATAAGTCATACTTTTGTGACTTATAACAACTGATTCCTCTTAGGAGTTGTGACCTACCCAATTAGGTGAATGACCTCTCACTCTTTAGGTTAAACTGAATTATAGAATCTATTATTAGGCAAGTCATAATTATAACTTGAAAATGCTAGCTTAGCATTTCATTAGATCTCCAACACCCTATTTTATTGGAGTGAGTACCTTCCATATCATTTTGAAATGGAAAGTCATCACCCTAGAACTGAAATTGATCAAGTCATAGTTCGTGATTTGATAATGGCCTTATAAATTGCATTCTAGTACATCATCCTAATTGGATGAGAAACCCATCATCTTAATCCATTGTGAATCCTATCATCCTTTCGATATCGAATCATATTTTGTGACTCAATGTATTGGACTCCCTTCTCCTTTGAGGTTAATTTCCAAATTTTCAATCACTCTCTCTAACTTAGCATTATTCCCCATAGTAAGGTTGATTACCTTGCCAACAATAGGAGCCTTAGCTTGGATTGACCTTATGATTAGTCCGTCCTAGCCCTTCCTAGTGTAAGCTTACTTCATGGCTAGATTATTCTAACCCATTTTTGTAAACTCACAAGTATAGATTGTAGTAAAACCTACCTCATTAGACTTCATCTAATGATGGCGTATTAGCAAGCTTTAGCTATAGAATCCCTTCTAAGTCAAATAATATTTGTTCCTTGAGAATCTAACCTCCCTTTGAGTTGTTGAGCACTTGAATTCTAATTTCAGATTAGAATTCTTAGGCATCCTTAGGAACCCTTCTTAATTGAGTCACTTATGGTGGCTTAATGAGATAGCCTTGTATCTTTCCTTATCCATCTCAATGAGATGGTAATTCTCTCTTTAGCATGGCCTTCCTTAAGTGATAAGTGTCACTTAATAATTGTAGTATTTGGGTTGTGAAAGATCTTATTCCTATAGAATAAGAAATTTTCCTTCCTAAGCAGCTTAAGTTCAACCCTTAAACATGTGCCTAGGTCATGATATGACTCAAGCAGTATTGTTCATTCTCTTGGAGTGAGCTCTCCTCTAAACTAGATTAATTTTAACCTTTAGGTCCTTAATGATCTGGGCCATATATGTGACTTAGATATTAGAAATTGTTCTATAACCTTGAACCTAAGTCATAGATTATGACTTATGGTTGTAACCTAGGTCCCTGCTAGGCTTCCTAGCACTTATCCTTATGGATGAATGAGTTTCTTGCCTTAGCCAAGCCATGATTCATGATTTGTGTTAATGGCCTTCTGGTAAGCTCTTGAATCTTTGATGTTTAGTCATAATGTGTGACTTAATTCTTCTTAACTTTAAGGCTAAGTATCCTAATTGGATATTGATCCTGGTTGCCTTAGTAAAACCCATAGTAAGAGGTGAATGCCTTTTATTTAGTCCAAATCCAATGTTGACTAATTCATATGGTTAGTTCATCTCAACCCTATTTCTTAAGCAAAAATTAATAGAAAATCCCTAGGTTTCCTTATTAGGCTTAACCTAATAAGTGGCCCTTTAGCTAGCTTCTAAATCCTAGACTCCATTGAAGTAAGTAGTCAAAGAGCTCTAGTTCTTTGATTCCAATTCCTTGGGTTATAATTCATTGAAATAGAATCCTAGCATTCCTTAATTCTGGGTAAGTCTTGTAATGACTTAGCTACTTTTGCCTAAGCTCTTAAGTAAGGAATGTCACTTATGTATAGAACCACAAGGATCCTTAATATCACCTACTAAGTGATAGCCCTATCCCATAGTGTTGAGTCATATGAGTGAGTATTTAATCCTTAATCCCAGGAAGTCACATTCAACCCAATTGAATGTCAACTTACCTCTCTTTATTACCATCCTCACTTAAGTGATAGTTATCACTCAGATTAGTTAAGTTCTCTCTAATATTAATAATGACGTTAAATTATGAAGGTCCAACCTTAAATCTTAAGTCTTGGAATTCTAAATGGAGAATCCTAGAACTTCCTCAAATTATGCTTTACCAAACCATTCATGCTTCTTCTTCCTAATAAGTGATGTCGAGGACGATATCATTTTTAAGTGAGGTAGTCTATAACAACCCAAGTTGTTACCCTAGTTAATTAGGACTAATTAAAATTCTGATTTTGATCTCAATATACTAATGAAATCATTAGGAATTCACCACAAAGACCTAGTCCAAATCCGGAGTCAAACAGATCAAATTTTGATTTTGGAAATTTCAGGAACATTAGAATTTGACCTAATTATTTTGACCTCAAATTGAAAAATGAATTTCGCCATTGTGCTCATTGCCCTCAAATTAGCTACGGGTGGAGTTTTCATGTCAATCGAAAGTCGTTAAAATTTCGACGAATATTTTAATAATATTTAAATACCCAAAAATTAAGAAAATAAAATACTCATCAAATCAAAAATCTGATCTTGTTGTTGCATTTCTCACCCCTCATTTAGTTAAGGGTGAATATTTGGGAAATTTTGGGAGTCAATTAAATATTTTAAAATTAATTATTAATATAGGATTTTAATTATTTATTCTAATTAAATTATATAAATTAATTGGCGCTATCGGGTCGGATCCGTTAAGCCTAACGGATCCGCAGACCCGATAAGGGCTGGTGGGTAGGATACGGAGAACCGGATCCACATCCGTTAATCGGACGGTTCCGGTCCAATCCGATCCAACGGCCAGGAACCTATCACATTCTTCGTTCGATCCGCCGCTTTCCACGCGGCGTTTGCCACTGCTGCTGCCCAACGGCGCTCATCCGCCTCGACCACTCCACCTTGAAACCATTAAGGTCCTCAGAAGCCTCAATCTAGGTCCATTTTGTAGATTGTGCAGTGTTGCTGTCGAGCCGAACCCGAAGCCTCGGGCTCCCGCAGTTGTCACAGCCAAGTACCCCATCCTCCCTCGATCTTGTTCCAATTCTTGTATTTCAATTTTGCATACCTATTCTGTGCTAGTGAATGTCGATCCAACGGATCAATCGGGTTGGATCAAACCCGATCGATTCGAATTCGATAATCGACGCACAGTAGAAGTCGTTAGGCCCGTCGACCCCCGTAACCTAGACCCTAGGGTTCGCTCATGCTTGGCGTGCAGCCCCCCTCTCGAGTCGGTGCACCCATGGATGTGTAGGTCTCGGCAAGGCCTACACAACGTCGTGTGGGTTTGGCCCTACCATCGGCGATCTTGCCAGATAAGTCCGAGTTTCTGAGCGAGCGTGCGGGACGAAGGCGGAGGACTCTGGGCCGGGCCGGGTCGACCTGGACCCATCCCGCATCCGCACGCGCGAGTCGCATGGGGCTCGGGGTCTACAGGTGCAATGGGGCCTGCATGTCCACATGGCGCACCCTAAGTCATCGCGCGTCCCAAGGTGGGGTCAGTATCAAGAACCGCGAGCATCAGCCGTGGGTCCCGCCGTCCGATTCATGCCCAGTCCCGAGCTACCACGGGGTACAGTGGGGCCCACTCCTAGTCCGTCGCAGCTGCTGTGGGGCCCGCTGCATGCCCGTGGCCAATGAGATGGTGCCACGTGTCATGCTGGTGCCGCGCCATAATTGTCCTTCATAAAATAATAATAGATAATTATAAATATTATATATATATATAATTACTAAACTTTTGTGGTGCCCCGCTCCTTAAGTCCACAATCATTAAACTAAGGAGTGGAGTGTCAATTTGGCAAATCCCTCACTTATTATTGGATTAGGTAAGATCCTTGATCCACTAATAAGGGAAGGACGTGCACATAATAACTAAGAGGATAAGTCACTAAATAAGACATACATATAGAATGCAGAAGAAAAATGAGATAAACATTACATACATCTACCATACATCAAGTAAGAAACAGTATTACAGCTCAGCAAATAATAAAGTGCAAAAAAGTAATCACAGTCACAGTACCTATATTATTACAAAATTTAAATGAATAGTTTAAGAAATTGAATAACATCACCCATCAAGCTAAGAAGGAACTAGACAATGTCTATCTCTTTTGGCTGATTCTCCTCCTCTAAATAAGGCACTTCTTCTTCAACACCCAACTCTTCAAATCTATCTGAATATGACATTATCAATTTCATAATGACAGGGCCCCAGCCAATAAGAGAAAAATCTTATTATACAATTGTCTAAGTATATTTTAGGCTGAATCTTTTACATGAGTTATTTATATCACCACTTTAACTTAAGTACAACAAAAAGTATACTAAAAGCAGTATGAGTAGTAAGCATATAAAGAACAGTGAGGCAAAAGCACATCTCAATAACTAAGCAAGGAATTGACATATACATATATATAGTGCAACAAGTAAAAGTACTAAAGTAAAGTCTAATCCTAAATATATTGATGATCATATGACATATGCTAATTAAGGACAGAAATTTAAAAATGGTACATATAGTGAACAATAAAGTCTAGCATTCTATAAATACATATAAGTGAGTAGGTAAGTAGAGAAAACACAGCTGATTGAAACATGCATCAACAATACAGTATACAGTAAGCTAAAATTGAAATAGGTAAGTAAAACTACCATATCAAAAAATTGGCTAATCAAGTCCAGTGAAATTCCCAAAGCCTTTCTAGGCTAGGGTAGACAGAAATTCTTATAACCTTTCTGGGTTAGGGCAGACTGAACCAGCAGCAGAACTAAGGAGGTAGTAAATATAAATGCAGAATATTTTAGTTATTTTACTTTTATTTCTGTGGACATGTCCAGAAACAGCTGAGGAGTCAAGCACATATGCAAGACTATACGGGTTCCAAGCTTAACACACACTCCTCAATGAGTAATGTTAAGCATCCTTATTACTCATTACCCCTGTCCATTAGGGTAAATGTGCACCAGAATCCACCCAGAAGCTGAACCCAAAGGCAACTATTAGCTTAAATATTCTAAGTTTTCATTTCATGCACAAATTTTTTCTTATATGATATGTTCAAGGAATTAAGCACAAAACAAGGAATGCATAGCAATAATAGATCAAATAAGCAAGGGACTCTTCTATACATGGTGACACTATTGCTGTCTAATTAAACCATTCTATTTATTCTAAGTTACACAAGTTCAGGATCTCCAATTCCTACTATCGGGTGTAACTTAGGAGTACGGCCTTATAAGTTAAAAGGCTTAGAATTGATCAGATTCTAATCTAATTCAGTCAAGCATGACTATAAATTTAAATCAATTAATCTTAACATCCTCATTAGATGAATTTTGATATTCTATCTAAGACCTGAACAAGATCTGTTAAACCATAGATTATTAATTAAACACCACGAGATTGGGCTTAATCACATAATCCAGAAGGATAAGATATAAGATCTAGGTTTTAGTCTTAAACTGATCTATGGATTAAGGTAAATCATATTAAGCAAATTAAACTTAATATGATGAATATCATATCCTGAATCTAGGGTTAAAAAACAAAATAATCAAAATAAGTTATAAGAATCTAGAAACTAATAAAAACCAAGGATTCATTCATTGAATAACCTATTTTTCCAATGAATGAAATCTAACCTATGAGCTAGTCCTAGTCTTAGGAATAGTCCTAATGTGAGGTGCAATGTCCTAAGAAAAGACTTGAAAAAATTTTAGGAAATTTAATATTTTGACCTAACAGTTGATTTAAGCACTTAGAATGATTCTATTTTAGTTTTAATGCTAATTTTTGTGACTTAGAAGATAATTTAGAGGTTAAGGATGCTTAACCTAAATTTTTAGGCAAAATGATCATTTTGCCCCTACTTTAGGGTCCAAAAGTTACTTTTTGAATTAGGTTTACAAACTAGAATTTCTTACTGCCAAACAATTCCTTACTGTCTAACATGAAGATAGACAGTAAGTATGCTCAATTTAGAGAAGAAACGAGTCATACAGGTCCAAACAAAGGTTTTTGAACTAATGGGCAAACTTGTAATTTACACCTATTGGAATTTAAATTTTTATGCAATTTATTGTTGGTTACTAGTCAAGGATTCCATAGAGTCCAAGAACACTACATTCTGAGGTCAAACAACTAAGTTATAGTATTTTAATTTCTAAGGGCAATTCAATAATTTTTGAATAGTGAACTTTTCCGTTTGGAATTCAATTTCAGCAAACTCAGTTTCTATAGCTTCTCTATAATATATTGAGTGTGTTAGCAAAAAGTAAACTCAATTTGGACTTCAAATAATCAAGTTATGATTTAACTAGGGTTATGGGTATTTTGGTTATTTCTAATTTTCTAAGTTTTAGATCCCAAAATTATTTTATTTTATTGATCACATTAAAATTCTAAGTTAGTTAATACTTTGAATTTCTAAATTTGGAGTTTAATTGATCAAGTTATGGTCAGTTAAATTCTAATGATATTTTGGTCATTTTTAGGGCAGTGTCCTAAATATTACTTTTCAAACTAAGCTCTAAATAGGATAACAAATACTTCTATAATGTTGGAACTATTCTCCTGAGTATTTTAAGACCTATATTAATTATATTTGGATAACTATGTTAAAATTTATGAGGGTTTAATTAGGTCCTAAAACGTCACTACGTTATACGTACCCCGAAACTAATTTTTGCACTACGCCATTTGATTCTTTTTACTTTTCTGAGTAAAATGAGACCTATATTGACTATATTTGAATCATCATACAAACAATTATTAAGCTTTTAAGATTTTGAATTAATTTAAATTAAATAAATTACACTATCTAAAAATATAAGTTAAATGAATCTACTATTCATTTGTAGATTTAAGTAGTTAAATAGTTTCAATGTTTAAATTTAAGTAATTGGATATTAATTAAATTATTTAATTACTGATTATTATTTTTATTTAACTTAGTTAAATAATATTTATTAATCAAGTTAATTAACACTTACTCACTTTAATTAATTAAATTATCATTAACTAATTTAATTAATTCACTATTTTTTCTTAACAATTTAATTAATCATGAAAAACTAATTAAAATTCACTGTTAATTTAATAGTATTTATTTAAATTATTTACTATTTTAATTAAACCCATTAATTACTTAAACCTAATTAATCATTAATTACTGTTATTAATGAATTAAGCCTAGTGTCAACTTTATTAATCATTAATTACTATTATTAATGAATTAAGCCTACTTCAACTTTAATAAAACAAATATTGATTAAGATTAACCATCTTAATTAATCTATCATTAATAGCTAAGATACCTTAATTATAATAATCTACTACTAATCATATGCTATAAATGTATACCTATAGTTATACTATATAACTTATTTGATTAACTGAGCTATAAAATATACTTATCTAATTATAATTAAATATATATTTAATTAATCTAATCTGCAGGCATTAATGGCGCGACATGGGGGCGGGACCCACGTGATGTGATGCGTGCCACGCATCGCGCCTTGATTCGGCGCAGCAGAGGAGGCGGGGCCCGCGGAACACGTGATGGCCCCGGATTGGACGCGGGTATGCAGGTGGGGCCCACGCACTGACGCAGGCGGGGCCCGCTATGACGCGGAGGCGACACATGAGCCGGCCCGCTCGGTACCTGCGCGGGCCGGGCTCGACCCGACTCGGCTCAGCGGCGCTTCGGCTCCCTCCCCGAACTCCCAAAGTGAGCCGCCTAGGGTTTCGCTTTACCAACGGCACCGGCGATGGGCGATGCCATACCACATGGCCGAGGGAAGGTCTCGGTCGGGCCTACCCGCAGTACTGGGACTGGCCTCAGGGGACACCGGTAGCGCTCGGAAATCCCAACCCTAGGTTACTACGTACTGTGTGTGCGTGTGTGCCCAGCCCGAGCGTTCCGAGTCTCGATTCAGGTCGATAGGACCTGATCGAGCTCGATCAGATCCGATCGATGAATGATCAGGTCGATGACCTACAATTAACACTACTTGAATAAGGCATGCAGTTGAACGGAGCGGGGAATGGAAGGTACCTGGCTTCGACAACTGGAGTCGTTTGGCTCGGACTAAAGGGGACGAAGGCTTCGAGACTTGGATTCACGCAACCGGAGCTGAGATGGGGGAGGATGGGTCCTTAAGGGCCTAAGGATGGACCAGCTAAGGCGAGGGGTGCTCGGACTGGCCGGGATGCGCGGAGGGCAGCTGCGTGTCGCTCTGTGAGACTGAGCGATCTCCACGAGGGAGGAGACACACCAAGACCGTCTGATTCCCGATCAGACGGTCCAGATATGTCGTCCGATCTGACTGCATGTCCAATATAATTGGCTCGAGGGGCAGACAGCGTTGGGGGCTACTAATAGCGCGCGTTTAAAAATTTAAAATAAAGAACTTTAATATTAAATAATTTGATTAATTAGTTATTTTAAATCCTAATTTAATTTAATTAATTTTAATTAATTAATTGATTTCCAAAAATTCTCAAATATCCACCCTAGCTAATTAAGGGGTGAGGAACGCAACGGCGAGGTCGGATTCGAGTAGTATTTTAATTTACTGATATTCGAGGTATTTAAATATTATTAAAATATTCGTCGAAATTTCGACAACTTCCGATTGGCACGAAAACATCATCCTAGCTAATTTGGGGGCAATGAGTGCAATGGCGAAGTCCATTTCTCGATTTGAGGTCTTTTTAAATAGGTCAAATTTTTAGAGTTTCTGAATTTTCCAAAAATCAAGTTTTGATCCATTTAACTCTTGGTTTGGACTAGATCTTAGAGGTTGACTCCTAATGACTTAATTAATACTTATGATCAACATTAAGACTGAGATTAGTCTTACATAACTAAGGTAATAATTTGAATTGTTACAACTTTAGGCAGACAATTATAGGTATATATAATGTGTGTGTATATATATATATATATATATATATATATATATATATATATATCTGATACAAATATATATGCATACATATTATAATATTAGTAAACTTAGTATAAGTAATATAATAGGTATATGTATATAACTATAACTAGAGAACTATAGGTTAGTATAATTATAATAGTTAGTTTATGTTAACTCTAAGTTAATTAGAGTTAATGATTAATTTGTCTAATAAATTAAATAAAATATAAGATAAATTAATTTATATTAATTAATTAGATTAAGTCAGTTAATTAATAATTAGAGTAATTAGAATAATTGATATTATTTAATTAAGTAATTAGTAATTAATTAATATTCAATTAAATTAAAATAGTAAGATTATTTAATTCCAAATGAATGGTAAATACATTTAAGTTGTATTAAATTTATTTAATTTATTTAATTTGAAATATTAAAAAATTAATAACTATCTGTAGGAGGATCCAAACATAACCAATATAAGTCTCATTTTACTCAAAAAAATAAAAGGAATCAAATGACATAATGTAAAAATTAGTTACGGATACGTATGACATAGTGATATTTTAGGACCTAAACAAACCCTTACAACTTTTAACCTAGTTGTTTAAACATAGTCAATATAGGTTTTTAAATACTCAGGAGAACAACCCCAACACTATAGATGTATTAATTTTCCCGCTTGAAGCTTAGTTTGAAAAGTAATATTTATGGCCATACCCTAAAAATGACTAAAATGCCCCTATAATTCAATTGACCATAACTTGGTCAATTCAACTCCAATTCAGAAATTCAAACTGCTAACTAGTTTAGAATTTCAATATCATCAATAAACTAAAATAATATATAGGATCTAAAACCTAAAAAATCAGAAAATGATGAGAATATGCCTAACTTTAGTTAGGTCATAACTTGGCCATTTGAAGTTCAAATTGGGTTTACTCGCTGTCAACACACTCAGTATATTATAAGGAAGCTATAAAAACTGAGTTTGCTAAAATTGGACCTCAAACGGAAAAGTGTAGTTTTTTATCTTCCATTGATAGACAAAATTATCGAATTGCCCTTAGAAATTAAAATAGCTTTAACTTAGCCATTTGATCTCAGAATGCAGTGTTCTTAGAGTCTATGGAATCCTTGAATAATAATAAATAGTAAACTTCATAAAATTTTTGATTTCATTAGGTGTAAATTACAAGTTTGCCCCTTAGGTCAAAAACCTTAGTTTGGACCTATAGGACCCGTTTCCTCTCCGAATTGAGCGTACTTATTGTCTATCCTCATGTTAAATAGTAAGAAATGATTTGGCAATAAGAAATTCCAAATTGGAACCATAATTTAAAAAGTAACTTTTTGGACCCTTTAGTAGGAGCAAAATAGTTATTTTGCCCAAATTTTAGGTTAAGCTTCTTTAGACCCTAAATTATCTTCTAAGTAACTAAAACTAATATTAGAATTGTGATAGAATTATTCTGAGTGTTAAAATCAGTTGATAGGTCAAAATAATAAATTCTTCTAAACTTTCTCTAAATCTTTTCATAGGACTTTACGCATCACATTAGGAATATTCCTAAGATTATGACTAGCTCATAGGTTAGATTTTATTCATTGGATAAGTGGGTTATTCAATGAATGAATCTTTTGTTTTATTAATTTTTAGATTTTATAATTTATTCTGATTATTTTATCTTTCAATCTTAGATTTAAGATAGGAGACTCATCATATTAAGTTTGATTTGCTTAATAGGATTTACTTTAATTAATAGATCACTTTTAGACTGAAACCTAGATCTTATGTCTTAACCTTTTGGATTATGAGATTAAGCCCAATCTCATAGTATTTAATTCATAATCTATAGTTTAGTAGATCTTGATCAGATCTTAGATAGAACATCAAAACACATCAAATTAGGACGTGTGATTTATCGATTGAACCTGTAGTCGTACTTGATTGAATTAGATTAGAACCTGATCAGTTCTAATCCTTTTAACTTATAAGGTCGCACTTCTAAGTTACACTCGATAGTAGGAATTAGAGATCCTGAACTTGTGTAACTTAGAATAGTTAAAATAGTTTTATTAGACAACAATAGTGTCACCATATATAGAAGAGTCCCTTACTTCCTACTTAATTTTGTGCTATGTATTCCTTGACTTTGTGGTTACTTTCCTTGGACATGTCATATAAAAAAACATTATTGCATGAAAATAAAAAATTAGAATAAATAGGATAACAGTTGCATTTGAGTTCAGTTTCTTGGTGGATTCTGGTGCATATTTACCCTAATGGACAGGGGTAAGGAGTAATAAGGATGTTTAATATTACTCATTGAGGAGTGTGCGTCAAGCTTGGAACCCATATAGTCTTGTAAATGTACCTGACTCTTCAGCTATTTCTAGGACGTGTCCACAGAAATAAAAGTAAAATAACTAAAAGATTATGCATTTGTATTTATTTCCTCCTCAATTCTACTGCTACTTCTATCTGCCCTAGCTCAGAAAGGTTATGGGAATTTTTATCTGCCCAAGCCCAGAAAGGCTTTGGGGTTTCACTGGGCCCGATTGGCTATCGGATATGATAGTTTTTACATACTTGTTCAGTTTGAGCTTACTGTGTACTGTATTATTGATGTATGTTTCAGTGAGCTATATTTCTTTACTTATCTGCTCACTTGTACGTATTTATAGGATGCTAGACTTTGTTACTTACTGTATGTAGTATTTTTAGATTTCTATCTTTAATTAGCATATATCATATGATCATCAGCATATTTAGGATTAAACTTGTGGTGCCCCACCCCTTAATCCACAAGATTAAGCAAGAGGTGGTGTGTCACTCTAGCTAGCCCTTCACTTATTATTAGATTAGGATTATCCATAATCCACCTAATAAGTGAAGGAGTAAGTATATAATCAAACATTCAGTCACTTAATAAGAATTCATACAGAGTGTAGAAGCGATTTATAATAAGAAACATCCAAGCATCATAGTATAAATATAATAAAATATGACTCAGCATAAAAGGCATAGTAATCCAAACATATAGTCAAGAATACCTGTATTATCACATCAATTTAAAGTTTGAGTAATGAAGGTAAAAATGCGCCCATTCTCACTTATAAAAGAAAACTAAACAGCTGCTTCTTCCAAAGGCTCCTCCTCTAGATATGGCTCCACACTTAGCTCCTGATCGTCTAATTGAAGAGGATTTGCCATTATCGGTTTCACAATATAGGCCCCACCCAATAAAAGAAAAAAATCTTGTGTTAGATAATTGTCTAAGTATATTTTAAGCTGTAAATTTTATATGTGTATTGTAATATCACCATTTACATCCTCTAAGCAACAACTATATAATGTAGCAACTAGCAATGCAATAAGGAAGGAAAAAGCTATAAATAATCATTTATAACTTAAGCAAAAGAGAGGCTAAGACATGCCTCAAATGCAAGCTAAACAAGGTAGGGCATATGAATATAAATAATTAAGCAAGTACTGGAAGAAAATACTACATCCAAAACATACTAGTGATCAAGAGATACATGCAAATTAAAATAATATAACTCAGCAGTGGTACATATAATAGCAGTAAAATTCTAACATCCTAAAATAAGTATATAAGCAGAACAATGAAATAACTGACTGAATAAAAATACTGAAAAGTAAACAAAACATTGAAACTAAACATATAGGTAAACATCTATGTACTAACTGCCATACAGAAAAGAGCTAATCTAGCCCACTGAATATCAAAGGATCTTAGCACCAGCACGGCTGGCACCAACTGTGTACCCCTAGTGTCATACGAGACTAAGCAATCAGCACACAATAAAGTAATAGAAGATATAAATAAGGTCTTCCCCTAGTGTCATACGAGACTAGGCAATCAGAAGACATAATTGAGAGGCAGCTCTAACACATACAATTATTATCCTTAATCAATCACTTTAATATTTTCACAAGAAATCTAAGGAGTCTCCATATTTTCCTAATATTTTATTCATACATCAAAAATCTTATATGATATGCTCAAGGAGTTAAGGCACAAAAAAATACAAGGAATGTGTACAATAATCATTAAGTAAGTAAGGGACTCTACTAAACATGGTGATATCATTTGTTTTCTACTTAACCATTCTAACTTTCCAAATTACACAAGTTCAGGATCACCATTTTCCTACTATCGAGTGTAACTTAAAAATTTATCCTTGGAAGTTAAAAAGGATTAGAACTGATCAAGTTCTAATCTAGTTCAATCAGATAGATGATTATGAGTTAAATCAATAAATCATACGTCTTAAATTTTAGTGAATTTAGACATTCTATCTAAGATCTGATCAAGATCTTCTAAACTATATATTACAGATTAACCACCATAAGAAATGGGCTTAATCACATAATCCCAAAGGACATGACTTAAGATCTAGGTTTTATTCTAATAGTGATCTAATAATTAAGGCAAATCTTATTAAATAATCAAGCTTAATTGGATGAATCTCTTATCTTAATTATAAGGTTAAAAGACAAAATAATCAAAATAAGTTGCAAAATTCTAAAAAAATTAATTAAAATAAGGATTCATTCATTGAAAAACCCTATTTTTCAGTGAATGAAATCAAACCTATGATCTAGTCCTAATCTTAGGAATAACCTTAACTGAGGTGTAATGATCCTGAGAAGAGACTAAGAAGGATTTTCAAGTATCTGATGAATTGTCCTAAATACTAATCTTTCTCACTTAAATGATTCTAATATTGTTCTAATATTAGTTTTAACATTTTAAAAGACCAATTAAAGGTTAAGGGTGCTTAATCTTAATTTTGGTCAAAATGACTATTTTGCCCCTACTTAAGGGTTCGAAAAGTCAACTTTTGATCTAAAGGTCCAAACTGAAGTTCCTTGGTTTTCAAATGATTCCTTACTGTCTAACTTGAAGATAGACAGTAAGTACGTACAATTTGGATAAGAGACGGGTTCTATAGGTCTAAACTAAGGTTTTTGACTTAAGGGTATTTCAGTAATTTTCACTCTACTGAAGCCTGACTTTTTATAGAGTTTATTGTAGGTTACTGTTTAAGGATTCCATAGAGTCTAAGAACACTGGATTCTGAGTTCAATTAACTAAGTTATGGGTGTTTTAAGTTAGAAGGGCAATTTGATCAATTTTCCCTAAAGTCCACTATGAGATCTAGGGTTGACTTTTTGTCATGATGTCCAAATGGGAAAACCAATACTACTACAGTGATGGGGCTATTCTCCTGAGTAATTTAAGACCCATATTGACTTTGTTTGGTCAATTAGGTCAAAAGTTACGGGGTCTTAAATAGGTCCTAAAACGCTGCTACGTTATACGTACCCCGAAACTAATTTTGCATTACGCCATTTAATCCTTTTTATTTTTCTGAGTAAAATGAGACCTATATTAGTTATGTTTGGATCATCCTACAAAAAGTTATTAAGCTTTTAAGTTTTAATTAATTTTTAATTAATTAATTTACTATTCATCTATTTTAAATGAATTTTTTGATTAATTAAAGTAATCAGAACTTAATATTCACTATTTTAAATAGTATTAAAGTTGATCATCAATTTAATCTTAACTTAATTAATAATAGTTAATTAATCTTGTTAAATAATTATAACATTAATTAGACACTGTTTTAATATAAATTAATTAAATTAATCTATATTACTATCCTAGAGTTGAATATGCAGTTATATATTATAATTTATATACTTATATTAAGCTTACTGAATTTATAATATATTATTTGGTAATTTTAATTAAAGCTTACTATTAATTAATTTAAAATTTATGATTAATTAATTTACTAAACTCACTTGTTGTTTAAGTATTAATTAAATAATTAATTCATGTTCTCTATCAATCATTAAATAAAACAATTAGGTTGACCTATAATTTAACTAATGATGTGTTAATACATATGTGTGGCAGTTTATAAATATATATAAGTTAGTTCTATGACTATATAAGTATTCATATATATATATATATATATATATATATATATATATATGTGTGTGTGTGTGTGTGTGTGTGTGTGTGTGTGTGTGTGTGTGTGTGTGTGTGTGTGTGTGTGTGTGTGTGTGTGTGTGTGTGTGTGTGTGTGTGTGTGGGCTACTTTTATGTCCTCCAAATATGGGAAATCAAATCACTTATCAATTAGAAGTTGGAAACAAAATAACTCTATAGGTTGGAAGCACCTTCTTAATGTAAAAAACTTAGCTGATGCTAACATTCTCTGGAAGCTGGGTTACGGCCAAATCTCTTTTTGGTTTGACAGATGGTGCGTCGGTGGACCCCTAGCCTCTTTATTTCTGGTCAGGGGTCCCACCTTAGCTTGTGTTGCAGACTTTTGGGCTGTTGGCCGTTGGGTGGAAGACAAGATTAGAGGTGTTGGCATTTGTGAATCTTGGATCTCCAAGCTTAAGAATGAGGTTGCCATCTCTCCTGATTCTGACGACACTTTCCAGGTGGTCTTTGACAGCATCGTTCAGCCTAAAGTAAAGTCTGCGCGTAAGCTTCTTCCCCCCCCCCCCCCCCCCCCCCTTTTTATATTTTGTCGCTATGCTCGTTGTATTTGGCAGGGGTTTTCTTCCTTCCTGAAGCTGGATGCAATCTTTAACATGAGTAATATTGCGGAGTTGATTCTTTCATTCCATTCAGCTGACCCCCTCGGCTTTACCTTGGCCTGTCCGATTATTTGGCAGATTTGGCTGGTTAAAAACAACTTAAGATGGAATAATTTGCTTATCTCTATCCCTAAGTCCACTTTCTCTATTGGCAAATATATTCATTTGGCTATTTCTTCCGGCTTCTTGCTGGCAAATGATAACTTCACTATTTTTCTCGATAAGGTGGACTCTAATTTCAAGTCCAAGAGATTACTAAGTAATCGGTTGGATGGCCACTCCTCACTCTTTATTCAGTTCTCTATGCTTAATTCGAGTAGGGCTTGGATCTCTTCTGCTCTATGGATGGATTTCTCGGGCAAATGGCTCATCCATTCCTCTGGAGTGAAAATTTGGATGATTCCGTGGCTACTTTGCGTTACTTGCTTGTCCATCTCGAGAAGGCTAAATAACTTAGTATTGATATGTAATTCCAATTCCCTCCGTCGCCTTCTACTTTTTATTAACAATTTTTTGCTGGGCCACTCTCCTAAGTTTGGGTGGTGGCACCCCCCTAATTTCTGAGCCGCGGATCCTACCAGGTTTTTCTTCCTATTGGGTCACTTTTGGAAGTTGTTTTGCAACCAAGTGGTGTCGCAGGAAGTCCCCGCTGGGAGTTTCTTCGTGGGCTTCCCTGTTTTCTTTCCCCGTTGCTCACGATCAAGCGTTGGTGATGTGGCTCTGATCTCCTCGATTCCTGTGTCCCCAGAAGTATCCTGATGCCGCCCTCGATTTGCTGCGACTGATTGGCGTCCTGTCCTGTCTATCCCCCTTATTTCTAGAAGGGAGGATCTTTTGCCGCTTCATCTTCTGCCCCTTCACTATTTAATATCCTCAATGGCAGCTTTCTGCCCGGTTCACACTTCCTTCGGGATGGCGAGCTGGCTTCATTTTAAATTGCATGTTTTAATGGTCCTTTCCCCGAACACTGGTAGGCTGCTTTTTCATCTTTTCTTAAGGAAAATTTTTGGTGGTGTTCTCCTGGTTTGCCTCTGGGGAAAATTGGTCCAGTTCTGTGTTGCAGTGGTTGCTACCCGTCTCGACCCACTGCTATTTGACCTACCATGCTCCTTCTGGCTTAGCACTGTCATGCTGGTTCTGATGTTCCTATTTCTAGATACCCTTCCTAATGTATGCCTGTCTGCTATTTTGGTGATTGGCTCTCTCTGGTTTGTTGCCTAGGATTCTCTCGATAATGGTGTTCGCTGATTGTTGATTTGCAGTATTGGAGTGGCTTTTGTTGATTCGCAGGATTGGTTTTTTTGCTTCCTTTAGTTCTCTCTGGTTTTTTTGTCTGTTTTGGAGTCACCGGCTTTCGGGTCTTGCTTGAGTCCGGTGCTGCCGTGGTTTTTTGTTGTTGTTTATTTGCTATCGGAGGGGTTGCATTGTTGTCTCCATGCGTTGCCCTGCTTGTGCGTGGCTGGTTCCCTGAATTTGCTTCGCCTGTAATCAGGTTCCAGCGCAACTGTAAACTTGCTGTTGATGAAATGAAATCCTAAGCCGAGATGACATTTCCCAAAATATATATATATATATATATATATTATATTTAATTATTTTTAATCTAACAATTTCTGCATGTATTAATGGCGTGGGGCCGCCTTGCCATGTGGCAGGCTCCGATTCGGCCGAGCCTGAGCAGCGGGTCCCACAGCCAGACACGCGGCGGGCTACTACTGGCCGCAGCAGGGAAGGCGGGGCCCGCAGGCCACGTGGTGGCTTTCTGAGAGACGCGGGACAGCGGGCGGGTCCCGCTGTCAGAGTCAACAGCGATTGCTGACGCAACCAGGCCCCACCGTGACATGCGAATTGATTCCGCAGTGCCACATCACGGAGGGGGCCCCACTATCGAACCCCGTGCCTACACGCGATTCGCATGTGCGCGAATGGGTCGGGCTTGCCCCGCCTGACCCGGGGAGCTATCTTCCCCACGCGACGCACCCACGACACCTCGCCCTATGGCAAGGCTTCCTTCGCAACTCTGGCGACTAGGCAGCTCGGCCCACACCCCGTTGGACAGGGCTTGCTCAAGCCTTTCTAACTAGGGTCGAACCGTCCATGGGGGCGCACTAAAGTGACCACGCGTTCGAGCCCTAGCTCTTGAGGACCGGCAAGACCTACGCTAACGGTAAGCACTATGGCGTCTATCCTAAATTGAATCGATCGAAGCCCTTTTCAATTGATCGGAGTCGATCACAACCTAATCTTGGATGCAGAATAAGCACACGAATTGCAATACTTCAATTGAGAAGAAGATTTTTAGGAGGATCGGCCGTACCTTTACGAACGGTTGCGGGTGATTCGGCTTGACTTAGGGTCTGCTCGGCTCCGGAGAAGTTTCTGGCTGCGTGTCAATGGGGCGATGGAGCCGGATCCGGTCTTGAGGGTGTGACGACGGACCTGCCGAGGCTCAGGAGGCGCCGGTTGGTGGAGTCCCGCGGCGTGGTGACACGCGTAGCGCCCGCGGATACTCCGAAGAAGACGGGACAGAGCCCGTTCGATCAGTCGATCGAACGACAGGATTTCACAGTTCGATTGAACGATGTGAAGGCTAACGGCGTGGATTGGCAGGACGGCATCGTTAAAGGAAAATAAAATTAAAGTAATAATATTATTATTAATCTAATTTATTAATCCATTATTTAATTTAAATAATCAAATTGAATTTTAGAAAAAATCTAAATATTCACCCCTAGCTAATTGAGGGTTGAGGGACGCAACGGTTAAGTCGGATTTTCGATCTGACAAATATTTTATTTCCTCGATTTGCGGGGTATTTAAATATTAAAATATTCATCAAAATTTCAACGGCTTCTGATTGACACGAAAACATCACCCCTATCTAATTTGGGGGCAATGAGCGCAATGGCGAAGTCCAATTTTCAATCGGAGGTCAATTTAGACATATCAAATTCTAGGGTTTTCTGGAATTTCTAGAAATCATGATTCGATTTATTTGACTCCAGATTTGGACTGGGCCCCAGAGGTTGGCTCCTAATAACTTAATTAGCACTTTGGATTAGAATTTAAGACCCAGATTAGTCTCAATTGACTATGGTAATAACTTGGGTTATTACAAGACTTTACTTTTAATACTTTTACTTACTACACTATATATATATGTATATGCTCATTCCTTGCTTAATTTATTGAGGTGTGCTTTTGCCTCACCTTTTATTTTGTTATAAATGCTGTATTTATAACTTATCCTGTTCCTTGTATGCTTACTGCTCCTACTGCTTTTAGTTCATTATCTATTGCATTAAAGTATAAATGGTGACATTATCAACTCATGTAAAATATTCAGCATAAAATGTACTTAGACAATTATCTAATAAGATTTTCTTTTATTAGCTGGGGCCCTGGTATTATGAAACCGATAATGTCAAATTCAGATAGATTTGAGGAGCTAGGTGCTGAAGGAGAAGGGCCTAATTTAGAGGAGGAGCTTCAGCCAGGAGAGCCAGATACTGCTTAGTCTTCTTTCAGTCTTTTGTGAGGATGAGTGTCTTTTGGATTTATTTTTAGTCTTTTAAACTATTTATATAAATATTGTAATAATACAGGTACTGTGACGGTGATTACTTTTCTGCACTTTATTATTTATTGAGCTATGTATTATTTCTTACTTGATGAATAGTGAATGGATGTAATGTTTATTCTATTTTGCTTCCGCACTCTGTATGTATGTCTTATTTAGTGACAGATCCTCTTAGTTATTCTGTGCACGTCCTTCCCTTATGAGTGGATTGTGGAACTTACCTAATTCAATGATAAGTGAGGGATTTGCCAGAGTGGCACTCCACTCCTTGTCTATTGATTGTGGACGTAAGAATCGGGGAACCACAGGTTGTAACTAGTAGTGATATCTAGTTGAATAATAAAATGTCTAGCATAATCTTAAATTGTACTTAGACTATTTAGTATAACCATATTTTCTATTTTCTTGACTTTGCTCTATCATATTTAATTGCCAAAATTTGATATATCAGGTGCATTTGGAGGCTAGTGGAGCTGGACCAAGTGCATAAGTGTGACGACCCCAATATTGAGAATCCTTAACTCAACATTGATACGTCACCACAGTACCTAATACTATATTAGAAGAAAGCTAACCCAAATCATTAGATATTGTGTTTGGCCAAGAATTTAGAAGAGGGTCTTAAGTTAAGATGGAAGGGATATTATAAATGGTATTAAGTAATTTATAAATAAAGATACAACACATGAATTTATAAGTGAGAATGAAAAATAATTAAGCATGTGATATGTGTAAGGAGACATGAGAATATAATTCAAAACAATTGAAGTGAATATATTCAATCTTAGATATGAAATTCTAGATATTTATTGAGTATTTGACATGTGAATTATAAGTCAACATTTTTCAACAAAATTTCTAAGTCCTAAAATTCTTAAAAATTTTGGCAGAGTCTCTTTTGTAAATGGCTAAGGAAATACCTGCAAAGTAGACATGCAAGACTTCCATTTCAATGGAAGTTATAATTTGAAAGGAAAACAACCTAAATAAATATATAATTAATCTATTTTAGCTCCAATTCTAGTATAGAGTTCAATCCATTATATAGGATTACTCATTTCTAATTCTTAAATAGAGTTCAATATATTATATAGGATTGCTCATTTCCAATTCTAAAATTGAGTTCAATCCATTACATAGGATTGCTCATTTCCAATTCTACAAGTTTAAAAAGGGAGAAAATCATATATGTAGCAACTATCTATCCTAACGTATACTCAATTCACAAGCATTCATTACATACATGTAGATAAAGAAATGCTTCCAACTTAAATAAGAAACTAATTTCCAATTAACATCCTAGATAGATATGCAATTAATGACTTAATTAATATTCATTTTTATATATTTATAACCATTCATCCATTCCAACACATTCATCCATTTATTCATCACAAGCATTTAAATATAATCTAAGCTCCAACAAAGTATAGAAAAAGTAAAGTAAAAAATATTTATTACAAACCAACAGTAAACTTAAAAGAAAGAATGAAACTAATAGCTCACTTACAATTTATATTAAGTTATATAGTTTAGTATATGATAGGTGGAAGAAATTAATTTTTGGCACTTGGTCCAGCTCCACTAGCCTCCAAATGCACCTGATCTATCACATTTTGACATTTAAATGTGATTAGGCAAAGCCAAGAAATAGGAAATCTGGTTAGACTAAATAGTCTAAGTACATTTTAAGATTGGCTAAACATGTTATTGTTATAGTTGGATATCACTTTCTACTTATAAAGTAAGCACAAGCATGGGTGCAATATAGTAAGCATACAAGATAGGAAAAGTAAGTAAGAAAAACAAAGTCAGTTAGAATACTCACTTAAGTATACATCCTACCCTACAAATAGAATAAGGCTAAAAGCATCCTAAATAGGCTAAAAATAAACTAATGTGCATATAAAAATAAATGAAGTAAAGCATGTATATGTTCAAATGAACTTATGCTAAGTAAGGAAAAGAAATAGTGAAGCATTTAAATGTAATTTTACAACATTAAATGTAATCTAAGTAAACTGTAAACAAGTAAAGTACAATTCTAAATCATATAAAATGCATAGTAAGGAAATTGAAGGAATATCTTAGACTAATTCATATAGTCTAGAACTATGGAAAGTAACATAACTAAAAGCTATGGTGAGTCTTAACAATCTATAAGATTGAAGAAGATCTCACATGTTTATTAATTGAAATTATTTTAATTTGTACTCATTCTATGGGTATGTTTAGAATGAAGAGAGGAGTTAAACACGTCTGTTTAACAACTAAAAAAAAAATGGGGTCAAATCCTAAAATACTCACATTCACCCTCTGAGAATGTAAGGTCTCTTTATTACTCTCTTTTCAGCCTACCCTAGACTGATCCACCATATAAACCCCTAATATGATTTTAATGTGAAAGTTTTATTCATGCATAATGTATTATATAAATGATTCAAGTGAATAAGACTCAAAGCTATGCAAGTATTCAAGGGAAATTCAATAATTGCAACTAAGTGATATCCAAAGTTATCTAATTTTTAATAATCTACTTAATGATTGGAGCTAATTGAGCTCCCAATTAACTTTGAGATATTGATCTCAAATTAATTGTAAGTATTGTAGTAGTTGGGATTTTGAAAGTAATAGTTTCAATTCAATTAATATGATGTGATAAAATAATTTATAAGTATAATTGATACTATTAAAAACTAAGTCTTAATCACATCCTAAGCTATAAGATTCAATTGCAATAATTAAATCAAGCTTTAGGTATCTAGTAGAAAGAGATCAAGATAAAGAAAGTGTCTAACTCAAGAAATTAGAGTTAAGGTAGATTCACTAGCTAGGTTATAATTTGAAGGATCTAACCAATCAAGTGTTAATCTAGCTAAGTTATAATAAAGTGAAAGGCTTAAGGTAATTAATTGATAGGACTTAAGAACTACAAGTTCTAAGTATTCTAATAGTTGATGTTTAAGGAACTCAATAGGATTTCTAAATTACCCTAAGTGAGTTAGGATTTCTAATACTAGCTCTTAAAATGCTCAAGAGGAGGTTTTAAAGGTTAGGGTGAATAAAGTAAGTTCTAATCTAGTCACTAAACTAGATCTAGTTGATTCACTAATCTACCATTACAAAGACATTGAAACTATTTACATGCAATAAGTGTAACTAAATAGATTTAGGGATCAATTATAATTTAATTTGCAAATCAATCCTAGGGTTTCTACCTTAGGGTTGAAAGGTGAATTAAGCACTTGGCAATTAATTCACATAATTAGAAAGTTGAGAACTAAGCTCATACTAAATACAATCTAATTTGGTAAGGGAGATAATAAATGAGACATGTTAGTTATCTAAGGGTTTTATAACACCTAGAATATGCTATCTAAAAAATTAGAATCATCACAATAACACTAAGTAAGAGTCAAAAACCTAAAAATCATAAATTATTATCCAATGGAAATGATTTATATATAAATGAAATCCTTATATCATAAGGAGAAAAATGACACTATGTCAAGTTTGGACAACTTTGGAAAATTAAAGTTTTAATGACTCCTAATTAGAGTTAAGAAGTGATTAAGAAAATTAGGGTTCAAATGTTAAATTTGATTTTATATTATTTTTTCTCACATTTTTGTGAGTGAAATGGACTATTTGAATATTTAATTTGGACATTAAATAATCAAATTAGGTCACATGAAATAATGCATATTAATTTGTAATTAATTAATTAATTTTAAATATTGACTAATTATAATATTTATCAAAACCAAAATTTAATTGTATATTATTATTCTACATAATTTTATGATCAAAATAGTATATAATAATGTGTGATTTGGTTAAGCTCTAATCTAGTCACTAAGCTAGATCTAGTTGATTCACTAATCTACCATTACAAAGACATTGAATCTATCTACACTCAATGGGTGTAACTAAATAGGTTTAGGGATTAACTATAATTCAATTTGCAAATTAATCTTAAGGTTTCTACCATAGGGTTGAAAGGTGATTAAGCACTTGGTAATTAATTCACATAATTAAAAAGTTGAGAACTAAGCTCATAATAAATATAATCTAATTTTGTAAGGAAGATAATAAATATGACATGTTAGCTATCCAAGGGTTTTATAATATCTAGAACATGCTATCTAAGAAATTAGAATCATCACAATAATACTAAGTAAGAGTCAAAAACCTAAAAATCATAAATTATTATCTAATGTAAATGATTTATTTATAAATGAAATCCTTATATCATAAGGAGAAAAATGATACTAAGTATGTCAACTTTGGATAACTTTGGAAAATTAGGGTTTTAATGACTCCTAATTAGGGTTAAGAAGTGATTAAAAAAATGATAGTTCAAATGTTAAATTTGATTTCATATTATTTTTCCTCATATTTTTGTGAGTGAAATAGACTATTTGATCATTTAATTTAGATATTAATTGATCAAATTAGGTCACATGAAATGATGAATATTAATTTGTAATTAATTAATTAATCTTAAAATATTGACTAATTAAAATATTTATCAAAAAGAAATTTAATTGCATATTATTGTTCTACATATTTTTGTGATCAAAATGGTATATAATAATGTGTGATTTGGTTAGGTAGTTTATAACTTATGAGTGAATATAAAAATTTAATTGTTTTATTATGTTTGACTAATCGGCAGATTGAAGGAAATGACGAAATGTATCGTAGGACGCCACGTGGCCATCTTCAAAATGGCACGGTTCAGGACGGAGGATTTTGGACCGGCCGGTTCGCTTCATAGCAAATGCTGGACCGCTTCTTCCCCGACGGGATTGGCAATAATCCCCCTTGATTAGGGCATTGAAATCCATGGCGATGATGCAGTTAATCAATGAATCGCACATTTTATTACAATTCTACCCTCGACACTAATCTCGATTAAACTTTCTTAAGCAAAGCAACTCAAAATTTACATGGAAATTAAACCCTAACCTAGATTAGCTTAGTTATTAAAATTACAGAAAAGAAAACTACTAAAATTAAATTGGGAATTCATTCATCTCCTAGCCGATTTGCTTGAATCGATATGATCAAATAATTGTTATTATAATATTATTAGAGAGGAAAGAAAATCATATAACATGAATCCGATTCATTTATAAATCATGGAAACTTATACTGAGTTGAAATTAATCTCAACTTCAACTGATAATAGCTCTAAAAGAGTCTCAATGAAAATAAGCACTTGAATAATTGAAAAGAGAACAGAGAATTGAGATATCGATTTCAACATCTGATTGCTTGCCATATACATTCTTCAAAAGACTGAATGAGAACTACATCGCCATCTCGTAATCTTTATTATTACGAAGCTAAGGAAGTAGAGTAGGTTAAATGAAGATCGACATACTTGGCGGTCTCCAAAGTCCAGAGATGCTTTGCTTAAGGTCGATTGTGCTTCTGCCAAAAGATATCTTTCTCTCCTTCGAATAGCTCAGCTAGCTTTCCAAAAGAAAAATAGGAAGCCAACCTCAGAAAATGGGGGCTTGAGAGAGGGTAAGGTCCGTGAGAGGCCAACTAGCATTCGTACTCCCACTACCTCTGCTCTCTCTATGCTCGCGTAGGATAATGGTCACGACCGTTGGCTCTAATTGACGATCCAATGGTCCGGATTTAGATTTAAAAGATAGTCATTAGATTTAATTTAAAAGGCACGGGACGGCCAGGATTCGTTTAATCCGTTGTCCCGTGATCGGCCAAGCACAGCGGATCTGGTCTTAAAGAATTATTTATAAAAATATAAAATAGAATATATATATATATATATATTAATTTATATTATTTGTTTTATTTAAATAATTAATTAGAGACATTTAATTAATCAAAATTAAATAACCAAATGCATTCTAAAAATCCCAAAAATTCACCCATACCTAATTGAGGTGTGAGGAACTCAAAAATGCAATTAAATTTTTGATCGGAGATCAATTTAATTATCTTAATTTTCTAAGTATTTAAAATATTATTAAAATATTCGGGGAAAATTCGACGACTTCCAAGTGCTCCCAAAATGCCACCCTAAGTTAATTTGGGTGTGGTGAGTTCAATGGTGCACTCCATTTTTACGTCTGAGGTCTAAATAAATTAGGCATTCTCAGAATTATTAGAAAACTAGGAAATATTGGAAATTGCTAAATGATCTCCAAATCACACAAAAATTGAATTGAAGACTCCTAATACTATTATAAGACTAATGAAAAAGGATTATAGTCAATTAAATCACTAATTGATGGGTAACAACACTAGGGTTATTATAGACTCCCCTCCTTAAAAAGAGTGTTGCCCACAATACACAACCAATAAAAATTAGGAAATTGAAAATACAAAGGAAGTCTATAGAAACGATAATGAAATTGAAAGAACTAAATCTATCTGATTAAGAAAAGAATTCTGGGAATTTCTTTAGCATGTTCTCTTCTTTCTCCCACGTGGCTTCACCAACTGGATGATTCTGCCAGTGGACTTTGATCATATAAATGTTGTGGTTCCTTAACTGCTTAAGATCCCGCCCCAGAATCACAACAGGTTTAATGACGAAAGTCAGATTAGGTTGCAGTTCCATTATAGGTATCTGAACTTGTTGACTTGGATCTAGCAAACACCTTCTTAGTGATGAAATGTGAAACACATTATGTATAGCCAAGAAGTCTTCTGGCAACTTTAATATGTAAGCAGATGTTCCAATCCTCTCAATCACTTCAAAGGGTCCTAAATACCTTGGACTCAACTTTCCAGACACACCAAATCTCTGCACACCATGCATTGGACTAACTTTAAGATAAGCTCTATCACCTACTTGGAACTCCCACTGACAATGACGAGCATTATGATATTTCTTCAATTTATCATGAGTTGTAGTCATATTGCGCCTGTTCAGTTGAACTTTCTGAGTGGTCTCTTCTACTAACTCGAAACTATAAAGTTGAGAGTCTCCTACTTCAGTCCAAGCAATTAGAGTTGTACACCTCCTTCCATAAAGAACTTCATAAGAAGCCATACCAATACTGGATAGATAATTGTTATTATAGGCAAACTCAACTAACGCTAAATGATCTTCCCATGATCCACCGAAGTCTAGAACACAAAGACGCAAGAGATCTTCCAAGATCTGATTAACATGCTCAGTTTGACCATCTATCTAGGGGTGGAAAGCAATACTCATTGCTAAACTCGTCCCCAAGTCTTGCTGAACATCTGACCAAAATCTGGAAGTAAATCTACTGTCTTTGTCAGAAACTATACAATTTGGTGTATCATGCAAGCAAATGATCTCCTTAAGATAAAGCTTAGCTTGCTTCTCAACAGGATCTATCTAATGAATAGCTTAAAAATGGGCTGACTTAGTGAGTCTATCAACTATCACCCAAATAGAATCAGAACCAGATCTACTCTTAGGCAAACCTACAATGAAGTCCATGGAGATATCGGACCACTTCCATTCAGGAATGTCTAAGGGTTTAAGAAGTCCACCAGGCTTCTGGTGTTTAGCCTTGACCAAGGAACAGGGATGGCACTTGGAAATGAAAATAGCTATATCCCATTTCATGCTGGCCCACCAAAATGATTGCTTAAGATCCTGATACATCTTACAACTAATAGGGTGAACTGCATAGCTAGAATTATGAGCTTCAGACAATATCTATAACTGTAAGCTTTTAAGAATCCATAATCTAGACTTCTGAAATACCACACCTTCGTCATCAAGACGTAATTTAGATCTCTTACCGCCAACAATTTTAGAAACTAACGCAGGATAACTCGAATCTTCCTTCTGAGCTTCAACAATCTTAGATCTTAGGGAATCATTTGACTGAATAGTAAATAGTAGAGTGCCTAAATCAGCTGAACTGATAGGTTCAAGATTCAATCTGACAAAATATTTGATCAAAGATTCGTTGCCACAAAGGGAAGATAAAATCACTTTACAACTCTAGGCATCAGCTACGATATTAGCTTTACCCGGAATGGTATTGGATTTCCAAATTATAGTTGCAAAGTAACTCTAGCCACCTACGCTGACAGCAGTTAAGTTCTTTCTAGGTGAAGATGTACTTTAAGCTTTGGTGATCAGTAAATATCTCACACTTAGCTCCATACAGGTAGTGTCTCCAGATCTTAAGAGCAAAAACTACCCCTGTAAGCTCAAGATCATGCATAGGATCATTCTTCTCATTATGCTTAAGCTATCTATAGGCATAAGCTATTACGTGACAATCTTGCACCAGAATACAACCAAGTCCTACCTTAGAGGCATCAATATAAACCTGAAAATCTTTGCCCTCATAAGGTAGTACTAGAATAGGAGCAGAAGTCAACAACTATTTCAACTTCTGAAAAGATTCTTCACAAGCTGTGCTCCAAGTGAACGGAACGTCTTTTCTAGTTAACTAAGTTAACGATGAGGCAATTAGAGAGAATCCAAGAATGAACCTTCTTTCATAACTAGCGAGTCCTAAGAAACTGCAGATCTCTATTACAGATTTAGGTTGAATCCACTGTTGAACAGCTTGGATTTTCTTTTGATCTACTCTAATGCCTTCAGTATTGATCATGTGACCCCGAAATGCCACAGACTTGAGCCAAAGCTCACACTTAGAAAACTTAGCAAAAAGCTTGTTCTCTCTTAACAATTCTAGAATGATACGCATATGCTCTTCATGCTCAGCAGCTGACTTTGAGTAAATTAGGATGTCATCGATGAAAACGACGACAAACTCATCGAGATATGGCTTAAAGATACGCTGCATCAGGTTTATGAAGATGGAAGGAGCATTTCTCAGTCCAAAAGACATGACTAAAAACTCAAAATGCCCATATTGGGTCCTGAATGCAGTCTTGGCAACATCTTCATCCTTGACTCTAATCTGGTAGTAACCTGATCTTAAGTCAATCTTGGAGAAGATCTTTGCTCCAGCAAGTTGATCAAACAAATCATCAATCCTAGGGGGAGGATACTTATTCTTCACAGTCACTTTATTAAGCTCATGGTAGTCTATACACATCCGCATTAAACCATCCTTCTTCTTGATGAATAGGACAAGAGCTCCCCAAGGTGACATGCTAGGGTGAACAAATCCTTTCTCTAACAACTCTTGCAACTGCTCTCTAAGCTCTTGCAGTTCCTTCGGAGCCATTCTATACGGAGCCTTAGACTTAGGTTGAGTCCCAAGGACAAGTTCAATAGAAAACCCTACCTCACACAGAGGAGGTAGTCTAGGCAAGTCTTTAGAGAGCACATCCAGGAACTCTCTAACAATAATAGTCTCTCTTGGACTACTTACTTGCTTCCCTTCACCGATTAAAGTTACTAAGATCGCATAACAACCTTTACTAACAAGATGCTTGGCTTCAATTGCATTGATTAGGGATGTAGCCAAGCCAAATTTTCTTATAAACACTTCAAGTTTCTTTCCAACCTTAAGTGAAACTCGCTTACAAAAGCAATCTATTACGACATTAAACTTACTTAACCAATCCACTCCTAAGATTATGTCAAAATTTATAATGGACATAATAATAAGTTTGGATTAAAAGAATTGTTTACTGATTGGGATGTCTACCAAATGGAACTCATTAGCTCACATTTCAGCACCAGATGGCATTTGAACTACAAAGGGACTGCCTAAGCTGAAATGTTGAAGATTTAGAGAAGAGGTACAACTCATTGACATGAAAGAGTGATTAGCGCTAGTGTCAAAAAGAGTGTCACAGAACTGGTTTTTAATAATTAGAGTTCATATAGCAAGGAAAATAAACTCTAATTACACTAATGAAAATTAAAGTAGGAAAATGCTGAAATTAAAATTGTAGAAGAAAATAAAAATAAAAAGCAGGAAATTAAATTTAAAATGTACCAGTAACAACACTATTATCATCAGGGAGAGCTGAAGAAGATAGGGCATATACCCTGGGTATAGTAGGTGGTTGAGCAACAGACTTGCCCTTATCCTTTCTACTATAGCGGCCTTACTTAGATGAAGATGGAGGTACTCCCTTTTGGTGTTGACCACTTCCACTAGTAGGAGGAGGCATCAAGGCAAGCATTGGCGCTTGAGAATTGAAGGGAATTAGATTCTAAACAGAATCTTGATGATTGATCTTTACCTTGTCCACAGTCCAATTAGTACGACACTCCCAATATTTATGATTTGTTCTGCCGCATATGTAACACCTACCACTGGTGTGGTAGCACTACCCATATGGATGGTGTCTATTACATATTACTACATGTCTTCCTTGCTGGCCTTGCTTGGGGTTATGGCTAGGATTTTGATTTGGGTTTTGGCCAGAAGTAAGCTGGAAGACTTTTGGACCATGAGAACTATTTCTTTTAAAGGGTTCTAATATAGAAGGTTAAGGATGGGAGTACTTCCTCAAATCCATCTGAGATTGATGGTACTCTAACATACGAGCACCTTCCAAGAGCTTAAGAAAATTGTCATGATGTTGAGGCATCAAATGAATTTTGATAGAATCTCTAAGACCGGATAAAAATCTAGTGTACCTAGCCACTTCAGTATGGACTAGATTTGGAGCAAATCGAGAGAGTTCACAAAACTCCATCTCATAGCCATGCACTGAATGATTTCCCTAGGTAAGTTGCATGAAATCATTTTCTAAGATAGTTTGGGCAGATGGTGGAAAAATCTTCATGGAACACCTGTTCAAATTCATCCCAAGGGATGTCTTCTATTCGAACCTCTAAGAAGCGAGTCTTCAACTCACTATCCCACTAGTACTCAGCTTCTCTGTGGAATAGGTAGGTTGCAAGACAGAGGCATTCGCTCTCTTGACACTTAATACTAGCTAGTGTCTTTTCAATGGCCTTCAGCCAATCTATGGCTTTGAAATGGGAAACTGAACCATTGAAAGCTGGAGGGTTCAAATGAAGAAAGGTGAGAAGGTATGCATCCATAATAGGGCCTGAAGATGGCTGTGGAGCCAAGGGAAGTTCAGGAACAATAAGTGAAGAAGCTTGAGAAGGAGTTGGGTAGATTTGGGATGGAACTGGAGAAGGTTGGGAAAGGTTGCAGGATGAAGCCATCCTTTCCGCTGCATGTGTTTGTGCTTCTACCATAACCTTAATCATGTCCAACAAATTCTGCATTTGTTCAATTTGAGAAGTCGTAGTGGAAGTAGGTTCTTCCACTATTTGGTTCAGTGGGAGTATTAGGATTTAGATCCATTCTAAAGAAAGGAATAAAAAAAATATCATTCAGAAACTGAAGAAGATAAGAAAAAGAAATTTTTATTAAAATTTGAAACTCTTAAGAGATTACAATTTTGGAGGAAAAGAAAGAAACATAAGTAAGAAGGAAAGAAGATAGAGCAAAAAGAAGACTAGTACTACTAGTTACAAAATTTTGCATAAAACATATTTTTAAAGTATTCATAAGTGGGGGCACGATGAAGATGCCTACATCCACGAATGAGAACTAGATAAGCGTGACACCACCAGTCCATGGCGTAATCATTAAAACATTCATCTAAAATTTTAAAGCGTAAGTGATCAGGGCATTCAATGGCTTCAAACACCATAGTAACATGGGTGAGCTATTCCCTAGCTAATTGAGGGAAGTAGTCACCTCTAAATACACAAAACCTTAGAATTTTATTTAGAATGTCACCTCTTGTAGTAGATACTCTCAAGTAAACTCTATCAAATATTGACCCATACCAATGATCATACTCCCAATATTGGAAGAACAATTTGGTATAAAGTCTTAGTTCAGCACTAGGATCTGCCATCGGAAAGTGAAATTAAAGTTTGAGCTAGAAATTTAGATCACTTATTTAATTGAAAATGTATTTACTGTCCTAAGATATCATTTATTTATTTTTACTATACTGTGTTGTTTGCTTTTGGATGAATGGATGTGTTTGTCTTAACTTGAAGTTCTCAACTTGGCTCTGATGCCAACCGTGATGACCCCAATACTGAGAATCACTTAACTCAATATTGATATATCACCACAATACCTAATATTAGATTAGAAGAAAGTTAATCCAAATCATTAGATATTGTGTTTGGCCAAGAATTTAAGAGAGGGTCTTAAGTTAAGATGGAAGGAATATTATGAATGGTATTAAGTAATTTATAAATAAAAATACAACACATAAATTTATATGTGAGAATAAAATACAATTAAGCATGTAATATGTGTAAGGAGACATGAGAATGTAATTCAAAATAATTAAAGTGAATACATTCAATATTAGATATGAAATTCTATATATTTAATGAGTATTTGACATATTAGTTATAAGTCTACATTTTTTAACAAAATTTCTAAGTCCTAAAATTTTTAAAAATTTCAGCAAAATCTCCTTTGTAAATGGCTAAGAAAACACTTGCAAAGTAGACATGCAAGACTTCCATTTCAATGGAAGTTATAATTTGAAAGGAAAACAACCTAAACTAACATATAATCAATCCATTTTAGCTCCAATTCTATTATAGAATTCAATCCATTATATAGGATTACTCATTTCTAATTCTAAAATATAGTTTAATCTATTATATAGGATTGTTCATTTTCAATTCTAAAATAGAGTTCAATCCATTATATAGGATTGCTCATTTCCAATTCTACAAATTTTAAAAGGGAGAAATTCATATATGTAGCAAATATCTATCCTAAGGTATACTCAATTCACAAGCATTCATTACATACATATAGATAATGAAAAACTTCTCAACTTAAATAAGAAACTAATTTCCAATTAACATCCTAGGTAGATATGCAACTAATGACTTATTAATATTCATTTTTATACATTTGTAGCCATTCATCCATTCCAACACATTCATCCATTCATTTATCACAAGTATTTAAATATAATCTAAGCTCCAACAAAGTATAGAAAAAGTAAAGTAATATTTATTACAAACTAATAATAAACTTAAAGGAAATTATGAAATTGATAGATCACTTGCAATTTATATTAAGCTATATAGTTTAGTATATGATAGGCGGAAGCAATTAATTTTTGGCGCTTGGTCCAGCTATGCTAGCCTCCAAATGCACTTAATATATCACATATTGGCATTTAAATGTGATAGGGCAAAGCCAAGAAATAGAAAATCTGGTTAGACTAAACAGTCTAAGTATAATTTAAGATTGGCTAAACATATTATTGTTATAATTGGATATCACTTTCTAGTTACAAAATAAGCACAACTATGGGTGTAATATAGTAAGGATACAAGTGAGAAAAAGTAAGTTAGAAAAACAAAGTGAGCTAGAATACTCACTTAAGTATACATCCTAGCCTGCAAATTAAATAAGGGTAAAAGCATCTTAAATATGCTAAAAATAAACTAATGTGCATATGAAAATAAATGAAGTAAAGTATATATATGTTCAAATGAACTTATGCTAAGTAAGAAAAAGAAATAGTAAAGTATTTAAATATAATTTTACAACATTCACTGTAATATAAATAAATTGTAACCAAGTAAAGTACAGTTCTAAATCATAGAAAATGCATAATAAAGAAATTAAAAGAATATTGATGAATCCATAAATTATATCTAAAATAAAAAGGAAAATTCATTTACTTAAGATATTTTTTGCTGCTCCTAAATCAAATTTTTCTATCTTTTTCAGGAAATTGAATCCAAAGGAACTCTAGGGCATTTTTGCAATTTTTCTAAAAATATAAACAAAGAATTCCGCTACAGCGCGCTGCGGCGCGCGGTCGCGCGCCGCAGTGGGCTGCAGCAGAAACATTTAAACTATATTAAACAGGCTCCCAACTAATTGAACAGTAATTTTCGCGGAATGACCCGCTACAGTGCGTGGTCGCACGCTGCGGCGGTCTGCAGCGGAAATATTTATAAGGGGACCCAACTAATTGAACAGTGAATTTCACGGAATAACCTGCTACAGCACCCGGTCACGCGCTACAGCGGTCTGCAGCAAAAATATTTCACCTTAATAAAACAAAGGGTCAACTAATTGAACAGTGAATTTTGCGGAATAACCCGCTACAGCGTGCGGTCATGCGCTGCAGCGGTCTGCCGCGGAAACATTTCTAACTCTATAAAATGCAGGAAAAAGAACTAATTAAATAGTGTTTGCGGAATCGACCGCTACAGCGCGCGGTCGCACGCTGCATCGGTCTAAAGCGGAGGACTTGGCTAAATTGCTAGGGACCAAGCTATACTAAAGCACGCCGCAGCACGCCGCAGCACGCTGCAGCGGCTCGCCAATATTTTTTCCACACAATACATTTAATGTGGCTGGAGACATGACCTTTATCCTCAATATTGTCTCCAGCCATTATTTCTTACAGCAGCCATTTTTGTAAAAAAGAAAGTTTTGAGGTGATGTTGTGGCTAAAGAAATGAGATTATTATCATCTCACCCTAAATTAAAAATTAATGCAATGCTGAATTCAGCATTTTGTATGGAAATTCTGGTTACTTATGGAGGAGAGGAGCATGCAGCCCCCCCCCCCCTCTCCTATAAATACCACTCCTCTTGATTAGAGGAGGGTTTACAATTTTAGCAAAAATTCCCTAAGTAAGGAGGAGAGCCAAAGGAAGAGAGAACTCCCCAAGGGTGGCAAGGCAAGCCTTTGTAAAGGGAGAGGAGGAAGAAGGCAGCACTAACAACCTAAGGAGAGGATAATTAGAAGGAGAAGAAGAATTCCAGAGAACTTCTACGGAGCATTCCTAGTATCTTCTAAACTCAATATTGTATTTTCTTTTTAGTGACCATAAAAGGGACTTTATCTATGTATGTGTCTTCCTTATTTTCTTGTATAATGAGTAGCTAAACTCTCCTTGGGGAGGGTTGAGATGAAGTCCCATGATGCATGATGTAATATTGATGTATGAGTGTTTTCTCTCAAGCATGATGTATTTGTGATTTTAATGTCTTACTAAGAAATTTTCATCTAAATTAGTCTTGATGTGTTTATGAGAAAAGAACTAAAAAAATCCAAGATCTAATTGTCTTGTGCTCCTTAGCTCACCTTAGGTTGGATGCTAGATTTTGAGTGCATGAAAGCTTAGAACCATGTGAGAAGGTTCTTGAGCTCAATGCACCTCAACCTAAGCTCAATCTAAGAGTTGATGCAAGTGATGCTAAGACCCACTAAATGAGCTCCTTAGCTCCACATAATTGAGATTGAGTAATGAGTGTTGAGTGCTCATGAACTAAGTGACATAGTCATTGAGCCCAACATGTGATTCTCTCATCTCAGCTATGTGAGATGCGAAGTGATGCTCGTAGTGGAAAATCAATGCTTGTGAGATCCTAAGATTTAAGAAAATTTAAACTCTCCTTAAATAAGGAGAAAATGAATTAACTTTAAATCTCAAGAATCTTACAAGAATCTTTGTGCTAAAGTAGAACCGAATGTGAGTTCATTTTGTGCACGAGATTTGAACTTGTAAGCCTTTGAGCTAGACTAAAGGACAACAATGTGCACCTGATTTCAATTAAACTAAATGATAAAGCTTGAGAAACAAATCTATACAAGTATTATATCATTGCATGTGGGATGGGCCCAACTCTCCTCTTTCTTTAAATCTTGTTATTTACTTAGTAAATATTCATGCTAATTTTAGACCAACCAACCAATACATACTATAGCTTAAACATTAGTGAGAATAGATATACTTTAGTGCCAAATCAACCAATTCTCTGTGGTTCGATAAATTCCCGGAAAGTCATACTTTCCACTTATTACTTCAGACCACGTACACTTGCATGCAAGCGCAGACGTGTATTTACAGTCTGTCAAATATCTTAGACTATTAGTCTAAGATTCACATATTTTAGAACTATGGAAAGTAACATAGCTAAAAACTATAATGAGTCTTAACAATCTATAAGATTGAAGAAGATCTCATATATTAATTAATTGAAATTATTTTAATTTGTACTCATTCTGTGAGCATATTTAAAATGAAGAGAAGAGTTAAACACGTCTGTTTAACAACTAAAGAAAAATGGGTTCAAATCCTAAAACACTCACATTCACCCTCTGAGAATATGAGGTCTCCTTATTACTCCCTTTTTAGCCTGCCCTAGATTGATCCACCATATAAACCCCTAGTGATTTTAATGTGAAAGTTTTATTCATGCACAATGTATTACATGAATGATTCAAGTGAATAAGACTCAAAACTAAGCAAGCATTCAAGAGAAATTTAATAATTGCAACTAAGTGATATTTAAAGTATCTAATTTTTAATGATCTGCTTAATGATTGGAGCTAATTGAGATCCTAATTAATTTTGAGATATTAATCTCAAGTTAATTATAGTTTTGAAAGTAGTAGTTTCAATTCAATTAATATGATGTGACAAAATAATTTATAAGTATAATTGATATTATTATAAAATAGGTCTTAATAACATCCTAAACTATAAGATTCAATTGCAATAATTAAATCAAGATTTAGGTATCCAGTAGGAAGAGATCAAGATAAAGAAAATATCTAACTCAAAAAATTAGAGTTAAGGTAGATTCACTAAAGTTCACTAGCTAGGTTATAATTTGAAGGATCTAACCAATCAAGTGTTAATCTAGCTAATTTATAATAAAGTGAAATGTGTAAGGTAATTAATTGATAGGAGTTAAGAATTACAAGTTCTAAGAATTCTAATAGTTGATATTTAAGGAACTCAATAGGATTCCTAAATTATCCTAAGTGACTTAGGATTTCTAATACTAGCTCTTAAAATATTCAAGAGGAGGCTTTAAGGATTATGGTGAATGAACAAGTTCTAATATAGTCACTAAACTAGATATAGTTGATTCACTAATCTACCATTACAAAGATATTGAATCTATCTACACTCAATGGGTGTAACTAAATAGATTTAAGGATCAACTATAATTCAATTTGCAAATCAATCCTAGGGTTTCTATCTTAGGGTTGAAAAGTAAATTAAGTACTTGGCAATTAATTCACATAATTAGAAAGTTGAGAACTAAGCTCATACTAAATGCAATCTAATTTGGTAAGGGAGATAATAAATGAGACATGTTAGCTATATTAGAGTTTTATAATACCTAGAATATGCTATTTAAGAAATTAGAATCATCACAATAACACTAAGTAAGAGTCAAAAACTTAACAATCATAAATTGTTGCCCAATGAAAATGATTTATATATAATGAAATCATTATATCATAAGGGAAAAAATAGCACTAAGTATGTCAATTTTGGACAACTTTGGAAACTTAGGGTTTTAATGACTCCTAATTAGGGTTAAAAAGTGATTAAGAAAATTATGGTTCAAATACTAAATTTAATTTCATATTATTTTTCCTCACATTTTTGTGAGTGAAATGGACTATTTAATCATTTAATTTGGATATTAAATGATCAAATTAGGTCACTTGAAATGATGAATATTAATTTGTAATTAATTAATTAATCTTAAATATTGACTAATTAAAATATTTATCAAAAAGAAATTTAATTACATATTATTTTTCTACACATTTTTGTGATCAAAATAGTATATAATAATATGTGATTTGGTTAGGTAGTTTATAACTTATGAGTGAATTAAATTCTTTATTAATGTTAATATAAAAATTTAATTGTTTTATTATGTTTGATTAATCGGCAGATTAAAGGAAACGACGGAATGTATCATAGGACGCCATGTGGACCGCTTTAAAACGGCGCAGTTCAGGACAGAGGATTTTGGACCGGCCAGTTCGCTTCATAGCAAATGCTGGACCGCTTCTTCCCCGACGGAATTGGCGATAATCCCCCTTGATTAGGGCATCGAAATCCATGGCAATGATGCAGCTAATCAATGAATCGCAGCTTTTATTATAATCTTACCCATGACACTAATCTCGATTAAACTTTCTTAAGCAAAGCAACTCAAAAATTACATGGAAATTAAACCCTAACCTAGATTGGCTTAGTTATTAATATTACAAAAAAGAAAACTACTGAAATTAATTTGGGAATTCATACATCTCCCAGTCGATTTACTCAAATCGATTTGATCAAATAATTGTTATTACAATATTATTAGAGAGGAAAGAAAATCATATAACATGAAGCCGATTCATTTATGAATCATGGAAACTTATACTGAGTTGAAATTAATCTCAACTTCAACTGATAATAGCTCTAAAAGAGTCTCAATGAAAATACACACTTAAATAATTGAAAAGAGAATAGAGAACGGAGATATCGATTTCAACATCTGATTGCTTGCCATATACATTCTTTGAAAGATTGAATGAGAATTAAATCGACATCCCGTAATCTTTATTATTACGAAGCTAAGGAAGCAGAGTAGGTTAATGAAGATCTACATACCTGGCGGTCTCTATAAAGTCCAGAGATGCTTTGCCTAAGGTCGATTGTGCTTTTGCTGAAAGATATCTTTCTCTCCTTCGAATAGCTCAGCTAGCTTTCCAAAAGAAAAACATGAAGCTAACCTCAGAAAATGGGAGCTTGAGAGAGGGTAAGGTCCATGGGAGGCCAGTTAGCATTCATACTCCCACTACCTGTTCTCTCTACGATCGCACCGAAAGGGGAAGAAGGCGTGCATGATAATGGCCACGATCGTTGGATCTAATTGACGATCCAACGGTCAATATTTAGATTTAAAAGATAGTCGTTAGATTTAATTTAAAAGGCACGGGACGGCCAGGATTCATTTAATCCGCTGTCCCGTGATCGGCCAAGCACAGCGGATCTGCATATTAATAATTATTTATAAATATATAAAACAGAATATATATATATATATATTTATTTATTTATATTTTATTTTATTTAAATAATTAATTGGAGATATTTAATTAATCAAAATTAAATAATCAAATGCACTCCAAAAAATCTCAAAAATTCACCATTATCTAATTGAGGTGTGAGAAACTCAAAAATACAATCGGATTTTTGATCGAAGATCAATTTAATTATCTTAATTTTCTAGGTATTTAAAATATTATTAAAATATTCAGGGAAAATTCGATGACTTCCAAACGCTTCCAAAATACCACCCTTAGCTAATTTGGGTGTGGTGAGTCTAATGGTGGACTCTATTTTTACTTTTGAGGTATAAATAAATTAAGCATTCTCATAATTATCAGAAAACCAAGAAATGTTAGAAATTGCCAAATGATCTCTAAATCGCATGAAAATTAAATTGAAGACTCCTAATACTATTATAAGACTAATGAAAAAGGATTATAGTCAATTAAGTTACTAATTGATGGATAAAATACTAGGGTTGTTACAATAAGCTAGCTGCTTTCATTTATAAATATAAAAATATAGCTTATTAAATTCTTACAAGTGATCTATTACTTTCTTTACTTTCTTTTATTTACTAATGGTTTGTAATAATTAAAGTCATTTACTTTACATTTACTATGCTTATGTTGGAGTTTAATTTTATACTTAAATTCTTGGGATGTGATGAATGGATGAATGTATGTAATTGAATGTTAAAATAAATCATTAGTTGCATAATTATCTTGCATATTTACCTTGCATATAAAATAAAGTTTAGTTGCATTTCTACTTGTATGTTAAATTAGAAATTAGTTGTATACTTAATTGTATATAGAATTAGAAGGTAGTTAAATGTTAAAGTTGAGAATTATTTCTCATCCTTTGTATGTATTAAGTGATATGGAATTAAGTGATATGTAAATTGTGCATACTCTATGATAGATAATTATTACATATATGTTTTTCACTTCAAACTATTAGAATTATAAATAAGCAATCTCATATAATGGATTAACTTTACTTTAGAATTAGAAATAAGCAATCACATATAATGGATTGACTTTATATTATAATTGTAAATGAGCAAATTCCATCTAACAGATTGGCTTTATATTAGAACTAGAACTAAACAATCCTATGTAATATATTGATTTCATGTTAGTTTTAGGTTGCTTTCTTTCAATTTAATCTTCCATTGGAATGGAAGACTTGTATGCTTGAATTTGCGGGTGTACCCTTAGCCAAATACAGTAGAAGTCATGCCGAAATTTTTAAGAATTTAATGACTTAGAATTATATTGCAAATTGTATACTCATATTTTATATGTCAAGTCTTTAGAATTCTCATATCTAATTTTGTAAGTATTCATATCATATGCTTTTAAATTATATTCTCATATATATTTCACATAATATTTTTCATAAAAATTCTCTTAAGACCCTCTTCTAAATCCTTAGCCAAACACAGTATCTAATGATTTGGATTAGTTTCCTTCTAATCTAGTATTAGGTATTGTGATGATGTATTAATGTTGAGTTTAGTGATTCTCAATATTGGGGTCGTCACAAGAACCTCAGCATATATGTTGAAGTAACCTGATGACTTCTCAGCTGTACATAATGTGTTTCATGTCTCATCATTAAGAAGGTGTTTGCAAGATCCTAGTTAGCAAATTCAGATTCCAGCAATTGAGTTGTAGCTTAATCTAACATTTATCATTAAGCCTATGTGATTTTGGGGTGGGATCTTAAGCAGTTAAGAAACCGCAACATTCCTATAATTAAAGTTCACTGGCAAAAACATCCTGCTGTTGAAGCCACATTGGAGAAAGAAGAGGATACGCAAAAGAAGTTCCCAGAGGTCTTTTCTTAATTAGGTAGTTTTAGTTCTTTCATTTTCTTTATTATTACTTTAGACTTCCTTCGTGTAATTTTGAATTTCTTGTTTTATTTATTGTGTGTCGTGAGCGACACTCTTTTTAAAAAGGGAAGTCTATAATAACCCTTGTGTTGTTACACATCAAATAGTGACCTAATTGACTCTAATTTTCTTTCATTAGTCTTATAATAGTATTAAGAACTTCATCATTTTAATTTTCATGCGATTTGAAGATCATTTGGCAATTTCCAACATTTCCTAATTTTTTGATAATTTTGAGAATAACTATTTATTTAGACCTCATAATAAAAAATGGAGTCTGCCATTTGACTCACCACACCCAAATTAGCTTATGGGTGGTATTTTGGAAGTGTTTGGAAGTTGTCAAATTTTTCTTGAATATTTTAATATTTTTTAAATACTCAGAAAATTAAGATAATTAAATTGACATCCGATTAAAAATCTATTTGCATTTTTGAGTTTCTCACCCCTCATTTAGGTAAGAGTGATTTTCTTGAGATTTTTTGGAGTGCTTTTAGATATGTAATTTTAATTAAATAAAAGAATAAAAATAATATTATAATAATACATTAAAAAGAAATAATCAATATATTATATATTAAAGTATAATAGCTATATTAAAGCCCACTGAATCTGCTGTGGGTTTTTAAGCACCAAACAGCAGATCGAAAAGATCTTAGCCGTTGCACTTCGCTTAAGTTAATCAGACGGCCTAGGATTTTTAACTAGATCTAGCCGTTGGATTTGTGTCTTCAACCAACGGCCAAGATCATCGCCACTGTACGCCCTCTCCATGATCTCTCAGACGTAGCCTGTAATGGCAGATGCGCACGCTGCTCTGTGCCATCTGCCCCTCCTCCACGGCTTTTGGTCTCACCCATCCCTCAATTCTTCCATTTGCCTCTACATCACCTAAAGAAGCTGCTAGGAAGGTGAAAGGGGGATCCTGCTGCTTCTAGAATCAAAGCTGTGAACCCTAGATCCGGAAGAACAAAGGTGCAGGTACACATATTTCTTCCTAACCTAAACTCTTAACATTCACTTATCTTTATTTCATCTAAATGCGATGGTGTGGTATTCGTTCATTTCCGTTTCGATCGACTGGGATTCATTAGACAAATATGTGTATTTATTCTTACATCCATCTTTTCCTAAAATGTTTTCTTTATCATTTTACAAATCTGGGATAATTAAGACCTATTGTATAATTCACTTTATCTTAGGTTAGGCATTAGTACGTGGATTGAACTCGATCATACCTGATCGAGCTCTATTTCGTCAATTGATATTCCATTTTTTTTGTATGTTTCTGAAATCGAAACTTAGGACTTTCAATTTAATGAAGTTATATCTTTCAAAGTACATAGCCAAACTATGCAATATTATATACAATTTTGATCGCAAGAATGAAAGGATTAATAATATGCCATTTAATTTTTGTTTGGGTAATTATTTTAATTACTCATTTTATTTTGATTAATTAAAAATCTTATTTGTATCATAACCAAATCAATTCAAGTCCAAATTGGACATGAAAATAGTCCATTTCACTCACAAAAATATGAGGAGTAATAATATGAGATCAAATATAAGTTTAGAATCCTAGATCTCATAATGACTTCTTAACCCTAATTAGGTATCCCAAAAATCCTAAAATTCCAACATTGTCCAATTTCATCTAAATGCGATGGTGTGGTATTCGTTCATTTCCGTTTCGATCGACTGGGATTCATTAGACAAATATGTGTATTTATTCTTACATCCATCTTTTCCTAAAATGTTTTCTTTATCATTTTACAAATCTGGGATAATTAAGACCTATTGTATAATTCACTTTATCTTAGGTTAGGCATTAGTACGTGGATTGAACTCGATCATACCTGATCGACCTCTATCTCCTCAATTGATATTCCATTTTTTTTGTATGTTTCTGAAATCAAAACTTAGGGCTTTTGATTTAATGAACTTCGAATAACTTTGTTTTGGGCCTTTCATGTCCTATCATACATCTCCCTTTATTCTTCAAATATCGAGTTCAATTTCATCCATTAATGCATCCCAGTGTGTATGCTGTGTTGCCCAAAATCTCCTTCGCTTGATCCTAAACGGGACGATGAGACGGTCCGTAGACCGCCATCCATTGGACCGGCCGGTTCAACTTAGTTGAACCACGCCTTTATTTTGAGGTTGTTAGTCGAGCGAAATTCTATGCCTCATCATCAGCGCCCTGTTATTGCATAGGATTAGATAATTAATTAAAATGAAGAATTATATTTAAGTATTATTAATGTGATAACTTCATTAGTTTATATCTTTCAAAGTACATAGCCAAACCATGCAATATTATATACCATTTGATTGCAAGAATGAGAGGATTAATAATATGATATTTAAATTCTATTTGGATAAATATTTTAATTACTCATTTTATTTTTATTAATTAAATAATTTTAAATTAATTAAAAATATTATTTGTATCATAACCAAATCAATTCAAGTCCAAATTGGACATACAAATAGTACATTTCACTCACAAAAATATGATGAATAATAATATGAGATCAAATGTAGTTTTAGAACCCTAGATATCATAATGACTTCTTAACCCTAATTAGATATCCCGAAAACCCTAAAATTCCAATATTATCCGATTTCGACCAAGTTAATGTTGTTTTACTCCTTATTCTACAAGGATTTTATATTTATGTATATTATTTCATTTGGATAATATTTAGTGATCTTAGGTGCTTGACTCCTAAATTAGAGTAATATTTGATAGTTTCATAAATTGCATGTTTTATGTATTTAAACTTTAGGACAGCAAATATGTCACATTATTTACTTCTCATGTAAATTTTAATTTCATGATTTGAGCTTAGTTCTCTTAAATTAGATGCTTGAATACTTAACAAAGTATTTGATTCATCTTTTAACTTTAGGAGAGAAATTATAGGATTGATTTATAACTTGAATTGTAGGTGATCTTAAGAGCTAGTTATTATATCCATTAGGTGTAGTTAACCTTAATGCTTGTGCAGTTGTATACTTAAATCAATTAGGACTAACCTTAAGTAACTTGATTGGATCCTAGCTTACCTCACCTTTTATTCTTAAATCCTCATTAAGTCCTTTAAGGATTTGAATTAGGAGTCCCTAAAGTCATTAGTATAGTTTAGGAATCCTATGAATTTCATTTAACCTTCAATCTATAGAAAACATAGAACTTGTAGCTTGTAACTCTTCTCTCCTTTACTTTTTAACCCTTTCCTTTTACCTTAACTTAGCTAGATTAGCATTTAATTGGATTGATCCATCCAACTATAATCTAGTTAGAGAAGTTTAATGATTTGAACATTAGCTTCCATCCTATTTCGATATGATAATTCCATAATCTTACCATTTCCTAAATAGTTTCCTAAGTCTTGATTTGATTAACCTATTTCAGTCTTATGGTTTAAGATAAGGATATGATTTGTTTTATTTAGTATTATTATACTTATAGATTATTTTATCATCTTATATAATGAAATTAAACTACTATTTTCTAAAACCTTAACTATTTATATTACTTATAATTGACTTGAGATTAATATCTCCAAGTCAATTGGGAGCTCAATTAGCTCCAAACATTAAGGAGATCATTAAAATTAGATAGTCTTGGATATCACATAATTTGCAATTATTAAATTTTTCTTGAATGCTTGCTTAGCTTTGAGCTTATTTCATTTGACACAATCATATAAAACTTTCTGCATAAATAAAACTTTCATACTAAAACTATAGGAGTTTACATTGTTGGTTAAGCCAAGGGCAGGCTAATTAGGAGTAATAAGGTGACCTCACATTCTCAGAGGATGAATGTGAGTGTTATTTGTTTTGACCCCACATTCCCTTACTTGTTAGGAAGATGTACTTAACTCCTCACTTCATTTTATATTTTCCTACAGAATGAATACTTTCATAAAATAACTTTAACTTAATAAAATATGAGTTCTTCTACAATCTTATTGATTGTGAAGACTCATTATAGCTTTTAGCTATTTTACTTTACATAGTTCTAGGTTATGTGTATCTTAGACTTATATTCTAAGATTTTCTTTCATTTATTATGCTTTGCACTTTTCATATTTTAGCACTATACTTTACTTATTTATAGTTCATTTAGATTTTAGTGAATGTTGCTATAATTCCATTTAAATATTTTACTGTCTTCTTTTCTTACTTAGCATAAGCTCATTGAACATTTACATGCTTCATTTATTTATTTTCATATGCACATTAGTACTTTTCTAGCCTATCTAAGATTCGTTTACCCTCATTTTATTTGAAGGCTAGAATTTCTATACCTGTGAGTATTCTTATTCACTCTTTTACTTCAACTGTCTTTCTTTATAATTATTTATTTCCTTTCCATACTTATATGTTTTTATTTTTGCACCGCTGCTTATACTTAAATTGTAACTAGTTGTGATATCCAAAATGAATAATAAAATACTTAGCCTAATCTTAAAATGTGCTTAGAGTGTTTAGTCAAACTATAGTTTTCTTTTTTATTGCCTTTGTCCTATCACATTTAATTGCCAAAATGTGATAGATCGGGTGCACTTGGATGCTAGTGGAGCTGGACCAAGCGCTTAAAAATTTAATTACTTCCACGTTTACTAGCTTTTCTTGCTTTTGTATTAAATGTGAGAGAGAGTTTATATTTATTTGTCTCTTACTTATTGTTTTAATTAATGGCATGTAATAACTAAACTTAATTGTTGTTTTACTTATTTTATGTTGTAATTAGCTTTTAATTTCTTAAACGCTTGGTTTGGATAAATGAATACTTGAATGGAAATTTAGATGGATATGTGAATGGATTTCATAATTATGTCACGCTCATCTATCCGTATTGTTGCATAATTGTTCATACATCTCATTGCGCTCATAAAATCATTTGTTATATGTAATTAATTGCATCCATTCCTACTTGAAACATAAGTGCATATTCATTTCCTAATTGTAAATATCATAATGTTATATGTGAATGTTTACTTCTACTTTTACTTGCAAATGTCGCTTTCACATGTATGTTACAATTGTTTTAAACTAATATTGCTATTTATGATTATAACTATCATTTACTTCAAGTGGTTGTAAGTATATTTATTCACATATTTTGATTTCAATTACTTTTATTAAAAAGTGATTACTTGCTTCTGCATATATCTATACAATTATCATTTTCATACATGCATTTGTAATCACATTTATTATGTAATTCTTTTCTTCTTTGACACATATAATTACAACTACTTTGATCACATTAATTTGTAATCATTTTAATTATCATGCATTTGAATTCACATTTATTATACATACCTTATTCTTCCATTACATTCCTCATCTTAACTTAAGATCAAATTCATGATCCTTGGCCAAACACAGCACCAAGTGATTTGGGTTAGCTTTCTTCTAATCCAGTATTAGATGTTGTGGTGACGCGCCAATGTTGGATTTAGTTACTACTCTATATTGGGGTCGTCACACTCTTATCAAATATCACTTCAATATGTGCAGCTTAAATAAACTAAGTGTTAAATTCACCTTAGAAACATGCTAAATATGTGTATACAACATTTCCAACTAATGATTTTAAGTAAAATTCTAATTAAAACAAATTATTTGAATTTGGACTAGGAGTCAAAATCCATTTAAATAGATTATGCATTATGGAGACTAGATTCATTATCTAATTTTATAGTATTTTTGGATTTCTGGATTTTAAGAAATGTAGTGTAAGAGACATGAGCATGAAAATAAACATAATGTAAGAGTATCAATGATGATTTATAGGTTACAAAATATTGCATACATCGACCGAGGAATTTCAGCATGCTTCGGCATCACAGTAAACTGTATTTCCAACCGGATGCATGTAGACATTGGACCGTATGACTCATAGCAGTTCAATGATATTTTGGCTGCATATCAGTGCATATAGTATCGTAGCATATACAAATGTATGACTTAAGTGACATACAGCATAGTTTTACATGTTATTTACTCAGTTTCAGATTATACATTGTCTTTATTCTTTTTTCAATATTCAGTATACCATCAATTTTACTTTACTTCAATTTTATACAGTTTTAGATATTCAGTTACATTTATACTTTTTTTGCCACTCTGTTTTACGTTATTTAAATGTTAAGTAAAAAATATAGCTGTTTAGATTAGTTTCGATGTGTTAGACTTATTATCTAACACGTGGTACCTTTGGGATTCAGCAATTTGCTAGATCCTGAGCAGCTTATTGAGCCAGATTAGGAGGAAGTTTAGGAGGAGTTCGTGGAGCGTTAGCAAATTTTCTCCTTCATCTATTACTTTTTTTGATTAGTTATTTCAGTTCAGTACTTAGACTTTATTTTAGTATTATTTTGGTAAACTATTTGTAATAATTTATGGATGTGTTTACTTTTCTATTCTGATTTGTATGTTTTCATTCAATTTCTATGATGAATATTTCTGGATGTATGCTTACCTTTTACATTCTGTTTATATTTTATTTATATTTAGTATTGTGATGTGATCAACATATTGGAAATACTGAAATCTTAAATATATATTGGATTCTTCATATTGTATTTTAACTCCAATGTATGTATTTGTCTAATACTTAGGATAAGGATATTATTCTTATCATAAGTATTAGCTCTTGATCCCTCTTTGGGGTTAAGTCAGCAGCCCTTCAGATGGGTTTTTTTTCAGCTATTCGGGAAGATGAGAAATTCTTTCCCGAGTGGCGCACCGCTCCGCCGCTGAAATTGATTATGTTATCTCTTTTGCGTGCGACGACAGGGCGGGGCGCTACAGTTGGTATTAGAGAAGTATCATAAAGTGTCAGATAAGGAAATGTTCCTATCTACTTTATGATCCGTTCTATGTATTAGATAAAGATAACAAGTTACTAAGTGTAAGAACAGTAGCATCCAAAGTTCATCAAGCTTATCTTAGAAACAAAAACTGAAGATATCTAAAATGAGGACATCCTAGGAGTTGAACGAACATAATAACACCATCAAAACAATGGACAATAAGACATATACTAGACATCCTATGATTGAAACAAACTCTAAAAAAAACAACCGATATAAGTAAAGTACTTATAAGACTAAACCATTTCTTAAATGAAATTTTAGGTATGGAGTATACACAGTCAGTATTCTTATACTATCTTAGAAGATTTGAAGATTATTTGGCAGATGACCTTCAAGATGGCAACATATATGGTAGAGTCGTCAAAGGAGTGCATCTCGTGGAGTAGAAGTGCTGGACAAGATCTTAGTTTATTCGACCTTCAGAGGAACCAGTCTTTCTGTCCTTGCCAAAGAATGGTTGGACCGTGTGACCACTGCCTTTCGAGAGACACCATGTCATGAGGTCTACCGTCTCCAGATCCTGGAGGTTCTGCTGATAAATGGTGGTATTGGACTTATAAAAGATTAGCTAGGAAGCATCAAGTAGTAACATTCAATGATTTTTGTGCTGCCTTTAAGGCAGAGTTTTATAGCTGATGTCCTTAGATTTCAAATCATTGCTTTCATATCAGTTTATCTTTTTGCCTATCTATGTAACTTCTCTTTTGAGAAAGTGATGATTGAAAAAGATAGTGGATCCTTGTTTCGTACGCTAAATGCATACTTTTATTCGCAATCACGAATCCAGGATCTCCTTCAGCTCCTACACCGATTAAAAATGCGGTCTCATCTTCGGGCGGACCCGATGAGGCAAATTCAATAGCTAGTATAATGAGAGCCCTGAATAAAAGTAATGTGCAACTGGCGCAAGAAACTCGTGCCCTTATTTTAAGCATTCATCAACAGTCTACCCCACAAATGGGAGCTCCATCTTCCGCTCATTTCTCAGGAGATTGAATCCTTCATTGCTTTCTGCATCTTAAAACACCTACCTTCAATGGGGCACAAAACCCTATGGATACCATTGGCTGGTTGAAGATAGACAAGAAGAATTTGGCAAGTATCAAGTGTCCAAACTCCAAAGCAATCCATATAATCACTCATCTATTCTAAGAAGAGGCAAAATATTAGTGGAAGAATGAGTGAAATACCAAATTCGTTGATCATGAATTGGACAATATCCCTTGGGATATGTTCCTTGAAGCCTTCCGAGAGGCTTTAATCCCATCATTAGCTCAAGCAATTTTGGAGGATGAACTTCTTTACCTCACTTAGGGAAATATATCAATATCTGATTATGAACAAGAGTTCCGAAGACTATCGCATTTTGTTCCAGACTTGGTTAGAACTGAGGCGGCTAGGTGCCACCAATTCTTGAAAGGGCTAAGGGACTCTATAAGAACTCATCTAATGTCCCGCCAAATCAAGAATTTGGCAGAATTGATAGAGGCAGCTCATTTCTAAGAAGGATTCCAAGGTCAGATGGACTGGAAGATAAGGCTACGTTTGTGCAGCCAAGGAAGGAGCACTTTGGTAATCTTAAGATGATGAAAGTCTATAACATCAAAGCTAAAAATCCCAATCCCAGAACTCTGAATACAAGCGCTACCATCCGTATGGGAAATGCTATCACTTTGGTGGTGTGTGTTTGTAACAACCCAGGTTGTTATTTAGGTTATTTAAAATTAATCCAAGTATAATTAGGGTTTTAGTGCACTAATTAAATAATTAGGAACCCACCTGTACGATCCTGGTTCAAATCAAGAGTCAAATGGATCAAATCTTGATTTTAAGAATTTCCATAAACTCTAAAAATTGACTTATTTAATTTGACCTCAAATTAAAAATCTGACTTTGCCATTGCGTTCACCACCCCCAAATTAGCTATGAATGATATTTTGGAAGTATTTGGAAGTCATTGGATTTTCATCGAATATTTTAATATTATTTAAATCCCCTAAAAAATGAGATAATTAAAAACTCATCGTATCAAAAATTTGATGGCACCATTGTGTTCCTCACCCCTCAATTAGCTTGGAGCAATTTATCGGAAAAATTTTTATATCATTTAGCTAATTATTTTTAATTAATAAAATAGGATTTAGCATAATTTAAATTAATTCTAATTATTTAAGGTGGATCTTGCCATTTGAAGCCTCTGTTGTAAGCCTTAACGGGCTCAGCCCATCAAATGGAATGGCTCGCATTAGCACCGTTCGATCGGAGCATCCGATCGGATGGCTCTGATCTCTCCTCTGCCAGAGCTAGGGCACGCGGCGCTTTGCGCAGCACGAAGTCGCGATTTCACCCTTCCAGGTGGCTTCCACCATCGAGATTATGCTATGACCTCCTTTAATCTCTGGTTTGCAGCTTAGTTTAGAGAAGAAAAATCAATCTGAGACTCTAACTCTGCAAAAAACCGCTCGGTGAACCAAACCCTAATGTACCATCCAACCTCCCTTCTTCTTCCTTAATTATTACTTATACAATTTGAATGCTACCCTATATTGATTGTTCATATGTGATGCTTCTTCTATCAAGCCGCGGTCGATCGATCAAGTCCTAAAGTATTCGGCTTAGTTGTGTTCGACTAACCATAGATCCGCCTCCATTCGTCGCTCGGTAGAGGAAGGCGAAGAGACTCTCTTGATTTCGAGTCGAAGCAGGTCAGCCCAACCCGGTTGCCTCGACCCGCGCTCCTACGCGTGGGTCCCAGGGCGGGTTGCGTAGTTAAGAGTGAGGCCCACCCCTGTCGTATAATTACATTAGGTGGGGCCCACTGCCGTGTAATTAAACAAGAGTATTAAATTTAAAATGGATTGAATTAAATTCATAATAATCAAATTAATTAATAGAATCTTATTTCATTCCTAACTTAAGATCCATAATTCCAAATATAGTGATATTATAAATCATTATGATTAGTAAAATTAGAAGATCATTATGGCAGTGTCAGAATTCAATGAGGAGCTATTTTTAACATAGTGATATTTAGGATCCTCACATTAAACCCTAAATGTCATAAAACTTCAAACTATCATAACTTTATGTGTGTTCACCCAAGCATACCCAATATAGGTCTCAAAGTAATTAGCAAAACCTCAGGATTAATCAAGTAGTGTTAATTTTGTTGTTTGAGATATATTTAGACTAATCACTTTTAGACCCAAACTCTTATGTTGTAAGGCTTATAACTTTTTACCCACTAGTCCAAATATAAGAAATATGGGTCTTAAAGTGATCAGAAAAACCTCTAGAATAACCTAGTAGTATTTATTTCTCTATTTGGATTAAGAATTGATTAATCACTTTTAGGACCTAACCCTAATTAGCCTAATTAACCTTAAAATTTCAAATGACCATAACTTGATCAATTGAGCTCCAAATTAGGTCTTCCAATATACCATTTTAATCAAGAAGGCTTAATTAACAGTAAACTATAAAATATTTAAGATCCAATTGTTAGATCTCTTAATCAACCCTAATCACCTTAAAATTTGATTGGCCAATATTAGCATAATTAATAATCCAAATTTAGTAATTTTAGTTTTTGATTACTCATAGAGTAGAATAAAACCTAATTGTATGGTTGGTTTAGTGATTTTGTGATTAATTTCACTAATCACCTAAACCCTAATTAAGTCATAACTTAACCAAATGAGGTCCAATTTGGGTCTACTCCCAATAAAGTAATCAGTGGATTATAGGAAAGCTATAGCCACTGAGTTTACTAAATTTGGACTTCAATTAGAAAAGTTAGGTTTTTGACCCATTTAGAAAACCGTAATTTGCTTATTTAACCCTAATCTTGTTTTGGCCATAACTTAATCATCTCTTAACAAAATTTAATAATTTTAGATTCTATGGTAACTTTAGCGAGCAAGCTTCAATAAACTATCAAAAAAATTAGAATTAATTAAGTAAAATTACCAAATTGCTCCTATGAGTTAAATTTCTTAATTTTGATCTCATAAGGCTTAATAAATATCCAAAATTGATGTACTTACTGTCTAATTTCATATTAGACAGTAAGTAATCATTAGCCACTAAAAATTTCTAATTTATAGCCTTAATTCAATAAGTAGATTCTTAGACCCTTAAGGAGGGGCAAAATGGTCATTTTACCTAATTTTAGGATTTAGTACCTTTTAAGTATTAAATACATGTTTTAATCCCTAAAATCAGTAAGTTTAGTAAATTAAAATGAAATCTATTTTTATTGAGCCATTATTTAAGTTTAAATTAAAATCCTTAATTTTCTTAAGAAAATTTATAGTAAATTATTAGTTGTATGATGTGAGATTCATCTCACATCATATCTCTTCTTTAAACCTCTTATTCATTTCCCAATCTTTCTTATAACATTAGTTAGGTTTGGAGCTTGAGTGTTCATCTTAGTGTTTAAGAGCTCATTCCTTAGGAGTTAGGATTAGCTCTTAAGTTAGATTTCATCTATTGAGTAAAATGGGTTACTCAATATGTAAGCCTTGATTTTACTAGTTTATAGATTTTCATAATTTGGTTATGATTATTTGATCTTTTAATTTTAGACTTAAGAATAGAGATCCATTCTGTTAAGTGTGACTTTACTTAATATGATTTTTAAGCTCTTTTCTTATCTTAGTCTAGAAGTGAGGCTCGAGCATAGCGAGAGGTTAAAGAGCTGAGCTCCTAGGTCTAAACTAAGGAAGTTTAGTTAGTCAATGTTGACTTCATGGTTGGAGAGTATGCCTATGCGAACGAATTAGTATGCCTGGCCAGTGGTGAAAGTAGGTCTTATGCCAACCCATCCTTTAAATTCGAATACGAGAATTCATTATTAATAGAGCCTAACTCTGCTTTCTCTGCTTTTGATCTGCTGAAAAGGGGAAATTCAATGCAGCGAAAGTATTTTCTCTTTTTTTAGAGCATCAATCTACCGATTCACTTAACCTAGCTGCTCCTATGGCTTCAATGAAAGGTTAGGCCGCACAGCAGAGAAGTAATGAGTCTGCACAGCGGATGGATTCACACGGGTTTCATTCTTCATTCAAAATCTAATTGAATTAGTATTCATTCGAGGGTTACTCGCATAAAGAGAATCTATCTATTGCGTTTTGGGAGGTAGAAGCTCAAAGAGGGGCAGCTTCGTGGGGACTGGGGGTTTAAAGCTCTCTATCTTAAAAGATGCAGAATTATTCTATTTCAGTCTTGGAGGGTTGGAGTTCATGCTCCACATGGTGTTTTCTTATCTAGGTCAGGTATTCCAAGGATTCTACCTGCCTTGAACTAGAAACTTCTTGTGAAGGGGACAGATAGAGGAGCTGAGAGACTTCGATTATATCTTATCTCATTGGTCTGGCTCGTTTGAGATCCTAAGGGAAATCAAATGAAGTCAATTGAGGCATATGGTGTCATTAAGGATAACAAAAAGTTTACTCCCGATTCGGGATCTATTCCTTAGGTATCTGCCAGATGTGTGTTGGTATCCTGGGTATCGGCCATATCTAACCTATAATAAAACCCAGTTAGTTAAGGCGAACATGGTGCAGTCGATCTCAGATGTGAAATTCAAGATACTCCTTTCACGATCTATATCTCTGTACTTTGGAGTTTTAGAAGTTAAGCTATAGTACAAAGATATAGCCTCTTTGCATATCTAAGGCACCGATTTTAAGTAATCTTGACTTTTTGAGCTGAGACTGATACCTGGCCCATTTTAGAAGCAACTATGCATATGCATAAGAATCAGAATGCTGGTTGTTACACTGGATGGTCTTCTTTATGGTGTCCATGGCTTATCTATTCGAGTAATGATGCTTCTAACTTATTATGTTATGGTTTGAAGCTAATTCTTCAAAGGATAGTCTCTATAATATCTATACTAGTCTCTATAATCCTTTATATTCTCTTCTGAGTCTGAGATCGAGCAAACATGGCCTATGAGCCTCTGCCCTTCGACCCTACCGTAAGCCTGGTGTTTTGGCAAAGGAAAAACATCTAAATAATAGTTGATAGTTTAGACTCAAAACCTAGTAGTTTTCGGTTCTACTAAAAACATCCTAATTTAGCGGAAGAACCCACGGGGCGGTTGCGAAGCAAAGAAAATCAATAGTTTCTTATAGAAAAGAAGAGGCCACCGGAGGTGGAGCGTAAAGAATAGAATAGTCTAGAACAAAATATCCTGAATCTAAAAATGGGCTTAGCGACCAAACTAGTCTTTTGAGTCAGCTTTTGTTTGAGATAAAATAGGAGAGGGAGAGGCTTGAGCAAAGCGAAGAGGACTGCTTTTTCACTGAAAGTGAAGTTCTCATTTAGCGTATATCTTTCTAGTCACGTAGTTTATAGTTTAGAAGGGCAAAAATCAAAAAGAAATCTCGGTATTAAATAGGTTTTTCAAAAGAAATCGATTGAATAATTTGGTTTTTGGGAGTTTGAGCTTAAGCATTTGCCAAAAGGGCAAATCTCATAGCAAATCCATTTGTTTTGAGTTTAGCACGGGTGTGAGTCACGCCTTTGAACTCAATGTGAAATCTAGTTTAATAGGAGGAGTAGTCCACCTGGGCTCTACTAATCTACCTACCGACAGACTTTAATAAAAGTTCTTCTAAGATTCTCTACATTCGACTAGCGTCTCACTCTTTAATAGATTCGATTATAAGCTCTTCATATCTTCGACTATCGTCTCACCCCTAACGGTAGCCCTTCTCTTTCTAAACCTGCTTTGAGCTACTAAACTCTATTTGATTTCTTTCTAATTTTTAATAGAATATTCATATGCTCAACGAACTATGTGACAACCTATCTATTAATTATTGGCACTACGTGACTCCTTGGTAGGCCTTCTGTTCTGAGTTCCATTCTAGTAAGAGAACTACCATTCAAGTTTGTTTCACTAGAATGTGTTTGATTTATGTGATTGGTTAGTAATTTGGTTTTTGAATTCCGCTACGCGGCCTAAACCCTGTCCTGTACTTTTGCGGCAGTTAATGAATCGAGTGCAAGCACACACCGCACATTCAATGCTAGAATCTAGAAAGGTAAGAGAATCTATCTATTCTATATATGGGGGTAGCGACTGGGGGACAGCGAAGTAGCGAGTTAATTTGATCCCAGAAAAAGAGAGCCCTTTAATTCAGTAATTCACTTTGAACATGTTTACTTGGCGTTGATCCATAATAGACCACTGCGCGGTCTGAACTACGCTCGCCTAGCTTAAGCGACTAAGTACGAATTGCTCATTGCCTTTCCGGCCTCCTGGTAGTCTGACAAATTGGGTCTATATCAGAGAGAAGATAGGGATTCGCAATTAAGAATTCGCCAGGTACATCTGACATCTAAAGTACTAATTCATGTTTTTGGGGTTTGAGCTACTTTGTACCTTGAATTCTGTATAAAGTCAAAAGAACAACTAGGCAGACACATTAGCCAAGTTAGTAGCCGCTCTAGTTGCCGCAAAATATAAGTCATTAGACCTCCAGACCTGGGATTGCAACGCTGCCTCCTGAAGTCTTTAGAGACTTTTAGCACGACAAATTCTCGGCAAATGGCCAGACCCCTCCCCCTAAAGCTCTGCTCCCCTAACCCCTGCTTACTTTGAGCCCACTTCGAAGGCTATGTAGAAGAGGAGGTTGCCCCAGTCTCTTGACACATAAAGCCTTATGACTAGCTGTTGTGGCTGATATTTTTGTCTAGTGACAAAGCAAGAGGCAAGCCTAAACTTAGACTTTGTACATTCAGTGGTTAGTCGTGAAGCTAAAAAAAGAGGGGGGTCCTACTGGCCGACCGGTCCAGAATTGTATGGACTATGCCATGACTGCAACTAGACTCTCTACAATATAAGCAAATCTACGGATCCAAAAGCATTAGGTTACGCAAACCCCTTGCCCGTAGCGTAGCATCCTGGCCTATCTTTCCTTTATATTCTATTATGCGCTAGTACCAAACTGATCTAATATTACGTACTTGAAGGCCACCCGAAAGGGTAGTAAAACTTAATCTGTGAGGTTGGGTAGTAAAACCTAGTTCATTAGAATCACCATTTAGATTAAGTAATTAAACCCCAATATTTGAAATTTAATTCTAAATCTTTTCATCCTTATTTGGCAAATCAAGATGTTTTGGGCTGCTTAAAACCATTAAAATAGGTCATTTGATTTATTATTCAACTTATAGTCGATATCAATTTATTTATAATTAGGACCTAGCTAGTCATAATTGCTTTCAACTTATAAGGTCATACATATGAGTTACACTCGATAGTAGGAATTGGAGATCCTGAGCTTGTGTAACTTAGAGTAGATAGAATGAATAAATTAGATAACAATGAATATCACATGTGTCATAGTAGAGTCTTTTGCTTACTTTAAAAATTGATATTTTGCTTATCTTATTTTGAGCCTTATACCTTGTACACATATATTGGACATATGATATTTGATAAGTATCTCGTGTCAATTTTGAATTTGCATACATATTGATGAATCCATAATTTATACCCTAAATAAAGGAAAATTTTATTTATTTCTCATATTAAAACTACTCCTTAATCCAATTTTGTCTATCTGTTTCAGGAAAAATGCCTATTCAATGAATTCCGAGCAATTTGGAGAATTTTCCAAAAATTTTAAAGGAAAACTGTCGCAGCGCGCTGGAGCGCGCTGCGGCAGGCTATCTTGCGAATCGCTGGCATGATCGTGCACTGCAGCTGGCCATCTTGCGAATCGCTGGCATGATCGTGCGCTGCAGCGGTTCAGTTTGCGAACTGTGTGCACGATCGCGCGCTGCAGCGGTTCAGTTTGCGAACCGTGTGCACGATCGTGCACTGCAGCGGTTCAGTTTGCGAATCGCGGGGGCGATCACGCGCTGTAGCGGTTTAGTTTGCAAACTGCGGGTGTGACAACGCGCTGCAGCGGTTCAATTTGCAAACCGTGGGCGTGATTGCGCGCTGCAGCGGTTCAGTTTATGAATCACGGGTGCGATCGCGCGCTGCAGCAGTTCTGTTTGGGAACCGCGGGCGCAATCGCGCTGCAGCGGTTCAGTTTGCGAACCGCGGGCGCGATCGCTCGCTGCAGCAGTTCATTTTGCGAACCGCGGGCGCGATCACGCGCTGTAGCGGTTCAGTTAGCCAACCGCGGGTGCGACAGTGCGTAGCAGCAGTTCAGTTTGTGAACCGCGGGTGTGATCGCACGCTGCAGCGGTTCAGTTTGTGAACCGCGGGCACGATCCCATGCTGCAATGGTTCAGTTTGCGAACCGCGGGCGCGATCGCACGCTACAGCGGGCCTCTTTGCAATTTGTTTCCGCCATAGCGCGCTGCAGCGGCCGCCATTTTTTCTGTCTGACAGGTGTATTAATTGCGGCTGGGACAAGATCCCCAACCAGCCTCTTATCTCCAGTAATCATTCCCTCTGCTGCAGCTCCATTTTTAAATGGAAAGCAACCTCTTTGATGTGATGAGAAGGATAAAATAATGGAAAATATTAGTCACCTCACCCATCAATTGGAATTTGTCATCATTACTCAGATTTTTTAAAAGACATTGCTGGTTTTGATCTTGAGTATGAGGATACAGCCCCTCATCTATAAATACCTCCCCTCTTGACTAGAGGAGGGTTCCAAAAATTGCTCACTTCACCGAAGTAAAGAGATGGGGCTGCATAGAAGAGAAAAATAACTCTCAAAGGTTGGAGGAGCTCAACTTGCTAAGGAGAAGGAGGAGAAAGGCAGCACTAGGAACCTAAGAGAGGCACTTCAAGCAAAGAGAAGAAGAATCTGGAGAACTTCCCAAGGAATGTTCCTAGTATTTTATAAACTCTTATTTTGTAATTTCTATTCTTAGTTGATAATGAAAGGGTCTTTATCCATGTATGTGTTCTTTTTCATCTCTTTTGTAATGGAAAGCTAAACCTCCCTTAGGGAGGGTTGGGGCAATCCCACATGTTTTGATAGTTACTATAAAATGTATGAAGTTTTCCTCAAGTATTAATAAAAATTGTGAAATTAATAACTTGCTAAGGAAATGTATAAGACTATTATGGACTTGAATGTGGACCAAAGGAAAAGGACTTCTTAACTCAAGAACTAAGTTGTCTTATGCTCCATAGCTCATCTTGGTTTGATGCTAGATTTATGAGTGCATAATAGTTTAGAACTATGTGAGAAAGTTCTTGAGCTTAGTGCACCTTAATCGAAGCTTAACCAAAGAGTTGATGCGTGTGATGCTAAGACTCACTAATTGAGCTTCATAGCTCAACATAATTGAGGAAGTGAATGGAATATTTGTGTGCTCATGAATGAGGTATGATAGACTGTAAATACACGTCTGCATTTGCATGCAAGTGTACGTGGTCTGAATTAATATGTGGAAAGTGTTAGTTTTCAGGATTTATCGAACCACAGAGAATTGGTTATTTTGTTACTAAGGTTTATCTATTCTCACTAATGTTTAAGCTATGCGTAATTGGTTTGAGTTAGTTCTAAACTAAGCACAATAATCACTAAGTAGAAATTAAGTTAAATACAAGGAAGAGGAGAGTTCGGTTCATCCCACATGTCATGATAGGTTACTTATGCATGATGATTCCTCAAGCGTTTATCTTTCATTTACTCAGATTTAAATCAAGTGCACATTGTTCTTCCTTGAGTTTTATCTCAAGGATTCACAAGTTCAAATCTCGTGCATGAAATGAACACACAATCGGTTCTATTTTAACACAAAGATTCTTATAAGATTTTAGGTTTGTAATTTTTATCTTATCTCTTGATCAAGGAGATGAGGATTATTAAGTTTTTAAGATCTTATAAGCATTGATTCTACTAAGAGCATCACTCGCATCGCACATAGTTAAAATGAGGGAATAATATGTTGGGCTCAATGACTATGTCACCTCGTTCATGAGCACACAACTATTTCTTTTCCTCCCTCAATTATGTTAAGCTAAGGAGCTCACTTAGTGGGTCTTAGCATCATATGCATCAACACTTTAGTTGAGCTTAGATTAAGGTGCACTAACCTCAAGAACTTTTCTCACATAGTTTTAAGCTCTCATGCACTCATAGATCTAGCATCTAACTAATGGTGAGCTATGGAGCACAAGACACTTTAGTTCTTGAGCTCATAAGTTCATTTTCTTTTAATTCACAATCAAGACTATAGTAATAATAAGCATTTCTTGAGCAATGCATTGAGTTTATACATTTTATTAATACTTGAGGAAAACTTCATACAATTAAAATGTAATTATCAAACATATGGGATTACCCCAACCCTCCCCAAGAGAGATTTAGCTATCCATTACAAAAGAGATGAAAAAGAACACATACATGGATAAAGACCCTTTTAGGATCAACTAAGAAAAGAAATTACAAAAGAAGAGTTTAGAAGATACTATGAATGTTCCTTAGAAGTTCTCCAAATCTTTCTTCTCCTTCTTAAAGTTCCTCTCTTAGGTTGCTAGTGCTGTCTTCCTTCTTCTTCTCCTTGGTAAATTAGCTCTTCCACCCTTGGGGAGTTCCTCTCTTCCACTATGCAACCCTCCTTCTTCTTAAGTGTTTTGAGCAAAATTGGAATCCTCCTCTAGTCAAGAGGAGTGATATTTATAAGAGAGGGGCTGCATTCATCATAGTTTAGATCCAAACTAGCAATTCCTATTGAAAATTCTGAGCAATGATGGCAAAAATCCCAATTGATGGTGAGGTGACCAATATCTTCATTTGTTTAGCCAATACATTACCTTATAAGCCTCCTTTCCATTTAAAAATGTAGCAACTGTAGAGGGAATGATGGGTGGGAATAAGATGCAGGTTGGGGGTCTTGTCCTAGCTGCATTAAATGCTTCTGCCAGAGGAAATTGCGGCGGGCCGCTACAGCGTGCTGCGGCGTGCAATGGTGCAAGTAAACTCCACTAAGTGTCCCGCTGCCATGCGCTACCACGTCCATTTTTCGTAACGTGACCCGCTGCAGTGGGTTGTGGCGCTAGCATTTTGCAAATCACACCACTGCAGCGGTAACATTTTGCAAAATGCTCCACTGCAGCGCGCAGTAGCGCCAGAATTTGCAAATCGGAGTGCTGTAGCAGTAGCATTTTGCAAAAAGCTCTGCTGCAGCACACGATCCTGCCCGCGGTTCACAAACTGAACCGCTGCAGCGCGCGATCATGCTCGCGGTTTTGCAAATTGAACTGCTGCAGCGCGCGATCGAGTCTGTGGTTCGAAACTTGACCCGCTACAGCGCGCGACAACGCCCGTATTTCGCAACATGATCCGCTACAGCAGCGCGCTGAAGTGCGCGGCAGTGGTTTCCCTTGGAAAATTTTTGGAAAATTCACAAATGATTCAGAATTCCCTGGATAGGCATTTTTCCTAAAAAAAGATAAACACAATTTGATTAAAGGAGCAGTTTTAAGATCTGAAATAAATGAATTTTTCTTTTATTTTAGATATAATTTATGGATTCATCAAGGTGACATAGACATTGAGCCCAATAAAGTCAATCCCTCATCTCAACTATGTGTGATGCGCATGACGCTCTTAGTGAAATCAATGCTTATAAGATCTTAAGAATTAACAACCCTCATCTCCATGATCAAGAGATAAGGTAAAATCTATAAACCTGAAATCTTATAAGGATCTTTGTGCTGAAATAAAACTGACTGTGTGTTCATTTCGTGCACAAGATTTGAACATGTAATTCTTTGAGATAAAACTTAAGGAGAGACAATGTGCACTTGATTTAGATCAAGGAAAATGAAAGATAAACACTTGAGAAATCTTCATATATAAGGTATCTATCATGTCATGTGGGAGAAAACCAACTCTCATCTTCCCTTTATTTGACTTATTTCCTACTACTATGATTATCGTGCTTGTTCTGGAACCAACTTAAACAAGACATAGATAGCTTAAATGTTAGTGATAATAGATACACCTTAGTAACAAAACATCCAATTCTCTGTGGTTCAATAAATCCCGGAAACTCAAACTGTTCACTTATTACTTCAGACTACGTACACTTGCGTGAAAGTGCAGACGCGTATTTTAGGTCTGTCAAGTTTTTGGAGCCGTTGCCAGGGAATTGTAATTATTTCGTATTAAGGATAATCTATAAGTAAATAGTGATTTAAGCATTTTTCAGCATACACTTTTAATTTTTGAGTTTTGTTATAGTTACTAACAATTTACTTTTTTGCTTTCTTTTCTTATTACTGAATCTTTGAATTTATTGCTATATTTATTCTTGATATCCTAATTGTTGTTGTGTATAAGTATTATCTTTTCGACCCTGAAATTGAGAGAACTTACTTGCATGATAGGAGAGAACAAAATATTATGTTAAGCCAACAAGCCGTTATGGAGAATAATAATGAAAATCTTGGAGAGCCATTAAGAGAGCCATTAGGAGTGCCTAGGGGGAGAGCACTAAGAGATTAGGCACTTCTCACTATTAGAGGAATCCCCCATATAATTGTAAGGCCTAATATAGAAGATAATAACTTTGAGATCAAACCTTCTACTCTGAGTATGGTTCAAAATAACTAGTTTGGGGGATTAGCCACTGAATATCCAAATTCACATATTTCAACTTTCCTTGAAATATATGACACCTTCAAATTTAATGGCGTCTCTGAAGACGCGGTTAAATTAAGGCTTTTTCCATTTTCTTTACGAGATATAGCCAAGAGTTAGCTCAACTCTCTTCCAAGTGATTCGATTCGGACATGGGACGATTTGGCTAAGAAATTTTTAGCCAAATATTTCCCTTCGACAAAAACTACTCGGTTGAGAATTGAGATAACCAACTTTACTCAGTTGGAAGGTGAGACACTCTTTGACGGATGGGACCGATTTAAGGAATGCCTAAGGCGTTGCCCTCATCATGGGTTTCCCTTGTTGATGCAAGTTCAAATATTTTACAATAGATTAAACGTTCCTACAAGGACACTCATTGATGTAGCCATCAGGGGTTCTATTAGTGGTAAAACCTAAGAGGAGGCTTATGACCTCTTGGAAGAAATGGCAAATAATGCCTACCAATGGCCTCTCCATAGGGATGATCACCATAATAAAAATGAATGTAACTTACTCAAAAATTCACAACAAATTCTTGAGCTCCAAAAGCAAATCTCTCAACTCACTAAAAAGCTAAAATGTGGGTATGTAAATTCTTGTCAGGAGGAAGATGGTGAGTTAAGAAATATCAATGTAATTATGAATCATGGAGGGAATAGAGAGAGATTGGAAAACTTGTTTATTGAATTTAGAACCTCCACAACCTAATTCATGAATAAAACTGATGCCACCTTAAACAGGCATTAACACACTCTTTTAAGGCAAGAAGAGTCAGTAAAAAGAATAGAACAAAAGCTAAAATAAATTATGAAATAGTTAGAGCAACCTTTATTAGTGGGAGTTATTGGTAAGTATGAAGAGGGCAATAACCCTAAGAAGTGGAAAAATTATCAGATCGGTTGTGAGAAAGGGAAATTATGAAAATATAGAAATAACAAGAGAGTGAAAGGGGAAGGAAGAAGAAATGATCAGAAAAGAGAGGAATGATGTAAGGCATTTAGAAAAGGAAGAATCGAGAGATCAACTTAAGGAAATTCCTCATACACCATATCCTCAGCGTATGGCTAGGGACAAACTTGATGTCCAATACCATAAATTCCTATAAACATTTAAAACTCTTCATATAAATATCCCTTTCGTAGAAGCTCTTGAACAAATGCCTAGTTATGCCAAGTTTATGAAGGATATCCTCTCCAAAAAAAGAAAAATTGGTGGAAATGAAAATGTGGCATTGACAGAAGAGTGTAGTGCAATCTTTCAGAGGAAGATTCCCATCAAAAAGGTTCCAGGAAGTTTCACTATCTCTTGCACTATTGGAAACCAATTTTTCCAAAAAGCCCTTTGTGATCTTGGTGCATCCATAAATTTGATGCCATTTTACATATTCAAGAAGTTGGAAATTGATCACTTAAAACTCATCCCTGTTCTCCTCCAATTCGCCGATAGATCAGTCAAATCCCCTTTAGAATTATGAAAAATGTGCTTGTGAAGGTTGACAAGTTCAACTTCTCTGTAGATTTCATAATCTTGGATATGAAAGATGAAAATCAAGAAATTCCTATTATTCTAGGCAGACCTTTCTTGGCCACCGGAAGAACTTTGATTAATATAGATAAAGGGGAATTGAGTTTGCGATATGGAGATGAGGAGATTAAATATCATGTGAATGATTCTATGAGACACCCATCTAAACCTAATGAGGATTATTGGAAATTCAATTCAATAGAAGAAGTGTGGTTAGTGGGAGATGTGGAAGAAGAAGGATTATTAGCAAGTGAGAAAGATGAGGATCTCACGGACATGGATGTGATTGAGGAATTGGTTAAGGAGAGGAAAATAATTCAGCCTTCTATAATCTACCCTCTAGAATTAGAATTGAAGCCTCTTCCCTCACATTTAAAATACACTTATCTAGGGGAAAAAAAATATCTTCCTGTAATAATCTCCTCCCTGTTAACTCAGCATCAATAAAATCTTTTATATAAGGTTTTAAAAGAGCACAAGAGAGCAATCGATTGGAGTATAGCTGATCTGAATGGAATTAGTCCAACTCTTTGTATGCACATAATCCTTTTGGAGGATAACTCCAATCCTTCAATTGAGTCCCAACGACAATTAAATCCCAACATAAAAGAAGTAGTTCATAAGGAAATCATTAAAATCTTAGATGCTGGAATCATTTTTCTGATTTCTGATAGTCCTTCGGTAAGCCCCACACATGTGGTTCCCAAAAAGAGTGGGATGACATTTCTTCTCAATGACAACAATGAACTGATTCCCACTATAACTGTAACTGGATGGGGAGTGTGTATTGATTATAGGAGATTAAATAAAGCCGCCCGTAAGGACCGCTATCCTCTTCCTTTTATTGACCAAATGCTTGATAGATTGGTAGGGAATCCCTATTTTTGTTTTCTTGATAGGTATTCAAGATATAATCAAATCCTTATTTCACCTGAAGACCAAGAGAAAGCCACTTTCACCTACCCCTTTGAGACATTTGCCTTTAGAAGAATGCCATTCGGATTATGCAATGCTCCAGCCACCTTTCAACGCTGTATAATGGCTATTTTTTCTGACATGATTGGGGAATTTTTGGAAATCTTCATAGATGACTTTTCAGTTGTCAGGAGCTCTTTTAATCATTACTTGATCAATCTAGGAAAGGTTTTAAAAAGATTTGAAGAATCAAATTTAATCTTAAATTGAGAAAAATGTCATTTCATAGTCGAAGAGGGTATTGTTCTTGGTCATTTGATTTCAAGGAGAGGGATAGAAGTTGATAAGGCAAAGGCTGAAGTAATTGAAAAACTCCCCCCGCCCATCAATGTAAAAGGAATTAGAAGCTTCATTGGGCACGCAGGTTTTTATAGAAGATTTATCAATGACTTCTCCAACATAAGTTTGCTGCTCTGTAGACTACTAGGGAAGGATGTAGAGTTCAATTTTGATGAAAATTGTTTAAAAGGTTTCAATGCCATAAAAACTATTTTAATTTCTGCTCCAATCATTTATACTCCAAATTGGGATTCACCTTTTGAAATTATGTGTTATGCGAGTGACCTTGCAGTTGGTGCTGTCCTTAGGCAACGAAAGGAACAAATCTTCTATTCAATTTACTATGCTAGTAAGCTCCTAGATGATGCTCAAAGAAATTATGCTACCACAGAAAAGGAACTCCTAGCTGTCATCTTTGTTTTCACTAAATTTAGGTCTTATCTCATTGGGTCTGAGACTATTATTTATACTGATCATGCAGCTATTAAGTATCTCCTTCAAAAGAAAGAAGCAAAACTGTGCTTGATACATTGGGTGTTGCTCTTGCAAGAATTTGATCTTGAAATCCGGGATAAGAAATGGAGTGAGAATGTGCTTACAGATCATTTATCTAGATTGACCCACCTTGATAATGATAAGATGACCAAAATTAGTGATTCTTTCCCCGATGAGAAGCTTTATGATGTGGCTTCAAATTATTCTCCTTGGTTTGCTGACATTGCAAATTACCTTGCATGAGGAGCCATACCAAAAGATATGAGTTACCAACAAAGAAAAAAATTCTTTGTTGATATCAAAAACTCCTTTTGGTATGATCCTTTTTTGTTCAAATGTTGCAATGATCAACTCCTAAGGAGATGTGTTCCTGACTCTGACATTAGAAATATTCTCTATCATTGTCACACATCTCCTTACGGAGGGCGCCATGGGATTGAGCGAATGGCTGCAAAGGTGCTTCAATCCAGATTCTTTTGGCCCCATTTGTTCAAAAATAGTGCTGACTTTGTCAAAAGTTGTGATAAGTGCCAAAGAACCAAGAATTTAAGCAAAAGGGATGAGCTCCCATTAAATGGAATTTTTAAAGTGGAGTTATTCGATGTGTGGGGAATTGACTTCATGGGACCATTCCCCTTATCCCAAACCAATATGTATATTCTTGTGGTGGTTGAATATGTATCCAAATTGGTTGAGGCATTAACATGTGTGAACAACGATGCTAAAAGTGTTATTAAATTTCTCAAGGAGCACGTGCTAGCTAGATTTGGGATGCCCATATTCTTAATCAGTGATGTGAGAAAATATTTCTATAATAGGCAGTTGAAAAGTGTCTTAAAAAGCTATGGGATGAGACATAAGGTGGGTACTCCCTACCACCCCCAAACTAGCGGGCAACTTGAAGTCTCAAACAGGGAGCTTAAGCAAATTTTAGAAAAACTGTGAACCAAAATAGAAAGGATTGGACTTCAAAACTTCAGGATTCCCTATGGGCTTATAGAACAGCCTTTAAGACCCCTTTAGGAATGTCTCCTTATAAGCTTATTTACAGAAAATCATGTCACCTTCCTGTATAATTAGAACACTGTGCCTTTTGGGCAATTAAAAAATTAAATTTTGACTCCCAAAAAGCAGGTGCACAAAGAATGATGCAATTCAATGAGCTTGGCAAATTCAAATTAAACACCTATGAGAGTGCAAAATTGTATAAAGAGAAAACAAAAAAATGGCATGATAAGCTGATCAAGCCAAAACATTTTCAACCTGGAATGAAAGTACTACTTTTTAACTCAAGATTAAGATTATTTTTAAGAAAACTGAAGTCAAGATGGACAAGACCATTTACTATCACGAATGTTTTCCCTCATGGAGCAGTTGAAGTCGCTTCTAATGATGGCACTTTTAAGGTAAACGAAAATCATCTGAAGTTATACTTAGAGGAAGGAATTTTATAAGAAAAGGGATGATGGACCCTTCAGGACCTCTCGGATAAGGGTATCACATAAAAGCTCTTTCTCGTGTCGGGCTGAGACATTAAAACAAGCGCTCATTGGGAGGCAACCCAAGAATAAATAGGTTGTATCCTTTCTTTTTATTTATATTAGTTATTTTTGTACTTTTCCCTTTAGTGTGTTTTATTTTGTTTTTCAAGAATGAAATTTTGGATTCACATATTTCCAAATTTTTCTAGTATTTGAAAATGACAAATTTTTCTGAATTTTTCAGAAAATGAAAGTCACAAAAATATCAATAAAGAAAATGATATGAAATAAAATGGTGCTTAACAAAAAGTGATCAAATGCATTGATCGCATTAAAACTTTTTAACTAAGGAATGAATTAAGGTAAATCTAATCTCCAAAATTTAATTCAATACTATGAACTAAGTGTGGGGAAAAGTATTGGACTATAGACTAGATATTATAGTAAGTACTCTAAAAGAGTGTGCTAGACTCTTGTAGGATTTCATGATTATAAAGATATGAATTGGGAATGAATAAAAGTATCTCTCTCTAAGAATGAAAAGAGAGAAACTTAAAAAGGGATAATGAAAAATATCTCTCCCAAATGAAAGCAGTGAAAAAGGATGATGAAAAATATCTCTCCTTTAATCTGTTCATCTTTGTGATTCATAATAAGGAGCACATATGACACAAAACTCTTGAGTATTTCGCTACCTCTCTAGTCTAGGTTTTCATGGAACCTTTCTCATTACCTAGTAACAAGCATAAAAATCAAATACTTGAAAACTAGCTGATTAACCTTGCTTCATGTCCAAGGTTAAAATATCTAATGCCAAATGGTTTGGATCATTTCAGTTAAGCACATGCTTTGAATTATAAATCAAAATCTAAGTTGATATCTTTTGTTGACTATCATACCTAAAAAATAAAAAATTACCATTTTGAGCTTACTCGAGGATAAGCAAGAATTTAAGTGTGGGGGTATGATGAATCCATAATTATACCCTAAATAAAGGAAAATTTCATTTATTTCTCATATTAAAACTGCTCCTTAATCCAATTTTGTTAATTTATTTCAGGAAATATGCCTATCCAACGAATTCTGAGCAATTTGGAGAATTTTCCAAAATTTCTAAAGGAAAACCGCTGCAGCGGGCCATCTTGCGAATTGCGGGCGCGACAGCGTGCTACCGAGGTTCAGTTTGTGAACCCCGGGCACGATTGCGCGCTGCAGCGGTTCAGTTTGCGAACTGCGGGTACAATCGCATGCTGCAGCGGTTCAGTTTGTGAACCGCAAGAGCGATTGTGCGCTGCAGCAGTTCAGTTTGCGAACCACGGGTGCGATCATGCGCTACAGCAGTTCAGTTTGCGAACCGCGAGCGCGATCGCGTGCTGCAGTGGTTCAATTTGCGAACCGCGAGCCCGATCGCGCACTGCATCGGTTCATTTTGTGAAATACCAGCATGATTGCGTGCTGCAGCGAGCCTCTTTACAATTTGTTTCAGCCACAGCGCATCACAGCGTACTACAGCGCGCCACAGTGTGCTACAGCGGCCGCTGATTTTTCTGTCTGACAGGTGTATTAATTGCGACTGGGAGAAGACCCCCAACCAGCCTCTTATCTCCAGCCATCATTCCCTCTGCTGCAGCTCCATTTTTAAATGGAAAGCAACCTCTTTGATGTGATGAGAAGGATAAAATAATGGAAAATATTGGTCACCTCACCCCTCAATTAGAATTTGCCATCATTACTCACATTTTTTTTAAAAGGCATTGCTGGTTTTGATCTTGAGTATGAGGATGCAACCCCTCATCTATAAATACCTCCCCTCTTGACTAGACGAGGGTTCCAAAAATTGCACACTTTACCTAAGTAAAGAGAGGGGGCTGCATAGAAGAGAAGAAGAACTCCCCAAGGTGGAGGAGCTCAACTTGCTAAGAAGGAGGAGAAAGGTAGCACTAGGGACCTAAGAGAGGCGCTTCAAGCAAGGAGAAGAAGAATCCAGAGAACTTCCCAAGGAACGTTCCTAGTATTTTCTAAACTCTTATTTGTAATTTCTCTTCTTAGTTGATCATGAAAGGGTCTTTATCCATGTATATGTTCTTTTTCATCTCTTTTGTAATGGAGAGCTAAACCTCCCTTGGGGAGGGTTGGGGCAATCCCACATGTTTTGATAGTTACTATAAAATGTATGAAGTTTTCCTCAAGTATTAATAAAAATTGTGAACTTAATGACTTGCTAAAGAAATGTATAAGACTATTATGGACTTGAATGTGGACCAAAGGAAAAGGACTTCTTAACCAAGAACTAAGTTGTCTTATGCTCCATAGCTCACCTTAGTTTGATGCTAAATTTATAAGTGAATGAGAGCTTAGAATTATGTGAGAAAGTTCTTATGCTTAGTGCACCTTAATCGAAGCTCAACCAAAGAGTTGATGTGTATGATGCTAAGACCCACTAATTGAGCTCCATAGCTCAACATAATTGAGGAAGGGAATGGAATAGTTATGTGCTCATGAACGAGGTGACATAGTCATTGAGCCCAATGAAATCAATCCCTTATCTCAATTATGTATGATGCTCTTAGTGGAATCAATGCTTATAAGATCTTAAGAATTAACAACCCTCGTCTCTATAATCAAGAGATAAGGTAAAATCTATAAACCTGAAGATGATCAAGAGATAAGGTAAAATCTATAAACCTAAAATCTTATAAAGATCTTTGTGCAGAAATAGAACCGACTATATGTTCATTTTGTGCACAAGATTTGAACTTGTAATTCTTCGAGATAAAACTCAAGGAGAGACAATGTGTACTTGATTTAGATCAAGGAAAATGAAAGATAAATGCTTGAGGAATCTTCCTATATAAGGTATCTATCATGTTATGTGGGAGAAAACCAACTCTCCTCTTCTTTTTATTTGACTGATTTCCTACTATTGTAATTGTCGTGCTTGTTTTATAACCAACTTAAACAAGACATCGATAGCTTAAACGTTAGTGATAATAGATACACCTTAGTAACAAAACATCCAATTCTCTATGGTTCGATAAATCTAGGAAACTCAAACTTTCCACTTATTACTTTAGACCACGTACACTTGCGTGAAAGCGTAGACGCATATTTTAGGTCTCTCAATAACTATCGACGAAGTTATCATTGATCACTCTCGTTGCAATAGAGTGTTTCGTCCATAGCCTTTAAATAGCCAAGCTCCCACTTTAAAAGTGATGCCAACTTCCGTGCCAACATCCAATGAGAATGTGTCTGCTCCTATGCCAAAGCCGGCCTATAATCACTAAGGCCAGCGGTCTCAGGGTAAGCCACCATCAGCACCTGCGAGAGTTTATATGATAACTCTTGCCTCTGCACCTAAAGATAATGATGTCATTTCAGGTATGTCTTAAATTAATTTTATTCAGTCTTTTCTAGTTCAGTATTTTTGAATGTTTGAATAGCGATTCTTATTAAATTATTGCAATCTTAGGCACCTTAATGATAAATGATAGATCATGTAATATTATTTACGATAATAGAGTGAGTCATTCCTTTGTATCGAAAAGTTGGGTGAAAATTCTTGAGCTACCAACCTATTGATTAGCAAAATCATTGAGCATCGGGTTACCTTCTGAAGCCCATATGCAATCCCTGCAACTCTGCAACATAGATATTCCTATTGGTGAACAAAAATATAGAGCTAAATTAATTATATTGCCAATCACAAATTTTAATATAATTCTGCGCATGAATTGGCTAAGTAAACACGGTGCTTCCATAAATTGCCAAAAGAATAAAATCACTTTGGGCATTGGAATTCAGTCAAAAACCTTCATTGGAAGATTTAGTAACCCAAGCGTCACTGATCAATGCAATGAAAGCAGAAACGATAGTCAAAAATGAATGCGATGCGTATCTCATAACAATGTTTGGAGAAAAGAAAGAAGTCATTCCTATTTCTAAGAATCGAATAGTTCATTAATTTCCTGATGTCTTCCTTGAAGATCTTCCCAGTCTTCCTCCCGTTAGAGAAGTAAAATTTTCTATAGAATTAATTCCAGGAACACAACTGTTGTCTAAGGTTCCATATCGCATGGCACCTAAGGAGTTGTAAGAATTGAATAAGCAACTGCAAGAGCTGCTATAAAAAGGTCGTATTCAACCGAGTTCATCTCCTTGGGGAGCATTATTTTATTCGTGAAGAAGAATGATGGTTCAATGCGGATGTACATCGATTATAGAAAATTGAATAAAGTAACCATCAAGAACAAATACCCTCTGTCGAATATCGATGACCTATTTGATCAATTATCCGGAGCTAAAGTTTTCTCTAAAATTGACTTGCGATCAGGTTATCACCAGTTATGAGTTAAGGATTCAGATGTTGACAAAACTGCATTCAGAACCCGTTATGGATATTATGAGTTCCTGGTAATGTCTTTTGGTTTAACAAATGCGTTGTGCATCTTTATTGACCTAATGCAGTGAGTGTTGAAGTCATATTTAAATAAATTCATCATCATCTTCATTGATGATATCTTGATCTGTTCAAGAAGTAATGTTGATCATGAGAAGCACTTAAGAATAGTTCTGTAGGAACTTAGAAACCACGAATTATATGCCAAGTATTCAAAGTGCAAATTTTGGCTTGACTCAATTGCTTTTCTTGGTCATGTCGTAAATGCCGAGGGAATTAAAGTATATAAAAATAAAGTTAGTGCCGTTCAAGATTGGTCACAACCAAAGTCTATGACTGATATCAGAAGCTTTTTGGGTCTAGCAGGGTATTATAGAAAATTTATCAAAGGCTTTTCGCAGATAATGTCTCCTCTCACAAAGTTAACTCAGAAAGCAATGCCATTCATCTGGAGTTCTGAGTGTGAGAATGCATTCCAGTCGTTGAAGGATGCTTTTTCTTTTACCCCAGTTCTTATCTTACCTAAAGAGTATTTAAACTACCAAGTCTATACCAATGTATCTGGGATAGGCTTGGGATGTGTTCTAATGCAGGAAGGAAAAGTTATTACCTATGCATCCCATCGGTTGAAACCACATGAGAAGAATTACCTGTTCATAATCTCAAATTAGCTGTCGTAGTCTTTGCTTTAAAGATTTGGCGTCATTATCTGTATGGCGTTCAATGTTCTATATTTACTAATCATCAGAGTTTAAAGTATATTGTCACCCAGCGTGAACTCAACTGTCATCGGTGAAGATGGCTTGAATTGATAAGTGATTATGATTTGAGTATCCAGTATCATTCAAGAAAAGTGAATGTTGTAGCCAATGCGCTCAGCCATCATGCTACACTTTCCTCCTTAATAACTTCAATCTTTTTAGAGGAAGAATTCAGAAGGCTCGATATCAGGGTTCGTAGCATTATGCTAAGCGAACTGATATCGTAGCGTTATGCTAAGCGAACCGATATTTATGAGTTCCTTTGAACCAACATTTCATCGTGATGTCTCCATCATCCAAACAAATGATGAAGGCTATCTAAAGTTTAAAATGGAAATTGAAAGTGGTCATCGATTTGACCTACAGCTGCGAGGAAATGTAATCTATCAAGGAGATTGCCTATGGATTCCCAAATCCATGCATTAAGAGATTTTAGTGGAAGGCCACAATTCTAATTACCAAGTATATCCTGGTAATACTAAGATGTATCAAGATCTGAAGAAGTCATTCTGGTGGCCTGGAATGAAGAAAAGCGTGGCATAGTTCATAGCAAAGTGCCATGCTTGCAATTTGGTCAAAGCCGAATATCAGAAGCCTGAAGGACTTCTCCATCCTCTAGCAATTTTTGAATGGAAGTGGTTTGATATTTCTATGGACTTCATTATGGGTTTTTCTAAATCAAGGTCGAGTGCTAATTTAATTTGGGTCATTGTCGATTGACTGACTAAATTAGCACATTTTATTCCTATGCGTCAGATTGATTCTGTAGTGAAATTAATAATGTTGTATATCAAGGAAATCATCAAACTTCATGGGATTCTGAAGTTTATTGTATCTGATCGAGATAGCTATTTCACTTCTAAATTCTGGTAAGCAGTGCATCAAGACTTGGGAACTACCCTAGCCATGAGCACCACTTTTCACACTCAAACAAAGATCAAGTAGAACATGTTAATCAAGTTCTTAAAGATCTTTTTTGCCACTCTATTCTTGATTTTGGAGGTTCCTGGGAAGATCATATTCCTTTAGTTAAATTTGCTTATAATAACAGTTTCCAATTAAGTATCGACATGGCTCCATATGAAGTGTTGTACGGCAGAAAGTGCATCACTCCCTTAGCTTGGTCAGAAATATGCAGTGTTCAACTATATGGTTCAGATTTAGTAGAAGAAATGAATAAGAAAGTGCAATTGATCCAGCAAAGAATCAAAGCAGCTCAAGATTGCCATAGTAAATATCATGATGCCCATCATTATTCTCTAGAGTTCAATGCTGAAGATTTTGTATATCTCAAAGTAAGCCTAATGAAAAGAGTATTTCATTTTGGTGTAGCTTGGAAGCTCAGTCCTCGCTACGTCAGGCCATTTGAAGAAATCAGTTCTACGACCTATAGATTAAAACTCCCTGAAGATTTATTTGCAGTCCATAATGCATTTCATATCTCCTAACAACAGAGATGCCTTCGTAACTCATCCCACCTAATCTAACTTCCAACAGTATATCTTTAGCCGGACCTTTCTTATATGGAAGAGCCTATCACAATCTTAGCCTGTGATCAAAAGCAGCTAAGGAATCGTTCTATTCATATGGTAAGAATTCAGTGGAGGAATCGCTCTGTTGAAGAATCCACTTAGGAAAAACAGACTAATATACAATTTAGATATCCCAGTCTCTTTAAAAATCCAGGTACCTTTAAAATTATAAATTTCAGTTCTTAAATATTTCTGTGCTTTCTATTTTCCATTCTTGGCAATGATGTTGAGGATGACATCGTTCTTAAGTGAGGGAGTCTGTAACAACTTTAGTTTGTTACTTAGTCTAATATTAGTTTAAGTGTAGCCTAGTTATCATTCTATTAAGTTTATCTAATTATTAGAACTAATCCTCAAAAATTTGGAGTGATTCAAAACTCAATCGAATAATTGGAATATTTTAATATATTTAACTAATTAGAAATTGAAATATTTATTTTGACCTCAAAATCAAAATCCGACTTTGTCATTACGATCGTCACCCCCAAATTAGCTAAGGGTGATGTTTTGGACACGTTTAGAAGTCATCAGATTTTTGTGAATATTTTAATATAATTAAATACACTATAAAATAGAATAATTAAATAATCATTAGAATCAAAATCCAACTTCTCCGTTGAATTTCTCACCCCAAAATTAGCTAGGGATGAATTTTTGGAATTTTTCAGAACGCATTTATCAAATTTGATTTTTTTTTATATAAAAATTAAAAATTAAAAGGAAATAATTAATTATATCCTTGTTCCCTATTTCCCCTTCCATTTCTTTTTCTTTCCTGGCTGGTCGTACCCTGCATTCGGCGCCTTCTTCCACTCTTTGGTGCACGCAAGGGGGAAACCCTCCCCCTTTTCCCATAGCCCATGCCCTACCACCTCCTCTTCTACTCCTTCAAAATGGAAGCTCACCCCCTCCTTCCTCCATTTTTGCTCAAGCTGAAGTCCATTCTTCCTCCCCAAGCTGCTCCTCTTTCCTCCATTACTAAGCTTGTAGCTGAACGAAAGCTTTCAAGTCTCCAAGTTTCTAAAAGAAGCAGAGTTCCCTTCTTCCATCGTAGGCCAACTGTACCAATTTGCTTCACTTTTCTTTATCTACTCTCTTCATGATTTATCAAAGTATTATAAATGTCATTTTAATTAGTTGTTATATGGAAGCTAGGTATGATCGTTGAGCCTCAATCAGACTCAATGAGCCCGATCGAAGCTCAGGTTCCACATTAAAATTTCTATCAAAAATTGTGAAATTTTGTATACTCGTAGCTAGGGCTCTATTTTCTGATCATTAGAATAATCCATTCGTGCCAATTTTAATATCAATGGAAAGCTTTATGAAAGACCTTTCCATCAGTATATGGCACCACATGTGAGGTGCCCAAAATTGGGAGTATTTGAGTGCGAAAGGAGACCCATCACGATTTTTGCACATGTGAAATCACCGTCAGGCGCTACAGCACGCCGTAGCGCCCGTCTCAGGTTGAATCCGTCGTTGCGCGCTATCATGCTCCACAGCGTGCCGCAACACTGAAACCTACCACGGTGCACCGTAGCACCTAGCTCTTTGCCATGGAGCACTACTGCGCACCGTCGCATTTAGCTCTCGGGAACTCTGGCACCGTAGCCCACCACAGCGCCTGAAAGAGCTGCGGTGCGTCACCGCGCACCGTAGTGCCTAGCTTTCGGCCAGAAAGTGCTACAGCGCGCCATAGCGCCCAGAACTATCCGGAATTTCCCGAATTTATGATTTTTTGCACACTAATGACTCTAGGCATTGTATATAATTATATATAATTGTAGGTGAATTCCAATGTAAAAATTATCTTAAAATAGCATGCTCTTAATCTCTTAGGTATTTACTTAAATATCTTTATGCTAAATATTAATGTTAGAATCTTTGATTGCTTGTGCGACCAAGTAGAACTTAATAATCAAATTGTATGAACTTTAATTGCTTTATATTTGTAAACAAGTACTAATTCTTTTTGTGTTTGATTTAAGATTTGATTAGCCTTATTTACTCTGTATTTTAATTAATGTAATGTTTATGTATGCTAGAGAACTTTAATATTGATTTGGACACTTTGATTTACTTAATTTAATATTAAACTATACTTGAACATAAAAATCTTAAGAACTTGATTAAGTAAATGATATTTAATCTAAATCTAATATTTGTCATCAATAATACACCAATAATTCATTGATTTGTTATTGATCTATAAATCAACTATTGGTCTTATTTTGGTAAAGCTAGGGGTTAAACCCTAATCACAGCGAATTTCAACTTGAAACTCGGGTGCTACAGCGCATGGTAGCGCCCGACGATGATTTTGCTTGTGCAAAAACCGTTACGGGTACTCAAATACTCTCAATCTAAAGCATTTTATGTGTGGTGCTATATACCGATGGAAAGGTATTTCCGAGACCTTTCCATTGATACCAAAATCGACATAAAATGATCATTTTAATGATGTAAACAATGAGGTTAAAGGTCCTAGTATACAAAAATCATATTTGTAGAATATATTTTTTTCCTAAAGACTTACTATCTTAATGAGCTCTAATGGATTTCATATCCCAATCACAAATTTTTAAGGATGCAAAATAAGCATAAGAGCAAAATACAATAGACATTGAATCCATTCAATGGGAGAAAGGGAGGTACCTTAGACTTACAAATGGAAGTTCCTTCTATGAATCCTTGGGAACCTAAGAACTTGAGAGGCTAGAGAGCTTCTCTTCAACAGCTAGCACAACAAAACTTGAGAATGGGGGGAGAGCTTCAGCTGAGAAAACGGAGGAAAGAATGAGAGCTAAGGTGCTTTTAAGGAGAAGGGGAGGCATGGCTTTGGATGGGATGGGCATGAATTGTCCCATCCCAATAGTGGAGATAAGGGGATGGCATAAATCCTTGAGTGCAGGGCATGGGGAGGAATGTGCTGGGAAGGAGGGTGCAGCGCCCCACCTCGTCACCACGTGAAATAAATAAGTATAATCAGATCGGGAGAGGAGCGATGCGCTACTCGATAGAACAAAGCATAACCCCATCTTCCCGAATAAGCTAATTAAACTAGTCATACTGAAGGGCTGCTGACCCAAACCCAAGAGTAGGATCGAGAGTCAATACTTAAGATAAGAGTAAAGTACTTATCTTAAGTATTAGACTAACACATTGTGAAGACCCACTTAAGTAGTAATAAGTGAAAATCTTAAACATCGAGGCGCCTTTTCAGATAACGGTGGAGTTCCTGATAATAACTCCAAAGTTAAGCATGCTCAGGTGGGAGCGCTCCCAGGATGGGTGACCTGCCGGGAAGTTATCTTCTGAGGGCAAAATCATGATGTATTTCTGGCCAATGCGGACAATACCTTAGTGCTTAAGAGTTTGGGCTGTTACACACAACATTAGATTATCAAAGATAAATAAGGAATCCAATATATATATTCTAAGATATCAGCATTTCTAGTATGCTGATCACATCATAATACTAAGTATAATAGTAGAATAACATAGTACAAAAGTTAAAGCAAAACATCTAGAATACATTGATCACAGAGCAGTAGTAAATATTTGTCTCAGAAAAGAAAAGTAAAATACATCCAGCATTATTACAAACTGATTTTAAAAGATACAAAAGTAAAGTCTATCTGAGGTATCAAAGCAGAAACAGTAAAGTAAAAAGGTGGAAGACGGATCCACTAAGGCTCCATGTACTCCTCCTGGATCTCCTGCAAGTCCTCCTGCCCTGTCTCAACAAGTTGCTCGGGATTTAGCAAATTGTCGAATCCCAAAAGTACCCATGTTAGACAAAAAGTCTAACACATCGCAACTAAATTAAGCAGTACTAAAGTAAATACAAATAAATAGTAAGGTAAAGAAAGCTATAGAAAATCTGAAAAAGGCACTAAGTAATTGAAACTGTAAAGACTGCACCATGTAAAATTGATCTGAAATATGAATACTAAAAATAAGTGAAAAACATCAAATGCTCATAAACCAATGTAACAATGCTCAAAGCTGTACTATATGTCACTGAGATCATGCATCCAAATATGCCACAACACGGTATGCCGCAGATATGTAACAGAGCTATCACTGAAAGGCTATGAGTCGTACGGTCCAATGTGAACATACATTCAGTTTGGAATACAGTTTAAGATAATGTCAATGCATACTGAAATTCCTCAGTCAATGTATGTAAAGGTCCTGAACACCTTGAGAGCTTACTATCAGCAGTTTCAAAGCTCCTAGATTTGCCTAAGGAAGCTCTAGCAATCGGCAATGGCGGAGAGGAGACAGTGGGGGATCTAACTCAATTAAGCAACAAGGGGGCAGAGGGAGCTCTGCTGAGGCTATTTATAGCCTCAGCCGAGTTCAAAGAAGATTCTAGAGGGTTGGCTCGGGCTGGGAGGCCCGAGAGATTGGCCCATGACCGAGCTCTCATTTTTCTTAATTGAGCTCGGTCATGTCACGAGGCCCGATTAGGACCGACAGCCATTTAGGTAAGATCCCCAACGGCATGCTGAGGTGGAACGGGTAGTGGGGGACAGGCTAGGCTATCCAAGATCCACGAGATTTCTTCAATCAGATGCAGGTGAGGCAAAGACGAAGATCCATAGTGCGGGTGCACTGTGGGCCGTTTGATGGATCGATCAAGACCATGGAACGGTCCTGATGGACTAGATCCTAACGGCCAGATCTGATCTGATCCGGACCGTAGGATCTGCGGGGTGGATCTAACGACGGATCCATGATCTTGCAAGGTCAAATCCTGGCCATTGGATAAGAAGGCGCAACGGCGTGATCTGCGGGACTCCGCTGTCGTGTGACCCGGGCTCCGCAGCGGATCGTTTGCTGTCCGCACAGTAGATCTCGGCCATTTATACGGGTATAGGGTAATATTGCAATTTCAGATTGTTGGGAACCCTAAAGTGCAATTAGACCAATTTAAATAAATTTGAATTATAGTCTAAATGATCTCCAAATTGCACTAAACTTTCACCTCTAGCTAATTTGGGGGTGAAGAATTTAAAAATGTAATCAGATTTTAATTATAAGATCAAAATATTTTAGGTCTAATCTAGGACATCTAGACTGATCAAAATGCTATTTTGAACTTGGAGAAATCCAATGAACTTCAAATTTCCTAGACAGGCTCAATTTGATGCTCTAATAACAATGGTATTAAAATTGAAGATTGATCAAGCTATATTTAATAGCAAGGTAACAACTTAGGATTGTTATAGAGGGAAAAGGTAGAGTGGAAAAAAATAGGAAAAGGAATAATTGAGATATAATAAATTTTAACTTAATTTATTCAATTAATTAGTGTTTTAAAATCAGATTTTATAAATGTGCTTCGAAAAATCCCAAATGTTCACCCCTAGCTAATTCAATGGTGAGGAATTTATCGGCAAAGTCAGATTTCGATTTCGACGAGTATTTAATTTTCCTAATTTCAGGGGGTATTTTAAATATTAAAATATTTGACGAATTTTTGACGACATCCAATTGCTACCAAAACATCATCCCTAACTAATTTGGGGGTGATGAGTGCAATGGCGAAGTCAAATTTTAATTTTGAGGTCAAATTAAATATCTCAATTTTCTAATTAATTAAATATTATTAAAATAATCCAAATATTAGATTAAGCTCCGAATCACTACAAATCTTCGTAGATTGATTCTAATGACTATATGAACTCAATGGAATAATAATTAAAAAGTAATCTATGTAACAGCCTATGGTTGTTACAGACTCTCCCACTTAAGAACGATGTCGTCCTCGACTTCATTGCTAAGAATGGAAAAGAAAATGATAAAAATTAAGAGCTAAAATTTAGAATTTTAAGGGATGCCTGGATTTTCAAAGAGACTTAGATATTTTTATTGCATTTTGGCCTCTTTTTCCCAAGTAGATTATTCAATAGAGTGATTTCTCCACTGAACCTTCACCATAGGGATAGAATAATCTCTCAGCTACTTTCGATTACGAGCTAAGATCATGATAGGCTCTTCCATATAAGAAAGATCTGGCTGGATCTCTAATGGAGGAATTGAGATTAGATGATGAGATTCATGGGAATATAAAGCAACTCCCATTTTGGGATTAGAAGAAGATGAATGTGATTTACAGGATCCCTCATGAAGTCTATAATAACTTATACTGAAATCATGGCACCTTGCCAAAGGAACTAAGACTTAAGGGTATATGGAGGTTCAAGGATTCTCCATTTAGAATTCAAAATTTAAGGATTAGGGTTGGACCTTCATAATCCTACCTTATAGCTAAGGTTAGAGAAAGCTAACCAAATTAAGTGATAACTGTCACTTTAATAAATATAGCAATGAAATAAAGATAAGCTAACATTCAACCAGGTTGAATGTAGCCCTCATGAATTAAGTATTAGAGACTAAGTCATGACACATGACCTAGCACTATGGGATAAGGGTATTACTTAGTATGCAACATCACATACTAAGCACAGGACAAATTAAGGATCAAGGATCCTAAAGGTTCTATACTTAGGTGACATTCATTATAAGACAAACAAAGATTAAAGGATTCTCATTCAATGAATTAGAATCCCAAGGCTTGGCATCAAAGATTTAGAGTTCTTTTACTACTTACTCCAAGATTCTAAGCTAGCTAAAGAACCATTATTAGACTAAGTCTAATAATACAACCAAGTGATTGACTAATAAATTCTATTTTAGAGAATAAGATTGAGATGAACTAATTATATAAATTAGCCCATACTGAGTTTGAACTAATAAGAGACATTTATCTCTACTAAGGGGTTTTACTAAGAAAAATGGATCAATATATAATTAGGAAACATAGCCTTAAGGTTTTAAGGGGAACTTAAGATATTAAGTCACACATGAAAACTTAATATTAATGATTTTAAAAGGCTTCACAAATTATAACCTATGACTTGGTTAAGGCAATGACCTCACTTTATCCATAAGAATAAGTGCTAGGAAGCTTAATAGGGACTTAGGCTACAACCGGAAGTCATAATCTATGATTTAGGTTAAAGGCTCTAGATCTGATGCTAATATCTAAGTCACTAGATGTGGCTCAGATCATTAAGGACTTAAAGGTTAAACTTAACCTAGTTTGAAGGAGAGATCATGACCAATTAATGCTTAGGTCATATCACGACCTAGGCACATATTTAAGGATTGAACTTAACCTACTTGGAAAGAGAGACTCTTCTTATTCAATGGAAATAAGATCTTCCACAAACCAATTATTACAATTAAGTGAAACTTATCACTTAATGAGGATTATGCTAAGGAAAAAGGGGATTACCATCTAATTAAGGTGAAAAAAGGGAGATATAAGGCTATCTCCTTAAGTCACCACAAGTGGCTTAACTAAGAAGGTTTATAAAGAATAACTAAAAATTCTACTCCAAGAATTAGAATCCAAGCGCTTTGTGACATACAGGAAAGCTTAAATTCTAAAGAACAAGGATTTTTGGCTTGGGATGGGTTCTATGGTAAAATCTAGTTAATCACCATCATTAGACCAAATCTAATAATGAGGCAAAGTTCTACTACATCCTTTAATCTATACCCGTGAGTTTACAAACATAGGTTAAAATAATCTAACCATAAAGTATCCCCACATTAAGAGTGACTATGGCAAACTAACCATAGGGTTAATCTATTCTTATGTTGCTACCATTAACAATGTGCTCATCTCCATTAGGGGAAAGATACTAAGATAATGAGGGTGATCATCCCACTTGGATAATTAACCTCAAGGGAGAGGGAAGTTCAATACATCAAGTCACAAATTATGACTCAATGCCGAAAGGTTTAAAGGATTCACAAATGAATCAAGACGATGGGTTCCTCATCCAATTAGGATGATATACTAGGACACAAATCATAAGGCTACTGCTAAGTCATAAACTATAACTTGATCAATTAAGATCCTATAGAGACAACTTTCCACTCCAAAAAAATAGGGAGACACTCATCCCAATGGAATGACATGTTGGAAAATCTAAGGGAATGCTAAGCTAGCATTTTAAGTCACAATTGCGACCTATCCAACAATAGATTCAGGGATCCAATATTTAAATTAACTTAACGAGTGGAAAGTTGTTTACCCAATTGGATAAGTCACAACCCAGAAGAGGAAACATTATCATAAGTCACAAATGCATGACTTATAATCTAAGATTTGATTGACTAAGCTAGGAAGAAGTAATTGTCCAATCAAGAAAAGGACACCTTAAACGCGAGATTATGCTTGTTACAAGCAGTAGGTTCTGATAGGAGTTTATCCTACTAAGATAGGGTAGAATTATCTACACCATATAAAATACTTGGGTTAAGTCAAGCTGACCCAATGCCAAAGTTTGGAAGTGGTTTAGACAATAAAAGTTAAAATCTAAACTATTGGTATTAGCTTAATCCAATCTCAAGGGTGAAATGGCCATCCTTAAAGTATTAAAGTATTATGGATCCTTGGAGTTCCATATATAAAAGCTTCACACTATTCATAATTCTATTTAGTTAGCTAATCAAGGCCATTTATAGAATCCTAATTATCATTATATTTTCAGATATTAAAAGTTCTTTTTAAGGTTATTGAACCTAAATTTTGAATAAAGCCACAACCTGATTCATAAGATATTTTGTATTTCTAAGTTGCTAGAAGAAGAGTTGGGGTTCTTAATCAAGATTCCTAAGTGAATAAGGCTGTGCAGCGCTTAGCAGTGAACTAATAATGAGTTTTGAGGGAGATACTAGGACATAGAAGTTATAGACTATAGTGAAGAGTTTTGGTGGCTTTAAGCAACAAATGGTCTTTTAATTTAATCCTTTTACTTTAGATAAATATCTATTAAGGCTCTAATAGCTCAGCCAGAGTGTTAACCTCTATAGAGGAACTGTGGGGTGCAAGGGGAGTGGAAGTTGAACATCAAGGATCCACTCCCACCTGGTTTAGAAATAATGTATATTTTAAACTCTAAAGGGGATGCCAATAGCCCTAATGTTTCTCAAAAGTCATTTGCTCTGTTATTATTCCAAGGGAGACACAATTTAGAAAGTGGAAGGAAATTGCTTAAGATTGGTCTAAAACATATTTGATGGTTGAACTTATAGCACCCCGCCCCGTCGCCGCGCGCAAAAGATAAGAGATATGTGTACATCCTGCGGTGGAGCGGTGCGCTACTCGGGAGGACGGGTATACAAGCAAAAACCCATCTTCCCGAATAGGTGGGTCTAAGACTGAGCCATGCTGAAGGCTGCTGACTCGATCCTAAGAGTAGGATCGAGAGCTAATACTTAAGATAATAGCAGAGTACTTACCTTAAGTATTAGACTAACACGTACATTGGATTTAAAGAACGAGTGAGGATCCAATATACGTCATCAATGTATCAGCATTTCCAGTATTCTGGTCACATCATAATACTAAGTATAGTAGTATAATAGAGTGTGGAAGCTAAAAGCAATACATCCAGAATACATTCACACAAGCAGTAGTAAATATTTGTCTCAGAAAAAGAAAGTAAAAGATACATCCAGAATTTATTACAGACTGTTTTAAATGCAGAAATATATAAAGTCTATTGTAGTACTGAATAAAGCTGAAAATAAAGGTAGATGCTCGATCCACTAAGACTCTACGTACTCCTCCTGAATCTCCTGTGTGTCCTCCTGCCCTGTCTCTACAAGCTGCTCGGGATCCAGCAAATTGCCGAATCCCAAAAGTACCCCATGTTAGACAAGAAGTCTAACACATCGAAACTAACCATACAGTAATAAAGCTAAATACAAGCAACAAGTAAAGTAAAGTACGACTGTAGGAAAGACTGGGGAAAAGAACTAAGCAAGGAAAAACTGAAATAGCTGAGTAAGCAAGACAATAAAGGCTAAATAAGTAAAACTATCACACAAAAGAGAACTGAAAGTAAGGGAAACATCGAATATTCATAAATCAAGGTCAAATGTTGTACTGTATGTCACTGGAAAGATGCACCAAAATATGTCACACCACATATGTCACAGATATGTCACTAAACTATCACTAAAAGACTATGAGTAGTACAGTCCAATATAAATATACACCCAGTTGGGAATATAGTATGGTGATGCAGATGCACCCCGAAATTCCCCAGTATGCGTATGTAACATTCTGTAACCTATATTTTATCACTAATACTCATACGTTACCGCTGAAATGATACTTCAAGTTCATGCTCATGCTTATGCCCACGCTCCTATTCTATATGAGTAAAAACCCAGAAAGCCATGAAAACTTGGAATGCATATGATGAATTCTAAGTCTCCACTGTGCAGAATCCTACTAAAAGGATTCTGACTCCTAGCTTCTAGAACGATAGTTGGTTAGAGTTGCAGATTTACTTTAAAGATTATTAGGTAGAATGATGGTATACACATACTTAGTGTCTTTGCAAGGAAGGTAATTCTCACCACTTAGTTTGATTAGGCCACCTTAATGAAGCGGACTTTGATAAGAGGCACCACCCATTGGTGATTTGTACCTCAAGCTAAGTTATTAAGATGCCCCACTCACAATTACACCTAGTGTTTCAAAGGAGGTAACTTCAATTACTTAGTTTGGTTGAGCCAGACCTATTGAAGCGATCTTCTCTAAGAGGCATTACCTGTTGGCAAATTTTTTTCAATCAAACTAAGGAATAAATACCCATTTAATACACTCTTAAAATTGAATGATTTATTCTAACATGACTGTATTCGTCTAATCCCTCAGGTTAGCACCCGTTCATAAGTCCTTATCATAGTGAATCAACTAATCTGGATACTGCTGAAAACTAGTAGTATTGGTATACTATACTGCACCACCCAATGATCAAGGTTCAATCAAGTCTACTTAATAAAGCAAGGAATGATGAAGACTATAAAGGCCTATGCTAAATAGGGGATCCCTACACAAGGTTCCACAAAGTGGTGATCAAGGATCACTTAAAATGGATTCTACCACAATGAGAAGTATCATTCTACTATCTTAAGTGACTTCTACCACGAGAGAATAAGATCAATCTCTAAGGTTATGGGATCTTCTAAGCTTCTACCTCAAAGAGTTATACAAGGTCTCCTACCTCAAAGTATATGAGTTTAGGTCTTTTAATGTTTCAGGACGATCTTATGAAGAGATGCTTAAGACTCCTCATTCTAACTTCCGACATTAATATATTGGGTTCCATTTCATAATTAGGTTTTGAATGAGCTGATCAGATGATCAAGTCACCTGACCACAACTTAATCTATGATTATGGGATTTAAATCAGAAGATGTTATTAAGATTTTAGATCAATTATTTAATCAAGATAATTTTATTAACCTCTCATGATAATCCTCTTATTTAGGAGAAAATCAAGGATCTTAAGGTCTTGATTCAGATTAGGAAATAACATATAATTATTGCTAACTTTTTCTTATCTAAGTTGAATGTTTAGAGTCAATATCAAATCGGATGCATTATTGGAAAATGTCAAATTCATTGTCTTATAATCAAATTATTTAAGTTAAGTTTTAAGGGTTTGGATCCTTCTTAAGTAGATTAGGGTTTGATCCCTTCTCATACCTTAAGTAAAATTAAGGGCGTGTTTAAAGATCAATGTCAAATCAGTGGATTATTCATGTATTATTAGTGGCAACCTCAGACCTAGATCAAGTCTTAAAAGCTTGATCCAAGTCTTAAAATTTCTTAAGTTAATTAAGGAGGTTAAGATCTCCAATTTTTATTTTGTCCAAATTTTACATTATGGATTAATATCTAAAGTTTTTAATACATTTATCCTACTGTTATGAAGCATAAAAATAGAAAAGTTAAGAAAAAAATAGAAAGTAATTAGTGCTAATCAAACCCTAAATCCATTTAAATGGATTAGAACTAAATTACAAATCCAGCCATTAAAACTAGTTGAAATTTAGCACACAAGTTCTACCTAATTAGTTAATTAACCAGAGCCTAAGTTTGCTAAAATTTAGGACTATAAACCCTAATTTTCACTAATCATATTTTAACAAAATTAGGGTATAACTAAAATTACAGAACTCAGAAAAATAATCCACCTAGCACATGCATTCTACTTATCATAAATAAACTAATGGCACCCTAATCATGCAATTTGGTTAATTAAAACTACTAAAATACCCTAATTAAGGTTCACTATAATTAAGTAATAATTAAATATCTAACTATCATATGTCAAATTTTATTTTATATTCTGGTCCCTGATATTTTGCTGGTCATTTTTATATATAATATCATAGGGTTTGGACCAGTAGATTAAAAGTTATTCAATTAATATATTATGTATTTTTATTTAATTAAATTCCTATGATTTGAATAATTGAATTATTTTCCTTAAGGAAAATAATTCCAATTATTCGGATTTTATTAAAACGAGCTCGGCCCATTAACCGAACCGTGCGGGTCGACCGGGGCCCGGAGACCCGGGACTGTCGCACCGCGCGGGTCACGGGCTGACCTGACCCGCACAGGACCTTCGTCCTCGTGCCTTCGTCCCGACGGAGAGGTCGATTAGGGAAACCCTAATCGCCAAATTCCGGCGTAACCAGACCATGAAAGGTGTGGCCAAAGATCGCCACCCCTTCACCATAACCAGGCACACCGGAGGAGACCCAAAGCCCTCTGTGAGACGGTCTGGATCGGCCAGACCTTACTCACCCGAGAGCTCCTCCAATGGAGCTACTGTGGGGAGGAAATTCTCTTCACAGAGACCACACCAGACCCCGGGCTCAATCCCTACACCATCAGGGAGGTGAGGCAGATCGAGGCCCTCGGGTCTGAGGGTCTGGGAGGGCCTGGATTGTCAGGTCCTTACTCGACCGAGACGATTCTTAAGTGACTTAGCCCGATTGATCGTATCGATTGATCAGGGGCTATCTTAGGTCCTAACTATAATTGCATTAGGTTCAATTTGACAATACACAGGCATACAAATCAAAGGGAATGAGGTTCGAGCCTCAGTGGCTCGAAACCAGCAACTGTGGTACCTGGTTTTGCTGAGGGGTTGCAGACGTCGCAGGGAACAATGCCGGGCTTGCTGTGCTTCCTAGAATTTCCTGAACGTCAGGAGACTCTTCTATCAGCGATACGCACGCCGGGAATGCCTGGGGATCGCCTACGCAAGCTCGGGAGTTCAATAATGGTGGTAGGTACCGAGGCTTCAATTGATTAGCAAGGGTTAATTGAAGCAGGGCTAGGGCTATTTATAACCTTGGCCGAGGGTTGGGAAGCTTCTGGAGGGCTGGCTCGGGCTGGAGAGGTCCCAAGAGGTCGGGCCATGGCCAAGCTCTCGAATTTCCAATTCGAGCTCGGCCGAGTCACGAGGCCCGAATGGGTTACATAGCCATTACGGGAAGATCAGCAACGGCTTGCTGAGCTGGAGGCGCGAGTGGGGGACAAGGCTAGGCAACTGGCGGTATGGGGATTCCTCCTATCGGGTGCGCAAGCAAGAGGAAGACGAAGGTCCACAATAGCGGGACCTTCGGATGCCGTCTGATCTATCGATCAGATGGCGGAACGGCTCGGATTGCTCGGATCCTAACGGCCGATTGCGGGAGTGATCCAGGCCGTTGGATCGATCGAGTGGATTCGAGGGTAGATCTGCGGTTCCACTGGATTAGATCCTGGCCGTTGGATAAGAAAGCGGAACGGCTAGATTTACGGGGTGCCGCTGTTGCATGGCCCGGGCTGCACAGCAGATCGCCCGTGGTCCGCACAGCGGATCCCGGCCGTATAATCGGGTATAAGGGTATATTTGCAAAATCAAATTGTTGGAAATCCTTTTATGCAATTAGACTATTTTAATTAAATGTGAATTATGGCCTAAATGATTTTTAAATTGCACTAAATTTTCATCATTAGCTAATTTGGGGGTGAGGAATTCAAAAATGCAATCAGAATTTACTTTTGAGATCAAAATATTTTGGGTCTAGGCTAGAGCATCTAGACTGATTAAAATATTATTTTGGACTTAGAAAAGTCCAATGGACTTCAAATTTTCTAGATAGGTTTAGTTTAAGGTTCTATAAGCAATAGTATTTAACTTAAAATTTTAGCAATGTAACAACCAAGGGTTGTTACAGAACTCCTATAGGGATTTAGATGTCTTAGTACAAAATTTAAGGCCTAACATCCCAAGTTTATCTTAATAGTCTTATGAAGGTTTAATTTGAGTTGGTTGGCTACATATTAAACTTAAGTTTATTCCTACTTAATTTATATCATTTATAAATGCATCTTTCATTCTATGCTTTTTATTCTGAGCATGGGATTGTGGTAATTTGGAAGTAACTCAAGTATCTAATTAGTGGTTGAATGGAAGAAGAACAATCCATTATGTAGAGAAGAATGCAAATTCCAATCAGATACCTCATGGAATCCTCTGATACCAACTATGGCGCCCCACCCCTTAACCGCCAATAATCAAGGCTAAGGAGAGGTGTGCCACTTTGACAAATCCTTCACTTATCATTAGATTAAGGTGTAATTCTTCAATCCACTAATAAGGGAAGGATGTGCCCTGGATAATACAGCAGAATCATTCACTAAGTTTATATATTTATTAGAGTACGGAAGCAAGACAATAAAATATGCTACATTCAATCCACCATAATACATGTAAGAAGTAAACATGCAGCTCATAATAAAATAGTATAATAAAAGAATATACATAAATATCTGAATTATTACAAACATTAAATAATTTTTAATAAAAATGATAAAGCTCTCATCCTCACAAGAATAAAAGAGAAAATAATCTACTATTCTTCAGCTCCAACCTGCTCTTCTTCCAAGAATAGCTCCTCCATAGGTACAAGCTCCTCAAAATGATCAAATTTTGACATTGTCAATTTCACAATACCAGGGCCCCAGCCAAGAAATAGAAAATTTTGTTAGACATATTGTCTAAGTACATTTTAGGTTATTAATATTTCATGAGTTTAATAATGTTATTATTTACTTAAACTAATCAAAATAAACTAGCATAGGAGCATCATGCATATAAAAAGAGGTGGTAAGTTATAAATAACATCATTTATAATTAAACAATAATGAGGTAAAAGAACATACCTCAAGAGTAAGCTAAGAAAATGTTAGACATACATATATAAATGTAGTAAGAAAAGTACTGAAAAAAAAGATTGATCTTAAATATGATGATAATCATATGAAATATGCAGGTCTAAAATAAGTAATCAATCATATAGGTAAGTAAGAAGATAAAGTAAAGCTGATTGAAGTAAAATATAACAGTAAATGGTAAATAGTAAATAGTAAATATGTATATAATAATTGTCATATCAGAAGAGGGCTAATCTAGCCTGCTGCAATAAGTATATGTATATTTCTAGCATCATCTAAGGCTAGGCTAAAATAATAAAATAGAAACTGAACTGAAGATGTAGTAATCACAAATACAGTAAATTTTAGTTAGTTTACTTTACTTCTATGGACATATCTAGAAGTAGATTATGAGTCAAGCACGTCTGCAAGACTTTTTGGGTTCCAAACTTAACACAACACTATTTAATGAGTAATGCTAAGTAATCCTTATTTCTCCTTACCCCTATTCAGTAGGGTAAAATAAGCAAGATCAACAAGTAACTAAACTATATGCAAATATTGTCCTAATTATTCTAAGTATTCATTTTATGCATCAATGTTCTTATATGATATATTCAAGGTAAGGCACAAAGTACAAGGAATGCAAAAGCAACAAGTAAGTCAATAGTAAGCAAGGGACTCTACTATACATGATGACATCCGTATTATATACTTAAATAATTATAACTATTCTAAGTTACACAAATTTAGGATTTTTAATTCCTACTATTAAGTATAACTTAGATCCATGGCCTTATGAGTTAAAAATAATTAGAACTTATTTAAGTTCTAATTCAATTCAATCAATATCGCCTACAAGTTAAATAAGAAATCAACACATCCTATTTGAAGAATTTAGACATTTTAAACTAATATATGATCAAGATCTACTAGGCTAGGGATTATGAATTAAACATCACAAATTGGAGTTAATCACATAATCCCAAGGTAAAGCTTATGGACTAATGTTCAAGTCTAAATGCTAACTAATGATTAAGGCAAACCCTATCAAGCAAAATCAACGCTTACTAGGATGAATCTCCTAGCCTTAATCTAAAATTGAAAGATAAAATAATCATAATTAAAGTGTAAAAATCTAGACTAATAAAATGAAGGTTCCATTCATTAAATAACCCGCTTTATCAATGAATGAAATCTAACCTAATATATTATTCTTAATATTAAGGAAAATATCATAAAGTAAAGTGTAAATCCTGATGAGCTTTTAATGGAATGACTTAGAAAATTTTAGAATTTGATGATAGTTATTACATTCTACTCTTTAATTGTTAGTATGATTTGCTTATGAAGTTACGATGTGAGGTTTAACTTAGGTTAGAATCTTATGGATTTTATTTAGGAAATTCTCAAGACTTGAAATTGAATTTTCAATAATTCACTTAATTTATGAGTTTATGAGTCTAATTTGATTCTAAATCAATTTTATTATTGATTTTAATGTTCTAAATTATATTTTAGAGGTTAAAGGTACTTAACCTAACTTTTGGGCAAAATGACTATTTTGCTCTTACTTTAGGGTCTAAAATGCTACTTTTTGATTAAGGGCTCTAAATTAGATTTTATTGATGCCAAACAATTCTTTATTATCTAACATGAAGATAGATAGTAGGTATATCAAACTTGGACAAGTATTAAGTCATATAGGTCCGATCTAAGAATTTTAACTTATAAGAGTATTTTAGTAATTTCACTTAGTAAAATCTAAAAAATCAGTAGTTTATTATTATTTACTATTCAAGAATTCCATAGAATTCAAGAATACTGAATTCTGATGTTTAATGATCAAGTTATGGTCATTTCAATATTATGATTCTATTTTTATGAAATGGGTCAAAACCTAACTTTTTTCATATTCAAAAATCACCTATAATTTTATACAATGCTTAATTTTGTTAAAACCATATTCAATTTTTGATATATTTTTGCCCCATTAGGGTCCTAGGGTCATTAGAATGTGAAAATCACAAATTTGGGCAATTTCGGACAGTTATGAGCACCTTTAAACAGTTCAGGGCGCTACAGCGCGCTATGACAGATTTTGACGTGGTGGCGCGCAACAGCGGATTTCGGCGCTGCGGCAGCGGATTTTGGCGTTGTGGCACGCTACGGTGGATTTTAGTGCTACGGCATTTAATTTAATTTCATCAAATTTATATGCCGTTACGGCACGCTACAGCGCGCCCCAGCGGATTTCAACTTGAAACTCAGGCGCTACGGCACGTGGTAGCCCGACGATGATTTCGCTTGTGCAAAAACTGTAACGGGTTCTCAAATACTCTCAATCTATAGTGCTTTACGTGTGGTGCCATATACCGATGGAAAGGTATTTTTGAGACCTTTCTATTGATACCAAAATCAGCACAAAATGATCATTTTAATGATGCAAATAATGAGGTTAAAGGTCTGAGTATACAAAATCATATTTGCAAAAAAAAATGTCTTCCCTAAAACTTATTATCTTAATGAGCTCTAATGGATTCCATATCCCAATCACAAATTTTAATGATGCAAAATAAGCATAATAGCAAAATGAAGTGGCCATTGAATCCATTCAATGGGGGAAAGGGAGGTACCTTAAACTTGAAAATGAAAGTTCCTTCTATGAATCCTTGGAAACCTGAGAGCTTGAGTGGCTGGAGAGCTTCTCTTCAACATCTACCACAACAACAAAAATTTAACTTACAAGTCAATTTTCAAGCTAAATTATAAAATGGTATAAGCTTTCAATAAGTGATAACATTAATTTCATTAAGTATGAGTAAGAAGTTACATAGGATGGGCATGAGTTGTCCCATCCCAGTAGCGGAGATAAGGGGATGGCAGAAATCTCTTGAGTGCGGGGCATGGGGAGGAAGGTGTTGGGAATGAGGGAAAAGGCAGAGTGAAAAAAAAAAAGAAAAGGAATAATTGAGATATAATAAATTTTAACTTAATTTATTCAATTAATTAATGATTTAAAATCAGATTTTATAAATATGCTCCGAAAATCTCAAAAATTTACCCCTAGCTAATTCAAGGATGAGGAATTCATTGGTGAAGTTGGATTTCAATTTTGACGAATATTTAATTTTTCTAATTTCATGGGGTATTTTAAATATTAAAATATTCGATGAATTTTTGACGACATCCAATTGCTACAAAAACATCACTCCTAACTAATTTGGGGGGTGACGAGCGCAATGAAGAAGTCAGATTTTGATTTTGAGATCAAATTAAATATCTCAATTTTCTAATTAATTAAATATTATTAAAATAATTCAAATATTAAATTGAACTCTGATTGCTACAAATTTTCGGGAATTGATTCTAATGATTATATGAACTCAATGGAATGATAATTAGAATGCAATTAAGCTATGTAACAACCTAAGATTGTTACACATTCGCTCCTTAAACCTCCTTGCTGCATGCGATGATGGGACAGGGTGCTACATTCATGCATGAAGCTTCTCCTCCCTACTATCTAAGGATGCCTGTGCTCACTAACCAAGACAAATAACTTGGGAAACTCCACCTACATGGCCTAATTCGTTTAAGCTGCGGGAAACCAAATCTCTCCAAAGATAAGCGTATGCACGCCCACTCAATCCGGTCATAAGCCTACTCCGTATTCACTTTGATGGACATGTAACCTACCATCGATGTGGAGTATGAGAGTCATGTGAGGATCCCTTAGACCGTGAGCCAGTTCACACTGATATCTCTCTTGGGAATAAAGTCACTATGTTCTTAGGAGATTAAGTAAGACAATATTGTCTTAAGATGCATGACCAAGACTTTGGCCACCACTTTATAGACAATGTTGCACAAACTAATAGAGCGGAACTGTGTTGGGGCGGAAGCCCCCTCCTCATTCGGTATGAGAACTATTGGGGTTTCACACCAACGCTGTGGCGTACGTCCACCATCGAAGAACTAGTGAACAGTTGCTATGGTGTCAGCCTGGGTAATTCTTCAGTAGCCAATGAAGAAAGAGGGGATGATACCGTCAATCCCATAGGAGCGGTTGGGGCCAATGTCCCTCAATATTGCTCAAATCTCTGCGTCCGTGACCAGTACCCTTGGATAGAAGCAGAATTTGCATCTCCAAGGATATTATCCAAAATCAGATCATCTGGGCAACTTCTTATGGGACTAGAGGTGTCCCACTTCCCCTGAAACACCGTAGGGCACAAGTCAACCTAAGAGAGCCACTGTGTCTTGACGCACTGCTGCCATTAGCTTATCAATCTTGCTTCCACATAAGCAGGCTTCTGCGTGGTGGCCTGTAGCTGTTGAACAAGCACCGAGTCGACCCCTGTCCATCTCCATGTCAGCCACCTGGAGCTACGTCAAAGTCGACGTGAGCTCAACCTCCATTCTCCGCAAGTCTAGAAGCATATCCCGTCTTCCTCAACGGAGCTATTCAAAGTTTTGTAAAAAGTGATTTTTAACTTTTTTTAACTGTCTAAAATTAACACAATGTTAGTTTTGTTTTCTTAAATAATAGTAAATTGTGATATGCACCCCAAAATTTATCAAATAAAAAACTAAAATATTAATAAAAATAATTAAATTAGTATTAAGTGCATAATTTTTAATTATGTATAATATCAATCAATATTTTAAAATGAATAGTATTTGGCTATTGTCATAATTTAATTCACTGCCACATATTTCTCTTATTTGAAGTTAATTTTTCTTTCATAAGAAAAAATTAAAAAATTATTAACTATCTCTTAATTAAAAATACAACTAAATTTATGATGTGAAGCTTAATAAGAGTAGAGAAATGCATTGTGGGGTTTTTTCTTTCGAAGGTACAAACCAAAAACCCGTCCAAACCGGGCTTGCTTGAATCATGCATATTTTTGGAAAACAGAAACTTGCCAAAATTTAGCTGCCGGATTTTTCTACCCGAGTCTTGCGCGCTCCCAGTTCAAAAGAATCTACGCCAAAAAATTAGCGCCGACAGAGGATAGAAAAAAAGAAAATCAATAGAAAGATGTAAGCATTTCGCTGTTCTTCTCTTTTTCTTCTTTTTCCTCCTCTCCGATTTTTGGTTCCAATTTTAAACTTGGCTTCCAGGTCTCTTTCAGCTGAACTCGCGATGCCTCCAATATCGGGGTTGACCCTCGCCGACTTCGATCGAGATCGACAGGACGCGGGCTGCTGCAGTTGCCTAGGGTTTCTGATGAAGGATAAGGAGCTGGATTCGTTTCTCGGGGATAGATTCTACGTCGATGAAGGTGATTATGGAGGGTACCTCTGTGAGGATCAAAGGTGGATTTCGGGATTCCCCAGGGGAGATCGGGTAATTTGCAGAGAGATTCCAGTGAAGATGACGTCTCTTTTAACGATGTCTGAGGTAGTGCGAAGCTGTAATTTCTTTATTTCTATAATTTTTGCTTCTCCAAATCTTTGTTTGTACAATTGGTATAGTTCTACATATTTTTCGTGTTTTTAGGAGATGCTACTCTATTCATTCTCTTAATCAAGAATGTTCGGGCCGTCGTCATATTATTTAAAGCCAACTAGAATTATTATTATTATTATTATTATTTCATATTTTTGTTGTACTAGCTATTTGATGCATCTATCATATACCGGAATTAATATTGAATGCCATGTAAATTTGCTTCAGTTGTTTTCTTTTTCTTTTTATTATTATGGGTTCCTGTATGATGACAACTACAGTCTTTAGCAATCTTATTTATTCTTAAACTTGGAAATGTACTACTTTATTACTTGTTCTTTGATACCAATATGCATTGGAATTATGGTTGCTAACTTGTGCACGCGAGTTCACATGTTGCCCCTAATAATATAGAGTGAGTTTAATGAGTATCATTCCCATGAGGATTTGATGGTTGAGTTTGCTAATTACAATATTGTTATTTCAAACTATATCCAAACTATTAATTATTATTGACCTTAAGTTTGTGATTAATGAGGACAGAAAATTCAGCAAAATGAAACCTAGGATTGCAATGAATTAGTTCTTACAAATGATTGCTTAATAGAATTCAATCTCATACCAATTAACAAGAGCACTGACCATTGTAAACCTTTCTCGAGAATCACACAATTCACATTCAAAAACTAGCCCTATTTCTATGTGCAGTCAGCTGAACAACGTTATTTTACTCAAAATTGTTAACCTAAAATTTATGTATATCTCTATTATAAATGTATATGACTAACTAATTGTAAGCAATATACTAAACATAAGAATGCACTAAAAAATTCATTAAATATTGCATAAGCAAACTAAGTCATTGCAACACTAGAATTAATTTCTATCATGTAATTGTGACTAAATAAAACATAATAATAGTAATAATAATAATAATATACATTAAATAAATATAATAATTCTATCTTTTATATCACTAATGAAATAAATTACAATTATAGGTAGATTTCATCACCAAATTTTATGATTAGAAAATGTGTGCATGTCTTCTTCTAAGATTGGTTCATGTATAAATTCCTCTACTCAAGTTCCACTAAAATAGACCTAGTGGCTCTTATTTGAAATTCACCCCTGTTAAATTAAAGGTGAATTTTTGAAAATTTTAAAATTTCATGTTTTTATGTAACTTGAATTTTTTTATAATCTGTAAATAATCTAGTTTGCTATTAGAATTTTCATATTCTTTGAAAAGTGCACATTTTATTGGATTTATCATAAATTCTTAAGAATTTGTGTAATTCTATTTAATTTTGATATTTCAGAACTTTTAAAAATAAAATAAAATAAAAGTTGGATTATGAGATTGACATCATTTTTTTAATTCCTTGCATATTTTTGAGCAACCTAGGTTGTTTTGGTGAATTTGAAATTTTGAATTTTTTTTTTGTTAATTTTTCTTTATGCATATATATTCCTATATTTATATTTATCAAATGATATTAACTATTACTTATTACAAATAATTGAATGGTCCTCAGCTGTTTTTCAAGCATTGAATTTTGTGTTGTGGATCCTTGCAAAGGAAGGAAAAAATTGTATATGATATTTTAATTATATGAATAAAATAATTTATTATTTTTTTGATTTAAGCTATACATAAATTAGCCTTGGGATTCTCACCGCTAGAAACTGTGGTAACAAAAGATATTGTTGTTTAATATTTTTACTTACAATTATTCACTATTCTTGTGAGGATATCGAGAAATGAGTTAATCCATAGCATAGTTGGAGTGGCTCCAATAGTGGATAAGATTAGAGAATGCTGCCTTAGATGGTTTGAGCATATTAAGCGTAGACAGAGCAACACTCTTATTAGAAAAATTGAGTTTATGAATTTCATCTTTTTTAAAATAGGAATAGGAAGACCAAAAAGCATGCTATGAGACTATTAGGAAGGATCTTCTCTACTTGAAATTTAGGAAGGGGCTTCTATTTAATCGTGCACAATGGAAACAAATGATTATGTAACCGACCCCACTTAGTGGGATTAAGGTTTGTTGTTGTTGTATTTATTATTGAAGTTTATTTAATTTATGAAATAGGCCTTTGAAGAAAATGCTGTTTGCATTTTGAACGGTGACCATTTAGTGATATATTTGCCTCATTTAAGTTTATTTAATTAATATTTATTATATTTATAAATCCTTTTTTAAAAGAATATGTATTTATGTTATAATCATACAATCAAAGCAAGAATAAGCTTATAATGATAATTTTAAAAGTTTATCTCTTAAGGATAATATAATTATTAAAATATTATTTCACATTTTATTGTAATATTCTAGATACTTTAATATGTTATAATAAATAATCATTAATATATATATATATATATTGATCTATTAAATCATAGTTAATTCTATTGAAAACTTATTTTTAAATTGATATATAATTATTATGTTATATTGATGTTGTAGCCTAGTGGTGAAGGGCCTTTAATTTGAACTCTTGACTGGTGGAGAATTCAAATCCCACAGGCTATATATTTGTGTCATTGAGGTTGCTCAACTTCAACAAAATTGATGCATAAAAGTAAGATTTTCTTATTAAATTAATATACATATTTATAGAACTAAATTATTAATCCAACATTTTAGTAAATAACTTAGTTCATAAGGAACAGGTAAATTAGTTGAATTAGTTTGTTTTTAAATTTATAAATGTAAAATTACATTTTAAAAAATTCATGTATTCTCCCTCTAAAATCCATTTGGATTGTTTGCTTTTAATTTCACATTGAAGGGTATTATGAATTTGTACAGAAAGGGAAATTATTAGGAGACTTGTTTTACTATCTAAAGATGATAAATTAACAGGTTGCGTGATTAGGAGGCACTTAAACAAACAAAAGCAGACATGCTTGTGTACTCATTGTAATGAATGCCCTAATTGTTCAAAAACCCCGTACATAAGATAATATCTATTTTTTTCCTGCAAATTTTGTTATGTCAATATTTATTTTCTGCATCTTCATACACATACACGCACCTTCACATTACTCAGCTTGTTTTACTATTTAAAATTTATTTATTAAGTCTCGCAAACTAATGGCATTCGACACCATGTCATTTAATGTCAGATAGTGATTTAGAAGATAGCAGCCCTCACTAGATTAAGCATTAGTCTAGAAAGATAGCTGAGCAAAATATCGTTGGGAGACTACGAGTTAACTATAAATTATTGTATTAAATTAGTTATAATGTTGATGATGATGTATTATGTTTTTATGTTCTTTATTTTTTATTATATTTAGTGGCTTTGAATGTAATTGCAACTTTTGAATGAGAAATGAATATTTATTATTCTGATGTGATGAAGCCCTTAATCGAATTCTATGGACATTACATCATCCCTCCCAAAAGAGAAATATCTATGTGTGTAAGACTTACCAAGAACTGAGAGAAGTCCTCGATTTGTTCTCGAGTTAGAGAGATGTTCTCTCTTTTGTGTATGGGTAACTGCTTGATTGATCCGCTTGATTTTACTCACATGTATGGTTCAAGTGTCTCATGAAATAGAGAAGTTCCCTATCTTGCTAGGATCTTTTTGTGTGGGTGTAGGCCTTGAGGGAGTCACTTCTGTTTCAATGGCAAAAAAGATGCTTTAGTTTCTTTCTTGTGCATAGATTTCTCTAAAGAATGTGAGTTATCTTTACATATTTTTTCTCCACGTCAGATCCATCCCCCCTTTGTGCAATTTCTTGCACTATTATGGTCATGTTTCTGACCGACACCTCTTTTCTATTCATCCATATTCAAGGCTTCTGTGCTTGCTTCTTCTCTGTACCGGTCATGGGGCTTTTTAAACAATGCTAACCTCACATTAAGCCTAAAATAATAAATTTTTTAAAATATTAAAGTTCAACTAAATTAAAGCCTAATAGTGAATTTACAACTATTTATGTAAGTAGCATTTTGATTTTTAAATTTTCACAAAATGATCACCCAATATGAACACTAAGTTTGTTAATATTTTAAAATAAATGCTAAATATGTAAACATGAATAATTTCAATGGCATACTTAAAATTGAATAAAAATTTACCAATAAAACAACAAATATTATGTTTAAGAGCTCAAATTGTTGGGTAATTTTTACCCGACAATTTATAAACAGCTTTATATTTCTCTTGCACTGCAGTCTGCATTTGGCGTTAATTCTATATGATGTCAATTGAACTTTTTGTTAACCGTTTAAAATAGTAAGTTATTTGAAAAAAGAAAACTTTATAAGGAATATCAATTTAGATTGCACTTGTTGAAGTTCTATGCTTTTTTATTTTCATATGCATTTGGCCAGACAAATATCACATTGGTAGGATGTAAATTTGAATATCTGAAGGTGCAAGCTGCAATAAGCATCAACCTACTTTTGTACAAATCAAACAGTTTAACCGTGCAGCTGAAGCTGTTCTATTGGCTTCTTGGGTTAAGATAATATGACTAGGAATCTTTCTTCAATCTGGTGAGGTGATTCTGATGAATCTATGTAAAGTGCTGTCATACATTCTGTATAATTTGGATAATATAACGTTGTAGGATATGCTTCTTCATTTGGGCATTTAAATTGCATTATTGATTATAGTATAACAGCTTTTAGCTCAAGTACAAAAAGCTTGTGCTACTAATATTTTCATATTCACTGATAAAACTTTCATGGCATTGATTTTATATTTCATTTTCTTTTTATGATTGCTTATACCTTTGATCTTTTATATGAGTAACATTATATTTTCATTTAAACACATTACCTTTTTGAAGTTTACATAACAAATGGACCAGCTTGCCAATTATATGCATTTTTGGTTGTTGGCAGGTTGATGGGAAAAAAATGATTAATGAGTATGCTAGAGAATGTAATATAGGCCGTGGAAGCTATGGCAAAGTGGTACTTGTTTTCATTATTTACTAATCAGATGCAGTTGTTGTTCATCAGAAAGTCTTATCCTTTTTTTCTTATTTAGGTTTTGTATAAAAAAATAACAGATGGGAAGAAATATGCGATCAAGGTATTTTGTCCATTTATTCTTTTCAAATTTCCCTTTGCTTGATGATTTTATAGATGTAATTCTATTTTTAACTTCTCAGTATTGCCTTTACGAATACTTTGGGTTTTATGAATGAGAGTTTAAATTTTGTTTAACATTATGAAATATTAAATTTTAATTCCACACTCGGGGCCAGCTACATGATTCATATGCTTTCATTATTCTCTTATAAATAATAGCCCCTTATTGAGTTCCAAATATGTGAAGTCATTTCTAATACTTTGCTGGTTTATCAATTTTGTGTTCCTCTGCCTCTTTTAATTGGTGCACCATTCATTAGTGATCTCCATGACTAGCAATATTTCTTATATGATGCTTGTCATATTGATTTGACAAGTTTTGGCTGATGTCAACTATTTAATATAAACCCTCCGCTTTTTTCATTAAAGACTTAGGACTCAACTATGGCTCTTATTTTTAACTAAACTTATATTCAATTATCTAAAATGAATTATTAAATGATATATATTATGTGATACAATAAAAACTGTTAAGAATTTAAGAAACAAAAAAAACTGAAAGTTAATAGTTTGCTGTGTTCAATATCTGTGTGCTATTAACAAAACTGTTAGCCAATTAATTAAAATGAACTATCAAATGATATATTAGTATGTGATACAATAAAATAATTAAGAATAGAAGAAATAAAAAAAGGTTGATAGTTTTGCTGTGTTGAATATCCACACACTATAAATATAAGCCTTGGGTAGTATCTATATAATTATGCACCATTTGGGTTATAGCATGCTATATGTGAAAGATGCCCAACTTTTCTTGTAAAAACAATAATTAGTATTATTATAAGTTTGTACGAGAGCAAAATAAGTGCTCAGGCATAACTTGTGAATTGTTTTATAACTTGAGAGTTCTTATTCATGTGTATTGCATGCAATAATTTGGCTGTAGAGAGTTCACTTTTTTGCATTTTGGTAATGGTGAAATAAGATAGGTTTTTGGAAATCAAGTGTTTTTAATGTTAGGTAGTTAATAATTGATAATATATAAGGACTTTTTCCTTTTGGAATTTTTATGGAGTTGGTGAACATTAGTGATCAGGCAGTCTATAAAAGGTGCAATTACTTTTCTCATCTAGTTTTTTGTACCACAAAAACATATCATTTTTATTGGAGAATCCATTCTCAATCAAATTTTGGTTGAATTTTTTTGATAAGCACACTAATTTTGGTGTATATGGGGTTTTATATTTTTATGAAAAGGCTGGTTGGGCTACTTGGATCCTATTATGACTAAGATTTTGTTTATTTATCTTTTGACCATTGTGAATAACAATCTCCTTTTTGGTTCATTTAAATTGGCGTGTGATTCTGCTGTAAGTAAACTATTTTTTTTCAAGCTTTGTTTATTCTGGCCTATAAAGTTTTGTAATATTTAGTAATAGAGTGATTTCAATGACTAGTTATTCAAATTTTTGGTCTGATTTCAAAGTATTTGGAATATTTACATAAATCATGATATATTTTTGAGCGGCTTCCCATTTATCACGAGCAATTTAGTCAATAAGATGCGTTTGTTCAATTTTTGGCTTCATAGAATTTGCGACCCCTAGCATGCATGATGCTAAATTTATTTGTTTCCCAGGTGCTGAAATATGGTTCTGTAACTGGCGGTTGTTGAGTGACTCAGGATAGGAAGCTATTTTTTCCTCTTTATTTATTAACAAGAATTACTAAAACCAATCTATGAAGTTGACCCCTTAAAGCTTGCGTTTCATAAGTTGCACTGATTGATTCTCATGAATAGATCAGAACCTATCCCATGATTGATTTTGCATAATGGAATCACATGTAAGCTATGGAATATTGTTGCCATTGATCTGAGCTTTAAGTTCCTCTTATCAGTATTAAGAATAAGGCATTGAAACACCAGAGTATGGATATATGGTTGATACATGCAGTTCATTAGCTTCTCAAATAAATAAATAACTGTTCTTTCAGGGCTTCATATGACATCTTTCATGATGAGGAAACATTGGTATACAAAACATAATCCCTGTTATGCATACAAATTTTTAATTCTTAAGACAATGAACTTGGCCACCATGTTTCTAATACCATCCGGAAAAGGAATAAAAGCTTGTGTTGAATACACTCTTACTATTTCATGCCTTATAAGATCTTATCTCCTAAATACCAAGCCTTCCTAGCAAGTTGTAATTCTTACACTACGCTCAAACTCTCTTAGAGGAATTCAAGGATAAGAATATAAAGAAGTTAATGAATGTATAGGTGGAAGCACTTGTGAAAAAACATGGGATTGTACGAGACTATCAATGGGAAATAATTTAGCTGGATGCATATGTGTGTTCACAGCCAGATATAATTCTGATTTCCAATGGAAAGGCAAAAGTGAGGCTTGGTTAGCGAATTCAGCTAAATTTATGTTAGGTTATTTATAATTGGGTTTTCTTAATATCAAATGAATATTGAATGGTGTTATTTTTGGCAATGCACTTAAACTTGAGATTTGGCTGTTACTTTATATCTTTGTTTCTGTTTTTTTGATTCATGGCAAATTTCTTAGCTCTGCTATATATGGGCACTCTCCTCCTTGGGGAATCCTATTTTGACTTTCATTTAAATATTCGCTTTGATCAATAACCAATGCATGTCTCTATTTGTTTGGTCGCATGATGTTGATTTTTTCCCCACTTTTTTAGGTCATTTTGGAGAATTAAATTTAAATACTTAATTGGCCCCACAAGAATAGATTAAATATTCTACCAACTAGTGATTATTTTTTGAAGTCATCGCAAGGTGGCTTGTCTAATAATTTTCTTGTCATTTTTGATTACATCAAGGCTTTACTCTTAGTCATTTTTTTTGTTTTAATTATGGATATTCTTATTGAACAAGTTCAAGAGAGGTTCCTTAGTACATGTTATTTGTAGATGACATTCTCTTAATTGATAAGACCGATGGTTTTAAAGCAAAACTTAAGTTGTGGAAGATTATTTTAATATCTAAAGAATAGATCTTAAATTAAATATATGGGGTGTTAGTTTAATTGTAATAGAAGCCATAATCTCAAGGACATAAATATTGAAAACTGTGGTCAATAAGAGCGAGGGGTCAAATACTTTGGCTTAACTATTCTAAATAATGGTGAAATAGGGAGCAATGTGATTAATAGAATCCAAGCTAGTTGGATGTCATGATGAGTGCTTTTGGAGTGGTGTGATCATAAAATTTCACTTAAAATTAATAGAATATTTTGTAGAGAAAATGCACAACTGGCTATGTTATATAATGCTTAATATTGACCCACAAAGAAAAGAAGAAACTTACCAAGGATCTTCTTTATTTGAAACTATTAAAAAGGATCTCCTTTATTTGAAATGTTGGAAGGGTTTCTATTTGATTGTACATAATGGAAACAAAAGATTATGTAGCTGAACCCCAAATAGCAGGACTAAATTTTGATATTATTGTTGTTGTTTTCTAAGCTAAATAATTTATTTTCAAACCTTAAAAAGTGTTATTTTGTGCAGTGAGTGCTAAAAATAAAGTAGCATGCAATGGTTTGAAAAGAAAATAATTTTCTCATTAGATAAAGCGCATTTCAAGAGGGACGAGTGAGAAAGTGAGAAGTAAATGATTGAACTTGGCAATTTTTTTTCTTTTAGTTATTCAATTGCAAAATCGTTTCCCAAATCTATGTGGCTCAATATAATTAGAAAGGTTAGTGAAAATAATTGAAACTTTGAAAAGTTATTCAGAATGATTAACAAATTCTTAACGCAAGCTAGGATATCATTAAGATCATTATACAATATCGATATGTAAGTTCATTTGGATGTAAAGATTGTAAAGTTCATTCAAGATAGGGTATTTCAATTTTTTTATTCAAATGCACACAATAGTGATAACAATGTTGAAGTTATAAAGCTTTATAAGAAAAATAAATGATAATAGAAATGCATCAATCACGGCTTGATAAACATTTTAAGAGAAAAGTTTTCATTGTGATATAAGATTTTGCTAAAATTGGTTTTGATTTTATTGATGCCTATTAGTTATAAAGTTTCTTTTAAATGCTCTATGAATACTTGGAGGTTTTGCTTGAACACATTAAATGTTCAGATGTTCTTAAGAAATTTTTAATCATCTGTTATTTATTTTTTTATCATTAAAAGATGGAAAAGTTGTAGAACTTTAGGAAAAATTACAATACACCCAATGCACTTAGAAGCAATATTCAAAAAGGCAGTATAACAATCCGATCTTGTGCTTAGATACTTCACTTAAAGTCAGCAAAGATTAATCCATGCTCATATTTAAAGTCAATTCCCCATGTTCCAAGCTGCTATTAGTTGAGCTTGAAATTTCATGTTTCATTTGCAGGGTTTTGGAATAAAATAGAATTTATGCTCTTTCCTTTGCATTATTTCTCTTAAATTGCATTTTTTTCTGTCCATGAGCTATATACTTATTATTGATTGTGTTAGCGATAATATTCACCTTTGAGATAAGCTGACAAGGCATTAATAATATTTGTAGTGCTAGGACTAGCTATACTTAATATATAATTTTGCAAAAATGCATTTCTATTGTAATATTGTAGCTCTTAAATTTTTTCCTAATGTTTATATATTATCACTTGTATCTATTATGAGGATATACTGTAAAAAAAGTCACCGTCATTAACTTTAAGTTGGAATTTCAGTGATAATCTTTCTCATTTTTTATAATAGAGGCATCATTTACTTAAAACTCTGAATTTAGAATTCTTTCACAAATCCTTATAAATACATGATTTCTCAATCCTTCTGCCATAAAAAGTTTCGTCTCGCTTCTTTATCGATGGTCTCCCAGCCATTATTAAGCATTTTAAGATTGCAATCCAATATCTATTATGACTAACTATTCCCTTATTGTGGCAATAGATAACTGTCACTCATTTGTTGCAACATGTAGATTGTTCAGTGCTTTCAGATAAAAAATCCGCACTTGCCACTTAAATACTTGCTTCCTACTTAGAATAATCACATGACACTCTTCCCTCTCAATACATAATGCTATTTGTGTGCTAATCTCTGAAGTACATGTATCAAATATCTCTACCAAATTTTTGTTATCTTGTTAATTATAAATTTAGTAAATATTTGCACAATTGTGTAATAAATGTAGTAAGGATTTACACAATTCTTGAGCTGTTTACTTGCAAACCTTCCTCATTTTATAAAACTATATTGTTTCTTAATCATATATCGACAAAAAGTACTGTAATTTAAAATCACAATATATATCTAAAAATTCAAAACGGTAGGTTCAACATATGATTCTTTTGCAAATTCTTCAGTGCCTTGACAATAATGATTTAATTTTATTAAAACATACAAAATTAATGCCTTACCTTACAAATAAATGTAAAGAATCCCTAAATAGGACTATTTTAGTATTCATTAGTTTGTGCATATTTAATAAATCATTTGAATCACTTAAACAAAGATGAATGATTTGTTGTTTCCCTTGTTCACGGAACATATTTTGATTGTTGGAAGCGAATGAGTGGATGATGCTTACCCATTGAATTTTTTTAGATGAAAAGATAAACAAGACTCTTTTTGAATATCACTCTTGTATCTTCTCATCACCATTTCAAGAGCTGAAATAAGAAAATTGTTTAAAGAAAACATAGTGTCAGCTTTCTTGATTTTATTATTCTTTTACTTTTTTAACAACTAGAACTGATGATACATTGGTTGAATTATATGCATGTAATGATGATGCATTGAACACCATTCATTTTTTTCCCCTCAAAAGGTTCGTTGGATATTATTATTGGTATTATTATAATTGTTATTATCATTATTATTATTGTCATAGCTATATTGTTTTATTCCTTGGTCAAAAGTATTGTTTGGACTAGCTGCTCATGCAGACATTCTTGCTTCCATTTTACAAATTTTGTTCTGTTAGCATGCTATAACTCTCGTTACACAACTTAATGCATTTAAAAATTTGCAGAAAATAAATTCTTATTTGAATGTTTAGTTCCTTACTCAATCAGGCATTTTACAAATCTCGCTTGTCCAAAATCCGGGTGACATCTTCTGAAACAGCATGGACAGATGTTCGTAGAGAGGTAATACTTTATTTTATTAGTTTACATTTCTTATTACTGATGATAAAATATTGTTTATTTTAATTAACTCATGCAATTTTATGTTTCCAAATAAATACCTAATACTCTATTGTAGAAACTTTATGATTGTCTCATATTGCGTGGCTTCATGTTTCCAAATACCTGCAATATCCTATTTACAAGAATAAATATTTTGCGCAGTATTGCGTAAGTTTTAGAGGAATTGCATTGTCATGTTGTACTTTGAAATTTTGGATTAGAGTGATTAAAAATAGATTATCAAGAAGTAATATGGCTTTATTAAATTACTATATGGTAAATTACTTTAAAGTCTATATATACATTTATTGGGAGGTTTGATAAATAATTTAGATAGATTAAAATCTACTTTTGATATTTATTAAAGATTTGTTTATGATTAAATACCTAGAGAAGTAATTTGGAGAAGTTTGGAAATAAAAAATGATTTATATTGCTTACATCAATGTAGTTAAATATATTTATGATGGAGTAATACATGCACTCAAACACAATGATAATTGACAAATGGTTTTTTTGTTTCAATAATACTACACAGTGATTTGCTCAAAGCACATCACTTTGTAGTACTTATGAATGTTTGCTATGAATGCATTCGAGTGGAGGTGCTTGATGCAGTTATTTGTAATGATACAATTATTAATAAGATTAGATGAATTGCTAAAGTGAAACATGAGTTAGAGAGAACCACATTATAATATAATGTATTTTGTTTTAGTAGATCAAAATGGAATATATGAAATACTAATTTAATTATAATAAAAGTTATAATATTGAAGATATAAAAATAAAAAAATTTCTAGCAAAAAGAATAAATGATTTAAATATTTTGGTTGTCTTATAAAATGATGATGGAATTGATTGTTGTGATGAAGAGGATCTTGACAAGTTGGATAAATGGAGAATTTTTATGGGTGATGTGAAAAAAGAAATTGTAGTTAAATTTATAGGAAAATTTTTAAGAATAACTATAAGAAAGTAATATTATATGGGGCAAAATGCTAGCATTAAAAAACAGAAGCATACTGCTAAGAAGTATTTTTGAATCAAAATGCTAAGGTGAATAAGAGGGGTGTACTTGTGTGACAAGCCAAATCTTTAGTAAGACAATTAAGACTAAAATTTGACTTAATTAGGACAAAATCAGGATCTTGAGTAAGTTCAAATTTAGACCGAACCAAATATATCGTTGGAAAGAGTATATTTTGGTGATCGTAATGCCCAAGTTTGGAGTCAATCCGACCAACGAATATTTATATATTAATTTTTGAATTTGTTTAAATATGAAAAATTAGGAAAATAAAATATAAGTCCAAATTTAAAATTTTTGGTATTATTGGATTCGTGATAATAACATTTGCTTCACTGCTTATAATGTTTAATCCGGGCATTTTTGTTGTAAATGTCAGGTCAGTATTTTGAGGAAGAACTGAATCAACCCTGAGATATTCAACCGTTGCACTCTCATTTTCACTTTTTTGTTATCTATCTATTCGAATAAAGATAGTTGTAATGATATAATAATATTATAAAATATTGAAATAAAATATCCTTTTTCGTATTTTAAATTTGGATGAATGAATGTATGTGATAAATTATATTATTATTCCAAATCCCGACTACAATCATCGACAAGTTATATTCAAAATTATTTATTTATATCATGGTTCGAGTAACTCAAAGTGCAGATGAACTTAGAGAAAGCTGTTTTAGATTGAGTGGGCATCAGAATCGTTGATCTTGAGATGATCCAATGAGAAAAGTTAAGGTCTTTATTATTTGTTATATTAAAAGAGGAAGAGGAAGACTTAATAAGAAACTTTTGGGATTGATCTCGCATACTTGGAGCTTTGGGATTTACTATTATTTAATAGAGCACAATGATAAAGGATTATGTAGCCTACCCTACTTTGTGGGCTGAGGTTTGATTTATCGTTGTTGTGCAAAATTCCAACATTATATTAATTAAGTTTTTGTAAATGAATTCATTATACTATCATTTTTAGGGTCAAAATTTGCTATGAAAGCTATTTGGTATTTTCTTCGTTCGGGGAATGAAGGTGATATATTGGTGTAAATATATAAATGTGAGTAGAAAGGTTAAACGTCTAATTGCTTATAAAAGGAGTTTTAGGTGAAAGAAAGTTAGAAATGGATAAAATAAATTCTCATTAATTTGAATGTAGCATTACATAGGTTTATGTAGATACAATAGAGGCTAGTCAGTATTCTGTTAACAGACTCACAGGCGCCTGAGTGTCCAGCCTCTAGTTGGCGCTGGCCAGGCTTGCGCTTGGACGTCCAGAGCTCTATTTCATGAAGATTGATGCTGTTATTACCCTTTCGCAAACGAATCCTTCGGGTTGAGGTGGTGAGCTTAGACCGATGTTGATTGAAGTGAGTTGTAGAGAGCGGGTTAGTTAGGATGTCCGCCATTTGATCTTCTGTGGAGATCTGTAGTAGATTTATTTCTTGTTTTTGAATGAAGTGTCGAATGAAATGACAGTCTACTTCGATGTGTTTAGTTTTGTCATGGAATATTAGGTTCTTTACGAGAACTATGGCTGATAGGTTGTCGCAAAACAATTGAGTTGTAGCTTCTTGATGGATGCCAAATTTATGGAGTAATTTGCAAAGCCAAATGATGTCGGTGGCGGTGGTGGCTAGCGCTCTATATTCGGCTTTGACGAATGAGTGGCAAGCTGCATATTTTTTACTATCAATGAGATCGGGGTGTCACATAGGAAGATGCAGTAGCCTGTAGTGGATTTACAGTTGTCTGGATCTTATGTTCTGCCAGAATCTGTATAAGCGCGAAGTTCCATATTTCTGGGGTTGTTTGGTAGCTCAATTTGAAGAGAGCCTTTGATGTATCGAAGAATGCATTTTACCTTATCAAAGTGGCTTTCATGGGATCATGCATATGCTGGCATACCTTATCGATTGTAAGGCTAATGACGAGGTAAGTGATGGTGAGGTACTGGAGGGATATTGCTATCTGCTTGTATAGTTTGGATTGGGGAGAGGATTTGGAGGGTTGCTAGTGTTCTTTAGGTGTGAGAGTGGGATTGCATTGCTCCATACCCGAGTTATTGAGGATGATGGATGCATAATTTGTTTAAGTATTGGTCAGGTGGTGGTGTTGGGCTAGTTGCCAATGTTTTAGATTGGCTACTGCTTTGTATGAGGTTGGTTCTTGTTGTGGTGGTGTGTTGTGGAATAGGTTGATAAGAGGTTTGGGTTGTGTAGTTTTTGATTTTAGGCATATTTGCATTAGATGGGTGAGGGGAGGTGGAGTTTTTGGTTTGGTTATGGGAATGGGTGGATTGTGGTGATTGTGGGTCGGTATTTTGGTTGGGAGAGTTTTGAGGGGATTGAAGCATTTGATGGGAAGATGGATATGTGGGGGCATTGAGGAAGTTGAAGTGTTAGCATTTGTGAGGGAGGAGTGGGCTGGTTACTGATGGACTTTCGAAGTTGAATGGTGAACTTCAGGTTTTATAGTAAGTGTGGATAATGGGATGAGAGTGAGGAAGAATGTGGGTGAGGGGTGTACAGGTGCTAGACAGGTGGTTTGTTAAGATTTGGATATGGGAAAGTATGTTCGATAAATTGTACTTAACGTGAGATTTGATGAACTTCGTGATTTGGAAAGTATACGAAGAAGACAAGCTATTGTTTTGGGGCTGAGTTTGGTTTGTTTTGTTGGTGGTATAAAGGGGAAGCAGATACAACCGAGCACTCGTAGATGCTGGTACTCGAGTGGGGTGTTATATAGATTTGAAATGGTGAGATCTTGCTTGTGTTTGGAGAAGATAGCCAATTTATAAGATAGGTGTATGTGAGGGCTGCATGAGCTCAGAATTTTTCTTGAAGTTGAGTTGTATGAAGTAGGTCACATGTTGTTTCAAGTATGTGAGGATGTTTTTGCTCCGCTACTTCATTTTGTTGAGTGTAGGGACATAACACTTGGTAATGTATGCCAAGGTGTTTGAGGAGATTTTGGAAAGGAAGTGAATGCTATTCTCCCTCCATCGAATTGAAGTATTTTGATGCCTTTGTAAATTGATTTTCAATGAGTTTTTGGAGGTAGATGAATTTATGTATTATTTTAGATTCATGTTAGAGTGGAAATAACTATGTAAATTTGGAATGATCATCAACAATGCTGACATAGACTTTGAAACATTCATTGGATATAGTGGGGACTGGGCCCCATACATTGGAATATAGAAATTCAAAAGTATTATAATTTTTATTTGTGAATTTAGGAAATGACAATTTATGGTGCTTTGCCATGATACAAGGGATGTATGGTGATGGCGGGTTGCTGTTTTTGAGGCAGGGAAGATTCTTGGAGGGAAGCTAATGAACCTCATGGTTGGGATATCCTAGTCGATGGTGCCAAGGAACCGTAGGAGTTGAGGTTGACTGCAAAATTTTCTTGGATGGAGAAGATGTAGGAGATGGAGTGGTAGTGTAGAGTCCGTTGAGGAAGTGGTCTTTAATGAGAGTACTCATTTGGAGATCCTTTATTGTAAAGCCGTGATGATCAAATAGGATAGAGCAAGAATTATCGAATGTTAATTTATGAATGTATAGTAGATTATATTGGCATTGGGGCACATGAAGAAGGTGGTTGAGATGGAACTTACAGTTGGGTGTTGATAGTATGCCGGTACCAATGTTGGAAATTTGGAGGGATTGATTGTTATTGATTGTTACTCTATCTTTTCAGCAATAGATAGGTTATTGAGGTCATTGGTGATGTGGTTGGATGCTCATGAGTTCAAGTACTAGCTGGGATCTGTCATTCTTTCCACGCGCAGGGCTGCGGGGTAATATTGCTGTGGGTTGGAGTGGTCACGACAGTTGGAGCTCATTTTGTGACAGCAGAATGGCCCGGTTTTCAGTAGTTCTGACCTTCGATGTAGGATGATTTAGTAGTTTTATGCGTGGATGGAGCTCCCCGGTTTGGAGGTGGTCGGTGGCCACATCCTCGAGATAGTCTTCCTCTTCCACGAAATTGGCCGAAGAACAGGGACAGAGGGATGCTGCTGGTTTGGGATGTGTTGGATAGCTGAATTTATTAATAGAGATTTTGTTGGACATTGATCTCTTCACTGCATAGAAGAGAGTATAGGTCATTCAGACTTATAGGTGTGAGTTTGGTTTGAATGATGATTTTGAATGCTTGATATGTAGATGGAAGGCTTTTTAGGGTGTAAAGAATGATATCTTCATTATCAATCTTGGATCTTGCAGTGACAGTATTATCCACCAGTGATTTGATTTTCGATATGTATTCTCCCCTTTACCGATCCTTGAGGGATACATAATGAATTTCGTTCTTGAGTTGATTAACTCGGGATCGATTGGAGGCATTTCTCGAGGATGAGCTAGGCTTTGGCACAAGATAGGTATTCTCTCATTTACTGATCCTTGAGGGATACATAATGAATTTCGATCTTGAGTTGATTAACTCGGGATCGATTGGAGGCATTTCTTGAGGATGAGCTAGGCTTTGGCATAAGAATTGGTGGGTTCCAGGATATATGGGAGATGGAAGGTGATATTAAGGAATAGAGAGCAACAATTAAATTGCTATCAATTGACTGTCATAGTGCGTAGTTTGTTGCATTGTTGGAGGTAATGGTGGCTGTGCCATCTAGATGGCCATTTAAGTTGTTAGCTTTGACTAGGTTCTTGATGTTTGAGAGCAGAAATTTGAGATTCCTGGACTCTAGATTGTAGGCTAGGTGGCTGCATTGGGAGCTATATTGGGGGGGGGTGGATTGGGAGTTGTTGTTAGCTAAAGCCTTCCTTGGTTGATGTAGTTGGAGGCGATGGAGTCGGAGTTGATGTGAAGGCTGTTTCCTTGGATCTAGAATAGAGAAAGGAGTTGAAACAAGGTGAGTTTGCCGGTTTATTTAAGAACGTGGTGAGTTCTTGGCTGTGGAGGAAGTGGGGATGCAGTTCTTGAGCTGAAGATGAGAAGGCTTGGAGCTTAGATGAGTTCTTGAAGGTCGGGAAATAACTGGTGGGGTTTTTAACAAGGTGTGGAAGGAAGGTTCTTTGAGAAGATTGGAGGAGAAGAGGTTTCATGTGCGTGAGCAAGAAAGCTCTGATACCATGAAAGAAAGTTAGAAGAGGATAAAATAATTCTCCTTAATTTGAATGTAGCATTAGGTATACATAGATACAATATAGGTTAGTTCAGTATTTTGTTAACAGGTTCACAGGTGCCTGGATTTAGCCTTTGGACGGCGCTTGCCAGGCTTGCGCGTGGGCGCTTGTCCTTTGTCTGTCATTGGATATTCAAAAGAAAGTCTCTCTAAAGTACATTTGAATCAGAAATGATTGAATGAGCGCTCAATTTGCCTTTCGGGGAAAAGGTCTTTGATGTGTAATATAAGTTGTTTATGTAAATATCTACTTGCTTGTAAAGGCGAGGCCAGTTGTCAATACAAAAGAAAGTTGTCAGAAAAAAATAAAAAAAATAAATTAGTTTTTATATTTTTTAGTCTGCTGTTTGTGATGCGACTGAGTTATTAAGAATGACTAATTGTGTTTGAACTTTGGAATGTGGCTGATTGATGTTGAGCTTAGTGGGTATGATTATGTGCTCCGTCAGCTTGGTGAATTCTGCTGACCAAGTTTAGTAATGACCTAACAATTTGTGATCGAACAACCTTGGTTTTATTTTGAGTAAACCAGTAGGAGTATGCAATCTTTTCCTATGAGAATAATGAGCTGGGCTAATTTTATTTGCATATTGAGTCCTTGCTTATGGGCTGGGATGATTGTGAACTGTCTTATTTGTATCACGGCTAGTCCAATTGGCAAATAAGGTAGTTGTGTAAATTGGGGTGTACAAAGATACTATGATTCACCCTCACCAGTGCCAATACACATTTTTTGCCAAATATTCATCTATTATTTGACGTAATTTCACTTCCGTTGCTTTTAAAATCTTGTTATACTGTTCACTGCACACTGTTACTGTCTTGTCTTCCTTTTGTGCTTTCGATGAAAAAGACATACCAAAAAGTCATTCCAGGGATATGTTACTTGAAACCATTGACTGAGAACCTCACATTCCCTCTGAATAAATGCCAAAGATCCTTGGAGAAGCAGTTTGTCGACTCAACTTATTGAAATGAAAGCATTCTCATCTTTTGGACATTCCACAGCTTACATAAATTCAGCACAAGGGGTTATGCGTTTGTTGAGTATAACAAATGCCTCCACAAGTTTTCCAGAAGCACTTTTGCTTACTTGACGTGTCGTATGCATATAATTGGTAGTTTTTTCTTATATTTTCAAAGAGTACTGAAAATTTTCAGGTAATGCAATCCTGGCTTGCTCTTTCTTAAGGGTGGTAGAATTTTAGTGAGATCAAACCAAAAGTTTATAATTTGTTTAGTTTGTAGCACAGTTCAGGGTTCATTACCTTTATTTTGTGAAGGCTGTCAATTCTCTCAAATTTTTAACTTTAATGCGATTGATTGAACCTGATAGGGATTCATATTATTCATAATATTAATTTCAGGTGTCAATCATGACAGCGTTGGAACATCCTAACATTATAAATCTTGTTGAGGTGATTGATGATCCAAGTTCAGATCGTTTTTTCATGGGTAACTTGAATTTTTATTCTTCTTCGATCTCATATACTTGAAAGCATAGATTTGAAGAGTTTTTTCCAATATGAAACATTAAGAAATAAAGTTGTGCTTGCAGTGTTAGAATATGTGGAGGGAAAGGGGGTTTGTGATGCTTCTGGACAAAGTGGTGGGATAGGAGAAGAACTCTCTAGGAGGTGGTTGCAGGATATAATATCGGGGCTTATTTATCTGCATGCTCATGTAAGTTTTGTGTGCCCAAAGTTTCTGCTTTAATGTTTATGCGGTAAGCCTTTAATCCCTAAATAATCCACTTGTTATGTCAACATTCATTGCTTTTGTTCATTGGCCGTAGTCATTTATGCTCATTGTTCATTTGTATTGCATTATATTATAAATGATGACGTTTTGCTAAATCAAAAGCATGTTTTAACCTATATTTTAAGTTTCTTTCCTTTTGCTTTTCTATTTGTTGTACTCGTCTTTTGGTGTTAACCATTGAAATTCATCCTCTAAATGGTGGATGGTGGAGAACTTTTGGGATTGTATGGGAGAGGATGGAAAATTACAAGAAATGGTAGCTATACTGTTTATTATATGCTGAGTTTTGAGGGAGTTGGAGATGATGCTATCTTGGGATAAGGAAATATTAGCCTAAAATGCCTAGGTGCATTATTAGGTTGGTCTTGTAAAGCAATGAAAATAATCTTGAAATCTTATTATCCTCGTATTTTGCTTGAGCTTGAGGCCGGTTTAAGCTCATAATTGTTTCCCTTTGCAACTTTACTTAAAGTTAGCCTCAGCATATTTAATTTTGGGCTAATAATTTCTTCTTAAGACAACTTCTATTTAATTAATTTGTTATTTTAGTATCTAAATAATAACAACGACAGCAACACCAAGCCTTAATTTCACTAGGTGGGGTCAGCTACATGAATTCTTCGTCTCCATTGTGCATGATCAAATAGAATCCTCTCCCTAAGTTTTATATAAAAAAGATCCTTCGTAATAGATTTTTTTCCCATGTCCTTTGTGTCTTCCTTAAATTCTTTTAATATGAGAGAAATTCTTAAAATCAATATTACTAACAGGGGCATTGCATGGTTTATGCTTGTTATGCTTGAACCATCTAAGGCGGCATTCTCTAATCTTGCCCATTATTGGAACCATTTTAACTTTTTATGAATTTACTCATTTTTCATTCTTTTCTTGCTATTTTGCCTACTAATCCACTTAAGCTTCCTCATCTTTGTAACATTTATTTTATTAATGAGATTCTTCTTTGTTGGCCAATATTCAGCCCATAAAATATATAGCTGGCCGTATAGATTCTTTATAAAATATTTCATTAATTTTGAGTGGAATTTTTGGATTGCATAGCACTCCAAAAGAGCTCCTCCATTTCATCCAACTAGCTTGGATCCTATTAATCACATTGCTCTCTATTTTACCATTATTTTGAAGAATTGAAATAAGGTATTTGAACCTTTCACTCTTCTTGTTCACATGGTCCTCAATAGTTATGTCATCGAGATTAGGGCATCTAATACAATTGAACTTATACTTCATATATTCAGTTTTAGATCTACAAAGACAAATATTGTATTTTAAAGTATTTTTCAATAACATAAGTTTTGCTTTAACTGCATTTTTAGTCTTATCAATTAATAAAATATCATTTGCAAATAATATGCACCAATGAATCTTCTCTTGAATGTGCTTAGTAAGGACATTTATAATTAAAACAAAATAAATATGGACTGAGAACTGAGTCTTGATGCAATTCAATCAAAATAAGGAAATTATTAGACAACCCACCTTGTGATCGACACATGTAACATATCCATTATAGACATCTCTAATAACATCAATATATGCAACAATAATCCTTTTTTTTTTCTTAAAAGCTCTCTAAAGAATATTTCTTGGAACTCTATCATAAACCATTTCACGATAAAAAAAATTAAATGTTCATCTTCTTTTCTTTCCCTATAATTCTCCATCAAATCTCTTAATATTTGTATGGCTTTCGTGGTTGATTGCCATGGCATAAAACCAAATTGATTTTGAGAAATGCAAGTGTCATTTTGTATTCTATTCAATTACGCTCTCCGAAAAAGTTTCTAAGTACGACACATTAACTTGATTCCTCTATAATTAATATTTTATGAGTTTCACTTTTATTCTTGTAAAGAGATATAACATTGCTCTTTGTCCACTCATTTGACATTTTTTAGTTATTAAAATAATATTAAATAATTTTGTAAGCCAAGAAATTTCATTCTCTCCTAAGCATTTTCATATATTGATAGAGATGTCATTCGATTCTATTATTTTTTTTCTTTTTGTTATTTTTAAAGCATTCAAAATCTCTAGCTTTACTAATACAACAAATAAAATTGTAATTGAAACTATTTTATTACACCATTAAACTCACTTATATTATTTTTATTTGTACAATTTTTTTAAAAGCTTAGTAAAATAATTAATTTATCTATGTTGAATATATTTATCATTAATATTTTTATTTCAACATCTTTGATATATTTAACATGGGTCCAATCTTTTGTTCTTTTAGCTCTTAATTTGGTTAACGTATAAATCTATCTTTCTTCCTTGCAGTACCTAATTTATTATATAGATTCATAAATGTTGTACTCCTAGTTAGTTTATATTTTTTCTAATTTTTCTCAATCTTATATTTAAACATTCTTTATAGCAGGTTTTTTTATCTTTAATTTTAATTTGAACATCATGTTTCCACTACTATGCATCTTTATTATTGGATACTCTTATCTTTTGATTCATTGACTTAATTTTTTGCTACATTGCAAATACAATTTGCAACCAAATTTTACATAAAATTGGCTTCACCCTCAAAATCTCAATCAAATTTTAAAATTTTACTCTTATATATATATATATATATATATATTATTTTTTAAGATTTCACAATCTAGTTTTAGGATATATTTTAGATTTAAGATTACTTTTATTATCTCTTATTTTTAAATTCAAAACTCATAAACGATATTGAGTTGTCAAACAATCACGGACTAATCTTACAATCCTTGCATAATGAACTAATCTTTTTTATTTAGGAGAAAATAATCAATCTAAGATTTAAAAGTCCTTTTTTATAAGTGATAATACGTTAATTCCTTTTTTTTAAATAAGCATTAGCAATTATAAGATCATAAGTTGCTACAAAAAACTCTAAAAATAATTCTTCCTTTTTCATTAATCTCTCCATGTTCAAAACCATCATGAATATTATTAAATTCCTTATATTTACCCTTTTGATATGTCCATTTAAATCTCCTTCTATAAAAAATATCTTCTCTTGAGGTATTCTTTGAACCAACTCATTTAAATCATGCCAAAATCTTTTTTATATTATATATGTATATATATATCCAACCCTAAATATATATATATATATATATATATATATATCCAATCCTATTTGAGGGTATGATCACTTGTAATGTTAAAAGTTATCTATTAATTATAAATTTTAAAGATAACTTTATCTCTCTACCTATTAACCTCCACTACAATATCTTTTAATTCTTATCCAAAATGATACCCACATTATTTTTAAGACGAGTCTCACCTGAGTACTTGAGTTTAAAGTATAAATTATCAAACTCTTTTGCTTTCTCTCCTACCCACATAATTTCTTGTTGGCATAATATATTAAACTTCCTATTTATCATAAAATCAACTAACTCAAACAACTTACCAGTGAGAATGCCAATATTCTAACTATAACCTTAATTTAAAATCAAAGACTAGCTTCTTCACCTGCATTTGTCCATAATATGAGAACCCTTGCTTATTTGACACTACACTTGGATGCATATGTTGCGACCTTTGCACACTTTTCACTACATTCAGGCAATGTGTTGCGTCCCTTATAGGGGACACCTTAGTTTTAGCACAATTGTTTAAAGGATACATGTCACAATATGATTCGATAAAGTTTGACATTGACTTTCATCTACCTTTTGCAACCATATTCCTTTCTCATTTAGGACTTAGGACCCGACAACGATGGAATTATATATAAACAATAAATAAATAAATATTTAGTAAAATTGAATAGTAAATTATGTATTAATTAATATTTTTAAATAAATAATGACTGATTAATTATGGAGTAATATTATTAATTATTTTGTTTTAATAGCAAAATATATTAAATACATATTAATTGTACAATTAATTATTTAATAATTGAATTTTTAGAGCTTCTAATTACTTAGTATATAAGTTTAATTTAAATTATAAATTAAATACATTTTTTACTATGAATTCAATTACTTTTATGTTGACTAATCTTATTAAAACATTAATTATCAAATAATTTTAAAAATGTTTTAATTTCATAATTAAATAATTAATTAATATTATAATTAGTCTATTCTTATGAAAAAATAGTATTTTAATTAATTAAAATATGTATAAATTAGTGTATTTACAATTGAATGACTTAATCATTCTAATTATGTATTAACTAATCAAAATCAATTAATTGATGAAATGTTTATCCTAATAATTATTTTGTTAATAATTATTGAATTTGTAATTATTAGTTTCATTATGTGATTATAATTAAGTAATTGTTATTAGTAATGCTATGGTTGAGTTTTCGTTACAAGCAAGTCAAGTTTTTAGCTTAAATTGACATAATTATTAAGGGATATTACTTGTGCTTGTTTGGTTTAGGTTTAGCCTGACTTGATAACATTAATAATATATTATTTATAATATACACATAATTATTCATAATTAATATAATCATCTAATTGCTTAAATATAATTATTTATAATATAATATATTATGATTGTTTTATTAATAATTATTAATACTTATTTTAATTAAATCAATGTCTTTATTTATAATTAGTATAACTAATGATTATTTTAATATATCTTAGTTTACCAATTTTAATAAAAATAACTATTATAATTATTTTATTATAATTATATGTATTCTTTGTGATTGATACATCAATGTAATTAATCTTAAATAGGATAATTAATTAATTAATACTCTTATAATTCAATATCTTGTTATAGTCTATTATAATTAATTATTATTGAAATTTTTGTAGCTAAGTAACACAGTTATTCTGAGTAATAAATTAATAGTTAACTAATATTAATAATAATTATAAAATTATTTGTTAAATTTACTTACATGATATTTTAAATAATATAAGTAAATAGAATTATTTAGCTTTTTATTTTTATTTATTATAAGTTATACTATCATAATTAATCAATAAAATTAAGAAAATTATTTTTTAAATTTATACTTAGCTTACGCTAAACTAACTTAGGCTCAGAGTTGCTTGTTTCAGGCTTAGGTAGGCTCTAGCTGAGCTAAGGTAGCGATGAAAATAATATTTGGGTATTAAACTAATTAAGCTAAGTAGTGAAAAAAATATTTGGGGCTTAAGCTATGTTATGATATGCTAAGTGGAATAGAATAGGGCTTAATAAGTTAGCTTAATCTAACTAATCTAGCTTGAATAAAAGTTAAACCTAAAATGACATCCTAAATGTTTGCCACCACTCTAGTCAAGGAAAAATATTGACCATGTATAATTGAAATTGCAAACTTTTTATTCATTCTCTTGGAAATGGTGGTTACTTTTTGAATATTAGAAACAATAATAATTTATATGCAATGCGAACATATGCCAATAATGCTTTATCATAAATATTTTTATGTAATACAACATTTTTACTGTCTTAGAAAGCATTTTGTGATTCTACGACTTTAACTTTTGAAAGTCATGTTAGAACTTATATGTTAATGATAAGCTATCCAAATTTAGAGACAAAGTAAAGATTTAGGGGATGTTTTGTATGTGGGATTTGTAGTGTAAAATAATTAAATTTATAGTAATTTAAATTGAGTGTTTATGGTAGGTAGGATTTTAGTGTAATTTAATGTCAGATAAATTTGTTAGTGAATGAAATTCCAAACACATTGCAAAATTAGCGTAAATTATTTACGTTCAAAGTTGGTAAAAAAGAATTTTACACCGCGCGGCATAAAAAATGAGCTAGTCTCACCTTTGCCTTGCATATCTCGCCCTCGTCGGCATATAGTCAGCCACCGCAACTCTCGTCGACCTTTGATGACCTTTGTTGGCACTGGATGGCATAAGGCAGCGTCATTGCCCTCATAGGGCATTATTGCATGTAGTCCTCCCTTAGCCATTCCAGTTTGTGGGCTGGCCATTGCCGGCCCATACCGGTCACCGACTGGCCTCCACTGATCCCCGTTCAACATTTGTGCTCAGGCATTCATAATTTTCATAGGTTTTTCTGTTAGCTTGTAAGTTTTAAAATAAGTTACATTGGGTCAAAATACCCCAATTGAACATCAATTTTAAATCAAATAAATTTCTATTGAAATTCAAGGGCTATCAATTGAATTGCATTGTAATGCAATTATTTGAAATTGAATTACATCGTAATCTAATCCAACAATTTAATTTTTATTAACTAAAAAACCCCCTTAACCCAAATAAAGTGTGTTAATGGTGTTATTTAGAAAGCATCTTTCAAGGATGGTGACACACATACACACACCATATATATATATATATATTTATATATATATATATATTTATATCTTTGGAAGAATACTTGGTTGGATTAAGGTTAGGTGGTGGTAGTGCTGTTGTACATGATATGTTACTCTTCATTCCTTTTGGATGCCTTTGTGAATAACTATATTGTAAACTCTTAAAAAACTTATTATGATCCAGAATAAATAAATAATATCATTCATTTCTTTACTCAAATATAGGAGTTCACAAAGGGATATTTTATACAATGCGAGCTTTTCTCAGCGAAAATTTATTATAGCTATTTCATGCAATGATTCATTCTCTAGATAATTTTTTGAAATGTTTGAAGTAATTGATGTGAACTGTTCATTTAATCATTAAATTGAGTGGAACTTATGCGACATGAAACACTTGCATGCTTTGACTACGACATTTATATGTTCCTTATCTTCTGCTATTTGTTATAGCGATATCATTCGTTCTGGTCACTGGTTTACATAATGGAGGCTATCCATTAGGAACACTGTAGATCATCTCTAAGACGGGACTAAGAGAGATGTATAATGTTGGATAGGATGCGGTGAAAAATAAATGATGATTTGGAGATCTGGAAGTAGGGCAATGGCATGTTGAGCTCATAAGCATCAAACTTGTAAATTTTGGAATTTTTTTGGCTTGATTTTATTTTGAAATTGAAAATATGTCAAACCATGTTGGTTCAAATTTGAAAATTTTGAATTAGGGGAATATTACTCAAATATAGAAAATTATGAACCAAAATCTTTGCGCTATACTTTTCTTAATTGCGGTTTTAAGCCTGCATACAAGTGTTATCACAAACCGTTTTTGAATTCATGCTAACCCCTCATATTTTAAGCGAATCCTATGCTTGGAAAATGGACTTGTGATTGAATTGACTTTAAATTTTGACTCGTTGTTCCATGTAACAATCTCACAAGTAAGTAGGCAAGGGTGTGTGGAGCAGATGCCTAGAAGATTTGAGAATTAAGATATCAGATTAAAAATAGATTTAGATGCTGGACTATTCGTTGCAAACCACTTCATTGTCTTTGTTGTGACACCATTTAAGAGAGTAAAGGAACGGCTGGAAAATAAAAGAGCAAAAATCTTTAAATAAACTACTATCCTATGTAAAAACATCTTTTATTCATGACTATGATGAGCTTTATGATTTGTTGGATGGAACTTGGTTTACAAAGTTAAATGTAGTCGACTCTAACCAAACCCATATGGTGATGAAAAATCTGCTAAATTGCAAGGTGTTCAACCGACCTTTTCTTTTACCCATTCTCGTTTCATTCATAGAGCAAGCACTATTACAGTTAATTAATCATTGTTATTTTAAAAGAGGCTTTAATTAACCGTATTCATTTTAGTCGTATAAGTATTCTTTTGCTTTGTTACTTTGGTTTCGTGTAAGCACCTCAAAAAAACATACATTATCTGGCTCAGAAGTATCTCAAAACATAACCAGTTAGCCGCTCTCTTTTTTGTGCTCACAGGGTGTCGTTCATGGGGACATCAAACCTGAAAACATTCTTATCACAAAAGGTGGAGCAGCAAAAATTGGTGATTTTAGTATCAGCCATGCATTTGAGGTACGGTGTACCATTTTTTTTTTTACGTTTTGCAGCAATTTAAGTTTCCAAATTATAGCTGAATATTTCAAATGCTTTACATGTGCAATGGATAACTTATTTCCTTAAAAAAAGTTGAAGGTTGATTTTTATCTGATTAAGCAAACTGACATAATATGGTGCAAGACCTATTTTATATTCATGTAAAAAATGTATGCCAGTTTTTGATAGGAGACTTGTTTGATTGCCAATTTTGCAGCTGCTTTTTTTTCATTTCATCATAGGAATATATTTTCAGATCAGTTTAAACTCTTATGTGATGTTTGTAAGCCAATGGCAATTGCTGAATCACATTCTTTAAAATTATATTTCTTGTATTATAAAAAGTAAATGCTATTATTTGATGAAGAATCATGACAGGTATCCATTTATTGATGTACATATGTTTTATAAAACTCTATTTGAAGCATGGAATGGAAATATTTATATAATTATAAATATATGTACATCTGCCGATCTAATTAATTGCAATAGGGCTAATGAATGTATTAATCTAACTTCAAACTATAATTATATCATATTCTACAAATTACAAAATTTAAGATAAATAATATTTAAAAAAGAGTGAAACATGAAATGGCTTAATTATCTTATTAGGACATGTTTGGGTCAGATTTAGCCGGCTTAGCCTAATAAACTGTATGATAAACTAAACTGCTATGGACAAACACTTTTTGGCTATATAAGACCTATTCATTCACTCTATAAATTGAATAAGTTAAAGAGTAGCTAAGCTATTTGGCTTAACTTTTTGGCTTTTAGTTGATTTTTCTAACCTTAATTTAATCACTAGACTACATTTGCACATTTTTTATGTGTTGAGGGACTAAATTAGGATTTAAAGATGTCAAAGGACTATTTTGGATAATTTAAACAGTTGGGGGATTTTTTTTAGCGCATTACTCAAAATTTATATCAAATTAACTTTTCTATTTAAATTCTTATCACTGTTAAGTTTTGAAAACTTAACATGGAAGGATCACCCTCCTTCCACTTACTAGGGCTTTATTTATGTGAAGCACTGTCTTATTTTAAAACTATTTAATTAATTGAATGCTTATAAAATAAACAATTATTAAATAAAAGGACTATTCCTTATGTAAACAAATCTACTATTTTATTATATAGGGAAATTTGATTTTAAGGGAAAGCTTTCAATTAATATGGTTGAACAAATCATTTTATTAGATATTTCTGAAAAATAATTTATTTCTTGCTGTCTGTTTAAAAAATTATACTAAAAATTTAAATTTATGCATATTTGAATTAATGCTGTTAGCATTTAAAGTACTAATTTTTAGAGAATTAAATGCCTCTATTAATATTTTTGCAAGTCTCTTTAGGAAGTCATTGATTTTAGTTTTATATCTTAGGCAAGCTATTTAAATACTACATCTAATTTGTCTTTCGTTATCAAATATTAATATATTTTAAGCATATGAGCTTCAAATAAAACTACATGGTATGATTTTCTTTTAGATAAAAATAATATCTTTATTATATTGCATCATTTTAAACTATTAAAGACCTTAAAATCTATTCTTAGGAATTTAAATATGCCATCCATTAAAATAACATTAACAAAAACAGTTTATTAGCCTCACATGTTCCTACAAATAATATATATAGATGAAATTGTCTTTTCTCAAACAATGGTCAATTCCTAGTGCTGTTCTATTTACATCTATAACCAACCAAGAGGCTGAACAAATTTTATAGAATGACAATGGTAATTCCTAGATCCAATTCTATCATAGAAGTTCAATTAATATTTCTATATTAGTATGTCGAGGGCATCTAAAGCCTCATCCCAAAATCCGGAATAAATCTCTTATAAAGTTAACATGAACCATTTGATAAAAAATATTCGCACATTAAAAACAATGTCTTACATCCGGACTGTAAATAAACTCTTTCCTTTTAAAAAATAATAAATAGACTTTTCTTTTGATTCAATTTGAAATTTATTTTTGTTGGTGGATTATAAACTAGAAAGCAATATAAGAAAATATGCTAATGAAAATTTTCAATTACTATATATGTTTTCTAACTCACTTAGAAGATGGCACGCTAAATAATTTTTGATATTTATTAGAAAGAATATATGTTAGATAATTTCAATGGTTTACAGAATGCCTACTGATCAGCTACACATGATTCTAAGAGATTGTTAAGAATCAGGAGATATTATTATGTCTATTTTCTGTCGCTCAGCATATTTTGTTAAAAAAATTTAAAAATTAAAGAATAATGGCTCTTGTTTCTTTAATAATCTGGAGTAGACATTTGAAATATGTTGTTTTGTTTAAATTTGGAGTTTTTGTATGCTCTCGAGTATCAATGATGTTTTACTTCTAAATTGACTAAATGACGGGAACAAAAAAATTTTGTTTTTTATTTGATTGTTTGTTAATGTTTATTCTAAATATCTGTTGTTGATCGAATTAAATTCACATTGATTTGCACGTCTATAATAATTGGCTTGTTTTATTATTACATTCCTTAATTTTTTTAGGTCATGATGTACTAGTTTGTTTTGTATGATTATACATGTTTCAAGTTTGTTTGCTTTTATATTTGTATTTTTAGGAAAGTTGACAATACTTGTTTTTGGGTTTATTTATAATCTTTCTACTCTCTTAATTAATTAATCAAGCTAAATGCAAACCAAGCTCAACGTATTCAGTTTTAAGCAAGTCAAATACAGTCAAATATTCAAGCTTGGTTCCGTCCCAAGCCAACTAGATAGCAGAATAACCAAGCCATGTTTGAACAAGGGCGTTTTCGATATGGTTCGGCTTAGTTCAATTGTAGCCATGATAGAACTTATTGAGCTACAGGCAACTTTTCTTATCTATGATTTTCTCGTAGGATGATAATGATTTACTCTGGAGATCTCCGGGAACACCTGTTTTCACCGCCCCTGAATGCTGTATCGGTATGAAAATTAATGGACAATAGCTCAATTATATGTTTACTTTTCATTGAGTAACATTTTTAAAATTGTTTTATTTTTTAATTTATATTGCTAGGCTTTAACTACCATGGAAAAACAGCTGATGTATGGGCTGTAGGTGTTACTTTGCACTGTATGATTTTGGGATATTGCCCATTTGTTGGAGAGAGCTTACAAGAAACTTACGACAAGGTATATTTATGAACTTTTATCAAGCCACTTCTTTTTGGCTACCTTCTATCCTTGTGCTAAATCAGTTCTCTCACCACAACCTTCTTAATTACAGATAGTGAATTGCCCTTTACAAATTTCCGAAAATTTAGATCCTGATCTTGAGGCGTTGCTTCGTGGGCTTCTTTGCAAGGGTTAGTAAAATTTCCATTGCCATTTTGTGCTCTGTTGTAATAATTTTTTGAGGTTTCTTTTATTAAAAATAACTCATAATTGTTTTGATTAAAATTTGTTATCTTTATTGAGGTTCCATTTTTTCTTTAGCGTTTGTTCTAAAATTTTATAAATCTCCAAGGCTGAAACTAACACACCGGGTACTTTGAAATTAAGCTTAATCATTAATCAGTGAAAAAAGAAATAAAATTATATTGGCATCTTGGTTAATCTATTGAATTTATTTTATTTTTGTTTGTTCAAGACATGAATTGTATGTTAGGAGTAATTATTTTACAGCAAAAGAGCCAAATTACCCCCACATTCTTTATGATCAATTAAAATGATTTTATTATTTGCTCTGTACCCATGTACACTGGGATTTTTTTTCTTTTTTTCTTTTGCTTCGAACAAGAACAGAGCTTTCGTTCTCTAATCCTTCCAATCATCATTTTGCGCTGCAATTGTTAACCCCAATTGTTGAGAAGGTTTCTGACAATGATGCCTCATTCCTGGCAACGCCTTTGTTAGCAGTAACAGAACCCTAGACTAAAATGAGGTCACTTCGCCAGCATGCCTCTCTGCAGTTGCCTCGATAGCTATTTTGATATCGGATTTTCTATGGCCTTTTTTCTTAATGTTAGGCTTATAATATCTTGAGTTCATTGCATAATTTCTATATAATTGATGAATGACTTCTCCACCAAAGTTATATTTTGATTTGAGAGCGTTTTTCCTCTTTTGTTATTCTTAGTGCAATTTGCTTAAAACCAAAAAAAGTTATATATTTTCAATGTCGAGCACACAACTATCCCGATTATTCTTCTTATAGATACATAACTCACTGAATTTTTGATTAACTTGACGGATGTCTAGGAATTTTTTTCATATTTAGTTCAACGCTTCGTCCAAGCCTAATGATCTTGGCATGTATGACAGATAGTTGATGTGATATGTATACCAAAGTCCTTTATGGCTTGGGGAAGGAAGAATCTTGTCTTTTAAGATATCTTTTGAGCCTGGAAACCACATTGAAATAAACCTCAGCAAGTGGTAGAGCTGTAACCATTGGAAGAAGTTCAAGTTCTGAATATAGCTTGAAATATGTACTTGTAGCAGGACCCACTTTATGACAATGATAGTGGTACTTGTACTTTGCATCACCACATACCTATCTAAATATAAGCAGTTGCTAGAAACCAAGGCACCAATACCTATCTAGACTTGATCTAAGTGCTCTTTGGTGATCTTTAGCTTCATGAAAATATGAGCTAACAAGAGAGGAAGTTAACTTTCCATCACAGCATCATTTTTTAGTGGCCTTCCAAAATCAATATGAGAGACCACAAAGTTAACTACTTGCTTAAATGGATTTAGAGCTTGCAAAATGCCACCCAAACAAGTTTAAACAGAGATTTGATTGTTAAAAGCCACATCGGGAGCTCCTCTTCTTGGCTAATCAAACAGAAGAGTAGATAACTGGGAAGTAGGGCCTATACGACGGGGAACACCCAAGCACAATCTTTATGCTTGGATAGCTTAATGAATGCAAGCTTGCGATTGATCAATCCAACAATCAACTATCTGCTGGATTCTATGAAACTAGATGTTTTTGGATAGATATTCCATTAGCGACTGACTCAGAATTTTCTAATATGAAAAAATTCAAAAGGTTTGGCAATCACATGAATCCTTTTTCAAAACATAAATAAGATAATAAAGAGCAGATAATGGGTTAGGAGGACCTACACAATTGGGAACCCCTAAGATAAATTGAGTGAAGTTCTCAAATTTTAGACCGGATGATGCAAGGCAACACTAGGGTAAGGTGTTGCCAGCTCTAATGCAATCCTAGGGTTTGTGAATGTTTGTGAATGCAGATTTTAAAATGTATTCAGTAATTTAAGCACCTTTTGCACAGATGTTTCTATTCGTTTAAGCTTTAGCAATTGCATACAGAAGATTTCACATTAATTTGAAATAACTTTCGTTGGCGATAGGGTGTCGTGAATCGCGAACGGAAAGAGCGGTCGACACTGGTTCCGGATCAAAGGGAAGGCTCCGATTCGGAAAGGAAACTCGCTATTCAAGTTAAACTTGCCATGCGGATGTGTTCGGAGGCGTTTTCATTCCGAAACCACTTGCAGCGACCGAATTTAGATTTGAGCTCCTACAAATAACTTCTACCCAAAAATCGCACAAGAAAACAATTAAATAAATTCAATTTTAGGGTTTAGGAAGGGCAAACACACGCTAGTTTTAATCGGGAGCGAGAATGGTGATCTGGGAAGATTCCTTGCGTGAAACTGACTAGTGTCGGCGTTGTCGTGGGTTGGAAGATCGGCTGTAGCGGTTCTGGTGGAGGGTGACATGGCAGAGGCGGCAACTATGGTGGCGGTGGCGGCTGTGACAAGGGCGGAGGCTACGGCGGCTACGAAGGAGGCTATGGCGGTAGCGGCAGCAACGGCGGCAGCTACAGCGGCTGTTCTGCAGGGGAAATTCTGAAGGCGGCAAGGTGGAGGGTCCGGAAGGTGGCGGTTAGGGCTTGGAGAAGGAGGATTCGGAAACTAGGGTTCCCCGGGGAAAACAAGAGTCGTTCTCGTTGCTTGGAGAAAACTTAGAATTTCTATTAAAAAAAAATTACTCATAAAATACAGATTTTGGGTATTTATAATACCCTCAAAGCAATCATTACATGATACAGATGAAAATAAATGCATAAAAATAAAAATGGCTCTTGTAACTGACAAAAATAAATGCATAAAATAAAACGGCAACGTCATGTCTAGTACGGGTCCGGGCGGGCTCGACGGCGGGACCTGCGTCAAAGATGGTCCCCATCAACTCTCCCTCGCTCAAAAGCACTCATCACCGGTGAGCGGTCTGCGCGGTAGCGGGCTAAGAGGTTAGCATCCAATCTCTCGATCTCCTCTGCAAGTACCCAATTGTCCTCCATGTCATGTCGTCCTCTCCAACGAACCAAATATCTCTGGAAGCCACCATCAATAATGGCAACTGTCTCCTCATCCAAAATCAGTTCTGGCAGTGAATCTCCTTGTGGCAATCTGTCTGTGGACCTCGGTATCGGCAATAGGTCCTCAACTGAAGCTCTGTCCTCTGATGTTGGGGTGCTACCATCAGGGATGGTAGTAGTAGGGGGAAAAGTAGGCATGGCTGTCTGTGGAGCTATATCCTCACCAACACTCTGCTCTCTCATACGTTCCGGTACGGAACTATTTGTAGAAGGCTCCTCAAATCCCAGTGGGTGTCCGTAGAATCGGGTCAGATCAGCCACATTGAACACTGGATGTACTCCCCAATCACATGGCAAGGCTAACTGGTATGCATTCGTACCAATCCTTTTTGTCACCCTATATGGTTCGGTTCTTCTGTCGGCCAGCTTCTTTAGGCTTCCCGAGGGAAGCCTATCCGGACGCAATCACACCATCACCAAGTCACCTACCTCAAAAGATGTGTCCCTTTGTATGGCATCAGCTTGTAGCTTAAATGATCGTAGTTGCTGTGCAATTTGTGTTCAATCTTCTTATGTAATTCATGCAATTGTAATGCAAGTTCTGATACAAGCTGACTCGTCCTATGAGTGTACGGTAGGGGAACTAAATCTAGAGGAACCCTAGCCCTATGGTTGTGAACTATCTCGTTTGGAGACATCCCAGTTGACCGGTTTAATGAATTGTTCTTATCTAATTGGGCGTGTGGTAATATCAGATCCCAATTAGCCTTGTGGTCCCCAACTAGACATCTCAGCAAATTCCCTAGCTACAGTTGCAACCTCAGTCTGGCCATCGGTCTGTGGGTAGTAGGCTGTCAAAAACATGAGCTTGGTACCCATAAGACGCCACAAGGTTTTCCAGAAATAGCTCGTGAACTTTATCCCTGTTAGTCACTTTCGTCTTAGGTACACCCCTATGAGCTACCACCTCTAAAATAAAGTTTCGCCATGGCAGAGGTGTCGTTAGTTTTGCGGCACGGAATAAAATATGCCATCTTGGAGAAGCGATCTACTACCACCATGATGGAGTCGTGCTGACGTTGTGTGCGTGGTAGTCCTAGCACAAAGTCCATATTGACATCCTCCCAAGGGGTGGAAGGAATGGGTAGAGGTGTACAGTCCATTTGTTTGCTTATTTCCCTTTGCAACCTGACACACCCTGCAACTTCTCACAATCTAAGCGATGAATCTCACCATTCCCAGCCAGTAAAATCTCTCCTGAACAAGATCTACTGTCTTGTCCCTCCCAAAGTGTCCTCCTAGTCCTCCACTATGTAACTCCCATACTATAAAATTGCGCATAGACGTATTGGGAATGCATAGCCGTGTGCCCTTAAATAGGTACCGGTCCCGAATGACATAGTTCGTAGTGTCGTGGTATGGGTTGGCGGCTAGAGCACTGTAGATGCCACAAAATCAGGGCATGTGGCATAATCCTCGATCATGCGCTCAAAGCCTATCACCTGGGCTCTCATCTCTGTGAGGACAAGAGTAACTCTGCTCAAAGCATCAGCGGGTGTGTTATCTTTCCCTTTGCAATGTTTGAGTACGAAGTCGTACTCCTGTAGGAAAGACACCTAGTGTAGGATAAACTAAGAGCTTGGTGATCCGAGTGTAGGATAAACTCCTTCGGCAACAGTTAGTGCCTCCAGTGTCCAAGCTCTGCACTAAAGCGTAAAACTCACGCTCATAATTAGAATAATTTAGCTTTGGGCCCGAGAGATTCTCGCTGAAATATCCCACGGGGTGGCCCTCCTGGGTGAGGACTCCACCAATCCCAATGTCGGAGGCATCGCAGGACACCTCAAAGGTCTTGCCAAAATTTGGCTGTCTCAACAATGGGACAGATGACATCTTCTCTTTGATAAGCTGGAATGCTTTATTAGCAGAAGATGGCCACTTGAACTCGCCCTTCTTGGTACACTCCGTGATAGGGGCCATGATATCACTAAAATCCCTTATGAAACGTCTGTAAAAAGTGGTCAGGCCGTGAAAGCTACGCACGTCATGGATGTTTTGTGGCGTGGGCCACTCCATGATAGCCTTCACCTTCTCGGGATCAACGGAGATTCCCGAGGAGCTAATTATGTATCCTAGAAAGATGACATACTCCACGAAGAATGTGCACTTCTTCAAGTGGATGTATAGATTTTCGGCTCGCAAGGGCTCGAAAATGGCGCGAAGATGACCTAGGTGGTCATATCTAGAGTGGCTATACACCAGAATGTCATCGAAATAGACGACGATGAACTTACCCATGTAAGGCTGGAAGACATGAGTCATCATCCGAGCAAAGGTGCTTGGGGCATTGGATAACCCAAAGGACATCACTAGCCACTCATACAATTCCTCCTTCGATTTGAAGGCAGTCTTCCACTCGTCTCCCTCTCTAATCCTAATCTGGTGGTATCCGCTCCTCGGATCTATCTTTGAGAAGATAGCGGCACCACTCAGCATGTCCAACATGTCGTCTAATTGCGGAATGGGGAATCTATACTTCACAGTGATTCGGTTGACAGCTTGGCTGTCAGCACACATGCGCCAAGTTCCATCCTTCTTGGGGGCAAGAAGGGCTGGAACAGCACATGGACTCATATTGTGACGAATGAATCAACGGTCTAATAGCTCAGTGATCTGCTTCTGCAGCTCAGCGTGCGCTGCGGGGTCTAAACGGTAGTGAGGCAAATGGGGTAGGGAGGAGCCAGGGACTAGATCAATGGCGTGCTGGATCGACCTCATGGGAGGTAATCCAGCAGGAAACTCCTCAGGATGGACATCCTGGAACTCCCCGAATAATATTCAAGTCCTTCTTCCGTTCTATGGGCGGAAGGGTCTCCTTGGTAGCTTTCGGTCTCGGGTGTGAGGCTAAGGGTCTGATGGGATTCAGGACCACCTTCTGCCCATTCAGCATGAATGAACATGTGTCGGTTCTGCTATGAATAGTCATGTCCTTATCATACAACCATGGTCTTCCTAAAAGAACGTGGCAAACATCCATGGGCATGACATCGCACCAGATCCGATCGGTGTAGGGTCCGATCGTGATGGGTACGAGACATCTGCGCGTCACAGGAATAGTAGTCTTGGTAACCCAAGCTACCTGAAAAGGTGATGGGTGGGGCTCAGCAGTGACCCCCAGACGTGCAATTGCGGACTCAGCCACAACATTCATGCAACTGCCGCTATCAATCATTAATCTGCATGACTTCTCCCCTGTTTGGAAGAAGGCTTGGAAGATGTTGGTCCTCTAATAATCAGTAGACTCTTGGGGTGTGGCCATCATACATATCACCACTAGGAGGTTCGGGTCAAACTCTTCATCACTGGGGGCCCTTAAGTCAAGCTCATTCAACACAACACCAACATCATCAATTTTGGTTGGGGCAGACTCATCGTCTTTAGCCCCCTGAATCAGTAATGTGGTGAGCTGCTTGGTGCAGTTATTGGCATAGTGCCCAAACATACCATATCTGAGGCACTTAATGTGTGCCAGACTCACAGCTCGTACGAGGGCCTTTCCCTTATCCTCTCTCGTGGCCATGCCCGTAGTCTTGGCTCCATCACTTCGAGCCTTCGGGTCATCCCGTTTATCAGTCCTAGTCGTTTTTGATTTGCCTCTATATCAGTCGCAATAGACACAGTGTGTTCCAAATTATACGTCGTAGCAAATGAGTTCGCTACGAATCTCTGTCCTCAATCCGTACTTGAATTTGGACAGGGTGTCCAACTCAGACTCACGGATGCGGCAGCGTATCATGAGATCTTTCATTTCGTCGTAGTACTCTGGGACGGTCCTAGTGCCCTAGCGCAATGCTGTCAGCTCATCACGCAGTCGACTCATGTAGTATGTTGGTATGTACTGGGCCTCCAGTAGGGCTTTCATCTCAGCTCAGGTAGTCACTGGAGGAAGCCCATTGTACTCCATCTGTCTCTCTTTTCCTAGCCAGAAGGTCTTCGCTTTCAGGGTGAGTCTCATCTTGGCAAAGCGGACCTTCTGATCCTCATACATACCGTACCAGTCAAAGTAACTCTCAATGTTGAGAATCCAGTCTGTGAAAATCTTGGGGTCCATCATGCTGTCATAGCTAGGAGGGTTTAGCTTGAGGACACGCCAGGTCTGGGCGTCTGTCTCGCATAGGTCTATCAAAATCATCCTCAAATCGGGGGTAGTCATCGCGTTCCCAGGTGGGAATTTGCGGCAACCATCCCGTCCTCTGGGAGGTGGTCCATAGTAATCCTCTCGTGGGGGTCCTGAACAAGACGTCTCACATCTCTATGCCTAGCATGTATGGGTCCCCCCCCTCCCAGCGCTGATCATCAAAAGGGGCATCAGGTCGGACCCTAAAGGCATCATCATATCTAACATCTTGAGGACCAACAGTCTGGGCCTCGGTGTACGCGCTCCCTGGTATATCTCTGGAGTTAGTCTATCCTCATCTCGCTCGTGGTGTAAATCATGTGGACCTAAATGTGGGTCCAGATCCTCATGAGGGGCATCCACTCAAGTCACGAAACGGTTCGTGGATGGTTCACCTCCTAAACCTAACGGGTTAGATCCTCCTCCACCCGTGTGCTCCAGTTGGTTCACCTGTCCTATAATTCCTCTCATATCCGCTCTCAATGTGTTCATCTCTTCCCTCAGGTGGTGTTTCTCCGCGTTCCATTCCATGCGGAAGTTCCTAAACTAGATAGGTTCATCGTGACTCAAGTGCGGTGCAACATGGGACATCTTCTGCGCTTGGTGCATCTCAGATTTTAAGTGCTGACTGTGGCTACCCATGCTAATCGTCCTACCACTCATCAAATGCATGCAATGATGAATGCGATTTTTTTTTTTAATATGTATGCACCTAGACTCCTGACTCCTATGTATGCAGTGACGAGAACCTTAGGAGAGTAGGATTCTGAAATTTCAGAAAATTTCGGAACCTCTCTCTCTGATACCAACATTTGATGCAGGGCAACACTAGGGTAAGGTGTTGCCGGGCTCTAATGCAATTCTAGGGTTCGTGAATGTTTGTGAATGTAAATTTTAAAATGTATTTGATAATTTAAGCACCTTTTGCACAGCTGTATCAATTCATTTATGCTTTAACAATTGCCTACAGAAGATTTCACATTAATTTGAATTAACTTTCGTTGGCGATAGGGTGTCGTGAATCACGAATGGGAAGAGCTGTCGACACCAGTTTCGGATCAAAGGGAAGGCTCCGATCCGGAAAGAAAACTCGCAATTCGAGTTAGACTTGCCATGCGGGTGTGTTCGGAGGCGTTTTCGTTCCGAAACCACTCGTAGCGACTGAATTTAGATTTGTGATCCTACAAATAACTTCTACCCGAAAATCACACAAGAAAACAATTAAATAAATTCAGTTTTAGGGTTTAGGAAGGGCAAACACATGCCGGTTTAAACCGGGAGCGAGAACGGTGATCCGGGAAGATTCCTTGCGTGAAGCGAACTAGTGCCAGCGTCGTCGCGGGTTGGAAGACCGGCTGTAACAGTTCTGGTGGAGGGTGGACATGGCGGAGGCGGCAGCTATGGTGGTAGTGGCGGCTATGACAGCGGCGGCGGCGGCGGCAGCTGTGGCGGCTGCGAAGGAGGCTGTGGCGGCAGCGGCGGCGGCTACAGCGGCTGTTCTGCAGGGGAAATTCTAGAGTGTTTTTAATAAACGATCGGAGGGCTAATATTCGTCCCTCCGATCAATACATGAAACGGATGAAAATAAATGCATAAAAATAAAAATGGCTCTTGAAACATACGAAAATAAATGCTTAAAAATAAAACGGCAACATCATGGCCGGTACGGGTCTGGGCGGGCTTGGTGGCGGGACCCGCATCGAAGATGGTCCCCATCACCGGAGGGGATGGAGGACCACCAGATTGGTCTTTAGTGTAAAGGGGGTTCACTAGAGGTACCAACACTACTGAGGTATGACCATTAGGTGACGATCGGTGCAGTGATGTCCTGTCCAAATTTGATGGGGGGGTGTTCAAGCACCTTGGAGGGATTGAAGCACTGATACGGCTAGTAGAGACAGCAATAATCACCGGAGAAAGAGACAAGGTTGAATAGAAGGAGGCAGCAGATGTTGGATCTTGTTTAAAGGGCTACTATAGCAGGGGGGAAATTCCCACTAAACGTTAACGATCGCCACCCCACTTACAGCCCCTACAATAACAGACACTGGATGCTAATCAGCACGTAGCGGCCACAGCATAGAGGAAAGTTCTTGCGACTAAAGGACGATAACAAGTAGAGTCAAAGCTAACTCAAGCCACTTAGCAAGCATGTCATATGAATTGAGGGGTCTAAGCAAGGCGGAACTCAATCGAGGTGCCCAAGCCTAGTCTAAGCCAGAATAGAGACAATTCAAGCATTGCGCCGCAAAGTCAGATACGAAGATGATGAATCATCAGAATTTCCCAAACTGATGTCCGCTGCCTTAGCAAAGCCATGTCGAGGAGATGTCCACTGCCTTGGCAAAGCTGCCACCGGTGACTAATAGATATGGCCAGAGAGACCAAACACCAGGTGGAGTAGCCACATGCGCATGCGAAGGAATGCCCTAGCCAGTGAGTGGTCAGAGCTTGCGCTCACCTATGGTCGACATGCAGATGAGGTTAACAAATGGTGAGGATACGAAGCCCGAAATGATGAAATGAGGATGGGAAGCCTATCCATTGTGTTTAGAGAGAACAGGGATGGGAAGAAATTGAGAATACTTTGATTAATATGATACATATGTATATGTTCTGCTGGATAAATACTTGCATGACACCTGAATATTGGGTATTATATATTTAACATCCAATTCTTGATATTTATAAAACTAGTATGTAATCATTCCTGGATACATAAATTCTATCGGCTTATAGTGACTTGAAGATGCTACATGATGTAATATCACCAGCTTGAAATGTTCTTATACTACTATGCAATACAAATCCAACTACATTTAAAATTAAAAAGATCACATAGCTCTCTAGTTTCATTGTTTTGTATGCAATTGAATATCATGCTTATGAAATATAAATGAAACACATAAACTTAGGAGTTATTTGGTTTGCTGGGTTTAGGTGTAAAATATTTGAATCATCGCACAATTAAAAATATGAGTGTTTGGTTTACAAGACTTGAATTAAGGGTAAAAATTTGGCAGGTTTGGAATCCCCTAATAGCCCAAAATGCTGGATTCAAAATAGATTGAACTTCGCATGGAGCATGTGTTTCATACATACTGGCCCTCTCTGTAATTTCATTGGCTGTTCCTTTGTCAACATAGAAACATTGTTGGTCCTCACCAACAACTGTGAGGCCCTTACCAGCCACTGCTGGGCTTTGTTGCCTGTTCTTACCAGCCGTCATATGCCACAGCATTGGTTTTAAGGTTTTTTTTTTTTTTTATTTACACAGGATTTGAATTCCACCCCAACGAACACTACACTGTAAATTACCAAATATCATAACTTATTTTCACTAGAATATAGCATTATCTAAAAATAATTTGCATTAGATTTCCTTAGCTTTTTTTACCTCAAACCAAATAACCTCTTAAGGAACTGTAAAATTCATTAACATTTAATTGCTTTGCTATGTTATTCGTCAATAATTGGGAAATACCAGGTATTTGATTTGCTATTATGCTAATTGAAGTTCAGAAAAAAATTTCAAAATCATCATATCATATCTCATATCATTTGAATAACATATGATGAATATCGATAATTTAGAAGGACTGTATGTTTCATGTCAAGCATGGAAATTTTGGGAGATTAGAGCTCTTGGAGCTCAGACACCTCATTATCTGTCATATCTCCATAGCCTCTACATTCTATCTTATTGTTTGGGTGTATCATTGTCACAATTGATAAAATAAAAATTATAGAAAAATTATGCTATTTTAAGGAGATAATTTTTGCTAAAAACACAATATTAAAAAACTTTAAACAAATATACTAAACCCAATATACAGTGTTATCTAAAAAACTCTAATATCTAAACATGCTATGCCAATGACATCCTACGTGCATGCATTCAAAAAATCCTAACAAAATATAAGAAACTTGATTAGTTGAGTAAAAAAAAAAAAAAAAAAAAAAAATATATATATATATATATATATATATATATATATTTAAATATGTTTTCTATCTATGTATTAACTAAGCAATCTCCTAGTGAAAAAAAAGGTGCTGTTACACTGCCCCATAATTTTCCCAATCCTTAAGCCTTATATTGGGCACTTTTCTATGGCATACAAGAATTGTGTGCAACACATTTTTATTTGTTCTCAAAAAAAAATTCTACTTCTGCATATTTGAGGATATTTGTGGTGGCCGAGTAATAACGCTTAGTTTTCTATATTGAAATAATATTTCCTCTGATATATATATATATATATATATATATATATATATATAATAAATTGTTATCTTACTCTCAAAATTTGCTTGTCATTTTCCCAAAAATAGAGAGATTACTAGAAGAAGAGAGATGATAGATTTACAACCAAAAATTTACCCACCAATGCCATTGTTACACTTGGTTTTGCCACGTCATGAAGAGCTTGAATTTAAGAGAATTTTGTGTAGGATAGCAATATTACAACATATGATGCATGCATATGCACTATTTGTCTTTATGGAAACAGGAATTTTTTTAACATCTTCCACAATTCATCGCCGGATCTAAACAGTCTAGCTTAATGCACGCTACGTAACAAAATGATCACATAATGCGATGTGAGCTGGTCTTGTAGTGCGCTTGAAGCTGCACTATTCATATTAGATGATGGATTGCGGAGGATGTGAAAGGAAGAGTGGTAAATTACTTTTAGAAGAATTTACATATTTCTTACTCAATTTATATATCATCTTGATTTCATTTATCATCAGATCCAAGAGAAAGAATGACTCTGGAATCAGCAGCTCGACATCCTTGGATGACCCGAGAAGCCGGCCCCATTCCTCTTCAGCTCTCATTCAAATGTCGATGTGGCCGTAGCTGGGAGAGGAGGGATGATGCAGGAAACAATGAAGAAGACTCGTCTCCTGCCTAGGTCCTTTTTCTTCTTAAAGCTCTTACAACATTTTATTTGTGTAAATTCATGCTTTAATTATAGAAAAATGTTTTATGCTGCCCCCAAAAACCAAAAACTCTTCAATTTTTCTCAAAATTGTAAAGTATATAAAAAGATGAGAGAAATTTGACGGGCGTACTCAATCTTGTTCTAACACCATTTCTTCACCCTTCCCTATCCCCAAAGTTTGTCCCCAAATTTGAATCTACTCTGAGGCGTCTCATTAAGGAATTATATGGCCCTTGAACAATATTAATTAGAAAATAACTCAATGCATTAATTACTTGAGATTCTTTTCAGGCAATACATTGACCATTGCGTCTCTTTTATTTTCTTATGTTCATAGCTTTTTGAAAGTAATTTCTGCTTTGCGTTGTTATTTAGAAGCTGGTTTTGTATAACAGTTTTTCAGTCAAGATGCTCAGTTTTACTTGCTGACATGGTGAGCCTAATGAACAGTATAGTTAAGCTGCTAGTGAGTTCTAAACTTGCAGACTGGCATGACTTGGCTTGCAGATATGTTCCCGTCAGCCAATATACTGGAATATATTTTGCAGTTGCTCAGTTTACAAGGTTATTATTGTTCTTACTCTATATTTTTAAAGAATCACTTGATTTTAATGAGCTTAATTGATAGGATTAACATAGTGATGTATTTTTTTATTTATTTTTTTGTGCCTTATCATCTTATAGCCGACTAAATTTAGAGTTGGTGGAGAGGGTGTGTAGGAAAAAATCCACTTTTGCTATGTGAAATGGTAGGCTTATTATGCATATGACTAAACAAACGCATGCACCCAATGAATTCCTTTTCCTTCACCCAACCCAATGTAGGGGTCCATCTCATGGATCCTTTCGAGCTCTCAGTTCGTCTTTCTGGTTGATGCCTATTCTTGTGCTCCTCAACTGTCTTTGTTCTCGTCTATTGCTCCTACCATAGTGGTGTTTCCGGGGGTGGTGAGTCTAATGGTGGTTTAATCTCTGAATTTGGGTTTATTTTTTTTGGAATAAGATGAGCTTTGAATGAGAAATGGGGCTTGAACTTATGACATTGGACACCAAATCTAAAGCTTTAACAACTAAACTACAGCACCAATAATTTATCATACATTTTTTTAGTTAATCAATTTTTTGGATGATGTTTTTTTTATCAAATCTCTCTACCAATTCTCTGCCTATAATCAATCTACCTGATTTAAGACCAAACTTTCTCAAAGTTTTAAAGATTAATTCATTAACTTATAGTTCGTTATAATTTGTGCAAACCAACACCAATAGGCCATCCTTTAAAAATCACCATTCTTAATTTATTTCATCATTAAAAATAGTAATTCTTAAATAAATTGAAACATTTTAAATGGAACCAAATCAAATGTATATATATATATATATATATACAAAAACGGCGTATACATATCTTACAAATTTATAAATATATCAAATTTAATTAAATCACAACCCTAAATAACCTAATTAGAATCAGAAGTGAGGAGCGCCGCAGTGATTTCTTCGGCGCAGGAGGAAGAAGAAAAAATCTTGTTTTTGGTCTTCTTTTCGAACACGGCGGAGGATTTCGAGAGGATGAGAAAAACCAGAATCTGAACCAAAGCGAAAAGAGCCACCTTAATTAAAAACTCCGGAGATAAAGAGAGGAAGGAGAGATCATCCATGGCTTAAGAGGTCCTCTAAGAAATCTGAGTAGGAATTTTGGGGGAGAAGAGCTTTGATTTCTATGTATATATATATAAATATGGATGATAGATGGCCGCTGAATGCCTTTTGACTTGTGCGAACATAGAAGGAAATTCAGATGGCTATAAGCATTTTGGACGTCTCTCCTCTAACTTCTTCTTCGATGAAATGCAGAAAAAAATAAATAAACTCCTAAAAAAGTGGAAAATTTTTTGGAAAAGAAATCTCAAACTTATAACAGGTTGTGAAGTAGTAAAGTAAAATTAGGAAAATTGAGCTTAATATAATTCAGGAGTAAACTCTTTTACTCGGAAATTATACAACCTATTGGAAGTGCTCTTTTTTGCCAAAATGATTTATGCTTACATGCAGCAGATTCAACTCTTTAAGCTGTCGGAGAGTAATATTTTTGCACAGCTTTCATCTTGATCTTTCATTTTGACCTTGTGGGTGCTAACACGGTGTATTGTTATAATCTTTTTGATCTTTTGCCATTATTTCCATTTTGCAATGTGGAAGATGAAGGGAGAATGGATGGGTAATTATAAAAATATGAGCTACATTCTTTGGTATGGAAGGCTTACCCTTTGATCTCAGCAAACCTATTCTTCATAGCTCCTATTGCACTTATGATACTATATGGGCAAGCAATCCCAAAGGATTATGCTCTATGTCTTGCTCTATTTATGAGTTCTGATTCCCATGTTAACTCGTCAATGGTTGCGTCATGCTTGCAAAAGTATCTAGAGTCTCTGGGTCTTCTCGGGCCACAATATCTTCTTGTTGAAGTTATTGGCTGTAGTTATTGTTGAATAATAAAAAGTTATTTTTGTCTATTCTTTCATTGAAAGTGTGTATGATTCTTCCCTATTCATTCATTGAACACATCATATATGGTTTTATTTTACTTTTGTGTGCTAATGAATGTTGTAGATGAACAATATCTTTGTCTATATTTTGGACAAATTTCTCCAATCAATATCACAAACTACTCTAAAAATATTTTTTACCTATAACCAAATATCAAACTAACCCAATAGATGAATTTCTTCAACCCTCTGTTTTGATCAATGTTCTTCGAATACCAACTACTATATTCATAACTATACTCATATCATATTCACGCACACGCATATATATATAATTCTCTATTTTTATCACTAATAAATTTATAGAGTTATTCTTACGCATTGAGAATACATTAAATATTTAATTAAATCTATTATATGTGATCTAATATTTGTAATAAAAAAAATATATATATATATATAATACATATACTTTCTTCACTCTTCCCACTAATTTTCTTCTAAGTAAAAGTTGCTTATCAAGCTGCTTAACTATTCAAATAAAGTTGCTTAGCTAATGAATTCGCTTAAAGGTTAGTTAGGCCGAGCAACAACCAGGAAAGATGGAGGGCAAATCAGTCACTAAATTATAACGCGGTCATCCCATCTTGAGGATGACTAATCAGCACGTGCGTTTTTATGTAAATTTTATCTTAATTTTGAAATTTAAAGTTTCCAGTTTAATGATGACTTGACTTGAATTCAATTCGAGTCTAGGAGTTGGACTCGGCTGTACTCGAATTGGGTTCAACTCACTCGAAATATATATAAAATAAATAAAATTATATATGTCTAGCACACAGTAGCAGTAGTTGTTCTCAGTGCAAGCGACAGTCCTTGCTCTGCCAATCAAGATCCATGGAATCCAATTCTTTGACTATTTTCTTAAGAAATTCAACAAAGGGTAGGAGTTTCGAGTCAGCTTGAACTCAATGCTATTTTAAGTCAAAATTAATTTGACTAGAACTTGAACGATTTTGAGTCGGACTAAACTCTAAACTTTTGAGTTCGATCATGAGTTGGCTCGCTCGAACTCAACTCGAAGCCAACCTTACACGTGAGCCATTGCAATGTGATATTTTTTTTTGAAAAATTTAAACATCAAGAAGGCAATTATGTAGATGGTGGGACTTATATATTTGATCTGTAAATAGTTTAGATCCAGAAACACTATGCCATAACACCATTCAAAACAGGATAAGGTAAGCATGGTTGGTTCAGAGTTTTCGTCAAGTACGATATCAAGTCGAGAAATATAAAAAATTATGTTTTGAAATATTTAATAACAGCATCATACCTTACTATAAATTATCAACTCAAAGAACAAAAAATATTTTAGAGGGTCTATTTGGCCTAAGGAAATATAAGTGTAAAATAATTTGATTACAGTTTAATCTGATTATTTTACTTATATTTGGCTGTCTGTAAAAGTATTTCAGAAAATCTGAATTTTTCTATTTCGAGTGAAATTATTTGTTGGGCAAAGTGCTCAATTGAGATATTAGTTTCAATTACAACAAATGAATAACAAATAGTAAATGAACAACAAAATATGTTCTAAATCAACCAAGAGTATTCCAATATCAATATATATTCTCATTCCATATTAAAGACATAAGAAAAAAACTCCAAGAACAATCTCATACAATCAGTTCTTGTTGCAACAATTGAATAACCCCATTTTCCTCTAAGATAGGATTGTTAGTCCCATAAATATCCATTAAAAGTGCTCAAAGTAGATGTTCTCAACCCAAAATCGGCCCCAGATAGCCACCAAGCTAAGACTCAAACTACTTGTGTCTTCCCCAAAGAGCTGCTCGGAACCGCCCCCGAATAGCTACTTAAACAACACTAAACAATATCAACAACATCTCTCAAATAACTTCCCAACGAGTTTAAATAACAACCACAAAACAATCTATTCATGCACCATAATTAGCCTAAAATGTAGCGTACAAAGAACTATAAAAGAACATCCAAAGCACTTCTATAACTCTTGTGTTATTCTCAAAGTAGTAGGAAATAACAACATTATTTTGATTTGCAGCTCAAAACATCTTACATACTATATATATACATACAACTTTTTTCTCAAACCATGACAACACAACCATCTGAACAAGAACACGAGTTCATCAAATGATACATGAGTTTTTTTCTTAGCTCAAAGACTATAATACATAGAACACAAAGGAAATGGAGAAGGAGAACGCTATCATTAAAACTGATAAATCCACATTTACAGGTAGAAACACCAAAGAATATTTTGATGATCTCATCGTCCAACCAATAGAATATACAAAAAACACTTAAATGATGCGACATTCAAAATAAATATTTGTACAAATATAAGTCTTTCAACACACACCATCAAAAAAATTTGATATAAAAAACAAATTATGAAAATTTTATAACTATTAAAATGATGCCATTATAAGCAAATTGCTCGCTTGCTACAACAATGAGGAATCTCACGATATATAATCACAAAGGCTTCTCTGTTTGGCAATCATGACCGGGCATATTCTTCCTTCGCTGCCAAATCACTTCACAATATAATGATTATATACTAATACATTCAGTACTCGTCATTCGTCGCTTTGGCCGAGTGGTTAAGGCGTGTGCCTGCTAAGTACATGGGGTTTCCCCGCGAGAGTTCGAATCTCTCAGGCGACGGTTTTATTTATACTTCTTTCATAATTTTTATGTATTTCCTTAAAATAAAATTAAAATTTTCATTAATTAACTTGTTAGTCGAAACTTGGTAGGCTAAATAAAATAATTAATTTAAGAAAAAAAAGAATTAAATACTTTGCTCATGTGCCTATTAAAATACACATTTTATGATTTTAAATGAAAATCCTAGTTATATATTTATTTAATATTTTTAGGTGATTCGAGCTCAATTTGATTCGAGTCGAGCACAACTTAAACTCAGCTCGAATTGGGATCGAGTCATCCCGTTAATTCGAGAATCATTCCAAAAATTTTACGTCGAGCCCAATTCGATTCAAAATTTGAGTGACTTTTAATATTTGGTAAAATTGTCAACCCTAGCGGACTTATATTTGAAGAATTTGGTTGTATACTGAATTATTTTATTCTGAAGATATATAATTACAATAAATTTATGATTTTAACAGTCATTTTACTAGTGTGATTTCTATTCCTCTAGGCTCTCATGTATTTTTATAGACTTGTTTAAGAGAAATGTTATTTAGACTCGCTGACATGGCACCTAAAAATATCCATCCAATATGACATGATATCCAAATTCAATTGGATGAGTATTTTTGAGTGCCACATCAACGGATCTAAATAGCATTTCTCCTTATTTAAAGAGGTGTGTGCCGTAATATAATTAATATATCTAAATTTAATATATAATTAAAAATAATTGAAATTTGTTAGTCAAAATAATAGTTATAGCTATATTAAAAACATTTAAGTATTAGAACTCATAAATTTATTTTTATTCTCCACATAATTGGGAACAATGCATATTGTTTCACCATAATTTATAAAAATTTAAGAAAAAATTTGACAAAAGAGAAGAAATCTTATAACTGTTTGAGCATATTAAATTCTCTTAATGCAAGTGAAAAAAAAATTAAAGTAATTGGTTGTGAATAGGGCTGGGAATTTGAAACCAAATTTGAAATTGGCTCGATTTGCTCGAATTTTGAATCGTATTGAACTCAGCTTGAAATTTTTTTAGTCGAGTTCGAATTCAATGGCTCAATTGGAACACAATAGGAGTCAAGTTCCAAGTTGAGTATGACAACTCAAATTGAGTTAATCACTCAATTTTTATAAATAATACAACTTATAATATTTTCAAAGCTACTCGCTATCCCAAGCGGTTAACAAGTTCCAGTCAGAGACTCGCTCGCTCGATAGCTTTCAAATATCTTCCAAAAAATATAAATGACTAAGATTTAAAGAATTAAATAAAATAAAAAATATTATTAAATTCACTTTTATTTGTGAAGCCCATAAAAATATATTGAATTCCCTCTTATCGTGTTTACACAAACAAAAACTTGCCGGGCTTTACATAAAATGAATGAAAATACATGAACTAAATCTCTCAAAGAAATTTGTCAAGAATAGTTAAGGACGAGAATAAGACTTTACACTCATCATCTTCAATATCAGCCCCCCAACGATGATACCTTCCTCTGCAGCTTCCCCTTCAGCTGCCTGATCTTGGCATCCACTCTAGCAGTGAACCCAATCTTGGTTTCCTGCCTAGCCTTCGACCTCTCTCTCGACCACATATGCTCATCAGCGAGATCCTTCTTGAAGTGTTTGATCTCTTGAATCACATGGTGGTCCAAAGGATGGAACAATCTTTGGTAGGAGAGATGAGCAAAGTAAGGAATGTTGCATATTGCTGCCACGAGAAAGGTTGTGATCCAGTACATGGGAGCGGGGCCGAGGGACTCGACCAATACGTGGAAGGCGTTGCCGGAGACAACAGGGGATACGAATCCGTAGCCGAGCAGGAAGAGATACCATGTGCAGACGCTCCCCAACACAAAGAGGTGCTGAATCCAAGTGAAGTGGCTCATGGAGAGGGCTATCTGCATGTTCACGGCCCATATGATGCAAGTGAACATGGTGGTCCCCACCGCCGCCATGTCGGCCGCCCGCCCCTCGGACTGGAACGCCTGAGCGTAAAAGATGCTGATGGTGACAAAAAATACGACAAGGGACGAGCAGAGGCCGTTCGCCATCCAGGCAATGATTCGCGGCCAGTCGAAGAATAGGTTCTTTGGTCCTTGCTGGTACAGTGCTGGGAACTGCAGAGGAGCAACCATGTGCATGATAATTATATGGATATCGAAATAATCAAAGAGACTAATATACAAAAAATGATCACATGGTGATTCAAAGGATGGAATGAATGGGAAAATTTGATTACGATAGCTCAAAAAGACTAAGCGTGGATTTATTTTAGTTCCAAGCGTACTCTTCTAAGAAAATTTGCTTAAAACAATTTAAGGGGTGGCATCTACTTACAGATGCTCGGGTTGATGATGAATTTTACCAGTGGCAATTCCTGCACAACTTTGGCTACCCCCATTGGCTCATCCTCTCTAACATGAAATGCTAGAGAAGATGGTTTTATTGGGATCAAGTAATGCATGTGTTTTGTGTTCCTCGTAGGAGATTTAAGAGCATGTTGCTCTCTCTATTTACTTACCATGTAGCTAATTGAACCCTTGGTGCCTTATTTTTTATAATGTTGAAATGCATTCATCTGAGGGAGAGTAATGGTTATTGTGTGATGGAAGCAGGGGCACAAACGAGCCAAATCCAGTTTAACTAATTACTCAAGCTCAAGCTCAACGCAATTTCATGAGTTCAAGTCAATTCATTAGCCGATAAATTTTTAATAAAATGAAATTTTTTTTGTTAAAATATTCGTAATAATTAAAATATAAAAGTGAAAAAAAGGATTGTTTATTATATTCAATAAATTTATACGCATTTAAGTAAATGTTGATAAATTTATGTGCATTTAAACTAACAAATTATTAATAAGCTAACTAATCAAAATGGTTTGGACTCAAGTATGACTCCTTGGCTCAACTAGGTCAGTTAAACGAGTCAAATTCGAGTAGCTCGTAAGTCAGCTTGCCTTAACTATACCCCTAGATGTAAGGATTATCAACGCACATATTGAATCATTAGTCTAGAAATACTAGAGTTGGCTGTCACTCATGAGTTTAAGTTCAAAATAGAGATAATCATTAGTATATCTAATTCAGCTTCTGCCCTAATTAATTAATCCATCCAAGCAAAGGCTTTTGAAATAAAAAAGTTACTATTCAAATCCGTAGCATCTTGTTCACAATGGTGCCATTTGAAAAGAAACTAAATAACAAGAGCAGCAAACACAGCTTGAAGCAAACCTGCAGACAAACTTCAGAGGATACGTCTTGTTCAAAAACTCCGAGTGATATAACCGGCAATGATGTAAGAATGACATTGAATAATATCATGTACCAGTCCTCGTAAACTGATTGGCCTGAAAATCCGGTGTATGCCTCAAAATAAAACAAAGTGAGGCCAAATGCTATGTTCTTGTAGAAGAAATAGCATACCTGCAAGCACGAGTTCAAGGAAGTTAGGAGCTGAAAGATATTTCCACGCCTGTTTATAAAATCTTTAGCAGCATAATTATCATGTTATGTACCATCTGTGCAATCCTTTTGTAGCACCAATGACCGTGGACAACAAGAAGCCTTTCCAAACACCGGAATTGGGCGATAGAGAAGTCGCTTGCCATCACAGCCTGCAGAATGCTGAAGAGCTATCAGATTATGTTCCATAAGTTAAGAAAATTTATCTAATATGAGCCTGGAACATAGATGGAAGTTGGATTAAACACAATCTTCATAGAAGAATCTATATTAAGTGGAAGTCAGACGTTCACATAACGATAATAAAACCTGCATTCCTTCAACTCCACTGATCCCAACGCCAATATCAGCCTCTTGTATCATGCCCACATCATTTGCACCATCTCCTATTGCCAAAGTAGTTTTACCTGTTCCTTCCTTCACCAGTCGAGTTACCTAGAATAGAAGGATTGAATAGGAATGAATTAACCGGTTGATAGAAACGTATAAAGTTGGGCTAGATACACCAATGTTCAAACTCAATTTTCACCCAAAAGTTTATGTTTGTAGGACCTAATCAATGCTATTTTTACTCCACTCTCTTTTCAAATTTCAAGATAAGGGACTAGAATACCCTCGCATGTTTTAATAAAATTAGCATACTTTGATAAGTAAGTGGCCTTTTATTAAGTTCAAGAATTGGCGGTGTTAATTTAAAAGCAAAAAATACCAGTGCTTTCTGCTTTGGGGAGACCCGGCAGCACACAACCGAAGAACAATCAACAGCTAAATCAAGAAAATGATGTTTCATATCATCCTCTAGGGCATAACTTAAAGCTTTCCCGTCAATTATTAAAGCAAATGCTGCATGAGGGTCCTTCTCTAGCTTGATCATTTGGGATGCATTGTTGATTTGCAGCAGAATATTATCTTTGATAGTCTGCTCTGACACCAATCATGGACGTAAAACATGCTATTAATCAACCAAATTGAAAGCATCATGCAAAGACTTTCAACCCTAGAAAAAAAAAAACTTACCTTCTTTGCATCTTGGTCTAAGAAATCGGTATTCATTGTCAATATGGAGATTTGTTTCATTCCTTGTCGAAGCAAGCTGCATGCAAATCTGCAAGTACCAAAATGTTTTTCTAGCAGTAACATCAAGTGAGGAAAAGGAAAACAAGCTAGAAAAAAGATGAAAAGGAACGCATTGCAAGCTGAGGTTAGGAGTTCGAATGCCCCTTGAATAATTTTATGAAAGAGAACATGTCAGCATGATGATGATGACGCATTCAAGATATGATGATGGCCAAATTGTTGACATTCATTATAGTTTTTAAAAAGAAAGAAAACTGCGGTCAGGGAGCCTATATGCCCCCACCCCAAGTAATTTTGGTTACATATAAACAAGAATGCATGTACATATATTAGAAGAATTCATGTAATATTTAAGGTGGAAAACATACTATTGCCAAGGCAAGAAATAGTTTTTCATAACTTTCAAATATAAAAAGGCTTAGGGATAGAGGAACAATGAACACCCCACCATATAGGGATCTTCACTTTTTTTAACAAATGTCAGCAACTTAACTGTAGACATGTTCTTTTGCAAGGGAAATAAAGAAATACTTTTTAAGCCCACTCACATTTAACCCAAAAACCATGCTAATGCGGCATAAAATGATGGGAAGCTCTAAAGAAAATTTTCTCTCACCGGCCCAAGTGTCAATAAACAAGTAGCACACAATGAGTTTTTTTGGGTTATATGTAAGCAGGCTCCTGTAGTAATACTCGGATAATAAGTTCCTTCTCATTTTGTTGTCAAAAAAGGTTATCCTAGGTTTGCTATTTCTCTAATATACCCTATATTTATGGCGGTTTCCATCTTGTCACCTGTAAGAACCCAGATCTTTAAACCAGCCTGTGCCAGCTTGTCTATACACTGAGGAACCTACGAAAAAACAAAAATACATTGGTCTAAGATGATTGAAGGACACAAAAATTAGTAAAATAATTATACAAACTCACCCCTTTCTGTAGTTTATCCTCAACAGCGGTTGCTCCTACTAGGACTAAATCCCTCTCAATCATATCAGCAATCTTCTCTAGTTGAGCATCTCTATTGGGACCTATAAAAGTCTTTGCTCTGAGAAATTCTGCATTCCAATTTGAATACTCTAATTCATCCAACAATTTGTAAGCCAAAGCTAAGGTTCGCAATCCAGCTTCTCCAAAGTCACTTAGATGTTTCATGGTGTCAGCTTCATACATTTTCCCATCATTTGACAACCTTTCAAAAATGATGCTGCGTGTATTTCAAAATTGATAAAATGAGCATTCAAGCATTTAAAAATTATTAACTGAGACTAAAGGATAAGCTTGCCAGTATACACGTGCAAGGGAACGAGCAGAAAAAAAAGAAGAAAAGGAACAAACCTATCTGCACCTTTACAGAAAAGAATTATCTGCCCAGTCTCGTCCTGAACAATGACGGACATCCGCTTCCTTTTGCTATTGAATTCCAGCAGATTCAGAATCTTAAATTCCCTACAGGCACAGAAAAAATCTGTAAGACTATTTGCCTGAAGATAGGATACAGTAACAGTATCAGCATTCATGCTCAAGCTCTAACCTTTTTGATGGGTTTGGATAGTTTTCTTGAATGAAGACACTTGATTGGGTCCTTTTATAGAACTCAAAGCCAAATTCTCTTGCAGCAATAAGGAAAGCTCCTTCATCAGGTGACTCTGCCTCATAAGTGATGCTACCAGTTTCATCATCAAGCTCAGGAATCGCTGTATGACACACTGCAAGTATCCTAAAGAACATTAGAAGGGTCCCAGGATTAGGTTCCTTCAACCAATTTCCACGCAGCAAACGGTCGTCTACAAAGCTAAATCCTCTTAATTTTGGCAATGGATCCTTCTCAACCTTGCAAGTAACACCACTCTCGAGTTCTAATACTGATGAGTCGTTCTCAATATTATCCCAATAATCCACCGGGAAGCAATCATAACCAGGACAGCTCGTTATCTCTGAAGCAATATGCTTTGCAGCAGCAATCTCCACTTCACTGGAACCAACACCATAAGACACTCCAGCAACAGAACACTTTAGGAAGTCCATCTGATTACACGTCAATGTGCCAGTTTTATCAGACAAGATTGTATCAACCTGCCCAAGTTGCTCATTTAAATTTGATGTCCGGGCTTGAGCTCGTTTTCCCGTCTCCTCATCATACAATTGAATATCCTGATTGATAAACATAGCTTGTAGAACCTTCACAACTTCTATAGAAACGTAAAGAGATATGGGTATGAGATATCCATATAAGATGAGAGCAGTCACAAGGTGAAAAATTCCCGACAATTCCGGCATTGATGGGTCGTACAAACTAGAGGTATTTTCCGGTTGGAGATACCACCAATTCGGCATTCCGAACTTAGTGTATACCGCGAATCCAATGGAGCTGATCAACGAGATGACGACAAGCAGGGTGAACAGAACATAAATAATGTAATCCATCTTCCTCTCAATGCTGCTCCGCTTTGATGGTGATTCCGTCGAGTTCTGCATGACCTTGCTGTCGTGACCCGTGAAAATAACTACTCCATAGATGTACGATGTGTTCCTGAGCTTCGAATCCCTGAGAAGAATCTGATTTGGATCTAAGGGATAAAGCTGGTTCTCATACTCCAGATTTCCCACAAAAGTGTACAAACTAGGGTTTGGATCCTCGCACCAGATGGCAGCGCGAAAATCCCGAAAAGCCGTATCATCATCGAGAGGCAAGGTCGCATCCAACGCCCTCTTCACCTTCAGATTCGTCTCCCCATCCAGATTCATCGTCTCCACATAGCATATCCCGTCCTCGTAACTCGAAGAAAGCAGCAGCAAATCAGCGGGAAAGAACTGATCCTTTTCGACCCTCACCACATCGCCGACCAGTATCTTGTGCCATTTCTTGTAGACGAAGTCCCCATCCCCTTTATGAGTGCTGACCTTCCTTCTATTCACCTTCAAGTCGAGCATGAACCTCCTCCAATCCTCCATGGCTTCCTTGGCCATACTCAGGCCAACCACAAAGGCTAAGGGGGCGATCATGCTGACCGCCGAGAATGGCGCAATGGGCGTGAGGGAGAGGATGGCGGCGAGGAGGAAGTAGAGATTGGCGACGCGCCTGAACTGCTCGAACATGGCTTTGGGGAAGAAGCTGATGATGTTGTACTTTGTAGTAGAGACGTAATTTGCAGGGTAATGGAGATGGGGTTTGTTGCATTCGACCATGCGGGAGAATCCAGGTCGATTTTGAAGCGCGTTGATGAATGGATGCGAGGCTGAATCCCGGATCCAATCATCGTGGCCATAAGCGCTAGCTCTGGTGCAGCTGAAGGTGTAGAGCTTGCTCCATCGGAGCTTCTCTCGCCGGAGCTTCTTCATCCTCCTCCTGCAAAACATTTTGCGGTACCGCCAATTCGAAGGAGCGGTGATTTCGTCGCTTTTATTGAGAGAATCATTGCGTTTTGATGCAATAGCTTTCGTTCCGATTATTGGCCGTCCAGCCTATAAATAAGAAGCGCAACGGCTTCGGAAATGATCGCCGTCGATTGCCCGTGATTTTCGCATCAGCGAGTCTTAGATTAATCGCCACCGTCCTTTTCATAATCCCAGCCACAATTAGCTTCAAGTATCCCCTCACTCCCTTTCCCTCTCTCGCTGTCCCCACCGCTCATTTTATAAGACGACGTGACAGCGAAATATTTGTATTCGTTGAATTTATTATTATTATTATTTTTATTATATCCTAAATTTTTTTTATTTTTTTCAAATTATAATATAATTTATTTTATAAATATAAATGAATAATATATGAGACTCTCAAATAAGTATATTTTGTTTTCCTAAAATTCTTAGTTTAACATTTTAGAGTATAAATCTCTCTTAAGTTAAATCTTAGAAATTGGAATAGAACAATTTTTAAGTAAACTTGTGGTATGAATCCACCTTCTCCTTTTTAAATCTAGATTTAGTACTCTATAGTAAACTATTCTCAATTGAATAATGATTTGACTTAATAGATTGTGTCTTAATCTATAGATTTCAACTCTAAAGCAAAGCTTAGCTTTTAAATTTAAGGTATGAGTATTTTATTTGTGATTCATCATTAGTTGTCCTTGGTAGTTTCTTAGTATTTCCTATCCTATTGTGTTTGATTATACTCAATATGACTTCCTTTAATCTATACTTTGGAGAGTTTAAATCTTAGATATTTAGAATTCTGGGTTAAGAGACTTATATCTCTTATATTGGAAGTTTAATCTCTCATCTCTGAATTTTGATAATATTTATTAATGTTGATTTGGGATGGTAAAAGTCATCAAATATGATGATTGATTTAATCACTTAACTTCAGTATATGATATTATCTAATTTTGAATTAGAACTAAATTAGTTCTAATATTTAGCTTTATAGGATCATGACTAAAAAATTACTATATAGTAGGATGTTGGAGATCTTAAGCTTGCATTTCTCAGAATAGTTAGAATAGATAAATTATATAATAACAGATATCACTTGAATTATTAGTATGAGTCTTACTTATTCCTTGATTTTGATGCTTTACTTTTTGTTGTTTTGAGCCTTGTTGCCTTGAATAAGTCACAAAAGATGAATTTGAGGCATGAAAATAAAAACTTAGTAAAAATTAGGATAACATTTGCTTCGAGTTTATATCAGGATGGGTGACTGTGTATACACATTACGACCAATGGATAGACTGTAAGGATAATTAATGATATTTAACACGTACTTATTGGGGAGAGTTATATCTAGTTTGGGAACCCATCTCAGTCTTGTAGACATGCTTGACTCATCAACTATTTTTGTATGTATCCACAGAAGTAAAGTAAAATAACTAAAATAAACTTGCATACGTATTTCTGCCTCTTTAGTTCAGTCCAGTTATGCTTTAGCTCTGAGTAGTTAAATGATTATATGACATGTTATAGTTTAGTTTTAGTTTTAGTGGCTTTTTTAGTAGGGTTTTGATATGACAGTTTACTTCTCTTATTTCTAGTTTATGTATACTTTTACTTTAATTTCAATTTCTTATGCAGACCTGCAAGTTTATATCATATTAGGTTGATAGTCTTAATTTATGTTTGATGCGGTCTATTTATATATATCAATGTTCATTCATGTTTACTGTTTACCCATCATAATCTTCAATGATTGTATTCATATTAGATGTTTATTTCAATCATCATATATATACTTTTATATTATATGTATTACTGTCTAATCTTATTGCAGCTATTGGTCTTGATGAATGTTTCTTTACTTGTCTTATTTTGATAAGTTCTAAACATTTTATTTATGAATTTTCTATTTTTATTATGGCGTATTGCACCTATAGCTTTGTCATTATTGTTCAAGTTAAATGTGATATCTTAAAATTGTAAAAATCATTAAACATCCTAAAATGTACTTAGACAATTATCTAATGCAAGATCTTTTTTTTTCTTGGATGGGGCCTTGGCGTGTGAAACCGACACGTCAGACTTGGAGCATTTTCAGAAGATTGCACCGGGTGAGGAGCTTAACTGTGAGGTTGATTATGTTGCTACAGATTAGACTTTCCATTTTGCATTTTGAGTGGATGAACATTTTATTTTCTATTAAACATTTATCTTTAAGTTGTAATAATTATGGATTTGTATGTATTTTTCTTTATGCACTTTCATTATGAAAAAACTTTTATGATTTTCATTTGAAATATGGTTATGAATGTTGTTTTCGTGCTCCTGCACTATATTTATATAAATATTCTCATTTAGCAGTTTATTTATAAGCATGCGACAAATTCTACAATTATTGGCAGATTAGTGAAAGACCTAATCTTCCAATAATTGAGAGTCTGTCACGGTGATCATTTGTAACAACCCAGGTTGTTACCTTAATCAATTAGGGCTAACCTTAGTCTTAAATATAATCATAAGTGCTAATAAGGTCAATCAGAGTCAACCTCTAAGATCTAGTCCAAATTAAGAGTCAAATGGATCAAATCCTAATTTCTGAAAAATTCAGAAACCCTAAAATTTGACCTATTTAAATTGACATCCGATCGAAAAACGGACCTCGTCATCGCATTCGTTGACCCCAAATTAGCTAGGGGTGATGTTTTCGTGTCAATCAGAAGTCGTCAAAAATTCGACGAACATTTTAATAATATTTAAATACCCCTAAAATCGAGGAATCAAAATACTCGTCGGATCGAAATTCCGACCTCGCCGTTGCATTCCTCCCACCTCAATTAGCCAAGAAAAACATATTTGAAATTTTGAAATTTTGAAAAAAAAATTTATTTTATTAATTACTTAACGACGCTGTTACCCTAATTGTAACTACCGTTATGATCCTTAACGGCGCCGTCTGATCAAACGACGCCCATCCGACTGTTGAATCCGATCGATCCAACGGCTCGGAGTCGTAAGACAACGACTCCGCCCGCTCGCCACGCGGCACGCCCGCCGCGACCCTGGCCAACCGGCGGCCTCCCCCACCTCGGCCGGTCTGTCCGAGGGTCCATAAGGACCTCCCCAGCGCCCTCGACCCCCGGGTTATGCTTCCTTGAGCCCGAACCCTCTTCCTCGTCCGCCCGAACCCAAAGACCGGTGAGCCGTCGAACTTCCAGGCACCAGATCTTCCTCTCCCCATTTTGATTCCCTCCGATTATTGTCGCATTATCGATTGCATAGCGTAGATCGACGATCGAGCGGGTCCGATCGGGGCTCGCCCGACCGGATTGATGTCATTTCGGCTCGGGATCCACCGTAGAAACCGTTAGGGATCTCGACGTTGAACCCTAGGACCTAGGGTTAAGTTTTGCCGGCGACTCCGGCCACCTCCGGCGAAGGTCCGCCCACCGACGTGCAGGCCCCAGCGAGGGCTACCGTCGGCCGTGCAGGTCGAGGTGGTCCGGCGTCGGGAAGGCCGGCAGAAGCCGTGCCCTAGCCCGGCACCCTCGGGACGCTCCGCGAGGGAGACAAAGTCTGGGCCGGGCCAAGTCGACCCGAGCCCGACCCGAACCCAGCCGGGTCCGCGTAAGCCCAAGAGGGGCCCACAGCGCCACGTGGTGCCATACTGGCCCTCCACGTGTCATGTGGGACCCACAGACCGAGCCCGCGTCCCTTCGGTTTCGGCCGTGGGGCCACTGTGCCACGTGGTAGCCCCTGGGCACGCCATGTGTCAGGTGGGGCCCACTGCCCGGACACCCGAGCCTCTTCGGCTTCCCCGTGGGACTCACAGGGCCACGTGGCAGCCCCCGAGCCTGCCATGTGTACAGTGGGGCCCACACACAGTGCAGCGCCCAATCAGTAGCTGCCACGTGTCATAAGTGGGGCCCACTGTCAGATAATTAGTTTAATTAATTATTGTTAACTCTTAATTAATTACAGTTGGCTATTAATTAATTAAAGTTAGTGATAATGACTTTTGAACAGTAATCTTATAATTAATTAACTGTAATTAGTAATCAGATGTTAATTAGGATTATTTTAATATTAATTAAATCTTAATAGTAATTAGAATAATTAATTACTATTAAACAATAATTGAAATTAATTATTTCTAATTAGATAATTAAGATTAATTAAACAGTAATTAATAATTAATTACTTTTCAACAATAAAATAATAATATTATACAATTAAATTAATTAATGGATTAATTAATGCTAATCGATAATTAGCCCTAATTAATTACTAATTAATTAAGAATATATAATTTTAGAAATTATATATATAACTTTAGGAATGAATAGTGAATTAATTCAATTTGAATAAATAAATAGTAAAATAATATAAATTATATTTTTGAATAGTAAAACTTAAAAGTTTAATAACTTTTTGTAGGATGATCCAAATATAGTCAATATAGATCTCAAAATACTCAGAAAAATAAATAGAATCAAATTACATAATGCAAAATTTAATTTCAGGGTATGCATAATGATGTAACATTTTAGGACCTTTTTAGGATCCCATAACTTTTGACCTAGTTGACCAAACATAGTCAATATGGGTCTTAAAATACTCAGGAGAGCTGCCCCATCACTGTAGAAGTATTAGTTTTCCTATTTGGACATTAGGATAAAAAGTCAACCCTAGAATTCAGAGTTGACTTTAGTGGAAAAAATGACCAAATTGCCCCTATAATTCAAATGACCATAACTTGGTCAAATCGACCCCAAATTCAAAAATTCAAGATGCTAACTAGTTTAAAATTTTAATGTCACCAATAAATTGAAATAATATTTAAGATCTGAACCCTAGAAATTTGGAAAATGACCAAAATACTCCTGGCCTCATTTTGGTCATAACTTGACCATTTGAAGTCCAAATTGGACGTACTTACAGTCTATCTTTAAGTTGGACAGTAAGGAATCATTTGGAATAAAAAAAACTTCTATTTGGACCCTTAAAACAAAAGTTGACTTCTAGACCCTTAAAGTAGGGGTAAATTGGGTTATTTTATCTAAGAATTAGATTAAGTACCCTTAACCTTTAGTTAACTTTGCAAAAACACTAAGACCAATGTCATAATTGTATTAGTAACATCTAAGCAAGTAAAACCAACCATTAGGTCAGATTCCAGAATTTTCTTAAGTCTTTAACACTAGGCCTTAAGGACCCTTCCTGAGACTAGGGCTAGATCATAGGTTAGAGTTCATTTATTGGGTAAATTAGGTTACCCAATGGATGAAACCTTAGTTTTATTAGTTTCTATACTTTTCTTTTATTTTATAACTTGTTTTGATTATTTTGTCTTTTAACCTTAGTTTTAAGATAGAAAATTCATCCTATTAAGTTTGATTACTTAATAGAATTGGCCTAAATTATTAGATCACTTATATAGTAAAACTTAGATCTTAGGTCTTATTCTTTTTGGATTATGTGATTAAGCCCAATCTCGTGGTGTTTAATCCATAATCTATAGTTTAGCAGTTTTAAGTTAGAACGTCTAAAATCATTAATTAGGTCGTGATGATTTATTACTTAACCCTTATAGTCGACTTTGATTCAGTATATTATAACCTAGCTAGTCCTGATATTTTGTAACTTATAAGGATGAGTTTCTAGGTTACACTTGATATGTAGAAAAATGGTGATCCTGAACTTGTGTAACTTGGAATAGCTAGAATGAATAATAGAAAACAAATGATATCACCATATTAGTAGTCCCTTGCTTATTTTGATACTTTGTGGTATGCATTCCTTGTATATTTGTGCTTAATTCCTTATTCATATCATACAAAAAAACTTTTGCATAAAATAAAAATTTAGAATAATTAGGATAACAGTTGCCTTTGGGTTCATTCTCTGGGAGGATTCTGGTGCACATTTACCCTATTTTGCATAAAATTCCCATAATAAGGAGGCTTAACATTACTCATTGATGAGAGTGTGTTAAGTATGGAACCCGTGTAGTCTTGCAGATGTGCTTGACTCCTCAGCTGTTTCTGAAACATGTCCACAAAAACAAAGTAAAATAACTAAAAGATTTTGCATGTGTGATTAATGCCTCCTTAGTTCTGCTATTGGATTCTGTCTGCCATAGCCCTGAAAGGCTATGGGAATTTCTGTCTGCTCAAGCCCTGAAAGGCTTGGGGTTTTTACCGGCCCAATGGCCAACTTTCTGATATGGTAGTCTTTACATACCCGTTTTAATTTTTTTCAGCTTACTGTGTACAGTGTTCAAATATATGTTTCAATTAGCTATTTTTCTTTACTTACCTACTTATCTGTACATATTTATAGGATGCTAGACTTTACTGCTTATTATACGTACCATGTTCAGATTTCTGTCACTTAATTTGCATATGCCGCATGATCATCCGCATGTCTAGGATTAGTCTTTACTTTCAGTGCTTTTTACTTATTATGTTATATGCCCGTTCCTTGGTTAACTATTGTGCTTTTGCCTCAATTGTTGTTATGTCCCTGTTTTCCTTATATGCTTACTGCTCCTACTGCTTAGTTACTTTGTTGTTCATAAGTTGTAAGTGGTGATATTATAGAACACATGAAAAATTAACAGCCTAAAATATACTTAGACAATTGTCTAACACAAGATTTTTCTTTTATTTGGCTGGGGCCCTACATTGTGAAACTGATAATGTCAGGAATAGAGTAGTTTGAGGATTCAGTACCTGAAGAGGAGCCCTATTTAGAAGAGGTGCAATAGCTGGGACCGGAAGACATTTAGCTTTCTGTTATATTAGAGGATGAGCGCATTTGCACTTTTATTTTTCTTAAACTTTAATTGATGTAATAATACAGGTACCTATGACTGCGTGTTTGGATTATTTTATGCTTGTATTCTGAGATATGTCCCATATTTATTAATTGTGATGCTTTGATGTCATTTCTTAAATTACTTCCGCACTCTGTATGATTTAGTAGATAGTGACTGATGTTTGATTCTGTGCTCACTCCTTCCAATGATAAGTGAGGGGTTAGCCAGAGTGACACACCACCCCTTAGCATAATTCTGTGGATTAAGGGGTGGGGCGCCACACCATTTAATCGTAAACATGCTAAACATACGTGTTAACATGACTACGGTCGAGGAGGGGCTCCATAGAGGAATTCAAAAATGAAATCAGATTTGATTTGAAAATTAATTTAATTTAACTAATTTTTTAGGTAAATAAATTGACTAAATAGCCAATTGATCCAAATGAGCATCGATGGATCCCAATTTTTCTGGGTTAGGTCCTAAAAACATTTAGAACATATTGTGACAAAAATTAAGACTTGATTAGATCTAGATTAAGCATGGTAACATCTTAAGATTGTTACATCTTTCACCAGAATTTGAGTTGTTGCTCACTCTGATTAAATGCACCTTTTATTTATAAATTTATGAATAATTAATTGAATATTTTGTATGAATTCAACTGAAATTTATTTTTGTAATAAGGAATTTATATGAATGGATGAATATTTTGTCTTTATGTGTGGTTCTGGATTACTTTTATGATATATTATTTAAAATCTAATAGGGTCCTGCATCTCAGAGAGCCTGATGTTGATTTAGTTCGTGTTACTCCAGCTTCATGTCCTCACAGTTGGTATCAAAGTAGAATTGGGGAAATTTTAAATGTGATTGTATAATGCAGCATAAATTATATAATGATCCATTTATATTAAATATATTCTTCAATATAAAGTAAAATAAGCCCCAATAAACAACGAGTAATAGAGATCGATATAAACTTGATAATTTGTGATAACTTGAAATATCTTGACAAATTTAATAGAAGTAAAATCATTCTTTGGAAAGTAGATGAATTTTGAAGAAAGTTTCTTAAACATACCCATGAAGACTCTTATTAAAGCTCCTCTATCAACAAAACCAATAGAAAATAGACTTATCATGTGGTTGATTTGATGGTAACCATAATATCCAATAAGAACAAACTCTTTGCATTTACATCCATGGTCATGATGGCACTACAAATGCCTTAGAGGCACATGATTGACGATGCCTTGCAAGCAATCTTAAAGCTCAACCCACCATCTTTCAATGGGTTAGCACACCCAATGGAGGTAGAAGATTGGTTGTCGAATATAGAAAGTAAGTTAAGAAGTATGAAATGCCCAACCACGGATGTGGTAAGGTTGGAAAAATATATATTTGAGGGTGAGGCCAGACATTGGTGGAAAGTCACCCACAACACTGATATGGTTGGGCTAGAATTGTAAGACATTTCATAGGAAGAATTCATTAAGAAAATTAGAGCCAGATATATCCCTCATTTGGCCATAAATCTTTAGAGAATCAATTTATGAAATTGACTCAAGGAGGCAAAACTATGATGGCATACGAATCCGAATTTATAAGACTAACTAAGAAAAATTGGTAGACTTGTAAGCATCAAGATGCAGCTAATTCTTAAATTGGCTGAAAGACTCACTTTGCACGAGCCTAATTACATATAGACCCACCAGTTTCTCATAACTTCTTGAATATGCCATTATGTTTGGAATATAATGAGCAAAATTAATCGTTCAGAAGAAAAGTAAGCATCAATTTCCCATTTCTACCAATCAAGGGATCTACAAGAGGCCAGAACCCCACCTAATTGTACGAGTATTCCAAATCTCCATTGAATCCCACAAACAAGTGACAGGTGAAGAATGTCAATGACCACACCCAGATAAAAAGTGCTATAACAGTTGAAATAGAAGTTACAGCATGGTCAATTTGGTCAAGTTACAAATTCTGTCAAGCCTTCAAGACCGTCAATAGAGATGTTATTCCCGAGGCAGTAGTGTGGGGCCCCGTACCCTCCACGGCCATGCTAATACTGATATTAGCATAATCACGAGGAGTATGGTCTCCAACTGTGACAAATCCCCAACTTAAGTAGAGTCAGGTATAACCCAACCCGCCTTAAGTCGAAGACTTGTCACCTAAACCTAAGAACATACATCAATATATCAAAGTAGAGGAAGCAAGAAATAGTATTATATAACATCCATATCATAGTATAGTATAAAAAGGTAAATGTAGTAGTAACTCAGTTCAAATGCAGAAAGTAAATACATCCAGATTAAGAAATTATTACAGACTGAATATTTAAAAGAAAAGAGCATTCATTCTCACAGCAAAATAAAAAGCCTAACTAAGCAGCTACAGGAAGGTTCTCCTTCTGTCCAAGCTCCTCTCCAGAAGTACCACCAACAAACAGCTCCGAATCTGATATTTGTCGGTATCACAAATACTAGGGCCCCAGCCAACAAAAGAAAAATATTACAGTTAGACAAATCGTCTAAGTACATTTTAGGCTGATTAAGTGAACTGAACATGCAAAGATACCACATTATTATTTTAAGCATGCAAGTAAATCAAGGTGCAACAAGCTATAATGAATAAGAATTTATAAACTAACACTTATAACCAATAAGTAAAGTACATAGAATAATATACCATAAATGAAGCTGAACAAGGTAGGGCTAAAAGTATAATAACTATAGTTGCTAAAAATAAACTCATCCTAATATGATTATGATCACAAGAATACATGCTGATTACTTAAAAGAACAATTGTATTGGAACACATGGAACTATATATATATATATAATTAGCATCCTAAACATGCAAGTATTAAATGAATGCTGAATTGAAATAATGATAGAAGTATGCAAAAAACTATAAAATAAAAGCCACTAAAGCATGTGGCAAGCGAGCCAAAGTACTAGAACTGAACTAAAAGTAAAAACATGCATAAATATAGTACTGCTATAACAGAATTAGGTCATACAGGACCTATGAATAGAAAGTTCAACATGTATCCATCTTAGGTATCATCAGAGCAAGGTCTGAGTTGAACTTATAGAATAGGACATGTATCCATCCTAGCCAAGCACAGGGCAAGGTTCGAGTTAATTCTATAATAGAACTAGTACTGAGGAGGCAAACTAAACTATGACATACTCTACGAAACTGAATGTACTGAATAAACTAAATAATGTTTATGCTGTTCAAATACTAACTTAGGATACCTCATCAATATCCTGAGTTCACCTATTATGCCTAAGGAAAAAGGCTCAATATACAAGGTGTGTAGAGAAACAATAGTTAAAGTAAGCAAGAGACTCAACTAGACTCATGTGATATCTGTTGTTGTCTAGTTTAATTCATTCTAACTATTCTGAGAAGATACAAGTTTAGGATCTCTAATTTCCAGCTATCGAGTATAGTCCCAGATTTATGACTTTAATGTTAATATTAGAACATAACAAGTTCTAATCCAAAATTAGATGACTACTATAAGAGATTTAAGTAAATAATTCAATGTCTTAATTATTATATTTTACTTACTCAAATCTTGATTATGCTAATTGAGATTAGAGATTCTGGACTTAAACTCCATTCTTGAGATTCAATTCTTGAATCCAAGGTACTATCCTACTAAGGATCTATGATTCACATCCAACCATAATTTAAAGGTGGAAGATCTTATGAGCTAAAAGATCAAGAAGCTAAGATCTTAATGAAAAGTTATTCTACTATTAAAAAGGTAAAATAATCAATTAAGAACACATGAATCTAAGATTTATATTCAATCCATAGAATAATCATATAGTTTTATAGATTAAATAAATCCTACACCCACAAGAAGGTTTCCAAAAGAATTTGACAATCAATCAAGTAAAGAATTCCAAATGAGATAGTATAATTCAATCAGATGATTACAGATCTAAAATCTAGGATCTAAGGTTTGACCACTTAAGATCGAAACTAAAATTTAGACTTAGAATTTACATGAACATTTTCTTTAAGGTTATGGTTCATGAAGGATCCCAATAAGGTAATTAAGATCAAAATTTGGGTTCTAGTATTATTTAAGTTATTATTTAATGAGGAGTCTTATGAGGATTTAAGGACTTAAGCATTTAGATTTATCCATTAGGCCTAGGAGTTACATGATTGGTATTAATATAATTCATTATTTATTATAGACATATTACTGAAGTTTCTATGGGTTTAAGAGTTCTTAAGCAATATTTTGGTCAAAATGAAAAAAATACCCTTCTTAAGACTAAATTTGGGATTTTAAGATTTAAGCTTTCAAATTAACTCAAACCAATTTTAATGAACTTATTATTGACTAATGAAGTGAATGAGACACAAAAACTTTAGATTGAGCTCATGAGTAGCTTAATTAGCACTAATCACAGCTTAAGGTCAATTAAGGTGATTAGGTGAAATAGGGTTCACTAAGGGTATCTGAGCACATATATAAGTTCTACTATACTTAAGAAGAACACAAAAATCTACATCACCAAAATTAGAAGATTAAATTGAGCTTAATTCACTAATCAAGGATTAGAATGATTAAGAGGTGATTAGTAATTATAAAAACTCTTAAATTATTTTTAATGACATAAATAGGTTCTTCATAGTCTTAAGAGCAATCAGAGACTAAAATCATAATTTTTGGATATTTAATGAATTAATTATGAATTAATTAAGTTCAGAAAATGATTAAGTTAATTTATAAAATCTAATCATTGGATCATAAATTTTATTGCATATTATTATTCCTTATATTTTTCTAATTAAAATAGTATATTTGATCATACTATTTGGATAAAAATTGATTAAGTTATTCAATTAATTTATTATGAATGATTTTAATAATTCAAACTATAGTATATTTAATTAATTCTATTTATCCTTTATTTTTCTAAAGGAAAATAATTCCAAATGGATTTAAATAACTCAACCCGATTATCAAACCGCGCGAGTCAGAGCAGGGCCCGAATGGGTCGGCACTGTGGCACCGCGCGGGCCTGGGCTGGCTTGGCCCGATGCGCCAATAGCTGCGTCCCCGATACCCCCTTTGCAGACAGCCGCGGGAGGGCACATTGAACTGCCAAATTTGTTGCCAATAGACCATGCTACAGCCATCATTCGATTGCCACACCTTCAGGAAGCCAAGGCGCATCGGTTAAACCTAGAATCCCTAACTGGGATGGACTGGAACACCGGATGACTACTCCACTGAAACATCCCGATTTTAGATGATTAGGGTTTGTTGTGATGAAATAATCCTCCTCACAGAAGCCACTAAATGGATGGAGCTTGATCCCTACACCATCAGTGAGGTGAGGTGAGTCAAACCCCTAAGGTTTCATAACCTGGGGTGCAGCCGATCGCTGGGTCCTCACTCGGACTCAGCCATGGCCCGGTCGCTAGCTTGATCGATCGATACAATCGATCAGAGCTAGCTCAAACCCTGGCGACAATCAGGATAGGTTCCCTAAAAGACTAAGGCATGCTAAACAGCATCCAGAGGCTTTTCTAGAAGCTTAATTGATGTCAAGCCCACACAACTCGGCGGGAAGAAGACTGTACCTAAAATTGGAGATGGTTGAGGCAAACTGGGAAGCTCAGAATTCTTCAGACAATCACAGAGGCTCAGTAAGGGGGTCTGAACTCCATACCACACCATCTAGCAGTGGTTCGCAGTAGTAGGAATTGTTGGGAATGTTGAGAGCTCTGAAGGCTTAAGCTAGGAAATTTGGGGATCACAATGAGCAAAGAGACTCACTGTGATAATCCAGAGGTATTTATAGGCTGAGGGAAGGTCTGGGGTGGCTGCTGAGGTCGGGAGCCATGGCATAGGCTCAGCCCGAAGGAGTTTCATCACTTACCCAAATTGAGGGTGGAACGAGCCTCATTCTTGGCTGGGAGTGCTATGGAGGTGAGGGCAAGGCTGCAACGGCCTCTCATACGTGATGCGAAGGGTGGCAGATTGGTCTAAGGACGTGGCAGTACGAGAGGATTCAGTTGTTGGGCGCGAACTGAGGAGGAAGATGATCCACAGTCGTGGGGGACTCTAGAGCTGTCTGATTGATCTTCAGTTGACGTGGAACGGCTCTGATCTCCCAACATCTAATGGCCAAGCAAGGATGCTGGGCCAGCCGTAAGATCGATAGATCTTACGGTGATCGGGGTCACTCAAGATGGATATCTAGATGCCGTCGGATCAAATCTCAGAACCGCAGAACGGTTGGGATGAGACAGATCCAATTGAAGGCGCGGGCCATTGGATCAGATCTGCATGACCAATGATCTGGATGGCGCCTGCGGTTTGGGATTAGCCGACCGTTAAGGAATGATATATTTGTAATTAGGGATTGTTTAGAACCCTAAACTACAATTGAACCAATTTAAATTAAATTCAAAATAGGCCTAAATGACCCCCAAAAATTCCCAAAAAGTCACCCTTAGCTAATTTGAGAGTGGGGAATTCAAAAATAAAATCATATTTCATTTTGGAGATCAAATTAATTTAGCTAATTTTCAGGATCCTAAAATAGGCAAAATATCTAAAATGCTCAAATGAGCTCCGGTTGATTTCAAATTTATAAGACTAGGTTTAGATGACTCATTGAGTCTAATATAATCAAAATCAAAGCTTAGTTTAGCTTAATTAATTTGGATTTGGTTAGAGTAACTACTAGGATTCTTACAAGTAGTTTCTCCATTCCTTGCTCTTACACCAGCCCCAACCAATATTCCTTCTTCAAGAAGAGGAGCAACTCCAAGGTTGATTGCATTTGTAAGACCACCAATTATAATAACCCAAGGTTATTACCCTGTTCAATCAGGGCTAAGCAAGGTCCAGATCTTGATTCTAATAGTCCTAATAATTCATTAGGAGCAAACTTTGAAGTTTTGGTTCAATTCAATAGTCATTTGGAGCAAACCCTAATTATGGGAAATCCTAATAATTTGGAAAATAACCTAATTAAATTGACCTCAAATTAAAATTTTGACTTTGGCTTGTGCTTATCACCCCCAAGTTAGCTAGAGATGATGTATTGGATGCATTTGGAAGTCGTTGGATTTTTGTTTATTATTTAATATGTTTAAAATACCCCAAAAATTAGGATTAATAAATACTCGTCAAAATCTAAATCTATCTTCGTCGTTCTGTTCCTCACCCTTCAATTAGTTATGGGTGAATTATTGGATTTTTTCTAGCCTTATTTAATAGCTTAAAATTAATTATAAAATATATATATATATATATATTAAATTAATATTTTGAATGGCTGGTGGGACCCAAAATCTCTCTCAGCAAATTGAATCAGTTAGTTTGAATGGCGCACCCTTGCGCCGTTTGATCGGGCCATCCGATCGGATGACCCCGATCTCATCTCTCCTAATGCTAGGGCACGCGATGCCTCGTAGGACACGCGGTTGCGGCGAGCCTTCGAACATGGCCTCCACCGCCTAGGCTCCATTAATCCTTTTTTAAACTCTTAATATCTTGTTTTCCCTCAGTAGCTTCGAACCCAAGGCTTGTAACTTGCTGCTCATGCGAATCGCCGAAGCTCGCAAACCCTAAGGTACTTTCCTACTCCCCAATTTCATTCCAACTTTCAATTAAGCTTTTCGTTTATTCTATTCATGTGATTGTCAGTCCTTTTGGCTGTCGATCGGGCTCTCGCGAGCCCAATTATGTTTTCACTTTGCTAAACTCTAGCCCGCGCTCTAGGTGACCTTTTGGAAAGATAAAGCGACTTCAAGTCAGGTCGATTCAGGCCGGGCTCGCCCTGTGAGATTTCTTGCATATGCCCCACTCATTTGTCCATGTCGTCACTTGATTGAGCCCCATCAGCGCCACTATCACACTGCGGGTTCTGCATGTAATAGAGTCACTAAGCTGATCAATGATTTGGGAATTATATTTTAAATTAATTAAACTTTGTTTAATTAATCTTAATTAATTGTAAAATCTTCAAACATGCATAACTTTTAATCTATAAGTCCAAACATAGTCAATATATATCTCATTTTACTCAAGATAATGCCAGGAATCTACTTGTAGTATTAGTTTTGTTATCGGATTTGTATTTTGACTAATGACTTTTAAGACTTTTCCATAATTATCCCATAAGCCCTAGATCTTCAATTGATCATAACTTTATCTAGTAAGCTCCAATTAAGGTGATCCAATATACAATTATGATCAGGAGAATGTATAGATCTATAAAGTACAAAAATATTTTAGATTTGATAATCAGTTTGCCTAATTATCCTTAATCCCTCCAAATATTGATTAGTGAGGATTAGCCTCACTAATTACACAAATTGAAAAATTCAAGTTGCTGATAGCTCCAACAATAGGATAGAACTCAGCGGTGAAATTAGATTTTTGATTTTGTGATTAATCTTACTAATCACCCTAAACCCTAATTTGTATCTAGCTTGGTCAAATGAAGTCAAAATTAGGTGAACTCATAGTCATTGTACTCAGTGTGCTATAGGGAGTCTGTCTATAGCAACCGAATTTGCTGAATTTAGACATCAAATAAAGAATTTAACTTATTGGATCTATTCATAAACCTCATAAATTACATATTTAGACCTAAACTTATTTTGGCCATAACTTGGCCAAATGGTCTTATAATTTAGTGATCTTGAATTCTATGGAATCCTTAAGCAGTAAACAACATAAGTATAAAAAAAGTTTTATATTTCCCTAAGTAAAATTATAATCAACCTCAAATGAGCTAAAACCTTAATTTAAGCTCATTAGCCTTAATTCTTAGCCAAATTGGGCATTCTTATTGTCTATCTTCATAGTAGACATCAAGTAACTATTTGGCATTAATAATTTTATTTTAGAACCCTAATTTAAAAGTTGCATTTTAGACTCTTAAGTAGGGAAAATGGTCATTTTGCCTAAAAATTAGGTTTAAGTATTCTTAAGCCTTAGAAATCTGAAATATTTAGTAAATTAGTGATTTAAGTGATTATGAGTCAATTATATATCATTTGAACTCATTAAATTAAAATTTAAGTAAAACCCTAATCTTTTCCTTAAGAAACTCTTAAGTAAATTCTTAAGTTTTATAATGTGGAGTTTAGTCCACATTATGTCATCCCTAATTCCTCAAAACCATAAAATATGTATAGTTAAAATTCAACTAACTCTAATGCCTAATATTGAACCATTCATTAAATTCTTGCTTAATTAAATCCTTCCTTAATTAGCTTGCTTTCTTAAGCTTTTAGGATTCTTCCTTAGGAATTAGTTATAGGTTTATGTTAGAGTTCATTCATTGAGTAAATGGGTTACTCAATGAACAAAACCTTTGTTTTATTAGTTTTTAGGTTTCATTTTTTATTATGATTATTTTGTATTTAAACCTTAGTTTAAAACTAGAGATCCATCTTATTAAATTTGATTATGCTTAATAAGATAGCCTTAACATATGGTTTGTAAGAGTTGGGATTTACTTAATACCCTTAGTCCTTAACACATTTGGATTAAGAGGTTAAATCCCAACATTTTGGAGTTTAACTCTTAATCCCTTAATCTTGATTTATCTTAATCAAAATTGGTATGGAGCAATTAAAATCATTAATTAAGATATTTGATTTATTATTTAACATATGTAAGCATCACTGATTAAATTATATTAGAAATTAATTAATTTTAATTACTTTAAACTTTATAGGACCATAGTTCTGAGTTTATACTGGATAATAGGATATTGGAGATCCTGAGCTTGTATAATCTCAGATTAGTTAGAATGATTAAATTAAAAAATAAGTGATATCATAAATATTTTGTGTAGTGCTATTATAATAACCCTAGTATTGTTATCCTATAATTAGATACCTAATCAACTCATTTTCTTTTCTATTTCTCTTATAATAGTGTTAAGTGCCTCCACCTCAAGTTTGGTGCGATTTGGAAATCATTTTAGATTTCCCAATATTCCTGATTTTTTTGATAATCCTGAGAATGCCTATTTTATTTAGACCTCAGAATCAAAATCAGAGCCTGACATTGGACTCTTTACCCATAAATTAGCTAGGGGCGGTATTTTGGCAGTGTTTGGAAGTCATCAAATTTTTCTTGAATATTTTAATGATATTTAAATACTTATAAAATTATGATAATTAAATTGACCTCCAATCAAAAATTTGTTTGCATTTTTGAGTTCCTCACCCCTCATTTAGGCAAGTATGAATTTTTGGAATTTTTTAAAGTCCGTTTGATTATTTAATTTTGAGTAATAAATTAAGTACAATTAATTAATTAAATAAGTATTTAATTTAAATAGTTTAAATATACATATTAAGTTTTATTCCAACAGCTTTATTAGACCGCACTATTATGCTGAGGCAGCCCAAGCAGTGAACAACAGATCAGGAGCATCTGAACTGTTCTGCCTCTTTGTTAACGAATTCAACGGTCGAGGAGCAACCAGAGCCGCTAAGGCTGATCTAGCCATTCGATCATTCAATTGAACGAGCGGCCAGGATCAGCTTCCTGTATGCCTCTGTCCTCGCTCGCGATCGTGCGTCTGCCACAGTTGGAGGAGGGTATGGTGGAGTACTGCATCTCCTTTTTTGACGCTTAACAATTAGAACATATCAATTTTCTTTCCATCTAAAAGTTCCTCTCTTCTCAGCTACTACGAATTGAAGTGCTGAAGAGTCATCAAGATCTTCAGTCATTGTGAGCTCAAACCCTAATCGGCGAGAAGACATAGAGGTATGCTCCTATAAATTCCTACATTCCTTTAATTGCTAAATTGTCGGTACCTAAACTTATTTCACTTCCTAAATTTGCATTTCAAAACTAAATCTGGCTCAATCGAACTTCAATTTGGCCCAATTTCTCAAATGGCCCACAGTTTTGCACAGTATACCTCCTTCGTGCCCACCATTCGCCTGCAAGTTCTGACCTAGGGCTGGATTATGCTGGAGTTTGGAGTGGTCTAAGGTGTCGGTACAGGTACCATTAGAAAGGACTCGCCAAAACCTTTTCCAATGGTATGCAAGTCGTGACAGGAGGTGGTCGGAGTCAGCGGGGAAGCTCTACCCTAGTTCAGGCCCATCGGAGATCAATTCTTGGCTTGAATTCGGGTCGGGTCGGACCGACCCGAATTTTTCTTTGGGCCGCAGACTCTCTATGAATCGTAGTTTGTGGGCCAAGCTCACCGGTCGATACGCGAGCGGCTGCCAAATTTTCAATGGCATGCTCATGCGGCGGGCCCCGCTATCAGCACAGAATTATGTACTGAAAGCCACCGCACGACTTTCCATACTCCCGTTTTGCATGCCCTATAATTATGCATCAACGGCTGAATAAGACAGGGAAATAATTAAATCAAATTTTAATTAATTTAAATGATAGATTTTATTTTAATCATAATTTTAATAATACTCATCCAAAATATATAATATTATATATCATTTTGATCAAAAAAATGAGATGAATATAATGACATAATTCAATTAAGGATTTAAACCATAATTTTCTTAATAACTTTTTAACCCTAATTAAAAGTCCTCCAAATCCTAAAAGTTAAATATTATTTGATTTTGACATACTTATTATTATTATTCTCCTTATGCTATAAGGATTCTATATTTACTTATATTATTTTATTTGGACAATAATTGGATATTTTATGTATTTGGCTCCTCAGATTGGGTAATTTTCTAATTTCATAATGTAATGACCTACTTAAGTAGTAATAAGTGAAACTCTTAAATATTATGGTGCCTTTTCAGATAATGGTGGAGTTCCTGATAAGAACTCCAAAGTTAAGCATGCTCATGTGGGAGCACGCCCAAGATGGGTGTCATACTGGGAAGTTATCTTCTGAGGGCAAAACCGTGAGACCTTTCAGGCTAAAGTAGACAATATCTTGGTGCTTAAAAGTTGGGCTATTATAAATGGTATCAAAGTAGGTCATAGGGTGTCAGATAGGAGCTAAGTTTCATACAGAACAAAGTACCACTTTAGGTGAGCAGCCTCATAAACTCATGATGGTTAAGGTGCTATATAATTGTGGGTACCTCTTAAGCTAGTAGGGGTCACCTTTAGTCTTATCTACCCAATAGATAGTTCTTGGATTTATGTGTGGATACTGATGATGATGTCAGTTACTTAAGTTGGGGAGATTTTAAAGACTCTCTTAAAGTAGTAACAAGTGAAACTCTTAAATATTGTGGCGCCTTTTTAGATAACGGTGAAGTTCCTGATAAGAACTCCAAAGTTAAGCGTGCTTATGTGGGAGCACTCTTAGGATGGGTTTCCTACTGGGAAATAATTTTATGAGGGCAAAACCATGAGGGCCTAAAGAGGATAATACCTTTGTTCTTAAAAGTTTGTGTTATTACACATAATTTCTATATATGCATATTTATAATTTTAAACACTAGGATAATTAATATGTCTCATTTTATTTACTTCCCATATAATTTGAATTGTATATTTTAGACTTGATTTTCATAATTTAGATGTTTGGATATTTAGCAAATTATTGATTCAACTGTCAACCTTAGGAGAGATGTTATAGGATTAATTTTAAAATCTTAATTTGCTTGAAATATTTAAAGATATATAACATTCCCAATTAGTATAGATAACTTTAACACTTATTTAATTATAGGACATGAAACTAATAAGATTAGTTCACAATAATTAGAATGAATCTTAGTTCAATTCCCTTTAGCTCTTAGTCTTCATTTAAGCTCTTTAGGGATTGGAATAAAAGTTCCTTAGCTTTTCTAATATATTTGATATCTTATAGACTTCACTAACCTACAATCTATAGTAAACATAGAGCTTGTAATTAGTGATCCTTCATCTTCCATACACTTAGGCTTTCTTTATTATTGATCTTAGCTAGATTAGTGATTGATTTGGATAGAGCCTTTCAATTGCATGTTAATTAGATGAGTTTAGTAAGTTAAGGATAGTAATCCATTAGCCTTACATTTCCATACTAGTTTCTTAAGCCTTGAATCTAATAATCTATAATGATTTTTGTGGTTTAGGATAAGTGTAGGATTAGTTCCATTTAGCATAACTATACTTATAAATTATTTTATCATTTCATAAACTAAATGTAATAACCTAAGATTATTAATCACCATTTAATCATCTAATTAACTTCAAATCATTTCTATCAAGTCTTAATCAATCATTAAGATCAATTTCAGAAGTCTTGGTCAAACTTGGAATTTAAACAAACACAACCCTGATTTTAGGTAATTTTTTTAAAATTAAGAAAAAGAGAATTATTTTGACCTCAAATAAAAAATTAGACTCTGCCATTGCGTTCCTCACACCCAAATTAGCCTGGGGTGAAATTTTGATGAGTTTTGAAAATAGTTAAAATTTCATGAATTTTTTTAAGTCAATCTCTAATAGAGATTATGACTGCATTTTTTTAACTCAAATCACTTCTAAATTAGTTAAAGATTTTCTTTTTATTAGCACATAAATATTTAATTTCTAATAGAATATCTATCTATTAGATTAATCAATTAATCAAATTATATACATATATATATATATATATATATATATATGTTTAGATTTTCTTTGTCTCTTAACCTAACCCTATCGCATGCCGTCGGTCCCGATCACCTTCTCCTTAGATTCGGAAAGGGTGACACGTGGCTCGCACCGCTACCTTCGCCAATGAGAGGCCTCGTCAAGGATCGGATCGACGTTGCCTCATCCAGTCATATGGAGGTAAGCTGACACTATCTCCCTATTTATCGAAACCCTACCTCCTCGATCTAAAAGTCTTCGAAAGTTCTTGAAATCAGTGCAAGCAGATGATCCCCTAAACCCTAGTAGCGGTCTCTCAATACGCAAGCAGGTACTCCACCCGATTCTCCTTCTTAGTATCATTCGCATAAAATTAATGTTTACTTAGGACTTTACGATATCAAATGAAGAACTCATTATGATTCAATGAAATCCACTTTCAATATTTAAAAATAAAAGTATTTAATTACATGCAGTTTCTTATTTGCTAGAAGAGTAATTGATTAAGAATTTTGGATTATTGAAGGCTGGGTTATATCTCTTTAGTTGCTTTATCAAGAATTATTTATTTATATATGAAAACCTTAAATTGATATAAACATAATTTATCTCAATGTGATATCATTAATTGAGTAAAGTGTTAGAAGTGTGATATCTCACTATAAATGGTATATGCTGATTGCTGAAGAAAAGAAGAAGCAATAGATTAATGGGCGAGTCTCATATTTCAGTATGAATATATTCTTTCATAAAATTTCTTTTTCAATTATGATACTTTGTCAAATTATTAGAATCCCAAAGTTTATGAAAGGGATATCAATATGTTATTACTTGTAATTACATGCTCTAGTAAATATTTGCTTGCTTGTACCACTTGTGAGCACATGTCCCAGTATATGTATCTGCATGTATTTCATTTTACTCATAAGCAATGCAATAGAGTTTATATATCAGTTCATTTTAATGCATTTGATTTAAATATCATTTTGATAATTATAAAGAAGATATTAGATGCAGCATATCAAAGCAGTTTGAGATCCTTTATGAGCTATATTGAGACATTATAAGCTTTATCGGGTCCATGTGTTTCTAAGTTACTATTCATTTTATTTAATCTGATTACGTGGAGGATTTTCTGATGAATTTTGGTCTTTTGCTCAATTGTCAACTATCACTTTTTATCATTTTTTTTAGAATACTTGTGTAATACATGAGTCTATAAATTACAATTCATTATAAAAGGCATGTCAAGTGTGTTGATTGAACCATATTATAACATGTGCAATTTTAGTATTTCGTTAATTAGATGTATTCTTTAATAAATGATAATCCTTTAGTTGCTGTTTACTTATGCTTTTATCAAAGTCATTATAAGAGTGCATAGAAATTCCTTTCTGAATACCTTTATATTGGAAGTATAAGGAATTGAGATTTGATAAGTAGGTATATATGGTATTAATGATATGAATGATACTCTAAATGTTTTAAACTTCTCCCTTTTTCCTTGAGTTCTAATTCTAATGTTGTGAATTTCATCTCAGATTTTCATTTTGTTAAAGGTTTATAAATAATATGTTTATAAATTTGTAGTGAACATGAGTAACATTTATTCTCCCAAAAGATTCATAAGTATGAATCATAAAGATAATGAATCCTTTATAAATTTGGTTATGTTTGTATTTAATTGTCTCGTATAAATTTTGTTTGAATCATGTCATTTATTCCAGCATATAGGATACAAATGTATTAACAGGCAAGTTATCATTTTGTTATGAACATTCGAAAATCTTTAAATTAATGAATGAGCTTTGGAGCACAAATAACCCATCAGAATCGACATTTTGGGATGTTATGTATGATGAGCTTAATTAGAATAGAATATAATAAATCTATAGGTTTATTATGAATGATAATAAACAAGTTGAATGGTATATTTCTATCTCTTACAATGCTATCATGGATCAAATGCTGCTCCTTACAACTGCTGCCATTTATCATTTGAAATCAAATACTGTCAACTGATTTATGTGAATCAATTGCTACTAGTTAATATATGAGATAAAATACTGTCGTTTCTTTTATTAGAATCAAATATTGCCATCTTCTATGTGTGATCAGATGCTTTAGTCAAACTGAAGATGTAAGGAGAAAATCAATGGCCAAATCCATTTAAACCTGCAGTTCTATGTATTACATGCTTCTACATTTAAATGATGTATTTTAGTTTTACTGAGATTATTTGATTTAATATTGCAGATTTTAGTTTAGTTAAAGACATCTATGAAATGTTAGACATTTTTATGTGTTGAATTGGATGTACTTTGATTAATGGCTATAGTTAAATGTTCTTAAATGATTGTTAAGTAGTTGAGGACTATGTTTGGCATAAGTGCTAGGTTGATACTTCTCAATTATATGCAATAAGTTTCATATCAAACTAATTATAAATTATGTTTTGCATTTAGTTGTCTTATTATAATCTTGTTTGAAGAATGCGGTCTAAAAGATTGTCATGTCATTTCTTTCAGCATATGAAAATAATTACTGTCATTTCCTTATTAGATCAAATGCTTTTAGTTAAATCTAAATGATTAAATACTGTTAATTAATTTGCTAAATGACTGTACCTAAGTTATCAGATGATTATATAAAATGGAAGATAAATTGAATAAGGACAACATTCAAAAAGAGGAATCAAATGTTTAAAGAGAAGAGATAATTTGAATATGATTTATCTACTCTTCTTTGGCATGATCTCCAACTTCTATACTTTGCTTGTTTATCATTGCTACTACAAACTGTCACCTGTCATACTTATTTAAAACTCAAATCAATTCCATATGATCTAAGTAAAGTCATTCCTTGTATGTTAAGTGAAGTATTCCAATTTTTCTAATATGCTGAGTTAAATATTGTAATACTTCACAATATTGGAGTTATATTACTGCATTCTACAAAATTGAGTTAACATTTCAACACTTCATAATACTGAATGAATATGATGCCATTAGTTTATAAGATTCAAACATTGTCATTTATTATATAAGATCCAATGCTACAGGTATTATGAGATCAATGCTGCTATGTGTTCTTTGAGATTCAAATATTATCATTCATTCTAATATGATAGAATTACTGCCATTTATCATTTAAGATTAAATGTTGTTATTTATTTCAATAAATTCAAATGCTGCTATTAATTATGTATGGGATCAATTGTTATTATTGCTATTATTAGCTGTGTAAGAGGGCAATCACTATTATCAATTATAAATAAAGTCTATTGTTGCCATCAATTGTAAAAATGAATCAATCGCTGCCATTTAGTTATGAGATCTAAGTGATGCCATGTAAATAAATCCAAATGCTGTCATTTCTTTATTAATTCATATGTTGTCATCAAGAGTTTAAGAGAATAAATGCTATCATCAATTATGAGTGAGATCATATGATGCCTTTAATTGTATATGAGAATATATACTGTCAGTATCACATGCTACTATCTTAGTATATAAGGTCAAAATGATTAAATGTTGCCATGGAAGAACAATTGCTATCAAATGTTGTTAATTAATCAAATGTGATTAAAAGCTGCCGTACTTCTTAAATGAAATTACATGCTTTGTGAGATTCAAATGTTGCCAAATTATTTAATATGATTGAATGCTGCCATATTATATGAGATCCAAATGTTGTCATTCTAAAATCTCTAACATTTTTTTATAAGAATGAATGTTGTCATTTCCTTCCTAGGATCATATGATTGCACATGTCGTCTTAGCAATGTTATATATTAATTTATCAAGGTTCAATGCTTCCATTCATATTCAAATGCTGCATATATCTTTCTACTATAAAATGTTATTAAGAGGGTAGAATAGTTTAATAAATAACTAGAATTGTAATGTTCATTTAATTACACAATTATACCAATTACTGTGATGATGACTCAATGAATTATATTTTATGTCCCAGTAGGATTTCTTTTATATAGTTGTTGAAAATGCACATTGAAGTGGATAAACTTGCTGAAAAAACACAAGTCATATATTTTAGATCATGTTATTCATTTTGTTTTGTTAATCTCAATTATTAAGTATTATTACAGCTTTATTCATAAAAATTGTTGTAATTGTTATCATATCTAAATGAATAAGTGCTGTCATATATCTTATGCTACCATGAATTGAAAATCAAATGATGTAATTTATCTTATACAAAATGCTGACATAAATTGAAATCACATAATGGATTGATTGATATTGATATTGAAAATGTTTATTTAAACAAATACAAAGGAGACCGTGCCAAAATTTTTAGAATTGGAATCACATATTATTGCCTTAATTATTGAAAGACGTCATTCTTCATTATTCATTTTTATTGTCATATCATAATTTGGATGGCCTATATATGGGCAACCATTGTGAATATGAAATCATTAGAATATATATCAATAGAAAATAATGGATATCACAAGATTTACAATACTTTGATAAAATTCCTGTGCTGCAAATGCATTGAGCTTAAAACCTTGATTCATACAAAAAGACTTTATGCATAAATAAATATTTATAAATATTTCAGAGGGGTCTATATGGAGGATTTAGTACAGCTGTCATTTGCCTGAGCAAGGCTATTGGTGTATCTGGAGACCACATAATTATTTTGAGGGGGAATGTGTGTGTTTGTTTTAACCCCATTTACAGATAAGTTGAGTAGACGTACTCAACTCCTCACTTGTTCTGTGCCCACAGAACAAAATTACAAGCTAAATAAATCATAAATTGCATTTCTCACAATCTCATTGATTGTGAATGATATATATTTAGTCTTTAGACTGAAATGATTTTCTATTATTATATCTTTCATAAACTTGTACAGTGCAGAATTTCATATACAGTTCCTTTTCTTCTTACTTAGCATACAAATCTATTTGAACATATTCATGTTTTCCTTCAAATTGCAAATAATTCAAATGCCACTAATATAATTATTGCAGGATTGGCAAAAATATTCTAACATTATGAGCAAACTTTCTTACATACCCTTATTACCATTTTCATGCTTATTGCACCGATATTTCTTTAAATTGTAATGTGATATCCGTTTAATTAATGTTTAGCCTACTTTTAAAATGTACTTAGACTTTTAAAGTCTAACCACTTTTTTTTTTGTGCCATACCGTATTTAAAAACCAAAATACGATAGATCAGGAGCAAGGAACAGGACCTGCAGTTAAGGAAGAAGCGGAGCAATAGTCGGGAAAGAGAAATTTACTTTTGTTTATTTATGTGAGAATAAGTTTATGAACACTTTGTAAATTATAATTATTTTGTGATGTTTGTAAACTGTTCTTTCATGATTGTTTGAATTTTCATATTATAAATAATGAATGTTTGAGTTAGAATAATTAAATATTCTTCTTCTCCCCATAGATCCATAAATATAAGGTAGTATTAAATATTAAGTTAGAATCTCCTAATTCAATTTTAAATACTACTGTAACACTCATTGTTAGATTATTAAACTCTAATCTAATAGCGAGGCGTTACACTAAATCAAACTAATACTTTCCAAAACTCCAATCACTTATATTATTACTTATACTTGACTTGAGGTCAATACCTCTAAGTCAATTAAGAGCATAATTAGTTCTAATTATTAAGTTAGATCATTAAAATTAGATAACAATGGATATCACATAGTTTATAATTACTTGTTTTTTTCCTTGAATGCAAAGCTTCGCATTAAGATTATATCCTTGAACATACATATAAGATATTATACATAAATAAAATATTTTTAATAAAACATAAGGGTTCTTTTTAGTGATGTCTAAGGGCAGGCTTAGGGGGGTATAAGGAGACCTCACATTCTCAAAGGAGGAATATGAGTATTTATTTTCTATTTGAGATCCCACTTTCCTTACTAGTTAGGCAGACGTGCTTAACTCCTCACTTGTTCTGTAATTTTGCTCGCAGAACAGAAAACTAAAATAACTTCAACAATTTACAAATTTGGGTCATTATAATCTTATTGATTGTGTGTACTCGTTATAGCCTTTGAGCTATGCTTACTTTTCAGAGTCCTATGCTATGTATTCTTAGCCTAAGAGGCTAAGATTTTTTCTTACTTTCCTTACTTTGCACTTTCATTTTTTGTACTGTGTTTTACTTACTTACAGTTTTACTTTCATGCGGTGTATATTGTTTAATTACAATTTTTGCTTCACTGATTTTCTTTGCTTTATTTAGCATAATATTCATTGGTCATATATATTTTTCCATTTCATATTTTTATATAAACATTCATAATTTCTAGCCTTATTATGATGCTTTTTTCCTTTCTTGTTGCTGGATAGAGTAAACATACTTGTGAGTTATTACTCTTTTCTTAGTTATTATTCTTCCTTATAGTTACTTTTCCTTCATACTTTTATACTTTTATGCTTCGATGTATATTTTTTTTAATTGTAAATTACATATGTGATATCTATTTAAACTTTAATAAAATTTAATCAATCTTAAAATGTACTAAGACTTTTTAGTATAACAACTTTTTTCTTTTCTTGGCTGTGCCTTACCATAATTTAAATACCAAAAATACGGTATATCAGGAGCATTTTCAGAGCAACGGAGCTGAACCTAGTGCTGGTCATTAGCACCTTGAAGACTTATTTTTGCTTCCGCATTTTTTTTCCATTTACTGTTTATGTGAGAGAGAACTTTACTTATTTGCTCTTTAATTTCAAGTTTGTAATTATTTAATTTTTGCAATATTTTTACTTATTCCGTGATGGATTTATTTTTATTCTTAAATGCTTGGTTTGGATAGTGGATGAATGTATATCTTCTATTTTGTATTTTTATTTTTCCTTTACTTTACTTCTTACTTCATATCTCCTACTTACATGTAATCTCTACTAGTATGTGAATCTATTTTCTTCTACTTCTACTTTCCTGTATATCTCCTACTTGCAATTATTTCTATTTTCCAACTTTTCAACTTTCATCATTCTTTTTCTTTCACTTCACCTCTTAACTTAACACCCTCACAAATATTCTTGGCTGCACCCCACTCGACACTGGGTTAGTTTCCTTCTAACTCAGTGTTTGGGGGTGTGGTGGCGCTCCGGTGTTGGGTTGGGTTCTCGATCCGATGTTAGGGTCGCCACATCTATTTACACCTTTTTGTACGCTTTATTTCTTTGTTTTGAGCTTTTATTATTTTGATATATTAGGTAAAACATTGAATATTTGATAAATATTCTATGTTAAATTTGAAATTGCATAAGTCATGGACATAAGTGGATTATATATGTCAGATAGATCAGATAATTTAGTAAATAAGATAATAGCTTATTGGAATGTGTCCTAATTAGTCTACCTCTATAGTTTTGATATTCAGTACAGTGCAATCTAGTTTAGTACTCAAGCATTAGTGTCCTGGATGATTTCAGTTCATTACACAGGCATTAGTATCCTGGATGATTTCAGTTCAGTTCAAATGAATCTGTTGATCTAGACATTAGTGTCCTAGATGCTTCAGTCTTGGATTTGGTGGCTAGTTGATCCAATTTTTTATTATGGCAGGTCTAATATAGGCACATGTCCAATAAACATGTTTTCAAACAGCTTCAGTTACTTTCAGTTCAGTTTCAATAATTTCAGTGCTTTTCAGTATTTTCAGTATTTATAGTATTTACTGTATTTTCAGTATTTATAGAACTTATAGTATTTCCAGCATCTATGTGTTTTTAACTTTTGGTTTTATGTGCAAGTACGTTAGGATGCTAGATTTTACTTCAGTTTTATTGTGTTTATTTTAGAAACTCAGCATAAGTGCAATTGATCATATTTGCTTATGATCTTTTCTTATACTCAGTAGTTCTTACATATAAAAGGCATAACCTTTTTTGCAGCTTTGGGATGAGGTATGCCTTTTTACATCATATTTTATTTAAGTTATAAATGCATAATTTATAGCTTTATTCCTTTCTTTTGATGCTTTACTGCTCCTAAATTGCTTAGGGTGGTTTGTGATAACATAAAATACATGAAAACTATTAGCCTAAAATATACTTAGACAATTGTCTAACTAATTTTTCTCTTTTTCGACTGGGGCCCTAGCATTGTGAAACCGACAATATCAGCTTCTAAGCATTTTGTGGAGATAGCAATAGGAGAGGAGCAGAGTCAGGAGAAAGAGATTCTTGTTGTTAAGAAACCTTAGTTAGGTTGCTCCTTTTAATTTCAGTGAGGATGAGTGATCTTTTTACTTTTATAGAACTTTATTTAATTATTGTAATAATTAGTTATTCAGATGTATTTTCCTTTATTGTATATTTTATTCTGAGCTGAATGTTATTCCATTTCTATATTATAGTTATGTGGATATTAATTGATATTTACTGCTGCACTATAATATTCATGTATGATCATTTAGTAAAGAATTCAATTGTATATATGACACATCATTCCCTTATTAGTGAATTGGGGATAAAAACCTGATCTAATGACAAGTGAGGGATTGCACCGTGACGGCCACTCCACCATAATTGTGCTAACATGCGTGTTTGCGGGACCACGGCGGGGGCGGGCACCACTCCAATACCAGTAGCTACACTTGCACCCATTCCAAGAAGATATCTTGCTCCTTGACCCACTGCTCCTGTAAGGATGTACACACTTATACTAGTTATGGCACTAGAATAAAATGAAGTGGTGTTATATACTAATCACTATATTTAGTAATTATATTCTACAAATTAAGTTTATAACAAATTGTAAACTTTCAAACATAGGCACACTATATTTTGACAACAAGCCCTGTATTATCTTATTCGACTCTGGAATAAGCCACTATTTAATCTCATAAACATTTGTCCAATCCTTAGAACTCCAACATTACAAATTAGCAAAAATTTTGAATATAAGAATGTCTTTTGGTACTCAAATGAATGCATGAGAATTCTAAAAATTGCAACATATATATTATGATGGCTCAGTATCAGATTAGATATCCTGATCCAACACATAGTGTCATTATAATACTTAATACTTCCATAATCCACCATCAAGAACTGTTAAGGAAAATGATGTAACGTCTGACTCTTGATCGTCGTCGAGTAACACTAACTCAACTACAAACAAGTGGTGGCTGTCACTAACACCACAGATAATTAGCAATATATCCATGGCATTAATCTGAAGGTGAGCAAAGTCTTAGGCAGAAACATAAGAAAAGCAGTGCAGGAAATAAGGAAAAAAAAAGGCATTCAAATATTATCCACATCTATCCATTCATATACAATATAGAAAATACATAATAATATGAAAGAAACACATTTATTACATTTAATTAAATATTAGCAACTTAAATTTTAATAACTGAGCAAGATCTCCTTCTTTGCATAATATCAATCTCACCTGACCTTCTATCACCAGCACACTCCCAAGCACAAGGTCTGAGCTAACACCTAATGCTGCCATATGTACATATATGACAGGGCCAAGCCAACAAAGGAGAAATAATATTAGGCTTATAAAGTCTAAGTATAATAAAGCTGTAAAATAGCATGTACTTACATTTAAAAGATGTTATTCAACATAATAATAAGATAGAAATCAAGCTGTAGAAATACTGTAAAGTAACTGAAAGTATAAGACTATATAAAATTGAAGAAAATAAAGTAAGAGTGCAAAAAAGCTGTAAAGGCACTATATAACTAAAACTGTAAATACTAAACAAAGTAAAACTAAACTGAAATCTGAATTCTAAAAGTAAGTGAAACCTCAAATATTCTGAAACAAATGTAAAAATATCCGATGTTGTACTAAATGTCACTGGGATCATACATCCAAATATGCCACAGCACGGCATGCCGCAGATATGTAACAGAAGTATCACTGAAAGGCTATGAGTCGTATGGTCCAATGTATACATACAACCAGTTGGGAAGATAGCATGGTGATGTCGTTGCATTCTAAAATTCCCCAATTAATGTATGCAACATTCCGTAACCCATAACTCGTCACTGATACCCATCATCACCACTAATATGTATACATTATGCTTATGCTCATGTTCATGCTTCTATGATACACGAATTAAATCCAGTAAATCCATGAATACTGTAAAATCCGATAGTGACTCCAAAGTCTTCATTGTGAAGAATCCTGCTAAAAAGATTCTGACACCTATGTTCTAATTTTGATAATTAGTTAAAGTTGCACTTTTTATTTAAGGACCATTAGATGGGACGATTATATACACATATTTAGCACAGTTGTACGAAAGGTGGTTCTTAACACTCAGTTTGATTAAGCCACCCTAACAAAGCAATCTTTAATAAGAGGCATCACCCTATGGTGATTTGTATCTCAAGTTAAGTCAGTAAGATGCCCAACTCACAACTACACTTAGTATCTTAAAGAGAGTGACTCATATTACTTAGTTTGTTCAGACCATACCTATTGAAGTGATCTTCGCTAGGAGGCATCACCCGTTGGCGATTCGTATTTTAATCAAATAAAGGAATGAGTCCCTATTTGCAATGCTCTCAGGATGACTGATTTACTCTAAGCGAGGTTGTATCCGCCTAAGCCCGCAGGATCGCACAAAGATAAATCTCACTTAGAGTGACTCAACCATTCTTGAATATTACTGAAATAATCCACTACTATGGATATACTCTACTATACCCAACCAATAATCTAGGCTTAGCAATTCTACTAAAAACCACAAGAATTTATCAAGACTATCAATCCTTACTCTAAGAGGTGAGTTTTACATAATGCTCCAAGGATATGATCAAAAGATCACTCAATATAAATTCTACCACAAACAAAAGGTTTCATTCTAAGTAACTTAGGAGATTCCTACCATGAGGGTTAAGATCATCTCTTAAGGTTGATGGGATCATCTAGGTTTCTACCTCAAGAATTGCAAAAGTCCTTTCTACCTCAATATATCATCATTTGTTAAGGCTATTAGTAATACCAAATAAACATAATGGAAGGTCATCAAGATCTCACATATCTAATACTCAATATAATCTTATAGAATTTTTCATTAAGTTTGGTTAATTAGATCAGATGGGTAGCCCTATCTGATCGAGTTCTAGACTACAATTATGAGATATAATCAAGGATCTTATTAGGATTTTATCTTGTAATGAATCATCATAGATTTTATAGTTGATTTCATGCTAATAATCTTATTTAAGAGGAAATCAAGGATCTTAAGTTTCAAGTCCAGATGCTTAATCATACTGGTTCTTAGACTTCCTTAGCACTTTTAATTCAATGAATTAAAGTCAATATTAAATCAAATAGATTATTGGAATCATGTTAGTCACATTATCTTACAAACAAGTTAATTTATTAAGTGATTAAGAATTTAGGTCTAAATTAGATAGATTAGATGTTAACCCCTAACCTTATCAATTTAAGGCCAAGAGTAGCATTACAAGTTAATGGCAAATCAAATGAATTATTGCTTTATTATTGATGGCAATCTAAGATCTAGATCAAGTGTAAATCACTTGATCAAGATCTTAAGATCTCTTAAGTTTAATAAGGGATAATTGACAGTTTAATGAAATTAAGCAATCTTAATAGAATTAAAATATCTTAATCCTTTAAAACAACTCGCAAAAATACATGAAAGTTAACATAGAACTTGAGAAAGTAAAATGCACAAAAACAGTAATAAGAACTATGCAAGTGATGTACGCACTTAACATAGGACTAAATAAACAATTTTAATTATTATAACTCAATACAAGTTCTAAGTACTTGCGTACCTTGCACAGGCTATATTATCTTGCAATTTAATGATTTGGTTAGGAGGAGGCAGCATTCACAACACCTGCAATAATTAAGCAAAGTACATCTAAATTATACTATCTTTTGATAACTTTAATTGGTCCTAGACAAACATGGAACCAAACCAATTCAGTCACCAAAACTGAAGATAGAATGCTAAACTACAGCATTCATAAGAGGGGTCTACAAGATTGAATGCAATATTTTGGTAATAACGATAGTAATCAATCCTATGAAGGGTTTTAAGAGAGTAAACTGAACATAAACCATTAAAGTCTAATTGTGCATGATATCTCCAAAAAGAACCATATTACTATTAAGTAAGCTAATACGCATGGATAGGCTTCAAATAATCCATTTACAACTCACTTAAGCAATAAATAAAATTAACATTACTTTTTAGATATACATATTTCGACAATACTAATGCCTTTGATTATAAGGCTAGAATGAGGATATATATATATTTTTTGAAATTCAATCTTAACCGAACTCTGCTATTTTATTACCAATTTATAGGAAAGAAACACATGAGCCACAATAAACTTAGCTACATATCATAGATGTGGATTATCAATAAAAGAGAAATCCTTGAACCCCCTTTTTTTTATACAAGCTGCATTATACCTTTATGCATACACTTGGTAGGAAAGATAATTCATGCAAGTTAATGATACAATTAAACAAAATAGCTTCCGATCCCAACCAATATTACATCTTATTTTACTTTGAGAGATTAATGATACAATCCTAGCAGTAGAATCATGTGATCTAACTATATATGATTGGTGATTCAATTGAGGTAACCGAATAGCATTTTTCTAAAAAAAAGAGGAAGATAAAGGATTACCAATATTAGTTGCCGCTCAACCAAGCTAAAAGGAGAGAAGAGCAGCAAGGGGTGCTGCAAGTTCGATTGGAAGGGATGGACACCGGCGGTAGCTCCCAACTAAGTCGAGAGGGAGAAGAAAGCATCTCTCAACCTCCTGCCGAGGGCAAGGCTAGTGAAGTTTCGGCCTTGCGCCAAAAGGGAAAAGTCAACGGGGCTCTCCGCCTCCAGCCGAGAAAGGAGACGAGCAAGCAGCAATCGGCTTCCAGCAGAGAAAAGAGGAAGCCGACGCCTCTCGGCCTCCCGCCGAGAGGCATCGAGCAGGCACTTCTCGCTGAGAGGGAGGGGGAAAGGATCAGCTGAGAGGAGAATGAAGGTTGGGAAATTCAGGTCTTTGGCAGCTCCTTATGTTTAAAATTATTTAGGAACCTATTTAAAGCCATAAACCAGTCCAAAACAGCCATTGGATTAAAAGCAAATTGCTGAAATTCACCGAGCCATGATCTATAGCCATCCAAACTTTAAAAATTATAAATTTAGTATCAAAATGAGCGCCTCAATGAGTTGAAGCGCATGCATTTAAAATAATTGAATTTGGATGAGTATGTTATTTTATATTAATTTTTAAATGAAAAACTTTAAAAATTTGCTACGATTAATCTGGATCTCGAAAATTTGTGAAACATAAAATATAGCATCCTCGTATAACACTTAACTCAAATCTACAAAAAATTTTGAATTCTGATATTTATTTTATCTATTATCAACCCCGGAAGTTTAAACTTTCAGAATTTATGTAGGATGATCCCGGATCCCGTTTGCGCTCAAATTTTTGGTAGAAGGATCTCCTTGATACGCTTCATTTGAAAATATTTTTATTTAATTTTTATCCAACTTAAAATAATATTGAATTTCATCTTAATCTGCTCAGGATTAAGTCTAAACGGCTCAGTAACAACGTCGAGTTGTTACAAATGATCTATAAAATAAGAAAAATATAGATGCATTTTTAAGAGTAATAATAAACATCCATTCCATTATATTAATTCAAAAAAATATATATTCATCCCAGATTTAATAAATAACACAGTCCATATATTTTAAATTTACAAAATTTAATAATAATGAAAAGTAAACTCTCACATCATCACCAAGAAAAAACAAAAATAAATAACATCCAAGGGTCTTCAAATCTGTTATCAGATCTCTAGCTCACCAGCCTCCACTCTAGGCTCCTGATCTACTGTGTTTGGTTTTTAACATAATAGCGCACAACCAATAAAAGTAAAATAAGTGGTGTCTAAAGTCTAAGCATATTTTAGGGTGTCTAACTTTTTATAATTAAGAATATCACATTAGGTTAATCAGTAAGGTGCATTATACAGTAAAAGTAAAGTAAAATTAGAAATATAATATACAATAAAAGGGCATTAAAGTAAGGCAGCATTTGCGCTAATGCACACTAAGTAATCTTGCAAAAGAGAGGCTATGCAAATATGACTTTTGTTTAAAAAACTATATAAGATTTTGGCTAGTATCCTACATCCAAGTAAGAAAATAAAATATAATTTAAAGTATTCTATAAGCAAGTATAGTGAAGAACAAGCTGAACAGTAGTAAGGAAAAATAACTGAAGAATAATATTTAAGCAATTAATTAATATTTAATATTTTATTATTATATTCGGTGGGCTCATACAAAAAAAGAGAGGAGTAAGGTATGTCTACCCAGCTATCTATGACGGGGTCTCCTGTATATCCATACACTCCTCCTCAAGGATATGTGTGGTCTCTTGATCACTCCATAGCCAGCCCTAACTCAAATATCTATATAGAGTAATCCACCCTGAGTGAAACCCTTTATTTAATTGTAATTATTATTGTGCAGCGATTATGATCAATTGAATAAGGTTTCAACGCATAATAACATTAAAGGAATATGTCAAAGTGAACTAAGCAAGTGATATTCCTTTGTTGTCTAATTTAATTATGTACCTTAATAATTATGGTCATTTGAACCCCCAATTGACTTAAGGTATAGGTCTTAAATCAATTGTTAAGCATATATATATATATATATATATATATATATATATATATATATATATATATATATATATATATATAGTTTTATTAAACTAGTATGCAAAAATTATTAAGCATATATATACATACATATTTAGACTAGTATGCAAAAAGATATGAAGCTTGTAATATTTTAAATTTATTAATTAATCATCCTTACTGTTCATATTGCACGCAAGCCTCTTTCCCTTAGCCATGGGCGGAACATGCACACGCGCAATGCACTCCCAAACGCACATGAATCACCCAAGCATGGGGCCAGTCTGCAATGTCGTGTGGGTTAGGGGTTGACTCACTCGATACTGTGCGCCTTCCCCGACTAAACCTCCCAAAACCTAGAACCTAAGGCAAAAAAATTCTTCGCACCTAGGTCAACTTACAGCCCGATCCATTGGTCAAAATGAAGCACAAGATGCACTCTACACAATAGTGTAAGAATTTTGTCCGCAGTCACCTACATCGTCTAAATTCTATTTGATTCATTTGAAACCCTAGGGTTTACTGTGGAGGGACAATATTCCCTCCACGGTGAACCATTCAACCCAATTCCACACATGTTATACTCCATGGGTCGTGGCTGATTCAAGGAGTCACTAAGCCCCATGATGGGTTAACTCGATCAACAGGAGCTGAGTCGGGCTCGGGCACTGTACATCCCTGTATAGACCCAAGGCCAATGTAATACGAATTGGGCTCGATTAGTCCTGAATTGCTTCACATTCGATAGGAGCGAGGTACCTGGATCCGTTGGTTAGTATATTTGCCGGTGGGGTGTAAGTTGGAGTGTAATGTTTCAATTGGAGATACGAGCTTTGGACTTGTCATGGAGAATGAATGGGAACGTGGTGTGATGACCCCAATAATGGGTTTAGCACGTCAGCAGTGAAGAGAGCTTCATGCCAACGTGCGAGTCATGCATAGAGAGCCCCAGAATCGACTTGGTGAGTTAACCCTAGCCGGCCCTCTCGTGGGATGTGTTGAAGATGAAGTGGTTCAAACCACAAGCTTCATGATTTGGATTTCATGCTGAGCCGACCGGTCCAACCGCGGGCTATTCAGCTTGAATTGCGGGGCCCGTGTTCACACGCGACCCTTTAATGGGTGGCCGCGTGTCCGACAGGGCAGGATTCAGCGCCGTCGTTATTTTTGTTTTCTGCACCACTGTCACCTTTCTTTTTCTGTGCACTCTCATTTTTCTGTGCAGCTGTCTGCTAATGATTAATGTTAATTAATTAATGATTATTATGAGTTTAGTCAATGTTAATTAAATGATAATTTTTATTTTAATCATAACTTTAATTATACACATCTAAATAATGCAATATTATATACTATTTTGATAACAAAAATATACAGATTAATAATATGATATTTAATTTTTATTTGAATAATTAATTTATTTAATTATTAATTTAGATTAATTAATTAATTATAAATTAAGTACAATCTTGTTTGTGTCATAACTTGAACATTAGGAGTCTAAATTTTATAATTAAATAGTTTATTTTACTCACAAAAATGTCAAGAATAATAATATGAAATCAAAATTTAGATTGAAATCTTAATTTTTTTAATCATTTTTTAACCCTAATTAGGAGTCTCAAAAGTTCTAATTTTCTAATATTGTACAAAATTGACCTACTTAGTATAATTCTTCTCCTTATACTATAAGGATTCTATATTTATGTATATTATTTCTATTAGACAATAATTATTGATTTTAAGTTTTTGGCTCCTTAATTTATTATTGTGATGATTTTTCTAATTTTTAAATTATATATTTTAAGTATTTAAAATCTTAGGATATCAAATATGTCACACTTATTACTTTTCATGTCAATTTCAATTGTATGTTATGAGCTTAGTTCTCTTAAATTAATTACTTGAATTATTAGTAAATTGCTTGATTCATCTTTCAACTTTAAGAGAGAAGCTATATAGTTGATTTATAATTTGATTTGTAGATGATCATTAGAGCAATTTATTATATCCATTAAGTGTAATTAACTTTGATGCTTATATAGTTAAAGAATATAAATTAATTAGGACTAGCCTTAAGTAACTATATTGGATCCTAGTTCACTTCACTTTAGTTCTTAGGTCCTCACTTAATTTCTTTAAGGACTTATAATAGGAGTCTTAAATTCATTAGAATAGTTTATGAATCGTATTAATTTCCTTAACCTTCAACTTATAGAAAATATAGAGTTTATAGTTTACAAATCTTCCTTTCCTATTTCTTTAAACCTTTCCTTTAATATTAACCTAGCTATATTAGTAGTTGATTTTAAATAAGATCCTTCTAATTTAACCTAGTTAGACAAATTTAGTGTATAGATCCTTAACTCTTAACTTCCTTAATTGTAGTGTTTACTTAATCTTACCTTTTCTAATTAGTTTCCTAAACCTTGATCCAGGTAACTTATTTAAATCTTATAGTTTAGGATAGGAATATGATTAGTTTATATTAGTATTGCTATACTTATAAATTATTTTGATATCTCATAAAATGATATGGAACTACTATTTTCAAAATCCCATTTACTTATCTCTAAGTTAATTAGGAGTTCAGTTAATTCTAATTATTAAGTAAATCATTAATAATTAGATAATTTTGGATATCACATAGTTTATAATTATTGAATTTCCTTAGATGCTTGCTTAGCTTTGAGCCTACTTCATTTAACACATTTATATAAGACATTGTGCATAAATAAGACTTTCACATTAAGACTGTAGGGGTTGATTTTTGATGTAGCCAAGGGCAGGCTAATTAGAAGAAATAAGGAGATCTCATATTCTCAGAAGATAAATATGAGTGTTTGTTGTATTTGAAACCATACTTTCCCTTACTTGTTAAATAGATATATTTAACTCATCGCTTCATTATGTAAGTTCATACATAATGAATAATTTCATAAAATAACTTCAATTAAATATAATATGATATCTTCTACAATCTTATTGATTATGGAGACTCATCATAGCTTTTTAGCTATATATATCTTAAACTAAGAGGCTAAGTGTAATAACCCTAGTAGTTACACTAGTTAAATCTAGGTTATTTAAGCTAAACCAAGTTCTAATTTTGGTTCCATTAGACTTATTAGGTCATTTAAACATAACCTTAAAAGTTTGGGATCAATCGGAGCTCAATTTAGAATTTTGGTATTTTTGCCTATTTTTGAGCCCTCAAAAATACCTAAATTAATTTGATTTTCAAATCAAATATGATTTCATTTTTGAATTTCTCATGCCTCAATTAGCTAAGGGTAAAATTTTGAGAATTTTTTGAGGTTATTTAGGCTTATTTTGGAATTTATTTAATTTGGTTCAATTACACATAAGGGTTTGAAACAATTATTAATTGCAAATTTATCCTCCCTCTAATGGTCGGCTGCCTCTAAACTGCGGGCGCCATCCGGACCATTGGTTTCTGTGGATCTGATCTAATGGCACGTGCCTTCGATTAGATCCATCTCATCTCGACCATTCTGCAGTTTCGAGATCTAAATCCAACGGCTCCTAGCTATTCGCCGTAAGTATCCTAGTTAAATTGTTAAATCCTTAGATCTGATCCAACGGCTGACCTCTTATCCACGCTTGGCCGTTAAGTATCAAGATATCAGGACCGTCCACACCTCCTAATGATCAATTAGACAGTTCCCAGCACCATCGCGACTGTGGATCATCCCCTTCCTCTCGCACATCGCACGTCTGGTCCCCCCCCCCCCCCCCCCCCGACAGCAAGATCCCCTTCCAGCCCCCATGGCAGTACAGGAAGATGCCAAAATTCCTCTCCTACCCTCAATGCGACCTCCTGCCGGTAGCTTCTTTGACTTGCCCCTAATCGTTGGGCAGAGCCTTACCTTCGGACCGAGCCAATACCATGGAGCTCGAGCTCTAGAATCCACCCTCAGTGCTCCCTATTGTCTATAAATACCTTGGGAGTATCACAGTGAGTCCCTTTGCTCACTGTGATATCTTAATTCTACCAATTGAATCCTCTGGAGATCCCATCTCTCTCGGCAAATTTTGGCATCCCCGCAGCTGTGTACCGCTGATAAAGGGTCCATCTAGTGTTCAGACTCCCTACAAACCTGCGCCTACTGCTTGGTGAGTTCACAAGCCTTTCAATTCCTCTCGGTCGTGCCCACAACCCCATCTTTAGGTATAATCTTTCCCACTGAACTCAGTAAGTTCAGTTTTCCATTTAAGATTATGGATGAGCCTCTAGATGTCACCTAACTTACCTTAGCCTCCTAGGGAACCCATTCTAATTGTCGTCATGGTTGAGCTAGCTCTGATCAATTGTATCGATCGATCGAGCTAGCAGCCGAGCCATGGCTGGGCCCGAGTAAAGACCCCACAATTGGCTGCACCCCAGGCTGCAAAACCTTGGGGTTTCGACTCGCCTCACCTCACTGATGGTATAGGAATCGATCCTCGTCCATTCGGTGGCCCCTGTGAGGAGAATTATCCCCTCACAGCAAACCCTAATTGTTTGTAAATGGACACTTCGGTGAAGTAGCCATCCAGCATTCCAGCCCGTCCCAATTAGGGCTTCCAGGTTCAATCGACGCACCTTGACCTCCTGAAGGTGTGGCGATTGAATGCTGGTCGCGACGTGGCCTATCGGCGGTAAATTTGGCGGTCCAAGGTGCCCTTCCCATAGCTGTGAGCAAAGAGGGGTATCGGGGACGATGCACTGGCACATCGGGTCGGGCCTCCCCTGACCCGCACAGTTTGATTTCAGGCCGCAGTCAATTAAGGGATTTATTAGAATTATATTCCTTATGTTAAATAATTAATAAATACATTCCTTATTATTCCAATTTAAATAAAAATACATAATAAATTATTTAAATAATTTTGGATATACTTATCCAAATGGTATGATCCAATATACTATTTTAATCAGAAAAATATAATGAATCATAATATAAAATAAAATCAAATATCCAATAGTTAGATTTTAAATTATTGCTTAATCCTTCTCTGTTTGTATTTAATTCATAATAAATTCAATAATTGTCCAAAAATGTTGATTAAGGTCTCTGATTGCTCATATGACCATAGAGGACCTATGTAGACTATTAAAAGTAATTTTAAAACTTTAAATTTGCTAATCATCTCTTAATTACCTTAATATGTGATTAGTGATTTAAGCCTTGGATTAGTCTCTAATTTTGATGAATCTAGTTCATAATACTTTATTAAGTATAGTAGAGCTTATAAATGTGTTTGGATCCTCCTAGTATGCCTTAATTCCCTTAACCACTTTAATTGGTCATAAGGTATGATTAGTGAGAATTAAGTTAATAATGCTATCAAATCTTAAATTAAGTGTATTATTCACTTCACTAATCAATATAGAACTCATTAAAATAGGCTTGAATTAATTTAGATGATTAAATCTTAAAATCCCATTTTTGCCCTAAGAGGGGTATTTTGGTCATTTTGATAAAAATAGGTTAAAGCACCCCTTAAAGCCTTGAAAACTCTAGTAAAGTATATCTAATTAACTTATTAGCACCTTTCTAAAATCTCATGTTAATAAGGGTGAAGTTAAGTAAGGAAATCTTAAAAAGTTCTACTTAAGATCTTAAGATATTAAGAGTACTCAAAACAACTTCCTTAAGAGAACAAACCTAAGTAGCATTAATGCTAAATCTTTAGTTTAATTACTTTATTAAGTTGATTTATAAACTACAAATCTCAAGTAAATATTCTTGTAAAAGTCTAAGTCTAGTTCTTAGTTGAGATCTAAAGTGATCAAATCTTAGATCTCAGACTTTAGATCATCTATTTGAATTGAATCATCTTCTTTAGAATTCCTTAATTGATTTACTATTTAATCCTTTTGAAATCTCCTTGTGGGTGTAGAATTAATTCAATCTATAGAATAATGTGATTATCCTAAAGATTGAATATAGTTCTTAAATTTTTAGTTCTTAAATGATTATTTTATCTTATAATACTATAATAACCCTTCATTAAGATCTTAGTTTCTAAATCCTTCAGCTTATATAATTTTGCACCTTTACACTATGTTTGAGTGTGAACCCAAATTCTCATTAAGATATTACCTTGGATTCAAGAAATTGAACCCCATATGTGGAGTTTAAGTCTAAAATCCTCAATCTTGATTTACTTGATCAAGATTTGGGTTAAGTGAGTATAATAATTAGGTCGTTGATTTGTTTACTTTGAGCCTTTATAATCATCACTTGATTTTGAATTAGAACTTGTTAAGTTCTAAGGTTAAACATTAAGGTTATGAATATGAGATTATACTCGATAGCTGAATATTGGAGATCCTAAACTTGTATCTTCTCAGAATAGTTATATTTGGATTATTTAGATAATAATAAATATCACATAAGCCTAGTTGATTCTCTTGCTTACTTTGACTTTGATTGCTCTGCACACTTTGAATATTGAGCCTTATTCCTTAAGCATAATAGGATAACTTATGATATGAAAGATACATCCTAAGTTAGTATTTGCAAAGCATAATATTCACTCAGTTCTTTCAGTGTATTCAGTCTAGTAGGGTACGTCCTAGCTTAGTCTGCCTCCTCAATTCTAGTTTTGTTATAGAATAGATTCAAACATAGTCCAGTGCTTGGCTAGGATGGATACATGTCTTATTCTATAAGTTCAACTCTGACCTAGCTCTGATGATGCCTGGGATGGACACATGTTGAACTTTCTATTCAAAGGCCCTGTTTGGCCTATTTCTATTATGGCAACACTATGCCTTAGGCTTACTTTTACTTAAGTTTAATTTTGGTGCCTTCAGTTGCTTTGCCACGTGTTTTAGTGGCTTTACTTTTTAGCTTATTTATGCTCATAGCTTGCTTTTGCCACATGCTTCAATGGTCTTTTATATATTAAATATGCATGCTTGTATATATGTTTTATTGAGTAGTTATTAAGTATTGACATGTTTAGGATGCTAGTTTTCTATGTTTATTTCAATACTTTTCAGTACCATTTACATTTATAAACTCAGCATGTCTTCATGTGATCCTAAGCATGTTAGGATCAGTTCATTTTAGTACATACAGTTATTTTTACTCTTTAGCCTCACCTTGTTTAATTTTATGCTTTGTATATTATGTTACATACATGTTGCTTAGTTATAAGTAAATAGTTTATAGCTGTAGCGCCCTGCCTCATCACCATGCGCAAAAGATGGGTATAATCAGTTCAGCAGCAGAGCGGCACGCCACTCGGGGAAGAATAACCCATCTCCCCGAAACAACTGAAAACCAAACCCCTCTGAAGAGCTGCTGGCTCAATCTTAAGGAGGGTTGATAGTTAATACTTAAGATAACAGTAGTATTCTTATCCTAAGTATTAGATCAATTCATATATTATATATAAAACACAAGAGGAATCTAATATATGTGTAAGATATTAGCATTTCTAGTATACTGATCACATCACAATACTAAGTATAAGTAGTATATAACAGAGTGCGGAAGCTTAAAGCAAACATCTAAAACCATTCATCATAGAAGTTGTATGAAAATATTTGCCTCAGAAAAGACAAGAAAATTCATCCAGAATTATTACAAATAGTTTACTGAAATACAGGAATAAAAACTAAGTACTGAACTGAAATAAACTAAGCAGAAAGGTAGTAAAACTAGATGATAGTCCACTAGTGCTCCACGGGCTTCTCCTGAATCTCCTGGGTGTCCTCCTGACCTGGCTCAATATAATGCTCAAGATTTAGCAAATTGCTGGATCCCAAAAGTATCTCGTATTAGACATAAGTCTAACAAATTGAAACTAATCTAAATATTTTTAGTTATTTATTTAACATTTACATAATATAAGCAAATCTATAAAAAAATTATAAATGTAACTAAATGTATAAAATTGTACAAAACTGAAGTGAAGTAATACAAAACTGAACTGTAAACAGAATACTGAAGGTAAACCAAAATAGTAATGGATATGAAACTGAGTAATAGCATGTAAAACTATGTTGTATGCTACTGAAAATATACATCTGAATATGCCACAATACTGTATGCTACTGATATGCAACCAAAATATCACTAAACTGCTATGAGTCGTACAGTCCAATATCTACATACATCTAGTTGGGAACTGTGATGCCGATGCATCCTGAAATTCCCTAGTCAATGTATGCAATATTTCGTAACCCATAAATCATCACTGATACTCATATATCATTACTTGTGGCGCCCCACCCCTTAATCTACAAGATTAAGCTAAGGGGTGGTGTGTCACTCTAGCTAACCCTTCACTTATTATTGGATTAGGATGAAATCTACAATCCACCTAATAAAGGAAGGAGTAAGCATAGAATCAAACATTCAGTCACTTAATAAGAATTCATACAGAGTGCGGAAGCGAATTAAAATAAGAAACATCCAAGCATCATAGTATAAATATAATGAAATATGACTCAGAATAAAAGGCATAGTAATCCAAACACATAGTCAAGAGTACATGTATTATTACATCAATTTAAAGTTTAATTAATGAAAGTAGAAATGCGCTCATCCTCACTTATAAAAGAAAGCTAAATATCTGCTTCTTCCAAAGGCTCCTCCTCTGGATAAGGCTCCACACCTAGCTCCTGGTCATCTAACTGAAGAGGATCTGCCATTGTCGGTTTCACAATGTAGGGCCCTAGCCAAAAAAAGAAAATCTTGTGTTATACAATTTTCTAAGTACATTTTAGGCTGATAAGTTTTTATGTGTTTTGTAATATCACCATTTACAAATTCTAAGCAATAGCTATAACAATATAGGAGCAACTAGCAATACAAAAAGAAAGGAAAAAGCTATAAATAATCATTTATAACTTAAACAAAAAGAGAGGCTAAGACATGCCTCAAATGCAAGCTAAACAAGGTAAGACATATGAATATAAATAACTAAACAGGTACTGGAAGAAAATACTACATCCTAAATATGCTGGTGATCAAAAGAAATATGCAAATTAAAATGACTGAACTTAGTAATGATACATATAAATAGCAGCAAAATTCTAACATCCTAAAATATATAAGTAGTACAAAGAAAATAGCTGACTGAATAAAAATGCTAAAAAGTAAACAGCATATCAAAACTAACATATCTGTGTACTAACTGCCATATAGAAAAAAAGTTAATCTAGCCCACCGAATATCAATGATCTTAGCACCATCACAGCTAAGGCACAAAACTGTGTACCCCTAGTGTCAACAAGGAGACTAGGCATCAGCACACAACAGATCTTCTCTTAGTGTCAATAAAGAGACTAAGCAAATAGAAGGTATGAACAAGTCTTCCCCTAGCATCAACAAGGAGACTAGGTAATCAGAAGATGTAATTGAGAGGCAGCTCTAACACATGCATTTATTATCTTTAATCAATCACTTTAATATTTTCACAAGGAATCTAAGGAGTCTCCATATTTTCCTAATATTTTATTTATGCATCAAAGATCTTATATGATATGCACAACACAAGGAGTTAAGGCACAAAAATACAAGGAATGCGTAGCAACAATCATCAAATAGAAGTAAGGGACTCTACTAAATATGGCGATATCATTTGTTTTCTACTTAACTATTCTAACAATTCCAAGTTACACAAGTTCAGGATCACCATTTTCTTACTATCGAGTGTAACTTAGAAATTCATCCTTATAAGTTAAAAAGGATTAGAACTGATCAGGTTTTAATCTAGTTCAATCAGATAGACGACTATGAGTTGAATCAATAAATCATACGTCCTAATTTTTGGTGAATTTAGACGTTCTATCTAAGATCTGATCAAGATCTTCTAAACCTATAGATTATGGATTAAACACTATGAGATTTAGGTTTAATCACATAATCCAAAAAGGATATGACCTAAGTTCTAAGTTCATTCTAAAAGTGATCTACTTATTAAGGCAAATCCTATTAAGTAATCAGACTTAATAGGATTAATCTCCTATCCTAAAACTAAAGTTAAAAGATAAAATAATCAAAATAAGTTATAAAATAAAAAAAAAGTCTAAAAACTAATAAAACTAAGGTTTCACCCATTGAGTAACCCATTTACCCAATAAATGAACTCTAACCTATAATCTAGTCCTAGTCTCAGGAAGAGTCCTTAAGGTGTGGTGTTTTAGACTTAGAAGAATTCTGGAATCTGACCTAATAGTTGATTTCACTCACTTAAATGTTACTAATACAATTATAACATTGGTTTTAGAGTCTTGAAAAGTTAATTAAAGGTTAAGGATACTTAATTCAATCTTAGGGCAAAGTGACTATTTTGCCCCTACTTAAGGGTCAAAAAAGTCAACTTTTGTTTTAGGGGTCCAAATTAGACTTTTTTGATCCCAAATGATTCCTTACTGTCTAACTTGAAGATAGACAGTAGGTACATCCAATTTGGACAAGGAACGGTCAAGTTATGACCAAAGAGGCCAGAGGTATTTTGGTCATTTTCTAAATTTCTAGGATTCAGATCCTAAATATTATTTCAATTTATTGACGGCATTGAAATTATAAACTAGTTAGCATCTTGAATTTTTGAATTTGTAGTTGATTTGACCAAGTTATGGTCATTTGAATTCTATGGGCATTTTGGTCTATTTTCTTTAAAGTCAACTAGGAATTCTAGGGTTGACTTTTTGTCCTGATATCCAAATGGGAAAACTAATACTACTACAGTGATGGGGCCGCTCTCCTAAGCATTTTAAGACCCATATTGACTATGTTTGGTTAACTAGGTAAAAAGTTATGAGGTCCTAAAGAGGTCATAAAATATTACATCATTATGCGTACCCCGAAATTAATTTTTACATTATGCCATTTTATTATATTTATTTTTCTGAGTATTTTGAGACATATATTGGTTATGTTTGGATCATCCTATAAAAAATTATTAAACTTTTAAGTTTTACTATTCAAAAATACAATTTGTATTATTTTACTGTTTATTTATTCAAATTGAATTAATTTACTGTTCATTCATAAAGTTATATATCATTTCTGAAATTATTAATCCCTTAATTAATTAAGGCCTAATTACTATATATGTATTAATTAACCCATTATTTAACTAATTTAAGTATATAATATTATTATTTTACTATTAAAAAGTAATTAAGTCTAATCATTATTTTATTAATCTTAATTATATGCTAATTGTCTAATTAAGAATAAATAATTACAATTACTATTTAATAACAATTAATTATTCTAATTACTGTTTAAGATTTAATTAACATTAAAATATTCCTAATTATTCTTTAATTATTAATTATAGCTAATTAATTATATAAGTTACTGTTTAAAAGTCATTAGTATTAATTACAATTAATTAACCACTAACTGTAATTAATTACTGACTAATCAGTAATTAATTTGTTTAATTATTTGTCTGAGATGATAATGGGCCCCACTTATGACACGTGGTAGCGCCTGATTGGGCGCTGCACTGTGTGTGGGCCCCATGGTATATGTGGCATGCATGGTGGCTGCCACGTGGCTCTGTGGGCCCCACGGGGAAGCCGAAAGATTTCGGGAGACCTGACAGTGGCCCCCACCTGACATGTGGCGTGTCCAGAGACTGCCATGTGGCGCAGTGGGCCCCACGGGGAAGCCGAAGAGTCTCGGGCAACCTGGTAGTGGGTCCAACTTGACACGTTGCATTCCCAAAGGCTGCCACGTGGCACTGTGGGCCCCACAGTGGAAGCCAAACGGTCGTGCGGGCTCAAGCGATCCACCTGACACGTGGCATGCCTGGATGCTGCCACATGGCACCATGGGCCCCACCTGGGCTTACGCGGACCTGACGCGGTTGGGTCGGGCTCGGGTCAACCCGACCCGACCCGGACTTCGTCTCCCTCGCAGAGGCGTCCCGAGGGCACCGGGCTAGGGCACAATTTTTGCCGGCCTTCCTGGTACCGGACCACCTCGGCCCGCACGGCCGACGGTAGCCCACGTCGGGGCCTACACATCGGCGGGCGGACCTTCGCTGGAGGTGGCCGGAGTCGCCGGCAATCTCTAACCCTAGGTCCTAGGGTGTACGGTCGAAACCTCTAACAGTTTCGACTGTGGTTCGATCGGTGAATTCGATCGATCCGGTTTGGCTAGCCTAGATGGGAGCCGATGGATCGTCAATCGGGCGTCCGGAATAGCATTTCGAAACTTGATTTGCAATTATTGAAGATGTATCGAGGGAGATCGGAGGTACCTGGAGTCGACCCGAGGCTGGACCGGAGAGGTGGAAGACGAACCTTCACGGGGCTTATCGCATCTTCATTAGTCCTCCCAGCAAGTGTCGAGGGGATGAGGTTAAAGGAGGCTGGTCGGCGACTCCTGCGAGGTGGGGAGGGCTCCGGATTGGGCCGAGTCGCGGCGGTGTGCCGCGTGGCGCGGGCGACGGAACCGAGGACCGTGCGATCGGTCCCGATCGGACGGTTCCGATCTCTTGATCGGATCTGACGGCAATAGGTGACGGCGTCCCTTGCGGGCGACGGCGTGGGACGACGCTGTTTGAGAATACTATTAAATTAATATTATTTAATATTTAATAAATAAATTTCTTATTTAATTTAAATTTTTAAATTGATTCTAGAAAATTTCCAAATATTCACCCCTAGCTAATTGAGGGGTGAGGAACGCAACGGCGAGGTCGGATTTTTGATCCGATGAGTATTTTGATTCCTCGATTTGCGGGATATTAAATATTATTAAAATATTCGTCGAATTTTCAACGACTTCCGATTGACATGAAAACTTCACCCCTATCTAATTTGGAGTCCACGAATGCAATGGTGATGTCCATTTTCCAATCCGAGGTCAATTTAAATTAGGCAAATTTTAGGGTTTCTGAATTTTTGAGAAATCATGATTCGATCCATTTAACTCCTAATTTGGACTAGGTCTTAGATGTTGACTCCAATTGACCTAATTAGCACTTATGATAAGTCTTAAGACTAAGATTAGTCCTAATCAGCTAAGGTAACAATCTGGGTTATTATATTACTGATACTCAACATCATGCTTATGCTCATGCTCATGCTTCTATGCTACATGAGATAAATCTAGAAATCTAAAAAAAAAATGCTTTGAAATCTAAAAATGAATTCAAGGTCTCTATTATGCAGAATCCTGCTAAAAGGATAATGACTCCTACATTCTAATTTGATAATTGGTTAAAGTTGAGAGTTTACTTAAATTTTATTAGATTGGATGATTGTATACATATATTTAGCATGTTTCTAAGAAAGGTAGTTATTAGCACTTAGTTTGATTAAGCCACCCTAACGAAGCGATCTTTGATAGGAGGCATCACCCGATGATGATTTGTATCTCAAGCTAAGTCATTAAGATGCCCAACTCACAATCACACTTAGTGTCCTAAAGAAGGTGACTCAAATTACTTAGTTTGTTTAAGCCACACCTATTGAAGCGATCTTCGCTAGGAGGTATCACCCGATGGCAAATTGTATTTTAATCAAACTAAGGAATGAATCCATATTTATAATGCTCTTAGTCTTGAAAGATTTACTCTAACAGAACTGTATTCATCTAATCTCTTGGGATAGCACCTGGTCATAAGTTCATATTGGAGTGAATCAACCAATCATGAATACTACTAAAGTAATCCAGTATTATGGGTGTACCCTACTATGCCCAACCAATAATCTGAGTTCAGACAACTCTATTTAATCAACAAGGATTTATCAAAGCTATTAATCTTCACTCTAAATGGGTGAGTCCTATACAAGGCTCCAAGGATATGATCAAAAGATCACTCAATATAGGTTGCTACCACAAGGGGTAAGTTTCCATTCTAGATGCTTTAGGTAGTTCTTACTACAATGTGTCAAGATCAATCTCTAAGGTTATGAAGGGTCATCTAAGTTTCTACCTCAAAAAGTACAAAAGCTCTTCCTACCTCAATGTATCAATAATTAAGGTCTTAATTAAGGTCATAAGTTCACATTATAGTGAATCAACCAATCCTGTATACTACTGAAGTAATCCAGTACTATGGGTATACCCTACTATGCCGAACCAATAATCTGAGTTTAGACAACTCTATTTAATCAACAAGGATTTATCAAAGTTATTAATCATTACTCTAAATGGGTGAGTCCTACACAAGGCTCTAAGGATATGATCAAACGATCACTCAATGCAGGTTGCTACCACAAGGGGGAAGGTTCCATTCTAAATGCTTTAGGTAGTTCCTATCGCAATATGTCAAGATCAACCTCTAAGGTTATAAAGGATCATCTAAGTTTCTACCTCAAAAAGTACAAAAGCTCTTCTTATACTAATGTATTAATAATTAAGGTCTTTAAATATTTCAAGAATGATCATAAAGAAAGACCATTAAGATCTCACTTTTCTACTTCTTAAATTAATATTCAAGTGATCAGATCAGATGATCAAAATTCATGTGATCATTTTCTATTCTACAATTATGGGATAAAATTGAAGATCTTATTAGAGTTAGATTATTTTATAAATCATTACAATTTTATTACTCATTTTATGTTAATAGTCTTATATAAGAGAAAATCAAAGATCTAAAGTTTAGATTTAGATGGTTCAATCACACAGATTTGATATTAACCCTGGCACTTTTAATTTAATAATTTAAGATCAATATTAAATCAGATGCATTATTGGAACAATGTCAATTAAATTATATTTCAATCAAGTTAATTGATTAAGTGATTAAGATTTAGATCTTAATCAAGATAAGTTAGGGTTTAACCCCTAACCCTTCTACCATTAAGACTAAGGGTTAATTTAAAAGTTAATGCCAAATCAATATATTATTAGCATATTATTGATGTCAAATTTTAGATTCTGATTAAGTATCATCTACTTAATCAAGTTATCAAGATTCTTATGTTCAGTTGTAGTTTAATGTCAATTACACATAATTATGAGTCCAAATAAGTGTTTAGAGTTCTCTAACATACATCTTAATATCATGAAAGCATATAAAGGTAAAGATGACATAGGATAAAAGGTAATTAAGGCTAACCAAATTCTAAATCAAAACAAAGGTGCACTTGATTTTAAATCTAAAGGACTTAGGTTTCATACCATTTACTTGTTAAGATATACATATTTAATACAAGCTCTTAGGATTTTATTATCTAGCAATTGTCATAATACATTTAAGATACATAATAAGTTTTGAGTACTTGATAAAAATGACAAAGTTTTAAACTTAATTTCATCATAGAATTTTATGCAATGCTCAATTTTAATTAAAATAAGTTCAAATTTGATATAATTCAGTCCCACTAGGGTCCTAGGGATCTTAAAATGTAAAAATAGTGAAGTTTTGGCCATTTCAGCCATTTCTGGGCAGTTTCAAAATTTTGGGTGCGACAACGCGCTGTGGCGTGCTACAGCGCTGCAGCCCGTTGTGGCGCGCCATAGCGCGCTATGGTGCGATGCAGCAGTCCAAGTTGAGAAAATACTGTTCAATTAGTTTAATAACTAATTTTATGTATAATTTTTTCCAAAATTCCACTGCAACCCGCTACAGTGCGCTATGGCACACTACAGTGGTCCAGTTTCTGCAACTTGGGCGCTGCAGCGCCAGATGGTATTTTTCACCTGGGCAAAACCCGTAAGGCCTACTTTCGAGCTCAATTACTCTCAATCCATAGTATTTCATGAGCGGTTCTATATATTAATGGAAAGTTCTTTCCGATACCTTTCCATTAATACCTAAATCGACACAAATGGAGCACCCTAACTATACAAAAAATGAGGATAAAAACTAGGGTATACAAAATGGATGAAAAATAGAGCATGCGATTTTCAAAGTAATGAGATGTCTCAATGAGCCTTAATGGCTTCCATACACCATAATAAGTTTCTAAAGATACAAACAAGCATAGTAGCATCATGAAAGAGACAATGAAAGGAGCAAATGGGTACAAAAAGAGTAAGCAAATATGTACCTTAGCCTTAAAGGAAGAAGAATGAACCTCAATTTTCTTCAAGCTTGGAGATGAGCTGGACTTCTTCATCTTCAACACAAGGGCATCAATGGAGGAAAAGATGAAAAAGCATTAGTAAGAAGAAGAAGAAGAAGAAGGGGTTGTGCTCCTCCTTAATAAAGGAGAAGGAGAAGGAGAAGGACGGAGTAGGGGGAGTAGGGAGCCATCATGAGCCTAGGGAGAGAGGTCATCATACTTGAGCCTAAGAGGGCATGGGGGGTGCCGGCTATGGAGAGGGGGCTAATAGGTAAGCAATAGAAAAATAGGAAGATAGGGAAAATTACAATTTATGGACTAAATAATTACTTATTTATTTTTCTTAAGAAAATTCAAATTTTTGAAACACACTCTGAAAATTTCCAAAAATTCACCCCTAACTAATTTGGGGTGAGGAATTCAACGGAGAAGTCGAATTTCGATTATGACGATTATTTAATTATACTAATTTTGGGGTATTTAATTATATTAAAATATTCATGAAAATTCGACGACTTTCAAATACGTTCAAAATATCACCCCTAGCTAATTTGGGGGTGACGATCACAACGGTGAAGTCAGATTTCAATTTTAAGATCAAAATAAATACCTTGATTTTTTGATTAATTAAATATTAAAATATTCCAAAATAATCGATTGAGCTACGAATTGCTCCAAACCTTTAGAGTTTGGTTCTAATGACTATATAAACTTAATGGAATGATAGTTGAGATATAATTAGGCTAGAATTAAGCTTAGTAACAATCTTGGGCTGTTATAATAGTTATCATTTTCTTTGTAGCTTGATGCACCATATTTTGCTTGCATATTTAAAGTAGTTAGTGTGGTATCATTAAATATCCAGTTCTCTTAAATAACCTAAAATGTACTTAGGTAATTCATCTAACTATAATATTTTTTTTTTGGCTGGTGCCCTGATATTTGTGATACTGATAAATGTCAGATTTGGAGCTGTTCGTTGGTGGTTTTGCAGAAGAGGATCCAGTACAGGAGGAGGATCTTCCTACTACCATTTAGTTAGATCTTTCTTTTTTCTTATAGTGAGATTGAGAGATATTTTCTTTCTTTTAATTCAGTCTGTAATATGTTTCTTTTACTCTTGTATACTATGCTGTGATGTGGATGTTATGTTATACTATTTTTTGCTTCCACTACTTTGATATATTGATGTATGTTTACACTTCTAGGTGACAAGTCCTTGGCTTAAGGCGAGTTGGGTCTTACCTGACTCTACTTTAGTTAGGGATTTGCCACTGTTGGAGCACCGTACTCCCGTGTTCATGCTAATATCAGTATTAGCATGTCCGCAAAGGGTACGGGGCCCCACACTAAGATTTTTCTTCGATTACTATACTTTGCATTTTCCATATTTTTTGTACTGTACTTTACTTGTTTACAGTTCATTTATATTACAGTAAATGTTGTTATAATTTTATTTGAATGCTTTAATGTTTACTTTTTTTACTTAGCATTATTCTATTGAACATATATATGTTTTATTTTTATTTACTTTCATATGCACACTTTAGTAATTTTCTAGCATATTTAAGATGCTTTACCCTTACCTTATTTGTAAGCTAGAATGTCCATACTTGTAAGTACTCTTATTCACTCTTTTACTTCAATTGTATTTCTTTTTATTTGTCTATTTTTTTCCATATTCATATGCTTCATATGCTCCACTACTTTTGCTTATTGTAAACTAGTTGTGATATCTAAAATAAATAATAAAATATTTAGCCTAATCTTAAATTGTACATAGACTGTTTAGTCTAACTACACTTTTCTTTCTATTGGCTTTGTCTTATCACATTTAAATGCCAAAATATAATATATCAGGTGCATTTGGAGGCTAGTAGAGTTGGACCAAGTGCTTAAGCTTAAAGATTTTATTTTTCTTCCGCATAAATTAGTTTTACTTGCTTTTATGTTATAATGTGAGAGAGAGACCTTACTTTCTTTACTTTATTATTGTTTAATATTGACATGCAATATTTTTAAGTTAATTGCTTGTCCTTACTTATTATGTGTTGGAAATTAAAGCTTATACCTAAATACTTGATTTGGATAAATTGATATTTATATGGAAATTTAGATTAATGAATGGATGAATTGCATAATTATATGCATGTTCATTAAACTAATTATTGCATATCATATATATTCTTATTGTTGCATAATTATTCATATATCTCATACTTGTAAACTCATAGTGCTATATGAGAATATTTATTTTCTACTACTTGCAATTATTACTTGTATGTGTGTAATTGCAATCATGATAAATTCCTATTATTGTTATTTAATTGCAACTACTAATCCTACATGTGATTTGCAAGTAATTTCATTCACATATTTCACTCTTTTACATCATATAATTTACAAGTATGCTTATAACCTATCATTGATTCACATTACTCTTTTTTTTTTATTCGCATATTTTGATCTCAATTATTTTTATCAATATGTGATTACTTGCTTCCGCATATATGCATACAATTATCATTTTAATACATGCATTTGTAATCATATTTATTATGTGATTCTTTTCTTATTTTACACATATAATTGCAACTACTTTGATCCCATATGTGCATGTGAACTCATTTATTATATCACCTTCATCATACATGTATTTTCATTATATTACTTTTCTTATCTTAACTTAAGACCTCTTTTAATTCTTGGTCAAATACAGCATCTAATGATTTTGGTTAGCTTTCTTCTAATCAAATATTAGATGTTGTGGTGACGCATCAATGTTGAGTTTAGTTATTACTCAATATTGGGGTTGTCACACGTGGCCACTCTAAGTGGGCGCCAGCACAGTCGCGGACGAGCTGTACGCAAGCGAGTGATGTCTCAACTGTTGGATCAAACTCTCGATCCAATGACAGGATTACACTGCATCGTAGAGTTTGATCTCACCGACCGATCCAATCCCAAATGGGGATGGATGACTATGATGCAATGGATTCACTCCTCGATGTTCAAGGACGGGCAGTGAATCCTCGCTGTAAATAGTTAAAATCGTTATAGCTAATTAAATATTATAAATAATAATTATTAATTGCTATAAATTAATATAATATAAATTAAGCTCTATTTTAGACCAAATGGGCTCCAGAAATTATCAAAATTTTACTCCTAGCTAATATGAGTACGAGGAACTCAAAAATAAAGTTAAATTTTTGATTTCATGTCTAAATAATTTTATTAATTTTTTAATTAATTAAATTGATTAAAATATTAATTTTTCTCAAATGACATCTGATTTTCATCAAAACTTTAGGGATTGACCTTAAAATTATTTTAAGACTAATGGCAAGGTTCTTAAGCTAATTTGATGATTAAAATTCAAGTAACATCCACAAGTTATTACATATATTCATAACAAAGTAGTTGAAGTCAAGTTAATAGTGCTACCATAACAAACTTTGATATTATCTTTTGAATGAACTGGTTTAGCAAACATAATTCCATAATAGATTGACAAAGAAAGAAAGTGACAATCAAAAGTAATAAAAAGACATAAATAGTCATGGGTAAATTAGGTGTTACGATATCATTAATCAACGCCATTTAAGCCAAGAAGATGGTTCAAAAGGGGTATGAAGTATATTTGGTAACTTTGATAGGAAAAAAGAAGATGATGTTCCTTTAGTAGAAAACACAAATCGTCAAAGAATATGATGATGTATATTTTAAAGATCTACCATGTGTGCCACCAGTAAGGGAGATCGAATTTGCAATCGACTTGGTTCCTGGAACCCAATCTATCTCGAAGGCACCTTATAGTATGACACCAAAGGAATTGTAAGAGTTAATAAATAAGTGGTTCCTTTGGCAAAGCATGTCACCATGAGGAGCTCATGTACTATTCAATGAGAATGTGTATCGACTATTAAGAACTACATAAAGCAACAATTAAAAATAAGTATCCACTACCTCATATTGATGATTTGTTCGACTGGCTAGCTGGAGCTACAATATTATTTAAGGTAGACCTAAGATCAGGTTATCACCAGCTCAGAGTCAAGGAAGAAGATATACCAAAAATTACATTTATAACTAGCTATAGTCATTATGAGTTTCTCGTCATATCTATGTAACTAGCATATAATCCCTCAATCTTCATGGATTTGCTGCTACGAATTCTCAAGCCTACTTAGATAAATTTGTGATCATGTTTATCACTAACATCTTTATATATTCTAAGAACGAGAAGGATCACGAATATCACCTGAAAATTGCGCTAGAAATATTGAGAAAACATTTGCTTTATGCCAAGTATTTGAAGTGTGAATTTTGGATAAGTTATGTAGCATTTTTAGGCCTTGTAGTGGATGCAAAAAAAACTAAAGTTGATAAAAAAAATAAGTGCTATTTAGGAATGATCCTAACCCACCATAGTTACAGAAATTTTTAATTTCCTAGGATTAGTGGGATATTACATAAAATTTATCAAGAGATTCTCGCAAATAGCAGCACCACTAACCAAACTGTCTCAAAAAGTCATGCCATTTGTTTGGAATCAGAAATGTGAGAAATCATTCCAAGAATTTAAACAAGTGCTCAATTGTATTTGTGTAAATTTTACCATAAGAAGGAAACGACTACCAAGTATTTATAGATTCCTCATGTATAGGCCTGTGATGTGCTTTAATGCAAGAAAGAAGATTTGTGGAATATGCATCCAGGTTATTAAAAATTAAAGAATGAAATTACCAGTGCATGATTTGGAACTTACAACAGCAATATTCGTACTTATTTTCTGGAGACATTATCTTTATGAGGTAAGGTGTGAAATTTTTATTGATCGTTGAAATTTAAAATACATATTCACTCAAAAGGAGTTGAATTATCACCAAAGAAGATTGTTATAATTGATTTATGATTATGATCTAAGCATCCAATATCACTCTGATAAAACTAATGTTATGGTAGATGCTCTAAGCATAAATGGGTCATTGGACACTATGGAAGTGCAACTTGTCCAAGAAGAAGTTTTGGACCTTAGCACTGTATAACCAAAATTTTTATCTGACATCATCAGTTTCTAGAAGAATGATAAAGAATTTTTCGAGCTTAGAGTAGACATTGAAAAGGGGCATAAAGCGGATCTACACATTCAAGAAAGTGGTTCAATATATCATATGAACAAGATATGGGCTCCTAAAGACTTGAATATGCAAAATAGAATTCTCACAGAAGCTTATCATGTCGGATATACAAATCATCCATGAAGCAGTAAAATGTACCAATATATGAAGAAAGTCTTATGATGGCTACCATGCATGTAGTCTCGTTAAGTCTGAACTCACAAAATTTGGTGGTCTCCTAAAATCATTAAAAATATCAGAATGAAAGTGGACTGATATATTTATGGATTTTTTCTTATGGGACTACCTTGAAACAAATTAGGAGCCTACGTAATTTGACTCATAGTTGATCAATTAACCAAAGTAGCTCATTTAATCCACATCCAACAAACTGATTTAATAGAAAAATTAACCAAGTTGTACACTAAGAAAATCATTAAATTCCATAGAATCCCAAAATTAATTATATTTGATCAGGATAGCAGATTCACTTCTTGTTTTGGGCAAACAATACATCATGACATTGAAACTATTTTAGCCATGAGCACCACCTTTCATCCACAAACTAATGGTATGATAGAAAGAACAAATGAGGTGTTAGAAGACCTATTGCGCTTTTATAAACTAAACTTTGGTGGAGGATGGAAAAATCATCTTCCAGTAGTTAAATTTGCTTTCAATAATAGTCATCAAGCTAGTATTGGAATGATGCCATATGAAGCCCTGTATGAAAGAAAGTGCAACACACCTTTAGCTTGGACTAAAGTTGGAGACGTGCAATTGTATGGGTCAGATATGGTAGAAAAGATGAAGGGAAAGGTTGGTTTGATAAAAAAAATAATTTTAGCCACATAAGATAGACAAAAAATATATTATGATACCAAGCACCGCTCGTCGGAACTTTAAGTCGGCAATCATGATTATCTGAAAGTAAGCCCAATGATATGAGTGCACCAGTTTGGAGTAACTGGTAAGATAAGCCCAAGATACGTGGGACCATTTGAGATTTTGGCAAAAGTGCGACCAACCACTTACAAAATATAGCTTCATGAAGGCTTTGTGCCTGTTCACAATGTATTATGTATATCATCATTCTGAATATAACTGTAAAAGCCATCTCAATAATTGGTAATACCTCTTACTATAACTCACATACTTGACTTTCATATAATAACTTGTTAAATATTGGATCAAGATGTACGACGATTTCGAAGTAAAACTATTCCTATGATAAAAGTGTTATGGAATAATCGGAGTGCAAACAAAACTACACGGAAGAAGAGACTGACATGCAAAAATAATACCCAATACTTTTTGAATGTTAAAGTAATTTCGAACACCCCTTTTTCTTTATTTCACCACGTTGCAAAATGTGTTTTAAACTACTTATCATAAAAGGACCATTGATTTCTTTTGTTAAACGTTTCATGCAACACTTTTACGACACTTTAGAGATCGAACTAAAGAAAATGAAATCACCTCACGCTTCAAATCCTTAAATGATGCTTCGAAACCCTCACCACCTCACTAAGTTAATCAATTATGCCCATCAATTTCTTCTTCATATATATATATATATACAACCCCTTAAAACAACAAACTTCCATCATCCACGATCCAATAACCTTCAGTGTTTCCATCCAACGAAAAACCTGTTGTTAATACCTCAATCATGGCGGATTCTCAACAATATCTCAAGAAGCATGAAAATGATAATGACCATTACCAGGAAATTGAAGAACATAAGGAATATAATTTACTTAATGCTCTTATTATTTGACTAATAATCTTCATTGCTCAACACCTGTTGTATTATTAGTTCCGAAGCATACTCAAGGATTTGTACCGATTTTCTTTGAAAGCTCGATTATTGTTAAGAGTTTTTGAATAATTCTAAATGTGCCTATTTTAAAGATTTACGAGAAAATATCAAGAATGACAATAATTTTAAGTGAGGAAGTCTGCAACAACCAAAGTTGTTACTTAATCTAATTAAGATAAAATGAGTTTAAAAATGTCTCTATTATGTCATAAATCTTATTAGGATAAATTTATGAAGGTTTGGAATCAAAATTTTCAAAGTTGGAGATTTTGAAATTTTTTAATATTTTAATACCTAGAAAGTTACAAAAAATATTTAGAACTCAATACTAAAAATAATTGCATATTTGAAATATTCATATCAAAATATGTTAGAAAAAAAATATTTATAATTTTCGAAGTGATGGATTTCCCAAAATAATTTTAAAAGTTAATAATTAAAGTTAATATAAAATAAGATATAAGTTAAAATATAAAGCCTGTTATAGACAATTGTATCTTTCTAGGCAACACTCTCATCTCAATGAATGCTAAAAAATAATCCATTATTATTCGAGCCTCATTCGAAGCCGAATAACAAAGGCTCGCTACCACCGCCTCAGAAATCATATGGCAACCATCAATTGCGCCAATATCTCTGCATTTAAATAACGAGAACATTAAAAATTCATTATTAAAAATAGTATTTGTTGGAAGATTGAAGTAGTACCACAATTGAGTTCTAGATACTCCAACATTAATTTAATTTATAAATATAATATAATTTTAAAAAATATTTATATCACAAATTTTAACTATTTAACAGAAAATATATATATATATATATATATATATATTTACATAGTTTAGATATAAATTTTTATTTGTATGAATTTAATATACTAGTTAGATAAAGTTGAAATATGATTTTTTAGTTATTTTATGGCAAAAATATTTAAAAATTGTATTCAATATGCAAAACAAAAAAAGTATGCAATAAGTATGTAAAAATCTCTAAATTGGAAATTGTTTTTCGAGCTAGTCTGCTGCTCTCAATTGGCTATTTTATCGTGCCATAGCAGGATAAATGAGGCAGGACTCCAGCTTCTCATTTCCTTCTGCGTGCATTAGGGGTTCGGAATGGAAGAAAGAGGAGGAGATGAACTTCGGGTTACGTTGCTCAAAGAGACCGTACCACCACCGCTGCCGCCGTCTTCATCGGAAGTTGCAGCCGGATTGGTTCGCTTTAGAAACTCGGTTACTTCTCTGCGAAGGGGTTTTCTCGCGAGACTCCCTGAAAAGGTGAGTTTAGGTGTTGACCCTGAGAAACCCTACCACTTCATCTCATCCCATGTCGAAGGATTGAAGAGAGGTATTGCGCCCTTGTATTAATTTCTTCAATTGCCATTTGCTTCTTAACTTTATCGTTGAAATCGTTTAGGTGAGAGAGATTACTATGAGAAGCAGCTCGATACTCTGAAATCTTTCGAGGAAGTGGATGGTCTGAACGAGCCTAATTCCATCGCAGAAGAAGAGGAGAGGGTGCAGTTAGCCCAGAGTGAATTTGCTATGAAAATATCAAATTATGCCAATATTGTTCTATTAGTATTGAAGGTGGCATATTTTTCATTTTCTTATTTTGAAATATACATACCACCAATTTTTTAGATATATATTATTTTTATTTTTGATAATTTATAAGGATTTCAACCATGCAAATGAAAAAAAAAAAGGACATTTACTCACCTACGACAAAACTCATACACCGGCCAAATCTTAAAGAAAAATGCTATGTTTACACAAGGATATACACCAAAAAGTATTCAGGACCAATAAAAAATTTTCTTCTTTTTTATTTTTGCATATAGGCTCCACAAAAAGTGTATTCAACCAATAATCTACTTACACATTGGATTGACACATTATCTATATATCTTGGTGTATAATAATGTGTAAGTGTAGCAATATTTAATCTTAAATATACCCAAATCACAGTCAATTCTATTAAAAAAAACTAACACTCTTGTCTAATGCCATCCGTGACATTACTGTTAGATGCTGCCGCCTTCTTCACGAAAGTGCTGCCGTAGCATATGCATATATATATATATATATATATATATATATATATATATATAGATATGCAGGTCAATAGTACAACTCAACTGAGATCAAACTTTACAGTGTCATCACACAGAACGTTTAAAAGATTCTTGGGGAGTACATCTCTAGTAACAAAAGAAAAATAACCATGTCGAGCTAAAGAACAACAAAAAATTCACTACGTAGTTCGCATCTTGCGAGCGATGAACAAAAATAACACGAGAGAAATCTAACATGAAAGCAAAGTGACCTGCATGATGTTCTCCGCCTCGTGAACGAGCATAATCTGCAGATTGCACTGAGGCAGTCACTCTTGACAAGTAACCCCTCCAAATCTGGCTCGTGGAACTGAAGGGCCCCGCAGTAACATGGCATATTGAATCTCTGCCTGTAGAGGGGAGGTAGCCTGTATGTGAGTGCCACATGCGGAAATCAATTGACCACAGTCGTCCCGGATCACAGCTCCTCCAAAAGCAAACTGCTCACAAAATTTATATGAGGCGTCAATGTTGGCCTTCAGTCAATGGGTTTGGGGGGGCACCATCTCAACAAGGTAGAGGGGCACTGGTGGGTCGTGGAGTCCCAGGAAACCGTTCCATCGCACAGACCAGCTCCAACGAGCGCTGAAAGAATCGAGACCGCTCACACCATCGGAGTCGGATAAAAATGCCCATGAGATCGCTCCATTCTGCTCCTCCAGGCCTGATAGAGAGTAGAAGTGATAATTTGCTCAAACAATCTGTGGTGTTTGAAAGCCGCAGAAGTCGAAAACAACTTAGTAAGGTGCTCCCATGAAGAAAAAACTATCAAAAGTAAACTCCAGCTGATGAAAATATCCTGGATTGCCTGAGAGAAATGGCAATGCACAACAAAGTGCACCCTGTCCTCCTCAGCCTCATAGCCTCAGACACACCTAGGAGACTGTGCAAGACCTCGTTGGTGGAGCCAGGTCCCTATCAGAATGGCATGTCTGAGCAGTCTCAACATGAAGCAAGCTTCCCTTGGTCCTAGCGACATCTCCCAGAGGGCGGCAAAGGCCCACCTCTAATCCTCCATCTCGGCACGGTATAGCTAACTGGCAAGACTCATAAAAAGCATCCACCTGCCACGACAAGGTGTCTTGCTCCAACTGTGTGTACCTCTGAACAATCAGCCATCCGTAACCCAGAATCCTCTAGATTGCAGAATATGTCCGATGGATCGAGAAGTCTTCACCTCTGTGGTGGTAGCGGAACTCCTTCGCTTGAACCCATAGAAGGTCCTCACACTTGACATAGCTGAGAGTATAGCGGGACTCAAAGACTTGTTGCCAAGTTCATAGAACTCTGATGTCAAGGCTACCAATAGCTAAAGGTCGATATACCTCCTGCCATTTGACATAGTGCAGACCACTGCCCTCCGCTCCTTCCCACACAGGAACTTACGGAGGATTGCCTCGATGTCTAAAAGGCATGAGTCTGAAATCGGGGCCACAATCATCAAGTAACTCGGGATCGTGGCAAGGATAAACCTAATCAAGCAAAGTTTGTCGGCCAGTGAAAGATGTTGACTACTCCAAGAGCTAATCCTGTCTATAACTGCTGAATCACCCCTAGATAATCAGCTCGCTTTGATGGTTTTCTCGTCACTGTGACACCAAGGTATCTCAAAGAATCTCCTCTACTGAACCCAAGACTAATGGCAATCCTGTGCTGGCGATAAGCCGGAGTCTGCCCATTGAAGACAACTGTGACTTTTGCGAATTCACAGATTGTCCGATCTAGTTGCCGTACTCAATCAAAATTCGCTTCACCTCATGACCACCTGCCTCAGAAGCTGGAGCAAAAAGTATCAGATTGTCTGCATACATCAGGTGGGAGAACGTGGGCCCACCTTGGTCAAGGGTGATCTTAATTGAGCGACCAATACTCTTCTGTCGTCGAACTAGCAAAGATAAAAGCTATGAGCACAAAATGAATAGGTATGGAGAAAGCAGACAGCCCTTCCTAAAACATCGTCTGCCTACAATCCAAGGAAGCCGCTGCCATGCACGAGTACAAAGAACTTGGGGGTGTGAGCACATTGGAAAACCAAGGCGATGTAGAACTATCCAAAGACAATCCCACTCCATACGGTTGTAAGCCTGCTCCATACCCACTTTGATGGTAATGTGACCAACCTTCGAGGTGGAGTATGAGAGCTGCATAAGAATCTCCTGGACCATGAGGCAGTTTTCACTAATATTTCTCTAGGAACAAAAACACTCTGTTCTCGGGAGATCGGCATGGGCAACACTGCCTTAAGGCGCATGATTAATATCTTGACCACCATCTTATAAACAGTGTTACATAGGCTAATCGGACGAAACTGCCTCGGAGTGGAAGCCTCCTCCTCTTTAGGTATGAGGACTACTAGTGTCACGCCAGTGCTGTGACATTCATCCACCATCAAAGAAATGGTGAATGGCTGCCAAGGTGTTAGCCTGGGTGATCTTCCAGTAGCTTGTAAAAAGAGAGGGGGTGATGCCATTGATCCCAGGGGAATGGTTGGGGCCAAGATCTCTTAGGGCTGCCCATATTTCTGCATTTGTGATCGGACCTTGAAGAGAGGTAGATACTGCCACCTTCACACGTCTCCTTTTGCAAGTAGGTCTCCTCCTCACATAGGTTTAGAGGAAATTGATGATTGTTTCCCTTAAGGAATTATGATGATGAATTGAGAGAAAGCAAGCTCATTTTATTAATCTTGGAGTTGGATTATTTGTTAGAGGATCTCATCGAAAAAAAAACTTTGTTTTAGGAGGGATGTTGTTTCTTTGATAGTAGAGCTTATGTATGCTCGAATTTGGGCATTGTTATAGGGGGGTTCTCTTTTCAAAGAGTTATGCAGAGAAAAAGTTGTTTAATAACTAGTATGATTTGCCATGAGATTAGTCATTTTTATTGGTTTATTGGTAGAGTTTCCTAGACATTAATTAGAGTAAGAAAATTTATCTTCTGTCGACAAGACATGTAGAATTGTGTAGATAACCAATCAAAGCTTATGCGTAGATGTGTACAGCATTGTATGTAAAAACTATAGATAATAAATTAACACAAATAATTTTTGTAAATATAGTTTTCTCTCTACTAAAATGAAGAGCAATTTATAAGTGCTTACATCACACAGAATTAGGAGGGAAGGCAATTAATCAATAGGGTATTCATAATTTTGTATATGCTAAAAAATTGTTGTACAATGTTTGACATGTGTATTCTATTATATAAATCATCTCATATTTATTGTAGAAATTTTTAGTAGTCAGTTATGTATTACATTCTCATTATTGAGAGTACTCTCATTTAATGATTTTCCTTATGATTGTTTATTGCTTATATATGTATGTATATATATATATATATATTTTTTTTTTTTTTTCTTGTGCGTGGTCGTTGAGATTTGAACCCATGACCTGGGATAATAAATCCCATGCCTCAACCACTGGGCTGTGACACCATTCACACACACATATATCTATATATATAAATATATATATGTATATATATTAGCTCACTGATTATTGTGTTATTAACATGGCACGATAATATTGTAGTTTTTTGTTTGTCATTTCCTTTCTAATACAGTATCAAAACAATCTCTCATTACATTTGATTTTTGTTTGGCAAAATAGATAGTTACTGATGTAGTACAACATCTTACTATTTTTGTTAATTCAAATATTCTGACATTATATGCACAAATTATTGTGAATTCTCATCCAAAATTTTAAAATTTAAAATTGAACATTGTTTTCAAATTTAATTATGTAGAAAAACTAAGAGAAAATATGGATTTAATTTCTTATTTAAACTTGAATTTCACTCATGTTTTCTCTTGGGAGCTAATAGTATATGTGACCTCCTAGGGAAAAAAATAAGTTAATGAAATGCTAGTCTATTTGTGATGAGTATCTTATGTAGCATCCCTATATTTGCTTGTTTGGGCTTGGTTACTATTTGCTCTTTTTCATTCCTTATTCTTTTTCTTAGATACAGTTGCTAGCCTTTATTTTTCTTTCTTCTTCTACCTCCACCATGTTAGTATTAACGAAGTCAATGTATTTTTCAAACCATCTTATTGATCCATCTGACATATTCAACTTGAATATATGATAACATCTATTGAACTGCTAGTGCTTCTTCAGTATGTGTTCCAAACCATCCATCGACCCGCTTCCATTTTTGTATATTTTGCACCAATTCAAATCAGTACTTTACATTAAACATTGCAATATCCTCCGGCTAATGGTTGCTGCAATTGCAACCTCCATATTATTCCCCACATTTTTGACACATTCTAGCCCTTTCCAACAGTCCAAGTCATTCAATCCTTACTAATAGATGCTTCACATGCCTTTTGTGACCACATTGTTAGAACAATGACCATTACATGGAATCAAAGTAATCGAGATATTCTTTTTTAGAATAACAGTGATAAATTTTTTTGAAGAAAAGCATTTTAACTCTTTTTCACGTAGCTATACTTCCATTATCAATTATTTCTTTTAACCATTGACGATCTTTTCTTACCCATACTTTCTTGGAGTAATCTTTAGCGGGGCGATTCACCAACAGTAAAGGTTCAATGACTATCATTCGACGACTTGCAGAAGGACTTCTCGTGCATTGTTCTCATTGCAACACAACAAGAGACCCTTTATTGGTGTTTATGTGTGAGCCACAACTTCTTATCATGACTTAGACAGTATGTAGGTCTATGGCTAGGGCATCATTTTCCCAACTTGCAAGGCCCTTCAAATGCTAAATAGTCAACGATCAACTATCTTTGTTTTTCCCTGCGCCTCTGCGCCCCTTCACATTTCTGGTTGTCTTTTGTCGTGATCAAGGTATGCCCAACTTATCAAAATCAATTCAAACAAGTTATTTACTTAGGAGCCACCCAACAACATGTAATTATTGGCTTTGTGACCATTTATATATCAACATGTTTACTTACAAAACAATATGCATTATATATATATATAGCTCACTGATTATTGTGTTATAAACATGGTTTTGTAATAATGTAGTTTTTTGTTTTTCATCTCCTTTCTAATATAGTATCAAAACAATCTCTCATTACATTTGATTTTTCATCCAAAATTTTAAAATTTAAAACTTAAAATTGTTTTCAAATTTAATTATGTAGAAAAACTAAGAGAAAATGTGGATTTAATTTCTTATTTAAACTTGAATTTCACTCTTGTTTTACTTAGGAGCTTATAGTATATGTGACCTCCATTAGGGAAAAAATAAAGTTAATGAAATGCTAGTCTGTTTGTGATGAGTATCTTATGTTGCATCTCTATATTGGCTTATTCGGGCTTGATTACTATTTGCTCTTTTCCAATTTTTATTCTTTTTTTAGATCCAACTGCTTTCCTCTAATGCTTCCACCATATTGGTATCAACAAAGTTGATGTATTTTTCAAACTTTCTTATTGATTCAATTTACATATTCAATTTGAATATATGATAACATTTATTGAACTGCTAGTGCTTCTTTAGTATGTGTTGCAAACCATCGATCCACTTCTATTTTTGTATATTTTTCACCAATTCATAGCAATACTTTACATTAAACATTGCAATATCCTCCATCTTCTCAAAACTCACACGAATTGAGTTAAATTGAAATTGAATTGAGTCATTTCGAGTCATCATGAGCCAATTGACATACTTGAAGTATTTTCAAGTCAATTTTGAGTTTATGCAGTCTCTCTCAATTTGCAATTCCAATCAAATAAAATTTATAATATATATATATATAAATATATATATATACACACACATTCTGCATTACAATACAAAAAAGTTTGGTGGTGTGGTTGACTAAATCCTTGATTCTTAAGTTGGTCGTAGGTTTGAAATACACCGCCTGAAAATTTATTTTTGCTGCATAGTGATGTAGTTTTATTTGTAATTTTTTGAAGTATAATTTTTAGGCTAACTCAAATCAATTTTTGAATCGAATCGAATTCAAATAATTTTGAGTTGAGTTGATTGACTCAAAATAAAATTGAGTTTTAATTGACCTTAGCTTGAAAATTTTGAGTTTGAATCAAGTTCAATTTACTCAAACTTGACTAGTTTCCAACCCTATATATGTACATGAAAACCTCCTATTTTATCTTCTGTCATTAGGATGCTACTTATGATTTATGACATCTTGATATTTACTTTTTGTATGATGAACTATTTGTATCAAACTCGAACAATACCCGCTAGTAACATTACCTTCTCTTCTTCTTCAACTATTGATGACACCGATACTTAGTCCTCTATATTAGTCGAAATACCTTAGGCCTTTCCTCCATATAATGAAATATCGAAGATATATAAGCGACCTTTTACCTCTAAGGATAGTGATTGTAGTATGGCATTACTCTCATGGACACACTTTCTCACTACTCATACAATACAAAGTTTTCTCACAATTACAGCTATGCGAAAAATGGCTTCTTTATATTTTGACAATGATATTATGAGTTACTACTCCAAGCAAATTCATGAGTAGTTGCACTGTAGAGTTTTGATAACTGGCCTCCATCCATTATCATTAGTTGTAGTTAGATAATAACTCCATGGGAGTAGTCTTTCATGCAATGGGGGAATTGATGTAACAAAACATCATGGGCCATGACTATCTTTATTAATTTAAACAAGTTGATTATAAGTTTAATTTGTTGTGAATTTTTTGTCAAAATTTAGAACTTATAAATTCACATATAGATTTTAAATTAATTATGGAGAATCTTTTATCTGTATTGACATGAGAGTTAAGAGGAAATTATTGTGAATTTACTTCTTGATTAAAATTCATTGTTTACTTTTTCCCCGTTTGTTCTTTATAGAGAATATAGATAATTTTAACTCCCATTGGGAGAAGAATTAAGTTGAACAAATGAAAATTTAAGTTCTTTAGGATATACTTTTCTTCTCCATAGAGCTTGTTTTCTAAGCATCTTGACCTTGGCATGCATAGCTTTGATTACTATCCCCTCTCCTCTTCGCTTCTTTTTTTTTTTTTTTTCAAATCTAACCTGGTCTTCACTTTTTTGCTTCAGTTACTTAAACAATATTTGTGTTAGAGCACCAATGTGTCTTTCTCAGGCCGTGTTGGTTTCAGAGCAACCAAAGCATTTGTCTCAAGCCATTATATCGATTCAGAAGACATCTTCAATTCCTAATATACATTTGATATCTATATTACTATCATTGTTCCAACTTGGTTCTTTGTGCCTTAAACCAGTGATCTACTTTAGTTCTTGAATATTTGCACTTGTTTGACAACTCTCTTCCACATTAACTACTAACAACTTCCTCCTTTAACCAGTGGTTGCTGTTATCGCAACCTTCATGTTACTCCTCAAACCTGTGATGCATTGTGGCCTCTATTACTAGCCTAAGACAACCGATCCTGGTCAATAGATGCCCCACACCCCCTTTTTGACCACCTCGCTAGCATTGCTGCCACTAGCCCTAATTTTTGTTTTCCTTTTGTTGATACTTTCAATATTACATCTTGTCAAAGCTTCAAGTTAGTCCTTTTCAACGCTTTTAGTGAGCCACTTTTTGTCAACACTCTTAGAAAGCACTTTGGTCAACACTCTTAAAAACCACTTTTTGTCAAACCTTTAATAATTTTTTCTTATTAGTGCTCTAAAAACTTTAATTCATTGACACTATTGAGGGTTAACATGTGTACCTAATTCACACTGCTCTCTTGGATGAATCGATTGCTATCTCTTGCGAGACAGTTTTTAAGTAATTAAATGTTATCTAAGATTATTTTTTTCAGACTCATAAGTGGCATTAAAATTTTCCTTGTTCACTTTGAGTTTGCAGGGGCCTGTTATTGTAAAATTAACTCATATTTTTAGTGGGAATGTGTTGCATTGCATTTTCATTATTAAGGATTTCTTTTATAATGGCTTTTATTATCAGTATATTAACTTGCTATTTATTAGCACCTGCATGTTAGTAACTGGATGATATTATAATCCTAATGCAATGTTGATCCCTAATATAGATTTATTGTCTGCATTCAAACTACATGATGCGTCTGTACCTAATAATTTATCAACTGAATAGCGTTCAGTTTCTTCAAAAAATATAACTACTCAGAATCCTATTATATCCAAAACCTTTTTTGTTGCAGTGTGTTGATTCAGCTAGGGAGTATTTTCTTTCTTGAAAATGCAGGTTTATGCTACATTAAAAAGTGAATCGCTTGCTATCGCTGCTTCGACTCTTGACTCCTTGTTAGATCTCATGGCAGGTGGCATTCTATGGTTTACTCATTTGTATATGAAAAAAGTGAACATTTACCAGTTTCCGATTGGGAAGTTGAGGGTACAACCTGTGGGTATCATTGTTTTTGCTGCTGTCATGGCTACACTAGGTAATCAGTGTTTGTATTTCTGTCTGTTTTTTGTGAACCTTCAATTGCTCTTATTTTATTGGTAGTTGGTGCTGCTGTTCTTGAAACTTCTTACTGGGATTTTGTTCTTTTGATAAAAATGGTTTGAATATGCAACATCTTCAGCAATTTAACAAATGTTTTATGAGTTTTGTTTTATTGCGCCCACTTGTGCTTTTCACCAAGCTGTGCTAAAAAGCTGTCAAAAAACGTCCGCTCAGCAGTTTTACTTTTATCCATTGTATCAATTTTCCAACCTATTTTACTTTTCTATTCTTATCAAAGCATCATGCAGAATAATTCATGAATCTCCATAGTTAGTTTCATTGATTCAATTAGTTAGATACCTTTTGAAATTCAGCTATAACAATAAATAACGAAGCAACTGACATATGACTGGTGTTGAGTCAAAGGAAATGGATGGAAGTAGAAAAAGATGCAAAACGTTGGTTGTTGGTTCATAAAATATCAAATATATTGAAAATTGAATTTATACTAGATTTTTTTATTTACATTTTGTATACATTAATTTTAATGATTACACATTTTATATGGCCACACCTTGAATTCAATTTTTTGTAGTTTTCATATGGAAGCCATTCTAGATTAAACTATACCATAATCTTAACATTGGTGTAAAATTCTACATATTTGTTGTTCAAATCATTTCAGGCTTGTAATTTTTGTAAATAAAAAGCCAAAGCGATCGTGCAAAATTTCCTTACCTATGAGTTTCTGACAAATGAGATATATGAAAATTCAACGTAAATAATATCAATTCCCACTCAACGTACATAGTAAACAACTTAAACTTCTATTATTTATTTTTTATTAACCTTCATTTTGGGGTGAGAGGCAATAAAAAACTCAGCTTGATGCCTATTTTAAATACTATTCCAAAAATATTTTAGAATTATATGTTTACATAATTTTAATTTGTGGAATTTAACGACTTCATTGAAATATAGCATTGTGAGACATGTTAGTAATTTGATGATTAATCAATTGGCTTGTCAATCATAATTGACAATGTGAATGAAGTTGTTTTAGAAAGGAGATAGGCATATCATACAACAAGCATAAACCATTAAAGAGCAGCAAGCATTAAGGAAATTAGTAGTGTGGAGACCAGGAGAATGCGCATGGGGAGATGAAGTGCATGGCAGCGAGAATGGAACCTCCTAACAGACGCCAAAGGAACATACTTGCAACATCAAGGTGTTCCGACATCAAGAAATGTTGACGCTTTTATTTAGTCACACTATTTTGTTTTGAGATATATGAGTAGCATGGCTAATATTTAATGCTATTTTCAATACAAAAAACAAAAAAAAAAGGACTATATATTCAGGAGCATTTTTATTTGTTTCAATTTAGGTGGAAAGTTGTATTTGGTTTTTTGATAAAAAGGTTTGTCACAAAATGCTTTTGATTCCATATCAACCAGTACATTGAAGTAATTTAAGCTGTGACCATAAATGAGGAAAATAAATACTTGGCCGACAATGTAAAAAGGTGAAATATTGTACGAAGAGTATGACAGGACAAAGGATACATAATGCTGTTTATCATCATATTCAAAAGTACACATTCAAAAATTGAAACAAAGTATGGTACATGAATGAAACCTTATTGACGGTGAGAAAGTTTGGCAGAAATCTGATTATATGATATTATCATTAATATTGGGATATAAGTTAGCGGTGCCGCTGCGAAACTTTCCACTATGTCGCGGTGGCGATGTAGGGTTGCAGGTGGGCGACGTTGCCACCTTTCTCTCCCCCCGTCGACTATAAACGTCGAATCTCCCTCAGCGTTAGAGGCTCTTGGGCGGTTGTGGCTTTGCTCTGAATAAACTTCATTGCCTCCCGAAATTTCAGCCTTTAGAGCATCCCCAATTGCTCAAACTTTATCTAACCACGATTTCTCTGCCACTGCTCCGGTATGTTTTTTCGTGGGTATTGAAAGTTAGCTGCGGTTGGGAGTTTTTTTGAGCGCAATGGCTGATGGCAGAGGGGGCATTTCGCTCCCCAATCTCCAATGTGCTCCTCGTCTCCCCAAGGCACCCAAATCTCTTATGGATGCCCTTGCGAACTTCCCGACAACAAAAGCCTTAGTTGGCATCATACCTATTTCCGTTTGCAGAGAGGCAAACTTGCTCTAGTGGCGGAGGGGGCATTTTGCTCCCCAATCTCCATTGTGCTCCTCGTCCCCCAGAGCACCCAAATATTTTTTGGATGCCGTTACGAACTCCCCGACAACAGAAGCTTTAGTTGGCATCAAGCCTATTTTCGTTTGCAGAGAGGCAAACTTGCTCTAGTTTTCACCAAAGATGTGATTCAACTCCTAGACAAAGCAGTTGAGTATGCTTTAGTGGCCAAATTTGCATACGAAAAATCTCAATTGGATAATCGATCACCGCCATATTCTTGTTATCTTTTGAGGCGGATTATACTTGCTTCTTCTCTCGAGGATCCTATTTTGTAGACAAATTCTATTTAAATTTTTTGAAGCGGACTACAAATTTTGATCCTAAATTAGAATCACCAATTGTACCTGTTTGGCTTAACTTCCCACTGCTAATGGCTCATTTCATTACCCATTCCATCCTCTTCTCCTTGTAGTTTTTCTTCGATAAGCCTCTCAAGGTGGATACTACCACCGCTAATCTCTTATGGCCCTCGGTGGCATGAGTTTGGGTGGAAATCGACCTACTTGAAAATTTTGAGCACGAATCCTGGATTGTCGAAGAAGTCGATGGTTATTTTCAATAAGTTTTATTTGAAAATTTGCTCGAATTTTGTAAATATTGTGGTATTTTGGGATATGATATTGTTACATGTTTCAAAGTTCACCATGAACTAACAAAAACAACTTCATCTAAGGAACCTGAAGTGGCGCCACGTTAAGTGCGACCTGTTGGATTGGTTTGTGTCAAAATATATTGCGATGGGTGAAAGAATTATGACAATTTCACCAATTGGTCAGGAAGTGGACCATCCTATTGTTCTCCAATTGGTTGAAGAAGCAGTTGCAGCTGGTTTCGTGATTGAAGAAGCTATACTAGCTGCAAGCTGTGATTGAAGACAAGTTTGAGTCCAACCTTAAAGTTTGTAATAATTTTGATGTTGGTAATACACCAGTTGTGGTGGAAGATCTGGTTGATGTTTCCTTAACCGTGAGCAGCATCGCGAGCCAGTTTCTGATGTGGGCGCAAATATTGACAAAGAGGTTATCATAAAAGGAAGCAATGTTGTACCGTTGCTCAACTACCTTTTATCTACTTTAATTGGCAGTCTTTTTCATAGTCAGGTAGAGTTGAATGATGCATCAATCCAGAGCTTGAGTGGAACTTTCAATGTAATTTCAGAAGAAAGTGAGGTTACCCTAAAATCAACTCAATGAAGCAGCTTCTTAAGGAGAAAGTTCATCCCGAGCCTTTTGGGGAGGTACAATCTATGCAGAATGTCATTGAGACTGTCTAAGAGGTGGCGGGTCTCCATCCTCTCACCAATATGTCTGTGGTGGCTCGATGTTGTGTTAGTGAAACTAATCCAATATTAGGTTCATTCTCGTAGGATCTTATTGGACGGTTAAGTAAAATAGTATTCAATAAATTAAACATTTAAAGCCATACAAGATGCCAGAATATCAATCAATTCAATTTAAAATATAGAATCATTCAGAATATTACAATAATATTTAAAAGTTTCCAACATATATGAATCCTCAATTGTTCTTTTATAAGCATAAAAATAAACTAAAAATATATCTGCACCAAATCCCTCAACATACCTTCAAGCTAGCTCAGCACCTTTCAGCTGCACCTGGTCTAGCATTATAATAATAATGCCTTAGAGTATATTCTAAACACAATTGATACTAAATATTACAGGAAATAAAATTGCAGGAAAACAAAAGTGTAGTACAATAAAATAATAAAAATTCTTGCAAACAAAATATTTCTCTTTCCATAATTATGTCACATGCCACTTTCATAAACAAAAATAAATCAACACATCAGAACTTCCATAAATATGTCTTGATGTTATGAAACAATGTTAAAAGTTCTGGTGGGCAAATTCAGAACCTTGAGACTGGGTTCAATAAAGCATGTTCATCACCTATGCCCCCTTAAAGGCTCCAGATGACACCCATATAACTCCCGATGGATTAGCCTTTCGTCCCTAACCAAATTCAACCACCGTTTCGGAACCTTTGCAAACATTCACAAGACATAATAAATACATTCTGTTATGTGACATTATTCTGGCAATAAATAAGCATTTCATTCAATATCAATATGGATAAAGTTCAAAGCGAACCTAAGCAGTAATAAAAATAATTTAAGTGCAAAAAGTAATATGTGCCTGTGTCGACTATCTGATGAAATACCACAATATGATGCTTCTGCAAAGTTATATTAATAAACCTTGTTAGACTCTAAGAATGAATATTGGCATTAAATCATATCTTTTTATTGCTTAAATTTATAAGATGAAACAATTTTAATTAAACTTAAGAGATTAGGTTCCATTAAGGTTGTTGGGTAAAATATTTGACAATCTATGTGATAACTTTTATTTTTTTAGGATGGCATCTGTTTTAGTAAATTTTGGTTGGACGAAAAATGATCATCAAGAAGAAGTGTCAAAAATGCTTTAAATACTTGTCTAAAGGTTGATTTATAGATTGAGCTAAGATTTAGTACTTCAACATTACTGTATTATTAAATTCTACCAACCTTAACATACACTTCCTTTTGTGAACCCCTTTTTCTATAGGAATTTAGGAGTCGTAGCAGCACATTCTTCAATGATGCAGCGATCTCCATTACATTTATGATCACTTTAAGCACTCTTATCAACCGAACTTATGGCAGTGGTTTGAGATGGTAGTTTAATTATTTTAAAGTGCTCTTCAAACCTTATACATTATGTGACGGCCGAGAAATCGAGTTTGAGAATTTTCAAGGAATAATTTATACTTTGAAAATATACATCATAAAAGTAAAGAAAATAAAAAATGTAAATGTCCATATTTACATTTAGAGTCAATTATATGAATTACACAGTTTATAATTATTACAAAAGAAATTTAAAATTTTAAAATGTCTTCATTTTGTCACTTCTCAAAATTTTATCCTTAACTTTAATGCAAGAAGATCTCTTTAAAGCTTAATTATTAAAACTTAAAATATTGTCAATAATTATCAGTCAGGTAGGAGTACGTAGACCATTCTTATAAGAATTACATTCTAGCATCTTATAATAGGCATAAATCAATGTAAAAGTGAGAAGGAAAATTTTACATGACAAATAAGAAAGTAAAGTATTTACCAAATGAAATTAAGTTTTGCCCTGCATATTAGCCTTGAAATTCAGTATATAAGAAAAACATGAAATAAATTTTATCATATGCATTTGTAACATAAAGTCGAGTTCGTAGACACCTAAGCCCAAATGGGTAAACCCATAGGCATAATCTTTTGGAAGCTTTCTCGCTACCCGTCAGTAGCTTATTCAAAATTAGAAACTGATGGTGTGTCTTTTCTCTGGATTTACCCACTTCCTAAAAAGGGTTAAATCCCTCCATATGATTCCCAGGGGCTGCCAACAGGCCCAATTTGTACAGATTCTCAGTGTTGCTTTCCATCCTCCAAGGATAAACACCACAATAATATAATACATTTCATCTTTTTGTTACATGCCTTATGATAATTTTTGCAAATTAATAAGTGGTTTCAACGTTAACGACGTTCTTTTTTTTACACCGTTAACGTTGAAACCGTTTATCTTTTTGTTACACCGTTAACGACGTTCTTTTTTTTTTTTTAATTGAATGAGTTCCGAAAAATCCCAAAATTTCACCCTTAGCTAATTTGGGGTGAGGAACACAACGGCGAAGTCGGATTTTGGTTTCGAGATTAATTTATTTATCTTAATTTTTGGGTATTAAAATATATTAAAATATTCGAGAAAATTTGACGACTTCCAAAAATTTCTAAAATATCATCCTAGCTAATTCAGGGGTGATGAGCGTAATGGCGAAATCAGATTTTCAATATGATGTTAAAATAATTAGCATATTTTTCTTAATTAAATAGAATAATAAAATAACCAAGAAACGACAAAAAATTGAAAAGTTCCAAATAAATTATCAAAAAAATTTCTAAGAATATTTCTAGCAATCCTATAATTTTATTTTGTCAATTTATTGTGAATTTAAAAATTAAAAAATTAAATTTGAAAAGAAATCTGGTATTTCACACATTAGTTTTCAAATGATTCTATTGTATCGCTATACCGACTCCTACTACAATTTCAGGTTCAGTTGTAATTTTAGCAATTGAACAAATTCCATTTTACTTTAAAATAGAGAAGTTCAAACTCAGAAATGGCCAATAAATATGCTAAAACTAGAGGACACTCCGAGCACACATTCGGCCTCTAAACAGCCACCAATTTGGAGTTAATATAACCTATGGTTGTTCGGCACTGCTTTGTATACAATTTCCCAATTGGCTTGCTTAAGACAACCCCGTTCAAAGGTTAATAACACTAAACAGTAGCCATCACATTCACTCGTACAGCCACTCAGTACAGCCCTTGAACTGTAATGACTTAATGTCGTTACTTTGCAAATTAGGTCAAAATCCGCCTCAGATATCAGGACCTCGGAGAATTTCAAATTAGGGGCAAACAAAATTTTCATTAGATAGAAATAATTTTTAGATCAAAATGCTCTAGTTTGGGAGAATTTGGATAACGAAAACTCCAACTTTATTTTTCTGAATTATTTAAATCTAATAAATTGAGAAAATTAAATGCATGCTCGAATTCATCGATTTTTGTGTCATCATGTTAAGTATATTATTTAAATGTTGCTCGAGAAGTTTCATCGATTTTGGAGCGCCGGTTCGATCTCAATTAATTTTCAAAATTTAAAACTTCAAAAATTAATTAAAAATAAAATTTTTGTTCGAATCAAAATTTTTTGGCGCGAGGGTATTCGTTACATCATAACACACCTCCGTGTCAAGTTTCGTTATTTTGGGACGTCAAATGTCAGAAAAATGCGAAAACTTAAAATTAAGTAAATATTTAATTTTCTTTCTTCTTTCCTCTCCCCCCGATCCTGCGCCCGATCGCAGGTCTTGTCGTGCCTGCAGGCGCAGAAGCTTCCGCGCCAGAGCCGCTTCCTACGCTATTTTGGCGCAGGATTGGTCGACCCATTTGGCTGATCAGCCCTCCCTCTCCCCCTCCTGACCCCTCCTCTCTATAAAACCCCCACCCAACCCCTCTCCTTCCTCCCCACCAACAGCCAACCCCCTGCAGGCAGCTAGCCGCCCACCTGCCAGCAGCCCTCCAGCCAGCCACTCCTCGGCCACCTCTCAGCCCTTCCTTCTCTTTCCCAACAGCAGCCTACCTGCAGCCTCTGACCAGCCATCAGGCCACCCCTTCAGCCACTTTCGACCTCCCTCCATATTCTGACAACTCTAGCCAAGGTGAGAGGAGAGGGAAAAGAGGAAGGAAATGATGAGAAATTTTGCTATTATTCATTTTTTTTCTTTATTCTTTATTATTTATTATTATTCCATATACATAATAATCATTATTATGACAATAATAATGATAAACTTACGTCATTCATATTATTATGGTTCTCATTAATTAATAATGAAACTGTACAAATATTATAAATTGACTATTAATTCAATTCAAGCATTTTTATTCTATCATTTTCCTTTATTATTATTACTTTTCGCAAATTTTTACAGTCATTTTCATTTTTGTCCTTTTTTTCATATATTATTATTATAATTATTATTATTACATAATGATAATAATAACATTATATTAAATATAATTACTCTCCTCGGAGACTTAAAATGCTATATTTTATCAAGATAAAAGAATGAAAGAAAGGCATAATGGAAAAAAAGAAAGTAAAAATTCATATAAATATCTTATCACTTTCATTATAATATTGACTAAAAGGCTAATTTAAAATATTAAAAATTTAAATGCAGATTCGATCAAATTGTTGAATTTTTGAACTTAAAAAAATAAGGTACCAGATGTCTTTTATTACTCTTGTTTAAATATGCTTTTTCCGCTCAGCATCACACAAATTGATTAAATTGCTTTTAAAAGTCACATAAAATGATATATGAAAAAGTTTGGATAATTGAGTAGCAAGAATTCCATGTTGATATATTTTTAGTCTGATCAGACAACTGCTAGGACGGGGCTGTCCAACATCGGGAGTCATAAGGAGAGTCTACTGATATGCCTTGAGGGGGCAGGTATAGAGGGAAGTTGAGATATAAAAGATGAACTCATTTTCCTAAATTTTGTACTTGCCCAACAAAATCATGTTTTGCGCCAGATAACAAACGCTAAAATTCTATATTTATTTTTGTGACTGCAATTATTTTTATGCTAAAGTTTCAAGTGTAATTGAAATAAGTTTGCAGGGATAAATTCGTACATCTTTTATTTCCTGTCAAATTATTAATTATTTTACTTATTATTTAACATTTGTAAAGATGACATCTATCAGTACATAGTTTCATAACTAACTGGTATTTAAATGCCCGCACTTTTGAAACATGCCCAGATCAGTAGTTTGTCCTAGAGGAAGGGTGTTAAAAACCAAGCAGTGCTGATACTACTTGCTAATTTATCACTCTTTTTGACTCTTTTTAAATTTTGTAGCTTTTGTTTTATTTTGATCATTTGTAATAAAAACTTGTGAATTAATGAATAAATGCGTTATGTTTGATATCTACATATTTGTCTTTTAAATCACTCAATATGATCCTGCGACTAGAGGACTTGTTTCCCCCAAGAACCGGTGCTGGATTAGCTCTCGTTGACCCGACACCGGGTCCTCACATGGACAGCTACTCAAATGACACTAAACTGTAGCAATTTGGACCCTCAAACAACTCCCTAACATCTTCTAAATGCAAAACTGCAAAACAATTTGGGCCTATCTAGTTTCAGCCTTGCATAATTATTTCTAACCTATTCCATTCAAGCATACTTTTAGTACTAACAACAAGAAAATTAAACTGCAATTAGATCAGATGAACCTTGCACAAATTAGTAGGGTTTTAGGTTGACAAATAAAGTGAACATAGCTGTAAGTGTGTTACATAAATACCTTGCAATAGGTTTCATTTACAAGATTCTTTTAGGTAAGCTAAATTTATTTCAAAGAAGTCTACTGAAATTCCCTAATGTCAAATCTTAATGAATTTGAACATCTCAAAGTAATTCGAGGTAAGGTTATATCTCAACATACTACATCTTATTTTAGTTGGAGTAAAGATTACATAGATTTAAGAACTCAATTACAAAACCTTATAAATAACTTGGCAATGAGGTAATGATTGGATCCAGTCCCATTATCAACTCTAAATATTGGAGTTTGCTGCCCAAATTCTCAAGCCATAAAAATAGCAAGATCAATCCTAACTAAACACAAACGTATTCCTGTCTCTAATAGCAGTATCAATTCTTAAGGATAATTAAATCTTAGCATTAATAAGGTAATTAATAATAATGAGGCTATGAACCTTTAGTGAAAATTCATCTTAGATTTTCTATGACTGCATCCAACTAACACTTTCATTCGGGCACAGAGGATACAATAAGGATTTAGCTCTATCTCTTAAACTTATTGAACTTCTAACTATATAAAGAGCTAACATACATCATTAGGCGTATAGATTGATTCAGATAACATCCTAGTTTATTTAAGAATTAAGCATACCTTATGCAATCGGGCGAATGGGCAAAGCTTTGATAAATCAGACAGGCGGCTCTATACGCAGAACAGAGATCGACCTTGAGTGCGTTAGCAGCTCTAGAAGTCGATGGAAGAACCAGAATGAAGGCTGGACAAGGATGCTAAATGGTGGAAGAGTTGACGGAGGATCGAAGAGCGTTAGGATGGTCCATACTCGTCTTCACCTTTGTCACAGACTTCCGAGGGCTGCGGCTAGTTTCATCGGCTAGGGAGGAAGCTTACAAATTGGTAGGGGTTCCTTTGGGCACAGGAGGCTGCGATGATTTGCCGTTCAGGTGTCGAGGGGTTCAAATGCCTTGATACGCTCCATTAGGCATCATTGAAGCTTGCTTGTTTTATGGGTGTGCCGGGGTATTCCGGCTCTGCTAAATTTGTGTAGATTTGGAATCCCTTTTTTTGGGCTATTTGGTAGATTTGAAATCTTTCAAAACTTTACATACATTTCAATTACCTAAAACAAAAATCTCATATTTTCAAGTTGTGTAGGATTTGAATCTCTTTACACTCATGTTATAGCTATCCAAACAGCTTCTAAAATACTTCACAGAATTTCATATTCCTGGTTTTCTTAAACAAAGCAGCCCCTTAGTACAATTTTTTATTGTAAAATTTCAATACAAATTTTCTTTTCTTTGTGCTTTGGGGACTGCTCAAGAACCCTAATCACTACCAATTATCAAGGCAGCAGAACGTCTTGCTATAGTTTATTTTCTTAATGCAAACAAATATTGACTATAGGCTTTTTTGAGTTACTGGTCTATCATTGGTTTAATACTGGTGCAAAATAATTGTCAACAAAAAAAATTATATTATCATAGTAGAGACATTGCTTATATATTCTCTTTTATTTTTCAATAAGAGATCTTGTATATTATTGCATATGTCGTGAGTTTTTGGAAGTTTGTTTACTTACTATCTTTTTTGCCTTTACATCACAGGTATACACGTGTGATATCATTTGCTATACTTAATAAATATGGAAGTTATTTATAATATACCAACTTGATGGAATTCATGCCTTTTTTTGAAATTCACCTCTTATGCTATATTAAAAAAACAGAATTAGGCACATTTTGGTCAGGATAATCTTGAATTAATATCACAGGGAATCTGATGAAAAATTAAATTTTATGCAAAAAGTCAAGGCATGATAGTAAAATGTAACCCCTAAAAAGATTAAGACATCTGGATAAATTTATACACATTTTGAGCTTCATATAAAATACTTAATGCAAAAGTAATGCCATATGACAATATCATAGGATCATTCTGATCAAAATTGTTATTATTGGTAATGATAAATTAACATGTTCTTTTATGCATCTAGGTTTCCAAGTTCTTATTCAGGCCTTTGAGCAATTGGTAGAAAATAAGCCATCAAAAAATTTATCCGCTGCCCAATTGATTTGGCTGTATTCAATTATGCTGTCTGCTACTGTTGTGAAACTTGCTTTGTGGCTTTATTGTAGAACATCTGGGAACAATATTGTTCGTGCCTATGCTAAGGTTTAACAAATATTTCTTAAGAATTTTTATTAGGTTTTTTAATATTCATTTTTCTAATTTTTAATGTGTGGTGTTGTATGCAGGATCACTATTTTGATGTGGTTTCTAATGTAGCGGGTTTGGCTGCTGCTATTCTTGGCGATAAATTTTATTGGTGGATTGATCCGGCCGGGGCCATTTTGCTTGCTCTTTATACAATTATGATTTGGTCAGAAACTGTCTGGGAAAATGCAGGTGTTTCTCAATTTTTGAACCTTGTATTTTAACAGGATAATTGCTGTATTATACCCAAATCTCATTTATTGAACCACATTATCCTTTTCTCTATATTTAGCAGAACACCATTCAGATATCAAAATTCCACACAAAACCCTATCCCATGTTTTTGTGCCATGTTTAAAAATTCTCAACCGTTTGATCAAATGCACATCCAACTGCAGTGATTTTTAGTTTAATTTTGTATGGCAGGTGATAAATACATAAATTTGCTTAATTTTGTGCATTTGTACTTTTTTACCTAAACTTTTAGAAATTGTTACTTTTTTTTTGAAGTGCGTTAAATCTATTTCCATTTGTGTTATATGTTAATACTATGTTTTATATCCAATTTACATCTAGGAGTTTATGTAACACATTTAATCTTAAAACACAACTTTTATTTGGGTATTTGGGATTCCATATGCAACCTTATGACAACGATCGATGCATTGACACATTTCGAGGTGACGAGTAATCAACGATAGAGGGAAGTGACGAAGCGAACATTTGGAAGCAATGACAACGGAGCGGTTGAGCGGGAGCGAAACGAGATAGATTGTGCGGGTTGTACGCACCACGCAAGCCTCCAGTTGTACACCTTCGGCACCTTGAGATTGTCTACACCACGAGGCTTGGTTGATTGTCCACACTGCTAAGAAAAAGAACTCAAAACACAAGAAACTTGGAGGAAAATTTAATAATTTTTATTATTCTCTCAATATCTGTTACAAAAGGGTTTAGGTCCCTATTTGTAGGGAAGAAGAAAAGAAACACTTCTTACCAAACTAACCTATCCCTAAAAAAAAATACATGAGAAAATGAAGTACTCTCTTACCAAACTCGCTTATCTTCTAAAAAAAAATATATTACTCTCATATATAAATTAATTCCCTCCTTTTTACAACTCAAATAAAATTCAAAATAATGCTAATAAAGTCTAAAATTCTGATTTAATAAAAAGCGCATTAAAAAAATGAAAATGACATTAAACAGGATCATTTTTCTTCTTGAAGGCTCTTGTAATGATCTTGTTACGCGTGAAGAATCTTGTAATGATCTTGTCGTGCGTGAATGTTCTTGAAATGATCTTGTCATGCGTGAAGCCTTTTTGTCATGCATCAACTTCTCCCTTTTTAGAAAACTCTGCTCCACAGAGTTGAAGTCCAGGTAATCGTCTAACAAGTTCTGATTCTACTTTTGCAATTCTCTCTAGTGAACCAATTATCTTTAGCGGGATGATTATCTTTCCATCTGATCAAGATTCAATGTTATGCAAATATTCTTGTCGTAACTTCATCTATGATAATAGATTCGATCTCAAAGATTTATGGTTTTCCAAATCTCCTTGCACTTGGGTTAGTTTTTGTAGTTTCTAGACAATGCTCAGTTGCATATGGAATTAGGTTATCGATATTAAAAACAGGACTAACATACATGCCGAAAGGAAATTCTAAAGGTGTTTGGTCCAAGTTTCTTAAGGACCTTAAAAGGTCCGGCTGCTCTTGCATGTAATTTCTTGAATTTGGTTGTGGCATACCTCTTCGGGCGAATGCGAGCTAAAACACATTCTCCTTTTAATTCCATATTAGTTTTTGTTTTATTAATATTGAAAGAGTATTTATTATTTGATTTTTCAATTTGAGTTCTTCATTATGTAATTTGTGGAAACCTTGCACAAAAGTAAATGTCGCATTATAAAAGGCATGTTGAGAAAGATCAATCAGATCAACAAGTTTTCTCGGATTGTAACTATAAACTATCTCAAAAGGAGTGTGTTTTGTGGTTCGGGAGATGATGCTATTGTATGTGAATTTAGCTATGGGAAGGAGAATATCCCAATACCCTAAGTTTTCACCAACTAGGCATTTTAAAAGATTCTTTAAGCTCTTATTGACAACCTCAATTTGTTCATTAGTCTAGGGTGAAGGTGGATGAGAATTTTAGCTGGGTTCATAGGAGTTTCCAATGAGTTTTCCAAAAATTTAATACAAACTTGACATCTTTATCATACACTATGGTGTTAGACAACCCATGAAGTTTAACAATTTCCCTAGAGAACATTTTGGCTATGGGCATTATTGATATGTCAAAAATGGCAACAAAAACACTGGAAATACATTACCCTACCCGTTTCCTATAGACCTTGAGAAGATATTTCGATGGATACCTTGTGCAACTAGCCTTGCCTTGTGACGTGCCACCATGCCATTGTCATTGTATTTCGTGCAATATGTCCATTTACAACCAATGATATTTTGGATTGGCTGAGGGTTACTAGTGTCCAGTTTGTTGATTATGTAGTGCTTGGTATTCATCTTGCATTGCTTGTTTCCAAGCTTTTGATTTGGCTTTTGTGTTGTATGGGTAGGGTTGGTGGTTGGTGGTTGGTGTTTGGGTGAGGAAGATGTGTGTTAGGGGTTTGAGTTGAATTGTTCCTGTATTGAGCTGGGTAATCATTGGGTATTGGGATTAGTTTTGCGGGTTCTTGTATACTTTCGGTGTTTATTGAGGTTTTGGTGGACAGGTGTTGATCAGAGTGTAAAGTAAAATATTCTTGGGTAAACTGTGATTATTGATATTTGGATTGGTAAAACTGGGTGAAAAACTTTTCCACAACATTTTGATTTTGCATAATATATATTAAAACATAGTAAATCAATTATGTTCGAATCAGGCGTAAACGGAGATTATGCTGAGCAAGCAAAGGATTCCATCCGAGAGAGAAGGATTTAGTCGAGCGAGCGAAGGATCCCAGCTGAGTGAGCGAAGGATCCTAGCCAAGTGAGTGGTGAACGACGATTGATCTCAAACGAATCCTTCATTTGTTTGTTCGAAAGAATGATTCAAAGGATTCATTCAAACAAACGATTAATTCGAACAAAACGTTAATCATTCGTTGTAGAAGCCAACACACTGGTACGCTAAGGTAACAAGAAAGAAAGTTTGTTTGCGGAATAAAAGAAAGGGATTAGGAAGATGTCGATGTCGGGAGGATGTCCTTCGATAATCCTCCACCTTGAAACCCTACAGGCTCCGGGATAAGTCATTCTTGTAGAGAGCGTCTCACTCTTGAGATCATTGAGCCTTTCCAATGAAACCTTAATTGATTCAAAGGAATTGTTCATTTTTTCTTAAAGAAACCTAAAAAAAATAATTTTTTTTTTGAGATTTCAAAATACCACTCACAGATTACTTTATTCCCAACAAAAAAATATTAAATTTTCAGTAAAACTACTGAACAGTAGTAAAGAAATCTGATTACACTATAAATATAATACACTATAATCAGATTACACTGTAATTAGATTACTTTACACTCAAATTTCTCTATTATGCAATTCATGAATGAAAAATATCGTAAGTGAGGTGCAGGGAATACACTACAATGGTCCTCGAAATAGTTATCCTTCGACTAAGTGATATGACGAATGGGTATGAAGTATTTGTTCTTGCAATTTAGTGTAAATGAGATGAAAGTCAAGACATTTGGAATAATCAAGGGACGTGACAACTAACATGACTCAAGAAAGTGCATCTGCGGGTTTGTTCTCAGTGCCAGGTTTATGTTTTAGAACGAAACTGAAGTCTTTGAGGTATTCAATCCACTTGGCGTGTTGAGTTTCTTTTGGGTGTTAATGTATTTCAAGGCATGATGGTTTGTGTGGAGAAATCAGGTAGTCTAAGAACTGAGTTGGCTGTCATAAGTCCTTTAATTTAAGTGAAAGATTTATCAGCGGCAGGAGTTCAAACAAACTTGCTACTTTTTAAGGTTTAAGTTATTGGGGCTATGATCGAGCTAAAGTTTCTAATGGACCTATGGTAAAATGTGGTTAATCCATGAAAACTCCTAATATCGGTAAAACTTTTAGGGGCTGGCCAGTCACAGATTGCCTGCACTTTAGTGGGATCAGATTTGATTTCGGAAAATGAAACAATGAATTCCAAAAATATAATTTCTGATTGCATGAACAAACATTTCTTTTTATTGATATAAATTCTCCCTTAGTTTGTCCAACATGAGTCTAATGTGAGATAAGCGACTTTTTTTGTCAAGTCTAAAAATCAAAATGTCATCGAAATAAACCACTAAGAATTTTCTTAAGAAAGGTTTTAGAATTGTGTCCATTGATCTCATAAAGGTACTTGAGGCTTTTGACATGCCAAAAGACATGCAAGCCATACATACAGTTCTCAGATGTTTTAAAGGTAGTTTTCCATTTATCCTCTGGTTTAATTCGAATTTGGTGGTATCCACTTCTTAAATTGATCTTTGAAAATAGGTTTGAGTCGAATACCAGGTTCAACATATCGTCTAAACAGGGAATGAGAAATCAGTACTTGACATTGATTTTATTTATAGCTATACTATCCACGCACATTATCCAAGAGCCATCTTTCTTTGGGGCTAGAAGAATAGGGGACGACACATGGGCTTAAACTTCCCAATGGAGGTCCTTTTGGAGAAGTTCGTTGACTTGTCTTTAAAGTTTTGCTTGTTTAGTGGGTTTCATGAGATAGTGAGATAGATTAGGAAGTTGAGTATCAGAAACTAGATCAATGGCATGTTGGATGTCTCTAAGGGGAGGTAGTTGGCCAGGTAACTCTTTCAGGGTGGTTTCATGTTAGTTTTAGGGTATTCTTTAAGTAGTTCAACAACTGCAGGTGGAATGTGAATTTCAGAGGGGTTGGGGGAGATTTTTTTGACATGGAGAAAGATGGATGGTTAGAAAATTCTTTCCTAGGTCTCTTGAACCTTAAAGCCTTAAATGTGAGTAAGGGAAAGAGTTTCTCTTGCTCAACAGGTGAAGGATGGGATTTGTAAGGGGAAATGGTGATGAGTTGAAGTTTGGCTCCATGTTTAGATTGAGTTTTGTTATTCTTAGGAATTTGATGTGGGGTGATGGTTGTTTTGGGGGTGCTAGTTCCAGAAGAGTTTTGAGTTGTTATCTTAGGTGTGGGCATAGTGGGATAGAGTTTTATTATTTTTCCATTGAATTTGAAATTATAAGTGTTGTCTCTCCCATAATGGATGACATTTAGGTCATACAACCAATGTCTTCCTAAAAGAATATGGACTACATCCAAGGCAAAACATCATACCAAATACGATCTTCATAGCTACCCATTTTAATTGGAACTAAGCAATGTTGTGTTATGGGTAGTGAAGTTGTGTTGGCTTAGCTAATATGGAGGGTTGGGTGAGGTTCAGTTTGGAGTTTAGCTTTGGTTAAGGTTTGGGTGGAAACTACATTCATAGCACTCCCTCTCCGTCAATTTCTAACTTACAATCTACATCGTTGCAAGTCATTGCTACACTAAAAATGTTTCTTCTCCTCCAGCCTTCTTCCATTGAAGTGCTAAGGCATCTAACAACTACTAGGTGAATTTTCTCTGGATTTTGTTCATCTATCACAACTCTATTGTAAGATTCTTCTTCTAGTCTGTTATTTTCCTCCTCTGTGATGCGGGTGGTTAGGATAGATTTGCACTCATATTTGTAGTGGCTTTTCTTATTGCACTTGTAGCAAACAACATCTTGAGGGATTTTGGTTGTTAGGGTTCCTAAAGTCTTAATAGGGGTTGATAGGGTGGCAAGCTTGGAAGCCAGTTTGCTAGGTGTTGCGATTTAGGAGAATTTGACTTCTTCTAAAGTACGAGGATCATTCAATTCAACTTGATTTTTAATTTTAGCTCTTTTTCTTAAGAAAAATTTGTTGGCTTGTTGCTAGACAGAATCTTGACACTTAATGCGAGCTAAGAGGTCCTCAAAAATGTTGATATATTTGGTGGCAGAAAGTGATCCTGGTTTAAGGGTGAGGAACCTTGAAAACGACCGAATATCATTACTTTGCAAATTAGGTCAAAATTCCGACTCTAACATCAGGGATCCCGGAGAACTTCAAATTAGGGCAAACAAAATACCTTTAAATAAGAATAATTTTGATAGATCAAAATGCCATAGTTTGGGAGAATTCGGATAGCGGAAACTCCAACTTTATTTTTCTGAATTATTTAAATCCAATAAATTGAGAAAATTAAATAAGTGTCCAAATTCATCAATTTTCATGTCATTATGTTAAGTATATTATTTAAAGGCAGCTCAAAAAAGTTTCATCGATTTTGGAGTGCCGGTTCGATCTCAGTTAATTATTGAAGTTTCAAACTTCAGAAATTAATTAAAAATAAAATATTTGTTCGAATTGAAATTTTTTGGGGCTAGGGTGTTTGTTACATCATAACACACCTCTGTGTCAAGTTTTGTTATTTTGGATGCTAAACGGTGGAAAAATGTGAAAAATTTAACTTTAAGTAATTATTTAAAAAAATTTCTTCAAAATTCCTTCTCCCCTGATCGAATTCGATTCGCTGGCTGTGTCGCTAGACAGAGCCAACAGGCGGAACCTTCTGCCTGCCAAGAGGGCTCCTGCGTCGTTTTGGCGCAGGCTGGCCGGCACTTGCCGGCCAGCCCTCCTCCTTCCCTCTCTATTTAACCCCCCCCCTCACTCCCTTCCTTCTTCCCCAAAATCCTTTCGGCCCTCTCCTCTCTCAGCCCTCCCTCCCTCCTGCCAGTAGTCCTCTACCCTCTGCCTCCCACTGCCAGCCAACAGTGGCAGCCTCCGGCCGCCACCCGTTTGCTCCGGCCACCCCCTCCGATCCCTTCAACCATGTCCGGCTCCCGACAACTCTAACCCTAGGTTAGAGGAAAAAAAAAGGAGAAGAAAATGAGGAGAGATTTTGCTATTTTCTTTATTTCTTCATTCTTTTATTTTTATTTTTATTTATATACATATACTTAATAATCATTATTATGAAGATAATAATGATAAAATTACGTCATTCACATTATTATAGTTCTTATTAATTAATAATGAAAATGTACAAATGTTATAAATTAACTATTATTTCAATTCAAATATTTTTATTCTGTCATTTTCTTTTATTTATTATTATTATTATTATTACTTTCTACAAATTTTTACAATCATTTCTATTTTTGTTTTTCCTTTAATATAATATTATTAGCATTATTATAATTATATAATAATAATAATATTATTATATTAAATATAATTACTACTCTCAGAGACTTAAAATACTGTCTTCTATCATGATAAAAGAATGAAAGAAAGATAGAATGGAAAAGAAAGTAAAAATCTATAAAAATATCATATAATTTTCATTTTAATATTTAGCTAATAGGTTAATTTAAAATATCAAAAATCTAAATGCAAATTCGACCGAACTATTGAACTTTTGAACTTAAAAGAATAAGGTAACATATGTCTTTTATTTCTCTTATTTAATTATATTTTTTTTGCTTAGCATCACACAAATTGATAAAAGTGCTTTTAAAAGTCACATAAAATGATATATGAATAAGTTTGGATAACTGAGTAGCAAGGGTTCCATGTTGATATATTTTTAGTCTGATCAGACAACTGCTATGACGGGGTTGTTTGACATCGGGAGTCATAAGGAGCCTATACGGATAAGCCTTGAGGGGCTGGTATAGAGGAAAGTTGGGATATAAAAGATGAACCCTCTTTTCCTCGATTTTGTACTTGCCCAACAAAATTATATTTTGCGTCAGATAACAAACGCTAAAATTCTATATTTATTTTTGTAATTGCAATTATTTTTATGCTAAAATTTCAAGTGCAATTGAAAATAGATTTACAGGGATAAATTTGTATAGCTTTTATTTCCTGTCAAATTATTGATTATTTTGTTTATTATTAACATTTGTAAAGATGACATATATCAGTACTTAGTTTCACAGCTAATTGGTATTCAAATGCCCACACTTTTGAAACGTGCCCAGATCAAGAGTTCGTTCTAGAGGAAGGGTGCTAAGAACCAAACAGTGCTGATATTATTTTCTGCTGATTTATTGCTCTTTTTTACTCTTTTTAAAGCTTGTAATTTTTGTTTTATTTTGATCCTTTGTAATAAAAACTTGTGAATTAATAAATAAATGAGTTATGTTTGATGTCTATATATTTGTCTTTTAAATTACTTAATATGATCTTGCGACTAGAGGACTTATTTTTCCCAAGAACCGGTGTTGGATTAGCTCCGCTGACCCGATACTGGGTCCTCACAAACCTAGTGTGAAGTTGTTTCTGATGGTACATATTATTTTTTAGGTTTTCTCGCATTTCTTTCTAAGACCATCTTTTCCTACCGCGTCAACCGTTTTTTTTTGCAAAAAATTGTTCCAATATGTTTTGGCTTGTCCTACCAATTTCATTCAAGCAAATGTACTCTTTGTGAATTGCTAAGGTCATGCCATTTGAAAAATTCATCAACTTTAGCCAACCAAACAATAAATTTATTCAGGTCGTGACATCCATCATAGTAGGTGCTTCGACTTTAATCCTATGGAGTGAACCATGATCAAAATGTTCTCTCTCAAAACGGTTGGTTCTCCTTGGTGTATGTTGACTCGAGGATGGTTCGAGTGGTGATTGGGTCTATTCATGGTTTTAGAGTTATGATTAAAGTCAGAATCACTCGAATCATCAAGAGAATGGTGGTGGATACGATATCTAAGATTATGTCTAAGTTCAAAAATTTCCGTTCTAATAGAATGGAGGAAGGGGATCTATTTTGTCTTATAGGTGGAGGGTTTGTAGGTTTTGGTTAAAACATTGCACAAGAATTCGAATTGCAGTTTTTATAGTTGTGATTCATTGATTAAGATCTTTGTTATTCCCTTCCTTAATGAGATATTCTTATTGCGTTTAATTTCAAAAATCAGTGTTAAAATTTTGGAAACAAATCAAAGAAAATAAATGACAAAAAAAGGTAACTTTGTGTTTAAACACAATAATCTTAGAAACTACTATAACTTCTAGGTGAGGAGGGGGCTTCGTGAACCGCTTACATCCCAAACTCTTCTTAGGCTGTTTTGGCGTTGTTGACAAAGTTCAAAATAGTTTCCAAAAATCACTAAGTCTCCACGCTAATTAATTCTCTTTCTAAAATTAAATTTTCCAAAAACATTTGTTTTTTTTAAGAAAAGAAAATTTGAACTGTCAGCTCGAAAATTAAGTTTGGTGCTCAATTTTAGTGGAACACTCAAGTAGGCTAGGGTAGGTTGTTGGATAAGTGGTCGGCTTATGTGTGAGGTGGAGTTAACTATTGGAGCAAAACGAAAATACCAACAAGCGGGCTTGCAATTGATATGTAAGATGTCTAAATTTAAAGTGAATTCCTAAATTCCACAAATAACAAACAAAATCGATTTCGTGAAGGGCGAATGGATCACCAATCACTTTGAAGAGTCTTTGCGTCGCCCCGGTTGGTGTCATTGAGGAGGCTTCGAGCGCGAGCAAGCGCTGCTGATAGGAGCGCGAGCACGGGAACGTGTTTTAAATGTTTAAGAAAAATTTTCTTTGATACCAAACTTGACGACGATTGATGGGTTCACGTTTCGAGGTGACGAGTAACCAACAATCGAGGGAAGGGACGGAGTGAACGTTTGAAAGCAACAATGACAAAGCGGATGAGCGGGAGCGAAACGAGATAAGGTTGTGCTGGTTGTACGCACCATGCACACCTTCGGTTGTACATACTTTCGGCCCCCTGCGATTGTCCACACCCCGAGGCATTGGTCAATTGTCCACGTTGCCAATTAAACAATAACTCAAAACACAGGATTTAAAGGAAAATTTTAAAATTTTTATTGTCATCACAATACTTTTTACCAGAGGGTTTAGGCCTCTATTTTTAGGGAAGAAAAAAAGGTTAAGAAAAGAAACACTCTCATACAAAATTAGCCTATCTCTCAAAGAAAAAAAAAAAGAAAATAAAATATTCTTTTACCAAATCAACCTACCTCCCAAAAGGAAATACATTAATCTCATATTAAATTAATTCACTCCATTTTACAACTCAAATAAAACTCAAATAAAGCTAATAAAATCTAAAATTTAGATTTAATAAAAAATACAATAAAAAAAATGTAAACAGCTTCAAACAGGATCGTTTTTCTTCTTGAAGGCTCCTGTAATGATCTTGTCGCATATGAAGCGGTTTTGTCCTGCATCACTTTATATATTATAAATAGTATGAATGAGTCTTGGGTATTTGTCACACATTAGCAAAATTTTTTGAGAGATTTATGAGTACATTCTGCATTCAGTTTTAATTTTACTTTGCTCATAGATATATTTTTTTCTTTTGTATCTTCTTACATATGGGGGAATTTTTGCTTCTAATATTCTAGTTTGATTCTACCACGAAGATGTGATTAATGAGTTTTATTTCTATCATTTGTTTATTGGATTCAAGTTTGTAAAGGTTCATTGACTTTTACTGATTTGGTCCCAAACTTTTCTAGATGTTTAAAATAATGAGATTTTCTTGGGCTTGCATGAAATCATTAATGTACAAAAGAAAATATACTTTTTGAAAGCTGAAGAAATGTCGTGAATACTGAAAGTTCTGTGATCTAATTGGGCATAATGCAGGAGTTAAAGGAATTCTTTTTATTATTTATTAGTTGAATCTTGTTAATGCACATGGGAAATGACTGAGTTTGACATGCTGTTATATTATTAACATTGCTTATTGCTTAATATTTTAACGCTCTTTCTGTGACGGTCCGATACCGGTACGGCAGAAACCGTTCTGGCATCGGGTGACTACTCACTGCAGGATCATATCAAGCAATTTGAGAGAAAAAGAATACGCATATAAAAGTAAAAGATATTTTCATTTATCAAAATTCATATTACAAGATCATTCATCGTACAAAACAAAAAAAAGAAACAAAATAAGCAAAATAGTGCCGTCGTCGATCCATTGAAAACTAGGGTTCTTGTTTAACCTCTTCCAGGAGCACCTGACCTGGTATTGTACAAAAAACAATATTAGGATTAGAATTCTCAGTAATTAGAGAATACTCTAAGTACAGCAGTATACAATAACAAATTATTTTATAAAGGTGCGTTTAGCAGAGGTAAGATGAAAATAAAACGCAGGAGGGGTAAGAAAACAGTGCTAAAATAAGCAAGTAATATCCTGCAACAAGTAATTATCACAAGCTAAAGGTTACTAATGTCATTTTCCAGTAACTAACCCCGAAAGTTACTGATGTCATTTTTCCAGTAACAATCCTGAATGTTATTAATGTCATTTTCTAATAACAGCCTTGAATATTGCTAATGTCATTTTTCCAGTATTAACCCCGAATGTTACTGATATCATTTTTCCAGTAACAACCCCGAATGATACCGATGTCATTTTTCGGAATAACCCCAAATGATATTACGTTGGTTCTGGACAACCAACAAAGCTTCAAATGAAATTGGCCCAAAGTAAATACGCTAAGCATAGCAGTAATAGAAAAATGCAAGATATAATGCAAGTCATATACTGGGTACCTTTGATCCTTAAGTTCAGAAGTTCAACAACTCGAATGCGTGACAGTTCGCTCAATCTGCATTTAAGTCCCCGATATTTCTTTAAATTAGTCTCTTTTTAAAAGTGAGGTGATATTTCATGGTTTTACATTCTTCTTTTCTATTTTGTACTTTCCCTTTACATTCATTTTATGATTTAAGTCCGTATTTCATAATAATGTTACTGTATTAAGAGTAACAATAGAAAAAGAATACTTAAAATAAAAATAGTAGTCATTTATAGAATTTTGAATTGTTCCCATTATTAATTAATGAGAATGATTAAAATGCGAATGACTAATAACCACGCATATAAGATTAGTAAGAAAGCATCCTTTTCAACTTCTTCCATTTCCAACTTCTCATTCCTTAGTTTTTAGGATTGCCGGAAACAAGGAAGATTGGAACAGGGTAGCCGGATGGCTGGCTAAGGTGGCAACGGCAAGAGGCTGGTTGGTAGCGGCTACTGAGTGGTTTGGCGGCTTGATAGCTGGCTGTCAGAGGTTGCCGGGAGCTGCCGGGCTGCTGGAAGGAGGGATGCTGGCTGGAGGGAACTACCGTTGGCTGCCGAAAGGAGGCTGGAGCTGCTGTGATAGCTGGGTTGGCTGGCAGGGAGGAGAGAATGGCTGGGTGAGAAGGGAGGGAGCTGGCTGGAGGGGATTGGCGTTTTGTGAGGAGGAGGGGGCTCTATTTATAGAGGAGAGGGGCTGGGGGGGGTCGGCTGAGAGGGCCGACCAAGCCCTGCGCCAAGAACGGCGCAGGTAGGCCCTCTCCTGGCAGGCGGAAGTTCCGCCTGCAGGCGGGTCGAGTAGAGGTCGGGCGAACAGGGGAAGAGAAAAAGAAGAAATAAAATAAAAAAAATAATAAAATACTTAAAGTTAAAATTTTCGCATTTTTTCGTCGTTCGACGTCCGAATACAACGAAACTTGGCACCGAGGTGTGTTGCGACATGACGAACACCCTCGCGCCGAAAATTTTCGATTCAAAGCAATATTTTATTTTATATTAATTTTTGAAGTTTAAAATTTCAAAAATTATCCACGATAAATCCGACGCTCAAATTTTGATGAAACTTCTCGAGCAGTCTTTAAATAATAACTTAGCACAACGACACTGAAAATGATGAATTCGGACATGTATTTCAATGTTTTTGATTTTTATAATTTAAATAATTCCGAGAATAAAGCGGGAGCTTCCGTCTTTCGGATTTTTCCCAAACTATGGCACTTTGATCTTTAAAATTGCTTCTATCTATTGGTAATTTTGTTTGCCCTAAAATGAAATTCCCCATGGTTTTAATGTCGGCATCGAAATTTGACCTAATTTGCAAAGTAACGACTTTGGGTCGTTACACTTTCTCATTTATTATTACAAGTGCAATTCATTAGTATTGATGACTTTCAAGTTCTGTTATATTTGTTTTCTGTTAATTCTTTGTCCTTTGTATATCTGTTGGATATTGGGTTTTTACTTAAATAATATCTAAGTATAACTTTTAGTGATTTTTTATTTTACTTGTAGTGGCTCTTATCCTTTTACATCAACTTGTTTAAGTTTAATTTTTACTGGTACATTCTTTACTCTTCTATTGACATGTCAACGGTACTAAGTATAATTTCAATTGCATATCATGCCTCAAATTTTCTTCCAAACACCAGATTGCAATAATTTTTTTTTTTTTTTGTCATCTCTCTTTCAATTTCTAGCACATTTTAATTAATGGATGTATGAGATCTTTTAGATTCTTCAATTTATATCAAGGATCAGTTCTAAGTTGGTACATCATTGCATTAATTATGAACATTAAGATACATTGGTGCATCTTGCATGCTTAAGATGTTCTTATTGATATGAATATAGATGGGTTAAAATGAATCTGAAGAATACTTTGAAAGAACGAGGACCAAAAAAGAGGAAGAGATCATAATAGAGGGCCAAAAAAAGATATGGAAAGAAATCATTAGAAATGATCTTTTCAATTTGAAATTTAGGGAGGGATTTCTATTTGATCGTGCATAATGAAAACAAAGGATTAATGTAGCCAACCCCACCTAATTGGATTAAGGCTTTGTGGTGTTGTTGCAAAATGAAATTTGAGCTATGATGATTGCTTTATAATTGATCTTAAACAAATTCAATCTTAAGAAACGATTACATAGATGGTATGTCAATTGAAGGTCAAGTGACAAAAACTCTTAAGCAGTTAAGATATCTTTATTGATATATACAAAATAATGGCAAAAGAGATTATCAAGATTCAAGTTAGATGTTTGAGAAGTACTTTTGAGGAAATGTGCTATTGAAATCTCACTTGAACATGAAATAAAGCTTTATAGAATAATTATAAGATCAACAATATTGTATAAGAATATTGGCTTGCAAAGCAGAAGCATATTTGTAAAATAAGTGCTGCGGAGATTACGGTGCCAAGGTGAATAAGTGAATATATATATGAAAGGATGTCATGAGAAATATGACACTTGTCGCAAGATTGGGATTGCTCCAATTGAGAATAAGCATAGAGAAAATCATTTTAGATGGCTTGGGCATATTAACATAAACATAATGTCTTGGTTAGTTTAGCTTTATTAAAGAATTTTGCCATGTTATAAGAGAGAGGAAGACCAAAACAATATGACAATAAACTCTTGGAAATGATCTCATATACTTGCTCAGTGGGGTCTTTTTGATCAAGCATAGAAAAAGTTTTTTTTTTTTGTTAACTGATATTCTTGCTATGCTTATCAAAGAGAGGACTGTATAGGATCTGAAAATTACACTACTGAATTACAAAGGTCCATTGAATTGGTAAAGAGAGCTGATGGAATTTGTCTAGAACCTATCTTTTAGCTGAGATGGAGGTAGGGAAGGCCTTTTTAAAAAATTTGGGTGAGCTTAGTTAGATTTTACTGGGGAAGATTGGGAGTATGGAGATAAGGGTGTGGATTATGTTTAAAAAGGATAGTAAGGAAGAGATACCCTAAAACTGAGCACCATTGAAAGCCCCAAATTGGCACTACTAATAAAACCTAATATGCTAATAAGGGGATTGATGGAACATGACCAATTACAAAATGCTTCATTATAATGATGCCAGTGGATTAGGTTGGTACTAGAGCTCACTATTTGTTTTGTTAAGGATTCATAAATGCTTACGGCTTATGTAATAATTAAACATATATTTGTGATGCTCTAAAATAGGAGAAGATTTGAGAAAATCACAATTCAAAACTATTAAATAATCTCTTTTAAATTAAATATAACCATCGAAGTTTATATTTAATGGTTATAGATTAAGTACACTAACTGTTGAAATCATTTGTGAGAAAGTTGGAATATTTTAAAAACTTTTTGCATAAATTAAAATACCCAAATAATTTTTCAACATGTGTTTGTTAACAATATTTCACAACCTTGAGTAAATCCAACAAAAAAAGAAAGGAGTTATAAAAGAATGTAATCAGAGTAGCATAAAGTTAGGCCTTACATTAGAACAAGAGAAAGAATCCTCTAGAGGTATGTTGCTCTTAAAGAGTACTACATCCACTAACAATCACAAATTTGAGAAAGAGTTTTTTTTAAAGCAAGTGTATTCTAATGGAAATTAAGCCCTATTTGTAGATGTAGATGAGAAAAAAAAATGATCCAGGGGAAGAAAACTTGACAGTTATGACTAGTGATTGGTGTATTGCAATTTGATAGTTATAGTTTGGTAAGTGTTTGGATGTTACTTGATGGTTGTAACTGATGATTATGGGATGTAATTTAATTGTTATATCTGGTCGTGGGATGCAATTTGATGACTGAAGACATGTGTTGTAATATGATAGCTAAAATTTATGATATGTGGGATTTAATTTAGTGACTAAAGCTGGTGATTGATACATGAAATTAATATCCTGGCGAAATTTGTTTTTTTGTGAATTTCACCCCAAAATAGCTAAAACAAATAAACTTACAATTAAATAAAATAAAATACAAAAATCCCTTTTCATTATTTTTTGGCTTTAGTTTGAACGATGCTACACCATTCTCATCAAATCTCTCCATCTTAGAAAAACTTAGCTTTGACGGATTTAATGTCTAATATTTGTTTTGCAACTTCAGGCATATTATTTGAGTTTTTTGTAAAATAAATCTCAAGCTATCAATATTTGAACTCTCTCCAACAAATTAAATATCTTTGAAATTCTTTATCTTTAATTGATATCATTTTATCGTTAAGTGCGCATTTGGAATAAGTTGTGCTTTAATGATTAGTAGGGGGTTGGATGTGAACTCACAAATGGCAGAGAAAGAGAAGTATCTCGCCATTGACAGCTAGTTTTTGGTACAAAATTAATCGACTTCATTGACTATTTGATGTTAGTTATCCAACATTTCTTGGGTCTCAAGTTTATTAGCTTTAGTACCAATTTATTGGGTTACTTTAAAAGGGCCCTCTCTTCTTGCTTTTAATTTCATTGACCCAATACAATGACGGCTAGTTTTTGGTACAAAATTAGTCGACTTTATTGACTATTGGATGTTAGTTATCCAACATTTCTTGGGTCTCAAGTTTATTAGCTTTAGTACCAATACGTTGGGTTACTTTAAAAGGGCCCTCTCTTCAATGACAGCTAGTTTTTGGTACAAAATTAGTCGACTTCATTGACTACTAGATGTTAGTTATCTAACACTTCTTAGGTCTCAAGATTATTAGCTTTAGTACCAATACATTGGGTTACTTTAAAAGGGCCCTCTCTTTTTGCTTTTACTTTCTTTGAGGTTCTAGATTGAAGCTTTTCCCAAGTAATACACATCTTTTATCTCTAATATTAAAATCAATGTCTTCTAATTTAATTTGCATAAACTTTATATTTTTCACATGTTGAGCTTAGTTTTCTACAAATCTACTTATGTAATTAGTGCATGTGTGGGGCGAATAATTGACCTAGTATTCTTATTCAAAATTCTAAAAGTAAATTTATTAGGTCAATGGGTTTCTTTGATTGATGGTGTGTTATGATTTAAAATGGACTTGTGATTGTAAAGTTAACAGATGAATTATGTAAACTCAGTAATAGGTAAAATTAAATTCACCCAGAAGCTAACAAGGAAACACTACAAATCTTTTATACTGCTAATCATTTCTATTTGTTTGTTAGTTTGTGGATGATATGCAATGAAACACATTTTAAGAAAATACCCATCTTTTGCCAAAGGGATTTCACAAGATATTGAATTTAATGTTTCTATCTGAAACTTTTGTATTTGGTAGACTTGTCATTTAACTCTTCCTTCGAAATATAATCTAGAGAAGGGGAGTGTATCTGTAGTTTTGCAACAATGAATGAAATGAGACATTTTGTAAACTGATCAACAACCATGAAAATGGAATGTGCATCTTCATCTTCATGTTGCGATGTAGCCCTAATGCAAAGTATATGCATCTTTCCAAAAATTTAAATGGTATTGGCTGCAATGTATAATTTTTTCTTTGCTGGGTTGTCTAACATATCCTACATTAGGATAGTATTCTAAGAACATATCCTACATTAGGATAGTATTCTAAGAACATCTCTTTTGTTGTTGGGCTAATCTTATCTCTCCCTGCCATTGCCATATTTTATCTCTACAAAAAAATAACTTATTGTGTTGCTTACATTCAATACATGAATCAAAAGTTCTGTAAGGATATTTTGAGAATACACAACCCAGTTCCTTTAAACACAACTATCTCTTGAGAATACACAAGCTAGTTTCTCTAAACACAACTATCTCTAAGAACTTAATCCAAAGTTGTTACAAATAGCATATTTAGTTTTATTATGATTGAATTTAGTTACTCTAACATGTATTGTGTAAATGGCTCTGCTAAGGGTATTTACGGCTTTATTATTTGATTTGATATATGTTTTAAGGAAAAAATAAATAATGGAAAACTCTACTAATTTCAGAACAATGGTTATCTTTTGAGAACGATGGTATCACAGAGCTTGGTGATTTGAGTATAATATAAATTTATTTGGTAATAACTAGTTCCTTCTATATAATGGATGATACTCATCAGAGAAATCTCTTTTGTAATTGGAATATTTTTTAATTTCATTCCATGCGACTTTTAGCTAAATAATGCTATTTGGTAAACTATCTAAACATAATATTCTCATGCATAAACTCAATGCATTACATGCAACTTCAAATATTTTCTTAAAATTTAATAATCATATTTGTAGTGTATTAGTAATGCTTCTGTAAGTTTATTCTTAATTTTCTTAATGCTTTCTTTGTACAATAATCAATTAAATTGTCCATTCTTTAGATAATTAGATTGATGCTATAACTGTACTAAATTCTCAAATAAACCTTTTATAAAAATGATCAAATCATGATAACTCCTAGCATCATGGGTTGTGGTTGGTGTAGGTGACTTACAAATTGCCATCTTATTATTGGTATCTTCATCTAGACATTTCTATAAAATATCAAATCCTACGAGTAACAAGTGTGATTACAAATTGCATTTTTAAGATTCCGCTACAAATTTACATTATAAAATTCCAAACAACTTTTTGGGATGAATTAAATGTTTTTCCCTAGTTTTATTTTTATTTAAAGTATCACCAAGCTCATGAAACAAAGTAAAATTTTTCATCTTTTTGTCTTGTAGGCTATTTTTTACTCATTTCCCTCTTTGTTTTCTAACTTGTTTATATTTACTCTTTAAATCTATCTTAGAAAATATCACTACCCATGCCACTATATTTAACATGCCATCTAGTTTTGGGATTTTCTATATTCCACGGTAATTCTATTTATCATTTGATTGGTTACATGCACCGAGTGTCATCTTTTTTAGGTGTTAAGAGGGCAGAGAGAACAGAAAGGGCCAAGGCTTTTTTTAATGAACCTTTTTTGATAACTAGTCAAGTTGGCATGTTTTGTATGGTTCAATCTATGGGTTGGAATATTGAGCAATGATGTTCTGGAAACTAAATCGATGTTATGTTGAATGTCCCTAAGTTTCTTTAATTATTTCCTCTTCGCGTTTCTCACAAATTTTCTATAATTGTTCACATCTTTGGATAGTTTTATATTTTTAGACCACTAATGCATAAATTATCTCTTTGCTTGAATGTTTCTCAAAAGAGTGTCTACTAAGAACGTGGAAAGATTTTTTTAATTCATCGTATGTGCTGGGTTTTGTTGGCCAGCTTTTGGATTCTCAGGTTTCATTGGTTTCAAAGTTATCTATCTATTATTAAAGCGATAAGAATATATATTTTCCATCCCTTGGTGTTATACCTTATGATCATATTGTCGGGGTTGTCTTAATATTACATGAGAAACATCCATAGGTAAAACATTATTAATCTTTCTCATTTTGTGAATATAATTGAATGTATAATACACCTTTGAGGCACTTGAATTGCAATTTTATTTTCTCGTGATGCCTTGCATGGTTGTTCGTGGCACAAAGTTGATGTAAACGAGTACATGTGCATAAATGATTGTTCAACTCTCAGAAGTTGTTTAGTGGGTCAAATGAAGTCAGAATAGCATGAGACTTTGAGAGAATGTTTATGGGGATGCTAGGGATATAGGGAATAATTTTATAGAACTTTTGATATCTATTTGAGAGAGTTATGGACAACGAAGTGAGAGTGCATCGGGGTTTGTGTTTATTTCGTTGGAGGGGTGTTTGATGGCCGAAACGGAAGCGGATTTTGGTGAAATAAAATGGAGATGAATGAAAGATGACATCTTGAACAGTAAATAAATAGAGAAAACAATAAAAGAATGATAGGTTTGATCAAGATTATGCACACCTTGATCCCTTCATGATTATACATACCCTGAAGCTCGTCGATTATGCACATCGTCGAAGTTTCAGTTATCCACATAAAAAATAAGAGCTCTCAAGGCAAACTTCTATTAGGAAGTTTCATTCAATTATGTTAATGCAAGAGGATTTGAGCTTTATTTAAAGTCACATAAGGCATGCCAAATTACCCTAAAAATCATAAATCAATCACAAATTTACCCCCTCATAAGGACTAAAATATCTTTGCCCATAAGAGACCAATTCAACTCTTACTTGCCATCCTTATGCTTATCCATGTCATTTGACCAAGCTCTTATGTATGGCAAAAATAAAAATACAATAAAATGTAAATAAATGAAAGTTAGCACATCCTCAAAAATCCTCATGCTACCATCATAGGCACATGTCATTGCTCGTGATGATGTGTTGGCATTAGTTGTGGGTGTAGTTTATTTATCTTTTATGCACGTTTGGAAACAACATCATGCAACTCTCAATATCAATAATTGAGAGCACATCTTTCCTTCGTGTTTTAAAATATTTGAAACATTGATGCTCACTTTCTGTTGTCATTAATTTAGGGAGTTGCAAAAGCACAACACTTCACATCAAGGTTTGATATGCTTTTCTACTAGTTTATTACATACACATCATCTAATTCGAGTATTCTTTATTTTTTATTACTATATGAAGATTCCTTGTTTGGAACTTAATGGCATAGTGATCAACTTGGTGGCATTTAAAATAAGATTTTTGACTATAGATTTTGAGGATAGTGCTGTGAATCTTTCTTTTGTCTTAATGATGTTACTATTTCTAGATGTGGATAATGTGGAAGTAAGATAGACTTGTGTATTTTGATGCGTTGAGATATTTTGTTAGTGTAAAAGTAGGATAAACTTGTATTTTGATATGTTGAGATATTTTTAATGGAGTAGAGACTAGTGAAGGCTTTATGCATAATCTCAAGAATTAAGCAAGTTGATAGGCATACTTCATCAAGCAAACATGATGTAAGATCATAGATCTTCTAATTTTAATATAAAGCCCATTCCTAAATCTATAAACTTTCATGATTTTTAAAAATACAAGCAACTCATCTTTGTTCATGTATTTAGTGATTTGTTTGGTTCAATGTTTTAGTGAATTTAATTTTTTTAAATGGTTTTCCTTGTAATATAAAGGAAGATATTTGTTTCTTAGGTGAGTTTCATTTTTGCCCATGTAATGATTTTTTCTTTGGCTGATCTCTCTAGGCTCCTCTAAACACATCCAAAATAATTTGGCTTGATCCATTGCTTGAGTTTGTAATGTTTATTTTGTTTCTTCACATGACATTGTATTCTATTTAAAGAAATTATTTATTTTTATTAATTATTTAGAAATGATTTTTGGATTGATATGACCATAATTGGGTACATCGTCCCAGATTTTTTGAGCTTTATCACTATTGACATCACATACTAACATTGATGATTTTTGTATTTCTATTGGTGATAATCATGGAATTCTATCGGGTATATGTTCTATTACTGTGTTTAGGTTATGAATTAGGTAATTTGGTTTATTTGAATTAGTTTGAATCAACTTCTAAACTAGGATGATTATTTTGAGTGACTTCTAAACTAGGATGATTATTTTGAGTAACTTCTAAACTGGTCAACCTGTTTGTGACAAGTGTTAAATCATTCTTAATCTGCTTTATAGTCTCCATGATTTCATCTAGCTCAGTGATTTTTTCTATTTCCAAGTGACATTTGATTTATCCTTGAGGTTTGGGTTGAACCTATTTTTTGATATTAACATATGCATGATGGATCAAGATATTACTCGAGTTCAAGATAGTATTCCTAAATATCTAAGACTTATTTAAAAAATTATAAAAATATATATAATACTTTAATGAGAAGATATGTGAATACAAACTCATAACTTCCCCCCTCTAAAAATATAATATAACTTTGCATTTATATTTAAAGAAAAGGGATTAAGCATTTATACCTTAATTAAGGTATTTTAAAGTAATTTTCAACGTGAAAAAATACCTAAACAATTTACCAATTTGTAGCATTTATTATCAATGTCCTGCAACCTCGAGCAAATCCGGTTACAACAAAATAAAAGATTACTCAAGCAATGATAGAAGAAAATTATTGGAGCATACAAATCTAAGCCTTACATCAGAATAAGAGGAAGGATCCTTTGGAAAATTGTTGCTCTTATTTCATTTTCAAAAAAGTACATCCATTTGCAATTTTAAGTTTGAGAAAGAGTTTTTTTTTCCAAACTTGTCTCACACCAGAAAAACAAGTCTATACTTTTAGATATAGAGTGAGAAAATTTGTTGATTATGGGAAAGAAAATTTGGCAGTTATGACGTGGTGATCCATGTATTGTGATTTGATTGTTTTAGTTGGTAATTCATGGGATGCAATCTGATGATTGCAATGGTGAGCCATATGATGTAATTTGATTGTTATAGTTAATTCATGGGATGCAATCTAATGGTTGTAGCAAGCGTTTGTGTTGTAATTTGATGCCTGGAACTAATGATTCGTGGGTTGTAATCTAATGGTTAAAATCAGTGATCCATATTGTATATATTGTGATGGCGGGAAAAATTATATATATATATATATATATATATGTGTGTGTGTGTGTGTGTGACGGCCCGATGCCGGTTCGGCAGAAATTGTTCTGGCATCGGGTGCCTACTTATCACAGGATCATATCGAGCAATTTGAGAGAAAAATAATACGCATATAAAAGTAAAAGATATTTTTCATTTATCGAAATTCATATTACAAGGCCATTCATCGTACAAAAAAAAAGAAACAAAATAAGCAAAACAGTGCTGTTGTCGATCCATTGAAAATTAGGGTTCTTGTTTAACCTCTTCCAGGAGCATCTGACCTGGTATTGTACAGAAAATAATACCGGAATTAGAATTCCCAGTAATTAGAGAATACTCTAAGTACAGCAGTACACAATAATAAATTATTTTATAAAGATGCATTTAGCGGAAGTAAGATGGAAATAAAATGCAGGATGGGTAAGGCAACAACGCTAAAATAAGCAAGCAATTTCCTGCAACAAGTAATTATCACAAAATAAAGGTTACTGATGTCATTTTTCAGTAACTAATCCCGAATGTTACTGATGTCATTTTTTCAGTAATAACCTCGCATATTATTGATGTCATTTTCCAATAACGACCCCGAATGTTGCTGATGTCATTTTCCAGCAATAACCCCGAATGTTACTGATGTCATTTTTCCAGTAACAACCCTGAATGATACTGATGTCATTTTCCAGTAACAAACCCGAATGATATTACGTTGGTTCCAGACAACCAACCAAGTTTCTAATGAATTTGGCTCAAAGCAAATATGCGAAGCATAGCAGTAATATAAAAATGCAAGATATAATGCAAGTCATATACTGAGTACATTTGTTCTTTAAGTTCAGAAGTTCACTAGTTCGGATGAGTGACAGTTCGCTCAATCTGCATTTTGGATATCTTAAGTTAGCTTTTTTAATCCAATATTTTATGAGTCAATTTCATCTTTACTTTCATTCTGTTCTTCTTCCGTTTTTGAAGTTCGATTTATTTAAGCTACTATTAAAGCAGTTAAAATTATTAAAGTGTTTTAAGATTATGATCATAATAGTGTACGAAGAAAAAAGTTAGAATCAAAATGGTTGAATTGAAATTGACAATTTGGAAATAATAATCATTTTTATAACATTGTATTATTCTCACTATTGATTAATGAGAATGATAAAATGTGAAATGACTAAATATAACTCTTTTATAGCAATGCAATATTATAGAAAAGAAATGTGTTTTTCAAATTTTTTCCTCTTTAGAATTAGGATCGCCGAAAAATGAAGAGAGGCCGGAACGGGTTGGCCAAAGGCTGGCCGAGGTGGCAGCAATTAGGGGCTGGCTGGAAAGGGCTGCCGCTGGCAGCCGGAGGCTACTGGTCGGCCGGCAAGGAGGAGCTAGCTGGCTGTGAGGGAGGGAGGCTGGCTGGAGGGGGCTGCCGCTTGCTGCCGGAAGCTGGTAGGGTTGAGGAGGAGTTGGCCAGCTGCTGGAAGGAGATGGAGGCTGCTGTGGGTGAAGAAGGGGAGGGCAGGGAAGGTTTAAATATGTGCAGGAGTGCGCCGTTTTAGCGACATAATGGCGCCTGGCATGCGCTAGGACCTCCTGGCGCGGAAGGTTCTTCCGCTTGGAGGGGGAAGGGGGTCGGGGGTCGGCCCATACGGCCGACAGCCTGCGCTAAAAACGACGCAAGCAGGCGCGGAAGCTTCTGCCGCTGCAAGCTCTGTCTCGCAATAGCGACAGAGCCTGCAATCGCATTGCGGGATGCGATTAGTGAGCAGCAGGGGGGCCGATCGGGAAAATAGGGGAAGCAGAGGAGCAGGGGAAATATAAAAGAAATTCTTAAACTTTAAATTAATCGTATTTTTTCTCTGTTTGGCGTCCAAATCCAACGAAACTTGACACCGAGGTGTGTTACAGTATTATGAACACTCGCTCTATCCAACGAAAATCTTTGATTCAGAGCAAAATTATATTTTATTTTAATTTTTGAGGTTTAAAATTTCAAAAATTTGCCACGATCAAATCGACGCTCAGAATTTGATGAAACTTCTCGAGCAGTCTTTAAATAATATACTTAACACAACGACACTGAAAACGATGAATTCAGACACGCATTTCAATATTTCTGATTTTATAATTTAAATAATTCCGAGAATAAGGCGGGAGCTTTCCGTCTTTCGGATTTTTTCCAAACTAGGGCACTTTGATATTTAAAATTGCTTCTATCTATTGGTAATTTTCTTTGCCCTAAAATGAAATTCCCCGGGATTCTGATGTCAGCGTCGAAATTTGACCTAATTCGCAAAGTAATGACTTTGGGTCGTTACAAACTCCCCTACTTAAAAACGATGTTGTCCTCGACATCAAAAGAACAAAAAGAAGGCTTAAGGGAAGTTCTGGGTTACCTTAATTAAGAAATAACTCTGGATACTTTCTTCGCATAACATCTTCTTTTTCCCACGTGGCCTCTTTTGCAGTATGATTGTGCCACTGCACTTTAACCATCAGCATCGATCTACTTCTTAATTTGCGGCGATCTTTCTCAATAATTTGAAGAGGCTTTTCAACATAAGTCAAATCAGGTTGAATTTCGACTACCTAATCAAAAATTTGTTGAGAGGATTCCTGGAGGCATTTACGAAGGGCCAAAACGTGAAAAACGCTGTGTACGGCAGAAAATCTTTCAGGAAGTTTAAGTCTATAAGTCGAGCTTTCAATTTTTGCAGTTACTTCGAACGGTCCCACGTATCTGGGGCTCAGCTTCCCAGTAACTCCAAAGCGATGAATACCTTTCATCAAGCTAACCTTTAGATAGGCACGATCACCAACGTGAAATTCTAGCATTCGATGTTTGGTGTCGTGATACTTTTATCGATCCTGGGCTGCCGCAATACAGCTCTTGATTTGCTTTATCTTTTCATTTGTTTCTTCAATCAACTCTGAGCCATAAATTTGAACGTCTCCGACCTGTGTCCAGGCTAATGGGGTACTGCACTTTCTTCCATATAAAGCTTCATAAGGGGCCATTCCAATACTTGCTTGGTGGCTATTATTATACGCAAATTCGATTAAAGGTATGTGCTTCTCCCAATTATCACCAAAATCTAAAATACTTAACCGCAATAGATATTAAGTATTTGATTAACTCTTTCAATTTGCCCGTTGGTTTGTGGATGAAAGGCGGTGCTTAGAGCTAGAACGGTTTCTAGATCGCGATTCACCGCTTGCCAAAATCGGGATGTAAATCTACTATCTCGATCCGAGACTATGACTCTTGGGATCCCGTGAAGTCTAATTATTTCCTTAATATAGAGTTTGGCTAACCTTTCAACGGTGTCGGTTTGCTTGATAGGAATAAAATAGGCTGATTTAATTAATATGTCCACTATTACCCAAATTGCATCTGCTCCTGAACAACTCCTGGGTAAACCCATGACAAAGTTCATAGAAATGTCTGACCATTTTCATTTCGGAATCTCTAGTTGGTGCAAGAATCCACCTGGTTTTGATGCTCAGCTTTTACTAAGCAGCACACGTGGCACTTAGTAATAAACTCAGCCACACTTCTTTTAAGTCCTGGCCACCAAAATACTCCCTTTAAATTTTGATACATTTTGTTATTTCCGGGATGAACTGAATATCCTGAGTTTTGAGCTTCACTTAGTATTTGGTTTAGAATGAAAGCGTTATTAGGGATTCAAACTCTTTTCCCGTGCTAAATGTAAATCCCTTGCTGAAGTTGTAAGTCTGATCGACGTTCATTTTCTCTGTCCTTCTTTAGCTTTGAATACATCGGGTCTTGTTATTGAGCGATATAAATCTGTTGCAGAAGCGTAGATTCGATGGTATTTATCTGAAGTAGATCGTTTAATTGCTGGCTGGAAGTGGGCCTTATCTCGAGCTTCTGAAATTCTTCTATCAATGGGGCTTTTTATGATTAATTCATTTAGAGATACTTTTCTGCTGAGGGCATCAGCAACAACGTTGGCTTTATCGGGGTGATATGAGATATACTAAGATAATAGACGCAAATTAATTCAAGCCATCTTCTTTGCCTACAGTTTAGTTGTTTCTGGGTAAAAATATACTTTACGCTTTGGTGGTCGGTAAAAATTTCACATTTTACCCCATACAAGTAATGTCTCCAGATTTTTAAGGCAAAAACGATTGATGCTAACTCCAGATCGTGAATTGGGTAATTCTTTTCATGCTTCTTTAATTGCCTTGAGGCATAGGCAATCACTTTGCCTTCTTGCATTATGACGCATCTTAAGCCAATGTTGGACGCATCAGTGAATACTTGAAAATTAATTCCTTCTTGAGGTAAGATCAGGATTGGTGCGGCGGTCAACAATTCTTTCAACTTCTGGAATGCATGTTCGCAATCTTGACTACACAGAAAAGGTACCGCCTTTTGAATTAACCTTGAAAGAGGTGAGGCTAATAGCGAAACCCCTTAACAAATTTTAGATAATAGCCTGCTAGACCCAAAAAGCTACGAATCTCAGTCACCGAAGAGGGTTGCGGCCAATCCTGAATGGCGCTCATCTTATTTTGATCAACTTGTATCCCGTCAACACTGATCACATGGCCAAGAAAGGCAACAGATTTAAGCCAAAATTCACATTTTGTGTATTTTGCAAACAATTGATTCTCCCTTAATGTGCCTAACAAGAGTCTTAAGTGATTTTCGTGGTCTTCTTCACTTTTCGAGTAAATAAGAATGTCGTCGATAAATACGATCACAAATTTGTCCAAGAACGGTATGAGAACTCGCTGTATTAGGTCCATGAAAATTGAGGGAGCATTGGTTAATCCAAATGACATTACCAAAAACTCAAAATGCCCCTAACGAGTCCTGAATGCAGTTTTCGGAATATCTTCCTCTCGTATTCGAACTTGATGATAACCTGATCGCAAATCTATTTTTGATAAGACTTCTGCCCCGGCAAGTTGATCAAATAGATCGTCTATTCGAGGAAGCGGATCCTTATTTTTTATGGTTATTTTGTTTAGCTCGCGGTAGTCCCCAAGGTGACATGCTAAGTTTGATTAGGTCTTTCTCCATTAATTCTTGTAGTTGCTCATGAAGTTCTTGCAGCTCCTTTGGGGATAAACGATAAGGTGCTTTGACAGAGGCTGAGACCATAGTAATAACTCTATAGCAAAATGTACTTCCCTAATTGGAGGCAGACCAGGAAGCTCGTCAGGGAAGACATCGGGGAATTCTCTAACTATTTTAATTTCTGATAGAGAGATGCCCTTTTCTGAATTACTTAACATGGAGACAAGATAAGCCTCGCGTCCTCTGCGAATCAGCTTCTTTGCTTTAAGTGCGTTAATTAATGAAGTGTTAATACCCAATCTGCCTATGAATACACCTGATTTTCCTTTCTTTTTAAGGGTAACCTTTTTCTTTCGACAATCAATGACTGCTTCATGCATACTCAGCCAATCAATCCCTAAAATGATATCAAAGTTCATTATAGGGAGGATTTGTATAGTTGCTTCATAAACCATATCATTGATTGGGATGTTGAAAATACATAATTGCTGAGCGCTCATGGTGGCTCCGGAGGGCAATCCAATATTAAGGGTGCTGGTTAGATTGCAACAGGGAATATTTAGGGCCCTAACGCAAATTTTTGAAATAAAAGAGTAGCTTGCTCTAGTATCGAACAAAACGCTAAAAGGTTCACTATTAATTTGTATGGTGCCTAATTAAAAGGAAATAACTATCACATAAAGTTTAAACAAGCGTGATGACGAAATAAAAAAAAAGGTAGTGTACCTGACACCACGTTATTGTCGTCGGGTGCTATGAAAGGGGTAAGAGTGTTTATCCTTGCTAGAATGGTGGCTCGAGGGGCCTGACCATTTCTTTGGGTAGGTGTTGTTGTTGAAGCGAATTGCCTTGGAGCAGTTCCCCTTCGACGATTGTTGGCGGGGGAGGCTGTTGGTGTTGAGTTCTGGCTCGGGGCATATCTTGCCCCAGCGATAATATCACCATCTATCGTCCTTTTGGCTATACAGAAACGGTAACCATGGTCGGTGCGTCCGCAAATAAAGCAGCAGTTCGCCCGTGGTAGCATCTCCCACCAGGGTGAGGTCGATCACATGCTCTGCTTTTGATGCTCTTGGGAGCTTCTGCAGACATTTGGTATGCCCTTGCTGGTGGAGGGTAACGGGGATATTTGAAAATTTCCTGGTTCACATTAGATGTGATTGGTCTTTTCCCTTGTTGTTCTGCGATCACCTGCTCATTGTGCATTGTTGCACAGTCCAAAAGATCAGCAAATTTTGTATGCCTCAGAGAAATCAGGTTAGTGCGAATGCTGTCTTTTAGACCTTCCAAAAATTTACTGCACCTCAAAGCTTCGTAGTCCACAAGCTTCGGTGCATAACGAGAGAGTTTCGTGAACTCCGTCTCGTAGGCTGCCACCGATCGGTTACCCTGAGCTATCTTTATAAATTGGCTCTCAAGTATTCTCTGGGCGGAATGGGGAATGTAGCGACTTCTGAAAGCGGTCGTGAACTCTGCCCATGACACGTCCTCTAGACTGAAGCCCTTAAAGGTTGTCTCGAACGTGATCCTCCACCATCTCTCGGCTTCACCCTCTAGTAAATACTTTGCTAATTTAACCTCTTTGCTGGATGGACATTTTAAGCTGTCCAACTTGCTTTCTACGGCTTGGATCCAGACTTCGACCTCCATGGGTCTGGCCGATCCGTTAAAGGTGGGAGGGTTGAGTTTGAGAAAGGCTTGCAAGGTGTTATCTACTCATAATTTTTGCTCTTGCGGGGCTTTTGATGAGAGCAGGGAGGTGGAGGTCTTCCCTTGGTTAGAGAGAGCTTGCAAAACTGCTTCTAATAAACGGTCTGTCCTATTGTCTGGTGCGGATGAGGAGATCATGGTTTTAACTGGGGTTTCGGCGGGTACTGAGAGGAAGCCTTCATCGGAATCCATCTGTTTGGAGTGATAAAGTTTGATATTTAGAAGCGGTTTGAAACTTATCGAATACACAAGCAATTAATAACGATAAATAAGATTTCATCTTTTAGTTTCAAACAAAATTTCATCTAATAAAAAATTTATACAAAAAAGAGATTGCATTAACAGTAGGACTTATTCCTTACTGGATGCATCAAAAAGATAAAAATATAACTCTTATTCTAACTTGTATGAACTGGAGGATTCGGAACTACATTTTCTCCTTTTTGAAAACTCTCCGGGGTCCTTGGCTATCCCCTTTCCCTTTGACGTAGAGGCAATCATGTTGCCAATCTTTATGAGCTTCCTAACATGATAAAGCTCATTCTGAAGCCGGATGATCTGACGATTTTTCATGTCGTCATTTCTCTTAACCTCCCATTCAAGAGCAGTCATCCTCCCATGTAGCGTCCCCTTTAGCTCTCGTACTTCCACTTCAAGATCCCTTATTTTGAGCCTGAATCTTGATAACCACCAGGCTAATGTGTTTTCTACATTAGTCAACTTCTCTGTCAAAATATCAATTTTGGATTCTTTGGCGGGAGTATTCATGTTGATGCTAATATCCGTAATTTCAGAATCTGAGGGATTACGGCTGACCTCCCAGTCCTCATAGAACTCCTCCATATTATCACGAGGGTCCATCTACAAAAGATTAGCATAAACATGATGTTTTCTAGTGTTTTCAAAATCAGATTTAAATGATGCAAGAAATCTATATTTCTCCTAATTTGCTTAGTATTAAATATACCCTTACTTTTGTACGTACATCCTTTCTCCTCAAATATGCTCAATCCTGCTCTGATACCAACTGTGACGGCCCAATGCCTGTTCGGCAGAAACCGTTCTGGCATCGGGTACCTACTTACCGCAGGATCATATCGAGCAATTTGAGAGAAAAAGAATACGCATATATGAATTTGGCTCAAAGCAAATATGCGAAGCATAACAGTAATAGAAAAATGCAAGATGTAATGCAAGTCATATACTGGGTACCTTTGTTCATTAAGTTCAGAAGTTCACTAGTTCAGATGAGTGACAGTTCGCTCAATCTGCATTTTGGATATCTTAAGTTAGCTTTTTAATCTAATGTTTTAGGCGTCAATTTCATCTTTATTTTCATTCTGTTCTTCTTTCATTTTTGAAGTTCGATTTATTTAAGCTGCTATTAAAGCAGTTAAAATTAGTAAAGCGTTTTAAGATTATGAGCACAATAATGTATGAAGGAAAAAGTTAGAATCAAAACATCTGAATTGAAATTGACAATTTGAAAATAATAGTCATTTTTATAATATTTGTATTGTTCTCACTATTGATTAATGAGAATAATAAATGTGAAATGACTAAATATAACTCTTTTATATCAATGTAAGATTATAGAAAAGAAATATGTTTTTCAATTTTTTCCTCCTCTTACTTTAGAATTAGGATCGCCGGAAAACGAAGAGAGGCCCGAACGGGTTGGCCTAAGGTTGGCCGAGGTGGCAGCAGTTAGGGGCTGGCTGGAAAGGGCTGTCGCTGGCTGCCAAAGGCTGCTGGTTGGCCGGCAAGGAGGAGCTAGCTGGCTGTGAGGGAGGGAGGCTGGCTGGAGGGGGCTGCCGCTGGCTGCCGGAAGCTGGTAGGGCTGAGGAGGAGCTGGCCGACTGCTGGAAGGAGATGGAGGCTGCTGTGGGTGAAGAAGGGGAGGGCAGGGAAGCTTTAAATAGGCGCAGGGGTGCGTTGTTTTACCGCCATAATGGCGCCTGGCATGCGCTAGGACCTCTTGGCGCGGAAGGTTCTTCCGCCTGGAGGCGGAAGGGGGAAGGGGGGTCGGGGGTCGGCCCATATGGCCGACAGCCCTGCGCCATAAACGGCGCAGGCAGGCGCGGAAGCTTTTTCCGCTGCAAGCTCTGTCTCGCGACAGCCACAGAGCCTGCGATCGCATCGCGGGATGCGATTAGTGAGCAGGAGGGGGGCCGATCGGGAGAACAGGGGAAGCAGAGGAGACCAGGGGAAATAAAAAATAAATTCTTACTTTAAATTAATCGCATTTTTTCGCTGTTTGATATTTAGAGCAAAATATGATTTTGTTGGGCAAGTACAAAATCGAGAAAAAGGGGTTCATTTTTGTGTTACATATCCCAACTTCCCTCTATACTTGCCTCCTCAAAGGCTTATTAGGATAGGCTCCTTATGACTCCCGATGTCGGATAGTCCCGTCACAGCAGTTGTCTGATCCGACTAAAAAATAGATCAATATGGAACTCATGCTACTTAGTTATCCAAACTTGTTAATATATTATTTTATGTGACTTTTAAAAGTATTTTTATCAAGTTGTGTGATGCTAAGCACAAAAGCATATAAAACAAGAGTAAGGAAAGACATCCGGTACCTTGTTCTTTTAAGTTCAAAAGTTTGATCGAATCTGCATTTAGATTTGATATTTAAAATAGTCTTTTAACCAATATTTTTAAGAGTAATTATTATCTTCATTTCTATCATATTTTTCTTTCGCTGTCTCATTTTAATAGGAGTTCGAATTTTAATTTACTGAGGGGGAGAGGGGCTACTGAGGGAGGAGAGGGAGGGCTGAGAGAGAAGGAGCTGCTGGGGAAGGAGGCTGGCTGCTGGGCTACTGGGAAGGAAGGAGAGGGCCTGGGTGGGTTTTATATAGAGTCGAGGGAGGGATGCTGGTTGGCCAGGTGGGTCGACCAACCTGCGCCAAACGGCGCAGGGTGTGTTGCAGCAAGCTCTATCCTCGACAAAGCTTGCGATGGGGGAACAGAGAGGAAGAAAATTTTCTTAAGGAAAATTAAAATAGTTATTTAAAATTTAATTTTTCGTATTTTTTGCCGTTTGATGTTAAAAAATAACGAAACTTGACACTGAGGTGTGTTATGATGTAACGAACACTCTCGCGCCAAATTTTTTGATTTGAAACAATATTTTATTTTATATTAATTTCTAAAGTGAAACTTCAAAAATTAATTGAGATTGAACTGGCGCTCCAAAATCGATTAAACTTTTGAGCGGCCTTTAAATAATATACTTAACATAATGACATGAAAATCGATGAATTTGGACACGTATTTAATTTTCTCTATTTATTGAATTTAAAAAAAATTCAAAAATTAAAGCGGGATTTTTCGCTATCTGAATTTCTCTCAAACTAGGGCATTTTGATCTAAAATTTATTTCTAATAAATGGTATTTTGGTTTGTCCTAATTTGAAGTTCCCGGGATCTTGATTTCTAAGTAGGGATTTGACATAATTTACAAATACACTAACCCCGTCTTAGAGCCATGCTAATGTTCCGTTTGGAATTATGTTGACTATACTCGTTCGTGTATGAGGCGGGGATATGATAATTTAAAGGGTAAATCTTTATGTTGCATCTGAAACTTGTGTATTTATAATTTTATATAATTACTAATACCCAATTAGGTCAATATTCATTATAAACATCCATATCTTGAAGAACATAGCAAAAATTTGACCTTTTTGCTTTAATGATTTTCTATTGAATTAATCATATAACACATACAAATGCTTTACTCTGTAGTTCATTTTGTCATGTAGATTTTGATTTTTTTAAAATTAGATTGCAAACTAGATTATGTATAAAGATATGCATCTTTTGTTCCAGAAACAAACACGTACCTTATTCTGTCTTAAAAATGTGTTCACATGCATCTTTATGAACTAAACCCATGCTTTTGGGTGTCCCATTGGTTGAGATGCTTGGGACCCTCTTTAGGGGTCAAGTAATCGATTCCAGCAGCTAAAAGAGCATAGGGGTGGGAAGAAGAAAAACAGAGAAAAGAGAATTATTAACTTTCTGAAAGTTTTTTGAAGAATTTACTGTGAATCTCTACTCACTGAAGCACTGTGATGTTTGCATGCTCAGTTTCACTTGTTGGTCAATCAGCCCCTCCTGAAATACTGCAGAGGCTCACCTACCTTGTATTGAGGCATGATCCTAAAATTAAACGCATTGATACTGTTCGAGCTTATACATTTGGAGTACTTTATTTTGTGGAGGTATGCCACTAATTACTACTTTTCATCGGAGTATGGATTAAATTTGAAACATTAATGGGTTGTTTGATAGCATGCCATTGAAATGCTATTGATGCAACTGTTCTTCAAATGAAAATTTCCATCTGACTGTTATTTGCATTCAAAATATACATTGTGGCATATTTTTTTGACATAACTTATATATAAATTTTAATTTCGCTATGTTCTGGTGAACATACCTGTTCTAATTGAAATTCATGAATAAATTACAGTTAAAAGACGTAGCTAGAAAACAGATGTTGCAACAAGGAATATTTGAGTGTTATCTCAATTTCATAAAATTTGAATGTTAAAGACAAATTAGCAATGGAATTATTTGTGTGTTATTAGAAGATAACATGATTTACATAGATAACCAACAATCAATTAACCCCTGATTACCAGAAATTTTTTTCCTAGTTGGAAATTTTGACAATGAAAGTTTCTTACTATAAGTGATTGTGTATCCATTTTGGATAACAGCTATTGGAAAGAGTTGTGCTGTGATACCAGATCATTTTTAGTACATTTTATTCACTTCAGGCACATAAATCTTTATGTTAGCAACCTTTTTTTCCAAATTTGTTTTTTTTTTCTTCAATACGTTCAAGAATTAAAAAAGTATTCAACACGTTGCAATGCGCCTTACATTTCTTATAATTTAAATTACCAATATTTTGGAAATATATTTTCTTAAGATTACCTATATTATATATATATATATATATATATATATTAATTTTAATTTTGATTTGTTCTGGTAACCTGACCAGCTCTCTTTGAAATTCAGGAATAAATTACATTTAAAATGTCGTAATCAGAAAACAGATGTTACAACAAAGAATATTTTTCTTAATTTAGTATATTTTGAGAGTTAAGATAAATTAGTAGAATTATTTGTGTTATTGGAAGTAACATGATTTCACTTTGATAATCGGCAATCAAATAACCCCTGACTACCAGGAAAATTTTATCTAACTAGAGATTTTGATAGTGAAAGATTCTTAGTAGAAGTGATTGTGTATCCGTTTGGGATAGCAGCTATTGGAAATAGTGCTGCGATTCCAGATCATTTTTAGCACATTTTATTCACTTCAGGCACATGAATATTTATGTTAGCAACCTTTTTTTCTAATTTGTTTCTTTTTTGTTTTCAATCATTTAGAAAAGGATTTAACACGTTGCAATACACCTTACATTTCATTTAATTTAAGAAAGATGTTACCAATGTATTGGAAAAACGTAGAAATAAATTTTGATTTAAATTATAACTTTTTAAAATAAACTAGTAGCCACATTCTTCTTACTTTAATGAGTTATTTATCAAAATTTTCCCCTGGCTGTCCTAAATAATTCCTTGACTTCTATGATCTTAAATTGGTCCATCAACTCTTCAAAATGGTGCAAATTATTATTAATTCTAAATTTCAATGATGTCACATTAGCTAGCACTGGGATTTAGGGGTGTTTTGGGAAGATAAAATGCTGTTGAAGTTAGTAGAAAATTCAGTTATTGATCCCAGTGCTAGCTAATGTAACTTCAACTGCATTTTGAAGAGTTGAATTGCAACATTCTTAAGAGTTTGACTTTTGTGCCAAGATGGGATTAAGGCAATTCGTTTTGATCCAAAAGATAAAATGCGGTTTTAGTTAGCATTGGGATTAAGGGGTGTTTTTTCTTTTCAAAGTATCCATTATTCATGCCATTGGCTAACATGATGTTACAAAAATGTAACAATTGGACTTAAATTTCAACATTTTTAAGAGTTGAATAACAAATTTTATATTTATAAAATTCAATGGACTATTTTGGACTACACTAAAAGTCAGGGACCATTTTGACAAATCTACAAAATTGCTTTTAACTACTTTTGAAATTACATGTCATGTTTATAGGTTGACATTGAGCTGCCAGAAGAACTGCCCCTCAAAGAAGCTCATTCCATTGGGGAATCACTTCAGGTCAAGATTGAAAAGCTTCCAGAAGTTGAGCGCGCTTTTGTTCACCTTGATTTTGAATGTGAACACAAGCCAGAGCATTCCGTTATGAGCATGCTTCCTAGCAACTAAGGCCCTATTTCTCTTCTATGTAGAGGTATGTTCTTTGATATCACTTACCAATTTGAAACTCTTAGATGGATGCCAAGAATAAAGCACTTAACACTTTGGCATCCATCGACAGTATGGAGACTTTTGGAACACCTGAGTATTTTCCATTTCTGAATGTTTAGTCAAATTTAGATAAAAAATTTTAGAGCATTTTTTGCTCAGCTTTATAACTGCCTTAATTTTGTGGTGTTTATAAGCCCATCAATGAGTTGAAGATGAATATGGCTAGCTCTTTGGCTATCACAAACGTTATGTACTGATGACAAGTTTCTATTTGGGTTGATATTTGAAAATAGTTTGTTTTTTATTGATAGAATCAAAGCAGGCCATTAGTTTTGATGCAAAATTATGAGGGCAGCTTTTTAGATACTGAAGTTAAGTATGTTTGAAATTTCTTTATCTATATTTGTATGTATATATATATATATATATATATATATATATATATATATATATATATATATGTGTGTATATATATATATATATATATATATATGTGTGTATATATATATATATATATATATATATATATGTTAGGTATGTGTGTGTATATAGTTAAAGGGTAAATCAACCACTGTTTGCCCTAGCTGCCAGTAGGGATCTCATAGTCGATGGCTTCACAAATAGTTTAAAACGGCCTGGTCTGGTGGTTCATAGGTCAGTGATTTCTATTTTATGGTGCCTTCTTTATTATCAGTCTGCAACTCCCCCTAGCGCTTGCGTTTCAATTGGTTTCATCTTTTTGTGTGTTGGGCATTGTTTGTTTCGATGTTCTGTACATGTGATCTCATCTTTCGCTTCTAGCTTCTTTTATTGTGTGACGAAGATATTCATTTGTTGGTTGTTTGGGTGGCATCCTAAGTCTTTATACTGTTGCATAAGTTTGCTTGGGTGATTAGCCATGGTTTGCCAACGTCTCAGACACACAAAAGTGAGGTGGTGGGCGTTGTGAGCATTTTTTATCTGCTCCACTTCATCAGTTGGACGACACGTCTGTGACGACCCAATATCGTTACTTTTCAAATTATGTCAAAACCCGCCTCAGACATCAGGACCCGGGGAATTTCAAATTAGGGCAAACAAAATGTCTTTTAGATAGAAATAATTTTTAGATCAAAGTGCCCCAGTTTGGGAGAATTCGGATAACGAAAACTCCTGCTTTATTTTTTTGAATTATTTAAATTCAATAAATTGAGAAAATTAAATATGTGTCCGAATTCATCACTTTTCGTGTCATTATGTTAAGTATATTATTTAAAAGCTGCTCGGAAAGTTTAATCGATTTTTGAGCCATGGTTCGGCCTCAATTAATTTTTGAAATTTCATACTTTATAAATTAATTAAAAATAAAATATTTGTCTGAATCGAAACTTTTTGGCGCGAGGGTGTTCGTTACATCATAATATACCTCGGTGTCAAGTTTCGTTATTTTTGGACGTCAAACGATTGAAAAATGCGAAAAATTTAACTTTAAGTAATTATTTTAAATTTGGCGCAGGAATGGTCGGCCCACCTGGCCGACCAACCCCTCCCTCTTCCCTCCTCTATATAAACACACCCCCCACTCCCCTCCTCCCCACAGGCCAACAACGGGAGCCTCTCCCTACTAGCTCCTTGCCTCCCTACCAGCCCTCCCTCTCCCTTCTGATCCCTCCCTTTTCTCCCCCTCACACCAACCCCTCTCCTCCTCTCAGCCCTCCCTCCCTCTGCCAGCCAGCCTCCGGTCGCCGCCCCTCTGCCTCGGCCACCCCACATCCGGCCTCCCTCCGTTTTCCGACGATCCTAATTTTCAAGGTAAGAGGAGATAGAAAATAGGAGAAAAGGAAATGAATTTTTTATTTCATTATTTTATTCTATTTTATATACTTAATAAATCATTATTATGATAATAATAATGATAGTTTTATTATCTCAAATATATCGTTCACATTATCATTGTTTTCGTTAAATACATAATGGATAACAGTGAAAATGTTATAAAATGACTATTATTTTCAATTTATCAATTTCAATTCAGTCATTTCTATTCTGTCTTTTTTTTTCATACATTATTATTATCATAATAATAACGCTATAATAAATATTATTGTTATTGCAGTAACTTAAAAACCGAATTTCAATCAAAAATAAGAAATCAAAAGAAGGACATAATGGAAAAGAAGAGATTGAGCGAACTGTCACTTATCCGAACTTAAAGAACAAAGTATCGGATCTCTTTCCTTACTCTTGTTTAATATTGCTTTTTCCACTTAACATCGCACAAATTGATAAAAATACTTTTAAAAGTCACATAAAATGATATATGAACAAGTTTGGATAAGTGAGTAGCAATGGTTCCATGTTGATATATTTTTAGTCTGATCAAACAACTGCTAGGATGGGGTTGTCCGACATCGGGAGTCATAAGGAGCCTATACGGATAAGTCTTTGAGGGGGCAGGTATAGAGGGAAGTTAGGATATATAACACAAAAATGAATCCTCCTTTTTTCTCGATTTTGTACTTGCTTAACAAAATTATATTTTGCCTCAGATATCAAATGCCAAAATTATATATTTATTTTTGTGTTTGTGATTACTTTTATGCTAAAGTTTTTGTGCATATGAAACAGGTTTGCAGGGATAATTTTATACAGCTTTTATTTCTTGTTAAATTATTAATTATTTTGTTTATTATTTAACATTTGTAAAGATGATATCTATCAGTACTTAGTTTCACAACTAACTGGTATTCAAATGCCCGCACTTCTAAAACATGCCCAGATCAGGAATTCGTCCTAGAAGAAAGGTGCTAAGAACCAAGCAGTGCTGACACTGCTTCCTGCTGAATTATCGCTCTTTTCGACTCTTTTTAAAAGTTTGTAACTTTTATTTTGATCCTTGTAATCGAGAGATTTATGAATTAATAAATAAATGAGTTATATTTGATATCTATATATTTGTCTCTTAAATCACTCAATATGATCCTGCAGCTAGAGGACTTGTTATCCCCCACAACTGGTGCTGGATTAGCTTCCGCTGACTCGGCACCGAGTCCTCACAATGTCTATGGTTTTTTTTTATTTTGCGGGGTAGACTATAGAATAGTGCTTATCAAATTATTGAATGCGGTGACTAGGCAGCATTATTTTTTTTGTTCTTTGTTTCAATATGAAGAGGCATGATGAAATTGAACATTAGTTGGTTACCCTAATTACTCACTTATCCAAATCACTTGTTAAATTGGGAGTTATATAAGGATGAGTGTTGAACCGACTAGGAGTTAGATTTATGACTCCATTCTGTGGCAACAAAAAGTGTATGAGAAGGTTTGTGATTTGAAAGAGAGGAAAGCAGAGTATCTTAAAATTTATAATTTGTTATGTGAAGAAACCTCTTAGCAAAACTCGAAAGATTGACAATGGGGTGGTTACTATAGATCTCTAAAGATCATCTTTTTTATTAATTATTTTGGGGAATTTTGTACATATCACAAAATTTTCTCATTTATATATTCAACACCTAAATATTAAAACTGCCATCCAAATTTTCTATTATTATACCAAAATTGTCACGTCACTTGGTATCTTCTAATTATTTAAAAATGAAAAGAGTTTGTTAAGTGTCACTTTTGTTAATATCACGATTTGATTGATAATTTTATAAATACATATATTTTATAATTTCGATTATGGCGTTTTGTCTACTTTGCATCTACATTTTCTTTCTTACAACATACATATAAAATATAAGAAGGTGAATTCTTTGGTCTAGAACATTTCTGTAAGTCTTAAGTTTTTTGCTATAAGGAAGTTCCTATGTCTGTTCCAACATTGTAATCTTGGAAGTATTTTTTAATCAATGTTTGATTTTTTTTTCTATTCGAAATTAACTTATCCATGCGCATCTTACTTGATATCAAAGCTATGGATAGCTAATTAGCATTTGGACTTTGAACATGATGTTAATGGAGAAGATTGGATAACTTAAAATTTTCATATGAATAATAATAGTCATGTCAATTTTTATTGAATTTCTTAAAATCATTGATTGCTATAATAAAAGAATGATAAAACTCTAGAACTTCTTTTCTAGGTTAATTAGAGTATGTCAAGAGCACATAATTACATATGATTGTAATTCCCAATGATGGGTTGTAATTTTTGGAAATAATTAACTCATGCAAAAGACAAATTATTTGTTCAAGAAACACAATTATAATTTAATAAGTGAATAAATTTACCAAATCATATCATATTCAAAAATTTATGCAAGAATAGATGTCATAAAGTTATAGAAATCTTTTCAATTAAAAATTCTAATCATATAAAAATTTCAGGAATACCCAAAAAAAGAAGATATTAATAGATTAATGTTCTCTTCAATAGAGAAAATGACAACCTATATAATTATGACCTTTGATTTTAAAGATAAAAAACAACAGATAATCAATTACAATTGATAGAACATGTAAAAATAATTCCTCTCATTACAGAAGAGGGTTTGTATAAATATATGCTAAATCTTAAATGTATCCACATCAGGTAGTCCAGAGAGTTTTCGCCCCTTACAGTTTGAGGCTTAAGAAAATGTTTTTTATATTATAGCTAATAGAGTTCATCAATATAGATAATCAAAATGCAACAATTTCAAGATCTATTGTTAATCAAGAAACATATCAATTAATATTATCTACTGATGGAGACTTTGAGATTAGACTTTAATCCTAGAAGATCACTAACTTTTCCAAAAATTCCACCCCATTCAATAGACTCTTCTAATGAAGGTATCTGCTACATGTTACTACATCGATAGTGGAAATATTCAAATATTCGAAAACCAGATATCATATCTACAATACAAGGAGAATCAATCTCTTTGGAAATGAACTTTTCGTTCAAATGAAATTAGAACATGTAATGATTTGAAAATTTTGAAATGAAAAATGCTATGCTTACACAATAATATACATTAAAAAATATTCAGGACTAACAGAATTTTTTTTTAATTTTTATTTATAAACCCCACAAAAAATTATATTTAATCAATAATCTACTGACATATCGGATTGACATATAATCTATATATTTTTGTATATACTAGTGTGTAAGTGTAACAATATTCTTTTAAAATTAAATACAAATCAAATTCATATACATTCCATGCAAAATCACAAAGTTACTATAAATGGCCTACTCCAGTATACTTTGCATGTGAAGAAAGTCACATTTATATTAAAAAAAAAATTCTGAGTAAAGAAAGTTGAAGGATTACCACAGCTAGCTGATTCTAATGCATTAGATGCCTGCTTATACCCTTATAATAAATATCATGGACCATTTTACAGGAGTGATTTTTCATAAGGGAGAAGGTTAGTTTCTTTGCAATATCATGGACCATTTTTTTTTTTTTTTTTTTTTTTGTTGCTTATGTGTGGCCGGTGAGATTTGAATCTATAACCTGGGATAATAAATCCTGAGCCTCAGTCATTGGGCTACAACACCATTCACCTTTGCAATGATATATATATATATATATATATATATATATGTTTGTGTGTGTGCGCTAATCAAGCATTTTAAAAATGTTTCGATGCCACTTTCATAACCCCAACTTTTTTTAGACAATTAGGTTGTGAAGGGGGCACGGAGCGTAATACTATAATAAAATCCAAGCATTTTATATAACATATAAAACAATCAAAACGTGTATATGTGCTTACCATGAACTGTTCCATCAGGAAATTGTTTCAAAGGCGAATAATGTGATTTTGATCTATCATGCATTTTAATATTTTTATTCTATGTGATGAATGACAATCTTTTGATCTTTACTAAGGCCCCATTTTAGTTAATTTCTTAACCTGCTACATTTCAGGCATCATCTCTTCATAAATAATGGTCCACAGCGGTTGGGTCATGATTAGCAGCTTCAAAAACACATTCTACAAGATCTCAAATAAAGGAACAATAACAGTGAACTTGCTGCAATATAAAGCTTTTTTTAAAATACGTGTGATTTGCAAAAAATAAATATGTAAGCTTTTTTACACAATATATCATGCATGTTATCATTTTTAATCTTTGCTAAGTGTATAAGTTTTCTGTATGTCTGTGTTCTCTCTTATATGTTTATATATGTACGTGTTGCATGTATGTACATATATATGTGTAATGTACGTGTTTTATATGCTTATGTGTATGGGAACCGCAGAACAAGACTAGTGTGGCTGGAGAGCGCAGCTGCAGCCCGTTATTCATAGGGACGTACTGCAGTGCCTAATACAGGAAGGCGCATCCTAAAAAAATGAAAAAAAAAAAAAAAAAAAAATAGGCGAGTGCAGATGGGCCTGTATAGCAATTCTTTCCTCCAAGAACCCATCTGTTTGGCAGATGATGTAGCAATATATGTCAACTGATGCGGATAAAGAGCTCCTCTGCTCAAAATTTTGCAAAAAAAAAAATGAGCTCCTCGATCAACCCCTCTGCCAAATTTTGAGCAGAGGATGCCAGATTTTTTCTTTGGGCGATAGGGTTTCCACGCAGCATAGCTCCTCGATCAAATCCTCCTTTGCCAACTTGTCTGGCAATGCCGGGAAGGAAATCATCCTTTTTGGCGTGGGTGGCTGTGCACATCAGTCCTATCGCTAAAAGCGGACGTCCAAAATTTTGAGCAGAGGAGCTCATTTTTTGCAAAATTTGGCAGATGAGGAGGGGATGCTGTGGTCGGAGAAGGAAGAGGGCTCACGAGAGCAGGAGAAAGAGGTGAGGCTGCCTCTGGTGTAGACGAAGGGGCATCAGCGACTTCCCTTCGAAGCAGATGCAGAGCTCTGCCCAATTCTTTTTTTTTTTTCTTTATCCGCTTATCTAAGTTCACATATTGCCGCATCAGCGGCTAAATAGGCGAGTTTTTGAAGGATTACAGTTAGATGGGCCTATATAGTATTTCTTTTTGGAAGGTTACACAGCTAGATGGGCCTATATAGCATTTCTCATGAAGTTAGATCCGAAAGTGAGTCTCCCTACTAAGAGGGTTGTAAGAATTAGATATTTTTATTTAATATTAGTTTTGAAGTAAATATATGATTATATGAAATTTACATATTTTAACTATTAAACTATAATATTATTCATAAATATAAATTATTTAAGGACTATTTAATATATTAGATTGATCTGACTTATGATAAAGTAAAATTTTTTAAAGAAATTGAAATTATTAACGTTTGATATGAAATAAAATGGGTTAAAAAAAATTTGCATCAATAAATAATTATATATATTTGATACTAACTGTAATGATCTCAATAATTGGATAGAAGATTAATTTAAATATTGGGATGTTATATTAGTACCTAACACTTGATTAGAAGAAAGCAAATCAAGTGTAGAGGCTAAATAGTCAAGTCACTTTATGAGTAATTATTAAGTTAAATGAATAAAAAGAAAGATTTAAATGCAATAATGCAAGTATTTACAATATAAGCAATTTTATTAATCCACTCATTCAACCCAAGTAATTTCAAACATAGAAGATATAATACAGATGAGTGTAGGTAAAAATAACTTAAATAGTTTATAATCTAATTATTACAAGTGTAGGCAAAAAAGTGCAGTACGTAAATTACTCTCTTTCTCACTTATACAAGTAAATTATCTAAATTTAAGCAGAGGCAGATTTCTTTATAAGTCCTTCGAGTATTTGGACCTGCATCACTTGAATAGAACGGCTCTTGTTCTATCATATTTTGGTATTTAAATATGATAGGGCAAAGCCAAAGAAAAGAAAAGTATAGTTAGACTAAACAGTCTAAGCACATTTCAAAATTGGCTATATTTTTAGTTTAACAAGATATCACAATTTTAATTTACAATTTAAAGTAAGCAGCGGTGCTATAAAGCTATAAAGCATGGAAAATGAACAAGCATAAATGTAAGGAAAATAGTATGAAATCAATTGAGAAAACATATTCACTTTTATTAAAGTTCTAGCCTGTTTTGGAAATTAGTAAGGGAAAGCATCCTAAAAGTTAGAAACTACTATGTGTATGAAATGAAAGCAATATATGTTCAATGGAATTTATGCTAAGTAAATGATATACAGTGAAACAATAATTGAAATTAAGCAATATACACTATATTCAATTTAAACTGAAGTAAACAATACACAATACTAAAAATAGAGAGTGTAAAGCAAAAGGAAATGAGGAAATATCTTAGATTCTCAATCTAAGATAATCATAGTCTAGAACTATGATATGAAAGCATAACTAAACAGTTATGAAGAGATCATACAATTTGTAAAAGAACTCTTATATTTTTAGTTAAAGTTACATTTAGAAACTATCTTATTCTGTAGGAGTACACAACAGAATGGGCGAGGAGTTAAGCACGTCTGCTTAACCAGATACAGTGGGGAAGTTGAACATTCACATTTACCCTCTCTAAAATGTGAAGTCCTAATATAAGCACTTTCTTTTGTGCTCAATTTGTAATAAGGCATTCCCCTTTAAAATTTTAAGAAAATCTTTATTTATGCACAATGTTCTTGAATGAATGTTCAAGGAAAGAGGCTCAAAGCTAAGCAAGCATTCAATAGATTACAAAAATTATAAAGTATATAATATCTTTTTGTTATCTAAATTTTTAATGATTTACTCTATAATTGAAGTTAATTAAACTCTAAATTGACTTATAGATATTTGATCTTAAGTCAACTCTAAATAGAAGTAGAATGAATGTAAGTTTATTTCCATATAATTTGAATTTAGGAAAAGAAAGATAATTTAAATTCAATTTGAAATAAAAGAAAAACTTATCCAAAGCTTAAAAAGAAAAGAAACTATTATTTTCAATCAAGTTGATTGAGAGTTAAGGTTCAAAAATGAACCATTGAAATGGATATTTTGAATTAAATACTAAAATTTTCTGAAAAATTTCTAAGTCTTAAAATTCTTAGAAATTTCGGCAGTCTCCTTTATTTTTGTTCAAATAAACAATTTTCACAATCAATATAAGTCAATTTTATTGACTATCTCCAGTTCTAAAGTAGAGTTCAATCATTTTTATAGGATTGCTCATTTCCAGTTCTACAGTAGAGTTCAATCCTTTTTATAGGATTGCTCATTTTCAGTTCTACAATAGTTTCAAATATTTAAAATTAAATTAAGCAGTTTATACATCCTATATAAAACATCTAATAAAAAGAAAATGCAAAAATAAAATTAGCATTTATAAGAGCAGCTTTATGTGGCATTTTACATATAGCATTTAATTTAGCATACCAGTATTATTCTTACAACTTAACCTGCAAAGAATCATCATTAAAGTTAGCATTTATGAAAATATTAATATGTGAATCAACAGTTATAAATTACAGTATTATGGATTCAACAATTCATAGATGCCAAAGTGAAATTCAGCAAATAGAGAAATACAGCATTAATGATTTATAACTTTATATACAAAGATGGCAGTAGTAAGACAGTATTTTGATTCTCTTGAGATAGTTCTATAAAAAAAACATGTGATTCGTACTTAAATAAATGACAACAACTATCTTTATATTACAAAGAATATAAAAGCATTTGAATTCACCTAGACCTTATGGCAGCATTTGAATGTAAGTTTGAAGGCAGCATTTGTATCTTTGCAAAATAAATGATAGTATTTGAAGTACATAACAACTTATGAATTTCTCAACTCAAGTAGTAGTATTTGGAGTTCCTAATCTATATGGTAACATTTGTATCTTACAAAGTGAACTATAACATTTGAATTTCCTAAATAACATATGATATTGAGAAAGATTGACATCATTTGTCTTCATATATATAAATTCAAAAACAGCATTTAATTTCTTATGGCATTTGACTCATAATGAAATAAATGATAGCAATTTGATTTATAATGGCAGCAATTTAAATTTTCTAATATGAATGATGGCAGCTTTTGACTTATGATATCATTCGATTCATGTTAAATTTAATTAGCAGCATATATTTCATTTTGATAGCAATATTTAAACACTTGATGTCATAATGATTCTCCTCATCTATACTATTGACCTCATATGTTTACATTTGGTCTTTCATAAGAACAAGAGATTGCAGCATGTGAAAAAAAAAATGACAACATCTATCCTCATATTTATTCCACATTCATTTGATGGCAAGACATGATTCTAATATATATATATATATATATATATATATATATATATATGGCAGCACTTGAATCTTATAAATAAATTTACATAACAACACATTCTTTTATTTCATTCGATAACAATATTGAAACACTAGAGATCTTATTGATCTTCCTTTAAGAAAAACTTGGCAACATTAATTCCATTGAGATAAGGCAACATATGTTTCTTTTGATAGCAATTTGATTCATAATTTCCATGGCAGCAATTCGAATCTTAACATCTTATGGCATCATGTGATCTTACCCATAATAGATAGCAGCATGCATTTCCTTATGAAATTAATGGTAACTTATGAGTTTATAAAGAATGAGAGCATTGATACTCATATAATCCATTAACTTTTTTGTATCTTACAATAGATGGCAACAATTACCCTCATAATTTAAATGGCATCTTTAAATCTTATAAGATACATAGCAGCATTTGGATCTCATGATTATATGATAGCAAATGATCCTATTCATCATTAACAACATTTAATCATTCACATTTAACTAACAGTACTTAATTCACATAATTCAAATGGACAGTAGCTGATGGCAATATTGCAGTATTTGTATGTATTGAAATAAATGACAGCAAAGATAATATATTGAAATTGTTGATAGCAAGTGTTCTTTATTTACTTTAGATAACAACAATTTAATCTTAATTAATACACAGCAGTATATAATAAAAAAAATTACAACATTTATTCTAATATTTCATAACTCTTATATTCATCTACTTAACAATATTTAATTCTATATAAGAAGTGACAACATTCATTCTTGCATTACATTAGATGACAACAATTTATTTACAAATGCTTAACATTCTATTAAATTTAGTTATACTAATTACATAACAATTGAATTACATGAATAAGAGAAGTTAATGATAATTATTGGAATTAAATTTGGTATTAGCATAGTGTAACTAATAACATTCAGTAATAATAAAAATCTAACTTAATTAGAAATAAAGCTCAGTTTGATTCAGCATTAATTGAACAATTTTAGCCCAATCCTAACCTAGGGCCTAAACAAATAAAAAATTGTATATTTTTAGGACAAGTATTATATATATATATATATATATAGAATGATGATTACGATACATTCATTCTACTTCTATTTAGAATTGACTTAAGATCAAATATCTATAAGTCAATTTAGAGTTTAATTAACTCTAATTATAGAGTAAATCATTAAAAATTTAGATAACAAAAAGATATCATATACTTTATAATTTTTGTAATCTATTGAATGCTTGCCTAGCTTTGAGCCTCTTTCATTAAAAATTCATTCAAGAACATTGTGCATAAATAAAGATTTTCTTAAAATTTTAAAGGGGAATGCCTTATGGCAAATTGAGTACAAAAAAAAGTGCTTATATTAGGACTTCACATTTTAGAGAGGGTAAATGTGAATGTTCAACTTCCCCACTATATCTGGTTAAGCAGGCGTGCTTAACTCATCGCTCATTCTGTTGTGTACTCTTACAGAATGAGCTAGTTTCTAAATGTAACTTTAACTAAAGATATAAGAGTTTTTTTACAAATTGTAAGATCTCTTCATAACTGTTTAGTTATGCTTTCATATCATAGTTCTAGACTATGATTATCTTAGATTGAGAATCTAAGATATTTCCTCATTGTCTTTTACTTTACACTCTCTATTTTCAGTATTGTGTATTGCTTACTTCAGTTTAAATTGAATACAGTGTATGTTGCTTAATTTCAATTATTGCTTCATTGTATGTCATTTACTTAGCATAAATTCCATTGAACATATACTACTTTCATTTCATGCACATAGTAGTTTCTAGCCTTTAGGATGCTTTCCCTTGCTAATTTTCAAAACAGGCTAGAACTTTAATAAAAGTGAATATTTTTACTCAACTTATTTCATACTGTTTTCCTTACAATTATGCTTGTTCATTTTCCCATACTTTACAGCTTTATAGCACAACTGCTTACTTCAAATTATAAATCATAATTGTGATATCTTGTTAATCTAAAAACATCACCAATTTTAAAATGTGCTTAGACTATTTAGTCTAACTACACTTTTTCTTTTCTTTGGCTTTGCCCTATCATATTTAAATACCAAAATATGATAGATCAAGAGCCCTTTTATTCAAGTGATGCAGGTCCAAGTACTTGAAAGGCTTATAAAGAATTTTTCTTCCACTTAATTTTAAATAATTTACATGTATAAGTGAGAGAGAGTGATTTACTTATTGTATTTTTCTCTTACTTTTAAAAAAGGTTTATAATAATTAGATTATAAATTGTTTAAGTTACTTTTGCCTACACTCATCCGTATTGTATCTTCTATGTTTGAAACTATTTAGGATGAATGAGTAGATTAATAAAATTGCTTGTATTGTAAATACTTTCATTATTGCATTTATATCTTCCTTTTTATTCATTTAACTTAACAACTACTCATAAAGTGACTTGGCCACTTAGCATTTACACTTGATTTACTTTCTTCTAATCAAGTGTTGGTGCTAAGGTAACATCCCAATATTTGGATTAATCTTCCATCTAATTATTGGGGTCATTATATGTAACGCCCCGTCCCGTCGCCGTGCGCAAAAGACAAGTATCATTTTATGGTTCGGCGGCGGAACGGTGCGCTACTCGGGAACGGTGGGCCGTACAAGTAAAACCCATCGTCCCGAATAGGCTAAGGAGATAGAGCTATACTAAAGGCCGCTGACTCGAGCCCTAAGAGTAGGCTCGAGAGCCAATATCTAAGATAAGAATGGAATACTATTAAACTTAGTACGTACATAAGTACAAGGGAGTGGAGAAGAACCCATGTACGTTATAAAATATATTAGCGTTTCCAGTACGCCGATCACATCACAATACTATGTATAGTAGTATAACAGAGTGTGGAAGCTAAAAGCAAAACATCCAGAATACATTCATCTCAAGCAATAGTAAATATCCAGCTTAGAAAAGAAAGTAAAAATACATCCAGAATTTATTACAAACTGTAAAAATATAGAAATATAAAGAGTCCAGCTAGAATACTGGAAAGAACTAAAAAGTAAAAGTATGTGCTCAATCCCCTATAGCTACAATAGCTCCTCCTGAGTCCCTGGGACGTCCTCCTGACCTGCCTCCAACAACTGATCGGGATCTAGCAAATTGCTGGATCCCAAAAGTACCCCGTGTTAGACAAGAAGTCTAACACATCGAAGCTAGCTATACAAACTAAACTAAACATAATGAATATGCAAGAACGTAAAGTAAAAGTGCAGGAAAAATTGTAAAGACATCAAATAACTGAGCTGTAAGAACTAAACAAAGTAAAACTGCATTAAAGCTAAATACTAAAAGTAAATGAAAATGTCGGATGCTCATAAACCAAGGTGAAAGGAATGTCAGATGCTGAGAAGGATGTTATAAGCTGCACTATATGCCACTGAAACAATGCTCACAAATATGCTATACCACGGTATATCACAGAACTATCATTGAAGGTTTATGAGTCGTACGGTGTAACAACCCTATGTTGTTACCCTAGCTAAAACTAGATTAATTAAGCTAAATCAAGGTTTGATTTTGATTCTATTGGATTCAATGGGTCATTTAAACCTAAACCTAGAAGTTTAAAATCAATTGGGGCTAAATTGGAGAATTTGGTATTTTTGGATATTTTTAAGCCCTGAAAAATACCTAATTTATTTTGATCTCCAAATTGAAATTTAATTTCATTTTTAAATTCCTCATACCTAAATTAGCTAAAGGTGAATTTTTGAGAATTTTTGGAGCTCATTTGGTCCTAAATTGAATTTAGATAATTTAAGATAATTATAAATTATTTAATTGGATTTATTTAAATTAATTTTAATTAAATTAAATCCTGGGATTCGCTGTCGGGATCGCGACAGATCCGCTGCGGGGTCCCGACAGCGGCGCACGGCTTTGCGCCCGTAGGATCGCTAGCACGCATCTCAGCGCATTTCGATCCAACGGCTCGCGCCTTCGACCAGATCCAATAGATCTCGACCATTCCGCGGTTCTAAGATCTGATCCGACGGTGCTTAATCCATCCGCCTTAAATAAGTCGATCACCCGTTCGATCCACGGATTGGATCCGACGGTCGATCTGATTCCCACGATCCGTCGTTATTGGTATGATGATAAGGACCGTCCATCACCAACGGCTTCACAGATCAGACGGCTGCCGAGCGCCCCGCCCTATTCATCGTCGTCCCGAGAAAATCCCCGACCCAACAGAAGGGAATTCACCGTACCTTCCACGTTGACCTTGTCTGCCACTCCTCCGCCAGGTCACCTAGGCCGTTAGGGACCTCCCATTTTTGGCCGAACCACCTTGGCAGCCGGGAGGCCATGTCAGCAACCCCATGGAGGCGAGCTATGGAAACAGCTGGGCCGAGCCTGTGCCTCGGTCCCTGGCCTCGACAGCCACCCTTAGGCCTCCCTGAGCCTATAAGTACCTCTCCAGATCGCACAGTGAGCTCCTTTGCTCACTGTGAAGCTCTCCTTCCCCTCTGCCCTCTATTCCCGACGCTCCCAGATCCCCCGGCGACTGGACCTGCTGCTTCAGCTGATAGTGGGTGTGCGTCTGATGTTCAGACCCCCAGATTATTCCCGTTATCACTTAGAGTCCCAGAGCAGTCTGCATTGTCTTCGTCACAGCAAGCTGAGGTACTGCCTTTTCTTCCCTCTTCTCTTTCGAGCTGGATTCAGCTCGATTCGCTTCTTCGCAAACCTTAGGTGCTGAGTAGGATCTTACCTTAGCTCCTCCGTGAGCAATCGAGTCGAAAGATGTGGCCTGGCAGTGACCCAGACGACAAATTCGTCGTCTGTGCGCACCGCCAGACAAGATCCCTAGTTCGCCTAAATCGGTGTTCTAGCTGAAATTGATTGTCCATTCGGCCCTAAGCACGTTTGGGCAATGATTGTGAGCTGGTATCGAGGGTTGAGCCCGACCAGTTCGATCAATTTGACTGCAATCGACTGAACTAGTCGCAGGTTGAAACGGCTAAAAATGCCTAGTAGCACCTCGACGATTCAGACCACCCCAGAGCTCCTCGTTTCACTCTATCGCTTCCTCGTCGATCCCTGAACGTGTAGGGATCGAGATCGTGGCGACTCGTGGACTCTGTGAGGAGAAGTATCTCCTCACAGGTGCGCCAGCGGGAGGATTTCAGCCGAGTAGGCATCCAGCGATCCAGAGCTTCCCAGTTAGAGCTTCGGGGTTTAATCGACACGTCTTTGGTCAAGGAGCACGTAGCCATTGAGATCGGGGCCTGGCGTGGTCTGTGCGTGGCGAATTTTGCAACGGAATCTAACCCTAGGGCGCTCAGCGTCGGGCGCGAGCGGAAGGAGGAAGAAAAAGTTTTTGGGCCGGGCCGAGCCCCGACCCGCGTCTTTTTAATTTGGGCCGTTGTTATTATTAAATTTTCGAACGGCGTTTTTAATGGTTATGAATTAATTTAATTAAAACCTAAAGTTCTAATTTAAATAAAAATACAGAATAAATTAATTAAATAACTTTAGTTATACAGATCCAAATGGTATGATCTAATATACCATTTGAATCAGAAAAATTTAAGGAATCTAAATATAAAACAAAATCTTAGATCCAATGGTTGGATTAAAAATTAATTACCAAACTTTCTCTGTTTTTAATTAAATCATATAAAATCATTTAGTTATCCAATTTATGAGTTTAAGGGCTCTGATTGCTCCTTGTACCCTAAGGAACAATTCCAGACCCTTAAAATTAATTTTGGATGATTAATTTTCTTAATCACTCCTTAATCACCCTAATCAAGGATTAGTTAGTTAAACCATAATTAAGCCTCTGTTTTGGGTGAGAATTGTTCCTAACCTCACCTTAAGTCCATTAGAACCTAAGTGTAATGTTGGATTGCCCTAAGTTACCTTAATTTTACTAATTACCCTAAGTGGCTTAATTAAGTGATTAGTGCTAATTAAGATTATTTAGGTCATCAAAAACTAAGTTAAAGGTGTTTCCCCCTTCATTAAGTAATATGAAACACATTAAAATAGATTAGAACAAATTTAGGTAGTTAAATCCTAAAATCCCAATTTTAGCCTTAAGAGGGGCATTTTGGTCATTTTGACCAAAATGTGATTTAGTATTCTTCAAAGATTGAAAATTTCAGTATACCACTATAAAATAGATTGGAAATGTTCTCTGAAGTTCTAGAACAAGGATAGTGTTAATGTGATCCTTGATCTATGAAATCTTCATTTAGTCCTTAATAAAGGTAAACCTTAAGCATTCCTTATAAAGATCATAGGGCATTAGACCTTAAATTTAATAATTAAAATGGTCAGTTATCTCATTAATAAGTTTAGTTAAAATAACTTAAGAATTAAGTGTTAAAAGAAAAGAAATTGGTAGTGTCCAAGTAAAAATCTCAGCTTTAGATCTAAAGTAATCAAAACTCAGACCCTTAGATCTTAAGTAACCTAAGAAGGTCAAAAGGGGTTCAATGTTAATCTAATACTTAAATTTGTCAATTCTAACCTTGATAAGCTTTTTATAGTTAATTATGAAATTAGATTCTAAAGAAAATCACAATTGGAATCTCTTAAGTCAAAACTCTAATTAGAAGTCTAAAGTGATCAAACTTCAGATCTTTAGATCTTAGATCTTAGACTTAGATTTTCAATTTGAATCAAACCACCTCCAATTGAAATTTTTTAATGATTGATTGTTTAATCTTTTAAAATCTTTCATGTGGGTATAGGATGATTCAATCAATAAGATAATGAAATTAGCTTAAAGATTGAATATAGATCTTATATTCTCAAGTTCTTAATTGATTATTTTATCTTATAATCAGTAGAATAGCCTTTCACCAAGATCTTAGTTTCCTGAATCTTTTCAACTTATAGGATTCTTTACCTTCAAAGTAGGTAATAAGTGAGAAACCTATATCCTATTTAGGATATCACCTAGGTTTGGGACTTGAACTCAACACAGGGTTTAAGTTCTAAATTCTTAACCCTTGATTTATTTAATCAAGATTTGGGTAAGAGAGTAAAATATTAATAAATTAGGTCATTAATTTACTTACTTAAAACTATATAGTCATCTCATGATTTTGGATTAGAACTTGTTAAGCTATAATATTTAACTTTAAGGACGTAAATCTGAGATTCTACTCGATAGCTGGATATTGGAGATCCTAAGCTTGTACCTTCTCAGATTAGTTAGATTTGGTAATTAGACAACAACAGATATCACATAAGTCTAGATTGAGTCTCTTGCTTACTTTGACTAGATTGCTTTGCATACCTTGGATTTTGAGCTTTAGCCCTTGAGCATAATAGGAAAAACTTAGGATGGATGATGCATCCTAAGCTAGTATTGAAATTGCATATCATTTAGTTTTGTTTTATTTGCAGTTTGTAGAATATGTCCTAGCTTAGTTTGCCTCTTCAGTAGTAGTATTATATAGACTGGACCCAGACCTAGCATATTTGGATGGCTATGCTGGGGATTGATTGATTGATATTGGAGGCCCTGTATGGCCTATTGGCTAGTATGGCAGTACTAGGACTTAGGCTTATTACTACTTTAGCTGTATTGTATTGTTTTATTTTTATGGTTTGCTTTGCCACATGCTTCAGTGGCCTTATATTCAGTATTTACTCGCTTTGCCATATGTTTTAGTGGCTTTACATGTTATATATTGCTTTGCCTTTGCCACATGTCTCAGTGGCCTTTCTTTTCATCTTAATCTGCATGTTGTATGTATACTTTCATGGCTTAGATATATGTATGAATGGAATGTTTAGGATGCTAGAATTTTATTGTATTCAGTACTTGTGTTCTTTTATACTCAGCATGTTTTACCTTGATCATAATCATGTTGGGATCATGTTTATTAAGTAGCTACCGTTATTTTCCTTTTAGCCTTACCTTGCTTATTTAGCATTTGTATGTTACTTCACATATATGTTGCATGCTATAAATAGATAGTTTATAGTAATCCATTTCTTTCATAGCTTGTTGCCCCTTTACTGCTTGCATGTGTAGTTAAATTAAATGTGATATCCTTTAATATTCAGTTCATTTAAATAGCCTAAAATGTACTTAGACATTTGTCTAACTATAACCTTTTTATTTTGTTGGCTGGGGCCCTGGCATTTGTGATACCGACAAATGTCAGATTCAGACGTGTTCGTGGGCAGTGTCGCAGAGGAGGAGCCAGTTCAGGAAGATGACCTTCCAGCTACTGTTTAGATAGTTTTGCCTTGTTTATTTCAGTGAGGACGAGAGTTTTTTTTTTGTTATTCATTTTAATTTGTAATAATTAACTTTCTGGATGTACTCTACTCTCTGCCTTGTGATGAGTTATTTTATTGCATTTTCTTTCCCTACTATGTATGCTTGTGAATGCTACTTTATTTTGTACTGCTTCTGCCACTTTAATATTTATATTGATGGATGTTATAGCACTTGGTGACAAGTCCTTGATTTAAGCCAGGTTGGGTTCACCTAACTTTACTTAAGTGAGGGATTTGCCACAGTTGGAGCACCATACTTCCTTATTACCAGTACGGGGCCCCCACATACAGTCCAATATAAGCACAACAGTTAGGAAGTCAGTATGGTGACGCAGATGTACCCTGAAATTCCCTAGTTTTTGTATATAACATTCCGTATCTCATACTGTATCACTGATAACAATATGTCACAACAGAAGGAATGAGTTCAACTCATATTTATGCTTATGCTTATTCCATTATATAGTATGAATGGAAAATTCTAAAATCCATGAAGAATATAGTAAGAAACAAAAATGAATCCTAAGTCTCCATTGTGCAGAATCCTGCTAAAAGGATTCTGACTCCAAATCTCTAGATCGATATTTAGTTAAAGTTGCTTATTTACTTAAAGATCACTAGGCGGGGTAATTGTATACACATATTAAATATGCTGAAAAATAGGACTCTCAACATTTAGTTTGATTATGCCACCCTAATAAAGCGATCTTCATTAGGAGGCATCATCCGATGATGATTGTTGTATCTCAAACTAAGCATTTAGTCACTAAACTCACAATCATACTTAGCGTCTTAAGGAAGGTGACTCCCCTTTTTACTTAGTTTTATTTAAGCCATACCTAATGAAGCGATCTTCGCTAGGAGGCATTGCCCGATGGCAACTGTCCTTCAATAAAACTAAGGAATAGGCACCCATTTAATACACTCTTAGGATCGATTGATTTACTGTAAGCGAGCTTATATCCGCCTAAGCCCATAGGATAGCAACAAAGATAAATCTCACTTAAAATGACTCAACTAATCCCGAATATTACTGGGGACCAGTAATATGGGTATACTATACTGCACTACCCAGTAATCATAGTTCAATCAAGTCTATTTAATAGAACAATGATATATCAAAACTACAAGTCCTAAACTAATAGGTAAGTCCTATACAATATTTCATCAAGTGAATGTGATCTAAGATCACTAAATATGGATTCTACCACAAGGAGATGTATCTCTTCTAATATCTTAAGTGATTGCTACCACAAGGAGAATAGATCAATCTCTAAGGTGATGGGATCTTCTATGCTTCTACATCAAGGATTCATACAAGGCCTCCTACCTCATGATATATGAATTTAGGTCTTTTTAAATACTTTAAGACGATCTTATGAAGAGAATATCAAGGTCTCTCCTTCAGATGTTGATATTAGTCTATTGGGTTCTGGTTCATAATTAGATTTAGAATGATTAGATCAGATGATGGGATTATCTGATCATACTTAGACTAAGATTAAGGGGTGTAAATTAAACATATTGTTAAGGATTTGATCACTTGTTAAATCAACATAGTATTAATGATCTTGTTATGCAGGTTTATTACTTAAGAGAAAATCAGGGATCTTAAGGTTCGATTCAGATTGTGAAGTCACAAAGGGTTATTATTGACCTTACTTTGCCTAATTCAAATGTTTAGAATCAATAGTAAATCAAATGCATTATTGGAAAATATTCAATTCAAAGTCTTGTAATCAATATAATTAAGTTAGGGTTTTTATGGTTTTAGATTTTTCTTAAGTAGATTAGGGTTTGACTTCTTCTCATATCTTAAGCAAAATCAAGTATGGATTTAAAGATCAATGTCAAATCAGTAGATTAATTATGCATTATTGGTGGCAACCTCAGACCTAGATCAAGTCTTAAAAGCTTGATCCAAATCTTAAGATTTCTTAAGTTAAATAAGATATTTAAGATTTTAATTCTTTGAGTTTATTCAAGCATACTTAATAAGTTTGTAAGAATGAATTCAGTTCATTTGCTTGCTGTCCTAGACCAAACTAATAATTCAAGTTCTAAAACAAGGGTTACCTAGTGCTAATCAAACCCTAATTCAAATCAAAAAGGATTAGCACATAAGTATAAATCCAACCATTCAATTCTCATGAAATTTGGCATGTGAGTTCTACTTAATTACACAAGAAATTAGAGACTAAGTTTGCAAAGATCCAGTAAGTATAAACCCTAAAATTCACTAATCATGTTTTAACAAAATTAGGGCATAATTAAGAGTACAGAATTCAGAAAAATATTCTACTTAGCACGTGCATTATATTCATCATAAGCAAACTAATGGCATCCTAAACATGCAATTTCGTTAAGTAAATTTACTAATCTGTCCTAATTAAAATTTACTATAATTAGGTAATAATTAGAGATCTAACCATCACATATATGATTTTATTTTATATTTAGGTTCCTGAGATTTTTCTGATCATTTTCATATATGATATCATAGGATTTGGATCAGTGGATTAAAATCTATTTGAATAATACATTATGTATTTTTATTTAATCAAAATCCTATGATTTGATTAATGGAATTATTTTCCTTAATTTCCTTAAATTCGATTTAAATAAAACGGCTCGGCCCGAAATCGAAAATGCGCGGGTCAACTAGGGCCCGGGAGACCCGGCACTGTCGCACCGAGCGGGTCGTGGGTCGACCCGGCCCGCACAATGCATTTGTCCCCGATCCTCCGTCCCGACGAATAGAGCCGATTAAGGAACCCTAATTGCCAAAATTCTGGCGCATCCAGACCACGGCTCGGCCAGCATTCAATCGCTACTCCATCACCGTGGTCAGACACGTCGATTGGGACTCGAAGCCCCTTGTGAGATGGTTTGGATCAGCTAGACCTTACTCACCTGAGGATTCCGCCATTTGAGTTACTGTGGGGAGATAATTCTCCCCACATAGGCTATGCCAAACCCCGGGCTCGATCCCTACACCATCAGTGAGGTGAGGCGGATTGAAGCCCTCTGGTCTGGGGTGGTCTGGATCGCTGGGTCCTTACTCGACCGAGGCGATCCAGAAAGAAACTGGCTCGATCGATCGATTCGATCGATCGGGGCTAACTTAGGCCTTAATTATGATACGGCTAAGGTCGTATTGATAATAAGCATGAAAATGCATCAAACGGAATAGGATAGGAGCCTTATTGACTCGAACCCTACAACTGGGATACCTGAATTTGCCGAAGGGTGAGCAGGCGTCGCGGGAGCAAATGCTAGACTGGATGAGCTTCCTTGAGCTTTCTTTGAGAGTTCCTGAACCCCAGGAGACTCTCCTATCAGCGGTACGCATGCCTGGACACCTGGAGAGCTCGGACAGACAGCAATGGAGCTCGGGAATGGCGGAAGCAAGATCGACTCCAATTGATCAGCAAGGATCAAATGGAGGAGAGCTGAGGCTATTTATAGCCTCAGGGAAGTGCCATGAAGCTTCCAGAGACTTTAATTGGGCTGAGGAGGGTCGGAGGGTTCGGGCCATGGCCGAGCTTTAGAATTTCCAATTCAAGCTCGGCCGGGCCACGGGGCCCGATTGGGGTTCCTTGGCCATTAGGGGATGCTCCGCAACGGTCTGCTGAGCTGGAGAGGGGAGTGGCAAATCGGATGGCCAACTGGCAGTATGGGAAAATTCCTGTCGGGTGAGGGAATCTGGCGGAGACGAAGATCCACAGTGCCAGACCCCGCGGATGCCATCTGATCTATTGATCAAATGGTGGAACGGTCAGATGTGCTTGGATCTTAACGGCCGATTGCGGAAGCGATCCGGGCCGTTAGATCAATCGGGTAGATCCTACGGTTGATCCGCATTTCCGCAGAATTAAATCTCATCCGTTAATTAAAAAGGTGGAATGGCTGGATTCACGGGATGCCGCTGTCGCGTGACCCGGGCTCCCAACGGATTGCCCGCGGTCCGCACAGCGGATCCCGGCCGTTTATTTAGGTATGAGGGTATATTTGCAATTATGATTTAATAGGAACCCTTATGTGCAATTGAGCCAATTTAATTTAAATTAAATTATGGCCCAAATGAATTCCAAATTGCACCAAAATTTCACTCTTAGCTAATTTGGGGGTGAGGAATTCAAAAATGCAATCAAATTTTAATTCTGAGATCAAAATATTTTGGATATAGACTAGGGCATCTAGAGTGATCAAATTGCAATATTTTGACTTAGAGAAGTTCAATGGACTTCAAATTTTTCAGAATAGGCTTAAATTGATGTTCTAAAAGCAATGACACTAAAAGTTGAATTAAACAACCTATAATTAGCATGGTAACAACCTAGGATTGTTACATTACAGTTGGTATCAGAGCCAAGGTTGAGAACGTTAAGTTAAAGAGAGATATCCACTCATCCAAGTCAACAACACAGAAAGGTAAAAGTACTTAAAGAATGTCACCTTAGGAAAGTGAATGAACTTCAAATTCAATAATTGATTTAAATCTTATTTGAATCAAGTTATTGATTCTAAAAGGAAATAATCTAGAGCCTGAACTAGAATATATTTCTATTCATTTCAAAGTTATTTAGGACTTGTAATTTTTATTTCTAAAAGATTCTATAAATTCTCTCTAAGTACTGCAGAACTTCATGGGGAGTTTCTTTTTCTATTTATCCTGAATTCTAAATTCTTTTTCTTATTTAGAAGAAGAAGAATGAATCCAGATCACACAGATCCTTCTTCCTCAACAATAAAGAATGCTGAATCTAGTAACCCAACTCTTCAAGAAGAGATGAGACAAATTATGGGAATGTTTAAGGCTATGATTGAAGCTCAAATAAGAACAGCAGAGAGGATGTCTGTGTGAGGTCCCCGGTACTGACAATAAGGAAGTACGGTGCTCCAACTGTGGCAAATCCCCAACTTAAGTAAAGTTAGGTAAACCCCACCTGCCTTAAGCTAAGGACTTATCACCAAGTGCTATAACATCATCAATATACAAATATCAAAGTAGCGTAAGCAATACACAATAGAGTAACATCCACAAGCATACATAGTAGGAAAAGAGAATGCAATATAGTAACTCATCACAATACAGAAATGAAATACATCCAGAAATAATTATTACAAACTGAAGTTTAAAGAGAATAAAAATGTATCTCAATCTCACTGAAATAAGAATGCAGTAGCTAACTAAACAGCAGCACCACGATTTTCCTCCTGAACCTGCTCCTCTTCTACGACACTGCCCATAAATACGTATGAATCTGACATTTGTCGGTATCACAAATGCCAGGGCCCCAGCCAACAAAACAAAAAGGTTACAGTTAGACAATTGTCTAAGTATATTTTAGGCTATTTTAATGAACTGAACATTTAAAGATACCATATTTTAATCTAACTACACATGCAAGTAGTAAAGGTGCCACAAGCTATGAAAGAAATGAGTAACTATAAACTATTCATTTATAGCCAGCATACAATGTAAAATAAATAAGGAGATGCTAAAAGCTAAAAAAAATAGAAACTACAATACAATTCTAATCCTAACATGCTTATGATCATGTTAACATATGCTGAGTATATAAAAGAAACACAAGTACTAAAAATGTGCAATTTTAGCATCCTAAACATGTCAATAACATAAGTAAGCCATATGAGTATACATACAACATGCTAGTTAAGAATAGGAAAATAACATAAAAGCCACTGAGACATGTGGCAAAAGAAGCAATCTATGAAATATGAAACCACTGAGACATGTGGCAAAGCGAGCAAATACTGAAAATAAGGCCACTAAAGCATGTGGCAAAGCTTATCAAAAAAATAATACAATCCAGCTAAAGTAGCAATAAGCCTAAGACATAGTACTGTCATACCAGCTAATAGGCCATACAAGGCCTCCAATATCAATCAATCAATCCCTAGCCTAGCCATCCAAATATGCTAGGTATGAGTCCAGTCTATATAATACTACTACTGAAGAGGCAGACTAAGCTAGGAAATATTCTACCAACTGCAAACAAAACAAAACTGAATGATATGTAATTCAAATACTAACTTAGGATATATTATCCATATCCTAAGTTTTCCTATTATGCTCAAGGAATAAGGCTTAATAACCAAGGTAAGCAAAGCAATCTAGTCAAAGTAAGCAAGAGACGCAATCTAGACTATGTGATATATAATGTTATCTAATTACCCAATCTAACTATTCTGAGAAGATACAAGTTTAAGATCTCCAATATCCAGCTATTGAGTAGAATCTCAGATTTATGTCCTTAAAGTTAACATTAGAACTTAACAAGTTCTAATCCAAAATCATATGATGACTATATGGTTTAAGTAAGTAAATCAACAACCTAATTTTTTAATATTTTACTCTCTTACCTAAATTAATAAATCAAGATTTAAGGATTTAGAACTTAAACCTTATGTTGAGTTCAAATCCTAAATCCAAGGTAATAGCCTAACTAGGATCTAGGGTTCACATTTACAACCCCAAATTTAAGGTATACATTCCTATAAGCTGAAGGATCCAGGAACTAAGAACTTATTGAAAGGTTATTCTATTGATTATAAGATAAAATAATCAATTAAGAACTTGAGAATCTAAGATCTATATTCAATCTTTAAGATAATTTTATTATCTTATTGATTGAATCATCCTATACCCACATGGAAGGTTTCAAGAGATTAAACAATCAATTATTAAAGAATTTCAATTGGAGATGGTTCAATTTCAAATTGAAGATCTAAGTTTAAGATCTTAAGATCTAAAGATCTTATGTTTGATCACTTTAGATCTCTAAATTAAAGTTTTATCTTAAGAGCTTTCATTTGTGATTCTTTTAGAATCTAAGTTCATAATTAAATGATAAGGAGCTTATTAAGGTTGAAATTGACAATTCTAAGCATTAGATTAACATTAAACTCATATTGACCTTTTTAAGGCTACTTAAGATCTAAGAATCTGATGTTTGATTACTTTAGACCCTAAGCTAAATTTTAACTTAGACTTTACCAATTACATTTCTTTTAAGTTTTAACTCTTAGGTTAACCTTACTGAAATTATTAAGGTGATATTTAATCATCTCAATTATTAGATACAAGGATTAATGCAAATTACTCTTATAGGATCACTTAAGATCTAAGTGTCTTAATTAAAGATTAAGTGAAAATTTCTTGAATTAATGATCACATTAACATTACTATTAGTCTAAGGGTTTAGAGAACATTTCTAATCTACCTTAGGATAGTTTACTAAAATTTCCAAGCTTTAAGGAGCATTTAAACATATTCTGGTCAAAATGACCAAAATGCCCTTCTTAAGGGTAAAATTAAGATTTTATAATTTAGTTACCCAAGTTAGATCTAATTTGTTTTAAGGAGTTTCATATTAATTAGTGAGGTGAGAAACACCCTTATATTAGGCTTTGATGACCTAATTAATCATAATTATCACTAATCACTTATTTAAACCAATTAGGGTGATTAGTGAACATAGGCATTCTTAGGGTAATCCAACCTTATACTTAGGTTAATATAGACCTAATATGACATTAGGAACAACCCTCATCCAAATTAGAGGCTTAATTAGGGTTAAATTCAGTAATCCTTATTTAAGATGATTAAGGAGTGATTAAGAAAAATAATTATCCAAAATTAAACTTAAGGGTCTGATCTTGTTCTTTAGGGTATAAGGAACAATCAGAGCCCTTAATCTTATTAATTGGATATTTAAATTATTTTATATGATTTAATTAAGGACAGCAAGGAGATTGGCAATATTTTTAAATCCAACCATCGGATCTGAGATTTTATTTTATATTTAGATTCCTTGAATTTTTCTGATTCAAATGGTATATTGGGTCATACCATTTGGATCAGTATAGCTAAAGTTATTAAATTAATTTATTCTGAATGTTTATTTAAATCAAAACTATATGAATCTAATTATAATTTAATTTCCTTAAGGATTTTAATTCCAAAAATCATTTTTATTTTGTGTCAGCCCGTTCCCAAAATGCGCGGGTCGGGGTCGGCCCGGCCCAAAATCACCGTCTTCTTCCTCTCGCACGCGCCCGCAGCCCGAACCCTAGGGCCAGCTTCCAGCGCCAAATTCTCCGCGCTCCGATCACACCACACCTCGATTTCAACGACTACACGATCCCTGACCCTTGACGCGTCGATTAAACCAAGAAGCCCCAACTGGGAGGTGCTGGATCCCCGGGGGACTACTCGGCCGAGGCGTCTCTGGAGGCGCACCTGTGAAGAGTGAATTCTCCTCACAGAGGCCACGGATTGGTGTCGTCTCAATCGCTACAGGTTCAAGGACCTGAGAGGAAGCAAAAGGGTGAAACGGGGGGTTCTGGGATGGTCTAGATCAATGGGGTGCTACTCGGGGTATCTTGCCGATGAGAGCTACGACTGGATCGATCGAGTCCGGTCGAATCGCTCGATCTGGTCGAACCCAGCCTTCGATATAGTTCGACAATTATGATCGAATGCTCCTAATGTTCAAGGAGCGGCTCATTGCGTTCACAAGGCACGCACGGGGGAACCAACGATCGACTGGCAGTGCGCACTCAGATGGCAATTCTTATCGTCTGGCCCACTACCAGTCCTTGCCAGAAGGCTCATGCGGTCGCTAGAGAACTAGGGAGGGACCCTAACACAGCATCTAATCTCAATCGAGGGAGAGACGAGCTGGAACCAGCTCGACTGAAAAAGGACAGAGGCTGTACCTGAAAATGGGGGACGGCTGCGATGGAGGCAATGTAGGTAGCTCCGGCTTCTTCGAAGGGTCGCAGAAGCTCTGGCAAGGGGGTCTGAACACCAGACCTCGCCTTCTATCAGCGGATGCAGCAGGCCCAGACACCGAATCATTGGAAGCTCCAAGGCATGCACAAGGGGAAATTGAGGTGATCTTAGTGAGCAAAGGAGGTCACTGGGGTGCGTCGAGGGTATTTATAGGCTTAGAGAGACCTAGGGAGGGAATGCCAAAGCCCGAGTTTGGAGCTTGGCTCGGCCAGAGGGGTTTCACTCGCCATTGCCCATTAGGGAATGGCTCAGCCATCCCTACCCATCCCTGCGGTTCGGCCACAAATGGAAGGATCTTAACGGCCTATGGGACAAGGCAGGAGGGAGTGGGGGACAAGGCTACGTGGCGAAACGGGTGAAATTTCCGCTGTCGGACCGGGGACCTCTCGGGGACGAAGGTGTACAGTGGATGGATTACCTCCACCGTCAGATTCACGAAGCCGTTGGTGATAGACGGTTTGATGCGGCCCTTGATTAAAGATACCGCAGAGAGGATCTCCGGTGTCGAATGCCAGATGCCGATCAAACGGGTAGGATGCAATCAAGGCGTGCGGTAAGTGATCCGTTGGATTGAGAGCGCTAAGATGTCTACTATCGCATTGGGTGGCTTATGCGCATGCGCCTCTGTCGGGACCCCGCAGCGGATCTACCGCGGTCCCGACAGCGAATCCCGCCGATTTAATTTTAATTAAAATTTAATTTAAATATAAATAAAATCAATTAATTAATATATAATTATCCTTAAATATCCTAAATCCAATTTAGGTTTTGGATCAAATGAGCTCCAAAAATTCCCAAAAATTCACCCTTAGCTAATTTTGGGGTGAAGAATTCAAAAATGAAATCAGATTTTGATTTGGAGATGAAATTATTTTAGGTATTTTCTAGGGTTCAAAAATACCCAAAAATATCAATTTTTCCATTTAAGCTCCAAATGACTCCAAATTTCTAGGGTTAGGTTTAAATGACCCATTGAGTCCAATGGAATCAAATTCAAGGTTTGGTTTTGCCTAAATAATCTAAGTCTAGCTAAGGTAACAACTTAGGGTTGTTACAAACTCCCCCACTTAAGAACGATGTCGTCCCCGACATCACCTAAGTGAAGAAAGATTCTACTGATATAATACAAGTTTAAATACAATTGATTAAAAAGAGAAGAACAGTACCTAAGTTTGCAAAGAGCTGAGGATATTTATTTCGCATATCCGCCTCTTTCTCCCAAGTAGATTCTTCTAACGATCGATTCTTCCACTGAATTTTGACCATAGGAATTGAATGATTCCTTAGCTGTTTCTGATTATGAGCTAAGATTCTGATATGTTCTTCGGCATATCAAAGATCGGCTTGAATCTCTACTGCTAGAAGTTGAACGAGGTGAGAAGGGTCTCGAAGACATCTTCTCAAAGAGGATACATGAAATACATTGTGAACAGCTGCAAAGTCATCGGGAAGGCTTAACCGGTAGGCATATGATCCTACTTTGGCCAAAACTTTGAAAGGTCCAACATAGCGGGGACTAAGTTTCCCAGCTACGCCAAATCTGAAGACACCTTTCATTGGACTGACTTTTAGATAAGCAGAATCTCCCACATTGAATTCTAGGAGACGGTGGTGAGAATCATGATACTTGGTTTGACGATCTTGAGCTGAACGAATTCTCTGCTGAATCAATTTGATCTTATTACTGGTTTCGTCGACCAATTCTGAACCAAAAAGTTAAACGCTTCTTGTTTCTGACCAAGCTAGTGGAGTACTGCTGTAACAGCCCAAACTCTTAAGCACCAAGGTATTGCCGATTTAGCCAAAAAGGCCTCACAGTTTTGCCCTCAGAAGATAACTTCCCAGTAGGTCACCCATCCTGGGAGTGCTCCCACCTGAGCATGCTTAACTTTGGAGTTCTTATCAGGAACTCCACCATTATCTGAAAAGGCACCTCAATGTTTAAGAGTTTCACTTATTACTACTTAAGTGGGTCTTCAAAATCTCCCCAACTTAAGTAACTGACGTCCTCATCAGTATCCACACACAGATCCAAGAACCATCCATTGGGTAGATAGGACTAGAGGTGACCCCTACAGGTGCAAGAGGTATACACAACCATATAGCACCTTAACCATCATGGGTTCAAGAGGCTGCTCACATGAAGTGGTACTTTTGCCCTGTATGGCACTTAGCTCCTATCTGACACCCTATGATTTGCTCTGATACCATTTGTAATAGCCCAAACTCTTAATCACCAAGGTATTGTCCGTTTTGGCCAGAAATGCCTCACGGTTTTGCCTTCAGAAGATAACTTCCCAGTAGGTCACCCATCCTGGGAGTGCTCCCACCTGAGCATGCTTAACTTTGGAGTTCTTATCAGGAACTCCACCATTATCTGAAAAGGCGCCTCAATATTTAAGAGTTTCACTTATTACTACTTAAATGGGTCTTCAAAATCTCCCCAACTTAAGTAACTGACGTCCTCATCAGTATCCACACACAGATCCAAGAACCATCCATTGGGTAGATAGGACTAGAGGTGACCCCTACAAGTGCAAGAGGTACACACAACCATATAGCACCTTAACCATCATGGGTTCAAGAGGCTGCTCACATGAAGTGGTACTTTTGCCCTATACGGCACTTAGCTCCTATCTGACACCCTATGATTTGCTCTGATACCATTTGTAATAGCCCAAACTCTTAATCACCAAGGTATTGTCCGTTTTGGCCAAAAATGCCTCACGGTTTTGCCTTCAGAAGATAACTTCCCAGTAGGTCACCCATCCTGGGAGTGCTCCCACCTGAGCACGCTTAACTTTGGAGTTCTTATCAGGAACTCCACCATTATCTGAAAAAGAGCCTCGATGTTTAAGAGTTTCACTTATTACTATTTAAGTGGGTCTTCACAACTGCATTTTCTTCCATACAGCGCTTCATAAGGGGCCATCTTAATACTGGCTTGAAAACTGTTATTGTAGGCAAACTCCACTAACGGGATGTGATCTTCCCATGAACCAGCAAAATCAAGAATACATAACCTAAGCAAATCTTCCATCACTTGGTTTACTCTTTCAATTTGATCATCTGTTTGAGGATGAAAAGCTGTACTCATGGCTAGAGTCATGCCCAGATCTTGATGCACAGCTTGCCAAAACTTGGAAGTAAATCTGTTGTCTCTATCAGATACGATTGATTTTGGAATTCCATGCAACCTGACAATTTCTTTAATGTAGAGTTTTGCTAACTTTTCTACCGAATCAGTTTGACGGACGGGAAGAAAATGCGCTGATTTAGTTAAGCGATCTACTATCACCCAGATCGCATCGGCACCTGATTTTGCACGAGGCAATCCCATGATAAAGTCCATGGATATATCGAACCATTTCCATTCCGGGATATCTAATGGATGCAGAAGACCACCAGGTCTTTGGTGTTCAGCCTTCACTAAATTACAGGCATGATATTTGGCCACAAAGTCAGCTACATCTTTCTTCATACATGGCCACCAAAATGATTGCTTCATATCTTGGTACATCTTAGTACTACCTGGGTGAATGTGATACCTCGAATTATGGCCTTCGACTAAAACTTCTTGATGCATGGATTTAGGAATCCATAATCGATTACCTTGATAAACTACACCATTCTGCAACTGCAAATCCTGACGAAGACCACCTACAATATCTGCTTTAAATTTCAGATACTCATCATCTTTGGTTTGTGAGATAGAGACAACTCGGTGGAAAGTGGGTTCCACATTAATATTTGCTAATAGTGAACTCAACATATCTCCACTTACCAGAGAAATCTCGAGCTTATGAAATTCAGGTTCTAAGAAACTGGAGGCAATCATAGAGGTTAAAGTAGCACGATGACTAAGAGCATCGGCCACTACATTCGCTTTTCCTGGATGATATTGGATACTGAGGTCATAATCACTGATGAGCTCTAACCATCTTCTTTGGCGGCAATTCAACTCTCTCTAGGTGAAGATATACTTCAAATTTTGATGATCAGTGAAAATTGAACATTGCACTCCGTATAGATAGTGACGCCATATTTTTCAAGGCAAATATTATGGCTGCAAGTTCAAGATCATGAACTGGATAATTTCGCTTGTGGGGTTTTAGTTGATGAGAGGCGTAAGTAATTACTTTTCCCTCTTGCATTAAAACACAACCTAGACCGATTCCAGAGGCATCGGTATATACCTGATAGTTCAAACCTTCTTTAGGTAGAACAAGAACTGGAGTGGTAGAAAGAGCATTCTTTAGAGTTTGAAATGCTTCCTCGCACTCTGGGCTCCAAATAAACAAAACGGCCTTTTGAGTCAGTTTAGTCAACGGCGAAGCAATCTGGGAAAATCCATTAACAAACTTCCTGTAGTATCTTGCTAATCCCGAGAAACTTCTAATGTCGGTGACAGACTTAGGTTGAGCCCAGTCCTGAATAGCTCTTACTTTACTCTGATCTACCCAAATACCCTGGGCATCAACTATGTGCCCCAAAAATGCAATGGAGTTAAGCCAGAACTCATAGTTGGAGAACTTGGCATAAAGTTGATGCTCACGCAAAGTTTCCAACACTAACCTCAGATGTTCTTCATGATCTTTCAGAGTTTTAGAATAAATGAAGATATCGTCAATAAAGACGATTACAAACTTGTCCAGATACGGTTTTAGCACGCGCTGCATCAAATCCATAAAGATTGATGGTGCATTGATGAGTCCGAATGACATCACCAAAAACTCAAAGTGGCCATAACGAGTACGGAAAGCGGTCTTCCCTACATCGTCTTCCTTTACTCGCAGCTGGTGGTATCCAGACCTTAAATCGATCTTGGAAAATATCACGGCTCCGGATAACTGGTCGAACAAATCATCAATTCTAGGCAGTGGGTATTTGTTCTTTATGGTGACCTTATTCAATTCACGATAATCTATACACATACGCATAGATCTATACTTCTTTTTCACAAATAAAACTGGCGCTCTCCAAGGAGACATACTTGACCTAATGAAACCTTTATTCAAGAGTTCTTGTAACTGCTCATTGAGTTCCTGAAGCTCCTTAGGTGCCATTCTATAAGGTGCTTTGGATATCGGCTGGGTACTAGGGATCAATTCAATAGAGAATTCTACTTCTCTGAAAGGAGGTACACCAGGCAAATCTTCTGGAAATACATCGACGAATTCTTTGACTATCTTACAATCAGCAAGAGAGATATTTTCTTTTGTTTCGTCCATCATGGTGACTAAGTAGGCACTACAACCCTTAACAATCAGTTGTTCGGCTCTAATGGCATTTATTAAAGATAACTGCGTGCTGGTTTTTCCTACAAACGTTTCAGGCTTGCCCTGAGAATGGAGAGTGACCCTCTTTTTATGGTAGTTTATCACAGCATTATTGTCACTGAGCCAATTCATCCCAAAGATGATATCAAAGTTAGCTATCCGTAGGATGATTAGCTTAGCCTGAAATTCTTGATCATTTATCGGGACTTTGATATTGCAAAATTTATGGGCACTTAGTTGGATTCCTGATGGAAGTCCAACACTAAACTTTTGTGCTAGGTTGCATGCGTGAAGTTTAAGGTTATTAGCAAATTGTTCAGAGATAAACGAGTGACTGGCACCAGTATCGAACAATACGCTACAAGGTTGGTTATTCAAGTAAAGTGTGCCTAAATTTTACACAGTTTCGTATTAATAACTTGAAAAGAATTAAAATACAAAAATGTAAAAGGAGAGAGGTTTAGGAGTGTGTACCTGAAACCACATTATTATCTTCGGTGGCTTCAATAGGAGTTAAGGCATACACTCGTGCAGGTCCAGCAGGATGATTGTTAGATTGTCGTCGTTGATAGTTCTGAGAATTGGGGACTGGTGGTTGCATATGAGCAACTTCAGAAATAGGAGCTGGCATTATAGCCAGATTTGGTTCCCTCCAGTTTAGTGGAGTTGCCCAGAACACTTACTTCTTATGGTAAGGCTTCATTTGAACTCCGTCTATCATTTCCGTGTGGTCATATTGATAGAACCGGTGGCCTGTACGCCCACAATTAAAACACCTTTGGCCAAAATGGTAACACTTACCATATAGATGTGGCTTAGTACAGTTTTGAGATTGTTCGGCAGTAGGTGCTGCTTCCAGTTGATATACTTTCGCGGGGTTGGATCCGTGTCTCTTGAAGTTCCCTCGCGGGTTCAGAGTTGTTTGCACTTTTCACTTAAGATCTTCTTCAGATTGATGATGCTCAATCACCTTAGCTGTCTCCACTAGTTTAAAGAAGTTAGTCAGGCAGAGCGGCACAATCTGGTTCTTTAGTGAACTTCGGAGTCCACAAAGAAAGTGATGGCACTTAGCTAACTCAGAATGGGTGACTTCTGGTGCGAAACGAATCAATCTACGGAACTCTCTTTCGTATTCCGCCACTGAACGACTTCCTTGAGTCAACCTCATGATTGTATCTGCAATAATGTTTTGTGCGGATGGGAAAATAAATTCAGTCTTGAAGGCCTCGACGAACTCATCCCAGAGGATGTCTTCTAACCCGTAATCAGCAAACTTGGTGTTTCAGATCTCTTCCCACCAATATTCTGCTTCCGCATGAAACAGACGAGTGGCAAGATGAACAGCTTCCGAGTTCGGGACCTTAAGACTAACGATATCCCTTTCCATAGCCTTCAGCCAGTCGGCTGTATCCATTGAGGACAGGTTCCCACCAAAGGTTGAAGGTCTTAACCTTAGAAAATTGAGGAGGAGGTTATTCTATTGATTATAAGATAAAATAATCAATTAAGAACTTGAGAATCTAAGATCTATATTCAATCTTTAAGATAATTTTATTATCTTATTGATTGAATCATCCTATACCCACATAGAAGGTTTCAAGAGATTAAACAATCAATCATTAAAGAATTTCAATTGGAGATGGTTCAATTTCAAATTGAAGATCTAAGTCTAAGATCTTAAGATCTAAAGATCTAAGATTTGATCACTTTAGATCTCTAAATTATAGTTTTATCTTAAGAGCTTTCATTTATGATTCTCTTAGAATCTAAGTTCATAATTAAACTATAAGGAGCTTATTAAGGTTGAAATTGAAAATGCTAAGCATTAGATTAACATTAAACTCATATTGACCTTTTTAGGGCTACTTAAGATCTAAGGATCTGATGTTTGATTACTTTAGACCATAAGCTAAATTTTAACTTAGACTTTACCAATTACATTTCTTTTAAGTTTTAACTCTTAGGTTAACCTTACTAAACTTATTAAGGTGATCTTTAATCATCTCAATTATTAGATTCAAGGATTAATGCCAAATGACTTTTATAGGATCACTTAAGATCTAAATGTCATAATTAGAGATTAAGTGGAGATTTCTTGAATTAATGATCACATTAACATTACTATTAGTCTAAGGGTTTAGAGAATATTTCTAATCTACCTTATGATAGTTTACTAAAATTTCCAAGCTTTAAGGAGCATTTAAACATATTCTGGTCAAAATGACCAAAATGCCCTTCTTAAGGGTAAAATTATGATTTTAGGGTTTAGTTACCCAAGTTAGATCTAATTTGTTTCAAGAAGTTTCATATTGATTAGTGAGGTGAGAAACACCCTTATATTAGGTTTTGATGACCTAATTAATCATAATTAGCATTAATCACTTATTTAAACCAATTAGGGTGATTAGTGAACATAGGCATTCTTAGGGCAATCCAACCTTATACTTAGGTTAATATATACCTAATATGACATTAGGAACAACCCTCATCCAAATCAGAAGCTTAATTAGGGTTAAATTTAGTAATCCTTATTTAAGATGATTAAGGAGTGATTAAGAAAAATAATTATCCAAAGTTAAACTTAAGGGTCTGATCTTGTTCCTTAGGGTACAAGGAGTAATCAGAGCCCTTAATCTCATTAATTGGATATTTAAATTATTTTATATGATTTAATTAAGGACAGCAAGAAGATTGGCAATATTTTTAAATCCAACTATTGAATTTTTGAGATTTTATTTTATATTTAGATTCTTTGCCCAATTTTGTTGATTCAAATGGTATATTGGGTCATACCATCTGGATCAGTATAGCCAAAGTTATTAAATTAATTTATTCTGAATATTTATTTAAATCAAAACTATATGAATCTAATTATAATTTAATTTCCTTAAGGATTTTAATTCCAAAAATCCTTTTTATTTTCTGTCGGCCCGTTCCCAAAATGCGCGGGTCGAGGTCAGCCCGGCCCAAAATCACCGTCTTCTTCCTCTCGCACACACCTGTAGCCCGAACCCTAGGGCCAGCTTCCAGTGCCAAATTCTCTGCGCTCCGATCACACCACACCTCGATTTCAATGGCTACACGATCCCTGACCCTTGACGCGTCAATTAAACCAATAAGCCCCAACTGGGAGGTGCTGGATCCCCGGGGGACTACTCGGCCGAGGCGTCTCTGGAGGTGCACCTGTGAAGAGTGAATTCTCCTCACGGAGGCCACTGATTGGTGTCGTCTCAATCGCTACAGGTTCAAGGACCCGAGAGGAAGCGAAAGGGTGAAACGGGGGGTTCTGGGATGGTCTAGATCAATGGGGTGCTACTCGGGGTATCTTGCCGATGAGAGCTACGACTGGATCGATCGAGTCCGGTCGAATCGCTCGATCTGGTCGTACCCAGCCTTCGATATAGTTCGACAATTATGATCGAATGCTCCTAATGTTCAAGGAGCAGCTCATTGCGTTCATAAGGCACGCACGGGGGAACCAACGATCGACTGGCAGTGCGCACTCAGATGGCAATTCTTGCAATCTGGCCCACTACCAGTCCTTGCCAGAAGGCTCACGCGGTCGCTAGAGAACTAGGGAGGGACCCTAACACAGCATCTAATCTCAATCGAGGGAGAGACGAGCTGGAACCAGCTCGACTGAAAAAGGACAGAGGCTGTACCTGAAAACGGGGGACGGCTGCGATGGAGGCAATGTAGGTAGCTCCGACTTCTTCGAAGGGTCGCAGAAGCTCTGGCAAGGGGGTCTGAACACCAGACCTCACCTTCTATCAGCAGATGCAGCAGGCCCAGACACCGAATCATCGGAAGCTCCAAGGCATGCACCAGGGGAAATTGAGGCGATCTTAGTGAGCAAAGGAGGTCACTGGGGTGCGTCGAGGGTATTTATAGGCTTAGAGAGACCTAGGGAGGGAATGCCAAAGCCCGAGTTTGGAGCTTGGCTCGGCCAGAGGGGTTTCACTCGCCATTGCCAATTATGGAATGGCTCAGCCATCCCTACCCATCCCTGTGGTTCGGCCACAAATGGAAGGATCTTAACGGCCTATGGGACAAGGCAGGAGGGAGTGGGGGACAAGGCTACGTGGCGAAACGGGTGAAATTTCCGCTGTCGAACCGGGGACCTCTCGGGGACGAAGGTGTACAGTGGCTGGATTACCTCCACCGTCTGATCCACGAAGCCGTTGGTGATAGACGGTTTGATGCGGCCCTTGATTAAAGATACCGCAGAGAGGATCTTCGGTGTTGGATGCCAGATGCCGATCGAACGGGTAGGATGCGATCAAGGCGTGCGGTAAGTGATCAGTTGGATCGAGAGCGCTAAGATGTTTGCTATCGCATTGGGTGGCTTATGCGCATGCGCCTCTGTCGGGACCCCGCAGCGGATCTACCGCAGTCCCGACAGCGAATCCCGCCGATTTAATTTTAATTAAAATTTTATTTAAATATAAATAAAATCAATTAATTAATATATAATTATCCTTAAATATCCTAAATCCAATTTAGGTTTTGGATCAAATGAGCTCCAAAAATTCCCAAAAATTCACCCTTAGCTAATTTTGGGGTGAAGAATTCAAAAATGAAATCAGATTTTGATTTGGAGATAAAATTATTTTAGGTATTTTCTAAGGTTCAAAAATACCCAAAAATATCAATTTTTTCATTTAAGCTCCAAATGACTCCAAACTTCTAGGATTATATTTAAATGACCAATTGAGTCCAATAGAATCAAATTCAAGGCTTGGTTTTGCCTAAATAATCTAAGTCTAGCTAGGGTAACAACTTAGGGTTGTTATAGTCTGCTATTAGCAACCCCTCTCAACCATCTCCAGCTTTCCCTTTTTCATCCCCTGTACTACCTCAAACATATCAACTCCTACTTCCCTCTGTTCCAATGATACCAGAAGCTTCTACCCCAAATTCTAAAGTAATGATAATTTCAACTCCACACTCTTCTGGTCTTGTAGTGGACCCTTTTTTAATATCCTTTCTTAGGCTGAACCCTCCATATTTTAATGGTTCTGCTTCTCCTATGGAAGCAGTCAATTGGTTCCAAGAGATAGAAAAGCTCTAATTAAGTATTAAATGCCCTGAGAGCGAATGTATTCATCTGGCTTCCCACTTATTTAAAGCTGAGGCAGAATTTTGGTGGGACAGCGAGCTAAATGCCCGCTATCCAGATATCGATATGGAAGATATTCCTTGGGAAGAGTTTGAACAGGTCTTCCATGCTGAATTTATCCTCCCATCTGCTCAAACAATAATTGAGGATGATTTCATGTAATTAAGGCAGGGTAATCATTCCGTACATGATTATGAAATGGAGTTTAAAAAATACTCCCGTTTTGCACCAGATTTAGTCCGTACTGAAACGGCTAGATGCAGTAGATTTTTGAAGGGTCTCAATAACCCTATTAAAATCTACTTGATGTCTTTACATCATGAGGATTTTCCAAAATTACTAGAGGGGGCAAAGATGATTGAGCATCACCAAGCTCAAATTGAGTCACATAAGCGACCTCATCCTCCGCCTTCTAAGCAAGGGACTTTTAAAAGAAACCGTTCACAAGGCCCAAAGGTTTTTCACTTATCCATAAATAAAAGTCAAAGGTTTTTCACTTATCCATAAATGTAACCGGCCGCACCCATATGGCAAATGTTACCATACTGGGGATAGGTGTTTCATTTGTGGGAGAACTAACCACAAATATCAAGATTGTTTTGCTAACTGGACAATTGATAAAGTAAAGATCAACCATCAACAGACTACTCCCTTCAATGCCAAGGCACCTCATTCAGCCATTATGCCTCCTCCTTCCAATAAAAATGTAAAGGATCAGAAGGGTTCATCATCACATATTCAGAGGCAAGGGCAAATTAGTCATGCCGATAAGAGCAAGGTTATGGTTCAATCTCCATGTGTACCAAGAGTCTATGCTCTTTCTGCTTCCTTTGTGAAAGAAGAAAGCGATGTGGTGACTGGTATGTTTTATATATTTAAATCTTTCGAATATTACTTTTCAGTTTCAATGCAATTATCTTCAAAGGCTACTTACATTTTATAAGCAGTGATTAAAATTTTTCCCTTCTTTCCTATTATAAGAACATTAATAATTAAGAATCGATTATGTATTACACTTTTTGATACAGGTGCTAGTCACTCTTTCATATCAGAGGATTGTACTTCTTCCTTGAATTTTCAATGACTCAGCTTAAATAATACTTTGCAAGTGCAAATGCCATTAGGTGCTGAAATGCTAGCAAAAAGCTTTTGTTTAGTTGGCATTCCAACTAGCAATTAATTATTTCCCTCCAAACTCATTATTATGCCAATAACCAACTTTGACATAATATTAGGAATTGATTGGTTGGAAAAATTCAATGCAATAATAGATTGTAATAAAAAAAAAGTTTCTCTTTAGATAGGAAAGAAGCCAGAGATCTGCATAGGCAAACTTGGCATAATTGCATAATTAGTAAATGCACATGAAGCCAAGCGTCTAATTAATAAAGGTTGCTATGTTGTATTAGCAATTTTAATGGGTGAAGAGAAAGAATAAAGTGACTTAAAGGATACTCCTATTGTAAATGAATTCTTAGATGTGTTTCCAGATGAATTGCCCGGACTACCTCCAATAAGAGAGGTAGAGTTTTCTATAGAGCTAATTCCAAGAACTCAACCTAAATCCAAAGCTCCATATAGGATGGAACCAAAAGAACTTCAAGAACTTCGTGAACAGTTGAATGAACTGTTAAAAAAAGGCTTTGTACGCCCTAGCATGTCACTTTGGGGAGCCCCTGTCCTTTTTGTTAAGAAAAAGGATGGATCCGTGCGATTGTGTATAGATTATCGTGAACTCAATAAGGTAACAATTAAGAATAAGTATCCTCTTCCAAGGATTGATGACTTGTTTGATCAATTAGCTGGAGCAAAAGTCTTTTCCAAAATTGACTTGAGAATAGGATACTATCAAATTCGAGTTGAGGATAAAAATATTCCTAAGACTGCATTTAGGACCTGATATGGGCATTATGAGTTTCTTATCATGTCTTTTGGACTGACTAATGCCCCGTCTATTTTCATGGACCTAATGCAGCGCATTCTGAAGCCTTACCTTGATCAGTTTGTAATAGTCTTCATTGACGACATCCTGATTTATTTCAAGCCAGTTGCTGAGCACAAAGATCATCTCCATGCTATCCTAGTTCTCTTAAGAGAATATAAATTGTATGCTAAGTTTTCAAAGTGTGAATTTTGCCTCAACTCAGTGGCATTCCTAGGCCATGTAATAGATGCTGAAGGCATTAAAGTTAACCAAAGGAAGATCCAAGCTATACAAAGAATGGGTTCAACCCAAATCTATGACTGAGATCCACAGTTTTCTAGGACTTGCTGGATATTATAAAAGGTTTATTCCTGTATTTTCCTTAATAGCATCTTCATTAACTCAGTTGACTCGTAAAGGAGTTCCCTTCATATGGAATCATACTTGCAAAGAGGCATTCCAGAAGTTGAAGCATTTGTTAACTTCTGCATCAGTCATAACGTTACCTCAAGATGGCAAGGATTTTCAAGTATATACTGATGCCTCTAAAGTAGGACTGGGATGCGTCTTAATGCAAGATCATCATGTTATAGCTTATGCTTTAAGATAATTAAAACTAAATGAGAGGAACTATCCTATGCACGATTTAGAACTTGCAGGTGTAGTATTTGCTCTTAAAATTTGGAGACACTACCTGTATGGAGTTAAGAATGAAATGTTCACTGATCATCAGAGTTTAAAGTATATCTTCACTCAAAAAGAGCTTAATTACCGTCAGCGTAGGTGGTTGGAACTGATCAATGATTATGACTTACATATAATCTATCATCCAGGTAGAGCTAATCTAGTAGCTGATGCTCTAAGTCATAAGGCATATGTATCTTCATTCTATTGCCATAATGCTTTGATCAAGGACTTTGAACGATTGAACATAGAGCCAATCAAATCTGTTGATCTATGCAATTTCTTATGTGCTATTTAATCTAAGTCACCTCTTAGATTGAGAATAATCGAAGCCCAGAAAGAAGATTTTTCTTAGTCTCAATTAATTATGGATATTAAAAATGGTAAGAGATCTGAATTACGTCTTGATGCGGAAGGTGTGAATTTTCAGAAGTCTAGATTATGGGTTTCTAAAAGCTTACGTTTATAAGTATTATCTGAAGCTCATAAATCTGGTTATACTATGCACCCTGGTAGTTGTAAGATGTATCAAGATCTCAAGCAATCATTTTGGTGGTCCGGCATAAAATGGGATATAGCCATTTTCATTTCCAAGTGCCATCCCTTCTCATTAGTTAAGGCTGAACACCAGAAGCCTAGTGGTCTTCTCAAACCCTTATACATTCCAGAATGGAAATGGTCCGATATCTCTATGGACTTCATTATAGGTTTGCCTAAGAGTATATCTGGTTCTGACATTATTTGGGTGATTGTCGATAAACTCACTAAATCAGCTCATTTTCTAGCTATTCGTCAGACCGATCCAGTTGAGAAATTAGCTAAACTTTATCTTAAAGAGATCATTCGCCTTCATGGTACACCAAACTGTATAGTTTCTGATAGAGACAGTAGATTCACTTCTAGATTTTGGTCCGCTGTTCAGCAAGATATGGGGATGAATTTAGCATTGAGTACTGCTTTTCATCCTCATACTGATGGTCAAACTGAACGTGTTAATCAGATATTGGAAGATCTCCTACGCCTTTGTATTATTGACTTCGGTGGATCATGGGAAGATCACCTAGCGTTAATCGAGTTCGCCTACAATAATAGTTATCAATCCAGCATAGGAATGGCTCCTTACAAAGCCCTTTATGGAAGGAGATGTTCAACTCCTCTTGCATGGACTGAAGTAGGGGACTCATAATTTTATGGTTCTGAACTAATTGAAGAAATAACTAAGAAAGTTTAGTTGATTAAACGAAATATAATGACAGCTCAAGACAGGCAAAAGAAGTATCATGATGCCCGTCATGTCAATTAGAATTCAAAACAGGTGATAGAGCTTATCTTAAGGTTAGTCCAATGAAGGGTATGCAGAGATTTGGTATAATTGGAAAGCTAAGTCCAAGGTACTTAGGACCCTTTAAAGTGATTGAGAACATTGGAACATCAGCATACAAGTTAGAGTTGTCAGATGACTTCTCGGCTGTACATAATGTGTTTCATAGATCATCACTAAGGAAGTTCTTGTTAGATCCTAGCCAGCATGTTCAGATACCAGCAATAGAGCTGCAACCTAATCTAACATTCATTATTAAGCCTACAGCAATTCTGGAAAGAGATCTTAAGCAATTTAGAAATCGTAGTATTCCTATGATCAAAATCCAATGGCAGAATCATTCTGATAAAGAAGTCACTTAGGAGAAAGAGGAAGATATGCGAAAGAAATTTCCAGAATTCTTCAATTAATCATGTAATTAAAATCTTTCGCTTTCAACTGAGTTTTAAATAAACTTCCTTCTAGTAATTATAATTATGTATTTGAATGGTTGTGTGTTGAGGGCGACACTCTTTTTAAGGGGGAAGTCTGTAACAATACAGATGTTGTTACCTGTCAATTAATTTCTAATTGACTCGAAATCTCTTTCATTACTCTCATAATAGAGTTAAAAGTCTCCACTTCGAATTTTGTGCAAATTGGAGGCCGTTTGTCGATTTCCAACATTTTTTGGTTTTCTGATAATTCTGAGAATGCTTAAATTATTTGAACTTCAGAATTAAAAATAGAGTCCGCCATTGGACTCAGTAGCTCAAATTAGCTAAGAGTGTTATTCTAGGAATTTTTTGAAGACGTTGATTTTTTCGGATATTTTGTTGTATTTCGATCATTCAGAAAATTTCATCCAAGTCAAAATTCTAATTTAAGTTAAATAAAAATTAAATAAAAATATCCTCTTATAATACCTATTGAAGGGATCTTACTGCAAAAATTTGAGTATATTTAGAATCCTAGATTATTCTGAATAAATTCATGAAGTTTAAACTTTAAAGGCTAATAATATGAAAAATATAAATTGAAATTTATAATTTTTTATATATCTAAGTTAAGCATCATATGAGGATGCTATATTTCAAATTTAGTTAATTTTTGAGTTTTCAATTTATCATAATTAATTTTCTAAGTTTTTCACTTAAAAATTAATATAAAATAAAATAATTATTCAAATTCAATAATTTTTGATACGTGCGTTCATCTCGTCGAGACGGTCGTTTCGATACTAAGTTTGTTATTTTTGGAGTTCAAATAACTTCAGATCTTGGCTCAGAAATTCCAACTATTTATTTTGATCCAACGGCTTATTTAGATACTAGAATTTTCTTAAATCCATTCAAACCTAAATCTTCTTTTTTTTCCTCAGCCGAATTTTCCTTCCTCTCCTACGCAACCGAGACCGAGCCCTCATGCATATCTCTCGAGCCAGCGAGAAGAGAGGCAAAGACGCGTGGATCGCGTCGCTCTTCTCTCCAATGGGAAGGCTCGCACCCATGCCGAACTCTCTCCTTATCAACCTCTCGGTAGGAGGATTTATGGAGAGATAGAAAAATCTGATTCGAATCTCTTCTAGCCGATCTCTCTCGCCAAGTCTCTGTCTGGCCGCACCTCCCTTCCCCGCCGACGCCTCCTTCTCATCAGGTCGAATCCCTCCTTCCTCTTGGTTGACAAAGATCAAAGCTGCAACTTGATTTGTTTAAGTGCTGCTATTAGGTACTTGATTCTTTCTTATTATCTGAATTATATTCATGGAATGATACCATTTTGTATCCATGAAGCCGCTGCCTATTCATACTTTAGTCTTGGCAAAGATCCAGCAGGATTTTTACTTAAAATATGATAAGAATCTAAATTTCTAGATTTACAAAGAAAGTATTATGTGAATTTAAGCTATGTGATTTCATGTGGAAATGGTGGTTAGATTTAAAGTTTAGTTAGAATTTGTAATTGTTCAATTTTTATTTGTCAAAATCTAACTCTTTGGAGATCTAAATCTTCCTTATATTCTTAAATCCTAATTTGTCAAAAATTCCTATGATGTTTTGAACTTATATTGGGTGGTTTTCTTATATCAAAACAGCACCTGCATATATATTATAGGCATGAAATTCAATAACAAATTCTTTGGTGGCCTTATAGTAAAGGAATTCAGTCATCATCTCTAACTTGAGAATAAATTTACCCCAAGATCTATATGGTTGATCTTCATTAATTAGTATTTACAACATCATCCTTCAATATTTAATTTAATCAATCAATCTTGTAGCTCAGGTTATACTTGTTTTGTTTTGATTGTTACTTTCATTCATCTCCTCTAACTATTATGTATTATTTCATTGTGAATATAGTTGAAAGCACAAATGTGAGATTTAGTCTTTAGACTTTATTGATTAATTTCATAATTGTTTTTGTGATTGCTATAAGTAAAGTATTATTATGGAAAAATGCTGTTTATATTCCGTATTATATATATATATATATATATTTTTTTTTTTTGTTTAGGCCCTAGGTTAGGATTAGGCTAAAATTATTCAATTAATGCTGAATCAAGCTGAGCTTTATTTCTAATTAAGTTAGATTTTTATTATTACTGAATATTATTAGTTACACTATACTAATTGCCAAATTTAATTCCAATAATTGTCATTAACTTATCTTATTCATGTAATTCAATTGTTAGCTAATTAGTATAACTAAATTTTATAGAATGTTAAGCATTTGTAAATAAATTGTTGTCATCTAATGTAATGCAAGAATAAATGTTATCACTTCTTATATAGAATTAAATGTTGTTAAGTAGATGAATATGAGAGTTATGGAATATTAGAATAAATACTGTAATTATTTGATGATTCTTTGCAGATTAAGTTGTAAGAATAATACTGGAATGCTAAATTAAATACTACGTGTAAAATGCCACATAAAATTGCTCTTATAAATGCTAATTTTATTTATGCATTTCTTTTTTATTAGATGTTTTATATATGATGTGTAAACTGCTTAATTTAATTTTATATATTTGAAATTATTGTAGAACTGGAAATGAGCAATCTTATAAAAAGGATTGAACTCTATTGTAGAATTGGAAATAAGCAATTCTATAAAAAGGATTGAACTCTACTTTAGAATTGGAGATAGTTAATAAAATTGACTTATATTGATTGTGAAAATTATTTATTTGAACAAAAACAAAAGAGACTCTGCCGAAATTTCTAAGAATTTTAAGACTTAGAAATTTTTCAGAAAATTTTAGTATTTAATTCAAAATATTCATTTCAATGGTTCATTTTTGAACCTTAACTCTCAATCAACTTGATAGAAAATAATAGTTTCTTTTCTTTTTAAGCTTTGGATAAGTTTTTCTTTTATTTCAAATTGAATTTAAATTATCTTTCTTTTCCTAAATTCAAGTTATATGAAAATAAACTTACATTCATTCTACTTCTATTTAGAATTGACTTAAGATCAAATATCTGTAAGTCAATTTGGAGTTTAATTAACTCTAATTATAGAGTAAATCATTAAAAATTTAGATAACAAAAATATATTACATACTTTACAATTTTTGTAATCTATTGAATGCTTGCTTAGCTTTGAGCTTCTTTCCTTGAACATTCACTCGAGAATATTATGCATAAATAAAGATTTTCTTAAAATTTTAAAGGGGAATGCCTTATGGTAAATTGAGTACAAAAGAAAGCGCTTATATTAGGACTTCACATTTTAGAGAGGGTAAATGTGAATGTTCAACTTCCCCACTGTATCTGGTTAAGCAGACGTGCTTAACTCCTCGTCTATTCTGTTGTGTACTCCTACAGAATGAGGTAGTTTCTAAATGTAACTTTAACTAAAGATATAAGAGTTCTTTTATAAATTGTAAGATATCTTAATAACTATTTAGTTATGCTTTCATATCATAGTTCTAGACTATGATTATCTTAGATTGAGAATCTAAGATATTTCTTCATTTCTTTTTACTTTACACTCTATATTTTTCAGTATTGTGCATTGCTTACTTCAGTTTAAATTGAATACAGTGTATGTTGCTTAATTTCAATTATTGCTTCATTGTATGTCATTTACTTACTTAGCATAAATTCAATTGAACATATATTGCTTTCATTTCATGGACATAGTAGTTTCTAGCATTTAGGATGCTTTTCCTTACCAATTTTCAATATAGGCTAGGACTTTAATAAAAGTGAGTATTTTTACTCAACTTATTTCATACTGTTTTCCTTACAGTTATGCTTACTTCATTTTTTCATACTTTACAGCTTTTATAGCACCGCTGCTTACTTTAAATTGTAAATCATAATTGTGATATCTTGTTAATCTAAAAATATAGCCAATTTTAAAATATGCTTAGACTGTTTAGTCTAACTACACTTTTTCTTTTCTTTGGCTTTGTCTTATCATATTTAAATACCAAAATATGATAGATCAAGAGCCATTTTATTCAGGTAATGCAGGTCCAAGTACTACTTGAAAGGCTTATAAAGAATTATGCTTCCGCTTAATTTTAAATAATTTACATGTATAAGTGAGAGAGAGTGATTTACTTACTGCATTTTTCTCTTACTTTTAAAAAAGGTTTATAATAATTAAATTATAAACTGTATACGTTACTTTTGCCTACACTCATCTGTATTGTGTTTTCTATGTTTGAAACTGTTTGGGATGAATGAGTGGATTAATAAAATTGCTTATATTGTAAATACTTGCATTATTACATTTATATCTTCCTTTTTATCCATTTAACTTAACAACTACTCATAAAGTGACTTATCATTTAGCCTCTGTACTTGATTTATTTTCTTCTAATCAAGTGTTGGGTGCTAAAATAACATCCCAATATTTAGATTAATCTTCTATCCAATTATTGGGGTCGTTAAATAATTTATATTTATGAATAGTATTATAGTTTAATAGTTAAAATTATATAAATTTCATATAATCATATATTTACTTCAAAATTAAAATTAAACAAAAATATTTAATTCTTACGACCCTCTTAGTCGGGAGACTCAAAAGACTTCAAAATTTCAGCTCTGATAAGTACATAGATTCCAAGCAGTTGAACAAAATACCTCATTTCGCATCCAGCTTCCTTTGGCTACTCTGTTATTTCAATCAGCCCTACAGTAGCCAGGTTCGATCTCAAAGGTTGCATTTACCTATCAACGATCTCGTTCCCCTCCTTAGCTGACGCTGCTATGGAGCCTGATGCGAGCATGGAAACAGGATCCATGATCCGCATCGCCGTTCTCCCCATCGGCGGCCCGATCCCTCACCGGTTGTTGCGAGAATACGTCTCGATGCTGTCGCGCCACACGCGGATTGACCTATCGTCCATTAATTCATTCTATTCGGAGCACCAGAAGAGCCCCTTCACGCACCAGCCATGGGAGAGCGGCAGCCTGCGCTTCAAGTACATGGTTGGCGGTGCTCCTCCTAGCCCATGGGAAGACTTCCAAGCCCATCGTAAGATCCTTGCCGTCATTGGCCTCTGCCACTGCCCATCTTCTCCGGATCTTGATCTCGTAATCGATCAGTTTGCTTCCGTCTCCAAGGGTTATGGCTCCGCGCTCGCAAAGCGATTGTTTGCGTTCTCACCCAGCAACGATCAGGTGCCTTGGTTCTTGCCCATTTTCTATGAATATTGGTTGGTTGGTCCATCCCAGCTTTAATTTCCTTTCTTACATCCTTGTGGTCGTTTTGTTTGATCTTGAGTTATTTTAACTAGATTTAGGGTAATATGTAGGCTCTATTTGACGACAAGTAGGATTTAATACAATTCGTTAAACACAGATTTGTACGAGATACTGATATTTCGGTATCTATTTGGTTTTAAACCAAATAGACACTTTTGAGGTCAAATTTGATGGAGAAATTTTGAATGTGAAAAGATCCATATTTGATATTTATTATTTTTAACAGATTAAATACAGTAATGGGAAGTACTTTCTAAGAAAGATATTTTTTTCTATATTTATTAATGTTATTGAAGGCATGCATGATGGAACAGTTGCATGAGTTTGAGCGGAGAAAGTTTGGCAAATGATTGTTTTGATACAATTGATTGCATCAATGGTTTGCTCTTAATCTGCATCTCTATGCTATAATTATGTATTGAGGACATTCAAGGGAAGGTGCTTTTTTGCATGTCATTTGCAGATGGTATTCTTCTCATTGATATAATTATAAATTATAAATGGAGCTAAAATAAAGCTTGAGTTGTGAAGAACTATTTTAGAATTTTAAGGATTTCATTTTAATAGATCCAAATTAGGATAAGTATAAGATACAACATCCGTAGACATATTATTAAGATGAGTGAGAGGTTCTAATATCTTGATTTAATCATACTAGATAATTGTAAAATTTAGGGTGATTAATAGGATTCGATCTGACTTACTGAAGTGGGGGGTTTGTTTCTATGGTGTTGTCTAACAAAATTTTTTACTTACAATTAAAAGAAAGTTTTATAGAATATATATGACTAATAATATTGTATTGGACCTAAGGTCGTAAGGTAGAAATATGTCAATAAAATAATTATTACAGAGATGAGGATGCTAATGGATGAGTGTATATGCAAAAGATATGATTAGAAATGAGTTTGTGTGTAGCAATATTGGAGTAGCATCTATTAAATTTGTCTTATATAGTTCAGGCTGGAGTAGCACTAGTCCTTATAGTAGCATCAGTAAGTATAGATCATTAGATGACTTGGTTAGGAAAATTGAGTTAATAATTTTTTTTTCTTGTTAAAATGTGAAGAGGAAGACAAACAATGAAGCAACAAGCAACTCTTAGAATTAATCCTTATTTAATTGAAGTGTAAGGAGGGGGCAGATTTGATCATGTACTACGAAGACAAAGGATTCATGCAATTAACTTCACTTAGTGGGACTAAGATTTGATGGTATTAATTTTATAGAACATGTACCGTTTAGTAACATCAGTAAGTATAGATCATTAGATGACTTGGTTAGGAAAATTGAGTTAATAAATTTTTTTTCTTGTCCTTATAGTAGCATCAGTAAGTATAGATCATTAGATGACTTGGTTAGGAAAATTGAGTTAATAATTTTTTTTTCTTGTTAAAATGTGAAGAGGAAGACAAACAATGAAGCAACAAGAAACTCTTAGAATTAATCCTTATTTAATTGAAGTGTAAGGAGGGGGCAGATTTGATCATGTACTACGAAGACAAAGGATTCATGCAATTAACTTCACTTAGTGGGACTAAGATTTGATGGTATTAATTTTATAGAACATGTACCGTTTAGTAGCCAAATTTATGCAGGATTTACTACTTTAGTAAATTTGTAGACGTAGTTAATAAAACTAAGTTGTGATAATAAACACTAAACTCCATTGCCAGGTCCCAAATCCTGAATGTGAAAGAAGAAGATTGTTTTAATTAGTCGACAGTCGGTGTAAATTTTTGTTAAATCTAATTATGTCATTATTCCCTTAAATATTTGTGCTAGAGCTAGGGCGTCTCTTGAAGCTACATGTTGCATTTCTTGGATGTAGTGAGAGTGGGCTAAGGTCGCCACATCAACAATGCTCGGATGCATGCCAAATATACAAGGATTATTGTATTATGGACGAATGCGGGTAAAGAAGCAAGTCTTTGATTCTAAATTAAGATTAGATTGTTTGAGTATTGGTACTCTTATTGGCAAGGCTTTTTAGTTAGTTGATATAACAATAAATAAGAGGATTAATATATTATGCCTTCAAGAAATTAAGTGGATGGGAGAAAAAGCAAAAAAATTGATAGTATAAGCTTTTAGTACTTGGTAAGAATCATTATAGGAATGGTGTGGGTATTATTCTGGATAATAATTTAAAGGATAATATCGTGGTTGCTAAGAAATTGGAAGATAAAATTATATTTTTAAACTTTAATTGCAAGTGTTTATGCCCCCTCATATATGATTGGATACATGTACAAAAAAATATTTTGGCATGATTTGGATGTGTTTGTTCAAGGAATACCTCAAATGGAGATGCTTTTTATAGGAGATCTATATTGATATGCTGGATGAGTATTTAAAGAGTTAATAGTATTCATGTTGGTTTTAGTCTTTGAAAGATTAATGAAGGAAGAATAATTTTGGAGTTTTTTTTAGCTTACTTTAAGAAAAAGGAGGAATATATTATTACTTCTAAAAATGGGATTCTTAAAATTCAGATTGATTATTCTCTTAAGGAAAAGAGATCATATATTTTTGTAAGAATTGTAAAGCTATTCTAAGTGATTGTTTGATAATCTAACATTGTTTAATATTTTGGATTTGAAAATAAGGGGCAACTTATTAATATTAAATTTAATATATTAAAATTAGATGGTAAAATCTTTAGAACTGTCATATTCAACAAAAGTTCACTTCAATTTTGGTTAATACAAAATCTTGTCTCATATTTAATAATATTGCATATTCATAAGCATAACACCCCATGAAGAATTTATTTGATAAGTAGATGTAGAAGAACATTATTTCAACATTTATAGTCCCATATGCCAACTCTTAAAGATGCAGCAAAGGTACACGCATAAGGTGGGCTTCGAGTTGAGTTTGAGTCAAGCCAGCCTAGACTCGAACTCAAAATTTTTGAGCTGAGCCGATGCTAACTCAACTTGAACTCAACTCGAAAATTTGTAATCGAGTCAAAATGTTTCGAGTTTCAGTTCGAGTTTCGAGTTTCGAGTTTCAGGCCAAATTGCAAGCCCTATACACACAATAAGAACCATGAATTATAGGGGTTCTAAAACCAAATGTCTTGCATTGTTGAATTAATAAGGTATGACGAAGGCATTTAGTTGTATAAGATTTATCCAATTCCAACTCGACTTGAACTCAACTCAAAAATTTCTAATCGAGTCAAAATATTTCGAGTTTGAGTTCGAGTTTCGAGTTTCAGGTCAAATTGCCAGGCCACATAATAAGAACCATGAATTCTAGGGGTTTTTGTGATGACCCGACGCCGGTTCAGCGGAAATCGTTTCAACATCGGGTGTTCACCTACCGTATGATCATATTGAGCAACTTGAGAGAAAAAAAAGAAACACATACAAAAGCCAAATATATTTTTCATTTATTTCAATATTTCAAAATACAAGATTCTTTTATCGTACTCTTCGTACAAAAGTGAGAAATAAAATAAAAAGATAAAAGATAAGCAAAACAGCGTTGTGGATCTATCAACAAGATTAAAAATTTTAAGCATTAGGGTTCTTGCGTGTATTCTCCCAGAAGCACCTGACCTGGTATTGCACAGAAAATAATATCGGGATCGGAATTCTCAGTAATTAGAGAATATTTTAAGCATTGCAGTACACAATAATATTTACACTTTAAAAGATGCGATTAGCGGGAATAAGGCGGTAAGGAAATGCAGGAAAAGTATGGCAATAGCGCGAAATAAATAAACAATTTTCTGCAACAAGTATTATCATAAAATGAAGGTTACTGATGTCATTTTTCAGTAACTAATCTCGAATGTTACTGATGTTATTTTCTTATAACAATCCAGAATGTTACTAATGTCATTTTTCAGTAAACCCCGAATGTTTCTTGATGTCATTTTCGAGTAACAACCTCGAATGTTACTGATGTCATTTTTCAGTAATAGCTCCGAATGTTGGTTCCAAGCAACCAACTAAGCTACAATATGAATTTAGCTCGAAAGCGAGGCTAAACAACAGTAAAAATGCAAAATATAATATTTGTCATGTATTGGGTACCTTTGTTCTTTAAGTTTGGATAAGTGACAGTTCGCTCAATTTGCATTGAAGTTTCTGATATTTTAGCATTTAGCCAAAGTTCTTATGAATATTATCTTCTTTTAAGTATTTGATAGATATTTTATAATCTTGCTCATAAATGATAATTCATTATGGAGAATTCATTTTATCCTATCAATTACAAATTAACCAGCTCGTAAGCTAATTCGCTCGTAAAACAAATTAGCTCGAGCTAGAGATTGAGCTCAATTAACAAATCGAGCTTAAGCTCAAGCCGGATCCAACTTAAGCTCGACTTGGCTTGCCTCTACTCATAATGCAGTATGCGTTAGAATCTTTCTTTTCCTACAGCATTAAAAAAGTTAAGAGAAGAATATCTCTAACCTTCAAGATTAGGATCGCCGAAAAATGTAGAGAGGTCGAAATGGGTGGCCGGACGGCTGGCCGGGGTGGCTGCAGCAAGAGGGCTGGCTGTTAGCGGCAGGAGGGGGCTGCTGGGTGGTCGGCTGCTACTGGAGGGCTGCGAGAGAGGAGGTTGATTTCTGCTGGGGAAGGGAGGAGCTGGTAGGAGGGTGGCTGGCTGGCAGCGGCAGGAGGGGGCTACTGGGTGGCCGGCTGCTATTGGAGGGCTGACAGGGGCTGCGAGAGAGGAGGCCGACTGTTGCTGGGGAAGGGAGGAGCTAGTAGGAGGGTGGCTGGCTGGCAGCGGCAGGAGGGAGAGGGTCGAGCTGTTACTGGCTGTGGGAGCTGGCTGGAATGGCAGGAAGGTGAGGGTTGGGAGTTGATAAATAGGTGCAGGAGGGGGGTCTTTATGGCGCATGTTCTCTGCGCCTGTACGGGCCCTTGGTACGAAAGCTTCTTCCGCCAGAGGCGAAAAATTTCGCACGGAATGGCAAGCGCGGGGAGAAAAGCTTAAAGGAAATTAAAAAAAAAATTAAACTTAAATTATTCGCATTTTTTTGTCGTTTGGCTTCCAAAAATAACGAAACTTGACACTGAGGTGTGTTATGACATAACAAACACCCTCGAGCTAAATTTTTTTGATTCAGAGTTATATTTTATTTGATATTAATTTTTAAAGTTTTAAACTTCAAAAATTAACCACGATCAAACCGGCCCTCTGAATTGGATGAAACTTTTCAAGCAACCTTTAAATAGTATGCTTAACACAACGACACTGAAAACGATGAATTCAGACACGTATTTTAATGTTCTTAATTTATAGAATTTAAATAATTCAGAAAATAAAGCGGGAGCTTCCGTTATTCGGATTTCTCCTAAACTAGGGCACTTTGATCTAAAAATTATTCTTATCTAACTGCATTTTTGTTTGCCATAATTTGAAATTCCACGGGATCATAATTTCTGAGGCAGGATTTGACCTAATTCACAAAGTAACGACTTTTGGTCGTTACAGTTTTAAAACCAAATATCTTGCATTGTTGAATTAATAAGGTACGATGAAGGCATTTAGTTGTACAAGGTTCATCTAAATATATAAAAATAATTGGACTACTTACAAACACAAGTCAGTGGATGTCAGAAGCGTCGTCAGAAGTGTCGTCGGAAGAGTTGTCAACGTCGGAAGCGTCGACATTGTAGACGTTAGAAACGACATCGACGTCGTTTGGTCAGGAGGTGCGTCAACATTGTAAGTTGCGTGGATGAAGAGACATTAACACAGAGAACCTTAGTTGCGCAGTTGTCGGAATCAGCATCAACGTCGGAAGGGTGAATGTTATAAGCGTTGTCGACGCGGAGGGCATCGTCTAAGCATTCGTCGATCGCTCCATTTGACTAGAGATGCTGAGAGATGAAGAGACATTAACACAGAGAACCTTAGTTGCACAGGAGAAGAAGTCGCAACCTGCATGGAGAAAAAATTAATGGCTCCTCGTATATAGAAATTTGCCCGCTTGAATTATATTTACCCTTAATTTCGAATGCAAATGATCGTAGGAACGACAAAGTGACAACAGTACCAAAAAAATCACTTAAATAAAATTCATGGGACCAAAAAGAATATTTGTAAGAGTCAAAGGCAAAATTGAACATTTTGTAAGAGTCAAAGGCAAAATTGAACATTTTGCAAGAGTCAAGAAACCATTTTGATAATTTAGCACCCAAAATTTTGGGAACAAATTCAATTTTGAGCATCTTTAGTTAATTGATATTACAAGTTCAACTGTAAAATCCTTCATCCTGGTATTTGATATGTTTTGTGAGAATTCTTGCAATCGGAGCCATTCAATCCCTTATTCATCCTGGTATTTGATCTGTCATTGTTCATTGTAGAGCAGATAATCTTTACTTTTATTTTTGTGTTGCAATCTTGATTTGGAACATTTTAATAATTTTTCTTTATATGCTATAAAAATAGGATTCATTTTTGCTTTTATTAGGACTCGTTTTTGGTTATGTAAATTTTTTCTCTGCCAATGTGGTTTTGGATTGCCATTCTTTGAGCACATAGTGAGGATGAGGATGGCAATGTTCAAGATATTACTCATGTTCCGACATCAAGCCTGAATTGCACAGTTTGGTTCATCTTTTTTTGCCTTCCTTTTTTTCTTGCATTTTATTATTTTTAATTTTGCTTATAGATTGAATTTTGTTAAAAATTGCACTTGGAAAATAGTTGTGTGCATATGCGTGTGCCCGTGTGGGCACAAGCGTAGGTGTAAGAGGGTATTATAACATTGAATTAGGAATTTCAATTTATTCCAACTTTCTAGCAACGAATTTCAAGAATTTTGTGATTTTGAAACCCTAATTATGATAACTTTATATTTTATTTTTCACTTCATTTAAATTCAAAATGTGTTTATTTTGGGAGTAATACGTTATGAGGTTTTTTGCATAATCTCTTTTTTTTTTAGCATTTCTGTACAAGTTAGGCTACTATATTTGAGTACTTTTTTGAAAGAGTGACAGTTCAAAACAGAAAATCACCTTTTTTTTCATTGACAAACGATAAAATTCAATGATGCAATAATTCTGAACTAATAACGTGTCATCAAAAACTGTAACTAGGTGAATACAAAATGATTAGCTGAGTGAAACTTTAATCCTTTTTACTTAAAGCAGGTTTCTCTTATGGCTAGTTGAAATGCTACTAGAATATCTTTACTTTGGAGTTTTGAAATGCTGTTGATTAAGGAATTGCTAAGCTTTTTCCCTGCAATTTCTATATAAAATTTGTTCCTGAGGAATTACCTCATGAAATTCAAAGATAAATGGAAAATCATCTTTTAGCTAGATCTGATGAATGTGAATCGATGTCAAGGAAGCATAAACTTGAGGAGCATTATCTATTAGAATGTTTTTGTCAGCGATCCTCAAGAACATTTTCATCAACTTAGGAATAATTATTTCTGATTGTGTGAGGGTTTTATGTGCAGCTAAATTCTTTTGAACTGATGGAAATAGAGAAAATTGTCAAAATGGTCTCTTCTTTCTTGCAATTTGTTCATTTTAATCATTGACTATTATATATAAACAAGAGTCAAGGATTAAAATAAATAAATTGTAACAGTCAAAGGACGCTTTTGATAATTATCTTGATGTCAATACTGATGAAATTAAGGCTAATATTATTTTTATTCATGCTATGGTTAAGCAAGTCTAAAGTAGTTTTGGTTAATTTTATTGGATAATTTGAGTTTGATAGGGTAGTTTGTTTTTTATATACTCAGATGAAGCTGGTAATGGAAAGAAGTGGATGGGAATAGGAGATTAATGGGTACCTGATGGGGGAGTTATGAGAGGAAAAAAAGTCTCATGGCTACTTGAGATGAGTAGCGATGATCTAAAATGAGAGCGAGTGCCAAAGGAAGAGTTTTATTTCATTCAACATGTTCAATATGGCAAATGATCATGTTACCTTGACAATACTGGATTGTGTAAATCTATATATTAATTGATATTCATTCTCTACTTGCGCTTGTGGAAAACAATTTCAGCCATATTCTGAAATTGACTATAGCATTTCTCATACGTTCTTTCATAAAACTTTATTAATTTATTTTAGCTGAAGTTTTGTTTGTTGGTTTTGGAGACAGTTAGTAGAGGGACGAGAAAAGGAAAACAGCATTATTTTGTTTCCTCCATCTGATCAACAAGCACATGAACTTCAAATGCTTACAATGACTCAAGATCTTGCAGCTACATTGTTGATGGAGTTTGAAAAATGGGTTCTACTTGCAGAATCTACTGGGACTATCTTGAAGACGCCTTTAGATTCTCAATCCAATTTAAGCTCTGAGGAGGTTTGTTGTTTATGTTACTTCTGTAGTTATGATTATTCTGGTTCTCAATTTTAAAGAAAGATAAACGAGTTCTTGTAGGTTTCAAAAGTTCTTGTGTTGGTTAAGCTTGTTTTATCTATGAACTTCAGGTGATAAAAGCTAAAAAGAGGAGGCTTGCTCGAGCTCAGAAAACAATAGGGGATTATTGTTTATTAGCTGGATCACCTGCTGATGCAAATGCACATTTTGTTACGGCAATAGAACTGGCCAGGTTAACTGGAGATGTGTTCTGGCATGCTGGTGCTTTGGAGGGGAGTGTTTGTGCTCTGCTGGTATGTAAACGGGGATTATTAATGTATGCTTTTGTACATTGTACACTTGGAATTTATAAATGCCAAAGCATTTAACAAAGTTTGAGTGAACAGGAAAGTGTTGCAGTAATTTTTTGTACCAGCAATTTTATAATTAATTTCTTTTGTTTTCTTAATGGATTAACATTCCTAGTTCTTGATTGAGAAACGTGACACCATTTAAAAGCTTTAGTTAATAGCTGGAAATGTAATCCTTATGATGATAGCTTAACTTTCTGCAGTATGCAGGTTGATCGCATGGATGAAAGAGATTCTCTTTTAGAGGAGGAGGTCAAGTATCGCTATTACACCGTCATTCAACTTTATAAGAGATCATATTTACAAGATAATGCACAGAGGTAGATAAACAATCACCCTTAACTTATGTGGATCTGTCTTTATTTATAGAAAACATTGAAGCTTCTCAAAGAATAATCATACCAGTATTATGATTCTCTCTCTTTTTTCACGGTTGCGCATTCAAGTAGGAAAGAAACTAACATATGAAGTTCATAATACATATGTTTGCACTGTAGTTTTTCAATCATTTTGACCTGTGATGGTATCTGTCAAATGCATACATAAATATTTTTTTTGAAGACAAAGGGTGGATGGATCTCTTCTCATTATTAAATATAAAGTAGTTTAGTAATACATTTATTTATAAAATAATATTATTAGTAAGTTGCTTAGTTGATTAATTTGTTAAATTAGTTTTCGGCTACTGCTAAGTGCCCAATTTTGTGTTAAACATTTCAAAGTGTTGAGAAAAATACCTATCTCTTAAATTATATCTCTTTTTTTATCTCTCATTTACAAATTCCATTGTGTTTGAATGAACTAAAGGTTAAATTATACTTTTCTGAAATGATTTTAGTTAATTAATAAATTTAAATTACGAAATGCACACAAGTAGTTTTAATTATTCTTTTGGTTTATATCTAAAGCATACAAGTAATTGTTATGTTAATAGTTATCAATATGCCAAAAAAAAATCCTTACTTATTTGCAGTTTGATTAAAGTGGTGTTAACACTGTAATATTAGTTACAGTTCTGCAGGTATTTTAACATTAAATGCGTATAATTGTATATAGTACAAATGTTAAGATTAAAATTAGAAATATATGTCTTTCATACTTTATTCATATGCATTGTGATGGCCTGATGCCTGTTCAGCAGAAACTGTTCAGACATCGGGTGTTCACTTACCGCAGGATCATATTGAGTAATGAAACAAAAGTGACACATATAAAAATATAAAATATTTCTCATTTATTTCAAGCTTCATATTACAAGATCTAACATCGTATTCCTCGTACAAAAGCGAAAAATAAATATAATATAAAATATAAGCAAAAACAGCGTCGTCGTAGATCCGTTTGCAGATTAAAAATTTTTTTAAGCATTAGGGTTCTTGTTTAAGCTCTTTCAGATGTACTGACCTGGTATTGTACAACAAATAATACCGGGATTAAAATTCTCAGTAATTAGAGAGTACTCTAAGTGCCACAATAATCAATGCAATATTACATTTTATAATAACAGAGATGCGATTTGCGAAAGAGATGCAGGAACGATATTAAGGTAAAAGCGCAAATGAAATAATTAATTTCCTGCAAAAGATATTAGCACAAAAATGCAGGTTACTGATGTCGTTTTTCCAGTAACCTGCAATGAATGTTGTTACTGATGTCTTCTTTCCAGTAACAACCCACAAATGCTATTACCGATGCCATTTTTTTGGTAATTAGCCACAAATGCCGTTACTGATGTCATTTTTCCAGTAACTGGCCACGAATACTATTACTGATGTCTTCTTTCCTGTAATTAGCCACGAATGTGTCATTTTTCCAGTAATTAGTCATGAATGTTGTCACGTTGGTTCTGAACAATCAACAAAGTTTCAAATTAAAATTTTGGCTCAAAGCAATTAAAAGCTAAGCAGTAGTAAAATACAAAATGTAATACTTGTCATATACTGGGTACCTTTTTGTATTTTAAGTTTGGATGAGTGACAGTTCGCTCAATCTGCATTTTAAGTTTCTAATATTTTAGTATTTTAGCCAATTATTTTAGGAATATTATTTCTTTTTAAGGATTTACATTCTTCTTTCTTGTCTTTATTCTTTCATATTCTTATAATGATATAAGTCTTTAATTAGTCATTTTATGTAATCTTATCATGTTATGAAAGAATAAAAAGTAGAATTTAATTGATTGATTAGAAATATAATAGACATTTTTATTTACATTTTTACTGTTATCCATTATGATAATGTGAACGATGTATTTGAGATGTTAATATTATTATTTATTATTATCATACTTATGATTAAGCACAAAAGGAAAAATTTCAGTTCTTTTCTTTTCCATTTCTTATCTTAGATTAGGACTGCTTGGAAAATGAAGGAAGGCTGGAGGCTGGAGGAGAGTTGTGGGGGCTGGTAGGGGCTGAGGAGGAAGCTAGCAGCTTGCTGGCTGTTATGGGCTGAGGGAGGAGTTGCTATGGGGCTGGTAGAGAAGCTGGTAGGGGCTGGAATGGGAGCTGGCTGCTGCTGTTGTGGGGCTGAGGGTAAGATGGCTGTTGCTGTAGGGCTGAGAGGAGAAGTTGGCTGCTGTTGTAGGGCGGAGAGGAGGAGAGGACTGCTGCTGTTGTAGAGGAGAAGGGGGGCTGCTATGAGGCTGAGGGAGGAGGGCTGGCAGCTTGCTGCTGTTGTATGGCTGAGGGGGAGGGTTGGCAGCTGAGAAGGAGGGGCTGCTGCTGCTGTGAGGTTGAGGGAGGAGGGCTGGAAGCTGAAGATGAGGGGCTGCTGCTGCTGTGAGGCTGAGGGAGGAGGGCTGTGGGGCTGCTATTGGCTTGCAAGGTGGCGGCTGGCTGCTGGCCGACTGCTAGTTGGGGCTGGGAGCTGCTGTTTGAGAGGAGAAGCGAGGGAGCTGCTGGCTGTGGGAGGGGAGAGGTTGCTGGAGGCTTGGCAGGAGGCTGCCGGCTGGGAATGGGGTGCTGGTTGGGGCTGGGAGCAGCTGTGTGGAAGAAGAGAGTTGGCTGTGTAGAGAGGAGAAGGAGGGAGGGGAGGGGTTTTAATAGAGAAAGAGGGATGAGATAAGGGATAAGGGATAATGGTGCATTTAGTACCATTATGGGGCTAAAGGCCATAAAGGCAGCATGCTTTGGCAGAAGTTATCGCCAATTTTGGAACTTGATCGTAAGAAAAAGGGTGAGGGAGAAGGAATAGAGAAAAAGTTAAAAGAGAATTTCTTAAAACTATTTAGACTTAAATTAATTGTATTTTTTGTCGTTTGACATCCAAATATAATGAAACTTGACACTGAGGTGTGTTATTACAGACACCCTCGCGCCAAAAATTTTCGATTCAGAATAATATTTTATTTTATATTAATTTTTGAGTTTAAAACTTTCAAAAATTAACCATAATCAAATCGGCGCTCAGAATTTGATGAAACTTCTCGAGCAGCCTTTGAATAATATACTGATCATAACGACATTAAAAATGATAAATTCGGGCATGTATTTCAATGTTCAAGATTTTTAGAATTTAAATAATTCAGGAAATAAAACGAGAGCTTCCGTTATTCGTATTTCTTCCAAACTAGGGCACTTTGATCTTTAAAAGAAATCTTACCTATGGTATTTTTATTTGCCATAATTTGAAATTTCCCGGGATCCTGATTTCTAAGGTGGATTTTGACCTAATTTGCAAAGTAACGACTTTGGGTTGTTACAAACTCCCTTACTTAAAAACAATGTCGTCCTCGACATCATAAGAATAAAAATAAGACTTTAAGGAAGTTTGATTTTCCTTAATTAGGAAATAACTCCGAATATTCCCTTCGCATAACATTTTCTTTTTCCCACGTGGCTTCTTTTGCAGTGTGATTGTGCCATTGTACTTTAACCATCAGAATCATTCTACTTCTTAATTTATGGCGGTCATTCTCAATGATTTGGAGTGGCTTTTCGACATAAGTTAAGTCGGGCTGAATTTTGACTGTTGAATCAGAAATTTGTTGGGAGGATTCCTGGAGGCGTTTGCGGAGTGTCGAAACATGGAAAACGTTGTGTATGGCAGAAAATCTTTCAGGAAGTTTAAGCATGTAAGCCGAACTCCCAATTTTTGCTAATTTTTAGATAGGCACGATTACCAACGTGAAATTCTAGCATCCGATATTTGGCATCATGATACTTCTTCTGTCGATCCTGGGCTGCCGCAATTCGGCTTTTGATTTGGCTTATCTTTTTATTTGTTTCTTCAATCAACTCTGAGCTATAAATTTGAACGTTTCCGACTTGTGTCCAAGCTAGTGGAGTACTGCACTTTCTCCCATATAAGGTTTCATAAGGAGCCATCCCAATACTCGCTTGATGGCTATTATTATATGTGAATTCGATTAAAGGACAGCTTTTCCCAATTACCACCAAAATCTAGAATACTCAACCGTAATAGATCTTCGAGTATTTGATTAACTTTTTCAGTTTGCCCGTCTGTCTGTGGGTGGAAGGCGGTGCTTAAAGCTAGTACAGTTCTCAAATCGCGATGTACCGCTTGCCAAAATCGGGTCGTAAATCTGCTTTCTCGATCTGAGACTATGACTTTTGGAATCCCATGAAGTCTAGTTATTTCCTTGATATAGAGCTTGGTTAATCTTTCAACGGTGTCAGTTTGCTTAATAGGAATAAAATGGGCTGATTTAGTCAGTCGGTCCACTATTACCCAAATTGCATCTGTTCCTGAATGACTCCTAAGTAACCCCATAACAAAGTCCATAGAAATGCCTGACTTCTGATGCTCAGCTTTTACTAAGCAGCATACATGGTACTTAGCAATAAACTCAGCCACATTCTTTTAAGCTCTGGCCACCAAAATACTCTCTTTAAATCCTGATACATTTTGTTGTTTTCGGGATGAACTGAATATCCTGAGTTATGAGCTTCACTTAGTATCTGGTTTCGAATGTATGCGTTATTAGGGACCCAAACTCTGTTCCTGTGATATATATAATTCCCTTGTTGGAGTTGTAAGTCTAATTGGCGCCCACTTTCTATGTTCTTCTTTAGTTTTGAATACTCCGGGTCTTGTTCTTGAGCAATATGTATTTGTTGCAGAAGTGAAGGTTCAGTGGTACTTATCTGGAGTAGTTCGTTTAATTGCTTGTTGGAAATGGGTTTTATCTTTAGTTTTAGGAGCTCTTCTACCAAGGGGCTTGCCATTACATCTCGTTTAGAGATGCTTTTCTGCTAAGGGCATCAGCGACAATGTTGGCTTTACCGGGGTGATATGTGATACTAAGATTGTAGTCACAGATGAATTCAAGCCATTTTCTTGGCCTGCAATTCAGTTGTTTCTGGGTAAAAATATACTTTAGGCTTTGGTGGTCGGTAAAGATCTCGCTTCGTACTCCATACAAGTAGTGTCTCTAGATTTTTAGGGCAATAACAACCGATGCTAACTCCAGATCGTGAACTAGGTAATTCTTTTCGTGTTTCTTTAATTGCATTGAGGCATAGGCAATTACCTTTCCTTCCTGCATTAAGACGCATCCAAGCCAATGTTGGACGCATCAGTGAACACTTGAAAATTAATCCCCTCTTGTGGTAAGATCAGGATTGGTGCGGCGGTTAGCAATTCTTTTAATTTATGGAATGTTTGCTCGCATTCTTGACTCCAGATGAAAGGTACCGCTTTTTGAGTTAACCTTGAAAGAGGTGAAGCTAATAGTGAAAATCCCTTAACAAATTTTCGATAGCAGCCTGCTAGACCCAAAAAGATACGAATTCGGTCACAGAAGAGGGTTGCGGCCAATCCTAAATGGCGCTTATCTTATTCTGATCAACTTGTATCCCTTCAGCACTGATCACATGACCTAGAAAGGCAACAGTTTTAAGCTAAAATTCACATTTTGCAAATTTTGCAAATAGCTGATGTTCCATTAATGTGTTCAAAATGAGTTTTAGGTGATTTTCGTGTTCTTCTTCATTTTTGGAGTAAATCAGGATGTCGTCAATAAACACGATCACAAATTTATCCAAGAAGGGTCTAAGAACTCGCTGCATTAAATCCATAAAGACTGATGGAGCATTGGTTAATCCAAATGACATTACCAAAAACTCGAAATGTCCGTAACGAGTTCTAAAGGCTGTTTTTGGAATGTCTTCCTCTCGCACTCGGACTAGATGATATCCTGATCGTAGATCTATTTTGGAGAAGACTTTAGCCCCAGCGAGTTGATCGAATAGATCGTCTATTCGAGGCAGCAGATATTTATTCTTTATAGTTATCTTGGTTCAATTCCCGATAGTCAATGCACATGCGCATTGATCCATCATTTTTCTTTACAAAAAGAACTAGAGCTCCCCATGGCGACCCGCTGGGTTTAATAAGACCCTTTTCCATTAGGTCCTGCAATTGCTCGTGAAGTTCTTGCAGCTCTTTTGGGGCTAAACGGTATGGTGCTTTTGACAGAGGTTGAGACCCAGTACTAATTCAATAGAAAAATCTACTTCCCTTACTGGAGGTAGACCAGGGAGCTCGTCGGGGAAGACATCTGGAAAATCCTTTACCACTCTGGTTTTTAATAAAGAGATGTCTTCTTCTGGCTTATTTATTATAGAGATTAGGTAGGCTTCGCATCCCTTGCGGATTAACTTCTCTGCTTTGAGTGCGCTGATTAGAGAAGCGTTAACACCTAATTTGCCTATGAATATTTTTGGTTTTTGTTCTTTCTTAAAAATAATCTTCTTTTTCTGACAATCAATGACTGCCTTATGCATACTTAACCAATCAATCCTTAAGATGATATCAAAGTTTGTTATAGGGAGGATTTGTAGAGTGGCCTTGTAAACCTCATTATTGATTGGAATATTACAATTGCAAAATTACTGAGTGCTCATGGTGGCACCGGAGGGCAGTTCGATCTTTAATATGTTGGTCAATTCACAATACAGAATATCTAAAGTCTTAGCGCAATTGTTTGAAATAAAGGAGTGGCTTGCTCCCGTATCAAACAATACGTTAAAAAGTTTGCAATTAATTTAAATGGTGCCTAAAAAGAAATAATTAACATAAATGTATGCAATTGTGAAAAGATTTAAGTAGGGAAAGGGACGTATCTGACACTACGTCGTTGTCGTCAGGTGCCACGACAGGAGTAAGGGTGTACACCCTTGCTGGAACGGTGGCTCTAGGGGTTTGACCATTCCTTTGGGCAGGTGCTACTGTTATTGCAACTTGCCTAGGAGTACCACCTCTTCGTGGGTTATTGGCGGGGGCTGCTGGTGCTGAATTTTGTCTTGGGGCAGACCTTGCCCCTGGGATAACATCTCCGTCTATTGTCTTCCTGGCGATACAATGACGATAACCATGATCGGAGTGCCCGCAAGTAAAACAGCGGTCTTGCCCGTGGTAGCATCTTCCAATTAGGTGAGGTCGATTACAAACCACGCCTTCATCGATATTGGGAGCTCTTGCGGACAGTTGGTACGCTTTGGCGGGAGGAGGGTAACTGGGACGTTTGTACATCTCCTGATCCCTATCAGACGTGATCGGTCTTTTTCCATGCCTTTCTGCGATCACTTGCTTGTTATGTTCTAGTATTGTCGCACAATCTAACAGATCGGCAAATTTTGTATGCCTCAGTGAAATCAGATTAGTGCGAATGCTGTCCTTTAAACCCTCTAAAAATCTACTGCACCTTGAAGGTTCGCAATCTACAAGCTTAGGTGCATAACGAGAGAGTTTTGTGAACTCGTCTCGTAGGTTGCCACAGATCGGTCGCCCTGAGCTACCTTTATAAATTGGCTCTCAAGTATCGTCTGGGCTGAATGAGGAATATAGCGGCTCCTGAATGCAGCCGTGAACTCTTCCCATGGTATGTCTTCCAAACTGACGTCTTTAAAGGTTGTCTCGAATGTGATCTTCCACCACTTCTCGGCCTCACCCTCTAGCAAAGATTTTGCTAATCTGACCTCCTCGCTTGATGGACACTTCAAGCTGTCTAATTTACTTTCAACAGCCTGGATCCAGTCCTCAGATTCCATAGGTTGGGCTGAGCCGTTGAAGGTAGGAGGATTCAGCTTAAGAAAGGCTTGCAGGGCATCGTCTACCCGCAATCTTTGAGGGAGCTCTGGTGCGAGCAGGGAGGTAGAAGTTTTCCCTTGGTTTGAAAGGGCTTGCAGAACAGCTTATAATAGACGATCCGTTCTATTGTCTGCTTTAGATGAGGAGACTGTGGTCTTAACTGGGGTTTCGGTCGGTACGGAGAGGAATCCTTCATCGGAATCCATCTGTTTGGATATGATTAATAAACTTGAGTTAAGAAAATAAAATTGTAATTTATTGAAATAACAATTAATCGCAGTGATAAAAGATTTCAACTTTTGGTTAAAAAAAAAATTCATAATTTGTTTTGTAAAAAGTTTCTATTTAATAAAGATTTGTATGAAGAAAAAGGGCATATATACAAGATCCTATACTAGGTTTCCTACTAATTAGAGGAGTTATGACTAGTTGACTTCCTCTTTGATGTGGATACGAGGTGGTCTTTAGCTTTCCTCTTCCCTTTGGAAGAAGAAGCTGTTGTGTTGTCGGTCTTGATGAGCTTCTTTAAGTTATGAAGCTCATCCTGCAGCTGGAGGACTTGACGTTTCTGTATGTTGTCTTTTCTTAAAATTTCCCACTTCATCATGGACCTCTTTTTCTAGCTCATATATTCGATTCCTGAATGTAGATACCCACCAAGCTAGGGTACTTTTCACTTCTTTTAATTTCTCTGCGTCATATCTTGTCCCTGTAGTGGGGGTATCCATGTTTATGCTTGGATCAGATATCCTGGAGTGTGAGGAGCCACTGTTACTCCCCTCATCCTCAAAATATTCGATCATGTCCTCATTTGGATTCATCTATAAAACAATGACAAAATATTATATTTACAGTTCCAAGTTATCTTAGATTGTATATATCTTTATTTTTACATGTATACTATTTTCTTCCAAAAGCACTCAATCCTGCTCTGATACCAACTGTGATGGCCCGATGCCGGTTCAGCAGAAATTGTTCCGACATCGGGTGTTCACTTACCGCAGGATCATATTGAGTAATGAAAGAAAAGGGACACATATAAAAATATAAAATATTTCTCATTTATTTCATATTACAAGATCTAACATCGTATTCCTCGTACAAAATCGAAAAATAAATATAATATAAAATATAAGCAAAAACAGCGTCATCGTAGATCCTCGTATTCCTCGTACAAAAGCAAAAAATAAATATAATATAAAATATAAGCAAAAACAGCGTCGTCGTAGATCCGTTTGCAGATTGAAATTTTTTTTAGCATTATGGTTCTTGTTTAAGCTCTTCCAGAAGTACCTGATCTGGTATTATACAGCAAACAATACCGTGATTGAAATTCCCAGTAATTAGAGAGTACTCTAGGTGCCACAATAATCAATGCAGTATTACATTTTATAATAGCAGAGTTGCGATTTGCGAAAGAGATGCAGGAAAGATATTAAGGTAAAAACGCAAATGAAATAATTAATTTTCTGCAAAAGATATTAGCATAAAAATGCAGGTTACTGATGTCGTTTTTTCCAGTAACCTGCCATGAATGTTGTTACTGATGTCTTTTTTCCAGTAACAACCCACGAATGCTATTACTGATGTCTTCTTTCTAGTAATTAGTTACAAATGCTGTTACTTATGTCATTTTTCCAGTAACTAGCCACGAATGTTGTCACGTTGGTTCCGAACAACCAACTAAGCTTCAAATTAAAATTTTGGCTCAAAGCAACTAAAAGCTAAGCAGTAGTAACAATACAAAATGTAATACTTGTCATATACTGGGTAACTTTTTGTCCTTTAAGTTTGGATGAGTGACAGTTCGCTCAATCTGCATTTTAAGTTTCCAATATTTTAGTATTTTAGCTAATGATTTTAGGAATATTATTTCTTTTTAAGGATTTACATTCTTCTTTCTTTATCTTTATTCTTTCATATTCTCATAATGATATGTCTTTATTTAGTCATTTTATGTAATCTTATTATGTTATGAAAGAATAAAAAGCAGAATTAAATTGATTGATTAGAAATATAATAGACATCTTTATTTATATTTTCACTATTATCCATTATGATAATGTGAACGATGTATTTAAGATGTTAATATTATTATTTATTATTATCATACTTATGATTAAGCACAAAAGGAAAAATTTTATCTTTTTTCTTTTTCATTTCTTACCTTAGATTAGGACTACTTGGAAAATGAAGGAAGGTTGGAGGAGGGTTGTGGGGGCTGGTAGGGGCTAAGGAGGAAGCTAGCAGCTTGCTGGCTGTTATGGGCTGAGGGAGGAGTTGCTGTGGGGCTGGTAGAGAAGCTGGTAGGGGCTGGAATGGGAGCTGGCTGCTGTTGTTGTGGGGTTGAGGGTAAGATGGTTGTTGCTGTAGGGCTGAGAGGATAAGTTGGCTGCTGCTGTAGGGCGGAGAGGAGGATAGGACTGCTGTTATAGAGGAGAAGGGGGCTGCTGTGAGGCTGAGGGAGGAGGGCTGGTAGCTTGCTGTTGTTGTATGGCTGAGGGGGAGGGGCTGCTGCTGCTGTGAGGTTGAGGGAGGAGGGCTGGCAGCTGATGAGGAGGGGCTGCTACTGCTGTGAGGCTGAGGGAGGAGGGCTGTGGGGCTGCTATTGGCTTGCAAGGTGGCAGCTGGCTGCTGGCCGGCTGCTTTGGGCTGAGGACTGAAGAGCTGGCAGGGCTGAGGAAGGCTGTGGGGCTGCTATGGGCTGGCGAGGTGGCGGCTGGCTGCTGTTGTATGGCTGAGGGGGAGGGTTGGCAGCTGAAGAGGAGGGGCTGCTGCTGCTGTGAGGTTGAGGGAGGAGGGCTGGCAGCTGAAGAGGAGGGGCTGCTGCTGCTGTGAGGCTGAGGGAGGAGGGCTGTGGGGCTGTTATTAGCTTGCAAGGTGGCAGCTGGCTATGCTGGCCAGCTGCTGTGGGCTGAGGGCTGAAGAGCTGGCAGGGCTGAGGATGGCTGTGGGGCTGCTTGTTGGGGCTGGGAGCTGCTGTTTGAGAGGAGAAGGGAGGGAGCTGCTGGCTGTGGGAGGAGGAGAGGTTGCTGGAGGCTTGGCAGTGGGCTGCCGGCTGGGAATGGGGAGCTGGTTGGGGCTGGGAGCAGCTGTGGGGAAGAAGAGAGTTGGCTGTGTGGGGAGGAGGAGGGAGGGGAGGGGGTTTTAATAGAGAAGGAGGGATGGGATAAGGGATAAGGGATAATGGTGCATTTAGTACCATTATGGGGCTAAAGGCCATAAGGCAGCATGCTTTTGCAGAAGTTATCGCCAATTTTGAACTCGATCGTAAGAAAAGGCGGGGGAGAAGGAATAGAGAAAAAGTTAAAAGAGAATTTCTCAAAACTATTTAGACTTAAATTAATCGTATTTTTTGTCGTTTGGCATCCAAATATAATGAAATTTGACACCTAGGTGTGTTATGATATTACGAACACCCTTGTGCCGAAATTTTTCGATTCTGAATAATATTTTATTTTATATTAATTTTTGAGTTTAAAACTTCAAAAATTAACCACAATCAAATCGGCGCTCAGAATTTGATGAAACTTCTCGAATAGTCTTTAAATAATATACCGATCATAACGACACTGAAAATGATAAATTCTGGCACGTATTTCAATGTTCAAGATTTTTAGAATTTAAATAATTCAGGAAATAAAACGAGAGCTTCCGTTATTCGGATTTCTTCTAAACTATGACACTTTGATCTTTAAAATAAATCTTACCTATGGTATTTTTGTTTGCCCTAATTTGAAATTTCCCGGGATCCTGATTCCTAAGGTAGGTTTTGACCTAATTTGCAAAGTAACGACTTTGGGTCGTTATATGCATATAACGATATATCTATAAAAATGTAACTTAAGCTAAGATGCTATATTGTTTGTAGTACCCAATAATGATCGGAATTCAATAATTTTATGAAAAAATTTAGCATTATGACAACTGTTTAAATTATAAAAGTAATAGTATGTTTTGGCTCAATGAGCAGTAAAATTTGGCATGTCTTGACCAAAAATTAAAAATTAACTTAGGAATTTTAAAGAAAATAAACAGCCATAGTAACATCTTGTTCATCTAGGGGCAGAACCAGAAGTTCTATTTAGCAGGGGGTATAATTAAAAGGTTATATCTTAATGTAGGTTAGAAGATGTACCTGAAACTTAGTTGGCATTCTTAGGAGGTTTGAGGAAATATCATGACAACAAATTCTAAAATCTTAACCTCTTTGTTTTCTCAGTTGAAATCTTTATATAAATTCATAATTTTCTAACTCGGTAGAGCCCTTGAGGGTTTTGGCATGATCGTTATAATTCCAATGAATTACTTGTGCATTTAAGACTGTTTTCTAATTTTTATTTTCATCCAATTACGGAGTTAGATTTTAATATACTAAACCCAATACTTAAATCGAAACAACCTTTAAATAAATTAATTTGACATAAAAGTATATCTTTTGTTATGCGAAAACATTTGATTTAATCTTAAATTAATTCAAATTAATTATATCAGCATTTGAGCACCGTAAAAATTGCAACTTAAAATTATCATAAAATTGAAATCAATATTACTGTAGATTTTTTAGTGTACCAAGTAATAGGGAAGCAAATAATTCTTTGATACTAAGAAGTCATCAAAACTGTGAAGATTGTTTTGGTATGTAAATAGTATTTCCTTAATAATAATCACAGAAGATTAAAGAAGCATTTTTAGCGCAAAGTAAAGCAATAATCTTCAACAAAAAATTAATTAATTAATAGATCTTCTATAATATATTTCTCAATAATATTAAAATTGGATAAGCTCTAAGTTTTTCTAATTCTAATGCCTATGTAATGAAATAGACTTGAATAAATTGTAAATCAAATAAATATAAAAAACTTTGGCAATTGCGCAATTACAAATGACTCATAATAATATGCTTGTGAAAGTGCAAAAAAAACTCCAAATCTATTAGGAGAAACATAAGTAAAAAAATAGAAAACTCAAGGTTTTATCATAATAGCATTTAGCTCAAGCTGGGAAGTTCAAGGAGTGGCTGTGGGAGATTAGCTGTAAGAGAGTGAATCTGAGTAGAGTCATGCGCCTTTTTTGTGTCCAACATGATGCAAAATTAGAAACGCTCATGCGCATGCTGCTTTTTTTTCACACACCTTACTTTTCTTGGCGCACTATTTTTATATAAGCATGGGGAACATGGTATGCACGTCTGCTGCGGAGAGGGAGGCATGCGCTTTTATTTTTTCTTCTGCTTTTTCCGGGCATCGGTTGCAGCATTGGTTTCTTCTTCATATTTTATCTTAGTGAAGGAAAAGAAAGCTACCAGATTCACTGGGCATGTGCCCTCAGTGCCCCCATTGTGAACCTATCAGCCCAAGTGTTCATCCAATGTTAACCAAATAGTTAACTAAAGGATCATATATAGATCTAATTCCAAACTTGTTTAAGATTCTAAAATGCATTTATTTCTGCACACTTGGCTCTCAAGATTCGTGAAGAAGCTCCAATTTTTTTTTTCTTAACCACATGAGTATGACTTTAATTTTACTTACATGAAAATGACCTTCATTTAATGACTAATTTTCAGGGTTTCAACAGTCACCTTTGAGCTTGAAGCTCAATTAAAGCTAGCTAAGTACCTATGCAGGTGAGACCTTGTACTTTCCATTATGTGATGCTTCTCAACAAGGCAAATAGCAATTTCAAACTCTCGATCATGTTTTTTTTATTTAATAAAATGTTATTCATATAGATTTACTAAGAAAAGCTTTCATGGCACTGTAAACGAGTCTCATAATAATTAAATTTAGCTTTTTACTTATTCATTGCTCTTCATGAGTATTCCCTTGGGAAGTTCTAGAACTATATCAATTTGGTGTGCATTCTGTTTGGTAAGTTTGAGTTAGATGGTTAAGATTGATTCACTAATTATTTGTTTCTGCAATTAAGTTCTAGTTTCCAAGTACATCAAGGATGTAAAGCTTTTGATGCAGATAAAAATTATTGACAATGTTAGTGCTTATATGTAAACTGGCTAATAGGGATTACATTTTTTTGTAAAACAAGCTCTTGTTGTTTAAATTATGAATATATTGGTCGATAACAAATACTATGCATTAGCCAAGTTTAGTTGTTTTACTTTATTATTGAGATTTATTTTTGAAATGCCAATCAATTGATTCTTTCTACCATTTTCCACAATTAATTTAGATGGAAGTATTTGCATATTTATCTAAGAAAAAATAGAATTTAATTTATGAAATGGATTCTTGGCAAATTAACCAAACTTGATAGTTTACCATCTCTTTTTGCTTGTTGTTAATATAACATACCTAAAGCCCTGGAGTGGCTACTTTATTATTATTTTTTATTCAATAAAAATTAGCTATAGAGGCACTGGATTTGTAATCCTGTGAAAATTGTCATCTTCATATGAAGCATAAACTTGTTGCTTTTATATTTTTTCCATTTATTTCTTTGTTTCAGTTCTGATTTCTTTTCCTCCTGATCTCAATTAGCATATAGTAGTGTCAAATATAGGAAGGACGAGGAAAGAAAGGATGAAAAAATAGCAAGGAATGGAATTTAAGAATATTTAAAATGTAATAATAGGTCGTTACTGGCATTGTGCATATCATGCTTAGTTTGTTTCTAGATGTCTATCCATTTTTATTGCTGTACATTGTGTCATTCTAGGCTCGCTGTAATTTACCTGCTGGCATAAAGTTAATATTAATTTTTCTCGTTCATCACTTAATATCTGAAATAAATTAACCATTAAACCTCCCATGGAAACCATATTTTGATATGAATCTATTTTTTGGATTTTGGAGATGATAATCTGAATTTTACAGACAACCTATTGCAAAGGAAGTAGTAGAGCTGTTGACGAATGCTTCTGATGGTGCAAAATCCTTGATTGATGCTAGTGATTGCCTGATATTGTATGTTGAGATAGCTAGATTATTTGCAGCTCTTGGTTATCAGCGCAAAGCAGCATTTTTCTCTAGGCAGGTTGCACAGTTGTACTTGAAACAAGATAATACTTTTGCTGCTATCAGTGCCATGCAAGTTTTGTCACTGACAGCCAAGGCTTACCATGTACAAAGTAGGGGAACTAATCAAAAGCTGCATGGATTGTCCCTTGTGAGTTTCATTATATTTTTTTTGTTGTTTTTTGTAAGAGTTAATTCTTGTTCATATTAGCACATATGGTTATTTTATGGCATTTGATTTCCCTATTTAGCTGCTATATTTTAGATAATCCACATCTATATTATCACGTATAGTATTTTATAGCATTTACTTTCCTTTGGATCCATTCCATTGGCACGTTTAGGTTGGGTAAGGCTTATATTATTTCCATTGGAAAATACGTAGATGTCCTATAATAAAAAAAAAACTAGAACCATTGGGTGGATGGCAGTTGGGAAGCCCTTTCTACTTGCCATTTATTAAAATGGTTTAGGATATTTTTCTGTCAAATTATGATTGTTGCTTGATTTGGCCCAAACAAATTGTTTTCCTGAGGCGACTTGTTAGGTCAATTTTTTTGACAGGTGTATCGAACATTGTCAAATCTAAATTCTCTTTGGCATGATTGTACTTGTTCTTACCTGTCTAATATCTTGTTTACTTCTAGTTTTGGTTGGAATTGATCAATAAAATGATGGTTTTATTTGTTGACCCGAAGTAGAGTTTATTGCAACATAACAGATTCAATAAAGTTACATTGGTTTAGGCTCCCAAAGTTATTATTATTTCTGCAGAGAAGATTTATTTTTTCAAAATGAAGATTCAGTATAAGATATGATACTGCATAAAAACTTTACCCTCTTATGGGGATTTTATGATCATCATTCATTGACCCATTAGCATACACTACTAGGATTACTTACTCGTCCAACTTATTAGTGAGAACGTACAATTGAAGCTACTTGATAGATTCTATGGTATCATGTGTTGGTGGCTATAGTTTAACTTAGAAACATGATTGAAGGTATAGCTTGGTGAATGAAGACTAGCCTCAATAAGAACTATAGTGCCATCCTTCAAAGTTGTCAGTCTTTTTCTATATAGACCGTGGAGTTAATTTATCCCATTCCAATCAAAGTATTAAAAGCTCGACATTTTGTCCATGCAAACTTTTGTCATGCATTCTTGACCTCTGCCCAGCCTGATTTCCCACCTTTGGGTGCTCCGTCGACATGGTTTGTGATGGATTTTTTATTGTTTGCATTTTTGTTTATTTTACACCCAAATATCATCAGCCAACCAAAAAATAAAAAATGTTTGCACTGATTTATTATACTTGAAAATATTACGCTGGATTTATTTTTTGTTAGTATTTTGTTTTCCTCAAACCAAATAGCCTCTATATAAAAATAGAAGTTCATGTTGTATTTTTATAAAAGATGTTTATGTCATATATTTGCATTTTTATTAATTATTATCTTTTTTAGATAATATAAGCCATTTTAAAAATACTAGTGTGCTCAAGTTGAGTTGACTTGACAGTGGTCTGGGCATGGGTCAAAACTCCTAGTCTGGTCTTTGGGCCAAACCAGGTATAGGCTTTGTAAAAGCTTATTTTGGCTTGATCTGGCAATACATGAGCCTGATTCTATTAGATCAATCTCATGTCTGTAGCATATGAACTGAGCCTCTCTTAAAGGTAGTCCTTGCGAAGTAAATCATCAAATTGACATCATAGAGTAGTGAGGTTCTATGCTATCATTTTTATATCTCGAATGTAAATTTTGTGAGGCAAATGTTGTGAACTATTCAATGCTAAATTAATTGGAGTAAGCGGTCGGCGTATTGTGCTCAAGGTATAAGCTACATTTTGCCTAGGTGATAAATATTCATGTTAAATATCCTATGTCTACTAAAACTATGTTTTATATCCATTTGTAGCGCATAACACCATGCTCGATCTTCACAAATTTTCAATAGAAATTAATTCTCTTGTAATCATGGGAAAAGATGTATGTTCTATCCAAACTAATATGAAATGAAGTTAGGTGTTATTCGACCTGATGGTCTGCCTGCTGAGCTAGTGTTTGTGTTAAATAGAATTTATAACATTTTCTCTTCTATGACTAATTATACCTGTTAACATTTATATGTGCATGCGTCTTAAATATCATCAAAGGAACAATTGCCTCTTTAGCTGGAGAACATCATCAGTATGTGACATCACTTTTAATAGTTTCATTGTCAATGAAATCAATTATCCATATATCATCAGGGAGAAAATTTTTCACAATGCACACTTTTTTTTTCTTTTGTGCTAATGGAAGGGGACTACTACTGTATATAATGCAAGTGCACTGGTGGTCTTATGAGGAAGTCTAGTAAGAGCTTTTAAAACTTTATAAGCTGAATAGGTTTCATGCTTTATCTAGGGGCTTGCTAATTATGTTTCTTAGCTGGAAAGGCATGATGAAATGCATTCTTAATAGCTTGAATTTCTTCTTTGACTTTATTATTTCTTTACTCATTCCTCGTGCTTCCTGGATTTGCTCTAACAAGGTTTCTTCTTGGTATATCATTAAGTTGGATAGTTTCACTATAACTATTTTATCTCTTATGTTCTCAATTTTCATTGTAAGTTGTGATTCATGATTATGTTATTCAAGGTGGGGTATGCTTTTTTGCTTAGGGCATCTATTATCATATTTGTTTTATAAGATGGTAATGAATGCTAATATTATAATATTTTATTTATTCTAATCATCGTCTTTGTCTGAAATTCAATTCTTTATGTGTAAAAATATATTCAGACTTTAATGGTCTGTAAATACGTCACAGCGTACCCCACAAAGATAATGTCGCTAAATCTTTAATGTAAATATTATTGCCGCCAGTTTCAGATCATGGATCGGATAAATTTCTTCATGTGTCTTTAATTGTGTTGAGGCATAAGATATTATTCTTTGATTACTTCTACATTCAAAATATCGATGGACAAATTTCTCATCTATAGCATTGTAAACATCTTCAGGGGCAGCTACATTGTACATTTTTGTTAAAATTTGGGCTTTTTGTTGGATCACCTATCCTTAATCTGACCTCCTTATTTTTTCTAGAAATTGTTCTTTGTGCTAATAACCTTTCTCCATTAGTTTTGCTCTTTCAACTAAATCTATGAAGTTGCTCAAATGGATAGGAACTAGGTTTCTTCGGTATTCATTTTTTAGACCAAATAAAAATTGCTTACACCGGTCTTTGAATGTAGGTACTAGTGTGGGTGCATACCATGCATGTCTAATGAGTTCAATCTCATAGTCGGTTACTGACCTTCCTCCTTGGATCAATTTCATAAAGCATTTCTCATCATCTCTTGAGCAGATGGTGGTATGTATTTTTTCTATAAATATATTTACAAATCTTCCTAGGATATCTGATACTAAATGAACTTTAAATTGGTGGAGTTTGGATCCACCAATTTTCAGCTATTTCTTGGAATAAATATATTGCTAATCATACCTTCTTCTCTCCAGGGCAATTTAAACTGTAAAACTCTTTTTCTGTTATTTTTAACCTGTTTTCAGCCTCATATGGAGTAGCTAATCTATTAATTAAGGTGGTCTTAGTTTAAGAAATGTTTGCATGGTTTTACCTAATTCAGTTGATTTGGAAGTCTGAGCAAGTTGTTTATGTAGAAATTGGGCATTAACCCGATAAATTGAATAAGAGTTATGGAGCTTAATCCTGATTCCATGGCGGAACTCAAATGATCAAATGAATATTGATTTGTTGGGTGGGTTTGTAAGCTCAGGGTGTTCTGGTCTAGTTGTATTTTGGCTATCATTATCTATTTTTGAAAATAAGTTTTTAGCTAGTTACTGCACATATTAGGGAAGTTGTAGAGGCAAATCTATTTATAGCAAACTACATATTTTACATAAGCCTAAAATACACATACACATTATTTAGTATCTATATTTTGATATCCTATTTCACATATTTGCAAACTTGTTTGACTAGATTATACTATTTTTCTTTTTCTTCCTCGAACATTTCAACAAGGTCCGTTTTGGGTCGGTCGGTATCTTTGGTGCCAATTTCAGGCTACAAAGACTTTCTTAACTTTTGGGAGAATTATTTGTACTTTTATTTCCTTAGATGGAAACTTGGTCGAAGCATGCTGGTGGCTCTTATGCTTCAAATATGTGTATTTGATTGGTGGATGTAAACTCTTATCTCTTCCTTTGTTCCTAAATATACTCATTGTACTGAAACATTATAAGTGTAATGCTATTTTATTTTCTCCATCTTTTTTTATAATATTGTATCATTGGTTCTTATTTCTCTCATTCATTCTTAACCAAGCTATGGTACCATTCCTATGGACCACTAGACGTGTGGCCACCTCGGCGCTCCGACCCAATTTCAATGCTTAAGGAAGCTTATCGAGAATTTAACATCATCCTAAATTTATTTTCGTTCAAAATAAGAACTTTTTGAGCAAAAATAAATATAACTTTATTTGTTATTCATTTATACAAGATGCTTAGTCATTAACAGTTCTATACAATAATCATACATAAATTCACTGGTACAATATTTTCCATGCTTTAAATATAACAAAAACTTATGAACATAAAAATAATAAACTAGATATTCTTATTAAGTAATATTTTGCTGAAAGATAAAAGTGTAATTTTGGCTTGGTTCCGCTGGTTTTATAGTTTTTCATAATCTATATCACAAATTATATTGTATATCGGTTCAATCGGCTCTTGTTTCTTGGTTCTTATAATATCATATTTGCAAAATTAGTACGTAAAATTTGAAGTACAGTTAATGAATAATATTCCCATATTAGTAAATTTTAGCAAAAATAGATATATTAGCATTAAAAGAATCTATCAAGCACAAATGGTGATATCTACAACATTGTACATCATTGTACATCTGCATGATTTTATTATCTTATATTTCACACCCTATCCTCATGGTACGAAGGGCTCATGTGCTGGGCAAGGTGGTGCTGATACGCGTCTTACTAGGCATGCGTAGCCACATCTTCTAAAATCATCTCAATCTTACCCCGGCTAAACCTCATGTGGAAGCAAGTCCTAAACAAATTTTTTTATGAGATCTAGAACACACTTCAGCTTGATTAGCAAGTAATAATTGCAAAAATGGAAATTATCGTCGGCGGGCGACTAGTGTACCATCATAGAATAAAGTTGATAGAATATTCACTATCTAGGCACAAGAGTATTGATCAAACCTTCCATAACTTTCTTGGGATTTTCTTCATTTGAGGGGCTATTTATAGGATAATTTCTTTACACGCCTGGGCACGTGCTTAGGCGAGTCTGAGTGTGGCTTTATTGCGCCTGTATGCGTCGAATAGCTCACTTGCCTGGGCACCATCCCTTTCACATATGGGCATGTGTTCGAACATGCCAGCTCAGCTACCACATCAGTTTGGTTAGCCCGTCGTAGTTATCAAGTTGGATTGGCCAGCCCCAAGCTTCTGGGCGTGATTGAATCACACCTAGGCGTGTCTACGGGCGCCACTTCCATTTATGACTAGTCGGCCCTATTCGTAGCCGCCAGGTCACCTGGGCGCATCCTTTTTCTAATAAATAAAAAAATTCATTATTAATTAAATGCATGAATTATTAAACAAATATACGAAAATTGATGAAATTGTTAAATGAAAATATAAAAAATTTGAAAGTCGAAAATTTTAAAAAATAGTAATATTACTTAATACTAATCTGGGGAATAATAGTGACGAATGTCACAATAACATGATAAAAGGTTGAAGATGGGAGTTGTTAGGCATTAATGATGCATGAGTTACCATAGAAGAGAATGAATGTATTGCAAGTCATCAAAGCGCCTAGGCGTTGCTTATACTAGAGAAGAGATTTGCTACTTGAGTCCTCGTCGATTGCATACACTCGAAGGTTTCGTTGCCCTCGAATGCTGGAAGCCCCTTCCATTCATTTTAAGTTCTATGGTGGGTGCGGATTAAATAAGTAATTTATTTATGTGATGAACAGGTTCATTGGTTTGGAAGTAGTACAATTCAGTTCCATCTCATGTGTCTATGTGATGTCCCAAAGCCGGTTTAGCGGAAACTGTTCCAACATCGGGTGTTCATTTACTGCTGGATCATATTGAGTAATTTGAGAGAAAAAGAGCACACATAAAAGCAAAAGATATTTTTCATTTATCCAAAGTTCATATTACAAGATCATTCATCGTACTCGTACAAAAGTGATGAAAAAGAAAAAAATAAAAAATAAAAGATAAACAAGCAAAATAGTGTCGTAGATTTATCAGCAGTTTGAACATTTTAAGCATTAGGGTTCTAGCGTGTATTTCCCCAGGAGCACCTAACCTGGTATTGTACAGAAAATAATATCGGGATTTGAATTCCCAGTAATTAGATAATACTCTAAGTACTGCAGTATACAATAATATTTACATTTTTAATAAAGATGCGATTAGCGGAAATAAGACGGTAATAAAATGCAAAAAAACTAAGGCAATTGTGCGAAATAAACAGTTTCCTACAACAAATATTATTTATCAAATAAAGATTATTGATGCCATTTTCCAGTAACCAACCCCGAATATTATCGATGTCATTTTCTAGTAATAATCCCGAATGTTACTGATGTCATTTTTCAGTAACAATCCCGAATCTTATTGATGTCATTTTTCAATAACAACCCTGAATATTGCTGATTCCATTTTTCCAGCAACAATCCCGAATATTATTACGTTAGTTCCGAACAATCAACCAAGCTTCAAATGAATTTAGCTCAAAGCAAATAAGCGAAGCAGTTAAAAATGCAATAAAAATGTAATATTTATTGTGTACTGGGTACATTTGTTTCTTAAGTTCAGAAGTTCAATAGTTCGGATGTTGTAACAGTTCGCTCAATCTGCATTTAGGTTCGGATGTCTTCAAGTTAGCTTTTTAATCCATTATTTTAGGAGGCATTTTTTCATCTTTACTTTGATTCAGTTCTATTTCCGTTTTTCTATTAAGATTGAAGTCCGATTTATTTAAGCTGCTATTAAAGTAGTTATATTCATTAAAGCGTTATGATTATGATAATAATATTGTATGAAGGAAAACATCAGAATAAAAACGATTGAATTGAAATTGATAAATTGGAAATAATAGTCATTTTATAACATTTGAATTGTTCTCATTATTACTTAATGAGAATGATAAAAAAATGTGAATGATTAAATAGCAATGCATAAGATTAGCAAAAAGTTTTCCTTCTTTCTTTTTTTCCAGCACCTCTCATCTTAGGATTAAGATTGCTTGGAAAACGGAGGAAGGCTGGAGGCTAGAGGCTAGAGGAGAACTGCAGGGCTGTTGTTGGCTGGTTGGAGGAGGTAGCTGGCCGGCAAGGTGGCTACTGCGACGGCTGCTTGGCTGGTAGGAGGGCTGCGGACTGCTGCTGTGTGGCTGGGAGAGAAGGGAGCTGAGAGGGCTGCTGTTGCTGTAGTGTGGGGAGAGGAGGAGAGGGCTGCTGTTTGGAGAGAAAGAAGGAGAAGGGAGGGCTGCTGTTTGGAGAGGAAAAGGGAGGGAGGGCTGCGCTTAAATAGGCGCATGAGGGGGTCTCCTTGGCCAAACGTGCGCCAAAAGCGCCTTAATGGTGCATGGTATGCGCCAGTACTTCATGGCGCGGAAGCTTCTTCGCCAGAGGCGGAAGAAATCGCACGCCATTTGCGAGGGGAATAAAATTCCTTAAGGAATTTTATTTAAAACTATTTAAACTTAAATCAATCGTTTTTCCGTCGTTCGACGTCCAAATACAACGGCACTGAAAACGATGAATTCAGCACGTATTTCAATGTTCTCGATTTATAGATTTTAATTAATTCAGAAAATAAAGCAGGAGCTTCTGTTATTCGGATGTCTCCCAAACTAGGGCAGTTTGATCTTTATAATTATTCTTATCTATGATATTTTTGTTTGCCCTAATTCGAAATTCCCCGGGGTCCTAATGTTAGAGTCGGGATTTTGACCTAAATTGAAAAGTAACGACATCGGGTTGTTACAATCTATCACCTGGAATTTTTATGAAACGAGGGGCCGGAATTGAGTAATATTGGCTTTGTAAGTGAAATAGTAATGGTGTTGTCATATGATTTACTTGTCATTGTTGTGCCCGAAAGGATCTGGCAATGGTGATGACAGGAGAAGCTTAGTTGATGAAAAGCTCTAAATTTTGGATTATTGTCATCTTTATGTGCTTTGGAGATTGCTTGAACTTTATTGAAATGTAGAGGATTCATTGATGATAGCTTTGTTGAATAGTGAGGACATCAAAATTGAATTTAGCATTGTTACAATATGAACATACTAATAAAGTTTATTGACCGAGGCTTTAATAACAAAAGGACGAGGTTACACAAGTTGCCGACAAGGGGACATGTGTCAGGCCGTGGAGGAGACAATACAAGTTTTTTAGAAGAGAAGTTGCTCTTGCAGACTTACATTCCAAAAGAAGTAATAGAGTTCAACTAGTTACAAGCCACTAAAGATATACATAGGAGTTCCAATTACCAACTATTAAAATAAAATAAAAGGCACATTGGTATTAATGAAGTTAAAACAAATAAAATTCAATTGATTCAAGTGAAATTGGTGGTTTAAGATCACACATACATTGCTCCTCTGATTTATGATCTTGGACTGGCCAATGCTGTGCTCGGATATCAAATATGGTCGAGGCCACATCACTAGAGCTAGGGAAGACAAAATGTTGCCACCATAGAGGAACTATAACTCTCCTAGAAAAGGAGGAACTCTCACAAACTTTTGTTCTAAAACAAGTTCAATTGATTTCAAGTCACTGAAGGCGCACACACACACGCGCACACACACACACACACATATATATATATATGTAACGTTTTAACTACCATTTAATTAAATAAAAAAATAAAAAGTATAAAAGTAAAGCATATTAAATTCAAGTAATCCAATTGAAGCCGGTTGAGGCATGATCCTACTTTTGCCGTGCTGCTCTAATGACTTGATAGTAATGTGTTGCATTGCTTTCTTTTTTTGGTTACCATACTGAAATTCTTCTAGTATTTTTTAAATATTTTGTAACAATTTATTATTGTTCTTGCCTTTTCTGCTTCCAGCTCTGGTCTTGAATTCGAAACTGTATAGGGTTCTTTTTTGCTCCTTTTTGCTATAATTGCAATATTCTTACTATTTTTTCTTTATAGGATCTTGGATCAAATTATGCTGAAAGTGGAAAAATCCAACCTCTGTCAATAATTTCCTTGTTTGAGTCTCATTGGAGCACTCTGCAAATGGTTGTTTTAAGGGAGGTACTGATGTCCTCTGTTCGTGCTGGGGATCCCCTTGCTGCATGGAGTGCAGCAGCTCGTCTTCTTAGATCATTTTATCCACTCATTACTCCTGCAGGACAGAGTGGCCTTGCAAGCTCTCTCACAAATTCTGCAGACAGGCTACCGTCTGGAACACGTTGTGCTGACCCAGTGCTTCCATTCATAAGGCAATCTTTCTCTTTTCTTCATCATTGGAGTGCTTAGAAATTTTGATGTTCTTATTAATCATTGTTATTGTCTGTTTGTTTTTCTGTTTCTCTTAATGATTACACTTATATTATGCAGCCAGTCTGTTTACAGATTTTGTTGCACTCATTATATGTGTCCTTATTCACAATGCCTGAATAGCCTGTTAGCTTGGATATGTGTAATATTCAAGGAATGTATATAAGGAATGTTGGATTTTATCTAGTATTATTCACTGTGGTAGATATAAAATATGCTAAAAATCAGTCAGCAATGTCTAGTATGTCTTTTTTGTACATCTGTCTTGTGAGCCTACATTTAGCCCCCTGTCAATTACTATAAGACCTAGTTCTAGATATGATAATCCACTTGATGATAAAGTGATCACTATTGATGGTGTTTTCAAAGAAAGTTGAATATGGTTTATGATTATTATTAATTTTTTTGTTGATTTAAATAAAGGTTTGTGGAGTTTAATGTTGATGTTAATATGTATATTTCTCGAAGAGCTTTCGTTTGGAATTTTGAAGAAATCAGTTGACAAAAAGTGGACCATATAATTATTTATCAAATTGATACTAATGCTTGCAATATAGAGATTATAGTAAATGTTGAATTATATTTAGTATATATGGAATATATAAGATTCTACCCAAAACGTGTTGCACTATTGTCTTGGAGATTCCTCTTTTTTCTCTTGTTTTGTAGTGCATATTCAGGCTAAATATTTGCTAAATGTTACCTATCGGTATTATTCTAATAGAAAATGTTTATCAAGGTTAGTATTATCCCATACTTTGTCTTTGATAAATTTACTGAAATTTCTCAACTATTTCAAGTTGGCCAATTGAGTCCCAAACTATTAAATATTTCTTATTTAGTTTCCAGATATTTTATTTGAACCCAATTTAGTCCTCTAAGTTTTCAATTAGATCTTAATTTAGGACAAATTGTATCAAATATAATAGCCGGAGAACTAAAGTTGCATTTGTGGTAGACTTCTAGCTGTTGCGCTTTATTTCAAAGCTGGCAACTTGTTAATTTTTGTTGTTTAGGGAGCTCAATTTTTTCTACTTTCTTAGGAAGAAGTTCATTGCAAGGTAGTTTTCAGGAACTGTTTTCCAAGTGTGGCTTGATTTCTTTCTACTGTTTAGCATATAAAATTATTTTTTTCTTTTTGATCCTCCACCACCGTTGATACCTGCCAACTCATTATTTTTTCGCTAGCCCGTTGACTGTTTGTTAGCAACCATCACTCACTGTTGATATCATGCATAATAGTATGGCAACCAAGTACTCAAGCATCAGTAATTGCAGGTTCACAACAACTTCCACTCCAATGGCCTTACAATAGTTTTTATAGACCGTTGCAGTTATCCATAAACCAGATATAGTGAACTTTATATAATTCATAGCAGTCTAAATGGTCCCCCAAACACAACCTAAATTTGTCTACTTTAAAGGAATAGTTTTACAAATTACTCTTATCACATAATAATGAGGTAAATGAATTAGTATTTTTATGTACTCAGCTTATTTTAGAAAAGCCTCAAATTTAATTTTGATCTTTTAAAAAGTTACTGGAATAAAAGTAAATTTGAGCATCGCAAATGGCGCGTAAAACACTTTATATAGAGTAGTATTTAGCACATGTTTGTAATCCTATTATATAAATCTTGTGAAGTTAGCTATATGATCTCAGTTAATTTATGTGAGTGGATGCTAAGCCTGAAAGGATGTCTGGATAACTTGGGCTGCGAGTATGAGCAGTCAAGTGAAACAACATTATTTAAAGGACTTAGGCTGGGCTGAAGCACTTCCAAACCCATGTCTTCCTCTTTGGCACCTGCATTAAAAATCTCTTATACCCTGATGTTTGATTGAGCTTTTCACATTGACTCAAATTGATGTTATATTTGAAACCAAGCTGTTGTACGTCTTCCTTTAGCAATGGTTCATTGTCACACTGATAAAAATTATGTTTGACTGTTGCAACTCAGTTGGCATGATAAAGTATTTGTACATTATTTTTCTTTTATTTGTTTATTCAGTTATTTTGACTTACTAGGTATGTGTTCTAATCATTCTATGCTTGCTATAATCATTTATTAGCGCGTACAGGTTTAGATTTTCTGATGAAAGTCTTGTTAAATTTGGATTAAAATATCTTGCATTTTTGAAGTTTCTACAATTTGGAACCAAGGCTAAACTATTATGATACACCACCTATTTCTGTACTGAACGCTCATTGTTTCTTACAGGTTGCATTCATTCCCAATACATCCTTCCCAAGTGGAGATAATTAAGAGGTACCCAGATAAAAAGGATTGGTGGAATGATTCGGTTCCTTCAGGCCCATTTATCTACACGCCCTTCAGCAAGGGTGGTGCAACCGACTGTAACAAGCAAGAGTTAACATGGGTTGTTGGGGAACCTGTTCAAGTTTTAGTGGAATTAGCCAATCCCTGTGCTTTTGAGTTAACGGTTGAAAGCATCTATCTTTCCATTCATTCTGGAAACTTTGATGCATTTCCTGTCAGTGTAAATCTTCCACCGAACACTGCCAAGGTTGTTTTGTTGTCAGGAATTCCAACAAAGGTTGGTCACGTTTCAATCCCTGGATGCATTGTACACTGTTTTGGTGTCATCACAGAGCACCTTTTCAGAGATGTTGATAACTTGCTTCTTGGAGCAGCTCAAGGCCTTGTTCTTTCTGATCCTTTCAGATGCTGTGGTTCCGTTAAGTTGAAAAATAATGTTGTCCCAAGCATTTTGGTGGTACCACCCTTGCCATTATTAGTTTCTTCTGTGGTAGGCGGCGATGATGCTACAATTTTGTATGAAGGTGAAGTTCGTGACATTTGGATACGCCTAACCAATGCTGGAACAGTGCCAATTGAACAAACGCACATATCCTTATCAGGGAAAAATAAAAATTCCGTGATTTCTATTGCGCGTGAAGCTATAAATTCTGCCCTGCCATTGAAACCTGGTGCAGAGGTAAGTCTTACAGTGACTATTAAAGCTTGGAAGCTTAGCCTTACAGATCCTGATCAAGAACTTCCCAAAAACAATTCTGGAACTATGAGGGGCGTATCTAAGGAAGGATTAAACCCATTCCTAGCTATCCACTATGCTGGTAAAGTTTTATATATATGTTTTTTGTACAACCTTTGTTTACTGACGTGCTTATGTTCTCTTCCACTCTTATTAACAATGACCTGTTGCTATTCCTGTTATTTGTTATACACGATTAGAAACCTACTAGGTGTTATACATGAATTTCACCATCAAATCTCAATCATATGTTTGTCCCACTATTGGAGCAGTTTTGATGAAACCAAGCCAAGATTGGAATTTATTCAGTCAGTATGGCTGCTGCTCTATATTTGAAACGTTCGTTTGGCTCAACTGTCTGTAGGGATGTGCAATTTATTTTTGAATGGAAGAAACCAGACGATTTTGGTTTTAAAATTCAAAAAATTGAGTTGATCCAAATTTTATATAATTTAAGCCAAGCCAAATCAATATGTTATTCCATTATTTATTTGGTTTTTGGATAACTGATCTTTGAGTTTTAATATTCTTAACAAAATAAAATGATCCAAAATTTGTGATAAACGTGGGTCTTCTTGTAGAGTTCAAAACTAAAATTAGACAGTTTGGATGTTACACCCGTGACTCTGAGCATGTTAAAACTCATGTGACTCGCAAAATTGATCATCACTCGGTGTTTCATTTGACTTGATTCGCAATTAACTTTACTTAGCTCCATTGGCGTAGTGCCAGGCTCTCTCAAGCGAACAACATGTCTGGTGAAGACAGTTATTTGTCAATCCTGCATCTTCTTAGGATCAAGATAATTTTTTAGTTGAAACAAAGCTTCCTTTTGCTTATTCAACTATAGCATGACATATTATCATTAACTGTGTTAAGTATCGATTTAAGAGATTATAATTATTTCCATTAACTTGATGGATCATTGTTGATTAGGGTCACAAAATTTAGGATTTAAACTCTTTCTTTCTAGATTACTTTATAATATCTCCTATCTCTTTTCTAGCCAGCAAGACGTAAAGACGCTATGATTGTGGAAGCATAAATTTTTGTCTTCTTGTAATTTGTTATTATATGGTGGAATATACACTCTACCATAAAGTGGTTGTATGCTTTCAAAATCCAACCACTATAATTTGCATCTCTCTTATGTGTGCATGTTAGCCTAACTTTTTTATTTAATATAATAACCTAAGTAATAAACTCCTTACCTAGTGAATTACACTCTTAATCACTACAAAACCTCTTAGATACTCTCCAAGAAATAGCATTTGGGGACTTTCTAAAAAGAATATATACTATCTAATGTTGTTGCTCGATTCGACATGACCAGGACAAATGACAGTATTCAATATCCCAAACCTCTAGAAAGTAGACAAACAAAATTATCTTTTTAGAGTTCCTCTAGGACATGATACCAATACAACCTCAAACGGAGTCTTAACCACAATTATATGACCCTAATGCGGAACGGTTATATTAATATATTCTCAGACAAAAGAGCACCAGAAAGCTTACCATCATTAGGATGCATTGAGAAGGTGCGTTGAGATCAAAGTGCAGCCTGTTGTAGAGATATCAACCCCTTGGCTTGATACATATAAAGATCTCTAAGACCTAACTGGTTATTTGAACCCTATTGAATTTGGTCTCATTATATAATGTTAGTAGCATTGTTAAATATAAGCTGTTTGCAACTTTAATAGAAGCAACAAGACAATTGTTTAATATTCATCTACCCTAAAGTATTATGAGTTTGGGCATCTTTTTATTAACTATTATGCTGTTAAAGCTCCCATTGTATTACACTTGTATTACTGACTTAAACTACTTGTCTCTAATGCATTTTCTGTTTCTTTTTAAAGTATTGCTACGGTACAAAAAATATAGCTAAATAAAATACAGATGATGATGTATATAATTAATGTAATACATTTCTTTTTGTGAAAAAAAAATAAAGTTTTGTTAGTTCTGATATATATATATATATATATATTTTTTTTTTTTTTGATTATTTTTTTGTGAGTTTAGCATTTTTCTTCTTTTACAGGGCCGACGTCATACTCGGATTTGCCGCAGAACAGTAGCGATTCATCTGCATCAACTCCGGGAAGGCGCTTGATTGTTCCACTGCATATATGTGTTGCGCAGGGGCTGCGCTTTGTGAAGGCCCGCTTGCTGTCAATGGAAATGCCGGCGGCCGTTCATCAGCCCCTCCCTGGGCTGGATGTGATTGCCGCTGCAAGCAGCGGCACGGATAGCAGTTTAGGGAATTGGGAGCTGCGGCTTCTTGAGCTCGAACTTTCAAACCCAACGGACGTCGCCTTTGACGTCCGTGTCTCCATCCAGCCGGACTCATCCTCTCAAGCGAACGCTGATCTGCGGAAGACGAGAATCGGTCGAGATTGCTCAGCGCGCATTCTTATTCCGCTGGAGCACTCCAAGCTGCCCCCCAAAAAAGGCGAACACTATTCGTCGGCAGGCAAACCGAATGCCGCCAAGGCGGAGCTGGCCGCCTGCATTTCCGCCCTTGTTTCAGGAATAAAGGTGAGGTGGCGGTCCGGCAGAAACAGCTCCGGGGAGCTGAGCATTAAGGACGCTGTCCAGGCGGCCCTGCAGGCGCTGGTGTCCGACGTTCTGCTTCCTGATCCTTTGACGTTCAGATTCAGGCTGCTAACAACCAGCAGCAGCAGAGTGGATGACTGCAAGACAAATCGCCGCCTTGGTTCCGTCTTGTCTCATGAGATGACTGACATGGAAGTCCTGGTTCGGAACAACACCGGCGAGCCGATTCGAGCGAGCCTTTGTTTAAGCTGTAGGGATGTGGCCGGGAATAACTGCATCGAGGGGAACAATCCGACCGTTCTATGGGCAGGTGAGTGGTTCTCTGCCATAAGAACACCAACCAATTTTGTACTGATTCGGTTACATTAAAATTTAGGTGTTGTGAGGGGAGTGAGTTTGGAGATTCCTCCGCTGGAGGAAGTGGCGCATCGCTTGGCGCTGTATTTTGTGGTGCCCGGAGATTACACTCTTCTGGCCGCCGCTGTTATGGTGGATATGGATGCGGAGGACCCCATCGTATGCCGCGCCTCTCCTTTCAAAATCAACGTAACAGGTACCGCTTGAACGCCCGCCCCCTTCCTTCCTTCCTTCCTTGTTTCACTTTTATATCACACAGATGTCTAGATTTTACGAATTTAGCACACCCTTTTTCTATCTTTATTTGTTGTCAAAAAAATATGTGGTTAAATTACTCTGCTTTATTTGTAAAATTAGATAGTGGCTTTGAGTGCTGGATTTGTAAACTCTAGATATTTTGGCTGCGAACGAGTTTTTTTTGCAGTTCTTCTAATGCCTATTCTTTTGTAATACTCTAATTCAAATATACCATTAAGTGTTCAAAGCTTCTATAGGCTTCAGTGGAGAAAGTTTGCAAGAAACAAATTAAAGTGTAGTGAGAAATTTCTTGCTAGAAACTTCAGAAACATCTTATAAAAAATATAATGAAGTAGAGGTTTTTGCATGAGAATCTTGAAAGTGCTGCTAGATGCTACTGTGGGGAATATAAAGGTGATGAGCAAGTTACTCCTTTCCTGCCCCTAAATTGCTGATAGGGGAAGAAATTCAATCTCAAATACTAATCTACTTTGTTTTTTGTCAATTGTATTTCAGTTTTGCGATCGCTTCACCTGCGGCTTCTCGTTTCTCTCGCTGCGCAACCCGTAGAGCAGTTGGCAAACACTTTCAACGTTATTTGATATATTCTCATGTAAGAATACTTATGATGGGAAAATATTATAATAAATTACAAACATAAAAGTTCAATGAATAAAAAAAATCAGGTGTTAAAGTGACATTAAGAATTTAATGCCAAAATTATCGAAGCTGCTCTAGTGAAAAAATACTTGATTGAACAACCAAAAGCTCGAGGATTTTACCATAGCTACTCCCCTGGACGAGCACAAAAGCTGAAATCACTGAATGATGGATGATTCTCTCTGTAGATGTGAGAAATCAGAATCTTCAATATTGCTTGATCTGAACGTTTACAGTAGCAACCTTTATAATTGTTTTATAAAATCAGCAAATCAACCACACTTTAAATTACTTCATAATTTTAACATACCAAATAGCACAAATAAGATATTACTAAAAGATGCCACCTTATACCTTTCAAATATACTACAAAATTAATAAAAAATTTTTGAGGATTCCACAAGCAAAATTGAAAGCAATGCTATTTTAAATTAGGTAGACTTTTTTTAATTTGGGCTACATCACCCTTCACTTCAAGAGTTGTTTGGGGGCTATAGAAGGAAGAAAAATGTTATGTTTATATAATAATATATACTAAAAATTATTCAGAATTAAAAGAAAATTTTTCTTTTTTTAATTTTTGCATATAAGCTTCAAAAAAAATATATTCAACGAATAATCTATTTACACATTAGATTGACATATCATCTATATATTTTAGTATATACTAGTGTGTAAATGTAGCAATAGTCTAATAACAAGAAAGTAATTACTATCCCACTTCACATGATGGATTATTTTATTTTAGAAAAATGTTAGCTTAGCATGGTAATCACCAAACATTGTTGTATTTGATGATGTAGTATTATCAAATTATCATTCACAGTTGTATTTTTAATAGACGAAATGTAATTCATTGGAAAAAAAACTGCAAACACGCATTTAATGAGATCAACTTAATCTTTTACTTTCTATTTAAAACAGCCAAATTAATACAACAAACACTTGGATTAAAAGAGCAACTAATAATCAGGATTTTCCATTAGAGCTCAAAAGTAAATGCCTTTCTTGAGGTTCAAATGCAATACTAAGAACAAAATTAAATTATTACTTGAGACATTTGTTTCTAATAATAGAAACCCATTCGCAATAGTTAATAATCTCCCCCTTCTAACAAGGGGCTCGGTTGGAACAAACTTAGATTAGCATGGTAATTACCAAGATATGGGCAGATGATTATGTTTATTATTTGCTGTTCTACATTCAAAATCAAATCTAATAATCAGATTTTCCATCATCTAATGATGCTTACAATGTCATTAATATACGAGATGAAAATGGCATCTTGATATTTGGGTTTGCTCCCAGGCTTTTTGTGGCCCTTTGGTCTTGCAATTTCATTACCGGCTCGAAGACTCCTGCTTGAGGCCAAATTGGCGGGTTGAATCCAGGTATGAACCTTTTGTTGTCCTTTGGTCTTACAATGTCATTACAGGCTCGAATGATTCCAGCTTGAGGCCAAATTGGCTGGCTGAATCGAGGTGTGAACTTCAAAGTGTTTTGCATAACCCGTTAAACATTCCAAGTGTTGGGCCTTAAACTGAGGTCGAGTTAGGGTATTGATGGAGTTAAGGTAATAGAATATAAAAAAAATGCAAATATTTAGAATTTACGGGGAAAATCATTAAATATCAATCAAAATGGTTTATTTAATTTATGTGTATTCTATATTGGCATATTCTAACAAGCTAGCTCATGAACTTACAAGTCGAGCCATGGTAGAGCAATTCGCGGGTTCGCTAGACTTGGTCACGCCTCTTTCAATAACTAACCAGGAAGTATCAACATTTGGTTCAATGTGAATGCTGAACAATTGGACAACAAGATGAGCTAAAGAAAACATTAGAAAGGGTCTTCAAAACTGATGATGCTTTTGGAAATGCTTTTGCTATGAAAACAAAGCTGGTTTTCATGCTGCAAAGTATGTGCAACGAAGGCTAAGTTGTTGTGGCTCCACCTTAACAAACAAATAAAGCATATAAGTTTACTAGAATGCAAAAAAATCAATCTACATCCAATTAGTAGTTGTTCATCAGCATCTGATCATTCAATTTTGCAGTTTTTAATTCTAAGTTAACAATAGCTAAATTACTAAATTATGTATATTTCCCAACCCAAAAAACAAAAATTCGGTGACAAAATCTTTAAAAATAACTTATAAATCAAGTGAAAAAGAATTCTTAACGGAATGCTAAATATGAGAGCCCAAATAAAGAAGAACGCATAAAAAAATTGCATTTTTTACTTGCAAAATCGAAACAAGCATACCAAGACATACTGACAGAAACTATTGCATACATGTCGCAAGCGATTATTCACGATTAACTGCTCTTGGGATCCGGCATAGGGAAGAGACCAGCCCCAGCGGCGCCCCTAGGCGGAGCAAAGCCTAAAAACTTCTGCAGATTAGTCCGGATACTAATCGAGCATAGAAAATAGAGGAACGCCATGGAACAATCCGTGGGATCATCACCGCGTATCCCACGATGGCTCATCTTGAGCACAAAGGACACAGGCGAAAAGGGCAGCTTGGCCACAGCCCGGCCCTCGAACATGGAATTAAGCAGGCCGAATATGACGAAGAGCACCACCGCAACGACGAATCCAGACTTGAACTTCGAGAGGGAGAGGTCGCGCGTGGATTCCTTGAGGCTGGTCTCGACCCGATCCATCTTCTTAACGCGGGAAGAGGATCGTCGGCCGCTGGCTGCAAGCGAAGCAGCTGCGGCGTCAGATGCCACGTTAGAAGAGGGGGATTTCATGGATTCGAGCTTTTTGGAGGCTTTATCGATGGATGTGCGGAGGGATTTGTAGTTGGAGGTGCGGTAGATGAGGATCCATGAAATGCCCTCGCATAAGAAGGCGGTGCAGATGGAGATTCCCACGACAACCAAACTATCGGCGTACTGGAAAGGTGAGACTGATGAAGCCATCACAGGCGATCGACCGATGCAGTTTCTAAAATTTTACAACTGCGACGGCTGAAGGAAGGGGTAAGGGAGAAAAATGGCGCTCGGATCGTGCTATTTCAGGCGGACTTATAATTAGGGCTCCTCTCTCTAAATAAATGAAACAGTATCATCTTAAGTTTGTGATTGGGCTTAATAACAGTCTAATAATAAATTAATAAATTAATTAATAATAATAATAATATGTTTTATATTCCTATGTAAATTATTGTATAAATTTAATGAAGATCACAATTTCTACTCTATAGCTTAACCTAAATCCTATGTTCGAGCTGCAATCAGGACGCATTTGAGCTCGAATATGAGCTAAGAAGAAAATAACCTCTTTTTTCTCGCCCTAGCCTTCTCTTCATCTATTTTTACTATCCCTCGCGCACTTCTCTCTATCTTCCTCCTCTGATTTTCTCCCTATCCCTCCATTTCTCTCGCTTTCTCTTTATTAGCCATATATTCATCTATTCATCTATCTCTCAATATTTTCTCTTCCCCCCATTATTTACCCACCTCTCAATTTCTCTTTCAATGAACAATAGTGATGCACAAATCAATTAATACTGATAATTTTATTCACACGAATCAAATTCAATAATTTCATAATTTTAGAGTTCATTCTTATAATTATAATTCCTACATTTTCTCTATTTATGTTTAGTCCAATATTGGTGATACATAACATGATACTTTTATTCATGCATCTAAATTCAACAATTTCATGAAATTTAGATGAGCTCTCCTCTATTATCCAACATAAGATCAACAACCACCAAAATATTTCATCTAGAATTAATATTATAAAATGCTTACATCTTCTATTTGTAGATGACTTATTGTGCTTTATCTAAGCTAGCAAAAAAATATTGTCCTTTGCAAACTAAGTAGCAACTCATTAAATGTTTCATTATTGCTATTATTAATAAACATCAATTTCTTTACATGCTATTTTCTTAACTTGGATCAAAAGAAAAAAAAATGCACATAATTATTTGAGATACTTCTACCTCACCCCTAAGCATTTTGGATGCTTGAGCATTGTTAATTTCAAAATTCTCTTCAAAACATGCAAATTGATTGTATTTTGGAAAATAAGTTTTGCAACAATGATATTAATAAATATTGAAGAAAGTAACTTTTCAGCAAAGATCTGCTTTATCTCCTTGGACACATTGATGCATCCATACTTCTCCCATTTGGTAAGCTCAACTTTAGCTTTCAACTACTAAAAGCTGATTTTTAATACTAGTTTGAGATTTAATGATAAAAATCATTTGATTTAAGATTTACAATATTATAACTATTCTTTTTTTATAACGATGTATACAAAATGATATCAAGCAGTTGATGATTTGGCTATCAAAGGAATTTTGGTACATCAATCATGTTTCTTTTGAAATGATAATAATGAATGCACTTCTTTCTCCTTGAGAAGTTAGAAAAAGGATCTTCTTTCCACCTACTCTTTGTCACCATATAAAAAACTGTATTGAAATGAAGTTTGGTGCTGCAAGAGTCAACCTTTATGCGATGAACCTACATTGAGTTAGTAGAACTAATCCAACATTAGGCTCATTTCTGCAAGATCATATTGGACGATAAAATAATTTAGCATTTGAATTATAATATTCAGAGCTATACAAAATAGAAAGCAAAAAGTTCATTCAGTTTAATATAAAAATTATCCAAAATATTACATTACAAAATAATATCTCAAAATAATTATTAAACATCTTGCTCATTATAACATAACATCATGAAAATAAAAATATAAACTTAAAAGCTAATTTCTTCGACATTTAGGTTGCTTTTTTTCATTTCCTTAACATCACGACAAATCATCTTTCTTCCAAACTGTACTTGACCTGGTGGCATTATAAAAAAATACCATGATTTGAATTCTCAGTAATTATCAAAATACTCCAAGTACCAAACGAATATTAAGTATTTACACTTTTGCAAAATAGCGAATGCAGACAAATGAAACATAATGAGATAAATGAAAATGTGCAGGAAAACATTAGTTTAGAATAAAAAATGTATGCCAAATTCCCTCAACACAATCGATATATAGAAATAAAAGAAATTTTCCAACTTCATAAGTAATATGCATAAAGATTCATGCCTTTAAAAAATAATTTATGTATCTTTATATCAATATATATCTTGGTATTAAGTAACAACATTATTTTTGTTTTGTTAGGCAAATTTAGAACCTTGAGATCATATGTTCATAATAGTAAAATAGACATCATATTGGCCCCCCGTAGGCTACTACTGTATGGCAACCTTATAACTCACAAAGTGGACTAACCCCGTCCATAACTTAACGCACCCCAAAATCTACCGTTCTTTGAACCCTTGCATTCATTCACAAGACATAATAAAAAATATCCATGATATTCTTTTGGCAGTAAAATAACTTTATCTTCAACATGGAAAGAGTTTCAAAGCAAAGCATAAGCAAGCATTATAAACAGATAAGTGCAAAAAGTAATATTCCGGATGCTTTTACGCTTATCCGTGATGAAAAAAGTACTCAAGAGTTTGATTCATCTACAAAATAATTATATTTGTATACCATATTAAACCTTCAACATAACTATTTTCAATAATGAAATACATATTTTTTATTTATTCGTATTTAATTCTTAAGTCTGTAAGCTTTAATTATGCAAAGAAATCTGTCACATCTAAAAGGATATATAATGCACATATATGTTTAATATAATCTTTGTAACTCTTCATAAAGAGTTGTCGCAAAATGCATCAATTTATAAGGAATTTAAACCTTGGGAATTTAAATTTGAATCAAATTTTGCTTTAGCAAAAACAGCATTATTGCTACATTAAAACAATATAAGATGAATTTATTTAATTAAACAAATTCCAAATATAAAAATCCAAAATTTTCAATGTTTCACTTATTATCATCAATAATACATTACTTGTTATAATTTTCAGATTTAGAAATTCAGATCTAAAAAATCTATATTTCAAAATATGATACTTCGATTAGAATGCTTGAATCATTATTTTCCTTAACAGCTTAAATGAGTTCACAAGGATTTAGTGTACTCTTTATGGGAAGGTATTATCAGAGGATTCATAGATTTTGAAATGGACTTCCAAATTGAGATGCAAAAATTTACAAGCAAAATCAAGTGTAAATTTCCATTGCAGAACTAGGTAATTTAAAATTTAATTTGAATTGTCATAATCAGGGGGAGAAAGTAAGATTATCAATTCTAAATGAATCCATTATAAGTTCTGAAAACAGCAGTCGACACATTGAGATAAGGAGACATTCAAAGTTTAGACATTGCGATGAAAGATCTTAGAATTCTGTGAAGTTCCTGAAGTGAGTTTTGATTTGGATTTCATGTACTAAATTATTTAACAATATGATTTTATAACTAATGCTGGATGTTAGGAAATAAAATTTCTGAAATCATTTGGGAACGTGATGGTGATAAAATCCAACAAAAAATGAAATTTCAAATAATGGCTGGCTTGATTTTGTTTCTAAAATGGATTTATTTATGGCATTATATCTGCATTACCCTTTCAACCAATATTTCCTTTACAAGACTTCAGCAAATGCATCTAAAGTTAGAAGGTTAGGAATCTTACTGCACGTAACATTAATTTTTAGGGTGAATCAACTTTTTCTGACTCAACTTCCTACTTTCATTTTTTATTCAATTAAGAAAAAAAAACAAATCCGAGAATAAGCTCCGTACCTATACGATCAGTCGATCCCTCAAAATCGACAGAAGAAAAAGGCGATGGCTCAGAAATGCAAAATAGTGGTCGAACGAAGGTAAATCAAGTCAGTCTTTCTCGCCGCAAGTACAGGAAGCAAACAAAGGAATCGATAAAATGATTGACGACAGAAATCGGGGCAATATTCTCATCAAAGGAACAGAGATCAGCCGAAGAAAATCAAGAGGATCAAAGAGCTGATGAGCGCCCAGAATCGCACGATTAAAGGGAGAGAAGAAAAGGCTGTCGAGCGTCACGTAGCCCGGGATCGTCCTCACTTCCGTTGTAAGCGCTGATCTCGCTGACTAAAGGCAACAGAAGAATTGAGCAGCTGTCGGGAGAGCCAAAGGATGATGGGGCTTCTTCCGAGAAAATGTTTTCTAAGAGTTGGGAAGTAATGGGGGAAGCTCGTGAGATTTGTAGGAGACTAAATAGAACTTCCATCAAAAACGCACTTGGGAAAATGCTCCCGTAAACAGTTAATCCCAATTCGACGGTTTTGTGAAGAAAAGAAAATCAGCATAAGTGGCTACCTTTTGCCGTCTGAAAAAATAAAACGGCGCAACTAAGAAGAAAACGATCAAGTTTTTTTTTCTAATTTTTTTAAGACTTTCTAAAAAACCTCAACCTAAAATAGGTCATTTACAACTCGAAACAAAAATTTGTGGGAAATTGAAATAAGACAGAAGTTAGCAGGGGATGTTTAGTGTAAAACAAAAACTATAGGGAAATTACGGTAAAATGAAATTTAGCGGGGAGATTTAACAAAAAAAATGAAAATAAGCGAGAAATAGAAATCACCAAAAAATTGATATATGGTACAGACTCTTTCATTTAAAAATGATGTCTCCTTCGACATCACCAATCATCGCTTAAGTAAAAAACAAAAATTTAAATTGAGTGATATGACACTTGTAAGTGTTTCATAAGCTTCTCAAATGTCAAGTACACCGACTAAATTCAGAATAAAAATTGTGTTCATTCATACATATTTCAAAGTTTCTCTTGCATCCTTAGTGGTCATCCAAGTGATTTCTTGGTGGGCCACAATTCTACTCATCCCCTGTGTTCCCTTTTCTAATTAGACTGAGACTGCATTCAGTTGTCTCAAAGTACTTATCTGATCACCTCTGCAAGTTCCAAATCAATTCGAGTCTCACAATACATTATGCCTTCAGAATTTTGAAGAAACGTTACTCTTGCTTATCTTCATTCTCATCTATTTAAGTTACTATAGCTCATCTTAAATCTGAAGTAAATCCACTATTCTACACCCTTCTGTATTTAATTGGAGTCAGTACTTATTCACTGGCCTTAGTTCTATTTGTTTATGAACAATGACAACAAGTACAACTTCAACTGATTTAGTTAAGGGAGCATTAATTACAACATGGATTAATAAGATTGGTAGACCAGCTCATACACTCCAGGCGATGTAAGGCCAATGAGATCTCTCAATTTTTATACATAAGTTCAAACAGAAGTAAAACGGTAGTTAACTAACTTAATAATAATTTTTCTTTTATGAACTACTGCATTTTACCAATAAGGATGATTGGTGTTTTTCTGCAATCTACATTTAACTCACAGCATTTGATTTCAGTAATCTAATATTAATGTTTAACATATGAATCTTGGAAATTTTATAGAATCATTAATAGCTAACTTAAAGTATGGTTTACTCAGATTATAACTATAAAGCTTAAGCTTCTTTGCTTTAGTAGGTAGTCAAAATCTTTTACATGAGAGAAATATATACAAATTGAAGACTGAAGTTTTATAATTCCTCGTTCTAGAATTACAGATATAGCCATGGAATATTATAGTTATTCTTAAGTACACATTACTTACAATGAAAACATCTAGTAGTGGAACTATTTTTTTTTTCATTTATTTAACACGGATCATAATTAGAATGAAATTCTAGACCTCCAATGGAATCAAAGGCGTTAGTCAATTCTAGTGAGCCATTCTGTTAAAAATGTTTGATGCAAATCTGATGTAGAATTTAGTCTAGTTCCATTGAAGATACTTGTTGATCAACTCAATGCTTTATTCTAGGGATATCATTACCTACAGCACCTAATAGGGTGCATAATGGTGATTTTTATTATACTAGTCAACCCTTAACATTCCTACCAATCTCTACAGCAAATAATAATAACACTAATGAAAGTGTAATCAGGATGTTGTTGATGACTAGATGTTAGAGTCTCATAGGATTTTAAGGTATAATTAAGAACTTCCTCCTCTTATGTTTTGAAATTACTAACTTGAACATTCCCTAATCTAAACAATTTCCTACAGTTTCACAATTTCTTCCATACAACCACACTGCACTAACTCCAAAGTTTTATTTCAAAAATTTGCAAGATGTCTAGACGATTTCATTTCTCACAGGGCATCCTATTTTTCTTAACCATTTCAAGTAATGATCGAAGATTCACAGTTAGTTGCAGAAAACTGCTCTTTAATCCAGATTTGAGTCAAAATCTAAGAAATCATGCTGAAACTCTTGTAATTCTGCTGGCGCAGAAAAGACAGAACTTTCAATATCTTTGTAAGCATATTACAGCAAATAGCAGGATAATAATCACCTAGGATTTAAAACTGAAGCATTGGTTCAATAACATCATCAAGTTTTCAAAGACCATTCTTATTGAATTTTTTTTTTTGAATGAGTTTATAAAAAATGGAGATTTCAGGCCCCCTGCATACAGAGAACTGAGATTTCAATCTGCAAAAGAGCATTATCTACATTTTGTTTAAGTCAAATCTATGGAACCAAAATAATAATATACAATCAGCACACTGATCTATTTGAAATTCTAAGGAATCTATCATAGGACTTGGTGAAACACTAATCAAATCCTCTCCTTAAATATAGGGTGTTAATTTAAGCATCTTGGCAGCTGAAGCTCGGCACTTTGCAAGAATTTGGAGTTTCATAATTGCTAATGCACAAGCCTTGGAAGCTAGCATCAAAATCCCTTAAAAAAAATGAATTCAGTTGCAGCAATCAGATCTTCATAAAATTTATGTTGAGTTAGATCCAAAACATCTCAAGGAATTTGAGTCATATCCCTTGGTCTACAGATTTCATATTCATTCTCAGGTGCTGCTGATGTTATAATTAGGTTGCCATTAAACTTAGTCCTTTATTAGTATAATAATCAATTTCAAATATCAAAACTCCACCGGACAATTACTATAGTTGCAAAATCAACTGCTACCGATTAAATCCAAAGTGAAATAGAATTTCAGGTGTAAATCCCAGTTTCAGATTTCTGAATTGCATTTAAAAATCTTAGCATCAGCAGTTTGAAATTAGATTTTACTTTATGTTTCTAAATGCTCAAAACTCAAGTGTTAATCATTAAAACTGAATTTTTTTTTTTTATAGAAAATAGTATGTTGTTTTCAGCATTCTCTTAAAATGCTTTGGGTCAAGATGTTTCATAAGCAGTTGATTCAAATTTAGATCAAATTTCAGGCTAAATCAAATTTTCAGAAGCAACATATACTAGCTTCACAGATCTTAGCGTGACTTGAGCGCAAGTTAAATCATTGAACCAGAAATTCCACAAGTACTAGGTTCAAATTTTCAGGATCTAAGTCATTTAAAGCAAGAATCGCTAGAAATAAAACATGTTACATCCAAAATTCTTGCATTTCAATTACAGGTTGATTACCATTTGTTTAGATACTCTTAAGAGATTCAATTTAGGGCCAAAGGGAAAATTCCAGGATTCTAAATCTAGTTAGGAGGAATAAGGCATCCTGCTAATAACTCACAAAAATGCAAATCTAATATAAGAGTTTTTTTACTGATGCTATTTCTATAATGTTGTTGTGGTTTGTTAAAATGCTCATAAAGTTTTATAAAAGAATTGGAACGGGGAAATAAGTTTTCAAAGTATTACATAAGAAAATAAGCTGAAGCACAATAAAGGAATGTTAAAATACATCCAACAAAAATCTTGTGCAGCAGAATTTATGTAGGTTAATTACATAGTTATAACAAGGTGAAACTAAATTTATTAATGCAGAAAGAAAATTAAGTAAATCAGTATATTGTCGTAATCTAGACTTTAATAATAATTAGTACTGCATCCTACCATCTTTAAATTTTCATTCTATTGCAGAGATATCCATTTATACTAATTAAGGTAACAAGTATAGGAGAACCAACAACATTTCCACTTATGTCTAATGTTCAGTTTCATGTAAGATTAGCTAAAATCAGAGATTTCATCATATAAGAATAAGCTAGCTAGACTAACGATGTGCAAATGACAATGTTGCATGGATATCTAACCTGGTACAGGTTAATTTGCCAAGTACTTTGGGAACAAAGGGTACTTACAAAAACATTCAGTTTCTTCACAGAATTCCCAACGGTATGATAATTTGGCAGGTTTGTAGGTACAAAGTTGCCTTTCAATTATTTTCCAAATATCAAAAGTTAAGTGATGACTGAAGCAATAACCTAGTGTATTGGTTTTAGCAAATGAATTATATACCAAAAAAATTTAATTGAATTTATATTCAAATGGGAATAAATACAGAAACATGCAAGAGGAAAACAAACTTATTGGTTAAATATTCAAAATAAAAATGGTGCAAGTTGTTTTTGCTCTATTTCAATTTAAATAGAGCTAAACCTCAAATCATGATATCTCCTAACTACCAAGCAAACAGAAGCTTGTGATTTTCCTGGCTGCTTAATTGTAAGTTCTTCATCAAGCAATTCAATCTCTAGACTGCAATGGAGTTGGGTCTCTTGATAACATTCATACTTTAGTTTGGGTAAATGTAAATAGGGCAGAAGAGTAGTTCTAATAGTTACATATGATCTTACCATAACTAAATGACTTCTATTCAAAACCAACTTATTCTAGAAGCTCTAATAAGGAACATCTTCATTCTATTCCTAATGAAAAGCTAGAATTTTTCTGAAACACGATGTTTTAGAAATGACTTATTATATTAAAGTCCTTCTCAGCAGGACGCAGGACGCAGGTGGCAGTGGGAAGAAAAGATATAGGCACAAAAATTGCAGGTTACGCTTGGTGCTTTACTTGTAATACTTTTACCCAAATTGGCCATGTTACAAATTAAATAGAATGCATTCACTGAAACTTAAAGTATGCTATTACTGCATTATATCTTCCACAACGAATTCTTAATTTTGAAATAAAGGCTCTAAAACACAACCAAATTTTGAAATCCTATTTTATAAGTTTGACTTTTACTGAATTATTTAAGATGACAGAAAGTTTACTACAAGTTTCCAATTCACTTTTCTAGTTAGTTCTAATATATGTGTACTTTCTAGAATTTCAACATGAATCAATGCAAATCGAATTCTAGCAGATTCTGTCTTAACCATGACATCCATTTAAGGGAGTAGATGTAATATGCTAAATTCAAAGTTTGCGGTGATCCTTACATCCTTTAGCTAGTGTTTGAAGGAAGACACGTCGATGGTGGACGCCGAGAGGAACTGCCAGAATGCATTGATCTCCAAATGTCTAACGTAATCTTTTATAGTTGAAATATAATTATACAACATCTAACGGAAATAAGTTTTTTATTGCAAATGATGTTCTTGAATTTGATTCATGTAATAAAGTTAATCATAATTGCAAAATCCGATTAATCTAATTTAGCTGCATCATTGTTTTCAAACTGTGATACAGAGAACTACAGCCTTTGGATAACAGCTATCATAAAGAATCCCGAGAGTGCCAATGTCATTGAGTTTTAGAAAAAGCAGTTGAAATTATTAATGCAATTGTCTTTCAGCAAATTATGCTTTTCCCTATCTACTTAACATGATTTCGTTCATCTCAACAGGCTAATTTCTTAAATCTAAAGTTACCTTTCAGGAAAAAAAAAGAAATTGAACATTATTCAAATTATTGTGAAAATTCCGCCAGATCTCAGCCTTCAAGTGAAATTGATATGATTGATATGAAAAATTGTATCCTCGGACAACTTAATAAAATATTAGAACAGAGGATGACAATTTCTAAGGGTAATGAGCTGCAATGGGCTTTGATCCATTATAATGCACTAAACTGAATTTTAAGTTCGATAAGTGTATTAGATTAAACATTTGGGAACTTAAAATGCTTCTTAATATAGCACTGGTATATGGACATTTCCCCTTTGAGTGCTATTTTAATAATATTCAAGATATTTAAAGCCAAATCTAATTCATATATGGCACTTTTCAGTTGATTTAAGAAAATCTCACTCTATATTCAAAAAATTCAGTACAATTAAATCCAATTATGAATTACTTGAATGCAACTAAAACTGATTGCAGAGTGCTCTCTTGCATTGAATCTTAAGCATCATATTACTTGAACCGTCTCTATTTAAGAGACAACAATCGCTTGATATTAAAAGAAAATTTACTACAATCAAGAGTTCTATCTGTAATTCAGATACTGCTGATGACATTTATCAAATCTCTAAGGCAGTTACAGGTATGGGACAGATCATAGTACAACCTTTGATACAGTTATAATCTCATAGCATATTTCATTTACATTCCAAAGGTAAGAGAAATTTAGAATTCAACGTCAGTGTAAGAAAAATTTAGAAAACCAAGTTCATATAACATCCTTAGACATATATTTGAACTGTTAATTAAAACGCCAACTCATAAACTGGTTTAATTATTATGGATTCATTAGACATTTACTAAGAAAGAAACCAAACTAAAGGTACCTAAGTTGTCGACTCATGATGTCTTAAATTCATGTTATCATTTTCAATTATCACTGGTGTTTTCTAAAACTGTATGCATTGATGTCGTCTTATTCTTGTTTGCTCATATCATTTATTTTACTAACCATCGGATTCCAAAATGTTCAAATTAAATTGATTTGATTTACTATAAAAAATTATATATTTTCAAACCAACCTCTAATGAGAGTATTTGTACTATTCTAACTATTCTTGTTATTATTAGCAAGGTTTTTGTTTTCTATTTTAGTGTCTTTATTTTGGCATTTTTAAATTAAAATGATTGAATCCTTTTTTGGCTCTGCTTTATATACTATTCTACTTAGACACATTCAATACTACTTTGATACCAACTATGATGATTTGATATTGGGTTAGTAGAACTAATCCAACATTAAGTACCTTTACGCATGATCATATTGGACGGCTAAATAAGATAACTTTCAAATTATAACATTAAGAGCCATACATAATAGAAAAAAAAAATCATTAAATTTAATATAAAAATTATCCAGAACAATACATTACAAACAATGTCTCAAAATAATTATTAAACATCTTGTTCCTTATAAAATAACATCATAAAAATAAAAATATAAACTAAAGTTATTTTCTTCAACAGTTAGGTTGTTTTTTTCCATTTCCTTAACATTACAACAAATCAGCTTCTTCCGGCTGTACCTGACTTGGTGGCATTATAAAAAATGTCGAAATTTGAATTTCCAGTAATTAGAGAATATTCTAAGTATCAAACGATTATTAAATATTTACACTTTTGCAAAATAGTAGATGTGAACAAATGAAATATAAGGACAAATAAAAATGTGCAAGAAAATATTGATTTAGCATCAGAAATGTATGTCAAAATCCTACACCACGATCAATATATAGAAATAAAAGAATTCTGCAAACATCATAAGTAATATGCATAAATAAATTTATGCCTTTTAAAAATAATTTATGTATCTATATATTAGTACATGTCTTGGTATTATGTAGCAATATTATCTTCATTCTTTTGGGCAAGTTCACAACCCTGAGGTCATGGGTTTATAATAGTAAAATAGATATCATATTGGGCCCCCATAGGTTATAGTATGTCAACCTTATAACTCCCAAAGTAGACTAACTCCATCCCTAACTTAACCCATCCCAAAATCCATCATTCTTTGAACCCTTGCATTTATCACAAGACAATATAAAATATTCATGATATTTTTCTGGCAGAAAAATAACTTTATCATCAATATGAAATAGTTTCAAAGTGAAGTATAAGTGAGCATTAAAAACACATAAGTACAAAAAATAATATTTTGGATACTTTTGTGTTTATTCGTGATGAGAAAAATTAATCAATAGTTTGATTCATCAACAAAGTAATTATATTTGTATAACTTATTATACTCCAACATAACTATTTTTAATATTAAAATACATATGTTTTATTTAATTCAACTTAACTTATTTAATCTATAAGCTTTATATATGCAAATCAATCTGTCCCATCTAAATGGATATATAATTCAGTATCTATGTTTAAGATAATCTTGTAAGTCTTCTTAATGAGTTCACGCAAATTATTTATAAGGATAAAACTGAGAGGAAACCTGAGGTCAACCTTGGAAATTTAAATTTGATTCAAACGTTGCTTTGGCAAAAATGGCATTGTTTCTATATTAAAACAATACAAGCTGAATTCAATGAATTAAACAAATTCCAAAGCTAAAAACAAATTGTCGTTGAAAACTCATAAATATTCAAATTCAAAATTTTCACTGTCACTAATTATCATCAATAATACATCACTTATTATAATTTTCATATTTGGAATTTCAAATACGAAAATCTACATTTCAGATATGATACTTCAATTAGATTGCTTAAATCGTTATTTTCCTTAACAGCTTAAATGAGTTCCCAGAGATTCAGTGTACTCTTAATGGTAAGGCATTATTAGAGGATTCATAGATTTTGAAATGGACTTCCAAATTGAGATGCAAAAATTTACAAGCAAAACCAAATGCAAATATGTATACAGAACTAGGTAATTTAAAATTTAAGTTGAATTTTTTCATAGTGAAGGGAGAAAGTGAGATCTATCAATTCTAAATAAATCATTATGAATTTTGAAAACAGCAGTCCACACATTGAGACACATTGAGATAAGGAGGCATTCAAAGTTTAGAATAAAACTTGGGTGAGATGAAAGATCTTAAAATTCTGTGAAGTTTCTTAAATGAATCCTAATTAGGATTTCAAATGCTAAATTGATTAACAATATGATTTCAAAACTCAAGCTGGATGTTAGGAAATGCGATTTTTGAAATCATGGTGACTGCGATAAAATCCAACATGGAACGAAGTTCAAAACAATGGTTGGCTTGATTTTGTTTCTAAAACGGATTCATTTAGGGCATTAATTACCCTTTTCAGCCAGCATTTCCTTTACAAAACTTAAGCAGATACATCTAAGTTAGATGGTTAGGAATCTTATTGTACGTAACATTAATTTCTAGAGTGAATCAACTTCTTCCGACTCAACTTCCTAATTTCATTTTTTATTCAACCAAGAAAAAAGACAAATCAGAGAATAAGCTCCATAACTATACGATCGGTAGATCCCTTGGAATCGACAAAATAAGAAGAAGATGGCTCAGAAACACAGAACAATAGTTGAACGAATGTAAATCGGGTCGGTCCTTCTTGCCGCAGGTACAGGGAGCCAACAAAGGAATCGAGAAAAGGTTCGACGGCATAAATTGGGACTATCTTCTCGTCGAAGGAACAGGGATCAGCCAAAGAAAATCGGGAGGAGGATCGAAGAGCTAATTCACACCCAAAATCGCCCAGTGAAATGTAGAGAAGAAAAAGCTGTCAAGTGTCAGGTATCCAGGGATCGTCCTCGCTTCTATCTTGAGCGTTGACCTCGCCGACTAAAGGCAAGAGGAGACTCGAGCGGATGTCGGAAGATCCAAAGGGTGTCGAGGCTTCTTCCAAGAAAATGTTTTCTAAGAGTTGGGAAGTAACGGGGGAAGCTCGTGAGATTTGCAGGAGCCTAAATAGAACTTCCATCGGACTAATGCTTCCGGAAACACACCTGGGACTAATGCTTCCGTAAACCGTCAATCCCAATACGACAGTTTTGGGAAGAAAAGAAAATCAGCATAAGTGGCTATCTTTATTGCGTCTGAAGAAAAAAAAACAACACAAGTATGAGGTAAAAGGTCGAATTTTTTTTTAATAAGATTTTCTAAAATATCCTCAACATAAAAAGGTCGTTTACAACACAAAACGAAAATTTGCGGAAAATTGAAATAAAACGAGAGTTAGCGAGGGTAATTAACATAAAATAGAAACTGGAGGAAAATTAACGTAAAATGAAATTTAGCGGGAGATTAACGAAAAACAAAAATCAGCGTGAAATGGAAACTAGCGGGATATTGACCTCTTTACACTTTATTACTCATTGACATCATTTGATTTAATGGGTATAAATAGAAACAAGTGTTCCAAAATAATTTTGCATGTTATGTGATGGTTAAAAATTAATTTATGAAATATTTTATGGCATTATATCTGAATTTATTATACTTTAGATTTTGGCTTGTGCAACTTGTGATTGGGCTTTTGGCTTGCTCGGATTGGCACCAGATTGTAAATCGTTTAGCAACCATTTTTGTTTTTATAAATGATTTTTTGGCTTTACTTTGTCATTTCTAGAGGATGCTCATAACTCTTATATATCAGTAATCGCTATATAATTTGAAAGGTTCTTCAGCTTAGCTCCTTGTATAACAATAATTGAATAAATGAATATCCATACATGTATTAGTTTAAGCCTCCTGTTATTTATTCTTGTCTTTGCAACTATTATCTGGGGTTATGATGAGATTGGGCAATGATTATATCAATAGGAGCTTATCCTCTTGGTTGGAGGATTACCCCTATTGATCTTCACCTTCTAGACACTTCACTTTGAGTTCATAGTCTCATTATTTTTATTTTCATTTCTTGGTCATGCTTTTTGGCTAGTGAACTTTCTACTACCTCTATTCTTTGACAATAAAAGGAAGCGTAAATATAATCTTGTGTTGTAGCGCTTTCAAGTACTACTAGTAAAATTGGTGGACTTTATAATTGGTGCTTTAAGCTCTAGAGTAGTAGAGGACCACAAAGGATTTAAGCTATTCAACCCCATCGGTTTGGTGAAGTGTTGTGCTAGTTCATAGCTACTTTTCTAGTTGAGTTAAATTTAATAGGCCATAGCTCTGTATGGCAAGGCTTCTACCCTTTGCAACCAAGTTTGCTCTTCCCGCTAGGATAAACAAAAAAAAATTTTGAAAGAAATTGAGCCTCAATAAGGCAAATATGTGTGGCCGATGGAATTTGAACTATTGATATATCAAGAGTTTAAATCCTAAGTCTCTTGCCACTAAGCCACAATACCATTCACAGAAAAGCTGATTTTACCATTACTACTTCAATTGTATAACCCATTAGTTGTGTCTAACTAGTTTACCCGCCTGACTCAATAAAGTTTACTTGATGCACTAATTGAGGTGCATAGGATCCCATTACTATTGCTGGCTGCCTCTTCCTTTCTTCAAATTTCTGGCAACATCCCTCTACATTATACTATCTCAAAGCTGATGCTGCTGAAGAGCATTTGTCCACGCATTGAAAAAAGTAAGAAATGCAAAAATACTTTTCAAATGAATGCCTGCATTTTTCTTGGCACAGCAATAGAGATTGATAGGCCTGGGCATGGGCTATGTCAAACCGGCCATCTCAGGCCAGAACCATTTTTTCCAATTTTCAGTACTCTTTAAAAATTAAATTACATATAATCCATTATTTAATCAAAACTTTATAAATATTACATATCTTATTATTTGCATATATAACTCAATAAGATAATCAAAGCAGCAGCAGTAGCATTCCGACTCATTATAATGCACGGGTAGTTAAGGTCCTAAAATCTTGCTATTGGGATGATGCATGCCAATGAAATTGATATTTTATTTTTATTTGGGCTTTTTATAATTTATCAATTTAGCACTCGAACTCTAATATTTACAAATAAAACATTATCATTTTTCTAATTTTTCTCCTGATTACTAGAGTTTGAGATCTGACCAAGTTAACAAAGATTTGGGTACTGCTGCGTAGATAATTTTTCATTGTATATTGTTGTAATTTTAACGTAATAAAATTCAAAAACTTCAACTGTAACAACAAGAAGAAAAAATTGCAGTTAAGAACGAGCTAGCAAACCAGAAGGAATCAACGAAACCAGGATTTCAGAGCTTTGGACATCTTCCTCCCAAGATACCGAACAGTATTAACTCCGCCAGCAGCAAGTAATCCGGAAACCGCTTGCCTTGTGCTTGATACTAGAACTGCACGCCGCATGGCTTTCAGAGTATGGCTCAAAGCTTGCTTTCTTGAGGTAATGAGCAGCTCTGATGGCATTTCATCTGCAAAATTTAAGCCTAACACTTTTAAGGATTTCACAAACTTAAAAGAATACAAAAATACTTTCGGAATACCTGTGATGACGACTGGTTTATGCCTGAATATATTGTTTTTATGTACTGTGGAAGGAAGAGAGGAGAAGAGGGTATTTGTGGCCGGCAATCCGCAGTCCTGTGAAAGCAATATGTAGGAGCAAAGTGCCGTGAGATGGTTTAGGCTTCAGGGTTTTATGATGCAATCTAGGATAAGGATGATATGCTATAGAAGAAGATGATAGAGAATCACATTTTGGAGGTGACAATTCACAATTTTAGAGAAACAAAATATGCATAGCTTTTAATGTATCAAAATAGTCCCTCTACAATCTTAGTAAGATCAAAAGCCTGTTTGGCGTAGCTACAGCTGTTTGAAGAAGCACTCGGATAGATGCTATGAAAAATGGTATTGGAAAAACTTTAATATTCAGCAGCTGAAAGTTGTAGATAGTGTCAGGTCCTTGAAAGTAACCTCTATTTCAGCTCTGGTTCTTTTGACTTTATCAACAGCCATGGACACAACTCCTAGTAACGGCTTTGCCTTTTCCTTCTCAATTTGACCGTAAGCATACTTAAAAATCTGGCTGCGAGTTTGTAGCTGTTTGCTTTTGGGCATGTTCATCTTTATGGTCGTATCTCCAATCTTTAGATTTAAACCTTGCTCGCAGCTTTCAGGATTCTGTTCTATTGACTGAACCATTTCCAGAGCACTTATAAGTTCTTTTTTCTTATTGACTGTATTTCTTAAAGCAAAAGCATCAGAAGATCCGCGAGGCAGCCCCAAACCTCTAGATGCGTTGCGAGATAATGTTCTGGATATTTCCTGAATTTTTTCAGCTTGTTTCTTGGCCATATCCTTTGCATTTTTCCACTTGTTTTGAACTTGTACAGTTTCACAAGCAGCTGCTCTTGATTCAGCTTGCTTCTTCTCACGTTTAGTGAGAAAACGACCAGAGCAATTATATATGAGTATGAGCAGCAAACACAGAGCAACATATAAAAAGAAACTGCACGTTAAATTTTAGTTCACACATCACACATGCATGCAACTTCCATTTGATTGTCTGCCGAATATAAGAACGCGCCAATTAACCGGTCTGCTTATAAAGTTAAATACTTTCTAAGCCATTCTAGCCACAAAAATTTATGCATTCTTATGGGTTATGTGAGCAGCCCATATAACTTTTTTTTTCTTTGGAAAATAATATGTAGGGTCCACTCTCATACTCAATAACAGTGGATGAATTTTTTGAGTTAAATAATTGGTCAAATCTTTAATATTCAGAAGCTTTTTTGAGTTAGCTGACTAAAGAAACAGCTATTAAGCTGGGACACCAAACGGTCTTGAAAATTGATTTAAATTCAGTTCAGCGTTTATTAAGTTGTGCCAAATAATCCCTTAGTCCCAAATTATTCAATTTGTCATTCAATCCTCCTGACTAATCAATATATGTTCAATTAAATCCCTCTTGAGCTAAATTTAATCCCAAATAAAAAAAAATTATAGACATAATTGCTCTTGAAATGAAAAATAATCGAGAGACTAAAATAGCAAGTTCAAATAATTGGGAGACTATTTCGGTAATTTACTACTTTTAATTCATTCCTTAGATAAATAATTTGGTCAAATCTAAAATTGATAAATTTCAATGGCAAGTCATGTTTCACACTTCAAAGAGAAAAGCGAAAAGCTTAAGTGCTATTATACTACTAATGGTTTAATAGTAGAACCAATCCAGCCAGACCAGACAAAGTATGCACACACAGGCGCAAACCTTGCTAGACCAGACAAAGGATGCGCACACAAGAGTAAACCTTACTAGCGCTAGTCAGAGACTGGGCGTTCAGGAGCCTGAGAGCCTGACAGCCTGACTATATCAACTGAACCGGATTCTATTAAACCAGATCCTATTGTAATGCTACATTCAAATCAATAAGAATTATTTTTCCTCTTCCTCTACCTTTCTACAGGTATCAAAGCGCCCTTGCTAACACATTCTCAACCTTCTCTCCTCCAATCTTCTCAAAGAACCTTCAAATATCAAGAACAGCCACCTCTATCTTCCTTCTACACCTCATCAAGAACCCCACCATCCTCTTCTCTAACTCTTCAAGAAGCACACAGCCGAAACCTACAATCATTCAAGAAGCCTCAATCAAGAACCACCAAGATCGATCAACCATGGAAATTTGAGCATTAGCATGAGCTCTCACAGCAATTCCACACCATTACTTATTCAAAAGACCTTAAATTCTTGATGTTCAATATTAAGAACATGATACACTCTCCTCTCATATCAGAAAACTACCCAATTTGGAGAGTTCAAATACTCCAACTATTCAAAGCTAACAACCTACAAGAATACCTTGAAGGGTCTGACCCTCAACCACAAACCAACAACCCCAATTACTCCTCTTGGATCTCAGCCGACAGAAACCTGATCACTGCTCTCTACTCCACTATATCTCCCTCTATTCTCCCATATATCTTGGAGGTTGAATCTTGTACCGACATACGGCACATTCTTGAAAAGAGACTCCAATCAACCAATTGCTCTAGATTCATTCAACTCAAGAAAGAACTCCACAATGTATCCCTAAAAGAAAGATCCATGTATGAAAACCTATCAGAAATCAAAACCATAGTGGGCAAGAAAGCAGCAGCATGCTCAAAGATCAACAACGAAGACGTCATACTTTACGCTCTAAACGGTCTTCCACACACCTATCAAGCATTTAAAACAGCAATACGAACAAACCTCAACCCAATCAGCCTAGACAATCTCTACTCTCTTCTATGCAGTGAAAAGATCAACGTCCAACAAGATCTTAACAAGGAACTTTAGCAACACAATCAGCCTTCCATCAATCAAAACCCCAATGCACTCTACAGCACCATAAACAACAACCGTGGAAGGGGCCGCATGTCCATGACAGCTAGAGACAAAGGCCGATCCCTACATCCATCAACACACAAAAATCCAAGATCTTCATCATAGAATATCAAATATGTAATAAACTAGGTCATTCGGCTAAGAACTACTAACATCGAATGAACCACAACTATAACAACATTCCAAATCAGATCTCCCATCATCCCATCGTTCTTCGTATCGACAGCTTAGATGACCACTGCTGGTACCAAGGTTCTAACCAAGTCACTGTAGGCAACAGTCAAACACTCTAAATCTCCAACATGGGTAATGGTATTCTACCCGCACCTCATCGCAAGTTACTACTAAACAATATTTTTCATGTCCCTCAATACCAATACAATATAATGTCCATACACAAGCTAGCAATAGACAATTCCTGCTCCATCACCTTTAATCCAATCAGATTTATTATCAAGGATCTTCACTCGAACACTCCTCTCCTTCAAGGCCACTGCATCAACGAGTTTTACACCATTCACCTATCTTCAGAACCTCCACCGCTCATCCTGCAATCTTCATCAACACTGAAATCTCACCCTCCATGGCATCTTTGTCTGGGACATCCAAATCAAGAAATTCATCACCTTCTTAGAAAGCAACAACCATCCATGAACAACAACAGCTCCACATGCATCACCTCCAAACACCACAAGTTACCTATTCTTACTCAATCTTCTAAAACTTGCAATGCATTCCAATGTATTCATACCGATGCATGGGGTCCAACCCCACAATTTAAAAAAAAGGTAAAAATTCTATGTAATTTTTGTGGATCATTGTTTAAGCTATAGATATGGCTTTTCCCACTAAAACAAAAATCAAAACACTACACACATTTATACATTTCTACAATATACATTGAAAACCAATTCAACAAACACATCAAAATCCTCCTATCGAATAGAGGAAAATACAACTTTACTTCCATATACTCCCCAACAAAACGAAGTAGTGCAGCGTAACACCGACACATATTTGAAACCACATGTGCACTCCTACAACTGCCAACCTTTCCAAGAATTTTTGGCCTCAAGCTACTCTCACCTCCACCTATCATATTAACCGTCTGCACCATCTCCAAACACCAACATTTCACCCTTTCAACTTGTATGATCATCTAAAAGTCTTAGGGTGTCTATTCTTTCCTCTCCTTCCCCAAACCAAAACGTCCAAATTTGGACCGAAACTCTCTTGCATCTTTCTTGGCTACTCTCAAAACCAACAAGACTATGTATGCTATAATCCAAAAACCTAACTACTCTAATCTCTCATCATGTCCAACTCATAGAAAACAAATTCTCCTACTCCAACCTCTCTTTCTCACCCAAAACAGCAACATGAAACTCTTCTCCTAAATCCACCTTCACACCACTCACTCATGTTCCAACCTTTGACATATCACCGCAAAAACTACCTTATCTACCAATCACACAAGTATCTCTATCCCAGCAGAGCACCCACCCCAACTTATCCACCGATAAAACCCACACACAGAACCCTCCCAACCAAAATTTTCAGTCATCTATTACAACAATAAAACTATTCTCACAAACTTACTCCTGCAAACCCACTTCCACAACCAAACCAAAAATACCTCCATCTATCCATCCAATGCAAACACACCTAAAAACAGGAATCATGCAACCCAAATCACTTATCAACCTATTCCACAGAATACCACCACAACATGAACCCACCTCATACAAGGCAGCAGCCACCCAAAAACATTGGCAACTAGTCATGGCTGGTGAACATAAAGCACTAATGGATCAACACACTTGGGCATTGGTTTCCCCTCAACCTCATCAAAACATTTTCAGATGCAAATGGACATACAGCACCAAACTCAATAATAATGGCAGTATAACTTTAATCAATAAATAAATATCATATAATAAACAACAAGAAGATTTAAAGTCAAATCTCACTCACAACCCTGATTAGTTCCGTTAGTGGTTGGAATCTCTTACAGTAACAGGGAATAACAAATGCAAAAGATAGTAAGAGGAAAAAGCATCAAGTATTCTAACACCAGCATTGGGGCAACATAGCAGCAAGAAATGATAAGCGAATAAGTTGCACATCACTGGGAAAATAGTATGAAGGGGAGATGGGAAAGCATCCACATCACAATGTACTTAATTGGGGGTTCAAGATATCATTTTGTATCATATCATTTCACAGTAATAACAATAAGTTCTGTTTTCAATGACTACACAAGACTAAAAATGTGTTGATACTGTTTGGTGTTGCCATAAACAAACTAATGACATCCACAATTAGTGTAAGACTATAATCAGCTATTCAATGAAAAAGAGGTTAGAAATAATTACAAGTCGAATGATATAACATAAATTATACTCTTTTGGAGTTCAATTGCAAGCAATTGAAAGAACTAATCATCAAGTAGCAGTAAGGATGCATACCTGTTGAAAAGTAGCGCAAGGATGATGCCCAATCTCAAGTAAACCTTCATCTGCATATTCCTTTAAAATAGGCTTGTACATCGTTTGGAATATTTTGAAACTCCCTTGAACAATTTTCTTGACCTGAGAAAGGGACAGCTCATAACAAAAATTGAAAATGCAGCATAAAAAAATAATATGTTCATATTTTATCATGTTGGAATGAGATTATTAGACATCAAAAAAATGTACAAAAATTGTAGCAACACACTTTACATTTTTTATAAGAATATATAAAAAATAGTAATAAAAATAATAGCAGCATTAAGTCATTATATGGACATGTGAGTACAAAAAGTGTTAGACATGTTTTGTGTTTGAAAAGTATTCTTTAGTATGCAGAGTCAAAGTTGGTAAACTAAATCTGATGCGGAATGGCATGAGGCCACCGGACGTCGCTCTGAAAGTCGCAATCATGCCAACCACAATAATAGGGTCAAGGCGGCCTGTTAGGCTTAATGCTCTCCATCAACCTTAATGGCACATCTTTAAGCATAACAGGATGGCACTATTTAGTCCTAGAAATTTTTCTTTGGACTTAGAATATTAGTAGCAGCAAGTTAAAAACCCTTTGCAGCAGATCGTTAACTTCAAGCCGGGGTGCATAAACAAAGAAATCTGAAGTGATTTCTTGCCCCATTTGAGAGCTCATGAAAATATTCTCTTGCAAATCATGTTCAGATTGATTAAATATGTAATTGGGAGGAAATGAAGAACATTTGTAAGATCTATAGCCCTAAGCCCTTAATCATATCGAGTGTTGGGTTATCATGGAAAAGTTGGATGGTGAGAGGGAGTCTTGTAAGGTATTGTGAACAATTGTTTAATCACCTCTCTTCTGTGGTGTAACCCCTTCCCTCTCAAACTTTGGTTCATGAGATACAATAACTAGTGTGCTTGTGAACGTAGTGCAGTGACACCAAACTACATAAATGTTCTTTTTAGTTTGGGTGTTTATGATATTCTATAATTTGCTCATACAAACCCTATCCCAATCCTTAAAGAATGCCGCATTACTTCTTTGTTCTTCTGCAAGCACCTTTGGGATAGCAATCCAAAATTGACACAGCCTAGAAACAACAAAGACGAGTCGGATTTAGTAAAAGGATACCCATATTCAACTGTATATTCTGTAAATAAGATTTCCCTAACCACTGTTCATCTTTTCAATCATGTTGTAAATAAATCTAGATTTTGCGGATACGAGTTTTGCAGCATGTCATATTTTCATATAAATTATTTTTTGCTAGGATTTTACTCTCTTTTTATTCTCTCTCAAATGTTTTGCTGTTATGTTCTTTCCAAAGACAGGTTGCAACCTAGCGTGGATAAAAAAGAGAGTTCTCTTAACTTTCCCACTTAACACTTCCTCAACTTCGTGACATAAGAGTTTATAATGTGTTTGTTCTGAAAAAATCAAGAATTTCAAGTGATACTGATCAGCATAATATTTTAAGTTAAGAAGCTACCTAAATTTAATGCAACATTGCTTAAAGAGCGTTATAGTAACTTATAGTCCAAACTCAAAACTTTAAATGACTTGATCAAAAGTAGTGCTGAATCTTCATTAAATTAATTTGGACCAAAAACTGATAGATTTAACCTTATTTTTGTCCTCTGCAAATAGCATCCGTACATCCCCCGTGTAAGAAAGGCTACAAATTTTGACATAAAGATCTTCCTGCACAACAAACAGAAAATCGTATAAATGTATTTTAGAATAGAATCACCATATCCGAGGTTTTAAAACCTAGTGAAAATTGAAACCACATTATCTCACAAGATGGAATCAGACCTCGGTGAACACTGGAGGCAGAAGAAGAAGTGCAGCACAAGTGGCAGCCTTCAAATTGACTAAGTTGACCTTTCTTATATCCCAGTTATCAATAAGAACGTGAACCTTTTATAGTGAAGGAAGCTTCATCAATATTTTAAGAATGTAAGATAAAATAACTAAACAAAACTTTAAAACAAAAGAAACCATATTTCCTATTTTGTGCGCATTGAGTCAACGATCAAAAATAACTGTACTCATGAAAAATGCCAGTCTTGTGAACTGATGGCAGTAGATTTACTAAGAAAAACACAATCACTAACCATGCCTTGCATATTAACTTTCCAAACAACGCATAACAGACAAGGTGGAAGCATCATAAACAAAAAATGATAGATATGACAATTACAGAGAAAAAAAAAGCCAATGAAACAACAATACTTGTCATTCAAAAGTAGTTTTTAAGAATGTTGTATGAGAAAAAAAAGGATAAACTAAGCTATTATTCATCAACTTTTATAGCCAAATATCATTTAGTAGGGACTATTATGTTAGCAACATTTCTTGATCATAAATTGCAAATCACAAAAGAGATAAGGCTTATGCTCAAGAATTAGAGCTAGAATTATATTACAACTATCCATGTCAGGACTCTTGTGCCACTGATTAATATCTAAGGAAAATTTATTAAATATCATAAATAGGCTATCAAAATACCTACCAACAAAAAGCATTATTCAATTTGATTTTATTTAACAAACTATAGTATAAGAGTGTTCTTTAATTAGCAATTGTTCATCATATTTATGCTATATAAACATATTATGTGGTGTGTAAATATCCTAGATGAGACTGTCCATCCCCACGTCTTTGGCTTATGGTTTTCCCTAGCCAACAATAGGGCATTTATTTAATGTGGTCGGCAACGACATTTCCTCTCTCCTGTTGGCGAAAAATCAACTATGATTGCATTTCAGAGTCTCACATGCACAGCTCTGCGATGCTCACGGCTTCTTCAGCTCTTATGCAATCTTTGGGCCTCGCAACCTTCGACAAGCATGGCCAACTGCAGCAGTCGTGGTCAAGGACACTCATAGCATCCCTTTACTATCTCCTCATACGTCTCTTAAGGCGTCTACCCAGGAATCTCCTTTGTTAGCTTTTTGGTGAGGGCTTTGTCTTCAACTCCTTTAAGTGAATCATTGGCAACCACTGCTTTGACTCCTCAAGATTATCTTGATATTTCAATTCACCACAATGAATATGGCGGGGGAGTAGTTTGTTGTCTCACTCCTCTCGATAAGTGTTTCATGTTCCCATCTATTTGGAGGTGATTCCCCTTTGGATCCTTCAATACTTGCCCTATCGGCAGCGCTGCAAGATCGATCCTCCCTTGTTGCTAGCCAGGAAGCCAACATCTCTTGCTTGTATCCTAATAGTGTAAGTTTCACTTCGGTTGGTGGCAGTGGGTCACTCCCACTTGTTGGGGTGGTCGCACTTCTGCTCAAGAAATTTATGTGCGTGCCTAGGTGGAATTCCATTATTGTTGTTTTGTAGGTCAAATGTCAATTTTTGTAGAGGGTAAGCATGCCCTCTAGAGTCATTCGAGAAAGATGTTTGAAATGGCTAGACAATTTGTCCAGCACCAAGACATTCTCATATTATTGCCCTTCGATGGTATGTATCATGAAATGTTTATAATATTTGTATTTCGATGGTCTAGTCAATGAGTTTAAGAATTGCATGCATTCATTCTTAAGCTTTTCAATAAAGCAAACTACTTTGTATCATTTCTAGGCCATTCATCCTAATAAAGAGGCTCCCCATGTGGCTACTCAAAAGGACACCAAATTTTGATCTGGGCACAAAATCCTCAACCAAACCAATTTGAATGACATTCTCAAAATTGTTGATTCGTTCTATGATGTGGTCTCTTGGATCAATCTTTGAAAAGCTACTTAAAATTGATGAAGCAACCCAAGCTTATACAATCATTGGTGGTCCACATCCTGGTTGAGTAGAATATCATTGTCATGCATTCATCTCAAGTTTGAGTAGAATATCATTGGTTTCAAGGTTTGCTGATTTTGTAGTGCTTCGTATTCTTCTTGCATTGCTTGTTTACAAGCTTCTGATTTGATTGTTGTGTTGTATGTGGCAGGATCAGTGGTTAGTGTTTGAGTGGGAAGATATGTGTTAGAGGTTTGGGTTGAATTATTTCTATTTTGAGGTGGGTCATCATTGGGTGTGTTGGGATTGGTTTTGTGGCTTCATGTATACTTCTGGTATTTGTTTGAGGTTTGATCAGTTGGATAGGATGATGGGGTTGTGGGTTGAGTGTGGGTCTGAGGGGTTGTTGCTTAGGCTATTGGGAAGGTGGGGTTATAAATGGTTTGTTGGTGTAATGATTGAGGTGTTGCAGTTGAACTTGTATGTTTGTGGTAAGGGTTGTATGAGGTTGATGTGAGAATTAGTGAGCTATTGTATGGTTTGGTTTGACTATTGTTGAGTGGTGTTTTCGGTGTTGTGGATGAAGGTAAAGTTGATTTGATTAATTGGGTGTGTCTTGAAATTAAGGAGGATGATGTTTTGGGACTATAACAAACGTTTCCTTTATGATTGGGTGAGAAGAACCTAAAAAGTTGCATAGGACAGAATTTGGCCTAGTTTTGTTATTTTTGTGGGAGTTAGAAAAGGATAACAAAGGCACTTGAATACCCTTAGGTGATTGTACTCGGGTGGATAATTGTGGAGGAGTTCAAACGAGCCATTTTGTGTGTTCGGGGATGATAATTGGTTGATTAGGTAGACTGAGGTGAGGGCTGCTCTTGTGATTTCTATGATGTGGCGGTGTTTGCTCTAGGCAACTCCATTTTGTTGTGGGGTTTAGGGGCATGACATACGGTGTTGCATTCCCAAATTTTTGAGGAGTGTATGGAAGGTGGAGTTGTATTCCCCTCCGCCGATCGATTGGAGGATTTTGATGTGAGTGTTGTATTGGCACTTGAAGAATTTATGTAGTTTGATGAATTTGTGGATGGTTTCAGATTTGGGTTATAAATAAAATAGCCATGTAAACTGAGTGTAGTCATCAATGAAAATAACATAAAATTTATCACAATCATTTGAGATAATAGTGGTAGGGTCCCCATATATCGGTGTGTAACAATTCAAAAGCTTTATATTTCCAAGTTGAATGTTCTTGAAAGGATAGGTGATGATGCTTTGATGTAATACAAGTGGTACAGGGAGGAGGTGATTGCTGATTTGGATGTCGGGTTAAGTCTTTTTGAGTAGTTGGTGAATTTCTGAATTAGGATGTCCAAGCCGATAGTGCCAAGGAGTTGTAGCGGTAGTTGTTGAGTGCAGAATTTTCTTGCTTGGGTGAGATCTGATGGATGAATGGTGTCGAGATCGTTGTGACTTGTTCCTTTATGGGGAGGAGTGTTGGAGCATAGATCCTTGATGATGAAGCCATGTTTGTTGAAGGTAATGGAACAAGAGTTGTTAGATGCTAGTTTATGAATGGATAAGAGATTGTAATGGCATTTAGGAACATAAATGATTTTGTTTAGGTAAAACTTACAGTTAAGTGTAGGTAAGATTGTGGTACTTATGTTGGAGATCAAAAGGAAATTACCATTTCCAATTGTGATGTTGTCGTTGCCTTGATATGGTTTGGATATGGATATGTGACGTAGATCATTTGTGATGTGATTTGAGGCTCCTGAATCAAGGTACCAATTGAGGTCCGATGACCTTTCACTGAAGAATGTCGTTGGTTTGTCTATTTTGTGTTCAACGAAGCTATTGTAGACTTAAATCATTCCATGCCAGCAGTCTTTGGCCGTATGACCTGGTTTGTAGCAAATTTAGCATTCAATGTAAGTTGCTTTGGCTTGGTGTCCTCGGTTTGCTGGGTGATAGGTTCTTGATTGCATTTTGTGGGCTTGTGGTGTCCACGGAGTTCTTTGGCGCTGCCAAATTGTAGGATGGAGTTGTTGATGTGTGGTATTGCTTATCCTTTCTCTATTTCTCGGTGGATTTGCGTGTCCACGCCCCCTTTGGTGTCCAAAGTATAGGGTGAGGTTCGTAGAGTTGTTGTTTACTGAAAGGTATATTTCTTAATCTAATTTATGTTGAATGTTGACTTACTCATTATAGAGAAGTGAGTGTCGTCCAGGATGATTGAAGTAATCTTTGTTCGAATAATTGTTATGAAAGCTTGGTAGGTTGGCAGGCAAGCTAGCTGTGATTCATATGTTGAGGATAGACTAAAGGCTATAGACAGAGAGGTTGGAGGAGTGGAGGGCAGGCTAGAAGGTTCTTGAGGAGAGTTCTTGAGCTGAGAGGTGATTCTTGAACGTTCTTGATAGAAATTGAGGTAGAAGAGGGTGGATAAGAAACCTTGCTCTGATACCATGTAAAGAATATCAAGAGAGGGAGAAGAGAAAAATAATAACGGCTGGAATATATTTTCTACATATTACAATCAGCATTTCTCCTCCTATATATAGAGGTAACATAAGTATGTAAATATAAGTAATAAGTCTTCAATCGTCTGATGTAGATGTCCTGATCATCTGTCATGAATGTTCTGGTGGCAGCTGTTATAGATCACCTGGTTATTGGAATTTTGTGATCATAAACAGCATACCAAAGTATTGTTCCTATAGCAACATGATTGGCCATATAGTAGACACATTTTAGAATGCACCCTAAACTATTTGATAGTGTATGCTCCCTCTTGGTCATGGTGATGATCATAGTGGATTGGTTAGGAAATCTTGGAATGAGTTATATTTGATAGTGTATGCTCGCTACTCAACTACTCCAGCTCCCATAGGTCTTGCAAGACCATTGGAGCAAATTCACATGCTAGATCCCTGTTCCACTATGCCAAGAGCATAGATATCAATATTGCCTAAATAATTTCATTAATAAAGTGATTGTGTGATAAAGTTGATTATTGGACTGATAAAAATGATAATTCTTGGCTACATGCAAATGTGCACCAATAGACCAAGGAATACTCAATAAGTGTAAGAGAAAATGCAATATGCATGTTCAATATTTATGAGATGTTTTTTGAAATAATCCTGACTATTGAAAAAAGTAATTTAGTCTCCTGATTATTGAAATGCTTAACATAATCCCCTGACTCTTTTTAAAATTCCAAATTAGTCTGGTTTTAACCTTTCCATCTATTTTGGATGAAAATATTAAATTAAATAAAGCATTATAATAATATTACATCAAACTCAAATTAAATAAGGGCATCAAATTAATGGAAGCATTTTATCACCCATAGATTTAGGACTTATGCAAGAGTTTCTTTAGGGATTCAACCAAAATCTCTAGTGAAATGGGAAGGCATACTTAAATTAAGGAGATAATATCCATCTATAGCTTTTAGACTGCCATTAATTCACGTATGAATAGGCATAAGAAGTTTACAAGAAATTGTTATACGTGGGAGTATTGAAGTTGGCTTGGAAACAACATAACTAAAACAAATGTAGATACATCTAATTGCAATTCAATATAATTATAGATGCATCCAACAACAGACAACAAACATTTGTACTCAACAACGGCAAAATCGACATCTCACAGCAACCTATAAATTATTATGTAAACTAGAGTTTTGTTTAGGTGTTCTAAAAATTGTAATATATTGGATAATAGAACTTAAGAATAAAATAAATTGTACATTTGTAATTCGGAATCACGGCAAAAGGAGAAAGAGAGTTCGATGAGCAAGGATATCAACGAAGGAGATCAAACAAGTTTTCTCGTCGCAGGAACAAGGATCAATCGAAGTAAAGAATCGGTAAGCGCTGAGATGTTGAGACTTGCCTCTTTGGGAGGTCCGTCGAGCAAGGAGAGGGGTCGAGGGAATGTTAGGGATTCCATTAGAAATCGAGAGAGCTTCGAAGTTTCGCGAAGGTGTCATGGGTGTTCAGTTGCCTAAATAAGGCTTTTCTAGAAACTGTCATATTCAATTCGGCAATTTCAAAAAAGGAACAGTGACTATCAAGCGGTAAAGAAAATGCCTGCTTTTGCTCTGGAATCGTCGAGCCATTGTGACTGTTTCAGGAATCAACGGTTTTCAAAAGAAAAAAAAAGAACAAGAATTTATTGCGAGAGACTATCGTTTTATCGCTTGCATTTTCAACTGATGGGGAAGAAACGAAACTGCGCTTCTTAATTGGGCTTTCCATCAACTAAGGCCAACGGTTTCAGTAACCGATTTACATCGATTTCAAAGTAGTATAATACATTTTAAAGTGAAATAATGTTCCTATTTAAATAGTTATATACATATATATATATATATATTAATTATTAAAGTAAAGCATTCCATCATAATTATTCTTAACCTAAATGGGTCGTTATCGTGCTAGACGAAAATTCGCGAGAAAATTGACATAGAACAAAAATTAGCGGGAAATGTTAATGTAAAATAGAAAGTGGAGGGAAAATTAACGCAAAATGAAATTTAGCCGGGAGATTTAACGAAAAATAAAAATTAGCAAATAATTGACCTAGTGTCATTCCAGATCATTTTATTTCAATAAATTTAAGTTAAATATGCATATATACCTAAAATATTTATGGTAACACTCATCTAATTTTGTTTATATATATATATATATATATATATATATATATGTGTGTGTGTGTGTGTATGCATGCACTTGACACATTAAAATGCACACATAAGAGGGCATTCATATGCAACCTAAAATTGAGAAGAAACTATACTTGAAATCATATATGAGCCAAATTCTTGTTTAGAAACCAAGTCTAAACCTATATAAAATACACAAACCAACAAATAAACAAAACATAACTTCATTGAAATTTTTTATTGAATAAATTTAAAAAAAAAATGAGTATCATCTCCATATTTACAAGCCAAATTGATATAAAAAGTTCTATTCTAAGATTTTGTTTTACAAAATAATAAAAAAATCTTTTGAGAAAATTAAATACCAATAATATATACATAAATAATAATAATTGCTTACAAGAAGCTTGAAAATTGAAATATCTTTGTTTTATTTAATTGAAAGATGCATACTTCATAATTATCACCACTTATTAATAAGATAACTTTTTTCAAGAAAATTTTCATCCATAGAAATGTCATATGTGTGGGTTTGTCAATCATCAGGAAAAAGAAACTTCAAGAAACGCAAAATTATGCAGCAAATTAGATTGAATGCATTCTATTACAAAACTAGTTTTAAATATATCAGCCTTCACTTTTTATCACACCATTGCCTTGAATTCTTCTCTCTTTATTCCTCATCAAAATTTTGTATTCAGCACATCATATCAATATTTTTCCTGACAATCATACTATACAATGTTAAATTATTAATGGAGATGAACTTGCATTGATAACCAATGGTTTATTTAAGGTATCTTCTGTGATAAAGATATGATCTCAAATGAGACAACTCTAGGACATTTAAACAGAATATTTAAAATAGATATCAACATTCACTGGAAAATTATAGATAAGTCAATTTGATGGAATCAGATTTTGCAAAGACAAGCAATTGATGCAAACCTGTTATGTCTTCTATGGTTGTATTCTCTAGCTATTATTGTGATGGGAGAACAAAAGGGAAAAGTGTTAAGAATTTGGTAATGAACGAAAACAAAATGAGGGCACTGTTGATTTTCGAAATCTAAAAATGTAGAAAGTATTTGGATGAGAAAATGAGATTTATGGAATATATGCTGTTCTAGGATATGTGGTGGATGGATTAAAATGGAGAAAATAAGTAGCAAAAAAGTTGAAATAACAAAAGAAATAGGTTACTACTTGGAATAGCATGATGCACTTTTCATAGGTAAAATCAGCAGACTGATGTAATTTAGTGGATGGATAGGTTTGTTGTTATTAGGTTTTGTAGAATTTTGTTATGTGAAAAAAACCATAAAAGAAATTGGAAGCGTAGAAGGAAGGATAAAAAGAATGAGAGCCAAGGGTTCCAAAAAGAAGATACCAAATAAGTCACCAAACTATCCTAGTAAAATTTTTATAATACAAGATAAATATAATTTGAGCAATTTGCCAAAATAATATTTCAACTATTTCAGTTTGACCAATTTAATTTCAATCACTTTAACCCCGATATTTCAGTAAGTTCAATTAGTCCTCAACTATTTATTTTGATATCAATTTACTATATAGTTTTAATATCCTTAGGAAAAGTTGTGCTCAAAATTAATAGTAGAAAGACAAAGTTTGGCATTGAACTGTTTGGGGAACTTAAATTGAAATAGTCAAGTAATAATTAGGAAATTTTTCTAAAATTACCATTAGTTCGAGCTTTAATAACTCATTATATTGCAAAAAAGAACCCTTAATTATAGATAAATATGTTTAGACATAAATAAGACTTTCCAAATAATAAACAAGTTAAATATGCTACCACAAAAAAAAACCAAAGGCATAGATCAAGACAGTCCATTCACTCGCATTCTTTACACCTTGATCTTACTTGTAGGCTAATTGTCTAGTGGAAATCGGTAGACCAACATTATAGGCACCTTAACCTTTTACAATTTGTCACAAAGGTTCTATGGGTCAGTGAACCAAGATCCCCTCATATGACCCATACTAGAGAAGGTGGATTCAAACTCTTGAAAGAATATTTATAGTAAGAGATTGAAGGGAAGCAAAGTAACAAACTAAGGTATCCATAAGAAAATGAGAAGAAATGCCCTAAGAAAATGGGGGAAAGCAAAGAGAATGTTTGGCCTTCATCAAATGTTTCATGACAAGAAAAATTTACTGTGTAGCAGTAATGTGAAATTAAATTGTAGACCTAGATGATAAATAATGCTTGAGTTCTCTTGCAAATATTTAAACTATGAATTCCACAATTTATAATTCTTTTATGTAGCAAAAGTAATTCAACTGTGAGATAATAGCAATCATGTAACTACATAAGAAAACATAAAATTAATCCATCGACCTTATTATAAGTCAATAAATACGATTAGATACACATCAAATCACAAAAAAAATTGGTATTAAATTCCATATGATCACATTGTGCTTTTACAAAATTATTGATTCATATGCAATATATTTGATCCATATGCAACAATGAATGTGTTAAGGGGTAAACGAGCTTAGGTTAAATGCAATATGTCATGTGGCACACAATATATAGTGTAGCTAAGCCAGTATAGCAAACATTTGGTTGAATAAATACATCAGCAATTAAGATGGATATTTTATAGCAAGGATGGGTTATGATAATTAGATAAAAAGGGTATATCATCGAATTAGTATGAAGTGACAGTGGTCTGGTCGACAAAGCATACGCAAAAAGCTCTTGTCTAGAGCAAGCAACTTTAATAACTGAAGTGTGGGAATTAGGTTTTGATTATGCTGCATATCCCTTAAAGAAAATATCGGCTGGAAACTAGTAAACAGTTGGATCATGTGTAATGTCTAAAAATGGAGATAATTAAATTTTCATAAAAAATGTGGATCTGGTTAAGGAAATTATGCTATGAATGTTAGTAGAACAAATGGGATTAAAAATTAGGTCTACAAGCAGAATGTTGCAATGTGTGTCACATATGCATGACTTAAATATTAATGTACCAGAAAGCATGAACTAGAGAAATAAGTCAAACAAATCCTAGTAACAATCTCATAAAGCATAGGAAGGGTAAATTTGATCTGCCATTAGATGACTTGCCAACATACCCAAAAGAAAGAAAGTTTATCCAATCCTATAGTATGCCCTAAAACTTTTGATGAATGCCATAAACTATGAATGAGTTTTGTCATCCAAGAAAATATAGATTTATGTTTGTAGGGTTAGAGGTATCATAATTGAGGTGCATAGATCTTTTCAATTAACAAAATGCAGTTTTATATTTTCGTAAAAATAATTGACTTTACATCAATATGTTCATCAATTTAAAAATAAACTTCAAATGCGCCTAACTATTAAAATCAAATTCATTTTCTTTAAAAAAATTAATAATTAAAATTTTCATGCTTTTTAATATAACTATCCATAATAAATAACAAGTGTAATTTTATTTTATAAATCTATCGCTCCAAGTTTCATAAAACAAACAATGTAAACTCGGATTTGTTCATTGTCGTCAGCATGATTTCAACTATGATATGATCAAAATAAAGTCAATGACACTCAATTTGTTTTGTAATTATCTTGGTCATAGTAAATGTTTGGTCGTCAAGATGACCTTGGCATAGTGACTTGTGATTTAGGTAAGCTCCCAAAATACAAATCAGAAATCAAAAGACAAAAGAGGAACTTGATCATATCAAAGACCAAAGGAACATGAAGGGGACATCAAATAATCTCTGCTAGATCAAAGTCATTGAGCTGTGGGGGACTTTAATTAATCTTGATTGGATCAAAGGTTCTGAACATAGGTCTTTCAGAAAATTTTGTGGTAAAAGAGTTTTTCATTTTAAAATCTTTTGTTCTATGTCTCTCCATATGTCTATGATTTCAATTATTCTATCATGACATCTTCAAGGAGTACCATCTTAGTGTGTCCCCACTTCATTTGATAAAAAACAATCGAGCATAGCTTAAGCATGTAAGAATATGGTTTGGGTGTGCATGGGAGTCTGGAGAATGCATGCAGTTATGGCCATTATGAATGATATCGAAAAGAACATAGGAGTAACCCATGTAGAAGTTGCAAGTAATGGCACGGCATCATGTAGGCTAGGATGGCATTTCAAGTACTGTACCTGCAAAAATTCATAGAGAAAATGCGCATGTGAAGCTATCAAAGGGAACGGGCATTAAAGATCATGTTCTCATGCGACTCTTTCCAAACAATTAGGTTGTGAACTGCAGCAGGCTGTACATAGTTGAACGCTGAGAAGAGTTATAGGTCAAAAAGACCATGCAGCAAGCTGTGTTCAGCTTCTGTCTGTTCTCAGCATAAACTGTATGCATTAGGTATTTCTTTATGTAATTTCTAACATATCAGATGAAATGTATATAATTATGAATGACGGGGTTGACTGCGGAAGTATCAAGTATGCAGAAGAGTTTATAAAATTAAAAGAAACAACATGAACATGAATGATAAATTTATTTAGAAATAAACATGTATGGATAAGAGAAAAGAAAATCAACCTGAACGTAAAATTTAATGAGACTTGTAGAAGCTCTCCATGTTAAAGCCATATTAACTCTCACTTATCATAAACACTAGAACACAGAAACAAAAACAACAAACAAAAAATCAGCACACCTCAAAGAACAACATACAGGTTTCTGCAAACGGCCGCTTAAGTAGAATTTGTCCCAAGTAAGTAAATCAAGTGCCAGATCATGCATCCTCACAACACCATATTTTATCATCTGTATATCAAGCAACAGTTAGATTAAATAAGTTATCAATACTAAGCACCACAGGGATGATAAACATTGACAGAGTGTCCATGTTTATAAACAAACACCTTGTCATTCCATTCTACATATGGATTAAAATGAACCCCAACCCCAACTCTATCAGCAATACCAGTGATCTATGACGCAAGAACAAACAATAAAATCATTAGATTAAAAATTTAATGCCAGAACAAGACACGAAAAAGAAAGGCATAGTGAACCAAATATGCATACCCTCTTTGGCCCCAGCCTTGCCATCCATCTCGAATAATGGACCCTGTTTCTTTCCAAATTCTACATTGAACCAAACCACATCAAATATGAACTATCATATATATGAAAAAATAATTCAATCAAAAGGCTGCATTTACTCACTTCAGCATGCCACTTTCTTGGGTCCTCCACGCCCACGATATAGTCCACCAAGGAAGTCTAAAAAAACACAGCTATTTACCTGAAGTAACGGAAGAGAATAAGGCTTGCGTAGAATGGAGGGAAGACCTTGTCTTTATTGGTGGAAAGGAGAGAGGAACCATAAACGCAACAGAATTCCACGGGAGGAAGATTTTTCAGCAGTCCAGCAAGTTCAACGGAGTTGAACACCATTCGTCGAAGTGGGGAGAAGATGAGGAGGGTTTGGCATCAGACAACAGACGAGATGAAGGTTCGTTTAATTGCAAGTATTTACGCAGAATTTAATCGAGTAATCCTGAAAATCCTCTAAACGACATAGAAGGAGCGATGAAGCAAAAGGCAAAAATCGGCTGTTTTTGCAAGATTTAGGGACCCATGTAAAGTAAAATTTTACTGATAATTATGAATTATTTGGGTTTGTGTTGCCGTAAAATAATGAACTTTTGGATTGAGGTAAAAGCTTGCTGTAAAACTCTATTATAACAATATAAATAATACTGATGTAAACTAGTTACGCTCAAATCGGTCGTAATCTCACGTTACCCAGCGCATCGAAACCCTAATCTCTTCTCCCCGATCTGTGATTTATGTGCTCCTTCCAGTATCTCTCATTCGATTTGTAAGCCTTTCTATTTATATTTATGATGTATGTTGTATGATATTTGTTATTTAAACAATCTTTTGTTACGCGTATTTCTCATTCGATCATATTAATATTTGATTTTTTTAGAGTTTTACGATTTTCTCTTCGAATGCATGGTAGCTCAAGCATGTATCTTCTTCCTCTTCCTCAGATCACAAGCAACACAATGCCTTTTTAATTTCATAGATTATTTTTATCTTATAGCATGTTGTTACTGAACACTTATTTAATGAATTGCATCTAATGCTATAAAATAAAGTATGACTCTAACTGTTTAACGAATTGAATATGACATTTATATATCATTATAATCTCAACTGCATCACATATTCTGTTGTGGCAATAAAGTCCCAGCAACACAATATTTTTAAATGCCTATTGATGAGAACAATAAAAAATAAAATATATTCTTAATGAACACATTCTCATCATAATTCAGTAAATTATATATATTGCAATGTCATGATTTAGCAAATGATAAATATACATTCCCAACAATACAATGTATTTCAGTATTGTTTGATTGCATTTCTATTTCTCATAACATGTTGTTACTGAACATAATTTCAAAGAATTGCACCTGATGTTAACTAATAGATATGACATGAAATATTTAATGAATTACATTGATATTTACATTGCATTACAATCCCAACTACATTATAAAGTCTCAGCAACACAATATTTTAAAATACTTATTAATGAAAATAGTATAAATAAAATTAGGTTCTTAATGAACACGTTCTCATAAAAGTGTACATATTGAAGTAAATTGTATCGATTGCAATGTCATAAATTAGCATATGTTAAGTATGCATTCCCAACAACATAATGTATTTTAGTATTGCTTAATTGCATAAGTATTTTTCATAGCATGTTGTAATAATAGTTAAACAATTTACTTTCTCCTGATTTTTCCCTTTTTACTTTTTTAATAATATTAGTTGTTAATGTTTCAGTCTTTCTAAAATGTGTTTATATCATTGTTTATTATCGTTGATTGGATCTTTATGATATTGTATTATTTTGAGACTAGTGATTTGTAACACCACATTATTAGATTAGATATATTAACTCAATAACAAATGTTATGGTAATACTTAGAATTGGATTAGGAATTTCTAACACACTATTGAGTACTATCTTTAAATTACAGATTTATGGATAGAAGAAAACTCAAATATTCTTATTAAATATTTAGCATTCATAATATAAAAATATATAACATGAAAGAATAATTTGAACATCATATGAAAGTTATTATTACAAATTGAGAAATTAAACACTCATCCTCACATTCAAAATAATAGGAAAAAATTAAAGGTCCTTAGCACGCAGGTATTGATCATATTCCTCTTTGGACACCAACCCTGCACCAAGCTCCTAATCTACCATATTTAGTTTATAATAGGGCACATCCAATAAAAGAAAAATGATTATAATTTAAAAGTCTAAGTACAATTTAATGATTATTAAATATATTATTTAATTAAGCAAATATTATATTAATCATTTACAATTAATTATAAGCGGAGCAATTGGCATAGAATAAATAAATAAGTAAACAACTACTAAAGGCTATAAGGTAAGAAAGGCTCACATAGCTCAAGTAATTTATTCATTCATGCATCAAATAGATTGCAAGACATTTTGTATAATATGCATTTAATTAAATTAGAGAAATATGGATATGTCCAATGAATTTATATGCTAACTAAAAAGACACAGTGTAGATAATTAAGTAGATTACAATTAAAAAAAACTACATTTCATAAAACTATAAGTAAAGCTGAAATATAAAAATATTATAAAATAATAAATAAATAATTTCAGTCTAAAAAATTGAATAAATATAGTCATAAGACTATGATAATCATTCACAATCAATAAGATTGTGAGAAATGTAATTTATGAATTATGTATCTTATATTTTGGTTATGTGGGTGTAGAACACGTGAGGAGTTGAGTATGTCTACGCAACTATAAATAAGTGGGATCAACTGTAAACACACACATTCCCCCACATGAGAATTATATGATCTCCTGATACTTTGATAGCCTTCCTAAGCTTAATGATAGTTGTATTATAATCCGCCAAGTAAAAACCCATCTAAAGCATATTTTAGATGTTTATTTATGCACAAAAATCTTTGATGTATGATTCAAAGATTGATCTCAATGTGTTACAGTGTTTCAATAATTTAACAACTTTATTATAAACCATATGATATCTATTATTTTCTATTTTAATTATATATCCTAATGATTGGGATGAATGAAGCCCCTCAATTTACTTAGGTATCATAGATATCTAAGTTAATTTATGCAATAATAATAATATAAAATCAATTTTAGAAAATAGTAAGTTAATTAAATATTCATGTAGTAACAAAATATTTTATGAATGTAATTATTTTAATTGTGAGATTAAATCTATGTTTATTAAATGAAGGCCTCAATCATAGGCTATTAATGTTTACTAAAGGTTGAGAGTTATCATATTGAGGGAAATTTATTTATATACCTTCTTTTTGATGACTTAAGTTTTTCATTTTACTAAGCTGTGATACTTTTAGAAATGTAATCAATAATTCACTTAATTTTGATAAGTGAGGATCTTAAGGAATTAAGTGATTTGGTTCTAAATGTTCTCAAATAAATCTCTAATTATAAACATGTTACTATATATTAATAAATCTTTCGAATAGATGAGCTTTGATTTGGTTGATACTCTAATCATTATTCTAATTTTAGGATGCTAGATTCTCCTTTTTTTTATAATTTGAAGTCTTTAATTTCTAACACTCAATAATATATCTTAGGATCAATCTTCTATTTATTGTTTTAAGAAAATTTTAAGTCTTATAATTACTTAGATATTTTAAAATCTAACTTCAGTTGATTTTACAAGTCATTTACCTTAGTTTTGCATTTACATGGTTCTACTACCTCTTGTTATATTTTACATTAATTCTAAGGTTTTATTGTATCATCATATCAATTTATTTAATGCTTTATTTAATTTAGTTGTTATAATAAATCTAAGTAAATTAATTATTCTTACATGATCTAATAAGATTAGATATAATTAGCTCTCAAATTATAATAAGAGTGATGTTTTACTTACACTATTCTTTAAAGTAAATGGTCTTATAGTTAGCTTATATTCTCTTTACTGAAACTATTTCTATTAAGTACTATTCTTAATGAATAATCCCTTACCAAATATTTATTTAATATATTTTCTTTTAAGAAATTCTACACTAAGTATTAATCATGTAATCAATATTACATTAATAATGTGAATGAGAACTTAATTTTCAATATCTTAGATAGTCTTAGCATAGAGTAATAACCTTAACCTACACTAGGTAGGCTTCTTAAACTATAAAATTTAAAAGGTGGTTTGATTAAATAGGTTAATTATTTAATATCTCAACATACATAATAAACTATAAGGTGACCTTGGTGGAGGATATATTAAGTTTCAATCATGTTTGAAAGGTTGAGTTTATATATAAGTTTTCAACCCTAAGTTCCAATCTTAGATTCCTTACTCTCACTCCCAATGCTTAGCATATTCTCAAAGTAGATTAATGAACCTTCAAATATATAATTTCTTCCATTAAAATGTTGTTAAGTTTTAGTTAAGCACTAGATTAATTCAAACTTAGTTGTCCTAAATTTTAGGAGGCATCCATTATACTCATCTAAACATAGAATTTCCTTATTATTACAAAGGGAGTGCAAAAATGTGATTTTACCAATTATCATTCAAATGGAAATTAATTCAACATTTAAGTGATTCTTATGTCATAAGGATTAAAAGGACATTAAGCATGCCCAATTTGGATGTCATTGGCTTAATCAAGGCTTAATCACCTTTAATGTTCATTAAAAAGGTGATTAGAAAAAATAATTACCAAAATGTATAATTGACATCATATTAATATTTTTCATATTTTTCTGATTGTTTTGAGATATAACTTCAATATATTTGAACTTATATGAAGAGATTTATGGAGTTTATAAGATTTGAGTTAATTAAATTATTATATTTAAATCTGTTTTTACTATTTTTGGGATTAGTTGCACGCACGTAAACCATCTAGTTGGATGTGTACAGAGCTACATGCATGTGGGCCCGGGGCAGACCCATGTAGGTCAGGCCTGACCTGGCCCAGCCCAAAACGGTCCCTTCCCTGTCAAGAATATGGGGAGTATGGAATTAGGGCATCACCTAAATTGACACACAAAACTCCTTAATGCGTGATCCACATATCAACAGAAAACTATATATCAGATCTTTTATTTGAGCCACAGATCTCTATATAGGTCTTCCTCTATCATTAGAGAACACGATGCACTAAATATTTAGGGTTTCAGTGTTGTTATGTACTGTAGCAATGGGTAGAAATTTTTACTCAAATTGAGCCCATTTGCATTCTATTTGTCACAATATAAACTCACATAACAAAGTTTAAAATATCAGGGAGAGCTAGGTTGATCAACTATGGTTCAATAATTTTAGTTCATGCTGAGTTTTGAATTAATTATCTTGTAAGAATGATAAATCTATATTTCAAGAGGCTACAAACAATTAAAATCATTAGTGATGCCTCACGTACATGAGTCACTTACCACTAAACCCTCAGGCCATCTTTAGCTAATCTCATATGAGAATCTATGACTACAGACCTTAATGTTTAAATAATAGTTTCATAAAATATTATCGGCATTCCCTATATAGATAATCACATTTGTACTTGCTCAACAAAATCACAAGACTGCACCAGATATCAAATATTAAAAATTATGTTTTTATTTGTATGACAACAAATCTTCTTATGCTAAAGTTTCAGTGTAGTTGAAACATATTTTGCAGAGATAAATTGTAAAGCTTTTATTTTCTATCAAATTGATTATATTGCTTATTTTAATAATTGTAAAATTGATCTTATTAGTTCTTAGATCTATAACTAACCAATATTTAAATGCTTGCATTTTTTAAGTATACCCAAATCAGGAGCTCATCATGGCAAAAAGACTATAAGAACTGGAGAGTGCTACTGCTACTACATGGTGATGTATTGCTTTTAACTCATATTCATTAAAGTTTGTAATATTTTTGAGATTATTGTGATCAAAACTCTATGATATTTTAATACACAGATAAATGAGCTATGCTTGGTGCATATTTGTCACTTCTATTAAATTGTTCAATATGATCATGCAATAGGGGATTAGTTCTAATATTGGTTTAGTTCCTGCTAACCTGATATTGGTCCTGACATATTGAAAATATTCATCTGCATTTACATGCAAGTGTATGTGGTCTGAAATTATAAGGGATGGTGAGATCCCTAGATTTATCATCCTCTAAGAACAGTTTCCTTTTGTTACTAGAGTTTGATTATTTTAGCTAATGTTTAAGTGCTCAATAATTGATAGTTTTAGTCCTGATTTAACAAGTCAGAGTTTATTGGATGAGAAACTACTTTTAGAAAAAATAGGAAGAGTTCGATTTTAGCATGCAATTTATTAAGGGTTCATGTAAATACTTTTCTTTATCAATTTAGTGTCAAACAAATTGTATTATTTAAATATAAATCAAGAATCATAGCCTTCTCTAGGGAGTCCCTTAAATGTGATAAGTCTCGTCTAGTGCTCAGAGATGAACACACGAATATTCAATCTATGCACATAAGCCCTCATGTGATCAATATTGATTGAGTTCAATGCTAATGTTTAAGTTATAAAATCTATAATCTTAGTTGTGCATCAAATGAATATAATTTCACCAATGGCTCACATACATCAATTCTAGGTTTAGCTAAGTAGATGAACCATTCAGATAAATGAGTTATGTTACATCACCCATAGCACTCAATGCATATAAATATTTGCATAAACCTAGAATGAGTTGTGGAGCTTGACTTGTGGCTCTTGGCTCAAATGTGTCTACTTCTCAGCTTAGCCAAGGAATTATGCTACGATGCTCACAGAGCTTGTCATAAGGCTCTAGGTTGTCATGTATAACGACCTAGCATAAGCCAATAGTGACAGTGGAGCTCAGAGATTATTAATGATCTCATGGCTCTATTGATCAGCTTAGATCTAAAGATTTACACGAGCTGTTTTCGCTCATCAAATGTTGTTATAGATATTTGTAGCGTCGATGCTCAGCATGCACAACCTTAGTTTTAAGTGATTTAAGAGCTCTATGGTTTTTACAAATTAAAATATTATTTGCTTAAATATCTTCATCTCAAAATAATCTTATCTAATCTAATATTCACAAACATTCGATCAAAAGAAAATGACTAAAAGATATTCATTAATATTGAAGAGTATAAACATTACATTTTTAAGTCATTATATGCATATGCCCAACCCTCCCCAAAGAGAATTTAGATTGTTATTGAAATGTAAATACAAGAAAAGCTACATGAAATTGGAAACCTTTGCATGACTGTTACAGAAAAATCAAAGGAGTAAATATATGATACAATACTATGGTACAACTATCGTGTTCACTTGACTCTCTCTCCACCTTAGATCTCCTCTTATATTTTATTTTTTGTGCTTGTTCTTTCTCACAAGTTGCAGCCTTCTCCTTCTTTAGGCAGGGGGAATTCTCTCTTATTTGTTCTTACAACGACATCTAAATCCAAGAGTTTTGAGATTGAAAAATTGGAACCCTCTTCTATTTTGAATTCTCCCTTTTATCAATTTCCCTCAGTTTCTCCAACTTTTATTCAGCTATTAAATCCATATTTTGAAAGTTGTATTTGATTTAAATAATTATTCTTTTATTCCCTAAGAAATGAGGAGTTTTAGCTGTTAGCCTTCAATTTTTATTGTGGGGAATTGGAAATCATTAAATGCATATGCCTTTCAATGCAGATTTGAAAAGGAAAAACAATTCCATATTTTAGGCAAGTGCTACGGCGCACTGTAGCGCTGGGACCTCTGTCAGTCGTGCGCTATGATGCACTATAGCGTCGAACTCTCTGTTTGATATGTGCCGTGGGGCGCTGGAGCACCAGAATTCACTGCGCATGCTGGAGCGCCAAAATTCACTACGACGCGCTGTTGTATGAACAAGTCTTTAAGCATGATGTGGCGCGCTGTGGTGCCAAGCTTTCTATTTTAGATCCACTATAGCGCACTATAGCGTTAAACTCTCTATTGTTTGAGCACAGTGGCACGCTATAGCATTGATCTCTCTATTCGAATAAGTCTTTTAGGATCACCGCAGCGCGCTAGAGCGCCGAGCACTCTGTCTAATCTGTCGCATCACGCTATTGAGTTAAGCTCTCTATTGCTTGAGCGCTGCGGCACGCTATAACGTTGACTATTCTATTTCTTGAGTGCTCCGCGTGCTATAACATTACTTTCTATTGAGAGGGCACTGCGGTGCACTGTAGCTCATGCTTCTCGGGCTTGATCCGCCACGGCGTGCTGTGGCGCGCCGTCGCACCTTTCTTGTCCAGGTTCCAAATTTCTCTTATGACCTTGATTTCAGCTCTCCTGTCCTATAATGCAGCAAAAATGCATATTAAAGTACACTAATCCTAAGGAAAAACATTATTTTTAGTACTAAATTAATCACAATTCTTGGGTTCATCACATCTCACACTTAACTTCTTGCTCATCCTCAAGTAAGCATTAAATGACTTTCTAAATTTTTAATTTCATAAATATAAAATAGTTATGAATTTCTCCTTTGTAGTTTAAAGTTTATTTAACAAGGTGATTGGTGATAAAAGTGAATGCTTAATCATATTCAGTCTAGTTATATTCCACTATTTTCACTACCGTATTCCCCTTTTTGCCTTAAAACAATGTGTGATGCTTCTAGCAAAATGTGTTGGAGGAATATTTAAATTTTTGTTTGAGAATAATCAAGAGTCAGTAGTTTATAATTTTGTGTGCTATTTGGGCTTCTTTTTATGAAATGCAATGAGTATTGTCCTTTAGGAGATGTACTTTTCTTCATCATGATTTTTCTCTTTTTAATTTAAGAGAGATATTTGTTTTCATCACTTTTTTTTTCTTTTGCATTTACTCCAAAGAAGAGATAATTTTTTTCATCCCATTCATCATTCATTGTATTCATTAAGTCCCACAGAAGTTTAGCACATTCTCGAGTTGACCGTCCCTTAATTTATCTCATACAAGCCCCTTATTCCCCCCACACTTAAAATTGGGCATTATAAATTTTTAGTTAAATGTACAAGATAATGATTAAAGCAAATATCCCTGGAACACAAATATTTTAGAATTATTATATTACTCAATCGTACATCTTGTTAAATAACAAAATTGAAGAAGAATTTTATATCTATAGTTAAAGTTTAATTGTGAAAATTCAAATTTCTCAGAAAATAATATGAAACAGATTCAAAAATATGTGCACAAGTCATGGTAGCAATGGATTTCACTAAGAATTTTAAACCAAAAATACAAAGAAAAATTGTAAAAAGAAAAAAATACAACCTGTTTATCCCTCTTCATTATTTTCATCCTCATCTTCATCTTTCTCATCATCTTCTTCTTTAATTTTAGACCAGGGTATGTTTGGAGGGGGCTCAAGGACTAGAGGTTGTGAGAAGACAGATTCAGACCACCATGCAGATTCAAATTTTCAACCATTGTTCCAAGAGTTGTATGAAAGTCTTGGTAGAACTTGTTTTGTTTGTAAATGACAGTTTTGCAGTACCACAAATCTTCCTCCACACACTGCCCAGTCCGCTTTTGTTGCTCCCTCAATTTAGCGATTTATTTTTGAATGTTTTTAAGTTTAGAATTTATGCTTGATGAAGAAGATGCCTCTCCTTCATCTCCCTGCCTTCCCTTCTTACTCCTCTTCCCCTCTTGAAAATGGGAATATGATTATGATGGGTTGGAGGAGCGTGGAGAGAAACCACAGGATCATTAGAATTTACCTTGACTCCTTGGTCAAGGCATATTTTGGAAATTAAGGATCTAAGAGATAAGGTTGCGCAAGGATCGGTTAAGGCGTGCCAGTGGTGCTCAAGTATAACCCCAGAGATATGAATATCTTCGGGTCATTAAATTGCATAAATGAGCACGACCCTAACCTGGGTTACTTCACTTAAATGCCCATATGGCATTATTCTACTGGAGATGAGAACATTCCAAGCAACAAGTCAATTAGCAGGGCACGGAGAATGTTGGCTTTGTGCTGCGTAAGTGCCCTTGCAACGGCCACGGGGTCAAAATCTTCATTTAAACAAGCTTGGTAGGAGCACTTTTCCACTGGTCCAAATTTATAAATATTTTTGATTTGCTCGAGCCCAAAGCTCACAACCTTCCCTCGCACGAAGATTTTTTGCCTATTTGGATCGATGGCATTGGTGAAAACCTCCTGTACTATAGAGTTGGATATGAGCCAGTATGCAAATCGATCAAGCTTTCCCATCCTATGTTTGCTATATTTGGGTAGCTAACTGGGTAAGGGAGGGTGAACCTCCTCTCTGGGATGAGCTTGCACTTTGATGTAATCTAGACATGCCGTTGTTCAGCCTCAATCAAGGAGAACAGTCTGCTATCAAAGCTGCCTCCAGAGGTTGAGGCTACGGCACCCTTGCTTGCTGTGCTTTTCCTTTTGGAGGAAATTATTCTAAGAAAATTTTTTGGTTGCTACGGAATTTCAAGTGAGGGTTAGAGTTCAGGGAAGTATAAGGGAGTTGTTCCACTTTTCAATCTATTTATAATTAAACCAGGTTATTGGTGTTTCACCTAATTTTGGCCACAAAGGATCTCTCTAATGGCTGGTCAAAGATTTTCAATAAGTGCCACAAGTGTGAGCTGAAATAAAGCTATTGGGAAGACCAAATGATGACTCATTAATAGCTTTTTGATAGGATTCTATGTAACAGTGGTTTTGACTGCTTGAGAATTCCCCCAAGATATTATGGCACCACCTGTGCAAATTTAACGTCACGTGATGCGGAGCCCTGTAGCGTGCCGCACTGTGCGGTAGTGTCGCTCTCTCTGTTTAATATATGCTATAGTGCGCTGTATGCTAAAATGCGCAGCAGCATGCTATAGCGCCAAAATGCGTCATGGCGCGCTGAAGTGTTGAAACGCGCTGCGGCGTGTTGTAGCATCTGCTGTTCAAAGAGTTCTCATTTTTCTCATTTCTAATAATTAGGTTACAAACATTTATTTAACTAAACAACACTACAAAGCTAATAAATAAAATTAAGCTATCAAAAGTATTTGGTTGCCTCCCAATTAGCGATTGGTTTAATGTCGTCAGCCCGACCAATTTAAGCATTTTCAATTTGTATCTCCCGAGGAAATTTCTTTCCAAAATTTTGAAGGACCTAGGTGAGCACAAACAAGGGTTTCAACTGTTGTGCTCAAACTCAGGCACTCAAAATCATTTGAAAAAAAAAATTTCAACAGTTGTTACTTTCTTTTTCCGTTTACCTCCCCGCGTATTCCTCCTAAGTTTTTCCTCCGTAGCACTACCACCTCCAGCTAAGGTGCAGTATCTCCCCTCAAAATTAGATTCAATTAATTGATCACATTTAGTATTAGTTCGGGGTCAGAAGTTTTAACCAAATTTTTCTTTTGCTACCTATAATTGATAATTTTTTATTTAAAAATAGTGGGCATTAGGTCTATCTCTTCTACCTCACTGTTTACCCATATAGTCATTACCTCCCTCTCTACATTTATTATAGCTCTAGTATTAGCTAGGAAGGGTCTTCCAAATATGACAGTAGAATTTTCATTCCACCTATCCCACTCATAGATAATAAAATCTGTGGGAATAATAAAGCTTCACAGCCCCCACCTAAATATTTATCACTATTCTTATAGGGGTCATCGAGTCTAAATTAGCAAATTCCAAAATGATCGGGGTTTTTTCCATCCCCCTTACCTCCAGTTGGGCATAGATATGCACAGGCATGACATTGACAGATGCCCCAAGATCTCACAAGGGATCTAAAAGGACTTCTTCTTTAATGACACACGGAATGTTCATTCTTTCTGGGTCTTATCTTTTAATAGCTATGATGTTTTCATTTGGAGGATTTTTCTCTTTGTTTTCAGTTTCTTCTCTCTTGATTCCCTCACCCCAATTACTTATAGTAATTCTTTCAACTAATTTATTAGAAATTATTGCACTTATCGTCTCCCTAGGATTTATTTCAGTCGAGCTTGGCAGCATCCCTTGTGTGTGTGTAGATAGTTGTTGAGAGATTTTCCATAAGTGAACCTCAATATTTATAAAGGTAAATTTAATTCCTTGAATTAAAGTTTCATAACATCTTATGGTTTGCTTTATCCTTTTCAGGAATTGAATGATTTTAGTTTTAAAAGAATTAAAAGCTCCCTCTAATCCAGGTTCTTAGGTTCTTTGTTGATTAGATTCATAATTATTGTTATAATTTTTAGCTTACCTATTTTATATTTGATTTCCATTATTATAATTCTCTTGAGTACTTTCATTACTCCAAGAAAAATTGGGGTGATTTCTCTACCCTTGATTATATATATTGGAATAAGGATTATTTTGTCAATAATTGGGGTTACTATTATTGTTCCTGAGGTAGTTCACTTGCTCAATATTAGATGGTGCAAAGGGGTTGTTTAAGTTATAATTTTCACTACTATGTCGCCCCTGCACAACTCATAATAAATTTCTTGTAGATCATTAACGCCCATGCTCCCTATCTTTTAGTTTAACGTGTTAATTTCTTGTTGGAGCGCAAGGATTTGGTTAGCTTCATTCACGTTATTAACTTCCTTCCTATTAGAGTTCAGCCTCTCAGAAGGCATTGATAAGCATTATTTGTCATCTCCTTTAGGAGGTCAAAGGACTCTTCTTGAGTTTTACTACTTAGAGATCCACCGATGGCTGCATCAATCAAGGTTCCAGTGGGTGCATTCAATCCATTATAGAAAGTTTGCATTTGCATCCTCTTGGGAACCCGTGGTGAGGACAACGCCCTAAGTACTCTTTGAAGCGCTCCTAACTGACATAAAGACTTATCCCATCTTGCTCAGAGAAGTTAGAGATCTTATTCCTCATTCTGGAGGTCTTTGCTGGTGGGAAATATTTGGCTAAGAACTTCCTAGCCAAATCATCTCATGTGAAAATTGAATTGCCAAACAAAGAGCTGAGCCAATTTTTGGCTCTATCTCTCAGCGAGAAAGGAAAAAGTCTTTATCTAATGGCTTTGTCAGTGATGCCATTAAATCTAAGGATATCACATATTTCCAAAAAGTTGGAAATATGTAAGTTGGGGTCTTCAGTAGCTAGGCAGCTATATTGGTTATTTTGAACCATTTTGTAAAGTTGAAGGCTTAATTTCAAAGTTGTTAACTTCAATGTTGGGTCTAACAATAGCATGAGGGATTCCCTTAAAAGTTGGTAAAGCGTAATCCCTAAGAGCTCTACCTCGTTATTGTTCATGAACTTTCCTCAAGTTATTTCCTTTATGATCCATTACTAAGTGTACTATATTAGGTTTAAGTTATAATTGTCTTAATCTTAATATAGTTCGTTCAATTTCAGGATCAAATAAAAATGTATCAAGATCACGTCTACGCATGCATAACTTTAATTAACAGAAATTTGCAGTACACAAATATGCAAATTGTATAAAGAAAAAATTTAAAATAGTAATTACAAAAGAAGAACTTAACGTATCATTTAATCACAAACATAAAAATGTATGTGTCAAAATCTTAAATCACTAGTTATTTTCAAGCTATCTCCAATACAAAATGAATATATCGTTCCCTAGCTACGATGCCAAAAAATTGACAAACTGAAAATACACGCCTGCGCTTATACGCAAGTGCATGTGGTCTGAAGTAATAAGGGATGATGAGATCTCAAGATTTATCGTCATCTGGGAATGATTCCCTTTTGTTACTAGAGTTTGCTTAATTTAGCTAATGTTTAAGTGCTCAATAGTTGATAGTTTGGGTCATGATTTAATAAGTCAGAGTTTCTTGGATGAGAAATTACTTTTAGAGAAAATATGGATAGTTGAGTTTTAGCATGCAATTCATTAAGAGTTCATGTAAGCACTCTTTTTTATCAATTTAGTATCAAACAAATTGGATTATTTAATTATAAATCAAGAAACGTAACTTTCACTAAGGAGTCCTCTAAAGATGAACACAAGAAGGTTCAATCTCGACACGTAGACCATCATGTGATCAATAGTGATTGAGTTCAATGTTTACGTCTAAGTTATGAAATCTATAATTTTAGTTGTGCATCACATGAACTTGACTCCACCAATGGCTCACATGCATCAATTCTAGGTTTAGCTAAGAAGATGAGCCATTGGGCTAGATGGGTTATGTCACATCACCCATAGCACTCAATGCATCTAAATTCTCACATAAACCTAGAATGAGATATGGAGCTCAACTAGTGGCTCTCGGTTCACATGCGTCAACTTCTCAGCTTAGCATAAGGAATTATGCTGCGACGCTCATAGAGCTTGTCATAAGGCTCTAGGCTGTCATGCATAATTTCCTCGCATAAGCCAATGGTGAGCACTAGATCTTATAGATTATTAATGATCCCATGGCTTTATTGATCAGCTTATCTCCAAGGATTTGCACACACCATTTTTGTTCAGCAAATATTGTCACGAAAATTCGTGACGTCGACGCTCAGCATGCATAGCCTTAGTTCTAAGTGATTTAAGAGCTCTACGGTTTTTACAGTTTAAAACATTATTTGCTTAAATATCTTCATTTCAAAACAAGCTTATCTAATCCATTATTCACAAATATTCAATCAAAAGAAAATGACTAAAAGATATTCATTAATATTGAAGAGTATAAACATTACATTCTTAAGTCATTACATGCATATGCCCAACCCTCCCCAAGAAGGGCTTACGCTGCCATTAAAATGTAAATAGAATAAAAGTTACAATAAATTGGAAGCTCTTGCATAGCTTTTATAGAAAAATCAAAGGAGCAAAGATAGTGTACAATACTAAGGAGCAGCTATCAAGTTTGTCTGGCTCTCTCTCCACCTTGGATCTTCTCTTATATTCTATTTTTTGTGCTTGTCCTTCCTCACAGGTTGCAGCATTCTCCTTGGGTAGGGGGGACTCTCTCCTCTTTGTTCTTATAGCAGCCTCTAAATTTAAGAGCTTTGAAATTAGAAAATTGGAACCCTCTTCTATTATGAATTCTCCCTTTTATAAACTTTCCCCCAACTTTTCTAGCCTTTATTCAGCCACTAAAGCCACATTTTGAAAGTTGTACTTACTTTAATCGTTTATTCCTTTATTCCCTAAAAAATGAGGAGCTTTAGTTATTAGCATTTAAATTATGTTGTGGGAAATTGGAAAGTATTAAATTTATGTGCCTTTTCAATGTATATTTGAAAAGGCAAAATGATTTCAGATTTTAGGCGGGCCCTCTATTGGCCGGGCATTATGGCGCGCTGTAGCGTTGAACTCTCTGTTTAATATGCCGTGGTGCACTGTAGCGCTAGAATTTGATATAGTACACTATAGCGCCAGAATCCACTGCGGTGCACTATAGCAATGGTTCTTTTGTTCTATGAACAATGTTTTAAGCACGCTACAGCGCGCTATGGCACCAAAATTTTCATTTTGGATCCATCGCAACACGCTATAATGTTAACATCTATATTATTTGAGCACTGTGGTGCACTGCAGTGCTGAGCTCTATGTTCAAATAGGTGTTTCAGGCTTGTTGCAGCAAATTGTAGTGCCGAGCTCTCTGTCTGATCCGTCGTGGTGCACTATTGCTTTAAGCTCTCTATTGCTTGAGTGCTGCATCATGTTATAGCATTGACTCTTCTATTTCTTGAGCATTGCAGTGCATTATAGCGTTAAGCCCTCTGTTGAGAGGGCGTTGCAGCACGTTGTAGCTCATGTTTCTCAAGTTTGATCCGCCATAGCGTGCTAGGGCGTGCCGTAGTGCCTTTCTTATCCAGGTTCCATTTTTCTCTTATGACCTTGATTTCAGCTCTTCTGTCCTGTAATATCGCAAAAATGCATATCAAAGTACAGTAATCATAAGGAAAAACATTACTTTTAGTACTAAATTAACTACAATTATTGGGTTCATCAGGTCCCCATATTCTAAAATGGTGGACTGAGTAGGTTTATTTATGATGGGACTTGCCATTCTAAAGATACAAGGTAGCCATACTGTAGCCTACGAGAGATTCATATGTGGCGTATATAAGTTATGAACTCAAATATTGTTCAACCCCAAGGTTTTGAATTAACCCAACGGAATGAATATTTATGCTCACTGATGCAATACATATTTTATCTTACATTTTGGCTAATTGCATATTTTGACAGAAAATTTAAGTAACATCAATTTTATATGATAGCAAACTAACTATTTATGCAATATAATAAAATATTTTTCATGAAATAGATTGTGAAACATATGCTCTTGAAATTCTTATACATATTTTCTGTATTTTTACATATCGCACCCACATATTATTTGAAAAGATGTAAAATTTGATATTAATATGGTACTCTGTCTTAAGACTCATGGTATTCGAATCCCCTATCATGCTTTAAATTATGTCATTAGGAGCAAGATGAGGATCATGAATTGGCTTAATTATAGGATCATCTATCACCAGAATCTGAGATGCTGCTTTTGTAACTTCCCGTCCCATCGCTAAGCACCATAGGATACTATTAGCGGAAGAACGGTCGTTAACTAAAATATAATAAAGGATCACATTCTGCTTAATCTTTAAGTTAAGCAATAATAGCCAACCCAAACCATTAACGACAGGAGGTAACTATAGTTAAGGAACTCCACCATTAATCAAGTTAAGTATTTCATTAACCAAATTAACTATGTAAGTCTGCTAAATTGATTATCACAATATAATATATGTAATATAGTATAACATAGAGAATATAGTGCAAAAGCTAAACACATCATCCACACATTCATTCATTCAAAAATAGTAAGTAAGGACATACATCTCAAGATAGAAGACAGAAAGTACATCCAGATATGTTTACTTATTATAGACTTTAATTAAATATAGAAAAGTCAACTCCCATCTCACCAAAACATGAAAAACACTAAAGGATGAAGACTACCACAACTACTCAGCAACACCGCACTTCACAATCTCTTGAGTCTCACGCAGCTCCACAAGCAAAGGTTCTTCAAAGCAATCTAAATTTGATATTGTCAGTTTCACAATGCCAAGGTCCCAGCCAAAAAAAAGAAAATCTTACTTAGATAATGAGTCCAAATATATTTTAAGCTCACTAAAATGCATTCATTAAGTTACATGAATATTTAACTTAAAATAGTAAATGATAGTAAAGCTAATTGAAACAGCAAGTAAATCACTGCAAGCATAGAAAATATTAAAAGCAAGTAACTAAGACTAATGAAAGTAATGAAACCTGATGCGTCAAAACAAAACCCATAAATGCAATATGGACTCCAAACGTATGCCAATCTAAATTTTATATGTTACTGAATATAACTGAATTATGTTTCAACAACACTCAACTGAAATGTACCCAAAGGTACCTAAACAAATAAGTTTGCCTAATGCACCGAGACAAATGAACTAATGCTACCATAATATGTATATACATAAATGTGCGTAAAGCACCAAGTGACCCCAACGCTCCCTATAAGAAATGAGCCCAATGCTCCCGAATATATATATATATATATATATATATATATATATATATATATATATATATATATAAGTACCCATGGAAAAGGTCTCGTAAAGACCTTTCAAACGACAGCTGAAACTCCACCGGAGGAGGATTGTGCTGCCGGCCAAAGCGAGCCCTAACTGACTAGACGTGGATGGGAGGTGGAACAAAAGGCTACTATGAATCACTGTGAATCCAAAGCCAAATTCGCCCGATCGAGCTTGATTGGGCTCGATCGGGTTTGACCTAACAATCATCTATGTATTGGGAATAAGGTTTCGAAATGAGGGAATGCCAACTGCATGAATGATTAAGTGGTATCGAAGAGTACCTAATCTATGGCTGAGGCCCTCAAGATAGTGCATACGAGCTCTAGAGGTAGCTTTAGGTGAAATCCAAGGTAAAGATTGAAATTGCCATAATGGGGGTTCGGAGCAGCTCTTAGACGACGAGGATGGACATCTGGCAGGTGAGATCGCTGCCTGCGAGGAAGACTGCCGTGCGCAGGCACTGCGTGATCATGTGGGGAGAAGGATCTCCGGTCATCCACTCAGGATGGCCCGATTAATTGGCTCGGATTGGGCCCGACCCAAATGGAATAGCAGGCCACCCCAAATACCTATTTATATAAATTCATTTAATTTAAATGTTAATTAACTTAAATTGTATAGAAATTTTTAATTAAACTTGAACTATTAAATGGGCTCAGAAAAATCCCAAAAAATTTTACCCCTAGCTAATTGAAGAGTGAGGAACACAATGTCGAAGTAGAATTTTGATATTGATGACAATTTAATTATTCTATTTTTTGGGGTATTTTAAATATATTAAAATATTCGGAGAAAATTTAACAACTTCAATGTAACAACCCAAGGTTGTTACCCAACGTGAATTTATCTTAATCATATCGTAATTACTATTACATCAAGTTCATCTAGTCATTAGAACCAAACCCTGAAGGTTTGGAGCAATTTGGAGCTAAATCCAATATTTTGGATTATTTTTAATATTTAATTAATTAGGAAATTGAGGTATTTATTTTGACCTTGAAATTGAAATCCGACTTCACCGTTGCGATCGTCACCCCCAAATTAGCTAGGGGTGATATTTTGGACACATTTGGAAGTTGTCAAATTTTCACGAATATTTTAATATAATTACATGCGTCGAAAAATAGGAAAATTAAATAATCATCGGAATCAAATTCCAATTTTGCCGTTGAATTCCTCACCCCCAAATTAGCTATGGGTGAATTTTTGGGAATTTTCGGAGCACATTTCAAAAATCAAAATTTTTAAATAATTCGGGAAAATAAATATGCAATTAGGCAATCATTGAGACCCTTATTTGCAATTTTCCCCATTCTTTTTCCTTTCGGCTAACCATTTCCTTTCATGCGGCTGACCCCCTCACCTCCCATGTGCATTAAATGCAAAGGCCATCTCTTCTTCTCCTATCTCCCCTATAGCCAATGATGGAGCCTCCCCTATCTCTCCTTCTTTAAAAGGGAGAGTTCAACAATCTTCCCCTCTTTGCTGAGATTTTTCTCATCTCCTTCCCCTCCATTAAGCCCCTTGCATTGAAGAAGGAGCTTTCTCTCCCTCCAAGTGTCTTGAAAGAAGCAAAGGTCCCTGTCTTCCTCATCTTCCTCCTCCTCTAGCAAGGACAAAAGGATACCCCTATACCCCTCTCTTTTATCTTTTTTATATAGTTGCAATGCTTGAATGTATCTCTAGAGGTCTATAAACATATATGGAAGTCATTAAAGCTCTTAAAAGCATCACAGAAAAATGCTCTGTTTTCATTTATTCTATATACCTTTGCATTAATCACCATATTTTATATAGCTAGGATGCTCCGTTTATGCCAATTTTGATGTCGATGGAAAGGTATCGGAAAGACCTTTCCATCGATATATGATACTACACGTGAAGTGCTCTAGGTTGAGAGTAATCAAGCCCAAAAGTGACCCATCGCTATTTACGTTCAGGCAAAATCACCGTTTGACGCTATAGCGCGCTGCAGCACCCAGAGTTGTGAATTTGGGTCAGCTCCAGTGCGCTGCAGTGCAAAAATCCGCTACAGTGCGCTGCAACGCCCCAAGTTCGAATCCGGGTCCGCTAGAGCGCGCCATAGCACCGAAATCAGCATTTTTTCCCGCTACAGCACGTTGCAGTGCGCTTCAGTGTTTCCATATTGTATAGGGACAGCTATAGCGCACGCTAGCGCTTAAAAATGCACTTTTTGGCCGCTACAGCGCGCTCTAGCGCTTCACAGCGGCAAGAAAATTGAATTTACCATATCTTGGTCATCTCGACTCCAAATTCAAAAATTTAAAGTGCTAGATAGCTTAAAATTTCAGTGCCTATAATAATATAATTTTTTTTTTAGTTTTGAATTTTAGAAAAATTAAAAATGACCAAAATACCCATAATCATAATTATGTAATAACTTGGTCAATTTAAGTTCAATTTGGGCCTACCACCAGTCAAAATATTCAGTATGATGTATGAAAGCTATAGCTCCTAAGTTTGCTGAATTTGGATACTAAATGAAAGAGTTATGCCTTTTTGACCCCTCTTAACTTAGAAAAATTACCAAATCTACTATTAGGAATTCAAATGGCTATAAATAATTCATTAGATCTCAGAATTTAGTGTTCTTAGACTCTATGGAATCCTTGAATAACGACTAATAGTAAATTATATAAAAATTTAGACTTTATTAAGTGCAAATTACAAAATTGCCCCTTAGGTCAAAAACCTTAGATTGGACTTGCGGGACCCATTTCTTACTCAAATTTAGTGTACATACTGTCTATCTTCATGTTAAATAATAAGGAATCATTTGACAGTAAGAAATTTCAATTTGGAGCCTTAAATCAAAAGTTGACTTTTTGGACCCTTAGTTAGGGGCAAAATAATCATTTTGCCCAAAATTTAGGTTAAGCGTCATTAACCTCTAGATTATGTTTTAAGCTACTAAAATTAGTATTGGAAATATATTATATTCATTTCAGTGAGAAAAATTATTTATTAGGTCAACTCAATAAAATCTCCTAGAAATTTTCTAAGTCTTTTTCTTAGGATCTTTTCACCTCATATTAGGATTATTCCTAAGTTTAGGGCTACATCATAAGTTAGATTTCATTTATTGGGTAAGTGGGTTATTCAATAAATAAATTTTTGGTTTTATTAATTTCTAGACTTTTATAACTTATTTCGATTATTTGTCTTTCAACTTTAGATCTAGGATAAGGAGATTTATCCTATTAAATTTGATTTGCTTAATAGGATATACCTTGATCAATAGATCACTTTTAGGAAGAAACCTAGATCTTATGTCTTAACCTTTTTGGATTATATGATTAAGCCCAATCTCATGGTGTTTAATCCATAATCTCTAGTTTAGTAATTTTGATCAGGTCCTAGTATAGGACATCTAAAATCATTAATTAGGTCGTGATAATTTATTAGTTAACTCGTATAGTCAACTTTGATTAAGCATATTATGATCTAGCTAGTCCTAGTATTTTGTAATCTATAAGGACGTACTTCTAAGTTACACTCGATAGTATGAACTGGAGATCCTGAACTTATGTAACTTAGAATAGTTAGAATAGTTTTAATTAGCTAACAACAGTGTCACCATATATAGAAGAGTCCATTGCTTACTTGATTTATTTTGTTGCTACGCATCCCTTATATTTGTGCTTAATCCCTTGGACATATCATATAAGAGCAATTTGTGCATGAAATGAAAACTTAGAATAATTAGGATAATAGATACCTTTGGGTTCAGTCTATGGGAAGATTCTCGTGCACATTTATCCTATTGGACGGGGTAAGGAGTAATAAGGAGGCTTAACATTACTCATTGAGGAGAGTGTGTTAAGTATGGAACCCGCGTAGTCTTGCAGACGTGCTTGACTCCTCAGCTATTTCTGAAACATGTCCACAGAAATAAAGTAAAATAAATAAAAGATTCTGTAATTATAATTACTGCCTCCTTAGTTCTGCTGCTGGATTCTGTTCGCCTTAGCCCTGAAAGGCTATGAGAATTTCTGTTTGCTCAAGCCCTGAAAGGCTTGAGGATTTCATCGGCCCGATGGTCAACTTTCTGATATGACAGTATTTAAATACCTGTTTCAGTTTTAGCTTATTGTGTACTGTATTTTAATATATATTTCAGTCAGCTATGTTTCTTTACTTACCTGCTCACTTGTATATATTTATAGGATGTTAGACTTTGCTGCTACTGTATGTACCATGTTAAAATTTTTATTATTTAATTTGCATATGTCATATGATCATTAGCATGTTTAGGATTGGACTTTAATTTTAGTATTTTACTTACTGTACTATATATATATATATATATGCCCGTTCCTTGCTTAGTCATTGAGGCGTGCTTTTGCCTCATTTGTCGTTTAGTTATAAATGTTATGTTTAGAACTACCCCTGCTTCTTTGTATGCTCACTGCACCTATGATTTTGATATTTACTTTTGTTGAGCTTAAGTATAAAATGATGACATTAATAACACATAAAATATTCAGCCTAAAATGTACTTAGATAACTGTCTAACAAGATTTTCTTTTATTGGTTGGGGCCCTGGCATTATGAAACTGATAATGTCAGATTCAGATAGGTTTGAGGAACTAGGTGCTAAAGCGGAGGCGCCCTACTTAGAGGAGGAGCTTCCACTAGGAGAGCTGGAAATTGCTTAGTTTGTTTTAGCTGCTTGTGAGGATGAGTGATTTACTTTTCAGTTTTTTAAATTATTTAAATGTTGTAATAATACAGGTACTGTGATTGTGATTTACTTTATGCACCTTATTATTTTCTGAGCTATTTTATTGCTATTTCTTATGAGATGCATGATGAATGGATGTACTATTTATTTTATTTAGCTTTCGCACTATGTATGTATCTTTGATGTAGTGACTGATCTTCTCAGATGTTCTGTGCACGTCCTTCCCTTATTAGTGGATTATGGACCTACCTAATCCAATGATAAGTGAGGGATTTGCACAAGTGACCCATCGCTCCTTAGCCTAATAATTATGGGCTTAGGGAGCGGGGTGCCACAGTTGGTATCAGAGAATTCCATAAGGTGTCAGATTGGAAATTATTTCCCACTCTACCTAATGGATGATTCTTCTACCAATCAGTCACTAACTAAATACCAGGGTTACATCCAAGCACCATGATCATGAGCTCAGGATAATAAGAGTAAAGAATTAGAAAACATTGTCACAATGATAGAACTTAAGTAGGAACTTAGGACGAATAAGTGACTAATTACTCTGAATAAAACATTTGTAGAACTTGTATAATCAAACTTGATTATATAGCTAACTAGTCTGACTTAAACCTTTATAATATTTATAAGATCAAGAACTTAAGATATTAGGACTCAACTTTCGTACTAAGACATATGAATCCCCAATTATATCTCGTCTCTTATACTTTCATTTCTACTTTTGATTAAAAAGGGGATGGAATGTTATGACCTTTTGCTTTCTAAATTTCTAAAAGTATATTTCTCTTAATTTATATTCTAGCAATCAAAATCATGAACCCAGAACAGAGCCCATCTCCTACTCCCTCCAGCACCTCATCCAGTGAGGTGAGCGCCTTGCTGGAAGTAGTAAAGATGATGGTGGAATCCCACCAAAAGTAGGCAGAGTTCCACCGAGAGCAAGCAAAGCAAATTGCAGAGGTTCAAGCCAAGCAGGCCATGAGAGCAGCCAGAGCTCAAGCAAACAAATAGAACGGATGGAACGGCTACTCACCGCCCAGATGAACCAAAATCATGCGGCTTCTGAGACCGCCGTGGCAACCCGCCACTGGTCCCAGCATCACACCCAGTCCGTTGACGGATTACTCCATAGTTTCCTTCGCCTCAGACCCCCAACCTTTGATGGGAGTCTCCCAGCAATGGACACGACTAACTGGATAAAGGTAGTAGAAAATAACTTAATCAGTATCAAATGCCCCGATGCCGAGGTAATTCGCCTGACAACACACTTGCTCCAAGGAGAGGCGGAATACTGGTGGGAAAACGTCCGCCACACGCTGTTCGAAGGATGGGAATTGGAAGAAATATCTTGGGATGAGCTTATAGCGGTGTTTCAGGCCTGATATATCCCTACCTCTGCCAGGTACACCATGGCAGACTAGTTCCTCAAACTACAACAAGGAAGCCGATCAGTCTCGGCTTATGAGTCCGAATTCAGGCGGCTAGCAAGGTTCGCCTCCAATCTCGTTCCTATAGAAGCTGACATGTGCCATCGCTTCCGAAGCGGACTTCGACCCTCCATCCGGAGGTTAGTCGTATCCCACTGCTCAACTAACTTCGCGGAGCTACTAGAATCCGCCAAGATGATTGAGCTGGATGAGACATCCGAGTCCAAGCGTTGTTACGGTACGACCGTCATTCGAAATGAGGCCACTAGAAGAGCTATGGTATATCAGATTGAGGCAGGGTCTGCATCAACGGATCCTTTTGATGGCTGCACCCACCCCCACCCTTATGGGTGGTGCTGCCACAAGACTGGGAAATAATTTAATTGTGGGAGGCCAGGCCACTCCTACTATCAGTGCAATTACGCAGACACGATTGATGGCGACCAGGTCGATCGCTCTAAATGCCAACGAACTTTCGATTTATTCCAGAAGCCTGCCATAGCCCGTCCAACACTGCCACCTCCTCCCTCTACTCAGCAGCGTGAGACAGCTATTGTTTCCCGCCCAAATGCTCCGAGACTGCCTACCCGACAGCCTTACAATAAGCAGCAAGCTGGTCTGGCACGAGTCTATGCCCTTACTCCTACCAAAGCCGTGGAAGATAATAACGTGGTGTCAGGTACACACTTCTGAACCAATCTGCCATTTTATTATTATTACTTGCTTAGAAGTAATTTGTAGATTACTGCACTCATAATTAGGTACAATATATATAAATAATAAGCCATGCAATATTCTATTCAACACTAGAGCAAGTCACTCCTTCATCTCTGAGAGCTGGACAAAGTCTCTCAGTTTGTCAATACACCGCTTAGCAAAGCCTCTAAGTGTAGGACTATCGTCCGAAGCTCAATTACAAGCTAGCTAATTCTGCAAGATACAAGTCCCCATCGGAGAAACAAAATTTGAAGCCAAGCTAGTGGTGTTGCCAATAGCCAACTTTGATGTTATCTTAGGTATGAACTGGCTGAGTCAGCATGATGCCATCATCAACTGCCAAAAAAAGAAGATCATGCTGGGCAGTAGTAGTAAACAAGCTAAGTCCTTCATAGGGAAATTTAGTACAAGGGCTTCCTTAGTCAATGCTATTCAAGCCAAGAAGCTAATAAACAAAGGTTGCATTGCCTTCCTGGTAACGATGTTAGGAGAAAAGAAAGAAGACGTCCCTATACTCTAGAACCCTGTCGTTCGTGAATTTGCCGATGTTTTCCCCGAAGAATTTGCAATCGATATTGCCCCAGGAACCCAACCTATTTCTAAAGCACCCTACAGAATGGCACCCAAAGAGTTGCAAGAACTGAATAAGCAACTGCAGGAGTTATTGGAGAAAGGTCTTATCAGGCCTAGTTCTTCCCCATGGGGAGCGCTAGTTTTATTCGTCAAGAAGAAGGATGGGTCCATGCGAATGTGTATTGATTACAGAGAGCTAAATAAAGTAACCATAAAGAACAAGTACCATCTGCCCCGCATAGACGATCTATTCGATCAGTTGGCAGGAGGAGCAAAAGTGTTTACAAAGATTGACTTGCAGTCGGGGTACCACCAACTGCAAGTAAAGGATTCTAATATAGCAAAGACTGCTTTCCAAACTAGATATGGCAATTATGAATTCCTAGTGATGTCATTTGGACTGACAAATGCGCCTTCCATCTTTATGGACCTAATACAACGTATCTTGAAACTATATCTCGATAAATTCGTCATCGTGTTCATAGATGATATTTTAATATACTCTAAAATGAAGAAGGAACACGAAGATCACCTCAAGATCGTGTTAGAAGAATTGAGAAGTCACCAGCTATATGCCAAATATTCAAAGTGCGAATTTTGGCTTGAATCTGTCGCCTTCTTAGGCCACGTTATAAACACTCAAGGGATCAAAGTAGATCAAAGCAAGGTCAGCGCAATCCAAGAATGGGTACAACCCAAGTCAGTGACAGAAATCAGAAGCTTCTTAGGATTGGCCGGATATTACAGAAGGTTTGTGAAAGGCTTTTCTCAGATAGCCTCTCCACTCACCAAACTCACCTAGAAGGCTATACCCTTTGAATGGTCAATAGCTTGTGAAGCAGCATTCCAGGCATTGAAAGATGCGCTTACCTCTGCCCCTGTGCTAGTTCTTCCTAAGGAGGGGGTAAACTATCAAGTCTATACTGACGCCTCTGGTATAGGCTTAGGTGCTGTACTAATGCAAGAAGGGAAGGTCATAGCATATGCTTCCCGCCAACTGAAGACCCACGAAAGAAATTATGCTGTTCATGACCTCGAATTAGCTGCTGTAGTGTTCGCCTTAAAGATTTAGCACCACTATCTATATGGGATTCAGTGCTCAATTTTCACAGATCATCAAAGTTTGAAGTACATATTCACGCAAAGGGAGTTGAACTGCCGACAGAGAAGGTGGTTAGAATAAATTAGTGACTATGACCTTGATATCCAGTATCATCCGGGGAAGGCAAATGTGGTAGCCGATACACTCAGTCGTCATGCTACACTCTCCTCCTTAATAGCTTCAAGCCCTTTAGAGGAAGAATTCAGAAGGCTCGATATCACTCCAGTTCGAGGTGCTATGCTAAGCACGCTGATATCTATGAGTACCGTAGAACCAACATTTCATCGCGACGTCTCCATCTCCCAAACGAAGGATGAGGACTATCTAAAGTTTAAAAAAGAAATCAAGAGTGGTTGTCGATTCGACCTGCAGTTGCGAGGTAATGTAATATATCAAGAAGATCGCCTATGGATCCCCAAATCCATGCATAAAGAGATTTTAGTGGAAGGCCACAATTCTGGTTATCAAGTACATCCAGTGTAGTACTAGGATGTATCAAGATTTAAAAAAGTCATTCTGGTGGCCTGGAATAAAGAAAAGCATGGCTGAATTTATATAAAAGTGTCATGCCTGTAATCTAGTCAAGGCCGAACATCAGAGGCCTGGAGGACTTCTCCATTCTCTAGCAATTCCGGAATGGAAGTGGTTTGATATTTCCATGGACTTCGTGATGGGCTTACCCAAATCAAGGTCTGGTGTTGATTCAATTTGGGTCATTGTCGATTGACTGACCAAATCGGCACATTTCATTCTAATGTGTCAAACTGATTCAGTAGAGAAATTGGCGAAGCTGTATATCAAGGAAATCATCAGACTTCATGGGATTCTGAGGTCTATTGTATCTGATCGTGATAGTCGATTCACTTCTAAGTTTTGGCAAGCTGTGCATCAAGACTTGGGGACCACCTTAGCCATGAGTACTACTTTCCATCCTCAAACAGATGGTCAAATCGAGCGAGTCAATCAAATTCTTGAAGATCTTCTTCGCCTATGTATTTTGGATTTTGGAGGTTTTTGGGAAGATCATATTCTCTTAGTTGAATTTGCATATAACAACAGTTTCCAATCAAGTATCGGCATGGCTCCGTATGAAGCCCTGTATGGCAGGAAATGCAGTACGTCCTTAGCATGGTCTGAAATAGGTAGTGTTCAGCTGTATGGTTCAGATTTAGTTGAAGAAACAAATAAGAAAGTGCAATTGATCCAGCAGAGAATTAAATCAGCTCAAGATCGCCAGAGTAAATATCACGATGCCCATCATCGCTCTCTGGAATTTAATGTTAAAGATTTTGCGTATCTCAAAGTAAGCCCAATGAAGGGTGTATTTCGTTTCGGTGTATCTGGAAAGCTCAGTCCTCGCTACGTCGGACCATTCGAAGTAATAGAGAAAATTGGTTATGCAGCGTATAGATTAAAACTTCCTGAAAATTCCCCTGCAGTTCATAATGTGTTCCATATCTCCTCGCTGTGGAGGTGTCTTCGTAACCCTTCGCATCTAATCCAATTTCCAGCAGTATCCCTTCAGCCGGATCTTTCTTATATGGAAGAGCTTATCAAAATCTTAGCTCGCGATCAAAAACAGCTAAGAAACCGTTCTATTCCCATGGTAAGGGTTCAGTGGAGTAATCGCTCAATTGAAGAATCCACTTGGGAAAAAGAGGCTGATATGCAACAAAAATATCCAAGTCTCTTTGAAAATCCAAGTACCTTTAAGATTCAAAATTTCCGTTTTTAATTTTCTGCATGTTTTTTTCCCTTCTTAGTGATGATGTCGAGGACGACATCATTTTTAAGTGGGAGAGTCTATAACAACCCAAGGTTGTTACATAGCGTGAATTTAACTTAATCATATCGTAATTATCATTCCATCAAGTTCATCTAGTCATTAGAACCAAATCCTGAAGGTTTGGAGCAATTCAGAGCTAAATCTAATATTTTGGATTATTTTTGATATTTAACTAATTAGGAAATTGAGGTATTTATTTTGACCTCAAAATCAAAATCCGACTTCACTGTTGCGATCGTCACCCCCAAATTAGCTAAGGGTGATGTTTTGGATGCATTTGAAAGTTGTCGAATTTTCGTGAATATTTTAATGTAATTAAATGCGATGCGTCGAAAAATAGGAAAATTAAATATCTGTCGGAATCAAATTCCGACTTCGCCGTTGAATTCCTCACCCCCAAATTAGTTAGGGGTGAATTTTTGGGAATTTTCGGAGCACATTTCAAAAATCAAAATTTTTAAATAATTCGGGAAAATAAATATGCAATTAGGCAATCATTGAGATCCTTATTTGCAATTTTCCCTATTCTTTTTTAATATTTTTCGGCAGGCCATTTCCTTTCATGCGGCTGACCCCCTCACCTCCCATGTGCATTAAATGTAAAGGCCATCTCTTCTTCCCCTAGCTCCCCTATAGCCAATGATGGAGCCTCCCCTTTCTCTCCTTCTTTAAAAGGGAGAGTTCAGCCATCTTCCACTCTTTGCTGAGATTTTTCTTATCTCCATCCTCTCCATTAAGCCCCTTGCATTGAAGAAGGAGCTCTCTCTCCCTCCAAGAGTCTTGAAAGAAGCAAAGGTCCATCTCTTCCTCATCTTCATCCTCCTCTAGTAAGGACAAAAAGGTACCCTATACCCCTCTATTTTATCTTTTTTATATGGCTGCAATGCTTGAATGTATCTCTAAAGGTCTATAAACATATATGGAAGCCATTAAAGCTCTTAAGAGCATCACAGAAAAATGCTCTGTTTTCGTTTATTATGTATACTTTTGCATTCATCACCATATTTCGTATATCTAGAATACTCTGTTTATACCGATTTTGGTGTTGATGGAAAGGTATCGGAAAGACCTTTCCATCGATATATGGCACTGCACGTAAAGTGCTCTAGGCTGAGAGTAATCAAGCTCGAAAGTGACCCATCGCTGTTTACGTTCAGGCAAAATCACCATCTGACGCTATAGCGTGCTGCAGCACCAAGAGTTGCGAATTTGGGTCCGCTATAGCGCGCTGCAGTGCAAAAATCCGCTCAGTGCGCTCCAGCGTGCTGTAGCACCCCAAGTTCAAATTCGGGTCCGCTAGAGCGCGTCATAGTGCTGAAATCAGCAATTTTGCCCGCACCAGTGCGCTCCAGCATTTCCATATCGTATAGGGACCGCTATAGTGCACCCTAGCGCTTAAAAATGCACTTTTTGGCCACTACAGCGCGCGCTTGTAGCGCTTCACAGCAGCCAGAAAATTGAATTTACCATATCTTGGTCATCCGGACTCCAAATTCAAAACTTTAAAGTGCTAGATAGCTTAGAATTTCAGTGCCTATAATAATATAAAAAAATTTTTGGTTTTGAACTTTAGAAAAATTAGAAATTACCAAAATACCCATAATCATAATTATGTCATAACTTGGTCAATTTAAGTTCAATTTGGGCCTACCACTAGTCAAAATATTCAATGTGATGTATGAAAGCTATAGCCCCTAAGTTTGCTAAATTTGGACACCAAATGAAAGAGTTATGCCTTTTTGACCCCTCTTAACTTAGAAAAATTACCAAATCTACCCTTAGGAATTCAAATGGCTATAAATAATTCATTAGATCTCAGAATTTAGTATTCTTAAACTCTATAGAATCCTTGAATAACGACTAATAGTAAATTGTAGAAAATTTAGACTTCATTAAGTGCAAATTACAAAATTGCCCCTTAGGTCAAAAACCTTAGATTGGACCTGCGGGGACTCATTTCTTACCCAAATTTAGTATACCTACTGTCTATCTTCATGTTAGACGGTAAGAAATCATTTGACAGCAAGATATTTTAATTTGGAGCCTTAAATCAAAAGTTGACTTTTTGGACCCTTAGTTAGGGGCAAAATAATCATTTTGTCCAAAATTTAGGTTAAGCATCATTAACCTCTAGATTATGTTTTAAGCTACTAAAATTAATATTGGAACTATATTATATTCATTTTAGTGAGAAAAATCATTTATTAGGTCAACTCAATAAAATATCCTAGAAATTTTCTAAGTCTTTTCCTTAGGATCTTTTCACCTCATATTAGGATTATTCCTAAGTTTAGGGCTAGATCATAAGTTAGATTTTATTTATTAGGTAAGTATGTTATTCAATAAATGAATCCTTGGTTTTATTAGTTTCTAGACTTTTATAACTTATTTCAATTATTTTGTCTTTCAATTTTAGATCTAGGATAAGGAGATTCATCCTATTAAGTTTAATTTGCTTAATAGGATATACCTTGATCAATAGATCACTTTTAGGCAGAAACCTAGATCTTATGTCTTAACATTTTTGGATTATGTAATTAAGCCCAATCTCATGGTATTTAATCCATAATCTCTAGTTTAGTAGTTTTGGTCAGGTCCTAGTATAGGACGTCTAAAATCATTAATTAGGTTGTGATGATTTATTAGTTAACTCGTATAGTCGACTTTGATTAAGCATATTAGGACCTAGCTAATCCTAGTATTTTGTAATCTATAAGGACGTACTTCTAAGTTACACTCGATAGTAGGAACTGGAGATCCTGAACTTGTGTAACTTAGAATAGTTAGAATGGTTTAAATTAGATAATAATAGTGTCACCATGTATAGAAGAGTCCATTGCTTACTTGATTTATTTTGTTGCTACGCATCCCTTATCTTTGTACTTAATCCCTTGGACATATCATATAAGAGCAATTTGTGCATGAAATGAAAACTTAGAATAATTAGGATAACAAATACCTTTGGGTTCATTCTCTGGGAGGCTTCTGGTGCACATTTACCCTATTGGACGGGGTAAGGAGTAATAAGGAGGCTTAACATTACTCATTGAGGAGAGTGTGTTAAGTATGGAACCCGCGTAGTCTTGCAGACGTGCTTGACTCCTCAGCTATTTCTGAAATGTGTCCATAGAAACAAAGTAAAATAACTAAAAGATTCTGCATTTGTAATTACTGCCTCCTTAGTTCTGCTGCTGGATTATGTCTGCCCTAGCCCTGAAAGACTATGAGAATTTCTGTCTGCTCAAGCCCTAAAATACTTGAGGATTTCACCAGCCCGATGGTCAACTTTCTGATATGACAGTCTTTACATACTTGTTTCAGTTTTAGCTTACTGTGTACTGTATTTTGATGCATATTTCAGTCAGCTATGTTTCGTTACTTACTTGCTCACTTGTACATATTTATAGGATGTTAGACTTTGCTGCTACTATACATACCATGTTCAAATTTTTGTCATTTAATTTGCATCTGTCATATGATCATCAGCATGTTTAGGATTGGACTTTACTTTCAGTATTTTACTTACTGTACTATATATATATATATATATATATATATATATATATATATATATGTCCATTCCTTGCTTAGTCATTGAGGCGTGCTTTTGCCTCATTTGTTATTTAATTATAAATGTTATGTTTATAATTACCCCTGCTTCTTTGTATGCTCACTGCACCTATGCTTTTGATGTTTAGTTTTATTGAGCTTAAGTATAAAATGGTGACATTAATAACACATATAAAATATTCAGCATAAAATGTACTTAGACAATTGTCTAACAAAATTTTCTTTTATTGGCTGGGGCCCTGGTATTATGAAATCGATAATGTCAGATTCAGATAGGTTTGAGGAACTAAGTGTTGAAGCGGAGGCGCCCTACTTAAAGGCGGAGCTTCCACCAGGAGAGCCGGAAATTGCTTAGTTTCTTTTAGCCGCTTGTGAGGATGAGTGATTTACCTTTCAGTCTCTTAAACTTTTTAAATATTGTAATAATACAGGTACTGTGATTGTGATTTACTTTATGCACCTTATTATTTTCTGAGCTATTTTATTGCTATTTCTTATGAGATGCATGATGAATGGATGTACTATTTATTTTATTTAGCTTCCGCACTCTGTATGTATATTAGATGTAGTGACTGATCTCCTCAGATGTTCTGTGCACATCCTTCCCTTATTAGTGGATTGTGGACCTACATAATCCAATGATAAGTGAGGGATTTGCACAAGTGACCCACCGCTCCTTAGCCTAATAATTGTGGGCTTATGGAGCGGGGCGCCACAGTTGGTATCAGAGAATTCCATTAGGTGTCAGATTGGAAATCATATCCCACTCTACCTAATGGATGATTCTTCTGCCAATCAGTCACTAACTAAATACCAAGGTTACATCCAAGGACCATGATCATAAGCTCAGGATAATAAGAGTATAAAGTTAGAAAATATTGTCACAATGATAAAACTTAAGTAAGTAGGAACTTAGGATGAATAGGTGACTAATTACTCTAAATAAAACATTTGTAGTACTTGTAGAATCAAACTTGAGTATGTAGCTAACTAATATGAATTAAACCTTTATAATATTTATAAGATCAAGAACTTAAGATATTAGGACTCAACTTTCTTACTAAGACATATGAATCCCCAATTATATCCCATCTCTTATACTTTCATTTCTACTTTTGATTAAAAAGGGGATGGAATGTTATGACCTTTCGCTTTCTAAAATTCTAAAAGTGTATTTCTCTTAATTCATATTCTAGCAATCAAAATCATGAACCCAGAACAGAGCCCATCTCCTGCTCCCTCCAGCACCTCATCCAGTGAGGTGAGCGCCTTGCTGGAAGTAGTAAAGATGATGGTGGAATCCTACCAAAAGCAGGCAGAGTTCCACCGAGAGCAAGCAAAGCAAACTGCAGAGGTTCAAGCTAAGCAGGCCAGGAGAGCAGCCAGAGCTCAAGCCAAACAAATAGAACGGATGGAACGGCTACTCACCGCCCAGATGAACCAAAATCATGCGGCTTCTGAGACCGCCGTGGCAACCCGCCACTCGTCCCAGCATCACACCCAGTCCGCTTACGGATTACTCCATAGTTTCCTTCGCCTCAGACCCCCAACCTTTGATGGGAGTCTCCCCGCAATGGACACGGCTAACTGGATAAAGGTAGTAGAAAAGAACTTAACCAGTATCAAATGCCCCGATGCCGAGGTAATTCGCCTAACAATGCACTTGCTCCAAGGAGAGGCGGAATACTGGTGGGACAACGTCCGCCACACGCTGTTCGAAGGATGGGAATTGGAAGAAATATCTTGGGATGTGTTTATAGCGATGTTTCAGGCCTGATATATCCCTACCTCTGCCAGGTACACCATGGCAGACCAGTTCCTCAAACTACAACAAGGAAGCTGGTCAGTCTCGGCTTATGAGTCGGAATTCAGGCAGCTAGCAAGGTTCACCTTGACTCTCATTCCTACAGAAGCTGACATGTGCCATCGCTTTCGAAGCGGTCTTTGACCCTCCATCCGGAGGTTAGTCGTATCCCATTGCTCAACTGACTTCGCGGAGCTCCTAGAATCCGCCAAGATGAGACATCCGAGTCTAAGCGCAGTTACGGTACGGCCATCGTTCGAAATGAGGCCCCTAGAAGAGCTAAGGAGTGACTAAGGCTATAATCATAAGTCATAATTTATGACTAATGCAAAAAGTTTTATAGCTAATCTAAATTGACACCTAAGTCACAAAATGTGACTTAGTCAACTAAGGATCTAAGTGTCACCCTTAAATTATCCAACCAAAAGGAGAGCTCATTCCAAAAGGAATGTGCAATGCCCTGTCCCGCCGCTATGTGCAACACAATAACATTAATGGTGAAACAGTTTGTTAATTGAATATAATAAAAAGTCTCCTTCTACTTAATACTCTGGGTTGAGCACTAATAGTTGCCCCAAACTATAATCCATAAAAGGAGACTGGAGATGAAGCCTCTTGCATTAATCAAGTTAAGTATTTTATTAACCTAATTAACAATGCAAGTCTTCTAAATAGATGATCACAACACTATATATGTAGCAAGTATAACATAGAGAACAGAGTGCAAAATATAAAGACATCATCCATACATTCAGAAACAGTAAGTAAAGACATACATCTTAAGATTAAAGACTAAAAAAATATCTAGATATATTTGCTTATTATAGACTTTAATAAAATGCAAAAAAGTGAACCCTCATCTCACTAAAATAGGAAAAGCACTCAACGATGAAGACCACCATAATAACTCAGCAACACCGCACTTCATGTCCTCTTGAGTCTCCTGCAGCTCTACGAGCAAAGGTTCTTCAAAGCAATCTGAATTTGATATTGTTAGTTTCACAATGCTAGGGTCCCATCCAAAAAAGAAAACATCTTACTTAGATAATGAGTCTAAGTATATTTTAGGCTCATTAAAATGCATTCATTAAATTACACGAATATTTAACTTAAAACAGTAAATGATGGTAAAGCTAATTGAAATAGTAAGTAAACCACTACAAGCACATAAAACATTGAAAGCAAGTAACTAAAATTGCTAAAAGAATAGAAATCTAATGCATCAAAACCTAACCCATAAATACAATATGGATTCCAAACATATGCCAAACTATATTGCATATGTTATTGAATATGATTGAATTGTGTTTCAACACACTGAGCTAAAATTTACCCAAAGGTACCTGAACAAAACAAGTTTTCTTAATGCACCAAGATAAAAGAACTAATGCTACCATAACACATATATACATAAATGTACGTAAAGCACCAAGTGAGCCCAATGCTCCCTATAAGATATGACCCAACACTCCCAAATATATATATATATATATATATATATATATATATATATATATATATATATATATATATATCCCATGGCACCTAACCAAATTGAGCCCAACACTCTATAAAAAAGGAGCCCAATGCCCCCGAATATATATATATATATATATATATATATATATATATATATATATATATATATATATACTTGAAATGTGCTCAATGCACCGAAAACTGAATGGAGGGTTGTGCCAACTTGACACCAGATCGATCACATAATGCTCATGCATGATATGCTATGCATAGATCAAATGACTGAATCATCAAATATGTATTGAAATGCTACATGCTACTGAAAACACAATAAAACCAAAATTATTGAAAGCACCAAAATAATATCCCTTTTGATATTTATTTAACCTGAATCTGAATAGCCTTTCATTATACTAAGACATCATTAAGTCTTAGCATAAACACTAGACCAATAGATCTAATCAACTACTTAATAATCTTATTAATTCAATTAATAGATTAATCTTAATAATACTGATCTTAATTACATTCAATCAATCAAATAATTCTTGCAATTCATCTTAATCAAATACTTAGCTAGACAAGCTTAACATCTTAAGCTTGTATCTAATTTGATTTATTGAAAAAAATCAAACATATCCTTATTATTCTACCCTTAAAACTATCTTAAGGTTCTAAGGATATCTATTAAATTTAGATTTAGGATCTAATCCATAAAGTAGGATTCTAAACTAAGCAAAGAGCTAAGGTTTAATGAAATTAAAAAGCTCAAGGATTTTAAATATAGAATCCAAATATTCAAACTTAAGGTTTAGTCTAAACCTTCACAACTTAACTTAAAGACATGAGAAGACTAATGCATCAAGTCACATATTATGACTTAACACCATCAAGTTCTAAGGGTTATCCTAAAACAAAGGCAAGAGATTACTTATCCAATTAGGATAAGATGTTAGAAAGCCTAAGGAGTGACTAAGGTTACAACCATAAGTCATAATTTATGACTTACTAAGGTTACAACCATAAGTCATAATTTATGACTTATGCAAAAATTTATATAGCTAAGCTAGACTAACGCCTAAGTCACAAAATGTGACTTAGTCAATTAAGGATCTAAGGGTCACTCTTAAACTTTCCAACCAAAAGGAGAGCTCATTCTAAAAGGAATGTGTAACGCCTCATCCCGTCGTTAACTGAAAATAATAAAGAATCACTTTCTACTTAATACTCTGGGTTGAGCACTAATACTTAACCCAAACTATAATCCATAAAAGGTGACTCGAGCTAAAGACTCCAGCATTAATCAAGTTAAATATTTCATTAACTTGATTAACAATGCAAGTCTGCTAAATAGATGATCATAATATAATATATAGTATAGTATAACACAAAGAACAGAGTGTGAAAGTTAAGGACATCATCCATACATTCATTCATTCAAAAATAATAAGTAAAGACATACATCTTAAGACAGAAGATAAAAAATACATTAAGATATGTTTGCTTATTATTGACTTTAATAGAATGCAGAAAAGTGAACTCTTATCTCACCAAAATAGAAAAAACACTCAAAGATGAAGACCACCATAATTATTCAGCAACACCACACTTCACGTCCTCTTGAGTCTCTTGCAGCTGCACAAGCAAAGGTTCTTCAAAGCAATCTGAATTTGACATTGTTGGTTTCACAATGCTAGGGCCCCAACCAAAAAAAAGAAAATCTTACTTATATAATGAGTCAAAGTATATTTTAGGCTCACTACAATGCATTCATTAAGTTTCATAAATATTTAACTTAGAATAATAAATGATAGTAAAGCTAACTGAAATAGTAAGTGTGGCACCCCACCTCTTGACCCACAAGATTAGGTCATGGGGAAGTGTGCCACTCTAACAAATCCCAAACTTATCATTAGATTAAGTGTAATCCATAATCCACTGACAAGAGATGGATATGCCCATAATACATACATAGGAACCAATCACTAAGTAAACACAAACTTATAGTGCGGAAGCAAGGAAAAGTAAATCAAACATCAAATCCATCATAATATAAGTAAGAAATAGTAACATATGGCTCAAAATAAACAATATAGTAAGAAATACAGTTATGGGTACCTGTATTATTACAGTATTTTAAATAAGTTTAATGAAAGGAAATAAGCAGTCACTCACCCTCACAATAAAGCAGAAAGGAACTAAATGGCTTCAGCTTCCCCTTGTGGCTCCCCTTTTAGAAAAGGCTCCTCTTCAGCCACGAGCTCCTCAAAACGATCCGATTCTGACTTTGCCGGTTTAACAATGCCAGGGCCCCAGCCAAGAAAAGAAAAATCTTATTAGACAACTGTCTAAGTACATTTTAGATGAATAAATTCTCATAAGTTTATTAATGTCACCATTTACTTAACAATGCAAAACTTAACTAGTATAGGAGCAACATGCATACAAATAGAAATGGTAAGTTATAAACAAAACACTTATAATTAAATAAGAATGATACAAAAGACATACATCAAAATAAGCTAAAATAAGGCTAGACATATATATATATATATATATATATATATATATATATATATATATATATAAATACAATGAGAAAAGTACTGGAAGAAAAGACTGATCCTAAACATGATGATGATCATATGAAATATATAAGTCTAAAAGCAAGTAATCAATCTATGATAAGTATAAGTAAACAGTGAGAAATCTAGCATTATATAAGTAAGTAAGCATGTAAAGTAAAGCTGATTGAAGTAAAATATAATAGTAAATTGTAAATAATAAATAATAGATAATAAACGAGTATGTAATGATTGCCATATCATAAGAGGGCTAATCTAGCTTGCTGCAACAAGTATACATATATTCCTAGCGTTATATGAGGCTAGGCCGGAATAACTGAACAAAAACTGAATTTAAGAGGTAGTAATCACAAATGTAGTAAATTTTAGTTATTTACTTTACTTTTGTAGATATATCCGTAACTAACTGAGGAGTTAAGCACGTCTACAAAACTTTTTGGGTTCCAAACTTAACATAATACTTTTCAATGAGTAATGTTAAGTAATCTTAATTTCTCCTTACTCCTATCCAGTGGGATAAAATACTCAAGATCAATAAGTAATAGAATCCTATGTAAATGTTATCTTAATTATTCTAAGTTTTAATTTCATGCATCAATATTCTTATATAACATGCTTAAGGTAAAGGCATAAAGTACAAGGAATGCGAAAGCACAAGTAAAATATTAGTGAACAAGGGACTCTACTACATAAGGTAACATCAGTTGTTATATATTAAGCCATTCTAACTATTCTAAGTTACACAAGTTTAGGATCTTTAATTTCTACTATCGAATGTAACTAGAAGCACGACCTTATAAGTTAAAAGTAATTAGAACTGATCAGGTTTTAATTTAATTTAATTAATAATGAATGTAAGTTAAATAAGAAATTATCACATCCTAATTGATGAATTTAGACATTCTAAACTAAGATCTGATCAAGATCTACTAAGCTAGGGATTATAAATTAAACACCACTAATTGAAGTCAATCACATAATCCTAAGGTAATATTTAAGGATAATGGTTTAAATCTAAATTATGAACTAATGATTAAGGCAAATCCTATCAAGCAAAATTAAGGTTTAATAGGATGAATCTTCTAGTCTTAATCTAGAGTTGAAAGATAAAATAATCCAAATTAAAGCATGAAAATCTAAAAACTAGTAAAACTAAGGTTCCATTTATTGAATAACCCACTTTATTCAATGTATGAAATCTAACATAGTATCTATTCATAATCTTAAAAAAAAGATTCTAAAGTGAAGTATAGATTCCTAATAAGCTCCTAATTAAATGACTTAAGAAATTTTAGGATTTGATGTGATTTATTATAATTTACTTTCATTTGCTATTTTATTTACTTAAAGGAGTTAGGGATAAGTTTTAACTAAGTTGAGGTATAATGGATTTTACTTAGGAATTTTACAAACCTTAAATTAAATTTTCAACAATTCACTTAATTTATGAGTTTAAGAGTCTAATTTGATTTTAAATTAGTTTTATTACTAATTTTAATGATCTAAATGATATTTTAGAGGTTAAGGGCACTTAGATAAATTTTGGACAAAATGACCATTTTGCCCCTACTTAGGGGTCTAAAATGCTACTTTTTGATTAAGGGCTATAAATTAGGTTTTAATGATGCCAAATGATTCCTTGCTATCTAACATAAAGATAGATAGTAGGTACATCAATTTTGGACAAGTATTAAATCATTAGGGTCCAATTTAAAGATTTTAACCTATAATGGTATTTTGGTAATTATACTAAGTGAAGTTTAAGAATTTAGTCAGCTTATTGTTGTTTACTGTTTAAGAATTCCATAAAGTTCAAGAACACTAAATTTTAATATCTAATGATTAAGTTATGATCGTTTCAATATGAGGGTTCTATTTTTTTTTATCAACAGGTTCAAAACATAATTTTTCCATATTCAAAAATCAATTACAATTTTATACAATACTTAATTTTATTAAATACAGGTCAAAATCTAATTTTTAATGTTCAATTTTAATATTTTTCAGTCCCATTAGGGTCCTAAGGTCATTAGAATGCAAAAAATCACAAATTCGGGCAGTTTAGGATAGTTCTAACACTCTCAGACATTTCTGGGAGCTACGGCGTGCTATGGCACCTTCTGGCCAAAAGCTAGGTGCTACGGTGAGGTGTAGCCTACTGCAACACTTTCAGCGCTATGGCACACTATGGTGGATTTTAGCACTGTGGCACAGCAGCGCCCGAAAGCGCTGCGGTGCGCTACGGTGCCAGAGTTTCCCGAGATTTGGATGTTGCGGCGCACAGCAGCGCTTTCAGGCATTGCGACAGATTTCATTTAATTTCATTAAGTTTTTATGTTTCATCAAATTTTATATCACTGCGGTGCACTGTAGTGCGCTACGGCGGACCCAATTTTGAAACTCAGGCGCTACGGCGCGCTGTAGCCCCCGACGGTGATTTTGCCTGTGCAAAAACTGTAATGGATCTCCTTTCGCACTCAAATACTCCCAATTTTGGGCACCTCATGTGCGTTGCCATATACCGATGGAAATATGTTTCCAAGGCCTTTTCATTTATACTAAAATAACACAAAACAATTATTTTAACAATATAAATAGGGAGGTTAAATGTTCAGGTATGCAGAAAAAATGAAAAATAGAGCTAATTTTCTTCCCTAAATTTTTCTATCTCAAAGAGCTCTAATGGATTCCATATCCTAATCATAGATTTCTTAAGATACAAAATAAGCATAAGAGCAAAATGAAGTAGCCATTGAATATATTCAATGGAGGAAAGGGAGGTATCTTAGACTTGTAGATAGAAGTTCCTTCTAAGAATCCTTGGAAACTTGAGAGCTTGAGAGGCTGAAGAGTTTCTCTTCAATGGATAGCACAAAAAAAATGGAGAATGGGGAGAGCTTAAGCTGAGCAAATGGAGGAAAGAAGGAGAGCTAAGGTTCTTTTAAGGAGAAGGGAAGGCATGGCTTTGGATAAGATGGGCATGAGTTGTCCCATCCCAGCTATGGAGATAAGGGTATGGTAAGAGGTGGAGAGGAGAGGGGAGGCTAAGCATGGCAAGGGCTGGAGGAAAAAAATTCAAAATGCAGTAGGTGAAGTGAAAGTTGTGGGTCCCAGCCAGGGAAAAAGGAGGAAGAAGACAAGTCATTGATTTCACAATTTTTAATAAAGCTTGAGAAAAATTTCATACATCATATTATCATTTAATACATGTGGAATTACCCCAACCCTCCCTAAGGGAGGTTTAGTTCTCCATTGCAAAAGAGATGAAAAAGAACACATACATGAATAAAGATCCTTTCATGATCAATTAAGAAAAACATAGATCAAGAGTTTAAGAAATACTAGGAACATTCCTTTGGAAAGTTCTCCGGACTTCTCCTCTTCTTGCTTATGGTTGCTTCTCCTAAATCTGTAGTACTGCCTTTCTCCTTCTTCTCCTTAGCAAGAGGAGTCCTTCCACCTTTGGAGAGTTCTCCTTCTCTTCTATGCAGCCCTCTCCTTACTTAGGATGTAGTGAGCCAAGTTGGGAACCATCCTTAAGTTAAAAAGGGTGGTATTTATAGAGGTGGGCTACATTCTTCATCTTCACATTCAAATTTTGCTTTTGCCTTTAAAAAATCTGCTGTAATGATAGCCAATCCCACTTGAGGGGTGAAAAGACTTCCACTTTTCCATTGTTTAATCTCCACATCACCTCAAAATGTCAATTTTCCCTTTAAAAACTAATATGCTGCCAAAGGAATGATGGCTGGAGACAAAGAGTTGGTTGGGGGTCTTGTCCCAGCTGCATTTAATGCTCTGCTCAGACAAAAATTCGGCGCGTTGCTATAGCGCACTATGGTAGAAAACTTTTTGCAAAATGGCCCGCAGTGGCGCGTTGTGGCATTCTGGCTCGTAAAATGATGATCCGCTATAGCGCGCTGTAGCGCATTATAGTGCAAGCGTTTTCACAAAATGCTCCACTGCAGCACGCTGTAGCACTAGCATTTCTCATAATGCTCCGCTGCTACGCGCTGTAGCGCCAGCATTTCGCATAATGCTCCGCTACATCGCGTTGTAGCACCAGCGCTTCGCGAAATGCTCCGCTGCGGCGCGCTGTAGCATCAGTATTTCGCAAAATACTCCACTGCAACATGCTGTAGCATCAGCACTTCGCAAAATGCTCCGTTGCGGCGTGCTGTAGCACCAGCATTTCACAAATGGCTCCGCTACAGCGCGCTTCAGCGCCAGCGCTTCGCAAATTAGAGCGCTGCAGCGCCAGTGCTTTGCAAATTGGACTGATGCAGTGGATCTTTTTCCAAATTTTTTGGAAAATTGTCCAGAAATGTTCAAAAATGTTGGATAAGCATTTTTTCTGAAAAAATAGGCAAAATTGGATTAAGAAAACAGTTTTAATATGAAAAATGAATGAAACTTTCCTTTATTTAGGATATAAATTATAGATTTATCACACCCTCACACTTAATTTCTTGTTCGTTCTCGAGTAAGCTCAAAATATTATTTTTCTATTTCTTAGGTATGATAGTTAACAAGAAATATCAATGAGATTTTGATTTACAATTTAAAGTTCGCGCTTAACTGAAATGACAAGATCATTTTACATTAATTAAATTTTCTACTATTGGATATGAACCAAGGTTAATAGACTAAGCTCCAAGTATAAGTATTTATGCTTGGTGCTAGGTAATGAGAGAGGTTCCTTGGAATAACTTAACTAGTGAGGTAGTGAGTAATCAAGAGTTTTATGTCATATGCGCTCATTCTTATAAATCACAAAGATGCAAAGATTTAAAGAAAGATATTTTTCATCATCCTTTTTCATTTCTTTCTTTTGGGAGAGATATTTGTCATCATCCATATTTTTATATTTCTTCTTTTATTTTTAGGGAGAGATTTTTTTTTCATCCCCATTCAAATCTTTGTGATCATGAAGTCCTACGGGAGCCTAGCACACTCTTTTAGAATACTCACCTTAATTACTAATTTTTAGTTCAATGCCTTCCTCCACACTTAATCCTTAGCATTGATTTAAATTTTGAAGATTAGATTAACCCTAATTCATTCCTTTGTTAAAAGATTTAATGCTGTCAATGCATTTAATCACTTTTTGTTAAGCACCATTTGATTTCATATCATTTTCATTATTGATATTTTTGTGACTTCCATTCTTGAAAAATTCAAAAAAATTTATCATTTGCAAATTCTAGAAAGATTATTTTAATTTAGAGTGCTCTTAAGTTAAGAAAATAGCATTTTATTTTTAGCTTTAATTTATAATTGTGATCAGGAGAAATCATTTCCTGGTATTTCCCAATCTTATCCATCAACCACTTGGTGCATTTAATATCCCAAGTATATCTTAATATCATTAAAATCAAATACTTTTATAAATATGCTACATCGAATAAAGTAATTAGAATTTATTCTTATTGTTACTATTATTCTTATTTTGAAAATAGCTCATTATTATTTCAAATTAAGAAACATGCCTATTTAGAGCTATTAAATAAAGTTTTAAAATTTTAAAATAAAATAAAAATTCTAATGAGTTTTATTTTTATATGCAATTATTCCAAAAGATAAGAATTAAAATATTGGATGCTAAATAATATGATTTATAATGTTTGTAATCTTATAATTAGATTAATGTACTTCAAAATATGTAAAATTATTTTCTTTCACTATTTTTTTTAAATGTGCTTATTAAGTTAAATATGTTGATCAATTCAGTTTTAATGATTAACACTTGAGTTTTGAGCATTTAGAAATATAAAGTAAAATGTAATTTCAAACTGCTGCTGCTAAGATTTTTAAATGCAATTCAGAAATCTAAAACTGGGATCTACACTTGAAATTCTATTTCACTTTGGAGCTAATCGGTAATAGTTGATTTTGCAACTATAGAAATTGTCCGGTGGAGTTTTGATATTTGAAATTGATTATTATACTAATAACGGACTAAGTTTAATGGCAACCTAATTATAACCTCAGCAGCAACTGAGAATGAATATGAAATCTATAGACCAAGGGATATGACTCAAATTCCTTGAGATGTTTTGGATCTAACTCAACATAAATTTTTATGAAGATCTGATTGCTGCAACTAAATTCATTTTTTTAAGGGATTTTGATGCTAGCTTCCAAGGCTTGTGCATTAGCAAGCTGCCAAGATGCTTAAATTAACACCCTACATTTAAGGAGAGGATTTGATTAATGCTTCACCCAAGTCCTATGATAGGTTCCTTAGAATTTCAAATAGATCAGTGTGCTGATTGTATATTATTATTTTGGTTCCATATATTCGACTTAAACAGCATGTAGATAATGCTCTTTTGCAGATTGAAATCTCAGTTCTCTGTATGCAGGGGGCCTGAAATCTCCATTTTTTATAAACTCGTTCAAAAAAAAAAAATTCAATAAGAATGGTCTTTGAAAACTTGATGATGTTATTGAACCAATACTTCAGTATTAAATCCTAGGTGATTATTATCCTGCTATTTGTTGTAATATGTTTACAAAAATATCGAAACTTCTATCGCCAGCAGAATTACAAGAGTTTCAGCATGATTTCTTAGATTTTGACTCAAATCATGATTAAACGTTCATAGCAGTTTTCTACAACTAATGGTGAATCTTCGATCATTACTTGAAATGGTTAAGAAAAATAGGATGCCCTGTGAGAAATGAAATCATCTAGACATCTTGCAAATTTTTGAAATAAAACTTTGAAGTTAGTGCAGTGTGGTTGTATGAAAGAAATTGAAATCAATAAAGAAGAAATTGTGAAACTGTAAGAAATTATTTAGATTAGGGAATGTTCAAGTTAGTAATTTCAGAACATAAGAGGAGGAAGTTATTAATTATACCTAAAATCCTAAGAGACTCTAACATCTAGTCATCAACAACGTCCTGATTACACTTTCATTAGTGTTATTATTATTTGCTGTAGAGATTGGTAGGAATGTTATGGGTTGACTAGTATAATAAAAAATCACCATTATGCACCCTATTAGGTGCTGTAGGTAATGATATCCCTAGAATAAAGCATTGAGTTGATCAGCAAGTATCTTCAATGGAACTAGACTAAATTCTACATCAAACTTGCATCAAACATTTTTAATAGAATGGCTCACTAGAATTGACTAATGCCTCTGATTCCATTGGAGGTCTAGAATTTCATTCTAATTATGATTCGTGTTAAATAAATGAAAAAAAAAATAGTTCCACTACTATATGTTTTTACTATAAGTAATGTGTACTTAAGAATAACTATAATATTCCTTGGCTATATCTGTAATTCTAGAACGAGGAATTATAAAACTTCAGTCTTCGATTTGTATATATTTCTCTCATGTAAAAGATTTTAACTACCTACTAAAGCAAAGAAGCTTAAGCTTTATAGTTATAATCTGAGTAAACCATATTTTAAGTTAGCTAATAATGATTCTATTAAATTTCCAAGATTCACATGTTAAACATTAATATTAGATTACTGAAATCAAATGCTGTGAGTTAAATGTAGATTGCAGGAAAAAAAACCAATCATCCTTATTGGTAAAATATAGTAGTTCATAAAAGAAAAATTATTATTAAGTTAGTTAACTACCGTTTTACTTCTGTTTGAACTTATGTATAAAAGTTGAGAGATCTCATTGTCCTTACAGCGCCTAAGTATATGAGCTAGTCTACCAATCATCTTAATCCATGTTGTAATTAATGGTCCCTTAACTAAATCAGTTGAAGTTGTACTTCTTGTCATTGTTCATAAACAAATAGAACTAAGGCCAGTGAGTAAGTACTGACTCCAATTAAATTTCGAAGGAGCGACTGATAAGGTTGCGTAGCGGATAGTGAGCCGTGAGGATCTTTAATAGGGAGCTTGCAAGTTAGCATTCAAAAATGTTCAAGAAAAGAGAGCTTTCTAGGGATCGATAGCTCTTTGAGCAGCCTCTGTACTAATGAGTGAAGTTCCGGTGCCGCTATCTATGCTATCTCTTTGAGAGTTGAGATTTTCTGCTACGAGGCTTTTATCTGAAGACCAGTTAGGGAGGCTATTGGAGAGGCCAAACCGCACCTCAAAACTAATTGATCTTTCTATCTTATGCGCCCATAAAGAAGAATCTGACTCGCGAATACCTCAGTTTCGTTTCGGTATAGCGGATAGGTTTTTAGTAGCATAGCCGAGCGGGCCACTTTAATAAGTAGAAAGAGAAAAAAGAGAGAATGAGGGATCGCCCTTCTCTTTATGGGCCTTTCTATTAAGCTCACAGACTGAGGAGATTTGTTTATCAACTAACCTACCTACAGGGCAATTCAGATATTAAGGATCAGGCTATTGGAGAGGGCTAAAGGCCAGCCAATCCAATAAAGAATCTCAAGTTGTTTAGCTCTCGACCTATTAGTTTCTAATCTAATTTTGGCCCCTCCCTTTCAATAGCCTAAATCAATTCAAATCAATTCAAGTACTAAAATTATCTAGGTTAGGGAAACTTTTCTCTCCAATCCGATATTTGTTTGTCACCAAGCAAGTCGCCGTCAGAACTTCCGGTGTCACTGTCAAAAAGCAAGACGTGTAGGCGGATCTATTAATCAAGTTACTGATCTGCACAGTGAACAGGGAAAAGTGCTTGCTGGGTAAAAATCTGGCTTTACTTTAGTTCCGAATTCCTAGATACTGCTAATAGATGGGGGTAGTAGATATGCGGTTCGAATAGCATAAATAAATATAGCTCCGCTATGGCTTTTCACTTCGGAGAGTGATAGCAAAGTGAAGGCTCATTTGAAAAAAAATCCACAACAATCTATCGATGCGATGAAAATTAGCCTGCTGCTACTGATGACCCACTTCATTTTAGAAAGAACTAGGAGCGCTGACGGAATCTCCTCTTTCTCTCGATGCCGATTCTGTCCAATTCAGGCTGATTGGATCACTGAACTTGGTTCAGGTTCACTGAGGCTAAAAGAAGGAACCTGCTTTCTTGAGGAAAGGAAGTTCCCATGCCATTAGTCTAGCTCACCCGTCTTCTACAAAATCAAAAGCTGAACTCCCCCACAGAGCGGGAAGTAGAAGTGAGATAATCTAGTTATTTATATAATATAGTAATTGAAGGTTGGATAATGTATTGTGAGATTCAAATTGATTTAGAACTTGTAGAGGTGATTAGATAAGTACTTTGAGACAGCTGAATTCTCAGTCTAATTAGAAAAGGGAACACAGGGGATGAGTAGAATTGTGGCCCACCAAGAAATCACTTGGATGACCACTAAGGATGCAAGAGAAACTCTGAAATATGTATGAATGACCACAATTTTTATTCTGAATTCAGTCGGTGTACTTGACAATTGAGAAGCTTATGAAACACTTACAAGTGTCATATCACTCAATTTTAATTTTTTTTTTACTTGAGCGATGACTGGTGATGTCGAGGACGACATCATTTTTAAATGAAAGAGTCTGTACCATATCAATTTTTCGGTAATTTCTATTTCACGCTGATTTTCATTTTTTTTGTTAAATCTCCCCGTTAAATTTCATTTTAGCGTAATTTCCCTACAGATTTTGTTTTACGCTAATCACCCCCTGCTAACTTCTGTCTTATTTCAATTTCCCGCAAATGTTTGTTACGAGTTGTAAACGACCTATTTTAGGTTGAGCTTTTTTAGAAAATCTTTAAAAAAATAGAAAAAAAAAACTTGATCGTTTTTTTCTTAGTTGCGCCGTTTTATTTTTTCAGACTGCAAAAGGTAGCCACTTATGCTGACTTTCTTTTCTACACAAAATCATCGAATTGGGATTAACGGTTTACGGGAGAATTTTCCCAAGTGCGTTTTTGATGGAAGTTCTATTTAGTCTCCTACAAATCTCACAAGCTTCCCCCATTACTTCCTAACTCTTAGAAAATATTTTCTTGGAAGAAGCCCCATCATCCTTTTGCTCTCCCGATAGCTGCTCAAGCCTTCTCTTGCCTTTAGTCAGCGAGATCAGCGTTTACAGCGGAAGCGAGGACAATCCCGGGCTGCCTGACGCTCGACAGCTTTTTCTTCTCTCCCTTTAATCATGCGATTCTGGGCGCTCATCAGCTCTTTGATCCTCATGATTTTCTTCGGCTGATATCTGTTCCTTTGATGAGAAGATTGTCCCGATTTCTGTCGTCAATCTTTTTCTCGATTCCTTTGTTTGCTTCCTGTACTTGCGGCGAGAAGGACACCCAATTTACCTTCGTTCGACCACTATTTTGCATTTCTGAGCCATCTTCTTTTTCTTTTGCCGATTCTGAGGGGTTGACCGATCATATAGGTATGAAGCTTATTCTGGGATTTGTTTTTTATTTTCTTAATTGAATAAAAAATGAAAGTAGGAAAGTTGAGTCAGAAGAAGTTGATTCACCCTAAAATTAATGTTACGTGCAGTAAGATCCTAACCTTCTAACTTTAGATGCATTTGCTGAAGTTTTGTAAATGAAATATTGGCTGAAAGGGGTAATACATATATAATGCCATAAATAAATCCATTTTAGAAACAAAATCAAGCCAACCATTATTTGAAATTCATTTCTTGTTGGATTTTATCACCATCACGTTCCCAAATGATTTTAGAAATTTTATTTCCTAACATCTAGCATGAGTTCTAAAATCATATTGTTAAATAATTTAGTACATGAAATCCAAATCAAAACTCACTTCAGGAACTTCACAGAATTCTAAGATCATTCATCGCACTCAAATTTTATTCTAAACTTTGAATGTCTCCTTATCTCAATGTGTCGACTGCTGTTTTCAGAACTTATAATGGATTCATTTAGAATTGATAATCTTACTTTCTCCCCATAATTATGACAATTCAAATTAAATTTTAAATTACCTAGTTCTGCACGGAAATCTACATTTGATTTTTCTTGTAAATTTCTGCATCTCAATTTGGAAGTCCATTTCAAAATTTATGAATCCTCTGATAATACCTTACCATAAAGAGTACACTAAATCCTTGTGAACTCATTTAAGCTGTTAAGGAAAATAATGATTTAAGCATTCTAATCGAAGTATCATATTTTGAAATATAGATTTTTTATATTTGAATTTCTAAATCTGAAAATTATAACAAGTAATGTATATTGATGATAATAAGTGAAATAATGAAAATTTTGGATTTTTATATCTGGAATTTATTTAATTAAATGAATTCATCTTATATTGTTTTAATGTAGCAACAATGTCATTTTTGCTAGAAAGCAAAATTTGATTCAAATTTAAATTCCCAAGGTTTAAATTCCTTATAAATTGATGCATTTTGCGTCAACTCTTTATGAAGAGTTACAAAGATTATATTAAACATAGATGTTGCATTATATATCATTTTAGATGTGATAGATTTCTTTGCATAATTAAAGCTTACATACTAAAGAATTAAATACAAATAAATAAAAAATATGTATTTCATTATTGTAAATAGTTATGTTGAAGGTTTAATGTGGCGGCCCTGCCCCGTCGTGGTCCTGTTAACTCTTAAGTTAACATGATTACGGTGGAGGGGTCACCAAATGACAAGATCCCCACTTATAATTGGATTAGACACACATTCTAATCCAATTTAACTAAGAACTTTGCCATTCATAAAGTAAATTTCTCACTAAATGAACATACAAGAAAATGTAGAGAGCGTAGAAGCATAGAATACAACATCCATCCATATAATACAACCATCTAAAATAAGTAAAGTGCTGAAAAGAAATGTTAAACCTTATATTATTACAACATTTAAATAGTTTTAAAGGACTGAAATAGAACACTTGTCCTCACAAGTGCAGAAAAGAAACTAAGAATCTTTAGAAGCCTGGATCTCTTCCTGAACTTGATCTTCAGAAGATTCTAACACTTTAAAAAGCTCAGATTCTACCATTGTCGGTTTCATAATGATAGGGCCCTAGCCAATAAAATAAAAATCTTAGTTAGATAATTGTCTAAGTACATTTTAGGATAATCAATTTATTATGTTGTTAGATATCACCATAACAAGTAAGCATAAAAGCATAAAATGGGTGCAAGGACGCATAAGAAAGAAACAGGTAAGTTATAAACAACAGTTTATAACTAAAGCAACTAGGAAGTGCACATACCTCCTCCGTAGTAACTGCAACAAGAAAAGGTAAGTATAAACAAGTAACTAGAAATAAAATACATCCTAGACATGCTTATGATCAATCCAAGAATATGCTATTTGACATATGAACATATAAAATAGCTGAATACATAATAGTGAACTAGCATCCTATAAATATAAACAAGAAGCATAACTAGCATCCTATAAGCAACAGTAAAGTTAGGAAATGCTGGAAAATAGTAAGTAAAATAGTGCTGAAATGTAAGATGGAACAGTAAATATGAACTGAACTATTATGAATGAAATGATAATACAGATTAAACTAGAAATGTACCTAAATTAGTAATGCCAACAAAGGGTATAAAAAGAGGCCAAGTAAGAAGTATATAGTCTAACATATACCAACCTAGCCTGTCTTAGGCTTAGGTATGGTTAGACTTACTTTAGACAGATGAATACCACCCTAGCCGGTCATAGGTCTAGGTCTGGCCTGTACTAATGTCTAGGTACAGGAAAAAGGCATACTAATTAGGCTACATTCAAGTAATCAAATGTTAAATGAACTTAACAAAGATGATTATATAAAACAAGGTTGACATGAAACACTTATCAAATGTTCTATGCCTAATACATGTGAACATGGTGTAAGCTCAAAACAAGGTAAGCAAAGCATCTAAATCAAGTGAGTAAGAGACTCAACTAGGATACATGTGATATCCATTTGTTGTCTACTTTATTTGTTATATCTACTATAAGTTACATAAGATTCAGAATCATCAATTCATACTCAGTCTGTAACTTAGAATCATGAACCTATAAGTTGAAGATAATTATGACTGGCCAAGTCCTAACTATATTTAAATCAAATGACGACTACTTGATTTAAATAAACAAATCATCGACCTAATTTAATAATTTAAACCATCCTAAGCCATCTTGATTAGCCAAATTAAGATGGAAGGATTAAGAATTAGACTCTAAATGATGGGGTCTAATCACTCAATCCAAAGGTATATCTAAAGGTCTAAGGTTTAGAACCCAAATCTCACTGATTAAGTTAAGGCAAATCCTAATAATAAAGAAACTCGTTAGGATAGATCTCTATTCTTAGTTCTAAAGTTTAAAGATCAAATAATCATTAAATAAACTAAGAAAATCTATAAACTATAAATTGGGTTACTCTATGAGTTCTCTGAAACTTAAATTGTCTAATTTAGATCATTAGATTTGTTAATATTCACTAATCAAGTTTTAGGGTAATTAGGAGTAATTAGCAAATCTAACTGTTGGATCCTAAATATTTTTATAGGTTACTGTAAATTAAGTTCTCTTGATCTAAATTGATATTTAGATCACCTAATTTGGAGTTCAATTGACCAACTTATGGTCAATTGAAGTTCTAGGTCTAATTAGGCTAATTAGGGTTAGGTCCTAAATGTGATTAGTCTAAAATTAATCCAAACAGCAAAGTTAATACTACTAAAATGTTCCTTAGGGTTTTTTGAGTATTTTAAGACCCATATTGGATATATTTGAATTAAGGGATACAAAATTATAGCTATTTAATTATTTGTGACATTATTTGAATTACATTTAATAACCTTAAATGTCACTAAATTAAATACTCATCTAAACTGAGATTTGACAGTTCCAATGTGTTCTTCTTATTTTTTTGAATTCAAAAGTATATAATTTTAATACATTTGGATTTATATTTTGTAATTTATGAGGGTCTAATTATTTAGAATTAATTATATCAATTAATTTAACCCTCATTTTAATATAAGTTGTAATATATATGCATCTTAATTTTTATAGGTACGGCGGGACCCGAGGAAGCTGGCGTGGCAGACAGCAGCATCGGCTGGCGGTAGAAGCAGGGCCTGCATAGGCCACTTGGCAACAATTGGTCCCACTGGCGACAGTCGTAATGACTGCTAGACTAGCAGGCCGACCCGCATGAAATTATGCGTGGGCGGGTCCCTCTGTTACGCACGCAACTTCAGTACGTGTATGAGTTTACTTCGCGAGCCAAGGACCAACCCGATTCAGATCGCGATGGGCCAGCTCCAGAGACGCAAGCGACAGAGTCCTCGCCTAGGGCGTCACGAAATCGGGACCTCCCGTCGTCGAGACATGATGAGTCACATACCAAACTGACGGGCTCAACGAGACCTTGCCGTCGAACCCCAAACCTCCATCGAAGATTGACTGGGCATCAAATGATTTTATGCCCTAAAAAGCTAGGGTTAGGGACAGCGTATGATGATCGAGCGATAGATTCGGGTTTTGTTATGCTTAATTGATCGCTTACAATGATTGTAAACATATAATGAAGCATGCAATGAAAGTAAAGTATTGCAAGTATTGAATTTATGGAAGATGTCTAAAGATAGGGTACGGAGGTACCTCGAAGCAGCAGTTTAGACCTAGGATTAGCTCGGGATTTCTCCTTCAAACGAGCTTCAATGCTTGCTCCCAAAAATCTCTCTGAAGGAGCAAGCTGGAGGTCTTAATTGACTCCAGCCGATCTCATTACTGGCGAAGAAGCCATCTGGCGGCTGCATGAGACGCGCGGCGTGACCTGCAACACGCGTAACGTGCAGGCATTCTCACGAGCGAGACGACCTGCTGACCATCGGATCGAGTTAGACGGTCAACGATCCAGATCGCATCCTGCGCTTAACGGGGACGGAGAGGAGAGGGCTGTTCGATCATTTGATCGAACGGTTGATCTTTGCCGTTACGATTTGACGGCGCATGCAAGAAAACGGATGCCAGTTACCGTGGATTAACGGAGACTGTTAAGTATTAATTAATATTAGTATTTAAATTATTTTTCATCCAATTTAATTAATTAAAATTAATTAATTAATGTATTCTTAAAATTTCTAAAAAATTACCCCTAGCTAAATGAGGAGTGAGGAACGCAACGGTGCGATCAGATTTTTGTTTAGACGAGTACTCAATTATTTGATTTTTTAGGTATTTAAATAATATTAAATATTTGACAAAAATCCAACGACTTCTAAATGCATCCAAAATTTTACCCTAGCTAATTTGGGGGCTCTGAGTGCAATGGTGAAGTCAGATTTTCAATTTGAAGTCTAGATAAAAAGTCAATTTCTAGGGTTTGGGATTTTCGAGAATTTCAGATTTTGACCCAGATGACTCCTAATTTGACCTAGGTTTTAGAGATAAGTTCTAAATTACTTAATTAGTGAACTAAAATTTCAATTAAGACTAAGATTAATCTTAATTAACCTAAGTAACAACCTGAGTTGTTACATTTAATATGGTATACAAATATAATTATTTTGTAGATGAATCAAACTCTTGAGTACTTTTTTCATCATGAATAAGTGCAAAGGTATCCAGAATATTACTTTTTGCACTTATCTGTTTATAATGCTTGCTTATGCTTTGCTTTGAAACTCTTTCCAAATTGAAGATAAAGTTATTTTACTGCCAAAAGAATATCATGAATATTTTTTATTATGTCTTGTGAATGAATGCATGGGTTTAAAGAATGGTAGAGTTTGGGGTGTGTTAAGCTATGGATGGGGTTAGTCCACTTTGTGAGTTATAAGGTTGCCATACAGTAGTAGCCTAGGGGGGCCACTATGATGTTTATTTTACATATGACCTCAAGGTTCTAAATTTGCCTAACAAAGCAAAAATAATGTTGCTACTTAATAACAAGATATATACTAATATAAAGATAAATAAATTATTTTTGATAGGCATGAATCTTTATATATATTACTTATGAAGTTGGAAAAAATCTTTTATCTCTATATATCGATTGTGTTGAGGGAATTTGACATACATTTTTTATTCTAAACTAATGTTTTCCTGCACATTTTCATTTATGTCATCATGTTTCATTTGTTCACATTCACTATTTTGCAAAAGTGTAAATACTTAATATTTATTTGGTACTTGGAGTGTTTTCTAATTACTGAGAATTCAAATCATGACATTTTTTTTATAATGCCACCAGGTCAAGTACAGACGGAAGAAATATGATTTGTCGCGATATTAAGGAAATGAAAAAAAGCAACCTAAATGTCGAAAAAAGTAGCTTTTAAGTTCATATTTTTATTTTCATTATGTTATGTTATAATGAGTAAGATGTTTAATAATTATTTTGAGATATTGTTTTGTAATGTAATGTTTTGGATAATTTTTATATTAAACTGAATGAACTTTTCACTTTCTATTTTGTATAGCTCTGAATATTATAATTCAAATGCTAAATTATTTTATCGTCCAATATGATCTTGCGGAAATGAGCCTAATGTTGGATTAGTTCTACTAACTCAATGTAGGTTCATCACATAAAGGTTGACTCTTGCAGCACCAAACTTTATTTCAATATAGTTTTTTATATGTTGACAAAGAGTAGGTGAAAAGAAGATCCTTTTTCTAACTTCTTGAGGAAGAAGTGCGATCAATAGAATCATTATTATCATTTCAAAAGAAACATGATTGATATACCAAAATTCCTTTGATAGCCAAATCATCAACTACTTGATATCATTTTGTATACATCGTTTTAAAAAAAGAATATTTATAATATTGTAAATTTTAAATCAAATGATTTTTATCGTTTAATCTCAAACTAGTATTAAAAATCAGCTTTTAGTAGTTGAAAGCTAAAGTTGAGCTTACCAAAAGGGGGAAGTATGGATGCGTCATTGTATCCAAGGAGATAAAGCAGATCTTTTTTTTTTTTTTTTTTTTTTCAAAAGATAGTTGAACCCATCATTTATTAATTTTGCAAAACTTATTTTCCAAAATACAACCAATTTGCATGTTTTGAAGAGAATTTTGAAATTAACAATGCTCAAACATCCAAAATACTTATGGGTGAGGTAGAAGTATCTCAAATAATTATGTGCATTTTCTTTTTCTTTTGATCCAAATTAAAAAAATAGCATGTAAAGAATTGATGTTTATTAATAATAACAATAATGAAACATTTAATGAGTTGCTACTTAGTTTGCAAAGGACAATATTTTTTTGCTAGCTTAGACCAACTCCATTGCAGTTTAGAGATTGAATTGCTTGATGAAGAACTTATAGTTAAGCAGCCAGGAAAATCACAAACTTCTGTTTGCTTGGTAGTTAGGAGATATCATGATTTGAGGTTTAGCTCTATTTAAATTGAAATAGAGCAAAAACAACCTACACCATTAGAGCAAAAACAACCTGCACCATTGTTATTTTGAATATTTAATCAATAAGCTTGTTTTCCTCTTGCATGTTCTGTATTTATTCCCATTTGAATATAAATTCAATTAACATTTTTTGGTATATAATTCATTTGCTAAAACCAATACACTAGGTTATTGCTTCAGTCGTCACTTAACTTTTGATATTTGGAAAATAATTAAAAGGCAACTTAGTGTACCTACAAACCTGCCAAATTATTATACCGTTGGGAATTCTGTGAAGAAACTGAATGTTTTTGTAAGTACCCTTGGTTCCTAAAGTACTTGGCAAATTAACCAGTACCAGGTTAGATATCCATGCAACATTGTCATTTGCACATCGTCAGTCTAGCTAGCTTATTCTTATATGATGAAATCTCTGATTTTAGCTAATCTTACATGAAACTGAACATTAGACATAAATGGAAATGCTGTCGGTGCTCCTATACATGTTACCTTAATTAGTATAAATGGATATCTCTGCAATAGAATGAAAATTTAAAGATGATAGGATGCAGTACTAATTAGTATTAAAGTCCAGATTACGACAATATACTGATTTACTTAATTTTCTATCTGTATTAATAAATTTAGTTTCACCTTGTTATAACTATGTAATTAACCTACATAAATTCTGCGGCACAAGATTTTTGTGGGATGTATTTTAACCTTCCTTTATTGTGGTTCAGCTTATTTTCTTATGTAATGCTTTGAAAACTTATTTCCCCATTCCAATTCTCTTATAAAACTTTATGAGCATTTTAACAAACCACATTATAGAAATAGCATCAGTAAAAAAACTTTTATATTAGATTTGTGCTTTTGTGAGTTATTAGCAGGATGCTTGATTCCTAACTAGATTTAGAATCCTAGAATTTTCCTTTTGACCCTAAATTGAATCTCTTAAGAGTATCTAAATAAATGGTAATCAACCTGTAATTGAAATGAAAGAATTTTGGATGTAACATTTAGACATCTTGCAAATTTTTGAAATAAAACTTTGGAGTTAGTGCAGTGTGGTTGTATGGAAGAAATTGAAATCAATAAAAAAGAAATTGTGAAACTGTAGGAAATTGTTTAGATTAAGGAATGTTCAAGTTAGTAATTTCAGAACATAAGAGGAGGAAGTTCTTAATTATACCTAAAATCTTATGAGACTCTAACATCTAGTCATCAATGACGTTCTGATTACACTTTTATTAGTATTATTATTATTTAATGTAGAGATTGGTAGGAATGTTATGGGTTGACTAGTATAATAAAAAATCACCATTATGCACCTTATTAGGTGTTGTAGGTAATGAATGATATCCCTAGAATAGAGCATTGAGTTGATCAACAAGTATCTTCAACGGAACTAGACTAAAATCTACATCAGACTTGCATTAAACATTTTTAATAGAATGGCTCACTAGAATTGACTAACGTCTCTGATTCCATTGGAGGTATAGAATTTCATTCTAATTATGATTCGTGTTAAATAAATGAAAAAAAAAAATAGTTCCACTACTAGATGTTTTCACTGTTAGTAATGTGTACTTAAGAATAACTATACTATTCCTTGGCTATTCAATTTTTATATCTGTAATGTCATATCACTCAATTTAATTTTTTTTTTTTACTTAAGCGATGATTGGTGATGTCGAGGACAACATCATTTTTAAATGAAAGAGTGTGTACCATATATCTATTGTTCGGTAATTTCTATTTCGCGTTGATTTTCATTTTTTTGTTAAATCTCCCCGCTAAATTTCATTTTAGCGTAATTTCCCTACAAATTTTGTTTTACGCTAATCATCCCCTGCTAACTTCTGTCTTATTTCAATTTCCCACAAATTTTTGTTTCGAGTTGTAAACGACCTATTTTAGGTTGAGGTTTTTTAGAAAGTCTTCAAAAAAAATAGAAAAAAAATAACTTAATCGTTTTCTTCTTACTTGCACTGCTTTATTTTTTCAGACGGCAAAATGTGGCTTATGCTGATTTTCTTTTCTTCACAAAACCGTCGAATTGGGATTAACGGTTTACAGGAGCATTTCCCTAAGTGCGTTTTTGATGGAAGTTCTATTTAGTCTCCTATAAATCTCACGAGCTTCCCCCTCTCTTGCCTTTAGTTAGCGAGATCAGCGCTTACAGCGGAAGCGAGGACGATCCCGGGCTGCCTGACGCTCAACAGCCTTTTCTTCTCTCCCTTTAATCGTGCGATTATGGGCGCTCATCAGCTCTTTGATCCTCTTGATTTTTTTCGGCTGAACTCTGTTCCTTTGATGAGAAGATTGCCCCGATTTCTGTCGTCAATCATTTTATCGATTCCTTTGTTTGCTTCATGTACTTGCGACGAGAAGGTCAAGCCATCTTCTTTTTCTTCTGCCAATTTTGAGGGATCGACCAATCGTATAGGTACGAAGCTTATCCTCGGATTTGTTTTTTTTTTTCTTAATTGAATAAAGAATGAAAATAGGAAGTTGAGTAAGAAGAAATAGATTCACCCTAAAAATTAATGTTACGTGCAGTAAGATCCTAACCTTCTAACTTTAGATGCATTTGTTGAAGTTTTGTAAAGGAAATATTGGCTGAAAGGGGTAATACAGATATAATGCCATAAAATAAATCCATTTTAGAAACAAAATCAAGTCAACCAATATTTGAAATTTCATTTCTTGTTGGATTTTATCACCATCACGTTCCCAAATGATTTCAGAAATTTTATTTCCTAACATCCAGCATGAGTTCTAAAATCATATTGTTAAATAATTTAGTACATGAAATCCAAATCAAAATTCACTTCAGGAACTTCACAGAATTCTAAGATCTTTCATCTCACTCAAATTTTGTTCTAAACTTTGACTGTCTCCTTATCTCAATGTGTTGACTGCTGTTTTCAAAACTTATAATGGATTCATTTAGAATTGATAACCTTACTTTCTCCCCTTGATTATGACAATTCAAATTAAATTTTAAATTACCTAGTTCTACACTGAAATCTACACTTAGTTTTGCTTGTAAATTTCTGCATCTCAATTTGGAAGTCCATTTCAAAATATATGAATCCTCTGATAATACCTTCCCATAAAGAGTACACTAAATCCTTGTAAACTTATTTAAGCTGTTAAGGAAAATAATGATTCAAGCATTCTAATCGAAGTATCATATTTTGAAATATAGATTTTTTAGATCTGAATTTCTAAATCTAAAAATTATAACAAGTAATGTATTATTGATGATAATAAGTGAAACAATGAAAATTTTGGATTTTTATATTTGGAATTTGTTTAATTAAATGAATTCATCTTATATTGTTTTAATGTAGCAATAAAGCTGTTTTTGCTAAAGCAAAATTTGATTCAAATTTAAATTCCCAAGGTTTAAATTCCTTATAAATTGATGCATTTTGCGACAACTCTTTATGAAGAGTTACAAAGATTATATTAAACATATATGTGCATTATATATCCTTTTAGATGTGACAGATTTCTTTGCATAATTAAAGCTTACAGACTTAAGAATTAAATACGAATAAATAAAAAATATGTATTTCATTATTGAAAATAGTTATGTTGAAGGTTTAATATGGTATACAAATATAATTATTTTGTAGATGAATCAAACTCTTGAGTACTTTTTTCATCACGGATAAGCATAAAAGCATCCGGAATATTACTTTTTGCACTTATCTGTTTATAATGCTTGCTTATGCTTTGCTTTGAAACTCTTTCCATGTTGAAGATAAAGTTATTTTACTGCCAAAAGAATATCATGAATATTTTTTATTATGTCTTGTGAATGAATGCAAGGGTTCAAAGAACGGTAGATTTTGGGGTGCGTTAAGTTATGGACAGGGTTAGTCCACTTTGTGAGTTATAAGGTTGCCATACAGTAGTAGCCTACGGGGGGCCAATATGATGTCTATTTTACTATTATGAACATATGATCTCAAGGTTCTAAATTTGCCTAACAAAACAAAAATAATGTTGTTACTTAATACCAAGATATATATTGATATAAAGATACATAAATTATTTTTTAAAGGCATGAATCTTTATGCATATTACTTATGAAGTTGGAAAATTTCTTTTATTTCTATATATCGATTATGTTGAGGGAATTTGGCATACATTTTTTATTCTAAACTAATGTTTTCCTGCACATTTTCATTTATCTCATTATGTTTCATTTGTCTGCATTCGCTATTTTGCAAAAGTGTAAATACTTAATATTCATTTGGTACTTGGAGTATTTTGGCAATTACTGAGAATTCAAATCATGGTATTTTTTTATAATGCCACCAGGTCAAGTACAGTTTGGAAGAAAGATGATTTGTCGTGATGTTAAGGAAATGAAAAAAAGCAACCTAAATGTCGAAGAAATTAGCTTTTAAGTTTATATTTTTATTTTCATGATGTTATGTTATAATGAGCAAGATGTTTAATAATTTTTTTGAGATATTGTTTTGTAATGTAATGTTTTGGATTATTTTTATATTAAACTGAATGAACTTTTTGCTTTCTATTTTGTATAGCTCTGAATATTATAATTCAAATGCTAAATTATTTTATCGTCCAATATGATCTTGCGGAAATGAGCCTAATGTTGGATTAGTTCTACTAACTCAATATAGGTTCATCGCATAAAGGTTGACTCTTGCAGCACCAAACTTCATTTCAATACAGTTTTTTATATGGTGACAAAGAGTAGGTGGAAAGAAGATCCTTTTTCTAACTTCTCAAGGAGAAAGAAGTGCATTCATTATTATCATTTCAAAAGAAACATGATTGATGTACCAAAATTCCTTTGATAGCCAAATCATCAACTGCTTGATATCATTTTGTATACATCGTTATAAAAAAAGAATAGTTATAATATTGTAAATCTTAAATCAAATGATTTTTATCATTAAATCTCAAACTAGTATTAAAAATCAGCTTTTAGTAGTTGAAAGCTAAAGTTGAGCTTACCAAATGGGAGAAGTATGGATGCATCAATGTGTCCAAGGAGATAAAGCAGATCTTTGCTGAAAAGTTACTTTCTTCAATATTTATTAATATCATTGTTGCAAAACTTATTTTCCAAAATACAACCAATTTGCATGTTTTGAAGAGAATTTTGAAATTAACAATGCTCAAACATCCAAAATGCTTAGGGGTGAGGTAGAAGTATCTCAAATAATTATGTGCATTTTTTTTTCTTTTGATCCAAGTTAAGAAAATAGCATGCAAAGAAATTGATGTTTATTAATAATAGCAATAATGAAACATTTAATGAGTTGCTACTTAGTTTGCAAAGGACAATATTTTTTTGCTAGCTTAGATAAAGCACAATAAGTCATCTACAAATAGAAGATGTAAGCATTTTATAATATTAATTCTAGATGAAATATTTTGGTGGTTGTTGATCTTATGTTGGATAATAGAGGAGAGCTCATCTAAATTTCATGAAATTGTTGAATTTAGATGCATGAATAAAAGTATCATGTTATGTATCACCAATATTGGACTAAACATAAATAGAGAAAATGTAGGAATTATAATTATAAGAATGAACTCTAAAATTATGAAATTATTGAATTTGATTCGTGTGAATAAAATTATCAGTATTAATTGATTTGTGCATCACTATTGTTCATTGAAAGAGAAATTGAGAGGTGGGTAAATAATGGGGGGAAGAGAAAATATTGAGAGATAGATGAATAGATGAATATATGGCTAATAAAGAGAAAGCGAGAGAAATGGAGGGATAGGGAGAAAATCAGAGGAGGAAGATAGAGAGAAGTGCGCGAGGGATAGTAAAAATAGATGAAGAGAAGGCTAGGGCGAGAAAAAAGAGGTTATTTTCTTCTTAGCTCATATTCGAGCTCAAATGCGTCCTGATTGCAGCTCGAACATAGGATTTAGGTTAAGCTATAGAGTAGAAATTGTGATCTTCATTAAATTTATACAATAATTTACATAGGAATATAAAACATATTATTATTATTATTAATTAATTTATTAATTTATTATTAGACTGTTATTAAGCCCAATCACAAACTTAAGATGATACTGTTTCATTTATTTAGAGAGAGGAGCCCTAATTATAAGTCCGCCTGAAATAGCACGATCCGAGCGCCATTTTTCTCCCTTACCCCTTCCTTCAGCCGTCGCAGTTGTAAAATTTTAGAAACTGCATCGGTCGATCGCCTGTGATGGCTTCATCAGTCTCACCTTTCCAGTACGCCGATAGTTTGGTTGTCGTGGGAATCTCCATCTGCACCGGTTCGTTATAAGTTGCAGCGCCGTTGCAGCTATCCCTCAAAAATCTTTGTACAAACGCGGCGGTCCTCGACTCCTGTTTCAAAACGCATTCCCATGTATTCGGTCGGGCTATCTTCCCCTCTCGCGCTTCTTCGCCATCTTCCATCACAAAACTATTTCCAGATCCCAGCCCTAACTCCATTTCCTCTCTCCCACAACGTCCTTCGCAAACAATCGCTCTCTTCGACAAGGCTTCTCACCATCTCTCCCCGCCGCTCCTCTCTCTGCGACGATTCCTCCGCATTTTCTTCGCTTTTCTTGGAGAAGGACTGGTCCTTTCTCGACGTCGACTCCGTTAATTCCGGCCAGGAGCGCTGCAATAAAATTTGCCGGATTATTGCCGCCGGCGTAGTTCGGGAGGGATCTCGCATTCTTGTGTGCATGGGGAATGAGTTTTTCATTGATCGTTTGATGGAAAGGGGACTGAGCTGTGAGCTTCTTCTGGTCATCCATGAGTCTCTTTTAGCTCTGGCGACGATAATAGAAAAACATGACGATGTGAGGTGTTGGCAAGGGAAGATCACAGCCTTGCCGGAGAGTTTTTCACGCTTTGATGTTGTGTTTGTGTGCTATTTTCCAGGCATGGGCGTTTCCCTGGATCAGCTTCTTAGCTCGGCTGGTAGCTGTTGCTCTCCAGGTCTGTAGCCCTTTTTATCCTTGATGATTCACAGTGTCTTTGATATGCTAAAATTTGATACTTGCAATCTAACAGCCAAACTTGCTAATATGAAATTATATTCTATTCAATGATTTAAAAAGATCCAAGTGGGTTGTATTTTTGAAGCAAAAAAATATGGGTATTGTAATGGTGATGTGTAGACAATCGCCTTTGGAACCAATGAAGAGGCCAAGGACCAACTGCATGGTGCTGATTGAATCGAATAGATTGGCTACGCTTGATCAATTAGTAAAGAAGTCTAATGGGGTCTAGAAGGATAGCCTTGTAGAGAGGCCACGATAAGCAGCCTTAGTCCATGATAGGAGGCATTGATGGGGTGCTCAAATTTTTGTCGACTATATATGATCTAAGATGATCCTGATGAAAGTTGGCCTAGCCCAGTCTGAACCACACAGGGATATCATCCAAAAAGTTCTGGATAATAGTGATGACCTATGATTGCACAATATGCTATATATGACATGATTGAATAGACATCGCACTATTTGATGCCATTTCTAGGAGACACATGTTCCCCATACTGGAATTAAATGTGTTGTCTTTCTATTAAATATAAATTGATCTTATTTGTATTGGGGTTTATCTTTGCCCCTTTTGTGTTTCTATTGCAGTCAATTGTGGAAGTATAGTCTTAGATTTCTTGTGCTATTCTTTATAATCTTCCATTGCTATTTGAGTTAGAGAATCATTGATAGCCTTTTCTCACTTGTGTTTATTCATTTTGTATGATTTCCATTTTTCCCATGTGACAATTCAATTTGTTTAGCCTTGAGATCAATTGGCCAACCTCCCCATTAGTCGACTGACTCATAGGATGGATCAAGTGGTTGTAGTGACAAGACTTTACTGAAGTGGAGACCTATTTATGGTGTTGACCAGAGACAAAGCTCATAGAGAAGAGCGAGCCCCAATCGTTGGCGTGAAGAGAAGACAAGTAGAAGGCACCTCAAATTGCTTCACCAACTTGAAAACTTGTCAAGACTATGACAACACCTTACTAAGAAAATGGCTAAGATGATGGTCATGATGAGAATGCAAATGAGATGTAGACCCAACAATCAATGAAATTTCCACTAAGATAATAAGAAGGAACCTTGATTCCAGTGTCTGTTTAGTCTATTAGCACGAATTAGTTAGAAAAATGAGAAGAGGCGAAGAAATGGTGAACTTACCAAACTAAGAAAAAAAATGGATTTGCCAACATAAGAAGGCCCATCAAGTGTTTAAGAAGTTAAATGAGTGGATTGATCAAATTGAAAACTGCATTGAGTTGCATGGCTACAATAGTTGAGAGAAGGTGAATTTGAACTATCTAAAGTAAAACAAGCACACACTTATTTGGTGGAATAGCCATGTGAAACTCGTGTGAAAACACCATTCTTTTGAACTAGTATAAAAAAATATTTTAAAAAAAATCTACCCAATGGGCTATAAAGAAGAAGAGTGAACCATTCATTAGGTTTGATGATCTTGAAGCTTAGGGAGTGGTTGTTATTTGATCAAGTACTATGGTGACAAAGGATTAATACAATTGACCCCATTTAGTAGAATAAGATTTTGTGAATTTGTTGTTGTCTAAAGTTTGAGGGCAACATAGCATTTTTCATTTATAAATCTTAATTTAGATGTTATATATATGTAAATTTTAAATATTTTGGTACTTAAATGACCATTCCTTAGGATATTTTATTTTCCTGTTACTCAAAAAATTATGATGCATCCCTATTTGAATTTTAAATTAGATTAAGCACTCATCAATGAAATTCTATTAATTCCCTAATTTTCATAATTATCAAAATAATATATAATCCCTTCGGTATCTCATATTCATTTAATGATTAGAATATGTCTTAGATTTAAAAAGATTTAAGTGTTATATGAATAAATATAAAACTTTCAAAGCTTGGTTAGGTTGCTAATATTTTGGTATTATGCAACAAAAATTTCATTTTGATTTATGTTATTAATTTTTTCATATTTATTTTCAACTTTATATCTCTGTGTTTACGACTAGTGAAATTTTGAACACCACATCCTAGGCATAAAAGAGGGACATGATATGATATATTTCAATGGGAGCGACTGCGTTCAAAACTAACCCAAAGGATTGATAGGGTAGATGTATGCTTAGTGAGTATCTGTTTACCAAAAAACTTTAGTAATTATAAATTGATCTGATGAAGGTGTCCATTGATTCATAGATCAGTAAAGAACCTAATTGTAACTTAATATTCCATTTTTAGATGATAAATTTGCTAATCACCCTTAATTAGCTCAAAATTTTAATTAGTCAATATCAAGTAAATCACAACCAATTTTAACCTATTTACTGTCTAACCTCTCATTGGACAGTAAGGGATTGTTTAATACAAGGAATTTATATATTAAAACTTTAAAAAGGGTTACCTAACAACTGAGACCATAATTTGCAAGGCATAGGGGAAGCTAGAACAGTTTTGGTTGTCAGTCCACAGGAGCTATTTCTATTGTATCAAACACCACACTTTGCTTTAATTTGAGTTGAGCTGGCTGGACGGCAATCAGGCGATGATTTGATAAAACATTGTCATAATTTAAGCACTCATTTTCTGATTGGGATGCAAAATAGCGCTGAATATAAAAGTTTAATATTTTGGGATGAGGATGTTGCAGAGAGAAATAAAAGATTAGGAGAAGGTTAGGAGAAATAAAACTACCACATCCTAGGCATAAAACAGGGACATGACAAAGGATTAATTTTCAAAAGCTGGGCAGTAAGATTGTGTCCTGCCACTGTAATAGCAGGATTTTTTTATTTTAGGTTTCGGAAGGTTGGATGGGATATGACAAGTGGTAGGGAAAAAGGAGATGTGATTCGGAGGTGTAGAAGAACGGGAGAAATGTACCAAAACTTATATCAACATAACACTAAAAAATTTAACATTTCCAATCAATCCTAATATATATTAATAATATTAAGGGGCTATTTGGTTTGTGAGATTTGAGCTGTAAAATAATAGGTTTTCCTCACAACTTAAAAATTTTGCATGTTTGATTTGTATAATTTGAAATATAGAGTTAAATTTGGGGGTTTTGGAATATTCTTTAAACAACTCAACTCAACTTGGGATTTGGATTTTGCCAAGGTCGGACGGATTCCAAATCCCTCTGGTTTCAATCACAGAAAAAATGCCGGTTATTAACAGACCTCACACCAATTCTTGTTGGAGTCCCGCTAAAGTTGAAAAAAATACTGGTTAAAAATTTTGTTTGACCATGCTATTTTCATTGTTAAGATATCGTTGACCCTTGCCAACTGCAGTCGGCCCTTGTTGGCTGCCGTTGGACCTGCTAGTCATGGCCAGGTCCTTACCTAGTGTTAGCTGGCTCTTACTTGGTCCTTGCAGAAGAGTACTTTTAGCTAAAAAAATATTAGCTAAAAAAATTCATCCATTTTAATTAAATAATTTTGAATTAAATAATTAAATAATTCATCCATTTTAGCTAAAAAAATTATGAAATTTTTGTTTCTAGTTAATTTGATAGTGTAGAATTCAAAAAATCAAAAATATTTTCAATTTTGACACCCATTAGTTTTTTCTATAATTATTTTGATTTAAATCCATTATAAAATAACTAGGGAAAATTCTTTCATGGAAAAATTTCCAAAAATTTATCAAAATTCTCTAAAATTATCTTAACAACTTAATATTTTCTTTTTGCAAAAATAATTAATAGATTACTCAAATTAATTAAGATAATGAAATCCTAGGATTTTACTGAAGCAGACTGGACCTCGACAACTAGTCTGTACAAATGCTTAGTTTGACTGAACAGTGAGATGCTCATCGGACTAATCGGAGCACCAATTGGCACTCTCCTGATTAATTTCTACAACACCAGTTCTAGCAGTTCACTGACAATCACTTAAACACTTTATCTGGAATGACAATCATTAAAGCTGCTGATGAGGATTACTTTTAGAAGATATAATAGTTGCAAGATAGAATTTTCTTCTGTTGCATCAGAGTCTTCCATACTAGATTATCTATTGATTGGGGGAAAAGTCTGAATCCTTGCTGCTTATTCCATGTCTGATCAGCTTATAAGTACACAAACTTTTTTTTTTATTCAAACAACCCAACAGTTGCTTTAAGTGCAAATCAATTTTTTTCATTAAAAATGGCTTGGTAAAGGTTCTTGACAAATTTCTTGAATGTTACTTCCTGAAGAATGAGATCACCTTCTGCCTCTTTGACATCCATGTCCACAGCCCTGACTTAAGGAGGGAACTGTCCTCCTGCTCACTAGCAGCACACTCAATATCCTGCTCTTAATTAAAGATACGAGTACAAAAGTAAAATTTAATTTGTTAAATGTGGATTATGATCCACTGAGGCTGAGTTATACATTGATTACTAAATTAAGAGACATAATTGAGGCATCAAATATCATTATTGTTGAAAAAGCTAGGGAAGATTTTGGAGCAATCCAAATGTCAAAAATGTTCAACATCCTCAGCTATATTTCAAATAATAGAACTCCTTTACTAGTCCCCAAGCAATATATTGCACCACTAATTATACTAAGTGAAATGACAATTCTGATTTATATAGATGGTGCTATAATTGATAATACCGAATTAGATGAAATCCTGCCATCCCCTTTTAAAAAATATGTTGATTAATATCTTATAGAAAAATCAATAATTGTTAATAGAGAATATTTTGAAGGTTGCGATCCTTAAAATAGAAGTTAAGATGAATCAAATTAAAGAGTTGCTAAAGGATGATGCCTTGCTAATAATTTGTAATGATCTCTTGAGTGTTTATTTAGAAGCACCTATATTTAAAAAGAGGAAACTAATGTTATAAGAAATAGGATTTTAATCATTAAAAACAACTGTAACTATAGGATGAGTTAGCTTTAAGAAGATATGAGGATCTAAAGGATACGTATAATCAAAACTCTTGACATATATCTGAAGTCTATGACTTTGTTATAAATGACTGTGTAATAGTGAGCCGGTTTAAACATTCAAAAGTGATTATCAGTTGGACATCTATTATTAAATGGCTGATGCAAGATAATTGGAAGAACAAATTAGAAAAATGGAAGAGTGGAAATTGACAACCAGCCTTGATGCTTATGATGCCATTGCTGCCAAAAGAGAAATTATGAGAATTTGATGAACGAAAATTTAGTTTATACAGGAGCAATTCCTGAAAATGCCTGAAGAGTTCGTGATTTTGATGAGTTGTGTAAAATCAACAGGTTCATATCCATAATGTCCTGATGAATAAATTTAACAAATAGATTAATAAATAAGTAGATTGATTTGCTCATTATGAGGAAGCGGCTACCGTTAATTCTTATGTGTCAAGTGAATCGTGGTCATTTAAAGTGCTAAAACTTCCATTTTGTTGTAAATTATTTGTTCTTTGTTTTTTATGTTTTAGTCAAATGATAATCATTATTTGTATTGTTTGAACTGAAATGAAATGAATTATAAGTTTAATGTTTTCAATTTCATTATTCGTGAGTTAATTCCATTACACAATAGTCATAATATATAGCCAAATTTTTTGTTAGTTGACTCTATTATTCACTGTGGATAAGTAGAATAATAATAAATAAATTGAAGGTAAAGACAATACGCATCAAAAACCGATTTTTAACTTATTCAAAGTTAAGGTTAGATTATTATGCTCGAACATGTTAATTAGGTCTTTTAACTCTGCTGTATTTAATAATCAAAGGTATGGCTCAATCATATACAAAAAGTGGAGTGTTCAACTGAGTATCCATTAGTTCAAATAATAAAATTTAGTGGTTCTGTCTTGTTCATAAGTATATTGCTTAAAATTTTAGTCAAATAATATTTGTACTGTCTTCTTCAAAAACTTCGTCAAACTTCGTCAAACTTCGTCAAACTTCGTCAAACTTTAATAAATAAGAAACTGATACTTTTTATGTATTTCATGAGATATTTTTCTATAACATTCTCTTCCCCTTCAAGTGTTTTTAGAGTTTATTGCGACTATGGGCTTTCTCTTCTAACCAAAAATGGACATGCAAGAGAGAGAGAGAGAGAGGCCGTTAGGGCAGAGGAGGCTTCTTTAACAAGGAAATATTGGGATGTTCAACTCCGGTAAATTAAAGAAGTTTTTTAATGGCTACACGCTCTGTCCAAAACTCGCTTCATTTAGCAGTAAGAGTTTACGCCAACATGAGAAGATTAAGATATGATTGGCAAATGCTTAATGATGATGTCAACTATCCATGGTAATTGTAAGGCTGAATGTGAACCTTCCAAATAATGAAATTTGTCTGAACCTATTGATATTTCACCGTTCCCTGTCTCTTTTAATGGCATCCCAAGATTCTCTTTTAATTATACCCAATCTCTTTATGTTTGCCATCCACGAGCTTTTGATAGGCTTGATACCAAATACACAATAGAGAAGATAATTTCTTTAGTCATACTAAATGACATCATTAATACTGGCCTTCGAAGTAAAAAAAAAATTGTCACTTTATCGAGTCAAAAAGAAAAAGAGTACTTTTATGCGTAGATCTCCATCTCTTAGAACATGTCGATTCATCGATGAGTTAGAAAAAGTTTAATGTTAAAATATTTGAGCAAAGAATTCACTCGGATAATTGAGATATAGGGACATGAAGGCCAATCTATCAATAGGAGTTTGAAATGGTCGAAATTAAACTTCATTTAATTACTGATTTAAAGGTTACCTCCCTTACAAGTTGAGAGGACAAAATTGTAACTTGAATGTTAGAAGAAATAAATAATTATTGATTCTCTTTTTCAACCATAACTGGTATTAAATTGATTCTCAGTTCACCGAATTAAAAGTAAGATTGTTAGAGACCTGCTAACTCCAAAACTTTAGAAAGCCTGAAGAGCAGATTAATAGAGGATGCTAAATTCTTTGGCAATATGACTTGGTGCAGTTTAAAGATGATTAAAAGACTCCAATTTTTGTTTTTTTTTTTAATGAAGGATTTTCACCCAATTTCATTTAAAAGTAAAATGTCCAAAATTACAACATTATAAACATAATCAAAAGTAAGATTGTTAATAAACCATATAAAAACAAAAAGGATCAATAGCTATAAAGCAAATACAACTATGATTGTTAAATCTTATCTCTGGACTTTTGATTTTAGTCTTAGACTTTTTGAATTTTGGATATATATATATATGTGTGTGTGTGTATAATGAAAAGTGAGCGCATTTTATTTGTCTTACTACTTTAGTTTTATCATAATTTTCACAATAGGTATATATTAAACTCAATGATGTCTGTGTTATTTTCAAAGTGGATATGAATCAATTAGTTTATGAGAAATCAAAGTTTTATGGTATATTTTCTAAAAAGAAAAGAAAAGAAAGATTAAAATTGATAACCACATTTGTGCTGATTAGCTTCTCCAGGCCTGTTCATGTGCAAAATTATTATGACATAATGGAGAAATAAATGTTGCTGCACAGGCGGCAGAGTGGTGATCGGCTTCGAACAAGGAAGAGGCGTCATTGAAAGGACGCACCGCCCGCAGTATGCGGACAGGGTGACAGCGGAGTTGCCGGACAGAGCGGTTTTAGAAGAAGCGGCGGCCCGCCATTCGTTTCAGATCACGCAGTTCGTGGATGAGCCCGCCGCCTTATACCTGGCTGTTCTAGCGCACTTCACTGAGCTGCCCACCGAAGCTTTGTAAATATCATGCAAGTTGGAATATTGTGTTTTAGTGATAATTTTATATGTTTAGGTCTATTTTTTTCTTATTATTATATTTACTGAACAAATTTTTCATTTCACTAAAGTGTCCGTTAATTTTTATTACTAAATGTTAAATTTTTACATGCTTAGCTCAAAATACTTGGAAACAATTAAAAATAGTAGCAATTCCTTTTATTATTATTTCAAAATTATCTTTTTAATTTAAATTCTTATTTAATTATTGAAAAATAAAAATTTATGATATTATAATTATTATAAAACTATTATTATATTTCCAAATTTAGGAGAATTTGAGAAAATTTGCTATTTAAAAAAATTTGGAGTTCTTTTTGGGAGATCATATGTAATATAATTTACTTTTTTATATGAAATTTAGTTTTAAGGATATAAATATGATTGCGAAACTTTTGATTTAATAAGAATTTAAACTTCAAAGAAGTTAATCACATTATCAGATTTTTTTTTAAGGAAAATAAATTTTTAAATATGACTGCATATATTTTTCATTATTAATAAATTTTGTTACTAAATAGTTATTGATTCTCTCTCAATAAAAAAAAAATTCACAATAAATTATTATTAAATTTATTTTTGTTTCTGAGGAATTATAAAAAATACTTATTTTATATATAAAATTTTAGTCATTTATTTGGGAGTTCAAGTAATATATTTTATATTAATGTGAGTATCAATATTCTTGCGTAAATATAACATATTTTTATTAATATAAGATTATTTTAATTTAGAGTGCTCTTAAATTAAGAAAATAGCATTTTATTTTTTTGCTTTAATTTATAATTGTGATAAGGAGAAATCATTTCGCGGTGTTTCCCAATCTAATCCATCAACCACTTGGTGCATTTAATATCCTAAGTATATCCTAATATCATTAAAATCAAATACTTTTATAAATATTCTACATCCAATAAAGTAATTAGAATTTATTCTATTATTCTTATTTTGAAATTAGCTCATTATTATTTCAAATTAAAAAATATGCCTATTTAGAGCTATTAAATAAAAATTTAAAATTGTAAAATAAAGTAAAAGTTCTAATGAGTTTTATTTTTATATGCAATTATTACAAAAGATAAGAATTAAAAAATTGGATGCTAAATAATATGATTTATAATGTTTGTAATCTTATAATTAGATTAATGTATGTAAAATTATTTTCTCTGTATGATATCTAAAAAATCTTTCAATTGTTTTATTTTAATACTTATTTATTTAAATTAAAATAATACAAATATTATTTTTAAAATTTATATTAAAATAATATTTAAATTTATTACATAAATTTTTTTTTTATATGTCACATAATCTAAATAGCATTTCTTTGTAATATTTCTAAAATAAAACTATAAAAAGTAGGACGGGTAGACCGATCCTTCCTGAAAAAAAAAAGACCTATCAAACTTTAGAGAGCGAGGGGCGTCGAAGATGAGCGTGGTGATCTTGGACGGGTCGACCGTTCGATCGTTCGTGGGCGATGAATCTGCCTTCAATAAAAGCATCGACGAGCGGTTTGCTTGCCTGGATCTGAACGACGACGGCGTGCTCTCACGGTCGGAACTCCGTCGGGCCCTTGAGACGTTTCGGCTGACGGAAACCCATTTCGGGGTCGACGCTGTGACGCCACCGGAAGAGATCGGAGCACTCTACGATTCCATATTCGATCAGTTCGACGTGGACGGGAGCGGCACCGTCGATCCCGCGGAGTTCCGATCAGAGATGAAGAAGATATTCCTCGCCATCGCCGACGGGCTCGGCGCTTCCCCCGTACAGATCGTTTGTGAGGCCGATGTCGACGGTCCCTATAATCTGCTCCTCCAAGCCGCCGACCATGAGGCCGCCAGGATCGCTGCCGGCAACCCTTTGTAGATTCATAGATTAGTCTTCCCTATTCCTTCCTAATGCCGTATTTTATGTTTTAACATGAGAGACATTGCTTGTGTGGAGTTGCAGTGCTTTTTTATATTTTATATTGGTATTCTTTTTTCGCGAGGTGTTATGAATATTGTGTTACCCTAAATAAAAAAAAAAAAATTGTAAAATTGTTAAAATTAGATGAGAGAAAAATGTGGGCTCATGATCGAGTGTGCGGAATTAATCAATCTTTATGCTTATTCAATGATCGTGGCGTTTTTAGGGTTCTTCCATGGAGCTGCCTTTCTCGCAGTCTTTGCGATCTCTTTATTTATTATTTTGGTTTTTTATAGCCGTCGGGGTCTCATAAAAATTCCTGTTTTCGGCTACGCATCGAGGAAACTGATATCTTGCCCTCTCCTTCTCTCCTTTATTTTCGGGAACGGCTACCTTTTTTTTGATGAAGAGCTCTGGGAAGGGGTTTTTTTTATGAATTCATTGTGTTGTTGGCTTCTCCTTGTAAAAGCTACACTTTAAAAATCCCTATTTGAAGTCAAGTCCAAGATGTGGTTGTTAGTTGCTAGACCTCTATGCTTGTAGAAAAAAACAGTGCGAATAGTGGTAGAAGTCGGCCTAAAAGTGCTTGTGCCCGTGAATTTAGTTAAAACATTATGATTTGTTGACGGTTTGGGGTCTTTCTTGTGCTATACTTTTTTGTGCTGGTTTTCTTGGCCCTCAAAATTTTAAGATTTTATTTATGATCCCTAAAATATGTATTTGGAATGTTTGATGTCTTCATTTTTGAGGCTAGGCTTGTTGGTCTTAGCCTTTTTGTGCATTTGCATCACCCAGACAATATTGGTGTTATTTAGCCGAAGCTGAAACTTGATAATATCTCTGAATCTCTTAATGCAAGGAAATTTGCTTTGTTTGACAAGCTTGTAATAATTTTTCAATGTCTTTGTTGGCCAAATTTGGGTGAAATGGAATAAGGGTAAGTTCTCCTTTTCTCCTTCCCTTTGTAATGCCTTTATCATTCTCTGTCTGTCACTAATTTTAGATGTTGAGTTTCATTCATCAGAAACAGCGAATCTTTTGGCTGCTTTTCCTTAACTTTTGCTGCAACCCTAAACGAACAGTGGGTGATTATGGCCGACTTCAATTGTATCTGTTATGCCTTTATCATTCTTGCAAATTGTCATCAGTCTTTAATAACTTCATATTTGACACAGCACAGCTCTCCAACAGGCGTCCTGATTATTTTCTATCTAAGCTCGTCTTGAAAGAATCTTGTGTGTAATGAAAAGTAGTTCTTTTGCCACATCTTCTTACAAAGTGTTGCCACCTGCTGCTTCAGATAATCCCCCTTTGTTGCTAACTTTTGATTTAAAGAAGTTTTCGCATGGCTTTCCGAAGTTCCTTGTTCCCAGAATGCTCGTTATGTTGGGTGATCGTTTGTTTTCTTTGTTTCAAAAGCACGCGCTAAACATCTTTTGAAAACGCGTAACATTGGTTAGAGAAAAATGCTATTTGTTCAACTTAAGAGACAAACAATATGCTTTTGCCTGATCAATTAGATACAAGTCGAAGCGATCCCATTCTTTTGCAGCAATTGGATGACTCTCTATAGGCGAAGCTTTTAAATTAAAAGCGCTGTATTTAGTATTGATTGTAGCTCGTTCTCCGATCCTGATTGGCTTCTTCTTTTTTTACTAACTCTTGTGTGGTTGTTTTTATTCAATATTTTTTTCTAATTGTATTATTATGCTAGAATAACTCAAAATTATGATCTTTATACCAAAGAGTAAGAATGCCGACACAGTTTCAGACTTTAGACTGATTTCCCACTGCAACATTAATTGTAATAGTTTTTGAAGCGATGGCTCATTGATTGTTTCCTATGTTTATGATTTTTTTTTTTTTTTTTTTGAATATTTTTGAGGGCTTTGTCCGCATATTGCATAAAAACAAAATAGACAATATAAAGTCTTGCCAGAATTACAAAGAAACAGAAAAAAAATAAAAAAAAATATAAAAACCAGAAATAAAAAGAGCTGTGCAGGTAGAGGCAGAAGCAGAAACTAGGAAAAAAACCACAAAAATTCAGAATTGAAAAAAAGAAATAAGACTTTGGATTCAGCTCCTCCACAGTAAGGTCCACCTAAGATCAAAGATCTGCCGGGGCATCAATCCTGAAAATCAGTGTAGTATCAAAGAAAATAAAGAAAGCCGCTAGATCGGCAAATGGGGTCTTCAATCGCATTATTATCCATCATTGTCTTGGAAAATTCAGAAAAAGGAACACATGTAAATAAATTCGCCAAAAGAATTCCACCACACTTGACACTCTAGCCGATTTAATCAAGACATCATAATAGAACAAAGCGACCTCACACAAGGCCAAAGAGCAGATGAGCCAAAACCGAGGAATCGAACCAAAACACATGAGCAAATAAGCCCCAATGAGACACAGGTCCCCAACAGTAAAGAAAGGAGAGCATTTAAAACCTAAACCAATGTCCAGACTGCAAGACCGAGATGGCAGGCCATGAGGACCGAGATAGAAAAAAATATTAAGCTTCCATAAGATCCAATCTCCAAGCAGTAAGCATGTCAGAATGTCGCCAGCTGCTTGTAATGGTAATGATCTTGGTTTTTATGTTTGAGAAAATAAAATGGGGACTGGTGATAACCTTATTAAAAAGCTGGGCATTCATTTTCTTTCAAATTCCATCAATAAGCAAACCTAAAGCAGTAATATAAGCACGTTTTTGACATTTATCCAGGTCATGAATGTCACACATGATCTGGGGAAGGGAAGGGGAAAGAGGTAATTGATACTCCTAGGAAGAGTCTTTTTAAGCATATAAAATAAAACCTTACAATTGAAAAAAGGTGAGAATGAGACTCATCATCATGAAGATATAGCTGACATGAGGGAGAACAAAGGATTCCCCTGTTTATAAGAATATTCGCGGTTTTGAGGCCCGCCTTTAGAACTTTCCAAATATTACATTTAATAGATAGCTTTATACATTTAGTCCACAAAGTACCAGCCCAAGGAGCATCCTGCAAATCAGAGAATATTAAGGAATGGGCGTCTTTGAGTGTGAACACAGTTCCATTCTGAAAATAGAAAGTGTTATAGATTGTATCTTTAGAGCTATGAGGAGCATGAATGCAAAATGAGTTGGACATTTTTCTCCAAAAGGGGGAAATCATCCTATTAGAGAGCCGAGGGAAGATCTGACAGCTTTAACCAGTTACTTTTTCACCAGTTAGTCAAAAGAGAAGTGTTACATAAAACATACCAGCAGATAGATAGTTTACAGCTTATGATTAATTTTGAAGGGCAAATAATACCAATGCCATCTTTGCCCTTAGGAATCGCAATTTTGCCCCAGGCTATAGTATGCATTTTATTCTCTAACGAGCCATGATCCAAAAACTTTACAGCAAGGCGCTTGATGGTATTAATAACATTCATTAGGATGTGGACAGACTTAAACCAATGGAGAAGGAGAGGCCATACCGAGAACTTGAGCACTTGCAAACGATCCGCATATGAAAGCGACTTTTGAGCCCAACCTGAGATCCAATGATGCAGTTTTGAAAGAAGCGGTGATAAGTTTTCATTTTTGGGTTTTAGAGGCAAGATAGGGAGTCCCAAGATAGGAAAACAACCAGAGGAAAAATTCCAGATATCTGAGAGCTCACTGATATTTGCCACAACACTTAAAAAATAAAGACAAGACTTTTCGTTGTTAAGACTCAACCCCGAAGCAGAAAAAAACCCTTCTAGACACCATTTAAATTCAAGCATATTAGCTATAGAAGCTTCCCTAAAAATGAGGATATCATCGGCAAATAATAAATAAGAGCAGCTAAAACTCCCCATCTTGAAAGGGGAAATAAGCAGACTTTGGACAGCAGCGTCAAAAGAAGAAGAAAGATAATTCATTGCTATAATGAAAAGAAGGAGGGTGAGAGAGCATCTCTGTCTGAGCCCAGTAGAGGAACCAAAGTAGCCATTGACAGACCTAGAATATGTCTACGCTTGCATGCAAGTGTCCGTGGTCTGAAGTAATAAGTGAAAATTTTAGTTTTCGGGATTTATCGAATCTCAGGGAATTGGGTGTTTTGTTACTAAGGTATATCTATGATCACTAATGTTTAAGTTATACGTATATTGTTGAAATTAGTTCCTGAACAAGCACGACAACTCTTAGTAGAAAATAATTCTGATAAAAGGAAGAGGAGATTTGGGTTTCTCCCACATGATTTGATAGATAACTTATGTATGACGATTCCTCAAGCGTTCATCTTTTCTTTACTTAGTTTTTAATTAAGTGCACATTGTCCTTCTTAGAGTTTTAACTCAAAGATTTACAAGTTCAAATCTCGTGCATGAAATGAACATACAGTCGGTTCTATTTCAGCACAAAGACCCTTATAAGATTTTAGATTTTTAGTTTTCCACTCATCTCTTGATCATGGAGGTGAGGGTTATGTATTTAAGATCTTACAAGCATTGATTTCACTAAGAGCGTCACGCGGATCATGCATAGTTTAGATGAAGGAGTGATTTCATTGGGTTCAATGACTATGTCGCCTCGTTCATGAGCACTCAATGAATCCATTCCCTCCCTTAAGTATGCTGAGCAACAGAGCTCAATTAGTCGATCTTAGCATCCACGCTTCAACTCTTTAGTTGAGCATAGATCAAGGTGCACTAAGCTCAAGAACTTTCTTACATAGTTCTAAGCTCTCATGCACTCATGAATCCAGCATCAAAATTAAAAATGAGCTATGGAGTATAAGATTTTTTTTAGTCCTTGAATTCATTTAGTCCTTTATCATTTTGTCCTCATTCAAGTCCACAATAGTCCTTCACATTTCTTTAACAAGTTATTGATTTCATAATTTTTAATAAAGCTTAGAGAAAAATTTCATACATCATATTATCATTTAATACATGTGGGATTTCCCCAACCCTCCCCAAGAGAGATTTAGTTCTCCATTACAAAAGAGATGAAAAAGAACATATACATGGATAAAGATCCTTTCATGATCAATTAAGAAAAACACAAATCAAGAGTTTAGAAAATACTAGGAACATTTATTTGGGAAGTTCTCCGGACTTCTCCTCTTCTTGCTTGTGGTTGCTTCTCCTAAGTCCGTAATACTGCCTTTCTCCTTCTTCTCCTTAGCAAGAGGAGTTCTTCCACCTTTAGAGAGTTCTCCTTCTCTTCTATGTAGCCCTTTCCTTACTTAGGATGTAGTGAGCCAAGTTGGGAACCATCCTTAAGTCAAGAAGGGTGGTATTTATAGAGGTGGGCTGCATTCTTCATCTTCACATTCAAATTCTGCTTTTGCCTTTAAAAAATCTACTGCAATGATAGCCAATCCCACTTGAGGGGTGAAGAGACTTCCATTTTTTCATTGTTTAATCTCCACATCACCTCAAAATGTCAATTTTCCCTTTAACAACTAATCTGCTGCCAAAAGAATGATGGCTGGAGACAAAGAGTTGGTTGGGGGTCTTGTCCCAGCCACATTTAATGCTCTGCTCAGACAAAAATTCGTTGGGCTGCTACAGCGCGCTGTGGCGGAAAACTTTTCTCAAAATGGCCCGCGTTATAGCGCCAGTGTTTTCGCAAAATGCTCCACTGCAGCGCGCTGTAGCGCCAGCATTTCGCATAATGCTCCGCTGCAGCGCGCTGTAGCGCCGGCGTTTCGGGAAATGCTCCGCTGCGGCGCATTGTAGCATCAGCACTTCGCAAAATGCTCCGCTGTGGTGCACTGTAGCGCCAGCATTTCGCAAATGGCTCCGCTGCAGCGCTAGCGCTTCGTAAATTGGAGCGCTGCAGCGCCAGCGTTTCGCAAATTGGACCGCTGCAGTGAATTTTTTTCCAGAAAATTTGGAAAATTGTCCAAAAATGTTCAAAAATATTGGATAAGCATTTTTCCTGAAAAAATAGGCAAAATTGGATTAAGGAAGCAGTTTTAATATGAAAAATGAATGAAACTTTCATTTATTTAAGATATAAATTATGGATTTATCACACCCCAATATTTAATTTCTTGCTCGTTCTCGAGTAAGCTCAAAATATTATTTTTCTGTTTCTTAGGTATGATAGTCAATAAGAAATATCAATGAGATTTTGATTTGCAATTTAAAGTTAGTGCTTAACTGAAATGACAAGATCATTTGACATTAATTAAATTTTCTACTTTTGGATATGAACCAATGTTAATAGACTAAGCTCAAAGTATAAGTATTTATGCTTGGTGCTAGGTAATGAGGGAGGTTCCTTGGAATAATTTAACTAGTGAGGTAGTGAGTAATCAAGAGTTTTATGCCATATGCGCTCCTTCTTATGAATCACAAAGATGCAAAGATTTAAGGAGAGATATTTTTCATCATCCTTTTTCATTTCTTTCTTTTGGGAGAGATATTTTTCATCATCCCTATTTTTATGTTTCTTCTTTCATTCTTAGGAAGAGATATTTTTCTTCATCCCCATTCAAATCTTTGTGATCATGAAGTCCTACGAGAGCCTAGCACACTCTTTTAGAATACTCACCTTACTCACTAATTTTTAGTCCAATGCCTTTCTCCACACTTAGTCCTTAGCATTGATTTAAATTTTGGAGATTAGATTAACCCTAATTCATTCATTTGTTAAAAGATTTAATACTATCAATGCATTTAATTACTTTTTGTTAAGCACCTTTTGATTTCATATTATTTTCTTTATTGATATTTTTGTGACTTTCATTCTTGAAAAATTCAGAAAAATTTATCATTTGCAAATTCTAGAAAGATTTTGGGAATATGAGAATTCATAATTTAATTTCTCAAAATAAAACACACCAAAAAAAAAGGAAAAGTACAAAAGCAGATAATGCAAGTAAATAGAAAAAATACAACCTATTTATTCTTGGGTTGCCTCCCAATAAGCACTTGTTTTACTGTCTGAGCCTGACACGAGTAAAATCTTTTATGTGATACCTTCATCCGGGAGGTTCTGAAGGGTCCATCCTCCCTTTTCTTGTAAAATACCTTCCTCCAAGTACAGCGTTAGACAATTCCCATTTACTTTAAAAGTGCCATCATTTGAAGCGACTTCAACCGCTCAATGAGGGAAAACCTTAGTGACAGTAAATGATCCTGTTCATCTTGACTTTAATTTTTCTGAAAATAATCTTAATCTTGAGTTAAAAAGTAATACTTTCATTCCAGGTTGAAAATGTTTTGGCTTGATCAGCTTATCATGCCATTTTTTTATTTTCTCTTTATATAATTTTGCACTCTCATAGGCATTCAGTCTGAATTTGTCAAACTCATTTAATTGCAATATTCGCCATGCACCTGCCCTTTGGGAGTCAAAGTTCAATTTTTTAATTGCCTAGAAGGCACAGTGCTCTAATTCTACCAAGAGATGACATGATTTACCGTAAATGAGCTTATAAGACGACATTCCTAAAGGGGTTTTAAAGGCAGTTTTATATGCCCACAGGGCATCTTGAAGCTTTGAAGTCCAATTCTTTCTATTTTAATTCACAAGTTTCTCAAGAATTTGCTTAAGTTCTCTGTTTGAGACTTCAACTTGCCCGCTAGTTTGAGGGTGGTAAGGGGTTCCCACCTTATGTCTTACCCATAGCTTTTTAGGACACTTTCTAACTGCCTATTGCAGAAATGTTTTCCCCCATCACTGATTAGGAATCTGTGTGTCCCAAATCTAGCTAGCACGTGCTCCTTGAGAAATTTAATAATAGTTTTAGCATCATTGTTCACACATGCTAATGCTTCAACCCACTTGGACACATATTCCACCGCCACAAGAATGTACATATTGTTTTGGGATAAGGGAAATGGGCCCATGAAGCCTATTCCTCACACATCGAATAACTCCACTTCAAAAATTCCATTCAAAGGGAGCTCATCCCTTTGCTTAAGTTTTCGGTTCTTTGGCACTTATCACAACTTTTGACAAAGTCAGCAGTATTTTTGAACAAGTGGGGCCAAAAGAATCCGGATTGTAGTACCTTTGCCGCCGTTCGCTCAATCCCATGGTGTCCTCCATACAGAGATGTGTGGAAATGGTAGAGAATATTTCTGATTTCGGAGTCAGGAACACATTTCCTTAGTAGTTGATCGTTGCAACATTTGTACAAAAAGGGATTATACCAAAAGTAATTTTTAATATCAGCAAAAAATTTCTTTCTTTGTTGGTAGCTCATGTCCTTTGGTATGACTCCTGCAAGATAATTTGCAAAGACAGCAAACCAAGAAGAGTGATTAGAAGCAATGGCGTATAACTTCTCATCGGGGAATGATTCACTAATTTCAGTCAACATATCATTATCGAGGTGGGTCAATCTAGATAAATGATCTGCAAGCACATTCTCACTCCCTTTCTTATCCCGGATTTCTAGATCAAATTCTTGCAAGAGCAGCACCCAGCACCCAACGTATCAAGCGAGATTTTGCTTCTTTCTTTCGAAGGAGATACTTAATAGCTGCATGATCAGTGTAAATAATAGTCTTAGACCCAATGAGATATAACCTAAATTTAGTGAATGCAAAGATGACAGATAGGAGTTCCTTTTTCGTGGTAGCGTAATTTCTTTGAGCATCGTCAAGGAGCTTACTAGCATAGTAAATTGAATAGAAGGCCCGTTCCCTCCGCTGCCCAAGGACAGCACCAACTGCAAGATCACTCGCATCATACATAATTTCAAAAGGTGAATCCCAATTTGGAGTAGAAATTATTGGAGCAGAGATCAAAATAGTTTTTAAGGCATTGAAACCTTTTAAACAATTATCATCAAGATTTAACTCAACATCCTTCCCTAGTAATCTACAGAGTGGCAAACTTATGTTGGAGAAGTCTTTGATAAATTTTCTGTAAAACCCTGCATGCCTAAGGAAGCTTCTAATTCCATTTACATTGATGAGAGGGGGAAGTTTTTCAATTACCTCAACCTTGGCCTTATCAACTTCTATCCCTCTCCTAGAGATTAAGTGACCAAGGACAATACCTTTTTCCACCATGAAATGATATTTTCCCCAATTTAAGATTAAATTGGATTCTTCACACCTTTTTAGAACCTTCCCCAGATTGATTAGGCAATGATCGAAAGAGCTCCCGACAATAGAAAAATCATCCATAAAGATTTCCAAAAATTCCCCTATCATATCAGAGAAAATTGCCATCATACAGCATTGGAAAGTAGCTGGGGCATTGCACAATTCAAATGGCATTCTTCTAAGGGCAAATGTCCCAAAGGGGCAGGTGAAAGTTATTTTCTCTTGGTCTTTAGGTGAAATTAAGATTTAATTATATCCTGAATATCTATCAAGAAAGTAGAAATAGGGATTTCCTGCCAATCTATCAAGCATTTGGTCAAGAAAAGGAAGAGGATAGTGGTCCTTACGAGTGACTTTATTTAATCTCCTATAATCAAAGCACACTCTCCATCCAGTCACAGTTCTAGCGGGGATCAGTTCATTGTTGTCGTTGAGAACAATTATCATCCCACTCTTTTTGGGAACCACATGTATAGGGCTCACCCAAGTGCTATCAAAAATAGGGAAAATGATTTCAACATCTAAGAGTTTAATGATTTCTTTGTGGACCACTTCTTTTATATTAGGGTTTAATCGTCGCTAGGTTCAATTGAAGGGTTTGAGTTATCCTCTAAAAAGATACAGTGCATACAAAGAGTTGGACTAACCTCCTTTAAATCAGCTATACTTCATCCAATAGCTCTCTTGTGCTCTTTTAAATCCTTGCATAAAAAACTCTCTTGATGCTGAGTTAATAAGGAGGAGATTATTACGGGAAGAGATTCATTTTTCCCTAGATAACTATATTTTAAGTGTGAGGGAAGAGGTTTTAATTCTAATTATGGAGGGCAAATTATAGAAGGCTGAATTATTTTCCTCTCCTTAATCAATTCCTCAATCACTTCCTTTCCAGAGGGTTCCTCATTTTCCTCCTTTTCTAACATTCCCTCTTCTTCCACATCTCTCATTAACCAAGCTTCTTCTATTAAATTGATTTTCCAACAATCCTCATTGGGCTTAGATGGGTGCCTCATAGAATAATTCACATGAAATTTAACCTCCTCATCCCCATATCGCAACATCAATTTCCCTTTATCTACATCAATCAAAGTTCTTCCGGTGGCCAAGAAAGGTCTACCTAGGATAATGGGTATTTTTTGATTTTCATCTTCCATATCCAAGATTATGAAATCAGCAGGGATGAATTTATCCACCTTTACAAGCACATTTACCACAATTCATAATAGTGTTTTTACAGATTTATCAGCAAATTAGAGGAGAATGGAGGTGAATTTTAAATGATCAATCTCTAACTTCTTGAATATGTAAAATGGCATCAAATTGACGGATGCACCTAGATCACAAAGGGCCTTATGGAAAGATTGACTTCCAATAGTTCAAGGGATAGTGAAACTCCCAGGATCCTTCTTTTTAATGAGAATCTTCCTCTGAAGGATTGCACTACATTCTTCTATTAATGCCATAATTTCCTTTTCATCAATCTTTCTTTTCTTGGAAAGGATATCTTTCATGAACTTAGCATAACTAGGAATTTGCTCTAAAGCTTCTGCGAAAGGGATGTTTATATTAAGAGTTTTAAAAGTTTTTAAAAATTTGTGGTATTGGACATCAAGTTTCTCCCTAGCCATTCACCGAGGATATGGTATACGAGGGATTGTCTTGAGTTGATTTCTTGGTTCATATTTTTCTAAATCCCTTATATCATTTCTCTCTTTTCTGATCGTTTCTTCTTCCCCCCCTTTTCCTCTCTAGTTATTGCTATATTTTATGATTCTCCTCTCTCACAATCGGCTTTGTGATTTTTCCACTTCTTAGGGTTATAGCGTTCCCCGACTCCTTTTCATACTCGCCAATGACTCCCACTAATGAAAGTCTCTCTAACTATTTCATAATTTCTTTTAGCTTTTGTTATATTCTTTTCACAGATTCCTCTTACCTTAAGAGGGTGTGTTGTGTCTTTTCAGCGTGGCGTCAGTTTTGTTCATGAATTCAGTAGTAGAGGTTCTAAATTCGATGAATGAGTTTTCCAATCTCTCTCGATTCCTTCCATGATTCATGATTACATTGACATTTCTTAACTCACAATCTTCTTACTGACAAGAATTTACATACATACATTCTAGCTTTATATTGAGTCGGAAGATTTGGTTTTGGAGCTCAAGAATTTCTTGCGAACTTTCGAGTGAGTTATATTCATTTTTATTAAGTGCTCATTCATCTAGAGAGGCCATTGGTAAGCATTATTCGCCATTTCTTCTAAGAGGTCGTAAGCCTCTTCTTGGGTTTTACTACTAATAGAGCCTCTGGCGGCCACATCGATGAGGGTCCTTGTTGAAGCGTTCAAACTATTATAAAATGTTTGAACTTGCATCCACAAGGGAAACCCATGATGTGGGCATCGCCTTAAGCACTCCTTAAATCGATCCCATCTGTCATAAAGTGTCTCACCTTCCAACTGAGTGAAGTTGGTTATCTCAATTCTCAACCGAGCGGTTTTCGCTGGAGGGAAATACTTGGCTAAGAATTTTTTAGCCAAATCGTCCCAAGTCCGGATCAAATTGCTTGAAAGAGAGCTGAGCCAACTTTTTGCTCTATCTTGTAATGAGAATGGGAAAAGATTTAATTTAACTGCATCATCGGAGACGCCATTAAATCTGAAGGTGTCACAAATTTCAAGGAAAGTTGAAATGTGTGAATTAGGATCTTCAGTGGCTAATCCCCCAAATTGGTTGTTTTGAACCATACTCAGAGTGGAAGGTTTGATCTCAAAGTTGTTAGCTTCAATATTAGGCCTAACAATAGCATGGGGAATTCCCCTAACAGTGGATAATGCATAGTCTCTCATTGCTATTCCCCTAGACTCTCCAAGATTTTCATTATAATTTTCCATAACAGCTTGTTGGCTTAGCAAAATGTTTTGTTCTCTCCTAGCCTGCAAGTAAGTTCTCTTAATTTCAGGATCAAAAAGATATTATGTGCAAACTTTTCTATTCATACACGACAACAAATAAGCTATCAAGAACAAATAAAGCAATAACGTTCAAGATTCAGCAATAATAAAGGAAACATAAAAGAAAATGGTAAGTCCCTATAACTACAAAAATCAAAAATTAATATTATATGCAAGAATTTGCTTAAATCACTAATTACTGATAGATTCTCCTTAATACGAAACAAGTACCAATTCCTCGGCAACGACGCCAAAAATTTGACAAACCTAGAATATGTTTGCGTTTGCACGCAAGTGTACGTGGTCTGAAGTAATAAGTGGAAAGTTTAGTTTCCAGGATTTATCGAACCTCAAGGAATTGGGTGTTTTGTTACTAAGGTATATCTATGATCACTAATGTTTAATCTATAGTTATATTGTTGAAATTGGTTCCTGAACAAGCACGACAACTTTTAGTAGATAATAATTCTGATAAAAGGAAGAGGAGAGTTGGGTTTCTCCCACATTATTTGATAGATAACTTATGTATGATGATTCCTCAAGCGTTCATCTTTTCTTTACTTAGTTTTTAATTAAGTGCACATTGTCCTTCTTAGAGTTTTAACTCAAATATTTACAAGTTCAAATCTTGTGCATAAAATGAACACACAGTCGATTCTATTTCAGCACAAAGCCTTATAAGATTTTAGATTTTTAGTTTTCCACTCATCTCTTGATCATGGAGGTGAGAGTTATGTGATTAAGATATTACAAGCATTGATTTCACTAAGAGCATCACGTGCATCATGCATAGTTTAGATGAGGGAGTGATTTCATTGGGCTCAATGACTATGTCACCTCGTTCATGAGCACTCAATGAATCCATTCCTTCCCTTAAGTATGCTGAGCAACAGAGCTCAATTAGTCAATCTTAGCATCACACGCTTTAACTCTTTAGTTGAGCATAAATCAAGGTGCACTAAGCTCAAGAACTTTCTCACATAGTTCTAAGCTCTCATGCACTCATAAACCCAACATCAAAATTAAGAATGAGCTATGGAGCACAAGCTTTTTCTTAGTCATTGAATTCATTTAGTCCTTTGTCCTTTTGTCCTCATTCAAGTCCACAATAGTCCTTCACATTGCTTTAACAAGTCATTGATTTCACAATTTTTAATAAAGCTTGAGGAAAATTTCATACATCATATTATCATTTAATACATGTGGGATTGCCCGAACCCTCCCCTAGGGAGGTTTAGCTCTCCATTATAAAAGAGATGAAAAAGAATACATACATGGATAAAGACCCTTTCATGATCAACTAAGAAAAATACAAATCAAGAGTTTAGAAAATACTAGGAACGTTCATTTGGGAAGTTCTCCGGACTTCTCCTCTTTTTGCTTGTGGTTGCTTCTCCTAGGTCCGTAGTGCTGCCTTTCTCCTTCTTCTCCTTAGCAAGAGGAGTCCTTCCACCCTTGGAGAGTTCTCCTTCTCTTCTATGCAGCCCTCTCTTTACTTAGGATGTAGTGAGCCAAGTTGGGAACCCTCCTTAAGTAAGGAAGGGTGGTATTTATAGAGGTGGGCAGCATTCTTCCTCTTCACATTCAAATTCTGCTTTTGCCTTTAAAAAATCTATTTCAATGATAGCCAATCCCACTTGAGGGGTGAAGAGACTTCCACTTTTTCATTGTTTATTGTCCACATCACCTCAAAATATCAATTTTCCCTTTAAAAGCTAATCTGCTACAAAGGAATAATGGCTGGAGACAAGGAGCTGGCTGGGGGTCTTGTCCCAGTCGCATTTAATGCTCTGCTTAGACAAAAATTCGGCGGGCCGCTGCAAGCGCGCTGTGGCAAAAAACTTTTTGCAAAATGGCCCGCAGTGGCGCTATGTGGTGTTCTGGCTCGTAAAATAATGATCCGCTATGGTGCGCTGTAGCGCGCTATAGCGTCAGCATCTTCGCAAAATGCTCCATTGCAGCGCGCTGTAGCGCTAGCACTTCGCAAAATGCTCCGCTGTGGTGCGCTGTAGCATCAGCACTTCGCAAAATGCTCCACTGCGGCGCGCTGTAGTGCCAGCATTTCGCAAATGGCTCCGCTGTAGCGCCAGCGCTTCGCAATTTGGACCGCTGCAGCGCGCGGCAGTGGATTTTTTCCAGAAAATTTGAAAAATTATCCAGAAATGTTCAAAAATATTAGATAAGCATTTTTCCTGAAAAAATAGGCAAAATTGGATTAAGGAAGCAGTTTTAATGAATGAAACTTTTCTTTATTTAAGATATAAATTATAGATTTATCAGCCATCAATGGAACCTTGAATGTTGATAGAAAAATGGATATTGGTAATGTAGGGCTTTATCCAATTTATAATTTTCCCCGGAAGATTGATACTAATGAGAGAATTAATAATAAAATTCTGGTTAATACTGTCAATCGCTTTTTTTAAATCAATCTTGGCGCAATTCTTTTTGAAGAATGATAGTTGAACGTTCTAATGATCTCATTGACTAGGATTACATGATGGGCAAGTTGCATGCCTCTAACAAACGCAGCTTGGGCTGGATGGATAAGATCTGACAAGAGATGAGAAATGCGGTCCACAATCAATTTAGATATAACTTTATACACAGTATTGCACAATGCAATCGGACGATAATTATCAAGACTTAAAATGCCATTTCCTTTAGGAACCAAGGTAATAAGCGTGTGATTCATCCAGCACAGCATAACAGAATGCTGGAAAAAGAACCTTATACCATGGGTGATGAAACTGTGAATGTTATTCCAGGATTTTTTAAAAAATAGGGAAGAGAAATCATCGGGGAGTTTTTAAAAAAATTGTGAATCTTTGATAGAGAATAAAATACGCTTTATTCTTCATCAGAAAAAGGAGTGCAGAGGTTATTGTGTAATTCAGAGTTTACAATTGAATAAGGGAGAGAGCAAATAGTGCCATGGCCCCTCTTGTCATTCAATAAATTTTTATAAAAAGAGATTGCTGAATCCTTTAGAAGATGGGAGCTAGCACTATAATTTTTCCTGATTGCCATATGGGATAAGAAAATTTTGAGATCTTCTTCACCAAGAGAAAGATAATGCACTTTAGAATATTGCTTGGCCCAAGAGAGTTCATTAAAGATGGCATCTTTGAGGGACTGATTGATAGTAAAGCCTTGACCGAAAAGGTTCATTAAAGCTCTGAGGATTAGCAATATTTAAGCTCTCAAGTTGAGAAAGACGGGCTCTTTTGACATCAGAAGGGTTTGAAGTATGGGAGCGGTTAACCAATTTGAAAATCTTTTTATTTTGGACAAGCTTCTTATGCATCTCAAAGAGGGGATCACCTCCATAAGAATTGTTCTAAGTAGCTAGAACAATACTATTAAAATCGGTTCTATTCACCCAAAAGTTTTTGAAGCAAAATCTGGAGGGTGCTCGAAGAACCTTTGGACTAGCAATGAGGAGCGGAGAGTGATCTGAAGTGGCTGGAGGGAAAACTTTGTAAGAAACCTCTAGAAAAGAAGAAATCCAGTCCATATTACCAAGGCAACGATCCAATTTGGCTTTAATGGGGGAGTTAGGACGATAGTTATCCCAAGTGTAGAGACTACCGGTGTAATGCAGGTCAATGAGTGATGTAGGATAGGGGTGATGATATGTAACATAATCAAATACACCAATAAATTAACGAAATTAACCTTGCATATTTAAGTTACTAGAAGATATGCCAGTCGCTTGTTGAGAATAAAGATAAGTGTTGTAAGCATTTATAAGTAATGAGAGCTAGGATTAAACGAGCATACTTGTAAGGTAGGAGGAAAGAAAATAAAAATAAATGAAGAAGATCTTATGGGAGCCTTATTACCGAATATGCCACTTACGATAAAGAAGTTTAACTTCTACTAGCAGTGCTTCACCGTAGATTGAACCTTCTTTCTCTAGAAGTCCTTCACCAAGAATTGCAAACCACACCTCAAGAAGTTCTTCTCTTAAGAATGAAGCTCACATAACACAAAGAAGAAGAGAGTATTTTTTATATCATTGCAATGCCATAATTCATGTGAGGGTGTCCAATTTATAGCCAGAAAATACATGCCAAATGATCATAAAAACCATTAATAAACCTCTCATGAAGGACTAAAGTGTCATTTCCTCTAAAATACTAAAAAAACTATATACTTACTCTCTCATGAAGGACTAAAATGTCCTTTCACACAAATGACCAAATAAATCATAAACCAACTCTCTTATGAAAGATTAAAGTGTCATTTTACATAAAAACTCACATAATAATATATGGGTTATAGGACATGTCATTTTACATAAAAAACTCACATAACAATATATGGGTTAGGATGAGGACCCATTTATGGAATAAATACAAAAGCCCATAGGACTCAAAAATAGGAAAATAAAATATTGTACCATTAAACTAATTTATGATCAGCACATCGATGATGATTTCGTTGATGCCCTGCATCAGCATTCCCTAGTTTTGAAGGATTCACCTCTGGTGAACGAAGCTCATTATATTCTTGAAGTAGATCTAAATCAAGTTACTGTAGTTCTTCATGCGTCAACCAAGAGTCTTCTAAAGGTGAAAGGTCTTTCCGTCGAACGAGATATCTTTGAACCCCACCATTAGTACTAGCAGTTATTTGATCATCAAGTATTTGGGACGGATGATGAGAACGGAGGTGACGAGTCGGTAGTGGCAATGGGAATACTAGTTCTAGGTTTTGTAGTTCCTGCAGATTAGTAATACAAGTAGAAGCATCCAATATATCGGAAGAAGCATAATCATGGTACAATGTAAGGTCTGCCACATTGAAAACTGGAGATATTCCAGCATCATTCGGAAGATCAACTTCATAAGCATTTTCATTGACTTTTCTTAATATCTTAAAAGGTCCTGCTCGCCTAGCTTTTAACTTTTTGAATGTTCCTATTGGAAACCTCTCAGATCTCATCCTTATTAGCACCTTATCACCTTCTTGAAATTCAACAAATTTTCTTCGCTTATCTGCATTAATTTTATACTTATTGTATGTATTTCTGTTCAATTTCTTGGTGGAAATCATTCATGCTTTGAGCAAATAATGATGCAAACTCATTAGCTCTATATGTTATGGGAAGATCAATTAAGTCAAATGGTTTTTGTGGCTCATAACCAGTTACAATCTGAAAATGACATTTACTAGTAGATCTATTAATAGAACTATTATAAGCAAACTCAGCAGTGGGTAATATAAGATCCCAGCTAGCAGAATGGTCTAAGATTAATCATCTAAGCAGATCTCCTAAGCTTTTATTTACCACTTATGTTTGACCATCTGTCTGCGGATGATATGCTGTCAAAAAGTGAAGTTTTGTGCCTAGTTTCTTCCGAAGAGTCTTCCAAAAATAACTCGCGTACATCTTGATCAGACACAATTATTTTAGGTAAACCATGTAACTTGACTATTTCATAAAAAAATAATGTCGCAACATGAGATGCTTCGGAAGTTTTATAGCATCTTAGAAAATCGATCAATGACTACAAGAATAGAGTCGTAGTGTTGTGTTGTGTGAGATAATCATAATATAAAATCCATACTTATGTCTTCCCAAGGTTTATGAGGAATAGGAAGAGGAGTATAGAGTCCAGAATTATTATACTTTCCCTTTGCAAGTTGGCATACATGACATCGAGAAACCATACGAGCAATATCTCTCTTTAGACTAGGCTAATAAAATTGATCTTGAATCATTGCAATGTTTTGTCACGCCCAAAATGTCATGCAATTCAATTTGTATGTAGCTCGTCAATGAGAAAAATACGAGGAGATGAATCAGGAATGCAAGGACGAGTGCCATAAAAAAGATATCCATCATAACATTGGCAATTTAAATCAATAACTCGCACCTTTTCATATAATGAATAATAAGTTTGACCAAATTTTTTGCATGTAGAGTAATCAAAAATCATTTTATCAAACCCAATTACTTTTACTTTCATTGTATGTAAAAGGAGAAACATGCGATTCAAAGCATCTGCGACATTATTCTCAATACCGGCCTTATGCTTTAAAACAAAAGTGTATTCCTGTAAATATTGAACCCATTTAGCATGACGAGCACTTAAATTTTTCTGAGAGTTTAAGTAGTTAAGGGCTTCATGATCAGAGTAGAGAACAAATTCACGAGATAAAAGATAATGTCACCAGTACCGTAGAGTTTGAACAACTGCATAAAACTCACAATGATATGTGGAATATTTTTGGCGGGCATCATTTAACTTCTCACTAAAAAAGGCTATCAGATGGCTTTCTTGCTTTAGCACTCCACTTATTCCTACCCGAGAAGTATCACATGAAACTTCAAAAACTTTATCAAAGTCTGGCAACTTTAATATTGGTGGACTAGTTAGATGCTCTTTTATTTCAGTAAAAGCCTTAATGGCTGCATGAGTCCATTTAAAATCATCTGTTTTTAGACATTGTGTGATAGGTGCCATGATTGTACTGAATCCATGAATGAACCTTCTATAAAATGTGGCCAACTCATGAACACTCCTAACATCATGAATGGATCTTGGTGTAGGCCATTCTTTAATTACTTTTATCTTTTCAGGATTAGCTAAGACTCTATGGTTTGAAATAACAAATCCTAAAAATATGACAGATGAAGTCATGAAAGAGTATTTCTTTATATGAATATAAAATTTTTCTCGATGAAGTGTTTCAAATATGTTTTCTAAATGACTAGATGTTCTTCTTGGATCTTGCTAAAAGATTAAAATATCATCAAAATACACAACTAAAAAGACCCCAATATAAGGTTGAAGTATATATGTCATGATGCGCATAAATGTACTAGGAGTATTAGCTAAACCAAAAGGCATAACTAACCATTCATAAAGGCCATTTTGTGTTTTAAAAGCAATCTTCCATTCATCACCATCACACATTCTAATTTGATGATATCCATTTTGAAGATCAATATTTGAAAATCCAGCCATTATATCAAGCATGTCATCCAACCTTGGAATAGGAAATTGATATTTGATGGTGATCTTATTAATTTCCCTACTATCAATACACATGTGCCAAGATCCATATTTCTTAGGTGTAAGAAGTGCTGGAACCTTACAAGGGGACAAGCTCTCACAAATGAATCCTTTGTGTAATAAATCATCAACTTGGTGCTTAAGTTCAGCATGCTCAATTGGATTCATTCGATAGTGTGGCAAGTTGGGCAAGGTAGAGCTAGGTACCAAATTAATAGCATGTTGTATGTTTCTCAATGGGGGTAGTTCACTAGGAAGTTCTTCAGCACACAAGTCTTGAAATTCAGTCAAGAGTTGAGTGACTTCATAGGATTGGGTTGAATTTTCATTCCCTTTTAAATACTCCATAACAATAAGAGCATAGACAATATTATTTTCACTAAAATGCTCAAACTCTTGCCTACTAATAATAGTTATTGGTTGCTTCTTTATTGGTGCAAAAGAGTCTTTTGGATTCTCAATCAAAAGTTCCTTTGGCTTTGCCGGGTTTAAGATAATTTTCTTTCCCCCAAACATAAAGACGTAAGTATTAGCCCACCCAAAGTGAGTAACGTCTAAGTCATATAGCCAAGGTCTCCCTAAAAGTACATGTGCAATGTCCATAGGGAGAACATCACACTAAATGCGATCAAAATAGGTTGCTAAGTTGAGGGGAACAAGACATCTTTGGGTAATAGAGATACTAGTCTTATCTACCCATGCAACCTTATATGGTTGTGGATGAGGCTCTAGGCTTAGTTTCATTCTTACTAATGCACTAGCTGAGACAACGTTCATGTAGCTACCACTATCAATTATAATTTTACAGGACTTATCTCCACTTTTAAAGTAAGTGTGAAAGATATTTGTTCGTTTCCAATTTGTATTGGTTTGTGGGGTAGTTAAGGTACAACGAACTACTATTAATGTGGATTAATTAAAACTTCATCAGCGTCACTAGCATCATCACATGGATCCCACTCAACATCATTACTTTGATGATCGTCTTGTAATTCTGGATCGATGAAATCTACCTGAAGATTTCTATGTGGACAATTATTTGCATAATGTCCCATCTTACCAAAAGTAAAGCATATAATGTTTGATTTAGCATTTGAACTTCCAAATATGAGTTTTACTCTTTGAATATTTGGTACTTTAGGAACAGATGGTGGTGGTTGATTTGGCTTAAGAAGTGCACCTTGCACATTATTAAATTTGCATTGAGAAATTGGCTTTAAGTATTGTTCTATTTGGAGGGCTCTTTAATATGCTTCTTCAAGTGTATACACCTCTTGAGTCAACATCTCTCGACGAATGTCAGGTTTTAATCTAGCTCGAAACCTAGCTATAGTCGCTCTAGAATCTTCAATAATATCACATCGAATTAATAACTCATCAAGGTGAGTCATATAATCTGCAATACTCATAGATCCTTGCCTAAGTGTTATGAGTTTATCTAAAAACTAGTCTTGAAATGGTGAAGGAAGATATTTTTGCTTGAGCATCTCTTTCATTTCTTCCCAAGATCTTACAAATAATTGGCCCAATCATTGTTATTATCATTTTAGATTTACCCAGTAAGTTTTAGCATGACCAACAAGTTTCATACTAGCAAATCTAACCTGACAATTTTCACACATTGCCATCTAATCAAAATACTGATCCATTTCTACAAGCCAATCAGAAAAATTTTTAGGATCAAGATGCCCATCAAAGGTTGGAGGGTCTACTCTAACCTTTCTAGTAATATCAATATCTTGGTCATGTTCAATGCGCCTTGTGGTGGTGTAAAGTCGATCATAATCTCGATAAGGTTCTTCAAGGCGTAGATGATTTTGCTTTTATTTAATACCTCCTAGTCGACCCAAAGGTGTATTAGCTCTACGTAGAGTTTGAAATGGAACATCTTCTTCCTCAGGATACTCAAATAAATCATTCTATGGAAATATCCCATTTCTTAGTATTCTAAACGTGAGTGGAGAAGAATTTGTGTGCGGGGGTCATAAAGTGTATTTCACTCACTATTTTGTGGTGGGGCATCTAGTGTCAAGTTAGGTTCTTGAATTGTGTTATTTTATTTTTATTTTTTAGAGCCTCCAATCTTTCTCTGAACTCTCTACAAGTTTGTTGATAGAGAAAAGTTAAATCATTGAGCTGCTATTGCAGATTAAGAATAGCATTCTCACATATATGATCGAGCATTTGATTTTGATATGGGTGACCACTGCGAGTAGTCATAGCTATCAGAGTAGATGATGAAATAACCAGCTACGAAATTATAAATCTCTTACCGATTACCCAAGAACTAGATTTATAAAGATAAATATAGAAAACTTTTTTTTGGAATTATTTTAATGAGGCGGATGTGAATAAATTAAAAGTAAGAAATAATTTTTTTTTTATTGTTTCTTTGTTTTTTTTTAGTGGCTAAGGATAATATAAATTATAATTATACTAAATTTTAATCAAATTAATGAACCTTTAATATTTATTAAAATAAAATTATTATGAATTAATATATAAATGTAGAACTATATATGAGAATAAATTTCTCTGATATCAATATGATGTAGGATGGGAGTGATGATATGTAACATAATCAAATTTACCAATTAATTAACAAAATTAATATTGCATATTTAAGTTACTAGAAGATATGCGAGTCGCATGTTGAGAATAAAGATAAGTATTGTAAGCGTTTACAAGTAATGAGAGCCAAGATTAAATGAGCACACTTGTCAGGTAGGAGAAAAGAAAATAAAAATAAATGAAGAAGATCTTACGGGAGCCTTATTACCGAATATGCCGCTTACGATAAAGAAGATTGACTTCTACGAGCAGTCTTTCGCCATAGATCAAACCTTCTTTCCTTGGAAGTCCTTCTCCAAGAATCACAAACCACACCTCAAGAAGTCATTCTCTTAAGAATCAAGCTCACATAACACAAAGAAGAAGAGAGTATTTTTTATATCACTTGCAATGCCATAATACATGTGATGGCATCCAATTTATAATCAAAAAATACATGCCAAATGACCATAAAAACTATTAACCAATTTCTCATGAAGGACTACAGTGGCATTTCCTCTAAAAGACCAAAAAAATATATACTTACTCTCTCATGAAGGACTAAAATGTCCTTTCACACAATGACCAAATAAACCTTAAACCAACTCTCTCATAAAGGACTAAAGTATTATTTTACATACAAAACTCACATGATAATATATGGGCTAGTATGAAGGCCTATTTATAGAACAAAAATAAAGCCCATAGGACTCAAAAATAAAAAAATAAAACGTAGTACCATTAAACTAATTTATGATCTGGCACGTCGATGATGATTTCGTTGATGCCCCACATCAATGAGCCTAGCTTTATTAATGCAATTGTTGAAGCTGATGAGTCTAGAAATAGGGATCAGAATTCCTCCAATATTTTTTTGAGAATAGCGGATACAATTGAAATCACCAGTGTGAAGACCCACTGAAGTAGTAATAAGTGAAACTCTTAAACATCGAGGTGCCTTTTCAGATAACGGTGGAGTTCTTGATAAGAACTCCAAAGTTAAGCGTGCTCATGTGGGAGCACTCCCAGGATGGGTGACCTATTGGGAAGTTATCTTCTGAGGGCAAAACTGTGAGACCTTTCAGGTCAAAGCGGACAATACCTTGGTGCTTAAGAGTTTTGAGCTGTGTTATAAATGGTATCAGAGCAAATAATCGGGTGTCAGATAGGAGCTAAGTGTCATACATGGCAAAGTACTATTTCATGTGAGCAACCTCTTGAACCCATGATGGTTAAGGTGCTACATGGTTGTGGGTACCTCTTGCACCTGTAGGGGTCACCTCTAGTCCTATCTACTCAATGGATGGTTCTTAGATCTGTGTGTGGATACTGACGAGGACGTCAGTTACTTAAGTTGGGGAGATTATGAAGACCCACTTAAGTAGTAATAAGTGAAACTCTTAAACATCAAGATGCCTTTTTAGATAACGGTGGAGTTCTTGATAAGAACTCCAAAGTTAAGCGTGCTCATGTGGGAGCACTCCCAGGATGGGTGACCTACTGGGAAGTTATCTTCTGAGGGCAAAATCGTGAGATCTTTCAGATCAAAGCGGACAATACCTTGGTGCTTAAGAGTTTTGAGCTGTTATAACCAGCCACCAGCCAAAGATCGCTAAATAAGAATATTAGGTATAAACATATAGAAACAAAAAATAGCAGAAAGAACAGGAAGGAGGAGGGGAGCTATTTAGGCCGAACCCTAAGAGAACGGCTACGACTCTCAAGCTTGTGGGAATCCTGAATTGTCGACTGATCATTCAAAATACAACCAATAGCATTTACGATGGTGAGGGATTTCCCCTTGCTAGAAGAACAGCATTTGCGAAAGTTACGCAAACTTCACATCATTTGATTCTCACAAATGAGATTAAAAATCACATCTCAAAATAATTTTGTTCAAGTTTTTTGCACCAAAGTTGATTTGAAAAATACTTTTGATTATTTAGCATGTTTGTACCTCCTTCGACTAAGAAGATAAATAGAAAGGAGTTTCTTCATTTGAAATAGGGATGATGTTCTTATGACTAGCTGTAAAATGCCCTAACTCTAAAATATATTAATTTTATTTATATTCCGTTAAACGATGTCTGACGTCGTCTAACGTAACGGTGGATCATGCTGTTTGCTGCTGAAACTGACGACGTAGATCGCTGGCGGATCCTGCCGTTTACCGTTGTTCGATCCTAAAATTTTGCACACATTCTCCTATGTATTGGTAACAAATCATTATGAGACACAACATCTTAGCTTTGTCTTTAACATGCTCAAAAATAACTCCAAAGTTACGAAAAAAATCTATTTTTATTTAAATATGCAAATGAATTTGATACGTAGAATTATTTTAATTGTATTATTTTTAACATTTTTGAGCTTACTATCCTTGAATGTATATATCCATTGCATGTACCATAGCATTATACTAAGTTAAATTACATTTTTCTTATTTTCCGTAATTGCTTGTAACAAATATATATGTGGTGAGAGTCTTTGAAAGTAGAACAAAATTGAATATGTACAAGTAGGGTTTGCTAGCAACCATGAAAAAATAAGAAGACATCTAGTCCACTAGAAATGAGCAAAAGATCCAGAGGAAATACTTACCAAAATGATATTTATGTGAATAATTACCGACTAGTAATTGTCATTCATAGAAGCTTTGGGGTCCTATGCCTAAAATAATATATTTATGTTACATATTAATTTATGCTAAGTTATTTTCATTCATATTATACTTTGAAATTATTTGAGCTACTTGAGTATGACAAGTTATTTGCTGTTAAAATTAGCATAACTTTCAAATTGTAATGATGATATTTCATTCACACTTTATTGCATTGATTTTATAACTTATATAGGATGTTAGAAATTAATATTTTTAGATGATCTACGCACTCTTACTGGATTGGCAATATTGACAATTAATACAGGTCAAGAGAATAAGCGGAAGCTAACTTGATTTTAAGAGTTAAAAATGATTCTATTATCAAGATTAAGACGAAAAAGCTAACTTGATTTTAAGAGTTAAAAATGATTCTATTATCAAGATTGAGACGAAGACTCATTATTTTGAATTTTGTTATATTTAATATTCATTTAAGTTAAGATAATTTTTATAACTTTAATTTAAATTTTTGACTCAGTGATATATGGATACTATTTTATTTAGTATTTTTTTTTATGAATGCTTATTCTTGAATTAGTACTTAAAACTCCCAACCTTATCTTCTGGTCATTATAATTGGTATCAGAGCTAGGTTGAGAAAACTCTAATGATAATTCGAGCAGAGTCATGACCAACAAAATAAAGGAGTAGAGATTGAATGTTATGAGTTTAGTAGAAAATCATTAATTATAGTGTTCTTATTAGTGAGAACATTATCTCCTAGGTAAATGGATCACCCCAACCAAATTAATAGCTCTTCCTTGGATGATAGAGGTTGTTAGACAACTCTAAGCACTAATGGTCCCTCCTCTCCTAACAACATGATGATCTATCTGTTCAACCATGATGGAGAGAATCAAATGTTGCAATATATGAGCATAATGGCTCAATTTATAAACAACCAACAAACACAAGTACTATCGCCTGGACCAAAAGAGATGAAGTCTCAGATTCCAACCCCCAATGTTCGATGGAATGATAAATCCTTTCCAAGTGAAAGAATGGATTAAAAGGATCGAAAAGGAATTCAAATGTGCAAGGAGTGACCAAAAAGTAGCATTGGCTACTTATTTTCTCATTGACTCCGCCGAGAAGTGGTGGAAAACTGTAATGATCATTACATTTCCAGAAAGAGCTGAAGAAGAAATTGTTTTGCCATAATTTGTGAAGGCATTCCTTGGGAAGTGTGTGCCTCAATTTTCTTGTCAAGAAATGAAGAAGTAAGTGCTCAATTAAAGCAAAGAGGCCACACAGTGACTGCATGCAAAGTGGAATTCACCATTTAGCAAGCTTTGCACCAGAGATAGTAGCCTCAGAAGACATCAGATGCCCCTTATTCTTAAGTGGCTTAAGTGACTCATTCCAAAACATTCTCACACCTTTCCATATATCTAAATTTCCTCAAATGGTATAAAAGACTAAGTTAATGAAGACACAAGAGAATCAGTCATCTCAAAAATTTAAGAGGCCAAGCATGCCCCATCCTATTCTACATAAGAAGTCTCACTGCTTTAGACCTCAAGGGAGACTTGACAACATTCAGGGCAACACTGCTCAAGATCCCATAAAGAACACTACTTGTAGATTTTGTTGCAAATTTTATTCTACAAACATGTGTTTTACTGAAATGGGTCAATGTCATCACTGTGGAAGACAGAATCATATAGCAAAATTTTGTCATGCTACATATACAATAACTGGACATTAGATTTCTAATAATGATAAAAAAGTTTCTAAGTAGCAGAACAAACCTCAAGCCAATAGAGGAAGCAATATTGGCTCAAGCAGTGGTACCAAGAATCCAATAGCGCAATCCAGAATCTTTAATTTGACAAATGCAGAAGCAAGGGAAGAACCTGATATTATGATAAGTACCATCTTATTAGTTTCAAATCCTTGCATAGTTCTCTTTGATTATGGAGCTACACATTATTTCACTGCTTTGAGTATAGTTAAGAAACTTTCTTTATCTATTGAGAAACTATCATTCGCTCTTAAAGTAATCTTACCATCAAGAGATTTATTATAAACAAATAACTATTGTATGTGTGAAATAGAAATAAATGAGAGTTTATGGGAAGCCAAACTAACCATCCTCTCTATTAATACCTTTGATATAATCCTGGGTATGGATTGGATGAGTCTAAATTGAGCATTAATCGACTATGCTAAGAAAAAAGTGTATTTACATCACGGAAATAAGAAGTTTTTATTCGTTGGTTAAATATATGCTATTATTAATATCATTTCTGCAAATAAAGCTGAGAAATGATTAGAAAGGGATACCCTAATTTCTTAACCGTACTATCAAGTGCCGAGAATAAATATGTGACTTTCAATGAAACACCAATTATTTGTGAAAATGCGAATGTCTTTCCAGAGGAACTTCCTGGCTTATCGCCCCCAAGAGAGGTATAGTTCAGCATTGAACTAATAGCTATGATGAATCTTATCTCTAAATCACCTTATAGGATGGCACCAAAGAAATTACAAGAACTTAAGGAGCAACTTCAAGAGCTATATGAAAGCAATTTCATCCAACCTAGCAGTTCCCCTTTGGGAGCCCCAGTATTATTCGTTAAGAAGAAAAATATAACTACGAGATTATGTATAGATTATCGCAAACTTAATAAGGTAACTATCAAGAACAGATACCTGTTATCTAGAATTGATGATCTCTTTGATCAACTAGTTAGTGTCACAATATTTTCAAAAATTGATCTAAGATCTGGTTACCACAAACTTTATATAAGAGAAGAAGATATTCCCAAATTTGCATTAAGAACTTATTATGGGCATTATGAGTTATTAGTATTGTTATTTAGATTAACCAACATCCCATCTTATTTTATGAATTTAATGCAATGAATATTGAAGCCATATTTAGATTCATCTATCATTGTATTCATTGGTGATATACTAATTTATTCTAAGGGTACTACTGTAACGACCCCAATATCGGATAAGAGCTGAACCTAACATTGGAGCGTTACCTTAGCATTTAATATCTAATTAGAAGAAATATAATCAAATACTATATGCTAAGTTGGCTAAGTATCTTTATGAATAGTTGTTAAGTTAAAAATAGTTTGCAATAAAAGTATGTAGGGAGCATGTAGGAAAATATACAATAAGTATGTATAAAACATGTAGTAAATATCTACTCATTCAATCAAAGCAGTTTCAAAATAAGTAAACTCAGCACAGAATATAGGTAAAAATATCACAAGTAATTTAAGTTATTACATGCCTTTAATTAAAAGAGTAAGAAAATAATATCACTCTCTAACATATTATAAAAGTAAGTAATGAAGTAAGCAGACACAAATTTATAAGATCTTCAAGTGCTAGGTCCAGCTCCACCTGAATTATAATACTCCTGATCTATTATATTTTAGTATTTAAATATAATAGGGTAAAACCAAGAAAAAAGAGAGTAGTTAGACTAAATAGTCTAAAAACAATTTAAAATTGGAAAATTTAATTTGAAGTTTATTTAGATATCACAACTAATTTACAATTTAAATAAGCAATGGAGCATTTGAAAGCATTCTAGTAAGAAAATAAAATAAACACAACTGTAAAGAAGAATAGTTGAAAGTAAGATGAGTAAGAGTACTCACATGTATTAATCTTTCTAGCATGCAACCAAAAATGTAAGGAAAAAAACATCCTAAAAGAGATTAGAAACTACTAAAGTACATTTAAAAGTAAAAGAAATAAAGCATGCATATGTTCAAATAAAATTATGCTAAGTAAGCAAAAGAAAATCAGTGAAGTATTTAAATGAAATTAAAGCAATATACACTGCATTCTATATGAACTGTAAGTAAGTAAAGCATAATACTGAAAATAGAAAGTGTAAAGCATAGTAAGTAAAGAAGGATCTTAGTCTCATGGACTAAGAATATATAATCTAGAAATATACAATGGAAATATAGCTAAAAGTCTATAAAGAGATCTTACAATCAATAAGATTATATAAGACTCATATAATATTAGTTGAAGTTATTTAATGGAAGCTTCATTATGTGGGCATATACAGAATAACATGAGGAGTTAAGCATATTTGCCCAATTAATAAGAAAAGCGGGGTTTCAATGAAAATAACACTCACACTCACCTTCTAAGAATGTGAGATATCCTTATTTCTTCTATAGCCTACCCTTATTTATTCACCATAATATAAACTCCTATAATTTTATTATGAAAGTTTTATTCATGCACAATGTCTTGTATGTATATTCAAAGGAAGAGTCTCAAAGCTAAGCAAGCATTCACAGAAGTAAACTATATGATATTCGAAGTTGTCTAATTTTAATGATCTACTTAATGATTGGAGCTAATTGAGCTCCTAATTGACTTGTAGATATTGATCTTCAAGTCAACTTTAAGTAATTGTAGAAGTGAAAGAAATTTGGAAAATAGTATTTTAATTTAACATATGAAGTGACAAAATATTTTATAATTATATTCAAGCAATTGGTGTTGGTGATAGATCTCAACACCACCGAGCGCAGAACTCCTTCTCTCAGCAGAAGCAATTGACTAAGGAGTGCGCTCAGATTCGAGGACCGGAGTTGCGTTGACGGTTACCAAGCAACTTAGCAATTACAAAACCACAAGAGTAAAGTCACAGCACATGCATGTAAGTTCACAACACACAATAAATATCCAAACACAAAGAAATACATGGAAAACCCAAGAACAAGAAAAATCACAGAGCCACATCACAAAAATTCCACTAGAATAACTTGAAGGTTACAAAGTTACAAAGAGATTACACCTCGACACAAATGCTCCATCTCTTACTCTAGAATAGAGAGGAGAGGAAGCAACCACCACCTAGAGTGACTCCTCCAACATGCAAGGGCTAACTTGCACTACAGCTTCCTTAGGGCTCAACCTATGGATCTTCACCTCACAACAGCTTCCAGCATCCAATCTGAAATACCAGCCTTGTTATCTTCTCTCAACTTCTTTGCTTAAGTACCTAGCTAAAATTAAGAACCTAAAAGGTCCAAAATGCCCTCCAATTTGCTTAGGGCATAACATGGATAGAGCATTTTTCCTCCAGGTGATACGGCATGTCGTAGCTCCCGGCTCTCGGGTTGAGACTCGCTGCGGCGCGCTGCAGCGCCTACGTCTCAGGTTGGCATCTGCTGCGGTGCACCGTAGCGCATGCGTCTCAGGTTGGCATCCGCTGTGGCATGCCAGAGCACCCGCATCTCGAATTGAGCCTATTGCGACGTGCGGTAGCGCTCACGTCTCAGGATGAACCTGCTGGGTTGTGATGTGGTACCGGTTTTTGCTACGGTGCGCCGTAGCACCCGCTTCTTGGATTGAGCCCACTGCGGTGCACAGTAGTGCCCGCATCTTGGGATGGACCTGCTGGGGCGCGCTGTGGTTCCAGTTTGGCTGCGGCGAGCTGCAATGACGATTTTTGCTGCAGTGTGCAGCACCTGCTTCTCTGTTGCTGACCGTTGATGCACGCGATAACTCATCTGTCTAGGGTTGGGACTGCCTGGGCGCACTGTGGTGCACCACAGTGTGCTTCAGCACCTGTGCTGTTCCTGGACACTAAAGGTCTCCACAACACAACAATCTCTCACTTGGAGACCCTTAGGAAGTCTTTCCCTCTTTTCCTCCATTGACCCTTCACTGTCCTATTTGGTGTCTGTCAAGAGACATGGTGTGGCTCACCCCATCCTCTCTTAACATACCAAGGCCAACTAAAGCTGCACATATCTTTAGTTTCTCCACTATTACTGCTTTAGTAAACATTTCAGCTAGATTCTTAGAAGTTTGGATCTTCTCCAATCCTAGTTGTCCTTCTTTCAATAGTGTTTGGATAAAATGGTGACAGAGTTGAATGTGCTTTGTCCTAACATGAAAAGCTTCATTCTTTGCCTGATGAATAGCGATCATACTATCATTGAAGAGCCTCACATACTTCTGCTCCTTGACCAATTATGCCATGAAACCCTTCAACCATATCATCTCTTTGCTTGCCTCAGTGATGGCAATGTATTATGCCTCAATGGTAGATAATGACACGATATTTTGTAGCCTGGAGAAACAGCTCACTACTGCACTTCCCAATGTATACACATAATGTGTAGTGCTTCTCCTGCTATCAACATCTTCTACAAGAATTGAATCTACATAGCCCTGTAAAATAATGCCAGATCTCCCAAAGCATAAAGCTTTACCCCCTGCACCTTTCAGATACTTTAAGATCCACTTGACCACATCCTAATGGTGCTTCCCTGGGTTTCCCATGAATCTTCTAACCACTCCCACTGCAATGGAAATATCCAGTCTTGTGCAGATCATCGTGTACATCAAGCTCCCAACTACAAAAGCATAAGGAACCTCGGCATATGTTCCTTGTCTTCTTCAGATTTCGGCATCTACTCCTTTGATAAGCTGAAGTGACTTGCTAGGGGAGTGCCCACTGGCTTTGCTTCACTCATGTTGAATCTTTTGAGCACTTTTTCAACATATTCTTTCTGTGACAGCTTCAAAATTCCTGCGCTTCTCTCCTTGTTGATTCTCATTCCAAGAATCTACTTGGACGGCCCTAAGTCTTTCATGTCAAACTTCTTTGAAATAATTTCTTTTAGTGTCTTTATCTCCTCCATGTCTGATCCTATGATCAACATATCATCCATATATAATAATTGAATGATATAAGAGGACTTACACTGCTGTATGTAACAACAGTGTTCCGCTTTGTATCTCTTGTACCCTAATTCTGACATGAACCTGTCAAACTGTTTGTACCACTACCTTGGTGGCTGCTTTAAGCCATGAGGCTCTTCTTGAGCTTGCACACTAGCTCAAACTTTCCTTTCTCTTGAGCCTTGTACCCTTCAGACTGTTACATGTATAGCTTCTCTTCCAATTCTTCATGAAGGAATGTAGTTTTAACATCCATTTGCTCCAGATGTAAATCTTCAACTGCAACAATGTTCAGCACAACCCTGATGGTTGTCATCTTCATAACTGGGGTGAAGATCTCACTATAGTCGACCCCATACCTTTGCTGGAAACCATTTACTATAAGTCTTGCCTTGTAGCATTTGCTCCCGTTTGGCTCTTCCTTCATACGATAAACCCACTTGTTCTGAAGACCCTTCTTCCAGTAGGTAGAGGTGCCAACTCCCATGTCTCATTTAACATAAGTGATACTATTTTATCATTCATGGCTGCCTCCCACTTTATTGAATCTTCAACTTAAAGTGCTTCTTCCAAGTTTTCTGGTTCACCACCATCCGTTAGTAACAGATAAAATAAGAAAGGAGAATACCTCTATGGTGGTCTAAAGACTCTTGTGGATCTCCTTAACATAGGTGTTTATGGTTCAACATTCACACCCTCCTAAGCTTCTTCATGTTCTCCAACATCTGGCTCAATGATGTCATCAATCTCTATGTGATGGGGTTCTCCATTTGAAGCATCCTTGTAATCAGTTTTGACTCCAATACAATCATTATATATTTAACTTTCCTTGAAAGTGACATCCCTACTTCTGATAACTTTCTGGTTCTGATTGTCCCAGAATCTATAATCAAACTCGCCCGTACCATATTCAACAAATGTGCACTTGATCGCATTAGCATCAAGTTTGCTCCTGGATCCTGCATCAATGTGCACATAGGATGAGAAGCCAAATACCTTGAGGTGGTTCAATTTCACCTCCTTTTCGCTCCAAGCTTCCTCGGGGATCCCTTCATTTAAGGGTACAGAAGGTCCCCTATTGATTAAATACAGAGTTGTGTTAATGGCTTTAGCCTAGAACTGCTTTGGAAGACTTGCATGCAATATCATGCTTCTGGCTCTTTCTATGATTGTCCTATTCATTCATTATGCAACACCATTTTGTTATGGTGTTCTAGGGACTGTGAACTCCCTCTTGATGCCTCTCAAGGCACATAACTCATTGAACTCCTTATCATAATACTCACCATCATTATCATACCTTAAGTATTTTAGCTTTAATTCTATCTCATTCTCCACCAAAGCTAACCACTTTCCAAATATATCAAACACATTAGATTTATATTTTAGAAAGTAAACCCATACCTTCCTAGTATGATCATCATTGAAGGTGATGAAATATGTGGCTCCACTTATGGAAGAAGAAGGAGTGGCCCCATATGTCTGTATGCACAACTCAAGTTTCTTGCCTTTCAGCTCCCTTCCAGCTTTGGAGAATGAAACCTTCTTTAGTTTGCCCAGCATGCAGTCTTCATATAAATCTAAGTCTACTGACTTCAGTCCTTGGAGTTTCCCCTTGACTGTAGGGATTTCAACCCACTCTCGCTCATATGGCCAAGCCTTCGGTGCCATAGATCTGCATCTATCTCTTCTGCAGCTGCAATAGTATCAGACACTTTATTGTTCAAGTAAAGTGAACCTTCCATATTGCCCCATGCAATAAAGAGTGCACCCTTGGTGACCTTCCATGAGTCTCCTGTGAAACAAGTGCTGTAGCCCTCTCTAGCTAACTGGCTTACTGAGATCAAATTTTTTCTTAGACATAGCACATGACTAATATCCACGAGCTTCCAATCTGTGATGCTTGGTAGCTTAACATCTGCATGACTTTTGCTAATGATGTCGCATGCCTTATCATCTCCAAGATACACTTTCCCCAAGTCACCCTTGGTGTAACTCTTGAAGGCACTCATCAATGGAGTGGCATGAAAAGATGAGCCCGAGTTTTCAACCCATGACTCTATGTTGACAAGTGAGAGAATCAAAGCATCATGATCCTCCTCAACTAAAATATTCATAATGGGGTTCATCATCTTTACATCACCACTTGACATCTTCAGGGTAGGGCATTCCTTCTTGAAGTGACCTGCCTTCTCATAGTTTTAGCAATTTGGCTTTGCTTTTCCAGGTCTTGATTTTTCTCATTAAGATATTGATCTATTTCTGATATATCTCATCTCAGCATTTCTTCCCCTGCTCTCAGTTTTCAGTGCTGAGGTAGATGCATCTCCATGACATTTCTTCTGCACCTCCTCATTCAGCACAAGCCCAACGATGTCGTCGAACTTCAATGATGCATTTCCAGATGAATTGCTGATGGTTGTAACTAGCCCATCACAACTGCCCGGCAATGAAGATAGGAACAACAGAGCTCGGACCTTGTCACCAAAACTGATGCCCACCGAACTCAATTGGCTTGTCATGGTGTTGAACCCAATGAGGTGTTCAGTCACTAAATAGCCATCCATCATCTTCATATTAAACAATCTCTTCATTAAGAAAACCTTATTCGAAGCTAAAGGCTTCTCATACATCCTTGTCAGGGCTTTCATGAGATATACAGTAATTTTCTCATTAACAATGTTAAAGCAACATAAGAGGACAGAGATAAATAAATTAAACCTAGTGCAGTTCTATCAAGAACTTCCCATTCTTCATTAGTCATAGCTGTAAGTTTCTTGTCAACTCCTTTTAATGGAAGACACAACTTCTTCTGGTAGAGCAGATACTCCATCTGCATCTTCTAGAATGCAAAATTCATTCTGCCGAATTTCTCAATTTTGTGTCTCATCTCTTAGGCCATTGCTCCCACCCAAACAACAAAGCCTAGAACCAACTAGGTAATCCTCTCTCTGATACCACTTGTTGGTGATAGATCTTAGAACCACCGAGCGCAGAACTCCTTCTCATAGCAGAAGCGATTGACAAAAGAGTGCGCTCAGATTCGAGGACCGGGGTTGCGTTAACGTTTACCAAGCAACATAGCAATCACAAAACCATAAGAGTAAAGTTACAACACATGCATGCAAGTTCACAACACATAATAAAAATCTAAACACAAAGAAATATGTGGAAAACCCAAGAATGGGAAAAACCATGGAGCTACACCACAGAAAATTCACTAGAATAACTTGAAGGTTATAGAGTTACAAAGAGCATATCACCTCAACACAAATGCTCCAGCTCTTACTCTAGAATGTAGAGGAGAGGAAGCAACTACCACCTGGAGTGTCTCCTCCAACATGTAAGGGCTAACTTGCACTGTAGCTGTAGCGCCCCGCCCCGTCGCCACGCGCAAAAAAGAGATATATGATAAGATTTTGGCGACAGAGCGGTGCACTACTCGGGAAGGACAAGGTGGGTATATAAGCAAAACTCATCTTCCCGAATAGGCTAGTAAGAACTGAGCCATGTTGAAGGCTGCTGACTTGAATCCTAAGAGTAGGATTGAGAGTCAATATCTAAGACAAGGATAAAATGCTCATCTTAGATATTAGACTAGTACGCATATAGGGTTCAAGGAGGTAATAAAGAACTTGATATACGTTATCAATATATATCAACATTTCCAGTATGCTAATCACATCATAATACTAAGTATAGTAGTATAACAGAGTGCAGAAGCTACAAGCAAATCATCCAGAATACATTCATCACAAGCATATAATAGCCATTCATCTCAGAAAAAGGAAAGTAGAGTACATCTAGAATTTATTACAAACCATTTAAATACGGAAATATAGAGAGTCTATCTAAAGTACTGAAATGAGAAAATAAATGAAAGCAGGTACTTGGTCCACTACAACTCCACATGCTCCTCCTGGGTCTCTGGTACGTTATCCTGACCTGTCTCCACAAACTGCTCAGGATCTAGCAAATTGCCGGATCCTAAAAGTACCCTGTGTTAGACAAGAAGTCTAACACAACGAACTAACTATACAAAACTAAATAGAACAGAACAAAATATACAAGTAAAGTAAACTGTAAAAAAGCTAAAAAGAAATACGTAAGTAAAGAAGACTGTAAATGTTAAATAAATACAATGGTAAAGGCTATGCAAAAACGGGGCTATCGCCAAATGAAACTGAAAGTTTAAGAAACATTGATATGAAGGGGATGCTCTATGCTGCACTATATGCCACTCAAGGAATGTACACAAATATGCTATACCACTGTATATCACAGAATTATCACTGAAGGCTTATGAGTAGTACGGTCCAATGTAAACACACTAGTTAGAAAGTTAGTATAGTGACGCAGATGCACCATGAAGTTCCCCAGTCTGTATGTGTAACATTCCGTAACCCATACTGTATCACTGATACCCATGTGTCACAATAGAAGGAATGGTTTAAATTCATGTTTATGCTTATGCTTATGCCACTATATTGAATGAATGAAAATCCCGAAATAACTGAAGGGTTTGGTAAGAAACAATAATGAATTCTAAGTCACCACTGTGCAGGATCCTGCTAAAAGGATCCTGTCTTCTAATTTCTAGATCGATATTTAGTTAAAGTTGCTTAGTTGCTTATAGATCATTAGACGGGGTGATTGTATACACATAATTAATATGCTGTAAAAGTAGAGTTCTTATCACTTAGTTTGATTAAGCCACCTTAACAAAGTGATCTTCATTAGGAGGCACCATCTGATGATGATTTTGTATCTCAAACTAAGTATTAAGTCACTAAACTCACAATCATATTTAGTGTCTTAAGGAAGGTGGATCCCATTACTTAGTTTATTTGAGCCATACCTAATGAAGCGATCTTCGCTAGGAGGCATTGCCCGATGGCAATTTGTCTTTCAATTAAACTAAGGAATGGGTACCCATTTAATACACTCTTAAGATCAATTGATTTACTCTAAGTGAAGTTATATCCACCTAAACCCGCAGGATAGCACAAAGATAAATCTCACTTAGAGTGACTCAACCAATACTGAAAATTACTGGGGACCAGTGATATGGATATACTATACTACACCATCCAATAGTCAAGGTTCAATCAAGTCTAATTTAATAGAACAAGGATTTATCAAGACTACAAGTCCTAAAGTAATAGGTAAGTCCTATACAAGGTTTTACCAATCAAGAGTGATAAAAAATCACTTAGTATGGATTCTACCATGAGGTGGTGTATATTTTCTAATGTTTTATGTGATTGCTACCACAAGGGCTAAGATCAATCTCTAGGGTTATGTGATCTTCTAAGCTTCTACCTCAAAGATTCATACAAGGTCTCCTACCTCAAAGAATGTGAATTTATGTCTTTTAATATTTCAAGACGATCTTATGAAGAGGATACTTAAGAGTCTTCCTTCTAAATTTTGATATTAACCACTTTAACTATACTTCATAATTTGATTTGAGATGATTAGATCAAATGACTTAAGCACCTGATCACTACTAAATCTAAGATTATGGGATTGAAATCAAACATATTGTTAAGGTTTAGATCACTTGTTTAATCAAGTTGTATTAATAGTCTTTTCATGCAGATCTATTACTGAAGAGAAATAAGGGAATTTTACGGTTTGATTCAGATAGTGAAATCACAAAGGATTATTATTAACCTTAATTTGTCTAATTCAAATGTTTAGAATCAATAATAAATCAAATGCACTATTGGAAAATGTTCAATTCATAGTCTTGAAATCAAATTAGTTAAATTAGGGTTCTTAAGGATTTGGATTCTCCTTAAGTAGATTAGGGTTTGACCCCTTCTATATCTTAAGCAAAATCAAGCATGTAATTAAAGGTCAATGTCAAATCAGTGGGTTAATTATGTATATTGGTGGCAAATATCAGACCTAGATCGAGTCTTAAAAGCTTGATCCAAATCTTAAGATTTTCTTAAGTTAATTAGGATATTAGGGTTTTTCAATTCTTTAGATTTATTCCAGTGTGCTTAACATTTTTTTTATCTAGGTGAATCCACCACACTTAACTTGCTGTTATAAGTCAAAAAATTTTTCAATCTTGTAAAACAACAATTTACTTTGTGCTAATTAAACCCTAATTCCATTCAAAAAGGATTAACACATAAGTATAAATATAACCATTCAAATTGCATGAATTTTAGTACACAAATTCTATTTAACCATACAAGTAATCAGAGCCTAAGTTTGCTAAGATCCAATGAGTATAAATCCTAGTATTCACTAATCATAATTTAACAAAATTAGGGCATAACTAGAATTACATAACTCAAGAAAATAATCTACTTAGCCATGCATTCTAATTCTCACAAGTGAACTAATGGCACCGTAAACATGCAATTTAGATAACTAAAATTGCTAATTTACCTTAATCAAGATCCACTGTAATTAGGAATAATTAAAGATTTAACCATAAGATGTATAATTTTATTTTATATTTAGATCCTTGATGATTTTCTGATTATTTTCATATATGATATCATAGGGTTAGGACCAGTGGATTAAAAGTTATTCAAATAATACATTATGTATTTTTATTTAATCAAAATCCTATGATTTGATTATTGGAATTTTTTTTCTTAAGGAAAATAGGTCCAATAATTCGATATTAATTAAAATGGCTCGGCCCGTAATCCAAATCGCGTGGGTCGACCGCGGCCCGGGAGACCCGGCACTGTCGCACCGCGCAGGTCGTGGGTCTACCCGGTCCGCACAGTGCCGTCGTCCCCGCTCCTTCGTCCCGACGGATTGGGCTGATTAGGGAAACCCTAATCGCCAAATTATGATGCATCCAGACCACGACTCGACCAGGACTTGATCGCTACACGATCACCGTGGTCAAACACATCGGATGGGACTCGAAGCCCCCCCTGTGAGGAGGTCTGGATTAGCCAGACCTTACTCACCCGAAGGCTTCTTCATTAGAACTACTGTGGGGAGATAATTCTCCTCATAGAGGCCACGCCCGACCCTCGGCTCGATCCCTACACCATCAGGGAGGTGAGGCGGATCGAAGCCCTCTGGTCTTAGGGTATGGGATGGACTGGATCGCCGGGTCCTTACTCAACCGAGGTGATCATTTAGAAATTTAATCTGATCGATCGATTTGATCGATCGGGGCTAGCCTAGATCTTAATCTCGATACCCTTGGGTTCGAGACAACAATACTGACTCAGGTGCATCAAAATGAGCAAGGCCCGAGCCTCATTGGCTCAAAACCAGTAAGTGGGGGTACCTAGTTTTGTCGGGAGGGCTTGCAGATGATGTAGAGGGGATTGCAGGCTAGCTGAGCTTCCTTGAGCTTCACCGAGAGTTCCTGAACTCCAGGAGACTCTCCTATCAGCGGTACACGAGCTCGGGAACGCCTGGAAGAAGCTTCAGCAACTCGAAGTTTCAGCAATGGCGGCGACTATGCAGAGGGCTCAATTGATCAGCAAAGGGTCTAGGGAAGGATTACTGAGGCTATTTATAGCCTTGGAGAGGTGTGGGGAAACTTCTGGAGGGCTGGCTCGGGCTGGAGAGGGCCCTAGAGGTCGAGCCATGGCCAAGCTCTCGAGATTCCAATTTGAGCTCAGACGGGCCACGAGGCCCAATTGGGGTACCTAGCCACTCCAAGGAAGTTGCTAATGGCCTTGCTGAGCTGGAGAGGGGAGTGGCAGACCGGATGGGCAGCTGGCAGTACGGGGATCTTCTCGGTCGGATACGCGGATGGGTGGGGACGAAGATCCACAGTGCCGGGTGCCTTGGATGCCATCTGATCTATCGATCAGATGGCGCTACAGCTGGGATCGCCCGGATCCTAATGGCCGGTCGCGAGGATGATCCTGGCCGTAGGATCCATGGGGTGGATCCAACGACAGATCTGTGGTTTCGCGGAATCTGATCCTAGCCGTAGGATCAATAAGGCGCAACGGCCAGATGTGCGGGATCCCGCTGTCGTGTGACCCGGGCGCCGCAGCGGATCGCCCACGGTCCACACAGTGGATCCCGGCCGTTTATTTAGTTTTAGGGGTTAAATGCAATTCTGAATTAATAGGAACCCTTAAGTGCAATTGATCCATTTTAATTTAATTGGAATTATGGCCCAAATGATTTCCAAATTGCACCAAAATTTCACACTTAGCTAATTTGGGGGTGAGGAATTCAAAAATGCAATCAAATTTTAATTCTGAGGTAAAAATATTTTAGGTCTAATCTAGGGTATCTATACTGATCAAATTATCCTTTTGGACTTAGAGATGTCCAATGGACTTCAAATTTTCTAGATATGCTAAGTTTGAGGTTTTATAAACAATGGTATTTGAAAATTGATTAGGTTACCTATATTTTTGCAAGGTAACAACCTAGGGTTGTTACAGTAGCTTCCTTAGGGTTCAACCTAGGGATCTTCACCTCACAGCAGCTTCGAGCCTCCAATATGAAATGCAAGCCTTATTATCTTCTCTCAACTTCTTTGCTTAAGTAACCATCTGAAATTCAGACCTTGAAAGGTCCAAAATGCCCTCCAATTTGCTTAGGGCGTAACCTGGACAGAGCAGTTTTCCGCCAAGCGCTACGCGCCCGGCTCTCGGGTTGAGACCCTCTATGGCGCGCCGTAGTGCCCACGTCTTGGGTTGAGTCCACTGCGGCGTGCTGTAGTACCCGCATCTCAGGATGGACTCGGTGGGGCATGTGGTGGCACCAGTTTTCGTTGAGGCACGCTGCGGTACGCTGCAGCACGCTGCAACACATGCTTCTCTGTTGCTAACCGTTGATGCGCGTGACAACACGTCCACTCAAGTTGGGACTGCCTGGGCGTGCTGGGGCGCGCTACGGTGCACTATAGCACCTATGCTGTTCCTGGATACTAAAGGTCTCCCAACACAACAATTGGAACTTATTCTACACTTGTCCTAAATTAATGAAATCTAATTGATTAATAATTTAAGTTTAGCAAATTAGTAGAGGAGAATTAAATTGAAGGATACATAGGAGCTCTAGGGCATTTCTGCAATTTTATAAAAAATATAACAAAGTAATCTGCTACAGTGCGCTGCAACGCGCGGTCGCGTGCCGCCGCGGGCTGCAGCGGAAATATTTAAACTATATGAAACAGGCACCCAATTAATTGAATAGTATTTTTTGCAGAATTCACCGCTACAGCGCGCAGTCGCGCGCTGCAGCGGCTTATCGCGGGAATATTTATAATTATTAAATGGGGGCTCAACTAAATGAACAGTGCTTTCTGCGGAATTCACCGCTATAGTGCGCGGTCGTGTGCTGCAGCGGTGTATTGCGGTAATATTTATGATTATTAAATGGGGCTCAACTAAATGAATAGTGCTTTCTGCAGAATTCACCGCTACAGCGCGCGGTCACGCGCTGCAGCGGTGTATCGCGGAAATATATATGATTATTAAATAGGGTCTCAACTAATTGAATAGTGTTTTTCGTGGAATTTACCGCTACAGTGCGCGGTCGCACGCTGCAAACGGTTCATCGTGAAAAACTTGGCAATATAAATCGGGTCGCCAAACTAATTGAACAGTGTTTTTTGCGGAATTGACCGCTACAGCGCGCGGTTTGCGCGCTGCAGCGGGCGGCCGCGGAAATATTTCGCTATACAATTGGAAAAGAAGCACTAGTTGAACAGTGTTTTTCGCAGAATTTCCTGCTACAGCGCGCGGTCGCACGCTGCAGTGGTCTATAGTGGAGGAGTTAGCTAAAATTGCTTAGAACCAAGGTATGCTGAGGCATGCAGCAGGGCGCTACAGTGCGCTCCAGTGCGCTGTAACGGCCCGCCGAATTTTTTTCTAGTCAGAGCATTTAATGCGGCTGGAGACATGACCTTTATCCTGAATGTTGTCTCCAGCCACCATATCCTGCAGCAGCTATTTTTGTAAAGCTTTGAGGTGATGTGTGGCTAAAAAAATGGGATTATTGTCACCTCACCCTAATTTAAAAATTAATGCAATGATGAATTCAGTATTTTTAAAGGAGAAATTTGGTTGCTTATGAGGAGGAGCATGCATCCCCCCTTTCCCTATAAATACCCCTCCTCTTGACTAGAGGAGGGTTCACAATTTTAGCAAGAATTGCCTAAGTAGAGAGGAGAGCCAAAGGAAGAGAGAATTCCCCAAGGGTGACAAAGCAAGTTTTTTGCAAAAGGGAGAAGAGGAAGAAGGCAGCACTAGCATCCTAAGAAGAAGGTAATTAGAAGGAGAAGAAGAATCCCGGAGAACTTCTACGGAGCATTCCTAGTATCTTCTAAACTCAATCTTGTATTTTCTTTTTAGTGACCATGAAAGGGTCTTTTGCTATGTATGTGTTTTCCTTATTTTCTTGTGTAATGAGTAGCTAAACTCCCCTTGGGGAGGGTTGGGATGAAGTCCCAGTTTGGATGATGTAATATTATTGTGTGAATGTTTTCCCTCAAGCATGATGTAATTGTGATTTAAATGCCTTACTAAGAAATTCCTATCAAATTATTCTTGATGTGTTTATAAGGAAAGAACTAAAGAATCCAAGATCTAATAGTCTTGTGCTCCTTAGCTCACCTTTGGTTTGATGCTAGATTTTGAGTGCATGGATGCTTAGAACCATGTGAGAAGGATCTTAAACTCAATGCACCTCAATCTAAGCTCAACTAAAGAGTTGATGCAAGTGATGCTAAGACCCACTAATTGAGCTCGTTAGCTCACATAATTGAGATTGATAAATGAAGTGTTGAGTGCTCATGAACTAAGTGACATAGTCATTGAGCCCAACATGTGATTCTCTCATCTCAACTATATGAGATGCAAAGTGGTGCTCGTAGTGGAAAATCAATGCTTGTGAGATCTTGAAATTTAAGAAAATTTAAACTCTCCTTAAATAAAGAAAAAATGAATTAACTTTAATTCTCAAAAGTCTTACAAAATCTTTATGCTAAAGTAGAACCGAATGTGAGTTCATTTTGTGCATGAGATTTGAACTTGTAAGCCTTTGAGCTAGACTAAAGGACAACAATGTGCACTTGATTTCAATTAAACTAAATTATAAAGCTTGAGAAACAAATCCACACAAGTATTATATCATTGCATGTGGCATGGGCCCAACTCTCCTCTTTCTTTAATCTTGTTATTTACTTAGTGAATATTCTTGCTAATTTGAGACCAACCAACCAATATAAACTATAGCTTAAACATTAGTGAGAATAGATATACTTTAGTGCCAAATCAACCAATTCTTTGTGGTTCGATAAATTCCCGGAAAGTCACACTTTCCACTTATTACTTCAGACCACGTACACTTGCGTGCAAGCGCAGACGTGTATTTATAGTCTGTCATGATGTTTCCATCTCCCAAACAAAGGATGAAGACTATTTGAAATTTAAAATTGGAAATTGAAAGTGATCATCGATCCGACGTGCAGTTGCGAGGAAATGTAATATCTCATGAAGATCATTTTTAAATTCCCAAATCTATGCATCAAGAGATTTTAGTGGAAGGCCACAATTTTGGTTACCAAGTACATCCTGGTAGTTTGAAGATGTATCAAGATTTAATGAAATTATTTTAGTGGCTTGGAATGAAGAAAAACAATGCTGAATTCATAGCAAAGTGTCATGCCTGTAATCTGGTCAAAGATGAACATCAGAAGCCTATAGGACTTCTCCATCCTCTGGCAGTTCCTGAATGGAAATGATTTGATATTTCTATGGACTTCATTATGGGTTTGCCTAAATCAAGGTCTGGTGTTGATTTAATTTGGGCCATTGTCGATTGACTGAACAAATTGGCACATTTTATTCCTATGCAATAGACCAATTTTGTAGAGAAATTGGCGAAGTTGTATATCAATGAAATTATCAGACTTCATGGGATTATGAGGTCTATTGTATCTGATCAAGATAGCCATTTCACTTATAAATTATGGCAAGCAGTGTATCAAGACTTGGGGACTACCCTAGCCATGAGCACCACTTTTCACCCTCAAATAGATGGTCAAATAGAATGGGTTAATCAGGTACTTGAAGATCTTCTTCGCCTCTATATTCTGGATTTCAGAGAGTTTTGGGAAGATCATATTCCATTGGTAGAATTCACGTATAATAACACTTTCTAGTCAAGTATTGGCATGGCTCCATATGAAGTGTTATACAACAGAAAATGTAGTACTCCCTTAGCATGGTCTAAAATTGGCAGTGTTCAGTTATATGGCTCAGAATTAGTCGAAGAGACAAACATGAAAGTTCAGTTAATTCAACAGCAAATTAAAACAGCCCAGGAATGCCAGAGTAAATATCATGATGCTCATCATCGTACTCTGGAATTCAATGTTGGAGACTTGGCTTACCTTAAGGTTAGTCCGATGAAAGGTGTATATCATTTAGTGTAGCTGGGAAGCTAAGTCTCTACTATGTCGGATCATTTGAAGTTCTAGAGAAGATTGGTTCTGCATAATATAGGTTAAAGCTCCCTGAAGATTTCTTTGCAATCCATAATGTCCACATCTCGTCACTATGGAGATGTCTTCATAATCCTTCTCATCTAATTCAACTTTCACTAATTTCTCTTCAGTTGGATCTTTCCTATGCAAAGGAGCCCATAAAATTATTAGCTCGTTATCAAAAGCAGCTGAGAAATCGCTCTATCCCCATGGTGAAAGTTCAGTGGAGGAATCACTCTCTAAAAGAATCTACTTGGGTGAAAGAGGCCGATACGCAAAGAAAGTATCCAAGTTTTTTTGAAAATCTAAGTATCCATTAAATTCTGAATTTTGTTCTAAACTTCATGCGCTTTTGCTTTTCTCTCTCTAGATGATGTCGAGAACAACATCATTCTTAAGTGGGGAGTCTATAACAACCCTAGGTTGTTACCCTGTTTAATTCTCAATTTAATCAGGCACTAATTTTAATCTCATTATATTTAGAATACTAACTAAAGCTAACCCTATAATTTTTAGGTCAATTGAACCTCTCTAAGTCAATTTAGCCTTTTGATCAGTCTACATTCCCTGAGTTAGACCTAAAATATTTTGATCTCAGAATTTAAATCTGATTATATTTTTGAATTTCTCACCCCCAAATTAGCAAGGGGTAAGAGTTTGGTAAAATTTGGAGATCATTTGGACCATAGTTCAATTTAAATTAAAATGGTTTAATTACACTCTAGGGTTTCCAACAATTTGGATTTGCAAATATGCTCATTTACCCGATTAAATGGTCGGGATCCACTGTGGGGATCGCAGGCGATCCATTGGGGAGCCCGGGTCGCGTGACAGCTATGCTCCCGCTAATCTCATCGTCACGCCTTTAGATCCCATGGTTAGGATTTAATCTCGCGGGATCGAGGATCCATCATTGGATCCATTCTTCTGATCCCACGGCTCGGATCAAATTGGATCCAGTGAGGCGAGGACGATGCCACTGTGCGGGTCGGGCTGACCCGTGACCCGCGCAATATGACAGTGGAGGGGCGAGCCGAGCTGACTAGCGCGGTTTTAAATTTGGGCCTAGCCCGTTAATAATAATAATAGTATTAGTTGGAATTATTTCCCTAAATTAAAATAATCCAATTAATTAAACTTTAGGCAAATTAAAGTGGAAAAATACAGAATAAATTAATTCAATAACTTTTGATCCACTGATCCAAACCCTATGATTTTATAAATCAAATTGATCAAAAACTCATGAGGAATAAGAATATAAAATAATATTGAACTTTTAATGGCTGGATTCTCTAATTTACACTAATTATTACAAAAATTAATTATGGCTGATTAGCATGTATACTTAGCCAAATTACATCATTTAGGTGCCATTGTGTTCCTTATACATTGTAGAATGTATGTGATAAGTGGATTAATTTTTTGATTAATCCATTTTTAATTAAGCCCTAATCTTGTAAATATATGATTTGTTAAAATTAGGGTTTATGATCATCCAAATTAAGTAAACTCAGTTTTTGATTATTCACATGAATAAGTAGAATAAATTACTAAGTTTTATAAATTTCTAATGGATGGATTTATAATTAGGTGCTAATCTATTTGAGTTAATTTAAGGTTTGATTAGTATTAATTGCCTTTTATTTTCTACAAATTTTTGTTATTATGTTTTCATAACAATAGTATGAATGTAAAGAACCCCTCATGTGTATCTTAAACATCTAATCAAGCTAAATTATTTAAAGTAGCATGATTCTTAAATTTATCTTAAGAATCTTAAGATCTTGATCAAGTTATTAACACTTGGTCTAAATCTGAGATTTTCCACCAATAACATACCAAATATATATTACTTTGTCATTGATCTTTAAATCAACAATTGGTCTTAATTGGGAAAGGATAGGGGTTAAGCCTTAACCTATTTGATTAAGATTTGAACCTTAATCACTTAATCAGTTAACTTGATTGAAACATAATTCAACTGACATTATTCCAATAATGCATCTAATTTAGTATTGATCTTAAATCATTGAATCAAAAGTGCTTATATTAATAAAAAACTTATGTGATTGAAACATATGAATCTAAGCTTAAGATCCCTGATTTTCTCTTATATAAGACTCTTAGTATGAGAATGATAATAAAACTGTATCGATTTATGAAATGATCTAAGCTTAACAACCTTCTTAAATTTTATCCCATGATTATAGAATAGCATGTGATCAAATGGGTCTAACCATCTGATTTGATCAAATCAAATCAGGCTTAATAAATGAAACTTGTGGATTTAGCACAAATGTTAGAGGTGTGGGATCTTGATGATTTTGCTAGATGAGTGTTTTGAAATATCTGAAAACCTTAATATATGTTTAAACATTGAGGTAGGAAGAGCCTATTATGACATATTGAGGTATAAACTTAGATGATCCTCCTTAACCTTAGAATTTGATTCTTGAACCTTGTGGTAGAATTCACCGAAGGTATTAGTATGAGAATTCTCCCATGTGGTAGTAACCTATATTGAGCAGCCTTTTGGTCACATCCTTGGAGCCTTATGTAGAATTCACCCAAATAGAGTCAGGATACATAGCTTTGGTAAAGCTTTGGATGTTAAATAGAACTGATTGAGCTCAGATTATTAGTTGGTTATGTTTATGCATACCCGTGGTGCTGAGTCACTACAACAATATTCAGGTTTGGATGAGTCACTCCAGTGTAGACTTATGACCAGGTGCTATCCCGAGAGATTAGATGAATACAGTCCTGCTAGAGTAAATCCTCAAAACTTAAGAGGGTGAACTAGATTCTTAGTTTGGGAGAAGAATAACTATAACAAGGTCTTGCCTCCTATCTTGGTGCGCCTTAATAAGTGCAGTTATAAGCAAAATAAGTATTAAATTCACCACTCTTGGAGACAAACAACCATGTGTATACAACCTTTCCAACGGATGAATTCAAGTAAAATCTTAAGTGAAAGAATCAAATCTCTGGAGTTGGATCTAGGCATCAGAATCCTTTAGTAGGATTCTGCATAATAGAGACATTTGATTCATAATCTAATTTTAAGGCATTTTTTAAAATTTTGGATTTTTAATACATGTAGTGTAGAGATATGAGCATGAGCATAAGTATGATGTATGAGTATCAGTGATGATTTATGGGTTACAGAATGTTACATACATCAATATGGAAAATTCAGGATGCATCGGAATCACAGTAATCTGTATTTCTCAACAAGATGTATGTAGACATTGGACCATATGACTAATAGCAGTTCAGTGATATTTTGATTGCATATCAGTAGTATATAGTATTGTGGCATATGCAGTTGCATGACTTAAGTGGCATACAATATAATTTTACATGTTATTTACTCAGTTTCATATCATATACCGTTCTTATTCATTTTCAATATTCAGTGTACAGTCAACTTTACTTTTTTCTATAATTTCAATTTTGCACAGTTTAATTTCAATTATTAAGTCACTTTTATAGTTTTTATACAGCTTTATTTCATATTATTTTAATTGTTAAGTAAATGCTTAAGAACTATTTAGATTAGTTTTGATGTGTTAGACTTATTGTCTAACACGTGGTACTTTTGGAATCTAGTAATTTGTTAGATCTTGAGCAGCTTGTTGAGCCAGGCTAGGTGGATTCTCAGGAGATTTAGAAGGAGTTTATGGAGTCTTAGTGGATCTTCCTTCAACCACACTATTTCTTTCTATTTTTATTTCAATTTAGTAATTATGCTTTATTTTAGTATAATTTTAGTAAATCATTTGTAATTATTTATGGATGTATTTTTTTTTCTTTTTCTGAGATGAATGTTTATTTCAGCTTCTATGATGAATATTTTCTAGATGTATGCTTAGCTTATGCACTCTTTTTATATATTATGTATACTTAGTACTATGATGTGATTGGCATATTAGAAATTCTAATATTAGTATATATGTGTTGAATTCTTCATCTTTCTTTCATAATCCAATATATATATTAACCTAATACTTAGGATAAATACTATTCTTATCTTAAGTATTAGCAATCGACCCTTCTCATGGTTGAGTCAGCAGTCTTCAGTGTTTTAGTCTCAGCTATTCGGGAGGTGGGTTATGTCTTCCTGAGTGGCGCACCACTCCGCTGCCGAATTGAATTTGGTTTACACACTTTTGCGTGTAGCGACGGGGCAGGGTGCTACACAGACTAACTAGGACACACTCTACATAACTAAAAACTAAAAGTACTTAATGTGCTGACTATGACTATTAAAGATTATGCATTTCAAAACTAATATAGAGTAATCATCAAAAATTCCATTTTTATCTATATATGTCCAAGGTATAGGGCTCAAGTATAAGTGCCCAAAGTAATAAAAATCAAAGTAAGCAAGACTCTACTAAAACACATATGATATCCATTATTATCTAATTTAATCATTCTATCTAATATGAAAGAATATATACTTAGGATTCAATATCCTACTATCGAGTAAAATCTCAATTTTATGTCCTTAAAGGTTAAACATTAGAACTTAACAAGTTCTAATTCAAAAATTAAATATATGGTATATTAAAATTTTAAACAATTAATCATCGACTTAATTGGTGTATTTTGATAACCCATAACCAATCTTGATCAAGAAAATTAAGATTTAAGTATTTAAAGTTAAACTCCAAATTAGAGTTTAAGCACTCAACTAGAGGTGCTAATATTTAAGGATCTAAAGTTTCATACAATATCTCACCCTAAAGATAGAGAGCTATATGGATTATATTTTAACAAAGATGAAGGAATCCTAATTTAGGAAGGTTGAAGTATAGAGTCATAAGAAAAAATAATAAAGTTAAACTTATAAATCAAGAAACTAGATTCAATCCCTTGAATAATTTTATTATTCAATAGACTTGAATGATATATTCGAAATTTATAGCAAAATAAGTGGTAAAAATATTTAAAACATCATACAAACCAGCATACTTTGAGTGGAATTTGTGCATTTTTAGGAAAAGTGGAGAAAAGGGCAAGCCAAAGCTAAATTGAAGAATTCTGGAAGAAAACCACTGTGGCGTGCCACAACGCACCATGGCGGTCTACTGTAGAAATTTTCACTCACAACTTGAGATATCTTGATCTTAGATCAATCTTGGGGTGAGAGTATAGATCCTATCATATGCAACTTGTTTGGGAGAAATTGGTCTTCCACCTCCACCATCAACAAGGATACCGACTGAATCCTTGTACAATGTCGCAATCCACCACCAAAAAAGTCCCAACAACCAGTGAGGGGAAAGGGTTTCCCATAACCGCTCAAGCCCGCCTTGCCCAACTAACAGCCCCATTCCATGGTGGTGGGATAGATCTGTGAGGAGGATTGCTTCCAACCCACCTCTAGTCCAGTGCCTTATTGAAAGGTTGTCTCAGACCCTTCAGCCTCTCAGACAACCACACGATTCTTCAGCCTCATTTAGTTAGTGTCTTCCTCTCCACCAAGATCAAATGTGGAATCTTGCTCTACTAGAGTTCAATGAATGACATTCTTACATGGAACTATCATGGCATGAGGAAGCCGACAACTCATCACCACTCTCCACCGCTTATCTCAGAGAGTAAACCGGGATTGATAGCTTAGTTTGAGACCCAGGTTAAGTCCTTTACTCATCATGATGCAAATCGCCTCTCTGGGAGTCATTGGATCTTCACTGTGCAGCCTTTTGTTAGTTGCTTCAGAGGTATTATTCTCATCTGATAAAATGATTTTATGTAGTGTGAGCTCCATCATTCATGCTGATAGTTGATCATCACCACCATCAAGCTACAATCATGAACTTGCTTCTAGTTTGGCACCGCCTACACGTCGACTTACCTACATATGAAGAGGGAGTTAGGTTGGATGATCTTAGTTGTGCGGGTGGAGGTCTGCCTGCTTGTACTTTGAGGAGACTTTAATTGCATTCTCTCCCTGTAGAAGAAGCACAATGGAAAGCTGTTCACAGTGACCACTATTTAAACAAACTTCTAGGAGCATCTGGATGATTTCCACCTTCACAACCCAAACCTTATTGGTATAACTTGCACATGGAACAACATCAGGGAGGCAGCAAGGCACATTTGGTAGCACTTGGACTAGATCCTTCTCAATATGGATGCGATGGACTTCTTGCCAGGTGCAGTCGTGCACCACCTTCCCCGGGTAGTCTTTGGCCACTACCCAATTTTATTGACATATTATTTCCTCGGGTTCCAAAGTATTGGTGCCCTGAATAAGTTAGAGGACACATGGCTCCAGTACCCAGAGGCCTTCTTTTTGGTGGAGATGACTTAGTAGGGGCATCTCGCAGCTCACAATCCTCAATCCTCACTAACAAATTGGCATGCACTCTCAGGGCGCAGTAGCGATGGGGACGGGTCACGCTCCCAAAATTGAGGAAGAGGGAGGAAAAGCTTACATCGACAGTCACACATCTTCAGGCTATAAGCATGGAGATCGATAAGGGCGGCTACTCGGAGCTTGTTCAGTAGCTCCGGTCCACCATTAATGAGCTCTATCAGGTGGAGGCAAGGTTGGAGAACTGGTGAAAACAGCGCACCAAGGCATGGTGGATTTCTTAGGGTGATGGGTGCACAGCAGTGTTTTATCGGCTGTTGCAAGTCGAACACCATTATTGCACAACCGGAGGAGTTCGGGGAGTTCTCTTCTGACCCGTTTTGGATTTGCTGGGTATTTTTTGAGTTTTTCAGGGGAAGTGGGGCACCTTATGCCCCATAGAGGATTGCCCAGATGATATGATTTTGGAGCATATACATGGTAATGTAAATTCTTCCTGTCTTTATAGTGCTATCACTGACACAAAAATTTGGACAACCCTGAGGGATTTTGGCCCCAATCGCTCCCTTGGGATTATTGGCTACTAGAGGATTACTCAAGCTAATAACTTGGCAGCTGTTCACCATTCCTTTGATGATAGGTAGATGTCGCTGCACTAATGTGATACACTAGTAGTCCTCATTCCAAAGGAGGGGGCCTCCACTCTGAGGCATTTTTGCCCCATTATTATGTGCAACACTATTTATAAAAAGGTAGCAAAGATCTTGGTCATGCACCTTAAGACAGTTCTGCCTTTTTTGATCACCCAAGAATAGGGTGCCTTTGTTCTCGGAAGAGATATTAATGAGAAATGTCTCATGGTCCAAGAGATTCTCACGTGACTCTCATACTCCACTTCAATGATTGGGCATATAGCTATCAAGGTGGAAATAGAGCAGGCTTATGACCCAATGGAGTGGGGGTGCCTTCACTTGGTATTGTAAGGATTTGGCTCTCCGTAGCATTGGATAGACTGTACCATGTAGTGCATGGAGTCCCCCATGTTCTTGGTCCTTGTTGGTGAACACTATATTCCTTGGATAGTGGGGAGGAGAGGCTTCAGCAATGAATGCCCCTTCTCCCCCTGCCAATTTATTTTGTGCTCAGAGCTCTTCTTCCTCCTTGTCAGGTGATAACAATATATTGGACGCCCAATCAACATTTAGTTAGATAAAAGTGAGCCTACTTTCTCTTACATCATGTACGCCGATGAATTGATTTTGGTTATGCTGGCCTCAGAGGCAGGTCGGGAGGTCCAGTGGATTCTGGCAGAGTATGGGAGCTTGATCAGGTTGTCGATAAACTTGCGCAAGTCACAAATTGCTTTCAGTCGACAAGCCCCAGCTTACTAGCAGTGCAGAGTAGCGATCTAACGGGATTTCTAGAGAGGAGTGTGGCTCAGATACCTTAGGGTTATAGTTACTGGCAAACCCCGTATAGGGTATATTTCTCAACTGTTACAGAGTAGGTGCGTGACAGGTTAGGCTCTTAGGGTAGTTATCACCTCTCTCTTACCGGCATACTATGCTTGATCCAATTAATTTTTACTATGATTCTTAGCTGCCAGATGTTATGGCACCAATACGGGACTCTTGCCTCTCTAACATTGAGGCTATATTCAGTAAAATCCTATAGGAAGGAGCGATGGGTAGAGGTATACATTATATAAAGTGGTAGGAGGTTTGTCGACTACTCAAGATTGGTGGACTTAAGATTAGAGACCTATGGCTTTGGAGGAATATCTTAGATGCCAGCAACACCTTCAGTTTTGTTAGTAGAGCGTACTTCCTCTGGGTGAGAGCCATGGAGTTTCGCTACCACCACAGAGGTGAGGACTTTACAGTTCAGTGGGCTAACTCTACAGTTTAGAGACTTTTGAGCATGGTTGATTGGTCTTCCAGTGTCACACTCAGCTAGAGGAGGGGAGCCTGCAATAGCAGATTGATGACTTCACTGAGAGTTGAGCCAGTCAGATTTATAAGTTGGACAGTGGAGGTATTCCTTGGCAGTTTGTGACTATGTGGGAGATGGCCCTGGGCCCTAGGGAGGCCTATATTTTGGGGAGACTGCTCAATAATGCTATCCCAATAGGCTACTGGTTACTCAATAGAGGGCTCACTTTTGTCAATAGCTTGTGTTTGGGGCTGTTACTCATAGGAGGATAGGGAGCACCTGGTGATCCACTGCATTTACATGAGGGACATCATGGAGATATTTGTGTGTTGAGGCTTGCTCACCTCTTGGGACCTATTTACTGTACTATTCTTAACTACTATATCTTGTTCTCATCACTTCAGCAGCTAGCTTGTGACCTACTCACTTTATAAGGCTAGGAGGAGTAGAATAAAGCATTCTCATGGCTACACACACCCTACCTTGCTAGTCTGCGCTGGCTCAATTATCTCTGCCATGGTTAGTGCTGAATTGCATGATGGGTCTACCTCCAGGGGTTCCACGGTGCACCCGGGTTAGTTGGGCTTCAGGCATGGATGCCCCCTCTCTCCTTACCTATTTATAATGTGCTATAACCTCTTTTCACTCCTTGTTAAGTGACATTAGCAAAATGATTGCCCAATCTGCATCAGTTTAGATCAGGCTAAGCCCAGCTTCTCCCACCTCATGTACATAGATGATTTGATACTATTTTTACCAGCATTTATGATAGTAGGCATGAAGGTGCAGAGGATTCTAATAGAGTGCAGGAGTTGAACCAAATAATCTGTGAACTTGCATATATCACATATTATTTTCAGTCGCCATACCCCTGCATATCGGCAGCACATACTAGCAAGTTAGGAGAGGTGTGGGGCCCTGTACCCTCCGCGACCATGCTAATACTGATATTAACATAATCACAAGGAGTACGGTGCTTCAAATGTGGCAAATCCCCAACTTAAGTAGAGTCAGGTATAACCCAACCCGCCTTAAGTAGAAGACTTATCACCTGAAATTGAGAACATACATCAACATATCAAGTAGCGGAAGCAGAAAACAAATAAAACATAACATCCACATCACAGCAAAGTTGTAATAACCCGAGTTGTTACCATAGTTGATTAGGACTAATCCTAAGTCTTAAACACAATTATAAGTGCTAATTAGGTCAATTGGAGTCAACCTCTGAGACCTAGTCCAAATTAGGAGTCAAATGGATCGAATCCTAATTTCTGGAAATCCAGAAACTCTAGAAATTGACCTAATTAAATTGACCTCCGATCAAAAAACGAACACCACTATTGCGTTCCTTGACCCCAAATTAGCTTGGGGTGAAGTTTTCGTGTCAATCGGAAGTCGTCGAAATTTCGACAAATATTTTAATAATAAAAATCTCCCGGAAATTGAGGTATCAAAATACTCGTCGGATCGAAAATCCGACTTCGCTATTGAATTCCTTGACCCCAAATTAGCTAGGAAAAACATGTTCAAAAAATTTTTGGAAATTAAAAAAAAAATAATATTTAATTAATTACTTAACGGTCTCCGTAAAGTAACTAACTGTTCCGTCAACTGTAGCTGACGGCGCCGTCTATCCAGACGGCGCCATCTCAGCCGTTGGATCGTGCCCAAATCCAATGGATGCAGAGGCGTCGTCCTCGACGGCTCCGTCCGCGTGACACGTGGCGCTCCGCTGCCCCTCCCGGCCAGCCCGAGCCCTCCCCGGCCTCGGCAAGGTCGCCGTCGGGTCTATAAGACCTCGGCCGACCTCTGGGCACCGGGTTTTCATGAACCCGAGCCCAGATCGAGCCCCGAATCCCCCAGCCACCGTAGCCGTCGAACCCTAGGTACCCCGATCTCCCTTCTCCTCCAATCAATTCAAAATTTTCTGTTTGATTATTGTAGATCTAGGGTTAGATCGACGATCCATCGGACCTGATCGAGTTCGATCAGGTCCGATCAACCCAAATCTGGGTTTAGAAATTTTAGGGTTCGGTTGGCCGAAACCCTAGAAATTAGGGTTTAGTTTTGCCGGCTATCACGGCCACCTCCGGCGAAGGTCCGCCCACCGGCGTGTAGCCCTCGTGGAGGGCTACCGTCGGCCGTGCGGGCCGAGGTGGTCCGGCGCCGGGAAGGCCGGCAAAAGCCGTGCCCTAGCCCGGCGCCCTCAAGCCGTCTCCGCGAGGAAGACGAAGTCCGGGTCGCCCGAGCCTGACCCGCCCGAGCCGGGTCCGCGTCAACTGGGTGGGGCCCACCAAGACACGTGGCGCCTTCTGGGCCTGCCACGTGTCCAGTGGGACCCACCAGCCGAAGCCCGCGACCCTTCGGCTTCGGCCGTGGGGCCCACAGCGCCATGTGGCAGCCAGCCGGCATGCCACGTGTCACGTGGGGCCACAGCCCGAGCCCGCGTGGCGGTTCGGCTCCCTAGTGGGGCCCACAGTGCCACGTGGCAGCTTCTGGGCCCGCCACGTGTCAAGTGGGACCCACTGCCTGGTCACCTGCGGCGGTTCGACTTCCCCCGTGGGGCCCACAATGCCACGTGGCAGCCTCTGGTAGTGCCACATGTCAGGTGGGGCCCATTGCCTAGTCACAGAGCTGACTCAGCCCCTGTGGGCCCCACAATGCTATGTGGCAGCCTCTGGCAGTGCCACGTGTCTAGTGGGGGTCCACTGTCTGTTAATTAAAATTTAATTAAATTACTGTTAGTATTAATTAGTTACTATTAATGATTAATTAAGTACAGTTAGTGGTTAATTAAATTAGGATTAGTGCTAATTACTTTTAAACAGTAACCTTAATTAATTAAGTGTAATTAAGAGATTAATTAGGGATAATTTAAGATTAATTTAACCTTAACAATAATTAAGATAATTAATTATTATTAAACAGTAAAATATACTTAATTATTCTTAAATAAATATAAACAGATAATTAAGACTGATTAAATAATAATTAGTGCTAATTATTTTGCTATAGTAATATATTAATAAATATAATTTAAATAATGAATTAATAGATTAATTAATATTAATTAATAATTAAGCCTAATTAATCACAGATTAATTAAGGATTAATAATTTTAGAAATTTTATATAAAAACTTTAAGAATGAACAGTAAAATTATTTAATTTGAATAAATGAACAGTAAAATAATTCAAATTGTATTTTTGAATAGTAAAACTTAAAAGTTTAATAACTTTTTATAGGATGATCCAAACATAGCGAATATAGGTCTTAAAATATTTAAAAAAATATAAGGAATCAAATAACATAATATAAAATTTATTTTGGGGTACATATAACGAGTTAACATTTTAGGACATTTTTAGGACCCCATAACTTTTTACCTGGTTATCGAAACATAGTCAATATGGGTCTTAAAATGCTCAGGAGAGCGGCCCCATCACCGTAGTAGTATTAGTTTTCCGATTTGGACATCAAGATAAAAAGTCAACCATAGAACTTAGAGTTGACTTTAGTAAAAAAATGACCATAATGCGCTTAGAATTCAAATGGCCATAATTTGGTCAAATCAACTCCAAATTCAAAAATTCAAGAAGCTAACTAACCTAGAATTTTAATGTCATCAACATACTGAAATAATATTTAGGATTTGAACCTTAGAAATTCAGGTAAATGACCAAATTACCCCTGACCTCATTTTGGTCATAACTTGACCGTTTGGAGTCCAATTTGGACGTACTTACTGTCTATCTTCAAGTTAGACAGTAAAGAATCAATTGGGACTAAGAGAATTCAATTTTGACCCATAGGCCAAAAGTTGATTTTTTGACCCTTAAAGTAGGGGCAAAATGGTGATTTTGCCCTAAGATTGGATTAAGTATCCTTACCCTTTGGATAATATTCTAGAATGCCAAGACTAATATTATAATCATCTTAGTAACAATTAAGTGAGTGAAATCAACCCTTAAGTCAGATTCCAATAATTTTTGCTAAGTCTTATGCACTACACCTTAAAGACCTTTCTTGAGACTAGGAATAGATCACAAGTTAGAGTTCACTCATTGGGTAAATTGGGTTACCCAATGGGTGAAACCTTGGTTTTATTAGTTTCTAGACTTTCTTTTATTTTACAACTTATTCTGATTATTTTTTCTTTTAATCTTAGATTTAAGGTAGGAGATTCATCCTATTAAGTTTGATTACTTAATAGGATTTGCCATAACTAGTAGATCACTAATAGAATAAAACCTAGAACTTAGGTCTTAACCTCTTTGGATTATATGATTAAACCTAAATCTCATAGTATTTAATCCATAATTTATAGGTTTAGAAGATCTTGATCAGATCTTAGTGAGAATATCTAAATTCACAAAACTAGGACGTATGATTCATTTATTTAACTCATAGTCGTCTATCTGATTGATCTAGATTAGAACCTGATCAGTTTTAATCCTTTTTAACTTATAAGGATGAATTTCCAAGTTACCCTTGATAGTAGGAAAATGGTGATCCTGAACTTGTGTAACTTGGAATTGTTAGAATGGTTAAGTAGAAAACAAATAATATCACCATATATAGTCGAGTCCCTTGCTTCTTTTTGATACTGTGTTGCTATGCATTCCTTGTATTTTTGTGCCATATTTCCTTAAGCATATCATATAAAACATTTAATGCATGAATAAAATATTAGGAAAATATGGAGACTCCTTAGATTTCTAATAAAAATATTAAAGTAATTAATCAGAAGATAATGATTTGATGTGTTTGAGTTGCCTCTTAGTGTTCTTTTGATCATACTGATTGTTACCCTAGCTGTATCGTGCTAGGAACCATCCTAATCGTACTAGTGCTAGGATCTTTCAGGTATGACTATTGGTGACCTAACTATATTGTGCTAGGAACCATCCTAGATGTACTGTGTTAGGGCCTTCTATGTTGACTGTTGTTGCCTTAGCCATATTGTGTTAGGAACTATCCTAGTCATACTAGTGCTAAGATCTTCAGCCCTTTTTGGTGAGCTAATGTAGCTCTCTTCTGTATGGAAGATTGTACACATACAGTTTTATATGCAGTTGTTGTTATTTACTTTTCAGTATTCTTATTCAGTCAGCTATTTCCTTGTACTGCTTTTATATATATTTAGGATGTTAGAATATTGCTGCTATTTATATGTACCACTGCTGAGTTAACTTATTTTAGTTGGCATATTTTTTGTTGATCACCAGCATATTTAGGATGTAGAACTTTTCTTACAGCACTTGTTTAGTTATGTATATTTATATGCCCTTCCTTGTTTAGTTTGTATGCGAGGCATGTCTCAGCCTCTTTTCTTTTCTTTGCTTAAGCTATAGATGATGGTTTATAGCTTTCATTTTTCTTCTTTTGTACTGCTTACTACTCCCTTACACACATTATTGTTAGAAGTAGTAAAATAGTGATATTACATAACCTTTATAATAATCAGCTTAAAATGTACTTAGAAAATTGTCTAACCAGAATTTCTTTTCTTTGGCTGGGGCCCTACATTGTGAAACTGACAATGGCAGATCCTCTTCAGTTAGTTGAGCAGGAGTTAGGAGTGGAGCCATACCTAGAGGAGGAGCCCGTAGAAGAATCCACTATTTAGTATTTATTTTATATGTGAGGATGATAGTATTTGCACATTCTTTTATTTAAACTATTAAATAATGTAATAATACAGGTACTGTTGACTGCATTTTTGGATTGTATGCTTATACTCTGAGTTTTATTTCTACTATTCATACTGTGATGCTTGGATATTTCTCATTTTTAAATCGCTTTCGCACTCTGTATGTTACTTAGATAATGACTGAATGCTTGATTCTGTACTTACTCCTTCCCTTATTAAGTGGATTGTGAAATTCTTCCTAATCCAATTATAAGTGAAGGGTTAGCTAGAGTGACATGCCACCCCTTAGCTTAACCCTTGTGGGTTAAGGGGTGGGGCGCCACAAAAGTATAGAAAAGGTAAATGCAATAGTAACTCAGCTCAAAGAGCAGAAAGTAAATACATCCATATTATTATTACAAACTAAAAGTTTAAGGAAAAGAAAAGAGCTCTCATCCTCACAATAGGAATTGGAATCTAACTAAGCAGCAACAAAAAGATTCTCCTCCTATCCTAGCTCCTCTCCACCAGAACCACCAAAGAACAGCTCCGAATCTGACATTTGTCGGTATCACAAATGCTAGGGCCCTAGCCAACAAAAGAAAAATGTTACAATTAAATAAATTATCTAAGTAGATTTTAGGCTAATTAAGTAAACTGTACATTTAAAGATATTACATTATTACTTTAAGCATGCAAGTAGTTTAAGGTGCAATAAGCTACAATAAATAAGATAACTATAAATAATATATTTATAGCTAAATAATAAAGTATGCAAAATACTTACTAAACATGAAGCTAAATAAGTTAAGGCTATAATGTATAAATAACTGCATGGTACTGAAAGTAAGCTCATCCTAATATTCTTATGATCACATGGATACATGCTATTTTCATAAGAGAAAATTGAGCTGAAATGTACTGAATTGAGTATACAAAACTAGCATCCTAAACATGCTAATACTTAATTAATACTAAATTGGAATAAATATATAAGTATGCATAACTAATAAGTAAAAGCCACTGAAGCATGTGGTAAAACAAGCCAAAGTACTGAAATGAAATAAAAGTAAGGCCACTGAAGCATGTGGCAAGATAAGCCAAAGCACTAAGACTAAACTGAAGTAAAAGCATGCCTAAATGTAGTACTGCCATAACAAAAATAGACCATACAGGACCTTTGAATGGAAAGTTCAACATGTATCCATCCTAGACATCATAAGAGCTAGGTTTGAGTTGAACGTGTAGAATAAGACATATATCCATCCTAGCCAAGCACAGAGCTAGGTTCGAGTCTATTCTATAACAAAATTAAAACTAAGGAGGCAGACTAAGCTTGGACACACCCTAATGAACTGAATGCATTCAATGAACTAAATGAATATATATGCTTTTTAAATACTAATTTATGATGTATTATCAATATCCCGAGTTAACCTATTATGTACAAGGAAAAAGGCACAATATACAAGGTGTGTAGAGCAATAATATTCAAAGTAAGCAAGAGACTCAACTAAACTTATGTGATATCTATTATTGTCTAATTTAATTCAGTCTAACTATTTTGAGAAAATATAAGTTTAGGATCTCCAATATCTGGCTATCAAGTATAATCCCAAATTCACGATCTTAATGTTAACATTAGAACTTAACAAGTTCTAATCTAAAATCAAATGATGATTATAAATGATTAAAGTAAATAAATTAATGGCTTAATTAATTTGCATTACTCACTTAACCCAAATCTTAATTATGCAATCAGTATTAAGGATTCTGAACTTAAACTCCATACTTGGGATTCAAATCCTGAATCCAAGGTACTATCCAAAACAAGAATCTAAAGTTCTCACCCAACCTTAGTCTAAAGGTGAAGGATCTTAGGAGTGGAAAGATTAGGAAGCTAAGATTTTTATGAAAGGTTATTTTATTATTAAAAGGCAAAATAATCAATTAAGAATATATGAATATAAGATGTACATCCAATCTTTAGAATATTCACATATCTTAAAGATTGAATCAATCCTACATCCACAAGGAGGTTTTAATGGAATTAAGATAATAAATCAATTAAGGATTCTAAGATGATATTGTATAATTAAATCAAAATGAATAAGAGTCTAAGATCTAAGATCTAAGGTTTGATCACTTAAGAAAAATAAAATTTAAACTTAACTCAATTATATTAATTAGGCTCAAAAGTTAAGGAAATGATACTAATACAATTAATAACTAATTAAAAATGCCTTACCGAAGTTTATAAGATTTAAGGATGCTTAAACAATATTTTGGTCAAAAAAATGACCAAAATACCCTTCTTAAGGCTAAAAATTGGAAATTTAAGATTTAAACATTCAAATTGATTCAAATCAATTTTAATGGACTTGATATTCTTTAATAGGGTGAATGAAACATTTAGCTCATGATTTAACTTAAATGACACTAATCTCATTTTAAGGCTAAGTAAAGTAATTAGAGAAATTAGGGTTCATTAAGGTGATCCAAGCACATAAGAGAGTTCTAAAATTCTTAAGAAAGTATTAGGAACATGGTTCACCAACATTAGAGGATTAATTAATGCTTAATTCCACTAATCAAGAATTAGGGTGATTAAGAGGTGATTAGTAAATTTTGAACTCCTAAATTATTCTTAAGGGCATACATGTGGCGCCCCACCCCTTAACCCACAAGGGTTAAGCTAAGGGGTGGCATGTCACTCTAGCTAACCCTTCTCTTATAATTGGATTAGGATGAAACCCACAATCCACTTAATAAGGGAATGAGTGAGCATAGAATCAAGCATTCAGTCACTATCTAAGTAAACATACAGAGTGCGGAAGCGATTTAAAAAAATGAGGATCATCCAAGCATCACAGTATAAATAGCAAAAAATAGAACTCAGAATATAAGTATACAATCCAAATACACAGTCAATAGTACCTGTATTATTACATCATTTAAAAAGTTGAAATAAGATAGAGTGTAAACCACTCATCCTCACTCGAAAGTATAAGGGAACTAAATGACAGCTTCTTCCATGGGCTCTTCCTCTGGGTAAGGCTCCACACCTAACTCCTGCTCGTCTAGCTAAAAGGAGTCTGCTATTGTCAGTTTCACAATGCAGGGCCCCAGCTAAAGAAAAGAAAAATTTGGTTAGACAATTGTCTAAGTACATTTTAAGCTGATATAGATGTTATGTAATATCACCATTTCACTACTCCTAAGTAATAATGTGTATAAAGGAGCAGTAAGCAATACAAAAGAAAGAGAAAGCTATAAATCATCATTTATAACTTAAGCAAAGAAAAGGAAAGAGGCTGAGATATGCCTCACATACAAGCTAAGCAAGGTGGGGCATATAAATATACATAACCAAACAAGGGTTGCAAGAAAAATTCTACATCCTAAATATACTGGTGATCAAACGAGATATGCCAATTAAAATAAACAACTCTGCAGTGGTACATATAAATAGCAGCAAGATTCTAACATCCTAAATATATATAAAAGCAGTACAAGGAAATAGCTAACTGAATAAAAATACTGAAAAGTAAACAACATCAACTGCATATAAAACCATACGTGTACAATCTGCCATACAGAAGAGAGCTAGTTTAGCTCACCAAAAAGGCTGAAGATCTTAGCATCAGTATGGCTAGGATGGTTCCTAGAACGATACGGCTAAGGCAACAACAGTCAACATACAAGGCTCTAGTACAGTACGGCTAGGATGGTTCCTAGCATGATACGACTAGGTCACCAACAGTCATACCTGAAAGATCCTAGCACCAGTACGGCTAGGATGGTTCCTAGCACGATATGGCTAGGGCAACAATCGGTATGATCAAAAGAACACTGAGAGGCAGCTCAAATACATCAAATCATTATCTTCTTATTAATTACTTTAATATTTTCATAAGGAATCTAAGGAGTCTCCATATTTTCCTAATATTTTATCCATGTATCAAATGTTTTATATGATATGCTCAAGGAAATATGGCACAAAAATATAAGGAATGCGTAGGAACAAAGTATCATGTAGAAGCAAGAGACTCTACTAAACATGGTGATATTATTTGTTTTCTACTTAACCATTCTAACAATTCTAAGTTACACAAGTTCAGAATCACCATCTTCCTACTATCAAGTGTAACTTAGAAATTCATTCTTATAGGTTAAAAAGGATTAGAACTGATCATGTTCCAATCTAGTTCAATCAGACAGACGACTACGAGTTAATTCAATAAATCATATGTCCTAATTTTGTGAATTTAGATGTTCTAACTCAGATCTGATTAAGATCTTCTAAATATATAGATTATAGATTAAACACTATGAGAATTAGGCCTAATCACATAATCTAAAAAGGATAAGACATAAGTTCTAAGTTTTATACTATAAGTGATCTACTAGTCATGGCAAATCCTATTAAGTAATCAAACTTAATATGACGAATCTCCTATCTTCATTCTAAAGTTAAAAGACAAAATAATCAGAACAGGTTGTAAAATAAAATAAAGGTCTGAAAACTACTAAAACCAAGGTTTTACCATTGAGTAACCCATTTACCCAATAAATGAACTCTAACATATGATCTATTCCTATTCTCAAGAAAGGTCCTTAAGGTGTAGTGTTAGAGACTTAGAATTCTTGGAAATTGACTTAAAGGTTGATTTCACTCACTTACATGTCACTAACATGATTATAACATTAATTTTAGTGTTTTGGAATGTTAACTTTAAAGGTTTAGGGTACTTAGCCCAAACTTAGGGCACAATGATTATTTTACCGTTACTTTAAGGGTCAAAAAGTCAACTTTTGACTTGAGGGTTAGAATTGGATTCTCTTAGTTCCATTTGATTCCTTATTGTCTAACTTGAAGATAGACAGTAAGTACATCCAATTCGAATGAGAAACGGTCAAGCTATGACCAAAACAAAGCCAGGGGTAATTTGGTCATTTACCTAAATTTATAGGATTCTAATCCTAAATATTATTTTAGTATATTGATGATATTGGAATTTTAGGTAAGATAGCTTCTTGAATTTTTGAATTTGGAGTTGATTTGACCAAGTTATGGTCATTTGAATTCTAAGGGCAATTTGGTCATTTTTCACTAAAGTCAACTCTAAGTTCTAGGGTTGACTTTTTATCCTGATGTCTAAATAAGAAAACTAATACTACTAGGTGATAGGACCGCTCTCCTGAGCATTTTAAGACCCATATTGACTATATTTCGATAATTGGATAAAAAGTTATGGGGCTCTAAAGAGGTCCTAAAATGTTACCTCGATATACGTACCCCGAAATAAATTTTTACATCACGTTATTTGATTCCTTATATTTTTTTGAGTATTTTAAGATCTATATTGGCTATATTTGGATCATCCTACAAAAAGTTATTAAACTTTTAAGATTAGTATTCAAAATACAATTTGAATAAATTTACTATTCATTTATTCAAATTAAATTATTTTACTATTCATTCCTAAAGTTTATATATAATTTTCCTGAAATTAATTAATCTTAATTAATCTGTACTTAATTAGGCTTAATTATTAATTAACTCATAATTAATCCATTAATTAATTAATTATAATTATTTTTAAATTTTATTTTCTTATTATAGCAAAATAATTAGTACTAATTACTATTTAATTAGTCTTAATTACTTGTTAATATCTAATTAAGAATAATTAATTATACTTTACTATTTAATAATAATTAATTGTTCTAATTAGTGTTTAAGGTTTAATTAATATTAAATTAACCATAATTAATCTCTAATTACTTAATTAATTAAGGATACTATTTAAAAGTAATTAAGACTAATCCTAATTTAATTAACTATTAACTATAATTAATTAATTATTAATAGTAATTAATTAACATTAACAATAATTTAATTAAATTTTAATTAACAAACAGTGGGCCCCACTAGACACGTGGCACTGTGGGCCCCATAGGGGCTGAGTCAGCTCTGTGACTGGGCAGTGGGCCCCACCTGACATGTGGCACTGCTAGAGGCTGCCACGTGGCAATGTGGGCCCCACGGGGAGTCGAAGCATCGCAGGTGACCGGACAGTGGGTCCCACTTGACACTGGCGGGCCCAGAGGCTGCCACGTGACACGTGGCGTGCCGGCTGGCTGCCACGTGGCGCTGTGGGTCCCACGGCCGAAGCCGAAGGGTCGTGGGCTTTGGCTGGTGGGTCCCACTGGACACGTGGCAGGGCCGGAAGGTGCCACGTGTCTTGGTGGGCCCCACCCGGCTGACGCGGACCCGACTCGGGCGGGTCGAGCTCTGGTCGACCCGGCCCGACCGGGACTTCATCTCCTTCCCGGAGATGGTTCAAGGGAATCGGGCTAGGGCACGGCTTTTGCCGGCCTTCCCGGCGCCGGACCACTTCGGCCCGCACGGCCGACGGTAGCCCTCGACGAGGGCTACACGCCGGTGGGCGGACCTTCGCCGGAGGTGGCCGGGATTGCCGGCAAAGTGGAACCCTAGGTCCTAGGGTTACGGGATTCGGAAACCTAATGGTTTCAACTGTAGACGAAACCCATTTTCCCGACTATCCGATCGGGCTAGCCCCGATCATAACCGTTCGATCGACAATCGGGCTCGTGGAATAGTGATTCGAAACAATAATTGCTTTAATTGAATGGAGAACGGGGGAGATCCAGTACTTGGATCCGGAGGGCTCGCGGTCGGACGGGTCTTCGGGGCTCAATCTGGGTTCGGGTTCGCAAAACCCGGAGCCCAGAAGGTGCCGGAGGCTTTAAAGGGAGGCGGGCGACGAAATAGTTAATTACTTAACGGCGGCAGTTTAGTAATTAATTAAATAATTTTTTTTTTATTTTCCAGAAATTTTTGAACATATTTTTCCTAGTTAATTTGGGGTCAAGGAATTCAATGGCGAAGTCAGATTTACGATCTGACGCATATTTTGATACCTCGATTTTCGGGGTATTTTTATTATTAAAATATTCGTCGAAATTTTGACGACTTCCGATTGACACGAAAACTTCACCCCAAGCTAATTTGGGGTCAAGGAATGTAATGGCGGTGTTTGTTTTTCGATCGGAGGTCAATTTAATAGGTCAATTTCTAGGGTCTCTGGATTTCCAGAAATCAGGATTCGATCCATTTGACTCTTGATTTGGACTAGGTTTCAGAGGTTGACTCCAATTGACCTAATTAGCACTTATAATTGTGTTTAAGACTTAGGATTAGCCCTAATCAACTATGGTAACAACTCAGGTTGTTACAGACTCCCCCACTTAAGAACGATGTCGTCCTCGACATCACTCAAGTGGAACTAAGCATGACTTTCATTGAAGTTTAAAGGTTCAAAATACTAAGAAATAGAAATACTTGGGTTTTCGAAGAGTTTGGGATGCTTGGATCGCATATCGGATTCCTTTTCCCAGGTGGTTGTATTGCAGGAACGATTTTTCAATTGGACTTTAATCATGTCGATTGCACGATTCCTGAGTTGCTTGCGATCTCGAGCTAGGATCCTAATTGGTTCCTCAGTAAATGATAGGTCTGGCTGGATTTGAACTCCTGGGAGTTGCATAAGATGAGACAGGTCCCGAAGACACTTTCTTAGGGATGATACATGAAAAACGTTGTGCACTGCTGTGAAATTCTTTGGCAATTCTAATCGATAGGCAGCTGACCCAATCTTCTTGAGGACTTTGAATGGTCCAACATATCTTAGACTGAGCTTACCGGCAACCCCGAAGTGATGGACTCCTTTCATGGGACTGACCTTTAAGTAAACGGAGGCTCCTTCCTGAAATTCTAAGGGTCGACGGCGGAGATTATGATATTTACTTTGTCTATCCTGGGCTGCCCTGATACGTTGCTGAATAAGCTTAATCTTTTTGTTCGTCTCCTCGACCAATTCTGAGCTGAACAACTGAAAGTCTCCTGTCTCAGCCCAAGCTATGGGTGTAGAGCACTTCCTGCCATAGAGTGCCTCGTATGGAGCCATCTTGATGCTAGCTTGGAAGCTGTTATTGTATGTGAATTCCACCAAGGGAAGGTGATCTTCCCAAGATCCAGCAAAGTCTAATATACAAAGGTGGAGTAAGTCTTCTAGTACTTGATTTACCCTCTCAATCTGACCATCTGTCTGAGGATGGAAAGCTGTGCTCATGGCTAGCATGGTGCCTAAGTCTTGATGAATGGCCTGCCAAAATTTCAATGTGAATCGGCTATCTCTATCTGATACGATAATTTTTGGGATACCATGAAGTCGAATTATTTCTTTGACGTATAATTTGGAAAGCCTTTCGGCTGAATCAGTTTGTCAGATTGGAAGGAAGTACGCAGACTTAGTCAATCGATCAATGATGGCCCAAATGGTGTCTACCCCATACCTCACACGAGGCAGACTCATGACGAAGTCCATTGATATGTCCGACCATTTCCACTTTGGGATCTCTAGCGAATGAAGCAGACCTCCTGGCCTTTGGTGTTCTGCCTTTACTAGGCAACATGCGTGGCACTTTGCCACAAAATTTGCTATGCTCTTCTTCATCCCTGGCCACCAGAACGACGATTTCAGATCTTAATACATCTTCGTGCTTCCTGGGTGCACTTGATACCCCGAATTATGACCTTCAATTAGTATCTCTCGCTGCATGGACTTAGGGATCCACAACCGATTCCCCAGATAGATGGCACTGTTCTGGAAGCGAAGATCAGTACGGCGACCACTCTCGATGGCTAGCTTGAAGTTCAAGAATTCTTCATCTTTGGTCTGTGACATAAACACATCCCGGTGGAAGGTAGGTTCCACATTGATATTCGATAGAGTTAGGCTAAGCCTGTCCCCGCTGATAGGCTTGATACCCATTCTGCGAAATTCCTCTATCAACGGGCCTTCTGATATAATGGCATTTAGGGATGCCTGACGACTAAGGGCATCGGCCACCACGTTGGCCTTTCCAGGTTGATATTGAATATCTAGGTCATAGTCGCTGATCAGCTCTAACCACCTTCTTTGTCTACAGTTTAAGTCCCGCTGGGTGAATATATATTTTAGACTCTGGTGGTCGATAAAAATTGAGCATTGAACTCCATAGAGATAGTGTCGCCAGATCTTCAGGGCAAACACTACGGCGGCTAGCTCAAGGTCGTGGACTGCGTAGTTCTTCTCGTGAACTTTTAGCTATCGCGAGGCATAAGCTATGACCTTCCCTTCTTGCATTAGAACGGCCCCAAGGCCTATGCCTGAGGCATCTGTGTATACTTGAAAATTTACTCCCTCCCTCGGAAGGACCAATACGGAGGCAGAGGTAAGTGCATCCTTGAGTGCTTAGAAGGCTTCTTCACACGCTGGTGACCATTCAAGTGGTACCCCCTTTTGAGTGAGCTTGGTGATAGGGGAGGTGATCTGGGAAAATCCTTTCACAAATTTCCTGTAATAACCTGCTAATCCCAGGAAACTCCTGACTTCTATTACTGTCTTGGGCTGAGCCCATTCCTGGATTGCATGAATCTTATTTTGATCCACCCTGATTCCTTGAGCATCCACAATATGGCTTAAAAAGGCGACAGAATCTAGCCAGAATTTGCACTTCGAGTACTTGGCGTAAAGCTGATGGTTCCTCAGCTCTTCCAATACAATTCGGAGGTGTCCCTCATGTTCGCTTTTGGATTTGGAGTATATCAGAATATCGTCTATGAACACGATGACGAATTTATCCAGATATGGTTTCAAGATATGTTGCATCAAGTCCATGAATATGGAGGGTGCATTTGTTAGTCCAAAGGGCATCACTAGAAATTCGTAATGACCGTATCTAGTTCGGAATGCCGTCTTTGCAATGTAGGAGTCTTTCACCTGAAGTTGGTGGTAGCTTGATGGCAGATCAATCTTTGAGAACACCTTTGCTCCGGCCAGTTGATCGAATAGGTCATCAATGCTGGGTAGTGGATATTTGTTCTTGATTGTGACCTTATTCAGCTCTCTATAGTCAATGCACATCCTCATTGACCCATCATTCTTCTTTACAAACAGGACTGGAGCTCCCCATGGAGATGAGCTTGGTCTGATAAGACCCTTTTCTAGCAATTCCTGTAGTTGCTTATGTAGCTCTTGCAACTCCTTGGGTGCCATCCTATAAGGTGCCTTCGAGATAGGTTGAGTTTCGGGAATCACGTCAATGGCGAATTCGACTTCTCGGGCAGGTGGAATACCAGGAAGATCTTCAGGAAAGACGTTGGTGAATTCACAGATGACAGGATTTTGGGAGAGAGGAACCTCTTCCTTCTTTTCCCCTAGTATAGTCACTAGGAAAGCCTTACAACCCTTGCTTACTAGTCTCTTTGCCTGAACAGCATTAAATAGGGAAGTTTTGGTGCTGAAGTTCTCCACAAAGGACTTTGCGTGTTTGCCACTGCCTAAGGTAATCTTTTTCTTCTGGCAGTTAATAGTGGCATCGTGTTGGCTTAGCCAATTCATGCCCAGAATAACATCAAAGTTGGCAATTGGCAATACTATTAATTTGGCCCCAACCTTCGCTCCTCCGAAGGGAACTTGTAACTTGCAAAACTGGTTGGCTTGAAGTTGTTCTTCGGATGGCAGCCCTACACTTAGCAGTGTCGTCAAGCGGTGAACTGGTAGGTTGAGGGATTTTGTCCAACTTTCAGAAACGAAAGAGTGGCTTGCTCTGGTGTTAAATAGAATATTACAAGGCTTACTATTTATATATTGTACTTAATTATAGATGCAGGATTTACTGGTTATTACTAAGCATGAATGAGTAAAAATTGCCAAATTGGTTCAGAAGCGTGTACCTGACACCACATGGTTGTCCTTAGTGGCTTCTACTGATGTGAGAGCATACATGTGTGCCTGGCCAGTGGGCCTATTATAGTAAGGCTGCTTGGCCGGTGGCCTAGAGGTGCTTGGACGAGAAGCAGGGGACATTTCCCATCGAGGGGAAGGAGATGGCAGGGCTGGACGTGCTGTAGCAGTGGCAGGGGCTCGTTGGTACAGATCAAATACAGGCTGGCCCTGCACCCGCTTGATGGGCGTGTCGTCAATCATCTCAATATATTGGCACAGGGTATAGCCATGCCCTGGCCTGCCACAGGTGTAACACACCCGCTGCGCGTGGAAGCATCTGCCATAAGGATGTGGCTTGGTGCAACCATTGTAGGGATCCGCAGCAGGGGCTTCTGCCTCGATTTGGTACACTCAGACTTGCTTTGGGTTCTCCTGGCGTAGCATGGCAGAGCTGGCAAGCTGCTTTGCCTCCCCCTGTTGACACTTTTCAGTGACTTTTGCAGTTTCCAGCAGCTCCTGGTAATTGGTTAGGCGGAAGGGCACGACCTGGTTCTGTATGGAAGGCTGAAGACCGCTTTGGAACCGGTGATACCGGTCTTCTTCTGTGGGTACCTGACTCGAGGAGAATCTGGCGAGCCTTCGGAACTCCGCATCGTACGCGGCCACGGTGCGGTCCCCTTGCTGTAACTTGAGAAATTCTTCCGCCATACTGCGGCGTTCAGATAAGGGAATATATTTCGTCTGGAACACCTTCTCAAATTCATCATAGGAAATATCCTCCAAGCTGATGCCCTCGAACTTGGTGGTGCGTGTATGATGCCACCAGTGTTCGGCCTCTCCGTATAGTAGATGAGTGACAAATCGGATCACTTCCATTTTGGGGCACTTAATGCTGGTCATGTTCTTTTCTATCATTCACAACCAATCTTCAGTGTCCACAGCCGACGCATTCCCATTGAATGTGGGAGGCCTCAATAGGAGGAAGTTATGTAACAGTGTGTCAGCGGATGGGGTGAACAGTTGGTTGGAGCTCTGGGGTGCCAAGGTAGATGCTGTTATCGCGCGATTCTAGTTAATCTGTGACACCAGAAGGCGCTCCATGCGCTCTTCTTGACTAGCCTGGGCCTTGGCAACCTCCTCTGCCTATCGCTGGTGGGATTCCACCATCATTCTTACAGCCTCCAATACTGCATTAACCTCATCGGATGCGGTGCTGGATGGGGCAGGGGTAGGGCTTTGGCCGGGATTCATCTTGTCTTACTAGAATCTGAATTAAGAGCATCACAGTTTCAGCATCTCAGAAAATGAAGTAACGCAACAGCTTATCTTCTCTTTTATTAACCAGAAAATAGATGATACATAAATGGAAATAGGGTACAAAATAAAAAGACAGCCAATGGAGAAAAATACAGAATTTATCCTATGTATCTCCTCATGAAGGCTTGGACGAAGTAGGCGTACGTCAGCGTTCGGCGGCTGTGAGCGTGTCGTCGCTCGAACCTCCATACCTCCTGTGTCCACCATTCTTCTGCGTAGTCCTGGAGGAGGATCTCTAGAATGTCCAGTCGTGCGTCATCGGGGCATTCCAGTTCTTCGAACACTTGGGTTACTCGGCGTAACCATTCTCTAGCCAGGATGGGGAAGTTTAGTCCCCTATAGATTGAACCTTCCAGCATCCTCTCCAGAATGCTGGCTCCCGCTGGGGAGACTCCATGAACTTCTCTCCCATACTCCTGGCCAGGAATACGTCGTATGCCCACCTGTCCTTAAAATGGGCGAAGAGGTCGCATCCCGTTATGTTTGCACGGTATCCTAGACATCCAAATTAGTATTATAAAGAAAATTACTTTTAAATTACTTCTTAAGAACTAGGTTACAGTGAGAATACAAAATCATGTAAATAAAGCTAAAACTTCTATTTGATATATCGGGCTGAAAAGGCGCGACAAAAATCTTCGTAGGTGACATCCCGTTGCGACCATTCGCGCTGATAGGTGAGGGCTCTAAGGGTGACATGCCACCAGTCTCTAGCCCTATCCTATAGGAGGCATGTTACGAGGGCAAGCTTGACTTTATCTGTAATGTCCATCATCCCCATTATATCATCTGTCATCATTAGCCATCTCTCGGCCAATGCAGGGAGATCATGTCCTCTGAAGGTGCTTTCTTGGAGCAATTGGTTCAACATCCTGACTTCCGGATCTGATATTCCTTCTACGTACAGGTCGAGTCCTTGGTAGAATTAGACAAATTCTTCCCAGCTTTCATTGAATCGTTAAAGATGCCTTTCAACTGTCATTCTAGCGTTTCTAACCATTTTAGCATTTAGAATTATGTTTGGTACTAATGCATGTGTATTTGATTATCAATCTTCTTATTCTGAGTGTGACATTGTGATTCCTTAGATGTGACTCTAATGTTTTTGATATAGTGACTGAATTGGCAGAAGAATCATCCATTAGGTAGATTAGGATGCAAATCCTGATCTGACACCTTATGGAATGCTCTGATACCAACTGTGGTGCCTCACCCCTTAACCCACAAGAGTTAAGCTAAGAGGTGGCGTGTCACTCTAGCTAACCCTTCTCTTATAAATAGCAGCAAGATTCTAATATCCTAAATATATATAAAAGCAGTATAAGGAAATAGCTGACTGAATAAAAATACTGAAAAGTAAACAACATCAATTGTATATAAAACCATACATGTATAATCTGCCATACAGAAGAGAGCTACTTTAGCTCACCAAAAAGGCTGAAGATCTTAGCACCAGTACGGCTAGGACGGTTCCTAGCACGATACGGCTAAGGCAATAACAGTCAACATAGAAAGCTCTAGCACAGTACGGCTAGGATGGTTCCTAGAACGATATGACTAGGTCACCAACAGTCATACCCGAAAGATCCTAGCACTAGTACGGCTAGGACGGTTCCTAGTACGATACGACTAGGGCAATAATTGGTATGATCAAAAGAACACTGAGAAGTAGCTCAAACACATCAAATCATTATCTTCTCATTAATTACTTTAATATTTTCACAAGGAATCTAAGGAGTCTCCATATTTTCCTAATATTTTATTTATGCATCAAATATCTTATATGATATGCTCAAGGAAATATGGCACAAAAACACAAGGAATGCATAGCAACAAAGTATCAAACAGAAGCAAGAGACTCTACTAAATATGGTGATATTATTTGTTTTCTACTTAACCATTCTAACTATTCCAAGTTACACAAGTTCAGGATCACCATCTTCATACTATCGAGTATAACTTAGAAATTTGTCCTTATAGATTAAAAAGGATTAGAACTGATCAGGTTCTAATCTAGTTCAATCAGACAGATGACTACGAGTTAAATCAATAAATCATACGTCCTAATTTTATGAATTTAGACATTTTAACTTAGATCTGATCAAGATTTTCTAAACCTATAGATTATGGATTAAACACTACGAGAATTAGGCATAATCACATAATTCAAAAAAGATTAGACCTAAGTTCTATGTTTTATACTATAAGTGATCTACTAGTCATGGCAAATTCTATTAAGTAATCAAACTTAATAGGATGAATCTCCTATCTTAATTTTAAAGTTAAAAGATAATATAATCAGAACAGGTTGTAAAATAGAATAAAAGTCTAAGAACTACTAAAACCAAGGTTTCACCCATTGAGTAACCCATTTACCCAATAAAGCCCAAACTTAGGGCAAAATGACTGATTTACCCATACTTTAAGGGTCAAAAAGTTAACTTTTGACTTGAGGGTTAGAATTGGATTCTCTTAGTTCCATTTGATTCCTTTCTGTCTAACTTGAAGATAGACAGTAAGTACATCCAATTCGAATGAGAAACGGTCAAGCTATGACCAAAACGAAGCCAGGGGTAATTTGATCATTTACCTAAATTTCTAGGATTCTAATCCTAAATATTATTTTAGTATATTGATGACATTGGAATTCTAGGTTAGATAACTTCTTGAATTTTTGAATTTGGAGTTGATTTGACCAAGTTATGGTCATTTGAATTTCAAGGGCAATTTGGTCATTTTTCACTAAAGTCAACTCTAAGTTCTAGGGTTTACTTTTTATCCTGATATCCAAATGAAAAAACTAATACTACTACGGTGATGGGGCCGCTCTCCTGAGCATTTTAAGACCCATATTGACTATATTTTGATAACTGGGTAAAAAGTTATGGGGCTCTAAAGAGGTCCTAAAATGTTACCTCGATATACGTACCATGAAATAAATTTTTACATCACGTTATTTCATTCCTTATATTTTTCTGAGTATTTTAAGACCTATATTGGCTATATTTGGATCATTATACAAAAAGTTATTAAACTTTTAAGATTACTATTCAAAAATATAATTTGAATAAATTTACTATTTATTTATTCAAATTAAATTATTTTACTATTCATTCCTAAAGTTTATATATAACTTTCCTGAAATTAATTAATCTATACTTAATTAGGCTTAATTATTAATTAACTCTTAATTAATCCATTAATTAGTTAATTATAATTATTTTTAAATTTTATTTTCTTACTCTAGCAAAGATATTAGTACTAATCACTATTTAATTAGTCTTAATTACTTGTTAATATCTAATTAAGAATAATTATTTATACTTTACTGTTTAATAATAATTAATTATTCTAATTACTGTTTAAGGTTTAATTAATATTAAATTAACCCTAATTAATCTCTAATTATTTAATTAATAAAGGTTACTGTTTGAAAGTAATTAATAATAATCCTTAATCGTAATTAATTAATCATTAACAGTAATTAATTAACACTAGCTGATGGCCCCATTAGACACGTGGTATTGTGGGCCCCACGGGGCTGAGTCAGCTCTGTGACAGGGCAGTGGGGCCCACCTGATACGTGGCACTGTGACCCCACGGGGGAGCCAAAGCATCGCGGGTGACCGAACAGTGGGTCCCACTTGACACGTGGCGGGCCCAGAGGCTGCCACGTGGCACTGTGGGCCCCACTAGGGAGCCGAACCGCAGCGCGGGCTCGGGCTGTGGGCCCCACGTGACACATGGCGTGCCGGCTGGCTGCCACGTGGCGCTGTGGGCCCCACGACCGAAGCCGAAGGGTCGCGGGCTTCGGCTGGTGGGTCCCACTGGACACGTGGCAGGCCTAGAAGGCGCCACGTGTCTTGGTGGGCCCCACCCGGCTAACGCGGACCGGCTCGGGCGGGTCGGGCTCTGGTCGACCCGGCCCGACTCGGACTTCGTCTCCTTCGCGGAGATGGTCCGGGGCGCCGGGCTAGGGCACGGCTTTTGCCGGCCTTCCCGGCGCCGGACCACCTCGGCCCGCACGGTCCACGGTAACCTAACGGTGGGCGTACCTTCGCCGGAGGTGGCCGGGATCGCCGCCAAAGTGGAACCCTAGATCCTAGGGTTACGGGTTTCGGAAACCTAACGGTTTCAACTGTAGACGAAACCCATTTTCCCGACAATCCGGTCGGGCTAGCCCCGATCCGAACCGTTCGATCGACAATCGAGCTCGTAGAATAGTGATTCGAAACAATAATTGAATTAATTGAATGGAGAACGGGGGAGATCCAGTACCTGGATCCGGACGGCTCACGGTCGGACGGGGCTTCGGGGCTCGATCTGGGCTCGGGTTCGCAAAACCCGGAGCCCAGAAGTGCCGAAGGCTTTAAAGGGAGGCCGGCGACCTCGCCGAGGCCGGGGAGGGCTCCGGTTGGCCGAGCGGGGCGGCGGAACGCCGCGTGGCACGCGGGACGGAGCCGTCGAGGACGACGGCTCCGTAGCTGTTGGATCCAGGCCCGATCCAATGGCTGCGAGGGCGCCGTCTGGATAAACGGCGCCGTCAGCTACAGTTGATGGAACAGTTAATTACTTAACGGCGGCCGTTAAGTAATTAATTAAATATATATATTTTTTTATTTTCCAGAAATTTTTGAACATATTTTTCCTAACTAATTTGGGGTCAAAGAATTCAATGGCGAAGTCAGATTTTCGATCAGATGAGTATTTTGATACCTCAATTTACGGGGTATTTTTATTATTAAAATATTCGTCGAAATTTCGACGACTTCCGATTGAGACGAAAACTTCACCCCAAGCTAATTTGGGGTCAAGGAATGCAATGACAGTGTCCGTTTTTCGATCGGAGCTCAATTTCTAGGGTCTCTGGATTTCCAAAAATTAGGATTCGATATATTTGGCTCCTGATTTGGACTAGGTTTCAGAAGTTGACTCCAATTAACCTAATTAGCACTTGTAATTGTATTTAAAACTTAGGATTAGTCATAATCAACTATGGTAACAACTCGGATTGTTACAATGCATAAGTTCTCCATAGTCTTATGAGCAATCAAAGACTAAAATTATAATTTTTGGATATTAATTGAATTAATTATGAATTAATTAAGGTCATAAAAAGATTAAGTAATTTTATAAAGTCTAATAATTGGATCTTGAATTTTATTTCATATTATTATTCCTTACATTTTTCTGGTTCAAATGGTTATTGGATTATACAATTTGGATAATTATTGATTAAAGTATTTCATTAATTTAATCTAAATATTTTTCATTAATCAAATCATTGAATATTTAAATAAAAAGATTTATAATTGAATTAATAGAAGGAAAATAATTCCTAAATAAATTAGTTAACCCGGCCCAATTATCAAACCGCGTGGGTCAGCGCGGGGCTTGATTGGGCTGGCACTATCGCACCGCGTAGGCCTGGGCTGGCCCGGCCCGATGCGCCAGTAGCATTGTCCCCGATACCCCCTTCACAGAAAGCCGCGGGAGGGTACCTCGGACTGCCAAATTTGCCATCGATAGACCACGCTACGACCAACATTCAATCACCACACCTTCAGGAAGTTAAGGCACGTCGATTGATTCTTGAAGCCCTAACTGGGACAGATTGGAATGCCGGATGACTACTCCTCCAAAAGGTCCCAATTCTGGACAATTAGGGTTCACTGTGAGGGGATAATTCTCCTCACAAAAGCCACTAAATTGACAAGGCTCAATCCCCACACTATCAGTGAGGTGAGGCGAGTTAAACCCCTAAGATTTCACAACATGGGGTGCAGATGATCGTTGGGTCCTTGCTCGGACTAAGCCATGACATTATTGCTAGCTCAATCGATCGATACGATTGATCAGGGCTAGCTCAAACCCCGTGAAAATCAAGATAGGTTCCCTAGGAGGCTAAGGCAAGTTAGACAACATCTAGAGGCTCTCATAGCAACTTAATTGACATCGAGACCACACGACTCAATGGGAAGAAGGCTGTAGCTGAAATTAAAGATGGCAGAGGCGATAGAGGTGCAATGAGAAGCTCAGAAACATCAAGAAAATTGCAGAGGCTCAGCAAGGGGGGTCTGAACTCCAGAACACACCCTCTATCAGTGGTTCATAGTAGTAGGGATTGCCGGAAATGCTGAGAGCTACAGGGAATTCAACTGGACAATTCAGAGATCACTATGAGCAAAGGGACTCATTGTGATAACCCATGGGTATTTGTAGGATGAGGGAAGGTTCTAGGGTGACTGCCATGGTCGGGAGTCATGGCATAGGCTTGGGCCAAGGGTGCTCCCTTAGTTTCTAGAATTGGAGTGGACCGGGTCTCAATATTCACTGGGAGTGCTAAGGAGGCAAGGGAAAGGTAGCAACGACCTTCCTGACATGGTACAAGAGTGGCAGACCAGCCCGGGGATGTGGCAGCACGAAAGGATTCTGCTGTCGGGCACGAGCTGAGGAAGAAGATGATTCATAGTCGCAAGGGACTCCAGAGCCATCTAATTGATCATTAGTCGATGTGAAACGGCTTTGATCTCCTGACATCTAATGGCCGAGCGAGGATGCTAGATCAGCCATTGGATTAGATCGAGAGATCCTATGGTGATCGGGGTTTACTTAAGACAGATAGCTAGATGTCGTCGATCAGATCTTGGAACCGCGGAACGGTCGAGATGAGACGACTTTGAGTGAAGGCGCGGGCCATTGGATCAGATCCACGGGATCAACGGTCCGGATGGCGCCCGCAGTTTGGAGGCAGCCGACTGTTGGAGAGGGATAGATTTGCAATTAGGCATTGTTTAAAACCCTAAATTGCAATTGAACCAATTTAAATAAAATCCAAAATATGCCTAAATGACCAGCAAAAATTCCCAAAAATTCATCCTTATCTAATTTGGGGGTGGAGAGTTCAAAAATTAACTGAGATTTAATTTGATAATCAAATTAATTTAGCTATTTTCAGGATCCAAAAATAGGCAAAAATACTAAAATACTCAATTGAGCTCCGATTAATTTCAACTTCTATGGTTAGGTTTAAATGACCCATTGAGTTTAATGGAATCAAAATTAAAGCTTGGTTTAGCTTAATAAATCTGAATTTAGCTAGAATGATAATTAGGGTTGTTACAGACTGCCCCACTTAAGAATGAAGTCGTCCCCGACATCACTCAAGTGAAGAAAGCACTTTAAAACTAAAATGTTAAATATAATAGGAAGGGAAGGAAAAGGAATGGTACCTGGGCTTGCAAAGAGCTGTAGATACTTGTTGCACATATCCACTTCTTTTTCCCAAGTAAATTCTTTCAAAGATCGATTCTTCCACTGGACTTTAACCATTGGAATTGAGCAATTTCTTAACTGCGTCAGGTCACGAGCTAAGATTTTCACGGGCTCTTTAGCATACGAAAGATCGGGCTAAATTTCTACTGCTAGAAGCTGAATGAGATGAGAAGAGTCTCTGAAACATCTTCTTAATGATAATACGTGAAACACATTGTGAACGGCTACAAAGTTATCAGGAAGATTCAACCTGTAGGCTGGTGATCCTACCTTGGCTAGTATCTCAAAAGGTCCAACATAGCGAGGACTGAGTTTCCCTGCTACACCAAATCTATAGATACTCTTCATTGGACTGACTTTCAAATAAGCAGAATCTCCAATGTTAAATTCTAAGAGATGATAATGTCCATCATGGTATTTGCTATGGCGACCTTGAGCAGAGCGAATTCTCTGTTGAATTAGATGAATCTTTTTATTAGTTTCTTCAACCAATTCAGATCCAAAAAGCTGAATGCTTCCTATTTTTGACCAAGCTAGTAGAATACTACATTTCATGCCATATAATGCCTCATAAGGAGCCATTTTAATACTGGCATGATAGCTATTATTATAGGCAAACTTCACTAACAGAATGTGATCTTCCCAGGAACTAGCAAAATAAAAAATACAGAGCCTAAGCAAATCTTCTAGAACTTGATTTACTCTTTTAGTCTGACCATCTGTCTGAGGATGAAAAGCTATACTCATAGCTAAAGTAGTTCATAGATCTTGGTGCACAGCTTGCCAAAACTTAGAAGTTAATATGCTAGCTCTATCGGATACTGTCGATTTCAGAATACCGTGTAGCCTGGCAATTTCTTGGATATAAAACTTTGTGAATTTCTCGACAGAGTCAACTTGACGGATAGAAAGGAAGTGCGCTGATTTAGTTAATTGGTATACGATAACCCAGTTTACATCAGCGACAAATTTTGCACGAGGCAATCCCATGACATAAACCATTGATATATCAAACCATTTCCATTCAAAAATTTCTAATGGATGTAGAAGACCACCAGACCTTTGGTGCTCTGCCTTCACTAAACTACAAGTATGGCACTTAGCCATGAATTCAGCTATGCTCTTCTTCATACTGGGCCACCAAAATGATTACCTTAAATCCTAGTACATTTTTGTACTGCCTGGATGAATGTGATATCCATAATTATGACTTTCTACCAAAACTTCACGGTGCATGGATTTAGGAATCCACAGATGATTTACTTGATAAATTATGCCATTATGCATCTGCAGATCTTGAAGATGACCACCTTCAATATCAACATTAAATTTCAAATAATCTTCATCCTTGGTTTGCGAGATGGAGACATCTCTGTGGAAGGTGGGTTCCACATTGATATTTACTAGAAGCAAACTTAACATATCATCGATGACTAGAGAATTTTAAAGTTATGAAATTCTTGTTCTAAAGAACTGGAGGCGATCATGGCAGATAAAGTAGCACGACGGCTGAGAGCATCAGCCACTACATTTACTTTACCTGGATGATACTAAATACTTAAATCAGAATCACTAATGAGCTCTAACCATCTTCTATTCAGTTCTCTTTGAGTGAAGATATACTTTAATCTTTGATGATCAGTGAAAATTGAACACTGAACTCCATATAAATAATGGTGCCATTTAAGGCAAAAATTACAGTGGTAAGTTCAAGATCATGAACTGGATAATGTTTCTCATGGGGTTTTCACTGATGGGAGGCATAAGCAATTACCTTACCCTTTTGCATTAACACGCAACCTAAACCAATTATAGAGGCATTTGTGTACACATGATAGTTCAAACCTTCCTTAGACAGAACAAGCACTTGAGCGATAGAGAGTGCATCTTTCAGGGTTTGAAATACTTCTTCGCATTCAAGATTCCCAGCAAATGGAACGACTTTCCGAGTTAGTTTACTTAAAGGAGATGCGATCTAGGAAAAGCCCTTGACAAACTTTCTATAATATCTAGCTAATCCCAAAAAGTTTTTGATGTCGGCAACTGACTTAGGTTGAACCCAATCTTGAATAGCACTCACTTTATTCTGATCTACGTGAATACCCTGGGTATCGACAGCCAAAATTCACATTTGGAGAACTTGACATAAAGTTGATGTTCATGCAAAGCTTCTAATACTAACCTCAGATGATCTTCATGATCCTTAAGGTTTGAGAATAGATAAGGATATCGTCGATAAAGACGATTACAAATTTGTCTAAATATGGTTTAAGGACTCGTTGCATCAAATCCATGAAGATTGATGGAGCATTAGTGATTCCAAAAGACATCACTAAAAATTCAAAATGACCATAATGAGTATGGAAAGCGGTCTTTCCTACATCTATTTCTTTTACTTGCAATTGATGATAGCTTGACCTTAAGTCAATCTTAGAGAATATAACGGCTCCAGATAACTGGTCGAAAAAATCATCAATTCTAGGCAATGGATATTTATTCTTTATGATGACCTTATTTAATTTGTGATAATATATGCACATTCGCATAGATTAATCTTTCTTCTTTACAAACAAAATGAGTGCTCCCCAAGGAAACATGCTTGGCCTGATGAAGCCTTTATTTAAGAGCTTTTGTAACTGTTCATTAAGCTCTTGAAGTTCCTTAGGTGCCATTATGTATGGAGCTTTAGATATGGGTTGGGTACCTTGGATCAATTCAATAGGGAACTCTGCTTCTCTAGGTGGACGTACACCAGGAAAATCTTCTGGGAACATATCAGCAAATTCTTTAACTACTTTACAGTCAAAGAGAGTTATACTTTCCTTTGCTTTACCCATCATAGTGACAAGAAAAGCATTACATCCCTTAATGATTAATTGCTCAGCTTTGATAGCATTAATTAAGGATAGTTACGTACTGACTTTTCCTATGAAAGTTTCAGACTTGCCCTGGGAATGAAGAGTGACTTTCTTCTTAAGAAAATTTATTATAGTATTATGGTCACTGAGACAATTCATTCCAAGGATGATATCAAAATTTGCTAACAGCAAAACAATTAACTTGGAGCTAAACTCTTGACTATTTAATGGACTTTTGACATAGCAAAACTTATGAGCACTGAGAGTTGGGCTCCAGATGGAAGTCAAACACTTAATGATTTAGCTAATTTATATGAGCGCGTCTTAAGAATATTGGCAGAATGTTCAGAAATAAAAAAATGACTAGCATCGGTGTTGAATAACACATTGCAGGGTTGATTATTAAAATAAAGCGTGCCTAAAATTATTCATACGATCGCACTAATTAATTTGCAATATTTAAAGTGCGGAAATGCAATTTAAGAGAAGAGGTTCAGAAATGTGTACTTGAAACCACATTGTTATCTTCCACAGCCTCAAGAGGTGTTAAGGCGTAGACTCGAGAAGGACCAGTAGGACGATTGTTCACCTGCTTCCTGGGATTATTCTGAAATATTGGGGCATAAGGTTGCTTCTGAGCCGCTTCAGAAGCAGGGGTTGGCATGTGGGGCCCCGTACCCTCCGCGGCCATGCTAATACTGATATTAGCATAAACACAAGGAGTACGATGCTCCAACTGTGGCAAATCCCTGATGTAAGAAGAGTCAGGTAAGACCCAACCCGCCTTAAGCCAAGGACTTGTCACCTGGAACTATGAACATGCATCAACATATCAAAGTAGCGGAAGCAGAAAATAGTGTAATGTAACATCCACATCACATCATAGTATAGAAGAGTAAGAGAAATAGTAACTCAGCTCAAAATGTAGAAAATAAATATATCCAGAAATGATTATTACAGACTAAAAGTTTAAATTCAGAAAAGATCTCTCAAATCTCACAGCTAAAAAGAGAATCAATCTAAGTGGCCACAGGAAGGTCCTCCTCCTATGCAAGCTCCTCTCCTAGAAAACTACCAGTGAATAGCTCCAAATCTAACATTTGTTAATATCACAAATGCCAGGGCCCCATCCAACAAAGAAAAATGTTACAGTTAGACAAATTGTCTAAGTACATTTTAAGCTGATTTAGGTGAATTGAATATTTAAAGATATCACATTAACTACTGAACAATAGGTATGTAAAGTAACATACAAAATATGAAACTAAGCAAAGTGAGGCTAAAGAGCAAAAATAACTGCAAGTACTGAAGAATTCATCCTAACATGCTCATGATCACATAAATACATGGTGATTTTATCAAAAGTAACTGTACTGAAATGTGCTGAATAAACATACAAAACTAGCATTCTAAACATGCCAATGTTTAATAGCTACTCAATGGGAACATATATATAAGCATGCAAATTAAATAAATAAAAGGCCATTGAAGCATGTGGCAAAGAAATCAAAGTACAAAAATGAGCTAAAAAGTAAAACCACTGAGACATGTGGCAAAGCAACTGAAAGCACCAAAAGCAAGGCCACTGAAGCATGTAATAAAGTAAAATGAGGTGCTAAAACTAAATTGAAGTAAGGGTATAACTAAAACATAGCACTGCCATAATAAAAATAAGCCATGCAGAGCCCTGAACAAAAAGTTCAACATGTGTCCATCCTAGGCATCATCAGAGCTAGGTCTAAGTTGAACATATAGAATAAGACATGTATCCATCCTAGCCAAGCACTGGGCTAGGTCTGAGTTTATTCTATAATAAAACTAGAACTGAAGAGGCAAACTAAGAAAGGACATACTCTAATGAACTAAGTGCGCTGAAAGAATTAGATGTTATGCTTTTCAAAGACTAACTTAGGATGTATCTTCCATATCCTAAGGTTACCAATTATGTCCAAGGAAAAAGCTCAATATCCAAGGTGGAGCAATCAAAGTCAAAGTCAGCAAGAGACTCAACTAGACTTATGTGATATTTGTTGTTGTCTAATTTATCCAAAATTGACTATTCTAAGAAGATACAAGTTTAAGATCTTCAATATCCAGCTATCGAGTAAAATCTCAGATTCACGACCCTAATGTTAATAATAGAACTTAACAAGTTATAGTTCATAATCAAGTGATGACTATAAGAGTTTAAAGTAAATAAATCGATAACTTAATTATAATTGTTTTTCCTCACTTTACCTAAATTTGGATTAATTAAATTAAGACTAACGATTCTGAACTTAAACTCCACATTGGGGTTCAAATCTTGATTCCAGGGTGATATCCTAAAAAGGATTTAAGGTTCACACTTAAGCATAATCTAAATGTGCAAAATCTTATAAGCTGAAGGATATAGAAACTAAGATCTTAATGAAAGGTCATGTATAGTATTATAAGATAAAATAATCAACAAAGAAGTAAAAATCTAAGATCTATATTCAATCTTTAGGATAATCATATTATTCTATATATTGAGTAAATTTTACATCCATACGAAGGTTTCAAAAGGATTAAACAGTAAATCAATTAAGGAATTCCAAAAAAGGTAATTCTATTAAATTAGATAATATAAAGTCTAAGATCTAAGATCTAAGGTTTGATCGCTTTAGATCTAAGCTAAAAATTGGACTTAGGATTGTAAAAGGATAGCTCATTAGGACTATAGTTTATGGATAATTTTTGATAAATAACTAGTATTAGAAACTTTAGCTTTAGCATTGATCCAGCAAATTCTTTATGAAGGGTCTTAAGATCACTTAAGATCTTAAGGATTTACCTAAGCATTTTAGGACTTAAGCACTAGAATTCATTCACGAGGTGATGAAACTCAGCAATTGATATTAATATCATTTATTACTGATTACACTCTCTTCACTTGAGGTTTTTAGGGTTTAAGGGTGCATAAACTATTCTTTAGTCAAAATGACCAAAATGCCTCTCTTAAGGCTAAAATTGGGAAATTAGGGTTTGATCAATTAAATTGATTCAAATATATTTTAATGAGCTTTATATTGATTATTGAAGTGAATAAAATACTTAACTTAGGTTTTTGATATTTAAATTAGCTTAATTAGCACTAATCACATTAAGAGGTCAATTAAGGTGATTAAAGGAATTAGGGCATACTAGGATGATACAAATATATTTAAAGGTTCTACTATACTTAATAAGGAAATAGGAACTAAATTCACTAAAATCAAAGAATAATCCAAGGCTTAATTCACTAATCTCAATTTAGGGTAATTAAGAGGTGATTAGCAAATTTAGGGTTCTTAAATTATCTTTAATATCTTACATAGATTCTTTATGGTCTTATGAGCAAATAGAGACCTTAATCACTATTTTTGGGCAATTAATGAATTTATTATGAATTAAATGAAAACACAAAAAGGTTAGGCAATTATTTAAAATCTAACCATTAGATCCTTAATTTTATTTTATATTATTGTTTCTTGAATTTTTTTGATTAAAATGGTATATTGGATCATACAATTTGGATAAGTATAACTAAAGTTATTCAAATAATTTAATATGTATTTTTATTCAAATTAAAACCATAGGGAATGCATTTATCAATTTTTTAACTTAATAAAATTAAATCCAATATTCCTTAAATAAGCCACGGCCCAAAATTGAAACTGCGAGGGTCAAGAGAGGCCTGACCCAATGCGCCAGTGCGTCATCCTCGATACCTCACTTCACAGATAGTCGCGAGGAGGGGACCTTGGACCACCAAATTCGCCACCGCTAGGCCACGCCACAACCAGCATTCGATCGCCACACCTTCAGGAGGTTAAGGTGCGTTAATTGAACCTAGAAGCTCTAACTGTGATAGACTTGAACGCTGGATGGCTACTCCACCAAAGCTTCCAATTTTAGACAATTAGGGTTCACTATGAGAGGATAATTCTCCTCACAGAGGCCAATGAATGGATGGGGCTCGATTCCAACACCATCAGTGAGGTGAGGCGTGTTGAACCCCCAAGATTTCACAGCCTGGGGTGCAGCCAATCGCTGGGTCCTTTCTCGGACCCAATCATGGCTCGGCTACTAGCTCGATTGATCGATACAATTGATCAAAGCTAGCTCAACTCTGATGACAATTAGAATAGGTTCCCTAGGTGGCTCAGGTAAGCTAGGCGACATCCATAGGCTCATCTAGAAACTTAAATGGAAAATTGAACATACAGAATTCAGTGGAAGAGGTTATACCTTAAGACAGGGTTACAGGAATGATCGAGAGGAATTGAGAGGCTTCCAAGCTCACCCAGCAGCAGGTGCATGTTTGCAGGGAGTCTTAACACCAAACTAACCCTCTATTAGTGGTACGCAGCTGCGGGGATGCCAAGATTTGCTGAGAGAGATGGGAGCTCCAGGGGATTCAATTGGGAGGATTAAGAGATCATAGTGAGCAAAAGGACTCACTGTGATGCTCTCAGGATATTTATAGGCAATAAAGAGCATTGGTGGTAGGTTATAGAGCTCAAGTTTCATGACAATGGCTCAACGGCTAGGGGTAATCCTGGGAGATAACTATTGGAAAAAGGTCATGCCGATGGTAGAAGAGGAAGAACGGGTTCTTTCCCGTACTGCCACAGGGGCTGGGAGGGATCGAGCTGTTGGGGGGGGACTAGCGTGCGATGGCCGAGAGGTAGATGAAGATCCACAGTGCACGGGGTGCTGGGAGCTGTCTGATTACCAAGCCATTGAGATTGGAAGGTTGTAATGCACTACTTAAATGATTAATCGTGGATCAGATATCCGCCTTCGGATGCACTCGATCGATCTAACGCTTAGGATTTAATCATGGCACGGGTGATACGAGCCGTTGGATATGTGACGCTAAGATGCATGCTAGTGTACCCAATGGAAGGAGAAAGTGCTCCATTGTCGAGACCTTGCAGCGAATCTGCCGCGATCTCGATAGTAAATCCTGTATAAATAAATTTTAATAAAATTTATTTTAATTAATATGATTCATTTAAATAATTAAATTAATAATCCTACAATTCTTAAATCCACTTTAAGCTTAAATGAGCCCCAAAAATTCTCAAAATTTCACCCTTAGTTAATTGAGGCATGAGGAATTCAAAAATGAAATCAAATTTTAATTTGGAGATCAAATTAATTTAGGTATTTTTCATGATCCAAAATAGGCAAAAATACCAAAATTCTCAATTTAGCTCCGATTTATCCCAAACTTTTAGGGTTATGTTTAAATGACCAATTGAATTTAATGGAATGAAACTTAAAACTTAGTTTAGCTGGTTCTTCGGCATAAGAAAGATGATGTAGGACAAAGTAAATGTGTACGCGAAGGGTATGAAAATTTTTACACCAATAAAAATAACAAATTACTCACGATTGAATACTGGTAAAATAAGGTGAATTTTGCGTACAAATGCAAAATTAAAAAAAAATGAGATTGAGATGATTCGAGCCATAATTATGCTAACACACAAAATTCCTTACCATATAAAGTATAGAGATAAATAAGAGGTATGATTGATCTAACCTGTGTCAAAGTTAAGGCAACTGGTGGCGAAGCGTTATAATTGAAGTCGACCTCTACAAATAGTCCTTCATCGCAGGATCTTCTTCCTTCCTTAGATGTCCTTCTCTAAGGATTGAAATACTCACACTCAAGATTTCCTTCTCTTAAGAATGAAAGTATTAATGAACATAATAAGTAGAGAAATATATTTTCATTCAATCTTCAATGCCATGATACATAAGATATTGACTTATTTATAGCCATAAAATATATGTCAATTGACCATCAGAACCATAAACTTACCCTTTCATGAAGGGTTAAAGTGTTTTTTCCTACAAATGACTAATAAAACTATCAACCAACCCACTTATGAAGGACTAAAGTATCCTTTCATATAAAATACCAAAAAAACCTTAAAATAACTCTCTCAAGGAGGACTAAAGTGTCCTTTCACTCAAATAACACTCATGACAAAAAACATGATAAATGGGCTAATCTAAAGGCCCATTTAAATGAGTTCCACAAATAAGCCCATGTAATTAAAATAGAAAATACAATATAGAATCATGAAAACATTAAGCTTAATTCAGCACTCCCCCAGCTTTGAAAGATTCTCCTCTAGAGAATGATGATCAATATACTCATGTAGAAGTTGTGGACTAATTTGGTCTAACTCTTCAAATATAAGCCAAGAGTCTTCAAGTGGCGACAGCCCTATCCAATAGATAAGAAACCTCTGAACTCCTCCATCTGATGTGCTAATGACTTGATCATCTAAAATTTGATCAAGATGATGGGATCGTAATTGGCGAGATGGCAAGGGAGCCTTCGAGAAAGTATCAACCTGCGTGTTAGTGCTTTGTAGAGGGAAAAATATCTGGGGCTTGCCCACGGTACAACATTAAATTAGACACATTAAACACAGGTGAAATACTAGCATTTATAGGAAGATTAATCTCATATGCATTATTATTTATCTTTTTTACAATTTTATAAGAGCCATAATTTTTGAGTGTTAATTTTCTTAAAGTTCCTTTTGGGAACCTCTCTGGCCTAACCTTAACCATAACCAAATCTCCTACATTAAATTTTATAAATCGCCTATGTGCATCAGCATCAGCTTTATATTTATCATAACTTAAAGTAAGCTTTTGTTGAATTTCTTGGTGTAAATCATGCATGCTTTGTGTGAATGAAGATGCATATGCACTAGATCTATATGAAATGGGAAGGTCAACAAGGTCTATTGGCTTTCTTGGTTCATACCCTGTAATAATTTGAAAAGGACTTTTTCCAATTGATCAATTTTTAGAACTATTATAAGCAAACTCAGCAATGGGTATAACAAGATCCCAACTAGTGGTATGGTCTATCACTAAGCATCTAAGAAGGTCTCCTAAGCTTTTATTTATTATCTCCGTTTGTCCATCAGTTTGAGGGTGATAAGCAGTAGAAAATAAAAGTTTTGTTCCAAGCTTCTTCCATAAAATTTTTCAAAAATAACATATAAATCTAACATCATGATCAGAAACTATTGTTTTGGGTAATCCATGCAAATGAACTATCTCACAAAAGAAAATTGAAGTAACATGAGAAGCATCAGATGTCTTATAACATGGAATAAAATGAGCCATTTTTGAAAATCGATTAACAACAACAAGAATCAAGTCAAAATGTTGGATGATGCGAGGTAATCTAAGTATAAAGTCCATACTAAGGTATTCCCATGGCTTGTGAGTAATTGGAAGAGGTGTATACAATCCATGACTATGTTTTCCACTTTGCACTAATTGACAAGTGCAACATTGGGAAACGACACGAGCAACATCTCTCTTGATACTTGGCCAAAAGAATAAATCCTCCATCATGGATATAGTTTTATCATGACCAAAATGACCCAAAATGCCTCCTGAATGCATTTCTTCAATTAGAAAATCTCGAAGTGACGAATCAGAAACACAAAGACAGGTTCATCAAAAAAGAAATCCATCTCGAAGTTGATAGTTAGAGTCAACTATGGAGGTATCAACAGTTAGAGATTCATATGGTTGACCAAAATCCTTACAAATTTTGTACTCATTTTTTATTTTATCAAATCCAGTAACTTTGATGCTCATACTATGTAAAATAGTACACATTCTGCTTTAAGCATCAGCAACTTTATTCATAGTACCAGACTTATGTTTAAGAATGAAGGTGTACTCTTGAAGGAATTGAACTCACTTTGCATGATGAGAACTGAGCTTCTTTTGAGTGTTGAGATATTTTACTGCTTCATGGTCAGAGTATAGTACAAAATCTTGAGAAAGAAGGTAGTGTCTCCAATATCGAAGGGCTTGGACTACTGCATAGAATTCATGATCATATGTAGAGTAATGTTGTCGAGCATCATTTAGCTTTTCACTAAAGAAAGCAATTGAGTGACCCACTTGCTTAAGAACACCTCCTATACCAACACCAGAGGCATCACAAGATACTTCAAACACTTTGTTAAAATCAGGCAATTTTAATATTGGCGGGCTAGTTAAAAGATTTTTATATGGTTAAAAGCATTAGATGCTGCCTTTGTCCATTTAAATTCCCCACCTTTTAAATATTGCGTGATTGGAGTAATTATTGTACTAAACCCATGTATAAATCTTCGATAAAATGTGGCTAACCCATAAAAACTACGAACATCATGTATATTTGATGGAGTTGGCCAATTTTGAATTGCATTGATTTTCTCAGGATCAACAAAAATACCATCATAAGATACAATGAATCCTAAGAAAATTACTGATGATGCCATAAAAGAACACTTCTTCAAATGGATATAAAGTTTTTCTTGTTGAAGAACCTCAAAAACTTGCCTTAAATGTGTTACATGATCACTCTTAGTCTGACTAAAAATTATAATATCATCAAAATAAACTACTAAAAGTCTTCCAATAAAGGGTCGTAAGATGTGATTCATTACTCACATAAAGGTACTGAGGCATTGGTCAATCCATAAGGCATTACCAACCACTCATATAACCCATCTTTTGTCTTAAAGGCTGTCTTCAATTCATCTCCTTCTTTCATATGAATCTAGTGATATCCACTCTTAAGATCAATCTTAGAGAAAATTTGTGCACCAACCATCATGTCTAGCATATCATTAAGTCGTGGGATGGAAAAGCGATATTTAACAGTAATTTTTTTAATCACATGACTATCTGTACACATACACCATGTACCATCTTATTTTGGGGTAAGGAGAGCAGGCACATCACAAGGTGATAAACATTCTCGAATAAAACCTTTAGATAATAACTCATCAACTTGTCATTTGAGTTCAGCATGTTCATTTGGGTTCATTTGATAATGAGGAAGATTAGGAAGCGAAGATCCAGGAACTAAATCAATAACATGTTGAATGCTTCTTAGTGGGGGAAGTTCATTTGGAAGTTCATTAGGGCAAACATCAATAAATTTAGATAGGAGATCACTTATCTCAACAGGTAAGGCTTTATCACAGGGTTGTTGAGCAATTTTTGTTACAATTAGAGCAAATAATATTTCCATAAGCTTCTCTTTAAAACTCATGCTTTATAATAATGTGTAAGGATTTCTTTTCTATTGGGCAGATGAATCTCTAGGCTGGTGTGAGCTTGCCTTTTTAGGCTTAGCAAGATTTAGAACAACTCTTTTTCCCTTAAACATGAATGAGTAAGTATTTGCATGTCCATCATGAATGACATGCATATCATAAAGTTGGGGTCTTCCTAATAGTATGTGGGAAAAATCCATAGGAAGAACATCACAACATATCTTATCAAAGTATGCTCCTAATTGTATTGGGACAAGACAATGTTGTGATATAGAGATGGAAGTTTTGCTAACCCATGCAACCTTGTAGGGTCGTGGATGAGGCTCAAGTGTAAGCATCATCCTAACTAAGGCCGATGTGGTAATAACATTCATATAACTTCCACTATCAATGATAAGTTTACAAGATTTATCACCACTTTTAAAATATGTATGAAAAATTGATGTACGTTTCCAATCAGTGTCCTTTTAAGGGGTAGTTAATACACATCGCATAACAGTAATGTGTGGCTCACTTAATGCTTCATCTGCATCACTAGCTTCTTCACAAGGGTCAACTACAACTAGATCATAATCACAATCATTATTATGTTCAACAGTTTCAAAATCTATAAGTAGATTTCTATGTAGACAAGTACTTGCAAAATGCCCATTTTTGCCACATGTGAAACAAGTTATGCATGAAGCTTTAGAATTTGACTTAATGGGTATCTTTCCTTTATGATTATTTGATCTTTTGAAAGATTGGGGAATTGGGGCAATGGAGCGATGTTGGGAATTAATTCCTAAAGAGGTTGTTTATTTTTTATGGGTGTGAGACTTGAGGTATTGTTCAAATTGTTAGCAAGTCGAAATGCATCCTCAAGAGTGTAAATGTAACAGCCCAAACTCGTAAGCACAAAGGTATTGTCCAGTTTGGCCTGAAAGGTCTCACAGTTTTGCTCTCAGAAGATAACTTCCCAGTAGGTCACTCATCCTGGGAGTGCTCTCACATGAGCACACTTAACATTGGAGTTCTTATCAAGAACTCCACTGTTATCTGAAAAGGCGTCTCATTATTTAAGAGTTTCACTTATTAACACTTAAGTGGGTCTTCATAATCTCCCCAACTTAAGTACCTGACGTCCTCATCAGTATCTACACACAGATCCAAGAACCATCCATTGGGTAGATTGGATTAGAGGTGACCCATAGGCGTCTCATTATTTAAGAGTTTCACTTATTAACACTTAAGTGGGTCTTCATAATCTCCCCAACTTAAGTACCTGACGTCCTCATCAGTATCCACACACAGATCCAAGAACCATCCATTGGGTAGATTGGATTAGAGGTGACCCATACAGGCGCAAGAGGTACCCACAACCATGTAGCACCTTAACCATCATGGGTTCAAGAGGTTGCTCATATGAAGTGGTACTTTACCCTGTATGGCACTTAGCTCCTATCTGATACCCTATGGTTTGCTCTGATACCATTTATAATAGCCCAAACTCGTAAGCACTAAGGTATGTCCGCTTTGGCCTAAAATGTCTCACGATTTTGCCCTCAGAAGATAACTTCCCAGTAGGCCACCCATCATGGGAGTGCTCCCACATGAGCACACTTAACTTTGAAGTTCTTATCAGGAACTCCACTGTTATCTGAAAATGTGCCTCGATGTTTAAGGGTTTCACTTATTACTACTTAAGTGGGTCTTCACAATAAACCTCTCGAGTTAACATTTCCTATCGAATATATGCTCTTAAACTAGATCGAAATCGAGAAATTATTGTTTGATGATCTTCAATAACATCACAATGGGTCATCAATTCATCAAAATGAGTTATATAATCAGCAACACTCATAGCTCCTTGTCTAAGTGTAGTCATCTCATCCATGAGCTGATCATGAAAGGTTAAGGGCACATATTTTTGTTTTAAGATTTCTTTCAGCTCATCAAAAGAAGAAATAGATGGTTGCCCAGCTCATTGATTCTTACGCTCAAGATTAATCCAATATGTCTTAACATGGCATATCAACTTCATACTAGCAAAAAGTACTTGTCTCTCATGGGACATTTGCATCCAATCAAAATATTGATCCATATCAATAAGCAAATCAAGAAACACTTTTGCATCGAGTTGTCTATCAAAAGTGGGTGGGTCTTCTTTACGAATAATATCATCATCTACATCTTGGTGGTTTGTTCGTGATGCAATAATATGTTGACCCATATTATGTAAAGGCTCATATGTGCGAGGAGGTAAATGATCTTGATGATACCTTTACGCATAGCCATTAGGTCTCCGAAAATTTTGCTCTATCCTATGATAGTGTTGGGGATGTATACTATCAAGATCTAGATAATCATAAACATGACTTAAGAGGTGATTGCATTGTGGTCTAGTTGGTGATTGTGGAGGAAGATGAGATGATATATAATCATTGGGATGACCTTCTTGGCTAGGAAGATGGTCAATTATTTTTTTTAGTGCAAGGGGAGTTGGTGACGTTTCATTGGCTTTCAACTCTAGTGCTTCAATTCTAGTTAGAAAATCATGAATTGAGAGAGTGAGATTTTCCATTTTCTCAAGTAAGAGTTTGAGGAGGTCATCGATTCTTTATTCAGAAGTTTGGCCTTGGCATCGATGTCCACTACAAGTCGACATAATTATATATATATATATATATATATATATATATATATATATATATAGGAGCTCTCGGTTTTTAAAGGTTTTCAATGTCAAAATAGCTGAATCAAGTAAAATAATCCTTCTACAAAGTTGTAGATCTTGACATTCTACCTAAAATCGAGTGCTCAAACATAAATTTTGGATTCAAATTGAATAAGTTATGCTCAAAATACGATATGGTATAAATCAAAGCGAAAAGTGACATGAATGAAATTTATGCTTTATTGTATGCAATGATTTTTCCATCAATTGGCATAAAAAGTTGAGGATATATTTTCTCTGATACCAATATGATGTATGATAAAGTAAATGCGTATGTGGAGGATATGATGATTTTTACACCAATAAAAATAACAAATTACTTACGATAGAGTATTGATAAAATAAGACGAATTTTGCGTACAAATGCGAAATTAAAAAAAATGAGATTGAGGTTATTCGAGCCATAGTTATGCTAACACATAAAATTCCTTACCATATAAAGTATAGAGATAAATAGGAGCTATGATTGGTCTAACCTGTGTCAAAATTAAGGTAACCGATGGCAAAGCGGGGATAATTGAAGTTGACTTCTACAAACAATCCTTCGTCGCAGGATCCTCTTCCTTCCTTAGATGTTCTTCTCTAAGGCTTGCAATACTCACACTCAAGATTTTCTTCTCTTAAGAATGAAAGTATTAATAAACACAATAAGTAGAGAAATATATTTTCATTTAATCTTCAATGCCATGATACATAAGACATTGGCTTATTTATAACCATACAATATATGTCAATTGACCATCAAAACCACAAACTTCCCCTTTCATGAAGGGTTAAAGTGTATTTTTCTATAAATGACTAATAAAACTATCAACCAGCCCACTCATGGAGAGCTAAAGTGTTATTTTATATAAAATACTAAAAAAACCTTAAACTAACTCTCTCATAAAGGACTAAAGTGTTCTTTCACTCAAATAATACTCATGACAAAAAACATGATAAATGGGCTAATCTAAAAGCCCATTTAAATGAGTTCCACAAATAAGCCAATGTAACTAAAATGGAAAATTCAATATATAATCATGAAAATATTAAGCTTAATTTATGATTTGGTGTGTCGATGATGATTACGTGCGTACTTTACATCAAAAGATTAGGTTATATTTCTACTGCTGAAAGCTGAATGAGATGAGAAGGGTCTCTGAGACATCTTCTCAATGATGATACATGGAACACATTGTGAACGGCTGCAAAATCCTCATGAAGGTTCAACCTGTAGGCAAACAATCCTACTTTGGCTAAAATCTCAAAAGGTTCAACATAGTGGGGACTGAGTTTCCCTGCTACACCAAATCTATAGACACCCTTCATTGGACTGAATTTTAGATAAGCAGAATCTCCAACATTAAATTCTATGAGACAATGATGAGCATCATGATACTTGCTCTGATGATCTTGAGCTGAACAAATTCTCTGCTGAATTAAGTGAATCTTCTTGTTAGTTTTTTCAACTAACTCAGAACCAAAAAGCTGAAATTTTCTTATTTTTGACCAAGCTAGTGGAGTACTACATCTTCTACCATATAATGCCTCATAAGAAGCCATTTTAATGCTGGCCTGATAGTTGTTATTATAGGCAAACTCCACTAATAGAATATGATCTTCCCAGGAACTGGCAAAATCAAGAACATAAAGCCTAAGCAAATCCTCCAGAACTTGGTTCACTCTTTCAATCTGACCATTCGTTTGGGGATGAAAAGCTATACTCATGGCAAAAGTGGTACCCAGATCTTGGCGCACAGCTTGCCAAGACTTAGAAGTAAATCTGTTGTCTCTGTCGGATACTATTGATTTTGGAATTCCATACAGCCAGATAATTTCTTTGATATAGAGCTTTGCTAAATTCTCTACAGAGTCAGTATGACAGATACGGAGGAAGTGCGCTAATTTGGTTAAACGATCTACTATAACCCAAGTTGCATCGGCACCAGATTTTGCACGAGGCAATCCCATGACAAAATCCATCGATATATTGAACCATTTCCATTCAGGAATTTATGATGGATGCAGAAGACCACCAGGCCTTTGATGCTTGACCTTTACCAAATTGCAAGCATGACACTTAGCCATGAAATTGGCTACACTCTTCTTCATACCGGGCCACCAAAATGATTGCTTTAAATCCTGGTACACCTTAGTACTGCCTGGATAAATGTGATATCCATAATTATGGCCTTCTTCCAAGACTTCACGGTGCATGGATTTAGGAATCCACAAATGATTTCCTTGATAAATAACACCATTATGCATCAGCAAATCATGACAATAGCCACCTTCAATATCTACTTTGAATTTCAGAAAATCTTCGTTCTTGGTTTAACGAGATGGAGACATCTCTATGGAAAGTGGGTTCTATATTGATGTTCCCTAGAATAGAACCCAACACATCACCGCTGATTGGAGAAATTTCAAGCTTACAAAATTCTTGTCTAAGGAACTGGAGGCAATCATGGCAGATAGAGTAGCACGATAGCTAAGGGCATCGGCCACTACACTTGCCTTACCTAGATGATACTGAATACTTAAATTATAATCACTGATAAGTTCTAACCATCTTCTCTGATGGCAGTTCAGTTCTCTTTAAGTAATGATATACTTTAAGCTTTGATAATCAATAAAAATTGAACACTGAACTCCATATAAATAATGATGCCAAATTTTTAAGGCAAAGATTACAGCGGCAAGTTCAAGATCATGAACTGTATAATTTCTCTTATGGGGTTTTAATTGACGAGAGGTGTAAGCGATTACCTTATCCTCTTGCATTAACACACAACCTAAACTAACTCCAGAGGCATCTATGTATATCTAATAGTTCAAGACTTCCTTGGGCAGAACAAGTACCGGAGCGATAGAAAGTGCATCCTTCAAGGGTTGAAATGCTCCTTCGCATTCAGGGCTCCAAACAAATGGAACGGCTTTCTAAGTTAGCTTAGTTAAAGGCAAGGTGATCTGAGAAAAGCACTTAACAAACTTTTGGTAATATCCAGCTAATCCCAAGAAACTTCTAATATCAGTGACTGACTTAGGCTAAATCTAATCCTGAATAGCGCTTACTTTGTTTTAATCTACGAATACCCTGGGCATCGACTACATGTCCCAAGAATGCAATGGATTTAAGCCAAAATTCGTATTTGGAGAACTTGACATATAGTTGATGTTCACGCAGAGCTTCTAATACTAATCTCAGATGATCTACATGATCTTTTAAAGTTTTAATATAAATGAGGATATCGTCGATAAAGATGATTACAAATTTGTCTAAATACGGTTTAAGGACTCACTGCATAAGATCCATGAAGATTGATGGCGCATTAGTGAGTCAAAAAACATCACTAAAAATTCGAAATGACCATAATGAGTACAAAAAGTGATCTTTCCTACATCATCTTCTTTTACTCGCAATTGATAATATCCTGACCTGAGGTCGATCTTAGAGAATATAACAGCTCCATATAACTGGTCGAACAAATCATCAATTCTAGACAACTGATATTTATTCTTTATGGTGACTTTATTTAGTTCCTAGTAATCTATGCATATTCTCATAGATCCATCTTTCTTCTTCACAAATATAACGGGCACTCCCCAAGGAGACATACTTTGCCTAATAAAGCATTTATTCAATAGTTCTTGCAACTATTCGTTAAGCTCTTGAAGTTCCTTAGGTGCCATTCTATACGGAGCCTTAGATATGGGCTGGGTACCTGGGATTAACTTGATAGATAACTTTACTTCTCTGAGAGGAGGTACAACAGTCAAATCTTCTGGGAACACCTTGACGAATTCCTTAACTACTTTAAAATTAAAGAGAGGGATACTTTCTTTTGCTTCACCCATCATAGTGACCAGAAAAGCATCACAACACTTACTAATTAATTGTTTAGCTTTGATAGCATTGATTAATGATAAGTTTATACTGACTTTCCCTATAAAGGTTTCAGACTTGCCTTGGGATTGAAGAGTGACTTTCTTCTTCAAGCAGTTTATCACGGTATTATAATCACTGAGCTAATTCATCCCAAGAATGATATCAAAGTTTGCTAATGGTAGGATGATTAATTTGGATTTAAACTCCTGAACATTCAATGGAATTTTGACATTAAAAAACTTAAGAGCACTGAGTTGGGCTCTAGTTGAAAGTCCAACACTTAATGATTTTCCTAAATTGTACGAGTGTGGTTTAAGAATATTAACAAAGTGTTCAGAAATAAATAAATGACTAGCACCAGTGTCGAATAACACATTGCAAGGTTGGCCATTAAAATATAGTGTGCCTAAATTATTTATACGAATCACATCAATAACTTGAAATAATTAAGATTCAGAAAATATAATTTAAAAGAAGAAGTTCAGAAATGTGTACCTGAAACCACATTATTGTCTTCTACGGCTTCCGGATGTGTTAAAGCATACACTCGCATAGGACCAGCAGGACGGTTGTTTACCTGCTTCCTGGGATTATTCTAGGACTTAGGAGCTAAGGGTTGCTCTTGAGCAACTTCAGATGTAGGGGCTAGCATTATTGCCAAACATGGTTCTCTCCTATTCAGCGGAGTTGCCCTAATTATTTAGTTCTTCTGTGACTGCTTAATTCAAACTCCATCCACTATCTCTATGTAGGTGTAATGATAGAATAGGTGGCTTGGACTCCCACAAGTGTAGCACTTATGGCCAAAGTGGTAACACTTGCCATAAAAATGAGGCCTATTATAGCCTTGAATTAGTTCAGCCGTGGGTGTAGCTTTGATTTGATAGACCTTTGCAGAGTGAAGTCTATGCCTTTTGAAGGCTTCATGCATGTGGGGAGTTGATTGCATCTTTCGCTTGAGATCTCTTTCCGAGTGATGAAGCTTAAGCACCTTTGCTGTCTCTACTAGCTCAAAGAAGCTAGTCAGATGGAGTGAAACAATCAGATCTTTCAGTGAGTCTCGTAGTCCATTGAGAAAGCAATGGTACTTTGCCAATTCATATTGGATCATTTTTGGGGCAAAAGAAATCAGCTTACAAAACTCTCTTTCGTAGTCAGCAACAGAATGACTTCCTTGTGTCAGCCTCAGAATTGTGTCCATTATGATATTTTGTGCAGACGGGGGAATGAATTCGGCCTTGAATTCCTCTACAAATTCATCACAAAGGATGTCTTCAAGTTCATAATCAATGAATATGGTATTTCAATCCTCGTTCCACCAGTATTCTACCTCAGCATGGAATAGATGTGTCGTGAGACGAACGGCTTCTGAATTTGGGATTTTCAGATTGATTAGATCTTTTTCGATAGTTTTCAGCCAATCGACTGTGTCCATTGGAGATCAATTTCCACTGAAGGTGGAAGGCCTTAATCTTATGAATTTGTGGAGAAGACCATCCATAGAATGATGGGAAGGAAAAGGATTTTACTGAATAAGAATAGCAGGAGCAGTAGCAATAGCTGGTGCTAGACGATCAGACATTATATTTTGCATTGATAGTGCTTGTTGAGCTTGATTCTCCAGCAAGGTTACCACCATTGCTCGAAGATGGGCTACTTCATCATAAGAACTGCTTGAAGCGAGAGTAGTTTTGATAGGGGTAATAGCAGGAGGTGATCCAGAATTCTTTTTATTTGAGTAATACGAATCAAGATTTTAGAATTATTCTAAGGAAGATAGCAATTATATATCTAATAGATGCTAAAAAAAAATTGCCATACTATAAAAATCATTTAAGTTACCAGAAGTGACAATTACTCTAACTAACACTCAGACATTCTTAATGTACTCAGCCCTAAATGCAATATAAAAATCTTCAAAGGTCACTTCCTGACGCTTTCTCTTGCATTTTTGTTTGAGCTTCTTGATGGTATCGTACCACCAGACTCCTGCATAGTCCAGCATTTGATCCATCACAATGTCAACAAAGAGGGACTCAAGACACTCTATGTGCCTGAGGACTGACTCTACTCGGCTTAACCACCCCTGTGCATAGATAGGAAAGTCAAGCCCTTGGTACGCTGACTAATGCAAAAGCCTGTCCAAGACTAAGGTTCATTATTTTGAAACTCCTTTGAGCTGCCATTTGCTCTCTTATCTCCACTTAATACTATAGCTCCAAGCCAACTTGAAGGCATGCAGATAATAGTCCAAGTTAGACTCTTCATGATCCATTTGATCCTAATAGCAGAATGTACTAGTTTTTGTCAACTAGAGATGATTGGATTTTTAGGATATGAGTATTTTCATTCTATATTTTTTAGAGAGTTACTGATAGTACTATGTTATGGATGTTATATCTTGATGCTTGTACTTCAAAAGAATGATCCATTAGGTAGAAAGGAATCACAGATCCCATTTCGACCCCTTATGGTATTCTCTGATACCAACTGTGGGGCCACGTACCCTCCACGGCCATGCTAATACTGATATTAGCATAAACACGAGGAGTACGGTGCTCCAACTATGGCAAATCCCTGACGTAAGTAGAGTCAGGTAAGAGCCAACTCGCCTTAAGCCAAGGACTTGTCACCTGGAACTGTGAACATACATCAACATTTCAAAGTAGCCAAAGCAGAAAACAGTGTAACGTAACATCCACATCACAGTATAGTATAGAAGAGTAAAAGAAATAGTAACTCAGCTCAAAGTGCAGAAAATAAATACATCCAGAAATAATTATTACAGACTGAAAGTTATTTAAATAATTTAATTTGTATTTTTTATTCAAATTAAAACTATAGGGAATGCATTTATCAAATATTTAACTTAAGAAAATTAAATCAAATATTCCTTAAATAAGTCGGGCCCAAAATCAAAACCGCGTGGGTCAAGAGAGGTCCGACCCGATGCGCCAGTGCATCGTCCTTGATACCTCGCCTTTGCATACAGCCATGAGGAGGGGACCTTGGACTGCCAAATTCACCGCCGCTAGGCCACGCCACGACCAGCATTCGATCGCCACACTTTCAGGAGGTCAAGGCGCGTCGATTGAACCTAGAATCCCTAACTGGAATAGACTGGAATGTTGAATGGCTAATCCACTAAAGCTTCCAATTTCAGACGATTAGGATTCACTGTGAGGGGATAATTCTCTTCATAAAGGCCACTGAATGGATGGGGCTCGATTCCCTACACCATTAGTGAGTTGGGGCATGTCGAACCCCCTAGATTCCACAGCATGGGGTGCAGCTAATCACTGGGTCCTTACACGGGCCCAGTCATGGCTCGGCTGCTAGCTCGATCGATTGATATGATCGATCAGAGCTAGCTCATCCCTGACGACAATTAGAATAGGTTCCCTAGATGCTTAAGGTAAGCTAAGCGACATCCAAAGGCTCATCCAGAAGCTTAAATAGAAAACTGAACTTATGGAATTCAGTGGAAGAGGCTGTACCTGAAGACAGGGTAACAGGCATGGCCGAGAGGAATTGAGAGGCTTCCAAGCTCACCCAGCAGCAGGTGCAAGTTTGCAGGGAGTCTGAACACCAGACGGACCCACTATCAGCAGTATGCCGCTGCGGGGATGCCAAGATTCGCCGAGAGAGACGGGAGCTCCAAGGGATTCAATTAGGAGGATTAAGAGGTCACAGTGAGCAAAAGGACTCACTGTGATGCTCTCAGGTATTTATAGGCGATAAGGAGCACTGGGGGTGAGTTATAGAGCTCAGGCTTCATGACATTGGCTCAGACCAAAGGTAAGGCTTGGCTCAACAGCTAGGGGTAATCCTGGGAGACTACTACTGGCAGAAGGTCGTGCCAAGGGTAGAAGAGGAAGAACGAGTTCTTTCCCATACTGGCACGGGGGCTGGGAGGGATCGAGTTGTTGGGGTGGTGGTGGTGGTGGGGGGGGGGGGTACCAGCGTGCGATGGGTGAGAGGTAGACGAAGATCCATAGTGCACGGGGTGCTGGGAGCCATTTAATCATCAAGCCATTGGGATTGGAAGGCTGCAGTGCACTAGTTAAATGATTAACAGCAGATCAGATATCAGCTGTCGGATGCGCTCTATCGATCTAACGCTTAGGATTTAATCACGGCATGGGTGATACGAGCCATTGGATAGATGGCTTTAAGATGCGTTCTAGCATATCCAATGGAAGGAGAAAGTGCTCCACTGTCGGAACGCTGCAGCGGATCTGCCGCGGCCCCGACAGCAAATCCCATATAAATAAATTTTAATAAAATTAATTTTAATTTTCAAAATTTCACCCTTAGCTAATTGAGGCATGAGGAATTCAAAAATGAAATCAGATTTTAATTTGGAGAATAAATTAACTTAGGTATAATCATGATCCAAAAATAGGCAAAAATACCAAAATTCTCAATTTAGTTCTGATCGATCCCAAACTTTTAGGGTTAGGTTTAAATGACCCATTGAGTTTAATGGAATCAAACTTAAAACTTGGTTTAGCTTGAATAAATCTAGATTCAGCTAAGGTAATAACTAGGGTTGTTACATGGCATTACTGCCAAACCGGGCTCTCTCTTATTTAATAGTGTCACTCTAAAAACTTGATTTTTCTATGACTGCTTGATTTGAACTCCATCCACTGTTTCTGTGTATGTGTAGAGATAGAACAGATGGCCTCAATGTCCACATGTGTAACACTTATGGATGAAGTTATAACACTTGCCATAATGGTGAGGTCGGTTACAACCTTGAACAGTTCAGCCAATGGTGCAGCTTCAATCTTATTGACTTTTGCAGATTGAGGTCTATTCCTTTTGAAAGCTTCATGATGGTGGGGAACTAATTGCCTCTTGTATTTATGATCTCTCTCAGAATGATGGTGCTCAAGCACTTTTGTAGATTCACCAATTCAAAGAAACTAGTCAAATGAAGCAGGACGATAAGATCTTTTAACGAATCTCATAGTCCACTGAGGAAATGATGGCACTTTGCTGATTTGGATTGGATTAATTCTGGAGCAAAGAGAATTAACCTTCGAAACTCTCTTTCATAATCAGAAATAGAGCGGCTTCCTTGTGTTAGCCTTAAGATCGTGTCTGTTATAATGTTCTGTGCAGACAGAAGGATAAACTCAGCCTTGAATGCTTCTACAAATTCATCTCAAGGGATGTCTTTAAGTTCATAGTCGATGAATCTGGTATTCGAATGTCATCCCATCAGTACTCTGCTTTGGCATAAAACAGATGCATTGTGAGGCAGACAAATTCAGAATTAAGGATTTTTAGACTAACCAAATACATCTCAATTATTTTCAACCAGTTGCCTGTGTCCATTGGAGAGAAGTTCCCACAGAAAGTGGAAGGCCTTAATTTCAAAAAATTGTGATGGAGACCATCTACAGAGTGATGGGAAGGAAAAGGGTTTTGTTGAATAGGAATAGCTGGAGCAGCATTAGTACTTGGCACTGCGATCGATAATCAATTTTTGCATAACCAGAGCTTGCTGAGCTTAGTTTTCCAACATAGCCACCACCATTCCTCAAAGGTGGGTTAGTTCATCAGAAGAACTACTTGAAGCAACAGCAGTTTTAATGGGTATAGCCATAGGAGGAGATCAGATATTCATTTTGATCGAGTAATATAAATCTAAATTTCAGAATTCTTTTAAGAAAGACAATAATTCAAGCTTCGAAGATGCTAAAAATTCTCATTACTTTGAAATGAAGGTTCACATAAATAAAGAAAATGCAAAATCATAGCACTACTAGAATCATAAAATAATAGGGAATGATAATAATGCTAACTAATACTCAAATACTCTTAATATACTCAGCACCAAACGCAAAACAAAAGTCCTCAAAGGTCACTTCTTGACGCTTTCTCTTGCGTTTCCTTTTGAGCTTTATAATAGTATTAAACCACCATTTTCCCGCATAGTCCAGCATTTGATATGTCATAATGTCAATGCAGATGGACTTTGGACACTCTATGTGCCTTAGGACTAACTCTACTCGGCTCAACCACTCCTTTGCATATTTTGGAAAGTCAAGCCCTTGGTATGCTGATTGGTGAAGAAGTTTGTGCAGGACTTGGACTCCTAGTACTGAAACTCCTTTAATCTGACATGGATCTTCTTGCCACCACTTGAAGCTATAGTTCCAAGCCAACTCAAAAGTATGGAGAGAATGGCCCATGTCAGACTCCTCAAGATCCATTTTACTCTAGAAGAATTTTTGGATTTTTATTAAACTAGAGGTGACTAAATTTTCTAGTATTTTCATTATACATTTTTCATGGAGTTACCGATGGTACTATGTTATGGATGTTATATCTTGATGTTTGTACTTTAGAAGAATGGTCCATTAGGTAGAAAAGAATCACAGATCCTATTATGACACCTTATGGTGTTCTCTGATACTAACTGTGGGGCCCCGTACCCTCCGCGACCATGTTAATATTGATATAAACATAATCACAAGAAGTATGGTACTCCAATAGTGGCATATCCCCAACTTAAGTAGAGTCAGGTATAACCCAACCCACCTTAAGCAAAAGACTTGTCACCTGAAACTAAGAACATACATCAACATATTAAGTAGCAAAAGCAGAAAACAAATAGAACATAACATCCACATCACAACATAGTATAGAAAAGGTAAATGCAATAGTAACTCATCTCAAAGTGCAGAAAGTAAATATATCCAGATTATTATTACAAACTGGAAGTTTAAAGAAAAGAAAAGAGCTCTTATCCTCACAGTAAAAAAAAAATCTAACAAAGCTGCAACAAGAAGATCCTCCTTCTGCCCAAGCTCCTCTACAGCAAAACCACCAACGAACAGCTTTGAATCGGCTATTTGTCAGTATCACAAATGCCAGGTCCCCAGCCAACAAAAGAAAAAGGTTACAGTTAGACAAATTATCTATGTACATTTTAGGCTTATTAAGTGAACTGTACATTTAAAGATATCACATTATTACTTTAAGCATGAAAATAGTTTAAGGTGTAACAAGCTATAATGAACAAGATAGCTATAAATAATACATTTATAGCTAAACAACAAAGTATACAAAATACTTACTAAATATGAAGCTAAATAAGGTAAGGCTAAAATGTATAAATAACTACAAGGTACTGGAAGTAAGCTCATCTTAACTTGGTTATGATCACATGGATACATGCTGTTTTCATAAAAAAAAAAATTGAACTAAAATGTACTAAACTGAGTATACAAAACTAGCATCTTAAACATGCTAATACATAATACATACTGAACTAGAATAAATATACAAGTATGCAGAACTAATAAGTAAAAGCCATTGAAGCATGTGGCAAAAAAAGCCAAAGTACTAAAATGAAATAAAAATAAAGCCATTGATGGATGTGGCAAAATAAGCTAAAGAACTAGGACTGAACTGAAGTAAGAGCATACTTAAACATAGTGCTGCTATAATAGAATAGGCCATACTGGACCCATGAACGGAGAGTTCAACATGTATCCATTCTTGACATCATCAGAGCTAGGTCTGAGTTGAACTTATAGAATAAAATATGTATCCATCCTATCCAAGCACAGAGCTAGGTCCAAGTCTATTTTATAATAAAACTAGAATTAAGGAGGCAGACTAAGCTAGGACACATTCTACTGAACTAAATATACTAAATGAACTGAATGAATGTTTATGCTTTTCAAATACTAACTTAGGATACATTATAAATATCTTGAGTTCACCTATTATGTCCAAGGAAAAATGCTCAATATGCAAGTTATGTAGAGTAATAATAGTTAAAGTAAGCAAGAGACTCAACTAGACTTATGTGATAGTTGTTATTGTCTACTTTAATTTAGTCTAACTATTCTTAAAAAATACAAGTTTAGGATCTCCAATATCAAGCTATCGAGTATAATCCCAGATGCACGACCTTAATGTTAACATTAGAACATAATAAGTTCTAATCCAAAATTTGTTGATGACTATAAAAGATTAAAGTAAGTAAATCAATGACTTAATTATTATGTTTTGCTCACTCAACCCAAATCTTGATTATGCAAATTAAGATTAAAGATTCTGAACTTAAATTCTATACTTGGGGTTCAAATTTTGAATCCAAGGTACTATCCAAAACAAGGATCTAAAGTTCACACCCAACCTTAGTATAAAGGTGAAGGATCTTAGGAGCTGAAAGATCAGGAAGCTAAGATCTTAATGAAAGGTTAGTCTATTATTAAAAGGCAAAAATATAATTAAGAATATATGAATCTAATATCTACATCTGAATATTCACATTATCTTAAAGATTGAATCAGTCCTACACCCACAAGGAGTTTCAAGGGAATTAAGATAATAAATCAATTAAGAATTTCCAAGATGATATGGTATAATTAGAGCAAAATGATTAAGAGTCTAAGATCTAAGATATATGATTTAAATTTTGATCACTTAAGAAAAGGAAATTTAAACTTAACTCAACTAGATTAATTAGGCTCAAAAGTTAAGAAAATGACACTAATACATTTCATTACTAATTAAAAACACCTTATTGAAGTTTCTAAGGTGTAAGGATGCTTAAATAATATTTTGGCAAAACAAATAACCAAAATACCTTTCTTAAGGCTAATTCAAATTGATTCAAATCAGTTTTAATGGACTTGATATTGATTTAAATTGAATGAAACACTTAGCTTAAGCTTTAGATCATGATTTAGCTTAAATGACACTAATCTCATTTTAAGGCTAAGTAAGGTAATTATGGAAATTATGGTTTATCAAGGTGATCCGAGTACATAAGAGTTCTAATATTTTAAGAAAGCATTGAGAACTTGGTTCACCAAGATCAGAGGGTTAATTAATGCTTAATTTCACTAATCAAGGATTAGGGTGATTAAGAGGTGATTAGTAAATTTTGAAGTCTTAAATTATTTTTAAGGACATACATAAGTTCTCTATAGTCTTATGAGCAATCAGAAACTAAAATCATAATTTTTGAACTTTAATTGAATTAACTACAAATTAATTAAGATCAGAGAAAGATTAAGAAATTTTATAAAATTTAATCATTGGATATTGAATTTTGTTTCATATTATTATTCCTTGCATTTTTCTAATTCAAATGGTATTGGATCATACCATTTGGATAAGTATTAATTAAATTATTTCATTAATTCATTCTGAATATTTTTCATTAATCAAATCATAGGATATTTAATTAAAAGGATATATAATTGAATTAACAGAAGGAAAATAAATTCTAAATAAATTAATTAACCTGGCCTGATTATCAAACCGCACGGGTTAGAGCGGGCCCCGAATGGGCAGGCACTATCGCACCGCACCGGCCTGGGCTGGCCCGGCTCGGTGCGCCAGTAGAATCGTCCCCAATGCTCCCTTCACAGACAGTCGTGGAAGTGTACCTTGGACTTCCAAATTCGCCATTGATAGACCACGCTACGAACATCATTCAATCACCACACCTTCAGGAAGTCAAGGCGTATCGATTGAACCTAGAAGCTCTAACTTGGACGGACTAGAATGCCGGATGACTGCTCCACCTAAACATCCCAATTTCGGATGATTAGGGTTCACTGTGAGGGGATAATTCTCCTTACAGAAGCTACTAAATAGATAGGGCTCAATCCCCACACCATCAATGTGTGAGGCGAGTCGAACCCCCAAGGTTTCACAGCCTAGGGTGCAGTCGATCACTGGGTCCTTTCTTGGACTCATCCCAGCTAGCTCAATTGATTGATATGATGGATTAGAGCTAGCTCAAATCCTGGTGACAATCATGGTAGGTTCCCAAGAGGGCTAAGGCAAGTTAGATGACATCCAGAGGCTCTCCTAGCAACTTAATTGACGTCAAGCCCACAAGACTCCATGAGAAGAAGGCTGTACCTAAAATTGAAGATGGCAAAGGCAACAGAGGTGCAATGGGGAGCACAAAAATATCAAGACAATTGCAGAAGGTCAGCAAGGGGGATCTGAACTCCAAACCACACCCTCTATCTGCGATTCATAGCAGCATGAATTGCTGGGAATGCCGAGAGCTCAAGGGAATTCAGTTGGACAATTCAGGGATCACAATGAGCCAAAGGACTCACTGTGATAAACCATGGGTATTTACAGGCTGAGGGAAGGTTATGGGGTGACTATCGAGGTTGGGAGCCATGGCATAGGCTCGTTCCGAGGGTGCTCCCTCAATTTCTAGAATTTGAGTGAATCGGACCTCAATATTGGCTAGGAGTGCTAGGGAGGCAATGGAAAGGTTACAACAGCCTTCCGAACATGGCGTAAGAGTGGCATACTAGACTGGGGATGTGGCAGTATGGGAGGATCCGGTTGTCAGGCATGAGCTAAGGAAGAAGATGATCTACAGTCGTTGGGGACTCCAGAGCTGTCTGATTGATCATCAGTTGATGCAGAATGACTCTAATCTCCATACATCTAACGGTCGAGCGAGGATGCAGGATTAGCCATTGGTTTAGATCAAGAGATCTAATGGTGATCGGGGTTTACTTAAGATGGATAGCTAGATGCCGTTGGATCAGATCTCAGAACCGTAGAACGATCGAGATGAGACAAATTAGAGCGAAGGTGCAGGCCATTGGATAAGATCTGTGGGATCAACGGCCTGGATGGCGACCGTAGTTTGGAGGCAGCCAACCATTATAGAAAGATAGATTTGCAATTAGGTATTGTTTAAAACCCTAAATTGTAATTGAACCAATTTAAATAAATTCCAAAATATGCCTAAATGACCTCCAAAAACTTCCAAAAATTCACCCTTAGCTAATTTGGGGGTGGGGAATTCAAAAATGAACTCAAATTTTAAGTTGGAGATCAAATTAATTTAGCTATTTTTCAGGATCCAAAAATAGGCGAAAATACTTAAATACTCAATTGAGCTCTGATTGATATCAACTTCTAGGGTTAAGTTTAAATAACCCATTGAGTTTAATGGAATCAAAATTAAAGCTTGTTTTAGCATAATTAATATAAATTTAGCTAGGGTAGCAACTAAGGTTGTTACAAGAGGTGAGTCCCTTCGATATCGTGGTATTATCGTTACTAGGAGGCCTCCATGGAGGGCTGACTTTATAATAATTATCTAGAAGGTTAGAGGCAGATTGGGTTCTTGGAGTAGTCTCCACCTTTCTCTCATTGCCAGATTGAGTTTGATCAGGTTAGTGGTTACTACAATCCCCAGCTATCAAATGTTGGTGGCTCCAATTCTGTACTTCTGCCTCACCAACATTGAGGCTATCCTCTGTAAGTTCCCTTGGGATGAAGCGGGGTAGCAGCCAACACTATGTACAATAGTAGAATGTTTGTTGACTGCCAGAGTTTGGTGGACTCCAGATTAGATATTTGAGGCTCTGGAGGTCTATCTTAGACACCCACAACACCTTCAGTTTTATCAGTAGAGGGGATCTCCTCTGGGTGAGAGCCATGGAGTTCCGCTATCGCATCAGGATGAGGACTTTACATTTTAGCAGGCTGAATCAGCATTTTGGAGGCTTCTAAGATATGGCTGGTTAGTTATCTAGCATTACACTCAGCTAGGGGAGGGAAGTCTACAGTGGCAGGTCGAGCACTCATCGAGAGTTGGGCTAGCCAGCTTTACCGACTAGAGAAAGGAGGTCAACCTTAGTAGTTTATGGTTATGTGAGTGATGGTCTTGGGCCCTAGAGAAGTCTGTTTTCAATAGAGACTTCTCAGCAATGCATCATAATAGGATGCTAGTTATTCAAGAGAGGACTCATGCAGTATGTAGCTTATATCTAGGGCTAAGATGCAGAGGAGGGTATGGAACGCTTTACAGTTTCTTGCAGTTATACTAGAGCATCGTAGATACTTTTGTGAATTGGAGCATACTTCTAGACACATTGATCTCTTGGGATCAATTTATAGTGCTGCTCTCAACTACTACAACATCCCATAACTATCGATTCAGTTCCCATACCTCTATCCGGCTTGGGGGAGCAGGACTGAGCTTTCTTATGGTCAACTGTATCCCAATCCATCAGTATGTGCAGGATCAATTTTCCTTGCCTTGGTCAATGCTGGTCTGCACAATGGGTGCAACTCCTAGGGTTACATAGCCCACTAGGGCCCCTCCACCTCTTTTTGAGGGTGCCCCCCGCCCCCCGACCCGTTGGGTGAAGACCAATATTAATAGCACTTACAGTTATGCTGAGCCTTCTACTTTTGGAGTTGTTGTGATTCAAGACTTGATTGGATAGTTTCTTGCAACTATGGGAGCAAGTTTGTAGACACAATCTTTTCTTTAGGCAGAGATGCATGCGATTACTACTCTATAACAAACCCTTCTGGCCATGGAGGTGGATATTGATGAGTCATCATTAAGAGTGACTACCTGGGATCTATCTGGAAACTCAGGCGACTTTGGGAGAGGACCCCCCATTCACGAGGGGAAGAGCGACATGCCGATCAACTCGCTTTTTGTTAAGTTATCCTCGTGTTATCTTTGCCCACAGGTCACGCAGTGCAAACTGTGTGGCGGACTTCTGTGCGATGTGTACCCTCTAGGACATTTTTATTTTGTTAGGGGAGATATGCTCCCCTGGAGGCTTTTGAACCTCCTTGCACAGGACATGGTGGAGTTTGATCCCAGTTAATTTTTGTACAATTGATTATATATATATATATATATATATATATATATATGATAAATCTAAGATTTAAAGTAAAATAATTGAATAAAACAAACACATTTTATGCTAGAATTGTCTACATTAAATGGTTTTTTAAATAATTTTAGGGAAAAAGAGGTGTTGAGCTAAATTTGGACAAAAATAAAAAATATGGAAGAAAACTACTATCGTGTGCCCCAACGCACCACAATGTACCGTGGCAAGCTCAAACTTGAGAGCTCGGCACTACCGTGCGCTATAGCAAGTTTTATCTGAGAGCTCAGCGCTACAGCGCACCATTGCAAGCTCAAACCTGAGAACTCGGCGCTACAGCGCACCGCAGTGAAACTTACTGGACTTAGACTCAGCATAATTGTTAAAGGTCCTCGTTACAGCATGCTGTAGTGGGGTCAACCTGAGAGTTCGGCGCTCCAGAACGCTGCAGCGGACTAAAAATAAGAGCTCTGCTCTCTCGCGCATAGCAGCGGATCAACAGGGCCATAATTTAATGAAATAAATTCAGGGCATCCTGTGCCACTGCGAGCCCAAGCATGCCACAATGTGCTTGACAGACCTAGAATATGTATATGCTTTCACACAAGTGTACGTAGTCTGAAGTGATAAGTGGAAAGTTTGAGTTTTCGGGATTTATCAAACCACAGAGAATTGGATGTTTTGTTACTAAGGTGTATCTATTATCACTAATGTTTAAGCTTTGGGTGTTTTGTTTAAGTTGGTTCCATTACAAGCACGATAATCACTTAGTAGAAAATAAGTCAAATAAAAGGAAGATGAGAGTTGGGTTTCTCCCACATGACATGATAGATAACTTATATGTGATGATTCCTCAAGCGTTTATCCTTCATTTTCTTTAATCTTAATCAAGTTCACATTGTCTTTCTTTGAGTTTTATCTTGAAGAATTACAAATTCAAATCTTGTGCACGAAATGAACACACAATCGGTTCTATTTCGGCACAAAGATCCTCATAAGATTTTAGGTTTGTAGATTTTACCTCATCTCTTGATTATGGAGATGATGGTTATTAATTTTTAGGATCTTATAAGCATTGATTCCACTAAGAGTGTCATGCGCATCACACATAATTGAGATGAGGGATTGATTTTATTGGGCTCAATGACTATGTCATCTCGTTCATGAGCACACAACTATTCCATTCCCTCCCTCAATTATGTTGTGCAACGGAGCTCAATTAGTGGGTCTTAGCATCACACGCATCAACTCTTTAATTGTGCTTAGATTAAGGTGCACTAAGCTCAAGAACTTTCTCACATAATTCTAAGCTCTCATGCACTCATAAATCTAGCATCAAACCAAGGTGAGCTATGGAGCATAAGACAACTTAATTCTTGAGTTAAAAAGTCTTTTTCCTTTGGTCCACATTCAAGTCCACAGTAATCTTATACATTTCTTTAGTAAGTCATTAAGTTCACAATTTTTATTAATACTTGAGGAAAACTTCATGCATTTTATAGTAACTATTAAAATATGTGGGATTGCCCCAACCCTCCCCAAGGGAGGTTTAGCTCTCCATTACAAAAGAGATGAAAAAGAACACATACATGGATAAATACCCTTTCATGATCAACTAAGAAAAGAAATTACAAAACAAGAGTTTAGAAAATACTAGGAATGTTCATTGGGAAGTTCTCTGAACTCTTCTTCTCCTTGCTTGAAGTGCTTCTCTTAGGTCCCTAGTGCTACTTTCTCTTCCTTCTCCTTAGCAAGTTGAGCTCATCCACCCTTTGGGAGTTCTTCTTCTCTTTTATGTAGCCTCTCTCTTACTTAGGTTGAAGTGAGCTAAGTTGGGAACTCTCCTCTAGTCAAGAGGGGTGGTATTTATAGATGAGGGGCTGCTTCTTCCTTCTCATAATATAAAACTAGCTATTTTCTTTAAAATTATGGAGCAATGATGGCAAAATTCACTTGATGGATGAGGTGACCAATACTTTTCATTGTTTTATTCTTCTCATCACATCAAAGTGACCTTTTTTTCATTTAAAAGCAAAGTTGCAGCAGGTGGAATGATGACTGGAGATAAGAGGCTAGTTGGGTGTCTTGTCCCATCTGCAATTAATGCTTCTGCCAGACAAAATTATGGTAGGCCACTGTAGCGCGCTGGAGCGCATTGGAGCGCACTGCAGTGCGGTAGCGGATGGTTTTGTGAAAACGCCCGCTGAGGCGCGCTGGGGAGATCTGGTTTGATAAGTGAAGAGCCGCTACAGTGCACTGTAGCGCTCGGTCACGCCAGTAGTTTCGCACAATTTCTCACTGCAGCGTGCTGTAGCGCCAGCATTTCACAAAATGGGTTGCTGCAACGCGCTGTAGCGCCAACATTTGCAAACTTGCCCGCTGCAGTGCCCTGTAGCACACTGCAGCATGTGATCGCGCCCATGCTTTGCAAAGTTTTCTGCTGTAGCGTACTATGGCGTCCAATCTCGCAAAATGGCTTGCTGCAGCACCCTGGAGTGCGCTGCAGCGCACGACAGCGGTTTTTCTTTAGAAATTTTGGTGAATTTTCCAAATTGCTTAGAATTCATTGGATAGGCTATTGTTTCCTGAAAAGAAAGTAAAATTGTATTAAGGAAGCAATTTTAATATGAGAAATGCATGAAATATTCATTTATTTGGGATATAAATTATGGATTTATCAGTGCTTAATTGTGCTCAACCCTAGAGCTCAGCTCCATAGCGCGTCGCATCACTATAGTAATTTAAGGTGACCTGCTACAGTGTGCCGCACTGCAGCGAACATTCACTTAACAAATATCTAAAGCCAAATTACTGTAGCGCTCCCGAGCGCGCTACAACCAGTCAGAGCACTCGTTGTAAATCTAGCTAGAAATGAGCATTAAATTCAACATGTGGAAGACCAATAATTAAATTCTTTTATTTTCCCATAGCTGCCATTAAACTCAAATTGCATTAAACCTTATCATTTTCAAGAGAAATAAAGGAAATACTTATTGACAGCCCTTAAAGTAAGAGGAGATGAAAGGTTTGGCAGATTTAATTAAAAGGGATTGAGGCCGAAGTTATAAAAGGAGAAAAATACTTAGAGAGGGTTCCCCTTTTTGACACTCTCAGCTCTAAAAATTTTGAAGCTGCATCAAGAGAGAAAGGAGAAACCCTACCCAAGGAAGGAGAAGGTGAACACCAAGGGAAAGCAAGAAGAATATTCAAGGAACTAGAAGGGAAGGCAGGTTTGGAGAGCAAGGAGGAAATTGATGAACGCAAGGGCTGTATGTAGTAGTTCTATTAATCTCCTCTTTAATTTCTTGCTGTAAGAACCATACAAAGGTTTGTTTCCTTGCTTTGTATTTCCTACATTTCATTTGTGATGGAAGGCTAAACCCTCCTTGGGGAGGGTTGGGGCCATGTCATGTAAATAATATGGGATGAAATGGTGTTTGTACTCATTTTCTTTAATGAATAACATTCTTAATCATTTTTGGTCTATATATGAACTTGTTTGAAAGCATGCTGTTTGATAAATGTTTTATTAAATTTAATGGTTATTAATGAGAAATACTGTCAAGCCAACTAGCTATATTAAAACTAGGGACATACACATAAAGGTCCTCATCACAAATATATGTGACAATATTCCTAGTGCGAGGATTCTAGGTGTAAACTCCTTAGGATTAATATAATGAGCTAAACTTGGTAACTTAACTTTCTTAGAGCTCCCTAACTCACAAATTGGCATAAAGCTAGAGCATATGTGCATTAGTGCTTAGAGCCCAATGACAAGCTCTTGAGCCTAATAGCATTGTTCTTTGTGCTCAGTCGAGAGGTAGATGCATGTGAGCCAAGAGCCACCAATTATGCTCGGTTGCTCATCATACATTAAAGGAGGAAGAGGAAGAATTATATACTTATGGATGAATATGACATAATCCATTTAGCATAATAATTCACTTCTTAGCTAAACTGCAAGGGAAAGACATGATGCTAATTGAGTGGAATCAACTTTGTGTAACTGCTGAAATTAAAATTATAAATCTAATAACTTATACGTAAGAAATTAGATTTGACTCATATCGTTCACACAAAGGTTTATGAGCCGAGATTGAACATTATTGAGTTCATCTTGTGCACTAGGCATGAAATATTTTGAATTAGAGGTCCAATCTAAGGAATGCTATTATCACTTTATTATAATTCATATATGAACAAGTATCATTTAAAGTTGATGAATAAAAGTACTTACACCAATCCCTTAACAAATTGCATAATAAAACTTAACTTTCCCTTCTTCTTAAATTGTATTTTTGAATTAAGATCTTTGTATTGTTAATATGGAACCAACTAAACCATAACATATCATTAGGCTAAACATTATTAAGAGTAAATACACCTTAGTAACAAAACACTCCGTTCCTTGTAGACGGTAAATTTCGAAATTCACCTTTCTTTATTACTTCGAACCGCGTACACTTGCGAGCGAGCGCAGACGTGTATTTACAGTTTATCAATATATATATATATATATATATATATATATATATATTATTTTAATAAAAGCTATATCAATAGCAATTTATTTATTAAAATAAAAAGATACAAAGGGGATGTGAGGGTACATTAGTAGGAGAGAAATAAAGTCTAAAATTAGCCCCAAAAGCTAGGACTTAGGGAGTATCCTAAAAGGTCCCTACAAAAATAAAAAGAAAATAAACCAAAATAAATAGAACCTTAAGCTGACCTGCAATCAAGCCAGAAAGGTCAAAAAATTAAACAAAAACCAAAAAGGCTAAAGGACCCTTATGTTACAAACCAAAGGGCAAGAAAACATCAGACTTTCAGATTAAGAAGGGTAGCAACATGCAAAGCCTACAACCAAACACAAATAAGCAACCAAAAACAACCATTGACAAAAAAACAATCAGTAGCAGGAAGTAATAACATAAACATCCCTCAACATACTATAAGAACCACTCCACCCTCAAGCAAAGCCAATAAGAAGAATAGCCATATCAGAACAAACTAATATAGCACAAGTCAATTCATTGCCAAAAATCCATTGCTAGAAACATCATAAGCAAATACATTGCTAGTAAATAACATAAGTAGTCCAAACCCCAGCGCAAACATAACCCAAGAAAAAGCAGCATCAATTTTGGCACTGATTCTGAGAGTTAAATTGCCCAAAAAAAGATTCTGGCCCAAAAAAAGATTTCTTCTAAACCCCAGCGCAAACATAACCCAAGAAAAACTAGCACCAATTTTGGCACCGATTCTGAGAATTAAATTGCTCAAAATTTTTTTTGTCTAGATCATAAGGGAGAAACAACCTCAATTTCAAACAAAAAATGACAATATGCAGAGAAGTAATTGCTTCATAGAATCATCTCCATAGCAAAGGCCATAGCCACCAAGAACCAGAACAAGTACCAGGACCAAGCACCAATCAAGTCCAACCACAGCATTATAGAAACCAATACTAGCCACTTCATATCCAGGGCCCTAGTCTAGATGGTAGTGTAAACTATTTCATTTGAGAGACTATCTAACTTATAAAGTAAGTCAGTTTGCAAACTAAGCCAAATAGAGTTCACTGAATAGCCAGTAATATATGGAATTAATAGCCAGTCAAGATCAGATAGAGATCTGAGGTTCAGCTAGAAAAAGCATATCCAAAACCAGTAAGAAAAAATTGACTCCAGATCAAGAAAGCCTAGGGCCAGCCATCTTCTGATAATTTTAGATATAAGCATATTCCAACTAAAGCCTAAATCTAGCTTGGAAAAATTGACTCTAGAGCCAGCTAGAGCACAAAACAGAAATAAGAAAAATGAATGCAAAGTAGCTATACGACCATACTGAGCAGAATTAGCTTTTCTTATTAGCATAGTCAAGAATATTTTTTATATCATCCTCATTAATGTTTCCCCAAGTAATGCAATTTTCTGTAAAAGCCATAACAGTAATATTCACATCATAGTGAATATTGTTAATAATTATCTTAGCACAGTAAGGAGTGTTTGGGTATTTAGCCTTATTTTTTCCACAAAGTGAAAGTAGCAAATCAGTTATCAATAGAGAGTTTGTTTGAATTACAAGCAAGACAATGATGAATAATTTCATCAATGTCATTATAAGCAGAAACATCAATGCTGAAAGTAAACATGTTCAAGACTTTAGTACTTTGGGTATTGTCGAGAAAAGTGTGAGTAATAGTTTCTAGATTGTTATAGCATTGTCACTTAGAATCAAGAGAGTAACCCATAGATTGCATGTTTTCATCCAGTGATGTAATTATTGAGGAGCCTCTAGTGAAAGTTGTTAATGATCGATGGAATGCATTTATGCTAAATCTAAGTGGGGAAAGTGTAAGGGGCATGGGTCCTACATTAGTTCCAAAGGTTAGTTAAGCTAATAGTTCCCATGTAGCAAAGATTAGAATTTGCTATTTTATTGATCGCCAACAAGGGGGTTGAAGAGGTGATTTTAAGACAATATCAATGGGAATAATTTCTCTTAACATATTCATATCCCAACCGCTGGTGTGGGAAAATACATCTCTGTGCTGAAGCTTGGGAAAGGAAATGCTTGGGGTTATGTTAGCTAAATAATTATCATGATTCCAGTTGTCGAACCAGAAAGAAGAGGTGCAATCATTGTCATTCCAAATTAAGGTTTCTTCATTAAGAGATCTATGATTTAGCATGCGGCTCCAAGTTTGGGAATTAGTATATTTGGGTAAAGTAGTAGTCGAATGTGTGGTGGCACATTATTTGGCAAGAAAAAGGTTAGGGATTATGAATTACAAAACTTCCACCAGAGTTTGTATGAAAGAGCTTTGTAGAGGGAGTTAATTCATTGCAAGCATAAGCCACCTTCCTTGAGAGAGAGGGTGAGTTTATCCCAAGAGCACCAAATAATTTTAGAGCCTCTACAATCGTGCCAGAGAAATTTATTAAAAATGATTTTAACATTTTTCAAGATATGCTGAGTGGTAGTAGCAACTTCTAGCCAGTAGATAGGGATGGTATTAAAGACATAATTGAGTAAAATCAACATACCTCTTTTAGATAGATACTTATGTTCCCAACCACAAAGTTTTTTGAAAATTGCATCCAGAAAGTTCTTATAAATGTCATTTTTATTTTAACCACTAAAAATAAGGATCCCAAGATACGTAAAGGAAAGTTTCCCTTGTTTGAAGTGAAGGATCTTTATGGTGGAGTATATTTTCCAGAAAGAGGTTTTGTCATTCATGAAAAAATAGGTTTTGTTGATAATGATTTTAAGACCAGTATCTTTTTCAAGTTGAGTAAGGAGTTGATTAAAATTTTTGACATTGTGGTGACCTCCATTTGTGAAAATGATGCGGTCATTAGAGGTGAGAGATCATAATTTTTCCTCCAGCATTGTATTAGAGGTTGGGGTCCTTTGTAAATAAGGAATTAATATGATATGACCAATAGTTCATGGCTAAGATGAAAAGGACTGGGGAGATCAGGTCACCTTATTTTAGGCCTCTTTCAGATTTAAGAAAACCTTGAGATTGGCCATTGATAAGGATGGAAAACCAACTTTTTTGGATGATATATTTAATTTTGGTGATGAAGCTCTAATTTAAACGATAAGCCTTTAGCATACTAATGAGAATGTTCTAGTCCATTTTGTAAAAAGCTTTTTCAAGGTCAACCTTTATAATTAAATTATGTCCCCACCTTTTTATTTTAAGACTATGAAAAAAGTTCTTGTGTGGCTAAAATGTTGTCTTGAATTTTACAGCCAAGGACAAACCCCGATTAGATAGGCTCAATGAGTTGAGGAAGATAACTTTTGAGCTTGCAAGCCAAAATTTTATAAATGATTTTGTTGAAAGTAGAAATTAGACTAATTGGTCTATAATTGGTCCACCTTTCTTGTTTGGGGATAAGAGGAAGTACAAAAAAATTCTTTTATCCATTTACAAACATCAAGTTTGATAATTTCCCAAAATTTGCAAAAAAACTTTATAGGAAAGCCAGCAGAACTAGAACAAGTGTTGGTTATTAAGCACTTAATCACATCCCTGATTTCATCCTCTATAGGCATAGAGTTAAGAAAATTATTATCTTCATGAGAGATCTGATAGCTATTAAAATTGAAATTGTAAAGATTATTGATGGGGAGCTGAGAGGCAAATTCAATTTGGAAGTGGTTTATGGATGAAACTTTAATATCCTTAATGATACATAATTTGGTGCCAACCAGAGTGATAATTTCTTTTATTTTGTTGATGTCTTTGTTTGTTCACCCAATTGTGATAACAAGTGGTGTTCTTTTCACCTTCCAATCCCCAGTTGAGGCTACATTTTTGTTTCCAAGAAGTTTTAATCTCGTTGTGGTTTTGGATTAAAAGAGCTTTAGCTTTGGACACAATGATTTTATTTTCTTCCGAAGTAAGATTTTTGTAAATAACTTCTAGGGACTTAACATAGATTTCATGTCTTTCTAAATTGTTGAAATTGTTCCCAATGACTTAACTTTTTAAGCTTTTCAACTAGTTTGATTAGCCCATAAGTGTCACAATGTTCATTCCAAATAGCTTTTAAATTTTAAGAATAGTCATTTTTGTTAATCCAAAAGAGTTGAAATCTAAATGATTTTGTGTGAGAGTGGGGATGATTCGATGACATTGTCGGGCTTGTGCTGGATAAAGAGATGCGGAAGAAATCCCATGGGAAGGCATCCATCTCAGCACTGAATGTTGAAAACAGAGGAAGACATACTAAATAAAAAGAAAACTGAAATAGATCAATGTCTCGACAAGAAAAATCAAGATCCAGAAAAGCAAAGCTGGATTCCTGGAACTGTGGGAAGGAAGGCCACTTCAAGAAGGACTGCCCTACCCTAAAGAAGCTAAGTGATGGAGGTAAGATAATAAATCCCACTGTGAATGTTTTAGCAGAGGAGGATCAGGATGCTTTGATCCTCTCACTTATCAAAATGGAGTCCTGGGTAGTGAACTCGGGTGCATCCTTTCATGCGACTCTGTTGAAGAGTGCCTTCAAGAACTGCACCAAGGGTGACTTGGAGAAAGTATACCTTAGAGATGATAATGCTTATGACATCATTGGCAGAGGTGATATGGATGTCCAACTACCAAATGACGTAGTTTGGAAGCTCAAGGATGTTAAACTTGTGACATATCAAAAGAGAAAATTGATCTCTATGAGCTAGTTATCTAGAGAGAACTATTGCACTTGTTTTATTAGAGACTCATGGAAAGTCACAAAGGGTGCAATCATTATTGTATGAGGCAATATGGAAGGTACACTTTACCTGATCAACAAATTGTCTGACTCTATTGTAGGTGCAGAAGAGATAGATGCAGATTTATGGCACCAAAGGCTTGGGCATATGAGCGACAAGGGATTAAAATCCCAACAATCAAAGGGGAAGCTCCAAAAACTGAAATCAAAAGACTTGAATTTCTATGAAGACTGTGTGCTGAGCAAACGGAAGAAGGGTTCATTCTCCAAAGTTGGAAGAGATCTGAAAGGCTTGGAACTTTAGTTGGTGCATGAAGACATATGGGGGCCAGCTCCTATTTCTTCTGTAGGTGGAGCCACATATTTTGTCACTTTTATTGATGACCATACAAGGAAGGTATAGATTTACTTTCTAAAACATAAATATGATGTATTTGAAGTATTTGGAAAGTAGTTAATTTTGGTAGAGAACAAGATAGGATTAAAGCTTAAGTGCTTAAGTTCTGATAATGGTGGCGAGTACTGTGACAAGAAGTTCAAGGAGGTCTGTGCCTTGAGAGGCATCAAGAGGGAGTTAATAGTCTCAAGAACACCACAGCAAAATGGTGTTGCATAATTGATGAACTTGACAATCACAGAAAGAGCCAAGAGCATGAGGTTGCATCCGGGTCTCCCAAAGAAGTTCTGGGCTGAAGCTATTAACACAGCTGTTTACTTAATAAATTAGGAACCTTTTGTACCCTTGAACGAAGAGATTCTCAAGGAAGCTTGGAGCAGAAAGGAGGTGAAACTAAACCACCTCAAGGTATTTGGCTGCTCATCATATGTGCACATTGATGCAAGATCCAGGAACAAGCTTAACGCTAAGGCGATCATGTGCACATTTGTTAGATATGGAGTGGATGATCATCAAAAGTAGGGATGTCACTTTTAATGAAAGTGAAATGGACAAGTATTGTATTGGAGACAAGATTGATTCCAAAGCTGCTTCAAATGTTGAGCCCCAACACATAGAAATTGATGACAACACTGAGCCAAATGTAGGAGTTCTTGAAGAAGCTCAGTATGGTGTCAATGTTGAATCACAAACACCAATATTAAGATGATTCACAAGAGTTACAAGACTGCCATAGAGGTACAATACTCTATTTTATATGCTACTAACGGATGGTCATGAACCAGAAAGCTTGGAAGAGGCACTTCAAGTTGGAGATTCAATCGAGTGGAAGGATACCATGAATGATAAAATGGCATCACTCATGTCAAATGGTACATGGGAGTTGGCACTTATACCACTTGGAAAGAAGGCCCTTCAGAATAAGTGAGGTTACCGAGTTAAAGAAGAACCAAATGGAAGCAAACGCTACGAGGTGAGACTTGTAGTAAAGAGCTTCTAGCAAAGATATGGGGTTGAATATAGTGAGATCTTTGCCCCAGTTGTGTAGATGAAAAGTATCAGGGCTGTGCTGAATATTATTACAGTTGAGAATTAGCATATGGAGCAAATGGATGTCAAAACTGCAATTCTTCATGGAGACCTGGATGAGGAGCTATATATACAACAACCTAAAGGGTATAAGGTTCAAGAGAAAAAAAAAAACTGAGCTAGCGTGCAAGCTGAAGAGGAGCCTCTATGGCTTGAACTAAACACCAAGGTAGTGGTACAAAATATTTGATAGGTTAATGTCAAAATAAGGGTACAAGAGATGATATGCAGATCATTATTGTTACATAAATTAGTGTAAGCCTTCCTATATTATTATGTTGCTATATGTAGATGATATGTTGATCGCAGTATTGGACATGGATGAGATAAAGATGCAGAAAGATATTATGTCAAATGAGCTTGATACAAAGGACTTGGGGTCGGCCAAGCAGATTCTTGGAATGAGAATCAATAGGAAGAGAAGTTCAAGAATTTTGAAGCTGTCGCTGAAGGAATATATTGAAAAGGTGTTGAAAAGATTTAACATGAATGAAGCGAAGCCAGTGAGCACTCCCCTAGCAAGTCACTTCAGCTTATCAAAGGAACAGATGTCAAAGTCTGAAGAAGAGAAAGAGCATATGCTGAAGGTTCCTTATGCTTCAGTAGTTGGAAGCTTGATGTACACGATGAGCAGCATGAGACTAGATATTGCTCATAAAGTGGGAGTGGTTAGTAGATTCATGGGAAACCTAGGGAATCCCCATTCGGATACAGTCAAGTAGATCCTATGGTATCTAAAAGGTTTAATAGGCAAAGTTTATGATTTGGAAGATCTGACATTGTTTTATAGGGCTTTATAGATTCAAATCTTGCTGGAGATATTGATTATAGGAGAAGAACTACAGGCTATGTGTATATATTGGGAGGTATAGTAGTGAGCTGGATCTACTGGCTACAAAACATTGTGTCGCTATCTACCAATGGGGTGAAATATATCGCCATCATAGAGGCAAGTAAGGAGATGATCTATTTGAACAGTTTCATGGAAGAATCAGGCAAGGAGAAGAAGGATATAAAGATCTATACTGATAGTATGAGCATTATTCACCTAGCAACAGATGCACCATTACATGCTAAGACAAAGCACATTCAACTCCATTACTATTTCATCCAGACACTATTAGAAGAATGATAGCTCAAATTGGAGAAGATTCATACTTCTAATAATCCAGCTAATTTTCTTACAAAAGTAGTAATAATGGAGAAACTCAAGCTATGTGCTGCTTCAGTTGGCCTCGATACATGAAGAGAGAACGGGGGTGAGCCACACCATGTTCTTAATAAGAATAGAAGAATACAATGAAGAGTTAAAGAAGGAAGAGGGGGTGATTTCCTAAATTTCTCCCACTGAGAGATTATTGTTTTGTGGAGACCATTTAGTCCATTATGGAGATGCTATCAGTGCTTCGATGAGCTTCTGGTAGGTACTGAGGCAATTCGGAACAAGTTGTGAAGTTCGGAAACAACATAAATGTTGCGGCATGTTGTTGCGCGCCACAGCGTGCTATGGTGCACTGCAGTTGAGATAAAGGGGCTATCGTGCACCTCAACAGTCTACAGACAAAGAATCAAGCGCTTTAGTGTGATACAGTGGAAATTGGCATTATAGTGCACCGCTATGAATCCATCTTAAGACACTGGCTATTCAAAAGGAGGGCACTACCACGCACCGCAGCAGGTTCCTTCCCGAAGGTGGGAGCTACCATGCACCATAGCGGGTTCCATCCCTAAAGGCAGGCACTACCACATGCCGTAACAGATTTCATCCTATGACGTGGACACTACCGTGCGCTGCACTGGCAGGTCATTTGAAACATGGGCGATACGGTACGCCATAGCACCTGATGGAGTTTTGCTCTAGTTCAGGTTACACTCTAAGTAAATTAGAGGGAATTTTGGACCTTTCAGGGTCCCAAATTTAGCTGGGTACTTAAGCAAACAAGTTGGGAGGAGTTTACAAGGTTGACATTTCAGTTGGAGGCTTACTTGCTATGAGGAGCAGATTCCAAGGTGAAGCCCTAAGGAAGTTGCAGTGAAAGAAACCTCTTGCATGTTGGAGAAGAGATTCCTTGTGGCAACTACTTTCTCTCATCTTGATCTTAGAGTAAGAGTTTGTATATTTCCAATTAAGGGTTAAGCTCTTTGTAACTCCGTACTTTTTAAGTCTCACTGTGAAATTTCTATGGTGTAGCTCTATAATTTTTCCTATTCTTAAGTTTTTTACATAATCTTTGACATTTAAATATTTGTGTGCTTGTGCTTAACTTGCATGCATGTGCTGTGTGTTTTAAACTTGTGATCTGTGATTTTGGAGGCTTACTTGCTATATGCTAGGAATTGTAACAAGTTCTGTAATGGTGAGTGTCATGATATTTACTTTGATGATCTTGAGCTAAATGAATTCTCTGTTGAATCAGATGAAGCTTCTTATTAGTTTCTTCAATGAACTCATATCCATAAAGCTGAATGCTTCTTATTTCTAATCATGCCAGAGGAGTACTGCACTTCCTACCATAAAGAGCTTCATAAGGGGCCATTTTAATACTAGCCTGGAAGCTATTCTTGTATGAAAACTCTACTAACAGGATATGATCTTGCTAGGAACTGACAAAATCAAGAATATAGAGACTAAGTAGATCTTCAAGAACTTGATTCACTCGTTCAGTCTAACCATCCGTTCGAGGATGAAAATTTGTGCTCATAGCAAGGGTAGTCTATAAATCCTAGTGCACTACCTGCCAAAACTTAAAAGTAAATTTTCTATCTTTATCGGACACTATCGACTTAGGAATACTGTGCTCTGATAATTTTCTTAATATAAAACTTGGAGAGCTTCTCTATTGAGTCAATCTGATGGATAGGAATGAAATATGCTAATTTAGTTAATCAGTTCATAATAACCCAAATTGCATTAGCACCAGATCTAGTGCGAGGTAATACCATAACAAAATCCATTGAAATATCAAACCATTTCACTTGAGAATTTCTAGTGGATGCAAAAGACCACCATGCCTTTGGTGCTCAGCCTTCACCAGATTGCAAGCATGACATTTAGCTACAAAATAGGCTACGTTGTTCTTTAAATCGGGCCACCAGAAGGACTACTTCAAGTCTTGATACATCTTTGCACATCTATGATGCACACTATATCCAGAGTGATGGATTTCGATAAGATCTTCTCAATGAATGACTTAAGAATCAAGAGATAATTATTTTGATAGATAACACCATTATGTAATTGCAAATCAGGGCAACAACCACTTTCAAACACAACCTTAAAATTTAGATAGTCTTCAGCCTTGGTTTGGGAGATGGAGACATCTCTATGGAAGGTTAGCTCTACGGTGCTCATAGATAGCATCCCACTTAGCATATCACCATGAACAGGTACAATCTCTAATTTACAAAATTCTTCTTCTAGTGAACTTTTTGCAATCATGGCAGATAATGTAGCATGACAACTAAGAGCATCAGTTTTGACATTTGCTTTTCCAGGATGATACTGAATAGTTAGATCTAATTGCTAATTAACTCCAATGACCTTCTTTGTTGGTAGTTTAATTCACGCTGATTGAAAATATACTTCAGGCTTTAATGATCAATGAAAATAGAGCATTGAACTCCATACAGATAATGCCGCCAGATCTTCAAAGCAAAGATCACAACATCAAGTTTGAGATCATCAACAGATAGTTCCTTTCATGAGGCTTCAACTGACGAGAGGCGTAAACAATTACTTTACCCTCTTGCATTAATATTCATCCTAAGTCAATTTTAGATGTATTAGTATAAACCTAATAGCTTAGACTTTCTTTACATAAATGAGCACTAGAGCAGTAGAAAGTCCATCTTTCAAAGTTTGAAATGCTTCTTTGCATTAATAACTCCAAATGAATGGTATGAGTTTCTGTGTTAGCTTAGTCAAAGATGAGGCAATATGGGAGAAGCCTTTGAAAAATTTCTTATAGTATCCGGCAAAACCCAAAAAGCTTTTGATATCAATTACTGACTTGGGCTGTACCCAATCTTGGATTGCGCATACTTTTGTTTGATCTACTCAAATACCTTGGTCATCAACTACCAGACCCAAGAAAGCTACAAAATTTAGCCAAAATTTACTATTAGAGAATTTTGCATATAGTTGGTGTTCATGCAAGGTTTTTAATATAGCTTTTAAATGTTCTTCAAGATCTTTCTGAGTTTGATAATAGATAAGAATATTATCGATAAAGATGATCATGAGTTTGTCTAAGTATGGCTTAAAAACTCACTGCATTAAGTCCATGAATATCGTTGGCACATTAGTGATTCTGAACGACATCATAATAAATTCGTAGTGACCATAGCGAGTGTGGAAAGCTGTCTTCTCAGCATTGGCATTCTTTACTTGCAACTATTGATATCTTGATCTTAAATTGATTTTTGAGAATTCTGAGAAAAGGATATTTGTTCTTGATGGTGACTTTATTCTACTCATAATAATCTATGCTCATTTGCATAGATCCATCTTTCTTCTTTACAAATAGAATTGGCACTCCCTAAGGTGGCATGCTAGGCCTAATGAAGCCTTTGTTCAAGAGCTCTTGCAATAGTTTGTTAAGCTCTTGCAATTTCTTAGGTGCCATTCTATAAAAAGCTATAGATATTGGCTGAGTTCTGAGAACTAACTCAATAGAGAATTATACTTCTTTAGATGGAGGTACTCCTAGCAGATCCACAGGAAATACATTGGCAAAATCTTTTACTATCTTATAGTTGGATAGAGGAATACCCTCTTTAACTTCACTCATCATGGTGACATGAAAAGCATCACATCCCGTACTGATTAATTTCTCGGCTTTAATAGCATTTATTAATGACAGTTGAGTACTAATCTTCTTTATGAAAGTTTCGGGCTTGCCATGAGAATGAAGAGTGACTCTCTTCTTTAGGAAATTTGTTACAGCAGTATTATTATTAAGCCAATTCATTCCAAGAATAATATCAAAATTGGCCAGAGGCAAAACAAATAACTTAGAATTGAATGCTTAGTTATTTAACAGGATTTTACATCATAAAACTTATGAGCACTGAGTTGGGCTCCGGATGGAAGTTCAACATTTAGCGACTTAACTAATTTGTATGTGGGCAGATTAAGGATGTTGAGAAAATATTTATATATAAGAGAATGACTAGTCCCAGTGCTGAATAGCATATTGTAAGGTTTGTCATTAAAATTAAATGTTCCTTATGTTAAGCAAGTAGACTATATTACTAATTGTAATATTAACATGTAGGAAATATAAATTAAAGAAGGGTTCAGAATAGGTACCTAAAACTACATTGTTATCTTCTGCAGCTTCCAAAGGTGTTAAAGCATATACTAGCACAGGACCAGTAAGACGATTATTAACCTACTTCTTGGAGTTATTTTGAAACTTTGGAGCGATAGCTTGCTCTCTTCCTAGTTCAGCTGCATGAGCAACTTCAAGTTGATAAACTTTGACAGTTTGAGTCCCATGTGATAAACTTTGGCAGATTGAGTCCCGTGCCTCTTGAAAGCTTCGTGATGGCTCAGGGCTACATGGATTTTTCGCTTTAGATCCTATTTTGACTGGTGTTGCTCCACCACTCTTGATGTTTCCATAAGCTGAGAGAGCTTTGTGAGACATGGTGGGATGACATGATCCTTAATAGAGTTGTATAATCTGCTCTGGAAAAAATGACATCTTTTAGCTTCAGATTGAAAGAGCTCTAAATCAAAGCATGTAAGCTTCCTGAATTCTATCTCATAATCTGAGATAGTACGACTTCCTTGCTTCAGCCTCAGAATTGTGTCTTCTATTATATTTTGTGCAGATGAGGGAATGAATTCAAATTTAAATTATTCTACAAATCCATCCCAAGGAGTATCATCAATCTCATAATCAGTGAAACGGGTGTTGCGGATGTTAACACAACAATATTCTACTTCTTCATGGAATAGATGGGTAGTGAGACGAATTGCTTCATAGTAAGAGTATTTAAAGCTTGTTAATTTTTTTTCAACCATCTTTAACCAAAAGGCTGTGTTTATGGGAGATAAGTTTTCATTGAAAGCTGAGGGTCTCAACCTCAGGAAATTTTGCAGAAGTCCATCAGCAGAATGATGGGACGACACATAGGGTGCATATGGTGCTGGTGCAATTAGTGCTGAACTATTAGTAGCTATATATGAAGGATGAATGGCAATTAGCTTTTGTATTGCCAAAGCTTGATGTGTTTGATTTTCTAGCATTACCGCCACCATACCCCGTAGATGGGTAATTTCATCAGTAGAATTGTAAAAGCTATAGTAGTCATATTAGGTGTAATTGTTGGGGGTGATCAAGGATTCATCCTATTTTAGTAAGACAAATATTTTAGAATAAATTTTAAGAGATAAGACTTAGATTTGTCATAAAATTTTGAAATTGCAAAATTTCTTTACTCAAAAGAGTGAAGATTACATAAGTATTAAGGGAATGGATAAGCTCATATTGATGCTAAGACATGGTAAGGGCTACAATCACTTTCATAACTCTATACTAATTACCAGTGTTCTTTAATGAACTCGACACAGAATGCTAGACAAAAGTCTGCAAAGGAAATAACATTACGCTTTTTCTTGCATTTCCTCTCTAACTTTTAGTTGGTGGTGATCCATCAATCTTTTATAGTATCTTGGAGCAGAAAGGTCATAAGATTGACACAAATGGAATCAAGATATTTTATATGATCCAAAATTGACTCCACATGATTCAGCCATTCCTTGGCTAAAATTGGGAAGTCAAGACCTCTGAAAATGGGTTGCTGAAGAAGCTTGTCCAAAACTAGGACTCCTTTGGCAGAAACTCTAGCAACAGATCTTCTACTTTCCCGACCCCAGAGGTAGTCGTAATCCTAGACGGCATCGAATGTGGTTAAATAGTAGATCAATTCAGATATTCCACACTCCATTTGGTTATATTAAGAGAATTTATTAGTTCTTTAATTTACTTGAGAGTGATGATATTTTTAATTCACATTTTCATATAAAGTTACTTGAGAGTATTGTGCTATGGATGTTATATTTTGATGACTGCATTTTAGAAGAACTATCCATTAGGTAGATATGAATACAAATTCCAATCTGAGACCTTATGGTGATCTTTGATATCAAATGTGGTTCCCCGTAATCTCCATAGTCATGCTAAAACTGAGGTTAACATGATTACAGTGAGTATGGTTACCGTGTTGCAACCCTCCCAACTATAGTTGAGTCAAGTTTATGCCTCACTCGCCTTAATTGAAAGTCTTGTCACTGAAAGCTGAAAACTGTAAATCATGCAACAAAATATCAAAGTAGTGGAAGCAAGTAAGAGTATAACATCCACATCCACAGCATAGAAGGAAAATTAAAGACAATAACTTTGCTCAATATGAAAATGCAGAAAGTAAATATATCCATAATATTTAATTATTATATACATCATTTAAATAGAACAAAATTCCTGCCCTCACAAGTAGAAATAAAACAATCTAATGCTCAACACCAACAAAAATGTCCTCCTCCTGACTAAGCTCCTCTATTGAGGTTTCCTCCTGACTAAGCAGAGTGGGGGACAATGCTAGCATGGCTGGAGTGAGAGGATCTTTCCTGTCGAGGAATGATCACAGTGAACACAAAGGTGAACAGGTTTGATCTACTAGCAGCCATCTAATCACGAGACCGTTGAAGATGGACAGCCTGATGCTTCATCTGGCTAACAGAATCGCGGGCATCTCCTCATCCATTGGATCGGCTATTAGATCCGACAGGTGATATTGGATCAAGGCGCTAATGAATGGCGCAACTTGATCATACGCTGCTATTAGCGCAACAACATCTATAGGTTGGTTAACCTGCGATGCTGTCGGGACCCTGCAGCGAATCTGCCGCGGTCCCGACAACAAATCCCAAAGAATAAAAAAATTAAAAATATTAAATATAATTAATATAAATCCTTTAATTTAATAATTAATAATTCATAATAATTTTAAATCCAATTTATGACTAAATGAGCTGCAAAAATTCTCAAATATTCACCCTTAGCTAATTGAGATATGAGGAATTCAAAAATGAGCACAGATTTTAATTTGGAGATCAAATTAATTGATCTAATTTCTAGGTTCCAAAAATAGGTAAAAATACTAAAATACTCCATTGAGCTCTGATTAATTTTAAACTTCTAGGGTTATATTTAAATAACTTGTTGAGTCTAATGAAATAAAAATCAAAGCTTGGTTTAGCTTAGTTTAGCTAGGTTTAGCTGAAGTAACAACTAGGGTTGTTACAGGTTCACCACCCCTTTATGGATCCAATTACCGGAACTCCCTATCAACTTAATGCACAAAGTTAATCTCACATGGATAGTGGCAATGGTTGGAACGTCCCTCTATATCTATGGACATACATCAAACAGTGAGCATCTTGAGTATACAAGGATTTGTATCCAGGTGTACTTATCTTTGCCCCTTAACCATGATGTGGGAATCTGAAGCCTCTCAGGTACTTTCTCCCAATGTATTTTTATATGAAGGTATTTCCATCATTTGCAATTCGTGCTCCATGGTGGGTCATAAAGCTAAAAACTATACCACCTCTTTGATGACCATTATCATCACCACCCATGCTATTACCACCCCCACCCCCACCCTTACAACCACCACCCTCCCCCACACCACCACTCCCATTTGCACCCCCACCCCCACCTCCACCTCCAACCCCACTCCCCTTAACACCATCCCTACCATTACTTTCACCTCTGCCATCAGCAAGGATACCAACTGGATCCTTATGCAGCACCAAAAAAGCACCAACTACCCGTGAGGGGAAGGGGTCGCCCACAGTCTAGCAAGTCCACCTTGCCTGACTGACAACCCCATTCCATGGTGGTGGGACTAATCCGTGAAGAGGATTGATTCCAACCATCAGCTAGCCCAGTGCCTCAATGGTAGGTTATCTCAAACCCTTCATCCTTTAGGATGACCATATGGTGCTTTAGACCCATTCAGTTGGTGTCTTCCTCTCCACTATGATAATAGGTGGATTCTCGCATATTAGTGTTCAATAAATGACATTCTTACTTGGAACTGTCATGGCATGCGGAAGTCAGTGACTTGCCACCACCTTATGCTGCTTTTCTTAAAGCATAAGCTGGGATTAATTGCTTTGTTGGAGACCTGGGTTGAGTCCTTTACTCACCGGGATGCAGATTTCCTCTTTGGGAGGCATTGGAGCTTCGTCGTACAACCTTCTGTAGGTTGCTTTGGAGGTATTATTCTTGCATGGCAGGTTGATTTTTTGTAGTGTGAGATCCACCATTCAAGCAGCTAGCAGATCCACACCACCAACACACTGCAATTGATGACATGCTTCCAGTTTCGCGCCGCCTACTTGTCGACTGACCTGTACTAAAAAAGGGATTTATGGTGGATGATCTTAGTTGTGTGGGTGGAGGGTTGCCCGCTCGTACTTGGAAGAGACTTCAACTGTGTTTTCTCCCAGCAGAAGAAGCTCGGTGGGAAGTTATTCATAGTGTCTGCTACTCAGATGGACTTCCAAGATCTTTTAGATGCTTGCCACCTTCATGATCCAGGCTTTGTTTGCCCACCTTGCACATGGAATAATAACAAGGAAGGTGCGAGGCACATGATAAATGGAAAATACATGTCTGCGTTTGCACGCAAGTGTACCTGGTCTGAAGTAATAAGTGGAAGTCTTAATTCCAGAATTTATCATCTTCTAGGAACGGTGGTTCTGATACCAGGTTATATTTTCTTTCAATGATGTTTAGATGTTGATTTTTGGATAGATTATTGATTCCTAAATTTGCAATACAAATGACCTTAAGTTGAGATATGATTTGATTAAGAGGAGAGAGTTGAATTTCATTGTAATAGTTGCAAGGGATTGGTAATATAACTTTATTGTTGAATGTATACTTTAAATCTTCATGCTTAATTCAATCAAGTGAACACTATTGGAATCAGAGTTACCCTCTAATTACAATAGGTAAGTTTAGTGCATAAAGAGAACTTCCATGTGGGTTATTCATTAGACTCGATTCCCTATGTACAAGATACCAAATGATACCTTTTTTTTCCATTATTCTCACAAACTATATTTCCATTAACCATGCATCATGCACTTCACACGTAGTTTAGCTAGATGGGAGGATGCGTTGGGTCAATGGACTATATCATATCATCCATCGAGTTTTCCAACGTCCTCTCATCCCTTCTACTATGCTAAGAAGTAGAGTAAAGTTAATGGAGAACTTGGTTCACAAGCATTAAATCTCTTGGTAGAGCCTTTAAGGAAAGGTGCAAGTGAGCTTGAGAATTTGTCACATAATTCTCAGCTCTACCTGCATGACCTTCCTAGCTCTTACCCAATTGATGAGCTTGGAACACAAGTTCTTTAAATAAATAAAATTAAACTTTATTCCATCCAAGCATTCATTCCAGTATTAATAATAAACAATAAGAACATCTTTCATTCATTCAAATAATTCATTACAACACCACCATACCCTTATAATTTCATATAATTACATTTCAACCATCTCCAAAGGGATTTTAGTCTTCTATTACTAAGTAAGCACAAGCATACATACAAAGGAAAGTGAACCTTGATATCAATTCACAGGAGAAAGAAATACTAGGAATCACCCAGAGGTTTTCTGGGGTTCTCTTAGATTTCTCCTGCACTTTCTCTAGATTACTCCGCCCTTTCTCCCTTAACTGTCTCCTTTTCATTTATGTTCTTGGAAAACCTTCTTCTCTTTGGAGAGTTCTCCTTTCTGCTCTTGCTGCAGCTTTTCTTTATGGGCACTTGAATGTCAAAATTTGGAACCCTCTCAAGGTTTGAGATTATCCCTTAAATAGGGATGTTCTCAACCCCTAAGACATTAATCATGTGACTCTTCAACTTCCTTGGCTTTAATTCAAAAATTTTAAATGTTTGTCATGTTTATTCTATTAGAGTCAGTAGGAATAATGCACTTCAATTTTCAAGAGGTTGGGGAAGGCTGAAGGTTGCATTTTGTGGCCTTCCCAATACTGCTGCATTTATGGATGTTCTGGGAAATTCTGGATTGACCGCTGCAGCACGCTGTGGCAGCAGCATTCCAAACACTATTCCACTGTGGCGCATTGTGGCAGCAGTATTATTAACACTCTTCTTGCTGTAAGTTAGTATTTTTTCCTTGGGTCGCCACTGTGTTCGCTGTGGCGCGCGGCGGCACGCTGTGGCGGTTTTATCTTTGAAGAGGCGGCATAGTAATTGTTTCATTAAATCATATATAGTTTGTTTGAATAATCAAAAATACCACTGTGACGCGCTGTGGCGATTGAAAGTTTGAAAATATAGAATATTGACTGTTCCATTAGTTCTCATAAAGTTTGCATAAATAATCAGAAATACCGCTGTGGCGTGTTGTGGCACGTCGTGGCGGTTGAAATTTTGTGAACGCAGAATAGTCATTATTCAATTAGTTCATATAAAGTTCTGAAAGATTAATTAAATATGTCGTCGGGGCGCGCTGTGGCGTGCCACGATGAGCTGCAACGGTTTTGTTCCAAGTTAGTGCAAATCCTTATTGGAGGATAGCATGTTGTGGCACGCTTAGAGCGCGCTGCAGTGGTTTCTTTTATGAGATAGCGGATTTGCGCTGTTTAATTATTCTGCATATGATTCTGATTTTTCTCCGGGGAAATGACGTTGTGGCCCGCTAGGGTGCACTGCAGCGGGCTTCCTTCCAGTCCTCAGATATGCTTCCAGGTGGGGAAGTTTGATGTTCCGCTAAGGCGCGCTATAGTGCGCTGTGGTGATTTTCACACAGAATTCAGTGATTCAGCTCATAGTTCCCATTTCATTCATTTTACTTGCAAAGGTATGATTTCCACTCAAAGTATATGGATATGAATGATGATTTAAATGCTAAAACACTACATTTTTACTATAAATTCCAGATATATCGCACCCCCACACTTAAATTTTTGCTCGTCCTCGAGTAAGCTTAAAATAAAATTTTCTGAAATTCATAGTCAATGGATTCAATGTGGCATATCAATGTGTAATGAATTTAGCTACTAAGTAATTTTCTAAGTTAAGATGACTTCAAACATTAATTTCTACTACCCCCTTTCATCAAGTTTGAATTTATACTCTCAATTTTGTTTCACATCAAATTGAATACTTAATGTTTTAATTATGGGGGAGGTGATCAGAAATTTCAAACCTTAGTGGTGCAATTGGTGAGTGTCTTGAGTATGGTGCCATGTGTGCCCCTTCTTATGATTTACAAGAAATATTTTAATATTTTAGGAGAGATATTTTTCTTCATCCTAAATATTTAGTTTTTTTTAGCTTGGGAGAGATATTTTTTATCATTCCTATATTTTTATTTCTTTTGGATTTTCATTTTTAAGGGAGAGACATTTTTCTTCATCTCTTAATTTAATTCCTTGTGGTCATTAAGTCCTGCAAGAGCCTAGCACCTCAATTTCTCACTCACCTCTTTCCACTTTGGTTTAATTCTTAAATTTTCACCCCCCCCACACTTAAACTTCAGTACAAGTCATTTTAATTTTTGGAAACCAAGCATTAGTAGAACCTTAAACTGAATGAGGGGGTATAGGATTGAAGTTAATTTTCCTCTTAATTACAAGCATACATGAGTATCAATTTCTACACAATTGATTTTAACATTAAATTCAAAAATTGATTTTATTCAGAATATCATCTTTGAAGTTTAATTATAGCAATGATGAGGGTGCACTATATACGAAATTTATTTTATTAAACTGAAATAAAAATTACAAAAACAGAAAGGGAAATAAAAATATAAAGAAGTAACCAGAATTAATACAACCTTATCAATCATTATTTTCATCTTCCTCGTTCACATCTGTGTAAATGTAATCCGCTGGCTAGTCATCGTCCGGGAAGGGGTCTCCTGCAGGAGGGCGTGGCAACCTAGACCCATCCGATCCTCCACATAAGCTCCACTCTGGGAACATGGTTCCGAGAGTGGCGTGAATTTCCATTTGGAACTCACGCTGCCTGGTGACTTCTCTCTTGATAAAACACATGCTGCATGCTAGGGAGATTCCCAAGTGCCATTGATGCACGTACATTCGCATCATCAATTTGTCCACTGTGGTTTGGCCAGTGGAAGTTGAAGCTTCGCCTTATTCTCCTCGCCTCTTCTTAGCTCGCACTCTCTCTTTGGTGCGGGAACACAGGTTTGTCAGTTCTAGAGGAGCACGAGGCAGAATAGCAATGTTGAAAGAGGGGATTCTTACCTCTTGACTCTCGTAGAGACCTAAAATGAGTGACCCAAAAGCAAGAGTGGCACAAGGCCCGGTCAGGGCATTCCATAGATGCTCCCTAATAATGCTGGAGATATGAATATCTCCATCTCTTTGTAAAGCACAAAGGAGCAGCACCTGTGACTGGGTCACCTTGCTTAGATGCCCAAAGGGCATGACAAAGCTAGATACTAACACATGCCAAGCATTTCTTGACTCTGTTAGGGGTGATCAAGGAATGTTTGCCAGGTTTCCTCTCCATCCTACATCGGGTGGATGATTTTACTTGCAATTGCGGCTGGGTCATATTGGGAGCACAACAGTTGAAGGTAGGAGTAGTCCTGCACCTCATTTAAGATATATAATCTTTCAATGTCCCAGCTCCCAAACTCCCAATCCGCCCCCTCACAAAAATGTTATGCCCAACCACATTGATTGCATTGGCATAAACCTCCTGCACAATGGAGAGGCAGGTTGGGCCCGTGGCACTTACGAAATGATCCCAGCTCCTAGGATTTGATCAGGGTTTACAGGGTATGGAAGCCCAAATGCCCGCTTATTACCTGGTTAAAGTGTTGTTTAGCTTCAACCGAAGAAAATCTTTTCTTATTGAACTCTCCACCAGCTGTGGAGGTAGAAGCTCCCTTGCTCGCAGTGGATATCTTCCCCGAAGACATTTCCCTCTTAATGTTTTGATTGAAAAGAATGAGAGGAATGATGGATTGAAAGCAAGTGGAAGAATGGAGAGCTGAGGTGCTTGAGTTTTCAATGAGGTAAATTTCAAACTCCCCTCTCTTAGCCTTTTATAGCACTTCAATTCTTGGTCAAAGCTAAATTTAATGCATGCCACAAGTGTGATTTAATTTTTGTTCAAAAAGGTAGAAAATTTCAGTTTTTGCAGCACTTAAATTGCAGTTTTGGAGTCCCAAGGCGCGTTGTAGCGCCTTTGACTGCCTTGGGAATCCAAGGCAGTCAAGTTTTGCTGCAGCTGAACACTTTACATTGTGGTGTGCTGTGGCACATTGAAATATCTGTGTTGTTCAATCCACTATAGCACGCTGAGGCAGCGAAATCTGCTGCATCGCGCTATGGCGAATAAATCCGATCGGTGCGCCGTGGCGAATAAATCCGTTGTAGCGTGCTGCAGCTGTTTCCAAGCAAAAAAATTTCAGAATTCAATTTTTAATTCCAGAATTCTTCTTACAAAATTGGTTGTTTATTGATTTTATACTACTCCTAGAAAGAAAAAATCAAGCAAACAGAAAAAGTTGGATTGCCTCCCAATAAGCATTTAGTTTAATATCATCATCCCGACACGTTAAAGGTCAAGTTGGATTCAAATCTGTAGGTGGTTTCTTCACCCATCTTTTAGATTGAATTGAGTGAGCACCAACCGAAGTTGGGCTCAAACTCATCAGTTCATCATTGATTTTCTTTTCCACCTCATTTTTCATATTAACAAGGGGAGCTCCCTTTTTCTTCTTCTTTCCTCTTCTAGTCTTGTTTTTCTTCTTCTCTCCCATTGTGTCACTTCCTCCAGATGAGGTGTCATAGTGACCAGTAGGTTCTACAGTGCTCACAATCTTCTTCTTTTTCTTTCAGCTCCCTATTAGCTTTTTCCCTATTTTGCCTTTATAATTTTCTCTTTAAATAAAGAAGGCATTAAATCTATAACTTCTTCTAGTCCTTTAATTCTTACCACCATTAGTCCCTTTTCAGCATACATAATAGCTCGAGAGTTGGCAAAGAATGGTCTCCCAAAAATTACAGCGGTGTTTTTACTCCATCTGTCCCATTCATACACCACAAAATTAGCAGGGATCACAAAACTACCTATTCTTACAGGGACATCCTTGACAACTCCTATTGGGGTTTGAGATGCTAGATTTTCAAATTCTAAAATAATTGTCGTCTCTTCCATCCCCCTTACTCCTAATTTAGTGTATACATGCCATGGCATAATGTTGACTGAAGCCTCTAGATTACACAAGGGATCTAAAAGGACTTCACCCTCAATCACACACAGGGTATTCATTCTGCTGGGGTCCACATTCTTAGCAGCAGTTCTTTCTTTGCCAATTTTTAGATTTTAAATTTTTCTCATTTATTCCTCTTCATTAACATTTGTGGGAGCAAGATCAATGCAATTTATTTTTCTGTATCTACATTAATTACACGCACCATGTTTCTAGGGTTCAACTCAATTGAGCTAGGGAGTATACCTTGCTGTCTAGTAGACAGTTGGTTGGAAATCTATCCCAATTAGACTTCATATTCATTAGAGATACCTCAATTCCTTGAATTGAGGTTTCATGACGGTTCTAAGTCATTTCAGTCCGTTTCATGAATTGCATTGTTTCAGTTTTAAATGCCCAAAAGGATTCTTCTAATCCGATTTCTTATTTATTATTTTGATTATTCTTATAAGAATTGTTGGCATTTTGAATCGATCTATTTTGTGGTTGGGAGTAAGAGTTTCCTTGTGCATTTCCCTCACTCCAAGAGAAGTTTGGATGGTTTCTCCATCCCGGATTGTATGTATTGGAATAAGGGTTGTTATGGGGGTTATTGTTCATATTGTTGTTTCTCATGAAATTAACTTGTTCAGTTTGTGAAAGGGCAAAAGGATTGGTTAGATTACAGTACTCACTATTATGATTACCTCCACATAACTCATAAATTACTTCATGAACAACACTTACATTTATGTTCTCAATTTTATTAGTTAAAGTTTCCACTTCCCTTTGCAAGGAGGCCAATTGGTTTGATTCATTCAGATTGTTCACCTCTTTTTTGTTGGAGTTCAGCCGCTCAATCGGCCATTGGTATGCATTGTTTTTCATTTCCTCAAGAAGATCAAATGCCTCCTCAAGAGTTTTGCTACTTAAAGACCCTCCTATGGTTGCATCAATAAGGGTCCCTGTGGGTACATTTAATCCATTATAAAAAAATTGCACCTACATCCACAAAGGGAACCCACTATGCGGGCAATGCCTTAAGCAGTCCTAAAAATGTTCCCAGCCGGCATACAAATTCTCTCCTCATTACTGAGAAAAGTTTGAAATCTCATTTCTCAGTCTGGCAATCTTTGGCGGGTGGGAAATACTTTGCTAGAAATTTTCTTGCCAAGTCGGCCCAAGTCCTGATAGACTCGTCGAGTAAAGAACTGAGCAAAACTTTAGCTCTATCTCTCAGTGAAAAAGGGAATAATCTCAATCTTAAGGCATCATCAGATACACCATTAAATCAGAAGGTGTCGCATATTTCCAGAAAGTTTGAAATATGTGTATTCGGGTCATCCGATGCTAGCCCACTAAATTGATTATTCTGAATCATATTCAATATGGATGGTTTAATTTCAAAATTATTGGCCTGAATAGGAGGTTTAATAATGGCATTGGGAACTCCTTCTACAGTGGGAAGTGTGTATTCTCTAAGGAGTCTCCTCATAGCATTCACCATTGGTTCAACTAGGTTTACTTCTAGATCTTCCATTTGTGCATTTTTTTGATTAAGAATTACTTGTTCTCTTCTAGTTCTTAGTTAAGTTCTATCAATTTTAGGATCATAAAAGAATTCAGCTATGTTTCTCCTACTCATGTAGTTAAACATTGCTAGAGCAAGTTATAGCAATCAATGTAAATTTCACACACAAATGACCAATAGATAAAAATTTCAGCAATAATGATAAGCAATATCTTCACCACAAATTTTTTTTTGTAAAAATGTTTTTTTCAGATTTTTCTCAGTAGCAGGTAACTAAATAAATAAAAAATTAAAGCAATCTAGTTTTATGATAAAAATAATCACAAAAATAATTACAGATATGTAAGATTATATGCACAAATTATTTAGATCTAAATCACTAGTAACTAGAAAATTGTACTTGATACAAAATAAAACCGTTCCCCGACAACGATGCCAAAAACTCGATAGACGGAAAATACACGTCTGCGTTTGCACGCAAGTGTACGTGGTCTGAAGTAATAAGTGAAAGTTTTAATTCCGGGATTTATCGTCCTCTGGGAACGGTGGTTATAATACCAAGTTATATTTTCTTTCAATAATGTTTAGATGCTGATTTTTGGATAGATTTCTAAATTAGCAATACGAATGACCTTAAGTTGAGATACGATTTAATTAAAAGGAGAGAGTTAAGTGTTCATTATAATAGTTATAATGGTTTGGTGATATAACTTTATTGTTGAATGTATATACTTTAAATCTTCATGCTTAATTCAATCAAGTGAACACTATTGGAATTGGAGCTACCCGCCAATTACAATAGGTTCAAGTTTAGTGCACTAAGAGAACTCCCATTTGAGTTCTTCATTAGCACATAAACTTTCATGAGATCATAATTTATTAATTAGACTTGATTCCCTATGTCTAAGTTACCAAATGCTACATTTTATTTCTATTGATCTCACAAACTAGATTTCCATTAACCATGCATCATGTGCTTTACACGCAGTTTAGTTAGATGGGAGGATGCGTTGGGTCAATGGATTATGTCACATCATCCATCAAGTTTTCGAATGTCCTCTTATCCCTTCTACATTGCTGAGTAGCAGAGCAAAGTTAATGGAGAACTTAGTTCGCAAGCATAAAATCTCTTGATAGAGCTTTTAAGGAAATGTGTAAGTGAGCTTGAGAATTTGTCACATAACTCAGCTCTACTTGCACGACCTTCCTGGCTCTTACCCTTACAATTTCATACAATTATATCTCAACCCTCTCCAAAAGGATTTTAGCCTTCCATTACTAAGTAAGCACAAGCATACATATAAAGGAAAGTGAATATTTACATCAGATCACAGCAGAAAGAAATCAGAGATTGCTCCTGCACTTCCTCTAGATTGCTCCACCCTTTTTCCTTTTGCTGTCTCCTTCTCCTTCCTGTTCTTGGTAAACCTTCTCCCCTTTGGAGAGTTCTCCTTTCTCCTCTTGTTGCAGCTTTTCTTTATGGGCACTTGAATGTCAAAAGTTGGAACCCTCTCAAGGTCTGAGATTGTCCCTTAAATAGGGAAGTTCTCAGCCTCCATGGCATTAATCATGTGACTCTTCACCTTCCTTGGCTTTAATTCAAAACCTTTAAATGTTTGTCCTGCTTATTCTAATTGGATTCAGCAGGAATAATGCACTTCAGTTTTCAAGAGGCCGGGGAAGGCCAAAGGTTGCATTTTGTGGCCTTCCCTATGCTGCATTTATGGTTGTTCTGGGAAATTCATGATCGATCACTGCAGCGTGCTATGGCAGCAGTGTTCCAAACACTATTCCGCTCTCGTGCACTATGGCAGCAGTATATCAAACACTGTTCTGCTGTGGCATATTGAGGCAGCATCGTTCCGAACACTGTTCCTGCTGTAAGTTTGTATCTTTTCCTTGGGTCGCCATTGTGTTCGCTGTGGCGCATTGCGGTGGTTTCATCTTCAAAGAGGCGGCATAGTAACTGTTTCATTAAATCATATATAGTTTGTATGAATAATCAACAATGCTGTCACGGTGCGCTGTGGCGCTCTGCGAGGTTGAAAGTTCAAAAATGTGGAATATTGACTGTTCCATTAGTTCACATAAAGTTTGCATAAATAATTAGAAATGTTATCACGGCACGCTGTGGCACGCTGCGGCGGTTGAAAGTTCATGAACGCGGAATAGTCACTGTTCAATTAGTTCTTATAAAGTTTTTAAAGATTAATTTAATAAGCCACCGTGGCGCGCCGCTGCAAACTGCAGCAATTTTGTTCCAGGTTAGTGAAAATTCTTATGGGGGATAGCGCGTTGTGGCGCACTTAGAGCGCGCTGCAGTGGTTTATTTTACGAGAAAGTGGATTACACTGTTAAATTATTCTGCATATGATTCTGATTTTTCTCTAGGGAAATGATGCTGTGGCCCGCTGTGGCGCACTGCAACTGGATTCCTTCTAGGTCCTTAGGTATTCTTCTATATAAGGAAATTTGATGTTCTGCCATGGCGCACTGTGGTGCGCTATGGCGCACTACGGCGGTTTTCACCCAGAATTCAGTGATTCATCTCATAGTTCCCATTTCCTTCATTTTTGCTATAGAGGTATGATTTCCACTCAAAGTATATGGATATGAATGATGATTTGACTGCTAAAACACTACATTTTTTACTAGAAGTTCTGGATATATCAGCACATTTGGGAGCGCATGGACTGATTCCTTCACATCACAAAAAGTGATGGACATTCTGCTAGGTGTTGTCGTGCACCACCTTTCCCAGGTATCCATTGACCACTGCCCACTTTCTTAGACTGATTTCTATCTCAAATTCCAGAGTTCGGGTTCCCAGTACAAGTTTGAGGATCATGGTTTTAGTACCCAGAGGTCCTCTCTATGGTAAATATAACTTGGGGGTGGCCATCTCATGGCTCGCCATCCTCAGTCCTCAAACACAAGTTGGCACACACTCTCAGGGCACTGTGGTGATGAGGACATGACACGCTCCCGGACTTGAGGAAGATGGAGGATGAGCTCACATCGACCCTCACACAACTTCAGGATATAGACATGGAGATAGATAGGGCCACCAACTTAGAGCTTGTTCAGCATCTTTGGGCCACCATACAGGAGCTCTCTCAGGTAGAGGCGAGGTTGGCGAGCTGGTGAAAGTAGCGTGCCCAAGGAACAGTGCCTCAGTGTAACTGGTGCACTGTAGTGTTTCAATGGTTTGTGATTTAGAGTCATAAGTCAAACACTGCTCTCATGCTACAGGAGGAGTCTAGAGAGTTCACCTCTCACCCGCTGCAAATTCACCAAATATTTTTGAGTTTTTTCAGGGGAAGTGAGGCTCTTCTTAACCCATAGGGCATTGCCTAGATGATCTGATTTCAAATTATATACTTTGTCAACAGGTCATGTTTGGTGGACTCAATATTAGAGACCAATGGCTTTGAAGGATAATCTTAGCCACCTACCACACCTTCTATTTTTTCAGTAGAGCGAACCTCCTCTAGGTTAGAGCCATGAAATCTTGCTACCACCACAGAGGTGAGGACTTTATAGTTCAGCAGGTTGAAACTACAGTTTGGAGACTTTTGGGCCTTGGTTGGCAGGTCATCCAATGTCACACTTAACTATAGGAGGAGAGCCTAGAGTGGCATATGGATGACTTCATTAAGAGTAGAGCCAGTCAAATATACCAGTTAGAAAGAGGAGGTGAGGCTTGGAATTTTCCTTCCATGTTGGAGATGGCCCTAGGCCCCAAGGAGGCTTGTTTTATGGGGGTTACTGCTTAGTAACGCTATCTCGACAGGTTGTTGGTTACTCAGGAGAGGGCTCACTCAGTTAGTAGCTTAGGTTTGGGGCTGTGACTTTGAGGAGGTCAAGGAATTCTTAGCATGGGGACCCGATGTCAGGTTAGCGGGAGCTATTCTAGCACCAGTTTTGGGGTAGTCCCCTAGTTGCAAGATCATATTGAGTGATTTAAAAGACATAATATGTAGGCATCAAACATAATTCATTCATTCTTTAATCTAGAAATATCACAAAGTTTTAATCACAAAGATCTATATAAAGCAAAAAGTTACAAACCTTAAATAGACTCAAAAATAGTAAATCAGTAGGTAGAAATATTAGCACTTCTTGATTCTCGGTGCCTTTCCTCTAGGATGTGTTCCTGATCTAGGGAAGTTTCAAAAGTAGGGGTATTTGAATACCAGTTAGTTGTGAAGTTAACTACTGATAGATATCAACTTTACAAATATTAATAATAAGAAAATAAGAAATATTTTGATAGGAAAGCTACATAAATTTATCTCTACAAACCTGTTTTAATTACACTAAAACTTTAATATAAAAATAATTGCTATCACAAAAGTAATATAAAATTTTGGCATTTGATATCTAGCATAAAACATGATTTTGTTGGGTAAGTATAAAATTGAGGAAAATGGGGTTCTATTTTGTGTTATATATACCAACTTCCCTCTATACCAACCCCCTCAAAGGCTTATTAATATAGGCTCATTATGCCTCCTGATATCAGATAGCCCTATTCTAACAATTGTCTAATAGACTAAAAATAGATCAACACTAAACACGTGTTATTCAATTATCCAAAATTTTTCATATATCATTTAATGTGACTTTTAAAAGCATTTTTTATTAAATTTATGCGATGTTGGGCACAAAAGTATATTAAATAAGACTAATAAAAGACATATGGTACATTTTCTTAGTACATGAATCAGAAAGTCAAAAGTCAAGTATCTGCATGATTTTATACTTGATAAGCAATTACACAAAAACTTATTAATTAATTTATTTAATAATGATAATTATTTATAAAAAAATAAATTATAATTACAAAACAAAATAATATTTATAATAATTATATAAGACAGAAATAATCTTTCTTCATTCTCTCATTATCCTTTTGAATATATCATTTCTTTTTCATATATAATAATAGCTAAAATAATAGCGATATTAATAATAATATCTTTATTATTTAAAATTATTATATAACGATATTACTAACTTTATAATATAAATGTACATATGTTTATAATATGTAACAGCATAATAATAGCTGTATTAATATGTTTATCATTATTGTCTTCCTTTTAAATGTTTTAGAGTGTATAAATTTACTTTATATTCCTCTTTCTCTTTCCTCTTTCTCTCTCTTCTCTCTCTTTTCTCTCTCTTCTTTTTATTTCTTCTTTCTCTCCCCTCCATATTTCCAAAAAAAGAATGAAATTTGACACGAATGTGCATTTTGATGAGACGAACACACTCGTGCCAAAAATTTTTAATTTGGAGTAATATTTTATTTATATTAATTTCTAAAGATATAAATTTCAAAAATTAATTATGATAAATCCGGAGCTCAAAATTTGATGAAACTTTTTTGTTACCTTTGTATAATATTCTTAATCAAACGATATTAAATTCACTAAATTTGACCTTGTATTAATTTCCAAATTATTAAATTTAAATAATTTAAAAATTAATTTAAGAGGATCCATTATCCGGATTGCTCCCAAACTTGGGTATTATGTTCAAGAAAATATACTCTATCTAATGATATTTTTGGTTTGCCCTAATTTTGAAGTTGCCCAGGATCCTAATTTTTGAGTTGTGTTTGGTCATAATTGGGATGGTAACAACTTAGGTCAATACAAACTCTCATACTTAAAAATGATATCGTCCTCGATGTCACAACATAATGAACAATGTTGGGAATCTTTATAACATCTTCATCATACACAACATCTATCATTTTGGATTTAGAAATAGAAGCATACAGATCTTTTGAATTTGTGTCATTTTTTTTGCTGTGATTTTTGCATTCTTTTGTGAGGCTGCAGCCTTTACAAATAAAAATTTCGACAAACCTTCAGCTTCTCTTGCGATTTCTGATGGTGGTAGTGCAAATCTAGGAGGAGGGAGACCTATTGTACCAACCCAATGTTTTAACCCTAGCTAATCTAAGCTAAACTAAGCTTTAATTCTATTTTATTATACTCAAATAGACATTTAAATCTAATCCTAAAAATTTGGGATCAATCGGAGCTCATTTGAGCAAGTTAGTTATTTTTGTCAATTTTAGGATCCTAAAAATTTGCTAAATTAATTTGATCTCTAAATTAAAATCTGATTATATTTTTGAATTCATCACCCCCAAATTAGCAATGGGTGAAATTTTGAAAAATTTTGAAAGTCATTTAGGCATAATTTTGATAAAATTTGAAATTTGAAATTAAATAAGTTAATTAATTTAATTAATTCCATTTTTATCCCTGTTCCAACAATCAGCGGGCTATTCAAAATGGAAGGCCGCATCTGGAATGTCGATCTCATCCTTACCCAAGATCTAGCGTCAACGGTCTTCTTTCAATCAGGAGGTCTAACAGCCGTCGGATCACAATTGTGATCCCACAACTGTGGGAGTGCCCGCATTCAGTCATTAATTAAGTAGCACATGAGCTATCTTGTTTCAATGACTGATTGATTAGATGGCTGGCAAAACCCTAGCATTGTAGGCCTTCATCCCCGAGCTCCAGCTGAGCGGTCTCCTCTAACACCTCACAGCAAAATCCCATGATGGCAGTATGGGTGATCTCTCTTACCTTCCACCTTTGCATGATCCTAACGACATGATGGCACTGATCTCTCAAGTCTACCCCTCAGCAATTGAGCCAGCTGTCCTTCCACCAGGCTATCCTATGGTGGCCAACCCGATGACCATAAGCCCTTCCTCAGGCTATAAATAGAATTAAAATCACAATGGGCTCTTTGCTCACTGTGCTATTTCACTAAGGAGTGTGGCATCCCTGCATCTTCTTCATCCTTCCAGTACTCGATAGGAGCATCCTAGCAGTTGCTGCTATCCTTCTGAAACCATCAGTGGGTAAAGCTTGATGTTCAAGCTCCTAGTGGTGTTCTGCTGCTCTAGAGAATGTCCTTACAATCAAAACCAACTTAGGTCCCTCTTATCTAGGTACAGTCTCTCCCGCTTCTTTCTGTTGAATTGATTTTAGCTCAACTCTTGCTCGATCTACTTTATATGTTGTGCTAAGACCTTACTGTAGTCCATTAGTAGGTTTGGTGGAGCCTGCCAATAGACTAGACATTAGAGTCACCATCTAGACAGGTGCTGCCAATTAGCCATCTAACCTTTGCAAATCCCAGAGAATTGAGGTCAGTATTGGTCCTCAATTGCCTCAGTGGGTGATTGCTAATGAGTGGAAATCATTAAGTTTAATCTGATCGATCAATTCAGCTCGAATTGACCTACTCATGTTCGTCTCGAGGAAGGGCCTTGCAGTGCTCGATCGCAAACTAGACCCCGACTGTCCAGTTGATTCTAGAGCCCAATCTTAGGCTCCTTCACTCCGTTTGCATTCTTCAATCATGTGAGGATTTAGATAGAGTCGCTCCTCTTTCACTGTGAGGAGAAATAGCTCCCCACAATAAACCCTAAATTTGGGGCTGAGCCGAGTAAGCACTCGCTATCTCCGGTCTCATCGCTTAGAGATTTTGAGTGGAATCAGTGCATCCAAGCTCTATGAAGGTGTAACAGTCTACTCGAGGTGGCGGGGTGATCTGGAATTCACAAATTAAGCTCCAGAGGCTAACCTTTTTGATTTCAAGCCTGGAGTAACTAATCTGATTATTTGGATTTTAAATCCATAAGGAAATAAAATTATTAATGCAAAGCCTATGATATTTTAATTGAAGACATTCCATTTAAATTAATGGAATAACTTTGCCAATATAGAACCAAATAGTATGATCTAATATACTATTTTGATTTAAAAAATAAAAGGAATCTAAATCTAAAATAAAATTATAGTTTTTGTAATTAGAATTTTTTTATTTAGCCTAATTGCTCTAAAATCTTAATAAGTAAATATTTAATTCATTTTTTGGTCAAATTACGTGATTAGTATCTCTAAATGCTAATATGACAGTGAAGAATATGATTATTCCATTAATAGTATTTTAGGATATGTAAAATCATTAATCACCTCTTAATCATCCAAAATATTAATTAGTGAATAATCAACTTAACTGACCTCTGATTTCTAAAATCTTGGTACCCATGAATTCCATAAATCATATAGAACCCATTTATGATCTTATGTTTCACTTTCATGGTCTAATTTTGTTAATCATCCTTAATGACCTTAACAATAGATTAATGTTTATTAGGTCTATACTAAGTGCAAATTTGATAACTAAGGTGTTAATTCATTTATTAAATAGTAATGAACCTATTAGAATTGCTTAGAGTCAATTTGGAACCCTAAATTTTGAATTTTGAATTTGTTTACCCTTTAGGAAGAGCATTTTGGTCATTTTGGCCAAAAGTTGGTTTGAGATAGACCCTATAATTCTAATTAAATGTTTTTAATTAGTAAGATAATTGCTTAAGATCATTTCATAAGCTCTTATACTTGATGACTGAATCTTCAATGTTAAATCCTAATTTTCTTCCAAAAATTTACTTAAGGAATCCTTAGACTTAAGGTGGTCTTAGATCTATATTATGGACTCATTAAATGTACATAATGCTCATAAAATCAGTACTAGTTAACTTATCTACATTCCAAAATAGTCCAAATATTTTTCCTAAATGTATGCGTTAAGAGAAATCTTAAGTCTAACCCTGCTAAGATCTTAAGTAAACAATCAAATATTTAGATCTTAAATTATAATAGCTTAGATCTATTGAGTGGAATGAGCTACTCCATAGATAAATCATTCCTAGAATGTGCAAACTTCATTCTTAAAAAATTATTTAGGAATCCATTAAGTGCTAAATTCTTTGAATTCTCTTCTTAGTGGCTTAAGTGGTTCACCCTATGGAATAATAAAATTATTCAATATATTTAATCTAGTTCTTAGATTTATAAGTTCTTACTTGATTATTTTATCTTCTGACTTTAGACTTCAGCCTTTCTAAGTTATGATCATATCTTCCTTATTCTTTTAGTCCTTAAGATTCTCTACTTTTAGAGTGAGGTTTTGTGTGAAACCTTAAATTCTTAGATGTTAGCACCTTGGGTTTAGAGCTTCAACCCCAAATTAGAGTTTAACTTTAAATCCTTAAATCTAGATTTTATGGATCAAGATTAGGTATGGGTTATTAAAATACATTAATGAAGTCATTAATTAAATTATTAAAGTTTTGCAGATGACACTTCTGATTATAAACTAAAACTTGTTAAATTCTAATGTTTAACCCTTAAGGTCGTGAATCTAAGATTCTAATCGATAGTTGGATATTGAAGATCCTGCTTGTATTCTCCCAGGATAGATATAACAAATTAATTTAGATAATAATAGATATCATATATGCTTTAGTAGAGTCATGATTGCTTTGGTTTTGTTACTTCGCATATATTGTATTTGAGCTTTATACTTTGGACATATCAGTTGAACATATGATAACAAATGAGTATCTTATGTTCATTTTGAAAAATGCTTAAATATCATTTACTTTTAATCTGTACATTTAGTTCTTCATATATCATTTCTTTATAGTGTGTTATAGTTATTCTGCCTTGGCAGTTCAGTTCTTTTGCAATAGAATAGATTGGGCCTATCATTGTGGTTGGCTAGGATGATACATGTCTGATTCTATAATCTTACTGGGTCTAGCTCTGTTGTTGGCTAGAATGATACATGCAGACTTTCTGTTAGTGGCTTTGTTTAGCCCATTTATGTTATGTCAGTACTAGCTTAAGCACATCTCTAATTTTTAGTTTCAGTTCAGTTTCATTGGTTTTGTTTAGCCAACTTCTGTTATAGTATTTAATATGTTTAATTTCTATTTTCTGCATACTTTTATAGTTCAGTTCAGCTTTACTCAGTACTTTTTTTTTTATTATATGCTAGCATGCTAATTACATTATGTGCTTGTTTCGGCTTACATATATATTTCAATTCACTTTATTTTTCTATAAATCAGCATATATTCATACAATCATTAGCATGTTAGGATAAGCTATACTTTCAGTAGTTTTAGTTATATGTATATTTATTGTTTAACCTTATTGCACCTTTTGGTTGAGGTATGTTATTTGCATAACCTTTATAGGATGTTATACTTGGTTTTGCTTTCGCACTATGTTCTTTCTTATATATGTTGATGAATGAATTACAATTAAAGGTGGCAAATTTTGCATTTAAGGTGGGCTAGGCTGAAAACCTAACTCGACTATAGTTAGGAATTTGTCACACTGTGACCTCTCTACCATAATCATGTTAATATTAGTATTAAAATGACCACGATAGGGATGGGGATCCTAACCTATCACCATATCTTCCATTGAAAATCATTCTTCTCCCTCGCATGAAACTTCTGAGGAAGACTCTACCGATGAGGGAGAAATTGACCTCGTTGCCCTTGTGGGGGCCCGACAACTGGCCACCCACACGGTGACAGCGTCAAGGCCATGATCTCGATCACCCCAGCCACCTCAAAGGTTGTTGAGGCAGATCCAAAACTAGTGTCTGCTATAATCGGCAAAGTAGGTACGCCCATCGTCGAGACCTTGCAGCCGAGAAGATAGTGGCTTTCATTGATGCGGTAGCCATTAGGCCTCCGCAAGCAGCCATAATGAAGCACCCATATTGTTCCCTCGTTAGACTAGCCATCGATTCCTACTTCGCCAAGCAACCGAACAACCAGGAGGCCGGCGCCTCCTCTCTGGATGCCGAGTCCCCCTTGGGGATGGGGGGCTCTTCCTCTTTTCTCTCTTCCTCTTTTCTCTCTTTTCCACATCCAAACAAAGTCCTTGGGTTCCATAAAATATGACTATTGTCTAACCATACACACACACACACACACACACACACACACACACACACACACACACACACACACATATATATATATATATATATATATATATATATATATATAAGCATCAGTACAAAAATAACCTGAATTAAATTCCACGATCTCCTGTGCAATTAGGTCTAAAAGTCCCTCATGGAGCACATCTCCCATAACAAATGAAAAATTACCCTGTCAGGCATACATAGCACAAAAATTGGCCACACAGTTTGCATCACAAGATTGTTGAGAAAAAATAACATAATAAATATCTTTGAGGTGATCAGCATGCCGCTCTTCACCTCGTGAATGGAGAGTCCTCTCCCAACAACATCTGAGCCTTTGAATCACTCTAAGAAAGTAGCCCACAATTATGACTCCCTCGGTATTTGCATATATATCCATAAGGGCCTACCAAAGTATAGCGATCGCCTACATCTTTGCATGAAGAGGAGACTGGGTGTGAAGACGAGCTCCCACATTAACAAGTAATTGTCCACCTGAATCTCAGACCACAGAAGCACCAAAAATGGTAGGTTGTCCATAACTGTATGAAGCATTAATGTTTGTCTTCCGCAAACAAGCCAGATGGGGCACCATTCGAAAGAGGCGGAAAGGCCCTAGTAGGCCGTGGAACCCCAGGTGTCAGACTTATTGTGTAGTCTAGCGCTAATTATATCAAAGAGAATTCAACCAGCACAAACTAATGAGTAGCGCGCATACAGGCATGTGAACTCAGTCATGCTTCTTCAAGCTTGATAAAGGGAGTAGGCCACAATCTGGCAGTTGAAGCGACGATAATGAGATGTAGTAGCAGTTGAAAACATAGCAAAAAGTGGTCCCAAGAGGCCAGGGTGGTCTCCTACCACCTCACATAGTGCACACTGCTACCCTCTGCTTCACCCCAAAGATATTAGTAGAGGATCACCACAATGTCCAAGAGGCAAGAGTCTGAAATCGGGGCCACCAGCATTTGATTGCTAGGGATCATGGAAAGTACTAGCCTGATCAGACGTACAAGAACCAATTCTCCTTTAAACCTTCTCAGTGACTGCTAAAAAATCTTCTCTCTGTGGTGGCCAACATGTAACTATAACACCCAACTATTGAAGAGAAGATACATTCTTGAAGCCTAACTGGATCACAATCCTATGCTACTGATAAGTTGGGGTCTAACATCTAAACATAATATGTGACTTGTGCAAATTCACAGATTGTCTGGTCCAGCTCCCATAATCTACCAGGATCCTCTATACCTCTTTGTCAGCTGCCTCAGTGGATTTAACAAACATGAATTATATGCGTACATGAGGTTGGAGAAGTTGGGTCCACCCCGATCCAACCTGATGCCGATCGGGCAACCAATATACTACTTTCACCTGACAATGAGGGAAAAGAGCTCCAAACACAGAATGAATAGGTAGGATGAGAGGGGGAATGCCTACCTAAGGCCTCTCCTCCCTACTATCCAAGAAAGCATGTTCCCTCTAACCAACACTAAGAATCTGAGGGAGTTGACACACTGGATGGCCCAGTCCATCCAATGCTGCTGATACCCAAATATATCTATAACCAAATGTAAGCACCCTGCTCTACACAGTCGTAAACCTGCTCCATATCCACCTTGATGATCATGTGACCAGCCATCGAGTTGGAATATGAGAGCCACTTAAGGATTTCCTAGATTGTGAGGTAGTTCTCATTAATGTCTCTCCCATGATAAAAGGCAAATTGTTCCTGAGATATCAGAGAAGGCGACACTGCCTTAAGGCACATGACGAAGATCTTGGCCACCACCTTATAGACAGTGTACACAAGTTAATAGAGTGGAACTACCTTGGATTGGAAGTCCCCTCCTCCTTCGGTATGAGAACTACTAGTATATCAATCCAGTACTGCAGCATTCACCCACCATCAAAAAAATGGCTAATGGATACCAAGGTGTCAGCCTGGGTAGTACTCTAGTAGTTGGTGAAGAAAGAGAAGGTGATATCGCTAATCCCAGGGGAGCATTTGGAGCCAAAGTCCCTTAGGGCAGCACATATCTCTGTGTTCATGACTGCAACCTAGAGAGAGGCAAAATCTATGTCTCTAAGGATATGATATATAAATAGATCATTTGAGTAATCCCTTATAGGACCAGAGGTGTCCCACTTCCCCTAAAAGAAGTCAAGGAATACCTAATAAATCTCCAGTGGGTCAGATGAGAACTCTCTGGACTCCTCCTGTAGTGCTATAACGGTGCTCGACTTGCGCTTTGCATCGCGAGCAATTGAAATACCGCATTTCAATTTTGGTTGGGGAATTTTGACAAATAGAGTGTATGCAATTTTTGGGAACTAAAAAATAATTATGCTCATATATTTGTCAAGTGCTCCTGACATGGGCAGCAGTATATTTACATTCTCCATCACATGCAACAGATAAGGAAGGCTAATTAGAGTTCATTCCTATTTGGTTTCACAATTTAGTATTGGAGATGTTCACCCCCATCCTAGCAGCATTTTCCAAGCTTCGCAACAAGTCTCCGGGCTACTGGATATCAGGGTTATGCAAATTTCTTGCACTGGCCTTGGTAGATCCGACATGGTAGCTCAAACCAACATTGGTCGAGCTCTCAACACTGCATAGACCAACGATCGAGCCTTCAATATGGCTGATGCCAAGGCCATCCACACCATCAAGCATGACAAGGCTGCTTCTTTTTGTGTCATCAAGGCTAATCATTAGGCTTTCATGGAGAGTCAAACTATCGGCTGATGGAGCTGATCTGAGCGGAGGCTGCACTTTATTGACCTTTGGGACTACCGTTGGACTACTCAAGCCAGTAGGATTTAAAGGGGTCAAGCCTTCACTACTCGATCTTGAGACCATGAGGGTTGTTAATGGGGTCAGGATTATGGGAGAGATAATGCCAACCCCTTGCAAGGTCGTAAGCTTGTCTTTGTCCATGCCATCAGTCAAAATGACTCCGAACCAGTAGCAGCTTGCCTATTGTTAGGGTTCAGCATAGCTGAAAGAGTTGAACTTGCAGGTCCTCTCGACTTTGTGAAGTGGCCTTGGGGATCACACTGAGGTGCACCAGTCTTCAGGCCAAGGGAGGCTCAAGCGGTGTCTCCCTCAAGGGGTTGGTAGCCATCGCCGACCCTTAGGGTTTGGGGGAGAGAGAGATTCTTCCTTTCCTCCTCCATACCTTCTCATTACGGCAAAAGTCTTTGGGTTCTATGATATACGGCCATAGCCTAAGCATATATATATATATATATATATATATATATATATATATATATATATATATATATATATATATATATATATATATATTTATTTATATAAGCATCAATAAAAAATCAACTGGGATCAAGCTCCATGGATTCTTGCGCCAAGAGGTCTAAAAGCATTCTAGGGAGCGCATCTCCCCTAACAAAAGAAAATCACTTGTCAGGCATACATAGTATAAAAGTCCACCACATGATTTAAATCACGCGATCGACGTAAAATAATAACATGAGGAAGGTCGAGCAATAAAGCCAGGTGATTCGCATGCCTCTCTCCATCTCGTGAATAGAGATTTCTCTTCCAACAACATCTAAGCTTCCAAATTGCTCCAAGGCAGTCACCCTCGATGATGACACCCTCTATATCTACCTCAATAGCTAGAAGTGCCAGCTGAAGTATAGTGATAGCTTGCTTCTCCGCTTGCAGATAAGACTGGAACTGCAGACAAGCTCCCACAACAATAAGCAAGTGCTGCCTAAATCTCAAACCACAACAGCACCAAAAATAGTTGGCTCTCCATAATTTTATATAGCATCAATATTGGCCTTCAGCCAATAGGTCGAGGGAGGGGTGGGGGGGTAGGGTGGGGGTGGGGTTGTGGCGCCCCTACTCCCAAAATCCCTAATGGTTAGGTTAAGGACCAGAGTGTCACTCGTGCAAAGCCCTCACTCAACATTAGATTAGGTAAGATCCACAATTCACTGCTAAGGGAAGGATGTGCACAGTATAAATAATAAAATCAGTCACTAATATATATATATACATATAGAGTGCGGAAGCATATGAAAAGTAGAGGCTACATCCATTCATCATACATCATGCATGAATCAAATTAGTATAGCTAAGAAAATAATAAAGTTCATAAAGTAAACACAGTCACAGAACCTGTATTATTACATCATTTTTATTTAAGTTGCTAAAAATATATGTATCACTTGTCCTCACGACAAAGAAAAATACAACTAAATATCCTCTGGTCCAAGCTGCTACACCTCCTCTAAGTAAGGCTCCTCCTCAGGTACAAGATCTTCAAGCTGCTCAATATCTGACATTGTCGGTTTCACAATGCTAGGGCCCCAGCCAATAAAGAAAAAAAAATCTTATTAGACAAAATATCTAAGTATATTTTAGGCAAGTAATTTATTAAGCATTTGTTAATATCACCATTTTACTCTATACCAAATAACACAACTATCTAACATGAGAGTAAGTAAACATACAAAGGAATCATGATAAGTTATAAACATAGCATTTATAACTGAAAAGCAGGTGAGGCAAAGGCACACCTCCAACAACAAAATAAGGAGCATGCATACATGTATAATATAATAGTTTAAAAGTACTGAAAGAAAAGTCTAAATCTAATATATTGATGATCATATGACATATGCTAATTTGAAATATAAATCTAAAAATAGTACATATAATATGAGCAATAAAGTTTAGCACCCTATACATGTATCTATACAAGTGAGCAGGTAAAATGGTACCACTACAGCTGGCTGAAATAATATGCATCAATAACATAATAAATAGTAAGCTGAAAACTATAAAGAAATGTATAACTGCAATATCAGAAGAATTGGCCAATTTGGCCCAATATATATATATATATATATATATATATATATATATATATATATATAGATATATATATCACCATAGCCTTTATGGGCTAGGACAATCATTTCACAATATAACACTATATAACTGAAGATACAGATGATACTATGTAAACATCTTTTAGTTATTTTACTTTTGTTTCTATGGACAATTTCAGAAATAGCTGAGGAGTCAAGCACATATACAAGACTGAACGGGTCCCAAGCTTAACACACTCTCCTCAATAAGTGATGTTAAGCATCTTGATCTCACCTTACCCCTGTCCATTGGAGTAAAGGTGCACCATAATCCACCATAAATTGAACCCAAATGCAAATATTTTCCTAATATTCTAAATTTCATTTTCATGAAACATGGTTTTTCTTATATGATATGTCTAAGGAAAATAAGCACAAAACTCAAGGAATACATAGCACAAAATCAAATAGTGAGCAAGGGACTCTACTAAACATGGCAATATCATTTATTGTCTAATATTATATGTTTTGACTATTCCAAGTCACACAAGTTCAGGATATCTAATTTCTACTGCCAAGTATAACTTAGAAGTACGTCTTTATAAGTTTAAAAGGACTAGAACTGAACAGGTTCTAATCTAATTCAATCAAATATGACTACAGGTTGAATTAATAAATCACATCGTCTTAATCTGATCAAGATCTACTAAGCTATAGATTATGAATTAGACACCACGAGATTGTGCTTAATCACATAATCCAAAAGGATAAGGTATGAGATCTAGGATTTAGTCTAAAAGTGATCTATTGGTTAAGGTAAATCCTATTAAGTAATCAAACTTAATAGGATGAATCTCTTATCCTGAATTTAAGGTTAAAAGACAAAAATAATCAAAATAAGTTATAAAATATAGAAACTAATAAAATAAGGGATTCATTCATCAAAAAACCTTATTTTTCAATGAATAAAATCTAACTTATGATATGATCCTATTCTTAGATTTAGCCTTAATATGAGGTGAAAGATCCTAAGAAAAAGACTTAGAAAAGATTAAGGAATTTTACTGATTTTGATTGGAAAGCTGATTTTATTCACTTAGGAGATTCAAATACACTTCTAATACTAATTTTAGTGCTTCACTAAAGAAATTGGGAGAAAAATGCTTAACCTAAATTTTGGGCAAAATGACCATTTTGCCCCTACACAAGGGTTTAAAAAGCTACTTTTTTAATTAAGGTTCTAAATAAAAATTTCTTACTGTCAAGTGATTCCTTACTGTCTAACATGAAGATAGACATTAAATACGTTCAATTTGGACAAGAAATGGATCCTATGAGTCCAAACTAAGGTTTTTGATCTAAGGGGCAGTTTAGTAATTTACTCCTTATGGAATCTAAATTTTTGTACAATTTACTGTTGGTTACTACTCAAGGATTCTATGAAATCCAAGAACATTGCATTTTGAGGTCATATGACTAAGTTATAGATATATCAAATTGTTAGGGCAATTCGGTAATTTTGGTCAGTTAATGGGAGATAAAAATCAAACTTTTTCGTTTGAAGTTCAATTTCAGTAAACTTAGTTTATATAGTTTTCCTTTAATATACTGAGTGTGTTGACAGGGAGTAAACCCAATTTGGACTTCAAATGGTCAAGTTATAGCTTAACTAAGGTTTAGGGCTATTTTGATCATTTCTAATTTTTTAGATTTTAGATCCTAAATATTATTTTAGTTTATTGAAGAAATTAAAATTCTAAGCTAGTTAGCACTTTGAATTTCTAAATTTGGAGTTGAATTGATCAGGTTATAATCAATTGAAGTCTAGGAGTATTTTGGTCATTTTAGGGTAGGGTCCTAAATATTACTTTTCAAACTAAGCTCTAAACGGGGAAACTAATACTTCTATAGTGTTGGGGTTACTCTACTGAGTATTTTAAGACCCATATTGCTTAAGTTTGGATAACTAGGTTAAAAGTTGTGATGATTTAATTAGGTCATAAAATATCACTACGTTATACGTACTCCGAAACTAATTTTTGCATGACGTCATTTGATTCCTTTTGTTTTTCTGAGTAAAATGAGACATATATTGATTATGTTTGGATCATTCTACAAAAAATTATTAAACTCTTAAGAATTTTGAATTAAATAATTTTTACTATTAAATTAAATGAATCTACTACTCATTTATACAATTGGGATTAATTTACTACATAATCTTACTGTTTTAATTTAATAAAATAATTATTAATTAAATTCACTATTTTTATTTAACTTAATTAAATGATATTAATTACTATTTGAATTAATTTAAATATTAATTAAATTACTAATTGATTTTATTTAATTATCTACTGTTTAATTTTTAACTATTTAATTAACTAACTAATTTACTAATCACTGGTTAATACTAATTACTAATACTAACAAATCTATTTATCTAATTAATCTCATATAAATGCAACTATATCCTAAAGTTCTGATTATACATATGCAATTTATATATATATATATATATATAATATTCTTCTCAATCCAAAGTTTGTGTCTAAGCTTTTATTATATATATGGTTTATCATTTTTAATTAAATTATTAATTAGTTGTCCTAAGCTAATCAACTTGCTAACAGTAAGTTTTAGGTAATTAATCACTCATTGTACCTAAATTAATCTAATCATTCTACTAATAATAGCTATATATTTATTTATATATGTTTTTGCATAAATTTTGGTATATATATACATAGCTATATAACTTATAATTATACAAATATATATATATATTTTCATTACTGATTCTGCAAGTCATCAATGTGGCGGGACCCACAGAGACGCGTGGTAGAAGGGGACTGGCGCAGGACAGAGCGGCGGGGCCCACGGCGCCACGCGGCGCTCCTGCATTTGCCTGGCAGAGCCGGGCGGGACCCACCTGGCGTCGGCTGATGCCTTGCGGGATCCACACCCTCGGGTCCAGCGACGCACGTGGCCCGCGCGCGCGGAAGCGGGTCGGGTTTGGCCCGACCCGACCCGGGGCGACTCCTCCTTCTCCCGACAAACGACGGAGGCGGCCGCTTAGGGTTTGGATTTTCGCGGCGAAAACGTCGGCGGTACACCTCGGCTCACATGCCGCCGTAAAGTTCTCGAAAAGACCTTCCATTTGGAGGCCGGACCAAGGCCTGAGGTGGACCAGATTGACCATGGTTCCAAACCCTAGCTACCCTAACTCAGTGAAATCATGCGTAACGGTAACGACTGTTGGCCAAATGGAAATTCGATCGATCGATGTCTCGATCGATCGATACGAGTCGCTCCTAAGTCGATCTAGCTTGCGGAATAAGCGTTCGTGACGATGGATGAATGATTGCATGAAACGAAGGTTGGGATTGGGAGGTACCTGAATGGACGATCATGGAAGACGGATGATTCGATGACACCGATCTGGACTTTGACCTCGCAATCGGAGTGGCTCGGTGCGTCGAGGCTAGGTCTTAATGGCCTAGGGCGAAGCCGTCGAGGATAGCGGGGCACGGGTTGGCTAGTGGCAGCGGCAGGCTGCCGCGTGGAGAGGGAGGCGGAGTCGTCGAAGAGGATGACCCGTAGCCGTTGGATCGAGTTGATCCGATGGATGGATGAGCACCATCTGATCAGACGGCGCCGTCTTCGAGAGTAACGGCGGGGGCTTTATATCAAACGGCAGCCGTTTGATTTAAATAATAATTAAATATTATTATTATATATATTTTTTGAACTTCAAAAAAATTCCAAATATTAACCCTTAACTAATTGAGGGGTGAGGAAAGCAACGGCGAGGTCGGATTTTCGATTTGACGAGTATTTTAATTTCCTAATTTTCGGGGTATTTAAATATTATTAAAATATTCGTCAAAATTTTGACGACTTCTGATTGACACGAAAACATCACCCCTAGCTAATTTAGTGGCAATGAGCGCAATGTCGAAGTCCATTTTTTGATCTGAGGTCTATTTAAATATGTCAACTTTTAGGGTTTTTAGATTTTTTAGAGATCAGGATTCGATCCAATTGACCCCTAATTTGGACTGGGTCTTAGGGGTTAACTCCTAATGACTTAATTAACACCTAGGATTAATATTAAGATTCTGATTAGTTCTAATTGACTAAAGTAACAACTTGGGTTGTTACAGGGGTGCACCATCTAAAATAGGTTGAGCAGCCCTAGTAATCCATGGAACCCCATGAGTTAGACTTGTCATGCAGTTTAGCACTAACTAAGATAGAGAGAATCGAACCAGCATAAACCAACAAAGTGGGATGTGGCCAACCATGAGAATGCTCAATTCTACTCCTCCAAGCTTGGTAGAGGGAGTAGTATATAATCTAGCTGCTAAAGCAATGGCGGTGAGATGCAGTAGCAGTTGAGAATAGTATAATAAAAAATACCCAAGAGGTCAACATGGCCAGAAGAGAGTTCCAATACATAAGAATCTCAATGATGGCCCTCATGTATATGCTGTGAATCACCAAGTGCTCTTAGTCATTCTCTATATCACAGTCCTAGACACTCGTTCCAGGCTGTGTAAGCCCATTCTAGAATAATCAACAACCTACTGGGATAACGTCACTGAGCAGTCCTCACACAAAATAGACCTTCCTGGGGCCTATGGCCATCACCCACTTAGTCATAAACTACTAAGGCTAGCCTCATCTCTCTGATCTGTAAATTTGGTAGGCTTAACTCTCTTTAAAATTGTGAACCTACCACTATAAAGTCCCCTCCTCCATTAGAGTGTGGCATTGGATAATCAGCCAACTATGTCTCTAAAGCCTCCAGACTATAGAGTCAACTCGCTGAACTGTAAAGTCCTCCCCCCTATGGGGGTAGCAAAACTCTATGAATCTCACCTAGAACAGATCCTCTCTACTGACAGTACTGAAGGTGTGGCAAGTGACTAGGACCATCCTCTAGAGCCTCAGATCTCTGATTTCGAATCACGTAGTGTAGATCCTAGCAAGCACTGACTTGATCAGACACAATCTACTGGTAAGAGAAAAGTCACGACTGCTACAAGAGGCTAGCCTGCCTCAAACCTGCTCGTTAACATCTCAGAAGTCTTCCCTCCATGGAGGTCTACCAGTAATAGTAACAACAAGGTATCTAAGGGATGATCATTTTCAGAAGTCTAACTGAATGGCTATCTTGCACTACCAGTATGTTGGGTTTTGGTGGCTAATGACAATATGTGACTTATGCAAGTTCACAAACTACCCAGTTCAGCTCCCATACTCTGCTAAAATTCACTAAACCTCTCTACCAGTTGCCTCAGAGGCTGGAGCAAATAATATCAAATCATCTATGTACATAAGGTGGGAGAAGATAGGTCCACCCTGATCCAACCTGATGCCAATCGGGTGACCAATATGCTATTGTTGCCTGACAAGGAGGGAAAATATCTCTTAACATAAGATGAATAGGTAACGGGAGAGGGGGAATCCCTGCTTTAAGCCTCTCCTCCCTAATATCCAAGGAAATTGATGCTCTCCAACCAACACTAAGAACCTAGGAGACACCATGCACTACATGACCCAGTCCGTCCAATGATACAAAAAATCAAATCTATCCAGGACCAAATGCAAGCACCCTCACTCCATTTGGTTGTAAGCCTACTCCATTTCCATCTTTATAGCCCTGTAACCTGCTATCGAGGTGGAATATGATAGACGCATAAAGATCTCCTAGATTGTGAGTGTGACAATCCTAAGTTGTTATCCAGTTTAAGCTAAGCTTACCTATGCCTTATTTTTGGTTCTAATGCACTTAGTACATCATTAGAAACTCTAAAATTTTGGATTCAATCAAACCTCTCTAAGTAAATCGAGTATTTTTATCAAATTAAATACCCTAAATAATAAAAAAAATATTTTGATCTCAAAATTGAAATCTGATTGTATTTTAGAATTCCTCACTCTCAAATTAGCTAGGGGTGATATTTTAGAAATTTTTGGAGGTCATTTAAACCATAATTCAATTTAAATTAAAATGATCTAATTGCACTTTAGGGTTTACATAAATTGATAATTGCATTTATATCCATTTACCTGATTAAACGGTCAGGATCCACTGTGCGGACCATGGGTGATCTGCTGTGGAGCCCGGGTCACGCGACAGCGGTGCTCCCGTTGATCCCACCGTCTATCCCTCTAATTCTATGGTTAACATTCAGATCCGTGAAACTGTGGATCCACCATTAGATGATACCACGTGAATCCTACGATGCTGATCCGATAGGATCTAGCTGTTAGGATCCGGAGGATCGGGATCATAGTGCTTTCTCCCTCAATTAATCAGATGGCATCCGAAGGTCCCGCTACTGTGGATCTTCGTCTTGACCTCGCTCGCTCCCGACAGGGGAGAACCCCTGTACACCAGCAGCCATCCTTGTCCCTCACAACCTCGTTCACCTCAAAAAAATATTGGGAATCCTTTCCTCAATGGATATCGCAAGGTGGTCAGCCCCCTTGGCCCGATAGCCCTCATTTAGAAGCTCTGAGAGCTCTCAGTGACCTGAGCTCTCGGGTCACCTCTAGCACGCTCCCTCCCTTCTAGAATGTTCCTAACTCCTCCCTGAGGCTATAAATAGGCTCAGGATCCCTCCCTCGAACTCTTTTCTATTTAATTGAATATGTTTGTCACCATTGCTGTCTGCTCGAGCTTCCCTATGCATCTCTGGTGTGCGTACCGGTAATAGAGGTAATTCCTGGTGTTCATGAATTTTAAATGCATTCTTCTAAAACTCTGCAGCCCTTGTCCAACAGTAACAAGTCCCGTGCTGTTCGATTGTAATGGGTCCTCCGGGTCGATCCGACCTGTGCCTTTTGTAATCGGGCTGACACGTTATTTTAAATGCATTCTTCTAATCATGAAATAATGTTGCAATTTTAATGGTTAAATTTTTTGTTTTTACCTAATGACTCCAAATCATAATTATGGTTAATTAGCATGTACACTTAGCCAAATTGCATGATTTAGGTGCCATTATGTTCCTTATAGCTTGTAGAATGCATGTGCTAGGTTGATCAATTTTATGATTATTCTATTCTTAATTATGCCCTAATCATGTAAATGCATGATTAGCAAAAATTAGGGTTTTTGGTTATTCAGATTTTGTAATTTCAGTCTTTGATTATTCATATAAATAAGTAGAATGTAAATGCTAAATTTCATCAATTTTTTGATGGTTGGATTTGTAATTAAGTGCTAATCCATTTAGATTAATTTATGATTTGATTAGCCTTAACTACTTTCTGTTTCCTATGAATTTATGCTTTTATGTAATCATGGTAGTGGTTTGAATATTAATAACATTTCTTATGTACTTAAGCAATTGAACTGATAAAATTGACTTAAATCTCTAATTAACTAAGAATATTAAGATTTTGATCAAGTGATTAACACTTGATCTAAACCTTAAGTTTTCCCTCAATAATACACCAATAATGCATTGATATGTCATTTGATATATAAATCAATTATCTGTTTTAATTTAGTGAGGCTAAGGGTTAAACCCTAACATGTTTGATTAATATCTAAACTCTTAATCACTTTAGATATAATTTTATCTTTTAATTATGTTAATTATCTTTTAATCATGTTAAGAGAATAGATCTTAATCATGCAATTTGGCTAAATTTCTACAATAAACCTTGATTAAAAGATAATTTTATCTGACATGATTCCAATAACATATTTGATTTTATATTGATCTTAAATCTTTGAATTTAGAAGTATTAAGGTTATTAAAGAATTTATGTGATTAAGCATCTAAATCAAAGCTTGAGATCTTTGATTTTCTCTTATATAAGACCTTAGCATGAGAAATGTAAATTATGTTGATTTACAAGGTAATCTAATTCTAACAATACTCTTGATTATACCCCATAATTGTAGCATAGGTGTTGATCAGATGGGTTTACCCATCTGACCTGATCAATTCAAGCTTAATAAGTAAAACTTATGAACTTAACTTAATGATTAGTAGTGTAAGATCTTGATGATTTTACCATAGGCTTATTAATAAAGTAATTGGAAGGGCCTATTAATTGATGATATATTGGGGTAGGAAGAATTTCTTATTGAATCTTGAGGTAGAAACTTAGATGATCCTTCTCAACCTTAGATATTTGATCTTAGATCCTTGTGGTAGAATTTTTGAAAAGGGCTTAGAATGAGATTTCTCCCATGTGGTAGAAACTTATATTGAGTGACCTATTGGTCACACCCTTGAAACCTTGTGTGGGATTCACCCTAATGGAGTCTGAATTCATAGCTTTGGTGATCCTTATTGATTAAATAGAATTGACTAAACTCATAATATTTGTTGGGTATAGTAGTGTATATCCATAGTGCTGAAACACTTTAGCAATATTCAAGATTGGTTGATTCACCTTAATATAGGACTATGTCTGTGTTCTATCCTGCGAGTTTAGCTAGATATAGTCTCACTTAGAATAAATCATCCAAACCTAAGAGTGTTATAATTATGGACTTAAGCCCTTAATTTGATTAAATAAAAATCACTATCGAGTGATACCTCCTATCGAAGAATGCTTCAATTGGTATAGCTTTAAACAAACTATTTAATTCAAGTTACCCTCTTTAGGACACTATGTATGCCTATAATTAGAGTATTTAACATCTTAGTTTGAGATAAAATCACCATCGGGTGATGCCTCCTATAAACGAATGCTTCAATAGGTGCAGCTTTAACAAACAGAGTGTTAAATTCACCTTTCTTGGAAACATGCCAAATATGTGTTTACAACCTTTTTAACTGATAATTTTAAGTAAAATAATTATTAGTTAAGACTAGGTATCAGAATCCATTTAGATGGATTCTGCACAACGGAGATATTTGATTTATTATCTGATTTTAAAACATTTTTTAGATTTATAGATTCTTAGACATGTAGTGTAGAGACATGCACATGAACATAAGCATGATGCATGAGTATTAGTGATGATTTATGGATTATGAAATATTGCATACATCAATCGGTGAATTTCAAAATGTTTTATACTGTATTTCTAATTGAATGTATATAGACATTGGACCGTACGATTCATAGCAGTTTAATGATCTTTCGATTGCAAATCAGTTGCGTACATTATCGTGGCATATATAGATGCATGACTTCAGTCATACATCATAGTTTTACATGATAATTACTAAGTTTTAGATCATATCTAGTTTTTATTCATTTTCCAGTATTCAGTATACCATCAGCTTTACCTTACTTCAGTTTTATATAGTTTCAAATTTTCAATTACTTTTACAGTAATTTGCAGTTTTGTTTACGTTATTTAAATATTAAGTAAATAATTAGAACTATTTAGATTAGTTTCAATATGTTAGACTTTTTGTGTTAGACCTTTTATCTAACATCTGGTACTTTTGGGATCCGACAATTTGTTAGATCCTGAGCAGCTTGTTGAACCAGATCAGTTAGACACTCAGGAGATCCAAAAAGGGTTTGTGGAGCATTAGTGGATTCTTCTCCTCTAGCTTTAACTATTTTATTTAGCTTTCTATCAGTTCAGTACTTAGACTTTGTTCTTTATTTTTAGTAAACTATTTGTAATAATTTTGGATGTATTTTCTTTTTTTTCTAAGATGAATGTTTATTTCAGCTCCTGTGATGAATATTTTATGGATGTATGCTTTAGCTTCCACACTCTATCTTTTTATTACTTATACTTAGTATTGTGATGTAATCGGCATACTAGAAATGTTGATCTTATTAGATATATATTGGATTCCTCATTTTATACTTATACTCCTATGTATATATTAGCTTAATACTTAGGATAAAAGTACTACTCTTCTCTTAAGTATTAGCTCTCGACCCTTCTTGTGGTTGAGTCAGCACCTACAGTATTTTAGTTTTAGCTAGTCGATGAGATGGGATATTCCTTCCTGAGTAGTGCACCGCTCCGCCGCTGAATTAATTAAGTTATCTCTTTTGCGCATGGCGACGGGGTGGGGCGTTGCAGTTGGTATTAGAGAAGTGTCATAAAGTGTCAGATAAGGAGTTTATTCATATTTACTTTATGATATGTTCTCTGCATCAGATAAAGATCACAAGTTACTATGTGTAAAAGAAGCAGCATCCAAAGTTCATGGAGCTTATCTCAGAAATGAAAACTAAAGATGTCTAGAATGAAGACATCTTAGAAGTTGAGCAAACATAATAACACCGTTAAGACAATGAATGATAAAACATAAACTGGACATCTTAGGACTGAAACGAACCTTAAAGAAAATAACAGATGCAAGTAAAGTATTTATAAGACTGAGCTATCTCTTAAATGAAATTTTAGGTATGGAGTATACACAGTCAGTATTCTCATTCTATCTTATAAGGTCTGAAGATTATTAGGCAGATGACTTTTAAGAAAGCATCATAGATGGTAGAGTCATCGAAGGAGTGTCACCGCATGGAGTGGAACTATTGGACAAAATTCTTATCCATTCATCCTTCAGAGACACCAGCCTCTCAGTCCTTGCTAGAGAGTGGTTGGACCATACAACCACTGCCTTCCAAGAGATATGATAGATGACAATTATACATGTGTGCTTGTATGAAAATATACGTGGTTTGATGTAATAATTGAAAGGTAAGTTCTAAGATTTATCATCCTTAGAGAATGGTGTGTTTTGCTACTATGGTGTATCTATGTTTAATAATATTTAAACTAGATGTTTTTAGTTTTATATTGGCTCCTATTTAACAAATGCAAAAATCTAAATTTAAGATACTGTTTGATTAAGAAGGGAGAGTTGGGTCTCCTCCATGTGAATTTTTAGGGACTGGTGTTGAAATTCTGCTTATGTAACTTTTCACTCTCTTGTTATCATGCCAAATAATCAAGTGAGCATTGTATTCCTTAAATTGGTCCTCTAATTCTAACAAGTTCAAATCTCGTGTATGAAATGAACACACAAGGGTTCTATCTCAGCACATAGATTCTCATGAGGTTGCATTTAAAGTATTTTAGTCTTCCTACATCTAGGTTATCAAGATAGGCTTTTAAATAGGCAATCACAAGCATTAATTCCACTAATGAGTATCACATGCTTCATGAGCAGTTCAGATAAGGAAGTGAATTTATCGGGCTTCATGGACTATGTCACATCAACCTTGAGCTTTCAATAAATCCTCTTCCTCTTCTTACGTCTGCTGAGTTACGGAGCTCCATTAGTGGGTCTTGGCTCACATGCGTTGACCTCTTGAATGAGCTCAAGGTATAGTGCAGTTAAGCTCAAGAACTTCTCACATAGTTCTACGCACTAGCGCACACATATCCATCTTACGCCAATCGGTGAGCTATGGAGCGCAAGATAGTTATGTTACTAAATAATCCTTTAACTTCAATCCTGAGGTGTTTTACACTGAGAATCCTTACTTGGTGAACATTATTCATGGTGAGGACCTTATGTGCATTCCCTCTAGGCTTGAAGTGTTAAGTTACTTAGCATTAATTCATTCTCAATATTTTTATTATCACAGATTTTAAATCATTCTGCATCATGTATTCTCAAGAAGGTCTGGATAGAAATTCGAATGCAGATTTTTATTCATTGCAGAAGGAAGACATACAACACTATTTGTACCTTACATTTTACATGACTTCAACCCAACCCTCCCCGAGGAGGGTTTTAGCCTTCCATTACAATAGAAATACAAAGATAAGCATACAAAGATAAGAACCCTTTCATGATCTGACTAAAATGAAATCAAGAGTAAAGGTGGGAGAGTACTAAGAACAGCCCTTTTTGGGGTTCTCTGGATTTTTTTGACCTTCCTCTCTTTTTCCCTTCTAGCTCTCTAGTGCAATCTTTCCTTCTTCTTCTTCTTCTAGCAACGGACTCTTCAACCTACCTTGGAGAGGTCTCCTTCCTGTTTAAAGCAGCCCTCTAATTCTGGAATTTCTTATGTTAAAATGAGAACCCTTCTTTAGTTTAGAATAGTTGTATTTATAGAGGAGCCCTCACTTTCCTCCTCTATTCAAATTCTTCTCAAACATCCACCCATATCTTTATAATGAGTGAAATACTGCCATTTGAATCCAATCATATTACATGTAATGAGTACTCTTTTGTCCATTCGCAATTAATTGTTGTCATCATTCCAAATCCTTTCTTTTCTCTTAAGGGATTTAATTGGTATAGAATTTGTTAGCTGGGGAGACAAATTACAAGTTTGAGGTCTTGTCCAAGTTGGCATTAAATTCTCTGAATAGACAGAAATTTCGGCGCCTGACCAGCAATTAAGTTTTAATTTTCAACTCGCTGTAGCGCATAGTGGCAGGTCAATTAAATTTTCTTTTTGATTTCCATTCCGTCGCGATTCTCTGTAGCGATTGAGTTTCAAATTCAATATGTTGTAGAACGTTGTAGACACTTAAAAGTTCTTCTTGATCTCCATTCCACCGTGGCACACTGTAGTGATTGAGTTTTAAATGTATACCACTGTAGCGCGCTGTAGCACGCTGTAATGTGATGTAGCGCACTGTAACGCGTTGTAGTGGGTCACTTAAAATTTATGTTCCTTCTGCTCAAGTTCCAAGATGATTCCGTGGCGTGCTGCTGTGCACCGTGGCGTGTCATGGCATGCTACAACGATTTGTTCAAGGTTTCAGGAATGCCCCCTTGGTTATTGCTGTATGTTTTCTTGTTGCTGGGGGAGCGCTGCGGCGATTATCTCCAAGATTTTCACATTTACTTCAGGTCTTGCTGAGCTTATCATTTTTCCCAAAAATATCTAAAAACTAATCAAAGGAGGTTGTTCTCAATATGGAATTGCATGAAATCTTCCCTAGTTTTGCTATAAATTGTAGACTCATCACACCCCCACACTTAGACTTTTGCTCATCCTCAAGTTAGCTTAAAATAATTTTTTTGATTTTAAAGTATGAGAGCCAATATTTTAATATCAATGTGAAGTTTCTTGTCACTCAAATGTTGCTTAATTGAAGTGATCACAAGTCTTCATCCACTAGATGGTTCCAATTTCAAGTTACATTCCTTGGTTGCTAGTCCAGTCTCCAATTTTAAATTTGTTATGCTTGGTACTTCATTGGGGGGGAAGGTTTCTTAGAATTCCATAAACTAGCTAGGTAATTATGAGTGACCAAGTGTTCTATACCATATGTTGTGGAGCCCCCGTACCAACAGTAGAGAGTATGGTGCTCTAACTGTGGCAAATCCTCAACTTAAGTGAAGTTAGGTAAAACCCCAACCTGCATTAAGCCAAGTACTTGTCACCTGGATAATACAACTATAAACATACATCAATACATATCAAAATAGCGAAAGCAGAAAACATGATTATAATATCCACATCACAGTATAATATGATAATTAAAATAGGCAGTAACTCAGATCAAGTGCAGAAAGTAAAATACATCCAGAATTCATTTATTACAAACTGAATTAAAAGAATTATAAAAGTCTCTCAATCTCACTGAAATAATAAATAAAAAAAAAAAAAGCAAAGTCTATCTAAACTACAACAGAACGATCCTTCTCCTGAATTGGCTCCTACCCTACAGCACTACCTACGAACAAGTCTGAATCTGACATTTATCAGTATCACAAATGCTAGGGCCCCAGCCAACAAAATAAAAAGGTTATAATTAAACAATTGTCTAAGTACATTTTAGGCTATTTTAAATGAACTAATTAATTAAAGATATCATATTTGATTAATTTAACATGCAAGCAGTTATGGGGTGCAACAAGCTATACTAGAAACGGGATAACTATAAACTATCCATTTATAGCCATCAACAAGTGCGTTAAATAACATACAAAACAAGGTGAAGCTAAAAGCAAAAGTAATTGCAACTACGGTAATAAATCTAATCCTAACATGATTATTATGCTGAGTATAAAAGAACACAAGTACTGATTATAATAAGAAATGCTAACATTCTAAATATGCTAATATATATATATATATATATTTATTTATTTATTTATATATATATATAGCTAATCCATAAGAGTATATATACAATATGCAGATGGATATTAAAAAGGAAAAACCACTGAGACATGTGGCAAAAAGCAAAATAACCAATGTAATATAAAGCCATTAAGACATTTGGCAAAGCCAGCAAGTACTACAAGAAAGGCCACTGAAGCATGTGGCAAAGCAAAAATAAGATTGAAAACTGAACTAAAGTAGCAATAAGCCTAAGACATAGTACTACCATACCAGATAATAGGACATACAGGGTCTCCAAAATGAGTGTTCAACAATACCCATCCTAGACATCCAAATCCGCTCGGCCTAGGTCCATTCTATACAATACTAGAACTGAAGAGGCAGACTAAGCAAGGACATATTCTACTAACTGAAAGCACTACAAGAACTAGATGAATGATATGCTTTATAAGTACTAACTTGGGATGTATCATCCATATCCTAAGTTCTCCTATTATGCTCAAGAAATAAGGCTCAATATCCAAGCTATCAAGTCAAAGTAAGCAAGAGACTCAATCTAGGCTTATGTGATATCTGTTGTTGTCTAATTTGTCCAATCTATCTATTCTGAGAAGATACAAGTTTAGGATCTCCAATATCCAGCTATCGAGTAAAATGTCAGATTTACGATCTTAAAGTTAACATTAGAACTTAACTAGTTCCAATTCATAATCATGTGATGACTATAATTTTTAAAAAAATAAATCAACGACTTAATTATTAATATTTTCTCTCTTGCCCAAATCTTGATTAAGTAAATAAAGATTTAAGGATTTTTGGACTTAAACTCCACCTTGGTGTTCAAATCCTAAATCCAAGGTGATGTCCTAATAAGGATCTAGGGTTCATACTTAATACCCATATTGAAGATCATGAGTCCTATAAGCTGAAGGATCCAAGAACTAAGAACTTAGTGAAAGGTTGTCCTGCTGACTATAAGGTAAAATAATCAATTAAGAACTTGAGAATCTAAGATCTATGTCCAATCTTTTAAGATAATTTTAGTATCCTATAGATTGAATCAATCATATACCCACATGGAAGGCTTCAAAAGATTCAGATAATAAATCATTTAAGGAATTTTAATTGGAGATAGTTTAATTCAAGTAGAGGATCTAAAGTCTAAGATCTAAGGTCTAAGATTTGATCACTTTAGACTTTAATTAGGTTTTCAACTTAGGATTTTCTAAATGTGTTTCTTTCAGAATTTAAGCTCAGGAACTAACTTAGTTGAACTTAATAAATGGAGAATTAACATCTAAAATTATTAGATTCAATTATTAGACAAAGTGATCCCTTTTTGATCACTTAACATTTAAGTATCTTAATTAAGACTAAATGAAGATTTCTTAACTTAACATGAATATTTTTAACCTAAAAATTCAGAGAAATGTTAATAATCTAACTAGTGATAATCTACTAAATTTTCCAAGGTTTAAGGGGCACTTAAGCATATTTTGGTCAAAATGACCAAAATACCCCTCTTAAAGTTAAATATGGGATTCTAGGATTTAATTATTCAAATTACTTCTAAGCTATTTTAATGTGTTTCATATTGATTAATAAAGTAGGAAATACACTTATTTTAGGTTTTGACAACCTAATTAAGCTAATTAGCACTAATCACTTATTTAAGCCAATTAGGATGATTAATGACTTTAAGGCATTTTAGGGCAATCCAACCTTAACCATAGGTTCTCATACACTTGTGATAGCGTTAGGGATTAACTTACCCAAAATTACAGACTTAAATAGGGTTTAAATCACTAATCCTTAATTAGGATGATTAGGGCATGACTTATAAAATTAGGGTTCCTAAATTACCTTTAGTGGTCTACATAGGTTCCTTAGGATTAATTGAGCAATCAGAGCCCTTAATCAATTAATTTGGTTATTAATTGAATTTATTATAATTTAATTAAAAACAAAAAAGGATTAGGAAATTATTTTAAATCCAACCATTAGATTTATGATTTTATTTTATATTTAAATTCCTTGTATTTTTTTGATTCAGAAGATATATTGGATCATACCATTTGGATCAGTATAACTAAAGTTATTAAATTAATTTAATCTGTATTATTATTTAAATAAAAACTATAAGGAAATATTAATCATAGGAATTTTAATCCTATAATTCACTTATTTAACGCGGCCTAAAAACAAAAAGGCGCGGGGCGGGGGGTCGGCCGACCCGTGATCCGTCATCTTCTTCCCTCAGATGCTCCGATGCCCGAACCCTAGGGCAGACTTCAAGCACCAAATTCTTCCACTCCAGACCATCTCCTGGCTGGATTTCAATGGCTAGACCATCAGGGATGATAAGCACATCGACTGGGCCAAGAAACCCTTATGGAATGCGCCAAATTGATGAGGTGCTACTCGGCCGAAGCGGCTTCTGAGGTGGAAGTGGGGAGAGCAAAATCTCCTTATCGCCTTGACATCCCGATCTATGGCTTAAGCCTACACATTCAAGGATTGATGGAAAAGTGATAGAGGGGATTGAGAAGTCCCTGGGAGATCTAGATCGTTATAGTGCTACTCGAGGGACTTCACATACTCGGGCTACCCTGAGTCGATCGATCACCAATGTATCGACCAACTTGATCGAGTCTAAGACGCGCTATGGTTTAGCAATTATTGGCCGAGGGGTTTGGATGCCAATTGGGGACTCACGAGCGTGACGAATCACTGCGATTCACTGGCCCGAGACCCGCTGCCAGTGCATTCTCAGACAAAATTCTTCCATCTGGTCCACTGCTAACTTCAACCATGGCCACGACTCCCTACTGAAACATTAAAGGTGGCCCTAGCATAGCATCTAAGGTAGGAAAGGTATGAGTCGAGCTGAACCAAACTCGACATAGAAAAGGATGGAGGGCTGTACCTGAGGATGATTGCAGGCTCGGTCGAGAAGAATCTGGGAGCAGCTGGAGCTTCCAGAGGATCGGTACGAGCTAGCAGGGGGTCTGAACTCCAGACACGCACCCTCTATCAGCGGTTCGCAGCTCCAGAACTTTTAGAATTTGCCGAGAGGACAGGGATTCTAGCAGGAATTTAGCTAAGCAATTAGGACTTCTCAGTGATCAAAGGGGCTCACTAAGAGGTCCTGAGGGTATTTATAGGTAGAGGGAGGCAATGGGGTGGGTGGTGCCATAGCTAAGGCTCGAGCATTTGGGCTCGGGCGAGAGGTACCTTCAGCTACCTCAAATGGGGCATCCCATCCTCCGGATCGACATAGGAGGCTCGAACATGAATGGAAAGGCGCTAACAGTCTAGGTGACCTGGCGAGGGGAGTAGCAGACAAGGCTACGTGGCGTATGTAAGCGAAATCCTCTCTGTCGGGCCAGGATCTCTCCGGGACGAAGGTCTACAGTGGCTAATAGGGGTGCGACCGTCTGATGGATCATCCGTTGCAATGGAATGGTCCTGATCATCCGACCAATAATGGCTGAGCACGGGGATTAGATCAACCATCGAATTGGATCTGATAGATCTAACGGGTGAGCGTGTTATTTAAGATGGGAAGCCAGATGTCATCTGATCTCATCTCAAAACCGCGGAGCGGTCAAGATGAGATGCACCCTGATTTGAGAACACGGCCATTGGATCATATCCATGGAATGGGCGGCCCAGATGGTGCCCGCGGTTGGATTCAGCCGGCTGTTGGAAGAGGGTAGATTTGCAAATATGAATTGTTTAAAACCCTAAATTGTAATTAAACCAATTTAAATTAAATCCAAAATGTGTCTAAATGACCTCCAAAAAATTCCCAAAATTTCACCATTAGCTAATTTGGGGGTGGGGAATTCAAAAATAAAATCAAATTTTGATTTGGAGATCAAATTAATTTAGGTATTTTCTAGGACTTAAAAATAGCCAAAAATACCAAAATTCTTGATTTAGCTCAGATTGATTACAATCTTCTAGGGTTAGATTTAAATGACCCATTGAGTCCAATGGAATCAAAATTAAAGCTTGGTTTGGCTTAATTAGTTCCAAATTTAGCTAGGATAATAACTAGGGTTGTTACAGACTCCCCCACTTAAGAACGATGCGTACCTTGACATCGCCTAAGTGAAGAAAGTTTTACTGGAACTGAACAATTTCAAATGCAATAGATGAGGAAGAAAGGAACAGTACCTGGACTTGCAAAGAGTTGTGGATATTTATTGCATGCGTCCACCTCTTTCTCCCAAGTAGATTCTTCTAATGATCGATTTTTCCACTGAAGTTTGACTATAGGAATTGAACGATTCCTTAGCTGCTTCTGATCACGAGCTAAGATTCTGATAGGTTCTTCTGCATAAGAAAGATTGGGTTGGATCTCTACTGCTGGAAGTTGTACTAGATGAGAAAGATTTCTGAGACATCTTCTTAATGACGATACGTGAAATACGTTATGGACAGCTACAAAGCCATCAGGAAGATTTAACCGATAGGCAGATGATCCTACTTTGGCCAAGACCTTAAAAGGGCCGACATAGTGGGGACTGAGTTTCCTAGCTACACTAATTCTGAAGATACCTTTCATTGGGCTGACCTTTAAATAAGCAGAATCTCCCACAGTGAATTCTAGGAGACAATGATGAGAATCATGATATTTGCTCTAACGATCTTGAGCTGAAGAAATTCTCTGCTAAATTAATTGAATCTTACTGTTGGTCTCTTCAACTAACTCTGATCCAAAAAGTTTAACGCTTCCTGTTTCCGACCAAGCTAGTGGAGTATTGCATCTCCCATACAATGCTTCATAAGGAGCCATTTTAATAGTGGCTTAAAAACTATTATTGTAGGCAAATTCCACTAACGGAATATGATCTTCCCAGGAACCGGCAGAATCTAGAATACAGAGTCTAAGCAAATCTTCCAAAACTTGATTCACTCTCTCAGTCTGACCATCCGTTTGAGGATGAAAAGCTGTACTCATGGCTAGAGTAGTCCCCAGATCTTGATGCACAGCTTGCCAAAACTTGGAAGTAAATATGTTATCTCTATCAGATACGATTGATTTCAGAATCCCATGCAATCTGACAATTTCCTTGATATAGAGTTTTGCCAACTTCTATATAGAATCAGTTTGACGGATAGGAAGAAAATGTGCTGATTTAGTCAAACGGTCTACTATCACCCAGATTGCATTGGCACCAAATTTAGCGCGAGGCAATCCCATGACGAAGTCCATAGATATGTCGAACCACTTCCGTTCAGGAATTTCTAACGGATGTAGAAGACCACTAGGTCTTTGGTGCTTGGCCTTTACTAGATTACAGCATGACATTTAGCTACAAAGTCAGCTACATCTTTCTTCATACCGGGCCACCAAAACAATTGCTTTAGATCCTGGTACATCTTCGAGCTGCCTGGGTGAATATGATACCCAGAATTATGGCCTTAAATTAACACTTCACGATGCATGGACTTAGGAATCCACAATCAATTACCTCAGTAAATTACACCATTCTGCAACTGCAGATCGTGACGAAGGCCACCTTCAACATCTGCCTTAAACTTCATATAATCATCATCTTTGGTCTGTGAGATAGAGACATCTCTGTGGAAAGTGGGTTTTGCATTGATATTTACTAAAAGTGAACTTAGCATATCACCACTAACTGGAGAAATTTCAAGCTTATGAAATTCATGTTCTAAAGGACTGGATGCAATCATAGAGGATAGAGTAGCACGACAACTAAGAGCATCGGCCACCACATTTGCTTTTCTTGGGTGATATTCAATACTAAGATCATAATCGCTGATGAGTTCTAACCATCTTCTTTGGCGACAATTCAATTCTCTTTGAGTGAAGATGTACTTCAAGCTTTGATGGTCAGTGAAAATTGAACACTGTACTCCATATAGATAGTGACGCCAAATCTTTAAAGCAAAGATCACAGCCGCAAGTTCAAGATCATGAGCTGGATAATTTTTCTCATGGGGTTTTAACTGATAGGAGGCGTAAGCGATTACCTTAGCCTCTTACATTAATACACAACCTAGACCAATTCCAGAGGTATCGGTGTATACCTAATAGTTTAACCTTTCCCTGGGCAGAACAAGCACTGGAGCGGTGGAGAGTTCATCCTTCCGTGTTTGAAATGCATCCTCGCATTTAGTACTCCATATGAACGGAATGGCTTTCTGGGTTAACTTAGTCAAAAGTGAAGTAATTTGGGAAAAGTCTTTAACAAATTTCTTGTAATATCTAGCTAATCCCAAGAAACTTCTAATATCGGTAACAGACTTAGGTTGAACCCAGTCCTGAATAGCGCTCACATTACTCTGATCTACACGAATACCTTGGGCATCGACTACATGCCCCAAGAATGCAATGGACTTAAGCCAAAACTCACACTTAAAGAACTTGGCATACAATTGATGTTCACGCAGAGTTTCTAGCACCAATCTCAAGTGTTCTTCATGATCTCCCAAGGTTTTATAATAAATGAGGATATCATCGATAAAGACAATCACGAATTTATCTAAGTATGAATTTAGAACTCGCTGCATCAAATCCATGAAGATTGATGGTGCATTAGTGAGTCCAAAAAACATAACTAAGAATTCAAAATGACCATAACGAGTACGGAAAGTGCTCTTTCCTACATTGCCTTATTTCACTCGCAATTGATGATATCTAGACCTTAAGTCAATCTTGGATTATATGACAGCTCCAGATAGTTGGTTAAATAAATCATAATTCTAGGTAATGGGTATTTATTCTTTATAGTGACTTTATTCAGTTCGTGATAATCTATACACATACATATAGATCCATCCTTCTTTTTCACAAATAAAACAGGTGCCCCCCAAGGAGACATACTTGGCCTAATAAAGCTTTTATTCAAGAGTTCTTGCAATTGCTCATTGAGCTCTTGAAGTTCCTTAGGTACCATTCTATATGGAGCTTTAGATATAGGTTGGGTACCATGGATTAATTCAATAACAAACTTCACTTCTCTGGAAAGAGGTACGCCAGGCAGATCTTCCGGGAATACGTCGGCGAATTCCTTAACTACTTTGCAATCATAGAAAGAGATACTTTCTTTTGTTTCACCCATCATTGTAACTAAGTAAGCATCACAACCCTTACTGATCAACTGTTGTAACAACCCAGATTATTACCTTAGTCAATTAGGACTAATTTTAGTCTTAAAACTGATCTTAAGTGTTAATCAAGTCAATTGGAGTTAACCTTTATGACCTAGTCCAAATCAGGAGTCAAATGGATCGAATCTTGATTTTTGGAAATTTCAGAAACCCTAAAATTTGACCTATTTAAATTGACCTCCAATAAGAAAACGGACTTCACCATTGCGCTCGTTGACCCCAAATTAGCTAGGGGTGAAGTATTCCTATCAATCGGAAGTCGCCAAAATTTCGACGAATATTTTCATAATATTAAATACCTCGAAAATCGAGGTACCAAAATACTCGTCGGATCGAAAATCCGACCTCGCCATTGCATTCCTCACGCCTTAATTAGCTAGGGCAACATGTTTAAAATTTTTTTCTGATCATGATTTAAATTTATTTATTTTAGGAGTAAATTAATTTAAATTAATATTTAATTAAAGTAATTAACGGTGCCGTCCTCTGTGACCCACACCGTTCCCCGCGCCCGTTAGATTGAACGGTTCGATCTGAGCCGTTCTATCGGTTCGATCGAACGGCTCAGGAGTCAACTCCTTCGGGCCTGATGCCCTCGCGCCACGCGGCGAACGCCGCCTCCCCTTGCGCCCAATCCCTGCCCGGCAGTGCCTCGCAAGCTTCGCCCAGTCTCCTTAAACCCTCCTCGCATGCTAGCTCGAGGGAAGAAGATCCCAACGACCTCCGTCGACGCTCGAGAAGACAATTTTTGGCAAACCCTAACTCCTCAATGACCTCAACCCTCGGCTTTCCGGTACTCCCAAACCCTCTGATCTTCGTCCATTTTCGTCAATTATTGTTCGTATGGCTATACCGTAAGCTAGATTAGTTTAGGATCGGTCTTGATCGGCCGATCGAACGATCAACCGGCCGGAATTTGGAAGAGATCCACAGTGCTTACCGTTAGAAGTAGCCGGCCCGAGTAGTCGTCACCTAGGGTTAGGTCTAGCGCCCAAGCCTTACGTCCTTCGGCCTCGGTCCTGGTCCCATCGGGTAGGTCCCGGCGAGACCCACCCTCGGCCGTGCGGGCCAAGCCTTTCCGCCGCCGGCAGGCCACCCAAATGGCGTGCCCTAGCTCGCATAGTCGCCCGGGGAGACGAAGCGACCCGGGCCACGCCGGGTCGAGCGCGCCCCGGCCCATTCCCACGCGGGCCAGTCCACCTGGCGAGCGCGGGCGTCAGTGGGCCCCGCTCCGCTGCTCACGTGCTGCCGCGTGTGCCTAGTTGGCCCCACCTCTATGCCGCGGTCGCCTCGACTGCAGTGGTGGGCCCACGCGCACGCAGCGGCCAATCAAGGCTCGCCGCGTGTCCCGTGGGTCCCGCAGTCTCTGCCGCGCCCTCTCTGAGTCTGCCACATGGCAAGTGGAGGGCCCCGCGCAATGACGACCTGCAGAAAATGTTAGATAAATAAATAAGTAAATAAATATACATATATATATATATATATACATATATATATAGTTATATAATATAAACAGTTAGTTATTAAATTAGATTATTGGTTTAAAAGTTAATTAGAATGGGCTAAGTAATTATGATTAGTGCATAAATATATTAAAATAATAAGAATTAAATAAAGTATTAGATAAATTTTTTAACTAATTAATTATTAATCATTAGGTTCTGTGAATAATTAATATTATATTATAATGATTAATTAATTAGAAATTAATTTAGATTAATTTAATACCAATTAAACAGTAGATATTTAATTTATAAATAGTAAATTAATTAATTAAACTTAACAGTAAACTAACTAAATTTAATTAGGATTTCCTTAAGTACGTTTAATTAACTAATCTAATTCCAACAGCAATATTAATAATTTAATTTAATAATTATGAATAGATAATTAATTAAAACTTAAATAGTAATTAACTTAACCTTAATTGAATAGTAATAAAAATAATATTATAATAATTGATTAACTAATAATTAATAATTAATAGTTAATTAATAATTAATTAATTAATTAATTATTACATACAAATTAATATAAATATTTAAAAATAAATAGATTAGTCATTAATTAATAAATAATTAATATTGATTAATCACAAATTAATTATTAGATAATTACAGAATAATTACAGAAAATACATGATTTTAGATATAAACAGTAATTTGAATAAATGAATAGTAAAATAAGATAAATTATATTTTTGAATAGTAAAATTTAAAAGTTTAATAAATTTTTATAGGATGATCCAAATATAGCCAATATAGGTCTTAAAATACTCAGAAAAATAAATAGAATCAAATGGCGTAATGCAGAATTTAGTTTTGGGATACGTATAACAAAGTAGCATATTAGAACCTCTTTAGGACCCCATAACTTTTGACCCAGTTGTCAGAACATAGTCAATATGAGTCTTAAAATACTCAGGAGGACAGCCCCATCACCGCAGTAGTATTAGTTTTCCCATTCGGATAACAGGATAAAAAGTCAACCCTATAATTTAGAGTTGACTTTAGAGAAAAATGACCAAATTACCCTTATAATTCAAATGACCATAACTTGATCAATTCAACTCCAAATTCAAAAATTCAAGATGCTAACTAGTTTAGAATTTTGATGTCACTAATAAACTGAAATAACATTTAGGTTATGAACCCTAGAAATATAGAAAATGACCAAAATATTCCCAACCTTAGTTAGGTCATCACTTGACCATTTGAGGTCCAAATTGGGTCTACTCCCTACCAACATACTCAGTACATTATAGGGAAGTTATAGAAACTGAGTTCGATAAAATTGGACTTCAAACGAAAAAGTTTGGTTTTTCTCACCCGTTGATCGACTCGAAAATACCAAATTGCCCTTCAAACTTGAAACATCTATAACTTAGTCAATTTACCTCAGAATGCAGTGTTCTCAAACTCTATGAAATCCTTGAATAGTAACCTACAATAAACTGCATAAAAACTTGGTTTTCAATAGAGTGGAAGTCTCTTAAAAGTCCTTAAGTCAAAAACATTAGTTTGAACCTGTAGGACCCGTTTCTCATCCAAATTGGACAAACTTACTGTCTAACCTCAAGTTAGACAGTAGGAAATCATAGGGAAAAGAGAAACTCTAATTTGGGCACTTAGATCAAAAGTTGACTTTTTGGACCCTTAAGTAGGGGCAAAATGGTCATTTTGCCAAAAAGTTAGATTAAACATTCTTAGCCTTTAATTAGTCTTTTAAAACACTAAAACTAACTTTATAACCATATTAGTGACATTTTAGTAAGAAAAATTCACAGTTAGGTCAGATCTCAGAATTTTCCGAAGTCTTTAACACTACACCTTAAGGACTCTTCCTGAGATTAGGACTAGATCATAGGGTTGATTTCATTCATTGAAAAATGGGGCTCTTCAATGAATGAATCCTTAGTTTTATTAGTTTTTAGAATTTTCAACTTATTTGGATTATTTTATCTTTTAACCTTAGATCTAAGATAGGAGATTCATCCTATTAAGTTTGATTACTTAATAGGATTGACCTTGATTATTAGATCACGATTAGAATGAAACTTAGATCTTAGGTCTTGTTCTTTTTAGATTATGTGATTAAGCTCAATCTCATGGTGTTTAATCTGTAATCTATAGTTTATTAGTTTTAGTTAGAACGTCTAAAATTATCAATTAGTTCGTAATGATTTATTATTTAACTTTTATAGTCGACTTTGATTTGGTATATTAGGACCTAGCTAGTCCTGATATTTTGTAACTTGTAAGGACAAATTTCTGAGTTACACTTGATATGTGGGAAAATGGTAATCCTGAACTTGTGAAATTTGGAATAATTAGAATGAATAATAGAAAACCGATGGTATCACCATATTACTAGAGTCCCTTGCTTATTTTGATACTTCGTGCTACGTATTCCTTGTATATTTGAGCTTACTTCCTTGGACATTTCATATAAGAGAACTTTGTGCATGAAAATGAAAACTTAGAATAATAGGATAACAGTTGCCTTTGGGTCCGGTTTATGGTGATTATGGTGCACATTTGCCCCGATGGACAGGGGTAAGGTGAGATCAGGATGCCTAATATTCTCATTGAGGAGAGTGTGTTAGGCTTGGGACCCGTATAGTCTTGCAGACGTGCTTGACTCCTCAGTTGTTTCTAACAGTTGTTCATAGAAACAAAAGTAAATTAACTAAAATACGTTGCATAGGTATTGTCTGCCTCTTCAGTCATGTAGTATGTTTAGTATGGTTACAGATTGAGATATTTATATTTATATATGGGCCAGTTTGGCCAAGTTTTTTGATATGGCAGTTAGTATACAGAGTTTGATGTGCAATTTTAGTGTTTGGCTATATTTTGACATTGTTTATTTAGTCAGCTATTTCTTTGTACAGCTATTATACAGTAGGATGTTAGATTTTGTTGCTATTTATATGTATCACTGCTGAGATTTATTATTGTAATTTGCATATTTTATTTGATCACCAGCATGTATTAGGATGTAGCATTTTCTTTCAGCATATATTTAGTCACTTATATGCCCTGTTTTGTTTACTTCGCTTGTGCGGCATATCTTAGCCTCCTTTTTGCTTAAGTTATAAATATTATTTATAGCTTTTCCTCTTTCTTATTATCTTGCCAGTCGCTCCTTATATATAGTTGCTTGGGAAAAATTATGTAAAGTGGTGATATTATAAAATATATAAAAATGTATCAGCCTAAAATATACTTAGACAAATTGACTAACCAGATTTTCTCTTTTTTTTTGGCTGGGGCCCTACATTGTGAAACCGACAATGGCAGGCACTGAGCAGATATAGGATCCAGCACCTGAGGAGGAGCTATTTATAGAGGAGGAGCAGCAGCTCGGACCAGAGCATATCTAGTCCTTAGACTTATTGTGAGGATGAGTGCCTTTACATTTACTTTATATTGAACTTTAATTATTGTAATAATACAGGTACCCTTGACTTTGCATTTGGATTTGTTTGCTTATATTCTGAGTTATATTTTGCATTTATATTATATTGTGATGCTTGAATGTTATTTATTGCTTCCGCACTCTGTACCTTTACTTATATAGTGACTGTTAGATTGATTCTGTGTTAATCCTTCCCTAATGAGGTGGATTGTGGAGTTATTCTTAATCCAGTGGTAAGTGAGGGGTTAGCCAGAGTGACACTCCACCCTTAACCTAATCCTTATTGGATTAAAGGTGCGGGGTGCCACAACTGTTCAACTTTAATTGCATTTATTAGTGATAACTGTGTACTGTACTTTCCTATGAACGTTTTAGACTTGCCCTAGGAATAGAGAGTGACCTTCTTCTTAAGGCAATTTATCACAGTATTATTGTCATTGAGCTAATTCATCCCAAGGATGATATCAAAGTTTGATATTAGCAGGATTATTAATTTGGAATGGAATTCTTGATCATTTATTGGAATTTTGATATTACAAAACTTATGAGCACTTAGTTGGGCCCCAGATGGAAGTCCAACACTCAAATTCATGCTAAGTTGCATTTGTGTAGTTTAAGGATATTGGCAAATCGTTCAGAGATAAACGAATGACTAGCACCGATATCGAATAATACATTACAAGATTGGTCATTGAAATAAAGAGTGCCTAATTCATATGAATACATTAATGACTTGCAAGAATTTAAAGTACATAAATACAATTATGAAAAGAGGAGTTTAGAGATGTGTACCTGAAACCACATTATTATCCTCTGTGGCTTCGATAGGTGTTAAGGCATAAACTCTCACAGGACCAACGGGATGATTATTGCTCTGCCTCCTGGGTTGGCTCTGGTAGTTAGGAACTGATGTCGATGCTAGAGCAACTTTGGATGCAGATGCTGACATTATGGCCAGATTTGGTTCTCTTTTGCTGAGCGGAGTCACTCTAAACACTTGATTTCATTGGTATGGCTTCATCGAAACTCTATCCACTGTCTTCGTGTGGGTGCAGCGATAGAATTTGTGGCCTGTGCGCCCACAATTATAGCACTTCTGGCCAAAGTGATAACACTTTCCATACGGATGAGGCTTAGTGCAACCTTGAATCTGTTCGGTAGTCGGTGCAACTTCTAGCTGATAGACCTTTGTAAGATTAGATCCGTGTCTCTTGAAGTTTCCTTGCGGGTTCAGAGTCATTTGCGCTTTTCATTTAAGATCCCTTTCAGATTGGTGATGCTCAATCACTTTAGCCGTTTCCACTAGCTTGAAGAAGCTAGTCTGGCAGAGCAGCATGATCTGATTCTTCAGTGAATCTCGGAGTCCACAGAGAAAGCAGTGGCACTTAGCTGACTTGGAATGAGTAACTTCTGGTGCAAAGTGAATCAACCTATGAAATTCCCTTTCATATTCAGCAACCGAACGACTCCCTTGAGTCAACTTTATAATCGTGTCTATAATAATATTTGTGCAGATGGGGGAATGAATTAAGTTTTGAAGGCTTCAACGAACTCATCCCATGGGATATCCTCCAATTCATAGTCAGTGAACTTGGTGTTTTGGATATCTTCCCACCAATATTCTGCTTCTGCATGAAATAGACGTGTAGTGAGACAGACAGTTTCTGAGTTCGGGATCTTCAGACTAATGAGATCCTTTCCACGGCCTTCAGTCAGTCGGCCGTATCCATTGGTGACAGATTTCCACCAAAGGTTGGAGGTCTTAACCTTAAGTAGTTATGAAGGAGATTATCCATTGAGTGATGGAAAGAAGAAGCAAGTTGTGGGGCAGGAATTGCTGGAACAGCAACAGTGACTGGAGTTGTACGATCATTCAGAAATTTCTACATAATGATCGCCTGTTGAGCTTGATTTTCCAACAGAGTTGCCACCAAGGCTCACAGATGAGCTACCTCGTCATTGGAACTACTGGAGGCAGTGTTTTTGATAGGAGTAACGGTAGGTGGTGATTCAGGATTCATTCTATTTAAACAATACACATCCAGATTTCAAAAATTGTTTTAAAGAAGACAATAACTAAGTTGCCAAAATTCTCATTACGTTAAAACAGACGACTACATAAGATATCAGAAAATCGTAGTACTACTAGAAGTATTTAGATTAAAGGATAACAGTTATCTTAAATATCACTCAAACTCCCTCAATGTACTCAGCCTTAAAGGCCACACAAAAGTCCTTAAATGTCACTTCCAGATGCTTCCTCTTACACCTCCTTTCTAGCTATGTCATAGTTTTGGACCACCAGATTTCCGCATAGTCTAGCATCTAGCATGTCATGATGTCCACGTAGAGAGACTCGAGACACTCTATATGTCTCAAGACTGACTCTACTCTACTCAACCATTCTTCGGCATAGATCGGAAAGTATAGTCCTCGATATGCTATTTGATGTAACAATTTGTCCAAAACTAAGATTCCTTTTGCTGAAACTCCTTTTATCTGCCAATTACTCTCATGTCTCCATTTGAAACTATGACTCCAAACTAGCTCGTAAGTTCACAGATAGTAGTCGAAATCAGACTCTTCGGGATTTATTAGGCTATAAAGAAGAAAAATTAAGTTCTTATTGGACTCAAGATGACTGGATTGTTAGGATATGAGTATTTCTCTTCTACATTTTTCATAGAGTTACTGATACTACTATGTTATGGATGTTATATATATTGATGTTTGCATTTCAGAAGAACAGTCCATTAGGTAGAAAAGAATCATGAATTCCATCTTGACACCTTATGGTGTTCTTTGATACCAACTGTGGAGCCCCCGTACCAACAGTAGAGAGTACGGTGCTCCAACTATGGCAAATCCCCAACTTAAATGAAGTTAGGTAAAACCCCAACCTGCATTAAGCCAAGGACTTGTCACCTGGATAATACAACTATAAACATACATAAATATATATCGAAGTAGCGGAAGCAGAAAACATGATTATAACATCCACATCACAATATAATATGACAATTAAAAGAGGTAGTAACTCAGATCAAGTGCAGAAAGTAAAATTCATCCATAATTCATTTATTACAAACTGAAATAAAATAAATATAAAAGTCTCTCAATCTCACTTAAATAATAATAATAAAAAAAAAGTAAAGTCTATCTAAACTGCAACAGAACGATCCTCCTCCTGAATTGGCTGCTCCTCTACAGCACTGCCTACGAACAACTCTGAATCTGACATTTATCAGTATCACAAATGTCAGGGCCCCAGCCAACAAAATAAAAAGATTACAGTTAGATAATTATCCAAGTACATTTTAGGCTATTTTAAATGAACTAATTAATTAAAAATATCACATTTGATTAATTTAACATGTAAGCAGTTATGGGGTGCAACAAGCTATATAAGAAATGAGGTAACTATAAACTATCCATTTATAGCCATCTACAAGAGCGTGAAATAACATGCAAAACAAGGTGAAGCTAAAAGCAAAAGTAACTGTAACTACGATAATAAATCTGATCTTAACATGATTATGATCTCATTAAAATATGCTGAGTATAAAAGAACACAAGTTTGGAGGAATCTTGAATACTCTCTTCCAGCCCCTCCTTGAGCAAATGTCCTCAAAAATAAATGGATGGGCTTCTAAATGCCTTTAGTTTGGAGGCCGGATTATCTTACTCCAGTCGGTGATTGGCTCTCTCCCGAACCATTTTTTTGGTGGTTTTTAAGCCCCCGGTCTTTTTCATCAATAAGGCTAGCAAACTCTGTAACGGATTTCTTTGGGGCGATTTTGAGGGCAGATCTACAGTTCGTTGGTCCTCTTGGAAAAAGCTTGCGAAACGTAAACTTGAAGGGGGACTGAGCTTCCTTCCTTTCAACCCCATGGCCTCTGCCTTCCAAATTAGGAACTGGTGGAGACTGAGAGAGGGGGTTGGAAGTTGGGCTGCTTTTATGTCCTCCAAATATGGGAAACAAAATCACATTTCAGTTAGAAACTGGAAACAAAATGACTCTATAGGCTGGAAGCACCTACTTAATGTAAAGAACTTAGTTGAGGAAAAGATTCTCTGGAAGCTGGGTAGCGGCCAAATCTCTTTTTAGTTTGATAGATGGTGTGTTGGTGAACCCCTAGCCTCCTTATTTCTGGTTAGGGGTTCCACCTTAGCCTGTGTTGCAGACTTTTGGGCTACTGGCCGTTGAGAGGAAGCCAAGCTTAGAGGTGTTGGCATTTGCGATTATTGGATCTCTAAGCTTAAGAACGAAGTTACCATCTCTCCTGATTCTGATGACACTTTCCAGGTGGTCCTTGGTAATATTGTTCAACCAAAAGTAAAATCTGCGCGCAAGCTTCTTCCTTGTCCGGGCCCTTCTTCCCCCCTTCGGTCCTGGTTTAAGCTTCCCACTCTCTCATTATCATGTTTTATTTGGAGAATCTTTAACAATTTAATTTTTGTCGAAGGTGTGCTGCAAGACAGAGGGATCTCCCTAGCTTCAAAATGTGTTCACTGCCAAGCTGAGGAATCTATTTCTCACCTCTTTATTTTTTGTCACTATGCTCGTTGTCTTTGGCAGGGTTTTGCTTCCCTCCTGAAGTTGGATGCAATCTTCAGCATGCGTAATATTGCGGAGTTGATTTTTTCGTTCCATTCAGTGGACCACTTCGGCTTTACCCTAGCTTGCCGGATTATTTAGCAGATTTGGCTGGTTAGAAACAGCCTAAGATGGAAGAATAAGCTTATCTCTATCCCTAAGTCTACTTTCTCTATTGGCAAATATATTCAATTGGGTATTGATTCCGACTTCTTGCCGGCAAATGATAACTTCTCTATTTTTCTCGCTAAGGTGGACTCTACCTCAAGTTTCAAGTCCAAAAGATTCCTAAGTAAACGGCTGGATGGCCACTCCTCCCTCTTCATACAGTTCTCAATGTCTAATTCGGGTAGTGCTTGGATCACTTCGGCTCTATGGATGGATTTTTCGGGTGAATGGCTCGTCCATTCCTCTGGAGCGAAAATCTGGATGATTCCGTGGCTGCTTGGGGTCGCTTGCTTGTCCCTCTCGGGAAGTCTAAATAACTTAGTACTAATATGCAATTCCAATTCCCTTCGTCTCCTTCGGCTTTATTTTATTGAATTTCTGCTGGGCCACTCTCTAAAGTTTGGGTGGTGGAATGGTGTGAAGTGCATGCATACTTGGTGGTGTCACCCCCCTAACTCCTAAGTCGCGGATTCTCCCAGGTCATTCTTCCTGTTGGGTCACTTTTGGAGGCTGTTTAGCAACCAAGTGTTGTCGCAGGAAGTTCCCGCTGGGAGTTGTTCGTGGGCTCCCCTATTTTCCTTCCCCGTTGAGCGTGTTCAGGTGCTAGTGAAGCGGCTCTGATCTTCTCGATTCCTGTGTCCCAAGAAATATCCTGTTGCCACCCTCGATTTGCCGCGACTAATTGGCGTCCTGTCCAGTCTGCCCCCTAGTTTCTAGAAGGGAGGATCTTCTGCCGCTACATCTTCTGCCCCTTCGCTATTTAGTTCCCTCCCTGGCAGCTTTCAGCCCAGTTTCCTTTTCCTTCGTGATGGCGGGCTGGCTTCGCATTAAGTTGCAAGTTTCGCTGGTCCTCTCCCCGGACCCTGGTAGGTTGCTTTTTTATCTTTTCTTAAGGAAAATGTTTGGTGGTGTTCTTCTGGTTTGCCTCTGGGGATAACTGGTTCAGTTCTGTGTTGCAATGGTTGCTGCCCATCTCAACCCTCATCTGTTTGAACTTCCTTGCTCCTTCTGGCTGAGCACTGTCATGCTGGTTCTGTTGTTTCTATTTTTTGATGCTCTGCTTGATGGTTGTCTGCCTGCTATTTCGGTGATAGGCTCCCTATGGTTCGTCGCCTGGATTCTCTCGATTATGGTGTTCGCTGAATGTTGATTTGCTGGATTGGAGTGGTCTTTGTTGATTTGCAGGATCGTTTTGGTCGATCTCTTTTAGTTCTCTCTGGATATTTTTTTGTCTATTTTGGTGTAGCTGGATTTCGGGTCTTGCCCGAGTCCGGTGCAGCTGTGGTTTTTGTTGTCTTTTGCCATCGGAGGGGTTGCATTGTTGTCGCCAGGCATTGTCCTGTCTGAGCATGGCTGGTTCCCTGAATTTGTTGCCTGTAATCAGGTTCCCGTGCAACTATAAAATTTCGGTTGATGAAATGAAATCCTAAGCCGAGATGGCATTTCCCCAATATATATATATATATATATATATAGCTAATCCATAAGAGTATACATACAACATGCAGATGGATATAAAAAAGGAAAGACCACTGAGACATGTGGCAAAAAGCAAAACAACCAAATGTAATATAAAGTCACTGAGACATGTGGCAAAGCTAGCAAGTACTATAAGAAATGCCACTAAAGTATGTGGCAAAGCAAAAACAAGACTGAAAACTGAACTAGAGTAGCAATAAGCCTAAGATATAGTACTATCATACCAGACAATAGGCCATACAGGGCCTTCAAAATGAGAGTTCAACAATACCCATCCTAGACTTCCAAATTCGCTAGGCCTGGGTCCATTCTATACAATACTAGAACTGAAGAGACAGACTAAGCGATGACATATTCTACTAACTGAAAGCACTACAAGAACTAGATGAATGGTATGCTTTACAAATACTAACTTAGGATGTATCATCCATATCCTAAGTTCTCCTATTATGCTCAAGAAATAAGGCTCAATATCCAAGGTATGCTAAGCTATCAAGTCAAAGTAAGCAAGAGACTCAATTTAAGCTTATGTGATATCTGTTATTGTCCAATTTGTCCAATCTAACTATTCTGAGAAGATACAAGTTTAGGATCTCCAATATCTAGCTATCGAGTAAAATCTCAAATTTACGATCTTAAAGTTAACATTAGAACTTAACAAGTTCCAATTCATAATCATGTGACGACTATAATTTTTAAATAAATAAATCAATGACTTAATTATTAATATTTTCTCTCTTGCACAAATCTTGATTAAGTAAATAAAGATTTAAGGATTTTTGGACTTAAACTCCACCTTTGTTCAAATCCTAAATCCAAGGTGATGTCCTAATAAGGATCTAGGGTTCATACATAATACCCACATTGAAGATCATGAGTCCTATAAGCTGAAGGATCCAAGAATTAAGAACTTAGTGAAAGGTTATCCTACTGATAATAAGGTAAAATAATCAATTAAGAACTTGAGAATCTAAGATCTAAGTCCAATCTTTTAGGATAATTTCATTATTTTATAGATTGATTCAATCCTATACTCACATGGAAGGCTTCAAGAGATTCAGACAATAAATTATTTAAGAAATTTCAATTGGAGATAGTTTAATTCAAGTAGAATATCTAAAGTCTAAGATCTAAGGTCTAAGATTTGATCACTTTAGACTTAAATTAGGTTTTCAACTTAGGATTTTCTAAATGTGTTTCTTTCAGAATTTAAGCTCATAAACTAACTTAGTTGATATTATTAAATGGAGTATTAACATCTAAATTTATTAGATTCAATTATTAGACAAAGTGATCCCTTTTTGATCACTTAAGATCTGAGTATCTTAATTAAGGCTAAATGAAGATTTCTTAACTTAACATTACTATTTTTAACCTAAGAATTTAGAGAGATGTTAATAATCTAACTAGGGATAATCTACTGAATTTTTCAAGGTTTAAGGGGCACTTAAGTATATTTTGGTCAAAATGACCAAAATACCCCTCTTAAAGCTAAATATGGGATTCTAGGATTTAATTATTCAAATTACTTCTAATTTATTTTAATATGTTTCATATTGATTGATAAAGTAGGAAATACACTCATTTTAGGTTTTGATAACCTAATTAAGCTAATTAGCACTAATCACTTATTTAAGCCAATTAGGGTGATTAATGACTTTAAGGTATTCTATGGCAATCCAACCTTACCCATAGGTTCTAATACACTTATGATAGCATTAGGGATTAACTTACCCAAAATTAGAACTTAAATAGGGTTTAATACACTAATCCTTAATTGGGTGATTAGGGCATGACTTATAAAATTAGGGTTCCTAAATTACCTTTAGTAGTCTACATAGGTTCCTTAGGATTAATTGAGCAATCAGAGCCCTTAATCAATTAATTTTGTTATTAATTGAATTTATTATGATTTAATTAAAAATAGAAAAGGATTAGGGAATTATTTTAAATCCAACTATTGGATCTGTAATTTTATTTTATATTTAGATTCCTTGTATATTTCTGATTCAAATGATATATTGGATTATACCATTTGGATCAGTATAACTAAAGTTATTAAATTATTTTAATCTGTATTTTTATTTAAATAAATATTGTAGGGATTGATTTATTAAATATTAATCATAGGAATTTTAATCCTATAATTCACTTATTAAACGCAGCCCAAAATCAAAAAGGCGTGGGTCGGGGGTCGGCCCGACTCGTGATCCGTCGCCTTCTTCCCTTGGATGCTCCGATGCCCGGGCCCTAGGGCAGACTTTAAGCACCAAATTATCTCACTCCAGACCATCTCCTAGATGGATTTCAACGGCTACACCATCAGGGATGATAGGCGCATCAATTAGGCCAAGAAACCCCTTTTGGGATGCGTGGAATCGATGGGGTGCTACTCGGTCGAAGCGGCTTCTGAGGTAGAAGTGGGGAGAGCAAAGTCAACTTATAACCTTGACGTCCCAAAATAGGGCTTAAGCCTACATGTTTAGGGATTGACGGGAAAGTGATAGAGGGGATTGAGAAGTTTCGGGGAGGTCTAGATTGCCATAGTGCAACTCAAGGGACTTCACAGACTCGGGCTACCCTAAGTCAATCGATCACCATCGTATCGACAGACTTGATCGAGTCTAAGATGCGCTATGGTTTAGCAATTATTGGCCGAGGGGTTTGGGCGCCAATTGGGGACTCGCGAGCGTGACGAATCGTTGCGATTCACTGGCCCAAGACCCACTTCCAGTGCACTCTCAGACGAAATTCTTTCGTCTAGTCCACTACCAACCCCTACCAAGGCCACGACTCCCTATTGGAACATTAAAGGCGGCCCTAGCACAGCATCTAAGGTAGGAAAGGTACGAGTCGAGCCAAACCCAGCTCGACAGAGAAAAGGATGGAGGGCTGTACCTGAGGACGATTGCAGGCTCGGTCGAGAATGAACTGGGAGCAGTTGGAGCTTCCAGAGGATCGGCACAAGCTAGCAGGGGGTCTGAACTCCACACACGCACCCTCTATTAGCAGTTCACATCTCTAGAAGTTACAAAATTTGTCGAGAAGACGGGGACTCCAGCAGGTCTTTAGCTAAGCAATTAGGACTTCTCAGTGATCAAAGAGGCTCATTGAGAGGTCTTGGGGGTATTTATAGGTAGAGGGAGGCAATGGGGTGGGTGGTGCCATAGCTAAGCCTCGAGCATCTGGGCTCAGGCCGAGAGGTACCTTCAGCTACCTCAAATGGGGGCATCCCATCCTCCGGATCGACATAGGAGGCTCAGCCATGAATGGAAAGGCGCTAATGGTCTAGGTGACCTGGCGATGGGAGTAGCAGACAAGGCTACATGGCGTATGCAAGCGAAATCCTCTCTGTTAGGCCAGGATCTCTCGGGGACGAAGGTCTACAGCGGGTAATAGGGGCGCAACCGTCTGATGGATCATTGGTTGCAATGGAACGGTCCTGATCATCCGACCAATAACGACTTAACGCGGGATCAGATCGATTGTCGAATTAGATCTGATAGATCTAATGGGCAAGCATGTTATTTAAGATGGGAAGCCAGACGCCGTATGATCTCATCTCAAAATCGCGGAACAGTCGAGATGAGACGCACCCTGAACTGAGAACGTGGCCGTTGGATCATATCCGTGGAATGGACAGCCAGGATGGAGCCCGCGGTTGGATTCAGCCAACCGTTGGAAGAGGGTAAATTTGCAATTAGGAATTGTTTAAAACCCTAAATTACAATTAAACCAATTTAAATTAAATCCAAAATGTGTCTAAATGACCTCCAAAAATTTCCAAAATTTTACCCTTAACTAATTTGGGGGTGGGGAATTCAAAAATGACATCAGATTTTGATTTGGAGATCAAATTAATTTATGTATTTTCTAGGGCTCAAAATAAGCAAAAAGTACCAAAATTCTTGATTTAGCTCTAATTGATTCCAAACATCTAGGGTTAGATTTAAATGACTCATTGAGTCCAATAGAATCAAAATTAAAGCTTGATTTAGCTTAATTAATTCTAAGTTTAGCTAAGATAATAACTAGGATTGTTACATATGTGCTCTTTCTTATAAATTATAAAGAACAACTCAATTTTCAAGAGAGATATTTTTCATCATCCTATTTCACTTTTTATACCTTGGAAGAGATATCTTACTTCATTCCTTATTTTTTTTTTTCAGCTTACGAGAGAAAAAAATATTTTCATCCCTTTTTCAATTCTTTGTGATCATAAAGTTCTACAAAGCCTAAAACACTCATTAGTTTACTCAATTATTTCTAATCTCTAATTTTGGTTTCTCAGTTTGTCCACCCCCACACTTAGACCTTAGCATTGATCTTGTAAAATATTTGGAGACTTGATGCAACCTAGGACTATCTCATTGTTTGGATGATTTAGTGCTGTCAATTAGTTTTAACACTTTTCATTAAACACATTTTGGTTAACATTAATCTTCACATTGAAATTTTTATTGAATTCATGGCATTGAAAAGTTCAAAAAATTTATTCTTTGCGAACCACAAAAGATTGTAAGATATGAAAGCCCATAATTTTTTATTCAAAAATATATACCAAGGAAAAATACAAAAAGGGATAACTACAAAAAGGAAAATATTAAAATAAAAACAACAGAAAACAATCTTAGTAAGCATGGGTTGCCTCCCACCAAGCGCTTATTTTAACGTCTCAGCCTGACGTTAGAGTCTCCTATGTGGTTCCTTTCATAGGGAGATCTTGTAAAGTCCATCCTCCTTTTTTCTGCAGGTTACTCACTTCCATGTATGACTTTAATCACTGCACATTCACCTTGAAAGTCCCTTCCCTTGAAATGACATCTATTACTCCATGAGGGTAAAATTTTTCTACTGTGAAAGGACCCATCCACCTTAACTTCAATTTCCCTGGAAATAATCTCAACCATGAATTAAAAAGGAGTACCTTCATCCCTGGTTGAAAATATTTTGCTTTAATCAATTTATCATGCCATTTTTTTATTTTTTCTTTATACATTTTGTCACTCTCATAAGCATTCAATCTGAATTTGTTAAGTTCATTCAATTGCAGCATTCTCCTTTCTCCTGCTTGTTGAAAGTTGAAGTTCAATTTCTTAATGGCCCAAAAAGCACGGTGTTCCAACTACACTAGAAAATGGCATGGTTTACCATACAATAGTTTGTAATGAGACATTCCCAATGAGGTTTTAAAAGCAGTTCTATATGCTCATAGGGCATCTTGAAGTTTTGATATCCAATCCTTCCTATGTTGGTTTACTGTTTTCTCTAGAATCTGCTTAAGTTCCTGATTTGAAACCTCGACTTGTCCACTAGTTTGAGGGTGGTACGCAGTACCCACCTTAATTTTTACCCCATAACATTTAAGCAAACCCTTAAGTTACCTATTACAGAAATGCTTTCTCCCATTGCTTATCAGAAATCTAGGCGTACCAAATCTTGCTAGCACAAGCTCCTTGAGAAATTTGATAACAATTTTAGCATCATTGTTCACACACGCAAACGCCTCCACCCACTTTGAAACATATTCAATAGCTATGAGAATATACATTTTCGTTATGGATAAAAGAAATGGTCCCATGAAATCAATTCCCCAAATATCGAATAGCTCAACCTCAAAGATCCCATTTAAAGGAAGCTCATCACTTTTGCTCAAATTCCTAGTTCTTTGGAATTTATCACAGCTTTTAACCTATTTAGCAGTATTTTGGAACAAATTTGGCCAAAAGAACCCTGATTGAAGCACCTTAGCAGCAATTCGATCGATTCCATGGTGCTCTCCATAAGGGGATGTGTGGCAATGGTAGAGAATGTCATTGATTTCAGATTCGGGCACACATTTCCTTAAGAGTTGATCAATACAACACTTATAGAGGAAGGGATCATACCAAAAGTAGTTTTTTATGTCTACGAAGAATTTTTTTCTTTGATGGAACTCAGCTCTTTTGGTATAACCCCTCCCGCAAGATAATTTTCAAATTCAGCAAACCACAGAAGTTTTGATGATGCAATGGTGAAAAGCTCCTCATCGGAGAATGACTCCCTAATATCAATCAATTCATTATGTTCTAGGTGGGTCAATCTAGAAAGGTGGTCGGCCAACACATTATCACTCCCCTTTTTATCCCTGATTTTGAGATCAAATTCTTGTAAGAGCAAAACCTAAAGTATGAGGCGTGGTTTTGCTTCTTTCTTTTGAAAGAGGTATTTAACAGCAACATGATCAGTGTAAACAATAGTTTTTGACCTTCCTTTCTTCTTCCCTTCTAGCTCTATTCAAATTCTGCTCAAACATCCACCCATATCTCTATAATGAGTGGAATACTGTCATTTGAATCTAGTCTTCATGCATGTAATGAGTACTATTTTGTCCATTTGCAATTAATTGATTTCATCATTTTAAATACTTTCTTTTATTTTAAGGGATTTATTTGGTATGCAATTTGTCAGCTGGGAGACAAATTACTGGTTTGAAGTCTTATCCAAGCTAGCATTAAATGCTCAAAATAGACAAAAATTTCAGCGCCCACTTTAGCACGCTGGGGGGGTGCTGTTGCACGCTAAGGCATGCTGCAGCGATTAAGTTTTGATTTTCAACCCGATGTAGCGCGTTGTGGCGGATCAATTAAAATTCTTTTTGATTTCCATTCCGCTGCGGCGCGCTGTAGCGATTGAGTTTCGAATTTAATCCACTGTAGCATGCTGTAGGGGGTCACTTAAAATTTCTTCTTGATCTCCATTTTGCTGTGGCATGCTGTAGCGATTAAGTTTTGAATTCAAACGATTGTAGCGCTCTGTAGCGCGATGTAGGGCACTGTAGCACGCTACAGCGCGGTGTAGCGCGCTGTAGTGGGTCACTTAAAATTTTTATTCCTTCTGCTCAAGTTCCAAGATGATTCCTTTGCGCGCTACAATGAATTTGTTCCAGGTTCCAGAAATTCCCCCTTGGTTATTGTTGTATGCTTTCTTATTGCTGGGGTGCGCTGCGGTAGTTTTCTCCCAGATTTGCACATTTAGTCTAGATGTTGCTGAGCTTATCATTTTTACTAAAATGTCTAAAAATTAATCAAAGTATGCTGTTCTCAATATGGAATTGCATGAATTCTTCCCTTATTTTATTATAAATTGAGGACTCATCACACCCCCACTCTTAGATTCTTGCTCGTCCTCGAGTAAGTTTAAAATAAATTTTTTGATTTTAAAGTATGAGAATCAATATTTTAATATCAATGTGATGTTTCTTGTCATTCAAATGTTGCTTAATTGAAGTGATTCACAAGTCTTCAACCACTAGATGATTCCAATTTTAGGTTATATTCCTTGGTTGCTTGTCTACTCTCCAATTTTAAGTTTGTTATGCTTGGTACTTCATTGGGTGGGGGGGGGGGGGGGGGGGGAGGTTCCTTAGAATTCCCTAAACTAGATAGGTAATAATGAGTGACCAAGAGTTATGTGTCATATGTATTCTTTCTTATAAATCACAAAGAACAATTCTATTTTCAAGAGAGACAATTCAATTCCTCGGTTGCTTATCTAGTCTCCAATTTTAAGTTTGTTATGCTTAAATGGTATGATCCCATATCTCTATAATGAGAGATATTTTTCATCATCCTGTTTCACTTCTTATACCTTAATAGAGATATCTTTCTTCATCCCTATTTTTTTTTTTTTCAACATAAGGGAGAGACATTTTTCTTCATCCCTTTTTCTAATTCTTATGATCATGAAATCCTACAGGAGTCTAGCATACTCATTAGCTTACTCAATTATTTCCAATCACTAGTTTTTGTTTCTCAGTTTGTCCACCCCGACACTTAGACTTTAGCATTGATCTTGTTAAATATTTGGAGACTTGATGCAACCCAGGACTATCCCATTGTTTGGATGATTTAGTACTGTCAATTAGTTTTATCACTTTTCATTAAGCACATTTTGGTTAATATTAATCTTCACATTGAAATTTTTATTGAATTCATGGCATTGAATATTTCAGAAAATTTATTCTTTGCGAACCACAAAAGATTGTGAGAATATAAAAGTCCATAATTTATTTATTCAAAAATACATACTAAGGAAAAACATAAAAATGGAAAACCACAAAAAGAAAATAATTAAAATAAAAACAAAATAAAACAACCTTAGTAGGCATGGGTTTCCTCCCGCAAACCGCTTGTTTTAACATCTCAGCCTAACATGTGTAGAATCTTCTATGTGATTCCTTCCATAGAGAGGTCTTATAAAGTCCATCCTCCTTTTTCGTGCAGGTTACTCTCTTCCAAGTATGACTTTAATCATTGCCCATTCACCTTGAAAGTTCCTTCCCTTGAAGTGACATATATTGCTTCATGAGGGTAAATGTTTTCTACTGTGAAAGGACCCGTCCACCTTGACTTCAATTTCCCTAGAAACAATATCAACCTTGAATTAAAAAGGAGTGCCTTCATCCATGGTTGGAAATGTTTTGGTTTAATCAATTTGTCATGCCATTTTTTTGTTTTTTCTTTATACATTTTGGCACTCTCATAAGCATTCAATCTGAAATTGTCGATTTCATTCAATTGTAGCATTCTCCTTTCTCCTGCTTGTTGAAAGTCGAAGTTCAATTTCTTAATGGCCCAAAAATCACGGTGTTCCAGCTACATCGGCAAATGGCATGATTTACCATACAATAGTTTGTAAGGAGTCATTCCCAATGGGGTCTTAAAAGTAGTTCTATATGCCCATAGGGCATCTTAAAGTTTTGATGTCCAATCCTTCCTATTTTTGTTTTTTGTTTTCTTTAGAATCTGCTTAAGTTCCCAATTTTAAACCTCGACTTGTCCACTAGTTTGAGGGTGATACGCAGTACCCACCTTATGTCTTACCTAATAACTTTTCAGCAAATCCTCAAGTTACCTATTACAGAAATGTTTTTGCCCATCATTTATGAGAAATCTAAGCATACCAAATCTTACTAGCACATGCTCCTTGAGAAATTTGATAACAATTTTAGCATCATTCTTCACACACGCAAGCGCCTCCACCTATTTTGAAATATATTTAATAGCTACGAGAATATACAAGTTTGTTAAGGATAAAGAAAATGGGCCCATAAAATCAATTCCCCAAATATTGAATAGCTCAACCTCAAAGATCACATTTAAAGGAAGCTTGTCTCTTTTGCTCAAGTTCTTGGTTCTTTGGCATTTATCACAGATTTTAATATATTCAACAACATTTTTGAACTAATTTGGCCAAAAGAACCTTGATTGAAACACCTTAGCAGCAGTTCGATCGATTCCATAGGGCCATCCATAAGGGGATGTGTGGCAATGGTAGATATTGTCATTGATTTCAGATTCGGGCACACATCTCCTTAAGAGTTTATCAGTGCACCACTTATAGAGGAATGGATCATACCAAAAGTAGCTTTTTATGTTGGCAAAGAATTTTTTTCTTTGTTGGAACTTCAGATCTTTTGGTATAACCCCGCCTGCAAGATAATTTACAAAGTCAGCAAACCATGGAAGTTTTGCTGATGCAATGGTGTAAAGCTTCTCATCGGGGAACGACTCACCAATATCAGTCAATTTATTGTGTTACAGGTGGGTCAATCTAGAAAGGTGGTCGGCCAACACATTATCACTCCCCTTTTTATCCAGGATTTCGAGATCAAATTCTTGTAAGAGCAAAACCTAACGTATGAGGTGTGGTTTTGCTTCTTTCTTTTGAAGGAGGTATTTAATAGCAGCATGATTAGTGTAAATAATAATTTTTGACCCAATAAGATACGACCTAAATTTAGTGAATGCAAACACAGCAACTAAAAGTTCTTTCTCCGTAGTGGCATAGTTTCTTTGGGTATCGTCTAGTAGCTTACTAGCATAGTAAATTGAGTAAAAGGATCGTTCCTTTTGTTGACCAAGGACGGCACCTACCGCAATGTCACTCGCATCACACATAATTTTAAAAGGGAGATTCCAATTAGTGTGCAAATTATGGGAGCAGAGATCAAGGCAGCTTTAATAGCATTAAAACCTTTTAAGTAATTTTCATCAAAGTTGAACTCGACATCTTTTCCTAGAAGTCTACATAGTGGCAAGCTTATCTTGGAAAAGTCCTTAACAAACCTTCTGTAGAAACCTGGGTGCCCGAGGAAACATCTAATTCCTTTCATGTTGATAGGAGGAGGGAGTTTTTCAATTATTTCAACTTTTGCTTTATCAACTTCTATTCCATTCCTTGAGAAAAATGACCAAGGACAATACCCTCTTCATCCATGAAATGACATTTTTCCTAACTTAAGATCAAATTAGTTTCTTCACATTTTGTTAAGATTTTACTCAAATTGGCAAGACATTGGTCGAAAGAACCACCAACAACAGAAATGTCATCTATAAATATTTGAAAAAACTCACCTATCATGTCCGAGAAGACAGTCATCATATAGCATTGGAAAGTGGTCAGAGCATTGCATAATTCAAAGTGCATTCTCCTAAAGGCAAATGTCCCAAAGGGGCAGGTAAAGGTTATTTTCTCTTGGTCTTCTGGTGCAATCAAGTTTGATTGTACCCAGAATACCCATCCATAAAACAGAAAAAAAGAATTTCCTGCCAACCTATCGAGCCTTTGGTCTATGAATGGGAGAGGGTAATGATCCTTCCTAGTTGCTTTATTCAGCTTCCTGTAATATATGCACACTCTCCATCCAGTCACCATTCTAATAGAGATCAATTCATTGTTATCATTTAGCACAACAGTCATCCCACTCTTCTTTGGGACCACATGAGTAAGGCTCACCCACGGGCTATCCAAGATGGGGAATATAATTCCAGCATCTAAGAGTTTGATAATTTCTTTGTGAACAACCTCCTTTATGTTTAGGTTTAAACGCCTTTGAGGTTCAATCGACGGATTAGAGTTGTCCTCCAAAAGGATATGATGCATACACAGAGTAGAAATAATCCTCTTCAGATCAGCAATACTCCACCCAATAGCTCTTTTGTGGTCCTTTAAAACTTTACATAATTGTTTCTCTTGATGCTAATTAAGCAAGGCAAAGATTATTACAGGTAAAGATGTTCCTTCCGCTAGATACGTGTACTTTAAGTGAGTTGGCAAAGGTTTTAGTTCTAATTCTGAAGGAACATCAATGGACGGTTGAATTTTTTTTCTTTCTTGGATTAGTTCCTCAACCACGTCTACTTCCCCAAGGTCCTCATCCTCCTCATTTATTCATAGCTCCACTTCTACCATGTCTCCCAATAACATCACATCCTCTATCAAAATAATTCCCCAGCACTCTTCATTAGGCTTTGATGGGTGCCTCATAGCATTATTTATATAAAATTTCACCTCCTCATCCTCAAATCATAATCTCAATTCCTATTTATCTACATCTATCATCATTCTACTGGTAGCTAAAAAGGGTCTACCCAAAATGATGGGGATTTCATGGCTTTCATCTTCCATGTCTAAGATTATAAAATTAGCTAGGAAGATGAATTTATCAACCTTGATAATAACATTTTCAACAATTCCTACAGGAGTTTTTACTGATCTTTCTGCTAGTTGGAGTAGAACAGAAGTAGGCTTTAAGTGATCTATTCCTAATTTCTTAAAGATGTAAAAAAACACTAGAATTATGGATGCACCAAGGTCACAAAGAGCTTTTTGGAATGAATAGTTCCCAATAGTGCATGGGATAGTGAAACTACCTGGGTCCTTTCTCTTGAGGGGGATCTTTTGCTGAAGGATAGCACTACACACTTCTGTTAAAGCCACAGTCTCCTTCTCATCAATCCTTCTTTTTTTTGATAGAATATCCTTCATAAACTGAGCATAGCTGGGCGTTGGCTCTAATACTTCAGCAAATAGAATATTTATGTGATGAGTTTTAAAGGTTTCTAAGAATTTTTGAAATTGGGCATCCAATTTCTCTCTTGCCATTCGCTGAGGGTAAGGGATGTGTGAGGTAAACTGAGGCTGGTTATTTAGGTGAGCTTTTTCTGATTCCCTTATTTCCTTCTTCTCATTCTTACCCATTACTTCTTCCTCCCCTTGTTCCTCTCTTGTTGCTGTGATTGTATTTTCAGCCTTCTTATGCACAACCGGTTCCATTATTCTACTACTCCTCAAGGTTATAGAGTTTCCCGATTCACTCTCACACTCACAAATGACTCCCACTAAAACTAGTTTCTCTAATTGGCTCATGATCTCTTTTAATTTTTATTCAATTCTTTTTACTGCCTCTTCTTGCCTTAAGAGAGTATGTTCGTGTTGATTTAGTGTAGCATCTATTTTATTCAAAGATGCTCAAACCTTTCCAGTTACAATGGCTTTGTTAGCTAGGTTTTGATATTGTAATTTTACTTCTTTTACATTCAATTTATGAATGATGTTACTTCAATTTCAATTTTTTATGCAGACCTGTTAATACTTATATGCATGTTAGGATGATGGTCTAATTTCTATCTTATTTGGTCTACTTATATGTATCACTATTCATTTAGATTTACTACTCGCTCAGCATAATTTTCAATGATCATATTTTCGATATGATGTTTATTTCAAATTTCATATATACTTTAGTATTATATATATTATTGCCTTACCTTGTTGCAGTTACTAGTCTTAAGATAAGTTATTAATATTTTATTTATAACTTCCCGTTTACTTGTGGCTAGTTGCACCTATAATTTGGTCATTATTGTTCAAGTTAAATGTGATATTCTAAAATATTAGAAATCATTAAACAGCCTAAAATGTACTTAAACAATTATCTACACAAGATTTTTTTCTTTTCTTGGCTGATGTCATGGCAAGTAAAGACCAATATGTCAGATATAAAGCTTTTTGAAGAGTCTGTGTCAGGTGAGGAACAAGAATAAGAGGATGATCCTTCTATGTCTACTTAGTTATAACTGATGCTTTATTTAGAAGAAAGTAATCTTTAGCTTTTCATTCTCTCTATTTTTATTACATTTTGGCTTGTAATAATTAACTTCAATACTTACATATTTCTTATTTTAGCACTGTTATATCAGAGATGTTTACCTTTTCTGCCCTCTTTAATACTGCATGAACGTGATGAATAAATGTATTTATATCCTTTTTGCTTCTGCATTCTGTGGTGAATGTTTGCTTATTGCAATATTGTACTCCAAAATTATATCATTATTATCACATAATAATTCGGGGCACAATTACTCCTATTTCAGATATCTAAGTACTTAGCTACTTAAATGTCCCGACAGGATTAGAGTGGATATTATAAATGTCTCTTAGTGGAGATTTATAGTGTTGGCACTAATCCAGGGTTTTACTTAGTAATAACTCATCCCGTGGCTAATGTTGTTTCATTGGCGCAAGCAGCGGGGTGGGGCACTACAAAGCTTAAAGTTTGCTAAAAAAACTAGACTATATAGAGGAGTCAATACCTAGGCATGCCCGAGCACAAGTACAATTTTTGCAGTTCAGGATTGGGGGTTAATCACGCCCATAATAGTAAAATTTTTCTAAAGCCAGCAATAACCTGATGCTTGGGTGCTTATGCATGCCTAAGTGATGAATCCATAAATTACATTTAAAATAAAGAGAAAAATTTATTTATTTAAGATATTTTTGCTGTTCCTAAATCAAATTTCTATATCTTTTTCAGGAAATAGATTCTAAAGGAGCTCTAGGGCATTTTTGCAATTTTATAAAAAAATATAACAAATTATTCCACTACAGCGCGCTGCAGCGCGCGGTCGCGTGCCGCCGCAGGCTGTAGCGGAAACATTTAAACCTTGTTAAATAGGCCCCAATTAAATGAATAGTATTTTTTGCGAAATTCACCGCTACAGCGTGCGGTCGCGCACTGCAGCGGCTTATCGCGGAAATATTTATGATTATTAAATGGGGGCTCAACTAAATGAATAATGCTTTCTGCGAAATTCACCGCTACAGCGCGCGGTCGCGCACTGCCGCGGTGTATCGCGGAAATATTTATGATTATTAAATGGGGCTCAACTAATTGAATACTGTTTTCTGCGGAATACACCGCTAAAGCACGCGGTCGCGCGCTGCCGCGGTGTATCGCGGAAGACTTGGCTAAATAATTCGGGCCTCCCAACTAATTGAACAGTAATTTTTGCAGAATTTTCCGCTACAGCGCGCAGTCGCACACTGCAGCGGTCTGCCGCGGAAGACTTGGCTAAATAACTCGGACTGCCCAACTAATTGAACAGTATTTTTTGCGGAATTCCCTGCTACAGCGCGCGGTCGCGCGCTACAGGGCGCTACAGCACTCTGCAGCGGCCCGCCGAATTTTTCTCCAGTCAGAGCATTTAATACGGCTGGAGACATGACCTCTATCCTGAATGTTGTCTCCAGCCACCATATCCTGCAGCAGCCATTTTTGTAAAGCTTTGTGGTGATGTGTGGCTTAAAAAATGGGATTATTATCACCTCACCCTAAATTAAAAAATAATGTAATGATGAATTCAGTATTTTTAAAGAAGAAATCTAGTTGCTTATGAGGAGGAGCATGCAGCCCCCCTTCCTATAAATACCCCTCCTCTTGACTAGAGGAGGGTTCACAATTTTAGCAAGAATTGCCTAAGTAAAGAGGAGAGTCAAAGAAAGAGAGAACTCCCCAAGGGTGACAAAGCAAGCTTTTTGCAAAGGGAGAAGAGGAAGAAGGCAGCACTAGCACCCTAAGGAGAAGGTAATTAGAAGGAGAAGAAGAATCCCGGAGAACTTTTACAGAGCGTTCCTAGTATCTTCTAAACTCAATCTTGTATTTTCTTTTTAGTGACCATGAAAGGGTCTTTTGCTATGTATGTGTTTTCCTCATTTTCTTATGTAATGAGTAGCTAAACTCCCCTTGGGGAGGGTTGGGATGAAGTCCCATTTTGCATGATGTAATACTATTGTGTGAATATTTTCCCTTAAGCATGATGTAATTGTGATTTAAATACCTCACTAAGAAATTTCTATCAAATTAATCTTGATGTATTTATAAGAAAAGAACTAAAGTATCCAAGATCTAATAGTCTTGTGCTCCTTAGCTCACCTTTGGTGGGATGCTAGATTTTGAGTGCATGGACGCTTAGAACCATGTGAGAAGGATCTTGAGCTCAATGCACCTCAATTTAAGCTCAACCAAAGAGTTGATGCAAGTGATATTAAGACCCACTATTTGAGCTCCTTAGCTCCACATAATTGAGATTGAGAAATGAAGTGTTGAGTGCTCATGAACTAAGTGACATAGTTATTGAGCCCAACATGTGATTCTCTCATCTCAACTATATGAGATGCGAAGTGATGCTCGTAGTGAAAAAATAATGCTTGTGAGATATTGAGATTTAAAAAAATTTAAACTCTCCTTAAATAAGGAGAAAATAAATTAACTTTAATACTCAAGAATCTTCCAAGAATCTTTGTGCGAAAGTAGAACCGAATGTGAGTTCATTTTGTACACGAGATTTGAACTTGTAAGCCTTTGAGCTAGACTAAAGGACAATAATGTGCACTTGATTTCAATTAAACTAAATGATAAAGCTTGAGAAACAATTCCACACAAGTATTATATCATTGCATGTGGGATGGGCCCAACTCTCCTCTTTCTTTAAAACTTGTTATTTATTTAGTGAATATTCGTACTAATTTGTAGATCAACCAACCAATATAAACTATAGCTTAAACATTAGTGAGAATAGATATACTTTAGTGCCAAATCAACCAATTCTCTGTGGTTCGATAAATTCCCGGAAAGTCATACTTCCAACTTATTACTTCAGACCACGTACACTTGCGTGCAAGTGCAGACGTGTATTTACAATCTGTCAAGTTTTTGGCGCCGTTGCCGGGGAATTAGTTTTTGAATTGAACTAAAGCTAATCTATAAGTAGCTAGCAATTTAAGCATTTGATTTTATCTCTTCTTGCTTTACATTGTCTAGTGTAATTATCAAGCTAACATTTTATTTTTTTTTTTGTTTATTTTCATTTTCAAAATATATCTATTTGATCTGTATGCTAAATCGTTCTTGATAAGCTTTAGTGAAACTTGTATGAGTAAAAGAGTCTGTACTGAATATCTGTTTGATCATGAAATAGAACGAACATACTTACAAGCTAGGCGAGAATGAAACTTATCAAACTAACAAATTGAGATGGACACTTTCACAAAAAACTTAGAAGAGCCTAGGGGTAAAGCACTTAGAGATTATGCACTAACCACTATTATGGGCATTCCTCATGCGATTGTAAGGCCGAATATAGAAGCCAATAATTTTGAAATCAAACCCTCTACGCTGAGTATGGTATAAAACAATCAGTTTGGAGGATTAGCCACTGAAGATCCAAATTTACATATTTCAACCTTCCGTGAAATATGTGATACCTTCAAGTTTAACGGCGTCTACGACGACGCGGTTAAATTAAGGCTATTTCCTTTTTCACTGAGAGATAGAGCCAAGAATTGGCTCAGCTCTTTACTGAGTGATTCCATCCGTGCTTGGGATGATTTGGCTAAGAAATTCTTAGCCAAATACTTCCCTCCAGCTAAAACTGCACGGTTGAGAATTGAGATCACCAGCTTTACTCAGATGGAATGTGAGACTATCTATGATGGGTGAGAACGCTTTAAGGAGTACCTCAGACATTCCCCGCATCATGGGTTCCCTCTCTGGATGCAAGTTCAAACCTTTTATAATGGTTTGAACGCTCCGACGAGGACACTCATTGATGCAGCAGCCGGGGGATCCATTAGTGGAAAAACCCAAGAGGAAGCCTATGACCTCTTGGAAGAAATGGCAAACAACGCTTACCAATGGCCACTTCTAAGGAATAATTCCAAGGATAAAAAAGAGTGTAATTCACTAGGAAACTCACAGAAAATCCTAGAATTGCAAAATCAAATTTCCAAACTTAATAAGAAGCTAGAATATGGTTATATAAGCCCTTTACAGGAGAATGATGGGGAAGTGAGAGATGTTCATATGATCATGAATCATGGAAGGAATGGAGAAAGATTCGAAATTTCTCTAAAAGAATTTAGAAACTCCACTATTGAATTCATAAATAAAATTGACGCCACACTAAACAGGCATGAGCACACTCTCCTCAGGCAAGAGGAGATGGTTAAGAGAATTGAACAAAAATTGAAAGATATAATAAAGCAGCTAGAACAACCTTCACTAGTCGGGGTGATCAGGGAATATGAAAATGAATCAGGTAATGCAATCACCTTAAGAAGTGGAAGGGTTGCTCATGAGATTGTAAGAAAAGAGAATAGTGAAGATATCACTAAATCTAGAGGGAAAAAAGAGGAAGAAGAAACAATTAGGACAGAAGAGATTGTGGCAAGGGATGCCGCAGGAGATGAACATAGAGACGCACCTAAGGAAACCCCTCATATACCTTATCCTCAGCGTATGGCTAAGGAGAAACTCGATGTCCAATATCAAAAATTTATTAAGACTTTTAAAACTCTTCACATCAATATCCCATTCGCTGAAGCCCTCGAACAAATGCCTAGTTATGCTAAGTTTATGAAAGACATCCTATCCAAGAGAAGGAAGATCGATGAAAAGGAGACTGTGGCATTAACTGAGGAATGTGGTGCAATCCTTCAAAGAAAAATTCCCATTAAAAAGAAGGATCCTGGGAGTTTCACTATCCCATGCACGATTTGATGCCAATCTTTTCAAAAAGCCCTTTGTGATCTTGGCGCTTTTGTTAATTTGATGCCTTTCTACATATTCAAAAAACTAGAAATTGATCAGTTAAAACCTACCTCTGTTCTACTCCAATTTGCCGATAGATCTGTAAAATCTCCCTTATGAATTGTGGAAAATATACTTGTAAAGGTTGACAAGTTTATCTTCCTGGTAGACTTCATAATCTTGGACATGGAAGATGAAAATCAAGAGATTCCTATTATTTTAGGTAGATCTTTCTTGGCCACAGGACGAACCTTAATTGATGTAGACAAGGGGGAATTGATGTTGCGTTATGGAGAGGAAGAGATTAAATTCCATATAAATGATTCTATGAAACACCCTTCAAAGTTAAATGAGGATTGTTGGGAGGTCAATTTATTAGAAGAAGTTGGGTCATTGGAAGATGTGAGAGAAGAGGGAATGGTGGGAAGTGAGGAATACGAAGTTTCCACTGAAATGGAAGATATTGAAGATTTAATTGAGGAAAGGAAGACGATTCAACCTTCGATAATTTTCCCGCCTAAAATTGAATTAAAACCTCTTCCCTCACACTTAAAATACATATACCTAAGAGAAGATAAATCACTTCCTGTAATAATCTCCGCTTTGTTAACTAAACATCAAGAGAATCTTTTATGTAACGTTTTAAAAGATCATAAGGGTGCAATAGGATGGAGTATTGCGGACTTGAAAGGGGTTAGCCCAACTCTGTGTATGCATCGTATCTAATTGGAGGACAACTCTAAGCCTTCAATTGAATCTCAGCGGCGATTAAACCCTAACATCAAAGAAGTAGTTCATAAGGAAATCATCAAACTCTTAGATGCTGGGATCATTTTTCCCATCTCTGTCAGCCCTTGGGTGAGCCCTATACATGTGGTTCCCAAAAAGAGTGGGATGACCGTTGTTCTCAACAGCAACAATGAGCTAATCCCCACTAGGACTGTGACTGGTTGGCGAGTTTGCATTGATTATAGGAGATTAAATAAAGCAACTCGAAAAGACCATTATCCCCTTCCTTTTATTGACCAAATGCTTGATAGATTAGCAGGAAATCCTTATTTCTGTTTTCTTGATGGTTATTCTGGATACAATCAAATCCTAATTACACCCGAAGACCAAGAGAAAACAACATTTACCTGCCCCTTTGGAACCTTCGCCTTTAGGAGAATGCCTTTCGGTTTGTGTAATGCTCCAGCTACTTTTCAACGTTGCATGATGGCTATTTTCTCTGACATGATAGGACAATTCTTAGAAATTTTTATGAATGATTTTTCTGTGGTTGGCACCTCTTTTGATCATTGCCTAACTAATCTGGGAAAGGTGTTAAAAAGATGTGAAGATTCTAACTTAATCTTGAATTAGGAAAAGTGTCATTTAATGGTTGAAGAAGGTATCATTCTTGGTCATTTAATTTTGAGGAGGGGGATAGAGGTGGATAAAGTTAAAATTGAAGTAATTGAAAAACTTCCTCCTCCCATCAATGTTAAAGGAATTATAAGCTTTCTAGGGCATGCTGGTTTTTATCACAGATTTATTAAGGATTTTTCAAACATAAGTATGTCAATTTGTAGATTGCTTGGAAAGGATGTTGAGTTCAATTTTGATAACAATTGTCTGAAAGGATTCAATACATTAAAAACTTTCTTATCTCCGCTCCAATAATTTCTACTCCAATCTGGGATTCACCTTTTGAAATTATGTGTGATGCGAGTGACATTGCTGTAGGCGTTGTTCTAGGGCAACGAAGAGAGCGAACCTTCTATTCGATTTACTATGCTAGTAAACTCCTTGATGATGCTCAAAGAAATTACACCACCACAGAAAAGGAGCTTTTAGCTGTCATTTTTGCTTTTACTAAATTAAGGTCATATCTCATCGGGTCTAAGACCATCGTTTACACGGATCATGCCGCAATTAAGTATCTCCTCCAAAATAAAGAGGCAAAACCATCTTTGATACGATGGGTGTTGCTCTTACAAGAATTTGATCTTGAAATACGGGATAAGAAGGGGAGTGGAAATGTGCTTGCTGACCATTTTTCCAGATTGACCCACATTGATCATGAAAATTCGACAGAAATTAGTGAATCCTTTCCCGACGAGAAACTCTATGAGGTAGCTACAAATGATCCTCCCTGGTTCGCTAATATTGCAAACTACATTGCAGAAGGAATCATACCAAAAGATATGAGTTACCAACAAAAAAAGAAATTTTTTGCGGATATAAAAAATTATTTTTGGTATGATCCATTTCTGTATAAATGTTGCAATGATCAACCCCTAAGGAGATGTGTTCCTGACGCTGACACCAGGAATATTCTCTTCCACTTCCACACGTCTCCTTATGGAGGACACCATGGATTGAGCGAACGGCTGCGAAGGTGCTTCAATCTGGATTCGTTTGGCCCCATCTATTCAAGGATGCCACTAATTTCGTCAAAAGTTGTGATAAGTGCCAAAGAACAGGGAACTTAACAAAAAGGGACGAGCTTCCTTTAACTGGGATTTCTGAAGTTGAACTATTCGATGTTTGGGGAATTGACTTCATGGGACCTTTCCTCTCTTCCCAGACCAATCTGTATATCCTTGTGGCAGTTGAATATGTTTCAAAATGGGTTGAAGTTGTAGTATGTATTAACAATGATGCTAAAACTGTGATCAAATTTCTCAAGGAACACGTGCTAGCTAGATTTGGAACACCCAGATTCTTGATCAGTGATAGGGGAAAATACTTCTGCAATAGGCAGTTAGAGAATATATTAGAAAGCTATGGGGTAAGACACAAGGTGGGTACACCCTACCACCCTCAAACCAGCGGGCAAGTTGAAGTCTCCAATAGAGAACTAAAATAAATTTTAAAAAAAACTGTAAATCAAAATAGAAAAAACTGGACTGCAAAACTCCAAGATGCCCTTTGGGCTTATAGAACTGCTATCAAGACCCCTCTAGGAATGTCCCTGTATAAGCTCATTTATGGAAAAGCATGTCACCTTCCGGTGGAACTTAAACACCGTGCCTTTTGGGCAATAAAGAAATTAAATTTTGACAACCAAAAGGCAGGGGCGCAGAGACTGCTGCAGCTAACTGAACTTGATGAATTTAGGTTAAATGCCTACGAGAATGCCAAGTTGTATAAAGAAAAAACAAAAAAATAGCATTACAAGCTAATTAAACCTAAGCACCTCCAACCAGGAATGAAGGTATTGCTTTTTAACTCCAAATTAAGATTTTTTCCTGAAAAACTAAAATCACGTTGGACAGGACCATTCACCATAATTAAAGTTTTTCCTCATGGAGCTGTCGAAGTTGCCTCAAATAAAAGCTCTTTTAAGGTGAATGGAAATCGTCTAAAATTATACTTGGAGGAAGGAGACTTACAAGAGAAGGGAGGGTGGACCCTTCAAGACCTCCCAGATGAGGGAATCACATAAGCTCCTTCATGTGTCAAGCTGAGACACTAAAACCAGCGCTTGTTGGGAGGCAACCCAAAAATTAACTAAGTTGTATTTATTATTTTTCATTTTTTCTTTTTATCCTTATTGTAGTTTGCTTTTATTTTTTGAGATTGCAATTTATGAATTCTCATATTCCCGCATTTATTGAGTTATTCTTAATTGACATATTTTTTCTGAATTATTCAAAAGAAATGAAAATCACAAAAATACAAAAATCAAATGAGATATGAGTAAAAGAATGCTTAGCAAAAAAATTGAATAAATGAATTATTTCGCAATCAAATGTGAGATTGAGGAATGAATGGAGGAAAATTTAAATCTCCAAAAATTTAAAATAAATGCTTGAGCTAAGTGTGGGGGAATGAATGCAGCGGCTTATCGCGGAAATATTTATGATTATTAAATTGGGGCTCAACTAAATGAACAGTGCTTTCTGCGGAATTCACCACTACAGCACGCGGTCGCGTGCTGTCGCGGTGAATCGCGGAAATATTTATGATTATTAAATGGGGCTCAACTAATTGAATAGTGTTTTCTGCGGAATTCACCGCTACAGCGCACGGTCGCTCGCTGCCGCGGTGTATAGTGGAAAACTTGGCTAAATAATTCGAGCCGCCCAACTAATTGAATAGTGTTTTCTGCGGAATTCCCCGCTACAGCGCGTGGTCGCGCGTTGCAGCGGTCTGCCGCGGAAGATTTGGCTAAATAATTCGGGCTGCCCAACTAATTGAACAGTGTCTTTTGCGGAATTCCCCGCAACAGCGCGCGGTCGCGCGCTGCAGCGGTCGGCCGCCGAAATATTTCTATACAATCGGGAAAATGAACTAATTGAACAGTGTCTTTCGTAGAATTCCCCGCTACAGCGCACGGTCGCACGCTGCAGCGATCTACAGCAGAGGACTTGGCTAGAATTGCTTGGAACCAAGGCATGCAGCAGCGCACTCCAACGCGCTGCAGCGCGCTGCAGCGGCCGCCGAATTTTTCTCCAGTTAGAGCATTTAATGCTGCTAGAGACATGACCTCTATCCTGAATGTTATCTCCATCCACCATATCCTGCAGCAGCCATTTTTGTAAAACTTTGAGGTAATGTGTCGCTTAAAAATGAGATTATTGTCACCTCACTCTAAATTAAAAAATAATGCAATGATGAATTCAGTATTTTTAAAGAAGAAATTTGGTTGCTTATGATGAGAAGCATGCAGTCCCTCCTTCCTATAAATACCCCTCCTCTTGACTAGAGGAGGGTTCATAATTTTAGCAAGAATTACCTAAGTAAAGAGGAGAGCTAAAGAAATAGAGAACTCCCCAAGGGAGACAAAGCAAATTTTTTACAAAGGGAGAAGAGGAAGAAGGCAGCACTAACATCCTAAGGAGAAGATAATTAGAAGGAGAAGAAGAATCCCGGAGAACTTCTACGGAGCGTTCCTAGTATCTTCTAAACTTATTCTTGTATTTTCTTTTTAGTTGACCATGAAAGGGTCTTTTGCTATGTATGTGTTTTCCTCATTTTCTTGTGTAATGAGTAGCTAAACTCCCCTTGGGGAGGGTTGGGATGAAGTCCCATTTTGCATGATGTAATATTATTGTGTGAATATTTTCCCTTAAGCATGATGTAATTGTGATTTAAATGCCTTACTAAGAAATTTCTATCAAATTAATCTAATAGTCTTCTACTCCTTAGCTCACCTTTGGTGGGATGCTAGATTTTGAGTGCATGAACACTTAAAACCATGTGAGAAGGATATTGAGCTCAATGCACCTCAATCTAAGCTCAACCAAAGAGTTGATGCAAGTGATGCTAAGACCCACTATTTAAGCTCCTTAGCTTCACATAATTGAGATTGAGAAATGAAGTGTTAAGTGCTCATGAACTAAGTGACATAGTCATTGAGCCCAACATGTGATTCTCTCATCTCAACTATATGAGATGCGAAGTGATGCTCGTAGTGGAAAATCAATGCTTGTGATATCTTGAGATTTAAGAAAATTTAAACTCTTCTTAAATAAGGAGAAAATTAATTAACTTTAATTCTCAAGAATCTTCCAAGAATCTTTGTGCTAAAGTAGAACCAAATGTGAGTTCATTTTGTGCACGAGATTTGAATTTGTAAGCCTTTGAGCTAGACTAAAGGACAACAATGTGCACTTGATTTCAATAAAACTAAATGATAAAGCTTGAGAAATAATTTCACACAAGTATTATATCATTGCATGTGGGATGGACCCAACTCTCCTCTTTCTTTAAAACTTGTTATTTACTTAGTGAATATTCGTGCTAATTTTTAGTCCAACCAACCAATATAAACTATAGCTTAAACATTCATGAAAATAGATATACTTTAGTGCCAAACCAACCAATTCTCTGTGGTTCGATAAATTTCCGGAAAGTCACACTTTCCACTTATTACTTCAGACCACGTACACTTGCGTGCAAGCGCAGACGTGTATTTACAGTCTGTCACTAAGCACCGAAGGAATTTGATTAGGTGTAATGAGTCAAACCTTGTGTGCTTGGGGGCATCCATACATCTACAGTTCTTCAAACAACAGAGCCAAAGACTGAACCTGGAAGACATCAATAAGTCAATTCAAAAAAAAAATCAAGATAGTGACCTGGGCACATGTGCACCCAAGCACAGTGTGCATCATATGTCAGCTAAAGGATCCCAAGAGCCCGACACCTAAGAACACCTAGGCACCGGGCATTAAATGAAATTTTTTTGGTGAAATTGGAGTGGTGATCTCCTAGTTGAACTTTAATTGGTCCAAATGAAACATGAAAATACATGGCCAATATATATGAGTTATGGGGTTCAATTAGAGGCTATCTTATATCTTAATGTTGGGGAATTTTAAAGGCATTATTTCCTTGGCATATAAGATAGGGATAAGGATGATTTGTGATATAATAAATGTGATGCAAGGTTGAAAGCAGTGAGCTGATGATTGTGCAATGGCTGAGGTGTAAGGAGGAAGAAGTTACAGGAGGATTAGGAAAAACTTGAGAACTTCTTAAGAGGGAGATATTTCTTATATCTTCATCTTATTATTATAGTGAAATATTTGTGATTTAGCTCCATAATTTTTCCTTAGTTCTTGGAGTTCCGTGCAAGATCTATGTGTGATCTATTTATTCCATATTTTTCTCATTATTCTATTGCATCTTTTTTGTGCTCTCAAAAGTAATAGAGCTAAAGTTTCACTCAAATTTTCATGACTTCCCCATTCATGTTTGATAACTTGAACTATAGTGTGGTTGGCACTCTAAACCATATATATATTTGTATATGTGAGAGATTGACCTTTTTCAAGTGCGAGTGGCAGCATTGATAAAATATGGGAAAATTTAACATAATAAGAGTTCTAGAAGATGCTGATGGACGGTTCGCTGTATCATAAAAATGTTGTACCTTCCTTTAGAAGGCATCGTGAAGAAGCTAAAAAAGATGGTGAGTCTTGAACATAATAGCCATAGAAATGATTTGAATGTCCTTGAGTTTTGTGTGGTATTCAACATTGTACAAGAAAATCATCGTGAATTTGACAAGGATGAAAGAATAGCCCTTAGTATTAAGTATTGTGTTCCTGATGAAGAGGATATTTAATATGAAGATGGCAAACTACGTCTCTATGACAAAGCATGTAAGCTACTTCAACACCATCATGAGCTAGATGAGCTTGGTGAATGACCAGTTTGGCAAAGAGGTCCGAGCATTTCTATTGCTATCTTTGTAGCCAGAAAGCAAGGATGCTTTCGTAACTATGAAGAGCAGCTAAATTGGAGATGGTACTATGAAGTTTAATGAAATGGTCTGGCTAATCCTAAATGAGGAGTTGTGCAGAAAATATGGCGGGTAGGTATCAACATATGATGCCTTGAATGTTGAAAGTAGAGGAACGAGTTGGGGACGAGACTCGAAGTCAAGCCGACGCAACTTGAGGAAAAAGAAGTCGGTGAGCTAAGCTAAATGTTGGAACTATGAAAAAGAGGGCCATCTCTTCCGGGATTACATGCATCGAAGTAAAGCTAGATGCACAAAACGAGAGAAAGGCGACGCAGCAAGCACAGCACTAGCAAATCTTGAAGAGGCACTAACCATGTCATGAGACTATACAACATCTTGGGTGATGGCTTCAAAAGAGTTGTGCCATGAAATTCTAGCAATGTGGTGTTTAAGATATTATAAAATAGGCCTAAGCATGTGAGATGGCGAAATAATCATGGTTATTTATAAATATCTTGGTTTAGGTGTTAAGTATGTATTATTTAAAATTTTGGTGTTTAGTATATAAAAAACTCAGATTTTACTTTTATAACAAATCTTATTATATTTATAAATCTATGATTAAGTTGTTGTTTAGCCGAATATAATCAAGTATGATATTTTGTTCATTTAATAAGAAATCAAGCTTCAAATATTTATTCAAGTTTAGCTTATTAATTAAGCCAAACCTAAGCTTCTCTATGACTAAGCCCTTTGTGAAAAATAAGCTTTTTGACAACTCTAAATAGGATTTGAAAAGTTAAGGCTATTGTGTTTGTTCTCTCCCAACTCTAATGCCTCTTAGGGATTGAATGGCTTGGGATTAATCTGATTCGTTAATTAAATTTGCACATCATAAGATATGTTTTATTTTAATTAGGCGGCTTCAAATATGAAACGATCATAGAATTTGGACTTAAGGACCTGTGACATAGAAATCCTAAGTCTTAATCATTGTTTTAAGGACGAACAAGTGCATATTTCTGAGCCGACATTACAAGCTTGTGATTTTAATTGTTGAGTTAATCACTATGAACTATCAAATTTACATTGGATCATATTGATCAAATTAGGAACTGCAAGCAAGTATGAACTTATATGTTGGTTTTGGAGCGCTTGTCCATATTAAATTGGATCCAAATATGGAATGCTACAGGACCACTCTAAGAACTTCCCTTGATCATTCAAATAAGACACAAAGATCACAATTTAAGTATCTTTCAAGCTCTATACTTAATGACCTTGATCATCTATAGCTTCTAATGATAGGGTCGATTGACTAAGGCTCCAAAATGATTTCACGATCGTTGCGTCACTTACATCGTAATGATACAAGTTGTCATTGAAATTTGCGAGTTGTGCTCTAGATTTATCCATTGTGTCAACCGTAAAAATTTAGAATTAACTAATAACGTTGGTCATCTTGTTTTCTCATCCTCAATAAATCGATGTAATCTAACAAAAAATTGATGGTCTGCCTACTTGCCTTTCAGTGTTGAATCAACACTTTCAGGATGATCAGCTCAAATTAATTACAATGTTCGAACTGATGGGCAATTTTCCATACAAAACAACCTCAGCTGAAGTGAAACTTCAACAAATTTCTACCATTAAACATCAAAATCAGACAATTAGCAACCCACTATGCAAATTAAATGACATCAGAATCAAAGCACAGTACCACCAAACGTACAGCAAATGTTGCATCAGAAAAAACACAGAAAGCAAACTTTGTAAACTCTTTAAATTAAGCTCAAAGAAGTATTTGATTGTTAGAGAATTCCACATACTATAGCAGCATTAGGGTCAGAGAATAGGTGAAAGATATGCACATCATAAATGCTTAGATGCTATGTTATGTAAAAACACGGGAAAAAAAAAACAGGGGGAATCTTCAAACCAAGCCCTAATGTTTCGGCATCACCTGATCAGCTGGCTCCATTTTTTCTCCGTCCGAAAGGCCCCCCCCATCATCTTCTTAAATTCATCAAAATTGACGCATCCATCGCCGTCGGAATCGACGGATTGGATCATCCGCGAGCAATCCTTAGGGGAGCATCTCTCACCCAGCCTCCCGAGCACCTGATGAAGCTCCTTCACAGAGATCAGGCCGTTCCCATCCAGATCGTATATATTGAACGCGTCCTTGATATCGGCATCCCCCTGAGCAGGAGCATCGCCGGGGCGGTTGAATCGAGCGAATTCACCGAGATCGACGTATCCATCCCGATTGGCGTCCATTTCCTGGATCATGGAGCTAAGCTCTTCGCTTGAGACGTCGGATCCAAGGGCGCGGAGGACCTTTCCAAGCTCCGATGCTGTTATCTTTCCGTCACCATCGGCGTCGAAGCGGTTGAATACCTTTTGCACTTCTTCCATGCTGCGAATCCCGGCTGGTGCGCTCTCCATTGAACGATTGGAAGGTGGATTTTCTTCTGGTTATCGGTTTGTTCTTATGAGATGGGATTTGTGGAGTGATGGAATTGAATATAAATAGGAGGGGGATCGCTTTGTTGAACGCGCGGTGAACGCGTAAGGCGTTAGGGGTGGGATTGTGTATGTGAGAAGGGTTGTTGTCCCGGGTGAAAGATGCCCCTCGTGATGACGCGTGGTCGTGTCGGTGTGTGATCAGATGCCATGTGTCGGATGCGGATTGACGGCGCTCCGCGTAATACACGCGTCGGCTTAGTGCCGTACTTATCGGTTTTCAACTATAGTCATCTGAAGCTAAGGTTCCGTTCCATTGGTTTCTCTTCTTCTCTTTCCGGTGTATCCTTGGGGTTATCACTGTTACCTTCTTTTAGGGACTCTAAAAGATTATATTTATCTAGTGGCAAGGTACTCTCCATTATAAAAATATTATTTACAATATATTTATCTTATTAACTCACTTTTTCAAAATAAAAAAACACTAATATGCTACTATTCCTAATAGTATTGTTTAAGATTTTGAGGCTCAAAAGTAATCTCACTTTCCTCTTTAAAAGCAGAATTCTACCTTCTACACATCTCATGCTTGGGAAGCCTTTCTGTAGTTAAGGACGGAGGTCCTTCGACATTTTCGATTCCCCTTTTTGTGAAAGATTGGGGGCTAACGTTTGTCATTTCACAAGAAGCCTTAGTTTACATACTTATATGAAAATGTTTATCTAGTTCTTTCTTGATGTTGTAGTCTCTATGCTAGCCAACAAAAATTTTTACTAACTCCTTTACTAAAACTAAACAGTAGTTGACATATGCTCAAATTTGTGTGAAGATTACTTGAATTTGAGTTTACCTATCAACATTCAAATTGATATAATGGCATTTTAATGTCCAATTGGTAGAATATGGGTGGAAACCAAGGTCATACTCCACCTATGAGGCTTTTGTTTTAGGAATAAATAAATGTGATTGTAGCATAAAAGTTTCACCTTCTAAAGAATCTCATGGTTGTTCTAGGCACAGAACCTCTTTTGTATGACCAGCTCCTATTGTTACTTATGCAACTCCTGCTACAATTATTGCACTTCATTTTTCTCCTCAATACTTGTGGTGGCTAATGTGGTTGTAGTTTCTATTACTATATGCTACTCCCACAAAAATTGATTGCTATCTTTACACACTCATTATAATAATCTGCTCCTCCACCCAGCTCCTCTTTAAACCTTATCCAACAACCTTCCTTTAATTCTAACCTTTCTTCATCTATTAAACATAAGGATAGCATATATCTAGAAAATCATGATGATGTTAAGGAATGAGATCGGGGTTTGACTGCTGAGTCATCGAAGCAATACACAAAATATCAACCAACCCAAGTAAGCAATAAACACAGCACAACAATCCAAACACAAGCCACAAGCATTCGAACACAAAAGATTTTACGTGAAAATTTTAAGAATGTAATAAATCACGAAGCTACACAACCATAAAAAAAGTTCACTATCAAAGATATGAATACAGAGTTACATAGAATTTATCAATCACTGAAGGATGAAAGGAATCACTCCCTTTGAGTTTCATCTTCTTATGCTCTTAGATTTCTCCGTCATTCTCACTCTAGGGTTTCAACCTTCTTATCCACCACAAAGCTTTCTCAAATAATTTAGAACACACACAAACCCAGTCAAATAAGTTAGCTAATATATAGAGCACAAAACAACCCCTAATGTGCTCTAAACAGCTCATGGGATACGTATGATTTAAGTAGAGTCATCGCAAGCGCTTGGGAGCCCAAACCTCGGGCTTGGGCCTTCTTTACGAGTCCATATCTGACTTCCTATTGCTGTTGCACCCACTTGGGAACCTAGGCATCTGGTTCACTTCCAACTGCTATTAGGCGTTCAGGGGAGCGCCTGAACGCATGGATCTCGACATGTAGCTGCTATTGCACTCCCAGGGGCGTGCCTAGGTTCCAGACTTGTTGTTTGCAGGTGTAGACCCACCGCGACTCTATTTACACCACCCTTGATGATTAAATTGATCTCCACATCATAACAACCTCTAACTTGGAGACTAATTTCTATCTATTTATCTTCAACCATGAATTCTTTCATCTTGATTTCCATCCTTGCAAATGATGTGGTGTAACGACCCTTGGTCGTTACTAAAATGGACGTTAACATCCCCGCTCAATCTTATTGTTTGTAAAATACCCGCTATGGTTTGTTTTGCGTTTATTAACAGCAATTTTCTATTCTTTTTCTATTGATTTCCCTGCTAAATTTTGTTTTATGTTAACATCCCACAAATCATGTTTCACACTATAATCAATTTTATTCATTAACCTTAGTTTATATATATATATATATATATATATATATATATATAATTGTATGAAAATTTTAAAACAGCAACATTTAAGTTTTAAATGGTGAGAGGAAACCCATTTCTATATACTGTCGATTCATTCTTTGCCACCGCATCACAAAAATGGTGTCTCCATAAGGCGTGACATCCCTTATGGAAGAGGAGTGATGCTTCAACAAAGACCGATGGAGTGTATTTAGGCAATTGAACCCTACGACTCCTGAACAACAAACCATCGCAGCTCTCGTGCAACCCCAATGTAACAACTCAAGGTTGTTACATTGCTTAATCATGATCAACAAAACCCTAATCACATCATTAATAGGTTCTAAATAGCCTTGGGACCTGACCCTAAGAAATTAGGATCAAAATGATCAAGGAATAATTATTGATTATTTTAATAATTTAAATATTCTAAATCATAATCCCTATATATAAAGCGCTGTGAGGGGATCCTACTAAAAAACCTTGAGCCTAATTTGGATCCCAGATAGTCCTAGATTAATTTTTATAGTTTTAACTTCAGAAATTTATAGAAAATAACTTATAAATTAGAATTTAAATTTTTTTGCAGTTTTAGGTCAAAGCGTCACAGAAGGATGCTATGTTTCAAGTTTCGTCACTTTTCGAGTTCTGAATTATTCATTTAAAAATTAATAAAAAATAAAACACTCACAAATTTGATAATGTTTGATCGTACACATTCGCCTCATCAAGACAGTCATATCGGTATAAAGTTTGTAATTTTTGGAGCTAAATTGGATGAAAATACAATTAGGAAAAAAAACCAGCGTTAACGCCATCAACGGCATAATGGCGGCATCAACGGCGCCGTATATCTAAGTGGTAGATCCAACAGCTCCAGTCATCTGCCGCTGAAGCGGACGGTGCAGATTAAATCAGCGCCTGACGCCATCCACGGTGAAAGTAACAATCGTTAACTGTGGTAATTGCGTCGTTAACGGGCGGGCAAACTCAAAATTACTAATTTTTCAAATGCAAAAATTGGCTCAACCATTTAACCAAATTGGGTGATTTTAGTGTCTATGGGTTCCTCACATATATGCCTACTTAAAGGACTCCTCAATTTGTAATTTAGTGGTTTTTTTTTTAATGCTTATTCATGAAACACCCCTTTTGACTGCCCTACTTTAGGATAAATTTTCAAAAATATCAACCCATAATTAATAAATTGCACCTTTTTTTGGTGTGATAAAGTAAAAATGCAAATTCAAGTGATTAAAAAAGATGTGCAATTGCTGATATTCTTATTTATATATCCCTTTTTCTTATTATTGTGCTATATCTCATGTTAGACAATAAGTCTAACACATCAAAACTAGTCTAAAAAGTTCTAGTTATTCATTTAACATTTACATAACGTAATTAAATCAGCAGAAATACTGTAAAGATAATTGAAAGCATAAAACTATATAAAACTGTACAACACTAAAGTAAAGTAAAGTAAAATTGAACTGTAAATTGAATACTGAAAATAAACCAAAATAGTAATGAATCTGAAACTGAGTAATCATATGTAAAGTTATGTTGTATGTCACTGAAACTGCACATCTAAATATGCCACAATAATGTATGCCACTGATATGCAACCAAATATCACTGAACTGTTATGAGTCATACGGTTCAATGTATACATACATCCAGTTGGGAACTGCGATGCCGATGCATCCTAAAATTCTCCAGTCAATGTATGCAATATTCTGTAACTCATAAATCATCACTGATACTCATATGTCATCACCGATACTCAACATCATGCTTATGCTCATGCTCATGCTTCTAATCTACATGAGGTAAATCCAGAAACATGAGATTGATTTTAGAGAAAAATAATTTTTCATTTTATCCCATTTGGTCAAATTAAACGAAAATTTTGTAAGAATTTCATCTTAATTTTATCGATAGGAATATACCCTTTATATTTAGCTGGTATTTTCTTCATTTGAGGACAAATTGATCATCCTTTAATCCTAACCATCCAAGCTCTCCAAGATCAAATCATTTCATTTGGATCTATCATAGTGCTTATTTATGGAGTCTATTTAATCATAATAGGGTTGGACACTTTCTTATCTCCTTAAGAGCTCTATTGATAATCAAACACTCAAAGCCCTCTCCGCTCCTCTCTCTTTTACTTCTTCCTCAAGTTTAGGACCTTTCATCCAACACCTTCCCAAAGACTAAAAGAGCATCAAGAGAAGACTTCAAACTTCAATCAAGGTGATAGAAACTTATGCAAGCCATCATCATCCTCCAACCTTACTTTGTTCCCAAGGTGAATAATTAAATTTCAAAGGTACCTCATTTCCCTATTTCTTTTGTATGAAACCTAAACTCAATTCTAAGTTATGGGTGATGACTTAGATTTGATTTACATTTTCTTATGAAATGAATCTAAATCAATATTAAGTCATGTGGGATTTGCAAATCATGTCTAAGCTTAAGAGAAATGGTGAGTTTTTGGAATATTTATCTTCATGCTAATGGTAGTGTAATTGCATATATGTAATTTAAGTTTATATGCTCAAGCTCTCACATATAATAAACTAACCTTTAGATTATCACAATGATGAAATTTTATTTATATTAATATGAGATTTGTCAAATCATAGTTAGTGTTAGGATAAAATTATGAAATTTTGGAATTTTGTTTTCATTTACATGAAGATGAATATTTATATGCTCAAAGCTCTCATATGATATAGATTAACTTTTAGATTATCATAATGATAAATTTTTACTTACATTAATATGAGATTTGTCAAATCATAATTAATCTTAGGATAAAATTATAAATTTTGGAACTTTATTTTCACTTAGATGAAGATGAATATTTGTATGTTCAAAGCTCTCACATATGATAGATTTGCCTTTATATTATCATAATAATAAATTTTTATTTACATTAATATGAGATTTGTCAAATCATAGTTAGTCTTAGGATAAAATATAAAATTTTGGAACTTTGTTTTCACTTACATGAAGATGAATATTTATATGCTCAAAACTCTCACATGTGATAGATTAGCCTTATATCATCATAATGATAAATTTTTATTTACATTAATATGAGATTTGTCAAATCATAATTAGTCTTAGGATAAAATTATGAAATTTTGGAACTTTGTTTTCACTTACATAAAGATGAATAATCATATGTTCAAGCTTTTATTTAGAATAATGCTTAGAATTATGTTCATATTAATATGAGATTTGCAAAATCACATCTAATGTTAAGATAAAAATATAGATTTTTGAAAATTTTGCTTACATAAAGATGAATAATCACATGTTTAAGTTCTTATTTGTGTTAGATTAATATTTTGATTTATATTCCTATTAATATGAGGTTTACAAAATCACATCTAATATTAAGATAAAATATAGATTTTTGGAAATTTTGCTTACATAAAGATGAATAATCACATGTTCAAGTTCTTATTTGTGTTAGATTAATATTTTGATTTATGTTCATATTAATATGAGATTTGTAAAATCACATCTAATGTTAGGATAAAATATAGATTTTTGGAAATTTAAAATTTGCTCACATAAAGATGAATAATCATATGCTTAAGTTCTTAATTGTGCTATATTAATATTTAGATTTATGCTCATATTAATATGAAATTTGTAAAATCACATCTAATGTTAAGATAAAATATAGATTTTTGAAAACTTTAAATTTGCTTACATAAAAATGAATAATCATATATTCAAGTTTTAATTTAGAATAATGTTTAGATTTATGTTTATATTAATATGAGATTTGTAAAATCACATTTAACTTGGGATAAATTATAAACTTTAGATGCCCTAATTTCACTTGAAAATGAATATTTATATGTTCAAACTCTCACATGTGATATATATCAGGCAATAAATTATCATAATAATAAATTTAAGTATAAATTAATTTATGTAAAAATTTCAAAATATAATAATTTATACTTTAAATTTTGGAATTGGTGTGTTAATGATGGTAGCAATTACATAAGATTCAAGAACAGAATTCATATTGGAAGATCCATGTAATTTGATTTATTAACTCCCTAAATGCAAGCTAAACTTAAGATTAAGATCTAAATAAAAAATAATAATAAAAGAAATTATTGAAATTATAAAATTATGAAACTAATAATCTAATGAATTTTTAAATCAAATATTCAGAATAATGGAAATAATTTAACTATGAAATAAAATGCAACTTTTATTAAATAAGATTAATTAATGAGATCTCAAAAGTAATTAAGGTCATAACTCATAAAGCATGACAAAGGTATTTGAAATTCCTTGTGATATGACTGATCACAAAATGTGATTTGGTCTTAGCATTAGGAATGGATTTGGTAGATAAGATAAAGTAATTAGAAAATAAGAGGATATCATCATGTTATTTATTTCATTTACTTATTTATTTTATCCATTATGTTGCTCTATCACATTGCTTATATCAAGCATATCCACATGGCATAACATCAGCATTAGTGATGTGATTTAGTATACACTTTAAGATTTATTAGCGGTGCGATTCAATGCACATGACAGACCTAAATTTCGTGTCTGCGCTTGCATGCAAGTGTACGTGGTCTGAAGTAATAAGTGAAATGTGACTTTTAGTAATTTATCGTCCTCATGGAATGGAGTCTTGTTACTAAGTTATATTTCCTTTTACTAATACTTAGAATATTGATTTTTGGTTTTAGATAGTTCTTAAATTGATAATACAATTCACCTTATGGTAAGATATGATTTGCTTAAAAGGAGAGAGTTGGGGTTTCATTGTAGGACTTGTAAGGACTTGGTGTTGTTACTTCATTTTTGAAATATGCAAATTGATTTTTTCATGCCTATATAAATCTAGTGAACACTATTAGAATTGGAGTTAACCTCCAATTACAATAAGTTTAGATTTAGTGCAATAAGGAGAACTCCCCTTGGAGTTCTACCTTGGCACCTAAACCTTTATGAGATCGTGATTAAAATTAATCTTTAATTTCCTACATCTATGCTACCAAATATTATCTTTTAATTGCTAGATCTCACAAACATAATTTCCATCAATCTGCATCATGTGCTGACACACGCAATTTAGCTAGATGAGAGGATGCATTGGGTTCAATAGACTATGTCACATCATCCGTTGGGTTTCCAACATTCTCCCATCCCTTCTACTTTGCTGAGTCACAGAGCATAAATTGATTGTAACTTGGCTCACAAGCATCAATCTCTTCAAAGAGTCCTTAAGAAATTGTGCAAGTGAGCTTGAGAACTTGTCACATAATTCTCAGCTCTACTTGTACTAATTTCCTTGCTCTAGTCTAATTGATGAGCTTAGAACTTAAGTTATTTTCTTATTAATATTTCATTTTAGTTTTTGTTTTAACAAAGAGACTTATTAACAAAATTCCATCCAGGCATTCATTTTATAATAATAAATAGTAAACTAGCAATCAATTTTATTCATTCAAACAAATTTGTTACAACACCAATTCTATCTTACATTTTTCTACAATTACATCCCTACCCTCTCCATGGAGATTTAGCTTTCCATTACGAACTAAATAAAAATATACATGCAAAAAAAAATAAACTTTGACATCAGTTTACAATAGAAAAAAATTACATAGAGTTTAAGAAGAGTACTAGGAAACACCCAGAGGTTTTCAAAGGTTCTCTTGATCTTCCTCCTTTACTTCTACTTGACTTCTTCTTTTCTTTGCTGTCTTCTTCTCTTTACTCTTCATGGTACACTGCTTGACCCTTAGAGAGTTCTCCTCTTTTTCCTTGTGCAACCTCCCCTTTTTAGTGTAAAGAATGTCAAATTTGAGAACCTTTTCTCAGTCTTCAGGTCTCCCTTTTATAGACTTTCTTTCACCTGTTTAAAATTTAATTCAACAAATAAATCTTATTTAGAAATTTGTGCTTTTATTAAATGATTATTCATTCATTCCTTTGGTAATAAATGGATTTATGATGTTACATTTATATTTTATTGTGTATAATAATTAAATCAGCCTCTTGCGCTTCCCTATGATAGCTTAAACATGTGTTTTTTATAATAATTTTTATAAAAAAGATTCTTCAATTTTTATTGTAGTCACCCCCTTTCATTTTTTTCATATTTTTAAATTATTTTTTATGAATTATTCTTTGAGAATGAAAAGTTTAAATTGATTTGATATTAATTTCAGATGTGGGAAGGGGAAGAATTAAATTCTTTGGCCTTCCCTATGCTGCCTTGAATGCTTATTTTTGGTAAAAATTGCGTTAGACGCTACGGTGCGCTTTGCTACATAATAGATTTTATAATGGCACTCGCTATGGGCACAGCAGCGCCGAGCTTTCGGGTTGGGCCCGCTAAGGCGTGCTGCAGCGATTTAAGTTTGGCTTTTGTCAGCCATGGCTCGCGGCAGTGGTTACTTAAATTTCATCTATCAACCATTTTAATTTCCATGAATGACGCTGTGGCGCATTGTGGCGGGTCAATAATATTTCATTTAATTTATAAATTTTCATTTCGCTGCAGCGCACGGAAGCGCCGAGCGCTCAGTTTGAACTCGCCATGGCACGCTGTGGGGCGCTAGGGCGAGCCACAACGGTTTTCTTTCAAAATTTTGTACTTAAGCCAAATTTTAATTTGCTCATTTTTTTCTTGAAAAGCAACGAAAGCACATCAAAATATATAATTTTTATTTAAAAGTATTTACTTTTATTAACCTATTTTACTATTAATTTTGTGATTATCAACACACCCTAAGATTTATTAGCAGCACGATTCAATGCACTCCCTATGATCTATTAATGGTGTGAATCAAGCACGCATGGTGCATATATGTGATAGATGCATTTTTAGTACATTATAGCATGGCATTATTATATCAGTATTATGTTTCAGCATTTTTATATAAATTTTAAATTCTGTTTTAGCCGTACATATATCCTTATATTATAATATGTAATTTAAAAGCCTAAAATATACTTTGAAAATTTGTCCAATGTAAGATTTTTCTTTTTTTGGCTTGGCCTTAGAATGTGAAACCTACATGTCAGGTGTGGAGTGCTTTGAGAAGTCAAATTTCATGGAAGTTCAAGAGCCACAAGAAGAGGAGGCTACTACTGCTAAGTAGTTGATTTGTCTTCTTTCTGCCATTTTATTATTTTTGTGAGTTATTTAAAAAAGTTACAGTCTCAATTTAAATTAATAATTATTCTAGATGTATTTTATTTTTATTTTTTTCTAAGATGGATGTTTTATTTTATTTTATGGATGAATGAAAGGTATGGATGATATGTGTTTTAGCTTTCACATTTATTGCTTATACTTAGTATTGTGTTTGAGAATCATACATATAAATTATCTCATGTTCATTAGTGAATTATTAAAATATTGTATCAATGAATATGGATAAGTACAGTTAATATCTAAGTTGTTGTTGTTGTGAAAATTTGGATATTACTTATGGCATGAGACATAATCACCGATTCCCAATCGGGTTAAAATGAGTATTAATCCGATTGATAATTAGGGTGGGTTATCTCTGTTGATGTCTCAGGTTATCCTATTGTGCGTAGCATGAGCCATCACACCCAACCCCTCATATTCTTCTCTACTTTTGATGATGTGTTGGAGTCTGATCCCGAGTCATTCTCTGCTTTTTAGGAACAAAGCAGTTATTGAAAGAAATCCTTAGTGTAAGAACCCTAATGTTATTACTCATCAATTAATGACCTAATTAACTCTAATTTTCTTCCATTATTCTTATACCAGTGTTAAGAGTCTCCACCTTAAATTTCGTACAATTTAGAGATCGTTTGATAATTTCTAATATTTCCTAGCTTTTTGATAATTCTGAAAAATACCTAATTTATTTATACCTCAGAATCAAAAATGGAGTTCTCCATTGAGCTCACCACACCCAAATTAACTAGAGGTGATATTTTGAAAGTGTTTGGAAGTTGTCAAAATTTTCATGTATATTTTAATAATATTTTAATACACAGAAAATTAAGTGAATTAAATATACCTTCGATCAACAATACAATTTTATTTTTGAGTTCCTCACCCCTCAATTATGTAAGGGTGAAAATTTGGAATTTTTCAGAGTGCATTTGGATAATTAAAATTAAGTAAATTAATTAATATAATATAGTGTTTAATTAAATTAATATATATTTTGAATTTAAAAATAATCAAACGGCTAAACATTCAAATGGAGGAAATCCCCTACGCGTCTCCAAACACAGAACGGCTAAAGGGTTCGATCGACATTGTTCCTATTTATAAAATCTGATCAAACGATTGAGATTCGATCGTTATGATCGGACCGTCAAATTAAATACTTGATCCGACGGCCCAGAATTGAGTCATGTACGCCTCCTCCGTCCTGGCCACGATCGCGGGCAAGGATTTACAGAGGAGTTGGGTACAATGCCTTAGCTGGCCTTCTAAGCCTTATCCACCCTCAAGCTCCCCAGTACCGAGGGTTGACTTCATTCTTACCTCTATCCCAAAGTGAGGAGAGCTGCAGAAGTTCTGGAGTAAATGAGAGGGAGGCAAGTTTCCTCTATAAGAGTTGACCACCATTGAAGCCCTAAATCTAGCTTGCACGACTTCTAGGTGCAAGGTACTACTTCCCGATTAATCTCCCATTTAGAAAATTTCAATAAGAAGTATTAATTTAGGAGAATGGTATTAGTAATTTAGTCGGGATAAGTTAAACTCAATACTTTTGGTATTGAAGAATCAACGAATGATATGCATACCTTCTTCATCCTTTTCCAGTTGAAATTTTAAGTTTTATCAAATAATATAATCGTTTGCATTGATTTTATTTCCTTTAGTAAGGATTTGAAATTTCGATATGCCCTGCTTAAATTCACCATTACAATCGTCAGAATTTTCCTTATGCCGAAAACAAGTGCACTATCTTTATATGAATATGTATTTATACTATCTTACACATTCTTGTTAGTGCTGAATGTAAAATTGAGAGTTGATTTATAATTATAGCAACTGATTTATAATCCATTCTATAAATTTTCTGGAATCCTTTTTACATGTTTAAATTTCCTTTATGTTTTAGTAATTATGAGTATTTTAGAATGTAGAGTAAGTTTCAATTTCATTATTCAGATAATTAACAATCATTCTGTTAAACTCGATCGATTCAGGTCGAGTTCAAACCAATTGAACAATATGCTATTCGACATGCTCTAGGGCTTATACTAGGGCATGCATTTTCTTGAACTTCATGATGCTTTAGATTTGAATACTTATATTCTGATGGTAAGCCTGCATATAAACTTTGATTTCCAAGTTCAACCATTCCATCTACTCCATTTCAACGCCTCTTCCTTGATGCCCTAATTTTTTTTTTTTGTGTACGGGATCTTCGAGGATGATGGCTGTACGAAAAATTGAAGAATTGAGATCTTGGACTGGTCGGTCCAAGTGTCCCTTAAACTACCATTCCTCCGTATCTACGTGGCACATGCAATCCCCGATTTTCATCCAGTCAGCGCCAAATTAGTATTAGAAACTGATTTTAACATATTTAATAGGAAAATGATACTAAGTAAATTAGATTAATGTTAATAAATGAAGAATTTATTTCATTTATAAATAACAAAATACTTAACCAAATCACGCGATATAATAAACCATTTCGATTGCAAAAATGCATAGAATAATAATATATCATTAGATTTTTATTTTGATAAATATTTTAATAATCTTTATTTTAAGATATTTAAATAATCGCAAATTAAATCCCAAAGTTAGTTGTTTCATAACTTGGTCATATGAAGTCCAAATGGGACATATAAATAATCCATTTCACTCATAAAAATGTGAGGAATAATATATGAGGTCAAACATAAATTTTAAACCCTAGATCTCATAATAACATTTTAACCCCAATAGGACCCCTCCAAACCCTAAGAAATTAAAGATTATTCAAATTCAACATAGTTAGTGTCATTTTACTCCTTACGATATAAGGATCATATTGATATGTATAATATATCATTTGGACAATATTTGGACATTTTAGGTGTTTAGCTCTTTAATTTAAGCTTGAATGTTAATTTCTTATTTTTCAAAAATGCTTATTTTAGGATGTGTGAACCCTAGAATAGCAAACTTGTTTCATTTATTATCTCACATATAGTTTTAAATTGTATGTTTAAATATTACATCTCTATAGATGGGATGATCGGAATTGTTAAATGCTCATTCAAGTTGAAATTCTTCCATTGTAGAATTACTTAGGAATGAATTAAATTGAATGAAATATATGTATCTTTTCAAATTAGATTATTCAAATCATTGTTGCTAGTTCTTATATCAATGTGAATTATGAATTGGAGATGTTTAGGAACTTCTATAATTGATCATTTTCATATGTATAATAATTGCATGAATGAATTGAATAGAGTAAATTACATAATATATGCTAAGATTACATTCTCTATTTCATATATGCTTCACAAGGAATTTAGTTTACAAGACTTGAATGTATTGCCATATTTCATATAACTAGAAGGTAAAGTTACATGTAGTTTATTTTTGTTAGAACTTAATTAGAACTAATATCATGTGCTTAAATTAAGTTAATAATAGTTTGTTAATGAATTGTTCTTTCATTTTATCTTCTAGTAAATGGAGAAATTATCTAATCATCCTGTCTAACTTCTTTTAAAGAATGTTATATTCATGATTATGTAATGTAGTTTCAATTATTTATATTATGCTAGACTTAAATTGGAATAAGTGTTTTATGTATTAGATTAATTTAATATCAACTTTATAATATGGATCCTTCCAATTAATCTTCCAAATGAATGGAAGACTTGAATGTTAATGTCCTATGTGTTTCTTTTGAGCAAATACAGTAGAGTTTATGTCAAAATTATTAGAATTGGAATTACATTTTTATGTCTCTACATGTTACTACTTCTCCTTTAGTTATATGCTAGATTAACTTGAGAATCCTTCAACTCCTTTATGTTATAATTAGCTTAACACTTTTAATTGCTAAATTAAAGTATTTTAAAATAACTCATGATTAGCCTAGTGCCCAATCAATCACCTTGATGATAAGCACATATCTCCATGGTCTTTCACCTTCCAAATTAGTTCTCAAATGATTTAATCTTGAGAACAATGGTTTCTTTTCATGCTCTAAATAAGCAATTAGATTTCCATTTCCCTATAACTATAAGTGAATTAGTACTTATAGGAAGTAATCTATTTCTTTCCTTACCGTCAAATACTCAATATCAATTAATCTTAGATAAATTTATGATTAAATTGATTTGATACTTTCTAGTTTTTTAGCTAACTAAGAAGAGCTAATATAATTTCCTTTAGCTTATACTTACTTTAGCTTAGCAAACAATAAATCTTAGTCTTTCTTACTAGTTTCTATAAACTTTAATCATTAATCTATTTAATTTGATTAGTTTAGGACTAATATAAGATTGATTTTATTTACTTGAAAATACTATTTGCTGAACTTCTCTTTCCTCTACTATTTATTATAATTAACTTAAGGATCAATATCTATAAGTTAATTGGGAGCTCAATTAGCTCCAATAATTAAGTAGACTATTAAAATTTAGATAACAAAGGGATATCACATAGTTTACAATTATTGACATTTCTTGAATGCTTGCTTAGCTTTGAGCCTTTTTCCTTAAACATTCATATAAGATTATTGTGCATAAATAAAAGTTTTCTATAACTTAAAGGGAAATGCCTTATGGCAAATAGAATAAGAATGATAGCACTTATTATAGGACTTCACATTTTAGAGAGGGTAAATGTGAATATTTGACCCCCCATTGTAACTAGTTAGGTAGACGTGCTTAACTCCTTGTCCCATTCTGTTGAATACGCTCACAGAATGAGATAGTTTCTTAACATAACTTTAACTAATAAGATAAGAGTTCTTTTATATCTTATTGATTGTAAGACCTCTTCATAACTGTTCAATTATAATTACTTGTATAGTCCTAGGCTATGCTTATCTTTGACCAAGAGTCTAAGATACGTTCTTTACTTTCTATGCCTTACACTCTCCATTTTCAGTATTGTGTTTTGCTTACTTACAGTTCATTTAGAATATAGTGTATGTTGCTTAATTTCAATTAAATACTTCACTATATTTTCATTTGTTTACTTAGCATAAATTTCAATGAACATAGTAGTTTTAGCCTTTTATGATGCTTTTCCCTTATTATTTTTGGATGCAGGTTAGGACTTATATACAAGTGGGTATTCTTACTTAGCTTATTTTATACTGTCTTCTTTATAGTTATGTCTATTTTCTTTCCATTACTTGTCAGCTTTTAACTTTTTGAATTAGGGTTCCAAACAAAATTTATTAATACAAAATGGTTACTTACTGCATAATATGGAGATAAACAGTAAGTACACCAAATTTGATCAAGGATTAAGCTTAATAAGCTCAAATTATGGTTTTAGCTTATTAAGGGTTGATTAGTAATTATACATATGGAAACATAAAAATTTTGTTATACTTATGTTATTTGTTACTTAAGGATTTCCTAGAGTTTAGGATCACTAAATTCTGAGATCATTTGGCCAAGTCATGACCAAAACAAGATTGGGGTATAAATATGTAATTTAGAAGATTAAGGGATAGGTTCAAAAAGCTAAATTCTTTATTTGGTGTCCAAATTCAGCAAAACTCAATGGCTATGAACTCCTTATAGCACATTGAGTATAATGACTTTGAGTTCACCTAATTTGGACTTCATTTGACTAAGTGAAGCACTAATTAGGGTTTAGGGTGATTAATGAATGATTAGTAAAATTAATAACAAATTATAAACAAACTTCACCATTGAGTTTTATCCTAGTCTAAGAGTTATTTGTAACTTGAATTTCTCAATTTGGGTATATTAGTGAGGCTAATCCTCACTAATCAAGATTTGGGGGGATTAGGGCTAATTAGGCAAACTAATTATCAAACATAAATATTTTGTAGTTTATTATTCGACACATTCTCCTGATCACAATGGTATATTGGATGACTTAATTTGGAGCTAAAATGACTAATTTATAGCCTAATGAAGTATTTAGATTATGTAAGGTAATTAGGGAAAGGTACTAAAAGTCATTAGTCCAAATACTAGTCTAACAACAAATTAGATACTACCATAAAATTCCTCATAATTTTTTGAGCAAATGAGATATATATTTGCTTTGTTTGAACTAATGGATTAAAAGATAAAAATGATTAAGGTTATGTTAACTAAAATTAATTAATTCACATAATTTCATTAATCCTTTAATTAATTATTAATTATGCAGGTCAAATAGCGACGCGCCCCACTTGACAGCCAACAACACAAGTGGGACCCATGGGAGAAGATAACTGAAGTAGATGCAACTGATGGCGGGACCCACCTGACAGCTCGACAGGGACCTGCCACGCATCTGCCAAAGCGGCCGACAGCGCGGTGAGGTGGGTCCCAAACCTTGGCGATGGAGCAGACATGCAATAACCTGCATAATGATTACACGAGTCGGGCTTGACTAGACTTGGTGATGCCGGGGCACGACCCACACCACTCTAGAAAGGTCTTGAAGGGACCTTTCCAGTGACAACCAGATCATCACCTGAGGAGGACTACGTCAGTGGTGGTAGTTAACCCTAGGCGATGGACTCAATGGGGAGGAGGGCCTACTGTAGGCTACTATATACATCCAAATGAGGTGCTAATGAGGTGATAGTTGGATCATGAATGGGAGATGACAAAATTCGGCATTCAATGGAGCTTAAATGATGCTTCGAGACAGTGGAGAGGCCACACGTGGCGGGAGTTTCCCTCTATATTCGACGGAGGGAACCATGTAGTTGTTGTGTAGTGGAGACTTAATTGTCTAGGAAAATCACAGGTCCTACAGTGTGCCACAGCAGAACCAAACAAAAAGTTGAGGTGCTACAACACGCCTCAGCGGTCAGCAATCGAGAAGCAGGAACCACAACACGCCACAACGGAATCAAACGCAGTCGCTACAGCGCACCGTAACGCGCTACAGTGGATGCAAATTTGAAACTTGACTGCTACAGCATACTGTAGTGGCTGACGGAGTTCTGCCTCATTCTAGATCTCAATCTGAAAAAATTTGAGGGGTATTTTGGACTTTTTGGGTCTGAAATGGAGCTAGCTACTTAAGCCAAAGTAGTGGAGGAAAACTTAAGGTTTTTACAATCAGTTTAGAGGCTATGAAAAGAGTAGAATACTAGAAGAAACCCTAGGGAGCTGTTGAGCAAGAGAAGGTTTGTCATTTGAAGAAGAAAATTCATAAGGTAGCTGCTTCTTCCTTTCTCCATTCTAAGAGTAGAGCTATAGCTGTGTATGCTGAGGTGATATAGCTCTTGTAACTCTGTAAACCTTGAAGCTTTTTGCATAGTGGATTTTCTCATTGGTGTGGCTCCATGGTTTTTCCCAATATTGGGTTTTCCATGTATATGCTTGTGTTTGGATGATTGTATGTGATGTGTTCTTTTTGTTGTAATTTTGTGATTTCTAAGCTTGCTCGATAACCGTCAATGTACCCCGATCCTCAAAGGCCTTGGACTTTGGTTTGATTGTGGGCATTTCAAGTGCCATTCTGCATTAGTATTTTGTGTATCGCTGGTGTTCACAACAAGTGGTATTAGAGTGAGGTTAGGTTTTTTGCCTTGTTCCTTAGGAGGGTTTGCTTAATTGAGTGGAAGCAATGGCCAAAGAAATGAGACACAAGATTCAGAAGTTCAGCGGGATGAACTTTGCATTCTAAAAAATGTAGATGAAAGATTTGCTCTACCAAAAAAAAATTGTATCTTCCATTAAAAGGAGCCGACAAGAAACATGGAACTATGACTGATGAAGAATGGGAGGTTCTTGATAGAACCGCATTGGGACGCTTATCACTGTCTTCTTCTGTTGCTTTTAATATTGTTAATGAGAAAACTTTTGTATATCTCATGAATGCTTTGATAAGGATGTATGAGAAGCCTTCTACTTCGAATAAGGTTTTATTGATGAAAAGACTGTTTGATATAAGGATGATGAATGGCCATTCAATGTCTGAACACCTCAATGTGTTCAACACCGTGATGAGCTAGTTGAGTTTGGTGGGCATCAGTTTTGATGACGAGGTTCGGGCGCCTCTTTTTATGCGACTTCATCGAGGAGTGCCTTCAAGAACTACATCAAGGGTGACTTGGGGAAAGTATATCTTGGAGATGATAAGGCATGTGATATCATTGGCAGAGGTGATGTGAATGTGTAGCTACTAAGAAACATTATTTGGAAGCTTAAGGATGTTATACATGTGCCATGTCTAAGAAGAAACTTAATCTCAGTGAGCCAGTTAGCTAGAAAAGGCTACAACACTTATTTCACATGAGACTCATGTAAGGTCACCAAGGGTGCACTCATTATTACACGGGGCAGTATGGAAGGTAAGCTTTACTTGATCAATAAAGTGCCTGATAATATTATAGCTGCAAAGGAGATAGAGGCAGATCTATGGCACTGGAGGCTTAGCCATATAAGTGAGAGGGGGCTGAAATCTCTACAGTAAAAAGGGAAGCTCCAAGGGTTGAAGTCAGTTGACTTGGATTTCTATGAAGATTATGTGCTAGGAAAATTGAAAAAAGTTTCTTTCCCAAAGTTGGAAGAGAGCTCAAAAGCAAGAAATTGGAGTTGGTGCATACAGATATATGAGGGTCAGCTTCTACATCTTCCATAGGTGGAGCAACATACTTTGTCATCTTCATTGATGATCATACAAGAAAGGTATGGGCTTAGTTTCTCAAACATAAATCTTACATATTTGATATGTTTGGAAAGTGGTTAGATTTGTTGGAGAATGAGACAAGTTTAAAGCTAAAATGCTTAAGGTCTAACAATGGCGGCGAGTACTATGATAAGGAGTTCAAGGAGTTCTATGACTTGAGAGGAATCAAGAGGGAGTTTACAGTCCCTAAAACATCGTAGCAAAATGGTGTTGCCGAATGGATGAACCATACAATCACAGAAATAGCCAAGAGCATGAGATTGCATGCAGGTCTCCCAAGGTAGTTCTGGGTTGAATCTGTCAACACGGCTGTATACTTAATCAATAGGAGACCTTCCGTACCCTTAAATGAAGGGATCCCCGAAGAAGCTTGGAGCGAAAAGGAGGTGAAGTTGAACCACATCAAGGTATTTGGCTGCTCATCCTATGTGCACATTGATGCAGGATCCAAGAGCAAACTTGATGTAAAGGCGATCAAGTGCACATTTGTTGGATATGGCACAGGTGAATTTGGATATAGATTCTGAGACAATCATAACCAGAAAGTCATCAGAAGTAGGGATGTCACTTTCAATGAAAGTGAGATATATAAGGATTGTATGGGAGTCAAGACTGACTCCAAGGATGCTTCAGATGGAGAACCCAGGCACATAGAGATTGATGACAACGCTGAGTCAGATCTTCAAAAAGCTCAAGAGGGTATCAATGTTGAACCATAAACACCCATGTTTAAGAGATTCACAAGAGTATCTAGACTGCCACAGAGTGTGATGACCCTAATATTGAGAAATCACTAAACTCAACATTGATACATCACCATAATATCTAATACTAGATTAGAAGGAAGCTAATTCAAATCATTAGATATTGTGTTTGGCCAATACTTCAGAAGAGGGTCTTATGTTAAGATGGAAATTTTTTTATGAAAATATTACATGAAATATGTGTGAAAATATGAATTAAAAAACATATGATATGAGTACTTACAAATTTAGATGTGAGGATACTAAGGATTAGCATATGAGATATGAGTGTACATTATGCAATGTAAGTATAAATCAATTCAATCTTATAATCTCTCCTAAACAATCTTAAAAATTTTGGCATGACTTCTACTGTATTTGGTTAAAAGTACACCTACATTATCAATATATATGTTTTCTATTCTAATGGAAGATTAATTAAAAAGATAGCAACCTAAAACTAATATAAAGTCAATCTGTTACATAGGAATGCTTTTTTCCAATTCTAATATAAAGTCAATCCATTACGTGGGATTGCTTTTTTCCAATTCTAATATAAAATCAATCTATTACATGAGATTGCTTATTTTTAATTCTAATATAAAGTCAATCCATTAATAGAATTGCTTATTTCTAATTCTAATAATTTGAAACAAGAAAATATATATGTAGCAATTATCTATCCTAGGGTATATACAATTCACATCATTCACTCTATACAAGAGAAATGAGGAATTATTAATAATTCTCAATTTTAGTATGAAACTACTCTCTAGTTTAATATGCAGAGTAATTGTGCAACTAAAGATTTATTTAGTATTCATTCACATTTATCCATTCATCCCAAACCAAGCAATTAAGTATAAGAATTTAAACTCCAACACAAGCATAGTAAATGCAAAAGGAATGACTTTAATTATTACAAACCAACAATAATTAAATGAAATAAAGAAAGTAAGACTCATACTTGCAGAAATATTAAGCTAAATTAAGTTTTTATAAGCGAAAGCAACTAGCTTATGCACTTAGTCCAGCTCCACTAGCCTCCAAATGCACCTGATCTATCATATTTTGGCATTTAAATGTGATAAGACATAGCTAAGAAAGAGAAATAATGGTTAGACTTAACAGTCTAAGTACAATTTAAGATTAGGCTAAACATTCTATTATTCATTTTAGATATCATAACTAGTTACAATATAAGCATAAGCAAGGGTGCAAAAATGAAAGCATATAAGTATGGAAAAGAAAGTAAGGGAATAGAAGGAAAAGTAAAGTGAGTAAGAATACTCAAATAAAATTACATTCTAGCCTTCAAGTAAAACAAGGGTAATTAGCATCCTAGATAGGCTAGAATAGTACTAAAGTGCATACAAGGTAAATGAAATAAAGCAGGTATATGTTCAATGAACTTATGCTAAGTAAAGAAAAGAAGACAGTGAAGCATTTAAATGTAATTATAATAACATTCACTATAATTTAAGTGAATTGTATACAAATAAAGTACAATACAAAAATATTAAAACAAAAAGGTGCAAAGTATAGAAAATTAAAGGAAAGGTCTTAGACTTTTAGTCTAAGCTCATCATAGCCTAGGACTATGACACAAAAACATGGAAAACTAAAGGAAAGGTCTTAGACTTTTAGTCTAAGCTCATCGTAGTCTAGGACTATGACATGAAAGTATAGCTCAAAGGCTAAGACATGAAAACATATAAAAAAATTTCAATAATTACAACTAAGTGATATCCAAAGTTATCTAATTTTAATGATCTACTCAATGATTGGAGCTAATTGAGCTCCCAATTAACTTTGAGATATTGATCTCAAGGTAATTGTAAATGATTGTAGTAGTCAGGGTTTTGAAAATAATAGTTTCATTTCAATCTTATGAGATGACAATTTAGTTTATAAGTATAACAATATAATTATAAATTTATTCTATTCTAGTCCTAAACCATATGATTTAAAATAAGTTAACTAAATCAGGTTTAGGTGACTAATAAGGAAGGATTGAGATTATAAAATTAATATACTTAAAGAAAATAGAAGTTAAAGTTTAATTCACTAAAGTTCTCTAGCTAGGTTGTAGTTAAAGGATCTCTCCAAATCAAATACTAATCCAGCTAGGTTATAGTAAAATGAAAGGCTTTAAGTAAATAAATGAATGGATTAAGAACTACAAGTTCTATATTTTCTAAAAGTTAAAGGTTAAGGAAATTAATAGGATTCCTAAACTACCCTAAATAAATTTAGTACTCCAATTACTAACTCTTAAAGAATTCAATTGAAGACTTTAAGGATTAGGAAGAATGAACTAAGCTTTAGTCTAGTCACCAAAGGCTTGTCCTAATTGATTTAATAATCTATAAATACAAAAGCATTAAGTCTAACTACTCTTAATGGATGTAACTTATTGTGCTAGGGATTAACTATAATTCATAATGTAAATTAAGCCTAGTGTTTCCTGTAATAACCCAAGTTATTATCTTAGTCAGTTAGGACTAATCTTAGTCTTAAATTTAATCCTAAGTGCTAATCAAGTCATTAGGAGTCAACTTCTAAGACCCAGTTTAAATCAGGAGCCAAATGAATCGAATCCTAATTTCTAGAAATTCCTAAAACCTTAAAATTTGACCTATTTAAATTGACCTCCGATCGAAAAATGAACTTTGTCATTGCCCAAATTAGCTAGGGGTGAAGTTTTCGTGTCAATCGGGAGTCGTTAAAATTTCGATGAATATTTTAATAATATTTAAATACCTTGAAAATTGGGGAATTAAAATACTCGTCAAATCAAAAATCTTACCTCGTCGTTGCATTTCTCACCCCTCAATTAGCTAGGGGTGAATATTTGAAATTTTTCTGGAATCAATTTAATTATTTAAATTAAACTAGGAATTAAATAATTAAATATTAAATATATATAATAATTAATTTAATAATAATAATAACTGATGACGTCGTCTGCTAAACAGCGCACGCCATCAGTTTTGAGCGACGCCGTTGACCTCTCCGTCTAATCAGATTAGATGGATCCGAGCCATCCGATCCGGGCCAGATCCAACGGCTCGAAATCGCCCGACCTTGTCTTCTCCGCCTCTCTCGGCACGCGGTGCTCCGACACCCCTGCGGGCCAATCCAGCCCATCCCCAGCCTCGTCAAAGTTACCTGAGGTCCCATAAGTCTCCAGCAGTGCTCAAGGCTCCGGGTTTGCGAAGTCGGAACCCAGATCAAGCCTACCCGAACCCTAGCCATCTGCAAGCCGTTCGTCAATCAGGTACCGATCTCCCTCATCTTCTAATTAACTTGGATGATTGATGATTGCAAGGTTATTCCATACCCTAGATTGATGATCGATCAGCTCGATCGAGTTGGATCGAGTTCGATTGATCACAATTCGATTGAGATCCACAGTACAATTCGTTAAACCCGACTCGTCTCGTAACCCTAGACCTAGGGTTGGCCCTAACTGCCGATTCCGGCCACCTCCGGTGCTGGTCCACCCGCCGATGTGTAGGCCTCATCGATGGTTATTGTCGGCCGGGCGGGCCGAGCCGGGATGGCCGGCAAATGTCGTGCCCTAGGCACCGGCCCTCGGGACTGTCCGCGAAGCGAACGAAGTCCGGGTCCGGCCAGGTCGACCAGAGCTTGACCCGATAGCATTCGAGTCCACGTAAGCTCGGGTGGGGCCCACATCCCCATGTGGCACCCTCCGGGTGCGACATGTGTTACGTGGGGCCCACCGCCAGAGTCCGCAACCCTTCGGCTTTGGATATGGGGCCCACAGTGCCACGTGGAAACCTCCGGGCGTGCCATGTGTCTGGTGGTGCCCACTGCCAGAAACCCACGGCTCTTCGGCTTTGGCTGTGGGGCCGTAACGCCACATGGCACCCTCTAGGTGCGACACGTGGTAGCCGTGGGGCCCACACGCAGAGCAGCGCCCAATCATGCACTACCACGTGTCACTGGTGGGACTCGCTGCCAGTCGTGCGTCAGGCGTGGGACCCACCACGGCTTCCGTGGCCAACCATAGCGTGACACGTGGCAGCCGTGGGGCCTATGATGAATCCATAAATTATATCTAAATAAAGGGGAAAATTCATCTATTTAAGATCTCTATACTGCTCCTAAAATCAATTTTTTTCTATTTTTTCAGGGAAATGGAATCCAAAAGATTTCTAAGGCATTTCTGCAGGTTTTTTAAAATTTACTAAAGGAAAACTGTTGCTGGGCACGATTGCGCGCCACAGCGGGTTGCAGTGGAAATATCTAATCTTTATGAAAATTAATTGAACAGTGTTTTTCGCGGAATTCACCGCTACAACATGCGGTCGCGCGCTGCAGCAGTCTGCAGCAGAAATATTTATGACTTTATTAAATGGGGCTCAACCAATTGAACAGTGTTTTTCGCGAAATTCACCGCTACAGCGCGCGGTCGCGCACTGCAGCGGTTTATCGCGGAAATACTTGACTATATAAATCGAGCCGCACAACTAATTGAACAGTGTTTTTCGTGGGATGCACCGCTACCGCGTGCAGTCGCGCGCTTGCAGTGGTTTATCGCAGAAATACTTGACTATATAAATTGTGCCGCCCAACTAATTGAACAGTGTGTTTTCGTGGAATTCATCGCTACAGTGCGCGGTCGCGTGCTGCAGCGGTCTGTCACGGAAATATTTCTCTCTATAAAATTGGGAAAAAGAACTAATTGAACAGTGTTTTCGCGGAATTCACCGCTAAAGCGCGCGGTCGCGCGCTGCAGCGGTCTATTGCGGGGGACTTAGCTAATATGCTAGGGACCAGGGTATGCTAAAGCATGCTGCAGCGCTACAGCGTCCTGCCGCGCACTGCTGCGGCCTGCCGAATTTTTGCCCAGACACTGCATTTAATGAGGCTGAAGACATGACCTCTATCCTAAATTTTATCTCCAGCCACCTTTTCCTGCAGCAGCCATTTTTTTGTTAAAAAGGGAAGCTTTGAGGTGATGTTTTGGGTAAACAATTGAGGATTATTGTCACATCACCATAAATGGAAGTATTATCATGATGAATTCAGATTTTTATATGGAAAAGCTAGTTGTAAATGAAGAGGGGAATTCAGCCTCCCCCCTCCTATAAATACCCCTCCTCTTGACTAGAGGAGGGTTCACAATTTTAGCAAGAATCCACTAAGTAAGGAGGAGAGCCAAAGGAAGAGAGAACTCCCCAAGGATGGCAAGGCAAGCTTTTGCCAAGGGAGAAGAGGAAGAAGGTAGCACTAGCAACCTAAGGAGAGGATAATTAGAAGGAGAAGAAGAATTCCGGAGAACTTCTATGAAGCGTTCCTAGTATCTTCTAAACTCAATCTTGTATTTTCTCTTTAGTTGATCATGAAAGGGTCTTTATTCATATATGTGTCTTTCTTATTTTCTTGTGTAATGAGTAGCTAAACTCCCCTTGGGGAGGGTTTGGATGAAGTCCCATTTTGTATGATGTAATATTGATGTATGAATATTTTCTCTCAAGCATAATGTATTTGTGATTTTAATGCCTTACTAATAAATTTTCATCTAATTAGTCTTGATATGTTTATGAGAAAAGAACTAAAAAAATCCAAGATCTAATTGTCTTGTGCTCCTTAGCTCACCTTAGGTTGGATGCTAAATTTTGAGTGCATGAAAGCTTAGAACCATGTGAGAAGGTTCTTGAGCTCAATGCACCTCAATCTAACCTCAACCAAAGAGATTTATGCAAGTGATGCTAAGACCCACTAAATGAGCTCCTTAGCTCAACATAATTGAGATTGAGTAATGAAGTGTTGAGTGCTCATGAACTAAGTGGCATAGTCGTTGAGCCCAACATGTGATTCCCTCATCTCAACTATGTGAGATGCGAGTGATGCTCGTAGTGGAAATCAATGCTTGTGAGATCCTAAGATACAAGAAAATTTAAACTCTCTTTGAATAAAGAGAAAATGAATTAACTTTAAATCTTAAGAATCTTACAAGAATCTGTATTCTAAAGTAGAACCGAATGTGAGTTCATTTTGTGCACGAGATTTGAACTTGTAAGCCTTTGAGCTAGACTAAAGGACAACAATGTGCACTTGATTTTAATTAAATTAAATGATAAAGCTTGAGAAATAAATCTACATGAGTATTATATCATTGCATGTAGGATGGTCCCAACTCTCCTCTTTCTTTAATCTTGCTATTTTACTTAGTGAATACTTGTGCTAATTTTAGACCAACCAACCAATACATATACTATAGCTTAAACATTAGTGAGAATAGATATACTTTAGTGCCAAATCAACCAATTCTCTGTGGTTCGATAAATTTTTGAAAAGTCATATTTTTCACTTATTACTTTAGATCACGTACACTTGCGTGCAAGCGCAGACGTGTATTTACAGTCTGTCAGCCCATATTCATGTCTGACTGTTAATTATAGTTATAGTTAGTTTATTAGGTTAATTAATTGTAATTAATGGTTAATTACTTTGAAATAGTAAACAGATAATTAATTAAATATTTTGAATATTAAATGTTAATTGAGTAATTAGATAATTATTAATTAATTTATCTATAAGATTAAGGATTAATTAAACTCAAATAGTAACATTAATAATTAATTAATTAATTAATAATTAGAATATAATTAGGATTATTTTAATACTAATTAATTAGTAATAATAATTAGTATTAATTAATTTGATTAATTAGGAATAATTTAAAACAGCAAATTATAATTAACAGTAATTAATTAAGATTAATTAGTGTTAATCCTAATCTTAATTAAATAAATATTAAAGTAATCTTAATAGATAATTAAGTAATTAATTTAACTTAAACAGTAATTAATTTAACCCTAATCAAATAATAATAATAATAATATTATATTTAAAATAATTAAATAATAGATAAATTATTAATTAATTAATAATTAATATTATTAATTACAAATTAGTATATAATTAATTAACTAATTAATAAATACAGAAAAATATATTTTTAATTTTAGTAATGAATAGTAAATTAATACAAATTGAATAAATAAGTAGTAAATAATGCAAATTGTATTTTTAATAGTAATTAAATTAATTAAAATTAAATAAAATTTAAAAGTTTAATAACTTTTTATAAGATGATCCAAACATAATTAATATAGGTCTCATTTTACTCAAAAAAAATAAAAAGGATCAAATGGTGTAATATAAAAATTAGTTTCAGGTACGCATAACGTAGTAGCATTTTTAGACTATTTAAACCCCTATAACTTTTAACCTAGTCATCCAAACATAGTCAATATGGGTCTTAAAATACTCATTAAAATAGCCACATCACTGTAGTAATATTAGTTTTTCTATTTGGATATCAGGATAAAAAGTCAACCCTGTATCTCACAGTTGACTTTAGGGAAAATGACCAAAATGCCCCTATAATTCAATTGACCATAACTTGGTCAATTCAACTCTAAATTCAAAAATTCAAGATACTAACTAGTTTAGAATTTCAATATCATCAATAAACTGAAATAATATTTAGGATCTGAACCTTAGAAATTAAAAAATAACCAAAATATTCTAACCTTAATTAGGTCATAACTTGACCATTTGAGGTCCAAATTGGGTCTACTCCCTATCAACACACTCAGTATATTATAGGAAAGCTATAGAAATTGAGTTTGCTAAAATTGGACATCAAACAGAAAAATGCAATTTTTGTCACCCGTTGACCGACAAATTACCAAATTGCCCTTAGAAATAAAAATGATCATAACTTAGTCATCTGACCTCAGAATGCAGTGTTCTTGGACTCTATGGAATTCTTGAATAATAACCAACAGTAAACTGCATAAAAATTTATGTTTCACTAGAGTGAAAATTTCAAGTTTGCCCTTAGGTCAAAAACCTTAGTTTGGACCTCTATGATCCGTTTCTTATCCAAATTAGTGTACTTACTGTCTATCTTCAAGTTAGACAAGAAGGAATCATTTAAAATTAAGAAATTACAATTTGTACCCTTAAATCAAAAGTTAACTTCTTAGACCCTTAAGTAGGGGCAAAATGGTCATTTTGCCAAAATAAAAATTTAGGTTAAGCACCCTTAACCTCTAAAATTGTCATGTAAAGCACTAAGACTAGTATTATGACTATAATATAATCATTTAAGTGAGTAGAATCAAATATTTGGTCAATCTGTCAAATTTCTTTAGGATAATACACATCACATTAGGACCATTCTTGAGACTATGACTAGATCATAGGTTAGATTTCATTCATTGAGTAAATGGGTTACTCAATGGATGAATCCTTAGTTTTATTAGTTTTCAAGCTTTTCTTTTCTTTTCTTTTACAACTTATTTTGATTATTTTGTCTGTTAACCCTAGATTTAGGTTAGGAGATTTATCTTATTAAGATTGATTTTGCTTAATATAATTTGCCTTAATTAGTAGATCACTTTTAGAATAAAACCTAGATCTTAAGTCTTACTCTTTTTGAATTATGTGATTAAATCCAAACTTGTGTAACTTGGAATAATTAGAACGGTTTAATTAAAAAACAAATGATATCACCATATTTAGTAGAGTCCCTTGCTTACTTTGATATTTTATGCTATGCATTCCTTGATATTTGTGCCATATTTTCTTGAGCATATCATATAAGACTTTGATGCATGAATAAAATTTTAGGAAGATATGGAGACTCCTTAGATTCCTTATGAAAACATTAATGTAAAGATTTAAAGATAATAATTGCATGTGTTAGAGCTGCCTCTCAATTATGTCTTCTGCATAGTCTCCTTGTTGATGCTAGGAGAAGACTATGTTTATATTTTCTGCCTAGTCTCCTTGATGATGATAGGAGAAAATTTGTTATGTGTTTTCTGCCTATGCCTCCTTGTATGATGCTAGGAGAAAACCCTATATTCTGCCTAGTCTCCTTAATGACGCTAGGAGTATATAGTTTTGCGCCTTAGCCTCCTTGTTGATGCTAAGATCCTTTTGATATTCAGTGGGATAGATTAGCTCTTTTCTGTATGGAAGTTAGTACACAGATGTTTATATATATCATTGATGTTTTGTATACAGTATTTTTATTCAGTCAGCTATTCCTTTGTTCTACTTATATATATATTAGGATGTTAGATTTATTGCTGCTATTTATATATATCATTATTGAGTTTTATTTATTAACATGCATAATTCTTATGATCACCTGCATATTTAGGATATAGTATTTTCTTTCAGTACTTATTCAGTTACTTATACTTATATGCCCTGCTTTGTTTAGCTCACATTTGAGGCATATCTTAGCCTCCTTTTGCTTAAGTTATAAATGTTGTTTATAACTTTTTCCCTTACCTTATTATGCTAGTTGCTCTCTTATTTAATATAGTTATTGCTTAGAATGTGTAAAATAGTGATATTACAAAACACATAAAACATATCAGCTTAAAATATACTTAGAGAATTATCTAATAAGATTTTCCTTTTTTTTTTTTGGGGCCCTACATTGTGAAACTGATAATGGTAGATCCATATCAGATAGAAGATCATGTACCAGAAGAGGTGCCTTATCTAAAGGAGGAGCCCTTAGATGGAGCTACTGCTTAGTTTCTTACAAGTGAGTATGAGAGTATTTTTGCCTTTAATTATTTAAACTTTAATATGATATAATAATACAAGTACACATGACTATGTATTTTGGATTACTATGATGTTTATTCTGAGTTATATTTCATGCTATTCATATTGTGATACTTGGATGTTTCTTATTTAAATCGCTCGCACTCTGTACGAATTTCTTATATAGTGACTGAATATTTGATAATGTGCTTACTCCTTCCCTTATTAGGTGGATTATGGATTTCATCCTAATCTAATAATAAGTGAATGGTTAGTTAGAGTGACACACCACCCCTTAGCTTAATCTTGTGGATTAAGGGGTGGGGCGCCACATTCTACCTTAGGGTTGAAAAGTGAATCAAGCATTTTATAGCGCGCCATAGTAGAATCAAACGCGGGCGCTACAGCGTGCCGTAGCGTGTTACAGTGGATGTCAATTTGAAAGTCGACCGCTACAGCGCGTTATAGCGGCCGATGGAGTTCTACTTCATTCTAGGTCTCGATCTGAAGATATCTGAGGGGTATTTTGGACTTCTTGGGTCCTATATAGAGCTAACTACTTAAGACAAAGTAGTGGAGGAAAACCTAAGACTTTTGCAATCAGTTTGAAGGCTTTGGAGGCTATGAAAAGAGAACCCTAGAAGAAACCCTAGGGAGCTACTGAGCAAGAGAAGATTTTTTGTTTGAAGAAGAAACTTCAGGAGGTAGCAGCTTCTTCCTTTCTTCATTCTAAAAGTAGAGCTACAGTTGTGTATGTTGAGGTGATATAGCTCTTGTAACTCTATAAACCTTGAAGCTTTTTCATAGTGAATTTTCTCGTTGGTGTGGCTCCGTGGTTTTTCCCAATCTTGGGTTTTCCACATATATGCTTGTGTTTGGATGATTGTATGTGATGCGTTCTTTCTCATTGTGATTTTGTGATTTCTAAGCTAGCTCGATAAACGTCAATGCACCCCGATCCTCAAAGGCTTTGAACTTTGGCTTGATTGTGTTCAGTACAAATGCCATTTCGTATTAGTATCTTATGTATTGTTGGTGTTCACAACAGTAACCACATGAATGCCGCACGCAGGGAAACGAGCTTTAGTCGTCCGATCGGACGGCCTGAGCGATCGGCTCAAATCGAGTCAATCAGCTTATCGGGAGCGACCCGATAAGGAAAGCGGGGATCCGACCGGATATTCATATGGTGGGTCCCACCCGCCAGATTAATTAAAATAATAATTTTAAATAATAAAAATAAAACTTAATAATCTTATTTAAATTTTCTTATCTAAAATTGGATTGTTAAATGAATTCAGAAAAATTTTCAAATTTTCTCTAGCTAATTGAAGGGTGAGGAATGCAACGACAAAGTCAGATATGAATTTTGACGAGTATTTATTTTTTCTATTTTTTCAGAGTATTTTAATAAATTTAAATATTTGACAAAAATTCAACGACTTTCAAATGCTTCCAAAATATCACCCCTATCTAATTTGGGGGTGATGAGCACAATGACGAAGTCAGATTTTTGATCTGACATCAAATAAATTAGGTCATTTTCCAGATTATCAGGTTTTCTAGAATTATGATTTTGATCCAAACAACTTCTGATTTGAACCAAATATCAAGGTGTGCTCAGGATGGCTTATTAAGAGTATTAGAATTAAGATCAGGACCTGGTTAAGTTTTGATTGACTAGGATAACAACCTTGGGTTATTACAGTTTCTGCATTTTTGAGCCATCTTCTCCTTATTCTCTTGATTCTTGGAGATCGAACGATGACATAAGGTATGGAAAATCTTGTTCCAATTGCTGTACTGTACTTATTAGGAGCCTTAACTATGTATTAGAGAAATAATGATTTGCATTAACAACATTTCAATTCACCCTTAGGATTTGTATATTGAACTACAAGATTTATAAACTAATAACTAATATAATGAAATTTGTTGAAACTTATTAAATGAATGGAACTAAAATGTATTTGTCATCTTAACTTAGCTTAATTTATTGGGCATAGGATTTGGCTATCACACAAATAGAACTGTATAAAAAATTATCTAGATAAGATTACAAGATTGGGAACTCTGACTTATATATTCGTGCTACTATGATATTTTCCTTGGATCTTAAAATTGCCTAACTATGTGAAAGATTTCCAATTAAGCAAATCTATAGTTTATGCTAAGTTCCTTTTTTTATCATATCAAATTGATTTTTTAATTTGATTTTCTAAAATTTTAATCCATTTTTGATAGCTTATACAAACTTACATTTATCAAATAAAGCTCATTTCGTATCCATCTTTGCTAGCATACCAATAAAGAACAAAACCTTTTAAACCTTTTGCAGTTTATCATGGAATTTGCTTTAGGATTTGTTTGATTGAATTGAACTTTTGTTTTAATGTTGTGTATGAAGCTGTAAGAAGGATGCTGATAGATTAGGAATGGGTGATGGATGAAGTTGAAATGAGTGAAGTGGTATGGTGAATAACAAGATTCATTGGAGCACTAAATACAGAAATGCAAGTTGAGTCAATTTTGACTTTCTATCATTCTAACATAGCTAATGTGATATCCAAGTGAAGTGGTATATTGAATAATAGGATTCATTAATATCAAGTGCATTTTATAAGAAATGAGAATATATACATATACCTATATATATATATATATATATATATATATATATATATATATATGTGTGTGTGTGTGTGTGTGTGTGTGTGTGTGTGTGTGTGTGTGTGTGTGTGTGTGTGTGTGTGTGTGTGTGTGTGTGAGTGTGTGTGTGTGTGTGTGTGTGTGTGTGTGTGTGTGTGTGTGTGTGTGTGTGTGTGTGTGAGTGTGTGTGTGTGTGTGTGTGTGTGTGTGTGTGTGTGTGAGTGTGTGTGTGTGTGTGTGTGTGTGTGTGTGTGTGTGTGTGTGTGTGTGTGTATAATAAAAAAATTAACATTTTTTAATTTGTGACATCAACCATGTGGGGTTTAAACCCAGTCACCATCTTTAGAATTGAACCCATTTTATAAATTTTAACTATAAATGTATATAAATATATATCCGTGAGCATTCACATAGTAAATAAATATTGTGTAATAGTTAATAAGAAGTTCTCAGCTATAACAAACCTAAGTTTTTGCTCTGCCTAATTTAGATTAAACTAAGTCTTAATTCATGTTCCATTAGACTTAACTTATTATTAGAACCTAACATGGAAAATTTGGGATTTATCGGAACTCAGTTGAACCAATTGGCTATTTTGCCAATTTATTAACTTAGAAAATAAACTAAAATAAATTAATCTCAAAATCAAAATCTGATTTTATTTTTGAATTCCTTACACCTAAATTATTTAAAGGTGAACTTTTTGAAATTTTTGGAGGTCAATTAGGCCATAAATGAATATAATTTAAATTGTGAAATTGTTTAAAAAGCTTTATAAGAAATCATAGTTGCATTTTAGACCCCCCCCCCCCCAACAGTCAGTTGATCACTCAGATTTGTTGTGCAGACCGTGGGTGATCCGCTGTGTGGCCCATCCCATGAGGCAATCGAATCTCAGTCCCAATCCAATTGTTTAGTCAGTTGATCAAATGGCATTGATTTAATCAGTAAATTCCTTTCCTTAGTTGTTAGATCTTTTCAAGATTGAATGATCAGGATGCTTCCAAGTTCCATTCATCTTCTTCACAGGTGTTCCCAAATTGAGCAGTCCCCCCTGTGGAGCCAGGTACCCTCAGTGATCATGCTAATATTGAGATTAGCATGATTACAGTGAATACGGTCACCGTGTGACAACCCTCCCATCTATAGTCAACTCAGGTATAAACCTAATCTGCCTTAGCTAAAAGACTTGCCACCTAAAACTGAATGTCATGCATCAAAATATCAAAATGGCAGAAGCAAGTAAAGTAACATCCACAACCATAACACAATAAATAAAAGTAAAGACAGTAACTGTAACACCCCAGGTTGTTACCTTAGTCAATTAGTACTAATCTTAGTCTTAAGACTAATCAGAAATGCTAATTAGGTCCTATGGAGTTAATCTTTAAAACCTAGTCCAAATCAGGAATCAAATGGATCGAATCCTGATTTCTGGAAAATCTAGAAACCCTAAAATTTGACCAATCTAAATTGACCTCTGATCAAAAAACAGACTTCGCGATTACGTTCATTGACCCCAAATTAGCTTGGGGTGAAGTTTTCATGTCAATCGGAAGTCGTCAAAATTTTGACGAATATTTTAATAATATTTAATGCCTCGAAATTTGGGAAATTAAAATACTCGTCGGATCAAAAATCCGACCTCGCCGTTGCATTCCTCACCCCTCAATTAGGTAGGGGTCAATATTTGGAATTTTTTTGATTATAAATTAATTATTTAATTTTGATAAAAGAAACTTAATAATTAATTAAATTAAATTAATATTTTAAATATTAAATGAACGGCGCCGTCAAGTAAGTAGCGCCGTTAGCCATCGCGCCGTTTGGACCAAACGGCCATCCAGGACCATTCGATCAGTCGATCGAACGGCCCTCGCTCGTCGTACCCGAGGCCGCTCTCGGACGAGCGCGTGGCGCGCAGCCGCGGCCTGCGACCAACCCGCGCGTGCGGCTGCCTTAAGAAGCTCCGCCGAGCTCCCTTAACACCTCCAGCCGCGGCCGCAACCTTCCCCTACGCGCGCGCTGAGGACCCTGTCCAACCCTAGAACCAAGGATCGACCCCCCCCCCCCCCCGTCCTGCTCCCAGCCGGCGCTCGATCAGGTACTCCTCTTCCCCTACTCCTTCAATTATTGGTATCGTTACTTGCATGCGATTGTTGTCAATCGAAGAGCAGCCGATCGAACGCAAACCCTATACCCGTAGTATCCGATCTAGGGTTAGGTCTAGGAGCAGATTCTGCCCACCCCAGCCGGCGATCTACCCCTCCGTTGGTAAAGCCCGACGAGCCCTACTCAACGGTAAGTGGATCGTCGCCGATGGCCGCCGGGATCGCCAGTCGTGGCGTGCCCTAGCCTCGGTCGAGAGGGAGGGAAGGCGGAGCGTCGCGGGCTATGCCAAGTCGAGCGCGACCCGATCCGTTTCCACGCGAACTCGTCCGTGTGCGCGAGCGCGGACGTCAGTGGGCCCCGCTCCGCGGCTCACGCGGCAGCGCGTGAGCCTGGTGGGGCCCGCAAGTGCCAGCCGGCGCGTGTGGGAGGGCCGCGTGTCCGCGTGGGGCTCGCATTCGCTCAGCGGGTGGCAGAGTGGGGCCCGCTGCAGTCGCCTCGGCTGCGGCTGTGGGACCCACCTCCGCAGGCCGCAGCCTCTCCCGAGCTGCCGCGTAGCAAGGTGGGACCCACCACGTGTCCCTGTGGGCCCCGCCTTCATTAAAACCTGCGTAATAAAATATAATTAATTAGTTGTTAATTGTAATTAGAAGTTAGTTAATTAATATTAATTAATGCTAATCCATATTAAACAGTGCTTAATAATATTTTATAATAATCAGTAAATTAATATATATATATAGATACAGTAATATTAATAATTTAATATTTATTAACCTATTAATTGATCTTAATCTTAGGATTAATAATTATGAGCAGATAATTAAGACTTAAATAGTAATTAGCTTAACCCTAATTAAATAGCAGTAATAATAATATTATATTTAAATAATTAAAATAAATAGATTAATTATTAATTAATTAATAATTAATATTAATTAATACATATTAATTATTAATTAATTATAGAATAATTAAGGGATTAATAATTACAGAAAATATATAAACTTTAGGAATGAACAGTAAAATCATTTAATTTAAATCAATGAACAGTAAAATAATTCAAATTATAGTTTTGAATAGTAAATCTTAAAAGTTTAATAACTTTTTATAGGATGATCCAAATATAATCAATATAGGTCTCAAAATACTCAGAAAAATGTAAGGGATCAAATAACATAATGTAAAAATTAATTTCGAGATACATATAATGATGTAGCATTTTAGGACCTCTTTAAAGCCTCATAACTTTTTACCCTATTATCAGAATATAGTCAATATGGGTCTTAAAATGCTCAGGAGAGTGGCCCCCTCATTGTAGTAGTATTAGTTTTCTCATTTGGACATCATGACAAAAAGTCAACCCTAGAATTCTTAGTGAAAAATGACCAAAATGCCCCTATACTTCAAATAGCCATAACTTAGTCAAATCAATTCCAAATTTAAAAATTCAAGATGCTACCCAGCCTAGAATTTTAATGTCATCAATAAACGGAAATAATATTTAGGATTTGAACCCTAGAATTTTAGGTAAATGACCAAATTACACTTAGCCTCGTTGTAGTCATAACTTGACCATTTGGAGTCCAATTTGGACGTACTTACTGTCTATTTTCAAGTTAGACAGTAAGGAATCAATTGGAACTAAGAGAATTCAATTCTAACTTGTAAATCAAAAGTTGACTTTTTGACCCTTAAAGTAGGGGCAAAATAGTTATTTTGCCCTAAGATTGAACCAAGTACTATTTACCTCTAACTAACATTTCAAAACTCGTAAACCAATATTATAAAAACCTTAGTGACATTTAAGTGAGTGAGATCAACCCTTAGTTCAGATTCCAAGATTCTTCTAAGTCTTAAACACTACACCTTAAGGACATTTCCTGAGACTAGGACTAGATCATAGGTTAGAATTCATTCATTGGGTAAATGGGTTACTCAATAGGTGAAACCTTAGTTTTATTAGTTTTTAAACTTTTTTTTATTTTACAACTTGTTCTAATTATTTTGTCTTTAAACCTTATATTTAAGATAGGAGATTCATCCTATTAAGCTTGATTACTTAATAGGATTTGCCTTAACTAGTAGATCACTTATAGAATAAAACCTAAAACTTAGGTCATATCCTCTTTGGATTATGTGATTAAACCTAAATCTCATAGTGTTTAATCCATAATCTATAGGTTTAGAAGATCTTGATCAGATCTGAGTTAGAATGTCTAAATTCACAAAATTAGGACGTATAATTTACTGATTTAACTCGTAGTCGTCTATCTGATTGAACTAGATTAGAACCTGATCAGTTCTAATCCTTTTTAACTTATAAGGATGAATTTCTAAGTTACACTCGATAGTAGGAAAATGGTGATCCTAAACTTGTGTAACTTGGAATAGTTAGAATGGTTAAGTAGAAAATAAATAATATCACCATGTTTAGTAGAGTCCCTTGCTTCTATTTGATATTTTATTGCTACGCATTTCTTGTACTTTTGTGTCATATTTTCTTGAGCATATCATATAAGACTTTTGATGCACAAATAAAATATTAGGAAAATATGGAGACTCCTTAGATTCCTTGTAAAAATATTAAAGTGATTAACGAGAAGATAATAATTTGATATGTTTGAGCTGCCTCTCAGTATTGCCTTCTGACTGCCTAGTCAACTTATGTCACTAGGGGAAGGCCTCTATTTTGTTGTGTGTGCTGTTTGCCTAGTCTCCTTGTTGACACTAGGGGTACAGTGTTGGTGCCCTAGCCGTACTAATGCTAGGAACCGCCCTAGCCGTACTGGTGCTAGGATCCTTCGATTATAACTGTTGGTGCCTTAGCCGTACTGGTGCTAGGATCCGCCCTAGCCGTACTAGTGCTAAGATCCTTCAGCTATTTTTAGTGGGCTAGATTAGCTCTATTTTATATGGCAAATTATACGCGTATGTTTATATGCAGTTGATGTTTGGTTACCTTTCAGTATTCTTATTCAGTCAGCTATTTCTTTGTACTACTTTTATATATATTTAGGATGTTAGAATCTTGCCTCTATTTATACTTACCACTGCTAAGTTGTTTTATTTTAATTAGCATATTTCTTTTGATCACCAGCATGTTCAGGATGTAGCATTTTTCTTACTGCACTTGTTTGATTATGTATATTTATATGCCTTACCTTATTTAGCTCGCATGTGAGGCATGTCTTAGCCTCCTTTTTTGCTTAAGTTATAAATGATGATTTATAGCTTTTCCTTCTCTTTTGTATTGCTTGCTGCTCCCTTATACATATGTTGCCTAGATGTTATAGGATGGTGATATTACATAACATATATAAAACTTATCAGCTTAAAATGTACTTAGACAATTGTCTAACCAAATTTTTCTTTTTTGGTTGGGGCCCTATATTGTGAAACCAACAATGGCAGACCCTCTTCAGTTAGATGAGCAGGAGTTAGGAGTGGAGCCATACCCAGAGGAGGAGCCCGTTGAAGAAGCTGCTATTTAGCTTTTATTTTATATGTGAGGATGAGTGTATTTGCACTTTCTTTTATTTAAACTGTTAAATGATGTAATAATACAGGTACTGTTGATTGCGTATTTAGATTTTATACTTATGTTCTGAGATATGTTTCCTTATACTCATGTTGTGATGCTTGGATGTTATGTATATTGAAAATTGCTTCCACACTCTGTATGTTTACTTAGATAGAGACTGTATATTTGATTCTATGCTTACTCCTTCTCTTATTAGGTGGATTGTGGATTCCATCCTAATCCAATTATAAGTGAAAGGTTAGCTAGAGTGATACGCCATCCCTTAACTTAATTCTTGTGGATTAAGGGGTGGGGCGCCACAGTAACTCAGCATAATATGAAAATGTAGAAAGTAAATACATCCAGAATATTTAATTATTATTGACAAAATTTAAATGAGAAGGAACACTCATCCTCACAAACTGAAAAATGAACTAATTAATCCTCAGCAGCATGAAGGTCCTCCTTTTGGCCAAGCTCCTCACCTGAAGCAACTTCAATGAACAACTCAAAATCTGACATTATCGGCATCACAATGCCAGGGCCCCAGCCAAGAAAAGGAAAACTTACACTTAGACAAATTGTCTAAGTATATTTTAGGTTGATTAATTGAAATTACATATTTAAAATATTATATTTTACTAAACTTGTAAGCATCTAAGAGGTTCAATAAGCAATAAGGAGCATGTTGTTATAAAGAAAGCATTTATAACTAAATAAAACAAAGTATGTAAAATCACATACCTCAACCAGAAGCTACAATAAGATTATGTAGTAAATATGTACATATAATAACTAAAGGAACTAAAAGTAAACTCACCCTAATATGCTTATGATCATATGAATACGTGCTAGTTTACATAAAGAAAATATGTACTAAACTACAAAAGAACTGAAATAAAACTAGCAACCTAGCATATGCAAGTAACTAAACTAGGCTAAGTGAAGCTACTGAATTGAAATAATTATACTGATAATGAACTGAGAATAGAAAATATATGCATAACTGAAAATATAACTTGGCTAAATGAAGCTACTGAATTGAAAGAGAGTATAACACATATCACCTTATCCAATCACAAAGCTAGGACTAGTTAGACTTAAGGAATTAAAAAAGAGAGATGTGCCTAAATTAGTACCGCCATAACAAAAACTGGCTAAACGAAACCACTGAACAAAAAAGTCTAACATATATCATCTTGGCCAACTCTAAAGCCGATGTCTAGTTAGACTATAAAATTAGACATATATCATCATGACCAACCATAGATCTGAGGTCTAGTCTATTCTATATCAAAATAACTGAACTGAAGATGCATACTAATTAGAACACACTCTACTAAACTGAGCACTGAATAAACTGAATGAACTGAATATATTGAAATATACATAATGAGTTGAATTACAAATTTAAGTAATGAGGTTTTATGCATTCAAAACTAATATAGAATATTCATCAAAAATCTCATTTTCAACTATTATGTCCAAAGTATAAAGCTCAAAATACAAAAATGTGAAGCAACAATAATCAAAGTAAGCAGGCAACTCAACTAAGCAAATGTGATATCTATTGTTAACTAATTTGATATGTTCTATCTATTCTGAAATAGTACAAGCTTAGCATATCCAATATCCAACTATCATGTAAAATCCCAGATTCACAACCTAAAATATTAACACATTAGAACTTAGTAAGTTCTAATTCAAACTAGAAATGATGGCTATGAAAATTAAAGAATTAATTAACAACTTAAATACTGTATTTTGTTAACTCATGCCCAAAACTTGATTTAAGCAAATCAATATTTAAGAATTTAGGGTTTAAACTCTAGATCTAAGGTACTAATTCCTGAGAGTTTAAGGTTCACACCCAAAGCTTATTCTAATAATAGAAAATCTTAAAGGCTGAATGATTAAAGAATATATGATCTTATATAGAAAGGCTGAGTCTATAGTTATAAGATAAAATAATCAAATGAGAACTTATGAATCCAAAATCTAAATTCCATCTATAAAATATTTTCATTATTCTATAGGTTGAATAAACCTAAATCCACTAAAAAGATTTTAAAGGATTCAATCAATTAAGAATTTTACTAATGAAATGATAATAATTCAAGTGAATTTCTATGAATTATTACTAAGGATCGAATATCTAAGATTTAGTCTTAAGATTTTCATTAAGATACTTACTTAGGGATAAACATTATGATTAACTTAAATAAGTTAACTAATACTAATTTCATACGATTAAACTTCAATATGCAAGATTAAATGAAGGGTCTAAGAACACCTTAAGATTTTTACATGATTAATTATGTAAAATTCAAGAAGATTTAAGCTTAAACAGTTGGGATCGATCAACTAAGTCCAAAAGCTCAAGGAATGATCCTTAAACATTACATTACTGATTAAAAGTATTTTAATGATATTTCTAGGGTTTAAGGGCTCTTATACTAACTTTTGGTCAAAATAGTTAAAATACCCTTCTTAAGGCTAAAATTGGGAATTTAAGATTTAAGCATCCAAATTGATTCTAATCAGCTCTATTAGGCTTAAAATTGTATAATAAGAAAAATAAAACTTTAAAATTCAAGTATAGATCTTAGTATAATTTAATTAACACTAATCACTTTTCAAGGCTAAGAAAAGTGATTAATGAGTTTAGAGCTTATTATGAGATTTTAAGTACATAAGTAAGTTTTAATAGACTTAAGAAAGTAATAGGCACTTGGTTTACTAAAATCAAAGGTTCAACTAGGACATTATACACTAATCAAGATCCAGGGTGATTAAGAGGTGATTAGCAAAATTAGGACTCTTAAAATATATTTAAGGGTATACATGGGTTCTTCTCTATCTCATGAGAAATCAGAGACTTTAAACATGCAATTTGTACATTTAATGAATAATTTATTTACTAATTATGATTAGAGAGCGATTAAGCTAGATTAGAAGATCTAATCATTGGATCTATAATTTTATTGCATATTAATACTTCTTATAATTCTCTAATCAAAATGGTATATTAGATCTTACCATTTGGACAAATATAGCTTAAGTTATTTCATTAATTTAATACGAATGTTATAGATTAATTAAACCATAGGTTAATTAATAAATTCTATTTATCAAATAATTTCAATAAGAAATTTAATTCTATAAATCATATTAATAGCCTAGCCCATATAACAAAAGGCACGAGTTGCATTGGAGCCCTGCTGGGTCGGCACTATCACGCCGCACAAGCCTAGTTGGCCCGGCCCGAAGCGACAGTGCTGTCATCCCCACTCCTCCCTTTGACAGGCCGAAGAGGGACGACACACCTGAGCTAAATTATTTGTACCTAGGTCATGCCAACATCTCGCTTTGATCACTACACGATCCTTGAGTCCAGTCATGTTGATTCCGCCCTGAAGCCCTCTTTGGGAAGCACAGTATCTCCAAATGACTACTCCACTGAAATAGCTTGGATGCTGATGATTAGGGTTTACTGTGAGTAGTCAATTCTCCTCATAAAAACTACTAAATATATGGGGTTTGATCCCTACACCATCAGTGAGATGAGGCTAGCTGAATCCCTACGGTTGTTGACAGGCATAAAATACACATCTGCGCTTGCACGCAAGTGTCGTGGTCTGAAGTAATAATGGAATAGTAAGTTCCGGATTTTATTGTCCTCAAGGAACGGTGGTTTTGTTACCAAATTTTATCTACATTCAATAATGTGAAGACAAATTGTATTTTTGTTTTGTGTGGTTCCTATTCAATAATACAAAGAACTAAATTGAAAATATTATTTGATTAAGAAGAAAGGGTTGGGATCTTATCATGTGAATTGTTGGGATAGGTGTTATATTTGATTTATGCAATTCTTAAATACTTATTACTATGCTAATGAACCAAGTGAATATTATAGATTGGTTCTCTAATTTCGGCAAGTTCAAATCTAGTGCACAAGGTGAGCACACTAGGGTTCAACCTCAGCACCTAGATTCTTATGGGATCACCTTATGTTTATTTTAGAATTCCTACATCTAGGTTATCAAAAATGACATTTTAATTTTGTGATCTCGCAAGTGTTGATACCCACCAATTTAGCTTTATGCGCATCATACGCAATTTAGCTAAGGAAGAAGATTCATCGGATCATATGGACTATGTCACATCATCCATGTGATCATGATGCCCTTCTTCCTCCTTCAACGTCTGCTGAGCTGTAGAGCTTGATTGGTGGCTCTTGGCTCACAAGTGTTGCCCTCTCGGCTAAGCTAATGGAGTTGTGTAGTTTGGCTCAACAGCTTGTCACATAGCTCTAAGCTCTAACTGCACACACACTTATTCTCTAGACCAATTTTTGAGCTTTGGAGCTCAAGATGACTATTGTACTAAGTTATTCGTCCATTCAAAACCAGAGGTGTTTACACCGAGAATCCTTGCTCAGTGACCTTACATCATGGTGAGAACCCTTATGTGCATTCCCTTTAGATCTTAACTATTTAAATAACTTAGCATCTCTTCAATTAATAATAAATTTTTTTTCAACTCAGTTATTCATACATTACAAGCATTCATTCACAAGTATTGGATTAAAGGTAAAAAATCGTACACATTTTATTCATTGTAACTATTTTACATGTAACACCTTTTATATCCCATACTCTTCACATGACTATGACCCAACCCTCCCCAAGGAGGGTTTAGCTCTCCATTATAGAAAAAAAGCAAGAAAATACATACAGGGAATTGAACATTCTCATGGTTCTAACTAAAAGCAAATTAGAGATGAGTTATAGAGGAATACTAGGAACTGCTCTTAACGTTCATTGGACTTTCCACTTTGCCCTTGCTCTTCTTCCCTTCTAACTCCTTGGTGTGGTTTCCTCCCTTTTCATTGAATTGTTCACTGCCCTTCCCTAGTGAGGTCTCCTTCTTCTAATCACAATAGCTCCTTTTTAATTTTGTGAGTGTCAAAAATTGGAACCCTGCCATAGTCTCAATTGGCATTATTTATAATGAACTCTCCATCCCCCTTCTTGCATGAATTATGCCATTTCTCGCTTCTACTAAATTAATGGCAAGCCATTAATTTTTATTCTTTTATTCTCTTTGGATACATCAGAACTAATGGCTATTTTAGTTTCCAAACAGCTGAGGAAGGCCATTGGTTAGATTTTTGGTCTTCCCCAGGCTACCATAAATGCTTTGGCCTGGACAATTCTGCATAGTGCGCTGCGTTGTGTTGGGCGCACTGTAGCAATTTTGCTACAAAATGGAATTTGTATGGACGCCTGATACGGCGCGCGGTAGCGTCGAGGTATCGGGAATACTTTGCTCAAGCACGCTACAGCAGGTTGCTTTAGATGTTTTCTTCCAAGTCTTTTTCTCTCTGTTGATTCACTGCAGCATGTGGTAGTATGGGGCCCCGTACCCTCCGCGGCTATGCTAATACTGACATTAGCATAATCACGAGGAGTGCGGTGCTCCAACTCTGGCAAATCCCCAACCTAAGCAGAGTCAGGTGTAACCCAACCTGCCTTAAGTAGAAGACTTGTCACCTGAGAACTGTGAACATACATCAACATATCAAGGTAATAGAAATAGAAAATAACATAACATAACACCCACATCACAGCATAGTATACTAAAGTAAATGTAGCAGTGTCTCAACTCAAAGTGCAAAAAGTAAATACATCCAGAAATAATATTTATTACATATTGAATGTTTAAATTAAGAAAAGATCTCTCAAATCTCACAGCTAAAAAGTAATCTAATCTAAGCGGCAACATGAAGGTCCTCCTCCTGTCCAAGCTGCTCTCCTGTAGAACCACCAACGAACAGCTCCAAATTTGATATTTATTGGTATCACAAATGCCAGGGCCCCAGCTAACAAAATAAAAAGATTACAGTTAGACAAATTATCTAAGTACATTTTAGGCTAATTATGTGAACTGAACATTTAAAGATATCACATCTAATACTTAAAATATGCAAGCAATTTAAGGTGCATCAAGCTACAAAGAAGAGAATAGCTATAAATAACACATTTATAACTGAATAACAGTGTATGTGATGAATCCATAAATTATATCTAAATAAAGAGGAAAATTCATCTATTTAAAATCTCTATGCTGCTCTTAAAATCAATTTTTTTCTATTTTTTTCAAGGAAATAGAATCCAAAAGAGTTCTAAGGCATTTCTGCAGGTTTTTTAGAATTTACTAAAGGAAAACCGCTGCAGCGCGCGACCGCACGCCGCAGCAAGTTGCAGCGAAAATATCTAAACTTTATGAAAATTAATTGAACAGTGCTTTTCACAGAATTCACGGCTATAGCGCGCGGTCGCGCGCTGCATCGGTTTATAGCGGAAATGCTTGACTTTATAAATTGGGCAGCCAAATTAATTGAACAGCATTTTTCGCAAAATGACCCGCTACAGCGCGCAGTCGCGCACTGCAGCGGTCTGCAGCGGAAATATTTATGACTTTATTAAATGGCCGCCCAACTAATTGAACAGTATTTTTCGCGGAATTCACCGCTACAGCGCGCGGTCACGCGCTGCAGCGGTTTATCGCGGAAATACTTGACTATATAAATCAGGCCGCCCAACTAATTGAACAGTGTTTTTCACAGAATTCACCGCTACAGCGCGTGGTCGCGCGCTGCAGCAGTTTGCCGTGGAAATATTTTTCTCTATAAAATCGGGAAAAAGAACTAATTGAACAGTGTTTTCGCGGACTTCACCGCTAAAGCGCGCAGTCACGCACTGCAGCGGTCTACTATGGGGGACTTAGCTAATATGCTAGGGACCAAGGTATGCTAACGCATGCCGCAGCGCGCTACAGTATGCTACCACGCACTGATGCGGCCCGCTGAATTTTTGCCCAGACACTGCATTTAATGCGGCTGGAGACATGACCTATATCCTGAATTTTGTCTCTAGCCACCTTATCCTGCAGCAGCCATTTTTTTATTAAAAATGGAAGCTTTGAGGTGATGTTTTGGGTAAACAATTGAGGATTATTGTCACATCACTATAAATGGAGGTTATTGTCATGATGAATTCAAATTTTTATATAGAAAAGCTGGTTGCAAATGAAGATGAGAATTCAGCCTCCCCCCTCCTATAAATATCCCTCCTCTTGACTAGAGGAGGGTTCACAATTTTTGCAAAATCCACTAAGTAAGGAGGAGAGCCAAAGAAAGAGAGAACTCCCCAAGGGTGGCAAAGCAAGCTTTTGCAAAGGGAGAAGAGGAAGAAGGCAGCACTAGCCACCTAAGGAGAGGATAATTAGAAGGAGAAGAAGAATTCCTGAGAATTTCGACGGAGCGTTCCTAGTATCTTCTAAACTCAATGTTGTATTTTCTCTTTAGTTGACCATGAAAGGGTCTTTACCCATGTATATGTCTTTCTTATTTTCTTGTGTAATGAGTAGCTAAACTCCCCTTGGTGAGGGTTGGGATGAAGTCCCATTTTTCATGATGTAATATTGATGTATGAATGTTTTCCCTCAAGCATAATGTATTTGTGATTTTAATGCCTAACTAAGAAATTTTCATCTAATTAGTCTTGATATATTTATGAGAAAAGAACTAAAAAAATCCAAGATCTAATTATCTTATGCTCCTTAGCTCACCTTAGGTTGGATGCTAGATTTTAAGTGCATGAAAGCTTAGAACCATATGAGAAGGTTCTTGAGCTCAATGCACCTCAATCTAAGCTCAACCAAAGAGATTTGTGTAAGTGATGCTAAGACCCACTAAATGAGCTCCTTAGCTCAACATAATTGAGATTGAGTAATGAAGTGTTGAGTGCTCATGAACTAAGTGACATAGTCATTAAGCCCAACATGTGATTCCCTTATCTCAACTATGTGAGATGCGAGTGATGCTCATAGTGGAAATCAATGCTTGTGAGATCCTAAGATTTAAGAAAATTTAAACTCTTCTTGAATAAAGAGAAAATGAATTAACTTTAAATCTCAAGAATATTACAAGAATCTTTGTGCTAAAGTAGAACCGAATGTGAGTTCATTTTGTGCATGAGATTTGAACTTGTAAGCCTTTGAGCTAGACTAAAGGACAACAATGTGCACTTGATTTCAATTAAATTAAATGATAAAACTTGAGAAATAAATCTACATGAGTATTATATCATTGCATGTGGGATGGTCCCAACTCTCTTCTTTCTTTAATCTTGTTATTTTACTTAGTGAATACTTGTGCTAATTTTAGATCAACCAACCAATACATACTATAGCTTAAAAATTAGTGAGAATATATATACTTTAGTGCCAAATCAACCAATTCTCTGTGGTTCGATAAATTCCCAAAAAGTCACACTTTTCACTTATTACTTCAGACCACGTACACTTGCGTGCAAGCACAGACGTGTATTTACAGTCTGTCAAGTTCTTGGCGCCGTTACCGGGGAATTGGTTTTTTTTTTTTATTTGAACTAAGGAGAATCTATAAGTAGCTAGCGATTTAAGCATTTGATTTTTTTTTATATTAGTAGTTTTACGTTTTCTTTTGTAATTATCAAGCTAACATTTTATATTTCTTTTTTTTTTATTTTCATTTCTAAAAAAAAAAAATATGTTTGATCTTTATTTCTAAATCATTCTTGATAAGCCTTATTGAAACTTGTATGAGTAAAAGAGTCTGTACTGAATATCTGTTTGATTCTAAAATAGAACGAACATACTTACAAGCTAGGCGAGAACGAAATTTATCAAACCAACAAGCTGTGATGGACACTTTCACTGAAAACTTAGAAGAGCCTAGGGGTAAAGTACTTAGAGATTATGCACTGCCCACTGTTAGGGGCATTCCCCATGCGATTGTAAGGCTGAATATAGAAGCCCATTATTTTGAAATTAAACCCTCTACGCTGAGTATGGTACAAAATAATCAGTTTGGAGGATTAGCCACTGAAGATCTAAATTCACATATTTCAAATCTTGAATCCAAAGTAATATACTAATAAGGATCTAGGGTTCTCACTCAAGCACAATCTAAAGATAAGGAATTTTATAAATTGAAGAATTTAGAAGCTAAAACCTTAACGAAAGGTTATTCTAGTATTATAAGATAAAATAATCAATCAAGAAGTAAGAATCAAAGATCTGTATTCAATCTCTTAGAATAGTTACATTATTCCATAGATTGAATCAATCTTACACCCACAAGGAGATTTCAAAATGATTAAACAATAAATTAAGTAGGGAATCCCAAATGAGGTAATTCAATTCAATCAGATGATCTAAGATCTAAGGTCTAAGATTTGATCACTTTAGATCTAAGTTAAAAACTAGACTTAGTATTTTACAAGAATATTTCATTTAGTTTTATAGCTTATGAATGATCTTACTAGAGCAACTAAACTAAAGATTTAGTACTAAATGCAATTTGGTTGATTCCTTAAGGAAAGTCTATCTAGATTACACTTAAGGCCTTAATATCTTAATAATAACTTCTTAAGATTTCTTCAGTTAACTCAATTTTTAATGAACATATGATTTCATAAGGGTATTAATGTATTACTTAGAAACATTTTACTAAAATTCCAAGGTTTGAGAGGTTCTTAAACATATTTTTACTCAAAATAGCCAAAATACCCCTCTCTTAAGGCAAATATTTGAAATTTAAGATTTGAACATTTAAATTAATTCAAATATGTATTAATGAACTTAATATTAATTAATGAAGTGGATAAAACACTTAGCTTAAACTTTGATGGCATAATTAGCCTAATTAGCACTAAACACCTTTTAAGACCAAAAAGGTGATTAAGGAAATTATGGCACATTAGGGTAATCCAAGCACATAGGAGAGTTTTAAGATTTTTAAAAAGGCATTAGGAACTTGGTTCACCAAAATCAGAGGGTTAATTAGGATTTAATTTCACTAATCAAGGTTTAGGGTGGTCTTAAATTATTTTTAATGGCTTAAATAGGTTCTCTAGTCTCATGAGCAATCAGAGAGTTTAATTAATATTTTTGGACATTAAATGAATTAATTATTATTTAAATAAAAATAGAGAAAGATTAAGCAATTAAATAAAATCTAACTATTAGATCTTGAATTTAATTTTATATTATTATTCCTTGCATTTTTCTGATTAAAATGATATATTGGATCATACCATTTGGATAAGTATAGAAAAAATTATTTAATAAATTTATTCTGAATGTTTATTTAAGTTGAAATCATAGGGAAATCAATTATATTTATAAATCTATCATTTAATAGAAGGAATATAATTCCATAAATCGAAACCGCGTGGGTCGGGGCCTGACCCGGCCCGCTATTGTGTGTCGTCTTCGCAGGTATTTCCCCAATATTATGATCCCTAAGTTTAGCTTCTGTCACCAAATTCTCTGCTCACAGGCCATGCCGCATCTGTATCTCGACTGCTTCACTATCAGTGGCACTAGACGCATCGATTAGACCAAGAACCTTCATCTGGGATGTGCTGGATCATCGGGGTGCTACTCCACCAAGATGTCTTCCCAGGCAAACCTGTGAGGAGTGAATTCTCCTCTCAGAGCCAATGTCACATGCTAGGAGCTAGGCCTACACATTCAAGGACCCAAAGAGAAGCGAGTGGACAACTTGGCTAGCCTTGAGAGTGGGTGGATCACTAGGGTGCTACTCACGGCATTTTACATATGCGAGCTTGTACTGGGTCGATTGATCTAGTTGAATCGATTGATCAGATCAAACCCAGTGATCGCTATGAGTCTACGATCACTCTAGAAGGGATTAGGATTCTAACTGGGGACCCAATGCTTTTGAGGAATCACCACAATTCTTTGGCCGAAGGGCCGACTGCCAGTGCACTTTCAGATGATAATCATGCTATCTGGTCCACTGCCAGTCCTCCCCATTACCTCAGCTGACAAGCGGGACATTGGGGTATGATCCTATCACTTCATCTAGGGGTTCATTAATAAAGAGCCAAGCTGAGTTCAACTCGATAGCAAAGCAGGGTAATGGCAGTACCTAAACTGAGAAGGAGGTGTGACGAGTCGAGCACAGCAAGGAACACTAGGACACCCGAGCTCCTCTTGGATGCCCGGGGGTTTGAAATTCAAACCTCACCCACTATCAGCGGTTCAAAGCTACAGGTTCAGTAAAGATCAATAAGAACTTTAGAGGAAAAGCAACTGGGAATTTAGGGGATCACGATGGGCAAAGGAGCTCACTATGATTCTAAAGAGGTATTTATAAGTCAAGGGAGAGTTCAAGGATGGGAGCTGACGCTCGGGCACTATGGCATGGTTCGGCCCGAGGGAGAGGATAGGATTAACCGTCTGAGGGCAGAGTGGGTAGAGTGCTACCGACAGACCATTGCACCATAGGGTAAAGGAGGAAGCATGGAATATTTTCCCGTACTGCCACGGAGCTGGGGGAGGATCTGGTTGTCGGGGGACCAGCGCGCGTGGAGAATCGGGAGGTAGATGAAGGTGAACAAATCGGGATCCTCGGCAGCCATTTGAATGCAAAGCTGTTGAAGATAGACGGTCTGATGACGGTCGGGGATAACATAAATGCGGGCGTGCCACTAACCGTTGGATTGGCTACTCAATCCGATGGGCGATATGAGATCTTAGCGATACGATCCAGCACCGTTTGATTTCGTGCCGCAATTCGTGCAAGCGCGTCCATTAGCTAACATAGCTGAGCCGCTGTCGGGACCCCGCAGCGGATCTGCCACGGTTCCAACAGTGAATCCTGGGGCCTATGATAATTTATTTAATTAATAAATTAATTACTTAAATTCTTATTAATTAATTAATTAAAATTCCGTAAATTCAATAACTCCATTTTTGGACTAAATAAGCTCTAAATATTCCCAAAAATTTACCCTTATCTAATAAGGGAATGAGGAACTCAAAAATAAAATCAAATTTTAATTTGGAGATCAAATTAATTTAGCTAATTTTTAGGATTCAAAAATAGGCAAAAATACCAAAATTCTCCATTGAGCTCTGATTGATTTCAAACTTCTATGATTATGTTTAAATGACTCATTGAGTCTAATGGAATGAAAATTAGAACTTGGTTTAGCTTAATTAATTTTAATTCAGCTGAGGTAACAACTAGGGTTGTTACAAGTAACACCTAGCTCTCGGGTTGGATCAACTACAGCGCACGGTAGCGCCAGTTTCTTGGGTTGAGACCACTGCATCTCATTGTAGTGAGGGCTTCTTAATATGGGCTCAATATGAATTTGGATGGTTCTGCAGCGGTGCACGGCAATGCCGAGCTCTCGGGTTGCATCCGCTGCAGCACGCGGTAGTGCCAATCTCTCAATTTTCATCCGCTTGACCGCGTTGTGGCGCACTGAGGCGCGCTATCGCAGTTCTTCTCCCAAGCTTGCAAATGGCTCCCAGGTTTCTCAATTTTTCTTCATTCGCTATGGTGCACTATAGTGGTTTTGCCCATAATTCCTTCTTCTGCTCTAGAATTGCAATTGTCTCCTTTTGTTTCTGAAATAATTGGAAATAACATCAAAGCATGTTGTTCTAAGAAAACATTAGTATGTTTTTCTGTTTATTATGCAATAAAGCTTGGGGTGGAGTCGATAGATGGGTCCTTACTCGGACTCAGCTCCTAGGTTGGTCGCTAGCTCAATTGATCGATATGATCGATCTAAGCTTGTTTAGAACCTGGCAACAATCATAATAAGTTCAATTAGATGCAAGGAGAAGGTCAAAGGTGGAATTAAGCTTAAATGAGCTCTGGAACTCTATGGGGTAGTTCTGACTAGACTGAGTACCAATTTTGTCCAGACAATGAATAACTATTGTCTAAACTAGGCTCAATCAATCCCAATCGAACGCATATATGCCCTAGAATGCTAAGGAGAGCTAAGAGACGTCTAGAGACTATCTTAGATGCTTAATTGAACGTTGAGTCTGCACAACTCTATGGGATTAGGATAGTACTTGAAAATTGAGAAGACAAGAGCGACTGAGGGGAATTGGAAAGGTGCTGGATCATCCAGAAGGTCTTAGCAAATGCACAGGAAGTCTGAAAACCAAACTTGACCCACTATCAGTAGTTCACAGCTGCTGGTATTTCCAAGAGTTCCACTATTTTCTTCATTCCATGCCACCAAAATGATTTCTTTAAATCTTGGTACATCTTAGTATTACCAGGATGAACTAGGTAACCAGAATTGTGTCCTTCCACTAAAATCTTTTGATGCATGTATTTAGAAATCCATATATAATCATCTTGATAGATTACATTTCCTTGCAGCTGTAGGTCAAATCAACAACCACTTTTGATTTCCATTTTAAACTTCAGATAGTCTTCATCCTTTGTTTGGGAGATGGAGACATCGCAATAAAATGTTGGTTCAACGGTACTCATAGATAATAGTTCGCTTAGCATAGCACCACAAACTGGCCTGATATTGAGCCTTCTGAATTCTTTCTATAAATAGCTTGAAGCTATTAAAGTGGAAAGTGTAGCATGATGACTGAGTGCATCGGCTACAACATTCACTTTCCCTGGATGATACTGGATACTCAAATCATAATCACTTATTAATTTAAGCCATCTTCGCTGGTGGTAGTTAAGCTTGCGCTGGGTGAAAATATACTTTAAGCTCCAATGATCTCTAAATATGGAACATTTGATGCCATACAGATAATGATGCCAAATCCTTAAAGCGAATACTACAGAGGTTAATTCCAGATCAAGAACAGGATAATTCTTCTCGTGCAGCTTTAGCTGAAGAGACGCATATGCGATTACTGTTCCTTCATGCATTAGTACACATCCCAAGCCTATTCTAGATGCATTGGTATAGTCTTGGTAGTTTCGACCTTCCTTAGGTAAGGCCAGTACTACGGCAAAATAAATAACATCTCTTAATGATTGAAAGGCATTCTCACATTCTGGACTCCAAATAAATGGCACTGCTTTCTATATCAACTTTGTGAGAGGAGACACTATCTGTGAAAAGCCTTTGAAGAATTTTCTATAGTAACTGGCTAGTCCCAGAAAACTTCTGGTATCAGTCACAGACCTTGGATGTAACCAATCCTGAACTGCAATAACTTTATTCTGGTCAACTCTGATTCCTTGGACATCTACGATGTGACCCAAAAAAGCAACTTAGTTAAGCCAGAATTCACACTTATAATATTTAGCATACAATTCATGAGTTTTAAGCTCTTTTAGCACTAACCTCAGATGATTCACATGATTAGCTTTACTTTTTGAATAAATCAAAATAGTATCAATGAAGATGATGATAAATTTATATAAATATTCCTTTAGTACACGTTGCATTAAATCCATGAAAATAGATGGTGCATTAGTTAAGCCAAAAGATATTACCATAAACTCGTAATATCCATAGCGGGTTCTGAATGTGGTTTTCTCAGTATCTGAACCTTTGACTCGCAACTGATGGTAATCGAATTGCAAGTCGATCTTAGAGAATACTTTAGTTCCAGATAATTGATCAAATAGATCATCAATATGTGGTAAAGGGTATTTGTTTTTGATAGTTACTTTATTCAATTCTCTATAATTGTGTGTATTTAATCTCCAAACTGATTGTCAAACTAAGAGGATTAATCAGATCATAGAAGATCTCCTTCGTCTTTGTGCTCTTGATTTTGGCGAATCGTGGGAAGATCACCTTGCCTTAGTTGAGTTCCCCTACAACAACAATTTCCAGTCCAGCATTGGTATGCCTCCTTACAAAGCTCATTATGGAAGGAGATGTACAACTCCTATTGCTTGGACTAAAGTAGGAGACTCTCAGCTTTATGGTTCTGATTTGATCGAGGAGACTACTAGAAAAGTTCTCCTGATTAAGTGCAATATTATGATAGCTCAGGATCGACAAAAAAAGTATCATGATGCTCGTCATCATCTGTTAGAGTTTCAAGTTGGTGATCGCGCGTATTTAAAAGTAAGTTCAATGTGTGGTGTGCAAAGATACGGTGTTTCTGGAAAGCTGAGTCCAAGATATCTAGGACCCTTTGAAGTGATTAAAAAAGTTGGAGCCTCTACATTTAGGTTGGAGTTACCTGATGAATTCTTAGCTGTGCATAATGTGTTTCATGTCTCATCATTAATAAGGTGTTTGTTAGATCCTAATCAGCAAGTTCAGATTCCAGCAATTGAGTTGCAGCCTAATCTAACTTTCATTGTTAAACATGTTGCGATTCTAGGGCGGGATCTTAAGCGGTTAATAAACTGTAGCATTCCTATGATCAAAGTCCACTGGTAGAATCATCCAGCTAGTGAAGCCACGAGGGAAAAAGAAGAGGATATGCAAATGAAGTTTCCATAATTCTTTTCATAATTAGGTAGTTTTAATTCTTTCATTTTCATTATTATTTTGTTAGACTTCCTTCGTGCATTTTCAATTTTTGTTTCTATTTGTTGTGTGTCGTGGGTGACACTCTTTTTAAGGAGGAGAGTCTGTAATAACCCTAGTGTTGTTACCCATCAATTAGTGACCTAATTGACTCTAATCTTTTTCCATTAGTCTTATAATAGTATAAAGAACTTCCATTTCAATTTTCGTGCAATTTGGAGATTGTTTGGTAATTTCCAGTGTTTCCTGGTTTTCTGATAATTCTGAGAATGTATATTTTATTTACACCTCAAAATCAAAAATAGAGTCCACCATTGGACTCGCCACACTCAAATTAGCTATGAGTGGTATTTTGGAAGTGTTTGGAAGTCGTCGAATTTTTCTCGATTATTTTAATAATATTTAAAATGCTCAAAAAATTAAGATAATTAAATTTACTTCCAATCAAAAATCCATTTGCCTTTTTGAGTTCCTCACCCCTTAATTAGGTAATAGTGAATTTTGGTATTTTTCAGAGTGGGTTTGTTTATTTTATTTTGAGTGATAAATTGTGTTTAAATAATTATTAAATTAAATTAATGTAATAAAATTATTATACTTTATTAATTAAATTAAAATCCAATGGCTCATTTCAAATCGTGGAGATCCGCTGCGCAGGCCAGTTCAGCGCACAACGAATCAGCACAATCTGAGCCGTCATTTCCATTTTGATCTAAATTAGACGGCATTTATTCTCCAACCTAATCAGACCGTCGGATCATTTGCCTGATCCGACGGCCGTGATTCACCCACTGTACGTCTTCTCCACCGACTGCACCCGTACCCTACCGCGAGTGGGAGTGGGGGTACATCGTCCCTACTGGCTTTGTCTAGTGGGATTAATCCCTATTTTTCCTCTACTCCTTTGGACAATAATCTGAAGCGGTGTGAGGGATTGGGAGCTCAGGAGGATTCTGCTAGCTGTTCTTGGAGCTCAACAAAAAAAAACCCTAAATTTCAGTCGGAGCATTCCATACAGGTACCAATCCTTGAATCATTCCTTATTCATTTATGTGTTTTCTTGTGCAATCATTAAATCCCTCAAGCTAAATTATCTTCTGCGAGTAGTTTGAGATCGAATTGAGCAAGGGTTCAATTTTTAATCTCCTCTGCAAGCAACAATCCGAACTAGTCCCTAACCCTAGTCGATTTCCCGAACCTAGGACATCATCCCATCTACTCTATAGATGACAATTTAGTTCAATCCTTAGCATTACGTCGATCATGAAGTGGACTTCATGCCGACGTGCGGGTTAACCTAGGAAGAAGCTGGCGTCAAGTTAGGGAGTAAACCCTAATTTACTCTTCGCATTCTAAATGCGATAGGGAAAATGACTCCGAACCGGGGTCATGTCTGGTTTGGATGCATTTTTTGAATCAACCAGTTCATAATGGCTGAACCATCCCCAATCCGGTTTCGTGAGCCTGATGCGTGTCGGCCTCTGGAGCCGCCGCGTTACTTTGCAGAAATCGGTGCAGCACCAATTTCAATGCTACTTTAAATTCTTGCGCCAGCCCTAAATCCCTCGTTGACAACCGCCATCCACTTCTTGATGAGCCAGAATTTCTATGCCCTAATTTATGTCGGCGGTTTGTTAATAGTGCAATTAATTATATATATTAATAATAGATAATTAATTAATATTTAATTATTCCAAATTTCTTTTTAATCATAACTTTAATTATACACATTCAAATAATACAATATTATATACTATTTTGATCGCAAAATCATGTAGATCATTTATATGCCATTTAATTTCTATTTTGATGAATATTTAATTTAATCTTTAATTTAAATTAATTAATTAATTGTAAATTAATTACAAATCTTGTTTGTGTCATAACTTGAATATTAGGAGTTCAAATTTCAATTTCACTCACAAAAATGTGAGGAATAATAATACAAAATCAATTTAATATTTGAAACCCTAAATTTCTTAATCACTTTTTAACTCTAATTAGGAATTTCAGAAACCCTAATTTTCCAATGTTGTCCAATATTGACCTACTTAGTGCTATTCTTCTCCTTATGCTATAGGGATTACATATTTATGTATATCATTTCCATTGGACAACAATTGTTGTCTTTAGGCTTTTGGCTCCTAAATTAGTGTTATTGTGATAATTTCTAGTTTCTTAAATTTCATATTTTAGGTATTTAAAACCTTAGGATAGCTAACTTGTCACATTATTTTCTTCTCATATCAATTTCAAATGCATGTTATGAACTTAATTCTCTTAAATTAATTACTTGAATCAATTGCAAAATGCTTGATTCACCTTTCAACCTTAAGATAGAAGCTTTAGGATTGATTTATAACTTGATTTGTAGATGATCCTTAGAGCTATTTATTACATCCATTAAGTGTAGTTAACCTTAATGCTTATGTTGTTGTAGGATTTAACTATTAGGACCAGTTGTTAGTAACTAGATTAGATCCTAGTTTACTTCATCTTAGTTCTTAAGTCCTCACTTAAGTCCTTTAAAGACTTATAATAGGAGTCCTAAATTCAGTTAGAATAATTATGAATCTTATTGATTTCCTTAACCTTCAACTTATAGAAAATATAGAGTTTATAAATTATAAATCCTTCTTTCCTATGCCTTTAAACCTTTTCTTTTATATTATCCTAGCTAGATTAGTATTTGATTGGATAGATCTTTCCAACTACAACTTAGTTAGAGAACTTTAGTGATTTGAACATTAACTTCCATTTTCTTTAAATATGCTAATTTCATAACATCATCCTTCCCTAAATAGTTTCCTAAGCCTTAATTTAGTCAACATATTTTAATCTTATAGTTTAGGAAAAGAATAAAACTAGCTTCTATTTGCATTATTATACTTATAAATTATTTTATCATCTCATAGAATAAAATGAAACTACTATTTTTAAAACCCCAATTACTACTATTACTTATAATTAACTTGAGATCAATATCTCAAAGTCAATTGGGAGCTCAATTAGCTCCAATCATTAAGGAGATCATTAAAATTAGATAACTTTGGATATTATATAACTGTAATTATTGAATTTTTTCTTAACTGCTTGTTTACCGTTGAGCCTTATTCATTTGAATCATTCATATAATACATTGTGCATGAATAAAACTTTCACATTAAAACTATAGGGGTTTACATTGTTGGTTCAGCCAAGGGCAGGCTAATTAGGAGTAACAAAAAGACCTAACATTCTCAAAGGGTGAATGTGAGTGTTATTTGTTTTGACCCGGCTTTCCTTTCCTTGTTAAACAGACATGTTTAACTCCTCGCTTCATTCTATAAATGCCCGCATAATGAATACTTTCATAAAATAACTTTAATTAATTAAAATATGAGATCTTCTACAATCTTATTGATTGTGAAGACTCATCATAGCTTTTTAGCTATGTCATTTTACATAATCCTATACTATGTGAATTTTAGACTAATAGTCTAAGATCTTCCTCAATTACTATGCTTTGCACTTTCCATGTTTTTAATACCGTACTTGACTTGTTTATAGTTCAATTATACTACAGTGAATATTGTTATAATTCCATTTAAATGCTTCACTGTTTATCTTTCTTACTTAGCATAATTCCATTGAACATATGCATGTCTCATTTTATTTACTTTCATATGAACACTTTAGTATTGTTCTAGCCTATTTAGGATGCTTTACCCTTACTTTATTTGTAAGCTAGAATGTCTTTATTTGTGAGTATTATTACTCACTCTTTATTTCAATTATATTTCTTTACAATTGTCTATTTCCTTTCCATACTTATATGCTTTTATTTTGCACCCTTGCTTATACTTATATTATAACTAATTGTGATATCCAAAATGAATAATAATATGTTTAGCCTAATCTTAATATGTGCTTAGACTATTTAGTCTAACTATTTTTTTTTTATTGGCTTTACCCTATCACATTTAAATGTCAAAATGTGATACATCGAGTGCATTTGGAGGCTAGTAGAGCTGGACCAAGAGCATAAGCTAATAGCTGCTTCCGCTTTATATTTAAGAATTACCTGCCTTTAGTTAAATGTGAGAGAGAGATTTACTTTCTTTACTTTCTTATTGTTTAATTTGGAATGTAATAATTAAGTTAAATTGTTTTGTCTTTAAAATTCTTATGTTGGAATTAGAACTTACTTAATTACTTGGTTTGGATAAATGGATACTTAATGAAATCTAGTTACATATTTAAATGAAAATGTATTTGCATACCTAATTGGAATTTAATTACATACCTAACTGGAATCTAGTTGCATACCTATCTGGAATTTAGCTGCATACTTAATTTAAGAAAGATGTTAATTCATGATTTTTAAATTATGTTTGATTTAGGATGTGTGAATCTTAAGATAGCAAATTGCTTCATATGATTTTTTCACTTATATTTTTGAATTGGATGTTTTGATCTTACATATCCATAAATGTAATGAATGTAAATATTAAATGTTCATTTACGTTAAATTCCTTCTATTGTAAAATTGCTTAGGAAAGATCACATGAATGAATTAAATTGCACATACATCTCATAATGTATACTCATATTGTAAGTGCATATCATTAGCATCTTCATTCATATAATCATAATTACTTTAATCACATACATTTTAATTCATATTCATCATATGTATCTCACGCATTGTTCTTTCTTGTATTCTCCCATCTTAACTTAAGACCCTCTTCTAAGTCATTGGCCAAACACAGCCTCTAATGATTTGGGTTAGCTTCCTTGTAATCTTGTATTAAATGTTGTGGTGATGCACTGATGCTGAGTTTAGTTATTACTTGATGAATCCATAATTTATATCCTAATTAAAGGAAAATTTCATTCATTTCTCATATTAAAACTGCTTCCTTAATCCTATTTTGCTTATTTTTTCAGAAAAAATACCTATCCAACAAATTTTGAGCAAAATGGAGACTTTTCCAAATTTTCAAAAGGAAAAGTGCTGCCACGCGCTACAGCGAGCCATTTTGCAAAATGGGGCCCCACAGTGCGCTGCAGCAGAGCACTTTGCGAAGCGCTGGCGCTGCAGCGAGCCACTTTGCAAAATCTTCCACCACAGCGCACTGCACCAGTCCAGCTTGTGATGCGCTAGCGCCACAGCTCGCTTTAGCGAGCCATTTTGTGAAATCGGGCGCCACAGCGCGCTGCAGCGGTCCAGCTTGCAAAGCGCTGGCGCACAGCACGCTGCAGCATGCCATTTTGCAAAATCGGGCACCATAGCACATTGCAGTGGAGCCTTTTGCAAAATCGCTTACGCTCTAGCGCGCTGCAGCGGCCCTTCATTGTATGAGCCAAAACGCCCCAGCGCGCCACAGCAGCTCAATTTGCAAAAATTTCTACTCTAGCGCGCTGCAGCGGCCCGCCAAAAATTCTTCTGAGCAGAGCAATAAATGCGGCAGGGACAAGACCCCCCAACTAGCACCTTGTCTCCAACCATCATTCCTTCTGCAACAGCTACATTTTTTTAGGAGAAAATGGTCTTCTTGAGGTGATGTGGAGAATTATCAATGGAAAAGTAATAGTCTTTTCATTTCTCAAGTGGATTTAGCCATCATTGCATCAAAATTTTTAAAAGGCAAAAGCAAACTTTGAAATGAGAAGATGAAGAAGCAGCCCTCCTCTATAAATACCACTTCTCTTGACTTAAGAGAGATTCCCAACTTGGCTCACTACAGCCTAAGTAAAGAGAGGGCTGCATAGAGGAGAAGGAGAACTCTCCAAGGGTGGAAGAGCTCATCTTGCTAAGGAGAAGGAGAAGAAAAACAGCACTAGGGACCTAAGAGAAGCAACTTCAAGCAAGAAGAAGAGGAGTTCGGAGAACTTCCCAAAAGAACGTTCTTAGTATTTTCTAAACTCTTGCTTTCTTTTTTTCTTAGTTGATCATGAAAGGGTCTTTATCCATGTATGCATTCTTTTTCATCTCTTTTGTAATGGAGAGCTAAACCTCCCTTGGGGAGGGTTGGGGCAATCCCACATGTATTGATAGATATTATAATTGTATGAAGTTTTCCTCAAGTTTTAATAAAAATCATGAACTCAATGCCTTGCTAAAGAAATAAAAGGACTATTGTGGACTTGAATGTGGACCAAAGGACAAATGACTAATTGGACTCAAGGACTATTTTGTCTTATACTCCATAGTTCACCTTAGTTTGATACTAGATTTATGAGTGCACGAGAGCTTAGAACTATGTGAGAAAGTTCTTGAGCTTAGTGCACCTTAATCTATGCTCAACTAATGACTTGAAGCATGTGATGCTAAGACCCACTAATTGATGCTCTGTCGCTTAGCATACTTGAGAGAGGGAATGGATTCATGGAGTGCTCATGAACGAGGTGACATAGTCATTGAGCCCAATGAAATCACTCTCTCATCTAAACTATGCTTGAGGCATGTGAAGCTCTTAGTAGAATTAATGCTTATAAGATGTTAAACTTTATAACCCTCATCTCCATGATCAAGAGATGAGATAAAAACTACAACTCTAAAATATTAAAAGGGTCTTTGTGCTGAAATAGAACCGACTGTGTGTTTGTTTCATGCATGAGACTTGAACTTGTAATTCTTTGAATTAAATCTCTAAGAAGAACAATGTTCACTTGACTAAATAACTACTGAATGCTTGAGGAATCATCATACATAAGTTATCTATCATATCATGTGTGAGAAACCCAACTCTCCTCTTCCTTTTATCAGAAGTATTTTCTACTAAGTGTTGTCACACTTCTTCAAGAACCAACACCAGTCAATACACATATAGCTTAAGCATTAGTGATCATAGATATACCTTAGTAACTAAACATCCAATTCTCTGTGGTTCGATAAATCCTGGAAATTCAAACTTTCCACTTATTACCTTAGACCACATACACTTGCGTGAAAGCACAAATGTATTTTAGGTCTGTCAAGTTGTTGGCGCCATTGCTGGGGAATTGGAACTTATTTTGTATTAAGGATAATCTATCAGCAATTTGTGATTTAAGCAATTTCTTGCATATACGCTTAATTTTTGATTTTTGTAATTATAGGTGCTAACCATTTACTTTTCTGTTTTCTTTTACTATTGTTGAATCTTTGAACATTATTGCTGAATTTGTTTTTGATAGCATAATTGATGTTGCGTATGAATAGAAGAGTTTGCTCGGATTATCTTTTTGACCCTGAAATTGAGAGAACCTACTTGCAGGCTAGAAGAGAACAAAACATTTTGCTAAGCCAACAAGCCGTTATGGAAAATCATAATGAAAATTGTGGAGAGCCATTAGGAGAATTCCCCATGCTATTTATTGTAAGGCCTAACATGGAAGCTAATAACTTTTAAATCAAACCTTTCACTCTGAGTATAGTTCAAAACAACTAATTTGGAGGATTGGCCATTGAAGACCCTAATTCACATATTTCAACTTTCCATGAAATTTGTGACACCTTCAGATTTAACAATGTCTCTGAAGATGCTGTTAAATTAAGGTTTTTCCCATTCTCTTTAAGAGATAGAGGCAAAAGTTGCCTCAATTGTAATAACCCTAGTTGTTATCTTAGCTAAATCTGGATTAATTAAGCCAAACCAAGCTTTGATTTTGATTCCATTGGACTGATTAGGTCATTTAAACCTAATCCTAGAAGTTTGAAATCAATCGGAGCTAAAATGGAAAATTTGGTATTTATGGCTATTTTTAGGCCCTGAAAATACCTAAATTAATTTGATCTCCAAATCAAAATCTGATTTCATTTTTAACTTCCTCACCCCCAAATTTGCTAAGGGTGAATTTTTAGAAACTTTTGGAACTCCTTTGAGCCTAAATTGGAATTAGAATTTAATTGGAATTATTTACAAAGATTTTAATTAATTAAATTAGATTTTATTTAAATTTTAATTCGGCGAGATTTGCTGTCGGGACCGTGGCAGATTCGCTGTGGGGTCCCGACAGCGGCGCATCGAGTCGAGCCAACCGATGCATGAGCGCACATCCTAGCGCACGGGATCCAACGGCTCACGTACCACGCGCCCTGATCGCATCTCAGCCGCTCGATCAATATCCCAATCCAATGGTCTTCTGCGTTCTGCCCTAAGTAGTTTAGATCGAGCGTTGGATCACTCCATTTTGATCCGATGGATGACCCATCCCCCGATCGACCATTGTTTGTCGACAGATCTGAGCCACTCATTTCCAACAGAAGATCCATAGTATGGCTGCGCCTTACCCCATCATTATTCATCTTTGTCATGAGCGTTCAGTCGCAGGTGGCACCCGACAAGATCCCAATGGCTTGCAAATGTGGCAGTACGGGGATGGGATCTTGTCCCCCACGTTCCCCTTCGCGCCCTAATCACCATAGCCTGGTGATCCTCCTGGAATTGCCCTCTCCCATTCAGAGCCCAATTCGCAGCCACGGGCTGAAGTTGCTGGCTCGGCTAGGGCCCTGGAAGCTCTCTAATGGCTATAAATAGCCAGCGAACTCGCCTGGGACTTCCTTTGCTTATCCCGGATCTTCCCTGGAGCTCCAATTTCTTCTTACTAAGTTTGTGAACCTCTGCATCCAATCGGTGAACCAGGCCCCCATCAGTCGTGTCTAAGGGTAGACTTGGCGTTCAAGTCCCCTAAAGCTGCGCCTGGATCAGCGAAGAATGTCTGTCCTTCTGTAGTCTCCATTTGATCGCTCGACTTCATTTCAGGTACTCCCTTCTCCCTGTGAGCCAATTCAGCTCACTGTCCTGCGTCTTTTGATCGTTCACCTTAGATGATGAGTTAGGATCCTTCCTTATTAGTCCCTGCAATTGGTTGGAGTACTGGCGATCTCTGGCAATGAACCAGACAGTATCGTCACTACTCGCAGGCCCATTGCCAGTGTGCTCTGAACCTTTGGCAATCCCTGAGGGCTGGAGACTGTCCCAATGCTCGAACATCCGCTGCTATTGTTGTGTGATCAAAGTGGTGATGGTCATGTATACCTAAATTGATCGATTCAGCTCAAATCGATCAATACAGGTTCAGCTCGCATTAGCATCTGGTCAAATAGCACTCCATCAATCTAGCCCAAGGCCGAGCTAGGTAGTTCCCTCAATCGCTCAGCCTTAGTGGCCTTAGTAAGTCAAGCTATAGGTCAAAGTGTATCTCCCTCTCTGTGAGAGCGATTTCATCCCCACAGCTCAGCCCTAGAAGTCGCTCAGGCCGAGTAGCACTCCAGCCATTCAGGGCTTCCCAGACAGGGCTTTCTAATTCCATCAGCGCGTCTAGCGTTGCTGAAGGTGTGGCCATCAAAATCAGGATGTGGGATGGTCTAGAGGAGGAGAATTCGGCCAAGGAAGCCAGCCTAGGTCACTGTCGTCAGGCGTCTCCATGCAAGGAAGATGACTGGCGTTCCGGGTCGGGCCGCCCCCGACCAGCGTCTTTTGCCTTTTGGGCCGACTCGATTATTAAGAGGAATTCTGAATTAATTTCAGAAAATTAATTCAGGAATTCAAACCTAAAGTTTTTATTTAAATAAACATGCAGATTAAATTAATTAAATAATTTTAGTTATACTAATCCAAATGGTATGATCCAATATATCATTTGAATCAGAAAAATACAAAGAATCTAAATATAAAATAAAATCACAGATCCAATGGTTGGATTTAAAATAATTAATTAAACCTTTTTAGTTTTCAATTAAATCATAATAAATTCAATTAATCACCAAATTAACTGATTAGGGGCTCTGATTGCTCATTAAACCCTAAAGAATAATTGTGACCTTTAAAAATAATTTTGGACAATTAATTTTCTAAATCACCCATTAATCACCTTAATTAGGGATTAGTAAATTAAGCCCTAATTAAGCCTCTGATTTTGGCAAATATTGTTTCTAATGCTATCTTAAGTCTATTAGAACCTAAGTGCAAGGTTGGATTGCCCCCTAAGAATGCCTAAAGTCACTAATCACCCTAATTAGCTTAAGGGAGTGAGTAGTGCTAATTAGTTTAATTAAGTGGTCAAAACCTAAGATAGGTGGGTTTCCCACTTCATTAATCAATATGAAACACATTAAAATAGATTAGACTTAATTTGGATAACTAAACCTTAAAATCCTAATTTTTGCCTTAAGAGGGGCATTTTGGTCATTTTGACCAAAATGTGCTTAAATGCCCCTTTAACCTTGGAAAATCCAGTAAACTACCCTTAGATAGATTATAAATGTTTCACTAAACTTTTAGATTAATAATGTTGATCATGTGGAAGTTACTTAAGATATCTTCAATTAGCCCTAATTAAGACACTTAGACCTTAAGTGATCATAAGGAAGTCCCTTAGTCCTAATATTTGAATATAATGATTTTAGATGTTAAATTTCAGTTTTAATAAACTCAACTAAGTTAGTTTATGCGCTTAAATTCTAAAAGAGACAAATTTAGGAAATCCTAAGTTAGAAAACTAGTTAAGTCTAAAGTGATCAGATCTTAGACTTTAGATCTTCTACTTGAATAAAACTATCTCCAATTGAAATTCTTAAATGATTCATTATTTAATATTTTGAAGCCTTCCATGTGGGTATAGGATGATTCAATCTATATGATAATGAAATTATCTTAAAGATTGAATATAGATCTTAGATTCTCAAGTTCTTAATTGATTATTTTATCTTATGAACAATAGAATAACATTTCACTAAGTTCTTAGTTCCTGGATCTTTCAGCTTATAGGATTCTTTACCTTTAATTTGGGTAGTAATTGTGAACCCTAGATCCTTAATAGGACATTTTCCTTGGGTTTAGGATTTGGACACCAAAGTGGGGGTTTAAGTCCAAAATCCTTAAATCTTGATTTATTTAATCAAGATTTGGGTAAGAAAGTAAATTATTAATAAATTAGGTCATTGATTTATTTACTTAAACCTTATAGTTGTCACATGATTTTGGATTAGAACTTGTTAAGTTCTAATATTAACTGTAAGGACGTAAATCTGAGATTCTATTCGATAGCTGGATATTGGAGATCCTAAACTTGTACCTTCTCAGAGTAGCTAGATTTGGTAATTAGATAACAACATATATCATATAAGTTTAGATTGAGTCCCTTGCTTACTTTGATTTGATTTGCTTTGCATACCTTGGTTATTGAGCCTTATTCCTTGAGCATAATAGGAGAACTTAGGATATGGATGATACATCCTAAGAGTACTTGAATTGCATATCATTCAGTTCTTGCCTTGCTCGCAGTTGGTAGAATATGTCTTAGAGTAGTCTGCCTCTTCAGTAATAGTATTGTGTAGGATTAACCCAGGCCTAGAGGATTGGATGGCCTATTGGCTGGGTATGGATTGATATTTCAGTATTGGGGGCCCTGGATGGCCTATTGGTTGGTATGACAGTACAATGTCTTAGGCTTATTGCTACTTAGCTGGATTGTTCAGTATTGTTTCTATTTTAATTTGTCACATGCTTCAGTAGCCTTAATTTCAGTACTTGCTCACTTTTGCCACATGTCTTAGTGGATTTTACCTGGATTGCCTTGCTTTCGCCACATGTCTCAGTGGTTTTCTTTACTTTTTTTTCTTAATTAGCATATTGTATGTATACTCATATGGTTACTTATATATATTGGCATATTTAGGATGCTAGAATTGCATGTTTTATTTAGTATTGTATGCTTTATGTACTCAGCATGTATTGATATGATCATAAGCATGTTAGGATCAGAATTTGTATCATAGTTGTTATTTCTTTTAGCTTTTAACCTCACCTTGCTTATTTTGTATTGTATGTTATTTTTCATACTAGTTGATTTACTATAAATAGATAGTTTATAGTTACCCATTTCTTTCATAGCTTGTTGCACCCATTATTGCTTGCATGTGTAGATAATTTAAATGTGATATCTTTAAAATAATCAATTCATTAAAATAGCCTAAAATGTACTTAGACAATTGTCTAATTGTAACCTTTTTGCTTTGTTGGCTGGGGCCCTGGCATTTGTGATACCGACAAATGTCAGATTCAGACTTGTTCGTGGGCAGTGCTGCAGGAGAGGAGCCCGTTCAGGAGGAGGACCTTGCTGTTGCAGTTTAGATAGATTCTGTATTTCTTTTTAGTGAGATTGAGAGACATTTTCATTTCCTTTTAGATTCAGTTTGTAATAATTAATTCTAGATGTATTTTATTTCTGCATTGTGATGAGTTATTATATTATCTTCTTTTCTTTTCTATTATGTTGTGCTTGTGGATGTTACTACTCGCCTATTGCTTCCGCCACTTTGATATCTGTGTATATATTGATGAATGTTATAGTACTTGGTGACAAGTCCTTGGCTTAAGGCAGGTTGGGTTTACCTAACCTTACTTAAGTTGGGGATTTTCCATAGTTGGAGCACCGTACTTCCTTGTTGAAAGTACGGGGGCCCCACATCAACTCTTTTCTAAGCGATTCAATCCGGACTTGGGATGATTTGGCTAAGAAATTCTTAGCCAACTATTTCCCTCTGGCGAAAACCGCTCAGCTGAGAATTGAGATAATCAATTTTACTCAGTTGGAAGGTGAGACACTGTATGGTGGGCGGGATAGATTTAAGGAGTACTTAAGGCGATGCCCACATCATGGGTTTCCTTTGTAGATGTAAGTTCAAACCTTCTATAATGGTTTGAACGCTCCCACAAGGACTCTCATCAATGCGGCCGCCGGAGGCTCTATCAGTAGCAAAACCCAAGAAGAGGCTTACGACCTCTTAGAAGAAATGGCAAATAATGCTTACCAATGGCATCTCTAGAGGAATGATTACTAAAATAAAAATGAATGTAACTCACTTGGAAATTCACAACAAATCCTTGAGCTCCAAAACTAAATCTCTCAACTCAATAAAAAGTTGGAATCTAGGTATGTTAATTCGTGTCAGGAGGAAGATGGAGAGTTAAGAAATGTCAATATAATCATGAATCATGGAAGGAATAGAGAGAGATTGGAAAGCTTACGTATCGAATTTAGAATCACCAAAACTAATTCATGAATAAAACTGACGCCACCTTAAACAGGCACGAACACACTCTTTTAAGGCAAGAGGAATCAATAAAAAGAATAGAACAAAAGCTAAAAGAAATCATAAAACCGTTAGAGCAACCTTCATTAGTGGGAGTCATTGGTGAGTATGAAAAGGAGTCGGGGAACGCAATAACCCTAAGAAGTGGAAAAATTACAAGGCCGGTCGTAAGAGAGGAGAATAGTAAAAACATAGCAACAACTAGAGAGGAAAAGAGGGAGGAAGAAGAAACGATCATAAAAAAGAGGAATGATGTTAGGGATTTAGAAAAGGAAGAACCTGGAGATCAACTTAAGGAAATCCCTCATATACCATATCCTCAGTGAATGGTTAGGGAGAAACTTGATCTCCAATACCACAAATTCCTATAAACTTTTAAAACTCTTCATATAAATATCCCTTTCGCATAAGCTCTAGAGCAAATTCCTAGTTATGCTAAATTTATGAAAGACATCCTCTCAAAATAAAGGAAGATTTACAAAAAGGAGACTATGGCATTAACAAAAGAATGTAGTGCAATCCTTCAGAAGAAGATTCCCATTAAAAAGAAGGATCCATGGAGTTTCACTATCCCTTGCACCATTGGAAGCCAATCTTTCCAAAAAGTCCTTTGTGATCTAGGTGCAACCATAAATTTGATGTCATTTTATATATTTAAGAAGTTAGAAATTAATCACTTTAAACCCACCTATGTTCTCCTCTAATTATCCGATAGATCCGTAAAATCCCCCTTAGGAATTGTGGAGAATGTGCTTATGAAGGTAGACAATTTCATTTTCCCTGCCAATTTCATAATCTTGGATATGGATGATGAAAATGAAGAAATTCCCATCATCCTAAAAAGGCCCTTCTTGGCCACCGAAAGAACTTTGATTGATGTAGATAAAGGGGAATTGAGGTTGCTTTATGGGGATGAGGAGATTAAATTTTATGTGAGTGATTCTATGAGGCACCCATCTAAGCCCAATAAGGATTGTTGAAAAATCAATTTACTAGAAGAAGCTTGGTTAATGGGAGAAGTGGGAGAAGAGGGAATGTTAGCAAAGGAGGAAGATGAAGACCCCACCGACAAGGAAGTCATTGAGGAATTGGTTAAGGAGCGGAAAATAATTCAGCCTTCTATAATTTGCCCTCTAGAACTAGAATTGAAACCTCTGCCCTCTCACCTAAAATACACCTATCAAGGGGAAAATAACTCTCTTCTAGTGATAATCTCCTCCTTGTTAACTCAGCATCAAGAAAGTAATGTATGCAAGGTTTTAAAAGAGCACAAGAGAGCAATTGGTTGGAGTATAGCTGATCTGAAGGGGGTTAGTCCAACTCTTTGCATGCACCGAATCCTTTTGGAGGATAACTCCAACCCATCAATTGAGCCCCAACGGTGTTTAAACACCAACATAAAAGAATTAGTTCATAAGGAAATCATTAAACTCTTAGATGCTGGAATCATTTTCCCCATTTTTGATAGTCCTTGGGTAAGCCCTATACATGTGGTTCTCAAAAAAAGTGGGATAACAGTTATTCTCAATAACAACAATGAACTGATTCCCACTAGAATAGTGACCGGATGGAGAGTGTGTATTGATTATAGGAGATTAAATAAAACCACTCGTAAGGACCATTATCCCCTTCCTTTTATTGACCAAATGCTTGATAGATTAGCCGGGAATCCCTATTTCCACTTTTTTGATGGGTATTCAGTATATAATCAAATCCTTATTTCACCTGAGGACCAAGAGAAAATAACTTTTACCTGCCCCTTTGGGACATTTGCTTTTAGAAGAATGCCCTTCTGATTATGCAATGCTCCAGGCACTTTTCAACATTGTATGATGGCTATCTTTTCTGACATGATAGGGGAGTTTTAGGAAATCTTTATGGATGACTTTTCTTAATCAATCTAGGAAAGGTTTTAAGAAGATGTGAAGAATCAAATTTAGTCTTAAATTGGGAAAAATGTCATTTCATGGAGGAAGAAGGTATTGTCCTTGGTTATTTAATTTATTGGAGAGGGATAGAAGTTGATAAGGCCAAGGTTGAGGTAATTAAAAAACTTACCCCTCCCATCAATGTAAAAGGAATTAGAAGCTTCCTTGGGCATGCAGGTTGTTATAAAAGATTTATCAAGGACTTCTCCAACATAAGTTTGCCACTTTGCAAATTACTTGGGAAGGATGTCGAATTCAATTTTGATGAAAATTGTTTAAGAGGTTTCAATGCCATAAAAACTGCTTTAATCTTTGCTCCGAAATTTCTACTCCAAATTACAATTCACCTTTTGAAATTATGTGTGATGTGAGTGACCTTGCAGTTGGTATTGTCCTTGGGCAATGAAAGGAGCGAACATTCTATTCAATCTATTATGTTAGTAAGCTCTTTGACAATGCTCAAAGAAATTATGCTACCACAGAAAAGGAACTCCTAGCTATCATCTTTTCCTTCACTAAATTTAGGTCGTATCTCATTAGGTCTAAGACTATTACTTATACTGATCATGCAGCTATTAAGTATCTCCTTCAAAAGAAAGAAGCAAAACCTCACTTAATATGTTGGGTGTTTGTAACAACCCTAAGTTGTTACCCTAGCTAGATCTAGATTAATTAAGGTAAACCAGGCTTGATTTTGATTCTATTGGATTCAATGGGTCATTTAAACCTAACCCTAGAAGTTTGTGATCATTTGGAGCTAAAATGGAAAATTTGGTATTTCTGGCTATTTTAAGCCCTGAAAAATACCTGAATTATTTTGATCTCCAAATTAAAATCTGGTTTCATTTTTGAATTCCTCATACCTAATTAGCTAAGGGTGAATTTTTGGGAATTTTTGGAGCTCATTTGGTCATAAATTGGATTTGGATTATTTAAGAACAATTATATATTATTAAATTAATTTTATTTATATTTAAAATTAATTTTTATTTAAAATAAAACCCGAGATTTGCTGTCATGATTGCGGCAGATCAGTTGCGGGGTCCCGACAGCGGCGCACGTGTTTCAGCCACCCGATGCGTTAGCACGCATTCTGGCGCAAGCCATCAAATGGCAGGATCTCCTCCGCATTAAGATTATATCGTAGGCATTGAATCCATCGTGTGTATCCAACAGCTACCATCCTATCCCGTTAAGTAACGCATCAGAGCAGTTCGAGACCAATGGTCGCTCCATCAGACGGTGGAGACGAACCCGAGCACTGTGGATCGTCTCCCTCGCCTCGCCCGTCTGCGTCTGGTCCCCCCCGACAGCCAGGATCCTCCTGGTCGTGTGGCAGTACGGAAAAACCACCGAATTTCCTCTCCTGCCCTCGGCGCGTTCGTCTGCCTTCTCCCCAAATTGCCCATAGCCGTTGGCCTGAGCCATTTCCTTCAGCCCGAGCCTCTCGCCATTGCCCGAGCTATGGAAACCACCCCCATAGCCCCCTTGGCCTATAAATACTCCCAATGATTCACAGTGAGTCCCTTTGCTCACTATGAACCCTCAATTTCCCCAATTGAACTCTCTAAAGCTTCCGTCTTCCTCAGTGAATCCCGGCATTCTTGAAGCTTGAACCACTGGTAGAGGGGCCTTCTGGTGTTTAGACCCCCTGTGAAGCTTCGTCTACTGACCAGGAAGCTTAATGACACTTCAATTCTCCTCAGTTAGGCCAGTAACCCCAAAGTCAGGTACAGCCTTCCCCCATTGAAATTTCTTCAGCTCATTTCCATTCTGTCTTCTGGATTGAGCCATGGATGTCATCTAGAGCACCTTAGCCAACTAGGAAACTCGTGATGATTGTCGCCTGGGACTAAGCTAGCTCGAGTCGATCGTATCGATCGACTGAGCTAGCAGCCAAGCTAATGGCTAAGTCCAAGTAAGGACCCAGCGATTGGCTACGCCTCATATTAAGATAGATTGAGGGTTCAACGCATCTCGACTCCCTGAATGTGTAGGGATCGAACCCCAGTCGAATCGAGGCCTCTGTGAGGAGAATGGCCCCCTTACAGTCAGCCTGAGACGCCCATATCAAAGGTGTCTCGGTTGAGTAGCACCCTGTCGATCCAGAGGGATTCAGATGGGGGTTCTTGGTCCAATTGATGCATCTTGACTCCCTGAACGTGTAGGGATCGAGTTGAGCCTCTGTTGTCGCCGGAGCGCCTAGAATTTTGGCACTGAAGCTCGGCTGACTTGGGACCCGTCGAGAGGAAGGAGACGAAGTCGCGAGTTTTGGGCTGGGCCGACCCGTGACCTGCGCGGTTCTGATTTTGGGCCGCGCCCAATTAATATTTATTGGATGACATTTTTAATGGTTATGCATTTAAATAATTAAACCATATAGTTCCAATTTAAATAAACATTCAGATTAAATTAATTGAATAACTTTAGTTATATAAATCCAAATGGTATGATCCAATATACCATTTGAATCAGAAAAATACAAGGAATCTAAATATAAAATAAAATTTCATATCCAATGGTTGGATTTAAAAGTATTTGCCAAGCTCCTTGCTACCATTAATTAAATCATACAAAATAATGTAAATATCCAATTAATGATATTAAAGGCTCTGATTGCTCCCTAAACCCTAGAGAACAAGTTCAGACCCTTAAACCTAAATTTGCATATTTATTTCTCTTAATCACTCCTTAATTACCCTAATTAATGTTTAGTAAACTTAACCTTAATTAAGTCTCAGATTTAGGGTAAGTAAGTTCCTAATGTAATGTTAAGTCTATTAGAACCTAAGGGTAAGGTTGGATTGCCCTAATAAAGATGCCTATTTTCACTAATCACCCTAATTGGCTCAATTAAGTAATTAGTGATAATTAGTCTTAATTAAGTGGTCAAAATCTAAAATGAGGGTGTGTCTCACTTCATTAACCAATATGAAATATATTAAAATAGATTAGATCTAATTTGGATAAGCAAACCCTAAAATCCCAATTTTTGCCTTAAGAGGTGCATTTTGGTCATTTTGACCAAAATGTGTTTAAATGCTCCTTAAGACCTTGGAAATTCAGTAAACCACCCTAAGTTAGATTAGAAATGTTCTCTGAACTCTTAGATTAATAATAATGTTAATGGGATCATTGATTTAAGAAATCTTCAATCTAGCCCTAATTAAGACACTTAGATCTTAAGTGACCCTAAAGATGCCACTTAAGCTTAACCCTTAAATTTAATCATTTTAATAATCAAAACCACTTTGATAAGTTCAATTTAGTTAACTTATGAGCTTAAAATTCTAAAAGAAATAATAATGGAAAATTTTAAGTTAAAATCTAGCTTAAAATCTAAAGTGATCAAACATCAGATCCTTAGATTTTATGTAGCCTAAAAGGATCAATATGAGTTTGATGTTTAAATCTAATACTTAAAACTGTCAAATTGCAACCTTAATAAGCTCCATATAGTTTAATTATGAACTTAGATTCTAAAAGAATCACAAAAGGGGCTCTTAAGATAAAACTCTAATTTATAGATCTAAAGTGATCAAACCTCAGATCTTTAGATCTTAAGATCTATACTTAGATCTTCAATTTGAAATTGAACCATCTCCAATTGAAATTCTTTAATGATTGATTGTTTAATCCATTGAAACCTTCCATGTGGGTATAGGATGATTCAATCTATAAGATAATGAAATTATCTTAAGGATTGAATATAGATCTTAGATTCTCAAGTTCTTAATCGATTGTTTTATCTTATAATCAGTAGAATAGCCTTTCACTAAGTTCTTAGTTCCTAAATCTTTCAGCTTATAAGATCCTTTACCTTTAATTTGGGTAATAAGCATGAACCCTAGATCCTAGTTAGAATATTACCTTAGATTTAGGATTTGAACTCAACATAGGGTTTATGTTCTAAATCCTTAAATCTTGATTTACTTAATCAAGATTTGGGTAAGAGAGTAAAATATTAATAAATTAGGTCATTGATTTACTTACTTAAACCATATAGTCATCACATGATTTTGGATTAGAACCTGTTAAGTTCTAATATTAACTTTAAGGACGTAAATCTGAGATTCTACTCGATAGCTGGATATTGGAGATCCTAAACCTGTACCTTCTCAGAATAGTTAGATTTGGTAATTAAATAACATCATATATCACATAAGTCTAGATTGAGTCTCTTGCTTACTTTGACTAGATAGCTTTGCATACTTTGGATATTGAGCCTTATTCTTTGAGCATAATAGGAAAACTTAGGATATGGATGATACATCCTAAGTTAGTATTTGAATTGCATATCATTCAGTTTGGCCTTATTTGCAGTTGGTAGAATATGTCCTAGCTTAGTCTACCTCTTCAGTAGTAGTATTGTATAGATTGGATTCACACCTAGCATATTTGGATGGTTAGGCTGGGGATTGATTGATTGATATTGGAGGCCCTGTATGGCCTATTGGCTAGTATGGCAGTACTATGTCTTAGGCTTATTACTACTTTAGCTGGATTGTTCAGTATTATTTGCTGTTTTGCTTTGCCACATGCTTCAGTGGCCTTATTTTCAGTACTTACTTGCTTTGCCACATATCTCAGTGGCTTTACATTTTATAGATTGCTTTGATTTTTGTCACATGTCTCAGTGGTTTTTCTTTTCTTTTCCCGTTCTTGACTAGCATGTTGTATATATACTCGTATGGCGTACTTATATATATTTTGGCATGTTTAGGATGCTAGAATTGCACATTTTCAGTACTTGTGTTCTTTTATATACTCAGCATGTGTAACATGATCATAAGCATGTTAGGTTCAGAATTGTACTATAGTTGCTATTTCTTTAAGCTAAACCTTATTTATTTTGCATTGTATGCTGGCTATAAATGGAGAATTTATAGTTACCCATTTCTTTCATAGCTTGTTGCACCCTTTACTGCTTGCATGTGTAGTTAAATTAAGATGTGATATCTTTAAATGTTCAGTTCATTAAAATAATCTAAAATGTACTTAAACAATTGTCTAACTGTTACTTTTTTGTTTTGTTGGCTGGGGCCTTGGCATTTGTGATACCGACAAATGTCAGATTTAGACGTGTTCGTGGGGCACTGTTGCAGAAGAGGAGCAGGTTCAGGAGGAGGATCATGCTGCCACTGTTTAGATAGATTTTGCCTTTGTTTTAGTGAGATTGAGAGACATTTTCATTTTCTTTAAACTTCAGTTTGTAATAATTAATTCTTGATGTATTTTATTTCTGCATTATGATGAGCTGCTATATTGCATTCTCTTTTCCTACTATGTATGCTTGTGGATATTACTCTATTATTCATTGCTTCCGCCACTTTGATACTTGTATATTGATGATGTTATAGTACTTGGTGACGAGTCCTTGGCTTAAGGCAGATTGGGTTTACCTAACTTTACTTAAGTTGGGAATTTGCCACAGTTGGAGCACCGTACTTCCATGTTGTCAGTACGGGGGCTCCACAATGTTGCTCTTGCAAGAGTTTGATCTAGAAATCTGGGATAAGAAAGGGAGTAAAAATGTGCTTACAGATCATTTATCTAGATTGACCCACCTCGATAATGGTAAGTTGACCGAAATTAGTGAAACATTCCCCGATGAGAAACTTTATGCTATTGCTTCAAATCATTCCCCTTGGTTTGCTGACTTTGCGAATTATCTTGCAGGAGGAGTCATACCAAAAGACATGAGCTACCAACAAAGAAAAAAAATCTTCGCTGACATTAAAAACTACTTTTAGTATGATCCCTTTTTGTACAAATGTTATAATAATTAACTCCTAAGGAGATGTGTTCCTAACTCCAACATTAGAAGTATTCTCTATCATTGTCACACATCTCCATATGGAGGGCACCATGGGATTGAGCGAACAGCTGCAAAGGTGCTTCAATCTGGATTCTTTTGGCCCCACTTGTTCAAAAATATTGTTGACTGTGTCAAAAGTTGTGATAAGTGCCAAAGAACCAAAAATTTAAGCAAAAGGGATGAGCTCCCTTTGAATGGAATTTTTGAAGTGGAGTTATTCGATGTGTGGGGAATTGACTTCATGGGACCATTTCCCTTATCCCAAACCAATATGTTTATTCTTGTGGCGGTGGAATATGTGTCCAAATGGGTTGAGGCATTAGCATGTGTGAATAACAATGCTAAAACTATTATTAAATTTCTCAAAGAATATGTGCTAGCTAAATTTGGGACACCTAGATTCGGTACACCTAGATTCCTAATCATAATGTGGGAAAACATTTCTGTAATAAGCAGTTGGAGAATGTATTAAAAAACTATGGGGTGAGATATAAGGTGGGTGCTCCCAACCACCCTCAAACTAGTGTGCAGGTTGAAGTCTCAATAAGCAGTTGTATTAAAAAACTATGGGGTGAGATATAAGGTGGGTGCTCCCTATCACCCTCAAACTAGTGGGCAGATTGAAGTCTCAAACAGGGAACTTAAGCAAATTTTAGAGAAAACTGTGAATCAAAATAGAAAGGAATTGGACTTCAAAGCTTCAAGATGCCCTATGAGCTTATAGAACTGCTTTTAAAACCCCTTTAGGAATGTCTCCTTTTAAGCTCATTTACGATAAATCATGTCATCTTCTGGTAGAATTGGAGCACCGTGACTTTTGGGCGGTACAAAAATTGAACTTTGACTCCCAAAAAGCAGGCACATAAAGAATGCTACAATTAAATGAGCTTGATGAATTCAGACTAAACGCCTATGAGAATGCAAAATTATATAAAGAGAAAACTAAAAAATGGCATGATAAGCTGATCAAGCCAAAACATTTTTAACCTGGAATGAAAGTACTGCTTTTTAACTCAAGATTAAAATTATTTCCAAGAAAACTGAAGTCAAGATGAATAGACCACTTACTGTCACTAAGGTTTTCCCTCATAAAAATTTAAATCAATGCTAAGAACTAAGTGAGGGGGAAAGCATTGGACAAAGAAAAAAAAAAAAAAAAAAAAAAAAAAAAAAAACTAGTTATTATGGTAAGTCATCTAAAAGAGTTTGCTAGGCTCCCGTAGGACTTCATAATCACAAAAATTTGAATTGGGGATGAAGAAAAGTATTTTTCCCTAAGAATGAAAAGAGAAAAATATAAAAATAGGGATGATGAAAAATATCTCTCCCAAAGAAATGAAAAAAAATGATGAAAAATATCTCTCATTTAATCTTATCATCTTTGTGATTGATAAGAAGGAGCATATATAGCACAAAACTCTTGATTATTTTACTGCCTCTCTAGTCTAGTATTCCAAGGAACCTCCCCTTACCTAATAATAAGCATAATTACAAATACTTGGAGATTAATTTATTAACCTTGGTTCATATCCAAAATTTGAAAATTTAATACCAAATAATTTTGGTCATTTCAGTTAAGCACATGCCTTGAATTTCTCATCAAAATCTAATTGGTATCCTTTGTTGACTTTCATACTTAAAAAATAGAAAAATATCATTTTAAGCTTACTCGAGGACGAGCAATAATTTAAGTGTGGGGGTGTGATGAATCCATAATTTATATCCTAATTAAAGGAAAATTTTATTCATTTCTCATATTAAACTGCTTTCTTAATCCTATTTTGCTTATCTTTTCAATAAAAATACCTATCCAATGAATTCTGAGCAAAATTGACAATTTTCCTACTTTTCTAAAGGAAAACCGCTGCCACGCGCTGCACTGGGCCATTTTGCGAAATCAGGCACCACAGCGTGCTGCAGCGAGCCACTTTGCAAAATCTTCTGCCACAGCGTGCTATAGCGGTCCAGCTTGTGAAGCGCTAGCGCCACAACATGCTGCAGTAGGCCATTTTGCAAAATCGGGCGCCACAGCGGTCCAGCTTGCGAAGCGCTGGCGCCACAATGTGCCATTTGCAAAATCGGGCGCCATAGCGTGCTACAGTGGAGCCTTTTGCGAAATCGCTTACGCTCTAGCGCGCTACTACGGCCATTCATTGTATGAGCCAAAATGCTCCAGCATGCCACAGTGGCCCACTTGGCAAAAATTTCTGCTATAGCGCGCTGCAGCGGCCTGCTGAAAAGTTTTCTGAGCAGAGCAATAAATGCGGCTAGGACAAGACCCCCAAACCAGCACCTTGTCTCCAGCCATCATTCCTTCTGTAGTAGCTACATTTTTTTAGAAGAAAATGGTCTTCTTGAGGTGATGTAGAGAATTATCAATGGAAAAGTAATAGTCTTTTCATCCCTCAAGTGAATTTAGCCATCATTGCATCAGAATTTTTAAAAGGAAAAAGCAGATTTTGAAATGAGAAGATGAAAAAGCAGCCCTCCTCTATAAATACCACTTCTCTTGACCTAAGACAGGTTCCCAACTTGGCTCACTATAACCTAAGTAAAGAGAGGGCTGCATAGAGGATAAGGAGAACTCTCTAAGGGTGGAAGAGCTCATCTTGCTAAGGAGAAGGAGAAGAAAGGCAGCACTAGGGACCTAAGAGAAGCAACTTTAAGCAAGTAGAAGAGGAGTCCAGAGAACTTTCCAAAGGAAGATTCCTAGTATTTTATAAACTCTTCCTTTGTGTTTTTCTTAGTTGATCATGTAAGAGTCTTTATCCATGTATGTATTCTTTTTCATCTCTTTTGTAATGGAGAGCTAAACTTCCCTTGGGGAGGGTTGGGGCAATCCCACATGTATTGATAGATATTATAATTGTATGAAGTTTTCCTCAAATTTTAATAAAAATTATAAACTCAATGCCTTGTTAAAGAAATAAAAGGACTATTATGGACTTGAATGTGGACCAAAGGACAAAGTACTAATTGAACTCAAAGATTATTTTGTCTTATGCTCCATAGCTCACCTTAGTTTGATGCTAGATTTATGAGTGCATGAGAGCTTAGAACTATGTGAGAAAGTTCTTGAGCTTAGTGCACCTTAATCTATGCTCAACTAATGAGTTAAAAAGCATGTGATGCTAAGACCCACTAATTGATGCTCCGTCGCTCAGCATACTTGAGAGAGGGAATGGATTCATGGAGTGCTCATGAACGAGGTGACATAGTCATTGAGCCTAATGAAATCACTCTCTCATCTAAACTATGCTTGAGGAACATGAAGCGCTTAGTGGAATCAATGCTTATAAGTTCTTAAACTTTATAACCCTCATCTCCATGATCAAGAGATGACATAAGAACTACAACTCTATAATCTTATAAGGGTCTTTGTGCTGAAATAAAATCGACTATATGTTCATTTCATGCATGAGACTTGAACTTGTAATTCTTTGAATTAAAACTCTAAGAAGAACAATGTGCACTTGACTAAAGAACTAATGAATGCTTGAGGAATCATCATACATAAGTTGTCTATCATATCATGTGGGAGAAACACAACTCTCCTCTTCCTTTTATCAAAAGTATTTTCTACTAAGTGTTGTCGTGCTTGTTCAGGAACCAACACCAGTCAATACACATATATCTAAAGCATTAATGATCATAGATACACCATAGTAATAAAATATCCAATTCTTTGTGGTTTGATAAATCTTGGAAATTCAAACTTTCCACTTATTACTTCAGACCACGTACACTTGCGTGAAAGCGCAGCCGTATTTTAGGTTTATCATTATTCAATATTGGGGTCATCACAATTGGTATCAAAGAAGGTTTTAGAACTTTAAGCTAAGATAAAGATATCTATGTATCCAAAAGCAAACCGCACAAGAATAGTAAAGACAATTAAATGACATCTTAGGATAATAAACGCCTTACTAATCTAATAAGTGATTTAAATTTCTAACTTTTGTAATCAAATTTTCAGATGGCGAATAATGAAAGTGAACTAAGATTCTTTTTTAGATCATTCTTCCTTTATTAGAAGGATGATCATTGGTTTGGTTCAACTTACGTTCATGAATACCTTGGAGTATCTCAAGCCGAAGGTGAAGTTTTGGATAAGATTTTAAAGTATTGTGTGTTTTGAGGCAATTGCATCCTATAGTTGGCTAGAGAATGGCTTTCTCAAGTCTCTATGACTTTTGAAGCCATAGCTTGCCCCGATCACATATGCTTTAAAATTTTGGACAAACTCTTCAGCGACTTTGCCATGGACTGGTGGTGTTGTGCTCATGAAGATCTAGTTTGTGGGAGTATACGTCTTCACTGTGCTCCTACCTATGAATACTTTGAGTTTATGTTTTATGCAAAATTTTATAACTAGTAGTGCTAGTTTCTTTATGCTCTAGTTTCTTTTACATTAGTAGCTTCTTGTAAAAAGCTTCTATTTCACTTATGTTCTTTTCTCTTTCCCCTAAAGTTGTATCTCTTAAATAATTCATGTTTAATGAGAATTACTTTTCCTATCTTCTTTAGTTTTTGAATTGTGTTTTCTTTTCTTTCTTTAGAATGAATCCTGATTCAAACAATCCTATTGAACCTATAATGAAAGAACCTACTTCCACCACAACTTCTGATATTGATCAAATGCAAAGTTTGTTAGAGATGATGAGGGTTATGATTGAAGCTCAAACCCATGTTGTTGAAAGGATGGCCTCATCCTATACCCTTTCTAATCCTTCCCAACCTTCTACTACCCCATTTCAACAATGTCCTACTCCTCCCCAAACTTCTTCTCCAACTCCTTCTGAAATTCCTAGGTCTCCACAGCCAACTACTGGTTCAGTAGTGGATGCATATCTCCTCACCTTTCTTTGCTTAAACCTTCCAACATTCAATGGCTCCATTTCTCACTTTGAAGCTATTGACTGGTTAAGGGCAATAGAGAAAACCTTAGCCAGTATTAAGTGTCCTAACAGTTAATGTCTTCGTCTTGCCACTTACCTATTTCATGGCAAAGCTGAATATTAGTGAGATGGTGAGTTGAAGACTCGCTTCTCAGGCATTCAGTTAGAGGATATTCCGTGGGATGACTTTGATCAAGTTTTTCATAAATAATTCATTCCTCAATCTACCCAAACCATAATTGAGAATGACTTCATGCAGTTTACTTAAGGAAGTCATTTTGTTCACAATAATGAGATAGAATTTTGTAAGCTTTCCCATTTTTCTCCCAATATAGTTCACACTGATAGGGCAAGATGTACTAGATTCTTATCTGATCTAAATTAATCTTAGTCTTAATCTTAATCTTAAGTGTTAATCAAGTCATTAGGAGTCAAATTCTAAGATCTAGTCCAAATCAGGAATCAAAGAGATCGAATCTTGATTTCTAGAAAATCCAAAAACTCTAGAATTTAACCTATCTAAATTGACCTCAGATCAAAAATCGAACTTTGTGATTACGCTCATTGCCCCCAAATTAGCTAGGGGCGATATTTTCGAGTCAATCGGAAGTCACCGAAATTTTAACGAATATTTTAATAATATTTAAATACCCCGAAAAATTGGAAAATTAATAACTCGTCAAAATTAAAATCCAACTTCGCCGTTGCGATCCTCACCCTCGAATTAGTCAAAGGTGAAATTTTTGGATTTTTCAGAAGTTGTTGAATTTTCTTGAATATTTTAATATATTTTAAATTGATTAGAAAATAAGAAAAATAAATTTTTGTCAAAATCAAAATCTGATTTTGTCATTTCGTTCCTCACCCCCAAATTAGTTTGGGGAAAATTTTTGGGATTTTTCGGAGTTCGTTTTAAAAATATGATTTTTGAGATTAATTAAGTTAATTTATTAAACTCCATTTTTGTCTTCTCCCTCTCTTTATTGGCTGGCCAGGACCCACAGCCATCCAATCTCAACTGAGCCCCCTTTCTCTTCAGCCCCCTATTGTGCTCAGCCTATCCTACCCCCTATCTCCTGCCATCCCCTCCCCTATCCCCATCCATTGGCAGTCCTCTCCCCTATTAAGAGAGCCTTTGGCTCTCAGCTCTCCACCCCCTCATTTTTCCTAGCTAAACTCATCCCTCTCTTCCCCTCTTCCCATCATTATTGTACATACTACTGGAAGAAACCTCAGCTCCTTCCTCGTCTTGCTAGCTGTTGAAGAAGAAGAAGAAAAGACATTTCAAGCTCTCAAATCTCTCCTAGGAAATCTACCATTATCAAAGCCAAGGTACTTTATTTTCCCCATTGAATGTATTCAATGGCTACTTCATTTCACTCATATACTTAGTTTTCCTCCATAGAAACTAGTATTTAAGGTATGGAGTTCATTAGAGCTCATTAAGGTTGTGATTTTAGGAAGATGAAGTTGTCCTGTTTTTCTTTATTTTTGCATATCTATTCTTTTAGCCCCACTATTTGCATTGATAACTAAATTTTTTGGTGCTGATTTGGGTATCAATGGAAAGTTCTCGGAAAGAGCTTTCCAATGGTATATGGCACCATACGTGAAGTGCTCAAGGTTGAGAGTAATTGAGCCCAAACGTTGACCCATTGCTATTTTCGCACAGGTGAAATTACCGTCTGGTGCTATAGCGCATTGCAACGCCCAAGTTTCGTGTTAGGGTCCGCTATAGCGCACCATAGCACTTAAGTTTCAAATTTGGGTCCGCTACAGCACGCTACAATGCGTCGTAGCGCCCAGAAATATTGAAATGATCATAACTTGGTCATTTGGATTCCAAATTTGAAAATTTAAAGTGCTAGATAGCTTAGAATTTTAGTGCCAACAATAATCTAAAATAATATTTAGGTTCTGAACCTTAAATCAGAAATGACCAAAATACTCGTAACCATAATTAGGTCATAACTTGACCAATTGAAGTTCAATTTAGGTCTACTACCAGTTAAAGTACTTAGTGTGATATAGGGAAGCTATAGCCACTGAGTTTGCTGAATTTAAACACCAAATTGAAGAGTTAGCTTTTTGACCCCTCTTAACTTAAAAAATTACTAATTTACCTTTAGAAGTTCAAATGGCTATAACTATTTCATTATACCTCAAAATTTAGTATTCTTAGACTCTATAGAATCCTTGAACAGCAACCAACAGTAAACTATATAAAAATTTAGATTTCATTAAGTGCAATTTACTAAAATAGCCCTTAGGTCAAAAACCCTAGTTTGAACCTATATGACCCATTTCTTATCCATATTTAGTGTACTTACTATCTATCTTTATATTAGACAGTAAGGAATCATTTGATAGTAAGAAATCCCAATTTAGAGCCCTAAATCAAAAAGTAGCTTTTTGGACCCTTAAGTAGGGGTAAAATAGTTATTTGCTCAAAATTTAGGTTAAGTATCTTTGACTCCTAAATTATCTTCTAAGTCAATAAAACAAATTTTAAAATTTTATTAGAATCTTCTATGTGAGTAAAATCAGCTATTATGTCAAATTTGTTAAAATCCCCAAAAAATTTCTAAGTCTTTTTCTTAGGAGATTAAACACCTCATAATAAGATATTCCTAAGATTATAGCTAGATCATAGGATAGATTTCATTCATCAAATAATAGGGTTATTCAATGAATGAACCCTTGGTTTTATTAGTTTTTAAATTTTACAACTTATTTAGATTATTTTATCTTTCAACATTAGATTTAGGATAGGAGGTTCATCCTATTAAATTTGATTTGCTTAATAAGATTTGCCTCAATTATTAGTTCACATTTAGATTTAACCTAGATCTGATGTATTATCCTTTTGGATTATGTGATTAAGTCCAATCTCATGGTGTTTAATCCATAATTTATAGTTTAGTAGATCTTGATCAGATCTTAGGTAGAACGTCTAAATCCATCTAATTAGGATGTTGTGATTCGTTTCTTAACCCATAGTCATACTTGATTGAATTAGATTAGAACCTGATCAGTTCTAATCCTTTTAAAACTTATAAGATCGTGTTTCTAAGTTACACTCGATAGTAAGAATTGGAGATCTTGAACTTGTGTAACTTGGAGTAGTTAGAATGGTTAAAGTAGAAAATAAATGATATCACCATGTTTAGTAGAGTCCCTTGCTTACTATTTGACATTGTGCTACACATTCTTTGAAATTTGTGATTATTTTTCCTTGAACATGTCATATAAGAAAAATATAGTTATATGAAAATGAAACTTAAAATGTTAGGAAAATATTTACATTTAGGTTCAGTTCATGGTGGATTATGGTGCACATTACTCGAATAGACAGGGGTAAGGAGAGATCAGGATGCTTAACATCACTCATTGAGGAGAGTATGTTAAGCTTGGGACCTGTTTTGTCTTGTAGATGTGCTTGACTTCTAAGTTGTTTCTAAAATTGTCCATAGAAACAAAAGTAAAATAACTAAAATATATTTGCATAGTACTATCTGCCTCTTCAGTCATATAGTACCATATTGATATATTATGTTTGCCCTAGCCCATAAAGGCTATGGGAATATATTGGGCCGGATTGGCTAATTCTTTTTGATATGGTTGTTATACATTTTTTCATTTTTTAACTTACTATTTATTATGATGTTGATGCATATTATTTTAGTCAGTTATAGATATATTGTTTTACTTGCTCACATGTATAGATACATATATAGGATGCTAGACTTTACTGCTTATTATATGTACCATTTTCAAATGAATATTTTAAATTAGCATATATCAATGATCATCAGCATGTTTAGGTTTAGATTTTTCTTTTCAGTATTTTTACTTACTATATTACATATATATGCCCTACTTTGTTTAGTTTACTTGAGGTGTGCTTTTGCCTCAATTCTTACTTAATTATAAATATTACATCTATAACTTATCCTCATCCCCTTGTATGCTTAATTGCTCCCATACTAGATAGATGTTTCATTTAGTTTAGAGTAAAATAGTGATATTAACAAATGCTTAATAAATTACTTGCCTAAAATATACTTAGACATTTTATCTAACAAGATTTTTCTTTGTTGGCTGGGGCCCTGGCATTGTGAAATTGGCAATGTCAGATATTGAGTAGTTTGAGGATCCTATGCTTGAGGAGGAGCCTTAGTTAGAGGAGGTGCAGTAGCTTGGACCAGAAGATACTTAGTTCCCTTTTTATCCCATAGTGAGGATGAGAGTTATTTATTTCTTTCATAAACTTAACTTAAAATGTTATAATAATACAGGTACTGTGACTGTGTTTACTTTATGCACATTATTATTTTCTGAGCTATTTCATTTTATTTGATGTCTGATGTATGGTGAATAGATGTAAGGTTTATCTCAATTTGCTTCTGCACTCTGTATTATATTTTCTACGAGATCCAACAAGAGAATGGTGGATCAACACATACAAGAGCTATTTAAGAAATTTCAAAGAAAACATCATGAACTCTCCTATGAAGACTTTTGTATTGCTTTTTCCACTAAGTATATTGGCTAAGATCCTTATTATAATAAGGATTCTGCATTATGTTTCTTAAGTTGTACTAACTTCATGATTGAAGCGCAATAAAATGTTAGTAATGTTCTAAATCTTTTTAATAAAATTGAGGATGCTTATCTCTATTTTCAGAAAATGAATCCAACTATTTCCCCTAACAACACTCCAATTAATGAAGTTCTATCTGCTAGTAATCCCCCAAATAATGAATATGTTGAATCAATAGGAATTACCATACAAAGGTTAGTGTCTGCCCTTCTGTCTATTAATGCCAGCACTTCATCTGCATCTCTAGTGGCACACTTATACAATTCTAATCAATCATTTAGCGATGGAATGCTACATAGCTTCCTAAGATTGAGACCACCTACATTCGATGGAACACTGTCTCCGATAGACACAATAGCATGGCTAAAGACAGTAGAGAAAATTTTGGTGAGTATAAACTGTCCAAACTATCAAACCGTATGATTGGCTGCACATCTGCTTCAAGGCGAAGCTGAACACTGGTGGAAAAATATCAGAGAAACTTGCTTTGAGGAGCATAAATTAGAAGATATTGAATGGGATTGGTTCGTTAAAGCTTTCAAAGAAACCTTCGTACCTCCATCATCAAAGAATATCATTGTTGACTCCTTATTGAAGTTAACTCAAGGAAGCCGATCAATAGCAGATTATGTAGTAGAATTTAGAAGATTAGCTTGCTTTACCCCAAATTTAGTACCGACGGAAGAAGACAAGTGCTATTGCTTCCAAAGTGAATTGCGTGGATCCATCAAAGATCATGTTGTTCCCTTATAGATAACCAATTTTGAGAAGTTGGTAGAGACTGCAAGAGTGGTTGAGCACCACCAGTCAGCGAGGGAGTTTAAGTGGAAATAATTTTCTCCTACCCATCGTTATAAGAGCTCCAAGTGCCACCATCCTAATCAAGAAGGAAGAGCCTACCAGATGGAGGCTAAGGAAGCTATCAACCAAAGTTAAGAATGTCAAAGGCCTCATCCCTATGAAAAGTGTTACCATTACGATCATCGATGTTTTACATGTGGTCGTCAGGGCCACCGATATGAGCAATGTAATGCTTTCAAGACAATCGATGGGGTGGAAATTAATTATACTCGTCAAAACCAGGTATTCATACCTACTCCTCTGAACAAAAGGGAGCCAAGGATGGCCCTAATGCCACCTCCAGTCAATAAAGATCAAGCTCCTTCTAATGTTCAAACAAGTATCTCTCGACCCCCAATTCCAAATCAAGTGAAGGTCCAAGCAACCGACAGTACACCTGCTGGAATAGCCAGAGTTTACAATCTTACTTCTATTCAAGCCACTGAGGATAATTCCACATCTTTAATTATCTTTTACTTATTGTATTTCAATATTTATTAAATGCTTATTTCATTTAAATGTTAAATTAGGCACTATAAATACAGAAGAAAAGCCCTGTAATGTGTTATTTGATAATGGGGCCAGTCACTCTTTCAACTCAGAAAGTTTTGTTAACCATATGAAATTCCCATATTAGAAACTTGCCAAAACCCTAAATGTTGGACTTCCATCCGGAGCTCAATTAAGTGCCACTAAGTTCTGTGACTTACAAGTACCGATGAATAAAAGAACCTTTCAGGCTAAGTTAATAGTATTACCCATTGCAAATTTTGATATTATACTAGGCATGAATTGGCTTAGTATGCATAACGCCACTATAGATTGTCAACGAAAGAAGTTTATTCTCCAATCATTTGGTATCTCAAAAACTTTTGTGGGAAGATTTAGCACCCAAGACTTTCTAATAAATGCACTCCAGGCAGAGAAGCTAGTGAATAAAGGTTGTATAGCATTTTTAGTAACCATGAAGGGAGGCAATAAGAACGAAGTTTCTATTTCTGATATTAAAGTAGTTAAGGAATTCAAAGATATATTTCCTGAAGAATTGCCTGGACTACCACCGGCAAGAGAAATAGAGTTTGTGATTAACTTAGTTCCGGGTACTCAGCCATTATTAGAAGCTCCATATAGAATGGCTCCTAAAGAATTGCAAGAATTAAATGAACAGTTGCAGGATTTGTTAAACAAAGGATTTATAAAGCCTAGCATGTCCCCATGGAGAGCTCCAATCCTATTTGTAAGGAAGAAGGATGGATTTATGAGGATGTGCATAGATTATAAAGAATTAAATAAAGTGACCATTAAGAATAAGTATCCTCTTCCCCGAATAGATGATCTCTTTAATCAATTGCCTGGTATAATAGTATTTTCAAAAATTGATCTTAGATCTGGATACCACCAGTTAAGGGTAAAAGATTCAGATGTAGAGGAAACTGTGTTTTGCACATAATATGGACACTATGAATTCCTCGTAATGTCTTTTGGTCTCACAAATGCACCATCTATGTTTATGGATTTAATGCAGAGAATCCTAAAGCCATGTCTGGAAAAATTCGTTATTGTTTTTATCGATGATATCCTTGTCTATTCAAAAACTCTAGAAGATTATGAAAATCATTTGAGATTAGTAATGGAAGTTCTTCGAGAACGTGAATTGTATGCTAAATTTTCTAAATGTGAATTTTGGTTAAGCTTAGTATCCTTTTTGGGCATATGGTAGATGCTCAAGGAATCAGGGTTGATCAGCAAAAGATTAGTGCTATACAAGATTGGGCTCAACCAGAATCAGTCATAGAGATTCGTAGCTTTTTGGGATTAGCTAGATATTATAGAAAATTTGTTAAAGGTTTCTCCCAAATCGCATCTCCTTTAACAAAGTTGACCCAAAATGCAGTTCCATTTATCTGGTCAACAGAATATGAAGCTGTATTCCAGACTTTAAAGGATGTGTTATCTTCTGCCCCAGTGTTAGTTCTTCCTAAAGAAGGTGCTAACTATCAAGTCTATACAGATGCATCGAGAATCAGCTTAGGATGTGTATTAATGTAAGAAGACAAAGTTATTGCATACATATCTCATCAACTTAAGACTCATGAAAGAAACTATGTTGTTCATGATCTAGAACTTGCAGCATTAGTTTTTGCCCTAAAGATCTGGTGCCATTATTTGTATGGAGTTTAGTGCTCTATCTTTACGGATCATCAAAGTTTGAAATACATCTTTACGCAAAGAGAACTGAATTGTAGACAGAGAAGGTGGCTAGAATTAATCAGTGATTATGATCTGGATATTCAGTACCACCCAGGTAAGGCAAATGTTGTAGCAGACGCCCTCAGTCGTTGCACTACATTATCAACCTTGATTGCTACAAGTGCATTAGTAAGAGAATTTCAAAAAATGGAGATTGTTCCAGTCAGTGGTGACAGGATGAGCTCTATACTAACTAATATCAATATAGAGCCCACTTTCCATAAAGATGTTTCAATCTCTCAAACAAAGGATGATGACTATTTAAATCTTAAAGTGGCAATAGAAAGTGGTCATCGCCCAGAATTGAAGTTCAAGAAAGGTGCTATCTATATGGATAATTGCCTCTGGATTCCTAAATCCATGCAAAAAGAGATCTTGGTTGAGAGTCACTACTCAGGATATCAGATACATCTAGGAAACTCTAAGATGTATCAAGATTTAAGACAATCATACTGGTGGCCTAGAATGAAGAAGAGTGTGGCATAGTTTGTTGCAAAGTGCCACGCATATTATTTAGTAAAAGCAGAACATCAAAAACCTGGTGGCTTATTACATCCACTAGAGATTCCAAAATGGAAGTGGATAGATATATCTATGGATTTTGTTATGGGTTTACCTCGTGCTAGATCTGGAGCTGATGCAATCTGAGTACTAGTTGATCATCTTACTAAGTCAACACATTTTATCCCAGTTCCTTAAACTAACTCTGTTGAATGTTAGCAAAACTGTACATCAAAGAAATAGTCAGATTGCACAGAATTCTCAAAATAATCATATCTAATAGAGACAGTCGTTTCACTTTAAAATTTTGGCAGCCTGTACATCAAGATTTGGGTACCACTTTAGCTATGAGTACAGCATTTCACCCACAAATTGATGGCCAAACAGAAAGAGTTAATCAAGTATTAGAAGACCTTCTCCGATTATGTATGTTAGCTTTTTCAGGATCTTGGGAAGAGTATATTCCTTTAGTAGAATTTATTTATAATAATAGTTTCCAATCAGTATCAAAATGGCACCATATGAAGCTTTATATGGTAGAAAGTGCTCAACTCCACTAGCTTGGTCTGAAACAAGAGATAGTTAATTATATGGATTAGAATTAGTGGAGGAGACAAATAAGAAAGTGAAACTCATTCAATAGAGAATCAGAATGGCTCAAGATAGACATAGTAATAATTTTGATTCTCATCATCGGCCTATAGAATTTAATAAAGGAGACTTTGCATATCTAAAAGTGAGTCCTATGAAGGGAGTTTTCAGATTTGGCATAGTTAGGAAGCTCAATCCCCGTTATGTTAGACCATTTAAAATAATAGAAAAGATCGGATCTTCTGCATATATATTGAATCTACTTGTTAATTTTACAGTAGTACATAATGTATTTCATGTATCATCTTTAAGGAAATGCCTTAGAGATCCTTTTCACCTGATTCAACTTTCAGAAGTGGAGTTCAACCTGACCTCACGTATATTAAAGAACCAATCAAGATTTTGGATCGTGATAAAAAGCAACTGAGGAATCGTTTCATCCAAATGATTAAGGTTCAATGGAGGAACAGTTCATCTAGCGAAGCAACATGGGAAAAGGAATCAGATATGCGCCAAAAGTATCCAAATCTCTTTAATCAAGGTACTTATCCAATTTTAGTATTTTCACTTCTGATATTTAGTTTTTATTTTAATTTTCACTTGAGTGATGTCGAGGACGACATCATTCTTAAGTGGGGGAGTCTGTAACAACCCATGTTGTTACTTAGATTGATTAAGACTAATCTAAGTCTTAATTATGGCTCTAGTACACTAAATGAGTCATTTGGAACTCATCTCTAAGATCTAGGTCAAATCAAGAATTAACTGGATCAAATCTTGATTTCTAGAAAATCCTAAGAACCTAGAAATTAACCTTTTTATTTTGACCTCAAATTGAAAATCTAACTTCGCCATTGCATTCACCACCCCCAAATTAGCTAAGGGCGAAGTTTTGGAGGCATTTGGAAGTCGTTGGATTTTTGTCAAATATTTTACTATATTTTTTAATATCCCAAAAAATCAAATAATTAAATACTCGTCAAATCGAAAATCCAATCGCACCGTTGCGTTCCTCACCCCTCAATTAGCTAAGGGTGATTTATTGGAAAGTTTAGGAGTGCATTTAATTAGTTAAATTTAATTAATGAAATATATTTATAATAATTTAAATAATAATATTTAATTTAAAGTGAAACGGCGCAGTCCACTTAGTCTTGACGCTGTAAACTTAAAATTTAATCACGTCGTTGATTATGACGGATCCTCCGATCCGTCCGATCTTTCGATCGGACGGACCAAAGACCGTCTTCCCCGAGTGAGCGCAGGAGGCCTCCGCGTGGCTGCAGGCGAGCTACGTAGTGCACGTCTCGTTCCAAATGGATTATATCGATTGTTGCAACCGCTCTAAGATTAGCTTAAAGACCTCTAGTCAACCTTTTGAGATGGTTTGCACTCTCTAAGCCCTAAAAGACAATCGAAGCCTCACTGCAAAAGTCTAATCTTTCTGAGTCGTTCAATTTCAGGTACCTTTATCTTTTGATTTATTCAACGGATTGCCATAAAAATATTTCGATTATTTATTTCACAAGCTAAATCAAATTTTGCATGGATCTGATTGTGACAATGGAGATCTATTGGCTCGAATTTTGGATCAAAGCCACAGTACTTATCGTTATCCTGTCTACCCCAAAAAAGTTTCATTTTGTGCTCGAACTAGATCACGTCTGCTGCTGATCCTTATGCCATTGAGTAGCTAAGGTTGTCTTCTATCCAATAATATGCGAGTTGTGCTTCATGGTCGCCTAGAAGGGCCCTATTCTTCAAGCCCTAATCCTTCATGTCGCGGACTCTTGGCGAAGAAGGCGGAGCTGAGGTTCGGGTCGGGCCAGGACGACCCGGTCCTGACTCGTGCAGTTTTCAAAGCAAGATTGTGGAAGGGATCGGTGGGCCCGCAACCGTGCAGTTCGGGTCAGCTGGTAGGGCCCATCAACGCCGTTGCAGCCAAAGAACTCTCGACACTGTCCTGGGGGTCCGTGACTGTCTCCTCACCTCTCGGATGAACGACACGTGTCCTAAAAGAAACTTCAGCACATCATAGATGGATGCTGCGTAGCCTTCTAATGGGACCCGCTGCCATTTGAAATAATGAATTTGGAATATATAATTAAATAGATTCAGAATTAATTAATTTAATTCAAGAAAATGTAAAACTTTAATCCCTCATAAACATTAATCCATAAGTCCAAATATATTAAAAACTATATACCATTTTGATCAGCAAAAATAGAGGAATAATATGGATCTGTCAAATCTCAATTTGGATAATTATTTAACATAGTGACATTTAGGCTCCCCCATAATTACCCTAAATGCCACAAAACTTCATTAGGTCCTAACTTTGTGTGTGTTCACCCAAGCATACCTAATATGGGTCTCAAGGTAATCAGCAAAGCCTAAGGATTAATCTAGTAGCATTAGTTTTCCTGTTTGAGACATAATTTGACTAATCACTTTTGGACCCAAACTCTAATCTTCCTAAGCTTATAACTTTGTAACCTCTAGTCCATACCTAGCCATTATGGGTCTTAAAGTGATCAATAAAACCTCTAGAACAACTTAGTAGTGTTCAACTCTCTGTTTGGATTAATTTGAGCTTAATCACTTTTAGGACCTAACCCTAATTAGATCAATTAACCCTAGATCTTCAATTAACCATAAGTTAGTCAATTCAACTCCAAATTAGGTCATCCATATATCCATTTTGACCTGAAAACCCTAATTAACAGTAAACTGCAAATATATTTAAGATCCAAAAGTTAGATTTCTTAATTAACCCTAATTACCTTAAAATTTAATTAGTGAATATTAGCAAATTTAGAGATCCAAATTTAGTGATTTAAATTTCAGAGAACTCCTAGAGTAGATTAGAACCTAATGATGTGGTTGGTTTAGTGATTTGGTGATTAATTTTACAAATCACCCACTAATCACCTAAACCTTAATTAGGCCATAACTTAGCCAATTCGAATCCAAATTAGCCAACCACCAGTCATTGTGATCAGTGGATTATTTGTGATCTACAGCCACTGATTTTGCTTAATTGAGGCACCAATTGGAAAAGTTAAGATTTTTGAACCTTAATTAAGAAACCCTAAATTACCCTTTTACCCCTTAGCTTGTATTGACTATAACTTAGCTAATACTTATCAGAATTCAATGATTTTAGGTTCTATAGAAACCTTAGACAATAAGCAATAATAAACTGATAGAAAATTTTAATTCCATAAGGTTAAATTACCAAAATTTCCCTAAGAGTCAAATTCATCAATTTTATCTCATGGAGCTTAATAATCACCCAAAATTAATGCAATTGCTATTTAATCTTATATTAGACAGTAAGAAACACTTGGCCACTAAATATTTTAGATTTGGAACCCTAGATCAAATTTGATCTTTTAGAACCTTAAGTAGGGGCAAAATGGTCATTTTGCCCAAATTTAGGGTTAAGTGATTTTTGGCCTTAAATTCTTGTTATAATAATTAAAATCAATAAATAAAGTAATTTAGGTTGAAATTTTAATTATTTAAGTCATTAATTAAGTTTAGATCTACAACCTTAATTTCCCTTCCTTAAGAAAATTAGAAGTAGTCTATTAGCTGTATGATGTGAGATAAATCTCACATCATACCTCTCCTTTTACGTTCCTAATCCATTCTTAATCCTTCCTTATAACATTAGTTAGGATTGGACCTTGAGTGTTCATCTTAGTGTTTAAGAGCTCATTTCTTAGGAATTAGGATTAGCTCTTAAGTTAGAATTCATTTATTGAGTAAAATGGGTTACACAATATATGAAGCCTTAGTTTTAATAGTTTATAGATTTTCATAGTTTATTATTGATTATTCAATCTTTTAACTTTAGATTTAAGAATAGAGATCTATCCTATTAAGTATGACTTCACTTAATAGGATTTGCCTTACCTTAATCTGTGAGTTTGGGTATTTGAAATTTAGTCCTTTAGGATCACCTTTTGAATTAAGTAATTAAACCCCAATATTTAGAGTTTAATTCTTAGTCCTTTCATCTTGATTTGGCTAATCAAGATAGCTTTGGATTGCTTAAATTATTAACATAGGTCGATTGATTTCACATTTAACTTATATAGTCGACATCAATTTATTTATAATTGGGACCTATCTAGTCCTAATTATTTTTAATCTATAAGGTCATGAATCTGAGTTACACTCGATAGTATGAATTGGAGATCCTGAACTTGTGCAACTTAGAGTAGATAGAATGATTAAATTAGATAACAAATGGATATCACTTGTGTCCTAGTACAGTCTTTTGCTCACTTTGATATTTGATGCTTTGCTTTCCTTATTTTTGAGCTTATACCTTGTTCACATGTATTAGGCATAAGACATTTGAAAAGTGTTTCATGTCAAACTTTTTTTGCATAGTAATGTTTGTATATGTCATTATCATAGATGAGTTGAACATATGGTTATTAAAATGTAGCCTAATTAGTATGCCTTTTTCCATACCTATACTTTAGTATAGTACAAGCCTACACTGTTGACCGGCTAGGATGGTATTCGTTTGTCTAAAGCAAGTCTAACCAAGCTTAGGCCTATGACCGGCTAGGATGGTATTCGTTAGACTTCATACTTTGTATCTTTTTTCCCTTTATTAGCAATACTAATTAAGGTGCATTTCTACTTTAAGTTGATTATCTTGTTTAAGTCTAGTAATTTCAGTTTCATACTTTTTGTTTCAATCTCCATTTCAGCACTTTCTTATTTACTGTACTTCTACATTTACTAGCTTTACTTCTACTTATAGGATGCTAGTTTTACTTATTGTTAACATTTATAAGATGTTAGTCTCGCTTTTAGTTACTTAATTATTTCATATGTGCTTTTATTTTATGTCAGTTAGCATGTGTTTTTATTGAACATAAGCATGTTTAGGTTGAGTTTCTTTTAGTTGTATTAGTACTTAGTTTTTATTTTTATAACTAACCTTGTTGCAACTATGTTTGGAGGTATGTGTTTACTTCTTATTTTGTTAAATTATAGACTTTTTGTTTATAACTGCCTTTTTTTTTCATACGCATTCTGCTTCTATAGTGTTGCTTAGTTGATTTTATGGTGATATCCAAATTAACATAATAAATTGCAGCCTAAAATGTACTTAGACTTATTGTCTAATTAAATTTTTCTTTTGTTAGCTGGGGCCCTATCATTATGAAATTGACAATGGTAGACTCTAAGATTATTGAGGTTGGGGAGCCTTCTGAAGACAGAATTCATGAGGAGGTTCAGGCTGACTGAAGACCCTTAGTTTTCTTTCTGCATTGTGAGGACGAGTGATGTATTCTATTTCTGCTTTAACTTTTAAATCATATTGTAATAATACACGGTTAACTTTACTTTTTACTGCTTTACTTATTCTGAGTTGGATATTTAGTTTTACTTGTATTGTGATGAATGGATGTATATTATTTTGCTTCTGCACTCTGCTTTCATGTATTTTTCATTAGTAGAATCTTACTTTGGGAATGGCAAAGTCCTTAATTATGATGGATTAGGATGTGTGTCTAATCTAATTATAAGTAGGGACCTTGTCATTTAGGGTGGCCTCTCCACCATAATCATGTTAACTTATGAGTTAACAGGACCATGGCAGGGCAGGGCCGCCATAGACGATGCCCGACTAAACTTGCAGGATATAACACAAACATAATCTATACTAAGATGAATCAACCAATCCTAAATAATACTGGGCTAACCCAGTACAATGGGTATACCCTATTAATAACCCAGGTTGTTATTTAGATTAATTAGTCCTAATCCAAGTCCTAATTATGATTATATTATCTTAATTAAGTCATTTGGAACTCACCTCTAAGGCCCAGTCCAAATCAGAAATCAAACAGATCAAATCCTGATTTCTGGAAAATCTAGAAACCCTAAAGTTTGACCTATCCAAATTGACCTCCAATCAAAAAACGGACTTCACCATTATGTTAATTTCCCCCAAATTAGCTAGGAGTGATGTTTTCATGTCAATTGGAAGTCATCAAAATTTTGGCGAATATTTTAATATTATTTAAATACCCCAAAAATTCAAGTAATTAAATACTCGTCAAATCAAAAATTTGATTGCGTCGTTACATTCCTTACCCCTCAATTAGCTAAGGGTGAATTTTTAGAATTTTTTCTAAACACATTTAAATGCTTGAATTTAATAATGAAATTTAGAATTATATTTAATGAAATTTAGAATTATATTTAATTAAATTAAATATATTTTATTAACCGATGGGTCCCACCCGTTAATTAATTTCCCACCATTTGGAATTGTGGATTTGGGCCCGTCTTCTAGTCCTATTTCGGGCCGAGTTTGCCCTTGACTCTAAAATCGGGACGGACCCCGGTCTCATTTCAGCTCGGGTCGATCGCTTGATAGTACCATCCAAAATGGACGGCCCGATTTTCCTCTTCCTCCCGAATTAGGGAACGTGTCCCTCCTGTACGAGACATGCAGCTGCCACCACCGCTTCCAAGCCATAGATAAAAATCTCTTCACTCCTGAAGATCTCCTACTATTAACAGAACTCTCTAGCAAGATCTTCAACTTTCAGTCTTCATCTCCTCCTTCCGGGTCTCATCGGGTACTAATCAATTCAAAATTCCATATTTATTTTATCAATGAGATATGATCTTGTTCGATCTGTGCAAAACTATAAGTTGTATTTTTGAGTTAATCGATTGCAATAATACTCTATATCTATTAGTTATTTTGATTCAACTCTAAGAAATTTGGGATTTCCTTTCGCCCTAATCGTCTCTGTCAAAGACAATGGGGGTTTGTTGGGCCATTCTGCATCGCAAGCCCATGCAACTATCTCGACCCGGCTATGCATCAAGTGGGCCAGTTCTGCTTCAGCCCATACCTCTCCGCCGAGCTAGATCTACGGTCCCAGCCATCAGTGTGCCTATGAGATCTGCCGGTCTACCCCGTCGGCCCGTGCCGTTGGCCCAAAGCCTAAGCCCAATTTAGGCCTGTAAGTCCACCGCTCGCTGTCGTGGTTGGGCCCACCATTTACATTACCTGTAATATTAAAGAATTTACTAGTAAATCAATTAAATTTCAGGTTAATTAAATCAATAATTGCAATTATTCAAACTGCAATATCTTGTAATTTGTAAATCTAAATAATGCAATTAAATATGTTATTTTAACTAGAAAATTATGAGGAATTTATTGGCACTATCAAAATTTTAATTAAAGTTGTATTTGACATAATGACATTTAGGAACTCTTAATTAAACCCTAAATATCTCAAACCATCATTTAACCACATATTTGCACACACTCATCCAAACATACCTAATATGGGTCTCAAAGTAATCAGCAAAGCATAAGGATTAATCTAGTAGTATTAATTCTACTGTTTGATTAATATTTTGATTAATCACTTTTAGGACCTAACCCTAATTACCCTAATTAACCTTAGAACTTCAATTGACCATAACTTGGTCAATTGAGCTCCAAATTAGGTCTTCTAATATACCATTTTGATCATGAAGACCTAATTAAAAGTAAACTACAAAAATACTTAAGATCCAATGGTTAGATCTTTTAATTAGCCCTAATCACCTTAAAACTTATTTAGTGAATATTAGCACAGTTAATAATCTAAATTGAGTAATTTCAATTTCTGATTACTCCTAAAATAGAATAAAACTTAGTTATGTTGTTGGTTTAGTGATTTTATGATTAATTTCATTAATCACTCACTAATCACCCTAAACCCTAATTATTAACCCTAAAACTTGTATTGGCTATAACTTAACCAATACTCATCCAAATTTAATAATTTTAGGTTCTATGGAAACTTTAAAACATAATCTTCACTAAGAAACTAGAAAATTTAGATTTTATTAGGCCAAATTACCAATTTTCCCTTATAAGTCAAATTTCTTAATTTGACCTTATAAGGCTTAATATTTAACCAAAATATATGTACTTATTATCTAAACTCATATTAGATAGTAAGTAATATTTCCACTTCAATAAATTCTAGATTTGAGCCCTAATTCATAAATTTGAATTTTAGACCCTTAAGTAGGGGCAAAATGGTCATTTTGCCCAAATATAGGTTTAAGCATCATTAAACCTTAAATTCATTATTAAACCTCTAAAATCAATATTGTGTCTGATTTGTAATCATTTTAGAATAATTAAACTCATTAAAATGATATTTTATGAAAAACCCTAAAAATCTTTCAAATATCTCTAAGTCTTAATTTAGGCCTCTATAAGGTGAATTTAGTTCACCTTATATCCTCCTTAAGTCAATTGTACCATAACAACAAATGAATAATATCAAATTAAAAGCTTAATTATTCTCTTTGTTCTTTCCTTCAAACCTTTAGGATCTTATTTCCTTTGGATCTAGCTTAGAAATTTAGGTTATAGTTTATCTATTAAGTAAATGGGTACTTAATAGATGAAACCTTGGTTTTATAGTTTTCTAGAATTTTATCCTTTATTTATGATTATTTTGTATTAAAACTTTAGATTTAAGATTAGATATCCATCTCATTAAAGCTTGATTTTGCTTAATAAGATAGCCTTAATTATAGCTCGTGAGAATTTGAGTTTAACTTTATACCACTAGGATTATAACCTATTGGATTAAGAAGTTAAAATCAAATACTTGGATTTTAACATCTTAATCCTCCAATTTTAATTCATATTAATCAAGATTGGCTTGAAATTCATAAAATCATTAATTAGGACGTTTGATTTATTTCTTTAAATTAAATGAGCATCATATGATTAATATATGTTAGAACTTGATTAGTTCTAATTTCTTTTAACTTATAGGACTGATATTCTAGATTTATACTCGATAGATGGATATTAGAGATCCTAAACTTGTATAAGTTCAGATTAGATAGAACAATTTAATTAGAAAACAAAATGATATCACAAGATTGTTTAGTGTTGTTTTATACTTTGAAATTTGAATGCCTTGTTTTCCTTGTTTTGGACTTTGTATCTTCACACTTTATATGGAATATAGTAATTTTCTATGTTAAGTTTGATTCATACATAAAGCATATTCATAATTGAAAGAAAGAATTTAAAGATATGACTTTATGTAACTTATAGTGGAGTATGCTTTACTTAGTCTGCCTGGATAGTTTTACTTTACTTTTGCACTAGGATGTTTCTCTTAGGTGCTCAGATATTACTTTACTTTTGCTCTGGGATGTTTCTCCTAGATGCACAGCATTTACTTTATGGAATTACTTTAAATTTGGGATGTTTCTCCAAGATTTTTAGATGGAACTACTTAGAAATAAGTGATTTTGGATATGGGATGTTTCTCCTAGATATTTATAGATGGACTCTTTTAATAGGCTTTTACTTTTGGCAGGACTAAGTAAGAATATGTCCATATGAGTTAAACTATTTTACTTTACATTTATAGGTTACCTCTTAATTACATCATTTTTAGTGTACTTCTCCTTTATACAGCACTTTGATTATATACAGCAGTTTCTTTAGTACTTACAGTTTTTCATGTAAATTGTACCTTTCAGTAGTTTGTTTTCATTTGAAGGCATGTTATAACATTAGAACTTTATTTTTAGTTCAGTACTTTCATTTTATATTGTAAACCAGCATATATTAAATTAATCATATTACTGAGGAATTTCCTTATACTTAGTTGATTTCATTATTTGTCACTTAACCCTTTTCTGTAGCTTGAGTTGAGGTATGTGCTTACCTCATATTTTGTTTAAAGTTATAATTAAGTTAATTATAACTTTATCACTTTTCTTTGATGCTTTATTGCTCCTACTTTGCTTAGATATTGTGATATCATTAAGAGTTAATAAATTGCAGCCTAAAATGTACTTAGACATTTTGTTTAACTAGATTTTTTTTTGTTGGTTGGGGCCCTATCATTGTGAAATCGACAATAGTAGATTTTGAGCTTTTTGAGGTTGTGGAACCTTCTGAAGATCTAGTTCAGAAGGAGGAGCGTGCAGGAGAAGACTCTTAGTTCTTTGTTTTATTTTGTGAGGATGGAGTGACTTTACTTTACTTTCTGCTTAAACTTTTAATGTTGCTTTGTAATAATACAGGATTTAAACTGCTTTTCTTTTCATGCTTATGTATTATGAGTTGTATATGTCTTGTCTGAATTGTATGGATGTTATTTCTTATCTTTCTTCTGCACTCTGATATACTATAGTATGATCATTCAGATTGGTTCTATTTTGCTCTTCATATTAGGGCATATCTTCCCTTGATATTTAATTAAGAAGGTTTATTCCTTAATTTGAATGCTAAGTGAAGGTTTGCTCGTTGATGACCACCTCTTAATCCAGATGATTAAGAGGCGACTGCCACAACCCTACTATACCATCCAACAATTAAGGTTCAGCAATTCTATTTATTTCCACCAAGATTTATCAATACTATCAATCCTTATGCTAAATGGGTGAGTCCTACACAAAGCTCTAAGAATATGATCAAAAGATCACTCAATATAGATTATACCACAAGGAGAGGAATCACTCTAAGTATCTTAGGTGAGTTCTACCACAAGGTATTAAGATCAACTTCTAAGGTAAAAATGATCATCTAAAATTCAACCTTAACAAATTTCAAAGGTTCTTCCTTCCTCAATATATCATTAATTAAGGTGTTTAAATATTTTAGATATGAGCTTAATAATGAGATACTTGAGATCCCACACTCTCACTTCTAACTATAGATTTTACTTATTATTTAGGTTTAGAGTGGTCAGATCATGTGATTAGATCATCTAATCATATGCTATTCTAAAATCATGAGGATAAATCCAAGATATTGTTAGAGTTGATCATTTTATTAAATCAATATAATTTTATTAATCATCTTATGCTAATAGTCTTATTTAGGAGAAAATCAAGAATCCAAAGCTCAGATTCAGATTATTCAATCACATGGCTTATTTAGTATCCTTATCATTTCTAATTCAATAGTTTAAGATAAATACTGAATCAAGTGTATTATTAGAATAATGTCAATTGCATTATCTTATAATTAAGCCATTTAATTAAGGTTTAAGAGTTTGGATCTTAATCAAATAGATTAGGGTTTAACCCCTACTCTAATCTAATTAAGATCAAGTGTTTATTCATAGGTCAAATGTCAAATTAGTAGATTAAGGATGTATTATTAGTGGCAATCTCAGACTTAGATCAAGTCTTAATAGCTTGATCAGAGTCTTAAGACTTCTTAAGCTTAATAAAGATATTTAAGTCTCAAATTTAGGTCTATTCAATTTATACATTATAAATTGGTATACATTGTTTAAATACATCTACCTTACTGTTATGGATTGTAGTAATAGAAAAGTTCAAAAAAATAGAAAGTAATTAGTGCTAATTAAACCCTAAGCCAATTCAAAAGGATTAGCACCTCATCGCAAATCTAACCATCAAAATATCATACCACTTGGCACATAAGTTCTATTTAATCATACAATAAATCAAAGACTAAGTTTGCTAAGATCCAATGATTAAAAGCTCTAATTTTTACTAATCATAGTTTAACAAGATTATGGCATAATTTGAAATATAGAGATTAGAAAAATAAACTACTTAGCACATTCATTCTACTAATCATAAGGAAACTAATGGCACCTTAATCATGCAATTTTGATAAGTATAAATGCTAATCAACCCTAATTAAGATCTGACAAAATTAGGCAAAAATGAAAAATCTAACCATTAAATGTTCAATATTATTTTATGTTCTTATTCCTGAGGATTTTCTAATCAATTTGATATATAATATCATAGGATTAGGACCAAAGGATTAAAAGTTATTTAATTAATTTAAATTGTATTTTTCTAATTTAATTTCCCTATGATTAGATTAATTGGATTATTTTCCTTAAGGAAAATAATTATAATTAATTGGATATTAATTAACGGGATCGGCCCGAATCCAAAAGATGTGGGTCGACTGGGGCCCGTGGACCCGGGACTATCGCACCGTGCGGGTCACGGGTCGGCCCGACCCACATAGGGGCTTCATCCCCGATCCTTCGTCCCAACGGAAGGACCCCAATTAGGGGAACCCTAATCGACCAATTCTGGTGCATTCTGACCACATCATGACCAACCGACTGTCGCTACACGTTCACCATGGTCAAGCGCATCGAAGGGGGCCCGTAGCCCTCTATGAGGTAGTTTGGGTCGACCATACCCTACTCACCCGAGAGCTCCCTCAATAGGGCTACTGTGGGGAGACAATTCTTTCCACATTGGCCATGCCATACCCAGGGCTTGATCCCTACACCATCAGGAAGGTGAGACGGATCGAAGCCCCTGGTCTGAGGGCCTGATGCGGGCTAGAACGCCGGGGCCTTACTCAATCCGAGGCATTCTTTAAGGACTTAGCCCGATCGATCGGGACTATCTCAGGGCCTAATTTTGATAGCAATGAGTTTGAAATGACAATAAGCAACAATACGCATCAAATGGAGAAGAGTCTGAGCCTCATTAGCTCAAGGCTTGCAAATGGGGGTACCTGGTTCGACGAGATAGCTCGGAATGATTAGTTGAGGGAATGGCTGGCCTTAGCTGATCTTTTAGACGCTGCAAAGGATCCTGAATACCAGGACTCCACTGTCATGCTACCCGAGCTCCGCAGCAGATCGCCAGCGGTTCGCACAACGGATCCTGGCTGTTAATTTAGTTTTATGGATATATTTGCAATTTGGAAAGATTAGGAACCCTTTTATGCAATTAATCCATTTTAATTAAATATGAATTGTGGCCTAAATGATTTCCAAATTATACCAAACTTTCACCCCTAGCTAATTTGGGGGTGAGGAATTCAAAAATATAATCAGAATTTAATTCTGAGATCAAAATATTTTAGGTCTAAATTATGGCATCTAGACTGATCAAAATGCTATCTTGACTTAGAGAAATCCAATAGACTTCTAATTTTCAAGATAGGCTTAATTTGATATTCGAAAAGCAATGGTATTGAAATTAAGGATTAATTAAGCCATAGATTAGTAAGGTAACAACTGGTTGTTACACGTACAACTTAGCAAAATCCTTAAGTGTTGGACTTCCATCTGGAGCCCAACCCAAGGCTCATAAGTTTTGTAATGTAAGGATCCCATTAAATGGTAAGAGGTTTGATTCCAAACTAATCATCTTACCACTGGCAAACTTTGATATCATTCTTGGCATGAATTGGCTCAGTGACCATAATGCCGTGATAAACTTCCTTAAGAAGAAAGTCACTCTTTATTCCCATGGCAAGTCTGAAACTTTCATAGGAAAAGTTAGTATGCAACTATCATTAATCAATGTTATCAAAGTTGAGCAATCAATCAATAAGGGTTATGATGCTTTTCTGGTAATGATGATGGGTGAAGCAAAAGAAAGCATCCCTCTCTCTGATTGTAAAGTAGTTAAAGAATTCACCAATGTGTTCTCATAAGATTTGCCTGGTGTACCTCCGCCCAGAGAAGTATAGTTCACAATCAAATTAATCCTAAGTACCCAGCCAATATCTAAAGCTCTGTACAGAATAGCACCTAAGGAACTTCAAGAGCTTAACGAACAGTTGCAAGAACTCTTGAATAAAGGCTTTATTAGGCAAAGTATGTCTCATTAGGGAGCGTCCATTCTATTTGTAAAGAAGAAAGATGGATCTATGAAAATGTGCATAGATTATCAAGAACTAAATAAAGTCACCATAAAGAATAAATATCCATTGCCCAGAACTGATGATTTGTTCGACCAGTTATATGGAGCTGTTATATTCTCTAAGATCGACCTCTAGTCTAGATATCATCAATTGCGAGTAAAAGAAGACGATGTAGGAAAGACCGCTTTCCATACTTGCTATGGTCATTTTGAATTTTTAGTAATGTCTTTTGGACTCACTAATGCGCCATGGATTTGATGCAGCGAGTCCTTATACCGTATTTAGACAATTTTGTAATAATCTTTATCGATGATATCCTCTTTTATTCTCAAACCTTAAAGGATAATGAAGGTCATCTGAGATTAGTATTAGAAGCTCAGCGTGAACATCAACTGTATGCCAAGTTCTCCAAATGCAAATTTTGGCTTAAATCCATTGTATTCTTGGGACAAGTAGTTGATGCCCAGGATATTCGTGCAGATCAAAACAAAGTAAGCACTATTCAAGATTGGGTTCAGCCTAAGTTAGTCACTGGGATTAGCTGGATATTACAAGAAGCTTGTTAATGGCTTTTCTCAGATCACCTCGCATTTGACTAAGCTAACTTAGAAATCCGTTCCATTTGTTTGGAGTCCTGAACACAAAGACGTATTTCAAACCCTGAATGACGCACTCTCTACCGCTCCAGTACTTTTTCTTCCCAAGGAAGGCTTGAAATATCAGGTATATACAGATACCTCTGGTATTGGTTTAGGTTGTGTGTTAATGCAAGAAGGTAAGGTAATCTCTTACACCTCCCATCAGTTAAAACCCCACGAGAAAAATAATCCAGTTCATGATCTTGAACTTGCCGCTGTAATCTTTGCTTTAAAAATTTGGCATCATTATTTATATGGAGTTCAATGTTCAATTTTTACTGATCATCAAAGCATACAGTATATCTTCACTCAAAGAGAATTGAACTGCCATCAGAGAAAATGGTTAGAGCTTATCAACGATTGTGACCTAAGTATTCAGTATCATCTAGGTAAGGCAAATGTAGTGGCCAATGCTCTTAGCCATCATGCTACTCTATCTGCCATGATTGCCTCCAGTTCTTTAGAACAACAATTTCATAAGCTAAAGATTTCTCCAGTTAATGGCGATATGCTAAGCTTGCTTCTAGTAAATATCAATGTGGAACCTACTTTTCACAGGGATGTCTCCATCTCACAGACCAAGGACAAAGACTACTTGAAATTCAAAGAGATATTGAAGGTGGTCGTCAACATGATTTGCAGATGCATAACAGCATGATTTATTAAGGAAATCATTTGTGGTTTCCTAAATCCATACACCGTGAAGTTATAGTAAAAGGTCATAATTTTGGATACCACATTCATCCAAGAAGTATTAAGATGTACCAGGATCTAAAGCAATCATTTTGGTGGCCCGGTATAAAAATGAGTGTAGCTAATTTCGTGGCTAATTGTCATGCCTACAACTTGGTAAAGGCCGAGCACCAAAGACCTGGTGGTCTTCTGCATCTATTAGAAATTCCTGAATAGAAATGGTTTGATATATCTATGAATTTTGTTATGGGATTGCCTCGCGCTAAATCTGGTGTCGATGCAATCTGGGTTATTGTGGACCATTTAACCAAATCAGCGCACTTTCTTCCTATCCGTCAGACTGACTTTATTGAGAAGCTAGCTAAGCTCTATATTAAAGAAATTATCAAGCTGTATGGTATTCAAAATCAATCGTATCTGACATAGATAGTAGATTTACTTCTAAGTTTTTGCAAGCTATGCAACAGGATCTGAGTACTACTCTAGCCATGAGTATAGCTTTTCATCCTCAAACAGAAGGTCAGACTGAAAGAGTAAATCAAGCTCAGAAAGATTTGTAACAACCCTAGTATTGTTACCCATCAATTAGTGACCTATTTGACTCTAATCTTCTTTCATCAGTCTTATAATAGTATTAGGAGTCTCCATTTCAATTTTTGTGTGATTTGTACATCATTTGATAATTTCCAATATTTTTTAATTTTTTGATAATTCTGAGAATGCCTAATTTATTTAGACCTCAAAATAAAAAATGGAGTCTACCATTGGACTCACCACACCCAAATTAGCTATGGGTGGTATTTTGGAAGCATTTGAAAGTCATCAAATTTTTCTTAAATATTTTATTAATATTTTAAATACCGAGAAAATTAAGATAATTAAATTGACCTCCAATCAAAAATTTGATTGCATTTTTAAGTTTCCCACACCTCAATTAGGTAAGGGCAAATTTTTGGGATTTTTTGGAGTGCATTTGATTATTTAATTTTGAATGATAAAAAGTGTATATTAATTTCTTAATTAAATTGATTAAATTAAAACATATATATTATAAATTAAATATTTCCATCGGCTAAATAAATGACAGAAATTGCATATGTCACGCCAAACACAAAACATCATAGTCGTCGCGTCTGAACCGTTGGATTCGTTCTTATTTAGTTTGAACGGCAGATTGATTCGAAATCAATCTGATCTGTTAAATCATCGACTTTAATCCAATGGTTTTGGAAGAAGATATGTATGCCTTCCTCACCCTCCAGTCGTTCGTGCTCTGCAAGAAGCATACGCCTTCCTCACCCTCCAGTCGATCATGCTCTGCAAGAGGCATACGCCGTCCTCACCTCCATTAACCTTCGCAGGCTATTAACCTCTACTCGGCTCCTTTACTCTCCCTTCTTGACTCATTTTCTTCCATCCTGCTAACTTCGCTAAAGGATTTATTCTTTGCGGGGAGTGAAGCTGGGAGCTCTAAGAAGCTTGTGATTAAACCTAACCAGGCCGACGGAACTAAGGAGCAAGTGTGCCAAATCAACATTTTCCTGGTATCATATTACTTTTATTATATCATTTCTAATTGCTTTCGCTTCTCTATTTCTCGTTTGCCTAGCTTTCTAAGAATGCCATGTATAACTGAGTAAGTTTGAATGAATTATACTCTGAAGAATATAAAGTTATATACACATATTTTTCTCCAGAATTTCTCTTGAATAATCTTTAATGTTCTCGTCATTGTGATTATTAACCATTATATGAATTGGAATCATGAATTCAGTAATGTATTTATCGAGTTAATCCCATTTTGAACCTCCACTACCTCATTTAACTTACCTTTAAGAGCAGATTTAGGAACTTATATTTCATCTCTAAGGAAGTACCATAGGATTCGATTTCACTAATCAGGATTCAGATGTCCCTATGAGCATCTTATTTCTTTGATCAGATTGCATTCATATACCTTCTTTAGTGAATTTTGGTGATGCCCTAAAATCCTCCTGCGTGCGATTCCTTCGTAACGAAGATGACTTGATCTTTTGCATAGTTGAACCGCTGATCCATTCCAAAACAAATCCTTCTTACCTGTCGAGACATGTGGCATATACTCTTTCCACTAATCCCTTTTAGTACTGTAATAAGAAAGAGATTAGTTAAATTAGTTTAACAAATTCTTACAATTAGGATAAGATTTAAATGAATACATGTGAAGAAAATTTATTTCATTCATAATTTATAAAATATCTACTTAAAGTATAAGGTATTATATATCAATACAATTGCAAAATCATATAGATTATTAATATGTCATTAAATTTCAAATTAGGATAATTATTTTTAATTTTTTATTTTATTTTGATTAATTCAATAATTATCAATTTATTTCAAATTTTATTTACATCATAACTAGATGATTAGGAAAACATATTTGATGTTCAAATAGTCTATTTCACTCACAAAAATGTGAGGAACATTAATATGAAATCAAATTTAACATTTGAATCTTAATTTTCTTAATCACTTTTTAACCCTAATTAGGAGTTCCATAAATCCTAAAATTCAAATGATGTTCAAATTTGATATACTTAGTGTCATTTTTCTTTTTATGATATAAGGATTTCAATTAATTATAAATCATTTCCATTGGACAACAATTAGTGATTTTAGGTTATTGACTCTTAATTAATGTTATTATGATAAATTCTAATTTCCTAAATAGCATATTTTAGGTTTTATAAAACCCTAGGATATCTAACATCTCACATTTATTATTCCCCATATCAAATTTGATTACTTATGTTTGAGCTTAGTCCTCACATTCTAGATATGTGGATCAATTGTAAATTTGCTTGATTCATTTTTCAACCCTAAGGTAGAAACCCTAGGATTGATTTACACTTGAATTATAGTTGATCCCTAGATCTAATTATTACATCCATTAAGAGTAGTAAGCCTTAATGCCTTTGTAATTGTAGATTATTGAATCAATTAAGATTAGCCTTTAGTGACTATATTAGAGTCTAGTTTATTCATCCTAAATCTTAAAGACTTCTCATGGATCCTTTATGAGTTAGTAATATGAATCTTAATTCACTTATAGTAATTTAAGAATCCTATTAAATTCATTAATTTGTAGTTATTAGAATATTTAGAACTCATAGTTCTTAAATCCCATCTTTTATTTACTTTAAATCTTTCATTTTATTATAGCCTAACTAGATTAGTACTTGATTAATTTGATCCTTCAAACTATGACTTAGCTAGATTAGTATTTGATTTGGGTAGAACTTTCAAGTTACAGCCTAGCTAGTGAGTTTTAGTGAATTATATCTTAACTTATAATTTCTTATATTGATAATTTCATAACCTCAACCCTTTCTTACTAGTCACCTAAGCCATGATTAGTTAAACTATTTGAATCTTACAGCTTAGGACTGGATTAAAACTAGCTTCTATTTGTATTGATTATACTTATAAATTATTTTGTCATATCATAATAAATAAAATGAAACCATTATTTTCAAAACTTCAATTATTACTATTAATTACAATTAACTTGAGATCAATATCACAAAGTTAATTGGGAGCTCAATTAGCTCCAATCATTAAGTAGATCATTAAAATTAGATAGCTTTGAATGTCACTTAGTTGCAATTATTGAATTTTCCTTAAATGCTTGCTTAGCTTTGAGCCTTCTTCATTTGAATCATTCATATAAGACTTTGTGTACAAATAAAACTTTCATATTCAAAACAATAGGGGTTGCTAATTGAAGTAGCCAAGGGCAGGCTAAATTGGAGAAATAAGGATCCTCATATTCTCAGAGGGTGAATATTGGAGTATAAGTTACATTTGAAACCCCATTTTCTAGTACCAGTTAAGCAGACGTGCTTAACTCTTCTTTTCATTTTGTAAGTCCCTGCGGAATGAGAACCTTTCTAAAAATAACTTCAATTAAATAAGATGTGAGATCCTCTACAATTTTATTGATTGTGAAGACTCATCATAGCTTTTAAGCTATATTCCTTACATAGTCCTAGGCTATGTATGTCTTAGACCACGAGTCTAAGATACTTTCTTTACTTTATAAGCTTTACACTCTCTATCTTAAGTATTGTGTTTTGCTTATTTATAATTCATTTAGAATACAATATATATTGCTTAATATAAGTCAATGCTTCACTGTCTCTTTTACCGACTTAGCATAAGTTTATTAAATATATACATGCTGTACTTCATTTACTTTCATATGCATTTTAGTTCTTTCTAGCCTATTTAAAATTCTTTTACCCTTATTTTATTCACAGGCTAAGATGTATATTTATGTGAGTATTCTTACTCACTTTTCCTTTTATTTACTTCCATTTTTCCACATTTTTATGCTTACCTTTTGGCACCCTTGCTTATGCAAATTTTATAACTAGTAGTGATATCTAATTGAATTAATATAATATTTAGCCTAATCTTAAATTATACTTAGACTGATTAGTCTAACCAAATTTTCTCTTTCTTGGCTTTGCCCTATCACATTTAAATGCCAAAATATGATATATCAGGTGCATTTGGAGGCTAGTGGAACTAGATCTAGTGCATAGCTTAAATTTCTTCCGCTTTTAATATAATAAAAATATAGCTTATTAACTTTTTACATGTGAGCTATTACTTTCCTTTTAATTACCAATAGTTTGTAATAATTAAAGTCATTTACTTCATATTTACTATGCTTGTGTTAGAGCTTAGCTTTATATTTAAATGTTTGGATGTGATGAATGGATGAATATAAATGAAATATTAACTAAATCATTAGCTGCATATTTACTTTGTATGTTAAATGGAATTAGTTGTATACTAAATTTGTATATAGAATTGGAAAATAATTACATGTTTAAGTTGAGGATCTCTCCTTGTCCATCTTGTATGTATTAAGTAATAATTAAATTATGCATACTCTGGGATAGATAATTATTACATATATATTTTCACACTTCAAACTTATTAGAATTGTAAATAAGCAATCATATGTAATGGCTTAACCTTACTTTAGAATTGGAAATAAGCAACCATATGTAATGGATTGACTTTACTTTAGAATTGGATATAAGCAATCCTATATAATGAATTGACTCTATATTAGAATTGTAAATGAGTAAATCCCATGTAACGGGTTGGCTCTATATTAAAACTGGAATTAAACAATCCTATATAATGGATTGATTTCATGTTAATTTTAGGTTTTTTTTTCTTTCAATTATATCTTCCATTAGAATGAAAGACTTGTATGTCTAAATTGCAGGTGTTTCTTTAGCCAAATACAGCAAAAACTCTGCCAAAATTTTTAAGAAATCAATGACTTAGAATAAATTGGAAAATTGTATACTCATGTTCCACATGTTAAATATTTAGAGTTTTTATATCTAGAATTGCAAGTACTCATATCAATTATCTTTAGATTACATTCTCTCATGTACTTATATGTATTTTATTTTATTAAGTATTTCATATAATACTTTTCATAAAAATCCCTTCTATCTTAACTTAAGATGCTCTTCTAAATCCTTAGCCAAACACAGTATCTAATGATTTGGATTAGTTTCCTTCTAATCTAGTATTAGATATTATGGTGACGTATCAATGTTGAGCTTAGTGATTCTCAATATTGGGGTCGTCATAGATTTGCTTAGGCTTTGTGTTCTTGATTTTGTCGGTGCCTAGGAAGATCATATTCCATTAGTAGAGTTTGCCTACAATAATAGTTTCCAAGTCAGTATTAAAATGGCTCTCTATGAGGCATTGTACAATAGAAAATGCAGTTCTCCGCTAACTTGGTCAGAAACAGGAAGCGTTCAACTTTTTGGTTTTGAGTTAGTTGAAGAAACTAACAAGAAGATTCATTTAATTCAGCAGAAAATTCATTCAGCTCAAGATTGTCAGAACAAGTATCATGATGCTCATCATCATCTCATAGAATTCAATGTTAGAGATTCTGCTTATTTGAAAAGTCAGTTCAATGAAGAGTGTTTACAGGTTTAGTGTAGCAGGGAAACTCAGTCCCCGCTATGTTGGACCTTTTGAGATTTTGGCCAAAGTAGGATCATCTGCCTACAGGTTCAATCTTCCTGATAATTATGCAACTGTTCACAATGTGTTCCATGTATCATCATTGAGAAGATGTCTCAAAGACCCTTCTCATCTCGTCTAGCTTCCAGCAGCAGAAATTCAACCTGATCTTTCTTATATCGAAGAACAAATCAAAGTCTTAGCTTCATTGAACTGACTTTCAAATAAGCTAAGACTTTGGAGCAACCCCATTGTCTCAGTGAATCTCAGCATCTCAGGAGCTGCGAACCGAGGATAGAGGGTCCGTCTGGTGTTCAGACCCCCTGCAAACCTGCGCCTGTTGTTGGCGAGCTCAGAAGCCTCTTAGTCCCTCTCTGTCATGCCTGCGATCCCTGTTCCAGGTACAGCTTCTCCCCCACTGAGCTGTATAAGCTCAGCCCATCTATTCAAGCTTCTCATTGCTGCCTCTAGATATCATCTAGCTTCCTTATCCTCTAGGAATTTAACCCGATTGCTTCTAGGGTCTAATCTAGCTCTGATTGATCGATCGAGCTAGCGGCCGATCCATGGCAGCGCTCGAGTAAGGACCCAGCAATCGGCTACCCCCCAGGCTGCATAACCTGAGGGCTTTGATCCATCTCACCACCAGGATGGTGTAGGGATCAAATTTTGGTCGAATGGTAGTCTCTGTGAGGAGAATTTACTCCTCACAACAAATCCTTAAACCCTTCCCTTAGTGCGTCTCAGCCGAGTAGCATCCCGGTGATCTGGCGCATCCCAGATGGGGGTTCCTATCTCAATCGATGTGTCTGGTGTCATGGATGGTGTAGCCATTGAGATCAGAGCACGGCATGGCTTGTGCATGGCAAATATTGCATCTGAAGTTAACCTTAAGTGTTCAGGTATCGGTTATAGCCGTAGGGATGATACACATTGCCGGGCTGGGTCAAACCCCGACCCGTGCGGTTTGGATTTTGGGACGCCAATTAAATCAGGATTTATGAATTTATTTCCCTTCTATTAAATAGATGATTAATGCCTATATTTAATCATCCTATGGTTTTAATTTAAATAAAAATACATATTAAATTAATAAAATAACTATAGTTATACATATCCAAATTGTATGATCCAATATATCATTTTAATCAGAAAAATACAAAGAACAATAATATAAAATAAAATCAAAGATTTAATAATTAGATTTTAATGAATTGCCTAATCTTTCTCTGTTCTCATTTAAATCATAATTAATTCATTAAATGTTTAAAAATATAAATTAAGGTCTCTGATTTCTCATGAGACTAGGGAGAATCTATTTAAGCCATTAAAGATAATTTAATAATTTAAATTTGCTAATCACCCCTTAATTACCCTAATATGAGATTAGTGAATTAAGCTTTGGATTAGTCTTTAATTTTGGTGAATCTAGTTCCTAGTGCCTTATTAAGTATAGTAGAGCCTATAAATGTATTTGGATTATCCTAGTATGCCTTATTTCCCGTAATCACCTTAATAGGCCTTAAAGTGTGATTAATGATAATTAAGCTAGTAATGCTACCAAATCCTAAGTTAAGTGTTTATTCCACTTCATTAATCAGTATAAATCTCATTAGGATAGACTTGAATCAATTTAATTGAGCAAACCCTAATTTCCTAATTGTATTTTAGTCATCTTGACTAGAATATAGTTTAAGCACCCTTAAACCCTAGAAAGCTCAAGTAAAGTGATTATGATCAGTAATCGAATATATTAACATTAATTGTTAAACTTTATCACCTCATGATAAAATCCTAGTGCTTAAGTCTTAGAATCTTTAAGTAAGCCCTTAAGATCTTAAGTGATCTTAAGACCCTTCATAAAAGAATTGGCTGGAGAAATTTTAAAGCTAAGGTTTCTAGTCCTACTATCTTATTCATGAATATTAGTCTTAAAGCAAAAGCCTTGTAAAATCCTAAGTCTAGTTTTTAGCTTAGATCTAGAGTGATCAATTCTTAAATCTTAGATCTTAGATCTTAGATCATCTACTTGAATTGATTCATCTTCCTTGGAAATCAAAACCTTCTTGTGGGTGTAGGATTTATTTAATCCATGGAATAATGTAATTATCCTAAATATTAAATATAGAACTTAGATTCATATTTTATTAAGTGATTATTTTTATCTTATAATACTAGATGGAACCTTTCATCAAGATCTTAGTTTCTAAGTCCTTTAGCTTATAAGATTCAGTACCTTTAGATTATGCTTGAGTGTGAAGCCTAGATCCTTATTAGGATATCACCTTGGATTCAAGATTTGAACCCCCAAATGTGGAGTTTAAATACAGAATCCTTAATCTTGAATTACCTATTCAAGATTTGGGTTAAGTGAGAAAAATAATAATAATTAAGTCGTTGATTTATTTACTTAAACCTTATAGTCGTCACTTGATTATGAATTAGAACTCATTGAGTTCTAATGTTAACATGAAGGTCGTAAATCTGAGATTATACTCGATAGCTGGATATTGGAGATCCTAAAGTTGTATTTTCTCAGAATAGTTAGATTTGGATAAATTAGATAACGACAAATATCATATAAGTCTAGTTGAGTCACTTGCTTACTTTGACTTTGATTGCTCTGCACACCTTGAATATTGAGCTTTATTCCATAAGCATAATAGGTAAGGATATGGAAAATACATCCTAAATTAGTATTTGAAAAGTATAACATTCAGTTCTTTTAGTACATTCAGTCCAGTAGAGTATGTTCTAGCTTAGTCTGCCTCCTCAATTCTAGTTTTTGTTATAGAATAGACTCAGACCTAGCCCAGTGCTTGGCTAGGATGAATACATGTCTTATTCCATAAGTTCAACTTGGATCTAGCTCTGATGATGTCTAGGATGGACACATGTTGAACTTTCTGTACAAAAGCCCTGTGTGGCCTATTTCTATTATGGCAGTACTTTATTTAGGCATACTTTTACTTCATTTTAGTTTAGCGCTTTGTTTTGCTTTGCCACATACTTCAGTGGCTTTACTTTTTAGCTCATTTCTGTAATTAGCCTACTTTGCCACATGCTTCAATGGCCTTTTATTTATTACATCTGCATGCTTATATATAAGTTTCCCTTGAGTAGCTATTAAGTATTAGCATATTTAGGATGTTAGTTTTGTATATTTATTCAGCACATTTTAGTATAGTTTACTTTTGTGAAATCAACATATATTCATGTGATCATAAGCATGTTAGAATGAGTTCTTCAGTATTTGTAGTTATTTTGCTCTTTAGCCTCACCTTGCTTAGTATCATGCTTTGTATATTACTTTACATACTTGTTATTCAATTATAAATGTAATGTTTATAGCTATTTTTTTTCCTTTGTAGCTTGAAGCACCTTATATTGCTTGCATGTTTAAAGTAATTAATGTGATATCCTTAAATATTCAGTTCACTTAAATCAGCTTAAAATGTACTTTGATAATTTGTCTAATTGTAACCTTTTTCTTTTGTTGGCTGGGGCCCTAGCATTTGTGATATCGACAAATATTAGATTTGGAGCTGTTCATTGGTGGTTCTGCATGAGAGGAACTAGCACAGGAGGAGGACTATCCTGTGGCCGCTTAGATAAATTTTCCTTTTCTGCTGTGAAGTTGAGAGATCTTTTCTTTCTTTTAAACTTTTAGTCTGTAATAATTAATCTGGATGTAATTACTTTTTGCACTTTGAGTAGAGTTACTATTTCTTTTACTCTTCTATACTATATTGTGATGTGGATGTTATGTTATACTATTTTCTGCTTCTGCTACTTTGATATATTGATGAATGTTCACAGTTCTCAGGTGACAAGTCTTCGGCTTAAGGTGGGTTGGGTCATATCTAACTCTACTTAGGTTGGGGATTTACCACAGTTGGAGCACCGTACTCCTCATGATTATGCTAATATCAGATTAGCACGGTCGCGGAGGACACGGGGCCCCACACTCAACCTCCTACTGTACCGCGAGTCTACACTCTTTCTCCTTCGGTTGCCCAAGATAACAACAGCATTGTTACCGGTATGTTCTATGTTTAATTTCCTATTTTCTGTCTTTCATTTCTTTTGCATTTTATTTTTAGTATTTTCTGCTTTAATTTTTATTAGTTATAATTAGAGTTTATTTTTCCTCCTATAGGAACTCTAATTATTAAGAATCAGTTCTATGACACACTCTTTGATACTAGTACTAGTCACTCTTTTATGTATGTGAATTGTGCCTCTTCCCTTAACCTTCAACATTTCAGCCTAGGCAATATCTTGATAGTGCAAATTCCATCGGGTGCTAAAATATGTGCTAGTGAGTTCTGTTTGGCAGACATCCCAATTGGTAACCAATTCTTTCAATCCAAACTTATTGATATGTCAATTACAAACTTCGACATGATTTTAGGTATGGATTAGTTAAGTAAGTATAATGTCATTATAGACTGCTTTAGAAAGAGAGTTTTGTTTAAGGTTGGAAAGAAACCTGAAGTTTTTGTAGGAAAGCTTAGCTTGACTGCATCCTTAATTAATGTAATTGAAGCTAAGCATCTCATTAGTAAATGTTGTTATGCAATTCTAGTAACCTTAATTGGCAAGGAAAAGCAAGTTAGAAGTCCATAAGAGACTATCATCATTAGAGAGTTCCTGGATGTATTCCCTAAAGACTTACCTGGACTACTTCCTTTGTGTGAGGTAGGGTTTTCTATTAAGCTAATTCCTACGACTCAACCTAAATCTAAGGCTCTGTATAGAATGGCACCGAAAGAAATGCAAGAGCTTAAAGAGCAGTTGCAAGAGTTGTTAGAGAAAGGATTTGTTCGCTCTAGTATGTCACTTTGGGGAGCTCCTATCCTATTTATCAAGAAGAAGGATGGTTCTAGGAGGATGTGTATAGACTACCGAGAGCTTAACAAATTGACTGTGAAGAATAAGTATCCTCTTCCTAGGATCAATGATTTGTTCGATCAGCTCGCCGGAGTGAAAGCCTTCTCCAAAATTGACTTAAGATCAGGTTACTACCAGATTCGAGTCAAGGATAAAGATGTTTCTAAAACTACATTCAGGATTGAATATGGGCATTTTGAGTTTCTAGTCATGTCTTTTGGACTAACGAATGCTCCTTCTATTTTCATAAACCTAATGCAGCGTATCCTTAAGCCGTATCTCGACGTATTTGTCATTGTTTTCATTGATGACATCCTAATCTATTATAAGTCAGTAGCTGAGCATGAAAAGCATCTGCATGTCGTTCTTGAGTTGTTAAGAGAGAATAAGTTATTTGCTAAGTTTTCTGAGTGCGAGTTTTGGCTCAAGTTTGCGGCATTTCTAGGTCATGTGATTAATGCTGAAGGCATTAGAGTCGATCAAAAGAAAATCCAAGCTGTTAAATTGTGGGTCCAATCTAAATCTGTAACCAACATTTGCAATTTCCTAGGACTTGCTGGCTATTATAGAAGGTTTATTCTTAGATTTTCTCTAATCACTTAGTTGTTAACTTAGTTAACTCAAAAGGAGGTTATGTTCATCTGGAGCACAGCCTGTAAAGAATATTTTCAGAAGTTGAAGCAGTTATTAACTTTTGCTCTTATTCTAGTACTACCTCAAGAGGATAAATATTTCTAGTTTATATTAATGCCTCTAAGGTAGAGCTTGGTTGTGTTCTAATGAAAGATAGTTGTGTAATAGCTTATGCCTCTAGACAGCTTAAGCTTAATGAGAAGAATTATCCTATGTGTGATCTTGAACTTGTTTGGGTAGTTTTTGCTCTTAAGATCCAGAGACACTACCTGCATGGATTTAAGTGTGAGATGTTTACTGATCATCAAAGTTTGAAGTACATCTTCACTTAGAAGGAACTTAACTGCCATCAGCATAGATGGCTAAAGTTATTTTGCGACTATAACTTAAAAATCCAGTACCATTATGGTGAAGGTAATGTTGTAGCTAATACCCTGAGTCATAAAGTAACTTTATCTTTCCTTTGTTGCAACAAATCTTTGATTGAAGATTTTGTCAGATTAAATCTTGAGCTGATCAGTTCAACAGCTTTCGGCACTCTATTACTTGCTATTCAGTCTGATGATTCTCTAAGGTCTAAGATTGTTAAAGCTCAGAAGGAAGGTGAGAGTTATTCTGTTCAAGTTTATGATATCATTAGTGGAAAGAGATCTAAATTATATCTTGATGCTGAAGGTGTGATTTTTCAAAAGACTAAATTATGGATTCCTAAGAGCTTACAATTATAAATACTATCAGAAGCCCATAACTCTAGTTATACTATTCATCCTGAAAGCAGTAAGATGTATCATGATGTAAAGAAATCATTTTGGTGGTCTGACATGAATAGAGATATTGTCATTTTTATTTCTAAATGGCATTCTTGTTCGTTAGTTAAAGCAGAACTTTAGAAGTCTGGTGGAATTCTCAAACCCTTAGACATTCTTAAATAAAAATGGTTTGATATTTCCATGGACTTCATTGTGGGACTACCTAAGTGTAGGTCTGGTTCTGACTCAATTTGGGTGATAGTTGATAGACTCACAAAGTCAGCTCACTTCCGTCCAATTTGTCAAACAGATCCTGTGGAGAAGTTAGCTAAGCCTTACCTTAAGGAAATCTGTTATTTGCACGGTAAGCCAAATTGCATAGTTTTAGATAGAGACAGTAGATTTACTTCTAGATTTTAATTTTCTATTAGCGAGACTTGGGGACGAATTTAGCTTTGAGTACTACTTTTCATCCCCAGAATGATGGTCAAACTGAGAGGATTAATCAGATCTTAGAAGATCTCCTTTGTCTTTGTGCTCTTAATTTTGGCGAATCGTGGGAAGATCACCTTGCCTTAGTTGAGTTTGCCTACAACAACGGTTTCCAGTCCAGCATTGGTATGCCTCTTTATGAATCTCTTTATGGAAGGAGATGTACAACTCTTGTGGCTTGGACTGAAGTAGGAAACTCTCAGCTTTATGGTTCTGATTTGATCAAGGAGACTACTAGAAAAGTTCTCCTAATTAAGCGCAATATGATGACAGCTCAGGATCGACATAAAAAGTATCATGATGCTCATCATCGTCTGTTAGAGTTTCAAGTTGGTGATCGAGTTCAATCCTTAGCTCATTATATCAGTCGTGAAGTGGACTTCATGCCAACGTGCGGGTTAACCTAAGAAGAGGCTGGCATTTAGTTAGGGATTGAACCCTAATTTATCTTTTGCATTTTAATTACGATAGGGAAGACGACTCCAAACCGGGGTCATGTCTGGATCGGATGCGTTTTCCAAACCGACCGGTTCACAATGGCCAAACTGCTCCTCTTTCCCATTTTGCAAGCCAGATGTGTGTCGGCCTCTGGAGCCGCCGCGTCACTTCGCAAAAATCGGTGCAGCATCAATTTCAACGTTACTCAAAATTTCTGCGTAGGTCCAAAATCCCACGTTGACAACCGTCGTCCACTTATTGATGAGCCCGAATTTCTATGCCCTAATTAATGCTAGCAGTTTGTTAATAGTGGAATTAATTATATATATTAAAAATAGATAATTAATTAATATTAATTATTCCAAATTTCTTTTTAATCATAACTTTAATTATACACATCCAAATAATGCAATATTATATACCATTTTGATCGCAAAATCATGTAGATCATTTATATGCCATTTAATTTTGTTTTGATGAATGTTTAATTTATTCATTAATTTAGATTAACTAATTAATTATAAATTAATTACAAATCTTGTTTGTGTTATAACATGAACATTAGGAGTCCAAATTTAATATTTAAATAATCCATTTCACTCACAAAAATGTGAAGAATAATAATATGAAAACCATTTAACATTTGAAACCCTAAATTTCTTAATTACTTTTTAACCCTAATTAGGAGTCCTAGAAACCCTAATTTTCCAACATTATCTGATTTTTACCTACTTGGTGTCATTCTTCTCCTTATATTATAGGGATTACATGTTTATGTATATCATTTCCATTGGATAACAATTGTTAATTTTAGATTTTTAGCTCCTTAATTAGTGTTATTATGATAATTTCTAGTTTCATAAATTTTAAATTTTAGGTATTTAAAACCTTAGGATAGCTAACTTGTCACATTATTTTCTTCCCAAGTCAATTTTAAATGCATGTTATGAGCTTAATTCTCTTAAATTACTTACTTGAATCAATTGCAAAATGTTTGATTCACCTTTCAATGTTAAGATAGAAGCTTTACGATAGATTTATAACTTGATTTGTAGATGATCCTTAGAGCTATTTATTACATCCATTAAGTGTAGTCAATCGTAATACTAATATAGTTGTAGGATTTAATTATTAGGACCAGCTTTAAGTAATTAGATTAGATCCTAGTTCACTTCATCTTAGTTCTTAAGTCCTCACTTAAGTCCTTTAAAGACTTGTAATAGGAGTCCTAAATTCAGTTATTATAATTGGGAATCCTATTGATTTCCTTAACCTTCAATGTATAGAAAACATAGAGTTTATAAATTACAAATCCTTATTTCCTATAGCTTAAAACCTTTTCTTTTATATTAACCTAGCTAGAGTAGTATTTGATTGGATAGATCCTTCTAAGTACAACTTAGCTAGAGAACTTTAGTGATTTGAACCTTAACTTTCATTTTCCATAAATATGATAATTTCATAACCTCATCCTTCCCTAACTAGTTTTCTGAGCCTTAATTTAGTCAACATATTTCAATCTTATGATTTTAGGATAAGAATAGAACTAGTTTTTATTTGTATTGTTATACTTATAAATTATTTTGTCATCTCATAGAATGAAATAAAACTATTATTTTCAAAACCCCAATTACTACTATTACTTATAATTAACTTGAGATCAATATCTCAAAGTCAATTGGGAGCTCAATTAGTTGTAATCATTAAGGAGATCATTAAAATTAGATAACTTTGAATATCACATAGTTGCAATTATTGAAGATTTCTTGAATGCTTGCTTAGATTTGAGCCTTATTTATTTGAATCATTCATATAAGATATTGTGCATGAATAAAACTTTCACATTAAAAACTATAGGGGCTTACATTATTGGTTAAGCTAAGGGCAGGCAAATTAGGAGTAATAAAAATACCTCACATTCTCAGAGGGTGAATGTGAGTGTTATTTGTTTTGACCCCACTTTCCTTTTCTTGTAAAATAGGCATGTTTAACTCCTCACTTCATTATGTATTTGCCTGCAAAATGAATACTCTCATAAATCAACTCCAATTAATTAAAATATGTGATCTTCTACGATATTATTGATTGTTAAGACTCATCATAGCTTTTTAGCTACATCATTTTACATAGTTCTAGACTATGTGAATCTTAGACTAATAGTCTAAGATATTCCTTCAATTACTATGCTTTGCACTTTCCATATTCTTAATATTGTACTTGACTTGTTTACAATTTAATTGCAGTGAATGTTATTATAATTCCATTTAAATGCTTCACTATTTCTCTTTCTTACTTAGCATAATTTCATTGAACATATATATATATATATATATATATATATATATATATATATATATATATATATATAATTTTATTTACTTTTATATGCACAGTTTAGTATTATTCTAGCCTAATTATGATGCTTTACCCTTACTTTATTTACAGACTAGAATGTTGTTATTTGTGAGTATTCTTACTCTTTATTTCAATTGTCTTTCTTTACAATTATCTATTTCCTTTCCATACTTATATGCTTTCATTTTTGCACCCTTGCTTATACTTATATTGTAACTAGTTGTGATATCCAAAATGAATAATAAAATATTTAGCTTATTCTTAAAATGTGCTTAGACTGTTTAGTCTAACTATATTTTCTTTTTATTGGCTTTGCCCTATCACATTTAAATGCTAAAATGCAATAGATCTGGTGCATTTAGAGGCTAGTGGAGCCAGACCAAGTGCTTAAGATAATAGCTACTTCCATTTTATATTTATTAATTGCTTGCTTTTAGTTAAATGTGAGAGAGAGATTTACTTTCTTTACTTTCTTATTTTTTAATTTGGCATGTAATAATTAAGTTAAATTGTTTTGTCTTTAAAATTCTTATGTTGGAATTAGAACTTACTTAATTGCTTAGTTTGGATCAATGGATACTTAATAATATCTAGTGGCATATTTAAATGAAAATCTATTTGCATACCTAGTTGGAATTTATTTGCGTACTTAATTGGAATCTAGTTTCATACATATCTAGAATTTAACTGCATACTTAATTTATGAAAGTTGTTAATTCCTTATTTTTAAATTATGTTTGATTTAGGATATGTGAATCCTAGAATAGTAAATTGCTTCATATGATTTTCTCACTTATAATTTTGAATTGGATGTTTAGATCTTACATATCCATAAATGTGATGAATGTAAATATTAAATGCTCATTTATGTTAAATTCCTTCTATTGTAAAATTGCTTAGGAAAGATCACATGAATGAATTAAATTGCACATACATCTCATAATATATACTCATATTGTAAGTGCATATCATTAAAATCTTCATTCATATAATTATAATTACTTTAATCACATATATTTGAATTCATATTCATCATATGTATCTCTTGTATTATTCTTTCTTGTATTCTCCCATCTTAACTTAAGACCCTCTTCTAAATCCTTGGCCAAATACAGCCTCTAATGATTTGAGTTAGCTTCCTTCTAATCTAGTATTAAATGTTGTGATAATGCTCTGATATTGAGTTTAGTTATTACTCAATATTGGGGTCATCACAGAAATTGAATAAAAATTTAATTTAAGACATACTTGAAATGACATTATTATCTTCAAGTGCAAAGGTAGGAGTAAACATGTATTCTCTTGCAGAAGCTGCAGGTTATTTGCCCTAAGGCCACTAGCCTTGTAGGTTGTAGGCCAGTTTCTACACAGGTACAACTATCTTAGTGTTGACTATTGAAGTGGGAACTGACATCACAGCCAAGGCAGGTTCTCAAATGTTCCTCGGTTGTGCACAGAATACTAATTTATGATGAGAGTGGTCGATGAGCCCTCTGTCGATTGTTGTCTTAGAGCTGCAGTTGGGATAACAGTGGCCACTCCGTCCACATGTAAAACACACACCACCAAAGTGATAGCATTTTCCATATGGGTGGTATCTCTTACATTCAGAGTTCTAGAGTTGGGATTGTTCAACTTCAATATTATAGACTTTCGCCATCTGACGATGACCAAAGTGCTTCTTTTTTTGTTGTACAAATGATGCCTTACACTTTCGGTCCATTTGACCTTGAAATCCTTCCTACATGTGAACAGCTTCATATAATTTTGCCAAATTCTTGATCTGGAGGGAAACTAATTGAGCTTTTATAGAGTCTCTCAGACCCTTCAGGAATCGGTGTCATCTAGCTGCCTCGATTCTAACCAGGTCTGGAACAAAACTTGACAATATCCGAAACTCCAGTTCATAGTTGAACACAGATTTGTTTCCTTAAGTAAGATGGAGGAGTTCATCCTCCAGGATCTTCTGAGCTGATGTTGAAATGAATGCTTCACAGAATGTTTCCAAGAACATATCCCATGGGATATCTTCTAACTCATAAATAGCAAATTTATTATTTCGCCCATTTTCCCACCAATATTTTGCTTCCTCTTGAAACAGGTGGGTGACTAAGTAAATGGCTTCCAAATTATGGCTTTTAATGCTGGCCAAGTTCTTTTCAGCTATCTTGAGCTAGTTCATAGTGTCCATTGGATTTAGCGCTTCATTGAACATGGGAGTTCTGAGACGTAGAAAACTGTGCAAGATCCCATCTTCGGTATAATGTGAGGATGATGAAAATTTTGATTGTGGTATGGATTGTTGATGAATGGATAAAATCAGGGCACAGGTCTCTTGTGCCTGCTGCGCATTGCTCTCTATTAGTGCTCTCATAAGATTAGCCATTGAGCTTGTTACTTTGGGTCTGCCAGATGACAAAACCGCATTCTTGATCGGGGTAGGAGCAGAAGAAGATTCAGGATTCATGATTGTAACTACAAGTATAAATTCAGCAAAAATAAAATTTCATTATTTAATTCATTACTTTCTCAAACAAGAGTTATATAGATCCACAAAATAGATAAGCTACTATGAAAGACAAGACATAATATGAACTCTAAAACCTCTAATTACAATATTCTATTCAAAAGGTGGCACAAAAATCATCATATGTGAAGACTTTACTCCTCCAAGCTAACCTCCTATAAACCTAGAACCACCAATGACTCGCTGATCCCCTAAGTAAGATCTCCACAATTTGAAGACGGTACTCATCAAGACATGCCGTCTCTCGAAGGGCAATGGTTGCACGATCCAACCACTCTCTAGTAAGTGCTAGGAGACTGGTACCTATAAAGGAAGAATGGATAAAGATTTTATCCAACACTTCTGCTCCGTGGGATGACACTCCATCGACAATCCTACCATATATCTGGACGTCTCAAAGATCATCCAACCAGTAGTCTTCAAGCTTCCTAAGATAGAATAAGGATGCTGACTACGTGTACCCCATACCTAACAAGTAACTCAGATCTTTAAGTACTTTATTCACATCTATAGTTTTCTTTAGAATTCATTCAGATACTAGGATGTTCAGTTTATGTTTAATAGTTCATTATTTTAATGATGTTATTATATTCGTTCAATTTCTAGGATGTCCTCAATCTAGACATAATCAGTTTTTATTTTTGAGATAGCTTGATGAACTTTGGATGCTGCTTTTCTTACACTAAGTAACTTATGATCTCTTATCTGATGCTGAGAACATATCATAAAGTAGATAGGAAACAAACCCCTTATCTGACACTTCATAATACTTCTCTGATACCAACTGTAATGCCTCGCTCCATCTCCATGCAAAAAAAGGTAACTTAATCAATTCAGTGGCGAAGCGGTGTGCCACTCGGGGAGGGATTCCACATCTCCCCGAATAATAGGCAACTAACCCACTGAAGGCTGCTGACTCAACCCCAAAAGAAGATCGAGAGCTAATACTTAAGATAAGGGAAGTATCATTACCCTAAGTATTAGATAAATACATATATTTGATTTAAAATATAGTATAAAGAACCCAATATAAGTATAAGATATCAGCATTTTCAGTATGCTGATCATATAACAATACTAAGTATAAGTAATATGGAAACAGAGTGCAGAAGCTAAGTATACATCTAGAAATTTTCAACACAGAAATGGAATAAAACCATTCATCTCAAAATAAAAAAAGTAAATATATCAAAAAAATTTACAAATGGTTTGCTAAATTAATACTGAAATAAAGTATAAGCATTAAACTGAAATAACTAGTCAAAAGCATTAAAGCTAAAGGAGAACTCCTCTAAAGCTCCACGTACTCCTCCTGAGGCTCTTGAACATATTTCTAACCTGACTCAAGCTGCACAGGATCTAGCAAATTACCGGATCCCAAAATTATCATGTGTTAGATGATATATTCAGAATTTATAGCAAAACTGTAGTGATTAAGCATTCAAATCATCATATATATCCATATACTTTGAGTGGAAAATGGTACTTTTGCAGGAAAATGAAGAAAATGGAATGCATGGACTGAATAACCAAATTATGAGTCAAAACCACCACAGTGTGCCATGACGGCTCATGAAAAACTCTCCACCTAGAAGCAAATTACAGACCTAGAAGAAAGACCCCTGTAGAAAGATCGTAATCACTATTCATTAAGCTTGTTTTGATTAGATTAGATCAAATGGTTAGACCCATCTGATCACATCCTATACTATAATTATGGGATGAAATCAAGAATATTATTGAGATTAGATCATGTGGTAAATCATTATATTCTTATAATTGTTCTCATGCTAAGGTTCCTATATAAGAGAAAATCAGAGATTTTAAGCTTAAGTTCAGATATTTAATCACATAAATTCTTTTAATAGTCTTAGCACTTCTAATTCAATAAAGTAAGATCAATGTCAAATCATATGCATTATTGGAATCATATTAATTAAGTTATCTTACAATCACGCTGATTATTTAAGTGAGTAAGGGTTTTGATCTTAATCAGAGAAGTTAGGATTTAACGACTAGCCTTACAAAATTAAGACCAATAGTTGATTTATAGTTCAATGACAAATCAAAGCATTATGAGTATATATTAATGGCAATTTTTATTTTTAGATTAAATATCTTTTACTTAATCAAGTTCTTAAGATTTTTATGTTCAAATATAGTTTAATATCAATTTAAATAAATCAAGGTATCCAAATCAATATTAAAATTCTCTAACACACATAAATATTACATTGATTAAACAAGGAGTAACTAAATCTAATCAAATCTTAAATCAAACACAAAAGGGATTAGCACTTGATTATAAATGTAAAATAATTAAATTTGATGCAATTTAATTATAAAGTTCTACTTAGTCATACAAGAAATCAAAGATTCTAACATTAACATTTGGCATAAAAATATTTAAGCAATTCTTTTAAAGATTTAGAACATGACATTTCAGGGTAAAATAATGGATTTCCCATTGAAAGTCACCTGCACATTCATACAATGCTTAATTTTATTAAATCCAGTTTTACTTTTTATATATTTATGCCTCATTAGGGTCCTAGAGTCATTAAATTTGGAAAACTCTGGCAATTCCGGACAGTTCTGAGTGCTACGGCGCACTATAGCAGCTTCTGGCCAAAAGTCATGTGCTAGTGTGCACTGTGACGCCAGCCTTTCTAAAGCGCTTTCAGGCGCTACGGTGGATTTCGGCGCTGTGGCGTGCTGCGGCGCTTTTAGGAGCTACGGCGTACTACAGCAGAGTCAACCCGAGACACGAGCATTGCAGCGTGCTATGCGGACCTGAACTGAGAACCAGGCACTACGGTGCACTGTAGCGCACTACGGGGATTCAACCTGAGACTCGGGCGCTACTGTGCGCTGCACTCCCAACAGTGATTTTGTCTATGCAAAAAACTGCAACAAGTCTTCTTTTGCACTCAAATAATCTCATTCTATGGAACTTCACATGAAGTGCCATATATTTATGGAAAGGTCTTTTCGAGACCTTTCCATTGATATCAAAATCAATATGAATGGATTATTCTAACAAGTAGAAAATAAAGTCCTAGTTACAAGTGTACAGAAATTTCACAATTTTTTTACAGCATATTAATGGAGGAACGAGTTTCAACCGGTCTCATTGGAGTCCGATTGGAGCTCAATTATCATCCTAAACTTCATTCAATGACTGAAAGAAGTACCATTCACAATACTTTGATAAACCGCATAAAAAAATAGCACAATGAAGAGTATAGCAAGAAGTGTACCTTGGCCTTAGGAATGGAAGAAGAAAACTCTGTTGGTTCCTTGAGAGCTTGAGGGCTTGATGAATCCTTCAACATCAGCACAGCAAGAGCAGGGGATCTCAGCTAATGGCCAAATGGAGAGGAAGAGATGGATGAGCCTCCATTTAAAGGAGAATGAGAGCATGGCTCTCCCATGAATTCTCTCATCAAGTATGGAAGGGGAAGATAGAGAGTCGGGAGTAATTGCATACATTAGAGGAGAGGAAGGGGCGTCAAACAATAACCGCATAAAGAGGGAAGGTGGGGTCCAATGTAGGAAATAAATGGATAATTTAAGACTTGTAATTTAATTTATTTATTTATTTAATGCTTTTAAAAAATATCAGATTAATGGAGCAGAAAAATGAGGTCCAGCTAGGGAAGAAGAAAATGAGGGAAATAAAGAGAATATATTTAAATAGATAAATAATTATTTATTTCTAAATTATTATTTTTTTAATTGTTAATTTATTAAAAATTCCAGTTTGATTAACGAACTTCGAACAATCCCAAAAATTCACTCCTAGCTAATTTGGGGTGAGAAATTCAACGGTGATGTCGGATTTCGATTCCGACGATTATTTAATTATGCTAATTTTTAGAATATTTAACTACATTAAAATATTCATGAAAATTCGACGACTTCCAAACACGTTCAAAATATCACCCCTAGCTAATTTGGGGGTGACGAGCGCAATGGCAAAGTCGAATTTTAATTTTGAGATCAAATTAAATATCTCAAATTTCTAATTAATAAAATATTATTAAAATATTCCAATATTTGATTGAGCTCTGAATCGCTTCAAATATTTAGGATTTGGTTCTAATGACTAGATGAACTTAATAATATAATAATTAAGAAGAATTTAAGTTAAAATTAAGCTAGATAACAACCTAAGGTTGTTACAATATACCTCTCATAACCTAAAATTCCTAAAACCTAATTATATTTTTTTCCCTCGGCCGACAGCCTCATTTCTTCCTCACGCAAGTCACGCCCCTCCTCCTTCCTAGTTGGAGGGGAGAGCTTCCTCTCCTTCATGGCTGAGAGGTGCCGCCTCTCCTTTCTCTCGGCAGGAGGCCGAGAGGTTGCTGTCTCTCTTCTATCGGCATATGGTCATAAGGCTTCTTCCTCTTCCCTCTCGATCTGCTCCAAGTTGCTCGAATTTTCATAATGCATAGCTCATAGAAAATAAAAAAATAAAAACGATAAGGTTTAATAATGCTGAACTTTTATTTCAAGAACTACTGGCTTTGCTTAGCATAATTTAGCTACTCCTAAATGATTTTTATAGCATTATTAAGTCATTCAGCTTAAAAGTTAAATAGAACTAAAAGTATAATACAATTAATTTGTATAAAAATTTGTTTATTTAATTGAGCATATTATTTAGATAGGCAAATTTAAACAAGACCTTTTTAATTTAAGTTTAATGATTTAAATAGAGTTAAATTATGTGGCAAAATTCTCTACACTAAACACAAAAATTGATACTTATATTTATTTTGATTCTTAAGTAAAAAAGGTAAAATATTAATATATTTTTTTGAACACGCAGCATATTTATCTTGCATGTAGTTTTACTTGACCCTAATTTAAGCAACCTATTAATAAATCGAGAGTTTACTTAATGAATAGAATATAATTGCGGTGTGAATAGTAAAAGAATTTCTGAGTTGAAGTACATTTTCTTTTTATGCAAAATAAATAAGTATTAGACTTCATGATGTGAGATTAATCTCACATCATGCCTTTCTTAAATCTTCTAATCTTTCAATTAAGCTTCCAATCAAGTTTAGTTAAGGTTAGTACTTGAGTGTTCATCTTAGTTCCTTAAGATCTCCCTCCCTTAAGGATAAGGACTAGAAAATTAAGTTAGACTTTACTCATTGGATAAATGGGTTATTCAATAAGTAAAACCTTGATTTTTGTTAGTTTTTAGAATTCACCTTTTAGAGAGGTTAGTTTGCACTTAATTTCTAGTTTAGACCATCTAAATTCATTAATTAGGATGATTGCTTATCCATTTTAACCTAAGTAGGCATCACTGATTTAATTTGCCTTTACTCTATAGGACTGTAGCACTAAAGTTATACTAGATAGTTGGATGTTGGAGATCCTAAACTTGAATAATTTCAAATAGCTAGAATGGATTAAATTAGAAAATAAATGATATCACAAAGTCTGTATAGTGTTATTCATATTATGCTTTTTCTTCATGCTTTACTTTCATAATTATTGAATTTTAATTACTATGCCATTATATGATTAATGCTTAATTTTACTTACTGTGCCATTATATGATAAATGCCAAATTTTACTTACGGTGCCATTATAAAATAAATGCTAAATTTTACTTACGGTGCCATTATATGATAAATGTTGAATTTTACTTACTGTGCCATTAGATGATGGATGCTAAACTTTACTAACTTTGTCACATTAGATGATGTATGGCAACTTTACTGACTTTGCCACATTCGAAGATATATGGTAACTTGACTGACCTTGCCACATTAAATGATATAGGATAACCTTACATATTTTGCCACATTATATAATGTATGATAACTCAATTTACTTTGCCTCATTTAATGGTATGTCTTCCTTAATCTGCCATCACAGTGTTTATGCTTATATTCTATATTCCTGATAATATAGGGAATGTCCCCTAGATGAGTTATATTTTGTATTCCTAATAATCTAGGGAATGTCCCTTAGATGAATTACATTCAGTGCTCCTGTTAACCTAGAAAATGTCTCCTAGATGCAGGAGGCCTATATTCATGATACTTTGGGAAATGTCTCCTAGATGCAGGAGGCCGGTATTCATGATACTTTGGAAAATGTATTCATGTAGTATCCTTCCTATATTCCTATAGTTCTGGGAAATGTCTTCTAGATGCTTCCATACTTGATTTTGACTGTACTTTCTATATTGCTTCATTATTTTACATAGCATTTTATCTATAATTATTTTATTTCAGCCTTTACTTTATATATTACAGCAGTACCTTTATACTCTTAGTTTTGTGTTCTCTCTGTGTTTATGCTATATTTATTTATTCTTTTCATGTTTCAGTAGTTCTTATTCTCATATATATATATATATATATATATATATATATATATATATATATATATATATATATATATATATATAAGCATGATAGGATGCTAAACTTATTCCAATTCTGTTCTTTTGTATTTTTATTGAGTATGAGTACACTTATTTAGTCTTGCTTAGAGTGTCATGATATCATTAAATACATGAACTTAATCAGCTTAAAATGTACTTAGATAATATGTCTAACCTGATTTTTCTTTTTTTTTTGCTAGGGCCCTGAAATTATGAAATTGACAATATCAGTTTCTGAGCAATTTAAGGATCCAGTACCTGCAGTAGAATCACTTCAGGAGGAGCGCCAGTCCAGTGTTGAAGAGATTTAGTATAGATGTCTTTTTTTTAGTAAAAATGAGTGATATTCTCTTTCATTTAAGCTCATTTAAAATTGATGTAATAATACAGGAAAATATTTATTTTCTTTTACTGCATCATTTTATTCTGAGCTATATATCGTATCTATGTTATGGTGGAACTTTCTTGCTTTTACACTCTGTGATGTTATATAATTAGTGATTGATTTCTTTGCTTATGTTCATGGCACATCCTTTTCTTATTAGTAAATTGATAATTTTACTTAATCTTATGATAAGTGAGGAATCTGCTAACGTGGCACACCTCTCCTTGACCTAATCTAGTGGATTAAGGGGCGGGGCACCACATTGGGTTCGAGGGCAGAAGAGGAAGATCAAGCTATTCTTGTACTGCTACGAGGCCTGCTGCAGGTCGGGCTGTCGATGGGTGAGGGGGGGGACCGGGCGTGCGAGTGGCGAGCTGGAGAAGAAGATCCACATTGCTAGCCTTGTGCTGGGCCGTCTGATCGCAGAGTCGTTGGTCACTGAGGGTCATGATGCGCCCGGGCCTTTTACTTACAAGAATTAAATATCTTCAGATGGATCTAAGATGCAATCCAACGCCCGATGACGGGTCTTACCGCGGGTCAACTGTGCCGTTGGACCATTTGACGCCAGAAAAACCACCATAATGGGACTTAAAGGCAATTTGAACCATGAAAAAGCAAAAAATTTTATAAATTACAGCTCTCTTAATTAATCATTTTAAGCATATGATCAACCTATTAATGTAATAAAAGTGAAAGCATCACTCTAACCACAATTAAAATCCACGATAAATTATAATAGTAAATATTATGCACACCATTCATTAACAATGAAGCCAACAAAAAACAACATTATTTTATTTTATGAGGAAAAAGAGTGTCAAACTATAAAATGAATTCAAACACATAAAAAAAAGATAAAGTTTCTTCATTCACTTCCCTAATTGGCAGACATTAAACCCAAAAATATTTGCTAATAAAGATTGTAAAAGCCAACATTGATCCATAAGCAACTCCTTTTTAAGCACTAAGAAAATAAATGATCCAATGATAGGAGGTTCCCAATCTCATAGTATAATAAAGAAAACTTCTCTTTCCATTTAGAATTATAAAGATCTCTGCCTAGTTTATTTAGATCAGGAAAATCTACTTGATGACTAAACCAAGTATATTCTAAACCAGTGGATGAAAGACGAACAAAGAAAGTTTAAGATTTTAAAATGTTGAAAACTTTGAGGTTCTTAAGTTTTATCATTCTCCGCTTTCTTTTCACGACATAGAGTTACCATAAATGGGCCAAAGAGTGTTTGAGACAATCTCCAAAGCATATAAAAATTTAGCATCCTGTAAAAATCATTAATTTGTTACTTTGTTTAACAAAGGTTTGCTCCGGCCTTATTCCTTTAAACTCATGGTTAAACTCATCACCCCGTTTCTTTGCCTCATATATTTAATCATTTAATTAATGGATTAGTTAGATAATTATTATTTGAGCATACTTTTTAGGACCTAAATTGTGGGTTAGTGATTTCATTATGAGTATTATAATCACCTAAATTAACCTCTCAACTTGAGATTTACATGTTATCCTAATTTATTTTCTCTCTTGAATAAGTTTAATGCTTTTTCATCAACTATTAAGAGTATATTAATCATGATTTGTTGTATGAATTCCTCATTGTATAGTTTATATTCTAACTTCGCCTTAAGTTTTATTTAAAGGTGTATAATTTATCCCTTAAGACAGCCTTAGTCTTCTCCCTCCACATGAGGTTAAATAACCACTAAGATGATCAAGATCAACCATAAACCATAGATTAAGTCTTTGTTGATCTTTGGAGAGTTATATTTTGGCATTAATTTTGATCGGAATTAAAAGGGTTGAACTTTTTCAATTTGATAATATAGATGATCTGCTTGCATAAATGATATTACATTAAGTTTAAATTTAGCAATTACAAAGCTTGAGTGCATTCATATGAAGTTGAATACCTTATAAGTTCCCCTTAGATCATAAACTTAGAGTTTGATGAATCACATGGTTTATTAGTTAAGATATATTATACTACTTAATATTTATTATCTTTGCTGGTTCTAGAATCTAACCAAATGATAATATTATTAATTAAAAATATTTTCAGTAAAATAAATGAAGTTATATTAATATATAAATATAATATTGATTTTTGGTAAATAATATTTAATAATATATATTTCCCATATTTTATAAGAATTTAAATTTGAGTGACTAGAGTTTGTTGAGTGTTTTCCTCTTTTATATTTTTATGTACATATTTTATATATTATTTATATATTTTTATTATTATTTCATATTTGAAATTTTTGTTATATGTTATGCATGCTTTTACTTATGCAAAACCCCATATGATTGAAAATTTTGACATTTTTGCTAATAAAATTTAGATTTTGCAAAATAAATAATATTGAGCCCTATAAAGTTGTCATAAAGGCGTATGACCAACTTAATGAGGTCATATATTTGTGTATGCATGAAATTTTGTGCATATAATACTATTAGTCCACATGATAAAATAAAAAGTATCGTTTCTATTAAGAATGGATGATGTGGCGCCGCTTGCACAAACAAAGTATCATTAGCGAGAGGATGAGTCATCACTAAATGATAACCCCATATTAGTGCTAATAAAATAAATACAGGCTGAGAGACACTTACGTTATCCACACTAATCCTACTAAAATGTTCAAGTAGTTAAGTACTTATAAATATATAATATGAGTAATTGTGCCCCGAATTATCATGAAATAATAATTATTATTATGAGTACAATATTGATATATGCAAACATTCAACACATAGTGCGAAAACTATAAGAAAATGTATGCATCCATCCATCACATTTATGTAATACAAAGAGAAATAGTATAAATTATACATCTCAAATAATAATAAAGTGTTGAAATAATAAATATATTAGCTAAATTTAGTTATTACATACCAAAGTGCAATAAAAGTACATAGAATGAAAAAGTAAAGGCCACTTTTTTCCAAATAAAAGAATAACTAAGGTTAAGCAATCATAGCAGGATCATCATCTTGCTTTTGCTACTCACCTGGTGCAGACTCCTCAAAAAGCTCTAGATCTAACATGTTAGGGCCCAAACCAAGAAAAATAATAAAATCTTGTGTTAGACAAATTGTCTAAGTACATATTAAACAAATAAATTCTTACTAAATTTTTAAATATCACAAATTATCCTAAGCAATATAAGAACAACACACATTCAACTAAATAAGAAAGCTATAAAATTTGAATTTAAAACTTTAATATATATATATATATATATATATATATATATATTTTTTTTTTTTTTTTTTTTTTCTTTTGCTTATGTGTGGCCGGTGAAATTTGAACCCATGACCTGTGATAACAAATCCTGAACCTCAACTACTGGGCTACAACAACATTATATATATATATATATATATATATACATAATATAAAAAAAATTAAAGTCACAACAAAAATAAAAAAAAATAAACATCACAAATAAGTTATTAATATAAACTGAGTAAATGAATCACTCATCCTCACATATAATATAAGATAGGTAACTGAAGTTTTCAAGTAATATGTTATGGCTCAAATTCTCCCTTAGGCACAATATCTGATCCAAGCTCTTGATCTATCGTATTTGATTTATAATACGGTAGTGCGCAGCCAGCAAAAAAAAATGATTAGACTTTATTAAAAAAGAATTAAGTACAATTTAAATGTAAGCATTGTATTATTATTTATAATTTTAATAAAGCAGAGCAAAAGTCCAAGGAAATGAACATGAAATACATAAAACTAAAGCACAAGTACAAGTATATACTTAAATAGGCTGCTTAGCATCATAGCAATAGGTTAATAAAACAAGTATGTGTTACATAAGTATCTGAGAGAAATAAAGGAAGCATGTATATGTTCAAGTTAAATAAATGCTAAGTATTAGTAAAATATAGTATAAGAAAGTTTACAAGTAACAATTATGAAAAAACTACACTATACACACTATAAGTAAAGCTAAAAATTATTGTAGTATAATAAGTAAAGCAATGTCAATCTCATATTCTAAATAATCTGAAAAGTATAATTATAAGATTATAGTAAACATTCACAATCAACAAGGTTCTGACATATGGAATATATGCTTATTTATCTTGTATTTTGTTCTATGGGCACAGAACAAATGAGGACTCAAGCACGTTTGCTCAACAATAATGTAAGCGGGGACTCCTGTAAATGTACACATTCCCTCTCATAAAAATTATGTGGTCTCCTAGTACTCCATAGCCTATTATGGCTCAATAATAACTATATAGTATAATCCACAATATGCAACTCCTTAGAAGTATGTTTAAATTGTTATTTTTATACACAATAATTTAATAAATAATTATAAGACTTTAATCTCAAGCATTATAGCATTTTAAGGATTTCAAATCATTATAAATCATATGATATCTATTATTTTATACTTAAATTATATACCTTAATAATTAGGAGTAATCAATCCCCCAATTAACTTAAACATAAAAGATCTCTAAGTTTATTGAATTATAATTGTATAGTAATGTGGTTTGGAAAATATTTATTTATTTAAGTATTATTTAGGTGACAAAATAATTTATATATGTTAAATGAAATTCAAAGATCTATCAAATGATTAAGATTAAGTTTATTGTTGTTCATTATAGGTTATAGAATTTATAGGGTTTAAGCCATATTAGCCCTAGCTTAAAAGGTTTTTTAATCCTCCAACTTGATATTCATCATTCAAATTTTCATTTAACAACTTAATGTTTTATTCCAAAAAATTTCATCTAACATCTTAAGCTAGTTTAGCATTAAATATGCCAATTATTAAATCAATGTTAATTTTATTCTCACTTTAATACCATATAAGACTATTAGTTTAATTGGATAGGGTTTATGGGATGATCTTACTTAGGACTTGATTATTTTGATCCAACCTTTGTAAATTTACCATTCTATGTATGCATGCTTCTTATTTTTATATTCTATGATTTTCAAGTTCTAATACTAGTTTCTAGGTTTGTTTTTATCTATTATTACTAAATGGTTCTAACCTTCATTAATACTTTAAACTAAGCTTAGCTTAGCTTATCATATAGGTATTCTTATCCTCTAATCAGGTCTAGAGTTTATTTTTATTAACACTCTAAGTCACTTAATTTTTGTAGTTCAATAATCTAAGCAAATACTTTAATATAGCACTAGAAGGGTTGTCTAATCTTGAGTGATATAATGTATTAAGGATGATCTAAACTTAGTCCTAGTATGAATGATGTCCTTCGATAATATTTATATTAAATGATCTCCACTAGGGTTTAAGGAATGATGACTTCTTAATCTAAGATCATGAAATTATTTACTAGGTTACCAGTCTTAATTGACACACTCAAGAACATTTTTCTAAGGTTTCAAGCTTTTTGATGTAGTCATAAAACAACTTAGATGGTTTTAATCTTTGACAAAGTATGGCAGCATGCACTATAGTAGGTAGGTCACTTAATAACACTTACGTTCTTTATTAAGATCAAGGGATCTAATCACTAAAGTTGACTAAATTGAATGTCACACTAAGCTTTTTAAAGTGGTTCTATTCTAAGAATTTAAAATTCTCTCTTTGATCACAAGTACCACAATAATGATCAATCACTGCGAATTTAGTAACAAGGTGATAATTAAGTTATGTCATAGGCTTTCATCTAGCTTTACCGCTCTATTAAATGTCAAGTCCATAAGGACTAAGACGAGATTTAAGTTAATTAAATTATTATCATACCCAATTCATCATCTAAAGTTTAAACATGTCATATATTAAGTTTCCTAAGATAACATAGGGTTATAAAGCTAAATAGGAAAAAACCCGAATGTTTTTATTAAAATAATAATTTAATGAAGCGTCAAAAACTCACATTCTCCAATTGATGTCCAAATAATATGTAATCAGTGGCTATAGATTCTTTATAGTATGAGTAAAATGACAATAAGTATGCTGAAATTAGACATTAAATGGCTAATCTAAGCCTTAATGATAATTAATGATAACTAAAAAGTGATTAGTGAAATTAATCATTAAAATGAAAATCTAACATCACATTAATATTCCTCATAATTTTATGATCATTTTGAGATATAACTTTATTATATTTGAAATTATAATTAATGAGATAATAAGCCTAAAGAAAATTGGATTTATTAAATTAATTATTTCTTAATTATCGGATCGCATGCACATTCACTAAACAACGCACGACTATGGGCGACACATTCATGCACGCAAAGCATGTCCACGTGCATAGGCCCGGAGCAATGTCATGCTGGTCGAGTCCAACCCACCTGACACTTTAGCCCTTCTTCGTCGGAACGATGAATCGGGGGAGCTAGGGCATCGAAACTCTCCATGTACATAGCGTTCCAAAGGGCGTGCAATATGTCAAATTAAAGCTCTCGTCAAGACATATAAAATGCTTATATAATTGTTACTTTATGTTACCTAAACAACAAATACCTAATTGTGAAGACTCAGCTAGATTTTTACTGTTTATTTATGTGGAGACGGGGACTATTATGCCTCGATTAGACTCACTCGAGCTAAATTGAAATTGGCAGACTATATATTTGAGTACGACATTAGGAAACAAATCAATTTGTGAAGGAATTAAGTGGTCAATTGTAAAAGAGAAGGATATCTAGTATCATAAAGGCAGACTTTCTTCAGGCTCAGGATGGTCATGGTTCAGCCTTTAGGATCCTTTAGGTTCCTTTAGGTTCCTTTAGGTTCCTTTAGGTTCCTTTAGTGTTCGCTATTGCTTGAATGAGCTAATGGTAGCCGATTGAGGAAGGTATGGAGCCTTAAGAGTACATGATTTGTGGATTAAGCGACCTCGCATACCGCGTGTGTAAGCATCAAAGACACTCACCAATAAGCACTATCCGAGAAGTGGGCATGGAAGTGAGCGGGAGTAGAAATGGGTATTATAAAAACCAAGGAACCAAAGAAGGGGAAAAACCCTAGCTCCTTCATAAAACCAAGGAACTAGGAACCCTTTTCTAAACCCTAACTATTTTCTTAATAATTATATAAACAATCGAAAAGGGTTCATGGTTCCTTGGTTTTATGAAGGAGCTTGGGTTTTTCCCCTTCCCTGGTTCCTTGGTTTTTATAATACCCCTTTCTACTCCATCTCACTTCCATGCTCACTTCTCGGATAGTACTTTTGGGCGTGTGCAGATGGAGAAGACGGGTAGCACCCATCTGATCAGTCTCCATCGCATGATGGAGGGCTGAGATCGATCATGCTGTCTATTCAGACAACAAGCAAACGTCGGACAAATTTAAATAATTAATTAAATGTTTATTTTAGTCTTTCTAGTTAATTAAAATTAAATAACCAAACGAGCTCCAAAAACTCTCAAAAATTCACCCCTAATTAATTTGATGATGATGAACTCAAAAATGAAGTTGAATTTTTAATTGGAGGTCAATTTAATATACTTAATTTTCTGATTAATTAAATACATTATAATAATCAAGAAATTTAAATGAGCTCCAAATCAAACCAAAATTTAAGAGTTGGTTCTTGATAATATTTAGAGACTAATGGAGGAATTTTCAAGCTGATTAGACTAATAAATATAGAATAACTACTCTGGGTTATTACAATAAGTAAGGTAACATACCACCAATCCAACTACTACAAAAATGGCTATATATATATATATATATATATATATATATATATATATATATATATATATATATATATTACTAATACATATCAAAAGAAATCCCTAAATAGAATATGATCAAATTTAAACATGCTGAACATACTGATAAATACTGAAACATATATAACAGGTCAAAAAAAGTTAGTATCATATCATGCATATATATAATGTCAGAAAATCTACAAAAAATAGGAAAATACAAAAATTACTAAAAAATTGTAAACTGAATTGAGATGAAATGTATGTAAACTGAACCGAAAATAATATTTAATTGGATGTATACCTAGACTAGCCCACCATAATGGTAACTAACTAAACATAGCCACTAAACAGAAAGTCCCACATGTACATTCTAGATAACTCATGGCTAAACCCAAGCTAAACTATATAACATACATGTATCATTCAGACCACTTATGATTGGATCTGAGTCAATTCTACTACAATAAGAACTGAGGAGTCTGACTAACTATGACACACTCCACTATATTGTTATCTAATTTGTTGGATTTTAAGTTACTTGATGCAATGATGATATGTTTAACAAAGCTAATATGAAATATTCATCAAATACTATATATCTCATCTATTTATGCACTAGAAAGAAAAGCTCAAAAAATAAGGTAAGCAGAGCATTCAAATTAAGGGATAAGCAGTAAACTAATCAAGATATGTGATATTATTTATTTTCTAATTTATTTATTTTAACTATTCTGAGAATATACAAGTTTATGATCTCCAATATCCTACTATCTATTGGAATATTAGAGTTACTGTTCTATAAAGTCAAATACTAGAACTAACCAAATTATAATCTAAAAATGATACAATATCACCTACAGAAGTTAAATAAATAAATCAATTATGCTATTTGATATATATATTATATCAAACTGATCTTGATTAAATAAATCAAGATTCAGAGGTTAAGATTTAAACTCCAACATATGGTGTTTAAACATCTTAACCCAAGGTACTAACATCTAAGGTCTAGGTTCTCTCAAATTAACTCTCCAACATTATAAGTTAAAGTAATCATATTAAGTGTAATCAAACTCAAAAAGACAAGAACTACTCACATTACTTGAAGGTACAACTAGTAAAGATCAAAAGATAAAGTAATTTGGCTTTACTTCTAAAGGCTAAAGCTTAAACTAAACTCTCTATCTTATAAACTAGGGCACAATCTATTTAGTAATTCCACTACTCAATAGAATTAAACTACAAGAAAATTGAGCAAAGACTTAAGGAAGAGAGTGGAAATTTTCTACACTATAACACTTATGAAAATCCTTCAACCATTATCTAGGGTTTTAACCTGAGGAAGAGTTATGAGGTTAAACAAGTCTAATTGATTTTAGGTACCTTATTAAGTCATAATTAAACATTAAAAGAGAAAATGTGGATTATAAATCTATTATTAATTAGCTTAAAATTAACTTTAATTATTTAGAGCAAAAACTAGGGTTAAGCTATTAGAGCTGAACCATGAGTCAAACTAACCTTAACAATCTTAACTTACTGAATTTTAAGGAAATGGATAGGTTATGAAGTTCTATTAACACTTTAAATAATGGTTGACTAAAATTACCAAAATGCCATTTTATTTAAGATCTAAAAGTTAAGTTTTGGGATTCCAAATTGAATTTTCTCAATACCAAATAATTACTTATTGTTCAAGGAGAAGATTGACACCTTAAATACTAAATTTTATTAAGAATTGGGCTTAATGAGCACTAATTATGGTTTAAGCTCATTAATTAGTGATTAGCAATTTAACATATAGAAATTTAAAATCTCAAGCTATGAATAGGTTCTACTATGTCTAAGGAGTTATTAAATTCCTTAAACTTTACAATCAGAGCTCAAATAATCTAAATATTTACTAATTATAGTTTTGAGTGATTAGTGAGTAATTAACAAAATAAATTACATAATTTTTTTAACTCCATAATCAAGTTTTCATCTATCTAATGAAGAGATAGAGATCTAAACCATAAAATTTGGCTAAGGTATGAGCTTAATATTCACTAATCCTTTTCTGAGGTAATTAAAGCTTAATTATAATTTTAATTGCAGAAACCTAATTATTTATACAGATTAAGATTTTACACATTTTTTTATTGAAATAGTATCTTGGATCATTATAATTAGGTTTGAATTGATTAAGCTATTTGATTAATTAAAATGAAAATTTTCCATTTAATAATCGTAGGGTTTCAAATTTAAGAAGGAATAATAGAAGGATTTTAATTCCAATTAATTAGTTAGTTTAAATAATTTGTTTCCAAAACATACGGGTCAGGGTTCAACCCGATCCGCTACTGTGCATCCTCTGCCACTGGAATTCTCGATGTTGAGTGGAATAGGGTTAAGGTTTAACTCTAAATTCCACTCGCAGAGACCGTGCCATGGCCTAATCTCAATGGTTGAACACTCCCTGAACCAAGATGCATCGATTGCACACTGAAGCCCCTTACGAGGGTGTCAGGATCACCGAGACCTTACTCGTCCTAAATCAAATTTTAGGGTTTAGTGTGGGGAGTAAACTCTCCCCATATAGACAATGTCGTCACCATGTCATGATCCCCACACACTCAAGGATCATAAGCGAAGTGATTGAGCATGAAAATGCAACGGGTGGCTACCTGGGTTGTCGGGACACTATGCATGATAGTGCACCATAGTGCACTGTCATGGGTCTTACAATCCGCAATCTATCGAGCTAGCCTGATCTCCATCGATCGGGTCAATCAATTGCTAAGATGAGCAACAACCTACACTAGTGAATGGGCACTAAACCAGGCTACCCATTATCAGTAAGGGCTCGAGAGTTGGGCTGCCAGCAACACCCATTCAGATGGTGGGCTTCTTCCCATCGTTTTGCCTATCACTGGCCTGCATCTATTGCCTAAATCAACTTATGTGGTGCTCCACTCATTAATCCACAAGATTAAGCTAAGGGGTGGTGTATTACTTTGACAAATCCCTCACTTAACATTGGATTATGTGTCAACCTTATTCCACTAGTAAAGAAGAGATAAGTCAAAGCATACATGCTATATAACCAGTCACTAAGCAAATACAGAATCAGAGTGCAAAAGCAAGGTAAAATAAATATACATCTAATTTATACATGTATAATACTGTAATAACCCAAGTTGTTACCTTAGTAAATTCATACTAATATGAGTCATAATTTTGATCCTAAGTGTTAATCAAGTTATTAGGAGTCAACCTCTAAGACCTAGTCTGAATCAGGAGTCAAATGGATCGAATGCTAATTTTTGGAAAATCCAGAAACCCTAAAATTTGACCTGTCTAAAATGACCTCAAATAAAAAAAACAAACTTCTCTGTTGCGCTCATTGCCCCCAAATAAGCTAGGGGTGATGTTTTTGTGTCAATCGAAAGTCATCAAAATTTTGGCAAATATTTTAATAATATTTAAATACCCCCGAAAATGGGAAATTAAAATACTCATCGGATTGAAAATTCGACCTCGCTGTTGTGTTCCTAACCCCTCAATTAGCTAGGGGTGAGTATTTGAAAATTTTTGGGAGCTAATTAATTAATTAGATATAATTATAATAATTAGAGCTAAAAGATTACTTATTATTGTTTGTATACCTATTTTGTTGCCTTGATTTTGTTGTGTGCGGTCTGATCGAGCTAAAACCCATCTGATCAGGTAAATTTAGCTGATTGTCCATAATGGTATCTAGGGTTAGTCGAGTTCCGTAGGTAGTAGTCTAGGGCTCGTTGCTGCCGGCAGTGCAATCTATCTCGGCCATCATTTCATTCACCAATGTGTAGCCCTAGTCTCAAGCTATCCACGGGCGTGCAAACTAGGCTGAGCCATCACCAGAAGGCCACACAATCAGCGTTCCCCAGTCGCGTGGCCTCGGAAACGCCCGGGGTGAAGACGAGCATCTTCAGGTCAGGACCGGTTGACCAGGTTCGACCCGCGCCACTTCGAGTACCCAAGTGGGGCCGACCCACATGCGTGGCATCTCCTCAGCGGGGCGCGAGACTTGTGGGGCCCGCAGCTGCGCTGCGGTCACTTCGAACCGCAACTGTGGCGCCCCGCTCCTTAAGTCCATAATCATTAGACTAAGGAATGGAGTGTCACTCTGGAAAATCTCTCACTTATCATTAGATTAGATAAGATCCATAATCCACTAATAAGGAAAAGATATGCACATAATAACTAAAAAGATCAGTCACTAAATAAGACATACATATAGAGTGAGGAAGCAAAATGAAATAAATATTATGTCCATCCACCATACATCAAGTAATAAATAGTACTACACCTCAGCAAATAATAAAGTGCAGAAAAGTAATCACATTCACAGTACCTATATTATTATTACATCATTTAAATAAATAGTTTAAAAGACTGAAAATAAATCTCTTATCCTCACAATGGGCTAAAAGGAAGACTAGGCAGCGCCTGTCTCTCCTAGCTGATGCTCCTCCTCTATAAATGGCTCCACTTCCTTGGCACCTAGCTCCTCAAACCTATCTGAATCTGACATTATCAGTTTCATAATGTCCAAGGAATTAAGCACAAAATATAAGAAATGTGTTGCAACAAAATAAATTAACTAAGCAAGGGACTCTTCTATACATTGTGACACAGTTGCTGTTTAATTAAACTATTCCAACTATTCTAAGTTACACAAGTTTAGGATCTCTAATTCCTACTATTGAGTGTAATTTGGAAGCATGGCCTTATAAATAAAAAAAGGTTAGAAATGATCAGGTTCTAATCTAATTCAAGCAAGTATGACTATAAGTTTTATCAATAAATCACAACGTTCTAATTTGATGAATTTAGACATTCTATCCAAGATCTGATCAAGATCTACTAAACTATAGATTTTGGATTAGACACCACAAGATTGGACTTAATCACATAATCCAAAAATGATAAAACATAAGATCTATGTTTCATTCTAAAAGTAATCTATTGATTTAGGCAGACCTTATTAAGCAAATCAAACTTAATAGGATAAATCTACTGTTCTGAATCTAGAGTTAAAAGACAAAATAATTTGTAAAAATATAGAAAATAATAAAACCAAGGATTCATTCATTGATAACCCACTTCTCCAATGAATGAAATTTAACATATGAGTTAGTCCTAGTCTTAGGAATAGTCCTAATGTGAGGTATAAAATCTTAAGAAAAGACTTAAAGATAAATTTTGGAAATTTAACTCTCTTGACCTAAAAGCTAATTCTAACACCTATAATGGTTCTATTACAGTTCTGATATTAGTTTTAGTAACTTCAAAGATAATTTGGGGTCTAAAGATGCTTAACCTAAATTTTGGGGAAAATGACCATTTTGCCCCTACTTAAGGGTCCAAAAAGCTACTTTTTGAATTAAAGCTCTAAATTAAAATTTCTTACTTCCAAATAATTTCTTACTGTCTAACATGAAGATAAACATTAAGTATGCTCAATGTGGATTAAAAACGGGTCATATAGGTCCAAACTAAGGATTTTGACCTAAGGGGCATTTTTGTAATTTACTTCCAATAAAAACTAAATTTTTATGCAGTTTACTGTTAGTCACTATTCAAGGATTCCATGGAGTCTAAGAACATTATATTATGAGGTCAAATGACTAAGTTATAGCTATTTCAATTTCTACGGGGCAATTCGGTAATTTTGTCGGTCAACAGGGACAAAAATTGACCTTTTCTGTGTGAGGTCCAATTTCAACAAATTAAGTTTCTATAGCTTCTCTATAATATACTGAGTGTATTGACAGGGAGTAAACCCAATTTGGACTTCAAATAGTCAAGTTATGACCTAACTAGGATTTAGAGGTATTTTAGTCATTTTTAATTTTCTAGGTTCTTAAATCCAAAATATTATTTCAGTTTATTGATGACATTAAAATTATAAGCTAGTTAGCACTTTGAATTTTTGAATTTGGAGTTGAATTGACCAAGTTATAGTCAATTGAATTCTAAGAGCATTTTGGTCATTTTCGGGTAGGTTCCTAAATATTATTTTTCAAACTAAGCTCCAAATGAGGAAACTAATACTTCTATAGTGATGAGCTTTAAAGTTTTATAAAATTAAACTAATTTAATTTAACATTCATTTATACCATTTAAGAGAATTTGCTATTAATTATATCATTTAAATGATGTTATTTAATTAAATAATCACTAATTTTATTAATTTGATTAAACCTTATTAATCAAATTAATTAAACGTAAATCAATTACTACTTAATTAATTCTCCTAAATTAGTTATCCTAATTACCTCACTATTTAATTAATCCCATAATTATTATTATTACTAATTACAGCAATTTTAATAAAACTCTGTTGGATATAATTCTAACTTAAGGTTTTGATAAATTAAAATTAACTTAGTATTAAGTAATCTAACATGATATATATATATATATATATATTTATTTATTTATTTATTTATTTATTTATTTATAACTATATACTAATGTATATATATACATATACTTAACTAAATCTTAACAGAATGACTAATAACTATATATAATATAAGAATATAAATATATATAATTATTCTCTGCCAGAATAAATGGAGGTGGGACCTAGCAGAGACAGGTGGCAGCCCTGGATTGGGCATAGCAAAAAAGGCCGGCCCCACTGTCGGGTTGACGGTGACCGCGGCGGGGCCCACAGCTGCGGTCCGAAGCGACCGCAGCGCAGCAGCGGGCCCTACAAGACACGCGGCCCGCTGAGGAGATGTCACGCACGCGGGCCGACCCCACTTGGGTACCCGAAGTGGCGCGGGTCGAACCCAGTCGACCCGGACCAACCCGAAGATGCTCGTCTTCACCCCGGCCGTTTCCGAGGCCACGCGACTAGGGCACGCCGATTGGGTGGCCTTCCGGCGATGGCTCGGCCCGGCTCGCACGCCCGTGGACAGCCCGAGATCAGGGCTACATGCTGGTGGATGAAACAATGGCCGAGATGGATTGCACAGCCGGCAGCAACGAGCCCTAGACCACTACCTACGGAACTCGGCTAACCCTAGATACCATTGTGGACAATCGGCTAAATTCACCCGATCAGACGGGTTTTAGCTCGATCAGACTGCACACAACAAAATCAAGGCAATGAAATAGGTATATAAACAATAATATTTGCAATTTCAATTGAATCTGGGTTTAGGAGAGTACCTCACGATCGACGGTTCGGGAGGAACGGGGCTCGGCAGGGTCCTAGTCGCGTCAAAGTGTGAGGCCCGACGCAGTGAGGGGGGTCCTTAAGGGCCTAGGGATAGACCAGTCAAGGTGAGGGGCGCCCGGACTGGCTGGGATACATGGTGGATGGCCGTGTGTCGCTCCGTGACACGGAGCGATCTCTGCGAGGAAGGAGACGCACTGGGACAGTCTGATTCCCGATCAGACGATCCAGAGCTGCCGTCCGATCTAGCAGCAGGTCCAAACGGCGCAGCTCGAGAAGGCCGACGGCGTAGGGATAGTTAATGGCCGCGGAATTTTAATTAAATAATTAATAAAATAAAATTTAATTAAAATAACTTAATTAATTAATCTTTTAGCTTCTAATTATTGTAAGTAATTCTAAATAATTTGGGGGCAATGAGCATAACGGAGAAGTCTGTTTTTGATCTAAGGTCATTTTAGACATGTCAAATTTTAGGGTTTCTGGATTTCCCAGAAATCAGGATTCGATCCATTTGACTTCTAATTCAGACTGAGTCTTAGAGGTTGACTCCTAATGACTTGATTAACACTTATGATCAAGATTAGGACTGAGATTAGTATTAATTGACTAAGGTAATAACTTAGATTATTATAGGCTCCCCCACTCAAGAATGATGTCGTCCTCAACATCACCCAAGTGGAAGAAGAAGGCAAAACATGAATTGGATTTGAAAAATTATAATGCATAAGAATAAAATTACTTGAATTCTCAAAGAGTCTAGGATATTTAGCTCACATATCTGATTCCTTTTCTCAAGTGGCTTTATTTCGAGAATAATTCTTCTACTGAACTTTGATCATCTTGATAGTACGGTTCCTAAGTTGCTTGCGATCATGGGCTAGGATTCGAATTTATTCCTCGACATATGATAGGTCATGTTGGATTTAAACTTATGGGAACTGTACGAGGTGAGATGGATCTCTGAGACACTTTCTTAATGATGACAAATGGAATACGTTGTGGATCATTGCGAAATCATCTGGAAGATTCAGTCTGTAGGCGGAAGAACTTACTGTGGCTGCTACCTCAAATGGACCAACATAACAGGGACTAAGTTTTCCAGCTATGCCAAATCTGAAGACTCCTTTCATTAGATTGACCTTTAAGTACGCAAAGTGTCCAACTTTAAATTCCAGAGGACAATGGTGAAAGTCATAGTATTTACTCTGGCAGTCTTAAGCTGCACGAATGCCCTTCTAAATCAACCGAACTTTCTTATTTGTTTCTTCTACTAGCTCAGATCCATACAGTTGCACACTGCATGTTTCTAACCATGCCAATAGGGTACCACACTTTCTGCCATATAAGGCTTCATATGGAGCCATCTTTATACTGGCTCGAAAACTTTTGTTGTAAGTAAACTCCACTAGCAGGAGGTGATCTTCCCAAGATCTAGCAAAATCATGGATACAAAGTCTAAGCAGATCTTCAAGAACTTGATTCACTCATTTTGTCTGACCATCTATCTATGGATGAAAGGTTGTACTCATTGCTAGAGTTGTGCCTAGATCTTGATGCACGACTTGCTAGAACTTGGAGGTAAATTGGTTGTCTCTATCAAATACAATTGATTTGGGAATTCTATGCAACCTAATTATCTCCTTGATGTAGAGCCTTGCAGGCTTCTCAACTGAGTCCGTTTGCGGAATAAGAATGAAATGAGCGGATTTGGTCAACTGATCAACTATGACCCAAATCGCATCTGCTCTAGATCTTGCATGAGGCAATCCCATAATGAAGTCCATTGATATATCTAACTATTTCCATTCAGGAATTTCAAGCGGGTGAAGCAGACCACCAGGTCTTTGATGCTCTGCCTTGACTAAATTGCAAGTGTGGCACTTCATGATGAACTCAGCTACACTTTTCTTCATCCCTGGCCACCAGAAGGATTGTTTCAGGTCTTGGTACATTTTTGAGCTTCTTGGATGAACTTGATATCCGGAGTTATGTCCTTCAACTAGCACTTCCTGATGCATGGACTTCAGGATCCATAAGTGATCTCCATGATAGATGGCACTTTTTGGAATCGAATGTCGGTACAACGACCACTCTTGATAGCTTGCTTAAAACTTAGGTACTCGTCATCTTTAGTTTGAGTAATAGATACATCTCTATGGAATGTGGGTTCCACATTAATCATTGAGAGCATCGTACTCACCTGGTCACTACGCGCTGATTGGATATCCAATTTACAAAATTCTTCCTCCAGAGGAGTCTCAGAGATAAGAGCATCAAGAGTAGCATGACAGCTCAAAGCGTCAGCTACAACATTTGCCTTCCTATGGTGGTACTAGATATCAAGTTCGTAGTCACTAATTAATTCTAACCACCTTCTCTGCCATCAGTTTAACTCCCTCTGAGTGAATATGTACTTCAGACTCTGGTGATCTGTGAAAATCGAGCACTGAATCCTGTATAAATAGTGACGCCAAATATTTAAGGCGAACACTACATCAGCTAATTCGAGGTCGTGGACGGCATAGTTTCTTTCGTGAGTCTTAAGCTGACGGGAAGCATATGCTATGATCTTCCGTTCTTGCATCAGTACGACACCTAAGCTTATACCAGAGGCGTCAGTATAGACTTGGTAGTTCACTCCTTCCTTAGGAAGAACTAGAACAGGGGTAGAGGTAAGCGCATCTTATAGTGCTTGGAACGCTGCTTCACAAGCTGGCGACCATTCATAGGGTACAGCCTTCCGTGTGAGTTTGGTGAGTCGAGAGACTATCTCAGAAAAGCCTTTCACAAACCTTCTATAATAACTGGCCAAACCCAAGAAGCTTCTAATTTCTGTCATTGTCTTGGGTTGCACCCATTCTTGGATTATGCTGACTTTGTTTTCATCTACTTTGATCCCTTGAGCATCTATTATGTGGCCTAAGAAGGAGACAGATTCAAGCCAAAATTCACACTTTGAATACTTGGCATATAGCTGGTGGTTTCTCAGTTCTTCTAACACTGTCCTGAGATGACTTTCGTGTTCCTTCTTTGTCTAGAGTATATTAAGATATCCTCTATGAACACAATGACGAATTTATCAAGGTATGGTTTCAAGATGCGCTGCATTAGGTCTATAAATATGGAAGGTGCATTTGTCAACCCGAATGACATCACTAGAAACTTATAGTGACCGTATTTGATTTTAAAAGCAGTCTTTGCTATGTCAAAATCCTTCACCTATAGCTGGTGGTATCCTGATCGCAGATCGATCTTTGAAAATACTTTCGCTCCAGCTAGTTAGTCGAATAGATCATCAATGCGGGACAGAGGGTACTTGTTCTTTATGGTTACCTTATTCAGCTCTCTGTAATCAATATACATCCGCATCGATCCATCCTTCTTCTTGACGAATAAAATTGGCGCTCCCTATGGGGAAGAACTAGGCTTGATAAGACCTTTTTCTAATAACTCATGCAGCTACTTGTTCAATTCCTGCAACTCTTAGGGTGCCATTTGATAGGGAGCCTTGGAAATTGGTTAGGTTCCTGGGGCAATGTCGATTGTAAATTCTACTTCCCATATAGGTGGAAGACCGAGTAGGTCTTCGGGAAAAACGTCGACGAATTCACAGACGATGGGGTTCTTGGATATAGGAATGTCTTCCTTCTTTTCTCCTAGTATCGTTACTAGGAAGGCGTTGCAACCTTTACTTACTAGCTTCTTAGTTTTGATAGCATTGACTAAAGAAGCTCTTGTACTAAAGTTCCCAACGAATGACTTAGCTAGTTTACCATTACCCAGGGTGATCTTCTTCTTTTGACAGTTAATGATGGCATCATGCTGACTTAGCCAATTCATGCCCAAAATAACATCGAAGTTGGCTATTGGTAAGACTACAAGCTTGGCTTCAAATTCTATTTCTCCAATGGGGAGTTGTATCTTGTAGAATTGATTGGCTTGTATTTGAGCTCCAGGTGGCAGTCCTACGTTTAAGGGTTTTGCTAAATAGTGTAATGACAAGTTGAGAGACTTTATCCAGCTCTCAGAAATGGAGGAGTGACTCACTCCAGTGTCAAATAAGATATTGCAGGGCTTATTATTTACATAGATTATACCTAATTATGGATGCAGTAATCTACTTGTTACTTTTAAACAAGTAATAGTAAAGTGATAAATTGGTTCAAAGGTGTGTACCTGATACCACGTTATTATCTTTCGCGACTTCGGTAGGGGTGAGGGCATAGACTCGTGCTGGACCAACCTGCTGCTTGTTGTAAGGCTGCCGGGCAGGTGGCCTCGGAGCATTTGGGTGGGGGACGATAACTGTCTCACGCAGTTGAGCAGAAGGAGGAGGTGGTAGCGCCGGATGGGCTGTGGCAGGCTTTTGGAACAAATCAAAAGCTCGTTAGCGTTTAGAGCGATCAATCTGATTGCCATCAATATTGTCGGTGTAGTTGCACTGATAGTAGGAGTGGCCTGGCCTCCCACAGTTGAAGTAGTTCCCGGTCTTATGGTAGCATCGTCCATAAGGATGGGGGCGAGTGCAGCTATCGAAGAGATTTGTTGTCGAAGTTCCTGCCTCAAGCTGATATACCTTAGCTCTCACTAGGTTCTCATGCTGAACGGTTGTCGTACCATAACTACGCTTGGGTTCAGATGCCTTATCAAGTTCAATCATCTTGGCAGATTCTAGCAGTTCCGCAAAGTTGGTCGAGCAATGAGATACGATTAGTCTTCGGATGGAGGGTCGCAGCCCGCTCCGAAAGCGATGGCATCGATCGGATTCTGTAGGGTTGAGATTGGAGGCTAACCTTGCTAACTGCCAAAATTTAGATTCATAAGCTGAAACTGATCTACTTCCCTGCTACAATTTAAGAAATTGATATGCCATTGTATGCCTAGCAGAAGTATGGATGTATTGAGTCTGAAATGCTGCTATAAACTTATCCCATGAGATTTCTTCCAGTTCCCAATCCATGAATAACGTATGGCGGATGTTGTCCAACCAGTATTCTGCCTCACCTTGGAGTAGATGAGTCAATAGACGGATCACCTTAGCATCTGGGCACTTGATGCTGGCTAGGTTCTTCTCTACTATTTTTATCCAATTTGTCGTATCAATAGCAGAGAGACTCCCATCAAATGTCGAGGGTCTGAGGCATAGAAAATTGTGGAGCAGTCCATTAGTGGACTGGGTGTGATGCTGAAATGAGTGGTGGGTTGCTATGGTAATCTTATGAACTGAGTGATTCTGGCTCATCTGTGTGGTGAGGAGTCGCTCCATGCGTTCTACCTATCAGGCTTGAACTCTAGCTGCTCTCCTGGCCTATTTGGCTTGAGCCTCTGCGGCCTGCTTGGCTTGCTCTTGGTGAAATTCTGCCTGCTTTTGGTGGGATTCCACCATCATTTTAATCGCTTCCAGCAAGACACTTACATCGTTAGATGAAGTGCTGGAGGGAGCAGGAGAGGGGCTCTGTCCGGGATTCATGATTCTAATTTGCTAGAATCTAAATAAAAAATAATGCATCTTTAGAAATCCAGAAAGTAGAAGACTGTAACATTCTATCTCTTTATTAATCAGAAGTAAAAATGAAATACATCATCAGAAGCAGTAGATAGAACATAAGATAATAAAAGAAAACAATTGGGAAAACATAGAGTCTATCCAATGTATTTTTCAGTGAAAGCCTGGGAAAAGTCAATGTAGGTCATTTCTTAGTGGCGACGAGCAGATCCACGCTCGAATACCCACACTTTGCTAGCCCACCACTCCTCCGCATAGTCTTGGAGGAGGATGTCGGCGATGTCGAGTCGAACGCAATCTAAGCATTTTAGATCGTCGAACACTTTGGTCACTCTTCATAACCACTTCTTAGCTAGGATGGGAAAGTCCAGTCCCCGGTATACAGTATCTTTTAGCATTCTCTCCAAAACCCTGGCTCCTGTCGGGGAGACCCCTTGGACTTCTCTCCCATATCTTTTCGCCAAGTACACATCGAACTTCCACCTATCTTCAAAGTGGGTGAAAAAGTCATATGCTGACATGTTGTATAGTAGCATTCCTAGATGTCCAGATCAAGCAATATTAGTTCAATTCTAATTCTAACATTTATTTCAAAATTAAGATACAAGATGCAGAACATAAAATAGGTAGCATATGAATGAAAGCTAGAAGATTCATCCAATATATCTAGCGGTAAAGACACGGTGGAAGTCTGCATAAGTGACCTCCCTTTGCATTTCTCCATGCCGATGGGTGAGTGCCCGTAGGGTGACGCTCCACAAATCCTTGGCTCCATTGTGTAGGAGACGGCATATAATGGGGACTCTAACATTGTTTAGGTAGTTAATAGTTTCAAACACAAAATCTATCTGTTTCAGCTACTCCTTGGCTCCATAATCATTAGACTAAGGAGTGGAGTGTCACTCTAACAAATCTCCCACTTATCATTAGATTAGGTAAGATCTACAATCTACTAATAAGGGAAGGATGTGCATAGAATAACTAAGAAGATCAGTCACTAAATAAGACATACATACAGAGCACAGAAGCAAAATGAAATAAATATTACATCCAACCACCATACATCAAGTAAGAAATAGTACTACAGCTCAGTAAATAATAAAGTGCAGAAAAGTGATCATAATCATAGTACCTATATTATTATTATAACATTTAAATGAATAGTTTAAGAGACTGAAAATAAATCTCTCATCCTCATAATAGGCTCAAAGGAAGACTAGACATCATCTGTCTCTCCTAATTGATGCTCCTCCTTAATGAATGACTCCTCTTCCTCAGCACCTAGCTCCTCAAACTTATCTGAATCTGACATTATCAGTTTCATAATGCTAGGACCCTAACCAATAAAAAAAAAATCTTATTAGATAATTATCTAAGTATATTTTAGGCTGAATATTTTAAATGAATTATTAATATCACTATTTTATACTTAAACATAATAAAAGTGAACTAAAAGCATAAGTGCAGTAAGTGTACAAAGGAATATGATAAGTTATAAATATAGCATTTATAGCTAAACAAAAAAAAGTGAGGTAAAAGAACACCTCAACAAACTAAGCAAGAAATGGGCATATATATATATATATAGTGCAGTAAGTAAGAGTATTGAAAGTAAGAACTAATCCTAAATATGCTGATGATCATATGACATATACTAATTAAAGATAGAAATCTAAAAATGATACATATAGTAAGCAGTAAAGTCTAGCATCCTATAAGTACATACAAGTGAGCAAGTAAGTAAAAAAACATAGCTGACTGAAACATGCATTAATAATACAGTACACAGTAAGCTAAAACTGAAATAGTTGTGTAATGATTGTCATATCAAAAAATTGGCCAATCGGGCCCAGTGAAATTCCCAAAACCTTTCTGGGCTATGGCAGACAAAAATTCTCATAGTCTTTCTAGGCTAGGGCAGACAGAACAGCAGCATAACTGAGGAGGCAGTAAATACAAATACAGAATCTTTTAGTTATTTTACTTTTATTTCTATGGACACATCCAGAAACAGCTGATGAGTCAAGTACATCTGCAAGATTATACGGGTTCCAAGCTTAACACATACTCCTCAATGAGTAATGTTAAGCATCCTTATTACTGCTTACCTATATCCATTAGAGTAAATATGCACCCGAATCTACTAGAATATACTGAACTTAAAGGCAACTATTATCCTAATTATTCTAAGTTTCATTAATTTACTGATATTTTACTAGTACATGCATTTCCATTTCTATACTCTTATTATCATGAGCTCATGATTATGATGTTTAGATGTAACTCATGTATTCAGTTAGTGGCTGATTGGCAGAAGAATCATCCATTAGGTAGAGTAGAATACAAATTCTAATTTGACACCTTATGAGATTCTCTGATACCAACTGTGATGCCCCGCACCTTAAGTCCACAATCATTAGATTAAGGAGTGGAGTGTCACTCTGGAAAATCCCTCACTTATCATTAGATTAGGTAAGATTCATAATCCACTAATAAGGGAAGGACGTGCACAGAATAACTAAGAAGATTAGTCACTAAATAAGACATGTATATAGAGTGCGAAAGCAAAATAAAATAAACATTATATCCATCCACCATACATCAAGTAAGAAATAGTACTACAGCTCAGTAAATAATAAAGTGCAGAAAAGTAATCACAGTCACAGTACCTATATTATTATTACAACATTTAAATAAATAGTTTAAAATACTGAAAATAAATATCTTATCCTCACAATGGGCTAAAAGGAAGACTAAGCAGCGTCTGTCTCTCCTAGCTGATACTCCTCCTCTATGAATGGCTCCACTTTCTCAGCACCTAGCTCCTCAAACCTATCTGAATCTGATATTATCAGTTTTATAATGCCAGGGCCCCAACCAAGAAAAGAAAATCTTATTAGACACTTGTCTAAGTATATTTTAGGCTAAATATTTTAAATAAATTATTAATGTCACCATTTTATAATCAAACACAATAAATATGAACTAAAAGCATATGTGCAGTAAGCGTACAAGGAACAGGATAAATTATAAATACAGTATTTATAACTAAACAAAAAAAAGTGAGGCAAAAGCGCACCTCAACAAACTAAGTAAGGAATGGGCATATACGTATATATAGTGCAATAATTAAAAGTACTGAAAGTAAAGTCTAATCCTAAATATTTTGATGATCATATGACATATGATAATTAAAGATAGAAATTTAAAAATTGTACATATAGTAAGCAGTAAAGTCTAGCATCCTATAAATACATACAAGTGAGCAAGTAAGTAAGGAAACACAACTGATTGAAACATGCATCAATAATACAGCACACAGTAAGCTGAAACTTAAACAGGTGTGTAACGACTACCATATCAGAAAATTAGCCAATCGGCCTAGTGAAATTCCCAAAGCCTTTCTGGGCTAAGGCAGACAGAAATTCTCATAGTCTTTCTAAGCTAGGCAGACAAAACAATAGCAGAAGTAAGGAGACAGTAAATACAAATACATCATCTTTTAGTTATTTTAATTTTGTTTCTGTGGATATGTCCAGAAATAACTGATGAGTCAAGCACGTCTGCAAGATTATACGGGTTCCAAGATTAACACACACTCCTCAATTAGTAATGTTAAGCATCTTTATTACTCCTTACCCCTGTCCATTAGGGTAAATGTGCACCTAAATCTGCTAGAATATACTGAACCCAAAGGCAATTGTTATCCTAATTATTCTAGGTTTTCATTTCATGTACAAAGTTTTCTTATAAGATATGTCCAAGGAATTAAGCACAAAATACAAAGAATGTGTTGTAATAAAATAAATTAATCAAGGGACTCTTCTATACATGGTGACATTATTGTTGTCTAATTAAACAATTCTAACTATTCTAAGTTGCACAAGTTTAGGATCTATGATTCCTACTATCGAGTGTAACTTAGAAACACAGCCTTATAAATAAAAAAAGGTTAGAACTGATTAGGTTCTAATCTAATTCAATCAAGTATGACTACAAGTTTTATCAATAAATCACAATATCCTAACTTGATGAATTTAGATGTTCTATCAAAGATCTGATCAAGATCTACTAAACTATAGATTATGGATTAGACACCATGAGATTGGACTTAATCACATAATCTAAAAATGATAAGACATAAGATCTACATTTCATTCTAAAAGTGATATAATGATTTAGGCAGACCTTATTAAGCAAATCAAACTTAATAGGAAGAATCTCCTGTCCTAAATCTAGGGTTAAAAGATAAAATAATCTAAATAATTTGTAAGAATATAGAAAATAATAAAACTAATGATTCATTCATTGAATTACACACTTATCCAATGAATAAAATCTAATATATGAGCTAGTCCTAGTCTTAGGAATAGTCCTAATGTGAGATGTAAAGTCCTAAGAAAATACTTAGAGATAAATTTAGGAAATTTAACTCTCTTGACCTAAAAGCTAATTATAACACTTAAAATGGTTCTATTACAGTTTTGATATTAGTTTTAGTGACTTAAAAGATAATTTAAGGTCTAAAGATGCTTAACCTAAATTTTGGGAAAAATGACCATTTTGCCCCTACTTAAGAGTCCAAAATGTTACTTTTTGAATTGTGGCTCTAAATTAGAATTTCTTACTGCTAAATGATTTCTTACTATCTAACATGAAGATGTACAGTGAGTATGCTCAATTTGGATTAGAAACGGGTCCTATAGGTCCAAACTAAAAATTTTGACCTAAAGGGCATTTTTGTAATTATTCCTAATGGAATCTAAATTTTTATGCAGTTTATTATTGGTCACTATTCAAGAATTCTATAGAGTCCAAGAACACTGCATTATGAGGTCAAATGACTAAGTTATAGTTATTTCAATTTTTAAGGGACAATTCGGTAATTTTGTCGGTCAACGGGACAAAAACTGAAGTTTTTTGTGTGATGTCCAAATTCAACAAACTCAGTTTTTATAGCTTCCCTATAATATACTGAGTGTATTGACAGGGAGTAAACCCAATTTGAACTTCAAATGGTCAAGTTATGACCTAACTAGGGTTTGGGGGTATTTTGGTCATTTCTAAATTTTTAGGTTTTAGATACCAAAATTCTAAGCTAATTAGAACTTTGAATTTCTAAATTTGGAGTTGAATTGACCAAGTTATGGTCAATTGAAGTATATGGGCATTTTGGTCATATTCGGGGTAGGGTCCTAAATGTTACTTTTCAAACTAAGCTTCAAATGGGAAAACTAATACTTCTATAGTTATGGGATTGTTCTCCTAAGTATTTTAAGTCCTATGTTGCCTATGTTTGGATGATTATGTTAAAAGTTGTGAGTGTTTGTTTAGATCCTAAAATGACACTACGTTATACGTACCCCGAAACTGATTTTTGAAATACGTCATTTGAATCCTTTTATTTTTTTGAGTAAAATGAGACATATATTTAAAATGTTTGGATTATTGTACAAAAAGTTATTAAGTTTTATTGTTTATAAAATTAAATTAATTTAACTTAACATTCATTTATACCATTTAAAAGAATTTACTATTTAATTATATATTTCTCTTATTAGTGGATTATGGATCTTATCTAATTCAATAATAAGTGAGGGATTTGCTATAGTGACACTCCACTCCTTAGTCTAATGATTGTGGACTTAAGGAGTGGGGTGCCACAAATACAGTAAGTAAAAGTACTGAAAAAAAATCTAATCCTAAACATGCTGATGATCATATGACATATGATGATTTAAAAAGAATTAATCTAATAGTGTACATATAAGTAAGCATCAAAAGCCCAGCATCCTATAATATACAAATAAACAAGTAAAGCAAGGTAGACTAAAGTGAAGTATGATGGTAAACAGGTAATAGCGAACAGTAAACAGTAAACGGTAAACAGTAAACAGTGAACCAGTATGTAAGTACTGCCATATTAGAAGAGGGTTAATCTAGTTTGCTGATATCAAAAGGATTCTTAACATCAACATGGAGGCTAAGGCGACAAAATATTTTTAATATCATCTGAGGCTAGGCCGAAATAATAGAACTAAAATTGAACTAAAGAGGCAGTAATCATAAATGCAATAATGACTTAATTATTTACTTTACTTTTGTGGATATATCCAAAAGTAGCTGAGGAGTCAAGCACATTTGCAAGACTATACAGGTTCCAAACTTATCACAACACTTCTCAATGAGTAATAACAAGTACTCCTTATTTCTCCTTACCCCTGTCCATAAGGGTAAAATGTGTCAGATCAACAAGTAACTGAGCGCAATGTAAAAGTTATCCTAGGTATTCTATGTTTTTATTCCATGTAATAACATTATCTTGTATGACACGTTTAAAAAATAAGGCACAAAATACAAGGAATGCAAAAGCACAAATAAAATAATAGTGAGCAAAGGACTCTATTACACATGGTGACATCAATTATTATCTATTAAACCATTCTAATTATTCTAAGTTACACAAGTTCAGGATCTCCAATTCATACTATTGAGTGTAACTTAAAAGTATAACCTTATAAGTCAAAGGTAATTAGAATTGATCAGGTTCTAATTTAATTCAATCAGAATCGACTACAAATTAAATAATAAATGATCATGTCCTTAATTGATGAATTTAGATGCTCTAGGCTAAGATCTGATCAAAATCTACTAAATTAGGGATTATGAATTAAACACCATAAAATTAGAGTTAATCACATAATCCAATAGTCAAATATAAGATCTAAAAGTTTTTAAGTCTAAATGTGAACTAAAGATTAAGGCAAATCCTACTAAGCATAATCAAGCTTAATAGTATGATTCTCCTATTCTTAATCTAGAGTTAAGAGATAAAATAATCAAAATCAAAGTATAAAAATCTAGAAACTATTAAAATCAAGGATTCATTCATTGAATAATCCACTTTATTCAATAAAAGAACTCTAGCCTAGGATCTATTCTCATTCATACGGAAAAGGTCCTAAAGTGAAGTGAAGATTCCTAATGAGCTCCTTATAAAAAGACTTAGAGAGATTCTAAGAAATTGATTGAATTTATTTTAATTTGACTTAATATGTTATTTGACAGACTGTAAATACACATCTGCGCTTGCACGCAAGTGTACGTGGTCTGAAGTAATAAGTGAAAAGTGTGACTTTTCGAGAATTTATCAAACCACAAAGAATTGGTTGATTTGGCACTAAAGTATATCTATTCCCACTAATGTTTAAGCTATAGTATGTATTGATTGGTTGGTCTAAAATTAGCACGAATATTCACTAAGTAAAATAGCAAGATTAAAGAAAGATGAGAGTTGGGCCCATCCCACATGCAATGATATAATACTTGTGTAGATTTGTTTCTCATGCTTTATCATTTAGTTTAATTGAAATCAAGTGCACATTGTGTCCTTTAGTCTAGCTCAAAGGCTTACAAGTTCAAATCTCGTGCACAAAATGAATCACATTCGGTTCTACTTTAGCACAAAGATTCTTGTAAGATTCTTGAGATTTAAAGTTAATTCATTTTCTCCTTATTTAAGGAGAGTTTAAATTTTCTTAAATCTCAAGATCTCACAAGCATTGATTTTCCACTATGAGCATCACTTCGCATCTCACATAGTTGAGATGAGAGAATCACATATTGGGCTCAATGACTATGTCACTTAGTTCATGAGCACTCAACACTTCATTTCTCAATCTTAATTATGTGGAGCTAAGGAGCTCAATTAGTGGGTCTTAGCATCACTTGCATCAACTCTTTGATTGAGCTTAGATTGAGGTGCATTGAGCTCAAGAACCTTCTCACATGGTTCTAAGTTTTTATGCACTCAAAATCTAGCATCCAACCTAAGGTGAGCTAAGGAGCACAAGATAATTAGATCTTGGATTCTTTAGTTCTTTTCTCATAAACACATCAAGACTAGTTAGATAGAAATTTCTTAGTAAGGCATTTAAATCACAAATACATTATGCTTGAGGGAAAACATTCATACATCAATATTACATCATGCAAAATGGGACTTCATCCCAACCCTCCCCAAGGGGAGTTTAGCTACTCATTACACAAGAAAATAAGGAAGACACATACATAGCAAAAGACCCTTTCATGGTCACTAAAAAGAAAATACAAGATTGAGTTTAGAAGATACTAGGAACGTTCTGTAGAAGTTCTCCGGAATTCTTCTTCTCCTTTTAATTACCTTCTCCATAAATTGCTAGTGCTGCCTTCTTCCTCTTCTCCCTTTGCAAAAGCTTGCCTTGCCACCTATGGGGAGTTCTCTCTTCCTTTGGCTCTCCTCCTTACTTGGAGAATTTTTGCTAAAATTGTGAACCCTCCTCTAGTCAAGAGGAGGGGTATTTATAGGAGGGGGGGCTGCATGCTCCTCTCTTCCATAAGCAACAAGAATTTCTATTAAAAATGTTGAATTCATCATTACATTAATTTTTAATTTAGGGTGAGGTGACAATAATCTCATTTCTTTAGCCACAACATCACCTGAAAGCTTACATAAATGGCTACTGCATGAAATTATAGCTGGAGACAACATTCAGGATAAAGGTAATGTCTCCAGCCGCATTAAATGCATTGTCTGGGAAAAATTTTGGCGGGCCGCTGCAGGGCGCTGTAGCACAGTGTTGCGCGCTGTAGCATGCTGTGGCGTGCTTTAGCATACCCTGATCTTTAGAAATTTTAGCTAAATCCTCCGCTGTATACCACTGCAGCGTGCGACCGTGCGCTGTAGACCGCTGCAGCGCGCGACCGCGCGCTGTAGACCGCTGCAGCGCGCGACCGGGCGCTGTAGCGGGGAATTCTGTGAAAAACACTGTTCAATTAGTTCTTTTTCCAGATTTTATAGAGAGAACTATTTCTGCGGCAGACCGCTGCAGCGCGCGACCACGCGCTGCAGCGCTCAATTCCGCAAAAAACACTGTCCAATTAGTTGGGCGGCCCGATTTATATAGCCAAGACCTTCGCGATAAACCGCTGCAGCGCGCGACCGCGGCTTGCAGCGGTGAATTTCGCAAAAAAACACTGTTCAATTAGTTAGGCGGTCTCGATTTAATAGCTTAAGTATTTTCGCGGTAAACCGCTGCAGCGCGCGACCGCGTGCTGTAGTGGTGAATTCTGCAAAAATCACTATTCAATTAGTTGAGCCCCCCTTTTAATAATCATAAGTATTTTCGCGTTAAACCGCTACAGCGCGCGACAGTGCGCTGTAGCGGTGAATTTCGCAAAAATCACTATTCAATTAGTTGAGCCCCCCCTTTTAATAATCAACAGTATTTTCGCGGAAAACCGCTGCAGCGCGCGACCGCGCGCTGTAGCGATGAATTCCGTAAAAATCACTATTCAAATAGTGGGGAGCCAATTTAATAAGTTTAAATATTTCCCCGGCAGCCCGCTCTGGCGCGCGACCGTGCGCTGCAGCGCCCTGTAGCAGAATTCTTTGTTTAAAAATTTGCAAAAATGCCCTAGAGCTCCTTTGGATTCCATTTCCTGAAAAAGATAGAAAATTTTGATTTAGGAGCAGCAAAAATATCTTAAATAAATGAAGTTTCCCTTTTTATTTTAGATATAATTTATGGATTCATCACACCCCCACACTTAAATTCTTGATCGTCCTCGAGTAAGCTCAAAATGATAATTTTTTCTGTATTTGAATGGATGAAAGTCACAATGATGTAATTGAAATAAGTATAAGTGAAAATATGTGCATGCAAGAAAAATGAAATGAACATCGTAGCAATATTAATATTTTCAATTGAGTCATTAAGGTGGTTAAGTCACTAAATCTCCAAATATTTGAATTTTTTAATGCTTGACAATAGGTGATGGGTTCCATACATTTTGGATTTTTAGACTAAAGACATGGTTTAGAGATTCTTAGAGTTGTGCCATATGTGCTCCTTCTTATAAATCACAAAGATGAAAAGTTTTTAAATGAGAGATATTTTTCTTCATCCTTTCTTATTTTGTTCACTTGGGAGAGATATTTTTCATCATCTCTTTTTCTATAAATATTTTATTCTTTTCATCCTTAAGGAGAGACATTTTTCTTCATCCCTAACATCTTTGTGATCATGAAGTCCTACGGGAGCTTAGCACACTCCATTTAGAATCTAAACCATATTTTTTTAGTTTGAATCATATGCCTTTCCCCACACTTAGCTTAAGCATTTATTTAAATTTTTTTTGGAGATTTAGATTTCCCTCCATTCATTCCTCAATCTCTCATTTGGTTGTGTATAATTCATTTAATCATTTTTTTGCTAAGCATTCTTTTACTTATATCTTATTTAATTTTTGTATTTTTGTAATTTTCATTTCTTTTGAAAAATTCAGAAAAAATATGTCACTTAAGAACAACTCAATAAATGCGGGAATAGGAGAATTCATAAATTACAATCTCAAAATAATAACAAACTACAATAAAGATAAAAAAAAAACAAAAATAAATACAACCTAATTAGTTGTTGGGTTGCCTCCCAATAAGCACTGGTTTTAGTGTCTCAGCTTGACACAGGAAAGAGCTTATGTGGTTCCTTCATCAAGGAAGTCTTGAAGGGTCCACCCTCCCTTCTCTTGAGAGACACCTTCCTCCAAGTATAACTTCAGACGATTTCCATTCACCTTGAAAATGCTATTATTTGAGGCAACTTCGACATCTCCATGAGAAAAAACTTTAGTGATGGTGAATGGTCCTGTCCAACGTGATTTTAGTTTTCCAGGAAAAAGTCTTAATCTAGAGTTAAAAAGTAATACCTTCATTCCTGGTTGGAGGTGTTTAGGTTTAATTAGCTTATCATGCCATTTTTTTTGTTTTTTCTTTATACAACTTGGCATTCTCATAGGCGTTTAACCTAAATTCATCAACTTCATTTAGTTGCAGCAGTCGCTGCGCCCCTGCCTTTTAGTGGTCAAAATTTAATTTCTTTATTGCCCAAAAGGCACGGTGTTCAAGTTCCACCGAAATGTGACATGCTTTTCCATAAACGAGCTTATACGGAGACATTCCTAGAGGGGTCTTGAAGGTAGTTCTATAAGCCCAAAGGGCATCTTGGAGTTTTGAAGTCCAGTCCTTTCTATTTTGGTTTACAGTTTTTTCTAAAACTGGTTTAAGTTCTCTATTGGAGACTTCAACTTGCCCGCTGGTTTGAGGGTGGTAGGGGGTACCACCTTGTGTCTTACCCCATAGCTTTTTAATATATTCTCTAACTGCCTGTTACAGAAGTGTTTTCCCCCATCACTGATCAATAATCTGGGTGTTCTAAATCTAGCTAGCACGTGTTCCTTGAGAAATTTGATCACAATTTTAGCATCATTGTTGACACATGCCACAGCTTCCACCCATTTTGAAACATATTCAATTGCCACAAGGATATACATATTGGCCTGGGACGAGGGGAAGGGTCCCATGAAGTCAATTCCCCAAACATCGAATAGTTCGACTTCAAAAATCCCATTTAAGGGAAGCTCGTCCCTTTTTGTTAAATTCCCGGTTCTTTGGCACTTGTCACAACTTTTGACAAAATTAGCAGCATCCTTGAATAGATGGGGCCAAACGAATCCAGATTAAAGCACCTTCGCAGCCGTTCGCTCAATTCCATGGTGTCCTCCATAAGGAGATGTGTGGCAATGGAAGAGAATATTCCTGGTGTCAGAGTCAGTCACACATCTCCTTAGGAGTTGATCATTGCAATATTTATATAGAAAGGGATCATACCAAAAATAATTTTTTATATCCGCAAAATAAAAAATTTGTTGGTAACTCATATCTTTTGGTATGATTCCTCCTGCAAGGTAATTTGCAATATCAACGAACCAGGGAGGATCCTTTGTAGCTACCCCATAGAGCTTCTCGTCGGGAAAGGATTCACTAATATCTGTCGACTTTTCATGATCAATGTGGGTTAATCTGGATAAATGGTCAACAAGCATATTTTCACTCCCCTTCTTATCCCGGATTTCGAGATCAAATTCTTGTAAGAACAACACCCATCGTATCAAACGTGGTTTCGCCTCTTTCTTTTGGAGGAGATACTTAATGGCTGCATGATCCATATAAACAATAGTCTTAAACCCGATGAGATACGACCTAAATTTAGTAAAAGCAAAAATGACGGCTAAAAGCTCCTTTTTCGTGGTGGCGTAATTTCTTTGAGCATCGGCAAGGAGTTTACTAGCATAGTAAATCGAATAGAATGTTCTCTCTCTTCGTTGCCCTAGAACAGCGCCTACAGCAAGGTCACTCACATCACACATAATTTCAAAAGGTGAATCCCAGATTGGAGCAGAAATTATTGGAGCAGAGATCAAGGCAGTTTTTAGTATATTGAATCCTTTCAAACAATTGTTATCAAAATTGAACTCAGCATCCTTTCCAAGTAATCTACAAAGTGGCATACTTATGTTTGAAAAATTCTTAATAAATTTACGATAAAAACCAGCATGCCCTAGGAAGCTTCTAATTTCTTTAACATTGATGGGAGGATGAAGTTTTTTAATTACTTCAATCTTAGCTTTATCGACCTCTATCCCCCTCCTAGAAATTAAATGACCAAGAACAATACCCTCTTCAACCATAAAATGACACTTTTCTTAATTCAAGATCAAGTTTGACTCTTCACATCTTTTTAACACCTTTCCTAGATTAATTAGGCAATGATCAAAAGAGGTCCCAACCATAGAAAAATCATCCATAAAAATTTCTAAGAACTCTCCTATCATATCAGAGAAAATAGCCATTATGCAGCGTTGAAAAGTAGCTGGAGCATTACACAAACCGAAAGGCATTCTCCTAAAAGCAAAGGTTCCAAAGGGGCAGGTAAATGATGTTTTCTCTTGGTCTTCAGGCATAATCAGGATTTGATTGTATCCAGAATAACCATCAAAAAAATAGAATTAAGAATTTCCTGCTAATCTATCAAGCATTTGGTCAATGAAGAGAAGGGAATAATGGTCTTTTCGAGTTGATTTATTTAATCTCCTATAATCGATGCAAACTCGCCAACCGGTCACAGTCCTAGTGGGGATTAGCTCATTGTTGTTGTTGAGAATAACGGTCATCCCACTCTTTTTGGGAACCACATGTATAGGGCTCACCCAAGAGCTGTTATAAATGGGAAAAATGATCCCAGCATCTAAGAGCTTGATGATTTCCTTGTGAACTACTTCTTTGATGTTAGGGTTTAATCGCCGCTGAGGTTCAATTGAAGGCTTAGAGTTGTCCTCCAATAGGATACGATGCATATACAGAGTTGGGCTAACCCCTTTCAAATCAGCAATACTCCACCCCATTGCACTCTTATGATCTTTTAAAATATTACATAAAAGATTCTCTTGATGTTTAGTTAACAAAGCGGAGATTATTACAGGAAGTAATTTATCTTCTCCTAGGTATATGTATTTTAAATGTAGGGAAAGGGTTTTAATTCAAGTTTATGAGGGAAAATTATCGAAAGTTGAATCATCTTCCTTTCCTAAATTAATTCTTCAATAACTTTCGTTTCAGTGGGAACTTCATATTCCTCACTTCCCATCATTCCCTCTTCTCCCACATCTTCCATTGACCCAGCTTCTTCTAATAAATTGATCTCCCAATAATCCTCATTTAACTTAGAAGGGTATTTCATAGAATCATTTACATGGAATTTAATCTCTTCCTCTCCATAACGCAACCTCAATTCCCCTTTGTCTACACCAATTAAGGTTCGTCCTGTGGCCAAGAAAGGTCTACCTAAAATAATAGAAATCTCTTGATTTTCATCTTCCATGTCCAAGATTATGAAGTCTGCCGGGAAGATAAACTTGTCAACCTTTACAAATATATTTTCCACAATTCCTAAATGAGATTTTACAGATCTATCGACATATTGGAGTAGAACAGAGGTAGGTTTTAACTGATCAATTTCTAGTTTCTTGAATATGTAGAAAGCATCAAATTAACAGAAGCGCCAAGATCACAAAGGACTTTTTGAAAAGATTACATCCAATAGTGCATGGGATAGTGAAACTCCCAGGATCCTTCTTTTTAGTGGGAATTTTTCTTTGAAGAATTGCACTTGTAACAACCCAGGTTGTTATTACCATAGTCAATTAGGACTAATCTTAAGTCTTAAAACTAATCTTAAGTGCTAATTAAGTCAATTGGAGTCAACCTCTAAGACCTAGTCCAAATCAGGAGTCAAACAGATCGAATCCTGATTTCTGAAAATTCAGCAACCCTAAAAGTTGACCTATTTAAATTGACCTCCGATCGAAAAATGGACTTCACCATTATGCTCGTTGACCCCAAATTAGCTCGTTGACCCCGAATATTTTAATAATATTAAATACCCCGAAAATCGAGGTATCAAAATATTCATCGGATCGAAAATCCGACTTCACCAATGCGTTCCTTACCACTCATTTAGCTAAGGGTGAATATTTGAAATTTTTCTGAATATAAATTAATTATTTAATTAATTTAAAGAAACTTAATAATTAATTTAATTAAATTAATATTTAAATTGGACGGCGCCGTCAAAGCAATTAACGCCGTCAGCCCATTCCTTCTTCCGCCATTCGGGCCGTCCGTCAGATCAGACGGACCGCTCCGAACCGTCTGATCAAGATCAGACGGTCTGCGCACCGCCTTCCCCGTCGCCAGCCCTAGGGCTCCACGCGGCAAGCTGTCGCCGCTCCTGGCCAACCCGACGTCTCCCCACGCCTCGGCAACTCCGCCGCACCCTCCTTAACTCTCACCCGAACCCTTAGGGTCGGCATCTGCTCGAGGGCGCGTCGGCTGGAACCCTATCGACGGAACCTCACCTCCTGAGCTCATGATTGTCGGAAATCAGGTACCTTCCTCTCCTCCTGATTCTTCATTTACGCCTCTCTTGTCCGTTATTGCATGCGATTGTTCAATTATGGAGTTCAATATGGTTAGGTCGATCCCAATCCGTGCAATTTTGGGAAGTGGCGAATCATGTCGCCTCGTCGTCCCGGAACGTATAATTAGGGTTCAGTGTACTTGTCGCCGTAGGGCCTCTCCGGCGGCGATCCCGATCCGTCGGGTAGATCTCGGTGAGGTCGACCTCCGGCCATGCGGGCCGAGTCCCCTCGCCGCCGGCAAGGCCGGCGGATGCCTTGCCCTAGCCTCCTCGGCTCAGAGAGTAGCGAGGAAGGCGAAGGGTCGCGCGCTCCTGGGTCGGGCCGAGTCAGCGGGCTCAACCCGCGTCCCTTCAGAACGCGTCACGCGTGGGTGGGCCCGGCGGCCAGCTGGCGCGCTCTGGTTCGCCCCGCGCTGTGCGTGTGGGGCCCGCATCTGCGTTGCGCTGACGCAGCGTGGGGCCCGCGGTCATTCCCGTGGCCAATCCTGGGCCGCCACGTTCCCTGGCGGGCCCCGCTCCCTCTGCCTCGGCCAATGGCAGCTCGCCACGTGGCCATGACGGCCCCACCGCCATAATTGCTGCAGAGAAATAATTTTTTTTAAATAAATATAAACGTGTGTGTGTGTATATATATATATATATATATATATATATATATATATACTTATGTTCAGAAACTTTAGTTTTATATATATATATATATATATATATATATATATATATATATATATATATATTAGGTTTAGTTTAACTAATTAATGTTAAATTTAGGATTAGTAGTTAGGTCAATATATTAATTACTGTTAATTAGTTAGTTAATTATTATTAAACAGTAAAGCTATAGTTAAGATAATTATTAAACAGTAAATTAACTTATAAATTAATCCTAATCTTAAGATTAATAATTATGAATAGATAATTAGTACTTAAATAGTAATTAACTTAACCTTAATTAAATAGTAATAAAATAATATTATAATAATTGATTAACTAATAATTGATAATTAATAGTTAATTAATAATTAATTAATTAATTAATTATTACATACAAAATAATATAAATATTTAAAAATAAATAGATTAGTCATTAATTAATAAATAATTAATATTGATTAATCACAAATTAATTATTAGATAATTACAGAATAATTACAGAAAATATATGACTTTAGATATGAACAGTAATCTAATACAATTGGAATAAATGAATAGTAAAAATAATACAAATTGTATTTTTGAATAGTAAAACTTAGAAGTTTAATAACTTTTTATAGGATGATCCAAATATAGCCAATATAGGTCTTAAAATACTCAGAAAAATAAATATAATCAAATGGCATAATGCAGAATTTAATTTCGGGGTACGTATAACAAAGTGGCATTTTAGGACCTCTTTAGGACCCCATAACTTTTGACCCAGTTATCAGAATATAGTCGATATGGGTCTTAAAATACTCAGGAGAACAGCCCCATCACCGTAGTAGTATTAGTTTTTCTATTTGGACAATAGGATAAAAAGTCAACCCTAGAATTTAGAGTTGACTTTAGTGAAAAATGACCAAATTACCCCTAAAATTCAAATAACCATAGCTTGGTCAATTCAACTCCAAATTCAAAAATTCAAGATGCTAGCTAATCTAGAATTTTAATGTCACCAATAAACTGAAATAACATTTAAGTTCTGAACTCTAGAAATTTAGAAAATGACCAAAATACTCCTAGCCTTAGTTAGGTCATAACTTGACCATTTGAGATCCAAATTGGGTCTACTCCCTACCAACATACTGAGTATATTATAGGGAAGCTATAGAAACTAAGTTTGCTGAAATTGGACTTCAAACGGAAAAGTTCGGTTTTTGTCACCCATTGACCGACTCGAATTTACCAAATTTCCCTTCAGACTTAAAACATTCATAATTTAGTCATTTGACCTCAGAATGCAGTGTTCTTGGACTCTATGGAATCCTTGAATAGTAACCTACAATAAACTGCATAAAAACTTAGTTTTTAGTAGAGTGAAAATCACTTAAATGCCCTAAGTCAAAAATATTAGTTTGAACCTGTATGACCCGTTTCTCGTCCGAATTGGACAAACTTACTGTCTATCCACAAGTTAAATAGTAATGAATCATATAGAAAAGAGAAACTCCAATTTGGGCACTTAAATTAAAAGTTGACTTTTTGGACCCTAAGTAGGGGCAAAATGGTCATTTTGCCAAAAATTTAGAATAAATATCCTTAGCCTTTAATTAGTCTTTTAAAATACTAAAACTAACTTTATAACCATATTAGTGACCTTTAAGTAAAATCCATAGTTAGGTCAGATTTCAGAATTTTCCTAAGTCTTTAACACTACTACACCTTAAGGATCCCTTCCTGAGACTAGAACTATATCATATGGTTGATTTTATTCATGGGGTTTTTCAATAAATGAATCCTCAGTTTTAATAGTTTCTAGAATTTTTCAACTTATTTTTGATTATTTTATCTTTTAACCTTAGATCTAAGATAGGAGATTTATCCTATTAAGTGTGATTACTTAATAGGGTTGGCCTAAATTATTAAATCACTTAGAATGAAACTTAGATCTTAGGTCTTATCCTTTGAGATTATGTGATTAAGCCTAACCTTGTGGTGTTTAATCCATAATCTATAGTTTAGAAGTTTTTAGTTAGAACGTCTAAAATTATCAAATATGTCGTAATGATTTGTTACTCAATTTTTATAGTCGACTTTGATTTGGTATATTAGGACCTAGCTAGTCCTAATATTTTGTAACTTTTAAGAATGAGTTTCCAAGTTACACTTGGTATGTGTGAAAATGGTGATCTTGAACTTGTGTGATTTAGAATAGTAAGAACGAATAATAGAGAACAGATTATATCACCATATTAGTAGAGTCCCTCGCTTATTTTGATATTTTGTGCCACGCATTCCTTGTATATTTGAGCTTACTTCCTTGGACATTTCATATAAGATAATTTTGTGCATGAAAATGAAAACTTAGAATAATAGGATAACAGTTGCCTTTGGGTCCGGTTTATGGTGATTATGGTGCACATTTGCGCCGATGGACAGGGGTAAGGTGAGATCATGATGCCTAACATTCTCATTAAGGAGAGTGTGTTAGGCTTGGGACCCGTATAGTCTTGCAGACGTGTTTGACTCCTCAGTTATTTCTAATAGTTATCCATAGAAATAAAAGTAAAATAACTAAAATATGTTGCATATATATTGTCTGCCTCTTCAGTCATGCAGTATGTTCAGTATGGTTACAGATTGAGATATTTATATTTATATATGGGCCAGTTTGGCCAAATTTTCTGATATGGCAGTCAGTATACAGAGTTTGATGTGCAGTTTTAATATTTGGCTATGTTTTGGCATTATTTATTTAGTCAGTTATTTTTTTGTACAACTATTATACAGTAGGATGTTAGATTTTGTTGCTATTTATATGTATCACTACTGAGATTTATTATTGTAATTTGCATATTTTATTTGATCATCAACATGTATTAGGATGTAGTATTTTCTTTCAGCATTTGTTTAGTTACTTATATTATATGCCCTATTTTGTTTACTTCGCTTGTAAGGCATATAGTAGATAGAGGATCCAGCACCTGAGGAGGAGCTATTTATAGAGGAGGAGCAGCAGCTCAGACCAGAGCATATCTAGTCCTTAAACTTATTGTGAGGATGAGTGCCTTTACATTTACTTTATATTGAACTTTAATTATTGTAATAATACAGGTACCCTTGACTTTGTATTTGGATTTGTTTGCTTATATTCTGAGTTATATTTTGCATTTATATTACATTGTGATGCTTATATGTTATTTATTACTTCCGCACTATGTACCTTTACTTATATAGTGACTGTTAGATTGATTCTGTGTTAATTCTTCCCTAATCAGGTGGATTGTGGAGTCTATCCTAATTCAATAGTAAGTGAGGGGTTAGCTAGAGTGACACTCCACCCTTAACCTAATCCTTGGTGGATTAAGGGTGAGGGGCGCCACAGCACTGCATTCCTCAGTTAATGACATAGTCTCATTTTCATCAATCTTCCTTATCTTGAATAAGATGCCTTTCATAAACTTGGCATAACTAGGTATTTGTTCGAGGGCTTCAACGAATAGGATATTGATGTGAAGAGTTTTAAAAGTCTCAAGAAATTTTTGATATTGGACATCGAGTTTCTCCTTAATCATACGCTGATGATAAGGTATATGAGGAGTTTCCTTAGGTGCGTCTCTATGTTCATCCCTTGCGGCATCCCTTGCCACAATCTCTTCTGTCCTTATTGTTTCTTTTTCTTCTTTTTTCTCTTTAGATTTAGCGATATCTTCGCTATTCTCTTTTCTCACGATCTCATGAACAACCCTTCCACTTCTTAAGGTGATTGTGTTACCTGATTAATTTTCATATTCCCTGATCACCCTGACTAGTGAAGGTTGTTCTAGCTGCTTTATTATATATATCAATTTTTGGTCAATTCTTTTAACCATCTCCTCTTGTCTGAGGAGAGTGTGTTCATGCCTGTTTAGTGTGGCATCAATTTTATTCATAAATTCAATAGTAGAGTTTCTAAATTCTTTTAGAGAGTTTTCGAATCTTTCATCATTCCTTTCATGATTCATGATTATATTAACATCTCTCAATTCTCCATCATTCTCCTGTAAATGGCTTATATAACCATATTATAGCCTCTTAGTAAGTTTGGAAATTTGATTTTGCAGTTCTAGGATTTTCTGTGAGTTTTTTAGTGAATTACACTCTTTTTTATCCTTGGAATCATTCCTTAGAAGTGGCCATTGGTAAGCGTTGTTTGTCATTTCTTCTAAGAGGTTATAGGCTTCCTCTTGGGTTTTTCCACTAATGGATCTCCCGACGGCTGCATCAATGAGTGTCCTCGTCGGAGCATTCAAACCATTGTAAAAGGTTTGCACTTGCATCCAGAGAGGGAACCCATGATGCAGGCAACATCTGAGGTACTCCTTAAAGCGTTCTCACTCATCAAAGAGAGTCTCACCTTCCATCTGAGAAAAGTTGGTGATCTCAATTTTCAACCATGCAATTTTAGCGGGAGGGAAATATTTGGCTAAAAATTTCTTAGCCAAATTGTCCCAAGTACGGATAGAATCGCTTGGTAAAGAGCTGAGCCAACTCTTGGCTCTATCTCTCAGTGAGAAAGGAAATAGCCTCAACTTAACTGCGTCTTCGGAGACGCCGTTAAACTTGAAGGTATCACATATTTCAAGGAAGGTTAAAATATGTGAATTTGAATCTTCGGTGGCTAATCCTCAAAACTAATTATTTTGTACCATACTCAACGTAGAAGGTTTGATTTCAAAATTATGAGCTTCTATATTTGGCCTTACAATCGCATGGGGAATGCCCCTAACAGTGGGCCGCATAATCTCTAAGTGCTTTACTCCTAAGCTCTTCTAAGTTTTCAGTGAAAGTGTCCATCACAATTTGTTCGTTTGATAAGTTTTGTTCTCGCGTAGCTTGTAAGTATGTTCGTTCTATTTCATGATCAAATAGATATTCAGTACAGACTCTTTTACTCATACAAGTTTCAATAAAACTTATCAAGAACGATTTAGCAATAAAGATCAAATAGATATATTTTGAAAATAAAAATAAACAAAAAAATATAAACTGTTAGCTTGATAATTATAATAGAAAATGTAAAACTACTAATATAAAAAAATATCAAATGCTTAAATTGCTAGCTACTTATAGATTATCTTTAGTTCAAATCAAAAACCAATCCCCGGCAACAGCGCCAAAAATTTGACAGACTGTAAATACACGTCTGCGCTTGCACACAAGTGTACGTGGTCTGAAGTAATAAGTGAAAAGTCTGACTTTCCGGGAATTTATCGAACCACAGAGAATTGGTTGATTTGGCACTAAAGTATATCTATTCCCACTAATGTTTAAGCTATAGTATGTATTGGTTGGTTGGTCTAAAATTAGCATGAATATTCACTAAGTAAAATAGCAAGATTAGAGAAAGAGGAGAGTTGGGCTCATCCCACATGCAATGATATAATACTTATGTAGATTTATTTCTCAAGCTTTATCATTTAGTTTAATTGAAATCAAGTGCACATTATATTCTTTAGTCTAGCTCAAAGGCTTACAAGTTTAAATCTCGTGAACAAAATGAATTCACATTCGGTTCTACTTTAGCACAAAGATTCTTGTAAGATTCTTGAGATTTAAAATTAATTCATTTTCTCCTTATTTAAGGAGAGTTTAAATTTTCTTAAAGCTCAAGATCTCACAAGCATTGATTTTCCATTATGAGCATCACTTCACATCTCACATAGTTGAGATGAGAGAATCACATGTTGGGCTCAATGACTATGTCACTTAGTTCATGAGCACTCAACACTTTATTTCTCAATCTCAATTATGTGGAGCTAAGGAGCTTAATTAGTGGGTCTTAGTATCACTTGCATCAACTCTTTGGTTGAGCTTAGATTGATGTGCATTGAGCTCAAGAACCTTCTCACATGGTTCTAAGTTTCCATGCACTCAAAATCTAACATCCAACCTAAGGTGAGCTAAGGAGCACAAGATAATTAGATCTTGGATTCTTTAGTTATTTTCTCATAAACACATCAAGACTAATTATATAGAAATTTCTTAGTATGGCATTTAAATCACAAATACATTATGCTTGAGAGAAAACATTCATACATCATGCAAAATGGGACTTCATCCCAACCCTCCCTAAGGGGAGTTTAATTACTCATTACACAAGAAAATAAGGAAGATACATACATAGCAAAAGACTTTTTCATGGTCACTAAAAAGAAAATACAATATTGAGTTTAGAAGATACTAGGAACGCTCCGTAGAAGTTCCCCGGAATTCTTCTTCTCCTTCTAAGTACCTTCTCCTTAAATTGCTAGTGCTGTCTTCTTCCTCTTCTCCCTTTGCAAAAGCTTATCTTGCCACTCATGGAGAGTTCTCTATTCCTTTGGCTCTCCTCTTTACTTAAGGAATTTTTGTTAAAATTGTGAACCCTCCTCTAGTCAAGAGGAGGGGTATTTATAGGAGAGGGGGTTGCATGCTCCTCTCTTCCATAAGCAACTTGAATTTCCATTAAAAATGTTGAATTCATAATTATATTAATTTTTAATTTAGGATAAGGTGACAATAATTTCATTTCTTTAGCCACAACATCACCTCAAAGCTTATAAAAATGGTTGCTGCAGGAAATGATGGCTGGAGACAACATTCAGGATAAAGGTCATGTCTTTAGCCGCATTAAATGCATTGTCTGGGAAAAATTTCGGCGGGCCGCTGCAACGCGCTGCAGCGCGCAGTAGCAGGCTGCGGCGTGCTTTAGCATACCCTGGTCTTTAGAAATTTTAGCTAAGTCCTCCGCTGTAGACCGCTGCAACGCGCGACCGCGCGCTGTAGCAAAAATACTGTTCAATTAGTTCTTTTTCCAGATTTTATAGAGAGAAATATTTCTGCGGCATACCGCTCCAGCACGCAATCGTGCGCTGGAGCGGTCAATTCCGCGAAAAACATTATTCAATTAGTTCGGCGGCCTGATTTATATAGCCAAGACCTTCGCGATAAACCGCTGCAAGCGCGCGACCGCACGCTGTAGCAGTAAATTCCGCAAAAATACTGTTCAATTAGTTGGGCGGTCCCGATTTATTAGGTTAACTATTTTCACGGTAAACCGCTGCAGCGCGCGACCGCGCGCTGTAGCGGTGAAATCCGCAAAAATCACTATTCAATTAGTTGAGCCCCCCCTTTTAGTAATCATAAGTATTTTCGCGGTAAATCGCTGCAAGCGCGCTATAGTGGTGAATTCTACAAAAATCACTATTCAATTAGTTGAGCCCCCTTTTAATAATCATCAGTATTTTCATGGAAAACCGCTGCAGCGCGCGACCGCGCGCTGTAGCGGTGAATTTCGCAAAATTACTATTCAATTAGTGGGGAGCCAGTTTAATAAGTTTAAATATTTTCGCGGCAGTCTGCTGCGGCGCGCGACCACGCGCCGCAGCGCGCTGTAGCGGAATTCTTTGTTTAAAAAATTGCATAAATGCCCTGGAGCTATTTTGGATTCCATTTCCTGAAAAAGATAGAAAAATTTGATTTAAGAGCAGCAAAAATATCTTAAATAAATAAAATTTTCCCTTTATTTTAGGTATAATTTATGAATTCATCATTATTTTTATTTAATTAGGGAAGTTAATAATAAATTTTAGCAAGTAAGGCATATTATCCTTAGAGCTTTTCAAACCTAAATTAGGATATTTGACAAATTATTCAAATTATGGGATTTAAGACTTAAACTAATTCTAAATCAATTTTATTACTATTTTTAATGATTTAAGATATATTTTAAGGGTTAAGAAGACTTAGCCTAAATTTGGGCAAAATGACTATTTTGCCCTTACTTAAGGGTCCAAAAAATTGTTTTTTAATTTAGGTCTCTAAAATGGATTTTCTTACTTCCAAATAATTTCTTATTGTCTAACATGAAGATAGACAGTAAGCACCTTGCAAGCTTCTCAACTGAGTCTGTTTGCCATATATGAATGAAATGAGCGGATTTGGTCAACCGATAAACTATGACCCAAATCGCATCTACTCCGAATCTTACAGGAGGCAATCCCATAATGAAGTCCATTGATATATCTAGTCATTTCCTTTCGGAAATTTTAAGCGGGTGAAGCAGACCACCGGGTCTTTGATGCTTTCTGCCTTGACTAAATTGCAAGCGTGACACTTTGTGATGAACTTAGCCACACTTTTCTTCATCTCTAGCCACCAGAAGGATTGTTTCGAAGAAGAGTTGTTATATGGATTGTGATGGGAGAAGATTTGTTCTAGAAATAATTGCTTCTCATCGGCACATAAAAAGAAGGAGATGACTCTTCAAAGAACTTGCTGCAGTGCAGATGTTGAGTAAAAATCACTATATTAGCTAATAAATTATTTTTCTTTCGATAATAATGTAGTTTTACGCATACAACAAGAGAAATACTTGAGTCTGTGCACTATTCTTTCGCATTTATTTGGGTAAAGATTGAGAACCTTAATATCTCAAAAATTCTTATCTTATTCTCTAAAAAGTATCATGGAAGTGAAAGTGCCTAAGAAAAATTTTTAAGTGAATTTTTCATTCTCATCCAATCGTATATTTAATACTTAATTTTTTAATTTTTTATATAATTTATTTTGTAATGAATATTTGATTTTTTGTGCGAAATATTATTATAAAATTATTTTTATTTATAAATATTAGCAAGATAAAAGTAAAGATTTATAAAATTGTTTTCAAAATTGTTATTTTGGAAATAAATTGTCATTATATTACTATTTTATTTGAGTGTTACTTCAAATTCTAATTACACCATTAATAATATATTGAGTATCTCATCCCTAATGTTATAGGGATAATAATATATATTTTCTTAAATTAAAAATTTTAAATATACAAAAATATAATTGATGAAACTTAAATTATAATACCAGATGATAAATCTTATAATTTGAGAATAAAATACACATGTACGTGGTACGAGTGATAAGCCTAGCAAATTTCAAAAATAAGATATCTCATTAAAATATAAATTAATTTTTTTATTAGGAATAAGAATTAAATTCATTTTAACTTTAAAAAAAAAATTATAAATATCAATATTAAAAAAAAAACAAATTATTTAGATTTAACATCTAAAAAACTAATCATGCCAAAAAAAAAAAGCAAACAACTTTTTTTTCAAGCAGTACTATAAATAAAGCCGAGTATTCGGGCAAAAAGATTTTGTAGAAGCCAGGATCACTATCTGAAGTCTCGCGCTTTTGTTCGGGTTTTCATGGCGAAGCCTAGGAAACCAAAGAGCGACGAACAAAAACTAGAGAGTTCTGGAGGAGTCGCTCTCCACCAGAAACTATGTATATCAGTTGACATGGAGAATAGAAGAATTTACGGGTAAGGGCATTGCCTTTCCTTTCTGATCTCTAGGGTTATTTTTATCAATTATGCCCTGAATGATAAAATTTTGATTCGAGGGTCCTATACGTGTTTTATTTCCATGTTTCTTGTTTGATCTGGTCCATTGTCCATTGATAGTGGAGCGAGTACGATTGCACCTAGTTAGGGCATTTTACCATTAGAATAAAAGGGAAAATGATTTTTGAAACCATGTTTTCTTGCTTGCTATCTGGGGAAGCAGAAGCCTCAAAAATACATATGTCATGATGTGCTAGCTCGCACTAAAACGTGGGCGTTATTGTATTGATTGAGCTGTGTACTTATTAGATAAAAACGTCGTTCATTGGATTATAATTTTAATTGAACGAAACTGCAAATGTGAAAGCTGTATGAACTTTTTTGGAGCATATTAATTATATTACATTTGATAATTATGTGGCCGTGGAATCCTGTAATGTTTTTTCTTTATTTAAGGCATGAGTTTCTCTTTTTCTCTCTTCTCTTTTTCTCCATCCCTCCCTCTTTGGTATCTCTGTCCCTTTTTTCATTGTTAAGATGCGTGCTCTCGAACAAACATTTCATTCATAGTTTGAAATATTTAGGATTAACATATTTATTTGGGACGTCTAGATTACAAACTTCTTTATGCTTTGTCATGTTATCTCCCAATAACAAGGTTTTAGTTCACTGAAAGATTATATTAACATGTTCATTACTTTGGGGGCATTTAGGTTTTGTGACATCTTTTATCAGAATTAACTTTCAGCCATTTGTTAACATGGCATCTCCAACCACATTAAGCCCCTCCTCTCTGCGATTGGTGTTACTTGGCTTTGTCGTTGCTGAACCTCGAGCTTCCTATTCGGTTTATTATTGTACCCAGTCTCAAAGCTTTTCATTGAGTACCTCCAAATAAGGTTTTCAGGACATGTTTCTTGACGGCATGCGTACATATAAAAACTATTATATTTTTGAATGAATTTGCACATAATCATATATCTAACTTATTTAAAATTTTTAACATTAGGTGGATAATCCCACCTGAAGTGCTGGATTTAAAGATAACATTGAACCTAAAAATAAAGTCTAATAGTACCTTTTTCTTGATATACAATATCTTTGAAAAGTATGCTAGCATCATATTCAACAAATATTATAATAACCTTGGCATCATAATATCTATACATTTCTATAAACTGAAGCATACCAGCCAATAGATTTAATCTTTCATTTGTAGCATCACTTAATTCTCACTTATAGAAGAATAAAGGGCAGCCTTGTGCTTGGAATGTCCCGCCAATCTTGAGTTTGGGTAGATTAACTTTTAATGAAGTTGAATTTTGAAATGTGTTTCTATGCATAGCTTGTAACATGGGAAATTGCCTTGTACAATAAATGTGATCGACACATTTTTGCTAGATGTAATCATTTGTTTGTGCACCGTGAGATTTGTTGTTCTTATAACTATTTCAAGGTTTCCTTTGTAGAGGAACTGTGGTAATTCTGTACTTTTTCATGATACACCAAAGATTTTAACAGGATGGACTTTGGGGAAAAAGATTTATGTTATATTTATATCAATGCATATATTTAATATATGGTATTTTTGTCTAATGTGTTTCTCATATTTTCATAATTGTTTTTCAATAACGAATGCTATGACTAGAAATAACACTTTTTATTGTTTTAAATGTGAATGAATCTTAATGCAAATTTGATCTGCAATTGAAATTAACAAAAGAAGGTGAGGAAATATAATGGGTGTTATAAATGATGATAAGAAAAGTGGCATTTTATGGTAACATGAAGATGTTTGATATCAAGAAAACACTTACATTTTTTTCTTGGTTAAATATAAAATAACCATTATTATTGTTGCATCAATCTAAAATAATTGATTTTGATAGCATGAAAGTTCAATTTAATTCAGCTCATTGGCTATGCTTGCTTCTTTTTTTTTTTCATAAGATACTCTCTTTTTTTTATTCAAGCATCACTTTTTTGTATTTTTGTAGCATGAAAAGTGGGCATCACTTTTATTATTGTTGCATCAATCCATTTAACAGAACTATGCTAAAAGTATTATTATGCATAAAATTTTTGAAGTGCAGGCCTTTTTTAAAACTTTGAGTTACATGGAATTTTTATAAATTTAACAAAAAAAAATGATTCTCTTACTAATAAAGCAACGAGGGTTTGAAAGTTCAATGACTAATGCTGATTGACGAGGGACGAGACAAGTGTAGGGTCGTTGTGGCTTTTCTTACTTGTCTAGTGTGTGGCATGAGGGTTTTTGGCTTTAAATGAGGGTGCAAGACGTTAGATCTTTAGGATTTTTGTAATAGTGCAAGGTAGCAAGGGGATTACCAAATTGAGGTTGAGGTTGAGAGTTTAAAGCTTTGAGCACTGATTGCATTAAAGTGTGGAGGATGCATGCCTTGCAGGGTTTGAAGACATGTTAAATGTATCCCTAGATTCTATTTTGGTCAAAATAAGTCAATTTTAGATTTCATCAGTCAACATGTGTGGCATTCTCCGCTGCAATCATTATTTTAATGCAAATCAACATTTTAGATTCTTTGAGCTTGCCAAAATCTCAATGACTATATTATGATATATGCCATTACAATAAAGTGGAATTGGAAGTCAATAAAATACATCACAATAATTTGTTGCTACTAATTTTATGCTATAAAATAAAGTAATTATCAAGTTTCTCAAGTATGATGTAGTCTTCATTGCAAAAAAAAAAAAACTCATTTTCAAAGCGTTTTGTAGACATAACTCTTGTCAAATTTAAATTCACAGTGAAAGCTTTCCACACTGTTCTTTGTCAACCAGCCATTGTAGCTTTTCCTTTGCAAAACCATTACATTCACTTGCACTTGAAAATTTTTGACAAATGTGGATGAGTAGAGCCCAATACGTCCCAATGATCACCAATACTTTAACTCAAGGCAATGAAACAAAATGCTTGCACACAATAATAAATAAAATATGTCGAACAACTGATATTGGCATAAACATATATAAAATTTAAATAAAGCTCACAAAATTCTTAAACAACTATATTGTAAAAGTGTATATATATTTATTGAATGAAAGCTAATTAGAACAAAGCCTCTTATATATATTAATGTGAAACTGAACACAATCATTTATATTTTCATGATAATTTATTTTTTTATTTAATGTTTGTTTGGCACATTAACCTACATGTTTCAAACACGGTACTGTACAACTACAGAATTAAAGACAATGTGTTTCAAAAAAGTTATTAGCTGGTGACTGTAGTTGTTTGTGTGATTGGGCATTTACTAAAATGCACTTACAATATAAATCACTTAAAATCTTAGTTGAGTATTTAGCACTTGTCAACCTAAATGATGCATTATTCCTTTCTCGTGCAACGACACTAAACAGAGCATAAGCTCATTTGTGCCTTCATTCAACATATCACATTATTTTAAAGTTATAGTGCCACAATTATTTAATTATTTTCGAAAGTTGTCATTAGTTCACAAAATACTTTATTTATTAAAATTTCACTTATTCCCGATGTATCATTGTTTTTATTCAATCTTGAAATGGCTACATTTTACATTTAATTAGTAATTGCATAAATACCACTTTTGAATATTCTAAGGATATTTTATGGGCCATAATCCTATTGAAAATGCTACTTGTATACTTTCAATGTAATACTTCATTTTCTACATATTTTATGTGCATTCTCAAAGATTTGCATGCATAAATACATGATAATTACAAAAGTTGCATTACATAGTTTTCAAGTCTCATCTCCCTTTATTTAAAATAGAATCCTATGAGTATAACATGCAAAATTAATTAGGATATTTATAGAATAGTGCGAGGTTTGTTATTGTATGCACAAATTAAAACATCAACTAATTTTAAAATGCTATAATCATGGTTTGATTAACCAATAGATATTCCAAAACTAAGCACAAATTCATGGCAAAATAATTTAGATTAAAAAAGAATAAGAAATTTTATTAGATTATGCAAAAAATTTTTAAATATGGTAGGAGTTAAGAACAATGCTGGAAAAAATGGCACATATTGGAAGAAACAAAATTTAAGACAAAAGTTTCTTGTCTAAGTTAAAAGTCCAATGTTTGCTCTTTTGTTGATTCGAGATTTCAAGCATTGAACATAAGCTTCTCAAAATAGGATATTAATAGAGTAGGGAGTCGAGGTTGACGACTTGGGTTCGAGGAAGAAGTGAGGCAAAAGAAGAGAAAAATGTGTTTTATGCTTGGAATTGATATTTGTATGGTTTAGAGAGTTGGGATATCTATAGGCCCCAAAGAACTAACGGTGAAAGTTCTTGGGATGTTTATAGGCCCCAAATAATTGACCATAAAATTGCTCTAAATGTCATTTGGCAAAATTTTAGCATATGATATTGCAGCACTATTCTGATGTGATTGCATTGTGATCCATTCATTTTTGTGCGGTTTTGGCTCAAAATTCTGCAAAGCTTTTGGGTTAGACATTGCGGTGTAATCTTATAACATTGCTACTTGATGTTGGTGCATGACGCATTAAACTGCATTGTGGTTTACTCATGAAAACAGGATTCTACAACTTGAACTGGTTCATATAATAAATGAGTCTAAAATTGCAACACAAACTTGACTTGCCTATTATTCAGGTTATCCAAACACATATTTTCCAAGTCATGATCAAGTTGTGTTATCGTTTAATTAATTTTGATTAATCACACTTAATAAAAAATAATTAAAATTTTAATTTAATCAACCTATCCCATGAATGATTACCCACTTATGGCCTTAGTCAAGATTACCAAGCTTATTCCAAATTTTATAAAAAACTTCTATATTACCCATAAGATATTATATTTGCTTGAACCTCTGAATAACTTTGGTGTATGCTATTTCTTTTATGATACTCTAAACTTATTTTTGCCAGCCATGTACCTGAAGTTTTTCTTATTGTTCATTTTTTGTTTATTGTACTTTGCTTAACTTAGAGAGATGATACGGTACAGTTTGTCAACAAGAAAAATATGAAATTATTATTTTTGGTATTACTTCTGTTCTAGTAGATTTCTTACCATTCGTCTTACCAAGCCTTTTTGTTACTTACAAGGCACACTGAAATAAAAGTTGTTGTCCCAGAGAGTGGCGACATTGCTTTACTTGCAGAAAACATAATAATCAGCAATATAACTGTAGATGGGCAGGATGCTGAATTTGAGTGCTTTCCTCATTGCGAGCTTGCTGATGATGAGGGCAGTTGGTGCTCAGTATCTTGCTCAAAGTCAGCTGCTGACGTTGCATGCTCAATTTACTTCTCATCTCTGAATAGAGAAACATCTCCAAGTCTTATTATTAGATGCTGTAATAAATCAAAAGAGTCGCAAAGCTATCTGGAACAAAATTTGCCAGAGAATATTATTCAGAATTCTTGTGAAGAGCAGGTTGTTAATGCTTGTAGTGAACATCCAGAGGATAAGGTGAATTAACTGGTTTGTTTGCATTTATTCACTTAAATGATTTATAAGATGTGTCATCAAAGACGTTCCTCTGGTTTCGATTAAGGTTTAGTTTATTGTTTGACGCTGCAGAATGTGAAGATAATTTGTATAGATTACTGGTTAGATCAGGTAGACACTGGAATTCACTTTGGGGAACATATTCTTCATACTGATAATCAGATAAAACGTGTCCATTGCTGGTTCCCCTGCATGCATACGTTTTCACAGAACTGCTTGTAAGTTTACTCTTACCTTGTTAAACAAAATATTGTCATTTTTATGCGTAATAGATGTTAATGACCTAGATTTTGTGATTCTGGCACTGTTTAGGTTTGACCTTGAGTTCACAGTTAGTTCTAATTTCGTTGCAGTCAGTAATGGTGATTTGCTGTATCAGGTATGTATTGATAGATTGACTACCTATTTCAATATATTATATAGATATTTGTGAATTCTACCTTCTTGATGCATTACCTTTTGATTTAGTAATTTTTTTGCTATAACAAGAGCTCCATTTCTTAGTTCCCTTGAATTTTCTGAGTGATGAAGTTGCTTGTGCATTCAAGTGCTTTATGTGACACACCGTAGGTGGTTTTAGAAATTTCATACTTATTGTGCAATGCTAACCCTTAGTTTCAAATATAATAGCCATTCATTTAATTATTACAAAAAAGTGTTTTGGACAATTTCATGTCTAACTTTGCATCTCAGTTTGTTTTTAACCTAGAATTGACATGACTTGTATTGTGTTTTTCCGGAACTTAAAATATTGAGAAAGAAAATAATGTGAGATAGAGATGTAAGAATGGGAGATGGTTTTTTTTCAGCACATTTAGCTAATAGAAGGTCATGATGCATGCTTTTCGCTTCAACAACTGATGATAAAGATGCATTTGGTTCAACATGAATTTAAATCTGTTTGGATTACCAGATACATTACATTCAAAAGCTCATCACCAAGATATTTACTAAATAGACGCCTTAAATTTTAAACATATTACTATTTTGACTACTTTTCATCATTAAAAAAGTTTAAGTATGTTTAACATTAATTGTCAGTGGTCAATTGGAGCTGGTGAGATGACTATTCGCAGATCATTTAGGATGATCTTATAGGCTGAACATATCAGGAAAGAGTTTGTGAGAAGGGGCAACATGGTGAGCTTGTGCGGGCACTGAGGAGTCCGTCATTGAGGGCATTGAGGGTTGAAATTAGCTGGGAGGGGGCTTTAGGAAGGTTTTTAGCATTGTGATGGCATGGAGATGATAGTTGCTCAAGTGTGATTGGGAGTCGCATTGCCCAAATGTAGTGAAAAGTGTGCAAAGGCTATTAGTAAAAAATTTTGTATTTGATTCTAATTTAAGGTTAGATAATTGAAATATTGGCACTTTTACTGATAAGTTTTTTTTAATTCATTGATATTATGATAAATAAGAAGATTAATATATCATGCCTGCAATAAATTAAGTGGTAGGAGAGAGCAAAATAAATTGATAGTTTAGGTTTTAAACTCTGATACTTTAGTAAGACTCACCTTAGGAATGATGTGGTATTATTCTGGATAAGAATTTAAAGGATAATATAGTGAAAGTTAAATTGTTGGGAGATTAATTATATTTTAAAAACTTATAATCAATGTAATAGCTTTTAATATCGCATGTGTTTATGCCTTTCAAATAGGATTGGATGTGTGTACTAAAGAAAGATTTTGGCATAATTTGAATAAGTTGGTTTAAGGAACACCTTAAGAGGAAATGCTTTTTATATGAGGAGATTTAAATGGATATGTTAAAGGGGTAATTAAAGAATTTAATAATATACTAGGTGATTTTAGTTTTTGAGAGATTAATGAAGAAGGAGAATGATTTTGGAGTTTTTCATAGTTTATAATCTTATGATTGTAAACACATTTTAAGAAAAGGAAGGAATATATTAATACTTATAAAAATGAAATGTCTAAAAATTAGATTAATTATTCACTTAAAAATAATTGTTATTCTTTAAGGATTGTAAGATTACCCATATCATTTTTTGGTTTTGATTTTTAAAATTAGGAGTAATAAAAGTAATATTAAACTTAAAACATATTCTAAAATTAGATGGTGTAATCTTAAGAAGGATAATATAAATTTTTTTAAGAGTGAAATTTTAAAATTTGGACAGTAGGGTTTTGACGGGGTGCTAATATTTTGTGGAATATTATTGCTAGTTGTATATACAAGGTATCAATTAGATTACTTAGTGAATCAAAAGGGGAGTACTTAATAATAAATATGTATAGTAGTAGAAATTTGATGTTCAGGTTAAGATTAAAGATAAAAAGCATGCTATAAAAATTTTTAAATGTAAGACTTGGTAGAATTGGAAGTAATATAAACTAGTTTATCATTAATCCAAAATAGCTGTTTGTGGTGTTAAGAGTGCAAATTTGAGAATTTATATAATAAATTAGGCACCATCAAGGGAGAGAGTCACATTTATAAGCTAGCCAAATTAAGTGATAATGTAACTAAATATTTGATTCATATTAAATATATAAAAATGATTAAAAAATTATTGTTAGGGATGAAGATTTTCAATGTATACGAATGGATTATTTTACTAAGCTTTTTAGTATATGTTAAACCAATAGATTTAATATGAGTGATTTTAAAGGCTATAAAATTATATTATTTTAGTAAAGTTGAGATTTGGGATGCTTTAAAGATGACAAAGAGTGAAAAGTAGTAGGATCAAATAAGATATATTTTGATGTATGAAAATATTTGGGTGAGCAAAGAATTTCTTGGCTTACCTAAAAAGTTATTTAATATTATTTTGAAAACTAAAAAGATGCAGATGTGGAGAAAGAGCATTAATATACCTATTTACAAGAATAAAGATGATGCTCAAGATTGTGTATATATAGATGAATCAAGTTAATTTGTCATACTTTAAAACTTTAAGAGAGTAATTAAATTCATATTATGGAAGCCATACATATTATTAAAGAGGTTTGATGGAGAAATTTAGAGAATAAAATAAGATATTAATTCAATTTTTATTGATTGAAAATATTTGTGATAGAGCACAAGATAAGTTCTTTGGATAGCTTTGGAGTGAAAAGGGATTTGTGTTGGCATATATTGATGTTATTCGAGATATGTATAATGGGGCTGGAACACGTGTTTGATCGCAAGGTGGCTTGTTTAATGATTTTTTTGTTTTTATTGAATTACATCAAGGCTCAGTTGTTAGCATATATCTTCTTATTTTAATAATGAATATTCTTATTGAGCACATTTAAGAGGAGATTTCTTGATGCATGTTATTTGTTGATGATATTTTATTAATTGATAAAACTTGGGATAGAGTTAAAACAAAACTTGAGTTATGAATGACTATTTTAGAATCCAAAGGTTTTTGTCTTAGCATATCAAAAATAGAACATTCGGAGTGCAAGTTCAATGGTATTAGAATCCCTAATCTTGAGGACATAACTATTATGGACCATGTGATCAAGGAGAGTGAGAGATTCAAGTACTTGGGTTGAATTATGCAAAGCAATCGCGAGTAGAGAGTGATGCTATTAATAGGATCCAAGATGATTGGATGAAATGGAGGAGCGCTTCTGAGGTGTTGTGCAATCTGAAAATCTCACTCAAATTTTAAGGAAAATTTATTGAGTAGCTATATGATTTGCTATGTTATATGGGGCTGTTTGTTTGCTAACTGAGAAGAAACTTATTTATAAAGTAAGTGTTACAGAGATGGTGATGCATAGGTGGATGCGTGGGTATACTCGTAAGGATCGGATGAGAAATAAGTTTATTTGCAACAAGGTTGGTGTAGCTCCATTAGTGTATAAGATTAGAGTATGCCTCGTTAGATGGTTCATGTGTATTAAGTGTAGACCGTGCAATGCTCCTATTAGAAAATTTAAGTTTAGAAATTTCTCCGATATTAGAAGAGGAAGAGGAAAACCTAAAAAAACTTAGGAAGTAGCTATTATGAATTATTTCTCTACTTGGAACTTAGAAAGGGCTTTTATTTGATGGCATGCAATGGAAGCAAAGATTCATGTATTTGAATTCGCCTAGTGGTTGTAAGGCTTGGTGTTGTTGTTGTTGTAATGGAACCCCCCTTTAATTGTTCCATTCGTGATTTCTTCCTCTTCTAAAGCTACGCTTGAAAATAGTAGCCAAACATTAATTTATAGTAAGCTGCTAACTTACTAGTGATTGGTGGTCTTTTTATTATGTTTAATTTCTTAAGAAATGTGAAATATAATTACCAAGCAGATTAATTTATTAATAGATTTTTATTCCCCACTTCCAATTGATGAATTGTTTAAATGATTGATTCTAATTCCACTACATACTAATAAATCCCTGTACAGTCTTGTTGCAAGTTAATTTTATTCAATTCAATGATAAACCTTTTTATAGCATTATTGATTTGTGGCATCATTTATTTTGTTGTTCATGATGAGCTGATGAAACATGTGTTGAAGGATTATGAAAAAAAATGGGTAGATTGATGAAACAAGTGTTTTTATTTGTTACCTTATGCAACTCTTTGTGGATATGAAAGAAAGATTGAGATTTGACTTTTATATATCCAGCCTTAAATTGTTGGGATAAGGTTTGTGATGTAATGAGAATGTCGATTAATTTTGTTTGTGCATATAATTAGTTCGAACCTAAAGTGTACCGCTTAGGCCTTAGGACAAAAATTCCACTTAATATTGTTTTACTACCAGTTAAACCAACTTGTTCAATTTCATGATAATAGCCTTTGATGCAATTTTCTTCTTATTAGCAAATTTGCTGTATTTTTGATATATTCTTAGTGAACATATATCTATTTTCTATTTGCTCTGAAAAGAATAATTTTAGATGCTTCTTTGCATATCTGTAATTACGCCTGTGCAGGTATTAAGCAGTGATGACCCTCCTCGCAAAACATATATCTATAAGTTGAATGTTCCCGTTTGCGCTGCGTGGATATCTTTGGCTATAGCTCCATTTGAAGTTCTTCCTGATAGTCATATTGGCATTGTATCTCATATGTGTTTATCTTCAGATTTGCAAAAGCTTCAGAATACCGTCGGCTTTTTCCACAATGCATTTAGGTAAGGCTAAAAAGTATTTAGGATGTCTGTTACTTTTTCCAAAAGTCTTCTGACTTTTAACGATTTAAAATCTTTTTGTTCTCAACTTATGTTTCTTCTGCAGCCACTATGAAGATTACCTTTCCACATCATTTCCATTTGGTTCATACAAGCAAGTGTTTATCCCACCTGAATTCTCCGTGTCTTCTGTGAACATGGGGGCATCAATGTGCCTCTTTAGCTCCAAACTCTTATTTGATGAGAAGGTTATTGATCAGGTCTGTTATTTTTTAGTTTAACGATTTCAATAGGCTTGTGAAATATTTCAGCACTCTTAAGATTTCCAAATGATTTGTTTTTATTTTTTAAATTTGAGTTTTTATAATAAAACTATAATATTGAAAATATGGAGGATATGATTGTTGGTGATCATGCTAATAAGGAAATTTAGATGTTCAAATATTGTAACTCTATCATACAAAATATTGAAAAAATAAGGATGATAAAATTACAGATTCTAGGCAGATTGGATTATTTAAGATGTGAAAAGTAAAGTTGGATGATTATACATAGCTCAAAGCCTAATATTTGAAATTTGACAATGGTGGTGGGAATAAAAGTGTGTTTTGACTACTGTTTAGGACATTCATATGTTGAAGGTGAATTAGAATGATGTTATGATACGCTTTACAAAATATTGAATGAACGAACAATGCATTTTGGGATGCCTAAAATATTTTGGGTTAATGCAATCAATTTTACAACTAATTTGTTCAATTTTGCTATTTATCATCAAATTTACTAGAGAAAAAATATTTAGGAAAGGAGGTGCAACTCTTACGCTTAGAAGTGTTTTTTTGTCATCTCTTATGTTTAGGCTGACTTAAGTGTGGGACAAACTTGATGCAAAGGCAATGTTGCGTTACCTCATTGGCTTTGAATCATTTTTTATTAAGTTATCTGCTCTGGGATGATTAAAATAGTAGGGTCATAAGGCGAGGTTGTATTATTAGACTAAAGCAAACAATGTACTGACAAACATTTGAACTAATAAGGAGAAGCAAAAATTATGAAGACAAATGCGAAGTTCTTGAAAGTATCAGTAATAAAGCTAACAGGGGTGTGAAAACTCATTTGTTGATACATATGCTTTAGACTAAGATGCTATAAGTCTCATAGTACGCAATAGATCTTTCAAATAATTAAGAATTACACATCGATACAATGAAGAGTTAGAGCACTAGTGGAAGCATAAGATTTAAAATCTAGTTTGTAGCATGATTTATCAAGGATATAGATTGAAAAATCTTTAAAGCTCCCAAATGCTGTATAAGCATAAAGCATCAACAATTTTGTAAAACTCTGATTTCACAAATCATTAAAAATGCAGTGTAAAAGGGTGTAAATCCGTTATACTTTAATGCAACGAGGATATGAATTTGTGATTTATGATTTAGGGAAGTTGCGTTGCATGAAACATATCTTGTTGTCACTATCGAAGGCCATCAATTTGGTGCTAAGTTGCAGAAGGAGAGTCAGAAAGGTACGGGAGTGGTTGTAACAAAGTTCATAGTAAAAGAAACCTCGAGTTGAGGGAGATATGAAGATTAGGCATAGAAGGAAATATCTAGTTCTCATAAAGTAGCTAAAAATTTGATAAAGAGGGGCATGAGAGAAAACCTCAAAGAGCTTATTAAAATGCTTTTTAAATAATTTGAGAAAATTGTTAAAATGGTACATTCACTTATAATTTGTTCATTTTAGTTCTTAACTTCTATATTTGAATAAGAGTTAAGTAATAAAATAAAAAAATTGCAATAGTCAAGGGACTATTTTGACAATTCTCAAATAATTTTAATATATTTATTAACAAAAATATAAATCAATCTAAATTATATAACTTAGTTATAGCCATAATATTTCCATTTTAAATAAAGCACTCAGAGTGATAATTAATTTCTATTTTTGAGTTCCAATAGTTAATTGCAATTTGATTTTAATTAAATAAAGATTTGATTAATAAAATTGATTCTTAAATTCTTAAATCTTAAAATATTATGACAAAGTAATAGTTTTTTAGGGTTTTGTAAGATTTATCAAATGATGTTTTAATAGTTTTCCAAGATTTACTAAATCTATTATTTAAAGATTTATTAAATTCATTAATCCTTATTGCCAAATAGCCCCATACTCTTGTGGTAGCAACCAAGAAGAAAGGGATGTCCTCTTTAGAGAAGTGTTTTAGCTCTAATACCTAAAGGCAAGTTGATCTTGTTAAACAAATGGGTTTATGAAGTAATAAAATATATGGTGATAGCAAGAGATACATGGTCATTTTAGTTATAACGAGGTTCCAACTTGTGTAGAGGTTATAGTTCACTGAAGTGTTTTTTCAATTATTAGGATAGTTGTTATCAAGATATTGTGTAGTAGAAGTAAGCTACAAAGAGACGACACTTAGGTTTGTAGAAACAAGTCAAGAAAAAAGTGATGCACGCTTTAGGGAAGCACTTAACTTTGCCTTTAGCTCTTGTACTTTAAAGCAAGCTCATTTTGTATAAAAATGGTTTTATGGAGTAATGAAAGAGCCTAGCGATAACAAGCGATATAAGGCCAAATTAGTAGTGAAGAAGTATTCACTGATGAAGGTCATTGCCGGGTCCCAAGTCTTGGATAAGGATGAGAGTGCGTTAGGTAGTTGACGACTGGTGTAAAACTTTGTTGAATCTTTTTATGACATGAATTCTTTAAGTAGTTGTGCTAGAGCTGAGGTGCCTCTTGGATGCGGTGTGCTAAATGTGCAAAGGCTGCTGCATTGACGCCCGCGTGTAGTGCTAGATTAATGAGGAAAAATGCAGGTAAAGAAGAGAGTTTATGAGTTTAAAGTAATAATAAGTAGTTAAAATAACGACACTCATTGAATAGCCTTTTGTTGGTTAATATAATGTTTTATTTGAGAGGATTAATATTTTATCTTCAAGATACAAAGTGTGTGGGAAAGAAGTAAAATAAATTAATAATTTAGGTTTTAAACTCTGATACTCATTAAGAATCATCATAGGAATGATATGCATATAATCATGGATAAGAATTTAAAGGGTAGTTTACTGAAAGTTAATAAATTGGGAGATATAATTTTATCTTTTAATTGATAGAATAAAATTTTAATATTGTTAGTATTTATGCCCCTCAAATGAATTTGTATATTAAATAAAAAAAATAATTGGCATAGTTTAGAGGGGTTGTTTCAAATAATACCCCAAGAAGAGTTGATTAAGGAGATATAAATGGACATATTGGGTGATTGAAAAATTTAATCTTATGAGATTAATGAAGAAGGTATAATGATTTTTATTATTATTACTTATTTAAAAAAAAGATAAGAACATGTTCTTATTTATAAATTATTTGATGATCCGATGCCAATTTTTTGTTCTTGATTAGAAAATAATGAGTGAAAAAAGTATTTTCAAAATAAAATGTCTTAAAATTAAATATTGTAATCCTTGGTAATATAGTTATTTTAAGGAGTGTAATTTTAAAACTCGGACAATGAGCTTTTGATGTGAAGCTAACCTTATGTGGAATTTGATTGTTAATTGTATTTACAATATAACTAAAAGTATACTTGGTGAATAAATAAGGAAAGCACTTAATAATATAGATGCATGGTGGTGGAAATAAAATGTTCATGTAATATTTAAAGAAAAAAAGATATGCTATAAAATAATTTAAATATTAAAATGAGAAAAAATGAAAGACATTTAAAATAGCTTGCTCGAATCCAAAGCAATAGCTCATGATGCTAATATTGTAGTATTTAAGAATTTGTATGATAAATTATAATTATTGAGGAAGAGAGACACATTTATAGGTTAACCAAATCAAAAGATAAAAGAACCAAAACTTGTCTCAATTAAAATTTATCAAGGTTAATGATTAAAATTTTATTTATAGATGAAGATATTTAATATATAGATGATGAATAATTTTACAGGGTTTTTTAATGAAGGTTGTACTAATACAATTAATTTTATCAAGTTCATTAGTTATAGATATAATATCAATTACACTTTCATTCGACAAGTTAGTAAAGTTGAGATCAAATGCTATAAAGTGGAAAAGTGGTAGGATTGAATGGCATTTCTATGAATGTGTGAAAATGTTTGAGTGATGAAGGATTTCTTGGGTTGCTAAATTTTGTAATGTTATTTTAATTACTAAATGATACTAGATAAGTTGAAAAAAACTATTGATGTACTTATTTACAAGAATAGATGTGTTGTTCAAGACTACAAATTATAGGGAGAATTAAGTTGCTGTACCATGAGGTAGAACTTCTTGGGTTATACAGCTATTCTATGCTTATCTTAAATTTGTACCAACCTGGTGGGGTGTATGCTGATGTGTGTATATATATATGTATGCTGAAATGTATGACTCATATGTATGCTGAAATGTATGGCTATTATATTTCTGTGTTGTAGCGACTTCGCAGGCGGCTTCACTGCCTCATTTAACGATCATTGTTGAACCAATGGGTTCATCCTTACTTAAGCGACTTCCGTTTCCTACTCCGATAGCTCAGTTTCTGTTGGTCTCTAACAGCTCAATTTCCACCTCCGACAACTATAACCTAGTCTCCGTCTCCTCCTTCGATAGATGGAGGGCACGGATGCCACAAGGGTGACGTCTCTTCCCGATATCTACCACAGGCGTGTGGTGAGTAGATCGGCCCCCAAATCTTTCTGTGATGCCTTGACAAATGCTTCATCTGCGAGTGCTTTGATTGGAATAAAGCATATCACATCTCATTGAGATAAGCCAAGCCTCATCCACTCAAATGATGAATTGCAAATGCTTGCCAAGCCGTTCAAATTTGCTTTGGTTGAAAAGTTTTCCAATGGTAAACCTCCTATGATTGTTGCCTTCTGAAAGTTCATCAACAACTTGGATTTATCTAGTGATTTTGGTGCATGATTAATTGTCTTCCAACATGCTTTAATTAAGCTCTCCAATGAAGTAGATTTTATTAGAATTTTTGCTAGAGGATCTTGTTCATTGAAAATTATCACAGAAAGTTTTAAAATGGACTACGGATTTTGAACCAAGAAATGAACCTCCCATCGTGCCGGTGTGGATCAATTTTTCATTGCTTAAGGTTCACTTGATCTCACATTCTATTTTATTAGCGTTGGATTCTTACTTTGGCAAGCCTCTCAAAGTTGATTATGCAATGACAGATCTCCTTTGTCCTACACGGTTGCTCGAGCATTGGTTGTGAAATTCGGATTTAGGATGAAGAGAAGGGTTGCTTCCAAGAATGCATTTTTGAAAATATGCCTATATACTGCTCTCATTGCCGAACTATTGGTTATGATGTGTCAAATTGTTTCAAGCTTCATCCTTAGCTTAAATCTACACGTGGAGGGGGAGCGTGTTATCTTCAAAAGATTGAACAAAAGGAAAATTCTTTTATATGTCTCAAAGAGGAAAGATCCCCCAACAGGAGAACAACATACTATTGCTCCCGATTTGGAGATTGTGGCCAAAGCTGATGTATAGGTCCTTGCACAATGAAATAGAATTGTTGTTGTTGAATGCAATGCCATTGGTGACCCACTTGTTGAAAGAGAGGGTAACAATGTTGCGATAAATAGTAGCAGTGTTAAACCAGTTTTCAATTTCCTACTATATTTTGCTGTTGATAGCCTTTTGTACGGCCTGATGGTGATTAATGATACCTCAACCCAGGGTTTGATTGTAAATTTTAATAAAATTTTAGAAGAATGCTGTGAGTTCCCTAAAACAAGTGCTATCCAACAGCTTTTTATGGAAAATGTTCATTCTCAAACCGATACCGTTCGGTCTTCGCGAGAGGTACAAGATTCTGTCCTACTGGATATTGAGGTGACTGACCATGTTCAGGTAGGCCTCAATCCTTCTAGTGAGGTACTTTTTATGTCCCTTTGCTGGATGACAAGATGATTGATCAAGTGAAGGCAGGCCTCAATCATTCATCTGGCAGTAATTATGATGAGAAACAAATATATGAAGAGAATGAATTTTAATATTTGAAGGAGGCTTGTTTTAACAAACCTTTGAAGACCAAAGGCCTCGATTCCTTTAAAATGTTTTCATGATACTATCAAAGGAAAAATGGGAGGTATAGGACCGCAAGCTTGAGATGGTCATGATTTTATTTACATTTATGATTCTTTGCTTTAATGGGCTCCTTTTGTGAAATTTTTTGGGGGTTAGGTGATCATTTTTTTGCATTTTTTATTTTGATTTTATTATTATTATTTTTAATTTCTTTGATGGTTACCATTCGATATCTGATTGTAATCATTATCTTTATTAATAAAATTCAGCATATTTTCCCAGCAAAAAGGTGCATGTATTTGTGTTGTTGCACATTTATATATATTTATGTGTGCTTGTATGTATATGTGCGAGTGCTTGTGTACCGTACTGTTATAGTTTGCTACTCTATGAAGTAAAAGAAAAAATTGTTACTTACGCCCTACCCCCGTTCATCAGAATCGATGGATGGTTTAGATACTAACATAAAAGACAACTTTTAAAATAGAAAGGTTAACTTTTGGTTTTGGAATTTTTTATTCATTCATATGAATGAATGGAGAGAGATATGCGAGAAGATTTATGTAATTTTTTTTTTCTTAAAAGAGTTGTAGCCTACATCATGTTATATGTACATATGTATGTATACATATGTGCATGTATGCATACACACACACATATATATATATATATACATATATATACATTCAATTATAATTTGATTTTATTAGATTAGAATGTATATATTAGATCATTTATTAATAAGCAGGGTGCTTTTTGGAATGAGTGGAGAGTTAAATCTAGTTTGTTTGGGGCATAAATTTTTTAGATGAAATGCAATTTTTTTTTTCAAGATTTTAAAAATTTTTATTTGATTTTATTAGGAAGTAATATTCAGTTTGTTGGGTCTATGTGCAAGAATGGAGAAATAAAGGGAATGTTTATTGCTTGTTTTAAAATGTAGAAATGTCTCAAGAGTTTTTTGTTATGAATCGATATCATGAAGACTTAAAGTCTAGCTTAAAGAGACCTTTGTTGTTTTTATCTCAAATTTCTTCTGGACTTTTTGTTAATATTATTTGTATCTTCCTGTTAGTTATTTAAATCTGTCTTCGTGATGTTTTCTTAACGCAGACCATTGAAACTAGAATAAAACTTGCCTATGCCCTTGCAAGACAATGGTTTGGAGTCTACATAACTGCAGAGGAGTTAGATGATGGTATGGTGTACAAGTTAGGTTTATGCATTTACACTTTCTAAGAAGAGCACATGCTAAATTTTACTGTTGTTTCCTGTTTATTCAGAATGGTTATTGGAAGGCCTTGCAGGCTTTCTTACTGATTCATTCATAAAACGATTTCTGGGAAATAATGAGGCGAGGTATCGGCGTTACAAGGTCTGTTTTCTTATGTAACGTGAATTCTATGTCTAACTATTATGTTTCTTTCACACGTGCTTTATGCTAGTGTTCCTGACATATTGTCGAAGTTCATCAATTGCTGACTTTTGTTTAGCAGTTTTTCTTGAACATTCAAGTTTTATTAAGTATTTTGTAGCTAAATACTTTTGGATTTACAGATAATATGTTTTCAGCTATTTTCCTGGGAACCGTTTTTTAGATGTTGAGTTTCCCTATATATGGCTTAACATCTGTTGTTTCAATTATAACGTCGTTAGGCATTATTGCCCATAGGTAAATGTGTGTTTTAATTCTGCTGTTTTTCTTTAGCTTGTGACTTCACTATTAGCCATTAACATCAATATGTTGCAGAAAATCGTTGTAGCTTGAAGGAATCTTTTTGGTGATAGTTATTGCGTTATCTACTTTGATGTTTTTTCTTAGCTGAGAAATTTGAAAAACATGCATGAGTTTTTTCTTGCTTTCCGTACATCTAATGTCATATTATCTATCAATGTCAAGGTGTTACTCATACTTCAGAAAGTTGATTATCAGTGTAAATAACAAATTGAGTAATGCTACCCAAGCTCGTTTAGGTATAACCCAAAAAAGCCTATCTCATGTGGCATAAATTTATTGGCTCTCATATCTAGTCAAAGAGGGGAGAGAAGGATTAGAAATATTTTTTGTTATTTTGTTACTTTCACTCCTATTACGTCATATAAGCACGAGCTTCTGTGTTACACAATGGGCTTAAAAAGCATTTTTCTAATAAAATTTATAAGACTAGAATTATATGGGATATGCCATGAGGATATTTGAGGGCAAGGCAGATAAAGTCATTGATAATTAATACAAGTGTTGAAGAAATGAGTCATAGATGAACACTATAATTTTATGGATATTTCAATGATAAATGATTTTGTTATAGGAATATTGTTATTGACGGTAGCAAGAGAAGAGTTCAAGCAGTTTTGTACTTGCAATTAATAAATGTGGGATGCGCCTGCAAATTTAGATGATAGAATTAATTGGGAAAGATTTTTAAATGAAGCAGTAAATTAAAGGTAATATACTACTAGTTGTTGTGCAAAACACTTGCTTACAAAAGTCGCAGTTTACAACAATTCTTACGAATAAGTGGATGATAATTATAATACCACAATTGGTGGTTGTTTTGTTCAAGCTTAATTTGATTTCAGATTCTTAAGTAATACTAAGTTTGTTAAGCATGCTAAGCTAGTTAAATTGCTTGGTTGCTAAGAAAAATAAACGGAGCTCAAGCTGATAAAAACTTGATTTACATATTGATTAAGCATGATATAAGGAGTACTTACATACCTCAAACTTCTTTTTTTACTTGTATAGCACAAATATTTGAAAATAACACATAACTCAAACTTTTTTATAATATATCACAAATACCACAAGATCTAACAGCAGTAGCCATAAGCACTTGGCCAATGATGAGTAGGCAGCGGCAAGGTGGTAGGGTGAGGCTGAAACTTTCCGTAGCTCACTTTTTTTTGTTACATTTGGCATCTTCTCCTTCGGCTTATGCTTTGTTTACTGGATAATAGCAAGGTGGAGTGGAAGAAGAGGATAGTGTACTTCTTTAAACTAAGTTAGTTTTTCTTAAAACTTTTCTTTATCTTTGATCTTCATTGTAATTCCTACCATAGCTCATACTTGCGCTTACTACTGCTTAAGCTTACCAAATAAGGGGGCAACAATTGCCGTTTTGTGTGTGAATACTTGATAATAAAATATCATACATATATTTTTTTTTAATTTCTCAAGTTTATCCCTGCTTCTGATTGTTTTGCCTTTAGATTCTAGCCTCTGACCTCTTCACCGCCTGTCAAGCCCGCCTACAACCACCTTGCTGTCATCGGCCTTTTGCTTATTGTTAATGGGGTTAAGTTTTGTTGTTTTTATTCTATATATTATTATAAAGTTTGTGTTATGAATGCTTTTTTAAAAGTTTAATTTGCAAAAAGAAAAACATTTGTGGTATGTATATAAAATAAGACAATCGTCTCTAATTGCACAGAAAGATGGAGAAGGCGACGAGTAAGCTATTTTCTTTACCCTAGAATTGTTGATGGGAAGCATCTTGAAGGAGGAGTTGCAAATGTTGCTTTAGGGATGTGAATCAACTCATTTGATCTAAAGAATACTGTCTTCCTTCACTTCACAGAAAGAAAACAACATCACAATAGAGTGAGGCAATATTCATGTGGGGGTGATGATGTTCTTCACAAATACAGATAAAGAAATAAAATAAATATACCTGATTTATCAGTTGATGAATAAAGATGAAATAAGTTCGTTGAGTAAATATTGTGATGATCGAGCAAGGACTTTGAGAATAACAAAATTCTTAAAAGTTTCTATGAATAATGAAAATTCTCTTGATGAAAATTAGTGCAACTAATCCTTTAAAAAATAGCAAAGATGAGGAGATGAATAAACTCTTTTGATCTAAAGAATTCAATCTTCCATTTGGAAAGAATACTATGCTACGACAGGGCGAGAGAGAGAGACAATGTGCATGCGGGAAGAATATGCTCATTATTGATAAAATTTAGACACCCTTTCCTAATCTGCACAAAGAAACAATGTTAAAATTATCATAGTTGTTACCATGGGGAGGACAATGGGTGAAGAGAAGCTTCTCAAAATCAGAGAGGTGAGGATTTAGGGATTTTTTGAATGGCATCACAGCTACTTAGGTGAGGCAGAGGGTGTTGGACGAAGAGAAGCTTAGCCCGAAAGCCAAAATCTGTGAGGTGGGAGACAAGGTGATGACCATGTTATTTGCTGATAAGAAGAATCACTGCAGCTGTTACCGTGGACAGGAGGATAACAGATGAAGAGAAGCTCGTCCCAAAATGCTAATATCGGAGTTCTGGGAGATGAAGGTGACGAGCATGCTACTCTTTTGTACCCTTGAATTGCCAAAGAGGAATTGTTATTTTTGCCGCTGTGGGCAAGAGGACGATGAATGACGAGAAGCTTGACACAGTTGCTCCTGCTTTTGTGGTTTTTGCGGTGCTCTGCATTTTCAATTTATGCACCATCAATCATAATTTGATTATGCCAAAAAGGTGAAGAAGCGCAGCATTTTATTCTTCCATAACTTTTCATGAGATTATTTTGCCTTATAAATCCTACAAATTATATATAGTAAAATTATAAATCTTTGAAATTTAAATTACTATACACCCAAATTACTGCATACTTGACAACCCCTTGGGTATTTTAGTGCTAATTCAAAAATCGAATTTGCATTTATAGTTTAAATTTTTAAATATAAAATTTTAATTAATTTTAATTTTAATTATTTTTATTAAATTATTATTAACTAATTAATTAGATTAAATAACTTTGTTTATTAATTGTTTTGATAACTAATATTCCACATTAATATTTAATACTAATAGATAATTAATATAATCATAGTTCAGTATTATTAATTTTTAAATTTAAGTAATTAGTAAATATAAAATTATTAATAATTAAGTAGTAATTATTAATTTATCATAATTAATTGGTGTAATTATCAAGATTAAATAATTAATTAACTATTTTGTATATAATTACTTTTCTTTTTTAATAATAGTGACTATTACTTTACTATTATGTTTATTGTTTATTAAAATTAAATGTTACTTATTAACTATTCCTACTGTTAATGGAAATTTTTTAAAAGTTTCATCAAAATATATGATTAAGTGGGGGAGACTTGTAATGCTGTACATGTGGAGTTGTTATGTTCAAGTTCGGCTCAACTTAGATTCTAAAGGTAAATTATGCTTGATGAGCTTGGTAAGCGGATTAAGCTCTTTGGTGGCTAAAAAAAAAAATGAACCTTAAGCTTCACCACAGCTTAATTTATTGATTTGAGTGTGATTCAAGTAGTTATTTAATTTTAAAATAATTAAAAATATTGAATTACTAGTACTATCATTAAGTATTTATTGATAATAATTATTTATATATTTTTATAATAATTAAATATTTAGTTACCATTAATATTTTATTTAATTTTTAGTATTATATTCACTTAATTAATTTAATTTTTATGGCTATCTAATTAGCTAATTATTTTCTTTAATTATTATTTTAAATTGCAAATAGTTCATATTAATATTTAATACTAATAAATAAATATTGTATTATAGTTTAATTATTAATTATAAAACTTGAGTAATTATAAAATTATTAGTCTATTAATTATTAATTGTTCATGATTTTTTGACACAATTATCAATATTAAATAATCAATTATGAAGTAATTAATTAACAATTGCATATTATAATTTTCATTATTTATTAATGGGACTTTTTTAAATTTTATTTTGATCTTATATTAATATTAACTTTTACGTATTAATTCCATTAAAATTTTTTGATGCTTGCTGTAATTGCAGGGGTTCTAATTTTAAAGTGTTGTCAGGGTCTTGTGGTGCTGAAGTCCCAACATTTTCTCTTTTTAAAGCAAAAGATTAAGCGCTTAAGCAATGGAATCTATGCTGGTCGTGCACTTACAAATTTAAGATTGGACGACGTTTAATAGGACTGCTTGCCTCATTTATTGCTCTTGAATATCTTAAGCTGCAACCAAACTAACCCTTAAATAGGCATACTATTGACAATCATGGTATCAATTCTTGAACATTGTTTATTTATTTTGGCCAAGCATTTGTTATTGATTGTTCTCTTTATTTAATATTAGTGCTATAATGCTATCATATATCTTGGAGTTTAGCATTCTTATTATCCCTTTAATTGTTGTGGGAAGCTGGCTAGTAGGCTGGCCAACTAATTGCATTCGTAGGGGGTTGAATGCATTTGCTAATAAACAACTTGGGAGTAAGCAAGTTGCAACTAACTAATGCAATGATAACTATTTGTGTTCTTCAGCATCTATAGTCTCTTCCTAATTCCATATTTTGCATTATGAATTCTTTATTTCAATTCATTCATGAAAACAGAAAAATTGAACAACGATTAAAAAAAATATAAAGTTAGTGGGTCAATCAATTTTTTTTTATTTGTGTGCTTTGCTCTAGGAGGGCATTATAGTTTGTAGACATGATATCAATACGAACTATAATAGAAATATACCAAAATTGTTCATCGACTTTTTCAGGTTTGTTAATTAAGTCCCAAACTGTTAAAATTGCCCAATTTTGCCCAAATTTTTTATTTGAAACCAATTTTTGTTCAACAACTATTCAATTTGATTCTATTTAGACCCTAATTTGGGGCTAATTTGGATCAAATTTAATAGTCAGACATAGTTGATTTATAAATAGTTTGGGACTAAATTGGTTAACTTAAAATAGTTAAGGGACTATATTGGAAAATTTCTTCAAACTATACATTGTAATAGAACATTTTGGAACCTATCCACTCCTTGAAAGGAAATATAAACAGGCTGAAGTTTGACATGATCCTCTAGTTTAGAAAAGTGACAAGATAAATCCCTTATGATATGCGGGGGTGTGCCCCATTCAGCATTGTGATCGTGTTCAGCTTCTTTGTGATGTGTCTTGTGCCCAATGCCTCCTTGCATGTCTCGCCCCATGTTGTTGCACCAGCTTGCCTAGCATCGATTCACACTTCTACGCCGCGCACCGCTCCCGAGCGTGTTACCCTTGGGCTTGTTCCATTCTTTGCCTGTCTTCGCCCCGCACTGAACATTGCTGTTCACCCTTGTGCCTTCTTGAGGTGTGTTAGTCTCCTACCATGTTTGCCCACACAACCCCATTTAACCCGTTCCCCACCAGCACAACACACTCTTGCATTTCCTGTGTGCCTAGTGTCAGCCCACACCGCACATACCCCCACCATCACCTTTGCTTCCGGCCATGCACTACACTCACATGTGAACTGGCTAATTTTTTTATTCAAATTATGATTTTAGGGGTGATATCTACATAGAACCCAATTTTATATAAATATATGTATTTGTAAAAGTAGAGTTCTGTTTCTGATATGCAAAATATATTAGATTTTTGCAAATTTGAAGTAAAAATATTTCTTATCTTCTCAAATTTTATCTATTTTTATTTGATGGTTGATATTTATGTATGTTTGAAAGATTATATTCTTAATTTGTAATTTTCAAAAGTTTGTTATATTGTTTAGTAGCATTGTTTTTAAATTCTTCTATTTCAAAATGAAGTGATTTTAAAAGCCGTATTTTCTTTCACTTTAATTTTAGATAATATCATTAATAATCTTAATTATTAAATAAATTTATTTTTAGCGACTTGGTGATAAAAATACCAATAAATGTTTTTTTAATACATTGCGATCTTTCCTGCTTGTAACACATGCGGGGTGTTTCAAAGTGCCCCAGCCTTGCCTGCATGCACCCTATCTATTTTTATTTGATGGTTGATATTTATGTATGTTTGAAAGATTATATTCTTAATTTGTAATTTTCAAAAGTTTGTTATATTGTTTAGTAGCATTGTTTTTAAATTCTTCTATTTCAAAATGAAGTGATTTTAAAAGCCGTATTTTCTTTCACTTTAATTTTAGATAATATCATTAATAATCTTAATTATTAAATAAATTTATTTTTAGCGACTTGGTGATAAAAATACCAATAAATGTTTTTTTAATACATTGCGATCTTTCCTGCTTGTAACACATGCGGGGTGTTTCAAAGTGCCCCAGCCTTGCCTGCATGCACCCTTGCTGCACTCGTTTGATCGCATGCCCCATTATGCGACATTTCTCGCTTTGCCCCATTTTACTACCCTCCTTGTTTTGCTCTGCCACTGGCTACATGTAGCCCTCTGCTTTGTGTCACCCCTGCAACGTCTATGGATTGATGACAAATTTTAGTGAATGAATTTTTTTTTAAACATTTTTGAATTGGAATTGGCTTATGCTAAAGTTTCAAGAGAAGTTCTTTTGAGAGTTTTGGGAAGAAAAATGATTTGTGCAATATACTTAATTTTAAAAGATATGTACAATGCAGTTGTTACATGTGTTTGATCGCATGATGCCTTGTTTAGTGACATTCTAATTATTATTGATTTGCATGAAGGTTATGCTCTTGGATCATACCTGTTTTTATAACTTTAGATGTTTGTATTGAACACATTCAAGAATAGGTTTCTTGGTGCATGCTACTTGGAGTTGTTATACTTTTGAATGATAAGACTAAATATGAATTAAAATTTAACTTGAGTTGTCGAGTACGACTTTAGAATATGAAGGACTTTGCCTTGGTAGATTTAAAACAAAATATATTGAGTGCAAGTTTAATCATAATGGAAGCTAGGACCATGAGATCAATTAAATTGGTTTAAACACCTTGTTTCAATCCTACAAAAATAATGGCGAAACATAGAATGATGCGATTAATAGGTTCCTAAGTTTTGGATGAAATTGTGGACACTTCTATAGAGTTTGTGTGATCGAAAAAGTTCACTCAAAGTTAAAGAAAGCTTATATAGCATCTATAAGAAGAATAATGTTATATGGGGCAGAATGTTAGCCTATAAAGATGAAACATTTTGATAATGCTATTAAGTGAAGATACTAAGTTGGATGGTTGAGTATAATCTACAAGATATCATGAGAAATGAGCTCATTCGTAGCAAGGTAGCAAGGTTGGAGTGGTTCCAATATATGATAAGATTTTGGAATGCCACCTTAGGCGGTTTGAACATTTTAAATAGATATTTCAATGCCCTAGCTAGAAATCCTTAGTTTATGAATTTGTCCATGCTAAAAGAGTGAGAGGTTAAAATACCTTAGTTCAGTTATCCAAAATTGTGGCTAAATAGAGTGCAAATTGTTTAATTGGATTGATGTTGGTGGATGAAATGGAGCACTTTTGGAAAATATCTACTCAAAATTAAAGGAAAATTTAATATAGTAGCTATTAGGCCAATGGTGCTATATGGGTCATATTTTTGGTCTACAAAGAAAAAGTCTTTTCAATAATAAGTGTTATGAAATTGAGGATGCTAAGGTGGGTTTAGTATTACATGTAAGAAAATGATTAAAATTTAGTAAGGTTGGAGAGTGTAGACTATTTGATATTTATGGATTTTATCAATGTTAAAAGAATAAGACCAAAAAATGACATGGGAAGAAACTATCTTTTTTGTCTTTATATTGAATTTAGGGAGGGGCTTCTATTTAGTTGTGCATTGAAACCAAAGGATTCATATAGTTGGCCCATCTTTGCGAGACTAAGATTTGCTGCTGTTACTGTTGTTGTGGTTTTGTTTATTGAGGAAATAATGGCTTCTTTTGAAGTGAAGTTTCAGTAGATCAAGATAGTATTATAATTTTTTTTTGATCTTATTTTACTTTTATTCCTTTAGCCTTCCGCCCAATTTTTCTTAAAAAATTATTCACAACAATAACCTTCACTACTAAATCTAGAATTCTTGTATCTTGTTCCAATTTTCTTACCTACTTTTCCTTTTCAAGTATTCATTTGCCTCTTACTTTCAATTTCTTATTTATCTCACTCTCTTATTTTCCCTGGATTCTTATGCTGGCTCCATCTCATGTTTCTTTTGAGTTTTGTTTGAATGTTGGCTTCCTAAAGTTTGATTTATCTTCTTCCGAAGCTATTTGAAGTTCAGATTCTATGCTCGTCTTTTTACTTCTATGTAGTGAAACTAATGACATTTGTTCCGCTTTATTATATCCATTTACTATATCGGATCACATCATTACATGGCTTATCTAACATGACGAATGTAACATATCTCTGAGATATATCTTAATGTTTCTCTTGTTGGTCTCTTGCTTGTACGTATGGTGACTCTTCCTTGTCACTTTTTTGATGGGTTTCGTGTCTATTCTTCTTAATCTCTTTTCTTGAAGAGGTTTCTAATGCTCTGATTGTTATGTTTTTAATGTTGATTTTATCTGTTAATTTATGCTCACATTTTTGCTTAAATGCAGGATAATTGTGCAGTTTGCAAAGCTGATACTTGTGGGGCAACTGCCTTGTGCTCTGCTGCTGCTTGTAGTAAATTGTATGGAACTCAAATTATTGGTGTCTATGGAAAAATTCGTTCTTGGAAAGCTGTATGTTGGTTTCTGTTTTTCTGTATGTCCTAATTGTGTCATTTTGCTTTTGATTTTACATTCCGTCATTTGTAACCAGACAGCAGTACTTCAGATGTTAGAAAAGCAAATGGGTCCAGACTCTTTTCGTAAGGTGGTTGCTTTTCCTTTTTTAATATTTCTGGCCTGCATCAAGTGAATTTTTACCTGGTCTACCATTTGTTTATATACATTGCGAAAGTTTTTTATATGACAGATTGTAAAAAATTTGGATTTTTGCATGTTTGTTTTCACCATTACAGCTGTCTTAAAATTTTCAACAATCAGTGGAGTGATTTTAGAGAATTGTACTTTAGGCGTGATTTTATAATTACTAAAATATTTTTAAAGGCATGAATAGGTTCTCCTCTATCTTATGAGCAATCAGAGACTTTAATCATGTAATTTGGCTATTAAATAAATTAATTATTCACTAATTAATATTTGAGAGAGATTAGACTAAATTAGAAATTCTAATTATAGAAAGTGGACTATTAGTTTTGATTATTGTTTCTTACATTTTTCTATTCAAAATGGTATATTGGATTATACAATTTGGATCCGTATAGCTAAAGTTATTCAATTAATTTAATTTGAATGTTTTGGATTAGTTAAACTATTAGTTATTTAATTAATTCCATTTTCCATTTAATTTCTATAAGTATTTTAATTCCTAAATCCATTTAAATATCCCGGCCCAAAATACAAATGGCGTGGGCCGCACGGGACCCGGCTGGGCTTGAGCTGAGTAAATCGTATGCTATCAACTAATTAAAACTATTAAGAGTTCTAATAGTGGTCCAAAGACTTTTCTGACTTAGCAAAAGTAATTCTTTCTTGTTTCAGTTTTGGGTGTGGAGGTTTGATGTGTGATTTTTTAAAGTACGAGTGACTATCTAATGTTAATTTTATTCATTTCCTTGTGCATATGTGTCTTCTTTTTTTTCTTGTTCTTACGGTTTTTATCTACATAATTTGTTATTAGCATCTTTACTTATTTTCTATATAAAGATAGCATATCTTAAATTTAAATTTGTGAAATTTATTTTTATTTATTGATTATTTGTTTGTATTTTCTTTTGAAAAATATAAATGTTTGCCGTTATCTCTTTATCAATTTAGCTTTTGCTCCAATATCATTTTTTCATTTATGGAGGGAGGGTATGTTAGTATAAGGGGTTACTTGTGATATATAAAGCATTAAAGTTTCTTTGCATGCATGCATATTATTCTTATTTGCTCGAGTTCCAAGGTCAAGCTCTTGATGGACTATCTGAAATTGATTTGGCCTTAAAACCATGGCTCGATTAAACTGCTCCCACCTTCTGAAACAATGCTGCTCATGTTTTATTGCAAATTGGTCTGGGTAAAAATTACAGTGTTAGTTAAATGTCAAGATATGGATCTTCATCCATACAAAGCTTTTTTGATCATCATTTTTTATATATTTAGCATAGGTAAATTCTTTGGTTATCATATTTCTTAGTTTGACTAGCTTATAAATCTATTTTTATTCACTGAAAATGTCTAATTTATTATATAAATCATCAAATGTTGCACTCTTAGACTCACAAATTGTTTTTCTGGATTCATGGCAAATTTATAATTCCTCCAATTCTTCGTTTTATGTGTAAAGGTGGTTTGGAAAGTATGATTTATGTTGTAAATGAATCTGATTATTTTACTTTTGTTTGCTTGTCAATAGTTTTTTAGGAAATTTGAATTTTTTTTTTAGAATGAAGTAATCTGCTGAAGATAGTATTTCAAGTAATTTAGAGGGTAAGATTATCCCAAAATCTAGTTTTTACATTTTTTAAATAACTTTGTAAAAAGATATACTAAAATTCAAATCATATATATGCTTATAATTTTTTTGTGGGTTCATTATTTACTGCTTTGATTGAGCTTTTCAATTAACCTGATATGTTAAGAGTTTTCTGTAATATCTGCGTAAAAACTCTGGAAAGGCAATTATTTCTTGAAAATTCTTATTCTGAGGAACAATATATTTGGTGCATATGTTACATATGACTTATCAGTCCATTTTAGAAGCTTTCCATTGCAAGTTTAGTAAAGGAAAACTTTGCATCTGTTGCCTCATAAGAAATGTTAATGTCACACTACCATATTAAGTGGAAGAATAAAGTATCATTCTGATAATTGGAACAAATATATAATCACTACCATCAACATCGTTCATTTCAAAGTAGATTAGCTAATGAAAATAAAATTCAACCAGCATTTGTATTTGAGGGAAAAAATTCAACTGCAGAAAAAACTAAAATTCAAATCATGTGTTTTATTTCTTTGTAGTTTATTTATTTACTGCTTTGATTAAGCTTTGCAAATGACATGATATGCCGTTTTTTCTGTAATATCAGCGTGAAAACTCTCCAAAGGCAATAAATTCTCGAAATTTTTTTATGAGATGGTAGATTTGGTGCATGTGTTACATATGACTTTTTGGTTCATCTTAGAAGCTTTCCACTGCAAGTCTAGTAAAAGAAAACTTTGCATCTGCTGCCTCATAAAACCAACCTTAATGCCACACTACCATATTAAGTGAAATAAAAAAATTTCAACCATAGCTGATACTGATAGTCAGAACAAATATGTAATTACCACTATCAACGTAATTCATTTCAAAGTGGATTAGCTAATGGAAATAAAATTCAACCATCATTTGTATTTGATGGAAAAAAATTTAATCATAGAAAAAACTAAAATTTAGATTGCATATGTGCTTTTCTTTCCTTTATAGGCTCTTTATTTACTACTTTGATTAATCTTTGCAATTGGCCTGGTATGCTGTCTTGTCTTGAATAATAGCATGAAAACTTCGGAAAAGCAATAATTTTTTTGAAAATTCTTATTTTGAGAAATGGTATATTTTGTGCACAAGTTACATATGGCTTTTTAGTCCATTCTGGAAGCTTTCCACTATAAGTCTAGTAAAAAACTTTGCATCCATTACCTCATAAGAACAAATTCTTAATGCCACCCTACCCAATTAAGTGAAGGAAAAAAGTATCGACCATAGCTGATTATGATAATCAAAACAAATATCTAATTACCACCATCAACGTAATTTATTTCAAAATAGATGAGCTAATGGAAATATTATTTAACCATCATTTATATTTTTGGGAAAAGAGCTCAAACCATATAAAGAATTAAAATTTTGATAATATGTGCTTTTCTTTCTTTCGTAGTCTCTTTATTTACTGCTTCGATTGAGCTTTGCAATTGGCAAGATATGTTCTATTTTCTGCAATATTAACGTGAAAACTGGAAAAGCAATACTTTCTCGAAAACTCTTATTGTAACAAATGATAGATTTGGTGCATATGTTGCATGTGACTTTTCAGTCCATCCTAGATGCTTTCTACCGTAAGTCTAGTAAAAGAGAATTTTGCATACGTTGTTTCATAATACCAACTTTAATGCCACACTACTATTAAGTGAAAGAGAAAAGTATCAACCATAACTGATTTTGATAATTAGAACAAATATGTAATCACCACCATTAACTTAATTTATTTCAATGTAGATTAGCTAATGGAAATTAAATTCAGCCATCATTTATATTTGAGGGAATTAATTGAGAAAAAAAAATAGCCATAGAAAAATTCTAATTCATATGTGCTTTTCTTTCTTTGTAGGCTCTTTATTTATTGCTTTGATGAGCTTTGCAACTGACCTGGTATATTGTGATTTCTGTAGTATCAGCGTGAAAAAACTTTAAAGGCAATAAGTTTTTGAGAATTCTTATTATTAGAAATTGTAGATTTGGTGCATATGTTGCATATAGGTTTCTACCCATCCTAGAAGCTTTCCATTGCAAGTCAAGATAGAGATGGTGGCATGAAGAACCACCATTCGGCCCAAATAGCTTGACCTTGACCTCGACGCAGGCCGGGCCGGCTGTGCTGTTTACAATATCAGAGGCGGCCTTCTTGCTAGCGTCGGCTTGGAGCTGATTGAGTGCCATTGTCTACGAAGGGAAAGGCAAGCATCTTCGTGAGGAAGGCAAACACGAAGGCGAAGCTTCGCTTCATAAGAAAAATTTTGTGAATACGAAAGTGAACTTCTCGTGCTCAGCGTAATAAGAAATCATCCGAATTTGGCGAACTTTGCCCTATTTATAGTTTGGTAAAAGTTTTACGTTGTAATTTTACTTCACTCCCAAATTTCAACAAACAAAATACCTGATATTTAAATATTTAACTTTACTCCCACTTTCATCATTGCAAGCGGTCCCTTAAACTGTTCTTTATGGCATTATTTTTTATTTTTAATCTTAACTAAATATCATGTTTCTACTACCATGTCTATATTATTGGGTACTTTTCTTTTTGATTCACCAAGTAAATTTTTTGCTACATTGCGAATACAACTTGCAACTGAATTCTGTATCAGGCTGGCCTTACTTTCAAAATTCCTTTGTTAAAGTTTTAAAATTTTACTCTTAAAAATATTTATATTATCTTTTAAGATTTCACTATTTAGTTTTAAGACATTTTAGATTTAATATTACTTTTATTCTCATATTATCAAAATCCAAAACTAATAAAAGATGTTGAATTGTCAAACAATCACTTAGAATAATCTTACATATCTTTTTTCTTTAAGAGAAAGTAAATAATATGAATTTTGTAGTCTCGTTCTTAAGTGATAATAAGTTCTTTCCTTTTTTTTAAAATAAGTTTTAATAATCATAAGAGCATAAGCTAAGACAAATTCCAAAATTATTCTTCCTTCTTCATTAATCTCTCTAAAACCAAAACCACCATGAATAATTTAGTTACCATTTCAATATGTTTATTTAAATCTTCTCTTATAAATAGCATATCCTTCTAAGGGATTCCTTGAACTAACTCATCTAAATCTTGCCAAAATTGTTCTTTTATAAATATATTCAATCCTATTTGAGGGGCATAAACACTTGTAATATTAAAAATTATCCATTAATTATAAGTTTTAAAGATATAATTCCTTCTGCCAACCTCTTAATCTGCACTACATTAATTTTTAAATTTTTATTCAGATTGATATCTACACCATTCCTAAGGCCAGAATTATTTGAGCATCTGAATTTAGAGCCTAAACTATCAATTTCTTTTGCTCTCTCCCACTCACTTAGTGAATATTATATATTTACTAGAAATCATGCTAACTAATTATTAGAACATTTTAATTGTTCTCCCATCTTGATTAAAATTTTGTGATGCTTTACTTTATAAGTGTGCTTCCACTTTAAATATTTTCTTAATTTTGCCCCTCCACCTTAAGATATTTGTCTATAGTGTGAACACTTAGGCATGACACACTTTCAGACGTCCATCCATCCATATATATATATATTTACATAATAAGGCATGATGTGCAAGCATATTTTCTTAGATAAGATACTTTTAGCATGATATTTCGCACAAGTTCGATGTTGGCTAAAAGTGGATTTAACCTTTAAAGGTAGCTTATGATGTACCCTTGGGTTGACGATTTAACTTTTTAGTTGACTTGGTAAAAATCATAATGTTAACGAGTCATTCTGGCTTGAGTTAGTTGGATCTTCAGTTGGCTGTATATTTACTGAAGCTTTTAAAAATCAAAGAACTTTTGAAATCTATTTTTTGCTTACATATGTAACCATACGTACCTTTTCTCATTTAACTTAATTGAGCTTTATTAGAGAAAAAGATGATTTTTAAAATGTTCTCTTGACTTTTGCAAAATATTTAAAATAATTATATATTTTTTGGTGCCCTAACATTTATTTAAGTGATTTTGTTGGTCCTTTCTGTTAAATTTTGTTAATTTTCCATCAAATGCATTTGAAATAAAAGGAGCAAAAGCATAATTCTAGCGAGCTTCGTCTACAATTGCTATTTCTTCTGCTTCACCTATTGGTTGCGAATTTAATTTTTTTTTTCTGCAGGTTGCGGTTTATTTTCACACGGGAACTTCTTCATCGTTTGGATTGCGATTTCTTCCTTATCGTCTCTTTTTCGTCTTTCTTTATGTCTCTTATCAACGCTTAGATAGTCTTTTGTTGATGTTGACGCTCTTTGTCGACGTTGATGGTGCTTCGGATATAAAAATTTTCCCGCTCTTCGTCGAAGAAGAGCGGGCAATTTTTACATCTGAAGCACTGTCGATGTCGACGAAGAGCGTCAAAGTCGATGAAGGACTGTCTGAGCTTCTTTGAGGGACTCATAGAGAGATGAAGAAGAGATGCTGAGGAAGAAATCACAATTCAGCTGATGAAGAAGTTCCCACATTAGAATAAATTGCAATCTGCAGGAAAAAATTTCAGATTGTAGAGGGCAAACCTAAAGAGGGAGATGGAAGATAGAGAGTCAATTTATTTGATATTAGTGCAGTTCATGTTAACTTTTTTTTTCTTACAAATAGATAAAATTAAGATATTTTGAGTGCTAATTTGGTTCGATGTTGTTTGATGCTAGTGTTATTAACATATTAGTGTATTCTTAAAGATCATAATGTTTGTTTGGTTCAATGCTATTTCTTATTTTTTTGTTGCTATATAATGTCACTCAAATTTGGATGTGATATAATAACAAAACATTAATTACATATTTGTAATTTTTTTTTTTTTAAGACAATAACATTTTGAATTTAACCTCTCCAATCTCCTGGAAACTTTACATAGCATTTAGATGTCTGTCTCTCAAACAGCCCCACAATGTCCATTGAATAAATTATATGGAAGCTAGTCTTTAGTAACAACCTTTATAGCTTTTAAATTTGCATCTAGTTTCAGGTGAACTTTTGTGCAATGTTGCACTTTTTAATATATCTAATGTTATTAGTGGTTCTAGCTTAATAAACTTTGCTCTTACAATGTTTGATTTTTTTTCTTTTCTTTTTGAAAATTCAGATTCTTCAAACCATTGTATTCCGTGCTCCAGATCCTTACAGTTCTGCAAGAGCTCTTAGTACAAAGGAGGCAAGTTTTTCCCCTTATATTTTGCTTCTCAGAAAAATGCAATTCTTTGTTCTTGTTTCATTGTTAGTTATCATTTATGATTTTTTCAGCTTAATAAATGAGCCACCTATAAGTATTTAATCTGTTATGCCAAGTCATTTATAAATTGCATATTTGTCATTATTCAACTATGCCAAGTCATTAACCATGATACGCAGTGTTATAATGAAGATATTATACCCTGATTACTACAATTGAGCCTTTTGATGAGATGATATCTCTATAAACATACTATTTTCCTATTGTTTATTTTTTCAGTTATCTTGGCATCAATGGAGAACTAGTTCATATACTTGTTATATCTAAAATTCACTATGAATCATCTAATAACACAAAATTTGAACCATTTTGTTTGAAGGGAAAGACTTTAAAAGCCTTTCATTTGAGCTTTTTAAATATTGTTAGTAACACCAATAAAAATACTTGGACATTCTAATAGATGTAAGCCCATTAAAAGTTTCAATACTGGGCTTACCAAGTGATGTATGTCCCAATACAACATCAATTTGGGTCATCCAATGCTAACAAGCACTCAAAATAAAAGTAAATCATTTAAGATATAACCCAATTCTTCATGTTCTATGTTTATATTTTAGAGTTTAGTTGTGACTAGTGTTAGCTCTTTAGTCTTGTTATGTTTCTGAACTTGATCCATAATTGTAGAGTGGATAGTAAAATGCAAATCACAGTCAGTTTAGATTTTAGGGTGAAAGAAACACACACGACAAGAATAAAGCAAACGAAAAAAAAAACTTTCCAATGTCAGTTGGTTGTTGAAGTTATCATTTATGAAGCCAAAAACTTATGGGTAATTACAAAGAAGATTGAAAAGAAGCAGGAAAGCTAGCTTAAAATAAAGGTCAAATATCAAAGGGAAGAATCACAATTAGGCTGTTGAAATATATATTATACTAGTTATAATAATAGCTATATTGAACATATGGCTCCCGTTAGTTAAGTTTGTTATTGCACGAACTTCTTTTGCTGTATGCTCTATTAGAATAACACCTCAACGAGATTTTGCCGGTGATTAACTTTAGCAAATGTGTGGCTCCATTTAAGAACATGTGGCTATCAAATATGTCATGTGTTCACCCTTATCTGGCTTGAGTATGATTAATACTTGTTCAGTTGCTTGTAACTTCGTTGATACGATTGATCACTCTTCATGAATATGTGCCCCATGGCTTGAGAATTGAGTTCTTTTGTGTTTTCTAAACTTGGAAAAATGAATCTTTACCTTTTAAGGTTTATACAAGTTAACTTTATCAATTTACTCCTCTTTTTCAATATTCTAGGTGATGTGTATTTCTTTTTGAGTAACAAAGAGTCTAAACTAAAGTAGATCATCTTTGATGAGTGTTTTATTCGCATCGATGATGAAGCTCACCCATGGTTGACAATAAGGTTTCCATTTCCTCATTTAGTAAGGAGGGCTCAAATGGGGCCGTAGATTTTAGATCTCGTCCAAGGTTTACTAATGCTCAGGCAAAGGAAAACTGTTGACCTTTGATTGATAACTTTAACTTGAGATTGTTTTCTATTGTCTTTGGAAAGGGTTGTCTTTCATAACTGAATGAATAAGAGAAAAGCGGAAGGCTCAAGGAAATTATTGTATGATCATCAAATGAGTAGACAACTTTATTGTGACTTGAACATGTTTAGAAAGGCTTGTATGACACTAAGATGACCTTCTAGATTGGTCTCATAATTATAACGTTTGATGGCCATGCCTATAATCTGAGGTTAGTGATTACATTTTTTTGCTGCTAAATCATCTAGTAAAAAGATGGTATGGTCACCTCTCATGTTATTAATCAAGAAGTTTCGAACATTATGGTTGAATGTCTCAATATTGGTAGATTGATCATAAGTTGATTTAGGATGAAGGAATTATGGGATCATGATAATTTTTCTTTTATCTATTCAACCAGACATTGCCCCTTCCATGCCTATTCATTGATCACTTAAGGTTAAATCCAACTATAAATGTACTCTAAAAACTTGAATGTGGCAGACTTTTGCACTTTGCATAGTGATACAAATTTGCTGGGGATGATTAAAATATTTTCAATGAGATATTCACCCTTGATAAAATTGTTGATGGTTTTTACTTTTTAATTAATAAGAGAAAGCACCAAAATTACAGGGAATAGTCCGCATGATCGGCCATGTCCATACAACGCCTACCCAAAAAGTATACAAATGATCAAGCTATAGAATGCAACTTCCAAATCAAAACCTGAGTAGACATATAATGAGGTAGAAACTACTTGAGAGGAGGACCCTTTTCATGCAGAAGGGACTCAATACCAAAGATGTTCATGAAGACATTGAATAACTAGTGCATTAATCGATATAATATCAACTTGACATTTGAGACGAAGTTATCAACCAATTACATACTCAACTCGATAAAATAAACAGCAAGATGAAATAGTGGTTGGCCAACTAAATCTGATTGCTGAGGTAAGCTATCAAGTGAAGATGCCCAAATGCGATACTAGAAATATGTGGCATTAGAATGCCCTTGATCAAATCGCAGAAGTGATGATCATAATACAAATAATACCTTCACATCAAGTAGGAGAGAACTTTCAAAAGCAGACGCATCTGCAAATCAAGCGGCAGAAGTAATGATCACCAAACCTCAGATCAAAAATCTGATCAACTAAAAAATTAAAGCTGGGATCACCTCTGAAATTATTGAAGTTCTTGTAGGATGAAATTGATCTTATCTTGCTGATTACGATAAAGTATCATATTTAAAAGGATATATGCTATACCAAAGTTTATTAATTTATCTGTGACAAAAATTTGAAGACAGTTCTTGCACAGTTCAAATTCTCATATAGCAAAATATTGAATGAAATGTTGCACTAGTGTTTGAATAAATTGTTTATAACATTAGTTGTATTGCCTTTGATTTCATTTTATCTCTAGAATAATTGAGTAAGAATATTTGTAGATTTCAGGACACTTTTCATTTAAATATTTGCTGTTGCTTCTGAGAATTGACAGTTGACAGGAAGCGAAAGATGAAATCATCATGAAATATTTTACGAGGAGAAATTTCAGCATGAATTATATTCAGTAAATAGTAGTGAAGCTTACAGTTGGATTATTGATGGACAATATTGTAATGAGATATTTTTATATTGAAATAATATATTATTTGTAGTTTATATATATTTTTATTATATTTCAAGAAATTTTTTTACTAAAAATGGAAATTGATTTTTATATATAATAATTATTTGTTAAATTTATTGTGCTTTTGCATGCGGTATTTGAAAAGTTGAATTGAACAAATGTGTTGAATTTTGTATGATCATTTGAAATATGCAGTGGCAAATATTTTTTTTTTTTTTCATTTGAAGGAAAATTTTGGAGAGCTTTATGGATTTTGCTGTGAAATCTTATATTCTTTTGTGGTTTTTTATATTTCACATCAATATTCTGGCTTTTTTTTTCAATTTCAACTCTATTTTATTCATGAAAGTTGTGGCTTATATAATGGAATGAATGTACTTTGATATTTAAACAGTTAGCTTACTGTGGCTTAGCTTGAACGTCGTTGCTTTAAATTATGTTGTAAATTTTTGTAAGCGTTAGCATTCATTACAACAAAGCTTGGAATGCTTTTTTGTTTTGTTTTTTTATTACATTGCTGAAACAATGGAGCAAAGGCCTATTTTAATAGCAAGAAGTATGACCCAAGGCATTTTATTACACTTGTGTGGGATTATTATAGCTTTGATAACCAACGCCTTCCTATTGTCTAAACTTGATGGCGAGTCAATTCAGCATGATACATTGCTTTTAAAACTGAATTTGACTGAAAAGAATCTATTTTAATGAGTCATGGTTTGAAACCAGTTTTAATTCTGCTACAAGTTAATACCCTTTGTGGTTTCCTCTTAGTTTAATATGGATTCATCTGCATATATTTGAACATAAAATTGTAAAATGTATGTCTGCTACTTTTTGGATGAATGCCATTTGGATGAATGGCCTTGCAATTTGCAGGTTACATGCTTTGGAGGAAATGTAATTTATTTGCATGCTAAGCAAATACGAGCAGTTCTACAATCTTAACTAAAATGATTCAGTTTCATACGTCTAAATATTTTTGGGGGTCTATACTTTTCTGGGACCAATGAAAGAAGGATCCTAAAGAAAAATTGTGCGGAAGAAGTAAAACAACTCGAAGGGCATGGGCGTTGGATTGGAGTGACTGTTTATCTACTATACTTTTGAGTAGGAACTTTTCTTTTTCTCCTAATGATTTATTTACAACTTCTTAGTTCAATGCTAGAAGATGTAGGCATAAAGCTCACAATTTAGTATCTTATAATTCGTTTAAAAAGTTGAAAAGAAGATCAATCAAATAATAATTTTCTTCTCTGGAAAATTCTTTACAACGCCTCCTCTATGCAAGGACGTGTGATTTTTTTTTCTTTTGATAATGATGTGCCTTATTAAGAAGAAAATTATGCGGCAATGAGTTTGAACCACTATCATTGGGTGGAAGCTCAAATTACTTGCCCATTAACCCCTAGTTTAAGTCATTAAGGTACTAGGCAGAGGATACATAGAATGCCCTTGGCTTGATATTGAGGCAGATGTTTCTCCAGCATGAGACATCTGAACTGAAACTGAAAAATCTCAAAATTAAAAGTAATCTTTTCCAAATAGATGCTGAATAAGCTTTTCTGAAGATAAATGGGTGAGAGATCTCAACTTATTAAGAGAGGAAATTTCTATACGATTGATGAGCATTAATTTTCTAATGTATGGTACATCCATTATAGTTGACATGAATCTAAATATTCTACTTTTGTTTATGATACAGACAATTATTTCAACAATCTTGATACTTTTTTGACTTGGTGTATGTTTAGTGCCTCTTATTTAGTGACACCTTTTTCATTTTCTGGTATTCAGTTCAGGCATCTGGCAAATAAAGTTGGCAACCTAGAGCGTCCTTTTCTAAAGGAATTCTTTCCTCGTTGGATAGAATCTTGTGGATGCCCTGTGTTAAGGTTTTCATTTTGTATCTTTTTTTCTATTTTTAGCTTTATCTATTGATACTTTTGTTGTCAAGTTTTAGTTTTGTTTTATGAAGGATGGGACTCTCTTATAACAAGAGGAGGAATGTAGTTGAATTGGCAGTTCTGAGAGGCTGCACAGCAAAGGTTGGATCTGCTTATGGTTGCAATGCATGTAATGAAAACCAAGATAGTGATAATGGTTGGCCTGGAATGATGAGCATTCGAATTCATGAGCTTGATGGGATGTATGACCACCCAAGTTTGCCTATGTCTGGGGAAACTTGCCAGCTACTAGAGATACCGTGCCATTCAAAGCTTGCTTCTAAACGAATACAGAAACCTAAGAAGAGTTCTAAAGCTGATGCATCTGATGATAATGCAGATATTGCTGCTAGTCAAGATATGCGAACAAGGTAACAATTATACCTGTTAAGTGTGTGTTGTCTGTATTTTGATATTCCAGTTTTTTTGAAGTCATAAATCATTTTTCTATAGCATGGATTCACCATTGTTATGGATACGCATAGACCCTGAAATGGAATTTTTGGCAGAAGTTCATTTTCATCAGCCCGTTCAGATGTGGGTAAGCATATGCCTTTAATAATTAGTAACATAAAAATTTTGGTGGTTTTTCTGCAATTATTTTAAAATCCTATTCCCTGAATTTAATATTTGTTATTTTTGTTTTTTTCGCCCTTTTATTTTTTTATTTTATCATCTCCTTTTTTGTCAAGCATGTTTGATTTTGTGCTTCTTTGTAAATTTCCTGTTTTCCTGTTCATGCTAATTTTGTTTTTTACGCATGCCACAATGAAATGAGTATTGATGAGTGCTATTATATTTGTTTGATATCAAGAATTGTTGTGTTGTTTCACAAGAAAACCATTTTCTTATGAGCATTTGATGCATAATTTATGTTTTTTTCTCTTTTATTAAGTACTGTGCTATTTTCAGATTAATCAGCTAGAAAAAGAAAAAGATGTGGTTGCTCAAGCACAGGCCATTGAAGCATTAAAATGTCTGCCGCAGCATTCATTTGCAGAAGTTAATGCACTGAACAACTTTCTATGTGATTCAAAGGTTTGCATACTTTGTGTGAATACCATACGTTGGATCCTCTCTTGCTTCAACTAGTTGACAAATAATTTTTGTTTACAGGCATTTTGGAGAGTTAGAGTTGAAGCAGCATATGCGTTGGCACATACAGCTTCTGAGGTAGTCTGCAATTTATTTTTAATGTATTTCTAGTTTTGTTTCAATCAATTGCCAAGTACTTGACTTGTTTTTCAAGCCCCTCTGATGTGTAGGAGATATTTGGAAGTAGTTTCTCATGCGGTAAAGGGATTAAATTATTGTATACTTTTAAACTTTGGAAGAGAGTGATTGACCACATATTATGATGAGATACCATAGTTCAATCTAGTTCTTACATCCATACTGAGATTTGATGAAGAATTTAGAGAACAAGAAAAACACTATTTGATCTTATCCATTTTGAAAATCAATGTGATAAGAGGACCAAGAGAAGCTCTTTAGAGATTAAAACCGCTTTATGTTGCTCATGTTAAAGTTATAAAGACATGCATAATGGAGAATTTGTGCTAAAATGGAAGGTTGTTTGCCGGATGATGTTTCTAATTCCATTACACCTAATCAAGAAAATTTTTATATAAGTGTTTTTGAAATATAATATTTTTTTATTTGTTAGAAGGTTGCGTCATCGGAAGTCGAGAGTGAAAGTTATCTATGACATATATTTAAAGCTATATCTTAAAAACAATATTAAAACAATTAGAGGAAAGGAGAGAGTAAAAAAGGCATGCCCAATACAAAGAATTGTGTCTCTATATTAGTAGGAAACAAAAATGAATACTAAGTGATAAAGTAGAACAAATTAAATATACTGAATCCTATTCTTACTCTAATCTCCAACTAGCTGGCTCTATTATTGGAGTAAGAACAATAGTATATATATATATATATATATATATATATAAGTAGAAAATTTTATCCTCTTTCAAGGTGCCTATGTACCCCAATTCACGGGTATCAAACTACTTGTAGCTCTAAACAAGAATAGCAGATGAAGCTGCATGGGGTGGGTCTCAAAACAAAAGAGGAAACAAGTAAAAGGAAAATAAGAAAAAAATTTAAAATACATTAGTTGTAAAAGAAACAAAAATAATTTCTAAATTTCAAATGATGATCCACGGACTCCAGGTTTATTGTGTGTTGATATCTTTGGCATTGTCTTTTTTGATCCTCTCTTTGTTCCTTCTTTCTTGTATTTAAAAGTGTAAGTAACATTTGACTAATTATAAGTTAGAAATTTAAATAATTGAAAGAGAGGGATGAATGAATTTAGAGGGATGTTATTTTAAAATGTTTCCAAATTACATTTCTTTTTTTTTTAATGTCCTAACATTTGAAACAATCTAGCTTATTTCACCTATTTGGGATATAATAACAATAGGATCTGTACTTGCTTCCCCACTTTTTAACTCAAATGCAATATTTTGTTCTCCTCCTGGTTTATTAGTTTTTGTCTCAAAAGAATTACTGTTATCTTCAATTTAGCTAAAATATCAAAAAAAAGTACAGATTACAGAATGTAAACAGAATCATAGCATCAACCAAAAATTATGCAAATAATTTACTGCAAGAGTGCAAAATTGAAAATTCTAAAACACTACAAAAATAATATGATAAAATATTAAACAAATTGTTAGATTATAAGTTTGCAAGACTATAACCGTAAGAACACAATTTTATCTCACAACTTAACCCAAAAAATAGAGTTATGTGCTCATAAAATATTGCATGTCTAAGAACTCCAAAATTAAACAGAAGTGTAGAATATAAACAGAATCATAACATCAACTTGCACTTGCAGCTTGAACTCTAAAACATGCAAACAATTTACTGCAGGATTGAAAATCTTAAAAAATATAAAAATAATATGATAAAATATTAAATAAATTATTAGACTGTAAATCTATAAGATTGTAATTGTAAAAACATAATTCTAACTCATAGCTTAATCCTAAAAATAGAGAGTTATAGATTCATAAAATATTGCATGTGAGCATGTCTAAGAACTCTAAAATTAAATAGAAGTACAGAATACAAACAGATCCTTAGTATCAGCTTACACTTGTAGGTTGAACCCTAAAACATGCTGCTGCCTGTGTTGCTGTTATTTTGGTTTATTGCATGTCTAAAAATTCTAAAATTAAATAGAAGTACAGAATGTAAACCGAATCACAACATCAACTTGTATTTGCAGATTGAACTATAAAGCATGCAAACAACTTATTGCATGATTGAAAAGTGAAAACCCTAAATCCAAAATAAGAAAATTATATGATAAAATATTAAACAAATTCTTATACTACAAGCCTGTAATACTGTAATTGTAAAAATACAATTTCAACTCACATGTTAACCATAAAAATTTGAGTTATAGTCTCAATAAAATATTGCATGCTTATATGCCCTAAAATAAAGCAGAAGCAGATAATGTAAACAGATTCACAATATCAGCTTGCACTTGCAACTTGAATTCTAAAACATCCAAATAACTTATTGCAAGATTGAAAATGCTAAAAAAACACAATTCCAACTCATAAAATATTGCATGCCTAAGAACCTTAAAATTAAATAGAAGTACATAATGTAAATTGATTCATAACATTAGCTTGCACTTGCAGTTTGAACCCTAAAACATACAAGCAACTTACTATAAGTCAGAAAATTCTAAAAAATTTAAATAACTTACAAAACCTCCACAGATTTCCAATTTCTGAAACAAGTAAAAAAACCAAGAACATACAACCAACAAGGTCAGATTCAGAATGCGGGTCAGAAGGATCCGACACCTAGGAGAAGGCGAGAAGCTGGCCGATGGCGAGACTCGAGAGACTCGGAGAAGCGTAAAAGAGAACTGGCCAGGATTTGCAGTCTGCCCGATGAGATATCGAAAGACTGAGACAGATTATCGTGCATTTTAAGTTCACTTTCAAATCCACTGCAGTGCAGCGGATTAAAAATAAATTCGGGATTTCGGGGTTTCGATCCACGGCCGGTCGGGTGACGAGCGAGCGCCGCATTCGATTGTGTTGCGGTTTATTTCAGTTAGTAAGTGCGGTTTCATATATTTATGCATTAATCGATAGTATATTTCGATTTGACTCGAACCCAATTCGAGTCGAGTTAAGCCTAACTTAAACTCGACTCGAACTAGGTTCAAGTCCAGATATTCATCTCGAGAATCGACTCGAAAATTTCGAGTCGAGTTCGATTCAACTTGAAATTCGAGCGATTTTCGAATGAGTTTTGAGTTTCGGGTAAATTTGCCACCCCTAATCGCAACCAATTGAACATGAAAGAAAGTAAGACATTATCGCTATGGTCTCTATCAGCCCCACCTCCCACAACTTGATTGGAGGATCTCTAAAAACTGCCATCCTTGTTTAATTTAAATTACCACAACAGAATTTAAGCCAGCCATCTAACTATATGGCTCTTCATATTATTCAATGTCTTTGGAACTTTTAAGAAGCATTTGTACCAGTTATTTTCTTTAAAGCTTTTTAAATTTAAAAGATCTATTTTTATATAGAGGTTCAATATAGTTGCAATATTTTCATATCACCCTATTCTGACTAAAAGTAAAATTTCTATGTTTGCAGTTATATTTTTTTTCCCAACTGTGTCAAACAATCAACAGAGTTAAAATAGCTCTAATGTTCTCTTTTTCACAAACTTAATAAAAATTGTTCAAGCAATCATTTAAGGCTTAATAGTTTTCAAATGTGGTTGGCTGTCCCCATTGACAAAAAGTGATCAAGGGTTTCACTATTAAATGAGCAGCCTAAGCTTAACAACAACAATAACACCAAGCATAAGCATCCTGAAGCTATATAAAATCTTTTTTTTTCTTAACTCATCATCAACTGAAATGGCCTCATGAAGCAATCTTCAACCAAAAAAGGAGATTGTTGTTTTAGATATTTGTGGCAAAGGGTTTCCCCTTAAGTAAAATGATTAGTCTTAATAAATATCAAAGTTTTTTAAACACAAAGTTGGAAAGGACTGAGGTTTTGCAGTTGATATGATTCTCTTATAAGTTGCGGAAAGGGATACACAAAATATTCTCAGTAGTTTCAGGATGATCAGGGAAATTTTCCTTTAATTTTGCCATGTTTCATTGATTATGAATATAAAATTAATGTACCTTACAGAAACAATGATTAAGATTTGGAAATTTGGAACTTAACCTTTGCTTACCTAACTGTCTGTCAATACCAGAACAAAATATTCCTGCACCAATGTTCCAAGCAATAAAGCTTTCAGAAATATTTTTATCTTGTTAATTCTTTTTCAGATTGGGGAATTTATGGCTTTAGTGGTGTAATAAAGGATGGATGAGTGTCCTTTCAATATTTATTCTTTATAAAATTAGCCTAGATCTGTTTCTATTTTTGAAATTCCTTAAAATTCTATTAGTGTAAGGCTTAATAAGATCTTTAAGGCTCTAAAACCTATGTCATCTTCATAAATGAGGCTCTAAAAAATTTTTTCCTGCACCTGTGTATTGTTTTTGAAATAAATTTAAGATCCCCAAATAAACTTATTAAAGATTTTTTTTCAATTCTATTAAGAACTTCATTTGGGGGATTTAATATTGAAGAAGATATATAGGTATAGAACTAAGAATACGTTTTGGAAGGGTGATCCTACTACTATAGGAAAGAACCTTATGTTCCCATCCATTAACTTTTATCTTAATTTTCTTGACCAACTCATTATTATAGACAATTTTATTAGCCCCCTCGCCCCCCTAAAAAAGTTGATTACCCAAGTAGGTAATTGGAGTAGCTTTTTGGATAAATTTAGTAATATTAGTAATTTGCTTGCATTTAGCCACAGTAAAGTTTTTAGGGAGTAAAAAATTGTTTAATTTTTTATTTTTAGAGAGGCCATATATTAGCTCAATTTGTTGCATAAGATGTAACATTCTTCTAAAGAGATTTTGCTTCGTTTATAAATAGTGAAAGATTATCCTCAATGGCTAAATGAGAGATGCCTAATGATAATCTAGTGACATAAATATGGAAGTATACAACAAATAGATATTTTTAATGCTCCTAAAAAGTAATTTGTTATAACAATAAAAAGTGGAGAAAGGGGATCCCCTTGTTTGTGCCCTTTGGGGTTTTTAAAGAAACCAACCTTGACCCTATTTCTGGAATAAATAACTAACATTTATTTGTGTAGCTAGAAATATTTTTATGAATTGATTCGAGAAGCCAACAATTAAGCCTCGTATAAACATTTTTGTATTTTCGTACTCTATCGTTAGTTCATCTTAAAGGAGATCTAGAGAAATCAATATTTATTAGACTACAAATAAATAAATAATTTGCAAATTCATCAATAGAATTAGTGCCAGGATTCTTACCGCTTTTCTTTTCATTGGTATTTAGTATTATATTAAAGGCACCCCCACAAGCCTAGGTGTAGAAAGATTTGAAAGATTCTTTTATGATGATCCCATAGAATCCTCATGCTACCTGTAGTACAACTAGCATGAACAAAGGCACAAATAGAGAAGATAAAAACTACAATTAATAGAATTAGTAATAGGTTGATCAAAATTTTTAATAAGAGAAAATTATCAAATGGTCTTTTTTACTCTTGCAAAATGTTCTTTAAGATCCTTTGACTTTTGTTTTGTATTTTTTTTGGTCCCTTCCGTTAACTCACTGGCCCTATTCCATTTAATTTGCATTTTTTAGCTGGAATCGGTCGCTGAAATCTAGCGGTCGCTTGCAGTTGTCAATGTTCTTGAAAATCTTTGACTTAATAAATAGCTTGAGAAAGTGTTCTCGTATAGTCATATTCATGCACTATTTTACTTAGAATATGCCTACATCAATAAGCCCATTGCTATAGTTACCAATGAGTCCCAAATTGCAAAGGATTTGTGGATATTTTGCATTTAAGATTTGCCAAAGGTAAATTTGCCCACAAGAGTAAATTCAAAGGGTTTGGCAAGAATGTTTATTTCATCATTCACTAGCCGCATAATAGGCCTGCGACGATGAGAGGCAATGGTTTTAATCCCAACTATCTAGGTAGTTCCATCCGCTTGGCCACCGATAAAAGCTTCAATAAAGGATCTATGGTTATTGGTAATAAGGCTGTTGGATCATATATTATTGAGATTTTGTAAAGATCCATTGGTAACACGGGTGGGAAATTATCTGATTGCAGTGAAGTCTCCATACAAGTAACCATTGGTAATCTAGGATTAAGTGAAATTCTCTGTTGCTCGTGGTCATGAAGTCAACACAAAGCCCTTATCTCATAAATGAAGAATGATAACAAAAAAATATTAGCGTAAAAATTTGAGAACACCCAATTTCAAGTCAACGAATTTTGATAGAGTCAACAAGAAAAAGATAGGAAAGATTTCATTGAGCTAAAAGACGGAATGTCACACCAGAAGTTTAGGAAGAGCTCATCCCAAATACTACTTATCAGGGAAACCCTCTCCTTATGAGAGAGCCTTAACATTGTAGGGAGTTCATTTAGATTTGATTGCTTTTTGACAAAATCATTATGAGATTTTGTCCAAAATTGTCAAAAAAACATCAAGAAAATGAGTTTTTTTATTTTTTATAAGGTTTTCATTTTGCCTCTTTTCTCCATAGCTGTATGAGAGTGAACACAAGCAAGAGTTTCTCTTAATTGTGCAGGTGTTTTTTAAATTTAATATAAATGTACTTTCTAACATATTGATTGTGAGGTGCCAGAGTGCAAAAGAATTTATTCATTTTGATAAAACTAGAAATGTTAAATTACCTTAGATTTTATTGTTTTTGTCCTAGTAAATCCTAAATAAATTCTTTGGCTCTTTTAAGATGCAATTTTCATTGTGCAATTTCAATGTCCGTTTGGAGTTATTGTAGTTGCTTGAACAAAATTCTGTAGAGGCAAGTACCGTGAAGCTTCTACAGGGAAAACATCTATAGTTGTTTGGTTGCCTTATTGTTGTCGTTTTGTTTAAGATGATTCTACTTTGCTTGTTAGAATGATAGCTATCATGTTATTGTTTCAATTTTATTTATTATATATTGCTTGTGTTAAATATTTAGCACATTAAGCTACTACACTACCAAACATTAGTCTAATTTGGTAGGGTTAGCTACACGAGTAGTTTGTTTTCATTGTGCATATGAAAACCTTTGTAACGTCCTCGGGACCATGTTGATTAAAAGAGAATAAAAATCAAATTATAAAATTCTTAGATATTTATAAGTTTTAATAATCCAAAATTTTATTAATTCCACACACAGAACCACGAATAATAATAACACAATTTACATCACTTGTTTCATTACAAAAGTAAAAGAAATTTTAAATGTTTTAAAATCATAGAGTATGTAAATGTTAGCATTCATCATAACATTTCAAGTAGACATAATTAAAAAGTTATAAAAATTGAATTACTATAACATGAGCAAGCATAACAAAAAATAAGTGTATATGTATCAAAAGCAAAGAATCACATAATTATTTTTGTAGTGATCATCACAATGTGGGATTCAAACCTCATACCTTCATGGGAATTTAACTCAATTCATAGGCTTCTAGCTAAGAAATTGTACAATTACATATATGTGATTGTTCACAAAAACATATACGGTGAGCTCTCTCATAATAACAAGTCGTCAAATCCTTTACAGTGGACATGACTCAGTTTATTTTAGCAGGTGCGCTAGCAATACATATGTACATATTCACATAAAAATATACAATACATGACCTCATCAATTGGTTACAAGCTTTCATGATTATATGTAATCTCAACATTTAAATTTTCATGGTATCATAATTCACATGCATCATTATCAAGATAAGGTTTTGAAAATGCATGTGCAACACTACAAAAATGTCGATAAATGAATATAAATAATGGAAATATCTGAATTTTTTGTTCTTGAAATCAAACAATAAAATGAAATAGAACAATATGAAACGGTTACCAAACATGGACTAAGATGGAGACCTTTAGCAATAATAAAAAAAGAAAAGCAAAAAGAAAAAGTAAAACTAAAAGAAGTAAAAACACTCTCCAACCACACCCAAAGAATGTCGAGCCAATGAAGACCGTCAATCACCCATTAAACACTAAGGTCTCTAGAGCTATTGAAAATAAAAACTTTATCCATGAGCTCCTTTGCTATGCAAAACGCCAATTTCTTATTTTGAACCTTCGTTTTTTTTCACTTTATGGAAAATTTATCAAACTCTCCAAATTTATTATCCGACACATATCCTCATCGGATATCAATTTATTCTCCAATTCCGAATCAGGCTTTGAAGCATTTAAACGAACATGCACAGAATGTCAACCATAAAAGAATGGTATATATATATATATATATATATATATATATATATATATGGGAAACAATGTTGGGTTTTATATATTTCATCAAAAAATCACAATATAAATGATTGGAGACCTTTAGCAAGAATAAAAAAGAAAAGGGAAGAGAAAATAAAACTAATAGAAATAAAAACACTCTCCAACCACACCCATAGAATGCCGAGCCAATAAAGACCAAAAGTCACACATTAAACACTAGGATTTTTATTGCTATTGAAAATAAAAACTTTATCCATAAGCTCCTTTGCTATGAAAAACACTAATTTCTTATCTTGAGATATATATGTCAAACCTTATATTTATTGATTTTGAGCTTTCCTTTTTTTTTGCTTTATGGAGAATTTATCAAACTCTTCAAATTTATTATCCGATATCATATCCTCATCGGATATCAATTTATTCTCCAATTTCAAATCAGGCTTTGAAGCATTTAAACCAACATGAACAGAATGTCAACCATAAAATAATGGTTTGTATTTATATATATATATATGGGAAACAATGTTGGGTTTTATATATTTCATCAAAAAATTACAATAGAAATGATTGGAGACTTTTAGCAACAATAAAAAAAGAAAAATAAAAAGAAAAATTAAAACTAAAAGAAATAAAAACACTCTCCAACCACACCCAAAGAAATGCCTAGCCAATGAAGACCAAAAATTACCCATTAAATACTAAGATGTCTAGAGCTATTGAAAATAAAAAATTATCTCTTGAGCTCCTTTGCTATGCAAAACGCTAATTTCTATCTTGAGATAAATATGTCAAGACTTTATATTTATTGATTTTGAACCTTCTTTTTTTTCACTTGATGGAATTTATCAAACTCTTCAAATTTATTATCCGATATCATATGTTCATCGGATATCAATTTATTCTCCAATTCTGAATCAGGCTTTGAAGCATTTAAACCAACATGCACATAACATGTCATCATAAAATAATGAATTTAAACAACCCCCCCTCCCCCAGCCCCCTACTACATCTTCATTAGCCCATTTCGATTCCCAATGAGATGGGGGCTTCTTCATTTGGAGCTTTATCATCTTTTAAACTTAAGGGTTAGTTTGCATCTTCCTATTTCTCAAAACAGTTGGCACATACTTTACCAACCATCAAAGTACTCCAATATTGATTATATTTGGCACCTATTATTAGGATAGATTGTGGAGCTTCTATCTTAGCCATTTGATGCAAAGGTTCCAATGGGAGGTTATGATTTGGCACATATTCAATATGCATTTAATGGGTTCCACTCACCAATCATTTTCTTCCTCTTAATATTCTTTTTTGGGTGGAAGGTATCACCGGCTTATGCTGCTTAAGATTTGGGTATAGTTTAAAACACAGTGCCAAATCAAGACCAATTATACAATAGTGAGAGCAATTTTCAGAATGCCTTCAAAAATATAATCTTGGAAATAATTGTCCTCTTCATCCCCTATCGATATAGAAAATTCAATTTTCACCCATGCTATCGATGTCCCCAACAGATTGGCGGCAACAAAATATACTTTGAGAGGCTTCCCAAAGTAAGAACCCAACAAAATATCTCAACAAAAATAAGATTGATTTATTTAGTGAAATTTAAGCAACGTGAAATTGATTTAGACTGGCACAATGAGAGGTTCATTTTTTAGATCAAAAGATGTTGCCAATTTAAGTGATTTTATATGAAAATTCTTGATGACATAATAACCTTGAGCAAACATCCTTGTGTAATCAATCTCAATTGAAAGTTTAATAAGGATATGCCGAAAATCGATTTGACCCGTATTGAAATATCTTGACAAACCCAAACAACTAAGAAATATTCTAATGGAGGCCAACGTCGGTATACTATTAGAGAATTCCCCTCCAAAAAATATTCAAATGGTTTTACCAACTGTTGTATTTCATCATTAGAGAGAAGTAGAGCTGATTTACTTTGAAACAACACAATCAATTTGAGGCTATAGCGTTAGTATTCGTCAACGCTTGAATGAATGATTTGGGTGTTGAAGCGCCGACACTTTGCTTGAAATGCAAATTAGGGAGGTTGTCCATTCGCCATTAGTCCGAGAAATGCCGAGGCCGACAGGAACAATTGAAGGCTTAATAAGGGTCATCAATGAAACAACCAGAGTGCGTCCAAAAATGTAACACAACACAAGTACCAAGTGATCCACATCGTTTTTTTTGAAGCCGACACAAGCTCGAAGAGAAGCCGTCAACAATAGACTACACTTGTGACAACGAGTGAAAGCCACCAGAAGAGTTCCACTGGAAAATGGTGGCCCAGTTGTCGAATGAAACCCTTGTGTGCTATTGTGCAAGATGGCTCACGGAAAGGATCTCGTTTTCCAATATATATGAGTGCAACAACTAAGGTTAGTAACAAAAAAAAAAGAAACCAAAAGAAAAAAATATAGAAAAATATAATTCTAAAAACATATGAAATTGTTACCAAACCACCCTTTTGATTCCCACAAAAAATGAGAATCCATTAAAGCAAGCTGATGAAGACTTTAATGGACTAAGGACCATCAACGTTTAGGTCAATGCCTCTTTTTTCTGAGTATAGGCATAATGATGTTTTCCTATGTTAATTAAGTTTTGCTCAAGATCATCAAATCCATTATCTGAGAAGATTTGTTTCCCATCAGAATCAGTAACAACTTCCAACATAGAAGGGAGAAGCATGGTCCCTTCATTAGATCCATTTGGATTGAAATTTTTAGCCAAAGGGTTGAATCCCGATATATCGACAACGTCAATATCTTCATTAACCTCCTACTTAGATGGCCGAGTGGCCTCAGCCATCCCTCATCCTTTCTCATAAGTAGACCACAAATAGCAATTAGTTTAGGATGTCACCATTTTCTTAACATGTTAAATTTTATAATCAAATTCTTGAGCATGGATTCTTCAACAATCTTCATCTATCCGTTCGCGAGACTACCAATAGCAGTTGTTAAGAAAAGTTGTACCATCATATGTGCGACTTGCTCACCTCACCCATCTCGTCTGAAGTGCCATCTCTCCCCACACCGCCGTTAGTTGGCGGATCTGACGGGTCATCAAAACATGCAGCGCTATCCACAACAACAATAGTAGTATATCATCAATCGGGTCAGAATTCTACTCGGTAATGCTGTCTGCTACACAGGCAATCTCATTGTTCCTTTTCTTGTTATTTTCCATGTCAATAATCAAATCATTGCATACATCTGCATTTGAATCTATTCTCATTAAAATTACTTCATCGTTTTTTTTCGTCGACGTTTAGGAACGTAAATTTGTTTGCGGCTTGGCTTTTTGTACGATACATTCCTTATTAATACTTTGCTCTTTTAGGCGAGGCTGCTATTGAAGCACATAGAATTTTTGTGGCTAATTATTTTGTAGTTAATGTAGTAAAAGGGTAAATTTTCAAAGAAAACTTACTAAAAATATCCTTCATTTTCATTCCCTATTCAGATGGCTGACTCAATTGTTTTGGTAAGGTTAATTTTAACCAAAACTCGTGCCACAGATGGACGAAGGAGATTAGTTGTCACATATTCGACCTTTAGATTCTTTTCAAAATAAGATCCCAATGAAAATAGTATGGAGTGAGTTATCAAATGAACCTTAAGCAGCAAGAAATATATCCAAATTGGAACTATAGAAGATTCGTGTTTTGGATTGAAAGAGTAGTCCATTTTAATGTTTTTAATTGAAGTTTTTCAATATTGTATGAACCTCGAGCAAATAGCTTTGTATAGTCTAGCTAAACTCAAGTATGTGACGGGCATCGATTAATCCAGCATTGTAAGATCTCATCAATTCCAAACGCTTGAGAATATTTCGAATGGCAATAATAGTAGGCTTGCCATTAGCGAATGTCCCAACGAGCTAAAACTTGAAGAGTTTAGCCAACAAATCCATTTCTTCTTTAGAAAGAAGAGCATGTTTACCTCTAAGAGAAGCAATTGGTTTGATAATAACCAATCTTCTGGCCGAGGGAGCATTAGCGAGTGCTTCAATAAAGGATTTTGGCGCATACCATTCATTGTTTTTTAGTATGCAAGTATGGATTAGTAGAAACGACCAAATCCTCACGGCCATCGCCAGGGACATTGCCGATAGAGACAGACTGCCCACCACCCATACGATCAGCTAATGGAAAGGAAAGAGTTCGGGCCCCACTGTCTATGGCCAAAGTCGTCTGCTACTTGTGACCAATGACCCAATGGCGACAACATCGTCCGAGACCCCAAACCGGTCCGGACCACTCGGCCGTTGCGATGATGACAAGCGAAACTATCGACGGCGGAGTCTCTTTTCCTGGGAACCCTTGATCGCCATTTGGCGATCGCAATCGGAAAATGGACAATGGTGGTTCATGTGTGTATGTGTTAATATATATTATGTTATTAATAAAATATGCATCTTTGTAAAGCAATAAAAGTTTGATAAAATTTAAATAAGAATAAATTTAGTTATATTTGTTTTCTTAATAAAATCAAATAATTTTTATAAAAGTATATTAAATTAAGTTTATTTTAAGCTTTGCACATTAATGAGGTTTTAGTAGTATATTTAACAAAAATATAAATGTGTAATCTAGGGTTTCATGTGAGGATCTAATGAAGAAAATGTGTATAATAAGTCATTTTAAGGTCAATTTTCCTAGAATTCTTAGTGTGATTGCTATAACATAATTAATGATCTCTTCTAAAGGATCTATTTGTAAAAATTTCATACTTTAGCTTTGGGTTCAAATAATGGAATTGGGCAAGATCTAAGAGTAATTTACAACATCACTATATAACCATATTAATTTGTTTAGTGAATCTAGACAAGTACGCCAAACATATCATCAAGAGGCTTAAGATCTATCACTAAAGGTGATGTTTATGGTTCTCGTGGTTAGACTATAAATCTCACATAACCTTGCCACTGCTAGGTCTTATCTTAGTACACCAATTATGCACAATTTTAATGAGGTACTCATTAAACTTCTAAACTTTCAATCAAGTTCAAACATATGATAAAGATATTAATCTCTAGGTTAATTAATCTTATGAGGTGAGAGAAGGCCAAGGGCATAGGGAAATGTTACATTCAGGAGCATACTTGTTATTTCAAATAATCAACCACTATTAGTTTTCTTCTAATGGGTAATTAGAATGTCATTCAATTTAATGAAGAGATAGGTCTTGGTTAGCATGAAACTCATGAAACTATTATTTCACATGTAATGGCTAAAATTCTCTTAAATGGACACTTGGATGTCTAGAACAAGAAATCCCTGCGTGTACAATAATACCCATCTAATCAAATAATTAAGTGATTAATCAATTGGGAAATAAGAGGTATTGATATTAGCTGTGTTAAAGGTGAAAATTATACTAAATTTTGATCAAAAGCACCATAATAAATATTTATATTCTTTGATCATATTGCTAAGTATCAAGATTAACAAAAATTAATCACATAATTAAATTAATTAAGCAATTAGAAAAGAAAAGAAGAAATGGTGATTTGGTAAACCAAACACCTAAGGATAGGTTGATTGGATTAATCATAGTTGATCAAATGCAGGCATTAGACAAGTTATAAAAATTGCAAATCATGGGAATTAGTAATGACTAATCACATAATTAACCATTTCAGCAAAAAGCGAGGAAGATGGAAAGGTACCCATAGGTGCTCTCGAGTAGGCCAAACAAGGAGGTTTTGGTTAGTCCTTAACCTAATCCAATTGTCTATTTTTTTCAATAGACTCTTAGGTCAACCCAAGTTAATCTAGGCTTTTTAGTAGCTCTCCAATAGTAGCTTTCTCGAAAAAGACATCTCTCTGTTGACAATAAGATAGGTAGATTCAAGCGACCATTGGTCAATTTAACCCCTTGTTTGGAGTCATCAGAGCTACCAAGGGTTCTTATGATCATACAAAAGGACAAGTTGTTTCAAGTAGCCACAATAGTGAGATTAGTTGTAGAGGAAAAATTTGAATTTTCTTTTGAAGAATTAGAAGGCACAATTTGTTTCTCAAGTCTCTTTATAGGTTTCAGGCAAATTGAAAGAAACAAATTATGGCTTTTAAGAACTGCTGGGTGGCGATAATGGCGAAATTGATGTGGGGATTTTTCAATGTTGAGACTAAATGATGTCAAACTCCATAAATATGTAGAATTCCGATTGGAAATAGATTCTAGACACTTTAAGAATGTTTTTGTAAAATTAATTGGGAGTTTCGGGCTTTAGACAACAAGATTTACACGAATTTAAGTGTTATTGTTTTCGTTAATTTGTGCAATCGTTCTTAATTAGGCTTTATTTAAACCACCACGATAATCCTTAAATAAAAAGAAATCAATTTGAATTAACTCGTACTATTTGGCCGCAAATTATTTGTGGTGTTAATTTAGGCGAACACAGGGGTTAATATGGCTGAACTTAAATATTTAGGTTCTTTGTTTACTTTAATGAATTGACATTGTAGCATTGTTGATTAGACTGTATTCTATCAAGTCTAAATTATGTAGAAATTCAATAAGAGTTTTAATTAAATTTATTTAGTTTATAATATTTAAAAAAATTAATTTGTATTTTTTAATGAAATAGATAATCTTATGTAATATTTATAGGATCTAAAGGAAAATATGCTTATTTTAGATATACAAAAAATTTAATTTGGATAAATATTTATTTTGTCATTTTTTAAAGTATAAATTTTAGTAATTTATTAAAAATATTTTATAATTTTGAAAAATACCAAGTTAAGGAAAAATTTGTACAAATCAATTATATTTTTGGCATATTTATCATAAAAATATTCCAAATATTTTAAAAATATTTTCTTTAAATAAGTATTTTTTGAAGCTTAAATTGAGTAATTACACCCCTCCCAAAGTTCCAAATAGAGAAGATCCCCTATAATGGTTTCATCTTGTGTGTTTTTGTCCTCCTCTTCTAACATCGACATAAGTTATGCTCAAATTTTTTAATAGGGGCAGCGAATAGTCTTATGCTTAGTATGCTTGAATCATCTTATTTAACATTCTCTAATCTTTTCCACTACTGGAGCCACTCCATGAAATACGACCGTAGCAGTGCATATATAAATAATATCAATAGTACAAAAATTCTATCGGGATCAAACTCCACGGTCTCCTGCGCAAGGAGGTCCAAAAGCCTCATGGGGAGCACATCTCCCATAGCAAAAGAAAAATCATCGTGACTGGCATACATAGCACAAAAGTCCGCCACCCGATTCGCATCACGCGATCGGTGAGATAACACGAGAAAAAACGAGCAAAAAGGTAAGGTGATCGACATGCCGCTCTCCGCCTCGTGAACGGAGAGTCCTCTCCTCTAGACGCATAAGTCTCCGAACCGCTTCCAAGCAGTCACCCTAAATGATGATGCCATCCGTATCCGCCTCTGTAGCCACAAAGGCTTGCCGCATTATAGTCACTTCCTGAATCTCAGCCTGGAGACGCATTATAGTAAGCTAGCTCCTGCGGCAATCAGTAACTGTCCGTCTGAGTTCTGAACCACAACAACCTCAAAGGCAGTAGGCTCTTCGTAGCAATAGGAAGCATCTATGTTTATCTTCAGCTAATGGTTCGGGGGGGGCACGATCTGTACTGGAGCCACTCCAACCTTGCTATAAATGAACTCATTTCACATTATATCTTTTTGAGCATACCCACTCATCCATTGTGGGATACTTATCTCTATAACACTTTATCAATAAATTTCTTCTTTGTCCACCAACATTCAACCCAATATAATATAGCTAATCATTTAGCTGCTCAATAAAATTTATCAGAAATGATCTTATTTGGAGTGAGGGAGGATTTCTTTGATTGTGTATAATGAACAAATGATTCTTTAAACTTGTTTCACTTAGTGGGACTAAGATTTTGTGTTGTTGTATATTTATTATATTAAATATAAGCATATGAGGGGGTTGCGATGAGGTTGGCAGAGATGAGAGTTTTCAAACCTATGTTGCCTAGATGGAAGAAGAGTTACTTTCGAGCCATCTTACTTGGACATTATATCTTGTTATTTAGGAGTTTGTGGAGTCATATATTGAACCTTTCAAACTATGTCAAAGATGCAAGAAATCATATTGATATTATCATTGTGTTCTTGCATGTTTCGATGAGGGGAAGACTATGAGTACCCTCATTTTTATCTTGATATGGATAAGTAGGTCTATATAGGAATAATATGAAGGGCAACAAAGTCAACGGATGGGGCGGCGAGGTTGGCGACATTAGGAGTGTGAGGTCGGAAGGGAGGTAGCTAGATTATCCATGGAGAGGGTGGCAACGTCGACCAGAATGGGGGTGGTGAGGCTGGTCAAAGGGGTGTTTTAAGCGGTGGTGGAAGGGTGCTTGGCGGCCGACTATGGCGGTGTGAGGTCTTTGGTAGACTTCTTGCAGCTAGCAAGAGGGTGGGGGTGAATTGATTGATTCTATTTTGAAATTTGGGTTGTTTAAAAGTAAATCTAAAGTTTTTGCCGACATGCATGTAAAAATCTTTTTTTAAATATGTTTTTAAATTAGTTTAACAGCATAAACTGTTGTGTAATATTTCTTGTTTCATCACTTCTATCTATAACTTGTCTTTAATTAAATGATGATTAACTTGTGCTGTGCTTGATACATATCATTTAGAAAAAATTATCAAAAAGACCCATTGACTCTTGCAAAATAATCAATTTAGTCCTTGATTTTTGCAAAATATTCAATATAGTCCTTGATATAGCACCGGTTGTTCAAAGCCGTCGATTGTGATTTTAACACAAAGAAGTCGTAATAGAGCAATACTAGTCGACGAAGAAGTCGCGGAAGGACTCACATTCGGCAATGGCAGAGACGCCAATAGACAAACATATATTTAGAGAGATGAAGATGCGTTGAGGAAGAAATTGTAGACGAAGAAATCCAATCGACGATTGTAGAGAGACAAAGGTACGTTGACGATGAAATCGTAGACGAAGAAATCACAATCGACGAAGAAGTTGCGGCATGAGAAGAAATCTTGGCATGTAGGGAGAAAACAGAGCAACACCAATCGATGAAGTTGCGGAAAAAATCGCAATCGTCAATTGCAGAGTGACGCAAAGACGAAGATGCATTGAGGAAGAAAGCACAATCGACGAAGAAGTTTAGCGTGAGAAGAATTCGCAATCGACGAAGAAGTTGCGGCGTGAGAAAAAATCACAACCTGTAAGGAGAATAAAGTTAAAGGCTGCTTTGTATATAAAAATTCGATCCTTTTAAATAACAGTATTTACCTTATCCAAACAACGGGTTGGAATGGGAAAATAATGGCATGACCAAAAGAATAGCTTAAATAAAAGTTCAACAGACTTAAAAAATTATTTACATGAGTTAAGGACTAAATTGAACTTTTGGAAGAGTCAAGAGATCATTTTGATACTTTTCTCTTGCATTTAATGCTACTCAAAATTTTAGTTTGAACACTTATCATTGCTGCTGTCTAATTATCATTTATACTTTGTAGTTGACTAGTGTGGTTTTAATTTTTTTTTACTTTTTTTACATGCATAACATCCCAATATTCGTATTCATATTTTCAGCACCTAATCTTAGAACTACATAATCCATAGCATCAAAATATTACACCATTTGTACTCTTCTAGTAATAAACCGTCAACTTTTTTTATTTTTGTTAATGTTAGCTATCTGAATTTATGAGATATTTCCACCATCTGTTTTTGTCGTTTTCTTGTAGGCTTGAGACATTTCTTGCTTTACTGCTGATTTTGTTTCACATCGATGAGGCTTTGGCGAAGCTGATGGAATTGTGCCAATTTGTGATGATTAAAAATACCAAAATGAGCTCCTTTACAAATCAACAACATTGTTGCTGACCGGAAGGAAATTTCTCTTTCTATCTTAGATGAAAGATTAAATGAGGGACAAAAAATGCTAACTGAATTAGAGAAAAATGATCAGAGGTTTGTCATCTCTCATAGTGGGATAAAAATTGTTGATCGATGGTTTGCACAATAATTCGTAAATTTTTGTGGGAAAACTTTCTGCCAACTTTCTATTGCTACTGGGGCTAGGGCTCTAATAGAATTCACAATTTCATAGAGAAGAGTCCAGCATATAACAGGGATCACTTCTTGACAGAAGGCATTTTGGGTGGATCTTGGCAGTTTCCATTGGCAATAATAAATTACAAGTACGGTAGTATGTCCTCTTTCTATTTGTGGGGATAATGCAACACTGCTATTTTTGAAACTTCAAAGGGGACAAAACCATTCACTTGGACCCAGTTTTGTTCTAATTGACTCTTTCCAGCTTGAGTGATATTGTTAGGGCTTGGTTTTATTGCTTAAGTTGAAGCCGGGTGTTCTCTACACCATTGGGCATAGTTTTAAGTTTTCAAACTCAGGTTTCTTCTAGAATGGCCAATTTGTTCTTTCTCAGTACAATATAACCTTACAGATTAGTTCTTAGCTATACATTTGAATTTCTTGTGCTTCCTTGTTGGTCTTCCTGTTCTTTGACTATACTTTTTAAAGGTAATATTTGCTTTAATGAGTCAAACTGCATTACGAGAAAAGAGATTTCCTTCTCTTCATCATCTTCTATCTGGTTTCAGAAGTTATTGGCCCATTTTTTATTCTACCATCGCTTCTCAGTGTGTTTTCTGTGATTTAATAGACTACTCTCTCCCATTTAAGCAATAAGTTTTCTAATGTTGGTTCATGGTAGGTAATTTTTCGTTCAGCTTTTAAGGATTAAATGATTTGAGACCTACACTTACTATATAGTCTATTTCATGCATGCCGTTGGATTCAAATTGTAGATGCTATCAATAACCTTATAAACGTCTTAGTATGAACCATATCTGAGCAATTTATGATTTTTGCCTTACAATTTTGTTTTGCGAATGTTGGGCAATATCTTCTAGTACCAAACTCATTTATACTGTGTTGATAGTACTTCTCCTAGCATTGTTTAGATCGATGTACTTATTTTCATTTCTTTGTTGTTCATAGGAGTCATCGTTTGCATTCTTCTGTAAAGCTTTTATTATTCAGAATGCCCTGATTTGTTTGGTTGCTTCAAAGAATAGCCGTAACTTCATGCTTTACCCATTTATTTTAATTTATATCATTTTTGTAAAGTGCAACTATTCAGGGTTAAATTATAGTTTTATAGGCGCCTTCACACTTGTTTTTCAACCGTATTTTTTTTAGTTTATCCATGTATTTTCATCTCTTTTATTATTTCTTGAAATAAATTGCTGCCTGATTTTATTTCTTCATTGAAAACATCATTCAATTTTTGTTGTACCCCACAGTCTTAACTTTGAACTATTTTCTTATGGAGGAATCCAATTGGGCTGGTTTATATCATTTAATCAAGTTCTACAAGAATAGAAGATATGATGCTGATATTGGATTGCCTAGGTGAACCTTAAATTTAAATGGTTAAGTGCTTTTTTCTGTCATTTATATGTAATATGTCTTTACATTTTTCGTGGGTTTTGACAGGCCTAATGACTTTCATGATGTTCCAGAGTACTTTGTTCTTGAGGTAATGCGGTGAGGTAGGAAATATAAGATGAATTTTCTTATGCTCAACTTAATGTAAATAGTTCTTAATTTGCAGACATACTGAAATTTTTTCTTATATTATATCCAAAGGTTAAGATATTGAATTGCAAATGATGAACATTCGGATTTGCTTACATCATCATGCCTCTTTTCAGTAACCATTTTACATATTTTAATAGATATGCAAAACTAATCTTCTGAGGAAATAATTATGCTCTGTTTTAGGTAGTTATGCATGTACAGGCCGCTTGCACTTGGAATTATTGATTGCCACCTAGAAGGGCATTTAAACATGAATCTTAGTTTACTCTATCTTTATTGAGTTCTTGTGTAATGTTTTCGACATGTTTGTTGATTTTTCTTGTTACTAAGGATTGTATTGTGCCGTTAAAATTTTCTTGCAATCCAAATTTCAATTGTTAATTAGTTTTAGGCTCATCTAATTTGCAATGATCTTTGATTTCTTTTGATGGAATTGCTTATACAAACGTGGGATAGAAAAGCTGAGTTTCTTTGCTTGTAAGTTTTCTTAGTTTTTTTATATGGTTTTAAGAGGGAGATATCATAAAATACTTTTAGGAATGAACTCATATATTTGAGATTGTTATTTAATTATGAATAATGAAGGCAAAGTATTTGTGGTAATCTAATGTTGTGTTGCTAATGGTCCTTACACAGCATTGGAATGCATTTAATGGGCATAGTTGAAGCATGAACTTTAACTATGCTTTTGCTAAACCAAAAATTAATTTTCCAAATGGCATATGCTAATTTTTATCATTCTTAGTATGCATAATTAAAAATGTTCTAACTAGTTATTGACATTAGAATATTATTTTAAGACTATAAATGAATATCTTTTAATCCTTGTGGTGATTTAGTTGCTCTTTTCATGAAAGACGGCCATAGCTTATGCACATATATATGTATATATATATATGCATATATATATATATATCAAATATATATCAACAGTACAACGATTCAACTGGGATCAAACTCCACAATGTCCTGTGCCAGGAGGTCCTAGAGCCTCCAATGGAGCACATCGCCCCAAACAAAAGAAAAAATACCCTAATGGGTGTACATAGTATAAAAATCCGCTTCTCGATTCGCACTGCGCGATCAGTGGGAAAACTTAACACAAGGAAAGTCGAGCAAGAAAGCGAGGTGGTCTGCATGAATGGAGAGTCGTCTCCCAAAGACGCTGGAGCCTCCGAACTGCTCCCAAACACTCACCCTCTATGATGACTCCATCAATATCCACCTCTGTAGCCAGGAGGGCCTGCTGCAGAATGGTCACTGCCTGAGGTGTAGGGTGCGGGTGACCATGAGAATGCTCAATCATGCTCCTCTATGACAGAGCGAATACACAACAAGCTGGCAGCTAAAGTGGCGGTGTCGAGACGCTGAAGCGAGCGAGAACAATGCAGTGTACTGGTCCTAGGAGGTGTGTCCGGGAGCATGACCCAATGGACAAAGATCTCCATGATGGCCCTCGTGTAGTTGCAATGAACTGCAAAATGCTTCTTGCCCTCCTCCGAGTCATAGCCCCAAGCAAATGCTGCTGACTGAGTGAGCCCTCGTCTAAGTGACCAACGCCTTGTCGGTATAGCGTCGCTGAGTAGTCTCCATAGAAAACAAGCCTCCCTGGGGCCCAGGGCCATCTCCCACATGGCCACAAATTGCCAAGACTGACCTCCTCTCTCCAACTGGTAGATCTGGCTGGCTCTGCTCTAGGTAAAATCATCCTCCTGCCACTGCAGGGTCACCTCCTCAAGCTGGGTGTCTCTGGACGGTTGGCTAGCCGTAGCCCAACTGTCTCCAAACAGCGGAGTCTGCCGCTGTACTGTAAAGTTCTCACCTCTGCGGTGGTAGCGAAACTCCATGGCCCTCACCCAAAGGAGGCCCTCTATGCTGGCAAAACTATAGGTATGACGGGCTGCTAACGTAGTTTTCAAGAGTCGCAAGTCTCTGATCCCAAGTCCACCAGGATCGAGAGGTCGACATACTTCCTTCCATCTCACATAGTATAGACATCTACCCCCGCTCCTTCCCAAAGGAACTTACGGAGGATAACCTCAATGTCGAAAAGGTAAGAGTCTGGTATCGGCGCCACCAGCATCTAGTAGCTGGGGATCATAGCAAGAATTGACCTGATTAAACACAATCTGCCAACAAGGGAGAGGTGGTGACTGTTCCAGGTGTCCAACCTGCCACAGACCTGCTCAATGATGGCTAAGAAGTCTGCTCTCTGCGGGGGTTTGCCGGTGACTGTAACCTAGAGGTATTTGAGGGGCCCTCCTCTCTGGAAACCTAGTTGTATCGCTACCCTTCGTTGCTAGTAGGCTGGGGTCTTTCGGCTGAAAACAATATACGACTTTCGTGAATTCACATACTGCCCTGTCCAACTCCCATACTTTGCCATAATCCGCTGAACCTGACGACCCACTGCCACTAAAGCCGGTGCAAATATGATCGAGTCATCCACGTACAAAAGATGGTAAAAAGTAGCCCACTTCCGTCCAACGGTATACCGATCGGTCGGCCTATCTGCTGCTGTCACTTGACTAGAAGGGAGAAGAGCTCTGAGCACAAAATGAATAGGTAAGGGGAGAGGGGGCATCCTTGCCTGAAGCCTCTCGCCTCACTATCCATGGAAGTTGGTGTTCGCCAATCAGGACTGAGAATTTGGGAGACTCCACGCACTGCATAGCCCAATCCATACACCACTGTGGAAAGACAAATCTCTGAAGAACCATGCGTAAACACCCCCACTCCATCCGATCGTAATTTAGTTGCTCTTTTCACATGCTATAGAATATGCTTTTGAAAACCTTTAAACAAAAGATCTTTTGCGGGCTAATTTATGTATCCTGGTTAGATAATAATGATTTTATTGTAACTAAGAGTCTACAATAAGTAGACATGCCCTATATTCCACGTGTGCATTATATTTATAGGTTGTGCGAATAGCCCACACCATGTTTCATTGAATTCTACACTTTCAGCACACTCACAAGCTGGGCGCGTGAATTTTGCACGATGATCGGTCAATGCTCTCTTATGTGCGCAAGAAGTGTTATCGACGATCAACTATTGGATCTAAGACTCTGGATGCAATTCACATGCTGTTGCATGCAATATTTGCATGGTATTCTGCAGCACTGCTGTCCTCATGTACTGTCACACTTGCATCTCTCCTATGTTCTCAAATCTTACACAGTTGTGAGCAAAAGGACGAGTCTTCTCCTTGTAAGCTAGGAAACTGTTGCACATTCCAATTTTTGCGCTTGGATGATGATTAATCCATAACTATTTTCTTAAAAACTTTCCTGTGTGCATCCACATGTTGAAGATCCAAGCTTTTAAAGTTCAATCAATGACTAATGAACATAAATCAGCAGCTTAAAAGCCCTCCTGTACCTTTGGACTAAATCTACTCTTAACTACCTTGGTTTAACTGTCTCTGTTTTTCCTCTAGAAATATTTATGTACTTGTTTTCTTCAAACTGTATACCAAGTTCTTCAAGGCCTAGGTAGAAATATTGTGCAAGGAAATAAGTGATGACTCCACATTTTGATGCTCTTTGAGCTGGCCGAGAAAATTATGTAAAGACCTCGCTTTTTGATGCACCTTTGAGCTGTCAAAAAAAGAGTTAAACTATGTCCATTGTTTTTGATCAAGAAAGCAATTTTCAGTATAATTTCAAGCATAATTATATTGTTGAAACTTCGCCATAATTCTTGTTAAACCTAAAACATGCTGCCACGCTACTAAAAATATAGACAAAATAGCAAATTTCTTAGAAAACTGCTGTAAGAGAAACCTTGAATCGAGAGTTAACACTGGTTGAAATGTCGGCATTGTGGAAAATGTAACAAGAAATAACCTTTACAACTAACAGAGGATTATTATAAATGAGTCAAGAAGTGTGTCTCAAAAAACCTTGATATTAATATAAATGAAAGGAACATGAGTAGTGCCAGAGAGAATTATATTGAGGCGTGCATAGAGTAATGAGGTTAGCATTCTGAATGCTGTGACTACCCCTTCTCACTTATGCATAACTCTTCCCAAACTCCAATGTTCATTGGAGAGAATAATTGTACTCACGTGGATGAAGAAATGGTAATTGAAAAGGTAGTGAATAATGGATTTATTGGGAATTCCAACTATTCTTGCCATTTTTTCTTATGTGTCTGGCTCTAATCCGCATAATGATTGGGGGTCAAATCTCATTGAAAACAACTCTATTAGAAGGGTTGATCCTTGTGATATGGAAGCAGATAGTTGAATCAAGGTTTATAGTACTACTGCTGCATCTATTGTTAAGCATTCGTGAGTCATGATACCTGGTGGGATAGCCCACCCAGAAAACTATGGTGCTCACGCGTGCACTTAAACTGCTGAATGTCTCGCTCTTGAAGGTCCTGATGTGAATGCTAATGGTTTTTGTGATGACATTTCCTTTCACCCAGGTAACCAAACGAGGAGATGCGCTTTTGAAAATTTTATTCAGGCCCACAAAGTTGAATTTACGTTTGTTGCTTTTAAAAGAGAGGCAAGAGTAAAAATGTTGAAAGAACTTCCGGACCTATGACTAGAACCACATTCACCTCCTCCCAAGCTTGTTTTATGCAAAATTTTAATGCCCTTATTATTGTTGAACCATTCCAGGTTGATATTAATATTAATTATCATAAGAGGTTCTTAGATTTCTGCAGTGCTTGCTATAATTGCAACAATAAGATACGTTTTTTTTGGAAATAGGGTATTAGTTATAGTATGGCTGATAATTTTGAACAAATGTTATCTTAGAGATTTACATTTCTGTGCTTTTTTGCCTTGGCTTGTTGGGGGTGACTTTAGTGTCATTTTCAACACCAATGGAAAGAAAGGTGGCAGAGACTTTAAGTCTAATTTATGTACGAATTTACTAATTGTAATTTTGATTGCTGCCACACTAACGTTGGCTTCTCTGGTCTTTCTTTCACTTCGATTAATGGCAAAATTTGGAAAGGGTTTGATAGGGTGTTTCTCTCAAACTATTGGTTTAATTCCTTTTTTACCTCTAAGGTGTCTTGCCTTTATAGAAATGGGCCAGATCATTCCCCTCTTCTTTTAACTTTCTATGACTTATACTTTCATACGTAATTTTAAATTTCAAAATTTGTGGGTTAGCCATAAAAACTCTCTTGACATTATCAGCTGAGCCCGGAGGAACCTATAGTAGGGAAGAATTTATTTCATTATAAAAAGCTAAAGAGAATTCAAAAAACTTTTACTTATTGGATTAAAAACCAATTTGATAATATGTTTGATAATCTTTAGAAAGTTGAATTAAAAGCTGATGGATAATAAAACCTCTCATCTAAGATTCTTGAGGACTTGGATAAATGGAAAAAGTTAATGCTCATCTTTCTCAAACTCTAGATATAGAAGAAACTTACTGGAGACCAAAAAAATTCTCTTAATGGCCTAGTTGCGGAGAAAAATAAACAGTAAATATTTCCAAAATCTGGTTAAACCGAAGAGGATTGCTAGTTGGATTCATCAAATTAAGAATGATAATAATTGGTTAAATATGCCAACTGATGTCCAAAATTCTGTTAAAATATAACATTTTCTAGTATTTATTCTGCAAAAAATTGTTTATCTCTCAATCTTAATGATAATATTTTCCCCTGCTTGATATTTAATGAGGAGAATGATACCCTCAACTCCCCCCCTTCCATTGAGGAGGTTCATGCTGCCTTTCATCTATGGATTGAGGCAAATGCACTAGCTTCGATGGCTTCTCAACACTTTTTTTTTTTAATCATTTTGGGACATCATCAAAATTGTTGTGTGGAATGCTATTAGTGATGTGCTCAAAGGGTGTACTCTCCCCAAGTGTTTCTCTCCTACTTCTATAGCTCTCATTCCTAAGAACACTTCTTGTATCTTATGGAAAGATTTAAGACCCATAAGTTTGTGCAATACAATTTCTAAAATGATTCTGAAGACTGTTGCCAACATACTTGTTGATAAGATGTATAATCTCTTTTCTCCCAATCAAAGTGGCTTTGTCAAAGGCCGGAATATTAGTGATAGCATTCTTCTTGCTCAAGAGCTTATAATTTACTTAATTTAAGAAACCTTGGGAAGTTATTTGGTGATCAATATAGATATATCCAAAGCATTACACAATATGCTGGAATTTTATCTGTCAAATATCGCTGAAATATGGCTTCTCAGAACATTTTATTAATCTAATTACCAGATTCTTCAATAATTGCTGGTTCTCCATTCTTATTAATGGGAGGAAAGTTGTTTTTTTCAAAAGTTGTAGAGGCAAATATTAGGGAGATTCCCTTTGGCCCTCTTTATATAATTTTGCTGCTAATTTTTTTTGTAGAAGTATCAACATCGTATATTAAAATTCCTCTTCATGTTTTATAATACTAAGGCCTCCTTAGGTGTACTCAATTGGCTTATGTAGATGACCTTCTTCTCTTTGTGAATGATAGAAGAAGTTCCTTGAGTAGAATAATCTACCTTTTGAACGACTTTGAAAATGTCTGGTTTGTCTATGAACAAAGGCAAAAGCTGCTTTATTCTTCTTTAGTGATTCAGTGAGACTAAATATAGAGCTATTTCTAATATCATTGATTTTGCTTATAAAATTTTATGTTTTCCTTATCTTGGCATCCATTTACATATTGGTAGAAATAAGATTACTCTTTATGATTAAATTTTCATTAAGATCTGCAATAATAAGTGCATGGTTGGGAATATTAATTCCTTTCTCCTGGTAGCCACATTACTTTTCTTAAAAGCGTTTACTTTCATTCCTTTATATCTTATGCATATTTTAAATCCACCTGTTGAGGTTATTTGTCAAATAGAAAAAATATATATTCAGTTCATTTGGGGATCCAAAATCAATGCGAGGACAATTCATTCATTCAAATGCAAATATATATTTTTTTCCATTAGATTAAGGTGGTCTAGGTTTTACGAGTCTCAAGATATTATAAATACCTTTTCTATTAAACTTTGGCGAAGTTTTAGGTTAGGTAATAGTCTTTGGGTTATGTTCATTAAAGAAGTATTGCGAGGGGATCTATCCCATTAACACTGTCATTAAATGTGGTGACTCGGCTGTTTGGGAAAGAATTAGCAAGTACAAACATGAAATTGAGAAATATTTTGTGGATTATAGGGAGTGATAACATCTTCTAGTATGCTACTTGTTTGGAGACAGTTCCCTAACTATTTGTTTTTTAGATAATATTTTCTCCTCCTGTAAAGTTAAAGATTTCTTTGCTGGTAATGCCTAGAATACTGCCAAGCTTAGGGATGTCTTCCATAACAACTGTTCTATTATTGAGGAGATCTTTACAATGCCTTTTCAATAAAGATATTTTCTTTAGGAAAGGCAGTGCTCTATGCAACTTTATTTTCAAGAGATTTTAATAACATTTGCACCAAAACTAATCAGTTTTTCTTGGGCAATATTACATGGCATAAAGCTATCAACCATACTATTTTTTTCTTTGTTCGAGATTGTTTTGCAATGCTATGCATATTTTGATGAAATGCTATGGATGAAGTGTTTTTGTATTCCTTGCAAATGCTAATGCTGCTCTACTAATGCTAAATTGTAAATCACCTCTTCATAAGTAGTGTCAAAGCTAAAACTTTTAAGAGGTTATTTTGCTAATATTGTTGGCTTTTGCTCCAAATTTAATCTACCCTTTAATTGGTTATGGCGCTTTTTAAGAAATTATGTGAAAAAGTTCACATTAGAACTACTATTCTTTTGTTCTCTTGTTTATATGGAAAGAACATAATAATTGTAAACACATAAAAATTTGTTTTACTGTTAATATGGTTATCTGGAAAATTATTTTTCTTTAAATGCTACTAAGTGTTGTGTTGTTAAGTGCACATCTAAAATGGTTCGGTTTTGCTTTATTTATCAAAGCGGTAGCATCTTATTCTTTCATTGCTGAGGCTAAAGCTTTGTTTGTTTTGTCAAAATGATTAGAGTTGAATAGAACGTTTAAATACAGTAAGCTCAACTTTGACTGGGTAATGATATCCTTTTCATTTGCAAGCCAATTTATGGCTGCACGGGGCTGGTCTCTACTCAATACATTGCTGTTGAGTTCATTTGTTGAATCGTTTTGTCATGCCATTGCAATGAATAGCCTAGCAAGATTTGCAAGTGATTCAATAATCATATACATGGGTTCGTATCATATGGGTCAATATTGAACAAGTTGACTGTGTTTTCCAAAAATTTCAATGTTGCACTTGAACCACACACTTATTGTCTCCCCACAAGTGTTGTAGCTAATCCGATCAGAGGGATAACCCATCCTACTTCTCTTACACTCTTTGTCTTCTTTAAATCATTTCAAATCTCAGTTTTACTTACTAGTACATCGAATAAAAGCAGTTGATATTATTTTTTTAATTCTTAAACTTATTATTTGTTTTGGCACAAATTTTGTTGAAAGTTTAGTAAAATAATTCTTTATTTATATTGAAAATTTTCATCTTTAAAAAGAATTTGTATCTATTATTTTTGATATTTTTTATTTAAATCAAATCTTTAATTATTTTATCTCTTTATTTGGCTTGCTAATAAATGCCTCTCCCTCAACAATTCTTAATTGTAGTATAAATTCTCAAATGAAACAATCTTAGCATTTGAATTAGTATTTTTGATTTACAGCATGTTTGTTTTTCTTTCTTTTCTCATTATTCTTTCATTTAAAACTTTCTTTGTAATGCCTTTTATTTTTATTCTTCATTTGAATATTCTTGTTTTATGAACAAGCATTTTACCATTAGGTGCTCTCCTTTTTATTCATTAAATAAACTCTTAGCTATATTGCAAATAGAATTAGAAACTTAATTTCATGTTAAGCTGGCTTCAACTTCAAAATCTCAATGTTCGTTTAAAATTTAATGCCTAAAAATGGCTATATTGTTCTTCTTAAATTCAACCATCTCGTTTTAAAAGATATTTTAAATTTAATATTACTTTTCTTACTCCTTTTTAAATCTAAAATTAACAGTCGATGTTGGGCTGTCAAATAGGCACCTTGAATTATTTTACGAGCCTTGCAATATTAGTGATCTATTTTTTTAGTTGAAAATTATCATTATAAGTTTTTAAAGCTTTAATTTTGTGAGTAATAATATGCACCTCTCTTTCTTAAAATAAATTTAACAATCAAAATCAAAACCACCATAAATGCCAATAAATTCTCTGTCGCTCTTCTGAGATGTCCATTTAAATCTTCTTCTTTAAATTACATACCTATTATTCGTTGAACTAATTTCTCTAAATTTTGCCAAAAACTTTCTCTTATGCTAATTACCCAATCCTATTTGAAGGGCATTAAACTTTAATCTTAGAATTATTTCATTAATTGTAAATTATGAATATATATTTGTATCTCTCAATTTCTTAATTTTTATTACATTATTGATACTCGTGGCATTCCTATAAAGTATAAACTATCATTTCTTTTATTTTATCTCTCACCCATTGTTTTTTTAAGGCATTAAATATTAAATGTTTCTATCAATAATATTGTATATTGACTCAAAATGCTTGCCACTAAGGGTGTAATATTCCAACTATCTATTCTTAAATTAGTATCATAGACTAGCTTTTTTACTTGCATTCATCCATAATACATGAACTCGCTTATTTGACACTATACCCACGCTCCAATGTAGTAGCTTTTGCACACTTTTTACTACATTTATGCAAAGATATGCATTGCTTCTTCGCTTCAAGGAGAAGCCCTTGTTCTAGTACAATTTTTTTAAGAGATTAATATCATGAAAAAATTCGATAAAGTTTACGCTGGTTGTCAACTATTTAATGCAGTCCTCCTATCTCCTATCTTTCTCATTCACAAGTAATCCAGATCTGTCCTTTGTATGCGATAAGTCATCAACAGTTTAAATTTAGAAGGTGACAAGATTTGATGCTCTTTTAATGAGAGGTAAAGGTTGGATTTGAAGTCTAAACTCTTAGAATGTGGCTAAACAATTAACCCTTTAAGCAATGTTTCAATAGTGAATACTTTTATCCATCCTCTGGGTTGAAGATAAATTTTAAGCAACACTAGGGATTGTTATAATTGGAAATCATTTTATATATCTGCCTATTCATGGAAATATTAAACAACCCTTTCATCAAACAAGGAGGTGCATAATGATAAGCGTATTTGAATGCATGCATGGTGGCACTAGCCCAAGACAGATTTATTGAACCATAGTAGTTTTATATACCCGTTAAATTCAAGTTCTGCTTCTAGTTTTGATGATTCTGATTTTTGATAAATTTTAATTCACCATTCTAAATTGAGGCAGCAACATACCTTTTGGTTTAGCTATTTAAAATTTAATTGTAATTATTATGTAAAAGCTGTATTGAAAATGAATAAATGGTTGAAACAATAAATTTTGTTCTTGCGTACTAGAGGCAGCTTGGTGGTTCTTCCTAGTATGAGCCCTTCAGAATTATTCTTGTAATATTTTCTTCTTTATTCATTATGGAAATTTTTCAATGTGGCTTGTGGATAATCTTGGTTGTATCATTGTAAAGTTGTGGGTTCATTTTTTGATGCATGTTTAACAATATAAAATTGTACAGGTGTCTACATTTTTTTGTATCTACATAGTTATTAAGGGGAATTTCATATGTACCCAATTACCATTAAAATTTTTAAGTTGACAAAGTTACCATTTAAAAGTTTCAGTAATACATTAAAGCTTCAACCTCACATTGTTCTTTCAAATCATTACTAGTAAATGCATTTACATAGATTGGATAGGAGGTGGTAGTTTTGTAAAAATTAAACTTTAGGTATTATATGCACAACATTATTTGTTGTTCCAAATATTTCTTCTAGCTATATAGGTATGTTTTGCAGTTTTTTGTGTGCTGGATGGTTTATTTTGTAGTTAATGAGACTAGTTTCAAGTATTAGTCATATGAAAAGTGCCTTAACAACTATAGATCTTATAATATAAATTTTTTGGCCACGTAGCTTGAATGGTTACACATGTTGTATTTATTCTTGAATAATGTAATTATGCTTTGTAACTCGAGTCAAGCTGAACTCGCCAGTTTAATTGAGAATTTGCTAATGTCTCTGCCAACTTTTATATGATTATAAAAAATTTAAGAGGCTCAATGTGAGTTGTTCGGAACTACTCGATTTGGTGCAAACCATCAACCACACTAAGGAATAGAAATGAGAGATTTAAAATTTATCTATTTTAAAATATTTATTAGTCTGCATTTGAAAATATGGAATACGATTATTGTTACTAAATCTAAAGAGCGCCTTAAAACTAGATGGTAAAATTTTAAAGAGTGATATATATATTCTTAGGTGTGAAGTTTTAAACCTTGGACAATAATGAATTCAACTTTGGGTGGAATTCAGTTGCTAGTTTTATTTGCAATGTAGTTATAAGTATTCTTGGTAAATCATAAAGGAGAGTACCTAATAATAAAGATACAATATGGAGAAAGCAAGATGTTTAAATAAAGACTAAAGCTACAATTATATATTCTTAAAAATTGCTTAAGCATAAGAATTAAGAGAATTGGAAGAAACATAAGGTTTCTTGCTGTAAATTCAAAATAACACTTTGTGATACTATGATTTTTGTGTTTGAAGATATATATATATATATATATATATATATATATATATATATATATATATATATATATATATATGATAAACTAGAGATTACTAAAAGAGTCACATATGTAAGCCAAATCAATTGATAAAAGGACCAAGAATTTTGTTTTAGTAAAATATACTAAAGATAAATAAAAATTATTAGGGAGTAAGATATTCAATATATTCAATTATCATAGACTGATTATGTTAATAAACCTTTTAATACAAGTTGTACCATTTTAATTAATATGATTGAGCTAATTGGTTATAAAAATAATGTTAATTATATATTCGTTTTGTTTGTTGACAAGCTGAGATTTGGAATGCTTTAAGCAATTTGATCCGATGAAATTCTTCTCGATGTGTGAACATGTATGGCGATGAAGTAATTTCTTTGGTTATGAAAGTATCTGCTACTAGTTTAAATGACTTAAAAGATGTAAGATGATTGGAGGAGTATTGATGTGCTTATTTACAAGGACAAATGTGATGCTCAAGATTGTGCGAATTGTAGGAGAATAAAGTTGATGAGTCATATGATAACATTTCTAGAGATAGTGATTGAATAGAGACTACTAAGAGGTACTCACATTTTCAAAAATCAATTTAGTTTTGTGCTAAGTAAATTTATCATGAAAGTCATATATTCACAAAATATTTGATGGATAAATTTAGAGAAAGAAAAGATCCTTATTGATCTTGAAAAGACTCATGAGAGTACTAAGAGAAGTTTTTTTGAAGAACTTTGGAGGGAGAATTTGTATGGTATATATTGTTATTATTAAAGATATGTATAAAGGAATTGTTCGATTGCAAGTGGCTTGATAAATGATTTTCACATTACTTTTGGATTGCACCAAGGCTCAGCTCTCAATCCACATTATTTTGCCTTAATTATGAATGTTCGTATAGAAAATATTTATGAGGTTCCTTGGTGCATGTTATGTGTAAATAGCATTTTGTTAATTGATAAAATTGGGATGAACTTAAAGCAAAACTTAGGTAGGTTGTGGATTACTACTTTGGAATTTAACGGTTTTCAATCTAACAGATGTAAAATATAATATATTAAGTGTGAGCTTAGTTGTTATAGAAGCCATAATGTCAAAGACAACTATTGAGAAACATGTGATCAAGAAGAGCTATGTATTCAAATAGCTTGGCTCAATTATTCAAAGTATTGGTGAAACGAAGAGCATTATGATTATTAGGGTTCAAGTCGATTTAATAAAATTGAGAGCGATGTGATTAATATGCTGAGTACTTTCGGAGTGTTATGAAATTGAAATTTCTTAAAATTAAGTTAAAATTTTATAAAACAACTATACGACTAGCTATGTTATATGAGGTTGATTGTTCGTCAACAAAATAGAAATTTATCGAAAAAATGTTATAGAGATGGGTTTACTTAGGTGTGATGAGTAGGTATACTTGAAAGTATAGAATGCAAAATGAGTTTATTTGTAGCAAGATTAGACTGGTTCCAATAGTGGATAAGATTAGAGGATGCATTCTTAGATGGTTTGGGCATATTAAGCGTAGAACATTCAATTCTTTGTTAGAAAAATTGAGTATATGAATTGTCTGTCTTATAAGAGAAAGATGAAGATTAAAAAATAGATGAGAAGAAATCACTAGGAAAGATCTTTTTTTGGAACTTAGACAGGGGTTTTTATTTGATCATACACAATGTAGTTTTTCTCACCTAGGGGGTTAAAATTTATTTTTTAACAAAGCTTTATTAATATGCATAAGAAAGAATTGGAAAATTAGGAATGGTTGGCTACATATGACAAGGGAAATAAAATAAAAGGACCAACCAATCCAAAGCTAATGCTAAAAGAAAAATTCAAAAAGCTAAAATCGAACCTAAGGTATTAATCATTAAAAAACTAAAAGAAAATTCCAATATGCAAGCAAAAAGATAAAAAGAAATTAATGTTAAAATGGGAGAACTTGAAGATTTGAACTAGCAACCTAGAGGACGAGCTTTCGATCTTACAGCCACAAAGGACAACACCATGTTTGGCTTACAGTTAGAGCGACAATCTATAAAGTTCTTAGAGTCTACATGATGTCACATTCATAGGGCTTGGCCTCCTCATTAATTAGTGTCACAGTACGCTGTACAGGAAAATCCTGCAAATGAGACAAGCCGCATCCCCATTATTTGAGACGATCAACTTCCAAGTCTTCATCTTGACCAGCCACAGACAGACCTCTGTTAGCCTCACCCAACCTTATCTCAGAAAAACTTTCTCAGGAACTTGCAAAAGAACAAAAATTGAGATTAAGTTACAAAGGTAACAGTTAAAGAGGTGGGGGATGCTTTAGATTTGGCAACTAGGACTAATAAGGAGCATATATCATTGTTGCCTCTGACCCAAATACAATTACTCAAGCCCAGCAGCAATCCTACTACTCATAATTACTAAGAAGCTAAAGCCCCAACAAACTTGGAACATGTTTATTTTCTTATATAAGAAAGCTGTGTTTGATCAAGCAAAAAGATGGGCCTGAGAGAATGAAGTTTTTGGATCAAATCTCCAATTAGCAAGCCAGTCAGCAACCACGTTACCCTCCCTCCATATGTAGGTAATACTATAGATAAAATTTATAAAGTAAAATTTATAAACATATTGTAGAATTTTATAAATTAAGTAACAAATAGTCTAGTCAACTTCGGATCCCAATTTAAGAATGGAGATGAGATTGAGAGCATCACTTTCAATCCAAATATTACAAATATTTATTTCATTACACATATTAAGATCAAAAGCAAAGCCTTGATTTTGACCATTATAAAAAGCGCAAACATAACCTTTTGAGAGAAGCTATAATAATTTGCTATTATGGTCTATAATAATACCTCCAACAACAGCTCTATTGAATTACCTTTAAAGCAACCATCCACATTAAGTTTAAACCATCCAACCACAGGTTTTGGCCAACAGACAACAATTGTCACAGCATAAACAATCTCAACAGTAAACAACCCCTTTGTAATTTGGATAATTAATTAGATGCATACAAGCTGCCATTTCTGCATTTTTTATAAATTTCAGGTAATCCTTTGGGGATTAGAAGTAAAATTATGATGTTTACAATTATTCATCTCCTCCCAAATGTGTTAGATTATGATAATAAAAAAAATAATTATGTTACGTCCTCGAGCAATAATCATATTCGAGAGCTACCACTCTTAAAAGAAAGCATTAGAACTGAGATTAAAATTAGGTTGAAAAACCCAACATATTAGCAAAAAATAAATCCAAGTACTTTTAGGTTTGGTACTTCGATTAAAAAAGATGATCCGTACAATAGTAACATTTGGAAGTAATGTATAGTCTTTTATTTTTAATAACATCATTAGTTGGTAAATAATTATGCAATCTTGTCCAACGGAAAAGAGAAATGGTGGATTTATTAGATTTGTGCCAAATCAGGTCTCAACGACTAAAGTGATTAGTAGTATTTCTAATGCAATCGAAATTTAAAACAAATAAGGCGGCACATTACCCTTCCATATCTGGCAATGCTTCTACTTAGTGTTGTAATGAATGCATATAATCTTCTCAATAATATCATTCTCTCCGTTTAAATTTTCCCCAAGTTTCTGATAGTTCCAGCTGCTGCCTAACTAGAATTCATTAATTTTTCAAGTTTAATTGATATTGGGCAATCTAAGAGCAAGGCTAAGAAGAAGACCTGACCCTCACCAATTTTCCAAGCCATATTATTTACAGTGATAGTTTTATCCATATTAATTCTCTTATAAAGCGGGGAGTCAGCATTTTTGGATTGAATGCAAGTAGTATGTGAGCCTTCACAATATTTATCTTTCTTTAATTTGGCCCCCAAACTATCATTGAATCTGATTTGGCATCAAATTTTCATGGTGGAAGGCTTGATGGAGTCTTTTAACCTTTCTAAAATTCAAATTTTTTGTTCTCTCCAGCACCTCAGCATGATTACTGGTATTCAAATTCTCTCCGACTTGGAGGTAATAAAACAGATAAACCTGATGGTATTCCAAAGATCTCTTCTTTTGATTCTAGAATGAATGGCATAAACAAAAGTAGCTATAGCTGTAAGAAACAAAAATTTAATGGAAAGAGTAATAGAGTGCCCATTATCTTAGGATAAGATCATAGCTCCATTCCTCTTTCCAAAAACACAAGATTTTATTATTACAGTTTGAGACCCGTGAATCCAAGGAATTTTTATAATAATCAATATTAGAGTTATGAATTAAAGGCTTCAAGATAACCTGAAAATCAATATTTTTGCTTAAAATCAGTCTTAGAAATCTATTATGAGGTATTTGAAATGCCTCTAATATTCCAAATGAGAAACTTAATCATTGAGATGAAAAAGAATAGGATCTAGTCATTTTTCTAGTTTTCCTCCTTGAATATTTGTTTTTCCCTATTCTTTATAAGTCACCAAAGTAAAGTCTTCCTAGAGAAGCTTTGAAAGAACCTCATAAGAATTCTTTCTTACCGTGTATTCAGGATGAGAAATCCTATAATTCAATGTGATCCTCAACATCGTAGTTGAAATTCTATACAAAAGGGAGGATTCATGATGGGGTTGAGGAAGCATGAATAATGGAAGAAAACCACTTCTTCCTTAAGCAATAACTTTAGTTTCAATACAGGCATTGCCCATGGATTCTTGCATTATAGCTGATTTTTCAACATTTATGGGAGCAAACTCACTAGAAGGATTCTCAAAAATGGGAATTTCAGTAGTATTCTCTCTCTTTAAATTTTGTATCTCCGTTAATATCTAAGGGATCAATGTCTCTGACAGGTTTCTCAGGCATCTGGAGACCACTTATAGAAAAAGGATCAGTTTCCATAGAAATATTTGTCTGAGCATGATGAATTTCTTTCCCAGAAAAAATGTTTTTAGTAAGTTTTGAGTCAGCATTCCTTTTATAGTCAAGATTGCTAAGATTATTTTGGGTGTCTCTGGGCCTATAAACCTTTTTCGGCCTTTTATGGGTTCTCTGCGGGGGAGCACCAAAAAAGCCGGTTTCATCTTCCTGTTTTGTCTCAATCTTTTAAAACATTACTCAGTGGTATGCCTTATCATGTGTCAATGAGTACAGTAGGGACGGTCATATTTGAATTCATCCTCTTGGGAATGGCCACACTCATCATTACCAATTTAGATAGACTTATCGAATTCTTTGGATATATTCATTTCCACTAAAACTCTTGCTATAGACAGACTCGAATGATAAGAAGTGGCACTATCAACTTTTAGCTATTTTCCATGGAAGGAATTTGGAGAAAATGGAATAGTGTGATTAAGTGAACTTTTAATAAAGGGAAATTGATTCACTCAGGAACAATGGGTGGTTCTCTCATATCAAAGTTAGGAGTCAATTTTAAGAAATTAACTTGAGAGCCTTCACATAGTAAATTCCCATAGAGAAGATCCTTATATAATCAATCTCATGATGCATTTTAACAAGAATGTTTCGCCTTCCATTCCATAGCCCCACATTAAAGTTCTCAATTAAACTTCATTAAAAGTTTGTTTATATTCTGCATTTGGGGTTTACCATTGGGGAGTTTATCAATCAATGTAAAATTAAAAGGCTTAGCAAGAGTGCTGATCTCCTCATAGGTAAGCTAGAGATTTGGACAGTCGCTGTGGGAAACTATAGCCTTAACTCACACAGTGGGGTGGAGGTGTTGGCAGCAGACCCCATAAGGGCTTTGATGAAGGATCGAGGGGTGCATCAAACATCAAGTAAAGTCCCAGTAGTGACTTGGGGTGGGGGTAATACCACCCAATCAAGATCCCATGACCTTTAAATCTATAGAGGAAAAGTCATGAGCTTCATAGAAATATAAGAAGTAAAAACTATACATTAAAGGTGACAGGGAATGCAAACAGAAAATTCTAGATTAACAATTTGGCAATTAAACTGAAAAATACAACACTCAAGAATAAAGACAGAGAAAATAACTACTGAGTCCAGGAAAAATCACTCTGCAAAAGGGTAGATCTCACCGAGCTTTATTCACACGCAAAAACCTGACTGAAATTTCCACAAAAGCAGCTCCAATTATGAAAAAATCTCTCCCAATTGAGATAAATCAAGAGAAGGATCCAAAATCGCACGAAATCATCAAAAAAAAAAATGGGGCAATTGCAAAAACATTTATGGGGTCGAAGACACACAGGCGGTGCCGTCAAATCTAGTGGTTTAAGGCTTAGTGTTGGTATTGCATTTAGTTTTGAATATTTATAAATTTTCTGCTTTTTACCTGATAAACAAAATACTTAGAGTTGATTTTGTACTGAATTGAATAATTATATACATATGAACTTATTTTTATGTGGATTTTTTTTTGTTATGAACCGTTTATTGTACTAGATTGCTTGATTAGATAAAGTCTATCTGTTTGTAATTAACCAAGCTTTTTAATGGCTGATTTGATCATGAAAACATTGTAAGTTAATCTAACTAGACAACCAAATAACCACTAGCGCATGGATGCATACTTTTAACAGGTATGATAAATAAAGTTATTGTATTTATAAAAGTTTGTTTTTTCATTTGTTGTGCTTGAGTTATAAGGCATGAGTGAGCTGTTCTACCAAACGGGAGCCATTACGTTATTCAATTTTTCCTTTAGTAGTTCTGACTATTTCTGACGTCCATAAGTTTCAAGTTTAACGACTTGTTAATGTAACACTATTAATTTTGTATTTCTTTTGTTTGATTGCTGTGGACGGGAAATTAACATTTTTTTATTTTCTTGTAGGCCATTCCACATGCTGTGGCCTTGGTTAGAGCTGCAGACCATAAAAGCCCGAGGGAAGCAGTTGAGTTTGTTTTGCAGCTTCTGAAGGTAATTACAGTTTCTGAATATTTTAGAGTTTGCCATCCTGGTTCACAGAAATTCATTTTTATGGTTTTTATTTTCTTACTGATCGTATCCAATTTTCAATGAATTATGATATAGTAAGTATCCCAAATGATTACTTGCCAATTATTCATGTAATTCTCTTGTGATGCATCTCCGTTGTTTTAAAAAGCTTTATTTAGAAGCTTTCTAACATAATATTATGGAAGTTTGGACATGTGGAAAATCATCCTTTAGTCTGTTGAATCGTTGGATTTGAGAGGTCAGAGATGTGACAACTAACATGACTCGAGAAAGTGTATTTACGGGTTTGTTTTCAATGTCATGTTTATGTTTCATAACCAAAGTGAAGTCTTGAAGGTATTCAATGGATTGGCGTGGCAGTGGCTGAGCTTTTTTTGGGTGTTAATGTATTTAAATTCATGATGGTTCGAGTGGAGAATGAATTATTGGTGGAGGTAATGTCGTCGATGTTTGAGGGATTGGATAATGGCATATAATTCTCGATCGTCGGTGGAGTACCGTTGTTTAGCCTCGTTTAATTTCTCACTAAAGTAGGGAAAAGGGTGGTCGTCTTGTAAAAGTACTTCTACTCCTGCCTCTGAAGCATTAGAGGCAACCTCAAAATTTTTGCATAAATCAGGTAGTCTAAGAACTGAGGCAGTTGTCATAAGTCATTTGATTTGAGAGAAAGATTTATCAGTGGCGGGAGTTCAAACGAACTTGTTACTTTTTAAGATTTTAGTTATTGAAGCCGTGATTGAGCTAAGGTTTCTAATGAAAATACGATAAAATGTAGCCAGTCATAGATTGCTTGCACTTTAGTGGGATTGGGTTTGATTTTGAAAGATGAAACAATGAATCCTTAAAATATCACTTCTAATTGCATGAACAAACATTTATTTTTATTAATATAAGGTTGGTCCTCCCTTAAGCTTGTTCAGCACAAGTCTATTATGGAATAAGTGACTTTTTTCTTTATAGCTAAAAATCAAAATGTCATCGAAATAAACCACCAGGGATTTTCTTAAGAAAGGTTTTAGAATTATGTTCATTGATCTCATAATGGTACTTAGGGCATTTGACATGTCAAAAGGCATGACAAGCCATTCATATAGTATTTCAGGTGTTTTAAAGGCAGTTTTTTATTCATCCTCTGATTTAATTTGAATTTGGTGGTATCCACTTCTTAAATCGATCTTTGAAATATGGCTTGAGCCGGATACCAGGTCCAACATATCTTCTAAATGGTAAATGGGGAATTGGTGCTTGATAGGGATTTTATATATAACTCTACTGTCCACATACATTCTACAAGAGGCTATCTTTCTTAGGGGATAGAAGGACATGGGCACCATATGGGCTTAAAATTTCTCTATCTTGTCTTTAAAGTATAGCTTGTTTGGTGGGGTTCATGGCAATAATGGGATAGATTAGGAAGTTGAGCACCGAGAACTAGATGAATGACATGTTGGATGTATTTAAGGGGAGGTAGTTGGTCAGGTAACTCTTTCAAGGTGGTTTCAGGGTATTCTTTAAGAAGTTCAACAATCGCGGGTGGAATGGGGGATTCCGAGGGGTTGTGGGAGATTTCTTTGACATGGAGAAGATGGATGGTTAGTAAATCAGAAAATTCATTCCTAAGTCTCTTGAATCCTTAAGCCTCAAATGTGTGCAAAGGAAATAGTTTCTCTTATTTAACAGGTGAAGGATGAGATGTGCAAGGGGTAATAATGGTGATGAGTTGAATCTTGGCTTTGTATTTAGATTGAGTTTTGTCATTCTTAGGAATTTGATGTGGGGTGATGGCTTTGTAGATGCTAGATTCGAATGAATTTTGAGTTTGTTTCTTATGTGTGGGCTTAGTAGGATAGAATTTCATTATTTTTCCATTGAATTTGAAACTAAAGGTGTTGTCTCCTCAAAGAATTTAGGCCTTGTCCATAAGGAAAACGTCACACCAAATACGATCTTCGTAGTTACTCATTTTCATTGGCACTAAGCAACATTGTGTTATGAGTAGTGAAGTAATGTTGACCCAGCTAACATGGAAAGGATTTGAATGAGGTTTAGCTAACATGAAGGTATGAGTGAAAACTATATTCATAGCACTCTGTCCATCAATTACTAACCTACAACCTTTGCCATTGCAAGTCATTGCTATACTAAAAATATTTCTTCTCCTCCAGTCTTCTTCCATTGTAGTGTCCTTTCTTATTGCACTTGTAGCAAACAAAATTTCGTGGGGGTTTTGATGGTTGGGGTTTTTAAAGCCTTAATAGGGGTTGATAGGGTTGAAGGCTTGGGAGCTAGTTTGCTAGGTTCTGCGATTTGGGAAAATTTGACTTTGGATGAAGAGCCATTTTTTGAGCTTCAATCAAAAGAGCATCGTGGACACCTTCTAAAGTTTAAGGATTATGCAATTCAACTTGGTTTCTAATTTCAACTCTTAATTTGAGACAAGTTTGTTGACTTGTTACTAGTTAGAATCTTGATAGTTAGTGTGAGCTGTTTCAGATTATGGGTGACAAAGTAATTCTTGTTTATGGGTGAGGAACCTAGTGTGAAGCTGTTTCTGATGGTACCTAGGGCAATATTTGCTTTTTCAGATTTCTCGCATTTTTTCCCAAGACCATCTTTTTCTATCATGTTTGTCGTATTTTTGCTAAACATTATTCCAAAACATCTTGGTGTGTCCTACCAATTTGATACGGACAAATGTTACTCTTTGTGAATTGCTAAGATCATGTCATTCAAAAAATTCATAAATTTCAATCAACCAATCTAGAAATTTATTCGGGTCGTGAGATTCATCGTAAGTAGGTGCTTCAACTTTAATATTATGGGTTGGATCGGGTGCAAAATGTTCTTTCAAAATGATTGGTTCTCCTTGGTGTATGTTTGACTCGAGGATGGTTCGAGTGGTGATTGGGTCTATTTCTGGCTTCAAAGCTATGGTCAGAGTCAGAATTGCCCGAATCATTACGAGAATGGTAGTGCGTATGGTGTCTAGGATTGTGTCTAAGTTAAAAATTTTCACTTCTAATGGAATGGTGGAAGGGGACCTATTTTGTCTTATAGGTGGAGGGTTTAGAGGTGTTGGTCAAAACATTGCATTAGACTTCGAATTGCAGTTTCTATAGTTGTGATGCATTGATTACGATCTTCTTGGTTATTCTCTTCCATAATGAGATAATCTTAATTTCAAAAATCACAATATTAAAGTTTTGGAAACAATTGAAGAAAATAAATGGCAAAGAAAGGTAGCTTGATGTTTAAATACAATAAATTTAGAAATTACCAAAACTTTCATGTGAGGAGGGTGGTCTGTGGACCGCTTACATCCCATACTCTCCTTAAGCAGTTAAAGCCTTGTTGTCAAAGTTCAAAATAGTTTTCGAAAATCACTAAGTCTCCACACTAAATAACTCTTTTGCCAAAAATAAATTTTTGAATAATATATTAGTTTTTAATCTTCAAAGAAAAATAAATTTGAATTTTAGGCTTGCAAACTAGGTTTGGTGCTCAATCTAGTGGAACACTCCCTCGAGCATCACTCAAGTGTGTTAGGGTAGGTTTTCAGATAAGTGGTCGGCTTATGTGTGAGGTGGAGTTAATTATTGTAGCAAAACAACAATACCAACAAGCATGCTTGCAATTGATAGGTAAAACGCCTAAATTTAATGTGAATTCCTAAATTCCACAAAGAATGAGCAAAATCTCAAAAATTACAGGAAAGTACTTTTGTGAAGGGTGAACAGATCAACAAACACTTTGAAGAGTCTTCGGCTTGCCTCGGTTGGTGTCATTAACTGAAGCCACGGGTGAGAGCGGGCGTGCACGACAGTTGGTGAACAGGTGGCGGGTGCGCGCAAGGGAGCACGGTGGAGCGTGGCTGGTGGGAAAGCATGCACGGGCACACGTTTGAAATGTTTTAGGAAAGTTTCGCCCCGATACTAAATTTGATGGCGATTGATGCGTTGACGTCTTTCGAGGTGGAGTGGAAACGACGATTAAGGGAAGTGACAAAGCGAACATTTAGAAGCAACAACGTTGGAGCGATGAGCAAGAGCGAAATGAGATAAGGTTGTGCGAGTTGTATGCACCATGCACACCTCCGGCTGTACACTCCTTCAGCACTCCGAGAGTGTCCACACCCTAATGCCTTGGTCGATTGTTCACACCGTCAATAAAAAAAACAAGAGCTAGAACTTTAGAAAATTTTTTAAGTTTTTATTATCATTATAATACCTTTTACAAGTGAGTTTACTTATTTATTTATAAAGAAGAAAAAAATGCTAAGAAATGAAATACTCTCTTACCAAATTGATTATCTCTCAAAAGGAAATACATGAAAAAGAAAATATATAGCCTATCTCTCAAAAAAAAAATACATAAAAAATATTCTCTTCCCAAACTAGTCTACCTCTCAAAAGGAAATTTATCTCTCATATTTAAATTAATTTCCTCCTTTTTATAAAGCTAACAAAATTTAAAATTCGAATTTAATAAAAAATATAATAGAAAAAATGAAAATGACTTCAAACGGGGTTGTTTTTTTTCTTGAAGGCTTTTATAATGATCCAATCATGCGTGAAACTTTTTTGTCCTGCATCATGGAGAATATAAAAAAATCACTACTCTTGATTCTCTTGGTATCCACCATCGTTTCTCAGCTCCGTATAGACTCAGACAACACAACAAAGTTGAACGTAAACACCATCATATCATATAGATTGGTCGAGCCCTCTACTACATGCAAATCTCCCTTTCAGATTACCACTTCCTAAGTCTTTGGGACCCATGCATTCCAAACTGCCATGTATCTCATCAATTAACTCCCCTACCCACAACTTCACCAAAAACCCTTTAATGAGTTTCTCTTCCACAACCCTCCAGATGATCACTTCCTAAAAGTCTTTGGGTGCCTTTGTTTTTCGTGATTGAAACCTTATGCATAAACAAATTGAAACCTAAATCTTTATCATGAGTTTTTCTAGGTTATAGTGGGCACCACAATACCTATGTTTGCTATCACATTAATTTTAAGAAATTCTACATATCCCAGCATGTAACATTTCATGGATGTGACTTTCCATACATCAATTATGCACCTCCATCAACCTCACCACCAACCATTGGTTCGGGCACAACAATCAATGTCCTAATCTCAATTTGGGATAATCCAGCTACCACCACTGCTCCAGATGTCAGCAATTCTTAGTTTTAGGTTCCCAGCCCCTCTAGGGACACTACCATAACTAGCAATTTGGCACCACCTTCCACTTTTCCGTCTCAACAAACCACAATTGCAACTTCTGAGCATAGTGTACCAGCCCAGCAAGATCACTTCCTTAGCAATGTTCATCCAATGCTCGCTCGCTCAAAAACTGGGACATCTAAAGCCCAAGGTTTTCTCGGTGGCTGGTCCTCGTCTCAACATGGTACCAACTACTTACAGGAAAGCTAGCAAAGACCCACACCAGGTTCAAGCTATGCATGATGAACTCACAATTCAGAACAACGGCACTTGCACTAATACATCACCCATCAAATACAAATGTTGTCAACTGCGAATGGTTCTTCAAACTCAATTACGACAATGATGGTTCCATTGCTCGTCCCAAAGTACGCATGGTTGTTCACTACTTCACCAAAAGGGAAGGTATTGACTACTTGGAAATTTTTAGTCTGATGGTCAAGCCGGTCACGATTTGAATTGTGTTCTTACTCTTGCTCTCTTCTTCAAGTGGCAAATCAGACAACTTCACTTTGATAATACATTTTTGAATGGTGTTGTTCATGATAATATATACACGGAACAATCTTCTGGCTTTATTTCGGCATCTCATGCAAACTATGTTTGCCACCTTCATCATGCACTCTATTGGCTAAAGTACTCCTCTTGAGCATGGCATCACAAGTTATTGACTGCTCTTGAGTGTTTGGTTTTCGTAATGCCGTAAACTACACTTCTATGTTTATATGCCACCATACTGAGCTTTTGGTATTTATTGTGTAAGTTGATTATGTCTTGCTCGCATGAAACAATGATTCGCTCATCCAACAACTCATACCATTCATTGTAGCTCGTTTTTTGCTCAAACAGTTGGGGCTGGTGAATACTTTCCTCAACATCAATTTCACGCAAGAAGTTGATCATCTTATATTGACCCAAGAACATTATGTTCAAGATATTCTGCATAGTGTCGACCTATTACACTCCAATCCTGTGCCTACTCCAATGGTTGTATAGAACAACCAAGTGAGCTCCCTGACGAAGCATTTTCGAATCCCACTCTATTTCGTAGTATTGTCGGTGCCCTTCATTATCTCTAGCATATAAGCCTAGATATCACGTCCAGCATGAATAAAAATTGCCAATCCATGCACCAGCTAACTACTTCCAATTGGCAACCAACCAAGCGTATTCTTCGGTACCTCCGTCATACCTTCCACTATGGTATTTGTTTATAGCCGCTATCCCATCTCACAATTTGAGCCTATTGTGACACTAATTGGGTCGACAACTTGCGTGACCGCAAGCCCACATCGAGTTTTTATATTTTGTTTTGCTTGAGCCTTATCTCTTGGGCATCTAAGAAGCAGCCAACTGTGGCACGATCTAGTACAGAAGCTGAATATATGGCCATTGCAAATACAACTATCGAAGTTATGTGGATTGTCTCTTCTTGCCAAACTTGGTATCTTCGTGGCTTCTGCACCAACATTCCTTTGTGACAATTGAGGCTCACCTTCCTTGTAGCCAAGCATACACTCAACACTCACATGAAACACGTTAAGGTGGATTATCATTTTGTTCTTTATTTAGTTAAATTAAAGAAACTCACCTTCTGGCACATTTCAGCCGAAGATCTGCTAGCTGACATTTTGGCGAAGCCTCTACCGGCCACCTCCCATCACTAGATCACCAACAAGCTCATCATCTCACCAACATTGAACTTTCGGGAGTAATAACTTGTGCAAATGATTGTTTTACACTGCTTAATATTTGCTATTATTCTGTGTAACTAATTGTAGCCTATTGAGTGTATATAAAACTCGGCATTTTCCTTATTGCAATACACAAACATTTTCTACCCTCTCATTTTTATTCTCTGCCTATGCTTCTCCAACATTTATTACATAATGTTCTAAGACCAGATATGAAATTAAAATTATTATTTTTGATGAAGTTAATACCTGCATGCTTGGAGTACACGTGTTTTTGATTAGATGTAAGAGAAAGCCCCCTTCTTAGAATGAAAGGGTGAGCAAATCAGAACTTCAAAAGTTAGATCTCAATTTCAGTTATGCGGAGGAATTGATGCAACATTGCCACCTTTTGTGAGATCAATGGCTATGATTCGTACATGGAACAAGGAACTAGAAAAGAGCTAAAGTGATATAGATGAGTTTTATTTTTATTTTATTGCATTGTGTTTAAACTTTATTGAAATATTTGAACAAATAAAACTTGGTATTTTTGGATCAAGTTGGGGCCCATATTTAGGTGTTTTCGGGTCAATTGGGTGAACTCGTAGTTTCATTTTCATTTTATTTTCTTGTTTTTTGTTTGGGAAGCCGATCATTAGTGATATCAAGGTATTTTGGGTCAACCTTAATCTTGTTTGGGGAGCGAAAAAGGCACATGTGGTTTTTATGATATGTTAAATGGGGCATATAGGCCATTTTACTCAAAAGGAGGCTTAAGGGTTATGGTTTGGATGCTATTATAAATATTCATGTAATTGTTGGAGAAGAGGCTAATGAAGAGTAATGCTTGCTGCCCTTGTGCTCTTGTGTGGTTTTGTTATGGGTAATCTAATCTTCCTCTTTTGGTGTGCATAATTAAAAGGTTTTGTGTCTTGTGGGTGTATATAACAATCGAAGGATCAAGGTGTGTATAACTTTCATTTTATATTTGTTATCTCTGTAACTTATTTTATTTTGTATTTGTTTCTTTTAATCACCATCTCTACTTCATTTCATATTGTTTGGTTTTGATTTTGTCCACCAAACACCTTTCTGATGTGAATCTGTGCAAAGCTATCTAGGTTTTTGTAACGACCCAATATCGTTACTTTATAAATTATGTCAAAATCTCTACTCTTAACATCAGGATCCTGAGGAACATCAACTTAGGGCAAACAAAAATAGCTTTGGATGTGAATAATTTTTAGATCAAAGTGCTCAAGTTTGGGAGAAATTCGGATAACGAAAATTCCATTTTATTTTTTTGAACATTTTATATTCAATAAATTGAAATATTAAATACGTTTACAAATTCATTAGCACATTTAGATTTTCAAAAGTCTCTTAAAATTAATTTTAACTTGTGTTGGGATTATTGTGATAACGTATTATATTAGAACATGCATTTTATAATGGTGGTGCTTCTGAGGTTCTCAAACGTTGGAGTTTTTGTGACTTAAGATATTTACAAGATCAGCCCTCAAATGAATATGACAGCTCTTACCAGGTTCCAATTGTCATATCTTTGTTTCTCTTTGCAACTAAAAGATATTGGTTTGCATTCATCACGTTTGAACGTTCTATGATTTTTCTAAAGAAGCAATTTTTTGTATTTTAAAATTTTCAAAATGATGGTACATGCAAAACCTTAGTTTACCATACTTAAGTTTTGTTAACTGGATATTCATCTACAAATACTTGCATCTCTTTGGAATGTTCTCCTATTTGTTCTTTAAGTTTTCATATTTGGAAATCATTTGGGTTATTTCTAGGCACATGATGCTGGGACAAAGCAGTTAAAACTTTGGAAAGTGGTCATGCATGCGCTTGAAATTTCCTAGCAAGCCTTGCTTTGTTATTGGGTTCATACCTTTCAATTGACCTTCCGCTTACATGGAACCCAAGCATTGTGACGAATTCAAGTCGTTTGCTCACCGAAGTAACTCCAACGAATTAATGAATTATTTCCAATTAATTATATTAAATGTTATTATATAGTAAATTTGAGTGATCTAATAATGTGAAGGAGCTAATGCTTTCAAACAGAATTTTTGAGACCTGGATGTTGTACCTGTGATTTTGAAATGCCAAAGAACTTCTGTGAGGACCCGATGCCGGGTTAGCGGGAGCTAATCAAGCACCGGTTGTGGGGATAACAAGTCCTCTAGCCGCAGGATCATATTAAGTGATTTAAGAGACAAATATATAAACATCAAACATAACTCTTTTATTCATTAATTCATAAGTTTTGGAACAAAGATCAAATAAAAGAAAAGTTACAAATTTTTTAAATAATGTTAAAAAGCGGCAATCAGCAGGAAGCAGTATCAGCATTGCTTGGTTCTTAGCACCTTTCTTCAAGGACGAACTCCTGATCTGGGCACATTTCAAAAGTGCGGGCATTTGAATACCAGTTAGTCGTGAAACTAAGTACTGATAGATGTTATTTTACAAATGTTAAATAATAAGCAAAATAAGTAATAATTTGATAGGAAAGAAAAGCTGTATAAAATTATCCCTGCAACTCTGTTTTTGTTGCACTGAAACTTTAGCATAAAAGTAATTATTGTCACAAAAATAAATATAGAATTTTGGCGTTTGATACCTGAGGCAAAAAATAGTCTTGCTAGGCAAGTACAAAATCGAGAAAAAGGGGGATTCATTTTTGTGTTATATATCCCAACTTTCATCTATATCTGCCCCCTCAAAGGCTTATCAGTATAGGCTGCTTATGACTCCCGATGTCGGACTTCCCCGTCCTAGCAGTTGTCTGATCAGACTAAAAATATATCAACATGGAATCCTTGCTACTCACTTATCCAAACTTGTTCATATATCATTTTATATGACTTTTTAAAAGCATGTTTATCAATTTGTGCAATGCTAAGCGGAAAAGCATATTAAACAAGAGTAAGAAATGACATCTGGTACCTTGTTCTTTAAGTTCGGATGAGTGATAGTTTGCTCAATCTGCAATTAGGTTTTTGATATTTTAAATTAGTTTTTTTTGCTAAAATTATTTATGTTCATTTCTATTATGTTTCTCTTTCGTTTCTAAATTTGATAGAAGTCCGTAGTTTTAAGTCACTGATGTGGCAATAATATTTATAATAGCATTATTATTATCATTTTAATAATAATAATGTACGAAAGAAAAGACAGAATGGAAACGACTGTATAAATTGCAGAAAGTAGTAATAATAATAATAGTAAAATGTTAGAGTTAAAATAGCTGAATTGAAAATAACCAAATGGAAGTAATAATTATTTAATAATATTTTTGTTCTCATTATTAATTAATGAGAACAATAAATAATAATGTGAATGACTAATATTTTTCATATTAATGAATATTAAGTATAATAAGGAGAATAATAAAAAATAGCAAAACCTCTTCTCATTTATTCCTCGTTTTTCTTTATCCACTTGCCTAAGATAGTGTTGCCGGATAACGGAGGGAGGTCAGACGTCGTGGTCGGAGTAGGCGGCCGAGGCAGAGGGGCGATGATCGAAGGCTGGTCGGGTTGTTGGGAGAGGGAGGAGGGGCTGAGGGGCTGCTGGCAGGAGGGGGCGCTGGCAGGGGGTAGGCTTGAAGGGAGAGGGCTGCAAGAGGGGGAGAGGGAGGGCTGCTGTGAGGGAGGAGAGCTGGAGGGAGAAGAATTTATAGAGGAAGGAGCCGCCTATGCCGTTTTTGGCGCAGGCTGGTCGGCCCACCTGGCCAAAAATAATATAGTTATTTAAAATTAAAAATTTCTCATTTTTTTGTCGTTTGAAGTCCAAAAGTAACGAAACTTGACACCTAGGTGTGTTACGATGTAACAAACACCCTCGCGCCAAAATTTTTTTATTTTTAATTAATTTCTGAAGTTTGAAACTTCAGAAATTAATTGAGGCCGAACCGGCGCTCAAAAATGATGAAGCTTTTCGAGCAACCTTTAAATAATATAATTTACATAATGACGTGAAAAATGATAAATTTGGACACATATTTAACTTTCTCAATTTATTAGATTTAAATAATTCAGAAAAATAAAGTGGGAGTTTCTGTTATTCGAATTCTCTCAAATTAGGGCACTTTGATCTAATAATTATTTCTATCTAAAGGAAATTTTGTTTGCCCTAATTTGAAAATCTCCGGGGTCCTGATGTTTGAGGTGAGTTTTGACCTAATTCACAAAGTAATGACATTGGGTCGTTACAACTTCTCCCAACCCTGTTTTAGATGTAGGTTCCGATTGGATAGAGCTTCTATAAATTTCGGGTGCACTCTGTTTTCTTGATTATATTTTGTGCGTTCAGTCATTTTAATCTGCTTTAAACTTTTAAGAGATTAAGTCGCCTATTAAGTTGATTTTTGTTCTCTCACCAGTTCACTTTGGTTGCGTAATTTTTATTGCTTAAAATTGTTGATTGGGATGGCTTTGAGAACTGGTCCTGAAGGAGCATGTAGTATGAGCTTGCATCGATTGAGTTCTAACGAAATAAATGATAGTGAGATTTTACATCAACCAAGGAAGAGACGGCCTGTGTAAGCATGTCCCATATAATTAAATGTGTAATCACTGTGTTTGGGCTTTTTAAATTTAAATTTATTTTGACGCAAACTTGTTTTGCTGGGCTGTGTCGAAGTTATGTTAGTGTCTGACACCTGTCAGACATGTTTGATGGTGGCACATAGATCATATTTGGCGAGTCCACTCTTTAAGTAAACGGGGTTGATAGGCATGAGAGGGTTTTATGTTAATCTGTTGGAATGGAGAGAGTAGGCCTGTAGAGGGGGTATAGTTTGCAGTTGTTGAAAGTGAGAGCTGTTCAGGTTGATGGGTGGGAGGGGTGTTTCTGTAAAGCAGGACAAGAAGGGTCACTGCTTAGTATTGTTTATATGCAGAGGAGGTACTTTTTTAGCTGTTGTGACTCAGAGGGGTTATTACTGGTGCTGAGGGTGACAGCCAAATTATCAGACTGGAATTTGGTAAGGTTAATCTGGCTCGTAGGATTCGGAATGAAGAGAGGGTTGCTGGATTACTTGAAAGGTGTACGATCAGATTGGCTGTTGAGTAATAAAAGAATTTCTGTTTAATGAAAGGGAAAGGTTCTAACAGCTGCAGATTCTTTGAGATTGGTTGCCTTGGAGGAAAAAATGGTTGGAAGGTGGCAGACTATTTTGTATTGTACAGGTGGCTGAGTTAGAGAAATCAGGATACTAACCAAACGTGGGAGAGGGGAAGCTGCATGGGGAATTGAGGAAGAAAGGCCGATGTTGAGAAAGGGGAGCTTTAATTGTATTCTTGTTAGCATTGCAAATTTGTTAATGAAGCACAAAATATTTTTAACAATGTCCAAACTCATGGCTTCTTGAAGTTGCAAACTCAGTATCATTTCACTTTCAAAATTGTCAGGAAATGCATTAATGTAGTACTTCAATTATTTCAAATTGACTACTTTAATCTATGGTTGCTTATGACCAAATTTCTTTTCTCGACTATGTAATTCTACTTGGTTGCAAATTCGGATCAGGTTAAATAGCTTGTTCTATAATTAAAAATTTGTGCTTATGTGCTTGAGAGTAGAGATTAAATTGGCTAATCTGAAATAGTTAAAGACTATTTTGGTATAACTTTCAAAAACGACTCCAGATTGCTGTACTATCCCAATTCTAGCGTCTTTATGCTGATTAATGTGTTGGTGTTGCTACAACTATGCTAGTGTCAATTAGGCAAGTTTGTGTTTTGAAACTGTAATTTTTCATGAATTTTCTCTGTTGTCCAATTTTATATTCGTGGTAGTTTATTTAGGGTCATTAACATAGCAAAAATTTGATGTTATCTTACTTCATAACTGTGCTGTGCTAAATTTAATTTAATTCTTGCAATGTTGATGCGTGCTTGTTCAATATCATTTCTTAAGTTTACTTTGGATGTATACTCATCTTTGTAAAAAAAAATAATATCTTCTGCAAATGAGAAACTAGTGTGCTATCATATAGCTATAACACTACTTTGGGACTTTTTTCTCTAAATTATTTTTCTACTTCTATTCATGTTATTCTCTTTTATTTTTGTAATTTAACAAATGCAGAGCAACATGAAGATTTTAATATTTGGATCCCCCTTAATATATATTAAGAATTTAAGGATGAATATGATTGGGAGTTATTAAGAATATCATTGGCACAAGTATCTGCATATTTGAACATGCTGGATTCACACTATAGATATATTTGAATATTCTAATATGAAATGTTGGAGAGATTTATTTATGTAAAGTTGAGCTGAGCAATTTCGATTATGTTGATTCCAATTGTAATTAGAAGTCAAAATTTATTATAAGCTTTGAATGTTTCAGGAAAATTTCATCATGCAAATATTGAGGGTAATTTATTTGAATCCCTTTATGCAGATCTTTTGTTTAAATCTTCTTTGCTTATTTAGTTTTTCCAAACTTATTTTGAGTTGAATTTTGTCTCATATTACTTATTACCAATTTAAGCTTCCTTACTATTTATGTTTGATCCCATTTTAATCGTAAAATTGGATCAATGTAGGATCATATTGAATAGCTGTTGGACTAAATTAGGTTCATTTTCATTTGATGGATTTCTAAATTAAACGTGTTAAATTGTTTGGGACTAAATTCATTTTCATTTGTTGGAGGTCTAAATTAAGCCTGTTAAATTGCTTATGACTAAATTCATCAATTTGGAATAGTCGAGGCACTATTTTGCCAAATTGTTATATATTGTGAGATGATTGTATTTTTTGTTGATAAATAATCACTTGCTGTTAAAGTGTTTTTAGCTTATTTACACTAATAGATAGATTTTGAAAGTTTTAAAGCTCAAGCTTGTTCATTCCTTAATTTTTTTCTTCCTTCAGTACAATGATAATAGCGGGAATCCGTACTCAGATGTTTATTGGCTTACCGCTCTGGTTCGCTCTATTGGTGAACTTGAGTTTAGTCAGCAGGTATATTCTTACTTAATTTGCCAATCTGTATGCTGCTCTTTATGTGTTCTTCCTCAGACGTAGGAAATCAAATCTTCTATTAAAAAGTTATATTTTTGTGTATGGAAAAGCTTAGCTAAGGGTATCTTTTGGTAAGGGCGACTTTTTTTCTGCTTTGAAAGTTTAGTTTTTTTTATAAATAAAATATAGGTTTCACAATCACATGTATAATATCTTTGATGATTGTAAGTGGATTTGATAGCTCTTATATTTAAATTTATGTGTATATGTGCTTGAAGTGATACTTGCCTGCATTCTGATTGCTTGATGTTATGAATCCGTTTTAAAATGTCATGAAGATTACTAAACCGATATGTGTTAGAAATTCAAAGTGACTTACGCAGCACAAATACTTCAAAACCCCTAAATTGCAGTGGTTTTTATTTCACGAGAAGTACATTTATGGTTTTATAAATAATTTTACTTAAACAACTCAGGTATCTCTCAAAAAATAGTCTTCCTTGATGTAGCGTTTCACTAAACCAAAAAGCATTGACCTTTTTATTTATGAAAGATATATAGACAACTTTGTTGTGAATTTGAAAAGCAGTTTCTTAGGCAAAGATTATAACATCTATAATTTATATGAAATGCTGGAAGCTGTTGAACAAGAGACACATATATAGACTAAAAAAATTAAGAGATTGAACTAAGAACTTTGACAAGTAAAATATATTTAAGAATTTGGGTGACTTATATTGCTAATAATGATATTATAATGGGGTTCTAGCATATCTTTGATTATAAGGTGATTTGTCTAATGATTTATAGTTATTATTGAACTGCCTCAATGTCCTACTTTAGTTTATATTTTTTCTTTAATTGTGGATGTTCTTATTGAACATATTAAAAAGTTTTTTGATGCATGCTATTGCAGATGACATTTTTCTAATTAATAAGATTAGGGATAGGGTTAATGCAAAATGTAAGTTGTGGAGGATTACTTTAGAATGTAAAGGGATTAGTCTTAGTAGATCTAAAATAAAATATATGGAGCATTATTTTAATCATGATAAAAGTCTTGAATTGGAGGGAATAAATAATGAGGACTATATGATTAAAAGGTGTGAGCAACTCAAATGTCTAGTTCAATTATATTAGCTAATGGTGTATTAAATAGTGATGTGATTAATAGGATCAAAACTTATTGGATCTAATTGAGGAGCACTTTTGGAGTATTTTGTGATTCAAATTTTCATTTTAAAAAATGTATGAAGTAAATATAAGGTTTATTATATTATGTGGGGCAGAATATTGGCAAACAAAGAAAATATATTCTTATAAAATGTTTTGCAGATGAGGATATTAAGGTTGATCAATGAGTCTATATAAAAGGATAGAATGAGAAATGAATTTATTTGTAACAAGGTTGGTGTGTCTCCAACAGCGGAGAAAATTATAGAATGCAATCTGAGATGGTTCATATATGTTAAGCATAAATCATTCAATGCCCTTGCTAGAAAGACTAAGAGTTTTTCCCATGTTTATAGAGGAATAGAAAGACTAAAAAAGATCTATTTGATGCTTAAGGAGGGGCTTCTATTTGATGGTTCACAATAAAAACAAATGATTCATGTAGCTGATTGGATTCTTTTTGACCATTTGAATGGGATTAAGGTTTGTCGGTATTGTAAATTAAGGAACTGCCTTTTAAAATTGTTAAAAGTGTATAAATTAATGGAAAAGCTTGATAAAAAAGAGTCAAGAAACACCAAATACTACAAATTTGAATTTTCTCGAGTGAACCTTATCTTTAGTTGGCCAGGGTTTTCTCAAGAAGCTAATGGTCTGAACATTATTCTTTGTTGATGGCGGCCTTTTTGCATGCTGCATTAAAAATTTTGTTTTGTGAGGGGATAACGACCTATCAGAGCATCTTCTTATCTATTAGAGTGTTTGCGAATCTCCTATTCTCTTTTGGTCTAATTAAATTATAAAGAAAACAAAAAATTATGCATCGTAGTTTCTCTAATTTTTTTGTTATTACCTAATATGGTTATTCTAAAGGAAGAGAATAAGGAATAAAGGTTTCACATGCCTTGTAGTTTCATATCTTTATAATGAGCCAACAATAATAAAAAAACACCCCTTTTTCTTAGGAAAATTTTTGCATGTGGAACAAATCAAGAAACAGAGATTATCCCGATTAAGAAGAGGAGCTTTATTAATGAATTTTCTCTTTTTAAAATTTCCACAAGTTCATTTTAAATCCTTCTAATGACCAATGAATACGAAAGATTAAATGGGTTAATCAGTCAAAGATTTAGCATATATAATCTATTATATCTAAAGTATTCGAAATAGGATCAAATTACTGAAGGTTTATTCAGAAGGGTTAAGCTGGTCTGCAATGTAATAAAATTATGAACGTTTTCAATTTCTTAGATCCAAATTTGATTATTATCTAATCTTCCATAAGGCTGTATAGGATTTTAGTTTATCTGCTTGCTATAACTCTTGAGAAGATTGGCATTCAAATCATTAAGGATGGATAAGAGTGTTGTGCCATGCTAAATTTATGAATATTATCAGATTCTTATTGAGATATTTTCTCTTCAACTCCCATGAGGGGTATCAAAAAGAAGCCAATGGTATTATGATATAGAGGCTAATTGGATCATCAAAGGAGATGCAATTGGAGACCCGATTGGTTCCTGAGAAAGCTGCACTAGCAGACAGCAACTCAGAAGTTCAAGCATACTCGGGCGCCTAACAATACCAGCAGGTCGAGGGTCTGAATAAGCCTAACTTATTCAACTGAGTTGTGTGTGCAATTTCTGTGAGAAGTTTGGGTGGAGGTTAAGAATCCTAATACCTTCGAGTGAGGGATGTGGAGAGTCCTTTCTTCCTCTAGTGAATGTAAGTTCTTTGTAATTCTGTATTCATCTTTTTGATAGTTAATTTTCTTGTGGTAGTGTGGCTCCGTAGTTTTTCCCATTCTTGAGCTTTCCACATAAAATCGTTTGTGTTCGTACGCTGGTGGCTTGTTCTGTGATTTATTGTTTTTGTTGTTATTTTGATTATTGTTTCGGTGACTCTCGGCGATCAAACCCTGGTCTCATCCTAACAAATGGTTGAAGATGTCTACCTGATGTTAGAACCTCACAATTTGCTATATCTATTAGATGTTTGAAGCACATCAATAAAAGGTGTTTCTTTTCAATTACCTTCTTTTAAAATGGTTTAGGCTGACCATTTTTTCAAGCCTATAAATATGTACGTGTTTTTGACAATAAATTTAGGAAGATCTTTCTGTATTAACGTATCTTAATTGAATTTTATTAAAGGATGATTCAATTCTATTACCTTTCAATAGAGTAATTTATTTCCTTAACCTAATGGTACCCATCAACACTTGAGTGCACATCACGGTATTGATCATATCCAATAAATCTCTATTGATCACTTCCTTGGTCTAGGATTGACCTTTGAACATATGACTCTTTACAAATGCATATAACCTTACTAAAAATATTACTCTCCATTCATAAACTGTGAGTTGTGGTACAATATTACAGCATGTGTTATCATCCTTATTTCACGATTATCTTTGCCACAAAAACATTAACACGACCTCTATACAATTTTACTATTACCACCTGTACCTCCCACACCAAGTCCTATATTGATGGCCTTGCTACTAACCTTACCACTACCTCTCTTACTCCATCAAAATAAAAGCTTGTGAGACCACAAGGTTCATTATCTTCACCACCCATTTTAACCTTTCCAAAGTAAGCTATTGTTCGCATCCCCTATTGTAACCTCCATTGTTATTTACACAATAATAAAACCTAGAACCCCTCCAAAATATTTGACCCTTGCAACCCTTCAAAATTTTACCTGCTCTTTTTTAAAAAATGTAAGATATTGATATAGCTGGAATTTATAACATAAATATAGTGCTTAAACATTCATGTCACCATATATATCCCTATACTTTGAGTCGAAAATGATGCTTTTTCAGAAAATTGAAGAAAACAGATTGCATGGCCTAAATTACCAAATTCTGGGACAAAACTGCCGCAGCGCGCCATGGCGCGCCGCAGCGCGTCATGGCGGCCCATTAAAACACCTTACTTGGAAGCAGAACTACAGACCTGGAGCAAGACCAACGCAGCGCGCCACAACGTCATATCGATAAGGATAAATTTAAACCATATAAACATGTAATTGAACAGTAACACGAAAGTAGTATGCTGCAGCGCCCCACGGCGCGCCGCAGCACGCTCCAACGTCATTTCTCGAGGAATTTTTAAAACATTATAAACAAGAAATTGAACAGTGTTACGAAACTTTCTCCGCTACAGCGCGTCTCAGCGGGTAAATTTTCATTTTATAAAACTATAGTTGAAGTAATTGAACAGTGATCTCGAAAGTTTTTCCGCTGTCGCGCACCGCAGTGCGCCACAGCAGGTAAATTTTTATTTTTTAAAACTATATTTGAACTAATTGAACAGTGGTCCCGAAAGTTCTTCCGATGTAGCGCGCCGCAGCGACCGAACGAAAAAGACACTAACCTATATGCAGGAAAAGCGTTTGGAGCACCTGCTACAGCGCGCTGCAGTGGAACAGGATTTGGAACGCGGTTGCCGTAGCGCGCCGCAGCGGAACAGTATTTGAAACGCTGCCGCGGCAGCACGCCGCAGAGGACGGTCCAGAAATGCCAGAAACAACAATTAATCATTGCTGAAGGAAATCATACTTAACTTTTCTTAGAGTGAGGGAAACCTCAATGCCCAACAACAAAACCGACCAATGCACATGGAAACAATTCGTATAAGCAAAATCAGAATAATAAACAAGATTCCGGTTTAGAAGAATCATTTTGGGCGTTTAAAAATGAGACAATGCAATTTATGAAAAGAACTGAAATGACAATGAACTACCATGAAACCCCATTCAAGGAATTGAGATATCATTAAGGAACATTGAAGTAGTAATTAGGACAAATTTCTAAACAGCTGTCTACTAGACAGTGTATGCTCCCCAGCTCAACTGAATTGAATCCTAGAGAAACGGTGAGCATTATAAATGTAGATACTAAGAAGAAGAATTGTATTGGTCATAATAATGAGGGAGAGAGAACTAATAAGAATTCTTAATCTGAATGATGGAAGGGAGAGAGTAGCAACTAAAAGGGGTGACCTCGGTAAATTGAACATCCCATGCATGATTGAAGGTGAAGTCCTTTTAGATCCCTTGTGTGATCTAGGGCTTCGGTAAATGTTATGCCATGGCACATTTATACCAAATTAGGAATAAGGGGGATGGAGGTGACACCAATAATTTTGAAATTTGCTAATCTAGCATCTCAAACCCCTTTGGGAATTGTTAAGGATGTTTCAATAGGAATATGAAGTTTTGTGATCCCTACTGATTTTCTAGTTTGCGAATGGGACAGCTGGAGTCAAAATTCTACTATAATTTTTGGGAGACCATTCTTAGCTAGCTCACAAACTATCATAGATATTGAAAGGGGACTCATGACAGTTAGAGTTAAGGGTCTTGAGGAAGTTATTGATCTAATGCCTTCATTATTTAAGGAAAGAATTATAAAAGCAAAATGGGAGAAAGTGAATAGGGAGTTGGAAGAAGAGAAGGAGAAAAGGAACTCTTTAAATTCTGCTAATCACCATGATACCCCATTTGGAGGAATTAACATTAGGGGAGTAAAGAAGAAGAGAAAGTTTAGGAGAGGTAAAAAGAAGAAAATAAGAGCATCCCTTGTTAACAAGGAATGTGAGGTAGACAACGAATCGAACAGCGAACTAATGAGTTTGAGCCCAACCTCAGTTGGTACTCACTCATCTCATTCAAAAACTTGGGCGAGAAAATCTCCTAGGGATGAGAATCCAAGTTGATCTTTAACGTGTCGGGCTAACGACATTAAACAAAGCGCTTGTTGGGAGGCAACCCAACAAAGTTTTCTATTTTTATTTTAAATCCTGTTTTAGGAGTAGAATAAATTTAATCACAACCAAAAATTATTCTCTCGAAGTCAATCTTATTTTTTGAAAATTTTCTGCTTGAAAACCGCCACAGCGCGCCACAACGGATTTATTTGCTACAGCGCGCCGCATCAGATTTCGTTGCTAAAGCGTGCCGCATCGGACTTCGTTGCTGCAGCGCGCTGCAACGGATAGCTTAGCGCGATTATTACAAGAGCGCCCAGCGAGCTGCGGCGGAAAAATCCCAGCTGAAGCAAAATTAACTGCCTTGGATTCCCAAAGCAGTCAATGACGCTACAGCGCGCTTGGAACTCTCAAACTGCCAAATGTGCTAGAAAAGTTGAAAATTTTCATCTTCTTTGAGCAGAAATCAAGTCATACTTATGGTATGCATTGAATCTACCTTTGACCAAGTCTTAATGTGCCATTAGTAGGCTCAAATAAAACTTTCCTGATTTTTCTTCAAACCTCTATAAAAAAGCTTAGAGGGGTGGGCTGAAGGTTGCACTTCATTGAAAATCTGAACTCTTCAGCCCTTGCATCCTTCAATTGTTCTTAAACATCAATTCTCTCAATCTGTCCTTATTATCATTTAAAGAGATATGTTTTCGGGAAAGAATACTGTGGCAAGCAAGGGAGCTTCAACCTCCACAGCTGGTGGAGTGTTCAACAAGAAATGATTCTCTTCGGTTGAAGCGGAACAACGCTTCAACCAAGTGGTCATCAAAAGAAAGCTAATCCCTGAGCGCGGGTTCGGGCTCCCTTACCCTGTAAACCCGGATCAAATTTTGAACCGGGGATGGGACCAATTCGTTAGCGCCACAAACTCCACATACCTCTCTATAGTGCAGGAAGTTTACGCCAATGCAATCAACACGGTGGGGAATAAAATTTTTGTGAGGGGAAAGGCTGTGGAGTTCGGGCTCAAGGCCATCGAAGGTTTGTATACATTGGGTGAAGTGGAGAGTTGCATTTATTTTGACCTGCTGAGCTCCCAATATGATCCAGCCGCAATAGCAAGCGAGATTACCCGCTCTGATTCAGGCTGGAGAGGGAACTTAGCCAACATTCCTCGAGCACTCCTCACGGAGTCGAGCAATGCTTGGCATGTGTTTGTTTCCAATTTTGTAATGCCATCTGGGCATCTCAGTTAGGTAACTCGGTCAAGGGCGCTGCTCCTTTGTGCACTACAAAGGGAGGGATATATTTTCATCTCCAGCATTATAAAGGAGCAGCTCTGGAGCGCCTTGACCGGGCCTTGTGCTGCTATTGCGTTTGGGTCGCTGATATCTGGAAATGCGAGGCCAAAGGAGTGAAACTTCTCCCTACCAATGTTGCGGTTCCACCTCGCGCTCCTCTAGAATTGATGAACTTGAGCGCTCGCACCCAAGAAGGGGCGGGGCGCGAGCTAAAGAAGAGGAGGGGAGAAGAAGGCGAAGCTTCAACATCAGCTGGCCGGACGTCGACCGACAGGATGTTGACGCGCATCAGCGTGATTTGGGCGTCTCCTTGGCGCGTGACATGCGCTTCATCAAAGGAGAAGTGGCCCGGTAACGCGAATTCCAAACGGAATTCCACAGCTCTCAGAAAAATGTTCCAAGAGTGGAGCTTGCATGGAGGACCGGATGGGTCGAGGTTGCCGCGCCTTCATGCAGGAGCACCATTTCCGGAAGATGACTGGCTGGCGGATTATTCATATCGCTACGAGGGGGAGGAAGATGAGCATGAGGATAAATAAGGTTGTGATGTTTCCTGTTTTATGTTTTCAATATTTCTGTTTTGTAATTTTCATTTTCATTAAATAAAATAGATTTCGTATATAACGCACCCTCAATTTTGCAAAAATCAAACTTGAAGAAGAATTTTCTGAATGAGATCAAATTCTGGATTTAATGTCAAAAAATTATGGTGTGGATTTAAGATGCAAGTATGTTTGAGATAAAGATGAAAATGAAATCAAGTTATACACCCCTTATTCAGTTCATGAGTCTACTAAAATTGGTTTCCAGGACTTAAAATAAAATGCACTTAAGTTTAAGGGGGGGAATCTGAGAACAAAAACAAAGGTGGCAAGCGGTGAGTGAGAAATTGAGGTGCTAGGATTCTGTAGGACTTAATGATCACAAGGCACTAAATTAAGGGATGAAGAAAAATAGTTCTCCCTTTAAAAGGAATTAAAAAAAAAATGTAAATGGATGATAAAAAATATCTCTCTTAAGTTAAACAAAGTGAATATTTAGGATGAAGAAAAATATCTCTCCTACAATGCTAAAATGTTCCTTTTGAATCATAAGATGGGACACACATGGCACAACACGCATTATTGAAGGTTATAATTTCAGGTTCATCTCCCATATTAAAACATTAAGCATGACATTTTGATTTGAAACTAAATGAAGTGTAGAAATATGAAATTTATTGGAAGGGTAGTAGAAACTTAGAGACATGAAGTAATTTTGACTAAAGCATGCTTTACAATCAAATTCATGATATACATTAGCTTAGCACATTGAATCCTTAGACAAAAACAAAATTCAGAAAATCACATTTTTGAGTTTACTCAAGGATGAGCAAGAATTTAAGTGTGGGGGTGTGAAATAGCTAGAATTTATAGCATAAATATAGTGCTTAAACATTCATATCACCATATATATCCTTATACTTAGAGTCGAAAATGATGCTTTTTCAGGAAATTGAAGAAAACAGATTGCATGGGTTGAATTACCAAATTCTGGGGCAAATTCGAGGCAGCGCGCCATGGCAGCCCATTAAAAACGCCTTACCTAGAAGCAGAACTGCAGACCTGGAGCAAGACCGCTGCAGCGCGCCACATCGTCATATTGATAAGGATAAATTTAAACCATATAAACGAGTAATTGAACAGTAATACGAAAGTAGTACGCTGCCGCGCGCCACGGCGCGCCGCAAGCGCGCTCCAACGTCATTTCTCGAGGAATTATTAAAACTTTATAAACAAGAAATTGAACAGTGTTACGAAACTTTCTCCACTACAGCGCGCCGCAGCGGGTAAATTTTTATTTTATAAAACTATAGTTGAACTGATTGAACAGTGATCCCGAAAGTTTTTCTGCTGTAAGCGCGCCGCAGCAGGTAAATTTTCATTTTTTAAAGCTATAGTTGAACTAATTGAACAGTGGTCCCGAAAGTTCTCCCGCTGTAGCACACTGCAGCGCCCCACAGTGGACGCTGCAGCGATCGAACGAAAAAGACACTAGCCTACATGCAGGAAAAGCGTTTGGAGCACTGCTGCTACAGCGCGCCACAGCGGAACAGTATTTGAAATGTTGCTACAGCAGCGCGCCACAGCGCCGCAGAGGACGGTCCAGAAATGCTAGAAACAACAATTAAGGCAGCATTGGGGAAGGCCACAAAAATGTGACCTTTTGCCTTCCCCAACTTTTTGAAAATAGATGAATTAATCCCTGCTGAATTCCAACAGGTTTAATTAAATAAAACATTAAAAGAGATTGGTTTAAAATCAAGGAAGAGGAAAAGTCACAAATTTAAGGCTTTGAGGCTGAGTGCATCTTTATTTGAGGGCCAATTTCAAACTTTGAAAGGGTTCAAATTTTTGTTATTCAAAGATTAGAAAGAAAGGCTGCAGGAGGAGAAAGAAGGAGAACTCTCCAAGGGAAAAAGAGGACCAAGAACAGGAGGAAAGAGAACACAACAAAGAACGAAGGGTGGAGCTTTAGGAGGATAGCGCAGGAAGAGTAAAGAGAATCCCAGAAAACCTCCGGGTGATTCCTTGTGTTTCTCCTAAACTCCCTTGATTTTTTTTTTGCGGTGAATCGATGGTGATGTTCACTTTTCTCCGCATGTATGCTCTTTCTTACTTAGTAATGGAAGGCTAAAAATCCCTTGGAGAGGGTTGAGATGTAGTTGTAAAGATATGTAAGGGATAAATGGTGTATGATGAAAATTATTTGAATGTAATGAAATAATCATTTTTATAATTTTTATTTATTGATTAAATGAATGCTTGGATGAACTGATTCTAAATTATAATATTTAAATAAAGTTATGTTCCAATGCTCATCTCTTGGGCAAGAGAAAGAAAAGAAGTACAAGTAGAGCAGAGAATTATGTGACAAAATTCTCAAGGCTCACTTGCACCCTTCTTTAATAGCTCTCCAAGAGATTGACGCTTGAGAAACAAGTTCTCCATTAACTTTGCTCTGCTGCTTAGCAAAGTAGAAGGGATGAGAGGACATTGGAACCTCAATGGATGACGTGACATAATCCATTGACCCAATGCATCCTCCCATCTAGTTAAACTGCGTATGATGCGCATGATGCATGGTAAATGAAAATCATGCTCAAGGGATCATCTAAAATAAGATATATCTTATGGTAACTTAGACATAGGAAGTAAAAATTCTAATCAATGAAACTAACCTCATGAGAGTTTATGTGCTAAGAAAGAACCCAAAGGAGTTCTCCTTAAGCAATAAACTTGAACCAAATGAAATTGGAGGATACTCCAATTCCAATGGCATTCACTTGATTTAGTAAGCAAATAAATTGAAGGAATATACTCAACAATGAAGCCATATTACCAACCCTTACAGCTATTACAATAAAATCTCAACTCTCTCCTTTTAATCAAATTAGTATTTTGCTTAATATCTTTTGTATCGCTAATTAGGAGCCAACAACATCAACCAAATTTGTCATCTAAACATTAGTGAAAGAAAATACAACTTGGTATCAGAACACTCGTTTCCTGAGGTTCGATAAATCCCGAAAATTAACTTTCACTTATTACTTCAGACCACGTACACTTGCGTGCAAACGCAGACGTGTATTTCCGTCTGTCATATATCTCAACCAAAATGTGCAATATCTAATATACCTTCCCTAAACTACTATTACCATTTATTATGATCATTATTATTAATGAATTGTTTTCACCCTGTTTCGAAATTGTTCTTTATGCATTAGCCTAGGGCTTTTAGAAGGCTGCCAATATTTAAATCTCAAACGAAAGTTCTTGGAAACTCAAGAGAGTTGTTGAACTACAGAGTGTTAGAGATTCATTTATGGTAGCTTTCATCATATTTGAGTAGGTTGAACTTGTTAACATCTGTTTAAAAATGAATATTAAAAGTATTTTAGCAAGGGAAATTGTTTCCATACTTGAACCATACAAGTTCACCGTTTTTCAAAATTCAATTTTATGATATTTTGTGAAATGTCATGATCTGGAGCAATCAAGTTTACTCTCTATTAGAAGTTATTCTTCAATTAGGAAAGTTAGTAACATCAATCAGGATCTCAATCAAGTTTTCACAGTCCTCCAATAAAAAGTTATTCAACTAGGGATAAATTGAAACATTACTTATGTCACGAGATTTAAACCTGCAACAAATCTCAGTCCAGGAGTTCAATATCCCCTAGAAGAAAGTAAGCAGCTGCCCATAACATTCAATAATTTTATTTTTTTTATAAATTATGTATTTTTATTGTTGTATTAGAAGTTTATGTGAAAGGTTATAGGATAAATAATAATCAATTTTATTGAATTTAATCTGGGATTAGTAAATTCATTTGAAGCTCTTGAGATCTTGTATAGACTTATTGTTTAACTTCCATTGTTTTTCATACTTCCCCACACTCTTCTATCACCTCTTATTATTCCCATAAAGTTTCTTTTTTCTCCCTTTCCTGATTATTTTGTCACCATATCAAATTCTGCTACCGCTGGGCTCTGCGATTGTTAAACAGTAGTAACAATCATGCTATCTAGTGACCATCCAATCCCTGAATTATCTTGTTTTATTTCTATGTCTCGGTATTTCTTTCAGCCTTACTATATTGGCCCTCATAAATGAAAAGTTGGAGTCATTTATGGCGAGAGTCAACCGTGGATGAATGCTTTGGATGCCCTCACCTTGTATCCACTTGTGCACTCACCAAGACGCTTTTTTTTTCTTTCTTTTTTTTTTTTTCAAATTGGCCTCGACTTATCAATATAATGTAAAATAAAATCAACTAGTTACAAGCTCTTCAGTATCATCCATGAGGATGTCAGATAGGCTAGGCGGTATATCATTCCTCTCAAAATACAAAAGTCCCCATGAGCAAAAAAATCACAAAAATTCACAACACAATCTCATTTGCACTTACAGCTAACAAATAGAACACTCCAAAACATGCGTAGGAAACCTTGTAATATTTAAATATGATCATCATGTAGCTCAACAATCTTCTTCCATTGCAGTTGGTCCCAAGTGCGCCACCCTCAACAATGAAAAATATACAACTGAAATCAAAATCGATTTCCTATATGGTGTACGCATATTGCATACAGACAATGACACGCACACACACATATATATATATATATGTATATATGTATATATATATATGTATATATGTATGTATGTATGTATGTATGTATGCATGTATGTATGATGTATAAGAGAGTTTGGATACAGAGCTCCAAAGGGTAGAGAAATTGAGAGGAGTGGATATCAAGAAGAAGATAGAAGGAAAGAATGAGAACCAATAGTTCAATTGTTTATTCTATCAAACGTACACATATGTGATTGCTAGTAATGTAAAGTGTCAAATTGAACTGAATATTGAATATGTATATATATATATATATATTGTTATTAGCCTTCCACAATTGAGACTTCTGGAACTGAGATGGTGAGTTTGAACCCGTAGTAGTTGAAGCATGTTGTAAAGAGCATGCTTGTCGGGTATTAGGTCCTCCGTGGAGATGTGTGGTAGTTCAATTTCTTGTTTCTGTATGCTGTCATGAATGAAGTGCCAGTTGTCTTCGACGTGCTTTGTTTTGGCATGGAATATCACGACTAGATTGTCTCATAATAGTTATATTGGACCATTCTGTGGGATGTTAAATTCCTGCAAAAGGTGTCCTATCCAGATGATGTCTATGGTGGGTGTGGCTAATGCACGGTATTCAGTTTTGGTCGAGGAGTTGGAGACCGGGTTTTGTTTTTTGCCCTCCATGATATTAGAATGTTTCCCAAAAAGATGCAGTAGCCCGTAGCAGATTCGCACTCTTCTGGATCTTCTTTCTATTTTGAATTTGCGTATGCTCTAAGTTTCATGTTGTCGGGGTTAATGGGGACCCCTAGGTAGAGAGAACCCTTCACATATCTTAGAATGCATTTTACCTGATCAAAATGAGCATGTGTGGGATTGTGCATATGTTTGCATATTTTGTTGACTGCTAAGTTGAGGTCTGCTCTAGTTGCGGTGAGGTATTGGAGGGAGCCTGCCAGTTGTTTGTAAAGTTTGGGATAAGGGTATGGAGTGGAGGGTTTTGCTGGTTATTGGGTAGGAATGGGAGTGAGAGCAGGGTTGCATTGTTCAATGCATGAATTTTTGTGGATGTTGAGCAAGGGACCAGTGGGTGATGCGGCGAGGGTGATGCCTAGGAATGTAGTTGGATTGCCTAGCTATTTCATTCGGAACCGTTGGGTGTGTGCTTGGATGTAGGAGCTAAGAGTGGTTGGGTTGGGTTCGGTGAAGATGATACCATTTACGTAGAATAGTATGTAGATTTTATCTAGAGTGGTGTCATATATGAGTAAGGGGGGATCAGCTTTACTAGTTTTGAATTCCTTGGAGTGTAAAAAATAGGTGAGTGAGGAGTACCATTGATGGGGTGATTGTTTAGACCGTAGAGAGCTTTGTTGAGTTTGCAAACATATTTAGGATGATTTGGATCTTCACATCCTTGTGGTTGTTTCATGTAGGCTATTTCTTGGAGAGTTTTGTGTAGGAAAGCATCGAAGACGTCTAGTTGTAGAATGGATCACTTGGAATGAGTTGCAATGATGAAGATGATTCGTATGGTGGGCATTTTGGCCACGGGGCTGAATGTCTTCAAGTAATCTATACCATAGTGTTGATTGAATCACCTTGAACCATTAGGCGGGTTTTGTAGCGGGCTATGATACCATCATTGTTAAGTTTTGTACGAAATGTTCATCTGCATTTGAGAACGTCTTGTTGAGGATCAGGAAAAACTAGGGACTAGGTATGCTGGTGATTAGTGCTTGATATTCAATGGCCATTACAAGTTGCCTATTCTTTTATTTAGTGGTAGCTTTGTAGGATTTATGTTCAACTGATGGAGTGAGACAAGTTAGCATGGGGTGAGATGGGAGTGTGGGTTTTTGATGTTGAGGATTGTATGTTTGGAAGGGTGAAGTTGCAGGTGTTTGTTGAATTTGGTGATGGGAGGATGAACATGTGGATGACTTTGAGGGAGTTAGAGTAGTGAGATTTAGGATATTTGGTGAGAGTTGGTTGTTTGTAGATGAGGTTGAGGGAATCTTGGGGGAGGGGGGGAGGTTGGGTTGGTAGCTGATGAATTCTTGGAGAGGATTTGTGGGGTTTCGGTTTTTTGGAGTAGGTTTTTGGTTGGGTGTCTAGGAATGTAGACTAATGGTTTTGAGGTTTTTTGGAGTAGGTTTTTATTGGATTGTTAAATAGTGTGGATGATGGGACAAGGGTTAGAGGAGAATACGAGTGAGGGGTGGACGGGTGTTGGGTTGTTGATTTATTGGGAGTTGGATAAGGGAAGGTATGTTCAATGAATTGTATTTGATGTGCTATTAGGGGTGCGGAGGTTTGTGGGTTAAAGGATATATATTCTTTGTGGTTTGGGGAGTACCCAAGGAAGATGCTAGGTAGTTTTTTGAGGCTGAGTTTAGTTTGTTTTGGTGGTGGCAGAATAGGGGAAACAAAGGTTGCCAAATGCTCTTAACTGTTTGTACTCAAACGTGGTGTTGTGCAGAATTTTATAGTGTGAGGTCTTGTTGTGTTTTGAGAGGGTGTAACCGATTGATGAGGTTGGTGGCTCTTTGGACTGTGTGAGCCATAATTGTTCGGGAAGTTGAACTGTATGAAGCAGAGCATGGGTTATTTTAAGTATGTGATAGTGTTTGTGTTCGGCTACCTTATTTTGTTGGGGAGTGTAGGGACAAGACATTTGATAGTGTGTGCCAAAGTTTTAGAGGAAATTTGGAATTGGAATGAGGTGTATTCTCCTCCATCAGACGAGTATTTTTATTCGTATGTTAAATTGTTTTTTGATGTTTTTGGAGGTAGATATATTTTTGTATTGTTTCAAATATATGTGCTAGTGGAAAAAACCAAGTGAATTTGGAGCATTCAACAATAATGATATAGAATTTGAAACCTTTATTGGATATGGTGGGGGTTGGCTCCATACATTAGAATGTATAAATTCAAAAATATCATAGTTTCAATTTGTAAATTTGGGAAACGATGATTTTCTGATATGCTGCCATGATACAAGGGATGCATGTTAACGGTGGGTTGTTGTTTATGAGGCTGGGAATGTGCTCGAGGAGAAGCTCATGAGCTTCATGGCTGGGATGTCCTAGTCGGTGGTGCCAAGGAATCATAGGCTTTGAGGTTGACCACATAATTTTCTTGGATGGAGAGGATGTAGAAGATGGAGTGAGATGGTCGGGTCCATTGATGCAATGGCCTTTAATGAGAGGAGTACTCGTTTGGAGATCCTTTATTGTAAATCCATATGGATCAAATAGAATAGAGCAAGTGTCATCAGTTGTTAGTTTGTGAAAACAGATAGAAGATTATATTGGCATTGTGGCACATGAAGGTGGTTGAGGTGAAGCTTACGATTGGGTGTTGGGAGTATACCAGTGCTAATGTTGGAGATTTTGAGTGATTCATTGTTGTCGAAGCTTATTGGTGTGAGTTTTGTGTTTCATTATCTATTTTTGAGCAGGTTGCTCCAATCTTGTCTGCAAGGGACGTAATTTTCATTAGATATTTGCTCATTGATTGATTCTTGAGTGAAATGTTGTTCATTTCGTTCTTGAGCTGAATGACTTTGGATCGATTTGTTGGTTGGAGGCATTTTTCTAGGATGTGCTATGCTTCAAAGCATGTTTTAGCATTCAAGATGTATAGGGGAGGATTGATGGGGATATTATAGAGTAGAAGGCAGCAATAAGATGTTGATCAATTGAGGTCTATATTTGATACTTTTCAATGCTGTTGTGGGAGATATTGTCGGTGTCATCAAGATTGTCATATAGGTTATTAGCTTTGAATATTTTGGTTATTTGTGTTCTCCGTATAGGGTAGTGTTCTTGAAAGACGGTTGTAGCCTTAGTACGGATATATATAAGCATTAGTACAACATCAACCGGTGTCAAATTCCATGATATCATCAGCGATGAGGTCCAAAAGCCTCCCAGGGAGCACATCTCCCATAACAAAAAAAATTGCCTTGTCGGGCATACATAGCGCAGAAATCAACCACCCGATTAGCCTCGCGCGATCGGTAGACAAAAATAACATGAGTAAGATCTAACAAGAAAGCTAGGTGATCGGCGTGACGATTTCCGCCTCATGAACGGAGAGTCCTTTCCCAGTGTCATCTGAGCTTCTGAATCGTTCCAAAGAAGTCACCCTCAATGATGACTACTGTATCTGCCTCAGAGTCTGATGTAGAACAGTAATCGCCTGCATCTTTTCCTAAAGAGGAGACAATGTCGGGATACGGGCTCCAGCAACAACAAGGAAGTGGCCCCCACAGTTCCAGGCCATAGCTCCACCAAATTTATATAGGGTTGTTTTCAGGAGTTAGAGGATTGTTGATTAAGTTTTTGATGTTGGACATCAAGAGTTTGAGGTTCTTGGTTTCATCTTGATAAGTGAAGTTGTGCTTTTGGATGTTGGTTGAGTTCATTGAGTAAGGTTGGCTGGGAGTGGAAAGACTCTTTAGGTATCAAGAACTTAATATGAATCTTGATATTTTATTGAGTACCAATGGCCGAGAGCTGGAAGGTTGTGATTTCTTGGGATTCAATGATAAGGTGGCGGCAGCTCAAGTGTAAAGAAGTTGAAACTAAAGCTGAGGTTGGTTCCTTGGCTGGAGTGTTGGGTTATTGACGTGCAAACCCGAGAGTATGAAGAAGTTGAGAGGGTTGAGAGATGCTGAGAGGTTCTTGTTGTGGTTGAGAGAGGGTGCTAGGAGCTTTCTTGTTGTGGTTGAAGAGAAGTTGTTTTGATGGGAGTAGTTCTTGCTTTGATACCATGTAGAGAAATTGAGAGGGGTGGACATTAAGGAGATGGAAAGAATGAGAACCAATAGTCCAATTGTTTATTCCATCAAATGTACACACATGTGATTGCAGATTACATCTATATATAGTATTATGGCTAGTAATGTATAGGGTCATAGTAGACCTAATATTAAATATATGCTATTATTACAAAGCATGTCATGACCTGTAGATTTTCTAACCTAAGCAGATTTGTTTCCCATTTTATGTGCTCCTTAGTGAATGTTGAAGGCTAGACTAGATTTGTTAAACTTAGCTCTGTAAGAATTTGATCAAGGATTCACCTTTATAGGGGAGGCTTGCCCCTCATTGTCAATTTAAAGATTATTTCATTTCTCACATAGCAAGAGCGTATTTCCAAACAAAGTTAGGCCTATTGATTCTTTGAAAATATACTGCACTTGTAGCTCTGGTTTCTTGTTTATACGATTTTCTTAATGCTGGATAGGAAAAAAAATTTATGATGTATCGACACTTCAAAAATACGTTGTGTCAGCAAAACATGTCATCTAGTTTATTTGTAAAATATTAGGGCACTCGTGTGTCCTGCAGAGCATGTTTTCTATGAAAATAAGAATAAATATATATTTGCCTAGCATACAAATTTTGTGTTTAATATTTGCATGCTTCTAAATCTTGTTTATGTACCTAGCAATCCAATCATGATAATTATATTATGAACATTGAAATATAAAATTTAGTTCTTTTTGATTGATTGTGTGATGACTCATGTTAGGTTAATAACAACCAATCTGACACAGTTACATCTCCCAGGATCATATTGGCGGTGAAGCAAAATAGCATTTAAACAACATCCAGAGCCATAAAAATATAAGAAATATTATTTATTCAATTTAAAGATAATATTATCTAAAGTATTACATATTTGATAACATGTAAAAAAATTTCTCTTATAAAAATTAAAAGATGGTGTTTTGTTTTTCCATTTTACACTATAATTTCATAAAATATTCTTAAGTTATCTCAAGCTTTTTCAACTGTACCTGATCTGACATTATAAAAATAATATCTTAGTACACATTCCGAGTACAATGGATATTAAATAATATATACTTTTAAACATAAGCGGAAGATGAAGATAATCATATAATAACAATTGCAGGAAAACTTGATTGAATACAAATAAAAATAATCATAATTCCTGCAAATAAATATTTTCTTGCCATGTTATGCCAAATTAAAAGATAATCGCAGAAAATTCATATTTGTGTTTATGCCTTGATATCATGAAGTAACATTAACAATTCTGATGGGCTAAGCTAGAACCTTGAGGTTGGGTTCAATCAAAATATATTCATCACTCGTGCCCCTTTAAAGACTCCAAATGGCACCCTTATGACTCTTGATGGATTAGCCCCGTGACTAACCCAACTCAATCACCGTTTCGAAACCCTTACAAACATTCACAATCATTTTTTTCTTTATGTCATTGGTAGTAAAATATCGCATTTAATATCAACACGAAACAGGCTCAAAACGGTTCTTAAGCAGCAATAAAAGCAATAAAAGTACAAAAAGTATTATCCAGTGTTCCTTTGCGTTAAATCAAATTGAATAAATTCTAAAACAAATCAGGTGTAGCACTCAAAGATTCGATGAGTCTGCAAGAGTTATAATTATAAATTTTAATTTAAACTTTGAAAAATGTTTATTAACAATGTTAGAATTCTTATTCCATGTTTTGGTTTTAGTGAGTTACTATAATCTTTAACTCATTTGCAAATGATATTGTGTATCCCATTCCCTTCCCAAATCGACGCACTACTGGAGGATTTAATTATAAGCTATGAACGTGCTTATAATCATTCCATAATGACATATTATCAATATTGAATTCTTGAGAAAGTTGGATCTGGTCTGCATGAATATATGCAATTGATTAAGGTTACTCAACACTGTGTAAGGAATAACGTTTCAAATTTTAAATGAAAAGGCACATTCATGATGAGTGAGCGAAGTGGGTGAAATCACCTCATGCTAATATAAATTTAATTTATCTCCCGTCTTATATTGTGTGAAGGTGTTTACCAAGCAGTTTCTGAAATTAAGCATTGGATTAAAATATAACTATTTAAATTAATTCTTAAAAAGTGTTGGTCACATTGACAGGTGTTAGTCGTATCCTTAAGGGGTCAAATCATAGGTTTAAGCTTTCTAACCTGTGCTGTCTTACATAATAATCCAGTTAACTATTAGTAGTTCCAAATCCTTTCATGTCCTATAGGAGGAATTTAATATCTCATGCAACCAAACGGGTGTATATGAAATTGAGCATCTTTAAGAGAGCATTGTTACTCACAATTGAACATAGTAAATAACAACCAAGTCTGGATACCAATAAATTACAATTGCTGGATGGTGTACTAAGTGACTCGGAGGATCATTATGTTATCATGGTTTGAAATCTTAAGGTGCTGATATGTTTGGATAAAAGAGTTCCACACTTTTAAAATATTTCTGATATTGCAATTTGACACATCTAAAATATTAAGTGCGGAGTTTCATTTCATTTTTCTGGAGGGTTTCACTATACTCTTGCATTGATCCGTATTTCTAAATGTTAGATGTTGTTAACCCGATATCAGTCCCAACAGCTGCTTAAACAACCTTAACAACTCCGAGTGAGTTGTTTTGCTCCCTTTTTAGATGAACTAAGATTCTAAGCTTTGACATAGAATAAATCAATACTCAATCCAATTGAAACTTGGCATGACACGAACTTACGACTAGGTTTAGTGGCTATGAGGAAATGGGGGTTTGTAGAATCAGAGATGCTTGACGGGATTGCTAGAGTATGAATTGATCAAAAATCTAAATTGGGGATGAATTTTACAAAAAAAAAATCGTACCTTAGAAATTGGGGGACTTCGAGGCCGAAGCAGAAAGAGATCGTGCGGTAGAGAGAAGACGTTAGCCGCTGGAACGTCCGGGAAGCCTTGAGACCGAGCGAAGACGAAGAAAGAAGGCCGTTTGAGAAAGGAGCAAATGTCGATTGTCTCATGCAGCCAGTGGAAGGAAGGACAGAATTGATAGCACATGGTTGGGCGCTGCGTCTCGTACTACACCGTAGGCGGAGAGGTGAGATCAGGAGGAGGGGTTTACTGTGATTGTGATGATGTCGTGGGTTCTACGGGGTTAAATAGGACGTTCGTACGTAACGGAAGCCCGCCTCATACACTCAGATAGCTGGAGATTGCGCTGGAAAACTGCCGATTAAGGTTCGTAGGTTATGGAATTTAACGTGCGGCTCGTCGATTCCTTCCTTCGAAACTGTTGGTTTTATTATCGGCAGTTACTGCGTAATCTCTGCATCGATTGCGAGAAGGGATGCCGCTCCCGTACAGGAATAAGAGGAAAGCTCGATTACTGGAAGGTAATGGATGATTGACTCATCCTTTGGAAACCATAGGTTTCAATTGTGGTAATTACTGTGAAGAGGAATGAACGGCTATAAATAAGCAATAAAAAAGTATTCCTACTTCCGTCAGTTACAGGAAGGAGGAAACTTTAGCTCAATAATCTGAATTTTTTTTTTAGATTCGTAATTAATAACAAATTATGAAATCTTCATCCTCAACAAATTCATGTAAAAATATATGTTGCACATTTTGATTGTATGTATTTATTACCTCAAATGACTCTTATAAGGTCTAAATTAGTCACACTTGTTATCGTCCATGACAGAAACAAACAAGAATTGACAAAAAACAAATTTTATTGGGGGAAATTCTAACCGAAAATTGAAAATTGTGGGTAATCAACAGAAGTTAGCGGGTTTAGACGAGAAAATTAAAGTTTTTCTCAAAAAATGACATAGGGTTATTACAAATTGTTAAGTGGTATGATAATTTTGGCACAATTATGAAGTTTCTTCTGAAGATTTTGTTAAAATTAAGAATAGGGTGAATATGAAAACACGGATGATTTTAGTTAAATTTAAGAAATTATCCCAAAATCACATTACTAACAGACAAAAAATTGTTTTAATTGGATTAACGTAATATTATTTGTATCTTAAATGTTTGTGAATTATAAGGTAATATTACATGTTTACTAATAACCTATTGTCGTGTCCAATATATATCTATATTCATTTGTGTGATAACAATCATGTCGTGTTTGTGTCCATTTCCGCGTAGCATTGCCGAAAATTTTTCGCTAGATGTAGAATTTCCTGATTTCATTCCTTTGAAAGCATTGCTCGCGTTTGATTACTTGGAGATGATTTATATGTTTACTTTAAATTTTATTTTTCTTCGTTATTTTTCCTCTAAATGTATTATTTCTGCACACTCCCTAAATTCAGAGTTTCTCCTTCATGCCTTCTCTACTCAAATGCATCGATCGACTTCTGCAATTTGACAGGTGTGTAAATTCTGCTTTCACCTTGCGGAGATGTTATTTTTATTGTTGAATCTCCCTAGATCCTTATAAACTCAAATTATACTGTTTTAAATATAAATTATTTATTGAAATTTTCCAGGCTTATGCCAAGTTATGATGGAATCCTTACAATCAACTGCCTTCACACCCTTGTCCGAATCGCTCTGAAAATGTCGACTATACTTACAATTGTAAATAACTCATTTTTATTAGTATTTTAGGCGGTTTTCTTCAAACTTGAAAGTCCTCTGCTTAACATCACTATTTTGTACTGCAGGATGATGTCTGTGAAATGCTAAAACCTTTTAGAAATGTTGAGAGAGCATCCTGGAATGTTCGAATCGAAGCAAACAAAGCACTTCTAGATCTGGAGTACTATTGTAAAGGCCTAGACGCAGCTATCTGTTTGTTTATTGAGTTAACGGCGGATGAATCATCTCTGAGAGGTTTGGCCCAAATCAAATTTTCTCTTAAGATGCAAAGCTAGAAGGTTGATATCAAATCTTTTTCAATCACAGGACAAACAAAGCTAGCCGTCCATTTGATGCAGCTATGTCAAATAAACTCTGAATCTGAAAGCAACAACTCTGTTTCTTGTGCCACCTTGGTCTCTCTTCTACGGTTGCTTGCAAGCAAAAAGGCCTTCAATAATATCTTCCTTCGACACCACTTGTTTTGCATTTTACAGATTGTTGCCGGGAGGTTAGGTTCTATTATTCTTTCATGCATGCTTGCATATTTTCTTTGAATTTTGTCTCATTAAATGCCTCAAACGCCATTTAATATTGCAAGTCTGAACTCTTGACGGTGGTGTTGTCCACTCTTTAGCTGCAATGGCCTTATGATTTTGATCTCTAATGATTTCCCAGGTTGTAGTGCTCTACTTAGAGCACACACTTGGGCTTATTTGTGCTAGTGCTGACAAGTTTATCTGTTATTTTAAGCGCATGAGATCAGTTTTCTATATTTCGATTTCTTTCAGGACACCAACACTCTTCGGACGTACAAAAGTTAGAGAAAAGTCTGCAGCAGCGGGTGCGGAATCCTTGGGCGATCAGCCAACCCGATCGGCATCATTGAAGATGAAGATCACGAGGACTCGGGAAGTTCTAAATGAAACTCCAAACCGTTCGGTTGACGCCCCTTCGATTCTTGGGCCAGCCAAGGAGGGCGACACCATCTCTAACCGCAGCGAGGGAAGGATGAGCATATTGAAGATAAGAGTCAGGCAGCCCCCGTCGTCCAGCAGGGCGGGTGGCGGTGACGGATTCCCCCAGCAATCCCGTGTGGCGCCTCCAAACGAGGCCGAGGTGGGGCCCAGCAGCTCTGTCTCCGTAGATGCACCTATGAAGGGGCCTGTCGAACCTCCGTGCACCACCAGCAACAACCAAATTGCCGACGAAGCGAATTCTTCCTGTGACCGTGAATCCCGGGCGACATCTGGCATTCTTCGCAGAAAATTGGCAAACGGCGGCGGCGGCGATGGCGACGAAGCTGGCAGGGAGCTGCAGTGCACGGCTAATTCTAGCAGAATAGACGAGGGGTTGGCGAAGAGGAAGAAAGAAAAGGACAGGGAAGGCAGGAAGCACAAAGGACCCGAATATTTGGAGCGCAAGCGCCTGAAGAAAAAGAGGAAACTAATGGAGAAAAGGCTCGCCGGCAAATTGCAGGAATGCAGCCCATCTTTGGCGAACCTGGACCAGTTGCAGGAGAGCAATGCGCAGGACGTGCCCAAACCCACAGAAGCTGTGGCCAATGCCTTGCAGGGTAGCAGCAAGGGAACGAAATTTAAGATCAGGATCAGGAATCAGAGCGGTGGATTCAGCTAATGGGGAATTTATTTACACATGGAGAAAAGCATTTGAAAAGGCCTGACGCTTTTTTCCTTGGCTTTACCTTTCTCATTAATTTATTCTTCTTGATTCGTTTTGGGGTTCCGTTGTTTCTCTGACCTTTAAATTGACGCAGGCTCATCTGAAGGAATTAGAAAAAATGCCTTGTAAACCGGTAGTTTTTAATGCATATATGATATGATTGAGTGCACATGAGAAGTTTTATTTGTTTTAATCTGTATATGATTCTGTGCTTTGAATCTTTGGTTGCAGCTGTCTGCGGGGCGGATCACAACCCCCCACTGCCCCTTCCCTCTGTACAAAAATGCAGAATTTGGAGTGGGCGTTAGCTATTTCTTTTCCATTAGTTACTGTTTCAATTATTGGGTTCAAATTTTCTTAGCACATTTATTTTTTCTTTGGAGCTCACCTAATTTCAAGGAAAGTATCAGCTTATTACTTTCATTTATGGTGATTAATTTAAATGTATTAAACATGTATCATATTTCTCTCGTGCTTTTTCGAGTATCATTGTAATTTTTACTTATAATATATGTATGCTGCATCAAATATGAAACTGTGTTAATAGCATACATAATGGAGTTATTATAACTCTTATGAATCATTATTTATCGTTATTACATGTGCTTTCTCCGGAAGCGCACATAATTATGATAGGTAATAATTGGTTAGCGTATTCAATCAAACGACTTTGAAGAGCTCAATATGATTCATAGAAAGCCTATTTTAATCCATAGGCTTCCTAGTTTTAGGATCAACAAGAAGATCAATTCTATTATACTACTTTATCAATGGAAATTTAAATGTTCCCATTCATTTGACAGAATTTCTTATAATTTAAATCTTAATAATTCTCAATTTGAACCCTTAATTGTTTCTTATTAGCATTTATATATAAATAATTGTTATTACTATAAATATATTGGTGTATATCGTTGTCACTAATTTCATAATGAATGTAGCAACCAACATAATTATTGATATGATTATTTTAAATATTATTTTATATACAAAAGAATTGATTAACAAAATCAGAATAAAGAAAAAAAATTATTATTATCCTTCTTTTTTCAAACTTGAAAAATTTAATATAATACTCCAAATGTTTTTGGTATCAAATAAGGAATTTATATCATTTGTATTTTCTAAATTAGAATCATCCCAACTAGGAACATATTTCTCCGTAACAATTAAATCCTCATCTTCTAGAGTCCAAAAAAATCATTAATGTTGTTATTATGCTAATTTCGTATACAACATTAAATTGCACCAAATTTCTTTCATAAAGAACTTGTCCTTTTATTTGTATGTACTCTAAAAATAAATAATGATAATTTTGTTTTTATTTTGTTGTATGTAATGGATGAATAATCATTTCATCTTCTTACAAAAAAAGAATCTTTAATTTCAAGTTATTAATCAAAAATAACTTTTTTACCAAATGAGTAATATTGATCACTAAATGTCGGGTTAGCGTGAGCTAAATTAGCATTGAGCTCTTTTAGCCGCATGACCCTATTGGGTTTTAAATGGGATAGCATAACATTATTATTTATTTTATTTTATCATATTATTAATTTTATTGTCCTTTTAATTATTATTTTCCTAGTTACTATTATTACTGTCATATTTTTAATAATTTATTAGTATTACAAATATTATTATTAAATAAGTATTTATGTATATTGACTTATAATCTAGTCCAAAATATTTGTAAAAGTTGAGTGAACTTTTGATATTGTAACATGTTGATTGTAAATTAAATGCTTATTAATTAAATACCAAACACTATGTAGATATGTTTGTCACTTGACATTTTACTCAAACGCATTAAGAAGAGGTATTGGATATCATTCATTGTATTCATTATTTTTTTCATTACAACTTTGCAATTGTGCTTATATTACAAATTAATTTGCTAATTATTTTTACTATTTTCTATCAACAATGTCAAAAGTTATTTATTTGAAATGTCTTGAGGATGCATGCATCGGGTTTTGATAGAGTAGGTTAGGTGGATTCATGACATGGTTAGGCTTTCTGGAGAGATAAGATAATCATACCATAATGTACATAATAATAATAATAATAATAAATTAATGATAATAAATATAATAACATTACTTGACATAAATAGAAATGATAATTAAAAAGAACATATTAAAAGTGAGATAATTAATATTGACATATTATTTTTAATTGAAAAATTAAAGTTAATTAGAAATTATTAATTTCTAATTTTTAAAATCCATTTTTTTCCATTATTTCCTCTTCTAGCTGGCCCCACTCATCCATTTCTGCGTCTGGTCCCTCCTTCCCTTTGCATACAACCAGCTAAGGCCACTCCCCTTCTCCATTTTTCTACTCCCTCTCCTCTCCCTCCATGCCGTGATGGGAGAGGACTCCTCTCCCATAGGCCATGCCTACCACCTCCTCTTCTCCTCCTATAAAAAGGAATCTCAGTCCTCCTTCCATCCCTTGCTGTCGAGCTGAAGTTTCCTCCTCTCTAGAAACCTCAGTCCTCTTCCTCCTTTTGCTGGTGGCTGAAGAAGAAGGAGTTCCTTCCTCTAAGTGTCTGTATGAATCTGAGTTCCCTTCCTCCATCTTCTCCAAGGCTAAGGTATTCGTTTGTTATATTCTTCCTTGGCTACTCTCTCCCTGATTTATCAAAATAATGTGGATGACATTTTCATTGGCTCTTGCATAGCATCTAGATTTAATCGTGGAGCCTCAATCGGACTCAAATATTTGAGTCGGATTGAAGCTCATTCCTCCCTTAAAATTTCTATCAAAAAATTGGGAAATCTTGTATACTTATATCTAGGGCATCATTTTCTGCTCATTAAAATAATCCGTTTTGCCGATTTTGGTATCAATGGAAAGCTCTCGGAAAGACCTTTCCATCGGTAGATGTCACCGCACGTGAGATGCCCAAAATTGGGAGTATTTGAGTGCTAAAGAAGACCCATTACTATTTTCACACAGGCGAAATCACTGTCGAGCGCTACTGCGCGCCGTAATGCCCGAGTCTCGGGTTAAATCTGTTGTAGCCGCCGTAGCGTGCTACAGCTCATTGTAGCACCTGGCTCTTGGCTAGGGACATCTATGGCGCACTGTAGTTATCGAACGCCCCAGTGCCTAAAAGCGCTGCCGCGCACCACAATGCTGAAATATGCTGATGCACCTAAAAGCGCTGTAGTGCGCCACATCGCTGAAATCTGCCACAGCGCGCCGTCGCGTCTGAAGGCAGAGCGCTGCAGCGCGCCAGAGCGTCTGGCTTTCGGCTAGAAGGCACTCCAGCTTGCCGTAGCCCCCAGAATTGCCCTAAAGTGCCCAGAACTGTCCGGAATTGCCCAGATTTGTGATTTTTTGCATTCTAATGACCTTAAGAGCCTAATGAAGCCAAAATATATCAAAATCGAATATGAATTTAGTAAAATTAAGCATTGTATGAATGTGTTGGTGGATTTCATTGAAAAATCTACCATTTTACCCTAAATGTCATGTTCTAAATCTCATAAAGAATTGCTTGAATATTTTGTGCCAAAGATAAATGTTAGAATCTTTGATTTTTTGTGCGACCAACTAGAAAAGGTTAAGCCTATTAATTGATAATAATATATTGAGGTAGGAAGATCTTTTGTTAACAATTGAGGTAGGAACTTAGATAATTCTTCTTGGTTTTAGAAGATTGATCTTAGACCCTTGTGGTAGAATCACTCGAAATACTTATAATGAGATTCCTCCAATGTGATAGTAACCTATATTAAGTGACCTTTTGGTCACACTCTTGGAACTTTGTGTAGGATTCACCCAATTAGAGTCAGTATTTATAACTTTGGTAAATCCTTGATTGCTAAATAAAATTGCTAGAGCCCAAATTATTAGTTGGATATGAATATACATATCCACGGTGCTGAGTCATTTCAGCAATATTCAATATTAGAGTCACTCCAATGTGGACTTATGATTAGGAGTTATCCCGAGTGATTAGACGAATACAGTCCCGTTAGAGTAAATCTTCCAAGTCTAAGAGTGTTACAATTAGTGAACAAGATCCTTAGTTTGAGGTATAAACTATGACCGAGTTCTGCCTCCTATCGTAGTGCGCTTCAATAAGTGCAGTTTAAAATAAACTAAGTATCTCAAGTCATCCTGCATAGAACACTAAGTATGCTTGTAATTAAGGTCCTTAATAGCTTAGCTTGAGATATAAACTGTGACCGGGTTCTGCCTCCTATCGAAATATACTTCGATAAGTACAGTTTTAAACAAACTAAATGTTAAATTCACTTTTTTTGGAAACATACAACCATGTGAATACAACCTTTTCAGTCAATGATTTCAAGTAAAATCATAAGTAAAACTAGTTATTGAAATTATAACTAGGGGTCATAATCTATTTAGAAGGATTCTATATAATAGAGACATTTGATTCATTATCTAATTTTAAATCATTTTCTGAATTTCTGGATTTTAAGACATGTAGATACTAAATATTTTAATAACATAAAATAGAGTTGCAGAAAAGCTGTAAGAGTAACTAAATACCTAAAACTATATAAAATTAAAGTAATGTAAAGTTAATTGTATACTAAATATTAAAAAAGAATAAAAATAATATATGTAACAACCCTAGTTGTTATCCTAGCTAAATTCAGATTAATTAAGTTAAACTAAGTCTTAATTTTGATTCCATTAAACTCAATGGGTCATTTAAACCTAATCCTAGAAGTTTGGGATCAATCGGAGCTAAATTGAAAATTTTGGTATTTTTGCCTATTTTTGAGCCCTGAAAAATACTTAAATTAATTTGATCTCCAAATTAAAATCTGATTTCATTTTTGAATTTCTCATGCCCTAATTAGCTAAGGGTAAATTTTTGAGAAATTTTGAAGATCATTTAATTCTAAATTGGATTTATATAATTAATTAGGATTTAAGTTAATTATTAAATAATTTAATATTAATTAAATTAAATATATAAATAATTTTAATATAAGGAATTTGCTGTCGGGACCGCGACAGATCCGCTGCAGGGTCCTGACAGCGGCACGTGCAATCCAACCAATGGATGCGTTAGCACGTATCCTAGTGCAATCCATCCAACGGCGGGATCTCCTCCAGGTTAGGATCTAATTGCGTGCATCTGACTGCTAGCATCCATCCCATTTAAGTAATCCATTAGAGCCTTCCAATCACAATGGTCGATCCATCAAACGGCGGGCACGAGTTCGAGCATTATGGATCATATCCCTGGCCTCGCCCCATCGGCATCTGGTCCCCCTCGATAACCAGGATCCTTCCAGCCCACGTGGCAGTATGGGAAAGACCCGTTCTTCCTCTTCTACTCTCGGCGCGATCGTCTACCGATAGTAATCTCCCTAATTTGCCCATAGTCGTTGGAACCAAGCCTTCCATTCGGCCCGAGCCTTCCTCCATTCTCGAGCTCTGGTATCTACCCCCAGACCTCCTTTAGACCTATAAATACCCCCAAGACCTCACAGTGAGTCCCTTTGCTCACTATGAATCCTCAATTGGCCATATGATGTGCCCTGGAGCTCCTGTCTCTCTCGGCGATTCCCGGCATTCCCAAAACTTAAAACCGCTGATAGAGGGTCCGTCTGGTGTTCAGACTCCCTGCGAACTTGCGTCTGCTACCTAGGAAGCTCCAGCTCACCTCAATTCCTCTCGACCGTGCCTGCAATCTTAACTTAAGGTATAGCCTTCTCCCACTAAATTTCTTAAGTTCAGTTCTTCATTTTGCCTCCTGATTGAGGCTCTAGATGTCATCTAACTAGCCTTAGCCACTTAAGGAACCAGTTGTGATTGTCGCCAAGGTTTGAGCTAGCTTTGATCGATCGTATAGATCGATCGAGCTAGCGGCCGAGCCATGACTGAGTTCAAGTAAGGACCCAGCGATTGGCTGCACCCCAGGTTATGAAATCTTAGTGGATTGACTCACCTCACCTCACTGATGGTGTAGGGATCGAGCCCCGTCCTTTTAGTGGCTTCTATGAAGAGAATAGTCCCCTCACAGTATCTTCTAATCGTCCGTAAAGGGATGCTTCGGTGGAGTAACCATCCGGCATTTTGGCCCGTCCCAGTTAAGGCTTCCAAGTTTAATCGACACACCTTGGCCTCTTGAAGGTGTGGCGATTGAATGTTGGTCGCGGCGTGGCCTATCGGCGGCGAATTTAGCGGTCCATGGTGCCCTTCTCACGGCTGTGAGCGAGGGGGGGGGGTATCAGGGACGAAGCACTGGCACTTCGGGTCGGGCTTCTCCCGACCCGTGCGGTTTGATTTCGGGCCGCGGCTAAATTAATAGAATTATGGAATTATATTTCTTAGGATAAATATCTGATAAATAGATATCCTATGATTCCAATTTAAATAAACATTCAGAATAAAATATTTAAATAATTTTTGCTATACTTTTCCAAATAGTATGATCCAATATACAATTTTAATCAAAAAAATATAAAGAATAATAATATAAAATAAAATCAATGATCCAATGATTAGATTTTAAATAATTGCCTAATCTTTCTCTATTTTTATTTAAATCATAATAAATTCAATTAATGTCCAAAAATATTGATTAAGGTTTCTGATTGTTCATGAGACCATGTAGAACCTATATAGACCATTAAAAGTAATTTAAGATCTCTAATTTTGCTAATCATCCCTTAGTTACCCTAAAATGAGATTAGTGAATTAAGCTTTGGATTAGTCTTTGATTTTGATGAATCTCATTCCTAATATCTTTTTAAGCATATTAGTACTTATGATTGAGTTTGGATCATCTTAGTATGCCCTAAATTCTTTAATCACCTTATTTAGCTTAAAAATGTGATTAGTGCTAATTAGGTTACCAAAACATAAGATAAGTGTGTATCCTACTTCATTAACTAATATGGAATTCATTAAAATAGACTTGGATTAATTTGGATGAGTAAATCTTAAAATCCTTTTTTTAGCCTTAAGAGGGGTATTTTGGTCATTTTGACCAAAATGTGCTTAAGTACCCTTAAACCTTAGAATTCTCAATTAAAGTAATAATAATTAGTAATGAGATGTATTAACATCAATTGCTAAATGGTATCATCTCTTGAATGAATCTTAATATTTAAATCTTAAAAATCCTTAAGTAAGCTCTTAAGATCTTAAGTGATCTTAAGACCCCTTCATAAAAGACTTGGCTTAAATTTATATAATGTTAAAGTTTCTAATCCTAGCTATTCTACCAAAGCTTGTTTATGAATTATAGTCTCAATGAAAGTATAAGCAAAAGCTTTAAAGAACCCTAAACTTATTAGTTTAGATCTAAGTGATCAAAACTTCAGACCTTAGATCTCAGATCTTAGACTTTAGACTTTAGATCTTCTAATTGGATTGAATTACCTTAATTTGGAATTCCTTACTTGATTAACTATTTAATCCTTTTGAAATTTTCCTTGTGGGTATAGGATTAATTCAATCTATAGAATAATATAATTATCCTAAAAATTAAATATAGATCTTAGATTCTTAGTTCTTAATTGATTATTTTATCTTACAACCAGTAGAGTGACCTTTCAATTAAGATCTTAGTTTCTGAATCCTTCAACTTATAAGATTCCTTATCTTTAATTTGGGTTTTAAGTGCAAACCCTAGTTCCTTATTAGGATATTACCTTGGGTTCAGGATTTGCCTCCAAAGTGGAGTTTGGATCCAGAATCTTTAATATTGATTTACCTAATTAAGATTTGGGTTAAGAGTGGAAAATAATAACAATTAAGTCATTGATTTATTTACTTTAATCCTTTATAGTCATCATATGATTATGAATTAGAACTTGTTAAGTTCTAATGTTGACATTAAGGTTGTGAATCTGGGATTTTGCTCGATAGCTGATATTAGATATCCTAAACTTATATCTTCTCAGAATAGTTAGTTGGATAAATTAGACAATAACAAATATCACATAAGTCTAGATTGAGTCTCTTGCGTACTTTGACTTTGATTGCTCTGCACACCTTGAACATTGAGCCTTGTTCCTTGAGTATAATAGGTAAACTTAGGATATGGAAGATACATCCTAAGTTAGCATTTAAAAAGCATAGCATTCATTTAGTTTTTTTAGTGCTTTTAGTTAGTAGAGTATGTCCTAGCTTAGTTTGCCTCTTTAGTTCTAATTTTGTTATAGAATAGTCTCAGACCTAGCTATGCAGATGTCTATGATGGATACATGTCTTATTCTATAAGTTCAACTCGGACCTAGCACTGCGGATGCCTAATATGGATACATGTTGAACTTTTAGTTCAGAGGTCCTGTATGGCCTATTTTTGTTATGACAGTACTATGTCTTATGCCTACTTCTAATTTAGTTCAATTTTCAGTATTTGTTTTGCTTTGCCACATGCTTTAGTGGCCTTTCTTTTAGTGCTTGACTAGCTTTACAACATGTCTCTGTAGCTTTACTTTTTGCTCATTCATATACTTAGCTTACTTTTGCCACATGTCTCATTGGCCTATTTACATCTTAATTTGAATGCTTGTATATATGTTCTTATTTATTAGTATTATAGGAAGCTAGAATTGTATGTTATTTCAGCACTTGTGTTCTTTATATACTCAACATGTATCCATGTGATCATAAGCACGTTAGGATCAGATTTATTTCAGTAGTTGCAGTTATTTTTGCTTTTAGCCTCATCTTGTTTAATTGCTACTTTGTATGCTATTTTTACATACTTGTTGATTAGCTATAAATGATTAGTTTATGGCTATCTCGTTCTTTGTAGCTCGTAGCACCTTATGATGTTTGCATGTTTAAAACTTTTAAATGTGATATCTTAAATATTTAGTTCACTTAAATAACCTAAAATATACTTAGACAATTGTCTAACTGTAACCTTTTTCTATTGTTGGTTGGGGCCCTGGCATTTGTGATACCAACAAATGTCAGATTTGGGGCTGTCCGTAGGCAGTACTGCAGGAGAGGAGTCGGTGCAGGAAGAGGATCTTCCTACTACTATTTAGTTAGGTTTACTTTCTTATAGTGAGGTTTTGAGAGATCTTTACTTTCATTTATTTCAGTTGTGATAATTAAACTCTGGATGTATTTACTTTTCTACATTTAATCTGAGTTATTATTTCTTTTACTCTCTTATACTATATAGTAATGTGAATGTTATATTATACTATTTCTTGCTTCCACCACTTTGATTTGTATTGATGTATGTTCACAGTTCCAGGTGACAAGTCCTTGGCTTATTGTAGGTTGGGTCCTACCTGAATTTACTTAAGTTGGGGATTTGCCATAGATGGAGCACTGTACTCCCCATAATTATGCTAATATCAGTATTAGCATCACAGCGGGAAAGTACGGGGCCCCACAGTATATGATCTGAAATTGGGTAAATAATATATAAAACTATGTTGTATGCCACTAAAATTATGCATCTGTATATGTCACGATACTGTATACCACTAATATCCAACTGAAATATCACTAAGCTACTGTGAGTTATACGACCCAATGTCTACATACATCCAATTAGGAAATACAATTTACTGTGATGCTGTTGCATCCTGAATTTCTCTTATTAATGTATGTAATATTTTGTAACCCATAAATCATCACTGATACCCATACATCATGCTTATGTTCATGCTCATGTTTCTTGATGTGTTAGACTTATTGTCTAACATGTGGTACTTTTGGGATCCAAAAATTTGCTAGATCTTGAGCAGTTTGAGCTAGGCCAAGAGGACGTTCAGGAGGTTTTGGAGGAGTTCATGGAGTCTTAGCAAATTTCTCCTTCAGCTTTACTATTTTTGATTAGTTATTTCAGTTCAATACTTAGACTTTATTTCAGCATTATTTTAGTAAACCATTTGTAATAATTTATGGATGTATTTACTTTTTTATTCTAAGATGAATGTTTTCATTCAATTTCTATAATGAATATTTCTGGATGTATGCTTAGCTTACACACTCTATTTATATATTACTTATACTTAGTATTGTGATGTGATTAGCATACTAGAAATGTTGATATTTTATACATATAATATTAGATTCTTCATATTGTATTTTAAATATAATGTATGTATTTATCTAATATTTAGGGTAAGGATATTACTCTTATCTAAAATTTTAGCTCTCGACCCTCCTTTGGGGTTGAATCAGCAGCCTTTAGTGTTATTTTGAGCTATTTGGGAAGATGGGAAATTCCTTCCTGAGTGGCGCACCGCTCCACCACCGATTGATTACTTCATTTTGCACGCGGTAATGGGGTGGGGTGCTACAAGGAAGGATTGGTTTGGCAAGTGGGCTGGTCGACGTGGGGCCCGTCGGCGGCTAGACTTGGAGGTACTTTCGCCTAGTGATTCGTTGAATTCCTCACTCAATCAGGATGGGTCAACAGTAGTTCGAGGCACCAACTTCAATCCAAACTGATACCAAAGAAGCTAAGATGTTGAGTAAGGATAAAATGGAGCTCAAAGCGGTGGGAGCTTGTAATAGCCCAAACGCTTAAGCACCAAGATATTGTTCGCTTTGGCCTGAAAGGCCTCAAAGTTTTGCCCTCAGAAGATAACTTTCCAGCAAAAAGGTCACCCAATCTGAGAGTGCTCCCACCTGAGTACACTCAACTTTGGAGTTCTTATTAGGAACTCCACCGTTATCTAAAAAGGCGACTCGATGTTTAAGAGTTTCACTTATTACTACTTAAGTGGGTCTTCACAATCTCTCCAACTTGGAGTTCTTATCAGGAACTCCATCGTTATCTAAAAAGGCAACTTAATGTTTAAGAGTTTCACTTATTACTACTTAAGTGGGTCTTCACAATCTCTCCAACTTAAATAACTGACATCCTCACCAGTATCCATACACAGATCCAAGAACCATCCATTGGGTAGATAGGACTAGAGGTGACCCCCTATAGGCTTAAGAGGTACCCACAACCATGTAGTACCTTAACTATCAAGGGTTCAAGAGGCTGCTCATATGAAGTGGTACTTTGCTTTGTATGGCACTTAGCTCCTATCTAACACCCTATGACATGCTCTAATATAATTTGTAACAGCCTAAACTCTTAAGCACTAAGATATTATCTACTTTGGTCTGAAAGGCCTCACGGTTTTGCCCTAAGAAGATAACTTCCCAACAGGTCACCCATCCTGAGAGTGCTCCTACCTGAGCACACTTAACTTTGGAGTTCTTATCAGGAGCTCCACCATTATCTGAAAAGGCGCCTCGATGTTTAAGAATTTGAGCTATTACAGAGCTGCCACGCATTCATGGCCGAGCGCTTGTAGGCGAGCACCATGCGACACGTGCATTGCACGCATAGCGACGGGGATGACAGATCGAGAGCTATACAAACTCATGCAAAGATCAGTTCGGATGACTCAGAAGAGGCGTTGTTCGATCAGATGGCATAGAGATCGATGTGGAAAAGGAGTTGATGGGAACTGTTGGCCTTAAGTAATAAATATTATTTAAATAATAAATTTCAATTTTCTTATTTAAAATTAATTATCAAATGACTTTTGAAAAATTTCAAAATTTCATCCAAAAATAATTTGAGGGTGAGGAATGCAAAGACAAAGTCGAATTTTGGTTTCGAGGTCAATTTATTTATTTTAATTTATGGGGCATTTTAAATATCTTAGAATATTCGGGAAAATCCGACAACTTCTAAAAGCTTTCAAAACATCACCCCTAATTATTTTTGGGGTGATCAGCACAATGGCAAGGTCGGATTATTGATCTGAGGCCATTTTAATTATCTCATTTTTTTGATTATTAAAATCACCCAAAATTAGGGTTTAGTCCGATTAATTAAGACTAATTGAATGAAGATTAGGACTTATTTTAGTCTTGATTGATCAGGAAACAATCTTGAGCTGTTACAAACATCCTGATATATTTGGAATAACTGATAATCTAAGCTCGAGATACACTTATTATGCCATGGTGCTAAGTTAAGTGTATTCCAACCCAACACTAAGGGTTATCATAGTATTTAATATAAAATCAGTAGAAACTAACTTAGGAAGGATAAGGTTGAACCTCGGGCTAGGAAAGCAATTTTCATGGGCTTTAGACGCGGCATGAAGGGCTACAAATTGTATGATTTAATTGACAAGAGGATCTTGGTGAGCAGGGATGTCACCTTTGATGAAGAGTATTTCTTGAGACAGAGGAGTTCTCATAAGATGGAGGATAATACTGATACTCTTACAGGAAGGCAGAGAGTGAGGTTTGATGCCACTCCATTTGTTCCATAGGAAACTTCACATCACATTGAAGATACTTCTACAGATGAAGACCACGTTGGTGATGATGAAGAGCAAACTGATATTGATGGTGAGGCTCCAACTCAGGAGTCAATTGCTAGAAATAGACCTAAAAGGAATGCACCTCAATAGCCAGCCTCGCTTAGAGACTACGTCATGTTTGCATTGTATGTAGTGGAGTAAGATGTTCCCTCTCACTTCAAAGAAGTGGTGACAGGCTCAGAAGAAAATTTATGGAAGCAGGCTATGAACGAAGAGATTGAGTCTCTTCACAAAAATAAGGTATGGAGGTTGGAGAAACTCCCTCCATGAAGGAAAGTTATTGGGTATAAATCGATGTATGTGCGCTATAAAGCTAGACTTGTGCAAAGGGCTTTGCTCAGAAGGAAGGGGTCGATTATGATGAGGTGTTTTCCCTAGTTGTAAAACACTCCTTGATCCAATTGCTTTTAGCTTTGGTACAGTTTGACTTGCTGCTTGAGCAGCTTGATGTAAAGATAACGTTCTTGCATGGAGAACTAGAGGAAGAGATCTATATGATGCAGCCCCCAGGGTATAGTGAGACAGGAAAGGGAGACTTGGTATGTAAATTAAACAAGTCTCTATATGGGCTAAAGTAATCACCGAGGCAATGGTACAGAAAATTTGATTAATTTATGCAAAAAGAGGAGTATTGCAGAAGCCAGTTTGATCATTGTGTGTATTCAAGAGGCTGCCTCAAGATAACTTCATTTATTTGTTATTGTATTTCGATGATATGTTGATAGCTACTTCGGATAATTCAAAAATGGATCATATAAAGGATCAATTATCAAAGAACTTTGAAATGTAGAATCTGGGAGAAGGAAAAAAAATATTAGGAATGGAAACCTGTAGAGACAAAATTGCAGGGAAAGTTTGGTTGACCCAGAAGAGGTATTTGGAGAGAGTGCTAAAGAGGTTTAGGATTGAAGAAAATACAAAGTCTATATTTATACCTCTAGCACCTCATTTTTTCCTATCTGAAGAGCAATGTCCAAAGTCAGATTTTGAAAAAGAAGAAATACATACAATACCGTATGCTAGTGTAGTTGGGAGCTTGATGTATGCCATGGTTTGCACTAGACTAGATTTGGCACAAGCTGTTGGAGTTGTGAGCCGCTGCATGCATAATCTGGGAAAGGATCACCGGCAAGCAGTGATGGGAATCTTCAGGTACTTGAAAGGTACAACTGGTGTTGGATTATTATTTCAGAAGTACTCCTCAATAGCTGAATTGTGCATGGGATATGTGGACTCCGACTATGCCGGAGATTTGGATCGAATAAGGTTAATAACTGGTTATGTATTCACACTTGTAGGAGGTCCAGTAGGGTGGAGGTCAACCCTTCAGTCTACAGTTGCCCTGTCAATAATGGAAGCTAAATTTATGGCAGTTACTAAGGCATTCAAGGAAGCTATTTGGATGAAAGGCTTGCTGAAAGATCTGGGTGTGGAGCAAAATGAGATAGTAGTATATTGCGATAACCAGAGCACTATATTTTTGGATACTAATCTGGTTTGTCATGCTCGCACAAAGCATATTGATGTATGAAATCATTTCATTTAAGATGTTATTTAAGATCGTGAGATCTTACTAGAGAAGATTGATACCCTAACTCGTGCAATTTTTCTGTTCTTTCATCGGAGAAGAAGAAGTCACGATCCGGCTTGAGAATCGGCCCGGTTCAAAGGATAGCTGAACCGCGCCTTCTTGGATTAGCTGATGTGGCAAGCGGGAAGTGCGTGTGTGTTTGCGCCAAATGCATTAATGGAGATTGGGTTAAGTTAGTATTAATATTAGAATTTATTTAATACTAAATTTATTATAATTATAATTTGATAAATACACTTCCTATATATATGATATTATATGTCATTTCGATCACAAAAAAAAGTAGATTATTAATATGCAATTTATTTTTTGTTTTGATAAATATTTTAATTAGTTAATATTTAGGATTAATTTATTATTTATAAATTAATTTCATCATTTTGTATGACCTAATTTGATCATTTAATGTCTAAATTAAATGATCAAATGGTCCATTCCACTCATAAAAATGTGAGAAACAATAATACAAAATTAAATTTAACATTTGAATCCTAATTTTCTTAATTACGTTTTAACCCTAATTAGGAGTCCCAGAAACCCTAAATTTTAAATGTTGTCCAAATTGACCTACTTAGTATCATTTTCTCATTATGAAATAAGGATTTCAAATGTATGTATATTATTTTTATTGGACAATAAATTATGATTTTAGGTTTTTAACTCCTAATTAGTGTTAATGTGATGAATTCAATCTTCTTTAATTGCATCTTTTAGTATCTTAAGAACAAAATAATGTGATGATTTGAAATCTTCTTTAATTAGGAGTTAAAAACCATCAATTATTATACATTTAGTATCTTAAGAACAAAATAATGTGATCATTTTTCTCCTAATTAGTGTTAATTATTATTACTAAAATCTATCAATTAATATTACTAAAATGATAAAATGTCACATTATTTTCCTCCCATATCAATTAATATTACTTATGTTTGAGCTTAGTTCTCATTATTCTAGATGTTCGAATCAATTGTAAATTGCTTGATTCACCATTCAACCCTAAGGTAGAAACCATATGATTGATTTACAACATAGATTATAGTTGATCCCTAGATCTATTAGTTACATCCATTAAGAGTAGTTAGCCTTAATACCTTTGTAATTGTAGATTATTGAATCAACTGGGACTAGCCTTTAGTGACTAGATGAATCCTAGTCTATTCATCCTAACCCTTAAAGATTTCTCTTGAATTCTATAAGAGCTAGTAATAGGAGTCCTAATTCACTTAGAATAGCTTAGGAATCCTATTGATTTTCTTAAATCTCTCACTATTAGAAAATGTAGATCTTATAGTTCTTAATCCCTACATTTACTTACTTTAAACTTTTCATTTTACATTAACCTAACTAGTTTAGTATTTATTTTAGATAGAACCTTCAAACTACAACCTAACTAGAGAGCCTTAGAGAATTAAACCTTAACTTCTAATTTCTTAAGTTTGTTAATTTCTTAATCTCAATCCTTTCTTACTGGTCACCTAAGCCTTGATTTAATTATCATAATTGAATCTTATAGTTTAGGACTAGAATAGAACTAGTTTATATTTGTATTGATTATACTTATAAATTATTTTGCCAGATCAAAATAAATGTAATGAAACTATTATTTTCAAAACCCCAATTATTAATATTATTTTCAATTGACTTGAGATCAATAAATCAAAGTTAATTGGTAGCTCAATTAGCTCTAATCATTAAGTAGATTATTAAACATAGATAACTTTGGATATCATTTAGTCATAATTATTAAATTTTCCTTGAATGCTTGCTTAGTTTTGTGTCTTTTTCATTTGAATCATTCGTATAAGATATTGTGCATGAATAAAACTTTTACATTAAAAACTATAGGGGTTTACTTGATGGTTAAGCCAAGGGCAGGCTAATAAGGAGTAATAAGGAGACCTCACATTCTCATAGGGTGAATGTGAGTGTTATTTTGTTTGACCCCGCTTTCCTTTACTTATTAAACAGACGTGTTTAACTCTACGCTTCATTTTGTATTTGCCTGCATAATGAGTACTTTCTTAAAATAACTTTAATCATTTAAAATATGAGATCTTCTTCAATCTTATAGATTGTTAAGACTCATCATAGCTTTTAGCTATGTTACTTTTTATAGTTATAGACTATATAAATTAAATACTACTAGTTTAAGATATTCCTCTAATTTTTATACTATGCATTTTCCATATTTTATTACTGTACTTTACTTATTTACAGTTTACTTTGATTACAGTGAATGTTGTTAAAATCATATTTAAATGCTTTACTGTCTCTTTTTCTTACTTAGCATAAGTTCATTTGAACATATACATGCTTTACTTTATTTACGTACATATGCACTTTAGTTTCTTTCTAGCCTATTTAGGATGCTTTTACCCTTATTTTATTTTTAAGCTAGGATGTATATTATTGTGAGTATTGTAACTCACTTTGCCTTTTTAATTACTTTCATTTTATTTTTATTTTTATGCTTACCTTCTTGCACCCTTGCTTGTCCTTATGATGTAACTAGTAATGATATCCAATTAAATAATAATATGCTTAGCCCAATCTTAAAATGTACTTAGACTGTTTAGTCTAACCATATTTTCTATTTCTTGGCTTTACCCTATCACACTTAAATGCCAAAATACGATAGATCAAAAGCATTTGGAGGCTAATGGAGCTGGACCAAATGCATAAGCTAGCTGCTTCTGCTTAAAATTATAAATTATAGCTTATTAAATTTTTGCAAGTGAGCTATTATTTTCCTTACTTCCCTTTAAAGTACTATTGGCTTGTAATAATTAAGTCATTTACTTTTGTATTTATTATGCTTGTGTTGAAGTTTAATTCTAAACTTAAAAGCTTGGCTTGGGATGAATGGATGAATGTATGTAATTGAATGTTAAATAAATCATTAATTGCATAATTATTTTGCATATTTCCTTTGCTGGTATTAGAGTTAGAGCCATGTTGAGAACTTTAAGTTAAGATAAATATATCAATTCATCCAAAAGCAAATAACACAGTATAGTAAAAACAAGTGAATGACATCTTAGAACAGTAAACGCATTTCTAATTAAATAAATGATTTAAATTTCTAACTTAAACCTTAATTAAACTTTTAGGTGGTAGACTCTAGGACTGAACTAAAACATTTTACCAAATTGTTCTTCCAGTATTAGGAGAACAAAATTTAGTATGGTTTGACATTTGGTTGTGTTTACTATGGAGTATCTGTAGCTGGAGGAGATGTTTTGAACAAAATTTTGATGTTGTGTGCGTTTTGAGGCAACCATTTCACTTAGTTAGCTAGGAAATGGCTCTTCCGTGTTACCACAATATTTGAAGCCAAGGAATGCCCCAATCACCTAAGCCTCCAAATTTTGGATGAATACTTTGACGACTACGCCATGGATTGGTGGAGTCGTGCTCATGAAGTTCTAATTCATGGGTGTAGGCATCTTCATCGTGCCTCCACTTATGAAGAATTCAAATTTATATTCCATGCAAAATTCTATAACTAGTAGTACTAGTTTTCTTTTACTCTAGCTTCTTTTTCCTTTAGTAGCTTTGTAATTAGTTTCTACTTTACTTATGCTTCTTTCCTTTTCCTCCAAAATTGTAATCTCTTAAAAGTTTTAATTTTTAATGAGAATTTTCTTTTCTAATCTTTATTAGTTTTTGAATTGTGTTTTCTTTCCCTTTCCTTAGAATGGATGCCAATTCCAATATTCCTATTGAGCCTGTAGTGGAAGAACCTACTATTACTGCAACTTCCCATACTGATCAGATGCAGAATTTGCTTAGTCTAATGAAGGTTATGATTGAAGCTCAAACCTGTGCAGCTGAAAGGATGGCTTCATCCTGCAACCCTTCCCAACCTTCTTTTGCTCCATCCCAACATTGTCTAACTCCTCCTCAGGCCTCTTCTCTAATTATTTCTGAACTCTTTTTGGCTCCACAACCATCTACTAGTCCTATGGTGGATGCCTATCTTCTAACTTTCATTCATCTGAACCCTCAGATATTCAATGGTTTTGTTTCTCATTTTGAAGCCATTGACTGGTTAAAGGCCATAGAAAAGCCTTAGCCAGTATAAAGTGTCTAGAGATTAAGTGCCTTTGCCTTAGAACTTATCTATTCCATGGAGAGGCTGAGTATTGGTGGGACAGTGAGTTGAAGGCCCATTTTTCTGAGTTCAGTTGGAAGCCATCCCGTGGGATGAGTTTGAGCAGGTGTTCCATGAGGAGTTCATTCCTCCTTCCGCCCAAACCATAATTGAGAATGACTTCATGCAACTTACGCAAGGAAGCCATTCTGTACATGATTATGAGATGGAGTTCTGCAAACTTTCTCGCTTTGCTCCTTATCTAATCCACACTGAGGTGGTGAGGTGCACTATATTCCTTTCTAGTTTGAAAGATTTCATTAAAAGTCATTTGATATCTCAGCATCATGATAATTTTTCCAAGCTTCTTGAAGGTACTCGCATGGCTGAGTACCATCAAGCCCTAATGGATTTGAAGAAGTGTTCCCATCCCCAACCTTCTAGATTTGAACCCTTCAAAAGGAACTGTTCCCATGGTCCTAAAGCCTTCCAGCTTACCTCTGGATAAAATCCCAATCAAAATCCTAACCAAAATCCCTGGTAGAATTAGCAAGGAAGATCTGGAGCAAGATATAATAGACCCCATCCTTATGGGAAGTGCTACCACATCGGTGGTAGGTGTTACATTTGTGGCAGAACCAATCATCTCCGTTGGGACTATCATGCCAACTGGACCATGGACAAAATGAAGATCAATCACTAGTCTTCTATGCAGAACGTAGTCCCTATCAATTCTCAAGCACCAGCACTTGCCTTGATGCCTCCTTCTGCTGGTGGAAGTGCTCAACACCAAAAAGGTGTACCTCCTTCTGCTGGTGGAAGTGCTCAACACCAAAAAGGTGTACCTCCATCTTCCTCCAAGCAAGGCCACTTCTATAGAAAGGATAAGGGCAAGTCAGCTGCTCAATCTCTTGCAGTACTAAGAGTCTACGCTTTGTCTTCTTCAACTGCCCCTGATGATAGTAGCATTATTTTCGGTACGTTCTATGTTTAATTTCATATTTTCTATCTTTCATTTTCTTCTGCAATTATTTTCAGCATTTTCCTGCTTTAATTTTTATTAATTATAATTAGAGTTTATTTTCCCTACTATAAGAACTCTATTTATTAAGAATCAATTCTATGACACTTTCTTTGACATTGGTGCTAGTCACTCTTTCATGTCTGTGAGTTGTGCCTCTTTTCTAAATCTTTAACATTTCAACCTAGGTAGTCCCTTAGTAGTTTAAATGTCATATGGTGCTGAAATGTGTGCTAGTGAGTTCTGTTTGATAGACATCCCAATCAATAACCAATTCTTCCAATCCATACTTATTGTTATGTCCATTACAAACTTTAACATAATTTTAGGAATGGATTGGCAAAGTAAGTTTAATGCTGTAATAGATTGCTTTCGTAAGCGAGTTTCACTTAAGGTTGGAAAGAAACATGAAGTGTTTGTAGGAAAACTTGGTTTGATAGCATCCTTAATCAATGCAATTAAAGCCAAGCACCTCGTTAATAAAGGTTGATATGCAATCTTAGTAACCATAATTGGCGAAGAGAAGCAAGTTAGTAGTCCAGAAGAGACTATTGTCGTTAGAGAGTTCCTGGATGTGTTCTTTGAAGACTTGCATGGACTACCTCCTCGGGGTGAGGTAGGGTTTTCTATTGAACTTATCCCTGGGACTTAGCCTAAATCTAAGGCTCTGTATAGAATGGCTCCAAAAGAATTGCAAGAGCTAAGAGAGTAGTTGCAAGAGTTGTTAGAGAAAGGATTCATTCACCCTAGTATGTCACCCTGGGGAACTCATGTCCTATTCGTCTAGAAGAAGGATGGTTCAATGCGAATGTGTATAGACTATCGTGAGCTTAATAAAGTGACTGTGAAGAATAAGTATCATCTCCCAAGGATTGATGATTTGTTTGATCAACTCGTCAGAGCAAAGATCTTCTCCAAGATTGACTTAAGATCAGGTTACTACCTGTGGTGTCCCACTCTTCGTCGTGGTCCTGTTAACACTTAAGTTAAAATGATTACAGTGAGGCGGTCACCAAATGACAAGGTCCTTGCTTATGGATAAGTTAGTGACTAATATTAACCTATTATAATCAAAGACTTTGTCATTCTCCAAAGATATCTTCACTAAATGCAAATACAAAAAGAATAGAGTGTGGAAGCATAAATACAAATATCCATCCATCATATATAAATAAAGTATCTCAGAATAAGTAAAGTGCAGAAAATAAAGTTTAACATGTATTATTACAACATTAAAACAATTTAAAAGAATTGAAAATAGCACTCAGCCTCACCATGCAGGAAATGAAATGAGCTAAGTCTAAAGATCTTCAGGTACATGCTCCTCCTCCAATGGCAAGTCTTCCACTGATTACTGCTCCAAACAACTCTGAACTTACCATTATTGGTTTTATGATGATAAGGCCCCAACCAACAAAAGAAAATCTTAATTAGACAAAATGTTTAAGCACATTTTAGGGTAATCAATTTATTAGGTTCATTAGTTATCACCATTAACAATAAACGCAAAAGCATATAAGTAGATGCAAGAATGCATAAAAAAGGACAAAGTAAAGTTATAAGCTACTAGTTTATAACTTAAATAACTAGGAAGTGAGCACATACCTCCTCCAATGGCAATTGCACAAGGTTAGGTAAGTAAGAAAAGACTAAAGCAAATTACTATAAGGAAAATGCATCCTAGACATGCTTATGATCAATATAGAATTATGCTAATTAACATAAAAGTAAATGAGCGTATAAAACACCATAAAATATAAAAACAAAGCTAACATCCTATGTATATGCAAACAACAAGTAAGACTAGCATCCGGTAAGTAGAAATAAAGCTAGTAAATGCAGAAGAACAGTAAATAAGAAAGTACTAAATGTAAACTGAAATAGAAAATATGAAACTGAAATTACAAGGTAATCAAACTTAAAGTAGGATTGCACCTGAATTAGTATTGCTAATAAAGGGAGAAAAAGGATATAAAGTCTAAAGTCTAATGAATACCATCATAGCTAGTCTTAGGCCTACGCTTTGTCAGACTTGCTTTAGACAGACGAATACCCATCCTAGCCTATCATTGGTCTAGGCTTGGCCTGTACTAAAGTATAGGTATGGAAAAAGGCATATGAATTAGGCTACATTTTAATAACCATATGCTCAACTCAACAATGCTACTATGCAAAACAAGTTTGACATGAAACACTTTTCAAATATCTTATGCCTAATACATGTGAACAAGGTACAAGGCTCAAAACAAGGTAGGCAAAGCATCAACTATCAATGTGAGCAAGAGACTCTACTAGGACACAAGTGCTATCCATTTGCTATCTAATTTAATCATTCTATCTACTCTAAGTTACACAAGTTCAAGATCTCTAAGTCCTACTATCGTGTGTAACTCAGATTCAGGACCTTATAAGTTGAAAATAATTAGGACTAGCTAGGTCCCAGTTATAAATAAATTGATGTCGACTATATATAAGTTAAATGATAAATCAATTGACCTATTTTGATAATTTAAGAATCCCAAACCATCTTGATTAGCCAAATCAAGATGAAAGGATTAAGAATTAAACTCCAAATAATGGGGTTTAATCATTTAATCCAAAGGTATATCTAAGGGTCTAAGGTTTAGAACTCAAATCTCATAGATTAGATTAAGATAAATCCTAATGAGTAATCAATTCATTAGGATAGATCTCTATTCTTAGTTCTAAAATTTAAATATCAAATAATCATTTAATAAACTAGGAAAAATTTATAAACTAGTAAACTCATGACTTCACCTATTTAGCAACCCAATATACTCAATAGATGAACTCTAACCTAAGATCTATTCCTAATCTTATGAATTTAGGCTCTTAATTACTAAGAGTATCTCTTAGACACACATCCTAACTAATGTTATTAAGACCTATGGAAAAATCTAAGAAGTTAAGGAAGAAGGGAAAGCTTATGATTTTACTTAAGATTTTCTTAAGGACTAAAAAAATGAGATTTTAGTCAAAGTTCATACTAAGCCTTATAATTACATAAATTATGATCTAAATAACTAATTTTACTATTTATATTATTTATAATATGATTTTAGGGCTTTAGAAGGTTAAACCCTAAATTTAGGCAAAATGACCATTTTGCCCTTATTTAAGGGTCTAATAGAGCTAATCTTTATCTAGGATTTCAAATTTGGATTTTTAGTAGAAAAGTGTTTCTTACTGTCTAATATAAGGTTAGACAGCAATTACACTAATTTTGGGTAATTATTAAGCCTCATGAGATCAAATTAATTAATTTAAATTATAGAGGCATTTTGGTAATTTGTCCTAATGGAATCTAAATTTTCTGTCAGTTTATTGTTGCTTACTGTCTAAGGTTTCCATTGAACCTAAAATCATTGAATTATGATAAGTATTAGCTAAGTTATAGCCAATACAAGCTTATGGGTAAAATGGTAATTTAGGGTTTCTTAATTAAGGGTCGAAAATCCTAACTTTTCCAATTGGTGTCCAAATTGAGCAAAATTAGTGGCTGTGGTTCACAAATGATCCACTGATCACAATGATCAGTGGTAGGCTCAATTTGGACTCTAATTGGCTAAGTTATGACCTAATTAGAGTTTATGGTGATTAGTAAGGGATTAGTGAAATTAAACATCAAATCACTAAACCAACTACACCACTAGGTTTTAATCTACTCTAAGAGCTCTTTGAAACTTGAATTATTCAATTTGGATCATTAAATTTGCTAATCTTTACTAATTAAGATTTAGGGTAATTATGGTTGATTAAGAAATCTAACCGTTGAATCTTAATATTTTTGTAGTTTATTGTTAATTAGATTTTCTTGATCAAAATTGATATATGTATCACTTAATTTGGAGTCCAATTGATCAACTTATGGTCAATTGAAGTTCAAGGGTTAAATAACCTAATTATGGTTAGGCCCTAAAAGTGATTAAGCTCAAATTAATCCAAACAAAGAATTGAAAACTACTAAGTTATTCTAGAGGTTCTATTAATCACTTTTAAGACCCATATTAACTATATTTGGACTAAGGGTTACAAAGTTATGAGCTTTGGAAGGTTAGGGTTTGGGTTCAAAAGTGATTAGTCAAATTAGGTCTAAAATAGCAAAACCAACACAACTAGATTAATCCTTAAGCTTTGTTGATTACTTTGAGACCCATATTTGATATGTTTGGAGTAGTGTATGCAAAGTTATAATAGCTAAATGAAATTTTGTGACATAATTTGAATTATTTAATACCCCTAAATATCACTATGTGATATATTGATCCAAATGGAAAATTAATAACTCCATAATATGCCTCTAATTTTATTGATCACAATAATATATTTATTTGTATAATTTGGATTTAGAGATTCTAAGATATTGATGTTTAAAGTTTAGATATATTTTAATTTAACTAATTTTATTAAATAAATTAATTCATTCTTAATATATATATATATATATATATATATAAATATATATATAAATTAATTCTTAAATTTCTGCAGGCAGTGGGACCTACTAATACGGTGGTTGTGACAGGAGTTGGCTCCACGCATCAGAAACAGCGGGAGTTTTGTCCATGTGTCGTCCTACAAAGCTGACACAACACATCGAAGTGGACCCCACGGGTTTGCAATTTCAACGCCACCGATCCAAACAGCAGACGGGTTGATTGCGGGCCCCACAAGTCACGTTGTCAACTTGATTTCCCTCGAACCGGGCCGAGATGACCCGCCCGGGTCGAAAGCATCGCCTTCCTTCTTCGCAAGCGATGGAATAAAGGCATGATAGGAGTCGATCTTTTTGTTGGCGTCGGGGGCCGACCCGCATGGCCTTGAATAGGACAGAACATGGGCTTCCTAATTACAGTTGTATCTCGACTCGAGGTGGCCTAAATGTTCGATAAGAGGCAGCCCTAAATGGAGGTATACGAAAGATAAGAGTGACAATTTGTTCGATTTCTTTGCACTTAAGGTTCAAAAATTGATGGTTCTGATCGAGATTAGCCACGCTTAACAATTCGCAGAGAATGGTATTCATCATTTGTGAAATCAAATTAATAATTGAAATCAAGAAAAAAAAATTGAAGTACTGATCGAATTGATCAAAATTGCAACATCACATGACCTCCCAGATTGATAATGATAATTAGGATACAGAAATTGAATTGCATTATATGAAATCATATACAAAATCGAATCTTCGAAAATAGGGATGGTGAAGTTCCTCAGTTGATCGATATAGAGGGCTTGAAACTTTGCTCGGGAAAAATGCACTCAATCTCGCAGAAAGTCGAGGAGTGGGGGTTAGGCTGAGGATTTAAATGGGGTGAAGAGTGGCACGAAACGCCATATGGAGCGTCTGTGGAGCCCCGATCCCTAAGCCCACAATCATTAAGCTAAGGGGCGGAGGGTCACTTATGCAAATCCTTCTCTTATCATTGGATTTGGTAAGATCCACAATCCACTAATAAGGGGAGGATGTGCACAGAACATCTAAGGGGATCAGTCACTAAATCTGACATACATACAGAGTGCTCAAGCTAAATGAAGTAAATAGTATATCCATTCATCATGCATCATATAAGAAACAGTAATAAGATAGCTTAGAAAATAATAAAGTGCATAAAGTAAATCACTGTCATAGTACCTGTATTATTATAATATTTAAATAGTTTAAAAGACTGAAAGATAAATCACTCGTCCTCACAAGCGGCTAAAAGAAACTAAGCAATATCCGGCTCTCATGGCTGAAGCTCCTCCTCTAAGTAAGGCACCTCTGTTTCAGCACCTAGCTCCTCAAACCTATCTGAATTTGACATTATCAATTTCATAATGCCAGGGCCCCAGCCAATAAAAGAAAAATCTTGTTAGATAATTATCTAAGTATAATTTAGGCTGAATATTTTACATGTGTTATTAATGTCACCATTTTTATACTTAAACATAACAAAAAGTAACTAAGTAGTGGGAGCAGTAAGCGTAATAAGAAATAGGGACAGTTATAACTAAATAACAAATGAGGCAAAAGCACACCTCAATAACTAAGCAAGGAATGAGCATATACATATATAGTACAATAAGTGAAAGTACTGAAAGCAAAGTCTAATCCTAAACATGCTGATGATCATATGACATATAAATTAAATGACAGAAATTTAGATATGGTACGTATAGTAAGCAGTAAAGTCTAGCATCCTATAAATACGTACAAATGAGCAACTAAGTAAAAAAACATAGTTGACTGAAATATGCATCAAAAAATAGTACACAGTAAGCTAAAACTGAAACAGGTATGTAAAGACTGCCATATCAGAAAGTTGGCCATCGGGCCGGTGAAATCCCCAAAGCCTTTCTAGGCTTGGGCAGATAGAAACCCCTATAGCCTTTCTGGGCTAGAGCAGATAGAATCCAGCAGCAGAACTGATGAGGCAGTAGATACAAATACAGAATCTTTTAGTAATTTTACTTTGTTTCTGTAGACACATCCAGAAAGAAATGAGGAGTCAAGTATGTCTGCAAGACTATATGGGTTCCAAGATTAACACACACTCCTCAATGAGTAATGTTAAGCATCCTTATTACTCCTTACCCCTATCCATTAGGGTAAATGTGCACCCAAATCTACTAATACATTAAACCCAAAGGTAACTGTTATCCTAATTATTCTAAATTCTCATTTCATGCACAAAGTTCTCTTATATGATATGGACAAGGAATTTAAGCACAAAATACAAGGAATGCATAGCAATAAGAAATAATCAAGTAAGCAAGGGACTCTTCTATAGATGGTGACACTATTATTATCTAATTTAACCATTCTAACTATTCTAAGTTACACAAGTTCAGGATCTCCAATTCCTACTATCGAGTGTAACTTAGAAGCACGGCCTTATAAGTTAAAAGGATTAGAACTGATCAGGTTCTAATCTAATTCAATTAAGTACGACTACATGTTGAATCAATAAATTATAACATCCAAATTTGATGAATTCAGATGTTCTATCTAAGATTTGATCAATATCTACTAAATTATAGATTATGGATTAAACACCACAAGATTGGGCTTAATTATATAATCCAAAAAGGTTAAGATATAAGATCTAGGTTTCAGTCTAAAAGTGATCTATTGATTAAGGTAGATCCTATTAAGCAAATCAAACTTGATAGGATGAATCTCTTTATCCTAAATCTAGGGTTAAAAGACAAAATAATCAAAATAAGTTGTAAAATTTCTAGAAACTAATAAAATTAAGGATTCATTCATTGGATAACTCACTTATCCCATAAATGAAATCTAACCTATGAGCTAGTCCTAGTCTCAAGAATGGTCCAAATGTGAGGTGAAAAGATCCTAAGAAAAGACTTAAAAAATTTTTAGGAAATTTTGATAAGTTGACCTAATAGTTGATTTTTCTTACTTAGACGAGTCTAATATAGTTTTAATACTGATCTTAGTAATTTAGAACATAATTTAGAGGTTAATGATGCTTAACCTAAATTTTTGAGCAAAATGACCATTTTGCCCCTACTTAAGGGTCCAAAAAGCTACTTTTTGATTTAGAGCTCCAAATTATGATTTCTTACTATCAAATGATTTCTTACTGTCCAATATGAAGATAGACAGTAAGTATACTAAATTTGGATAAGAAATAGGTCATATAGGTTCAAACTAAGGTTTTTGACCTAAGTAGCTTTTTAGTAAATTGCACTAAATGGAATCTAAATTTTTACACAGTTTACTGTTGGTTGTTATTCAAGGACTCTATAGAGTCTAAGAACACTGAATTCTGAGGTCTAATGAATTATTTATAGCCAATTGAATTTCTAAGGGAAAATTTGGAAATTTTCTAAGTTATGAGGGGTCAAGAAGTCCTAACTCTTATATTTGGTGTCCAAATTTAGCAAACTCAGTGGCTATAGTTTTGCTATATTACACTGAGTATTGTGACTAGTAGTAGACCCAAATTTGACATCAATTGGCCAAGTTATAACCAAATTATAATTAGGACTATTTTGGTCATTTCTAGTTTTTTTATAGTTTAAAACCAAAATATTTTTTTTATATTATTGTAGGCACTGAAATTCTAAGCTATCTAGCACTTTAAAATTTTGAATTTGGAGTCCGGATGACCAAGATATAGTCAATTTAATTTTCTGGCAGCTGTGGCGCGCTGTAACGGCCAAAAATTGCATTTTTAAGCGCTAGGGTGCGCTATAGCGGTCCCTATACAAAATGGGGGCGCTTGAGCACACTGCAGCATGCTGTAGCTAGCAAAAATGCAATATCCAAATTTGAAACTTGGGGCGCTGCAGCGCGCTGAGCGCGCTGTAGTGGATTTTGCGCAGCAGCGCGGTGTAGCGGACCCAAATTTGCAACTCTGGGCGCTGCAGTGCGCTGTAGCATCAGACGGTGATTTTGCCTGAGTTTAAACAACAATAGGTCAACTTTCGGGCTTGATTACTCTCAACCTAGAGCACTTCACATGCTGTGCCATATATTGATGGAAAGGTCTTTCCGACACCTTTCCATCGACACCAAAATCAGCACAAACGTAGCATCCTAACTATACGAAAAATGTGGATAAAGAAAGGGTATACAGAATGCAAGAAAAATAGAGCATTAAATTTAATCTATTGGAGAGCTGTAATGGCTTGCGTACTTAAACATGGATGTCTAGAGATGTATTCAAGCATTTTAGCTATATGAAGACGACAAAAGAGAGGGGTAAAGGGGTACCTTAGTCCTTGCAAGAAGAGGAGAAAGGGGATACTCTGATTTCTCCAAGAACTTTGGAGGTGGAGAGCTGCACTTCTTCTTTCTCAGCAAGCACCCAAGGAAGGAGGAAGGAGGGAGGAGGGAGTTCAGTAGAATTTTTTTTTTGTGCAAAAGGAAGGAGTTTTGAGCATGTTCTTAAAGGAATAGAGGAAATGATGAGGTAGGGAAATTAGGCCATCATAAGCCTAAAGATAGGGTATGGGGGAGCCGAAATTGGGAGGGGGCTGTCAGCAAAGCAATAAAAATTTCTGGAGAATTGCAAATTAGAGACTCAATCATTATTTATTTATTTTCCTTAAATTATTTAATAATTCAAAATTTTGAAACGCACTTTGAAAATTCCCAAAAATTCATCTCTAGCTAATTTGGGGTTGAGGAGTTCAACGGCGAAGTCGGATTTTGATTCCGATGACTATTGAATTATCGTATTTTTCGGCATATTTAACTATATTAAAATATTCACGAAAATTTGATGACTTCCAAACACGTCCAAAACATAGCCCCTAGCTAATTTGGGGGTGACGATCGTAACAGTGAAGTCGGATTTCGATTTCAAGGTCAAAATAAATATCTCAATTTTCTAATTAATTAAATATTAAAATAATCCAAAATGTTAGATTTATCTCTGAATCATGCCAAATCTTTAGGGATTGATTCAAATGACTATATGAACTTAACATAATAATAATTGAGATATAATTAGGCTAAAATTAAGCTGAGTAACAATCTTGGGTTGTTACAGACTCCCCCACTTAAAAATGATGTCGACCTCGACATCATCACTAAGAAGGGAAAAGAAAATGCATATGATTAAGAATTAAAATTTAGAATTTTAAAGGTACTTGGATTATCAAAGAGACTTGGATATTTTTGTTGCATATCGACCTCTTTTTCACAAATATATTCTTCAATAGAGCGATTACTCCATTGAACCTTTACCATAGGGATAGAATGATTTCTTAGCTGCCTTTGATCACGAGCTAAGATTATGATAGGCTCTTCCATATAAGAAAGATCCGACTGAAGGGATACTGCTGGAAGTTGGATTAGACGTGAAGGATTACGAAGACACCTCCACAGCAAGGAGATATAGAACACATTATGAACTATAGATAAATTTTCAGGAAGTTTTAATCTATACGCTACAGAACCAATTTTCTCTATTACTTCGAATGGTCTGATGTAGCGAGGACTGAGCTTTCCAGTTACACCAAAATGAAATACACCCTTCATTGGGCTCACTTTGAGATACACAAAATCTCTAACATTAAATTCTAGAGAATGATGATGAGCATCGTGATATTTACTCTGGCGATCTTGAGCTACTTTAATTCTCTGCTGGATCAATTGCACTTTCTTATTTGTTTCTTCAACTAAATCTAAACCATACAGCTGAACACTGCCTATTTTAGACCATGCTAAGGGTGTACTACATTTTTTGCCGTACAAGGCTTCATACGGAGCCATACTGATACTTGATTGGAAACTATTATTATACGCAAATTCAACTAAGGGAATATGACCCTCCCAAAAACCTCTGAAATCCAAAATACATAGGCGAAGAAGGTCTTCAAGAATTTGATTAATTCGCTCAGTTTGACCATCTGTTTGAGGGTAAAAAGTGGTACTCATGGCTAGGGTAGTTATCAAGTCTTGTTGTACAGCTTGCCAAAACTTAGAGGTGAATCGACTATCATGATCAGATACAATAGACCTCAGAATCCCATAAAGTCTAATGATCTCCTTGATATATAGCTTTGCCAATTTCTCTTCTGAATTGGTTTGACACATTGGAATGAATGTGCCGATTTGGTCAATCGATCGATAATGATCCAAATTGAATCAGCACTAGATCTTGATTTGAGTAAGCCCATCACGAAGTCCATAAAAATATCAAACCACTTCCATTCAAGAATTGCTAGAGGATGGAGAAGTCCTCCAGGCCTCTGATGTTCAGCCTTGACTAAATTACAGGTATGACACTTCGATACGAACTCAGCCACACTTTTCTTCATCCCAGGAGACCATAATGATTTCTTTAGATATTGATACATCTTAGTACTACCAGGGTGCACTTGGTAACCAGAATTATGGCCTTCCACTAGAATCTCTTGCTGCATAAATTTGGGAATCCATAGACGATCTTCTTGATAGATGGCACCTTTATGGAATCGAATGTGGGTACGACGGCCACTCTCGATGGCTTGTTTAAAATTTAGGTACTCATCATCTTTCGTTTAATTATTGAGAGCATTGTACTCATCTGGTCATTATGCGCAGATCGGATATCTAACTTAAGAAGTTCTTCCTCCAGAGGACTCTTAGAGATAAGAGCATTTAGAGTAGCCTGATGGCTTAGAGAATCAGCTACCACATTTGCTTTTCCAGGGTGGTATTGGATATTAAGGTTGTAGTCACTGATTAATTCTAACCACCTTCTCTGTCGACAGTTCAACTCCCTTTGAGTGAATATGTACTTCAGACTATGATGATTTGTGAAAATCGAGCACTGGATCCCATATAGATAGTGATGCCAAATCTTTAAGGCAAACACTATAGCAGCTAATTCGAGGTCATGAACAGCATAATTTCTCTCGTGGGTCTTCAGTTGGCGGGAAGCATATGCTATGACTTTCCCTTCTTGCATTAGTACAGCACCTAAGCCTATACTAGAGGCGTCAGTATAGACTTGATAGTTTACTCCTTCCTTAGGAAGAACTAGGACGGGGGTAGAAGTAAGCACATCTTTTAGTGCCTGGAACGCTTCTTCACAAGCTGGTGACCATTCAAAGGGTACAGCCTTCTGGGTGAGTTTGGCGAGTGGAGAGGCTATCTGAGAAAAGCCTTTCACAAACCTTCTGTAATAATCGGCCAACCCCAAGAAGCTTCTGATTTCTGTCACTGACTTGGGTTGTACCCATTCTTGGATTGCGCTGACCTTGATTTGATCTACTTTGATCCCTTGAGCATCTATCACGTGGCCTAAGAAGGCTACAAATTTAAGCCAAAATTTGCAGTTTGAATATTTGGCATACAGCTGGTGACTTCTCAGTTCTTCTAACACAGTCCTGAGGTGACTCTCATGTTCCTTCTTCATCTTGGAGTATATTAAAATATCATCTATGAACACGATGACAAATTTGTCAAGGTATGGCTTCAAGACATGCTGTATTAGGTTCATAAAGATGGAAGGCGCATTTGTCAATCCAAATGACATCACTAGGAATTCTTAGTGGTCATATATAGTCTTGAAAGTAGTCTTCGCTATTTCAGAATCTTTCACTTGCAGTTGGTGGTACCCTGATCGTAGGTCGATCTTGGAAAACACTTTTGCTTCTGCCAACTTATTGAATAGGTCATCGATGTGGGGCAAAGGGTACATATTCTTTATGGTTACCTTATTCAGCTCTTTGTAATCAATACACATCCGCATTGACCCATCCTTCTTCTTGACAAATAAAATTGGCTCTCCCCATGGAGAAGAACTAGGCCTGATAAGACCTTTCTCCAATAATTCATGCAGTTGCTTATTCAGTTCCTGCAACTCTTTGGGTGCCATTCTATAGGGTGCCTTGGAGATTGGTTGGGTTTCTGGGATGACATCGATTGCAAATTCGACTTCTCGTATAGGTGGAAGACCGAGTAAGTCTTCGGGAAAAACATCAGCAAATTCACAAATGACAGGGTTCTTGGATAGGGGTATGTCTTCCTTCTTCTCTCCTAGTATTGTCACTAGGAAGGCACTACAACATTTACTTATTAGCTTATTGGCTTTGATAGCATTGACTAAGGAAGCTCTTGTACTAAAGTTCCCAATAAATGACTTGGCTCGTTTACCATTACCCAGGGTTATCTTCTTCTTTTGGCAGTTGATGGTGGCGTCATGCTGACTTAGCCAGTTCATGCCCAAAATGACATCGAAGTTGGCTATTAGCAAGACTGCGAGCTTGGCTTCTAATTTTGTTTCTCTAATGGGGACTTGTATCTTGCAAAATTGACTAGCTTGTAGTTGAGCTCTAGATGATAGTCCAACATTTAAGGGTTTTGCTAAATGGTATAATGAGAAGTTGAGAGACCTTGTCCAGCTTTCGGAAATAAAGGAGTGACTCACTCCAGTGTCGAATAAGATTTTGCAGGGCTTAGTATTTATATAGATTGTACCTAATTATGGATGCAGTAATCTATAAGTTACTTTTAAACAAGTAATAATAAAATGGTAGATTGGTTCAGAAGTGTGTACCTGATACAACGTTATTATCTTTTGCGGCTTCAGTAGGAGTGAGAGCATAGACTCGTGCCGGGCCAATCTGCTGCATGTTGTAAGGCTGCTGGATGGGCAGCCTTGGAGCATTTGGGCAGGGGACAATAGTTGTCTCATGCCGCTGAACAGGAGGAGGTGGTAATGCTGGATGAGATGCGGCAGGCTTTTGGAATAAATCGAAAGTTCGTTGGCGCTTAGAGCGATCAATCTGGTCGCCATCAATAGTGTCGGTGTGGTTGCACAGATAGTAGGAGTGGCTTGGCCTCCCACAATTGAAGCAGTTCCCAGTCTTATGGTAACATAACCCATAAGGATGGGGGTGAGTGCAGCCATCAAAAAGATCTGTTGTTGAAGTTCCTGCCTCAAGTTGATATACCCTAGCTCTTCTAGGGATCTCATGCTGAACAGTTGTCATGCCATAATTGCGCTTGGGCTCAGATGCCTCATCTAGTTCAATCATTTTGGTGGATTCTAGTAGGTCCGCGAAGTTGGTTGAGCAATGAGATACGACTAGCCTTCGGATGGAAGGCCGGAGTCCCCTCCGAAAGTGATGGCATCTATCAGATTCGGTGGGAACAAGATTGGAGGTGAATCTTGCCAGCCGCCTAAATTTAGATTCATAAGCCAAAACTGATCAGCTTCCCTGCTGCAGCTTAAGGAACTGATCTGCCATGGTGTGCTTGGTAGAGGTAGGGATGTATCGAGTCTGAAATGCTGCTATGAACTCATCCCATGATATTTCTTCAAGTTCCCAATATGTGAATAACGTATGGCAGATATTGTCCCACCAGTATTCCACCTTACCTTGGAGTAGATGTGTCGTTAGATGGATCACCTCGGCATCCGGGCACTTGATGCTGGTTAGGTTCTTCTCCACCACCTTTATCCAGTTTGTTGTATCGATAGCAGAGAGACTCCCATCAAATGTCGGGGGTCTGAGGCGTAGAAAATTGTGGAGCAGTCCATCAGTGGACTAGGTGTGGTGATGACACAAGTGGTGGGGTGCTATGGAGGTCTCAGGAATTGTGCGATTCTGGCTCATTTGTGCCATAAGCAGTCGCTCCATACATTCTGCCTGATGGGCTTGTACTCTGACCGCTCTCCTGGCCTGCTTGGCTTGAGCCTCTGCAGCTTGCTTTGCTTGTTCTTGGTGGAACACTGCCTGCTTTTAGTAGGATTCCACTATCATCTTTATTGCTTCTAGTAAGGTGCTCACCTCACTGGATGAGGTGCTCAGGAGATCGGCTCTGTTCTGGGTTCATGATTTTGATTGCTAGAATCTGAATTAAGAGAAATATACTTTCAGAATTTCAGAAAGTGAAAGGTCATAACATTCCATCCCCTTTCTAATAAAAGTATATCATTTGAAGTAGTAGATAGAATGTAAGAAAATAAAAGTTAGCAACTGGAGAAAATATGGAGTCTATCCGATATATCTAGCATTCAGACGTTAGGGTCTAACACTCCTTATAGGTACTTTTCATGCTATCGATGAAGTAGGATGATGTATTTCCACCTATCTTTAAATCATTGGTGATGCCACCTAAGTGTCATCCTTGTATATCTAGTATTTTTATAAGTCACATTAGCATACTAATATGTTACTTGTGCATGAATTTACATTTCTATACTCTTATTATCCTGAGCTTATGATCATGATGCTTGGATGTAACTTTGGTATTTAGTGATTGATTGGCAGAAGAATCATCCATTAGGTAGAGTGGAATACAATTTCCAATCTGACACCTTATGGAATTCTCTGATACCAACTGTGGCTCCCCTAAGCCCACAATCATTAAGCTAAGGGGCGGAGGGTCACTTGTGCAAATCCTTCTCTTATCATTGGATTTGGTAAGATCCACAATCCACTAATAAGGGGAGGACATGCACAGAACATCTGAGGGGATCAGTCATTAAATCTGACATATATACAGAGTGCAGAAGCTAAATGAAGTAAATAGTACATCCATTCATCATGCATCATATAAGAAACATTAATAAGATAGCTCAAAATTTTGGACAATTGTCTAAGTACATTTTAGGCTAAATATTTTACATGCGTTATTAATGTCACTATTTTTATACTTAAACATAACAAAAAGTAACTAAGCAGTGGGAGCAATAAGCGTAATAAGAAATAGGGACAGTTATAAATATAATATTTATAACTAAACAATAAATGAGGCAAAAGCACACCTCAATAACTAAGCAAGGAATGAGCATATACATATATAGTACAGTAAGTGAAAGTACTAAAAGTAAAGTCTAATCCTAAACATGCTGATGATCATATGACATATACAAATTAAATGATAGAAATTTAGATATGGTACGTATAGTAAGCAGTAAAGTCTAGCATCCTATAAATACGTATAAATGAGCAACTAAGTAAAAAAACATAGCTGACTGAAATATGCATCAAAAAATAGTACACAGTAAGCTAAAACTGAAACAGGTATGTAAAGACTGCCATATCAGAAAGTTGGCCATCAGGCCGGTGAAATCCCCAAAGCCTTTCTAGGCTTGAGCAGATAGAAACCCCCATAGCCTTTCTGGGCTAGAGCAGATAGAATCCAGCAGCAGAACTGATGAGGTAGTAGATACAAATACAGAATCTTTTAGTAATTTTACTTTGTTTCTGTGGACACATCCAGAAAGAAATGAGGAGTCAAGCACGTCTGCAAGACTATATGGGTTCCAAGCTTAACACACACTCCTCAATGAGTAATGTTAAGCATCCTTATTACTCCTTACCCCTATCCATTAGGGTAAATATGCACCTGAATCTACTAATATACTGAACCCAAAGGCAACTGTTATCCTAATTATTCTAAATTTTCATTTTATGCACAAAGTTCTCTTATATGATATAAACAAGGAATTTAAGCACAAAATACAAGGAATTCATAGCAACAAAAATTAATCAAGTAAGCAAGGGACTCTTCTATACATGGTGACACTGTTGTTATCTAATTTAACCATTCTAACTATTCTAAGTTACACAAGTTCAGGATCTTCAATTCCAAATATCAAGTGTAACTTAGAAGGATGGCCTTATAAGTTAAAAGGATTAGAACTGATCAAGTTTTAATCTAATTCAATCAAGTATGACTATAGGTTGAACCAATAAATCATAATGTCCTAATTTATGAATTAGACGTTTTATCTAAGATCTGATCAAGATATACTAAACTATAGATTATGAATTAAATATCACGAGATTGGGCTTAATTACATAATCCAAAAAGGTTAAGACATAAGATATAGGTTTCAGTCTAAAAGTGATCTATTGATTAAGACAGATCCTATTAAGCAAATCAAATTTAATAGGATGAATCTCCTTATCCTAAATTTAAGGTTAAGAGACAAAATAATCAAAATAAGTTATAAAATTTATAGAAACTAATAAAACCAATGATTCATTTATTGGATAACCCACTTATCCCATAAATAAAATATAACTTATGAGCTAGTCCTAGTCTCAAGAATGTTCTAATGTGAGGAGAAAAGATCCTAAGAAAAGACTTAGAAAATTTTTGGAAAATTTTGACAAGTTCACCCAATAGTTGATTTTTCTTACTTAGATGACTCTAATATAGTTCTAATACTGATCTTAGTAATTTAGAACATAATTTAGAGGTTAATGATGCTTAACCTAAATTTTTAAGCAAAATGACCATTTTGCCCCTACTTAAGGGTCCAAAAAGCTACTTTTTGATTTAGAGCTCCAAATTAGGATTTCTTATTATCAAATGATTCCTTACTATCCAATATAAAGATAGACAATAAGTATACCAAATTTGGGTAAGAAATAGGACATATAGGTTCAAATTAAGAATTTTGACCTAAGGAGCTTTTTAATAAATTGCACTTAATGGAATCTAAATTTTTACACAGTTTACTGTTGATTTTGTTCAAGGACTCTATAGAGTCTAAGAACACTGAATTCTGAGATTTAATGAATTTTTTATAGCCAATTGAATTTCTAAGAGAAAATTTGGAAATTTTCTAAGTTATGAGGGGTCAAGAAGCTCTAACTCTTTCATTTGGTGTCCAAATTTAGCAAACTCAGTGGCTATAGTTTTGCTATATTACACTGAGTATTGTGACTAGTAGTAGACCCAAATTGGACATAAATTGGCCAAGTTATAACCAAATTATGATTAGGGGTATTTTGGTTATTTCTAATTTTTCTATGATTCAAAACCAAAATATTTTCTTATATTATTGTAGGCACTAAAATTATAAGCTATCTAATACTTTAAAATTTTGAATTTGGAGTCCGGATGACCAAGATATAGTAAATTTAATTTTCTTACCGCTATGGCGCGCTGTAGCGGCCAAAAATTTCATTTTAAAGTGCTAAGGTGTGCTATAGCGGTCTTCATACAAAATGGGGGCACTGGAGCGTGCTGCAGCATTGTGGAGTGCCCTGTAGCGGGCAAAAATGCAATATTTGGCGCTATGGCGCGCTATAGAGGACCTGGATTCAAAATTTGGGGCGCTGCAGCGCGCTGGAGCGGATTTTCCATTGCAGCACGCTGGAGCGGACCCAAATTCACAACTCTGGGCGCTGCAGCGCGCTGCAGCGTCAGACGGTGATTTTTCCTGAGCGTAAATAGCAATAGGTCAACTTTCGGGCTTGATTACTCTCAACCTAGAGCACTTCACATGCGGTGCCATATATCGATGGAAAGGTCTTTCCGATACCTTTCCATCGACACCAAAATCGGCTCAAAAGGAGCATCCTAACTAAATAAAAAATGTAGATAAAGGACAGGGTATAAGAATGTAAGAAAAATAGAGCATTAAATTTAATCTATTGGAGCGTTGTAATGGCTTGCATACTTAAACATGGATGTCTAGAAATGTATTCAAGCATTTTAGCTATATGTAGAAGATAAAAGAGAAGGGTAAAGGGGTACCTTAGCTCTTGCAAGAAGAGGAGAAAGGGGATACTCTAATTTCTCTAAGAACTTTTGAGGTGGAGAGCTGCACTTCTTCTTTCTCAGCAAGTCCCCAAGGAAGGAGGAAGGAGGGAGGAGGGAGTTCAGCATAATTTTTTTTTTGTGCAAAAGGAAGGAGTTTTGAGCCTCTTCTTAAAGGAAGAGAGGAAATTATGAGGTAAGGAAATTAGGCCATCATAAGCCTAAGGATAGGGTACGGGGGAGCCGAAATTGGGAGGGGGTTGTTAGCAAAGCAATAAAAAATTCTGGAGAATTGCAAATTAGTGACTCAATCATTATTTATTTATTTTCCTTAAATTATTTAAAAATTCAAAATTTTGAAACGAGCTCCAAAAATTCACCCCTAGCTAATTTGGGGGTGAGGAATTCAACGACGAAGTCGGATTTTGATTCCGACGACTATTGAATTATTGTATTTTTTGGTGCATTTAATTATATTAAAATATTCACGAAAATTCGACAACTTCCAAACACGTCCAAAACATCACCTCTAGCTAATTTGGGGGTGGCGATCACAACGGCGAAGTTGGATTTCGATTTTGAGGTCAAAAAAAACCTCAATTTTCTAATTAATTAATATTAAAATAATCCAAAATGTTGGATTTAGCTCTGAATCGCACCTAATCTTTAGGGATTGATTCAAATGACTAGATGAACTTAACATAATGATAATTGAGATATAATTAGGCTAAAATTAGGCTGGATAACAACCTTGGGTTGTTACAACATCTGGCTGGCTGCGATCGCCGCGTGTCTACGCATGAGCCACGCACAGCTCCTTAACGAGTCTCGTGGAGGAGACAATAGCGCGGCCGTTCGATCTAAGATCGAATGGTCAAGGTTTTCCATTAAATTGCACGGTATTAGGGAAAATGCAACAGACGAAAATGATAATGTTGTTTGCCTATAATTAAATATCTATTATTAAATACTTAATTATACTAATTAAATTAATTATAATTAATTAATTAGATATGTTTCAAAAACTTTCAATAAATCACCCCTAGCTAATTGAGGGGTAAGGAACGCAATGGCTCAATCGAATTTTTAATTCGATGAGTATTTAATTATTTGAATTTTTTAGGTATTTAAATATTATTAAAATATTCGAGGAAAATCCAATGACTTCCATATGCATCCAAAACATCACCCCTAGCTAATTTGGGGTTGGTGAACGCAATGGCAAAGTCAGATTTTTGATTTGAGGTCAAATGAAAAAGTTAATTTCTAGGGTTTAAGAATTTTCTAGAAATCAGGATTTGATCCAGTTGATTCCTGATTTGACGTAGATCTTAGAGATGAGTTTTAAATGACTTAGTTAGTGAACTAGAATCATAATTAAGACTTAGATTAGTCTTAATTGACCTAGGTAACAACTTGGGTTGTTACAGACTTCCCCACTTAAGAACGATGTCGTCCTAGATATCACTCAAGTGGAAAAATAAAACAGAATAAAATATTAAAATTGAAATTAACAAAATTGAATACATACCTTGATTAAAGAGGTTTGGATACTTTTGTCGCATATCCGATTCTTTCTCCCATGTTGCTTCGTTACACAAATGGTTCCCCCATTGAACCTTAATCATTTGAATGAAACGATTCCTCAATTGCTTTCTATTACGATCCAAAATTTTGATTGGTTCTTCAATAAATGTGAGATCAGGTTGAACTCCCACTTCTGAAAGTTGAATTAGGTGAGAAGGATCTATATGGCATTTCCTTAAAGATGAAACATGAAATACATTATGTACTGCCGCAAAATTATCAGGTAGATTCAATCTATATGTAGAAGATCTGATCTTCTCTAAAACTTCAAATGGTCCGACATAACGGGGACTGAGTTTCCTAGCTATGCCAAATCTGAAAACTTCCTTCATAGGACTGACTTTTAAATATGCAAATTCTCCTTCATTAAATTCTATAGATCGATGATGAGAATCAAAAAATTTGCTCTATCCATCTTGTGCTGCATGGATTATTTGTTGAATGAGATGAATCTTCTTATTTGTTTCTTCCACCAGTTCAGATCCATATAATTGAACGCTTCCTAGCTTAGACCAGGCCAATGGGGTGTTACATTTTCTTCTATACAAAGCTTCATATGAAGCCATTTTAATACTAGCCTAAAATTTATTATTATACGCGAACTCTATTAGTGGCAAATCATCTTCCCAAGAGCCAGCAAAATCCAGAATACAAAGTCTAAGAAGATCTTCAAGCACTTGGTTTACTCTTTCTGTCTGGCCATCAATTTGGGGATGGAATGCAATACTCATGGCCAAAGTGGTTCCAACGTCCTGATGAACCACTTGCCAAAATTTAGATGTGAATCTGCTATCTCTATCAGACAACTGATTTTGGAATATTGTGAAGTCTTACAATCTCTTTAATATAAATTTTTGCGAGCTTCTCGATTGAATCAGTTTGATAAATGGAAATAAAATGAGCAGACTTGGTTAAATGATCGACTATCACCCATATTGCATCAGCTCCAGACTTAGCCTGAGACAAACCCATCAAAAAGTCCATTGATATATCTTGCTATTTCCATTTAGGAATTTTTAATGGGTGAAGAAGACCACCAGGTCTTTGATGTTCAGCTTTTATAAGATTACAAGCATGACACTTAGCTACAAAATCTGTTATACTCTTCTTCATACCTGGCCACCAAAATGATTGCTTCAAGTCCTGATACATCTTTGCACTTCCTGGATGAATTTTATATCCAGATTCATGACCTTCGACCAACACTTCTTGCTACATGGATTTTGGAATCCACAGACGATTCCCTTGATATATTGCACCCTTATGAAAATGAATATCCATTCTATGATCACTTTTAATTGCTTACTTAAAGTTCAAATACTCATCATCCTTAGTTTGTGATATGGAAACATCTCTATGAAAAGTTGGTTCTGCATTACTCATAGAGATCATTGTGCTTAACATATCATCACGAACTGGTTTAATATTTAACTTTCTAAGCTCTTCTTCCACTGAACTGGTTGCAATCATAGTTGAAAAAGTAGCACGATGGCTAAGAGCATCTGCTACAATATTAGCTTTTCCTAGATGGAACTGAATATCTAACTCATAGTCACTAATTAATTCCAACCATCTTCTTTGTCTACAATTCAGTTCTCGTTGGGTGAATATGTATTTTAAACTTTGGTGGTCGGTGAATATGGAGCATTGAACTCCATATAGGTAGTGTCGCCAAATTTTCAATGCAAAAACTACTGTAGCCAATTCTAGATCATGAACCGCATAGTTTCTCTCATGTGGTTTCAACTGACGAGATGCATATGCAATAACCTTGCCTTCTTGCATTAGAACGCACCCTAAACCAATTCCAGAAGTGTCTATGTACACTTGTTAATTTACTCCTTCTTTAGGTAGAACTAGTACATGTGCTGAAGATAAGGCATCCTTAAGTGTTTGAAAAGCCATCTCATATTCGGTGACTAAATGAAAGGTACTGCCTTCTGGATTAATTTTGTAAGTGTGAGGCAATCTAGGAGAAGCCTTTTACAAACTTTCTATAATCTCCAGCTAGACCCAAAAAACTATGAATCTCAGTGACTGATTTGGGCTGAACCCAATCTTGAATAACCTTAATCTTACTTTGATCTACTCAGATCCCATGAGCATCAACAACATGCCCAAGGAATGCCACTGAATCCAACCAAAATTCACACTTTGAATATTTAGCATACAATTCATGCTCTCTAAGTGTTTCCAGAACTATCCTCAAATGATTCTTATGAACTTTTACGGTCTTTGAATAAATTAGGATATCATCAATAAAAATAATGATGAATTTGTCTAAGTAAGGTTTCAAAATTCTCTGCATTAAGTCCATGAATAGGGATGTGCATTAGTAAGACCAAAGGACATCACTAGAAACTTGTAATGTCCATAACATGTTCTGAACACTGTCTTCTCCATGTCTGAGTCTTTTACCTTTACTTGATGGTACCCAGACCTTAAATAGATTTTAATAAATACAACTGCACCAACAAGATGATCAAACAAATTATCAATTCGGGGAAGTGGGTATCTATTCTTGATGGTCACTTTATTTAGCTCCCTATAGTCTATGCACATTCTTATAGACCTATCTTTCTTTTTCACAAACAATACCGGAGCTCCCCACGGGGACATACAATGTTTAATAAATCCCTTTTTCAATAATTCTTTAAGTTGATCGCTCAGTTCTTGAAGTTCTTTCGGGGCCATTCTATATGGAGCTTTAGATAATGGCTGTGTACCCAGAACTATGTTGATTTCAAATTCTATTTCTCTGGCTGGCGGCAGGCCAGACAAATCTTCAGAAAATACATCTTCAAAGTCTCTAACTACTTTTATAGCAGAAATGGGAACTTCTTCTTTATTGGTACCCATCATAATTACTAGAAAGGATATACAACCTTTGCATATTAGCTTCTCTGCTTGGAGTGCATTTATTAGAGAGTCTTGGGTGCTAAATCTTCCCACAAAAGGTCTCTGAGGCACCAGATGATTGGAGAATAATTTTCTTATGTTGACAATCTATAGTGGCATTATGCATAGTAAGCCAATTCATGCCTATCAAATTTGGCGATGGGTAATACTATTAACTTAGCCTAAAAGGTTATGTTATTCACCGGTACTTGTAGGACACAGAACTAGTGGCACTTAGTTGAGCTTCAGATGGGAGTCCAACATTTAAGGTTTTAGCAAGTTTGTAACACGGGAATTTCATATGATTAACAAAACTTTTTGAGATGAAAGAGTGACTGGCCTCAGTATCAAATAATACATTACAGGGCTTTTCTTCTATATTTATAGTGCCTAGTTTAACATTTAAATGGAATAAGCATTTAATACATATTGAAATGCTATAAGTAAGGAAAAATTAAAGATATGTACCTGAAACCACATTATTATCTTCAGTGGCCTGTATAGGAGTAAGATTGAAAACTTTGGCCGTCCCAGCAGGTCTACTACTAGTTGTTTGGACCTTCACTTGATTTGGAATTGGAGGTCAAGAGTTTCTTGTCTGAACCTTGGAAGGAACTTGATCTTTGTCTATTAGAGGTGGCATTAGGGCCATCCTTGGCTCCCTTTTGTTCAGAGGAGTAGGTCTGAATACCTAGTTTTGACGAGTACGATTAATCTCCACCCCATAAATTGTTTTGAAAGCATGACATTATTCATATCGGTGGCCCTGGCGACCACATGTAAAGCATCGACGATCATAATGGTAGCACTTTCCATATGGATGAGGCCTTCGACATTCTTGGCTTTGGTAAACAGTTTCCTTAGCCTCCATCTGGTAGGCTCATCCTTGATTAGGACAGTGGCATTTGAAGCTATCATAATGATGGTTAGGAGTAAATTCTTTCCTCTTAAGCTCCTCTATTGACTAGTGGTGTTCAACCACCCTTGCAGTCTATACCAACTTTTCAAAATTAGTTATCTGTAAAGGAACAACGTGATCCTTAATGGATCTACGCAATCCACTTTGGAAACGATAGCATTTGTCTTCTTCCGTTGGTACTAAGTTTGGAGTAAAGTGAGCTAATCTTCTAAATTCTGCAACATAATTTGCTACTGAGCGACTTCCTTGAGTTAACTTCAATAAGGAGTCGTCGATGATATTCTTTGACGATGGAGGTACGAAGGTTTCCTTGAAAGCTTCGATGAACCAATCCCATTCGATATCTTCTAACTCATGCTCCTCAAAGCAAGTTTCTCTGATATTTTCCCACCAGTGTTCGGCTTCGCCTTGAAGCAGATGTGTAGCTAATCGTACAGTTTGATAGTTTGGACAGCTTAGGCTCACCAAATTTTTTCTCTATTGTCTTTATCCATGCTATAGTGTCTATTGGAGACAGTGTTCCATCGAATGTAGGTGGTCTTAATCTTAGGAAGCTATGTAACATTCCGTCGCTAGACGGTCAATTGGAATTGTATGAGTGTGCAACTGGAGATGCAGATGATGTGCTGGCATTAACAGACGATAGGGCAGACACCAACCTTTGCATGGCTAATGCCTACTGATTCAACGTATTCATTATGCTTCTCAAAGAGACTTAATCCTCCGCATTATTGCCATTAGGTATCATAATTTCATCATTTGGGGGATTACTAGTAGATGGATTGTACTTTATGTTTCTTAAGATTGTAATAACTTCATGATTGAAGCACAATAAAATGTTAATGATGTTTTAAATCTTTTCAATAAAACTGAAAGTGCTTATCTTTATTTTTAGAAAATGAATCCTGCTACCTCCCTAGCAACATGCCAATCAATGAAGTCCCATCCATATACTTAGTGGAAAAGGCAATACAAAAGTCTTCGTAGGAGAGTTCACGATGTTCTCTTTGAAGTTTCTTAAATAAGCTCTTGTATGTGTCGATCCACCATTCTCTTGCTCTATCTCGTAGAAGACATAATACTATCTCTACCTCAATATTATCTGACCATCCCATAATACTAAGGATGTGATATACTCTTGCAAGCCATTCTTTAACTAAAATTGGAAATTCAAGACCTCTCTATACAAACCTTCATCTAGTAACTTATTTAGCACTTTTGCTCCTTCGTCAGATACTCCTCCTATGGACCTCCTTTGCTTCAAACCCAATTGGGTTTCGTACTTCCAGATGATCTAGAATTCTTTTAAGTAATTCATGAACGCCATTCTTAATTATACGTTATGCCTACAAACATCATCAAATACTTTAATTTGTTGAGCGTATATATATGTATTATTTATATATCTATGTTTTAATATCTTTTATGATTTTTCTTATTACTTACTTTATTTTGAGTTATACTCATAATGACATGGATGTTATTCCAAGTATTCATTTAGTGATTATGTGGCAGAAGAACAATCCATTAGGTAGACAGGAATGCAAATTCCAATCTAAGACCTTATGGAATTCTCTGATACCAACTGCGCTGTCTCGCTCCGCACCGTGGTCCTATTAACTCTTAAGTTAACATGATTACGGTGAGGTGGTCACCAAATGACAAGGTCCTTGCTTATGGATAAATTAGTGACTAATACTAACCTATTATAATCAAAGACTTTGTCATTCTCCAAAGATATCATCACTAAATCCAAATACAAAAAGAACAGAGTGTGGAAGCATAAATACAAACATCCATCCATCATATATAAATACAGTATCTTAGAATAAGTAAAGTGCAGAAAATAAAGTTTAACCCATATTATTACAATATTAAAGCAATTTAAAAGAACTGAAAATAGCACTCAGCCTCACAATGCAGGAAATGAAATGAGCTAAGTCTAACGATCTTCAGGTACATGCTCCTCCTCCAATGGAAAGTCTTTCACTAGATCAACTACTCCAAACAACTCTGAACCTACCATTATCAGTTTCATAAATATAGGGCCCCAGCCAACAAAAGAAAATCTAAATTAGACAAAATGTCTAAGCATATTTTAGGGTAATCAATTTATTAGGTTCATTAGATATCACCATTAACATTCCATCCCTTTAAGATTTTATAAATAGGAGCAAAAGCATATAAGTAGGAGCAAGAACGCGTAAGAAAGGATAAGGTAAAGCTATAAATAACTAGTTTATAACTTAAACAACTAGGAAGTGAGCACATACATCCTCCAATGGCAACTGCAGAAGGTCAGGTAAGTAAGAAAAGACTAAAGCAAATTATTATAAGGAAAATACATCCGAGACATGCTTATGTTCAATATAGAATTATGCTAATTAACATAAAAGTAAATGAGCGTATAAAAGATCATAAAACATGAAAACAAAGCTAGCATCCTATGTATATGCAAACAACAAGTAAGACTAGCATCCTATAAGTAGAAATAAATTTAGTAAATGTAGAAGAACAGTAAATAAGAAAGTACTGAATGTAAACTGAAACAGAAAATATGAAATTGAAATTATAAGATAATCAAACTTAAAGTAAGATTGCACCTGAATTAGTATTGCCAACAAATGGAGAAAAAGGATATGAAGTCTAAAGTCTAACGAATACCATCCTAGCCGGTCTTAGGCCTAGGCTTGGTCAGACTTGCTTTAGATATATGAATACCATCCTAGCCAGTCATTGGTCTAGGCTTGGCCTATACTAAATTATAAGTACAGAAAAAGGCATACTAATTAGGCTACATTTTAATAACCATATGCTCAACTCAACAATGCTACTATGCAAAACAAGTTTGACATGAAATACTTTTCAAATGTCTTATGCCTAATACATGTGAACAAGGTACAAGGCTCAAAACAAGGTAGGAAAATCATCAACTATCAAAGTGAGCAAGAGACTCTACTAGGACACAAGTGATATCCATTTGTTATCTAATTTTATTGTTCTATTGACTCTAAGTTACACAAGTTTAGGATCTCTAAGTCCTACTATCGAGTGTAACTCAGATTCATGATCTTATAAGTTGAAAATAATTAAGACTAGCTAAGTCCCAATTATAAATAAATTGATGTCGACTATATATAAGTTAAATGAAAAATCAATCAACCTATTTTGATAATTTAAGAATCCCAAACCATCTTGATTAGCCAAATCAAGATGAAAGGATTAAGGATTAAACTCCAAATAATGGGGTTTAATCATTTAATCCAAAGGTATATCTAAGGGTCTAAGGTTTAGAACCCAAATCTCACAGATTAGATTAAGATAAATCCTAATGAGTAATCAATTCTTTAGGATAGATCTCTATTCTTAGTTCTAAAATTTAAATATCAAATAATCATTTAATAAACTAGGAAAAATCTATAAACTAGTAAACTCAAGGATTCACCTATTGAGCAACCCAATATACTCAATAGATGAACTCTAACCTAAGATCTATTCCTAATCTTAGGAATTTAGGCTCTTAATTACTAAGAGTATCTCTCAGACACACATCCTAACTAATGTTATTAAGACCTATGAAAAGATCTAAGAATTTAAGGAAGAAGGGAAAGCTTATAATTTTACTTAAGATTTTCTTAAAGACTAAAAAAATGAGATTTTAGTCAAAGTTCATACTAAGCCTTATAATTACATAAATTATGATCTAAATCACTAATTTTACTATTTATATTATTTATAATATGATTTTAGGGCTTTAGAAGGTTAAACCCTAAATTTGGGCAAAATAACTATTTTGCCCCTACTTAAGTGTCTAAGAGATCCAATCTTGATCTAGGGTTCCAAATCTAGATTTTTAGTAGCAAAGTGTTTCTTACTGTTTAATATTAGGTTAGACAGCCATTACACTAATTTTGGATAATTATTAAGCCTCATGAGATCAAATTAATGAATTTGACTCATAGGGGCATTTTGGTAATTTTTCCTTATGGAATCTAAATTTTCTATCAATTTATTGTTGCTTACTATCTAAGGTTTTCATAGAATCTAAAATCATTGATTTTTGATAAGTATTGGCTAAGTTACAACCAATACAAGCTTAGGGGTAATAGGGTAATTTAGGGTTTCTTAATTAAGGGTCAAAAATCTTAACTTTTCCAATTGGTATCCAAATTAAGCAAAATCAGTGGCTATGGTTCAAAAATGATCCACTGATCATAATGACTAGTGGTAGGCTCAATTTGGACTCTAATTGACTAAGTTATTGCCTAATTAGGATTTAGGGTGATTAGTGAGTGATTAGTGAAATTAATCACCAAATCACTAAACCAACCACACCACTACATTCTAATCTACTATTGGACCTAATTTGCTAATTTTCACTTATCAAGATTTAGGGTAATTAGGGTTGATTAAGAAATCTTACTGTTGGATCTTAAATATTTTTACAGTATTGTTAATTAGATTTTCTTGATCAAAATGGATATATGGATCACTTAATTTGGAGTCCAATTGACCAACTTATGGTCAATTGAAATTCTAGGGTTAAATGACCTAATTATGGTTAGGCCCTAAAAGTGATTAAGCTCAAATTAATTGAAACAAAGAATTGAATACTACTAGGTTGTTCTAGAGGTTCTACTGATCACTTTAAGAGCCATATTAACTATGTTTGGACTAAGGGTTACAAAGTTATGAGCTTTGGAAGGTTAGAGTTTGGGTCCAAAAGTGATTAGTCAAATTAGGTCTCAAATAATAAAACTAATACTAGTAGATTAATCCTTTGGCTTTGCTGATTACTTTGAGACCCATATTTGATACGTTTGGAGTAGTGTGTGCAAGGTTATAGCTAAATGAAATTTTGTGACATAATTTGAATTATTTAATACCACTAAATGTCACAATGTGATATATTGCTCCAAATGGAAAATTGATAGCTCCATAATATGCCTCTAATTTTACTGATCACAATGGTATATTTATTTGTATAATTTGGATTTATATATTGTAAGATATTGATGTTTAATGTTTAGATATATTTTAATTTAACTAATTTTATTAAATAAATTAATTCATTCTTAATATTTATATAATTTAATTCTTATATTTCTGTAGGTAGTGGGACCCATGGATACGGCGGCTGTGACAGGAGTCGGCTCCACGCATCAAAAATAGCGGGAGTTTTGTCCACGCGTCGTCCTACAAAGCTGACAGCACATTTGAAGTGGACCCCACGGATTTGCAATTTCAATGCCACTGATCCAAATAGTAGACGGGTTGATTGCGGGCCCCACAAGTCACACAGTCGACTTGATTTCCCTCAAACCGGGCCAGGTCGACCTCGCCCCGGTCGAAAGCACCTCCTTCCTTCTTCGCAAGCAGCGGAATTAGGGCATTAAGGGTGTCGATCTTTTTGCCGGAGCCGGGGGTTGACCCACATGGCCTTGAATAGGACAGAACATGGGCTTCCTAATTACAGTCATATCTCGACTCGAGGTGGCCTAAATGTTCGATAAGAGGCATCCCTAAATGGAGGTATACGAAAGATAAGAGTGACAATTTGTTCGATTTCTTTGCACTTAAGGTTCGAAAATTGATGGTTCTGATCGAGATTAGCCACGCTTAACAATTCGCAGAGAATGGTATTCATCATTTGTGAAATCAAATTAACAATTGAAATCAAGAAAAAAAAAATTTGAAGTACCGATCGAAATGATCAAAATCGCAACATCACATGACCTCCCAGATTGATAATGATAATTAGGATACGGAGATTGAATTGTGTTATATGAAATCATATACAAAATCGAATATTTGAAAATAGGGATGGTGAAGTACCTCAGTTGATCGATACAGAGGGCTCAAAACTTCGCTCGGGAAAAATGCACTCAATCTCGCAGAAAGTCGAGGAATGGGGGATAGGCTGAGGATTAAAGTGGGGTGAAGAGCGGCGCGTAACACCATCTGGAGCAGCTGGCTGGTTGCGATCGCCGTGTGTCTGCGCATGAGCCACGCGCAGCTCCTCAGCAAGTCTTGTGGAAGAGACAACAACGCGACCGTTCGATCTTAGGTTTGCCATTCGATTGCACGGTATTAGGGAAAATGCAGCAGACAGAAATGATAATGTCATTTGCCTATAATTTATCTATTATTAATTACTTAATTATACTAATTAAATTAATTATAATTAATAAATTAGATATGTTTAAAAAAATTTCAATAAATCACCCATAACTAATTGAGGGGTAAGGAACGCAACGACACAATCAGATTTTTGATTTGACGAGTATTTAATTATTTGAATTTTTGAGGTATTTAAATATTATTAAAATATTCTGCGAAAATCTAACGACTTCCAAATGCATCTAAAACATCACCCCTAGCTAATTTGGGGTGGTGAACGCAATGGCGAAGTCAGATTTTTGATTTGAGATCAAAATTAAAAAGTCAATTTTTAGGATTTTGAAATTTTCCAAAAATCAGGATTTGATCTAGTTGATTCTTGATTTGACCTAGATCTTAGAGATGAGTTCTAAATGACTTAGTTAGTGAACTAGAACCATAATTAAGACTTAGCTTAGTCTTAATTGACCTAGGTAACAACATGGGCTGTTACACTACCAGATTGAAGTCAAGGATGAAGATGTTTCCAAAACTGCATTCAAAACCCAATATGGGCATTTTGAGTTTCTAGTCATGTCTTTTGGATTGATGAATGCTCCTTCCATCTTCATGAACCTGATGCAGCGTATTCTTAAGCCGTATCTCCATGAGTTTGTCATCATTTTCATCGATGACATCCTAATCTACTCGAAGTCAGCTGTTGAGCATGAAGATCATCTGCGTATTATTCTATAATTGTTAAGAGAAAATAAGCCTTTCGCTAAGTTTTATAAGTGTAAGTTTTGGCTCAAGTCCGTGGCGATTCTGGGTCACATGATTGATGCTGAAGGCACTAGAGTAGATTAAAAGAAAATCCAAGCTATTCAACAGTGGGTCCAACCTAAATCTGTAACAGAGATTCGCAGTTTCTTAGGACTCGCTGACTATTACAGAAGGTTTATTCCTATATTTTCTCTAATTGCTTCATCGTAACTCAGTTAACTAGAAAAGAAGTTCCATTCATCTAGAGCACAACCTAAAAAGAATCTTTTCAGAAGTTGAAACAGTTATTTACTTTTGCTCCTATTAAAGTATTATCTTGTGAGGGTAAAGATTTTTAGGTTTATACTGATGCCTTTAAGACTTGGTTGTGTTCTAATACAAGATCACCATGTATAGCCTATGCCTCTAGATAGCTTAAGTCTAATGAGAAGAATTATCCTGTGCATGATCTTGAACTTGCAGGGGTAGTTTCTACACTTAAGATCTGGAGACATTACTTGTATGGAGTTAAGTCTGAGATGTTTACTGATCATCAAAGTTTGAAGTACATCTTCACTCAAAAGGAACTTAACTACCATTAGTGTAGGTAGCTAGAGTTACCTTGCGACAATGATTTGGAAATACAATACCATCTAGGTAAAGCTAATGTTATAGCTGATGCCCTGAGTCGTAAATTGACTTTATCTTCCCTTTGTTACAACGAATCTTTGATCAAAGATTTTGTTAGATTGAATCTTGAGCTGATCAGTTCAACTGATTTGGGCACTCTACTATTTGCTATACAGTTAGATGATTCCCTAAGATCTAAGATTGTCGAAGCTCAAAAGGAAGATTTGAGTTATTCTGCATTAGTTTCTGAAATCATTAGTGGTAAGAGATCTGAATTACATCTTGATGATGAAGGTGTGATATTTCAGAAGTCCAGGTTATCAATTCCAAAAAGCTTGTAGTTACAGGTGTTGTCTGAAGCTCATAACTCTGGCTATGCAGTGCACCATGGAAGCAATAAGATGTAACAAGATGTCAAGCAATTATTTTGGTGGTCCGGCATGAAGCGGGATATAGCCATTTTTATTTCCAAGTGCCATCCCTATTCCTTGGTCAAGGCCAAACACCAAAAGGCTGGTGGACTTCTTAAACCCTTAGACATTCCTGAATGGAAGTGGTCTGATATTTCCATGGACTCTATTTTGGTGATAATTGATAGACTCACTAAGTCAGCTCATTTCATAGCTATTTGTTAAACTGATCCTGTTGAGAAGTTAGCCAAGCTTTACCTTAAGGGATCATTTGTTTGCATGGTACACCAAACCGTATAGTTTCTGACAGAGATAGTAGATTCACTTCCAAATTTTGGTCAGCTGTTCAGTAAGACTTGGGGACAAGTTTAGCATTGAGTACTGCTTTTCACCCCCAAACAGATGGTCATATTGAGCATGTTAACTAGATTTTGGTAGATCTATTGCGTATTTGTGTTCTAGACTTTGGTGGATCATGGGAAGATCATTTTGCATTAGTTGAGTTTGCCTACAATAATAGTCATCAGTCAAGTATCGGAATTGATCAAAATCACTTGGACTGAAGTAGGAGACTCTCAACTTTATAATTCCGAGTTAATAGAAGAAACCACTAAGAAAGTTCAACTGATCAAGTGCAATATGATCGCAGTTTAGGATAGACAGAAGAAATATCATGATGCTCATCATCGTCAGTTGGAGTTCCAAGTGGGCGATAGGGCTTATCTTAAAGTTAGTCCGATGCGTAGTGTGCAGAGATTCAGTGTTTCTGGAAAGTTGAGACCAAGGTATTTAGGACCCTTTGAAGTGATTAGGATGATTGGAACATCTGCTTACAGATTTGAGTTGCCAGAAGACTTCTCAGGTGTACATAATGTGTTTCACATTTTGTCACTAAGAAGATGTTTGCTAGATCCAAGTTAGCAAGTTCATATACCTGTAATGGAGCTGCAACCCAATCTGACTTTCATTGTTAAACCTGTTACAATTCTGGGGCGGGATCTTAAGCAGTTAAGAAACCATAGCATTCCTATGATCAAAGTACACTGGTAGAATAATTCAGCTAGTGAAGCTACGTGGGAGAAAGAAGAGGACACGCGAAAGAAATTCTCAAAATTCTTTTCTTAATCAGGTAGTTTTAATTCTTTTAATTTCATTAAATTTCTTTAGACTTCCTTCATGCATTTTCAATTTCCCTATTTTTATTTGTTGTGTCTTGGGCGATACTCTTTTTAAGGAGGGGAGTCTGTAACAACCATAGTAATGTTCCATTAGTCTTTTCAACTTTTATACGATTTAGAGATCGTTTAACAATTTTTAATATTTCCTGATTTTTTGATAATTTTAAGAATGCCTAATTTATTTAGACCTCATAATTGAAAATGAAGTCCACCATTGGATTCACCACACCCAAATTAGCTAGGGGTGATATTTTAGAAGTGTTTGAAAGTCGTCAAATTTTTCTTGAATATTTTAATAATATTTAAATACCTAGAAAATTAAGATAATTAAATTGACCTCTGATCAAATATCTGATTGCATTTTTGAGTTCCCCACATCTCAATTAGGTAAGGGTGAATTTTTGAGATTTTTCAGAATGCATTAGATTATTTAATTTTGAATAATATTATGTATTTAATTAATTAACTTAAATAATGTAAATTAATATATATATATATATATATATATATATATATATATATATATATATATATATATATATATATGTTAAGTTTTATTAATATATATTCAATTCGGCCACTCTCTTCCACGAAGATCTGCTGCGAGTCAGTACACACCAAACAACGGATCAGAAAGATCCTAGCCGTTGCGCTTCACTTAAGCCTGATCTAACGGTACCTTTGTGTTAGAGTCAATTTAGCAGTTGGATTACCATTTCAATCCAATGGCTCCCATTAAAATCCATGTTCTCCTTCTCCGCTTTTCGCACGACCGTAGGCAGAAGCGTAGGGGAATGGAGGTACTACGTCTCAGCTGGTTTTCGCTATCCTTGTCCACTCCCAGACTCTCCATTTCTTTTGGCTTGCTTCATTCTTTTCAAAAATTTTTGTTTGGCTGAGTTGAAAGAGGTGTGTGTAGGCCGTGAAGTGAGGAATCAAAGCTGCTGATAAACAAAGAATCGTACGACTTTGTGGATTGCCTGGTACACCATTTCTCTTACCCTATTCTAATTGTTTTTGTTTGATTGATATTATCACCTATTTTCTTTTAACTTCGTAAGTTCTGATCAAATTGGAATGAAGTTTAATTTTCATACAACTCCATTTCAATTTTTGGTTAATGTTGCGATTCTTGCTCCTGTCTACTATCCCTAAATTCGATCGTGCAATTACTTCGACTAGTTCGTTTGCTTCTTAAATGCTTTAACCGTAAAGGTTAATTGAATGTTTTACGAAATGAATTAAGAGTTGATTTTTTTTTTAGCTGGGAGTTTTCTTCATGATTGAATATATGTTCTGTTTTTAAATCTCAATATTTTTCTTACAACTAATGCTGTTATTAATCTTAAATAAGATTGATAAATCTTATAGAATCAAAAGTTAACTCAGTTTTAGTTAAATCCTTCCTTCTGTGGTGCTAGTAAATATCGAATTAGGGCATGCCTCTCTTAATTTCTAATGGTTGTTTTAGATATGGAAATTTGGTTAAAATAAATGTCGTGGGATGGTCCTCCTTTTTAATCTCTAATTTCATTGGGAGGATGATCGATACGCCACTTCCTTTGATACCCTAACTCGCACGATTTTTCCTTTCTTCCGTCGGAGAAGAAGAAGTCACGATCCGGCTTGAGAATCGGCCCGGTTCAAAGGATAACTGAACCACGCCTTCTTGGATTAGCTGATGTGGCGAGTGGGAAGTGCGTGTGTGTTTGCGCCAAATGCATTAATGGAGATTGGATTAAGTTAGTATTAATATTAGAATTTATTTAATACTAAATTTATTTCAAATATAATTTGATAAATATACTTCATATATATATATATATATGATATTATGTCATTTCGATCACAAAAATAAATAGAATATTAATATGCAATTTAATTTCTATTTTGATAAATATTTTAATTATTTAATATTTAGGATTAATTAATTATTTATAAATTAATTTTATCATTTCATATGACATAATTTGATCATTTAATATCCAAATTAAATGATCAAATGGTCCATTTCACTCACAAAAATATGAGGAACAATAATATAAAATTAAATTTAATATTTAAACCCTAATTTTCTTAATCACTTTTTAACCTTAACTAAGAGTCATGGAAACCCTAAATTTCAAATATTGTCCAAAATTGACCTACTTAGTATCATTTTTCTCCTTGTGATATAAGAATTTAAAATGTATGTATATTATTTCCATTGGACAACAAATTATAATTTTAGGTTTTTGACTCCTAATTAGTGTTAATGTGCTAAATTCAATCTTCTTTAATTGCATGTTTTAGTATCTTAAAACCTTAGGATTGATAACATGTCATATTATTTTCTTCCCATATCAATTAATATTACTTATAGTTAAGTTTAGTTCTCATTATTCTAAATATTTGAATCAATTGTAAATTGCTTGATTCACCTTTCAATCATAAGGTAAAAACCCTATGATTGATTTACAATATAGATTATAGTTGATCCCTAGATCTATTAGTTACATCCATTAAGAGTAATTAAATATCTTTGTAATTATAGATTATTGAATCAACTAGGACTAGCTTTTAGTGACTAGATGAAGCCTACTCTATTCATCCTAACCCTTAAAGTCTTCTTTTGAATTCTATAAGAGCCCTAATTCACTTAGAATAGTTTAGGAATCCTATTGATTTCATTAAATCTCTCACTATTAGAAAATATAGAACTTATAGCTCTTAATCCCTACATTTGCTTGTTTAAACTTTTCATTTTACATTAACTTGGCTAGTTTAGTATTTATTTTGAATAGAACCTTCAAACTACAACCTAGCTAGAGAGCTTTAGAGAATTAAACCTTAACTTCTAATTCCTTAAGTTTGTAAATTTCTTAATCTCAATCTTTTCTTACTAGTCACCTAAACTTTGATTTTATTATCATAACTAAATCTTATAGTTTAGGATTAGAATAGAACTAGTTTCTATTTGTATTGATTATACTTATAAATTATTTTGTCATATCAAAATAAACGAAATGAAACTATTATTTTTAAAATCCCAATTACTACTATTATTTTCAATTGACTTGAGATTAATAACTCAAAGTCAATTGGGAGCTCAATTAGCTCCAATCATTAAGTATATCATTAAAATTAGATAACTTTGGATATCATTTAGTCGCAATTATTGAATTTTCCTTGAATACTTGCTTAGCTTTGAGCCTTATTCATTTGAATCATTCATATAAGACATTGTGCATGAATAAAATATTCACATTAAAAACTATAAGGGTTTACTTGATGGTTAATCCAAGGGCAAGCTAATAAGAAGTAATAAGGAGACCTCACATTCTCAGAGGGTGAGTGTGAGTGTTATTTTGTTTGACCCCGCTTTCCTTTACTTATTAAACAGACGTGTTTAACTCTACGCTTCATTTTGTATTTGCCTGCATAATGAGTACTTTCTTAAAATAACTTTAATCATTTAAAATATGAGATCTTCTTCAATCTTATAGATTGTTAAGACTCATCATAGCTTTTAACTATGTTACTTTTTATAGTTATAGACTATATAAATTAAATACTACTAGTCTAAGATATTCCTCTAATTTTTATACTATGCATTTTCCATATTTTATTACTGTACTTTACTTATTTACAGTTTACTTTGATTACAGTGAATGTTGTTAAAATCATATTTAAATGCTTTACTGTCTCTTTTTCTTACTTAGCATAAATTCATTTGAACATATACATGCTTTACTTTATTTACGTACATATGCACTTTAGTTTCTTTCTAGCCTATTTAGGATGCTTTTACCCTTATTTTATTTTTAAGCTAGGATGTATATTATTGTGAGTATTGTAACTCACTTTGCCTTTTTAATTACTTTCATTTTATTTTTATTTTTATGCTTACCTTCTTGCACCCTTGCTTGTCCTTATGATGTAACTAGTAGTGATATCCAATTAAATAATAATATGCTTAGTCCAATCTTAAAATGTACTTAGACTGTTTAGTCTAACCATATTTTTTATTTCTTGGCTTTACCCTATCACACTTAAATGCCAAAATACGATAGATCAAAAGCATTTGGAGGCTAATGGAGCTGGACCAAATGCATAAGCTAGCTGCTTCTGCTTAAAATTATAAATTATAGCTTATTAAATTTTTGCAAGTGAGCTATTATTTTCCTTACTTCCCTTTAAAGTACTATTGGCTTGTAATAATTAAGTCATTTACTTTTGTATTTATTATGCTTGTGTTGAAGTTTAATTCTAAACTTAAAAGCTTGGCTTGGGATGAATGGATGAATGTATGTAATTGAATGTTAAATAAATTATTAATTGCATAGTTATTTTGCATATTTCCTTTGCTGGTATTAGAGCCATGTTGAGAACTTTAAGTTAAGATAAATATATCAATTCATCCAAAAGCAAATAACACAGTATAGTAAAAACAAGTGAATGACATCTTAGAACAGTAAATGCATTTCTAATTAAATAAATGATTTAAATTTCTAACTTAAACCTTAATTAAACTTTTAGGTGGTAGACTCTAGGACTGAACTAAAACATTTTACCAAATTGTTCTTCCAGTATTAGGAGAACGAAATTTAGTATGGTTTGACATTTGGTTGTGTTTACTATGGAGTATCTGTAGCTGGAGGAGATGTTTTGAACAAAATTTTGATGTTGTGTGCATTTTGAGGCAACCATTTCACTTAGTTAGCTAGGAAATGGCTCTTCCGTGTTACCACAATATTTGAAGCCAAGGAATGCCCCAATCACCTAAGCCTCCAAATTTTGGATGAATACTTTGACGACTACGCCATGGATTGGTGGAGTCGTGCTCATGAAGTTCTAATTCATGGGTGTAGGCGTCTTCATCGTGCCTCCACTTATGAAGAATTCAAATTTATATTCCATGCAAAATTCTATAACTAGTAGTACTAGTTTTCTTTTACCCTAGCTTCTTTTTCCTTTAGTAGCTTTGTAATTAGTTTCTACTTTACTTATGCTTCTTTCCTTTTCCTCCAAAATTGTAATCTCTTAAAAGTTTTAATTTTTAATGAGAATTTTCTTTTCTAATCTTTATTAGTTTTTGAATTGTGTTTTCTTTCCCTTTCCTTAGAATGGATGCCAATTCCAATATTCCTGTTGAGCCTGTAGTGGAAGAACCTACTATTACTGCAACTTCCCATACTGATCAGATGCAGAATTTGCTTAGTCTAATGAAGGTTATGATTGAAGCTCAAACCTGTGCAGCTGAAAGGATGGCTTCATCCTGCAACCCTTCCCAACCTTCTTTTGCTCCATCCCAACATTGTCTAACTCCTCCTCAGGCCTCTTCTCCAATTATTTCTGAACTCTTTTTGGCTCCACAACCATCTACTAGTCCTATGGTGGATGCTTATCTTCTAACTTTCCTTCATCTGAACCGTCAGATATTCAATGGTTTTGTTTCTCATTTTGAAGCCATTGACTGGTTAAAGGCCATAGAAAAGCCTTAGCCAGTATAAAGTGTCTAGAGATTAAGTGCCTTTGCCTTACAACTTATCTATTCCATGGAGAGGCTGAGTATTGGTGGGATAGTGAGTTGAAGGCCCATTTTTCTGAGTTCAGTTGGAAGCCATCCCGTGGGATGAGTTTGAGCAAGTGTTCCATGAGGAGTTCATTCCTCCTTCCGCCCAAACCATAATTGAGAATGACTTCATGCAACTTATGCAAGGAAGCCATTCTGTACATGATTATGAGATGGAGTTCTGCAAACTTTCTCGCTTTGCTCCTTATCTAATCCACACTGAGGTGGTGAGGTGCACTATATTCCTTTCTAGTTTGAAAGATTTCGTTAAAAGTCATTTGATATCTCAGCATCATGACAATTTTTCCAAGCTTCTTGAAGGTACTCGCATGGCTGAGTACCATCAAGCCCTAATGGATTTGAAGAAGTGTTCCCATCCCCAACCTTCCAGATTTGAACCCTTCAAAAGGAACTGTTCCCATGGTCCTAAAGCCTTCCAGCTTACCTCTGGATAAAATCCCAATCAAAATCCTAACCAAAATCCCTGGTAGAATTAGCAAGGAAGATCTGGAGCAAGATATAATAGACCCCATCCTTATGGGAAGTGCTACCACATCGGTGGTAGGTGTTACATTTGTGGCAGAACCAATCATCTCCGTTGGGACTATCATGCCAACTGGACCATGGACAAAATGAAGATCAATCACTAGTCTTCTATGCATAACGTAGTCCCTATCAATTCTCAAGCACCAGCACTTGCCTTGATGCCTCCTTCTGCTGGTGGAAGTGCTCAACACTAAAAAGGTGTACCTCCTTCTGCTGGTGGAAGTGCTCAACACCAAAAAGGTGTACCTCCATCTTCCTCCAAGCAAGGCCACTTCTATAGAAAGGATAAGGGCAAGTCAGTTGCTTAATCTCTTGCAGTACTAAGAGTCTACGCTTTGTCTTCTTCAACTGCCCCTGATGATAGTAGCATTATTTTCGGTACGTTCTATGTTTAATTTCATATTTTCTATCTTTCATTTTCTTCTGCAATTATTTTCAGCATTTTCCTGCTTTAATTTTTATTAATTATAATTAGAGTTTATTTTCCCTACTATAAGAACTCTATTTATTAAGAATCAATTCTATAACACTTTCTTTGACATTGGTGCTAGTCACACTTTCATGTCTGTGAGTTGTGCCTCTTTTCTAAATCTTTAACATTTTAACCTAGGTAGTCCCTTAGTAGTTTAAATGTCATATGGTGCTGAAATGTGTGCTAGTGAGTTCTGTTTGATAGACATCCCAATCAATAACCAATTCTTCCAATCCAAACTTATTGTTATGTCCATTACAAACTTTAACATAATTTTAGGAATGGATTGGCAAAGTAAGTTTAATGCCGTAATAGATTGCTTTCGTAAGCGAGTTTCACTTAAGGTTGGAAAGAAAACATGAAGTGTTTGTAGGAAAATATAGAACTTATAGCTCTTAATCCCTACATTTGCTTGTTTAAACTTTTCATTTTACATTAACTTGGCTAGTTTAGTATTTATTTTGAATAGAACCTTCAAACTACAACCTAGCTAGAGAGCTTTAGAGAATTAAACCTTAACTTCTAATTCCTTAAGTTTGTAAATTTCTTAATCTCAATCCTTTCTTACTAGTCACCTAAACTTTGATTTTATTATCATAACTAAATCTTATAGTTTAGGACTAGAATAGAACTAGTTTCTATTTGTATTGATTATACTTATAAATTATTTTGTCATATCAAAATAAACGAAATGAAACTATTATTTTTAAAATCCCAATTACTACTATTATTTTCAATTGACTTGAGATTAATAACTCAAAGTCAATTGAGAGCTCAATTAGCTCCAATCATTAAGTATATCATTAAAATTAGATAACTTTGGATATCATTTAGTCGCAATTATTGAATTTTCCTTGAATACTTGCTTAGCTTTGAGCCTTATTCATTTGAATCATTCATATAAGACATTGTGCATGAATAAAATATTCACATTAAAAACTATAAGGGTTTACTTGATGGTTAATCCAAGGGCAAGCTAATAAGAAGTAATAAGGAGACCTCACATTCTCAGAGGGTGAGTGTGAGTGTTATTTTGTTTGACCCCGCTTTCCTTTACTTGTTAAACAGACGTGTTTAACTCCTCGCTTCATTTTGTATTTGCCAACATAATGAGTACTTTCTTAAAACAACTTTAATCATTTAAAATATGAGATCTTCTTTAATCTTATAGATTGTTAAGACTCATCTTAGCTTTTAGTTATATTACTTTCTATAGTTCTAGATTATGTAAATTTTAGACTAATAGTCTAAGATCTTCCTCTAATTTCTATACTATGTATTTTCTATGTTTTATTACTGTACTTTACTTGTTTACAGTTTACTTAGATTATAATGAATATTGTTAAAATTACATTTAAATGCTTCAATGTCTCTTTTCCTTACTTAGCATAAGCTCATTTGAATATATGCATGCTTTACTTCATTTACTTTCATATGCACTTTAGTTTCTTTCTAGCCTATTTAGGATGCTTTTACCCTTATTTTATTTGTAGGCTAGCATGTATATTATTGTGAGTATTCTAACTCATTTTGCCTTTTTAATTACTTTTCTTTTTTTTTCACTTTTATGTTTACCTTCTTGCACCCTTGCTTGTGCTTAAGTTGTAACTAGTAGTGATATCTAATTAAATAATAATATGCTTAGCCCAATCTTAAAATGTACTTAGACTATTTAGTCTAATAATATTTTCTATTTTTTGGCTTTGCCCTATCATATTTAAATGCCAAAATATGATAGATCAGGTGCATTTGGAGGCTAGTATAGCTGGACCAAGTGCATAAGCTAGCTGCTTCCACTTAAAATTATAAATTGTAGCTTACTAAATTTTTACAAGTGAGCTATTATTTTTCTTACTTCCCTTTAAATTACTATTAGCTTCTAATAATTAAGTCATTTACTTTTGTATTTATTATGCTTATGTTGAAGTTTAATTTTTTACTTAAATGCTTGGCTTGGGATGAATAGATGAATGTATGTAATTGAATGTTAAATAAATCTTTAGTTGCATAATTATTTTGCATATTTCCTTTGCATATTAAATTGAAGCTTCGTGACATATTTATTTTGTATATTAAATTGTAAATTAGTTTTCTACTTAATTGTATATAGAATTGGAAAGTAGATATAAGTTAAAGTTGAGAATTATTCCTTATCCTCTTTTATGTATTTAGTGATATAGAATGTACATACTCTAGGATAGATAATTATTATATATGTGTTTTCTCACTTCATACTCTTAGAATTATAAATAAGCAATCCCATGTAACAGATTAATTTTATTTTAGAATTGGAAATAAGCAATCTCATATAACGTATTGACTTTATATTAGAATTGTAAATGAGCAAATCCCATGTAACGAATTTGGCCTTAATTTAAGAACTACAACTAAGCAATTCTATGTAATTGATTGATTTCATATTAGTTTTAGGTTGCTATTATTAAATTTAATCTTCCATTAGATTGGAAGACTTGTATGTTAAATTACAGGTGTACATTTGACTAAACAAAGTAGAGGTCATGCTGAAATTTTTAAGATTTAAATGACTTAGACTTATATTACATATTGTACACTCATATTACATATGTTAACCTTTAGAATTTTCACATCAAAATTTGCAAGTATTCATATCATATGCTTTTAAATTCACATTCTCATAATGTAATTCACATAATGTTTTTCATAAAAATTCTTTCCATCTTAACTAAAGACCATCTTCAAAATTCTTGGCCAAACACAGTATTTAATGATTTGGATTAGTTTCCTTCTAATCTAGTATTAGATATTGTTGTGACGTATCAATGTTGCGTTAGCGATTCTCAATGTTGGAGTCGTCACAAAGAGTCAGATCCAGGTGAGTAGCAAGAGCATGATGAAGGCCCTTTTGTAGTTGTTTAGATTTTATTTCTATTGGAGAGAGAGCATTTTATTTGAGTTTCAATTTTTTCTTTTCTTTAGAACTATTTAATTAGCTTGTAATTATTTAATATATACACTATATATTTTTATTTTAGTATTATGGCTGGGATGTAATAACCACTGTCTATTTTTTATTATTTCAATAATGTGATGAATTAATGTATTTATTTCAGTTAGCTTCTGCGCTCTATTTATCTATGGCACTTTCCTACTTCTACTCTGAATTATGATTATCCATTTATGATAATTCAGGGCACTATCATGTGTCTAAGTAGTTGATTACTTAGACACCTTAGTAGTATTATCATTAGCCAAGTAAGTGGCCTCTTAATATACATTTGCTTTGGTAATGTTAATCTGGGTTATCCCTGAGTGATGTCCCATCTTGTCGCTTAATTACACTTCCTCTATGAAGAGCGGTGGGACGAGGCACCACAATGTCCTCGATGAACATGATCACTAATATATCTAAGAAAGGCTAGATTATTTGTTACATCAAATACATGAAACTTGATAGAGCTTTTGTTAATCTAAAGGACACGCCGAGGAAACATAATGATCATAGATAATTCTAATTATAATTTTGGGTACATCTTCTTCCTTGACTCTGAGCTAGTAATAGCTCAATCTCAAGTCTATCTTGGAGAATATCTTATCTCTAACTAGTTAATTTTTGAAATACTTAATGTAGGAAAGTACAATAAGGAAGATGGACTAAAATGCTAAAACATATATCCAATATATTTTACAGTGAAGGCACGATAGAAATCTTCGAAGGTAGCCTCATGCCGCCTTCCTTCACACCTATGGGTGAGTGCCCAGGAGGTGACAACCCACCTATCCTGGGCGTGATCTTGAAGGAGAAGAGATATTATAGAAACTCGAATGTCATCAGGACAATATATCGCCTCCAATACGAAGGTCACATGCTTCAGCCACTCCTTAGCCAAAGAGGGAAGGTCAAAGCCTTTGAAGACACTGTGCTGGAGCAGTCAGTCTAGTACTTGAACACCTGGTTCTGACACCGCTTTAATGTATCTCCCTTATTTCTGATGGAACTGAGAGACATACTACCACGGGGCCTCGAATTGCTTGTAGTACCACCAAAATGACATTCTTGAGTGTCTAACAATTTCACAAGTTAAATTAGTTTAGTTTTATCGTTATGACTTATTATGTTTTTCTATGTTCTTTATATTTGAACGATTCATCTTACTTATTCCTTTTTATTCTGAGAATGATATTGTAGTAACTTAGATGTAACTCTAAAGTCTTAGTTAGTGACTGACTTATCAGAAGAATCATCCATTAGGTAGAGAAATGCTAATTCCAATCTGGCACCTTATAGAATTCTCTAATACTAACTGTGGCACCCCACCCCTTAATCCACAAGATAAAGCAAAGGGGAGGTGTACCACTCTGGTAGATCACTCACTTATCATTGGATTAGGTCTAATTCCACAATCCACTAATAAGGGAGAGATATGCTCAGGTTAATATCATGAGAATCAGTCACTATATAAATATAACTCAGAGTACGGAAGCAAAGTAATAGTAAATAACACATCTAGTTTACCACAATAAGTATAGAAAATGCAACATGCAACTTATAATTAATAATAAAATAAGAAAAAACACAGTTAAAGGTACAAGTATTATTACAACATTTTAAATAGTTTAATGAAATAAGGAGTAATCACTCATTGTCACAAATAAGCAAAAAAAGGACTAAATAGCTTCTAGTTCTTTTGGCTGCTCATCCTCAAGATAAGGCTCCTCCTCAGGCACGAGCTCTTCAAAATGATCCAAAACTGACATTATTGATTTCATAATGCCAATGCCCCAGCCAATAAAAGAAAACTCTTATTAGACAATTATCTAAGTACATTTTAGGCTAATAAATTTTCATAAGTTCAGTAAAAACCAAAAGATCATAGGAGCAATAAGTATACAAAGGAAGGTGATAAGTTATAAATAAGGCATTTATAAATAAACAAGAGTGATGCAAAAGACATACCTCAAAAATAAGCTAAAATAAGGTTAGGCTTACATGTATAGATAAAGTAAATAAAATATTAAAAAGAAAGACTACATACTAAACATGATGATGATCATGAGACATATGCAGATTTAAAAGTAATCAATCCAATTATGGTACGTATAAGTAAGCAACAAAAGGTTTAGCATCCTATAATATACAAGTGATGCAAGTAAAGAAAAGCGGACTATAGTAAAGTTCATCAGTAAACAAGAAATAGTGCAGTAAATGGTAAATAATAAACAGGTATGTAATGACTGCCATATCAGAGTGAGCTAATCTAGCCTGTTGATATCAAAAGGATTCTTAGCGTCAACAACGAGGCTAAGGCGACAAAATATTCCTAGCGTCATCTGAGGCTAGGCTAGAAATAACAGAATAAAAATTGAACTGAAGAGGCAATAATCACACAAATGCAGAAATATTTTAGTTATTTACTTTAATTATGTGGACAAGTCCAAAAGTAGTTGAGGAGTCAAGCATATTTGCAAGACTATATGGGTTCCAATTCCAAACTTAGCACAACATTCCTCAATGAGTAATGCCAAGTACTCCTTATTTCTCCTTACCCCTATCCAATAGGGTAAAATGCGCCAGAATAACAAGTAACTGAACCCAATGCAAGTGTTATCCTAATATTCTATATTTTCATTTCATGCAACAATATTATCTTGAAGGATATGTTCAAGGATTAAAGGCACAAAATATAAGGAATGCAAAAGCACAAGTAAAACAATAGTGAACAAGGGACTCTACTACACATGGTGACATCAATTATTATCTATTAAACCATTCTAATTATTCCAAGTTACACAAGTTCAAGATCTCCAATTCCTACTATCGAGTTTAACATAGAAACACAACCTTATATGTTAACACAAAATAAAATTGATCAGGTTCTAATTTAGTTCAATCAGGATTGACTAAAAGTTAAATAATAAATCATCATGCTCTAATTGATAAATTTAAATGTTCTAGACTAAGATCTAATCAAGATCTACTAAGCTATGTGTTATGAATTAAATACAGCAAATAGGAGTTAATTACATAACCCAAAAATAAGGACAAAGGATCTAGGGTTTTCATTATAAAAGTGAACTAAAGATTAAGATATATTTTATTAAGCAAATTAGGCTTAATAGAATAATTCTCCTAATCTAAATCTAGGGTTGAAGATAAATAATCAAAATTTAAAATATAAAATTATAAAAATTAATAAAACTAAGGATTCATTCATTGAATTATCCCATTATTCAATGAATGAAATCTAACATAATATCTATCCCTAATCTTAAGGAAAAGATCATATGGTGAAGATCATAATGAATTTTTAATGAACTAACTTAAAAAAGAATTTATGAAGGCATGATGTGAGATTAATCTCACTTCATAAGCTTAAAACTTGTCTATTTTGCATAAAAAGAAAAGATATTATTCATCTCAAAAATTATGTTACTATTAATATCGCAATTCTATTACTATTCATTTAGTAGTTCGGTTATTATTCATTTTGCAGCTTTTACTATTCATTTCGCTGATTACTATTTATTTTGTTGTTTTTACTACTACTTTAGCTGATGAACTACAAGTAATGATTAAGCCTATGTAGTATATGAATGTTAGCATAACTTATTTATGCGAAAGCTTGTACTTGTTGGCTCTTGTACTTATAAACATGCCATCTTATAGTTAATAGTACTTTTGTTTTAATAGATTTGATATAATCTAGGTGCATGATCCTAATAACGCATTAGGATGCAAGAGGGCATTAAATCTATTTGAATACTTCCATAATAGTTATTTATAATTGAAATATTAGGGCAAACACGTACATTTCCTAAAATGAGGATACATTTTTCATCACCAAGCTCAAGATGGTCACAATCGCTTCAAGCTTACATACATTCAAGTCCATTGCATTAGATGTCCCTTTCATTTGTTCTGTATTGCTTTTCTACTTAATTGTGTTCTGGCATGTTTGAAAGAAATATAATTAAGAAAAAGAAAAGTAAATTGAAGCTTGTTGATTCTAATAAAGCAAGGAAATGCTACATTCAGCATGAACGTGCTCATATATCTATAGCGTCATGCAGAAATTGATACACATGACAATACTATACAAGTTAATAGGTGTTAATTTCAGTTTAAGTTTTAAGTGCTATGTTTTTATTAAACTGACACATTTTTTTTTATAATTCAATAAAAAAGGACCGGACCACCTAAGTTTCTTTTCACTATTATTTTCAACATATACTGTATCTTTTATTTTCTTATATACTGCATTTTTTCACTATTATATTCAACATATACCTTTCAATGGATTGACAATAAAAAATGCCTAACTAAGAAGTGTTCTAATGATATGATCGCTTGTGGGTATTCAACCTTAAATCCAAAAAAAATATCTAATGCTCTATTAAATTGAGTGAATTTCAGATATAAGCATTGGACAGCACGGTTCTTGCTTAAGCCCATGTTATCAGAGTTTTATTTGGTTTGAAGAATGAATATTAGCTAAATAATATATACTAAGATATAAAAGAAAAAGCTGAAGAACTTTATCCCATATCCTCTCAGGATATAAATAAAAAAAAAAAAAAAAAAATCTAAACAGACAAGCTCTCACAACATGCATATCTAAGTGATTGCTAGCCTATCATCTTTATTTTAAACAAAATCATATCGTTAGAAGGTGGGAATGAGGAGTACCTAGTTCAGTGCCGAGTGCTTTGGTTATCTAGATTGCCATTTATTTATAACTTAAATTCTCTACATTTTAATAGGCAAACATGAAATAAATGATAAATATATATAAATTTATAAATTGATTTCCTTATTTTTAACGTAAATAGCAGCGGTTGGAACTTTGAGAAGAAAGCGGATGGTGACAATACTTGATTAAAGGCTGTCATAAATTGTTCTTAATAAGTAAATCAAGAACAGTAAATTGCATGATACAAAGCTTGAATGAGGATAATCTACCAAACCATAAATCAAATGTGAGGGTAAAGTGTGAAAAGAAGTCCAGTACCTATCATGCTTTACCATAAGATAGAAAATCATATACAAAGATTTCATATGGTTTATGAAGGCAAAGATAGAGAAATCGAGCTACACATATTTCAGATTTCAATTGAGCATCACATCCAAAGCAGCACATGAAATAGATAATCGAGCTTTGCATCGAAATTAATTAGGAAATGGGGTACTATGTAACTTAATGAAAGTTCAGACTTAATTATGGTTCTAGTAGTTTAATTAAGTCATTTAGAACCTACCTTTAGGATTTGGATCAAATCAGGAATCAAATAAATTAAGAACCTGATTTCTGGAAAATCTCAAAACCCTAGAAATTGACTTTTTATCTAGATCTCAGATTAAAAATCTGACTTCACCATTACATTCATCACCCCCAAATTAGCTAGGGGTGAAGTTTTGGATGCATTTGGAAGTCATTAAATTTTCGGCGAATAATTTAATATCCTAAAAATTCAAGTAATTAAATACTCATCAAAATGAAAATTCGATCGCGCCGTTGCGTTCAGAACCCCTCATTTAGTTAAGGGTGATTTATTGAAAATTTTCTAATTACGTTTAATGGTATAAATCTAATTAATTAAATTAGTATGAATTATTTAAATATATTATATTCAAAATATTTAACGGATGTCGTTAAATATATGCTTACGCCGTTAATTTATCAAATGGCACTGTCTAATCTGACGGCGCCTTAATCCAACCGTTGAATCCGGTCTGATCAGACGGCTGTGAGCCATCGTTCCTGATGGCTCACACTTGTCACTCGCGTAGAACCCTAAGGTTGCGTGGCGCTGAATCGGGGAGGCACGCGTCGATCCAGGCTTAATAGAGCCCCATCAACCGCTCATAAGCACCGCCTTAGGGTAGTATAAGACCTCTAGGAATTTGATTTCTCTCGGTTTTCATTCTGAAGTCCAGATTTTGACGATCAAATTCCGAATCTTCCTTACCGTTCGTAAAGGTACCCGATCTCACCCGATCTTAGTTCGATTTCAAATTTTATTGCTTCTATATGTAATCCATGACTTAATAAACAATCTATACGGTTCGATTAAGTTGGGAATCCTTCAATCAAAGGGAATCGGCGATCGAAGGCTCGCCCCTCGTAAACCCTAAAATTTTCTTCCGATTCGCGCTAGAAGACGAAGAGACGACCCCGTTTCTCCTGAACCGGGTCGGGCCTCGACCGGTTCATTTCGCCCGTGAACCAGACACGTAGATGCTCGCGTGTCATCTCTTCCACCAGCCGCGTGGCCTACGCAGTTGTCTCAGCAGGTGGGGCCCACCCCGTCTCCGTCAAAGGACAGGGTCAGTGCTGTGTCACACCTGTGGGGCCCACTGGTCGCTCCTCTGCAAACCACCGCTCGCCACGTGGACGTGGGACCCGCCGACGTCTGTATCTGCAGAAAATTTAGTATTAGTTAATATAAATAATTAATATTAAATTTTATATATAAAACATATATGCGAATTAACTTACATTTAAAAATATGTATGTATATACTTATAAATGTATATACATATATACACAATTATACATATATAAAAAGATAAATGAATATAATTAATTAATAACACATAATAACCTATTAATTATAGGCAAACATAATTAACAGAGGATAAATATTTTAACAGTAATATTAAATAATCTGATTTAATAATTAATTTGCAAACTTTAAACACTTGTAAATTTCAATCCAATGATCCAAATGTTGCAAATAAATATATCAAATTAATCAACAAAAATTAAGGAATAATTTGAGACTATCAAAATTATATTTGGACTTGTATTTTGTGTAGTGACATTTTAGGGTATGATATAAATTCAAATAATGTTACAAAACATTAAACCCTCATAACTTTGTATCAATTAATCAAAACATATCCAATATGGGTCTTAAAATACTCACAAAACCCTAAGGAACAATTTAATAGGGTTAATCTTGCTGTTTGGATTAATCTGAGCCTAATGACATTTATGACCTAACCCTAATTAGCTTAATTTGACCTAGAACTTCAAATGACCATAAGTTGGTCATCTTAGCTCCGAATAAGGTGATCCAAACACCAATTTAAATCAGCAAAACCTAATTTACAAAGATCTACAAAAATATTTAGGATCCAACGGTTAGATTTGCTAATCACCTCTAATTAACCTAAAACTTAATTAGTGAATATTAGTAAATTTAATAATCCAAATTGGACAAACTAAGTTTTAGAGAGGTCCTAGAATCTATTAGAACCTAACTGTATGGTTGGATTAGTGATTGGGTGATTAATTTCACTAATCACTCACTAATTGCCCTAAACCCTAATTAGGCCATAACTAAGCCAATTAAGGTCCAAATTGAACCCACTACCAGTCAATAGAATCAGTCGATCAATTGTGATTCACAGCCACTAATTTTAATCAATTTGGACACCAATTGGAGAAGTTAGGATTTTTAACCCCTAATTAAGAATCCCTTAATTACACTATTAACCCTAAAACTTATTTTTGTTATAACTCAGCCAATACACATCAGAATTCAATAATTTTAGGTTCTATAGAAACCTTAAAATATAACCTACAATAAACTGACAAAAAAATTATATGTCATTAGGGTAAAATTACCAAAATGCCCTTATAGGTTAAATTCCTTAATTTGACCCTATAGGCTCAATACTTAACCAAAATTAGTGATCTCACTGTCTAAACTCATATTAGATAGTAAGTAATAATTTCATATCATTAAAATATAAAATTTACTGTTAATTCATAAAGATGAGATTTAGACCCTTGAGGAGGGGCAAAATGGTCTTTTTTCCCAAAATTAGGGTTTAATAAAATTAAGACCTAATTTCATCTCTAAATCATATCAAATAGTAATTAAAGTGATTTAAACTATAATTTAAATAATTCTAAGTCTTAAATTAGATATTAGAAGGAAAACCCTAAATTTAGCATTAAATAAAAATCTTAAGTAAAACTGAATTCTTATCCATTCCTTTAAACATTCTTAGATCATCATTTAGGTCTTATAACCTTAGTTAGGATGTGTGTCTGAGAGATACTCTTAGTATCTAAGAGCTTTAAATTCCTAAGATTAGGATTAGATCTTAGGTTAGAATTCATCTAATGGGTAAAATGGGTTACTCATTAAGGTGAAATCTTGGTTTTACTAGTTTATTAAATTTTCATAGTTTATTAATTAATTATTTGGTCTTTTAACATTAGAATTAGGATTAGAAATCTATCCTATTAAAATTGATTTAATTCAATAGGATTTGCCTTAACACTTAATCAGTGAGATGGGATTAAAACATAGTCCTTTAGGATAACCTTGTGATTAAGAATTAAACTTCATTCTTTAAAGTTTAATTCTTAATTCTTTAAATCTTGATTTGGCTAATCAAGGTTTATTTGAGATTTATAAAATCATAACTTAGGATGATTAATTTGCTTATTCAATTTTGTAGGCGACTTTGATTTATTTATAATTAGGATGTGGCCAATCCTAATTATGTTCAACATGTAGGTTCGTGATTCTAAGTTATAGACAGTGTAGGAATTGTTGATTCTGAATCTTATGTAACTTAGAGTAGATAGAATGATTAAATTAGAAAATAGGTGATATCACAAAGCTTGTGTAGTGCTATTTATTACTTTGATTTGAAATGCTATGCTTTCCTTATCATTTGAGCCTTTTTATACCTTTGGACATACGTAAATATTTGATACTTACTTTATATTATACTTTGAGTTTCATTCACATGTCTTATACATAACATTAAAAGAAACATTAATAAACAACATTATACTTGTGGTTTATGTTTTACTTAGCCTGCCACTTAGTATGACTTACTTTAGGATTGCTTTTGCCTAGGGAATTTCTCCTATGGTACTTTACTTTGGCATTGGGATGTTTCTCCTATTTGCCCATTAGATATTTTGTGGGTTTACTTTAGGATCTGGGATATTTCTCCTAGATGCCTCTTTTGGTGGAACTTTACTTTAATCTGGGATGTTTCTCCTAGATTATCAGATGGACTTTACTTTTTGGCAGACTAAGTAAGAGTATCTCACAAGTATAGTAAATTAATCAACATTACTTACATTTACTTTTTGGACCTTTTTCAGTTATTTTACATATTTTCTTGCACTTCAGACTTACTTTACTTTACTGTTTCAGTACTCTTTTCTTTCTTTCATATTTTTCATTTTCTACAGTTCCTTTATATTTCAGAACTTTTTGTATGTCAGCCGTTTTACCTACTTGAGAGCATGTTAGGATGATAGATTTTATATTTTCAGTACAGTACTTTTACTTATACTATACTGGCATGTTAGTTTGATCATATTCTTTAAGACTTTTCTTTGTACTTAATAGAATTACCTTGTACTTTACTTACCTTGTATTGCAGCCTGAGTTGAGGTATGTTTCTACCTCAATACTTGTTCTTCTTTTCTTTGTGCTTTATCGCTATATTTTGCTTAAATTAAGTTGTGATGTCATTAAAATACATTAAAAACTTATTACCTTAAAATGTACTTAGACATTTTTTTTAACAAGATTTTTATTTTGTTGGCTGGGGCCCTACCATTATGAAACTGATAATAGTAGATTCTGAGCTTTTTGAGGAGATTGAGCCTGTAGAGGAGCAGATCCAGGAGGAGGTCCAGACTATTGAGGGACCTTAGCTGTCTTATTAGATTACTTTACTTTTATATTGTGAGGATGAGAGACTCTTTTCATTTCAGTTTTTAAAACTTTAAACATTTGTAATAATACACATCTTTGTATTATAGTATGGATGTTTACTTCAGTTGTTACTTTACTTCTGTACTCTGATACTCATTAAGTGATTGTTAATCTTTTCTTTATTTAGAAAAGCACTTCTTTTTCTTAAGATTGGATTGGAGTCCTAAATTCCAACCTAATGTTAAGTATGAGATGTGCTTAGTGACGACCACTCCTTAAGCCTTGTGATTAGAAGGGGCGGCCGCCACAAGAGGACTGGTGCTTCTAGGAGAGGGGTGCTCAGCTGAATGACTGCTGCAGACTTCAATCGTGCAAACAATCGGAACCCTGAGTGCGACTAAGGCCTTATGGCCATCCAAGCGGAGCCTGCGAGGCGGGAAGACGCTCCGATAGGCCAAATGCGCGGCGACGGAGGCTCCTAGGAGAGGACGCGTGTCGTGTGAGGGGGAGGAGGCGTGCGATCAAGCGAATGGGAGGGGAGGGGTCTGCCGATCGCATGGCGTGCAATTAGGGCGATCCTTGCATGAGATTTAGGTTACGAGAGGGATTTAGAAAAAGATTAATTTATATTAGAATTTTAATTTAATTTATTTAATAGTAAATTTTCTAAGTTTTATTAATCGATTTTAATTAATTAAACGATTTTTAAAAATTACCAAATATTCACCACTAGCTAATTGAGGGGTGAAGAACGCAAACGACAAAGTCGAACTTCGATTCTGACAAGTATTTAATTTTCTCATTTTCCAGGATTATTAAATATTAAAATATTCGACGATCTTTCGACGACTTCCGATTGCCACCAACATCACCCATAGCTAATTTGGGGGTACTGAGCGCAATAGAGAAGTCCAATTTTTAATTTGAGGTCAATTTAGATAGGTCAATTTTTAGGATTTCTGGAGTTCCCAAACTCAGAGTTTGGTCCATTTGATCCCTGATTTGGAGTAGGAATTGATGGAGAACTCCTAATGACTTGATTAGTGTACTAAGATCAAGATTAGGACCTGAGTTAGTCCTAAATGGTTTAGGTAACAACTTGGGTTGTTACAGATGTTGTTGTATCTGTTTGTGGTTTTAAGTGTTATTTTATTTTGCATTTTTATTTTATTTGGGTTTTGCTTTTTGAAAAGTCCTTTTAGTTTTAGGAGTTCTGTGACATCCTAACCTTATATATATATATATATATATATATATATATATATATATATATATACAGATCTTAATAAAAGTCATCTCGGCATAGATTTTATTAGATAAATAAAAAGATATAGAAGGGGGCTAAGAGGTTACAACAACCTATAAATCTAAAAATTCTGAAAATAGACCCAAAAACTGGGTCCCAAGTTATAACCTAAAAAGTCCTAGTGAAAAGTAAAAAGAACAAACAAACAAAACAAAATAAAACAAACCACATCAGTTTAGAAAAAACAACTACTAAGGAGACAACAAACCTCACCAAAACAACAAATCATGCAAGAAACAATATGTGGGGCCCTGCCCCCATCGTGGTTCTGTTAACACATGTGTTAACATGATTACGGTGAGGTGGTCACCACAACAGATCCCTCACTTATCATTAAATTAGGTCTTCACCATAATCTGCTAATAAGTGAAGGATGTGCCACATGCTGAGCTGAGATTTCACTAACTACAAATTTAAGAACTACTGAGTGCAGAAGCAAATAAAAGTTAATATCCATTTAATAATAACACATAAAGAAATATAATCCAACTCAAAATAAAATATTCAGTAAAAGAAAATACATTTGAAATTTGTATTATTATAATATTTAAAATAAATTTTAATTAAAAGAAATAAGAACTCAACCTCACAAAAAATAAAAGAGCAGCCTATCTAAGGGTTCTAAAAAATGAGACGATCCTCCTCCTGATATGGCTCATGTACTGGTGCTATCGCCTCAAAAGGCTCAAATTTTGACATTTTTTTGTTTCACAATGTCAGGGCCCTAACAAAAAAAGAGAATATTTGGTTAGACAATTGCTTAAGTACATTTTAGGCTGATATTTTTTTTATATTTTATGATATCACAAAACATCCTAAGAAAATGAGAGCTACAAAGTATCAAATGAAAGGATAAAAGCTATAAATCATACATTTATAACTTGAACAAAATATGAGGTAATGATACATACCTCAACCCAAAGCTGTAGAAAAGGTTAATTATTTTATATATAAACTACTAAGTACAAGAAAGTCCTAAATATATATGATCAAATTACTTACTAATTCTTAGAATTAAATGTAATATAAACAAAACTATACTGAAAACTAGCATTATAACATGTTTGCACATAAAACTAGAAACTACTGAAAGTACAAAAATAGTAATATAAATACTAAAGATGCTGAAAATACAAAAACTATTGAACTGAAAATAACTGAAATTGAACTGAAAATATTTCAATTGGATATGCGTATAAATTAGTCCTGCCATAATATAAATTGGATCAACTAGCCGGCGAATTCAAATATAAAGTGTCTAGGACACTAATGATTATATCAATAAATATATCCTCCAGGACACTAATTCCTGAGTTTGAGCTGAATTGAGTTGTACTGCATCTCAAAATCAGAACTATAAAGATAGACTAACTAGAGCACATTCCATTGAACTATTATATGATTTACTGATTTATCTGATTTTTATTAATGTTCATGACTTACGAAATTTCCAAGAACTAACACAGAATCTTCATCAAATATTCTGTCTTAGCTAATATATCAAAATAGTATAAAGGCTCAAATCAAGAAAGCAATGCGTATAAAATAAGAAATATAAAGCAATATTATACAAAAATTTGTGATATCATTTATTTTCTAAATTAATTATTCTAACTATTCTAAGATTATACAAACATAAGATCTCTAATATTTTACTATCCAGTATAAACTCAGAACTATGGTCCTATAAAGTCAAACAATTAGAACTAATCGACTTTTAATTTAAATTAATCAATAATGCCTACATAAGTTAAATAATAAATCAATCGCCTTAATTTATGAATTTAATAACCCAAACCAAATTTTGATTAAAATAAATCAAGATTAAGGGATTAAGAGTTAAACTCCAAATATTTGGTTTTAACACTCTTAATCCAAATGTACTAAATACTAAGGGTCTATGGTTTCCCAGCTATCACAAACAATAGGTTAAGGCAATCTTAATTAGTATAATCAAAATTTGTAAGATGGATCTCTAATCTTAAACTAAGGTTAAAAGATAAAATAATCAGAACTAAAAGATGAAATCTAGAAATATAAAACCAAGGGTTCATTTCATTGAGTAACATATTTATCCAATGAATAAAATTAAACCTAGGTTTACTATTAAAAACTTAAGGAGGAAGGTCCTAAGAGCTTAAGAGGGAATGAACACATAAGGAATTTCTTAAGGAAATGACTTAGGAAAAGATCTAATAACTAAGCATTGATGCTAAATTTACTTAATTATAATTTTTTAATATTATGGTGAACTTAGGAAGGGCACAATGTGAGATTAATTTCACATTATAAAGCTTATGAATTTTACTTACGAAATTTTTAAAGGAAAACTGGAGTTTGTCCTGAAATTAATATAATGAGTCTAAATGATCTAAACTTGATTCCTAATCACTTTCTTTATTGGTTTTAATGAATATAATAGGTTTCTAAGGCTTAAGAATACTTAAACTTAATTTTGGGCAAAATGACCAAAATGCTTCTATTTAAGGGTATGCAAAATTTAGAATTAGGGCTCCAAGTTAAATTTTATTAATGAAAAATGGCTTTTTACTGTTTAATATGAATAAAGGCACTAAGAACACCCAATATGACCAAGGATTAAAGCTAGTGAGCTCAAATTATGGCTTAAGCTCATTAAGGGTTGATTGGCAAATTTACTTAAGGAAATCTAAAATTTTTGCTATACTTTTATTTTACTCTGTCTATGAATTCTATAGAAACTAAGTTTACTAAATTCTGAGATCAAATGACCAAGTTATGGAAAAATCAAGATTTTGCCTTAAAGGGTAATTAAGAGGGTTAAGGGGTTGGGTCCAAAAACCTAACTTCTCCAATTAGTGTTCAAATTGAGAAAAGTCAGTAGCTATGGTTTTCTTATAGCACACTGATCATAATAGTAGTGGGTTTGCTCAACTTGAACCTCGAATGACTAAGTTAGGCCTTAATTATGGTTTAGGGTGATTAATGAGTGATTAATGAAATTAATTACATAAATGATAAATTAACTTCACCATAATGTTCTACTCTATAATAGAAGTTATTAAAATCTTAAATTCTGTAATTCTGATACCTAAAGAGCCTAATAATCACTAATTTATTTTTAGGATAATTAGAGATAATTAAGCAATCTAATCATATAAATAAAAACTTTATTATAGATTAATGATTCTTGTATTCTCTTGATTAAAATGATATATTAGATTGCAAAATTTGGAGCTAAATGGCTAAGTTATGAGCTAATGAAAATTCTAGTGTTTAATGGAAGATTAAGGGAGGGACTTAAATGCCATTAAGAAAAATAAGAATCCAATTGAAAAATTAATACTACCATAATGATCATAATATTTTTCTGATTAGAATGAGATATAACTTTGTTATTTTGGACTTATGAATTTAAAGTTACACATGTTAAAAGTTTTGGTTAATTAATTAATTAATTACTTAATTTAAATAAATCATTTAATCTCATCTTAATCCCTCAGGCTTTGGACTGCGATGAGCCCCACTGTACAGTGGATCGAATTGGAGGGACTCGCGGTTCCGACTGCAGTGCTGGTGGGACCCACGGCTTCGATTGTTGGCGAGTGAAAATGGGCCGATTGAGAACAGCGGGTTGAGCCCGACTCAATCCAGCCCGACCCGAGATCCTCCCGCCTTCTCCTGATAGGCTACAAGAAAAGCACGACTAGGGCTTCACAGAACTCGTCCACCAGAGAGATCTAGGAGATGAACCGCATGTCAGATTGACGGGATCGCCGAGACCTAGCTGCCGAGCCCAAGAACTCCATTGGAGGTCGACTGCCACATCCTAAAACTAGATTTTCTAACACCGAGCTGAATGAAACCAAAGCACCACTACATGCCATTGATCAATTTGGCTCCAATTGGGCTTGATTGAGTCCAATTAGGTCAAGATAATTAATTACAACTGTGTTAAATGCAAAAAAGATACAATTGAATCAAAAAACTGAAGGGAAGGAGTAGGGATTCAGTACCTTAAAATTTGGAGATGGAGAGCTTGATTAAAGGATAAGAACTTAAGTAGAGGTTCTTAGATTTTAATTCAGCTTTGAAAATGAAAAACCTTCCCAGCTAGAGCAGCATGAGAGCTTAAAGATTGAACTTGAATTGGAGTTGCGAGGGCCGATTGAGCAACACGTGTATGCATTCAACTGCCATGTGCACAGGTCTTCGCAACATGTAGGTGTGTTGTGTGATCGTGCGAAGGAGGCTATGGGATGTCCGATTAGGATGGCCCGATGGATCACCTCAGATTGAGCCGATCGGGCCTAACCCGATGGCAAAAAGTGGTCCTACCCGCTAGGGAGGATGAGTGTGATCCGAATACAAATGGATGGAGATGGGCCCAACCCGTTTGGAACGGCAGGCACCACTAAGGATTTAATAAAATTTTAATTTAATTATTTATTTAAAAAATATATTTAATTTAGCGTATTAAATGGGCTCCAAAAAATCCTAAAATTTTACCCTAGCTAATTGAAAGGTGAGGAACGCAACAACGATATTAGATTTTGATTTTGATGAGTATTTAATTATTCTATTTTTTCAGAATATTTTAAATATATTAAAATATTCAGAGAAAATCTGACAACTTCCAAAATATCACTCATATCTAATTTAGGGTTGATGAGCATAATGACAAAGTTAGATTTTCAATTTGAGGTCAAATTAATTAGCTCATTTTTTAGATTATTTGAAATTTCCAGAATTAGTGTTTGGTCTGATTGACTCCTAATTTGAACCAAAATAGCTAGTATATAATAATATCATTAGTGTTTATCGTGTGGTGGCTGTAGTGCATACCCATAAAGCTAATTTGATTCAGCAAGGATAGGAAATTGGGTGATTCATCTTGAATGAAATTATAGATTCTAATCTTGCCTTAGATGAATCTACAAGAGAATCATGATAAATTTCTCAATTTTCTCAAGTATGTTATAAGTAGGGGATTAAACATCTTAGTTTGTGAGAATAAACTGTAAAAGCATTTTGTTCCTTATCCTTGTGTGCATCGATAAGTGCAGTTAAACAAACTAAGTGTTTCAAATTACCTTTCTTAGGATATCTTAAGTTATCTTATAAGTAGGGGATTGAGCATATTAGTTTGAGAGTATAAATTGTAAAAGGATTATGTGTGCGCATCAATAAGTGCAGTTAAACAAACTAAGTATTTTAAATGACCTTTATTAAGATACTTTAAGTTATATTTTTAATTAGGGTATTAAGCATCTTAGTTTGGGAGAATAAATTATAAGAGAATTATGTCCCATAACCTTGTGCGCATCAATAAGTGCAGTTAAATAAACTAAGTGTTTCAAGTTACCCTTCTTAGAAATATGATGTTTATGTATATATGCTCATAACACATGATAACTTAAGAAAGTTATATGATTAAGTTGCTTTGAAAGTAACTATTGTGCATGCATTGCATAAGCATAAGCATAAGTATCACGGATTATTTGTGAGTCATGGGGTATAGCATACATCAATAGAGGAATTATGGGATACTGCAGGCATCAAGATATCAGAATTCCTAATGAGATGTATGTGGGCATCAAACTGTATATTCATGATAATTCAGTGATATTCCATACGCATATCAGTGGCATACAGTTCTGTGGTATATTCAATTGCATATATGTATATGCAGTGGCATACAATATATTTTCTAATTCATTATTTACCTTATTTCAATTTCTTTACTGTTTTCTCTACTTTCAGTATTCAATTTTCAATCTCAGTTTTACTTCACTTTCAGATTTGTACTGTTTTAAAATTTTTAGCTATTTTAACACATTTTATAATTTAATTTGATTATTTAAATGATAAATACTAGATAATTATAACTATTTAGAATATCTTTCGATGTGTTGACTCATTTTCTAACACGTGGTACTTTGGGGATCCAATAATTTGCTAGATCTAGAGCAGCCGGTGGAGCTAGTTCAGAAGGCATCACAAGAGATCCAGGAAGAGTTCGTGGAGCACTATAGGACTCTACATCAGCATTTACTTTTTACATTAGTTTCATTAGACTTTTTGTTGTATTTTCATTCAAGTAGACTATTTGTAATAACTCTGTATGTATTTTCTTTTTTTCTCTGAGATAATTGTCTTACTTAGCTTTTGTGATAGATGATCTGGATGTATAATTTAGCTTTTGCACTCTATATTTACTACTGCTTATACTTAGTATTGTGATGTGATCAGCATAATGGAAATACTATTATACCTATATATTTTGAATTCCACATATTCCACTAATAATCCAATGTATATACAATATTGTCTAATACTTAAGATAAGGCTTTACTCTTTTCTTAAAGATTAGTGCAGCAGCTCATTATTCAGCGGTTATTCAGAGAGGTTCAGCAATCCTTCCAAAGCAGCGCATCATTTTGCCACCAATTGTTAACTCTTTTGCGTGCGGTGACAGGACTGGGAGCGCTACAGTTTTCGTGGGTGAGAGGACATGATTTGGAGTCGTGTCCCAGAGTCTGGCACAAGATACAATAAGGGAAGGTTTTCATAACTGATAGAATAAAAGTAACCACGCTCCTCAGAACCAAGCCAAATTATTTTCGGGAGTGGTGAGGCCAGGTTTAACTCAAATAAGATTCTGGGAGAAGCCACAATCCTCTCAAGACCCATATTCCTATCAAGTTGAAGATGCCTCCCAATAGTTTTTGAAATATTAAGCAAAATTTCTTTTTTAACAAAATGAAGATGTAAACTATAATAACCCAAGGTTGTTACCCAGCTTATTGTTAGCCTAGTAGCATCTTAATTATCATTTCATTAAGTTCATCCAGCTATTAGAACCAAACTATAAAGATTTGGAGCAATTCGGAGCTCAATCAAATATTTTGGATTATTTTAATATTTAATTAATTAGAAAATTGAAGTATTTAGTTTGATCTCAAAATCAAAATCCGACTTCGCCGTTGGATTCATCACCCCTGGATTAACTAGGGTAAATTTTTGGGATTTTTTGGAGCGCATTTATTTAACTTAACTATATTTTTTAATAAATCAAATATTATGAATAAATAATCATTTATTCCTTAAATTGCATTTTCCTCTTTCCTCCCTTCAATTTTTCAGCTGATAATTCCTCTCATTTCGGCACCCCTCTCCTCTAAGTATGGCGCAAGAAAAAGGCAGAGGACCTCCCTCTACCTCCCCCTCACCTCATAGCTCCTCTTAGCCCATGCCTTCATCCCATCTTCTTCTCCTCCTATAAATATAGCTCAGCCCCCTTCCTCTCTATTTTTGATGTCAAGACAAAGCTGAAGCTCTCCCCCTCCGACCTCCATCGTTGCCCTTGTGCTGAAGAAGAAGGCTCCTCTCCAAAACTCTTAAAGAAAATAGAGTTTCTTCTCCATCTTCTAAAGGCTCCTCTCCATTTGCCCTTCTTCCTTGGCCCTTTCATTTTGCTATTATGCTTATTTGTGTCTTTAGACTCCATGATTAAGATGGAAGCCATTATAGTTCTTCAAGGTATTAAATCTTATGCTTTATTTTGTTTTCATTTTGCATACTCAAACCTTTATCTCCATTATTCGTATAGTTTGGATAATCCATTCTTGCCAATTTTAGTATCAATGGAAAGGTCTCAGAATGACCTTTCCATTGATATATGGTACCACTCATGGAATACTCTAGATTGAGAGTATTTGAGCTCGAAATGAGACTATTCACGATTTTCACACAGGCAAATCACCGTCGAGCGCTACAACGCGCCGCAGCGCCCGAGTCTCAAACTGAATCCGTTGTTGCATGCTACAGCGCGCCACAGCACTTCTGGAGCTAAAATAATGGCCTGGAAGCAAACCGCTGCAGCGCGCCACAGCGGGCTGCAGCATTATTTCAGGAAAAACTATAGGAAATCAAGAGGAAAATTAATTGAACAGTCATTCAAAAGTTAGACCACTATAGTGCGCCATAGTGCGCGACAGCGGGCTGCAGCATCATTTCTAGAAAACTATACGAAACCAAGAGATAAACTAAGTGAACATTGATTTTCAAAAGTTAGAGCGCTACAGCGCACCGTAGCATCGAACTCTCAGGAAATCAGGTGTCGTAGCGCGTCGCAGCACCTGAAAGCGCTGCAGTATGCCACAACGCTAGTTTTCATCGTAGCGCGCCGCTGCGCCTGAAAGCGCTGTCGTGCGCCACATCACTATTTTCCGTCGCAGCGTGCCGCAACATTTGAGAGTGCCACAGTGCCCAGAACTGTCCGGATTTGCGCAGAATTGGCTGGAATGGCCAAAACTTCACATTTTTCACATTTTAAGGTCCCTAGTTTAGTTAAAATTAAGCATTGTATAAAATTTTATGTAAAAATAAAATTTGAAAGTTTGTCCTTTATAACATGTGCTTAAAATCTTTTATGTACCTTAAAAATTTTGTGCCAACTACTAAATAATAGGATTCTTGAATGCTTGTATTGGCTAAGTAGGTGCTAATAACTAAATTTACATGAAACCTAAGTCTTTTAGAGTTATAATCAAGTGCTAACCCCTTTGGATTGATTTAGAATTTGGTTAGCATTAATTACCTTTTATTTTATGTCACCTTATATTCCTATGCTTTTATGATATTAGGATATATGTTAGAGAACTTTAACTTTTATTTGGACACCTTGATGCACCTATTTGACATTAAACTGTATTTGAACATAATAATCTTAAGAACTTGATTAAGTAAATGATACTTAATCTAAACCTAAAATTTGCCACCAATAATACACCAATAATATATTGATTTGTCATTGATCTATAAACCAACCATGGGTCTTAATTTTGGTAAGGCTATGGGTTAAACCCTAACTTATCTTAATTAAGATCTAAATCTTAATCATTTAATCAATTAACTTGATTGTAAGATAATTCAATTGACATTATTCTAATAATGCATCTGATTTAATATTGATCTTAAATTATTGAATTAGAAGTGCTAAGGTTAATGTTAAATTTGTGTGATTGAATCATCTGAATCTAAACTTTAGATCATTGATTTTCTCTTATATAAGACTATCAGCATAAGATGGATAATAAAATTATAATAATTTATAAAATGATCTAACTCTAATAATATCTTTGATTTTATCTCATGATTGTAGAATAAAATAGGATCAGATGGATTTTTTAATCATCTGATCTGATTACTTTAATACAAGTCTAATAAGTAATCTTTGAATATTAACTTAAGAAATAGAAAAGTAAGATCTCAAGGGTCTTGCTGTAGAATCCTTCTTGAAATGCTAAAAGACCTTAAATATTGATACATTGAGGTAGGAAGAACTTTTGTAACTTATAAGGTAGGAATCTTAGATGATCCTTCATAACCTTAGAGGTTGATCTTAATACCTCATGGTAGAAATCACCTAAAGCACTTAGAATGGAACTTCTCCCTTACGGTAGAAATTATTATTGAGTGATCTTTTTTATCACATCCTTGGAGCCTTGTGTAGGACTTACCTATTTAGAGTAAGGATTAATAGCATTGATAAATCCTTATTGATTAAATAGAATCTTTTGAACCTAGATTATTGGTTGGGTATAGTAGGGTATACCCATAGTACTGAATTATATCAATAATATTCAGGAATTATTGAGTCACTCTAAGTATGATTTATCTTTGTGTTATCCTGCTTAGGCGGATACAATCTTGATTAGAGTAAATCAATCGATCTTAAGAGTGTTATAAATAAGGACTCATTCCTTAGTTTGATTAAAATACAAATCGCCATCGGGTGATGCCTCCTAGTGAAGATCGCTTCAATAGGTGTGGCTTAAACAAATTAAGTAATTCGAGTCACCTTCCTTAGGACACTAAGTATGATTATGAGTTGGGCATCTTAATGACTTAGCTTGAGATACAAATCGCCATCGAGTGATGCCTCCTATGGAAGATCGTTTCGTTAGGGTAGCTTAATCAAACTAAGTCTTAAGAACCACCTTTCTTGGAAACATGCTAAATATGTGTATATAACCTTTCCATCTAATGATCTTTAAGTAAACTCTCAACTTTAACTAATTATCAAGATTAGAATCTAGGAGTCAAAATTCTTTTAGCAGGATTCTACATAATGGAAACTTTGAATTTATTATCAAATTTCAAAGTATTTTTGGATTTAACTCATGTAGCTTAGAAGCATGAGCATGAGCATAAGCATGATGTATGAATATTAGTAATGATGTATGAGTATCAGTGATAATTTATGGGTTACGAAATGCTGTATACATCGACCAAGGAATTTCAGGATGCATCGGCATCACAGTAAACTGTATTCCCAACTAGATGTATGTATATATTAGACCGTTTGACTCATAGTAGTTCAGTGATATTTTGGTTATATATCAGTAGTATACAGTATTGTGGCATATTCAGATGTATAATTTTAGTGGCATACAGTATAGTTGTACATACTATTACTCAGTTTCAGATCTATTACTATTTTTGTTTGCTTTTAGTATGCACTTTACAGTTCGGCTTTATCTTACTTTACTTCAGTTTTATACAGTTTTATACTTTCAGTTATCTTTACAGTTTTTTTACAGTTTTATTTATAATATGCAAATATTAAGTAAATAATTAAAACTATTTATGCTAATTTTGATGTGTTAGACTTATTATCTAACACGTGGAACTTTTGGGATCCGATAATTTGCTAGATTTATAGCAGTTAGTGGAGCCAGATCAGGAGGACACTTGGGAGGTTCAAGAGGAGTTTGTGGAGCACTAGTGGACTCTTCTCCAGCTTTACTATTTTGCTTAATTTATTTCAGTTCAGTACTTAACTTTTATTTTTGCATTTTGATAAACCATTTGTAATAATTTTGGATGTGTTTTTCTTTTCTTTACTGAGACGAATGTTTATTCAGCTTCTGTGATGAATGTTTCTGGATGTTTGCTTTAGCTTCTGTACTCTGTTTATATACTACTTATACTTAGTATTGTGATTTGATCAGTATACTAGAAATGCTGATATCTTATACATATACTGGATTCTTCATATTGTATTCTAAATCTAATGTATATATTTGTCTAATATATAAGATAATGATACTACTCTTATCTTAAGTATTAGCTCTCAGCTCTTATTTTGGGTTGAGTCAGCAACTTTTCAGATGAGTTTTGTTTGAGCTATTCGGGGAGATGGGATATTCCTTCCCGAGTGGCACGCTGCTCCGCCATCGAATTGATTACGATTACCCCTTTTTGCATGCGGCGACGGGGAGAGGCGCTACATAAACTTGGTAGGTTGACCCAAACTGGAACTATTGGTGAGTCCAAAGTTGCATCTATATATGAATCCCATTTAAGAAATTTTTGGGTATTTCCTTTGAGATCGTAAGATTCTTTGGAGAATACCCTAGCATAGTCAAGGTCAGAAGAAAAGCTAAAAAAACACGATGATAGTCAAACACACGAATGTTCCCCGAACCATGGAATTTTAATCCATTTATAAATCCATCAACTAAACCAAAGTTGGGTTTTTTCTTGTTGAATTTACCGATTAGGGTTAAGGAATGAGGGGCAGCAAGCTCAGCAATCTTTTTATCAGAAAAATAAATAACAGGGACACCACTAAAGGATGAGATCTCCTTGGAGATCGTAAGAGAGGAACTCTCGACGATCTCCTTAAATGATCTAATAGTAAGAGAGATTTCCATTAGATCATTTGGAGATAAAATAGCAATAACAAGAACAAATAAAAGAAGATATCACTAGAACCAGAGAAGAGCTGACTTCCAAATGCTTCACTGAAACCACAGTCCGTCGGCCAAGCCGATAGAAAAGACTTAAGAGTCACCTTCAGTTCAGCCTTCTTTTTCTTCTTTGACGGAACGAAAAAAGTACTACTTTAGGCATATTTCTACTTTTCAGTTTAGTTCCAGTTCAGCGACTGGTCTTGCGATATGTTTTACTTGTTATTTTATTATTTTCTATACGCTTTTTTAGTTCATTCCAGCTCAGTACTGTAGTTCAATATTTTATTTAGTACATGCATATTTAGGATGCTAGTCTTATTTCAATTTTCTTATGCTTCAATTCAGATTCCTTTTATGTAAATTAACACATATTCACACGATAAAAAATATGTTATGATGAGTTTATTTTCAGTACTTTTCAGTTATTTATATATTTACTGCATAACCTTATTACAGCTTATAGTTGAGGTATGTTAATTTATATACTTTGATTTATTTAGTTATAAATGTTAGTTTATAACTATCCTGTTTCTTGTGGCTTGTTGCTCCCCTTGATCGCTTAAATGCTCTTTAAATATGATATCTTAAATGTTCAGTTTGATTTAAATTAGCCTAAAATGTACTTAGACAATTTGTCTAGCTATAAATTTTCTTTTCTTGGCTGGGGCCCTGGCATTGTGATATCGACAATGTTAGGCTCGGAGCTGTTCATTGAGGCTGCTTCTAGAGAGACGCTTGGCCAGGAGGAGGATCTTCCTACCGCTGTAGCTTAGCTAGTCTTTTTTTCAGCAGTGTGAGCAAGTGTCCATTTTCTTTTAAATTCAGTTTATAATAATTTCATATTCTTGATGTATCTACTTTCTGCATTATCATTTTGAGCTGAGTTATTGTTTCTATTTTCTTTACTATGTTGTGATGCAGATGTTATACTCTTTTCTGCTTCTACTACTTTGATATTTTGATGTATGATCTTCAGTTTCAGGTGACAAGTCTTCTAATTAACGCGGGTTGGGTTTATACCTGACTCAACTATAGTTGGGAGATTTGTCACAGTTGGAGACCGTATTCTCCATAATTATGTTAATCTCAATATTAGCATTACCATGGAGGGTACGGGGCCCCACACCACTAAAGGATGAGATCTCCTTGGAGATCGTAGGAGAGGAACTCTCGACGATCTCCTTAAACGATCGAATAGTAGGAGAGATTTCCATTAGATCATCCGGAGATAAAATAACAATAACAAGAACAAATAAAAGAAGATATCACTAGAACCAGAGAAGAGCTGACTTCCAAAAGCTTCACCAAAACCACAGTCCGTCGGCCAGGCTGGCAGCAAAGCTTTAAGAGTCGCCTTCTCGAGCTCCCTAAGAAAAATCATTATATGATTAATAATATATATATATATATATATATATATATATATATATATATTGTTTTTTTTTTTTTTTTTTTTTTTTTTTTTTTGCTTATGTGTGGCCGGTGGGATTTGAATCCAAAGCTAACAAATCCTGAGCCTCAATCACTGGGCTACAACACCATTCACAAATATATATATATATATATATATATATATATATATATATATATATATATATATATATATATATATATATATATATGGGAAATTAAGGAATTTTATAATACTAAAATTGGAATACAAAATGGGTTGCCATATTACATTATTAGAACCTAAATGCAAAAAGAAAATAAAAACTTGAACAAATTCTAGACATCCCAAAATAAAAACCGACCATGGTATCATCCTAAATGGTAATCCTGAATGAAATTTAAAACAAAATAATATAAAGATTGATAAATTCAATCCAATGCTGGACAGACATACTACCCCTATGGGCAGCGACCGCCGGATCTTGCGCTTGTAAACATGAAATGAGATAAGGTAGACATGGGCCCTAAGCAGCATATTTCCACTTCTTACAAGGATCATATCTCGCCACTAGGAGCCATAGACAACCATGGAAGGCGCCAAATTGTTGCAACATAATTCATTAACATAAAAAGCATTCTTAAACAACATTTCAGATCGCCAGAATACATATACTTGATGAGTTGTACATGAGTCAGACCATAATATCTAAGACGAGCAGCATCATTAAGAATAAGAATCAGCTTGAATGACCAAACATCGAAAGACAACCATATACTACCAAACAAACAAAAAATGGAGCAGTTTAAATTCTCAGCATCATACAAAAGTTTCAACCATATACTACCATCAGTAAAATCGAGCCAACACCAAATGATATACAATAAAACCCGAGCAAGAATTGGTTCACCATCGCACATATAACAATAATCGCAAATGTCGAATAGCCCAAGCAAATACCGTTCAAGGAAAAGCCCAGCCTCTTTCAGAATACCTTCCAGCCAGATTGACGACCGACTTAGCCGAACCAACGTGACTACTGTCAATCCATTCATGACATCAAATAAGACAACACAAAAAGAACCTCGCTCTTCTAGTTAAAGTTACACCCCTCATTCATAATGATAATGAACCTCATGAGCAAAATCCAATCCCAAATCTAGCCAGAAGGATAAAGGACATCACTCATGGGCTTTATCAAGAAGTGAACGAACCTCAATAGTATGTAATTGAGAATACTCCAACCACTCATGGGCTTATTGGAATTGTTATCACTATTCCTTGAAGCCCAAAGAGCCCAATTGTTAAAGACATCCGTAAGATTGCCTACGTGAATTTTATTTTTCTTGGAATGATTGACCTCATCCCATCTGCAGATAAATTGGGCAATGTCTGCTCTCGGGATTAGGATCAAATCTAAATTTAAACAGCCCCAAGTATGAGTAGCAAATGGAGAATATTAAGTCATGGTTTAGAGATTCAGAATTAATGCAGCACATGCACTTAGAGGCCATAATATTCCTGCTAATGCTTTCTCTGTTCATTATCTTGGTTATTAATTTGGAGTGGATTCTATGTGGTAGTCTCTATTGCATATCCGACTAGTTTGATCTGAGGTGACTCAGTCCATCTAACTATAGCCAGTCATGGAAAAACTTTCTTATCGTGTCTAATCCATCTCTTAGCCTAAGGTTCATTCGCAGGTCACATATTCTTTGCCGACGACTGTTTGGAGGCAACTAATGGCATGGTGCGAGAGACAACTGATCAAGATCTGAAGGGCTTTGCTTATCTAAACTCATTTTGTGCAATCTCTAAATATGTATTATATATATTTGTTGGTGAAAAGTTATAGAAAAATGCTATTTAGATTGGCTGGCACCTAAGAAAATTCATTCATTAGAATTTTGGATTAATATTTTATTTTATTTATATTAAAATAATGTAAATATTATTTTTAAAATTATATTGAAATATGTTCAAATTTTATTGGATGAATGAATACGTTAATAAGTCTAAATAATATTTCTCAAAATTCTATAAAAAATATTACCCTTTTTGTGATTTGGCAAACTCATATTGTACTATGTTTTATTATTAATAATATGCTTCGATTTCTCTTTATATATATGTATGTACTAAACAAGAGAAAGTTGAAAACATGGTCATAGATATGAGAAAAGTTTATTAAAAAATGATTTCTATGCGCATCGTTTTCTTAGCAATTTGCTATTTCTATAATGCCACGAAAGCGAGTAAAATTCCGCATCTGCCAATTGGTTTACATTGCCGAGATCATCAGTATTAAATATAATACCTAACAAATCATAGCATTAGCACTTAATTAATATGTAAGCAAAAATACTATCCTAAACATAGCAAATAGGAAGGCAGATTAAGCCGGCAAGCAATCATAACTTTAGCCTCTAACTACTAACAAAATAACAAAAAAAATGAATACTAACATAAATTGAATGAATCAATAGTTGTGAACAATAAACAACAGAATTGAGGAAATAGTATAAACCAAAAATATTAGTAATATGTGGCTATCTTAGCAAAACTGATTATTAAGAGGTTATTTGTCATGTGGAAAATACATATTAAAGTTAAATGGTCAATGTTTGGTATGTGAAGTAAAACGATAAAAATCTTTTACATTGTTATTCGATTTTACATATATATATATATATATATATATATATAGGCAGGATACAAGAATTATGTCTGAATCTAACGTATTAGAAGAATACACGGAGCAGTTAAGCGAGCAAGCGAACGAACCGGCTAGCAAATGGGTCCATTTTCTCCGTTCTACAAATGATTCGAACGAATCCTTTGTTTGAATGAACATTTCAAAGAATTTGTTCGAACGAATGAACAATCGTTTTTTTAGTTCAGACGAATCCTTAAATAATTTTATATCAATTCGACGGAACGAGTCATTCGAATGAACAAAACCCTAAACAAATTTTAAAAATAAAAATTTGGGGGGGTAATTTTACTCTCCCATTTTATTGAATATATCATACTCACATATTACTTCATTTTAATTAGAAAAATATTAAATTTTTTATTAACTATAAAATAATGTAAAGTAGCATGATAACACTGTAATCAGATTTCACTATAACAAAATATTTTACACTTTTAAATTTTTCAAAATTTTCTGATGCCAAATTACTCCTAATAAAGTATGGAATAAAATTTGGAATCTTTGATGGGTGATAGGGTTTCAACAATATGGAACAAAAGCTTGTAAATACCGAACAAATCAAAATAAAACAGCGAAAAACTCACATGCAAATAATCACAGCACAAATAAAGAGATTTATGTGGTTTGGTGCTAATACGTACGTCCACGGTGAGGAGAGCAAAAAAAATCACTATACGGAGGAGAATATAAAGATTTAGGGTTAACAAACCAATCGGGTTTCATCCCTGGGAGACAAATTCAAGACAATATTTTGGCTACTTAAGAACTTTTCCATAGTCTCAAAAAAGTGCTGGGGCAATAATCGCTTCTTGAAGCTTGATCTTGAAAAAGCTTTTGATAAAATTGTTTGCAACTTCTTTAATAAAATGTTATGTAGACATGGGTTCAATGCTAGTTTTATCCTGAAAATCAAGAATCTCACTCAATACAACTACTTCTCTATGCTGATTAATGGCAAGGCTGGAGTCTTCTTCAAATCTGAAAGAAGTCTTCGTTAAGGAGTTCCTCTATCTCCAATTCTTTTTATTCTTGCCTTCAACTATTGGCCCATTAGCATAAACTCATTGTTCAAAAGTGATCCTAGCCTTCATTATAATGTTGGTGGTAAAATCTTGGTTACTCACCTTGCTTATGCTGATGACCTCATCATCTTTAGTAATGCTAGCACAAGTCTATTAATAGAATCAAAAATTTGATTTTTGATCTTGAATAAATGTCTGGGCTCAAAATTACTCTTTCAAAGTCCCAATTTTTTACTAGCAACAAAGTTCTGATCAGCAATATTAATAGAATCATCAACACTTTAAATATTAAACTTGGCAAACTCTCAATTCACTACTTTGGCATCCCAATTACTATTGGGCACAACAAAAATAGTAAACTTTCAAGCCTCACTGATGCCATATTTAAAAAACTTCAAGGGTGGGAGCTAAAATACCTCTCTCGGGGTGGGCGATTGGTTCTCCTCAAGTATGTCCTTAATACGATCCCCGTATATTGGCTTGAGGTAACTTCTCCTACCAATTTCATTTTCAATAAGTTAAAAGGAATTTTCAACAAGTTCCTTTGGATTCATCCTAATGTAATAAAATAATTTGGTGCTCTTGAGATCGTCTCACTTTTCCCACTTTGGAGGGAGGGCTAGGCATTAGATGTCTCTCTGCCTCATACAAAGCCTTCTCCCTCAAGATTTAGTGAAACTTCAGAACCTCTAATACTATTTGGTCAAATATCCTTTTAGCTAAATATTGTGCTAGAACTCACCTTTCTCAAACGAACTAGAAAATCACTGATTCTATCACTTGGTCTAGAATGCTCTCTTCATGAGATATTATTGAAGAAACTTTAACTTGGGATAACCTTGATAAGTCTATATCCTTTTAATATGATTGTTGGAATAATACTGAAATTTTGGCCAGAAACATTTGTAATATTAGAAACCAAATGCTAACTTTAGCTGATACCTTCAACAGTGAAAATGGGTAGAATATTAATTTGCTTTGCAATCTATTGCATGCTGATATGTTTAATAAGATTAAATGTTTAAATCCTACAATTGATCAAGTTAAGGTGGCCAATTCCATCCTTTGCTCCAATAAGAAAATTAGTCTTGCTTCTCTTTGGCAAATCTGCAGGTCCCATAATCATTCTGTTTTTCGTACTTGGATTTGGAATAAATGTATTCCAAATCTTATGAGTATTTTATTATGGCGGCTCTATAACAACTTTATTAGTGTGGATTGTAATATGCAGACTAAAGGTTACAATTTAGCCTCTAAATGCTATCACTGGTCTGATAATATTGAAACAATAAACCATGTTTTTATTAACAGCAAATCTTGCAATAGGGTTTAGGCTTCCTTAAATTTTATGCCCAATGTGGCTGCCATTCCAACGAATATTAATAGCATTTTTGTTTGGTGGCCTATGCATAAGAAAAAAATTTATTTTGGGCAATTGGTTGATAGCTATATTCTTTGGAACATTTGGAATGCGCGGAACAAGTCTAAATACTCTTAGATTCCTTTCAATGAATATAAAATTATGGAAGCTACAAATCGGATGTTCTCAAAACTATCAACAATTATAGTTTTAAAAATTTCAGCTGAAAAACTTTGAATGCTGACTATGCTAATTATGTGCTATCTTTATAATGCTTGCTGCTAGTTTTTATTACTTAGTTTGGGGGTGGCTTCTAGTAGGTTTTGGTATTTAGTTCTTTTTTTAGGTGTTTGGCTGGTGCACCCTGTTATAAATTCTATTAAATGTTGGGTGATCAACAATTATGTTATCTTATTGGCTGTTAAGGGTGCTATGTTTCGAAGCCGGGGTGATGTTCATTATAATCAGTTTGCTGGGTTGATCTCTCTTAATTTCGTTAATAGCTGGGTGCTTATTAATTTGTGTTGTTGCGCAAATAACTGCTTTAATTTGAGGATGACCTCTAGATGGTGGCTGTACTTAGCTCTTAATTTGGGTGATTGACTATTGTTGCTATTATTATTGTCCTCAATAGTTGGGTGCTCCCTAGTTCTGTTTACTTTTTGGTTGCGGTTTGTCATTTCCTTAAAATTGTTGTCATCGCTTCTGATAATCATTCTTTTGGGCTGATTTGTTTTATTAAATTTATTGCATGGTTTGCCAAGCTGTGTCTGATCATAGATAGTCCTCCTCACATTGCGCTTTATTTAATAAAAAAATTTAATAAGAGGTTTTGTTGGGGTTTAATGTTTCCTGCTAAGCGCTGGAGGCGTAACTTTTTCTCTGGATCATCAGAGTGTCTTGGTCATTTGTTTGGATTTGGTTGCCTGATTTTCACAAGCTGCTGTCGCAGATATGCTGGGATGTCGGGTTGGATTTTATGCTGGGAAGATTGGATCTCTGTAGGTGCGGATTCGCTTCGGTTCCCTGCTCGGTTTCACTGCTGTGTTTTGCTGCTATTTTGAGCGGGTCTTGTTCTTTCTGCTGTTTTTTTCTTTTGTTTTTTCCACTTTCTTGCCTTTTTCTTTGTGTCTAGAGACCTTTTAGGATACTCCCTGAGTCTCTATTGTTGGGGTTAGTTTCAGGAATTATCTTTCTAGGACTCCGTACCCTACCAGCCATAGTCATGTATATTTTTTATTGTGGAATAAAAGTGTGCCGAGATAGCTTTTCTATATATGATTATAACTATCTTTATACTTGTTGCATGCAAAAACAAAAATACGACCTAACATAAATTTTATAGGAACAAATAATTTTAATATTATTAATTTTAAATATATAAAATATGTAATATTTATAGAAACATTAGGAGAGAAAAATTGGTGTTTGAAAGTTTTAGAACTAAAAGGAGTGTTGTTTATGATGTATAACTCTACTCATTTGACCAATAAAAATATGCGAGTGAAGATGCATTATACGTGAGTAAATAGCATCAATAAAAATTCTCTCCATATAAAATTTTAAAAATTTTTTTAGGTAAATATTTTTCTAAGAATTATATGTTTTTTATGTTCACTGAACTCTTTCTATATTAACAAAAATCTCATGCACTACAACATTGCCACTATAATCCCAAAAATCTTATGATGCGCCAAATTTTTTGATGCAAGACAAGTATCTCACAAGAGGATGAGGCCCATGACTCGAGTATTTGCATAGAGAATGGTTGAAATTCGTAGGGCTATGACAGATTGTGTCATGTATAGTTGTGTTTTGCATGTTTTGACTACTATATATATTTGCTATTTTTGTTATCTTAGTGTTTCTAATGTTTAATTGTTCAAGTGTAAGTTAATTATAAATGTGTAAGAAATGTTAAGAGTCTCACAAGGAGTACTAACAGTGATTTTTTCGTCTTTAGCATTGCTAGGTCAAAAGTAGGGTTTTTGTATATCCTTTTTTTAAGCCCTTATCACATAGTTAATAAATTTGTTTCAAGAATTTTTTGCTTTGAAAGCTCTTGGTTTTGTTGTGGATGATCAAAAACCTCTATTGATATGCATAACTAGTGGGTTTCAAGGAGGGTAATTCTGTAGGAATTAAAGTATGTGTAACATTGATTAAATATATATTTCTCTTTTTTGTTTTATCTTTATAATGTTCCATATGTTATCTTTCATTTCCATTTTTTTCTTCAAAATTTGCTTCCGTTTTGCCATCAAACACCCATCCAATGAAATTTACGCAAAACTTGATACCATTTCACTTTGCTGGTCACAAATCCTCCAAACCACAAAAATGAAAAATTTAGTTTTCATAGATTCCTTGCATGTCCATAACATCTTCCAAACATTTACCAAAACCCAGCTTCATTGGCCCCACCAAACTTCTACCTGAACTTAAATGCTCATTTATGCACACATAATCATCTTCTTAATCTTCATGCCACTAAATTTGATAATAGAGCTTGTTTTCACATATCGGTACAACAACAAAAGTTGTTTACTCATCAAGTGTTTCTACCTTACTTTGTTTAATTTCTTAAAAATCTTTTTAGTGTTCTAGCGTCCTCCGTCGACACTAGCCCGTGTGCGTGTAACCTCATGCACATGTCCTCACGTCCATGCGAACAGTTGCATATGAAAGCTTGTGACGCTTCACTAATCGTCGTCCCGATTCAAATGGACGGCCCGCCCAGCCTGGTTCAACATCCGTTGACTCGATCCAACCCATCCCACGACTGTGCTGACCCAATCCGGTCCGATCCACGACCCACACTGATTTGATCCTGTGCATGTGGACAATGCAATTGAATCAGATCTAACCCGTTGAGGGCCAAATTTTGTAAGAAACACACAACAAACTTTCGAAAGCCTTTCCGAACAATCAAGAACTCTGATTTCAGTGCTATTTACATAGTTGGAAAGCTAAGAAGTTCAATTAAACTTCAGTTGCAAACAAATAGAAAGTTGAGCACTCAGTTGAGAAAGAAAAAGGCAAGAAGTTTTGACATGTGAGCGGTGATCTGTTTGCCTTCACATGAGGTAAGTTTTGCCATTTTCTTGTATTAAAAACTTTTTTGAGTGTGGAATTTACTATCAGTATTGCAAGAAACTTATATATCAAGTGCAAGTCTTGTGCAAGTTTATGTTCTTTTCTTATTATAGTGAACTCCAACATAACTAGCTAACCAATTAACTTTAAAATATATCCAAACTCTTAAGTCACCTCTTGTGAGCTTTTGTGCTATTAAAATAGCCTTTCTAGAGTATGATTAAGCTATATTTAAATTGAATTTGAAATCATTTCTAAGCACAAGCTTTTGTTATTCCATTGATTACATTACTTCATTATTTTTGATACATTTAGCACTCAAACTTTTTGTTGCACATATATTAAAGCTTCATCAAATTTATAGGAAGTATGACTAGTAATCAAGAACCAAATAGAATTGGGTTAAACTAGTGATTTGAAAGTTTAGAAATTTCTATGCAAGATTGGACAACAGTGGGCCCACAGGCAACATGGCAACAGGAGGCGCGAACAGGCAGCCCCACGGGCGCACGGGGCAGCTGTCGACGCATGGAGGTGGTCCCCAATGCGTCGTGTCAGATGATAGCGAGCCCGAACCACGCCATCCATTTCTGACAGGTGTACTGACCCAAGGCGGGCCCCACCACAATCCGCAAATCGACACGTGAACAGTTGAGTCAGCAAACAGGTCAGGCCCAAGTCGACCCGGCCCAGCCCTACATCTCCCTTCTTCCATAATAGAGCTCCTCGTCAACGAATCTAGGGCACGTGCTTTGAGCGATTTTTCGGTGACGGCCAGCTTCAGCCCACATGGCATCCGATCGGGGTTGACATGACCTTCCTAATGGTGACTGAACCAGCAGCTGAGGTAACCTAGATGGCAAGCAAACCTCAACCCTATCTAGTTACGATGCGGATGGTCTGCAAGTTGAACGAATACTGTGCATAATTGATCGAATTAGGCTTAACTTGTTCGATTAATTGCTGAATGAGTCTAACATCATGCGGAAAAGCAAGCATAAACGAAATTTGAATTGCATGCATTGAATGATTAGGATAGGAACGTCGAGTACCTGATTGGACAATGCATAACTAGAGTTCGATCAGGACTGTATGAATCAAATCGGCCTCTTCAAGTGTGGCTACCCGCCGCTGGGTCAGCATAGCCAATCCAGTGTTAGGTGCTCACTCCCCATGATCATATCGGGGTTTAGTATAATATTGTATTTATAGGCATATAAAATACACACATCCACATTCATTGCAGCATTCAAAAATACTAGAATAAGAAAGAAAATATATTCATTACAAAGATAATAATTGTTTTACAAAATCTGTTACACACTAAAAAAAATTACAACTTTAAGAAAATTAGTGTCTAAATTGCTACATCATGTATTAGCTCCTCCTCAAAGGCTTGATCCATAGATTGTTTCTGTGTGTGTGTGTGTGTGTGTGTGACAGGGCGAACCAACAAAGAAAAGAAAAAAAAATATTTAATTAGACACAAAGATCTAAGTAAGGTTTGTAGGATATTAAAATTTACATTTAAGCGATATGATTCTGCATGAGAGGCATATACAAATAAAATATAATATTTAAGTATGATATGCTTAAGATTATTAATATAATATACATATTTAAGATATGTACTCATTCTGAAAAAAAATACAGTAATATATAATATTTATTATGTTTGGCAAAGTTACGGAATAATCAAGGAGTTAGATATATCTATCTAACTATCTGTGATATAGGTTCCTGACTAACAACACATTCCTCTAAAATGCTATGTGTAGTCTCTTTATTTCTCTAGATATTAACCAGTCATGGCCTAACGTATTGTCTGTAAAGACCTGAGATTAACTTAAATGAATCAATGATACTGATTTCTGATCATTTATTTCAAATTCTGAGTATAAAATCTCATATAAATATATCAAAATAGTCAAAATTTAATAGTAATAAAAAATTACAAATAAAATAATCAAATATAAAGAATAATATATTTCATTTTATTTTAGCAAAAATATCAATAATAATATTATATTTGTTATTTATATATATATATATATATATATATATATAACAATTTTTTTTACTAAGAGTAATAATATATATATATATATATATATATATATTATTTATTGAAAGAAAAAAATTGATAGTTACAGAAATTAATAAATATATACATATATTAAAAAAAGAAAATGACAGAAATGAAAATTGCAGAACTTAGAAAATATATATATAGATAGAAAAAAAGAAATTGACAGAAATGAAAGTTGCATCAATTAAAAAATATTTATATATATAAAAAAAGAAAATGACAGAAATAAAAGTTATAGAAATTAAGAAATATATATATATATAGAAAAAAAAAAATGACAGAAATGAAAGTTGCAGAAATTAGGAAATATATACATGTATGAAAAAAAAGAAAATGACAAAAATGAAAGTTGTAGAAATTATGAAATATATACATATATAGATAAAAAAGAAAATGACAAAAATAAAAGTTGCAGAAATTAAAAATTTATACATATATAGAAAAAAATGATAAAAATATAAAATATAATAATAATAGTAATAATATTAATATTAATAATGATAATAATAACATTATTATTATTATTAAAAGAAGAAGAAATGAAAAAAATTGAAAATATTTCATTTCTTTCTCATTTCTTACCGTATATTAGCGTTGATGAGGCTTTACTGGAGGTCGGTAGGAGAAACTAATAGTAGATGAAGAAAAAGAAGGGGAGATGAGAGGAGACGAGAAAGAATGGGGGAGGAAAAGTGTAACAACTCAAGTTGTTACCCTGATCAATTAAGATTAATTTAAGTCCTAATTCTGATCTTAGTATACTAATTCAGTTATTAGAAGTTCACAACCAAGACCTAGTCCAAATCAGGAGTTAAATAGATCAAATCCTAATTTTAAAAATTTTAAGAACCCTGGAAAATGACCTAATTATTTTGACATCAGATCGAAAATCGGACTGCCATTGCGCTCATTGCCCCCAAATTAGGTAGGGGTGATGTTTTGATGGCACGGAAGTCGTCGAAATTTTGTCGAATATTTTAATATTATTTAAATACCCCGGAAAATGAGAAAATTAAATACTCGTTGGAATCGAAATCCGATTTCACCGTTGCGTTGCTCAACCCTCAATTAGCTAGGTGAATTTTTGGAGATTTTTGAAAATCATTCAATTAATCAAAATATATTAATAAAAAATAGGAAATTAACTATTAAATTAATTAAATTAAAATTCTCATGTAATTAAAATCTTTTCCTTTTCTTCTTCCCTAATAATCCCTAATCGCATGCCATACACCTCCATTCGCCCAATCGAGCGACCGAGCCTCCGCTCGTGCGGCCCATTCGCTCGATCGCTCGCCGGGATCGCTCGCCTCTCCTCCCACCACACGTCCTCCTCTCCTAGAAGCCTCCGCCGCCACGCCGCCACGCATCCGGCCTATCGGCGCATCTCCCCGCCTCGCAACATCCACCCCCTCATATTTCCTAAAGGACTGAAACCTTCATTGGTAAAATTACTGGGTGCATCCTCTTCTCTCCCTCGCACGACCTTCCTCTTCCGGCGCAAGGAGGAGTCGTGAATCCTCCATGGCCGAGCTCCGCATCCCCTTCGTTGGTATGTGAGCTGCTGGCATAATATTCCTTCTTTTAACACAAAGTCTTGGGCTGCTCAGCGCCGATCCCCTCATCCCTTGATGGATGAGGTTGTCTACCCCTTTTGGTGAGTCGTTGACCAGCTAACTGTGCAAGCTGAGCCTCTCTTTTCATTGGCTGAGCAGCCGCCTCCTTCTTCTTGGCGCCAGTTCTTCTTCCTCCGCCGTCGAACAAGGTACTCCACCTCCTACTCTCCTTACTCTAGCAATGTTTTATTCAGTATTTCAGTGAACTCTGTAGTCTTTTATGCTTAATGAGAATGAACTTCTTTCAATTAAGAGGAACTCATAGCAAAAAAAAAATCCTCTTGCGGTTGCTGATAATTGTCTATTAAAGCTAGATGTAATATAGATTTTAACAACCTGTATGTTACTTCCCATTTTGAGAATTCGCAAGATTTATAAGATTCTTTCGAAAGCATAGTATTGGTGCTATCAAATGAAACTAAATTCATAATTTCTTTTAGTTTCATTTCTACGTTCTCGACGCATTCTACTTGTTCGAATTGTCTTATGCAAACCTTCAATAGATCGATATTTTGAGTTAGGTGTTAATGATAAATTCGCCTTATGTTATTTCTTTTATCTAATATTACTTGTACCTCAGGATGTATAGTAATTGCTGTGAAACCGTTATTTTCACTTTAATTTTTCTTCTGTAGTATTCCTCTTCGATATACAACTGATTATTACTTAAAAGAAATTTTTGTATGCTTTAATTTAGATATGAATCTCTATTTGCTGATGAACTTGATCTAAGAAGATCTAAATTCGGGTTCGATCTGATCTTTCTTTAATATATGAAATGTCTTCTTTATTTTAAGAGAAAATGAGATTAGAATTTCGAATTTGAATAAACAATTTGATAAAGAGGTTTTAAAAAGGAGTCGCATGAGTTAGAACTATAATTAAATGACACTTAATAAGTGCAACGATGAGTTATGCTTGGAATTTGTTTAAGACTATAAAAATATTATAACTCAATAATTTAATCAGACCTAGCATAAAACAGCTTTAATCAGTAAAGTATATACGCAAACCATGTTATAAATTAAAAGTTTAATCAGTGCAATCTTATGAAATATTAAATATTAATGAATATTTGAAAATTCATGTCTAAAGAGATGAAGCAAACAAAAAATGAGTGTGCCTTAGATTGAGTGAGATCAAGATCAATTATAACAAATAGAATCAAATGAAAATTATCATATCTTGAATGTAGGGTAGAATCAACCAACAAAACCTATACCAAAATGTGTCAATTCTTACCCGCATTTCTTGGAGAATGATCATTTTTAATTGATCTCTAGTTTTGATTTCTTTATGAGAAACATTTCCATGGGTAGACTGTGCAAAAAAATCTCTTGCACAAAGTTTTGATTTCTTTATGAGCTGTCGTAGTGATGGAAAAAAAATGTTAAAATTTTCATAAAACTTGCGTATATGCATTTTAAACTTAGATATATGCACAAATGATATTGGGTGAATTATGATAGTACTACGGTTTTCTTTGTGCATTCGGTAGGATTCCTAATGCTTAAGGCTTATGTAAAAATCTTAGAAAAATATGTATGATGAATAAAAGAAAAACTCTACATGCTACTCCAAAATAAAATTATCAATAAATTAAAATAAAGTAAACTACTAGGTATATCTCTCATTACATTTGGGCATTAATTTATACAATATTTGCATTGTGTATAAGCATAATCCTCATTAACATATAGGTATACCTAAATACATTTTTTTGCTACACGCATTTATATATGCACGTTTACTTGAACTTATCTGTGTTGGCATGTTCCCTAGGTGCCTAGGCCGAGCCTTTCTCTTATACCAGCTTTTATTTTTCTGCTGAGTTATAACGGCTCTGTGGCTTTATGCCATTTTGTCACTCATCATGTTTTGTTTTCCCTTTGATTTAGGCTATGCTAGGGTGTTCTCTTATGATGCCTTCGCATCATCGAACACTGGGTGAGATCATGAAAATAGATGGCCACCTTCTTTACTTACAGTCTATAGCATTTCATCTTATTTATCATTGTCCAATATGTATAATAGATGAAGTGTAAAACAAAATCTGAAATGAGCTATTTAATCTGACATAAAGCTACAGCAAGGGTTATCTTGCCAACAAGCCCAATGAATTTTGCTTTACAATTTGAGCCAATTTATCAAATTCAAAGAGAGCTATCTAATGTTGTGCAAAAGCTTCTTTTATTGTATCTAAAAACATATAGCATTAAATGCATAGAATTGTTCAAACATATAATGCTCATGCAAGAGAAATTAATAATATCATATAATGTTAATTGCATAAAATTGTAAGGTAATATCAAAATGATAATAATAATTATTAGATTATTGAATCATTATTTCAAATGGTTATAATAATTTGATCAAACCAATTCTTAAAGTAATTGATTTCACTCATCAAATAATGGCACAAGAATTGAATAAATTGCACCATGAACTATATTTTATTCTAATTTTTCTTATACTCACCATACTATACAAGATTTAATTTACTTATCTCCAAGTTTAGTTTCGAGGAAGTTGTGTCTGTGAGCCGACAGTAGTTTTTAGTAAATAAGCGCATTGAGTTTTATAATGTTGTGCAAAAGCTTCTTTTAATGTATCTAAGAACATATAACATTAAATGCATAGAATTGTTCAAACATAAAATTTTATTCTAATTTTTCTTATACTCACCATGAACTACATTTAACCTTTCAAACGATTAGGGTTTGTATCATATTCAATGCATGCGCTCAGTTGAATATTAAAAGTATGAATGAAATAATGTATGACATCACATATGCTTGATATATTAAGCATCTGAACAATATTAATCAGTGAAATGAAGAGTAAAACAATGAAATGAATAGTAACAAAATTGTGAGTTAAATTGTACCTTTCCTTCTATGCAAAATAATTAAGCATTAAGCTTCATGGTATGAGATTTTTGCTTACCATGTGTAGTAGAGTCTCTTGCTTATTATTGATTATTTGTGCTTACGCTTGTAATTTGTGCATTAAATCTTGAACATGACATGTAAGACAACATTGTTTCATGAAACAAAAACTTAGAATAATTAGGACAACATTTGTATTGGGTTTAGTATTCAAGTTCATTATTGTGCATTGTAGCGCCCCGCCCCGTCGCCGTGCGCAAATGAAATAGTCATAATTAAGTTCAGTGACAGAACGGTACGCCACTCGGGGAGGAATAACCCGTCTCCCCAAAATAACTGCTGACAAAGCCCATATGAAGGGCTACTGACTCAATCTCAATGAGGGTTGAGAGCTAATACTTTAGATAAGAGTAGTATCCTTATCCTAAGTATTAAACAAATAAATATATTGGATTTATAATACAATAGGAATTCAATATATGTATAAGATATCAGCATTTCCAGTATACTGATCACATCACAATACTAAGTATAAGTAGTATATAAATAGAGTGTGAAAGCTAAAAGCAAAAATCCATAAACATTCATCACAGAAGCTGTATGAAAACATTCATCTCAGAAAAGAAAAGAAAATACATCCATAATTATTACAAACATTTACTGATTAACAGACATAGAGCTAAGTACTGAACTGAAATAAACTAAACAGAAAAGTAGTAAAATTGGAGGAGAGTCCACTAGTGCTCCACGAGCTCCTCCTGAATCTCCTGGGCGTCCTCCTGACCTAGCTCAATACAATGCTCAAGATCTAGCAAATTGCTGGATCCCAAAAGTACCACATGTTAGATAATAAGTTTAATATATCGAAACTAATCTAATAGTTCTAGTTGTTCATTTAACATTTACATAATAAGTAAGTCTGGAGAAAAACTGTAAAGGCAACTAAAAGCATAAAACTGTATTAAACTATACAAAACTGAAGTAAGATAAAGTAAAACTGAATTGTAAACTAAATACTGAAAATAAACCAAGATAGTAATGAATCTGAAACTGAGTAATCATATGTAAAACTATGTTGTATGTCACTGAAACTGTGCATTTGAATATACTACAATATTGTATGCTACTTATATGCAACCAAAATATCACTGAACTGCTATGAGTAGTACAGTCCAATGTATACATACATCCAGTTGGGAATACCGTTTACTGATGATGTCGATGCATCCTGAAATTCTCCAGTCAATGTATGTAATATTCTGTAACCCATAAATTATCATTGATACTCATACATCATTTTGATACTCACACATCATGTTATGCTCTTGCTCAGCTTCTAGCTATATGAGATAAATCCAAAATTTAGAAAATGCTTTAAAATCTGATCATAAATCCAAAGTCTCCATTGTACAGAATCCTGCTAAAAGGATTCTGACTCCTAAATTCTAATCTCAAAAATTGGTTAAAGTTGAGAGTTTACTTAAAAATTATTATCAAATCTATTAATCCTACTATACCCACTAATAATCTGAGTTTAGAAGATTCTATTTAATCAACAAGGATTTATCAAATCTATTAATCCTTACTCTAAGTAGGTGTATCCTACACAAGGCTCCAAGGATGTGATCAAAGGATCACTCAACATAAGTTGCTACCATAAGGAATTAGACATATTCTAAGTACTTTAGGTAATTCCTACTATAAGGTATCAAGTTCAACTTCTAAAATTATGAAGGATCATCTAAGTTTCTACTTCAATAAGTTACAAAAGTTCTTCCTACCTCAATGTATCATTAGTTAAGGTCTTTAACCATTTAATAATGATCATATAGCAAGACCCTTAAGATCTCACTTTTCTGCTTCTTAAGCTAACATTCAAGGTTTATTTACTAGTTTGGGTTAAAGTGGTCAGATCAGATGAATAAGATCCATCTAATCCTTTCATATTCTACAATTATGGGATGAAATCAAAGATCTTATTAGAGTTAGATCATTTCATAAATCATTATAATTTTATTATCCATTTTATGCTAATAGTCTTATATAAAAGAAAATCAAAGATCTAAAGTTTAGATTAAGATGGCTCAATCATGCAGATTTAATATTAACCTTAACACTTCTAATTTAGTTATTTAAGATCAATACTAAATCAGATGCATTATTGGAATATTGTCGATTGAATTATCTTGTAATCAAGTTAGCTGATTAAGTGATTAAATTTTAGATCTTAATCAAGACAATTAGGGTTTAACCCCTAACCTTTCTACCATTAAGACTGAAAGTTAATTTAAAGTTTAATGACAAATCAATGTGTTATTAGTATATTATTTATGGCAATTTCAGGTTTAGATTAAGTATCATCTACTTAATTAAATTATCAAAATTCTTATGTTCAATTATAGTTTAATGTGAACTAAGTACATTTAAATGTCTAAGAAAATATTAAAGTTATCTAACATACGCCCTAAGATCATAAAAACATATGAATGTAAAGATGACATAAAATCGAATGTAATTAATAATAATCAAATTCTAAATCAAACCAAATGGATTAGCACTGATTACAAATCTAAGTTTCATGCCATTTAGTTGTTTAGATATACTTATTTCATTTAAACACTTAAGATTCTACTACTTAGCATTCAGCATAAAATACATCTAAGATACATGGTAGATTTTGAGCATCTATTAAGAATGACAAAGTTTCAAACTAAATTTATATATAGAATTTTATGCTATATTCAATTTTAACTAGGGTCCTAGAGACCTTAAAATAATTCAGTCCCACTAGGGCCCCAGAGACCTTAAAATGCAAAAACAGTGAATTTTTGGCCATTTCAACCAATCCTGGGCAATTTTCAGACATTTTTGGGCATTTTTGCAATTTTGGGTGCTACAGCGCGTTGAAGCGCACTCTAGCGCGCTGCAGCGCTTCTGGCGCTGTAGCGCGCTGTGGCGCTTGTGCCGCTGGAGCGCGCTGTGGCAGTTTTAGCGCTGCAGCGCATTATGGCGCACTATGGCGTGCTGCAGCGGTCCAACTTGTAAAAAATACTATTCAGTTAATTTAATTTTCATATTTCCTAAGGTTTACCCGGTATGGCGCGCTGCTTAATTTTGGGTGCTGCAACGCCAAACGGTGTTTTTTGCCTGGACGAAACCTGTAAAGCCTATTTTCAAGCTCAAATATTCCAAAGCCAGAGCATTCCATGAGCGGTGCCATATATCAATGGAAAGGTCTTTTCGATACATTTCCATTGACACCAAAATCAGCACAAAAGAAGCATTCTAACTATACAAAAAATGATGATGAATGCAGGGGTGTGCAGAATATAAGAAAAATAGAGCAGTTTTTTGTGATGCTTTTAAGAGCTTTAATGGATTCCATACATGCTATGGACTTCTAAAGATACATTCAAGCATAATATCAACATGGAGAATGAAAATGAGTATAAGGAGGGTGAACAAACAGGTACCTTTAGACCTTGAAAGGAGAGGAAGAGGGTACTCTGCTTTCTTCAAGACCTTGGAGAGGAGCCTTCTCCTTCAGCACAAGTGCAGTAATGGAGAATAAGAAAGAGGAAGGTTCAGCAAGAAGAGGAAAGAGGAGCTAAGATCCCTTCTTAAAGAAAGGAGGAAGATAAAAATGAGGATATGGCCTATAGAGGCTAGGGGTGAGGGAAGAAGAGATGGCTCTCAGCCATCTCTTGTATGACATGAAGGGAGGGGTGCCGAATGGAGAGCATGGTCAGCCAACTAGGATGCCAGTTAGGAGAGAGGCGGGAGAAATTGCAATTTAAGGAATAATTAAGCATTATTCCTAATTTTTAATTTATTAAAAATTCAGATTAAATACACATGCTCCGAAAAATCCCAAAAATTCACCCTTAGCTAATTTGGGGGTGAGGAATTCAATGGCGAAGTTGGAATTTGATTCTGATGACGATTTAATTATTCTATTTTTGACACATTAAATTATATTAAAATATTCGTGAAAATTTGACGACTTCCAAATGCGTCCAAAACATCACCCTTAGCTAATTTGGGGTGATGATCGCAACAGCAAAGTTAGATTTTGATTTTGAGGTCAAAATAAATACCTCAATTTTCTAATTAATTAAATATTTAAATATTCTAAAATAATTGATTGAGCTCTGAATTGCTCCAAACCTTCAGGGTTTGATTCTAATGACTAGCTGAACTTAATGTAATAATAATTATGATATTATTAAGCTAAAATTAAGCTGGGTAACAACCTTGGGTTGTTACATGCTCATTTATCCTAATGGATAGGGGTAAGGAAAAATAAGGGATAACTTAGCATTACTCATTGAGAAGTGTAGTGTTAAGTTTGGGACCCATACAATCTTGCAGACGTGCTTGACACCTCAGCTACTTTTGGACGTGTCCACGAAAGCAAAAGTAAACTAACTAAAAGATGCTGCATTTATAATTACTGCCTATTTAGTCATGTTGTAGTGTTCTATTTTGCCCTAGCTCAAAAAGCTTTTGGGAATTCTGTTCTGCCTTAGCTGAGAAATGCATTGGGAAAATGCTAGGCCTGATTGACCAATTTCAAATATGGTAGTTTGTACATACCTATTTTGGTTTTATTTATAGTTTACTAATTTATGTTACTTCAATTAGTTTTACCTTACTTGTTCACTCATATATTATAGGATACTAGATTTTATTGCTGCTTATTATATGTATTACAATCAGATTGGTTACTTTAACTTGCATATGTCATATGATCATTAGCAAGCTTAGGTTATAGTCTTTTTTTTTAGTACCTTTACTTATTGTATTTACATATGTATGCATGGCCTTGATTTAGATTTCATTGAGGTATGCCTTTTGTCTCATTCTTGCTTAGTTATAAATATTGTATTTATAACTTACCATTCCAGTTGTATGCTTGCTGCTACTATGCTAGATAGTATATTTTGTGTTGATTAAGTAAAATGGTGATATTAATAATTCATCGAAAATATTCAGCCTAAAATATACTTAGACAATTGTCTAATAAGATTTTTCTTTTTTGGCTGGGGCCCTAGCATTATGAAATTGACAATGTCAGAATCTGATCAGTTTGAGGATCCAGTATATGTTGTAGAGCCACTTCAGGAGGAGCATCAGTCCAGAGTTGAAGAACCTTAGTTTTGTCTTTTTCTTTCAGTAAGAATGAGCGATATTTTTCTTTCATTTAAGTTTTATTTAAAGTTAATGTGATAATTCAGATATTGTATTTTCTTTTACTACATTATTTTATTCTGAGTTGTATGGCTTATATGTATTATTATAAAACTGGATATATTATTTTACCTTTTTTGCTTCCACACTCTGAGATGTTATTTACTTAGTGATAGATTTTTCTTTGCTTATATTTAACGCCCCGCCCCATCGCCGCGCGTAATAGAGATAATCATAATCAATTTCGGTGGCGAAGTGGTGCGCCACTCGGGAAGGAATTTCCAATCTTCCCGAATATCTAAAACAAAATTTGTCTGAAGGGCTGCTAACTCAACCCCAAAGGATGATCGAGAGCTAATACTTAAAATAAGAGTAGTATCTTTATCCTAAGTATTAGACAAATACATATATTGGATTTATAATATAATATGAAGAATCCAATATATATATAAAATATTAGCATTTCCAGTATGCTGATCATATCACAATACTAAGTATAAGTAGTATATAAACAAAGTGCAAAAGCTAAAGCAAATATCCAGAAACATTCATCACAGAAGCTAAACGAAACATTCATTTTAGAAAAGAAAAGAAAACACATCCAGAATTATTACAAATGGTTTACCAAAATACAAGAAATGAGTCTAAGTGCTGAACTGAAATAGTAACTAAGCAAAACAGTAAAAGTTGAAGGTGAAATTTGCTTTGGCTCCGCAAACTCCTTCTGAGCCTCCTGAACGTCCTTCTGACATGGCTCAAGCTGCTCAAGATCTAGCAATTTGCTAGATCCCAAAAGTACCACACGTTAGACAATAAGTCTAACACATCGAAACTAATCTAAACTGTTCTAATTATTCAATTAACATTTAAATAATGAAAACAAAACTATAAAAATATTGTACAGGAAACTAAAAGTATAAAACTATATAAAACTATACAAAATTGAAGTAAAGTAAAGTAAAACTAAGCTGTAAACTGAATACTAAAAGTAAATAAAAATAGTAATGGATCTGAAACTGAGTAATAACCTGTAAAACTATGTTGTATGTCACTGTAGTCATGCATTTGAATATGCTATAATACTTTATGCTACTGATATGCTACTGAAGTATCACTAAACTGCAATGTATATATAGTCTATCGTCTACATATATTCTATTAGGAAATATAGTTTACTATGATGCCTAAACATCCTGAATTTTCCTTGTTGATATATGCAACTTTCCATAATTCATATATAAAATCACTGATACACTTACCCATGCTTATGCTTATACGCATGTTTCTAAGACTACATGTCTTAAAATCCAAAAATCCAAAAAATGTTTCAAAATTAGATAATGAAGCAAATGTCTCCATTGCGCAAAATCCATCTAATTAGATTCTAACTCCTCGGTCTAATTTTCATGATTGGTTTTACTTAAGATCTTACTTAAGATTATCAGTTGGAAAGGTTGTATACATGGTTGTATGTTTCCAAGAAGGGTGAACTTTAAACTTAGTTTGTTTTAAACTGCACTTATGGACGTGCACGATGATAGGAGGCAGAACCCGGTTGTAATTTATATCTCAAACTCAGCTATTAAATACCCTAACTATAAGCATACTTAGTGTTCTACGTAAGATGGCTTGAGATATTTAGTTTGTTTTAAACTGCACTTATCGAAGTGCACTATGATAGGAGGTAGAACCTGGTCGCAGTTTATATCTCTAACTAAGAATCTAGTTCACAAATTGTAACACTCTTAGTCTTTGAAGATTTACTCTAATAGGACTGTATTCGTCTATTCCCTCGAGATAGCACCTTATCATAAGTCCACATTGGAGTGCCTCAACCGATCCTGGATATTGCTGAAGTGACTCAGCAACATGGATATGCACAATCATATCCAACTAATAATTTGGGTTCTAGCAATTTATTTAGCAACCAAGGATTTACCAAAGCTATGAATACTGACTCTAATTAGGTGAATTATACACAAGGTTCTAAGATTATGACCAAGAGGTCACTCAATATAGGTTACTACCACATGGGAGGAATCTCATTCTAAGAACTATGGGTGATCCTACCACAAGGGTTTATGATCAATCTTCTAAGGCTAAGAAGGATCATCTAAGTTCCTACCTCAAGATGCAATAATAAATTCTTCCTACCTTAATGTGTTAACATTTTGTTAAGGATTTCAATTACATAAAAATTCTATTATAAGATCATCAAGATCTTACACATCTAACATTTAACTTAATAATTTGCATTAAGATCATAAGTTACATTTGTTAAGTCTGAATTGGTTTAATCAGATCAGATGGTTAGACCCATCTAATCACATCCTATACTTCAATTATGGGATAAAATCAAGAATATTATTAGAATTAAATCTTATTATAAATTGTTACAATTTTATAATTATTCTTATGCTAAGGATCTTATATAGGAGAAAATTAGAAACTCAAGCTTAAGTCCAGATAGGTAATCACATAAATTCTTTTAATAATCTTAGCACATAATACAATATATTTAAATTCAATATCAAATTAGATGTATTATTAGAATTATGCAAGTTGAATTATCTTTCAATCAATGTTACTTGATTAAGGTAATTAAGGTTTAGATCTTAATAAAGACAAATTAGGGTTTAAATCTTAGCCTTACCAAAATTAAGACCAATAGTTGATTTATAGATCAATGAGAAATCAATGTATTATGAGCATATTATTGATGACAAATTTTAGATTTAGGTTAAGTATCATTTACTTAATCAAGGTCTTAAGATTCTCATATTCAAATATAGTTTAATGTCAAAATTAAGTAAATCAAGGTGTCCAAATCAATGTTAAAGTTCTCTAACATACACCATAATATTATGAAAGCATAGGAACATAAAGTGACAGAATAGAAGGTGATTAAGGATAATAAAATTTTAAATCAAACAAAAGGGATTAGCACTTAATTATAAATCTAAGGAACTTAAGTTTTATGTAATTTGGTTATTAAGATCTATTTGGTCAATACAGGCAATCAAAGATTCTATCATTTAATATTTGGCACAAAATATTTAAGACACATAAGGGATTTTAGCACATACTATAAAGGATAAATTTTCACATTTGAATTTTACTTATAAATTTGTACAATACTTAATTATACTAAAATTAGGTTCAAATTTGATATATTTTGGCCCCATTAGGGTCCTAGGGCCCTTAAAATGCAAAAAATATGAAATTTTCGCCATTCCGGATAGTTCTAGATAGTTCCAAACAATTATGGGCGCTACTGCATGCTGTGGCACCTTCTGGCCAAAAGCCAGGCGCTATGATTTGTTGTGGCGCGCTGTGGCGCGCTACAACGCTTTTAGGCGCTATTGCGCGCTGTGGAGGATTGCAGTGTTGTGGCGAAAAACTTTCTGAAATATGGGTGCTGTGACGCGCGGCAGTGCTTTTAGGTGCTGCGGTGCACTATGATAGAAATCAGTGTGGTGGCACGCTGCAGCGTGTTTTTTGGTGCTACGACGTGGCCAATTTGAGAGCTGGGTGCTATAACGTCTGATTCCTCGAGGTGCAGACGCTACGGCGCACGCAGCGCTTTCAGGCACTGCGACGCGCTACTAGAGATTTCATTTAATTTCATCAAAAATATTTTTATGCTTTATCAAACTATTATGCTACTACGGTGGGCTATAGCAGACCCAAACTCAAAACTTTGGGCGCTGCTGAGCGCCTGACAGTGATTTTGCATGTGCGAAAATCGTGATGGGTCTCCTTTCACACCCAAATACTCTCAATACAGAGCATTCCATGTGCGGTGCCATATATAGATGGAAATGTCATTCTGAGACCTTTCCATTGATACCAAAATTGGTATGAACGAATCATATTAATAATATAAATAGTTAAGTTAAAGCTTAGGATACAAAAATCAAACAACTTTAACTGCATTTTAAAAAGGAGAAAATGGAGCTTCGATAAGATTTATTGAGTCTGATTGAGGCTTGACGATCATCTTAGAATCCATACTGCAACTATTTGATATGGCATTCACAATATTTTGATAAATTGTGAAGAGAGCACAAGGAAGAGTAAACAAAAGGGTACCTTGGTTAGGATGAAGATAACTTTATTTTTTTCCTCAAGAACTTTGGAGGAATGAACTCCTTCTTCTTCAGCAAGCACAGCAAGGAAGGAGGGAGGAAGAGCTTCAGCTGAGCAGCAAGCAAAAGAAGGAGGAGACTGAGCTCCATTTTAAACGAGGAGAAGGAGAGGTGATAGGACATGGGCTAGGGAGAAGGGGACGGGGGCTCTGCCCCTTGCGTATAGGAGAGGGAGGCGCCGAAAGTGGGGAGAGGTAAGGCACCGAATGGAGCCAGGAAAAACAAATAAGAAAAATGGATTTTCTTAAATAAATAATTATTTATTTATTTTTTTAATTTTTTATTTGTTAAAAATTTAGATTTAATAAGCGCACTCCGAAAAATTCCAAAAATTCACCCCTAGCTAATTTGGGGGGTGAGGAATTCAACAGCAAAGTCAGATTTTGATTTTAACAATTATTTAATTATTCTATTTTCCAATGCATTTAATTACATTCAAATATTTGTGAAAATTCAATGACTTTCAAACGCGTCCAAAATATCACCCCTAGCTAATTTGGGGGTGACAATCGCAATGACGAAGTTGAATTTTGATTTCGAGGTCGAACTAAATACCTCAACTTTCTAATTAATTAAATATATTAAAATATTCCAAATATTCGATTTAGCTCCGAGTCGCACCAAATCTTCAGGGATTGGCTTTAATGACTAGATGAACTAAACTGAATGATAATTAAGATGTGATTAAGTTAAAATTAGGTTAGATAACAACCTTGGGTTATTACATTATATCCTGAGCACATCCTTCCCTTATTAGTGGATTGGGGATTATACCGAATCCAATAATAAGTGAGTGCTTTGCCAGAGTGGTACACCGCCCTTAGTTTAATGATTATTGACTTGGGGGCGGGGTGCCACAAGAAGAGAGTGGGGAGGGGATGAGAAAATGGGAGGGGGTGGGGGTGTATTTATAAACTTTTTTAATTAATTAACTAATTAATTTTCTCTCTCATCCATTATTTAAATGTGAACAAATTTATCATCTTTTTCATAAATGCTTTAAGTGTTTAATTTGGCCTTCTCTTCCTTATTCTTTTCTCTTTTTCTCTCTCCTCTTTCTCTCTTCTCTTACTCTCTTCCATTTCTTTTTTTAAAATTAACAAAACTTAACACGAAGATGTAACTTAATGAGAAAAACACACTCGTGCAAAATTTTTTTTATTTGGAGGAATATTTTATTTTTTATTAAATTCTGAAGATAAAAACTTCAAAAATTAATTATGGTCAATCCAGAGCTCTAAATTCGACGAAACTTTTTTTGCAGCCTTTTTATAATATTCTTAATATAACGACACTAAAATAGTTGAATTTGAATTTCTATTTAACTTTTCCAATTTACTGAATTTAAATAATTCAAAAATTAATTTAGTAGTATTAATTTTCTAAATTGCTCCAAAACTTGGGCATTACTATCACAAAAAAATACTCTATACAACGTTATTTTTAGTTTTCCCTAATTTTGAAGTCACTCGGGAATCTGATTTTTGAGTTGGGTTTAGTCCTAATTATCCTTGCAACGACTTGGGTCGTTACATCAAGTTAGGTTACAAAATGGTGGAATTGAGATCAGGAGGGTGCTGGGGTCCTTATTGGAAGCCTAGAGCGGCAGGATAAGGCGGCGGAACACCACCTGGTGGATGGTGCACCGCGTGTGGGCTTCGCATGACACACACTGGGGACGAAAGGCACTAATCGTTTGATCAGCGATCAAACGGTCCAGATCCGCTATTTGATTCAAACGGCAACGGCACGGCACAGATCAAGTTTATACAACATAGTTAGGTAATTTAATAATAATAATAATAAATTATTTTCTTAATTGATTTCTTAATTAAAATTAACTAATTAATTATATTCCAAAAAACTATAATAAATCATTCTGAGCTCATTGAAGGGTGAGGAATGAACGACGAAGTCCAATTTTGATTTCAACGAGTATTTAATTTTCATATTTTCGAGGGTATTTAAAATATATTAAAATATTTGACGAAAATTTAATGACTTCCAAATGCTTTCAGAACATCACCCCTACCTAATTTGGGAGTGATGAATGCAATAGCGAAGTCAGATTTTTGATTTGAAGTCAATTTAGATAGATCAAATTCTAGGGTTCCAAAATTTCTAGAATCAGGCTTTGAGCCATTTGACACCTGGTTTACCAAAACTTCAGAGTGAGCTCCTAATGACTTATTAAGAGTTTTAGAACCAAGATCAGGACTTAGTTAAGTTTTGATTAACTAGGGTAACAACCTTAGGTTGTTACAGTAAATGACTGTAAGTAACAATAAAAAGGTGATAAAGTAGTAAGAAAAGAGGAAAGCTAGTGCAACCTGCATCATCTATATAACAAAGCATATACAACTATATTAACAAGTGTGTAATAAAAGCATTAAGGAAATATGTACAAATTAGCATATGCTAAGTAACATAAGTGAAAGTAAAGAGAGCATAAATATAAGTGATAACAACATACACTGCAAGTAAGTAAGTAAGAAAAGGAGCTGTAAATACAGGTGAACTTATAATATATATAAGTAAAGTAAATCTCAGTTATAAAAGATTGAATTTAAAGTAAAAGGTTGTCATAAAAGATTGATTAATCATAGTTAGAATATTGTTATAAAGCATCTATATAGTGCCCCGCCCAGTCGCCGCGCGCAAAAAGAAGTAATCAATTGGCGATAGAGTGGTGCGCCACTAGAGAAGGAATTTTCCATCTCCCCGAATAGCTAAGAATGACACTGATGGCTGCTGACTCAACCCCAAAGGGATTTAAAATACAACATGAAGAATTTAATATATGTATAAAATATTAGTATTTCTAGTATGCTGATCACATCATAATACTAAATATAAGTAATATATAAATAGAGTGCAAAAGCTAAGCATACATCCAGAAATATTTATCATAAAAATTAAATGAAAACATTCATCTTAAAACAAAAAAGTAAATACATCCAAAAGTTATTATAAACAGTTTACTGAAATAATGCTGAAATAAAGTTTAAGTACTGAACTGAAATAACTAATCAAAAATAGTAAAGCTGAAGGAGAAATTTACTAAGACTCAACGAACTCCTCCAGAACCTCCCGAACTTCCTCCTGACCTGGCTTAATAAGCTGCTCATGATCTAGCAAATTGTTGGATCCCAAAAGTATCACATATTAGATAATAAGTCTAATACATCAAAACTAATCTAAACAGTTCTAATTATTTACTTAATTTTTAAATAATGTAAAACAGAGCTATAGAAAAGCTATAAGTAACTGACTATCTAAAACTATATAAAACTAAAATAAAGTAAAGCTGACAGTATATTGAATACTAAAAAAGAATAAAAATAGTATATGATCTGAAACTGAATAAATAGCATGTAAGACAATATTGTATGCCACTGAAGTCATGTAGCGCCCCACCCCGCACCGCGCGCAAATCGTACATTCCAGCGGCGGAGCGGTGCGCCACTCGAGGAGGAATGGTCCGTCTCCCCGAATAGCTGAACACTAAGCCCATTTAAAGGGCTGCTGACTCAACCTCAAGAATGGTTGAGAGCTAATACTTAAGATAAGAGTAGTATCCTTATCCTAAGTATTAGACAAATACATAAATTGGATTTAGAATACCATAAGAATCCAATATATGTATAAGTAAGTTGATCACATCACAATACTAAGTATAGGTAATATAATACAGAGTGTGAAAGCTTAAAGCAAACATCCAGATACATTCATCACAGAAGTTGTATGAAAACATTCATCTCAGAAAAGAAAAAAAAATACATTCAGAATTATTACAAAAAATTTACTGAAATACTGAAATAAAACTAAGTACTGAACTGAAAATACTAAGCAGAAAGTAAAACTAAAGGAGAGTCCATTAGAGCTCCACGGGCTCCCCCTGAATCTCCTGGGTGTCCTCTTGACCTGTCTCAATATACTGCTCAGGATCTAGCAAATTGCCGGATCCCAAAAGTACCTCGTGTTAGACAATAAGTCTAACACATCGAAACTAATCTAAACAGTTCTAATTATCCATTTAACATTTATAAAATTATATCTGCAGAAAATGCTGTAAAAATAACTGAAAGCATAGAACTATATAAAACTATACAAATAAGGTAAAACGGAACTATAAACTGAATACTGACATAACTGAAATTGTAATACATCCAAAACTGAGTAATCATGTGTAAAACTATGTTGCATGTCACTGAATATGTGCATCTGAATATGTCTCAATACTGTATGTACTGGTATGCAACCAAATATCACTGAACTATCATGAGTAGTACGGTCCAATGTATACATACATCCGGTTGGGAACTGCAATACCGATGCATCCTGATATTCCCCAGTCAATGTATGCAACATTTCGTAACTCATAGATCATCACTAATACTTAGACATCTTTCTGATACTCACAAATCATGCTTATGTTCATGCTTATGCTTTTAACTGTATGAGATAAAATCCAAAGAAATCCTGAAAATGCTTTGAAATCTGTTAATGAATCCAAGGCCTTCATTGTGCAGAATCCTGCTAAAAGGATTCTGACTCATAACGTTCAACCTCGATAATTGGTTAAAGTTGAGAATTTTCTTAAAGATCATCAAATGAGATGATAGTATACACATATCTAGCATGGCTGCAAGAAGGGGGGTTCTTAACACTTAGTTTGATTAAGCCACCCTAACGAAGCGACCTTCGATAGGAGGCATCACCCGATGGCGATTTGTATCTCAAGCTAAGTCATTAAGATACTCAACTCACAATCATACTTAGTATTCTAAAGAAGGTGACTTGAATTACTTAGTTTGTTTAAGCCACACCTATTGAAGTGATCTTCGTTAGGAGGTATCACCCGATGGCAATTTGTATTTTAATCAAACTAAGGAAGGAGTCCCTACTTATAACACTCTTAGGATTAATTGATTTACTCTGAGCGAGGTTATATCCGCCTAAGCCCGTAGGATAGCACAAAGATAAATCTCACTTAGAGTGACTCAACCACTCCTGAATACTACTGAGTTAACCCAATACTATGGGTATACCATACTACACAATTCAATGATCTGGGTTCAGAAAACTCTATTTAATCGCAAGGATTTATCAAAACTACCTCTCCCTCTTATGGATGGGTGAATCCTACATAAGACTCCAAGGATGTGATCAAATGATCACCCAATATAGGTTGCTACCGCAATAAATAAGTCACACTCTAAGTAATTTAGGTGATTCCTACCACAAAGTATTAAGCTCAACTTCTAAGGTTATGGGGGATCACCTAGGTTCCTACCTCAATAAATCACAATAGCTCTTCCTACCTCAAGATATCATTAATTAAGGTATTTAAACATTTCAAGGATGATCCTAAGCAAGATCCTTAAGATCTCACTTATCTACTTCTTATGCTAATATTCAAGTGGTTAAATCAGATGATTCATTTGATCCTTTTCTATTCTACAATTATGGGATGAAGTCAAGGATTTATTAGAGTTAGGTCATTTCATCAATCATTATGGTTTTAGTTCCATCTTATACTAATTGTCTTATATAAGAGAAAATCAAATATTTAAAGTTTGGATTCAGATAGTTCAATCACACATATTCAATAATATTCTTAGCACTTCTAATTTTATGATTTAAGATCAATATCAAATCATATACATTATTGGAATAATGTCCATTAAATTATCATACAATCAAGTTAATTAATTAAGTGATTAAGGTTTATATCTTAATCAAAAAAAGCTAGGGTTTAACCCTAACCTTTCTATCATTAAGACCAATGTTAATTTAAAGGTCAATGACAAATCAATGTATTATTAGTGTGTTATTGATGTTAAACTTCAAGTTTGGATTAAGTATCATCTACTTAATCAAGTTACCAAGATTCTTATGTTTAAGTTTAGTTTAATATCAATTAGGCACATTTAAATGTCCAATTAAAAGTTAAAGTTTTCTAATCATACCTTCTAAAATCATAAAAGCAAATAAAGGAAAAGGTGACATAAATAGTGATTAGTGCTAATCAAATTTTAATTCAAACCAAGGGGATTAGCATTTCATCACAAATCCAAAAGACTTAAGTTTCGTGCCATTTTAGTTATTATGATACACCTATTTAATTCAAGTACTTAAGACTCTATTGCTTGGCAATAGATACAATACATTTAAGCTATATGATAGGTGTTGAGCATTTGATAATAATAATAAAATTTCAAACTTGATTTTAACATACAATTTTATGCAACGCTCAATTTTAGCTAAAATAGGTTCAGATTTAGTATATCTTAGCCCCACTAAGGTCCTAGGGGTCTTAAAACACCAAAATAATTGAGTTTTGGCCATTTCAGCCAAGACTGGGCAGTTTTACAAAATCTAAGAAATTCATCACAAATCCAATTACAAACGTTATGACCCGCTGCAGCGCGCTATGGCGCGCTGTACCGGTTCATTTTGCAAAAACCACTATTCAATTACTTTCATTAAATGATTTTATAATTTTTGTGAAATTACCGCTGCAGCACGCAACCACGCGCTGTAGCGGTCCATTTTGCAAATCTACTATTCAATTAATTTATTTTGACAAGTTCCGAAATATGTCCGCTATAGTCCGCTGCAGGCCGCTGCAGCGCGCGACCGCGCGCTGTAGCTGTCCATTTCACAAATTACTATTCAATTAGTTTAACATGCATTTTTATATGTTTACCCTAAGTTTTCTTGTCCACTGCAGCCCGCGGTAACCCACTGTAGCGCGCTACAGCGCGCTGCAGCGGCAAACGGTGATTTCACCAGGTGCGAAACCCGTGATGGCCATTTTTTGAGCTTAATTACTCTCCATCCAGAGAGTTCCATGAGTTGTGTCATATATCAATGGAAAGGTGTTTCCAATACCTTTCCATCGACACCAAAATCAGCATAAACGAAGCATCCTAGCTATACTAAAAATGATGATGAATACAAGGGTATGCAGAATAGTTGAAAAATAGAGCATATTTTTGTGAGTTCTTAAGGGCCTTAATGGCTTTCATGCATGCATATGGACTTCCAAGGTTGCATTCTAACATCATAACATCATAAGAAAGATAAGGAGATGAGCAAGAGGGTACCTTTAACCTTTGGAAAGAGTAGGGGATAAAGACTCCTTTGCTTTCTTTAGGAACTTGGAGGGAGCTTCTTCAAGGTACAACAATAGAGCAGCAAGGGAGAAGGAAGGTGAGGAAATTTTCAGCAAGAAGAAGGGAGGAGGCTGAGCTCTCCATTTAAAGGAGGAGAGGGGAGGGGAGGCCTCATCATGGCTAAGGGGCTAGAGGGGTAGAGTCATCATACTTGAGCATTAATGGGGCATGGCTTAAAGAGGAGGGAGGGTATGGCCAGCCGAATGAAGATCATGACCAGCCAAAAAATGGAATACAAAATGGGGAAATTGCAAATAGGGGATCCAAAGATTGCTTATTTATTTTTCTTATTTTTCCAAATTATTTAAAAATTCTGATTTGACGACTTCCAAACGCGGAAAAATCCCAAAAATTCACCCCAAGCTAATTTGGGGGTGCGGAATTCAACGGCAAAGTCGGATTTCAATTCCGATGATTATTTAATTATCCTATTTTTCGATGCATTTAATTATATTAAAATATTCGCAAAAATTCGACGACTTCCAAATGCGTCCAAAACATCACCCCTAGCTAATTTAGGGGTAACGATCGCAATGGCCAAGTGGGATTTCGATTTCGAGGTCAAAATAAATACCTCAATTTTCTAATTAATTAAATATTAAAAATAATCCAAAATATTGGATTTAGCTCTGAATTGCTCCAAACGTTCAGGGTTTGGTTCTAATGACTATATGAACTTAATGTAATGGTAATTATGATATGATTAAGCTAAATTCAAGCTGGGTAACAACCTTGGGTTGTTACAAGTCATGCATCTGTATATGCCACGATATATATGCCATTAATATGCAACTGAAATACCACTGAACTGCTATGAGTCGTACGACTCAATGTCTACATACATTCGATTATGAAATATAATTTACTATGATGTCGTTTCATCCTAAATTTCCCTGTTAATGTATATAACATTCTATAACCCATAAATCATCCTTGATACTCATATATCATGCTTAGGTTCATGCTCATGTCTCTACACTACATGTCTTAAAATTCAGAAATCCAAAAAATACTTTAAAATCAGATAATAAATCAAATGTCTCCATTGTGCAAAATCCATCTAAATGGATTCTGACTTCTAGTTCTAATTTAAATAATTTATTTTACTTAGGATTTTACTTAAAATCATCATTTGGAAAGGTTGTATACACATATTTGGTATGTTTTCAATAAAGGTGAATTTAACACTTAGTTTGTTTGAAGCCACACCTATCAAAGCGATCTTCGATAGGAGGTATCACCTGATGACAATTTTTATTTCACTCAAACTAAGCTGTTAAATACCTTAATTATAAGCATACTTAGTGTCCTAAAGAGGGTGAATTGAGTCACTTAGTTTGTTTGAAACCACATCTATGGAAGCGATCTTCAATAGGATGTATCGTCCGATGGCAATTTTTATTCAAACAAACTAATGATCTAAGTCCCTAATTATAACACTCTTAAGATTGATCGATTTACTCTAAGCGGGATGGAATCGCCTAAACTCGCATGATAGCACACAGATAAATCCTACTTATAGTGACTCAACCAAAACTAAATAGTGCTGAATTGATCCAGCACTATGGATATACACTACTATACTCAACTAATAATCTGAGTTCAGTCAATTCTATTTAATCCACAAGGATCACCAAAGTTATGAATTAAGACTTCATTGAGATGAATCCTACACAAGGTTCCAAGGATGTGACCAAAAGGTCACCCAATATAAGCTACTACTATATGAGAGGAATCTCATTACAAGTACTTTAGGTGATACTACCACAAGGTTCTAAGATGAAACTTCTAAGGTTAAGAAGGATCATCTAGGTTCTTACCTCATGATGTCATAATAAGTCCATCCTACCTTAATGTGTTAACATTTGTTAAGGCTAATAATATTACCATATAAAACCTAATGTAAGATAATCAAGATCTTACATATTCAATATCTATGCTAAAATTCATAAGTTTTATTTATTAAGTTTATTTTGATTAGATCAGATGGGTAAGCCAATTTGATCAATACCTATACTACAATTATGGGGTATAATAGAGAGTGTTATTAAGATTTGATCTTGTAATAAATCAACATAGTCTTATAATTATCATCATGCTAAGAGTCTTTTATAAGAGTAAATCAAAGATCTTAAGGTACATGTCTAAATAATAAATCACATAAGTTCCTTTATGATCTTAGTACTTCTAATTTAATATTCTTAAAATCAATGTCAAATTAGATGTATTATTGAAATTATGCAAATTAAATTACCTTTTAATCAAGTTGATTGATTACGTGATTAAAGATTTAGATCTTAATAAGATAGGTTAGGGTTTAACCTCTAGCCTTACTAAATTAAGACCAATAGATTTATAGATCAATGACAAATTAATGCATTATTGGTGTATTTTTGATGGCAAATTTTAGATTTAGATTAAGTATCATTTAATTAATCTAGTTCTTGAGATCCTTATGTTCAAATATAGTTTAATATCAAATTAAGTAAATCAAGGTGTCCAAATCAACATCAAAATTCTCTAACACACATAAACATTATATTGACTAAAATATTAAGTAATTAAGGCTAATCAAATCTTTCAATTAAACACAAAAATGGATTAGCACTCAATTACAAATATAAAGCAATTAAATTCCATACAATTTGGTTATTAAGTTCTACTTGGTCACACAAGAAATTAAGGATTCTAATATTTATATTTGGCACAAAATATTCAAGCAATTCTATATGAGATTTAAAACATGACATTTAGAATAAAATAGTGGATTTTCCATTAAAATTCACCTCCACATTCATACAATGCTTAATTTTATTAAATTCAAGTTTTATTTTGATATATTTTGGTCCCATTAGGGTCCTAGAGTCATTAGAATGTGAAACATCACAAATCCGAGCAATTCCTAACAGTTCTGGGCACTTTCAGACATTTTTGGGCGCTACGACATGCTGTAGTGCTCTACGGTGAGCTGCAGCGACTTCAAGCACTGCGGCAGATTTCAATACTGTGGCACAGCGCAGTGCTTTTAGGTGCTGCTGCAGATTTCAGCGTTGCGTCGCGCCACAGCGCTTTCAGGCGCTGCGGCACGCTATGGCGCCAGAGTTCCCAAGAGCTGGATGCTACGGTGCACGGTAGCACTATCTGGCAAAGAGCTAGTGCTACGGCATGTTGTAGTGTACTGCGACATGCTATGGCGGATCCAATTCAAGACTCGGGTGCTACGGCCCGCTGTAGCGCCCGACAGTGTTTCGCCTGTGCGAAAATCGTAACGGGTCTCCTTTCGCATTCAAATACTCCCTATTTTGGGAACCTCACCTATGGTGCCATATACCTATGGAAAGGTCTTTTCGAGACATTTCCACTGATACCTAAATCAACCTAAAGTAATTATTTTAACTATGCAAACAATAGAGCTAAAGGACTAAGTATACAAAAATACTACAATTTTGATTGTGTTTTAATGTAGAACTTGAGCTTCGATCGGACTCATTGAGTCCGATTGAGGCTTAATAATCATACATAGAATACACACAACAGTTAATCAAAATACCACTCATAATACTTTGAGAAATCTGATGGAGAGAGCAGCACAAGGAAGAGTATATCGAAATGGTACCTTGGCCTTGGAAATGGAAGAAGATGACTTTTGATTTCCATAAGAACTTGGAGGATGGAGCTTCTTCTTCCATGGCTTAGAATGGAGCTTGGGAAGAGGGAGGAGCTTTTAGCTTTGTGTAAATTGAGAGGATGGGGGCTGAGCTCCATTTTATAGGAGAAGGAGAGCTTGGATTCAACAAATGGAAGGCATGTCTCATGCATGGAAAGAGCCATGCCCTTTCCCATCGATATAGCATGGGGGAGAAGAGGGGATTTTGTGTAGAAAAATGGAGAAAGGTAGGAGAGGGCTTCCTTGCGTGCGTAGGTAAGGAAAGAAAAGTCACAGGAAATGGGGAGGGGAAGGTAGGCAGGATCCAGCTAGGGGGAAAAATAAAATGGAAATAAGAAATTAAATAATTAATTTTCTAATTCCAAACTAACCCAAATTTTCTAATTAAAAATTAGGTGAATAAACAAGCTCCAAAAAATTCTAAAAATTTACCCCTAACTAATTCAAGGGTGAAGAATTCAACAGCGAGTCAGATTTCAATTCCGACGATTATTTAATTATTCTATTTTTGGGGTATTAATTACATTAAAATATTCGTGAAAATCTGATGACTTCCAAACATGCCCAAAACATCGCCCCTAATTAATTTGGGGGTGACGATCTCAATGGAGAACTTAGATTTTGATTCTAAGGTTAAATTAAATATCTTAATTCTCAATTAATTAAATATTATTAAAATAATCCAAATATTCAATTGAGCTCTGAATCGCTCTAAATTTTTGAGGATTGACTCTAATGACTAAATGAACTTAAAGAAATGATAATTATGCTGTAATTGAGCTAATAGTTGTCTAAGTAATAACTTAGGATTGTTATAATCTATAATTACAAAGAATGTGAGAAAAGTTAGAATAGTCATAAAGGATTGTAACAAGTTATGTCATTTATCTTACAAATCTTGTTCTATGGGCATAGAAATAAGTGAGGAGTTAAACACATCTGCTTAACTAAGTAAGTAACACAGGGTCTCTCATAACACTCAAATTCTTCCAGTAGGATATGTGAGGTCTCCTTATTACACCGTTGCTAGCCCTAATATGGTTCACCACATGATCCCAAGTAAATATTTTATTTTACGCATAATATTTTTATGAATGTATTCAAGGATTTAGTCTCAATGCATTGCAGTATTCAAGGGTATTTCAGAGCTAATTATAAACTATGTGATATCCAATATTATTTACTTCAGTTATCTACCTTATGATTGGAACAAATCAAGTTCCTCAATTGACTTAGACATTTATTAAATGTCTTCATCAATTGATATATAATAATACATAATTAAATAAGTTTTGAAAGTTATTATTTGATTAAGGTCTTATTAATGTGACAAAACAATTTATAGATATAATTAAGTTAATATAAATAAGAAACATATCCTATTTCTAATGCTACATCATCTAATTATCAACCAACTCTTCTACTCTATAAGAACACTCTATTTTAGATGTTAAATGTTTCATTATTGCACTACTTAAGCTACTAGATACTTATAATTGAGACTACTAAAAGGTTTAGCTATAAGACTCTATATCTATTAGGCTTAATGTCTCACTAACCTTAATGTAGAAGATTCTCTTAACTTATACTAGCCAAACACTTAAGTTAATACTCTCTTCTAAGCATCCCATTTTAATACCATCTTAATGGTTCTATGCCTAATAAGGTTCAATTATCTAATTACTTATATTGTTTTAGTCTTAGATACGATACTAATAAGTTAATACTATTATAATACTAACTTAATAGTTTTATTAAATCTTCTAGTTTAATGAGGCAAGACTAATGGAATGATATTACTTAAGTTATCATTATATAACTTCACCTCACTTTAAGTTTACTAATCTAACATTATAGTTATTCTATTAGATTATGGTGGCTGCCCCTTAATCATCTAAGATTAAGTGGGGGTCATCATCGGGCAAACCTTCACTTAGCATTATATTATAAATAAACATTCCTAATCCACTGTTAAGGGAAGGATATGCCCCGAGTCGAAAGCAAATGGAGTAATCACCAAATGAGCATACTGATAGTATCAGAGTGCAGAAGAAACTATCAAATAATAACATCCATACATTCATGATAAAATAAAGAACTATACAACTCAGAATAATTAAGCAGGAGAGGAGAACCATTTTAGAACCTATGTTATTACAAAACATTTAAAAGTTTATTAATATGAAATAAAGACACTCGATCCTTGCAATAGAATAAAGAAACTAAGGATCTGCACCTGTATGCACCTCCTCTTGAACCAGCTCTTCAGAAGGTCTTACCTCAAATTACTCAGACTCTGCCATTATCGGTATCACAATGATAGGGCCCTAGCCAAAAAAAAAAGAAAATTTGATTAGATAAAATGTTTTAGTACATTTTAAATTAAGCATTATATAAATTAAATGATATCACAAATTATCTAAGCAATTTAGGAGCAATAAAGCAACAAAGAAGGTGGTAGAAGTTATAATTAACTAATTATAACTTAAACAAAGTGTAAGGTAAGCACATACCTAAACTCAAATAGCAGAAAAGATTAAGCAACATAATAATAAAAATATATGAAGTACCAGAAATATCCTAAGTAGTATGATCAATTCTATATATGCTGGTTTTCAATACAAAATGAAAATACTGAACTAAAATAAAATTTTAACATCCTAATATGCTTTCATATGTAAGCAAATTTCTAAATAAATATAATTTATAGGAAATACTGTAAATGTTAAAATACTGTGAATAAATAAAAGTGATGTATAAGGAAATATGTTGAAAATACAAAGTGAAAATACTAACTCATATGGGTATATTCTTACTTAGTCCTGCTAAAAAGTAAATACCACATTAATCTATCTGATTATTTAGGAGAAATATCCCAAATTAAATATCACCTTTTAGGAGAAATATCCTTGAAAAATATCACCTTCTAGGGGAAATACCTAGATAAATACCATCTAAATATGCAGCCACACTGTCAAGGCAGACTAAGTAAGACATTTCATAAAGGTTTGATAAAATAAATAGCTTTAAACTGCTTCTTTCAATTATGAATATGCTTTATGAATATTTCAAATTTAACATAGAATATCAATCAAATATTCTATGCTCCATCTAATGTATTAAAATATAAAGGTCCAAAATAAGGAAGCAAAGCATTCAAATACAAGGGGAAAATAATACTAAATAAACTCTGTGATATCACTTATTTTCTATCTAATTTATTCTTAATTAATCTGAATTTATACAAGTTTAGGATCTCCAATATCCAGCTATCGAGTATAAACTCAAAATATCCATCCTATTAAATTAAAAGCAATTAGAACTAATGAAAGTCTAATATATTTCAATCATTGTCACTTATTTAAATTAATAAATAAATTAAACATCCTAATTGAGGATTTTAAATATTCCCAAGCCAATCTTGATTATTACAAATCAAATTGGGCGATTAAGATGGTAAAATCCAAGTATTATATTTTAACTTCTTAATTTAATAGGTTCTAAAACTAATTGTATGAAGATAAGCCTAACTTTTACGAATTATAATTAAGGTTATCTTATTAAGCAAAATAAAGCTTAATAAGATAGATCTCTAAACTTAATCTAAAATTTAAATATAAAATAATCATAATTAAAGAGTGAAATTCTAGAAAGCTATAAAACTAAGGTTTCATTCATTAAGTAATCCATTTACTTAATGAATAAAATCTAACATAAATCTCTAAGCTAATATTTAAGAAATAAGATCCTAAAGGTTTGAAGGAAATGATACAGAGAAAATTTAAGCCTTAATTTTAATATTACTCACTATTATTCTGATACAAGTATTTTATGGAAGGCATAAGGTGAACTAAATTAATGAGTCTAAAATTTCTAAGAAAATTTTTAAATCAGTTATTTTACTGATTTTAGTGATTATATTATGATTTTAAGGTTTAAGGATACTTAAACCTAAATTTGGGCAAAATGACTATTTTGCCCCAATTTAAAGGTCTAAAATTCAACTTTATGAATTAGGGCTTTAAATTGAAATTTATTAAAGGCAATTGATTACTTACTCTCTAAATTGAAGATAGATAGTAAGTACATCTAATTTGGATATTAATTAAGCCTTGTAAGCTCAATTTAAGGAAATTGACTTATAAGGGCAATTTGGTAAATTGTCCTAATAAAATATAATTTTCTATCAATTTATTAAATTTTATTATCTAAGGGTTCCATAGAACTTAAAATTATTAAATTCTGATATCAAATGGACAAGTTATAGCTAAAACAAACTAAGGGTTCAAAAATACAAATTAGGGTTTCTTAAATGGGGTCAAAACCCCAACTTTTTTAATTGAAATACAAATTCAGCAAATTCAGTAGCTATGGCTTCTCTATAACCCACTGAATACTTTAACTAGGAGTAGACTCAAATTAGACCTCATTTGGTTAAGTTATGGCTTAATTAGGGTTTTAGGTGATTTGTGATTAGTGAAGTTAATCACAGAATCACTAAACCAACAACATCACTCAATTCTACTCTACTCTATTACATATTAGAAACTTGAATCACTCAATTTGGATTACTAATTGTGCTAATATTTAATAATTAAGTTTTGGAGTGATTATGGTTAATTAAGAGATCTAACCATTAAATCCTACATATTTTTGAAGTTTACTAATTATTAGGTCTTCCTGATCAAAATGGTATATTGGAAAACCTAATTTGAAGCTTAATTGACCAAGTTATGGTCAATTGAAGTTCTAGGGTTAATTAGGATAATTAGGGTTAGGTTCCAAAAGTGATTAATCAAATCCTAACCCAAACAGAGTAATGAATACTATTAGATTAATCTAGTGGTTTTCTTGATTACTTTAAGACCCATAATGACTATATTTAGATTGTCTGTGAAAAGTTATGATCCATGGAAGTTTAAGATTGGGTCCTAAAAGTGATTAAGCTAAATACACTCCAAACAGAGAACTTAACCCTACATAAATATTCTTGAGGGTTTGCTGATTAATTTAAGACCCATATTGGGTATTTATGGTTAAGTGTACACAAAGTTATGATAGTTTGAATGTTATGGGCCTTTAGGGCAATTTATGGGAGTCCTAAATTTCACTATGTGAAATATGCCTTCAAATGGAAAATTGACTATGCCATATTGTTCCTCTTATTTCACTAATCAAAATGACATAAAAGTATTCAGAAAGCTTTAATTTATAGGCAGCAGAGCCTATCCTTTCTAAAACTTCAAATGGACCAATGTAGCGAGGACTAAGTTTCCCAGCTACACCAAATCGAAATACTCCTTTCATAGGACTGACCGTAAGATAAGCGAAACCTTCAGCATTGAAATTTAAAGGACGATGGTGAGCATCGTGATATTTGCTTTGACGATCTTGCGCTACTTTAATCCTTTGCTGGATTAATTACACCTTTTTGTTCGTTTCAACAACTAAGTCAGATCCAAAAAGCTGAACACTACCAGTTTCAGACCAGAAGAGCGGAGTGCTACATTTTCTACCATATAGTGCTTCATAGGTGCCATGCCAATGCTTGCTTGATAACTATTATTGTAGAAAAACTCTACAAGAGGAATGTGGTCTTCCTAGAAACCACCAAAATACAGAATTCATAGACGTAGAAGATCTTTAAGAATTTAATTAACCCGTTCTGTTTGCCCATTTGTTTGTGGATGAAATGCGATGCTCATGGCTAGGTAGTACCCAAGTCCTGATGTACTGCCATCCAGAACTTGGAGGTGAATTTACTATCACGATATGAAACAATTGATCTCAGAATACCATGAAGTCTGACAATTTCTCTAATGTATAACTTTGCCATTTACTCCACAGAATCAGTTTGTCTCATTGGAATAAAATGAGCTGATTTAGTCAGTTGGTCGACTATGATCCAAATAGAATCAGCACCAGATCTTGTTTTGGGTAAATCCCATAAAAAAATTTATAAAAATATCAAACCATTTTCATTATGGGATAGCTAGAGGATTAAGAAGTCTTCCAGGCTTCTGCCATGATAAGGTTGCAAGTATGAAATTTTGTCACAAATTCTGCTACATTTCTTGAAGTCTTGATACATTTTAGTGCTCCCAGGGTGAACTTGATATCCCGAATGATGGCCTTCTGTAAGGATCTCTTGATGCATAGACTTGGAAATCCATAAACAATTCTCTTGATAAATTACGGTCCCATGCATTTGTAAATCTTGACAGCGACCATCTTCAATATCCTTCTTAAACTTTAAATATTCATCATCCTTAGTTTGAGAGATAGAAACATCTCTATGATAGGCAGGCTCCACATTGATATTAGTTAATATAGAGCTTAACATATCACCACTCACTAGAACAATTTCCATCATTTGAAATGCTTCCTTTAGCGAACTTGTAGCAATCATAGTTGATAATGTAGCACAATGACTGAGGGCATCTTCTACAACATTTGCTTTACCAAGGTGGTACAAAATGTCCAAATTATATCACTAATTAGTTCAAGCCATATTCTCTAATGACAATTCAATTCATGTTGGGTGAAGATGTACTTTAAACTTTGATGATCGGTGAAAATGGAACATTAAACTCCATATAAATAGTGACACCAAATTTTTAAAGTAAAGCTTACTGCAGCAAGCTCCAGATCATGCACAGGGTAATTTCTCTCATGCTGTTTTAACTGACGATAAATATATGCAATTACCTTTCCCTCTTGCATTAGAACACATCCCAGTACAATTCTAGAGGCATTAGTATACAAATGATAGTTCAAACCTTCCTTTCGTAGAACTAGTATAGGGGTAGAGGAAAGTGCATCCTTTAAAGTTTGAAATGCATTTTCACATTTTGAAGTCCAAATAAATGGAATGGCTTTTTGAGTCAATCTTGTTAATGGAGAAGCAATTTGAGAGAAGCTCATAACAAACTTTTAGTCGTAGCCTACTAAACCCAAAAAGCTTCTTATGTCTGTTACTGACTTTGGTTTTACCCAACCTTGGATAGCATAAATTTTCTATTGATCTACACAAATTCCTTACGCATCTACTACATGGCCCAAGAAAGCTACATAATTTAGCCAAAATTCGTACATAGAGAATTTTGCATATAATTCATGATCACGCAAAGTTTCCAGCACTGCCCTTAAGTGATTTTTATGATCGTCTGGGTTTTTAGAGTAAATGAGGATATCATCAATGAATATATTAACTAATTTATCTAAATACAGTTTTAGGACTCACTGCATCAAGTCCATAAAAATTGAAGGTGCATTGGTGAGTCCAAAAGACATCATAAGAAATTTGTAATGTCTGTATCATGTGTGAAATGCTATTTTCTCAACATCTGAATCGTTTACCTACAGTTGGTGATATCCTGAACTTAAATCAATTTTTGAGAATACAACTGCACCAGATAATTGATCGAACAAATCATTAATTCTAGGAAGTGGGTATTTGTTCTTAATGGTGACTTTGTTCAATTCTCTATTGTTTATACACATTCGCATAGACCCATCCTTCTTCTTGACAAATAAAACTGGTGCTCCCCAAGGAGACATGCTTGGTTTAATAAGGCCTTTATTTAAGAGCTCGTGCAGTTGCTCACTAAGTTCTTGCAGTTCCTTAAGAGCCATTCTGTAAGGTGTATAAGAAATTGGTTATGTACCAAGAACTAGATTAATTACAAATTCTACTTCCCTTGGTGGAGGTAAGCCAAGCAAATCTTCTGAAAATACATCAGCAAATTCTTTAACAACTATGATATCAGAAAGCAGAATATCTTCTTTATTTTCACCCAACAGAGTGACTAAGAATGCCAGACAGCCTATATTTACTAGATTTTCTGCATGAATCGCATTGGTTAATGAGCTTTGGGTATTAAACCTTCTTAAGAAGGTTTCAGAAGTATCAAGTGATTACAAGGTGATCTTCATTTACTGACAATTTATTGTGGCATTATGTGCACTAAGCTAACCCATACCTAATATTATATCAAAATTTGCTATACGTAGAATGATCAACTTAGCTTGGAATGTTTTCTTATTCAAAGGTACTTGAAGATTACAGAATTGAATTGTGCTGAGTTGGGTTCCAGAAGGTAGTCCAATATTTAAAGTTCTATCCATCTTATAATAGGGCAGATTCAAATTCTTAGCAAAACTCTCAGATATAAGAGAATGAATGGCTCTCGTATCGAATAATATTTTATAGGGGTTGCCATTAACACAAATTGTTCCTAAATTAATCATACTTAGCGATAATTATTTCAATTTACTAAATGCTTGAAAATAAAGATTTAGGATTAAATATATGTACCTAATATGACATTATTATCTTCAGAGGCCTCTAATGGAGTAAGGGTATAAACCCTAGCATGTTCTGTGGGCTTCTTGTTATATACCTACCTTTGAGGAGGTTTGGATGTGCTGGGTGGAGCTGGAATACCTCTTTCCTTTTTTGGAGTTGGATTTGCAAATTGCGGAGAAGGCATAATAGTCAGTTATTGGCCTCTACGATTAATTAGAGTTGGATTGAAAACTTAATTATGCCTGGGACGGTTAATACGTGCACCATCAATAGTTATATCATAGTTGCATTTTTGAAAGAAGTGACCCTTTCTGCCACATGTATAGCAGCATTGTTTATTATGGCAGCATTTTCTAAAAGGATGGAGCCTGGTACACCCATTGTATGGATCTGCTGGTGTGGAAACTACTTCTATATGATATAATTTTCCTGAGGAAAACCTAATTTTCCTGGAATTATTATCCCTGTATGAAGATGAACTAAATGTCTTTTGGTAATCTTTCTGAGTCTGATGTTAATCTACCACATGAGCTGTCTTAATTAATTCAATAAAATTTGACAGCCTCAATGGCACAACATGATCTTTTATCAAATCACGTAGTCCGTTGAGGAATCGGTGGCAACGATCACCTTCTGTTTGTACCATATTTGGTGCAAATCGAACCAATCGCTGAAATTATGATTCATATTCAGACAGAGTCCGGTTTCCTTATCTTAGTCTGAGAAACATATTCCCCAAATTATTCTGTACTGAGGGAGAAATGTATTCTGCTCTAAATTCTTCGACAAACTCTTCCCAAGGAATTTCTTCAATGTAATAATCGACGAATAGCATATGATGGATATTATCCCACCAATATTCAGCTTCATCCTGAAACATGTGGGTAGTTAATCTAACAGATTCAGCATCTGGACAATTGATGCTTGTTAGATTTTTCTCAACTATCTTTAGCCAGTTAGCTATATCCATTGCTGACATGTTTCCTTTAAAAAGTAGTAGTTCTGAATCTAATAAAGTTGTGTAATAGTCCATCTGTTGACTGATGATACTGCTGATAGGGATAGTAAGGTGTAGGGTTTATAGATGCTAATGATGAATTATTCTGCATTTCAATTAGTCTTTCTATTCTTTCAGATTGTTTGACATAAGTTGCTACTAATGTTTTAATTGTATCCAAAAGCACATTGAGCTTAGAAGAATTACTGCCAGATGCAGCAGGAGTTGTAGATGATTTCCCATGATTCATTTTGTACCTATATTTGAATAACATAGCATTTTAAGAAATACAAAAAGAGGCAAGTTTATTTTATTACTTATTTCAAAATAAACTGTACAATAAAGAGAGAGTACATTTAAACTTCTTTATTATAACAATTTTTTAATATATTCAGTTGAAAATGCAAGACAGAAGTCTTCAAAAGTGACTCTTCGATGTTCCCTGCTTTGAATACATGTGAGTTTTGGGAGAGTGACATCCCACCAGTCCTCAGCTTGATCATGAAGTAAGATGGATACCAACTTAACTCTAATATCGTCGGAGCAATCTATGGCTTCAAGAGTGTATTTTACACATTTTTGCCATTCTTTGGCTAAATGAGGAAGGTAAACTCCTCTAAAAATTGCATGACAAAGTATCTAATCTAGTACTTGTACTCCTAGTTCTGATACTCGTTCAACATATCTTCCATAATGTTGCCCAAACTAGAAGTCAAGCTCCCATATAGCTTCAAATCTATTGATGTAGTCCTAGATCAACATTCTCAAGTACTTATATACCCTATAAGTTTCATCATGTCAAATTAATTTAGTTAAGTAGTTTATATTTCTTATAATTTCTAATATATAAATTTTGTAGTTTAACATTCTATCTTAAGTATATTAGTATTTTCATTTTTGCCTATTATTCTGAGTGTTAGATTATGGTAATATGGATGTTTTCAAGTATCCATTTAGTGATTGTATGATTGAAGAACTATCCATCAGGTATATAGGAATACAAATTCTAGTCTGACACCTTATATAGTTCTATGATATCAATTGTGGCGACCGCCCCTTAATCATCTAAGATTAAGTGGTGGTTGTCATCGGGAAAACCTTAACTTAGCATTAGATTATGAATAAACATTCCTAATCCATTGTTAAGGGAAGGATATGCCCCAAGTAGAGAGCAAATGGAGCAATCACCAAATGAGCATACTGAAAGTATTAGAGTGTGCAAGAAAGTACCAAATAATAACATCCATACATCCATGATAAAATAAAGAACTATGCAACTTATAATAATTAAGCAAGAGAGGAAAAGCATTTTAGAACCTGTATTATTACAAAACATTTAAAAGTTTAATAACATGGCAGAAAGACAATTGATCCTCACAATAGAATATAAAGAAACTAAGGATATGCATCGGCACACTCCTCCTCCTGAACAAGCTCTTCAAAAGGTCCTACCTCAAATAACTCCGAGTCTGCCATTGTCAGTATCATAATGATAAGGCCCTAGCCAAAAGAAAAAAAAATCTGATTAGACAAAATGTCTAAGTACATTCTAGATTAAGCATTTTATGAATTAAATGATATCACAAATTATATAAGCAATTTATGAGCGGTAAAGTAACAAAGAAGGTAGTAAAAGTTATAATTAACTAATTATTACTTAAATAAAGTGTAAGTTAAGTACATATCTCAACTCAAGCTATAGAAAAGGTTAAGCAACATAATAATGAAAATCTATTAAGTACAATCAATTCTACATATGCTGGTTTTCAATATAAAATGAAAATACTGAACTGAAATAAAATTCAAACATCCTAATATGCTTTCATATGTATTGTGGAATATGTCTTACTGAACTGAAGTATTATATTTTAACTTCTTAATCCAATAGGTTCTAAAATTAATAGTATGAAGATAAACCCAACTCTCACGAACTATAATTAAGGCTATCTTATTAAGAAAAATTAAGCTTAATAAGATGGATTTCTATACTTAATATAAAGTTTAAATACAAAATAATCATAATTAAAGAATAAAATTCTAGAAAGCTATAAAACCAAGGTTTCATTCATTAAGTAACCCATTTACTTAATGAATGAAATCTAACATCAATCTCTAAGAAATTACTTAAGAAATAAGATCCTAAAGGTTTAAAGGAAAGGATATAGAGAAAATTTAAGCCTTAATTTTAATATTATTCTGATACAAGTATCTTATAAAAGGCATAAGGTGAACTAAATTCACCTTATAAAGCCTAAATAAGACTTATGAAAATTTTAGTGCATTTAAGAGTTTTTCTTAAAATAATAAATTAATGAGCCTAAAATTTCTAAAATTGATTTTAAATTAGTTATTTTATTGATTTTAGTGATTATATTATGATTTTAAGGTTTAAGGATACTTAAACCTAAATTTGGGCAAAATGACCATTTTGCCCCAACTTAAAGGTCTAAAATTCAACTTTATGAATTAGGGCTTTAAATTGAAATTTATTAAATGCAATTGAGTACTTACTGTCTAAATTGAAGATAGACAGTATGTACATCTAATTTGGATATTAATTAAGCATTGTGAGCTCAATTTAAGGAAATTAACTTATAAGGGCAATTTCATAAATTGTCCTAATAAAGTCTAAATTTTATATCAGCTTATTAAAGTTTATTGTCTAAGGGTTCCATAGAACCTAAAGTTATTGAATTTTGATATTAGATGGTCAAGTTATGGCTTAAAGAAACAATGGGTTCAAAAATGCAAATTAGGGTTTCTTAGATGGTGTCAAAAACCCAACTTTTTTAATTAAAGTCCAAATTCAGCAAACTTAGTGGTAATAGTTTCCCTATAACCCACTGAGTACTTTAATTGGGAGTAAACCTAAATTAGACCTCATTAGGTTAAGTTATGGCTTAATTAGGGTTTTAGGTGATTAGTGAGTGATTAGTGAAATAAATCATAGAATCACTAAACTAACTATATCACTCAATTCCAATCTACTCTATTAGCTATCTAAAACTTAAATCACTCAATTTGAATTTCTAATTGTGCTATTATTTATTAATCAAGTTTTGGGGTGATTAAGGTTGATTAAGAGATCTAACCATTAAATCCTAAATATTTTTGTAGTTTAGTGATTATTAGGTCTTTCTGATCAAAATGGTATATTGAAATACCTAATTTAGAGCTTAATTGACTAAGTTATGGTTAATTGAAGTTCTAGGGTTAATAAGGGAATTAGGGTTAGGTTCTAAAAGTGATTAAGCAAACCCTAACCCAAATAGAGAAATCAATACTATCAAATTATTCTAGGGGTTTTTATGATCACTTTAAGACCCATAATAGCTATATTTAGATTAGCGTGTGAAAAGTTATGATCCATAGTAGATTAAGATTGGGTCCTAAAAGTGAACTTAACCCTACATAAATATTCTTGAGGGTTTGTTGATTAATTTAAGACCCATATTATGTATTTTTGGGTAAGTGTACACAAAGTTAAGTTCACCAAATAGAGAACTTAACTCTACAGAAATATTCCTAAGGGTTTGCTGATTAATTTAAGACCCATTTTGGGTATTTTTAGGTAAGTGTACACAAAGTTATGATAGTTTAAATGTTAAGGGCATTTAGGGCAATTTATGGAGGTCCTAAATGTCACTATATGAAATATACCTCCAAATAGAAAATTGACTGTGCCAAATTGATCCTCTTATTTCACTGATCAAAATGATATATATTTTTGCTATTTTTGATCTTATAAATCTTGATTTATTAAGTGTTTAAATTATAAATTTATTTAATTAATTCAATTGTAATAAATTAATTAATTAATTCAAATTATATATATATATATACATATATATATATATGTGTGTGTGTGTGTGTGTGTGTGTGTGTGTGTGTGTGTATGTATATGTATATATAAACAGGATAAAACTACGCGTGGGCTCGTAAAGGAAAGACACGTTGGCTGAGCCGGTCTGCGAAAAGGAACAGCATAGGCAAAATGGGCCAGAGTAGGCTTGACCCAGCCTAGAGTGAATAAGCATGCTACTTCTTCTCCTTCAAAAATCTGCGGGTTAGGGAACTTTGAACAGTGAATATAAGGAGCCCTTCAGACATAATCGCAATGGCGATAGGAAGCTAGAGGTTTGGTTTTCTCATGGAGCAAGGAATTGGACTCCAAGCATATCCTCAGTCATAACAAAATTGATGTGCACAGGTCTTAGGCTTAGGGATCGCTCGAACTAATCGAACGATAAATTGAATTCCATTTAAGCTCTATTGAACAAATGACGATCCAATAGAATAACATTTGGATGAATTGAATTATATGAAATCATATATGCGGTCAAATACATGAGAATTGGGAGGGTGAAGTACCTGGATCTATTTAGATAACTTTGGGATTTGATCGGCTCAAATAGGAAAGCAAATCCTTCAAATGTTATTTCCAGAGAGAGTTAGAGAAGTTGAGATCGCAAATTTTGTGCTAGAAGGGCTTTAATTATTTAATGGAAGCGGTGGATAGCTGAGAGAAGAAAATTGACAAGCGGAAGAAGTGGCAGCCGCGAGCGAAAATGCTAGAGCACACGTCGAGCGAAAAGGGGAAGACGACCCTAAGCCTTTCGATCCCGATCCGGGATTTGATCAGATGGCGCAGAGTGCTGCCGTCTGATCAGGTACTAACGCTCTGCAAGAAAATGGCGTGGAAATAATTTGGACGGAGCTGTTAGATTTTTTATATACGTAATAATATTTAATCAATTTAAAACCTATTTTATTAATTAAAATTAAAAAATTAAATGTATTCTAAAAATTTCCAATATATCACCCCTAGTTAATTGAGAGGTGAGGAACGCAATGGTGCAATCAGATTTTTGATGCGACGAGTATTTAATTATTCAAATTTTTGGGGTATTTAAAAAAATCTATATTTAAATATTTGCCAAAATCCAACGACTTTCAAATGCCTCCAAAACATCACCCTAGCTAATTTGGGGGTGGTGAACGCAGTGGAGAAGTCAGATTTTTAATTTAAGGTCAAATTTAATAGGTCAATTTCTAGGTTTTCTGAAAATTCTCAAAATTAAGATTTGATCAATTTGATTCCTGATTTGGACTAAGTCTTAGTGATGAGCTTCTAATGACTTAATTAATTCACTAAAATCATAATTATGACTTGGATTAGTTTTATTTAACCTAAGTAATAACTTGGGTTGTTACATAGATCTAAAGGCTCCAAAATCTTAGTAGTATAATTACTAAGATCCTAAGTTTAGTACCAATTATAAGCACTTAAGGGTTTCTAAGCCTCTTAACACTTAAGGCAGTATCTTGCCTTAACTTAATCACTTAGTTGTTCTAAGGTATTCTACATCTTATTGATATGGACATTAGGTCTGAATTCTTAAATTGATGATTTTCACTTAAGGGGGTTCTAAGTTTATTGGTTCTGACTAAGATGCTCAATGCTTTTATGGTTCTAATCCTTCTTAACATTAAAGTTCACTATTTGGACTTAGTTTGGTATTTAATCTTTCTAAGTAAATTTTAAGCTTCACACTCAGAATGATTAACTATCCTTCACTTAAGAAGATCTCACTTAATTACTTGGATAATTTTCTAGGTTCTAGACTTAACATGTTAAGGATGCTTATATAATCCTAAGTAGGTTGCACTTAGTCACTTAGGTTAATATTTGAGTCTAAGTGGAAGGCACTAAGCTTTTTAAGATGTCTCCATTCTAAATATCTTCTAAATCCTCTTCTAGGCACAAAGGCTAAGTTAAGAATCACTAAATAATATTCTAAGTAGCTCACAAGATCTAAGATGACCTATAATTCACTACTCTACAAGTTAAGATTCATTTAAAGTTATCTAAATGGCAATAATGGTAAGTGCTAATCCAAGTTGGATTGGAATCTTGACTCAATACTAACTTCCTAATCTCATCAAGTTACAAATCTTAGACTAGTAGCTAGGATCCCTAGCTAGGAGGTTATCTGGAAGGATTTCAAACCTTAAGTTTATTAAGGAATCATAGAGTTATAATATCCAAATCAATTAACCAAATAAGTTGGCTAACTATAATCTAATGCAGGCTTATTATTAAAGGTAATTAAGTGAAGGCATCCAAGTCTAGTACTTCTAAGTTCATCTCAAGGCACTAGGAACCCTAGGGCTTAGCTTAGTGTTTAGGCTACTAAAGTGAGTCACTAAGCTACATAATGAGTTGACTAGAGTTTTTCATATACTTAGGAAATGTAAGGAACACGCCTAAGTCTAATATATCCATTAGGGTCTTAGCTATTGGTTCTTAGAATCATAAGGAGCTAATTAGTCGAATCCACCCTACAGTTTAGGACTACAATAATCCTTAAGTGCTAAATCAAGCATTAAGACCATAAAAGGTCAATTTATTTTTATGATGAGGCTCTAGCTTAGATTACCAACACTAAACTAGGAGTAGATTATTCTATGTATTTTCTTACTCAAAAATCTATCTAATGTTGTAATATGACTTAAGGCGTATTTTCTAAGGTAACATAGCCTTTAGGAGTCCTAAACATGCAAAATCTCAAATTTGAGAATTTAATATTATTTTATTCAATGGTCAAAAACTCACATTTTTCATTTGATGTTGAAATCATATAAACATAATGGCTTTAACTTTCTTATATCATAACGCAAGTAAAATGACACTAACTAAGGTCAAATCGGACATCAAATGGTTAATCGGGGTTTTAATGACACTTAAACGGTCATTAGTAAAATTAGTTGTCAAATTAGAAATTTGATATGATATTATTGTCCTACACATTTTTGTGATTGAAATAGATTATTGGATCATAGAATTTGGATGAGAACTGACTAAGTTACAGTGTTTGCAAGATTTGGTTAATTAATTAATTAATTAATTAATTAATCAAAATAGCGATTAGCAAAATTAAGCATCAAACTAAAAATTTAATATCATATTATTCTTCCTCATATTTTTTTAATCAAAATATTATATAATTTTGTATTATTTGAAACTATATTTAAAAAGTTATTTAAATAATTAAATCTGAATTAATTAGACTATAGCTTTTATTTTATTGCATTATTCATTAAACTATGGTTTTATTATCCAAACGATGCGGTTAGACTGGTCCGACAGTGTGAACTTCATAGTGCCGACGTTCGACTGAACGACGGTATTGTGCATCTTCTTTCGCCAACACTCGAGAGAATGGGAGCTTGGGTATGACCTAGTTCCTTGGTCCGGCAGCTTCAGGAAGCGAGCGACTCGTCGTTGGAAAGCTTGCAAAGAGAGCTACCTATCGAACCTAACATTACTATGTCGCTAGAGAGGCGGGCGTCATAGGGTGCCGCAGTATCCGGTCGCCAGAGTGGCGGGCTCCATAGGGGGTCACAACGCTTGGGCGCCAGAGAGAAGGGTGCCACGGCGTGCCGTGGCGCCCGCGGCTCAGCTGACACAATTCTGAGCAGCTTATAAATATTCTTTAACCCCAATTAGTGTAGAGAGGTGAAAAATCCGAAAATAAAACAGTCTCCATTATGGTTGTGTTTGGTGGGTGCTCCATCAAAAAAAAAAAAAAAAAAAAAAAAAAAAAAAAAAAAAAAAAAAAAAAAAAAAAAGACTACAAAGGGTTTGTGAAAAGGATTTTGTGATCTTTTCTAGATAGTGAAATTTCTCTGCTTTCCTCCTCATTGACGTAGATGTTAGCACCGAACCACATAAATTTCTTGTCTTGTGCTGTGATTGTGTTTGCATGTGAGTTTTCTTTGATTTATTATGATTTTGCTCATCATATACAAGCTTTTGTTCCGCATTGTTTGAAACTGTATCTCCAAAGATCCTAACAAAAATGTCATTCAAACCTGACTTCATTATTCCCACAGAATATCTATCCTAATAAAATGAATATTTACTATTTAAATTTAAAATATATTTCTTAATAAGCCCATCAATCTTAGTTTTTAAAAAATAAATTTTATTTTGTTAAGAAAAAAGACAAAAATAAAAGCAGTAAAAGCACTCCTCTTCTGATCTTTTGATAGTGTATTTACTAATGCAAGCAATGGTGTTACTGAAAATCCCTTCTATTTCTTTGAAGTTGGATCATATATTAGATCACATAATGAACATCAACGCCCAATGTAATATTTCTGAAGATCAGATTGGAAAAACATAAATAATAAGAATTAAATTATTAAATATCAATAGTTTTGAAATAAGACATCCATAAATATTTTGATATTAAGGAAAAAAAAAGAGAATAGCATAGATAAAATGAATCAATAGCTATAAACAATAAATAATAAACGGGTTAAAATAGTATAAATCAACAGTATTAGGCACATGTGGCTACCTCAGCTAGACTAATTATTTAATAAGTTTATATATATATATATATATATAATTACCTGTGAAAGCTAGTCATAACAAAAATAGAAACATCCAAGAAAATCAAGACAACTTCATTGCATGGGAAAACAATGTGAAAATAGAATAAGACCTAACCGTCTAAGAAAAGACAAGCAACCTTCTAAAAAAATTTATATAATTATTTCTTAGCCGTTAGTTATATAGTTGCATAAATTTTATAATATTTATAGAAACTAAATATAAAAATTAAAGATGCTAGATTTAGTAGTTCCATTAATAAAATATCTAAACTCCTTCATGGGTTGGAAAGAGATATTGGGTTTATTATAAACTCGAAGAAACCCTTATTTTACATCAATAAGAAAGCCTCTTCTAGGGTTACTAATAAAACTAGTTCAGTTTTGGGGTTTAAAAAAGGTAAGGCTCCTTTAACCCATATAGATATCCCAATATTCAATATCCATAACAAAAATCATATCTATAAAGGGCACATTGAACAAATTCTGAATAAAATCAGAGGGAGCATAATTTTCGTCTCTGGGTGGTAGGCTCACCCTTTTCAAATTTGTGCTTAATAGCATTCATATTTAATGGTTGGATGTTGCTTCCCCCACCAAGTGGACCTTCAAGCATAACTGAAAGGATATTGTATGATTACATGGACTTTAACTTTGTGTAGCAGAGCTATTTGGGTGGGGGAGAGTCTAAAGGATATGCGAGGAGGAGAACCATAAATGGATCATTTATGGAGCTCAGCTAGAGGTTGAAAAAATGTTATACTTTGTGTTGTTTGTATTTATTGAGTCATATTTGTATTTACATAAGGTGTGTTATTTTGATCCCTTATTGTTGTGCAATACTATGATCGATGTATGTGTATTGTTTTATTTTGCATTTATGTTTGACGATTTTCAATGTTTGGTGTGCCTTTAGTGAGTCGTTTAGGGTTTAGATTTCTTTCCATGTATTTTTATTTGAGGGAATGATGAATCAAATTATTTTCCATCCATTTGTAAGAACTCATCTTCGAGAGTGTTGGGGAGGAAGTGTGCATAAATAGACCAATTCTTACATGTAACAACAAGACTATCGGGGTGCATATAACCCTAATATGTATCCTTATTCGTGTTCTTCCACCGTTCTTTATTTTCTCTATATGTTTCTTACATTTTCACCAAATTTTGCTATAAACCATTATGTGCTTATATTTATTTTCTACTATCAGTCTCTTTGTCATTTTTCTACCGCGCTCCACTGATTCCACCATCATTTTTCTACCGTGCCCCACTGATTCCACGATCTATTCCCATCAAAATTACCTTATATGTCTTACCACATCACTGCTTTCCCGCGCACCTATTAAAATGGAATAGAATCAGCATAATAAAGCCTCGTATATCTTTCCATATTTATGAAATGCTAATAAACGTTTGGGAATTAATTAATATTCGGTGATAGCAATGAGGGAAATTTGCTAGAGCTGAATTTGTGAGATTTTTCTTCTTGAAACATTGTTTATGAAACTGGTTGCAGCTTTTATTATTTGAGACCGCTAATCTTGTAATTTGTCTTTTTCCTTAGTAAATATGTGTAGAAATATATTATGTGTGGCATCAAGGACTGAACTACAACATCATCCTGTTTTTGGTAATTTAAAATCTGCAAACTCTGTCCTGTGCATCAATAAGAAAGTTAGCCTCTCTATCTTGTGGAATTGCTGCAGAACTCATGTTAATCATGTGGAGCCATCCCAAACTTAATTAGTACATTCATGTGGAGGATCTACAATAACTTTATTAGTGTGGATACTAAAATGCAAAGTATGGGCTATAGCGTAGCCTCTCGTTGCCACTGTTGTAATGAAACTGAAATCATAAATCATGTTTTCATTGACAATAATTTCAGCAAAACGATTTGGACTGCTACTTGCTTAAGCACTCCTTAAATTCCAGATAATGTTAGAAACATTTATCTTCGCTGGCCAAAAGTAAATGGCACTAAAATTCACATTGGCAATCTTTTTGATGCCTTTATGCTCTGGCATATTTGGAACGCTAGGAATAAAGCTAAATATATGAATGTTAAATTCAATTCGGCTCCCGCTGTTCTCAATATAACTGAGGATGTTAAAAATTGTGAAATCCTTCAGGGAATGTAAGTTGTCTTCAGCTGAAAAAATCTTAATGCATTCAATATAAAGAAGTGTCTAAGACTGGACTGATTTTGTGCTTGCTTCTTTATCTTATCCTTTATGTTGTTTGTCTTTCCTTTGTTGCTCACTGTCTGGTGATGAGGATTGTCTTTTGGAAGTGGTCTGTTTTGGGGCTATCCTAGGACTTTCCTTATGACTCTCAGTCAGTTGCCTTGTTTTTTCCTATTTCTATGGTGGGCTGATTATGCTAGTCCTCTGTTTGGTTATTGGTTTGCCCTTTGCTCACATTGGGCTGGAAGTTTGCTTTGGTTGGTGGCTCTGAATTGGCCTCTTGGGTGGCTCTCTTCTTGCTGTTTGCTGGGTTGTTGGTTTGTCGTTGGCTCTTTGGCTACATCTGTGTTGTTGGTTTGTTGGTAAGCTGCTCTATTTATTTGGGTTTCTCTATTTTATGGCATGTTGGTTTTGTTGTTGGTGGGCTATTCTGTTTTGTTTTGCTGGTTTTTTGGTTTGCTGGTTTTGCTTTTGGTGAACTGTTCTATTCTCTGATGATGGTTTGCTATCGGTTCTGTGTTGTTTGGTGGGCTGGGTTTGTTTTGTGGTTTCTTTTGCTCTGGTGGCTACCTCTGAAATGCTGTTCAATGTTGCTCTGGTGATCTTGTTTCTCATTGTCTGTTTTGTTGTTGTTCTCTTTTGGCTGCTTCTGGGTTGTTGTTTCGCTGATGTGTTGTTGCTGGAATGCTTATTTTGTCCCGGCTTTGTTTGATGGCTGCGGCTCGGTTCTACTGGTGTTTCTTCGGCTTGTGTTGTTTGCTCTGGTGCCGTTGGTTTGTAGTTAGCTGCGGTTGTTGGCCTCTGGTTCTGATATTGGCTTGCAGTCTATGGCGATGGCAGGCAATGTTGACTGTTGCTTTTGGTATGTCTGAGGCTGTTGTTTGTAGATCGAGCATGGATCTCTTATGGTTCTCTCTGTTATCTTCATTGGTGCCTCTCTGCATGTACTCTCTCCGGTCTCTTTTTTTTTCATTCTGTTTTGTTTTATTTCTCTTCAGTTTGTTCTAGTTTTTTTTTTGTCGGTAGACCTTTTAAGTTATATTCCAGGTCTCTGTTTTTTGGGCTGGTTTTTGAATTTTAGATTGCAAAGGACTTTGTAACTTCCCAGCCCTAGTATATATATTTTTTCTAAATGAAATAAAATCATGCCAAGATGATTTTTTTTTTTAATATATATATATATATATATATAGATAAACCGTCGGATTTGAATAAGTGACGAATTAGTCAATAGAGTTGAAGCAAACGGAACTGGCAATCCAGGCAAGCCAATCAACTTCTGCAAAGCTGATATGGCTGAGAAAACGCAGTCAAATGAACAATCTTGCTGCCATTTGTTCAGCTTTACGTATCTAAAATGAGATTGGAATAGTATTTTATGCAATACTGTTTCTTCGGAACAAATCAATCGAGAACATTAATAATTCATGATGGCGACAATATACTGATAGATTTGTTTGATGCACAAAGTGGCTTCGTTCGTCGTTAACAAATTCAGAAAAAACATAAAAACACTCGACAGCGATGGATCAAACTTTTTTTCTTGAAAAAGCTAAGTCACAGATACTTAGAACACTTGAATTTTTAAGAGTTTAAAAATATCCAAAGCCAAACCACTGGGCACAACTATTGAGAAAGCAGAGATTCCGGACGGAAACCTCTCGTACAATAGAAGCACACAAACACCCACATAGGAAATATAAAATAACTTTGTGGAAAATCCAAAAAAGTGAATAATCATGAATCACTTTGTAGAAGAAGAATATTAAAAGAACATTATAACACATGAGAGATCTTCACCATCACATGCCTAATGGGATGTGAAGACCATTTTTATCATTAACTGAAATGCCAATAAAGTTCCGGTACGTTTCGGGAGGTCCCTGGATGTTTTCGGACAAGTCATAACAAATTCGAGCGCGCCCCAGCGCGCCCTGAAGCCCCTGGACCCGAGGGCCAGAAGCCCAGGCGAGCCCTGCAGCACTTGGAAACTGAGGGCTAGGCGCCCAAACGCTTGTGGAGCAAGCTAGCATGAGCTTGGGGTGCCTGGGCGCACCTTGGCTCTCGCGGAAACACTGTCACAGGTTTTGAAGGTGCTCTATATAATTTTAGGAATATTTTGAGTATTTTGGAGTCTATTTGAGGCTTGGGTATTTAAAGAAACATATTAGAGATATTTCCTATATTGAACCCTAATATATTGGAGGATGTGCTGCTAGCATCATTCTACCATAGAGCGAGAGCATAAACTTCTTGAGCAGAAGAATTCAATCACGTGGCTTTGGAAGCGATAAATCCTTCTTATTCCTGTGACAGTGATGCTCTTTGCAACTTTGTAACCCTGTTACATTTCATAATGGATTTTTTATGGTGGTACAGCTTCAGAGTATTTCCCACTTTTGGGTTTACCACAAAAATTTGTCATTGGATGTTTTGTGGTTTGTGGCATAATTATTTTGTATAGTTGTTTATATCTTGCTTATGTTGATTTATATTTTGATGGATTCTTATTTCAGCAACACCAACAAAAATCTGCCGTGTTCATCTTCATTTTCTATAACAAGTATCATCAGAACGATGTTTTAGGATTTATTATTTGAGTGAGAGCACTGATCGACGAAATGAGATACAGAATAGAGAAGTTTAATGACACAAAATTTCTCTTCTGAAAAATACAAATGAAGGATTCGCTTTACCAGAAGAAATTGTATTATAAAAACCCAAATTCTAATCAAAGCAATTAGAACCAAATTGATTTCTAAATTATGATAAAATCAGGATCTTAGGCAAGTTCAAAATTATGTCGAGCCAAATATACTGTTAAAAAGAGTATATCCTTGTAATTGTAATGCCAGGTTTGAAGATAATCTTACCAACGAATATTACTGTATCAATTTTTAAAACTTTGAAATATAAGAAATAGGAAAATAAAATATAAGATCAAATTAAAAAATTTAGTCTTGTTGGGTTCGTAATAATAAAAGATGGCTACACACAAAATTTCGTCAAATTTTAAGCGTCAGATTGTCCGTAATTAATTTTTGAAGTATTTACCTTCATAAATTAATTAAAAATAAAATATAGCTCCAAATTGAAAAAATTTGAATCAAGGACATTCTTCTCATCAAGACGGACCTCATGGTCAAGTTTCGTCAAATTTTGAAAATTTAACGACGAAAAAATGCGATTAATTTAAAATATTTTTTTTTCTTTCTAATTTTCTCTCTCCTCCCCTTTCCCCTTTTGAGTTTGACCTCTTGAGTCATAATCTTGATAAATATATCAAGATTGGTTGGCGGTGTAAATTAGGACGATTGATTTAGCCATTTAACTTCATTAGGCAACACTGATTAATTCAAGTTATAACTTATTGAGTTCTAACGCTTTGATCCTTATAGGATTATGAATTTGATATTATACTAGATAGTATGATTTTGAAAATTCTGAACTTGTATATTCTCAGTGTAGTTTGAACGAATAAATTAGAGCGATTTTATCACCAATAATAGAAAAGTGAATGGAGAATATAAAATCTGTAAATTTGGCTACAAATGAGCTTACAAAGACTATATTTATATATATTCTTTTGATATTGTTGGGCAGCGTAATCGACTTTTTTTTTGAGGTTAGTGACATTTTGTGGTGACCCGCACCATTAATCCACCAAAGGATTAAGCTAAGGGTGGAGTGTCACTTTGGCTAACCCCTAACTTACCATTAGATTAGGATAAAATCTACAATCTATCTGATTAGGGAAGGATTAACACAGAATCAATCTAACAGTCACTATATAAGTAAACGTACAGAGTGTGGAAGCAGTAAATGACATTCAAACATCACAATATAATATAAGTGCAAAATATGGCTCATAATATAAGCATATAAATCTAAATATACGGTCAAGGGTACATGTATTATTACAACAATTAAAGTTTAAATAAAAAAGGAAATGCAAATGCACTCATCCTCACATATAAATCTAAAGGCTAGATATACTCTGGCCCAAGCTGCTGCTCCTCCTCTAAGTATAGCTCATCCTCAAGTACTGGATCCTCTATCTGCTCTACGCTTGCCATTGTCGGTTTCACAATATAGGGCCCCAGCCAAAGAAGGAGAAAATCTCTCTAAGTACATTTTAAGCTAATAAGTTTTATATGTGTTTTGTAATATCATCATTTTACTATTTCTAAGTAATAACCATACAAATATAGGAGCAACTAGTAATACTATAAAAAAGAAGGAAAAAACTATAAATAATAATTTATAACTTAAGCAAAAAGAGAGGCTAAGACATGCCTCACATGTAAACTAAATAGGGCAAGGCATATATAATTAACTAAACAAGTGCTGAAAGAAATTACTACATCCTAAATATGCTGGTGATCAAAGGAAATATGCAAATTAAATAACATAACTCAGCAATGATACATATAATAGCAGCAAAGTTCTAACATCCTAAAATATATATATAAGCAGGACAACGGAATAGCTGACTGAATAAAAATACTGAAAAGTAACCAAAACATCAAACTGCATATATATATATATATATATATATATATATATATATATAAATATCTGTGTACTAACTGGCATACAGAAAAGAGCTAATCTAGCCCACTAAATATCAAAAGGATCCTAGTGTCATCAAGGAGACTAGGAGCAAAATATATAACCCTAGTGTCATGCAAGGAGACTAGGTAGATATATAGGGTTTTCTCTTGGTGTCATCAAGGAGACTAGGCAAAGAAAATATAGCAAATCTTCTCTTAGTGCCAACAAGGAGACTAAGCAAAGAATATATAAACCAGGTCTTCTCCTAGTGTCAATAAGGAGACTAGGCACAGAAGACATAACTAAGAGGCAGCTCTAACACATACAATTATTATCTTTAATCAATCACTTTAATATTTTCGTAAGGAATCTAAGGAGTCTCCATATTTTCTTAACATTTTATTTATGCATCAAAATCTTGTATGATATGCTCAAGGAGTTAAGGCACAAAAATACACAAGGATTGCATAGCATAAAATATCAAAAGTAAGCAAGGGACTCTACTAATATGGTGATATCATTTGTTTTCTATTATCCATTCTAACTATTCCAAGTTATACAAGTTCAGGATCACTGTTTTCCTACTATCGAGTGTAACTTAGAAATTCATCCTTATAAGGTAAAAAGGATTAGAACTGATCAGGTTCTAATCTAGTTCAATCAAATGATGACTATGTGTTGAATCAATAACTTATACGTCCTAGTTTGTGATTTTAGTCATTCTATCTAAGATCTGATCAAGATCTTCTAAACCTATAGATTATAGATTAAACACTACGAGACTGAGCTTAATCACATGATCCAAAGGACAAGACCTAAGATCTAAGTTTTATTATAAAAGTGATCTACTAATTAAGGTAAATCCTATTAAGTAATCAAACTTAATAAGATGAATTCCCTATCCTAAAACTAAGTTAAAAGACAAACTAATTAGAATAAGTTATAAAATTTTAGGAACTAATAAAACCAAGGTTTTATTCATTCAATAACCCATTTACCCAATGAATAAAATCTAACTTAAGATCTAGCCCTAGTCTTAAGAGTAGTCCTTATGTGATATGCAATATCCTAAGGAAAAAGGACTTAGAGAAATTTTTAGGGATTTTGACAAATTGACCTAAATATTAATTTTACTCACTTAAATGATTCTAATATAGTTCAAATATTGATTTTTTTTTTTGTGAATTAGAAGACTGATTAGAGGTTAAGGATTGTTTAACCTAAATTTTGAGCAAAATGACTATTTTGCCGCTACTTAAGGGTCTAAAAAGTCAACTTTCAATTTAAGGCTCCAAATTGGGATTTCTTATTGTCAAATAATTCATTACTGTCTAACATGGAGATAGACAATAAGTATGTCAAATTTGGATAAGAAATGGGTTATATAGGTCCAAACTAAGGTTTTCGACCTAAGGGGTATTTTGGTAGGTTGCACTTAAAGAAATCTAAATTTTTATATAGTTTACTGTTGGTTATTGTTCAAGGATTCCATAGAGTCCAAGAACACTAAATTCGAAGGTCTAATAAATTATTTATAGCCATTTGAATTCCTAAGGGTAAATTGGTAATTTTCTAGTTTTATAGGGTTCAAAACCTAAATATTACTTTAGATTATTGTTGGCACTGATATTCTAAGGTATCCAACAATTTGCACAATGCATTTTAGGTACAAGGTAGGTTTTGATCACTTATTAACAATGGCAAGGTTTTCAAATTTAACTTTCATATAAAATTTTATGCAATATTTAATTTTAACTAAAATAGGTTCACTTTTGATATAACTTAGCCCCACTAGAGTCTTAAGGGTCTTAAAATACTTAAACAGTGAAGTTTTGGCCATTTCAGCCAAAACTGGGCAGTTTAAAAAATCTGGGCAGTTTTTGGGAATTTCTGGGCAATTTGCAAATCTGGGCGCTGCAGCGCGCTGTCACGCTTTCCGCGCGGTAGCGCCATTGCGCTGCGACTCGCTAGAGTCCGCTGCAATCCACTGTGATCCGCTGTAGGGCGCTATGGCGCGCCTTAGCGATTCATTTTGCAAATATACTGTTCAATTAATTTATTTTCACATTTTCTAAAGTTCTGAATTTCCGCTATAGTCCGCTGCAACGCTCTACGGCGCGCTGTAGCGGCCCATTTTACAATTTACTGTTCAATTAAATTTTAGGCCATTTTCCTAAGTTCTGAAATGCCGCTGCAGATCGCTGTAGCGCGCGACCGCGCGCTGTTGCGGTTCACTTCACAATTTACTATTCAATTATTTCTATTAACATTTTCCCCTAAGTTTTTATGCCCGCGACCAACCGCTGCGACCCGCTGCAGCTCGCTGTAGCGGCAGACGATGATTTCGCCAGGTGCGAAACTTGGGTAGGCCATTTTTCGAGCTTAATTACTATCAATCCAGAGAGTTCCATGAGCAGTGTTATATATCAATGGAAAGGTATTTCTGATACCTTTCTATCGACACCAAAATCGACATGAACGGAACATCCTAGCTAATTAAAAATACAGATGAATGATAGGGTATACAGAATACAAGAAAAATAGAGCATTTTTCTATGATGCTTTCAAGAGCCTTAATGGCTTCCATACATAAACATGAATATCTAGAGATGTATTCAAGCATTGTAGCTATATGAAGAAGGCAAAAGAGATGGGTAAAGGGGTACCTTAGTTCTTTGCAAGAGGAGGAGGAAGATGGAACCTTTGACGCATTTAATTATATTAAAATATTCACAAAAATCCGACGACTTTCAAACGCGTCCAAAACATCACCCCTAGCTATTTTGGGGGTGACGATATCAACGGTGAAGTTGGATTTCGATTTCGAGGTCAAAATAAATACCTCAATTTTCTAATTGATTAAATATTAAAATATTTCAAATTAATCGATTGGTCTCTGAATTGTTCCAAACCTTCAGGGTTTGGTTCTAATGACTAGATGAACGTGATGGAATGATAATTATGATATGATTAAGCTAGATTTAAGTTGGTAACAACCTTGGGTTGTTACACATTTCTCCATGTTCAAACATTATAGTTTAATTAATCATTAGGGCGTTGAGGACGATACCTCTTTTAAGAGTGAAAGTGTATAATAACCCTGACATTGTTACTTATTATTAGATGCCCAAGTTATGTTAAAACCCTCGCCATTAGTCTCCAAATAATGTTTAGAGCAATCTCTGAAAACTTGATGTGATTTGAAAGTTGTTTGAATTTATTAAATATTTTAATGCATTTAATTAATCAAAAAAATAAGCATATTAAATTAACCTCCGATTTAAAGTATGAGCTCATTTTTGAATTTCTCACCCCCAAATTATCTAGGGGTGAATTTTTGAAAAATTTTGAAGCCCATTTGATAGTTTAACTTTAATTAAGAAGAATGCTACAAATATTAAATAATTAAATTTATTAATTATAATTAATTATTAATCCAACGGATTTTAATCGATCGTCGTAATGATTTGATGCAAAGATCTGAAACACGAAATAGTTGATCGCTTAAATTACAGCAGTCTCGCCTTTTCCTCAGCCAGATTGGACGACAGAGAAAAAGACCCGCTGAGCCCAATCTGATCTGACTGTTGGATTGAGTTATCAATCCAATGGCTAAAACATGACAAAATATTGTTACCTTGTTGTATTTCGTTGATCTAGCCATGATCGTGCATAGCGCAGGCGAGTAGTGTTACTCCCACTCAGCCACGTGCTAGCATTCCCCATTTTAGCCTCTAGCACTTCCCATTTCTTACTGCACCCCGATTCCCATCCACTAGTATCCCCAATTGAAGGCTATGACGGAGCAGCAGCTGACGAGTGCTCCTTAAAGTCCCCTCATCAAGGTGACAGGTACCTCTAATTCTCAGTCTTAAGGCTATTTATTTCTAAAATTTTGATTTCATTTTTGCATTCCTTGTCGCTCCGTTTCATAGCGTCGATAGGACCCTATCGAGTCTCTCGAGCTGATAATGGCATGGGTTGCGACAGTTTCAAAAAGTAACCTGAAGCCACAGATGAGCTCAACCACTCATCTTGTAATCATGGTGAGCACAATCGATGGGAATGGGTCCTATGTGTGGGCTTGGGCCTAAGGATCACGATGGTCCCCATCGCAGGCAGTGGGGTTTACCGTGGGGGTTACAATTTGACCCCACAGTAAACTCTAGCCATAATATCTTTGTCGTCTAATTAGTATCGCTAGTAGCCATTAAGTTTTTGGCTTTTTTCCCCTTCCTACAAATTGTCTTGCTAGCTTTAAATTGGTACATGCCACGTCGCCTGGTTCGATCAAAGCGCGGATAAATTGGAAGCCCTAGATCCTATTGACGAAAAAGATGATGAGCAGTGTCAGATGGATCGGCTCCAACCCATGCAACACTATTCATTGGGCCCACGCACGCAGATGGCCCGTGTGTGTGTCGCTGCTATGAGCCCGAGTGCAGAAGATGTCGTGCGTGCGAGTGAATTGGTTAGAAAATTAATTAATTAATTAGTTTAATTCAATTTAAATAATGCTAATAAATTTTAAAATATAAATTCAATTATATTGAAATTATATAACAAAATGATTAGAAAAATGTGTGTGATAATAATATAAAATTAAATTTCCATTTTGATAGCTAATTTCACTAATCATTTGTAATTACCTTTAATTGTCATTAAGGCTTGAATTAGCCATTTGATCTCCAATTTGATCATACTTACTATTATTATACTCATTATGCTATAGTGAAGCTATAGATACTAATTATATACCATTTGAACATCAATTGGAAAATATGTGTTTTGGCACTTAAATAAATTAATATTGTAATTCAAAATTAAGGTTTTCCCTATTTAGGCTTCATAAACCCTAAAACATCTTAGGGAAACATAGATTATGACAAGTTTGAATGTTAGATGATGATTTGGATAGGAAAATTACTAGAATGCCCTAGTTTAGACTTAATACTAGTGTACTTAGATTGAATCATAACTCTTAGGATAGAGAAGTTTATATGAGATATATATGTCTTAATCTAGTCAACTTTTAGGATAGTAGTGAGTAAGTATTAGAGTAGTTCTTGTGACCAAGAGAGAATCCTAAAGCCTTAGGTTGGAATCCTCTTAGGAGGATTAGTATGATGCTCATTATAGTATAGTTACTATTTAGGTTCCACTAGAACTTAGTAAGTAATCTAAGTGCTTAAGTGTAACCTATTTAGTATAGTGTATATTTCCATATAATAATAAATGTAAGGATTAGAAACATCTAGGATGTTTAGTGGTGGAGCTAAGGTTAGAGTCTACCTTAAGTGCTAATTGGACTTAGAACCTTTAAGCATTGGCTATTGAAGTCAAGGATAATAGTAACTCTAAGACTTAAAATTGTAGGATTAAGAAAAGAGACTTGATACTTATATTAATGAACTAGTAAAAGATAGATCTGGATGCTTGTATCCTAAGTAAGATCACCCTTTCAGTCTTACTAAGTTAACCTAGTAAATAAATAAGGCTTTTAAGCTAGGATTAGAATGTCATTGAGCTAAGGATAACCTATTTAAGGGGAGTAAGTATATGTTGAGATTAAGGATCGTTAGAAGTTAAGAATAACAAACATTAAGTCAAGAATGTTAGAGAGCTATATAAAATAGTACCTTAAGTAGTCTAAAAATAACAACCCTTAAATCTTGGATGTAAGCTAGTGGAACTATTAGCATTTGTAAGCTAGGAGTTTTATCATCTCGTAGAGTGGAATTAATTATATAGCTTAGATAATTGTAGTACTGTCATTAAGATAAGATTTTTAATCATAATCTTATAACTATATTTATAAATTATTTTGTCACCTAAATAAGACTTTAATCAAAGTACTAATTTCAAACCCTTATTAATTTATATGTTTTATGTATTCAGTTGATTAAAACATTTGATAAATCTCTAAGTCAATTGAGGGGCTTGATTAGCCCCAATCATTAGAATATATAACTATAGTAGAAAATAGCAAATATCGTATGGTTTATAATTAGTATTGAAATCTTTGAATGCTACAATGCATTGAGACTAAATTTTTGAAAACATTTATTAAGACATTGTACATGAATTAAACATTTAACATTATACTTCGGGGTTTCATGTGGTAGATTATGTTGTACGTGTATTATTAAGCCAGGGTAGACTATGAAGTGATCAGGAGACCACACATATCCTATGAAGTGATCAGGAGACCACACATATCCTATGAAAGGGAATGTGTGTGTTTACAAGTGTAAAGACCCACTTAAGTAGTAATACGTGAAACTCTTAAACATCGAGGCACCATTTCAGATAACGGTGGAGTTCCTAATAAGATGTAACAACCCAAGTTATTACCATAGTTGATTAGGACTAATCCTAAGTCTTAAACACAATTATAAGTGCTAATTAGGTCAATTGGAGTCAACCTCTGAGACCTAGTCCAAATCAGGAGTCAAATGGATCAAATACTGATTTCTAGAAATCCAGAAACCCTAGAAATTGACCTATTTAAATTGACCTCCGATCAAAAAATGGACACCGCCATTGCGTTTCTGGACCCCAAATTAGCTTGGGGGTGAAGTTTTCGTGTCAATCGGAAGTCGTCAAAATTTCGACGAATATTTTAATAATAAAAATACCCCGGAAATCGAGGTATCAAAATACTCGTCGAATTGAAAATCCGACCTTGCCATTGAATTTTTTGACCCCAAATTAGCTAGGAAAAACATGTTCAAAAATTTTCTGGAAATTAAAAAAAAAAATTATTTTAATACTTAACGGCGTGCCGTTAAGTATTTAAAGTTACCGTCAACTGTAGCTGATAGCACCGTTAGATCGGACGACGCCCTCGCAGCCGTTGGATCTGATCCAGATACAATGGCTCCGGGGCCGTCTCCCTCGGCCCCGTCGCCCTCGCACGACACGCGGTAGTCCGCCTCGTATTCCGGCCAATCTGGCCCCTCCTCGGCCTCGACGAGGTCGCCGGCGCCTCTATAAGACCATCGGCCATCTCTGGGCTCTGGGTTTGCGAAAACCGAGCCCATATCGAGCCAGATCAGCCCGACCCGAGCCGAGCCCCATCCGCCGTCCAAGCCAGGTACCCCCCGATCTCCCCCTCCGTTCATCATTTCGTCGTCGCATAGCTTAGGAATTGTAGATCTACATCTAGATCGACAATCAACCGGACCTGATCGACCTCGATCAGGTCCGACTGACTCAGGCCAAGGCTTAAAGCCTCAGGCCACAGTTACGCACGCACACCGTAACCCTAGAACCTATGGTTAGCCCTAGCCGCCGTCTCCAACCACCTCCGGCGAGGGTCCGCCCACCGACGTGTAGGCCTCGGCGAGGGCTACCGTCGGTCGTGCGGGCCGACGCGGTCCGGCGCCGGGAAGGCCGGCATAAGCCGTGCCCTAAGCACCGGCCCTCGGGCCGTCTCTGCGAAGGAGACAAAGTCCGGGTCGAGCTGGGTCGACCTGAGCCAGACCCGCCCGAGCCGGGTCCGCGTCAGCCGGGTGGGGCCCACTAAGCCACGTGGCGCCTTCTGGGCCTGCCACGTGTCCAGTGGGACCCACCGGCCGAAGCTCGCGACCCTTCGGCTTCGGCCGTGGGGCCCACAATGCCACATGTCACGTGGGGCCCACAGCCTGAGCCCGCGCGGCGGTTCGGCTCCCAGTGGGGCCACAGCGCCACGTGGCAGCTAGCCGGCACGCCACGTGTCACGTGGGGACCACAGCCCGAGCCCGCGCGGCGGTTCGGCTCCCCAGTGGGGCCCATAGTGCCACGTGGCAGCCTCTGGCAGTGCCACGTGTCAGGTGGGGGCCCACTGCCCAGTCACCCGAGCTGACTCAGCCCCTGTGGGGCCCATAGTGCCACGTGTCTAATAGGACCCACTGTCTGTTAATTAAAATATTAATTAAATTACTGTTATTGTTGATTAATTACTGTTAAGGATTAATTAAGTACAGTTAGTGGTTAATTAAATTAGGATTAGTGTTAATTACTTTTAAATAGTAACCTTAATTAATTAAGTAATTAGTGATTAATTAGGGTTAATTTAATATTAATTAAACCTTAAACAGTAATTAGAATAATTAATTATTATTAAATAGTAAAGTATAATTAATTATTCTTAATTAGATATTAATAAGTAATTAAGATTAATTAAACAGAGACTAGTACTAATTACTTTGCTATAGTAAAATATTAATAAATATAATTCAATTAATTAATTAATAGATTAATTAATGTTAATTAATGATTAAGCCTAATTAACCACAGATTAATTAAGGATTAATAATTTTAGAAATTTTATATAAAAACTTTAGGAATGAATAGTAAAATCATTTAATTTGAATAAATGAACAGTAAAATAATTCATATTGTATTTTTGAATAGTAAATCTTAAAAGTTTAATAACTTTTTGTAGGATGATCCAAACATAGCCAATATAGGTCTTAAAATACTCAGAAAAATATAAGGAATCAAATAACTTTTTCGGGGTACGTATAACGAGGTAGCATTTTAGGACCTCTTTAGAACCCCATAACTTTTTACCCGGTTATCGAAACATAGTTAATATGTGTCTTAAAATACTCAGGAGAGCGGCCCCATTATTGTAGTAGTATTAGTTTTCTCATTCGGACATCAGGACAAAAAGTCAACCTTAGAATTTCCATTGAAAAATGACCAAAATGCCCCTAGACTTCAAACAGCCATAACTTGGTCAAATCAACTCCAAATTCAAGAATTCAAGAAGCTATCTAACATAGAATTCCAATGTCATTATTATACTAAAATAATATTTAGGATTTGAACCCTAAAAATTTAGGTAAATGACCAAACTACCCTTGGCTTCATTTTGGTCATAACTTGATTGTTTGAGGTCCAATTTGGACGTACTTACTGTCTATCTTCAAGTTAGACAGTAAGGAATTAGTTGGAAAAGAGAAACCTCAATTTTGATGACAAATCAAAAGTTGACTTTTTGACCCTTAAAATAAAGGCAAAATGATCATTTTGCCCTAAGCTTGGATTAAGTACCATTACCCTTTGGATAACATCCTAGAATGCCAAGACCAATATTATAATCATCTTAGTAACAATTAAGCAAGTGAAATCAACCCTTAAGTCAGATTCCAGTTGTGGCGACCGGGGATCAAAGTTCGAGAGTCTTTAAAGAACAATTCATTTCAATTTGAAAATATAGACATTTTTATAATTCAAAAAGGACATAATAAAATAAAATAATAAAATCCACAGTCCTTTTATACATAGAGCCAAAACATATATGAAAAGTTACAACAGTTTGAATTTTACAAAATCTGAAATAAGAAATATCTACATTCTTCTGCTTCTTTTAATTCTTCTTCTTTTAATCTTGGCAGATCTTCTAAACTTTTTAATTATCAAAACCTGAAAAATTCAGTTTACCAGTCAGGTAGGAGTACACAAATTGTTCTTATAAGAATAAATCTAGCATCCTATAATAGGTATGAATCACATATTAAAATGACTGATAATCTACATATAAATAAAGCAATTGCTAAATTCAATTTTTGCCTTGCAAAATAGCTGTGAAAATTAACAATTATAAAATAAATTCTATCAAATGCATTTGTAACAATAAGTCAAGTCCGGAGACTCCTAAGCCCAAATGGGTAAACCCATAGGCATAACCTGTAGGAAGCTTATCTCACCACCCATCGGTAGCTTACTCAAAATAATAACTGATGGTGTGTCTTTCCTCTGAATTTGCCTACTTCCTACAAGAGGCTAAATCCCTCCATATAACTCCTAGGGGCTACTAGTTGGCCCAATCTGTACAGATTCTAGTGTTGCGTTCCACGCTCTAAAGACAAACACCACAAAATATATATACTGTGTTTCATTCTTTTTGTTACATACTATTTGATATAAATCTTTTGCAGATTAAAATACGGTAAGCAGTGCAAATAATATTCAAATGGAAAATGGCTCAAATAAGAATACTGAAATAAGACTTTATAAGTAAATTTGTGTACCTGACTTATTTTGATTCAAAATCAACCAATTTAATTTGTTTGATCTGCCAAAAGTGGTTTAAGTTATTAATTTAATGCTTCATGATTTGTAATAATAGGTTTTTATGATATTTGATATTTGGATTTATCTAATTGATTATTTTATGACTAATTCTTTCAAATGAAATGAATATTTAAAATTCTATATATGAAACTTTTAGAAACATGTAAAAACATCTATATTTCCTATAAATTTTCTAAGTCCTAAAATTCTTAAAAAATTTGGCATAATCTCCTTTGTTTTTGTTCAAATTTTCTATTTTCACAATCAATCTCCAATTCTAAATTTAGAGTTTAATCTTTTTTTTTATAGGATTGCTCATTTCCAGTTCTAAAAATAGAGTTTATTTTCAATTCTAAAATAGAGATCAATCCTTTTTACAGGATTGCTCATTTCCAGTTCTAAATAGAGTTCAATTATGTAAAACTAAATTAAGTAATTTATACATCTCATATACAACATCTAAAAGAAAATGTAGAAATAAAATTTAACATTTAATCCTTATAAAATAATGTCAGTATATGAATTATAAAACAAATGGTAACATTTAAATTCTCTAATTAATTGATAGCAATTTAATCATAATATAATGAGTAACTGCATTTAGTTATATTTGAACAAATCAATTAATCTCATGGCAACTCAATTCTTTCATTTTATTTGATGATAGCATTTTGTCTTATAGTTTGAAAAGACAGCATTTGTTTACATGAATATGACTAATAGCATTTGATTTCTCTTGATCTTATACTACTAATGATGGCAGCATTTGGCTCATGGCAACATGTGATTAAAGTGATATTATTCATATTTATAAAAAGAAAATAGCCACATTTGATCTATTTTAATTTCACTTATGGCAGCTTAGATTTCCTTTAAAAATATTGATCTTACTTTAGAATAAAAAAAAAAACAATACATGATTCTTACATATACATGGCAGCAAATGATCCTTACTTTGATAATAGATCTATTAATTTGAGTATTACATATAAACTTAGCCATGAAGAGCCAAACTGTACTCCATTAGTGCAACTCAAATCAAGAACGCAATCATCAATGTTCAGGTTACTAGCTGCCCTTAAATATGCATCTAGGAAAACTATGTGTTGCCAATTGATCCCACAAACACAGGGAATGATATTGAAGTTATAATATATTAAAACATGAATAATTTTTTTGCTAAGCTGTGAAGAAGTTTGTGGTTCAAAATTTAGAAAATTCTTCAAAAATGAGAGGTGCTTTAATCATCAAAGACATCAACAAAAAGGGTCAAGAATTCATAGTTATATACTACCTTTACAACCCCTCCTGAACTTCTACTGTCATCAAAGAAAGAATCACAATGATTGAATCATAATGGTTGTTAAAGATGAGTGCAAGAACCTTCAATTTGACCTAAAGGAATAGCAAAAGCATTGAAGATTTTTGATTGTCTATTGATTGAAAACTAGCTCAACTGTACAAATTTATAGTCCTTGTTCAATTCAGGCACAGCTTTAGTTAAAAAAATATAAGCTGCAATATTAGTTGTTATTTGCATGTTAAGAACATCTATGTAGGCCTCAGCTAATACACTGCATGGTTCATCATGCATGCTTAACTTGTCTTAACACGATATTATCGCTATTGTGTTTTTTAAAATAAATATTGTGCTAACTATATTAATTGTTACAGTAGAAGTTAATTCCATATATATACAAAATTTTCACACATACAATTAAATCATCCTACTTTACATATCAACCATAAAAATTTTCATATTCATTATTATAAAAGCCAAATTTATTAAATTTTCCACCATATTAAGCCCAACTAATCATTATAAATTAGGCATTAATTACTCAAATGTAAGGAAACAGCAATATGCAGCAGAAAGAACACCCAACCAGAAAGAGTTGGTTGGCATGGAAGAAGCGAAGGAACTCCCAAAAGCTGTTGCAGTAAGAGATAATAACTGATATGAAAATGAGCTCTTTAGCCAATAAAAAAAAAAAAACCTAAGCAGATGGTCGAGCAAGCAACAGTGGACGCTTTGCTTAGGTCACACTTACTGCTTAAAGAGGGATTAACGCTTGCGCTTCAACTTGATTAGGTGTGATGAATTACCGTTTGGATTTTAAGAAATTTTGGCATTTAGATAATTTTCTTTGCAACAATATTTTCATTACAAGAGAATTAAAAAAATATATATTCAACAATTTTTTTTTTTTTTTTTTTTTTAACAAGTGAACCTTTCCCTTCATTGTCGTAAACAAAGTGTGAACTGCTTCAAAACTTGATCTCACAATAAAGCGATATTGAACTTACGATTACCATTAAAAAGAAATGGAGAAAAATGTCAACACTTGGTCTTAACAATTAACTCAAAGAAAGAAAACCAAAAGGGTGCTTCTTCAGCACACAAGAATTTACTGATTAAAATAAAATTTTTGGCCAAGTTGATTGATTAACAGTTTAAACATCAAATGGGTGAAACAAAAAATACTTGAAGGCCCATAAAATTTACATTCATGATTCAAGTTTTACCATGTAGATGCTATTATTCAATAAAATATACGATAGACCTGTGACATCTTTCCAATCAAAAGTTTGATGAAGATGTATCTCTAACAACTGCATTTGACTGAAACATTATTTCTATGCCATTTTAAAGAGCTAAACAAAAACTGCTACTACTTCTTTACACTGTGTGCGGTGAGCGGCAATAAATTCACCTGAACGTATATTAATAGTGTCTTGACATTTTTGGCATCAGTAAGATGAACTATATTCACACAAGAGCATATCTTAGGAAAGGTAAGAAAAAAAATATGAGTGAGGTTGTATACATACGTTCTCAAAAAGAATGCAAATGATACATTCTTATTCATAGCCATTGAGAGAATGATTGAGTGAAGAGAGTACCTTAACAACGCAGAAAAGAGGAGAAGGCGAGGATGAGGGCTCGGCCGGGAGGTTCTTTCGAGTGAGGAAATGGCGCGATGTATAGAGTCTTCAACTTTAATGGAAGATAGTGACGGAGGTTGCGAGGAGGGGACATGTGCCGAACGAGGAAGAGGAGAGTATGCCACGTGCGAGAGAGGAAGAAGATGAGGTGTCGAGCAAGGAGGAAGAGAGGTGTCGGCCGAACGAGAGGGAAAAGGAAAAGGTGTCGGCCGAGCGTGAGATGCGTGCGATGGAGGGATCGGGATTTAGGGTAGGATGCGAAGGAAAAGAAAAGTGAAGAAAATAGAAAATGAAAAAGATAAAGGAATATATATAATTATTAAATTAAATTCAATTAACTTAATATTTAATTCTATTGTATTTATTAATTAATTAAATGATAAAAAAAAACATCAAATATCACTCCTAGCTAATTTGGAGGTGGTGAACGCAATGGTGAGGTCAGATTTTCAATCTGAGGTCAAAATTATTTAAATATTAATAAACAATTTGAAATGGAATTTTAGTATTTTACATTCTCTCCAACTTAAAAGAGATGTCGTCCCGACATCAATCTAAAATTTAAAGAGATTTACAAGATCTATAGTCACTTACTAGTGAAATAAGTGAGGATATGCTTTCCTCATACTTGATTCTTCTTCCCATGTAGCTTCTTCTTTGTGATAGTTCTTCCATTTGATCTTTATCATGGGAATGGATTTACTTCTTAATTTCCTTTCATCTCGATCTAAAATCTCTTATGGTTCGATCACATAGCTTAGATTTGGTTGCAAATTGATATCTTCTACTTCTATTCTCATTGAAGGTTCAGATAAGCACTTTCTTAGTGAAGAGATATGAAACACATCGTGCATCAGACTTTGATGTGCTGGAAACTTGATCTGATATGCCACTTGACCTACTCTTTTCAAAATTTCAAAAGGTCCAATAAATCTTGGACTTAATTTTCCAGAAACTCCAAATCTGGAAACTCCTTTAAATGGGTTCACTTTCAAATATACAAAATCTCCAACAAAAAATTCAACATGACAATGATGAGCATCAAAATACTGCTTCTGCCTGTCTTGAGCTGCTTTCATTCGATGCTAAATTATTTTTATCTTTTCTGTTGTCTGAAGAATCAAATCTGATTTTATTATCCTGTTTTCTCCAATACTGTTCCAGGATAAAGGAGTGATACACTTTCTTCCATAAAGGGCTTCATAAGGAGCCATTCCAATACTTGTTTGAAAACTGTTGTTATATGAGAATTCTATTAATGGAAGATGATCATCCCAACTTCCTCCAAAATCTAAGACACAAAGGCGAAGAAGATCTTCTAGAGTTTGATTCACTCTTTCAGTTTATCCATCAATCTGTGGATGAAAAGCTGTACTCATACAGAGTTGTGAACCAAGATCTTGATGAACTGCTCTCCCAAATTCTGAAGTGAATCTATTATCTCTATCAAAAACGATGGTTTTTGGAATACCATGCAACCTTATTATCTCTTTTAAATAGATTCTTGCCAATTTGTCTACTGAATCTATTTGCTTAATGGGTAAAAAGTGCACTGATTTGGTACGTCTATCCACAATTACCCAAATAGAATCATTATTGGATTTTGAATAAGGAAATCCAGTTATAAAATCCATGGAGATATCTTCCCATTTCCATTGAGGTATAGCTAGAGGTTGAAGTAATCCACCTAGTTTCTGATGTTTTGCTTTTACCAGGTTACAGGCTTCACACTTTGATATAAACTCAGCTATACTTCTTTTCATTCCTAGCCACCAAAAATGTGATTTTAAGTCTCGATACATCTTATTATTCCCAGGATGAATTGAATATCTAGACTGATGAGCTTCTTTCAATACTTTAGTTCTTAGCTCTTCCTTATTTGGTATCCATATTCTGGATCCACACCAAATATTCTTATTTGAATCTAAATTCAATTCTAAGTGTTTTCCTAATTGAATGGATGCAGATAAGGAGCTATATTCTTCATCCAGATGTTGAGCTTCTTTAATCTCATCCATTAATTAACATTCAACAGTCATCTGAAATAGCTTAGCATATGATGGCAATATGACTTCTAATTGAAGATTTTCTATTTCCTTGAGTAACACAGGATTAGAAGTCAAAATATGCAAATGTGAAACTGCCTTTCGACTTAATGTGTCTGCTACTACATTTTCTTTGCCAGGATGATACTGAATTGATAAATCATAATCTTTGATTAATTCTAACCATCTTCGTTGTCTTAAATTAATCTCTTTTTGAGTAAAAATATACTTCAGACTTTGGTGATCTGTGAAGACTTCACATTTTACTCCATACAAGTAATGTCTCCAGATCTTTAGTGCAAAGACTATTGCAGCTAACTCCAGGTCATGAACTGGATAATTCTTCTCATGGATTTTAAGCTGTCTAGATGCAAAAGCTATCACTTTTTCTTCTTGCATGAGAACACAGCCTAATCCAATTCCAAAAGCATCACAATAAATCTGATATTCTTTTTCTTCAACTGGTAGAACTAAAATAGGAGCTGAGGTTAGACATTCTTTTAATTTCTTGAATGCTGATTCACAAGATGAGTCCCAAACATAAGGTATATCTTTTTGAGTGAGACGAGTAAGAGGGACTGAAATCTGAGAAACGTTCTTAACAAACTTGCGATAGTACCCAGCTAATCCCAAGAAACTTCTTATTTCTGTCACTGAAGTAGGTTGGGGCCAATCTTGAATTGCACTTATCATGCTGGGATCAACTGATATTCCCTCCTTACTAATTATATAGCCTAAGAAGGCGACTGAGTGAAGCCAAAATTCACATTTTGAGAACTTGGCATACAGTTGATGTTGTCTTAACAAGTTCAAGGTGATTCTAAGATGCTCTTCATGTTCCTTAGCATTCTTAGAATAGATTAATATATCATCAATAAAGATGATAATAAAAGAATCTAGATAGGGTTTCATTATTCGCTGCATTAGATCCATAAAATAAGATGGGGCATTTGTTAACCCAAATGGCATTACCAAGAATTCATAATGCTCATACCTTGTTCTGAATGCAGATTTAGGAATATCTTCATCTTTGATACGGAGTTGGTGATAACCAGATCTTAAATCAATCTTAGAAAATATGGAAGCACCAACTAACTGATCAAATAAATCATCTATTCTTGGTAATGGGTATTTGTTCTTAATAGTAATCTTATTCAATTCTCGGTAATCGATACATAATCGCATACTTCCATCTTTCTTCTTAACAAATAAAACTGGGGCTCCCCAAGGAGAATTACTTAGTCTTATAAATCCTTTTTCAGTTAATTCTTGAAGTTGATTCTTTAGTTCCTCTAACTCTTTGGGTGCCATTCTGTATGGAGATTTTGATAAAGGATTCATACCCTGACTTAAATCAATACTAAACTCTACTTCTCTTTGAGGTGGCAAACCTAGAAGTTCATCTGGAAATACATCTGCATATTCTTTTACTACAGGAGTTTCTTCTAAGGTTGAAGTTTTAACTTCAGAACTTGAGAGTAGTGTTAGGAATATAGGATACTTCTTCTAATGAATTTCTCAATCTTGTTTGCTGGGATAATACTAATAATTGTACTTCTTTGACCAATAAAGGTTACTCTCTTATCTTCATTATAAATATATACCCTCTTCTTTGTACAATCAATCAATGCCTTATTTTGACTCATCCAGTCCATCCCAAGGATAATATCAAAACTAGTTATAGGGATGACTGTGAGTTTAGCTTCCCAAGAATTTCCATTTATATCTAATTTGCAATTACAGAAGATGTTTGTTTCTAAGAACTCTCCTGATGGTAGATTAATTTTAAGTGCTGATGAAAGTTGTTATACTAGTAATGAATACTGTTGGACTATTTTTGACGCAATAAAAGAATGTGTAGCTCCAGAATCAAAAAGGATTGAACATGGGTACTGAAATAATAAAATGGTACCTGTGACCATGTCAGGTTCTTCTTTTGCCTCTTCTTGAGATAGGTTAAATATTCTAGCTTGAGCTTGATTGTTTCTTGGATTACAGGAAGATGCAATATTGTTATGTTGATTTACTGGTGGTCTTCCTTGATTCTTCATAACTGCTTTTCCTTGATTTGGGATTTGATATCCATTTATTGTATAAGTGGCACGACAGAATTTTATGGAATGGTTTGTTCTTCCACATCGGTGGCATTGACCTTCACCGGTAAAGCATTTATCTGTACTATGAATCCTTCCACAAAACCTGCAAGTATTTGGTGTTCTTGGGGCAGGTCTACTTGAGTTTCCTTGAATATTATACACTTTTCCTTGAGGTCTGGGGAAGTGTTGTCTCTTAGATTAAAAATGAGGGAAAATGCTGGCCTTTTCATTCTAGAAGAGTACTGCTCTTCTTGAGCTTCCATAAGCTCAATCTTTCCTATTAGTTGAGCAAAGTTTAAAATTTGAAGAGGTGTTAGGATATGTTGAAAGTTATTCCTTAATCCATTAAGGAATAAATGGCATCTGACTTCTTCAGTGGTGACCATTTCTGGAGCAAAGCTGGCTAGACGAGTGAACTCTTCCTCATATTTAGTTACTATATGACTTCCTTGCTTTAAGTTCAATAATTCTTTTCTCATTGTCTGTCTGGCAGACTGAGGCACATATTTGCCTAAAAATATTTTCACAAATTCCTCCCATTGGATTTCTTCTTCTGATCTATTCTGGAATCTGATGTTCTTGGTTGTCTTCCACCACTTCTTAGCAACTTCTGTCAGAAGATAAGTAGCTAGAGATACCTTCCGGTCTTCTGAGCTCTTAGCAAATTTAAACTCTTTTTCTATCCTTTGAATCCACTCCTCAGCTTGGTAAGGAGTTTCTTTGCCATTAAATCTGGGTGGCTGAAGTTTAAGAAATATTTGCATGTCTTCATTTATTGCTTTTCTCTGAATAGGATGAGGATTCTGAATTTGTTGATTGTTCATGAATTGACTCATCATATTCATAAACTGGAGCATCTGATTTGCTCCACTATGATCAAAGGGATAGACTGCTTCAACATTAGGTGAAACAGTCTCGTTGTGACTAGGAGTGTTTTGAGGAACATTTTCCTCCTGTGATTGATTGTTGTTGTTGTTGTTTTGACTATCCATAATCTGGGAAAAAATAAACTATACTTAGTTGGCTCTCCAACTTAAATTTCTAACTTCTAATAATTTTGTAACTGTATTCATATAGTTGGCTCTTCTAATGAATTATTCCTTAAATAGTCTCAAACTTCGCTTTGATACCAATTTTTGTGGCGACCTGGGATCAAAGTTCGAGAGTCTTTAAAGAACAATTCATTTCAATTTGAAAATATAGATATTTTTATAATTCAAAAAGGACATAATAAAATAAAATAATAAAATCCACAGTCCTTTTATACATAGAGCCAAAACATATATGAAAAGTTACAACAGTTTGAATTTTACAAAATTTGAAATAAGAAATATCTACATTCTTCTGCTTCTTTTAATTCTTCTTCTTTTAATCTTGGCAGATCTTCTAAACTTTTTAATTATCAAAACCTGAAAATTCAGTTTACCAGTCAGGTAAGAGTACACAAATTATTCTTATAAGAATAAATCTAGCATCCTATAATAGCTATGAATCACATATTAAAATGACTGAAAATCTACATATAAATAAAGCAATTGCTAAATTCAATTTTTGCCCTGCAAAATAGCCGTGAAAATTAACAATTATGATATAAATTCTATCAAATGCATTTGTAACAATAAGTCGAGTCCAGAGACTCCTAAGCCCAAATGGGTTAACCCATAGGCATAACCTGTAGGAAGCTTATCTCGCCACCCATCGGTAGCTTACTCAAAATAATAACTGATGATGTGTCTTTCCTCTGGATTTGCCTACTTCCTACAAGAGGCTAAATCCCTCCATATAACTCCCAGGGGCTGCTAGCTAGCCCAATCTGTACAGATTCTAGTGTTGCGTTCCACCCTCCAAAGACAAACACCACAAAATATATATACTGTGTTTCATTCTTTTTGTTACATACTATTTGATATAAATCTTTTGCAGATTAAAATGCGGTAAGCAGTGCAAATAATATTCAAATGGAAAATGACTCAAATAAGAATACTGAAATAAGACTTTATAAGTAAATTTGCATACCTGACTTGTTTTGATTCAAAATCAACCAATTTAATTTGTTTGATCTGTCAAAAGTAGTTTAAGTTATTAATTTAATGCTTCATGATTTGTAATAATAGATTTTTATGATATTTGATATTTGGATTTATCTAATTGATTATTTTATGACTAATTCTTTCAAATGAAATGAATATTTAAAATTCTATATATGAAACTTTTAGAAATATGTAAAAACATCTATATTTCCTATAAATTTTCTAAGTCCTAAAATTCTTAAAAATTTTGGCATAATCTCCTTTGTTTTTGTTCAAATTTTCTATTTTCACAATCAATCTCCAATTCTAAATTTAGAGTTCAATTATTTTTTTTATAGGATTGCTCATTTCTAGTTTTAAAAATAGAGTTAATTTCCAATTCTAAAATAGAGTTCAATCCTTTTTACAGGATTACTCATTTCCAGTTCTAAATAGAGTTCAATTATATAAAACTAAATTAAGTAATTTATACATCCCATATACAACATCTAAAAGAAAATGCAGAAATAAAATTTAACATTTAATCCTTATAAAATAGTGTCAGAATATGAATTATAAAACAAATGGTAACATTTAAATTCTCTAATTAATTGATAGCAATTTAATCATAATATAATGAGTAACTGCATTTAGTTATATTTGAACAAATCAATTAATCTCATGGCAACTCAATTCTTTCATTTTATTTGATGATATTATTTTGTCTTATAGTTTGAAAAGACAGCATTTGTTTACATTAATATGACTAATAGCATTTGATTTCTCTTGATCTTATACTACTAATGATGGCAGCATTTGGCTCATGGCAACATGTGATTAAAGTGATATTATTCATATTTATAAAAAGAAAATAGCCACATTTGATCTATTTTAATTTCACTTATGGCAGCTTAGATTTCCTTTAAAAATATTGATCTTACTTTAGAATAAAAAAAAAAACAATACATGATTCTTACATATACATGGCAGCAAATGATCCTTACTTTGATAATAGATCTATTAATTTGAGTATTACATATAAACTTAGCCATGAAGAGCCAAACTGTACTCCATTAGTGCAACTCAAATCAAGAACGCAATCATCAATGTTCAGGTTACTAGCTGCCCTTAAATATGCATCTAGGAAAACTATGTGTTGCCAATTGATCCCACAAACACAGGGAATGATATTGAAGTTATAATATATTAAAACATGAATAATTTTTTTGCTAAGCTGTGAAGAAGTTTGTGGTTCAAAATTTAGAAAATTCTTCAAAAATGAGAGGTGCTTTAATCATCAAAGACATCAACAAAAAGGGTCAAGAATTCATAGTTATATACTACCTTTACAACCCCTCCTGAACTTCTACTGTCATCAAAGAAAGAATCACAATGATTGAATCATAATGGTTGTTAAAGATGAGTGCAAGAACCTTCAATTTGACCTAAAGGAATAGCAAAAGCATTGAAGATTTTTGATTGTCTATTGATTGAAAACTAGCTCAACTGTACAAATTTATAGTCCTTGTTCAATTCAGGCACAGCTTTAGTTAAAAAAATATAAGCTGCAATATTAGTTGTTATTTGCATGTTAAGAACATCTATGTAGGCCTCAGCTAATACGCTGCATGGTTCATCATGCATGCTTAACTTGTCTTAACACGATATTATCGCTATTGTGTTTTTTAAAATAAATATTGTGCTAACTATATTAATTGTTACAGTAGAAGTTAATTCCATATATATACAAAATTTTCACACATACAATTAAATCATCCTACTTTACATATCAACTATAAAATTTTCATATTCATTATTATAAACGCCAAATTTATTAAATTTTCCACCATATTAAGCCCAACTAATCATTATAAATTAAGCATTAATTACTCAAATGTAAGGAAACAGCAATATGCAGCAGAAAGAACACCCAACCATAAAGAGTTGGTTGGCATGGAAGTAGCGAAGGAACTCCCAAAAGCTGTTGCAGTAAGAGATAATAACTGATATGAAAATGAGCTCTTTAGCCAATAAAAAAAAAAAAACCTAAGCAGATGGTTGAGCAAGCAACAGTGGACACTTTGCTTAGGTCACACTTACTGCTTAAAGAGGGATTAACGCTTGAGCTTCAACTTGATTAGGTGTGATGAATTACCGTTTGGATTTTAAGAAATTTTGGCATTTAGATAATTTTCTTTGCAACAATATTTTCATTACAAGAGAATTAAGAAAAAATATATTCAACAATTTTTTTTTTTTTTTTTTTTTTTAACAAGTGAACCTTTCCCTTCATTGTCGTAAACAAAGTGTGAACTGCTTCAAAGCTTGATCACAATAAAGCAATATTGAACTTACCATTACCATTAAAAAGAAATGGAGAAAAATGTCAACACTTGGTCTTAACAATTAACTCAAAGAAAGAAAACCAAAAGGGTGCTTTTTCAGTACATAAGAATTTACTGATTAAAATAAAATTCTTGGCCAGTTGATTGATTAACAGTTTAAACATCAAATGGGTGAAACAAAAAATACTTGAAGGCCCATAAAATTTGCATTCATGATTCAAGTTTTATCATGCAGATGCTTTTATTCAATAAAATATACGATAGACCTGTGACATCTTTCCAATCAAAAGTTTAATGAAGATGTATCTCTAACAACCGCATTTGACTGAAACATTATTTCTATGCCATTTTAAAGAGCTAAACAAAAACTGCTACTACTTCTTTACACTGTGTGCGGTGAGCGGCAATAAATTCACCTGAACGTATATTAATAGTGTCATGACATTTTTGGCATCAGTAAGATGAACTATATTCACACAAGAGCATATCTTAGGAAAGGTAAGGAAAAAAATATGAGTGAGGTTGTATAAATACGTTCTCAAAAAGAATGCAAATGATACATCCTTATTCATAGCCATTGAGAGAATGATTGAGTGAAGAGAGTACCTTAACAACGCCGAAAAGAGGAGAAGGCGAGGATGAGGGCTCGGCCGGGAGGTTCTTTCGAGTGAGGAAACGGCACGATGTATAGAGTCTTCAGCTTTAATGGAAGATAGTGACGGAGGTTGCGAGGAGGGGACATGTCGAACGAGGAAGAGGAGAGTATGCCACGCGTGAGAGAGGAAGAAGATGAGGTGTCGAGCAAGGAGGAAGAGAGGTGTCGGCCGAACGAGAGGGAAAAGGAAAAGGTGTCGGCCGAGCGTGAGATGCGTGCGATGGAGAGATCGGGATTTAGGGTAGGATGCGAAGGAAAAGAAAAGTGAAGAAAATAGAAAATGAAAAAGATAAAGGAATATATATAATTATTAAATTAAATTTAATTAACTTAATATTTAATTCTATTATATTTATTAATTAATTAAATGATAAAAAAAATACCAAATATTACTCCTAGCTAATTTGGGGTGTTGAACGCAATGGTGATGTCAGATTTTCAATCTTAGGTCAAAATTATTTAAATATTAATAAATAATTTGAAATGGAATTTTGGTATTTTACACCAGTAGTCTCTCTAAGTCTTAAGCACTATACCTTAAGGATCCTTTCTGAGACTAGGACTAGATCATAGGTTAGAGTTCATTTATTGGGTAAATTAGGTTACCCAATGGGTGAAACCTTGATTTTATTAGTTTCTAGACTTTCTTTTATTTTACAACTCGTTCTGATTTATTTATCTTTTAACCTTAAATTTAAGGTAGGAGATTCATCCTATTAAGTTTGATTACTTTATAGGATTTGCCATAACTAGTAGATCACTAATAAAATAAAACCTATAACTTAGGTCTTAATCTCTTTGGATTATGTGATTAAACCTAAATCTCGTAATATTTAATCCATAATCTATAGGCTTAGAAGATCTTGATAAGACCTTTGTTAGAATGTCTAAATTCACAAAACTAGGACATATGATTATTTGATTTAACTCGTAGTCGTCTATCTGATTGAGCTAGATTAGAACCTGATCAGTTCTAATCCTTTTTAACTTATAAGGATGAATTTCTGAGTTACACTCGATAGTAGGAAAACGGTGATCCTGAACTTGTGTAACTTGGAATAGTTACAATGGTTAAGTAGAAAACAAATAATATTACCATATTTAGTAGAGTCTCTTGCTTCTGTTTGATACTTTGTTGCTTACGCATTCCTTGTACTTTTGTGCTGTATTTTCTTGAGCATATCATATAAGACTGTTGATGCATAAATAAAATGTTAGCAAAATATGGAGACTCCTTAGATTTCTTGTGAAAATATTAAAGTGATTAATAATAAGATGATAATTATATGAGCTGCCTCTCAGATATTTCCTTGTTTCCTAGCCTCCTTATGTCGCTAGTGGAAGGACCTGTTTTGTTGTGTGCCTAGTTTACTAGCTTCCTTATGTAGCTAGGGGTACATCGTTGGTGCCTTAGCCGTACTGGTGTTAAGGTTGCCTTGTATGCTTAGTTTACTAGCCTCCTTATGTCGCTAGGGGCATACAGTTGGTGTCTTAGCCGTACTGGTGCTAAGACCCTTCGCTTGCTTTGTGTGCTTATTTGTCTAGCCTCCTTATATCGCTAGGGGTACATAGTTTTATGACTTAGCCGTAATGGTGCTAAGCTTCTTTGATATTCAATGAGCTTGATTAGCTCTTTTCTGTATGGCAATCGATGCACGGATATTTATATGCAGTTGTGTTGTTTCGTTTACTTTTCAGCCTTCTTATTCAGTCAGCTATTTTCTTGTACTACTTTTATATATATTTAGGATGTTAGAATCTTGTTGCTATTTATATGTACCACTACCGAGTTCTTTTCTTTAATTGGCATGTTTCTTTTGATCACCAGCATATTTTGGATGTAGCATTTTTCTTACTGCACTTATTTGCTTATATATATTTATATGCCTTAACTTGTTTAACTTGCATGTGAGGCATGTCTTAGCCTCTCCTTTGCTTAAGTTATAAATGATGGTTTATAGCTTTCCCTTTTTCTCTTGTATTGCCTGCTGCTCCTTTATATATATATATATATTTATATATATATATATATATATATTTATATATATATATATATATATATGTGTGTGTGTTGCTTAGATATTGTTGAATGGTGATATTACTTAACACATATAATAATTCATCAGCTTAAAATATACTTAGACAATTATCTAACTAGATTTTTCTTTTTTTGGCTGGAGCCTTACATTGTGAAATCAACAATGGCAGACCCTCTTCAGTTAGATGAGCAGGAGTTAAGAGTGGAGCCATACCCAGAGGAGGAGCCCGTGGAAGAAGCCGTTATTTAGCTTATATATGTGAGGATGAGTGTATTTGTACTTTCTTTTGTTATTTGAAATTTTAAAGTGATGTAATAATATAGGTACATTGACTACGTATTTGGATTGTATGCTTATATTCTGAGTTCTATTTTTGCTATTTATACTATGATGCTTGGATGATTTATATTTCCTTAAATCGCTTTCGCACTCTGTACGTTTACTTATATAGTGACTATTAGATTCATTATGTGTTAATCCTTCCCTAATCAGGTGGATTGTGGAGTCTATCCTAATCCAATGGTAAGTGAGGGGTTAGCCAGAGTGACACCCCACCCTTAACCTAATCCTTTGGCGGATTAAGGGTGTGGGGCGCCACATAAGAACTCCAAAAGTTAAGTGTGCTCATGTGAGAGTATTCCCAGGATGGGTGACCTTCTGGGATGTTATCTTCTAAGGAAAAAACCACGAGGCCTTTCAGGCCAAAGTGGACAATACCTTGGTGCTTAAAAGTTTGGGTTATTACAAATTGTATAAGAGCAGTCCATCGGGTGTTAGATAGGAGCTAAGTTCCATACAGGGCAAAGTACCACTTCAGTGGGCAGCCTCTTGAACCCATGATGGTTAAGGTGCTACATTATTGTGGGTAATGCTTGAGCATGTAGGGGTATGGGGTCCCGTACCCTTCCGCGGCCATGCTAATACTGATATTAACATAATCACGATGAGTATGGTGCTCCAACAATGGAAAATCCCCAACTTAAATAGAGTTAAGTATAACCCAACCAGCTTTAAGTAGAAGACTTATTACCTGAAACTGAGAACATACATCAACATATCAAAGTAGCAGAAGTAGAAAATAATATAACATAATATCCACATCACAGCATAGTATAAAAAGGTAAATACAATGGTAACTCAGCTCAAAATGCAGAAAGTAAAATACATCCAGATTTAAGAATTATTACAGGCTGAATATTTAAAAGAAAAGAAAAGAGAGCTCTCATCCTTACAATAGGAAATAAAGTCTAGCTACTCAACGGTAGAAAGGCCCTCCTCCTGTCCAAGCTCCTCTCCAATAGAACCACCAATGAATAGCTCATAATTTGATATTTATCGGTATCACAAATGCTAGGGCCCCATCCAATAAAATAAAAATGTTACAGTTATATAATTATCTAAGTATATTTTAGGCTGATTAAGTGAACTGTACATTTAAAGATATCACATTATTACCTTAAGCATGCAAGTAGTTTAAGGTGCGACAAGTTACACGGAATAGGATAGTTATAAATAACACATTTATAACTAAACAATAAAGTATGCAAAATACACGCTAAACATGAAGCTAAATAAGGTAAGGCTAAAATGTATAAATAACTGCAAAGTACTAAAATTAAAATTCATCCTAACATGCTTATGATCACATAAATACATGCTAATTTCATAACATAACATTGTACTGAAAGGTGCTGAAATAAGTATACAAAACTAGTATCTGAAACATGCCAATACTTAATTAAGACTGAATATGAATGAATATATAAGTATGCAGAACTAATAAGTAAAAGCCACTAAAGCATGTGGCAAAACAAGCCAAAGTGCTGAAATGAATTAAAAGTAAAGCCACTGAAGCATGTGGCAAAGCAAACCAAAGTACTAAAACTAAAGTAAAGTAAAAGCATGCATAAACCTAGAATTGTCATAATAGAAATAGGTCATACAGGACCTCTGAACAGAAAGATCAACATATATCAATCCTATACATCATCAAAGCTAGGTCCGAGTTGAACTTATATAATAAAACATGTATCCATCCTAACCAAGCACAGAGCTAGGTCCTTTTCTATTATATAATAAAACTGGAACCAAGGAGGCAAACTAAGATAAGACAGACTCCACTGAACTGAATATTCTAAAAGAACTGAATGAATGTTTATGCTTTTTAATCACTAGCTTAGGATACATCATCAATATCCTGAGTTCATCTATTATGTCCAAGGAAAAAGGCTCAATATACAAGGTGTGTGGAGCAACAGTTGTCAAAGTAAGAAAGAAATTTAACTATACTTATGTGATATCCGTTGTTGTCTAATTTTGATTTACTCTAACTAATCTGAGAAAATACAAGTTTAGGATCCCCAATATCCAGCTTTCGAGTATGATCCCAGATTCACGACCTTAATGTTAATATCAGAGCTTAACAAGTTCTTATTCAAAATCAAATGATGACTATAAGAGATTAAAGTAAATAAATTAATGACTTAATTAATATATTTTACACACTCAACCCAAATCTTGATTGTACTAGCAAGATTAAAGATTTTTGACTTAAACTCCAAAATTGGGGTTCAAATCTTGAATCCAAGGTACTACTCTGGCAAGGATCTAAGATTCATACCCAAACTTAGTCTAAGGATACAAAATCTTAAGAGCTGAAAGATTTAGAAACTAAGATCTTAATGAAATGTTGCTCTATTATTAAAAGGCAAAATAATCAATTAATAATACAAGAATCTAAGATATTTATTCAATCCATAGAATAATCATATTACTCTATAGGTTGAATAAATACTACACCAATAAAGAGATTTTAAAGGAATTAGATAGTTAATCAAATGGGGAATTCCAAATGAGAGGATGCAATTCAATCAGATGATCAAAGTATCTAAGATATATAATCTAAGGTTTGATCACTTGAGATCTAAACTACAATTTAAACTTAAGATTCTCATAAGGCATTTCTTTAAGGTTATTAACAACTTTGACAAGGAAATTAAGACTAAATAGATGTATAAACTCCAAGTTCATAAATCAGGGCTAAATGGAAGATCAAAGATTACTCTTAAGATCTTAAGGACTTAATTAAGAGAACTTAAGAGGATTAAGGACTTTAAGCATTAGATCTATACATTAGGCCTAGGAGTTACAAGATTAGCACTGATACAATTCATTATTGATTTTAAGCATATTGCTAAAGTTTCTATAGATTTAAGAGTACTTACACAATATTTTGGTCAAAATGACCAAAATACTCTTCTTAAGACTAAAATTGGAAATTTTAGAATTTAACATCTAAATTAATTTAAATCAATTTTAATGGACTTAATATTGGCTAATGAGATGAATGAAGCACTCAACTCAATATTTACCTTTAGTATTAATCTAATTAGTACTAATCACATATTAAGGCTAAATCAAGTGATTAAGCAATTTAAGGTTCATTAAGATGATCCAAGCATAGATATAAGCTCTACAACACTTAAGAAGGTGATTGAAACCTAAACCTCTAAAATTAGAGGTTTAACTAAAGCTAAAATCACTAATCCATTATTAGGGTGATTAAGAGGAGATTAACAAATTTAGGACTCCTAAATTATTTCTAATGTCCTAAATTGGTTCTCCACAATCTCAGGAGCAATCAAGGACTTAAATCATAATTTTTGGACATTAATTGAATTAATTATGAATTAATTAAGTTCGGAGAAAGTTTAGGCAATTTTATAAAATCTAACCATTGGATCTTAGATTTTATTTCATATTGTTATTCCTTGCATTTTTTTTGATTCAAATGATTTATTGGATCATACCATTTGGATAAGTATAGCCAAAGTTATTTCATAACTTTATTCTGAATGTTTTAATTTAATTAAACCATATGATTTGATTTTCTGAATTAATTTCCTTAAGAAAATTAATTCGAAAAATCCTTAATTAAAGATTGGCCCGATAATGAAAACATGCAAGTTGGAGTCCGATCCGGCCTGTTACTGTGTGTCGTCCCCACGCCAAATGCCCGACACCAGAATCCCTAGGGTTAGCTTCAGATGCCCAATTCTCCACACACAAGCCACGCCACGCCTGGATCTCGATGGCTACACCATCAGCAGCACAAAACACACCGATTAAGCTAGGAATCCCCATCTAGGATGCTCTGAGCTGACGGGACCTTACTCCACCTAGACGGCTCTAGACGAGAGTTTGTGAAGAGAGAATTCTCTTTACAGATGCTCTACTACCGGCTAAGGCTGAACCCTACTCATCTAGGGGTTCAGGGTGAGTAGATTTGCTGAGTCGAGAGGTCTTGAGGAAGGCTAAAAGCTGGGGTGCTACTCGTAGGATTTCACAGACTCAAGTTACATTTGAGTCGATCAATTTTAATAGTATTGATCAACCTGATCGAACCAAAGACATGCTATGGGTCAGCATTTATTGGTCGAGAGGTTCGGGCATCAATTGGGGCGCTAAAAATATGAGGAGACACCGAGGTTCAGCGGCACGATAGTTGACTGTTAGTGCACAATCAGATGACCTTCTCACCATCTGGTCCACTACCAGCTTCGACCAATGCAATTACTGACTACTAAGATACTTAGGCTAGGTCCTAGCTCAGCATCTAAGGCTTGCACGATAGAGAGTCGAGCTGAAACCAGCTCGACAAAGAAGGGTCAGAGGCTGTACCTGGAATTAGCAATGACAGAAATGGCGGAGAAGCAATTGAAGTGAGCCAAAGCTTCCAAGTGATTTAGTGGTGAAGCACAAGGAGTCTGAACACCAACCTAGCCCTCTTTCATCAGCAGTTCGCAAGCAACTGGGATGCTAGGATTCTCTGAGAAGGCAGAGAGCTCCAGGGGATTCACCAGAGGAATTGAGGGATCACAGTGAGCAAAAGGGACTTACTGTGATGCTCCAGCGGTACTTATAAGCAGTGGGAAGGTCAGGGGTGGATTCCAGAGCTCGAGTTTGGAGCAATGGCTCGGGCCGAAGGAGAGGGGCAAGTTTAACCAACTAAGGGTATAGTAAAAATATCACTACTTGGCAGACAGGCTTGCCTAAGGGTAGAAGAGGGAGATTGGGATATCTTCTGTACTGTCATGGGGGCTGCAGAGGCCAAATTGTCAGGGGGACCAGACGCACGAACATGCCAGAGGTAGATGAAGGTCCACAGTGCATCAGGTGTTCCAGGTTGTTTGATCGCAGAGCTGTTGGTCTTGGATAATTCTGATGCGCCTATGATGCTTACTTAAGCGGATTAAAGCTCAGCCGAGGGATACGCGAGGTACAATCCGTCGGCTAGGATTAGATCTAAGCGCGGGCTAGGATGCGTGCTAATCCATCCATTGGAGGAGACTGATGTGCCACTGTCGGGACCCCACAGCGGATTTGCTGTTGTCCCGACAATAAATCCCATATAATTAAAATTAATGTATAATTAATTTAATTAATAAAATTCATTTAATTAATTAAATTAAATTTTAATAATTTTTAAATCCAATTTAGAACCAAATGAGCTCTAAAAATTCTCAAAAATTTACCCTTAGCAATTAAGGCATGAGGAACTCAAAAAGGAAATTAAATTTCAATTTGTAGTTCAATTTAATTTAGCTATTTTTTCAAGATCCAAAATTGTCAAAAATACTAAAATGCTCAAATGAGCTCTGATTGATTTCAAACTTCTAAGGTTAGATTTAAATGACTCATTGAGTCTAATGGAATCAAAGTTAATGCTTAGTTTAGCTTAATTATTCTAAGTTTAGCTAAGGTAACAACTAGGGTTGCTACAAGGGGTCACCTCTTGTAATAACCCAAGTTGTTACCCAATCTGATTAGGGCTAATTCAGGTCATAATCTCTATCTTAGTACTCTAATTAGGTCATTAGGAGTCTTTCACTAATACCTAGTCCTACTCAGGAGTCCAAATAGATTGAATCCTGATTTTGGAAAATCCAGAAACCCTAGAAATTGACCTATCTAAATTGACCCTATATTAAAAAGTGGACTTCGCCATTACGCTCACTGCTCCCAAGTTAGCTAGGGGTGATGTTTTCGCGATAATCGGAAGTCGTCAAAATTTCGATGAATATTTAATAAAATTTAAATACCCCAAAAATTGGGAAAATAAAATACTTATCGGATCAAAAATCTGACCATCGCTGTGGTGTTCCTTACCTCTTAATTAGCTAGTGGTGATTTATTAGAAATTTTTAGGAATGCATTTAATAATTCATTTTTATTTAACAAAATTTAAATAAAATCAATTAATTAAAAATTATTTAAATAAATTCTCACGGCGGGCGTCCGGAATATCCTCGCGTCGTTAGGAACCCCGACACCATCTCCCTTTCCCCGTTAAATCGATTGAGCGATCTTAGCTGTTCGATCGAATCGATCGACAGCTTCTGCCTTCTCTTCCTCGGCAACTCCGCCTCTTCCACGCGGCATCCAGCCGCAAACGAGCCCAATCGACGGCCTCCCCCCGCTTCGTCCAGTTCATCGTCGATCCATTAGCGCTCCATCTCAGGTCATATCACTTCTTGCGGGACTCCGAACTTCTCGAGAACGTTCGATACCCGAACCCTATCTTCTTCCGGCACTCGATCAGGGTACCCCCCCTCTCCTTTGCATTTCAATTGATTTCTACAATGCCTTGCGATATCTTTCAATTATTGCTATGACTCCTCCAATGCCATGGGTAATCGATCGAACGCAAGTCCTGGGTCCTGCCTCGTCCTGAAGAGCTCGACCTAGGGTTATGTTTAGTTAGCTCTTCAGGTCACCTCCACCGGCGGTCCACCCGTCAACGTGTCGGCCTAGTCGAGCTCTACTCATTGGCCTGCGATCCGGGAACCGACGTCATCGGGATGCCATGATTCGCCGTCCCTAAGGGTCCCGTCCTCGGCATCTTGCGGGTAGGCGAAGAGGCGCGGGCCACGCCGAGTCAATCGCGACCCGACCCGATCCCACGCGGGTCTGTCCGCGTCAGCGGGCACGTCACACGCTGGTGGCCCCGTTGTGTCGCATGCAGATTTGCTGTCGCGCTGCACCTGTGGGGCCCGCGCCTGCGTCCGCTCTAACGCAGAATATTATATATATAGTGAATATATACGTGTATATATATATGTAGTATTATGATACAACAGAAGTATAGTTATGTAATTAATTAATGATAATTAGTATACTACTAATTAAGTCCATTTAGTATACTTAATTATAACACAAAAATTGTAAGTTAATAATTCAGTTAATATTACTCATGATTTAGTTAGTATTAATTATAATTAATTACACTAAGTGATATTTAATAGAATATTATAAACATTAATTATTAATTAGCATAATCAGTAAATAATTTAGATTAATTAATATTATTTAATTAAGTTAAATAAGTAATAATTAATTTAAATAATTAAGATTATTTTAATTAAATAGTAAATTAATTAGTTTAATTTAGGATTATTAAGTAGGTTGATTCACTTAATTACCTTAATTAATACAGATTTAATTACTTTATTTGACCAGCTTCCTCATCCTCATCCTCTCTTCTTCCTTCCTTTCCTTTTCCTCCCTAGTTCCTTCGTTCCTTTTCTCCCCTGCTTCCTCTTCCTTCCTTCCTTCCCCTCGTGGCCTTCCTTCTCCGTTTTGCCTCGTCCCTTCCCTTCCCTTGTCTCCCTGCCTCGTCCCTCCCCTCCCCCTTCCTTTCCCCTTCGCTCCCCCTTCCGCTCTCTCCCCTTCCCCTATTGCTCTAAACATAGCAAATATATGTCTCATTTTATTCAGAAAAATAAAAGGAATCAAATGGCACTAATCAAAATTTGATTTGGGGTGTATTTAACATAGTGACATTTTAGGTTCTAAACAAACTCTCATAACTTTTAGTTATCCAAACATAAGTAATATGGGTCTTAAAATACTCAGGAGAATAGCCCCATCACTATAGTAGTATTAGTTTTCCCATTGGAGCTTAGTTTGAAAAGTGACATTTATAACCCTCACTCAAAATGACCAAAATACCCCTAATCTTCATTTGACCATAACTTGATCAATTCAACTCCAAACCATGAAATTCAAAGTGGTAAATAGCTTAAAATTTTAGTTTCATCCATAATCTAAGATAATATTTAGGATCTGAACCCTAAAAAATCAGAAATGACCAAAATACTCCTAGCCCTAGTTAATCCATAACTTGACCAATTGAAGTTCAAATCGAGTCTACTCCCTGTTAAAGTACTCAGTATACTATAATAAAGCTATAAAAACTGAGTTTGCTAAATTTGAACCTCAAATAAAAAAGTTTAGTTTTTGCCCCCTTTGACCCATAGAAATTATCGAATTGCCCCTGAAAATTAGAACCTCCATAACTTAGTCATTTGACCTCAGAATTTAGTGTTCTTAGACACTATGGAATCTTTGAATAAAAAAATAGTAAAGTGCATAAAAATTTAGATTCCATTAGGTGTAATTTACTAAAATGCCTCTTAGGTCAAAATCCTTAATTTGGACTTATATGACTCATTTCTTATCCAAATTGAGTGTACTTACTATCTATCTTCATGTTAGACAGTAAGGAATCATTTGGCAGTAAGAAATTCTAATTTGGAACCCTAATTCAAAAGTAGCTTTTTGGACCCTAAAGTAGGGGCAAAATAGTTATTTTGCCTGAAATTTAGGTTAAGCGCTTTTAAACACTAATTTTATCTTCTAAATCATAAAAATCAATATTATAACTGTAATAGAATAATTTATGTGAATAAAATTAGTAATTAAATCAGACTAGTTAAATTCTTGAATAAATTTCTCAGTCTTTCCTTAAGACATCACATTAGGTATATTCCTAAGACTAGGACTAGATCATAGGTTAGATTTTATTCATTGAATAATAATGTTATTCAATGAATGAATCCTTAGTTTTATTAGTTTTTAGATTTTATAACTTAATTTTGATTATTTTGTCTTTCAACCTTAGATTTAGGATAGGAGAATCATTCTATTAAGTTTGACTTTACTTAATAGGACTTGCCTTAATCAATATATCACATCTAGATTGAAACCTAGATCTTAAGTCTTACCCATTAGATTATGTGATTAAGCCAAAGCTCGTGGTGTTTAATCCATAATCTATAGCTTAGTAAATCATGATCAGATCTTAGTTAGAATGGCTAAATTCATCAAACTAAGGCATTGTGATTTATTTCTTAACTTGTAGTCGTACTTGATTGAATTAGATTAAAGCCTGATTAGTTCTAATTCTTTTAACTTATAAGATCGTGCTTCTAAGTTATACTCAATAGTAGGAATTAGAGATTCTGAACTTATGTGACCTAGAATAGTTAGAATGGCTTAATTAGAAAATAAAATATCACCATATTTAGTAGAGTCCCTTGCTTACTATTCAATTTTATGCTACGCATTCCTTGAACTTTGTGCTTATTTTCTCTTGAACGTGTCATAAAAAAAATAATATTGCATGAAAATGAAAATATAGAATATTAGAAAAACATTTACATTGGGTTCAATTTTCTGGCTGATATGGTGCATTTTACACCAATGGACAGGGGTAAGGAGAAATAAGGGAACTTGATATTATTCACTGAGGAGTGTTGTGTTTGTTTGGAACTTTTATAGTCTTGTAGACGTGCTTGACTCCTCAACTATTTCTAGAAGTGTCCTGAGAAATAAAAGTAAAATAACTAAAAGGTATTTGCATAGTATTTTCTACCTCTTCAGCTTTACAGTTCTATTCTTTCTACCCTAGCCCAAAAAGGCTATGGGAATTTTTGCTTTCCCTAGCCCAGAAAGGTTTGGGTAACTGTATTATGCCGGATTGGTCAATTCTTTCTGATATAGCAGTTATACGTACTTATTTCAATTTTAGTTTACTATTTACTGCATTGTTGATGCATGTTACTTCAGTTAGTTGGGCTACCTATTTTACCTACTCACTTGTATATGTATATAGGATGCTAGACTTTACTACTTACTATATGTACCACTTCCAAATTTTTATTTTAAAGCAGCATATGTCATTTGATCATCACATGTTTAGGATTAGACTTTTTCCTTTTAGTACTTTACTTACTGTATCATATATTTATGCCAATTCCCTATTTAGTTTTCTTGAGGTGTGCTTTTGCTTCAATTCTTGCCTAGTTATAAATGTTGTATTTATGACTTACCTTATTTCCTTGTATGTTTACTGCTCCTATGCTAAATAATTTACTTTTGTTAAGTTTAAGTGTAAATGGTGATATTAATAAATGCATAATAAATTTTAGCCTAAAGTGTACATAGACAATTATCTAATAAAATTTTTTTTTTATTAGTTGGAGCCTTGGAATTGAATTAACAATACCAGATCTTGAGCAGTTTGAAGATCCAGTACCTGGGGAGGAGCCTTACTTAGAGGAGGTGCAGCAGATTGGAGCTGAAGATCCTTAGCTGTATTATACATACTTGTGATGAAGTGATATGCTTTATTTTACTTCAACTTTAATGATGTAATAATACAGGTACTTGTGACTGTGCTTACTTTTCTGCACTATATTTTCTGAGCTATATTTTAGTTTGTTTCTTGTAAATGTATGGGATGAGATTGGATAGTACTACAGATTTCATATGCTTCCTCACTCTGTATTTATGTGATTTAGTGACTGATCCATATTACTCCTTCGGTGCACATCCTTTCTTATTAGTAGATTATGGACCCCACCGAATCTAATGAAAAGTGAGAGATCTGCTAGATACACACTACCCCTTATGTCTGATCTTATAGATTAGGGGTGGGGTTCCACACCTCTAGTCATATCTAACTCAATAGATAGTTCTTGGATTTGTGTGTGGAACTAATAAGGATGTCGGTTACTTAAGTTGGGGAGGTTGTAAAGACCCACTTAAGTAGTAATAAGTGAAACTCTTAAATATCGAGACGCCTTTTCAGATAATGGTAGAGTTCCTGATAAGAACTCCAAAGTTAAGCGTGCTCATGTGGGAGCATTCCCAGAATGAGTGACCAACTAGAAATTTATCTTCTGAAGGAAAAATTGTGAGGCCTTTCAGGCCAAAGCGGATATACCTTGGTGCTTAAGAGTTTGGGATGTTACAATAAGGGACCCCACTTACAATATTATTGGATAGAGGTGCTTGACTCCTCACTTTGTCCTGTAGAGTGCCAGCATAACAAAATACACATTTAAAATAAGATAAATAAATAATATTTACAATTTATAGTCTTTAAGAATATATTTACAGTTTATTCAGTTCTTGAGATTAAGGTCACCTTACTTTCATATATTATAGCTTACTAGTATTTATAGTCTTTTTACTTATATTTTTATGATGTATTTCAATTTATATTTCAATTTTTATATGCTATTTTGCTTACTTAGCATGTTTCTTATTATACATATTTCTGAGCACATTTATATGCATATTGTACCTACTCTCTTTTACTTACCTATTTGATATAGGTTATGTGGCGATCGGGGATCGAAATTCGAGAGTCTTTAAAGAATAATTCATCTCAAATGAAAATATATATATATTTATATACAAAAAAGATAAAATAAAATAATAATAGTCCACAGTCCTTTATACATAGAGCCAAAACATATATAAAAAGTTACAATAGTTTGAATTTTTACAAAATATGAAATAAGAAACATCTACATTCTTCTGCTTCTTTAATTCTTCCTCTTTTAATTTGGCAGATCTTCTATGTCTTTTAATTAACAAAGCTTGAAAAATTCAGTTTACCAATCAGGTAGGAGTACGCAAATTATTCTTATAAGAATAAATCTAGCATCCTATAATAGGTATGAATCAAATATGAAAATGACTGAAAAACTGCATATAAAGTAAAGCAATTTCCAAATTCAATTCCTGCCCTGCAAATTAGCTGTGAAAATCAACATATATGAAATAAATTTTATCAAAAGCATTTGTAACAATAAGTCGAGTCCGGAGACTCCTGAGCCCAAATGGGTAAACCCATAGGTATAACCTGTAGGAAGTTTATCTCGTCACCCGTCGGTAGCTTACTCAAAATAGAAACTGATGGTGTGTCCTTTCCTCTGGATTTGCCTACTTCCTACAAGAGGCTAAATCCCTCCATATAACTCCCAGGGGCTTGCTAGCTAGCCCAATCTGTACAGATTCTAGTTTTGCATTCCACCCTCCAAAGATAAACACCACAAAATATATATAAACTGTGTTTCTATAATAACCCAGATTGTTACCTTAGTCAATTAGGACTAATTTTAGTCTTAAAACTGATCTTAAGTGTTAATCAGGTCAACTGGAGTCAACCTTTATGACTAGTCCAAATCAGGAGTCAAAGGGATCGAATCTTGATTTTTGAAAATTTTAGAAATCCTGAAATTTGACCTATTTAAATTGACCTCTGATCAGAAAACAGACTTCACCATTACGCTCGTTGACCCCAAATTAGCTAGGGGTGAAGTATTAGTGTCAATCGGAAGTCGCCAAATTTCGACGAATATTTTAATAATATTAAATACCCCGAAAATCGAGGTATCAAAATACTCGTCGGATCGAAAATCCGACCTCGCCATTGCATTCCTCACGCCTTAATTAGCTAGGGAAATATGTTTTAAAAAAATTTCTGATCATGAATTAAATTATTTATTTTAGGAGTAAAATAATTTAAATTAATATTTAATTAAAGTAATTAACGGCACCGGTCCTTTGTGACCCACGCCGTTCCCCGCGCCCGTTAGATCAAACGGCTCAGGAGACACCTCCTTCGGGCCCGATGCCCTCGCGCCACGCGGAGAACGCCGCCTCCCCTTGCGCCCAATCCCCGCCCGGCCGCGCCTCGCCAGCTCCGCCCAGGCTCCTTAAACCCTCCTCGCGTGCTAGCTCAAGGGAAGAAGATCCGAAAGACCTCCGTCGGCGCGCGAGGAAGACAATTTTTTGGCAAACCCTAACTCCTCAGCGACCTCAACCGTCGGCTTTCAGGTACTCCCAAACCCTCTGATCTACGTCCATCTTCGTCGATTATTGTTCGTATGGCTATCCCGTAAGCTAGATTAGTTTAGGATCGGTCCTGATCGGCCGATTGATCGATCAACCAGCCGGAATTTGGAAGAGATCCACAGTACTTACCGTTAGAAGTAGCCGACCCGAGTAGTCATCACCTAGGGTTAGGTCTAGCGCCCAAGCCTGACGTCCTTCAGCCTCGGTCCTGGTCCCATCGGGTAGGTCCCGGCGAGACCCACCCTCGGCCGTGAGGGCCGATCCGTTCCGCCACCGGCAGGTCGCCCAAATGGCATGCCCTAGCTCGCATAGTCGCCCGGGAGACGAAGCGACCCCGGGCCACACCGGGTCGAGAGCGACCCGGCCCGTTCCCAAGCGGGCCGGTCCACGTGGCGAGCGCGGGCGTCAGTGGGCCCCGCTCTGCGACTCACGCACTGCCCGCATGTGCCTAGTGGGCCCCGCCTATGTGCCGCGGTCGCCTCGACTGCAGTGGTGGGCCCCACGCGCAGCGCAGCGGCCAATCAAGGCCCGCCGCATGTCCCGTGGGTCCCGCGGTCTCTGTCGCGCCCTCTCTTTGTCTGCCACGTGGCAAGTGGCGGGCCCCGCGCAATGATGACCTGCAGAAAATGTTAGATAAATAAATAAGTAAATAAATAAATATATATATATATAGTTATAATTATATAATATAAACAGTTAGTTATTAAATTAGATTATTGGTTTAAAAGTTAATTAGAATGGACTAAGTAATTAGGATTAGTGCATAAATCTATAAAATAATAATAATTAAATAAGCATTAGATAAATTCTTTAACTGATTAATTATTAATCATTAGGTTCTTTGAATAATTAATATTATATTATAATAATTAATTAATTAGAAATTAATTTAGATTAATTTAATACCAATTAAACAATAGATATTTAATTTATAAATAGTAAATTAATTAATTAAACTTAACAGTAAATTAACTAAATTTAATTAGGATTTTCTTAAGTACGTTTAATTAACTAATCTAATTCCAACAGCAATATTAATAATTTAATTTAATAATTATAAATAGATAATTAATTAAGACTTAAATAGTAATTAACTTAACCTTAATTAAATAGTAATAAAAATAATATTATAATAATTGATTAATTAATAATTAATAATTAATTAATTAATTAATTATTACATATAAATTAATATAAATATTTAAAAATAAATAGATTAGTCATTAATTAATAAATAATTAATATTGATTAATCACAAATTAATTATTAGATAATTTCAGAATAATTACAGAAAATACATGACTTTAGATATGATAGTAATTAGAATAAATGAATAGTAAAATAATACAAATTGTATTTTTGAATAGTAAACTTAGAAGTTTAATAACTTTTATAGGATGATCCAAATATAGCCAATATAGGTCTTAAAATACTCAGAAAAATAAATAGAATCAAATGACATAATGCAGAATTTAGTTTTGGGGTACGTATAACAAGGTAGCATTTTAGGACATCTTTAGGATCCCATAACTGTTGACCCAGTTGTCATAAACATAGTCAATATGGGTCTTAAAATACTCAGGAGGACAGCCCCATCACTGCAGTAGGTATTAGTTTTCCCATTCGAATAACAGGATAAAAAGTCAACCCTAGAATTTAGAGTTGACTTTAGTGAAAAATGACCAAATTACCTCCTAGAATTCAAATGACCATAAACTTGGTCAATTCAACTCCAAATTCAAAAATTCAAGATTGCTAACTAGTTTTTCGATGTCACCAATAATTGAAATAACATTTAGGTTATGAACCCTAGAAATTTAAAAAATCGCCAAAATACCCCCAACCTTAGTTAGGTCATCACTTGACCATTTGAGGTCCAAATTGGGTCTACTCCCTACCAACATACTCAGTACATTATAGGAAAGTTATAGAAACAAAGTTCGATGAAATTGGACTTCAAACGAAAAAGTTTGGTTTTTGTCACCCGTTGACAGACTCGAAAATACAAAATTGCCCTTCAAACTTGAAACATCTATAACTTAGTCAATTTACCTCAGAATGCAGTGTTCTCAGACTCTATGGAATCTTTGAATAGTAACCTATAATAAACTGTATAAAAACTTGGTTTTCAGTAGAGTGGAAGTCTCTTAAAAGCCCTTAAGTTAAAAACATTAGTTTGAACCTATAGGACCCGTTTCTCGTCCAAATTGAACAAACTTACTGTCTATCCTCAAGTTAGATAGTAAGAAATCATAAGGAAAAGAGAAACTCTAATTTGGGCACTTAGATTAAAGTTGACTTTTTGGACCCTTAAGTAGGGGCAAAATGGTCATTTTGCCAAAAAGTTAGAATAAACATTCTTAGCCTTTAATTAGTCTTTTAAAATACTAAAACTAACTTTATAACCATATTAGTGACATTAAAGCGAGAAAATCCACAGTTAGGTCAGATCTCAAAATTTTCCGAAGTCTTTAACACTACAACCTTAAGGACTCTTCCTAAGACTAGGACTAGATCATAGGGTTGATTTCATTCATTGAAAAATGGGGTTTTCAATGAATGAATCCTTAGTTTTATTAGTTTCTAGAATTTTCAACTTATTTGAATTATTTTATCTTTTAACCTTAGATCTAAGATAGGAGATTCATCCTATTAAGTTTGATTACTTAATAAGATTGACCTTGATTATTAGATCACGATTAGAATGAAACTTAGATCTTAGGTCTTGTCCCTTTTGGATTATGTGATTAAGCCCAATCTCGTGATGTTTAATCCATAATCTATAGTTTATTAGTTTTAGTTAGAACGTCTAAAATTATCAATTAGGTAGTAATGATTTATTATTTAACTTTTATAGTTGACTTTGATTTGGTATATTAGGACCTAGCTAGTCCTGATATTTTGTAACTTGTAAGGATGAATTTTTGAGTTACACTTGATATGTGGGAAAATGGTGATCCTGAACTTGTGTAATTTGGAATAGTTAGAACGAATAATAAAAAATCGATGGTATCACCATATTAGTAGAGTCCCTTGCTTATTTTGATACTTCGTGCTATGCATTCCTTGTATATTAGAGCTTACTTCCTTGGACATTTCATATAAGAGAACTTTGTGCATGAAAATAAAAACTTAGAATAATAGGATAACAGTTGCCTTTGGGTCCGTTTTATGGTGATTATGGTGCACATTTGCCCCAATGGATAGGGGTAAGGTGAGATCAGGATGCCTAACATTCTCATTGAGGAGAGTGTGTTAGGATTGGGACCCATATAGTCTTGTAGACGTGCTTGACTCCTCAGTTGTTTCTAACAATTGTCCATAGAAACAAAAGTAAAATAACTAAAATATATTGCATATGTATTGTCCTGCCTCTTCAGTCATGCAGTATGTTTAGTATGGTTGCAGATTGAGATGTTTATATTTATATATGGGCCAGTTTGGCAAGTTTTCTGATATGGCAGTCAGTATACAGAGTTTGATGTGCAGTTTTAATGTTTGGCTATGTTTTGGCATTATTTATTTAGTCAGCTATTTTTTTGTACAGCTATTATACAATAGGGTGTTAGAATTTTGTTGCTATTTATATGTATCACTGCTGAGATTTATTATTGTAATTTGCATATTTCATTTGATCACCAGCATGTATTAGGATGTAGCATTTTCTTTCAGCATATGTTTAGTCACTTATATGCCCTATTTTGTTTACTTCGCTTGTGAGGCATGTCTTAGCCTCCTTCTTGCTTAAGTTATAAATGTTATTTATAGATTTTCCTCTTTCTTATTGTCTTGCCAGTCGCTCCTTTATATATAGTTGCTTAGGAAAAATTGTGTAAAGTGGTGATATTATAAAACATATAAAAATGTATCAGCTTAAAATATACTTAGACAATTGTCTAACCAGATTTTCTCTTTTTTTTTTTTTGGTTGGGGCCCTATATTGTGAAACCGACAATGGCAGGCATAGAGCAGATAGAGGATCCAGCACCTAAGGAGGTGCTATTTATAGAGGAGGAGCAACAGCTCGAACCAGAGCATATCTAGTCCTTAGACTTATTGTGAGGATGAGTGCCTTTACATTTACTTTATATTGAACTTTAATTATTGTAATAATACAGGTACCCTTGACTTTGCATTTAGATTTGTTTGCTTATATTCTGAGTTATATTATGCATTTATATTACATTGTGATGCTTGGATGTTATTTATTGCTTCTGCACTCTGTACCTTTACTTATATAGTGACTGTTATATTGATTCTGTGTTAATCCTTCCCTAATCAGGTGGATTGTAGAGTTATTCCTAATCCAGTGGTAAGTGAGGGGTTAGCCAGAGTGATACTCTACCCTTAACCTAATCCTTGTTGGATTAAGGGTGCGGGGCGCCACAGTTTCATTCTTTTATTACATGCTATTTGATATAAATCTTTTGCAGATTAAAATGCAGTAAGCAGTGCAAATAATACTCAAATGGAAAAAATGGCTCAAATAAGAATACTGAAATAAAACTTATAAGTAAATTTGCGTACCTTACTTGTTTTAATAAAATCAACCAAATTTAATTTTTTTGATCTGCCAAAATAATGAAATTTATTAATTTAATGTTTTTGTCATGATTTGTAGTATTATGTTATATAATGACTATTTTAATTTATTTGAATTATTTTTATTAAGTTATATAATTATTATGCCTTATAAGGTCAAATTGGGGAATTTGACCTATAAGGGCATTTTAGAAATTTTATCTTTAATAAAATATAAAATTTATGTTAGTTTATTGTAGATTATGTTTAAAGGTTTTTATAGAACCTAAAATTATTCAATTCTGATATGAATTGGCTAAGTTATAGCTAATCAAATTTCTAAGGTTAATAATTTAGGGTTAAATGTGCTTAGTGAGTGATTAGTGAATTTAATCACAAAATTATTAAACTAATTATACGTTTAGGTTCAAATTTACTTTATGAGTTATTTAAAACTGAAATCATTTAATTTGGATTATTATATTTGCTAATATTTACTAATCAAGTTTTTAGAGTAATTAAAATTAATTAGGAGATCTAACTATTGTATCCTAAATATTTTTGTAGTTTATTGTAAATTAAGATTTTCTGATCTAAATAGATATTTGGATCACCTAATTTGGAGTTAAATTGGCTAACTTATGGCTATTTGAAGTTTCTAAGGTTAAAGGCTTAATTAAGGTTAGGTCCTAATTGTGATTAGTCAAAATTTAATCCAATATTAAAATAAACACTACTAGAATATTTCTTAGGTTTTTTGAGTATCTTAAGACCCATATTTGATATATTTGGGTAAGCACACTTAAAATTATGGCTAATCTAAATTTGTATTATTTTGTAATTATTTAAATATTCAAAATATCATTATGAAAAATATTAATCCTAATGAAATTTGGATGTCATCATAATATTCCTTATATTTTTCTGGTTAATTTGGTATATTATATGTATAATTTGGTCAAGTATTTTAGGAGTTATGGATTTTTAAAATTTTAGGATTTTATTTAATTAAATGTATTTATTAATATTTAATTTAGTTAATTAATTCAGAAATATTTATTTTCTATTAATTATTCATTTTATTTTATCTATTTTTAATTATATTTCATGATTATTATTTATTAATATTTTATTAAATGTTTAGTTATATTAATTATATTTTATATTAATGTTTTTATTTAATTATTTATTATGTTTGATTAATATATTTTAATTTATTAATTATAAATTTTCTGTTTATTCATTTACTGTATTTTGATTTTTACAGTTTTTATTTTATTTTATTTGTAATATATACGTATATAATATTATAAGAAATTAAATTAATTAAATGTATTATTTTTATTAATCTGTTTTATTTATTTATTAAATATTTTTATTTATCTGATAAATATTTTAATATATTTCATAATTATTTGTGTATTTTATAATAATTATTTTATTCTATTTTTATTAAACTTCTTATTTTTATTTTCTGATTATATATATATATATATATATATATATATATATATTATATATATATATTAAGTATATTATATGTATATCAGTATTAATAAGAATTATTATATTTATTATTATAATCTATTTATCTGCAGGTGGGACCCATAAGCGCAGAAGGAGTACACATGGCATCGATCGGTGCCATCCCGCATTTTTATGCGACACATGTCCCTCATCTGTGCGATGAGGAGACCGGCGCTATGCTGTGGGTCCCATATCCTTATCAGCAGCTGACGCAAAAGCAAATTTGTGAATAAGCGCGCGACACGTGGCTACGTTTTTTGAACCACGCGTCAACCGGTCGAACCGGCACCGCGTCTAGTTCAGACGAACCGAGTTCGTATCAAATGGCGTTTCGTCTTCCTCGACTGATCGATGCGAGACGAACCCTAGAGTTCACTGAATCGATCGCAGAAGTCACACCAACGATCGATTGACAATAATAAGAGTTCGAGAATTATCATACAAGCTAAACGATGAGTCCTTCAAAAATTTTTAAGGTAGAGAAGGTACCTCGGACAAGTTTCGGCAGTATTTTAGGGTTTGGACCAAAATAGCTTGCCATCTTTAAATCTTGATTCTAATCTTCTTCTGACAAGATTTAGGAATGGATGGGGAGTTTAAGAAGCTTTAAAGGAGACCTATAGCGGTGAATGGACGCCTATCGAGGCCGGCAAGGGCCACACAGCTCCGGTTCGCAAGCTCAGCGCCACGCGGAGGTTCGTAGGGACGAAGCTCCTCGACCGTTCGAACAATTGATCGAACGGTTGATGCTCACCGTTTGGTCAAACGACGTGGATAGAGAAAAGGCAACGGCGTTAATTAAAAGCAGACGGCGCCGTTCAAATTAATTAACTAATAATAATTTAATTTATTTAAATCAATTAATTAATTAAACTTAATTTAATAAATATTTTCCAATTTTTTTTTAAAAATATCTTTCCTAGCTAATTGAGGGCTTCTGAACACAATAGGGCACTCAGATTTTTGATCCGACGAGTATTTAATTACTCGAATTTTCAGATATTTAAATAATATTAAAATATTCGTCAAAATTTAATGACTTCCAAATGCGTTCAAAACTTTACCCCTAGCTAATTTGGGGGTGGTGAACGCAATGGTAAAGTCAGATTTTCAATCTGAGGTCAAAATTATTTAAATATTAATAAATAATAGAAATGAAATTTTGGTATTTTACATTCTCTCCAACTTAAAAGAGATGTCGTCCCGACATCAATCTAAAATTTAAAGATATTTACAAGACTATAATCACTTACTAGTAGAATATATGAGGATAAGATTTCTTCATGCTTGATTCTTCTTCCCATGTGACTTCTTCTTTACGACAGTTCTTCCATCTAATCTTTACCATGGGAATAGATTTACTTCTTAATTTTCTTTCATCTCGATCTAGAATCTCTTCTGGTTCTATCACATAGCTTAGATTTGGTTGCAAGTTGATATCTTCTACTTCCACTCTTATTGAAGGTTCAGATAAACATTTCTTTAAGGAGGAGATATGAAACACATCGTGCATCAGACTCAGATGTGGTGGCAGCTTGATTTGATATGCCACCTGGCCTACTCTCTTCAAGACTTCAAAAGATCCAATAAATCTTGGACTTAATTTCCTAGAAACCCCAAATCTTGAAACTCCTCTGAATGGGTTCACTTTTAAATATATAACATCTCCAACAGTAAATTCAACATGACGATGATGAGCATCAAAATACTGCTTCTGCCTGTCTTGAGCTGCTTCCATTCGATGCTGAATTATTTTTATCTTTTCTGTTGCCTGAATAATCAAATCTGACTTTAATATCCTGTTTTCTCCAATACTATTCCAGGATAAAGGAGTGATACACATCCTTCCATAAAGGGCTTCATAAGGAGCCATTCTAATACTTGCTTGAAAAATGTTGTTATAAGAGAATTCAATTAATGGAAGGTGATCATCCCCAACTTTCTCCAAAGTCTAAGACACAAAGGCGAAGAAGATCTTCTAGAGTTTGATTCACTCTTTCAATTTGTCCATCAGTGTGTGGATGAAATGCTGTACTCATATAGAGTTGTGAACCAAGATCTTGATGGACTGCTTTCCAGAATTTTGAAGTAAATCTACTATCTCTATCAGAAATGATGGTTTTTGGGATACCATGCGACCTTATTATCTCTTTTAGATAGATCCTTGCCAATTTGTCTACTGAATCTGTTTACTTAATGGGTAAGAAGTGTGCTGATTTTGTAAGCCTATCCACAATTACCCAAATAGAATCATTATTGGATTTTGAACGAGGAAATCCAGTTATAAAATCCATAGAAATATCTTCCCATTTCCATTGAGGTATAGCTAGAGGTTGAAGTAATCCACCTGGTTTCTGATGTTCTGCCTTTACTAGGTTACAGGCTTCACACTTTGATATGAACTCAGCTATACTTCTTTTCAATCCTGGCCACCAAAAATGTAATTTCAAGTCTTAATACATCTTATTATTTTCAGGATGAATTGAATATCTAGACTGGTGAGCTTCTTTTAATACTTTAGTTCTTAGCTCATCTTTATTTGGTATCCATATTCTGGATCCACACCAAATATTCTTATTTGAATCTAAATTCAGTTCTAAGTGCTTTCCTGATTGAATGGATGCAGATAAGGAGCTATATTCTTCATCAAGATGTTGAGCTTCTTTAATTTCATCCATTAATAAACATTCTACAGTCATCTGAAATAGCTTAGCATTTGATGGCAATATGACTTCTAATTGAAGATTTTCTATTTCCTTGAGTAATATAGGATTAGAAGTCAAAATATGCAAATGTGAAACTGCCTTTCGACTTAGTGCATCTGCTACAACATTTGCCTTGCCAAGATGGTATTGAATTGATAAATCATAATCTTTGATTAATTCTAACCATCTTTGCTACCTTAAATTTATCTCCTTATGAGTAAAGATATACTTCAGACTTTGGTGATCTGTGAATACTTCACATCTTACCCCATACAAGTAGTGTCTCCAAATCTTTAGTGCAAAGACTATTGCAGCTAACTCCAGATCATGAACTGGATAATTCTTTTCATGAATTTTGAGATGTCTAGATGCAAAACCTATCACTTTTCTTTCTTGCATGAGAACACAGCCTAATCTAATACCAGAAGCATCACAATAAATTTGATAGTCTTTTCCTTCAACTGGTAGAACTAGAATAGGAGCTGAGGTTAGACATTCTTTTAATTTCTTAAATGCTGATTCACACGATGAGTCCCAAACATAAGGTACATCTTTTTGGGTGAGACGAGTAAGAGAAACTGCAATCTGAGAGAAGTTCTTAACAAACTTACGATAGTATCTAGCTAATCCCAAGAAACTTCGTATCTCTGTTACTGAAATAGGTTGGGGTCAATCCTGAATTGCACTTATTCTGCTGGGATCAACTGATATACCTTCTATGCTAATTATATGGACTAAGAAGGCGACTGAGTGAAGCCAAAATTCACATTTTTATAATTTGGTATACAGTTGATGTTGTCTTAATAAGTTCAAGGTAATTCTAAGATGCTCTTCATGTTCCTTAGCATTCTTAGAATAAATCAATATATCATCAATAAAGACGATGATAAAAGAATCTAAGTAGGGTTTCATTATTCGCTGCATTAGATCCATAAAATAAAATGGGGCATTTGTTAACCCAAACGACATTACCAAGAATTCATAATGCCCATATCTCGTTTTGAATGCTGATTTAGGAATATCTTCATCTTTGATACGAAGTTGGTGATAACCAGATCTCAGATCAATCTTAGAAAATATGGAAGCACCAACTAACAGGTCAAATAAATCATCTATTCTTGGTAATGGGTATTTATTCTTAATAGTAACCTTATTCAATTCCCGATAATCAATACATAATCGCATACTCCCATCTTTCTTTTTAACAAACAAAACTGGGGCTCCCCAAGGAGAATTATTTGGTCTTATAAATCCTTTTTCAGTCAATTCTTGAAGTTGATTCTTAAGTTCTTCTAACTCTTTGGGTACCATTTTGTATGGAGCTTTAGATAAAGGATTCGTTCCTTGACTTAAATCAATATTAAACTCCACTTCTCTTTGAGGTGGTAAACCTGGAAGTTCTTTTGGAAACATGTCTGCATATTCTTTCACTACAGGAGTCTCTTCTGAATTTGTAGTTTTAACTTCAGAACTTGAGAGTAAAGTTAAGAATATGGGATACTTCTTTCTAATGAATTTCTCAATCTTGTTTGCTAGGATAAGACTAATAATTGCACTTCTTTGACCAACAAAGGTTACCTTCTTACTTCCAATATAAATATATACCCTCTTCTTTGCACAATCAATTAGTGCCTTATTTGACTCATCCAGCCCATCCCAAGGATGATATCAAAACTAGTTATAGGGATGACAGTGAGTTTAGCTTCCTAAGAATTTCCACTTATATCTAACTTGCAATTACAGAAAATATTTGTTTTTAAGAACTCTCCTGATGGTAGATTAACTTTAAGGGCTGATGAAAGTTGTTCTACTGGTAATGAATATTGTTGAACTATTTTTGATGCAATAAAAGAATGCGTAACTCCAGAATCAAAAAGAACTGAACAAGGGTGTTGGAATAATAAAATGGTACCTATGACCACATCAGGTTCCTCTTTGGCCTCTTCTTAAGATAGGTTGAATATTCTGGCCTGGGCTTGATTATTTCTTGGATTGCTGGAAGATGCTATATTATTTCTTTGGTTTACTGGTGGTCTGCCCTGATTTCTTATAACTGTTTTTCCTTGATTTGGAAGTTGATACCCATTGACTGTATAGGTGGCACGACCGAACTTTATGGAATGATTTGTCCTTCCACATCGGTGGCATTGGCCTTCACCGGTAAAACATTTATCTGTATTATGAATTCTTCCACAAAATTTGCAAGTATTTGGTGTGCTTGGAGCAGGTCTACTTGAGTTGCCTTGAATATTATAAACTTTTCCTTGAGGTCTTGAGAAGTGCTGCCTCTTGGATTGAAAATGAGGGGAGAATGTTGGTCTTTTCATTCTGGAAGAGTACTGCTCTTCTTGAGCTTTCATAAGTTTAGCTTTCTCTACTAATTGAGAAAAGTTTAAGATCTGAAGAGGTGTCAAAATATGTTGAAAGTTATTCCTTAATCCATTAAGGAATAAATGACATCTGACTTCTTCAGTTGTAACCATTTCTGGGGCAAAGCTGGCTAGACGAGTGAATTCTTCTTCATATTCAGTTACTGTGTGACTCCCTTGTTTCAGATTTAATAGCTCTTTTCTCATTGTCTGTCTAGCAGACTGAGGTACATATTTGCCTAAAAATGTCTTTATAAATTCTTCCCATTGAATCTCTTCTTCTGTTTTATTTTGGAATGTAGTGTTCTTAGTCGTCTTCCACCACTTTTCGGCAGCTTCTGTCAGAAGATAAGTAGCTAGAGATACCTTCTGATCTTCTAAGCTTTTAACACATCTAAACTCTTTTTTTATCCTTTAGATCCATTCTTCGGCTTGATATGGAGTCACCTTGCCATTGAATCTGGGAGGTTGAAGTTTAAGGAATATTTGCATGTCTTCATTTATTACTTTCCTTTGAATATGATTTGGGTTATGAATTTGTTGACTGTTCATGAATTGACTCATCATATTCATGAACTAGAGCATCTGATTTGCTCCACTATGATCAAAGAGATAGACTATTTCAACATTAGGTGAAACAGTCTCGTTGTGACTATGAGTGTTTTGAGGAACATTTTTCTCCTGAGATTAATTGTTGTTGTTGTTGTTTTGACTATCCATAATCTGTGAAATAATAAACTATACTTAGTTGGCTCTCCAACTTAAAATCTAACTTCTAATTAATTTAGTAACTGTATTCATATAGTTGGCTCTTCTAATGAATTATTCCTTAAATTGTCTCAAACTTCACTCTGATACTAATTTCTGTGGCGACCGGGGATCAAAGTTCGAGAGTCTTTAAAGAACAATTTATCTCAAATTAATATATATATATATATATATTTATATACAAAAAGGACAAAATAAAATAATAATAGTCCACAGTCCTTTTATACATAGAGCCAAAACATATATGAAAAGTTATAATAGTTTGAATTTTTACAAAATATGAAATAAGAAACATCTACATTCTTCTGCTTCTTTAATTCTTCCTCTTTTAATTTGGCATATCTTCTATGTCTTTTTAATTAACAAAGCTTGAAAAATTCAGTTTACTAGTCAGGTAGGAGTACGCAAATTATTCTTATAAGAATAAATCTAGCATCCTATAATAGGTATGAATCAAATATGAAAATGACTGAAAAATTGCATATAAAGTAAAGCAATTTCCAAATTCAATTCCTGCCCTGCAAATTAGCTGTGAAAATCAACATATATGAAATAAATTTTATCAAAAGCATTTGTAACAATAAGTCGAGTCCGGAGACTCCTGAGCCCAAATGGGTAAACCGTCGGTAGCTTACTCAAAATAGGAAGTGATGGTGTGTCTTTCCTCTGGATTTGCCTACTTCTTACAAGAGGCTAAATCCCTCCATATAACTCCTAGGGGCTTGCTAGCTAGCCCAATCTGTACAGATTCCAGTTTTGCATTCCACCATCCAAAGACAAACACCACAAAATATATATAAATTGTGTTTCATTCTTTTTGTTACATGCTATTTGATATAAATCTTTTGTAGATTAAAATGCAGTAAGCAGTGCAAATAATACTCAAATGGAAAAAAATGGCTCAAATAAGAATACTGAAATAAAACTTATAAGTAAATTTGCGTACCTGACTTGTTTTGATAAAATCAACCAAATTTAATTTCTTTGATCTTCCAAAATAATGAAATTTATTAATTTAATGTTTTTGTCATGATTTGTAGTATTATGTTATAAAATGACTATTTTAATTTATTTGAATTATTTTTATTAAGTTATATAATTATTATGCCTTATAAGGTTAAATTGGGAATTTGACCTTATAAGGGCATTTTAGAAATTTTACCTTTAATAAAATATAAAATTTATGTTAGTTTATTGTAGATTATGTCTTAAGGTTTTCATAGAATCTAAAATTATTCAATTCTGATATGAATTGGCTAAGTTATAGCTAATCAAATTTCTAAGGTTAATAATTTAGGGTTAAATGTGCTTAGTGAGTGATTAGTGAATTTAGTCACAAAATTATTAAACTAATTATACATTTAGGTTCAAATTTACTTTATGAGTTATTTAAAACTGAAATCATTTAATTTGGATTATTATATTTGCTAATATTTACTAATCAAGTTTTTAAAGTAATTAGGATTAATTAGGAGATCTAAATGTTGGATCCTAAATATTTTTGTAGTTTATGGTACATTAGAATTTTTTGATCTAAATAAATATTTGGATTACCTAATTTGGAGTTAAATTGGCTAACTTATGGCTATTTGAAGTTTCTAAGGTTAAAGGCTTAATTAGGGTTAGATCCTAATTGTGATTAGTCAAAATTTAATCTCAATACTAAAATAAACACTACTAAAATATTTCTTAGGTTTTTTTGAGTATTTTAAGACCCATATTTGATATATTTGGGTAAGCACACTTAAAGTTATGGCTAATCTAAATTTTGTATTATTTTTATAATTATTTAAATATTTAAAATATCATTATAAAAAATATTAATCCTACTGAAATTTGAATAGCATCATAATATTCCTTATATTTTTCTGGTTAATTTAGTATATTAAATTGTATAATTTGGTTAAGTATTTTAGGTGTTATGGATTTTTATAATTTTAGGATTTTATTTAATTAAATGTATTTATTAATATTTAATTTAGTTAATTAATTCAGAAATATTCATTTTCTGTTAATTATTCATTTTATTTTATCTGTTTTTAATTATATTTTCCTGATTCTTATTTATTATTATTTTATTAAATGTTAGTTATATTAATTATATTTTATATTAATGTTTTTATTTAATTATTTATTATGTTTGATTAATATATTTTAATTTATTAATTATAAATTTTCTGTTTATTCATTTACTGTATTTTGATTTTTACTATTTTTATTTTATTTTATTTGTAATATATATGTATATAATATTATAAGAAATTAAATTAATTAAATGTATTATTTTTATTAATCTGTTTTATTTATTTATTAAATATTTTTATTTATCTGATAAATATTTTAATATATTTCATAATTATTTGTGTATTTTATAATAATTATTTTTATTCTATTTTTATTAAACTTCTTATTTTTATTTTCTGATTATATATATATATATATATATATATATATATTAAGTATATTATATGTATATACGTATTAATAAGAATTATTATATTTATTATTATAATCTATTTATCTGCAAGTGGGACCCATAAGCGCAGAAGGAGTACACGTGGCATCGATCGGTGTCATCCCGCATTTTTACGCGACACGTGTCCCTCATCTGTGCGATGAGGAGACAGGCGCTGTGCTGTGGGTCCCATATCCTTATGAACAGCTGACGTAGAAGCAAATCTACGAATAAGCGCGTGACATGTGGCTACGTTTTTCGAACCATGCGTCGACCAGTCGAATCGGCACGTGTCTGGTTCAGACGAACCGAGTTCGTATCAAATGGCATTTTGTCTTCCTCGACTGATCGATGTGAGACGAACCCTAGAGTTCGTAGGGACGAAGATCCTCGACCGTTCGATCAATTGATCGAACGGTTGATGCTCACCGTTTGGTCAAACAGCGTGGACAGAGAAAAGGCAACGGCGTTAATTAAAAGAAGACGATGCCGTTCAAATTAATTAACTAATAATTATTTAATTTATTTAAATCAATTAATTAATTAAACTTAATTTAATAAATATTTTCCAAAATTTTTTTAAAATTATCTTTCCTAGCTAATTGAGGGCTTCTGAACACAATGACACACTCGGATTTTTGATCCGACGAGTATTTAATTACTCGAATTTTCAAATATTTAAATAATATTAAAATATTCATCAAAAATTTAATGACTTTCAAATGCGTTCAAAACTTTAACCCTAGCTAATTTGGGGGTGGTGAACGCAATGGTGAAGTCAGATTTTCAATATGAGGTCAAAATTATTTAAATATTAATAAATAATTAGAAATAAAATTTTGGTATTTTACAGGTTATGAGCAGCTTTTTCATTTATTGCTTTTACCTTTTTATTTGTTATTTATAGTCATTTCCTTACTTTCCCTTTTTACTGCATTGTACATCACTTTTAAAATTGTAAATAGCTAATGTAATATCCACTAAATTAAAATGACTTAGTTGCACTTTTGTTAGTTGTGCCCCACTATATTTAAAACAAAATATAATAGATCAAGAGCATGGAGCAGACTTGAGGTAGATCAAGTCCAATAGACACACCTTAAAAATTTTTCCTTTACTGTCATTTTATTTTTATTATCTTGTGGGGATGAATATCATTATACTTTTTAATGTTGTGTAACTTTAATTAAACTCTATGATCCATTTTTCTTTTTTTTTGGATGACTAGAATGGTATATATCTATATTATATTATGCATTTATTTTTTCACTTTAGAAATTCTTAGTTCCCCGTAGTGCTTAATAGCGGGTTAAGACTCGCTAATATAGTATTAAGTACTACAATAACACATAGTGTTGGATTAGATTACCTAGTCTTGCATTAACAATGTTACATGAAATCACATATTAAGTTAAAGGGTTCCTATAGTTCAGGCTACTCAAGATCCTAACTCATATTTCCCTCTAATCCTCAAAATTTACTAACAAACTTTATGTCTACTATTCTTAATTTCCATTTAACACCTTCCTTAACTTACACTTATTGTCCACAGATAACTTACTATTAGATTAATATTAATCTATTCCTTAACTTAATGGCTTTGTATATCTACTAGTTCAACTTGGTAAGACTTAAGGGATGATCATACTTATGCTAAGTTTACTTACGATTACTAGGTTACTAGGCTAAGTAGCAATTTCTCCAATCTATACTAGGGATCCAAGTCTTAATTTCACTTAAGCCTGAATCTAATCTTAGCCCAATAATTAAATATCCTTGATGGCTCTAATTTTTGCACTTACAATTCCATGGCAACTTATACTACAATAGTTAATCCACTCTTATATACTAGATTATTTATATGGTTCTAGGGATATTAACATTAGCTATACTATGTTAGGATTTACACTTAACTTTTCTAAGATAGTTACAATCTAAGATGTTATAATCTCTCCTAGCCACACACACTACCATAAAGTTCAATCACTTTACAATAAGATCAATTTTGAAATCTATTAGAGATTAATGGAATTATTTTAATTCTAAAAATTCAATTAATATTACTTAAATAATACAATTTAAATTAATTAAAAAAATTTAACCAATTGATCTCCAAGAATTCATAAAAATTCACCCTTAGTTAATTTGAGGTGATGAACTCAAAAATGAAGTCAGATTTTTAATTTGAGATCAAACTAATTTTTGTATTTATTTAGTTATAAAAAATGATTAACATAATCAATCAAACATAACGGCTTCCAAATTGGCTCAAATTTGCAAGGTTTGCTCCTAATGTTATTAGAAGACTAATGGCAAGGTTTCCAACTTAATTAAGCTATCTAAAATAAGATAACAACACTAGGATTGTAATAGAACCATTAGGTAAAAAGGAACATAGTTTTTGTTTGACACTTTTTGGTACTCTCTAATATCAACTGTGACAGCCCCTTAACCATCATCAAGTTAGTACTTGTACTAATCTGACAGCAAGTAGGTGGTTGATCACCGAGTATGCTCATATTTAAACTAAGTATAATGACATATAGAACATGAAATAAAAGAGTGTGGAAGCTATATAAAATCATCCATACTTATCCATCCATCTAGAAGTAATGAAAAACTATGTTTCTCAAAAAAGAAATAAGAATATACATCTAGAATAATCATAGTTATATAAATTGAATTTAAATGTCAAAATAAAATCTCTCTCTCTCTCTCTCTCTCTCTCTCTCTCTCTTTCTCTCTCTCTCTCTCTCTCTCTCTCTCTCACTCTTTCTCTTTTTCTCTCTCTAATAAAAGAAAAGATTAAAGCTAATAGTATAAATGATTAGGCCATTGGCTCCTCCTTGAGCACCTGCACTTTCTCAAAAGATGACTCCTCGAGCAGCTACTGATTTCATATGCCGATTTCACATGCCAGGGCCCTAGCCAAAAAAAAAAAAAAAAGAAATAATGTGCTAGACATCTAAGTACATTTTAGGATATCTAATTTAATTCTTATGTTTAAGGATATCACGTACACAAAGTTAATTAATGGGTGCAACAATACTATACAAATACAGAATTGGAGTTATAACTATTCCAATCTATAGGAAAATAAAATTGAAGTGAATAGAATACATAACTCACTAATTACAAGCTGCAAAAAAGTTTAGGCATATAAAGCATAATAGATTGGAATAAAAGAATATGACCAAAAGATAAATGCTGAATTGATTATACTGTAAACTAGTACAAGTACAAATCTGTTAATAGGTAATAGTAATATAAATAGTTACAAGTAATGCTGCTAAGAGTAGAGACTAAAAAACTAAAATTACCTCCTATCATAGTGCACTTCGATAAGTGCAGTTTAAAACAAACTAAGTATCTCAAGCCACCTTGCGTAGAACACTAAGTATGCTTATAGTTAGGGTATTTAATAGCTGAGTTTGAGATATAAATTACAACCGGGTTCTGCCTCCTATCATCGTGCACGTCCATAAGTGCAGTTTAAAACAAACTAAGTTTAAAGTTCACCCTTCTTGGAAACATACAACCATGTATACAACCTTTCCAACTGATAATCTTAAGTAAGATCCTAAGTAAAACCAATCATGAAAATTAGACCGAGGAGTTAGAATCTAATTAGATGGATTTTGCGCAATGGAGACATTTGCTTCATTATCTAATTTTGAAACATTTTTGGATTTTTGGATTTTAAGACATGTAGTCTTAGAAACATGCGTATAAGCATAAGCATGGGTATGTGTATCAGTGATTTTATATATGAATTATGGAAAGTTGCATATATCAACAAGGAAAATTCAGGATGTTCAGGCATCATAGTAAACTATATTTCCTAATAGGATATATGTAGACGATAGACTATATATACATTGCAGTTCAGCAGTAATACATATGCAATAATTAATTTTATATTTCCTTACTATGCTTTGCATAAACGTTCAAAAGTGGCTAAGGAGTTAAGCACATCTGCAAGAGACTGAAGAGTGTTTAATGACACCTTAAACACCATGGTCTCTATGGGTCTTAGTATGCTCCAATCAAGGCTATTCCTAATTAGGAGGTGATCAATTAAATTATTCATTAAATACTAGTTTTTATTTCATATTGATATTTATCATATTTTTCTAATCAAAATGGCACATAATTTTACATATTTTGAATTTATTTTCCCAAATTATTTCATTAATCCATTATATATTACTTTCATAAAGTTCTAATTTAATTTAATTAATTGCATCATTTATTTGATATAGAATACTCTCAGAATATTCTATTTCTGTCTTTGGTTCAGAGTGTGGGTCGACAGAACTCGGTGGGATTGAGAATATTTCGGGAATATTCTGCTTAATAGAACTGCACGGGTCACAGGACAGCTCAACCCACAACTGTTCTTCTTCTTTGCTGATCGATCGATTTAGGTTAAAACTTTGCTACTAATTCATATTGATTTTGGCCACCTCAGGGATTGAGCTACATATAAAATGCTCATTAAGGTTAGGTGAATCAATTGGCACTAGAAGCCCATTGGCTAATGGTTTAGATTGTTGGGACCTTCCTCGACAATAAGAGGGCTGCTATGGTTTACTATGCAAGCTAAATTGGTTCAACACAGGCCACACTATAAGTGGTTTAAGGTGCCAACACCTTCACCATCCCATGACAGTTTGAACAAACCTATCCACGGTGCTTGAGCCCACCCAGGTCACCAAGAGCCTACTCAGGCAAGTTCCACTGTGTGACACTGTAGAGCCTGATTGCATCATGGCTCATCTAGGCTAGCTCAAACCTAGATAAGCTCAATAATCATTATTTGACCCCCAAACATGTCAATCAAATGTAATGTGGGGTCGAGAAGGGGGATTTCCTAATGGTATACTGTGAAATTTATGTATGCACAAGTTTGGGGAAAGTGGATCGATCCGAGCCTAGATTCAATCCACTGGACTCTATTCAATTTTCAAAGATTCCTTAATCAATTCTAAATGTTCTAGCAATTGTTGCATAGCATAAATGAAGCTCAAATGGCCAACAGGAGTTGAAAACAAGAGTGTTCAAAAGGGTACCTTTCACTGACAGTTTCGAAGACAAATGCCAGACTTCCAGAGGGTGCTTAGCTCCATAGATTGATCCAATCATTTGCTTATGATCTCATGGATGATTCATGCTCTAAAATAGTAGGTTCCATCCACAAGAGTATCAGGGAGGAGTCTCTGAACTCGTTGGTGACTACGAATGAGATTGGGGATTGCTAGGATGGATAAAGATTCAGAAGAAATTGAGGGCTCTAAGGGGTCACATATGGTGTAAAGGAGCTCTCAAAAGAAATTTGGAGTGATTTAATAGCCTTGGAGACTCATGGAAGGTAGGGCTATGGCCCTCTGGTCGAGCTCAAACAGTTGGTCTCCTTTGCTCCAATTGGAGCAAAATCGATCCAATGTGGCTTGAAGAAGATTCCATCCCTAAAGGGAAGCCATTAGGTATCTCGAGTAACTGTGGGGGATAGTCATGCAGGCAGTTTGTACGAGGGATTTTTTTTTCATGGCAAACTCCTTCAGGACAAAGGTGAACATGATCGAAAGCTTTCGTAGCCATCTAATCATCAATTAGAAAGACACTATATCTTAGATTGCATGGAGCTGATTACTGCTGCATGATTAAATATAGGCCATTGGATCAATGATGTGATATAATGGCCCATTTTTAAACTTAACAAAATGCGGCAGTGCTACATGATCAGAACAATTTCAAAAATGCAGAACGATCGTGATCCTTTGAATCTTGTGTTATGTATTTTTTCCTACTTCATGAGATTTCCACGGTTTCAAATATTAACATTATAATTTTATTAAATTCAATTTTAATTATATTTTAATTAAAACCATATGATTTTGATGTAAATAAAATACAAATTATATTTTGTGCATTTTTAATCAATACAAGTCCAAAAATGTTAAAATTAGCACCCCTAACATATTTTGATATAGAGAATTCAAATATATCCTCAGAATTTTGATTTAAGATCAAAATATTTTACCCAAATTTATTAGTGCTAAAATTCAATAAAATAATAGAAAATTATTACTAAATTATTTTGCTTTCAAATTTCTAAGGTTTGGTCCTAGGAATATTTAGAGCCTATTAATGATACATTTTAAGATTTAATTAAGCCTGGGGAAAAAACTTTGGATTGTTACAATTAACATACTCAAGTATGAGAATATCCATTAACTACTTCCCACACCTTTCCTAAATCACTCATGACCCTACTCATAACTCCCACTACATGAGCTTCTTTCAGATGTGTACAAATCATTACACACATTAAACTTTAGATGACTGAGGTATATGATGTCTTCTCTATTTTTCTTCTCTCCTTGTTGATCTTTAATGACTATTTTTTTGATATGTGGAAGTGATTTCTAAAAAGATTGCTTACTAGCTTTATTGCATTCGTGTTGAATATTTGCATAATTATATTAACATAATCATTATGGCTCAATTCTAAAGTTTTTTCTTTCTTAATCCTATGGATGTTCATTCTGATAATTTGTTTGGTACTTTCATGATCTTTCATTTTGCTCTTATTTGACAATTGCTCATTAAGTTGCTAAATAACTTCCATATTAGCTCTCACAATCAACATGGTACCTATGTTTATTAAGGGCATTATATATTCTTTGTTGAGGTGCTTATAATAGCAATTGTGGTTCACATAAAATTAGGTATAATAGTTCTAAAGTATAAACTTGTCAAACTTCCTAAACCATCATCTTGGCACCTAGTGTAGCCCATAAAAATTTTCTCAATTTGCACACTAACTTATTCATCTTGAAAGCCTTAAATTCTTCTGGCTGTAGCATTTAAATTTTCTCCTCCTACTTGCTATAGAGAAATATTATTTTCTTTATGTACAGATTCTTACTAGGCACTAAGCTTAGCACTAGATGAATTCTCATCATTTTTACTAATGGAAAAATTAATTCCATGTAATTCACTCTATTTTATTGCTAAAAGCTTTTCAACAACCAATCTTACCTTATAAAGTTGGTCCCATAATGCTCCTTTTTTAGTTTATACACCTGCTTATCATCGAATTATTTTGTTCTTGTGGGTAGCTCCATCAAATTCAAATTCTTATTAGATGCTAATGAATACATCTCCTTCTCCAATATAAGCTCCCACTAGCTTTAATCTTCAACTTGTATTTCTTTTTAAATCTTTATAGTTCAACACTATATGTTAAAAATATATAAAATGAAGAAGGTGTATACCATTTTGAAAAAAATGATACAGTGGCACATCTTTTCAATTGTAAAGTTGGGGATAAAGGTTTATCTTGAACTTCAGCATTTGGTTCAGTCTTCTTCCTAGGCTCACTCATGCCTTTGCACTCAATCTACTCATTTAATGTCATAGAGATATCTTATAACAACCCAAGGTTATTATCGTAGTCGATTATGATTAAACCAAGCCTTGATTTTGGTTTGAACTCCCTTAATAAACTATTAGAAACACATCCTGATATTTTGGTCCAAATCAAAAGTTAATTGGATTAAAACTCTAAATCTAGAAATCCCGATAATTAGGAAAATGACCTATCTAAATTGACCTCAAATCAAAAATCAAACTTCTCAATTGTGCTCATCACCTCCAAATTAGCGGGGTGATGTCTTGGAAACATTTAGAAGTCGTTAGATTTTCAACGAATATTTTAATATATTTAAAATACCCTAAGAAATAGGAAAATTAAATGCTAGTCAAAATCAAAATCCAACGTCACCGTTGCATTCCTCACCTTTCAATTAGCTAAGAGTGATTTATTGGAAAATTTTTAAAGGTAATTAATTATTTAATTTTAATAAATAAGAATTAAAATTATTTATTAAATAATAATATTATTATTTCCATTATTCAGCTTCATCTATTTCTGCACACACTGTTAGCTCTCTTATTTGATCGAACGGTGAGATTTGAGTAGTTCAATCAGCCCGACCTAACGACTCCCATGCTTTCATCCCTGCGCCTGTCGTGCGCGAGGCGCATGGCATGCACGCGGTGAGAATCACCGCATGTTGAGCGATCGCCGCTCCTAGCCTCCTCCTGATATCAATTAAGTTCATTTGAGATATGATCTTCGGCTCTTACCTTTGGATCTATCAACAACTAAAATTCTTGAAGCAAATCGAGATCATATCGCATGAAGCTTCCTCCACCATAGAGGCATGGTACCCTCGATCTCTTCCATCTCCTAATACATTAGTCCCATTTTGATTTGAAACATTATTTTAATCTTCTGATTGTCATTTGAGCGGATCTGATTGAACTCAAATGAATTTGATCGATTGAATTTAGGATGTAGTCTATAGTTGACTATAGTAATAGCCAATGTCATTGTGACCTAGGAACAAGGGCTAGCCCCATTGGTGTCCCCAGCCACTCCCATCCTTAGTCCAACATGTGTCGGCAAGATCTTATCGTTTCCTTTGCGTTACTATACGGGCCGAGCCCCGTTGCTGCTAGTATTTAACTGAAATTTCATGCCCTAGTCGCATGCTCTCTGGTGCGTGTCGAGGGAAGGAAGGAGATTTGGGCTGGGTTAGGCCGACCTAGGCCCGACCTGCAGTCCACGCTCTATTTGCGTATCAACCACAGAGCTAAGATGGGGCCCGCGTCGCGTCTGTTTATGCATCGTCTCACCGACTTAGCCACGGGGCCCACTAGTATAGCACTGTCATGTTCATGGGACCCGCTTATTATTTTGTTGTGCAGATCTATAGGTCCCCCACCAATGACCAATCAATGCATTATTGGTATATTATTGATGGCAAATTTCAGATTTAGATTAAATATCATTCACTTAATTAAGTTCTTAAGATTCTTATGTTTAAATATAATTTAATATTAAATTAAGTAAATCAAGGTGTCCAAATCAATATTAAAGTTCTCTAACATATACCCTAATATTATGAAAGCATAGGAATATAAAGTGACATAAAGTAGAAGGTAATTAAAGCTAACTAAATCCTAAATCAAACTAAAGGGATTAGCACTTGATTACAAATCTAAAGAACTTAAGTTTCATACAATTTGGTTATTTAGTTCTACTTAGTAATACAAATAATCAAAGATTCTAACATTAATATTTGGCACAAAAATATTTAAGTAAATACTTACGAGATTTTGGACATGCCATTTTAGGGTAAGATGGTGAATTTCTCATTGAAATTCACCTATATATTCATATAATACTTAATTTTACTAAATTTATGTTTAGATTTGATATATTTCAGCCCCGTTAGGGTCTTAGAGTCATTAAAATATGAAAATTCATAAATTTGGGCAATTTTGGACATTTTTTGGCACTTTTGGACATTTTTGGATGCTATAGCAAGCTGTAGCGCCTACTGGCCGAAAGCTAGGTGCGACGGTGTGCCGTGGCGCCTACTGGCCGAAAGCCAGGCGTTTCGGCGCGCTGCAGCGCTTTTAGGCGCTAAGCGCTGCGGCGCGCTATGGCACATATTTTTCTGAGGTGCAGGGTTACGGCGCGCTGCAGCACTTTCAGGTGTGGCGGCGCGCTGCAGCAGTTTTCAGTGCTGCGGTGGATTTAATTTAATTTCACCAAGTTTTATGCTTTATCAAATTATTATGCCGATGCGGCGTGCTATGGTAGACCCAAATTCAAAACTTCGGGCGCTGCGGCGCGCGGCAGCGCCCGACGGTGATTTCGCCTGTGCAAAAACCGTAATTGGTCTCCTTTCGCACTCAAATACTCTCAATTTTGGGCACCTCACGAGTGATGTCATATACTGATGGAAAGGTCGAGACTTTTCCATTGATACTAAAATTGACATGAATGGATTATCCTAACAAATAGAAATTGATGCCCTAGCTACAGGTATACAAAAATTTCACAATTTTTAACAACATTTTTCAATGAAGAAACAAGCTTCGATCGGACTCATTTGAGTCCGATTGAGGCTTGATGGTCATACATAGATTCCATACAATAGCCAATGAACATGCCATTCACAGTACCATGATAAATCAAAAGAGTAGCCAAGGAAGAGAATAGCAAATATGTACCTTTGACCTTGCAAGAATGGAGGAAGAAGACTCAAATTTCTGCAAAAGCTTGGAGGAAGAAGCGCCTTCTTCTTCTTCAGCCACCAAAGGAGGAGGAAGGCTAGGGATTCCAGGGAGAAGGGAGCTTAAGCAAATGGAGAAGAAGGAGAGGGGGCTGAGCTCTTTTTAAAGGAGGGAAGAGGGGATGGCTCTCCCTTGAGCTCTTCCATCAAGTATGGAAAAGGAGATGGGAGAGAGGATTTCTTTTGGGTGCAACAGGTGATGGTGGCGTCGATCGCAGGTATGGGCTAGCCAGAATGGAGAAAATGAAATAGAAATAAGAAAAATAGAAAATAAAAAAATAATTAATTATTTCTTTTTAATTTAAAAAAATAATCAAATTTGATAAACGCACTCTGAAATATCTTAAAAATTCACTCTTAGCTAATTTGAGGGTGAGGAATTCAATGGTGAAGTCAGATTCTAACGATTATTTAATCATTTTATTTTGTCGGGTATTTAAATATATTAAAATACTCATGAAAATCGGACGACTTCCAAATGCATCCAAAACATCACCCTTAGCTAATTTGGGGTGATGATCACAACGGTGAAGTTGTATTTTGTTTTCAAGGTCCATTTAAATATCTCAATTTTTTAATTAATTAAATATATTAAAATATTCCAATTATTTGATTAAGCTCTGAATCACTCTAAAATTTCAAGGATTAATTTTAATGACTAGATGAACTCAATGGAATAATAATTATGCTGCGATTAAATTAAGATCAGGCTAAGTAACATCCTAGGGTTGTTACAAAATATGATTTAGCTTTAGTCAGTACATTCAGTTCTCAATTCAGTAAAGTGTGTCCTAATTTAGTCTACATCTTCTGTTTAGCTCTTTTGATATAGAATCAACTTGGATCCACCCATGATAGGGCTTGGATGATACATAACTGATTTTATAGTCCGACTTGGATCCACCCATGTAAGGGCTTGGATGATACATGTTGAAATTTCTATGCAGTGGCCATGTTTTGGCCTGTTTCTATTGTGGCAGTACTAATTTAAGCATACTTCTACTTTTCAGTTTAGTTTCAGTTCAGTGACTTGTTTAGCCATATGTTTGAGTTATGTTTTTACTATTTTTTGCTCATTTTTTCTGTTCATTTCAGTTCAGTTTTGCTTAGTTCTTGTATGTATTAGGATGCTAGTTTTACATCAATTTACTTTCTTACTTCAGTTCAGATTGGTTTTTGTAAATCAACAAGTATTTATTTGATCATAAGCATGTTATGATGAGTTTACTTCAGCAATTTCAACTATTATATATTTTATGCTTAACCTTTTCTACAGCTTTGGGTTGATGTATGTTTGTTTACCTCACATTTTTTTAATTATGAATATTTTATTTATAGCTATTATATGCCTTTGTAGCTTACTGCATCTCTTTGAATGCTTGTATGTTTAGTAAAATATAATATCTTAAAATATATAGTTTCATTTAATTAGCCTAAAATGTGCTTAGAAAATTTGTTAGATTCTGAGCCATTCATGGAGGTAGCTTCAGGTGAGGAGCTTGGTCAGGAGGAAAATCGTCCTGCATCTTTTGAGGTTTAGCTAGGCTTTATTTTTTGCATGTGAGGATGAGTGTTTTTTTTTCATGTAATTCAGTTTATAATAATTAAATATTCTGAATGTATTTTTTTTTCTATACTTTCATACTGAGTTGAGTTACTATTTATGTTCTTATGCTATGGATGTGGATGTTAAATTTACTTTGCTTCCACACTTTGATTTCCTTGTATATGTTGATGGATGATTTACAGCTTTTATGAGACAAGTCTTTCAACTAAGATGAGTTAGGTTGATTTCTAACTCGACTATAGTTGAGAGATTTGCCTTAGTTGGTAATCATCTTCACCGTAATCATGTTAATATTAGTATTACCATGATCACGGTGGGGGACTGGGAGCCACATCTCTAGTTTTGAACAATCCAAATTTTTATATGCTTGCCTTTTATAAAAGGTGATATTTCTACTTTGAATAATTTTGAGTTTTGGTAAATCTAAAAACATGTTCTTAAATTCATTAAAGCCATATCCAATGAATGTACATTTTAGAACCTCTTAATCTAGCTTGCCTCAAATATTTTGCATCAACATTTACATATGCAGAGCATTCATAATTTTTAGGTAAGATAAATTCATTTTCATGTCACTCCATTTCTCTTCCAATAACTCCTCTTTCAGTGGTACAAATAAACCACAGTTGATAAGGTAAACTATTGCGTTAACAACATCAACCCAAAATCATTTGGGCAAACTCACACACAACCTCACACTCCTAAAGTTCTTTGTAATAATCTGGTTCATTCTTTTTTTCATGTGATCATTTTGTGGAGCTCTTAGAACTATGAGTTCTCATTTAAAATCCTTTTTGCACAAAAATTCTTAAATTAATTGTCACAGCACTTTCCATCATTATTAGACCACAAACACCTTAAATTGAGTATAGTCTTTTTTCTTACAGTAGCTAACCAACATTTGAAGGTTTCAAATACATTCAACTAATTTTTCAAAAAAAAAAATCACACCTTCATCACGTGGTCATTGTTGAAGGCAACGAAATAATCTGAACCTCCTAAAGAAGAAATTAAAGCTGGACCCAAAACATTCATATGCACTAGGTCTAAATATTATCCATTTTATTCTCTCCCAATTTTTATAAAATTATCTTTTTTTAATTTTCTCAGCACACTATCTTCAAAGAAATCAATTCAGTGGAATTTAAACTAGGAATTTAACATTGCGTGAGGAGAGATTTCAATCCTCTCTCGCTCATGTATATGAGCATCCAGTTCCACAACCATGAGCTTTCCACACTTTTTGATGTTGATCAAGGCATTCCATCAATGTTCCCTGTCGCGTCCACTAGTGCACCTTTGGTAACTTTCCCTGAATCTCTAATGAAAATGGTGTTGTACTTCTTAGCTTGAACTAATTTACTACCTTAAACTAGGTTCATCTTCAAATTTGGTACATATCATATCGAGTCACTTGATAATCTCATGCCAATGTCTCTTTTGGAAATAATGTCATATTCTTTTCAAATCCAAGGTAGACTCTATGAAACTCTGTTGCATCATAAGATTTAAACATGCATTTGCTTAGTGTTGTATAAGAAAAAATGCCTTAATCTACCACCCAAGACAAGATGTTGTCCAATGACATCAACACATTTGGGAGATCTTCTATGATTACATTTGTTGCACCATTGTGTCCTACATTTGTATATTCTTAGGAGCTATGTTGTTTTTCTTCCAGTGACCATTATTGCCATAGTTTAAGCATTTAATAATACCTTTGAACTTCAACTTTCCCCTTTTCTACCATTCCCACTCAAAGTTGAGGTGATGCTTCATAGTTTGATCTCCTTCAAAGATTTTTGGTTATAAATAAGCCAATAATGTCATTAAACTTCAAGGAAGCATTCCCTGATGAGCTACTCACCATCATGATGAAATTAAACCAGTTATCCAGTAACAATGATTGTAGCATCAATGCTCTGACTTCATTTTCATGCTTGATACTTTTTGAGTTCAACTGCTTGTCACATGATTAAAGTTATATAGATGTTCTGCCACCGAACTATTGTCCACCATTTTCATGTTAAGAAGATACCTCAACAAGAAAACCATGTTTGATCCTAATGGTTTCTCATGCCTTCTTTACATTCATGAGATTAACAATGGTTTTTCACAATAACATTAATAGAGACTGAAGGCGTCAATGAAATTTGAACAAGTCTAATAACAGTTCTATCTAGCAAGTACCACTCACCTACAACTAATTTGGAGAGTTACTTCTCTATTTCTCCAAGTGATTGGTATAGCCTTTTCTAATAAAATAAATCATTTATCTATATTTTCCATAGTGTAGAGTTTGTTCAGTTGAACTTGTTAATCTTATATCTTGCTTCATTTGTTTTACTCTCACTGGAACTTAAGTCTAAATGCACAATGCCCTAATACCATTTGTTATTATATTTCCCTACAAACAAAGATAACAAACACAAATTAAAATAAAATACAACGCACAGGTAATCTAAGCGCATCCAAATATGCATAACTTAGAAAAACCTAAGATGGGCAAAAACAACATAGCCACCATCATGAGTAAAATCCATTATAGAGAACAGGGGAGCACAAACCTACAATGAACAGCAAATAGAGCTCTCAGCTCAAAGAAGAAAACATTTTTTGGTGTTGTTCTTGTTAGCTTGAGCTCGGCTTAATTCAGCTGAAGCTCAGCTCATCCCAATTTATCGGCTCAAGCAGAAGTTGTAGATTTCGCTGCACAAGTCAGCTGGGGTTGGCTACATCATCCAAGCGACTTAGCTTAGGTGCAACGAGAAAATCGCCCAATTTGTTATTCTAGTACTCAGAAAAGAAAACTATAGCAATTGCAACCTGAATTGTCCTAGAAAGACTAAAACACAGGGCACTGTAAGAAGTATTGTACCTGCAAAAAAAAAAAAAAAAAAAAAAAAAGGTAAAAAATTAACTTTTATTTTCCAAATGCAAAATCATCAATATTTTTCCAATTTATTAAAAAAAATGCTCTTAATTTCTACTAATAAAAAAATATGATAGGTACAATTTTTTTCTCATATTTATTGCATGTACTCTTAATATTTATAAAAAATTAGAACAAAATGGTAATATAATATATTTTTCATTCATAAATTAAGATAGCAGCATTTGCCAATCAAATAAACTCCTTCTGGCCGAAGATCAGTCAACAGTAGGCCCGTCACCAACCAACAGAATTTGGAATAGCATTCAACCGATCAGGGTAGAAGTTATCCTCAAGACTGGGACCACGATAACCGTTGAAAAGAGCTATAAGGGCACAATCCTGTGAACATTACAGGCACAAGTAGTATCTATATAGTATCTGAGAAGTGTGAAGATCAAGAGGAGCACGACGTCCAATTTTTGTGGCATCGAAATGAACGTTTGAGCCACGCAAACAAAGAAGAGACCGAGCTCTTCGACGCATTTATTTTTGTAAAATTTGACAATCACATGTCCACATGCAAAGCACAACATAAACTGGTTTGGTAAATTTCATCTACTCATAAGGAGGAGAGAAAGAGATGCAATAATCTTATGATTCGGTGACCCTATAGGCTTTAAGCAACAACCACACATATTTTCACTCTATCAAACCTTGATGAGCATAGAGCTTAAAGGCGAGCCACATGGCATAATCTGGTCGTGCCAAGTTCGGATGAGTCATCTCGATCTGTTCTTCCACCGTTTCATGAAGCAACGGGTCGTGTCCAAGTGACGCTTAGGTCTATGACTCGAACGTTGGACGTTTGAGTGCGCTTAAAAGCTCTCCTCTCTGTTAGTGTGATCCAAACCATGCGCCTAAGCGGGTGCCCAAAATCACAACTGGTGTGCTCGACGCTTGGGTGCGTTTGGGCCTCTTTGTTTGGGTGTGGCTGCTACACCTGGGTGAGCAGTGTATATATATATATATATATAAACACTAAATCCGAATTAGTACTATTAATCTAACATTTACTATTATATTATGAAAAATAAAGTGTATTATGATTTGTTTTCTGTCCTTTTGAGAAAAGAGTCTCTTAAATATATAAACTATCCTACCCATAAGTGCAATCTCGGATCTATGGAATGATAACGACTCTCAACTACTTGCTTATTAATTATACAATATTTTCTCCCTATTTTAATGAGTTTATGAAACGCATTAAAACAAATATTACGACACTTAAATTTAAAGTTGCATAATTTATTTATAAGTCTGCATCATAATTTAAAAGGCATCAAGACAACTCCTACTATGATTAGTTTTCATTTTAATTAATCTATTAAGGTTTGAACATGTCCTTAATTAATCTATTAAGGCCTTAACCTAATTATTAGCCACTTTTGATAAAAAAAGAAAAAAATACATGAAACTACAAATATTGACATAACTATTTCTCAATGAAGATATTCAACATAGAAGAATGAATTATTTTTACTAAATTTTTTAATGAAGTTCATACAATTAAAATTAATATAAGTGAGTTTAATGGTTATAAAAATAGTCTAAAGTACATTTTCATTCTCTAAAACTAACATTTGGAATGCTTTAAAGAGGATGAAAAGCGAAAATGTAGTAGAATCGGATGATACCCTTATAAAGTTATGAAATTGTTTGGGTGAAGAGGAATTTTTAGGCTTACCAAATTCTTAAATGTTATTTTGAATACTAAAAAGATATTAGAAGAGCGGTGAAAGAGCATTGTTCGGCCTATGTACAAGAATGAAGGTGATACATATTACGAAACCATAAGAGAGAGTACTTGCTTTAAAGAGGAATTTTTAGGCTTATGTACAAGAATGAAGGTGATACCCTTATATAAAGGAATGATGCTAATGTGTCATACTTGAAACTATAAGAGAGAGTAATTGAATACATATTACGAAAGGCTACTTGTATTTCTTAAAATTAGTTTTATTTTATTTTAGGTAGATCTATCATGGAAGCCATATATATATTAGAAGAGTCAAAGGTTTCAAAATGTATGATATGGGAGTAGGAAAGTTGTGGTAACCAGGGATGTGACCATTGAGAAGGAGTTTGTTTTGAGGCCAAGAAGCTCAGAGCAGGCGGAGCATCCTACAAAAGGTATTGGAAAATTGAAGAAGGTGGAACTTGAAACAGTTCCATTTGTTCCATTATCACCTACTTCCTTGGAACCTGTTATTGAACAAGCTAACTCAGATGATGATCAAAGTTTTGATGTTGAGGTTGTGAGAGTAAGAGAGACTCTAGTGTGGGATTATATTGCTATCGATAAAACTAGATAAATGTCCTAAGGTCTGCATGGCTAAGGGATAACTATGAATTTTCTTTGTAGTTTCAGAAACTAATATTCCATGTCGCTATACAGAAGCCATGGAGGGTCTTGAAAGTGAGCACTAGAAGATTGTGATGGATGAAGAGATGGAGTCTCTTCATAAGATTGCAACCTGGAATTTGGTGAAGCTTCCTCCAGGGAGAACTATTATTTGATGCACTTTGGTGCATATCAAAAGGAAATGATCTCTAAGAATTTCTAATGTGCGCTACAATGTAAGATTTGTTACTAAAGGCTTTGCACGAAGAAGAGGAATATACTATGATGAATTCTTTTCTCCTATTAATAAACATCCCACAGTTCGTGTTCTCTTAGCACTTGAAGCACAATTTGATTTGATCATGGAGCAGCTTGTGAAGAAATGATTCTAACATGAGAAATTTGAAGAAGAGATCCACATACGATAGCTTTCTAGGACTATCTTGCCAGTGTTGAAGTTTACTGATTGCAAGAAATTGGTGAACACAAAAATGTTTTGATCAAGGCTTCTGATAGACCTTAAATAATATAGTTTGTGCTTGCACGCAAGTGTACGTGGTTTGAAATAATATGAGATTGTGAGATTTCGAGATTTATCATACTTTGGGAATGGTGTGTGTTGTTACTATAGTGTTTCTCTGTTCAACAATATTTAAGCAATCATCAAGTGAAAATTTTTTTTATCTTAATAATAAAGTTAGATGAGATTAAATTTGTTTTGTAATCAATTTGAGGAAATTTTGAGCGAGTTAGGATTCAGCAGTTCATAATATATGTGTGCATAAATACTCCTTTCTTAGTGTCATATCATATTTTTATTATCTTAATTTAATTCTATAGTCAAGATATCTAGCTTTCCATTTGGACATTGAAATTACTATGGCCCTATCTAGTGCTTTAGAAGATCACTCTTGGGTTTAATTTCAACACATATATCTTTGTGAACTTTTCATGAATCAAAGTCATCGTTATGTCTAACTGATAAAATTTATATTTTAATTTAAGATAAATTGGTCTTGATTCCATCTATGACTCACACTCTTCCACTTTTGATTTAGCTAAGGTAATAATCTATGAAGCTAAATGAGATTATGTCACTTCGCTCATAGCTTAATGCGCTATATTATCTCGCATAAATTAAGAGTGAGCAATAGAGCTCTATAAATGGGTCTCGGTGCACATACATCAAATTCACACCATTACCTAGAGTTAACAATGGCCTACATGAACTATGTCACCTCATCCACGATGCCCTTGTTCGCGAGATCAAGGTGCTATAGTGTGCCGTTGCGCCTGTGTTCCCGAGAGTCAAGCGCCACAACACATCGTAGCGCTCGTCTACCAGAGACCAAGGCACTATAGTGCATCGCACCACCCATGTTCCTGAGAGACAAGCGCCACAGTGTGCCGCAACGCCCGTCTGCCCGAGACCAATATGCTATAGCGCACCACAACATCAGTGTTCCTAAGATCCAAGCACCACAAAGCACCACACCATTTATCTACCCTAGACTAAAGTGCTCTAGCGCATCGCAGCGCTTGTCTACCCGAGACCAATGCGTTATAGCACACCGTAGCGCTAGACGAACTGAGTATCTTGCGCTATAGCGCTCCTTAGCGTGCACCTGAATCCAATCTTGGAAACATGCTCCAAGTTAGCATTGGGACGACTAATAACTTCAAGTCTTCCATTTTTCCACATCAAAAAGTAATTACAAGCAAGCTATACCTTCAATTGCAAGAAGAATAAGGTATTAAATTTTATTAAAGACTCCAAGTTTCAAAGAAAAATTTATGTTAGCTTGGAGGAGAGAGGGGTTGAGGATGAGATTATAATAGTAAGAAGAAAAGCTTAAGGGGGTTCTAATTTTCATTTTGGAAAACACCATTGTTAGGAGAGCCCAAACCCTAAGGAGGATTAAGGGATTCTACAACTTTAGACGGAGATAAGCATGGAGAACAAGTAAAAAGGAGATTGATAAGAGAAAAAATTGGAGAGGATGCCTACGACTATTCATACATATCATATTCTTACTCAATTTTTATTCTTATTCCTTGTAAGAGCAATGTATGTGCTCAACATTTACTATAGCTTTCTTTTTGTATACATTATAATGGAAGACTAAACTCCCTTTGGGAGAGTAGGTCAAGAACATATACTGATTCTTAGTACTTGTGCATGTAAGACCTCTTTTATTAATGAAATATTTATTTGAGCCAAAAAAGCCTCTCATGTAATATTGAATGAAATAAGCTATACAATAATGCATGTTTTAGAATATTAATTAAAACTAAAATCTTCAATGAAAATCTTATTAAGAATGAATGATCGCATTATCAAAAAGTTGTGCATTTCTTAGTGTTAAAATTTCAAATGAATGTGGCATCATCCGTTGTACGAAAATGGCTTGTGCCCAACTTTTGGATAAAGGCTTGATCATTTGATACATGAGAAAATTATAAAAAATAATTGAGCTCTCAGTCCATAACACTTGGATGAGGCATGTTAGGTAGTGGACGAGATGACATAGTTCACATAGGCCATTGCTAACACCAAGTTATGATATGAACTTGATGCATGTGAGCTAAGACCCATCTATAGAGCTCCATAGCTCACTCTTAATTTATGTGAGATATATGAATGATGCGACATAAGCTCATTTAGCTTCACAGATCATTTTCTTAGCTAAATTAAGAGTAAGAACATGTGAGTCATAGATGGAATCAAGACCAAATGATCATGAAATCAAAATGTGAATTTTATAACTTAGATGTAAGGGAAACTTATACTCATGAAAAGATCATGAGGATGTCTATGTGCTGGGATTAAACTCTAGTGTTATGGGATTGAATAGCAAATTTAATTATTCAATTTGAGAAGTTAAATCTTTTAATAATAAAATGAATAGAAAAATAATTCAACTTTTCATTAAAATTAGAAGAAGAGTCACTATGCACACAACTGTGATGAACTGCATGATTGAACCCTAATTATTGCCAATTTTCCCAATTTGATTACAAACCAAGTTAACTTAGGATTGATAATTTTAGAAACAAAAACCCAAAATAAATCATTGCTTAAGCATTATTAAAAATGAATATACTCTAGTAAAAAATTACGCACTGTTCCCAGAGGACTATAAATCTTGGGATCTCACCATCCCTTAAGGAAATAAATTCCTTAAGGAAATTAAATGGAGATTCAATTATTAAATCTAATCCTATGATTCAATTAATGCAAATTATTCTACTTAAATTAATTGGATAACTTGCTCATTTTAAATCCAAATGATATGGTCAAATATAACATTTGATCAAAAAATGCAATGAATAATAAACTGTAATAAGATTTTAATTTTGAAATTAGTTTTCTTAATATTGCTTAATTACTTTGGGAATATGATTAGTGCATATTAAAATAATTACTTATCCAAATGGCATGCTTATAATCTTTATTATTTTATTATGTCATTTAGAACTTAATTGCAATGCAAGATTTATTTTTCCATGGTTAATTTATCTAATTAATTGCCAATTGTATGAAAACTTAATTAGCGAGGATTAGCCTTAATACTATTCTGATTTTGATAACTTTGGTATTTGTGTGATCATTAGATAATAAGGAATCTATTAATAGTTTTTCATTAAAAATTTCAACATGATTAATTCTTAATAATCCTTAATAGCCTTATTAATCTTGTTAGTAAATTAAACAAGATTTAAATCACTTATTTGCACTCATTAGACAGCAAGGAGTAAATTTAACATCTTTTGATTTTGTCATTTGATCTTAAGTTGGCATGTTAGATTATTAAATATCAGAATAATTAATGTGATTTCTCATCTTAACCTTAGGCTTAATCATTTTAATTTTCTCTAAAGTTAGAAAACCAACATAATTAGTCTTTAATAAATAAATAAACTGTGCTTGATTATTAAACAATCAACTCCTAATTATTTTATGCTTCATACCATGACATATGTATATTCTCATCTCCAACAAAATAATTTCATCTGGGCATTTGAGTGAAGTGACTCGAACAAGGGTTGTATTAATTTATGTGATTCAACAATTAATATTTCTGGAACAATTCTTGAACAACTTTGGCAAGCCTTGAACGAGCCCTTAACTTCAGGTCTCTAATCATTAGAACTTTCCTTGAACAAGGGGCAAAGTTCAGTAATAATGAACCCCTGCTTCCACCCCGAGCACCTCTCACTTTTAAAAATATTCACACAAATTACTCAAAGGCAAAGAAGAAATAAAAGAAGAGAAACAGCAGGGGAAGGACCTTCTATTTCAGCAAGCCAACAATCAAAATTGAAAAATCTCCAAAGGCGAATCGAGAGGTTGGAAGAGCACCAAAAGTTGACTGGAATATGTATGGATGCTAGGCTCACTTATTGTGAGACCACCCTATGCCAGTACCGCAAGTACACCTAAGACTTTAACACACCTCTTGGGGGTATGTTTGCAAATTGACATTTACAGGGCAGTCCGTGAGAAACAGCTTTTCCTCCACCATCTACCCTAGTGTTTCCTCCAGCTATCTCATGGCCTAAATTTGCTGAAGATGAAGAAGAAGAAGAAGAAAAGAAAGAAGAAGATGAAGAATAAATAATTAGGTTGTAGTTTTTCTTGTTGTTTTGTTTTATTTTCTGTTATTTTAGTTTTATTTTTGAGTCACCCTTATTCTTGTAACAACTTGCTCATTTTTGTTGTATCAACATAAATGACTATTTTAAAATTTATTTTTACAATTAAGCTCTACATATTAAATTATAACTTTGAAAACTTTCATGAATCAATGAGTATGATATATGAGCATTTGAGAGAGTAGAGGACCATAACATATTGAAGTTTAACAAAAACTACTCAACTCATTACCTTGAACTCTTCAATCAAATCTAAAGATACAAATGAATTAAGTGTGGGGGAAATCATGATTAATATGAGATAAATGAATGGTGGTAAAAATACGGAATGTGCTAGACTTCTGTAGGTCTTGATGAATGTAATACATGAGAAATCGAGATAAAGAAAAATGTCTTTTCCATAAAATAATAAAAAGAAAACTTGAACAAAAGATGAAGGGATGAAGAAAAATGTCCTCCCTAAAAAAAGATATATGCATTACATTTCATAAGAAGCACACATAGTATAAAAATTTTCAAGTACACCACTATTCAAATATATTAAATAAGAGCCCAAAAATAATCCCAATATGTACTTCAAATAACCATCATAAGATGAAAAGAAAAGAGTAATAATAGTGAAACAAGTACTTCACATTGAACCAAAATATTTAAGGCCACCCTCTGTCAATATGTATCATTGTAAGAACTACATTAAGATGTGCATCGAGTCAAATCAAATTTGTTAAAAATAAACTATTCCAAGAAGTTTTTTTTTGTTTACTTGAGGACGAACAAGAAGTTAAGTATGAGATGTGATAAACTCAATAATTATAGTCAATTTCTTGTTATAATTCATATTTTTATTAGGATTAATTATAATTTTAGTGTATTTTTATGTCATTTCAACTATGAAGAGATCAAATTACAAATAAGAAGGGAATCGTGCATAAAAGAATGCTATGATGTGCTCCAGCGCACCACGGTGCCCTTGTTCCTGAGAGCAAGGAGCCACATCGTGCCGCAGCGCCCATCAACCTGAGATCAAGGCGCTATAGCGCGCCACAGTGCCTGTGTTCCCAAGTGCTAAGTGCCACAGTGCTCCACAGTGCCCATCTACTTGAGACCAAGGTGCTATAGCGTGCCGCAGGGCCAGTGTTCCTGAGAGCCAAGCGCCACAAGAGCATTGCAATGCCGATTTGTCCGAGACTAAGGCGATATAGCGCCCCATATTAAAATAAATAAATATATATAATAAATTAAGATGAGTTTAATATTTAGATAAGTGTTATATTTTTATTTTTCATTAGATGTGAGTGAAGATGTGTATTTTTGTTAGGGATGTGTCTTTTGAGGTGTGTCTTTTTATTAGGGATGTGTCTTTCCATTGACACCGCTTAGACTATTATATTTACTAATGTATTTGTTAAATTAGATGAGCAAAAATAAAATATTATTCCAATATATTAAATTTTATCTTCTTTCTTTGATGCAAGGATGGTGAATTACTCAACTACTCTTTTCTTACATGATATCAGAGATTGATTGATAATTCGTCTTGCAATTATTCGGGTTTCTCAACAATGGAAAGCAGTTGTAGTTTCTATGGTTTGGGATTTGATATGCTCATACATATAAATTTCAAGAAATATAAGTCATGCTTAGAGAGTTATTTGTTGAGAGAAGATTTGTGGGAAGTTATTAGTGGAGATGCACAGGAAGCGGTGGCGTCAACTGGAACAAATGACCGGGAAGTCAAAGCATGGAAGAAATGAATGCAAAAGCAGAGTTCACTCTAAAAAGGACTATCTCACCGGACTTGTTCGATCACATTATAGGGTGCATTTCGATGTCAGAAATTTGGGCATCTCTTGATGGTTTGTTCAACAAGAAAAATGTGGCGAGGCTTCAATTTCTTGAGAACGAGTTGGCGAAAGCAAATCAAGGAGAGCTTTCTATTTCTGCATTCTTCCTAAAGTTGAAAAATCTCTGTGCAGAGATTACAGCATTGGATCCGGAAGAGCCAATCTCTGAGGCAAATATGAAGAGGCATATTATCAGAGGATTACGGAAGGAGTATCTATCTTATGTCACAGCGGTGCAAGGATGGGCTTCTCAACCATCTCTGATGGAATTGGAGAACCTCCTGGCATCTCAGGAAAGTTTGGCTAGATAAATGGCAGGAGTGTCCATCTCTGGTGAAGGCGGTGATGTTCTATACACCAGAAAGAAGAAATATTGGGATAAGAAAAATAAGAAGAATGATAGTGAAAATTTCTCTGCCTCATCTAAGGAGGGTGGTGCTCATATTTCTCCTAGGAATGATGAAGAAAAGAAAGTTGTCAGATGCTTCAGATGTAATAAGGTTGAACATTACAAGCGTGATTGTAGGGTCCACCTCACATTAGGTCATACAATAGAGAAGGAAGAATGTATAAAGGAGGACAAAGGTTGGGGGAGATGTTTGGGGGAGATGTTTTCTTGCCGAAAGGGTCTATAGTGTGGAAGCCTTAGCCTCTGTGAACTTCAAAGATGATTGGATCATTGATTCTGGATGTGGACACCATCTTACCAGAGATGGGTCCAAGTTCTCATCTCTGCAAAAGTATGAAGGAAATGATGCAATCGTGATAGCAAATAACACAGTCCACGCGATGGAGAAGGAAGGGATTGTGACAGTGGGTAGTGATCAAAGTGCACTCACGTTAAAGAATTTGTATCACGTGCCAAACATGAAGAAGAATCTATTTTCAGTAACAAATGCGATTGATGCAGGATACCATGTGCTTTTTGGGCCAACGGAGGTAAGGTTTCTACAAAACTTAAATTTGGTAAAAGCAGAGGTGACTCATACTGGAAGATGAGTTCGTGATTTGTTTGTTCTTTCCGCAACATCATACGTGGACAAGATGAAGAGCAATGATAGTGCTATAATTTGGCACGAAAGGTTGGGGCACGTCGGCATGGAAAAGTTGAGAGTGATGGTGGCAAAGAGTCTTGTTAGAGACTTACCTAGCTTATCTTCTTTCGGTGACAGGCATGTATGTGAAGGATGTCAATTTGGGAAGGCTCATCGTCTTCCATTTGACACGTCTTTCTCGAGGAGCAAGAGACCGCTAGAATGCATCCATAGTGATGTGATGGGGCCAACAACTACCTCATCTTATTCAAGAAATAAATATATGATGTTGTTTGTGGATGATTTCTCATGCTACACGTGGGTGTATCTCTTAAAAGAGAAATCAGAAGTGTTCGGCAAGTTCTTGAAATTCAAAGAGAGGGTGGAAGGTGTGTTTGGACAAAAGATCAAGAAGCTCAGAACGGATAATGGTGGAGAGTTTACATCTGCCAAGTTCCTTTCTTTCTGCCGCAAGCATGGAATTAAAAGGGAGTTATCTTGTGCTTACATGCCGCGGCAAAATGGGGTGGTTGAAAGGAAGATTCAGCATATTACTAAGACTTGTAGGTGTTGGTTGCATGCGAAAAGAATTCCTAAAGCCTTATGGGCGGAGGGAATTGTTTGTTCGGCTTATGTGATAAACCGATTACCATTAAGCCCAAATAATCAAAAGTCGCCGCATGAACTTATATTTGGAGAAGTGCTGAGTGTGAAGCATATGCGAGTGTTTGGAGCAACTTGTTATATTCATGTCCCAGATATATGAAGAACAAAACTTGAAGCCAAAGCCATAAAGTATGTTTTCATTGGCTACGATGTACAAAAGAAGGGCTAAAAATGTATGGACCCCTAAGCTCGAAGGTTCATTGTCTCTCATGATGTGGTGTTTAATGAATTGACGTCATATGATGGAGGGTCTAACATCATGTTGAAAGAGAACAGAGGAGTAGCAAGTATTGTAGAAGAAACTGAAGGAGAATTAGTTGAGTTACCAGTGTCTCCAGGAGCCCCATACCCTTCAAATTCAACATCAATGGAGATGGAGTCAAGAAGAAGGGGGAGTAATGCTTCAAGTCATGGTGATGGGGGAACAAGTGCAAAGACATGAGGTAGAGAGGTGGAGAGTAGTTCTACTCTTAGAAGATCAAACCGAATGATTGTGCCACGTGCCCGCTATAAAGAAGAAAATTTAGTAACAATGTGTCCATGTTACTTTGCCGGCCCACTTGATGAGCGGGAGCCGTAGTGCTATGATGAAGCTAAGAGTATAAAACAATGGGTAGAATCCATGGAAGAAGAGATTAACATATTACTAATAAATATATTTGCATAGGCTACGGCCAGCTTTCATGGAGATTAATGCCCTCAAGAAAAATGAAACATGGGATCTTGTGCCAAAGGTTGATGGTATTACCCCGGTTACTTGCAAATGGGTTTATAAAGTGAAGAAAAAAGTGAATTGTAGTGTCGAGCGCTTCAAAGCTAAGCTTGTTGCTCGAAGGTTCTCACAAAAGTATGGAGAGGATTATGAAGAGACGTTTAGTCCGGTTGCGAAGATGACATCGGTATGTGTTGTGATTGCATTGGCAGCATGCAAAAGTTGGAAATTCTGGCAGTTGGATGTAAAGAATGCATTTCTTTATGGAGATATTGATAAAGATATCTTCATGGTGCAACTACAAGAATACATATCCAAAGAGCCTCCGAATTATATTTGTAAGTTGAAGCAAGCACTATATGATTTAAAACAAGCACCACGAGCATGGTACGAAAAAATAATAGAGTACTTGCAATTATGTAGATATTTTGCTTCAGATTCTGACTCAAGTATATTTGTGAAGAAGCGTGGCAACCTACATGTTCTTGTGCTTTTGTACATTGATGATATGATTGTGATAGGAAATGACGATGGGGAGGTGACAATGCTTAGAGAGGAGTTATCAATCCGGTTCCAAATAAAGAACTTAGGTGAACTTCACCATTTCCTTGGCTTGGAAGTTCAAAAGGTGAAGAAGGGACTAATTATATGTCAGACTGGATATGCTAGGAAGATCGTTGAATGATTCGGCATGAAAGAAGGCAAGTCATGTTCCATACTCTTGGAAATAAATTTGAAATTAATTGGTGAAGAAGGTAGGATTTTAGTGGATTCTAAGCCATATCATGCACTAGTGGGGAGTTTGATTTATTTAACGATCATGAGGCCAGATATATCATATGCGATAGGCCTAGTGAGTCGTTATATACAAGAGCCATAAAAACCACATATTGATGCAGCTAAAAAAATTCTCAAATATATCGGGCCAACCTTGGAATTTGGGTTGTTGTATGAGAAAAACACAAATTTTGTGTTGCATGGGTTCACAGATGTGGATTTTGCTGGAGATAAAGATAATAGGAGGTCGACATCTGGGTATGTATTCAGTATGGCTCAGCAGCAGTCTCATGGTGCAGCAAAAAGTAGGATTGCGTGTCCATCTTCACTATCAAAACAGAGTACAAGGCATCATCTTTAGTAGCTCAAGAGTGTATCTGGCTTTGTAGACTTGTGGAAGATATGTTTATGAAGATTGAAATGACTACTATACTCTGTGGGGATAATAATAGTGCCTTGAAACTTGTGACAAACCCAATTTTTCAGGCTCAGACAAAGAATATATAGATTGAGCACCATTTCATTCGGGAAAAGGCGCTTGATGGTGCCATTACTGTGGAACATGTTTGAAGTCATGAAAATGTGACAAACATATTCACAAAGTCATTTCTAAAATGACCATTCAAACATTTTCGTAGTTTGCTTGGAATGGTATCAAAAACTCATCTTGAGGGGGAGTATTAAAATAAATAAATATATATAATAAATCAAGATGAGTTTAATATTTAGATAAGTGTTATATTTTTATTTTTTATTAGATGTGAGTGAAGAGGTGTGTTTTTTATAGGAATGTATCTTTTGAGGTGTGTCTTTTTATTATGATGTGTTTTTTTATTGACATTACTTAGACTATTATATTTACTAAAATATTTGTTAAATTAGATGAGCAAAAATAAAATATTGTTCTGATATATTAAATTTTATCTTCTTTCTTTAGTGCAAGGACAATGAATTACTCAACTGCTCTTTCTTTACAACCCACGGGAACCTTCCACATGAGACCAATGTGCTATAACTCATTGTAGAGCCAGATGAACCGAGAATCTTGCGCTATAGAAACCATAGTGCACGCCGAAATCCTACCTTGGAAACATGCTCCAAGTCAGCATTGGGACGGCTAAAAACTTCAATTCTTTTATTTTCCCACATCAAAAAGTAATTGCAAGCAATCAATTCTAAGAAGAATAAAGAAATAAAATATTTTAAAGACTCTAAGTTTCAAAAGAAAATTTATGGTAGCTTGTAGGAGAGAGGGGTTGAAGAAGAGATTATAAACGATAAGAAAAAAACTTATGGGTGGTTCTGATTTTCATTTTGGAAAATTCCATTGTTATGATAGCCCTAACCCTAAGAAGGATCAAATGTTGCTACAACTTCAAAATGAGATAAGCACTGAGGGCAAGAAAGAAGGAGATTAAAAAGAGAAGAAATTTGAGAGAATGTCTACAGCTGTTCCTATGTATCATATTCTTACTCAGTTTTTATACTTATTCACTGTAAGAGCAATGTATATGCTCAATATTTCTTGTAGTTTTCTTTTTGTATACATTGTAATGACAGCCTAAACTCCTTTAGGGAGGGTAGGCAAGAACATGTAGTGATTCTTAGTACTTGTGCATATAAGATTGCTTCTTATTAATGAAATAATTATTTGAGCCAAAAAAGCCTCTCATGTAATATTGAATGGAATAAGTAGTAGAATGAAGCATATTTTATAATATTACTTAAACTAAAATATTCAATGAAAACCTCATTAAGCTTGAATGATCGCATTGTCAAAAAGCTGTGCATTTCTTAGTGTTAACGCCGTGAATGAATGTGACATCATCCATTGTGCGAAAGCAGCTTGTGCACAACTTTTGGACAAAGGTTTGATCATTTAAGTCATGAGAAAATTATGAAAAATCTTTGAGCTCTATATCTCAGTCCATAACACTTGAATCAGGTGTGCTAGGTAGTGAACGAGATGATATAGTTCACGTTGGTCATTGCCAACTCCAATTTAAGGAATAGACTTGATGCATGTGAGCCGAGACCCATCTTTAGAACTCCATAGCTCACTCTTAAGTTAAGGTTCATTTAGCTTCACAGCTCATTTTCTTAGCTAAATTAATAGTAGAAAGAGGGTTAGGGTTTTGATCCTTCCCGATGACTGTTAGAAGCAGATTTCAAGGCAGAATTCTGGCTCATGCTACAGCGCGCTACGACGCAAGGGTTTCGACCGATTCTGCGTTGCTGCACGGTGGCGCGCCACAGCCCGCGGTAGCGCGCTGTGTTGCCCTTCTTCATAAAATTCTCTTTTATGTTGTTTTGATCATTTTGAAGCTGAGATAACATAAAACACACTAAATAGCAAATAATCTTACCAAAAACTCGTATTCTAGATTAAAAAATGACTTTAATTTGAGGCTTATCAGTTCTCATTTGAATGAGCTACGCGTGACTTGATTCATTTGGAAGAATGATACGTAGACAATTGGTGTAGGTGATATCGCTTTTTGTTTGACAACATTTGTTTCTAAATGAAGAGTGTGATGAAGTCAGCTCTCGTGTGACGTTCATGTGATGCACATGAGATATGAGGTGGAAAATTGTTGATTGGAGGAGTTTAGGAGCCAAGGCAGATATTAGGGCGTGCCGCAGCGCCTGGCGCTCGAAAGGTGGGGCCAGGGTGTGCAGCTATTCGTAGGATCCAATTTTGGGGGGTCTTATAAAAGCCTAAATAATATACTAGGCAAAGAGACATCAATTTTTCTTCAGCGCCATCTCAAATCTAAAAGAGGACTAGTGTTTTGAAACTTAAGAGTCTGAGGCAGTTGCAAGGACTGGAGATAGTCTTCATTGTTGAAGCTTGGGAAGAGTTTGTGAAACCCTAACTTGTTATCTTTCTCCATTATAATAATGTTGTTCTCCTCTTTCCCTTTGGACATAGGTGTTTACATCGAACCACATAAACATTTTTGTTGTTCATGTGTTGTGGTTTGTGTTTTATGTGATTTCTTCCGCTCCGTTCTTGTTTAATTATATGATTTTGTGTGGTTTGATCCTAACAAAACTTTTAAATTTTATTGATAAACAAAAGGACACCCACAGTTGTTACAATATAAAACCTAAAACTAAACTCTAAAAACCAGCCCCAAAATGGAAGAGCTCAATTATAACCAAAAGGGCTCCTCCAAGAAAAAAAAACAAAGCAAAATGTCGCCAGACAATTTGAACCAAGTAGATCGAAATGCATAGAACAGATCCAGCTAAACATCACAAGCGTAAGACAAAGCCACCACAAGAAGTAGATACCACAGATATAGTGATTCAGCTACCAAAGGAACAGACACCAGAAATGCAGCCACAAACAAAACAGGCACCGAAGAACCAGCAGACAGATATATAAGCCACACGTCAGTCAAAATAAACAGCCAAACAAAATGACCACACGAACCATGCAACCAAACAAAACAACCCAACATCACAGGCGCCATATAAGGGAAACGTGCAATGCCAAAAACAAATGCAGATAAGAGACTGCAGATAAGACCCAAGGCAAGAAAACCTCCCATGGCACAGCAAACCAGCACAGATGAACAACAGCCAAAAAGCAAACAGCCAAACTGAAACTAAACCAAACAAATCGGGATGATGCATTTTGATTTTTTCATAATTAACGTTCTTCCAGCAGAAGGGTGCAGCAGGGAATGCTTTTATAATAGTTTCAGCATTTTTCAGGATGTGATTAATGATAGTTTCATATAGTATTCAACTTTATTTTTCGTAATCAAAATATTTCAAACCGTATAATTATCAAACAGGTTTCCTACATGCAATGTTTTTTGAAATGGGGATTATGATTGTTCCACCTCTCTAGCATTCACATGAATTGGTTGAACCTCTTATATATCTCTGAAATGCATGTCAGCCATTTTTCAGTTATTAGAGTAGAAGCAATTAAGTTAAAAGATCTATATTTTTGTTATTATAACAAAATTTAAATTCAAATTTAAAAAAAATTTTAGGCAAAATCATAATCACAAAAAGTATACAATCTTAATTACGAAATTAAGTTTTTCTAGTTCTTGATAGCAACGGTGGGCTGCATCGATGATGACAATGGAAAAGCTTTGGCGTTGGGCTGCAACGGTCGCTGAAGCAGTGACTACAATGGAAAGGCTATGGTGGTGGGGGTAATCGCAAGTGCTATTGCTGGCAAAATACAGACAACAATGGGAGAATTGGGAGAAGGTAAAATGTAGAGAAGAGTTAAGGGTTTGGATGTGTGAATAAGTCCTAGATGAAATGAGTTTCTTCCTACTTCTTCCTCAAGAGTCAAAGTTCTCTATACGCAATGCATGTGTGATCAAGAGTTAGTAAGAGGGCCAAGAAAAGGCCATAGAGAGAAGAATAGAGGGTAGGGTTTGTGTGTTTGTGGTTGTAATCTTCCTCTTTTTCTATTGGGTTTTTAGAAATAATTCTGTAATATCTTTGACTGTCTTTATAGTTGATTTTCTCAGTTTGGCTGCTTGAATTTTTCTATTTTGAGTTTTTCATGTAAATCCAATTATTTGGATGACATTTCTTTATGGCTTGTTTTGTGATTGGCTCTGTTTTGCGAATTTTGCTCGGAATATCTTCTTTACTCTAGAACTGAGGTGCAATTTGCAATAAAATCTTAGCCATCCATATGCCCAAAGATGACGTGGAATAGCTAGATTATTCTTGTCCTTGGCCTTGTATTGATCTTGTTGAATATGTATATATATATATATATACATACATATGTATTTTGGTGATGATATAAATAATTTAAGATTCTTAAGCTCCAAATGCAAATATGAAACATTCAAATGATACGCTCGAAATTTGCAAAAAATATGATAAATAGGCTTAAACTTTCTTACGAATTTAAGTAAGATTAATTTTGTTGATATTCTAATAAATATAGAAATCATGAGCTCCAAATGGATAATATATAAGATAATCGAGCTATATGCATGAAAATCCTAGAAATTTCTTCCAAAAAAAAACTTTTTAAGAGCATAAAATATAAAAGTAAGTATTATCTTATGCATGCCGCCATGAGCTACTGCCCTCTACTATATAAAGAACTCCAGAGGTGCTTCTTCTCTGTGCAGAATCCATCACCGGCCTTCTGCTCATTCTCTCTGGCGAGGTTGGTATCTCTCTCGCTCACTCTTTCTTTGACTTTTCTTACTTCAATTTAGGGTTCTAAACTAATCACGAGTCCTGAAAATTAATTGCTATAGAAAGTAATTAATGGTGAATGTCACACTGCACTTACTCTTACATTCATAGTCTCTTCAATAGATTAGAACGCTTCATTCGATCTTGATACAGAGCTCGTAAGCATTAATTCAAATTTGTCGTGTGATTCACTAAAAAAATACATGTTTTAATCACAAATCTTAGTTATCAAAATTTTAATGGAGATAATTTGAGATCCAAAAAATATTTTTTCACTTGATTAGCATTATAAATGTAATTACTCGATCGCACATTCTAAGAAATGTTGATCAATTTCAATGGCATAGATTAATGCAATGAAATATTCAACTATGGTGGTTAGTGATATATATCTATTAATGATATATATTGAATAAAATGTCTTAGAGGGCAATAAGTAGCCATTACGTTGGTTAATGTTGAAGATATGATATTTTAATTATTTGGAACTCAATATAAGCTCACTTCTAAGGTAGAGCTTGCTTGAATATACTAATCAAATGATATAGATTAATAATAAGTTAATCTTAATTAAATTAATAATTTGATCATAAAAATTAAACTTATAATGAATTATTATATATTTATTATAATATTACTTATAAATGATGTAGCTAAATAGTCTAGACCTTAGAACTTGACTTGCAACTTGAGCTCAACACACCAAACTCGAGCATAATAGATATATTTTAAATGAACATAAATTTTATTATTTGAGCCTATTTAGTCTATTTTTTATTTTTTAATTATGTTTAAAGTGAGTAGCTTCTCAATTAATGATTTGATAAATCTAGTATATGTATTTATTTTAAGAACATGGTAAATTCTAGTCTCACAATTTCTTAAGAATTTTCCTTGAATTTTTAATAAATTAAGTAAAATTTATATTTGAAAAATAATTTTCTTGAGATTTGTATGCATATGAATTTATAATATTATAATATACTTTTCACTACCTAATTTTAACTTATATTGAAAAGAGAACATATCTCATCATCTCTAATATATAATATCTCGTATTGAACAGTAACACCACAGTTAAATCAAAGCAAATTTCATTTCAATATGCATGCATGCAAGTGTAAAATGTTGAGGATATAGGAAATACTTTAGGTCTATCTGCCGACAGTGAAAAATGTGAACTAAAATGCCATCCAAGTGAAGCAACCCTAAATCAACGTCATGTTGAGATGGCCAATTATTCAACAGAAAAAAATCAACTGTAACTCAAGGATCAAATCACTATAGTTAGACTGACAGCAAAGACATAGAAGCCATGCGTAGTACACAACCCATACATCCAAATGCAATGACTATGCAACCAACTCTTGCGAGGCACAATTAAGCTCATAATAATCCAGCTTATGAGTTGAAAGTTCGAGTTAGAGTTCAAGTCAAGTTCGAGTGGAGTTTGAGTCATTTAGAGTCATCCCGAGTTGAGTCAAATAGGCTAGCCTCTAGTCGAGTTAAAATGTTCCGAATTCGAGTATCGAGTCAAATTGTCAGCCCTACCTACGTACAAGCAAGTAGGAGTAGCATTAACCTAACTCTTATTTCTGAATTAAGAAAATCTGACAAATAAAATTGATAGTTCTTAAAAGTATCAAACTAAGTAAAAAATGAGAAATGCAAGACAAAGTTCATATACTTGCGAATGGGCTTTATTTTTTAATGCTTTTTTTGAAAAGATATAATTTGGTATATAGAGTTTGGCTCCCACCAAAGTAACATCAAATTCACTCATTGGTTTGACTCCTCCAAAATATTCTTTTTAATTTTTTTTGAAACTGTTACAATACTTTCAAATATACTACATTCAATACCTCACTGTCGTTAAAATATTTAAAATTAATGATTAATTCATAATAAATGAGATTCACTCATCAAAAACATAATTAAATAACTATTAAAAACTAATAATAACTTAAAATTTATTGAGATATTAAATCATTTTTCAATTTTTATTAGGAGATATTATTTGTCATTCAATAATTATTTTTAGTTCTTATTTTAATATTTCTTTTTAACGACGCATCTGATATTTTGCGTGGGGCCGAAGCGAACCCAGATATTTTTGCATCGGCTTTCCCGCATGCGATCTCGAGTATCGTTTCCCCTCTTCTGTCGATACGAATCGGGATTGCGATACTTATGTTTGTCGCATGCGCGCGTAGTTATAGAAACTCAGTGCCGAAGGATTCCCTCGCTCTCCTGCGGGCAAGATGAGCCGGGCAATTAATTATTGGCCTCTCTCCGTCTTTTGCAGCGCCCGAAGAAGGGAGCGGCGGATTCGTCTCTAATGGCCTGAGGTATGGATCTCGCTTTGCGTCGGGCCATTATAATTTAGGGTTCATCCATTGTTTGGTCTTTTTCTGCTTGGGATTGAATCCTTCGCTCTCGACGTCTTCTGGTCCAGTATTTTGTCTGAAACCATCTCTGCATTGAAGTGATCGTCGTTTGTTTTCTTCTTTGCTGATTTTTGCTATTTTTATTTTATTTTGCAAAGTTTCTTGGAAGGAGGTCCTGTGATAGCTGCTTTTCCGTTTTGTAGCTTTTGAATTTTTATGCATACTTTGAACGAGTCGGTGAAGAGATCCTCCCTGTTTTGGGACCGGTGTTTAGTGGTGTCCGTTTGACTGAGTTTTGAGAGAATAGAAACTGTCGTTGGGTGAATGGTGTCTAAGACATTTATGGCATATTATCCATAAAAGTGTCTTTGTTTTATCTAATTTTCACATATTCAATGCATGAAGTTGGAAGTGTTAAATGAGAAATGCTAGTTATGTTGCCCAAATCCTGCCTCTCTTAAAGTGAAAAACAGTAGAGAAAGTTATTTGAGGAACTACAACACCCAATGCTGATTGATTCTGCATTGCACCAATCCCCCATCTGCAGCTTGATTTGCCAACAAGTCAATAAATCTTTTGAGCTATTATATTGGGATGTAGCATTGTTCTTGAAGTAAATGTGTTGAGTTTGAGCATGAAAATAACATTTGGCTTTCATGAATATGATACAAAAGTGAGGTAAATGAGATTTTGGTAGTCATAGTTACACCTTTCCACAATGCGCATCAAAATGTGGTTACTTGATGGGTGTAAGGATCATTTTCACATTATTATTATTCATGAAAATAGTTAGAATTTATTTCTTTTGTTTGCCTATTCAATAGACAAAGTTTCTCTGTTATGCTATTTTTTGCCTTTTAGTTCATCCCATTGCAATAAATATGCAATGTCTATGGTAATATATCTGATTTTGCAAGTCCATATGTTATAAAATATAGCTAAGTTTCACAGCCAATATTAAATTTATTTTTAAGCAATAGCCATTGATATAAGCGTGATCTAAACGTGAAGGCATTCCAAATTTAACAATGCCTACGCATTGAATGCGAACAACTAAGGAGCTGTCAGCTTTATAAACAAGTAGGAGCATCTTTTTTTATTTGCTCATGCTTATCAGTTCACTAGTGAGAAACTTTGAGCTATTTGCCAAAATCAATGAAACCTGGTTTATAAACAATGACTATTTATATTTGTTTGTAACTTCGATTTGCAAAGTAACTACTAAGCACCTATCATACTAGAAAGTAAGGACTTTTATTAATGTTTATTCAGTGCTAATACAATTTTCTCATTTGCTGTGGATGCTTAGATTTGGAAGATATAATTTGGCTTGAGGGAGCTGCTGCATAGCTTGCAAGAAGCCATCGAAACATTTCTTGCGTAGCTTGCAAGAAGCCTTTGAAACACCTTATCATCAAATGGTAAATTGCTCTTTACACTTGTGTAACTGCTGCATAGCTATTTATTTTTGAAGAGAATTGGATCTTGCTTATTCTTTCTCTTTTATTTATTTTAGTGTGGATTAATAACCCATCCAAACTCAACAGAATTGTGAGTGTGATTTCAGCATTAAAGATAATATGATTTATCCTAATCCAATCATTTTGAACTTGATTTGAAATCCTTGATTTATAAACAATCTTCTTGGTTCATTAATTAGACTACATTAAGATTAAGTATATTTTTCGTGGGTAAATTCTTTTCGTTCTAACTCATTTTTTGCTTGCCCTTATTTGTTCAATGCTCAAATTTAGTTGATGTTAACCCAATAAATAGTTTTGAATTTTGCACATGTATTAATGAGAAATTAGGGTAAAGTGGTTATGGAGAAGGTTTGAAGCTTAATTGTTTGTAAGTGTATAAAAAGGGATTAGAAGGTTAGGGAGGGGATTATAAGCTAGAGGTGATAATTGAATAGTATAGAATATGTACTAAAAGATAAAGAAGTTTCAAAAGGCCTGAAGTAATTGTGCCTTAATCTTCAAAAACCAAGGAATTGATAATTAATATGAGGGATCAATTACCTGTTAAACCACATATTTGGGATAAAGCTAGAGGCAACAATATAATGGGATATACATATTTGGATGATTTTTAATGTAATATATTGGTGACGCTTGGGCTGTGAAGCACCTTGATTGGTGTAGGAGAGGGTGTATGATGTAAAAGAAGGGGTTCGAAGGTATGAGAAGGGTAACTTAAACTTTCAGCAAGTAAATATTTAAAAATTGATGCCACTATGTTGACCTAAAAACAAAATAAAAAACAAATTATTGAATAAATAATGCGTGCCATTGGGACTATATTTGTCACTAGTGGGTGATCCTAGGGTCACCTAAAACTTTTTGCTATATGGGTTGGTTTGGCTGTAGAATTTTCGATTAATGTGCTTGGCCCGATTGAGGCTTGAAAAAAGTTGCTAGAATATGTTTGGCTTACAATTTTGTTCTTTGACTTGGTGCATCAAGCTTAGAGAACCTTATTGGCAAATTGATTAGGCCCAAATCGGGTTCAACACTAAAAGTTAAAGCCTGGATTGTTAGGTTCAACCAATTCATGTGAATGCTTGAAATTTATATCAACCTAATAGGGTATATACCATAAAGAGGATAGGGTTCAACTCTAAGAATTTTTGTTAAGACTATCAATAGGCCTAACGGGTTAAATGTTGAAGGTTTGCCATAGATAGTAGCTGATTAGTGGGTCCAAAGTCAAAGGACCAGGGAGCATTCGAACAAGGTATTTAATGAGTTGAGTGTTTATGAAGAGCATACCAATTTAAATTAATATGCCTTTTCAGATATATATATAGATATATATATATATATATATATATATATAATTGATTCAATTAGTTTTAATAGACTAATTCTGCATTAGATAATCTAAAATCATGGATTCAACATAATTCCAGGAAGATCTTACAATGATCATATTAGTCATAACACCCTATATTTTACCATTTTTTTATAAGTAACCTCAGATATTTGAATGTACTCTCTTCTGATAAGATATTTAATATTCATATTGTTAATATTATAATTTTTTTATATTAAATTTACATTCCTTAAATTAAATTTTGAATCTTTTTATGACAAAACACTTGTGATTTTAGGTTGGTTCTTCATTACTTGAGTTTCCCTTTAACCCATCTCTAGTCTTATTAATAAGAAGAATATCATTTGCTAATAATATGCACCAAGGCACCTCTTCTTGTATGTGTTTAATATAAAAAATATACAAACTTAGAGATAATTGTTGGTTTAGCTTGATTAAAATATGAAAACTATTCAGCAAACTATCTTGAGGAACATATCTGATTGCTTCATTTTATATATTACAAATAATATCAATTAAAGCAATATATTTCATTATTCTTTTCAATATTCTCTAAAAAAGCTCCTTTAGGTACTTAATCATATGCCTTTTCTAAATTAATAAAATATTAAACAAAGATCTCTTTTCTCCCTTTAAAATTGTCCATCAAACTTTATAACAAATGTATAGTCAAACTACCAACCATAAAACTAAATTAACATGAAATTCTAGTATCTTGTTGTAATTTGTATTTTATCACCCTTTCCCATAATTTCAAAATATGACTTGTTAACTTGCTTTCTCTATAATTTTCACATCTTTCACATTGGCTTTATGCTTCATAATTCATTTCCCTTGCTTGAAAGTTTTTAGCTTTTAAAAGTATATTAATCAACTTTATGAGCAAAAAATTCTTTTAATTTTCTTTAGAACAATTTTTTTAACCTCTCGATAAGAAAATTATAGCTATTTTAGTTTTTATTATTTTTTACATTTATAATTATTCATTATAATAAATTTTTTCTCATTCAATTTTTTCATAAACATTTTGTTTTCACTATTACATTTTTTATTATTAGGCACTTTCCTTTAAGATTGCTTAATAATATTTTTAGCTATTACTCAATAAAACTAGATGTCATCTAAAGTTAGCTTACCATAAATATTCCAGTATTATAACTCTAAAAATTTACTTCTAAAAATATATTTATTTTAAACTTGAGTTTACATCATCTGTTCTTTGGATAAAACTCAGGTTTATTAGTTCTTTTCCAATTTTTATTTTAAAATCTATTCTTAAAAACTAGCATTAATTCTCAAATTACAATCTTTGTAATATAGTCGATATTCTTATCTTTATAAGAAAATGTTTAATGAATTATGAATGACTCATTCTTATAAGTGATGGCAAGTTTTTTTTAATTGATGTATTTGAATCATAACATTATAAGACGAACTCAATTTTTTTGCGAATATCTCCATAACTAAAATTACCATGAATACATTTATATTCTTCAATCACTCTTTGGATATCTCGTTTTCAATTTCATTTGATAAATAATATTTTAAAGTATTTCTTGAATTAACTCTTAAATAAAACTACCAAAAATTTTTGTATTCACGTTAAATACTGCATAATGAGCATCAAAACTTATAATAATATTATTAGTCACTAGTCAATTATGAACTTTAAGATCGTAGTTATAACTACATCCTCTTGACTTCTATTTAATTATATTTTAAATTCTTATTTGAAATGGTATCTTTGCTATTTTTATATCAACCTTTGCCAGAATAATGAAGCTTGAAACTTCAATTTTTTTTATTTCATTATTTTTTATAGTTCTCATTTCTTATTTTATTGCACATTCATCTCAACCTTCTCAACTCCACAACCTCCACTAGTTTTGTTATACAATGCTTAAATCCTTTTAGCATAGTTGTTTTACTAAAACATTTTATTAAGGGGTTGTTTGGTTTGATGAGATTGAGGTGTAAATTATTTGAGATCGTGAGAAATTATACAATCAAGTGTTTGGCTTATGGTAATTGCACTACTGTGTAAAATTTTGGAAGAATTGGGTTCCCACACAGTCCCCAATTTGGCATAATTCATTTCTACCAAAAGTTGGGTGGAATCGAATAGTACATAAAATCGCAATCATATACACCCATCCTCCATATTCAATTGCCCACATTCTGAGCTCCGTTCGCCAAAACTGACGGCCAATGTTTAGTTGCATATCATTTTTCATTAACTAATTACTATATTTTTCTAATTAACTAATTATGTATTAATTAATTACACATTAATTATTTATGAGTTTATTTATTAACTGGTTACATATTTATTAATTAGTTATTTATGTATTAATTATGTATTTGATTAGTTACCTTTTTACATACTAATTATGTACTAATTAATTGCATATTAAGTATGTATCAATCAATCATTTAATTAAGTAAGTAATTGTTAAATAATTAATAATAATAAATTACGATTTAATTATTAAATAAATCATGCATTTATTAATTAGTATCAATTACATAATAATTAGATATAATTATGTTATTTGTATTTTATATATATTACATATTCAATAACTAATTATGTATATATTAATTACTTATTTTAAATAAAAAAGTTAACCCACCTAATTCAAGTCAAATACTAAGTTTTCTTAGTATCCGAATAACTTATCTTTCTTAGTAGCTGATCTTAGCTTAGTTAAGATTATCTTAAGAAAAAAATAAGCTAAACTTAAAACGAATGACTTCTTAACATTTTCCCAAGCAATTTTTATATGATGAGTATTAAGTCCCTTTGATTCCAAAATGCCTGGAAAATGTGAGATATTGTAACTTTCCAAATCTTGTGGGGGGTGAGGACTTAAACTGATCTTGGAGGTGGGATTTACTTAATCCTATTTGAATTAAGTACTGTGATTGCCAAGCATTTGCAACGTACAATCCTAAGCTATAAATTTATTTTAGTCACCAATCATTATCCTTGAAAGCATCTCCTCATACATGTATCCTTTTCTTTTGTTTGTTAAATTAATATAATTGGTCTTTAAGCATAATTACAAACTTCTGATTCACTATAATTTGTATAATTGACGTTGCTATTATTATAAAATATCTGAAACATATGCTTCTGTTTTTCTATGACCTTATTCTGATTTAGAATGTCTAATCTGTTAAAACAACCTCATTCCATCAAAATATCATTCCCTTAACATCTTAATTTTAAACTTACAAAATTATCTACAACATTTGGCATCAGGGTGAATTGGGTGATGTTGCAATATTTTTTTGTAGGTTCTTGTACTATCTTTTTGATAGTCCAAATTTGTTTCGTTTAAAGCCAAATCTATTATAGAATGGAGCTTGTTTTGTTGTCAGCCAACCAATAGGCATATCTTTTTATCTGTACGCTTAAAACAGAATGAACCTTTCAACTAGAGCAGTTTTTTCCCCCATTATAATGTTAATTAATTTAATGCCTTATAGTTTACAGAGTACTAGTTCGTCCTAATATTTTTATTGTTGAAATTGTATGTTATGTAGCTGTTGAAAGCACATCAGGATTGTTCTTTTCTAGCATGTTCATTAATTCGTTGTGCCTGCCATCCTGGTATTTGCAACATAAACTTCTCTGATTGAGATTTCGTCTTGAATGCTTCAAAAACTTGAACTCAGATAAGTTAAATCTTACTACAGAAACCTGCCGTTTGAAATACATAAGACTGTGATATAAATCTATAATGATATATATTTGAATATTGGCCTTATTTCACCAAATAGTACACAATATTATTCCTGTTTAATTACTTGAAACCATGGACAATGTCTTGCTCTTCTTAGGTCATCTTAGTGCAAATGAAAACTGCAACAAAATTCACTCGATTTCATCTTTGAATACACTTAATTAATCTGTGGAGAAATGAAGTAAAAACTTACCCCAGGAGTGATCTGTCAATTTGGATTCTACTCATTTTCTGGTTTGGTTGTTTTAGTTCAAGATTTATCGATACATCTACATCGCTTGAGGGACTAGAGTCGGGTGATGTTGATCCTCCATCTAACATTATAGCTCCCTTAACCTGTCATCAATGGTTTGCTCAGCTAACAAAGAACCTCTAGTTTAAGAGTTTACATGCTTGAAACTTCATATTTAATGAATAATACTTTGCTTTTTAGATGAATACCTTCTGGCATAAATTCAAATTTGCCTTGCTACAGATGCTTGTAAATTTATAGAGTTCTGTATTTTCTCGATGCACAAGGCTGATCTGTAGTGAAAATAAAAATATTTATTGAAGTTTGAATGAACAGTATAAATGCAAATTTAATGATTTAAGTTAAACCTTCTGGTTTAGCTCTTGAATTTCATCTCGCAAAATTTGATCCTGCTAGTTAAATCAATATATGATTAGAAACAAAGAGCTTGATGCCAATAACTAGTGCCACACATAAAATTCTTAAAGAAGTGACCTTCTTTTGCCGTATAGAACACAGACTTGTTTCTAGCTGATTTTCTATGCTTTGTAGTTCTCTGACACTTAGTCCAGCAATATTTTCTCCCATTACTTTCCTGTGGTAGGCAATAAGATGAAAACGAAAGTACTGTTGAGCATCTTATCAAAACTACTTGCATCAAAAATGTTTTTACTAACCAATAGCATAGTTACAATTGACAAAATGTATGTTGGCCAGCTTTTAATAAATGTTTTTCAAATTCAAATAACCTTAGAATTTTGCACATATGAATGAATGCCAAAATCCCTAGTGCTGTGCTCCATATAAAAGTTTTGCCAACGCCAAAATATCTTATATGAATGGTTTGATCACGTGTGTGCAGTTCAGTTTTGCTTATTAACATTGGAAATACTAGTTTTTCTTCTTATTTTGACTTTTTTTTTGGAAAAATGTTGAGTTGAACTTCATGTTTTGCAAATGATTAGTTACTTGCATACATGGCATGATTCTGGTGGATACTCAAAGTATTGAATCATTCAGTAGTTTCGAATTATAAATCAATGGTGTTGCATTTATTGATAACAAGCTTTTTTCAAAGAGAATAAATAAACAATTGTCTGTAGTTTATGATTGATCACATGTGTCTGCTTCACCTTCTGTTCTCTTGGCCTCTTGGCTGAAAATAGATATTAAATACGTTGATGTATCGCATGAATCATCCAAAATGTGCATCTATATCTATACTTTTTTCTTGATTGAAATTATTTCCAGATTACAGAACATTTATTATTTTTGCTAATATGCTACTTTTTTTTCTTGTAAGATTGAAGAGTGTACCGATGATTTTCTTGCAAGTTATGCAGTTGCTGCCTCAAGCTTGTCACTTCACCCTGCCAGAACTAGCATTTCCGACAAAAACGAAGTTAGTTGTTACAGCACTTTATCATGATTTGTAAAAAGTAAAGAAAAATATTCAAAATAATTTGGCGTGTTCAAGAAAAATGCTATGGCTTGCTTTTTTATGTGAAGGAAAATTTTTGAAAAATCTGTCACCTTTTCTTATAAACAAAGCTCTTATTTAAGGCAGCTGTAGCCTTTTTATCATGTTTTATCATCAGCTGACATGGAAAGCATTAACAATTTAAGTTTGTATTTGAACTAGTGAAATCTCTTGGTTCATCAATGTATTTTCTTCTATTTTGTTTGCATGGAAATAATATTTTGAACTTTAAACTTTCATGTTCTCTCTATTGAAAGCTTATGAGTATGGTCTTAGGCAATTGTTTGGCATTTTGACCAGTTTTGTATCCTTGTCATTATCCATACAAATTTGTTTGTTGCCTTCTAACGAAATATTACTTGCAGGTTTTGTGTATATTCAAATGGTCTCAACAAAAATCTAATAACGTTGTCAATTTGAATAAGTTCTAAATCCACTACAAAACTATATCTTTAGGTGAGTATTTAACAAATGATAAATTTAATCACTAATTTTTCTGGGTATATATTAATATTACTATATATTTTTTTAATTCACTTCTCATGCTCCTTGTTTTCATAATTCAGTCTCCACTTGAACACTATAGCAGTTTTATGGGTTTGCCTGATGTGCTGTAATACTTAAAGCTCATTGAGGTGAATTCTATGCATTATTATTGGTACAAGGCATAGGTAATAAAAGGATAATGTACTTCTTTTAGTTTATAAATTAACCGGTGTATATAACCTCAGGGTCGAATAGTGAGTGCTGGTCTTAGTCGATTCATAAGAATGTGAAGGCTGTTATGGTAAGTAGATGCGGGTGGTGAATAAGACTATGATGCAGGAGATGTGATGATAAACGAAAAGACAATGCTATTTTGGTTTATAAAGGTGATGAATTGATACTTATGCTGTGGGGTATAACTATTTCATTGGGAATGTTAATTTTAATTGTAAAAATGCAAACTTTTAGATTTTGAATTTTGTTAGCCTTATGTAGTGCTATTGTTTTTGCTTTGCCAATTTAATTGTATTTATTTGTCAAAATAGTTTGTTTTTAATCTAATAGTCTTTCCTTGGTCATATTGTATTATTATTTTATGAAACACGCGTCTTTTATTTTATTTGTTTTATTTTAAATGAATAATATATTGTATTTAATATGCACTCACTATCCTGTTTTAAGAATGAATTTAAGTTGATATATAACAACAAATTGCGTAATCCTGAGGGTAATATTTGGGGTATTAATGGTTCCACCTGATTACATTAAATATTAATTTAACATGTCCACTCCTTCCCAAGTAGAAAATTTATTATATAATTAAAATTGATAAGCTCCTTCGAATCATATGATAAAACGCTCGCCAATAGTTGTTTAGCTGAAGACATGAATACCAATTTTCTTTGAAATAACATTATTCTATATGAAAGTAGACCTGCCAATTCATGTTATCCGATAGGATCCGCGCCTGACCCAGAATTAATTCAAGTCAACATAAGCCAATCCGAACCTAACCTGTTTGCTCAAACGAGTCCTAATTCTCAACTAGAGCCCAACCTGTTAGTGTTCGGGTTGGCCCAAACTCACCCACTTTAAAGCATTTTTAATACCTAACTCGTAACAACCCAACTCGATTTGACCCGATTTAACCCTATTAGCCTCAAAACATATAATGAAAACCCTCAAATAGCTTACAAACCTGCATTATCTAGTTTATCGGGTCACGGGGGTTGAACACAACCGGGTACTGCCCCGGGACAGACTTTGCAACATTAACCCGTTCCGTTTGACGCATAGGTTGACCTGAACCTAAATTTTTTCAGGTTTGGGTTCAGGTCGGGTTTTACACGTTTCAAATTTTGACAGTTCTATATGAAAGTATAAATATTTTTACAGTTTAGTTTGTTCTTTGAAAATAATTTTTTTGACATTGTAGTTGCTGACAAGTATAGGACTATCAATCAAGAAAAAGGGAAACTAAACTATCCTTCAAAATATTTACTTGCATCATCTCACGTGATGTGGGTGTCATAGTTCTATATTCTGCTTTTGTGCTAGACTTGAACACTACAGTCTGGCAATTGCTTTTTCTGATGGCTAACTTTCATCTAATAAAGGGGCAACTTGACAGCGAGAACTTTTTGTTTTCAGCAATTCAAGTAGAACTAATGCCGAAAAAAGCCTTTAGAGTCTCTAGAATCTTTTCAAATATCATCTTAAAACTTTACATGTGCTGATTTAGTACTCTAATGACACATTAAATGTTGGATCTGGTAACCGATTGATAACCCTTTATCTTACAAGAATGCCACCTTAACTAATGACATAATATATATTGCAGACTGTTTTTTATGATTAATTTCTTTTAGTCCACCATCAAAGAAGACAAGGCGTTTCTGTATTCATTTATAACAAATACCAACTCTTGATTGATGGTTATTAAACAAATATATTCAAACAAGATTGTGGTGCGCAACTGAGCAGAATGAATTTAGGTGAATTCTTTGGCAACAAAGTGAGCTTTGGGACAATCAATCAATCCATCAAGAAAAAATTTGACATTGAAGACCCACGGTGTTAGGACCTAAGAATGAATTATACACACGTATATGTATATATGTATGCATGCAGATGACTTGACAAGACATGTTTGAATAAGTACATAATTGTTCAAATGACATACAAAAGAAATAGGATGAGTAGTTTGTTATATTTTACTTGTGAATGTGCAGTGTTTGGAAAAGCATCTTTAGGTGAAAGAGAAATAGGGGTGAGGAATGATCATGAAAGGGGAGGGAGACAACAAAAGAATGTTAAGATATGAGAGTGATTTAGTTTCTTACTAGCGGACATTATGATTGTTGGTTTAACTTGTAAGCTTAAGTTTTTTCTTTGAAGTTGAGTTTAATCATTTGTGCATCTAGCTGAATTTTGAGACCCCTTTTAGTTTATTTCTCTAACAAGTGGCATCAGAGCTGAAATCGAGTGGTTCATGCAGTCTGAGGTTCTCATAGGTCTTTATGTTTATCTCTTACGGTCAAGTAAGCTTCAAGAGCAAATAACTGATGCAATGCTGCTTATGTGTGGGCGTGAGTGCTCTTGACACATTATTCTTAATGTGTTTAAAAAGCTTCCATATTCAAGGAAGGACCAAAGTTGCAGAGTGCTCTAACTTGATTGGGGAGTGATTATAGCCAATAGTATATTAATGCCAACTTGGAGACTTCTTTGGTTCCCTCTTCCACACATGATGTTACGTTGTTGAACTATTGTGTTACCTCTAGCTTAATAGAAATCAAGGATCGAACTTTTGTTAAAATAGTCAATGTCAATGATGGACATTGAAACAGAGCGCCATTGCTTGAGGATTAGTTGAATACAGCAGGTGACATGTAAAAGGTTAATGATAACATTTAAATTTAATTGCTGGCATAACATTCAACTTATGGGCATTTAGAGATCAAATGCTCAAGATTTCAGTAACTACAAAACTAACCACCCATTTTATCCTATGCAGGAAATCCCATCAACATGTGTTTTCATTCCTTACCGTGGGAAGAGATTCTTATGCGTTTCCATTCTGTAAGAATACATGCTCCTATTTTAAATAAAATAATAATAATTATGCTAGGATGGAGGTCTGAGATATGCGTTTTACCTTAATCCCTGCATTAGCATGAATAGCTAGTCTGTGATCCTCTTTTGTCTTCTCGTAGCGCTGTATCACTGACTTCATACTGCAAATAAAGAGAATTTATTATTAATTATTAGGGATATTTTCAAACAATTTAGAAAGATACGTATAATCAAAATATGTATTTAGATTTAAGTGCATAATTTGTCACATGCCATAATTTGTTAACAAGTGGCATCTAATTGGATGCAATTTGGAAATAAAATAATGAACCCTAATAAATTATAATTCCTGGAACAAAACTTCTTTCTAGTTTTGTCATCACATCTTTTTGATCTTCTCCTAATTATGTTCTTATCTAATTATAGGAGAGGCCATACAGACCGTGGCAAAATTGGAAATGGCAATATTTAATTTCTGGTTTTATTGTTTTTTCTAATGCAAAATAACAAAAGAGTTTCTGCTCGTAATCAATGAAATGACAAGAAATGCTTGACGAGGCTGCGAGTTAAAATGGGACTGATAAGATTTTTTTTAATATAATTTATTTATTTTCATTTTAGTGATATTTACGTATATAATAATGCTCAAAACATTTAATATTTTATGTATAACAACCAAAATTTATATTTTTACAAAACAAAGACTTTTATCTTACGTCTCTAAAGTGTATGATACTTCATATCTATTTAAAATTGAGGATTTTAAGAATAAAGAAATGATACTGCTTTAATTATAAATATTAAAGTTTGGGTGCTAAATATGTAGTATTTAAAAGATTGGGTGTTGTAATAATCATTTTAATTAATTATTATTTAGATTTAATCTTTTATTTTGAATAAATTGGAGGCATCATAATAATCTCTTTGCTTAGAGCGTTGTTAGACTATTGTAAGAACTCTCAAAAGTTAATGATAAGGCTACAAGGCCAAATGTTATATAGAGATTGGTTCTGTGTTCTTTTGCTTGTTCTCCCTCTATATTTCTTTTTGGGAGAAGGTAAGGGTACATTTTGAGGAGTAAGACACTCAGATAGGGTTGGCCTAATGCAAAACGTCTTTTTGCATGCTGACCCTAAGGTTGGCTGCCCTGTTTGGCTGTTTCAAAGGGGCTCTATTTTCTTATATATATATATATATATATATATATATATATATACATATGTTAAATGTTCGACTTTACAGTCTCATGAAATTCCCTTTTTATTTGTTGAACAGACAGTAAACAATCAAATTTATTAGGCAAGTTCTGTATGGTTTTTCCAATTTTTAAATAATATTTAATGTATGAACATAAACAAAAGAGTTGGTCATTATTCTCAAGTTGCCTACTAGTCTTATACAGAGTTTGATAATTATGAAATATCATTAAACTAGGAAAAATCCATTTTTCAAGTTCATTAAAATATTATTCAAATTTAATATACAAAAACAATAAAAATATCATACTAATTTCTTCATGTAAAAAATTCATTCTATCAATCCTAAAAGAATTCTAAGGTCTTTTACCTCTTTCTCTTTCCTAAGGAAAACACTATCAGGCCTTTTGAGTTGCGCTAAGATGTTACTACAATCATGTTCAAAATTGGTTATTGTGTTGTCGTATTCCCATATGTAAACTGAGGATTAGTGCTTCATAGTCGAAGGTTTGAAATTTCTAGTACTAAATAGTCGAATGTGACTATTTTAATGAGTTATAGCTTTTCTAGAGATGATCGAATGTTCGTTAAGATAGATTCTTCATAAGATTTTAATTTATTTTGGGTACTAAATTTGTAAACTAAGACAATTTCTGACGTATAAAATTTTATAAACCTTTTTTTCTTTGGTAGTACAGTCACTGCAATGCAGCCCACTAAAATCATCAGGGATATTGCTTTGTAATATTTCCATGGAATATTTCTTTCATAGCGCTGAATTCTTTCAAACGTATCTGCACAACCAACACCCAACGCTTGCATATTTACAAATTTCAATCCAAATTCTTCACACTATCTTGAATTTTTTCTGATTTTTTGCGTGCTTAATTCTAAAGATATTATGATAAAAATGACACAAATTGATGGAGTGGCATAATTAGTTCTAAAGTTCTAATTATAAAAAGATGAGGGCATATAGTTTATACAGAGAAGATTGTTGACGCACTAATTCCAAATACAAAAAAATTTGAAAGGCACTCAGAAGCACTCAAGAGGCCAAATGAGCCTGGTGATGGAGAAATCATTGAAACGCACAGGCGGAAACGCTCAAGATACTGCCAAATGATCATAAAACTAAATTTAAATAGCCCTTTGTTCATTTCGGATTCAACAGCCAAAACACATGACTAATGGATGGAAACCTAGTTAGTGGAAAAGGAGCGAAGAAGTACTTCTGAACCTGGTGCTGGAGAAATCAATGAAAGGCACAGGCAAAAACGCTCAAGATCCTTGCCAAATGATATCCTAAAATTAAATAAGTCTTTTGTTCTCCTCGGATTCAACAGCCCAAACACATTACTAATGAATCGAAACCTAGATAGTGGAAAAGGGGGCGAAGAAGTAACTTCTGAACCTGGTGCTGGCGAAATCATGGAGTTTGCCTGTGCTGGAGAAGATGATGAGGCCGACCTCTGCGTCACAGAGTATGGCCAGCTCCCTCGCCTTCTTCAGCAGCCCATTCCTCCTCTTGGAGAAGGTGACCTGCCTCGTCGTCGAGTTGTCAATCCTCCGTATCACAATCTTCCCCCTTCCCATCTCTCTCTCTCTCTCTCTCTCTCTCTCTCTCTCTCTCTCCCTCTCTCTTTCTCCCCCTCGAAGCCCGCCTGAAATGGAGCTCTGAAAAAGGGGCACAGCAACTGGATAGGGCTTTTCATATATATAGGGAAATGAAGTCAGGCCACGTGGGCGTTTTTCCTCTATTCTTGGCTTGGTTTGGTGTAGGCTTTTGGGAGGGTGAAGCCTGCCCCAGAACCAGTCTCCATTGGTAAACAGTAAAAAAACTTGGAACTCTGCGCTTAGGAGATGTTTTGATTAAACGTTACTCACCTTTGCGGGCGCGCTCGGTGCCGTGGGCTTCATGTGATGTGGGGAAGCCTCTTGGGGGGCAACTGGAATATCATCCTGTGCTTGACTCTGTTCAAATTAAAAAAAAAATCAATATCATCAAAAAGCTTCCTCTCTTTTTGTTTTAGAAGCTATTTAGGGTACTTCAAAACTTAAATCCATTTCAGCTTCTATACTTTATGGTAGTTGATTCTTTTATTCGACCTGTGGCTAACATTTGCATTGCCTCACAATGTTAAAATTTTATGGGAGTTAGTTTGTGGGTGTGGTTGATTATGGAAATGCATTTACTAAGCTCACAAATAGGTCAAACTACACTTGAGATTTCACTTGCTCATCCATTTATATGGATGGTTATTCTATGCATCTCCTAAAGTAGCCCCTCTGAGTTTGATATAGATGTGGGATTTCAAATTTGGTCTGGATTGCATTTGCAAAGCTTTGTATCCATTTTCAAAATCATACTTGTTTATGATCTTGGGCTCAATTACTAGGAGCTTAATTTCACTTGATGAATTAATCAAGCATCTTCTTGGCCATTTGCTGCACAAATGGAACTTGATACCCCATACAAGTTATCTAAACATGGATTGGTGTCGGTGATTCAAAATTTTGACAAGCAATTATCTTTGAAAAATATGCTTGAGATTGCTAGGAATGAATTGATTTCTTGTATCAAATTACATCGTGCGCTTAAATTTCAAACCTCATCTCTTTTGATGCTAGCATCCTAGATTTTTCCATAAAGGGTGGGAGCGGAGGTGATAGTCCATTTCTATTCTTGTTAGTATTAAGGAGGCAATTGTTCAAATGACTCAACCATGTTATCATTCTTTGATGCTAAATTGTTGATATCAGTGTACATCCATATTTGATAACTATTGAATTTAGATTTAAAACTATTGACTTGATTGGAAGGCAAACTCTTTTGTGTTTAGTTGTGGTGGCCAAAAGAGATGCCACCTTTTTGATTCAGTAAAAAGGTTTCAATAAGTAATGAAGTATTAGATGTCTCAAAGTTTGTCATTTGTTGTCCCATGATAAACATGGGCATATTAATAAAAGATTGATATTTTTGTCGTAAATCACAATTGACAATTTAAACTCGTTCATGAATAGGTGGGTTATTATAAATATAATATATTTCTTGTGGAAAGTTTCTCAATCTAAAAAGATCCTTTAATTGAATATTGAAAACATCAAAACTCTTAGCATTATATTGATGAGTTCCAATTACTATATTTGTTATTGAATGTTGGTGTGCTTAAATCATCACGAGAAATTGAGGGAATAGGTGCCACCTAATCTTTATCTAGTTGTTGATTCCTATTTGGGTGTTGATGATTATTGTCACACATAATGTGGAGTTGAAAGAGTATGAATGGGTAGTGCAAAGTTTAAGATGATTTATGGAGTTTTTGGTGTATTGGTTATGGGTTTAGAGTAGGTTAGTGATAGGGAAGCCAGGACTAGTCTAGGTCAAGCATAGTTTTTGCTGATTTGAAATATGTCTCGTGTGGGTGGGATTTTGATGGGTTAAATGGATGGATATAAATTAATATAGATAGCTTATGATGTATAGTTTGTATATAGAGTAGATGATTAGGTTTAGTGGGGTTGAAATGGGTGTCAAAGGGTAGGGAATAAGACTAGGCCATGTTGTTTCAGATTTGGCAGTGAATTTTATGGTGGAGTTTGGATAAAGGTTTAATGATTTTAGAGAATATTTAAGATGTTGGAAAAAGAGGTATGGAGGGTTTGAGATTAAAAATTTAAGATATTAGTAAGAAAATAAAAGAGAAACTAAAGTAACAACTTGACTCATCAAAGACAGGTAAAAAGCTTGACATGACAAGCACCAAGCAATATGAGAACACTTCGTCACAAAATATATTCATTCAACTTACTAACTTATATTACATTTCAGCTCATATTTATAGGTATTACAAGTCTTTTTCCTTATGAGCTTTGGAGGGAAATATGAAGAGAAATTATGGGCGGAAAGATGGGTAGTTTGCCATTGGTGAGGGTGTAACTCAAGTTACTCAAATTTAATAATTCTTTCATAACATGGCTAACCAAATATGTGTTGTTATTAATAAAAAAAGTACAAAATTCTTAAAAATAAAATATTTATGGTAAGTCTAATATATGGGCTCTTTAGTAAGCTTTAGATTGAGCTATTGTAGTTGGGCTCATCTTCAAATTATTCTCTTGAACTTTAGCCATATCTGTTATTGTTGTGCCTTTAATAATATTTTTGTGACGTACTATATCGACTCCCCAAGGCTTAATTAAACTATGCATCAGAGAGTTAAAATCCAAGTAATTTTTTACTAATTGTGAGTCTAGAGCCTCCAAATCAACACATGTTAGCCATATGTCATCTATAGGTAGTTTATTCTTCCAACAAATGAGAAAACAATGCTCTTCATGTTGTTTTTTTGGAGCTTCCTCAATGATGATGTAGTCAACATCTAAAAAGGATGGAGTTTGTATGCGAGGAAATATACATCCTGCCATAAAGTATGTTTGTGTAAGTGAGCTTTGCTAACTCCTTCAAATAAGATAGTATCTTCAACATTAATAGCAAGATAAAGTAGCATATTATCAGGCAAATCAATTTGATAAGCATTCAATCCAATTTACCTAAGAATTTTGAATATGTAATACGCTCTTGGATGTAATTTCTTGTATTTAGTGTTGTTATATTGCTCATGGATGATGCAAATCAAAACATAACCATATTCTTTAACTTCGTTAGTTGATCTATTATGATTTGCTTTAGATGTATATTTTTTATTACTTGAAGTGATTTGTTATCTCTGGAATCCCTTGAGGTTTCGAAAATCATTAACAAAGAGAATGTTGATTCACGAAATGAATGAGAAGGAAGGTTGGCAGCATCAATCGACTATTTAGGATTATGGCCATACACCACTTCAAATAGAAATATTTTGGTTGTTCTGGAATTGCTACTATCATGTGCAAATTCAACAATAAACAAATGTAAGTCCTAATTACATGTTTTTTCTAATTAGGAACTTAAGTTAGTTTAATAAGCTTCAATTAACAACTTCAGTTTGACCATCCATTTTCGGGGTAAAAAGCTGATTAAAATTTTTATTTTGTTCCAAGAAGTTTCCACAGGTCTTCCAAAAGTACAAAACAAATATAACATCTTGATTTGATACAATATTGAAAGAAGGCCATGCGATTGCATTATTTTCTTAAAGAATAATTTTGCATGGGAATTTGTTTTTATAAAAAGGTATGAAATTGGTCATCTTATAAAATTTGTCAATAACCACAAAGATGCTATCATTATTATGAACTGTTTGAGGTAATCCAAGAACAAAATCCATTAATAAATTTTCCCAAGGCCTACAAGAAACAGGCAATGCTATATATTGGCTAGATTTTCTTAGTGGCTTTAGTATGTTTGCATGCCAAATAGCGAGCTACTAATTTTTGAACATCTTTTTTAAGGGAAGGCTAAAAATATTTTCCATCAAAAATATTATTTTATCATTTTCAAAATGATCAGCAATACCTACCGAGTGTAGTTTAAAAACAAAAAATTCACTAAGGAAAAACTTATGAATACACAATTGCTTTCCTCGATAAAGATATCCATTAATGATTGAATATGTTGCATTTATAATTAGAAGTTTGTTTGAATGCTCCATGAAAATTTGTTAGGTGCAAGTCGGAATACACTAAGTAGTCATCTCAAATTTGTTCAGATCCAAAAATTTTGAGTTCTAGAGAGGAGATGGTTATTGCCACTCTCCATAATTCGTTTGTATATTTGTTTTCAATTCCTGGTTTGTGTTTTAGGACAAAAGAATATTCTTGGAGAAATGCTACTCATTTGACATATTTATGATTTTTTTTTTGAGTATTGATGAATGTAAGGGCATGATAGTCTGAGTCAAGGACAAATTCATTGCGTAAAAGGTTGTGTCTCCAATACCTTAATGACAGAATGACAACATAAAATTCTCTATCATATGTTGAGTATCATTATTTTGCTTTATTCAACTTCTCACTAAAGAAATAAACATGATGGTTTCTTGATTTAAGACTTCTGCAATACCAAAAGGCTTCAGAAAAGTTAGGAAATCTAAGGAATGGGGCAGGTGTCATTAAAACCTTAAGTTGATCTAAAGCCTTTAGTGCATCTGGGGTGTGATGGCTCTTAATCGTCTTCAGGTTAATACTCATACTAATTCAACAACAATTAGGTGGTTGATCACTAAGTATAATTTTTATATTCTAAAACTAAGTACAATAATATCTAGAGAGCAAAATAACATTGTGGGAAAGCAGATATAATCATCCATACATCATTCATTCAGAAATAAAGAGAAAAGCATGCGTATTTGAAAAAGAAACATAAAACATATCCAGAGTAATTTTTTTATACAAACTGAATTTAAATGTGGAAAATAAAAGCTTTCTCTAATTAAAGGGAAATAAAAACTAAGTGCGAAAAGGACTAGACTGCTAACTCCTTTAATAACTGCTCATTAAGCACCGACTCCTCGAAGTGCTTATGATCTGACATGTTGGTTTCACATGCCAGACCCCAGTTAAAAATGAAACAGTCCACCAGGTTTCCGATGCTCTGCTTTCACTAGCTACAAGTGTGACATATTGTCATGAATTTAACAACACTCTTTTTCATACTTGGCAACTAAAATAATAGCCTTAAGTCTTGATACATTTTTGCATTTCCAGGATGTATTGCATAGCCAAAATTGTGGGATTTGACAAGTACTTATGCATGGATTTGAGAACCCAAACACAATTCCCTTGATAAATGTAGTTGGAGCGAAGTTGCAAGTCAATTATATGACTACTTTCTATATCCGCTTGCAACTTGGGATATTCTTCATCTTTCATTTGAGATATTTTAACATCTCTTCTAAAAGTATGCTCAAATGTACTCAAGTTAAGGGTCTCGTATAGAAGATCTTCTCTAGCAGGGGTGATGCTCATCCTTTGGAATTCATCCATCAATGAGCTTTTCGATATCATAGAACAAAGAGTAACACGTTAGCTCAGATCATGTGCTACTACTTTAGCTTTACCTGGATGATATTGAATACTCAGATCATAATCGCTAATTAGTTCCAACCATCTTATTTGACGAAAATTTAACTCTTGTGAAGATGTATTTTGAACTTTGATAGTTTGTGAAAATTTTACACTTTACACCATACGGTTAGTGTCTCCAAATCTTTAAGGTGAACACTATCATGACCAGTTCTAAATCATGAACTAGGTAGTTCTTCTCGTGAGATTTCAACTAACGATATGCATATGCGCTAACCTTCTTGTCTTGCATAAGCACGCATCCGATCTCTTTTCCAGAGGCATCTATATAGACTTGATGATAGTCCATGCCTTCCTTGGGCAACACTACTGGGGCTGACGTTAGTGCTTCCTTTAACTTTTCGAACTCTTCTTTGCATTCTTGGCTCTAGATGAAGGGTATAACTTTCTGTGTTGATTTTGTTAGAGGTGATCCGATTTAGAAGAAGCCTTTGATGAATTTGTAGTAGTATCTAGCTAATCTGAGTAAACTTCGGATGTTGGTCATAGATTTTGGCTGCAACCACTCTCGAACTGTACTAACCTTCTTTTAGTCCACTATGATTCCTTGGACATCAGCAACATGACCCAAAAATGCTACAAAGTCTAACCAAAACTCGCACCTTGAATATTTAGCATATAATTAGTGTTTTCTCAGAACTCCCAAAACCTTTCTCAAATGATCCTCATGCATTACCTTACTTTTAGAGTAGAAGAGGATATTATCAATGAACATAATAATTGATTTATCTAATAATCACTTTAATACAGTACATTAGATCCATAAAGATAGATGGGGGCATTCGTGAGTCCAATTGACATCACTAAAAATTCATGTATCCATAGTGAGTCATAAAAGATATTTTTGTAGCAACATCTTTGTTGACTCGTTGCTGATGAAATCTTGACCTTAAGTCAATCTTGAAAAATATTACTGCTATAGATAATTGGTCAAATAAATCTTTTATTCTTGGAAGTGGATATTTATTAGTTATGGTGATTTTATTTAACTCATGATTATTTGTGCACATCCACATAGATCCATCTTTCTTTTTGATGAACAATAATAGCGCTCCCCAAGGGGAGATATATTTTGCCTGATAAAACCTTTCTTCATAAGTTCTTGCAGTTTCTCATTTAGTTCTTGCAGTTCCTTGGGTGCCATCCGATAAGAAGCTTTGGAGATAGGTTGAGTTCCTTGAATTAATTCAATTGAAAATTTCACTTTGAATGGGTAGCAATCCAAGTAGATCTTCAGAAAAAACATCGGTAAATTCCTTAACTTCCCAATTCTCGAAGATTGGCACATCATCCTTCTTGTCACCCATCATTGTGACAAGATACACGATGGGATCCAATTATATATATGTTTTCCTAGCATAATTAACTATTTTTATAAGAATTATTTGTTATTTCAATTTATTTTGGTTTGTCAATACTTTTTCAGCTCAAGATCAATTTTGCACTCAAGAAAGGAATTTAGGGAAACTCGGATGCTGCAGCACACTGTTGCGCTTGACTTTCGAGTGTGCAATGTTATAACATGCCACAGCATTAGATAAATGCAAAACGACCCGCCACAATGCACTGTAGTGCTCAAGCATCGAGAGTGACCCGCTATAGCGCGCTGCGACACAATTCAAGGAAATAATTATCCAAGCATTAAATCAAGAGCAGACGCCACAGCGCACTATAGCGCCCGAGCACCGCAAGTGGCCCGCTACGGTGCGCATCAGCGCAACTTAATTATTTCAAAGACAGTGTGCATTAAATGAGGATATGACACCCTAGTTCTACGACACGCCGTGGCGCCCACTGTCCAGAATCCTCATAAAATGTGAAGGGTTGGGAGTTCAAGGGACTTATTTCAATAATCACTTCAGCTCCCAAGACTACTTTAAGAGAAAAGTAACCCATTTAATTCCATAGTATAATTAAAAGAGAATGTTCTAAGGATTTGCAATTAAAAATCCAGGTTTCAAGAGTCATTAAGGGAAATAATTAAATTAAATTAGGGAAAAAGGGGGGAATAATTTGAATTCAACCCCATGGCTGAAGTGACACTCTTGTATTTAAGGGAATATGTTATGAATAAGAGGGATCTCTTGGACCCCCAAAAAGGGAATGAACCCTAGCTATCACAACATATTCCAAAGAGTTCCTAAGGAGAAAGGCTGTAGTTGAAGGGAGAAGAAGAAGTACAATATCAAGGAGGACGATGAAAAGAAGAGACGATGAAGTGAACACTGAGCATTGTTCCTGCTATCATATTCTATCTTTGCTTTGTTATTCAATCACTTGTAAGAACACAATGAAATCTATTAGCTGTTCATTTTAATAGCAGCCTAAACCCTCCCTTTTGGGGAGGATTAGGTTGAGATCTATGAGAGTATTTTAGTCCTTGTGCATGTATTAAGATTTCGATTTAATAAAATAAAAATTACAATTTGAGCTGAACTTGTCTATCTTTATGAATGAATGGTAAGTTATAAATGCTTGAAATTGAAATTATAAAAATTGTATTTTATTATAAAAACCTTCACTATGTTAGATGACTGTCGCTAATTTAAATAATATGCATCTAGAGCATCTAAGCCTCGAACGATGTGACATAAGCTTGTTGAGCTTGAGTGCTCATGCATTTGCTTGAAATCAAAATACTTGATGCATTCGAGCGGTGAAGACTAATCTAAGAAATCTTTGTGCTCCATGGCTCAATTCTAGACATAAGAGATACGCAAGTTTAGCAGTGGACAATGTGACATAAGCTCACGTGGGCTATTGCTTGTATGTATGTCAACTCTAGAATTTAATGCATGAGAGCCGAAATCCATTCGTCATGTACCACTGCTCACTAGTGACTTAAGCAAGACTATTAGAGCATGATAAGTTGTGGTGATGTGACATAAACTCACTGAGCTTCGCTGTTCATTGTCTTCGCTAAGTCACAAGCAGAAGCGTATGAGCCGTGAATGGATCCAGATTTTTTAATCGTAGATTAACTTGTTAAATTTTAGTATTTTTACATAAGGATTATATTTTAATTAAAATGATCACAAAATTATCTATGTGCTTAATGTGATCCATAGCGAGTTCCATGTAGCACTAGCTAGGGCAAAAGATGCAACACACATTAAATTGATAGCATTTGCCCTTTGATAAATAAAATAAAACATGAAAGATAGAATAATGAATTCATTGAGATAAAGAGATCTCATGCATAGGACTATTACAACTCATATGTTCAAAACTAGTTCTCCCTAATTGTATCCAACTGATCACAAAATAACTTAGGATAATTTAGCGTAAACATTATGACCAAAAATCAACTTTTCAATCATTTAAACATTATTGAAAGGAGGGAGTACTTAGTAACAAGCTTATGCTATTCTCTGAGGATGATAAAATCTTGGGAACTCACCATTTCTTTATTACTCAAGATCACGTATGTAACAACCCTAGATTATTACTTAGCTCAATTGCATCTTAATTATCATTCCATTGAGTTTATATAGTCATTAGAATCAATCCCCGAAAATTTGGAGCGATTCAGAGCTTAATTTAATATTTGGATTATTTTAATAATATTTAATTAATTAGAAAATTAAGATATTTAATTTGACCTCACAATCGAAATCCGACTTCGCCATTGCGCTCGTCACCCAAAATTAGCTAGGGGTGATGTTTTGGACGCATTTGGAAGTCATCAGATTTTATCGAATATTTTAATGTAATTAAATACCTTGAAAAATAGGAAAATTAAATACTTGTCGGAATCAAAATCCGACTTCGCCGCTGCGTTCCTCACCCCCAAATTAGCTAGGGGTGAATTTTTGGGATTTTTCGGAGCATATTTACAAAATTTGAATTTTTTTTTATTTTAAAGAATTAATTACTTAAATCAAAATAATTAAATCCATTTTTTGCTCCTCTTTTCATCTAACTGATCTCTATGCTGCCCCTTCCCTCCTTCCCAGCACCTTCCTTCCCATTATTTGCATTCAAGTGGGCTGCTGCCATTTTCTTCCCATCAATGCTGATGGGAAGCATTAATGGAGCATTGTCCTCTCCTCTCCCTTAAAAAGGACCTTCAGCCCCCTCTATTGAGATTACTGAAAATCCCTCCTCTTTCTCCCTTTGCTCTCAAACTAAAGTTCATTCCTCTATTCGCCTCTTCCCATCATTGCTGTACTTGCTGCTGGAAGAAACCTCAGCCCTCTTCCTCTTCTTACTAGCTGTTAAAGAGAAGTTCTCCAGCTCCTCAAACTCTCAGGTTCCCAAGAATCCCTAGAAGGAACTTTCATTTACCAGTCTAAGGTACCTCCCTTTTCCCCATTGAATGGATTCAATGATTACTTCATTTTGCTCTTATGCTTAGTTTGCATTATTAGAAATCTGTAAATAGGATATGGAAATCATTAGAGCTCATTAGGCTTGTGATTTTAGGAAGTTGTAATAGCTCTATTTTTTCTTCTGTATACCCTCATATTTAACTCCATTATTTGCATAGTTAAAATAATTTTTTCGTGCCAATTTTGGTATCAATGGAAAGGTCTCGGAAATACCTTTCTATCGGTATATGACACAGCATGTGAAGTGCTCTAGGTTGAGAGTATTTGAGCCCAAACTTCGAGCTGAGTCCGCCATAATCTGCTACAGTGCGCCACAGCACCGAAACCCGCTGCAACGCGCCACAGTGCTGAAACCCGGGCAGTGCACCGCAGCGCATGGCTTTCGGCCAGAAAATGCTATAGCGCACTGTAGCACCCAAAAATGTCCAGATTAGTCCAGAACCGGCTAAAATGGCCAAAACTTTACAGTTTTCAAATTTTAAGGTCCCTAGGACCCTAGTGGGGCCAAATTATATCAAATTTGAACCTAGTTTAAATAAAATTAAGCAGTGTATAAAATTATATGTGAGTTTTAAATTGAATTTTAACCCCCTTCAAGAAAATAGACCCTAGTGTTGAAATGATTATAACTTGACCATTTGGACTGTAAATTAAGAAATTCAAGATGCTAATTAGGTTAGAAATTTAGTGTCAATAGTAAACTGATATAAAATTTAGGTTTTGACTACTAGACACTCTAGGTTGACCAAAATACCTCCTAACCCTAATTAGGTCACAACTTGGCTAAATGAGGTCTAATTTGGGTTTACTCCCAATTAAAGTACTCAGTGTGATATATGAAATATATAGCCATTGAGTTTGTAAAATTTGGATCTCAAATAGAAAAGTTAGGTTTTTGACCCCTTTTAACTCTAAAAAGGACACATTTACCCTTAAACTTATAATACTCATAACTAATTCAATAGACCTCAAAATTTAGTATTCTTGAACTCTATGGAATACTTGAATAACTAGCAACATTAAATTGCTCAAATTCTTAGATTCCATTAGGAGGAAATTACTAAATTACTTTTAGGTCAAATTCCTTAGTTTGAACCTATAAGACCCATTTCTTGTCCAAATTTGGTGTACAAACTATCTATCTTCATGTTAAATAGTAAAAAATCATTTGGCAATAAGAAATTTCAATTTGGAGCCCTAAATCAAAAAATAGCTTTTTGGACTCTTAAGTAGGGGCAAAATGGTCATTTTGCCCAAAATTTAGGTTAAGTGCTCTTAACCCTTACAATATATTTTAAATCATTAAAAACAGTGATAAAACTGATTTAAGATCAATTTAAGTCCTAAATCCCATAACTTGAATAATTTATGAAACATCATAATTTAGGCTTGAAAATCTCTAAGGATAATATGCCTTAGCCAAAATTCATTCTTAACTTCCCTAATTAAATAAAAATAACAAATTAAGTTATATTGAACCTATTTTTATTAGGAGCTTTCTTAAGAACTTCACTTCACCTTAGGACCTTTTTCTTAAGATTATGAATAAATCCTAGGTTAGATTTCATTCATTGAATAAATAAGTTATTCAATAGATAAAACCTTTATTTTATTAGTTTCTAGATTTTTATACTTTAGTTTTGATTATTTTATCTTTCAACTTTATATTAAGATTATGAGAATCATTCTATTAAGCTTGATTGTACTTAATAGAAATTACCTTGATTATTAGTTCACATTTAGACTTAAACCATAACCCTTAAGACTTACCCTTTGGATTATGTGATTGAACCCAATTTGTGATCTTAATTCATAATCCATAGTTTTAGTAGAACTTAATTAGTTCTTAGTTTAGAACATCTAAATTCATCAATTAGGATGTGATGATTTACTTCTTAACTTATAGTCAATTTTGATTAAACTAAATTAGGACCTAGCTAGTCCTAATTGCTTTTAACTTATAAGGTCATGCTTCTAAGTTACACTCAATAGTAAGAATTGGAGATTTTGAACTTGTGTAACTTGGAATAGTTAGAATAGTTTAATACATAATAATAGATGTCACCATGTGTAGTAGAGTCCCTTGCTCATTATTGTCTTACTTGTGCTTTCACATTCCTTGTATTTTGTGCCTTATTCCTTGAACATGTCATACAAGATAATGTTGTTGCATGAAATGAAAACATAGAATATCTAGGATAACACTACATTGGGTTCAGTTACTTGTTGATCTGATGCATTTTACTCTACTGGATAGGGATAAGGAGAAATAAGGAGTACTTGGCATTACTCATTGAGGAGTGTTATGCTAAGTTTGGAAACCATATAATCTTGCAAGCGTGCTTGACTCCATAGATGTTTCTGGATGTGTCCATAGAAGCAAAAGAAAATAACTAAAATATTTCTGAATTTGTGATTACTGCCTCTTCTATTCAGTTTCTGTTCTGTTATTCCGACCTTGCCTCAGATGACGCTAGGAATATTTTGTCACCTTAGCCTCTGTATTGACACTAAGAATCCTTTTGATATCAGCTGTCTATATTAGCCCTCTTTTGATATGACAGTACTTACATACCTGTTCACCATTTACTGCTTACCGTTTACTGTTTACTATTCACTATTTCCTATTTACCATAGTACTTGACTTTAGTTTACCTTGCTTTACTTGTTTACTTATATATTATAGGATACTAGACCTTTGTTACTTACTTATATGTACCACTATTAGATTAATTTATTTTAAATCAGCATATATCATATAATCATCTGCATGTTTAGGATTAGATTTTTCTTTCAGTACTTTTACTTACTGTATTATACATATATGCCTAACATTGCTTAGTTTACTTGAGGTGTGCCATTTTGCCTCAAACCTTATTTAGTTATAAATACTATATTAATAACTTATCCTTCTCACTTGTATACTTATTGCACCCTTACACTTTATTTGTTTTTATAGTCTAAGTAAAATGGTGATATCATAAAACTCATGAATTATTAACATCCTAAAATATACTTAGAGAATATATCTAGCCAAAAAAATTTTTTCTTTGGCTGTGGCCCTATTATTGTGAAACTAACAATGGTAGATTCTGAGTTATTCGAGGCAGTCGAGCCTTCTGAAGATCAAATTCAGGAGGAGGAGTGTGTTGCCACTAAAGATCCTTAGCTTAGTTCCCTTTTATATTGTGAGGATAAGAGTTTTATCTTTTTTAGTTAAAATTAATTAATATTGTAATAATACAGGTACTATATGACTGTGTTTTTCTTATTGTACTATTTATTTTGAGTCGTATGCTGCATTTTTCTCTATTTATTGTGGTAAATTGGATGAATGTTTACTTTACCTTGCTTCCGCACTCTGATTCTGTATTTACTTAGTGACTAATTACATAGCAGGTATGCGTTGGATTATCTCTTCTTTACTATTGGGATAGGGTTTACACCTAATCCAATGTTAAGTGAAGGATTTGCCAAAGTAACACACTACCCCTTAGCTTAATCTTGTGGATTAAGGGGTGGGGCGCCACAACGTGCACTTGCATGCAAGCACAGACACTCACTTCGGACCTATCAATATGTATCACATCCTTTCTTGATTAACTTTTTGGCTTTTATTGTGTTAATTAAGTACACTTCCACACTTAATATTCCTATAAAAGTTTCTCAAGTACTATTGATGTGAAGAGTAACCTTCTTGTTTTGGCAATCGATGACCACATTATGTTTGCTAAGGTAGTTCATGCTTAGAATAATGTCAAATTTTGTTATTACAAGTACGACTAATTTAACTTCATAAATATGGTCATTCGCAGGAATACTCACATCACAGAATTTTGGGCATGCATCTGTGCTCTAGAAAGTAATCTAGAGTTCAATAATTTTGCTAATTTGCATAAAAACAAGTTCAATAATTTAGCAAATCGCTTAGAAATAAACGAATAACTTGCTCTAGTTTCAAATAACACATTGCAAACTTTATCATTAAAATATAAGGTTTTTATGTTGGCGATTTTGTAGAGTTTCAGCTAATTGATTGAAGAATAATGCTTACAGAAATAATTATGTTAATGAAAGAATTAGGTGTGCACTTGAAACTACTTTATTATCTGTTGCAGCCGCGACGGGAGTTAAGGCGTATAATTGTGCAGGGGTAGCTTGACGGTTATTAGCATTTTGCCTCTTTGGTGAGTTTTGGACTAGTACTCGAGGTACTGCTAGCTGTTCTCTTGCTAGTGCAAGGATTTCAGCTTGGGGTGGTGGCATGATAACCAACTTGGGTTATTTCTTGTTCATGGGAGCAGGCTTGAATACTTGATCTCGATGGGGGTGGTCAATATGAAATCCATCCCCCATTTCCAAATATGTACACTGATAATACATATGTCTGGGTCTTCAACATGTATAATAGCAGTTTCTGAAATGATAGCATTTTCCATATGGATGGGTCCTATTGCACCCTTTACCATTTCTTAAAGATTGCCCTACTTCTAGCTAATATGCTTTTGCTACAGGCAGGAGGTTGCTTGAATTGCTGCGGGCGATCGAGTCGCTTGAATACATATTGCTGATGTGAAATAGATTGAAATTTCCTTTTCTTTTCCTTCTAGGATTGGTTATGTTCAACCAAATTTGTTGATTACATCCATCTCAGGAAACTAGTATGCTGATGAGAGACGATATAATATCTGATGGAGTATCTCAGACAATTCTGGAAATAGTGGCAGCGTGTTGCTTCTGTTCTTGCTAAGTTAGGGGTAAAGTAGATTAACCTACAACATTCCATCTCATACTCAGACACTGATACTCCACATTGCTTCAACTACAATAGTGTATCTTTTAGGATGTTCTGAGTGGATGGAGGGATAAAATCCTCCCTAAATGCTTCGACAAATTATTCCCACTAAATGTCTTCTATTTTAAACTCTGCGAATCTAGTGTTGCGTTCATTGTCCTGCCAATACACAGCTTCCTCTCGAAATATATGAGTGTTTAAGTGAATCACTTCCAAATTCAAGCACTTAATACTGGTTAGGTTCTATTATACTAGTTTCAATCAACTTATCGTATATATGGGTGACAGAGAACCATTGACTGTTGGGGTTTGCAGCCTGAGAAAGATGTGCAAGATTCCATCGATAGAAAGGTGCGATATGACTGGTGTTGTCACATTAATGACTGAGGGTGGTTGAGAAATTGCTTTTTGAACCAATTGCATCTGTTGAGGATTTCCAAGGGCTTAAATAGCCAAAGTAGGGCCTGATCGGCAAAAAAAAAAAAGCTAATCTGGGAGAAATCGGGCCTCGACGGTATGAATGGAGGTTCCTATCACTAATAGGAAACCATTTGGGACATGGCATGGGAGTGGGGAGTGGCTCTGATAGTCATTGGGATAATTATTCTTGGATGTCGGCGCTAAATATGTTTAGACAAAGGTTAATAGTGACGGGAGCTGCGGATGACATTTGATATGCGCTTAGAGAAGCAGCACGACTCAGATCACTTGGATCTTAATTCTGTTGTGGTATTAAACCATGGCCATTGGATCCGCGAAGCATTATGATGCCTGAGTTTAAATCTAATTGTTTGCGGTGGTGCGATGAGATTAGCGTCGTCTGATGGAATCACAAAAACACGGAACAACCGTGATCAACTGGATCAGTGTTCCGTGTCTCCGCCCATTGTACAAGATCTCCACGGTTCTGATTTAAACGTTACAAAAATTTTAATAATTCAAATTTTAATTAAATTTAGTTAAAATTATATATTCTTAATTTAAATAAACTACAAATTGTATTTTGCATATTTTTGACCGATACAAGTCCAAAAATTTTAAAAATTGCACCCCTATCATATATTGATATGATTTTCAAATATGCCCTCAAATTTGAGATTTGAAGTCAAAATAATTTACCTAATTATCTTGGTATTTAAATTAAGTAAAATAATCAAGAAAATATTCCTTGATCATTCTCTCCAATTTCTTAAAGTTTGGTCTTAATAACGATTAAAATTTATTGATGATATTTTTATGCTCTAATTAAGCTTAATTAGTCAGAGAAATAACCTTGGGTTGTTATAGACTCCACAACTTCTTCACATTTAAAAGAAGGTAAGAGCAAGAAAATTAATAACTGACAGAATATTAAGGTTACCTAAATTTTCAAATACCCTAAGATATTTCTGACACATATCTGATTCTTTTTCCCATGTGGATTCCTCAACACTATAGATTTGCCGTTGAACTTTAATCATCATAATGTAATAGCTACATATTTGCTTTTGATCTATTCCAAGAATCTTAATAGGTTCTCGGTGAATGATAAATCTGGTTAAAGGAATTAAAATATGGTGTGATGGCTTCCAGAGACATTATAATGCCCTGGTGCTAAGTTAGTAAGTTCTAACATAACACTTGAGGTTACTGTAGTATTTAATAGTGAATTAGTTGGAAGATTTTATTAAGCACTATATGACCAAGGATCTTTTTGAGATAAAGAAATTTAATAAAATTAAAGTGCAATATATAAATATATCTATATCTATCATCAAAATCATTAATAGCAAAAGAAGAAAAAATGCATCCATCACAAAAAAGAAAAATAAAAATATTTAGAATTTGTAATAACCTAGGTTGTTACTTAGATTATTTATGACTAATCCAAGTCTTATTGTGGTTCTAGAATATTAATTAAGTCATTAGGAACTCACCTCTAAGATCCAGTCCAAATTAGGGATCAAATGGATCAAATTTTGATTTTAGGAATTTTCAGAAATCCTAGAAATTGATCTATTTAATTTGACTTCAAATAAAAAATCTGACTTCATCATTGCGTTCACTACCCCTAAATTAGGTAGGAGTGAAGTTTTGGATGCATTTAGAAGACGTTAGATTTTTGTCAAATATTTTAATATCAATTAAATACCCCAAAAAAATTCAAGTAATTAAATACTTGCCGAATCGAAAATTCGATTATGCCATTACGTTCCTCACCCCTCAATTAGCTAAGGATGTTTTATTGAAATTTTTTGGAATGCATCTAGTTAATAAAATTTTAATTAATTAAATCAGCTTAATTTAATTAAATATTAATATAATAAAAATTAAGTTAACGGACGCCGTTTCTTCTAAAGCGCGCCGTCTATATTTAGCGTTGCATTTGACGGTTGATCTCGGCCATCCAATCAAAAGATCAGACGGCCTTTGCTTCGTCCTCGGCTCGCGCCACGAGCAGAGCGCGTGGCGATCGCTCGCTTGCCTGGTGCCTCCCGCCGCTGCGTTGCCACCGCTTTAGGTCTACATTAAGTAACCTAATCGATTCCCTGATGTGCGGTTTACCTGATACAAAGCTCAGTAAAGAATCAAGGTGCCGCTGCTCGAACTATCATTCCTGATCGTCGAACAAGTATGTCTCGATCTCCTTCGTCTTTCATTAATATTATGTAATTTCATTCCGCATACTTATTGCATAACATGGATTAGCAATTGGTCGAACCCGATCGAGATCGATCGGGTTTGATCGAGCCAATTTGGATAGAGTCCACAGTTGTTTCTGTTATAATCTCGCCTCCGCACTTGGTAGTTAGGGCTGGTCTTATTCGGCAGTGCTGTCCACCTGTGCCGATGATCCCCCCATGGTTGGATAGCTCTCACCAAGCTCCATCCAAAATCGTGCGGGCTGGACACTGTCACCGATGGGAGGTCCATCAAAACTCGCGTCCTAACCTTTGGCACTGGTGCGAAACGAGGGAGAGGTAGTTTCGGGCCAGGCCCGACCCGCAGTTAGCGCATGCGTAACTGGCGCGTGGGCCCCACCTCGTCGAAGCAGACAAATTCGCTCGCGACGCGTGTCCACTCCGCGCTGTCGCTCGTCCCGTCGAGCGATCAGTAGTGGGCCTTTGCTTCCCCCGCCGCTGTTGCTTAAATGATTAAACTGCAGAAAAGTTAAATTATTTAATATATATATATATATTAAGTATATATATACATATATTTAAATGTATTCTTATATAATACTTTAGGTTATATATATATATATATATATATATATATATATATATATATATGTATATGTATGTTTTATTTTATATATACTCTGTCAACAGTAAGATAACAATTAATCACAAATATAAATTAATTAATTAAATAGAGGACTATTAATAAGTATACTATAATATTAATATATGCACAATTAATTAAATTCAATAAATCCCAAAACTTTAGGCATCCATATCTTGTAAAATATATGTCCAAATAAAATAAATAGATATATCATTTTGATCATAAAAATTAGAGGACTAATATGAAACTGCCAAATTTTCATTTGGAGCTATATTTAATATAGTGACATTTAGGACCCCTAATTAAGCCCTAAACGTCCCAAAATTTTATTTGACCATAACTTTGTAATCACTTACCCAAACATACCCAATATGGGTCTCAAAGTAATCAACAAAGCCTTAGGATTAATCTAATAGTGTTAATTTTACTGTTTGAGACAAATTTGAACTAATCACTTTTTAACTCAAACCCTAATTTTGTAAGGCTCATAACTTCTTAACTAATAGTCCAAACATAGGCAATATGAGTCTTAAAGTGATCTGTAAAACCTCTAGAATAACCTAATAGTGTGCAATTCTCTATTTGGATTAATTTTGGCTTAATCACTTTTAGGACATATCCCTAATTACCCTAATTAACCATAAAATTTTAATTGACCATAACTTAGTTAATTGAGATCCAAATTAGGTCTTCCAATATACTATTTTGATTAGGAAGACCTATTTAACAGTAAACTACAAAAATATTTAGGATTCAATTGTTAGATCTCTTAAGCAACCCTAATCACCTTAAGAATTGATTAGTAAATATTAGCATAATTAATTATCCAAATTAAGTAATTTTAGTTTTTAATTACTCATAGAGTAGAGTAGAACCTAGTTGAGTGGTTGGTTTAATAATTTTATGATTAATTTCACTAGTCACTTATTAATCACCTAAATCTTAATCAAGCCATAACTTAACCAAATGATGTCCAATTTGGGTCTACTTACAATTAAAGTAATCAGTGGATTATAGGAAAGCTATAGCCACTAAGTTTACTGAATTTAGACTTAATTTGGAAAAGTTAGGTTTTTGACCCATTTTAGGAAATCCTAATTTCCTTAATTAGCCCTAATTCTTGTATTGGCTATAACTTAGTCAATACTTATTATAATTTAGTGATTTTAGATTCTATGGAAACCTTAGACAACAAGCTATAATAAACTGATATAAAAATTAGATTCCAATAAGTAAAATTACTAAATTGCCCTTATGAGTCAGATTCCTTAATTTGATCTTATAAGACTTAATAATCATCCAAAATTGATGTACTTACTGTATAATTTCATATTAGACAGTAAGTAATCATTAACCACTAAAAATTTCTAATTTAAAGCCCTAAATCAAAATAAGTAGATTTTTAGACCCTTAAGGAGGGGAAACCATTTTGCCCAAAATTAAAGATAATTGCTTTTAGGCCCTAATTTCATGTGATAACTGTTAAAATCAGTAAAAAGAGAAATTTAGAAAGAAATTTCATTAATTTAAATCATAATTTAAGTTTTAAGCAAAATCATCATTTTCCTTCCTTAAGAAAATTCCAAGTGTCATTGAGTTGTATGATGTGAGATAAATCTCACATCATACCCTTTCCTTAAACTTATCTCTTTTCCTTAATCTATCTTATAAAATTAGTTAGGTTGCATGTCTGAGAGTTCATCTTAGTATTTAAGAGCTTATTTCCTTAGGAATTAGGATTAGTTCTTAGGTTAGATTTCATATATTGAGTAAATTGGGTTACTCAGTAGGTGAAGCCTTTTTTTTGATAGTTTATAGATTTTCATAATTTATTATTGATTTTTTAATTTTTTAACCTTAGATTTAAGAATAGAGATCCATCCTATTAAGTATGATTTCACTTAATAGGATTTGCCTAAATCTTAATCTGTGAGTTTGGGTATTAAAACTTAGTCCTTAGAATCACCTTTTGGATTAAGTAATTAAACCCCAATATTTGGACTAATCAAGATGGCTTGGGACTACTTAAATTATTAAAATAGGGCAATTGATTTATCATTAAACTTATATAGTCGACATCATTTTATTTATAATTAGGACCTAGCTAGTCCTAATTATTTTCAACTTATAAGGTCGTGAATCTGAGTTACAGTTGATAGTAAGAATTGGAGATCTTGAACTTGTGTAACTTAGAGTAGATCGAATGAATAAATTAGATAACAATGAATATCACCTGTGTCCTATTAGAGTCTCTTGCTCACTTTGAAAGTTGATACTTTGCTTACCTTATTTTGAGCCTTATACCTTATTCATATATATTGGATATAGGATAATTGATAAGTATCTCATGTCTTCCTTGAATTTGCATAAACAACATTTGTATTTTATCGATGTTTTCGGTTGTGTAGAGTGTGATCTAATTAGTTTGCCTCTCGGTTCCACTTATCTCATCTTATACTTCTTGTGTGGCTGTTGGCCCGGTTTTGATATGGTAGTACTAGTTTTAGGTGCACTTCTACTCAGCATTTTTGCCTCTCGATTCCACTTATCTAATCTTATACTTCTTGTGTGGTTGTTGGCCCAATTCTGATATGGTAGTAAGTGAGTTCTTATATTTTCCTTTTAGATGGTAAGTTTGGCCATTGTAGTGTTTTAGTTTATACTTTCTATTTCAATCTACTTTACTATGCTTTTAGCACTTTCTTATTTACTGTTTTACTGCATTACTAGCTTTATTTATTTATAGGTTGCTAGTCTTGTTCATTACTTATATTTTTATAGGATGTTAGTCTTGCTTTTTAATTATTTAAATATTTCACATTTTCATTTTTACTTTATGTCAATTAGCATAAACTTGTATTGATCATAAGCATATTTAGGTTGAGTTATCTTTCAGTTATATTAGTACTTAGTCTTTATTTTATAACTAACCTTGTTGCAGCTATACTTGGAGGTATGTGCTTACTTCCTATTTTGTTAAGTTATAGACTTATAGTTTATAACTGCCTTTTTCTTTCATATACATTCTGCTCCTTTACTGCTTGTTTTAAATTTAAAGTGTATGGTGATATCTAAATTAATATAATAAAATTGCAGCCTAAAATGTACTTAGACATTTTGTCTAATTGAAATTTCCTTTTGTTAGCTGGGGCCCTATCATTGTGAAACTGACAATGGTAGACTCTGAGCTTTTTGAGATTATGGAGCCTTCTAAAGACAGGATTTAGGAGGAGGTCCAAGCTGTTGAAGAACCTTAGCTTTTCTTTCCCATATTGTGAGGATGAGTGGATCATATTTCTATTTTTGCTTAACTTTTAAAATCATGTTGTAATAATATAGGGTTAACTTTATTTATTTTGCTACTTTACTTATTCTAAGTTGGATATTTAGTTCCTTATATTGTAATGAATGGATGTTTATTATTTTTGCTTCCGCACTCTACCTTATAGTACCTTTCATTTAGTGAAATTATTTTTGGAGAATGGCAAAGTCCTTAATTATGATGGATTAGAATGGGTACTTAATCTAATTATAAGTAGGGACCTTATCATTTAGGTGACCCCTCCGCCATAATCATGTTAACTTAAAAGTTAATAGGACCACGGCAGGGCAGGGCCGTCACAGAATTATAGTTATTACAAGCAATTCTTAAATGCTATAAAGTTCTCTCATCCTCACAGTCAATAAGAAAATATAAGTCTTTAAGGGTACTGCTTATGGCATTCTGCCCCTTAATCCACAATATTAGACTTAAGGGGAGATGTGCCACTTTGGCAATTCCCTCACTTATTATTGGATTAGGTAAGATCCACAATCCACTAACAAGGGAAAGGTGTGCACAGCATAAATACATAATATCAGTCATTAAGTAAATATGAATTTGCAGAGTGCGGAAGCAAATACAGTAAAGAATACATCCACTTCACCATAATTCGAATGAGAGAGGTAAAAATGAAAATACTCAAAAATAATAGCACAAAAAAGATAACATAGTCACAAGGGCACCTATACTATTATATCATTTACTTAAAGTTTAAAATAAAGCAAAAACATCACTCATCCTCACAATAATAACTAAGAAACTAAATGTCTTCAGCTTCACCCTACTGTGCCTCCTCCAGATAAGGAAATCCTCAAGTATTAAATTTTCAAATTGCTCAGATTCTGATATTGTCGGTTTCACAATACCATGACCCTAGCCAACAAAAGAGAAATCCTATTAAATAATTGCTTAAGTACATTTTAGGCTGATAGATTTGCATACATTTATTAATATCACCATTCCCTAAACTTTAAGCAAAAGAAAGTAAAGTCGGAGCAGCAAGCATACAATTAAAAGGGAAAAACTATAAATAATAGTATTTATAACTTAAGCAATAGTGAGGCAAAAGGCATACCTCAAATGCAAACTAAGAATAAGGCTAGGCATTAAATATGTAGACATAGTGAAAATACTAAAAGAAAATCTAATCTAAATATGCTGATGATCATATGAACTATGCAAATTTAAACTAGCCAATCAAATAGTGGTATGTATAGTAAGAAATAAAAGATTTAGCATCTTATATATACAAGCAAGTAAGTAAAGTAGCTGTTTGAAATTAAAGTATAACTGAAGAGCATAACTGAAATCAGAAATAAAAGTAGAAATAGTGTCATGACTAGCATACAGATGAGGGCTAAATCTAGCTGTTGAAATTAAAAGAATTCTTAGCATCAACAAGGAGGCTAAGGCGACAAAATTTCCTAGAGTCAACAAGGAGACTAGGCTATATATAACTGAACTGAGAGGCAATATTAACACATGCAGTTCATATTTTAGTCATTTACTTTACTTCTATGAATAATTTCAGATGTAGCTAAGGAGTCAAGCATATCTGTAAGACTATTTGGGTTCTAACTTACCAGCACACTCCTCAATGAGTGAAGTTAAGTAATATTTATCTCACCTTCCCCCTGTTCATTGGGGTACTATGCGTAAAAGTCAACCAATAACTGAACCCAATGCAAAGTTATCCTAAATATTCTTAGTTTTTATTTTTATACAATAATGTTCTTGTATGACATGTCCAAGGAATATGACATAAAATTCAAGGAATGCGTAAGCAACAAAATTTTAAAAATGAGCAAGAGACTCTATTAAATATGGTGATATTATTTGTTACATAATTAAACCATTCTAACTATTCCAAGTTACATAAATTCAAGATCTCTAATTCCTACTATCGAGTGTAATCTGGAAGCACGACCTTATAAGTTAAATAGAATTAGAATTGATCAAGTTCTAATCTAGTTCAATCAGGTATGACTATCGATTAAGTAATAAATCACAACATCTTAATTGATGAGTTTAGATATTCTATACTAAGATTTGATCAAGATCTTACTAAGCTAGGGATTTTGAATTAAACACCACAAACTTAGGTTTAATCACATAATCCAAAGGTAAAACTTAAGATCTAAGTTTGAATTTAAGTATGATCTAATGATTAAGGCATATCATATTAAGCAAAGTCACACTTAATAGGATGATTCTCTTATTTTTATCCTAAGGTTGAAAGATAAAATAATCAAATTAAATTATAAAATCTAAAAACTAATAAAACTAAGGTTTCATTCATTGAATAACCCATTTTATTCAATAAAGGAAATCTAGCCTATGATCTAGTCCTAATCTCAGGAATAGTCCTAACGCGAAGTGTTAATTCTCAGGAATATGACTTAAAGAATTTATGGAATTTAACCTAATTTGATTTACTAGTTGATTTTATTCACTTAAGAGATTTTAATATAGTTCTATTATTGTTATTAATAATTTAATAGCTATTTCAGGAGTTAACTTAACCTAAATTTTACCCTTACTTAAGGGTCCAAAAAGCTACTTTCTGATTTAGCGCTCCAATTTGAAATTTCTTACTGCCAAATGATTTCTTATTGTCTAACATGAAGATAGACATTAAGTACACCAAATTTGAACAAGAAATGTGTCATATAGGTCCAAACTAAAGTTTTTTGATATAAAGTGGCATTTTATAATTACACCAAATGAGATCTAAATTTTTATACAGTTTATTATTGGTGGCTATTCAAAGATTTCATAGAGTCTAAGAACACTAAATTCTAAGGTATATTGGATTAGTTATGAGTTTCTTTTTCAAGTCTAAGGGCATTTATGGAATTTTCTGAGGTTAAGAGGGATCAAAAACCTAACTTTTCTATTTGATGTACAAGTTTAGCAAACTTAGTAGCTATAGCTTTCCTATACCACATTAAGTATTTTAATTGAGAGTAGACCCAAATTGGACCTTATTTGGCCAAGTAATGACCTAATTAAGGTTAGGGTACTTTAGTCAACTTAGGATTTCTAGGGCTCAAAACCTAAATTTTATTTTAGTTTATTGTTGCTACTGAAATTCTAAGCTAGATAGTACTTTGAATTTTCTGATTTGGAGCTCAATTGATCAAGTTAGGATCAATTGAAAATTAAGGGAATTTTGGTCATTTTGAGAGGGAGTCATAAATGTGACTTTGCAAACTAATCATCAAATGGGAAAACTAATACTACTACAGTGATGAAGTTATTCTCCTGATTATTTTAAGACCTATATTGACTATGTTTGGTTGACTATATAAAAAGTTATATGTATTTGTGTGGTTCATAAAATGTTACTATGCTAAATACCCTCCGAATGAAAATTCTAATTTATGCTATTTGATTCATTTTATTTTTCTGACTAAAATGAGATATATATTTGATATGTTTGAATCATTATTTTTAAAATTATGAGGCTCTAAAATTTCCTAAATTAATTACATTCAATTTGAATTAAATGATGTTTGCAAATTAATTTATTGATTTTAGATATAGTAATTATTAAATCAATTACTAAGTTTACTGTTTTTAAAATATATACTAATAATTAATTGACTTAAATAATTAGGTTAATTAATTAAATTTAATTAACCAAAGCTAGTTAATAAGATTAATTAACTACTATTTTAAATAAATTAACTAAATTAATTCAACTAATTAGAATTACACTAATCTTAATGTTAACTAATTAATTACTAATTTTATATTTATTAATTATATACTAATCATAATTAAACTGATTAATTCTAATTAACAGAAAATATATATGTGTATATAGTTTCTATTTATAGTGATATATATATATATATACATATAATAATCATAATTATGTATGGACCACTAATTATCAGATACTAATTAGGATTAACTGATTAATCTAATGATAACAATATACATATATATATATGTATGTATATATATAATATTTATATTTGTTTAATTAGTTTCCTGTAGAAAATAATGGCGTGGGGACCCACCATGCCATGTGGCAGTCTTGGATTGGCTGCAGGACAGCGGGGTGGGACCCACTACCTCAGAGGGAGGGGACAGTGGTGGGCCCACATGCACACGCAGCTGCAGAGGCTCGTGCGGCAGGGGGGTGGGCCCCACTAAGAGGCGTTCGCTGCCCAGATGCGAGCCCCACGAGACACGCTAGCGGCCCGCGCGTACGCGGATCGGGCCCGGGTCGACCTAGCCCGACCCGAACACGCTCTTCACCTTTATCCGCAAGATTCCCGAGGGCTGAACCTAGGGCACATAAATCGATGAGGGCTAGCTACTACCGACTGAGTCAAGGCCGGAGGTGGAAGGGAACACTGGTAAAAGTAAACCCTAAATCTAGTTGTTCATTGAAAAGCATTACTAACGGTAAGTACTGTTTGGGGTTGCCAAAATTTGGGCGATCGAACCGTTTATTGTTCGATCGACCTCGCCCCATCCTTAATCTATCGAAGGGAATAAGCTTGCAAATTGAAATGAAGCAAAGAGATTGAACAAGGAGAGGGATCGGGGTACCTTAGGATCGACGGTTAGCCGCGATTAGGGTTCGAACGGGTATCTGGATCGGTTCATGAAGTCCCGATTATGCGCAAAGGTTAAACCTATGCACTGGTCAGGTCTTAAAGAAGACAAGCGTGGACTCGCCAAGGCCGTCGAGCAGTTGGCCGCAACGAACACGCTATGGAGAACACGCCGCGTGTCTGCGAGTGACACGCGAGACGATTCCCGCGATGGAGATGATGTACCGCCGTTTGCTCTTTTGATCAGACAGTTTGGATTAGCCATCAGATCAGACGACAGGACTCCTAATGGTGCAGGTTGAGTGGACAACGCCATTTATGCATTTAATTAATTTAAATAATAATTTAATAAAATAATATAATTTTTGATTTTATTAAATAAATTTTATTTATTAAATGACTTCCAAAATTTTCCAAATATTAACCCCTAAATAATTGAGGGGTGAGGGTGCAACGACAAAGTCGGATTTTTGATTTGATGAGTATTTAATTTTTTCAATTTATGGATATTTAAATATTATTAAAATATTCGATGAATTTTCAACGACTTCCGATTGCCTTCAAAACATCACCCATAGCTAATTTGGGGGCAATGAGCACAATGTCGAAGTCTGATTTTTGATCTGAGGTTAATTTAGATAGGCTAATTTCTTGGATTTCTGGATTTTCCCAAAATTTAGGATTTAATCCATTTGACTCCTGATTTGGACTAGGTCTTAGTGGTGAACTCCTGATGACTTAATTAGAGCACTAAGATTGAGATTATGACCTAGATTAGTCATAATTAACTTGGGTAATAATATGGGTTGTTATACTACTGAAGGTCAAGATCAGTTCTAACTCCAAGCTCAACAACATGCACCTGATCTATCATACTGGGTTTTTAATACAGTAAGGCCAAGAATCTTTTTGAGATAAAGAAATTTAATAAAATAAAAGAGTAATATATAAGTATATCTATATCTATAATCTAAACCATTCATAGCAAAAGAAAGAAAAATGCATCCATCACAAAAAAAAAGAAAAATATTTAGAATTATAGTTATTACAAGCAGTTTATAAAATATTTGTTTAGCTTACTTGCGTTGTGCTTTTGCCTCAATTGTTACTTAGTTATAAATATTATATTTATAACTTATCCTCATCCCATTGTATGCTTACTTGCTCCCATGCTAGATAGATGTTTCATTTGGTTTAGAGTAAAATGGTGACATTAACGAATGCTTAATAAAGTACTTGCCTAAAATGTACTTAGACAAATTGTCTAATAAGATTTTTCTTTTATTGGCTAGGGCCCTAGCATTGTGAAACTGACAATATCAGATTTTGTTCAGTTTGAAGAGCCAGTGTCTGAGGAGGAGCCTTATTTAGAGGAGGTGCAGTAGCCTAGTGCAGAAGACTTCTAATTGCCTTTTTCTTCATTATGAGGACAAGTGATATTTTCATTTTAGTCTTTTAAACTTTAATTAAAGATGTAATAATACAGGTACTCGTGACTGTATTTACTTTCTGCATATTATTATTTTATGAGCTATTTCATTTTATTTCATGGTTGATGTATGGTGAGTACATGTAATCCTTACTTCTTATTGCTTCTGTACTATGTATAAATATATAGATTTAGTGATTGATTTTTATAAATATTATGTGCACATCCTTCTCCTATTATTGGATTGTGGACCTTACCTAATCTAATGATAAGTGAGGGATTTGCCAGAGTGACACTCTACTCCCTAGCCTAATGTTTACAGACTTAGGGAGCGGAGCGCCACAACCACGGTTTTGATTTACTCAGTAGTTGATGAGCTTGAGGTGGTTGCCTTCTCAATTAAAGGGTTGGGAGTATTAGGTTTGAGATTGATTCTATGGAAAAAAAGAAAGAGATAATTCAAGAATTAGAAATAAGAATGATTTCATTAATACTATGTTTGAAAACAAGTTTGGAAGTGCTAAAAGCAAATGATAAGGAATAAATACAACACTATTATAAAGCTAATACAATCATTTTTAAAATTTGGCAAAGAAGAGAATTTCAAAGCCTTGATAGATAGGTGGATGATAGTATCCTCTCTCTTACAAACTATTTTTAGATAAGCACATTCTCACCATTCTTCAGCATAGTTATCAAAGAGTTATTATAAGACTCTGAAGTGAATTGGATAGAGACAATCTATCATATGGAAGGCTTTAGATACTTGGTAGAGCTACTCCTTAGCCAACTGACGTAGACTATCCCCTCAAAATACTGGCGACTTGAGAATTTTGTTGAGCACATCTCCTCCTCTCGGTGATACTTCTATGTAAGCTATTCCAAACTTGAGTTTGTTTTGATAGTCTTCATCCCAATATTAAAAGAACATCTTAGTGTAAGGGTCTAAGTCTAATTTGTAACTCATCCTATGAAGAATTATTATTAATTAAGTTCATTATTGATATGATGTTTACTAACCTATGGCATGATTATTAGTGTTCTTATTTTACTTTTCAGTGTTGTTTGATTTAGATAAATGAATACTCACTTGATTTCGTTCTCTAAACCCAGCGCTCTAATACCAACTATAACGCCCTAGTGCTAAGTTAGCCAAGTCTAACCCTACAATAGGTGTTACCGCAGTACTTAACACTGAATTAGTAGGAATATAATTCACTAGTAAGTACTATGTAGCCAATAATCTTTTTGAGATAAGAAAATGCAGCAATTGAAAAGAGCTAAACATGTATAAGAACATCCACATCCATCATCCAAACTAAGCATAGTAAGAATGAAAGAAAATGCATCTATCACATAAAAGAAAGTAAAAATATCCCGAGTCTAAATTATTATAGACAATTTTTAAATGTTATAAAAATGTACTCATCTTCACAAATAAATGTAAAAGATGCAAGTCTTTAAGTGCTACTAACGGTCGGTACTGGTCCTAGCTCCAAGTTTCACGAAATGCTCATAATCTACCATATTTGGTAAATAATATGACATGGCACAACCAATAAAATAAAAACATGTTATTAGACTTAAAAAATCTAAGTACATTTTAGAGTCTCATTAAGTTTTATTTTAAGTTATACTGATATCACATTAGCCATTCACAATTATTTAAATAAGCGGAACATTAAGCGACGAAGGAGATGGATGTAAGAGTATGTAAGAATAGTAAAGTAAGTAAAGTATGTAAGATACTCACAAGTAGTTTTCTTTAACATGCATCAAGTATGTAAGGAGAAAATATAATATATAGTGGATAAACTACTAATGTGCATATAAAGCATAAAGGAATACATGAATATGTCCATTTGAAATTTTGCTAAGTAATATTAAAAGAAAGCAGTGTAAACATAAATAAAAGTAAGTAAAAAATATACACTGTAATAAGTATAGTAAGGACTGTAATGTAAGAACAATAAGAAGTACTATACAGTAAAGTAAAGTGAAATTCAGTCTCAAAGATTGAGTAAGCACAGTCTTAAGACTATGATAAATAATTCACAATCAATAAGATTGCGAGAAATGTAATACTAAATTATTTATCTTGTTTAAGGTTTTGTTCTGCAAGAAAAATTATAGAATAAAAGAGGAATTAATCATGTCTACTTAATTAAGTAAAATGGGGTTTCACATAACACACTATCCCCCTCCAAGATATGTGTGAACTCCATATCACTCCATAACATATCCTAGCATAATAGTCCACCATATAAAACTCATATATTTAATGTTTTAAGGTTTTACTTATGTACAATGTCTTAATGTATGTCCAATGTTGTAATCTCAAAGCATAGAATCATTCAAGAAGTTCAAGTTAATTGTAAGCCGTGTGAAATCCATTATTGTTTAATTTAGTTATTTATCCTATGATTGGGACTAACCAAGCCCCTCAATTGACTTAGATATTCATCAAATATTTAAATCAATTGATACATAATATCATATAATATTAATAAGGTTTTGAAAATAATGATTTGATTAATGTTTTATTTAGGTGAAAAAATAATTTATAGATATAGTTACAAAGTTACAAATAAACATCATATCCGATTACTAATATTACACTTATCTAAACTATCTCATACTCTATAAGCATTATTACATAGATTGTAGGATTTCTATGACTACTCTATTCAAACTTCTAAGTTAATATTATTTTCTAACATATTAAAGTTCTATTCTTATGAAAGTTCTTTCATATAACCATCTAGGTTATCTTAATCTTAGATATGACACTAGTGAGACAATTCAAATATATCCTTAGACTTAATGGTTTCACAAGACTACTAGTCAAATATGGTAAGACTTAAGTGTTGCTCTCACTTATGATACACTTACCTAGATTTAGCACTTAATTGCTTTCTAATCTAAACACCAAGCCTCTTCTCTTAATCCTAAGGTTTCAATTCTTAGCATTACTATCTCTAAATTCTTATGTTTAACTTCATTACTAATCACTTAAGAAAATTATAAGTGTATTATAACCTAAGACTACTTATGGCCTTAGCCCAATCACTAATCATTCTAATTAATCATAAGCCTCACACTTAGCATGAGATGGTCACCTACCCTACACTAGATAAGTTGTACTTAATCACTTAAATTGATCTCAAAGTTTTAGTGGGATGCACTAGTATTTTTAAGGCGGTTCCATCCTAACATCTTATGATTCATTTCTTAGTCAGAAGTGCTACACTAAGGTTTACTTAGTACTACCCTAATTAGCTCACAAGATCAACTCATATAATTGACATATAACTTCTCTCTCCTAAAATATTAGGGTTCAAACTAGGTTTATTAGTGCTAAGCCAATATAGGCTATTCTAGTTGTTTTCCTACTCAAAATACCGTCTAATGTTGAATCATGTCATAAGCTAAGCTTTTCTAAGGTATTCTAGGGTTTAGAAAGCCTATCAAAGTAAAACCTTAAGTTTGAGCATTTAATATTAATTTTTTCAAGCATCAAAAACTCACATTTTTCATTTGATGTCTAAATATTATAAGTATAGTGGCTACAAATTTCTTATAGTATAATAAGTATAATGACAATGAGTAGAGTCAAATCAGACATCAAATGACTAATTTAGGCCTTAATGACTTTTAATGATAGTTATAAAGCGATTAGCAAAATTAATTATCAAAATAAAAAATTACCTTCATATTAATGTCCTACATATTTTTATTATCATTTTGGTATATAATTTTAATATATTTGGAATTATTTGTTAAGAGATATTAAATTAATAAAAATTAAATTAAATATTTAATTAATTAGCTAATTAATCGGTCGATCCTTCCCACCGCACGGACTGGCTGCAGGCACGTCTTGAGTCATGACTGCTCCCATGCACGTGGGCAACTCGCATGCGAGAGCCCGACGAGTACCGAAACCTAGGAAGCTAAGGTTGACATATTCGCCACATACATAAGGTTTTATGATGCCTACTTGATATCAATAGAAAGCTAAGGCTGAGATCTATCGATTGGCATAAGAAACCATAAGTGGCGATGCATAGAACTTCAAATCTAAATTTCAAATTCATTGATTAGGTTTACTATTTAATACTGTTCTTATTCACGAAATGAGGGCCGATCGACCACAACCGAGTTTGATCAGAGCTCGTCAATTTTTTCTACCATCAGAAGAATAGATAAAGGAAATCTAATAAAGTAAATTGCGCAACAAGATGAGTGGAATAGATGAGTACCTTGGTTCCTTTCCAAAAACTAAGGTTTGCTAAAATTGACAGCTTCAGAAGTTCAAACTCCATCCCGACTCCCCAGAAGATAGCTTTCGTGGAATGTAGTGAAATGGAATGCTTTGGGGCCTTAAATGGCATAGGAGTGGAGCTGAAGAGGTGGCCATAGCACGGCATTGTACGATTCATGTGCAGCAATCATGCGCTGCATAGAAGACGGATTGTGACACGCTAACAATTGTCTGATATAATCGAGCAAGCATTGTGAAGCGATGGATGACAATAATTGAGCCTGCCATTTGATCAAACAACGAGTCAAGCGTTGTCAGCCTGATAAATGGAAATAATAAAATTTTAAATATTTAAATAATTAACATCTTTTTAATTAATCAAAATTAGATAACCAAACGAGCTCCAAAATATCTCCTAAATTCACTCTTAACTAATTTGAAGACGAATAACTCAAAAATGATGTCAGATTTTTAATTGAAGGTCAATTTAATTTTCTTAATTTTCTGATTAGTTAAATTGCTCAAAATATATATCGAAAATGAATGATCTCCAAATCGCACTAAATTTCAGGGGTTATCTCCTAATATTATTAGAAGTCTAATGATGGTATTTTAAAGCTAATTGGATTACCCAATAATAGGTTACAACACTATGGTTGCTACAATAGATATGTCCCATAATCCATCGAAACACCATTTGTTCTTCCCTTGATGATCAAATTGCTCTTTGCACCATAACACCCATCCATCACGCATGCGAACATCGAGAGCTTAAACGTGAAGGATGGGGGTTCATTTTGTTGGGATTTTCCAAAATATGTCCGACGCTATGGGAATTCATTTTCTGTTCATTTACTACATCAATGTATCTAATTCGCGTCCTATTTGTTTCACAATTATTCTATATTCATTCTACATTGATTTCTATTCATCATAGAGTTGCTTACTTCAATTAAATTCATAACATAGTATTTCAATTTAAATAAAAATACAAATTATATTTTATGAATATTTTGATCATTTTAAGTCAAAAAAGCTTGAAACTTGTACTTTTAGAATGTTTTGATGTGAGAAATTCAAATATACAATCAAATTTAAAGTTTGAGATTAAATAATTTTCTTAATTTTCTAGATATTTTAAATTCCTCAAAATAATCAAGAAACATTTTCTTGACCATTTTCCTACCAAATTTTCAAGGTTTGCTTCTAGTGAGGTTTGGAACCTAATGATGATAATTTATGTTCTAACTAAGTATGATTAACCTTGGTGACAACATTAGCTTGTTATAATCTTGAACTCTACTTGAGACTTAGTCGGATCTCTTTGGTGCCTTGGTAACTCAGCACGACCACTGATTAATAGATAGTGAAGCTCTTAAAGCTAAAGTATTTGTGAGGAGAAGATAGAGCTAATGAGGAGAATTAAGGCTTTGTGTGATCGCTAGAGGCTCCTGGGAAGCTAGGAAATTGATAAATAGAAGAACGAGAATTTTTTGATGGGTTTTTATAGAGTTTCCACTGGGTTTGAAATTTGTTACAGGGCATATAGGTTTCCTAAATTTGTTGACCCGGGAATCAAGGTTGAGAATCATCAAGTAGTAAACTACAATAAACAATTTAAAAATCAAACTTAGTAAAAATAAAATTATCCATCAAAATTTAGATCCAAATGAAATTAAAAGTTATATAAATTGTTTGATTAAAATAACATAATTTAAAGGGAAAGACTAAATAATGCAACTCCATCTCACACTTGATGCCCAGATCGACATTAGCTTCAAAATATGAAAATTTTTCCTTTTAGCTATCACAACCAAAAGTGTTTCAACAACTGCCAGTCAGGCATGAATACATATAGTATTCTAGAAGAATTAATTTCTAACATCCTATATATAAGGTGACAATAAACAGTAACAATAATTCAAAGGGAAATTGCATCAATGAGTTACAAGAGCTACAATTTGCGACATATGATACAATAATTAAAACTTACATTATTTGAAAACTTCCATAAGCACTGCATTCTCACAGAGATAAAAGTAATAAGCTAAGCAATATAATAAAAGTAAATAAACTCATCAAAAGTGCAATGTGACGACAATATCTTCTATTTGGGCCTAGAACTCTAAAGCATCATTAGAAGACATAGACATTAGCATAAATATTCTATGATGATATACAATTACCCATCCATAATTGTTCATAGTTTTCATTATAATTTAGCGGGTCTTTTCTCTAGATCTTCTACCCTTCATAATGGGTTAGATTCTTTCTTATTTCGTAATGGGTTGCTAGCAAACCTCAATATATATGTTCACACTAGTTTCTCTCTCTAAAGACTCTCATCATAGATATTTGTCATAAACATTTATTAAAAAGGCAAAACAAATGGTAGTTGTCTGATCTGAAATGAAAAAGGTGGAATAGCAGAGATCTTGCTTATCCGGTGTTCCATGTTTTTCTCGGTTTGCTGGATCTCCATTGTTTCATAATTTTAAAAATTAATTTCGAATAATCAATTTAATTAATTTCAATAATTTAAATAATTTATTTCCAATTATATTTTTGGCATAATTTCATACATTTAAGCTCCAAAAATTATGAAAATTTTATTCTCAAATTTCTCAAAAATTCCCAAATTTTTTATAAAATTAAACTTAACACCTTTAATTGATATTTTGCTCGATCTAAAATAGGAGATTAATAAAATTAATTGTACTTAAATTTGGATGGATTTTACATCGATTTTATGATCCTCAGCCTTGGTCTTGAGACAGCAAACTAGGGGCTAATTGTGGAGGTAATGGGCGAGGGTGATTCTCCTCTAAACGGAAAGGACTGTTCGTTACACGGCACAGTATATATGGTTTGTGAGCACCTTTGCTGTCTGATCTGTGGTTAAATAGGCGCTACGGCGCTAATTTGATCTGCATTTCCATCTCTGGTCCAACGCTTGGCGTCGTGGATCTCTGGTTCCACAATTTTAAAATTAACCAAATAAACGGTCTATTTAATAATTCAAATTCTTAAGATTTTTATTTAGCTAAAATTTCAAATAAATTGCATGTATTTTTCAGTTTTGTAAGTTCAAAATTTATAAAAATTTTGCACATTACATTTTTTAAAATGAAAAATCTAAATGTGCAAATAATTTTGGGATTTGAGATAAATTTTTTTTTTTTTAATTTTTCAAAGATTATTTATTTTACTTAAAATATTCAAAAAAACATTTCTTGAATATTTTTCTTTCAAATGCCTAAGGAATGATCTAATTAGTGGCCGGGGCAAATCATATTTCCATGAATGAATAATTTCACATTTCAATTGTAAGAGACGTTTTCAACAAAAAAATAAAGTAAAATACATTTTTAAATAATATAAATTAAATACAATTTCAATTGTCAACATACTAATTTACATATATAAAAGATGAAGATCTTTAAAAACTAATTCTTAAGTTTAGTCATGGCAGAGGAGATGGCATGATGCAAGTGCTTATGTCATGTATAATACAAGCAATGATATCATATATATATATATATATATATATATATATATATATATATATATATATATATATATATTTATGTGTATATATATATATGCAAATGCAAATGTATCTATGTATGCAGGCTAACCAAGGATAACTATGATTCTTTGTCAGCTCATCCAACTAGAGAGGTTATAGAATGATCTAACTGAGAGATCAAATATTAGAATCAAAGAAAATATGGATGTGAAGCTTAGGAAAAGTTTTTTAAACAACTTTAATTGGGGATTTGAAATCTAGATCAAATGACAATGACTAGCTAAGGAAGCACAAAGAATGTCCCTCCACCATGACAATTTGGCCAATGAATCAACATGTATAACTTGTAATTAGATAGCTTGATGAAAATGCGCATATGACTAATCAACCTAACAGACCACACAATAAAATGTTTCTATGAAGCAATATGACTCCAAGGAAATCTAAGGAAGGCTAGCCAGTGGAGAAATTATTGATAAGGAAAATGGAATGGTCTCACCATTTTTTAGATTTCTTCATTAATTGGCAAGATCATTGAGCGGCCTTCAAAGATAGATAGAGAATAGAATGAATGAATTGATTGATAATAGATAAATTCCATAAGAGAACGACCCCTAAAGAACCCAAGCAAATGAAGAAGCACACCACGTTGGGGGAGAGAAAGCTCCACAAAAGGACTTGAATACTAAGCATCACATATCAAAGCCAAATAAAAAAGGGATAATGTGCGTTGAGGAAGAATTAGCAAATTCATGATTTTAAAGGAAAGGTGAATCCATTTGTGTCAAAAATGAAGATCAGCCACCGCAACAAACAAAGTTTAAGCCCTAGTACGAGAACCATTTTCTGATGCTCAAATAATTGCCCTTAGATAATGCAAGGAGCTCATCATAATGAACAACACTACATTGACACTAAATAGGATGAACGATTTATAAATGGAATGGCTACTCAAAACAATTACAAACCAAACAAAATGGAAAAGTACAATGTAGTTGATCAAGCACCCAACACCGCAGACGGCTTGAGCTAGAAGGATGCAATTGTTATAATCATGATAATGAGCAACATGCCTAAACCTAAGTTATTGAAAAGTTATATTACTTGGCAACTTGATTAGGAATAAAAGGATTTTCATATAGATATAGAAAATTTACTTCATATAATATATACATACATACATACATACATATATATATATATATATATATATATATATATATATATATATACAATTTAATTGACTGAAAAAATGAGATAATTATTTAAACATCCAATTAAAAATCCGACTTCATTTTTGAGTTCATCACACCCAAATTTACTAAAGGTGAAATTTTGAGAATTTTGGAGAATATTTAATTAGTGTATTTATTTATTTTTATTTGTTATAATTATTTAATTAATTAAATTAAATAATAATTATTAAAATAAAGTATTCATTGGATTATCATTGGACGACGGGAGATCTACCATCCCAGAGCAAACACGAGATAGCCAGATCTGGCAGTTTGGGTCGTCTCTTGGTCCTACTAATCTGGTCAGACAATAACCGTTGATTGGGTGCCAGATCTGATCAGAACCGTTAAAAGTAAGATCGATGACCAAGATTTAATCTGGCTTGTTGTCCACATAGTCGACAGAGTGAAGCAACGCAACGAGTGATAAGGGTCACCAAAGCCACTATTGAAAATAAATCTATCACCGCAGCGGAAGCGGATTTGAGCGCTTGATCAAGGATCGGGGATTCATTGATAGTTACCAAGCAATATATGAAATCACAAACCCAACAATATAAAGATCACAGCACATACATGCATCTAAAATTACAAGAACATCCAAAGATAAAGATTTACGTGGAAAACCCAAAAATGAGAAAAATCGTGGAGTCACACCACACAAAAATTTTCACTATGCAAAACAAAGAATATAGAGTTATAAAGAGCTTCACCTTTTTAAGAAACACTAATTATTACTCTAGAATAAAGGAGAGAAGAAACAACAACCACCTAGATAGGATTTCCTTCACATGCAAGAGCTCCCTTGCACTGCTGATATATTCCTTAGGGTTCCTCCTAGATAGCAACCAAAACTTTGCCAACACATGCAATAGCTTAGGAAACTCCTCCATAAGTTTTTCTTAAGTATCCAGCTCAATTTTGGACCTTAAATAGTTCAACTTGAACTAGAGTTGAAATCTGCCAGGCGTTACAGTGCACCATAGCTCATAAGCCTTGGATAGTCAGGTGCCAGGACACACTAAAGCGCCCTGATCTTGGATTCTCTAGAGCTGGGGCGCACTACAGCGCGTGCCGAGGTGTGTAGTAACACCATGCTCTCTAGAGCTGTGGCTCCCAGTCTTTGCTCCCATCCGGTTCTTCCTTTACCTGGTAAATCCATTTGTTTTGAAGAGCTATCTTCCCAATCGGTAGAGATGCCAACTCCCATGCCCTAATTGGCATGGCTGATGCCATTTCATCATCCATGGAAACCTCCCACTTAATTGAATCATTCAATTGAAGTGCCTCTTCAAAACTTCCTGGTTCACCACAATCCATTAGTAGCAGATAAAACAAAGAAGTAGTGTACCTCTGTGGTAGTCTTGTGACTCTTATAGATCTCTACAATATGAGTGTTTGTGGTTTAACATTAATACCCTCCTGAGTATCTTCATGAACATGTTCATCTGGCTCAATGCTGCCATCTTTCTCTATGTGCTAGGGCTCACCATCTGAAGCATCCTTGGAATCAGTCTTGACTCCAATACAATCTATGTACATTTTACTTTCATTAAAAGTGGCATCCTTACTTTTGATGACCTTCTGGTTTTGATTGTCCCAAAATTTGTATCCAAACTCACCCGTGCAATATCGAATGACTGTGCACTTGATAGCTTTATCGTCAAGCTTATTCTTAGATTCTGCATCAATATGCACATATGATGAGTAGCCAAATACCTTGAGGTGGTTCAGTTTCACCTCCTTTTTGCTCCAAGCCTGCTCGAGAATCCCTTTATTTATGGGTAAGGAAGGTCCTCGATTGATTCGATACACCACCGTGTTAATGGCCTCAGCTCAAAACTACTTTGGGAGACCCACATGCAATCTCATGCTCCTAGTTCTTTTTGTGATTATTCTACTCATTTATTTTGTAACACTATTTTATTGAGGTGTTCTTACAACAATAATTCCCCCTTGGTACCTCTCAAGGCACAAAATTCCTTGAACTCCCTATCACAGTATTCTTCGCCATTATTAGATCTCAAGCATTTAAGCTTCAATATAGTCTCCTTCTCTACCAAAGCTAGCCACTTTCCAAACATATCAAATATGTCAGATTTATTATTTAGAAATTAAACCCGTACATTCTTTGTATGGTCATCAATTAAGATGATGAAATATGTAGCTCCACCTATAGAAAAGGTAAGAGCTGGCCCCCATACATCTGTATACACCAACTCGAGTTTTTTACTTTTCAGCTTTCTTCCAACTTTGGAGAATGAAACCTTTTTTTGCATGCCCAACACACAATCTTTACAAAAATCTAAGTCTACTAACTTCAGTCCTTGGAATTTCCCTATGAATGAAGGGATTTCAAACCCCTTTCACTCATATGGACAAGCCTCCGGTGCCAAAGACTTGCATCTATCTATTTTACAACTACAATGGAATCAGACACTTTATTGATCATGTAAAGTGTACCATCCATATTTCCTTGTGCAATAATGAGTGCACTCTTGGTAACGTTCCATGAGTCCCCTACAAAGCATGTATAATAGCCCCCCTGGCTAACTGACTCACAGATATAAGGTTCCTCTTTAGACATGTCACATGTATAATATCTCTAAGCTTCCAAACTGCACTGCTTGGTAGCTAAACATCCACATCACCTCTAATAATAATATTGCATGCCTTATCATCACCAAGATATACCTTACCCAAGTCAGCCTTGGAGTAAGTCTTGAAGGCACCCCTCTTAAGAGTGGTATGAAAAGATGCGCCCAAGTCCACCACCCAGAACTCCATGTTGACAAGTGAGAGGATCAATGCATCCTGATCCTCTTTAGCTTACACATTCATAGTGGGGCACATAACCTTGCCTCCACAACTTATCTTCTTTAGGGTAGGGCTATCCTTCTTGAAGTGACCTGCCTTACCACAATTCCAGCAATCCAGCTTTTCTTTTCTGGGTCTTGATTTTCCTCATCTAGACATAGACATGTTTTGTTATGTATTTGGTCTGCATGTCTTCTTCTTATTATAGCATTCAACACTGAAGTAGATACGTCCCTGTGGGATCTCTTATGTACCTCTGTATTCAGTAATAGCCAAACAACATTATTGAATTTCAATGACACATTTCTTGACAAATTACTAATGGTTGTAACCATCCCATCCAAACTATCTAGCAATGATGAGAAGAAAAACATAGCTCAAACCTTGTCATCAAACTTGATGTCCACCGAACACAACTGGCTTGCCACAATGTTGAACCTATTGAGATGTTCAGTTACTGAACAGCCATCTATCATCTCCATATTGAACACTCTCTTCATCAATAAAACATTGTTATAAGCTGAGGGATTCTCTTGCATTCTTATCAAGGCATCCATAATATCTACAGTATTTTTCTCATTAACAATATTAAATACAACAAAAGAAGACAATGATAAAGTAATCAAACCCAAGGCGATTCTATCAAGAACCTCTCATTCTTCATTAGTCATAGTCACTAATTTTTTGTCGGTTCCTCTTAATGGCTGATACAATTTCTTTTGGTAATGCAAATCCTCTATTTGCATTTTTTAAAATGCAAAGTTCATGCCATTGAACTTCTCAATATTATGTCGCATCTCATCATTCATTGCTCCCACTCAAACAACAAACCCTTAAATCAACAAGAAACATATCTCTCTAATATTACTTGTTGAAAAAAATTGAGCACCACAGTAGTAGCTATTTTGAGTGCTTGATCAAGAATTGGGGATGCATTCATGGTTACCATACAATATACAAAATCATAAACATAGTAAGATAAAGATCACAACACATGCATACATCCAAAACCATGAGCACATCCAAAAATAAGAATTTATGTGGAAAACCTAAGAATGGGAAAAACTACGGAGCCGCGCCATACAGAAATTTCCTCTATAAAAAATGAAGAATACAGAGTTACAAAGAGCTTCACCTTCTTAAGGAACACTAGCTCTCACTTTATAATGAAGGAGAAAAGAAGCAGCAACCACCTAAATACAATTTCCTTCACATGTAAGAGCTCCCTTGCACAGTTGCCATCTTCCTTAGGGTTCCTCCTTCATAGCAGCCAAAACTTTGCCAACACTTGCAATAGCTTAGGAATCTCTTCCATAAGTTTCCCTTAAGTACCCTGCTCAATTTTGAATTCTAAATAGTTCAAAATACCCCTCAAATAACTTAGGGCATAATTGAATAGGAGCTAAAACCTACCGAGCCTAAGGCAGCCAGGCACCAAGGCCCACTACAACACCCTACTCTCAGATGCTCTGGCGCTAGGGCATGTGACAGTGCATGTTGAGGCGTGCTGTAGTGCCTTGCTCTCGGGACTCCTATAGTGCCTTAATCTCTATATGCTTCCGCTGGGGTGCGCTACCGCACCCTAGCCCTTGGACTCCATCCGTTAGAGAATGCTACATCATGCTGGTCTTAGTTTGCTGGCCGCCATGGTGCACTACGACGCCCCCCTCTCGGGTGCTAGACACCATGGCACGCTACAGTGTACGACAGCATGTTGTGGTGCCTATGCTGTGACTAAACTTCCAACTTTGTTTTGAATTGCCTCGAAACCTCCCAAAAGCTCATTGAAGCTCCATTATCATCTCCATGATAATCTGAATGGTCTCCTCAACATAACAACCACTACTCCACCTGCTCAAGACTGGGCCAAACCTCTCCTAAGGGCCTGTTTGGCGAGACAATCATGAACATAGGTGTTGCCGAGGCTTAACTATCTTGTGTGAGCGAATCGATCAGACGGAGCTAATGGAAAGCGAATAAGTGGTACTACCATTCCCTAGCAATTTTAGCTTCATTTTGTGTTGTGTTGATTTGTTTACTTATTGCTTAACCCTATGTATCATATGCTTTGATCAATTGAACTTGGGTGAGCTCAATTGATCTGCAATCAACCTGAGACTGTACAGTGTTGTACAATACTCATGCCGAGTAACCGTTATAATGAACTAGTGGCGCCCAGATTAGTGCCTAAGATTCATAGGGTTGGCCACGACCTGGATAATGTGCTGGAAACTCGAAGGACCCGTGAGGAGTCATGTTGAGGGAGCAATCTCCCTCCACACTTGATTCTAGTCCTAAATTCAAACTCACCTAAATCATGACAATCCGAGCCATTAGAGTTAGGGCTTCTATATGCCTTAGGTAGATTACATCTTCAGCTTCATTTTGATATATGGCTTGCAGGCTAAGGAGCACCGTATTGATGGGATTTTGATGCTCTAGGTCCCCTGCTATTGGCATCCTGATGAAAAGATGAATAGTGTTAGGTGGGTCAATCGGACCCGCGCGGCACTATCTTCGGGCCCTTGCACACGAGCTGACTGTGTACGTGTTGCAGCCACAAATTGAGGCGTCATGCGTGCGTATGAAGGAATTTTTGTTAGCAAATATTTAATTTAATTTAAACTAATTTTTAAATACTTAATAACTTTTTAATTAATGATTCAAATATGCCAATGTTATATCTCAAAGTGATCAGAAAAAATGAGGAATTTTTTGGTTATATTAGTTTCTCAGTTTGAATAGTATTTTCACTAATGACATTCTAAACCCTAATTAATTTAGGTTAATGCCTAATTAGGTGAATTTAGCACCAATTTAGTCCTACATACAGTCATTTTACTCACTATACTATAAGGAAGGTAGATTTATTGGCTTAAAATTTATTTGATGCTAAATAAGTGATTTGGTTTTTAGGAGCTTAGCCTTATGATAACTTTGGACCTTAAGTCATGATTTAGCTTATTAGGACCATAGAACCCTAAGAGAAAATAGCTTGAACCATTCCTTGCATTGTTGAGCTTTAGATAATAAAATATAGTAGAGGACACTTTAGACAACCTTGTAGCTGCTAGCCTTGCCATTTGAGTAAAAAGGCTATGTTAGGTAAGAGAATGAAGTAAGGGTTGAATAGAATTGAGTTATGATTGGTTAATGGGGTAGACTAGTTAGTAGGGGGCTAGAACCTTAAGTTGTATGTTATAATTATAAATAGATTTATATCTAGATGAAGGCTTAGGATTAGACTCCTTTTGAAATTATCAATTAAAGGAAGTTAGCCTCAGAGAATTGCAAGTGTTAGTAAAGAAATAATTAGATTCAAATTAGCTCAAACCATTAGGGAACCTTTTGAGAAAACTTTATGATCTTAAGAGAGATAACTTAGAAATAGCTATAGACTTACCTTTTAATAGATGAATTACCTGTGAGATCAAGAACCCTATAAGTCCTTGAGGGATAATGAACCTTAGATTTTCAATTCATTTCCTTAAAATTGATTTTACTTCCTAATGTTGGAATAATATTCAAGAAGGAGGCCTTAAGAATCTTAACTATAGATTAGGATGGGTAGTTATAACTATGGAGCCTTGTACCCTCAATGGTTATGCTAACGCTGAGGTTAACATGATTATGGTGAATACTGTCACCATGTGACAGGCCACCCAACTATAGTTGAGTCAGGTATGAACCCACCTTAATTGGGAGACTTGTCACTTGAAGCTAAGAGTTATGCATCAAATTATCAAAGTAGCAGAAGTAAGTAAAAGTGTAACATCCACATCCATAGCATAGTAAGGATAAAGTAAAGACAGTAACTCAGCTCAATATGAAAATGCACAAAGTAAATACATCAAGAATATTTAATTATTACAAATTGAGTTTAAATGAAAGGAACACTCATCCTCAAAAGCTGGAGCAGGAAGGTCCTCCTTCTAACTATGCTCCGCTCCTGAAGCAACCTCCATGAACAGCTCTGAATCTGATATTGTCAGTATCATAATGCTAGGGCCTCAGCCAAGAAAAGAAAAACTTATAGTTAGACAATTGTCTAAGCACAATTTAAGATGATTTAATGAACTACATATTTTAAGATATCACATTTTACTAATACAAGTATTTAAAAGGTGCAATAATAAGAATAAGATAGTTATAAATAAATCATTTATAATTAAGCAAAATGAAGTATGTAAAATCGCATACCTCAACCAGAAGCTACAACAAGGTTAGCAGTAAACATATAATAATTGAAAATACTGAAAGAAAACTCATCCTAACATGCTTATGATCATTTGAATACATACTGATTTATAAAATAATAAAACATTACTGAAAAGTAAAAGCAAAATGAAACAAAACTAGCATCTTAGTATATGCAAGTAGCTGTACTGAAAATGAATTGAAAGCGAGCAGAAAATAGTAAATCATATGCATATATATAGCTTGACAAAATGAAGCCACTAGATTGAAAAAGTTTAATATATATCATCTTAGCCAACCATAGAGCTAGGTCTAACAAAGAATAAAAAAAAGAGAGATGTGCCTAAATTAGGACTGCCATAATAAAAACTGGCTAAATGAAGCCACTGGACAAAAAAGTCTAACATATATCACCCTACCCAACCATAGAGCTAGGTCTCATTAGACTATAGAAGCAGACATATATCATCTTGGTCAACCACAGAGCTAGGTCTAGTCTATTATATTACAAGAGAACTTAACTGAATAAGCAGACTAATTAGAACACACTCTATTGAACTGAGCACTGAAGAGCTGAATGAACTGATTGAACTAAATGAACTGATTTATAATTAAATGATATTTATGCATTCAAATTTACATGGGATACTCACCAAATATCCAATGTTCAACTAATATGTTCAAGGTTTAAAACTCAAACACAAGGTATACGATACAACAATATTCAAAGTAAGCAAGAGACTCAGCTAAATATATGTGATATCTACTGTTATCTAATTTAGTATATTTTATTAATTTTGAGATAGTACAAGCTTAGGATCTCCAATATCTAACTATCCAGTAGAATCTTAGTTCTATGACCTTAAAGTTAAATATTAGAACTTAATAAGTTCTAATTCATAATAAAAAATGACAATTATGAAAAATTAAATATTTAATCAGCAACTTAATTAATGTTTTTTGATAACCCAGGCTCAAACCTTGGTTTAAGCAAATCAAAATTTAAGGATTTAAGGTTTAAACTCCAAAATGGGGTTTAGACTCTAAATCACAGGTACTAACTTTTAAGGATCTTAGTTTCACACCCAACCATATTCTAAATATAGAAAATCTTAAGAGCTGAAAGATTATAGAAATTATAATCTTATATGGAATGACTGAATCTATAATTATAAGATTAAATAATCAAATAAGAACTTATGAATCTAAGATCTAAATTCAATCCATAGAATAATTACATTATTCTATATGTTGAATAAACCTAAACCCACTAATAGAATTCCAAAGGATTTAATCGATAAGGATTTTAAGAATAAATAGTTCCATATGTTAAAGAGGATTTATCTAATGAAAAACTATTAAGGATCTAAGATCTAAGATTTAGATCAAAAAGTCAGAGATCTTAATTTAAGATTAACTTAAGATTTTCATTAAGCTGTTTACTTATGAATAATTACACAAATTTAATTAAATGATAGTTAGGTATCTAAAATTGAATTCATGAGATTCTACTTGATTCATTTTAGTAAATTTTTAAGAAGGATTAAGATAACTTTAAGATCTTAATAATTACTTAAGTTCATTTTAAGAGGAAACTAAGGTTTAATGATTAGGATTCATAATAGATTATAAGAGCTTAGGAAAGATTATAAATCATTTCAATACTAATTTTAAACATTTTAATGATATTTTTAAGGTTTAAGAGCTCGTAAACCAACTTTTGATCAAAATGATCAAAATACCCTTCCTAAAGTTTAAATTAAGATTTTAAGATTTAGACATCCAATACGAAGGAGGCACTGGATCACCGAATGGTTACTTTATGGATTTAGCCTAAGTGCAAATGCTTAGAGTTTACTATGAGTAGTCAATTCTCCTCATAGGGACCACCAAACAAATGAATTTTAATCCCTACACCATCAGTGAGGTGAGGAAATTGAACCCCCAAGGTTATGAGGTATGGGATGCAGCTGGTAGCTGGGTCCTTACTCAGACTCAGCTCCAGAATCAGTCGCTAGCTCGATCGATTGATACGATCGATCAAAGTAGCCCAGACACTGGTGATGATCATAATAGGTTTGATTGTCCCATAAGAGAAGGTTTACATTGGATTTGGGTTGAATTGGACCCTAGAGTTCAATGGGGTAATTTCAACCTCACCGAGCACTAATGCCATCTAAACAGAAAGCAACTATTGTTTGGACTGGATCCATTCGATCTCAAACACACATGTAGACATCCTAGGGTGCTAATGGAATCTAGATGACATCCAAATGTTATTTTAAAGTAATCAATTGAACATCGAGCCCACACGACTCAATAAGAATAGGCTAGTACTTAGTAATGGTGAAGGCAGAGACATCTGAGGGGAAATTAAAGTGTGCTAGAGCATTCAAATGACTTGAGGACTAGCACAGAGAGTTTGAACACAAGACATAACCTAATATCAGTGGTACGCAGTAGCTGGGATCACTAGAGGTGCCGAGAGCTTCAAGGAATCAAATTGGAAGATTGAGGTATCCTAGTGAGCAAAGGGGCTCACTATGACTTCAAGGAAGTATTTATAGGTAGTGGGGAAGTCTAGGAATAATTACCATGGCTAGGAGCCATGGCTTAGGTTTGGCCCAAGGGAGTGGTAAGGATGCAATGGCTGAGGGCAATTTAGAGATAAGGTAGCTGATATACCGATGAGCTCGATGGCATAAGAGGAACACTAGGCTATCATGTACTACAACAAGAACTGCTATAGGTTGGGCTATCAAGGGGGGCCAGGAGCATGAAGGACAAGCAGGGGATGAAGGTGAATAGGATTCGGGGTGCTATGGGCCATCTGATGGATCGACCATTGGTTTCAAATGGTCCTGATGCTCCCCGGGATAATTACTTAAACCTATTGGCGACCCATCATTGGATGCGAGAGGATGATCCATCGGCAGAGATTATATATCAGTGCAACTTGTGTACGCCATTGGATGGGACGTGCCAAGATGCATGATGGAGCGTCCATTAAAGGGAGAGCATGTGCCGCTGTCGGGACCCCGCAGCGGATTTGCCGCGGTCCTGATAGCAAATCCCATATTTTATAATATTATATATTTAATTTAATTAATTTTAATAATCTTTTAATTAATATAATTAATCTTACTAATTTTAAATCCAAATTAAAATGAAATGAGCTCAAAAAAATCTCAAAAATTTACTTATAGCTAATTATGGTGCAAGGAATTCAAAAATACAATCATATTTCAATTTGGGGGTCAAAATATTTTTGCTAATATTTAGGATCCTAAAATAGGCAAAAATAGCTATGTTGCCCAATTGAGCTTCGATTGATCATAAACTTATAGGGTTATGTTTGAATTACCAATTGAGTATAATAGAATGAAAATCAAATCTTAGTTTAGCTAAAATTAACTTGGATTAGTTAGAGCAACAATTAGGGTTCCTACAATAAATGATTCTTTTATCTCTATAAAATTATATTTTTAAAATTATTATTTGGCATTATATAAGTATATATTTTGCTATAATTGACTAAGGCATATGCCTTAAGTCAATTAGAGGTTCAATTGACCCCAATCATTAAAGAAGATAACCAAATTAGACAACAAATAGATATCACATGTTTCGTATTTAATTTGGCAAATTCCTTGAAATGCAGCAACACTTTGAAAACCTTTTTAAATTTATCATAACTCATATGCATAACATAAATTATAAATTAAATTGAGAAGCAATTTCACTCAGGGTGGATTAGTCTACACAAACATTATTGAGCCAGGGTTGTCTATGAAGTGATCAAGAGACTACACATGTCCTAGAGAGGGAATTGTGGTTACATAAGAGACCTCAATACATACAATTGGGTAGATGTACCTAACTCCTCATTATTTTGTGTGAGCTCGCATAACAAAACATAAGGCACTATAATAATAAAAAATATTTACAACTTACAATTTACATTTATTTACTACAATTCAACTTTACTTTATAACATCCTTACTTTGCCTTTAGATTACTAGAATTTACTTTTACAGCTCATACTTGAATATTACTATTGCTTAACCAATCTCTTGCAGGGAAACATTGTGTATATTAGTACACCTACTAGAATTTTCTTATATTTGTTAGTTTCTTTTATTTCCCTTATAAATGCATTATGCACCTTTATTATTGCTTTCTAAATGTGATATTCTCTAACTAAAAAGTATTTAGACATTCTAAAATGTGCTTAGACTTATGTAAGTTTAACCACTTTTTCTTTTATTGATTGTGCCCTGTCATATTAAAAACTAAAAATGATAGACTAGGAGCTTGGAGTTGAGCTAGCATGTAAAACTGGAGTGGAGATAGAGGATTAGGAGCAGATCAAAAGATTTTATCAATTTTTATATTTATTTTTTTCATGTGATGGTGACTGTATTTTACTTATTGAAATGTTGTAATGTTAGTATATTGGACATTTTATTTATTTTTAATATAAGATGAATATTTTCTTTTATTTTCTTAGATGAATATTTTGGTTATATATGTCACTTTGTATAAAAATGCACATATATTTCCTATCTTATCGGTCCTTTGCCTCTTGTAGTACCTAATAGTTTCATGTTAATCTAGTGTTAAGTACTATAATAATGCTCAATGTTGGGTCTGGACACCTAATCCGACATCGGGTCATACAGTTGGTAGTAGAGAAGTATAAGATAAGGGATAGATGCATAAAGGATTACCATTATAATCACATTAGAGTTAGTTAGGAGTGAACTAGTATCATTAGTAAATGAGTTCATTAAGTAGGGTTAATGAGAGTTAATGATATTAAATAGATGGCTAACCATGAGATGAACTTGAAATATTATAATTAACTATTCTATTTGTACTAGGACAGTAAACATTAGCACTACACCAAATTTGAAAGATCATTCCATGGAGTGTCCCCAACATGAGCGGAAGTCCTTAACAAGATGCTCAAGTACTCTATTTAGTTGAAAGATCATTCCATGGAGTGTCCCCAACCTGAGTAGAAGTCCTTAACAAGATGCTCAAGTACTCTATTTGTAGAGGCAGTGATCTTGCCCCACTAGCAAGAGAATGGCTTCATAGAGTAACTGACGCATTTTATGCTATTAGAGTTCTAGACTATACATGTTCCAAATACTGGATCAACTCTTAGAAGAAAGTACTGAAGACTAGTGGAATTGTACTTACTAAGAAATATCAAAGGAAGGCAGGAGACATCATCATCCACCTGCCTTCATAGATTTTTACCATCTTTTTTTTACTAAGTTTGGCAAATGAGTGTAATTTTGACATTAGACCGACTATATCATTATTTTATTTGTTTCAAAATATTCCATCTTGTACTCAAAAGAGTTAGTCAAATAAATTATCATTTCCTTTCCTGATTTATTTTCTTTCTTCACCGTTACAAGAATAAATCTCGATTCAAATCCTTCTTCCACCCCAGTCATGATGGTAATAACAATCGAGCCCTTCTCCATTGCTGAAGAAATAAAAATAGTAGTGGAATTGGTGAAAGTTCTTTTGAGGACTCAGACTCAAGAGACATATAGGTCTCTGAACCCACCTAACCCTCAAGTTATACAAGTTAATTCTAATGTAGCACCTGAAGTTATTGTGGATGGATTTTTACATGCATTCCTTCACCTATATCCTCCAAGATTCAATGGATCTGCCACTCCAACTGAGGTAGTCAATTGGTTAGGAATAGTTGGAAAGAATCTGCTAAGTATAAGATTCCTTGACAGAGAAGAAGTTCATATAACTGATAACCTGTTAATTGAAATGGTAGAATTTTGGTAGGAAAGTGAGCTAAACTCCCAATTCGCTGGGCAAGGTTTATAAGACATTCCATGGGAGGAATTTGAAGAAGCATTTAGAGAGGAATTTGTTACACGATATGCTCAAATCAATATTAAGGATGAGCTAATCCAGTTAACTCAAGATGACAAGTTAGTGTAGACTTATAAGATGGATTAACCAACCTGCCTAGAGAATTTCAAATGCAGCTATGAGGTATCAGAAAGGGAGAGCAAATAATTAGCCTATTGTTGTGCCAATGGTATATGCCTTGACACCAATAATAACATCTGAGGATAACAAAGTGGTGTTTGGTATGTACTTAATTTAGTGTAATTTATTTCATTTTTATTGCATTCTTTTATAATTACCCTAGATAGTAAATTGCTTAATTTTTTACAAATTAGGCACACTCTATATTAAGAATCAACCTTATGACAAGCTTTTTGATATGGTAGCAAGCCACTATTTTGTGTATGATAAATGTGCCTTAGCATTAATCCTCCAATAATATAGAATAGGTAAATCGATGCATGTATTAATGCCATAAGGAGATAATATGAAAGCAACAAAATTTTGTACATTGGATATGCCTATTGGTAAACAAACATATGAGGCAAAACTCATAATAATGCCAATAACAAACTTTGATTTAATCTTGGGAATGAATTAGCTGAATCAGCATAACTCAATTATTGACTGTAATAAGAGGAAAGTCAAGATAAAAGTAGAAAGAAATTCGATATCTTCATTAGAAGGTTAGGCATTGTTATGTTAATGATTAATACAATAGAAGCCAAAAGGATACTGAGTAGAGGTTGTGTTGTTTACTTGGTGACCATGATATGTGAAAATAAGGAAGAGAAACCTATGGAAGAAATAAGAGTTGTAAGATAAATTAGGGATATCTTTACCCATGAGTTGCCTGGATTACCTAGAGAAATTGAGTTTTCAATTGAACTAATCCCTGAACTCAACCTCGATCAAAGGCACCCTATATAATGGCACCAAAAGAATTACAAGAGCTAAGGGAGCAGGTATAATAATTATTAGATAAAGGTTTTATAAGATCTAGCATGTTCCCTTGGGGAGCCTCAGTTCTGTTTGTGAAAAAGAAGGACGTATCCATGTGAATGTACAAAGATTATCAGGAACTAAATAAGGTTATCGTTAAGAATAGGTATCCGTTGCTAAGAATAGATGATTTATTCGATCAACTAGCAGGAGCTAAGGTGTTTTCAAAGATTTATTTGAGATCATAGTACTATCAATTCAAGGCTAAAGATGAAGTCATACCCAAAACTACATTTAGAACCATGTATGGACACTATGAACTCTTGGTCATGTCCTTTGGATTAACCAATACACCATACATATTTATGAACTTAATGTAGAGAATTTGTAAGCCATATTTTGATAAGTTCATCATAGTATTAATAGATGATATCTTAATCTACTCTAAGACTGAGGAAGAACATGAGAATCATGTTAAATCAGTCCTAGAGTTGTTGAGAGAAAATAAACTTTTGTGAAATACTCAAAATGTGAGTTTTGGCTATAGTTTGTGGCATTTTTAGGCCACTTTATTGATAAAGAAGGAATAAGAGTGGATTAGAAGAAGATTAGTGCAGTTCAAGAGTGGAATCAACCCAAAATAATAATAGAAATCAAAAGTTTTTGGCTTAGCTGGATACCACATAAAATTTGTAGAGGGATTTCTCATCTTGCAAAACCTCTAACAAAGCTAATACATAAAGAAGTAGTTTTTGTATGGAATCAAGAATGTGAGAAAGCATTCTAGCTATTAAAGCAAAGACTGACTACTGCTATAGTACTAGTGTTACCATAAGAAGGGAAGATTTTTCAAGTTTACACTAATGCTATAATGTTGGGAATGGGATGTATCCTAATGAAAGAAGACAGAGCAAAGCTTATGCTCTTAGAAAAATAAACCCAATGAAGTAAACTATCATGTATACAACTTAGAATTCACAGGAGTAGTTTTTGCGTTAAAAATTTGGAGTCATTAGATTTAAGGGATTATGTAATAAATATTCACAGATCATTGGTGTCTCAAATATATTTTATCACAAAATAAAATAAATTGTAGAAAAAGAAGATGGTTAGAATTAATATATAATTAGGATTTGGAAATCTAATATCACCCTGGTAGGGCAAATGTAGTTACCGATGCCTTAAACATGAAAACAACATTATCATCTATTATTACAATTGATGATCTAGTAGAGGATTTTGAAAGGCTGAGGATTTTGTCAATTAAAAGAATTGATTTGTACAACCTTCTAACATTATGTGAAGCTCAACCTACCATAAAGTTTGGAAAAAACTATAGAAGCTCAAAGAGAAGATGATTATTATTCTAAGCTCAGATCAGATATTGAAAATGGTCATAGAAATGTTTTGCAAATAAAGTATGGCAAAGTAATTCACTAAGGAAGTAGGATATGGGTATTAAAGATAGTGTAATTGTAGTACTAGCTGATGCACACAATTCATGGTACATGATTCATCCTAGAAATAACAAAATGTACCAAGATCTCATGCAAACATTGGGCAAGAAATGTAGAAAAGCATAGCTGATTTTGTAGCCAAGTGTCATTGTTGTAGTTTAGTAAAGGCTTAACACCAAAAGTCAGGAGGACTCCTTAAATCATTAGAGTTTTTCAAAGAGGAAATGAATGGATATATTTATGGATTTTGTAGTGGGTATACCTCATGGTAAAATAGGTGCGAATGCAGTATGGGTGATAGTTGATAGATTGACTAAGTCATCTCACTTCTTACTTATCTAACAGATGGACTTTGTTAAAAATTTAATTAAAACATATATCAAGGAAATTATTCATTGCATGGAATCCTTATGGTAATTGTTTCACATCGAGATTATCTCATTTATGGCAAGCCATTCAACAATACTTGGGAACCAATATAGAATTCAGCGCAACATTTCATCCCTTGATAGATGGTCAGACAAAATGAGTTAATCAAAATTTGGAAGATTTATTACATCTATGCAATTTAGACTTTGGAGGAAAATTGGAAGAGCATTAAGCCTTAATAGAGTTCGCTTATTATGATAATTTCCAAACCAGAATATGCATGTCTCTTTTTGAAGCACTTTATGGCAGAAGACACACCCCTAGTATGAACTGAAGTGGAAGATGTGCAATTATATGGATCAAAATTGATAGAAGATATGAATAAGAAGATACATTTAATAAAGAAGTGGATGTTAACACCTCAAGATAGATTAAAGAAGTATCATGATGCTCGACATCGTCACCTGGAATTTCAAGTTGACGACATAGTCTATGTAACAATGCGAGTGTTGTTACTTGGTTTCAGACATCTAGATTAGGTTAAAACTATCACCAATAGACTCCTAATAGCATTAGGAGCCTACATCTAATATTTGGTGCAATTTTGAGGTTGTTCATTTTGAATGCATATTTTGAGGCAATTTGAATATATCTTGGATATTACCTATTTTAATTTGACCTCCAAATTAAAATCGGAGTTATCCATTGAACTTGTCACCCCCAAATTAATTAGGGGTGATACTCTGGAAATTTTTAGAAGTCATCAAAATATTCAGAATATTTTAATATTATTTTAATGTTTAGAAAATTATGATAATTAAATTGATGTCCAATCAAAAATTCAACTTTATTTTTGAGTTTCTCACATTCAGTGAATTTTTAGAATTTTTTGGAGCTTGTTTAATTTCCTTATTTTAATTAATTAAAATTGTATAGTTTATTAAATAATTAAATAAATTAACTAACTTATTAACCTAACCTAACGGCATCTCTGCCGAGTGGAGATGGATCCACATCGTCCATCCACACTTCACGGAGGATCGTGCGATCAAAATGCTTCCAGGTCGATCACTGTGCATCTTCCCATCATACCCACAATCACGTGAGTACAACTGGGATGCTGGCCATTAACAGACCTGAAATACGTCTGCGCTTACATGCAAGTGTACGTGGTCTGAAGTAATAAGTAGAAAGTTTGAGTTTCCAGGATTTATCAAACCACAGAGAATTGGATGTTTTGTTACTAATGTATATCTATGATCACTAATATTTAAGCTATATGTGTATTGATTGGAGTTGGTTCCTGAACAAGCACGACAACTCTTAGTATAAAATAAGTCAGATAAAAGGAAGAGGAGAGTTGAGTTTCTCCCACATTATATGATAGATAACTTATGCATGATGATTCCTCAAGCATTCATCTTTTATTTACTTAAATTTTTATCAAGTGCATATTGTCCTTCTTTGAGTTTTACCTCGAAGATTTCCAAGTTCAAATCTCGTGCATGAAATGAACACACAGTCGGTTCTATTTCAGTACAAAGACATTTATAAGATTTTAGATTTGTAGTTTTTATCTCATCTCTTGATCATAGAGATGAGGGTTATAAAGTTTAAGAACTTATAAGTATTGATTCCCTTTCATGATCAACTAAGAAAAATACAAAGCAAGAGCTTAGAAAATACTAGGAACATTCCTTTGGGAAGTTCTCCGGACTCCTCTTCTTCTTGCTTGAAGTTGCTTCTCTTAAGTCCCTAGTGCTGCCTTTCTTCTCCTTCTCCTTAGTAAGATGAGCTCTTCCACCCTTGAAGAGTTCTCCTTCTCCTATATGCAGCCCTCTCTTTACTTAGGTTGTAGTGAGCCAAGTTGGGAACCCCTCTTGAGTCAAAACAGGTGGTATTTATAGAGGTGGGCTGCTTCATCATCCTCACATTACAAAACCTGCATTTACCTTTAAAAATTCTAGTGCAATGATGGCAAATTCCATTGAGGGATGAAGTGACCATTTCTTTTCCATTATTTAACCTTCACATCACCTCAAAATTGACCATTTTCCCTTTAAAAATTGATTTTCTACAGAAGGAATGATGGCTGGAGACAAGGAGCTGGTTGGGGGTCTTGTGCCAGCCGCATTTAATGCTCTGCTCAGAAGAGATTTTGGTGGGCCACTACAGCGTGCTGCAGCACACTATAGTGGAAAGTTTTTGCAAACTGGGCCGCTGTGGCGCACTGGAGCGATTTGGTTCGTTTAGTGAAGGGATGTTATAGCGTGCTGTAGCGCGCTATCACGCTAGCAATTTGCAAATTGGTCTGCTGCAGCGCTCTATCGCGCCAGTGGTTTTGCAAAATGATCCGCTGCAGCACGCTGTAGCGCCAGCAATTCGCAAATTGCTCCGCTGCAGCGCGCTTTAGCGCTAGTGCCTTGCAAAATGGCTCGCTGCAGCGCACTATCATGCCAGTGATTTGCAAGTTGGCCTGCTGGCAGCGCGCGACAGCAGATTTTTTCTAGAACTTGGAAAATTCATCCATATTTGTTTAGATTTTGATGGATAGGCATTTTTCCTGAAAAATAGACAAAATTGGATTAAGGAAGCAGTTTTACTATGAGAAATGAATGAAAATTTCCTTTAATTAGGATATAAATTATGGATTCTTCAGCCATCCTCCACCGAGCTCCCATCTCCATTTAAAACCTTATAGGTTATCAAAATTAGGGCTTTTGGTTCCTCTCAACGGTTTGAGACTGCAGGCGAAGCTAGAAGTCGAACCATGGCTTATTCGTGAAGAATTCTCAAACCCTAAGGTTGAGATCGACGGAAGAGGTACACCTGATTTCCCTTTTGATTTCAGTGCAATTCCCCTCTCTTAATTTCATTTTGCTATTTCATCTTATTTATGATCATTTGATGGATCCCAATTGAGCTCAATTCGATTGGCTTGCTACAGTGAGATATAGTCATGTCTCATCTATCCGTCTCTAAGGAGCTATGGTTTCTCTTAACCAGCGGTATAGATGACATCCGACGATGTACTTAGTGTCAATCAAAAGGTCTCTTTAAGACATTTGAACAACATGCGATCCGACCGCCAGTGGCTGCCAGAGCTAGGGCAATATTGATGCCCTAGCTATAGCTTTAAGGTACTCACCGATCCAAGGTCGACTCAGCCCAACCTGTGCGGGCCCGTAGTCGCGGCCAGTGTGCGGGCCCAAGACCCGCGTGCAGCCCCAATATTAAATGGAGTGCATAAACTATATGCAGAAGGTGCCGATAGTATTGGCTTACAGTTAAGGTTTTTTTTATTTAATTATTTAGTAATTATTTAATTCTAATTTCATTTATTTGGTATCTTGAAATATACAACTCTAAATATATCAAAATTATATTCCATTTTGACCAAAAAAATACAATGAACAATGATATGATATTAGATATATAGTTTGAGGATTAATTTTAATAATCACTATTTTGATTAATTAATTAATTAATTAATTTATCAAATCTTGCAAATGCCATAACGTAACCAATTCTTGTCCAACTTCGACGATCCAATAGTCCATTTCTATCATAAAAATGTGTAGAACAATAACATGATGCCAATTTGGCATCTAATTTTGTTAATTATCTTTTAAGAATCTTTAAGAGTCATTAGTGCTTATATTGACCATTTGATGTCCGATTTGAGCTTACTTAATGTCATAAAGGAAGTTATAGCCCGTATGTTCATATAATTTTAACATCAAATAAAAAATGTGAGTTTTTGACCCCAAAATAAATTAATCTTAAATTCTCAAATTATGTGTTTTATGTGTTCAGGCCTCCTAAAGACTAGGTCACCTTAGAAAATATACCTTACGATGTATAACAGCATCAGATTAAATTTAGAGTAGGAAAATACCTAGAATAGCCTACACCTAGTTTATTACTTGCAAACTAAACTAGAGCCTAATCTTAAATATAAATTGATCTTTTAAGATACTAATGCTTAATTTAGTACTTAAGATTTGTAGTAGTCCTAAACCTCAGTGTGGATTGATTAGACTAGTTAGCTGCTTATTTTAGTAAGATTCATTAATGAAACCTTTAAATGGTTATATTAAGCGAAACCTGGTACCCTACCTTCCTTAAGTACACACTAGACCCTAGATACCTTATTAAGTAGCTTAAAACTACTGTAGTGAGCCCAGTCACTTACCTAATCTTTATGACTCTTAGTGCCTTGATATGAGTTTTAAAAATAGTGGTTAGAGAATTCCCCTCAAGAACCTTATTAATAAGATTGTATTAGATCATAGTTAATTAAATTATTTAGTTGCTGATTAGGATCTTCCAATCCTAAGGATCCATGGTGCACTTAATGTTACAAGAACTTCGAGGCTAATCCTCTAGCTAAGGATATTAGTACTATGCTAAGGCTCATAAATTAAAGAGACTAGGAAGTTAGTAATGAATTAAGCTTCCAACTCATCTTAAATTAGTACTTACACCTTCAATGTCATTTTGGTAACTTAAAGTGAATCTTAATTTGTAGGATAGTGGATTATAAACATAGTAATTGTTTGATGCTTACAAGCTTACATGTCATTGAAGATAAGAATCTACAACTTAGAATAATATTAAGAATACCTAAATGGCAAATCATAAGGAGGATAGAATCATAAGTGAATTAGCATCTAAGTCAAAGCTAAGAGGCTAGATTACTTTAAGTGGAAACCATTAATATGAAAAAATAGAACTTAGTTTCCATATAAATTTGACTTAGAATCCCTTAGAATGTTTAGTAAATGAGCTAAGGCTAGATATTACCTTTGGTGTAAGAGACTTAGAGCCTATATGTGCTAATTATTGTAGGGCTATAATCACTAAGCCTTGGGAACCTTAGACTTAAGAAGTGGTACTTAATTGTTACAACAAGTAACTTATTGTGAAGTGAAGTTAGATAATAATAATTTAAGTAAAGTTAAACCTTAAATCTTACCATAATAGACCTATAGTCTTGTTAAACCCCTAAGTCTAAGTTTAAACTAGAAATGTCCCATTAGTAATATACTTAAGAGTAAGATAACTTAAGTGAGTAGATAGAGAAACCTTCATATGCATTTAACTTTAAGATGCTAGTAAGTTAGAAAGATTAAAGAATAACTTTTAACCTACATGTTTGGATAGGATAAGTTAAGAGAAACATTTTCCTTTAGTATAGTGAGATATTAAGCTTTGTAGTTCTTTAGCTAAACTTATAAGTAATACAAGTCATAGAAATCTAGTAACCTGGGTAGTATACTAATTAAACCTTTAGTATGTGCTTAGATTGTCCCATTATGGTAGAAGTATTATTTGACAGTTAGATGTTTGTAGTGATGTAAATAGTATAAGATGATTATTTGTAATAACTCAATTATATTTATAAATTATTTTGTCACATCAATAAGACCTTAATCAAATTATTACTTTCAAATCTCATTTAATTACATATTACTATGTATCATTTGATGGAGACATCTAATGAATATCTAAGATATTTGAGGAGCTTGATTAGCTCCAATCATAGAATATAAAATTAAAGTATGTAATAATGCAAATCACATGGTTTACAATAAGCTTTGAACATCCTTGAATAATGTAGCACATTGAGACTAAATCCTTGAATACATTTATAAAAAATTATAGATAAAATAAACTTATAACATTTACTTGGGGTTTATATGGTGGACTATGCTAGGGCATGCAACAGAGTAATAAGGAGACCTTACATATCCTAGAATGGAAATGTGAGTGTTATAGTATACCCAACTTTACATACTTAGTTAAGCAAATGTGTTTAACTTCTCACTTGTTTATGCATCCACAGAACAAAACTTGCAAGATAAATAACTAAAATATTACAATCCTTCATGATTGTTCTTACTTTTCCCACATTCTTTGTGATTGTTGATGCTTTATCATAGTCTTTTGACTATGTATACTCAGTCCTTTATGACTGCTCATTTTACTCAATCCTTTATGATTACTTTTACCTTATATTCAGTCCTTTATGATAGAGATTTACTTTATTTGCATATATTACAGGTTCACCTATATTTACAACTCATTTTCTTATTTACTTGTAATGCATGTTATTATCACTTACATTTAAGGTCACACTAATTTCACTTATGTTACTTAACATATGTCCATTTATACATATTTTCTTTCTAATTTTATTGCACACTTGATAGTATAGATGTACCAGTTCTAGTTACTTATATAAATAATGCAAGTTGTACTAGCTTTTTCTCTTTTACTGCTTTATAGCCTTTTGATTATCACTTACAATCATTCACTTTATTGTACTTTAATTTAGTTTACTTAATTAACTTCTCTTTTTACTATATTGAGCTTTGCTTAAATAATAATTGCAAATGCCTAAATATGATATCCACTTAACTTAAAAATATATTAGTTGCCTTAAAATATACTTAGACTTCTTAAGTCTAATCACTTATTTTTTTCTTTTATTGGCTGCACCCTACCGTATTAAATATTGAATACGGTAGATCAAGAGCTTGGAGTGGATCTAGTACCGAGGTAGATCAGATCCAGTAGTTACAACTTTGAAGATATTTTACTTTTTGATGTTTCCTTCTTTTACTTTATGCATCCCGTGAGGACTAGTGTCATTATGTCTACATTTTCTTATAAATTTAATTAACTCTGGATGTTTTTACTTTACTGTACTATGCTGTGTTTTTACTTTTTTTTTTGATGGCTGGAATGTCTTATATTATTAAGTATTTTACATCTAGTTTTCCTTATTAGAGACCCTTGGCTTGCCATAGTGCTTAATAGTGAGTTAAGACTCACTAACTCAGTATTAAGTACTACAATAACACCTAATACTATACTGGGTTCCTAATTCAATATTTGGGTCATTACAATTGGTATCAGAGCAGGTCTGATATATGCCCTGTCATGGTACAATTACTCGAGTCACTGTAAGGAAAAATTAGAAGTATAAGCAAAATATCATTCTAATCATACAGATAAACTGCATAAAGGTAAAGTACGTGCATCAATAAATTAGAATAACAAACTCTCTTTAGTGATTATCTAATAGCTTAATTGACATTGAGTAAGGCTTTATAGATAAATCAATCACTTTAGATCTTTCTTTCCAATTCCTTTATCTCTACTCATTCAAACTTTTGTCATTCTTTCTAGTAAGATGAATCCTGAACCAAACGCTCCCCCGCCTCTTATGTCGAGAAGACAATAGACTCCAATCCTTCTTTATTTTCTGATGAGATCAAAAATTTATTGGAGATGATGAAAATCTTGGTAAAAGTGCAGAATTGAGTAGCTTTGAGAGCAATTGATCTATTTATTCCCCAAATCATTCATGTCAATCCTCAAGCAGCATAGAGTTCAGCGGTGGATAGATTCCTTCATGCCTTTCTCTGACTCAATTCTCCATCCTTCAAAGGATTTGCTTCTCCCATTAAAGAATCCAATTGGTTGAAGTTAATTAAGAAGAACCTTTCGAGCATCAAATGCCCTAGCAGCGAAGTTATCCGCCTAACTACCCAATTGTTTGTCTAGGAAGCTGAGTATTGGTGGGATAACGAGCTGAAATCCTATTTTGCTGAAGTAAAAGTTGAGGAAATTTCTTGAGATGATTTCGAGTCAATTTTAAGAGAAGAGTTTATGCCTCCATCTACTCATTCGATAATAGATGATGTGTTGATCCAATTAACTCAAGGTGATAGGACCATCCTATCTTATGAAATGGAATTCAAGAAGCTGTCTAGATTTGCTCCTGATTTGGTTCAGATTGAAGAAGCAAGGTGTTATTATTTCCTTAAGGAACTTGAAAACTCAATTAAGGACCATCTTGTACCCCATCATCATAGCAGTTTCTCAAATTAGTTGGAAGGGGCAAGATCAGTATAACACCCTTAAGTGTAGAAACAACTAAGCATGAGATCCATATCTTCCCTAGAGGATTCTAAAGAAGCCCAGAAGATTAGAGCTCAGCCACATCAAGTTTACTTGATGACTCAGCCATCGTAGAAATAGGAAAAGCAAGCACCCAAGTGCTCAAGACATCATGCATATGATAAGTATTATCAACAAGAAAATAAGTGTTACACTTGTGGGAGGTCAGGTTATAAGTATTGGGATTGTCAAGCATGTTGAACTGTAGACAAGATGAAAATTAACCATCATCCATCCATCCAAAGTATAGTTCCTATTAGATTTCAAGCTCCAGCTCTTCTAATTGTACCTCTCTTAATGGAAGAATCAGTTCCTACTCCATCGATTAATCCGAAAGGAAAATCAAGCAACCCACTTGCTACTCTTTCAAGGGTACATGTCACACTCTCATTGTCACCAATGAAGGCAATGAGGCTGCATCATGCATTTTTGCAATTTCAATAGCTAAGTTTCCATTCATTCCTATCTTAGCTTTTAACATTCTCTTATTATTGGTTGTGGAACAATAGTATTTAAGCAGCTTATTAATTAGAAGATAAATAGATGCCTTGCTATTTTCTTGCCTAAGTAGAGCAGTAGGAAGATGCCATAGTATTTAAATAGATTTGGTTAGAATATAGATAATTAGTTAGACTTTCATTTAGTTTAGTTGCAAGAAATTTAGTCCTTACATGGTTAGAATCTTAAGATGAGAGATTTAAACACCGTATTTGGAGTTTAATCTCTTGCCTCCTAATCTTGATAGATTATATCAAAGTTGGGTCGTAGTATAAAACAAGATGATAGATTTAGATCATTTAACTTTATTAGGTGACATTAATTGATTGAAGTTTGAACTTGCTGACTTTTAATGTATTGACATTTATAAGATTGTGCAATTAAGTTTACACTTGATAGCAAGATATTGTGGATCCTGATCTTGAGTATTCTCAGTTTAGTTGGATCGAATAAATTAGAATGATAGTTTCACCAATAATAGAAAAGTGGATAACAAATATAAAATCTGTAAATTTGGCTGCAAACCAGCTTACAGAAACTGCATTTGTGTTTATTTCATCATTATTATTGGGTTGCAGTAAGCTGTATTAGTTTTTGAAGATTTGCTTCAGGTGGTTGGCATTAAAAGAGATATTGCTGCTTTTATCTCTAAGTGTCAATCCTGTATTGGTAAAGGCTGAACACCAGAAGTCTAGTAGACTTTTTAACCCATTAGATATCCCCAAATGGAAATTATTTGACATATCAATGGTAATTATTTTAGGTTTACCAAAAGGTAAATCTGGACCCATTATGATTTGGGTAAAACTTGATAAACTCATCGAGCCATTCCATTTCTTTCCATTTCACCAATTTGACTTGTAGAATGGTTAGCCCAGCTCCACTTTATAGAGATTGTATGTCTCTTTGAAACATCGAATTGCAATATTTCAGACAAAGATGGCAGATTTACATCTAGATTTTTGGTCGGCTGGTCAGCAAAACCTGGGGACCATCTTAGATATGAGTACTATTTTCCATCCCAGACTGTTAGGAAAGTCTTTCTGATTAAGCATAGTATGTTAGCAATGCAGAATAGTTAAAGGAATAATCACAGCGCTCGCCATCGACTCTTAGAATTTTAAATTGGGTAGTTTAATCAATTTGATTTTTAAGATTAGAGATATTTATCTCTTATCTGATCTTTATTGTTATTTAGTTATTAAAGCGTCGAGGACGACACCTCTTTTAAGAGGGGAAGCCGTTAACATCCCATGTGTTGTTACTTGGTTTCAAACATTCATATTAGGTTAAAAGTATTACTAGTAGACTCCTAATAGCATTAGGAGCCTGCACCTAAAATTTGGTGCAATTTGGAGGTCATTCATTTTCAATACATATTTCAAGATTATTTGAATATCTTGGAAATTACCTAATTTAATTTAATCTCAGAATCAAAATTGGAGTACGCCATTGAACTCTTCACCCCCAAATTAGCTAAGAGTGATATATTGGGAATTTTTGGAAGTTATTAAATTTTCGTGAATATTTTAATAATTTTTTAATGCTCAAAAATTAAAATAATTAAGTTAATCTCTGATCAAAAATCTGACTTTATTTTTGAGTTCCTCACCCACGATTTAGATAAGGGTGAATTTTTAGGATTTTTCAAAGCTTATTTAATTTCATAATTTTAATTAATTAAAATTGTATAGTTTACTAAATAATTAAATAAATTAACTAACTTAATAACCTAACCTACTGACACCTCTGCCAAGTGGAGATGGGTCCATGACATCCATCCACACTTCATGGATGATCGTGTGGTCAGGATTCTTCCAGGACGATTACTATGCGTCTTCACATCGTACGGACGATCACATGCGTACGATTGGGACACATATCGTCCTCCACTGAGCACCCATCTCCATTTAGGTTCCCTGTAGGCAATCAAAATTAGGGTTTTTGGTTCCTCTTGATTGTTTGAGGCTGCGGGCAAGGCTAGCAGTCAAACCACAGCTTCTTTATGCAGAATTCTCAAACCTTAAGGCTGAGATCGATGGAAGTGGTATGCCCGATTTCCCTTTCAATTTCAGTGCAATTTCCCTCTCTTAATTTTCTTTTCCTATTTCATCTAGTTTAGGATTGTTTGATTGAGCTCGATTCGATCGGCATACTACAGTGACATACAGTCAGATCTCATCCGTCCACACTTAGGAGCTAAGGTTTCCCTTCACTGGCAGAAGAGGCAACCTCCGGTGATGTACTTAGTGTCCAACAAAAGGCGGCATGCAGGCGGCCGCTGGAGAAAGGGCAATTTTGATGCCCTAGCTCTGGCTTTACAAAACTGTCTGATTCCAGGTCAACCCGACCCAACTGTGCGGGCTCATTGTCGTGGCCCGCTTGCGGGTCCAAGACCAACGTGCAGCCCGTTATTGAATGGCCTACGAAAACTGTAGGCAGAAGGCACCGACATTAGAGGCTTAGAGTTAGTTTTTTTTTTATTTAATTATTTAGTAATTATTTAATTCTAATTTATTTATTTGATATTTTAAATATGCAACTTTAAGTATATCAAAATTATATACTATTTTGACCCAAAAAATGCGAAAACCAATAATATGACATTAAATTTTAGTTTGAGGATTCATTTCACTAATCATTATTTTGATTAATTAATAAATTAAATAAATTATCAAATCTTGAAAGTGTCATAACTTAACCAATTCCCATCCAAATTCGATGATCCCATAGTCCATTTCGATCACAAGAATGTGTAGAACAACAATGTGATGTCAAATTTCTAATTTGATATCTAATTTTGCTAATTATCTTTTAAGTATCATTAAGAGTTATTAGTGCACAGATTTACCATTTGTTGTCCAATTTGAACTTACTTAGTGTCATTTTACTCGTTGTGTTATAGGCAAGTTATACCCACTAAGTTTATATGATTTTGATTGCAAATGGAAAATGTAAGTTTTAATTGTAAAATAAATTAATATTAAATTCTCAATTTATGGGTTTTGTACGTTCAGGCCTCCTAAAGGCTAGGACACCTTAGAAAATGTACCTTATGATGTATAAAAAAATCAGATGACATTTTGAGTAGGAAAATACCTAGAATAAACAACTCTTTGTTTATCCTTAGCAAACTAAACTAGAGCCTCATTTTAGATATAAAATTGATCTTCAAAGACCTTAATGCTTGATTTAGTACTTAAGATATGTAGTAATCTTAAACTATAGTGTGGATTGGACTAGTTAGCACCTTATGTTAGTAAGATTTATTATTGAAACGCTTAAATGGTTAGATTGAGCTAAGCTTAGTACACTACCTTTGTTAAGTACACACTTGACCTTAGTTACCCTATTAAATAGCTTAGTCTATTGCAGTGAGCCCAATCATTCAACTAACCTTTAGGACTTTTAGTTCCATGATGTGAGTTTAGAAACTAATGGGTTAGAGAATTCCCACTCAAGAACCTTATTAATAAGGTCATATTAGATCATATTAAACCAATTTCATAGTTGTTGATTTGGATCTCCAAATCCTAGGGATTCATGGTTTACTTAAGGTTAGAAGAACTCATAAGCTAATCTTCTAGCTTAGGATATTAGTACTAAGCTAAGGCTAGTAATTTAAAGAGATAAGGAAGTTAGTAATGAGTTAAGCTTCCAACTCAGCTTAGATCAGTACTTATAACTTCAATGCCATTTATGTAACTTAAAGTGAATCCTAATTTGTAGGTTACTAGATTTTAAACTATACTAGGATCATCATATTATTGAACTACTTAGAATAGTATTAAGAAATCTTTAGCATATCAATTGTGTCTAAGAGGGGACTTGTAAGATAATGAAAATGGAGACATTTTAAAAAGTTAGTACCTTTTACATAGACTCGAAGGTTAACCTAAGTGACTAAGTGCAACTTACTTAGGATTGCTTAATTAGCCATAACATGCTAAATGTAGAACTTAGAGATTGATCTAAGTAATTAAGCGAGACCTTCTTAGTGAAGTGTAGTTAGTCATACTTAGTGAAAAACTAAGATCTAGTCAAGCTATGATTATAAGAGAACTCAATAAAAAGGATGATAGAATCATAAGTGAATTAGCATCTAAGTCAGAGCTGAGAGGCTAGAATCATTCAAGTGGAAACCATCAATAAGAGAAATAGGACTTAGGGTCCATATCAATTAGACTTACATTCCCTTAAAATGTTTAGTAAATGAGCTAAGGCTAAATATTGCTTTGAGTGTAAGAGACTTAGAACCTTTATATGTTAAGTATTATGGGGCTAGAATCGCTAAGACTTGGGAACCTTAGACTTAAGAAGATGTATTTAATTGTTAGAGCTGGTAACTTTCTGTGAGGTGAGTTCAATAATAATAATTTAAGTAATGTTAAACCTTAAATTTTACCATATTAGACCTCTAGTCATACTAAACCCTTAAGTTTAAGTTTAGATTAGAAATGTCCCATTAGTAACATACTTAAGAGTAAGATAACTTAATTTTGTAGATAGAGCATCCTTCATAAAACTTTAACCTTATGATGCTAGTACGTTAGAAAGATAAGAATAACTACTAACCTACATGTTTGGATATGATAAGTTAAGAGAATCCTATTCCTTTAGTAGAGTGAGATATTAAGCTTTGTTGTTCCTTAGCTAAACCTGCAAGTAATACAAGTCATACAAATCTAGTAACCTGCTGGGTATTATTCTAGTGAAACCCTTAGTACGTTCTTAGATTATCCCATTATGGTAGAAGTGTTATTTGATAGTTTAGATATTTGTAGTGTTGGAAATAGGATAGAATGCTTGTTTGTAACAACTCAATTATATCTATAGATTATTTTATCACATTAATAAAACCTCATTACTTTCAAAACTCATTTAATTATATGTTACTATGTATCAATTAATGGAGACATTTGATGAATGTCTACATTATTTAAGGAGCTTGATTAGCACCAATAATAGGATAGATAATTAAAGTATGTAATAATAGTTTAAGATTATCTTTGAACATCCTTGAATGCTGCAAGCATTAAGACTAAATCTTTAAATACTTTCATAAAATGCAAAAAATAAACTTATAACATTTACTTGGGGTTTCATATGGTGGACTATGCTGGAGCAGACAACGGTGTAATAAGGTGACCTCACATATCCTAGAGGGGGAACATGAGCATTATGGGAGACCCCTCTTTACTTATTTAGTTAAGCAGACGTGCTTAACTCTTCACTTGTTTATGCTCCCACAGAACAAGACTTGCAAGAAAAATAACTTAAAGTATTATAGTCCTTCAAGACTATTCCCACATTCTTTGTGAATGTGAATGCTATATCATAGTCTTTTGGCTATGTATACTTAGTCCTTTATGACTACTTTTTCTTTACATTCAGTCTTTTATGATTGAGATTTACTTTACTTGCATAAATTAGAGGTTCACCTATATTTACAGCTCCTTTTCTTACTTGCTTATAGTGTATGTTATTATCACTTACATTTGTGCTCATACTGCTCTCACTTATGTTACTTAGCATATGTCTATTTGTACATCTATCTTAATGATTTTATTGCAAACTTGTTAGTATAGCTGTACCTATTTTCCTTAAATAGATGATGCATGTTGCACCAGTTTTTCTTCTTTTATTACTTTATAACATTTTGATTATCAATAATAATCATTTACTTTATTGTACTTTACTTTACTTAGTTCACTTCCCTTTTTACTGTATTGAGCTCAGCTTAAATAACAATTATAAATGCCTTAATGTGATATACACTTAACTTATAAATAGATAAGTTGCCCTAAAATGTACTTTGACTTATTAAGTCTAGTCACATATTTTTTTATTTTATTGGCTGAGCTATACTACATTAAATATCAAATACGGTAGATTAGAAGCTAAGAGTGGATCTTGTACCTAAGGTAAATCAGATCGAGTAGTTGCAGCTTTGAAGACCTTTTACTTTCTGTTGTTTTCTTCTTTTACTTTATGCATCCCATGAGGATGGGTACCATTACATCTAACTTGATCTAACTTATGTGGAAAAGCTAGTGAAAATCCTTGGAAATGTAAGAAACAATTGAGAAGTAGTTGCATTCCAAAGGTCAAGGTCCACTGGCAAAATCACATAAATGATGAGGCCACTTGGGATAAGGAAGATGAAGTTTGAAGGAAGTATCCATAATTATTTGCCTAAATAGGTATTTAAATAAAATAGTAAGTTATTTATGTCATCATATTTTAATTATTTTGGTGTTGGGGATGACACCTCTTATAAAGAGGGGATTTTGTAACAGTGAATGGTTGTTTCATGACTTTTAATCATCAAATTAGCTTAAGAACCTCTCCATGTGGCTTAAAACAATCTTAAGATCAAACCCTAAGCTTTTTGGTGAAATTTGGATGCTATTTGAATGAAATGAATATTTTGATCAATTTAATTGACTGAGAAATTGAGCTAATTATTTAGACCTCCAATTAAAAAGTCAATCTATTTTTGAGTTCTTCACACCCAAATAAGCTAAGGATGAAATTTTGGGAATTTTTAGAGATCATTTGATTAGTGCATTGTATTTATATATATTAGTTATAATTAATTAATTAATTTAACTAATAATTATTTAAACTAAAGTAGCATTGGATTAATGTTTGATGGCATGTAATTCGTCATCCCAGAGCAATCATGGGACAGCCATATCTGGCAATCTCAGCCATCCCATGGTCTTGCTGATCTGATCAGATAACAGCCGCTAATCGACTATCAGATCTGATTAGAAGTGTTAGGAGCAAGATGGATGGCCAGTATGTAATCTGGCTTGTCATCCATAGAGTCAGTAGAGGGAACCAATGCGATGAGTGGGAAGGGTTGCCGAAGCCACCGCTCCACCTGCTTAAGACCGAGCTAAACCCCTCCTAATGGTCTATTCGGCAAAAGAAGCTTGAACGTAGGTGTTGCCGAGGCTTGGAACTACCTTGTGCAAGTGAATCGATTGGATGGAGCTAACAAAAAGCGAACAAGAGGTACTACTATTCCCTAACAATTTTAGCTTCATTTCATATTGGGTTGATTCGTTTACTTATTTTTTAACCCTCTGTATTATCGGCTTCGATCAATTGGACTCGGGTGAGCCCAATTTATATGCAATTGGCCCAAGAATATATAGTGATGTACAATACTCAGACCGAGTAACCTTACAATGAGCCAGTGGCACCCAGGCAATGGCTTAGGGTTTACCTAGTTGACCACGACCTGATGAATGTGCAAGGAACTCGAAGGACTCGTGAGGTGTTCTGTAGAGGGACCAATCCCCTTCCATAATAAATCATAGTTCTAAATTCTAACTTGCCTAATCATGATGATCCAAGCCATTTGGATTAGAGCTTATGTATGCATTAGGTAGATTATCTTTTCAGCTTCATTTTGATATATGGCATGTAGGCTTAGAAGCATTGTGCTGGGAGAATTTTGATGCCCTAGATCCCTTGCAGTTGGCATCATGACAAGATGATGAACAATGCTAGGCCGGTCAATCTCGACCCGCGCCGCACTGTCTTTTGGTTCACGCACGCGAGCAAACTGTGCGCGTGCTGCGGCCTCAAGTTGAGGCGCCGAGCGTGAGTATGGAGAAATTTTGGTTAGCTAATATTTATTTTAATTTAATCCAATTTTTAAATGGTTAATAACTTTATAAATAATGATCCAAATATGCTAATTTTATATCTCAAAGTGATCGAAAAAATATGAAGAATTTTTGGTGATATTAGTTTTTCAGTTTGAATGGTATTTTCACTAATGATATTTTTAACCTAATTAATTTAGGCAAATGCCAAACTAGGTCAATTAAACAGTAATTTAGTCCTATGTACTGTCATTTTAATCACTATATATAACAACCCTAGCTGTTATCCTATCTAATATGGACTAATTCAATTCCTAATTGTTATTCCATTAAGCTTAACAAGTCATTTGAACCTAACCCTAAAATTTTGGAATCCATTGGGCCTCGATTGGATCAATTGACTATTTTGCCAGTTATTTAACCTAAGAAAATAGCTAAATCAAATTGATCTTTAAATCAAAATTTGATTTTATTTTTGATTTTCTCACCTTTAAAATAATAATGGGTAAAATTTTGAGAATTTTTGGAGGTCATGTAATCCTAAATAATATTTATTTAATTTAAGGTATTTTGATTTACTAAAATTAATTATTAAATTCATTTATCCAAAATACCAACTATCAGAAACTATTAATCAGAAGGATCCCAATCATCGCGTGATCCTGAAACCTAGATCCTATGGCGCGCGCTTGCCCTCGCTTGGATCATTCACCATCCTTCAGATCACAACCATGATCCAACAAATATGATCTGACTCACGTTTTCCCGTTACGCAAGGATGTATCATAGCCATTGCATATTTCTCTTCGATCCATTAGATGGCTACCATTGATCTCGATACAATTCATCTTTGTCTTCACTCATCTGCTCCCCGATAACTCAAAGTATTCGTACGTTGGTGTCAGGATTCTATCCCACGCTACCAGGCCACATCACTAGGTTATTATTCATTTTCTAGATGCGGTTGAGCTTTCCCAACGAGTCACAAGGCCAAGTTAATCCACAATTAGAAATGGAAGAACTGAGTGCCCGGCCCGAGCTCAATCCATAACCCATCAACCCAGTCACCATTTAGGGCTATAATTAGCCTTGAATCCACCATAGTGAGCTCTTTACTCACTGTGTGTCTCCTATAAAGATCTCAAACTTCATATGCTTTTTCTTTTAGCTGACTAGTTGACCCGACAGTGTCGAGCTCCCTTCCTTGGCATGTCTGAGGGTGAGGCTTGGAGTTCGAGCCCACTCAAGGTTTCAAATAACACTAACAAGCTCTGGGAAGTGGATCCAGCTTTTGACTTCCTTCCCAGCTTATTGCATCAGCTTGTCTTTCCCAATACAGATACCCCATCATTCCCTTAAGTTAATCAAACTCAATTTATGTCAAATTCATTTCAATTTTTTCATGGTGTGAATATTGGAACTCAGTCTAGGAAGTTTAGGCAATTCTCTGATATGGCTTGAACTATTGAGCTCAGTCCAAACAACTAAAATTCATTATATAGACAAAGCTACTATCGAGTGGATGCCAAAGTTCTTCCACTAGAAATTAGATCTACAGTCAAATTTGTTTTCACTTGTAATTGCATTCCATATCATTTTGAATGGATGGTTAAGTCCCTGAGACTTGGGTTAAGCCATGATCAATCGTATCGATCAATTAGGCTAAAGTACATCATAGTACTGGAGCCTGAGTAAGGATGCAGTGATCCAGTGTAACAACCTATGTTGTTACCTAAGTCAATTAAGACTAATCTAAATCTTAATTAGAATTCTAGTATACTAAACAAGTCATTTAGAATTTACCTCTAAGATTTGGATCAAACTAAGAATCAAATAGAGCAAATCCTGATTTCTAGAAGATCCCAAAACCCTAAAAATTGACTTTTAACTTTGACCTCAAATCAAAAATCTGACTTCACCATTGCGTTTACCAACCCCAAATTTACCAGGGGTGATGTTTTGGATGAATTTAGAAGTCATCGGATTTTCATCGAATATTTTAATAATATTTAAATACCCCGAAAAATCAAATAAATAAATACTCGTCAAATCGAAAATCCGATTGCGCCGTCGCATTCCTAACCCCTCGAGTAGCTTGGAGTGATTTATTGGAAATTTTTGGGCTGCATTTAGATATTTAATATTAATTAATAAAATGAATACAAAGTATTTAAAATAATAAATTAATATTTAAAATTATAACGGCGCCGTCTACTCACCTAATGTCGTTCCATTAATTTCTCGCACACACCATTTGATCGGATGGATCAATCAATCCGTCCGATCGAGATCAATCGATTCGTCCGATCGAGCAATCCAACGACAAAGACTCGTCGTCTACGTGAAACACACGCGACGAGAGCTCCCGACGCGCGTCACCCGGTGTCGAGGTCAGGCGTCCTTCCACCGCTCCTAGTTGTTCAATAAGAGCTCCAATGAACTCTAAGGATCGATTTTTTCCATCTTCGATCAAAGTTAATCGGTGCAGATCTCTGAATTTCATCTTCCCAAACCTCGACCATCTCCAGCCGTCCAAATAGAGGTACGTCGTACACCCATTTTATAAACCCAATTACTATCGCTCCGTTTTGTATCCTTATTCCATTGCATAGATTATATTAGTATAGAGTTGGATCGAAGAATTTAGGTGTCAATCAAGCCAATTTTATCGAATATATACAGTTCATACCGTTATTGCATCTCGTTCCGATACCGCTCGTTAGGGTTAGATATTGCCGGAGTTGTGCATCATCTCCGGGCAACATTCTAGGCATCGATCGAAAGGTCTTGAAAACGAATCCCATATGAGGATCTAGCTTAGCGACTGGGGGGATAGGGGTGGAATTTGGGTGCATACCCTGCAGTCAACCCTGTGCGGCCTCTTCTTGACGAGGAATTTATTAAGATGCTGTCCTACCCTACCGGGTGGCCTTTCTATTAGATAAGCAGTATACCACTTTCCTATTCTGAGACTTGCAGCTAGGACTCACCTTGATGTGGATTCGAGAGACGCGTTTGAGCAAGAAAATTCTTTTCTCAAAACTAGAAACTCATGAATTCATTGATCTCCAACAAATTCCTATTCTAATTCTAGTGGGTGATAAGGCATTGCAAACAATCCTTTTATTCAGGATTCATTGTCTGCTATTTAATATTCATTGTATCGAACCTCTCTTTTAATTCTGGTTGCCTTTTCTAGTCTTAACTTTGTCAAGCAAAGCGGTTTTATCGTAATGGTAGTGCTTTCTTTACACTAGCGCTCAGTATCCCCTCGTCCTCGCGCTGTTGCCATGTGGTATCCTTTCCGGATGATCACTGAAGCGGGCTAGACAGCTGCTTTTCCTCTGCTAGGGGGAACCCATTTGCTTTTCAGAAGTGAATGTAGGTGGTACAATTTTATTGCAGGAAGGTATAGGGATAGGATATTAGAAGCTCATGAAAAGGGCTATTATGGATCCCCCTGGGTGGGGGTCAAATGCTCTCGATGGATTTGATGAATTTAGTTCATGCCGAATCTCTGTCTCTTACGTTATTACCTTGCTTAGCGACGAATTACTTCATCGATAAAAGAAAAGACATCTACGAAAACTGAAATGGAGGGGTAGGTTTAGGACGCACAGCGTAAAGAAAGAAAGCCAGCAGAGTTCCCTACTACAACCCTTCTACTAAGCCGGTGATAGCCCTATCCATAATCCATACAGAACCTACCTACCCTCCGTCCGGGTGGCCTACATTCGACTCTCGTCTCATACGCTAGGTAGCACTCACCTCCGGCCCTCCGGGTGGATTCGACTAGCATCTCATATATCCTATCCTCCGGGCCGCCTACATTCTTAGCGTCGACCTACCCTCCAGGTGGATTCGACTAGCGTCTCATATATCCTTCATCTCCTTCGGAGCCATATCTTTAGACTAGTATGCTTCGAACCGCTACGCGGCCTTATCTAAGAGAGCGTGCCCCAATTCATTGATAGGTCCGGTTAGAACTTACTAAACTAATTACGCTAAGAGCTAAACTGAACTGCGTGCTTCTAATACTAAACTAAACGCATTTCAACCGATCTAATAAGAAAAGAAAGAACTACACCCGTTTTGCTGTCGTCGTCCTCACTACGTTAGACTTCGACTCACGTCTAAATTTGCTAGATAGCTCTTTAGACTGACCGGTAGTCAGAGGCGGCTATTGTATTAGAAGGAAGAAGATAGCGATAGCGCTTATTACCGGAAAGACAAGTTTCAATTTCTTTCGTTCAATGCTTCACTAATTCGTTATGTCAGGTTGCATTTTCTCATTCAGTAGAAACATCTAGAATCTAGAAAGAATGAACTGAACAGTTTACCGGTGAAAGCGAGACTTCTCTTTGCAAGTGCAAAAGGTCTATTCTAGGGCTCTTTGCTCTAATCGATCAAACTTTCTATCATAGTCTGATATACATCCTTCAAACAACAATAAACGCGAAGTGATATGTGTTCAATGAACAACTATCTTGTATCTTGACTCACAGCCCTCGTACGTATGATATTAGTATTAGATTAGAGATACGCTTACGCTTATAAGATTCTCTCTCTATATTATAACTCTATATCTATATATTCTAGAATCTATCTCTAGCAACCTTCTTCTATATAATATACGTATACGAGATTTCATAGAAAGTGAAATAGAATAGAGTCTTTCAGATAAAGTGAAAGAGAGAGAGAAAAAGGAATCAAGGCCGCGCAGCGGATCAAAGGACTTCTCTCTCCAGAGCCTATCACAAGACAAGATATTTAGTCAAAAAGATGATCGGGAATGGGTTAACTAATGAAAACATACAAGAAAGATCCAATGAGCAATAGATAGAAAGGCCAGCTGACCCTATCCTTCTTCCATACTCAAAGCGAGTCCATTGTGCTTACGAACTAGTGGAGCGTCTTCAATGCGAGTTGTGAGGGGCAGTGAAACAGGAAACAGTGAAATAGTGGCGTTTGTTGTTTTCGAGTCCTTCGGAAAGGATACTCCTAAGGCTCCATAGGCGTCTGAAGGGGAGTGGAGCTCAAGCGCCTTCTCTTAGCTGCGTAGGAAGAGTAATTCTGAGTTGGTGCTTCGAGGGGACCAATACAATAGGCCGACATGAAAGAGATTTGAGATGCACATCTTCATTCAGGGGGACGTAAAATGAAAGAAATGACCAACACAACATAGGAAAGGAGATGCTCTAAGAATAGATGTCCAATTCACCTACATGAAAAACAAATCGTTTTGGACATCTTGTCGCAATTGGCTACTTCTCCAATAAAAAGGCTTCCTTTCAGCAGCTCCTTCTCTGAGATTTTGATATGCTAGTCGCATCAGTCAAAAGGAAAAGAAAAAGGCCCACGGAGCGCCTTGATGAAACCCTTCACAAGTTTGCCCCCATCCTAAGATGGAATGAAAGGGATAAGTGCTCTAGTGCACTCCCGTGTGAAGCTTTGATGCCCATTTGATGCCTTTTTATTGATCTTGATATAAACCACTACTTCGTAGTCCAAGTCAGATAACTAGGCTGTCCCTTAGGCGAATTCAAGTGATTCTTGTTCCGAAGGGTCGGAAGACTACGACTGATGGATAACAGAGATTTTCAAAGAATCAAATCCCGACAGCTGCGATACCTTTTCTTATCAATTAGTCCTCTTACGCGCCCCCCTTGTTCGTTCCTCACCCGACAGCCTATGGTCGACTTAGTCAACTACCTTTCTTGTTCTCCTACCGTAGGAAGAAGCCCTTAAACTTTAGCATCATGAATCCCTCTCAGAGCCACCAATGCCAAGGCATCCATCCTTCATTACTTAATTTACAATAATAAGATGTTTGTTGAAGAAGAGAGCAAAACCAATTTAGCCATTCTCCGCTCTAAGGCTAAGGAGGGCTTCTAAGCTAAGTGAGGGATTTAGCCCAGGGATCATTCATGAGATCTAGACAAGTGGTTACGCAGAAAGTGGCTTAGGCCAACCAAATCTTCTTCCTATTCCTAAGCCCCAAGAATCCTCATATAGCATAAAAGAAGTAAGCATCAGTTCAACGGACAGAAACCCTTGCCCGTCAAACTTATCCTTGGGACGGCTCCTATACATGGTCTGGGTCCTAGGTTAGGCTCAAAAACGAAATCTAGTTTGGATATGGCACCCTTGTATAGATCGAGGACATCAATCACGATCCATAAAAACTCAACCCAAAGAAATCAAAGTGGTTGCCCTTTTCTGCTACGAGGCCTTGGAGTTAAGGAAGCAGGATTGACACCTAGAATTCTTTGATCTCCAAGATCTTCGGGTCGACTACCTACTAAAGACAACTCTCGTCTCACTCCAAGAGCCAAGAGCCTTTGATTTTTCTCTACTTATCAAAAGAAACAATGCATGGGCCGAGAAGGAAAGACCTAGTGTTTTGGTACACAAAGCAAAGGCGGAAAGGTTGTGAATGGTATGCGATTATAGCGGGCACTGTGTAGCTAAGGAAAAGCAGAATTTTCATAGAAGATTCGGAGTCCGAAAGATAGATTGAAAGCGAGATAGGTAGAGTGACATGCCTTTACCAAGAGTATGGATTTACAGATTCATTTCAAAATTCCAAAAGGTATAAGAAGTAACAGCTGATATAAAGGCCGCGCTTACTCTACTAGAAGCCTCATCTTAGAGTTCTAACTATTTGTTCTTACTATTACTCGGGAATGGACTGGCCAAGAATTCAGCTTCAAAGATCTTGCTTTTGGGGTAAAGAAAAATCCCTTTCACCACCTACACTACTTCTCGGCTTCCTTCCTCTACAACTGACTGGGATACATTGACATTCGCCTGGGATTTCAAGAAGGTGCAAGCTCCCTATACATTCGATTCTCATCTCACAATCCAATCCAGAACCTAACTTCGTCATATATTAGATTATGGTGCAAGCTCACTCTAACTTGAAATCGCCCATAAAAAGGCTGCCTACATTCGCCAATATGCGAGATAAACGAGTAATTCTTCATAGATACAAGGCTCTTGGAGTGAGACGAGAGTCGAATATCTTGGAGACCTACTAAACCTGGTTTTTTATTTTTCTTTGATATGCTGGCGTCTCAGTTTGATATGAATTTTTCTTAACAACTTAGGCCGCGAAGCGGATCTACTTCGTAGCCTATAATTTACCGCTAGATCCTACCCGTGGGCTTCGGCTAGCGTCTCATACTTATTAAGAATAAGAACTCTCCTTGAGCTTCGACTAGCTTCTCAGAGTATCCTCCTTTGCCGCCTACATTAGAATTATTAAGAACTCTACAAGAAAAACAAAACCTTCGTATCCTTCTTCTCATTTTTTATGAATGCTAACGAGCTCTTACTTAATTGAATCAAGGCACTCTTAAAAAAAAGTTGATCGCCTACTCTTTGCCGCTGGGCGATGCTTTCCTTAGAAGTTTTGCTTCAATTAGAAGCTGCCGCGGGGCAAATCGAACATTTGAATAAGGGTTGCCAATAAGAAGTTTATGAAAGAAAGCCTTCTCTTCCCATGGGGCGGTGAATCCAGTGAAGACTTGAAGATCTAATCCGAATAGGATCTTTCAAGCTCAGAAAGAGATGTTCAGACTCCTATAAGGCATACAAGAACAACCACACCATTTTCTTTAATATTTTTTTCAAGATTGTTGAAGCAGCTGAAAGAGTTCCCTGTCGAGGGAATTTGTGATCCCTAGCTTTCAACTAACACTAAGGACACTGACCTGGCAACATATATTGTGGTAAAGGCACTCCAGCAGCAGTGAATGGTTCTGCTTCAACATTAACTGATCTGCCAACATTGATGACAAAAAAGGCTACGAAGTAGGGAAGAAAATCCCCTAGCTCTTTTCTTTAGATATTCGCCTGCCCAAATTTGGAGAGCTTATATATTCTGGTTTCAAGAAGAAGGGGAAGTTTTTTTGTTTCTTCATAATCTATAAAGACTACTAAAGACCATTAAGGCATCATCAGTAGTCTTTACTCAGAGTAGTCACTAGGAGAAAGAAAGAGCTCTCTTTATTGTATTTTCAAGTAGCAGTCGTCCTATCAATAGTAATTTTGGGTATTTCTTTCATTTGACATTATAGGAGGCTTCGGCAGCCGAGGCCGTGCAGCGGAGAAGCTCTTCGCTTGGGCAACAAAGTTTTTCAATCAAACACGATGAAACAATCAATTAGGATTGCGCCCTGCTATTTGACATTAATGGAAAGGGCTTTGCCTGGTCTAGATCTCAAAGAGTCATACTTAGACTAATAGGAAGCCGCTATAAGAGGAGGAAGGTTCCTCTAGAGCAGAGGATTATGTAATTTTCATGAATAGACTCTTTCTCTTGCAACTAGTTTCGTTGCTGATTCTTCCCGTCCCGAAATTCCGTCAAGGCATAGAGCCTAAGATGCCCATTTTGCAAGAAGAAGGGCAAAAGGGGTTGTTAGACTTTCAGATTCAGAAAGAGGGTGCGCAAAGGAAGTGACATCCATTGAAAGTGAAGCATCGTAAGCTGCAAAAAGTTGTATGCTTTCACTTTCAGGAGATGAATCCCATGCTGTTTGCAACCCTAGGTAGCTGAATCTACGAGTTGGAGGAAGGAAGTCGTCTGCTTGAGAGCATCGAATCATTGCTGCTTTTGCTATCGGTCTACAAATCGCTGCAACCAATGTCCCGAAAGTAGCAGAAAAATATGCTCCCTTGAGTAGAATGATGGGCTCTTAGGAATAAAAGTGGGCATGAATGGAGCTTCTAGGACTGTGTTGACTGAAGCTCTATTTGTCTTGATTTTTCTAGATCTTAAAGAGAAAGATAGTGTCAATTGGCTTCTTCGATGCTCACTGCCTTCATTTAGGAGTTAACCTGGTCGAGATCAGATGATGCAAGGATCAGATTTGAGAAACTTTCTGGCAAAATCAGAAGGCTCTCTCGAGATCTTCTAGGCCGCGTAGCGGATTAGCTTCTTTCTTCTCACGGAGGTCACTTCGCTCGCCTAAGAAGCAGCTGTGGGACTTTTTGGATTCGGATCAATTGCTGAGGAGCAGACGATCTTGGCTTAAAGAGGTGCGCCTTTTCACTTGTTTTATTTACTCTTGTTTAAGGGAATCCCTCACCCAGTTCCATATGGTTACGAAGTCAATCCTAGGGCATTCCACTTTTTGGGAAGCCAGTCCCTTTACAGATACTCTTCGATTCTTTTTCTTGAGACTATGCGTTTCTTTCGATCAAAATCAGAGTCAGAAGAATTCAGATACGAGCAGAGATTTGATGGACATATCTCACAGCACAGAAAGTGGGGATGGATCTTCCCTTACGGGCTCATCGGTAGGAGTAAAGAAGTAGCGGTAAAAGTACCCCACTCGATATTGGATCGCTTGAAGAGACAAAAAAAGCCAAATCTTCAGATGCGACAGGATCGATCAATCGCACTTCGGGACTGGGCAAGAAACCTCTCCCCTGAGCCGAGGGAGATTTCATGAGCTACCCTTACGTAGGAAGATCGATTGAACCGCCCTTGCTTGTCTGGCGATAGAGTCAAACTAGGCATACTACGGCCAATTTCCTCATTTCCGTTTGGGTAAATGGATCTTTGGATACGGTTCATTCTAAACGGTTTGATCTGGTCAAGGCAACCTTAGCCAAAGAAAGGAAAGAAAACCAAAAAAGCCAGTTCCGACCAAAACTCAGGGCTATCCTCGTCTTCTATACCCTACCTTTGCCTAACTTGCAAGCGTAAAAGCGAAGCCGGTCACCGGAGGTGGCTAGGGCGATGCTAGTCGATCATATGCAATAGTTAGCGGAACAGACCAATAGCAAGAACTCTAACAATGGGTATTCATCCTTAGAAACTAGATTCTCATGTCCCCTGGTACTCTATAACTCTTATAAGATGAACAAAGCTGCATCGCTCAGCGCAACAAACAGGTCCAAGATACAAGAAAGACATAATCAAGAAAATCAGAGAAGGTTGCAAAGGCCGCGCAGCGGAAGAGGTACTAGTCAGCTGTTTGAATCAAGGCGACATGTAGTTCCTCTAGCCTAATCCGTTCGCTGTCGCTCACTGCTACTAGCTAGTTCTCGAGCCTGTGGTGTGTAGGCAGCGCAATAGCTTCTAAAGTGAGCCAACATGCGATTAGGCTCATGGAGTTTCAAAATTTAAGCCCGGAGGAACACCACTCCTATTATCCTAAGAAGTGGTCTCGCGTTTTAGCTGCTATTTTATGTAATGATTTGATCTGCGAGAGGACTCAGGAGCAAAAGTCAGATGTATGAAAACTCTTTCTCAGGACTTCGTGGAGTGGGCAGTGATCCGACACCATCCGAGTAAAGTGGTGGACGTTGCGAACAAAGCCATGAAATAGATCCAACACCGCAGAGTTCGCCAGGCACCTGTCAAGCCTCTCCCAGAGCCTGTGCGCTACAGACTTCTTATTGCACCAAGTAAACTTGGATGAAACTTGGGATCAAATGCATGAAGAAAATGAAAGAAAACACTCTTAGCAGTGCCAAACCTGAATGCCCTTCAACCACGTTTATCATCAATCGAGAGAGTGCAGTTGAAGTTTCCTCGAAAACCAGCCCACCAAGTCCTCAGTAAGAGCATTCCAGAGCTCCCTCCACCACTAAACATCAGTATCTACATAGATTGCTTCAAAAAGTCATTATATACTCGAGACATTGGGGTCTGTGGCTGGGACTTCCTGCTGCATTGGTTGGGCTTTGGGGATTTCAGGAGGTTTAGGGATTAGTAACTGAGTGAACAGCTGCAGCAAAGATGCGGGCAGTAGGTGCAGTAGCTTCCAATGATGAACAGTCATCTGATCCACACTGCATGGTAAACATAGAATTGAAAGACCCTCATAACGAATGGGTTTCTCAAGAATGCCTCTTGAACATCTGAATTTGAGACTCATAATCATTAGACAATTCCACACTGACGCAAATACGCACAAAGGACCCTGTAACGCATAGAAGAAGGGAGCTATAGCTATGGCAGGACCTCTCATTTTGATGTTCAGTGACTCGCCTCTAATTGTAAGTGGTTCTTTTAATCCCTTTTTGTTTTGAAGTTCAAGCAAGGTTCAGGTTTGTTGTTTAAGGAAGGTCAAAGGATAATCTGGAATGCTTGCAAATACGTGCATTCTAAAAGTTGAGCTTCGTTCCTATAAATACGACTATGTTTATCAAAGCGCTGAGTTGAACTAAACTACAATTCCCATGGGGCGGTAGGTTCTGGATAGAGAGCATACAGAAAGATAGAGCTTGGGTATGCTGTTCTTGAGAGAGAAGTGGAGGTTGGGAGGGAGAGCGTAGCGCATATAAAAGGGTAAAAGAGCCACATCCCACTACCAAATGGAGGAAACCACCTCGATATCGATAGTCGGCTTTGAAATTGAAAGACCGATGCGCGTAGTGGAATTAGGAGTAGGGCACAGTTCCACTAGTAATAGCAGGCTACGAAGTAGAGTAAATTCGCTACACGGTCTTGAGTTAGTAGTAAATGAAATATATTAATTGACTTGAATTCTCTTATCGGTTATTCATTCGACTCACAAGCTCATCGCCTTTCTTTCGATTGGATTGATCTATAAGCTCACTATTTAATCCACTACACGGCCTTAATATAGAGATAGGCAGTTCTCTTTCTTTAGATTTATAGGCTAGCCGCTGCGCGGCCTCTACCATTCGACTCTCTTTCATATATGTATATGAGACTATCGGCTCACTAAATTCGACCAACCCTACGGTGTAACAACCCTAGGTTGTTACCATACAAAATATAGGTTGCTTAAATTCAATTTTTAGTATCAATGCCTTTAGACCATCAATTTAAGCCAATCTAGCAGATTTGAAGTTCATTGGAATTCTCTAAGTCAAAATTTATAATTTGATCAGTCTAGATGCCTTAGTCTAGACCTAAAATATTTGATCTCAAAATTAAAATTTGATTGCATTTTTGAATTCCTCACCATCAAATTAGCTAAAGGTGAAATTTTGGTACAATTTGGAATTCATTTATGCCATAATTCAATTTAAATTAAATTGGCTCAATTGCACATAAAGGTTCCAATTAATTCATATTTACAAAAATATCCTTAAAACTAAAATAATGGCCGCGGTCCGCACAGCGATCCGCTGCGGAGCCCGGGGCACGCGACAGCGGGATCCTGCGCATCTGACCGTTCCGCCTTTTTAATCTACGGTCAGGATTCGATCCCGCAGAACCGCCGATCCATTGTTGGATTTGTCCCGTGGATCCTATGGCCAGGATCGCTCCCGCGATCGGCCGTTAGGATCCGAGCGATTATAGCCGTAGCGCCATCTGATCGATAGATCAGACGGCATCCGAGGCACTCGGCACTGTGGATCTTCGTCTACCTCCCAATCACGCACCTTACAGGGAGAATACCCGTATTTCCAGCTGCCCAGCTTGTCCCCCACTCCTCGTGCCACCTCAGCATGCTGTTGGGATCCCTCCCATTATGGCAAGGAACTCCCGATCGGGCCTAGCGACCCGGCCAAGCTCAAATTAGAAACTTGAGAGCTCGGCTAAGGCCCGACCTCTTGGGCCTCCCCAGCCCGAGCCAGTGGCTCCAGAAGCTTCCCTAAGCTCAGCCAAGGCTATAAATAGTGCTAGTTTCGCTTCAATTGACCCTTGCTGATGAATTGAATCCTCTGCAATTTGTCGCCATTGCCGAACTCCCGAGCTTCATCCAGGCGCTCTCGAGCTCGCGTACTGCTGATCGACGGTTGCTCCTGGAGTTCAGGACCCATAAGATCTTCTAGAGTCTCTACGGCAGCGAACCACGCTCCGTCTTCCAGTCCCAGCTCCATCCCACAAAGCCAGGTACCCCAGTTGCAGGTTCTAAGCTAATATGGCTCAAACCTTAGTCCATTTGATGCACTCCTGTATGTATTGTCGCTACGAACCCAACGCTATCGTAATTAAGATCTAGGTTAGCCTCGACCTATCGAATCGATCGATCGGGTTAAGTTCCTTCTGGATCGCCTCGATCGAGTAAGGACCCAGCGATCCAGACCACCCCAGACCCTCAGACCAGAGGGCTTCGATCCGCCTCACCTCCCTGATGGTGTAGCGATCGAGCCCATGGTCTGGCATGGCTTCTGTGGAGAGAATTATCTCCCCACTGTAGTTCCAATGGAGGAATCTCGGGTGAGTAAGGTCTGGCTGATCCAGACTGTCTCAAAATGGGCTTCGAGTCCCAATCGATGCCTCTGACCACGGTGATCGTGTATCGATAAGACTTGACACCTCAGGTCCGCTTGATGATGGGATCGTCTTTTTAGTAGGAGTAGGAGCAGAGGGAGAAACAGGATTCATAGCTGCAGTTACAGTGTAATTTTAGAAACATAAAATTTTCATTCATTTTAAATTCTTTCTCAAAAGAGAAGATATTTGGATATATCAAGGTATGAGATGACAAGAAATGACATAAGAACTCCTAGGATCTAGTTACAATACTCTATCCAGAAGGCAGCACAAAAGTCATCATATGTGACTATATGACCTTTCCAAGCTAATCTCCTATAGACCCAACCATTGGATCTAAGATTTTATTTTATATTTAGATTCTTTGAATTTTTCTCATTCAAATGGTATATTGGATCATACCATTAGGATCTGTATAACTAAAGTTATTTAATTAATTTATTCTGAATGTTTATTTAAATTAAAACTATAGGGTTTAATTAATTAAATTCGCAATCATTAAAAATGCTATCCAATAATTATTAATTAGGCGCGGCCCGAAATCAGAACCGCGCGGGTCACGGGTCGGCCCGACCCAGACCCAAGACTTCGTCTTCTTCCTCTCGACAGGCCCCGAGCCCGTCGAATTTCAAAGCTGAAATTCTCGGCGCTCCGGCGACGGCAGGGGCTCGAATCGATCCCTACACGTTCCTTGAGTCAAGGTGCGTCGATTGGACCAAGAACCCCCATCTGGATCCCTCTGAATCGATGAGGTCTAGCTCACCCGAGACGTCCTTCTGCGAGACATCTCAGGTCGCCTGTGAGGGGGGAATTCTCCTCACAGGGACCTTGATTTGACTGGGTTTTGATCCCTATATGTTCAGGGAGACTAAACATGTCGAAACCCCAACCTATCTTAACCCGAGGCGCAGCCAATCGCTGGGTCCTTACTCGAACTCAGCCATTGGCTCGATAGCTAGCTCAGTCGATCGATACGATCGACTAGAGCTAGCTTGGCCCCAGGCGACAATCACAGGAGTTTCCTAGGTGGCTAAGGCTGCTTAGACGGCATTCAGAGCTCATTCAAGAAGACAGAAATGATGGGAGCTTCAGAAAATTGTAATGGAGGAAGCTGTACCTCGAGTCGGGGGTACAGGCTTTGCCGAGGGAAATTGACAGGCGCTGAAGCTTCCTAGACAGTAGACGAAACTTTCCAGGGAGTCTGAACACCAGACTAGCCCTCTATCAGTGGTTCGCACTTCGGGAGAAGCTGAAATTTGCCGAGGAAGACGGGGGCTTCAGAGGCTGCAATTGGAGGAGTTGAGGGTTCACAGTGAGCAAAGGGACTCACTGTGATCTCCTGGAAGTTTTTATAGGCCAAGGGGAGCTCTTGGGGTGGTGTCCAAGGCTCAGCAATGGGGAGAAGGCTCGGGCTGAAGGAAATGGCTCGGGCCAACAGCTAGGGGCAATTGGGGAAGAAGGCAGCCAGCCGAATAGACGCGCCGAGTTCAGGAGAGGAAATTCGGTGAATTTCACGTACTGCCATGCGCCAGGGAGAGATCCCGCTGTCAGGGGGGGCCAGGCGCAGATGGGTGAGTGGAGAAGATGATCCACAGTGCTTGGACCCGTCTCTGCCATCTGATCTGCAAAGCCGTTGGTAATGGATGGCCGGATGCGCTTCCTGATTAACTAAACCGCGGAGAGGATCTCGAGCGTCCGATTTAATCTGTCGATCGGGCGTCTAGGATTTAATTACAGCACGTGGTGTGAGGGCCGTCGGATCTAGCGCGCTGAGATGCGTGCTGATGAATCGAGTGGCCGAAACGCATGCGCCACTGTCGGGATCCCGCAACGGATCTGCCGCGGTCCCGACAGCAAATCCCACAGAAATAAAAATTAAATAAAATTTAATTTTAATTAATTAAAACTATTTAAATTAATTTTAATAAATCTAAAATTTCCCAAATTCAATTTAGGACCAAATGAGCTCAAAAATTCCCAAAAATTTACCCTTAGCTAATTAGGGTATGAGGAATTCAAAAATGAAATCAGATTTTAATTTGGAGATTAAAATAATTTAGGTATTTTTCAGGGCTTAATAATAGCCAAAAATACTAAATTTTCCAATTTAGCTCTGGTTGATTTCAAACTTCTAGATTTAAGTTTAAATGACCCATTGAATCTAATGGAATCAAAATCAAACATTGGTTTAGCTTATTTAATCTAGTTTTAGCTAGGGTAACAACCTAGGGTTATTACAAGAGTTCACCATAGAAGTAATTCCCGAAACTCAACCACTGTCAAAGGTTCCATACAGCATGGAGCCAAAGGAACTCCAAGAGTTGAACAACCAACTTCAAGAATTATTAGAGAAGGGTCTCATCCGTCCAAGTTCATCCCCTTGAGGAGCGCCAGTATTGTTCGTTAAAAAGAAAAATGGATCTATGAGGATGTGCATAGATTATAGGGAATTAAACAAAGTAAATATTAAGAACAAATACCCTCTGCCGCGTATCGACGATCTGTTTTATCAGTTATCTGGAGCAAAAGTCTTCTCCAAGATAGACTTGCGATCTGGGTTTCATCAATTGCGAGTCAAGGATTCTGATATTGAGAAAACAGTGTTTCAAACCCGTTATGGACATTACGAATTCTTGGTGATGTCATTTGGATTGACGAATGCACCGTCCATCTTTATGGACTTAATATAGCGTGTGTTGAAACCACATCTAGATAAATTCGTCATCTTCTTCATTGACGACATACTAATTTATTCCATAAATACGGCTGATCATGAAAAACAAATTCGTACAGTACTTGAAGAACTCAGGAACCACGAACTCTATGCGAAGTATTCTAAGTGAGAGTTTTGGCTTGATTCCATCGCCTTTTTGGGTCATGTCATCGACTCTCAAGGGATCATAGTAGACCAAAACAAAGTAAGCGCAGTCCGAGATTGGTCACAACCAAAATCCATGACGAATATCAGGAGCTTCTTAGGACTGGCAGGCTATTATAGAAAATTCATCAAAGGTTTCTCACAAATTGTGTCTCCTCTCACCAAGCTGACTCAGAAAGCGGTACCTTTTGTCTGGAATCCAGAATGTGAAAGAGCATTCCAAACATTGAAAGATGCTCTTTTTTCTACCCCAGTCCTTGCCTTACCCAAGGAAGGATTGAATTACCAAGTTTATACTGATGCATCTGGTAAAGGTTTGGGATGTGTATTAATGCAGGAAGGGAGAGTCATAGCCTATGCATCTCGGCAGTTGAAACTACAAGAGAAGAACTATCCTGTTCACGATCTCGAACTAGGAGCAGTAGTCTTCGCTCTAAAGATCTGGCGTCATTATTTGTATGGCGTCCAGTGTTCCATATTCACCGACCATCAGAGCTTGAAGTATATCTTCACCCAACACGAGTTGAATTGCCGACAGCGAAGATGGCTCGAGTTAATATGCGATTACGACTTAAGCATTCAGTATCATCTGAGAAAAGCAAATGTCGTAGCAGATGCACTAAGCTGTCATGCTACGCTATCTTCTATGATTCTCACAAGTGCATTGGAGGAAGAATTCCGAAGGTTTAAAATCAGGTCAGTGCATGGAGATATGCTAAGCACATTGGTATCCATGAGCTCCGTTGAACCTACCTTTCATCATGATGTTTTCATCTCTCAAACCAAGGATGAAGATTATTTGAAGTTTAAAGTTGATATCGAAGTGGATGTCGCTTCAACCTTCAGCTTCATGGTAACGTAATCTTCTAAGGTGATCGTCTATGGAGTCCCAAATCCATGCATCAGGAGATCCTGGTCGAAGGCCATAATTCTGGTTACCAGGTGCACCCAGGTAGTACCAAGATGTACCAGGATCTGAAGAAATCATTCTGGTGGCCTGGTATGAAAAAGAGTGTGGCAGAATTTGTGGCAAAATCTCACGCTTGCAGTCTAGTCAAAGCCGAGAGCATCAAGAGCCTGGAGGACTTCTTCACCCTCTAGCAATACCAGAGTGGAACTGGTTCTACATTTCTATGGATTTTGTCACGGGTTTGCCTAAAGCAAGATCTGGTGTATATTCGATTTGGGTCATTGTAGATCGATTGACCAAATCAGCTCACTTCATCCCTATGTGTCAAACTGATTCTGTGGAAAAACTGGCAAAGTTATATATCAAGGAAATTATCCAACTCCATGGGATTCCGAGATCCATTATATCTGATCAAGATAGCAGTTTCACTTCAAAATTCTGGCAAGCAGTACATCAAGACTTGGGGACTACTCTAGCCATGAGTACTGCCTTTCATCCTCAGACAGATGGACAAACTGAAAGAGTCAACCAAGTTATGGAAGATCTCCTTCGTCTTTGTATACTGAACTTTGGAGGTTTTTGGGAGGACCACCTTCCTCTGGTAGAATTTGCGTACAATAATAGTTTTCAAGCCAGTATCGATATGGCTCCATATGAAGCCCTGTATGGCAGGAAATGTAGTACGCCACTAGTATGGTCTGAAACTGGCAGCGTTCAGCTTTACGGATCAGAATTAGTCGAAGAAACAGATCGCAAGGTTCAATTGATCCAGCAAAGAATCAAAGCAGCTCAAGATTGACAAAATAAATATCATGATGCTCATCATCATGCTCAGGACCTTGAGGTGGGAAAATATGTGTACCTTAAAGTAAGCCCAATGAAGGGCATTTATCATTTTGGTGTAGCCGGGAAGTTAAGCCCTCGCTACGTCGGACCGTTTGAAATACTAGAAATTATTGGTTCTGCAGCCTATCGACTGAAGCTTCCTGAGGATTTCTCTGCAGTCCATAATGTGTTCTACATCTCCTCTCTACGGAGATGCCTTCATGATCCATCCCACCTAATCCAACTTCCAGCTGTATCACTCAAACCAGATCTCTCTTATGCAGAAGAGCCAATTAAGATCTTAGCTCATGATCAGAAGCAGCTGAGCAATCGCTCAATCCCAATGGTAAAAGTTCAATGGAGAAATCACACTTTAGAAGAATCTACTTGGGAAAAAGAGGCGGATATGAGAAAGAAATATCCCAGTCTCTTTGAAACCCCAGGTACTCTTTAGTTTCAAAATCTTATTCATATGCTTCACTTTCTCTTGATTGTCTTCTCTTGAGATGATGTCGAGGACAACATCCTTCTTAAGTAGGGGAGTCTGTAATAACCCTAGGTTATTACCATACAAAATATAGGTTGCTTAAATTCAATTTTTAGTATTATTGCCTTTAGACCATTAATCTAAGCCAATCTAGCAGATTTGAAGTTCATTAGAATTCCCTAAGTCAAAATTTACAATTTGATCAGTCTAGATGCCTTAGTCTAGACCCAAAATATTTTGATCTCAGGATTAAAATTTGATTGCATTTTTGAATTCCTCACCATCAAATTAGCTAAGGGTGAAATTTTGGTGCAATTTGTAATTCATTTGGGCCATAATTCAATTTAAATTAAATTGGCTCAATTGCACATAAGGGTTCCAATTAATTCATATTTACAAAATATCCTTAAAACTAAAATAACGGCCGGGATCCGCTGTGCGGACCGCGAGCGATCCGCTGCGAAGCCCGGGGCACATGACAGCGGGATCCCGCGCATCTGACTGTTCCGCCCTTTTAATCTACGGTCAGGATTCGATCCCGCGGAACCGCCGATCCGTCATTGGATTTGTCCCGTGGATCCTACGGCCAGGATCACTCCCGAATCGGCCGTTAGGATTCGAGCAATCCTAGCCGTAGCGCCATCAGATCGATAGATCAGACGGCATCCAAGGCACCCGGGCACTGTGGATCTTCGTCTACCTCCCGATCGCGCACCCGACAGGGAGAATCCTCGTACTGTCAGCTGCCCAGCTTGTCCCCCACTCCCTGCGCCACCTCAGCATGCCGTTGGGATCCCTCCCATTATGGCAGGGAGCTCCCGATCGAGCCTAGCGACCCAGCCGAGCTCAAATTGGAAACTTGAGAGCTTGGCCAAGGCCCGACCTCTCGGGCCTCCCTAGCCCGAGCCAATGGCTCCATAAGCTTCCCTAAGCTCAGCCAAGGCTATAAATAGCCCCAGCTTTATTTCAATTGACCCTTGCTGATCAATTGAATCCTCTGCAATTCCTTGTCATTGCCGAACTCCCGAGCTTCATCCAGGCGCTCTCGAGCTCGCATACCGCTGATCGAGGGTTGCTCCTGGAGTTTGGACCCCTAAGAGCTTCTAGAGTCTTTGCAGAAGCGAACCATGCTCCATCTCCCAGTCCCAGCCCCGTCCCGCAAAGCCAGGTACCCCAGTTGTAGGTTCTGAGCTAATATGGCTCAAACCTTAGTCCATTTGATGCGCTCCTGTACGTATTGTCGCTACGAACCCAATGTTACCGTAGTTAGGATCTAGGTTAGCCCCGATCGATCGAATCGATCGATTAGGTTAAGTTCCTTCTGGATCGCCTCGGTCGAGTAAGGACCCAACGATCCAGACCACCCCAGACCCTAAGACTAGAGGGCTTCGATCCGCCTCACCTCCCTGATGTGTAGGGATCGAGCCTAGGGTCTGGCATGGCTTCTGTGGGGAGAATTATCTCCCCACAGTAGTTCCAATGGAGGAATATCGGGTGAGTTAGGTCTGGCTGATCCAGACCATCTTAGAAGGGGCTTCGAGTCCTAATCGATGCGTCTGACCACGATGATCGTGTATCGATCAAGTTCTAACCGAGCCGTGGGCTGGATGTGCCGGAATTTGGCGATCAGGGTTTCCCTCATCGGTCCCCTCCTTCGGGACGACGGAGCGGGGACGACGACACTATGCAGATCGGGTCGACCCACGACCCGCGCACTGTGCGACAGAGCTGGGTCTCCCGAGCCCCGGTCGACCCGCGCATTTTGAATTCGAGCCGAGCCGTTTTAATTAAACGAAATTTTGGAATTATTTTCCTTAAGGAAAATAATTTAATTATTCAAATCATAGGATTTTGATTAAATAAAAGTACATAATGTATTATTTAAATAACTTTTAATCCACTGGTCCAAATCCTATGATATCACACATGAAAATTATTAGAAAAATCTCAGGAACCTAAATATAAAATAAAATCATGCATGTGATGGTTAGATCTTTAATTATTTCCTAATTATAGTGGATCTTGATTAGGGCAAATTAGTAATTTTACTTACCCAAATTGCATGTTTAGGGTGCCATTAGTTCGCTTGTAATGACTATAATGCATGTGTTAAGTAGATTATTTTTCTGAGCTCTGTAATTTTAGTTATGCCCTAATTTTGATAAAATAAGATTAGTAAATATTAGGGTTTATACTCATTGGATCTTAGCAAACTTAGGTTCTAATTTCTTATATGATTAATTAGAACTTACATACCAAATATCACGTGAATTGAATGGTTGGATTTATAGTTATGTGCTAATCCTTTTTGATTAGAATTAGGGTTTGATTAGCACTAAGTAACCCTTGTTTTAGAACTTAATTTATCAATCTAACTTATAACAGTAAGTTAAATGAAATAAATTCATCCTTATAAACTTATTGAGTATACTTGAATAAATCCAAATATTTGGAATCTTAAATATCCTAATTAACTTAAGAAATCTTAAGATTTGGATCAAGCTTCTAAGACTTGATCTAGGTCCGAGATTGCCACCAATAATACATAATTAATCCACTGATTTGATATTGATCTTAAATATATAACTTGATTTTTCTTAAGGCATGAAAAGGGATCAAACCCTAATCTACTTAAGGAGAATCCAAATCCTTAAGAAACCTAACTTAATTGATTTGATTTCAAAATTATGAATTGAACATTCTCCAATAATGCATTTGATTTATTATTGATTCTAAACATTGGATTAGACAAATTAGGGTTAATAATAATCCTATATGACTTCTTGATCTGAATCAAACCTTAAGATCTCTGATTTTCTCTTAAGTAAGAGGACTAGCATAAGAAGATTAATAAAATCTTATTGATTAATCAAGTGATCTAAGTCTTAAAAATATTCCTGATTTAGATCCCATAATCTTAGTTTGAGTGTGATCAGATGACTTAATCATCTGATCTAATCATCATCCTAAACCTAAATATAAAATAGAACCTAAGAGATTAATATCAAAACTTAGAAGAGAAATCTTGAGTATCTCTTCATAAGATCGTCTTAAATTATTTAAAAGACCTAAATTCATATATCATGAGGTAGGAAGCCTTGTATGATTCCTTGAGGTAGAAGTATAGAAGATCCCCTTACCTTAGAAATTGATCTACTCTCCTTGTGGTAGTAAATCATTAAGGCACTAGAATAGATACTTCTCCTTGTGGTAGAATCCATATTAAGTGATCCTTGATCACATTTGATTGGTGAACCCTTGTTTAGGACTTGCCTATTAGTTCAGGACTTGTAGTTTTTTGATAAATCCTTGTTCTATTAATTAGACTTGATTGAACCATGATTATTGGCTGGTGTAGTATAGTATACCCATATTACTGGTCCTCAGTAATATTCGGGATTGGTTGAGTCACTTCAGGTAAGATTTATATTTGTTGCTATCCTGGGGCTTAGGCGGATATAACCTCACTTAGAGTAAATCAATCGATTTTAGGAGTGTATTAAATGGGTACCCATTCCTTAGCTTAATTGAAAGACAAGTTGCCATCAGGCAATGCCTCCTAGCGAAGATCGCTTCAATAGGTATGGCTCAAATAAACTAAGTAATGGGATCCACCTTTCTTAAGACACTAAGTATGATTATGAGTTTAGTGATTAATACTTAGCTTGAGATACAAAATCATCATCGGATGGTGCCTCCTAATGGAGATCGCTTCGTTAGGGTGGCTTAATCAAACTAAGTGATAAGAACTCTATTCTTGCAACATATTTAATATGTGTATATAATCACCCCGTCTAGTGATCTTTAAGAAAATAAGTAACTTTAACCAACCATCGCTTTAGAGATTAGGAGTCAGAATCCTTTTAGCAGGATTCTGCACAGTGGAAACTTAGAATTCATTATTGTTTCTTACTAAATTCTTCATGGATTTCAAGATTTTTCATTCATTCCATATAATGGCATAAGCATAAGCATAAACATGAGTCGAACTCATTCCTTCTGTCGTGACACATGGTTATCAGTGATACAGTATGAGATACAGAATGTTATATACATAGACTGGGGAATTTCAGGGTGCATCTGCATCACCATACTGACTTCCTAACTGTTGTGCTTACATTGGACCGTACTACTCATAAACCTTCAGTGACAGTTCTGTGATATACCGTGGTATAGCATATTTGTGAGCATTGTTTCAGTGGAATATAGTGCAGCTTATAGCATCCATTTCAGCATAATGTTTGTTTTACTTTCAGTTGTATTTGGTGACAGCTGCACATTTTCTAGCCCTTTTACTGTTTTGTATACTCAGTGCTTACAGTTTTCCTCGCTTACATACTTTTATTCAGCTCTGTTACGGCTTTACTTCACTTGTGTATTGTTATGTTTAGCTTAGCTTGGCATAGCTAGTTTCGACGTGTTAGACTTCTTGTCTAAGACGGGGTACTTTTGGGATCCGGCAATTTGCTAGATCCTGAGCAGTTTTTGGAGACAGGTCAGGAGGACGTACCAGAAACTCAAGAGGAGCACTTGGAGCTGTAGTGTACCGAGCATCCACTTTTACTTACTAGTCCTTTTCAGCATTTTAGATAGACTCTTTATATTTCTGCTTTTAAATGGTTTGTAATAAACTCTGGATGTACTTTTACTTTTCTTTTCTGAGATAGATATTTACTATTGCTTGAGATGAATGTATTCTGGATGTTTTGCTTTCAGCTTCCGCACTCTGTTATACTGCTATACATAGTATTGTGATGTGATCGGCGTACTGGAAATGCTAATATATTTTATAACGTACATGGGTTCTTCTCCACTCCCTTGCACCTTATGTACGTACTAGTATAATACCTAAGATAAGTATTTCATTCTTATCTTGGATATTGGCTCTCGAATCTACTCTTAGGGTTCGAGTCAGCGGCCTTCAATATGGCTTCGTTTCTCTAGCCTATTTGGGAAGATGGGCTTTGCTTGTATGGCCCACCGTTCCCGAGTAGCGCACCGTTCTGCCACCGAAACATGTTTTATACTTGTCCTTTTTGCGCACGGCGACGGGACGGGGCGTTACATACGAGCCTTTCTCTCTTTATTCTAATATGAGGCTCACTCTCCTACAGATAGCAACCACCTCCGGTGGCCTACCCTCCGGGCCGCCTATATTCTCCGGTGCGTCTCCTACTCGCAAGCTCGTAGCCTTCGCTTAACAACTAAGAGTATCCTTCTCGGGACACATTATTTGGGGATCAGTACAGAGACAACTAGTACATAAAATACTACCTGATTCAGTTCAGAAGAAGAAGCTTTGCCCAGACGATCACCTAAGAAAGTGGGAAGCCAACTACCAAGCCAAAAGAAAAGGACTGCTCAATCGAGCCATGCACTTGGGCCATGCATGGTTCCTCCTTGGGAATCTAATAGATCTCACTTTACATGTGGCAGCTTAGGATTAATAGAGCCAGCAGCGTAGATGGCTTGCTGTGATCTGGTAATAATTGATGTGATTATCCGGGCATGTGCTCTATCTTCTCTTTTCTAATCTTTTCTTTCCCTCTCGTGGCCTTGTCAGGTTCTTGTACGAGAATATGCCTCTGATTCTACCTTGCGCCCTGAATCTATGATGCCGAATGATTTCACCTCCTATAGTCTAGCACATTGCAAATGTGTTCTATTATAACCTTTTTTTCCTTTGCTTGCTATCCAACCAGTAACTCGCGTACCTCTAGCGCCTTTAATCAACTAAAAATAAAGCAAATATGATATGAAGCAAAGAAGACCCTAAACCCTAAAAAAGAAAAAGTAATTGAATTTGGGGCAAAGAGAAAGAGGAGCGAAGAGCTCGAGCGAAGCAAAGTCTAGATCTTCTAAAGTAAAGAAGAAAAGGAAAGGCCGCACAGTGGAGAAAGCAGAGATAAAGGGTGTGCCCTTGCCCTAATGGAGTCAGAGCGTACGATTAGGAATAGGAGGAAGCAATTCTACTCTATTACTAGATAGAGTAAACTATTCCCCCAGAAGATCGGTACTCATCCTAGAGGGAGAACGGGGAACATCACTAGCCAATTTGACAGGCTAATGATGTATTGTAATCAGGAAGTGACTTGCCACAAGGGGAGTCATCCATGCGAGATTGTGACTGAGTGGGACGTTGTTTTTGAAGTTAGACTAAGCTTAACATAGATTGATTTACGACAAATCTCTTACCCATCATTCATTCCTTTTTTATGTTTGGGAGAATTAGATCATACTCCTTTGGCTTTCGCTTTCGGACAATAGAAGGGAGGTCATATATTCAGAAGCCTTCGGACCCTCAGCCATAGCTCGAAAATGGCCTATCTTTCAGGGACAGACTATGATTTCTGGGTTTAGTTCCTGTGTAGAGAGAAATCTAGGGAGGGAGAAAAACCACTGACTTCCACTTCGTGGCCTCGCCTTCCGGCTCCAATCAGATCCTACAGAACCCCGCTGCACGGCCTACCGTTTGGACTAGCGTCTGGGGGGATAGGGGTGGAATTTGGGTGAATACCCTGCAGTCAACCCCTCCACTGCGTGGCCTCTTCTTGACGAGGAATTTATTAAAAAGCTGTCCTACCCTACCGGGTGGCCTTTCTATTAGATAAGCAGTATACCACTTTCCTATTCTGAGACTTGCAGCTACGACTCACCTTGACGTGGATTCGAGAGACGCGTTTGAGCAAGAAAATTCTTTTCTCGAAACTAAAAACTCATGAATTCATTGATCTCCAACAAATTCCTATTCTAATTCTAGTGGGTGATAAGGCGTTGCGAACAATCCTTTTATTCAGGATTCATTGTCTGCTATTTAATATTCATTGAATCGAACCTCTTTTTTAATTTTGGGTTGCCTTTTTCAATCTTAACTTTGTCAAGCAAAGTGGTTCTATCATAATGGCAGAGCTTTCTTTACACTAGCGTTCACTATCCCCTTGCCCTCGCGCTGTTGCCCTGTGGTATCCTTTCCGGATGATCACTGAAGCGGGCTAGACAGCTGCTTTTCCTCTGCTAGGGGGAACCCATGGAAGAGCGAGAAAATGTCTTTCTTCGCTTTTCAAAAGTGAACGTAGGTGGTACAATTTTATTGCAGGAAGGTATAGGGATAGGATATTAGAAGCTCATGAAAAGGGCTATTATGGATCCCCTGGGTGGGGGTGAAATGCTCTCGATGGATTTGATGAATTTAGTTCATGCCGAATCTCTGTCTCTTACGTTATTACCTTGCTTAGCGACTAATTACTTCGTTGATAAAAGAAAAGACATCTATGAAAACTGAAATGGAGGGGTAGGTTTAGGATGTGCAGCGTAAAGAAAGAAAGCCAGCAGAGTTCCCTACGACAACCCTTCTACTAAGCTGGTGATAGCCCTATCCATAATCCATAGGAAATTTGGGCTCAAGACAAAAAGAAAAAGAGGCGGAGCCCAGCGAAAGCTGCCCAAGCAAGCGGAGGAAGGGAGCCGATGCTATTGAAATCTAAACGCACCACCGGAGGTGGCCTGTTGTCTTTACTGGTTTTGCTTGACCAAAGAGTGAGCCTACTTACTAGAGAAGAGAAATGAGTGACTCTATATGGGACCTAGTTGGATCACTAATGTTCTTTTTTCACCGTGTTGAATTCCCTTTGTAGTATCGAGCTGGTTCCAAGTCATTATAGACAAAAGAAAAGAAATTTATTAGCCTTTTGTGTTCAGTGAAAGAAAGCTAGGGGATTAGCAGACTCCAAGGAGAGCACTAACGCTTCACTGTACTGAAAAAAGCCATCTTCATTAAATTAATCAAATCTTTTCTATTCCATAAGCTAATCAAGAATAATGTAAGACAGAGAACGACTACATACGACTTTTTACAAAAGGAAAAGAGGTTAGAGACGAGCGCCTATGCTATGAGTACTTTTATTTGAGTCGATAAGTCCAACTTCAACGGCAAGAAAAGCCATCTTTAGATTACCTGCCAATAAAGATCATCCCTTTCTTTATTGAAGAGACCTTTCGATTGAGGTAAGGACCAGCTCCCTCCGGTACCATTTCGGTCATCAATATTGATGCCCTAGGCATCGGCATCTAGAGTGTCTGCGGGTACCGGGAATTTTCTGGGTTGGGCCGAGTCGACCCGGGCCCGACCTGATCCCCGCGTCTCTTCGGTCGCCGTGGTGGGACCCGCAAGAGACAGATGGCGTGCTCTGAACTGCTGAATTTTTTAAGGTGGGCCCCGCTGCTGTCTCCGTTTACAGCAGCCTAGGGACCCACTATGGCTTCTTGGCCAATGGCGTCATGCCACGTGGACGTGAGGGGCCCACTGCGCGTCTCACCCTGCAGAAAATAAGAAATATTAATAATACACACACACACACACACACACACACACACACATATATATATATAGATATATATATATATATATATATATATATATATATATTTATCTATATATATATGTATAATCTTAATATATAGCTTTATATTATAAAGTATATATTTAGATAAATGAATATAATCTTATATATACAAATAGATAAATGAATATAATATATATATAAACTAAAAATGAATATTTCAAATTAATGATTAACAGATGTATTAATTAATCAAACATAATGATCAATTTAAACAGTAATATTAATATATATGTAATTAATTGAATTTTAATTAAAACCTAAACTTTAAGTATTCATATCTTAATAAATATAAGTCCAAATAACACAAACAAATATACCAAATTAATCAGAAAAATACAAGAAATTTAATGATGCAATTTATTTTGCTGTAAGATTATTATTTCACCTAGTGATATTTAGGGTTCATTTGATGTGACATAAATAGTTCAAATTTCATTAAGCCATAACTTTACACACACAAATCCAAATATACTAAATATAGGTCTCAAAGTGATTAGCAAACCCTAAAAATTAATCTAGTAGTATTTATTTTGCTGTTTGGATTAGTTTGAGCTTAATCACTTTGGTCCTAACCTTAATTAACCCTAGATCTTCAATTAAATATAAGTTGATCAATTGAACTCCAAATTAGGTCACACATATATCCATTTTGATCAGAAAACCCTAATTAATAGTAAACTGCAAAAATATTTAGGATCTAATAGTTAGATTCCTTAATCAATCCTAATTACCCTATAACTTAATTGGTGAAGATTAGCAAATTTAATAATCCAAATTAAATAATTCAAGTTTCAGATAACTCTTAGAGTATATTGGAACCTAATGGTGAGATTGGTTTAGTGATCTTGTGATTAATTTCACTAATCACTCACTAATCGCCCTAAATTCTTATTAGGCCATAACTTCGCTAAATAGAGTCCAAATTGAGCCTACTAGTAGTCAATATAATCAGTGAATCATTTGTAAACCATAGCCATTGATTTTGCTCAATTTGGATACCGGTTAGAGAAGTTAGGATTTTGGCCCTTAATTAAGAAACTCTAAATTACCCCTTTTTCTCTTAGCTTATATTGGCTATAACTTAGCTAATACTTATCAGAATTTAGTGATTTTAGATTCTATGGAAACCTTAGATAGTGAACCACAAATAACTGATAGAAAATATAAATTTCTGTAAGCCAAATTACCAAAATGCCCTTATGAGTCAAATTCATTAATTTAATCTCATGAGGCTTAATAGTTACCCAAACTTAGTGTAATTACTATATAATCTTATATTAGACAGTAAGAAACATTTTTGCACTGAAAATGTCAGATTTGGAACCCTAGATTAAAAGTTGATCTCTTAAACCTTTAAGTAGGGGCAAAATAGTCATTTTGCCCAAATTTAGGGTTTAGCATTCTAAAGCCCTAGAATCATATTATAAATAATATAAATAGTGATAATTATGATTTAGATCATAATTCATGTGATTATAAGGCTTAGTATGAACTTTGATTAAAATCTCTTTTTAAGTCCTTAAGAAAATCCTAAGTAAAATCATGAGCTTTCCTTTCTTCCTTAACTTTCTTAGATCTTTTCATAGGCCTTATTAACATTAGTTAGGATGTGTGTTTGAGAGATACTCATAGCAATTAAGAACCTAAATTCCTAGGATTAGGAATAGATCTTAGGTTAGAATTCATTTATTGAGTAAATTGGGTTACTCAATAGGTGAAGCCTTGAGTTTACTAGTTTATAGATTTTATTAGTTTATTAAATGATTATTTGATCTTTAAATCTTAGAACTAAGAGTAGAGATCTATCCTAATGAGTTGATTACTCATTTGGATTTACCTTAGCCTAATATGTGAGCTTTGGGTTCTTAACCTTAGACCCTTAGATATACCTTTGGATTAAGTGATTAAACCCTAATATTTGGAGTTTAATTCTTAATCCTTTCATCTTGATTTGGCTAATCAAGATGGGATTGGGATTCTTAAAATTATCAAAATAGGTTAATTGATTTATCATTTAACTTCCATAATCGACATCAATTTATTTATAATTAGGGCCTAGCTAGTCCTAATTATTTTCAACTTATAAGGTCGTGAATCTGAGTTACACTCGATAGTAGGACTTGGAGATCCTAAACTTATGTAAATTAGAGTAGATAGAATAAATAAATTAGACAACAATGGATATCACCTATGTTCTAGTTGAGTCTCTTGCTTACTTTGACTTTGATGCTTTGCTTACCATGTAATTAAGCTTTATATCTTGAACATATATGGTGTATATAGGATATTTGATGAGTATCCCATCTCAACTTTGAAAATGCATAAGTAGCATTTGCTATTCTACTTGTATTTTTGATAGAGTGTAGATTATTTAGTATACCTCTTCACTTCATCCATGTGAAATTGGCTAGACCTTAGAGTTAGTCCGATAGTCTATGCCATGCCTAGATTGCAGGATAGGATGGATTGTAGTAGACTCTAGCCCCACTAACTGATTAGTTCTAGATTTAATATAGTTATACTAATTTAAGTACACTTCTACTTGGTGTTTCTGTTATAGCCCATCAGGCTAGTACGTTGGTACTTTCCGTTCAAAGCTTTCGTCTTAGCCCATCAGGCTAAGTGAGATTATGTTTACTTCTAGTTTGAGTGGCTTGAGTAGCCAAGACATCTTTCAATTTTGGATTTACTATTTTACTTTACTCTTTTTCTGCATTTTAGCACTACTTTTACTTATAGTCCTTATTACTTTTTCTAATTTTGTTTACATATAGGGTGCTAGTCTTACTTACTACTTATACACCTGTTGGATGTTAGTCTTACTTGTTGTTTACACATGCATAGGATGTTAGCTTTGCTTTCAGTTTTATAATGTTTTATACATTCATTTACTTTTATGTCAAATAGCATAATTCTATATTGATCATAAGCTTGTCTAGGATGTATCTTCTTTATAGTCATTTGCTTTAGTCTTTTATTACTTACCTGACCTTGTTCCAGTCACTATGGAGGAGGTATATGCTTACTTCCTAGTTGTTTAGGTTATAAACTAGTGGCTTATAGATTTACCCTGTTTCTTTCTTACGCATATCTACTCCTACTTATATGCTTTTATGCTTAATGTTAATGGTGATATCTAATGAACATAATAAATTGATTACCCTAAAATGTACTTAGAGATTTGTCTAATTAAAATTTTTCTTTTGTTGGCTGGGGCCCTATCATTATGAAACTGATAATAATAGGTTTATAGTAGTTTGAAGTAGTTGATCCAGTGGAGGACTCGCCATTAGAGGAGGTGCGTGTACCTAAAGATATTTAAACTTAGCTTCTTTTATTCCCTGCATTGTGAGGCTGAGTGTTATTTTCAGTTCTTTTAAACTATTTAAATGTTGTAATCATACAGATCAAAACTTTATTTCTTCACTTTACTTATTTTGTGATGTTGTTATTATATATGATGGATGTATGTTTATATTTATGCTTCTGCACTCTATTCTCCTTGTATTTACATTTAGTGATGCTTTCTTTGGATAATGACAAAATCTTTGATGGGTTAGTATTAGTCACTAACCTAATCATAAGCTAGGACCTTGTCATTTGGTGACCACCTCACCGTAACTTGTTAACTTGAGAGTTAATAGGACTACGGCGGGGAGCAGGACACCACAGTTGGTATTAGAGAATTTCGTAAGGTATCAGATTGGGATTTGTATTCCTCTCTACCTAATGGATTGTTCTTCTGCCACTTCATCACTAAATGATTAAGTGAGACAACAATCATATCATTATAAGTATAACTCAGAGTAAGGTAAGGAACGAGAAAACCATAGTAAATATTAAAGAATAAATATCTAAATAATATATATATATATATATATATATATATATATATATATATATATATATACGCTCAACAAATTAAAAGAATATGATTTTAATTGTAGGCATAAAAGATAAATCAAGTATGGCGTTCATTAAGTACTTAAAAGAATTTGAGATCATCAAGAAATATGAAACCAAATTGGGTTTAAAGTAAGGGAGATCCATAGAAGGAGTATCTGACCAAGGAGCTCAAATACTGAACAAGTTGCTAAAGGAAGGCATGTTTAGAGGGCTTGACTTTCCAATTTTGGCTAAAGAATGGCTTGTAAGGGTGGATCACATTTTTAGTATTATGGAATGGCTAGATAGTGTTAAAGTAGAGATAGTATTAGGTCTTCTACGAGATCAGGCAAAAGAATGGTGGATTTACTCATACGAGAGCCTATTCAAGAAACTTTAAGAAGAACATCGTGAACTTACCTATGAGGACTTCCGTGTAGCATGCTCTACTAAATATATAGGGTGGAACTACTAATATAGTCTATTCTATGATGTAATGGGCATGTTGTATCTTTTTAATTGTAATAAATAAATGAAAATTCAATAAAAGTCTTATGTTTCATTATAAATCTAAAAGATAGTTATTTTAATTTCAGGAAATCAATCCAGCAACCTCACCCAATAATGTGCCAGTTGGCACTCTCCCCACTAATGAAGTTCCAATGGATAATGCAACAACTTCAAATAATGAAAACTTAGAAGAAATCGTATCAATGAAAAGTATAATGTATACACTGAACCAACAGGAATTAGCCATACAAAGCTCGGAGTCTGCTCTTCCGTCCGTTAACACCAGCACCTCATCTGCATCTCCCACAACCCACTTTTATCACAATAGACAATCTAGTGATGGGATGTTGCACAGCTTCTTAAGATTAAGGCCACCCAATTTTGATGGATTGTTATCCCCTATAGATACCATGGCATGGATGAAATATATAAAAAAGAGTTTAACAAGTTTGGGATGTCCAAACAACCAGACAGTAAGATTGACTACAACTAAGAGTAACACACTTGGAGGAGTTTGAGTTAGAAGAGATAGAGTGGAGCTGGTTCGTACATGCATTCAAAGAAGCATTCATGCCACCGTCAGCTAAAAATATTATCGGCGACTCATTACCAAGATTGACTCAAGGAAGTCGATCTGTAGCTGACTATGATGCTGAATTTTGAAGACTTATTCATTTCACTCCACACCTCGCACCTATGGAAGCCGATAAATGGTATAGATTCCAAAGTGGACTTCGTGAATCTATTAAGGACCATTTAGTCCCACTGCAGCATACCAATTTTGTAAAGCTAGTTGAAGCAGCCAGGGTGGTGGAGCATCACCAATCAATGAAAGAGATGAAGCAAATGACATTCAACATGAGCAATCAGCATCAAGGCTTCAAGCAACACCGCCCCAATCAGGGAAGAGTATATTAGATGGAAGCTTCTGAAACATTTGAGCAAGCTACTGAATGTGATAAACCTCATCCATATGGTAAGTGCTACCATTTTGGTGGATTTTATTTTACCTGTGGCTGACGAGGTCATGGATATCAAGAGTGCAAAGCTAATAAGACAGTTGTTGGGGTGTTAATTTATCGGAACCAGCAGAATCAAGTGTTACGGGCTACTCCTATTAATGCAAGAGAACCAAAGATGGCTCTCATGCCACCACCTCCTACACAGAGATAAAATCCAGTTAAAGCTCAGTCTACTTCTAGACCCCCAGCTCAGAATCTGTAAAGGGTCAAACCAATAAATAACTGTCCTGCAGGAAATGCAAGGGTGTATAATCTTACCCCTATTGAGGCAGCTAAGGACAATAATGTATTTTTAGGTACACACTTTTAATATCTCCTTTTACTTACATCATTAGATTCTTCTATTAAATATCCTTTGTTTAAACTTGATTAAATTAGGCACTATATACATTAAAGATGAGCTCTGCAATATATTGTTTGATACTGGGGCTAGCCACTCATTCATTTCTGAAAACTTTGCTAAGAAATTAGAGCTACATTTCTACAAACTCACAAAAGTCTTAAATATTGGACTTCTATCTGGAGACCAACTTAGTGCAATCAAATTTTGTGACATTCAAGTGCTGATAAATAATCATACTTTTCAAGCCAAGTTAATTGTATACCTATAACGAACTTTGATATCATACTAAGCATGAATTGGCTTAGTATGTATAATGCCACCATAAATTATCAGAAGAAGAAGGTTATCCTACAAACTCCAGATGCATCAGAAACATTTATAGGAAGGTTCAGCACCAATAGTTCTTTAATTAATGCAATCTAAGTAGAGAAATAGTATGCATAGGTTGTATATCCTTCCTAGTGACTATGATGGGTATTAGTAAAGAAGAAGTTCCTATTTCTGCTATAAAAGTAGTTAGAGACTTTGAAGATGTATTTCCTGAAGATTTGCCTGGCCTACCGCCAGCCAGAGAAATAGAGTTTTAAATTAACATAGTTTCGGGAATGCAACCATTATCTAAAGCACCATATAGAATTGCCCCGAAAGAACTTCAAGAACTAAGCAATCAACTTCAAAAATTATTGAAAAAGGGATTTATTAAACCTAGTATGTCCCCATGGGGAGCTCCAGTATTATTTGTGAAGAAGAAAGATGGGTCTATGAGAATGTGCATAGACTATAGGGAGTTGAATAAGGTGACCATCAAGAATACATATCCACTTCCCCGAATCGATGATTTATTTGATTAGCTTGTTGGTGCAATTGTATTTCTTAAGATTGATTTAAGGTCTAGGTACCATCAAGTAAGAGTGAAATACTCAGATGTAGAGAAGACAGCATTCAAAATAAGTTATGGACATTACAAATTTCTAATGATGTCCTTTGGTCTTACTAATGCACCATCCCTATTCATGGACCTAATGCAGAGAATTTTGAAACCTTACTTAGGCAAATTCGACATTGTTTTTATTGATGATATCTTGATTTATTCAAAGACTGTAAAAGATTATGAGAATCATTTGAGGATAGTTCTGGAAACACTTAGAGAGCATGAGCTGTATGGAAAATATTCAAAGTGTGAATTTTGGTTAGATTCAGTATCATTCCTTGGGCATGTGGTCGATGCTCATGGAATTCAAGTAGATCAAAGTAAAATCAGTGTTATTCAAGATTGGGTTCAGCCCAAATCAGTTACCGAGATCCATAGTTTTTTGGGTTTAGCTGGATATTATAAAAAGTTTGTAAAAGGTTTCTCCCAGTTTGCCTCACCACTTACAAAATTAACCCGAAGGCAGTACCCTTCATTTGGTCACTTGAATGTGAAAAGGCTTTTCAAACACTTAAGGATGCCTTATCTTCAGCTCTTGTGCTAGTTCTGCCTAAAGAAGGTGTAAATTATTAAGTGTACACTGAAACTTCTGAAATTGGTTTAGGGTGTGTTCTAATGTAAGAAGGCAAGGTTATTGCGTATGCATCTCGTCAACTGAAACCAAATGAGAGAAACTATGTAGTTTATGATCTAGAATTGGCTGTAGTAGTTTTTGCATTGAAAATTTGGAGACACTACCTGTATGGAGTTCAGTGCTCCATATTAACTAACCACCAAAGTTTAAAATACATATTCACCGAACAAGAATAGAATTGTAGACAAAGAATATGGTTGGAGTTAATTAGTGACTATAAATTAGATATTCAGTACCATCTAGGAAAAGCTAATGTTGTAGCAGATGCTCTTAGCCATCGTGCTACTCTTTCAACTATGATTGCAACTAGTTTAGTAGAAGAAGAGGTTAGAAAGTTAGACATAAAAATAGTTTGTGGTGATATGTTAAGCATAATGATCTCTATGAGTAATGTGGAACCAACTTTTCATCAGGATGTTTCCATATCACAAACTAAGGATGATGAGTATTTGAACCTTAAGCAAGCAATTGAAAGTGGTCGTAGAACGGATATTCATTTTCATAAAAATGTTATTTATCATGGGAATTGTCTGTGAATTCCAAAATTAATGCAGCAAGAAGTGTTGATCGATGGTCACGGATCTGGATATCAAATTCATCCATGAAGTGCAAAGATGTATCAGTACCTGAAGCAGTCATTTTGGTGGCCTGGCATGAAGAAGAGTATAGTAGAGTATGTAGCTGAATGCCATGCTTATAATCTTATGAAAGCTGGACATCAATGACCTGGTGGTTTTCTTCACCCATTAGAAATTCCTAAATAGAGATGGCAAGATATATCAATGGACTTTGTGATGGGTTTGCCTCAAGCTAAGTCTGGAGCCGATACAATATGGGTGATAGTTTATCGTTTAACCAAGTCTGCTCACTTTGTTTCTATTCGACAAACTGATTCAGTAGAGAAGATTGCTAGGATTTACATTAAAGAGATTGTAAGACTTCATGGTATTCCAAAATCAATTGTGTCTGATAGAATTAGCAGGTTCACATTTAAATTTTGGCAAGTGGTTCATCAGGACCTTGGAACCACTTTGGCCATGAGTACTGCGTTCCATCCCCAAACTGATGGCTAGACTAAGTGCTTGAAGATCTTCTTAGACTCTGTATTCTGGATTTTGTTGGTTCTTAGAAAGATCATTTGCCGCTAGTAGAGTTCGTGTATAATAACAGTTTTTAGGCCAGTATTAAAATTGCTCCATATGAAGCTTTGTATGGCAGAATGTGTAGTACTCCACTAGCTTGGTCTGAGATAGGAAGTGTTCAACTATATGGATCTGAACTGGTGGAAGAAACAAACAAAAAGATTCATCTTATTCAACAAAGAATCCGTGCAGCACAAGATCATCAGAGTAAATATTTTGATTCTCATCTTTGACCTATAGAATTTAATAAAGAAGACTTCGCATATTTAAGAGTTAGTCCTATGAAGGGAGTTTTCAGATTTGGCATAGCTGGGAAACTTAGTCCCCGTTATGTCGGACCATTTGAAGTTTTAGAGAAGATCGGATCTTCCGCATATAGATTGAATCTACCTGATAACTTTGCAGCAGCACATAATGTATTTCATGTATCATCTTTAAGGAAATGCCTTAGAGATCCTTCTCACCTGATTCAACTTCCAGAAGTGGGAGTTCAACCTGACCTTACATATATTAAAGAACCAATCAAGATTTTGGGTCGAGATAAGAAGTAGTTAAGGAATCATTTCATCCAGATGATTAAGGTTCAATGGAGGAATCGTTCTGTAATGAAGCAACATGGGAAAAGGAATCAGATATGCGCCAAAAATACCCAAATCTCTTTAACCAAGGTATTTATTCAACTCTAGTAATTTCAATTCCAACATTTTATTATGTTTTTATTTTTCCACTATAGTGATGTTGAGGATGACATCATTCTTAAGTGGGGGAGTCTGTAATAACTCAGGTTGTTACCTAGGTCAATTAAGACTAATCAAAGTCTTAATTAGGATTCTAATACACTAAATAGGTCATTTAGAACTTACCTCTAAGATCTGGATCAAATTAGGAATCAAATAGAGCAAATTCTAATTTTTGGAAAATCCCAAAACCCTAGAAATTGACTTTTTATTTTGACCTTGAATCGAAAATCTAACTTTGCCATTGCATTCACCACACCCAAATTAGCTAGCGGTGATGTTTTGGATGCATTTGGAGGTCATTAGTTTTTCATCGAATATTTTAAAAATATTTAAATACCCCAAAAAATTAAATAAATAAATACTCATCAAATCGAAAATCTGATCGCGCCATTGCGTTCCTCACCCCTGATTAGCTAGGCGCGATTTATTGGAAATTTTTGGGCTGCATTTATATATTTAATATTAATTAATAAAATTGATACAAATTATTTAAAATAATAAATTAATATTTAAAATTATAACAACGCCTTCTACTCACCTAATGATGTTCCATTAATTTCTCGCATGCGCCGTCTGATCGAACGGATGAATCGATCCGTCCGATCAAGCAATCCAACGGCAGAGACTCGTCGTCTCCGCGAAACTCACACGGCGAGAGCTCCCGATGCGCGTCACCCGGTGTCGAGGCCAGCTGTCTTTCCACCGCTCCTAGCCGTTCAATAAGAGCTCCAATGAACTCTAGGGACCGATTTTCTCCATCTTCGATCAAAGTCAATCGGTGCAGATCTCTGAATTTCATCTTCCCAAACCTCGATCGTCTCCAGCCGTCCAAATAGAGGTAAGTCGTACACCCATTTTATGCACTCAATTACTATTGCTCTATTTTGTATCCTTATTCCATTGCATAGATTATATTAGTATAGAGTTGGATCGAGGAATTTAGGTGTCAATCAAGCCAATTTTATCAAATATATACAGTTTATATCGCTATTGCCGGAGTTGTGCATCATCTCCGGCGACATTCTAGGCACTGATCGAAAGGTCTCTTCAAGACCTTTCGATCGAGGTAAGGACCAGCTCCCTCCGGTACCATTTCGGTCATCAATATTGATGCCCTAGGCATCGGCATCCGAAGTGTCTGCGGGTACCGGGATTTTCCAGGTCGGGCCGGGTCAACCCGGGCCCGACTCGAGCCTCGCGTCTCTTCGGTCGCTGTGGTGGGACCCGCAAGAGAAAGATGGCGTGCTCTGAACCGCTGAATGTCTTGAGGTGGGCCCCGCTGCTGTCTCCGTTGACAGTAGCCGAGGGACCCACTCTGGCTTCTTAGCCAGTGGCGTCATGCCACATGGACGTGAGGGGCCCACTGTACGTCTCTTCCTGCAGAAAATAAGAAATATTAATAATACATATATGCATATATATATATATAATCTTAATACATAACTTTATATTATAAAGTATATATTTAGATAAATGATAATAATCTTATATATACAATTAGATAAATGAATATAATATATATATATATATATATATATATATATATATATATTAACAGAAAATGAATATTTCAAATTAATGATTAACAGATGTATTAATTAATCAAATATAATGATTAATTTAAACAGTAATATTAATATATATGTAATTAATTGAATTTTAACTAAAGCCTAAATTTTAAATATCCATATCTTAATAAATTTGAGTCCAAATTACAAAAATAAATATACCAAATTAATCAAAAAATACAAGAAATTTCATGATGCCATTTATTTTACTGTAAGATTATTATTTCACCTAGTGATATTTAGGGTTCAGTTGATGTGACATAATTGGTTCAAATTTTCATTAAGCCATAACTTTACACACACTAATTCAAACATACCCAATATGGGTCTCAAAGTGATCAACAAATCTTAAGGATTAATCTAGTAGTATTTATTTCTTCACCCTAATTAACCTTAGATCTTCAATTGACCATAAGTTGGTCAATTAAACTCTAAATTATGTTATCCATACATCTATTTTGATCAGAAGAACCTAATTAACAGTAAACTATAGAAATATTTAAGATCCAACTGTTAGATTCCTTAATTAACCCTAATTACTTTAAAACTTGATTAGTAAAGATTAGCAAATTTAATGATCCAAATTGAATAATTCAAGTTTTAGATAACTCCTAGAGTATATTAGAATCTAATGGTATGATTGGTTTAGTGATTTTGTGATTAATTTTACTAATTACTCACTAATCATCCTAAACCCTAATTAGGCCATAACTTTGCCAAATATAGTCCAAATTGAGCCTACTACCAGCCAATGTAATCAGTGGATCATTTGTGAACCATAGCCACTAATTTTGCTTATTTGGACACTAGTTGGAGAAGTTAGTATTTTGACCCTTAATTAAGAAATCCTAAATTACCTTTTTTCCCTTTAGCTTATATTGGATATAACTTAGCCAATACTTATCAAAATTTAGTGATTTTAGGTTCTATGGAAACCTTATACAGTAAACAACAAATAACTAATAGAAAATATAACTTTTATTAAGCAAAATTACCAAAATGCCCCTATGAGTCAAATTCATTAATTTTATCTCATGAGGCTTAATAGTTACCCAAAATTAGTGTAATTACTGTCTAATATTATATTAGACAGTAAGAAACACTTTGCCACTGAAAATTCTTAGATTAAAAGTTGATCTCTTAAACCTTTAAGTAGGAGCAAAATAGTTATTTTGCCCAAATTTAGAATTTAGCATTATAAAGCCCTAGAATCATATTATAAATAATATAAACAGAAAGAATAGTGATTTAGATCATAATTTATGTGATTATAAGGCTTAGTATGAACTTTGATTAAAATCTCATTTTAAGTCCTTAAGAAAATCCTTAGTATAATCATTTGACTTTCCTTTCTTCCTTAACCTTCTTAGATCTTTCCATAGGTCTTATTAATATTAGTTAGGATGTGTGTCTGAGAGATACTCATAGCAATTAAGAACCTAAATTCCTAGGATTAGGAATAGATCTTAGGTAAGAATTTATCTATTGAGTAAATTTAGTTACTCAATAGGTGAAGCCTTGAGTTTATTAGTTTATAAATTTTATTAGTTTATTAAGCGATTATTTGATCTTTAAATTTTAGAACTAAGAGTAGAGATTTATCCTAATGAGTTGATTACTCATTTGGATTTACCTTAACCTAATATATGAGCTTTAGGTTCTAAACCTTAGACTCTTAGATATACCTTTGGAATAAGTGATTAAACCCTAATATTTGGAATTTAATTCTTAATCCTTTCATCTTAATTTGGCTAATCAAGATGGGATTGGGATTCTTAAAATTATCAAAATAGGTCGATTGATTTATCATTTAATTTATACAATCGACATCGATTTATTTATAATTAGGACCTAGCTAGTCCTAATTATTTTTGTGAATCTGAGTTACACTCGATAGTAGGTGTGATGACCCACTTAAATAGTAACAAGTGAAACTCTTACACATTGAGGCGCCTTTTCAGATAATGGTGGAGTTCCTAATAAGAACTCCAAAGTTAAGAGTGCTCAGGTGGGAGCACTCCCAGGATGGGTGACATGCTAGGAAGTTATCTTCTGAGGGCAAAACCGTGAGGCATTTCAGGCCAAAGCGGACAATACCTTGGTGCTTAAGAGTTTGGGCTATTACAAATGGTATCAGAGCAAATAATAGGGTGTCAAATAGGAGCTAAGTTCCATACAGGGCAGAGTACCACTTTATGTGAGCAGCCTCTTGAACCCATAATGGTTAAGGTGCTACATGGTTGTGGGTACCTCTTGGGCCTGTAGGGGTCACCTCTAGTCCTATATACCCAATGGATGATTCTTGGATTTGTGTGTGGATACTAACGAGGACATCAGTTACTTAAGTTGGGGAGATTGTGATGACCCACTTAAATAATAATAAGTGAAACCCTTAAACATCGAGGTGCCTTTTCAGATAATGGTGGAGTTCTTGATAAGAACTCCAAAGTTAAGCCTGCTCAGGAGGGAGCACTCCCAGGATGGGTGACCTGCTGGAAGTTATCTTCTGAAGGCAAAATCATGAGGCCTTTCTGGCCAAAGCGGACAATACCTTAGTACTTAAGAGTTTGGGCTATTACATTAGGACTTGGAGATCCTGAACTTGTGTAACTTAGAGTAGATAGAATGAATAAATTAGACAATAATGGATATCACCTGTGTTCTAATTGAGTTTCTTGCTTACTTTGACTTTAATGCTTTGCTTACCTTGTAATTGAGCTTTATAGCTTGAACATATATGGTGTACATAGGATATTTGATGAGTATCCCATGTCAACTTTGAAAATGCAGAAGTAGCATTTGCTCTTTTAATCGTATTTCAGATAGAGTGTAGCTTAATTAGTATACCTCTTCACTTCTTCTATATGGGATCAGCTAGACCTTAGAGTTAGTCCGATAGTCTATGCCATGCCTAGTCTGTAGGATAGGATGTATTGTAGTAGACTCTTGCCCCACAAACTGATTAGTCTGTATTTGATATGGTTATACTAATTTAAGTACACTTCTACTTGGTTTTTCTGTTATAGCCCATCAGGCTAAGTGAGACTATGTTTACTTCCAGTTTGAGTGGTTTGAATAGCCAAAACAACTTTTAGTTTTGGATTTATTATTTTACTTTACTCTTTTTCTGCATTTTACCACTACTTTTACTTGTAGTCTTTATTATATTGGGTTTGATTGTTTGATATTGGGTTATCAAATAATTCAATTAATTAAATTAATTTTCATTCTATAATTTCATCCGGAAAATCCTAAATCTATGATTGTTTAATTAAAAACATTTCAATTAAATTATTGAAATAACTTGATCAATTTGAATCCAAATATAGTTATCCAACATACCATTTTAATCAGAAAAATGTGTATAACACTAAACTACTAAAATATATAAGTTTATGTGAGCAAATTTCTTAATTTGGTTTAATTACCCTAGAAAATGGATTAGTGATTATTAAGCTCAATCCTTGGCCATATTTCATAATTAAATTATCCAAATCTTCATTAGACTGAGTAGAACATAATTGGGAAGATAAAATTCCTACAATTAATTTCACAATCACTCACTAATCATCATCAACCCTAATTAGTGAATATTTATATCATTAGTACTCTAATTTTAGTGTTTAAGGTGCTTATTGCTTTCTTGGCTATTATAGTATCTAATTTTTTTAATCACTTCTTAATAAGCTTAAATACTAATTAGAGCTCATTAACCGTAATCCTTAACCAAATTAAGTAATTAAAGTGTTAATCCTTTTCTTAAATAGTGAGAAACCTTTTGGCATTAACATATTTCTAGTTGGAACCCTAGAGCTTAAATTCTCCATTTATACCCAAATGAAGGGCATTTTGGTCATTTTGTCCAAATGTTGTCTAAAATATACTTAAAGGCTAATAATTATCCCTTGACTTAAGATTTGTAAACTAAATGTTTAAAATCAATTTGAGCTTAAATAGACTTGTAATCTAGCCTTAATGGCCTAACCCTAAGTTGCGTTAAGTTAATTAGCTTAGCTTAGAATGTTTAAGATTGAATGTATAAATCCACATTTCCATCCTTAAAAATTTAGTGAAACTTATCAAATCAGTTATAGTCAAATGAGACTCCATCTTATGCCTTTAAAAGATTTCATAAACTAAACCCTTAAATAGGCTCTTAGATGATTCCTTAAGAATCAAACTTTCAAATCTTAATCTTTATACTTGCATCCTTTACTTCTTTAGTTCAAGTCGATTGAGTAATAAAATTACTTAATAGATTGAACCTTGATTAAAATAAAGCTTATAGTTAAGAGTTAGACCCTTTTGACTTTAGTTCTTATTAGTTTGTCTTTTGACTTTTGTTAATTAGCCTTTCTTGTAAGATTAGAAAGTTCCATCTTATTGAGTTTGGTTACACTCAATAAGATCTCCTTAACTCACAACACTTGAGAGTAGAATTAAGAAAGCTTAGATCTTAGATGTTAGTACTTTAAGTTAAGAGGACTAAACCCCATATATTGGAATTTTAACTTTTAATCTTCGAATGTTAATTTATTTAATCAAGGTTTGGTTTGGGATAATAAATACATTAATTAGGGCAACTAATTTATTTGTTTAACTTTTGTAGGTGATACTATTTTATTTAGAATTAGAGCTAGATTAGTCCTGATGATTGACTTTATATGAGCATGAAAGTTTATACTGGATAGTAGAATACTAGAGATATTGAGCTTATATAATCTTAGAATAGTTAGAACAAATAAATTAAAAAACAAAAGATATCACAAATGTTTGTTTAGTTACTGCTTAACTCCTTATTTATGTGCATTGCTTAACTTGTTGTTTGAACCTTGTTGCCATGGCATAAATAAATGAGATATAGAATATTTGATGAATACTCCATATTAGCTTTGAAAAGGAAGACATATTTGCATCAGTTAAACTATAATTCAGTAAATCAGATAACAGTTCAGTAGAGTGTGTCATAGTTAGTATGCCTCCTCAAATCTTATTGTGATAGAATTGACTTGGATCTAGCCAAAAGTGGTCTAGATGATATATGTATGATTCTATAGTCTGACTTGGATCTATCCATGAGTGGTCAAGATGATACATGTGGGAATTTCTATTCCGTGGCTATGTTGAGCCAGTTATTATTATGATAGGTTAGTCTAGGCATACCTCCAATTTTATTTATGATGATTTTAAGTTTAGATTTCTTACAGTTCAGTACTATACAGTTTACAGTTGTTTTTTAATATTTTCTATATATATGCATTTTTAACAATTTTTAGGCCTTACATATATATAAGCATGTTAGGATGCAATATTTTAGTTATGTTATACATGTCTTTATATATTTATCAATAAAATCAGCATGTACAATTGATCGTATCTATTAAGGGATTCCTTTTTATACTATATTAGTTTTATTTACAAATGCTTAACCTTTCTTCAACTACTGGACTTGGAGGTATGTTACTCTACTTAGCTCAACTTGTTATAAATGTATTTTTTATAGTTTTTATGTTCTGTTGATTGTATTGTTGTTCCTTTATTTCTTAGGCTATTTATGATATCTTAAAATTTAGTAATAATTTATCAATCTAAAATGTACTTAGACAATTCTTATTTAACACAAGATTTTTCTTTTCTTATCTAGGGCCCTAGTATGTAAAAGTCAACTTGTCAGATTTAGAGCTATTTGAGGGTTCAGCACCAGGCGAGGAGTAGGAGCAGTATAATGATCTTACTATGACTACTTAGTTTTAGTTTTCATTTATTTTGGAAAAGAGTGATTTTCAATTTTTCATTTTCTTTATTTTTATTACACTTTGGTCTATAATAATTAAATTCAATATTTTATATTTCTTATTTCAGTACTGAAATATCTAAAAAATTTACTTTATAATAATTCCTTTTATATTACTTGAATGTGATGGATGGATGTCTATATATATTTTTTATAGCTTTCACACTCTATGATGAACGTTTTCATATATTAGTATTGTACTCCTAATTATTATCATTTTTACTTGATAATTCAAGGCACAATCATATGCTTAAGTACTTAGTTGTTTAGACATTCCAATAGGATTAGTGTGGGTAGTGTAAGTTTCTCTTAATAAGCATTTATTTTGTCAACACTAATCTGGGATTATGATTTAGTGATGACATATCCCATCATAAATTATACTTTGTTTGCATAAGTGGCGAGATGGGGCACCATATTATACTATAGAGAAGGCAAATTCTTTGGTTTTAAACTAATTTGATGCTAAATAAGGGATTTGGTTTTTAAGATCTTAGCCTTATGATGACTTTGTACCTTAAGTCATGATTTAGCTTATTAGGACCTTAGAACACTAGGAGAAAATAGCTTAAACCATTCCATGCATTGTTAACCCTTAGGTAATCAAATATAGTAGAGGACACTTAGGATAACCTAGTAATTGCTAGTCTTACCATTTGAGTAAGGAGGCTATGTTATGTAATATAATGGAATAAGGGTTGAATGGATTGAGTCTTGATTGGTTAATGGGGTAGACCAGTTAGTAGGAGATTAGTACCTTATAGTGTGGGTTATAAATGAAGATAGATTAAGATCCAAATAAAGGTTTAAGATTAGACTTTTTTTCAAATTATCAATTATTGGAAGTTAGCCTCAGAGAATTTCAAGTGTGAGTAGAGAGATAATTAGATTCAAATTAGCTCAGACCATTAGGGAACCTTTTGAGAAAACTTTAATATCTCAAGAGAGATAACTAAGAAATAGCTTAAGACTTACCTTTTAATAGATGAATTACTTATGAAATCAAGAACTTTAGAAGTCCTTAAGGTAGAATGAAACTTAGATTTTTAGTTACTTTCCTTAAGATAGAATTTACTTCCTAATGTTGAAATAGTATTCTAGAAGGAGACCTTAAGAATTGTAATTATAGATTAGGATGAGTAGTTATAAGGGATTCGTATATCTCTATCAAATTTTATTTTTAAAATAATGATTTAACATTATATAAGTTTATATTTTGTTATAATTGATAAGGCTTATGCCATAAGTCGATTGGGGGTTCAGGTGACCACAATCATTAAGGTTGATTTCAAAATTAGATAATAAACAGATATCACATGTTTTGTATTTAATTGAGAAAATTCCTTGGAATGTTGCAACGCTTTGAAAACCTTATTCAATTGAACATAACTCATATGCATAATAAAAACTATGAATTAAATAGAGAAAGGATTTCACTCAGGATGGATTAGTTTGTACAAACATTATTGAGCTAGGGCTGGCCATGGAGTGATTAGGAGCAAGGGACTCTACTAAGCATGGTGATATCATTTGTTGTCTAATTTAAATGTTCTAACTATTCTAAGTTACACAAGTTCAGGATCTCCAATTCCTACTATCGAGTGTTAACTTAGAAGTACATCCTTATAGGTTACAAAATATTAGGACTAGTTAGGTCCTAATATGATTAAATCAATGTCAACTATAAGAATTCATCACGACCTAGTTTATGAGTTTAAATGCTCTAAACTAAATGCTTGTCCAAAATATACCAAGCTAGAGATTATGGATTAAACACCACGAGATTGGGCTTAATCACATAATCTCAAGGGTAAGACTTAAGTTCTAAGTTAAATCTAAATGTGAACTAATGATTGAGATAAATTCTATTAAGCAAATCAGACTTAATAGGATGAATCTCCTATCTTAAATCTAATATTGAAAGACAAAGTAATCCAAATAATTTATAAAATCTATAAATTAATAAAACTAAGGATTCATTCATTGAAGAACCCCATTATTTAATGAATGAAATCTAACCTAATATTTGATCCTATTCTTAAGGAACAGATCCTAAGGTGAAGTGAGTTTTCCTAATGATAAGACTTAGAAAATTTCTAAGAATTGATTAAATTTCTTCATACTTACTGATTTTATTTAATTAGGGAGGCTAGAGATAGAATTTAGCTAAGTAAGGCATATTAACCTTACTTAAGGATTTTCAAACCTAAAATTGAGATGCTTTACAAATTAACCCAATTGAGCAATTTATAACTTAAATGGATCCTAAATTAGTTCTATTACTAATTTTAATGATTTTAAATGGTATTTTAAGAGTTAAGGATATTTAACCTAAATTTTGGGCAAAATGACCATTTTGCCCCTACTTAAGGGTTCAAAAAGCTACTTTTTGATTAAGGGCACCAAATTGGGATTTCTTATTGTCAAATGATTCCTTACTATCTAATATAAAGATGATAGTAAGTGCACCAAATTTGGATCAGTAATGAGTCATTTGGGTCCAAACTAAGGTTTTTGACCTAAGGGGTATTTTAGAAATTACACCTAATAAATTCTAAATTTTTATGCAGTTTACTATTGGCTGTTGAATAAGGATTCTATAAAGTTCAAGAACACCAAATTTTAGGTCTAATGAATTAGTTATAGCCTTTTCATATTCCAAGGGCAATTTGGTAATTTTCTAAGCTGAGGGGGTCAAAAAGCTAACTTTTTCATTTGGTATCCAAATTTATCAAACTCTGTGTTTATAGCTTTCTTATATCACACTGAGTACTTTAACTGGGAGTAGGCCCAAATTGGACTTCGATTGGTCAAGTTATGACCTAATTAAGTTAGGGGTATTTTGGTCATTTATAATTTTTCTAGGGTTTAGAACCTAAATATTATCTTATATTATTGTTGGCACTGAAATTATAAGCTATCTAGCACTTTAAATTTTTGGATTTGGAGTCTAAATAACTAAGATATGGTCAAATGAATTTTCTGGACGCTACGGCACGCGGTAGCGCCCGACGGTGATTTTGCATGTGCGAAAATCGTGAAGGGCCACATTTCTAGCTCAAATACTCTCAATCCAAAGCATTCCATGAGCAGTTCCATATATGAATAGAAAGGGTTTTCTGATACCTTTCCATTGACATCAAAATAAGCATGCATCGTAGCTATATGAATAATGGTGATAAAAGGCAGGGGTGTGAAGAATGGAAAAAAAAATAGAGCATGAGGTATATTACTTTGAAGAACTATAATAGTTTCCATACTTAATCATGGATGTTTAAAGATGCGAACAAGCATAATAGAGTAATGAAATGACCAAGGAAGGAGAACAAATGGGTACCTTAGCCTTTAGAAGAAGAAGACGGAACCTTGGAAAGCTTGGAGGAGAAACTTCTTCTTCTTCTTCTTCTTTAGCCCTAAGCTCAACAATGGGGGGAAGGGTGGAAGCTTGGGAGCTTTATCTTGACAGCCAAAAAATGAAGAGAAATAGTTGAGCTTCCATTTATAGGAGGAGAAGAAAGGGGGAAAGCCATCATAGCTAGGAGGGAGGGAAGGAAGAGGGATGGCCATAACCATCAGACCTTGCCATTAAGGAGGGGGGGAAGGAAGGGGGATAGCCATAGCCATCAAAGCTTTCAATTAATGAGGGAGAAGGAGATGGGTCAGCCGAAAGTGGAGGTAAGGGCCAGCCGATTGGAATAGCCAACTAGGAGAGACAAAGAAGGAAAAAGAAAAAAATGCAATTAGGAATAAATAACTATTTATTCTTTTAATTAATTAAAAATTCTGATTTAGAAACGCGCTCCAAAAATTCCCAAAAATTCACCCTAAGCTAATTTGTGGGTGACGATCGCAACGACGAAGTCGGATTTCGATTCCGATGATTATTTAGTTATTCTATTTTTCGGGGTATTTAATTATATTAAAATGTTCGCGAAAATCCGACAACTTCCAAATGCGTCCAAGACATCACCTTAGCTAATTTGGGGGTGATGATCGCAACGACGAAGTCAGATTTTGATTTCAAGGTTAAAATAAATACCTCAATTTTCTAATTAATTTAAATATATTAAAATATTCAAGAAAATTCAACTACTTCTGAAAAATCCTAAAATTTTACCTTTGGCTAATCTGAGGGTGAAGATCGCAACAGCAAAGTCAGATTTTAATTCTGATGAGTATTTAATTTTTCAATTTTTGGGGTATTTAATATTATTAATATATTTGTTGAGATTTCGATGACTTCTGTTTGACTCGAAAACATCACCCCTAGCTAATTTGGGGGCAATGAGCATAATGGTGAAGTCCGATTTTCAATATGAGGTAAACATTTATAGGTCATTTTCCAGAGTTTTTGGATTTCCCAAAAATCAGGACTTGATCTATTTGACTCCTAATTTGGACTAGGTCTTAGTAGACGACTCATAATGACTTGATTAACATTTTATGATCAAAATTAGGATAAATATTAGTCTTAATTGATAAGGGTAACAACTTAGATTGTTATAGACTCCCCCACTTAAAAATGATGTCATCCTCGACATTACTCAAGTGGAAAGAAAATGCAAGAATAAAAACATGAATTGAATTTGAAGTTTAGAATGCTAAGAAGGAATATCTAGATTTTCGAAGAGTCTAGGATATTTGACTCGCATATCGACTTCCTTCTCCCAAGTGGCTTCATTCCAAGAACGATTCCTCCACTGCACTTTGATCATTTCGATAGTACGTCTTCTAAGCTGTTTGTGATCGTAGGCAAAAATTCGAATTGGTTCCTCGACATATGACAGATCGGGCTGGATCTGAATTTCTGGGAACTGCATGAGGTGAGATAGATCTCTGAGGCACTTTCTTAGTGATGATACATGGAATACATTGTGGACTATTGCGAAGTCACCTGGAAGATTTAGTCTGTAGGCGGAAGAACCTATTTTGGCTGCTACCTCGAACGGACCCACATAGCGGGGACTGAGTTTCCCAGCTATGCTGAATCTAAAGACTCCTTTCATCGGACTGACTCTTAGGTACGCAAAGTCTTCAACTTTAATTTCTAGTGGATGATGGTGCATATCATGGTATTTACTTTGGTGGTCTTGGGCTGCACAAATTCATAGTTGAATCAACAAAACTTTCTTGTTTGTCTCTTCTACTAACTCAGATCCATATAATTGAACACTGCCTATTTTTGACCATGCCAACAGAGTACTACACTTCCTGCCATACAAGGCTTCATATGGAGGCATCTTTATACTGGCTTGAAAACTATTATTGCAGGCGAACTCCACTAGTGGGAGGTGATCTTCTCAAGATCCATCAAAATCAAGGATACATAGTCTAAGCAGATCTTCAAGAACCTGATTTACTCATTCTGTCTAACCATCCGTTTGCGGATGAAAAGAAGTACTCAATACTATGCTCACATGCAAGTGTACGCAGTTCGAAGTAATAATGGAATATGAGATTTATCACCCTCAGGGAACGAAGTATTTGTTACTAGGGTATATTTACTTTCAACAATATTTAGACTAATGATATGTTGTAGTTTGGTTTGCTCCAATTTAATAATAAAAAGATCATAATTCAAAAATACTGTTTAGAGAAGAAGGGAGAGTTGGGTTTTATCATGCACTTTATTAAGAGACTGGTGTACATACTCTTATTCATCAACTTTAAATGATACTTGTTCTCACATGAATTATAATCAAGTGATAATAGCATTCCTTAGATTGGTCCTCCAATTCCAACTATTTCACGTCTAGTGCAGGAGATGAACTCATGAAGGTTCAATCTCGACTCATAGACCCTTGTGTGATCGATATAAGTTAAATCTGATTTCTTACATCTAAGTTATCAAATTATAGTTTTAATTTCAGCAATCACACAAACTTGATTTCACTCAATTAGCATCACATGCTTCTCTTGTAGTTTAGCTAAGGAAGTGAATTATTGGGCTAAATGGATTATGTCACATTTATCCATAAGCGCACAATTCTTCCTCTTCCTCCTTTAACTTATTATGAGCTACAGAGCATAATTGGTGGCCCTTGGCTCACATGCATCAACCTCTCAACTGAGCTCAAAGAATAATGCTATTAGGCTCAAGAGCTTTTCACTGGGCTCTAAGCATTAAAGCACATATTCTTAGCTTTACGCCAATTGGTGAGCTATAGAGCTCTAAGAGGGTTGAGTTACCGAGTTCAACTCATTATATTAATCCTAGGGTGTTTACACTGAGAATCATTGTTATTATCACATATATTTGTGGCAAATAACTTTATGTGCATGGCCCTAGTTTTAATATGATGAGTTGGCTTGATAGTATTTTTATTTATAACAATTTACTTTAAAATAAACATTCATCACACAGCACGCTTTCAAACAAGTTTATATCTAAACCAAAAATTGATTAAGAATTTTGTTCATTAAAGAAAATGAGTGCAAACACCTTTTATCTAGAAATTGATTACATGACTTAACCCAACTCTCCTCAAGGAAGATTTAGCCTTCCATCACAAAAGAAATACAATAAATACAAAATAATTAGTCGAACCTTAGCATGGTTCTTACAGCAAAGAAAGTAAATAGGAGATTAAGAAAAATACTAGGAACAGCCCTTAGAGTTCACCAGTATCCTTCTTGCTCTCTAGCCTTGCCTTCCCTTGGTGCTTCATTAAATGTTCTTCCTGCTTTCCCTTGGTGGTCACCTTCTCCTTCTTAGGGTAGGGTTTCTCCTTTCTCTCTTGGATGTAGCTTCAGAATTTTTAGAGCTGAGAATGTCAAAGAGGGAAACAACCATTTCAATCTTCAGTTCTCCCTTTTATAGACATTTTTTCATCTATTTTAGATTAAATTCAACCAATAACTCCCATTTAGAAAATTGTATTTTCATTAAATGACTCTCCTTTTATTCCCTTAGTAATGAAGGGTTTTAGGCTATTGCATTTATGCTTTGCTGTGTAAGAGAACTAAATAAACACCTTGCTCTCCCCTATGTTGTCTTAAATCTATGCTTTTATAATCCTTGGAAGTCTCCTCAGCATTTAGTGCCTCCCCTTCCATTTTTCTTAGAATTTAATTTGTCTCTTTATGAATTATTCTTTCAATCTCTTGAGAACTAAGGAAGTTTAAATGTATGGCCATAAATTCCTGCTATGGGAAGGGGAAAAATTAAGTTTCCTCATTTTTCCAATTCTAATTAAATGCCTATTCATGAGCACACTGTAAATTTCAGAAACCCTGGAAATTTCGAGCACACTGTCACCGTTTTACCCTGGAAATTTACAGCGGGTAAACTCGATCACACTGTCGCCGTGTTACCCATTACGGCATGCTGTAGCACCGACTCTCGGGTTTGTTCCCGCTGTGGAGTGCTGTAGCGCCGAGCTATCAGGCTTGTGCCCACTGTGGCGCGTTGCAGCGCCGAGCTCTTGGTTTTGGTTCGCTTGAGCGCGCTGTGGTGCGCTGGGGCACACTGCAGCGATTTTCTTTCAGAATTCCTTTATTAGCCTAGATCCAGTTTAGCTCCTCTTTTTTTCTAAAAATCTGTGAAAGCACCGCAAAGTATACATTTATAACCAAAAAATGTTTGTTTTTATTATCATATTTTATTATAAATATTAGATTTGTCAATTAGAACCTTAGTTAATACACCAAAAGAAGGCTGAGCAGATTGAAAGGTTGTAGCTACACAGAGCAACCATAACTCATCAATTGCATATGTGGCTCCCATGCCCTATTACCCTCCTTAGTCACACTATCAATCTATTGATGGACTATTGCATAGATTCATTCATCTGAGAACCGCCACCTTCAGTGGAAATCTATTGGCAATGGACACGGCCAACTGGCTGAAGTTGGCAGAAAAGAACTTAATTAGTATTAAGTGTCCTAAATTGAAAGCCATTTGACTTTGAGTTCGCATGTTTCAAGAAGAGGTAAAGTATTGATGGGATAACATAAGAAACACTCGTTATAGTTCTGCCTTAAATATAGTTCAATATTCTGATAATGTTCTATAACAACCCAGGTTATTATCACTAGTTAATTAGGACTAAACCAAGTCTTAATTTTGATTCTATTACTCTAATTAAGTCATTAGGATCTCACCACCAAGATCTAGTCCAAATTAGAGGTCAAATAGATGAAATCCTGATTTTAGGAATTTCAGAAACCTTGGAAATTGACCTAATTAAATTTACCTCAAATTTAAATATGGACTTCTCCATTGCACTCATTGCCCCCAAATTAGCTAGGGGTGCTATTTTGGAAGCATTTGGAAGTCGTTGGATTTTTGTGAATATTTTAATATATCTAAATACGCCAAAAATGGAATAATTAAATAATTTTCGAAATTAAAATCTGAATTTGGGGTTAAGTTCCTCACCCCCAAATTAGCTAGGGGTGAAATTTTGGGATTTTTAGGAGCCCGTTTAGTCATACATTTTTAGTTAGGAGAATGTGTTAATTAAAATTAAGAATAATTGATTATTTATTTAAAATTCACCTTTTTCTTCTGAGATGGGCCCCACTCTATCATTTTCTCTCCTTTCCAAGTGCCTTCTTTCCCATACCATACACATGCAAGGCTTAGCCCCCTCTCCTTCTCCTCCATGCTGATGGGAGTGCTCAAGATAGAGCCCATGCCTGCCATTTCCCCCTCTCTTCCTTTCAAATGGAGCCTCAGCCCTCCTTTCTTCAATTGCTGTCAAGCTGAAAATCCTTCCTCTTAAGCTCCTTCCTTTCCAAGCTCATTCCCAAGCTAAGGAAGAACCCTCAGCCCTTTTTCTCCTCTTGCTAGCAGTTGAAGAAGAAGAAGAAGCGTCTCCTTTCAAACCTTGAAAGAAGCAGAACTTGATCTTCTTCAAGCCAAGGTACCTCACTTTCCCATCATTGGTTTGATTCCATGGCTACCTTCATTTTGTTTTTATGTATATTTTGCATCTTTAAGAATTTGTGGTTGAAAGATGGAGTTCATTAGAGCATCTTAAGATTGTAAATCTTAGGGTAGGAAATCAGTTCTGCAAATAGGATTTCTGTATACCTAGACCTTTAGCTTCATTATTTACATTGTTAAAATTATCATTTCATGTCAATTTTGGTATCAATGGAAAATCCTTGGAAAGACTTTTCCATTGGTATATGGCACCACACTTGAGGTGCCATAAATCAAGATTATTTGGGTGCCAAAGGGGACACATTTCTGTTTTCGCACAGGCAAAATTATCATCGAGCACTCCAGCACGCCGTAGAGCCTGGCTCTCGGCCAGGAGGTGCAATAGCATGCCACAGCACCTGCATCTCGGGTTGGCTACACCGTAGCACCTAGCTCTTGGCCAGAGGAAGCTACCTCGCACCGTAGCACCCAGCTCTCTGTAAATCTGGCGCCATAGCGCGCCGCAGCACCTAAAAATGCTGCAGTGCGCCACAGTGCTAAAATTTGCCGTAGAGTGTCACAGTGTCTGAAAGTGCTGCAGCGCGCTGTAGCACCCACACATTGGGAAAAATGGTGCCGTTGTGCGTTGTAGCACCTAGCCCTCAGCCAGGGGGAGCTACAGTGCGCCTTAGCTCCAAGAATTGTCCATAATTGCCTAAACTTCACATTTTTGCATTTTAATGACTCTAGAACCTTAATGGGGCCAAAATATACCAAAATCAAACTAGATTTAGTAAAATCAAGTATTGTATGAATTTGGAGGTGATTTTGAATATGGAAATCTACCATTTATCCTAAAGGGCATGTTCCAAATCTCCTAAAAATTTACTTGGATATGTTATGCAAAATGGAAATTAGTAAAGTGTTTAGCCTTGATTAACCCCTATTTTAATTAATTTATTATTTATATGTATGATTCATATTAGAAACCTTATACTTTTATTTGGACATTTAACTAATTGATTTGCCTAATAATCGCCATTTAAACTTTTAATGATCTTAAGCAAAATCTTAATCTAATCAATGATTGATTTTACCATAACTTTGTCAACTGAATTCTAAATTAGGTCATCCAATATACTATTTAGATAAGAAAAACTTAATTAATAGTTAATTAAAATAAGATTTAGGTTTTGACAAATATAAACCCTAATTTGCCATAATCACCCTAGGACTTGATTAGGTCATAACTTAACAAAATGAAGTCCAATCTGGGTCCACTCCTAATCACAGTACTTAGTGTATTATAGGGAAGCTATAGCTATTGAGTTTGTTGAATTTAGGTCTCATTTGAGAAAGTTAAGTTTTTGACCTATTCATAAATCCTAAAATTACACTTTTAGACACTAGAACAATCTTGGCCATAACTTAATCAATTGACATCATAATTTAGCATTCTTAGGCTCCATGGAACCCTTAGACAGTGAACAACAATAAAATTAATAATTTTTCAAACTTCACTTAGTGAAATTGTCAAATTTCCCTTCAAACTTCACTGAGTGAAATTACCAAATTTCCCATGTAGGTTAAAATTCTTAACTTGAACCCATAGGACTTAATACTTGTCCAAATTTGATGTACCTACTGTCCATCTTTATGTTAGATAGTAAGAAATTATTTGGCATTTTGGACCCTTAAGTAGGGGCAAAATGGTTATTTTACCCAAAAATTAGGTTAAGTGCCCTTAACCTCTAGATATCAATTAAATCATTAAAATCAGTAAAATAACTGATTTATAACTAATCTTAGACTCTTAAACTCAAAATTTTTGTCCCCACTTAAAGTTTGAAAATTTCTAAGTAAAACTAATACACCATAACGATAACAACCCAAGGTTATTACCCATTCAATTTGACATAAATTGATCAAATTAAGTCGAAAATCAAGATCCTAATTTTAAGTCAAATAAAAATTAAATTAAAATATCCTCAAATAATGCGTATTGAGGAGATTCTGCGATAATTTGAGCATAATTAGGATCTTGAATTGTCCTAAATAATTTTGTGAAGTTTAAATATGAAAAGCAAGTTGATCAAATTGTATGAAACTTAATTGTTTTATATTTTTAATCAAGTGCTAATCTTTTTGTATTTGATTTAAGATTTAATTAGCCTTAATTACTCATTATTTTAATTAATATAATGTTTATGTATGTTTGAGAACTTTAATTTTAAATTGGACACCTTGATTTTCTTAATTTTATATTAAACTATATTTGAACATAAAAAAACTTAAGAACTTGATTAAGTAATTAATACTTAATTTAAATCTAAAACTTGTCATCAATAATTTATTAATATTACAATGATTGTCATTGATCTGTGAATTAACTATTGATCTTAAGTTGGAAAGGCTAGGAGTTAAACCCTATCCTATCTAATTAAGATCTAAATCCTAATCACTAAATCAATCAACTTGATTAAAAGACAATTCAACTGATATGGTTCTAATAATGCATCTAATTTGACATTGATCATAAATTATTGAATTAGAAGTGCTAAGACTATTAAACAAAATTATATGATTAAATATCTGGACTTGAGCTTAAGATCTTTGATTTTCTCTTATATAAGACTCTTAGCATAAAGATAATTATAAAATTGTGTTGATTTATTATAAGATCAAATCCCAATCATATTCTTGATTTCACCCCATAATTATAGTATAGGATGTGATTAGATGGGTCTAACCATCTGATCTGATATGTTCAATTCAAGTATATAAAATGAAACTTACAAAATTTAGGATAAATGTTAGATGTGTAAGATCTTGATGATCTTACAATAGAATTTATAATGTAATTGAAAAGCCTTATTAATTGATAATAAAATGAGGTAGGAAGATCAATTACTGAACCTTAAAGTAGGAACTTAGATGTTTTCCCCTTAACCTTAGAGGTTGATCTTCAACCCTTGTGGTAGAATCACATAAAGTACTTAGCATGAGATTTCTCCTATATGGTAGTAGCTTATATTGGGTGACCTTTTGGTCATATCCTTGGAACCTTGTATAGGATTCATCCCATTAAAGTTTAAATTCATAGCTTTGGTAATCCTTATTAATTAAATAGCATTCACTGATCCCAGATTATTAGTTGAGTGTATATCCATAGTACTGGATCAATTCAGCAGTATTTAGGATTAGTTAAGTCACACTAAGTAAGACTTATCTTTGTGTTATCCAACGGACTTAGACAGATATTGTCCACTTGGAGTAAATCCTCTGATCCTAAGAGTGTTATAATTAAGGGCTTAAGTCTTTAGTTTGAGTGAAATAAAAATCACCAATGGGTGATGCCTTTTATCAAAGAATGCTTTGATAGTGGTGGCCTCAAACAAAATAAATATTTCAAGTTACCCTTCTTAGGACACTAAGTATGCTTGTAGTTAAGGTATAACAGCTTAATTTGAGTGAAATAAAAATCACCAACAAGTGATGCCTCCTATTAAAGAATACTTTGATAGGTGTGGCTTCAAACAAACTAAGTGTTAAATTTACCTTTCTTGGAAACATACTAAATACGTGTATACAACCTTTCCAACTGATGATTTTAAGTAAAATCTCAAGTAAAGAAAATTTATCATAATTAGAACTAGGAGTCAGAATCCATTAGATGGATTGTGCGCAATGGAGATATTTGATTCATTATCTGATTTTACATCATTTTTTGGATTTTTAGATTTTAAGCATGTAGTGCTGAGACATGAACATGAATATGAGCATAATGTATGAGTATCAGTGATGATTTATGAATTACAGAATATACATATATCAATCAGGGAATTTGCAGGATGACTAGTACTGGATTCCCAACCGGATATATGTAGGCATTGGAGCATACAATTTGTACCCATTCGGTGATATTTTGTTTGCATAACAATTGCATTTAGTATCGGGGCATATATAGATACATGACTTCAGTGACATACCACATAGTATTACATGTTATTTACTTAGTTTCATGCATTTTAAGTATTCAGTATATAGTCAGCTTTACTTTACTTCAATTTTATACAGTTTTAAATTTTTAGTTACTTTTATAGTTTTCCTGCAGCTTAGTTTATATGATTTAAATGTTAAGTAAGCAATTAGAATTGTTAGATTAGTTTAGATGTGTTAGACTTATTGTTTAACACGTGGTACTTTTGGGATTTGGCAATTTGCTAGATTATGAGCAGTTTGTTGAGCCAGATCAAGAGGATGTGTAGGAGGTTCAGTAGGCATTTGTTTAGCCTTAACAGATCTCTCCTCTAGGTTTTTCGCTTTTGATTAGTTATTTCAATTCAGTGCTTAGACTTTATTTCAGTATCATTTTAGTAAACCATGTGTATTAATTCAGGATGATTTACTTTTCTATTCTGAGATAAATGTTTTTTTTCTACTTCTGTGATGAATGCTATTAGATGTATGCTTAGCTTCTACACTCTGCTTATATATTACTTATTCTTAGTATTATTATGTGATCAATATACTGGAAATGTTGATATCTTTTACAAATATTGGATTCTTCATTTCGTATGTAAATCCAATGTATGCATTTGTCTAGTACTTGGGATAAAGATATTACTCTTATCAAAGTGTTAGCTCTCAACCCTTCTCTTTGGTGTATGAGTCAGCAATCCTTTGCATGGGTTTATTTTTAGCCTATTTGGGGAGATAGGTAATGCCTTCTCGAGTGGCACACCGCTCCGCCACCAACAGTTTTGCTATTGTATACTTCAGTTGTGCACAACAACGGGGCAGGGTGCAACAGTTGGTATCAACACGTGGTACTTTTGGGATTTGGCAATTTGCTAGATTATGAGCAGTTTGTTGAGCCAGATCAAGAGGACGTGTAGGAGGTTTAGTAGGCATTTGTTTAGCCTTAACAGATCTCTCCTCTAGCTTTTCTGCTTTTGATTAGTTATTTCAATTCAGTGCTTAGACTTTATTTCAGTATCATTTCAGTAAACCATGTGTATTAATTTAGGACAATTTACTTTTCTATTTTGAGATAAATATTTTTATTCTACTTCTGTGATAAATGTTATTGGATGTATGCTTAGCTTCTGCACTCTATTTATGTATTACTTATTTTTAGTATTATTATGTGATCAATGTACTAGAAATGCTGATATCTTTTACAAATATTGGATTCTTTATTTTGTATGTAAATCCAATGTATGTATTTGTCTAGTACTTGAGATAAGGATACTACTCTTATCTTAAGTGTTAGCTCTGAACCCTTCTCTTTGGGGTATGAGTCAACAATCCTTTGCATGGGTTTATTTTTAGCCTATTCGGGGAGATTGGTAATGCCATCTCGAGTGGCACACCGCTCCGCCACCGATAGTTTTGCTATTATATACTTCAGTTGTGCACGACAACAGGGCGGGGTGCAACAGTTGGTATCAAAGAAATATCATAAATTGTCAGATAAGTAGTTTGTTCCTATCTATTTTATAATCTATTCTCTATGTCACATAAGAATACAAATCACTAAGTATAAAGAAAGCAACATCCAATGTTCAATAATTGAATTTCAAAATTGAAAACTAAAAATGTCTAGAATGAGGACATCCTAAGAATTGAACAAACAAAATAACATTATTGAAAAGTGATAATCAAATGTGGAATGGACATCCTAGGATTTGAAATGCACATTAAAGAAAAGAGATACAAACAAGGTATTTGTAATTAAAAAAAAAAAATTAAAACCATTAATTTTATTCGCTGAATCTTTACTCTATTCGCAATCATGAATCTTGGATCTTCCTCTGCTCCTACCCCAGTCAAAAGTACGCTCTCATCATCTAACGGACCCAAGGAATTGAATTCAATGGCTAACCTGATGAGAGCCTTAACAGAAAGTAATGTGCAACAGGCACAAGAGACACATGCCCTGATTCTATTTGTTTGTCAACAGTTCGTACCATTAATGGGATTTGCATTATCCTCACATTACATAAGAGATGGGATCCTACACATTTTCCTTTATCTCAGGACACCCACATTCAATGGAGCACTAAACCCAATGTACATAGTGAATTAGCATAAAAAAATAGCTGAAAAGAACCTAGCCAGCATCAAATGCCCTAATTTGGAAGCCATTCATTTAGTCACCCACCTATTTCAAGAGGAAGCATAGCATTAGTGGGAGAATGAAGGAAATAATAAATTCACTGATTATGAGTATGAAGATATCCCATGGAAAATGTTCTTGGAAGCATTCCACGAAGCATTAATTCCAGCTTTGACACAAGCAATTATGGAGGATGAACTCCTCCATCTTACTCAAGTAAATAAATTAATGTTCAACTATGAACAAGAGTTCCAGAGATTGTCACATTTTGTTCTGAACCTGGTTAGAACTGAGGCAGCTAGATGCCTCCAATTCTTGAAAGGGCTGAGGAACTTAATCAAAACTCACCTAATGTCCCTTTAAATCAAGAATTTGATAGAATTGATCTAGGCGGCTTGCCTTCAAGAAGGATTTCAAGGTCAGATGGAGCGTAAGCATAAGGTTGTGTTCGTGCAACCAAGAAAGAAGAACTTTGGTCATCACAAAATGGTGAAGGTTTTGGCATAATCCTCACATTACATAAAAGATGGGATCCTACACAGTTTCCTTCGTCTCAAGATACCCACATTCAATGGAGCGCTAAACCCAATGGACATTGTGAATTGGCTTAAAATAGCTGAAAAGAACTTAGCCAGCATCAAATGCCCTAATTTGCAAGCCATTCATTTAGTCATCCTCCTATTTCAAGAGGAAGCAGTGTATTAGTGGGAGAACGAACAAAATAATAAATTCACTGATTGTGAGTAAGAAGATATCCCATGGAAAATGTTCTTGGAAGCATTCTGTGAAGCATTCATTCCATATTTGACATAAGCAATTCTGGAGGATGAACTCCTCCATCTTACTTGAGGAAACAAATTTGTGTTCGACTATGAACAGGAGTTCCGGACATTGTCACATTTTGTTTGGGACCTAATAGAATTGAGGCAGCTAGATGCCACCGATTCTTGAAATGGTTGAGAGACTCAATAAAAGCTCACCTAGTGTCCCGCTAAATTAGGAATTTGACAAAATTGATTGAGGTGGCTCGCCTTCAGGAAGGATTTCAAGGTCAGATGGACCGTAAGTGTAAGACTACATTCGTGCAACAAAGAAAGGAGCACTTTGGTCATCGCAAGATGGCGAAGGTTTATAGCATCGAAGCTGAACAATCTCAACCTAAGAACTCCTAATGCAAGCAAATCCATCCGTATGGGAAATGTTACCACTTTGGTGGTGTATGTTTTATATGTTGTTGAAGTGGCTACCGTTATCTATACTGTGATTCTAAAACACCAATCGATGGAGTGTCCATCGACCACTCCCTTCGTAAACAAGTATTTTGCGCACAACCAACAAACAACTAAGAACCTGCCCTAACTATGATGACATCTCCTACTAAAGCAGTTGTACCTGCTCCAAAGCCAGCCTACAATCGCCAAGGACAGCAGCCCCAGGGTAAACAACCTATAGCTCTTGCGAGAGTTTATATGTTGACTAAAATTAGCTATTAAGATTTTTAAGTTCTATTTGCTATTAATCAAGTATGTTTGAAACTTCAATAGTTTAATTAGAGATTAGGAATCCCAAAACCCCTTACATTTATTCATCTATGAAATACAACTTCAGATGGAGCTATTACATTGGACAATAAGAACCTTCCCTTCTACAAGAACATTTTCTTCTTCACCTTCCTTTATCAAATGAGGATCCTGGATATTTAAAAAATTTTATTAGTTTTAGCTTACAAAGAAATAAGTTGTAGGGTAGGTTGTTAATCTTCAGCATTAGCATGTTTCATGTACTAAGTGGCAGTAAATTGAGCTCATTCTATAAAACAGTATGCTTAAACATATGAATGTTGAACGATTTGCAAATTTACATGAATTTTTGGAGAATAAATTCTCATCTCATTGTAATCATTTATGTTTGGCAGTAGAATGAGCATTCATTGTTGGTGAACATGAATTCTTTCTATGTAAGGAAACTTTTAATCTAATATATGAACCCCAACAAATCATAAGTGAGTAATTATGATATATTTCATTGGGGATCTACACCTTCTTTTAAGAATAAGTTTTCTTACTTAATTGGTGAATGGTACCTAGTTTACGAGGTATCTAGTACGAGTATATGTTGGATTGAGAGGCTGTTATATCTCTACATAACATGTTAAGTTTCTTTAATAGCCTAGCACTTCCCTTAAGTAAATAAATATAAATATAAAAGATATGCATGATCTCATTCTTTTATTCACAAATTTATACCAATATATATATATATATATATATATATATATATATATACAAAGTATTTCCTTCTTTTATAGCTAAAGACAACTTACATAAGTTATCAAATTAAATGTAAGATTATAAAAATATGGCTTAGCTAAATTTCACTCTAAGCTTCCCTAAGTTAACTAAGACAGAACATAAAGATAGATTTCCTTAAGTATTATATCCTAAAACTTTCTAATTCATCCATTAGAAGCTTCCTTAGGATCTTCACTTCACCTTAGAATCTTTTCCTTAAGAGTTTAAGGATAGCAATTAGGTTAGATTTCATTCATTGAGTAAATGGGTTATTCAATGAATGAAACCTTAATTTTATTAGTTTCTAAATTTTCATATTTTAATTATAATTATTTTATCTCTTAACTCTAGATTTAGTTTAGGAGATCCATCCTATTAAGTTTTGATTTTGCTTAATAGGATTTGCCTTAATCCTTAGCTCACAATTTAGACTTAAGCCCACCTTAAGTATTACTTTTGGGATTATGAGGTTAAACCCCAAAACTTGAAGTTTAAATCCTAAACCCTAGTCCTAGTAGATCTTGATCAAATTTTAGCTTAGATCATCTAAATTCATCAAATAGGACGTACTGATTATCATTTAACTTGTAAGCATCATTAACTGAATTAAACTAGTAGATGATCAGTTCTAATTATTTTTAACTCATAAGATCATGGATCTAAGTTATACTTGATAGTAGGAATTGAAAATCCTAAACTTGTATAGCTTGGATTAGTTAGAATGAATTAAAGTAGATAATAATTAATATCACATGTGTATAGTAGAGTCCCTTGCTTACTATTGAGTTATTATTGCTTCTACATTCCTTATACTTTATGCCTTTTATTTGATATGTTATACAAGATAATATTACTGCATAAAACAAAAATATAGAATAATTAAGACAACATTTGCATAGGGTTCAATTTCTGGTCAGATTTGTGCACTTTTACCCTAATGGACAGGGGTAAGGAAAAATAAGAATTACTTAACATGTACTCATTGACGAGAGTTGTGTTAAGTTGGAACCTGATCATTCTTGTAGACGAGCTTGACTCCTCAGCTACTTCTGGATGTGTCCAAAGAAGTAAAGTAAATAACTTAAATCTTACTACATTTGTAATTTTTGCCTCTTCAGTTCAGTTCTGCTTCGTTATTCCATCTTAGCCTCTTATGACACTAAGTGATTTTTTGTCTTAGCCTCTTATGATGCTAAGTGATATTACATTTTTTTCAGTTCAGTAGGCTAGTTTAGCCCTCCTTCTGATATGACAATTGTTACACACATACTTTCTATTTTACTGTTACTTTTACAGCAGCTAGCCTTGTCATTACTTGCTTACTTATATACTTATAGAATGCTAGATTTCTTTCTAGCTTACTTATACGTATCACAGTCAGATTACTTTTTTTTAAATTAGCATAGCTCATATGCCCATAAGCATGTTTAGGATGATCTTTTCTTTCAGTAATTTCTTTACATTATATATATATATATATATATTATGCCTAACCTTATCATAGCTTTGATGTTGAGGTATGTCTTTCTACCTCACATGTTATTTAGTTATAAATGCATTATTTATAACTTCTTCACATCCTCATATAGCTTGTTGCACCCTATTATGTTGCTTGCTTTAGTAGTTAAGTAAAAATTATGATATAATAAAACTCATGAATAAAAATAACCTAAATTATACTTAGATAATATTTCTAACAAGATTTTTCTTTTCTTGGTTGGGGCCTTGGCATTGTGAAACTGACAATGTTATATCTGAGCAATTTGAAGACCATGTGCCTGAAGAGGAGCCATACTTGGAGGAGCAACAGGTTAGAGCAGAAAATCAGTAGATTAGCTATCATTTTATTCTGTGAGGATTAGTGATTTATTTCATTTTAAACTTTTCTTAAAATTGATGTAATAATTTAGGTACCCATGTATGTTCATTTACTGTACTATTTTATTCTGAGCTACATGTTTATTCCATATCTTGCATTGTGGTGGATCGGCTATTGTATTTTACTTTCCTTTTCTTCTGTACTCAGTTGAATGTATATACTTAGTGAATGATTCTGCTACATTATTCAGGGCAAAACCTTCCCTTATTAGTGGATTAAGGATTACACCTTAATCTAATGATAAGTGAGGGATTTGCCAGTACGGCACACCTCCCCTTGATCTAGTCTTATGGATTTGGAGGCGGAGCACCACACACTGTTCTCCTTATTATTTTGCTTTATCTCTGATAGACGTAAAATACACATCTGCGTTTGCACACAAGTGTACGTAGTTTGAAGTAATAAGTGGAAAGTGTTAATTTTTGGGATTTTTCGTTACTCAAGGAATGGTGGTTCTATTACCATGTTATATTTTCTTTTAGTAATATATAGAAGTCAAATTTTGGTTGATTTTTGGTTCCTAGTTTAGCGATACAAATGACCTTAAGTTAAGATAAGATTTGATTTAAAAGGAGAGAGTTGAGATTTCATTATAATAGTTGTAAGGGTTGGTGATATAGCTTCATTGTTGAATGTATACTTTCATTTTACTTGCTTTATTAAATCAAGTGAACACCATTGGAATTGGAGTACCCTCCAATTACATAAGGTTCAAGTTTAGTGCATAAAGAGAACTCCTTATGGGTTCATCCTTAGCACATAAACTCTCATGAGATCATGATCCATTAATTAGATTTTGATCCCCAACATCTAGGTTACCAAAAGATATCTTTTAATTCTGATGGTCTCACAAGCAAGACTTCCATTAACTATGGCATCATGTGCTTCACACGCAGTTTAGCTTGATGGTAAGATGTGTTGGGTCAATGGATTATGTCACATCATTCATTGAGTTTCCCAACATCCTATTATCCCTTCTACTTTACTAAGCAACAAAGCAAGGTTAAAGGAGAAATTAGTTCACAAGCATCAATCTCTTTGTAGAGCTTTTAAGGAATGGTACAAGTGAGCTTGTGAATTTTATCACATAATTCTCTGCTCTACTTGCACTACTTTTCTTGCTCTTACCTAATTGATGAGCATTGGAACACAAATTCTCTTAAATAAAATAATTTAGAATTTTTTTTCATTCAAAGCATTCATTCCAACATTTAAATATAAATGATAAAAATATTCATCCATTACATTCAAACAATGTCATCATACACCATTTATCCCTTACAAATTCTTACAACTACATCTCAACCCTTACCAAAGAGATTTTAGCCTTCCATTACTAAGTAAGAACAAGCATACAAACAAGGAAAAGTGAACCTCACCATCAGTTCACAACATAAATAAACAAGGGAGCTTACGAAGAAATACTAGGAATCACCCGGTGGTTTTCTGGGTTCTCTTGGATTCTTCCTATGCTGTCCTCTTGAAGCTCCACCCTTTTTTCCTTTGTTGTCTTCCTTTTCTTCCTATTTTTGGTCACCCTCTTTCCCTTGGAGAATCTCCTTTTTCCTCTTCCAGCAGCCACTTTTTATTAGACTTTGAATATCAAAAGTTGGAACCCTTTCAAGGTCTGAGATTCAGCCTCAAAGCTTTAAATGGTGTGGCTCTTTCTCTTCCTTGAATTTAATCATATCCCTTTTAATGTTCCATTCATTAACATCTATTGGGATTCAGTAGAGATAAAGTCTTCTATTATTAAGAGGCAGGGGAAGGCCAAAGGTCATATTTTTGTGGCCTTCCCTATGCTGCCTTAATTGCTGTTCTGGAAATTTTGGACCGTTTGATGCGGCGCGCTATGGCAGCAGCATTCCAAACCCTGTTCCGCTGTGGTGCGCTCTAGCAGCAATGCTCTAAACACTATTTCTACATGAAATTTAGTATCTTTTTTGCTCGGTCGCCGCAGCATCCGCTGTGGCGTGCTGCGGCGCGCTACAATGGATAAAATTTTAAAGTACTATCCAATAGTTTAGCTATAGTTTTAATGATAAATAAATATTCCACCGAGCGTGCTGTTGCGCACTGCGGCAGAAAATACTTTGGAAATGCGGACATTTATTTTACCTATAGTTCATAAAATGAAAATTTACACACTACGGTGCGTTGCAGCGGAGAAAGTTTCAAAATACTGTTCAATTTCTCATTTATAAGGTTTTAATAATTCCTCGAGAAATGACGTTGCGGCGCACCGTGGCGCGCAGCAACGGACAGGCTTTCAAAATTATTTATATTACTCATCTGTATGGCTTTAATTTACCTTCAGCAACATGACGTTGTGGCGCACTGCAGAGTGCTGTGGCGCGCTGTGGCAGGCCGCAGCGATCTTCCTTCCAGGTATGCAGTTAAGCTTCCAGGTGAAGAATTTTTAATGTGCTGCCATGACACGCTGTGGCACGCTGTGGCAATTTTGACCCAGAATTTGGTAATTCAGCTCATGCAATCTAATTTCTTTATTTTCCTGAAAAACACCATTTTCTACTCAAAGTATAGGGATATATATGATGATTTGAATATTTAAGCACTATATTTTTGCTATAAATTTTGGATATATCACACCCCCACACTTAATTTCTTGCTCATCCTCGAGTAAGCTCAAAAATATGATTTTCTAAATTTTATTTTTACTTAAGGATTCAATGTAATATGCCAGTGTATAATGAATTTAGTTATCAAGTTTCCTCTAGTTAAGAATTCTTCATGTTTCTAAGTTTCTACTACCCCTCTAATTAAGTTCATATTTCTACACTTCACTTGGTTTCAAATAAAAATATCATGCTTAATGTTTTAATATGGTGGGGATGATCCTAAAATTCAAACCTCAATGATGCAATTGGTGAGTGCTTGAGCATTGTGTCATGTGTGCCCCTTCTTATGATTTATACGGAACATTTAAACAATTTAGGAGAGATACTTTTATTCATCCTAAATGTTCAATTATTTTAGTTTGGGAGAGATATTTTTCATTATCCCTAGATAATTTTGTTTTTCTCTTTTGGAATTTCAGCTTTAAGGGAGTGCCATTTTTCTTCATCCCTTGATGTAGTCCCTTATGATCATTAAGTCATATAGGAGCTTAGCACCTCAATTTCTCACTCACCTCTTTCCATCTTAGTTTTACTTCTCAGGTTCCCCCCCACACTTAAACTTCAGCACATTTCATTTTAAGTTATGGAAACCAAGCTTAGTAGAGCCTTAAATATGAATAAGGGGTGTATCATTAAAGTTCATTTTCCACTTAAATTCAAGCATATTTTAATCCTAAGTTCCACACCATTGATTTTTGACATTGAACCCAGAAATTTATCTCATTCAGAAAATTATTTTTCAAGTTTAATTTTAGCAAAAATGAGGGTGCACTAGATATGGAATTCACTTTATTAACTGAAATCAAAATTACAAAAAACAAAATAGTAGAAAATAGCACAACCTCATTACACATCAGGCTCATCTTCCTCCCCAGCATAAAGATACGTATAATCCGTCGGCAAGTCATCGTCCGGAAGTGGTTCTCCTACAGGAGGGCGCGGCAACCTTGACCCATCCGGTCCTCCACGCAAACTCCACTCTCGGAACATTGTTCGGAGAGCTTCGTGGAATTCCGTTTGGAATTCACGTTGTCGAGCCACTTCTCTCTTGATGAAGCGCATGTCACGCGCTAAGGAGATGCCCACATCCCGCTAATGCACCTACATGCGCGACAACATTCTGTCTGTCGATGTCTGGCCAGCTGATGTTAAAGGTTAACCTTCTTCTCCCCTCCTCTTCTTAGTTCGCCCTCCCCCCCCCCCCCCCATCCCCCCACCCCCCTTGGGTGTGAGTGCTCAAGTTAGTCAGTTCTAGAGGAGTGCGGGGCAGAATCATAATATCAGTAGGGAGGAGTTTCACTCCTTGGGCCTCACAAATTTCTGAAATCAGCAACCCAAAAGCAATAGCAGCACATGGCCTGATCAAGGCATTCCAGAGCTGCTCTTTCATAATGCTGGAGATGAGAATATCTCTCTCCCTTTGTAGTGCACAAAGGAGCAGTTCCCATGACCAGGTTACCTTGCTGAGATGCCCAGATGGCATAACAAAACTAGAGACGAACACATGTCAAGCATTGCTCAACTCTATGAGGAGTGCTCGAGGATTGTTGGCAAAGTTCCCTCTCCATCCTGAATCAAAGCGGGCAATCTCACTTGCTATTGCTGCTGGGCTGTATTGGGAGCTCAGCAAGTCATAAAAAATGCAGCTCTCCACCTCACCCAATATATAAAACCTATCGATGTCCTTGAGCCCAAACTCCATAGCCTTACCCGCCCACCATATTAATCGCATTGGCATAAACTTCCTGCACTATAGAGAGGTACGTAGAGTTTGTGGGACTCACTAAGTGGTCCCATCCCCAGTTTAGAATTTGATCCGGGTTTACCAGATATGGGAGCCCGAATCCTCGCTCAGGGATTAACTTCCTTTTTATGATGACTTGGTTGAAGTGTTATTCTGCTTCAACTAAAGAGAATCATTTCTTGTTGAACACTCCACCAACTATGGAGGTCAAAGCTCCATTGCCTGCAATTGTTTTCTTTCCTGAAGATATTTCTCTCTAAATGATAATAAGAACTGATTGAGAGAAGTGATGCTAAAGAACAGTTGGAAAATGCTAGAGTTGAAGAGCTTAGGATTAGAATGAAGTGCATCTTTTGCCCCCCCCCCCCCTGCTTTCTCAGCCTTTATATAGAGGATTTAAAGAAAATTCTGGAATGATTTAGTTAGTCACACTTATGGCATAATAATACTTGGTCAAAGATAGATTCAATTCATACCATAAGTGTGACTTGATTTCTACTCAAAGAAGATGACGATTTTCAACTTTTTCAGCACAATTTGCAGTTAGTCACACTTATGGCACGTTGTAGCGTCTTTGACTGCCTTCGAAATCCAAGGCAATTAATTTTTGCTTCAGCTGGTCAATTTCCACCGTTGCGCACTGTGGTGCCCTTGAAATATTCATGTTGAGCTACCCGCTAGAGCGTGCTGTAGCAGCAAAATCTGCAGCAGCACGCTGTGGCGAACAAATCTGCTACAGTGCGTAATGGCGAATAAATTCGCTATGGTGCGCTGCAGCTTTTTTTTTTTTTTTTTAAGCAGAAAATTTTCATAATTTTAATTTTTACTTCCAGAGAAAATGTTTTTGGTTATTATTAAATTTATCCTACTCCTAAAAACTAGAATTTAGTAAAAACGGAAAATTGGGTTGGGTTGCCTCCCAATAAGCACTTGGTTTAATGTCGTCAGCCCGACACGTTAAAGATCAACTTGGATTCACATCCTTAGGAGGTTTCGCACCCAAATTTCAAAATGAAATGAGTGAGCGCCAACTGAGGTCAGGCTCAAACTCATTAGCTTGCTGTTGGATTTCTTTTCCACCTCACCTTCCTTATTAACAAGAGGAGCTCTCTTTTTCTTCTTTTTACCTCTTATAGCCTTTTTTTTCTTCTTCTCTCCCTTAATGTCACTTCTTCCAAATGAGGTATCATAGTGACCAGCAGAATCTACAGACCTCCCAATCTCCTTCTCTTCTTCCAACCCCCTATTTGCTTTTTCCCATTTTGTCTTTATAATTTTTTCTTTAAATAATGAAGGCATTAGGTTTATAACTTCTTCTAGACCATTAGCTTTCAATGTCATGAGTCCCCTTTCAATATCAATGATAGCTTGAGAGCTGGCAAAGAATGGCCTTTCAAAAATTATAGTGGAGCTTTCACTCCAGGTGTCCTATTCGCATATCACAAAATCAGTGGGGATCACAAAACTCCCTATTCATACTTGGACATCCTAAACAATTCCCAAAGGGGTTTGAGATGCAAGATTAGCAAATTCCAAAATTATTGGTGTCTCCTCCATCCCCCTTGATCCTAATTTGGTGTAAATGTGCCATGGCATAACATGTACCAAAGCCCATAGAACACACAAGGGATCTAAAAGGACTTCGCCTTCAATCACGCATGGGATGTTCAATCTATCGGGGTCCCCCCTTTTAATTGCTACTTTATCCCTTCTATAATTCAGATTAGTAATTCTTATTCGTTCTTTCTCTTCCTCATTATTACGATCAATGCAACTCATCTTCTTAGAGTCTACATCAATAATGCTCATAGTTTCTCTAGGATTCAATTCAGTTAAGCTAAGGAGCATACATTGCTGTCTAGTAGATAGCTATTTGGAAATTTTCCCTAACTGAACTTCAATGTTCCTTAATGATACCTCAATTTCTTTAATGGAGGTTTCATGACGGTTCATTGTCATTTCAGCTCTTTTCATAAATTGCATTGTTTCAGTTTTGAACGCCCAAAATGATTCATCTAAACCAGACTCTTGTTTATTATTCTGATTTTGCTTATACAAAATATTTCCATTTTGCATTGGTTGGTTTTGTTGTTGGGCATTTAGGTTTCTTTGAGCATTTCCCTCACTCCAAGAAAAGTTGGGATGGTTTCTCCTTCTCGGATTATAAGAGTTGGAGTACTGGTTGTTATGGAGTTGTTGTTCATGTTATTGTTTCTCATGAAGTTTACTTATTTAGTTTGTGAAGGGGCAACCCCACATTAATGACAACTAACATCATGAACAGCACTAACATTCCCATTCTCAATTTTATTAGTCATAATTTCCACTTCCCTTTGCAAGGAGACCAATTGAGTTGATTTACTTAGATTGTTTACCTCTTTTTTGTTAGAGTTTAGCTGCTCAGTCGGCCACTCAAGGAGATCAAAAGCCTCCTCAAGGGTTTTACTACTTAATGGTCCTCCTGCGGCTGCATCAATGAGGGTTCTTATGGGTGTATTTAATCCGTTATAAAAAATCTGCACCTGCATTCGCAAAGGGAACCCATGTTGTGAGCAACACCTTAAGCAGTCCTTGAGGCATTCCCAGCCCTCATATAAATTCTCACAATGCAGCTGAGAGAAGTTTGATATTTTATTCCACAACTTGGCTGTTTTGACAGGTGGGAAATACTTGGCTAGGAATTTCCTTGTCAAGTCGTCCCAAGTTCTAATAGACTCACCGGATAGAGAACTGAGCCAAACTTTAGCTCTATCTCTCAGCAAGAATGGGAATAATCTTAATCTCAAAGCATCATCGGATACCCCGTTAAATCGAAAGGTATCGTATATTTCCAAGAAGTTTGAAATATGCGCATTTGGGTCATTCGATGCTAGCCCACTAAATTGATTGTTTTGAATCATATTCAACATGGATTGTTTAATTTCAAAATTATTAGCCTGAATAAAGGGTCTAACAATGGCATTGGGAACTCCTTCTACTGTGGGAAGTGCATATTGTCTAAGGAGTCTCCTCCTAACATTTACTATTGGTTCTACTGGGTTTACTTCAAAATCTTGAATTTGTGTGTTTTGTTGATTAAGCAATACTTATTCTCTCCTAGCCCTGAGAATAGTCCTATCAATTTCAGGATCATAAAAGAATTTAGCAAGATTTCTCCTACTCATACAGTTAAAAATTAACATGCTTGAGCAAGTTACAGCATTATGAATTTCACCCATAAATTGCCAGTAGATAAAAATTTTCAGCATTGATAATAAGCAATGAGCAATACTTTCAGCACTAGATCTTTTTAGAAAATTTTCTAATTTTTCTCAAAAGCAACTAAATAAAGAAATTAATTATAGCTAGGTAAGAAAATATGCACAAATTAATTAGTTCCAAATCACTAGTTACTCAAAAATTGTACTTGATACAAAATAAAACTGTTCCCCGATAACAGCGCCAAAAACTTGACAGACGGAACTTACACATCTGCGTTTGCACGCAAGTGTACGTGATCTAAAGTAATAAGTGGGAAGTGTTAATTTCTGGGATTTATTGATCCTCAGGGAACGGTGGTTCTATTACCAAGTTATATTTTCTTTTACTAATGTTTATATGTCAAATTTTGGTTGATTTTTGGTTCCTAGTTTAGCGATACAAATGACCTAAGTTAAGATATGATTTAATTAAAAAGGAGAGAGTTGAGATTTCATTGTAATAGTTGCAAGGGTTGGTGATATAGCTTCATTATTGAATGTTTACTTTTATTTTACTTGCTTTATTAAATCAAGTGAACACCATTGGATTTGGAGTACCCTCTAATTATATTAGGCTTAAGTTTAGTGACAAAGAGAACTCCTTATGGGTTCTTCCTTAGCACATAAACTCTCATGAGATCATGATCCATTAATTAAATTTTGATCCCCTACGTCTAGGTTACCAAAAATTATCTTTTAATTCTGATGGTCTCACAAGCAAGACTTCCATTAACTTTGCATCATGCGCTTCACGCGCAGTTTAACTAGCTGATAAGATGCGTTGGGTTAATGGATTATGTCATATCATCCATTGAGTTTCCCAACATCCTCTCATCCCTTCTACTTTGCTAAGCAGCACAGTAAGGCTAATGAAGAAATTGGTTCATAAGCATCAATCTCTTGGTAGAGCTTTTAAGGAAGGGTGCAAGTGAGCTTAAGAATTTTGCACTACCTTCCTTGCTCTTACCCAATTGATGAGCATTGGAACACAAATTCTCTTAAATAAAATAATTCAGAATTTTTGTTCATTCAAAGCATTTATTCCAACTTTTAAATATAAATTATAAAAAGATTCGTTCATTACATTCAAATAATATCATCATGCACCATTTATCCCTTACATATTCTTACAACTATATCTCAACCCTCTCTAAGGGGATTTTTGCCTTCCATTACTAAGTAAGAATAAGCATACAAATAAGGAAAAGTGAACCTCACCGTCAGTTCACATCATAAACAAATCAAGGGAGCTTAGGAAGTAATACTAAGAATCACCCGATGATTTTTTGGGGTTCTCTTGGATTCTTCATGTGCTGTCCTCTTGTAGCTCCACCCTTTTTCCCTTGTTGTCTTCCTTTTCTTCCAATTCTTGGTCACCCTCTTTCCCTTGGAGAGTTCTCCTTTTTCCTCTTCCAACAGCCTCTCCATATTGGTCTTTGAATATCAAAAGTTGGAACCCTTTCAAGATCTAAGATTGGCCCTTAAATAGAGATGCACTCAACCTCAAATCCTTAAATGGTGTGGCTCTTCCTCTTCCTTAACTTTAATCCTATCCCTTTTAATATTCCATTCATTAAAATTTATTGGGATTCAGTAGAGATAAACTCGTACGTTTTCAAGGGGCTGGGGAAGGCCAAAGGTTATATTTTTGTGGCCTTCCCTATGCTACCTTAATTGCTGTTCTAGAATTTCTGGACAGTCTACTGCGGCATGCTACGGCAGCAGCGTTCCATATACTGTTCCCATGCAACGCGCTGTGGCAACAACATTCCAAACCCTGTTTCACTGTGGCGCGCTATAGCAGTAGCTTTCCATATGCTATTCCGTTATTGCGCTTTGTGGCAAGAACGTTCCAAACCCTGTTCCGCTGCGGCGCTGTAGCAGTAGTGCTCCAAACATTGTTCCTACATAAAACTCAGTATCTTTTTCGCTCGGTCGCTGTGGCGTGCTACGGCGCGCTACAATGGATTAACTTTCGAAGTACTATTCCAACAGTTCAGCTATAGTTTTAATGATAAATAAAATATTCCGCCATAGCACGCTGTGGCGGAAAATACTTTGAAAAATCTGACATTTAGTTTACCTAAAGCTTTGTAAAATGAAAATTTACCTACTGCGGTGAGCTTTGTAGTGGAGAAAGTTTCAAAATATTGTTAAGTTTCTCATTTATAAGGTTTTAATAATTCCTTGAGAAATGACATTGTGGCGCACTGCGGCGCGCCGCGGCGCGCAGCAGCGGACAGACTTTCGAAAATATTTCTATTACTCATCTGTATGGTTTTAATTTAACTTCAGCAACATGACGTTGTGTCGCACTACCGCGATCTTTCTTCCAGGTCTGCAGTTCAGCTTCCAGGTGAAGAATTTTGAATGTGCCGCACCATGGCACGCTGTGGCGGTTTTGTCCCAAAATTTGGTAATTCATCCTATGCAATCTAATTTCTTCATTTTCCTGAAAAAGCACTATTTTCAACTCAAATTATAGGAATATATATGATGATATGAATGCTTAAGCACTATATTTTTGCTATAAATTCTAGATAAATCAATCTCCTTCAAGATGAAGCAGGGATTTTGTGGGAGAAAGCCTACCCAAATATAACAAATGATTGTCACAAGGAACGTCATTCTTCAAATTACTAAGACTTTTATGCAGCATTTGATGCAAATATTTAGGTGATTAAGCTTAGGACCTTTGAGCTAGGATAGCATCTTCCTTAAAATAATAATGTATGCTTAGTTTTGTTATATCAATGTATGTCTTTAAGTGAATTATGCATCTACTTGTATTTCATAAAGAATTAAATAAAATGTTATTTTGAGAGTCTTCCTTTATCATTAAGCAATTGATTATTTTAATCTAGTGAGAATGAATCCTGGATTGTCATTCTCCACTCCTGCTATATCAAGCAATTCTTTAGGAGAGATAAGTGCTCTGGTAAAAATAGTTAGAACCTTAGTTGATACTCACCTAAGGCAGGCAGAGTGGATCCAAAGGTTGTTAGCTACTCAGAGAAACTAGAACTCATTACTTGCATCTATGGCTCCCATGCCTTATTAACCTCCTCAACCTCACTAGTAGTATATTATTGGACTATTGCATAGCTTCATTTGTTTGAGAATCCCCACCTTCAGTGGAAGTCTATCGGCAATGGACATGGTCAGCTAGCTAAAGCTGGTGGAAAAGAACTTAACTAGCATTAAGTGTCTTGGCTCAAAAGCCATTCGACTTACAGTCCACATGTTTCAAGAAGAGGCAAAGTATTGGTGGGATAACATAAGAAACACTCAGTTTGTTGATTTTTGACTTTGAAGACATCCCTTCAAAAGTGTTTGTGGAAGACTTCAAAGCAAAATTCATTCCTCCATCAGCATAAAACATTATGGAGGACACTCTTCTAAAGATGAAGCAAGGAAATTGTCCTGTGTTTGAGTATGAAATGGGGTTTCATCAACTTACTCACTTCACTCCAGAACTGGTGATAACAGAATAAGCTCACAGCCACCAGTTTTAAAGCGGTCTTTATGACTCAATCAAGGATCACATAGTGTCGTTGAGGCTCACCAATTTCTTTGAACGTATTGAAACTGCAAGAGTCGTTGAGCATCATCAGTCCTAAAGGAACTCAAAGTGAAATTTTGGTTCTTCATCCTATAGAAATGATAACCTTAAAAGGGAAAGAATTCCATATAGCAAGGTTTATCAAATCAAGGTAGCTACTACTACCTTAGATCCATTCAAAGGCTGCACAAAGCCTAATCCATATGGAAAGTGCTACCATAATGGTCGGTGCTGCTATATTTATGACTGGTTGGGTCACATTTTCTTGTAATGCACCTATGCAGAAATGGTGGATGGTGTGTGCATCGATCTCTCTAGGCACAGACAAGTCTTCAACCTTAATTTTATAAATCGTAGAGACCAAAAGCTGGCAATAATGCCTCCTCCTCAAGAAGCAACTCAAGTTCAGAAGAAGGATGAACCCTCTGCACCTCAAAATTTAATATGAACCTCCTCAAAAGCAGGCTTACAATAATAAGCCTACTGGTCCAGTCAGGGTGTACAATCTGTCTCCTAAAGAAGTGGTAGAAGATAACAATGTTGTATTAGGTACACATTCTTGTTCCCGATCTTTGTTTGGCCATTTTTATTATGCAAGTTTCCATGCCTACAATTAGTTAATTATAAAAATTCTTTATAAATTAGGAACCATTTGCATTGGCAATAAGCCTATAATGTATTATTCGATACTGGGGCCAATCATTCCTATGTATTTGAAAGTTTTGTCAAGTCTGTAAACTTACCTTTCTACAAGTTAGCCAAAACCCTAATTATTGGACTTTTGTTTAGAGCTCAACTCAGTGTAGCTAAATTCTATAATCTAAAGATACCTCTGAACACTAAAACCTTTCAACCCAAGCTGATGGTTTTACCTATAGCAAACTTTGATATCATATTAGGCATGAATTGACTCAGCATGCATAATGCCACCATCAACTGCCAGAAGAAAAAAGATAACATTGCATTTACTCGGTACTTCTGAAACCTTTGTAAGAAGGTTTAGTACCCAAGCCTCATTAATCAACATGATTAAAGTTGAGAAATTAATAAGTAAGGGGTGTGTTGCCTATCTAGCCTCCATGATGAGTGATACCAAGAAAGATGTTCCACTTTCCGATAATAAAGTTGTCAACAAATTTGCCTACATCTTTCCTAAATATCTGCCTAGTATACCTCTTGTCAGTGAGGTACAATTTTCTATCGAGTTAATTCCAGGAACCCAACCTATATCTAAGGCATCCTATAAAATGATTCCCAATGAATTGCAAAAGTTAAATGAGCAGCTACATAGCTATTGAACAAGGGATTTATTAGGCCAAGTATGTCTCCTTGGAGAGTGCCTATTCTATTTGTTAAGAAGAAAGATGATTCTATGTGAATGTGCTTAGATTACCATGATTAAATAAGATAATCATCAAGAATAAATACCCACTTCCTAGGATTGATGATTTCTTCGATCAGCTTGCTGGTGCTGTTATCTTTTTAAAGATTGATTTGAGATCGGTCAATCATTAGCTGCGAGTAAATGATTCCAGTGTTGAGAAAACTACTTTCTGGACTCGCTATGGTGACTTTAAATTCTTAGTGATGTCATTTGGACTCACTGGTGCTCCCTCAATATTCATGGATCTGATGTAGCGTATACTTAAACCATAATTAGATAAGTTTGTTATTGCCTTTATTGATGACATCCTTATATATTCTAAAAGCTAATAAGACCATGAATAAATCTTAGATCTATTCTTGAAACTGTCAAAACTCATCAGATGTATGCAAAATATTCCAAATGTGAGTTCTAGTTAAAATATGTTACGTTCTTGGGGCATATTATTGATTCATAAGGAATCAGGGTTAATCAAAATAAAGTAAGTGCCATTCAAGATTGGGCACAGCCTAAGTCAGTAATAAATATTCATAGTTATTTGGGATTAGCCAACTACTATAGAAAGTTTGTCAAGGGCTTTTCTCAAATAACATCTCCATTGACTAGGCTAACTCCAAAAGCTGTGCCTTTTACCTAGGACTCTGTATATGAAGAAGCATCTTAAAAACTCAAAGATGCACTCTCATCTGCTCCAGTGCCGATCCCACCAAAAAAATGACTATATTATCAAGTCTATACGGATGCATCTGGAATTGGCATGGGCTATGTTCTAATTTGCATATGCTTCTCATCAATTAAAGCCGCATGAGAAGAATTACCTTATTTATAATCTTAAGCTTGCTACCATTTGTGAGGATCTGTCTACATGTAATGCTTAATTATTAGATTTGATATATTAGTCCAACAGTGGGAGTTACGGTAGTACTTAACACTGGATTAAAGTATTATATCCTATTATTAAGTACTACCTTTAAAATATATGTGAATCTATGGGAAGAAGAAAATTCAAAACAATCTAATTAATGTCCATTATTCATAATAAGAGAACATTCAACATGAAAGAATAGCCTGAATATTAAACAAATATTATTATTACAACTTGTAGATTTAACCACTCATCCTCACATTCTATTATAAAAACACATAATAAAAGGTCTTCAACTCAAATTATTGAGAAGGTTCTCTTTTAGGCACCAAATTTGTTCCCAGCTCCTGATCTATTATATTTTATTTATAATATGGTAGGGGCACAGCCAATAAAAGAAAAAATAATTAGACTTAAAAAGTTTAAGTACAATTTAAAGGTAATGCATTGCTTAATTTAAGCGGATATCAAGTTAGCAATTTACAATATTAGATTATAAGTGGAGCATTTAGCATGAAAGGAATGAAATATTTATTAGATGCTATATAGTAAGAAGAGCTCACATGATAGTTTCATCCCTGCATCAAATAGGTTAGTACAGTATTTAAGAAAAATGCACTTAGCTAATTATAGTAACATGAATATGTCCCCAAAATTGATTCATATGATAATTATAAATACAATGTAGATAATTAATAACTTATAATTAAGAAAATTGCATTGCATGAAACTAAAAGCAAAGCTGAAGTAGTAAATGCTAAAATATAATAAGTAAAATAGTTTTAGTCTAAAATATCGAATAAATACAGTTATAGGACTGTAATTAGCATTCACAATCAATTGATTGTGTTAATGTGATTTTATGATGTATTTATCTTGCATTTGGTTCTGTGAGAGCATAACATATGAGGAGTTGTGTACATCTACTCAACTATAAGTTAGTGGGGTTAACTACAAACACATGAATTCCTCCTCATAAGAATTATGTGGTCTCCTGATACTCTAGCCTGCCCAACCTAAGTGACAAATGTACTATATACCACCCCGTGAAAACCCCTCTATAGCAATTATAAGTGTTTATTATATTCTCAAAATATTAATGCATGATTCAAGGATTGATCTCAAAGAGTTGCAGCATTTTAAGGATTTATCAATTTTATTGTGAATCACGTGATATCCATTGTTTACAATTTTTAATTTTCTATCATAATGATTGGTCTAATAAAGCCCTTAATTAACTTAAGCATCATAAATCCAAAAGTTAATTGATATATATAATATAATAGTATAATAAGGTTAGTTTTGAAAGTAGTAAGTTAGTAAATTTATAGGTAAACTCATTAAATATGAGATAAATTTTATAAAAATTTCATTGATATTTGTATGTTATCAAATTGAGCATAAAACAACTAGGATGATATAGTTCGTTAAATCCCGATAATTAGAGATCCTTTAGAGAGTTAAGATTTTGGGTTTGAATAATATTGTATTATTTATCTAACTTATCTAATTGATGAATGTTTAACTTATAATTTGTTTTCTACTCTTATATTTATGCTAATTTCTTACTCTTAGTTTAAAATCATCAATTTTTATTGATTTAAGAAGGTTTTAAGTCTCATGACTACTTAGGTATTTAAAGCTAATCCCAATTAATGGTACAAGTTATTTTCCTTGCCTTTGTATTTTTAAGATTCTACTACATATTATTATGTCTCGTACTAATTTTAAGGTTGCTTGAATTAGCATAATCTATGCAATCTATTTATTCATTTTAATAGTTCCATGATAATTAATTATTTTCACATGATCTAATAAGTTTAAGGATGATTAGTTTTCAAGTTACATTAAGATTGATATTTTACTCATACTACTAAAGGTGGAAATTCTCCTCTAAAGGTTAATTTACTATTTATTTTGCAAGAAAATTACTATTCATTTTGCATAAAATTTTTATTCTTTTTATAGAAATTCACTATTCATTTTGCAAAAATTACTAATCATTTTGCAGATATTAATATTCATTTTGCAGGAATTCACAATTCATTTTGCATAAATTACTAATCATTTTGCACAAATAATTATTCATTTTGTAAAAATTACTATTCATTATGCTGAAATTTACTATTCATTTTACAGAAATTCACTATTCAATTTGCAAAAATTACTATTCATTTTGTAGAACTTGGCACTCGATTTATTTATGTACGAGACACTGCTTTTGGCACAAGTCGCACACACAGATGGGCCTAATGTTTAACAGGCCATGCGGGTCGATGGGCAGGTCCGGGTCCCGGTCCGCCCATCACTGTAGCAGTCCCCGATGGAGACCGATATGTAGGGAATTAGGGTTTAGAAATTATCCTTCGATGGATCAAACCAGATGACATATAACATATAAAAGTAAAGCTACTAATGGGATCTATCGATTAATATTAAAATAGCCACAAATGAATTTCTCTAATATCCTAAAACCTAATGCCCTAAATCAAATCTTATGAAGCTTTATGGGGACATATGCGAAGCTTCTATACGAAGTCATGATTTGAGATCGAATCGAGCTCATTTGAGGTCAATCGATCATAGGACCATCGCATGATTATGTGCAACATATATGATTTGCAATTAAGAAGTAATAAAGGTGATCGAAGTACCTCTTCTCGATATAGGGTTCTTCAATGGGCTCGGGAGCAATTTGTCTCTTAACTCGAGGTTCGTCCCAAAGCAATCGAGATGCATATAGATAGAGTAAGAAGGCATGGGTTGTACTTCAATCCTATCCTTCGCGTGAGGCCTACGATTGGAGCGTGCTTGCGGCGCATGTCACGCGCAACCTTCGTGGGTTTTGAAAGAGAAGACGATCTCTCGGCCATCGAATAGGATCAACATATCCGATTGAACGACGCTAATCCATGCTCCGTTCAAACGTATGGCATCAATGAAGAATAAATGGCAGATTTTTTATATATAATTAATTTATTTATTTAATTAATTAATATACATTTTATTCAATTAAAAATTTAGGAGTTAGAGCTCCGAAAATCTCAAAAATTCACCCAGAGCTAAATTGGAGGTGATGAACTCAAAAATGAAGTTGAAATTTTATTTAGAGGTTGTTTTATTTATTTCATTTTTTCTAGGTATTAAAAATACAATAAAATATTTGGAAAATTTTGACGATCTCAAAAATTTACCAAATTTTCACTCCTAGCTAATGTGGGGGGTGAATAGTTTAATGACAACTCCAATTTTTATTTGGAGATTAATTTAATTATCGTGATTTTTGAATTTTAATAAAAATATCAAATTATTCAAATTATTCAATTAAGTTCCAATTCGCTCCAAATTCATAAATTTACTCTAAACACCATTTGGAGTCTAATGGAGATAATTACCAAGTAATTTGACTTACTTAATACTGATTGATATCATTGGGTTGTTACACTACATAAGATTCTTTTCATTGGAAGTTTATTCATTACTCCACAAATAAAAAATCTGCACCAATTGTGAGGGAAAAAATGTGTCACTTGTTGATACAATCTTTCAACATGCCACTAATAAGAATGAGTGGCCATTTTCTCTAACACATTGTATGCTTTCTCATTAGTCTTATTGTATATCCCCCATCTACCACATCAATAAGAGTCATTCTGCTTGTATTTAACCCATTATAAAAAGTTGTAACTGGCGCCACAAATGTAATCTATGATGTGCACATCTCCTTAATCATTTCTTAAACCTTTGCCAACTATTGTAAAATGACTCCTCTAAGTTATGGTAATGCATGGTATGGTCTTTTTTTATGTTGAATCTTAATTGTCTTTTAAGTCCATGTAGAGTTCTCTCAATCTTAGGGTCAAAAAGTAACTTTTTGCTCTCTTTCACTTCGCATACACAAACTCTAAGTTAATTATAACCCTTAGGCAATTAATTACAATCACACAAATCATGATGATAATAGCTAATGAAAGCAAATACTACAAATTTGCAAGTGATAAGAAAATAAAACAAAAATAAACATAAAATAAAATAGAAAATTGTCTAACTTCATTTTAATCCCTAACAATGGCGCCAAAACTTGACAGGCCACAAAATAGTGTGACTTTTGATTACACATAAATATATGTGATCTGAAGTAATATAGGGATGGTGAGTTCCATATTTATCATCCTCAGCGATTAATTGAGAGTTACTATCTATTATTCTTTCTTTTAATGTTTAAATAATTGAGATTTTGGTTTTGTTGCTAAATTTTATGATGATATATCAATATTTTAAAGATTGGGGAGTGCTAGGGCGATCAACTATGATTCAACATTCTTAGTTCTTTTTGAGTTTAAATTTATTTTTAATGATAATGTTAAGTTTATATTTTAAGGGGCTATAGTTAAGCCCACTAGTGATCTTTCACACATATGGGTTACTCACCACTAAGGTGTAACAATCCTAGTTATTATCTTAGCTAAATTTAGATTAGTTAAGCTAATCCAAGCTTTGATTTTGATTCCATTAGATTCAATGGGTCATTTAAACCTAATCCTAGAAGTTTGGAATCAATCGGAGCTAAAATAGCAAATCTGGTATTTTTGGCTATTTTTAAGCCCTGAAAAATACCTAAATTAATTTGATCTCCAAATCAAAATTTGATTTCATTTTTGAATTCCTCATACCTTAAATAGCTAAGGGTGAAATTTTGGAAATTTTTGGAGCTCATTTGGTCCTAAATTGGATTTGGGATATTTAGAATAATTATATATTATTTAATTAATTTTATTTATATTTAATTTAAATTTTAATTAAAAATTAAATCACCGGGATTTGCTGTCGGAACCGCGGCAAATTCGCTGCGAGGTCCCGACAGCGGCGCATGCATTCAAGCCACCCGATGCTTGAGCACGCATCTCAGCGCGCGCCTTTGAACGGCGGGATCTCCTCCATGGTAAGATCTAATCCTACACATTGGATCCGTCGCTCGCATCCAACGGCTACCAGTTAACCCGTTTAAGTAATCCATTAGGATCGTCCAAAGCTAATGGTCCATCCATCTGACAGCTTTGAGACCCCCAACTACTGTGGATCATCGTCCACCTCTCGACTCGTCTGCGTCTGGTCCCCCCCTGACAGCTAGGATCCTCTCAGCTGTGTGGCAGTACAGGAAAAGCTTCAAAATTCCTCTCCTGCCCTCGGCGCGTTCGTCTTCCTGGCTGCCATCTTCCCAAATTTCCCAAGGTCGTTGGCCTGAGCCTCTCCCTTTGGTCCGAGCTTCCCTCCATTGCCCGAGCTCTGGAAGCCACCCCCATAGCCCCCCTTGGCCTATAAATACCTTGGGAGAATCATAGTGAGTCCCTTTACTCACTGTGAACTCTCAATTGGCAGCTAGAAACCCTTGGAGCTCTCGTCTTCCTCGGTGATCTTTCTTGGCTTTTCGCGAAGTGCGAACCATGGATATAGGGCTCGTTTGGTGTTCAGACCCCCTATGTGCCTTCGTCTGACCTTCAGGAAGCTTAGGGACACTTCAATTCTCCTCGGTCAGACTTGCAATCCTAAATTCAGGTACAGCCTTCCCCCCATTGAAATTCCTTTAGCTCCATTTCATTTCTATCCTATGGATGAGCCCTGGATGTCGCCTAGTGAACTGTAGCCACCTAAGGAACCAGTGGTAATTTTGACCTGGGGCTAAGCTAGCTCAAATCGATCGTATCGATCGATTGAGCTAGCAGTTGAGCCATGGCTAAGTCCGAGTAAGGACCCAGTGATTGGCTGCGCCCTAGGTTAAGATAGTATGGGGGTTCGACTCGCCTCACTTCCTTGAACGTGTAGGGATCGAACCCCAGTCGAATCGAGGCCTCTGTGAGGAGAATTGTCCCCTCACAGTTGGCCTGAGATGCCCTTATCGAAGGCGTCTCGGTTGAGTAGCACCCCATCGATCCAGAAGGATCCATATGGGGGGTTCTTGGTCCAGTTGATGCGTCTCGACTCCCTAAACGTGTAGGGATCGAGTTGATCTGCTGTCGTCGCCAGAGCGCCTAGAATTTCAGCGCTAAAGCTTGGATGGATCGGACCCGTCGAGAGGAGGAAGACGAAGTCGTGGGTCCTAGGTCGGGCCGACCCGTGACGCGCACAGTTCTGATTTTGGGCTGCGTCTATTTAATAATTATCAGTAGGCATTTTTAATAGTTGTGAATTAAATTAATCAAACCTTATAGTTTTAATTTGAATAAAAATACATAATAAATTATTTAAATAACTTTGGCTATACTGATCCAAATGGTATGATCCAATATACCATTTGAATTAGAAAAATACAAAAAATCTAAATATAAAATAAAATCACAGATCCAATGGTTGGATTTAAAACCAATTTTGAATATCAATTTCTCTTAATTACTCCTTAATCACCCTAATTAGGGATTAGTAAAATTAAATATAGTTAAGCCTCTGATCTTGATAGAGATGGTTCCTAATGCTATCCTAAGTATTCTAGAACCATTGGGAAAGGTTGGATTGCCCTAAGATGCCCTAAATATACTAATCCCCAAAATTTGCTTAATTAAGTGATTAGTTCTAATTAGCTTAATTAAGTAATCAAAATCCAAGATAAATGTATTTCCCATGTTATTTATTAGTATGGGACACATTAAAACATATTAGGAGTAATTTGGACAATTAAACCCTAAAATTCCAATTTTGGCCTTAAGAGGGGCATTTTGGTCATTTTGATCAAATATGCTTAAATGCCCTGTAAACCTTGAAAATTTCAATAATCTACCATAACATAGATTAGAAATGTTCTCTGAATTCTCATGCCAATATTAATGTTAATGTGATCTTTAAACTTAAGAAATCTTCACTTAAGCCTTAATTAAGATACTTAGATCTTAAGTAACCTAAAAGAGGTCACCTAGTTTAATGCTTAAACCAAATATCTAAGATTGTCAATTATCACCTTAATGAGTTCAACATAGTTAGATTATAAACCTAAATTCTAAAAGAAATACAAAAGGAAACTCCTAAGTAAAAATCTAGTTCAAAGTCTAAAGTGATCAAACATCAGATCCTTAGATCTTAGATCTTAGACTTAGATCTTTAATTTGAACTGCACTATCCCCAATTGAAATTCTTCAAATGATTGATTGTTTAACCCTTTGAAACCTTCCATTTGGGTATAGGATGATTCAATCTCTAAAGTAATGAGATTATCTTAAAGGTTGAATATAGGTCTTAGATTCTCAAGTTCTTAATTGATTATTTTATCTTATAATCAGTAGAATAACCCTTTCACTAAGTTTGTAGTTCTTGGATCTTTCAGTCTATAGGATTCTTTATCCTTAACTTTGGAATAGAGGGTGAACCCTAGATCCTTATTAGGACATCCCCTAGGTTTAGGTATTGAACACCGAATTGGAGTTCAAGTCCTGAATCCTTAAATCTTGATTTACATTATCAAGATTTGGGTAAGAGAGTAAAATATTAATAAACAAGGTCATTGATTTAATTACTTAAACTATATAGTCATCACATGATTTTGGATTAGAACTTGTTAAGTTCTAATATTAACTTTAAGGACGTAAATCTGAGATTCTACTCGATAGCTGGATATTGATGATCCTAAACTTGTACCTTCTTAGAGTAGCTAGATTTGGTAATTAGATAACATCAGATATCATATGAGTTTAGATTGAGTCCCTTGCTTACTTTGATTTGATTTGCTTGGCATACCTTAGTTATTGAGCCTTATTCCTTGAGCATAATAGGAAAACTTAGGATATGGATGATATATCCTAAGTTAGTATTTGAATTGCATATTATTCAATTTTGCTTTGTTGTAGTTAGTAGAATATGTCCTAGCTTAGTCTGCCTCTTCAGTAGTAGTATTGTATAGATTGGACTCAGACCTAGCATATTTGGATGGCTAGGATGGGGGTTGATTGATTGATATTGGAAGCCTTGTATGGCCTATTGGCTGGTATGGCAGTACTATGTCTTAGGCTTATTGCTACTTTAGCTGGATTGTTCAGTATTGTTTTCTATTTTGCTTTGCCACATGCTTCAGTGGCCTTATTTTCAGTACTAGCTCGCTTGCCACATGTCTCAGTGGCTTTACAAAGATTGCTTTGCTTTTGCCACATTTCTCAGTGGTCTTTCCTTTTCCTTCTCTTAATTAGCATGTTGTATATATACTCATATGGTTTACTTATATATATTGGCATGTTTAGGATGCTAGAATTGCATATTTTCAGTACTTGTGTTTCTTTTATATACCCAACATGGGTTAATATGATCATAAGCACATTAGGTTCAGAATTGTATTATAGTTGCTTTTTTTTTTTAGCTTTTAGCCTCACCTTGTTTATTGTGCATTGTATGTCATTCTTCATACTAGTTGCTGACTATGAATGGATAGTTTATAGTTACCGTTTCTTTATAGCTTGTTGTACCTATTACTATTTGCATGTTTAGCTAATTTAAATGTGATATCCTTAAAATATTCAGTTCATTAAAATAGCCTAAAATGTACTTAGACAATTGTCTAACTGTAACCTTTTTGTTCTGTTGGCTGGGGCCCTGGCATTTGTGATACCGACAAATGTCAGATTCGGACGTGTTCGTGGGCAGTGTCACAGAAGAGGAGTAGGTTCAGGAGGAGGATCGTGCTGCTGCTGTTTAGATAGATCTTGTATTTTATTTTCAGTGATATTGAGAGACATTTTTATCCTCTTTAAAATTTAGTTTGTAATAATTAATTCTGGATGTGTTTAATTTCTGTATTTCGATGAGTTACTATATTGTTTTCCCTCTTTCTACTATATATGCTTGTGGATGTTACTACTCTCCTATTGCTTCCACCACTTTGATATTTTCATATATATATTGATGAATGTTATAGTACTTGGTGACAAGTCCTTGGCTTAAGACAGGTTGGGTTTACCTAACTTTACTTAAGTTGGCGGTTTGCCACAGTTGGAGCACCGTACTTCCTTGTTGTCAGTACGGGGGCTCCACATAAGGTCATCTTCAGTCAATCTCATAGGAGACATCTTGACTTTGGACCTTAACGTCTAAATGACGGTTTCCTTAAGTTTTATCAGCATTCCTTGTTTAGGGTATATGGAATTAGATTTCCATCTATGTTCTCACATGCACATAAACATCTCTGTGCTCAAAGGAGAGCATGTATATCTCTCTCTTATAATAATTTTTTATTCGGTCTCACCTTACATCTTAGCATGAGATTGCTTAAGGTATGGAACACGGAAGACAACAAATGACAAGTGTAAGCAAATGTTTGATATGAAATTTTACTCTTATCTAAGATTTAGTGCTACATACATTTCATGTGTTCACATGCACATACACCTTGATATGAACTTTTGGTTTGTTCAAAAGTATAGTGTGTTATGAAAGTACTTCTTTAAATTAAATGATAGATCTTGTAATTGCAAAATAAAAGATTTCTATAAGGATAAACACAAGAATTCATCATAGACTTTCACAACATCAAACTTAGCATTAACATAAGCACATTTACTATATAGGTCTAGCCTAACCCTCCCTAAAAGAAAGGATTTTAGCTACTATTAAAATCAAATCACAAGCAAAAGAAGTTTTAATACTCAAAATCATCGTGATTTTGATACGAAATAATACAATAAGAAATGTCAAAATAATGTAGAGAAGATGTTATTGGAGGAATGTCCATAAGGTTTCTCTTTGTCTTTGATTTCTTCTTCTTCCTCCTTCTTTAGTTCTTCAAAGGAAACTTTAGGGTTTCTTCTTGTGGTGGCTGAAAATTACTTTCTTTTGAACCCTAATTTTCTCCCTAATTGATCCTATATTTTGTGCTCCTTTAATTTCAGCTTTTAAACCACCCAAGAACTGCCCCACATGGCCAAGAGTCACTTCCTTTCTTTTATCAATTTTGCAATTCAAATTTTAAATCCGTTGGGCACCTGGGAGTGCTTGATCACCCATGCTTTTGTCAAGCGGTGCTTGAGCGCACATGAGCATCCGTATATCTATTGCATCGACGCTTGAGTGCATTGAGCACACAAGCCTTTGTCTGGTTGGTGTATGGGTGTGCCTGAGCATGCAGGTCTCCATCATTGTCGTGCTTGAGCATGCAAGTTTCTTTTGATGGTGCTCAGGTGCATTTGAGCTTTGGGCTGCCCTTTTTTATGAGAAAATGGGTAAAAATCATCTAATTTTTCTTGAATACCTGAAAATCAAAAAGGAAACTAAATACATGAAAAATAAATTAAAATTAATCTTTTCTAATATGAAATAACACAAAATAATGGGATGTTTTTTGTGTAAATTCAAGGCTTATCACTCATTACCTACCTTTTCGAAAAACTATTCCTTCAATACTAAAAAATTTAAAGCACTAGTTATAATTTTGAAAGCAGCCATAAGTTAGTGTTTGAAGTTTTGCTGTTGGTACTAAACAATGGTTTAGTAGATGGAAACCCAATCTCGAACTATAGACCATCGCCTTGCCCTTATCATCCTTTTTAAACTTTTAGGTAAACATCAAAACTAATGTGATTAAGTTTGTATTGAATTAGACCATGGCTGGTTATAAAGAAACCTTATTCTTAAAATCCTATGATCAATGTTGCCTTTTCCTTAGCCTTTATTTTAATTATTTGAGCAATATTAAATTGAGTTAATTACTGAGTTCTAATTCTTCATATTACCTTAAAACTATAAAATAACATATTGCAATGAGCTTGTGGTCAATCCATCTAACCCTCTTCCCATGTATAAGCTCAAGGTGTCAAATTGTTTTAGCCTTAGGAACCATCATAACCCTAGGATTTTATAGTTTCACTAATACTATGAATGGATTCCAAGAAATGAGACTTGATGTATGAAGTCAAAACTAAGAGTATTGAGACTTTATTTTAGTATAAGATGGGTTATGTGCCCAAAGCACCATCATATATTACATCTTTCAAATCTTATTTTGCATCTAATCTTTGTGATCTTTTCTAGCACCAAAGTTGTTCTAAATATGCGTTTAAGCCTCATGGATAGTTTTCACTATCTTAAAATGTGATTCTATAGCCTTTTGATGGCTTAGAATTATTTAGCTTGGAATATTTGTAACAACCCTAGGTTGTTACTTAACCTAATCTTTGCTTAATTGCATCCTAATTATCATTTTATTAGGTTTATTTAGTCATCAGAATCAATCTCCGAAGATTTGGAGCAATTTAGAGATCAATAAATTATTTGGATTATTTTAATAATATTTAATTAATTAGAAAGTTAGATATTTAATTTGACCTCAAAATTAAAATCCAACTTCATCATTGTGCTCATCATCCCCAAATTAGCTAGGGGCGATATTTTGGAAATATTTGGAAGTCGTTGAATTTAATATAATATTTTAATATATTTAAATACCCCAAAAATTAGAATAATTAAATTCATCTCTAAATTAAAATCTGACTTTGTCGTTGAGTTCCTCACCCTCAAAATAGCTAGGGGTAAATTTTTGAAATTTTTCGAAGCTCGTCTATCAATCCGATTTAATTAATTAAAATATATTAATTTAAAATATTATAAAATACTAATTAAGTAAATTAGTTTATTTTTTTCATTCTATCTTCTCCTCTTTTCCCTGCACCTTCTTCCCCACTTCCTGCATAAGTAAGTTTCCTCTCCATGCTATTGATGGGAGAGGGCTTGATGCTCCATGAATGCTGCCCTGCCATCCCCTCTCCCAACCCACACCTCATCCTCCTTAAGTTTAGATCCTCATTTCCCATCTCCATCTGTTGTCTACCGAAGCTCCATCTCCTCCCCCAAGCTCCTGAAGAAAACTCAACTCTCCAATCTCCCCATTTTCCAAGTAGCCGAAGAAGAAGAATAAGCTTCCCCTCCCAAGCTCTTGAAGAGTACCAAGGAGGAACCTACATACTTGCAAGCTAAGGTACCCTCTTGTAGTTCTTTCTTATACCTCTTCTTCTACCTCTTTGGTACTTATGTTCTTAATGCTTCAGTTCAAATGCTATATATTCATCCATTATGTTTCACAAGAATTGATTGCAGAGCCTCAATCAGACTTGAATGATCCGATCGAAGCTCGATATGTTCATTTAAAAACTCTGTCAAATAATAAAAAAATATCTGCATAGGTAGCTAATGTTTCATTGTTTAGGGCATTAGAGTACTCCTTTTATGCCGATTTTGGTATCAATGGAAAGGTATTGGAAAGACCTTTCCATTGATATATGGCACCACACTTGAAGTGCCCCGAATCAAGAGTATTCGGGTGAAAAGGGGACACTTTCTGTTTCTCTCCCAGGCAAAATTGTCGTCAAGCGTTACAGCGCGCCGTAACGGATGGCTCTCGGCCAAGAGGTGCTACAGCGCGCCGCAGCGCCCGCACCTCAGGAAAAATGGCGTCGTAGCTCCTGGCTCTTGGCCAAGGAGCGCTCCAGTGGGCCGCAGCGCCCGCGCCTCAGGAAAAATGGCACCGTAGCTTGCCGTAGAATATGGCTCTCAGCCACGGAGCGCTACAACACGTCGTAGTGCCCGCATCTCAGGAAACCTGGCACTGTAGCATGTCACATTGTCTGAAAGCGCTGTCGTGCGCCACAGCACAGAAATTCGCCGTAGCGCGCTATAATGACAAAGCATTGTGGCGCGCTGCAGCGCAGCAGACCTCCACAGCATGGCATCACTCCTGGCTCTCGGCCAAAACGCGCTACAGCACGCTGTAGCCCGCAGAACTATCCAGTTTTACTTAAATTTGACATGTTTCACATTTTAATGACTATAAAACTCTAAATTCAATATTTTTTGCATTTCCAATTTGTAAGAGGCATGCTCCTTCAATCTATGTTCATATGTTTTGGCATAAAGACCATCCTAATTATGTTAGAATTTTTATTTGGAGGTTGCTTAATGAATTTACTAGTGTTGATGAGGTGATGGCATAAAAAGAGTACCACTTAACTTCTAAATGCCTTTGTTGTTGTAAAGTGAAACTTTGCAGCATGTGTTCATTTTTAACTCTGCAGCTTACACATTTGGATTTCCATATCTCTTAATTTGGGACCTTTAATTTTACTTACATTTTTAGTTTATTAGGGAGATGGGTGTAACAACCCTAAGTTGTTACCTAGCTTAATCTAAGCTTAAACATATTTTAATTATAATTCTTTGGTACTCAAAATGCCATTTTAAACTAATCTTGAAAGTTTGAGGTCAATTGGACCTCTCTAGGGTAATTTAGCCATTTGATCAATTTAGATGCCTTAATTAAGACCAAAAATATATTGATCTCAGAATTAAAATCTGATTATTGTTTTGAATTTCTCACATCAAATTAGTTAGGGATGAAAGTTTAGGAATTTTTAGAGGTCATTTGAATCATAATTCAATTTAAATTAAATTGGGATAATTGCACATAAGGGATTCCAATATTTATTATTTGTAAATCTAACCTAAACTGAATTGCCCATCTAGGATCCGTTGTGCAAACCGCAACCGATCAGCTGCAAAGCCCGGGTCATGTGACTGTGGAACCCCGCTCCATCCCATCGTTCCTCCTGCTGATTCTATGGTTAGGATTCAGATCCACGGAGCCACGGATCTGCCGTTAGATCTGTCCATGGATCCTACGGCCTAGATTGCTCTCACGATCGGCCGTTAGGATCCGAGAAATCTGAGTCGTTGCACTATCTGATCGATAGATCAGATGCATCCGAGGCACCCGCCACTGTGAACCGTAGTCCCGAGGACTCCCCACTCCCGACAGAGAGAATCCCCCGTACTGCCAGCTGCTATGCCTATCTCCCACTCGCGCGTCCACCTCAGCAGGTCGCTAGGCTCCTTCCACTCTCGACCTAACCTTCCAATCAAGCCTCGAGGCCCTATTCCTCCAATTGGGAAAAATGGGGGGTCTCGGCCATGTCCTGATCTTCCGGGTTTCCCCAGCCCTCTAAGATACCCTAACCCATCCCTAAGGCTATAAATAGCCTCAGGATCCTCCCTTAATTAGCTTACTGATCAATAGAAGGATCGAATTTCGTCTCCACCATTGTTGGTCTGCTCGAGCTCTCCCATGCGACCCAGGCTTGCAAACTATTGATAAAAGTGACTCTTGGTGTTCAGGATCCCTAAGAGATCTCTTCTGAAGCTCAGCAGCTCCTGCATTGCCCTTAGTTGTCCGATCTGAGCTTCCTCATCAACCAAGTACCCCCTGCATGCCTTGAGCCAATTAGGCTCAAGCACTTCTCTATTTGATTTTATTTTGATGCAATTATGGTAGAAAAACACAACCCAATTAATTTCAGGACCTGGGTTAGCCCCAATCGATTGTATCGATCGATTGGGATAGGCCATTCCGCTATGGTTGGGTCCAAGTAAGGACCCAGTGATTGTGTACCTCTCACGCCCTGCTGCTATGGGGCTTTGATTTATCTCACCTCACTGAAGGTGTAGGGATTGATCCCTGGGTTAATAGTGGTCCCTATGGAGAGAAATAGCTCTCCACAGTAGTCCCTTAGTCAGAGCCCTCGGGTGAGTAAGGTCTAGTCAAACCAGACCTCCTCACATGGGGCTTCAGGTCTTGATCAGTGCGTGTAGCCATGGTGAGTGTGTGGCTACCCTTGGGTGGTCTAATCATGGTCTAGATGCACGAGAATTTGAGGATTAAAGTTTCCCTAATCGGTCCCAGGTCGGGATTAGGGATCGGGGGCAATGGTACTATACGGGCCGGGACAACCCATGACCCGCGCTGTGCGACAGTGCTGGGTTCCTCGGGCCCCGGTCGACCCACACTTTTTGATAATGGGCCAAGCCCATTTATTAATAATCGTATTAATTGGATTTATTTCCTTTAAGAAAAATATTTTGATTAATTGAATCATAGGGAAATGTAATTAAAAGATGCAGAATAAATTATTTAAATAACTTTTAATCCACTAGTTCAAACACTATAAAATTATATATAAAAATGTTTGGAAAAATGTAAGAAATATAAATATAAAATAATATTACACTTTTAATGGTTAGATTTTCTAATTTTGCTTAATTACCTCAGAACTCAATTAGGGTGGATTAAAATATATACATAGCTAATTTGCATGATTTAGGTGCCATTATGTTCCAAATGCCTTGTAGAATGCATGTGTTATGTGCCTTAAGTGCATGTGTTATGTGCCTTAAGTTTTGACTTGTATATTCTTAATTATGCCTTAATCTTGTAAAATTTTGATTAGTAAAAATTAAGATTTCTACTTAACAAAAATTAGCAAACATAGTCTCTGATTATTTACATGATTAAATAGAACACACTTGCCAAGTTTCATAAATTTTGAATGGTTGGATTTGTAATTAAGTGCTAATCCATTTTTCTTGATTTAGGATTTGATTAACCTTAATTACTTTCTATTTTATGTAAATTCATGTTCTGATGTTTCAATAATAGTAGAATGAATATTATAGAACTCTGATACTTAATTGGATACCTTAAATATTTAATTTGATAATAATCCATAATTGAACTTAAGAATCTTAAGAAAAATATTAAGTAAATCAACTTAATCCTAAATCTTAAAATAAACATCAATAACACACAAATAATCTACTGATTTGTCATTGATCTATAAATTAAACAATTGGTCTTAGTTTGGTTTAAGTTAGGATTTAATCCTAACTTGTGTTGAAAAAGATCTAAGCCTTAATCTCCTTATATAAATCAACTTGATTAGAAAGATACATTAACTTGCATTATTCCAATAATGCACCCTGATTTGACATTAATCTTAATTCATTAACTTAGAACTATTAATATCTTTAATAAGCTATGTGATTGGTCAATATGAATACTTTAAATCTTTGATTTCCTCCTACGTAAGATCACTAGCATAATGTAACCTATAAAATAGAATGAATTTATGAACCAATCATTCCTTAATAAGTTATAAGATTGAATCCCATGATTTTAGCATAGGTGTTCATCAAATGGGTTTATCCATCTAATCTAGTCAAATCAAACCTTAAAGAAATGAGAGTTATGGAATTAGTGTAAAGCATAAGACTTAAATTTTCTTTTAAGATAGAAGTTCAAGGTCATTATAGTCTTTCCTTAGCATGAATAATTCAATAATTATTAAGCCATAAATAAATAACCTATTGAGGTAGGGAGAGCTTATTATTTATATCTTGAGATAAGAACTTAGATGCTCCTTATTAGCTTTAGATACTTGATCATAGACTCTTGTGATAGAACTATGTAAGAACTTAATATGAATATCTCCCATGTCATAGTGACCTAAGATTTAGTGACCTTTAAGTTACATTCTTAGAACCTTGTGCAGTACATATTTTAATGGAGTAAAGATTCTCTAGTTTGATAATCCTTGTTATTTAAATAGATTTGTGGAAATCAATAGATTGTCAGTAGAATGTGAAAGTGTATCTCCATAGTGCTAGATTATTCTAGTAAAAAAACTTGGGATTGGAAGAGTCACTCTAAGTAAGATTGTAGAATCTCAGTCTTATCTTATGTGATTGGATAAGTACAGTACATCTTAGAGTAAACTTTCTAAGCCTAAGTGTTTCATAATTGGGTAAACTTGGAAGCTTAGTTTGAGAGAATACATTGTAATCAGGTTCTACCCCTTATCATCGTGCACTTCGATAAGTGCAATTAAACAAACTAAATATCTCAAGTCATCCTTTTCATAGCACTAAGTATGGTTGTAATTAGGGTATTTAACAGCTTTGTTTGAGAGAATAAACTGTGACCAGGTTCTGCCCCTTATCAACATGCACTTTGATAAATGCAGTTAAACAAACTAAATATTAATTTACCTTTCTTAAAAACATACCAACTATGTGTATATAATCCCTTCATTTGATGATTCTATATGATCTTAATTTAAATAATTCAGTATATTAGAATTAGGAGTCAGAATTCACTTAGGTGAATTCTACACAATAGAGATAAATGGAATCAGTATTGGATATTGAAATGATTTCTAGATTTTGATGATTTAAAGCATATCGGCATTAAAAACTTTGCATATCATAAATGCACAAGTCATGTCAGCATTAGCGGAGCACTTGGCTCAACCTAAGGACTCTGTTAGTGGGGCAGTCGCTTACCTAGGAAATCTGTGGTGTGTTCATGAGACACCATGTCAGCATATCAGTGGCATACAGTTCTGTTGCATATTTAGATGCATAATTATAAATTCAGTTTAATACAATACAATTTCTTAGCATTATTTACTCATATTCAAAGTATATACCGTTTTACACATATTCCAACAATTAGTTGTCATTTCAAAGTTATTTACTATTTTCTTTACATTAAGTTTTGGTTTATAGTTTCAGTTACTTTACTTTAAGTTTATACTATTTTGCTTAAACTACTTAAATGTTAAATAGTAGATAAATGTAAGCTATTAGAGAAGCTTTTGTTGTGTTAGACTTCTTGTCTAATACGTGATACTTTTGGGATCCGACAATTTGCTAGATCCTGAGCAGTTCGTGTAGCTAGATCAAGTGAATGCTTAGGAGATCCAGAAGTAGTTCGAGGAGCATTAGTAGACTCTTCTTCTGCATTTACTTTCTGTTTAGTTTTTCAGTTCAATACATAACTTTATTTTTGTATTTGTTATAGAAAGGTTGTAATAACTTTGGATGCTTTTCTCTTTTCTTTTCTGAGATGAATATTTCATTTAGCTACTATGATGGATGTTTATGGATGTATGCCTTAGCTTCCGCAATATGTATATACTTCTACTTATACGTAGTATTGTGATGTGATCAGGATATTCTTAAAATGCTAGTATTCATGTAACTTAGATCATATTATATTCATAATCCAATATATATGAGTATCTTATCTAATCCTTAAGATAAGAATACTATACTTATCTTAAAGATTAGTACTCAGCCCTCGCCTCTTGAGATTGAGTTTCAACAGTTCTTGTGCTCAGCGGGTTTATTCAGGGAAGTGGTGTTTCCTTCCCGAGTAATGCACCGTTTCGCCAGCAATTTGTTATTCCTTAAACTAATTGCGCGTGGCAACAGGGTGGGGCGTTACAATAGAATAGTTTCAATACTAACCCTAAGAAACTTCATGCGGGGAACCTTCTTGATGCTTTTGTTATTTGGTTAATTTGGAATATAGGAACAAGGCTATATTAAGTTATGCTAGCTTTAATCATGTGGTTATCATTAAAAGGGTTCTTCAAGAGGTTGTTATTACAAATACTTTTCCTGAAGATAATTTTACTAGAGTAACATCCTTAAAGATATTTTAAAAATTTACATCATAATTATGTGCTTAAATTTGTGGTGATTATGATCTAGATGATTCCACAAATTTTAGGGAGTGGTCTGTCTTTTTTATCTGATGGGGTTTTACTGCTTATCTCTATCTCTTCTTTCATGGGCTTATGATGTGGCTTTGGTTATTATATGCGTTATGATGTGGCTTTGGTTGTAATTTGGTTGTGCAAGGTGGTAAATGTGATATATCTCATGCTTTTTGCTAAGATGGATTTCTTAGGATATGCTCTGGTATCCTCATTTTATGTGTTGTTTTGAATTTTTGGTTATCAATAAAATTTCTAATTTTATGGTAAGAAAATATGTAAAAAAATAAATAAATATCATATAGTTATAAATATAAACATGAATATATATATATATATATATATATATATATATATATATTCTTATATAACTAGTGGGATTTAAACTCATGACCTGAGATAACAAATCCTAAGCTTCAACCACTAAACTACAACACCATTCACAATTATATGCAAACATATATTAATAACATGCATGATATAATCACATGCATCATATATATGAAATCATCTCCTATGTCATGACTGCATTGAAAAAAATTAGGTGAAGAAATAGTACTTCTAATTTAGTCCAAATGAAATTTGTTTTATCAATAAAATTTTTGGATTTCATAATAAGTCTCATTTTAACATTTAAAAAAATTGAATTGATTAAGAAAATTTAAAGATAAATTTTCACACCAAAATTTTGTGCATGTTTTTCATTTTAAGAGTTTATTATGTATTTTTTATTAAAGTTGAGTTTTGTCAATATCAATATTTAAGACTATATTATATGAATGATTCAATTAAAGATTAATAATTTAAGAATTTAATAAACACGCATTTATTTAATTCAAACTCTTGGTAAACATTAAATTTCATTGATTATATTTATGATATTATATATATATATATATATATATATATATATATAGGGTTAGCTTCGAGTCGAGTCAGCTTGGACTCGAACTTATTCGAGTTCGAGTCATTTCGAGCCGAATCAAACAGGATTCGAGTTAAACCGTTCGACTTGAAAATTTTTTAGTCGAGCATGGGTAGAGTGAAAATATTTTGAGTTCAAGTTCGAGTTTTGAATTTTTCGTCAAATTGTTAACCCTAATACATCTCTATAGACAGAGAGATAAACTTAAGATAATAATATGCTAATACAAATAGTTTGTAATTTAGAACTAATTAATAATTATTAATGTTATTGTAAAATATAAGAATACTATTTACTTGCAGGACCACTATTTATTCATAAAAGATTTAGTCAACTTACAAAAAACAATGATGATATTTTGTCGCAAATAGAATGTAGATGGGGCGGTGGTAATAGGGCTTATAGGATGCGGGTAGGAACGATAGTGACCAAGGACAGGACATAGTGATTTTCATACGAGTATCACCCTTGAGGATAAGGGTGTTCCTCATAATGAAATATACCATGTGGGCATGGGGATAGACGGATGCAGTTTTGGGTTATGGAAGAGGGTAAGCTCTCTATCTTATTCTTATGAGATCCTAATTGGCTAAAGATCAAAAATGTGGAATAAACGTTCTAATTATAAAATTGAAAGGAATGCGGCTAAGTAGGAATGCACTAAGTCGAAGTTTACTAGGGATTTAGATTTGAAACATCAACTCCTAGAGGGTTTGTCTTCTTCGAAAATGCATTTCCACATTTGGGTTGCTCCTTTGTTGTCCCACGGCATATGGAGAAGAATTTAATCCCTCGTTTCGGCATATTTGATTGCAGAGCAGTGGATGCGGCCCCAGGGTCGCATCATGGGGTCACACCCCCACTCCCCGTGTCTTAGGCTTTAGGCACACATCAAGGGGCCGCACCCCCTGTGTCCAAGGTACGCGTGAAGGCTACCCCCCGTGTCCTTGGCACATGTGCAAGGCCCCCTCCTCCCCGTGCAATAGGCACACGTGTCCTAAGCACACCTCATGGCCCACTCCCCATCCTTTCACAATGTTTTCATGCTTATGCAATTTTGCTAATGATTTCAATTTAACATGATTCGTAAAAGCATCGAAAAACATAAATCCTTTTCAATAAAACAATCATTTAACACAATTCTAAATTCTCATAATCATCCTAACAAGCACTCATGCTTGTATCTGTTGAATTCAGAATCTACCACAATTTCAAGTATATATTCTTAAATAATCACATGTGTAGAGTACATCCACATATAAAGTAAGTATTTAAGAAGGCAAACTGAAATTTTTAGTTTGTTTAACTGCACTTATCAATGCGCACAAAGATAGGGGAGGAAACCCTTTTACAGTTTATTCTTTCAAACTAAGATATTCAATACTCTAATTGACACATTACTTTGAGTATGTTCTAAGAAAGATAACATAAATTATTTAGTTTATTTAACTGCACTAATCAATGCACACAAAGATAAGGGGATAAAACCCTTTTATAATATATTCTCTCAAATTAAGAGATTTAATACCTTAATTAAACATACTAAAAAATTAGGATTTTTGTCCTAAATTGAACTGCACTTATCGATGCGCACAAAGATAAGAGGACGAAACCCTTTAACAATCTTATTTAGGCCAAATCAACCAATTTCATGTCCTACTAAATTGAATAAGTCATATGGACATGCACTAAAATCTTCACATGATAATATTAAATAATCATTTCTAAACTGACTAATTTAAAATTCAAGGAATATCATACTAAATGAATTCACACTCCATTGTGGTGAATCCTATATAAGGGTTTTATGGGTGTGACATAAAAGTCGCTCAATTTAGGATACTACTATAAGAAAATAATCTCATTTTAGAGTCTTTAGGTTTTTCTACCACAAAGATCTAAGATTAGAATCTAAGGATCTTAAGGGCTCATATAAGCTTCTACCTAAAATCAGACAATAAGCTCTTGCTATCTCAATAGTTCATCTATTTTAAAGTTTAGCAATTGATTAAATTAAACCACTAATAATTCAGTCTTAACTCTCTAAGCGCTGAAATGTACATGTATAATCTAAATCATAAGATTCATTTTAAAATTTTAAGCCTTAATACAATAGGTTGGGTTATACAACTCAGATGGGTGAACCCATTTGGTTTAAGCCTATACTATAATTATGAGATACAATCATATGAATTATTAGGATTTGATCTTTCATAAATTAATCTTATTTTAAATATCAGTTTATGCTAATAATTTTTTTAGGAGAAAATCAGAGATCTAAAAAGATTAGATTCAGATAACCAATCATATGAGTTTGTTATAAGCCTGAGTTCCTCTAATTTAATGGTTTAAGATCAAATGGTAAATCAATAATCATTGTTGGAGCTTATGCAAGTTCTTAATGTCAAACCAAGTATTTATTAAGAGTTGGGTCTTAGTCTAACCAAGTGAAGATTTAACTCCTAACTTGACCAAACTATGATTGCTTACTTAGTTATTAGTTAATAATATAATTAGTGAGTTTATTATCCATTATTGATATTCAATTCAAAACTAATTTAATTATTGATTTAGTTAAGCTCTTCTTTAAGATTCTTTAAGGTTTATTTGTTCTGCATATTGCGGTGCGCTATAGCGTGCTACAGCGTGCTACAGCGCCTCCTGGCCGAGAGCTAGGAGCTACGGTGCCAGCCAACCTGAGACTTGGGCGTTACAGCACGCTGTAGCTCCCCCTGGCTGAGAGCCAGGCTGTGGCTCCCCACCCCTTAACCACCAACAGTCAAGGCTAAGGAGTGGTGTGCCACATTGGCAAATCCCCCACTTATTATTGAATTAGGTATGATCCACAATCCATTAATAAGGGAAGGATGTGCCCAAAATATATGTAAGGAAGATCAATCACTAAGTAAATAGAAACACAGAGTGCGGAAGCAAGAAAAGTAAATGTTACATCCAATCCGCCACGATACAAGTAAGAAAGTAATAATACAGCTCAGAATAAATAGTACAGTAAGAGAACATATATAGGTACCTGTAACAACCCTAGGTTATTACCCTATTAATTCTCTGTTTAATCAAAAATTAATTTGATCCCATTACATTTAGAATATCAAGTTAAGCTTATCCTAAAAATTTGAAGTCAATTGGACTTATCTAAGTCCAAGTTAACATTTTGATCAGTTTAAATGCCCTAAATAAGATATGAAAATATTTGATCTTAGAGTTAAAATCTAATTGTAATTTTGAATTTCTTACCCCCAAATTAGCTAGGGGCAAAAACTTAATAAAATTTACAGATCATTTAGGCCATAATTCAATTTAAATTAACTTGGTCTAATTGCATTATAGGATTTCCAATATTTTTATTTTGCAAATCTACCCTCAACTAAATTACCTGTTGGGATTTGCTGTGCGAACTGCGAGCAATCCGCTGTGGAGCCCAGGTCATGAGATAGCAGAGTCCCGTCTCATCCCATCGTTCTTTCCGTGGATCCTACGACTAGGATTTATGATCTGCAGAGCTAGGCATCTGCCAATAGATCTACCCGACCGATGTTACGGCTTGGATCACTTCTGTGATCGGCCATTAGGATCCGAGTGATTTGAGCCTTTCTACCATCTGATCGATCGATCAGACGGCATTCGAAGGTCCCACTACTGTGGACCTTCATCTTCCTCTCGCTTGCACCCGACAAGAGATCTTCCCCGTACTACTAGCTGCTGGTCCTATCTCCCACCCCCACGTCCACCTCACCAGGTCGTTAAGAAGCCTCTCAGATTAGTTTTGAGACCCAACTGGGCCTCGTGGCCCGACCGAGCTTGAATTAGAAATTTGAAACCATAGCCATGTCTCAAACTCTCGGACCTCCCCAGCCCGAGCCAACCCTCTAGAAGCTTCCCTGATATTAGCTGAGGTTATAAATAGCCTCAGTATTCCTCCCTCTGCCCCTTTGCTGCTCAATTAAAATCAACTGCATTTCTTCCTCGCCTCGCATTATCGTCTTCCTGATCTTCTCCAGGCATATTCAGAGCCTTGCGAACTGCTGATAGTATGCTCTCCTGGTATTCAGGATTCTTGGTGCATTTTAGAAGCTCAGCTGCAGTTGATCTCCCTCTGTGCCATCTGCAAGCTCGCCCGATGAACCAGGCACCTCAGTTTGCTCGGTCTAAGCCAATGTGGCTCAGACTCCTCTCCTTTTGATTCATTTAAATGTGTATTGTCAATTCAAACTTAATTCGATCGTAAGTATGCTTTGAGCTAGTCTTAATCCATCGAATCGATTGATTGGGCTAAGTCCCGAAAGAGGGGATGGTCTGAGTAATGACCCAGCGATCCAGCCCACCTCAGACCCTCAGACCAGGGGGCTTCGATCCGTCTCACCTCCCTGAAGATGTAGGGATTGAGCCCTGAGTCAGTCATGGTCTTTATGGGGAGAATTATCTCCCCGCAGTAGCTCAGTAGTGGGAGCTCTTGGGTGATTATGGTCCAGCTGATCCAGAACACCTCACTTGGGGCTTCGGGTCTCTGCTGGACATGCCATGGTCTGGATGCACGAGAGTTGGCCGATTAAGGTTTTCTTAATTGAGCATCCGTCAGGACAAGGGGTTGGGGATGAAGCTACTGTGCAGGTCAGGCAGATCGTGACCCGCACGATGCGATAGTCCCGGGTCTCTTGGGCCCCGACCGACCCGCATGGTTTGGTTATCGAGTCGGACCCATTTTAATAAATCCGATTGACACGTGCCAAACGCCCGGGGGGCGGGGGAGGACAGGGTGCCTTGATGCGTGCTGAAGGCACTTGGATTGGGGGATGGGGCTTATCAAGTGTCTTGGGCACGGGGGGGGGGGGTGTGGGCTTGTTTTGCGTGCTGAGGGAACGGGTGGATGGGGGAGGTTGGGGTGGTTGGACGCATGCCTAGTGCATGGGGGAGGGGGATATGGTGCCTTGACGATGGATGCTGAGGGCACATGATGGGGGGTCCATGGGAGGCTTAAAGAATGTCTAGGGCACGGGGGCGGGGGAGGTGTGGTCCCGTGATGCTTACTTAGGGCACTGGGGTGTGTGGGTCCGTGACGCTTGCTTATGGTACAGGGGGTGTGGGCCTGTGACGCGTGCTTAGAGTATGGGGGAGGTTGGGGTGGCTGGATGCGGGACTAGGGCACATGGGGTGGGGCATCATTGACACATACATAGTGCTCGAGGGGAGGGGAAAGATGGGATGCCTTGATGCATGCTGAGGGGACGGGGGGATGTGGGAGGTTGGGGTGGCTGGACATGAGACTAGGACACGGGGGGTCGGGGGTGATTGACACATGCCAAATGGCCGGGGGGTGGGTGGCATGGGAGGACGGGGTGCCTTGATGCGTGCCGAAGGCACTTGGAGGGTGGGATGGGGCTTATCAAGTGTCTTGGGCACGGGGGGGGGGGGGGGTGTGCTTATTTTGCATACTGAGGGAACGGGTGGAGGGGGAGCATCAACACATGCATGGGACTTATCGAGTGTCTTGGGCACGGGGAGGTGTGGGCATGTGTCGCATGCTGAGGGTACGGGGGGGGTGTGCTTGTTTTGCATACTAAGGGAACGGGTGGAGGGGGGCATCAACACGTGCATAGCGCATGGGGGGTGGGCAGAAGATGGGGTGCGTTGACGCATGCCTAAGGTATTGGGATGGGGGGTGCACCCCATTGATACGCATGTTAAGTGAACGCATTGTGCCCTTAGGGCACTGATGGGGATGTTGGACTGTGATGCATGCTTAGGGCCCAAGGGTGGTGGGAGAGGTTGGGGTGGCTTGACGTGTTCCTAGGGTACGAGGGATGGGCCTATGATGCATGCGTAAGGAACAGGGGCGATGGGGTGCCTTGAAGCATGCCTAGGGCACGGGGTGGGGGGGTGCATTGATGCGTGTCTAACGCACTAGGGGTATGGGGGATGATGGAGTGCCTTGTTGCAAGTGTAGTGCATGGGAGGGGGGATTGATGTGTGTCTAGCGCATTGATAAGGTGAGATGGAGGGGGAGCTTAAAGAGTTTCTATGTATTATTGAGTGTCTATGGCACAAGGGGCATAAAGAGTATCTATGGCTTATTGAGTGTTTATAGAACTAGGGGAGTGGGCCAGTGATGCATGCATAGGAACAGGGGGAATGGGGTGCCTTGACTTGTGCCTAGGGAATGAGGTGGGGTGGGGGGAGGATGGGGTGCCTTGTCACATGCCAAGGGCGCGGGAAGGGGGGGAGTGGGGGGGCATCAACACGTGCATAGCGCATGGGGGGTGGGCGGAGGATGGGGTGCGTTGTTCTGTGCCAAGAGCACTAGTAGTGGAGGGTGCTTAAAGAATGTTTAGGGCACAAGGGGTGTGAGTGTAACAATCCAAGTTATTACCATAATTAATTAGGACTAATCTTAGTCCTAATCTTAATCCAAAATATTAATCAAGTCATTTAGAATCATTCATTAAGACTTAGTCCAAAGCAAGAATCAAATAGATTAAATCCTGATATTTGGAAATCTAGAAACCCTGGAAATTGACCTGTCTATATTCTCAAATCAAAAATTGGACTTCACCCATTGCGCTCATTGCCCCCCAAATTGGATAGGGGTGATGCTTTCGTGTTAATTGGAAGTCGTCAAAATTTTGACGAATATTTTAATATTTAAATATCCCGAAAATTGGGAAAATTAAAATACTCATCGGAGCGAAAATCTGACATCATCGTTGCGTTCCTCACCTCTCAATTATCTAGAGGTGAATATTTGGAAATTCATGGAAGTGATTTAGTAATTAAAATGTAATTAATGAAATTAGAAATTAGAAATTTAAATTAATTAAATTATATTAAATATTAATTCCTTATCGGGTCAGATCCGATAGCCTTATCGGGTCAGATCCGACAGCTTATCGGATCCGAACCCGCGGTCCTTATCGGAGCGGACCCGGATCGATCCGGGCCATTCATGCATCGCCCGATCCAACGACACGTAAGCCGTCTTCCTCGTCGAAGGATCCGACCGCGACACGCGGCGTGCCCCGCGGCCCGGGCCAATACGGCACCTCCGGCACCTCAGCTGTTCTGTGCTGAGGCCATTAAGGCCCTCAGGAGCTTCTATCCAAGGCGATCTTGCCGATCGAGCGTCCCAAGCCAAAGGCTGAGCCCTAACTTTTCCTCAGCCGCATGATCCAGGTATGTCGATTTCACCCGATCTTTGTATAATTATTGTCATTCCAATTCGTAAAGCTATTCCGCACATCCGATCAATGATCGAGCGGGTCCAATCATGGCAATACGACTCGATCGATCAAATTTAGCTCGCGTAATACAGTAGAATCGCCGTAGAGCCGAACCTAGGTCTAGCTAATGCCGCCTCTACGGTCTACCTCAACCGGCGGTTCGCCCGCCATTAGGAAGGTCTCGCTGTCCTCTTTCTGTCAGCATGGCCGAGCACCCCTCCAAAAGGCGTGCCTAGGATGCAGCCCGCGAGTGTTCTGCGGGGAGACGAAGCGAGGATTGGGTCGGCCTGGGTCTACCCAGGCCTGACCCATGTATCACAGGCCATCCGCATGACGCGTGCGCTGCGCGGGCCACGCCAGCGTCAGCGCAGTCTGCGCGCGGGCCCCTTCCGCAGGCCCGCGTTCAATCAGGGCCGCCGCGTGTCCGGGCGGGCCCCGCCTCCTCTGCCGCACCCAATCCCGAGCTGCCACGTGTCCGTGGCGGGCCCCGCCGCCATAATTGCTACAAAAGAATGATTTAATATATAAATAAATATAAAATATATATATATATATATATATATATATATATATATATATGTTTATATATTTTAATCAAAGCTAGTTATATATACACTTATAATTATATATGCCTCTATTATCAAATTAGTTAAGCTAATTAATTCAATAATAATCAGTGATTAGTTGGTACTAAATTGCAATGAGTTAGATAATCTAATTATAATAATTATGTTAAAATTAATGGTTAACAGTGGGACTATTTAATTAGCTAATTAATTAATCATTTGTTAATTTAATTAAGTAATTAGTTAATAATAGTTAATTAAATTAATTAACAATGTTATTTAATTTAAATAGAGGGTTAATAAATTAATTACTATAAATAGTGAATTAATTAAGTTAGTTATAATCAAAATTAATTTACATTAATCTAATTTAATATGTTTAATTAAACAATAGAATTATTTAATTAATTAATAATTATCTAATTAATTTAATTAATAACAATTAATAATTAGTTAATTAAGCTAATTAATATTTTTCCTTAATTATTAAAGGCAGTAAATAATTTAGAATAATTAATATTATTTAATAAATTTAATTAAAGAGTAATTCATTTAATTTGTATTTTTGAATAAGAAAATTAATTAAAATCAAACGAAACTTAAAAGTCTCATAACTTCAAAAATATTGCTTCAAATATAGCAAATATATGTCTCATTTTTACTCAAAAAAATAAAAGAAATTAAATGGTATAATTCAAAAATTATATCTGAGGTATATTTAACCTAATGACTTCTTAGGTCCTAAACAAACTATTATAATTTTTAACCTAGTTATCCAAATATATGTAATATGAGACTTAAAATACTCAAGAGAATAGCCTCATCACTATAATAGTATTAGTTTTCTCATTTGAAGCTTAGTTTAAAAAGTAACATTTAGGACCCTCACTTGAAAATGACCAAAATGTCATTTGTCTTCAATTGATCATAGCTTGGTCAATTCAAGTCCAAATCATGAAATGCAAAGTTCTTACTAGCTTAGAATTATAATATAAAATAATATTTTGGTTTTGAATCTTAGAAAACTATAAATGACCAAAATACCCCTAACTTTAATTAGGCAATAACTTGACCAATTGAAGTCAAAATTAGGTCTATTTCCTGTCTAAGCACTCAGTATATTATAGAGAAGCTATAGATACTGAGTTTGCTAAATTTGGATCTCAAACAGAAAAGTTTGATTTTTGCCCCCTTTAACCCTTAGAAATTATTGAATTTCTCCTGAATATTAGAACCACTATAACTTAGCCCATAGACCTCAAAATTTTGTGTTCTTAGATTCTATGGAATCCTTGAATAGCAACCTTCAGTAAACTGCACAAAAAATTTAGATTTCTACTATGAGTAAATTACTAAATTGCCCCTTAAGCCAAAATCCTTAGTTTGGACCTATATGACCCATTTCTTATCCAAATTGAGGGTACTTACTATCTATCTTCATGTTAGACAGTAAGGAATCATTTGACAATAAGAAATTCTAATTTAGAAACCTAAATCAAAAAGTAGCTTTTCAGACCCTTAAGTAGGGGCAAAATGGTCATTTTGCCCAAAATTTAGGTTAAGAGTCCTTAACCCTTAATTTACCCCTTTTAAATCATTAAAATCAATATTAAAACTATAATAGAATCATTTAGGTTAATAAAATCAGTTATTAGGTCAAATTAATTAAATTCCCTAAATTACTCTCTAAGTCTTCCTTTAGGAATTTTACACTCCACATTAGGATTATTCCTAAGACTAGGACTAGATCATAGGTTAGATTTTATTCATTGAATAAATGGGTTATTTAATGAATGAATCATTAGTTTTATTTGTTTCTAGATTTTTCAACTTATTTGGATTATTTTTGTCTTTCAATCTTAGATTTAGGATAGGAGAAATATCATATTAAGTTTGACTTTGCTTAATAAGATTTGCCTTAATCAATAGATCACATTTAGATTGAAACCTAGATCTTAAGTTTTACCCTTTGGATTATGTGATTAAGCCCAAGCTCATGGTGTTTAAACCATAATCTATAGTTTAGTAGATCTTGATCAGATCTTAGTTAGAAATGTCTAAATTCATCAAATTTGAATGTTGTGATTTATTTACTTAGCTTAAAGTCAATCTTGATTGAATTAGATTAGAACCTGATCAGTTCTAATCCCTTTTAACTTATATAATTATATTTCTAAGTTACACTCGATAGTAGGAATTAGAGATCCTGAACTTGTGTGTACTTAGAATAGTTAGAATGGATTAAATTAGATAACAAATAATATTACCATGTTTAGCAAGTCCCTTGCTTACTACTTGATTTTGTGCTATGCATTCTTTGAACTGTGTGCTTGTTTTCTTAGACATGACATATAAGAAAATTTTGTTGTATGAAAATGAAAACAAATAATATTAGGATAACATTTGCATTGGGTTCAATTTCTTGGTGATCTGATGCATTTTACTCTATTGGATAGGGGTAAGAAGAAATAAAGGATACTTGGCATTACTCATTGATGAGTGTTGTGCTAAGTTTGGAACCATATAGTCTTGCAGATGTGCTTGACTCCTCAACTATTTCTGGATGTGTCCACAGAGACAAAAGTAAAATAACTAAAAGACTTTGTATTTGTATTTATTGCCTCTTCAGTTTTACTATTCTGTTCTATTTTATCTGCCCAAGCCCAGAAAGGCTATGGGAATTTCTATCTACCCTAGCCCAGAAAGGCTTTAGGAATATTGTCGGATCGGATTGGCCAATTTTTTCTGATACGACAATTATACGTACTTGTTTTCAGTTTCAGTCTACTGCTTACTGCATTGTTGATGCATATTATTTCAGTCAGCTATATTTCCTATTTTACCTGCTCACTTGTATATATATTTATAGGATGCTAGATTTTACTGCTTATTATATGTACCACTTTCAAATTTCTATTTTAAATCAGCATATGTCATATGATTTTCAGCATGTTTAGGATTAGATTTTTCTTTTAGTACTTTTCCTTACTGTATTATATATGTATGCCTATTCCTTGTTTAGTTTGCCTGAGATGTGCTTTTGCCTCAAGTCCTACTTAGTTATAAATGTTGTATTTATAACTTACTTTGCTTCCCTGTATGCTTACTGCACCTATGCTAATTAGTTCACTTTGTTGAGTTTAAGTGTAAATGGTGATATTAATAAATGCATAACAAATTTTTAGCCTAAAATATACTTAGACAATTTTTCTAATAAGATTTTTCTTTTGTTGGCTGGGGCCCTGATATTGTGAAATCGACAATATCAGATCTTGAGCAGTTTGAAGATCCGGTGCCCGAGGAGGAGCCTTACTTGAAAGAGTCACATCAAATTGGAGCTGAAGATCCTTAGTTGTCTTTTATATTCATGTGAGGATGAGAGTTGTTTTTCTTTCTTTTAAACTTTAATTAAATATTGTAATAATACAGGTACTTGTGACTGTGATTACTTTTCTGCAATATTATTTTCTGAGCTATGTTTCATTTTATTTCTTAGTTGATGTATGGTGAAATGGATGTGCTACTTATTTCATATGCTTCCGCACTCTATATTTTTATTGATTAGTGACTGAATCTTTATACTCATTCTGTGCACTCCCTTCTCTTATTAATGAATCATGGATCTTACCTAATACAATAATAAGTGAGGGATTTACCAGAGTAGCACACCACCCCTTAGTTCTATTCTTATGTATTAGGGGGAGGGGTGCCACAGTGGGCCTGTGACACATGCTTAAAATGCAGGGGGGTGCAACCCTATGGGCACATGCTTAGGTTATGAGGGGGGGCATCAACACGTGCATAGCGCATGGGGGGTGGGCGGAAGATGGGGTGCATTGATGCATGCATAAGGTACGGGGGTTGGGGGTACACCCCAATGACTTGTGCTATGGGCACGCATTGTGCCCTTAGGGCACTAATGGGGATGTTGGCCTGTGACACGTGCTTAGGGCCCAGGGGTGGTGGGAGAGATTGAGGTGGCTTGACGTGTTCATAGGGAATGGGGGGTGGGCCTGTGATGCATGCGTAGGGAACAGGGGCGTTGGGGTGCCTTGATGCATTCCTAGGGCACGGGGTGGGGGGTGCATTGATGCATGTTTAGTGCACCAAGGTGTGGGGGATGATGGAGTGTCTTGTTGCATATATAGGGCACGGGAGGGGGGGATTGATGTGTGTCTAGCGCACTGATGGGATGGGGGGGGGGCTTAAAGAGTTTCTATACATTATTGAGTGTCTATGGGATAGGGAGATTAAAGAGTATCTATGGATTATTGAGTGTCTATAGAACAAGGGGAGTGGGCTTATGACACATGCATAGGGAACAAAGGGGATGGGGTGCATTGATGCGTGCCTAGGGCACGGGGTGGGGTGGGGGTGAGGATGGGGTGCATTGTCATTTGCCAAGGGCATGGAAAGGTGGGGTGGGGAGGGGTGTTAAAGTATGTCTAGGGCACGGGGGGTGTGGGCCATGATGCATGCTTAAAGCCTAGGGGGGTGCGGCTCTATAACACGTGCTAAGGGTTTGGGGAGGGGGTGCATTAACATGGTCATAGCGCATGGGGGGTGGGCGTGTGATTAGGTGCATTGATGCATCCCTAAGGTACCGGGGGGGGCCGCATTAACATGGGCATAGCGCATTGGGGGTGGGTGCAGTGGGCATGTGATCGGGTGCGTTGATGCATGCCTATGGTACGGGGGTGGGGGGGTGCTGCCCAATGACGCGCGTTAAGGGATGCGTTATGCCCTTAGGGCACTGATGGGGATGTTGGCATGTGACGCATTCTTAGGGCCCAGGGTGGTGGGGGAGGTTGGTGTGGCTTGACATGTTCCTAGGGCACGGTGGGTGGGGAGCAGTGATGCATGTCTAGTGCACCGGGGGGGGGGGGGGGGGGCAGGGGGAGGATGGGGTGCCTTATCGTGTGCTTAGGGCACAGGGGGTGCCTTATCGAATGCACAAGAAACAGGGGGGCGCATTAACATGGGCATAGTGCATTGGGGGTGGGTGCAGTGGGCATGTGATCGGGTGCGTTGATGCATGCCTAAGGTACGGGGGTGGGGGGTGCTGCCCAATGACATGCGTTAAGGGATGCATTATGCCCTTAGGGCACTGATGGGGATGTTGGCATGTGACGTGTTCTTAGGGCCCAGGGTGGTGGGGGAGGTTGGTGTGGCTTGACATGTTCCTAGGGCACGGTGGGTGGGGGGCAGTGATGCATGTCTAGCGCAACGGGGGGGGGGGGGGCAGGGGGGGAGGATGGAGTGCCTTATTGTGTGCTTAGGGCACAGGGGGTGCCTTATCACATACGTAGGGAACAGGGGGATGGGGTGCCTTGATGCATGCCTAGGGCACTAGGTGGGGGAGGATTGGGTGCCTTGTCACATGCCAAGGGAATGGGAAGGGGGGAGTGGGTGGGTGGGGGTTAAAGTATATCTAGGGCATGAGGGGTGTGGTCCATGATGCATGCTTAGGGCTAGGGGAGGTGCTACCCTATATTGCGTGCTAAGGGCCTGAGGAGTGGGGAGGGGGGCATTAACATTGGGGGTGTGCGTGTGAGCGGGTGTGTTGATGCATGGATAATGTATGGGGGTGAGGGGGTGAGGCCCAATTACACGTGTTAACGAATGCGTTAGGCCCTTAGGGAACTAATAGGGATGTTGGCATGTGATGCGTGGTTAGGGCCTAGGGTGTTGTGGGAGGTTGGGGTGGCTTGGCTGGTTTCTAGGGCACAGGGGGGTTGGGGGCATTGATGCGTGTATAGTGCACCGGGGGGGGGGGAGGATAAGGTGCCTTGTCGTGTGCTTAAGGCACGATGGGGTGCATCGATGCATGTCTAGCGCACTAGGGGGGAGGATGGGGTGCTTTGTCACGTGCCTAGGGCATGGGGGAGGGGGGTGCATTTATGCGTGTCTAGCGCTCTCATGGGGTGGGATGATGAAGTCCGTTATCACATGCCTAGGGAACATGGGGAGTTGATGTGTGTCGAGCGCACTGATGGGGTGGGGGGGGGAGGGGCTTAAAGTGTTTCTATGGCTTATTGAGTGTCCATGGTATAGGGGGCTTAAATAGTATCTATGGCCTATTGAGTGTCTATTAGGTAGGGGGTGGGCCTGTGATGCATGCATAGGGAATAGGGGGGATGGGGTGCCTTGATGCGTGCTTAGGGCATGGGGTGGGGGAGGATTGAGTGTCTATTGGGTAGGGGGAGCATTAACATGGGTAGAGCGCATTGGGGTGGGCGTGTGAGCGGGTGCGTTGACGCATGGATAATATACGTGGGTGAGGGTGGTGAGGCCCAATGACACGTGTTAAGGGATGTGTTATGCCCTTAGGGCACTAATGGGGATGTTGGCATGTGATGCGTGCTTAGGGCCTAGGGTGGTGGGGGAGGTTGGGGTGGCTTGGCATGTTTCTAGGGCACGAGGGTGGGGGGCATTGATGCGTGTTTAGTGCATCGGGGGGAGGACGGGGTGCCTTGTCGTGTGCTTAAGGCATGGTGGGGGTGCATCGATGCATGTCTAGCGCATCAGGGGGGAGGATGGGGTGCTTTGTTGCGTGCCTAGGGCACGGGAGGGAGGGGGTGCATTAATGTGTGTCTAGCTGTAATAACCCAAGGTTGTTACTCAGCTTAATTTTAGCCTAATTATATCGTAATTATCATTCCATTAAGTTCATCTAGTCATTAGAACCAAACCCTGAAGGTTTGGAGCGATTCAGAGCCCAATCGATTATTTTGGATTATTTTAATATTTAACTAATTAGAAAATTGAGGTATTTATTTTGACCTCCAAATCAAAATCCGACTTCGCCATTGCGATCGTCACCCCCAAATTAGCTAGGGGTGATGTTTTGGACGCATTTGGAAGTCGTCGAATTTTTGTGAATATTTTAATGTAATTAAATACACCGGAAAATGAAATAATTAAATAATCATCGGAATTGAAATCCAACTTCGCTGTTGAATTTCTCACCCCCAAATTAGCTAGGGGTGAATTTTTGGGAATTTTCGGAGTGCGTTTCAAAAATCTGAATTTCTAGATAATTAAGAAAAATAAATAAGTTATTGTTCATATCTTCCTAATTTTCTATTGCCTCTTAGGCTTCTTCATGATGGCTCCCTCTCCCTAGGCTCATCATTCCTTCTCCCCCTTTAAGAATGAGCTCAAGCTCCTTCTTCATCTCCATTTGGCAAAGCTGCAGCTCTCCCCTCTAATTCCTCCATTGCTGAGTGGTGTTGGAGAAGAAGAAGTTCAGCTCCCCTCTAAGTTTTTGGAGAAATCATAGTATCCCCTTCCTCCTCTTCTTGTAAGGACTAATGTACCCATTTACTTACTCTCCTTGTACCCGTTTGCTCATCTCTTTTGTCTTCCTCATATTGCTCTATTTTTGCCAATTTTAGTGTCGATGGAAGGGTATCGAAAGACCTTTCCATTGATATATGGAACCGCTCATGGAATGCTTTGGATTGAGAGTATTTGAGCTCGAAAGTAGGCCTTACAGGTTTCATCCATGCGAAAAATACTGTCTGGCGATGCAGCGCCCAAGATTGCAAAATGGACCGCTGCAGTGCACTGTAGCGCACTGCAATGGGCTACAACGGTATTTTGGCAAAAACCATATAAAATTAATTGACATTGTTCCAATAATGCATCCGATTTAGTATTGATCTTAAATCAATAATTAAGAAGTGCTAAGGTTAATATCAAATCTGTGTGATTGAACCATCTGAATCTAAACCTTAGATCTTTAATTTTCTCTTATATAAGATTATTAGCATAGAATGGGTAATAAAATTGTAATGATTTATAAAATGATCTAACTCTATTAAGATCTTTAATTTCATCCCATAATTGTAGAATAGGAAAGAATTAGATGGATTTTAATCATCTGATCTAATCACTTTAACCTAAGTCTAATAAGTAAATCTTAAGAAGTAGAAAAGTGAGATCTTAAGGGTCTTGCTTTAGGATCATTCTTGAAATATTTAAGGACTTTGATTATTGATACCTCGAGGTAGGAAGAGCTTTTGTAACTCTTTGAGGTAAAAACTTAGATGATCCTTCATAACCTTAGAAGTTGAACTTGATACCTTATGGTAGGAATCACCTAAAGTACTTAAAATGGGACTTATTTTTGTGGTAGCAACCTACATTGAGTGATCCATTGATCACATCCTTGGAGCTTTGTGTAGGACACACCTATTTAGAGTAAGGATTAATAGCTTTGATAAATCCTTGTTAATTAAATAGAACCTTCTGAACTTAGATTATTGGTTAGGTATAGTAGGGTATACCCATAGTACTAGATTATTTCAGTAATATTCAGGATTGGTTGATTCACTCCAATGTGGACTTATAAGCAGGTGATATCATGAGGGATTAGACGAATATAGTCCCGTTAGAGTAAATCTTCTAGGACTAAGAGTGTTACAATTAGTGAACAAGATCCTTAGTTTGAGATATAAACTGTGACGAGATTCTACCTCCTATCGTAGTGCGCTTCGATAAGTGCAGTGTAAGAAAACTAAGTATCTTAACTCACTTTACGTAGAACACTAAGTATGCTTGTAATTAAGATATTTAATGGTTTAGCTTGATATATAAATTGTGACCGGGTTCTGCCTCCTATCATAGTGCGCTTCGATAAATGCAGTTTAAACAAGCTAAGGGTTAAATCCACCTTTTTTGCAAATATGCTAAATATGTGTATACAATCATCCCAACTAATGATTTTTAAGTAAACTATCAACTTTAACCAAGTATCGAATTAGAATGTAGGAGTCAGAATCCTTTTAGCAGGATTCTGCACAATGGAGACCTTGAATTCATTATTGGATTTCAAAGCATTTTCTGGATTTTTGGATTTACCTCATGTAGTTAGAAGCATGAGCATGAGCATAAGCAGGATGTGTGAGTATCAGAATGATGTGTGAGTATCAGAATGATGTATGAGTATCAGTGATGATTTACGAGTTACATAATATTGCATACATTGACTAGAGAATTTCAGGATACATCGGCATTATCAGTAAATGGTATTCCCAACTGGATGTATGTATACATTGGACCGTACTACTCGTAGCAGTTCAGTGATATTTCGGTTGCATATCAGTAGCATACAGTATTGTGGCATACTTAGATGTATTATTTCAGTGACATACAATATAGTCTTACATATGATTACTCTATTTCAGATTCAGTACTATTTTGGTTTATTTTCAGTATTTCAGTTTATAGTTCAGCTTTACTTTACTTTACTTCAGTTTTGCACAGTTTTATATAGTTTTAGGCTTTCATTTATCTTTATAATATTTCTACAGATTTAATCACATTATATAAATGTTAAATGAATAACTAGAACTGTTTAGACTAGTTTTGGTGTGTTAGACTTATTGTCTAACACGAGATACTTTTGGGATCCTGTAATTTGCTAGATCCTTAGCAGTATATTGAGCCATGTTAGGAGGACACCCAAGAGATTCAGGAGGAGCCCGTGGAGCATTAGTGGACTCTTTTTCAATTTTATTTTTCTACTTAGTATTTTTAGTTCAGTATTTAGCTCTATGTATGTTATTCAGTAAATATTTATAATAATTCTGGATGTACTTTCTTTTCTTTTCTGAGATGAATGTTTTGATATAGCTCCTATGATGAATGTTTCTGGATATTTGCTTTAAGCTTCCACACTCTGTTATATACTACTTATACTTAGTATTGTGATGTGATCAGCATACTAGAAATATTGATATCTTATACATATATTGGATTCTTATTGTATTCTAAATCTAATATATGTATTTGTCTAATACTTAGGATAAGGATACTACTCTTATCTTAAGTATTAGCTCTCAACCCTACTGAGGTTGAGTCAGCAGCCCTTCAGAAGGGTTTGGTTTTCAGCTATTCGGGGAGATGGGATATTCCTCCCCGAGCGGCGCGCCGCTCTACCGCCGAAATTGATTATAACTGTCTCTTTTGCGTGCGGCGATGGGGCGGGGTGCTATACCAGCGCACCAAGGGGGTGGGACGATGGGGTGCCTTATTGCATGCCTAGGGCACAGTGGGCATTGATGTGTGTCTAGCGCACCGGTGGGGGGGTGTGGATGGGGTGCCTTGTAGCGTGCTAAGGGCACCAGGGGGTGGGTGGGGTGCCTTGTCGCATGCCAAGGCCAAAGGAGGGGTGGGGTGGGTTCATTGACATGGGAATGCCTAGCTCACAGGAGGGGGTTGTGGGCCCATAATGCATGTTTATGGCCCAAGGAGGTGCATCCTTATGATGCATGCCAAGGACCCGGGGGGTTCATTGACATGGGTGTTCCTAGCGCACGGTAGGGGGCTTTTATGGGCCCGTGACGCATGTTTTGGGCCCAAGGGGGTGAATACCTAAGACACATGCCAAGGGCCTAGGGGGGTTGTGAGAGCATTTACACGTGCCTAGGGCACATGGGTGGTCGGAGGGGGTCATCGATATGTGCGTGCCTTGCATAGGGTAGAAAGTCATGGACACATGCTTAGGTCACGGCAAGGGGGGGGAGGGTCATCGACATGTGCAAAGCGCATCGGGGGTGGGAGGGTGATGGGGTACATTGACGCATGTGTAATTTATGGGGGTGGGGAGGTGCAGCCCAATAACACATGCTAAGGGAATGTGTGGTGTCCTTAGGGCTTGGATGGGGAGGTGTGAGCCCATGACTTGTGCTTAGGGCCCAAAGGGGTGCAACCCTATGATGAGTGCCAAGGGCCCGGGGGGTATGGGGGTTGTGTGGGCATTTATGCATGCTTAGGGTACGGGAGGGGTCAGAGGGCGGCATCGACACATGCGTGCCTAGCGCACGGGAGGTGAGGGGGCATGGATGCATGCTTAGGTCACGGGAGGCGGGGGGGGGGGGGGGGGGGGGAGGGGGGCATAAACAAGTAAAGAGCATGAGGGGTGGGTGGGTGATGAGGTGTGTTGACGCGTGCGTAAGGTACGAGCGTGGGGGGTGCGGCCCAGTGAAGGGTGCTAAGGGCACGTATGGGGATGTTTGCATGTGACGCGTGATTTGGGCTCAGGGGTGGTGTGGCGCCCCGCCCCTTGACCACCAACACTCAAGCTTAGAAGAGGTGTGTGACTTTGGCAAACCCATCACTTATCATTAGATTAAGGTGATATTCCTTAATCCACTAATAAGGGAAGGATGTACTATGGATAATACAGCTGAATCATTTACTAAGTATATACATTTATCAGAGTGTGGAAGTAAGACAATAAAATATTTTACATTCAATCCATCATAATACAAGTAAGAAGTAAATGTGCAGCTCAGAATAAAATAGTACAGTAAAAGAATAAATATAAATATCTGGATTATTACAAACATTAAATAAGCCTTAATGAAAATGATAATGCTCTCATCCTCACAAAAATAAAAGAGAAGCTAAGCTAATGATCTCCAGTGGCAGCACACTCCTCCCCCTGAATCTGACCTTTAGAAGGCTCAACTACCTCGAATAACTCTGAATCTACTATTATCGGTTTCACAATTGTAGGGGCCCAGCTAAAAAAAAGAAAAAATTGGTTAGACATATTATCTAAGTACATTTAAATTTGTCATATTTTATGAATTTTATGATATCACCATTTTACTTATACTATATAAACAAGCAAAGCGTAAGTGTGCATCAAGCATACAAAGGAAAGAACAAGTTATAAATAAAGGTAATTATAATTAAGCAATATGTGAGGTAAAATAACATACCTCAATACCGAAGCTGTAACAAGGTTAGGCATATAAGTATAAGTAAAATAATGAAAATACTGAAAGAAAAGACTCATCATAAATATGCTTATAATCACTTAATATATGTAGATTAAAAATATTATCTAACTGTGATATGTATAGTAAGTAGTAATAGAAAGTAGCATCCTATAGTAACTAAGCAGGAAAAGTGTAACAGCCCTAGTTGTTACCCTAGCTAAATTCAAATTAATCAAGCTAAACTAAGTTCCAATTTTTATTCCATTAGGCCCAATGAGTTATTTAAACCTAACCCTAGAAGTTTGAAGTCAATCGGAGTTAAATTGAGAATTTTGGTATTTTTGCCTATTTTGAACCCGGGAAAATACCTAAATTAAATTGATCTCCAAATTAAAATCTGAGTTCATTTTTGAATTCCCCACCCTCAAATTAGCTAGAGGTGAAATTTTGAGAATTTTTGTAGGTCATTTAGGCCTATCTTATAATTTATTTAAATTGGTTCAATTATACATAAGGGTTTGAAACAATCTTAAATTGCATTTTTGCCCTCCCTTTAACGGTCGGCTGCCTCTAAACTGTGGGCGCTATCCAGACCGTTGATTTCACAAAAATGTTCCAATGGTTCGTGCTCTCGATCGGTTCTGTCTCATCTCGACTGTTCCGCGGTTTTGAGATGAGATCAAACGGCATTTGACTTCCCATCTTAAATAATGCGATCACCCGTTGGATCTATCAGATCCAATCCTATGATCGATCTGATCCCCGCGCTTAGCCATTCTTGGTCAGATGATTAGGACCATCCCGTTGTAATTGATGATCCATCAGGCGGTCACGCCCTATCTGTCGCTGTAGGCCGTCATCTTCCCCAGCTCGCATCCGACAGAGAGTATCAGAGTGAGTTTGACACATTGACTTGCTCTGCCACTCCCTCTGCCATGTCCTCCCAGCCGTTAAGATCTTTCTAGTTATGGTAGGACGAAGCTTGTTTGGTCATGAGGCCCTGCTAGCCCCAATTGTGGAGGCTCATGGCTTCATCCCTGACCGGCCCTGAACCATGACTTCTAGCCATGGTGTCCACCTCTAGACCTCTCCCTCGCCTATAAATACCCTCAGCGCATCTCGATGATCTCCTTTGCTCACTGAGATCCACTTATACTCCCAACTGAAGTGTTTGGAACTCTCAGCAAAGCCCGACATCCTGTACCTGTGAACCACTGATTGAGGGTGTGGTATGGCATTCAGACCCCCTTGAGCAATCCCTGCATATTCCTGGAGAACTCCAAGCTTCTCCCTTCGCATCAGTCGTAGCCATTCCCTAGCTCAAGGTACAACTTCTTCCACTGAACTCAGTGAGTTCAGTTTTCTATTTAAGCTTCTGGATGAGCCTCTAGATGTCGCTTAGATTGCCTTAGCCACCTAGGGAACCCAATGTGATTGTCCATATGGTCTGGTCTAGCCTATTTTGATCATTCGATCATCTAGTTTCAGCTGCAAGTTCATAGGCGAGCTCGAGTAAGGACCTGACAATCCAGGCCACCCCAAAGCTCATGACCAAGGGACTTCGATCCACCTCACCTCCAGGAACGTGTAGGAGTTGAGCTCTGACCAAATGGCCGTATCTATAAGGAGAATTATCTCCTCACAGTAAACCCTAGATGCCGTGATTAGGACCGAGCTTATCGAATAGCCATCCGATGAACCAGTGCATCCTAGAGAGGGCTAAATGGTGGGATCGATGCGTCTTGACTCCGGAAATGTGTAGAGATTTAATTGAGCTGCTGGCATCGCATGAGCATCGAGAATTGCAGCACTAAAGATCCCCTAGATTGGCCCATCGTGGAAGGTTTGCGGGGATGACAACACTGTCGCCTCAGGCCGGGCCAGCCCAGGCCCGCGCGGTGCAACAGTGCCAGTCCAGCCGGGCCTCGCTCTAACCCGCGTGGTTCGATCTCCGGGCAGGGTTAATTAAATAGATTTGGAATTATTTTTCTTCTAATAAATAGATGATAAATGAATTTAATTAATTTCCTATGGTTTCAATTTAAATAAACATTCAGAATGTATTAATGAAATAATTTAATCAATACTTATCAAAACAGTATGATCCAATATATCATTTTAATCAAAAAAAATACAAGGAATAATAATATAAAATAAAATTAAAGATCCAATGGTTAGATTTTAAATAATTGTCCAATCCTTTTCTATTTTTATTTAAATCAAAATAAATTCATTTAATATCCAAAAATGTTGATTAAAGTCTCTGATTGCTCATGAGACCATAGAGAACTTATGTAAACCATTAAAGGTAATTTAAGAACCTTAATTTTATTAATCACTCCTTAATTACCCTAATTTGGGATTAGTGAATTAAGCCTTAGATTAACTTCTAATTTTGGTAAATCTAGTTCATAATGCTTCATTAAGGATGTAGAGCCTTTAAATATGTTTGGATCATTCTAGTATGCCCAAATTTCCTTAATCACCTTAATTGGCTTTAAAATGTGATTAGTGCTAATTAGGCTAATTAGGTTACCAAAACCTAAGATAAGTGTGTATCCTACTTCATTAACCAATATGGAACTTATTAAAATAGACTTGGATCAATTTGGATGAGTAAATCTTAAAATCTCATTTTTAGCCTTGAGAGGGGTATTTTGGTCATTTTGACCAAAATGTGTTTAAGCACCCCTTAAACCTTGAAAGTTCAGTAAACTATCTCTAATTAGATTATTAGCACCTTTCTGAAATCTTAAGTTAATAATATTGATGCTAAGTGAAGAGATCTTAACTTAGTCTTATTAAGATCTTAAGACCTTAAGTGTCCTTAAAACCCTCTTTCTTAAGAGTTAAGCCTAACTGCCCTTAGACCCTAGTCTAATAGCTCAACTAAGCTGATCCATAAGCTTGAATCCTAAGAGAAATATTTTAGTAAAACTCCTAAGTCTAGTCTTAGCTTAAGATCTAAAGTGATCAAATCTTAGATCTTAGATACTAGACTTTAGACTTTAGATCTTCCAATTAGATTGAATTACCTTCATTTGGGATTCCTTACTTGATTAACTAGTTAATCCTTTTAAAACCTTCCTTGTGGGTGTAGAATTGATTCAATTAATAGAATAATATAATTATTCTAAAGGTTGAATATAGATCTTAGATTTTTAATTCTTAATTGATTATTTTATCTTATAAGCAGTAGGGTGACCTTTCACTAAGATCATAGTTCCTAAATCTTTCAGCTTATAAAGTATTGCTCATTTAGATTATGTTTAAGTGTGAACCCTAGTTCCTTATTAAGATACTATCTTGGATTCAGGATTTGAACACCAAAGTGGAGTTTAAGTACAAAATCCTTAATCTTGATTTACTTGATCAAGATTTGGGTTAAGAGAGGAAAATAATAACAATTAAGCATTGATTTAAGTCAAGGAACGAACCCTTTATCTAAAGCTCCATACAGAATGGCACCCAAAGAATTAGAAGAACTTAAGAATCAACTTCAAGAGTTGACTGAAAAAGGATTTATAAGACCAAGTAATTCTCCTTGGGGAGCCCCAGTTTTATTTGTTAAAAAGAAAGATGGAAGTATGAGATTATGTATCGATTACCGGGAATTAAATAAAGTTACTATTAAGAACAAATACCCATTGCCAAGAATAGATGATTTATTTGATCAGTTAGTTGGTGCTTCCATATTTTCTAAGATTGATCTGAGATCTGGTTATCACCAACTTCGTATCAAAGACGAAGATATTCCTAAATCTGCATTCAGAACAAGATATGGGCATTATGAATTTTTAGTAATGCCGTTTGGGTTAACAAATGCCCCATCTTATTTTATGGATCTAATGCAGCGAATAATGAAACCCTATCTAGATTCTTTTATTATCGTCTTTATTGATGATATATTAATCTATTCTAAGAATGCTAAGGAACATGAAGAGCATCTTAGAATCACCTTGAACTTATTAAGACAACATCAACTGTATGCCAAGTTCTCAAAATGTGAATTTTGGCTTCACTCAGTTGCCTTCCTAGGCCATATAATTAGCAAAGAAGGAATATCAGTTGATCCCAGCAAGATAAGTGCAATTCAAGATTGGCCCCAGCCTACTTCAGTAACAGAAATAAGAAGCTTCTTGGGTTTAGCTGGGTACTATCGCAAGTTTGTTAAGAACTTCTCTCAAATTGCAGTCCCTCTTACTCGTCTTACTCAAAAAGATGTACCTTATGTTTGGGACTCATCTTGTGAATCAGTGTTTAAGAAGTTAAAAGAATGTCTAACCTCAGCTCCTATTTTAGTTCTACCAGTTGAAGGAAAAGAATATCAGATTTATTGTGATGCTTTTAGAATTGGATTAGGTTGTGTACTTATGCAGGAAGGAAAAGTAATAGCTTTTGCATCTAGACAACTCAAAATCCATGAGAAGAATTATCCAGTTCATGACCTGGAGTTAGCTGCAATAGTCTTTGCATTAAAAATCTGGAGACACTATTTGTATGGAGTAAAATGTGAAGTCTTCACAGATCATCAAAGTCTGAAGTATATTTTTACTCAGAAAGAGATCAATTTAAGACAGCGACGATGGTTAGAATTAATTAAAGATTATGATTTATCAATTCAATATCATCCTGGCAAGGCAAATGTAGTAGCAGACGCACTAAGTCGAAAGGCAGTATCACATTTACATGTTTTGACTTCTAATCCTATATTACTCAAAGAAATAAAAGATCTTCAATTAGAAGTCATATTGCCAGCAAATGCTAAGCTATTTCAGATGACTATAGAATGTTCATTAATGGATGAGATTAAAGAAGCTCAACACCTGGATGAAGAATATAAGTCCTTATCTGCATCCATTCAATCAGGAAAGCAATTAGAATTGAATTTAGATTCAAATAAGAATATTTGGTGTGGATCTAGAATATGGATACCAAATAAAGACGAGCTAAGAACTAAAGTATTAAAAGAAGCTCACCAGTCTAGATACTCCATTCATCCTGCAAATAATAAGATGTATCAAGACTTGAAATCACATTTTTGGTGGCCAGGAATGAAAAGAAGTATAGCTGAGTTCATATCAAAGTGTGAAGCCTGTAACCTGGTAAAAGCAGAACATCAGAAACCAGGAGGATTACTTCAACCTTTAGCTATACCCCAATGGAAATGGGAAGATATCTCCACGGATTTTATAACTGGATTTCCTCGCTCAAAATCCAATAATGATTCTATTTGGGTAATTGTGGATAGACTTACCAAATCAGCGCACTTTTTACCCATTAAGCAAACATATTCAGTAGACAAATTGGCAAAAATCTATCTAAAAGAAATAATAAAGTTGCATGGTATTCCAAAAACCATCATTTTTGATAGAGATAGTAGATTCACTTCAAAATTTGGAAAGCAGTTCATCAAGATCTTGGTTCACAGCTCTGTATGAGTACAGCTTTTCATCCACAGACTGATGGACAAACTGAAAGAGTAAATCAAACTCTAGAAGATCTTCTTCGCCTTTGTGTCTTAGATTTTGGAGGAAGTTGGGATGATCACCTTCCATTAATTGAATTTTCTTATAATAACAGTTTTCAGGCAAGCATAGGAATGGCTCCTTATGAAGCCCTTTATGGAAGAAAGTGTATCACTCCTTTATCCTGGAATAGTGTTGGAGAAAATAGAATATTAAAATCAGATCTGATTATTCAAGCAACAGAAAAGATAAAAATAATTCAGTATCGAATGAAAGCAGCTCAAGACAGGCAGAAGCAGTATTTTGATACTCATCATCGCCATATTGAATTTTCTGTTGGAGATTTTGTATATTTGAAAGTGAATCCATTCAAAGGAGTTTCCAGATTTGGAGTTTCTGGGAAACTAAGTCCAAGATTTATTGGACCTTTTGAAGTTTTGAAAAGAATAGGTCAAGTGGCATATCAAATCAAACTTCCAGCACATCTAAGTCTAATGCACAATGTGTTTCATATCTCTTCACTAAGAAAGTGCTTATCTGAACCTTCAATGAGAATAGAAGTAGAAGATATCAATTTGCAACCAAATCTCAGCTATGCGATCGAACCAGAAGAGATTTTAGATCGAGATGAAAGGAAGTTAAAAAGTAAAACTATTCCCATGATAAAGATCAAATGGAAGAACTGTCGCAAAGAAGAAGCTACATGGGAAGAAGAATCAAATATGAGGAAAGCATATCCTCACTTATTTCATTAGTAAGTGACTATAAATCTTGTAAATATTTTTAAATTTTAGATTGATGTCGGGGCGACATCTCTTTTAAGTTGGAGAGAATATAAAATACCAAAATTCTATTTCAAATTGTTTATTAATAATTAAATAATTTTGACTTCAGATTTAAAATCTGACTTCACCATTGCATTCACCACCCCCAAATTAGCTAGGGATGAAGTTTTGAACGCATTTGGAAGTCATTAAAATTTTGTCGAATATTTTAATATTATTTTAAATACCTGAAAATTTGAGTAAATAATTACTCGTCGAATTAAAAATCCGAGTGCGCCGTTGTGTTCAGAAGACCTCAATTAGTTAGGATTTATTTTTTTTTTTTTTTATATTTTTTTTTATAATTCAATATAATGTAATAAATGGAAAATTCTAAATTAAATAAAATAGTATATATATATATAAATACATATAAATATCCTTCATTTCCTAAATTATCAAAACCCTAAAAATCCCTTCGCACGCGATCTCCTCTCCCCATCCCGACCTCTCGAGCGGCGCAAGGATCGCGGGATCAACGCCATTCGATCAAGGTGAGAACCAAGAACACGTGGCTTCCACCGTCATCTATGCCAATAGCCGTTCGAGTAGAGACCAGGATAACCACCACAACCTCATCTAGCCGCAAGTCGCAAGCAAACAGCCAAAAGTTCTGATCTAGGTAAGAGTCGAGGCCATCCTTATTCAATCCTTATTTAGACCCTCGATGCTTCGTATTCACAAGGGGAATCGCAAGCAGTAGGCGGCGTAAAGGGTGATCTCCTAAAACCTAAAGTTGCGAAGAAGGTACTCCACCCGATTTTCTCCCATAGTATCGCTTATATAAGAATCATTAATGGTTTAGGATTTTATGCTAATAACAGGGAATTCATTAAAGTTAATCGAATTCAAAGTAGAAATATGTTTGTGAAATATTATGATTAGGTATTTTCTAGACATGTTAAAATCTGTCTTTAAATTATTTATGAGCTATTCTATTTTTCTTTTATGTTTAAAGTAAGCTTTTATTTTGATCTTTGTATTATTAATCAAGTAATCATATTTAAATTACAACTTTAAAATTTCATACAGAACTTGAAAATCTATTTGAGTATGCTAAGTAGTTAATTAGCATTTGTGCATTTTTTTTTATTAGCTTAACATTTTATTATTGATATAGTTTATATACTTATATCACTGAAGATTAAGTATTGTATAAATTTCAATTCAGCAAATGTTGAAATCTGAAGTATTATGAGTTGGTAATTTGTTTAGTTTTTCTTATTTAAAAATGTTCATTGGCTTGCAACGTTATTGAGAAAATTCTTCCTCACTTCAAATTACTGATTTGATTATTTGTTATGCATTGAAGGTGAGGATATATATGAAAAATTTCCTTAAATGGAAGAAGAGAATAGAAGTATACTGCTGCTTTCTTCTTATAAAATTGTTGTTCTCTTCTAGGTTATCTATGAGCTTATTGATTTCTTAATATTTTATTGACCCGTGAACATATTGAAGTTTCTTTTTTTTAGGAGGTAGATGTATTGCTCTATATATAAGTACAATACATATATATATGCAAAAATAACTAATCAAATTAATTAAAAGCTGATACATGACATTAGTGATGAACAAATGCTGCCCATCAATGCAACAATTTTTATTAATGGCTCTGAGCCAATTTTCTCATATTATAGGCTTTACATTTAATAAAACTACTTATAGATTCATAGCAAAAGTTTGATAATGTAACTACATTTGAAACCATTTTGGTGACCTATGGGGGAAGTCATAGGCTTTGAATTAAAGTTTTATTAGAATGAATTATATGTATGCCATCAACTTATATTCTATGGGCTTTGCAGCTGGTTTAAATTAATTGCCTTTGAATGTGAGTAAATGGGCATTATACTTTCTTTAACTAGAAAAATTTGAAACATATTAATTATTTTGTGCCACATGATTATTTTGTTTCTGCTCTTCTTAACTCAAATTGTGCATAAAAAGAGTATTGAAAGCCCCATTTTTAATTGCCAACTAGCATTCTTCATCCATTTTATACTGTTTTATTATCTTCCAATTTGATTTCTGCCTCACATTAGCTAGCATGCAAAATAATGGCTTCTTGTATGATTATATTTTTATTTTAAATTGTAATATCAAAGCATTGATTAATTTATAATTTGGAGAAATATTTTAATGAACTTAAGATATTGCTGGTTCAAATTTCTCTTGCACTCATGTGGCATTACTGGTCCAAATTTCTGTTTGTGGATTAAATTTAAGTACGCCAAAATGCTTTAGTCTTAATAAATAATTCGTTCAGATGGTATATTGTTACATTAAGACTTGGTTGGTCCTGTGAGGAAGAATGCACGTTTATAAAATAGGAGCCATGCATGAATACTGACACCAATTTTCATGATGGTGTTCAAGAAGAATCTAAAACTAATGCTGCCATGTATATATATATATATATATGAATCAAATACTATCATCTAATGTAATATAAAAATGAATGCTGCCATTTACGAGAAACAAATGCTGTCATTTGCTTTGAAAGATATAAATACTGTCTTAAACTTAGATCCAAATGTTATCATTATATGAAGAATGTAGTAATGAAAAGTATGAAACAAGCTGCTGCCATTACTTTAGTTAAACTGAAATAAATAAATGCTATCGCTTTCTAGATAAATTCATATGTGTTGCCATTTATATTATGTGCTACCATTTATGTTAAGTGCTGCCTTAATATAGGAAAATTAATGTGGTCATTTCTTTAATTATATGTTAAAATCAGATGATGCCATCAGCTGTACACTAGAATATATATTGTCATTTTTCTTATTAAACATCACATGCTGCAATTTTTATATGAGATCATATGAGATTCAATATTGCCATGTATTTTCTAAATGAGATCAATAAGATCGTATTAGATAAAATGTCACTGTTTCTTTATTAGAATCATATGCTGTCATTCATTTAAAATGAAATCAAAAGTTTTCTCTAAATTCCAAAGTAAAATCACATGATCAAATACTATCAGTTGTTTTATTAAAACCATATGTGATCAAATAAATATATGAAAGAATCATGGAATATTGTCATTACTTGTATTAACTCCTTTTATTAAAATGCATTTAAAGAATCAAATGATGTTTTATGAATTCAACCCTACTTGTTTCATTTATATTTGAATGTTAAATGATGTTATTCTTTGCAGGTCGAGTTGTAAATTAGTATCAAGAGAAATAATGCGCTAAATGCTATTAACATATAGCAAAAATAAGCCAAATAAATGCTGCCCCTATAAATTGCTGAATTAATTTCTGCATCTTTTGCTATTAGATGTTTGATATAGGATATTAAAATGCTTAGTTTAATTGAATGTATTTAAAGTTTTTGTAGAATTGGAAATGAGCAATCCTATAAAAAGGGTTGAACTCTATTTTAGAACTGGAATTAAACTCTATTTAGAACTGGAAATGAGCAGTCTTGTAAAAAGGACTGAACTCTATATTTAGAATTGGAGAATGTTTGTATAAAAATTTGGAAAATTTGAACAAAAACAAAGGAGACTCTGCCGAAATTTTTAAGAATTTTAGAACTTAGAAAATTTTAGAAAATATAGATGTTTACACATATTTCTAAAAATTTATATAAAATGTCACTTGAAAATATTAAGTCATAAAAATAATTACTTCAATAAATCCAAATATCAAATATCATAAAAACCTATTATTACAAATTATGAAGAATCAAATTAATGACTTAAACTACTTATTGGCAGATCAAACAAATTGAATTGATTGATTTTGAGACAAAACAAGTCAGGTACGCAAATCTACATATAAGTTTCATTTCAGTATTCTTATATTTGAGCCATTTTTCTATTTGAATATTATTTACACTGCTTACCGCTTTATAATCTGCAAAAAGAATGATATCGAATAGCATGTAACAAAAAGATGGAATAATGAATATATTATTGTGGTGTTTGTCTTTGGAGAGTGGAACGCAACACTGAGAATCTGTACAGATTGGGCCAGCTAGCAGCCCCTGGGAGTTATATGGAGGGATTTAGCCTCTTGTAGGAAGTAGGCAAATCCAGAGGAAAGACACACCAAGAATTATTATTTGAGTAAGCTACCGACGGGTGGCGAGATAAGCTTCCTACAGGTTATGCCTATGGGTTTACCCATTTGGGCTTAGAAGTCTTCGGACTCGCCTTATTGTTACAAGTGCTTTCAATAAAATTTATTTCATATATGTTGATTTTCACAGCTATTTTGCAGGGCAGAAATTGCATTTGGAGATTGCTTACTTTACTTGCAGTTTTATTTTTAGTCATTCTCATATATGATTTATACCTATTATAGGATGCTAGATTTATTCTTATAAGAACAATTTGCGTACTCCTACTTGACTGGTAAATCTGAATTTTTCAAGTTTTGATAATCTGCCAAATCAAAATAAGAAGAATAAAGGAAGCAAAAGAATGTAAATATTTCATATTTTGTATAATTCAAACTATTGTAAATATGTTTGGCTCTATGTATAAAAGGACTTTGAAATTTTATTTATTTTATTATGTCCTTTTTGAATTATAAAAATGTTTATATTTTCATTTGAGATGAATTGTTCTTTAAAGACTCTCGAACTTCGATCCCCGGTCGCCACAGAAATTCATATTAGTAGAAGAGTTATGTTACCATTAAATGGAATCTTTGAAGTTGAGCTGTTCGTTATTTGGGGGATGGATTTCATGAGCCCTTCCCCACGTCTAACACAAACAACTACCTCTTAGTGGCAGTTGAATATGTAACAAAATAGGTGGAGACTGTTGCCAGTGTCTATAATATTTATAAGACTGTAATCAAATTTTTTAAGAAAAATGTGTTGGCAAGATTTGGCACCCCTAGAGTTCTGGTAAGTGATGGTGGAAATTATTTTTTCAACAAGAATCTTGAAACTTTACTAAAGAACTATGGAATGACACATAAAGTGGGAATTGCTTACCATCCACAAAGAAGTGGTCATGTTGAGGGGTCCAACAGAGAGCTTAAATAGATTTTAGAGAAAACTGTAAGCCAAAATAGAAAAGATTAAACCTCTAAACTACAAGATGCTCTATGGGCTTATAGAACTACGTTTAAAACCCCTTTAAGAATATCCCCGTACAAACTTCTATATGGAAAATCCTACCACTTACCTATAGAAATTGAGCATCGTGCATTTTTGGCTATTAAAAAATTGAATTTCAATTTGAAGCAAGCTGGAGAGTGAAGGGTTTTACAATTAAGTGAACTTCACAAAATAAGGCTTAATGCATATGAAAGTGCTAGAATCTATAAGGACAAAACAAAAAATTGGCATGATAATTTAGTTAAATTGAAAAATTTTCAACCAGGTATGAAAGTTCTTTTGTTTAATTCATCGCTGAAACTGTTCCCTGGAAAACTGAAATCAAGGTGAACCATACCTTTTACCATTGTAAAATTTCATTCCCATGGCACAGTAGAAGTGGCATCAAAAGAAGGTACATTTAAAGTGAATGGTCAGAGCTTAAAATCGTACCTTGAGGAAGAGGATTGGCAGGAAAAAGAAGGATGGAAATTGCAGGACCATCCTATGAAAGGAATCACATAGAGAGTGCCATAAGTGTCGGCCTAATGACATTAAGTCAAGCGCTTCGTGGGAGGCAACCCACGATGAATATGTTCCAATTTTCTTTTCCTTTTATTATTTTTCTTTATACTTTGTTTTGTTTTTAATAAATCTTTGTGAAGAATCATTTCACACTTGCTTGTGTTGCTGAAATTGTGATTTCATTACTCCAATTTTCTAGAACACTTTTTGTAGCACAAATATTTATTAGCAATGGTATATTGAAAATTGTTCTTTCAGTGCTTTCAGTTAGTAGAGTATGCCCTAGCTTAGTCTGCCTCTTTAGTTCTAGTTTTGTTATAGAATAGACTTGGACCTAGCTCTGCGGATGTCTAGGATAGATACATGTCTTATTCTATAAGTTCAACTCGGACCTAGCTCTGCGGATGCCTAGTATAGATACATGTTGAACTTTCAGTTCAGAGGTCCTATATGGCCTATTTTTGTTATGGTAGCACTATATCTTAGGCTTACTTCTACTTTAGTTCAGTTTTAAGTATTTATTTTACTTTGCCACATGCTTCAGTGGCCTTTCTCTTAGTGCCTGACTTACTTTGCCACATGTCTTAGTGGCTTTACTTTTGCTCATTCATGCACTTAGTTTACTTTTGCCACATGCCTTAGTATCCTTTTTCATATTTATCTGCATACTTGTATAAATGCTCTTATTGATTAGTATTAAATATTGACATATTTAGGATGTTAGAATTGTATATTTATTTCAGAACTTGTGTTCTTTATATACTCAGCATGTATCCATGTGATCATAAGCATGTTAGGATCAGATTTATTTTAGCAGTTGCAATTATTTTACTTTTAGCCTCACCTTGTTTAATTGCTACTTTGTATGTTATTTTTTCATACTTCTTGACTAGCTACAAATGATTAATTTATAGTTATCCTGTTCTTTGTAGCTTGTAGCACCTTATCATGGTTGCATGTTTAAAACTTTTAAATGTGATATCTTAAATATTTAGTTCAATTAAATAGCCTAAGATGTACTTAGACAATTGTCTAACTGTAACCTTTTTCTTTTGTTGGCTGGGCCCTGGCATTTATGATACTGACAAATGTCAGAATTAGAGCTATTCATAGGCAGTACTGCATGAGAGGAGTCGGTGCAGGAGGAGGATCTTCCTACTGCTATTTAGTTAGATTTACTTTCTTGCTGTGAAGTTTTGAGAGATCTTTACTTTCACTTAATTCAATTTTTAATAATAAAACTCTAGATGTATTTACTTTTCTGCATTTAATCTGAGTTACTATTTCTTTCACTCTCTTATACTATATTGATGTGGATGTTATATTATATTATTTCTTGCTTTCATCACTTTGATTTGTATTGATGTATGCTTACCAGTTTTAGGTGATAAGTCCTTGGCTTAATGCAGGTTGGGTATTACCTGACTTTACTTAAGTTAGGGATTTGCCATAGTTGGAGCATCGTACTCCCCGTGATTATGCTAATATTATTATTAGCATCACTGTGGGAAAGTATGGGGCCCCCACATAAAGTAAGGCTAGCTGAAGTAAAGTACAATAATAAATGGTAAATAGTAAATAGTAAATAATAAATAATAAATAGGTATGTAATGACTACTATATCAGAAGAGGGCTAATCTAGCCTACTACAATGAGTATATGTATATTCCTAGCATCATCTGAGGCTAGGCTAGAATAATATAATAGAAACTAAACAGAAGAGGCAGTAATCACAGATACAATAATATTTTAGTTATTTACTTTACTATTGTGGACATATCCAGAAGTAGCTGAGGAGTCAAGCATGTCTGTAAGACTGTTCAGGTTCTAACTTAGCATAATACTCCTCAATGAGTAATGTTAAGTAATCCTTATTTCTCATTTACCCCTATCTAGTAGGGTAAAATGCACAAGATAAACAAGTAACTGAACCTTATGCAAATGTTATCCTAATTATTCTAGGTTTTCATTTCATATAATAATGTTCTTATATGACATGTTCAAGGTAAAGGCACAAAGTATAAGGAATGCAAAAGTAACAAGTATGCCAATAGTAAGTAAGGGACTCTACTACATAAGGTGACATCAGTTGTTATTTATTAAACCATTTTAACTATTCCAAGTTACACAAGTTTAGGATCTTCAATTCCTACTATCGAGTGTAACTTAGAAGCATGGCCTTATAAGTTAAAAGTAATTAGAACTGATCAAGTTCTAATTTAATTTAATCAGCAATGATTATAAGTTTAAATAAGAAATCATCATGTCCTAATTTATGAATTTAGAAATTCTAAGCTAAGATCTGATCAAGATCTACTAAAACTAGGAATTATGTATTAAACATAATGAATTGAGTTTAATCACATAAACCAAAGGGTAAGTCTTAAGGATTAAGGTTTGAGTCTAAATGTGAACTAATAATAAAGGAAAATTTTATTAAGCACAATCAAGCTTAATAGAATGATTCTCCTAATCTTAATCTAAAGTTTAAAAATAAAATAATCAGAATTAAAGTATGGAAATCTATAAACTAATAAAACTAAGGTTTCATCCATTGAATAACCCATTTATTCAATGAGTGAAATCTAACCTAGGATTTATTCCTAATCTTAAGGAAAAGATCCTAAGGTGAAGTGTAGATCCTAAGAAGCTCTTAATAAATAACTTATGGTATTTTAGGAGTTGTTGATTGTTATTACATTCTATTCCATAATTGTTGGATTGATTTGCTTAAGGAAGTTACGATGTGAGGTTTAAACTAGGTTAGAAGCCCATATATTTTACTAAGGAAATTCTCAAGTTTTTAATGAAAATTTTACCAAGTTGCTTAGTTATGGGGTTAAGGGTTCTAAATTAATCACAAATTGGTTTTATTACTAATTTTAATGATTTAAATGATATTTTAGAGGTTAAGGGCTTAAATTTTTTGCAAAATGACCATTTGCCCCTACTTAAAGGGTCTAAAATGCTACTTTTTGATTAAGGGCTCCAAATTAGATTTTATTGATGCCAAATAATTCCTTACTGTCTAATATGTAGATAAATAGTAAGTGCAACAAATTTGGACAAGTATTGTCCTATGGGTTTAATTTAAGGAATTAAACCTATAAGGGAATTTTGGTAATTTTACTTTGTGAAATCTAAAAATTTAGTTAGTTTATTGATGTTAACTGTCCAAGGATTCCATAGAGTCCAAGAACTCTGAATTTTGATGTCTAATGATCAAGTTATGGTCATTTCAATATTAGGCTTCTACTTCTTCAGGTATAATGTCAACACTTAAAAATATACAAAAAGAATGTCCAAATAAACAGAGCCTCAAAAATAAACAAGGAAGTGTATGGAAATTAGCATGCGGTACTGCAAAGCCATATTGTCGAAGTAGCACCAATTCCAAAGCAAATTTTACTCGGCTCTTGGAATGATATTTTTGAACTAGAGCTTGCATGGTGGATCGAGAGATGCTGCCCTTCCACAACCCCTAGCTTTTGAACTCCCTCCGAACACTCAATGGCCTGGAGAAGAAGAAAATGAAAATGAAGAGGAAAAAGAAGAAGAAGAAGAAGATGATAATGATGATTAAATAGGTTGCCACATTTTTCTTTTACTTATTTATTTTGTCTTACTTTATATCTTTATTTCTATTTTTAATGAATCTTAGTGAATATCATTTCCCCATTTTCTTGTGCTTACTGAACTCTTAAATCTACAAATATTTTTTCTAAATTTTAACGCGCACAATTTAACTGTTATGGGATACTTGAAAATTTACAATATTTTGAATTCCTTAATGAAAGGTGAACTTTGAATTATAATAGTGCTAACAGTTTTTATGTTGAGTATGCTAACTCTCCAATCACTATAGTTTCCCCAAATCAAAAATGATTGATGCTCTAATCTAAAGTGTGGGGGTGAGGAATTAAGGAACTTGATTAAAGGAGCAAGTAAAGGTGAAATAAAAAATCTACAAGGCTTCTGTAGGACTTACTAAACACAATGATTAATAGATGGGGATGAAAAAAAATATTTCTCCCATGAACATAATGTAAAATAATGATCTATGGATGAAAATTATCTCTCCCAAATAAATTGAGAAAACTGAGAAAAATAGGATGAAAAAAAATATATCTCCTGAAAAGAATGTTCATTGCTATTTATAAGAAGAAGCATATATAACACTAGAAAATTCTAAAGCACCAAATCTTGACTCTTCTAAATTAAGAAAAATTAGAAACCATCCCCGGAGTCTATGAGTCGAGAGCATCATACATTTATAAAGAAGAAAACATATACGTGAAAAGAGAGGAAAATGCTAGCATGGGAATTTTGGAATTCATGCTTCTCTAATCACCTTATTAAATTAAATCATAAATGATGAAAAATTTCACACTCATCCTTTTGAATTGTGCAAAATATAGAAATTAGAAAAATTCAATTTTTGTGCGTACTCGAGGATGAGCAAGAAACTAAGTGTGGGCATATGAAAATTTAAGATTTATAGTAAAATACGTTAATAAAAATAAACACTTTTCCACTTGAGCCTGGATGCTTTGATGTGTTTTGTTATGATCTCAGGGCAAGAAAGAGCTAATTGCATATTTGGGCTAAAAATCTAAAATTCTAGAAGAAAGAAGCTGTGGTGCGCCCTGGCGTGCCACAGCATGCAGCGGACCTAAGATAGAGACTTTAACACAACCACGCACCATAATGGTCTCAAGATAGAGACTCAGATGCTACCGTGCACTGTAGCAGAAACCAAACAGAGACTTTGGAGTTACTGCACGCCACAGCGGAAACTAAACAGAGACTTCGGTGCTATCGTGCGCCACAACAGAATTATAATATTTTATGGGCTTTAACATAATTCAAAAGCATTCCGCTACTTCACACCATAGTGGAGACTAGTAAAGATTCTGGTGCTACCGCGAGCTATAGCAGTCTCAAGACAGAAACACTGGTGCTACTCCACGCTGCAGCGCTACAGTTTGAAATCTATGCGCTATCGTGCACTGTAGCACTCTCTAAATAGAGACTCGGGTGCTACCACGTGCCGTAGTGTCCCATCAGAATTTCTACCATATGAGAGCATTAAAAGTAGTACAGGAAAGGCCAAAAATCTTAATTCTTTCCCTTCCCATAGCTGGAATAAAGGGCAAAATAATTAAACTATCCTCAAGTTTCAAAGGAATTAATGAATAAGTCTTTAATACAAAAGACTATAAATCAGAGAAATAATTCAAGGACTATAAATCAGAGAAGAAAGGCTAAGGAGGGGTTCCACATTTTGATATTCAGGGGATCAGAACATTGGAAGCTACCATGCTTAAGGAAGGAGTGTTCCCCCCTTGCCAATGGAAGGAGAAGGCTTGCATTGAGGGAGAAGGATCAAGTTCAGGAAGCAGAAGATAGAAAGAGGTTGGTGATTGAGAGAAGATCTGGCAAACACGGCAGCAATTCCTAGAATTGTATCTCTCTCTCCCTCTCTCTCCCTCTCTCTCTCTCACTCTCTCTCTCTCAATTTCTTTTCTATGAGAGCCATGAAGGGCTCCGAGTTTTATTTTGCTTTCCTTATATTTCTTTTGTAATGGAAGCTTAAACCCTCCTTGGGGAGGATAGGGCTCAAGCATATACTAAATTAAGGGATGTATTATGTTTGTACTCCAAAACTATCAATGAATAATTTCTTTACTCAACTCTTTTGATTATTGATGTGAAGAATGCTGGGATGAATACTGTTTCATGAATATATCTTTTCATGAATGTTTCTTAACTACAAAACCATCAAGCTAATGTATCTCTTAAAGTTAAGGACATGCATATTAAGCATGCTCGTCAGAAATGCCTGTGACAACATTTGCTGAGCGAGGATTGTTGATGCAAGCAATTAGGTTGAAAAGATGAACAGAGTTATGTAACAATGCATGATCTTTGAGCTCCATTGCTCACCAGTAGTTTATGCTAAGAACATGTGCACGATTGCCAAGAGCCTTGTGACAAACTTCTTGAGCGTGGTTGCACTGTTCTTTTAGCTAGCTAAGAAGCTGATGCGTGTGAGCCAAGAGCCGCCAATTGAGCCCCGTAGCTTGTTCTAAGCTTATGCAAGGATTACGACACATCGTGTGCTTGCAGGTGATGTAACATAGCCCACTTAGCCCAATGACTCTACTATTTAGATAAGCTAAGAATTGATGCATGTGAGCCATTGGTGGAATCAAGTTCATATGATGTGCAACTAACACAATAAATTTGATGACTTAGACATAAGTATCATATTTAAATAATATCAATCACGTGAGGGTCCTTATGCAGAGATTGAACTATTTTGTGTTCATCTCTGAGCACTAGGCAAGGCTTATTCCAATATGGGGGACACCCTAGAGAATATTATGTTTCTTGATTATAATTAAAACATCTAAGTAATTTGCCACTAAAAGTCAATAAAAATAAGTACTTACACAAGACACTTAATGAATTGCATGCTAAACCCAACTCTCCATACTTTCTCAATAAGTATTTTCTAATCCAAGAAACCTTGGTCATAAAATTGGAACCAACATCACCAACTAAATCATTGTTCAAACATGAATGAAACCAAACACATTTTAGTAATGAAACACACTATTCTCAGTGGATGATAAATCTCTTGACTTCACAATCCCTTATTACTTTAGACCATATGCACTTGCGTGTGAGCACAAATGTGTATCAACAGTTTGTCATTTATCTTCTCTTTGTGCTTTTTAATTGTAATGGAGGTCAAATCCTCCCTATTGAGCAGGGCAAAGCTTGAAACCATGGTTATGTAACTTTAATTGTGTCATACAAACATTTTCTTTATCTAGTAAAAATTATGAGAAAAAATATGTTCTCAAGAGATAATATTGTTTGAATGTGATATAATATTTTGATTTTTACAAAAGTTATATTCATTAAAGCATAACTCATAGAGCTTCTTTTACACATTTTTTGAACCATAGTCACAAAAACCTTGATGCTTGTTAGCCATGATTGATTCGTGTGTTCACTATTTAAACTTAAAAGTAAATCTATTGCTTATACATAACAATAGGTTTTATAAGAGAAGTTGGTGCAAATTGATTTGAAAATCTCTTCTTAATAATTAAAATGCTTATGTGATGTTCTTGAACCACAAAGAGTTCATAATAGAATTAAGTAGGTTACTATATTAAAATTTAAAACACCATTACAACTAAGGTTGAGAACTAAAGCCAAGAGGTCTCGTAGGATATCAGCTAAAGATGATCTCAGGGTTGAATATAATGAGAGATTTATGTGCTTGAGATATCACTAATGGATCTATATGACTACAGCTCCATGAAAAAAAAATGAAATTAACTCTCATATCAAACTAGATTAGAAATAGCATGAACAAATTTTTTTATTGCATATGTTCTGACCTAGCACTCCTCAATGATTTCCAAATGATCATAACAAAGTAGTGTAATCTTAGCGATTAGACAAAATCAAAATTTTGATCATTCGAACATACAAAGAAAAAAATATTTGGTAACTAATACACATCATTCCTTGAGGACGATAATCTGGACTTTGTCTGATAATACTCTAGACCATGTACACATGCTATCTTACCCCCATTCTTGCATTTCACCTAATACAATCACTCGGAAGTCTTCTCACTCACTCTCGCCACTCCCCATTTGGTGCTTGACTCGATAAAATCCAAAATAAGGTGCCCCCATTTCCTTCCAATTTATCTTGCTAATTTCCTTGCTTTTTTGAGCTATACCTATTCTTGATGTAATTGTAGATACTATTGAACTCAATTGAGCTTGGGTGAGCTCAATAGCAGTTTGATAGTTCCAATATTGTATAGTAGTGTACAATGCTTGAGCTTGAATTATCTTCTGATAATCCAGGTTACTTCCATTAGAGCTTTATGGCTCCTTGGGTCTACCCTTACCCAAGGAACATAATGGGACCTTAATTATGCCAAATGATCCACTGTGGAGGGAGTTTTGTCCATCCATAGTAAACCCTAGGTAATCACAAGAACTATAATAGGGTTAGGTACATTTAGCCTATTATAATTTGGGATTTTATATCCATATTGTAGCTCTTGACATCAGGATCATTTTAACATATTATTTACACTCTACAATGTTCTGTTGGCCGAGAATTTCTCTTCAAGTCCATCTTTCACATGACACTATGAAGGGGATATTTATAGAATGTCTGCTAACCCGTCAGGCCCTACGACCTGACCAACATAATATTGTGGTTTAATAAAAAACAAAAAACTATGAGGGAATATTCCGTTTTAAATAAAATGAAATTTATGAAAAATCTAATTCCAATTGAATTAATGAAATAAAATGAGAAATCTAAATCCAAATATATCAAAATTATATATAAAAAGGATCAAATAGATGTGTAATATATTAATATGAAATAAAATTTTACTTTTGATAATTAATTTGACTAATAGATTTTCTAATTACGATTAAGTGTAATTAGTGAACCCTTGAACTTGGAAAGCTCCAAGTTTAGCAAACTATACAACCTTGAATTCCTTGACATGTAGAATCATAATATGCCATTATTAATTTATTTTGACATCAATTTATGAATATCAAATTTTAAGCCTTAGAAATTAGTATTCTATTAGCTAAAATATGAATAACATTAATTAAGTCCCTTAAACTCCTAGATGGTTTAAGATCTAGTTTAATTACTAATAGACTAGTATTAAGCCATTAGGATAGAAAATTGGTGAGGTTATACTTAGCTTTAAGAAATATAATTAAGTAAGCCTTAAACTGACTATGTTTAGATTCATTACTCTTTATATAATATTAATGGAATTATTAGGTAAATTATAGTTGAGCCTGAAATGACAGAAACCAAACTTAGCATATTAGTAATCTTTTTGGATTATAAATTTAATGAACTTAAAAGCTAGTATAAAGTAGGACTTAGTGATTTATAATAAGAATTGAAGTTTAAGTATGAATTTATGACCCTTAGATGATGCTATTAATTATATTCAAAACTATAACCTTAAGATAAACTCTAGGTTAGCACATTACTTTTAGCATTTGGATGATATTGTATTTAAATTTATATTTAATAATTATATATATATATATATATATATATATATATATCAATTGAGTAAAATATTTAGTTAATGTTCTAAATCAATTAGGGTCTTGACTAGCTCTAATCATTAAGACTATATAACAAATAAAATAACAAAGGATATTACATAGTTTAGTTAAAATAAATAATTAAAATTCCTTGTTGCTGCAAAACTTTGAGCCTGAATTCATTGAACAACAAATGAAGATATTTGTGCATAAATAACATTAAAAAATAATACAAATAAGGGGTTTCACTCTAGGTGAATCAATCTATGAAGCCCTTTGAGCTAGGGCAGGCTATGAAGAGATAAGAAGAGTAAATATATCCTAAAGGGGGAGTGTGTAGTTATACATTATACCTAGGAACATACAGTTGGGAAAATGTGCCTAACACTTCGTTTGTTCTATACGTCCTCATAAAACATATTTAAATGAGTTAAATGAAAATAACATTTACATCATGCTTTATACATAATCTCATTCATAATGTAAGATACTTTACATTTGATAGTATAATAGATTGAACTTTAGTATCTATTCAGTTCTAGATATTGAACCTGCTTTACTTACATTTGATTTAGTACTTAATAGTTTGGTCATACATGTCAGTTTATAATAGTTAGATTCACTTACATTATCTTACAATTACTTAGTATGATTCCAGATGAGCATATTTAGTTTATATGCTTTTCAATATATGCACACTTGTACATGCCTATCGCCTTTATCTGACAGACTTTTGCAGGATCTAAATAACCACATTAGTATGTACATTTATTCATTTAAAATTTTAAAACATTATTTTATTCTATTATTTTTGTCACTATTTTTTTAAATTCTTTTTTGTACTTCTTATAAATTAATTATAGGTAATAAAGTGTGATATCCCCTAACAATAAAACTTAAAACCTAAAATTTATTTATAAATTAAAAGAACAATTAGATTTTTATATTTTGGTTGTCTTATCATATTAAAAATAAAAAACAATATATTAGGAGCATAGAGATGATCCAGCGAGTGAGGCAGATGACAAACCTAAAATTAGATGTTGCACACGCACGTAAGTGTACATTATCTGAAGTAATATGGGTTGGTGAGATCCTTAGGTTTATCGTTCTTTGAGCACAGTGTTTGTTTGTTACTAAAGTGTACTTCTTTTCAATAATGTTTAAACTTTAAGTAATTGGAAGTTTTGTTCTTGATTTGTTCTATATTAGTTTCTTAATCAATTGGATAAAATTAGGGAAGTTAGGCTTCAAACTTGCAACTATATTTTAAACTTATGAGAGAGAATTCTTTTCCAAATGTCGTACTTATTATTGCATCATTCCATTTTTCATTTCAATTATCAAGAGGCTGAATTTCATTACTTTGATATTATTTCCTCTTCAAACCTATCTAGTGATATCTTGAACACTAGATGGTTCAAATCAAGCACATTAGACATCCTTGTAATCTTTTTATGAATGAAAGTTATTCTTACATCTAAGTGACAAAATTCATATTTTATTTTATGATCACTAGATCATGATTCCATCTATAGCTCATGCGCTTCTACTTTTGATTTTGGTTGCAAAGCTCAGTGAACTTATGTCACATCGCTCACGGCTTATAGTGCTCAATTATCTCGCTTAAATCATGAGTGATTAGTGGAGTGCAATAGCTAGGACTCGATGTCACATGCACCAAATATATAACTTAATAAAAGGATAGGCAATGGCCTATGTGAACTTATGTCATTTCATCCACTACCTTACTCGCCATCCCTATGTGTTATGGATTGAGCTATGGAGTCTAGAGAATTACTTAAATTGTTCTTATCTTCTCAGATGATCAAGTCTTTTGAATTATAGTTTATGCACGAGCAGTCACGCATAGTGAACTTATATCACATCATTCACGACATAGACACTCTAGATGCATAATCCATAAGTCAAGATGATCATCAAGCATAATGAGGTTTTCTTAAATATTTTTACTAATATTCAAAAGATAGTTTTAACTATAAGGAACTATTCATTCCATGAAAATATATAAAACAATTTTTAGGTTTAAAATCAAGTCATTTAATTAAAGAGAGAATTCTCATACTCGCATATGATTTATACTAGTTAGATGTTCTACGCAAAACCCTCCCTAAGAGGGATTTAATGAGTCCTCTATAAAGGTTGTACTGTAGCCTTCCCTGATTAGCTGGCTAATTGAAATAAGGTTCTTCCTTAGGTAAGGCACATGTCTAACTTCTCTTACTTTTAAAATTATATCGCTTATTAGATTGACATTCACATCACCTTTACCTATCTTATCGCATGCCTTGCCATCTCTTAGATACAGCTTTCCCAAGTCACCCTTGGTGCAATTCTTGAAGGCACCTCTTGTAGGAGTTGGATGAAAGGATGCGCTCAAGTCCACCACCCAGGACTTCGTGTTGTAAAGTGACAGGATCAATGCATCCTAGACTTCTTCTACTAAAACATTTACTATGGGGCACATATCTTTGCTCTCACCACTTATCTTCTTCAGTATAGGGTAGTCATTCTTGAAGTGATCTGCCTTTCCACAGTTCCAATAATCAAGCTTTGCTTTTCTGGGTCTTGATTTTCCTTTTCTCAACATAGATAAGTTTTTGTTATTTATTTGATCTACACCTCTTCTTTGACTTTCAGCATTTAATGTTGAAGTAGATGCCTCCTTATGAGATCTCTTATACACATTTTCATTCAGCACTAGCCCAATAATGTCATCAAATTTTAATGATAAATTTCTTGATGAGTTGCTGATGGCTGTAACCAGCCCATGCCAACTATCCAACAATGAAGAGAGGAATAACAGAGCTCAAACCTCATTATCAAACTTGATGTTCACCAAATTGAACTGACTTGTCATAATGTTGAACCCATTTAGATGTTTAGTCACTGAGTGGTTGTCCATCAACTTCATGATAAGCAATCTTTTCATTTGAAAAAATTTGTTGGAAGCTAAAGACTTTTCATACATCCTTATGATAGCATCCATGAGATCTATAATAATTTTCACATTAAGAATATTAAATACAATAGAAAAACATAATGAAAGACAAATCAAACCCAACATAGTTGTAACAACCTAAGTTGTTACTTAACTAAATTTCATTATAATTATCAATCCATTAAGTTCATCTAGTCACTAGAATCATTCCTCAAAGATTTGGAGCGATTCAAAACTCAATTTAATTTTTAGATTATTTAATTAATTAGAAAATTGAGATATTTAATTTGACCTCAAAATCAAAATCCGACTTTGCCATTGCGCTCATCACCCTCAAATTAGCAAGTGGTGATGTTTTGGACGTGTTCGGAAGTCGTTGAATTTTTGAAAAATTTTAATATAATTAAATATCCAAAAATAAAAAATTAAATACTAATCAGAATCGAAATCCAACATCACCGCTGAATTTCTCACCCCCAAATTAGCTAAGGGTGAATTTTTGGGATTTTTCGGAGCACATTTATAAAACTTTATTTTAAAGTAATAAATAATTAAATAAATTTAATCAGAATTTGTTAAATGTCCTTTTTATTTTCTTTTCCCTAAATTTTGTGTACGCTTCCCCCCACTCTATTCGGTGCCTCCCTCATCCCTATGAACGCAAAGAGACCTCAGCTCCCACTCTCTCCATTGCTGCCCAAGACTTCTCCCCATACTTGTGATGGGATGACTCAATGTAGCGCCCATTCCCGTCACCATGCGCAAAAGACAAGTAGTAAATCAGATTAGCGACAGAGCAGTGCGCTACTCGAGAGGAAGAGAACCAACAACACTTATCTTCCTGAATAGGCTAGAGACTGAGCCACACTGAAGACTGATGACTTGAACCTACGAGTAAGATCGAGAGTCAATGCCTAAGATAAGAGCAGAATACTTATATTATGTATTAGACTAGTATGTACATTGGATCTAGAGAAGCAAATAAGAATCCAATATACGCTTTTAATATATCAGCATTTCCAGTATGCTGATTACATCACAATACTAAGTATAGTAGTATAACAGAGTGTGGAAGCTAAAAGCAAAACATCCAAAATGCATTCATCATAAGCAGTAGTAAACATTCATCTCAGAAAAAGAAAGTAAAAATACATCCAAATTTTATTAAATACTGATTTAAATGCAAAAATAGAAAGTCTATCTAAAATACTGAAATAAAATAGTAAGTAACAGTAGATGTCTGATCCACTAAGGCTCCACGTACTCCCCTTGAATCTCCTGTATGTCCTCCTGCCCTGCCTCTATAAGCTGCGCGGGATCTAGCAAATTGCCGGATACCAAAAGTACCTCGTGTTAGACAAGAAGCCTAACACATTGCAACTAACTATGCAGAAATAAAGCTAAATGCAAGTAATAAGTAAAGTAATGAAAACTGCAGGAAAACTGGGGAAATAGAACTAAGTAAGGAAAAACTAAAACAGTCAAGTAAGTAAGACAGTAAGGCTAAGTAAGTAAGACTATTACACAAATGAAAACTGAAAACAAAGGAAACATTGAATACTCAGAAATCAAAATGAAAGAAATGCCGAATGCTGTACTATATGTCACTGGAATGATGCACCCAAATATGCCACACCACATATGTCACGGATATGTCACTGAACTATCACTAAAAGAGTATGAGTAGTACGGCCCAATGTAAACATACACCCAATTGGGAATATAGTATGGTGACGCAGATGCACCCTGAAATTCCCCAGTGTATGTATGTAACATTCTGTAACCCATACTTCATCACTGATACTCATGCATTACTACTAAAATAGTACTTCAAGTCCATGCTCATGCTTATGCCCATGCTTCTATTCAATATGAGTAAGAATCCAGAAATCCATGAAAGATTGGAATGCTGATAATGAATTCTAAGTTCTCACTGTGCAGAATCCTGCTAAAAGGATTCTGGCTCCTAACTTCTAGATCGGTAATTAGTTAAAGTTGTAGATTTACTTAAAGATTATTAGATAGAATGATGGTATACATATACTTAGTGTCTTTGAAAGGAAGGTGGTTTCTCACCACTTAGTTTTATTAAGCCACCCTAACGAAGCGATCTTTGATAGGAGGCATCACCCATTGGCGATTTGTATCTCAAGCTAAGTTATTAAGATGCCCTACTCACAATCAAACTTAATTTCTCAAAAAAGGTGACTTCGATTACTTAGTTTGTTTGGGCCATACCTATTGAAGCGATATTCTCTAGGAGGCATTGCCCAATGGCAACTTGTATTTCAATTAAACTAAGGAATGAGTACCCATTTAATACACTCTTAGGTTTGAATGATTTATTCTAATGGGACTGTATTCATCTAATACTGCAGGATAGCACCTACTCATAAGCTCCTATTTAGAATGAATCAACCAATCCCAAATGCTACTGGGAAACTAGCACTATGGGTATACTATACTACACCACCCAATGATCGAGGCTCAAACAAGTCTACTTAGTAAAGTAAGGAATTATCAAGACTATAAAGGCATATGCTAAATAGGTAAGTTCTATACAAGGTACTACTAAAATGTAATCAAGGATCACATAGTATGGATTCTACCACAAGGGGAAGTATCATTATAATGTCTTAAGTGATTCCTACCATGAGGGGGTAAGACCAATTTCTAAGGTTATGGGATCTTCTAAGCTTCTACCTCAATGCATCATACAAGTGCTCCTACCTCAAGGTATATGTAATTTAGGTCTTTTAAATGTTTTAAGATGATCTTATGAAGAGATGCTTAAGATCTCCCATTCTAAACTTCAATATTAACCTCTCATATTTTTGTTTCATAATTGGATCTGGAATGATCAAATCAGATGATTAAGTCATCTGATCACAACTTGATCTATGATTGTGAGATCTAAATCAAAATATGTTATTAAGGTTTTAGATCAATTATTCAATCAAGATGATTTTATTAATCTCTTATGCTAATATTCTTACTTAAGAGAAAATTAAGGATCTTAAGGTTTTGATTTAGATCAAGAAATCACATAGAGGTATTGTCAATCTTAATATATCTAATTCAAATGTTTAGAATCAATATCAAATCAGATGCATTATTGGAAAATGTCAAGTTCATTATCTTATAATCAAATCAATTTAGTTAAGGTTTAAGGATTTGGATCTTACTTAAGTAGGTTAGAGTTTGACGCTTGCTCCTTTCTTAATTAAGATTAAGTGTATGTTTATAGATCAATGTCAAATAAATTGGTTAATTATGTATTATTGGTGACAAACTCAGACCTAGATCAAGTCTTACTAGCTTGATCAAAGTCTAAAGATTTCTTAAGTTAATTAAAGTGATTAAGGTTTTCAAAATTTAGATTTGTTTCATTTATACTTAATAATGGAACTTACAAGATTTCAATACATCTAGCTTACTGTTATAAGTCCTCTTAAAAGGAAAAATTTCAAAAAAATAGAAAGTAATTAGTGCTAATCAAACCCTAAATCCATTCAAATAGATTAGCACATAATTACAAATCTAACCATCAAAATTAGCTGTAATTTGGCATACAAATCATGTTAAGTAATACAATTAATCGGGGCCTATGTTTGCTAAGATCCAATATATATAAAGCTTAATTTTCACTAATCATGCTTTAACAAGACTAGTGCATAAGTTAAAATACTGAGCTCAAAAAAATAATCTACTTAGCACATGCATTCTACTCATCATAAGCAAACTAATGGCACTATAAATATGAAATTTGGTTAAATATAATTGCTAAATCACCCTAATTAAGTTCTATTGTAATTAGGCAATAATGAAAGATCTAACCATCAGATGTGAAGTTTTATTTTATATTCAGATCTTTGATGATTTTCTGATCATTTTCATATATAATATTATAGGGTTTGGACTAGTGGATTAAAAGTTATTCAATCAATACATTATGTATTTTTTTCTAATTAATTTTTCATATAATTTAATTAATTAGATTATTTTCCTTAAGGAAAATAATTCCAATTAATCAGATATTAATTAAATGGGTCGGCCCATTAGCCGAACCGTACGGGTTGATCGGGGCCCGAAGACCCGGGACTGTCGCACCATGCGGGTCACGGGCTGACCCGACCCGTATAGGGTTTTCGTCCCTGCGCTTCATCCCGACGGATTCACCCAATTAGGGAAACCATAATCGGCTAAATTCGGTGCACCCCGACCACGACACGGCCATCAATTCATCCCTTCTCGATCACCGTGGTCAGATGCACCGAACGGGACTCGAAGACCTCTGTGAGACGGTCCGGATCGACCAGACCTTACTCTCCTGAGGGCTCCTCAAATGAAGCTACTGTGGGGAGGCAATACACCCCACAGAGACCATGCCATACTTTGGGCTCGATCCCTACACCATGAGAGAGGTGAGGCGGATCAAAGCCCTCTAGTCTGAGGGTCTGGGATAGTCTGGATCACCGGGTCTTTACTCGACCGAGATGATCCTTAAGGGGCTTAGCCCAATCAATCAATTCGATCGATTGGGGCTAACCCACAACTCAATTACGATAGCATTAGGTTCGATTCGATAATACGAGGCTACATGAATCAAAATGGAGAAGGTTCGAGCCTCATTGGCTAGTACCCGGTAAGTGGGATACCTGGATTCACGGGAGAGCTCGCAGGCGATGAAGGGGCCAATGCTGGGTTTGATAAGCCTCCTTTGAGAGTTCCTAAATGCTAGGAGACTCTCCTATCAGCGGTACGCACGCTGGGAACGCTTGGGGATCGCCTACACAAACTCGAGAGTTCAGTAATGGAGGAAGGTACCGAGGCTTCAATTGATCAGCAAAGGTCAATTGAAGAGGGGATAGGGCTATTTATAGCCTTGGCCGAGGGTTGGGAAGCTTTTGGATGGCTGGCTCGGGTTGGAGAGGTCCCGAGAGGTCGGGCCATGGCCGAGCTCTCGAATTTCCAATTCGAGTTCGGCCGGGTCACGAGGCCCGAATGGGGTCTCTAACCATTCCTGGGAGGTTCCTAATGGCCATGCTGAGCTGGAGGCACGAGTGGCAGACCGGATGGGCAGCTGGCAGTACGAGGATTTTTCCCAGTCGGGCACGGGCGTGGCGAAGACGAAGGTCCACAGTGATGGGACCTTCGGATGCCGTCTGATCTATCGATCAGATGGTGAAACGGTTCAGATCGCCCGGATCCTAACGGCCGATCGCGGGGGTGATCCGAGTCGTTGGATTGGTCAGGTAGATCCAATGGTTGATCCGCGGCTCCGCGGGATCTAATCCTAGCCGTTGGATTAAGAAGGCGCGACGACTAGATCTGTGGGATGCCGCTGTCGCGCTACCCGGGCTCCTCAGCGGATCACCCACGGTCTACACAGCGAATCCCGACTGTTAATTCAGTTTAATTGGTATTCATGCAATTATGAAATGTTAGAAACCCTTAAGTGCAATTGGACCATTTTAATTTAAATTGAATTATGGTTCACATGATTTCTAAATTGCACCAAACTTTCACCCTTAGCTAATTTAGGGGTGAGAAATTTAAAAATATAATCAGAATTTAATTTTGAGATCAAAAATATTTTGGGTCTATACTAGGGTATCTAGATTGATCAAAATATCATTTTGGACTTAGAGAAGTCCAATGGACTTTAAATTTTCAGGATAAGCTTCATTTGATGTTCTAAAGCAATGGAGTTTAAAATAATGGCTACCTAAATTATAGTTTAGATGGGTAACAACCTAGGATTGTTACAGACTCCCCCACTTAAGAATGATGTCGTCCTCAACATCATATCAAGAGAGAAGACGAACATGAAGAAATTGAAGAACATATTTAAAACTCAGAAAATTATGGGGTACCTGGAGTTTCAAAGAGACTAGGATACTTCGTCTTCATATCCGCCTCTTTCTCCCAAGTAGATTATTCTAAAGAGCGATTCCTCTACTGAATCTTTACCATTCGGATTGAGCGATTTCTCAGCTGCTTTTGATCATGTGCTAAGATCTTTATTGGCTCTTCCGCATAAGAAAGATCTGGTTGGAGAGATACCGCCGGAACTTGGATTAAGTGAGATGGGTTACGAAGACATTTCCATAGAGATGAAATGTGGAAAACATTATGAAATGCTGAGAAATCTTTAGGAAGCTTTAATCGATAAACTGCAGAACTGATCTTTTCTAATATTTCAAATGGTCCGACGTAGCAGGGGCTTACCTTCCCGGCTGTACCAAAGCGATACACACCTTTCAACGGACTGACTTTAAGATACACAAAATTTCCCACATCAAGATCCAGAGCACAACGATGAGCATCGTGATATTTACTCTGGCGATCTTAAGCTGCTTTGATCCTTTGTTGCATTAGTTAAATCTTACGATTTGTTTCCTCCACTAAATCAGAACTATAAAGCTGAACACTCCCAGTTTCAGACCATGCTAATGGATTACTATATTTCCTACCATACAGAGCTTCATATGGAGCCATGCCAATACTCGCCTGAAAACTGTTGTTGTATGCGAATTCTACAAGAGGAATATGGTCTTCCCATAAACCTCTAAAATCTAGTATACAAAGATGAAGAAGATCTTCCAAGACTTGATTGACTCTTTCTGTTTAACCATCAGTCTGGGGATGAAAAGTGGTACTCATGGCCAGAGTAGTCCCCAGGTCTTGATGTACTGCTTTCCAAAATTTAGACATGAAATGACTATCTCGATCAGATACGACAGATCTGGGAATTCCATGGAGTCGGATAACTTCCCTGATATATAACTTTGCTAATTTCTCCACCGAATCCGTTTGCCGCATAGGAATAAAATGCGCTGATTTGGTCAATCGATCGACAATGACCCATATTGAATCAACACCAGACCTTGCTTTAGGTAATCCCATAACAAAATCCATAGAAATGTCAAATCACTTCCATTCAAGAATTGCTAGAGGATGAAGTCCTCCAGGCTTTTGCTGTTCAGTTTTGATTAGATTACAAGTATGATATTTTACTATAAATTCTATCACGCTCTTCTTCATTCCAGGCCACCAGAATGCTTTTTTCAGATCTTGATACATCTTGGTACTACCAGGATGTACTTGGTAGCCAGAGTTGTGACCTACTTCTAGAATCTCTTGCTGCATGGATTTGGGAATCCATAGACGATCTCCTTGATAAATTACATTCCCTCGAAGCTGAAGATCAAAGTGATGACCCCTCTCGATGTCAACTTTAAACTTTAGGTAGTCTTCATTCTTGGTTTGTGAGATGGAGATGTCGTGATGAAATGTGGGTTCAACTGAACTCATGGATATCAATGTGCTTAATATGTCACCACGCACTGGCCTAATTTCGAGCTTCTAGAATTCTTCTTCCAGAGGATTGGATAACATCATAGAAGATAGAGTAGCATGACAACTAAGTGCGTTTGCTACGATGTTCGCTTTCCCTGGATGATATTGGATATTTAAATCATAATTGCTTATAAGCTCAAGCCACCTTCTCTGTCTGCAATTCAACTCACACTGGGTGAAGATGTATTTCAAGCTCTGATGATCGGTGGAACACTGGACGCCATATAGATAATGATGCCAGATTTTTAGAGCAAAAACCACAGCTGCTAGTTCGAGATCGTGGATATGATAGTTCTTTTCGTGTGGTTTTAACTGACAAGTTACATAAGCTATAACTCTTCCTTCCTGCATCAATAGACATCCCAATCCTATTCTAGATGCATCGGTATAGGCTTGGTAATTCAAGCCCTCTTTGGGTAAGGCTGGAACTGGTGTAGAGGATAGAGCATCTTTCAATGTTTGGAATGCGTTCTTACATTCTGGGCTCTTGATAAATGGTACTACTTTTTGAATCAACTTTGTGAGAGGAGATGCAATTTGCAAAAAACCTTTAACAAACTTCCTATAGTAGCCGGCCAGTCCTAAGAAACTTCTAATGTCGGTCACAAATTTTGGTTGAGACCAATCTTGGACTGCGCTCACTTTATTTTGATCGACTTTGATTCCCTGAGAATTGACAACATGACCCAGAAAAGTGACTGAGTCAAGCCAGAATTCACATTTGGAATATTTAGCATATAATTCATGGCTTCTGAGCTCTTCAAGTACTAAACACAAATGATTCTCATGATCCGTTTTATCTTTTGAATAAATCAATATATCATTAATAAAGATAATGACGAATTTATCCAAATATGCTTTCAGCACGCGCTGCATTAAGTCCATAAAGATGGACGGTGCATTTGTTAAGCCAAAGGACATCACCAAGAATTCGTAATACCCATAGAGGGTTATAAACGCTGTCTTCTCAATATCTGAATCTTTAACTCGTAATTGATGATATCCTGATCGCAAGTCTATCTTGGAGAAGACTTTAGCTCCAAATAACTGATCGAACAGATCATCGATATGCGACAAAGGGTACTTGTTCTTAATGGTTACTTTATTTAATTCTTTATAGTCGATGCACATTATCATCGATCCATCTTTCTTTTTCACGAACAACACTGGCGCTCCCCAAGGAGATGAACTTGGATGAATAAGACCCTTCTCCAATAGTTCCTGGAGTTGATTGTTCAACTCTTGGAGTTCTTTTGATGCCATGCGATACAGAACCTTTGACAGTGGTTGCATTTCAAGAATTAGTGCTATGGAAAATTCTACTTCTCTCACTGGAGGAAGACCAGGTAGGTCTTCGGGGAAAACATCAAGAAATTCACAAACTAAATGGTTGTCAGAAATAGGCATGGCTTCTTTCTTCTCTCCCAACATTGTCACAAGATACGCACTGCATCCCTTCCTGACTAACCTTTCTGCTGTCATTGCATTGATCAACGACGATTGAGTGCTAACTCTCCCAATGAATGATTTTGTTTTACTCCCACTGCCCAATGATATTTTCTTCTTTAGTCAATTTATGGAAGCATCATGCTGGCTTAGCCAATTGATGCCTAGAATTATATCGAAGTTGGTGATTAATAATACAATTAACTTAGCATCGTAGTTTTGTTCCTCAATAGGAATATCTAGGTTGCAAAATTTTTGGGACTGCATACGGGCTCCTGAAGGTAACCCAGTGCTCAATGAACTGGCTAATTGGTAGGTTGGTAGCTTAAGAATTTTGGCCCAACTTTTTGATACGAAGGAATGACTTGCTCCCGTATCGAAAAGGACGTTATAGGATTTGTCATTTATTGATAAAGTGCCTATACTTACCGCAACTTAATAAGGATGGCTACTCAATAGTTAAGGTGCTAAAATAGTAAGGAATGATTACTGAAATAATGAGAAATTATTTTAAGGCGTACCTGACACCACGTCGTTATTCTCAGGAGCAGAGGCAGGCGTTAGCATATATACCCTGGCAGGTGCAGAGGGTTCTTTGTTCTGGGCCTTCGACTCTGATGATCATAGTTCAGCTTTTGTGCCAGTACACTGGCTTTAGAGTTTGTGGTAGTGGCTGGCATGATTACAGGAGCAAGCTCTCGGCTGTTTATTGGTTGAGCACATAATGCTTGTTTGTGGCGGGAGCAGTTGATTAGCACCCCGTCGATTGTGTTCTTCTCCCTTACGACCATAGGTGAAACATACACCACCGAAGCGGTAGCATTTTCCGTATAGATGCATTCATTTGCATTCAGGGTTCTGAGGCTGGGGTTGTGCCGGCTCCATGTTGTAGACCTTTGCCATCTTGTGATGGCCAAACCGTTCTCCCCTGGGCTGCATGACTATCACTTTCCACTTCTAGTCTAGTGGACCTTAGAATCCTTCCTGTAGATGGGCCGCCTCAATTAATTTAGTCAGCGAGATACTAAGTGCACTTGGATAGAGTCTCTCAGACCCTTCAGGAAATGGTGGCATTTAGATACCTCCGTTCTCACTAAATTCGGAACGAATTGTGATAGTCTCCTAAATTCCTGTTCGTAGTCGAACACAGAATTATGGCCTTGTGTGAGATGGAGGAGTTCATCCTCCAGAATTGCTCGGGCTGATGCCGGGATGAATGCTTCACGGAATGCTTTCATGAACATGTCCCATGGAATGTCCTCCACTTCATAATTAGCAAATTTGTTATTTTGCTCATTTTCCCACCAATACTCCGCCTCCTCTTGAAATAAGTAGATTACTAAGAGGATGGTCTCAGAGTTAGGGCATTTGATGTGGCCAAGTTCTTCTCTACTAACTTAAGCCATGTTACGGTGTCCATGGGATTCAATGCTCTGTTGACCATAGGAGTTCGGAGACGAAGGAAACTATGTAGGATTCCGTCTCCCATGTAGTGTGAAGACGATGAGGGTCCTGCTGGAGGAGCAGATTGCTGTTTAATGGAGAGGATGAGAGCACGTGTCTCTTGCGCCTGTTGCACATTGCTATCATATAAGGCCTTTAACAAACTGGCCATAATGTTAGAGTCTTCTGATCTACTTGACGACACCACCGTGTTCTTAATTGGAGTAGGAGCAGAAGGACATAATAAGATTTTCTAACAATTATGACTAGTTCTTAATAAGATTTTCTCATGACTATAAATATGAGTATGAATTCAGAACATAGAGGTTTTACTATAATTTCATTCATTTCTTTCTCATAGGAGGAGATACATAGATCCATGCAACATATAACTAAAATAAGGAAGATGACATAATAAGATTTTCTAACATCCTAATTACAATACTCTACCCAAAAGGTAGCATAGAAGTCATCATATGTGGCTATGTGGCTTCTCTGAGTTAATCTCCTATAAACCTAATACCACCAACGACTCGCTGATCCCCTCAGTAGGATCTCCACAATATCTAGATGGTGCTCCTCGGGATAGGCCATCTCTCGTAGTGCAGTAGTAACATGATCCAGCCATTCTCTGGAGAGTACTACAAGACTGGTGCCTCCAAAAGACAAATGGGCAAGAATCTTATCTAATACTTCAACTCCACGGGGCGACACTCCATCGACGACCCTTCCAAAGATCTGGCCGTCTCGAAGGTCGTCTACCCAGTAGTTGTCAAACCTCCTAAGGTAGAACATAAATGCTAACTGCAAATATTCCATTCCTAGAATAGTTCAACCCATAAGTATTTTGTTGTTACTTTCAAAAGTTCGTTCAAGTCCTAAGATGTCAATTTTATGATTTGCAGTTTTAATCAATTTATTATATGCGTTAAATTCTTAGGGTGTCTACCTTCTGGACATAGTATTCCCTTTTTGTTCCTGAGACAGCTTAATGAACTTTTGGATGATTGCTTTGCACTACACTTAGTAACTTGTAATCTTGTCCTGATGCAAAGAATAGATCATAAAGTAGATAGGATCAAACTCCTTATATGGCACTTCATGACACCCCTCTGATACCAACTGTAGCGTCGTTTACGTCGCCATGCGCAAAAGATAAGTAGTAAATCAGATCGGCAATAGAGCGGTGCGCTACTCGGAAAGAAGAGAACCAACAACACTCATCTTCCTGAATAGGCTAGAAACTAAGCCACACTGAAGGCTACTAACTCGAACCTACGAGTAGGATCAATAGTAAATACCTAAGATAAGAGCAGAATACTTATCTTATGTATTAGACTAGTACGTACATTGGATCTAGAGAAGTAAATAAGAATCCAACATACGCTTTTAATATATCAACATTTCTAGTATGATAATCACATCACAATACTAAGTATACTAGTATAACAGAGTGTGGAAGCTAAAAGCAAAACATCTAAAATGCATTCAACACAAGCAGTGGTAAACATTCATCTCAGAAAAAGATAGTAAAAATATATTCAAAATTTATTACAGACTGATTTAAATGCAGAAATAGAAAGTCTATCTAAAGTACTGAAATAAAGCAGTAAGTAACGGTAGATGTTCGATCCACTAAGGCTCCACGTACTCCCCCTGGATCTCCTGCATATCCTCTTGCCCTGCCTCTACAAGCTGCTCGGGATCTAGCAAATTGTCGTATCCCAAAAGTAACCCGTGTTAGACAAGAAATCTAACACATCGCAACTAACTATGCAGAAATAAAGTTAAATGCGTAACAAGTAAAGTAAAGAAAAACTACAGGAAAACTAAGGAAATAGAACTAAGTAAGGAAAATTAGTAACAGCCAAGTAAGTAAGACAGTAAGGCTAAGTAAGTAAAACTATTACACAAATGAAAATTGAAAACAAAGGAAACATCGAATACTCAGAAATTAAAATGAAAGAAATGCCGAATGCTGTACTATATATCACTGGAATGATGCACCCAAATATGCCACACCACATATGTCACGGATATGTCACTGAACTATCATTGAAAGATTATGAGTAGTATGGCCCAATATAAACATACACCCAGTTGGGAATACAGTATAGTGACGCATATGCACCCTGAAATTCCTCAGTATGTGTATGTAATATTCCGTAACCCATACTTCATCACTGATACTCATGCACTACTACTGAAATAGTGCTTCAAGTCCATGCTCATGCTTATGCCCATGCTTCTATTCTATATGAGTAAAAATCTAGAAATCCATGAAAGATTGGAATGCTGATAATGAATTCTAAGTTCCCACTGTGCAGAATCTTGCTAAAAGAATTCTGGCTCCTAACTTCTAGATCAGTAATTAGTTAAAGTTGCAGATTTACTTAAAGATTATTAGATAGAATAATGGTATACACATACTTAGTGTCCTTGCAAGGAAGGTGGTTCTCATCACTTAGTTTGATTAAGCCACCCTAACAAAGTGATCTTTGATAGGAGGCATCACCTGTTGGCACTTTGTATCTCAAGCTAAGTTATTAAGATGCCCTACTCATAATCACACTTAGTGTCTCAAAGAAGGTGACTTTGATTACTTAGTTTGTATGAGCCATACTATGGGTATACTATAATAGACCACCCAATGATCGAGGTTCAAATAATTCTACTTAATAAAGCAAGGAACTATCAAGACTATAACGGCCTATGCTAAATAAGTAAGTTCTATACAAGGCTCCACTAAAATATAATCAAGGATCACATAGCATGGATTCTACCACAAGGGGAAGTATCATTCTAATGTCTTAAGTGATTCCTACCATGAGGGGGTAAGAACAATTTCTAAGGTTATGGGATCTTCTAAGCTTCTACCTCAATGCATCATACAAGTGCTCCAACCTCAAGGTATATGTAATTTAGGTCTTTTAAATGTTTTAAGACGATCTTATGAAGAGATGCTTAAGATCTACCATTATAAACTTCAATATTAACCTCTCAGGTTTTTGTTTCATAATTGGATCTGGAATGATCAGATCAGATGATTAAGTCATTTGATCATAACTTGATCTATGATTGTGGGATCTAAATCAAAAGATGTTATTAAGGTTTTAGATCAATTATTCAATCAAGATGATTTTACTAATCTCTTATGCTAATATTCTTACTTAAGAGAAAATCAAGGATCTTAAGGTTTTAATTCAGATCAAGAAATCACATAGAGTTATTGTCAATCATAATATGTCTAATTCAAATATTTAGAATCAATATCAAATCAGATGCATTATTGGAAAATGTCAAGTTCATTGTCTGATAATCAAATCAATTTAGTTAAGGTTTAAGGATTTGGATCTTACTTAAGTAGGTTAGGGTTTGACCACTGCTCCTTTCTTAATTAAGATTAAGTGTATGTTTATAGATCAATGTCAAATGAATGGGTTAATTATGAATTATTGGTGGCAAACTCAGACCTAGATCAAGTCTTAATAGCTTGATCAAAGTATTAAGATTTCTTAAGTTAATTAAGGTGATTAAGGTTTTCAAAATTTAGATTTGTTTCATTTATACTTAATAATGGAACTTATAATATTTTAATACATCTAGCTTACTGTTATAATTCCTCTTAAAAGGAAAAATTTCAGAAAAATAGAAAATAATTAGTGCTAATCAAATCCTAAATCCATCCAAATAGATTAGCACTTAATTATAAAGCTAACCATCAAAAGTAGCTGCAATTTGGCATACAAATCATGTTTAGTAATACAATTAATCAGGGCCTAGGTTTGCTAAGATCCAACATGTATAAACCCAAAATTTCACTAATCATGCTTTAACAAGATTAGGGCATAAGTTGAAATACAGAGCTCAGAAAAATATTTCTCTTAGCATATGCATTCTACTCATCATAAGCAAACTAATGGCACCCTAAACATGCAATTTGGTTAAGTATAATTGTTAAATCACCCTAATTAAGTTCTACTGTAATTGTGAAATATTGGAAACTCTAACCATTAGATGTGAAATTTTATTTTATATTCAGATCCCTAATGATTTTTTGATCATTTTCATATATAATATCATAGGATTTGGACCAGTGGATTAAAAGTTATTCAATTAATATATTATTTATTTTTTTTCTATTTAATTTTCATATGATTCCTTAAAGAATATAATTCCAATTAATCGGATAATAATTAAATGGGCTCGGCCCATTAGCCGAACCACGCTGGTCTACCGGGGCCCAAAGACCCGGGACTGTTGCATCGCGCGGGTCACGGGCTGACCTGACCCGCACAGGGTCTTCTTCCCCGCGCTTTGTCTTGACGGATTCATCCAATTAGGGAAACCCTAATAGGCAAAATTCGGTGCACCCCGACTATGGCACAGACAACAATTCATCTCTTCTTGATCACCATGGTCAGACGCACCGAACGGGACCCGAAGCCCTCTGTCAGATGGTCTAGATCGGCCGGACCTTACTCACCCGAGGGCTCCTCAAATGGAGCTACTGTGGGGAGGCAATTCTCCCACAGAGACCACGCCAGAACCCAAGCTTGATCCCTACACCACCAGGGAGGTGAGGTGGATCGAAGCCTTCTGGTCTGAGGGTCTGGGATGGTCTGGATCGTCGGGTCCTTACTCGACCGAGATGATCCTCAAGGGGCTTAGCCCGATCGATCGATCGGGGCTAACCCATGACTCAATTACGATAGCATTAGGTTTGGTTTGACAATACGAGGCTACACAAATCAAAATAGAGAAGGTTCTAGCCTCATTGGCTCGTACCTGGTAAGTGGGATACCTGGATTATCTAGAGAGTCAGATAATGCAGGGGCCAATGTTGGGTTTACTGAGCCTCCTCTGAGAGTTCCTGAATGCCAGGAGACTCTCCTATCAGCGGTATGCACGCCAAGAACTCCTATGGATTGCCTACGCAAGATCGGGAGTTCAGTAATGGCAGAAGGTACCGAGGCTTCAATTGATCAGCAAAGGTCATTTGAAGCAGTGATAGGGCTATTTATAGTCTTGGCCGAGGGTTGGGAACCTTCTGGAGGGCTGGCGGGCTGGAGAGGTCCCGAGAGGTCGGGCCATGGCCGAGCTCTCGAATTTCCAATTCGAGATTGGCCGGGTCACGAGGCCCGAATGGGGTCTCTAACCATTCTTGGGAGGTTCCTAATGGCCATGCTGAGCTGGAGGCGCGAGTGGCAGACCAGATGGGCAGCTGGCAGTACAGGGATTTTTCCCAGTCGGGCACGGGCGTGGCGAAGACGAAGGTTCACAGTGCCGGGACCTTCGGATGCCATCTGATCTATCGATCAGATGGTGAAACGGTTCGGATTGCCCGGATCCTAACGGCCGATCGCGGGGGTGATCCGAGCCGTTGGATTGGTCAGGTAGATCCAATGGTTGATTCGCGGCTCCGCGGGATCTAATCCTAGCCGTTGGATTAAGAAGGCGCGATGACTAGATCTGTGGGATGCCACTGTCGCGCGACCCAGGCTCCACTGCAGATCACCCGCAGTCCGCACAGCGGATCCCGACTATTAATTCAGTTTAATGGGTATTCATGCAATTATGAAATGTTAGAAACCCTTAAGTGCAATTGGACCATTTTAATTTAAATTGAATTATGGTCCAAATGATTTCCAAATTGTACCAAACTTTCACCCTTAGCTAATTTGGAGGTGATGAATTTAAAAATGCAATCAGAATTTATTTTTGAGATCAAAATATTTTGGGTCTATACTAGGGTATCTAGATTGATCAAAATATCATTTTTGACTTAAAGAAGTCCAATGGACTTTAAATTTTCAGGATAAGCTTCATTTGTTGTTCTAAAGCAATGGAGTTTAAGATAGTTGTTACCTAGATTGTCGTTTAGCAGAATAACAAACTAGGGTTGTTACACTCAAACACATCCCATCCAAGAGCCATGCCCTCTCAGCTAGAACCACCTCCCTCTCCTCTTCCTATAAGATGAACCCTAAGCCCTCTCCTTCCTCCATTTGTCCAGCTGAGCTCTCCTCCATTTCCCTCCATTATTGTGCTTGCTGCTAAAGAAGCCCTCAAGCTCCCAAGTTTTTGTAGAAAATAGACCTCTTTTTCTCCATATGCTTCCATTTGAAAGCCAAGGTACTCCCTCTCTCCCATTGGATCATCTGATGGCTACTCTATTTTTATTTCATGCTTATCTCATGTATCTAAGAATATGTGGTTGGGATATGAAATTCATTAGAGCTCCTTGAGATAGAAAATTTTTGGGAAGAAAATTAGCTCTGTTTTTCTTTCTTTCTACTTACCTGAACATTTAACCTCCTTATTTGTGTTGTTAAAATAATTATTTTGTGTTAATTTTAGTATTAATGGAAAGGTCTCAAAAATACCTTTCCATCAGTATATGGCACCGCACGTGAGGTACCCAAAATTGGGAGTATTTGAGTGTGAAAAGTGACCCATTATAATTTTTGCATAGGCGTAAATACCGTCAGGCGCTACAGTATGCCGTTGCGCACAAGTCTCTGGTAGAATCCATTGTAGCGCATCATAGAACTTGTCTCTCAGCCAAGGGGCGCTACAGCTCATTGTAGCATCCAGCTCTCTGGAAATGGGGCGTTGTAGCGCGTCGCAATGCTTGAAAGTGCTGTCGCGTGCCACAGCGCTAAAAATGTGCCACGCGCCATAGTGCTAACATCTCGGGTTGGCTACGCCGTAGCCTACCACAGCACGCAACCGCACGCCATAGCGCTTGGCTTTCGGCCTGAAGGCGCTACAGCGTGCCGTAGCGCCTAGAAAAGTCCGTAGGTGCCTAGAACAGTCTGAAATTACCTTTTTGTGATTTTTCACATTCTAATGACCCTAGGACCCTAATGGGGCCAAAATATATCAAAGTTGTCTATAAAATTGTAGGTGATTTTTGAATATGGAAAGATTAAGTTTCAACTTCTTTCATAAAAATAGAACCCTAACATTGAAATGACCATAACTTGATTGTTAGTTATCAAAATTTAGTGTTCTTGAACTCTATAGAATTATTGGATGGTAGACAATAATAAACTAACTGAATGTTTAGACTTTACTAAGTTAAATTACCAAAATGCCCTTATATGTTAAAATTCTTAAATTAGACCCATATGACTTAATACATGTTAAACAGCAAGAAATAATTTGGCATCAATAAAATCTAATTTGGATCCGTTAATCAAAAAGTTGCATTTTAGACCCTTAAGTAGGGGCAAACGGTCAATTTGCCCAAAATTTAGGTTAAATACCCTTAACCTGCAAAATATCATTTAAATCATTAAAACTAGTAATAAAGTTGATTTGGTATCAATTTAGAACACTTAGCCTCATAATTAAGTAGTTTGGTTAAATTCCCATTACAAGTCTTGAAATTTTCCTAAGTAAAATCTATGAGTTCTTAACCTAGTTTCAATTTCACATCCTTAATTCTCTTAAGTGAATTAGATCGGCAAATGAAGATAAATTATAATAATTATCATCAATTATTAAAATCCCCTAAGTCCTTTATTAGGGGCTTCTTAGTATTTACACTCCACCTTAGGATCTTTTCTTTATGATTAGAAATAAATCTTAGGTTAGATTTCACTCATTAAATAAAGGGGCTATTCAATGGATGAAACCTTGGTTTTATTAGTTCTTAGATTTTCATGTTTTAACTATGATTATTTTATCTCTTAACTTTATATTAATATTAAGATATCCCTTCTATTAAGTTTTTATTATGCTTAATAGGATTTGCCTTTATCATTAGTTCACACTTAGACTTAAGCTTTAGTCCTTAAGCCTTACCCTTCAGATTATGTGATTAAACCAAATTTGTGATGTTTAATATATAATTTCTAATTTTAGTAGATCTTGATCAGATTTTAGTTTAGAACGTCTAAATTCATCAAATAGGACGTGTTGATTTTTTATTTAACTTGTAAGAGATATTGATTAAATTGAATTAGAACCTAATCAGTTCTAGTTATTTTTAACTCATAAGGCCATGGATCAAAGTTACACTTGATAGTAAGAATTAGAGATTCTTAACTTGTATAACTTAGAATAGTTAGAGTGGCTTAAGTAGATAACAATAGATGTCACCATGTATAGTAGAGTCCCTTGCTTACCATTGACTTATTACTTTTGCATTCCTTGTACTTTGTGCATTTACCTTAAACATGTCATATAAGAACATTGATGCATGAAACAAAAACTTAGAATAATTAGGGCAACATTTGCATTGGGTTCAGTTACTTGTTGATCTTGCGCATTTTACCCTACTAGACAGGGGTAAGTAGAAACAATGATTACTTAAGATTACTCATTGAGGAGTATTGTGTTAAGTTAGAACCCAAATAGTCCTACAGACATGCTTGACTCATCATCTACTTTTGGATATATCCATAGAAGTAAAGTTAAATAACTAAAATTTACTGCACTTGCGATTACAGCCTATTCAATTTAGTTTTTATTATGTTATTTTGATATAGCCTCAGAGGACACTAGGAATATACATAACTTGTTACAGTAGGCTAGATTAGCCCTCTTCTGATATGGAAGTCATTACATATATGTTTACTGTTTACTATTTACTATCATATTTTACTTCAGTCAGCTTTACTTTACCTACTTACTTATAATATGCTAGATTTTTTACTGTTTACTTATACTTATCATGGATTGATTACTTGCTTTTAGACCTACATATTTCATATAATTATCAGTATGTTTAGGATCAATCTTTTCTTTCAGTACATTTCTTACTGTATTTATGTGTATGCCTAATCTTGTCTTAGCTTACTTTTGAGGTATATTTTTTTGCCTCATTATTGTTTAGTTATAAATGCTGTTATTTATACCTTACCACCTCCTTTTGTATATTTAATGCTCCTAAGCTAGTTTATTTTTCTTAGTTTAAGTAATTGGTGACATTATTAAACTCATGAATATTAATAGTCTAAAATATACTTAGAAATATGTCTAACAAGATTTTTCTTTTCTTGGTTGGGGCCCTGGCATTGTGAAATCGATAATGTTAGGATTTGATCATTTTGACGAGCTTGTGCCTGTGGAGGAGCCATTCTTGGAAGAAGAGCAGGCTGGAGCTGAAGAACAATAGATTATTTCCTCTTTTATTCTTATGAGGATGAGAGCTTTATTATCCTTTAAAACTTATTTAAATGTTGTAATAACATAGGTACCTATATATAATCTATTTCTGTATTATTTATTCTGAGCTACATTATTACTTTCTTACTTCTATTATGGTGGATTGGATGTAACATTTACTTTTCTTGCTTTTGCACTCTGTGTTTCTATTTATTTAGTGATTAATCTTCCTTACGTACATTCCGGGCACATCCTTCCCTTATCAGTGGATTGTGGATCATATATAATCCAATGATAAGTTGGGGATTTGCCAAAGTGGCACACCACTCCTTAGCCTTGATTGTTGGTGGTTAAGGGGCGGGGAGCCACAACAGTTTTATCAGGAACCTCCCAATTTTCATCGAACATAGTAGCCAATTTTATGTCGCTCCACTGAGTGGGTAGATACAACTTTTTCTAGTATAACAAATCATTCATTTACAATTTCTAAAAATTAAAATTAGTGTCGTTGAACTTCTCTATTTTGTATCTCATTTCGTTGGCCATTATTCCCACTCAAACTGTAATGTAAAATACCAGGTTTTATTTATCCTGATTTTTATTTAATCAAATCACGTTATAATTTAGCGCAATAAGATTTTAGGATTTTTTAGAATACTTTTATAGAATTTTTGATAATTTTCGGAGAATTTCTCCATTTGCGTACTTTCCGAATTAATTTTAAAGTACTTTTTTAATTAGAAAATTTAAGATAATTTTTTGGATCTCCAATAAAAAATTGGATTTCACCATTGAGTTCCTCACCCCCAAATTAGTTAGGGGTGAAATTTTGAGATTTTTGTAGCCTATTTAATAGCCTAGATTTAAATTATTAAAATAATATTTAATATACAAATTAGTTTAACAAGTGGGACCCACCACCTACATATCCTATCATCTTCCCCACTTGTAGCTTATCCTCTAATCATACTCATATTTCCTCTATTCTAAACTCAAAAAAATTTCAGCTTACCCTCTTAAGCGAAGCCCACTTCCCCACTTGCACATCTTCCCCACTTACAACAATTAAGGACTCCCCTACCACTTGCTTATCCTTTAAACCTGTCCACACCCCCTTCTTATCAAAGCCTATCCTAATCTGATCTCTCAATGTGAACTTAGAAAGTTTGAGAGAAGGAGAAGGAAATGTCTGCTAAAGCTTCATCCCAAGTTGTAAGAAAATCCCCATTTGGCTGAACTAAGGTACTTCTCATACTATAGATTTAATCATGCACATGTTTCATTTCAAGCCTTCTTGCTTATTACTCTTCATTTGCAAAACCCTAAAGTGCTCAATCGAGCTCAAGCGAGCTCGACCTATGTTCAATTTTGAGGAAGATGACAATCTTTTTTCAGTAAAATCAAACTTTCTTTCTGATATCCAAAGATAGGGAATCAATTTTAGCGGTGTTATAGTAGTTCAAATATGTTTATTTTAGTACCATTTGAAAGGTCTTGAAAAGACATTTCCATCAGTATATGGCACCACCCTTGAAGTGCCCTGAATCAGAAGTATTTGGATGCCCTAAGGGAGACCTCCTATTTTTCTTTCATGCAGAATAAATGACGAGCGCTAGGCTCTCAGCCATAAGGGTGCTACAATGCACAGAAGCACCCACATCTCACGAATTCTATGTAACAACCCAGGTTGTTACGGAGGTAAATTAGGACTAATCCAAGTCCTAATTATAATTCTAGTGTCATAATTACGTCACTTGGAACTCATCTCTAAGACCCAGTCCAAAAGAGTGATCAAATGGATAAATACTGATTTCTAGAAAATCCAAAAACCCTAGAAATTGACTTTTTATTTTGACTTCAAATCAAAAATCTGACTTCGCCATTACATTCACCACCCCTAAATAAGCTAGGGGTGATGTTTTGGAGGCATTTGGAAGTCGTTGGATTTTCAGTAAATATTTTAATATTATTTAAATACCCTGAAAATTTAAGTAATTAAATACTCGTCAAATCAAAAATTTGAGTGCACCGTTGCATTCCTCATCCCTCAATTAGCTAGGGGTAATTTATTTGAAATTTTTAGAGTGCATTTAAATAAATAATTTTAATTAATAAAATTATTAGAAATTAATTAAATAATTAAATATTTAATATAATTCAAATGGTGCTGTTCATTTGAAGTAACGCGGTCCACCCTTAGCGTCATCTTAGATGGGTAATTCTGACCGTCCGAACGAAAGATCGGACGGTCTCTGCATCATCTCCTCGCGTGCCTGCGGGGAGACAGCGCATGGCACGCGCGACACCACGCGGTGCACCGCCGCTCAAGACGACCTCATCCATCGCTTAGGACGTAGTCTTAAGCCTCTCAACCATCATCTCGAGGGATGGTTTGGCTCTCTGCAATTTTCTCGAGCTCTGAAGCGCCAAAAAAAAAAAAATTCGACCCTAAATTTATCGCTGTTCATTTCAGGTACCATCCTTCTTCCTTCAATGTTAATATTGTTCATGCATTTCAATTCAAATGTTTATTTCATCCTTTAGATTGATAATTTATTGGAACCGACCAAAGTCTAACGAGTTCGATCGATCCAATTTAACAAAACCTAAACAGTATTTATAGTTAGTCGAACGCTTGCCGACTCATAGTAGATTAGGGTTTGATATTGTGCGTTAATTATGAAGTCTTCGCATATGATTCAACTTAAGCCTGATGAGTCTTGACCTTCTTTGTTTGAGTCCATGCGGTCTGGATTCCACCAGCGTCGAAAGCACCGGTATTTCGCAAACCTTAGGAAGGAGTGTTCGGCGAGTCAACTTAGGAAGACGAAGGATCGGGTTGGGCCGGGTTGACCCGGACCCGACCCACGCATTATCGGGCTGGGCGCGTGGCGTAACATTATTGGATGCACATCTGTAGTGGGACCCAAGCCATCCGCTGCGTCTTAGCTGTCTTGTTTGAGATAGTTGTGGGCCCCACTTATCTGCCCAGCGAATAATATGGTGCCGAGTGTCCTGTGGGGCCCACCCTTTTTTTCTGCCTCCTGTCAGATGCCGACGCGTGGGATTAATGGGACCTACCATTTCTGCAGAAAGATTAGAAATTCAAATACATATATAAACATTTGAATTAGATTAAAATTTGATTAAATTAATTTAGTTAAATTAAAATTAATATATCTAAACTTTAATTATCCATATTTAAATAAATATAAGTTCAAATATAGTAAATTAATATACCATTGTGTCAAAAAATTATGAGGAATATTATGGTACCATTCAAATTTTAGTAGGAGCAATATATCACTTAGTGATATTTTCGGTATTTAATTAATTACCTAAATTGTCATTTCATTCAAATCACAATAACTTTGCACACACTAACTCAAACATACCTAATATGGGTCTCAAAATAATCAGCAAACCCTAAGGATTAATCTAGTAGTGCTCATTTTGCTGTTTGGATTAGATTTAAACTAATCATATTTAGGACCTAACCCTAATAGGTTAATTGACCCTAGAACTTCAATTGACCATATGTTGGTCAATTGAAATCCAAATTAGGTGATTCTTATATCCATTTTGATTAGAAAAATCTAATTAACAGTAAACTATAAAATTATTTTAGATCTAATGGTTAGATCTCTTAATTAGCCTTAATCACCTTAAAATTTGATTAATGAATATTAGCATAATTAATAATCCAAATTAAGAAATTTTAGTTTCTAATTACTTTTAAAGTAGAATAAAACTTAGTTATATTGTTGGATTAGTAATTCTATGATTAATTTTACTAATCACTTATTAATCACCCTAAGCCTTAATTAAGCCATAACGTAACCCATTTGAGTCCAAATCAAGCCTACCACTAATCAATGTGATCAGTGATTCATTTGTGAATCATAGCCACTAATTTTGCTCAATTTAGACACCAATTGGAAAAGTTAGTAATTTTGATCCATTAAGAACCCTTAAATTATCATTTTACCCCTAGAATTTGTATTGGCTATAACTTAGCCAATATATATTAGAATTTGATGATTTTAGGTTCTATGGAATTCTTAGAACATAATCTTTAATAAACTGACAGAAAATTTAGATTTTATTAGGTAAACTTACCAGTTTGCCCTTATAAGTCAAATTCCTTAATTTGACTATATAAGGCTTAATACTTTACCAAAATGGATGTACTTACTGTCTAAACTCATATTAGATAATAAGTAATCACTCCACTTCAATAAATTTTAGATTTGAATCCTAATTCATAAAGATGAATTTTAGACCCTTAAGTAAGGGTAAAATGGTTATTTTGCTCAAATTTAGGTTAAAACATCTTTAAACCTTAAATACATTCTTAAGCCTCTAAAAATAGTATTATAACTGATTAAAAATCATTTTAGAATATTTAAATTCCTTAAAATGATATTTTAGGAAAACCTTAAAAATGACCTAAAATTCTCTAAGTCCTAAATTAGGTCTTATAAGGTGAATTTAATTCACCTTATGTCTTCCATAAGATAAATTCATCATAATAATAGTTAAATAATATCAAACCTAAGGTTTAATTATTCTCTTAGGGTTTTCCTTCAAAACTTTAGGATCTTAATTCCTTAGGATCTAGCTTATAAATTAGGTTAGAATTCATATATTTAGTAAATGGGTACTTAATAAATGAAACTTTGGTTTTATAGTTTTCCAAAATTACATCTTTTATTTATGATTATTTTGTATTAGAACTTTAGATTTAAGATTAGAGATCCATCTTATTAAGTTTGATTTTGCTTAATAAGATAGCTTTAATTATAGCTCGTGGGAATTTGGGTTTAACTTTATACCATTAGGATTAGAACCTATAGGATTAAGAAGTTAAAATCTAATACTTAGATTTTAACATCTTAGTCCCCGAATGTTGATTTGTATTAATCAATATTAGCTTGGGATTCATGAAATCATCTATTAGGACATTTGATTTCTTTATCTAACTTAAATAAGCATCATGTGAATTATATGTGTTAGAACTTGATTAAGCTATAACTTCTTTTAACTTGTAGGATCGATATTCTGGAATTATGCTTGATAGTTGGATATTGGAGATCCTAAACTTGTATAAGTTTAGATTAGATAGAGCAACTTAATTAGAAAACAAAGTGATATCACAAAGTTGTTTAGTGCTATTTTATTCATTTAAAATTGTATGTTGTGCTTTCCTTGTCTTAGATTTCATTATACATTTGGACACATTATATTGAACATGGAATAATTGATGAGTATTCTATGTTAAACTTTGAATACATTCATTTGGCATTTTCATAAGTTAAGGAGAAAATTTAATGAAAATAACTTTATTAAACTGTAAGAGTTATGTCTTATTTAGTCTTCCTTCTAGTATAACATTACTTTTGAGACAGCTTTTGCCTAGGACAACTTTTCTAGTGCGTGATACTTTTGCCTAAGGCAACTTTCCTAATGCGTGTTACTTTTTCCTAGGACAACTTTCCTAGTGCGTGATACTTTAATCTGGGACTACTTTCCTAGATGCTCAGCAGGTACTTATCAGATAGAATTAACTTTAATCTGGGACTCTTTCCTAGATAATCAGATGGACCTTACTTTTTGGAAAGACTAAGTTGGAGTATCTCCACACTTTTACTTTATACTTTTACTCTACATTTACATTACTATTTCTTTATAGTTCTGGCATATCTTTTGCATTATAGTTCAGCATACTTACATACAACAGTTCCTTTAGTACTTATAGCTTTATATGTATATTGTACTTTTTAGCAGTTCACTTTTACTTTATGGCATGTTAGGATGTTAGAACTTTACTTTTAGTTCAGTACTATCATTTTTATATTGTGATCAGCATGTCTTAAGTTGATCATATTACTTAGGAATTTCTTTGTGCTTAGTAGATTTCATTATGTATTACTTAATCCTTTTCAGTAATTTGAGTTGAGGTATGTGCTTACCTAATAGCTTGTTTGAGTTTTAATTATGATAATTATAACTTTGTCACCTTTCTTTGTTGCTTTACTGCTCATATTTGCTTAGATATTGTGATATCATTTAAATTAATAATTTACAACTTAAAACCTACTTAGACATTTTGTCTAACTAGATTTTTCTTTTGTTGGCTGGGGCCCTATCATTATAAAACCGACAATGGTAGATTCTGAGCTTTTTAAGGTTGTGGAACTTTCTAAAGATTGGTACAGGAGGAGGAGCGTGCAGGAGAAGACCCTTAGTTCTTTTCTATTTTTTTGTGTGGACTGAGTGACTTTACTTTTATTTACTGCTTAAACTTAAATGTTATTTTGTAATAATACAGGTTTAAACTACTTTACTTTTCATGCTTATGTATTATGAGTTGTATAGTTCTTATTTGGATTGTATGAATGTTGTCACTTATCTTTCTTTCGCACTCTGATATATTATAGTATGCTCATTCAGTGATTGGCTTTCTTTTCTGCTCTCCTCTTTAGGGCATATCCTCCCTTGGCATGCGATTAAGAAGGATCATTCCTTAATCTGAATCCTAAGTAAGGGTTTGCTCATTGATGACAACCTCCTGATCCTGATGATTAGGGGGCGGACGCCACATTCTAGCACCATAGTGCCTGGCTCTCGGCCAGAGGGCGCTACAACGCACTGCAGCCCACATCTTGGGAATTCTCGCACTGTAGTGCTTAGCTCTTGGCCAAGGGGCACTACAGCACCATAACATGCCACAATGCATCATAGTACAGTAGCATGCCACAACACGCTATAGAGCCTGCCTCTAAGCCAGAGGGCACTACTGCGCGCGGCAGCGCACCGTAGCGTGCTGTAGTGCCCAGATTTGCATAAACTTAACATTTTTGTAATCTGCCCAACATAGAATTGAAATAACACAAAAATATATCATTCAATAAAATCATGCATTTAAAATATATATAGTGTTTATATAAATTTGATGCTTAAATGAATCTTAAACTGTTATATTTGTAGAGCTTAAACAAGGTTAGATTCATTATATTGCTTATGATCTAAGTAAAATATGAGAGTGTATCAATCAAATGCATAAAATATTAATTTTATGTTTAAAATTAATATTTGACAGATTAAATCAATTTAATCATTGTGTAATATCAAATCAGTCAGGTACGTAGATCTACTTGAAAGTTTTACTTCAGCATATCTATTTTTAGCCTATTTCCATTTGAAATAATATTTATGCTTATTAATATGCTTACCGCTTAATGAAATTTCAAAAATATTATCATAAGGCATTTAACAAAAAGATGAATGTATTATATTATGTGGTCTTTAAAGAATGGAAAGCAACACTGATAATTTGTACAGATTGGGTTTGCTGGTAGCTCCTGAGAGTTATATGGAGGGATTTAGCCATTTTAGGAAGGGGGCAAATATAGGGAAAAGACACATCTTCATTTTCAAAATTTCTAATAAGATATCAACGGGTAGCGAGAAAGCTTCTTTAAGGCCATGCCTATTAGTTTATCCATTTAGGCTCAGAGGTCTCCAGATTAGACTTTATTTTACATAATGCTTATGATAATATTTATCACTTGCTTTCTAATATATTGAATTCAAGTCTAACATACAGAGCAAAAGTTAATTTTATTTGGTAAATGTTTACTTATTCTTACTTGTGATGCAAAGTTATTCATATCACTTTTATATTGATTTATACCTATTATAGAATGTTAGAAAGTAACTCTTATAAGAATGGTCTACATAATCCTGCTTGACTGGCAATTGCTAAAAATTTCTTATAGGTTTTGATAATTAAGTATTTAAAATCTACTTGAGTCTAAAGAAAGAGCTAGAGTTTTGAGAAGTGAGCTGAAGAGAACCTTTTATTTGAATCTTCTATTGTAATAATAAACTTTGATAATTCATATGTGTATGGCTATGTATGAATAATTAGGAATTTATACTTATTTACTTTTATTACTATTATGTATATTTCTTATTTATGAATTATTCTTTGAAAATTCTCGAACTCAATTTCCCGGTCGTCACATGTAAACCATAGAACAACAAAAAAACCTCTCTCTAATACCTGTGTTGTAGCACATGATAGAAGCAAATTGACCTCAAGGGGAGTGCAAGACCAAGCAATAGGAAAGATTAAACCAAACACAATAAAATAGAGCACATATTAACCACCTATATCAAACATACATCATCTAAACACAAGATCTTATGTGGAAAACCCAAAGATGAAAAAAACTACAAAACCAACCTAGACATTATTTTCATTATGAAACACAATGATAATAAAGTTACAGAGAGCTTCATCTTCACAAGAACAAGAAAGATTTTTTGCATGCACAGCCCACAGATCAACTTCTTCTCTGCCTAGAACTTCCAACACTCACTCTAGGTTGAAGGAGAAGAGCAGTAGCCACAACCTGATTATGGTTGATTTTGTTGTAGCAAAACCGAGCACATCGCAGTGGAAGAGATTTGCGCTCGAAGAGAACTGGGGTTGCATTGACGATTACCAAGCAATATACAAAACCACAAATATAGCAAGATAGATATCACAACACATGCATGAATTAAAACTAGAAGCACATCTAAAGACATGTATTTTCGTGAATAAGTTAAGAATGGAAAAAACTATAGAGCCACATCACGCATAAATTTTCACTATGTAAAATGAAGATTACAAATTTACAAAGAGCTTCACTTTCTTAAAGAACACTAGCTCTTACTTTAGGATGAAGGAGAAGAGAAGCTGCCACCACCTAGTTAAGGATTTCTTTACATAAATGAACTTCCTTGCATAGCAACCCTCAATCACTTATACTAACCTTGGAAACTCCTCCTTAAGTTTTCCTTAAGTACCTAGCTTTTTTTTTGGGCCCCAAATGGCCCAAAATACCCCTTAAATAGCATAGGTGAAACTTGGATTAGAGCTGAAATATGCCAAGCGCTACGACACGCCGTAGCGCCCAAGCCTCTGGTAGCCAGGTGCTTGAGCACACTGCAGCTCCCTGCACTCGAGAGCTTTACCACTGAGGCACGCTACAGTGCGTGCTGGGTACTCTATAGTGCCTTGCTCTCTGGGCACTTGCTGTTGTGGAGCACTGTAGCACCGCATGTGCTACAGCTCACTACGACATGTGCTACAGCTCACTACAGTATCCCATCCTCTAGATTCTATCTGCCAAGGCGCACTGCATCACCCTGGTCTCAGTCTACTAGCTTCCATGGTGTGCTACAATGCTTTCTTCTCAAGTGCTGGGCATCATGGGGTACTATGGCGCACAATGGAGCATTGTGGCGCCTATGCTGTTGCTGAACTTACAACTTTGTTTCAAATTTCCTCGGACCCTCCCCGAAGGTCACCAAAGCTCCATTACCATTGTTATGATGATCTGAATAGTCTCCACAACATAATAATCTCCCTCGTGGAGAACTTTTTGGAATTATCCCTCCTTTCACTCTAATTCTTCATTATCTTCTTCAATATCTATCAAGAACATGGTGTGGCTCATCCTTGTTTTCATGTCATGTACTGAAGCCAACTAAAGCAGCACATAGCTTAAATTTCTCCACTATTACCACTTTTGTAAGCATATTTGTGGGATTCTTAGAATTGTGAATCTTCTCAATCTTAGTTGTCCTTCATCTAATATGGTCCTGATGAAATGGTACTGATGCTGTATATGCTTCATCTTAGCATAAAATGCAGCAATCTTAGCTAGTCAAATAGTGCTAATACTATCATTATAGAGCTTTACGTCCTTCTCCTCCTTGCCAAATTCCACCATAAAAATTCTTAGCCAAATCATCTCTTTACGTAGTGATGGCAACTTAGTTTGCCTCCATAGTAGATAGAGCAATAATATTTTATGGCCTAGAGATCCAGCTCACCACTACACTTCCCAAAGTATACACATATCCAGTAGTGATCCTCTAGCTATCAACATCTTCTATAATATCTGAGTCTACATAGCCTTGTAGAATAATGTTAGATCTTTTAAAGCAAAGTGCTTTGTATGTTGTACAATTTAGATACCTTAATATTCACTTCGCTGCATCCCAATGGTGCTTCCCTATGTAAACTATGAATTTGCTAATCACACCCATTGCATGGGCAATATTTGGTCTCATGCATATTATTGTGTACATCAAGCTCCCAACTGCTGAAGCATAAGGAACTTTTAACATATGTTCCTGCTCCTCTTCAAACTTTAGCATCAATTCCTTTAATAAACTGAAATGGCTTGCTAGGGGAGTGCTCACTAGCCTTGCCTCACTCATATTGAATCTTTTCAGCACCTTTTCATTATAGTCTTTCTGAGACAGCTTCAGAATTCTTGCACTTCTCTCTCTGTTGATACTTATCCCAAGAATCTGCTTGGCCGTCCCCAAGTCCTTCATGTCAAAATCCCAGGACATCAGCTCTTTCAATATTTCTATCTCCACCATGTCCAATCTTACAATCAACATATCATCCACATGAAGCAATAGAATAATATAAGAGGACTTACACTATTTTATATAGTAGCAGTGATCTGGTCGGCACCTCATACCCAGACTCAGACATGAACCTGTAGAATCTCTTGTACCATTGCCTAGGCACTTGCTTCAAGCCATAGAGACTCTTTTTGAGCTTACACACTAGATAAGCTTTTCCCTTTTCTTGAGCCTCTTACCCTTCTAGTTGTTGCAAGTATAACTCTTCTTCAAGCTCTCCATGAAGAAATTTAGTTTTAACATCAATTTGCTTCAAATGCAAATTCTCAAATGCAACAATATTTAGCACATTCCTGATGGTTGTCATCTTCACAACAAAGGCAATTTTCACACGGTAGTCAACCCCGTGCCACTGCTAGAAGACCTTTACTACAAGCCTCACCTTGTAGTGCTTGCTGCCATCTATTTCTTCCTTCACCTGGTAAACCCACTTGTTCAAAAGAGCTTTCTGCATAGCTGGTAGAGCTGTCAACTCTCATGTCCTATTTATTTTATCTATTAGTAATAGATAAACTAAATAAGGAGTGACTCTTGTAGATCTTTACAACATGGGCATTTAGGTTCAAGATTGACACCCTCTTGAGTATCTTCCTACACTCACACATCTAGCTCAATGTTGTTATCAATCTATATGGCTTGGGGCTCACCTTCTAAATCATCTTAGGAATTAGTCATAATTCAAATAAAATATTTATACATTTGAATTTGGTTGAAAGTGACATCCCTGCTTCTGATGATTATCTAGTTCTGATTCTCCTAGAATCTATAATCAAACTTGCACGCACCATATCCAATGAATGTGTACTTGATCACCTTAGCATAAAGCTTGCTCTAGGATCCTGCATCAATGTGCACATAGGTTTTACAACCAAATACCTTGAGGTGGTTCAATTTTACCTCCTCTTTGCTCCAAGCCTCCTTGGGAATCCCTTCATTTAAGGGTATGGAAGGTCCTCGATTTATCAAGTAAATAGCTATGTTAATAGTTTCAGACTAGAAATGCTTTGGGAGACCTACATGAAATCTCATGCTCCTGGCTCTTTCCATGATTATTTTATTCATCCATTCTGCAACACCATTTATTGTGGTGTTCTTGGAACTATAAATTTTCTCTTCATACCTCTCAAGGCACATAACTCTTTGAACTCCCTATCACAGTTTCTATGCCATTATTATATCTCAACCACTTAAGCTTAAATATTGCCCAATTCTCCACAAAAGCTAACCATTTTCCAAGCACAACAAACATGTCAAATTTAAGTTTTAGAAATTAAACACATACCATCCTTGTATGGTCATCAATGAAGGTACTGAAATATGTGGCTCCACCTTTGGAAAAGGTAGGAGCTAGCCCTTATATGTCTATATGCACCAATTCAAGTAATCTGCCATTCAGCTCTCTTCCAACTTTGCAAAATGCAACCTTCTTCTACTTGCCCAGCATACAATCTTCACAGAAATCCAAGTCTACTGACTTCAGTCCTTGAAGCTTCCCCTTTAACTACAAGAATTTCAAATCCCTTTTGCTCATAGACCTAAGTCTATCTATTCTACAGCTGCAATGAAATCAAACACTTTATTGATAAAGTAAGGGGTACCTTTCATGTTGTCCTGTGCTAGAATGAGTGCACCCTTAGTGACCTTCCACGAGTTCCTTGTAAAAAATGTGTTGAGCACTCCCTGACTAACTGGCTAACAAATATAAGATTTTTCTTTAGACATAGCTTGTGCCAAATATCTGTGGGCTTTCAAACTACATAACTTAGTAGTTGTACATCCACATCACCTTTGTTAATGATATCACATGCCTTGTCATCAATAAGATATACCTTACCCAAGTCACCCTTTGTGTAATTCTTAAATTCACCCCTTGGAGGAGTGGCATGTAAAGATGCGCCTAAAACCACCACCCAGGACTCTATGTGGCGCCCCACCTCCTGATCACCAGGATTAGACTTAGAGGTGGTGTGCCACTCTGGCAAATCCCTCACTTATCATTAGATTAAGTTAGATCCATAATCCACTAATAAGGGAAGGAGGTGCGCAGAATAAATACAAGAGATCAGTCACTAAATCAACAAAATCACAGAGTGCGGAAGCATATAGAAATAAATAGTACATTTAGTTCACCATACATTAGACATGAGATGAAATGAATAGCTCAAAAAATAATAGTGCAAAATAGTAATCATAGTCACAGGTACCTGTATTATTATAATATTTAATAAATACTTTAAAAGACTGAAAGTAAATATAAAAATCTCTCATCCTCATAATAAGCTGAAAGGAAACTAGGCAGCATCTAACTCCCCTGGCTGATGCTCCTCTTCTATATAAAGCTTCTCTGACCCAGCTCCTCAAATCTATCTGAATCTGATATTATCAGTTTCATAATGCCAAGGCCCCAGCCAATAAAAAGAAACTCTTATTAGACAATTATCTAAGTACATTTTAGGCTAAATATTTTAGATGAATTATTAATGTCACCATTTAAACTTAACATAATAAAAAGTGAACTAAAAGCATAGGAATAATAAGCGTACAAGGAACTGGATAAGTTATAAATGTTGCATTTATAACTAAATAGAAAGTGAGGCAAAAGCACACCTCAAGCAAACTAAACAAGGAAGGGGCATATACATATATAATGCAGTAAGTAAAAATACTGAAAGTAAAATCTAATCCTAAACATGCTGATGATCATATGACATATACTGTTAAAAATAGTAAGTCTGAACATGATACATATGGTAAGCAATAAAGTCTAGCATCCTATAAATATGTATAAGTGAGCAGGTAAGTAAAGAAATACACCTGATTGAATAACAAGCATCAATAATACAGTAAAATAGTAAACAGAAACTGAACAGATATGTAAAAACTGCGATATCAGAAAATTGGCCAATTGGGCCCAGACAGAAATTCCCATAGCCTTTCTAGGCTAGGGCAGACAGAATGGCAGTAGAACTGAGGAGGCATTAAATACAAATGCAAAATCTTTTAGTTATTTTACTTTTGCTTGTATGGACACATCCAGAAATAGCTGAGGAGTCAAGCGCGTCTACAAGACTATATGAGTTTAAAGCTTAACACACACTCCTCAATAAGTAATGTTAAGCATTCTTATTACTCCTTACCCCTGTCCATTAGGGTAAATGTACACCAGAACCTACAAAAATATAATTGAACCCAAGGCAATTGTTATCCTAATTTTTCTAAGTTTTCATTTTATACACAAAGTTTTCCTATATGACATATCCAAGGAATTAAGCACAAGATACAAGAAATGCGTAGCACAAATAAATCAAATGGTAAGCAAGGGACTCTTCTAACATGGTGACACTGTTGTTGTCTAATTAAACTATTCTAACTATTCTAAGTTCCACAAGTTCAAGATCTCCAATTCCTACTATCAAGTATAACTTATAAGTACATCCTTATAAGTTACGAAATATTAGGACTATCTAGGTCCTAATATGATCAATCAATATCAACTATAAAAGTTAAATAGGAAATTATCATGACTTAGTTTATGAGTTTAGATGTTCTAAAGTATAAGCTAACAAAAATCAGCTAAGCTAGATATTATTGATTAAACACCATGAGATTAAGCTTATCCGGATAATCCCAAAGGTAAGACTTAAGATCTAAGTTTCAATCTAAATGTGAACTAATAATTAAGGTAAATCCTATTAAGTAAATAAAACTTAATAGGGTGATTCTCCTATCCTGAATCTAATGTTGAAAGACAAAATAATCAAAATTAAACTATAAAATATGAAAACTAACAAAACCAAGGATTTATTCACTGAATAACCCATTTATCTAATGAATGAAATCAAACCTATAATCTAGCCTTATTCTTAGGAATGATCCTAATATGAAGTGGAAGATCTTAAAGAAAATTATGGATGTTTACTATGTTGATTGAATTGCTGATTTTATCTGTACCAACCCAGGTTGTTACTTGGCTCAATTAAAACTAATCTAAGTCTTAATTAAGGATCTAAGTCACTAATTAAGCAATTTAGAACTCATCTCTGAAATCTAGGTCGAACCAGAAGTCAATTAAGTCAAAATTAGAAATTCTGGAAAATCCCAAACCCTAGAAAATTGACCTTTTTATCTAGACCTCAAATTGAAAATCCGACTTCGCCATTGCGTTCAGAACACCCAAATTAGCTAGGAGTGAAATTTTGAAGTCATTGGAAGTCGTTGATTTTTCGTTGAATATTTTAATAATATTTAAATACCCCAAATAATTGAACAATTAAATACTCATCGAAACAAAAATCTGAGTGTGCCGTTGCATTCCTCACCCTTCAATTAGCTAAGGGTGATTTATTGGAAATTTTTGGAATGCATTTAATAGGGTAAATTTGATTAATTAAAACTGTAAAATTTAAATCAAATAATTATTTAATTATTTAAAAACTTAACGGATTCCATCAGTTTAATTAAAGCGCCGTTACCTTCTTTGGACGCCGTCAGAATCATCCGTCAATCGGGCGATTGAATCGTGGCCATCTGATCATTTGATCAGACGGCAGCTGCGTCGTCTTCTCCGCGAAAAGCACGCGACAGAGGGGGCCTGTGACGCGCGTCGTTCCTCCTCGTCTCCCTCGCCACTCGTTGATCCCACCGCTCTAGCATTGAATTAAAGCTCTCGATCGACTCCTCTGCTCCAGTTGCTCAAATCCAACCCTCTCAGAAATCAAAAGCACTCGGGTCGATCCTGATTGATCTGCAACCGTCGAAATTTAGGTACCTCTATTTCCCAATCTATGTTTCCAATTGAAGAAATTCTTTTTCGCATATTAATTTCATAGTCCCGATTGAACATTGAGCGGACCCGATCGAGTCGATCAGGTCTGGCTAACCCAGTTTTGCAAAATTTTCTACAGTGGAAACTGTTAAACTTAAGGATTTAGGGTTGGGATTCGCCGGAGTTGTAGGTCTTCTCCGGTGGCATTTAAGATACCAATCGAAAGGTCTTTCCAAGTCCTTTCGATCGGTATATAGTTTGGCATTTGACGCCGTCGTCTTCTCCCCCATTTTCCAAACCCTAAATCCCCGCTCACGGCCTGTCACGCGAAGACGAAGGATCTCTTCGGGCCGGTCGGGTCGGCCCGGGCCCGGCCCGGGCCCGGCCCGTGGCGCTTCAGCTACCGCGGCGGGACCCACCACGTGACGTACGGCCAGTCGCAGTGCGACACATGGCTCTGCGAGTCAGCGGACTGGCAATGGGACCCGCCGCGTCTGTCGCGCTAGTAAGGAGCTGCCACGTGTCCTGCAGAAAAAAATTAAAACGTATATATATATATATACATATATATATATAATTATATGTCAGTTAATAATAATTGAATTAATTATATATATATATATATATATATATATATTATAATAACAGAATTAGTAATTTAATTAAATCTGTATTAAATAATTAATTAAATGCTAAAGTTTAAACATTAATAACTCCTAAAATACACATCCAAATCATGCAAAATTATATATCATTAGAATCAAAAAAATATGAGGAATATTATGGCACTATCAATTTTGCATTTGGATATCTATTTAGCAAAATGATATTTTAGGATTTAATTTAAGTTAAATTAAAAATCATAAATCTTAATTCGCTCATAACTTTGGGTATGTTGATCCAAACATACCCAATATGGGTCTTAAAGTGATTAGAAAATCCTAAGGATTAATTTGGCAGTATTCAATTTTCTATTTGGATTAGTATTTGCCTAATCACTTTTAGGTCCTAACCCTAATTACCCTAATTAACCTAGAACTTCAATTGACCATAACTTGGTCAATTGAGATTCAGATTGGATGAACCAAATATCAATCTAGATCAAAAAAACTTAATTAACAGTAATCTGTAAAAATATTTTAGATCCAACGGTTAGATTTGCTAATCACCCTTAATTACTCTAATTCTTGATTAGAGAATTTTAGCAAATCTATTAATCCAAATTGAGTGATTTAAGTTTCAGAGGACTCATAGAGTCATTTAAAATCTAGCTGTAAGGTTGGATTAGTGTTTGAGTGATTAATGTCACTAATCACTCACTAATCACCCTAAACCCTAATTAGGTCATAACTTAGTCAAATTAGATTCAAATTGAGCCTACCACATGTCATTATAATCAGTGGACTATTTGTAATCTATAGCCACTGTTTTTACTCAATTTGGACACTAATTAACAAAGTTAGGTTTTTTACCCATAATTAAGAATCCCTTAATTAACCCTTAAACTCTAAATCTTGTATTGGCCATAACTTGGCCAATACTTATCAGAATTTAGCAAATTTAGATTCTATAGAAAGCTTAGACAGTAGAGAATATTAATATGTAAGCAAATTTAACTTTCACTTAGTCAAATTACTAATTTACCTTTATGAGTCAAATTCACTAATTTGATCTTATATGTCTTAATAATCACCCAAAATTAATTTAGTTATTGTCTAATCTTATATTAGACAGTAAGAAACACTTTCTAAAAGAAAATTTTAGAATTAAAGCCCTAGATCAAAATTTGATCTTTTGAACCCTTAAGTAGGGGTAAAATGGTAATTTTGCCCAAATTTAGGGTTTAACTTTCAAAAGCCCTAAAAAATCAATTTCAAATCACTAAAATCAGCAAATAGAGTGATTTAGAATAGAAATTGTATAAGTTTAATTATTAATTTGATTTTTTTTTAATCAAAATCCCAATTTTGCTCCTTAAGGAAAATTTTATAAGTCAAGTTAGTGTTTCCTTCTTCCTAAATCATTCTTAGATCTATCCTTAGGTCTTATAACATTAGTTAGGATGTGTGTCTTGAGAGATACTCTTAGTAATTAAGAACTTTAATTCCTAAGATTAAGAATAGATCTTAAGTTAGAATTCATCTATTGAGTAAATTGGGTTACTCAAATAGATGAAACCTTGAGTTTATTAGTTTCTAGATTTTCTTAGTTTATTAAATGATTATTTGATCTTTAAACTTTAGAAATAAGAATAGAGATCTATCCTAATGATTAAGTGATTAAACCCCATTATCTGGAGTCTAATTCTTAATCTTTTCATCTTGATTTGGCAAATCAAGATGAGGTTGGAATGAGTTAAATTACAAAATTAGGCTGATGATTTATTCACTTAAACCAAATAGTCATCTTTTGATTAAGTTATAATTAGGACTTGGCCAGTCCTAATTATCTTCAACTAGTAGGATTCGTGAGTCTAAGTTACAGAATGTGTAAGAATTGATGATCCTGAAACTTATGTAACTTAGAGTAGATAGAATGAATAAATTAGATAACAACAGATATCACCTGTGTTTTAGATAGAGTCTTTTGCTCACTTTGATTTTGATGCTTCGCTTTCCTTGACTTTGAGTTTTATACCTTGAACATGTATTATGTACTTAAGATATTTGATAAATATCTTATGTCAATTTTGAACATTCATAAATAGCATTGTGTTTTTGTTTCACAAGTGGTTTGTAAGGTGTAGCTTGATTAGTATACCTCTTCGATCAACTCGTTCGGGGTCGGCTTCTTGTTGGGGGTTTCAGTCCGATAGTCTATGCCATGGCTAGTCCGTGTGATAGGATGGATAGACTCTTGCCCTACTGTCTATAGAGTCAGGATTTTGATATGGTTATACTAATTCAAGTACACTTACATTCAGTTCTGTCTTAGCTCATCGGGCTAAGAGTTTTCAGTGATGTTCAGTTCATAGTTTCTTAGCTCATCAGGCTAAGATTTGCTGAGTTCGTGTTCAGTTCAGGTGACTTATATAGTCACTATAGTTTCAGTTTACAGTTACTATTTTACTTATATATATTCTGCATTGTAGCACTGTTTTACTTACAATTTTCCTGCACTATATAGGATGCTAGTTTTACTTGCTGTTTTCTTATGCTTTTAGAATGTTAGTTTGTTTCAGTTTCACACTGTTAAATGTTGTATGTCACTTAGCATATTTTTGTTTGATCATATGCATATTTATGTTGTATTTTCTTACAGTTTTACTTTTCTTTTACTTACCTATCTTTGTTGCAGTTGCTTGGAGGAGATATGTATTACTTCCTATTTTTGCTTAGTTATAAACTGTAGTTTATAACTTATCACTGTTCTTTTGTACACTTTTCTGCACCTATTTTGCTCAGTTCTGTTTTTATGGTGATATCTATTTAACTTAATAAAATTGTTTGCCCTAAAATGTGCTTAGACAATAGTCTAACTAGTTTTTCTTTTGTTGGCTAGGGCCCTACCATTATGAAACCGATAATGGTAGATTCTGAGTTTGATAGAGCAGCTGATCCTGTGGAGTGCTTGCCATTAGAGGAAGAGCCCGTACTTGAAGATTTTTGGCTTTAGTTTTCTTTCTTTCAGTGAGATTGAGAGTTCCTTTAAGTTCTTTTAAACTTATTAATTTTTGTAATAATACAGGTTTATATTTCTCTTTCAGCACTTTACTTATTCTGTATTGTTATATTTATATTGTATTGGATGGATGTTATACTTTTTATGCTTCCGCACTCTGAGTTCATGTTTAATCATTTAGTGATAGTTCTTATGGATTGAGTGGCAAAGTTCTTATTTAAGTTGGATTAGAACACATGTCTAATTCAATTCTAAGTGGGGACTTTGCCATTTGGTGACCCCTCTACCGTAATCATGTTAACTTAAGGGTTAACAGGACCACGGCGGGGCAGGGCCGCCACATTATCATTTAGAATTATTCTATTATAGTTATAATACTTGTAAAAAGGCAGTTTAGAGTTTAAAGACGCTTAACCTTAATTTTTGGGCAAAATAACAGTTTTGCTAGTACTTAAGGATCTGAAAGCTAATTTTTGAGTTAAGGCTCTAAATTAGTACTTCTTATTATCAAATGATTCCTTACTGTCTAACATGAAGATAGATACTAAGTACACTCAATTTGGATAAGAAATAGATCCTATAGGTCCAACTAAGGTTTTTGACCTAAGGGGCATTTTAGTAATTTACTCCTAATAGAATCTAAATTTTTATGCAGTTTACTATTAGTTATTGTTCAAGAATTTCATAAAGTTCAAAAGCACTGCATTATGAGGTCATCTGGTTAAGTTATAGCTATTTCAATTTCTAATGGCAATTCGGTAATTTTGTCGGTCAACGGGAGATAAAAACTGAACTTTTCCGTTTGAAGTCCAAATTCAGCAAACTCAGTTTTTATAGCTTCCTTATAATATACTAAGTGTGTTAACAGGGAGTAAACCCAATTTGGACTTCAAATGGTCAAGTTATAGCCTAACTAGAGTTAGGGATATTTTAGTCATTTCTAATTTTTTCTTAGGTTTTAGATCTTAAACACTATTTCAATTTATTGATGGTACTAAAATTCTAGGCTAGTTAGTACTTTAAATTTCTAAATTCAGAGTTGAATTGATAAAGTTATGGTCAATTGAAGACTAGGGGCATTTTGGTCATTTTTAGGGTAGAGTAGCTCCTAAATGTTACTTTTCAAACTAAGCTCCAAATAGGGAAACTAATACTTCTATAGTGATGGGGCTATTCTTTTGAGTATTTTAAGACTCATATTACCTATATTTGAACAACTAGGTTAAAAGTTATGAGAGTTTATTTAGGTCCTAAGATATCACTATATTATACGTACCCCAAAAATAATTTTTGAATTATGTCATTTAATTTCTTTCATTTTTCTAAGTAAAATGAGTTTTATATTTGCTATATTTGGATTATTGTACAAAAAGTTAATAAACTTTAAAGTTTTGAATTAAATAATTTAAATTAAATAAACTTTACTATTCATTTATTTAATTTCAATTAATCATTATTTAAAAATCATATAAATAAGCTTACTAATTTTAATTTGTTTAATTAAATATTAATTAACAAATGACTAATCAATTTAATGATATTTATCCTATTAATTAATTACTGTTTGAATTAATTTAAATGCTAATTAATAATTGATTTAATTATCTATTGTTTAATATTTAACTGCTTATTTAATTAAATAAACTAACTAATTTACTAACTACTCATTAATATTAATTACTAATACTAACAGATCCAATTAACTACTTAATATAAATACAACTATATCCTAAAGTCCTGATTATATATATATATATATATATATATATATGCACTTTATACATATATATACATATTTAAACACTTATATAAATATATTTATTTTAAATTTATTATTTAATTATTATTAACAGAGAGATTAATTAACCTAAATACTATTAATTAACCTAATTAATTTAATTTTACATAGTACTGAAATCATACATACCCATATAACTATATATCTATTATAGTTATAACTAAAAGAATCATTATTTAACTGATAATAAATATATATATATATATATTAATTTAAATTTCTTTGCAGGAATTAATGGCAACGGGACCCGTCACAGACACGTGGCAAGTTCTGATTGGGCGGGTCAAAGCTGTGGGTCCCACCACTGGCAACGGCAGAGGACGTGGGCCCCACCTAGGCCACACGGTAGCGTCTGGACCCACCAAGTCAGATCAAGGAAAGGCAGCGAGCCCCACTGCCAGGTGTCACACAGGAAGGGTGCTGCATGGCGTTGCGGACCTTCGCGCACGACACGCGTTCGCCGGTTGGACAAACCCACAAGAAACGGGTCGGGTGCTAGCTGCCAAGACAGTTGGACACGTAGTTTTGGGCTGCTAGCTGCCATAGCTCAAAATCCGCTCGATCGGGGTCGATCGAACGTGATCAAGCCAGACAGTACCTAATCTAGCATGTGGAATAGCGATACTGTAGCGCCCCACCCCGTCACCATGTGCAAAGAGGTAAAATCATAATTCGGCGGCAGAGCGACACGCTACTAGGGGAGGAATGTCCCATCTCCCTGACTAGTTGCAAATCGAACCCATCTGAAGGATTGCTGACTCAACCTCAAGGAGGGTTGAGAGCTAATACCTAAGATAAGAGTAATATCCTTATCCTAAGTATTAGGCAAATATATACATTGGATTTATAATATAATATGAAGAATCTACTATATGCATAAAATATCAGCATTTCCAATATACTGATCACATCACAATACTAAGTATAAGTATTATATAATAGAGTGCGGAAGCTTAAAGAAACATCCAAAAACATTCATCATTATGAAAGCATTCATCTCAGAAAAAAGAAGAAAAAATACATCCAGAATTATTACAAATATTTTACTGAAACAGACATAAAAGCTAAGTACTGAATTGAAATAAACTAAGCAAAAAAGTAAAGCTGAAGAAGAGTCCACTAGTACTCCATGGGATCTTCCTAAATCTCTTGGGTGTTCTTCTGACTTGGCTCAATATACTGCTCCAGATCTTGCAAATTTCTAAATCCCAAAAGTACCCCGTGTTAGACAATAAGTCTAACACATCGAAACTAATCTAAACAGTTCTAGTTATTCATTTAATATTTACTTAATGTAATTAAATCTGCAGAAATACTGTGAAGATAATTGAAGGCATAAAGTTATATAAAACTGTACAAAACTGAAGTAAAGTAAAGTAAAGCTAAACTATAAACTGAATACTGAAAATAACTCAAAATAATAATGAATCTAAAATTGAGTAATCATCTGTAAAACTATGTTGTATGTCACTGAAATTGTACATCTGAATATGCCATTATATGTATGCTTCTGATGTGCAACCAAAATATCACTAAACTGCAATAAGTAGTATGATCCAATGTATACATACATCCAGTTGAGAATACCGTTTACTGTATGCAACATTCCATAACTCATAAATTATTACTGATACCCATGCATTATTCTGATACTCACACATCATGCTTATGCTCATGCTCATGCTTCTAAGCTACATGAGATAAATCTAGAAATCCAAAAAATGCTTTGAAATCCGATAATGAATTCAAGGTCTCCATTGTGCAGAACCCTGCTAAAAGGATTCTGACTCCTGAAATTCTAACTTCGATAATTGGTTAAAATTGAAAGTTTACTTGAAAATCACTAGCTGGGATGATTGTATACACATATTTAGCATATTTGCAAAAAAGGTGGATTTAACCCTTAGCTTGTTTAAACTGCACTTATTGAAGCGCACTACGATAAGAAGCAGAACCGGGTCACAATTTACATCTCAAGCTAAGCTGTTAAATATCATAATTACAAGCATACTTAGTGTTCTATGCAAAGTGACTTAAGATATTTAGTTTGCATAAACTGTACTTATTGAAGCGCACTATGATAGGAGGCAGAACCTGGTTGCAGTTTATATCTCAAACTAAGGATCTTGTTCACTAATTATAACACTCTTAGTCTTGGAAGATTTACTATAACGGGACTGTATTCGTCTAATCCCTCAAGATAACACCTGGTCATAAGTCCACATTGGAATGAATCAACCAATCCTGAATATTACTGAGATAATCCAGTACTATGGGCATACCTACTATACCCAACCAATAATCTGGGTTCAGAAAGTTCTATTTAATCAACAAGGATTTATCAAAGCTATTAATCCTTACTCTAAATAGGTGTGTCCTACACAAAGCTCTAAGGATGTGATCATAGCGATCACTCAATAATGATTTCTACCACAAAGGGGAAGTTCTATTCTAGATGCTTTAGGTAGTTCCTACCACAAGGTGTCAAGATCAACCTCTAAGGTTATGAAGGATCATTTAAGATTCATACCTCAATAAGTTACAAAAGTTCTTCATACCTCAATGTACTAATAGTTAAGGTCTTTAAACATTTCAATAACGATCCTATAGCAAGACCCTTGAGATCTCACTTTTCTACTTCTTAAGCTAACATTCAAGATTTACTTATTAGTCTTGGATTTTAGTGATCAGAACAGATGAATAAAATTCATTTGATCATACTCTATTCTACAATTATGGGATGAAATCAAATGTATTATTAGAGTTAGATCATTTTATAAATCATTACAACTTTATTTTCCATCTTATACCAATAGCCTTATATAAGAGAAAATCAAAGATCCAAAGTTTAGGTTCAGATGATTTAATCACACGGATTTAATATTAACCGTAACACTTCTAATTCAATAATTTAAGATTAATACTAAATTAGATGCATTATTGAAATAATATCAATTAAATTATCTTTCAATTAAGTCATCTGATTAAGTGTTTAAGGTTTAGATTTTAATCAAGATAAGTTAGGGTTTAACCCCTAACCCTTCTACCATTAAGACCAAAGGTTAATTTTAAAGATCAATGACAAATCAATGTGTTATTAGTGCATTATTGATGGAAATTTCAGGTTTAGATTAAGTATCATCTACTTAACCAAGTTATCAAGATTTTTATGTTCAATTATAATTTAATGTCAACTAAGCACATTTAAGTGTCCAAATAAATGTTAAGTTTCTCTAACATACATCCTAAAATCATAAAAGCATAGAAATGTAAATTTGACATAAAATGGAAGGTAATTAAGGCTAATTAAATTCTAAATCAAACCAAAGGAGTTAGCACTTGACTACAAATCTAAAGGACTTGAGTTTCATGCCATTTAGTTGTTAAGATATACCTATTCAATATAAGCTTTTAAAGATTCTATTTCTAGCAATTGGCGCAATACATTTAAGATATATAATAGGTTTTGAGCACTTGATAAAAATGACTAAGTTTCAAATTTAATTTTAACATAGAATTGTATGTGATGCTCAATTTTAACTAAAATAGGTTCAAATTTGATATAATTCAGTCCCACTAGGGTCCTTAGGACCTTAAAATGCGAAAACGGTGAAGTTTCGGCCATTTCAGCCATTTCTGGGCAGTTTTACAGTTATTAGGCGCTATGGCACGCTCTAGCGCGCTGCAGCGCTATAGCGCGCTGTGGCGCTTTTAGCACTGTAGTGAACTAATTCGCAGAAACACTGTTTAATTAATTTATTTTTCTGATTTCGTATAGTTTTCCTGGGATGACACTGTAGCCTGTTGTGGCGCGCTATGGCGCGCTGCAGCAATCCACTTGCGGGTTACTATTCAATTAGTTGATTAACTAATTTTATATGATTTTTCCCGAAATGACGTTGCAGCTCGCTACAGCACCCTATGGCGGGCTGCAGCGCCAGACGGTATTTTTGCTAGTGCGAAACCCGTACATGCCTCATTTCGAGCTCAAATACTCTCAATCCAGAGCATTTCTTATACGGTGCCATATATCAATGGAAAGGTATTTCCGATACCTTTCCATTGACACCAAAAATTGGCACAAACAGAGCAACCAAACTAAATGAAAAATGGTGATAAATACAGTAGTGTGCAGAATAGATGAAAAACATAGTAGTTTTCTTTCAAGGAATGTGATGCTTTAATTGCTTCCATACATGCTTATGGATTTCTAAAGATACATTCTCATTTGATTTAGGTTTAGGGACCATAGTTAGAGTACTAAACCAATTGCCTGACGTCACTAGCGACATGAAATAGGCAAGAAAGAGGAGCAAATGGGTACCTTAGCCTTAAAGGAAGAAGAAGGAACCTCTGTTTTCTTCAAGACTTGGAGATGAGCCTTCTCCTTTAGCACAAGTGCAGAAATGGAGGAAGGGAGAAAGATATATATCTTGTAGTAAAGAGGAGAAGGAGGTATTGTGCTTCTCCTTTCAAGGAGCAGAGGGAGAGTGAGGCTCCATCATGAGCTAGGGAGCTAGGATGTGAGGGGGCCATCATGCTTGCCTAAGGAGGGCATGGCTAACAGGAGAGGGGAGGGATCGCCTCAAGTTGTTTGCATAAGAGAAAATGGGGGGAATTGCCAGCTGAAATTATAAGGGAGGAAAGAGGAAATAATTGCAAATTAAGGAATAATTAATTATTATTCCTAATTTTTTATTTATTAAGAATTCGAATTAATTAAATATGTTCAGAAAAATCCTAAGAATTCACCCCTAGCTAATTTGGGGGTGAAGAATTCGATGGTGAAGTTAGCTTTCGATTCCGATGATGATTTAATTATCCTATTTTTCTGGTGCATTTAATTATATTAAAATATTTGCAAAAATCCGATGACTTCCAAACGCGCCCAAAACATCACCCCTAGCTAATTTGGGGGTGACGATCACAACAACGAAGTTAAATTTTGATTTCAAGGTCAAATTAAATACCTCAATTTTCTAATTAATTAAATATTAAAATAATCCAAATTATTTGATTTAGCTCCGAATCGCACCAAATCTTCGGGGATTGATTCAAATGACTAAATGAACTTAACAGAATGATAATTAAGATACGATTATGCTAAAATTGAACTGGGTAACAACCTTGGGTTGTTACAGGTACGAAGTAAGAAATGCGGAAATAGAAGCAAGTGTTGGGAGATCGGGGAGGTACCTGGCGAATGGTTGATCCTTAGGGTTCGAGCAGCGATTGGGGAAGAAGACTCCAGCGGTGCATGTCGTGATATTTACTCTAGCAGTCTTGAGCTGCACGAATTTGCTGTTGAATCAATTGAACTTTTTTGTTTGTTTCTTCTACAAGTTCAGATCCGTACAGCTGAGCATTGCCTGTTTCTGACCATGCCAATGGAGTACTACATTTATTGCCGTATAGGGCTTCATATGGGGCCATCTTTATACTGGCTTGAAAGCTATTGTTATAAGAGAACTCCACTAGTGCGATGTGATCTTCCCAAGATCCAGCAAAATCAAGTATACACAATCTAAGCTGATCTTTAAAAACCTGATTCACTCAATCTATCTGACCATCCGTTTGCGGATTAAAGGTTGTACTCATTGCTAAGGTTGTGCCTAAATCTTGATGCACGGCCTGCTAAAAATTGGAGGTAAATCAATTGTCTCTATCGGATACAATGGATTTGGGAATCCATGCAACCTGATTATCTCTTTGATATAGAGCCTTGCAAGTTTCTCAACTGAATATGTTTGCTGGATAGGAATGAAAAGGGCGGACTTGGTCAATCGGTCAACTATCACCCAAATAGTGTTAGCTCCACATTTCGCACGAGGCAATCCTATAACAAATTCCATCGATATTGATGAATCCATAAATTATATCTCAAATAAAGGAAAATTTCATCTATTTTTTATCTTAAAACTGCTTTATTAATCTAATTTTTTTTATTTTTTCAGGAAAAATGCCTATCCAAGGAATTCCGAGCCATTTGTGCAATTTTCCAAAAATTTTCAAAAAAAATCGCTGCCACGCACTGCAGCGCGCTGCAGCGAGTCATTTTGCAAAAAAATGGGTGCTATCGCCCGCTACAGCGGTTCAGCTTGAGAACCGCAGGTGCGATCGCGTGATGCAGCGGTTCATTTTGCGAACCGCGAGCGCGATCGCACGCTGCAGCTATTCATTTGGTGAAAAATAGACATTTCGCGCACTGCAGCGGGACTCTTTGCAAAATTGCTTCCACCACAGCGCGCTGTGGCGCGCTCTAGTGCGCTGCAGCGGCCCACCATAATTTTGTTTTGCAAAGGTATTAAATGTGACGGGACAAGACCCCCAACAAGCACCTTGTATCTAGCCATCATTCCCTCTGCAGCTGCTACATTTTTAAATGGAAAATGGTCACTTGATGTGATAAGAAAGATAAAACAATGGAAGATATTAGTCACCTCACCCATCAATTAGAATTTGCCATCATTACTTCAAAAATTTTAATGGCATTGCTAGTTCTTGATCTTTAATATGAAGATGCAGCCCCTCATATATAAATACCCTCCCTCTTGACTACAGGGGGGTTCCAAAATTTGCTCATTTCACTTAAGTAAAGAGAGGGGTTGCATAGAAGTGAAGGAGAACTCCCCAAGGGGAGAGAAGCTCTTCTTGCTAAAGAAAAGAAGGAGAAAGGCAGCACTAGGGAACTAGAGAGGCATTTCAAGCAAGGAAAAGAAGAGTCCGGAGAACTTCCCAAGGAACGTTCCTAGTATTTAATAAACTCTTATTTTGTAATTTTTCATCTTAGTTGATCATAAAAGGGTCTTTATCCATATAGGTATTCTTTTTCATCTATTTTGTAATAGAGAGCTAAACCTCCCTTGGGGAGAGTTGGGGTAATCCCATATGTTTGATAATTATCTTAATTTGTATGAGGTTTTCCTCAAGTATTAATAAAAGTTATAAACATAATGCTTTGCTCAAGAAATGCATAATATTACTATAATCTTGATTGTGAACCAAAGGAAAATGGACTAATGAACTCAAGGACTAAAGTATCTTGTGCTCCATAGGTCACCTTAGTTTAGATACTAGATTTATGAGTACATGAGAGCTTAGAACTATATCAAAAAGTTCTTGAGCTTAGTGCACCTTAATCGAAACTCAACTAAAGTGTTGATGCATGTGATTCTAAGACCCACTAATTGAGATCCTTTGCTCAACAAATTGAGAGAGGGAAAAAAATAGTTGTGTGCTCATGAACGAGGTGACATAGTCATTGAGCCCAATTTATTTGATCCCTCATCTCAACTATGTGTGATGCGAGTGACGCTCTTAGTGGAATCAATGCTTATAAGATCTTAAAAATTAATAATCCTCATCTCCTTGATCAAGAGATAAGATTAAAATTACAAACCTAAAATCTTATAAGAGTTTTTGTGCTGAAATAGAACTGACTATGTGTTCATTTCAAGCACAAGATTTGAACTTGTGAATCCTTGAGATAAAACTCAACAAAGAACAATGTGCACTTGATTTAAATTTAAGTAAATGAAAGATAAACGCTTGAGCAATCATCATGAATGATGAATTCATAAATTATATCTAAAATAAAGGGGAATCTCATACATATCTGATCCTTAAACTGCTCCAAAATCAAATTTTGTCTACCTTTTTTAGAAAAATAGCTATCCAAAGGAGTCCTGAGACATTTATGCAAAATTCCATTTTTTTTCAAAGGAAACCGCTGCCGTGCACTGCAGTGGGTCAATTTGCGAATTTCGACGCTATAGCGCGCTGCAGCGGGTGCACTTGCGAATCGCGGGCGCGGTAGCGGGTCCAGCTGCGAACCGCGGGCATGGTAGCGCGCTGTAGTGGATCTTGTTGCGAACCGCAGGCACGGTAGCGCGCTGCAGCGAATCCATTTGCAAACCATAGGCGCGGTAGCGCGTTGCAGCAGGGCTTTTTGCAATTTGAATCGATACCACGCGCTGCAACGGGCTGATTTGCAAATTAAGCCGCTCTCACGCGCTGCAGCGGAGCATTTTGTGAAATGCTCCAGCTCCAATGCGCTGCAGCTGGTCTCTTTGCAAAATCGGGATGTGGTAGCGCGCGGTAGCGGAACACTCAGCAAAATTTACTGGCACCATTGTGCACCGTAGCGCGCTGTAGCGACCCGCCGCAATTTTGCCAGGCGGGTGCATTTATTGCAGCTGGGACAAGACCCCAAACTTGCATCTTGTCCCCAACCATCATTCTCTACAGCTGCTACATTTTTTATATGGAAAAGAAGATCTTGAGGTGATGTTTTGGTTAAATAAATGGAGATATTGGTCACTTCATCATCAATTGGGATTTTTGCCAACATTACTCTGAATTTTCCATTGGAAATGCTGGTTTGGATTCTAAGTGGGGTGAAGGCAGCCCCTCTCCTATGTATATCACTCCTCTTTACTAGAGGAGGGTTCCCAATTTTTCTCAAAATACTAAGTAAGGAGAAGGGTAGCATAAGTGGAAGTGAGGAACTCCCCAAGGGTGGCAAAGCAAGTTCTTGCTAAGGAAGAGAAGAAGGAAGGCAGCACTAGCGACCTAAGAGAGGAGCTTGAAGAAGGAGAAGAAGAAATTTGGAGAACTTCCAAGGAACGTTCCTAGTATCTTCTAAACTTTACTCTTGTAATTTCTTTTCTTAGCTGATCATGAAAGGGTCTTTATCCATGTATGTGTTTTTCTTTATTTTTTTTATAATGAGTAGCTAAATCTCCCTTGGAGAGGGTTAGGGAAACCCCATGTGTATGAGTTAATGTTAATGTATGAAGCTTTTCCTCAAGCACTAATAAAATGTAAGAACTCTATGCCTTGTTAAGAAATGCCTTTTATTATTTAGTCTTGAATGTGGATGAAAGGAAAATGAACTCATAATCTCAAGAACTAACTTGTCTTGTGCTCCATAGCTCACCTTAGGTTGGATGCAAGGTTTATGAGTGCATGAAAGCTTAGAACTATGTGACAAAGTTTTTGAGCTTAATGTAGCTTAATCTAAGCTCTACCAAAGTGTTGATGCATGTGATGCTAAGACCCACTAAATGAGATCCTTAGCTCAAGATAATTGAGGTAGGGGAAGAAATAGTTGAGTGATCATGAACTAAGTGACATAGTCATTGAGCCCAACATATTAATCCCTCATCTCAGCTATGTGGGATGCAAGTGATGCTCGTAGTGGAATCAATGCTTATAAGATCTTAAAGATTTAATAATCGTAATCTCCTTGATCAAGAGATAAGATGAAAACTTAAAACCTAAAATCTTATAGAAATCTTTGTGCCAAAATAGAATCGAATGTGTGTTCATTTTGTACACAAGATTTGAACTTGTGGGACTTTGAGATAAAACTCAAAGTGAACAAAGTACACTTGATTTAAAAATAAATGAAAGACAAAGCTTGAGAAATCAACATACATTAGTAATATATCATGATATGTGGGATAACCCCAACTCTCTCCTCTCTCTTTTATCTAACTTATCTTCATTTAGTAATGATTGTGCTAAATCTAGGACCAACTCATCCAATCAATCGTAGCTTAAACATTAGTGAGAATAGATAGACCTTAGTAACAAAATAACCAATTCTCTGTGGTTCGGTAAATCTCAGAAATTAACACTTTCCACTTATTACTTCAGACCACGTAGACTTATGTGTGAGCGCAGATGTGTATTTACAGTCTGTCAAGTTTTTGGCGCCGTTGCTGGGGAATTGGTACTTGTTTCGTATTAAAGATAATCTATAAGTAGCTAGTGATTTAAGTATTTTATTGCATATATTTTTAGTTTTGATTTTTTTTTTATAAATTGGAGAAACTAACATCTTACATTTCTGCTTATCTTATTTTTGCTAAACTTTTTGAACATTATTTCTAAAATTGTTCTCGATAGCCATATTATTATTTTGTGTGAGTAAAAAGGTTTGCACTGAATATCTTTTTGATCTCAAAATTGAGAGAACATACTTACAGGCTAAGAGAGAACAAAACCTATCAAATCAACAAGCTGTTATGGACAACTATATTGAAAATTTAGGAGAGCCGTTAGGAGAGCCGAGGGGAAGAGCACTTAGAGACTATGCACTACCCACTATTAAGGGAATCCTCCATACTATTGTTAGGACAAATATTGAAGCCAACAATTTTGAAATCAAACCTTCCACACTGAGTTTGGTGCAAAATAATCAGTTTGGGGGATTAGACACTGAAAATCCAAACTCACATATTTTAACTTTCCTTGAAATATGTGACACCTTCAGGTTTAACGGCATTTCTAAAGACCCGGTTAAATTGAGGCTTTTCCCATTCTCTTTAAGAGATAGAGCCAAGAGTTGGCTCGACTCTCTACCTAGCGATTCCATCCGCACATGGGATGATTTGGCTAAGAAATTCTTAGCCAAATATTTCCCTCCGGCAAAAACTGCCAGGTTGAGAATTGAGATCACCAACTTCACTCAGTTGGAAGGCGAGACTCTATATGATGGGTGGGACTATTTTAAGGAATGCCTCAGGCATTGCCCACATCATGGGTTCCCTCGATGGATGTAAGTGCAAACCTTTTACAACTAGAATGTGGGTATGTAAACTCTTATCAGGAGGATGATGGGGAGCTGAGAGATGTTAATATGATCATGAATCATGGAAGAAATAGAGAAATATTTGAAAACTCGCTTATCGTATTTAGAACTTCCACTTTTGAATTCATGAATAAAATTGACGCCACTTTAAACAGGCATGAGCACACTCTTCTAAGACAAGAGGAGACGGTTAAAAGAATTAAACAGAAACTAAATGACATAATGAAGCAGTTAGAGCAACCTTCTCTAGTCGGAGTGATTGGTGAGTATGGAAAGGAGTCGAGAAACACAATAACCTTGAGAAGTGGAAAGGCTACACAGGATTATGAGAAAAGAGAATAGCGAAAACATAGCAAAAATAAGAGAGGAAAAGAGGGAGGAAGGAGAAATAATCAGGATAGAGAGGAGTGTTGCAAGTGATTTAGAAAAGGAAGAACCTAGAGTCAACCTAAGGAAATCCCTCATATACCTTACCCTCAATGGTTGGCTAAGGAGAAACTTGATGTCCAATATCAAAAATTCCTAGAAACCTTTGAAACTCTTCATATCAATATCCCTTTTGCAGAAGCTCTTGAGCAATTGCCTAGCTATGCTAAGTTTATGAAAGATATCCTCTCCAAGAAAAGGAAGATTGATGAAAAGGAGAACGTGGCTTTAACAGAAGAATGTAGTGCAATCCTTCAAAAGAAGATTCCCATCAAGAAGAAAGACCCAGGGAGTTTCACTATCCCTTGCACGATTGGATGCCAATCTTTCCAAAAAGCCCACTATGATCTTGGTGCATCTGTTAATTTGATATCGTTCTACATATTCAAGAAACTAGAAATTGATCATTTAAAACTCACCTCTGTTCTACTCCAATTTGCCGATAGATCCGTAAAATCCCCCTTAGGAATTGTGGAAAATGTTCTTGTAAGGGTTGACAAGTTCATCTTCCCTGTAGATTTCATAATCTTGGATATGGAAGATAAAAATCAAGAAATTTATATTATTCTAGGTAGACCTTTCTTAGCCACAGGATGAACCTTAATTGATGTAGATAAAGGGGAATTAAAGTTGCATTATGGGGAGGAGGAGATCAAGTTTCATGTGAATGATTCTATGAGACACCCTTCTAAACCTAATGAGGATTGTTGGAAGATAAATTTAATAGAAGAAACTTGGTTAATGGAAGATGTGGAAGAAGAGAGAATGTTAGCAAGTGAGGAAGATGAAGATCCAATTGACATGGAAGTTATTAAAGAATTGATTAAGGAAAGGAAGATAATTCAACCTTCGATAATTTGTCCTCCTAAAACTGAATTAAAACCTTTCCCCTCACACTTAAAATACACATACATAGGGGAAGGTGAATCACTTCTTGTAATAATCTCCTCATTGTTAACTCAACATCAAGAGAGTCTTTTATGTAAGGTTTTAAAAGAACACAAGAGAGCAATGGGATGGAGTATTGCGGATCTGAAGGGGGTTAGTCCAACTCTGTGTATGCATCGTATCCTTTTAGAGGATAACTCCAAGCCTTCAATTCAGCCTCAACGACAATTAAACCCAAACATCAAAGAAGTAGTTCATAAGGAAATCATCAAACTCTTAGATGTTGGAATCATCTTCTCCATTTTTGATAGCCCTTGGGTGAGCCTTATACATGTGGTTCCCAAAAATAGTGGGATGACTGTTGTTCTCAACAGCAACAATGAGCTGATCCCCATTAGAACTGTGACCAGATGGAGAGTGTGCATCGATTATAGGAAATTAAATAAAGCCACTCGAAAAGACCACTATCCCCTTCCTTTTATTGACCAAATGCTTGATAGATTGGCAGGAAATCTTTATTTCTACTTTCTTGATGGGTATTCAGGATATAATTAAATCCTGATTGCACCTGAAGACCAAGAGAAAACAACTTTCACCTGCTCTTTTGGAACATTTGCCTTTAGAAGAATGCCTTTTGGATTGTGCAATGCTCCAATTACTATTCAACGCTGTATGATGGCAATTTTTTCTGACATGATAGGGGAGTTCTTGGAAGTTTTTATGGATAATTTTTCTATTATCGAAACCTCTTTCGATCATTGCTTAATTAATCTAGGAAAGGTTTTGAAAAGATGTGAAGAGTCAAATTTAATTTTGAATTGGGAAATATGTCACTTCATGGATGAAGAGAGTATTGTTCTTGGTCATTTAATTTCTAGGAGAGAGATCGAAGTTGATAAAGTAAAGATTGAAGTTATTGAAAAACTTCCCCCTCCCATCAATGTAAAAGGAATTAGAAGCTTCCTTGGGCATGCAGGTTTTTATCGAAGGTTTATCAAGGATTTCTCAAATATAAGTATGCCACTTGTAGACTGCTAGGAAAGGATGCCGAGTTCAACTTTGATGAAAATTGTTTAATAGAATTTAACGCTAAAAAATCTGCTTTAATCTCAGCTCCAATAATTTCTACTTTGATTTGGGATTCACCTTTTGAAATTATGTGTGATGCAAGTGACCTTGCAGTTGGTGTAGCCCTTGGGCAATGAAGGGAGTGAACCTTCTATTTAATCTACTATGATAGTAAGCTCCTAGATGATGCCCAAAAAAACTATGCTACCACAAAAAAAGAGCTTCTAGCCATCATTTTTGCCTTCACTAAATTTAGGTCGTATCTCATTGGGTCTAAAACTATAGTTTATACTGATGATGCTGCTATTAAATATCTCCTTCAAAATAAAGAGGCAAAATCGCGCTTGATACGTTGGGTCTTGCTCTTGCAAGAATTTGATCTTGAAATCCGGGATAAGAAGGGGAGTGAAAATGTGCTTGCTGATCATTTATCTAGATTGGCCCACCTTGATAATGATAAGTTGACAGAAATTAGTGAATCTTTCCCCGATGAGAAGCTTTATGGTGTGGCTACAAATGATCCTCCCTGGTTTGCTGACATTGCAAACTACCTTGCAGGAGGAATCATACCAAAAGATATGAGTTATCAACAAAAAAAGAAATTTTTTGCTGATATAAAAAATTACTTTTGGTATGATCCCTTTTTGTATAAATGTTGCAATGATCAACTCCTAAGAAAATGTATTCCGGATTCTGACATGAGAAATATTCTCTTTCATTGTCACACATCTCCTTATGGAGGACACCATGGGATTGAGCGAATGGCTGCAAAGGTACTTCAATCCGGATTTGTTTGGCCCCATTTGTTCAAAGATGCCGCTGACTTTGTCAAAAGCCGCGACAAGTGCCAAAGAACCGGGAATTTAAGCAAAATGGACGAGCTCCCTCTAAATGGAATTTTTGAAGTATAGCTATTCGATGTGTGGGGAATTGACTTCATGGGACCTTTTCCCTCATCCCAAGCCAATCTTTATATTCTTGTGGCGGTTGAATATGTCTCAAAATGGGTTGAGGCAGTGGCATGTGTAAACAATGATGCTAAAACTATTATTAAATTTCTCAAGGAACATGTGCTAGCTTGATTTGGGATGCCCAGATTCTTAATCAGTGATGGGGGAAAATACTTCTGCAATAGGCAGTTAGAGAATGTATAAAAAAGTTATGGGGTGAGGCATAAGGTGGGTGCTCCCTACCACCCCCAAACTAGCGGGCAAGTTGAAGTCTCCAACAGAGAACTTAAATAAATCTTAGAGAAAACTGTGAACCAAAATAGAAAGGACTGGACTTCAAAACTTCAGGATGCCCTGTGGGCTTATAGAATTGCCTTCAAGACCCCTCTAGGAATGTCCACTTATAAGCTCATTTATGAAAAATCATGCCACCTTCTGGTAGAACTTGAGCACTGAGCCTTTTGGGCAATAAAAAATTTAAATTTTGGTCCTCAAAAGGCATGTGCACAAAGAATGCTGCAATTGAATGAACTTGATGAATTTAGGTTAAACACCTATGAAAGTGCCAAGTTTTATAAAGAGAAAACAAAAAAATGGCACGATAAGCTAATTAAGCCAAAATATTTTCAACATGGAATGAAAGTACTGCATTTTAACTCAAGATTAAGACTATTTCTTGAAAAACTAAAGTCAAGATGGACAGGACCATTTACTATCACAAAGGTTTTTCCTCATTGAGCAGTTGAGGTCGCCTCCAAGGATGGCACTTTTAAGGTAAATGGAAAATGTCTAAAGCTTTACTTGGAGGAAGCAATCTTTCAAGAAAAGGGCGGATGGACCCTTCAGGACCTCCCGGATGAAGGTATCACATGAGAATTTTTATCATGTCAGGCTGAGACACTAAAACAAGCGCTTACTGGGAGGCAACCCAAAATTAAATAGGTTGTATTTTTCCTTTTGTTTTTTTCTGTGTTTTCTTTGTATTTTTATTTTTGTGTGCCTTATTTTGAAGTTTTAATTTATGAATTTTCATATTCCCTCATTTTATGGTATTCTTAAATGACATATTTTTTCTAAATTTTTTAAAGAAATAAAAATCACAAAATGTCAAGATAGAATTTTCTATAAGTAAATGGGTGCTTATCAAAAATGACCAAATGCATTATAAGCACTAAAATGTTTTAATTAAGGAATGAATGGAGGATAATCTAATCTCTATAAATTTAAATAATTGCCATGAACTAAGTGTGGGGGAAGGCATTGGACTTAGACTAGAAAATATGATGAGTACTCTAAAAAGAGTGTGCTAGGCTCCCGTAGGACTTCATGATCACAAAGATGTGTATTGGGGATGAAGAAAAGTGTCTCTCCCTAAAAATGAGAACAAAAAACATATTTAAAAAGGGATGATGAAAAATATCTCTCTCAAAATGTGAAAGGATAAAGAAAAAATCTCTCATTTAATCTTTTCATCTTTGTGATTCATAAGAAGGAGCACTTATGGCAAAACTCTTGGAGTCTTTCACCACCTCTCTAGTCTAGGGTCCACAATGAACTTTACCCATCACCTAGTGTCAAGCATGAAAATTAAATACTTGGAGAATAATTTGATAACCCACTTTATTGCCACGGTTAAAACATTAATATTGCTAAATGTTTCGTTTCATTATTGCTATGCACGTACCTTGACTTATACTTATTCTAATTGCATTGTTGTGACTATCATCCCTACAAAACAGAGCAAGAATTTAAGTGTAGGGGTGTGATGAATCCATAAATTATATATAAAATAAAGGGGAATCTCATACATTTCTGATCCTTAAATTGCTCATAAATCAAATTTTGTCTACCTTGTTTAGGAATGGCTATCCAAAGGAGTCCTAAGACGTTTATGCAAAATTCCATTTTTTTTCAAAGGAAACTGCTGCTGTGCACTGCAGTGCATTGCAGCAGGTCAATTTGCGAATTTGGACGCTATAGAGCGCTGCAGCGGGTGCACTTGCGAACCGCGGGCGATGTAGTGCGCTGCAGCAGATCCAGTTGCAAATCGCGGGCACGGTAGCGCGCTGCAGCATATCCATTTGCAAACCATAGGTGTGGTAGCACGCTACAGCGGAGCATTTTGCAAAATGCTCCCACTCCAGCGTGCTGCAGCAGTATAATTTGCAAAATGGTAGCACTACAGTGCGCTGCAACGGGTCTCTTTGCAAAATTTGGACACGGTAGCGCGCGACAGCGAAACACTTAGCAAAATTTACTGGCACCATTGTGCGCCACATCGCACTACAGCGACCTGCCACAATTTTACCAGGCAGGAGCATTTATTGCGGTTGGGACAAGACCCCCAACCTGCATCTTGTCCCTAGTCATCATTCTCTGCAGTTGCTATATTTTTTATATGGAAAAGAAGATCTTGAAGTGATGTTTTCGCTAAACAAATGGAGATATTGGTCACTTCACCATCAATTGGGATTTTTACCATCATTACTCAGAATTTTCCATTGGAAATGCTGGTTTGGATTCTAGGTGGGATGAAGGCAGCTCCTCTCCTGTATATATCACTCCTCTTTACTAGAGGAGGGTTCCCAATTTTGCTCAAAGCACTAAGTAAGGAGGAGGGTAGCATAAGTGGAAGTGAGGAACTCCCCAAGGGTGGCTAAGCAAGTTCTTGCTAATGAAGAGAAGAAGGAAGGAAACACTAGCGACCTAAGAGAGGAGCTTGAAGAAGGAGAAGAAGAAATCAGGAGAACTTCCAAGGAACATTCCTAGTATCTTCTAAACTTTACTCTTGTAGTTTCTTTTCTTATTTGATCATGAAAGGGTCTTTATCCATATATATGTTTTTCTTCATTTCATTTATAATGAGTAGCTAAATCTCCCTTGGGGAGGGTTGGGGAACCCCATGTGTATTAGTTAATGTTAATGTATGAAGTTTTTCCTCAAGCACTAATAAAATGTAAGAACTCTACACCTTGTTAAGAAATGCCTTTTATTATTTAGTCTTGAATGTGGATGAAAGGAAAATGAACTCATAATCTAAAGAACTAACTTGTCTTGTACTCCATAGCTCACCTTAGGTTGGATGCTAGGTTTACGAGTGCATGAAAGCTTAGAACTATGTGACAAAGTTTTTTAGCTTAATGCACCTTAATCTAAGCTCAACCAAAGTGTTGATGCATGTGATGCTAAGACCCACTAAATAAGCTCCTTAGCTCAACATAATTGAGGTAGAGGAAGAAATAGTTGAGTGCTTATGAACTAAGTGACATAGTCATTGAGCCCAACATATTAATACTTCATCTCAGCTATGTGGGATGCGAGTGATGCTCGTAGTGGAATCAATATTTATAAGATCTTAAAGATTTAATAATCGTAATCTCCTTGATCAAGAGATAATATGAAAACTTATAACCTAAAATCTTATAAGAATCTTTGTGCCAAAATAGAATCAAATGTGTGTTCATTTTGTGCACAAGATTTGAACTTGTGAGACTTTGAGATAAAACTCAAAGTGAACAAAGTGCACTTGATTTAAAAATAAATGAAAGACAAAGCTTGAGAAATCAACATACATTAGTAATATGTCATGACATATGGAATAACCCCAACTCTCCTCTCTCTTTTATCTAACTTATCTTCATTTAGTAATTATTGTTCTAAATCTAGGACCAACTCATCCAATCAATCGTAGCTTAAACATTAGTGAGAATAGACAGACCTTAGTAACAAAACAACCAATTCTCTGTGGTTCAATAAATCCTGAAAATTAATACTTTCCGCTTATTACTTCAGACCACGTACACTTGCGTGTGAGCGCAAACGTGTATTTACAATCTGTCAATGCATAAGTGACCTATCATGACATGTGGGAGAAACCCAACTCTCCTCTTCCTTCTATTTGACTATTTTCTACTAAGTGATTGCTGTACTCATTTTGGAACCAACTCAAACAACACACTCATAGCTTAAACATTAGTGATAATAGATATACCTTAGTAACAAAACATCCGATTCTCTGTGGTTTGATAAATCTCGGAAACTCAAACTTTCCACTTATTACTTCAGACCGCGTACATTTGCATGCAAGCGCAAATGTGTATTTATAGTCTGTCAAGTTTTTGGTGCCATTGTCAGGGAATTGGAAATTGTTTCTTATTAAGGATAATCTATCAGTAATTAGTGATTTAAGCAATCTCTTTGCATACATATTTTCTTATTTCTTTGGTTTACTTATCTTTTTTATAGATTTTATCTATTTGTATGGAGTACTCAAATTTCATGGGTGTGCGGAATAATAATCAAAACTCATGTATTTGGTGTGGGGGAACACATTTAAGTTTTGATTGTAAGATAAACAACCCTTTTGCACCTTCAAAAACAAAATTGATTAATGATATTAAGTTTGATAACAACTTGCAACACAATTACACTCACTCAGATATAAGCATTTACAACACAAATTGGATAAGTGAGCAGTCTTATTTAGAAGAATTAGTGGAAGACTCTAGTTGTTATGCGAACAATAAGTTGCACGAATTTAAACTAACCTTGATTAGGCACAAGTTAATTTGGATGATCAAGCACATATATGCAAATCAATTGTGGCTAAATTAGAATATATATTGCAACTATTAGCTAACCCATCCAAGAAGTTGTCACAATTGAACAGATAAAAGATCAAGCTGAAGAAATGATAATTGGTAGGGATGAAACTTTAACTCAAATAAATAACGAAAGTGAGAAAGTGTTAAAGAATCAATTTGAATTAGATAAGCTAAAAATACAACAAAAAATGTCAACATGTAGTGAAAACACTTTAACTCATATGAACAATGAAAATGAGAAAGAGTAAGAGTATCAATTTGAATCAGATAATTTAAAATTGCAACAAGATTCTCAAACTGAAATAGTTGAGCAATTGCAAACCAAAAATTATGTCCCCTACACAGCTCAAGCGCATCTACCTCAAGGTTTAACAATAAGTGATGCAGTATTTGAGGATAAGCAAGGTAAATCGATTCAAAATAATGAAGGTGTAAAAACCACTGATGTTATCTCAAACATCAACAAACCCCTTAGCAATATTGATGATTATTGTGTGCAATTTGAATTTGTAGAAAATCACCTTAAGAGTAGTCCTAAACGAATTGAGCTTTACACATTCGTACAAAATGAAATAGAGGATTATAACAAGGAAAAGTATGAAGAGTTTGATAACAAGTATAAAGGAAGAAATGAAAGGAATGAAAAGATATAAAACTTATTATAAGATTGAGGATACTGATTGGGCTTATAAGAAGAAAAATAGTAGAGCTGGTGTTCATGATGACCCAATTATTAAACTAGCTCGTATTCATCTTAAGGAGTTAATGAAAATTTGGAAAGAAATTTTAAAAGGATATAAACAATTGCTGGTGAGGATGAGGACCTTAAACTAAGCGCTAATTGGGAGGTAACCCAACAAATAACTTTATATTTTTATTTGTTTCAGATTCTGAGTAGTACATGTGTGCATCAATAAAGGAGAAGATGGATTCTCGTGCATGAATGTAGTAATGACAATTTGTTATTATTCATATCAGGTTATTTTATTCCTTACTACTCCTAGTAATGTATGTTCATTTTGCCTTTTTAAGAAAATAAATTATGGATTCTCATATTTTCAAAAATCTTTCTAGCATTTTAAAATGACAAATTTTTTTGAGTTTTTCAAGAAATGCAAGTCACAAAAATATCAATAAAGAAAATGACATGAAATAAAAGGGTGCTTAACAAAAAGTGATCAAATGCATTGATAGCATTAAAACTTCTTAACTAAGGAATGAATTAAGGTTAATCTAATCTTCAAAAGTTTAAATCAATGCTAAGAATTAAGTGTGGGGGAAAGCTTGGACTATGACTAGAGATTATGGTGAGAACTCTAAAAGAGTGTGCTAGGCTCCCGTAGGACTTCATGATCATAAAGATGTGAATTAGGGATAAAGAAAAGTATCTCTCCCTAAGAATGAAAAGAGAAAAAATATAAAATAGGGATGATGAAAAATATCTCTCCCAAATAAATGAAATGATAAAGGATGATGAAGAATATCTCTCCTTTAATCTTTTCATCTTCGTGATTCATAAGAAGGAGCACATATGGCATAAAACTCTTGAGTATTTTGCTACCTCTCTAGTCTAGGTTTTCCATGGAACTTTCCTCATTACCTAGTAACTAGCATAAAAATAAAATACTTGGAGATTAACTGATTAAACTTGCTTCATATCCAAGGTTAGAATATCTAATGCCAAATGATTTGGATCATTTCAGCTAAGCACATACCTTGAATTACTCATCAAAATCTAATTGATGTCTTTTGTTGACTTTCATACCTGAAAAATAAAAAAAAATAGCATTTTGAGCTTACTCGAGGACGAGTAAGAATTTAAGTGTGGGGGTGTGATGAATCCATAAATTATATCTCAAATAAAAGAAAATTTCATTAATTTCTTATCTTAAAACTTGCTTCCTAAATCCAATTTTGTCTATTTTTTTAGAAAAAATGCCTATCCAAAGAATTCTGAGCCATTTGTGCAATTCTCCAAAATTATCTAGCCATTCACGCGCTGTAGTGGTTTAGTTGGCGAAAAACAGACGCGATCGCGCGCTGCAGCAGGACTCTTTGCAAAATTGTTTTCGCCATAGCGCGCTGCAGTGGCCTGCCGCAATTCTGTCTGGCTAAGTCATTAAATGCAACTGGGACAAGACCCCCAACTAGCACCTTATCTCCGACCATCATTCCCTCTATAGCTGCTATATTTTTAAATGGAAAATGGTCTCTTGATGTGATGAGAAGGATAAAACAATGGAAGATATTGGTCACCTCACCCATCAATTGGAATTTGCAATCATTACTCTAGAATTTTTAATAGTATTGCTGGTTCTTGATCTTTAGTATGAAGATGGAGCCCCTCACCTATAAATACCCTCCCTCTTGACTAGAGGGGGGTTCCAAAATTTGTTCATTTCACTTAAGTAAAGAGAGGGGTTGCATAGAAGAGAAGAAGAACTCCCCAAGGGTGGAAAAGCTCTTCTTGCTAAGGAAAAGAAGGAGAAAGGCAGCACTAGGGAACTAGAGAGGAATTTTAAGCAAAAGAATAAGAGTCCGGAGAACTTCCCAAGGAACGTTCCTAGTATTTTTTGAACTCTTGTTTTGTAATTTCTCTTCTTAGTTGATCATGAAAGCTTTATCTATGTATGTGTTCTTTTTCATCTCTTTTGTAATGGAGAACTAAACCCCTTGGGGAGGGTTGGGGTAATCCCATATGTTTGATAGTTACTTTAATTTGTATGAAGTTTTCCTCAAGTATTAATAAAAGTTATGAAGTTAATGCCTTGCTCAAGAAATGCATAATATTACTATAGTCTTGATTGTGAACCAAAAGAAAATGGACTAATGAACTCAAGGACTTAAGTATCTTGTGCTACATAGCTCACCTTGGTTTAGATGCTAGATTTATGAGTGCATGAGAGCTTAGAACTATATAAGAAAGTTCTTGAGCATAGTGCACCTTAATTGAAGCTCAACTAAAGTGTTGATGCGTGTGATGCTAAGACTCAATAATTGAGATCATTTGTTCAACAAAATTGAGAGAGGGAAAGAAATAATTGTGTGCTCATGAATGAGGTGACATAGTCATTGAGCCCAATATATTTGATCCCTCATCTCAACTGTGTGTGATGCGAGTGATGCTGTTAATGGAATCAATGCTTATAAGACCTTAAAAATTAATGATCCTCAACTCCTTGATCAAGAGATAAGATTAAAACTACAAACCTAAAATCTTATAAGAGTCTTTGTGCTGAAATAGAACTGACTGTGTGTTCATTTCATGCACAAGATTTGAACTTGTGAATCCTTAAGATAAAACTTAAGGAAGAACAATGTGCACTTGATCTAAATCTAAGTAAATGAAAGATAAATGCTTGAGGAATCATCATGCATAAGTGACCTATCATGATATATAGGAGAAACCCAACTCTCCTCTTCCTTCTATTTGACTATTTTCTACTATTTTCTGGAACCAACTCAAACAGCACACTCATAGCTTAAACATTAGTGATAATAGATACACCTTAGAAACAAAACATACGATTCTCTGTGGTTCGATAAATCCCGGAAACTCAAACTTTCCATTTATTACTTCAAACCACATACACTTGCGTGCATGCGCAGATGTGTATTTACAGTTTGTCAGATATATCTATCCATTTTCATTCAGGAATTTCAAGCTGGTGAAGCAGACCACTGGGTCTTTGATGCTCTGCCTTGATTAAACTACAAGCATGGCACTTCACGACAAACTCAGCCACACTTTTCTTCATCCCTGGCCACCAGAAGGATTGTTTCAGGTCTTGGTACATCTTTGAACTTCCCGAATGGACTTGATATCTAGAGTGATGGCCTTCAACTAACACCTCTTGATGCATGAACTTAAGGATCCATAAGCAATCTCCTTGATAGATGGCACCTTTATGGAATCGAATGTTGGTACAACGGCCACTCTCTATGGCTTGTTTAAAATTTAGGTACTCATCATCTTTCATCTAAGTAATAGATACATCTCTGTGGAGTATAGGCTCTACATTAATCATTGAGAACATCATACTCACCTGGTCACTACGAGTTGATTTAATATCCAATTTATAGAATTTATCTTCCAGAGGACTCTTAGAGATAAGAGCACTCAGAGTAGCATGACAACTAAGTACATCAACTACCACATTTGCCTTTCCTAGATGGTACTGGATGTCCAGGTTGTAGTCATTGATCAGCTCTAACCACCTTCTCTATCAGCAGTTCAACTCCCTATGAGTGTAGATATACTTCAAACTCTGATAATCTATGAAAATCAAGCACTTAATTCCATAAAGATAGTGATGCCAAATTCTTAAGGCGGACACTGCAGTGGCTAATTCTAGATCATGGACATTATAATTTCTTTTGTAAATCTTCAGCTGACGGGAAGCATAGGCAATGGCATTTTCTTCCTACATTAACACAGTTCCCAAGCCTATGCTAGAGGCGTCGGTGTAGACTTGATAGTTCACTCCTTCCTTAGGAAGAACTAGAACGGGGGTAGAGGTAAGCACATCCTTAAGTTCTTGGAATGTTGCTTCATAAGCTGGCGACCATTCAAATGGTACGGCCTTCTAGGTGAGCTTGGTAAGTGGAGAGGCTATCTGGGAGAAACCCTTCACAAACTTTCTATAATAACCGGCTAAGCCTAGGAAGCTTCTAATGTTGGTTACTGATTTAGATTGTACCCATTCTTGGATGGCGCTGGCTTTGTTCTGATCTACCCTGATTCTTTGAGCATCTACTACATGACCCAAGAAGGCAACGGATTCAAGCCAAAATTCACACTTTGAATACTTGGCATACAGTTTGTAGTTTTCTCAGTTCTTCCAATGATGTCCTGAGATGACTTTTGTGTTCCTCCTTCAACTTAGAATATATTAAAATATCATCAATGAACACGATGACAAATTTATCGAGGTATGGTTTCAAGATATGCTGCATTAGGTCCATAAAGATGGAAGGCGCATTTGTCAGTCCAAATGACATCACAAAAAACTCATTGTGACTATATCTAGTTCTAAAAGTAGTCTTTGCTATGTCAGAATCTTCCACCTGCAGCTGGTAGTATCATGATCGCAAGTCGATCTTTGAAAACACTTTTGCTCCGGCCAATTGATCAAATAAATCATCAATACGGGGCAGTAGGTATTTGTTCTTTATAGTTACTTTGTTTAGTTCTCTATAATCAATACACATTCGCATTGACCCATCTTTCTTCTTGACAAATAAAATTGGCGCTCCCCAGGGGGAAGAACTAGGCCTGATAAGACCTTTCTCCAAAAACTCTTGCAATTGCTTGTTCAATTCCTACAATTCTTTAGGCGCCATTCAATAAGGTGCTTTGGAGATTGGTTGGGTTCCTGGAACGATGTCAATTGCAAACTCTACTTCCCGTATAGGTGAATGACCGAGTAGGTCTTCGGGAAAAACATTGGGAATTCACAAATGACGGGATTCTTGGATAGGGGAATGCCTTCCTTCTTCTCTCCTAGTATTGTCACTAGGAAGGCGCTACAACTTTTACTTACTAGCTTCTTGGCATTGATAGCATTGACTAAAGAATCTCTTGTACTAAGGTTCCCAACAAATGACTTAGCTTGTTTACCACCACCAAGAGTGATCTTTTTCTTTTGATAATTGATGATGGCATCATACTGACTTAGCCAATTCATGCCCAAAATAACATTGAAGTTGGCTATTGGCAAGACTACAAGCTTGGCTTCGAATTCTGTTTCTCCAATGGGGACATGTATCTTACAGAATTGACGGGCTTGTAGTTGAGCTCCAGACGGTAGTCCTACGTTTATAGGATTCGGTAGACAATGCAATAAAAAGTTGAGAGACTTTGTCCAGCTCTCAGAAATGAAGGAGTGACTCGCTTCAGTTTTGAATAAGATGTTACAGGGCTTATGATTTCTATAGATTGTACATAATTACGGATGCAGTAATTTACTTAACTACTCAAGCAAGTAATACTAAATAGGTAGATGGGTTTAAAGGTCTGTACCTGACACCACATTATTATCTTCTACATCTTTAGTAGGAGTGAGGCCATAGACTCGTGCTGAACCAGCCTACTGATTATTGTAAGGCTATCGGATAGGCAGCCTCGGAGCATTTGGGCAGGGACAATAGCTGTCTCATGCAATTGAGCAGAAGGAGGATGTGGTAGTGCGGGACGGACTGTTGTAGGCTTCTAGAACGAATCAAAAACTAGTTGGCGCTTAGAGTGATCAATCTGGTCACCATCAATTATATCGGTGTAATTACACCAATAGTAGGAGTGACCTGGCCTCCCGCAGATGAAGCAGTACCCGGTCTTATGGTAGCATCACCCATATAGGTGGGGGCGAGTGCAGCCATCGAAGAGATTTGTTGACAAAGTTCCTGCCTCAAGTTGAGATACCCTAGCTCTCTTAGGGTTTTCATGCTGGGAGGTTGTCATCCCAAAGCTGCGCTTAGGCTTAAATGCCTCGTCGAGCTCAATCATATTGGCGGATTCTAGTAGCTCCGTAAAGTTGGTCGAGCAGTGGGAGATGACTAGCCTTTGGATAGAGGGTCGTAGTTTGCTTTGAAAGTGATGGCATCTATCAGATTCTGTAGGGATGAGGCTAGAGGCTAACATTGCTAGTCGCCAGAATTTAGACTCATAAGCCAAAACTGAACGACTTTCCTACTGCAGCTTAAAAAACTGATTTGCCATTGTATGCCTAGCAGAAGTAGAGATATAATGGGTCTGAAATGCCCCTATGAATTCATCCCAAGAGATGTCTTCCAATTTCTAGTCCACAAACAATGTATGGCAGATGTTGTCCCACCAATATTCTGCCTCACCTTGGAGGAGGTGAGTTGTCAGGCGGATTGCTTAAAAATCCTGGCACTTGATGCTGGTTAGGTTCTTCTCTACCATTTTTATCCAGTTTGCAATGTCAATGGCAGAGAGACTCCCATCAAATGTTGGGGGTCTGAGGCATAGAAAGCTATGGAGCAGTCCATCAGTGGACTGGATGTGGTGTTGAAATGAATAGTGGGGGGTTGTGGTGATTTCAGGAACTGAGCGATTCTGGCTCATTTGTGCTGTGAGCAGTAGTCGCTCCATGCACTTAACCTATCGGGCTTGAACTTTGGCCACCCTCTTGGCCTGCTTGGCCAGGACATCTGCGGCACGTTGAACTTATTCCCAGTACAATTCTACTTATTTTTGGTGGGAATCCACCATCAGTTTGACGGCTTCCAGCAGGGCACTTACCTCGCTGGAGGAACTGTTGGAGTGTGGCACCCCACTCCTAGTCCCATATGATAAGACCCAACGAGTGGTGTGCCACTCCTGGTAGATCCCTCACTTATCATTGTATTAGGTAAGACCTACAATCCATTAGTAAGGTAAGGAAGTGCATTGGATGAACATAAGGATCAGTCACTAAGTTTATATATAGATACAAAGTGTGGAAGTAATAAGAAGTAAGAATTTACATCCATTCACCATAACATCAAGTAAGAGTTAGTAATATATAGCTCATCAAATAATAAAGTACAGAAAGTAAATATAGTCATGAGTACCTGTATTATTATAAAATTTTAATTAAAGCTAAAGAAATGAGATAACTAACTCTCAGCCTCACAAGAATAAAAGACAACTAAATATCTTCTGCTCCAAGCTACTGCGCCTCTTCTATATAATGCTCCTCCTCAGGTACAGAATTCTCAAACTACTCAAGATCTGACATCATCAGTTTCACAATGCCAGGGCCCCAGCTAATAAAAGAAATTTTTTATTAGACAAAATATCTAAGTATATTTTAAACAAGTAATTTATTAGGCATTTATTAATATCACTATTTTTACTCTAAATAAAACGAAGTATTTATCTAGTATGGGAGCAAGTAAGCCCAAAAGGAAATTAGGATTAGTTATAATTGTAATAATTATAACTAAGCAGAAATTGAGGCAAAAGCACACCTCAAGTAAAACAAGGTAGGGCATACGTGTATACTACAGTAGGTAAAAATACTGAAAAGAAAAGTCTAAACCTAAACATATTGATGATCATATGATATATGCTAATTTTAAACATTAATCTAGAAGTGGTACATATAATAAGTAGTAATGTTTAGCATCAAATATATACATCTACTCAAGTACACAGGTAAAACCAAAAATATACATCTAACTGAAATAAAACGCATTAACAACATAGAAAATAGTAAGGTGAATTAAAAAGAATGTATAACTGTCATAACAGAAAGAATTGGCCAATCCATCCTGAAAATGTTCCCATTACCTTAATGGGCTAAGGCAGACATAATATAATAAATTAACATAATATGACTGAAGAGGTAGATAATACTATGCAAATATCTATTAATTATTTTATTTTTATTTCTGTGGATAATTTTAGAAATAGCTGAGGAGTCAAGCACATCTGTAAGACTGAACGGGTCCCAAGCTTAACACACACTCCACAATAAGTAATATTACGCATCCTGATCTCTCCTTTACTCTTACCAATTGGAGTAAATGTGCACCATAATCCCACCATAAACTGAACCTAAATGCAAGTGTTATCCTAATATTATAAGTTTTCATTTTCATGCAATAATGTTTTCTTAAATGATATGTCCAAGGGAAACAAGCACAAAATACAAGGAATGCATGGCACAATAATAAATAGTAAGCAAGGGACTCTACTAAGCATGGTGATATCATTTGTTACTAATTTGACTATTCTAACTATTCAAAGATACTTAAGTTCAAGATCTCTAATTCTTACTATCGAGTATAACTTAGAAGCTCGGCCTTATAAGTTAAAAAGGGAATTAAATTTAATTAGGTTCTAATCTAATTCAATCAAGTACAACTACAGGTTAAGCCAATAAATCACAACATCCTAATTTGATGAATTTAGACGTTCTACCTAAGATCTGATCAAGATCTACTAAACTATAGATTATGGATTAAACACCACAAGATTGGGCTTAATCACATAATTCAAAAAAGATAAGATATAAGATCTAAGCTTTAGTCTAAAGGTGATCTATTGATTTAGGTAAATCCTACTAAATAAATTAAACTTAATAGGATGAATCTCCTATCCTAAATTTAAGAATAAAAGACTAAATAATCAAAATAAGTTAAAAAATCTAGAAACTAATCTAACCAAGGATATATTTATTGAATAACCCACTTATCCAATAAATGAAATCTAACATATGATGTAGTCCTAATCTTAGAAGTAGTCCTAATGTGCGGTGAAAAGATCCGAAGGAAAAGACATAGAGAGATTTTTAGGAATTCTAATAAATTTGACCTAATAGTTAATTTTACTTACTTAGAAGATTCTAACACAACCCTATTACTAGTTTTACTAATTTGGAGGGTAATTTAGGGTTTAAATATGCTTAACCTAAATTATAGGAAAAATGACCATTTTGCTCCTACTAGGGTCCAAAAATCTACTTTTTGAATTAGGGTTTCAAATTGAAATTTCTTACTACCAAATGATTCCTTACTCTCTAACTTGAAGATAGACCGTAAGTACGCTTAATTTGGATAAGAAACGGGTCATATAAGTCTAAACTAAGGTTTTTAACCTAAGGGGGTATTTTAGTTATTTACACCTAATGGAACCTAAATTTTTATGTGGTTTACTTTTGGTTACTATCCAAGGGTTCCATAGAGTTCAAGAACAATGCATTCTGAGATCATATGACTAAGTTATAGCTATTTTGGTTTCTAAGGGCAATTCGGTAATTTTATCAGTCAACGGAGACAAAAATTGAACTTTTTTGTTTGAGGCCCAATTTCAGCAAACTCAGTCTCTATAGCTTTTCTATAGTATACTGAGTGTATTGATAGGGAGTAAATCCAATTTGGACTTCAAATGGTCAAGTTATGGCCTAATTAGAGTTAGGGGTATTTTGATCATTTCTAATTTTTTAAGGTTCAATTCCTAAATATTATTTCAGTTTATTGATGACATTATAATTCTAAGCTAGTTAGAACTTTGAAATTCTGAATTCGGAGATGAATTGACTAAGTTAAGGTCAATTAAAAACTAGGGGCAGTTTGGTCATTTTTATGGTAGGGTCATAAATGTTAATTTTCAAACTAAGCTTCAAATGAAAAAACTAATACATCTATAGTGTTTGGGCTATTCTTCTGAGTATTTTAAGACCCATATTGCTTATGTTTGGACAACTGGGTTAAAAGTTTTGAAGTTTATTTAGGTCCTAAAATGTCACTACGTTATATATACCCCGAATCAAATTTTTGATAAGTGTTATTTTATTCCTTTTATTTTTCTGAGTAAAATGAGACTTATATTTGCTATATTTGAATTATTGTACTAAAATTTATTAAATATCTAAAGTTTTATATAAATTAAATTAAATTAATTTAATTTACTATTCACTTATATAGTTCAAATTAATTTACTAACCTTACTCTTTTTACAACAATAAAATTATTTTTTAATTCAATTTCTATTTACTGATTTTACTTTGACTAATTAATTAATTATTTAACTAAATTAATTAGTTAAAAGTAATTAAATAATGTTAATTATTTTTAATTATTTATTATTAAGATATTTTATTAAGCTAGCTAATTAATTAATTTAGGTAACTATTATTTAATGTTTTTATTTGGGTAATTTAATATATATAATATTAATTTCCCACTTTAAGCTCACTTCTAGTCTTTACTTAATATGGGATAATTGACTAATTAAGTATTAATGATGTAATTATTCTAAAAGATATATGTTTATATATGTGCCTATAATTATATACTGAACTATATTTCTATATATATATAATTATACTTTAATTAGATTTTGATATGACTAATGATTATAATTATATATAACATAATTATTAATTCTCTGCAGGTTGACAGACATTGGGACCCGCCAGAGACACGTGTCTGCTTCGGGTTGGACGTGAGCTTCTGCGGTGGGCCCGCGGTACTGCGGGCAGGGGGCAGACAGGACCTGCGGGTCCCCCGGCCGGCAGGCGCACTGCACGACCCGCCATGCGTCGGGCCGGGGACATGACAGTGTCGAAACGAGGCCTGCGCTCGAGTCACTGCTGATTCAATCGGGTCGCGGGTCGGGTCTGACGTGGATGACACGCAGCGCATCAAGAGGTAGATAATGCATCACAGTGGACCCCATGACTCGTGAACAAGGGACACACGGACCCGTACCAATCCTTGCGGGTTGGGCTTGACCCGACCTGACCCATGGGCTTCGGCTTTATCGCGGCAGGCCCCGTCCTGGCGCGGCTAGGGCTCCGAGTTCGGAGGCGATTTCGGTGACACCCGAGTTCGGCCCACACGACGCCAGCTCGGGTTCGACGAGAAGTAGCTGTCAGTGCTCTCACCGACGGTTAGGACGGCCGGTACCATCAGCAGGGGCTTAACCTAGTTCCCTAGGCTCGACGAAAGGGGGGCATAACGGTAAGTACTGCAGATATCTTAGCAAATTCGAGTGATCAAACTCATTCGAGTTCGATCAGACCTATACATACAATAATCCACCTCATGAAATAAGCATGCAGATCAAATGTATTAAGATTGCTTGAAATGGTAGGGAGGATCAAGTGGTACCTCGTTTGGACGGTGGGGGGCGCTAGGGCTCGGGTAGGCTCGATCCGTGCTCCGACTTTGCAAAAACCCTGAGCCTTATGGTTGGCTAATGTCTGGTAAGGCCTCAGGAGGTCCTGACGAGGCCGAGGACGCTCCAGATTCGCCCGGAGGGGCGTCGTGCGCGCCGCGTGGCGTAGCCCGTGGAGTTTTCGAGGACGAAGACCCGCAACCATCGGATCGATTCGGATCCGACAGATGGATGAGGCGCCGTCTCATCAAACGGCGCTATTCGGGAGATAGACGGCATGGCAATTTTTTTAACGGAGCCGTTAGGATAAATAAATAATAATATTATTTAATTTAAATTACTTAATTTCCTATTTTATTTAAACAATTAAATTGATTTTAGAAATATTCCAAATATTTACCCTTAGCGAATTGAGGGGCGGGGAACGCAACGACAATGTCAAAATTTTGATTCGACGAGTATTTTAATTTTCCAATTTTCAAGGTATTTAAATATTATTAAAATATTCGTCAAAATTTTGAAGACTTCTGATTAGCGCGAAAATATCACCCCTTGCTAATTTTGGGGCAATGAGCGCAATGTTGAAGTTCATTTTGCGATTTTAGGTCAATTTAGATAAGTTAAATTTTAGGATTTCTGGATTTTTCAAAAATCATGTTTTGATCCAATTGACTCCTCATTTAGACTAGACCTTGGATGATGACTCATAATGACTTGATTAGCACTTAGGATCAAGATTATGACTGATATTAGTCCTAATTGACTAAGGTAACAACTTGGGTTGTTACAGGCTCCCCACTTAAGAATGATGTTGTCCTCGACATCACCAAGTGGAAAGAAGAAGGCAAGAATGAAACATGAATTGAATTTGAAAGATTATGATACTTAAGAATAGAATTACCTGAATTCTCGAAGAGTCTAGGATATTTAGCTCACATATCTGACTCCTTCTCCCAAGTGGCTTCATTGCAAGAATGATTCTTCCACTGAACTTTGATCATTTCAATAGCACGATTTCTAAGTTGCTTGCTGTAATAACCCGAGTTGTTACCATAATTGATTAGGACTAATCCTAAGTCTTAAACACAATTATAAGTGCTAATTAGGTCAATTGGAGTCAACCTCTGAGACCTAGTCCAAATCAAGAGTCAAATAGATCGAATCCTAATTTCTAGAAATCCAGAAACCCTAGAAATTGACCTATTTAAATTGTCCTCCGATCGAAAAACGGACACCGCAATTGCGTTCCTTGACCCCAAATTAGCTTGGGGTGAGGTTTTCGTGTCAATCGGAAGTCGTCGGAATTTCAACGAATATTTTAATAATAAAAATACCCGGAAATCAAGGTATCAAAATACTCATCGGATCGAAAATCCGACTTCTCCATTGAATTCATTGACCATAAAATAGCTAGGAAAAACATGTTCAAAATTTCTGGAAAATTAAAAAAAAAAAAATAATAATAATATTTAATTAATTACTTAACGACTGCCGTTAAGTAATTAACGGATCCGTCAACTGTAGCTGACGACGCCGTCTATCTAGATGGTGCCATCTCAGCCGTTGGATCGCGCCCGGATCCAACGGCTGCGGAGCCGTCTTCCTCGACGGCTCCATCCCGCGTGCCACCGGAGCCCTCCCCGGACTCGGCGAGGTCGCTGGCGCGCCTATAAGGCCCCGGCTGATCGACGGGCTCCGGGTTAGCGAAACCGGAGCCCGATTTCCCCGACCCGAGCACGGGCCCCCCCGTCCACCGTCGATCCTGGTATCCCCCTGATCTCGCCCTCCGTTCATCCTTTCGTCATCGCATAGCATGAGTATTGTAGATCTACACTAGGATCGACGATCAACCGGACCTGATCGACCTCGATCAGGTCCGGCTGACTCAGGCCGAGGCTTAAAGCCTCGGGCCAAAGTTACGCGCGGCCCCGAAACCCTAGAACCTAGGGTTACCCTTAGCCGCCGTCTCCGGCCACCTCCGGCGAAGGTCCGCCCACCGGCGTGTAGCCCTCATCGAGGGCTACCGTCGGCCGTGCGGGCTTAGGTGGTCTGACGCTGGGAAGGCCGGCAAAAGCCGTGCCCTAGCCCGGCGCCCTCGGACCATCTCCGCGAAGGAGACAAAGTCCGGGTCGGGCCGGGTCGACCCGAGCCAGCCCGCCCGAGCCGAGTCCGCGTCAGCCGGGTGGGGCCCACCAAGCCACGTGGTGCCTTCTGGCCTGCCACGTGTCCAGTGGAACCCACCAGCCGAAGCCCGTGACCCTTCGGCTTCGGCCGTGGGGCCCCCAGCGCCACGTGGCAGCCAGCCGGCACGCCACGTGTCACGTGGGGGCCCACCGCCTGAGCCCGCGCAGCGGTTCGGCACCCCAGTGGGGCCCACAGTGCCACGTGGAAACTTCTGGGCCCACAACGTGCAAGTGGGACTCACTGCCCGGTCAACCGCGGCGGTTCGGCGCCCCATTGGGCCCGCAGTGCCACGTGGCAGCCTCTAGCAGTGCCACGTGTCAGGTGGGCCCACTGCCCAATCACCCGAGCTGACTCAGCCCCTATGGGGCCACAGTGCCACATGGCAGCCTCTGGCAGTGCCACATGTCTAGTGGGGCCCACTGTTTGTTAATTAAAATATTAATTAAATTACTGTTAGTGTTAATTAATTACTGTTAAGGATTAATTAAGTACAGTTAGTGATTAATTAAATTAGGATTAGTGCTAATTACTTTAAAATAGTAACTTTAATTAATTAAGTATAATTAGAGATTAATTAGGGTTAGTTAATTGTTAATTAAACCATAAATAGTAATTAGAATAATTAATTATTATTAAACAGTAAAGTATAATTAATTATTCTTAATTAAATATTAACAAGTAATTAAGACTAATTAAACAGTGATTAGCACTAATTAGTTTGCTACAGTAAAATATTAATAAATATAATTTAATTAATTAATTAATAGATTAATTAATATTAATTAATTAAGTCTAATTAATCACAGATTAATTAGGGATTAATAATTTCAGAAATTTTATATAAAAACTTTAGGAATGAGCAGTAAAATCATTTAATTTGAATAAATGAACAGTAAAATAATTCAAATTGTATATTTGAATAGTAAATCTTAAAAGTTTAATAACTTTTTGTAGGATGATCCAAACATAGCCAATATAGGTCTTAAAATACTCAGAAAAATGTAAGGAATCAAATAATGTAATGTAAAAATTTATTTTGGGGTACGTATAACGAGGTAGCATTTTAGGATCTCTTTAGGACCCCATAACTTTTTACCTGATTATCGAAATATAGTCAATATGGGTCTTAAAATATTCAAGAGAGCGGCCCCATCATTGTAGTAGTATTAGTTTTCCCATTCGGACATCAGGACAAAGTCAAACCTAGAATTTCTAGTGAAAAATGACCAAAATGCCCCTATACTTCAAACAGCCATAACTTGGTCAAATCAACTCCAAATTCAAAAATTCAAGAAGCTATCTAACCTAGAATTCCAATGTCATCATTATACTGAAATAATATTTAGGATTTGAACCCTAAAAATTAGGTAAATGACCAAACTATCCATGGCTTCATTTTGGTCATAACTTAGACGTACTTACTGTCTATCTTCAAGTCAGACAGTAAGGAATTAGTTGGAAAAGAGAAACCTCAGTTTTGACCCCCAAATCAAAAGTTGACTTTTTGACCCTTAAAGTAGGGGCAAAATAGTCATTTTGCCCTAAAATTGGATTAAGTACCCTTACCCTTTGGATAACATCCCATAATGCCAAGACCAATATTATAATCATCTTAGTAACAATTAAGCAAGTGAAATCAACCCTTAAGTTAGATTCGAGTAGTATCTCTAAGTCTTGAGCACTGCACCTTAAGGATCCTTCCTGAGACTAGGACTAGATCATATGTTAGAGTTCATTCATTGGGTAAATTGGGTTACCCAATGGGTGAAACCTTGGTTTTGTTAGTTTCTAGACTTCCTTTTATTTTACAACTCGTTCTAATTATTTTGTCTTTTAACCCTATATTTAAGGTAGGAGATTCATCCTATTAAGTTTGATTACTTAATATGATTTGCCATAACTAGTAGATCACTAATAGAATAAAACTTGAACTTAGGTCTTAACCTCTTTGGATTATGTGATTAAACCTAAATCTCGTAGTGTTTAATCCATAATCTACAGGTTTAGAAGATATTGATCAGATCTTAGTTAGAACGTCTAAATTCATAAAACTAGGACGTATGATTATTTGATTTAACTCGTAGTCGCCTATTTGATTGAACTAGACTAGAACCTGATCAGTTCTAATCCTTTTTAACTTATAAGGACGAGTTTCCGAGTTACACTCGATAGTAGGAAAACGGTGATCTTAAACTTGTGTAACTTAAAATAGTTAGAATGGTTAAGTAGAAAACAAATAATATCACCATGTTTAGTAGAGTCCCTTTGCTTCTATTTGATATTTTGTTGCTACGCATTCCTTGTACTTTTGTGCCATATTTTCTTGAGCATGTCATACAAGATTTTTAATGCATAAATAAACTGTTAAAAAAATATGGAGACTCCTTAGATTCCTTGTGAAAATATTAAAGTGATTAATGAAAAGATGATAATTATATGAGCTGCCTCTCAGATATTTCCTTGTTTCCTAGCCTCCTTATGTTGCTAGGGGTACACCATTGGTGCCTTAGCCGTACTAGTGTTAAGGTTGCCTTGTATACTTAGTTTACTAGCCTCCTTATGTTGCTAGGGGCATACAGTTGGTGCCTTACCTATACTGGTGCTAAGACTCTTCGTTTGCTTTGTGTGCTTATTTGCCTAGCCTCCTTATGTCACTAGGGGTACACAGTTTTATGACTTAGCCGTGATGGTGCTAAGCTTCTTTGATATTCGATGGGATAGATTAGCTCTTTTCTGTATGGCAGTCGATGCATGGATATTTATATGCAGTTGTGTTATTTTGTTTACTTTTCAGCCTTCTTATTCAGTCAGCTATTTCCTTGTACTGCTTTTTATATATATTTAGGATATTAGAATCTTATTGCTATTTATATGTACCACTGCTGAGTTCGTTTCTTTAATTGGCATGTTTCTTTTGATCACCAGCATGTTTAGGATGTAGCATTTTTCGTACTGCACTTATTTGTTTATGTATATTTATATGCCTTACCTTGTTTAGCTCGCATGTGAGGCATGTCTTAGCCTCTCCTTTGCTTAAGTTATAAATGATGGTTTATAGTTTTCCCTTTTTCTCTTGTATTGACTGCTGCTCCTTTATATATATATATATATATATATATATATATATATATATATATATATGTTGCTTAGATGTTGTTGAATGGTGATATTACTTAACACATATAATAATTCATCAACTTAAAATGTACTTAGACAATTGTCTAACCAGATTTTTCTTTTTTTGGCTGGGGCCCTACATTGTGAAACCGACAATGGTAGACCCTCTTCAGTTAGATGAGCAGGAATTAGGAGTGGAGCCATACCCAGAGGAGGAGCCCGTGGAAGAAGCCATTGTTTAGCTTATATATGTGAGGATGAGTGTATTTGCACTTTCTTTTGTTATTTGAAACTTTAAAGTGATGTAATAATACGGGTACATTGACTGTGTATTGGGATTGTATGCTTATATTCTAAGTTCTATTCTTGCTATTTATACTGTGATGCTTGGATGATTTATATTTCCTTAAATCGCTTCCGCACTCTATACATTTACTTATATAGTGACTGTTAGATTGATTCTGTGTTAATCCTTCCCTAATCAGGTGGATTGTGGAGTCTACCCTAATCAAATGGTAAGTGAGGGGTTAGCCAGAGTGACACCCCACCCTTAACCTAATCCTTTGGCAGATTAAGGGTGCGGGGCGCCACACTTGCGATCACGGACCAAAATTCGAATTGGTTCCTCGGCATATAACAGATCGGGCTGGATCTGAATTTCTGGGAACTACATGAGGTGAGATGGATCTATGCGGCACCTTCTTATAGATGATACATGGAATACATTGTGGACCACTGTAAAGTCATCTGGCAGATTTAATCTATAGGTGGAAGAACCTACTCTGGCTGCTACCTCAAATGGACCAACATAATGGGAGCTGAGTTTCCTTCCCCACTATGTCGAATCTGAAGACTCATTTCATTGGACTAACTTTCTAATAAGTGAAGTCTCCAACTTTAAATTCCAGAGGGCGATGGTGCATATCATGATTTTTACTCTAGCTGTCTAGAGCTGCACGAATGCGCTACTAAATCAACTGAACTTTCTTGTTTGTTTCCTATACTAGTTTAGATCCATACAACTGCACACTGCCTATTTCTGACCACGCCAATGGAGTGCTACACTTTCTATCATACAAGACTTCATATGGAGCCATCTTTATACTAGCTTGAAAGCTGTTGTTATAAGTGAACTCGAACTCCACTAGCCAGAGGTGATCTTCCAAAGATCCAGCAAAATTAAGGATATATAGCCTAAGTAGATCTTCAAGAACTTGATTCACTTGTTCCATCTAACCATCTGTCTACAGATGAAAAGTTATACTCAAAGCTAGGGTTGTGCCTAGATCTTGATGCACAGCTTGCCAGAATTTAGAAGTGAATCGACTGTCTCTATCGGAAACGATTGTCTTGGGAACTCCATATAACCTAACTATCTCTTTGATGTATAGCTTTGCAAGCTTCTCAACCGAGCCTATTTGTCAAATGGGAATGAAACGCACAGATTTGGTCAATCGGTCAATTATGACCCAAATAGCGTCGGCTCCAGATCTTGCACGAGGTAACCCCGTAACAAAATCTATTGATATATCTATCCACTTCCATTCAAGAATGTCAAGTGGGTGAAGTAAGCCACCAGGTCTCTGATGTCAGCCTTGACTAAACTGCAAGCATGGCACTTTGCAATGAACTCAGCCACACTTCTTTTCATTCCTGGTCACCAGAAGGATTACTTCAGGTCTTGATACATCTTTGAGCTTCTAGGATGGATTTGGTATCCGAAGTTATGATTCTCAGTTAGAACTTCTTGGTGCATGGATTTAGGAATCCATAGATGATTTCCTTGATATATAGCACCCTTATGAAATCTGAGATCAGCGTGATGGCCGCTTTTGATAGCTTGTTTAAGATTTAGGTACTCATCATCTTTCATCTGAGTGATAGACACGTCTTTGTGGAATATGGGCTCAACTTTAATCATTGCGAGCATTGCATTCACTTGATCATTATGTGTTGACTTGATATACGGAATTCTTCTTCCAAAGGACTCTTAGAGATGAGAGCGTTCAGAGTAGCATGATGACTCAATGCATCATCTACTACATTTGCCTTTCCTGGATGATACTGGATATCTAGGTCTTAGTTTCTTATCCGTTCTAGCCATCTGCTTTGTCGGCAGTTTAACTCTCTTTAAGTGTATATATACTTCAAACTCTGATGATCTGTGAATATAGAGCACTGAATTCCATATCGATAGTGACGCCAAATTTTTAAGGCGAACACTACAACAGCTATCTCGAGGTCATGTATTGCATAGTTTCTTTCATGTATCTTAAGCTGACGGGATGCATAGGCAATAACCTTTCCTTTAAGCCTATACCAGAGGCCTCAGTATAGACCTGGTAGTTCACACCTTTTTTAAGGAGAACTAGGACTGAGGCAGATGAAAGCGCATCTCTTAGGGCTTGGAATGCTTCTTCACAAGCTGGCGACCACTTAAATGGTACAGCCTTTTGGGTGAGCTTGGTGAGCGGAGAGGCTATCTGGGAGAAGCCCTTCTCAAATTTTATTAATTAATTTTGATTAATTATTTGACTCCCAAAAATTTTCAAATATTCACCCCTAGCTAATTGAGGGGTGAAAAACATAACGGCGAGGTCAGATTTTCAATTCAATGAGTATTTTAATTTTCCAAATTTTGGGGTATTTAAATATTATTAAAATATTCATCAGGACGACTTCCGATTGATACGAAAACATCACTCCTAACTAATTTGGGGGCAATGAGTGAAATGATGGAGTTCGTTTTTCTATCCAAGGTCTATTTAGATAGGTCAAATTCTAGGGTTTTTGGATTTTCCAAGAATTAGGATTCTATCCATATAACTCATAATTTGGACTAGGTCTTGGTGATTGACTCCTAATGACTTGATTAACACTTAGAATCAAAATTAAGATTGAAATTAGTCTTAATTGACTAAGGTAACAACTTGGGTTAATACACTCTATGTTGAGAAGTGAGAAGATCAATGAATCCTAATCCTCTTTGGTTGAAATATTCATAATGTGGCACATTACCTTGCTCCCACCACTTGGATTTTTTTTGGGTTGGGCAGTCTTTATTGAATTGAACTGCCTTACCACAATTATAGTAATCTGGTTTTGCAGTTTTGGGTCTTGATTTTTTTCATCAAAACATAGACATGTTTTTGTTATGTCTTCGTTCTGCATGTCTTCCTTTGATTTTAGCAATCAACCCTGAAGTAGGTGCATCCCTGTGGGATTTCTTCTACACCTCTTCATTTAACACAATATGAAAATGATGGGCAGCTATTCAGTGACTGAATATCTGAATGGGTTCAATACTTTGACAAGCCAGTTGAGTTCGGTTGGCATTAAGTTTGATGACGAGGTCCAAACTCTATTGTTCCTCTCATCATTGCCAGATAGTTGGGATGGGCCGGCTACAGTCATCAATCATTTGTCAGGAAATGCGTCATTGAAATTCAACGATATTATCAGGCTTGTGTTGAACACTTTTCCAGAATGCAAAGTTCATGCCATTGAACTTCTCAATCTTGTGTCTTATCTCATTGGTCATTGCTCCCACTCAAATAATAAACCCTAAAATTAACAAGAAACCTATCGCTTTGATACCACTTGTTATAGTAAAATTGAGCTCACTACAGTAGAAGCAATTTGTGCTCAAAGAGAATTGAGGTTTTAAATGGCTACCAAGTAATATATGAAATTGCAAACACAGCAAGATAAAGATCACAGCACATGCATGCATCAAAACCACAAGCATATCCAAAGATAAAGATTTACATGGAAAACCCAAGAATGGGAAAAACTACGGAGTCACACCACACATAAATTTACACCATGTAAAATAAAGAATTCAGAATTATAAAGAGCTTCACCTTCTTAAGGAGCACTTGCTATTACTCTAGGATAAAGGAAAAGAGAAGCTGCCACCACCTAGTTAAGGATTTCTTCACATGTAGGAGCATCCTTGCACATCTCTTCCATAGGGTTCTCCGCTGTAATCACCTCCAAAAATAGCCAAAACCCTCTCAATCACATATGCCAACCTTGGAAACTCCTCCTTAAGTATTTCTTAAGTACTCAGCTATATTTTGGGCTCCAAATGGACCTAAATACCCATCAAATAGCTTAGGGTAAAATTTGAACTCGAGCTAAAATATGTCAGGCACTATGGTGCTGTGGCACCCTAACCCTTAATCCACAAGATTAAGTTAAGGGATCGTGTGTCACTCTAGCTAACCCTTCACTTACAATTAGATTAGGATGAAATCCACAATCCACCTAATAAGGGATGGAGTGAGCATAGAATCAAACATTCAGTCACTATCTAAGTAAACATACAGAGTGCGGAAGTGGTTTACAATATAAAACATCCAAGCATCACAACATAAGTATAAAGAAATATATCTCAGAATATAAGCATATAATCTAAATACGCAGTCATAAGTACATGTATTATTACATCAATTTAAGTTCCAAATGATAAAAATAAAGTGCACTCATCCTCACTTATAATGGAAAGACTAAATAGCTGCTTCTTCCACAGGCTCCTCCTCCGGATATGGCTCCACACCAAGATCCTGATCGTCCAACTGAAGAGGATCTGCCATTGTCAGTTTCACAATGTAGGGCCCTAGCCAAAAAAAAAGTAAAAATCTTGTATTAGACAATTGTCTAAGTATATTTTAAGCTGATAAGTTTTATATGTGTTTTGTAATATTACCATCTTACAATTTCTAAGCAACAATTATATAAGGGAGCAACAAGCAATACAAAAGGAAGGAAAAGCTATAAACTATCATTTATAACTTAAGCAAAAAGAGAGGCTAAGACATGCCTCAATTGCAAGCTAAACAAGGTAAGGCATAAATGTAGATAATCAAACAAGTACTATAAGAGAAATACTACATCCTAAACATACTGGTGATCAAAAAAAATATGCCAATTAAAATAAAATAACTCAGCAGTGATACATATAAATAATAGCAAGGTTCTAACATCCTAAATATATAAGCAATACAGAGAAATAGCTGACTGAATAAAAATGTTGAAAAGTAAACAAAACATCATAACTGCATATATATAAATGTCCGTGTACCAACTGCCATACAAAATAGAGCTAATCTAGCCCATATAATATCATAGGATCTTAGCACTATCACGGCTAAGTCACAAAATTGTGTACCCCTAGTGACATAAGAAGGCTAGGCAACTAAGCACATAAAGTAATCGTAGGATCTTAGCACCAGTACGGCTAAGGCACCAATGGTGTACCCCTAACGATATAAGGAGGCTAGGCACTAGGCACACAATAAAACAAGTCCTTCCCCTAGTGTCATAAGGAGACTAGGCAATAAGGACATATCTGAGAGGCAGCTCAACTATATATAACTAATATCTTTTCATTAATCACTTTAATGTTTTCATAAGGAATCTAAGGAGTCTCCATATTTTATTAACATTTTATTTATTTATCAAAAGTCTTATATGATATGCTCAAGGAAATAAGGTACAAAAATCAAGGAATGCGTAGCAACAATCATCAAAATAAGCAATGGACTCTACTAAACATGGTGATATCATTTGTTTTTTACTTAACCATTCTAACTATTCCAAGTTACACAAGTTCAGGATCACAGTTTTCCTACTATCGAGTGTAACTTAGACATTTATCCTTATAAGTTAAAAGAATTAGAACTGATCAAGTTCTAATCTCGTTCAATCAGATAGATGACTATGAGTTGAATCAATGAATCATACCTTCTAGTTTTGTGAATTTAGACGTTATAACTAAGATCTGATCAAGATCTTCTAAACCTATAGATTATGGATTAAATACTACAAGAATTAGGTTCAATCACATAATCCGAGATGGGTAAGACTAAGTTCTAAGTTTTATTCTACAAGTGCTCTACTAGTTAAGACAAATTCTATTAAGTAATCAAGCTTAATAGGATGAATCTCCTATCTTAAAACTAAAGTTAAAAGACAAAATAATCAAAATAAGTTGTAAAATAAAAGAAAAGTCTATAAACTAATAAAACTAAGGTTCCACCCATTGAGTAACCCATTTACCCAATGAATGAACTCTAATCTATGATCTAGTCATAGTCTCAAGAATAGTCCTTATGTGAGGTGTAGTTTTTAAGACTTAGGAAAATCCTAGAATCTAACCTAATAGTTGATTTCACTCACTTAAATGTCACTAAGATCTTTATAATATTGGTTTACGAGTTTTGAAATGTAAACTAGAGGTTAAGAGTACTTGGTCCAATTTTAAGGCAAAATGACTATTTTGCCCCTACTTTAAGAGTCAAAAAGTCAACTTTTGGTTTAAGGGTCCAAATTGAAGTTTCTTAGTTTCAAAATATTTCTTATTGTCTAACTTGAAAATAGATAGAGAGTATATCCGATTTGGACTTCAAATGGTCAAGTTATGACCAAAATGAGGCCAGGGGTATTTTGGTCTTTTATCTAAACTTCTAGGGTTCAGATCCTAAATAATGTTTCTATTTATTAATGACATTGAAATTTTAAACTAACTAGCATCTTGAATTTTTGAATTTGGAGTTGATTTGACCAAGTTATGGTCATTTGAATTCCAAGGGCATTTTGGTCATTTTTCACTAAGAGTTCTAGGGTTATCTTTTTGTCCTGAGCATTTTAAAACTCATATTGACTATGTTCTGATAACTAGGTAAGAAGTTATGGGGTCCTAACGAGGTCCTAAAATGCTACCTCGTTATGCATACCCCGAAATTAATTTTTATATTATGCCATTTGATTATTTTTTTGAGTATTTTAAGACCTATATTTGCTATGTTTGGATCATCCTACAAGAAGTCATTAAACTTTTAAGTTTTACTATTCAAAAATGTAATTTGTATTATTTTACTATTCATTTATTCAATTTGAATTAATTTACTATTCATTCCTAAAGTTATATATATATACATATTTGATAATTATTTAATCTATCATTAATTAGTATTTAATTATTAATTAATATTAATTAATCCATTAAATAATTAAGGCTTAATTATATATTATTATTATTTTATTGCAAAAAAGTAATTAAGCTTAATTACATGTTAATTAATCTTAACTACTCGTTAATACTTGGTTAGTAATAATTAATTATAGATTTATTATTTAATTATAATTAATTATTCTAATTACTGTTAATAGCTAATTATTATTAGAATGATCTTAATTATCTCCTAATTATTAATTACAGAAATTTAATTATGAGATTATTGTTGGAAAGTCATTAACACTAATCCTAATTAATTAGCCACTAACTGTAATTAATTAGGTTAGCAGTAATTAATTTATTTTAATTATTGACAGTGTGCCCAACTTATGACACGTGGCAGCTGCTGATTGGGCGTTGCACTGTGTCTGGGCCCCACTGTACATGTGGCACGCTCAGTGGCTGCCACGTGGCACTGTGGGCCCCACAAGGAAGCCGAAGAGGCTCGGGTGACCGAGCTCGGGTGACCGAGCAGTGGGCCCCCACCTGACACGTGGCACTGCCAGAGGCGGCCACGTGACACTGTGGGACCCACAGGGGAGTCGAAGAGGCGCTGAGTCTCGGGCAGTGGGTCCCACCTGACACGTGGCGAGTCTAGGGCTACCACGTGGCACTGTGGGCCCCACTGTCGAAGCTGAAGAGCCGCGGGCTCGAGTTGTGGGCCCCACCTGACACGTGGCGCGCCAGGTGGCTGCCACGTGGAGCAGTGGGCCCCACGGCCAAAGCCGAAGGGACGCGGCACAGTCAATGGGTCCCACATGACACATGGCGGGCCAGAATGGCACCACGTGGCGTTGTGGGCCCCACTTGGGCTTACGCTGACCCGGCTCGGTTCACGTCGGGCTCGAGTCGACCTGGCCCGGCCCGGACTTCGTCTCCCTCGCGAAGCGTCCCAACGGCGCTGGGCTAAGGCACGGCTTTTGCCGGCCTTCCCAGCTCTGGACCACCTCGGCCCGCACGGCCGATGGTAGCCCTCGTCGAGACCTACACGTCGGTGGGTGGACCTTCGCCGGAGGTGGCCAGAGTCGCCGGCAAAACGCAACCCTAGGTCCTAGGGTTCGGCATCGGGATCCCTAACTGTTTCTACGGTGGATCCCGAGCCAAATCCGTTAGATCGGGTTGGATTGAGCTCGATCGAACCGGTTGATCGTCGATCTGTGGCATGCAATAACATATCGAGGTGTTGGATTAAAAATCGCGTGAGTAAAAAGGGAGGATCAAAGGTACCTAATCGACGGCTCGCAGGATCCGGACGGCTCAGCTCGGGTTCGCTCGATTCGGGCTCGGGTTTCACAAACCCGGAGCCCAGAGCTTGGTCGAGGCCTTATAAGACCTCAGGCGACCTCGCCGAGGCTAGGGAGGCGCCGGATTGGCCCGGAGGGCGGCGGGCGCGCCGCGTGGCGCTCGGGACGGATCTGTCAATCGAAGGCTCCATAGCCGTTGGATCTGGATAAAATCCAACGGCTGCGAGGGCGCCGTCTGATCAGACGGCGCCGTCGGCTACAGTTGACGGCAGGGTTAAGTAATTAATGACGCCGTTAAGTAATTAATTAAAAAAAAATTTCTACAAAATTTTGAACATATTTTTCCTAGCTATTTGAGAAGTGAGGAACGCAGCGGCGAGGTCAGATTTTTGATCCGACGAGTATTTTGATTCCTTGATTTCCGGGGCATTTAAATTATTATTAAAATATTCGTCGAAATTTCGACGACTTCACCCCAAGCTAATTTGGGGTCAATGAACGCAATGGCGGTGTACATTTTCCAATCCGAGGTCAATTTAGATAGGTCAAATTCTAGGGTTTCTGGATTTCCCAAAAATTGAGATTCGATCTATTTGACCCCTGATTTGAACTAGGTCTTAGAGGTTGACTCCAGTTGACCTAATTAGCACTTATAATTATATTTAAGACTAAGATTAGTACTAATTAACTAAGGTAACAACTTGGGTTGTTACAGGTGCACTGTAGCGCCCAAGCCTCTGGTAGCCAAATATCAGTGCGCTCTATATGCCCTGCTATTGGGTGCTTTACCGCTAAGGCATGCTACATCGCATGTCGAGATGCACTAAAGCGCTCTACTTTTGAGATGCCTATCACCGGGGAGCGCTGTATCGCCCCAGTCTTTGTCTACTTTTGTTGGGGTGTGCTATGACATGCTACATCGCTTTAGCCTCTGGACTCAATCAGCTAGGGTACACAGCAGTGCCCTAGTTTTGGGCTACTAGCTGCCATAACGTGCTACGACACCTTCCTCTCAGGTGCTGGGCGCCCTGGAGCGCTACAGCATGTTGTGGCTCCTATGCTACATTCAAACTTCAAACTTTGTTCAAAATCACCTCAGACCCAACCTAAAGCTCACCAGAGCTCCATTAGCATCTCCATGATGATATGAATGGTCTCCACAACATAATAGATTTCTCCATAGGAAGTCTTAGCCAACCATTGCCAACACATAAGAAACATCTCCATAATATTTTCTTATATATTCAGGCAACACTCTGACTCTAAATAATCCAAAATATCCTTCAAATCACTTAAGGTGATGCCTAAATTAGATTAGAAATATGTGTGGCGCCACGGCGCACTGTAGTGCACATGTCTCAGGCACGCAGGCATTAGGGGGCGTTTAATGCGCTCATGCCTCAGGTAGGCTGGTGCTAGGGTGCGCCATAGCACCCCAGCCTCTGGCTAGTCTGGCATTGGGGTGCCCTACATCTCCCCATTCTCTTGCTGGTTGGGCGCCCTGGTGTGCTACAAGGCACCACGACGCACTATGGTGCCTCGGTCTTTGGCTAGTTTATGGATGTTGGTTTCCATGGTGCGCTATGGAGAGCTGCAAAGTCTTGACCTTGGAACCTCCTAGAAGTTCATCAGAGCTTCATTAGCACCTCCACAATGATCTAAATGGTCTTCACATTCCAACAATCAAATTTATGATATGTGGTTTCATCCTATACAAAAGCTTGGTTACTGATGTAGCTCTCTCTTACTTGATAGCGTCATTCTCAAACTATTTGTAAATGTATGACCCATTATGAATAAGAACCCTTGTTAAATCAATTTTAAACAAATAAGACTTAATTAAAGAGGTGTCATCAAAATACAAATGTAATAGAGTTTTAAAATTTTTCACTAGCCTACTAATTAGTAAATTGAAAAATGTATCTTTCCTTATCTTTAAAGCACGAGCTACAATACAATAAATATGTGTTATCAGTGTGGTTGACCTATCAACAATGTTAACCAATTAAGGGCACATTAGAAAATTGAGGAACAAGTGATTCTAAAGAATGAGCCAAGCAAGAAATTGAGAATGAATACAACCTATAACACTTATAAAGTAAGTGTTACCATAGGGAAAACATCTACAACTAGTGTGGTAGTCCAAGGCATCTTTTATGACAATGTCATGCCACAAAGATCATGGGAGGAGACACATTAAAAGAGAAGAGCTAAATTGAGGGGAGAAGGCAATATTGGGAGCTCTAACTCTAACTAGAGATAGTCATCTCACCATGGAAATCGTTCAGGAGAACTCTAATATATCGTTTATCCCTTAAATTTTATAGATTTTTAATGCACTATGTAAATTTATCTCTGAAGTTTGTAGTTAGTTTATGTTAAAGTATGATCAAACTACTAAAACAAGCCTTAGAATATATTGAGAAAGTAAAGGATGGTAATCATCAATGGAGATAAACTAATGAGTTAATAAACACAACTCAATGTCCCTTTAAAAGAGCTCAATGAATTGTTGCTTGATTTATGCCATAAAATTTAAGAATCACTAGATGTAATAGTCATTCAACTTATCATGACATTTGAGAAGATCACTATAAATTTTAAAATGCCATACTATTTTCTAGAACTTGCAAGAGAGTCGAGAAATACTATGAGTTTACAGTTCCCTTAAGCAATAAACTATATGTTGCCATTCAAAGTATTGACATAATAAAAGGCATGGACTGGCTAAGTTGCCACAGTTCTCAAATATACAAATCCTAGAAGAGGGTTACCTTATCAATAAAGAACAAACTTGAAAATTTTAAAACAAAATTATAAATCACTTATAAGGACATTGGATAAGTACAAATATTTGGATATACACTAAAATGACCCACCTAGGCAGTTAAGTGCCCCAAGGATTAACATTTGTCATGGTCAATTGAACGTCTGAGAATAATTTGCATATATATATATATATATATCTAATCAAGGTGATAAAATCCTAAAAATTATTGAGGTTGAGCAAGATTATGTGGAAGAAAGAAAAATATATACCTAAGCCAAATCCAATTTTATTTGACTGATTAAGTAGTTTGGAACACTCCAATCCATTAATCTTATAACTGATAATGTCGGGGTTGATATTCATTTTAAGTGTGAGAGTCTAAAATAGCATTAAGTTGTTATTGGGCTAATTAGATATAAGCGTATATCAATTATATAGTAATAAATTAAAATTCTCTTACTTAAGATAATTAAAAAAAAAGGGCTATATGATGGGAAGGAAATGTACCAAAGGTTGAGTAGATGCATGAGAAAAAGTGGAAAATTTTTCAAAATTTTTCTAAAGTGAAATATTTTATTTAAATTAAGTAAATTTCTTGGAAAATTATCTAAAATTAAATTAGTAGGAAAAAATAAGTTTTCTATATATTTGATATCCCAATATTAAAATACATAAAGTGGTAAGAAGTTCATACTTTTTTTAGCTAACATTAGCAAAGCTTACACAATAAAATTGGAATTTATTTAATTAAAATTCTATGATGTAAAAATCATTATATTTGATTAAAATCATTTATATAATTGTAGTAAGGATCTAGGAAGCCAAATCAATATATTGATTTGATGGAGGTTGATTAAACAAAATAGCAAGGATCTAGGAAGGTAAATCTTTCGTCTGATCGGATTGAGTTTTAATAAAATAGTGGATGGGATCTAAGCTGTCAAATCGAGTCTCTAATATGACAACCACAATTTAAAAAAACCCAAAATCATATAAACCATTGAATTATATCTTATGGTTGGAAATAGTTATTTAAAATATGGTTTCAATCATAACTGTTAAATCCTTTCTTAAGAATCAATGGTTGCTATAATTCAAAAGTGTAGGTGAGATCTTGCCATTGTGTTAATTAATAGTTTTAATCTAATGGTTGAGGATGACCAATACTATACATCATCCTTGCCATGAATTTTTGAAAGTGCATTAGTTAGCAACCACAAGATATTGAGCTTCCTAGTGTTCCTCAACGAAGTTTGTTGAGATTCTTGCTTTCTTAGTGGATTTGATTGCCTTTGTGTGGCCTCAAGCAACTAATTATAGGATTAAGTGGAACCATAATCCCTTAAATATTTTGTAAAATCTCCAACCCTATTCCATCTATGTCACCATTATGGCAAGTAATCGAGCTAAATTGATCACTATTTAAACCCGAGAAAAGTTTAAAACCTTTTTAGCTAATCTTTAGATCTTAATAGCATTAATTCACTCTACATTCTTGTAATAGCCTTAGTGTTGTTACCTATCAATTAGTGAACTAATTAACTTTAATCCTTTTCCATTAGTCTTATAAAGTATTAGGAGTCTTCATTTCAATTTTCTTACGATTTGAGGATTATTTGATAATTTCTAACATTTCCTAATTTTCTGATAATTTTAAGAATGCCTAATTTTTTTAGATCTTAGAATAAAAAACGGAGTCCACCATTGGACTCACCACACCCAAATTAGCTAGGGGTGATATTTTGAAGGTGTTTGAAAGTCATCGAATTTTTCTCGAATATTTTAATAATATTTAATTACCCAAGAAATTAAGATAATTAAATTAACCTCCGATCGAAAATTTGATTTCATTTTTTTTGTTCACCACACCTCATTTAGGTAAGAGTGAATTTTTGGAATTTTTCGGAGTGCGTTTGGTTATTTAATTTTAATTAATAAAATATGCTTAATTAATTATTTAAATAATGTAAGTAAAATAATTAATATAAATATTAAATTATTCAATCCATCGGCTGTTTAATTAAAGGCGCACATCCGATGTGAAATGCATAGCACGGGACAGCGGTCCCGTGCGATCCAAGCCGTTGCGCAGTTATGAACGAGATTAGATGATCTCTATTAACCAAACCGCAGAGCTCAATCTGGCTGTTCGATCAGAAGATCGAACGGGCGGCTAGGATCCTTCCACTATACATCTCCTTCCCGCATGATCAGAGGCATCAGATGGACTGTCTAGAGGTTCTAGCTGAACCGCCGATTCGTTTTATCCTCCAAGGCATCCTTTATCTCCCCATTTGGCTTATCTCTTGCTTGCGGAGCTACTAGAGGATGCTAAGGAGCTGTATGCTGAAGGTGGAGGAGTGAATTCATTCGACAACCTCTCGTTCCTCAATTGGAAGTTTTGTGGTGCAAGTTACCGACTCCCACTTCTCGTTTTCATTCAATGAGTCATTTTTTAGAAAGTATAATCCCTTATTTAAATCAATTGCTATCCCATTACGATCCAGCTCGATATCGAGCGATGAAATTACCCATTTAATTTTAGGGTTTCCATTGGGTCCACCTTTAGGACCCTAGGGCATCATCTGGTAAGCTATCCCATTGACATCGTAGGTCGATTCGAGGTTCATTAGGTTTGCCTCAATATTTGCTTCACGCCGGTATGCGGTCCATCTCGAGACACCCTCTGAATCGGCCATATCCTAAAACCCTAGCCGCACTCAAATGTTCCTCTTTCGGGATGATACGGTTTGAACCGGCATTGTCACGGTCTGGATACTTTTATTGACCGGGCCAGACCATTTGTTTGGAACCGCGTAAAAACGCGGATCCATCTTTGATTCCGGGGAGACACGCGTCGCTCTCTGGAGCTGACGCGTGTCTAAATGTCATGCTCAGATTCTGTGCAAGCCGCCTCCCCGAATTTTGTAAAATATGGATTTTCATGTTATAAAATTTCATGCCATCAATTTCTGTGCCATTTATTTATGTGTATTATTAATCAGATGAATTAATCATTAATTGGTAATTAATAAATGTAGTTTTAATTCTTTTATAACTTTAAAAAAAATTAACCAAACTATATGATGTTATATATCATTTCAACTGCAAAAACACGTAGAATAATAATATGCAATTAAATTTATGTTTTGATAAATATTTTAATTAGTCAATATTGAAGATTAATTAATTAATTACAAATTTAACTTTATCATTTCATGTAAATTATTTGATCATTAAATGTCCAAATTTAATGATCAAATAGTCCATTTCACTCACAAAAATGTGAGGAATAATATTATAAAATCAAATTTAAGAGTTGAACCATAATTTTCTTAATCACTTTTTAACCCTAATTAAGAGTTCCGAAAATCCTAAATTTCAAATGTTGTGCAAAATTGACCTACTAAGTGTCATTTTTCTCCTTGTGAAATAAGGATTTCAAATATATATATATATATATTATTTCTATTGGACAACAATTTGTGATTTTAGGTTTTTGACTCTTAATTAGTGTTATTATGATAAATCCTAATTTCCTAGATAACATGTTTTATGTTTTATAAAACCCTAGGATAGCTAACATATCACAATTATTATTCCCCATGTCAAATTAGATTACTTTTATTTAAGCTTAGTTCTCATTTTCTAATTATGTGAATCAATTGCAAATTGTTTGATTCACCTTTCAACCATATGGTAGAAACCCTATGATTTATTTAAGAATATGAATTGTAGTTGATCCCTAGGACTATTTATCACATCCATTAAGAGTAGTTAACCTTAATGCCTTTGTAATTATAGATTATTGAATCAACTAGGATTAGCTTTTAGTAACTAGATTAGAGCCTAATTTATTCATCCTAATCCTTAATGTCTTTTCATGAATCCTGTAAGAGCTAGAAATAGGAACCCTAATTCACTTAGGGTAGTTTAAGAATCCTACTGATTTCCTTAGACTTTAGCTATTATGGTACTTAGAACTTGTAGTTCTTAAATCCCATCATACAATTACTTTGAAACTTTCATTTTATTATGACCTTGCTAGATTAGCACTTGATTGAATAGATCCTTCAAACTCCAACCTAACTAGAGAGGTTTAGTTAATTAAACCTTAACATTTATTTCCTTTAGGTTTGATAATTTCATAACATTAATCCTTTCATACTAGTCACCTAAGCTATGATTAGTTAAATTATTTGAATCTTATGGTTTAAGACTAGATTAGAACTAGTTTCTATTTATATCAAGTATACTTATAATTTTTTTTGTCATATCATAATAAATGAATTAAAACTACTATTTTCAAAACCCCAACTACTACTATTACTTACAATCAACTTGAGATAAATATTTCAAAGTTAATTGGGAGCTTAATTAGCTCCAATCATTAAGTAAATTATTAAAATTAGATAATTTGGATATCACTTAGTTGCAATTATTGAATTTTCCTTGAATATATGCTTAGCTTTGAGCCTTATTCATTTGAATCATTCATATAAGACTTTGTGCATAAATATTACTTTTACTTTTACAACTATAGGGTTTGTTAATTGAAGTAGCAAAGGGCAGGCTAAATTGGAGAAATAAAGAAACCTCATAATCTTAGAGGGTGAATATGAGTGCAAGTTACATTTGAAACCCTGTTTTCCTTTACCGGTTAGGCAGACATGCATAACTCCTCGCTCCATTCTGTAAGTCTGTGCAAAATGAGAAATTCCCTATAATAATTTCAATTTAATAATATGTGAGTTCTCCTACAATCTTATTGATTATGAAGACTCATCATAGCTTTTAAGCTATGTTACCTTACATAATCCTAGGGTATGTGTATCTTAGACCAAGAGGTTAAGATTTTCCTCAATATCCATACTTTGCATTTTCATATTTAGTACTGTACTTTTCTTATTTATAGTTCTTTTAGAATGACAGTGAATGTTGTATAATTCCATTTATAATACTTCAGTGTTTCTTTTATTTACCCAGCATAAATTCATTGAACATACACATGCTATGTTTCTTTTACTTTCATATGCACATTAGTTCTTTTATAACCTATCTAGGATGCCTTTATCCTTATTTTAATTACAGGCTAGAATGTATTTCAAGTAAGTAATCTTACTCCTTTTTACTTTCCTTACTTACTTTTCCCTTCTTATACTTACATGCTTAGTTGTGAACCCTAGCTTATGCTTATGTTGTAATTGATATAGCCAGAATTTGTAGCAAAAATATAGTGTTTAAACATTCATATCATCATATATTTCTCTATACTTTGAGTAGAAAATGATGCTTTTTTAGGTAAATGAAGAAAACAAATAGTATGGGCTGATTCATCAAATTTTGGATTAAAACCATCGTAGCGTGCCATGGCGCACTGCAGCACGCCATGGTGACCCATTAAGAACACCTTACCTAGAAGCAGAACTGCAGACCTAAAGCAAGACCGCCGCGGCGCGCCACAGTGTCATTTCTCGAGAATTAATTAAAACCATATAAATAAGTAATTGAACAGTATCCTGCAAAATTTATCCGCTGTAGCGCGCCGCAGCGCACCACAGTGGGTAAGTTTTTATTTTATAGAACTTTATTTGAAGTAATTGAACAGTATCCTGCAAAATTTATCTGCTGTAGTGCACCGCAGCGCGCGACAGCGCGCCACCGTGCGCCACAGCAGGTAAATTTTCATTTTATTGAACTATAGTTGAACTAATTAAATAGTGATCTTGCAAATTTATCCGCTGTAGCGTGCCATAGCGCGCCATAGAGGGTAAATATTTATTTTATAAAACTATATTTGAACAAATTGAATAGTGATCTTGCAAAATTTAACTGCTGTAGCGCACCATGACGGGTAAATTTTTATTTTATAAAACTATAGTTAAACTAATTGAACAGTGATCCCGCAAATTTATTCACTGTAGCGCACTGTAGCGTGCCACAGCGTACGCTGCAGCGGTCAAATGTAGAAAAGATTAACTTATATGCAGGAAAAGTGTTTGGAGCACTGTTGCTACAGCGCATTACAGTGGAATAGAATTTTAAATGCGGATGCCGCAGCACTCCTCACCGAAACTGTATTTGAAATGCTACTGCCGCAACGTGCCACAGTGGGCTACAGCGAGCCACAGAGCACTACAGTGTGCCACAGTGCGCTACATCATGCCATAGCGCGCCGCTACGGATGGCCCAGAATTTCTAAAAATAGCAATTAAGAAGCATGGGGAAGGCCATAAAAATGTGACCTTTGGTCTTCCCCAGCCTCTTAAAAAATTGATAAATTAAATCCCTGCTGAATCCCAACAAGTTTAAATAGATGAAAACATTAAAATGGATTAGACTTAAGTCAAGGAAGAGGAAAGATCACATATTAAGAGCTTCAAGATTGAGTGCATCCCTATTTAAGGGCCAATCCCAGACTTTGAAAGGGTTCCAACCTTTACTACTCAAAAGACTAAGAGAAAGGCTGCAGGAAGAGAAAGAAGAATAGCTCCCCAAGGGGATGAGAGGACCAAGAATAGGAAGGAAGAAAAGAAAGCAAGGAACGAAGGATGGAGCTTTAAGAGGACAGTGCAGGAAAAGTAAAGAGCACCCCAGAAAACCTCTGGGTGATTCCTTGTATTTTACATAAACTCTCTTGATTAATTTCTTACCGTGAACTGATGGTGATGTTCACTTTTCTTTGCATGTATATTCATTCTTGCTTAGTAATAGAAGGCTAAAAATCCCTTGGAGAGGGTTGAGATGTAGTTGTAGAATTATGTAAAGGAAAAATTGATGTATGATGATATTGCTTAATTGCAATGAAAAATTGTTCGTTGTATTCTTAATTTTAATATTGAATGAAAGCTTGGATGAACTAAATTCTTATTTATTTTAATTAAAAGAGCTTGTGTTTCAATGCTCATCAATTGAGTAAGAGCAAGAAAGGTAGTGCGAGTAGAGCTGAGAATTACATGACAAAATTCTCAAAGCTCACTTGCACCCTCCCTTAGTAGCTCTCCCAAAAGATTGATGCTTGAGAACCAAGTTCTCCATTAACTTTGCTCTGCTGCTCAGCAAAGTAGAAGGGATGAGAGGACATTTGGGAACTTCAATGGATGATGTGTCATAATCCATTGACCCAATACATCCTCCCATCTAGCTAAACTACGTGTGAAACGCATGATGCATTGTAAATGGAATCTTGCTTCTGAGATCATTATAATTAAAAGATGTTTTTGGTAATCTAGATGTAGGGAATCAAAATCTAATAAATAGAATCATATCTCATAAGAGTTTATGTGCTAAGGAGGAACCCAAATGGAGTTCTCTTTATGTACTAACTTGAACCCAATGTACTTAGAGGATACTTTAATTCCAAATGGTGTTCAGTTGATTTAATTAAGCAATTAAATTGAACATATGCATTCAAACAATGAAGTCATATAACCAACTCTTGCATATATTACAACAAAATCTCAACTCTCTCCTTTTTAATCAAATCCTATCTTTAGTCAAGTCTTGTGTATTGCTAATTAGGATCTAATAAAAATCAACCAAAATTGCAATCTAAACATTAGTGAAAGAAAATACAACTTGGTATCAAAACAACCATTCCCTGAGATTCGATAAATCCCGGAAGCTAAACTTTCCACTTATTACTTCAGACCACGTACACTTGCATGCAAATGCAGACGTGTATTTCCGTCTGTCAAGTTTTTGGCGCCGTTGCCGGGGATCGGTTTTCATTTTGTATCAAGTATAATTCTCTAGTAACTAGTGATTTAGAACTAATTAACTTGTGCATATTTTTACATAATTATAATTAATTTTTTTATTTGCTTGCTTGAGAAAAAGTAGAAGAATTTTCTAAAAAGAACTTATGCTGAATTTTATTGCATACTATCGTATTGAATTTTATGCTGTTGTTTGTGTTGAATATTGATTGCTGAACTTGTTCTAGCTAGTTACCCCTAAATTGCATGAGTAGGAGAAATCTTACGGAGTTCTTTTATGATCCCGAAATCGATAGAACTTATTTGAGAGCTAGGAGAGAACAAATCATTTTAAACCAACAAAATGCCAAATAGAAGGCTTAGATATGAACCCAGCAGAACCTATGGTAAATGCTAGGAGAAGATTGCTGAGAGAATACACACTTCTCACGGTAGAAGGAGTTCAAAATACTATTGTTAGACCTCCTATATAAGCAAATAATTTTGAGATAAAACCATCCACTTTGAACATGATCCAAAATAATCAATTTAGTGGGATGGCATCGAATGACCCGAATGCACATATTTCAACTTTTATGGAAATATGTGACACATTCCAATTTAATGGGGTATTCGATGATGCCTTAAGATTGAGATTATTCCCATTCTCGCTGAGGGATCAAGCTAAAGTTTGGCTCAGTTCTCTACCCGGTGAGTCTAAAAGGATGTGGGATGACTTGGCAAGGAAATTCCTAGCCAAGTATTTTCCACCTGCCAAGACTGCCAGGCTGAGAAATGAAATTTCAAACTTCTCTCAGCAGCATGGTGAGAACTTGTATGATGGTTGGGAATGTTTTAAGGCTTGCTTAAGGTGTTGCCCACATCATGGGTTTCCTTTGTGGATGCAAGTGTAGACTTTTTACAATGGATTAAACGCACCACAAGGACCCTCATAGATGCAGCCACATGAGGATCATTAAGTAGTAAAACTCTCAAGGAGGCCTTTGATCTCCTTGAGAAAATGGCTAACAACGCATACTAATGGCCGACTGAGCGGCTAAACTCTACCAAAAAGGAGGTGAACTATCTAAATGAATCTAACCAATTAGCCTCCTTGCAAAAGGAAGTAGAAATTCTAACTGATAAAATTGAGACAATGAATGTTAGTGTTTTTCATGATGCTAGTTGTGAGTTATGTGGGGGGAGTCACAATAGTGAATACTGTAATTTAAATAATCTATTTGCCCCCTCACAAATGGAACAAGTATATTTTATAACAAATAACAACATGAACAACAACTCCCACAACAGCCCCTACTCTAACTCTTATAATTCGGGATGGAGAAATCATCCCAACTTTTCTTAGAGTGAGGAAAATACTCAAGGAAACCTCAATGCCCTACAACAAAACTGGCCAATGCACAATGGAAACAATTTGTATAAGCAAAATCAGAATAATAAACAAGATGGCAGTTTGGAAGAATCATTTTGGGCGTTTAAAAATGAGACGATGCAATTTATGAAAAGGACTAAAATGATAATGAATTGCCATGAAACCTTCATTCAAGAAATTGAGGCATCATTAAGAAACACTGAAGTTTAATTAGGGCAAATTTCTAAACAGCTGTCTACTAGACAACAAGGTATGCTCCCTAGCTCAACTGAATTAAATCCTAGAGAAATGGTGAGCGTTATAAATGTAGACACTAAAAAGATAAACTGCATCGATCATAATAATGAGAAAAAGAAGGTGCCAATAAGGATTGTTAAGCTGAATGATAGAATGGAGATTGTATCAACAAAAAAGGTGACCCCGGTAGATTGAATATTCCATGCATAATCGAAGTCCTTTTAAATCCCTTGTGTGATCTAGGGGCTTCGGTGAATATTATATGCCATTGCACATTTACACCAAACTAGGAATAAGAGGGATGGTGGAGACACCAATAATTCTAGAATTTGCTAATCTTGCATCACAAACCCCTTTGGGAATTGTTAAGGATGTCCCGGTTGGAATAAGAAGTTTTGTGATCTCCACAGATTCTGTAGTTTGCGAATGGGACAACTGGAGTGAAAACTCCATTGTAATATTTGGGAGGCCATTCTTAGCTAGGTTCTGAGCTATCATAGATATTAAAGGGGACTCATGATAGTTAGAGTCAAGGATCTAGAGGAAGTGATTGATCTAATGCCTTCATTATTTAAGGAAAGAATTATAAAAGAAAAATGGGAGAAAGTAAATAAGGAGCCGAAAAGAGAGAATGAGCTAGAAAGTGCTATAGATTCTGTCGATCACTAGGATATCCTGTTTGGAGGAAATAACACAAATGGGAAAAAATGAAGAGAAAAACTAGGAGGGGTAAAAAGAAGAAAAAAGGAACCCCCATTGTGAACAAGGAAGGTGAGTTAGAAAATGAGTCCAGCAACGAACAAATGAGTTTAAGCCCAACCTCGGTTAGTGCTCACTCATCTCATTTAAAAATTTGGGTGAGAAAACCTCCTAGGGATGAAAATTCAAGTTGACCTAGAACTTGTCGGGTTAACGACATTAAACAAAGCGCTTGTTGGGAGGCAACCCAACTTAGTTTTCTGTTTTTACCTTAATTCTATTTTAGGAGTCGAATAAATTTAATCACAACCAAAAATTATTTTCCTGAGAAGTCGATCTTAAAAATTTGAAAATTTTATGCTTGAAAACTACCGCAGCGCACCACAGCGGATTTATCTGCTACAGCGTGCCGCGGCATATTTCATTGCCACAGTGCGCTGCAACAGACTTGCTCATCTTGATTATTTCGAAAGCACCATAGCACGCCGCAGTGCGCCACAGCTCGCTGCAGCGGAAAAAGCCCAGTTGGAGCATAATTGATTGCCTTGGATTCCCAAAGCAGTCAATGACATTACAGCGCGCCTTAGAACTCCCAAACTACCAAATGTGCTGGAAAAAGCTGAAAAGTTTCATCTTCTTTGAGCAGAATTTAAGTCACACTTATGGCATGCATTGAATCCTTCTTTGACCAAGTCTTAGTGTGCCATAAGTGTGCTTAACTAACCCTTCCATATTTTTCTATCAACCCTCTATAAAAGGGCTTAGAGGGGTGGGCTGAAGGTGCACTGCATTAAAAACCTAAATTCTTCCACTCTAGAACCCTTCAATTGTTCTTAAAAATCAAATTCTCTCAATTTACCCTTAGTATCATCTAGAGAATCATGTCTTTGGGAAAGAAAACCATTGCTAGCAAGGGAGCTTCTACCTCCACAACTGGTGGAGTGTACAACAAAAAATGATGATTGAAGCAGAGTAATGCTTCAATCAAGTAATTATCAAAAAGAAGCTGATTCTCGAGCATGGATTCAGGCTACCTTACCCCATAAACCTGGACCAAATTTTGAATCGAGGATGGACCTGCTTTGTGAGTCGCACAAACTCCACATACCTCTCGATAGTGCAAGAAGTGTACGCCAACGCAATCAATGCGGTGGGGGACAAAATCTTTGTGAGGGATAAGGCTGTGGAGTTTGGGCTCAAGGCCATCAAAGGTTTTTGGGTTAGGTGGAGAGCTATATATATTTTGACCTGCTGAGCTCACAGTATAACCCAGCAAAAATAGTAAGCTAGATTACCTGCTTTGATTCTAGTTGGAGAGGGAACCTAGCCAACATTCCTCAATCACTCCTCACGGAATTGAGAAATGCTTGGCATGTGTTCGTTTCCAATTTTGTGATGCCATCTGGGCATCTCAGTGAGGTAACCCGGTCACGGACGCTGCTCCTTTGTGCACTACAAAGGGAAAGAGATATCCTCATCTCTAGCATTATAAAGGAGTAGCTCTAGAACGCCTTGATTGGGCCATGTGCTGCTATTGCTTTTAGGTCGCTAATTTCAAAAATCTGTAAAGCCCAAGGGGTGAAACTTTTCTCGATCGATGTGGCGATACCACCTCACACCCCTTTAGAATTGACAAACTTGAGCACTTGCACCCAAGAGGGGGCACGAGCTAAGAAGAGGAGGGGAGAAGAAGGTGAGGCTTCCACATCAGCTGGCCAAACGTCAGCCGATAGGATGCTGACACGCATGTATATGCATCAGTGAGATCTGGGCGTCTCCTTGGCATGTGACATGTGCTTCATCAAGGGAGAAGTGGCCCGACAGTGTGATTTCCAAACAGAATTCCACAAAGCTCTCAGAATGATGTTCAAAGAGTGGAGCTTGCAATGGATGATAGGATGGGTCAAGGTTGTCATGCCCTCCTGCAGGAGCACCATTTTCGAAAGATGATTGGTCGACGGATTATTCATATCGCTACGAGGGAGAGGAAGATGAGGACTAAGGATTAATAAGGTTGTGTTGTTCCCTATTTTTGTGTTTTAATTTTTCTATTTTCTATTTTGTAGTTTTGATTTCAGTCAATAAAATAAATTCTGTATTTCGCACACCGTACATTTTTGCTAAAATTAAACTTGAAAGAGAATTTTCTGAATGCGATCAAGTTTTGGATTTAGTGTCAGAAAAATTATGGTATAGAATTAAGATGCAAGCATGTAAAAGATAATGAATTTAAGTGACACACCCCTTATTGAGTTCACGAGTCTACTAAGCTTGGTTTCCAGGACATAAAATGAAATGTGCTTAAGTTTAAGTGTGGGGGGAAAATTCTGAAGGTGAGTGATAATTTGATGGGCTAGGCTCCTATAGGACTTCGTGATCATAAGGACTTCATCAAAGGATGAAGAAAAATGGCTCTCCCTTTAAAAAAGAATTTAAGAAAAAGAAAAGAAAAATCAATATATAAAGGGATGATGAAAAATATCTCTCCTAAGCTAAACAAGTGAATATTTAGGATGAAGAAAATTATTTCTATTAAAATGTTAAATTGTCCTCGTGAATCATAAGAAGGAGCACACATGGCACAACACTCAAAGACTCTCCAATTGCATCATTAAGGCTAGAATTTTAGGATCACCTCCCCATTTTAAAACATTAAGCATGACATTTTAAATTGAAGCCAAAGGAAGTGTAGACACAAGAACTTAATTCAAGGGGCAGTAGAACTTGGAGATATGAAGTAATATTGACTAGAGTATGCTTGACAACTAAATTCATAATACATTAGCATAACGCATTGAATCCTTAGATAAAGAAATTTAGAAAATCACATTTATTGAGCTTACTCGAGGACGAGCAAGAATTTAAGTGTGGAGGTGTGATATAGTTGGAATTTGTAGTAAACATATAGTATTTAAAAATTCATATCATCATTTATTTCCCTATAGTTTGAGTAGAAAATGATGCTTTTTTAGGTAAATAAAGAAAACAGATTGTATGGGCTGATTCACCAAATTCTAGATAAAAACTGTCGCAGCGCGCCATGGCGGCCCATTAAGAACACCTTACCTGGAAGCAAAACTGTAGACCTGGAGCGAGACCGCTGCAGCGCCCCCGGCGCGCCACGGTGCACCACAGCGTCATTTCTCGAGAATAAACTAAAACCATATACACAAGTAATTGAACAGTATCCTACAAAATTTATCCGCTGTAGCGCTCCGCAACGCGCCACAGCGGGTAAATTTTCATTTTATAGAACTATAGTTGAACTAATTAAACAGTGACCCTGCAAATTTATCTGTTCTAGCATGCCGCAGTGCGCCATAGTGGGTAAATTTTCATTTTATAGAACTATATTTGAACTAATTAAATAGTGATCCAGCAAAATTTATCCGTTGTAGCGCGCCACAGCGGGTAAATTTTTATTTATAAAACTATAGTTAAACTAATTGAACAGTGACCCCACAAATTTATCCGCTGTAGCGCACCGTAGCATGCCACAGCATATGCTGTAGCTGTCGAACATAATAATGACTAACTTATATGCAAGAAAAGCGTTTGGAGCACTGCTGCTACAGTGCGCCACAACGGAACAGGATTTGAAACGCGGAAGCCGCAGCGCGCTGCAACGCACCGCAGTGGAACAGTATTTGAAACGCTGCTACTGCAGTGCACCACAATGCGCCCCAGTGCACTACAGCACGCCACAGCATGCCGCAGCGGATGGCCCAAAATTTCCAGAAATAGCAATTAAGAAGCTTGGGGAAGGCCACAAAAATGTGACCTTTGGTCTTCCCCAGCCTCTTAAAAATTGATAAATTAAATCCCTGCTAAATCCCATCAAGTTTAAATAAATGAAAACATTAAAAAGGATTGGAATTAAGTCAAGGAAGAGGAAATGTCACATGTTAAAGGCTTTGAGGCCGAGTGCATCCCTATTTATGGGCCAATCTCAGACTTTGAAAGGGTTCCAACCTTTGCTACTCAAAAGACTAAGAGAAAGGCTGCAGGAAGAGAAAGAATGAGAGCTCTCCAAGGGGAAGAGAGGACCAAGAATAGGAATGAAGAAAAGATAGTAAAGAACGAAAGGTGGAGCTTCAAGAGGACAACGTAGGAAAAGTAAAGAGAACCCCAAAAAACCTCTGGGTGATTCCTTGTATTTCTCCTAAAGTCCCTTGATTAATTTCTTGCAGTGAACTGATGGCGATGTTCATTTTTCCTTGCATGTATGTTTTTTCTTGCTTAGTAATAGAAGACTAGAATCCCCTTAAAGAGGGTTGAGATATAGTTGTAGAATTATGTAAAGGAACAAATTGATATATGATGATATTGTTTAATTATAATAAAACAATTTATTGTATTATTAATTTTAATATTGAATGAATGCTTGTATGAACTAAATTCTTATTTATTTTAATTAAAAGAGCTTGTGTTCCAATGCTCATTAATTGGGTAAGAGCAAGGAAGGTAGTGTAAGTAGAGCTGAGAATTACGTGACATAATTCTCAATGCTTACTTACATACTCCCTTAGTAGCTCTCCCAAAAGATTGACACTTGAGAACCAAGTTCTCCATTAACCTTGCTCTGCTGCTCAGCAAAGTAGAAGGGATGAGAGGACATTAGGAACTTCAATGGATGATGTGACATAATCCATTGAACCAATGTATTAAAATTAAAAGATATTTTTGGTAACCTAGATGTAGGGAATCAAAATCTAACAAATCGAATCATATCTCATTATAGTTTATGTGCTAAGGAAGAACTTAAAAGGAGTTCTCTTTGTGCACTAACTTGAACCCAATGTAATTGGAGGATACTTCAATTCCAAATAAATGTTTACTTGATTTTATTAAGCAATTAAATTGAACGTATACATTCAAATAATAAAGTTATATAACCAACCCTTGCATATATTACAATGAAATCTCAACTCTCTCCTTTTTAATCAAATCATATCCTTACTCAATTCTTGTGTATTGCTAATATATTTTGAACCAACAAAAATCAACCAAAATTGCAATCTAAATTTTAGTAAAAGAAACTACAACTTAGTATTCAAATAACTGTTCCTTGAGGTTCGATAAATTTTGAAAAGTAAACTTTCCACTTATTACTTCAGACCACGTACCCTTGTGTGCAAACGCAGATGTGTATTTCCATCTGTTAGTAATTAATAGTGATATCAAATTATAATTAATAAATTGCTTAGCCTAATTTTAAATTATACTTAAACTGTTTAGTCAACCATATTTTTTATTTTCTTAGTTTTGCCCTATCACATTTAAATGCTAAAATGTGATAGATCAAGAGCATTTGGAGGCCAATGGAGTTGAACCAAGTGCATAGCTTAAAATGCTTCCACTTATAATATAATAAAATATATCTTATAATTTTTTTCAAGTGAGCTATTGATTCTCTTACTTTCCTTTAATTTACTAATAATTTGTGATAATTATGTCATTTACTTTTACATTTATTATGCTTGTATTGGAGCTTAGCTTGACACTTAAATGCTTGGGATGTGATGAATGGATGGATACATGTAATTAAATATTAATTAAGTCATTAGGTGCATATTTACTTTATATGTTGATTGGAATTAGTTGTATAATAAATTGTATATAGAATTGGAAAATAACTACATGTTAGAGTTGCATCCTCTTTTATATAATTAAGTCATGTGAATTGTGCATACCTTAGGATAGATAATTGTTACATATGTATTTTCTCACTTCAAATTATTAGAATTGGAAATAAGCAATCCCATGTAATAGATTGACTTTACTTTAGAATTGGAAATAAGAAATCCCTTGTAACAGATTGATGTTATATTAGAGTTGTAAATGAGAAAATCTTATGTATTGGATTGACTTTATATTAGAAATGGAACCAAATAAACCTATATAATGGATTGATTTCATGTTAGTTCTAGGTTGCTATTTTCTTTACAATTTAGTCTTTCGTTGGAATGAAAGACTTGTATGCTTAAATTGTAGGTGTTTCTATTGCCAAATACAGTACAAGTCATGCCAAAATTTTTAAGGTTTTATTGACTTAGACTCATATTTCATGTTGTACACTCACATATAATATATAATTAACATTTAGAATATTCACATCTAAAATTGTAAGTATCCATATCACATGTTTTAATTACATTCTCAAATGCATTTCATACAATATTTCAATAAAATCCCTTCCATCTTAACTTAAGACTCTCATCTAAATCCTTGGCCAAACATAGTATCTAATGATTTAGACTAATTTCCTTCTAATCTAGTATTGGATATTGTAGTGATGTATCAATGTTGAGTTTAGTGATTCTCAATATTGGGATTATCATAGTTTGTATCAGAGCCAAGTTGAGAACTTTAAATTAAAATAAATATATCCATTCATCCAAAAGCAAACAACACAGTATAGTAAAGATAAATGAATGGCATATTAGGACAGTAAATGCATTTCAAATTTAACAAATAATTTAAATTCTAATTTAAGATTTTATCAAACTTACAAATTGCATATTGTGAGTCTGATCTGAGATACTTCACTAAATCATTCTTTATTTATTGGGATTATGATCATTGGTATGGCTTGACCTTTGGTCGTATCTACCAAGGAGTATCTCTAGCCGGTGGACATGTCTTGAATTAGATATTAAAGTACTACATCTTTAGAGGTGATAATTTTTCCAGATTGGCAAGAGAATGGCTTCATCACATTACTTTAGTGTTTGATGCCATTGATTGTCTGGATCATGTGCATCTACTGATGTTAGAGCAGTTCTTTAATATCTATGCCATGAATTGGTGGGATCATGATTATGACGTGCTTGTTCGTGGGTGAAACCACTTACACCAAGCTCCTACCTATGAAGATTTTAGATATATGATTTATGATAAATTTTGTCAAATATAGTGTTATTTCTTTTTGAACTATTTCTTTTTTCCTTACTAGTTTAATGTATATAGTTTCTTTCTACTTATGCTTTTCTTTCTTTCCTTCAATTATTGTATCTTCAAAGTTTTTCAAAGTAATGAGAAATTTCTTTTCCAAAATTTTTAAGTTTTTGAGTTATCTTTCCTTTCCTCTTACCAGTATGAATCTTAATCCTAATGATCCAACTCCCCCAGTAGTGAAAGATCCCGATACTTCTACCATTATCTCAGACTGATCAAATGCAAAATCTTCTAGATTTGATGCGAGTGATGATTGAAGCACAAACTCGTGCTGCTAATCGTATGGCATCTCTCTGTACCCCCTTCTCAACCTTCTCTTACCCTACCTCAACTATTTCCAACTCCTTCCCAAGCTTCTTTTCCAAATCCAAATCAATTAGGCAAGAAAGACCTAGATAAAAGTGTAGCAGGCCTCACCCCTACAAAAAGGGTTACCACACCGGCGGTCGTTGTTACACCTGCGGTGGAACCAATCACAAATTTTGGGACTACCATGCCAATTGGACTGTGGATAAGATCAGAATCAATCGTTAATCTCCTATTCAAAATCCCGCTCCTTTAAACTCCCAAGCACCTCCTCTTGCCTTAATGCCTCCGTCTTCCTCTCGGCATGGTCAACCCAGCAGAAGGGACAAAGGCAAAGCTTTCCCAATCTCCTGTAGTATCTAGAGAATACGCCTTGTCTTCTTCCAAAGCTCAAGAGGACAACATCATTATTTCTGGTATGTTCTACATTTAATTATTCAAATTCCTATCTTTCATTTTTCTTTTGCACTTTATTTTAAGTTTTTTTACTTTAATTTTCATTAATTGTAATTAGAGTTTATTTTCCCTATAATAGGAACTCTAGTTATTATTAATCAATCTTGTGTCACACTCTTCGACATGGGTACTGATGATTCCTTTATGTCTTTGTGTTGTGCCTCTTTCCTTAACCTTCAACATTTTTAGTCTAAGCAATTCCTTGTTAGTTCAAATGCCATCTGGTGTTAATTCTGTGCTAATAAAATTATGCTTAGTAGATCTTCCAATTATTAACCAATTCCTTAGATCCAAACTTATCATTATATCGATTACAAACTTCGATGTAATTTTTGGAATGGATTGTTGAGTAGATTCAATCGACTCAAGGTGCTAAATGAGTCTTAGTCTATGAATTCTAAGTGAGAATGCAATCAAGCTTTTCTCCTGAATTGGTGAGGACTTAAGAAGCTAGACTTAGTCATTACCTCTAAGGTTTAGGAGACTCGATTTAGGATCATCTTGTATCCTGTCACTTTATCAATTTCTCAAAACTTTTAGAAGGTGCAAGGTTGATAGAATACCATTAAGGGAAGTAGAGGCTAAGAAAGAAACCTTATATTCCTTAAAGGGTTTTGAAGTAGCCCTGGATGATAGAATCCAATCACCTCAAGCTTTTTGAATGATTTAACCATTGCAGCTTTAGGTGTAGATTGATCATTATCCTTTAGTCTGAAATCCATTTCCTATTAAGTCTCTAACTCCAGCTCTTGCAATCATGCCTTCTCCTGTGGCAAAGTCATTTACTTTTCCAAGGAGTGATCTGAATGGAAGTACAGTCAATCTTCTTGCTATGCTGTCAAGGGGCATGCTCTTGTTTCTGTTGTCACTAATGACGGTAGGATGCTACATCAGGCTTGATATCAAATTAAATTTCTTAAGTTTTTAGTCATTCGTATCATAACTTTTTGTAATCTCATTCTTCATTGTGGGGCAATAGGAATTAAGTTAACTTCCTAGTTAGCAATTTGATTAACACCTTATTCATGTGTTGCTTAGATAGAGACCTTGTTTCTTTTCTTCTTTGATAGAATAGCAAGGAGACTGCCTTAACATCTGATTAGATCTTAATAATAAGTAGGATGAGTTAGCTTAATTTCTTTGTTTAGGTAGAGTAATAGAAAAATACCATCATATCCAAGTAGATCTTATTAGCATTAAGATAACAAGTCTATTGAGTTCCTACCAAAATTAATAGTTAGGACTTTAGTTTTTTTTTTTTAAGTGATTATAAATTCTAACCACTATGTGTCTAGAATCGTAAGTTAAGGAACTTGAACACCATATTTGGGGTTTGATCTCTTGACTCTAAATCTTGATAGATTATATTAAGGTTTGGTCCTAATGTAAATAAGATGATTGATTTAAAATGTTTAACTTTATTAGGCGACATTGATTGATTGAAGTTAGAACTTGACGAGTTTTAATGCTTTGACTTTCATAGGACTTTTTGGCTGAGTTTACACTGATAGTAGGATCTTATGGATCCTAAAATTTCGTATTCCCAGTATAGTTTAGAATGATAATTTTACCAATAATAGAAAAGTGAATGATAAGTATAAAAGTTCGGCTGCAGACAAGTCTACAGAAACTACATTTATATATGTTCCTTTAATATTATTAGGGGGAAGTAGGCTATATTAATTTTTGTGGAAGTCCTTCTGGTAGTCAAGCACTAAAAGAGACATTGCTATCTTTATCTCTAAGTGCATATCCTATTGTTGTTGAAGTCTATGCACCAGAATCCTAGTAGACTTCTTAAGCTGTTAGAAATTTCTGATTGGAAGTGGTCTAACAGTTCCATGGTTATTTTAAGCTTGTTAAAGGGTTAAACAAATAGGTGTTATGATTTAGGTGTTTGTCAATAGATTCACCAAACCATTTCTTTTCTTTCCAAATTTCCAATCTGACTCAGTAGAAAGGTTAGTCAAGCTCCAATCTTTAGCGATAGTTATCTACTCGGGACACTGAATTGTAATATTTAAGACAAAGATGGCATATTTACACCTAGATTTTGATTAACTATTCAGCAATACTTAGGGACCAACTTAGCAATGAGTACTGTGGTACATCCCCAGATTGATGGTCACACTGAATAAATAAATCAAGTTCTGAATGTTCTCTTGCATCTCTGTGTTATAGACTTTGATGGATCATAGGAAGATCATTGAGAGTTAGATGAGTTCACTTACATTAATAGTTATCAGTCCAGCAGTGGTATGGCTCCTTACAAAGCTCTTTATGGAAGGAGATGTGTGACTCCAATTGCTTGAACCGAAGTAGGAGACTCTCAACTTTATGGTTCCGAGATTATAGAAGAGACACCTAACAAAGTCCTTCTGTTCAAGTGTAGTTTAGTTGGCAGCATATGATGGATCGAGAAATCAGTTTTATGCTTCCCACAAACTCTTGGAGTTTCTAATCAAGTAGCTTAGTTCTTTCATTTTCATTATTATTTATTTAGAGTTCCTTATGTATTTTCGATTCCTTGTTTTTGTTTGTTGTGTGTCGTGGGTGACACTCTTTTTAAGGAGGGAAGTCTGTAATAACTCTAGTATTGTTACCTATAAATTAGTGACCTAATTAACTCTAATTATTTTCCATTAGTCTTATAATAGTATTAGGAGTCTCCATTTCAATTTTCATGCGATTTGGAGATCGTTTGATAGTTTCCAACATTTCCTAGTTTTCTGATAATTCAGAGAATGCTTAATTTATTTAAACCTTAGAATAAAAAATGGAGTCCACCATTGGACTCACCACACCCAAATTAGCTAGAGGCAGTATTTTAGAAGTTTTTGGAAGTCATCGATTTTTTCTTGAATATTTTAATAATATTTAATTACCCAGAAAATTAAGATAAATAAATTGACCTCCGATCAAAAATTCGATTTCATTTTTTTGTTTACTACACCTCATTTAGCTAAGAGTTAATTTTTTGGAGTGCGTTTGATTATTTAATTTTGATTAATAAAATATGCTTAATTAATTATTTAAATAATATAAGTAAAATAATTAATATAAATATTAAATTATTCAATCCATCAGCTATTTAATTAAAGGCGCGCATCCGCTGTGGGATGCATAGCACGGGAAAGTGGTCCTGTGCGATCCAAGCCGTTGCACAGTTATGAACGAGACCAAACGGTCTCTATTAACCAAGCCGCGAAGCTCAATCAGGCCGTTCGATCAGAAGATCGAACGAGCGGCTAGAATCCTTCCACAGTAATTTTCCTTCCTGCACGATCAGAGGAGTCAGACGAGGATCATCCAAAGGTTCCAGTTAAATCACCGAGTTATTTTATCCTCTATCTCCCCATTTGGCTTATTTCCTGCTTGGCGGAGCTGCTAGAGGACGCTAAGGAGCTGTGTGCTGAAGGTGGAGGAGTGAATTCATTCGGCAACCTCTCGTTCCTCAGTTGGAAGTTTTGTAGTGCAAGGTACTGACTCCCACTTCTTGTTTTCATTCAATGAGTCATTTATAAGGAAGTATAATCTCTTATTTTAATCAATTGCTATCCCATTGCGATCCAGCTCGATACTGAGCGATGAAATTATCCATTTAATTTTAGGGTTCCATCGGGTACGCTATAGGACCCTAGGGCATCATCTGGTAAGCTATCCCATTGACATCGTAGGTTGATTCAAAGTTCATTAGGTCCGGCTCGGTATTTACTTCACGCAGGTATGCGGTCCATCTCAAGAGACTCTCTAAATTGGCTATATCCTAAAACCCTACCCGCGCACATATGCTCCTCTTTCGGGATGATACGGTTTGAACCGGCATTGTCACAGTCTGGGTACTTTTATTGGATCGGGCCAGTCCATTTGTTTTAGACCGCATAAAAACGTGGATCCTTCTTTGATTCCCTGGCAACACGCGTCGCTCTCTGGAGCTGATGCACGTCTAAATGACATGCTCATATTCCATGCCAGCCGCCTCCCAAAATTTCATAAAATATAAATTTTCATGTTAAAAAATTTCATGCCATCAGTTTCTGTGCCATTTAATTTTGTGTATTATTAATCAGATGAATTAATCATTAAGTGGTAATTAATAAATGCAGTTTTAATTCTTTTATAACTTTAAAAATACTTAACCAAACTATATGATATTATATATCATTTCGACCGCAAAAATATGTAGAATAATAATATGCAACTAAATTTATGTTTTGATAAATATTTTAATTAGTTAATATTTAAAATTAATAAATTAATTACAAATTTAATTTCATCATTTCATGTGACTTTATTTGATCATTAAATGTTCAAATTTAATGATCAAATAGTCCATTTCACTCACAAAAATATGAGGAAACATATTATGAAATCAAATTTAACATTTGAACCCTAATTTTCTTCTTCACTTTTTTACCTTAATTAGGAGTCACAGAAATCCTAAAATTCAAATGTTGTCCAAAATTGACCTATTTAGTGTCATTTTTCTCCTTATGAAATAAGGATTTCAAATATATATATATCATTTCTATTGGACAACAAATTGTGATTCTAAGTTTTTGATACTTAATTAGTGTTATTGTGATTAATCATAATTTTTTAGATAACATGTTTTAGGTTTTATAAAAATCCTAGGATAACTAATATATCACAATTATTATTCCCCATATCAAATTAGACTACTTTTATTTGAGCTTAGTTCTCATCTTCTAATTATATGAATCAATTTCAAATTGGTTGATTCATCTTTCAACCCTAAAGTAGAAACCTTAGGATTGATTTAAAAACATGAATTGTAGTTGATCCCTAGGACTATTTGTCACATCCATTAAGAGTAGTTAACCTTAAAGCCTTTGTAATTGTAGATTATTAAATCAACTAGTATTAGCTTTCAGTAACTAGATTAGAGCCTAGTTTATTCATCCTAATCCTTAATGTCTTCTCTTGAATCCCTTAAGAGCTAGAAATAGGAACCATAATTCACTTTAGGTTGTTTAGGAATACTACAAATTTCCTTAAACTTTAGCTATTATGGTACTTGGAACTTGTAGTTCTTAAATCCTATCATACAATTACTTCAAACCTTTCATTTTATTATAACCTAGCTAGATTAATACTTGATTGAATAGATCCTTCAAACTCCAACCTAACTAGAGAGATTTAGTTAATTAAACCTTAACTTTTATTTCCTTTTGGTTTGGCAATTTCATAACATTAATACTTTCCTACTAGTCACCTAAGCCATGATTAGTTAAATTAATTGAATCTTACAATTTAGGACTAGATTAGAACTAGTTTCTATTTGTATCAATTATACTTATAAACTATTTTGTCATATCATAATAAATGAATTGAAACTAATATTTTTAAAACCCCAACTACTACTAGTACTTACAATTACCTTGAGATCAATATCTCAAAGTTAATTGAGAGCTCAATTAGCTCTATATATTAGGTAGATCATTAAAATTAGATAACTTTGGATATCACTTAATTGAATTATTGAATTTTCCTTGAATGCTTGTTTAACTATGAGCCTTATTCATTTGAATCATTCATGTAAAACTTTGTGCATAAATAAAACTTTCACTTTTAAAACTATAGGGATTGTTAATTGAACTAGCCAAGGGCAGGCTAAATTAGAGAAATAAAGAAACCTCATAATCTCAGAGGGTGAATATGAGTGTAAGTTACATTTGAAACCCCGTTTTCCCTTACCAGTTAGGCAGACGTGCTTAAATCCCCGCTTCATTCTGTAAGTCCCCGTAGAATGAGAAATTCCCTAAAATAACTTCAATTTAATAATATGTGAGTTCTCCTACAATCTTGTTGATTGTGAAGACTCATCATCGCTTTTTAGTTATGTTACCTTATATAGTCCTAAGCTATGTGTATCTTAGACCAAGAGGCTAAGATTTTCCTTCAGTTTCAATGCTTTGCATTTTCATATTTAGTACTGTACTTTACTTGTTTACAGTTCTTTTAGAATTACAGTGAATGTTGTATAATTCCATTTTTAATACTTCACTGTTTCTTTAATTTATGCAGTAATAATTTATTGAACATACAGATGCTATGTTTCTTTTACTTTCATATGCACATTAATTTTTTTTAGCCTATCTAGGATGCCTTTACCCTTGCTTTAATTGCAGGCTAGAATGTATTTCAATTACTCCTTTTTACTTTCCTTTCTTACTTTTCCCTTCTTATACTTACATGCTTAGTTGTGCACCCTAGCTTACGCTTATGTTGTAATTAATAATGATATCCAATTATAATTGATAAATTGCTTAGCCTAATCTTAAATTATACTTAGACTTTTAGTCTAACAATATTTTCTATTTTCTTGGCTTTTACCCTATCAAATTTAAATGTCAAAATGTGATATATCAGGTGCATTTGGAGACTAATGGAGCTGGACAAGTGCATAGCTTAAACTGCTTCTATTTATAATATAATAAAATAGAGCTTATAAATTTATGCAAGTGAGCGATTAAATATTTTACTTTCTTTTAATTTACTAATGGTTTGTAATAATTAAGTCATTTACTATTATATTTATTATACTTGTGTTGGAGCTTAGCTTTACACTTAAATACTTGGGATGTGATGAATGGATGGATACATGTAATTAAATATTAACTAAATTATTAGTTGCATATTTACTTTGTATATTGATTAGAAATAGTTGTACACTAAATTGTATATAGAATTGGAAAATAGCTACATGTTAAAGTTGAGAATTATTTCTCATCCTCTTGTAGGTAATAAGTCATGTGAATTGTGCATACCTTAGAACAGATAATTATTACATATGTATTTTCTCACTTCAAACTATTAAAATTAGAAATAAGCAATCCCATATAATAAATTGACTTTACTTTAGAATTGGAAATAAGCAATCCCATATAATGGATTGACTTTATATTAGAGTTATAAATGAGCAAATCCTATGTAATGGATTGAATTTATATTAGAAATGGAACCAAACAATCCTATATAATGGATTGATATCATGTTAGTTTTAAGTTGCTATTTTCTTTACATTTTAGTCTTCCATTGGAATGAAAAACTTGTATGCTTAAATTGCAGGTGTTTCTTTAGCCAAATACAGTAAAAGTTATGCTGAAATTTTTAAGGTTTTATTGACTTAGACTCATATTTCATGTTGTACACTCACATAGCATATATTAAACAATTAGAATTTTCACATCCAAAATTGCAAGTATCCATATCACATGTTTTTAAATTACATTCTCATATGCATTTCATACAATGTTTCAATAAAATCCCTTCTATCTTAACTTAAGACCCTCATCTAAATCCTTGGCCAAGCACAGTATCTAATGATTTAGATTAGTTTCCTTCTAATCTAGTATTGGATATTGTGGTGACGTATCAATGTTGAGTTTAGTGATTCTCGATATTGGGTCATCACAATTCCCTCACTTATTCCTTCTCCATCCAACAACTTCTATGCATCTCTCCAATAATCCTTAACTTCTAAAAGTTCACTTTAGCATTTTTGTTATTTGCTAATCACCACAGATGCTGTTGGAGCCTACGGGAGAAATCCAATTTTCATTTGGAACTTAGTCTGAGGAGAAGGTAATTGAAGAACCACTTAGGGTTAGCTTGAGCTAGCCCAAGCTGAGGCTAAGATAATCACCTAGTTCAGCCAACATAATGAATGTCCTTTGAACCATTTGGTGATGCTAAGAAAGCTTAATTTTGGAGAATCCAAATCCACCAATTTTTGGAGATCAAATCAAAGTTCTAGATGCTCTTATATTAATTTGGAAGAAAATCCATCAACCAATGAAGCACTGCAAATAGAACAACTAAGGAGCTACATATGGGTTAAATTAGGTTAGTCCATTTGTGAACCCAATAAATAATGGCTTATCCAAGCTAATTAGAAGGTTTAGTTTAATCTTAAAAATATTCCTTAAACATAGAATAAATATATTAGGTATTATCTTCACTTATGATTTATTATAGATGATCATATCCTATTAAATAATTATCCTATTTCATTCTTTATGATAGCTAAAGTTAGCCCAAAGTAGGTGTGAGCTCCTGGGTATATCCAACCTATTTACAGGCTCTCTAAGTTTTGAAGAACTTATGAACCTTTGGTCAGACCCTCCTCCCATGAAAACCACTTTAAATTCTATTTGAAGATGTTAAAGTATAGTTGATAAAGATGGATTAGTATTGCCCATGTAAGCTAAGCATATCTAGTTAAATGTTATCTAAATTCAATATAAAGCTCATTTAAGCTTTATTTTGAATGAAACAAAAATAAGAATGTATGTTCAACTTAAAAATTTAAACTTGAATGACTAGTTAATGCATGTATAATAACATGGGCTAAATTTTGAGTACTAATTTAAAATGATAAATCATCCCAACTATTTTGATAACCCATAACATTGCGACATAAATGAACTCTTATGCAAGTGGTCAGATGTAATAAATGAATGGTGAGTTCCTCCTCAAGGATTAAAGGAAGGTTACCAGGTACTAATTTCTCTACTAATGCTTAAACAATCAACTTTTGATTTTCATTACTGAATTAAGACTAAACATGTAAATTAAATAAACCTAAGGTTATGAAGATGTAATCAAGTTTAAGAGATTAGGGAGAGTTAGGCCGATCAATAATGGTTCAACAAATCTAGTTCTTGCTAAGTGTGAATCGATCAATTTATAAGATTGCTAAATTTATATTTCAAGGGGCTACAGATAGATAAACATACTAGTAATATCTCATGCACATATGTCACTCACCACTAAGCTCTAAGGTCATGTTTAGTCGAGCTCATATGATACCTATTGACTTCAAACCATAACATCAAAATAATGGTTTCCTTAAGTCTTATCGGCATTCCTTGTCTAGTGCATATGTATCTAGATTTCCATTTATGCTCTCACATGCACATACACATCTCTGTGTTCAAAGGAGATCTAGATCTCTCTACTCTGATAATCCTTTACTCAATATAGACTTTTGTCTAAGCATGAGACTATATAAGTTATGGAACATAGAAGACTAGATATATCAAGTGCACATAAACTTTTGATCCGGGCTTATGCTCTAGTCTAAGGTTTAGTGCTAAATGCATGGCATATGATCACATGCACATGGATCTTGATCAAAACTCTTGCTTTGATCAAAGGCATAATGCGAGTGAGCAAATTTTTTTAAAGATAATGATTGTTATTTTAGAAGCAACATAACTATTTTTGATAAAATAGAAACATGCATTCATCAGAATGTCTTACAAAATTAAATTAAGTATTCACATGAAAAATTTTGTTGCATAGGTAGCCTAGACATCCCCGAAGGGGGGGGGTTTAAACTACTATTAAAAAATCCATAAGAAAATGCAATTTTTGTTCTCAAGACATCATAATTCTACAATAAGATAATACTAGAAGTACTGATAAAGAAGAATATGGCAAGTGTTACTGAAGGAACTCCCCAAAGGGTTCTCTTCGTGTACGCCTTCTTCTTCTTCTTCCTTTTTCAATCCTCCAATGACAGCTTTAGGATTTTCCTCTTTGTTGTGGATAAAATTTCCTCTCCTTGGAACTCAAAATTTTATCCTTAATTTATTCTCCTCCTTTTAGAACTTCAATTTAGATTTTAAACCAGCCTAAATCTACCCCTGGGTATCAAGGAGCATCCATTTACCTTTTTAAGCTATTTTGAGCGCTCATGGGAGACTATGTGTAACAACCCAGGTTATTACTTAGGCAATTAGAACTTAATCAAGTCCTAATGATAATTCTAGTACTCTAATTAAGACATCATGAGTTCACTACAAAGATCTAGTCCATATCAAGAGTCAAATGGATCAAATCCTGATTTTGGGAATTCTAAGAACCCTGGAATTTAATTTATTTAAATTGACCTCAAATCAAAAATATGGCTTCATCATTGCGTTCATCACACCCAAATTAGCTTGGGGTGATGTGGCACCCCGCCCCTTAATCCACAAGATTAAGCTAAGGGGTGGTGTGCCACTTTGGCAAATCCCTCACTTATCAGTAGATTAAGGTGTAATTCCTCAATCAACTAATAAAGGAAGGATGTGCCTTGGATAATACAGTGAAATCATTCACTAAGTTTATGTATTTATCAAAGTGCAAAAGCAAAGATAATAAAATATACTACATCCAATCCACCATAATATAAGTAAGAAGTAAATATACAGCTTGGGATAAAATAGTATAGTAAAAGAACATACATAAATATTTGAATTATTATAAACATTAATTGAGTTTTAATGAAAAGATAAGGTTCTCATCCTCACAAAATAAAAAAAGGAAGCTAAGTGAAGAATCTCCAGTGGTAGCACACTCCTCCTCCTGAATCTGATCTTTAGAAGGCTCGACTATCTCGAATAACTTGGAATCTACCATTGTCAATTTCACAATGATAGGGCCCCATCTAAAGAAAATAAAAATCTGACTAGACATACTATTTAAGTACATTTTAAGCTGTTTTAAGTTCATGAGTTTTATGATATCACCAATTTACTTAGACTATAAAATAAACAAAAAGTAAGTGTACAACAAGCATACAAAGGAAGGAATAAGCTATAAATTAAGGCATTTATAACTAGCAACATGTGAGGCAAAAGAACATACCTCAACTCCAAAGCTGTAACAAGGTTAGGCATATAAGTATAAGTAAAGTAAAGAAAATACTGAAGGAAAAGACTCATCCTAAACATACTTATGATCACTTGACCTATGCAGGATAAAAATAAATAATCTAACTATGATATTTATAATAAGTAGTAACAAAAAGTAGCATCCTACAAGTAAGCAAGTAAAGTAAAACTGGCTAAAGTAAAGTGTAAGAGTAAATGGTGATAGTAAATAATAAATAGTAAATAGTAAATAATTAATATGTATGTAAGTAGTGCCATATCAGAAGTGGACTAATCTATATTACTGATATTAAAAGGATTCTTAGCATCAATGCAGAGGCTAAGGTGACAAAATATTCCTAGCGTCATCTGAGGTTAGGCTAGAATAAGACAACTGAAACTGAACTGAAGAGGCAGTAATCACAAATACAATATTATTTTAATTATTTTACTTTTGCTTCTATGGGCATGTTCAGAAGCAACTGAGGAGTCAAGCACATTTACAAGAATATATGGGTTCCAAACTTAGCACAACACTCCTCAATGAGTAATGCCAAGTACTCCTTATTTCTCCTTACCCCTATCCATTAGGGTAAAATGCACAAGATCAACAAGTAACTAAACCTAATGCAAATGCTATCCTAATATTTTATGTTTTCATTTCATGCAACAATATTATCTTATGTGGCATGTTCAAGGGATAAGGCACAGAATACAAGAAATGCAAAATCACAAGTAAAACAATAATGAGCAAGGGACTCTACTACACATGGTGCTATTATTTGTTATCTATTAAACCATCATAACTATTATAAGTTACACAAGTTCAGGATCTTCAATTCCTACTATTGAGTGTAATTTAAAAGCATGGCCTTATAAGTCAAAAGAAATTAGAACTGATCAGGTTCTAATTTAGTTCAATCAGAATCGACTACAAGTTAAATAATAAATCATCACATTCTAATTGATGAATTTAGATGTTCTAAACTAAGATCTGATCAAGATCTACTAAAGCTAGGGATTATGAATTGAACACTATAAGATTGGAGTTAATCACATAATCCAAAGGGTCAAACATAAGATCTAAGGTTTTTAAGTCTAAAAGTGAACTAAAGATTAAGGAAAATTGTATCAAGCAAAATCAAAGCTTAATAGGATGAATCTCCTAGTATTAATCTAAAATTGAAATATAAAATAATCATAATTAAAGTATTAAAATCTAGAAATTAATAAAACCAAAGTTTCATCCATTGAATAACTCATTTATTCAATGAATGAAAATATAACCTAGCATATATTCCTGGACTTAAGAAAAAGATCATAAGGTGAAGTGTACATCCTAAGAAGCTCTTAATAAAGGACTTAGGAGATTTTAAGAATTGGTGATAGTTATTACAATTTAGTTTTATTTATTATTTTATTTAATTAGGGAACTTAGATATGAATTTTAGCTTAGGCATATTATCCTTATTTAGAGATTTTCAAGCCTAAATTGGGATATTTGATAGATTATTCAAATTATGGGATTTAAGATTTAAATTGATCCTATACCAGTTTTATTACTATTTTTAATGATTTAAATGATATTTTAAGGGTTAAGAACACTTAAACTAAATTTTGGGCAAAATGACCATTTTGCCCCTACTTAAGGGTCTAAAAAGATACTTTTTAATTTAGGGCTCCAAAATAGATTTTCTAACTACAAAATGTTTCTTTACTGTCTAACATAAAGATAGACAATAAGTACACCAAATTTAGACAAGTATTAAGTCCTATGGGTCAAATTTAAAGATTTTAACCTATAAGGGTATTTTAGTTATTTCACTTAGCAAATCTAAAAAATTCAGTTAATTTATTATTGTCTACTATCTAAGGATTCCATAGAGTCTAAGAACACTAAATTTTGATGTCTAATGGATTAGTTATGAGTGTTCTAAGTTTAGGGGTAAATGCATCATTTTTAAGGTTAAAAGGGGTCTAAAACTTAACTTTTCCATTTGAGATCCAAATATAGTAAAGTCAGTGGCAGTAGCTTCCCTATATCACAGTAAGTACTTTAACTATTAGTAGACCCAAATTGGACCTCATTTGGCCAAGTTATGACCTAATTAATGTTAAGGGTATTTTGGTTAACCTAGTTTTTAGTGGTCAAAACCAAAATTTTATTTCAATTTACTATTGGCACTAAATTTCTAACTTAGTTAGCATCTTAAATTTCTAAATTTAGAGTCCAAATGATCAAGTTATGGTCATTTCAATGTTTGGGTCTATTTTCTTAAGAGGGGTCCAAACTTAATATTTTCCATATTTAAAACTCACATACAATTTTATATAATTCAGCCCCATAAGGGTCCTAGGGTCCTTAAAATTTGAAAACTATGAAGTTTTGACCATTTTAGCCGATTCTGGACCAATCTGGACAGTTCTGGGTGTTATGGCGCGCTGTAGCGCCTTCTGGCCAAAAGCCAGGCGCTACGGCGCGCTGTGGCACGCTACAGTTCGCTAGAGCGAGCTGCAGCAGATTTCAGCACTATGGTGCACTGTAGCGGGTTTCGGTGCTGAGGCGCGCTGTAGCGGATTATTGCAGACTCAACTCAAAGTTTGGGCGCTTCGGCGTTGTGGCGTGCTGCGGCCTGACGGTGATTTCGCTTGTGCTAAAACCGTAATGAGTCATCTTTCGAGCTCAAATACTCCTAACCTAGAGCACTACATGTGCGGTGCCATATATTGATGGAATGGTATTTCTGAGATCTTTCTATTGATATTATAATTGGCATGAAAGAATTCTTCTAAAAATGCAAACAATGGAGTTAAAGTTCAAGGTATGTAGAAAGAACAAAAAACAGAGCATATTATCTACAAAGAAATCTAATACCTTAATGAGCTCTAGCTTCCACATTGCAAATCACAAATTTCTAAGGATGCAGCATAAGCTTAAGAGCAAAATAAAGTAGTCATCAAATCCGTTCAATGTGGGAAAGGGAAGTACCTTGGCTTTCAAATGGAAAAACATGGAGGAAGAAGCTTTATTTTCTGCAGGAACTTAGGAGCTTGAGGGCTTCTTCAGTAGCACATCAATGGAGGAAGGAAGAGAGGAGGGGAGCTCAGCTTGGCAGTAAGGGAAGAAAGGAGGGTTGAACTCCATTTTATAGAAGAGGAGAGGGATGGCTCTTGGATAGGATGAGCTTGACTAATCCCATCACAAGTATGGGAAGAATGGGCAATAATGGAGAAGAGTGGAGGCTGACTGGCGTGCATAGGGAAAGGAGGGAAGGCGGAGGCTCTGATTTCAGCAGGATTGGGTCCAAGCCAGAGAAAATGAGAAGGAAAGAATTAAGGAAATGGATTTTAATTTAATTTGATTAATTAATAATCTCTAAAAATTAGATTTTATAAACGATCTCTAAAAAATCCAAAAATTCACCCCAAGCTAATTTGGGGGTGAGAAATTCAACGGCGAAGTCAGAATTCGATTCTAACGAGTATTTACTTTTCTTATTTTTCAGGATATTTAATTATATTAAAATATTTGATAAAATTTAACGACTTCCAAACGCGTCCAAAACATCACCCCAAGCTAATTTTGGTCAGATTTTGATTTTGAGGTCCAATTAAATATCTTAATTTTCCATTAATTAAATATTATTAAAATATTTAACGAAATTTTGACGAGTTCCGATTGCCACCAAAATATCACCCCTAGCTAATTTGGGGGCAATGAGCGCAATGACAAAGTCCAATTTTTTATTTGAGGTCAAAATAATTAGATCAATTTCTAAGATTCCCAAAATTCCTAAAATCAGGGTTTGTTCCATTTGACCTCTAATTTGGACTAGGTCCTAGTGGTGATCTACTAATGACTTAATTAATGCATTAAAATCAAAAATAGGACTTGGTTTAGTCCTAATATATAGGCAAGGGTAACAACTTGGGTTGTTACAGGTTATGTTTTGGAAGCATTTGAAAGTCGTTGGATTTTCGGTAAATATTTTTTAATATATTTTAAATACCCCAAAAATTAAGAAAATTAAAAACTCATCGAAACCAAAATCCAACTTCACCGTTGCGTTCTTTACCCTTAAATTAGCTAAGGGTAAAATTTTGGAAATTGTGGAAGTCGTCGAATTTTCTAGAATATTTTAATATATTTAAATAATTAGAAAACTAAGAAAAATAAATTCTTGTCGAAATCAAAATTTGACTTTGTCATTGCGTTCCTCACCCCCAAATTAGATAGGGCAAATTTTTAGGAATTTAGTAGCTCATTTAATTATTTAATTTTTAAATAATTAAATTATAATTAATAATTAATTAAAAATAATAATTATTATTAATATTTTTTTTCCCTCCTTCCACAATGCATATGGTGAGGTGGTTTTTGCCACCATTTAAGGACTTATAAACATCTTATTTTTAACCTAATTTTTTATCAAGTATGGTTTTATCATTTAGATCCATCTTAGAGTAGAGAAGCATCTTCATCTTCTTCCTCCAAGCTCCAAATCGAACCCTATAAATGTACCATCTATTTTCTTTAAGCTCGAATTAGGGCTTATAATTTATTTAGTTATCTACAAAATTAGGAGGCATATTTGGTATTAATAGAAAGGTCTTGATGAGAGCTTTCCATTGATATATGGCACACCTCATGAGAAGATCTGTGTATGGAGAAATTTGATCCTAAAATTTCAATTTTTCTTAATATTTATGTAGCTACAGAAATTATTTAAGAAAATTTTATTTTTCTTCTTTTCTTAATTTTTTGCTTATTCAATCCATTTCAAATTTTCAAAACTTCATAACTTTATAATTACAATTCCAAACAGAGTGATCCAATATACCATTTGATCACAAGAATGCAATGATTAATATTATGCAATTAGATTTTCTGTTTGATGATTAATTTCATTAATTATTATTTAAACTAATTAAACCCCTTAATCCTAAAATTTGATTAATTCATAACTTAGTCAATTTAGCTTCAAATCATATGATCCAATATCTCATTTTTATCAAGAGAATATGTAGAATACTAATCTAAGAAAAAATTAGTTTTTGTAATTATATTTCTTAATTTTGCTTAATTACTCTAAATAATGGATTAGTGAAAATTTAGCTCCATAATTATCCAAAATAAGAATTTCAAATTGCTGATAGCTCCTAATGTAGTGTAGAATATAGTGGTGAAGTTAATTTTTCAATTTAGTAATTAATTCCACTAATCACCATAACTCTTGATTAGTAAAGATTAGCAAAATTGGGAATCCAAATTGAATGATTCAAGTTTCTAATAGTTCCTAAAGTATACTAGAACCTAGTGGTGTGATTGCTTTAGTGATTCTGTGATTATATTTACTAATCACTCATTAATCACTTTAACCCTAATTAGGTCATAACTTGACCAAATGAAGTCCAAATTGGGTCTACTCCCAGTTAAAGTAATCAGTGGGTTATTGGAAAGCTATAGCCACTAAATTTACTAATTTTAGATATCAAATAAAAAAGTTAGGCTTTTGACCCTATTTATAAAACCCTAAATTACATAATAGAACCCCAAATTTGATTTGCTTGTAACTTAACCATTAAATCTCAGAATTTAGTATTCTTAGACTCAATGGAATCCTTAAATAATAAACTTTAATTAACTGACAGAAAATTTAGATTCCATTAAGGTAAATTACCATTTTGACCTTATAAGTTAATCTTCTTAATTTGAACTCATATGGCTTAATAATTATCCAAATTTAGTGTACTTACTGTCTCTCTTCATGTTAGACAGTAAGTAATCAATTTTCATTGAAAATTTCTAATTTAGTGTCCTAAGTCAAAAAATAACTTTTTAGACCCTTAAGTAGGGGCAAAATAATCTTTTTGCCTAAATTTAGGTTTAAGTGTTCTAAGACCTTAGAATCATATTCTAATCACTATGATGAGTAATTAAAAATGATTTAAAATTAAATTCTTTTAATTTAAGCTATTAATTATATTTCTATGATAAATCCTAAGTTATTCTTACGTAGTTAATTTAAGTGATATAATGTGAGATTTATCTCACATTATGTCTCCTCTTAGTCCTTAATTCAGTTATTAAGCTTTCATTTCAAGAATAGTTATGGTTAGTGCTTGAGTGTTCATCTTATTTTCTTAAGACCTTCTCCTTTAGGAATTAGGAATTGGACTTAGGTTAGATTTCATTCATTATAAATTGGGTTACTTAATGGGTGAAACTTTGGTTTTTCTAATTTATAGATTCTCATAGTTTATTTATGATTATTTAATCTTTTAATCTTAGATTTAAGAATAGAGATCCATCCTATTATGTGTGACTTTACTTAATAGGATATGCCTTAATCCTTAATCTGTGAGTTTGGGTTTTAAGCTTTAGCCCCTCAGGATCACCATTTGGATTAAGTGATTTAAATCCCAATATTTGGAGTTTAATCCTTAGTCTTCCATCTTAATTGGGCTCCATCAAGATGGGCTTTGTTTGCTTAAATCATAAAATTAGGTCGATACAATTTACTTATTTAACTTATATAGTCAACATTTATTAAATCAAATTAGGATCTGGCTAGTTCTAATTGTTTGTAACTTGTAAGGTTGTGAATCTGAGTTACACTCGATAGTAGGAATTGGAGATCCTGAACTTGTGTAACTTAGAGTAGATAGAACAAATAAATTAGATAGCAATAGATATCATCTGTGCTTTCATAGAGTTTCTTGCTCACTTTGAACATTGATACTTTGCTTACCTTGTAATTGAGCTTTATACCTTGGACATATGTTGTGGACATAAAATACTTGATGAGTATTCATCTCATATTTGAATTTGCATAAACAACATTTTCATTTTTTAATAGTACTTTTGGATTTACTGAATTCAATTCAGTAGAGTGTGATCTAATTAGTCTGCCTCTCGGTTCCTTTTGTTCTAATCTGTTTCATGGCTATTGGTCCGATTCTGACATGGTAGTACTAGTTTTAAGTACACTTCTACTTAGTGATTCTACCTCTCAGTTTCTTCTGATATGATCTGTTGTCTATTCCATGCCTAGCATGATCCAGGATGGTGCGTAATAGTCTTCTTTTGTGGCTATTGGCCTGATTTTGATATGGCAATAAGTGAGTTTATATATTTCCAATTCAGATGGCATGTTTGGCCAGTGTAGTTTTTCATTTTATATTTACTATTTTTAGCTCACTTTTACTGTATTTCAGCACTTGCATACTTATTGTTTACTTAGTTGCTAGCTTACTTATATTATAAGATGCTAGTCTTGCTCATTTGATTATATATATATATATATATATATAAAAGATGTTAGTTTTACTTTCAGTTATTTAAATGTTTCACATGTTATTTTACTTTATGTAATTAGCTTAAGTTTACATTGATCATAAGCATCTTTATGATGAGTTTTCATTTTAGTTATTAGTGTTTACTTTTCTTTTATTACCTAACCTTATTATAGTGTTGGATTTGGAGGTATGTGCTTACTTCCTCTCTTGATAACTTATAAGCTTATTGTTTATAACTTTATGTTCTTTTATTTGCTTCCTTGCACCTATATTATTGCTGAGTTGTTAATTAATGGTGATCTCTAAGGAACTTAATAAATTTATCAGCCTAAAATGTACTTAGACATTTTGTCTAATAAGATTTTCTCTTTTTTTTGCTAGGGCCCTATCATTATGAAATCGATAATGATAGATTCTGAACTGTTTGAGGTTGTGGAGTCATCTAAGGATCTACATATGGAGGATGGGTGTGTTGCTGAAGATTCTTAGATCCTTAGCTTTTAGTTCTTTTGCTTGTGAGGATGAGTGTTTATTTAATTTCAGCTTTTTTTTCTTTAAATGTGTTATAATAATACATGTTTATTTTGTATTTTCTTTTTCTGCACTTATTCTGAGTTATACATTTTTACTTATTGTATTGTGATGGAATGGATGTTATATTTTATTTTCACACTCTGATTATATTTCTTGTATTTATCATTTAGTGAAATACTCTTGTAAATGATAATTTCCTTAATTATATTGGATTTGAATGAATGTCTAATCTAGCAATAAGTGAGGAACTTGTCATTTGGTGACCAATTCCCGTAATCATGTTAACTTAAGAGTTAACAGGACCAAGATGGGGCTGGGGTACCATAGCTGGTATCAAAGAACACCATAAGGTATAAGATTAGAATTTGCATTCCTCTCTACCTAATGGATTATTCTTCTACCATACAGTCACTAAATGATCACTTGAAAACATCCATATTATTATAATTATAAACTCAGAATAAATAAAGGAATGAAAATGCTTTCATGAAAAGCTTAAGTATAGGTATTTATATATATTAATACCTCGCTCAATGAACTTATTAAGTTTGATAAAATTTATAGGCCTAAATATCACTTAGAAGATGTCGATTGAGGATTACCTTCAGGAATTTAGATCCATGTGGGAATTTGACTTTCAAATGGGCCGAAGGTATGGAAGAATTATAGAGAATGTCTCAAATCACAGAATTCTAGTGCAGGACCTGATGTTGCAAGATGGCATATTCAGAGGCCTTTATTTTTTTCTCTTAGCCAAGGAGTGGCTAAAAAGGGTGGATTTTATTCTTAATGCAACAGGTGGCTGGATGATGTTAAGGTCACTCTAATGAGCTATCTTCTTTTTGACGCAACTAGAGAATGGTGGGATACCACCTATCATCAATTGGCCAGAAGATCTCAAAGAAAGTGTCGTGAAGTCAACTTTGAAGACTTCCGTCTAGCTTTCACCACTAGATATATGGGATAGGACTACTATTAAAGTCTAACCTATTATGTTGTGGCTATGTTTTGTATCTTATTAATTGTACTAAGTTTTTATCATTTGAATAATGAAAAATACAACAAATATTTTATGTCCCCTTTCTAAAACTAAAGATAGTTGTTTTGATTACAGAATGAATCCTGCCACTTCTCCTAACAACACCCCGATTAATAGCGTCGTGGCATCAAATAATAATAATATAGATGAAGTTACTTCCCTTAGAAGTATGGTCAATGCTATGTCGAAAAACCAAAATCAACAAGCATTAGATATTCAAAGGTTGATATTTATCCTACCATCTGTTAATGCTAGTACCTCTTCAGCATCACCTGCTCTCCCTAATTCCAAGACTGCCCATCACTCTACTGACGGGATATTACATAGTTTCCTAAGATTGAGACCTCCTACATTTGACGGGAGTCTGACTCTGGTTGATATAATGGCTTGACTAAAAATAATTGAGAACAATCTGACAAGACTTAATTGTCTCAACTATCAATCAGTTCGCCTCGCTACACATTTTCTTTAGGATGAAGCAGAATACTAGTGGGATAATATCTGTGAAACTCGTTTTGGAGAACATGAGCTAGAGGATACATCTTGTAACTGGTTCATAGAAGCATTTCAAGAAGATTTTATATCGGCATTTGCGAATAATATAATCGGCGATTCTCTACTGCGACTATCTCAAAGAAGTCATTCCGTAGCTGATTATGTAACAGAGTTTAGAAAGCTTGTTTGCTTTACTCCAAACTTGGCACCCACAGAAGCGGATTAGTGTTATCGCCTCCAAATTGGCCTTCATGAGTTCACCAAAGCCCACGTTATTCCATTTCGCCTAACCTACTTTGAGCAGTTGGTTAAAACAGAACGGGTGGTAGAGCATCACCAATCCGCTAAAGATTTCACAAGAAAGGCATATGTAATGCCCAACCGTCATGAATATTTCAAGCGGCATCAACCCAACCAAGGGAGGGCCTATCAAATTGAAACTGCTGAGCAAAACCAAGAATGTACCAGGCCTCACCCCTATGGTAAGTGCTACCATTTTGGTAGAGTCTGCTTCACGTGTGGCCGTCCGGGCCATGGATATCAACTATACAATGCCTTGAAGATGGTTGATAGAGTCTTGATTGACCGTTCCCTTCGGAACCAAGTGTTCCGAGCTACACCTATAAATAAAAGAGAACCAAGGATGGCTCTTATGCCACCTCCAACCGAAGAAAGACAGATTCCTCCTAAGATGCAATTGACTGCTTCCCGCCCCCAGTACAAAATCAAATGAGGGTCAAGGCAGTAAATAATAGGCCTGTAGGTACAGCCAGGGTCTTCAACCTCACTCCAATAGAAACGGTTGATGACAATAACATCGTATTAGGTATGTACATTTAAATATTTCCTTACTTTTAGCATTGCAATTTTCATTAAATGATTTTCATTAAAATTAGGCACCTTATGCATAAGTCAAAAGCCCTGTAGCGTATTATTCGATACTGGGGCTAGTCATTCCTTCATCTCTGAGAATTTTGCTAAAAGGCTAAGCTTACCCTTCTACAAACTAGCCAAAACCCTAAGTGTTGGACTTCCATCCGGAGCCCAACTAAGTGCGACCAAGTTTTGCGACCTACAAGTACCAGTTAATAAAAGAAGTTTTCAAGCTAAGTTAATAAGTTTACCCATCGCAAACTTTGACATCATACTAGGCATGAATTGGCTTAGTATGTATAATGCTACTATATATTATCAAAAGAAAAAAATTATCCTTCAAACATCCAATACATCATAAGCCTTCATAGGATGTTTAGCACTCAAAGCTCTCTAATCAATGCATTTAAGACAAAGAGGTTAGTGAATAAAGGTTGTAAAGTCTTTTTGGTAATAATGATGGGTGACAGTAAGGAAGAGATCTCTATTTCTGACATCAAAGTAGTTAAAGAATTAATAGATGTATTTCTAGAGGAACTACATCAATTACCACCATCAATGGAATAGAATTTGCAATTAATTTGATTTCAGGTACTCAGCCACTATCAAAGGCACCCTATAGAATGGCTCTAAGGGAACTTCAAGAATTGAATGATCAACTGCAATAACTTTTGGATAAAGGCTATATAAGGCCTAGTATGTCCCCATGGGGAGTCCCTATTTTGTTCATTAAAAAAATGATGGGTCTATGAAGATGTGCATAGACTATCAGGAACTAAATAAAGTAACTATTAAAAATAAGTATTCCCTCCCATGAATTAATGACCTATTTGATCAATTGTCTAACGCAGTCATATTTTCGAAGATTAATTTAAGATCTGGATACTATCAGTTGAGAGTGAAAGACTCAGATGGGGAGACGATAGCATTTCATACACGTTATGGGCATTATGAATTCCTTGTGATGTCCTTTGGACTTACTAATGCACCCTCAATCTTTATGGACTTAATGCAACGAGTCCTTAAACCTTACCTAGATAAATTTGTTATTATTTTTATCGATGTCATTCTCATATATTCAAAAACCCAAGAAGAACACCAGAATAACTTAAGAGTGGTCCTAGAAACACTTCGAGAACATAAACTATATACAAAGTTTTCAAAATGTGAGTTTTGGTTCCTTGGGACATGCAGTAGATGCCCAAGGAGTTTGTGTGGATCAACACAAGATCAGCACTATTCAAGATTGGGTGCAGCCTAAATCAGTGACAGAAATTTGTAGCTTTCTGGGATTGGCAGGATATTATCAAAAATTTGTTAAGGGTTTCTCCCAGATTGCTTCTCCCCTTAAAAAGCTAACTCAAAAAGTAGTGTCATTTGTTTGGACATCAGATGTGAGGAAGCATTTTAAACTCTAAGAGATGCACTATCTTCTGCTCCAGTACTAGTCCTTCCCAAAGAAGGTGTAAATTATCAAGTGCACAGGGATGCCTTGGGAATTGGTCTGGGATGCGTTCTAATGCAGGAAGAAAAAATTATTGCACACACATCTCGTCAACTAAAACCTCATGAATAGAATTATGCCATCCACGATCTTGAATTAGCGCAGTAGTTTTTGCTCTAAATATTTGGTGCCGTTATTTGTATGGAGTCCAGTGCTTCATCTTTACTAACCAGCAGAGCTTAAAGTACATATTTACCTAAAGAGAACTCAACTGTATACAAAAAAGGTGGCTAGAAATGATTAGTGATTATGATTTAGATATCCAGTACCATCCTAGAAAAGTGAACGTGGTAGTTGATGCCCTAAGTCGTTAGGCTGCCCTCAGTAGCATTATCTTAGAGAGTCCATCAGAGGAAGAATTTTGTAAAATGAATATCAAACTAATGCGTGGCAACTTGCTAAGTGAAATGATCTCTATGAGCAATGTGGAACCCACTTTCCATAGAGACATTTCTATATCTTGAACTAAGGATGATGACTACCTAGACTATAAAGTTGCAATTGAAAGCAGTTGTCGTCCAGAGCTGAACTTCAAGAAAGGTGCTATATTCATGAATAACTGCCTCTGAATTCCCAAATCCATGCACAAGGAGATCTTGGTGGAAGGCCACAGCTTAGGATATCAGGTACACCCAAGAAGTTCTAAAATGTATTAGGACATGAAGCAATCATTTTGGTAGCCAGGAATAAAAAGAAGCGTGTAGATTTTGTTGTGAAATACCATGTGTGTTGTCTAGTTAAAGCAAAACATCAAAAACCAAGTAGTTTGCTTCATCCATTGAAAATTCTAGAGTGGAAATGGGCAGATATATCTATAGATTTTTTCATGGGAATGCGTCGTGTAAGATTCGGTGCTGATGCAGTTTGGATTATCATCAATCATCTCACTAAATCGCTGCACTTTATTCCCATTCATCAAACTGACTATGTAGAGAAGTTAGCAAAGTTTTATATTAAAGAAATAGTCAGATTCCACAGAAATCCCAAAATAATTGTATCCCATAGGGACAACTATTTCACTTCCAAATTTTGGTAAACTATACACCAAGATTTGGGTACCACCTTAGCCATGAGCACGTCTTTTCAACCACAAATAAATGGCCAAAATGAAAGAGTCAATCAAATTCTAGAAGATCTACTTCATTTATGCATGTTGGATATCTCAGGTTCTTGGGAAGATCATACTCCTTTGGTAGAATTTGCCTATAACAACAGCGTCCAATCGAGCTTCAAGATGGCACCATATGAAGCCTTATATGGTAAAAAGTGCTCCACTCTATTAGCATGGTCAAAAATAGGGGATGGGCAATTATATGGCTTAGAGTTTGTGGAGGAAACAAATAAAAAGGTAAGGCTCATAAAATAGAGAATTAAGACAGCTCAAGATAGACATAGCAAATATCATAACAATCATCGTCATTCTCTTGAGTTCCACAAAGGAGACCTGGATATATAAAAGTCAGCCTGATGAAGGGGATCTACCATTTTGGAGTCCCTGGAAAACTAAGTTCGAGGTATATGAGATTGTTCAAGATCGTAAAAAGGATTGGGTCAGCAGCAAATAAGTTAGAATTGCCTGAAGATTTTTCTATTATGCATGATGTATCCCATGTGTCTTCTCTCTGAAAGTGCCTAAGAGAACCTCATCACCTAGTATCTATTCCTCTAATAGAGATCTAGCTAGAATTATCATTCCTCAAAGAACCTATAAGAATTTTGGGAAGAGACCAAAAGAAATTAAGGAGCCATCTCATTCTAATGGTCAAGATTCAATGGAAGAATCATTCTCAAAAAGAAGCCACTTGAAAAAAATAGGTGGACATGCACCAAAAATATCTAAACCTCTTTAATCAAGGTACTTACTTAACTTCTTATCATTTAATTCCTTATCTTTTATCTTGTTTTATTCTTTCCACTTGGGTGATGTCGAAGACGATATCGTTCCTAAGTGGGAGAGTCTGTAACAACCCAGGTTGTTACTTAGGTTAATTAGGATTCTAATACTCTAATTAAGCCATTATAGTTCACCACAAAGACCTAGTCTAAATTAGGAGTCAAATGGATCAAATCCTGATTTTGGGAATTCCAAGAACCCTGGAATTTGACCTATTTAAATTGACCTCAAATCGAAAATCTGACTTTGCCATTGCGCTCATCACCCCCAAATTAGCTTGGGGTGATATTTTGGAAGCATTTGGAAGTCGTTTGATTTTTGATGAATATTTCAATATATTTTAGGAAAATTAAATACTCATCAAAACTAAAATTAGGCTTCACCGTTGCGTTCCTTACCCTTGAATTAGCTAAGGGTAAAATTTTGGAATTTGTGGAAGTCGTCAAATTTTCTCGAATATTTTAATATATTTAAATAATTAGAAAAATAAGACAAATAAGTTCTCGTCGAAATCAAAATTTGACTCGTTCCTCACCCCCAAATTAGCTAAAGCAAATTTTTGGGAGTTTTAGGAGCTTATTTGATTATTTAATTTTTAAATAATTAAATTGTAATTAATAATTAATTAAAAATAATTATTATTATTATTATTTTTTTCCCTCCTTCCACAATGCATATGGTGATGTGGTTTTTGCCACCATTTAAGGACTTATAAACATCTTATTTTTAACTTAATTTTTTTATCAAGTATGGTTTTATCACTTAGATCCATCTTAGAGTAGAGAAGCATCTTCATCTTCTTCCTCCAAGCTCCAAATTGAACCCTATAAATGTACCATCTATTTTCTTTAAGCTCGAATTAGAGCTTGTAATTTATTAAGTTATCTGCAAAATTAAGATGCGTATTTGGTATCAATAGAAAGGTTCCGATGAGAGCTTTCCATTGATATATGGCACACCTCGTGAGAAGATCTGTGTATGGAGAAATTTGATCCTAAAGTTTCAATTTTTTTTAATATTCGTGTAACTACAGAAATTATTTAAGAAAATTTTATTTTTCTTCTTTCTTAAATTTTTGCTTATTCAATCCATTTCAAATTTTCAAAACCTCATAACTTTTTTTTTACAATTCCAAACATAGTGATCCAATATACTATTTTGATCACAAAAATGCAAGGCTTAATATTATGCAATTAGATTTTCTGTTTGGTGATTAATTTTATTAATATCATTTAAACTAATTAAACCCCTTAATCTTAAAATTTAATTTATTTATTACTTAGTCAATTTAGCTTCATATCATATAATCTAATATATCATTTGATCTAGAAAATTTTAGTTTCTGTAATTATATTTTTTAATTTTACCTAATTACTCTAAAAAATAGATTAGTGAAAATTAAGCTCCTCAATTATCCAAATATAGAATTTCAAATTGCTGATAGCTCCTAGTGTAGTGTAGAATACAGTGGTGAAGTTAATTTTTCAATTTAGTAATTAATTTCACTAATCACGCTATATATTAATTAGTGAAGATTAGTAAAATTAGTGATCCAAATTGAGTGGTTTCAAGTTTCTGATAGTTCCTAGAGTATATTAGAACCTAGTGGTATGATTAGTTTAGTAATTTTGTGATTAATTTTACTAATAACTCACTAATTACCCTTAATCCTAATTAGGTCATAACTTAACCAAATGAGATCCAAATTGGGTCTACTCATAGTTAAGGTAATCAATGGGTTATAGGGTAGCTATAGCCACTGAATTTGCTAATTTTAGACATTAAATAAAAAAGTTAGGTTTTTGACCCCATTTATAAAACCCTAATTTACATAATAGAACCCCATATTTGATTTGCTTGTAACTTAACCATTAAACCTCAGAATTTAGTGTTCTTGGACTTTATGGAATTCTTGAATAGTAAGCTTTAATAAACGAACAGAAAATTTAGATTCAATTAAGACAAATTATCATTTTGTTCTTATGAGTCAATTTCCTTAAATTGAGCTCATAAGGCTTAATAATTATCCAAATTTAGTGTACTTACTGTCTATTATCATGTTAGATAGTAAGTAATCATTTGCCATTAAAAATTTCTAATTAAGAGCCTTAAATCAAAAAGTAGTTTTTTAGATTTTTAAGTAGGGGCAAAATAATTTTTTGCCAAAATTTATATTTAAGTATTCTTAAATGTTAGAATTATATTCTAATCACTATAATCAGTAATAAAAAATGATTTAGAATCAAATTCTCTTTATTTAAGCTATTAATTATATTTCTAGGATAAATCCTAAGTTATTCTTACGTTGTTAATTTAAGTGATATAATGTGAGATTTATCTCACATTATGTCTCCTCTAAGTCTTATATTCAGTATTTAAGCTTGTATTTCAAGAATAGTTATAGTTAGTGCTTGAGTGTTCATCTTATTTCCATAAGATCTTCTCATTTAAGAATTAGGAATTGGACTTAGGATTGTCTTCATTTATTGAGTAAATTGGGTTACTCAATGGGTAAAACCTTAGTTTTTCTAGTTTATAGATTCTTATAGTTTATTTATGATTATTTAATCTTTCAATCTTAGATTTAAGAATAGAGATCCATCCTATTAAGTGTGACTTTACTTAATAGGATATTCCTTAATCCTTAATTTGTGAGATTAGGTTTTAAGCTTTAGTCCCTTAGGATCACCATTTGGATTAAGTGATTTAAAACCCAATATTTGGAGTTTAATCCTTAGTCCGTCCATCTTGATTGGGCTAAACAAGATGGGCTTGGGTTGCTTAAAGCATCAAAAGAGGTTAATACCATTTACTTATTTAACTTATATAGTCGACATCGATTAAATTAAATTAGGACCTAGATAGTTCTAATTATTTGTAACTTGTAAAGTCATGAATCTGAGTTATACTTGATAGTAAGAATTGGAGATTCTGAACTTTTGTAATTTAGAGTAGATAGAATGAATAAATTAGATAATAATGGATATATCACCTATATTTTAGTAAAGTCTCTTGCTCACTTTGAACATTAATACTTTGCTTACCTTGTAATTGAGCTTTATACCTTGGATATATGTTGTGGACATAAGATATTTGATGAGTATCTCATGCATCTTTGAATTTGCATAAACAATATTTGCATTTTTTATCGATCCTTTTGGTTTTATTGAATTCAGTTTAATAGAGTGTGATCTAATTAGTCTGCATCTCGATTTCTTCTATTCTTATCCTTTTGTGGTTGTTGCCCTGAAATGGTAGTACTAGTTTTTGGTACACTTATACTCAGTGATTCTACCTCTAAGCTCCTTATGATCTAATCTGTTGTCTATTCCATGCCTGGCATGATTAAGGATGGTGCGTAATAGACTTCTTTCATAGCTATTGGCCCTATTCTGATATGGCAGTAAGTGAGTTTGTATATTTTCAGTTCAGTTGGCATGTTTGGCCAGTGCAGTTTTTCAATTTATATTTATTATTTTCAGCTCATATTTACTATATTTCAGCACTTGCATGCTTACTATTTACTTGATTACTAGCTTACTTATATTTTAAGATGCTAGTCTTTCTCGTTTGATTATATATATATATATATATATATATATATATATATATATATATATAGGATATTAATTTTACTTCAAGTTATTTAAGTGTTTCACATATTCTCTTATTTTATGTTAATTAGCATAAGCTTACATTGATCACAAGCATGTTTATGATGAGTTTTCTTTTAGTTATTAGTATTTACTTTTCTTTTATTACCTAACATTATTACAATGCTGGATTTGGAGGTATGTGCTTACTTCTTCTCTTAATAAGTTATAAACTTATTATTTCTAGCTTCTTATTCTTTTCATTCACTTTCTTGCACCTATATTGTTGCTTAGTTGTTAATTAATGGTGATATCTAAAGAACTCAATAAATTTATCAGCTTAAAATGTACTTAGACATATTGTCTAATAATATTTTCTCTTTTTTGGCTGGGGCCCTATCATTATGAAATTGATAATGATAGATTCTGAATTGTTTGAAGTTGTGGAGCCATCTGAGGACTTGCATCAAGAGGAGGGAGTGTTGCTGAAGATTCTAAGATCCTTATCTTTTACTTTTTTTACTTGTGAAAATGAGTGTTTATTTTATTTCAACTTTTTTTCTTTAAATGTATTGTAATAATACAGATTTATTTTGTATTTTATTTTTCTACACTTATTTTGAGTTATACATTTCTACTTACTGTATTGTGATGAAATGAATGTTATATTTTGCATCCTCACTCTGATTATATTTCTTGTATTTATCATTTTAGTGAAATAATCTTATAAATGACAATTTTCTTAATTATATTGGATTAGAATGAATATCTAATCTAGCTATAAGTGAAGAACTTATCATTTGGTGACCACTTCACTATAATCATATTAACTTAAGAGTTAACAGGACCACAGTGGGGCTGGGGTGCCACACTATATTTCTGTTAAGATATAGCCTAGGTACCCCTAAGTGCCCATGCCTTTGTTCCTGGGCACCTAAGGCAAACCTGGGCACTCGTGTCTCTATTACCAGGGGCCTAGGGGTGCCTGGGTCTTGTACAGCATGAAAACTATTTGTTTGGGCCCCCGGGATGCACCGGGCCCGCCCGAAAAGTGCTGGGATGCGCCGTAGTGCCCGTGGCACTTGTTTTCTTTGATAAAACTCTTTGTAAACAATACACTCACACCGAATACCTGAATAAAGATAAGAAAATATATAAATACATTTGAATAACATGTAATTCATGCTAAAACAAACATAAAAAATAGTGTTAAAATGCTATAAGTTTTAGCCTGATTACACCCTCACACTTACATTATTACTTGTCCTTAAGTAAGATGAATTTAAGATTGCTTTCTTTTTGAATGTTAAGGTCAAAACTATTATGAGTTAATTGTCTTCATAACATGATTTGAATTGTTTAAAGGGTTAGCAAAAGTCTATTGGATGGTATGGATTAAGATATCCTAACTTAGATGTATCTTTCGACTACATATAATCTTATGAAAAGTCATATCATTGAGCCCTCAATTATTTCTGCAAAATACTCATGATAATCTTGAATCTGAATATGGGGATTGATCTGGTTATTCAATGGGGTCAAGTATGGTTAAAGGACAGAAACTTTAAGTGCTAAATGTGCCCCTTTTAAGGAAATATACTCTATTTTTTTCTTTTTTGTCTAGAGAGACATTTTCTTCATCCACTTTTATTTTCCTTTTTTGTCTTTTTCCTTAAAGTTCGAGTGTTAATTCTATTAATTTTCTCTTTTATTCTTAGATATGATTTATTAATATAACATCATATATTGTGAGAACTTGTGGCAATTAGCACACCTAGTCCAAAATCTATATGATTTCCATTTCTTAGCCATGTTTTCCCCCAAACATAGTCAAGCATCAATTGTGTTTAATAGAAATTTTATATTGGTTTCTTTCAATTCATTTTCATTCAACAAGATTTGTAAAGGGTTATACATATAATTTGCATTTATTATCCAACCAATCTCATAGAAACTACTAAACCTTAATGAGAAATATAATCAAAATTATCATGATGTCAACATCACATTAAGATAACCTAAATATTATAAAATAACTTCTATTTATTCAAATTTACTGAGGACAATAAGCACTTAGCAACAATTATATAGTGGCATCATTAATACACCTAAGCAACAAAAATAAAACTACAAAACTTATTATTGAATTGAAAAAAAACACTAAGAGTTGTAAGGCATAAAACGGCTTGATAGAATCATGAAAAACTCATGTTACTGAAACCATAACTCGATATTCCTTTTGCTCCATTATTAACATACGCACACATTTCTCATAAAATTTGAAACAAATAAGAAATAAGAACATAATAACGCATGTTAGGTTGCCTACCAACTAGCGCTTGGTTCAACGTCCTCAACCTGACCAATAAAAGCTTACATCAATTTGGAATCTCTTTATAGATTTCATTAAGGCTTTGAGATGCTCATGAGCTCGCTTAATAATATAATATTTATTGATAGCAGTTGTGATACTTTTCTTCTTTCAAACCCATCTTTTATAATATGACTTACTATAATTCTTTTTTTTCCTTTTCTTTTCTCTCCTCCTACATCTCACCTTTTTTTTTTAATCAACTCAGAAAAGCATCATTAACCTCATTTCTTACTTCTTCTTGTTAACAGGTGTATAATTTAATTTTCTTAGGTGCGCATTCCAAGCTTTCCACCACAAATTCAACATGAAAGTAATACTCATGAAGATTGCAAGGGGGTTTTATGATATTGGCAATGGTACAAATGGCTTATACACCTTCAGAATGCTATTTCAATTTAACTTTTTCCACATCAATTAATGTTTTACCTATTGTTATACATTGAGGAAATGTTATTGGTGGCTTGTAAGTACTTGGCTTTGTAGTAGGTTCAATTATTGGTTGTTTTCTTCCTCTTTATCTTTCTGCAATTCTTCTTTTCATGCGTTAGGGATTTTGGTGGGTATCCTCGCTCTCAAATCCCCTGAATCTTCTATGTTGGTCATAGGAATTGGAGCTCTTCCACTGTATAATGTATCCGCTAATATTTGTTCTTGATTATGCTCAGTGACAATGGCTATAGAGATTGATTTAGGTAATTATCGCCTTATTGTCTACAAGTATACCTCAATCCTCTTAATAAAACTTTCTTGCTTTATGAAGGATTCATCACATTGATTCAAAATTGCATCTATTCTTTGAATGAGTTCTAATGTGTAAGTTTTCAATTCCACAAGAGATTCTTCTAAAGATGCTTGTTGATTCTCCCATTCCCAGTTATGATCTATTTGCACAATATTATTTGGATTGGAGTTATATTCATTACTCCATATATCAAAAATATGCTCTAATTGTGAGGAAACAAATGTGTCTCTAGGTTGGTACAATCTTTCAACAAGCCACTAATAAGAGTCATTGGCCATTTTCTCTAATAGATCATATGCTTCCTCTTGAGTCTTATTGTAAATTGATCCCCCAAATGACACATTTATGAGGGTTCTACTGCTTTTATTTAACCCATTATAAAAATTCTAGGTAATCCATGATGCAGACATCTCCTTAAGCATTCTTTAAACCTCTCACAGCTATCGTATAATGACTCACCTAAGTTATAGAAAGACATGGTGTGATTTTCTATGATGAAATTATTTGTCTTCAAAATTTGTGTAGAGTTATCTCAATCTTAGGGTCAAAAAGTAAATTTTACTCTCCCTTACTATACATACAAAACTCTAATTTAATTATGACACTTAGGAAATAAATCACAATCAGAAAAATTAATGATGATAGTAGTTAATGAAAGCAAATGCCACAAATTTGCATGGAGTTTTAAGAAAATAAAACAAAAATAAACAAAAAACTAAAACAGAATAGTGTCTAAGTCACTAGCTAAAAAAGTTTGCTAATACCTTCAATTTAATCCACGGTAATGGCACCAAAAACTTGCCGGGCCACAAAAGTGTAACTTATGTCTACATGAAAGTGCACATGTTCTGAATTAATAAGAAATGGTGAGTTTCGGATTAACATCCTCAAGGACTAAAAGAAGATTACTAGCTACTAATTTCTTTATTAGCACTTAAGCCATCAAACTTTGGTTTTAGAACTGAATTAAGACTAAGCATGTAAAGTAAATAAACCTAAAGTTATATGGACAAAATCAAGTTTAAGAGATTAGGGAGAGTTAGGCTAATCAACTATGGTTCAAAAAAGCTAGTTCTTGCTAAGTGTGAATAGATCAATTTGTAGATTAGTAAAGTTATATTTCTAGGGGCTACAGATAGATAAACCCACTAGTGATGTCTCTCGCACATGGGTTACTCATCACTAAACCTTAAGGTCATTTTTAGCCAATCTCGTACGAGACCTCTTGAGTTCAAACCTTAACATCTAAATGATGGTTTCCTTAAGCCCTCTAGGCATTCCATGTCTAGTGCAAATGAAACAAGATTTCCCTCTCTGTTCTCATGTGCACACATAGACATCTCTATATTCTAAGGAGTGTGTGTAGATCTCTCAACTCTAACAATCCCTTACTCGGTCTAAACATATGTCTAAGTGAGAGATCGCATAAGTTATGGAACACGGAAGATAAGAAATGTAAAATGCACATAAATTCTTGATTTGTACTTTTGCTATGATCTAAGATTTAGTACTACTTGTATAGCATGTGATCACATGCACATACATATTGATCAAAACTTTTGCTTCGATCAAATGTGTAGTGCAATGTGAGCACATTTCTTTAAGGACAATGATTGTAACATAAAATATTTTTGATAAATAAAACACATGCATTCATCACAATATTTCACAAATTTAAACTAAGCATTCTTATGGAAAGGCTAACTACATTGGTCTAGCCTAGCCCTTCCCGAAAGAAGAGGTTTATAACGCATTTGTAGTTGTAGTTTCTATTCTCAAGGTCATCTAGATTCTACAACTAGATAATATAAGTAGAATTCACAAAGGAGAATAAGGTAGAGGTTATTAATGGAATGTCCCAAATGGTACTCTTCATCGTCACCTTCTTCTTCCTATTCTTTTTTCAGTCCACCAATGGCAACTTTAGGGTTCCCCTCCTTGTGGTGGTTAAAATTTCCTCTCCTTGGAACCTTATTTTTCTCCCTGATTTATCCACCTCCCTTTATGGCTTCAATTTGGCTTTTAAGACACCCCAAATCTACCCATTCGGTGTCAATGGGCATCTATTTACGTCCTTAGGCTCTTTTGGGTGCCCGAGGTGCGCTCTGACTCCTCTATTCTCGAGGGCCTAGAGCGCACATGGGAGCCCATCTTTTTGGTTCCAGGTGGCTGGGCTCGCCTGGGCAATAGGGACTCGGGTAGCACCAAAAAAACTAGTCTTAGGGGTGTGCCCGGGAGCCTCGAGACAAGCTAGGATGCAATGGAGTGCCCATGGCTCTGGTTTCTCCAACCAAACTCCTTGTAATCAATATAATCACACCAAATATTTGAACAAACATAAAATAATACACAAATACACTTGAATATCACATAATTCATACTAAAACAAACATAAAAATAATGTTAAAATACTATAAATTTTGGCCCACTCAATATGATACAGTTTTCTTTCTAAATAATAACTTTATTATCTTTATGGAATCAAGTTATTTCAATTTTTACTTCTATTAAATGGTAGCATGATGATGTATAATTTAACATTAACTAGTCTAGGTCTTCCTCCCATTTTTGAGTGCCTAATTGTATTTGCAAATTTTAGTGATTCATTAGGACTTAATTGGGTCCCTTTTCATCTTAAATTAAAGAATGATTATTAATTAAATAGATATTTATGAAACCATGGAACCTCTCATCTAGCATCTGTATGAAAATGTATGTATGAGCTTCATGAAATTATAACTTTAATAGTGCCTTCCATGTCAGAACTATAATAAGGCTTTGTGATTTAAGTATTAACGCTGATTCAAATCTAATACAGAACACCTTATTTAAGCTTGTTAAATTTTTTTGAATTTATTAAATCAAACTCATCTTGTCACCATGAGGGTAATATAGCTTAAAGTTTGAATAATCTTAAGTATAAACTTAATTACTTATAATACTGTCATAGAGTTATTAATAGGACATACTTTACTCATGTGTTAGATGGAACAATAAGGCCTTGTATAATAAGGAAAAGAATGTCAATAGCATGAGCCTTGCTTAATTGTGCTACTACCTTAAATTATTATAATTAATTGCATTGCTTTTACAATTTTGTTTACAAAATAAAGACCCTCACACCTAATAAAATTAGTTCTAGATAAATAGCATAAATAATTGCATACTTGTGTTAATTTCAATCTAAAGAAGGCTTGACCAACCTCTCCTAATATTTCTTAACATTAATTAACATTAAGCCAAACTTATGCTTAATGCTCCTGCTTTATTTATTGACTTTTTCTTATTGATTTGAACCTTAGTTAAACCTAAATTACATGCTTAAACTCAAAAAAATATCAAACTATTTATGACCTTGGAATATATAATATTCTTGGGAATGGCAAAGGCTTAAAACCTCACCTTAGGATCATGAGAAAGAATTTGGTGGCTAGCTATCTTAATATACTTATTTATAGCTTTTATATGCAAAATAATGATCTAATTTAAATGAATATCAGTACGATTAAACTAGAATTACTTAATTATCGGCCTTGAAACTTGGTGCATCGGTCTTGAGCTAAAAGTGAACCCCCTTAGCTTGGATCTACCCTAGGACACCCCCTCACGCACTCAAAGACAATTATATTGGATTTAGTTACATATATACTGCTAATGCAAAGTGTAAATAGTTTAACAATACGTCTAAAACCTCATGAGAATATCTTGTGATTAAGGGAATGCAAACCTAGCCTTCTTGCTTGATGAATCCTTGAAATGATCATACTTATGTTCTAATCTTGCAAGGCTTGAATATGGCTACCCTAGATTTAAATAATTATAAATATATTTTGTAATAATCATTTAAACTCTAAAAAGCCTAATATATCACTTTGAATTAACCTAAATTCACAAAATCTTTGATAAAGCCCATATAGCTTGAGAGTGAGCACCTTTTTCCTTAAAATGAGGGACCCAAATTGAACCCTTCCCTATACTCGCATGAATAGCATAAGTGAACCTATTGATATTTTGATTTGTTGCTTATTTTATTATAATTTGAGGTTTTTGACTACCCACCAACATCTTAAGGTTAGACACTTAGAATATGGGAAAGAATGGTTAGATAAGGTTGACTCAATAGACATCTAAGCTATAAAAATACTTATTTAAACTCATAATTTATGTTCAGCTTGCTGATGTGACTAAGGTAAGAATTAATTTAATAGATTTTTGAATTATAATGGGATAAAATTATCTAAACCTAGTTAAAGATACTTTAAATAGGGACCTTAAACCCTTGCGATAAAACTCGTTAAATAATGCCATGATAAATCATTAAATCTATGTTTCTTAATGTAGCCATTAAACACCATTGACAGTAGTAGGAAATTATCTGTAATATTTTTTATAAAATATTTTAACATAATATTTAAGAAATTAAGTTTAGATAGACTTAAGATTAAGTAATGATATGTACATAATAAAACTCTTTTTATATAGATTCTTAAGGATTGATTTAACCAAAAGAGAAAGATTTAGGGATGGTACAAAAAAAAAAATTACACAAAACCTCTAACTTATTCTATATTTAGAAAAGGTCAATCCTATTCTCTTTGAGTGGATGGGTAATAATTAAACAAAAACCCCTTTTAATATAGATTATGCAACACAAATAAGAAAAGAAACATTTATGTATAAATATGACAATGAATTCATAATTCAAGGAAAGGTATCGATCATAAAACTAAAATTAACCTATTATAAAACAATCAAGCACTTAACCCTAAGTTACCAAGTGCTTATAGAACTCATTACAATTATACTCCCACCCATTCAAGATCTAAAATTGCCACAATAATAATAAAGATTAAGGCTAGCAATTCAAAATTCAAAAGTAGTATGAAACTATATGTATGATAAAGCACTAAAAATTAAGGTAAATTTGAAATATTTGAAATATATATCCAATTTTGATTATAAGATGCTTATACATAAATAGACAAAATAACAAGCATTGCTGATCAATCGATATACTATTTTCTCTAAGCCTTGCTACTTTTATTGGAAAAACTCCTTAGTCCTTTACTAGTTGCTAATGATAGCTGATTGTTGGCTTATCTGCTTATTTTCTTAACTGAATTGTGTTCAGGCTGTTGCCAAGAAAAAAAATTGTTATTTTTTATTATTTAAGCATCCATCTTTGGTAAAAAAAATATATTATATCTGCAGAAAGTAAGCACCCAAAAAATGATGAAAGGAACTTTGATTCAAAAGCTGGGCAAAGAGATAATTCTTAGCCGTCCACATTGGAATTTTTTTATGAATAGTACAAATGAGGAGAGCTCCATTAATATATCTAAATAGAATACTTAGTTGTCTAGAAAAATATGTAAAAAGATAGCGTAACATTTTGCATGAAACAAGGTTGGTGAATGGAGCCATGCATTTCTTTCAATAAAACTTAATTTATTTTGTCTTTGTCGAAGCAGATTTCTTTTATTTCAATAATAAGATCTGTTTTGGGTTTATTAAGGATGCGGTGCGAGACTTTTTTTTCTTTCATCTCCTCGAGTGGAAACAAATGGAAGCAGAATTGTCTCAGAAAAGCTGTCAACATATTTAATGAATATACGAGGACCCCAACAAGCCAAGTTCTAAAGGGAAAACAATAATAAAAGAAAAGAACCATGTTTTTATCTCAAATGGAAAGCTTCGTGCCTTACATAATTATTGATCGGTCAAAATGACAGAGAAAATAATTTTCGATGTTTGCATAAGGAAATGATAGATTAGACGAGCTTGAGCGTTAATTTTTTCAAATTTTAAAGGGTTTGAAAAGACAACGAAAATTTAGACGACTGTTTCTATGTTCTTTAGTGTTTGACTATGCATACGGAAATTATTATTTTTATTATTATTATGCAAGAGGTGAGGTGAGAATCACTTCGCAGGAGACTTTTAGGGCAACTCACGACGGTATTTTCAGCTCTCCTCCTCTTCTTTGTCGGGGCTTTGCGCTTTCAACCGGTATGCCGGGGAAATCTCTCTTTTCATCAGTTCAAAATGAAACATGTCTTTTTGTTTGTCATATATCCCTCCTACCACAAATACTGGCACTGTCACTGACGAGGAGATATTGGAGGGGGAACAACATCAGGTAAATTATGTAGTTGGGTTTAGTCTGGGTAAAAAGTACACTTGCAGAGCCCTTCTAGAGGCTATGTGGAATGCTTCGAAGCTTAAGGATTCTTTCTTCTTATTGTCTTCATCTCAAAATTGCTATCTCATCGAGCTTGTTTGTATAGAAGACATTTAGTCTATTATGCAGGGTTCTGCTTTGTTCTTTTTCAATAGTCTATTTCTCGTAAAGCCATGGACCAAAGAATTCATTAAACAACATATAAAAATGTACATGGCATACAATAGATAACTGCAAACATGAATGAAATGTCCCTACAAAACAATCATGTTGTTGTGAACACCAGCGATACACAAGATACCAATGCAGAACGGTACTTGTAATGCGAACAACAAACCAAAGTTCAAAGACTTTGAGGATCGGGGTGCGTTTACCAAGCTAACTTAGAAATCACAAAATCATAACGAGAAAGAACGCAGCACATGCAATCATCCAAACACAAGCATATACATAGAAAACCCAAGATTGGAAAAAAACTACGGAGCCACACCAATGAGAAAATTCACTACGAAAAAGGTTTCAAGGTTTACAGAGTTACAAGAGCTATATCACCTCAGCATACACAATTGTAGTTCTACTCTTAGGATGGAGAAAGAAAGAAGCTGCTACCTCCTGAAATTTCTTCTTCAAGCAGCAAGCCTTCTCTTGCTCAGCAGCTCCCTAGGGCTTCTTCTAGGATTCTCTTTTCCACACCCTCCAAACTAATTGCAAAAGCCTTAAGTTTTCCTCTACTACTTTGGTTTAAGTAGCTAGCTCCATTTCGGACCCAAAAAGTCCAAAATACCCCTCAGATCTCTTCAGATCGAGACCTAAAACAAAGCAGAACTCCGTCGGCCGCTACAACGTGCTGTAGCAGTCGACTATCAAATTTGCATCCGCTAGAGGGCGCTACGGCGCACTGTAACGCTCGCGTTTGATTCCGTTGTGGCACGCTACAGCACCTGCTTTTCGATTGCTGACCGCTGAGGCACGCCGTAGCACCTCAGCTTTGGGCTTGGTTCCGCTATGGCGCGCTGTGGCCCCTTGTGGCGCGCAGTAGCACTTGTGCTTTTCCTGGACAATAAAGTATCCACAATACAACAATCTCCCACTTGGAGACTTTTAGGCAACTTTCCCTTGCTTCCTTCACTGATCCTTTTCTATCTTCTTCTGTGTCTTTCAAGGATTGTGGTGTGGCTCACTAACGCTCTCCCTTCACGCACCGTGGCCAACTGAAGTTGCACATAGCTTCAGTTTCTCCACTGTTACTACTTTAGTAAGCATATCGACAGGATTCTTAAAAGAATGGATCTTCTCCAATCCAAGCTGTCCCTCTTCTAACAGCATTCAGATGAAATGGTAACGGAGTTAAATGTGCTTTGTCCTGGCATGAAAAGAGGCATTCTTAGCTAGATAAATGGTGCTCATATTGTCACTGTAGAGCCCCACATCCTTCTGCTCCTTGCCTAAGTCAACCATGAATCCTTCAGCCAAATCATCCCCTTGCTTGCCTCCGTGATGGCAACATACTCTACTTCCATTGTAGATAGCGATACAATAGTCTATAGGCTGGAGATCCAACTCACCGCTGCACTACTCAATGTTTAGACATATCCTGTAGTACTTCTCCTATAATATCTGAGTCTACATATCCCTGTAAAATGATGTCAGATCTTCTAAAGCATAGAGCTTTGTCTGTGTACCTTTTAAGTACCTTAAGATCCACTTAATCTCATCCTAATGGTGCTTTCCTAGGTTTTCCATGAATCTGCTGACCACTCCTATTCAATGGGCAATGTCCAGTCTTGTGCAAATCATCTCGCACATCAAGCTCCCAACTGCTGAGGCATAAGGCACCTTCATCATGTGCTTCTTTTTTCTTTAGACTTTGGCACTGGTTCATTTGATAAGCTAAAGTGAATTGCTAGGGAGTGCACACTGCTTCGCTTCATTTATGTTGAATTGTTTCAGCACCTTTTTAACATAATCCTTCTATGATAGCTTTAAAATTCCTTCACTCCTTTCCCTATGGATTCTCATTCCAAGTATCTGCTTGGCCGGCCCCAAGTCCTTCATGTCAAATTCCCTTGACATCTGCTCTTTCAACATCTTTATCTCCTCCATGTTCGATCATGCGATCAATATATCATCTACATACATCAATAGAATGATATAAGAGGACTTACACTGCTTTATGTAAAAGTAGTGATCCGCCTAGCATCTTTTGTATCCTGATTCTGACATGAACTTGTCAAACCTTTTGTACCCTTGCCTTGGCACTTACTTTAATCTATAGAGGTTCTTCTTGAGCTTGCACTCTAGCTCAAACTTTCCTTTTTCTTGAGCCTTGTACCCTTCAAGCTATTGCATTTAAAGCGCTTCTTCCAGTTCTCCATGAAGGAATGCAAGTTTAACATCCATTTTCACTAGATGCAAATCTTCAACTGCAACTAAATTTAGTACAACCCTTATGATTATCATCTTCACAATTCAGGAGAAGATCTCACTGTAATCAACCCCATGCCTTTGTTGGAAACTTTTGACTACAAGTCTTGCCTTATAGTGCTTGCTTCCATTCATCTATTTCTTTATCCAGTAAACCCACTTATTTTGAAGAGCTTTCTTCCCAGGTGATAAGGATGCCAACTCTCATGTCCATTTGACATGAGTGATGCCATTTCATCATTCATGGCAGCCTCCCACTTGCTTGAATTTCAACTTAAAGTGCCTCTTCTAAGCTTTCTGGTTCACCACTATCAGTTAGTAACAAATAGAACAAAAAAGGAGAGTACCTCTGTGGTGGTCTAGATACTCTTGTGAATATTCTTAACATGGGTGTTTGTGGTTCAACATTGACACCCTCTTGAGCTTCTCCAACATCTGGGTCAGCACTTTCATCAATCTCTATGTGTCGGGGCTCTCCATTTAAGGCATCCTTGGAGTCAGTCTTGACTCCCTTACAGTCCTTGTACATCTCACTTTCATTTAAAGTGACATCCCTGCTTCTGATGACTATCTGGTTTTGATTGTCCCAAATCTATATCCGAACTCACCCGCATCATATCCAACAAATGTGCACTTGATCTCCTTTGCATCAAGTTTGCTCCTGGATCCTGCATCAATATGCACATAGGATGAGCAGCCAAATACCTTGAGGTGGTTCAACTTCACCTCCTTTCAGCTCCAAGGTTCCTCGAGGATCCCTTCATTCAAGGGTACGGAAGGTCCCCTATTGATTAAGTATATAGCCGTGTTGACAACTTTAGCCCAGAACTGCCTTGGCAGACCTGCATGCAATCTCATGCTACTAGCTCTCTCTATGATTATAGTGTTCATTCATTCTACAACACCATTTTTCCATAGTGTTCTATGGACTGTAAACTCCCTGTTGATTCCTCTTAAGGCACAAAACTCCTCAAACTCCTTATCACAGTACTCGCCGCCATTATCAGACCTTAAGCATTTCAACTTCAATCCAGTCTCATTCTCCACCAAAGCTAACCAACCACTTTCCAAACACATCAAATACATCAAATTTATGTTTGAGAAAGTAAGCTCATACCTTTCTTATATGATCATCAATGAAGGTGATGAAGTATGTTGCTCCACTTATAGAAGATGTAGGAGTTGGCCCCCATACATCTGTATGCACCAACTCCAATTTCTTGTTTTTGAGCTCCCTTCCAACTTTGGAGAATGAACCTTTTTTCAGCTTTCCTAGCACACAGTCTTCATAGAAATCTAAATCCACTAATTTCAGCCCTTGGAGCTTCCTCTTTGACTGTAGAGATTTCAGCCCCCTATCACTCATATGGCCAATCCTCTGGTGCCATAGATTTGCATCTATCTCCTCTACAGCTACAATAGTATTAGACACTTTATTGATCAAGTAAAGTGTACCTTCCATACTGTCCCGTGCAATAATCAGTGCACCCTTGATAACCTTCCATGAGTCTCATGTGAAATAAGTGATGTAGCCTTCTCTGGCTAACTGGCTCACTGAGATCAAGTTTCTTTTTAGACATGGCACATGTATAACATCTTTAAGCTTCCAAATAGTGCCGCTTGGTAGCTTCACATACACATAACCTCTGCCGATTATATCACACACCTTATCATCTCCAAGATAAACTTTCCCCAAGTCACCCTTAGTGCAATTCTTGAAGGCACTCCTTGACAGAGTCGCATGAAAAGAGGCACCCGAGTCTACAACCTAGGACTCCATGTTAACAAGTGAGAGGATCAAAGCATCCTAATCCTCCTCAGCTAAAATATTTACAGTGGGGTTCAACATCTTACAACCACCACTTGGCTTCTTTAGAGTAGGACAGTCCTTCTTGAAGTGACCTACCTTCTCATAATTCTAGCAATCTAGCTTTGCTTTTCCAGATCTTAATTTACTTCATTGAGGCATAGACCTATTCCTGGTATGCCTCATTTCAACATGTCTTCCCCTGCTCTCAGCATTCAGTGCTAAGGTAGATGCCTCTCCATGAGTTTTCTTCCACACTTCCTCATTTAGCACAAGCCCAATGATGTCATTGAACTTCAATGATGCATTCCCTAATGAATTACTTATGGCTGTAACCAGCCCATCCCACTATATGGCAATAAAGATAGGAACAACAGGGCTTGGACCTCATCATCAAAATTGATGCCCACTAAACTCAACTGGCTTGTCACGGTGTTGAACCCATTGAGGTGTTCAATCACTGAATGGTCATCCACCATCCTCATATTAAATAATCTTTTCATCATGAAAATCTTATTCGAAGCAGACGACTTCTCATACATTCTCATCAGAGCATTCATGAGATCTACAGTAGTTTTCTCATTAATAATCTTGAAAGCAACAGAAGAAGACAGTGATAAACGAATCAAATCCAAAGTGGTTCTATCAAGAACCTCCCATTCTTCATCAATCATAGTTCCAGGTTTCTTGCAGTTCCTTTTAATGGAAGATACAATTGTTTTTGGTAGAGAAAATCTTCTATTTGTATTTTCTAGAATGCAAAGTTTGTCCTACTGAACTTCTCAATCTTATGTCTCATTTCTTCAGTCATGGCTCTCACTCAAACAAGCAAATCCTCCATAGCAATAAGACAAAGAATCTAATGCTCTGATACCACTTGTTGTGAACACCAACGATACACAAGATACCAATGTGGAATGGCACTTGTAATGCAAACAACAAACCAAAGTCCAGGGACTTTGAGGATTGGGGTGCATTAATGGTTACCGAGCTAACTTAGAAATCATAAAATCACAATGAGAAAGAATGCAGCACATACAATCATCCAAACACAAACATATATGTGAAAAACCCAAGATTGGGAAAAAACTACGGAGCCACACCAATGAGAAAATCCACTATGAAAAAGGCTTCAAGATTTACAGAGTTACAAGAGTTATATCACTTTAGCATACACAGCTATAACTCTACTCTTAGAATGGAGAAAAGAAAAAGCTTCTACCTCCTGAAGTTTCTTCTTCAAGCAGCAAGCCTTCTCTTACTCAGCAGCTCCCTAGGGTTTCTTCTAAAATTCTCTTTTCCACAACCTCCAAAGCCTCCAAACTGATTGCAAAAGCCTTAAATTTTCCTCCACTACTTTGGCTTAAGTAGCTAGCTCTATTTCGAACCCAAAAAGTCCAAAATACCCCTCAGATTTTGTCAGATCGAGACCTAGAATGAAGTAGAACTCGGCCGACCGTTACAGCACGCTGTAGCGGTCGACTTTCAAATTTACATCCGCTATAACGCGCTGCAGTGCGATGTAGCACCCGCATTTGATTCCACTGTGGTGCACTACGGCGCGTTGTGGTGCACGGCAGCACCCTCTTTTTGATTGATGACCACTAAGGTGCGCCGTAGCACATCAGCTTCAGGCTTCGTTCCACTGTGGCCCACTGCGGCATGCTGTGGCGCGCCGCAGCTCCTATGCTTTTCCTGGACAATGAAGTCTCCACAACACAACACATGTCAATATAAATAGAATACATAACATCAAAAAGTGTGTTCTCAATCATAATGTAACAATTATTTGAGTTGTTCCATTTAGGAAAATTCCAAAACACGATGAGTCGGATACATCTATCTGACTATCATGAGTTCCTTCTCATCTCTACACCTGCCCTCTCATAGACATGTGTAACTTCCTTATTCCTCCATAATTTAGCCAGCCTTTATACAAACCTTTTATCGCCACATAATGAACCCATAATGACATTTTCAATTTTCCATTTTATATAATAAGGCTTGGCACAAATATCATAGCACCAAATGAATATCATCCCAAAGCATAAGCTTAAAGAAGCAAACAAAATATTTCAAAGTAAGAAGTGGTATTTATGCTCTTATGTTACAAAATTGTTTTATATCATTTTTCTTCATTTATCTTTTCCTAGTAAGCATAATATTTCATCTTCAAACATAAGGCATTTCTTAGAAGATGTCTTCTAATTTATGAAACGTATATTCATCAATTTTTTTACATAAAGATGCCACCATTCTTAACTAATAAAATATGTCACCAAACTAGAAAAAATAGATAACTCTCTTGTTTTAACTGCACTTATTTTTATGCATGAAATTAAGAGTATCATTCTCTTAGTAATTAATCAACTCATTCTAACTCGGAGACATGACTTGGTATTCCTTTACTATGAATCCCTTTTACAATTTCTTTCAAGCAAAGCTATCATTTCCTAAAAATATGACAAATTGTAGAATTTAGATATTTGTCTTGTATTAATTGCACTTATTTCCACATACAAAAATAAGAGGATTATTTCCGTTGTAATGAATTCTCTCATCCTAACTCTAAGCATGAAGTTGTATTCCTTCACTCCAAAACATGAATCCCTTTTACAATTTCATTCAATCCAAGTTAACTTATTCTAAAAATAGGATAAAGTATAGAATTTAGATATTTATCTTATATTTAACTACACTTGTCCTTGTGAACAAGGATAAGAGGTGACCCCTTTTACAGTTTCCTACAAGACAAATTGTCAATCATAAAGAGAAATAGAGGATAGACACTTGCTTATATCTAACTGCACTTATCCTCACACAAGGAGATAAGAGGTGACCCCTATTACAGCTACATAAGGATCAATGTGTTTGCTTCTAATAATCTTAATAATGGTGGTGATTTGTGTATAACTCTTGTTCATGAAGGTATTTTATCGCATATTTTAGATTGAGCTATTACTTAAATACTTTTCAGAACTTCAATATTACTTCTCATTCTTAAGCAAAATATTAATTTTATTTAAGATTAATATCCTTCTAATGCTCATGAATATTTAGATATCTTAATCATACAAATCAAAGTTTTTGTTAGTTAATATTCACTAATCTCATATAACCTCAATTAACAAATATTAAAGAAACTAATTATCTAAATATTACTTTATCTGTGTTTTACTACTCTTTTGGTCTTTCATAATATTTGATACTTAAATCCTATAAATTTGATCTTTGGATAGTTTAATATTCACTAATCTATTTTAACCTTGACAAGTGAATATTAGAGAAAATAATTATCCAAATTTAGACTTTTCTATAGTTCTCTGTTCCTCTAATTATTATGAATATTTTGATTCCTTATTTACAAAAAGAAGAGATTTAGATAGCATAATATTTACTTATTCATTTAAACTTTGATTAACAAATGTTAATCAAAATAATTATTCAAATTTGGAATTTTTGTAGTCCTCTATTTCTATGAATTTTATGAACATTTTGATACATTTTTAATAAAATCACATATTCGATTAGCTTAATATTTGCTAATCCATTTAAACAATTATTAGCAAATATTAATCAAAATATTTATTTAAATTTGAAATTTATTACATGTTGATCACCGACCTTTCTAAATGTTGGAAACCAAGTTTTCTAAATTTGGACTTATATTCTTCATATTATCTCAAAAATACAATTTAAATATAAAATCACACATTTTGCAACTAATAATCCTAAGTTTTCATAAACAGTTGATCCTAAAATTATTTGAGACAATAATTTTACTAATATCAGATTCATAATTATTCGATTATAGTTTATTTTACTTTCACAAAGTAAAGTATAAAAATTTTATGATACACAAAATGAGAACATTAAAATTTATCAAAATTTTTATCTAATAGGATACAAAAATCTTATGATACACAAATCTTTAGGGTTATGCGACCTAGGTTGAATCACTTTGTTATTTTGGATCTATCGGAAAGGACTCATCACCGATTTTCAATCGTGGGCTCGTACATTGTCTATGACCGTCGGAGTGAGGAGCTCGGTCGAACCCCAGCTCCCTCCTTCTCAGCCCCCAAAGGAAGACAAATAGTGTTGGGCAGGTTGGCCCGACCCACATGTCATTGTGCGTCAGACCTGCGGTCAGCTCGCGTGCATGTGGTGACCGCAGGCCCATGCACAGGTAGGTTGTGTGTGTCGGTAGCGACTTAGGAACAGTATTTGAATGGTTTGGATGATTGATGTTCTTAAGTGCCTTACTTTATAAATATGCATTCAATTTTTTCTCCTCATAGATTCTTGATAAAACAAAGTACTTAATAATGGGCTAGTTCTTACTAATTCATTATTAAGTACCACCATAACACCCAAAGTTTGGTTAGAATGTCTAATCTAATATCAAGGCATTATAGTAGAACAGGTGAGGAATGTGACAGGAGCACGCACTATTTTGAACTTCACCATCCAAAAGCTCTAAAACATTGAAGCGGGTGATTTAACTCATGAGCATCTTTAGAATGCTCTATAGAGAATTTACCAGTGTTACCCTTTACCTCCTTATTTATGGAGATGTGCTCAACACACGGTGCCATAATTAATAGCAATGAAACACAATTGCAGCTTCTATCACCTTTAACAAGGAGAAATGTTGGTCTTCAAAGCAATATAAGAATAGATGAAAATCAGTTTCTATAGTTGTATCCTCCATGGTAGTAAAGAAAAGAGGCGAGTTTGAAGACCTCCAACATCGAGTTGATAGGATAGAGAACTACCAATGAAGAGTGGCGAGATGGATTGGCATGAAAGTGTCATATCTTTGCGACACCGTGCATTCCCTATTCCTTTATACCAACATGTTCAATGGATGCTAAACAATGTTTTGATCAGCAAACATTGTAGCATAAACTAATACTTGAATGAGGTTTCTTAGAACGGTAGCCCGCTCATCATGAGCATATAAATATCCATGGATGGGAGCTGTTATGCTCCCACCATGGATCCATTTTCATTTCATTAGATTAGGAAGCCTATGACAATGCTATAAATTTTAGAAAACATATGATCTTCATGCTAGAAAAAGTTAGAATTCAATGCTAAATCTATTAATACGCATTACAATTTAAAGAGGATTGAGAATTGTGATTCAAAAAACTACATGAATAAGCACCTTAATACAACAAGAGTAATTAACTCTTTAACCCAAGATATTACCACATGGAAAGGAAATAATGCCAATATCTCTAGTGCTGCTCTCACTCCAAGGTCCCAAGCTTGGCATATTCTGATATCATATAAATTGATTTTAATAGGACACTAGAGTGATGTCACAAGAGCATGCGCTATTTTGAACTTCACCATCCCAAAGCTTCAGTTGGTGATTTAATTCAGCAACGGCCTTAGAATTCCTTGCATAGAATTTGCCCAACTTTACCTTTTGGTTCCTTAATTACAAAGATGTGCTCAACACAAGGGGTCATCATCAACAAAAATGAACCATAGTGCAGCTTCTATCACCTCTAACAACTGAAATGTGGTGAAATCTTGATCTTTAGAGCAATATGAGAAGTGACGAAGTTCAATTTCTAGAGTTGAATCCTCCATGACATTAGAAAAAGAGGCGAGTTTGATGGCCTATGGCATTGAGTTTATCGGATAAAGGAGCACAAGCAAAGAGCGAGGAGATGGATTGACATGAAAGTTTCATATCTCCATGACACCATGTATGCCCAATACCTTTATACCAATGATTTTTAAGAAACTCTTAGTAACATGATCAAATATTGGCATTAGCATGCTGGGCTGAGAGATGTTCTCATTCCGCCTCCCCCTAATGTTAGAGATCTACCAACTTATCAATGGCCAACTTTGGATAAGCAAGAGGAAATGGAAGATGAGTAATCTAGTCTTATCGATAGAATTTTTTCAGATGACCTAGCTCAATGGAGTGGTAGATGAATGTCAGGTTATATTTGTTCTTTCCTTTTATTTTCTTTATTTGATCTATTTCTATGTTATGTATGTCAGTGTAATAGCTTATGTGTAGGTTTTGTTCTCCTTGATAGGCTTTGATTTTACACTAAAATTATCCCATTATTTTATGTTAATTCATATTAGAATATATTACTTTTAGTCTATTTTAATTTTGTTTTGTTTTCGCTTTTGTTTTTCAAGTAATCAAAAACATTTGGATGATTTCTGCCCTCTTACCCATCAAAAATAGCAACCATGCGCTCAGGTGCATCTGAGTTCCTCATTACAGCACTTGAGCAGCATTTTTAGACACACACACTGTCAAAGCCATTGCGGGGAGTGGCCAGCTCAGACTAAAGGACGAACCTCATTCCCTCAGTTCGCTCGACCTGACCTGACATGCAGTGCAGATTGGATTCGAGCGTTGATCTACGGCGGGAGAACTCGGGACTATTGGATTTGATTCAAATCCAACGGTCCAGATTAAATCCAACGATTATAATTAAATAAATCATCTAATCTAGAACTAAGAAATCTGAGATGGAATAGATCTCCTGATCTGGTTTTCCCGTGTTTAAGAGAGGGTAGAGGATCTCGTGCAAAAATGGTTTTTATTGTTGGGAGTTAAATTAAAATTAATAAAAAATTAAATAAATTAATTTATTTAATCAAAATGAGATTAAAGCCAATTTAGGACCAAATGAAATCTGGAAATTCACCTTAAGCTAATTTGAGGGTGAAGAATTTAAAAATGCAATTAGATTTGGATTTATAGATCAATTTAATTAAGCTAATTTTCTAGGTCCTAAAATTGGCAAAATAACCGATTAAACCAATTGAGGTTCGATTGACCCCAAAATTTTGGTAGGTCTTAATGAGGTTTAGAACTTAATGATACTAAGATTAAGACTTGATTAAGCATAAATTAAGTAGGGTAATAGCCTATGGTTGTTACACGATTCCTTATCCACAATTACATCATCTGAGACAAGAACTGAGAGCTGAGAGACATTGCCTTATCGTCTGGAGTTCGCCGAAGGTTCCTCATCGTGGAAGTTAGATGCATACTTCTTTCCTTTCCCATTGCTCCAATTTCACTCTAGAAATTTCATCATTACATTACTAGACTCTAGATATCATTCCCCAAGCTTGATTGAGCTCAAATGAGCCTGATCATGTCTGGAAGACATGGGCTTGTACAGTGATATACAATGCCCAATCTTCCATGTTTGAGGTTTGGGTTCCCTGTTGATTTAACGCATGACATTAGACTCAATGGGTTGGCCTAGATCCATGGAGGTTAATAAGCTCTGAATCCTGTGGGTTAAAGCATTGTGGAGGCCACAATAAGCCTCCACAGTAAACCCTAACCCTAGATCCTTCCTCGCTTGATTAACTGAGAAATGAGCAATTAGAATTAGAGCTTTAGTGGACATTAGTTAGGTCTAGTCCTAAGCTTCATTTTTGTACATTATACGTCCTCTAAAGTGATCGGTGCACGGGGAATTTGCAAACCCTAGCTCCTTTCTCTGTGGTACATTACGGGAAGATGTACAGTGTCAGGCAGGTCGGCCCTAACCCATGCCAAACTATCCATCAGGCCAGTACACACAAATGCCTCGCATGCAAGCCTTGCCAAGGATGTGATTTGACTAATCCCTAGGATATTTCTTTAGTAGAGAAAACACTTAGGTTATTCTTGTATTGATTTAATTTTAAGTAAATTTAGAAATAAGCTTCAACCTTATAAAAGAAAATGAGAAATTCTAAGAATTAGATTTAAAATTGCTTATTATAATTAATCTTATATATTAGGTAGAAATAAAATGGTATGTACCCTATGACTAAAACCCATTATATTTAATTATTAAATCCTAGAAAGGTTAGTTTGAACCTAGTTCAGCCTTTAATTCCTTATAAATAGGAATGACTTAATCGATACTAGTTATAAAGTTAAATTGTTAGAAGTTTATTAGAAATCATAACCAAATAGTTAAGTTTAAGGAATTTCACTTAGAAAGCTTAGGATTTAGAGGCTAATATTAATAAGACCTCCACTATGGAACTCTTTTTAGTGAATTGTTAGTAGGTAGAAAGTATGTTGATGCAGTTAAGAAAGTTTAAATCATAACAACTCTATTAGACTCAAAGTTTAGTAAATTCTTTAAGGAACCTCCTAATTGGAAACCTAGTACTAGTCAAAACCTAGTAGCTTAAGAATTAGAGGTATAGTAATTTGTATATCTAAAAGTAAGATAGGACTTTAATATAACTTGCACCTATATATAAGCTTAAATTATTTTGTCATCTAAATAATACTTAATTAAATTACTATTTTCAAACTAAATATTTAAATATTATTATTACTTTAATTAACTTAGAGATTAATGTTTCTAAAGTTAATTGGGAGCTTAATTAGCCACAATCATTAAGGTAAATAACTAAATTAAAAAATAATGAATATCACATGGTTCACAATAAAATTTGAAATACCTTGAATGCTGCTACGCTTGAGACTATAACATTCAACGTTCATTTAAACATTGAGCATAATAAAAATACATCTAAGAACCTTACTTTAAGGGTTTCACTCTGAGAGGATCAGTTAAACCTTACTTTTGAGGTTTCACTCAGGGAGAAACAGTTTGTACAAGCATTATTACCGAGAGGTCAAGTTCGAGAATTTCAGGAAATAATTCATGCTAAAAATAACAGTAATAAAAGTGAAATAGTAATTAATCCATAATTATCCATCCAGAATCATACATATATATATATATATATATATATATATATATTATAAGATTAATTAACTAATATATCAAAAGTAAAATGAAATACTCATCTCCAACTCAATTCTTTAAACTCAAGCCTTTTCTTTACTCAAGTTGAGCTTCTTATGTTCAATTATTAAGACTTAGAAATTTAACAACAATTACTAGTCAGGTAGGAGTACGTAGACTATTCCATATGTGTTACTTTCTAGCATCCTATATTAGTTTAAATAAATAACAAAAGTTAAATAACTTTGTATTAAAAATAAGGAAACATAAATATTTACCAATTATAATCAAATTGTCTTGCATGTTAGACTTGAGAAACATATATAAAAGCATAAAATAAATCTTATCAAAAGTATTATGTAACATAAAGTTGAGTCCAAAGACCAATGAGCCCAAATGGGAAAACCCATAGGCATAGCCTTTAGGAAGCTTTATGGCTACCTATCAGTAGTTTATTAGCCTTTTCTCAAACTTTGGTGTCTTTCCTCTACATTTTCCCATTTCCTAAAAGGGCTAAATCCCTCCTGGTATCACCCAGGGCTCCCAGCCGGCCCAATATATACATATTCTAGTGTTGCTTTTCCTCTTTTAAAGATAAAACACCACATATAATGATATATTACATCCTTTTGTCACATGCCTTATGATAGTATTTTGTAATTTGTTAAGCAGTAAGCGTATCAAAAGAATAAATCATGATTTAAATGAAAATAAGCTCAAAATAGATACAATGAAGTAAGACTTATAAGTAGATCTATGCACTTGACTGATTTGATAATTGTGGCGGCCGCCCCTTCTAATCATAAGGATTAAGGAGTGGTCGTCACTAAGCACATATCATACTTAATATTAGGTTGGAATTTAAGACTCCAATCCAATCTTAAGAAAAAGAGGTGCTATTTTAGATAAGGTAAAGATTAACAATCACTTAATGAGTATCAGAGTGCGGAAGAAAAGTAGAAACTGAAGTAAACATCCATACTATAAAATAAAGACATCCAGCTCAGAATATTTACAATGTAGGAAAGTAAAGCACAATTTTATCCTGTATTATTACAAACATTTAAAGTTAAGAAATGAAATGAAAAGAGTCACTCATCCTCACAATATAAAAGTAATGTAAAACAATCTAATAAGTAGACTAAGATCCCTCAGTAGTCTGGACCTCCTCCTGGATCTGCTCCTCAGTAGGCTCAATCTCCTCAAAAAGCTCAGAATCTACCATTATCAGTTTCATAATGGTAGGGCCCCAGTCAACAAAATAAAAATCTAGTTAGACAAAATGTCTAAGTATATTTTAAGGTAATGAATTTTAATGTATTTTAATGATATCACAACTGTAATTAAGCATAGCATAGCAGTAAAGCGATAAGAAAGGAAGAACAAATTGTGAGGTAGAAACATACCTCAACTCAGGCTGCAATACAAGGTAAGTAAAGTACAAGTGCAAATCTACTAAGTACAAAGAAAAGTCCTAAGGAATATGATCAAACTAACATGCCAGTTACAGTATAAGTAGAAGTAATGTACTGAAAATATAACGACTAGCATCCTAACATGCACTCAAGTGAGTAAAATGGCTGACATACAAAAAGTTCTGAAATGTAAAGGAATTGTAGAAAATGAAAAATATGAAAGAAAGAAAAGTGTGCTGAAATGGTAAAGTAAAGTAAGTCTGAAGTATAATGAAAATATGTAAAGTAACTGTAACAAGACTGAAAAATAAATGTAAGTAATGTAAATTAAAGTGTTGTACGTGTGAGGTATTCTTACTTAGTCTGCCAAAACGTAAAGTCCATCTGATAATCTAGGAGAAACATCCCAGATTAAAGTAATGTCCACTGAAAGAGGCATCTAGGAGAAACATCCCAAATTCTAAAGTAAAATCCATAAAGTATCTAATGAACATATAGGAGAAATATCCTAATGCCAAAGTAAAGTACCATAGGGGAAATTCCTTAGGCAAAAGATGTCCTAAAGTAAAGTCATACTAAGTGGCAGGCTAAGTAAAACATAAACCACAAGTATAATATTGTTTATTAGTGTTTCTTTTAAAATTATGCATATGATATGTGAATTAAATTCAAAGTATAATATAAAGTATGTATCAAGTATTTAAGTATGTCCAAAGGTGTAAAAAGGCTTAAATACACGGAAAGCATAGCAATTTCAAATCAAGGAAATAGTTAGCACTACTTAAACTTTGTGATATCACCTGTTTTCTAATTTAATCATTCTAACTACTCTAAATTACATAAGATTCAAAATCTTCAATTCCTACACTATCTGTAACTTAGAATCACGAATCTACTAGTTAAATATAATTAGGATTAGCTACATCCTAATTATAAATGAATCAAATGTCACCTATAAAATTAAATAAGTAAATCAATCATCCTAATTTATTATTTTATAAATCCCAAAATAAACCTTGATTAGCCAAATCAAGATTTAAAGAATTAAGAATCAAACTCCAAAGAATGAAGTTTAATTCTTAATCATAAGGCTATCCTAAAGGACTAGGTTTTAATCCCATCTCACTATTTGAGTGTTAAGGCAAATCCTATTGAATTAAGTCAAGTTCAATAGGATAGATTTCTAATCCTAATTCTAATGTTAAAAGATCAAATAATCAATTAATAAACTATAAAAAAAATCTAATAAACTAATAAGATTAAGGTTTCACCTTAATGAGTAACCCATTTTACCCATTAGATGAATTCTAACCTAAGATCTAATCCTAATCTTAGGAATTAAGGCTCTTAGATTCTAGGAGTATCACTCAGACACACATCCTAACTAAAGTTATAAGACCTAAAGGATGATCTAAGAAATTCAAAGGAAAGGAAGATCTCTCATTTTTTATTTAGGATTTTTACTTAGGCTTAAACTTAGGGTTTTCATCAAATTTCTAATTTGAGACTTAGAAATTATCTAAATTATAGTCTAATTCACTTTAATTATTATTTCATATGATTTAGATATGAAATCAGGTCTTAAATCCATTAAACCCTAAAATTTGGGCAAAAAGACCATTTTGCCCCTCCTTAAGAGTTTAAATCTCATCTTAATGAATTAGCACTTAATTCTGAATTTTAATAATGTGGAATGATTACTTGCTGCCTAATATGAGTTTAGACAGTAAGTTCATTAATTTTGGTTAAGAGTTTAGCCTTATAGGATCAATTTAAGGAATTTGACCTATAAGGGCATTTTGGTAATTTTACCCTAATGACATATAATTTTTCATTTAGTTTATTAAAGGTTATGTCCTAAGGTTTCCATAGAACCTAAAATTATCAACTTCTGATGTGTACTAATTAAGTTATAGCCAAAACAAGTTTTAGGGTTAAAGTATAATTAAGGTTCTTAATTAAGGGTCAAAAATCCTAACTTCTCCAATTGGTATCCAAATTGATTAAAATTAGTGGCTATGAATCACAATTGATCCACTAATTTTATTGACTGGTAGTGGGTTCAATTTGGACATTAATTAGCTTAGTTATGGCCTAATTAGGGTTTAAGATAATTAGTAAGTGATTAGTGAATTTAATCATCCAATCACTAATCCAACCCTACAGTTAGGTTCTAATATATTTTAGGAGTTCTCTGAAATTTGAATTGTCTAATTTGGATTATTAGATTTGCTAATATTCACTAATCAAGTTTTAGGGTGATTAAGGGTGATTAGCAAATCTAACCGTTGGATCCTAAATATTTTTGTAAATTACTGTAAATTAGGTTTTGCTGATCTATATTGGTGTTTGGATCACCTAATTTTGAGCCAAGATGATCAATTTATGGTCATTTGAAGTTCTAGGTCAAATTAGGCTAATTAGAGGTATGTCCTAAATATCATTAGTCAAATGCTAATCCAAACAGCAAAGTTAATACTATTAGAATGTTCCTTAGGGTTTTGTGAGTATTTTAAGACCCATATTGGATATATTTAGATTATAGGATGCAAAGTTATAGTGATTTGAATATTTGTAGCACAATTTGAATTATTTAATAACCTAAAATATCACTATGTTGAATACCTGTCCAAATTTAATTTTGACAATCTCAAATATTTCCTTGATTTTTATTGATAAATTTAGTATATTTATTTGCTAAATTTAGTTAAGTATTTTGTAAGATATGATTGCCTAAAGTTTGCCACTAATTAACTTAATTATTCTATTTACTTTGAATTTAAGTAAACTTTATTAATTCATTTAATTATTAATGTAATTATCACTTTACTCTTAATTAATTTATTATTACATTGCTGCCATTTTTAATTATCAGGTTATATAATTTTAAATGCATATATATATATATATATATATAAACATTTATGTTATATATAAGTTTTGAATTCAAATAATAATTATATGTATTATAATAAGTATTTTTTCTAAATCTGCAGATGGGATCATACGACTGGCGACAGTGACTACGGTGGGACCCACGTCTTACGTGTCGCTCCATTATTTGCCTCTGGTATTGAAGCGGGGGCCACACCTGTCAACCGCTGAGTAGCACGGCCCACCCTCGACAACCGTTGAGGGAACAGCCGGGCCCGCTCCTGTACACATGGCGCGTCCAGAAGTAGCCCGCCCAGCACGTCGGGCCCCACCTCGACCACGTGGATGGCCCAAAAAGAAAAGACGCGTGCCTTCAGCCCACGCGTCGCGCGTCGTGGTTCGCGACACGCGGAGCCCTAAAACGCAGGCAGCGAGACGATGATCCTTCTGCCGTCCGATCTTTCGATCGGACGGATCAGGATGATCCATTAGATGAAACGGTGGACATAAAGAATGCTGACGGTGTTTATTTAAATATGACGGCGCCGTTAAACCTAATAAAATATTAATAATTTCAATTAAATTATACAAATTTCTTAATTAAATTGATATGATTAATTGCATCTAGAAAATTTCCAATAAATCATCCCTAGCTAATTGAGGGATTCTGAATACAATGGCGCTGTCAAATTTTTGATCTGATGAGTATTTAATTACTTAAATTTTCAAGATTTAAATAATATTAAAATATTCGCCAAAAATTTAATGATTTCCAAATGCGACCAAAATATCACCCCTATCTATTTTGGGGGTGATGAATGCAATGGCGAAGTCAGATTTTGAATCTGAGGTCAAAATAAAAAGTCAATTTCTAGGGTTTTGGGATTTTCTAGAAATCCAGATTTGAATCAATTGACTTCAGGTTTGACCTAGATTTTTAAGGTGAGTCCTAAATGACATGGTTAGAGTACTAGAAGCTTAATTAAGACTCAAATTAGTCTTAAGTAACTTAAGTAACAACCTGGGTTGTTACAATAATACACAATAATTCACTTGATTTAATCTATCAAATATCACTTCAAATTAAACTTTGCTATCCTAAATTTTTAAGAGATAAATAGTACATTGATTTAATACACATGATTTCTATTAATTTATAAAACAATGCCACAATTACAAGTTTGTCATATAAAATTCATATTTAAAATTCTTCAATCATCATATTATATTTTTGTGTCATTCCAATTCTTGCGTGGGCAGCTTGCAAAAAAAAAGTGAAATTATGGAAAATTAGGCACTGTAGAGCGCTATGGCGCACTGTGACATGCCTCTATGCCATAAAACTCATGGCTTAGGTGTTGCAGCACTCCATAGCACCCCCCGGCCCGAGAGCTAAGCGCTGCAGTGTGCTACGGTGCTTCTAACCCGAAAGAAAGCACTACTGTGTGCTACGGAGTGCTACAGTGCTCCTGACCAAAGAGTTAGGTGCTACAACAAGCTACAATGCACTAAGGCATGCTATGAAGCACTACGTCGCTCCCAACTCTAGAGCCAGGTGCTATAACATGCTACGGCACCACGCAGATCAGCCTAATCAAACATAAATTGAGAGTCCTTTTAAGGCATCAAAATTCTTCCAATTTAGGGAACCTCACGGGTCATGTCATATACCAATCAAAAAGTCTTTTAGAAACCTTTCGATTGGTACATAAATCTACATATTTGAACCACTCTAATGCCGCTAAAATTGATGCCATAGGTTCGGAAATCAGAAGAAAAAATAATACGGTGATTTTTACTATGCAATATTGTTCATCTTTTTCAAAAATGAACTCTAATCAAGCTCATTTGAGCTTGATCGAGCACTTAGGGATTTCACAAATGAAGAGTAACAAGCATGTAAACTTGTAATGAAGCAATCACATGATTAAATCAATGGGAAGGGAAATACCATAGTTCACCTAATGGAATTTTCTTTCACTCTAGATGAAGTTTCAGCAAACCTCTTTCTCAAAATTCTTCAGTGCATGCTGAGAGAACATGATGGGTTTTGATAAGGGAGGGAGGTATGAGCTTGATTAGGGGATAAGCTGTAGGAAGTTCCTCATTTGCTGCAAGTGGGGAAGATGGGCTTGAGCTAATGAGCAAGTGGTAGGCCCCACATGCTAATTTGATTATTTAATTTAATACATTTTATAAATTAAATTTAAGCTATTAAATAAGCTCTAAAAATTTTTAAAATTTCTCCCCAAGTTAATTTAGGGGTGAAGAACCCAAAAATTAAATCAGATTTTAATTTTGAGATCAATTTCATTTTCTTATTTTTTAATTATTTAAATATATTAAAATATTCTACAAATTTTGACCACCTTCAAAAATTCCCAAAATTTCACCCCTAGCTAATTTGGGGTGAGAAATTCAATAGCAAAATCTAATTTTTAATTTGATGGTCAATTTAATTATCTAAATTTTTCTAATTAAATAAATACATTAAAAATACCAGGAAAATCCATTACTTGATAAATTCTCTAAAAATTGCCAAAAATTCTTTAAAAATTGCCAAATATTCTCTACAAGTAAACTTAACAATTAAATAATTTTATTTTATTTAGACTAAAATGAGAATAACTACAAATTAACTTTCATTTAAAGACTGAACTTGTTTTACTTCCTTATATCGGTATATTACTTTATAGTATTACTTATAGTATGTGCAGTGTATATTCTTATAACTTCCACTTACATTCTTTTCCTTACACTATCTTATTTTTACTGTTATTTAGCATTCATTTCATTTGAATATATACATGTTTTCATTAATTTTTCATATGAACATATACATATTTTCATTAATTTTTCATATGAACTTTCATCTATTATTTTAATTTATACTCAATATGGCAGCAAAATGAAAGAACAAGTATATTTATTATGACAATAAATTTGGGCATGAGTTCTTTGCTAAAGCATTTTGCATTTGAAAGAAATCACTTTCCTCTATAGTCCAAAAAAAAAAAAAAAAAAAAAAAAAAAAAAAAAAAAAAAAAAAAAAAAAGTATCAATTTGGAAGCAGAATATTTTCACTGGGAGCGAAGAGTGAGAAATGCTTGCAGGTAAACAAGCAATAAAAATGACAAGCAAAGCACACAAATTATCTAAAAAATATAAGATCGAAGAAAAATTATGCTGTTAAAAGATATGCTATAAAACTTAGAATAAGATAATCATTGTTGGAATTGAACTATTTTTAAGATCTCTTTAGCGGATGTTAGTTTCACAATACAGAACAAGAGAATTTATAAATGATGAGCAAAACAAAAAATAAAGAAAGAAATCATACATGCAAAATTAATCACAACCACATGATAAATATTTACTTGGTTCGATGCTAGCACCTGCGTTCACATCTACGGAGAGGAGAGCAAAAATTATTTTGATTATTGAGAGGGGATTACAAAGGTTCTAAGGTTTACAAACTCTTATATAAACTCTAGGAGCATTTCTTCTTCTTTGTAATGGAGCAGTCACTATATAAAATCAATGGAGGCTGGTATGTTTTTTGATTTTCAGATTCTTAACCTAAAAAATAGGTTATATATATATATATATATATATATATATATATATATATATATATATATATATATATATATATCTGTGTGTGTGTGTGGCTCAAAACTTGACTGACAAGGCAACGGGCGCTACTTCCCGCATCTTGGGTGTTTGCCGTTGCGGCGCGCGAAAGCGTTGGCTGCGGCGCGCAGTAGCGCCCGCCTCTCAGGTGCCTGCCGCGGCGGCGTGTTGGAGCTTCCCTCCAAACTGCTCTTTGTGCTCTTTGTCAAAAAATCTACCTCAGCTCTCATGTGCTCATCATAAAAGTTCAATCCTTTATGCTGTGATGACCTGTGTTGTCATCAAGTCGATTTACTTGAGTTCTAACAAAAAATAATAATAATAATAATAAATAAATAATAATATTTTATCCCTTGATAAATAAAAAGTTATTTTAATATCTCAGATTCGAATTTTGACTGAAAATTAGCTATAATGGAAATTTTCATAATTTTTGGAGCTCAAACGGATGAAAAATGCACATAATACATTTGGAATTAAAATTTTCCTAAAATTTTTAATTAAAATTAAAATTTTTGAATTTAAAAAATTAATTAATTAAAAAGGCGGGAATTCGTTGTTCGGATCCGAACAGCGGACACCGGATCCAGCCAATCCATGTCGTCGGATCCACATGGCAAAACACGAAACACCCGTGTACCACATGGCAGCACCCAGCGTGCCCCGCACCCGCGTATGCCACGTGGCCGACACGGGGCAGTCCGCGCGGAGCCCGGGGCCACGCGACAGCATCTCAGCGCACCCTGTTCCACTTTGTGACATGTGGCGGCACCACAGCACTGATGCAGAGATGGCCGCCACGTGTCCTGCCCATATTTGGCTGCGACGGCAGTTGGGTGGCGACCGAGTCTTCGAGGGGGGCATCCCTGCCTATACAAAGACCCCGGTGAGCCCGAGAGGAGGCCACCATCGAATAGTTGGAAGACCGCCGGAGCTCGCCGAAAAACAGCCCGAAGATTGCCGGAGGCGGAAGTTCTTATCGAGGTACCATCTCAACCGCTCCTCTTTTCTCCTATTTATTTTTTCGAAATGTTATTTCACGAGGAGTAGAGTAGGATGAACAAAAAATTTTACGAAAAGACGAAGAAATCGCCGGTAATGAATAGTAGTTCGCCGGAGTCACTGTTCATCGTCGGAGAAGATGAACGGTAACTGCCATGTGGCTGCCACATGGCAACACAGAAGTTCACAGTGTCACATGGCAGACAGGTGGCAGTTAATAGTCTCCTTTTTTGTACACATGGCAGCCACATGTCACTCAGTGCCACGTGTCGGAATTATGAACTTCTACAGCCACACAGCTGCCACGTGGCACCGTGTCATCCGCCGTTAATGGAAAGGCAATATTCTTAGAATATCCCATTTCCATCAACTACAATACGGTTACCATTAATGGTAACAGTAGCTTAACAGAATTCTTTAACGGTAACAAAATATTCTGTCAACCCAAAAAACTTTGAAATTTCATATATTTCAAAATAGGGGTCCAAATATAATGAAATTGTATATCAAAATGATCAGAAAAATACCAAAATTCTAAAAATGCAATCAAATTCTAATTTTGATATCAGGATATTTAAAGTTACTTTTCACTTAAATTTTTGCATTGTAAAGCATGTCATTATCATATTTTGGTGAAATTAACATCGTTGTGCTCGTAATCACCCAAATAGCTTAAATAAACAATAATTAAGCAAAGAAACTTGCACACCCGCATTTGTGCCTTGAAAAACATGTCAAACTTGAAATTAAACCAAATAGTTTTATTAGGAGGATTAATCAACTTTTCGCTAATACTAAATTATGCAGGTAACTTGAAGCTCATCCAAGAAAGGTACCGAATATTTTCTTATATTTATTGCTTTACTTATTTCTTTTAAATGCTTTAGCACTGGTTTTAACCTTAAATTCAGTTTTACTTTCTTTTTTAAGTTATCAATTACTGTCACTATAAATATTGAATGAAATATCTTGAGAATGTATGCATTATTTTGGGTTCTAAAAATGGTGGCTTGGGTGAAAATTATGGTGAGGCTAGCCAAGAGGGAAGATAAGGGAGCGTGCTGTATCTTACGAGGGTGCACAGTACAGTATTCTGTTATGATATGAACTCACATTCTATCTGACCCCAAGGTTTTGTATTTGCCCAACATGACAAAATGTTTATGATTATGCTTAATGATACAAGACATATAACATTTACATGTGACATATATTGATAAGATTCAGCGTTTGAACCTAACAGATTGTTTTGCAAGATAAGACATTTGTACCTTCGTTTCTTTTCTGCATTTATCCATTTATTTCTTGTTGCTAATGCTTCTATAAATGTATGTTAATATTTTGTACTTAGTCTACGGGACTAACCGACATTCCAACGCCATCACTTTTATGTGCCAGGTCAGAATCTAGTGGAAGTCGAGGCCGTAGAGAAGTGAGGAGGATCGGAAATTTGCATCTTTTATCTATTTTTTTATTTTATTTGCCTAATCATGTTGTATTAAGTTGAACCATGTAATCTCAAAATTATTATGAATGGAATATTTTATTTTTGCATACATGTTGTACTACTTAAACTGCTCAATTGGATCTCTTGATAAGGAGCCTCATGTGGGGTTGATCATTTCACATCAATCGGCAAGGAGGGCCCCTACAAATGCTCTCGATCAATGTGGCTGCACCAACTTTGTTGCTATGTATCCTCCTCCCAAAAGAATCAATCCATTCATAGTTCCTAGAAATGAGAAGCCTATAAATACTTCTCCAAATTCACCAAGCTTTTTTAATATATGAATTTTTGAGCCATGAGCATCATTGTCAACATATCCGCAGGGTGTCCTTGGTGTCAATCTTCTCCAGTAAGATCTCACCTTCTTCAATAAGATCTCGAGCAAAATTGTGTCAAACATTAATGTACTTTGTGCGAGCATGACATACTCATCAGTTGCTAAGGATACAACACTCTGGCTATCACAGTGAACTACTACCTCCTTTTGTATCGCACCCGAATCTTCCAGCTAGCCCCTCATCCAAATAGCTTCATTAAATGCTTCAGTGACTGCCATGTATTTTGCTTCATTCATAAACAGGGCAAGTGTAGACTGTATAGTTGATCTTCATCATACTGGACCTCCTGCTAATGTGAATACATAGCAAATTGTTGATCATCTTAGATCCAAATCTTTAGCATAATTAGAATCCACATATCCAACGCCTGAGTCAGCTATTAAAGACTATTTTTAAAATAATAAGCCAATACCAATTGTGCCTTTCTGGTACCAAAATATCCCCATCACTACTTGCTAGTGATCATTCTCTAGATTGTGCATATATTAGCTCACGAGTCCAACTGCTTGAGCCAAATCTGGTCTAGTGCAAACCATGACATACATCAAGCTTCTAATCGCACTAGCATATGGCACTGAGTGCATTTCTTCTCTTTTAAAATCTGATATTGAACATTGTTCTATAGATAAGTGAAAGTGAGGTGCTAGGGGTATACTCACAGACTTTATAGTGTCATCAATCCAAAACTTCATCAGCAATTTTTCCAAGTACCCCTTCTGGGTTAGCCAAATCTTTCCTGCATTTTCGTCCTTACGAATTTACATTCTCAATATTTTCTTTGCCTCTCCCAATTTTTTCATTTCAAAATTTTTTGACAGCTGATCCTTTAAGTGATCTATCTCAAACTGATCTAAAGTAGCCACCAACATGTCATCGACATACAATAGTAAGTAAATGAAGTTATCTTGAGGTAGCTTCTTGAAATACACACAGTGATCAAATTGGCTTCTTTGGTATTCCTCCTTCTGCATAAACTATTCAAACTTCTTGTACCAGTGTCTAGGTGAATGCTTTAGCTCATAAAGAGACTTGTTCAGTTTATATACCATGTTTAATTTTCCTAACTCAATGTACCCTGGGGCTATGCCATAAAAATATCCACCTCTAGTTCTTCGTGCAAGAACATTATTTTAATATCAAGCTACTCAAGCAGCAAGTCAAACTGTGCCACAAAACCTAAAAGCATATGGATCGATGTGTGTTTGATAAGTGGGGAGAACAATTCATCATAGTCGATCCCTTCTTTCTAAGAAAAGCCCTTAGGCACTAATCTTGCTTTGTAGCGCACATCAGCTTTTGAAGATCCTTCATTCCTTGCATACACCCACTTGCACCCAATAGCCTTTCTTCTTAGAGGGAATTTCTCCAACCTTTATGCCTCATTTTTATGAAGAGAATATAACTCTTCATCCATAGCCTGCTTACATAAATTACCTTTTGAGCCTGTCATCGCTTCTTTATAATGAGAGTGAACCTCATCCTCCAATATAGATAATTCATATGTAACATAGTCTCTGAGCCAGACTAGCTATTGAGTTGCATTTCTTTTGTGTATGTTTCTAGCAATCAATTCATGAGCTAGAGTCTTACCATTAATATCAGTTTGCTCTTCATCATCACCAATGTGATCTTTATCTATAGGAGTATCCTCGATGTAATGTGAAGACTTTTGTGGAACAAATGGGGTTCCATCAAACCTCACTTTCTAGCTGCTTACCGATGTATCTGTATTATCCTCTACTTGATGGTAACTTATTACTCTCAAGAAAAAATCTTCATCAAAGTTAATATCTCTGCTCACCACAATCTTCTTGCCAACTATATCAAGCAATTTGTAGCTCTTTACTCCACATCGAAAGACCACAAAATTGCCTTCATAGCCCGCGATTCCAGCTCATTTTTTGACATGATATTAAGTTGGGCTACCAAAAATTGTTAGTTGATTATAGTCTATAGCAAGACATCCATTCCACAACTCTATAGAAGTTTTCTTGTCAAGTGTTACAGATGACAGATGGTTAACCAAGTAGCATGCATAATCTAGGGCCTCCGCCCAATAAGCTCTCTCCAACCCAGCATTGGACAACATACTTCGCACCTTTTCCACCAAAGTGTGATTCACCCACTCTACTACCCCATTCTGCTATGGTATTTCTCTTACTGTGAAGTGGAATTCAATCCTCAAATTCTCACATTCCCTTACAAAAGAATCAGATGTAAATTCTCTGCCATTGTTCGATCAGATCATCTTGATTCTCTTGCCCTTTTAATTTTCCACCATCTTCTTCCAGTTTATGAAAACCTCTAGTACATTTTCTCTTCAAAGTGTGCACACATAAAAATTTGAAGTAATCATCAATAAGAGAAACAAAATACCTACGTTCACCGAACGATGCAGTTTTCATTTTGTCCCCAAACATCAGTATGTATATACTCAAGTATATATTTGGTATTGGGGAGGCAAACACTAAAAGTTTTGACTGATTTCTTACCAAAGATATAATGCTCACAAAATTATAATTTGCAAGAAGTTATGCATTTAATAAGTACATCCCTCTCCAATGCTTTCAATGACGGCTCTCTTGCAAGTGATAGCCTCATATGCCACAATGTCATGGCATCTTCATAATCTTTAGCCATAGATACTAAACCTATCACTGTACTTCCTTGTAAGTAGTAGAGGTTTTATTGTCTAACTCTTCTCAAATAAGTCACTACACCCTTACTAATCTTCTTGATCCCTGCCTCAATCATTACCTTAAAGCCCTTAGCTTTTAAGGCCCCAATAAATAAGAGATTCTTCTTGATCTCCGGTACATGTGTGACTTCTTTTAGCTCTTGGGCTATTCCTGCATGTGTCCTAATTAGCACTTCCAACTTTTGCAATCTAGCATGTAGCTTTCCCACTATGACTACATCACTATCTGTTTCTCTGTACGAACAAAACTAATCATTTTGGGAACCTATATGATACGTTGCACCAATATTCATAATCCAACTAGAGCTATCGGCTACTAGACCCATTGAAACATTAATGAGAGATTCATCTAAGTCTAAACCCTCCACCACATTCTAAATCACATTTTCCTTTGCCATAGAAAACCCACTTGTCCACTACTTATCTTTTAACTTTGACCAGTCTTTCTTCCAATGTCCCATCTCCAAACTGAATACGCACTGATTACACCCAATGCTCCAGCCTCTAGATTTCCCTCTCTTCTGGAAGTCAGCATTCTTCTTTGGCCATTGAGTATTCTTCTCTGGTCTTTCTCTCTGGAGTGTAAGAGCCTTTTCCATATTTGATTTGGTATACCCTTTATTCCATCTCCTAAATTCATGGTTCACGAGGGCTATAATCACATCCTCATACTTCAAAGCATCCTTCCCATGGATCAACGTCATGGCGAAGTACTCATACTCATCCATCAATGAGTTCAACAATAACAGGGTTGTCTTTATCCTCCATGGTCTCATCCAAATTCAGCAAATCCGTCAATTATTTTGTGAACTCATTTAGGTGCTCATCTCTGAAAATTTCCCTTCTCATCTAAAACTGATAGAGACGTCTCTTCATGTGGAGTTGGCTCTCCACACTCTTTGTCAGGTATTTGCCCTCAAGAAATTTCCATAATTTTTACTCCAACGCTCCATCATCATAGCAAATTTGATCTCCCGAGTCAAACAATTTTGGATTAAGTCGCATGCACTATAGTTCATCTTGATCAAATCCCTCTCTGAAATTTCTTCAGGCTTTTCTTCGCCATCATGAACATCTTCAAGGTTCAATGCACAAGTATGTATGTCACCTCATACTTCCACATATCGAAGTTATACTTCCCATCAAATTTGATAACACCAATCTTCATCGGATGTATCACAACTAGGTGGAGGGAACTCTCCACCATCGATGACTACAAAGTTGCAACCGCTTCTTCTCCTCTATTTGTCATGCTTGTCTTCTTGATTTAAAAAACTCAAACAAAAACAATACACAACTCCAAGCAAACCCTAGCCCTCAAGAACAAACAGGGTAACCTCTCTCTGATACCACTTGTTGGGATCGAACCCTTGTCGAGATCTCTTGAATGGAAGTTAGAGTTTCACAATGCGGAACAAAAGAACTTGTAAGTGATGATGAAAACCAAAAATAAAGCAAGAAAGCGTACATGCAAGATCAATCACAGCCACAAGATTTATTTATGTGCTTTAAGTGCTAACACCTACGTTCACTAGGAGGAAAGCAAAAAAAATTTGACAATTGAGAGGGGCTTACAAATTTTTTAGGGTTTACAAACCCTTATGCAAACTATAAGAGCCTTTCTTCTTCTTTGCAATGGAGTAGCCACCACACAAAAACTAATGGAGGCTGATAGGTTTTTTGATTTTGCGCCTCTTAACCCTAAAATTGGGTTAAGAATATATATATATTTGTACGTGTGTGTGTGTGTGTGTGGCTCAAAACGGGGAGCTACAGTGCGCTATAGTGCCTGCCTCTTGAGTGCCTACTGTTATGGCGCGCTGTAGCACCCGCCTTTCAGGTGTCTGCTGCTAGATCACGCTCAGTGCCTGCTTCTCGGGTGCATACCGCTGTAGTATACTATGGCACACCTCCAAACTTCTGTTTGTGAACAATCATGCATACCATATCGATGTCACACCGCAATCGCCCTGAAGCTCGCCCTACAGCTACCTCGTAGTTGTCTCATGTTTTCCCTGTGGCTTGCCTTTGCTTAGATCACTCGCATGAAATCATCTATTGCTTGGTCCAGCTTCAACAAAAATTCTCCGCATAATTCATGCAACATATGAGCAATTGCCTTGTCATTCCTGACACACTGTTGAGCAGCCACTCTAGCTGCCCTTTAGTAGTGTCAGTTGCTCTGCAGTTTTAAGCACCTCATGCTACAACTCCAGCATCATAGGTTGGTATACAAGTAGTCGCCGTTCAACTACCTACGACTTTTTTGGCCACCCGACTTCGTAGCTCATATGGCTACCCGGGATAGCACCAGCCTATAACATTAGTGGACCCAACTTTTAGAAAATAAATAATAATCAATAATGATAAAATCTTTATTATATACAATAAAATATAATAATCCATCAACCACAACAATTCTATCACATAAAACTACTACACAAAAATAATAAAGGAAAATATTCAATCTAATTATTATTGACAAAGTTGTTTTGTGATGAAACCTCGAGTGCATCCCAGAGAGCACACGAAGGTTGGAGATCAATTGGAGTCCACCAAACTTAGAACAAACTCAAAAGAACCCAAGTTCTTGCTTTGGGCACATGTACACTCTCAAGCGCCAGAGAGCTAACATGCAACTGAGGAGCCAGCATTTGAGCGCACGAAAGCGCAAAGGATGTTTTTGCGAAGCCGAAGGTTCGACGCTTGTCCAAGCACCATGAAACTTACAACAAGAATATCGAATAAGACATTTAGCATCTTAGTGCGCTCAAGCATCGTGCAATATTCGAAGGTTGCCTCAAAAGGTTGAAGCTTGGGCACCTAAGTGCACTTGGGTACTAGATTTTCATGTAAAAAATTTGTTGGTTTCAATACTCTTCTTTATGTGGTGAGCTTATTGTTTGTTTAGATGTGTTTACAATCTTTTTCTAGCTTAATTATTGTTATTTTTGATACCAAATCTTGTATCCTCATTGGAATGACAATAATCTATTGTGTCATTAGTTGTTATTCTTGCTCTTAACCTTTACCCGCAACAACTGGTATCTGAGATGATCTTACTGTTAAGCTTAGTTTTATTGGGAGCAATAGCGAAAGAAGATAGACATAACATAGATAAGTTTAATGGTACAAGCTTTGCGCTGTTGAAGAAGCAGATAGAGGATCTCCTCTATCATAAGATCTGATGCCAATCTCTTAGTAAAATTGAGAAAAAGCCCTCTGATATGAATGAAGAATAATGGGAATTTCTTGATAGAACAGCCCTTTATTTGAATTCTTTGTCCATTACATTTCAATTACATTTTATACAATTAATGAAAAAGCCCACAATGGATATGATGAATGCGCTTTAAAGGTTGTTTGAGAAATCTTCAGTGTTTAATAAGTTTTTTTTTTATAATCAACTCTTCAACATCAAAATGATAGATTATGATTTAGTGATTGAACATCTAATTAACTTTTATACCATGTGAAATCAACAATGCTTAGTTGGTATTAAGTTCGAAGGTGAAGTCAAGGCACTGTTAATAATTTCATTGTTGCATTTCTCCTCATCAAATGCAACTTTAAAGTTTGGTGATGTTGTGATTTGATTCTAAGCAAAGAAGGTTAAGGAAGGTCAAATGGTGAAGCATCAAAAGTGATGAGAGAAAATGAAAGAATCTAGACTTAAATCCAAAGAGAAATTTAAGTCTAGAAGCTGAAAATCAAATCTAAAGGCCGAGTCGAATGCTAGAATTGTGGGAAGAAAGGACAATAGAAGGATGATTGCATAGGTCTCAAAAAATGTGTTCAGTCCATTCATTCTATAACACATAGTTTCTAAATAAAATGAAAATATTGAATCCAATTATTACAGACCAAGTAAAATAAAGACAAATATCTCAATTTTAAGCTATAATACAACATATATTCAACAAAAATTTGAGCTTTCTCCAAAAGGCCAATGGATCACCAAAAGTATCACTATGTAGCTATCCCACAGCTAAATATCTTCAGCACCTGAAAAACATATATTAACCATGCATGAGTACCTTAAAATTAGTACCAATTTAATAAATGTAATTTAAAGGAAGAATATACCAACATTTTAAATCTAAATAGAATATAATAGAGCAACTACAATTAACAAAATCAAAAAAACATGCCACCAAAAATATACAAAAAGTGTAACCATTATATATATCATTAGTATAACATGACCATTATCAAATGGGACTTTCACCTATTGCCTCTCTAGGAAAACCAAATAATAAGCATAATCTAGGAGGGTGTCCAACTACCCATCACTAGTTGTTATGAATACAAAGTATATGTGAGTACAAATATTACAAGTCTTCTTTCACTTCTTAGTGAGCTAGATCTAGCCTTATTTAATTGCATGTGATAGAAACACTACTTGTACATATTCTAATAAATATTTTTACACATATGAACCTAAACATTGATGCTTTTGGCCAGAAGTTCTTAATGATAGAATATGAATGGGTAAAGGCATAAATAATAAGCAAAGCAAATAGTAACCATTGAACTATATAAATTGGTAAATTATACAAATTTAACAAACCTGGTATCCACAAACAAACTGGTAAATTATACTCAATCAAATAAAACACATCTATCTGGAATTAAATAATTTTTTTTAAACCATTATTCAATCTTTCAGAATTAATCTTAAAATACCATATTTATAATTATTTAATTATTTATAATTATTTAATTATTTATATTTATAAGATTAACACTTTAAGAATATTTTGTTGAAAATATCATTTTACTTAACTTAAATCATGCATTAAATAAATTTTCATAAATTTATAAAATTTTGATATATTTTAATCATTTGATCAATTGAGCTTAAACTAGATCCTTAAATTCAATTATATGGAATTATCGAATTTAAGCTTAGTAATAATATTTGGGGAAAGAATTAGTGATCCACAAGAAAAAAATTGTGATTCTAATGGTTAGATTAAACTATAGATTCAAACTAGCGATATGACAATAAGAACAAAAATCATCCATGCACTAAGATCTAATGACTTGAATAACATTAATGTGAACCAGCCAAAGAAGGTATTAAAACCTAAAGATAATTGATTTTAATTAGAGTTAAATCATAATTGATTTCACTCAAGGACCAAGCTTGGTTTCACAATTTCTCTAGGCAAGTTTTGGTTTAGTAAGACATAGGTTAGTCAATCCTTTCTAATGATCATTCAATGGTCTAATTAGCCACCATATTTTATTCAACGAAGATATAAAGTGCTATAAATAATTATAGATCCAAAATAATATCTTGAGAATGATAAAAACATTTTGGTTCATGGAATAGTAAGAAATGTGAACTTTAATCTCACCTTTTTTGGAGTTGGTCATGAGTGCGCACCAAGCTCAATTATAGCATTAAATCTCTGAACTTACACCATTATTATTTAATAATAAGTTCAAGGTAAGGTTAGGCGAAGGTCATGGCTTTAGGGCTAAGTTTCGAGAACCATGTCATGTTCAACCACTTAGCAAAATCATAAGGCTCTGCCCTATGATACAAATAAGGTTCCTAACCAATAATTAAGTGTATAATATTCCAATTTATGGCTCAAGAAGCTTAAGCAATTGATTAAAAATTGATTATACATCAACTATGTCTATTAGGTATGTATATTATCAAAGGGGGTAAGTGTTGACTTGAGGAGTTTTGTACATCCAACTTAGTGGATGTCTCCTCTATTGATAATAATAAGAAATAAATTTTGAATACTAGTCAATCTCTCATAGTTAAGTTTTTTAATTAAAAAGAATCAACATCTTAGGAATGCAGCAATGTAAATTAAAGGATGAAGAATGAATCAAGCCACTAGAATTCATTAGCCAATTTAGAAAACATTTCTATATTTTTATTTTATATTATCATTATCATTTAAAATTATGGTTATATTTTTGTAAAAGTTAAATGACCCAATGTCATTATTGGGTCAATTTGACCCAAATCCAAGCAAAAAAAATAAATTAACATCCAAAATAATTGTAAGTGATCTTAGTTTGACTTCTTGCTTGTCTATTGCTCTCTTATTTTTGAGCAATCGACATCAATCAAATATTCACTATTAAAATTTGTCTTACTTGTTGTTGTTGTTACACAAAATCTTCTAAGCCTTTAAGAATTGAGGGATGCGTTGACGGTTACCAAGCAAGTCTAGAAATCACAAAGTCATAAGAGAAAGATCATAGCACATACAATCATCCAAGCACAAAGATATATGAGGAAAACCCAAGAATGAGAAAAACTACGGAGCCACACTAACGAGAAAATCCACTATGAAAATTTCAAAAGTTACAGAGTTACAAGAGCTATATTACCTCAGCACAAGAGTTAAACTCTACTCTAGAATGGAGAGGAGGAATAGAGGCAATCACTTGGAGTTGCTTCACCACCTTGCAAGACATTCCTTGGATAGCAGCTCCCTTAGGATTTCTTCTAGGGTTCTCCTTTCCACAACCACTTAAACCTCCAAACTGATTGCAAAATCCTTACATTTTCCTCCACTACATAAGCTTAAGTAGCTAGCTCCATTTCAAACCCAAAAAGTCCCAAATACCCCTCAAATTTCTTCAGATTGAAACCTGAAACAATGTAGAATTCTGTCGGCCGCTACGGCGTGCCGTAGGATTCAACTTTCGAATTAGCATCCACTGTAGCGTGCTACGGCGCATTGCGGCGTGTTGTAGCAACTGACTTTCAAATTTTGAGCCGTTACGATGCGCTACGTCGCCCGCATTAAATCTGGACCCTATGATCTATCGCGGTGCGCTGTAGCGCCCTCATCTGATTCCACTGTGGCGCGCTGTGGCTCGCTATGGCGCCCGCGTCTGATTCTGATGTGGCACACTACAGCAACTGCTTCTCAGTTGCTGATCGCTGCAGCGCTTGTGCTGTTCCTAGACACCAAAGTTTCCACAACACTATAATCTCCCACTTGAAGACTTTCAGGCTATCTTTCTCTGCTTTCCTCCATTAACCCTTCACTGTATTCTTCTGTGTCTGTCAAAGACAGTGGTGTGGCTCACCACCACTCTCTCTTCATGTACCGAGGCCAACTGAAGTAACACATAGCTTCAGTTTCTCCACAGTTACTGTTTTGGCAAGCATATCAGCTGGATTCTTAGAAGTATAAATCTCCTCCAATCCAAATTGTCCTTCTTCCAATAGTGTCCCAATGAAATGATAACATAATTGAATGTGATTTGTCATAGTATGAAAAACGACATTCCAAATGGCATTCTCTAAAATGTGGGGATCCCATATTTAGCACCGAACGCAACACAACAATTCAATTTATCTTTGTCCGTCGGATCGGCCATTAAGCTGAAGTAATGGCACGATCTCGTGATCCATTTCGGACCGTAGGATTTTTAAGGGTGATCCGACGGCCAGGACAGGTTCCCTGTACATCCTGGCCACACGCGCTTTCGACAGAGGCGCAGGTGAAGTGGGGGTACGACCTCCTTCACTGCTGGCCTCATTTCACTTATTTCTTTTCCTTATCCTCTTTGGCCATTGTTATTGAGTTTTGCTGAAGCTAGGAGCATAGTAGGAGCTTGTGATAGCTTTTCGAAGAAACGCCGATTGAGGTCTTCTTCCATGTCCAAGTACTTTCTAATTTCTCCAGTTCATACGCAATCACTTCTATATGTTATAGAACTGTCATTTTATTTTTTATTTTTTTTATGCAACCTCGAATTAAATCGGTTATACTTCGAATCAAAATCTGTGAGGAATGGTAATATAAATTTCTTTTCAGTTTCGTATAAATAAAGCCTGCAATAACTTCCATTTAGAAATCCATCATCATATTTGATTTAATTTCTAATATGTTCTGATTTTCAGGTTCTACTATCGAATGCATACGCTAAACACCAAAAAAAAAACAAAAAAAATTACTTTTAATCTGCATAATTCCTTTTCTTCTTAGGGATTGCAAATTTTTTTTGAAACTTCAAAGACTTATGATTGATACTGTCAATTAAATTATTCCCATCGATTTGTATAAATCAAATCTTGTTAGACTTCTTCTCCCTCGCACGCATTCATCCGCCTGAATTATTTTTTCTTACGAGCCCCGAATCTTAGGTTAAGAGCAGCCGATCCATTCTTCGTGATGAAGGAGGAAATGTTTAGTAAATGGGCCGTATCAGTGGCCCATTTTCAGGCCCATAATCCCGATATGTGTGCTGTGTATTTAAAATTTGTATGGGTTGTATTCCATTTAGTTAGGAATCAACTATCATTAACACTTAATTAATAATCTTATTAATGAGATTTAAAGTCTTGCAAGTCCTATGTATATAATAAGACTGTCAAAATAATAGCTCGGTAAAACAACAGTAAAGTTTATGTTTAATAAAATTAAATTCATTGATCATTAATTTAAATGAAATAAATGTTAGTTATATTAATGTCAATAGAATAAAATTATTGTTTAATTTTTGAAATACTTAAATCAAAATTTGTAAATATATATAATATTTCAATCACAATAAATTGAAGAATAGTATTGTTGTGTTAGAATTTCAATTTGACAAATACTTTCATTAAATATTTTTTTAATTGATCAATTAAATTAATTATTTTCTTAATTATTGTATACATGATAATTTGAACAATTGATGTCCAAATTTTATGATTAAATAGTCCGTATCACTCACAAAAATATGAGAAATAATAATATGAATTTAAATTTAACATTTGAACCATAATTTTCTTAATAACTTTTTAACCCTAATTTGGAGTCCTAAAAACCCTACTTTTCCAATATTATCCAAATTTGACATACTTAGTATTATTTTTCTCCTTATATTATAAGTATTCCAAATATATATATCATTTTCATTGGACAATAATTATTGATTTTAGGTTTTTGGCTACTAATTAGTGTTATTGTGATAATTTCTAGATTCTTAAATTTGCATGTTTAAGTACTTAAAACCTTAGGATAGAAAATATGTTATATTATCTTCCTCCCATGTCAATTTATATTGTACGTGATTGAGCTTAGTTCTCATTATTTTAAATACTTGAATCAATTACAAAGTGCTTGATTCACTTTTCAATACTAGGATAGAAACCAATGGATTAATTTACAACATGATTTGTAGTTAATCTCTAGATCTATTTATTATATCTATTAAGAGTAGTTAGCCTTAATGCTTTTGTAGTTGTAGGCTATGAATAACTAAGACTATCTTTAAGTGACTAGACTAGAGCTTAGTTCATTTCATCTTAGTTCTTAAGTCTTCACTTAAGTTCTTTAAGAGCTAGTAATAGAAGTTCTAAGATATTCATTCAATTTCCATACTTTACATTTTCCATATTTTAGTACTATACTTTACTTGTTTACAGTTCACTTAGATTGTAGTGAATATTGTTATAATTTCATTTAAATGCTTCACTGTCTTCTTTTCTTTGCTTAGCACAAGTTCATTGAATATATGCATGCTTTATTTTATTTACTTTCATATGCACTTTAGTTCTTTTCTAGCCTATCTAGGATGCTTTTACCCTCATTTTACTTGCAGGCTAGAATGTCAAATTATGTGAGTATTCTTACTCACTTTACTTTTCTTTACTTTTCCTTACTTTCCTTTCCATACTTATATGTTTTTATTTTTGGTACCCTTGCTTATACAAATTTTGTAACTAGGGGTGATATCCAAAATGAGTAATAAAATATTTAGCATACTCTTATATTGTACTTATACTATTTAGTCTAATCATATTTTCTCTTTATTAGTTTTGTCCTATCATATTTAAATGCAAAAAAGTGATATATCAGGTGCACTTGGAGGCTAGTTGAGCTAGACCAAGGGCTTAAAGAATTATAAAAATTTGCTTCCGCTTAATAATTTAATTCTCGCCTTTTATTAAAAGTGAGAGAGACATTTGCTTATTTATTTTCTTACTGTTTAGCTTGGCTTGTAATAATTAAAGTTATTAGTTTTGTATTTACTATATTGTGTTGTAATTTAAATCTTTTACTTAAATGCTTGGGTTGGATGAATGGATACTTAAATAAAATTGTAGTGCATATCTATTTGGAATTTAGTTGTTAATTTCTTATTTTTATATTTTGTAAATGATGTAGGATGTGTGTATCCTAGGATAGAAAATTGCTTCATATGTTTTTCTCACATAAAATTATTAGAACTGGAAATAAGTAATCCTATGTAACGAATTGACTTAATATTCATTTTAGGTTATTAATCTTTCTAATTAATCTTCCAATTTAATGGAAGACTTGTATGTGGATGTTTATGTGTTTCTTTTGAGCAAATACAATAGAAGTCATACTGAAATTATTAGAATTGAAAATAAACAATCCCATGTAACAGATTGACTTAATGTTATTTTTAAGTTGTTGAACTCCTTTTATTGTAGACTTACTTAGGAAAGATCATAAGAATGAATTGATTTATCCACACATTCTTAATTCATATTCATCATATATACCTCATATATTTTCCCATTTCATTCCATGTATTTTCTCATTTTAACTTAAAACCTTCTTCTAAATCTTTGGCCAAACACAGCATCCAATAATTTGAGTTAGTTTCCTTCTAATCCAGTATTCGGTGTTGAGTTTAGTTACTAATCAATATTGGGGTCATCACACCTGGATCCTACATCAACATGCACATATGATGAGCAGGCAAATACCTTGAGGTGATTCAGTTTCACTTCCTTTCCGCTCCAAGCTTCTTCGGGGAACCCTTAATTCAAGGGTACGGAAGGTCCCCTATTGATTAAGTATACAGCCGTGTTAACGACTTCAGCCAAGAACTATTTTGGGAGACCTACATGCAATCTCATGCTTCTAGCCCTTTCTGTGATTATTATATTCATTTGTTCTACAACACTGTTTTGCTGCTATGTTCTAGGGACTGTAAACTCCCTCTTGATTCTTCTCAAGGCACAAAACTCTTTGAACTCTTTATCACAATACTCGCCGCCATTTTCAGATCTTAAGCATTTCAGCCTTAATCCGGTCTCGTTCTCCACCAAAGCTAACCACTTCCAAACATATCAAATACGTCAAATTTATGTTTGAGAAAGTAAACACATGCCTTCCTAGTATGATAATAAATGAAGGTGATGAAGTATGTTGCTCCACCTATGGAAGATGTAGGAACTGGCCCTTATACATTTGTATGTATAATGAAACATAAAATAAATAATTTTTACTGCATATTAGATTTGAGAAACATATATAAAAGCATAAAAAAAGTCTTATCAAGACTATTATGTCAATTATAATCAATTTTTATCAATTGTAATCAATTTTTCCTGCATGTTAGATTTGAGAAACATATATAAAAGCATAAAATAAATCTTATCAAAAATATTATGTAACATAAGGTCGAGTTCGAAGACCTCTGAGCCCAAATGGGTAAACTTATAGGCATACCCCTTTAGGAAGCTTTATGGCTACTTATCAGTAGTTTATTAGCTTTTTCTCAAACTTTGGTGTCTTTCCTCTGCATTTTCTCATTTTCTAAAAGGGATAAATCCCTCTTGATATCACCCAAGGCTGCCAGCTGGTCCAATTTATACATATTCTCAGTGTTGCTTTTCTTCTTTCAAAGATAAAACATCACATATAAGGATATATTACATCTTTTTTTCACATGTCTTGTGATAGTATATTGCAATTTGTTAAGCAGTAAGCGTATCAAACAACATAAATCATGATTCAAATGGAAATAAGCTCAAAATAATGAAGTAAGACTTTCAAATAGATATACATACCTAACTAATTTGATAATACACAATAGTTCACTTGATTTGATCTGTCAAATAGCACTTCAAATTAAACTTTGTTATCCTAAGTTCTTAAGAGGTAAATAATACATTGATTTAATACACATGATTATAAGTTTTTCATACAAAATTCATATTTAAAATGCTTCAATCATCATATTATATTTTTGTATTATTCCAATTATGGAGTGGGCAGCTTGCAAAAAAAAAATGAAGTTATGGAAAACTAGGCATTGTAGTGCGCTATGACACACTGTGACACGCCTCAGTGCCATAAACCTCGTGGCTTAGGTGCTGCAGCGTGCCAAAACACCCCTGGCTCGAGAGCCAAGCGCTGCAGTGCGCTATGGTGCTCCTAACCCGAAAGTTAGGTGCTACAACAAGCTACAATGCGCTAAGGCACTCTACAAAGCACTAAGACGCTCCCAACTCTAGAGCTAGGCGCTATAGCACCACGCAGATCAGCTTGATCAGACATAAACTGGGACGTCCTTTTAGGGCATCGAAATTCTTCCAATTTAGGGAACCTCACGAGTCATGTCATATACCGATCGAAAGGTCTTTCCGAAACATTTCGATTGGTACATAAATTGACATATTTGAACCACTCTAACGTCACAAAAATAGATTCCATTGGTTCAAATATCGAAAGAAAAAAAAATACAACTATTACTACTGTTCAATATTGTTCATCTTTATCAAATATGAAATCCAATAATTGAGAAATTCTCTAAAAATTGCCAAAATATCTTTAAAAATTGCCAAATATTCTCTATAAGTAAACTTAACAATTGAGTAATTTTATTTTATAGTTTTATTGTGTGATTTGATTAGACTAAAATGAGAATAACTACAAATTTACTTTCATATAAAATCTGATATTTTACAAAGAATATATTATTTTACAGGAAATTTCACTATTTATTGTTAGGCAAACATGCCTTGCATTTCGTTTTATTCTGTAATGTGCCAATGGAATATATTTAAAATAAGATAAATAATATAAAATTGCCTATCTCACAATCTTATTGATTGCAAATATTTACAATAGTCTTGTGACTATACATTACAGTTTGTTCTGTCATAGAGGCTGAACTTGTTTTACTTCCTTACTTCAGCATGCTACTTTATAGTGTTACTTATAGTATGTGTAGTGTATATTTTTATAACTTCCACTTACCTTTTTTTTCTTACACTATCTTTATTTTTACTATTACTTAGCATCCATTTAATTTGAACATATACATGTTTCCATTGCATTTTCATATAAACTTTAATCAATATATATACTTTATTACTCATTTTATGCAGATTGCAATAGTTTATGATGGCTATTCTATTCTTTACATATATTATTTTCAGCACTCAATACAGTTTATACTACATGTTTTATTTCCTTATGTTGTGCTCCGCTTTTATAACAAAATGTAAACGGCTATTGTGATATCCACTAAATTAAAACAATTAACATTATTAAACCTTAAAATTTATAAAGTCTAATCACTTATTTTTCTTTTATTGATTGTTTCCTACCGTATTAAAAACTAAATATAGTAAATAAGAAGCTTAGATCAGAGCTTGAGCCGATGGTGGAACCTGATTAGTCGAAGGTTCATTGAAGATTATAATTGCTATTTTTATGTGAGGATGAGGGATTATTTGCTTAGTTTGTATAAATGAACTTAACATTGGATGTTTTGTCTCTTATTTTTTGCAATGACTATATTCTTTCTTTCATATTATGTATGACTTTATATTCTGGATGATAAATATTTATGTATTGGATGTTTATTTTCTTTCTACCCATAGATCCATAATAAAAGTAGTACATAGTAGTAGATTAGAATACACTAATCCAGCATTAAGTACTATCGTAACATCTGCTATTGAGTTAGAATGCCTAATCTAATAACGAGGCATTACAGAACAAGACCTAAACAAGGTTAAGTTTCATTGTAAGTTTTAGTCTTGTTATGGGTAGATAGGGTGGTCTCATGAATATTTCCTTGAATTAATTAGCATCTAATTTAACATGAATAAATGATATAAAATAGTGAGTGTCATGGTTTCAATATGATTTATGCATGCAAATGTGATGTTGAATTGTGAATATAGTATAAGGTGTGTGCACGGGAGCAAGGGTGTGTTTTTTTCCAATCAAGAACCTTCATGATTGATAATTCCCTACACAATAAATTATCCATATGGTTAATTCTATCAAGCCATATTGGCTCAAGTTCTATTGAATCACACATGAATTTGATGGATTGTAATTTGAACATTAAGAGCAATAGGCAAACTTAAGCCAAGCCATGAATGACTAGACAACTTGTTTATTTTCTTATTCTTCATTATCTTTAATTAAAAATATTATCCTAACCCCCCTCTGGATTATGCTTCCTTTCTTACATTGACTCAAGAGGTTATATGGCTACTAAACTTACATCACATGGTAGGCTAATTGTGTCTCAGGTAGCTTCCAAATTGATACCTTTTTTACGGGCTCTCGTATGGAAATCTTAAATAACGCACATTTCTAGACCAACTAGAAGCTGATTTTAAGCAAATTGTAGTGCCATCCTTAGAATCACTGCATAAAATGCTAAGAATCTTGATTTTTGTTAAATTTCCATCAAATTACCCATGCATCAAATCTAACGGCATACATCTAATCTAGGATTTTATGAGGGCAAATAAATAACCTATCTAGTGCTAGAATCACTTTTCCTCCTTGTACTTCTTGCTAACTTTTACCTTTAAAGGAATACTAAAATCTCTCTTATAAACTTAAGCGATATCAAAGGACTCTGGCATTCTAAATCGAAGGTATGCTTGTTGAATTCCTACTTTAGCGTATATTTCAAAATGCATCTTTCGAATTCTAGGTTAGATCGTACTTCAATTTATTATTATTTTGTGTATTAGAACTCTTCTATAAAATAAAAAATTAATATTTTATATGTATGTTATTTGATTAAAATTTAATAATATTTATTTGTTATCTTGAATAGCAAGAAAATACACTTTGCATATTTCGGAGAAAATTGCACAATAAATTACATTTTATTCTCATGTCCATATACAAATATATGTAAACAGGAAAGGGATTTATGCTAAAAAATTTAATTGTGAAAATCATGAAAGTCTCATTTCTAAAAGGCTTAAAATAAGTCTTCATTGGAAGCGGTATTATTTTAATTTATACTCAATATGGCAGCAAAATGAAAGAACAAGTTTGTTTCTTATGACAATAAATTTGGGCATGAGTTGTTTGCTAAAGCATTTTGCATTTGAAAGAAATCACATTCTTACATAGTCAAAAAAAAAAAAAAAAAAAAAAAAAAAAAAAAAGATTTGCCCTCCATGAAAAATAAAAACAAGATGAGATACTAAAAAGGAATTCGAGAGATATGTACACATGCAAATAAACCAAATCCTGTAAATTTAGTCGTGAGCACCGAAGCAGAACATTTTCACTGGGGAGCAAAGACAGCGAGAAATGCTTGCATGTAAACAAGCAATAAAACAACAAGCATAAAGCACACAAATTATCTAAAAAACATAAAATCGAGGGAAAATTATGCCGCTAAAAGATATGCTATAAAACTAAGAATAAGATAATCATTGTTGGAATCGAACACTTTGTTGAGATCTCTTGAGCGGATGTTAGTTTCACAATGCGAAACAAGAGAATTTATAAATGATGAGCAAAACAAAAAATAAAGCAAGAAACCATACATGCAAATTCAATCACAGCCACAAGATAAATATTTACTTTGTTCGATGCAAATATTTACGTCCACGGAGAGGAGAGCAAAAATAATTTAATTCTTGAGAGGGGATTTCAAAGGTTCTAGGGTTTACAAACCCTTATACAAACTCTAGGAGCTTTTCTTCTTCTTTGCAATGGAGCAGTCACCACACAAAACCAATGAAGACTGGTAGGTTTTTTGATTTTCTGCTTCTTAGCCCAAAAAATGGGCTATATATATATATATATATATATATATATATATATATATATATATATATATATGCGGCTCAAAATTGGGTTGGCTAGACTGCAGATGCTATTGTTCGCCTCTTGGGTGTCTGCTGCTGCGGCGCGCTGAAACGCCTGCTGCGGCACGCTGTAGCGCCCACCTCTCGGGTGCCTGCCGCTGCAGCGAACGAGAGCGCCCGCCTCTTGGGTGTCTGCTGTTGCGGCGTGCTGTAGCGTGCCTCCAGCTCTCATGTGCTCCTCATAAGAGTTGAGTCCTCTATGTTGTGACGACCCGTGTCATTACAAGTCGATTTACTCGAGTTTTAACCCAAAAAAATTAAAAAATAAAAAATAAATAAAAAATAATAATAATATTATAATAATAAATATATAACAATATTTTATACCCTAATAAATTAAAAAATTATTTTTATACTTCGGATTCGAATTTTGAATGAAAATTTAGGTCTGGAACGTTGAAATTAACTAGGAGGAAAATTTTCAGAATTTCGGAGCTCAAATGGACAAAAGATGCACATAATACATTTGAAATTAAAATTTTCCTAAAGTTTTTAATTAAATTATATTATTTGAATTTAAAAAATTAATTAATTAAAAAGGCATGAATCCGTTGTTCGGGTTCAAACTGTGGACACCAGATCCAGCCAATCCCTGCCATCAGATCCACATGGAAAAATATGGAACACGTGTGTGCCACGTGGCAATACCACTGTGGGCCGCACAGCTGCGGATGCCATGTGGCAGCGTCGCGGGATCTGGGTGACGCGTAGCGGCGCCACAGCGTACCGCACACCTGCAAATGCCACGTGGCAGCGCCGCAGGATCTAGGGTTTCTGTCTTAAAGGAATTAAACACTCCCTCAAGGTTGGGCTGTTGGGTTGAATTATTGTCAAATTGATTGTACCCCTGTTTATTTATATTATTTCTTGCATTAAAATTTCTATTGCTATTGTTATTATTACTCCAGGAAAAATTAGGATGTTGCTTCCACCCATGGTTGTAAGTATTGGAGTAAGGATTGTGTGCATTATTTTGCCCAGCATTGTTATTTCTTAACTAATTAACTTGTTCAGGGTTTAATGGTGCAAAAGGGTTATTTAAATTGCAGTTTTCGCTCACGTGTTTTTCTCCGCACAGCTCACAATGTGCTTCTTGAACGTAGTTGACATTCATACTCTTTATTTTGTTGTTTAGTGCATTTATCTCATTTTGAAGGGCCAAGATTTGATTCATTTCATTTACTTTGTTAGCTTTCCTATTGTTAGGGTTGATTCTCTCAGTGGACCATTGGTAGGCATTGTGGCCATCTCTTCTAAGAGATCAAAGGCTTCTTCCTGGGTCTTACTACTTAGTGACTCTCCGGCAGCTGTATCAATAAGTGTCCTTGTTGGAGCATTCAAACCATTGTAAAAGGTTTGAACCTGCATTCATTTAGGAAACCCATGATGTGGGCATCGCCTAAGACACTCCTTAAATCTTTCCCAGTTATCATATAAAGTCTCCCCCTTGAATTGATTGAAATTAGTTATCTCAATCCTCAATAGGGTTGTTTTTACAGTTGGGAAATATTTAGCTGGGAATTTCCTAGCTAAATCATCCCAAGTGCGAATAGAGTCTCCCATAAGTGAACTGAGCCAACTCTTGGCTCAATCTCTAAGTGAGAATGGAAAATGCTACAGTTTAACGGCGTCTTCAAAAACCCCGTTAAATCAGAATGTATCACACAATTTGAGGAAGTTTAAAATATGTGAATTGGGATCCTCTGTGGCTAGTCCCCCAAATTGGTTACTTTGCACCATGTTAAGTGTCGAGGGTTTAATCTCGAAGTTAATGGCCTCTATGTTCGGTCACACAATCGCATGAGGGATGCCTCTAACAGTAGGCAGCGCATAATCTCTCAAGGCTCTACCCCTAGGTTCTCCTAAATGATTAGCTTATAATTTTTCCATTTCAAAGTGATGTTGATTAAGGATTGCTCGTTCTCTTCTAGCTCTTAAGTATGTTTACTCAATTTCAGGATCAAATAAAATATCAATGTTTTCTCTTCTATTCATGCATTTCTAAAATTCAGTTAGACAAAAATGATTACAGCAATCACAATGAACAATTTAACAATTCAATCACTCCAAGAAAGTGAATAAGCAATATGATTCCAGTTCTAATAAGCACAATAAGTAAACTAAATTAAAATTCTAGTTACACTATAGTTAGCACAATATAATATAATTATAGAAAATGAAAATAAGGATAATTAAGTAAGGAATCTAAATCATTATTTACTTGAAGATTACACTTAATACAAAATAAAACTGTTCCTCGGCAACGGCGCCAAAAACTTGACAGACAGAAAATATACGTCTGCATTTACACGCAAGTGTATGTGGTCTGAAGTAATAAGTGGAAGTTTTAATTTCAGGATTTATCGTCCTCTGGGAACGATGGTCTTGTTATTAAGTTATGTCTTTTTTTAATATTGTTTAGAAAATTAAGTTTGGATTTGGTTTTGGTTCCTAAATTATCAATACAAATGACCTTAAGATAAGATACGATTGTTCAAAGTGAGAGAGTTGGGGTTTTATTATAGTACTTGTAAGGATTTGGTGTTGTCACTTCTTTGTTTAAATGTATAAATTTATTTATTTATGCCTAATTGAATCATGTGATCACTGTTAGAATTGGAGCAATCTGCCAATTACAATAGGTTCAGATTTAGTGCAACAAGGAGAACTCCCCTTGGGGTTCTATCTCGTCACTTAAACCTTTATGAGATCATGATTTATTTTACCTTTGATTTCCTATATCTAGGTTACCAAATATCTTCTTTTACTCATTAGATCTCACAGACATGATTTCCATCAACTATGCGTCATGCGCTTATAAACATGGTTTAGCTAGATGAGAGGATGCATTGGCTCCAATGGACTATATCACGTCATCCATTAGGTTTCCAACGTCCTCTTATCCCTTCTACTTTGCTGAGCCGCAGAGCATTGAGTTGATGGGAACTTAGTTCACAAGCATCAAATCTCTTGGTAGAGCTCTTAAAGAAAAGGAGCAAGTTAGCTTTGAGAACTTGTCACATAGTTCTCAGCTCTATCTGCACTACTCTTCCTTGCTCTTATCCAATTAATGAGCTCATAACTCAAGTTCTTTAATTAATAATTTTTTTAAGTTTTATTTTCTAACAAAATGGTTTAATCTAGAAGGTCATCCAGGCATTCATCATAATAATAAATAAAGATAATTAAAAATAGAAATCATTTTTATTCATTTAAACATTTCCATCACAACACCATAATCTCCTTACATTTTCCTACAACTACATCCCAACCCTCCCCAAGAGGGTTTAGCCTTCTATTACAAGATAAATATGAGCATACATGCCAAGGGAAATAAATCTTGTCATTATTTTACACAGAAAAATAATCAAAAAGGAAGTTAGAAAAAATACTAAGAAGCTCCCAAAGGCTTTTTAGGGTTCTCTTGAATTTTCTCCTACACTCCTTCTTGACTGATCCTCTTTCTCCCTTACTGTCTACTTTTCTTAACTCTTCACGGATCACTGTCAGCCTCTTGGAGAGTTCTCCTCCTTTTCCTTACTGCAGCCTTTCTTATGGACTTTTAAATATCAAATTTTGGAACCCCCTTAAGGTCTGAGATTGCCCCTTAAATAGGGAAGCTCTCAGCCCAAAGGCATTATAAATGTGACTCTTCCCCTTCCTTGGTTTTAATTCAATCCCCTTTAATTTCTATTCACTTTATTATATTATGATTCAGCAGAAATAATGCAGTTCAGTTTTTAAGAAGATGGGGAAGGCCAAAGGTTGCATTTTGTGGCCTTCCGTATGCTGCAATTATGATTGTTTTGGAAAATTCTAGATCATCTACTGTGGCGCACTGTGGTGCGTCATAGTGCACTAAGGCACGTTGTGGCAGCAGCGTTCCAAACGCTGTTCTGCTACGACGCGCTATGGCAGCAGCGTTCCAAATACTGTTTCGCTATGGCGTGCTGTGGCAGCAGCGTTCAAAACACTGTTCCTGTATGAAAATTAGTATCTTTTCCTTTGGTAGCCGCAGTATCCGCTGTGGCGCGCTGCGGCGCGCTACAACGGATAAACTTTCAAAATAGCTATTCTAATAGCTCACATATAGTTTTCATGTTTAATAAAATATTTCACTGGGGAGCGCTGCAGCGCGCCGCACCAGAAAATACTTTAAAAATGCGGATCAATTAGTTCACATATAGTTTGTATGAATAATAAAATACTGTTGTTGCGCACTGCGGCACGCCGCAGTGGAAAATACTTTGAAAACGTGGATCAACAGTTCACATATGGTTTTATAAAATGATAAAAAATTCCGCTGTGGTGTGCGGCAGCAGAAAATACTTCAAAAACACGGATCAATAGTTCACATATGGCTTTATAAAATAATAATTCACCCGCTGCGGCGCACTGCAGTGATAATACTTTCAAAAATGCTGCTCAATTTCCCTTTATATGATTTTAATTTTAACTTAGAGAAAGGACGATGTGGCGTGCGGTGGCACGCTGCAGCGGTCCTTCTTTCAGGCCTGCAATTCAGCTTCAATGTGAGGGAGTTAATGAGCGCGCCATGGCGTACTGCAACGAGTTTCCTTCCAAGTCCTTTAAATATTCTTCCAAGTGAAGAATTTTTATGAGCCGCCATGGCGCGCTGCGGCACGCCACAACAATTGTCTTCCAATATTTGTGTAATTTGCCTAGATCTTCAGTGTTCTCCATTTTTCCCTGAAAAATATATGATTCCATTCAAAGTACCTTGTTTCATATAGTGTTTAGTGATGTTTTGATACTAAATTTAACTATAAATTCCATTATCATACACCCACGCTTAATCTCTTGTTCATCCTCGAGTAAGCCTTAGAGATTGATTTTTTGAAATTCTTAGTATACGGATTCAATGTGCATGTGAATTGTGTAAAGAACTTAACTACCAAGTAATGCTTTAAGTTAAGATGACTTCAAACCTTTCAATTTCTACTACCCCCTTTCAACTAGTTCAAATTTTTACTCTCAATTTGGTTTCACATCAAATGTAATATTTAATATTTTATTATGGGGGAGGTGATCAAAAAATTCAAACCTTAGTGGTGCAATTAGTGAGTACTTGAGCACTGTGCCATGTGTGCCCCTTCTTAGTATTCACAAGGAATATTTTAATATTATTGGAGAGATATTTTTCTTCATCCTAAATGTTCTATTTTTAACTTGGGAGAGATACTTTTATCACCCCTATATTTTTGTTTCTTTTGAACTTTCAGCTCTAAGGGAGAGATATTTTTCTTCGTCCCTTAGTTTAGTTCCTTGTGGTCATTAAGTCCTACAGGAGCCTAGCACCTCAATTTCTCACTCACCTCTTGTAACTTTAGTATAATTCTCAAATTTTTACCCCCCCACACACTTAAACTTCAGTACATATCATTTTAATTTTTGGAAACCAAGCATTAGTAGAGCCTTAAACTGAATAAGGGGGTGTAGGATTGAAGTTGATTTTCCTCTTACTCGTAAGCATACTTAAGTCTTCATTTCCAACATAATTGATTTTAACATTAAATCTAGAAATTTATTTCATTCTGAAAATTATCATTAAATTTTAATTATAGCAATAATGAGGGTGCATTAGACACAAAATCCATTTTATTAAACTGAAATAAAAATTACAAAAGCATAAAAGAAAAAACATAAAGCAAAAATTCAAAAACAGTACAACCTTATTATTCATTAGGTTCATCTTCCTCCTCCGCGTATCGATAGGTATGATCTGCTGGCCGACGGCCTAGACCCATCCGGTCCTCCACGCAAGCTCCACTCTTAGAACATTGCTTCGAGAGCTTCGTGGAATTCCGTTTGGAATTTACGTTGTCGAGCTACTTCTCCTTTGAGGAAGTGCATGTCGCGTGCTAAGGAGATGCCCAAATCCTGTTGATGTGCGTACATATGCGTCATCAATTTGTCGGTCAAGATCCAGCCAGCGGACGTTAAAGCTTTGCTTTTTTCTCCCCTCCTCTTCTTAGCTCGCGCCCCCTCTTTGGTGCTGGCGCTCAAGTTTGTCAGTTCTAGTGGAGCACGTCAGAACAGGGGATCTTCACCCCTTGAGCCTTGAATAAACCTGAAATCAGTGACCCAAAAGCTAGAGTAGCACACAACCGGGCAAGGTGTTCCAGAGCTGCTTCCTTATAATGTCAGAGATATGAATATCTCCTTCTCTTTGCAATGCACAAAGGAACAGCATCTGTGACCGGGTTACCTCACTGAGATGCCCCGATAGCATAACAAAATTGGAGATGAACACATGCCAAGCATTACTCGACTCCGTGAGGAGTGCTTGAGGAATATTTTCCAAGTTCCCTCTCCATCCTGCATCAGAGTGGGTAATCTCACTCGCTATTTTTGCTGGGCGTATTGGGAGCTCAGCAGGTTGGGATAGATACAGTTCTCTACATCACTCAATAAATTTAATTTTTTGATGTCTTTATTCCTGAACTTCACGGCTTTACCCCTCACAAAAATTTTATGTCCCACCGCATTGATAGCACTAGCATAAACTTCTAGCACATTGGAGTGGTTAGTAGAGCCTATGGGACTCACCAGGTGGTCCCATCCCTAGTTTAGAATTTGATTAGGGTTCACCGGCTATGGGCGCCCGATTCCTCGCTCTGGGATTAACATTCTTTTTATTATAACTTGGTAGAAGGGTTGTTCTTCTTCAAGTAAAGAAAATATTTTCTTATTAAACGCTCCACCAACTGTGGAGGTAGAAGCTCCCTTGCTCGCAGTTGCTTTCTTGCCCGAAGAAATTACTCTCTTAATGTTTGAAAAAGAAGAGAATGAGAGGAATGATGATTGAAAAAAGTTGGAAAAGTTTAGAGCTGAGGTGCTTGAGTTTTGAATGAGGCGCATCCTCAAACTTCCCCCTCTCAGCCTTTTTATAGAAGATAGAAAAGAAAATTCTGGAATGTTTTGAGTTAATCACACTTATAGCACAACATTTCTTGGTTAAAGCTAGATTTAACTCATGCCATAAGGGTGACTTAATTTTGATTCAAAAGGACAAAATTTTTTAGCTTTTTCAGCACCTAAATTGCAGTTTTGGAGTTCCAAGGCGCACTGTAGCGTCTTTGACTCCAAGGCAGTCAATTTCTGCTTCAGCTGGGCATTTTTCGCTGCAGCTGGGCATTTTTCGCTGCAGCTCGGCATTTTTCATTGCAGCGCGCTGTGGCGCCTTGGAATAATTGTGCTGAGTTATCCGCTATAATGTTCTGAGACAGTGAAATCTGCTACAGCGCGGTGTGGTAAATAAATCCGCTGTGGCGCGCTGTGGCGAATAAATCCACTGTAGCGCGCTGCGGCAGTTTTTAAGCATAAAATTTTCAGAATTTTGTTTTAATTCTAGAGTTCTTTTCACAAAATTTTTTTTTGGCTGTTTATTGATTTTATACTACTCATAAAAGTAAAAATTTCAAACAAAATAGAAAAAGTTGGGTTGCCTCCCAAAAAGTGCTTGGTTTAATGTCGTTAGCCCGACACATTTTGGTTCAAACAGATTCAAAATTAATATTTGGTCTCCGTTTCTAAATTTCAGATTTTTGCCCCTTAATTTCAGTAGAAAAGTTTCTTATTTTCATTGGGTCCGCAGTTATTTCCACATTTTCTTCCAATTCATTTCTAGGAGGGGGAATCCCTTTCCCCTTTTTCCTTCCCCTCCTTATTTTCTTTTTATTAAGTGGAGGTTTTTGAACTTCTCCTCCAAATGAGGAGTTAATCCTACTCTCAGTTCTCTCTTCATTTAGTTCTAGATTTTTCAAATTCAGTATTTTGCACAAATCCTCCTCCCTCATATCCTTTTTCCAAACAAATTCAATCATTTTCTTTTTAAATATGGTAGGTTTTAGATCGATGACAGTAGCCTTACCCTTGACTTTGATGCTCATTATACCCTTGACTACATCGATTATGGCATTGGTGCTAGCTAGGAAAGGTCACCCAAATATGATAGTGGAATTTTCATTCCACGTATTACATTCACAAATAGTAAAATCAGTGGGAATAAAGAACTCTCCTAAACCAACGGGTATATTTCTAATTATTCCTAAAGGAGTTCATGAGGCAAGGTTTGCAAATTCTAAGATCATTGAGGTGGCCTCCTGTAACAATCCAAGGTTGTTACCCAGCTTGAAATTAGTTTAATCGTATCGTAATTATCATTCCATCAAGCTTATCTAGTCATTAGAACTAAACCCTGAAGGTTTGGAGCAATTCAGAGACCAATTGATTAATTCAGAATATTTTAATATTTAGTTAAGTAGAAAATTGAGGTATTTATTTTGACCTCGATATCGAAATCTGACTTCGCCGTTGCAATCGTCACCCCCAAATTAGCTAGGGGTGATGTTTTGGACGTGTTTGGAAGTCATCGAATTTTTGCGAATATTTTAATGTAATTAAATGCGTCGAAAAATAGGATAATTAAATAATCGTCAGAATCAAATTTCGACTTTGCCGTTGAATTCCTCACCCCCAAATTAGCTAGGGATGAATTTTTGAGATTCTTCGGAGTGCGTTTCAAAAATTAGAATTTTTGAATAATTAGAGAAAATAATTAAGTAATTAGATGTTAATTAAATTGCAAATTTCCCTCTCTCTCTCTCTCCTAGCTGGCGTCCTAGTCGGCTGCCCATACCCTTCATTCGGCGCCCCTCCCCTCAAGTCACTCAAGAGATGGCTGAGAGCCATCTCTTCTTCCCCCTAGGCTCCTTAGCCAATAATGGAGCCTCCCTCCCCCTCATCTCCTTTAAGTAGGAGCTCAAACCCCTCTTCTCTCCCGTTGCTACCCATCTAGAGCTCCCCACCTTCCTCCATTTCTCCTCCCTTGCTGAAAGAAGAAGCTCTTATCTAAGGTTTGAAGAAAGATAAAGATCCCTTCCTCTTCCTCTCCTTCCAAGAACATAAAGGTATCCTCTAGCTCTTCTCCTTGTCTTCCTTATGATGTTATGATGTTAGAATGCAGTCTTGGAATGTCTATATGCATGTATGAAAGCCATTAAGGCTCTTAAAAACTCCATGAAAATATGCTCTATTTTTCTCTATTTTGTATATCCTAATATTCATCCATATTTTTAGTATATCTAGGATGCTCCGTTTGTGCTGATTTTAGTGTCGATGGAAAGGTATCGGAATTACCTTTCCATTGATATATAGCACAACTAATGGAACTCTTTGGATTGAGAGTAATTAAACTCAAAAAATGGCTCTCGCGGGTTTCGCACTGGTGAAATCACCGTCTGGCGCTGCAGCGGATTGCCGCGGGCTGCAGCGGATAGGGAAACTTAGGGAAAATGCACATTAATTAATTGAACAGTAAAATTGTGAAATGAACCGCTACAGCGCGGCGCGCTGTAGCGCGCTGCAGCGGTCTGTAGCGGCATTTCACGAAACTTAGGAAGCGGCCATAAAAATTAATTGAACAGTAACTTGCAAAATGGGACACTACGGCGCGCGGTAGCACGCTGCAGCGGACCATAGCAGAAACATTTCGGATCTTAGGAAATGACAAAATTAATTAATTGAACAACAGTTTTGCAAAATGAACCGCTACAGCGGATCGCAGCGGACCGCAGCAAGCAGCATTGCAAAGGCGCTACCGCGCGAAAAGTGCTACAGTGCGCTACCGCATAGAAAGCGCTACCGCGTGGAAAACGCTACAGCGCGCTACCGCACGGAAAGCGCTACAGCGCGCTCCAGTGCCCAAATTTTGCAAAATTTCCCAAAATTCCAGAAACTGCCCAGATATTGTAAAACTGCCCAGTTTTGGCTGAAATGGCCAAAACTCAATTGTTTTGGTGTTTTAAGACCCCTAGGACCCTAGTGGGGTTGAGTTATACTAAATTTGAAACTTTGTCAATTTCATTAAGTGCTCAAACCTATGTATCTTAAATACATGTTACGCCATATGCTAAGTACTGTAGTTTTAATTGCTTGTATCAATTAGGTATACCTTAATAATCTAAATGGCATGAAATTTAGATCTTTTAGAATTATGATTAAGTGCTAATCTCTTTTGTTTAATTTAGATTTTGATTAGCAACAATCACCTTTTTATTTTATGTTACCTTTTCATCTATATGTGTTCATGAACTTAGGATGTATATTAGAGAACCTTAACACTTATTTGGACACTTAAATTTGATCACTTGAATATGAGAACCTTTATAACTTGATTAAGTAGATGATACTTAATCCAAACCTAAGTTGACATCAATAATATGCTAATAATACATTGATTTTCTATTGATCTTTAAATTAACCATTGGTCTTAATGATAGAAGGGTTAGGGATTAAAACCTAACTTATCTTGATTAAGATCTAAATCTTAATCATTTAATCAACCTACTTGATTGTAAGAGAATCTAATTTACTTTATTCCAATAATGCATTTGATTAAGTATTGATCTTAAATCATCAAATTAGAAGTGCTATGGATAACATTGAATATGTGTGATTGAACTATCTGAATCCAAATTTTAGATCTTTGATTTTCTCTTATATAAGACAATTAGCATAAGATGGAAATAAAATTGTAATGATTTATACAATGATCTAAATCTAATAAGATCTTTGATTTTATCCCATGATTATAGAATAGGAAAAGATCAAATGAATTTTAATCATCTGATCTGATCAATTAACTTAAGTCTAACAAGTAAACATTAAGAAGTAGAAAAGTGAGATTTTAAGGGTCTTGCTATAGGATTCGTCATTGAAATGATTAAAGACCTTAACTAATGATACATTGAGGTAGTAAGGACTTTTATAACTTATTGAGATAGAAACCTAGTTGATCCTTCAAAACTTTAGAAGTTGAACTTGATACATTGTGGTAGGAATTACCTAAAGTACTTATAATGTGACTCATTTCTTATGGTAGCAACCTATGGTGAATGATCTTTTGATTACATCTTTGGAGCCTTGTGTAGGATACACCTATTTAGAGTAATGATTAATAGATTTGATAAATCCTTGTCGATTAAATAAAATCTGCTGATCTCAGATTATTGGTTGGGTATATTAGGGTATACCCATATTACTGGATTAATTCAGTAATATTTAGGATTGGTTGATTCACTCCAATGTGGACCTATGACTAGGTGTTATTCTACGGGATTAGCCAAATACAGTCCCCATTAAAGTAAATCTTCCAATACTAAGAGTGTTACAGTTAGTGAACAAGATCCTTAGTTTGAGATGTAAACTGTGACTGGGTTCTGCCTCCTATCGTAGTGCGCTTCGATAAGTGCAATTTAAGCAAACTAAGTATCTGAAGTCACTTTGTGTAGACCACTAAGTATGCTTGTAATTAGGGTATTTAACAGCTTAGCTTGAGATGTAAACTGTGACCGGGTTCTGCTTCCTATCGTAGTGCGCTTCGATAAGTGCAGTTTAAACAAGCTAAGGTTTAAATTTACCTTTCTTGCAAATATGATAAATATGTGTATACAATCATCCCAGCTAATGATTTTTAAGTAAACTCTCAACTTTAACCAATTATCGAGATTAGAATTTAGGAGTCAGAATCCTTTTAGCAGAATTCTGCACAATGGAGACTTTGGATTCATTATCAGATTTTAAAGCACTTTTTGGATTTATCTCATGTACTTTAAAAGTATGAGCATGAGTATAAGCATGATATGTGAATATCAGAATGATGTATGAGAATTAGAATGATGTATAAGTATCAGTGATGATCTATGAGTTACGAAATATTGCATACATTGATAGGGGAATTTCTAGATGCATCAGTGTCATCAATAAATAGTATTCCCAACAGTGTGTATGTAGATATTGGACTGTACTGCTCATAACAGTTCAGTGATATTTGGGTAGCATATCAGTGGCATACCGTATTGTGGCATATTCAGATGCACAGTTTCAGTGACATACAACATAGTTGTACATATGATTACTCAGTTTCAGATTCAGTACTATTTTGATTTATTTTCAGTATTCAGTTACAGTTCAGTTTTACTTTATACTGCTTCAGTTTTGTATAATTTTAGACAGATTTGTACTTTCAGTTACCTTTACAGTTTTTCTGCATTATTACTCATATTATGTAAATATTAAATGAATAATTAGAACTGTTAGATTAGTTTCGATGTGTTAGACTTATTGTCTAACACGAGGTACTTTTGGGATCCGGCAATTTGCTAGATCCTGAGCAGTATACTGAGCCAGGTCAAGAGGACATCCAAGAAATCCAGGAGGAGCCCGTGGAGCATTAGTGGACTCTACTTCAGCTGCTTAGTTTACTTTCAGTTCAGTATTTAGTTTTATGTCTATTATTCATTAAATGTTTGTAATAATTCTGGATGTACTTTCCTTTCTTTCCTGAGATGAATGTTTTCATAATGTTTCTGTGATGAATGTATCTGGATGTATGCTTTAAGCTTCCGCACTTTGTACTACACTACTTATACTTAGTATTGTGATGTGATCAGTATACTGGAAATGCTGATATCTTATACATATATTAGATTCTTATTGTATTCTAAATCCAATATATATATTTGCTTAATACTTAGGATAAGGATACTACTCTTATCTTAAGTATTATCTCTCAACCCTACTTGAGGTTGAGTCAGCAGCCCTTCAGGTGGGCTGAGTTTTCAGCCATTTTGGGGAGATGGGGTATTCTTTTCTCCTCGAGTAGTGCACCGTTCCGACGACAGGGTGGGGCGCTACTTCTCCATCCCTCCTAAATTCAATTATTTGTAAACATGGTATGACATAATATTGATCGAGGCTCCAAGATCACATAAGGGATTTAGAAAACCTCATCCCCTTTCATGCAAGGGATATTCAATATTCTTGGATCCTCCTTCTTTTCAGCCACTAATCTCTCAATTATTTTATTTCCCAATTCTCTTTCTAACCCCTATTAAGATTTATTTACTCATGTTTTGACATTAAGGTGTTCTTCTTCAGTTTCATCTAAATGAATGACACTCATAGTTTCCCTTGGATTAATTTTAGTTGAGCTGGGCAACGTTCCCTATTGCTGGGTGAAAAGCTACTGGGAAATTTGTCCTAGCTGGACTTCAATATTTTTGAGGGATGCCTCTATCCCTTGGATAGAGGCTTCATGCCTATTGAGTGTTCCTTCGGTTCTCCTCATGAACTGAAGGGTTTCTGTCTTAAATGAATTAAACACTCCCTCTAAGGTTGGGCTGTTGGGTTGAATTGTTGTCAAATTGATTGTACCCTTATTTATTTATATTATTTCATGCATTAAAATTTCCATTGCTATTGTTATTGTTACTCCAAGAAAAATTAGGAAGTTGCTTCCACCCAGGGTTGTAAGTATGGAAGTAAGGATTGTGTGCATTATTTTGCCCAGCATTGTTATTTCTTAACTAATTAACTTGTTCAGTGTTTGGTGGTGCAAAAGGGTTGTTTAAATTACAACTTTCACTCATGTATTTCCCTCCGCACAACTCACAGTGTGCTTCTTGAACGTAGTTGACATTCATACTTTCTATTTTGTTGTTCAGTGCATTAATCTCATTTTGAAGGGCCAAGATTTGATTCATTTCATTTACTTAGTTAGCTTCCCTCTTATTAAGGTTAATTCTCTGAGTGGGTCATTGGTAGGCATTGCTGGCCATCTCTTTTAAGAGATCAAAGGCTTTTTCTTGGGTCTAACTGCTGAGTAACCCTCTGGCAGCTGCATCAATAAGTGTTCTTGTTGGAGCATTCAAACTATTGTAAAAGGTTTGAACTTGCATCCATTTAGGAAACCCATAATGTGGGCATCGCCTAAGACACTCCTTAAGTCTTTCCCAGTTATCATATAAAGTCTCCCCCTTTAATTGATTTAAATTAGTTATCTAAATCCTCAACAAGGCTATTTTTGTCGGTGGAAAATATTTAGCTATGAATTTCCTAGCTAAATCATCCCAAGTGCGAATAGAGTCTCCCGGAAGTGAACTGAGCCAACTCTTGGCTCTATCTCTAAGTGAGAATGGGAAAAACCGCAGTTTAACGACGTCTTCAAAAATGATGTTAAATCTGAATGTATCACAAATTTCAGGGAAATTTAAAATATGTGAATTGGGATCCTCTGTGGCTAGTCCCCTGAATTGGTTATTTTGTACCATGCTAAGTGTCAAGGGTTTAATCTCAAAGTTATTGGCCTCTATGTTCGGTCTCACAATCACATGAGGGATGCCTCTAACAGTAGGCATCATATAATCTCTCAAGGCTCTACCCTTAGGTTCTCCTATATGATTAGCTTCTAAATTTTCCATTTCAAAGTGATGGTGATTAAGGATTGCTCATTCTATTCTAGCTCTTAAGTATGTTTGCTCAATTTCAGGATCAAATAAAATATCAATGTTTTCTCTTCTATTCATGTAGTTCTTAAATTTAGCTAGATAAAGATGATTACAACAATCACAATGAATAATTTAACAATTCAATCACTCCAAGAAAGTGAATAAGCAATACAATTCCAGTTCTAATAACCACAACAAGTAAACTAAATTAAAATTCTAGTTATACTACAATTAGCACAATATAATATCATTACAGAAAATAAAAATAAAAATAAGTAAGGAATCTAAATCACCATTCACTTGAAGATTATAGTTAATAAAAAATAATATCGTTCCCCAGCAACAGTGCCAAAAACTTGACAGATAAAAAATACATGTCTGCGTTTGCACGTAAGTGTACGTGATCTGAAGTAATAAGTGGAAGTTCTAATTCTGGTTTTATCATCCTCTGAGAATGGTGGTCTTGTTACTAAGTTATATCTTTTTTTAAGAATGTTTAGAAGATTGAGTTTGGTTCTGATTTTGGTTCCTAAATTATCAATGCAATCGACCTTAAGATAAGATACAGTTGTTCAAAGAGAGAGAGTTGGGGTTTCATTGTAGTACTTGTAAGGATTTGGTGTTGTCACTTCTTTGTTTAAGTGTATAAATTGATTTATTTATGCCTAATTGAATCATGTGATCACTGTTAGAATTGGAGCAATCTGCCAATTACAAGAGGTTCAGATTTAGTGCAATTAAGGAGAACTCTCTTTAGGGTTCTACCTCGGCACTTAAACCTTTATGAGATCATGATTTAATTTATTTTTGATTTCCTACATCTAGGTTACCAAATATCTTGTTTTATTCATTAGATCTCACAAACATGATTTCCATCAACAATGCATCATGCGCTTACAAACACCATTTAGCTAGATGAGAGGATGCATTGCCTCCAATGGACTATGTCACATCATCCATTAGGTTTCTAATGTCCTCTCATCCCTTCTACTTAGCTGAGCTGTAGAGCATTAAGTTGATGGGAACTTAGTTAACAAGCATCAAATATCTTGGTAGTGCTCTTAAGGAAAAGGTGCAAGTGAGCTTTGAGAATTTGCCACATAGTTCTCAACTCTTCATACACTACCCTTCATTGCTCTTATCCAATTGATGAGCTCAGAACTCAAGTTCTTTAATTAATAATTCTTTTAAGTTTTATTTTTTGGCAAAATGGTTTAATCAAGAAGTTCATCCAAGCATTCATCATAATAATAAATAAAGACAATTAAAAATGGAAATCATTTTTATTCGTTTAAACATTTCCATCACAACACCATAATCTCCTTACATTTTCCTACAACTACATCCCAACACTCCTCAAGAGGGTTTAGCCTTCCAATAAAAGATAAATATGAGCATACATGCCAAGGGAAATAAACCTTGTCATCATTTTACACAAAAAAATAATCAAAAAGGAAGTTAGAAAAAATACTAGGAAGCTCCCAAAGGCTTTTTAGGGTTCTCTTGAATTTCCTTCTACACTCCTTCTTGACTGATCCTGTTTCTCCTTTGCTGTCTACTTTTCTTCACTCTTCATGGATCACTGTCAGCCTCTTGGAGAGTTCTCCTCGTTTTCCTTACTGCAGCCTTTCTTATGGACTTTTGAATATCAGATTTTGGAACCCCCTTAAGGTCTGAGATTGTCCCTTAAATAGGGAAGCTCTCGGCCCAAAGGCATTATAAATGTGACTCTTCCCCTTCCTTGGTTTTAATTCAATCCCCTTTAATTTTTATTCACTTTATTATGTTATGATTCAGCAGAAATAATGCACTTCAGGTTTCAAGAAGCTGGGGAAGGCCAAAGGTTGAATTTTGTGGCCTTCCCTTTGCAGCAATTATGGCTGTTTTGGAAAATTTTGGATCATCCACTACGGTGCACTGTAGCGCATTGAGGCGCACTGTGTCAGCAGCATTTCAAACACTGTTCCACTACAGCATGCTGTGGTAGCAACGCTCCAAACACTGTTCCTGCATGAAAGATAGTATCTTTTGCTCGGTCACCGTAGCGTCCGCTGTGGCGAGCTGCGGCGTGCTACAACGAATAAACATTTGAAATGACTATTCCAATAACTCACCTATATTTTTCATGATTAATAAAATATTCCGTTGTGGCGTTCTGGGGTGCGCTGCAGCGGAAAATACTTCAAAAATGTGAATCAATTAGTTCACATATAGTTTGTATGAATAATAAAATATTTCGCTGGGGCGCGCTATAGTGAAAAATACTTCGAAAACGCAGATTAATAGTTCACATATTATTTTATAAAATGACAATTCACCCGCTGCAGCGAAAATAGTTTTAAAAATGTTGTTCAATTTCCCTTTATATGATTTAAATTTTTACTTAGAGAAATGACGCTGTGGCGCGCGTTGGTGCCCGGCAGCAGTCATTCATCCAGGTCTGCAGTTCAGCTTTCATGTGAGGGAGTAAATGAGACCGCCATGGCATGCTGCGGCCAGTTTCCTTCCAGGTCCTTGAGATATTCTTCCAGGTGAAGAATTTTTATGAACCGCCATGGCGCACTGTGGCGCGCTGCGGCATGCCACGACGATTTTCATCTAGAATTTATGTAATTTGCCTAGATCTTTGTTGTTCTCCATTTTTCCTTGAAAAACATTTGATTCCATTCAAAGTACCTTATTTCATATGGTCTTTGGTGATATTTTGATACTAAATTTAGCTATAAATTCCATATATACCACCTACGACTTTTTTGGCCACCCGACTTGGTAGCTCATATGGCTACCCTGGGATGGCACCAGCCTATAACTTTAGTGGACCCAACATTTAGAAAATAAATAATAATCAATAATAATAAAATCTTTATTATATACAATAAAATATAATAATCCATCAACCACAACAATTCTTTCACATAAAACTGCTAACAAAAATAATAAAGGAAAATATTCAATCTAATTATTATTGACAAAGTTGTTTTGTGATGGAACCTCAAGTGCATCCCAGAGAGAAAACGAAGGTTGGAGATCGATTGGAGTCCACCAAACTTAGAACAAACTCAAAAGAATACAAGTTCTTATTTTGGGCACATGTGCACTCTCAAGCGCCAGAGAGCTAACATGCAACTGAGAAGCCGACATTTGAGCACACCGAAGCGCCAAGGATGTTTTTGAGAAGCCGAAGGCTTGACGCTTGTCCAAGCTTAGTGAAACTTACAACAAGAATATCAAACAAAACCTTTAGCGTCTGAGTGCGCTCAAGCATTGTTCAGTATTCAAATGTTGCCACAAAAGGTTGAAGCTTGGGCACCTAGGTGCACTTGGGTACTAGATTCTCATGTAAACAATTTATGGGTTTCGATGCTCTTCTTTATGTGGTGAGTTTATTGTTTGTTTAGATTTGCTTACAATCTTATTCTAGCTTAATTATTGTTATTTGTGAAACCAAAGCTTGTATCCTCGTTGGAGTGACAATAATTTATTGTGTCATTAGTTGTTCTTCTTGCTCTTAACCTTTACCCGCAACAACAGGTATCCGAGATGATCTTACTGTTAAGCTTCGTTTTATTGGGAGTAATAGTGAAAGAAGCTAGACATAACATAGATAAGTTTAATGGTACAAGCTTTGCACTGATGTAGAAGCAGATAGAGGATCTCCTCTATCATAAGATCAGATGCCAATCTCTCAGTAAAATTGAGAAAAAGCCCTTTGATATGAGCGAAGAATAATGGAAATTTCTAGATTGAACAGCCCTTGATTTGAATTGTTTGTCAATTGAATTTCAATTACATTTTATATAATTAATGAAAATTCCCACAATGGATATGATGAATGCGCTTTAAAGGTTGTTTGAGAAATATTCAGTGTTTAATAAGTTTTTTTTTTTAATCAACTCTTCAACATCAAAATGATAGATGATGATTTAGTGATTGAACATCTAATTAACTTTTATACCATGTAAATCAGCAATGCTTAGTTGGTATTAAGATTGAAGGTGAAGTCAAGGCACTATTAAAAATTTCATTATTGCATTTCTCCTCATCAAATGCAAATTTAAAGTTTGGTGATGTTGTGATTTGATTCTAAGCAAAGAAGTTTAAAGAAGGTCAAATGGTGAAGCATCAAAAGTGATGAGAGAAAAAGAAAGAATCTAAACTTGAATCCAAATAGAATTTAAGTCTAGAAGCTGAAAATCAAATCTAAAGGCCGAGTCAAATGCTATAATTGTGGGAAGAAATATACAAAAAGTGTAACCATTATATATATCATTAGTATAACATGACCATTATCAACTGGAACTTTCACCCATTGCCTCACTAAGAAAACCAAATAACAAGCATAATCTCAGAGAGTATCCAACTACCCGTCACTAGTTGTTATGAATACCAAGTATATGCGAGTACAAATATTACAAGTCTTCTTTCACTTCTTAGTGAGCTAGATCTAGCCTTATTTCATTGCATGTGATAGAAACACTACTTGTACATATTCTAATAAATATCTTTACAAATATGAACCTAAACATTGACGCTTTTGGCCAGAAGTTCATAATGATAGAATATGAATGGGTATAGGCATAAATAATAAGCAAAGCAAATAGTAACCATTGAACTATATAAACTGGTAAATTATACAAATTTAACATACTTGGTATCCACAAACAAACTGGTAAATTATACTCAATCAAATAAAACACATCTATCTGGAATTAAATAAATTTTTTTAAAATCATTATTCAATCTTTCAGAATTAATCTTAAAATACCAAATTTATAATTATTTAATTAATTATATTTATAAGAATAACATTTTAAGAATATTTTGTTGAAAATATCATTTTACTTAACTTAAATCATGTATTTAATAAATTTTAATAAATTTATAAAATTTTGATATATTTTAATCATTTGATCAATTGAGCTTAAACTAGATCCTTAAAGTCAATAATATGGAATCATAGAGTTTGAACTTAGTAAATATAGTTGGGGAATGAATTAGTGATCCATAAGCAAAAAATTATGATTCTAATGGTTAGATTAAACTATAGATTCAAACTAATGATATGACAATAAGAACACAAATTATCCCAACACTAAGATCTAATGACTTGATAACATCAATGTGAACCAACCAAAGAAGGTATTAAAATATAAAGATAATTTATTTTAATTATGGTAAAATCATAATTGATTTCACTCAAGGAGTAAGATTGGTTTCACAATTTCTCTAGGCAAGTTTTGGTTTAGTAAGACATAGGTTAATCAATCCTTTCTAATGATCATTCAATGGTCTAATTAGCCACCATATTTTATTCAATGAAGATATAAACTGCTATAAATAATTATAGATCCAAAATAATATCTTGAAAATGATTAAAATATTTTGGTTCATGGAATAGTAAGAAATGCGAACTTTAATCTCACCTTTTTTTGGAGTTGGTCATCAGTGCGTACCAAGCTCAATTATAGCATTAAATCTCTGAAATTACTCCATTATTATTTAATTATAAGTTCAAGGTAAGGATAGGTGAAGGTCATAGCTTTAGTGCTAAGTTTTGACAACTATGTCATGTTCAACCACTTGAGAAAATCATAAGGCTCTGCCCTATGATACAAATAAGGTTCCTAACCAATAATTAAGTGTATAATCTTCGAAATTATGGTTCAAAAAGCCTAAGCAATTGATTAAAAATTGATTAGACATCAAGAGTGTCTATTAGGTGTGTATATTATAAAAAGGGGTAAGTGTTGATTTGAGGAGTCTTGTACATCCAACTTAGTGGATGTCTCCTCTATTGATAATAACAAGAAATAAATTTTGAATACTAGTCAATCTCACATAGATAAGTATTTTTATTAAAAAGAATAAACATCTTAGGAAAGTAGGAATGCAAATTAAAGGATGCGGAATGAATCAAGCCACTAGAATTCATTAGCCAATTTAGAAAACATTTCTATATTTTTTATTTTATATTAACATTTTCATTTAAAATTATGGTTATACTTTTGTAAATGTGAAATGACCCAATGTCATTATTGGGTCAATTTGACCCAAATCCAAGAAGAAAAAATAAATTAATATCCAAAATAATTGTAAGTGATCTTAGTTTGACTTCCTACTTGTCTATTGTTCTCTTTTTTTTGAGCAATCGACATCAATTAAATATTCACTATTAAAATTTGTCTTACTTATTGTTGTTGTTACACGAAATCTTCTAAGCCTTTAAGGATTGAGGGATGCGTTGATAGTTACCAAGCAAGTCTAGAAATCACAAAGTCACAAGAGAAATATCGCATCACATACAATCATCCAAACACAAAGATATACGTGGAAATCCCAAGTATAGGAAAAACTACGGAGCCACAATAATGAGAAAATCCACTATGAAAACTTCAAAGGTTACAGAGTTACAAGAGCTATGTCACCTCAGCACAAGAGTTAAGCTTTACTGTAGAATAGAGAGGAGGAATAGAGGCAATCACTAGGAGTTGCTTCACCACCTTGCAAGACTTGGCTTGGACATCATCTCCCTTAGGTTCCTTCTAGGGTTAACCTTTCCACAACCACTTAAACCTCCAAACTGATTGCAAAACCATTAGGTTTTCCTCCACTACTTAGGATTAAGTAGCTAGCTCCATTTCAAACCCAAAAGGTCCAAAATACCACTCAGATTTCTTCAGATCGAAACCTGGAATGAAGCAAAACTCTGTTGGCCACTACGCCGCTCCGTAGGGGTCAATTTAGCATCCATAGTAGCGCGCTATGGTGTGTTGCGACTTGCTATAGCAACTGACTTTCAAATCTTGACCGCTACAGCGTGCTACGATGCCCACAATAAATCTGGACCCTATGATATGTCACGGTGCGCTGTAGCGACCGCATCTGATTGCACTGTGGCGCACTGTGGCACTCAAGTCTGATTCCGCTGTGGCGCGCTGTAGCAACTGCTTCTTGGTTTCTGGTCGCTAAGGCACGTTGCAGCTCGGTATGGACACCAAAGTCTCCACAACACAACAATCTCCCACTTGAATACTTTCAGTCTATCTTTTTCTACTTTCCTCCATTAACCCTTCACTGTCTTCTTCTGTGTCTATCAAAGACTATGGTGTGGCTCACCACCACTCTCTCTTCACGCACTGAGGCCAACTGAAGCTGAACATAGCTTCAGTTTCTCCATTGTAAACATATTAGCTAGATTTTTAGAGGTATGAATCTTCTCCAACCCAAACTGTCCTTCTTCCAATAGTGTCTAGATGAAATTGTAATGGAGTTGAATGTGCTTTATCATAGCATGAAAATCGACATTCTTAGCTAGGTGAATTGTGCTCAGCTGTCACTATAGAACCTCACATCCTTCTGCTCCTTGCTACATTCTACCATGAACCCCTTCAACCAATTAATCTGCTTGCTTGCCTCTATAATGGCCACATATTCCGCCTCCATGGCAGATAGCGATATGATGTTTTGTAGCTTAGAGATCTAGCTCACTGTTGCACTTACTAATCTATAAACATATCCTATAGTGCTTTTCCTGCTATCAACATCTCTTACAAGATTTGAATCTACATATCCCTATAAAATAATGTCAGATCTTCCAAAGCATAAATCTTTGTCTATTGTACCTTTCAGATATCTTAGGGTTCACTTGACCATGCTTTCCTGGGTTACCCATGAATCTGCTGACCACTCCCAATATAAGGGTAATGTCCGGTCTCCTTCAGATCATTACGTACATCAAGCTCCCAATTGCTGAAGCATAAGGAACCTTCATCATATGTTCCTTCACCTCTTCGAACTTTGACATCTGTTCTTTTGATAAGCTGAAGTGACTTGCTAGGGGAGTGCCCACTAGCTTTGCTTCATTCATGTTGAATCTTTCCAGCACCTTTTTAACATATTCTTTCTACGACAGCTTTAGAATTCTTACACCTCTCACCCTGTTGATTCTCATTCCAAGAATTTGCTTTGCTGGCCCCAAGCCATTCATGTCAAACTCCTTTGACATCTGCTCTTTCAGCATCTTTGTCTCCTCCATTTTTGATTTTACAATCAACATGTCATCCAAATACAACAATAGGATGATATAGGAGGACTTACATTTCCTTATGTAATAATAGTGATCCACCTAGAATCTCTTGTACCCTGATTCTGACATGAACCTACAAAATCTTTTGTACCACTACCTTGATGCTTATTTTAAGGTATAGAGGCTCTTCTTGAGCTTGCACACTAGCTCAGACTTTCCTTTTTCTTGAGACTTGTACCCTTCAGGCTATTGCATGTAAAGCTCCTCTTCTAGTTCTTCGTGATGGATGCAGTCTTGAAATCCATTTGCTCAAGATGCAAATCTTCAACTATAACTGAGTTCAGAATAACCCAGATGGTTGTCATCTTCACAACTGGGGTGAAGATCTCACTGTAGTTGACCACATGCCTTTGTTGGAAAACTTTTACTACAAGTCTCTCTTTATAGCGCTTGCTCCCATTCAGCTCTTCTTTCATCTGGTAAACCCACTTGTTCTAAAAGGCTTTCTTCCAAGCTGGTAAGGGTGCCAACTACCATGTCCAATTTGACATGAGTGATGTCATTTCATCATTTATGGTAGCCTCCCACTTGCTTGAATCTTCAACTTGAAGTACCTCTTCTAAGCTTTCTGGTTCACCACTATCTGTTAGTAGCAAATACATCAAAGAAGGAGAGTACCTTTGGGGCGGTCTAGACACTCTTGAGGATCTTTTTAACATTGGTGTTTATGGTTCAACATTGACACCCTCTTGAGGTACTCTTTGTTCTCCAACATCTGGCTCAATGCTATCATAAAACTCTATGTGCCAAGGTTCTCCATCTGAAGCATCCTTTGAGTCAGTCTTGGCTCCATACAATCTCTGTACATTTCACTTTCATTGAAAGTGACATTCCAAAATCTGTAACCGAACTCGCCCGCACCACATCCAACAAATGTGCACTTGATCGCTTTAGCATCAAGTTTGCACCTGGATCCTACATACACATATGATGAGCAGCCAAATACGTTGAAGTGATTTAGTTTCACTTCCTTTCCTCTCCAAGCTTCTTCGGGGATCCCTTCTGTCAAGGGTACGGAAGGTCCCCTATTGATTAAATATACAGCTGTGTTAACGAGTTCAGCCCATAACTGATTCGGGAGACCTAAAAGCAATCTCTTGCTTCTGGCTCTTTCTGTGATCATTCTATCCATCCATTCTGCAACACCATTTTGTTGTGGTGTTCTAGGGACTGTAAACTCTCTTTTGATTCCTCTTAAGGCACAAAACTCTTTAAACTCCTTATCACAATACTCGTTGACATTGTCAGACCTTAAGCATTTTAGCTTTAATCTGGTCTTGTTCTCTACCAAAACTAACCACTTTCAAAACACATCAAATATATTAGATTTATGTTTAAAAAATTAAACCCATACCTTCCTAGTATGATCATTGATGAAGGTGATGAAGTATGTTGCTCCACCTATGGAAGATGTAGGAGCTGACCCTTATACATTTGTATGCACCAACTCCAATTTCTTGCATTTTTGCTCCCTTCCAACTTTGGAGAAAGAAACTTTCGTCAATTTGCTAAGCACGTAATCTTCACAAAAGTCTAAGTCAACTGACTTCAGCCCTTGGAGCTTCCCTTTTGACTGTAGGAATTTCAGCCCCCTTTCACTCATATGGCCAAGCTTTCAGTGCCATAGATCTGCATCTATCTCCTCTACTGCTGCAATAGTGTCAGACACTTTATTGATCAAGTAAAGTGTACCTTCCAAACTGCTTCCTGCAATAATGAGTGCACCCATGGTGAACTTCCATGAGTCTCCCGTGAAACATGTGCAGTAGCCCTCTCTGGTTAATTGGCTTACTGAGATCAAATTTCTTCTTAGACGTAGCACATGTCTAACATTCTTCAACTTCCAAACTGCGCCGCTTGGTAGCTTCACATTCACATAACCTCTGCCAATGATATCGCATGCCTTATCATCTTCAAGATACACTTTTCCCAAGTCACACTTGGTATATTTCTCGAAGGCACTCCTTTATGGAGTGGCATGGAACGATTCTCCCGAGTCCCCAACCCAAGGACTCCATGTTGACAAGTGAGAGGATTAAAGTATCCTGATCCTCCTCAACTGAAACATACATAGTGGGGTTCATTATAACAACCTAGGCTGTTACCCAAGTTCATTAGGGCTATCTAAAGTCATAATCTTGATCTTAAGTGCTAATTCAATCATTAGGAGTCTTTCACCAAGACCTACTCCAAATCAGGGGTCAAATAGATCAAACCCTAATTTTGGGAAATCTAGAAATCTTGGAATTTGACCTAATTATTTTGACCTCAGATTGAAAATTGAACTTTGTCATTACGCTCATTTCCCCCAAATTAAGTATGGGTGATGTTTTAGTGGCAATCGGAAGTTGTCGAAAATTCATCGAATATTTTAATAATATTTAAATACCCCAGAAATTAGGAAAATATAATACTCATTGGAATCGAAATCTGACTTTGTCATTGCGTTCCTCACCCCTCAATTAGCTACGAGTGGATATTTGGATATTTTTAGATGACATTTGAATATATTTGATTTTAATTAAGAAAGATGGAAATTAATATTAAATTTATTATTTTTTTAATTGCACTTAACGGATTTCATCAAGTATCCTCCCGAGTAGTTCCCTGCTTCCATGTACTGTCTATTTCGGCATCAATCCTTTAGGACCATCCGATCAGATCATAGGATCTGATCTGACGATCATCTGATCGCCTTCTCTGGCTCCCATCGTGCTCGCCCACGTGTCGGGCTGCCGCAGCCACCACCTATCCCCGCGTGCGGCATCTCACAGTCTCCGTCACAATTTTGGCTTAAGCCACCAAGGGCCGCACTCCTCGAGCTAAGCAAGATCGGATCAAACCCTTGACATGTCGGCTAAATCCTAGCCGACAATCAGATACTTCCAATCCTATTTGATACTATGCAATTGCTCTAAATTTGGATTCATATGTCTATTCTGTATGTTAACTAAGCCTTAACAATTAATCAAAGATGAAATTTAGTAGTATAGGTTATAAATCTTATGATCGATCCACAATTTTTCATAGTTCGACTCGTGAGCCGTCCACGATATGGCTGCCTATGTCTTAGGATTTCATGCGAACAAGGTCGCTTAGTGTCTCGGTTCAACCACTATCTTGAAGGTCTCTTCGAGGCCTTCTCAGCACCATGCGGGTCTAGCCTTTTTGCCACCGGGAGGACTGACAAATCCAGTGCCCTAGTTCTTCTCCCTCGGACAGCCTGTGGAAGACGAAGGGGACCCGGGCCGGGTAGAGTCGAGCCCGACCCGTGCTTCTGCACCTGGGTCTACGGTAGGGCCCACTTGCATAAAAGCTATCAATGCAGGGCTCGCCAGTCAGACTGGCTTCTCTGCCACGGGTCCCACCAGCACTGAAGTCAGTACAGCCGTTTGCTAATCTCTGTTGTGGGCCCCACCTATAGTCAGAAATCAATTAAAACCTGAAATTAATTTAATTAAGTTAAGTTAATTAGTTTAGCTAATTTCAGAGCTTTAAATACCCATAACTCTTAAACCATTAATCCAAACACACTAAATATATATCTCATTTTAATAAAAAAAATGAGAGGAATATTATGGCAGTGTCAAATTTTGTGTATGCCACCTATTTAACTTAGTGACATTTTAGGACCTACACTCAATTGTACCAAAACTTCAATTCATCATAACCTTGCACACACTCACCAAAACATAGTCAATATCGATCTTAAAATAATCAGGAGAACATCAGGAACACTTTAATAGTATTAGTTTTACCATTTATTCATTAGGATACCTAATCACTTTTAGGGCCTATCCTAATGACCCCTTAAAACCTTAGAAATTAATTAGGCCATATCTTAGTCATTTAGACTATAAATTAGGAAGTTCAAAGTGTTAACTAGCTTAGAATTTTAATGCCAATAATAATCTGTAAGAAAATTTAAGTTTTTAACCCTAAAAACCCTATATTAACCAAAATACCCCTAACCATAGTTAGGTCATAACTTAGCCAGATGAGGTCCAATTTATGTTTACTCTTAGTTTAAGTACTCAGTGTGATATAGGGAAGATATAGCCACTGAGTTTGCTGAATTTGGATATCAAATGGAAAAGTTAGGTTTTTGACCCCTCTTAACCTTAGAAAATTCTATAAATATCCCTAGAATTGAATTGGCCATAACTTAACCAATAGATCTCAGACTTTAGTTTTTTTGAACTCTACGGAATCCTTGAACAGCAGCCAACAATAAACTGCATAAAAATTTAGATTTCATTCAGTGGAAATTACTAAAATGCTCCTTAGGTCCAAAACCTTAGTTTGGACCTATAGTATCCATTTCTTATTTAAATTTGGTATACTTACTGTCTTTCTTCATGTTAGATAGTAAGGAGTCTTTAGGCAATAAGGAAATCCAATTTGGAGCCTTAATTTAGAAAGTAACTTTTTGGACTATTAAGTAGAGCGAAAATGATCATTTTGTCCAAAATTTATGTTAAGTGTCCTTAAACCCTAAAATACATTTTAAATCATTAAAATCAGTAATAAAATAGATTTAAGATCAATTTAGGTCATAAATTTCCTAATTTGAATAACTTTCTAAAATCCCCCGTATAGGCTTAAAAAAATCCCTAAGGTTAATATGCTTTATTTAGCTAAAATTTATTCTTAACTTTCCTAATTAAATAAAAATAGCAAATGAAAATAAATTTAATCAACTCTTAAAATCTCTCTAAGTCTTTTCATTAGGATCCTATTAGGAATCCTCACTTTACCTTAGGATCTGTTCCTTATGAATGAGAATAGATATTATATTATATTTCATTCATTCAATAACGGGGTTATTCAATGAATGCATCTTTGATTTTATTAGTTTCTAGATTTTCATACTTTGATTTTGATTATTTTATCTCTTAACTCTAGGTTAAGAATAGGAGAAATATCCTATTAAGCTTGACTTTACTTAATAGAATTTACCTCAATCATTAGTTCACTTTAGAATTTGAAAACCCTAAATCCTTAGACTTTACCTTTGGATTATGTACTTAATTCCAACTCATAGTGTTAATATCATAATCCCTAAACTTGGTAAATTTTGATCAACTATTACTCTAGAATGTCCAAATTCATCAAATAGGCTGTGATGATTCCTTATTAAACTTACATAGTTGATAATGATTTAATTATATTAGGACCTAGCTAGTCTTGATATTTTGTAACCTGTAAGGCCATATTTCTAAGTTACACTCAATAGTAAGAATTAGAGATCCTGAATTTGTATAACTTAGAGTAGTTAAAATGGTTTAATTAGATGATAATAGTGTCAACATGTATAGAAGAGTCCCTTACTTACTACTTGATTATTTGTGCTACGCATTCCTTGAACTTTGTGCTTATTTCCTTGAACATGTCATGTAAGAGAACTTTTTGCATAAAATAAAAACTTAGAATAATTAGGACAATAGTTACCTTGGGTTTAGTTATATTCTGATAGGTTCTGGTGCACATTTACTCTAATGGATAGGGGTAAGGGGTAATAAGGTGCTTAATATTACTCATTGAGGAGTGTGTGTTAAGCTTGGAACCCGTATAGTCTTGCAATTGTGCTTGACTTCTTTGCTGCTTCTGGATGTGTTCAAAGAAGCAAAAGTAAAATAACTAAAATATTATATATTTGTATTTATTGCATCTTCAGTTCCGCGATTCTGTTCTATCTACCCTAGCCCAGAAAGGCTTTGAGAATTTCTGTCTGCCCTAGCCCAGAAAAGCTATGGGAATTATGCTAGGCCCAATTGGCTAATTTTTGATATGACAATTATACATATCTATTTCTGTTTCAATTTATGACTTACTATTTTAATTATGCATATTATTTCAGTCAGCTTTACTTTACTTACCTGTTCACTTATACATACTTATAGGATATTAGATTTTACTGCTTACTATACGTACCACTTTCAGATTTACTGTTCTAAACCTGCATATGTCATATGATCATCAGCATGCTAAGGATTAGTTTTTCTTTCAGTACTTTTACTTATTGTATTATACATGTATACCTATCCTTGCGTAGTCTGCTTTGAGGTGTGCCTTTTTGCCTCAAATCCTATTTAGTTATAAATATTGTATTTATAACTTATCCTGCTTCTTGTATGATTACTGCTCCTATGCTAGTTAGGATTTTGGGTTGTACAAGTAAATGGTGACATTAATAATTCATGAAATAAATATTCAGCTTAAAATGTACTTAAACAATTATCTAATAAAATTTTTCTTTTGTTGGCTGAGGCCCTGGCATTGTGAAATTGACAATGTCAGATATGGATAGATTTGAGGATCTTGTTTCTGAAGAGGAACCATACCCTAGAGTGGAGCCATATCTGGAGGAGGAGCATTAGGAAGGAATTGAAGCTGCTTAGACATTTACCTTCTATGAGGATGAGAGTTTTGCTTTTATTTTATTAAACTATTTAATTAATTTTATGATAATACAAGTACCTTTAACTATATTTTTTCATACTGTACTTTCTATTCTGAGTTGAATTGTGCACTCTCTCCATTTATTGTGATAAATTGGCTGCATGTTTGTTTTACTTTGCTTTTACATTCTGATTCTGTATTTGCTTAGTGACTGATTATATAGCATGTATGCAGTGGCTCATCTCTTCCTTACTAGTGGATTAGGGCTTACACCTAATCCAATGTTAAGTGAGAGATTTTTTAAAGTGACACACCACCCTCAGTCTAATGATTGTGGATTAAGGGGGGGGGGGAGCCAGGTGTGGTGCCCCACCCCTTAGCCGCCAATAGTCATGGCTAAGGAGCGGTGTGCCATGCTGGCATATCACTCACTTATTAGTATGTTAATGTGTAATTCCTCAATCCACCTAGTATCACCAAATCTTTAGAGTGAACACTACTGCGGCTAGCTCGAGGTCATAAACGACATAGTTCCTTTTGTAGGTCTTCAGTTGGTGGGAAGCATAGGCGATAACCTTTCCTTCCTGCATTAACACATCTCCCAAGCCTATGCTAAAGGCATTGGTGTAGACTTGGTAGTTCACTCCTTCTTTAGGAAGAACTATAATAGAAGTAGAGGAGAGTGTATCCGTTAATGCTTTGAATGCTTTTTCGCAAGCTGTCGACTATTCAGATGGTACAACTTTCTGAATTAACTTGGTTATTAGAGAGGCTATCTGAGAAAAAACTTTTACAAACCTTTGGTAGTACCTAGCTAGACCCAAAAAGCTTCTTATATCTGTCACTATCTTTGATTGGATCCATTATTGGATAGCACTGACCTTATTTTGGTCCACTCTAATTCCTTGCGCATCAACCATATAGCCTAGAAAAGCAACTGAGTTGAGCCAAAACTCGCATTTTGAGTACTTGGCGAATAACTGGTGATTACACAACTCTTCTAGTACTATTCTCAGATGGTCTTGATATTCCTTCTTGGTTTTGGAATATATAAGAATAGCATCAATAAAGACGATAACAAACTTGTCGAGATATGGTTTGAGCACACGCTACATTAGATCCATAAAGATTGATGGTGCATTTGTGAGCCCAAATGACATTACAAGGAATTCGTAATGTCCGTACTGAGTTCAGAAAGCTATCTTCTCAATGTCCTCATCTTTGACTCATAATTGATGATAACTAGAATGCAGATTGATCTTTGAAAATACTTTAGCTCCTGCTAATTGATCAAACAGATCATCAATCCTAGGTAACAGATACTTATTCTTAATTGTTACCTTGTTAAGCTCTCCATAGTCAATGCACATGTGCATTAAACCATCATTCTTTTTGATGAATAGCACTAGCGCACCCCAAGGAGACAAACTAGGTTGAATGAGACCTTTCTCATGCAATTCTTGGAGTTGACTGTGTAACTCTTGCAATTCCTTGGGTATTATGCAATATGGAGCTTTTGATATGGGTTGAGTCTCTAGGATGACTTCTATCACGAATTCCACCTCTCTAACTGGCAGAAGACCTAAAAGGTCTTTAGAAAAGACATCAGGAAACTCACTAACAATTATGTTCTCATTTATTGGTATAGCTTCTTTCTTTTCACCTAGTATCGTCACTAGGTAAGCATCACAACCTTTCTTTACCAACTTTTCTGCTTCTAAAGCATTGATTAATGATGCATGTGTACTGAATTTTTCAACAAATGACTTGGCTTGGGTACCACAACCTAATGTGATCTTCTTCTTCTGACAATTAATAGTTGCACCATGCTGGCTTAACCAGTTCATCCCTAAGATCACATCATAGTTGGCTATAGAAATGATCACTAGTTTGGCTTCAAATATACTATCACTAATAGGGATTTGCACTTTACAGAATTGTCAGGTTGGCATATGGGCTCCCAATGGTAACCCTACTCTTAAAGGTTTGGCTAAGTGGTAAAAAGGTAGATTAAGAGACTTTGACAAGCTTTTAGAAATGAAAGAGTGGCTGGCCTCGGTATCATACAAAATTCTACAAGGCATGTTATTCACATTGATGGAACCTAGTTACAAACATGATGATTACCAATTATTTTAAGCACGTAATTTTAAAAGAATAAACTAGGTCAGAAATGTGTACCTGAGACAACATTGTTTTCCTCTACGGCCTTCAGAAGTGCGAGGTTGTACACTTTTGCAGTGCTGGCAGAATGGTTATTGTATGCCTGTCACTGTGGAGGTCTTGGAACATTTGAGCATGGCACTATGGTTGTCTCATGTTTCAGAATCTGAGACGAAGGTTGGGCGGTAGCTGCTGCCGGAGGGTTCTTTCGGTAGAGGTCGGACACGGGTCGACGCTTGGTGTGATTAATTCAATCACCATTGACGGTCTCTGTCATATGGCACTAGGTGAAGCCATGACCCGGCCTCCCACAAGTGTAGTAGACATGCCCATGATAACATCTTCCGTAAGGATGCGGCTTGGTACAACCTTTAAGAGGATCAGCTGAAGGGGCTTCAGCTTCAATTTGATAAACCTTAGCCCTCTTAGGGTTATTTGGGCAATAGAAAGTGGACCCAACACTTCTCTTGGCTTCTTCAACTTGATGTTTCTCCACAACCTTATCCATTTCCAGAAGCTCGCTATAATAGGTCAAACGAAAGGGCACCACTTAGCCCTTAATAGAAGCACACAGATCGCTTTGGAACCACTGACAACGATCTTCTTCTGTTGGGACCAGATTCGTGGAGAACCTTGCAAGGCAGTGAAATTCAGCATCATATGCCTCTACAGTACAGTTCCCTTGCTATAACTTCAAGTATTCATCCGCCATGCTACGATGGGCGGATAAGGGAATGAATTCAGTGCGGAAGAGTTCCTAAAGTTCCTCATATGAAATTTCCTCGAGGCTTATGTCTGCGAATTGGGTACTTCTCACATGATTCCACTGGTACTCTGCTTCATTGTGTAGCAGGTGGGTCACAAGCCTGATTACCTCAGTTTTGAGACACTTGAGCTGGTTAAGTTCTTCTCCATAATCTTTAACCAGTTTGTCGTGTCCGCAGCGGATAAGCTTCCATCAAAATTGGGGGTCCTGAGTCTGAGAAAACTATGGAGGATTTCATTTGCATATTGAAGGTGATGCTGGAAAGAGTAGTAGTTCTCTGGGGCTCCATCCCCTGGATGAGGACAGATCTGCGCCATCCGCATGTTTATCATTCGCTCCATCCTCTCTCCTTGCTTGGCTTGAGAGTCAATCATCATTCGCATTGTTTCGAGCAGAGCACTCATTTCGGCGGAGGAGCTGCCACATACAGCAGGAGAGGGAGATCGTGCAGGATCCTTCCTTTCACAAAAGTCTGAGTTTAGAAGATAACATCACTTTAGAATTTTAAAAAGACAAAATGCATTGATTCTTGAACTTACTCATTTGGTGTTGAAATACATGAAATGGAAAATACAATAAAGAACCTGAAAGAAAATCCTAAAAACATCTATCCAATGTATTTGGTGGTGAAGGCACGACAAAAGTCCTCGAATGTAGCTTCACGTTGCCTCCCTTCGCTCCTATGGGTGAGTGCCCAATAGGTGGTGACCCACCAATCTTCAGCCTGGTCATGAAGAAGAAGGAACACTATGGAAACTCAGACATCATCCGGAGAATCTATCGCTTCCATCACAAACTTTCAGCCACTCCTTGGCCAAAACTGGAAGGTTAAATCCCCTAAAGATATCGTGCTGGAGTAGTCAGTCTAATACTCGAATACCTGTCTCTAATAGCCCTTCTACATATCTCCTATACCTCTGATGGAACTAGGAGACATACTCCCACGTGGCCTTGAACTGCCAGTAATACCACCAGAATGTCAATTCCAAGTATCTAATGATTCCACATGTTAGTTCAAATCTACTAGTTTGGTTGAGTGCTTATTTCGTACTAAATTTCCTATGTGTGTATATATATGTATGTTTTGTATATGAGCATTTCACCCTACTTATATATGTATTTTCATTCTATACTCCTATTATTCTGAGCTCATAATTATGGTGACTTGGATGTAAATCAAGTGTTCATTTAGTGACTAATTAGCAGAAGAATCATCCATTAGAAAGAGAGGAATGTAAATTCCAATCTGACACATTTTGGAATTCTCTGATACCAACTGTGGTGCCCTACACCCTAATCCATAGGATTCGACTTAAGGGGAGGTGTGATGACCCCAATATTGAGTAATCACTACACTTAACATTGATACATCACCATAATATCTATTACTAGATTAGAAGAAAGCTAATCCAAATCATTAGATACTGTGTTTGGCCAAGGATTCAGAAGAGGGTCTTAAGTTAAGATAGAAGGGATTTTGTGAAAACATTACATGAGATACATATGAAAACATGAATTTAAAAGAACATATGATATAAATACTTACAAATTTAGATGTGAAAATTCTAATGATCAGCATATGAGATATAAGTGTACAATATGCAATATACGTACAAGTTAATTAAATCTCAAAATTTTGGCATGACCTCTACTGTAATTGGTCAATTGCACACTTGCAATTTTAACATACAAATATTCCATTCTATTGGAAGATTAATTAAAAGTATCGCAACTTTCTAATTCTAATATAAAGTCAATCTGTTTTACATGGGATTGATTATTTTTTAGTTCTAATATATAATCAATCCGTTACATGGGATTGTTAATTTACAGTTCTAATATAAAGTCAATCCATTTTATGGGATTACTTATTTTCAATTCTAATATAATTTGAAGTGAGTAAAACATATGAAGTAATTTTCTATCCTAAGGTACACACATCCTACATTATTTACATTTATAAGAAAATGAAAAAAATGATAGCTAAATTTCAAGTTAAGTATGAAACTAATTTTTTATTAAATATCCATTCATATATCCATTCATCCCAAACCAAACATTTATGTAAAGATTTAAATTCCATCATAAGGATAGTAAATACAAAACAAATAACTTTAATTATTACAAACTAAAATAAACAGTAAGGAAGTAAAGAATGAAAGTCTCTCCCTCATATTTAATGTAAAGCAACCAATTAAATTATTAAGTGGAAGCAGAAAACTTCTTTTAAAGACTTGGTCCAGCTCCACTAGCATCCAAATGTACTTGATATATCACATTTTGGCATTTAAATGTGATAAGGCAAAGCCAATAAAGAGAAAATATGGTTAGACTAAATAGTCTAAGTACAATTTAAGATTGACTAAATTTTAATTATAGTTTAGTCGGATATCACATGCTAATTTATAATCAAAAGCTACAACTAAGCATTAAAAGCATCAAACTAAAGGGAAGAAAGCAATACTGTAAATAAGGACAGTAAAAAGGAAAAATGAGTAAAAACTCACAAGTAGGTTTGCTCTAGCCTGCAATAATAAGGGAAAATAGGCATCCTAATAAGGTTAGAAGCTACTAATATGCATATGAAGACATACAATAAATACATGAATATGTTCAATGAATATTATGCTAAGTAAAAGAAGCTAAAGCAAGGAAGCATAAAATGTAAATAAAGTAACATACACTGCATAAAGTAAGATTGTAAGTAAAGTACTACAGTACGAAAAGTAAAACTAAACAGTTGAGTAAGTTAAAGTAAGTACTATGAAGCTTTACCTCAAGAGCTGAAACATAGTTGAAGACTATGATAAGTAAGCATAGCTCAAAGGCTATGATGAGTTATCACAATTAGTTAAGATTATGATAACCCAAATAGAAAGCATAGCTCAAAGGCTATGACAAGTTATCACAATCGATTAAAATTGTGATAAGCCAAAAATAGAAAGAATAGCTTAAAGGCTATGACAAGTTATCACCACAATTGATTAAGATTGTGATAACCCAAAAGCTTTGTTGTTTAAGTTATTTTTATTTTATGCAGAATGTTTATAAGAATATTCAAGGTTGTAATCTCAAAGCAAAGCAGCATCTCAAGAAATTCAAATAATTGTAAATTATGTGATATCCAATGTTGTCTAATATTTAGATTATCTAACTTAATGATTAGAGCTAATTAAGCTCCTTATTGGCTTAGAAATATTGATCTCTAAGTCAATTGAATGTAATATTATAAGAGACATGAGTTTGAAAAATAGTAAATTGAATTAATTTTATGTAAGTGACAAAATAATTTATGAGTATAATAATGCAATATGAAGTTAATCCTACACTAATCCTAAGTCACATAATAATTATAGATTACTGTGCTTAAAGCTTAAGGTGATAGTATGAATGGATTTAATATGTATGTTCTCTGTACTTGTACTAGCCAAACACTTTAGTTAATACTCTCTTCTAAGCATTCTATTTGGGTTACATTTTTAATGACTTTTAGTGTTTAGTCCTAGAAGTGATATTAATAGAGTAAAACTAGTTTACTCTTAAACTTATGATCTTATTAAATCTTCTAACCTAATAAGGCAGTACTAAAGGGATGATTATCACTTAAGTTATTATTATTTAGTGCCAGAAGTAATCTTAGCTCATATCACTAAGTCATAATAAGGGAGGCTAAATTTAGAGATAAGGATACTAAGTCCTAATTCTCATATTGATGGTTTCACTTTAAGGAATTCTAGCCTCTTAACTCTAACTTATATGGTAGTCCACTTATGGTTCTATTCACCTTGTTCTTTGTGAACTCTTTTAATCTTAGCTTATTGATTTAGTCTCTCTAGATAATTTTAGGTATCTTACTTAGGATAAGATGAGTAACTAAAGCACACTAAAATGTTACACTCAACTACTTATATAAATCTCTAAGTTATTTATTTATCATACTAAGACTATCCATATAATCATAAGTAAATTTCATTTGCCACTTAGGCTATTCTATACAATCAAATGGAAGGTACTAGTATTCCTAAAATGTTATCATTCTAATTATCTAACCAATCTTCTCTTAGATAAAACAACTATGTTATTGATTACTTAATGTTATTCTAAATATTTCACATGATCTAAGTGTGATCTATAATTTTACTTTCTTACTCTTAATGATTTACTTGAAATAATTTATATGACTTTTAATAGGAAGATACAGGTCTAAGTTGAGCTAAGTGTCTAGCCTACAAATAACATCTTTATTATTACCAAAGCTACTAGCCTTACATCATGGCTAAAGTTCTATAAATAAAAAGATGAAACATAAACTCATTATCTTGAAACTCACTAAACAAACATAGTTCTAAGTGGTTCTAGCTCATAGGTTCACTAAACTAGCTAAATACCCACTTGGGAGGTACTACAAGCAAGGTTAAATGAAAGGCTACAATTTATAAATTTTAGCTTTACTTATGGCCAAATGTATGTTAAAACTTGATAAAAAATCTAGAGAGGTTAAGGAAGTTTCTTAGTTTGAAAGGAGAATGTTTACAAAGTCCAATTCAAATACTAGCAATTAGTCCTAATAGGAGCACTTACCATACAACTGTGTGTACCTTAAAATATATTTGCTACACTTAGAATAGAAGTTGAATAAAGCTAGGGATTCTCAACCTACACTATCTCTCCTATTATCAAGACTTGTATTACAAGTTTACTAAACAACTCAAAGCATCTAATTCCATGAATCAAAGTTTAACCTCATAACTTAAGATGACATGAAATTTTAATTAATGAAATATGCTTGCTGGTCTAAGTCATAAAGGCCTACACATGTAAGTAACATAATTATGAAAAATAATTTATTATGAAGGTTTTGAGGAGCCAAATATCTAATTTATCTAATTATTGTCCAATCTAGATAATAATACCATAAATGGAATCCTCTCATCATAAGGAGGAGAAAGACTCTAAGCAGGTCATATTTGGATAATGTTGGAAAATTAAGTTTTTCTTAGAACTCCTAATTACAATTAAAAAGTGATTAGGAAAACTAGACATTTAATCCTAAAATTGAATTATAATATTGTCCTACACATTTTCATGATAGAAATGGACTATTGAATCGCCAAGTTTGGACGAGAATCGACTAAGTTTTAGCATTTGCAAAATTAGCCTAATTATATATTGATTAATTAAATAAATACATTAGCATGAAAGAGGTCAATATGAGCGATGATCACACTGCACATAAGTCTTCAATAAAGTAGTTTAGTCTATCAGAACTAAACATAGGTTCTAAATACTTAGCATACCTGATACGGCACCAAAGCTTTTGTAACCAACAATTCAACAACTGCAACCTCAGAAACCTATTCATATTGCCAAGGAAAAATAATGTTTTGCTTAAATATGAGTATGCTTAATAGTATTAGATTTGCAATATTAATAAAATCAACATAATAATTATTTGATAACCAAAGATTAAGCCATGATTCACATCTTTGATTTAAAAAAAAATAGTTATAATAATATAGTCTTGTTATACGAAAATGCAATATCTACACTTTGCAATACTTTCAAATATGAATAAATTATAAATATGAGTTTTATTGAAAAGAAATAGATTATATTCAAGACAAATTTCAAGTTATTATATGTACAATTCAAAATGATGTCAATTAGTACTTTTGGTTAGTACTTGCGCTTGGAATAAGCTCTATGTCAAAGGCAACATTTAACACCCCATTTTGTAAGTCAACTACACTAATCTAGTTTATTGAATGATATCTCTAGAGGTTGATTGATTACCACTTTATTGAACAAGTGACATACTTGAGAAGCTTACTTGAAGTTTCAAGAATTGTAAAAGCAAAATATTAAAAGCTTCGCCCAATTCCATAAACTCAAAGAAAATGGCTTGAAGCATAAGCTTAAGAAGTTCACTATATAATTATGCATGGCTTTAATAAGCTTTATTATTTTCATGCTTGCCACTAGCAATTAAAGGTAACAAATGTTCCCTCTTCCCTCATTTGCTTTTACTACTCTAAAGTATAATCTCATGTTCAAAGGTTTTATTACAGATTGATCAATGGCCTTTGAACCTTAATCCCAATAGTATCATTGTTAAAAGAGAATTTCTAAGTTCCATATTAAAGAAACCTCCTCACCTCAAAGTTCCAATGGTTTTAAGTAAATAATCCTTCTCATTCTAAGAGTGATAGTGGAGAAAAACAAACTATGTATCACATGAATGGATTGGCGATTTATTATACTCTTTCGAACTTATAATTTAGAGTGGTTACATATTATTAAATTGAGAATTCACTTAGCTTAGTATAATGAATGGAGCTGCGAATGATCATATATGAAATAATATGCTTATAATGAATGCAATAGAAATATTGATAGTTATATACAAAGGTACAGATGAAGCATACCATTCACCATCCCATTCACCCATTGCTGAAGAGTAATATGAAATTTAAAATGTCTTAATGGTTCTGATCATTTGAGGGCGAGTTGGCTGGCTGCTCTCTGTCAAAGAGAGGGAAGTAGATGACGAGTTTGCTGGCTGCTCTCAGTCTAGGAGAGGGAAGGAGATGGAGAGTTGGTTGGCTGCTCTTGGTCTGCAGCTGAGAGCGAGGCCGAAAGCAAAGAGGCAAGGGCCTCTCGGCTATCTACCGAGAGTTTGGAGAGGCAAGGCTTGCGATCGATCTTTAGGTTTGCCAGGCTGGAAAGAGGATGATCCTTCCGGCTAAGAAGGAAAGGAAAAATTCTGGAAAATTAGGTTAGATGAGATATATAAAGTAATTCTATGATCTAACTATGCCGTTGGATTGAAAATGAACGGCTGAAATTTCCCGAGCTATGATCTATAGCCATTTAAACTCCAAAAAATACAAACTATGAGCCAAAACGAGCGTCTCGGCGAGATGAACACACATGTCTCAAAATTAATTAATTTTGATGAGTATTTTATTTTATATTAATTTTTAAGTGAAAAAATTTCAAAATTAATTATGATAAATTGGGAGCTTAAAAATTTACGAAACTTAAAATATAGAATCCTTAATTGATGCATAACTTAAATATATAATAATTTCCAAACTTTGATTTATATTTTTTATTCTATTAGCCTTTGAAATTTAAACTTCATGAATTTATTTAGGACAATCCGGGATCCCAAACGTGCTCAAACTCTTATAGTAGGATTCCTTCAATAGGCATTATAAGTTGATATTTTTATTAAATTTGTATTTGAATTGAATTGAGATTCTGATTTTGACTTAATTTTATTAGTGCTCGAAATAAAATAAAAATATTCGGGAAATTCAATGACTTTCAAAAATTCCCAGAACATCACTCCTAGCTAATTTGGAGCTGCTGAGTTCAATAGCGGACTCCATTTTTGATTTTGAGATCTAAATAAATTAGGCATTCTCAGAATTATAAAAAACTATGAAATGTTGGAAATTGACAAAAGATCTCCAATTCATATGAAAATTGAAATGGAAGCTCCTAATACTATTATAAGACTAATGGAAAAAGATTAGAGTTAATTAGGTTACTAATTGATGGGTAACAATATCAGGGTTATTACAGGAGGTGTGCCACTCTGGCAAATCCCTCACTTATTATTGAATTAAGTAAGATCCATAATCCACTAATAAGAGAAGGGTGTGCACAGTATGCATGCATAATATCAATCATTAAGTAAATATAAATTTGTATACTAAGGAAGCAAATACAGTAAATATAAAATCCACTTCACTATAGTTCGAATGAGAGGTAAAAATGAAAATACTCGGAAATAATAGTGTAGAAAAGAAAACACAGTCACAAGGGTACCTGTATTATTACATCATTTACTTAAAGTTTAAAATAAAGCAAAAGCATCACTCATCGTCATAATAATAGCAAAGTAACTAAATGTCATCAGCTTCATCATGCTATGCCTCTTCTGGATAGGGCTCCTCCTCAGGTACTAAATCTCCAAATTGCTCAGATTCTGACATTGTCGATTTCATAATGCCAGGGCCCCAGCCATCAAAAGAGAAATCTTATTAGAAAATTGTCTAAGTACATTTTAGGCCGATAGATTTGCATACATTTATTAATATCGCCATTTCCTAAACTTTAAGCAAGAGAAAATAAGGTAGGTGCAGCAAGCATACAATAAAAAGGGAAAAGCTATAAATAACAGTATTTATAACTTAAGCAATAGTGAGGCAAAAGACATACCTTAAATGTAAAGTAAAAATAAGGCTAGGCAATATATATGTACATAAAGTGAAAATATTGAAAGAAAATCTAACCTAAACATGCTGATGATCATATGAACTATGCAAATTGAAAATAGCCAATCCAATAATGGTATGTATAGTGAGTAACAAAAGATCTAGCATTTTATATATACAAGCAAGTAAGTAAAGTAACTAACTGAAATAAAAGTATAATTAAAGAGCATAACTGAAATAAAAAATAAAAGTAGAAATACTGTGTCATGACTACCATATAGATGAAGGCTAAATCTAGCCTGCTAAAATCAAAAAGATTCTTAGCATCAACAAGGAGGCTAAGGCGACAAATTTCCTAGCATCATAAGAGGCTAAGGCTACAAGAATTTTAGCGACATAAGTGGCTAAAGCCCAAAATTTTCTAACATCAACAAGGAGGCTAGGGCTATATATATATAACCGAACTGAGAAGCAGTGTTAACACATACAAATTCATATTTTAATTATTTACTTTACTTCTGTGGACAATTTTAGAAGTAGATAAGGAGTCAAGCACATCTACAAGACTATTTAGGTTCCAACTTAACAACACACTCCTCAATGAGTGAAGTTAAGTAATCCTTATCTCACCTCCCCCCTGCCCATTGGGGTACTATGCGCAAAAGTAAACCAATAATTGAACCCAATGCAAAGTTATCCTAATTATTCAAAGTTCTTAGTTTCATATAATAATGTTCTTGTATGATATGTCCAAGAAATAAGGCATAAAATTCAAGGAATGTATAAGTAACAAAAGTTCAATAGTGAGAAAGAGACTCTATTAAATATTATGATATTATTTGTTATCTAATTAAATTATTCTAACTATTCCAAGTTACACAAGTTCAGGATCTCCAATTCCTGATATCAAGTGTAACTTAGAAGCACAGTCTTATAAGTTTTAAAAGGATTAGAACTGATCAAATTCTAATCTAGTTCAATTAGGTACAATTATAGGTTAAGTATAAATCATAACATCTTAATTGATGAGTTTAGATGTACTATACTAAGATCTGATCAAGATCCTACTAAGCTAGAGATTCTAAATCAAACACCATGAACTTAAGTATAATCACATAATCCAAAGATAAAGCTTAGGATCTAAGTTTTAATATAAATGTGATATAATGATTAAGGCAGATCCTATTAAGTAAAGTTGCACTTAATAGGATGATTATCTTATTCTTATCCAAAAGTTGGAAGACAAAATAATCAAAATTAAGTTATAAAAATCTAAAAACTAAGAAAACCAAAGCTTCATTCATTGAATAACTCACTTTATCTAATGAAGGAAATCTAACCTATGATCTAGTCCTATCCTCAGGAATAATTCTAACGTGAAGTGTTAATTCCTAGGAATAGAATTTTGAGAATGTATGGAATTTAACATAATTTGATTTACTAGTTAATTTTATTCACTTAAAAGATTTTAATATAGTTCTATTACTATTATTAATAATTTAATAGCTATTTCAGGGGTTAAGAGCACTTAACCTAAATTTTGGGCAAAATTACTATTTTGCCCCTACTTAAGAGTCCAAAAAACTACCTTTTGATTTAGGGTCCCAAATTGGATTTTCTTGACACCAAATGATTCCTTACTATCTAACATGAAGATAGATAATAAGTAAACTCAATTTGGACAAGAAATGGGTTCTATAGGTCCAAACTATGGTTTTTGACTTAAAGGGAAATTTAGTAATTTACACCAATTGGAATTAAAATTTCTATGCAGTTTATTATTGGTTGTTGTTTAAGAATTTTATAGAGTTTAAGAACACTAAATTTGAGGTCTAATAGATTAGTTATGAGCTTTCAAAGATTAAGGCATTTATGGAATTTTCTAAAGTTAAGAGGGGTCAAAACCTAAATTATCAATTTGATGTCTAAATTCAGCAAATTCAGTGACTATAGCTTCCCTATATCACACTGAGTAAATTAATTAGGAGTAGACCTAAACTGGACCTCAATTGGCCAAGTTATGACCTAACTAAGATTAGGGGTATTTTGGTAAACATATGGTTTATAGTGGTCAAAACCCAATTTTTATTTCTATTTATTATTGGCACTGAATTTCTAACCTAGTTAGCATCTTGAATTTTCTGATTTAGAGTCTAATTAACTAAGATATGGTCAAATCAACTTCTAAGGTTTTAAGGATAACTAGGATAGGTCCTAAAAGTGATTAGGCATCCTAATGATCAAATAGTAAACTAATACTATAAAAGTTTTCCTGAGGTTCTCCTGATTATTTTAAGACTCGTATTGGCTAGGTTTGGGTGACTAGGTACAAAGTTATGAGGGTTTAAAGTTTTGGTACAAGTGAGATGATGTCCTAAAATGTCATTATAATAACTAAGCATCCTATGAGAAATCTGATACTGCCAAATTATTCCTATCATTTTTTTTGAACAAAATGAGATATTATTTTGATATATTTAGATTAAATTGAATGATATGAATGATTCAAGTTTATGCATTTAAATTAATTACTTAACATTAACTTAGTTCACTGTGTAAATATTTAACTAACTGTATTAAATTTAAATAAAAAAAACAAATAATTAAATTAAATTAATTAAGGTAGAGGGCCCACTATCCACGCAGCTTGCTTCGACTAGACGAGGCGATAGACGACGAGCCCCGTAGACACGCTGTCGAGGAGACAGCCTCAACATGAAGTGGCCCCATGAATGCGTGGCGGCATCCTAGCAGCCTGGATTACCCGGGTGCGTCCCGCGGCTCCCGACAGATGCAACGGTGCGTGCCCCACCATTGTGCGCTCGTACGCATCGATGGGTCCCACAATGAGACGTGCATCAAATCCCCGCGTGCCATCTGGCTCCGCAGGCGTGACGTGGTAGTTGATGTGCATGAGACTCGTGTGAGAACGGGTCAGGCTAGGGTCGACTTGACCCGAGTCAGAGGCCCCCCCTACTTTGACCTCGACGCTAGGAACTAGGGCTAGAAAAACCAGTCACCTTTGGCGATGCATGGCATCGACCCACACACTGATCACGCGAGCCTAACCTTGTAACAACCCAAGTTGTTACTCGTGTCAATTAGGACTAACCCAGATCCTAAATTTTGATCTTAAGTGGTAACTAGGTCATTAGGAGTTCACCACCAAGCCCTAGTACAAATCATGAGTCAAATGGACTAAATCCTGATTTTTGGAAAATCCAGAAACCCTAAAAGTTGACCTATCTAAATTGACCTCAAATCAAAAATTGGACTTCGCCATTGCGCTCATTGCCCTCAAATAAGCTAAGGGTGATGTTTTGGTGGCAATCGGAAATCGGCGAAATTTTGTCGAATATTTTAGGAATATTTAAATACCTCGAAAAATAGAAAATAAATTGTCATCGAAATCAAAATTTGATTTTACCATTTCATCCCTCAACCTCAAATTATCTTTGGGTGAAATTTTGGGATTTTTCAGAGATCATTTATAAAATATGATTTTTGAGATTAATTAATTTCATTTATTTAAATCTATTTTTTGTCTTCTTTCCCTCCTCCTTCTTCATTGGCTGGCTGGGACCCACAGCCATCTAGTCCCTGCTGAGCCACCTTTTCCTTCAGCCCCCCTACTGTGCTCTGCCTGGCCTGTCCTGTCTACCTCCTGTCAGACCCCTCTTATCTCACCAAGTGGGATGGGTCAACTCAGGCCATCCCATCCATTGGCAAGCCTCTCCTCCATTAAGAGAGCCTTTAGCTCTCAGCTCTCCATCTCCCCTGCTATCTTGCCCAGTTGAATCCTCCCCCCCATTGCTGTGAATGCTGAAGGAAGAATCTCTCAAGCTCTTAAGCCTTCTTTAGAAAATCTGCCATTCTCAAAGCCAAGGTACCCCCCCTTTCCCTCCATTAGTTAATCCAATGGCTATTCCATTTTATTTTATGCTCATTTGTATGTCTAATAATTTGTGTTACCTTAGTTGTACATCTATGAAATTGTATTTAAGATGTAGAAGCTCATTGAAAATTGTAAATAATAGGGAAAGATATGTAAATCTGCTAATATGAATTTATGTACACCTAGTCTCTTAACTCTACTATTTTCTTTGATAATATAATCATTTGGTGTCAATTTGGGTATCAATGGAAAGGACTTAGAAAGACCTTTCCATCGGTATATGTCACCGCATGTGAAGTGCTCTGGGTTGAGAGTATTTGAGCCTGAAAGTTGACCCGTAATAGTTTTTGCACAGGCGAAATTACCGTCGAGCGTCGTAGCGCGCCGCAGCACTCCGCCGCGCCGCAGCAAGCCGCAACGTGCCACAACGCTTGAAGTTTTGAATTTGGGTCCATAATAGTTTAAAAAAGCATAAGAATTTACTTTTTATGAAATTAAATGAAATCCGCTGTAGCATCATTTCAGGAAAACATATGAAATCAAGAGATAAATTAATTGAACAGTAACTTTCGAAAGTTAAACCCTTGCAGCGCGCCGCTGCGATTGAAACCACTACAGCACACCGTAGCACTCAGCTCTTGGGGTGGTCAAGTCAGAGCACCAAAAAGTGCTGTAGTGCGCCACAGCGCTACAATCCACCGCAGTGCACCGTAGCGCCTACCAGCGCTGCTGCGCGCTCAGCCCGTCACAGCGCCTGGCTCTCGGCCAGAAGGCGCTACAACGCGCCATAGCGCCTAGAACTGTCCGATTCGGTCCAGAACCGGCTGAAATGGTCAAAACTTTACAATTTTCAAATTTTAAGGACCCAATAATACTAGTGGGGCCAAATTATATCAAATTGTATATGAATTTTAAATATGGAAAAATTAGGTTTTGTCTCCCTTTCAAGAAAATAGAACCCTAAATATTGATTTGACCATAATTTGATCAATTAGACTCTAAATCTAGAAATTTAAAGTGCTAACTAGCTTATAATTTTTATGTCAATAGCAATTTAAAATAAAATCTAAGTTCTTGACCCTAGAAAATCATAAATGACCAAAATACCCCTAACTCTAATTAGGTCATAACTTGACTAATTGAAGTCCAATTTGGGTCTACTCATAGTAAAAGTACTCAGTGTAATATAGGAAAGCTATTGCCACTGAGGTTATTAAATTTAGACACTAAATAGAAAAGTTAGCTATTTGACCCCTCTTAACTTAAAAAATTACCAAACTGCCCTTAGAAATTCAAATGGCTATAATCAATTCATTAGATCTCAAAATTTAGTGTTCTTAGACTAAATGGAATCCTTGAATAGTAATCAATAGTAAACTACATAAAAAATTAGAATTCATTAAGTGCAACATACTAAAATGCCCCTTAGGTTAAAAACCATAATTTGGACCTATATGACCCATTTCTCATCCAAATTTGGTGTACTTACTATCTATCTTCATGTTAAATAGTAAGGAATCATTTGGCAATAAGAAATCCTAATTTGGTGCCCTAAATAAAAAATTAAATTTTTGGACCCTTAATTAGGGGCAAAATGGTCATTTTGCCCAAAATTTAGGTTAAGTACCCTTAACCCTTAAAATACCCTTTTTCATCTATAAAATCATTAATAGAACTGAATTAGGATCAATTTAAGTCATAAAATCTCTTAATTGGTTAACTATCTAAAACCCCCCAACTTAGGCTTAAAAATCTCTAAGGAAAAAGGGATTCTTACTTAGCTAAAATCTATCCCTCACTTCCCTGATTAAATAAAATCAGCAAGTATACAAAAATTCAATCAACTCTTAGAAATTCTCTAAGTCTTATGATTAGGAATCCTCACTTCACCTTAGGATCCATTCCTTAAGAATAAGGTTAGTTATTAGGATAGATTTTATTCATTCAATAACAAGGTTATTCAATGAATGAATCCTTGATTTTTATTAGTTTCTAAATTTTCATAATTTCATTTTTGATTAATTTATCTTTCAATCCTACATTAAGAATAGGAGAATCACCCTATTAAGCTTGACTTTGCTTAATAGGATTTGCCTCAATCATTAGTTCACTTAGAACTAAAACCTTAGACACTCAGTCTTTACCTTTGGATTATGTACTTAACTCCAATCTTGTGGTATTAGAATCATAATCCTTAGTTTAGTAGATTTTGATTAGATCTTATTATAAAACGTCTAAATTGATTAATTATGTCGCAATAATTTATTATTTAACTTAGAGTCGATATTGATTTAATCATATTAGGACCTAACTAGTCCTAATATTTTGTAATATAAGGCCGTACTTCTAAGTTACACTCGATAGTAGGAATTGGAGATCCCGAACTTATGTAACTTAAAATAGTTAGAATGGTTTAATTAGATAATAATAGTGTTAACATGTATAGAAGAGTCCCTTACGTACTACTTGATTATTGTAATACGCATTCTTTATATTTTGTGCTTAATCCCTTGGACATGTCCTGTAAGAGAACTTTGTGCATAAAATGAAAACTTAGAATAATTAGGATAACTATTACCTTTGGTTCAGTTATATTCTGGTAGGTTCTAATGCACATTTACCCTAATGGACAGGGGTAATGAGTAATAAGTATGCTAATCATTACTCATTGAGGAGTGTGTGTTAAGCTTAGAACCCGTATAGTCTTGTAGACATGCTTGACTCCTCAGCTATTTCTGGACATGTCCACAAAAACAAAAGTAAAATAACTAAAAGATTATGCATTTGTATTTACTGCTTCTTCAGTTCTGCTATTCTGTTTTGTCTACTCTAGCCTAGAAAGGCTTTGGGAATTTTTGTTTGGGCCCGATTGGCTAATTTCCTGATATGACAGTTATACATACCTGCTTCAGTTTCAGTTTACTATTTATTGTGTTATTAATGCATATTATTTTCAGTCAGCTGTACTTCACTTACCGGCTTATACATATTTATAGGATGCTACATTTTTGCTGCTTACTATATGTACCACTTTTAGACTTAATGTTTTCAATTAGCATATGTCATATAATCATCAACATGTTTAGGATTAGACTTTTCTTTCAAGTATTTTTACTTACTATATTATATATGTATGCCTATTCTTACTTAGTTTGTTTGAGGTGTGCATTTTGCCTCAATTTCTGATTAGTTATAAATGCTGTATTTATAACTTACCCTGCTCTTTGTAAGCCTATTGCTCCTATGCTAGATAGTTATTTTAGTTCTGTACATGTAAATGGTGACATTAATAATTCATATAAAATATTCAACCTAAAATGTACTTAGACAATTGTATAATAAGATTTTCTTTTATTGGTTGGGGCCCTGGCATTGTGAAACTAACAATGTCAGATTTAGATAGGTTTGGGGAGCTGGGTACTGAAGAGGAGGAGCCATTTATTGAAGAGGAACATCAGCTAGGTGATCCAGAAGCTACCTAGTTTTCTTTCTGCATATTGTGAGGATGCGAGACCTTTTATTTTAATCCTTTAAACTATTTATTAAATGCTATAATAATACAGGTACCTTGACTGTGTTTTTCATCACTGTACTTTATACTCTAAGCTATGTGTTGCACTTTTTCCTATTTATTAAAATAATCTCGATGAATATTTGTTTTACTTTAATTCCGCACTCTGATCTGTATTCACTTAGTGACTGAGTTTATGGCATGAATGCAATGGCTTATCTCTTCCTTACTAATGGATTAGGGCTATACCTAATCCAATCTTAAGTAAGGGAATTGTCAAAGTGACACTCCACTCCTTAGTCTAATAATTGTGGACTAAGGGGGGGGGGGTGCCACAGACGTGCTTTCTCCAATGGGGGCTGAACCGATGCTGGCGGAGCTCGGAACTGCGAGGAAACGCTAACCCTAATGGCTAAGGATTGATGAGACAAGGAGGATAATGGCTTATACTGTGGATGAATCCTACAATGCGATTGATCAGACTATCGATACCTCAATATAATGTAATAACAATTCGATCAAAGCAATTAAGTAGAGATATAAATAGAATTAAAAGTAAAAAAGTGAAGGTAAACGGAGGATGGAGGAGTACCTTAGCGAATGGACGAGGATGAAGGGCTCGAAGAGGGTTCAATCAACGACTCCAACAGCTCATAATTTGGGCAAAACCATGAACCCCATGTGTGGCTAGGGCCTTAAGAATCCCAAGGTAGAGTTTGCGAGGCCTAGACGCACCAGATAGGGCCGCAGGGGTGGCAGGGCGACGCGTGGGATGGGGACAGAGATCACTAGGGAGGCGGCCCCCGAGCCGTTCGATCAAACCAATCGATCAGCTCTGATCTTTCATGAGAACAAACTGTGCTGGGTTGACAGCGTGCGCGTAAGCTGACGGTGCGGGAATGGCACCGTTAATAGATAATTATTTAATTATTAAATGTTTAATTTCTAATTAAAACTAATTAATTAATTGACTTTTAGAAAATTTCCAATAAATAACTCCTAGCTAATTGAGGGATGAGGAACTCAACAACGAGATTCGATTTTGGTTTCAATGAGTATTTTATTTTCCCAATTTTTGGGGTATTTAAATATTATTAAAATATTCGACGAATTTTTAACGACTTCTGATTGCCACCAAAATATCACCCCTAGCTAATTTGGGGGAATGAGCACAATGGAGAAGTCCAATTTTTGATGTCAATTTAGATAGGTTAATTTTTAAGGTTTTTGGATTTTCTCAAAATTAGGATTTGGTATATTTGACCTCTAATTTGGACTAGGTCTTAGTGGTACACTCCTAATGGCTTTATTAGCACTTAAGATAAAAAATTAGGACCTGGGTTAGTCCTAATTAACTTGGGTAATAACTTGGGTTATTACAATTATGCTGGGCCCGATTAGCTAATTTTTTGATATGGTAATTGTACATACCTATTTTTATTTTTGCTTACTACTTACTGTTTTAATGATGCATATTATTTCAGCTAACTTTACTTTATTTACCTGCTCACTTATACATACTTATAAGATGCTAGATTTTGTTGCTTACTATATGTACCATGTTCAAATTTACTATTCTAAGCTGGCATATGTCATATGATCATCAATATGCTTAGGATTAGATTTTCTTTTAATACTTTTACTTATTATATTATATGTATGCCTATCCTTGCTTAGTTTTCTTTGAGGTGTGTCTTTTTATCTCAAATTTTATTTAGTTATAAATGTTGTATTTATAACTTATTGTGCTCTTTATATGATTACTGCTCCTAAGCTGGTTAGGATTTTGGATTGTATAAGTAAATGGTGACATCAATAATTTATGAGAAAAATATTCAGCTTAAAAAATACTTAGACAATTGTCTAATAAGATTTTTTTTTGTTAGCTGAGGCCCTGGCATTGTGAAACCGACAACGTCAGATCTGGATAGATTTGAGGAGCTTGTTCCTGAAGAAGAGCCATACCCGAGAGTGGAGGCATATCTAGAGGAGGAGCATCATGAAGGAGCTGAAGCTGCTTGAACTTTTACTTTCTGTGAAGATGAGAGTTTTGCTTTTATTTTATTAAACTATTTAATTAATGTGTAATAATACAAGTACCTTTGATTATGTTTTTCCTTACTGTACTTTTTATTCTAAGCTGTATGTTGCACTCTCTCCATTTATTGTGGTAAATTGGATGTATATTTGTTTTACTTTGCTTCCGCACTTTGATTCTATATTTGCTTAGTGACTGATTATATAGCATGTATACAGTGGCTCATCTCTTCCTTACTAGTGGATTAAGGTTTATATCTAATCTAATGTTAAGTGAGAGATTTGTGAAAGTGAGTCTAATGATATTAAATTAAGGGGTGGGGCACCACAGGTTGGAATCAGAGAATTCCATAAGGTGTCAGATTGGAATTTACATTCCTCTCTACCTAATGGATGAATCTTCTGACGAGACAATCACTAAATAAAAACATTAGAGTTTACATCCAAGATACTAAAATATCATGCTCAGAATAAAGAGGTATAAGAATGAGAAATACATATATAGGTAAAAATAAAATGCTCAAGTATAAAGAATATAGACTAAAGAAAATCAATAAGATATAACTAAACTAATTTAACTTATGGAATCGTTAGACACTCAAGGATGTCATTTTGGTGGTATTACTGGCAATTCGAGGCCATGTGGGAGTATGTCTCCCAGTTCCATTAGAGATACGGGAGATATGTAGAAAGGGTATCGGAGTCAGGCATCCAAGTACTAGACCGACTACTCCAGCACAGCATCTTCAGGGGATTTGACCTCCTAATATTGGCCAAGGAGTTGCGAAAGCGGGTGACCAACGTGTTGGAAGCAATCGATTGTCCAGACAATGTTCAAGTCTCTATAATATCTATCCTCCTTCAGGACCAAGCCTAGGATTGGTGGGTTTTCACCTCATGGGCACTCACCCACAGGCGCAAAGGAATGCAGAGAGAAGCTACCTTCGAAGACTTTTGTTGTGCTTTCACTACAAAATATATTGAGTAAATGTCTTAGAATTTTAGTTCATGCTGTCTATTGTATCTTCCTATTTTATGTATTTCAAATTTAAATGAGTAATGCAAGAATTATCATGTTTTATCTTCTCAAACTCTTAATTGGGCTATCATTTTCTAATAATCAAATTATTATGGAATGAATCCGGGATAGAGCCCTTCACTTGCTGCATTTGGCAGTTCCTCCAGTGAGGTAAACGCCTTGCTAGAAGCAGCTAAAATTATAATGGACTCCCACAATAAGCAAGCCAAAAGGATGTCAAAAGCTTAGGTGTGACAAGCAGAAAGGATGGAGCGGCTATTAACAACCCAAATGAGCCAGAGTTGTTCGAACCCTGAAACCACCCTGGCTAGGCAATACTTGTTCCAACACCATGTTCAATTTGCTGATAGATTGCTTCATAGCTTCTTGTGCCTCAGACCTCTTACCTTCAATGGGAGCCTCTCCGCCAGTGATACCGCCAACTGGATAAAGATGGTGGTAAGGAACCTTACCAGCATTAAATGTCCGGACTCTGAGGTGATCTATCTGACAACTCATCTTCTCCAAGATGAGGCGGAGTATTGGTGGGATAACATCTGCCATACATTGTTCGCTGACATGGAACTGGAAGAAATTTCTTGGGATGAGTTCATTGAAGCCTTTCAAACCCAGTACATCCTCACCTTTGCCAGGCATACCATGGCAGATCAATTCCTCAAACTGTAGCAAGGGAACCGCTCATTTCCGTGTACGAGTTTGAGTTTTGGCGATTATCAAGGTTCACTTCCACCCTTGTCCCCACCGAATTCGGTAGATTCCACCATTTTTGGAGTGGATTACAACCCTCCATCCGAAGGCAGGTTGTCTTCCATTGCTAGACCAACTTTGCAGAACTTTTGGAATCCGCCAAGATGGTGGAACTATATGAAGCATCAGAACCCCATAGATGGGACAACCACATTTCAGCACGAGAACCCTAAGAGAGCTAGGGTGTATCAAATCAAGGCAAAAGCTTTGTTAGCAAATCTCTTCAATGGTTGCACTCATCCCCACCCATACAAATGATACTACCATAGAACTAGAAACTGCTTCAACTTTGGGAGGCTGGGTCATTCTTACTATTGGTGTAATTTCATTGACACCATCGATGGTGACCAGATCGATCACTCCAAATGTCAATGGGTCTTCAATTTATTCCAAAGGCCCGCAGCAGTTCGCCCAGCACTACCAATTCCTCCTTCTAACCAATGGCACGAGATAACCATTGTCCCTCGCCCAGATGCCCTGAAGCCACCTACCCGGCAACCTTATAACAATCAACCTACCAGTCCTGCGCATGTTTATGCTCTCACCCCTACTGAAGCGGTAGAGGATAACAACGTGGTGTCAGTACACGCTCTTGAACCAATCTACCTTTCAGCATTGCTTTCTTGAAGTATCAAGTAAATTATTGCATCTATAATTAGGTACAATATACGTAGATGACAAATCCTGTAACATATTATTTGACACTGGAGCTAGTCACTCTTTCATTTTCAAAAGTTAAACAAAATCTCTCAACTTGCCATTATACCGTCTAGTGAATCCTTTAAGCGTAGAATTACCATCTGGAGCTCAATTACCAACTCATCAATTTTGCAAGATATAAAGCCCTATTGGAGACACAGAATTCAAAGCCAAGCTTTTAGTTTTGCCAATAGCTAATTTTGACATTATTTTGGGAATGAATTTGCTAAGTCAACCTGATGCCACCATCAACTTCCATAAGAAAAATATCACTTTGGGTAATGGTAGAAAAGCCAAGTCATTCATAGGAAACTTTAGTATGAGAGCTTCATTGATCAATGCCATCAAGGCCAAGAGGTTGGTGAGTAAAGATTGCAGTGCCTTCCTAGTGACAATATTATTAGAAAAGAAAGAAGGCATTCACCTTTCTAAGAATTCTATCATTTGTGAATTCACCAATGTATTTCCCAAAGAACTACCCAGTCTTCCACTCACTCAAGAAGTAGAATTTGCAATCGACATCGTCCCAGGAACACAACCAATCTCCAAAGCACCCTATCGAATGGCACCTAAGGAATTACAACAATTAAATAAGTAACTGTAAGAGATATTAGAGAAAGGTCTTATCAGACCTAGTTCTTCCCCATAGAGAGCCCCAGTATTATTTGTCAAGAAGTAGGATGGGTCAATGTAGATGTGCATTGATTATAGAGAACTAAATAAAGTAACCATAAAGAACAAATACCCGCTGCCCTGCATTGATGATTTATTTGATCAATTGATCGAAGAAAAGGTATTCCTAAATATCGATTTGCGATTAGGATACCACTAGCTGTAGGTGAAAGATTCTGATATAGCAAAGATAGCCTTTAGAACTAGGTATGACCATTATGAGTTTTTAGTGATGTCTTTTGGATTGACAAATGCGCCTTCAATCTTCATGGACTTAATGCGGCGTATTTTGAAACCCTACCTTGACAAATTTGTCATCGTTTACATAGATGATATTTTAATATACTCTAAAGCAAAGAAGGAACACGAATGTCATCTTAGGGCAATATTGGAAGAGCTACGAAGCCAACAGTTGTATGCCAAGTACTCGAGGTGCGAGTTTTGGCTTGATTCTGTGGCCTTCTTAGGCTACGTAGTGGATGCACAAGGGATCAGAGTAGATCAGAGCAATGTCAGTGCTATCCAAGAATGGCTGTAACCTAAGTCAGTGATAAATATCAGAAGGTTCTTGGGTTTGGCTAATTATTATAGAGGATTTGTGAAAGGCTTTACTCAAATAGCCTCTCCCCTCACTAAACTCACCCAGAAGGCTGTACCATTCAAATGGTCGCCAGCTTGTGAAGAAGCGTTCCAAGCATTAAAGGATGTGCTTACCTCTGTGTAACAATCCTAGTATTGTTACCCATCGATTAGTAACCTAATTAACTTTAATATTCTTCCATTAGTCTTATAACAGTATTAGGAACCCCCATTTTAATTTTCATACGACTTGGAGATCATTTGGCAATATTCAATATTTCCTAGTTTTCTGATAATTCTGAGAATGCCTAATTTATTTAGACCTCAGAATCAAAAATAGAGTCTGCCATTGGACTCACCACACCCAAATTAGCTAGGGGTGGTATTTTAAAAGTGTTTAGAAGTCATCGAATTTTCTCCGAATATTTTAATAATATTTAAATACTTAGAAAATTAAGATAATTAAATTGACCTCCGATCTAAAATCCTATTGCATTTTTGAGTTCTTCACCCCTCAATTTGGTAGGGGTGAATTTTTGAGATTTTTTGGAGTGCATTTGGTTATTTAATTTTGAGTAATAAAATATGTATTATTAATTATTTAAATAAAGTATCTAAATTAAATAATGTACATTAATTATAATTTTTTAACAACTAAATTTTGGACCGCATGGATTCCGTGCATGAGTCCAATGCACAGGATAGCCGCACGACTTCATCGTGGTCGTTGCGCCTTTTCGATGGAAGATCGAGCGGTCCAAAAGCGACTTGGCCCGATCAAGTCGACCCAACATTTTGATCTCTCGATCGATTGAACGACTGAGATTGGTTCCCTATACGTCTCGTCTAGCTCGGCCACGACCTCCTTAGCGACTGACAGTCATAGCATGATCCGTCAATCCAGACCCTGCCAGCCTACACTAGACCCCGCATTCTATTCCTCATTTGGGACTCTTACTTGGAGCTGGGAGCTGCGGAGCCGACGTCAAGAGCTTGCCGAAGTTCACCGTGACCAAGACCTTTGAAGCTATCCAGGTACCGATCCCTCACTCTTCTCTTAACATTAATTGTGCCTATGCTTATTTCGAGTGGAGATCAATCGATCCAAGCTTTGATCAGGCTCCATCGAGTTAGATCGAGTCCGAATGGATCGAACCATCCACAGTGGGTTCTAGAGTTCCGATGGTGAAACCTAAATCATCACTCCATCTCTGTTCCAGTCGACCTCACTTATCAATATCAAGTCCATTAGGTCGGCCATGGAGTGGACTTCATACCGGTGTGCGGATGATTTTGTAAGACCCCCGGGTTCGACCGGGAGGTCCAAACCTAGGGCGTCTCTCACAGAACCCTATCGGGATGAAGCGGTCTGCATCGTGCGTGCTGTAGTCCAAGTCTTCTTTCTAGACCAGGCCGGTCTATCCTGATTCGACCGCTGCTATTTTCTCGTGTTACGAGAAAGACGTGTGTCGACTGGTGGAGGCACCGCGTCATCCCGTGGTTTTTAGGGTAGCACTAATTTCAGTGCTGCTCCATCTTTTGTGTCATCGCCAGCCGTTAGGTCCCGTAATCCGCGCCTCTAAATTTCTGTGCCATTCTTAATTTCTGTGTTTATTTTGTTAATTATTAGTAGTTAATTATTTAATAATTAATTAAATGCAAAATTTCATTTTATAATAACTTTAAATATAATCATCCAATATATGCGATATTATATATCGTTTTGATCGCAAAAATGCGTATATTAATAATATGCAATTTAATTTCTATTTTGATGAATTTTTTAATTAGCCATTATTTTAGATTAATTAATTAATTGTAAATTAATGTCATCATTTCATATGACCTAATTTGATCATTTAATGTCCAAATTAAATGATCAAATAGTCCATTTCACTAACAAAAATATGAGGAACAATAATATGAAATCAAATTTAATATTTGAACCATAAATTTTTTTAATCATTTTTTAACCCTAATTAGTAGTCCTAAAAATCCTAATTTTCTAATATTGTCCAAAATTGACCTACTTAGTGTCATTCTTCTCCTTATACTTATAAGAATTACAAATTTATATATATCATTCTTATTGGACAATAATTGATGATTATAGGTTCTTAGCTCTTTAATTAGTGTTAATGTGATAATTTCTAATTTCTTAAATTTCATATTTTAGGTATTTATGACCTTAGGATATCTAACTTGCCACATTATTTTCTTCTCATGTCAATTTCAATTACTTAGATACCTGATCAATTGTAAAATGCTCAATTCACCTTTCAACATTAAGATAGAAGCTATAGGATCAATTTATAACTTGAATTATAAATGATTCATAGAACTACTCATTACATCCATTAAGTGTAGTTAACCTTAATGCTTATGTAGTTGTAGATTATGAATAAATTAGGACTAGCTTTAAGTGACTATACCAGAGTTTAGTTCACTTCATCTTAAATCTTTAGTCCTCACTTAAGTTCTATAAGAACTAGTAATAGGAGTCCTAAATTCATTTAGGATAGTTTAGGAATCCTATTGATTTCCTTAACCTTTAATTTTTAGAAGACATAGAACTTGTAATTCATCATTCCTTTATTCCTTTGCTTTAAACCTTTTATTTTTACCTTAAACTAACTAGATATGTTTTTGATTGGATATATCCTTCTAACTACAACTTAGCTAGAGAACTTTAATGATTTGAACCTTAACTTCCATTTCCTTTAAATATAATAATTTCATAACCTCATCCTTCCCTTCTAGTTTCCTAAGCTTAGATTTAGTTAACCTATTTAAATCTTATCGTTTATGATAACGATAGGATTAGTTTTATTTTAGTATTATTATACTTAAAAGCTATTTTGTCTTCTTATAAAATGATATGAAACTATTAATTTAAAAACCTTAATTAATACTATTATTCATAATTAACTTGAGATCACTATCTCAAAGATCAATTGGAAGGTCAATTAGCTCCAATTATAAAGTAAATTAGTTAAAGTAGATAACTTTGGATATCACTTAGTTGTAATTATTGAATTTGTATGAATGCTTGCTTAGCCTTGAGCCTTATTCATTTGAATCATTCATATAAGATATTGTGCATGAATAAAATTTTCACATTAAAAATTATAAGAGTTTACATTGTTGGTTAAGCCAAGGGCAAGCTAATTAAGAGTAATAAAGATACCTCACATTCTTAGAGGGTGAATGTGAGTATTATTTTGTTTTGTCCCCACTTTTCTTTATTTGTTAAACAGACGTGTTTAACTCCTCGCTTCATTCTGTATTTGTCCGTAGAATGAATACTTTCATAAATAATTTTAACTAAAAATTATGTGAGATCTTCTATAATCTTATTGATTGTGAAGACACATCATAGCTTTAAGCTATGTGAATCTTAGACAAATAGTCTAAAATCTTCTTTCAATTACCATACTTTGCACTTTCCATGTTCTTAGTATTGTACTTTACTTGTTTACAATTTACTTAGATTGCATTGAATGTTGTTATAATAATATTTAAATGCTTAAATGTCTTCTTTTTTTTATTTAGCATAAGTTCATTGAACATATACATGCTTTATTTAATTTATTTTTATATGCACTTTAGTACTTTTCTAGCATATCTAGGATGTTTTTACCCTTATTTTACTTGCAGGCTAGAATGTCTATTATGTGAGTGTTCTTACTCACTTTACTCTTCCTTTCTTTTCCTTACTTCCCTTTTCCATACTTATATGCTTTCATTTTTCTTACACCCTTGCTTATGCTTGTATTGTAACTAGTTGTGATATCCAAAATGAACAATAAAATGTTTAGCCTAATCTTAATTTGTACTTAGACTGTTTAGTCTAATCAAAATTTCTTTTTTTTGGCTTTGCCCTATCATATTTAAATGCTAAAATATGATTGATCTGGAGCACTTGGAGGCTAGTGGAGCTGGACCAAGCGTTTAAAAAAATAAAACTGCTTCCGCTAATTTATTATCACTTGTTTGTTTTGTATTAGATGTGAGGGAAAGACTTTTGTTTCTTTACTTCCTATTTTGTTTAATATGGATTATAATTACTAGAGTCATTTGTCTTGTATTTATTATGCTTGTGTTGGAATTTACATCTTTACTTAAATGTTTAATTTGGGATGAATGGATATATGAACGGATACTTAATAAAAATCTAGTTGCATACTTAATTGGAAATTAGTTGTTAATTTCTCTTTTTTTTTTACTTATGTAAATGATGTAGGAAGTCTGTTTCCTAGGATAAAAAATTGCTTTATATGTTTTTATCACTTATAATTTTGAATAGGATGTTTAGACTTTAATTATCCATGAATGTGATGATTGTAAATGATATAGGATATGTGAATCTTAGGATCATAAATTACTTCACATGCTTTTGTCCCTTATAATCTTGAAGAGGAAGTGTAGATCTTACATACACATAATTGTGATGAATGTAAATATCTAAAGTTCATTTATGTTGAATTCATCCTAATGTATAATTGCTTAGGAAAGATTCCATAAATGAATTGAATTGTACATATATCTCATAATGTATACTCATATTGTAAGTGCACATTATTAGCATCTTTGTATATAGAAAAATTGCAAGTACTTAAATCATATACATTAGAATTTGTATACTTCATAAGTATCCCATGCATTGTTCCATAAATATTTTCCCATTTTAACTTAAGACCCTCTTCTAAATCCTTGGCCAAACATAGCATTTAATTTGGGTTAGTTTCCTTGTAATCTAGTATTAAGTGTTGTGGTGACGTATTAATGTTGAGTTTAATTACTACTCAATATTGGGGTCGTCATAGTTGGTATTAGAGCCAAGTTGAGAACTTTAACTTAAGAATATATCCATTTATCCAAAAGCAAACAACACTAAATAGTAAATATAATCAAATGATATATTAGGATAGTAAATGCCTTACTAATTTAATAATTGTTTTAAATTTCTAACTTAAATCTTAATCAAACTTTCAAATGGCAGACTCTAAGACTGAACTATGATACTTTACTGGATTGTTCTTCCATTATTGGGAGTATGATCATTGGTACGGTTTGATATTTGGTTGTGTCAACTATGGAGTATTTGCAATTGGAGAAGATGTTTTGAACAAAATTTTGAGGTTTTGTGTGTTTTAAGGTGACTGTCTCCCATAGCTAGCAAGGGAATGGATCTTCCATGTTGCCACAGTATTTGAAGCCATAATTTTCCCCGATCACCTACGCCTCCCAATTTTGGATGAACTCTTCGATGACTATGCCATGGATTGGTGGTGTTGTGCTCATGAAGTACTAATTTGTGGGAGTAGACGTCTCCACTGTGCTCCTACCTATGAAGACTTTGAATTTATATTTTATGCAAATTTTGTGACTAGTAGTACTAGTTTCTTTTTTTATTAGTAGCTTCTTGTAATTAGCTTCTACTTTACTTATGCTCTTTCTTCTTTCCTCCAAAGTTGTATCTCTTAAATATTTCAAGTTTAATGAGAATTTCTTTTCCTATCTCCTTCTATTTTTGAATTATGTTTTCTTTCCTTTTTTTAGAATGAATCCCGATTCAAATATCCCTGTTGAACCTATAGTGGAGGAACCTACTTCCCTTGACTTCCCATACTAATCAGATGTAGAATCTATTATATTTGATGCGAGTAATAATTGAAGCACAAACTTGTGCTGCTGAAAGGATGGCCTCATCTTGTAATCCTTCTCAACCTTCCCCTGCTCCATCTCAGTATTATCCAAATCCCCCTCAAGCTTCTACTCAAATTATTCCTGAAATTCCTTTGGCTCCACTACCATCTACTAGTCCTGTGGTAGATGCCTAACTCCTAACCTTTTCTTCATCTGAATCCTTTGACATTCAATAGCTATGTTTCTCACTTTGAAGCCATTGACTGGTTAAAGGCTACATAGAAAACTTTAGCCAGTATAAAGTGTTCTGAAAGTGAGTGCCTTCATCTTGCTACTTACCTATTCTATGGTGAAGCATAGTATTGGTGGGATGGTGAGTTAAAGATCCATTTTTTAAGTGTTCAGCTGGAAGATATCTTGTGGAATGAATTTGAGCAAGTTTTTTGTGGGAAATTCATTCCTCCATCTACCCAAACCATAATTGAGAATGACTTCATTCAATTTACTCAAGGAAGCTGTTCTGCACATGATTATGAGATGGAATTCTGTAAACTTTCCCATTTTGCTCCTAATCTAGTCCACATTGATGTGGTAAGCTGTACTAGATTTCTTTATGGTTTAAAAGATTCCATCAAGAGTCATTTGATGTCTCGACATCATGATGTCTTTCCTAAGCTTCTTGAAGGTGCTCGTATGTTTGAGTACCATCAAGCTCAAATGGAATTGAAGAAGCATTCCCATATCCAACCCTCTAAATCTAAACCTTTCAAGAGGAATCATCCCCATGGTCCTAAGGCCTTCCAGCTTACCTCTGGGAAAAAATCCTAATCATAATCCAAGGAAAAATCAGTAAGGAAGATCAGGTGTTAGATGTAACCGACCGCATCCATATGGGAAGTGCTACCACACTGGTGGTAGATGTTACATTTGTGGCAGAACCCATCATCGCCACTGGGATTGTCGTGCCAATTGGACGGTGGATAAAATGAAGATCAATCGTCAACCTTCTGTGCAAAATCCTACTCCTCTTAACTCCCAAACACCAGCACTTGCCTTAATGCCTCCTCCTTCTGGTGGAAGTGCACTAATCAAAAGGGTATACCTCCGTCTCCTTTCAAGCAAGGCCACTACAATAGAAAGAATAAGGGAAAGTCTGTTGCTCAATCTTTTGTGGTACCAATAGTTTATGCTTTGTCTCCTTTAGTTGCCCAAGAAGACAACAACGTTGTTACTAGTACGTTCTATGTTTAAATTCCTATTTTCTATCTTTTATTTCTTCTACATTTTATTTTCAATATTTTTTGTTTTAATTTTCATTAGTTGTAATTAGAATTTATTTTCCCTGCTATAGGAACTCTAATTATTAAGAATCAGTTATGTGACACACTCTTTGACACTAGTGCTAGTCATTCTTTTATGTTTGTGAGTTGTGCCTCTTCTCTTAACCTTCAAAATTTCAACCTAGGCAATCCCTTGGTAGTGCAAATTTCATCAGTGTTGAAATGTGTACTAGTGAGTTCTGTTTGGTAGACATCCCAATCAGTAACTAATTCTTTCAATCCAAACTTATCGTTATGTCAATTACAAATTTCAACATAATTTATGGTATGGATTGGCTAAGTAAGTTTAATGCCATTATAGATTGCTTTTGTAACGAGTTTCGCTTAAGGTTGGAAAAAAACCTGAAGTTTTCGTAGGAAAGCTTGGCTTGACTGCATCCTTAATCAATACAATTGAAGTAAAGCGCCTGATTAGTAAAGGTTGTTATGAAATCTTAGTAACTTTAATCTGTGAGGAAAATCAAGTTAGTAGTCCAGAAAAGACTATCATCATTAGAGAGTTTCTGGATATGTTCCCTGAAGACTTGCCTAGACTACCTCCTTTGCGTAAGGTAGGGTTTTCTATTGAACAAATTCTTGGGACTCAACCTAAATCTAAGGCTCCGTATAGAATTGCACCGAAAGAATTGCAAGAGCTTAGAGAGCAGTTGCAAGAGTTGTTAGACAAAGGATTCGTTCGCCCTAGTATGAACTTTGGGGAGCTCCTATCCTATTCATCAAGAATAAGGATGGTTCGATGCAGATGTGTATAGACTACCGTGAGCTTAACAAAGTGACTATGACGAACAAGTATCCTCTTCCTAGGATCGATGATTTGTTTAATCAGCTTGCTAGAGAAAAGATCTTCTCAAAGATTGATTTAAGATTAGGTTACTACCAAATTTGAGTCAAGGATGAAGATGTATCTAAAACTGCATTCAGGACCTGTTATGGGCATTTTGAGTTTCTAGTGATGTCTTTTGGACTAACAAATGCTCCTTCCATTTTCATGGACTTGATGCAGCATATCCTTAAGCCGTATCTTGATGAGTTTGTCATCATTTTCATCGACAACATCCTAATCTATTTGAAGTTAGATGCTGATCATGAAGAGCATCTGTGTGGCATTATTGAGTTGTAAAGAGAGAACAAGCTATTCGCTAAGTTTTCTCAGTGCAAGTTTTGGCTCAAGTCCGTGGCATTTCTGGGTCACGTGATTGATGCTAAAAGCTTAGAGTAAATCAAAAGAAAATCCAAATTGTTCAACAGAAGGTTCAACCTAAATCTATAACAGAGGTTTGCAGTTTCCTAGAACTTGCTGGCTATTATAGAAGGTTTGTTCCTGGGCTTTCTCTAATCGCTTTGTCGTTAACTCAGTTAATTAGAAAGGAAGTTCCATTCATCTAGAGCACAGCCAGTGAAGAATCTTTTTAGAAGTTGAAACAGTTATTGACTTCTGCTCCTGTTCAAGTACTACCTCATGAGGATAAAGATTTTTAGGTTTATACTGATGCCTCTAAGGTAGGGCTTGGTTGTGTTCTGATGCAAGATCATCATGTAATATCCTATGCCTTTAGATAGCTTAAACCTAATAAAAAGAATTATCCTGTGCATGATGTTAAACTTGCAGGGGTAGCTTTTGCTCTTAAGATCTGGAGACACTACCTATATAGAGTTTAGCGTGAGATGTTTACTGATCATCAAAGTTTAAAGTACATCTTCACTCAGAAAGAGCTTAAATGCCATCAGCATAGGTGGCTAGAGTTACTTTGCAACTACGACTTGGAAATTCAGTACTATCCGGGTAAAGCTAATGTAGTAGCTGATGCCCTGAGTCATAAAGTAACTTTATCTTCCTTTTGTTGCAACAAATCTTTGATCAAAGATTTTGTTAGATTGGATCTTGAGTTGATCAGTTCTGATGATTTGGGCACTCTACTATTTATTATTCAGTCAAATGATTCTCTAGGTATAAGATTATTGAAGCTCAGAAGAAAGATGTGAGTTATTCTGTATTAGTTTCCAATATTGCTAGTGGAAAGAGGTCCGAATTACATCTTGATGCTGAAGGTGTGATTTTTTAGAAGACTAGGTTTAAGATTCCTAAGAGCCTACAATTGCAAATACTGTCAGAAGCCCAAAACTCTGGTTATAATATTCATCCCAAGAGTAGTAAGATATATCAGGATGTAAAGAAATTATTCTGGTGGTCTGGCATGAAGAGAGATATTGCAATTTTCATTTTTAAGTGCCATTCTTGTTCGTTAGTTAAAACGAAACATCAGAAGCCTAGTGAACTTCTCAAACCCTAGACATTCCTGAATGGAAATGGTCTGATATCTCCATGGACTTCATTGTGGGACTACCTAAGCATAGATCTGGTTCTAACTCAATTTGGGTGATAGTTGATAGACTCACAAAGTTAGTTTACTTCCTTTGAATTCATTAGACAGATCTTATGGAGAAGTTAGCTAAGCTTTACCTTAAGGAAATCGTTCCTTTGCACGGTACGTCAAAATTTATAGTTTTTGATAGAGATAGTAGATTTACTTCTAGATTTTGGTTTGCTGTTCAGTGAGACTTGGGGACGAATTTAGCCTTGAGTACTATTTTTCATCCCCAGACTGATGGTGAAACTGAGAGGATTAATTAGATCTTAGAAGATCTTGTGCATCTTTGTGCTCTTGATTTCGGCGGATCGTGGGAAGATCATCTTGCCTTAGTTGAGTTGCCTACAATAATAATTTCCAGTCTAGCATTGGAATGACTCTTTATGAAGCTCTTTATGGTAGGAGGTGTACAACTCCTATTGCTTGGACTGAAGTAGAAGGCTCTCAGCTTTATGGTTCTGAATTGATCAAGGAGACTACTAGAAAAGTTCTTCTAATTAAGCACAATATGATGATAGCTCAGGATCGACAGAAAAAGTATTATGATGCTCGTCATCATTTGTTAGAATTTCAAGTTGGAGATCGTGCGTATTTGAAAGTAAGTTTGATGCGTGGTGTGGAAAGATTCGGTGTGTCTGGAAAGCTGAGTCCAAGGTATTTAGGACCCTTTGAAGTGATTAAAAAAGTTGGAACCTCTGCATATAGGTTGGAGTTACATGATGACTTCTCAATCGTTCATAATGTTTTTCACGTCTTATCATTAAGAAGGTGTTTGTTAGATCCTAATCAGCAAGTTCATATTCCAGCAATCGAATTGCCACATAATCTAACTTTCGTCGTAAAACCTATTGCGATTCTAGGGCAGGATCTTAAGAAGTTAAGAAACCGTATCATTCCTATGATCAAAGTCCACTGGTAGAATCATCCAGCTGGAGAAGCCACATGGGAGAAAGAAGAGGACATACAAAAGAAGTTTCCATAATTCTTTTCTTAATCAGGTAGTTTAGTTCTTTCATTTTCATTATTATTTCCTTAGATTCCCTTCGTGTATTTTCAATTTTAATTTTCTTTGTTGTGTGTCGTGGGCGACATTCTTTTTAAGGAGAGGAGTCTATAACAACTCTAGTGTTGTTACCCATCAATTAGTAACCTAATTGACTCTAATCTTTTTCCATTAGTCTTATAATAGTATTAGGATCCTCCATTTCAATTTTCATGCGACTTGGAGATCATTTGACAATTTCCAATATTTCATGTTTTTCTGATAATTTTGAGAATGCTAAATTTAATTAGACCTCATAATAAAAAATGGAGTCTGCCATTGGACTCACCACACCAAAATTAGCTAGAGGTGGTTGATGCAGGGCATCAACGAAATCATCATCGATGTGCTAGATCATAAATTAGTTTAATGTACTATGTTTTATTTTTCTATTTTTAAGTTCTATGGGCTTTTCTATTATTCCATAAATGGGCCTTCATTCTAGCCCATATATTGTCATGTGAGTTTTTTATGTAAAAGGATAATTTAGTCCTTCATGAGAGAGTTGGTTTATAGTTTATTTGATCATTTGTGTGAAAGGACATTTTAGTCTTTCATGAGAGAGTAAGTATATAGTTTTTTTGGTCTTTTAGAGGAAAGGACACTTTATTCCTTCATGAGAGGTTGGTTAAGGGTTCTTATGATTATTTGGTATATATTTTATGGCTATAAATTGGCCACCCTCACATGTATTATGGCATTGCAAGTGATATAAAAAATAATCTCTTCTTCTTTGTGTTATGTGAGCTTCATTCTTAAGAGAAGGACTTATTGAGGTGTGGTTTGCAATTCCTGGAGAAGGACTTCTAAGGAAAGAAAGTTCGATCTGTGGCCAAAGACTGCTCGTAGAAGTTAATCTTCTTTATCGTAAGCGGCATATTTTGTAATAAGGCTCCCGTAAGAGCTTCTTCATTTATTTTTATTTTCTTTTTTCCTACCTTACAAGTGTGCTCATTTAATCCTAGCTCTCATTAGTTGTGAACACTTATAACACTTCTCTTTATTCTCTCAACAAGTGACTCGCATATCTTCTAGTAACTTAAATATGCAAGGTTAATTTTGTTAATTAATTAGTGGATTTGATTATGTTACATGTCATCATCCCCATCCTACATCAGATTGGTATCAGAGCAATTTATCCTCATATATAGTCCTATATTTCTATATTAATTCATAATAATTTTTATTTAAGTAAATATTAAAGGTTTCTTAGTTTGATTAAAATTTAGTAGGATTATAATTTATATCATCCTTAGCCACCAAAAAAAAAACAAAGAAACATAAAAAAAAGTTGATAACAATAATAATAAAAAATTTCTTTTTTTTTCTTACTTTTAATTTATTCACATCAGCCTCATTAAAATTATTGAAAAAAAAGTTTCTTATATTTATTATTTTAAATCTAGTTTTTGGGTAATCGACAAGAGATTTATAATTTCATAGCTGGTTATTTCATCATCTACTCGAATAGCTATGACTACTCGTAGTAGTCACCCATATCAAAATCAAATGCTCGGTCATAGATGTGAGAATGCTATTCTTAATCTGCAAGAGCAGCTCGATGATTTAACTTTTCTTTATCAACAATCTTGTAGAGAGTTCAGAGGAAGATTGGAGGCCTTAGAAAATAAAAATAAGAACAACATAATTCATGAACCTAACCCAACACCAGATGCCCCACTAGAAAATATTGAGCGAAATACACGTTATGACCCACACACAAATTCTTCTCCACTTTTGATTAGAATACAAAGAAATAGGACATTTCCACAGAATGATTTATTTGAATATCCTGAGGAAGAAGATGTTCCATTTCAAACTCTTCGTAGAGCTAATGCACCTTTGGGTCGACTAGGAGGTTTCAAACAAAACCAAAATCATCTACAATTTGAAGAACCTTATCGAGGTTATGATCAACTTTACGTCACCACAAGGCGCATTAAACATGACCAAGATATAGACATTACTAGAAAGGTTAGAGTAGATCCTCCAACCTTTGATGGGCATCTTGATTCTAAATTTTTTTTTGATTGGCTTGTAGAAATGGATCAGTATTTTGATTGGATGGCAATGTCTGGAAATCATTATGTTAGATTTGCTAGTATGAAACTTGTTGGTTATGCTAAAACTTACTGGGTAAATTTAGAATGACAACAACAACGGTCAGGCCAATTATTTGTAAGATCTTGGGAAGAAATGAAAGAGATGCTCAAGCAAAAATATCTTCCTTCAACATTTCAAGACTAGCTTTTAGATGAACTCATAGCACTTAGGCAAAGAACTATGAGTATTGCAGATTATATGACTCGCCTTGATGAATTATTAATTCGTTGTGATATTATTAAAGATTCTAGAGCAACTATAGCTAGGTTTCGAGCTGGATTAAGACCTGGCATTCATCGAGAGATGTTGACTTGAGAGGTGTATACACTTGATGAAGAAATTCAATGAGCACTCCAAATAGAACAATATTTAAGGCCAATTTTTCAATGCAAATTTAACAATGTGCAAGGTGCACCTCTTAAGCCAAATCAACCACCACCATCTATTCCTAAAGTACCAAATGATCAAAGAGTAAAACCCATATCTAGAAATTCAAATGTTAAATCAAACATCACATGCTTTACTTGTGGAAAGATGGGACATTAAACAAATAATTGTCCACATAGGAATCTTCATGTATATTCCATCGATCCAGAATTACAAGATGATCATCAAGGTAATGATGTTGAGTGTGTTCCATGTGAAGATGCTAGTGATACTGATGATGCTTTAATTAATCCACATTTAATAGTAGTTCATTATGTCTTAACTACCCCCAAACCAATACAAATTGGAAACGAACAAATATCTTTCACACTTACTTTAAAAGTGGAGATAAGTCTTGTAAACTTATAATTGATAGTGGTAGCTGCATGAATATTATCTCAGCTAGTGCATTAGTAAGAATGAAACTAAGCCTGCAGCCTCATCCACAACCATATAAGGTTGCATGGGTAGATAAGACTAATATCTCTATTACCCAAAGATGTCTTGTTCCCCTCAACTTAGCAACTTATTCTGATCGCATTTGGTGTGATGTTCTCCTTATGGATGTTGCACATGTACTTTTAGGGAGACCTTGGCTATATGACTTGATGTTACTCACTTTGGATGGGCTAATACTTACATCTTTATGTTTGGTGGAAATAAAATTATCTTAAAGCCGACAAAGCTAAAGGAACTTTTGATTGAGAATCCAAAAGACTCTTCTTCACCAATAGAGAAGTGACCTTTAATTATAATTAGTAGGCTAGAGTTTGAGTATTCTAGTGAAAATAATATTGTCTATGCTCTTATTGTTATGGAATCTTTAAAAGGGAATGAAAATTCAACCCAATCCTATGTAGTCACTCAACTCTTGACTAAATTTCAAGACTTGTGTCCTGAAGAACTTCCTAGTGAACTACCCCCATTAAGAAACATACAACATGCTATCAATTTGGTACCTGGATCTACCTTGCCCAACTTGCCACACTATCGAATGAATTCAATTATGCATGCTGAACTTAAGCGCCAAGTTGATGATTTATTACACAAAGGATTCATACATGAGAGCTTGTCTCCTTGTGCTGTTCCAGCACTTCTTACACCTAAGAAAGATGGAACTTAGCACATGTGTATTGAAAGTAGGGCAATTAATAAGATCACCATTAAGTATCAATTTCCTATTCCAAGGTTGGATGACATGCTTGATATGATGGCTGGATCTGTAATATTCTCAAAGATTGATCTTCGAAGTGGATATCATCAAATTAGAATGTGTGATGGTGATGAATGGAAGGCTGCTTTTAAAACACAAAATTGCCTTTATGAATGGTTAGTTATGCCTTTTGGTTTAACTAATGCTCCTAGTATATTTATGCGCATTATGACACATATACTTCAACCTTATATTGGGGTCTTTTTAGTTGTGTATTTTGATGATATTTTAATATTTAGCAAGACCCAAGAAGAGCATATAAGTCATTTAAGAAAAGTATTTGAAACACTTTGTCGAGAATAATTTTATATTCATATGAAGAAATGCTCTTTCATGACTTCATCTGTAATATTCTTAGAATTTGTTGTTTCAAACCATGGAGTCTCAGCTGATCTTAAAAAGATAAAAGTAATTAAAGAATGGACTACACCAAGATCCATTCATGATGTTAAGATTTTTCATGGGTTGGCCACATTTTATAGAAAGTTCATTCTTGGGTTCAGTACCATCATGGCACCTATCACTCAATGCCTAAAAAAAGGTGATTTTAAATGGACTCCTGTAGCCACCAAAGAGCATCTAACAAGTTCACCAATATTGAAGTTGCCAGACTTTGATAAAGTTTTTGAAGTTTCATGTGATGCTTTTGGGGTAGGAATAGGTGGAGTGCTTAAGCAAGAAAGCCATCCGATAGCCTTTTTTAGTGGGAAGGTAAATGATGCCCGCCAAAAATATTCCACATATGATCGTGATTTTTATGTAGTTGTTCAAACTCTACTGTACTGGCGACATTATCTTTTATCTCGTGAATTTTTTCTCTACTCTGATCACGAAGCCCTTAAATACTTAAACTCTCAAAAAAAGTTAAGTGCTCGTCATGCTAAATGGGTTCAATATTTACAGGAATACACTTTTGTTTTAAAGCATAAGGCCGGTATTGAGAATAAAGTCACAGATGCTTTAAGTCGCATGTTTCTCCTTTTACATACAATGAAAGTAAAAGTAATTGGGTTTGATAAAATAATTTTTGATTACTCTACATGCAAAGATTTTGGTCAAATTTATTCTTCATTATCTGAAAAGGGGCGAGTTGTTGATTCAAATTACTAATTTCAAGATGGATATCTTTTTTATGGCACATGCCTTTGTATTCCTGATTCTTCTCTTCATATTTTTCTCATTAACGAGTTACATGTAGGAGGAATTACCGGACATTTTGGGCATGACAAAACTATTGCAATGATTCAAGATCGATTTTATTGGCCTAGTTTAAAGAGAGATGTTGCTCGTATAGTTTCTCAATGTCGTGTATGCCTAGAATAATTCTGTACTCTATACTCCTCTTCGTATTCCTCATAAACCTTGGGAAGACATAAGTATAGATTTTATACAAGGATTACCTCGTACAACATGACACTACGACTCTATTCTTGTAGTTGTTGATCGATTTTCTAAGATGGCACACTTTATTCCATGCTATAAAACTTTCGATGCATCTCATGTTGCGACATTATTTTTTGTGAAGTAGTCAAGTTACATGGTTTGCCTAAAACAATTGTGTCTGATCGAGATGTATGCTTTATGAGTTATTTTTGGAAGACTCTTTAGAAGAAACTAGGCACAAAACTTCATTTTTCGACAGCATATCATCCGCAGATAGATGGTCAAACAGAAGTGGTAAATAGAAACTTAGGAGATCTTCTTAAATGCTTAATCTCAATCCATTCTGCTAGCTGGGATCTTATATTACCCACTGCTGAGTTTACTTATAATAATTCAATTAATAGATCTACTGGTAAAAGTCCTTTTCAAATTATAACTTGTTATGAGCCACGAAAACCAATCGATTTAATTGATTTTCCCATAACATATAGAGCTAGTGAGTTTGCATCATCATTTTCTCAAAGCATGCATGATCTCCACCAAGAAATTGAACAGTTTTTAACCATTACATCCAATAAGTATAAAATTAATGCAGATAAGCGAAGAAAAACTGTTGAATTTCAAGAAGGTGACAAGGTGCTAATAAGGATGAGATCTGAGAGGTTTCCAATAGGAACATTCAAAATGCTGAATGCTAGGCGAGCAGGACCTTTTAAGATATTAAGGAAAGTCAATGAAAATGCTTATGAAGTTGATCTTCCGTATGATGCTGGAATATCTCCAGTTTTCAATGTAGTAGACCTTACATTCTACCATAATTATGCTTCTTCCGATATATTGGATGCTTCTACTGTATTACTAACATGTAGGAACCACAAAATAAAGAACCAGTATTACCATTGCCACTACTGACTCATCGCCTCTATTCTCATCATTCGTCCCAACTACTTGATGATCAAATAATTGCTAGTACTAATGGTGGGTGTAACAACCCAAGGTTGTTACCTAGCTTAGTTTAAGTATAATCATATCTCAATTATAATTATATTAAGTTCATATAGTCATTAGAACCAAACCTTGAAGGTTTAGAATAATTCAGAGCTCAATCAATTAACTTGGAATATTTTAATATTTAATTAATTAGAAAATTGAGGTATTTATTTTGACCTTGAAATCAAAACTTGACTTCATCGTTGCGATCGTCACCCCCAAACTAGCTAGGGGTGATGTTTTGGATACAATTGGAAGTCGTCGGATTTTCGTGAATATTTTAATATAATTAAATGCGCCAAAAAATAGAATAATTATAAAATCATCAAAATCAAAATCTGACTTCGCCGTTGAATTCCTCACCCCCAAATTAGCTAGGGTTGAATTTTTGGGATTTTTCAGAGCGCATTTCAAAATTCTGAATTTTCTTAAGGGAAATAAATAAGTGATTATCTAGTCCTTAAATTGCATTTTCTCCCACTCTCTCTCTCCTAGCTAGCATCCCATTTGGCTAGCCATCCCCTTTATTTGTCTGGCCCCTTGCTCCCCATCCTCTCCCCCATACTTGATGGGAGAGAGCTTGCCTCTTAGCTCCCTAGCCTCCCTAGCTCATGATGAAGCCTCTCTTCCTCTAATCCTTTAAAAGAGAAGCACAACCCCTTCTTCTTTTCTTGCTAAAGCATTCTTCTCTTCCTTCATTTTTGTATCTTGAGCTAAAGAAGGAGCTCTCCTCCCCTAAGGTTTTGAAGAAAGTAAAGGTCCTCTTCTTCCTCTCCTTACCAGGCTAAGGTACCCATTTGTTTCTCTCCTTATCTCCTTCATGTTACTACAATGCTTGAATATATCTCTAGAAGTCTATAAACATGTATGAAAGCCTTTAAGGCTCATTGAGGTAGCTCATTTATTTGAAAAATATATGCTCTATTTTCATCCATTTTGTATACCTTGTCCTTTATCCACATTTTTTGTATAGTTAGGATGCACAACTTGTGCCAATTTTGGTGTCAATGGAAAGGTATCAGAAAGACCTTTCCATTGATATATAGCATTGCTCATGAAATGCTCTGGATTGGGAGTATTTGAGCTCGAAAGTAGGCCTCTTAAGTTTCATCTCGGCAAAAAATACCGTCTGGCGTTGCAGCGCCCAAGATTGCAAAATCGACCGCTACAGCGTGCCATAGCAAGCTGCCACGGGCGGTAGCGGTATTTGACAGAAACCATATAAAATTAATTATTAAATAGTAAATCGCAAGTTGGGCCGCTGCAGCGCGCTGGAGCTGGATGTAGCGGAACTTCGGGGAGACTTTAGGAAATTTCAAAAATAAATTAATTAAACTGTTATTTCGCAAGTTGGTCCACTGCGGCGCACTATGGCACGTAGCAGGCCGCAGCGGGTCGCAACGCTGAGAGCGCTACCGAGCGCTGCAGCGCTAAAAGCACCACAGCGCGCTCCAGCGCCAAAACCGCCACAGCGGCATAAGCGCCACAGCGCGCTACAGCGCAAGAAGCACTGCAGTGCGCTATCGTGCGTCACAGTGCCAGAAGCACTGCAGCGTGCTATCGTGTGCCATAGTGCCAGCTATCGTGCGCACAACGCGCTGTGGCGCCCAAATTTGCAAAATTGCCCAAAATTCATTAAAACTATATAATTTTGGCTGAAATGGCCAAAACTTCACTGTTTTTGCATTTTAAGATCCCTAGGACCCTAGTGGGACTAAATAATATCAAATTTGAATCTTGCATAAAATTTATATGGAAATTAAGTTTGAAACTTTGTTATTTTTATCAAGCGCTCAAAACCTACTGTGTAATTGAAATATATGTTATGCCTAATGCCAAGTAATAGAATTTTAAGTGCTTGTAACAAATAGGTATATCTTAATAACTTAATGGCATGAAACTTAAGTCTTTTAGAATTATAGTGATGTGCTAACCCCTTTGCTTTGATTTAGAATTTGGTTAGCCTTGATTACCTTTTTATTCTATATCATCTTTATAATTAGATGCTTTCATGATATTATGATGTATATTAGAAAACTGTAAATATCTATTTGGATACCTAATCATGTGTAAATGATATTAAACTACAATTAAACATAAAAATCTTGCTAACTTGATTAAGTAGATGATACTTAATTTAAACCCAAAGTTTGACATCAATAATATGCTAATAATATATTGATTTGTCATTGACCCTTAAATTAATCATTGGTCTTAATGGTAGAACGGTTAGAGGTTAAACCCTAATCTATCATGATTAAGATCTAAACCTTAATCATTTAATCAATTAACTTGATTGAAAGATAATTTCATTGATATTATTCCAATAATGCATATGATTTGATATCGATCTTAAATCATTAAATTAGAAGTGCTAATATTAATATTAAATCTGTGTGATTGAATCATCTGAATCTAAACTTTAGATAATTGATTTTCTCTTATATAAGACTATTAGCATAAAATGGATAATAGAATTGTAATGATTTATCAAATGATCTAACCTAATAAGATGTTTAATTTCACCCCATAATTGTAGAATAGGAAAGGATCAGATGAATTTTAATCATCTGATATGTTCACTTTTACCTAAGTCTAACAAGTAAATCTTAAGAAGTAGAAAAGTGAGATCTTAAGGGTCTTGCTTTATGATCGTTCTTAAAATGTTTAAAGACCATGAATATTGATATCTTAAGGTAGGAAGAACTTTTGTAATTTATTGAGGTAGAAACTTAGATGATCCTTCATGATTTTAGAAGTTGAACTTGATACCTTGTGGTAGGAATCACCTAAAGCAGTTAGAATGGAACTTATTCCTTGTGGTAGCAGCCTACATTGAGTGATCTTTAGATCATACCCATTTAGAGTGAAGATCAATAGCTTTGATAAATCCTTGTCGATTAAATAAAATATTCTGAACCTAGATTATTGGTTGGGTATAGTGGGGTATACCCATAGTACTGGATTATTTCAGTAATATTCAAAATTGGTTGATTCACTCTAATACAGACTTATGACCAGGTGCTATCCTGAGGGATTAGACAAATATAGTCCCATTAAAGTAAATCTTCAAAGACTAAGAGTGTTATAAATAAGGACTCATCCCCTAATTTGATTAAAATACAAATTGCCATCGGGTGATGCCTCCTGGCGAAGATCGCTTCAATAGGTGTGGCTTAAACAAACTAAGTAATTCAAGTCATCTTATTTAGGACACTAAGTGTGATTGTGAGTTGGGCATCTTAATAGCTTAGCTTGAGATACAAATCTCCATCGGGTGATGCCTCCTATCAAAGATCATTTGTTAGCGGGGCTTAATCAAACTAAGTGTTAAAAACCACATTTCTTGCAAACATGCTAAATATGTGTATACAATCATCCCATTTAATGATTTTTAAGTAAATTCTCAACTTTAGCCAACTATTGAATTAGAATTTAGGAGTCAGAATCCTTTTAGCAGGATTCTGCATAATGGAGACCTTAAATTCATTATCAGATTTCTAAGCATGTTTCTGAATTTACCTCATGTAGATTAGAAGCATGAGCATGAGCATATGCATGATGTGGATTATCGGTGATGACATATGAGTATCAGTGATAATTTATGGGTTACGGAATATTGCATACATTGATTGGGAAATTTTAGGATGCATCGGCATCGTAGTTCCCAACTGGATGTATGTATACATTGGATCGTATGACTCATAATAGTTCAGTGATATATTGATTGTATATCAGTGGCATACATTGTTATTGCATATTCAAATGCACAGATTTAATGTCATATAGCATAATTTTACAGATCACTACTCAGTTTCAGATCCTTACTGTTTTTGGTTTACTTTCAGTATTCAGTTTATAGTTTAGCTTCACTTTACTTTACTTCAATTTTGTACAGTTTTATACAATTTTATATAGTTTTATACTTTCAATTGCCTTTACAGTATTTTTGCAGATTTAATCACATTATATAAATGTTAAATAAATAATTAGAACTATTTAAACTAGTTTCACGTGTTAGACTTATTGTCTAACATGGAGTACTATTAGGATCCGATAATTTGCTAGATCTTGAGCATTGTATTGAGCCAGGCCAGGAGGACGCTCAGGAGATTTAGGAGGAGCCCTTGGAGCACTAGTGGACTCTTCTCCAGTTTTTTTTTTTTTGCTTAGTATTTTCAGTTCAGTACTTAATTTTATGTCTATTTCTGTAAACTGTTTGTAATAATTCTAGATATATTTTCTTTTCTTTTCAGAGACGAATGCTTTCATACAGCTTCTGTGATAAATGTTTCTGAATGTTTGCTTTAAGCTTCCGCACTCTATTATATACTACTTATACTTAGTATTGTGATGTGATTAGTATATTGGAAATGTTGATATCTTATACATATATTGGATTACTATTGTACTCTAAATCCAATGTATGTATTTATCTAATGCTTAAGATAAGAATACTACTCTTACCTTAAGTATTAGCAATCAACCCTCCTTGAAATTGAATTAGTAGCCCTTCAGATGGGCTCGGTCATCAGCTATTTCGGGGAGATGGGATATTCCTCCCAGAGTGGTGCACCGCTCCGCCGCCGATCTGTTTATACTTCTCTTTTGCGCACGACGACGGGGTAGGGCGCTACAGTAGGGTTCAAAGATATCTCATTCGATGGAAAGGCCTTTCTTCTTTATAAGACCCTTGGTTGACGCATGAAAAACTACAACAACTTGATTCAGATCTACTTCAAGAATATAATGAGCTTCATTCACCAAAGATGAATCCTTCAAAGCCGGGGAGTGCTGATGCAGGGCATCAACAAAATCATCATCGACGGTCAGATCATAAATTAGTTTAATGGTATTATATTTTATTTTTCTATTTTTGGTTCTATGGGCTTTTGTATTTGTTCCATAAATGGGCCTTCATCCTAGCCCATATATTCTCATGTGAGTTTTTTATATAAAATGACACTTTAGTCCTTCATGAGAGAATTGATTTATAGTTTATTTGGTCATTTGTGTGAAAGGACATTTTAGTCCTTCATGAGAGAGTAAGTATATGGTTTTTTGGTCTTTTAGAGGAAAGGACACTTTATTCCTTCATTAGAGGTTGGTTAAGGCTTTTTATGATCATTTGGTATGTATTTTATGCCTGTAAATTGGCCACCCTCATATGTATTATGGCATTGCAAGTGATATAAAAAATACTCTCTTCTTCTTAGTGTTATATGAGCTTCATTCTTAACAGAAGGACTTCTTGGAGTGTGGTTTGCAATTCTTGGAGGACTTCTAAGGAAAGAAGGTTTGATCTGCGATGAAAGACTGCTCGTAGAAGTTAATCTTCTTTATTATAAACGGCATATTCGGTAATAAGGCTCCCATAAGAGCTTCTTCATTTATTTTTATTTTCTTTCCTCCTACCTTACAAGTGTGCTCGTTTAATCCTAGCTCTCAGTACTTGTGAACACTTATGTAACAACCCAAGTTATTACTGTAACAACCCTAGGTTATTACCCTAGCTAAAACTAGATTAATTAAGCTAAGCCAAGGTTTGATTTTGATTCTATTGGATTCAATGGGTCATTTAAACCTAAACCTAGAAGTTTGAAACCCATTAGAGCTAAGTTGGAGAATTTGGTATTTTTGGCTATTTCTAAGCCCTGAAAAATACCTAAAATATTTTAATCTCCAAATTGAAATCTGATTTTATTTTTGAATTCCTCATACCCAAATTAGCTAAGGGTGAATTTTTGGGAATTTTTAGAGCTCATTTGATCCTAAATTGGATTTGGCAAATTTAAGATATTTAAATTTATATTTAATAGGAATTATTTTAATTAAAATTAATTTAAAGTAAATAATTAAATCCCAGGATTCGCTGTCGGGACTACGGCAGATCCGTTGCGGGGTCCCGACAGCGGCGCACGGCTTTGTGCCCGTAGGATCGTTAGCACCCATCTCAGCGCGCTTCGATCCAACGGCTCGCACCGCCAATCAGATCCAGTAGATCTAGATCGTTCTGTGGTTCTAAAATCTGATCCAATGGCGCTTAATCCATCCGCCTTAAGTAAGCCGCTCGCCCGTTCGATCCGCGGATCAGATCCAATGGCCGATCCAATCCCACGCGTGACAGTTCGATGTCGGGTGATCAGGATCGTCCCGCGCCAACTAACGAACCATCAGACGGCTCTGGTGACCCCGCTACTGTTCATCTTCGTCCCCAGAAGGGTTCGTCTCGACAGGAAGAATCCATGGAAATTCGCCGCGTAATTCCCGTCTGCCACTCCTCGCGCTAGGTCAGCTCGACCATTGGTACCTTCCCGTTTGAGGCCGAGCCTAGCCGGCTGAGCCAGGTGGTCTGAATCGCCCCAATTCTAGAAAATTAAGGAAGTGCCCGGGCCGAGCCAAACTCCAAACCCAAGCCCCGGCGTCCATACCTGAGCCCTCCTAGAGCCTATAAGTACCTTTGGGACTTCACAGTGAGTCCCTTTGCTCATTGTGAATCCCCAATTTTCTTGCTGAAGGCTGCTGGGCTCCCCCTTCCCTCGGCGATTTTCCCGGCAATTTCAGGACTTAGGACCGCTGATAGAGGGTTCGTCTGGTGTTCAGACCCCCTGTGCACGTTCACAAATTTCCAAGAAGCTCCAGAACCCGTCAATTTCCCTCGGCAAGCCTTGTGTCCTCGACCTCAGGTACAACTTTCTGCCATTAATATTTCCTTAATCTCCTTTCCATTCCTGTCTATCGAATGAGCCTTGATTGTTGCCTAAGCAACCTTAGCCACCTAGGAAGCCAATGGGATTGTCGCCTGGGGCTAAGCTAGCTCGAGTCGATCGTATTGATCGATTGAGCTTACTAGCGAGCCAATGGCTGAGTCCGAGTAAGGACCCAGCGATTGGCTGCACCTCGGGTTATGATAGGTTGGGGTTTCGGCGCGTCTAGTCCCCCTGAGTGTGTAGGGATCAAAATCCCATCGAATTGAGGTCCCTGTGGGGGGAATTTTCCCCTCACAGGCGACCTGAGACGTCTCACCGAAGAACGTCTCGGGTGAGTAAGACCCCATCGATCTAGAGGGATCCTGATGGGGGTTCTTGGTCCATCGATGCGTCTCGACTCAAGGATCATGTAGGGATTGATTTGAGCCCCTGCCGTCACCGGAGCGCTGAGAATTTCAGCTTTGAATTTCGGCGGGCTCGGGACCTATCGAGAGGTTGAAGACGAAGTCGCGGGTTCTGGGTCGGGCTGACCCATGACCCGCGCAGTTCTGATTTTGGGCCGCGGTTATTATCAAATTATTGGATAGCATTTTTAATGGTTGCGATTTTAATTAATTAAATCCTATAGTTTTAATTTAAATAAACATTTAGAATAAATTAATTAAATAACTTTAACTATACAGATCCAAATGGTATGATCCAATATACCATTTGAATTAGAAAAATTCAAGGAATCTGAATATAAAATAAAATTTTAGATCCAATGGTTGGATTTAAAAATATTGGCCAATACTTCTCTGTTCTTAAATAAATCATATAAAATCATCTAAACATCCAATCTATGAGCTTAAGGGCTCTGATTGCTCCTTGTACCCTAAGGAACAATTCTAGACCCTTAAAAATTAATTTTGGATAATTAATTTTCTTAATCACCCCTTAATCACCTTAATAAGGGTTAGTAAATTAAACCCTAATTAAGCCTCTGATTTGGATGGGGATGGTTCCTAATATCATATTAGACCTAGTATAACCTAAGTATAAGGTTGGATTGCCCTAAAGTGCCTTAATCTCACTAATCACCCTAAGTGGCTTAATTAAGTGAATAGTGCTAATTAAGACTATTTAGGTCATCAAAACCTAAAGTAAAGGTGTTTCCCACTTCATTTAGTCATATGAAATGCTTTAAAATAGATTAGAACAAATTTGGACAATAAAACCCAAAAATCCCAATTATAGCCTTAAGAGGGGCATTTTGGTCATTTTGGCCAAAATATGATTTAGTGTTCTTTAAGGACTGAATATTTCAGTAAACCTCTATAACATAGATTGGAATTGTTCTCTGAAATCCTGGAATAATAATAATCACCAATCCATAAGGTCTCATTAATTCCTTAATTAAGATACCTAAACCTTAAGCCTTCCTCCTAAAGATCCTATGGTATTAAACTTTAAGTTTAATAATTGAAATGGTCAATTATCTCATTAATAAGTTCAGTTAATATAACTTAAGAATTAAGTGTTAAAAGAAAAGTAATTGGAAATGTCTAAGTAAAATTCTTAGTTTAAGGTCTAAAGTGATCAAAACTCAGACCCTTAGATCTTAATTAACCTAAGAAGGTCAAAATGGTTTAATGTTAATTTAATACTTGGAATTGTCAATTATAACCTTAATAAACTCCTTATAGTTAATTATGAAATTAGATTTAAAGAAAATCACAAATGGAAACCCTTAAGTCAAAACTCTAATTAGAAGTCTAAAGTGATCAAACTTCAGATCTTTAGATCTTAGATCTTAGACTTAGATCTTCAAATTGAATCAAACCACCTCCAATTGAAATTCTTTAATGATTGATTGTTTAAATCTTTTGAAACCTTCCATGTGGGTATAGAATGATTCAATCAATAAGATAATAAAATAATCTTAAAGATTGAGTATAGATTTTAAATTTTCAAGTTCTTAATTGATTATTTTATCTTATAATTAGTAGAATAGCCTTTCATTAAGTTCCTGAATCTTTCAACTTATAGGATTCTTTACCATCAAATTGGGTAATAAGTGAGAAACCTAGAGCCTATTTAGAATATCACCTTGAATTTGGAATTTGAACTTAACATAGGGTTTAAATTCTAAATTCTTAAATCTTGATTTATTTGATCAAGATTTTGGGTAAGAGAGTGAAATATTCATAAAATTAGGTCGTTGATTTGCTTACTTAAACTATATAGTCATCACATGATTTTTGGATTAGAACTTGTTAAGTTCTAATATTTTAACTTTAAGGACATAAATGTGAGATTCTACTCGATAGCTGAATATTGGAGATCCTAAGCTTGTACCTTCTCAGATTAGTTAGATTTGGCAATTAGACAATAACAGATATCACATAAGTCTAGATTGAGTCTCTTGCTTACTTTGACTAGATTGCTTTGCATACCTTGGATTTTGAGCTTTAGCCCTTGAGCATGATAGGAAAAACTTAGGATGATGTATCCTAAGCTAGTATTAAATTTACATATCATTCAGTTTTATTTTGTTACAGTTAGTAGAATATGATCGAGTTTAGTCTGCCTCTTCAGTAGTAGTATTGTATAGACTGGACTCAGACCTAGCATATTTAGATGGCTAGGTTGGGGATTGATTGATATTGGAGGCCCTGTATGGCCTATTGGCTGGTATGGCAGTACTAGGACTTAGGCATATTACTACTTTTGTTGTATTGTATTGTTTTGGTTTTCTGGTTTGTTTTGCCACATGCTTCAGTGGCCCTATTTTCAATATTTGCTCGCTTTGCCACATGTCTCAGTGGCTTTATATGTTATATATTGCTTTGCTTTTGCCACATGTCTCAGTGGCCTTTCTTTTCATATTAATCTGCATGTTGTATGTATATTTTATGTCCTAGATATATGTATAAATGGCATGTTTAGGATGCTAGAGTTTTATTATAGTCAGTACTTGTGTTCTTTTATACTCAGCATGTTTTACTTTGATCATAATCATGTTAGGATCATATTTATTCAGTAGTTGCAGTTATTTTTGCTCTTAGCCTTACCTTACTTATTTTGAGTTTTGTATGTTACTTCACATACGTGTTGCATGCTATAAATAGATAGTTTATAGTAATCCCTTTCTTTCATAGCTTGTTGCACCCTTTACTGCTTGCATGTGTAGTTAAATTAAATGTGATATCTTTTAATGCTCAGTTCATTTAAATAGCCTAAAATGTACTTAGACAATTGTCTAACTGTAACCTTTTTATTTTGTTGGCTGGGGCCCTAGCATTTGTGATATCGACAAATGTCAGATTCAGAAGTGTTCGTGGGCAGTGTCGCCGAGGAGGAGCTAGTTTAGGAGGAGGACCTTCCAGCTGTTGTCTAGCTAGTTTTGTCTTGTTGATTCCAGTGAGGACAAGAGTCTTTCATTTTCAATTATTCATTTCAGTTTGTAATAATTAACTTTTTGGATGTACTTTACTTTCTGCATTGTGATGAGTTACTATATTGCATTTTCGTTTCCTACTATGTATGATTATGGATGTCACTCTATTTTATATTGCTTCTGCCACTTTGATATTTATATTGATGAATATTATAGCATTTGGTGACAAGTCCTTGCCTTAAGGCAAGCTGGGTTCGCCTAACTTTACTTAAGTTGGGGATTTGCCACAGTTGGAGCACCGTACTTCCTTATTATCAGTACGGGGGGACTCCACAGTTACCTTAGTCAAATTGGACTAATCTTAGTCATAAATCTAATCCTAAGTGCTAATTAAGTCATTAGGAGTCAACTTCTTCGACCCAGTCCAATCATGGTCAAATAGATCGAATCATGATTTCTGGAAAATCCAGAAACCCTAGAATTTAACGTATCTAAAATGACCTCGGATCAAAAAATGGACTTCTCCATTGTGCTCATTGCTCCCAAATTAGTTAGGGGTGATGTTTTTGAGTCAATCAGAAGCCGTTGAAAATTTGACGAATATACTAATAATATTTAAATATCCCAAAAATTGAAATATTAAAATACTCGTCGGATCAAAAATCCAACTTTGACATTGCGTTCCTCACCCCTCAAATAACTAGGAAAATATATTTAAAAATTTTTAGAATTTAAAAATATATATATATATATATAAATATATATTATTTAACGGCGCCGTCAGACCTTAACCCAGCGCCTTCAGCTGTAGCTTACGGTGCCGTCTGATCAGACGGCACTGCATCGAACCATCCACACGTCGCCAGATCCGACGACTCTAAGCCATCTTCCTCGCGGAAGTCGCCGCGAGCCACGCGGCGTACCCCGTCACCCCTCGCCCCCAACCAGCAACCCCCGCTCCTCGCCGACTCCGCCCGAGGGTCCATAAGGACCCTCCCGTGCGCTCGTGACTGGCCATTTGCGAAAAGAACCCCGGTCCGAGTCTCGAGCCTTCGAACCCGTTGTAGCCGTCGATCAGGTACTACTCGATCTCCCTCACCTTCCGTTTGATATGGATGATTGATGATTGCATGTTTATTCCATACCCTAGATTGACGATCGATCGGCTAGATCAAGTTGGATTGAATCCGATCGATCGTAATTTGATCGTGATATACAGTAGAAACGGTTAAACCCATTCACCAGTAACCCTAGACCTAGTGTTTGACATGGCCGGCGCCTCCGGCCACCTCCGGTGCTGGTCCACCCGCCGACGTGTAGGCCTCATCGAGAGCTATCGTCGGTCGAGCGGGATGAGGTGGTCCGACGCTGGGAAGGCTGGCAAAAGCCGTGCCCTAGCCTGGCGCCCTCGAGAGGTCTCACGAAGGGGACGAAGTCCGGGTCCGGCCGGGTCGACCCAATCCCGACCCGAAAGCATTTGGGTTTGCGTACGCAAGGTGGGGCCCGCAGCACCACGTGGCACCCTCCAAGCACGACATGTATCGCGTAGGGCCCACCGGTAGAGCCCACAACTATTTGGCTTTGGTTGTGGGGCCCACGCACAGTGCAGCACCCAACCAGGTGTTGACACGTGGCAACCGTGGGGCCCATACACAGAGCAGCGCCCAATCGGGCGCTGCCACGTATCAAGGTGGGCCCACTGCCCGACCGCGCGTCAGGTGTGGGACCCGCCACAGCACCCGTGGCCAACCACCGAGCGCCACGTGGCAGCCGTGGGGCCCACTATCAATTCCGATAGTTAATTACATTAATTAATTAATGTTAATGATAATTAATTAGTTATTAATCTTAGTTAGTAGTTAGATTAGTCAGTTAATTAATTGTAATTAGTGGTTAATTACTTTTAAACAATAAAATAGATAATTAATTAATAATTATTAATATTAAAATACTAATTAATTAATTAAGAAATCATTAATTGACTAATCTACATAATTAAAAATTAATTATCTGAAATAGTAACCTTAATTAACTAAATATAATTAGGATTAGCTTAATTACTTTTAAATAGTGATTAGTTAACCCTAATTAAATAGTAAAAATAATAATATTATAATTCAAATAAATAAATAATAAATAAATAATTAATAATTAATATTAATTAATTACAGATTAATAATAATTAATTAATTAACTAATTAATTCAGAACAATATATTTTAACTTTAAAGATAAATAGTAAATTAATACAAATTGAATAAATGAATAGTAAATAAGCAAATTATATTTTTGAATAGTAATTAAATTAATTAAAATTAAATAAAACTTAAAAGTTTAAAAACTTTTTGTAGGATGATCCAAACATAGTAAATATAGGTCTCCTTTTACTCAAAAAAATAAAAGGAATCACATGGCGTAATTCAAAAATTACTTTCGGGGCACGTATAATGTAATGATATTTTAGGACCTATTTAAACCTCCATAACTTTTAACCTAGTTGTCCAAATATATGCAATATGGGTCTTAAAATACTTAGGAGGATAGCCTCATCATTATGGTAGTATTAGTTTTTCTATTTGGACAATATGATGAAAGTCAACCCTTGACCCCACAGTTGACTTTAGGGAAAATGACCAAAATACCCCTAGAATCTAATTGACCATAACTTGGTCAATTCAACTCCAAATTCAGAAATTCAAAGTGCTAACTAGTTTAAAATTCCAATATCGTCAATAAAATGAAATAACATTTAAAATCTGAACTCTAAAAAATTAGAAAATGACCAAAATACCCCTAACCTTAGTTAGGTCATAACTTGACCATTTGAGGTCCAAATTAGGTTTACTCCCTATCAACATACTGAGTATATTATAGAGAAGCTATAGAAACTGAGTTTGCTGAAATAAGACTTTAAATAGAAAAGTTCGGTTTTGTCACCTGTTGACTGATTAAAATTACCGAATTGCCCTTAGAAATTGGAATAGCCATACCTAGTCGTTTGCCCTCAAAATGCAGTGTTCTTGGACTTTATGGAATCCTTGAATAGTAACCAACAATAAACTGCACAAAAATTTAGATTCCATTAGGTGCAAATTACAATATTGCCCTTTAGGTCAAAAATCTTAGTTTGGACCTATAGGACTCGCTTTTTGTCCAAATTTAGCATACTTACTGTCTATCTTCAAGTTAGATAGTAAGAAATTATTTGGTACTATGAAACTTTAATTTGGACCTTTAAATTAAAAGTTGACTTTTGGACCATAAGTAGGGGCAAAATTATCATTTTGCTTAAAATTTAGGTTAAATATCCTTAACCTCTAATTTGTCTTTTAAAATACTAAAACCAATAATAGAACTATGTAAAAGTCAATTAAGTGAGTAAAATTAACTATTAGGTCGAATCTGTTAAATCCCTGTAAAATTCTTTAAGTCTTTTCCTTAGGACTTTTCACCTCACATTAAGACCATTCTTGAGACTAGGACTAGATCATAAGTTAGATTTCATTCATTGGGTAAATAGGGTTACTCAATGGATGAAACCTTGGTTTTAATAGTTTTTAAACTTTGTAATTTAATTTTGATTATTTTGTCTTTTAACTCAAGATTTAAGATAGGAGATTCATCCTATTAAGTTTAATTTGCTTAATAGGTTTTGCCTTAATTAGTAGATCACTTTTAGAATAAAACATAGATCTTAGGTCTTATCCTTTGGATTATGTGATTAAGCCCAATCTCAAGGTATTTAATCCATAATATATAACTTAGTAGATCTTGATCAGATCTTAGATAAAACGTAAATTCATAAAACTAAGACGTATGATTTATTGATCTAACTCATAGTCATAATCTGATTAAATTAGATTAGAACCTGATCAATTTTAATCCTTTTAACTTATAAGGATGAGCTTTTAAATTACACTCGATAGTAGGAATTGGAGATCCTAAACTTGTGAACTTGGAATAGTTAGAATAGTTAAATTAGAAAACAAATGATATCACCATGCTTAGTAGAGTCCCTTGCTTTTATTGATATTTATTTCTTACACATTCCTTGATATTTGTGCCATATTTCTTTGACATATCCTTTAAGACTTTTATGCATGAATAAAACTTTCGAAAAATATGGAGACTCCTTAGATTCCTTATAAAAATGTTAAGATAAATGATTAAAGATAAAATTGCATGTGTTAGAGCCGCCTCTAAGTAATATCTTTTGCATATATCTCCTTGTTGATGCTAGGAGAATATTTATTATGTGTTTTCTGCCTATGCCTCCTTGATGATGCTAGGAGAAAACCCTATATTCTGCCTATGCCTCCTTAATGACACTAGAAGAATATAGTTTTGCACCTTAGCCTCCTTGTTGATGTTAAAATCCTTTTGATATTTAGTGGGCTAGATTAGCTCTTTTTTGTATGGCAGTTAGTACATAGATGTTCATATATAGCATTGATGTTTGGTATATGCTTCAGTATTTTCGTTTAGTCAGCTATTTTCCTGTTTTGCTTATATATATTTTAGTATGTTAGATTTATTGCTGCTATTTATATGTATCATTATTGAGTCTATTTATTTAATTTGCATAATTCTTATGATCACCAGCATGTTTAGGATAAAGTATTTTTCTTTTAGTACTTGTTCAATTACATATACTTAAATGCCCTGTCTTGTTTATCTTACATTTAAGGCATGTCTTAGCCTCCTTTTTGCTTAAGTTATAAATATTGTTTATAGTATTTTCCTCTATCAGTCATGCTAGTTGCTCCCTTATTTGATATAGTTATTGCTTAGAATATGTTAAATGGTGATATTACAAAACACATAAAATTCATCAGCTTAAAATGTGCTTAGACAATTTATCTAACAAGATTTTTCTCTTTTTGGCTAGGGCCCTACATTGTGAAACTGACAATGGTAGATTCCCATCAGATAGAAGATTAGGTGCTTGAGGTGGAGCCTTATCTAGAGGAGGAGCCTTTAGACGGAGCTATTATTTAGTTTTCTTACAAGTGAGGATGAGAGTATTTTTTCCTTTAATTATTAAAACTTTAATGTGATATAATAATACAGGTACTCATGACTGTGTGTTTTGGATTACTGTGTTGTTTATTCTAAGTTATATTCTATGTTATTTCTTTTGTGATGCTTGGATGTTTCTTATTTAAATCGCTTTCGCACTCTACATGAATTTATTATATAATGACTGAATATTTGATTATGTGCTTACTCCTTCCCTTATTAGGTGGATTGTGGATTTCATCCTAATCCAATAATAAGTGAAAGAGTTAGTTAGAGTGACACACCACCCCTTAGTTTAATCTTGTGGATTAAGGGGTGGGGCACCACAACTTATAACACTTCTCTTTATTCTCAACAAGCGACTCGCATATCTTCTAGTAACTTAAATATGCAAGGTTAATTTCGTTAATTAATAGGTGGATTTGATTATGTTACATGTCATCACCGCCATCCTACATCAGTGGTATTTTGGAAGTGTTTGGAAATCATAGAATTTTCCTTGAATATTTTAATAATATTTAAATACTTATAAAATTAAGATAATTAAATTGACCTCTAATCAAAAATTTAATTGCATTTTTGAGCTCCTCACCCCTCAATTTGGTAAAGGTGAATTTTTGGAATTTTTTAGAGCGCATTTAGTTATTTAATTTTAAGTAATAACATGAGTATAATTAATTATTTAAATAAAGTATTTAAATTAAATAATATATATAAAAATTATAATTTTTCAAACGGCTAAATTATGGACTACGCGGATCCAGTGGGTGAGTCCAACCCACGGGACAATCGCGCGACTTCATCGTGACTGTTGCGCCTTTTTGATGGAGGATCGAGCGGTACAAAAGCGACCTGGCCTGATCAGGTCGATCCAACCATTTGATTGCTCGATCGATTGAACAGTTGGGATCGGTTCCTTGTATGTCTCCTCCAACTCAGCCATGGCCTCCCTGGCGACTAACGGTTGTAGCACGATATGTCAGTCTAGACCCACCCAGCCTATACTAGACCCCCATTCTATTCCTTAGAGCTTGCTGAATCATTTGGGACTCTTACCTAGAGCTGAGAGTTACAGAGTTGATGTCAGGAGCTCACTGATGTTCACCATGACCGAGACCTTCGAAGCTGTCCAATTACTGATCCCTCACTCTTCTCCTAAAATTGATTGTGTTTGTGCTTATTTTGAGAGGATATCAATTGATCCGAGATTTTATTGGACTCGATCGAGTCAGATCAAGTCCGAATGGATCAAACCATCCATAGTGGGTCTAGGGTTTTGATGGTGAAACCTAGAGCATCAAACCATCTCCGTTCTAGTTGACCTCACGGGTCAATATCTGGTCTGCTAGGTTGGCCATGAAGTGGCTTCATACCGATGTGCGGATCGTTTCATAAGACCCCCGGGTTCGACCGAGAGGTCCAAGCCTAGGGCGTCCCTTACGGACCCCTATCGGGGATGAAGCGGTCTGGATCGCACATGCTGTGGTCCGAGTCTTCTTCTTGGATCGGGCCAGTCTATCCCGATTCAATTGCGCTATTTTCTCGTGTTACAAGAAAGACATGTGTCGACTCGTGGAGGTGCCGCGTCAGCCCATGGTTTTTAGGGCAGCACTGATTTCAGTGCTGCTCCATCTTCTGTGCCATCGCAAGCCATCAAGTCCCATAATCAGTGCCTCTAAATTTCTGTGCCATTCTTAATTTCTGTGTTTGCTCCGTTAATGATTACTAGTTAATTATTTAATGATTAATTAAATACAAAATTTCATTTTATAATAACTTTAAATATACTCATCCAATATATGCGATATTATATACCATTTTGATCGCAAGAATGCGTAGATTAATAATATGTAATTTAATTTTTGTTTTGATTAATGTTTTAATTAGCCATTATTTTAGATTAATTAATTAATTATAAATTAATTTCATCATTTCATGTGACCTAATTTGATCATTTAATGTCCAAATTAAATGACCAAAAAGTCCATTTTGCTCACAGAAATGTGAAGAACAATAATATAAAATCAAATTTAATATTTGAACCCCAAAATTTTTTTAATCACTTTTTAATCCTAATTAGGAGTCTTGAAAACTCTAATTTTCCAATATTGTCCAAAATTGACCTACTACTTAGTGTCATTCTTCTCCTTATACTATAAGTATTCCAAATTTTTGTATATCATTCTCATTGGACAACAATTGATTATTATAGGTTTTTGGCTCCTTAACTAGTGTTAATGTGATAATTTCTAGTTTCTTAAATTTCATATTTTAGGTATTTAAAACCTGAGGATATCTAACTTCTCACATTTATTTCTTCTCATGTCAATTTCAATTACTTAGATACTTGATCAATTGCAAAATGCTCAATTCACCTTTCAACCTTAAGATATAAGCTATAGGATCAATTTATAACTTGAATTGTAGATGATCCTTAGAACTACTCATTTTATCCATTAAGTGTAGTTAACCTTAATGCTTATGTAGTTGTAGATTATGAATCAATTAGGACTAACTTTAAGTGACTAAACTAGAGTTTAGTTCACTTCATCTTAGTCCTTAAGTCCTCACTTAAGTTCTTTAAGACCTAGTAATATGAGTCCAAAATTCATTTAGGATAGTTTAGGAATCCTGTTGATTTCCTTAACCATTAACTTTTAGAAGACATAGAACTTATAGTTCATCATTACTTTAATCCTTTGATTTAAACCTTTCAATTTTATTTCAACCTAGCTAGATTAGTATTTGATTAGATATATTCTTAAAACTACAACTTAGCTAGAGAACTTTAGTGATTTGAACCTTAACTTCTATTTCCTTTAAATATAATAATTTCATAGACTCATCCTTCCCTTCTAGTTTCCTAAGCATAGAATTAGTTAACCTATTTAAATCTTATGGTTAAGGGTAAGGATAGGATTAGTTTCATTTTTGTACTGTTATACTTATAAGTTATTTTGTCATCTTATAAAATGATATGAAACTATTATTTTAAAAACCTCAATTAATACTATTATTCATAATTGACTTGAGATCACTATCTCAAAGATCAATTAGAAGCTCAATTAGCTCCAATCATTAAGTAAATCACTAAAATTAGATAACTTTGGGTATCACTTAGTTGCAATTATTAAATTTCTATGAATGCTTACTTAGCTTTGAGCCTTATTCATTTGAATCATTTATATAAGACATTGTGCATGAATAAAATTTTCACATTAAAAACTATAAGGGCTTACATTGTTGGTTAAGACAAGGTCAAGCTAATTAGGAGTAATAAGGAGATCTCATATTCTCAGAGGGTGAATGTGAGTGTTATTTTGTTTTGACCCCTCTTTCCTTTATTTGTTAAACAGACATGTTTAATTCATCACTTTATTCTGCATTTTCCCACAGAATGAATACTTTCATAAATAACTTCAACTAAATAATATGTGAGATGTTCTACAATCTTAATGATTGTCAAGACTCATCATAGCTTTAAGCTATGTTACTTTCCATAGTTTAGACTATACGAATCTTAGATTAATAGTCTAAGATCTTCTTTTAATTACCATACTTTGCACTTTTCATATTTTTAGTACTGTACTTTACTTACTTACATTTCACTTAGATTATAATAAATACTATTATAATTATATTTAAATGCTTCACTTTCTTCTTTTCCTTACTTAGCATAAGTTCATTGAACATATACATGCTTTATTTTATTTATTTTCATATGCACTTTAGTACTTCTCTAGCTATCTAGGATGCTCTTACTCTTATTTTACTTGCAGGGTAGAATGTTTATTATGTGAGTGTTCTTACTCACTTTACTCTTCCTTTCTTTTCCTTACTTTCTTTTTCCATACTTATATGCTTTCATTTTTTTTGTACCCTTGCTTATGCTTGTATTGTAACGAGTTATGGTATCCAAAATATAAAAAAAAAAATGTTTAGCCTGATCTTAATTGAACTTAGACTATTTTATCTAACCATATTTTCTTTTTATTGGCTTTTCCCTATCACACTTAAATGCCATAGTGAGATAGATCAAGCACACTTGGAGGCTAGTGAAGCTGGACCAAGTGCTTAAAGAAATAAAATTGCTTTCGCTAATTTATTATCACTTACTTGCTTTGTATTATATGTGAGGGAGAGACTTCTGTTTCTTTACTTCCTATTTTGTTTAATATGGCTTGTAATAACTAAAGTCATTTTTTTGTATTTATTATGCTTGTGTTGGAATTTAAATCTTTACTTAAATGTTTGAATTGGGATGAATAGATATATAAATAGATACTTAATAAAAATTTAGTTGCATACTTAATTAGAAATTAGCTGTTAATTTCTCATTTTCTTAAAATTATGTAAATGATGTAGGATGTGTGTATCCTAGGATAGAAAATTGCTTCATATGTTTTTTTCACTTATAATTTTGAATAGGATTTTTAGACTTTAATTATCCATGAATGTGATGAATATAAATGATATAGGATGTGTGAATCCTAGGATAGTAAATTGCTTCACATGCTTTTCTCCCTTATAATCTTGAATAGGATGTGTAGATCTTACATATACATAATTATGATGAATGTAAATATCTAAAGTTCATTTATGTTGAATTCATCCTGATGTATAATTGCTTAGAAAAGACTCCATAAATAAATTGAATTGTACATACATCTCATAATGTATACTCATATTGTAAGTGCACATTATTAGCATCTTTGTATATAGAAAAATTGCAAGTACTTAAATCTTATACATTAGAATTTGTATAATTCATAAATATTTTCCCATCTTAACTTAAGACCCTCTTCTAAATCCTTGGCCAAACACAACATCTAATAATTTGGGTTAGTTTCCTTCTAATCCAGAATTAGGTGTTGTGGTGACGTATCAATGTTGAGTTTAGTTACTACTCAATATTGGGGTCATCCACTCCACCCCCATTCTAGTTCTTCCTAAATGAGTAAACTACCAAGTTTACACCGATGCCTCTGGCATAGGCTTGGGAGCTATGTTAATGCAGGATGGAATGGTTATCGCCTATTCTTCCCATTAACTGAAGACCCACGAAAGGAACTATGTTGTCCATGACCTTGAATTAGCTGATGTAGTGTTCGCTCTAAAGATTTGGCATCACTACCTCTATGGAATTCAATGCTCAATCTTCACCGATCACCATAGCCTTAAATGTATATTCACTAGGGAGTTGAATTGTAGACAGAGAAGGTGGTTGGAATTGATCAGTGACTGTGATCTCGATATCCAATACCATCCCGGGAAGGCAAATGTTGTGGCTGATGATCTGAGCCGTTATGCTACCCTTAATGCTATCATCTCTAAACACCCACTAGAAGAAGAGTTTTGTAAAATGAATGTCAAATTAGTGCGCAGTGACCTATTGAGTGAAATGATCTTAATGAGTAATGTGGAGCCCACCTTCCGCAGAGATGTATCCATTTCCTGGACTAAAGATGAAGAGTATCTGAACTTTAAACAAGCAATCAAGAGTGGTCGTCGTGCTGATATTCATTTTCATAAGGGTGCTATCTATCAAGGGGATCATTTATGGATTCCTAAGTCCATGCATCATGAAGTGTTAATCAAAGTCCACAACTCAGGGTATCAAGTGCACCCAAGAAGTTCTAAAATGTATCAGGGTCTGAAGCTATCATTTTGGTGGCCAGGAATAAAGAATAGTGTAGTATATTTTGTTGCTAAATGCCATGTGTGTTGTCAAGTCAAGGCAGAACATCAAAAATTAGGTGGTTTGCTGCATCCATTGGAAATTCCAGAATGGAAGTGGTCAGATATATGGATTTCGTCGTGAGATTGCCTCGTGCAAGATCTAGTGTCGATGCAGTTTGGGTCATCGTCGATCGTCTCACTAAATTAGCGCATTTTATTCCAATCCATCAAACTTACTCCATTGAGAAGCTAGCAAAACTGTATATCAAGGTGATAGTTAGATTTCATCGTATTCCAAAGACTATCGTATCTGATAGAAATAATCATTTCACTTCCAAATTTTGGCTGGCTGTGCATCAGGATTTAAGCACTATATTAGCAATGAGCATGACATTTCACCCGCAAACAGACGGTCAAACAAAAAGAGTTAATCAAGTTCTAGAAGATTTGCTCTGTCTCTACATGTTGGATTTCTCAGGTTTTTGGGCAGAACACATCCCTTTGGTTAAATTTGCATATAATAACAGCTTCCACGCAAGCATCAAAATGGCTCCATATGAAGTCCTATATGGTAGAAAGTGTTATGCACCGATAGCATGGTCAGAAATAGGAGATGTTCAACTATATGGCTCTGAGTTAATGGAAGAAACAAACAAGAAGGTAAGACTCATCCAGCAAAGGATTAAGACAACTTAAGATAGGCAGAGCTAGTATCACGATGCCCGTTGTCATCCTCCAGAGTTTCAAGAGGGAGATCAATTATATTTAAAAGTCAGTCCTATGAAGGGTATCTACCATTTTGGAGTCACTGGAAAACTTAGTCTTAGGTATGCTGGACCGTTTAAGATCTTAAACCAAATTGGATCAGCAGCATACAAGTCAGAGCTGCTTGAAGATTTTGCTGTTGTGCACAATGTATTCCATGTGTCTTCTCTCTAAAAATGCCTAAGAGAACTTCACCACCTAATCTTAATTCCTCCAATAGAGATCCAGCCATATTTATCATTTATTAAAGAAGATGTAAGGATTCTGGGGAGAGATCAAAAGAAGCTAATAAATCATTCTATCCAAAAGGTTAAAGTGCAATGGAAGAACTACCTATCTATTGAAGCCACTTGAGAGAAGGAATTTGATATGAGAGCCAAGTATCCAAGACTATTTGAGAATCCAGGTATCCTCCTTAGCTCATTAATTTTTCAATTCAGTTCCTTGAAATTTTGCAATGTCTTTTCGCTTGAGTGATGTCAAGGATGACATCGTTCTTAAGTGAGGGAGCCTGTAATAACTCAGGTTATTACCCAAGTCCATTAGGGCTAAACAAAGTCCTAATCTTGATCTTAAGTGCTAATTCAATCATTAGGAGTCTTCCACCATGACCTAGTCCAAATTAGGGGTCAAATAGATCAAACCCTGATTTTAGAAAATCCAAAAATCCTGGAATTTGACCTAATTATTTTGACCTCAAATAGAAAATCAGACTTCTCCTTTGCACTCATTGCCCCCAAATTAGCTAGGGGTGATATTTTGGTGGCAATTGGAAGTCGTCAAAAATTCGTCGAATATTTTAATAATATTTAAATACCCTAGAAAATAGGAAAATAAAATACTCGTCATAATCAAAATTTGACTTCACCGTTGCGTTCCTCACCCCTCAATTAGCAAGGAGTGGATATTTGGGTATTTGTAGAAGACATTTGAATATTTGATTTTAATTAAAAAGGATAGAAATTAATATTTAATTTATTATTATTTTAATTGCACTTAACGGCTTCCATCAAGTATCCTCCCTAAACCCTTTAGGACCATCTGATCAGATCATAGGATCTGATCTGATGGTCAACTGATCGCCTTCTCCGGCTCCCATCGAGCTCGCCCACGTGTCGGGCTGCCCCGGCCACCACCTATCCCCGCATGCGGCATCTCGCAGTCTCCGCCGCAAGCCTGGCTTAAGCCATATAGCGCCGCACTCCTTGAGCTAGGAAAGATCGGATCGATCCCTCGAGCTGCCTGCTGATCCCCCGAGTGAACCCTAGCCAATGATCAGGTACTTCCAATCCTATTTGATACTATGCAATTGCTCTAAAGTTTGATTTATATGTCTATTCCAGATGTTAACTAAGCCTTAACAATTAATCAAAGATGAAATGGAGTAGTATAGGTTAGAAATCTTGCGATCAATCCACAATCTTGCATAGTTTGACTCACGAGCCATCCGCGATATGGCTGCATATGTCTTAGGATTTCATGCAAACCAAGTCACTTAGGGTTTCGGTTCAACCACCATCTTGAAGGTCTCTTCGAGACCTTCTCAGCACAATGCGGGACGAGCCTTTCCGCCATCGGGAGGGCCAGCAAACTCTGTGCCCTATTTCTCCACCCTCGGGTAGCCTGTGGAAGATGAAGGGGACCTGGGTCAGGTCGGGTCGAGCCCGGCCCGAGCTTCTGTGCTTGGGATTGCGTGGCATTCCCTGATTCGGCACGGTAGGGCTCGCTCATGTAAAAGCCATCAGTGCGGGCCCGCCAATCAGTCTGGCTTCTTTGTTGTGGGTCCTACCAGTGCTGAAATCGGTACAGTCATTTGCTAATCTCTACTGTGGGCCCCACCTACAGTTGGAAATTAATTAGAACCTAAAATTAATTTAATTAAGTTAAGCTAATTAGTTTAGTTAATTTCAGAGCTTTAAATACCCATAACTTTTAAATCATTAATCTAAACATACTAAATATATATCTCATTATAATTAGAAAAATAAGAGAAATATTATGGTAGTGTCAAATATTTAACTTAGTGACATTTTAGGACCTTCACTTAATTATATCAAAACTTCAAATCATCATAACTTTGCACACACTCACCCAAACATAGTCAATATGGGTCTTAAAGTAATCAGGAGAACATCAGGAACACTTTGATAGTATTTGTTTTACCATTTGATTATTAGGATGCCTAATCACTTTTAGGACCTATCCTAATGACTCCTTAAAACCATAGAAATTAATTAGGCCATATCTTAGTCAATTAGACTCCAAATCAGAAAATTCAAAGTGCTAGCTAGCTTAGAATTTTAGTACCAATAGTAATCTACAATAAAATTTAAGTTTTAAACCTTAAAAACCCTAAGTTGACTAAAATACTCCTAACTCTAGTTAGGTCATAACTTGGCCAAATGAGGTCCAATTTGGATCTACTCCCATTTAAAGTGCTCAGTGTGATATAGGAAAACTATATTCACTGAGTTTGCTGAATTTTGATATCCAATGGAAAAGTTAGGTTTTTGACCCCTCTTAACCTTAGAAAATTCCATAAATATCCCTAGAATTGAGTTGGCCATAACTTAACCAATATACCTTAGAATTGAGTGTTCTTAGACTCTATGGAATCCTTAAACATCAACCAATAATAAACTACATAAAATTTTAGATTTCACTAGGTGGAAATTACTAAAATACCCCTTAGGTCAAAAGCCTTAGTTTGGACCTGTATGATCTATTTCATGTCCAAATTTGGTGTACTTATTGTGTATCTTCGTGTTAGATAGTAAGAAATCTTTAGGCAGTAAGGAAATCCAATTTGGAGCCCTAATTTAGAAAGTATCTTCTTGGACCCTTAAGTAGGGGCAAAATGGTTATTTTGCCCAAAATTTAGGTTAAGTGTCTTTAACCCCTAACATACCTTTTAAATTATTAAAATCAATAATAAAATTGATTTAAGATCAATTTAGGTCATAAATTTCATAATTTAAATAATTTTCTAAAATCCCCCATAAAGGCTTAAAAACAAATCCATAAGGTTAATATGCCTTACTTAGCTAAAATTTGTTCTTAACTTCCCAAATTAAATAAAAACAACAAATGAAAATAAATTTAATCAACTCTTAGAATCTCTCTAAGTTTTTTTATTATGAGCTCATTAGGAATCTGCACTTCACCTTAGGATTTATTACTTAGGAATAAGAATAAATATTATGTTAGATTTTATTCATTGAATAAGGGGGTTATTCAATAAATGAATCCATGATTATATTAGTTTCTATATTTTCATACTTTGATTTTAATTATTTTATCTTTTAACTCTAGATTAAGAATAAGAGAATCATCCTATTAAGCCTGAGTTTGCTTAATATAATTTGCCTTAATCATTAGTTCACTTTAGAATTTGAAATCCTAAATCCTTAGACCTTACCTTTGGATTATGTACTTAACTCCAACTCATGGTGTTAAAATCATAATCCCTAGACTTGGAAAATTTTGATTAGCTTTTAGTCTGGAACATCCAAACTCATCAAATAGGTCGTGATGATTCCTTATTTAACTTATATAGTTGATATTGATTTAATCATATTAGGACCTAGCTAGTCCTAATATTTTGTAACCTATAAGGCCGTATTTCTAAGTTACACTTGATAGTAGGAATTGGAGATCCTGAACTTGTGTAACTTAGAATAGTTAGAATAGTTTAATTAGACAACAATAGTGTCACCATGTGTAGAAGAGTCCTTTGCTTACTACTTGATTACTTGTGCTACACATTCCTTAAACTTTGTACTTATTTCCTTAAACATATCATGTAAGAGAACTTTCTGCATAAAATGAAAACTTAGAATAATTAGGATAACAGTTGCCTTGGGTTCAACTATATTTTGATAAGTTCTGGTGCACATTTACCCTAATGGATAGGGGTAAGGCTATGGTGGCCCAGCCCCGCCATGGTCCTGTTAACTCTTAAGTTAATATGATTACGGTGGGGTGATCACCAAATGACAAGGTCCTTACTTATAATTAGATTAGGTACTCATCTTAATCCATCATAATTAAAGACTTTGCCATTTTCAAAGTATTTTTCACTAGATGAAAGGTACATGAAAGCAGAGTACAGAAGTAAAATAATAAACATCCATTCATTATAATATAAGAATCCAGACATTCAATTCAGAATAAGTAAAGCAGCAAAAAGTAAAGTTTAACCTATATTATTACAGCATTTTAAAATAGTTTAAGCAGAATGAATATAAAGACACTCAGCCTCACACTGTAGAAAAGAAAGAACTAAATGCTAAGAGTCTTCAACCACATGATCCTCCTCCAAAGGCAAGTCTCCAGATGGTTTCACAACTTCAAATAACTCTGAATTTATCATTATTGGTATCATAATGATAGAGCCCCAGCCTAAGAAAAGAAAATCTTAATTAAACAAATTGTCTAAGAACATTTTAGGCTAAAATATTATTATGTTAATTTAGATATCACTATAAACTTAACATTTAAATAAGCAAGTATAGGAGCAAAACACATATGAAAAGAAAAAGGCATCTATAAATAATAAGCTTATAACTTAAGCTAGATGGAAGTAAGCACATACCTCCAAAACTGTGCTGCAACAAGGTTAGGCATATTATATGGAATAATTCTAATAATCGAAAGAAAAATTCATCCTAGACATGTTTATGAGCAAATGACACATATGTTAATTAATGTAACTTAATTGAATCATAAAAATACAATTAAAACAATTCAAATTACTTCTAGCATTCTATATAATATAAGTAAGACTAATCATTCTAAATATGTGAAAGTAAAACTAGCATTCTAAATGAATTGATTCTAATATTCTAAATGTAATAATTTTAGTATCCTAAATGTGCACAAAAGTAATACTAGCATCCTACGTAAGATCAAACAAACATGTTTAAATTTCTAAAACTATTATTCTAATATGTTACGAAAATACACAAGCTAAGAAAGATGATATATGAGTACATTGAAACAATTTATAAAGCGATAATTAAGGGAACATGCCAAATATGGTAAAATGATATGAATTAATAACACTGAAAATTGCTATGGCTATCAAGCCACATAAACTGAAAACATGCAAGAATGCCACTTAGCTTGCTGAGCTAAGTGATAAATACTAAGTAGAAGTGCACCTAAAGCTAGTACTTGCCATATCAAAATCTCAACTAATGAAGTTATATGGGCAAAGGATCCATTGACGCCCCACCCTAGATCAGCCAGGATGAGATAGATCACCGACCTGGTAAGCTGCAACACCAGTGATAGTCCCAGAATGAATGGACTAAAAAGGCATACTACTTAGGTACACTCTACTTAACCAAAAAAATCATCAAAACAAAAGCATCGATAAAAATAAATGCTAATGTTGTTTATGCAATTTCAAAGACGACATGAGATACTCATTAAATATCTTATGTATAGTACATATATCTAAGGTATACAACTCAATTACAAGGTAAGCAAAGCATCAATATTCAAAGTGAGCAAGAGACTCTACTAAAATGCAGGTGATATCCATTGTTATCTAATTTATTAATTCTATCTACTCTAAGTTACACAAGTTCAGGATCTCTAATTCTTACTATTGAGTGTAACTCACATTCACAACCTTACACATTACAAACAATTAGGACTAGCTAGGTCCTAATTTAATTTAATCAATGTTGACTATATAAGTTAAATAAGTAAATTGTATCGACCTATTTTGATGATTCAAGCAACCCAAAACTATCTTGATTTAAGACAATTTAAGATGGAAGAATTAAAAATTAAACTCCAAATATTAGGGTTTAATTACTTAATCCTAAGGTGATCCTAAAGGGCTAAAGTTTAAAACCCAATCTCACGGGTTAAGGATTGAGGCATATCCTATTAAGTAAAGTCACACTTAATAGGATGAATCTCTATTCTTAAATCTAGGATTGAAAGATTAAATAATCTTTAATAAACTATGAAAATTTATAAACTATCAAAATCTAGGCTTCACCTATTGAGTAACCCAATATACTCAATAGATAAAATTTAACCTAAGTACTAGTCCTAATTCCTAAGGAAAACCATAAGGAACTAAGATGAACACTCAAGCTCCATTCCTAACTAATATTATAAGAAAGATTGAGGATGGATAAAGAAGGTTCAAAAAAGAGGTATGATGTGAGATGAATCTCATATCAAACAACTAGTAATCCACTTAGAATTTCCTTAAGGAAGAAATTAGGGTTTTTGATTTAAAACTTAATTTATGACTTAAATCAATGCAATTATATTCAGAATTACTTTATTTACTAATTTTAAAGATTATAACATGAAACTAAGGCTTAAAATTACTTAACCCTAAATTTGGGCAAAATGACCATTTTGCCACTCCTTAAGGGTCTAAGAATTTACTTATTGATTTAAAGCTTTGAATTAAAAATTTTTTGTGGCTAATGATTACTTACTATCTAACAAGAAGATATATAGTAAGTACATCAAAATTGAATAATTTTTAAGCCTTATGAGCTTAATTTAAGTAAATTGACTTATAAGGGCAAATTGGTAATTCTACTTAATGGAATCTAAATTTTTTATAAGTTTATTAAAGTTTACTGTCTAAGATTTTCATAGAACCTAAATATATTAAATTCTGACATATATTAACTAAGTTATAGCCAAAACAAGTTTAGGGTTCTAAATCAAAATTTAGGATTTCTTAAAAGGAGTCAAAAATTAACTTTTTCATTTGAAGTCCAAATTTAATAAAATCAATGGCTATAGTTTTCCTATAGCACACTAAGTACTTTAACTAGAAGTAGACTCAATTTGGACATCATTTGGTCATGTTATGAGCTAATTAGGGTTTAGGGTGATTAGTGAGTGATTAGTAAAATTAGTCACAAAATAACAAAACCAACCACACTATTAGATTCTATTCTACTCTAGGAGTTATCAAAAATTAGAATCACTCAATTTGGATTACTAAATTATCTAATCTTCACTAATCAAGTCTTAGGGTCATTACAATTAATTAAGAGATCTAGCCATTAAATCCTAAATATTTTTCATAGTTTACTGTTAATTAGATCTTTCTAATCAAAATGGTATATTGGAAGATCTTATTTGGAGCTCAATTGACCAAGTTATGGTCAATTGAAATTTTTGGGTTAATTAGGATAATTAAGGTTAGGTCCTAAAAGTGATTAAACAAACCCTAACCCAAACAAAGAAATGAATACTATCAGATTAATCTAGAGGTTTCTTGGTCACTTAAGAGCCATATTGACTATGTTTAGTGACTGAATATGAAATACAGATCTGCGCTCGCACGCAAGTGTACGTAGTCTGAAGTAATAATTTGGAAGGTGAGTTTCGAGATTTGTCGTCTTTAGGGAATGGCGTGTTTTGTTAATAAGGTATATCTAATTTCAATAATGTTTAAATGGTACAAATCTAGTTTGATTTGGTTCTGTTGTTCAGGCAATAATTCAGATCTAAGAAATTAATTAAAGTAGAGAGGAGAGTTGGGCTTATTCCTTGTGAAATGAGGGGGGCCTCAAGTGTATTACTTCTCAAGCACATTTTATTCTTTTTATTAAGCTAATTAATCAAGTGCACATTGTATTCCTTAGAGTTATCCTCTAAATCCTTTAAGTGCAAATCTTGTGCGAGAGATGAACACTAGGGTTCAATTTATGCACAAAGATTCTCATGAGTTCGCAAGAAGAGCAATTTAGTTTTCCTACGTTTAGGCTGCCAAAATTTACAGTTTTAATTAGCCGATCTCAAGAGCATTGATTTCACTAATGAGCATCTCGCGCATCATGCGCGGTTCAGATAAGGAAGTGATTTCATTTGGGCTCCATGAACTATGTCACGTCATTCATGAGCTCTCAAAGAATCCACTCCCTCCTTTCACGTATGCTGAGCAACAGAGCACTAATTAATGGGTCTTAGCTCACAGGCTTTGACTCCTCAGTTGAGTGTAAAATATGGTGCAAGAAGGCTCAAGAACTTCTCACTTAGTTCTAAGCACCTCTTTCACACATACCTCGCTCTTAACTAAGAAATGAGCCATGGAGCACAAGACTTCATTTTGTTTATTAGTATTTATAGTTATATTTTCATAACATAAGATTTTCATTTGTTACGCAACTTGTTCTTAAGATGATTTTATTGAGTCATTCAAAAATAGATTTTCTTTAGAGCAATGCTTGAGGAAGTTCTACATCATTCATTGAGTCCTTTACATTTTATAATGGGCTTAGCCAAACCCTCCCTAAGGAAGTTTAGTCCTCCATTACAGCAGAGAAATGGAAGAAAACATACTAGGATAAAGACCATTTCATGATCCGCCAAAAGAAAAGTAAAAGCCATATTAGAGTTTACTAGGAACAGTCCTTAATGGGGTTCTTTGAATTTCTCTTCTTTTTCCTCTTCTCCTCTCCTTTAGCTCCCTAGTGTAGCCTCAGGTTCTTTCTCCTCTAACAATGGTTCTTTCCACTTCCCTTGGAGAGGTCTCCTTCTCCTCTATGCAACCCCCCTAAAAATTAAACTTGTTGGATGATAATTGGGAGCCCTTCTTAAGTAAAGATGAGAAGTATTTATAGATGGGTCAATCCTCTTTCTTGCCCTTTAAATGCTGCATCTTCCCTATAAAATTCTGCAGTAATGAGTGCCTATCCCACTTGAGGCATGATAAAACAATCTCTTTTTCATTCTTTAATCTCGACATCACTTCAAAAGTTCAATTTTTCCTTTTAAAAACTATTCTGCTACAGAATAAGTGATCACTGGGAGACAATGAGCAGGTTGGGGGTCTTGTCCCAACCACAATAAATGCCTTGAACAGACATAAATTTGGCGCACCACTACAGCGTGCTATAGCGATCGAGTCCCGCAACTCATTTGCTACAGCGCGCTGTGGCGGTTTTAAGTCATGAAACCTGCCCGCTGCAGCGCGCTGTAGCGCTTGAGTTTCGTAATGTGGGGCCCCGTACTTTCCACGGCCATGCTAATACTGATATTAGCATAATCGTTGGGAGTACGGTGCTCCACTTCAGGTGGTGGCAAATCCCCAACTCAAGTAGAGTTCGGTAGGACCCAACTCACCTTAAGCCAAGGACTTGTCACCCTGTAGGAGAACTGTGAACAAACATCAATACAAATCAAAGTGGCGGAAGTAAGAAACAGAATAATATAACATCCACAGGCATAACATAGTATAAGAGAGTAAAAGAAATAGTAACTCAGATCAAATGCAAAAAAGTAATATATTCAAAATTTAATTATTACAAACTGAATTTAATAGAAATAAAGGTCTCTCAATCTAACAACAAGAAGGGAAAATCTATCGAAGCAGCAGTAGGAAGATCCTCCTCCTACACTGGCTCCGATCCTGCAGCACTGCCGATGAACAACTCTGAATCTAATATTTGTCGATATCAGAAATGTTAGGGCCCCAGCCAACAAAAGAAAAATGTTACAGTTAGACAATTGTCTAAGTACATTTTAGGCTATGTAAGTGAACTGAGTATTTAAGATATCACATTTAAAGGTTTTTAAACAAATAAGCATTATAAAGGTGCAACAAGCTACGAGAATGGGGTAGCTATAAACTAATCATTTATAGCTAATCAACAGGTATGTAAAATAACATACAAAAACATCAACTAAATATGGTGAGGCTAAAAGCAAAAGTAATTGCAACTACTGAAATAAATCTGATCCTAACATGCTTATGATCACATGGAGACATGTTGAGAACAACAAGAACACAAGTACTGAAAATAGACATACAATTCTAGCATCCTAAACATGCCAATATCTTAGTAGTAACTAATGAGAGCATATATACAAGCATGCAGATTGATATGAAAAAGGCCACTGAGACATGTGGCAAAAGTAAACTTAAAAATATGCATGAGCAAATGTAAAGTCACTGAGACATGTGGCAAAGCAAGTCAAGTAATAAAAGAAAGGCCACTGAAGCATGTGGTGAAGTAAAATAAACACTGACAACTGAACTATAGTAGCAGTAAGCCTAAGACATAGTACTGCCATAACAGAATAGGCCATACAGGGCCTCTGAACTGAAAGTTCAGCATGTATCCATCCTAGGCATCCATAGAGCTAGGTCCAAGTTGAACTTATAGAATAAGACATGTATCCATCCTAGACATCCATCGAGCTAGGTTCGAGTCTATTCTATAAAAAAACTAGAATAGAAGAGACAGACTATGCTAAGACATACTCTACAAACTGAAAGCACTGAAAGAACTGAATGAATGTTATGCTTTTCAAATACTAACTTAGGATGTATCTTCCATATCCTAACTTTACCTATTATGCTCAAGGAATAAGGCTCAATATTCAAGGTGTACAAAGAAATCATGTCAATATAAGCAAGAGACTCAATCTAAACTTTTGTGATATCTATTGTTATCAATTTTACCCAACTAACTATTCTGAGAAGATACAAGTTTAGGATCTCCAATATCCAGTTATCGAGTAAGATCTCAATTTTACGACCTTAATGTTAATATTAGAACTTAATAAGTTCTAATTCATAATCATATGACGACTGTAAAGATTTAAAGTAAATGAATCAATAACTTAATTATTATTATTTTCCTATCTTAACCCAAATCTTGAATAGGTGAATCAAGATGAAGGATTCTGGATTCAAACTCCACTATGGAGTTCAAATCATGAATCCAAAGTAGTATCCTTAGTAAGGATCTAGGGTTCACACTTTAAAACCCAAATTAAAGATAAGAAATCTTATAAGTTGAAGAATTCAGAAACTATGATCTTAATGAAAGGTTACTATACTGGTTATAAGATAAAATAATCGATAAGAACTAAGAATCTAAGATCTATATTCAATCTTTTAGGATAATTACATTATCCTATGGATTGAATCAATCCTACACCCACATGGAAGGCTGCAAAGGAATTAAATAATAAATCACTTAAGAAATTCCAAATGGAGGTAGTCTAATTTAATTAGAAGATTTAAAGTCTAAGATCTAAGATATAATATTTGATCACTTTAGACTTAAGATAGGTTTGGACTTAGAATTTTACCAAGGTGTTTCCTTTAGAATTCAAGCCTATGGATCAACTTAATTAAAATATTAACTAAGGATTTATCACCTTAAGATATTGAGGTTTAGTTCTTAAGATAAGGTGGGTTTGAGTACTCTTAAGATCTTAAGATCTTAATAAGAACTAACTTAAGATTTCTTTAATTAACAACCATATTATTATATGAGATTTCAAAAAGATGCTAATAATCAAATTAGAAGTATTTTATTGAAATTTTGAGACTCTAGGGGTGCTTAAACATATTTGGTCAAAATGATCAAAATACCCCTCTTAAGGCTACAAATGGGATTTTAGGATTTAATTATCCAAATTGATTCAAATCTATTCTAATGAGTTCCAAAATGGTTAATGAAGTAGGAAATACACTTATCTTAGGTTTTGGCAACCTAATTAGTTTAATTAACACTAGTCATATATTTAAGCCAATTAAGGTGATTAAGGAAGCTAAGGCATTCTAGAGTGATCTAACCTCATTTATATGCTCTAATATACTTAAGAAGGCATTAGGGATTTATTTTACCAAAATCAGAGGCTTAATCATAGTTAAATTTACTAATTCCTAATTAGGGTAATTAAGGAGTGATTAATAAAATTAAGGTTCTTAATTTACTTTTAATGGTCTACATAGGTTCTATATTATCTTATGAGCAATCGGAGACCTAAATTAATATTTTTGGATATTAAATGAATTTAATATAATTTAAATAAAAATAGATAAATATTAGGCAATTATTTTAAATCTAACCTTTGGATCTTTGATTTTATTTTATATTCAGATTCCTTGCATTTTTCTAATTAAAATGGTATATTGGATCATACAATTTGGATAAGTATAGCTAAAGTCATTTAAATAATTTAATCTGTATTTTTATTTAAATTGAAATCATAGGTTTGATTTTTTGAATTAATTTCCTTAAGGAAATTAATTCAAAAATTCCTTAATATTCAACGTCGGCCCAATTGCAAAAGGCGCGAGTCACAAGTCGGCCCGACCCGTGACTTTGTCTTCTTCCCAAGGATGCCCCCATGCTCGAACCCTAGGGTTCCATTCCGACGCGCAATTTGCCATGCACAAACCCTGCCACGCCCTAATCTCGATGGCTACACCATCCCTGACACTAGACACATCGATTGGACTGTAAATCCCCGTCTGGGATGCACCAGATCGTCGGGGTGCTACTCGACCGAGGCATCTTCTAAGGCACAAATGGGTAGATCAAATTCTCCTTACGGCAGCGAAGTTATGAGCTAAGGCTTATCATTACACGTTCAGGGACCTAAAGAGAATTGATTGGGCGAGTCTTGGGGTTCTAGGGAGAGCTAGATCACTGGAGTGCTACTCGGGGTGGAGTGTAGACGGGAGCTAAAAATGGGTCGATCGATTTCAGCCGAGTCGATCAATCTGGTCGAGCCCGACCCTTGATATGGGTTTACAATTATTACCGAGAGGTACTGGCACTACTTGGCTAGCCAATCGCTTAAGGGAAAAGTAGCATTTGGTGAACCAGAAGCCGACTGGCAGTGCACACTCAGATGACAAATTCATCGTCTGGTCCACTGCCTTGCCTCTCCAAAATACTTAGACATCTACTAAGGAGCCAGGGTGAGGACCTAACGTAGCATTTAGGGATCAATTGGAAGCAAGTCGAGCTTGAACCAGCTTGACAGAGGAGACTGGGTCGGAGGCTGTACCTGGGGATGGCAGAGGTGACTGAGATAATGCAGGTAGCCCAGATCACTCCATATAGTCACAGGAGCTCGGCAATGGGGTCTGAACTCCAGACCTCACCCTCGATCAGCGGTGCTCAGCAGGTTCAGACGTTGGGGTCGCCGAGAGCTTTAGGGTAAGCAACAGGGAATGAGGGGATCACAGTGAGCAAAGGGACTCACTGTGAGTCCTAGGAGGTATTTATAGGCCTTAGGAGCTATGGGTGGGTGGCTTCCAGAGCTCAGGCTTAGAGAAGAGGCTCGGGATGAAGAAGAGGCTGGATTCTAATGGCTCAGGGCAATTTGAGGAGTCCACTGTCGGCAGGAGGTCGTGCCGAGGGCAGAAGGGGAAATTCGGGGCTTTCTCATACTGCCACGAGGGCTGGAAGGTGCCTGGCTGTCAGGGGGGACCAGCGAGCGATGGGTCGCGAGGTGGGAGACGATCCAGAGTGCGGGGGAACTCCAGAGCCGTCTGATCACTGAGCCATTGATGATGGACGGCCTAATACAGATACTAATTATCAGAAATGTGGATTAAATCTCGTGTGTCAGATGGAAGAAGTCAATCGAGTGACTGAGATCTAATCATGATGCGAAGAAACACGAGCCATTGGATTAAACGCACTAAGATGCGTGCTAACGCATCGAGTGGCTTGCACCTATACGCCGCTGTCGGGACCCAGCAGCAGATCTGCTGCGGTCCCGACAGCAAATCCCGAGAATTAAAAATATAAAAATAATTAATTTAATTAATATTAATTCATTTAATAATTAATTAAATTCCAATTAATTCCATAATCCAAATTAGGCTTAAATGAGCTCCAAAAAATCCCAAAAATTCACCCTTAGCTAATTAGGGCATGAGGAATTAAAAAAAAAAAATTAGATTTTGATTTAGAGATTAATTTAATTTAGGTATTTTCAGGGCATAAAAATAGGTAAAAATACCAAAATTCTCAATTTAGCTTTGATTGATCCCAGACTTCTAGGGTTAGGTTTAAATGACCCATTGAGTCTAATTGAATCAAAATCAAAGCTTAGTTTAGCTTAATTAATCTGGATTTAGCTAGGGTAACAACTAAGGATGTTACACGTAAACTCTTCCGCTGCAGCGTGCTGTAGCGCGCTGTAGCGATTGAGTCCGGCAAACTCTCCCGTTGTGGTGCGCTGCAGCAATTGAGTTCTGCAAGCTCTTCCGTTGTGGCGCGCTATAGCAGTTGAGTCCCGTAAGCTATCCCACTGCAGCACGATGTAGCGCTTGAGTCCCGCAAACTCTCCCGCTGTGACGTGCTGCAGCGATTGAGTTCCGCAATCTCACCTGCTATGGTGCGCTGTAACGGTTGAGTTCTGCAAGCTCTCCCATTGCAGCGCACTATAGCGATTGAGTTTCACAATCTCACCCGCTGCAGCGCGCTAGGGCTTGCAGTAGCACGCCGTAGCGAAAAAACTCCAGAATTCAGTAATGTCTTTGTTAAGAGTCTTCTGTATGTAAGTAGTTATGGCGCGTCGTCGTGCGCCGTGGCGCGCCGTAACGTGCCATGGCGCACCATGGCGCACTGCAGCGCGCTACATTGGTTTCTTCCAGAATTTGTAGAAACATTCCAGAATTGTCCAGAAATTGCTGAGCTTGTATTTTACCTGGAAAATAGGTAGAATTTGATCAAGGAGGCTGTTTAAAATAAGGAAATGAATGAGCTTTTTCCTTTATTTAGGATATAAATTATGACTTCATCACACCCCCACACTTAAATTCTTGCTCATCCTCATGTAAGCTCAAAAAATAATTTTTTTCTATTTCAAAGGTATGAGAGTCCACAAGTAATGTCAATGTGAGTTTGATTGTAATTCAAAGATCATGCTTACTCAAATGATTATAACATTTGGTATTATTTAAATTATTCTAACTTTGGTTATGAACCAAGGTTGATAAACTAGTCTCCAATTTTAAGTTTGTAATGCTTGGTGCTAGGTAATGGGGGAGGTTCCTTTAAATTACTAAACTAGGATGGTAGTGATTAATCAAGAGTTTTGTGTCATATGTGCTCCTTCTTATGAATCACAAAGATATTCAAAAATTTTAGGAGAGATATTTTTCATCATCCTATTTTTTTTTCTTGGGAGAGATATTTTTCTTCATCCATACTTTTGCTTTCTTTTTTATCCTTTAAGGAGAGATATTTTTCTTCATCCCACTTCTAAATTTTTGTGAACATGAAGTCCTACAAGAGCCTAATACACTCTTTTGCTCACTCAATATTCATCACTAGTTTTGATTTCTAAGCTTTCCTCCACACTTAGTCCTTAGCATCGATTTAAGTTTTTTTGGAGACTTGATTCAACTTGGAATCATTACCTTATTTAGATGATTTAATGGTTTCAATAAGTTAGTCATTTTTTTATTAAGCAAATCTAGGTTTATAATCAATTTCTACATTGATATTCTTATAACTTTCAATATCTTGAAGAGTTTCAAAAAAAAGAAATATACTATTTGTAATCATAAAAATAATTTGGAACTATGATAATCCATAATTTATTTCCTTAAACAAAGATAAAAACACACAAAAGAAACGTACAAAAATTAGAAATGCAAATAAGAAAAAAAATACAACCAAATTCAGTCAACCTCCTCGCTTTCTTCTACATCCTCCCCATCCATCTCTGGTAGGAATAGTCACACGGCCAACGGGTGTCTGGGATAGGGTCACCGACAGCTGATTATGGTAGCAAGGAACCATTCGGCCCTCCATGCAAGCTCCAATCTTGGAACATCATTTCAAGAGCTTCATGGAATTTTGATTGGAACTCCCGCTACCGGGCGATTTCCTTCTTGCAAAACTGCATGTCAGTGGCCATAGCCCTACCCAAATTAGTTTGTTCAGCGTAAATCTACCCTAACAATTTTTTCGAGTAAGAGCGGCCGGTGGAAGCTGAAGCTTCACCTTCTTCTCCCATCCTCTTATTAACCTACTTCTGGACTTGGGAGCGGGCATTTAAATTTGTTAGCTCAAGGGGGGGACTAGGAGGGATGTCTGTGTCAGAGGAAAGGATCTTAACATCCTGGGCTAGACAGATGCCCGAGATTAATGACCCGAATGTCAGCGCAGAGCAGGACGCTTTCAAGCGTTCCAGAGCTGCTTAAAAATGATGCCGGAGAGACGAATTTCTCCGGGCTGTTGGAGCGCACACATGAGCAGCGCCCTTGAATGGCTCACTTCACTAAGGTGACTCGATGGCATAATGAAGCTGAAGATGAAAACTAGCCACACATTACTCGAGTCCGTAAGGAGGGCTGGAGGAATCTTGGTCTAATTTCCTCTCCAATCTGCATTATTGCAAACAAGTTCCCTTACGAGAGTAGCTAGGTCATAGCTTGACTCAACGAGGGTCAAGTACGAGCAGTCCTCGACCACCCTCAACCCGTAGAATTGCATGATTTGCTCATGCCCAAAAACAACTCCCTTTCCCCGAATGAAGATTTTATACCCCGATACGTTAATAGCATTGACGTAGACTTCTTGGACAAGGTTCGGGTACGAGATGGCAGGAATGGTCGCCATTAGCCTCCATCCCCAGGGGTCCACTTTCTCGGATGGCACCGGCAAGAGCCGCCCGAAACACTTCTCCGAGATGAACTTTCTCTGGGAAGTGACCACGGTGAACTGCTTCTCGACCTCCTCGGAGTAGAACCTCTTCTTGTTGGAGGCTCCACCAGATGTGGAGGCTTCGGGCTCTCTCCTTGGGATAGATTTCTTCCTCGACAGCATGGTGAAGGTTTCAAAGAGAGCAAAATTTCTCTAGGAGGGATGAGGAAGGGATTAATTTTGAAGTAAAAATCAGAAGGAGTAAAGATTCACCCCCGTACCTCCACTTAAATAGCCACAAAAAACAAAGGAAAAAAAAAATTGGTCAAAGGGTCTTCCCCATGCCATAAATGTGATAAGTCTTCATTGGAAAAGAGAGGAGGGGGCGGCTTTATCATCAACAAACCTTTTTGACTGTTTGGGAAACCAAAATAATTTAACTTTTTGACTGTATTGATTCTCAAGGCAGTCAAAACTGCTACAACTGGAGCAGATTGCTGCAGCGTTCCGTGCTGCAACGCATTGTAGTGCGCTGTAGCGATCGAGTTGCAGAAACTCTTTTGCTGCAGCGCGTTGTAGCGGTTGAATTTCAGAAACTCTTTCGCTGCAGCGTGCCGTAGCTGTCGAGTTGCGAAAACTCTTTTGCTGCAGTGCGCTGTATCAATCGAGTTGCATAAACTCTTTCGCTGTAGCGGTTGAATTTTGAAAACTCTTTCGCTGCAATGCGCTGTGGCGGTTGAGTTTTGAAAACTCTCTCGCTGTAGCGCACCGTAGCGCGTCATAGCGCAACTGATATAAACACATTTTCTCTTCTTTTTGTTTTGTTTTTTTTTTTGGCTTGGGTTGCCTCCCAAGAAGCGCTTAGTTTTAAGTCATTAGCTCGACTTATTTTGATATTCTTGTTGCTTAGAGAGGTTAAGAGGTATCTTTTTCCAGACTTTTGAGGTGTTTGGATGGGCACTAACATGCAGTGTGCTCGAACCCTCACCCTCGGCATACCCTTCATATCCTACACTTTTGATTCTGGAGAAAACTTTTTTTTTTCTCTTTCCCCTCCTTGTTTTCCTCTTTTTTACCTTCTCTTTACTCTCATCTTTAGAAAAAGTGCATGGGTTAGCTTCGGAGTCACTTAGATTTAAATTTGGCAAGTCAAGTGCTTCATGAACTCTTTCCTCCCTAGCCTTGCTATTTATTTCTAATTCCATAGCTTGTTGTTTGAAAAGGGTAAGCTTTAGATCTATTAATTCGAATCTACCATGTATGCTTATGCTCATGACCCCCCTACTCATATCTATGAAAGCTTTTGAGCTCATGAAAGCTTTTGTACTCTCCATCCATCCCTTCAAAAAGAATTACACTTACCAACTCCCTTGGATTCACTGCAGTAGAACTAGGTAGAGCTCCTTGCTGCCGAGTGGTCAACTGCTTAGAGATCTACCCTAGTTGTACTTCAATATTTCCTTGGGATGCCTCTATCCCTTGGATGAAGGCATCATGGTGGATAATAGTAGCTTTAGTGCGGCACATAAATTGAATTGTTTCTGCCTTCAAGGTATTAAAGGCTCCTTCCAAATTTGAATAGTGAGGATTAAGATTGTTCCCGTTATTAAAGACTTGTTAACTTGATGAACCCCCACCCCCATTATGGTTTCCATTATTATTATTATTACTCTAAGAGAAATTTATGTGGTTTTTCCACCAAGGGTTATAAGTATTGGAGTAGGGGTTATTCATGTTGTTGTTGTTTCTTAAGTAGTTAACTTATTCGGTGTTCGATTGCACAAAAAGATTATTTAAGTTATATTTTTCACTAGTGTGCCTTCCCTCGCACAACTCACATTGAGTTTCTTGAACAGCATTAACATTCATCATCTCAATTCGTTCGTTTAAGGCATGGATTTCGTTTTGCAGGGCCGTTATTTGATTTGATTCATCATTTTAATTGATTCCTTTTTAAGTCGTTCAGAAGGCCATTGGTACACATTGTTTGTCATTTCTTCTAAGAGTTCATAAGCCTCTTCTTGTGTTTTGCTACTTATTGAGCCTCCGGTGGCCACATCAATGAGACTCCTTGTTAGAGCATTCAAACCATTGTAAAAGGTTTGAATTTGCATCCATAAAGAAAACTCGTGATGTGGGCATCGCCTTAAGCACTCCTTAAAATGATCCCAACCATCGTACAATGTCTCCCCTTCAAACTGGTTATAGTTAGTTATCGCAATTCTCAAGCGAGCAGTTTTCACCGGAGGGAAATATTTGGCTAAGAAATTTTTAGCAAGATCATCCCAAGTATGGATCGAATTGCTCAGGAAAGAGCTGAGCCAACCTTTGGCTCTATCTCTTAAGGAAAATGGAAAAAGCCTCAGTTTAACTGCATCTTCAAAGATGCCATTAAACTTGAAGGTATCACAAATTTTAAGTAAGGTTAAAATATGTGAGTTAGGATCTTTTGTGGCTAATCCATCAAACTGGTTTTTTTGAACCATACTTAACGTGGAAGGTTTGATTTCAAAATTGTTTGCTTCAATGTTGGGCCTAGCAATAGCATGGGGGATTCCTCTAATAGCGGGCAGTGCATAGTCTCTAAGTGCTCTTCCCCTAGGCTCTCCTTAAGGCTCTCCCAGATTTTCATTAAAGTTTTCCATAACAGCTTATTGATTCTGTAGAATGTTTTGTTCTCTTCTAGCTTATAAATAGGTTCTTTCAATTTTTGGCTCAAAAAGATATTCAGTACAAATTCTTCTACTCATACAAGACAGAAATTAATCTATCAAGAACAAATATAGCAATAGTGTTCAATGATTCAGCAAACAAAAATAAATGAAAGAAAAGTAAATGTTTAGCACAAATAATTACAAAAAAAAAATTAAAATTATATGCAAGAGGTTTGCTTAAATCACTATTTACTAATAGATTCTCCTTAATACGAAACAATTACCATTCCTCAGCAATGGCGCCAAGAACTTGACAAACTGTGAAATACGCGTCTGCGCTCGCACGCAAGTGTACGTGGTCTGAAGTAATAATTTGGAAGGTGAGTTCTGAGATTTATCGTCCTTAAGGAATGGGGTGTTTTGTTACTAAGGTATATCTAATTTCAATAATGTTTAAATGGTATGAATCCAGTTTGATTTGGTTCCATTGTTCAGGCAATAATTCAGATCTAAGAAACTAATTAAAGTAGAGAGGAGACTTGGGCTTATTCCATGTGAAATGATGGGGGCCTCAAGTGTATTACTCCTCAAGCACATTTCATTCTTTTTATTAAGCTAATTAATCAAGTGCACATTGTATTCCTTAGAGTTATCCTCTAAATCCTTCAAGTACAAATCTTGTGCGAAAGATGAACACACTAGGGTTCAATTTCTGCACAAAGATTCCCATGAGATCGCAAGAAGAGCACTTTAGTTTTCCTACATCTAGGTTGCCAAAATTTAGAGTCTTAATTAGCTGGTCTCAAGAGAATTGATTCCACTGATGAGCATCTCGCGCATCATGCACAGTTCAGATAAGGAAGTGATTTCATTTGGGCTCCATGAACTATGTCACATCATTCATGATCTCTCAAAGAATCCACTCCCTCCTTTCACGTATGCTGAGCAACAGAGCACTAATTAATGGGTCCTAGCTCACATGCTTCTACTCCTTGGTTGAGCGTAAAATATCATGCAAGAAGGGTCAAGAACTTCTCACTTAGTTCTAAGCACCTCTTTCACACATACCTGCTCTTAACTAAAAAATGAGCCATAGTGCACAAGACTTCATTTTGTTTATTAGTACTTATAGTTATATTTTCATAACATAAGATTTTCATTTATTACACAACTTATACTTAAGATAATTTCATTGAGTCATTTAAAAACATATTTTCTTTAAAGCAATGCTTGAGGAAGTTCTACGTCATTCATTGAGTCCTTTACATTTTACAATGGGCTTAGCCCAACCCTCCCCAAGGGAGTTTATTCTTCCATTATAGCGGAGAAAAGAAAGAAAGTATACAAGGATGGAGACCCTTTTATGATCCACTAAAAGAAAAGTAAAAGCAAGATTAGAGTTTACTAGGAACAGCCCTTAATGGGGTTCTCCGGATTTCTCTTCTTCTTCCTCTTCTCCTCTCCTTTAGCTCCATAGTGCAGCCTCTGATTCTTTCTCCTCTATTAATGGTTCTTTCCACTTCTCTTGGAGAGGTCTCCTTCTTCCTCTATGCAGCCCCCTAAGAACTAAACTCGTTGGATGAAAATTGGGAACCCTTCTTAAGTAAAGAAGAGCTGTGTTTATAGATAGGTCAATCCTCTTCCTTGCCCTTCAAATTCTGCATCTTCCCTCCAAAATTCTGTAGTAATGAGTGCCTATCCCACTTAAGGCATGATAAGACAATCTCCTTTTCATTCTTTAATCACCACATCACTTCAAAAATTCATTTTTTCCTTTTAAAAACAATTCTGTTGTAGAAGAAATAATGGCTAGGAGATAAGGAGCGGGTTGGGGGTCTTGTCCAAGCCGCAATAAATGCTATGAATAGACAAAAATTTGGCACGATGCTGCAGCATACTGTAGCGATCGAGTCCCACAACTCGTTTGCTACAGCGCACTATGGCGGTTTTAAGTCATGAAACCTGCCCGCTGCAGCGCGCTGTAGCGCTTGAGTTTCATAAACTCTTCCACTGCAGTGCACTGTAGCAATATAGTCCCACAAAATCTTCCGCTATGGTGTGCTGCAGTGATTGAGTTTCGTAAGTTATCCTGCTGCAGTGTGCTATAGCGATTGAGTCCCGCAAACACTCCCGCTATGGCGCGCTGCAGCGATTGAGTCCCGCAAACTCTGCCGCTGTGGTGCACTGCAATGATTGAGTTTCACAAGCTCTCCCATTGTGATGCGCTGTAGCGGTTGAGTTTTGCAAACTCACTCGCTACAGCTAGCTAGGGTGCACTGTGGTGCACCATAGCGAAAACGCTCCAGAATTCAATAATGTATTTGTTAAGAGTCTTCTGTATGCAAGTAGTTGTGGCATGCCATGGCTTGCTGCTTTCTTCCAGAATTTGCAAAAACATTCCAGAATTATTTAGAAATTGCTGAGCTTGTATTTTACCTAAAAATAGGCAGAATTTGATCAAGGAGACTATTTAAAATAAGGAAATGAATGAGCTTTTTCCTTTATTTAGGATATAAATTATGGATTCATCATTTAGATTAGTGTGTGAAGAGTTATGAGCTATGGAAGATTAAGATTGAGTCCTAAAAGTGAGTAAGCTAACCACACTCCAAATAGGGAACTTAACCCTATAGAAATATTCCTAAGAGTTTGCTGATTAATTTAAGACCCATATTGGGTATGTTTTGGCAATTGTACATAAAGTTATGATAGTTTAAATGTTAGGGGTATTTAGTTCAAATTATGGGGATCCTAAATATCATTATGTGAAATAATAATCCTACTTGAAATTGAATAGCACCATAAAATTTCTCTATTTTTGCTGATCAAAATGACATCTAATTTTGATATGTTTGGATTATTGGTTTGCAAATTATGAGGCTTTAAAATTTCTGCTAATTATTCAATTAATAGATTTATTAATTAAATTAATCTTATGATTAAATTTTAATTAACTGATTTATTGCAGTGGTGGGCCCCACACATGTCAACCTCCATCATCGAGACAGCGCGGCAGGAGAGGCCACGCATTGCAATATGATTGGAGGATGAGGCGCAGGCGGGACCCACTGAGAGCAGTCAAAATTGACTGCAGGACCCGCAGTTAGAACGACATGAGTTTACGCACCATGGGTCCCATGCTTCCACGCAACAAACTCAGGCACCAGCCAGTGCACAAAGGCGGGCCTCGCGATTGCCATGCATTCGGCCCATTGCGAAGAAGCGGGTTGGGTTAGGTCCGCCCCGACCCAAAATGCTCGCCATCATCCCGACGGCCTTAAACTAGGGCATCATAATCGACGGCCAAGATGACATCACCGGAGGCCGACCTACCCACCGATCAAAAGGTCGCGGAGAGACCTTTTGATTGGTACTAGAAATGCTACCGGAGGAGATGTGCAGCTCCAGCAAGGTCAAACCCTAGCAACTTCGGTCGGGATGAGACGGATTTAATGGTATATGTTGTAGCATCCCGACCAAATTTGAATTGATAGGTCCCGATTAACCCAATTAGATTCGTTCAACACTTAATCGGAATCCTAAAATCAAGTTCTAAATAAGAAATGCAATAATTGAATGAATAGATTGAAAGGTAAAACGGTACCTCAAATTAGACGGTTTAGGTGCTAGGTTTCGATTTCTCTCTGAGCTTGATCGATCTCCACTGTCTTCTTCATTAAATCGAGCCAGGAGGTTGATTGGGGTCTTAAATGGGTATGAGAATCAGTCCTTTTGGCGGTGTTTGCCATCTGAATGATGGGAAGCATCGCGTGTCCTCGCGCGAGACACGCGCAGCTCCACCGTTGCTCTCGCGAAATGGACGAAGGCCTGACCATTTGAACCTCGATCAAATGGTCAAGAATAGCTGTTCGATTAGACGAAAGCGAGGGTAACGACAGCTATGAAGTAGACGACGCCATTAACACTAATAATAATATTATTATATTATTCATTTATATTCATTTTATTAGTACAATTTTAAATAGTTAAATATACTCAAAAAAAATTCAGATAAATCACCCCTTGCTAATTGAGGGGTGAGGAATGCAATGGTAAAGTTGGATTTTTGATATGATAAGTATTTAATTATTTGATTTTCATAGAAATTAAATAATATTAAAATATTTGCTGAAAATCCAACGACTTCCAAATGCATCAAAAACATCATCCCTGGCTATTTTGGGGGTGATGAGCGCAATGGCGAAGTCAAATTTTTAATTTGATGTCAGTATATATGGGTCAATTTATAAGGTTTCTTGAAATTCCCAAAATTAGGATTTGATCCATTTAATTCTTGATTTGGACTAGGTCTTAGTAGTGAGTTCCTAATAACTTAATTAGTGTACTGAAACTATAATTAGGACTTAGATTAGCACTGATTGACCTAAGTAATAACCTGGGTTGTTACAAACTCTCCTACTAAAGAATGATGTCGTCCTCAACATCACTCAAGTGAAAAGAATAAAGCAGATATAGAATAATGAATTGAAATAAGATTGAGTTCAGGAAGTACCTTGGTTAAAAGGATTTGGGTACTTTTGGCGCATATCCACCTCTTTCTCCCAAGTGGCTTCATTACATGAACGGTTCTTTCACTAAACCTTGATCATTGGAATAGAATGATTTCTTAGTCACTTTTGATCATGAGCTAATATTTTAACTGGTTCTTCAACATAAGTGAGATCAGGTTCAATTTCTACTACTGGAAATTGAACAAGATGGGAAAGATCTCGAAGACATCTTCTTAATGATGAAACATAAAAAACATTATGGACAGCAGCAAAGTCTTTGGGAAGGTTCAATTTGTAAGCTGATGATCCCACCTTGGCCAAGATCTCAAAGCAGCCGACATTCTGGGGGCTAAGTTTCCCAACTACGCCAAATCTATAAACACCCTTCATAGGACTTACTTTCAAATAAAAAGAATCTCCAATATTAAATTCTAAATAGCGATGATGAACATCATGGTACTTGCTCTGACGATCTTGAGCAGAGCGAATTATTTGCTGAATCAAATGAATCTTCTTGTTAGTCTCCTCAACTAATTCAGATCCATAAAGTTGAACATTGCCTATTTCTGACCATGCCAAGGTAGTACTGCACCTTCTGCCATACAAGGCCTCATAAAGTGCCATTTTAATACTGGCCTGATAATTATTATTATATGTAAACTCCACTAATGGTATATTATATTCTTAGAAACTAACAAAGTCAACAATATAGATCCCAAGTAAATCTTGTAGCACTTGATTTACTCTTTTAGTTTGGCCATCAGTTTGGGGATGAAATGCTGTACTCATAGCTAGAGTAGTTCATAGATCTTGATGCACAGCTTGCCAAAACTTTGAGGTAAATCTGCTATCTCTGTCTGATATGATCGACTTATGAATACCATGAAGTCTGACAATTTATTTAATGTAGATCTTTGCAAGCTTCTCGATAGAATCAGTCTATCGGATGGGAATGAAGTGTGCGGATTTAGTTAGCCGATCTACTATCACCCAAATTGCATCAACACCAGAACTAGCACGAGGTAATCCCATAACAAAATCCATTAATACATCAAACCATTTCCACTCAAGGATTTCTAGTGGATGAAGAAAACCACTGGGTTTTTGATATTTTACCTATATTAGGCTACAAACATGGCACTTAGCTACAAACTTAGCTATGCTCTTCTTCATACCAGTCCACTAAAATGACTGTTTTAAATCTTGATACATTTTGGAGCTCCCTGGGTGAACTTGATACCCAGAACCATGGCCTTCTATTAGTACTTCTTGCTGCATTGATTTTGGAATCCATAAACGATTCTCCTGATAGATATCACCTTTATGAAAACGGAGTTATGTACGACGATGATTTTCTACTGCTTGCTTGAAGTTTAAATACTCTTCGTCTTTAGTTTGAGTTATGGATACATCTTTGTGGAAAGTAGGTTCCACAGTACTCATTGAGATTATTTCACTTAACATATCTCCACGAGCTGGTTTAATATATAGTTTACAAAATTCTTCCTCTAAAGAGCTAGTGGCGATCATGGCTGAAAGTGTAGCATGACGGCTAAGGGTGTTTGCTACCACGTTGGCTTTACCTGGATGATACTGGATGTCCATATCATAATCACTAATTAACTGAAGCCATCTTTTTGACTACAATTTAATTCTCTTTGAGTAAATATGTATTTTAGACTCTGATGATCTGTAAAGATCAAGCACTGAATTCCATACAGATAATGGCGCCAAAATTTTAAAGCAAAGACGGCTCACGCTAGTTTCAGATCATGAACTGCATAATTTTTTTCATGCAGTTTTAGTTGATGAGACACATAAGATATAGCCTTTCCTTCTTGCATAAGAGTACATCCCAAGCCAATTTCTGAGGCATTTGTATAAACTTGATAGTTTATCCCTTCTTTCAGAAGGACTAACACAGGAACGAAAGATAGAGCATCCTTTAGGGTTTGAAAGGCTTTTTCACATTCTGGTGACTAAACAAATGGTACTGCTTTTTGAGTTAGCTTTGTGAGTGGAGAAGCAATCTGGGAAAAACTTTTAACAAACTTTTGATAATATCCATCCAATCCCAGAAAGCTACAAATTTCTGTAACTAATTGTGGCTGAGCACAATCTTGAATAGCATTAATCTTATGCTGATCTACTCGAATTCCTTAGGCATCTACTACATGCCAAAGAAAGATACTAAGCTTAACCAAAACTCACATTTTGAAAATTTAGCATATAATTCATGTTCTCAAAGTGTTTTTAGTACTATTCTCAAATGATCCTCATGATCTTCTGGGGTTTTAGAATAAATGAGGATATCATCAATAAAAGCAATAACAAGTTTATCTAAGTAGGGCTTTAGAACTTATTGCATTAAGTCCATAAACATGGATGGTGCATTAGTAAGACCAAAGGGCATCACGAGGAATTCATAATGTCCATATCGTGTACGAAATGCTGTCTTTTCAATATCTGAGTCCTTTACTCTAAACTGGTGGTATCCAGATCTTAAATCAATCTTCAAAAAATACAATTGCACCAGTGAATTGATCAAAAGGGTCATCAATTTGAGGAAGAGGATACTTGTTTTTAATAGTTACTTTGCTTAATTCTCAATAGTCTATGTAAATTCTCATAGATCTATCCTTCTTCTTTACAAACAAGATAGGAGCTCCCCATGAGGACATACTAGGTTTTATAAATTCTTTATTCAACAGTTCTTATAGTTATCATTTAGTTCTAATAACTCCTTAGGAACCATTCTATATGAAGCTTTTGACAATGGTTGTGTACCTAGAACTAGATTAATTACAAATTCTATTTCTCTTGCTGGTGGTAGTCTAGTCAAATCATCAGGGAATACATCTGCAAATTCTTTAACAACTATCATATTTGTAATGTGAACCTCTTCTTTACTGTCACCCGTCATTGTCACCAAAAAGGACAAGTAGCTTTTATTCACCAATTTTTCTGCCTTGATTGTATTGATTAAGGAACCCTTAGTACTGAACCTTCCAATGAAGGTTTCTGAGGCATTGGGTGATTATAAGATGATATTTTTCTTTTGACAATTTATAGTAGCATTGTAACAACCCTAGTTATTACCATAGCTAAGTTTAGATTAATTAAGCTAAACTAAGTTCTAATTTTGATTCCATTAGACTCAATGGGTCATTTAAACATAAACCTGGAAGTTTGGGATCAAGTAGAGCTAATTTGAGAATTTTAGTATTTTTGTCTATTTTTGAGCCCTGGAAAATTCCTAAATTACTTTGATCTCCAAATCTAAATCTAATTTCGTTTTTTGAATTCCTCATACCCTAATTAGCCAAGGGTTAAATTTTATGAATTTTTGGAGCTCATCTAGTCCTAAATTGGATTTAATAATTTAATAAAAAATAAGTAATTAATTAAATGAATTATAATTAATTTAATTAATTTATTTATATATTTTATTCCCGGGATTTGCTGTCGGGACCGCGGCAGATCCGCTGCGGGGTCCCGACAGTGGAGCACCTTCTCCTCTCAATAGATGCGCTAGCACGCATCTTAGCAAAGTATCCAACAGCGCGATCTATCTCGTGCCGTGATTTAATCCCATCCATCCGATCAGCATCTATCATCCAATGCTTGAGATTTGATCCATGGATCTGTTATTCGGGAGCCACAACAGACCGTCTACCCTCAACAGTCTTGCGATCAGACGATCGAGATGAACCCCACCACATTGGAACGTCATCTCCGCTCGATCGCAGGTCTGATAGAAGATATCCGCTCGTACAAGCCACGTCAACCTTGTCTGCCACTCCCTTGGCTACATCCTCTAGACTGTTAGGCCTTCCCGATTCTGGTAAGGTAGAGCTCGTCGGGTCCTGAGGTCCTGCTAACCCCAATTATGGAGGCTCGAGGTCCTGTCCTTGCTCGAGCCTGAACCATGGCTACCAGCCATGGTATCCACCTCAGGACCTCTCCCTCACCTATAAGTACCTCCCGAGAATCACAGTGAGCCCCTTTGCTCACTGTGATACCCTAAGCTCCTAGTTGGAATCCTCCTGGAGTTCTCGGCAATCCCGACTAATCCTGTAGTTCGAACCGCTGATAGAGGGCCCGTCTAGTGTTTCGACCCCCTGTGAACCTGCGTCGCTGGCTTGGTAAGCTTTGAAGCACTTCAATCCCTCTCTATCGTAGCCATTCCTCAGTCCTCATGTATAGCCTCTGCCCCTCCTTTTATTGAGCTGGTTTTAGCTCGACTCGTACTCAATTGACCCTAGATGCTGCCGTAGGACCTCACCTTAGCTCCCTAGTAGGCATCTAAGTCCTCTGGTAAGGACTGGTAGTAGGCCTTTGGTTCACCAATTTCTACATTTCCTCAAGCTATTAGCCAACCAATTGGTGCTGGAAGCTCTCGGCAATGATTGTAGACTCGTATCTATAGTTGGGTTCAATCGTATCGATCGACTCAACTGGAATCAATTGACCCGACATTGACTCCCTTTTGCATTCCATCATGAGTAACACCCCAGTGATCTAGACCTCCACAGAATCTCGCATCTCACTCAATCAATTCCTCTTCAGCCTCTGATCGTGTAGGATTAGACCTCAGCCCATGGCATGGATACTGTGAGGAGAATTCACCCCTCACAGGTGCGCTTTGGGAGACGTCTCGGTCGAGTAGCACTCCAGCAATCTGGCGCCTCCCAAACAGGGCTTCTTCGCTCATTTGACGCGTCTTCAGTCCCTGAAGGTGTAGCCGTTGAGATCCTGGTGTGGCGTGGTCAGAGCATGGAGAATTTGGTGCTGGAAGTAGACCCTAGGGTTCGGGCGTTGGGGTGTCTCCGTGAAGGTGATGACTGGCGCTTCGGGCTGGGTCAGACCCCAACCCGCACCTTTTAGTATTTGGGCCGACAGCTAATTCAGGAATTTTCGAATTAATTTCCTTAAGGAAATTAATTTGGAAAATCAAATCATATGGTTTTAATTTAAATAAACATTCAGAATAAATTTATTAAATAACTTGAGTTAGACATGTCCAAATGGTATGATCCAACATACCATTTCAATTAGAAAAATACAAGGAATAATAATATAAAATTAAATAAATGATCCAATGGTTAGATTTTTAAATAGTTGCCTAATCCTTTTCTATTTGTATTTAAATCATAATAAATTCATTAATTACCCAAAAGCATTAATCAAGGTCTCTCTCATGAGACCATAAAGAACCTTTGTAGACCCTTAAAAGTAACTTAAGGTCTTTAATTTTGTTAATCACTCTTTAATTATCCTGATTTAGGATTAATGAATTAAGCCTTAGATTAACCTCTGATTTTGGTGAACTAAGCTCCTAATGCCTTATTAAGGATAGTAGAACCTATAAATGCAAATGGATCACTCTAGGATGCTCAAATTTCCTTAATCACCTTAATTAGCCTTAATTTGAGATTAATGCTAATTAAACTAAATTAAATATCCAAACCCTAAGATAAGTGTTTTATCCTACTTCATTAATAAATATGAAGCTCATTAAAATAGATTTGAATCAATTTGGATGATTAAATCCTAAAATCCCATTTTTAGCGTCATTTTGACCAAAATGTGCTTAAGTACCCCTAAACCCTAAGAATCTCAAGTAAAATGATTATAATCAGTAATGTATTAATATCAATTGTTAAGTGGTATCACCTCATGATTGAATCTTAGTATTTAAATCTTAAAATCCTCAAGTAAGATCTTAAGATCTTAAGTGATCTTAAGACCCTTCCCAAAAGTCTTAGCTTAATCAATATTAATGTTGAAGTTTCTAATAATTATCTTACTAAAGTTTATTCATGAGTTATAGTCTTAAAGAAAATAAAAACAAAAGCTTTAAAGAACCCTAAAACTTAGACTTATTAGTTCGATCTAAGTGATCAAACTTCAGTCCCTAGATCTTAGATCTTAGCCTTAGATTATCTGATTGAATTGAATTACCTTGATTTGGAATTTCACACTTGATTAACTATTTAATCCTTTTGAAACCTTCCTTGTGGGTGTAGGGTTGATTAAATCTTTAGAATAATATAATTATCCTAAAGATTGAATATAGATCTTAGATTCTTAATTCATAATTGATTATTTTATCTTATAACTAGTGGAGTAACCTTTCATTAAGATCTTTAGTTTCTGAATCCTTCAACTTATATAATTCCTTATCTTTAAATTGTGTTTAAGTGTGAACCCTAGATCCTTATTAGGACATCACCTTGGGTTCAGGATTTGAACACCAAAGTGGAGTTTGGATCCAGAATCCTTAATCTTGATTTACTTAATCAGGATTTGGGTTAAGAGAGGAAAATAAGAATAATTAAGTCATTGATTCATTTACTTTAATCTTTATAATAATCATATGATTATGATTTAGAACTTATTAAGTTCTAATGTTAACATTAAGGTCGTGAATCTGGGATTATACTCGATAGCTGGATATTGGAGATCTTAAACTTGCATCTTCTCTGAGTAGTTAGCTGAGTAAAATACATAACAACAGATATCACATAAGTTTAGATTGAGTCTCTTGCTTACTTGACTTGATTGCTTTACACACCTTGAATATTGAACCTTATCCCTTGAGCATAATAGGTAAACTTAGGATATGGAAGATACATCCTAAGTTAGCATTTGAAAAGCATAGAATTCATTCAGTTCTTTCAGTACTTTCAATTAGTAGAGTTTGTCCTAGCTTAGTTTGCCTCTTCAATTCTAGTTTTGTTATAGAATAGACTAGAACCTAGCTATGCGGATGTCTAGGATGGATACATGTCTTATTCTATCAGTTCATACTCGTTGATTAGCTATAAATGATTAGTTTATAGCTATCTCGTTCCTTGTAGCTTGTAGCACCTTGTAATGCTTGCATATTTAAAACCTTAATTGTGATATCTTAAATATTCAGTTCACTTAAATAACCTAAAATGCACTTTGACAATTGTCTAATTATTACCTTTTTTTTTGTTAGCTAGGGCCCTGGTATTTGTGATACTGACAAATGTCAGATTTGGAGCTATTCATAGGCAGTACTGCATGAGAGGAGCCGGTGTAGGAGGAGGATCTTCCTATTATTGTTTAGTTAGATTTACATTCTTATAGTGAGGTTTTGAGAGATCTTTACTTTCATTTGATTCAATTTGTAATAATTAAACTTTGGATGTATTTACTTTTTTGCATTTAACCTGAGTTACTATTTCTTTTACTCTCTTATACTATATTGTGATGTGGATGTTATATTATACTATTTCTTGCTTTCGCCACTTTAATTTGTATTGATATATGTTTACCAGTTCTAGGTGATAAGTCCTTGGCTTAAGGCAGGTTAGGTCCTACCTGACTTTTCTTAAGATGGGGATTTGCCATAACTGGAGCACCATACTCCCCGCAATTATGCTAATATCAGTGTTAGCATCGCCACGGAAAAGTACGGGGCCCCATAGTTGGTATCAGAGAACACCATAAGGTGTCAGAATGGGATCTGTGATTCCTTTCTACCTAATGGACCATTCTTCTAAAGTGCAAACATCAAGATATAACATCCATAACATAGTACTATCAGTAACTCTCTAAAAATTGTAGAATAAAAATACTCATATCCTAAATATCTAATCATCTATAGCTAACAAAAACCAATACATTCTACTATTAGGATCAAATGGATCATGAAGAGTCTGACTTGAAATATTATCTGCATGCCTTCGAATTAGCTTGGAATTATAGTTTCAAATGGAGAAATAAGAGCAAATGGCAAATCAAAGGAGTTTCAACAAAAGGAACCCTAGTCTGGGACAAACTCTTACATCAAATGGCGTACCGAGGGCTTGACTTTCCTATCTATGCACAGGAGTGGTTGAACTAAGTAGAGTTAGTCCTGAGGCACATAGAGTGTCCAGAGTCCCTCTGGCTTGATATAGTGACAGATCTGATGCTAGACTATGCGAGAGTCTAGTGGTATGATACCATCAAGAAGCTCGAACGAAAATGCAAGAGAAAGTGTCAAAAAGTGACCTTTGAAGACATTTGTATTGTATTTAGGACTGTGTACATTAAGGAAATCTAAGTGCTAGTTAGAGTAATTATCATTTCTTGATTTTAGTAGTGCTGTGATTTTTGGCATTTTCTAAATCTTATGTAATCCTTCATTTTAAAAAGTAATGAAAATTTTTGGCATCTATTAGAAATTTTAAATTTTGTCTTCCTTAAAATGATTCTGAAATCTAGATTTGTGTTGCTTAATTAGAATGAATTCTGGATCACCCCCTACTGTTACCCCAATCAAGAATGTTGTCGCTTCGAGCAGTTCTTCTTATGAAGTAGCTCATCGGTGAGCAATGGTGGCAACCTTGTTGGAGAATCAGGCTCAACAAGCACTGGTAATACAAAAGATGATATCCGATCATCCAGTACTAGCTGTTGCTACTGCTCCTGCTCCTGCTGTCCCTATTCCGCAACACTTTCCTTCCTATCACTTTATGAATAGTATTCTCCATAACTTCTTAAGACTAAGGCCTTTAACTTTCGGTGGAAACTTATCACTAATAGATACAGCGAACTGGCTGAAAGCAATAGAGAAGGATCTTATTAGTCTGAAGATCTCAAACTCAGAAGCCATCCATCTCACTACACACCTATTTCATGCTGAAGCAGAATACTGGTAGGATGAGGCCTGTAATACAAAGTTCATTAACTATGAATGGGAAGACATCCCTTGGGATGAATTCATGGAGTCATTCAAAGCTGAATTCATTCCCCCATCTGCACAGAACATCATTGCAGACCCGATTCTAAGGTTGACTCAAGGAAGTCGCTCTGTCGCTGACTACAAAAGAGAATTTTGTAAGTTGATTCGTTTTGCTCCAGAAATTACCCACTCCGAATCGGCTAAGTGCCATCGCTTTCTCAGTGGACTGATGAATCCATAGATTATATCTAAATAAAGGGAAAAATTCATATATTTAAGATCTTTATGCTGCTCCTAAAATCAATTTTTTCTATTTTTTTCAGGAAAATGAAATCCAAAGGAGTTCTAAGGCATTTCTGCAGAGTTTTTAAAATTTATTAAAGGAAAATTGCTGTAGCGCGCTGCAGCGCACGACCGCGCGCCACAGCGGATTGCAACGGAAATATCTAAACTATATGAAAATTAATCTCAACTAATTGAACAGCACTTTTCGCAAAATGACCCGCTACAGCGCGCGGTCGTGTGCTGCAGCGGTCTGCAGCAGAAATATTTATAATTTTATAAAACGGGGGCTCAACTAATTGAATAGTATTTTTCACAAAATGACCCGCTACAACACGCGGTCGCGTGCTGCAGCGGTCTACAACAGAAATATTCATAACTTTATAAAATGGGGGTTCAACTAATTAAACAGTGTTTTTCGCAAAATGACACGCTACAGTGCGCGGTCACGCGCTGCAGCGGTCTACAGCGGAAATATTCATAACTTTATAAAACGAGAGCTCAGCTAACAGTATTTTTCGCAAAATGACCCGCTCCAGCGCGCGATCACACGCTGCAGCGGTCTGTAGTGGAAATATTCATAACCTTATAAAACGGGGGCTCAACTAATTGAACAGTGATTTTCACCGAATGACCCGCTCCTGCGCGCGGTCGCGCACTACAGCGGTCTGCAGCAGAACATCTTCAAAAGCTCAAACGCAATAGCGCACGGTAGCGTAGGACTTGGCGAATGTGCGAAGGATCATTGCACGCCGCAGCGCGCCACGACGTGCTCCAGCGTTCTCCAGCGGCCTGCCGCAATTTTTTCCCAGACAAGCATTAAATGCAACTGGGGACATGACCTCTATCCTGTATTTTATCCCCAGCCATCATTCCCTACTGCAGCCTGTTTTATTTGAAAAAGGAAGCTTTGAGGTGATGTTTTGAGTAAACAATTGAGGATTATTGTCACCTCACCATAAATGGAGGTTATTGTCATGATGAATTCAGATTTTTATATGGAAAAGCTGGTTTGAAATAAGAAGGAGGATGGTAGCCCCCCTTCCTATAAATACCCCTCCTATTGATTAGAGGAGGGTTCACAATTTTAGCAAAATTCTACTAAGTAAGGAGGAGAGCCAAGGAAAAAGAGGAACTCCTCAAGGGTGGAAGGCAAGCTCTTGCTTTCTAATAGGAGGAAGAAGGCAGCACTAGTGACCAAAGGAGGGAACATTGAGAAGGAGAAGAAGGAATCCGAAGAACTTCTATAGAGTGTTCCTAGTATCTTCTAAACTCCACTGTTGTATCTCTTTTTAGTTGACCATGAAAGGGTCTTTATCCATGCATGTGTTTTTCTTCTTTTCTTGTGTAATGAGTAGCTAAACTCCCTTGGGGAGAGTTGGGGGTTAAGTCCCATTTACATAATGTAATATTAATGTATGAGTGTTTTCTCTCAAGCATAATTTGTTTGTGATTTTAATGCCTTACTAAGAAATTTTTATCTAATTAGACTTGAATGTGATTATGAGAAAAGAACTAAAAACAAACTCTAAGAACTAATTATCTTGTGCTCCTTAGCTCACCTTAGGTTGGATTCTAGATTATGAGTGCATGAAGGCTTGGAACTATGTGAGAAAGTTCATAAGCTCAATGCACCTCAATCTAAGCTCAATCAAAGAGTTGATGCAAGTGATGCTAAGACCCACTAAATGAGCTCCTTAGCTCAACATAATTAAGGTAGAGGAAGGAACTGTTAAGTGCTCATAAACTAAGCGACATAGTCGTTGAGCCCAACATGTGAATCCCTCATCTCAACTAGGTATGATGCGACTGATGCTCGTAGTGGAAATCAATACTTGTAAGATTTTAAGGTTTAAAAATCAAGCTCTCCTTGATCAAGAGAATAAGATTAAAATTTAAATCCCAAGAATCTTACAAGAATCTTTGTGCCAAAGTAGAACCGAATGTGAATTCATTTTGTGCACAAGATTTGAACTTGTAAGACCTTGAGCTAGACTCAAGAACAACAGTGTGCAGTTGATTTTAATTGAATAAAATGATAAAGCTTGAGAAACCACTCTACATAAATATTATGTCATAGCACGTGGGATGGCCCCAACTCTCCTCTTTCTTAAATCTTGCTATTTTACTTAGTGAATATTTGTGCTAATTTTAGACCACTCATCCAATACATACTATAGCTTAAACATTAGTAAGAATAGATACACCTTGGTGCCAAATCAACCAATTTTCTGAGGATCGATAAATTCCTAGAAAGTCACACTTTCCATTTATTACTTCAGACCACGTACACTTGCTTGCAAGCGCAGACGTGTAGTTACAGTCTGTCAAGTTTTTGGCACCGTTGTCGGGGAATTGGTTTCTGATTTGAATTAAGGACAATCTATAAGTAACTAGCGATTTAAGCATTTGATTGCATATATTAGTAGTTGTAGATTTGTTGTAATTATCAAGCTAACATTTTATATTTGTTTTTGATATTTTATTTCTGAAAAATCTATGTACTCTTTATTGCCAAACTCATTCTTGATAAGTAATATTGTAACTTGTATGAGTAAAAGAGTCTGTACTGAATATCTTTTTGATCCCGAAATAGAAAGAACATACTTACAAGCTAGGCGAGAATAAAATTTATCAAACCAACAAGCTATTATGGATAATTTCACTGAAATTTTTGAAGAGCCTAGGGGTAGAGCACTTAGAGATTACGCACTATCCATTGTTAGGGGAATCCCCCATGCGATTGTAAGGCCAAATATAGAAGCCCACAATTTTGAAATCAAACCTTCCACACTGACTATGGTGCAAAAAAATAAGTTTGGAGGATTAGCCATTGAAGATCCTAACTCACATATTTCAACTTTTCTTGAAATATGTGATACCTTCAGATTTAACAGTGTCTCCGAAAACGCTGTTAAATTGCGGCTATTCTCGTTCTCACTGAGAGATAGAGCCAAGAGTTGGCTCAGTTCTCTACCGAGTGATTCTATCCGTACTTGGGATGATTTGGCTAAGAAATTCTTAGCCAAATAATTCCCTCCGGCTAAAACTGCATGGTTGAGAATTGAGATCACCAACTTTACTCAGATGGAAGGTGAGACTCTTTATGATGGGTGGGATCGCTTTAAGGAGTGCCTCAGGCGTTGCCCACATCATGGGTTCCCTCTATGGATGCAAATGAAAACCTTTTACAATGGTTTGAATGTTCCAACGAGGACACTCATGCTCCAACGAGGAAACTCATTAATGCGGCCGCCGGGGGCTCCATTAGTGGAAAAACCCAAGAGGAAGCTTACGACCTCTTAGAAGAAATGGCCAATAATGCTTACCAATGGCCCCTCCAAAGGAATGATTCTAAAGATAAAAAAGAGTGTAATTCACTAAGAAACTCATAACAAATCCTAGAACTACAAAATCAAATTTCCCAACTTAATAAGAAGCTAGAATTTGGATATATAAGCCCCTTTCAGGAGAATGATGGGGAATTGAGAGATGTTAGTATGATCATGAATCATGGAAGGAATGGAGAAAGATTCGAAAACACTCTTAAGGAATTTAGAAACTCCACTATTGAATTTATGAATAAAACTGATGCCACACTAAACAGGCATGAGCACACTCTCCTCAGACAAGAGGAGATGGTTAAAAGAATTGAACAAAAATTGAAAGATATAATGAAACAGTTAGAACAACCTTCACTAGTAGGGGTGATCAGGGAATATGAAAATGAAACAGGTAACGCAATCACCTTAAGAAGTGGAAGGGTTACTCATGAGGTTGTGAGAAAAGAGAATAGCGAAGATATCACTAAATCAAGAGAGGATAAGGAGGAAGGAGAAATAATAAGGACAGAAGAGAGTGTGGCAAGGGATGCCGTGAGGGAAGAACTTAGAGACCCACCTAAGGAAACCTCTCATATACCTTATCCTTACCGTATGGCTAAGGAGAAACTCATGTCCAATATCAAAAATTTCTTGAGACCCTTAAAACTCTCCACATCAATATCCCATTCGCTGAAGCCCTCGAACAAATGCCTAGTTATGCTAAGTTTATGAAAGACATCTTATCCAAGAAAACGAAGATTGATGAAAAGGAGACTATGGCATTAACAGAGGAATGCAGTGCAATTCTTTAAAGAAAAATTCCCACTAAAAAGAAGGATCCAGGGAGTTTCACTATCCCATGCACGATTGGATGCCAATCTTTTCAAAAAGCCCTTTGTGATCTTGGTGCATCTGTTAATTTGATGCCTTTCTACATATTCAAGAAACTAGGAATTGATCATTTACCTACCTCTGTTCTACTCCAATTTACCAATAGATCTGTAAAATCTCCTTTAGGAATTGTGGAAAATATACTTGTAAAGGTTGACAAGTTCATCTTCCCGGCAGACTTCATAATCTTGGACATGGAAGATGAAAATCAAGAGATTCCTATTATTTTAGGTAGAACTTTCTTGGCCACAGGACGAACCTTAATTGATGTAGACAAAGGAGAATTGATGTTGCGTTATGGAGAGGAAGAGATTAAATTCCATGTGAATGATTCTATGAAACACCCTCCTAAGTTAAATGAGGATTGTTGGGAGATCAATTTATTAGAAGAAGCTGGGTTAATGGAAGATGTGGGAGAAGAGGGAATGATGGGGAGTGAGGAATATGAAGTTCCCACAGAAACAAAAGTTATTGAAGAATTAATTGAGAAAAGGAAGATGATTCATCCTTCGATAATTTGCCCTCCTAAAATTGAATTAAAACCTCTTCCCTCACATTTAAAATACACATACCTAGGAGAAGATGAATCACTTCCTGTAATAATCTCCTCATTGTTTACTCAATATCAAGAGAATCTTTTATGTAACATTTTAAAACAACATAAGAGGGCAATGGGGTGGAGTATTGCAGATTTGAAGGGGGTTAGCCCAACTCTGTGTATGCATCGTATCCTATTGGAGGACAACTCTAAACCTTCAATTGAACCTCAGCGGCGATTAAATCCTAACATCAAAGAAGTAGTTCACAAGGAAATCATCAAGCTCTTAGATGCTGGGATCATTTTTCCTATTTCTGACAGCCCTTGGGTGAGCCCTATACATGTGGTTCCCAAAAAGAGTGGATGACCGTTATTCTCAACAACAACAATGAGCTGATCCCTACTAGGACTATGACCGGATGGAGAATTTGCATTGATTATATGAGATTAAATAAAGCAACTCAAAAAGACCATTATCCCCTTCCTTTTATCGATCAAATGCTTGATAGATTAGCAAGAAATCCTTACTTCTGTTTTCTTGATGGTTATTAAGGATATAATCAGATCCTGATTGCCCCCGAAGACCAAGAGAAAACAACTTTCACATGCCCCTTTAGAACATTTGCCTTTAGGAGAATGCCATTCGGATTATGCAATGCACTAGCTACTTTTCAAAACTGTATGATGGCAATTTTCTCTGACATGATAGGAGAGTTCTTAGAAATTTTTATGGATGATTTTTCTGTGGTTGGAACCTCTTTCGATCATTGCCTAATTAATCTAGGAAAGGTGTTAAAAAGATGTGAAGAGTCAAATTTGATCTTGAATTGGGAAAAGTGTCATTTTATGGTTGAAGAGGGTATCGTTCTTGGTCATTTAATTTCTAGGAGGGGGATAGAGGTCGATAAAGCTAAGATTGAAGTAATTAAAAACTTCCTCCTCCCATCAATGTTAAAGGAATTAGAAGCTTCCTAGGGCATGCTGGTTTTTATCGAAGATTTATCAAGGATTTTTCAAACATAAGTATGTCATTTTGTAGATTGCTTGGAAAGGGTGTTGAGTTCAATTTTGATAATAATTATCTAAAAGGATTCAATACACTAAAAACTGCCTTCATCTCTGCTCCAATAATTTATGCTCCAATCTGGGATTCACCTTTTGAAATTATGTGTGATGCGAGTGACCTTACAGTAGGCGCTGTTATTGGGCAACGAAGAGAGCAAACCGTCTATTCGATCTACTATGCTAGTAAACTCCTTGACGATGCTCAAAGAAATTACGCCACCACGGAAAAGGAGCTTTTAGTCGTCATTTTTGCTTTCACTAAATTTTTAGGTCGTATCTCATTTGGTCTAAGACTATCGTTTACATGGATCATGCTGCCATTAAGTATCTCCTCCAAAAGAAAGAGGCAAAACCACGCTTGATACATTGGATGTTGCTCTTACAATAATTTGATCTCGAAATCTGGGATAACAAGGGGAGTGAAAAAGTGCTTGCTGACCATTTATCTAGATTAACCCACATTTATCATGATAAGTCGACCGGTATTAGTGAATCCTTTCCCGACGAGAAGCTCTATGGGGTAGCTACAAATGATCCTCCCTGGTTCGTTGATATTGCAAACTAACTTGCAGGAGGAATCATACAAAAAGATATGAGTTATTAACAAAAAAAGAATTTTTTTGCAGATATAAAAAATTACTTTTGGTATGATCCCTTTCTGTATAAATGTTGCAATGATCAACTCCTAAGGAGATGTGTTCCTGACTCTGACACCTGGAATATTCCCTTCCACTGCCACACATCTCCTTATGGAGGACACCATGGAATTGAGAGAACGGCTGCAACGGTGGTTCAATCCGGATTTGTTTGGCCTCATTTGTTTAACGATGCCACTGAATTTGTCACAAGTTGTGACAAATGCCAAAGAACCGAGAATTTAACAAAAAGAGATGAGCTTTCTTTAAATGGAATTTTTGAAGTTGAACTATTTGATGTTTGGGGAATTGATTTCAAGGGACCCTTTCCCTCATCCCTGGCCAATCTGTATATCCTTGTGGCAGTTGAATATGTTTCAAAATGGGTTGAAGCTGTGGCATGTGTCAACAAACATGCTAAAACTGTGATCAAATTTCTCAAGGAACACGTGCTAGCTAGATTTGGGACACCCAGATTCTTGATCAGTGATGGGGGAAAATACTTCTACAATAGGCAGTTAGACAATATATTAAAAAGCTATGGGGTGAGACACAAGGTGGGTACTCCCTACCACCCTCAAACCAGCGAGCAAGTTGAAGTCTCCAATAGAGAACTTAAACAAATTTTAGAAAAAATTGTGAACCAAAATAGAAAGTATTGGACTTCAAAACTTCAAAATGCCCTTTGGGCTTATAGAACTACCTTCAAGACCCCTCTAGGAATGTCCCCATATAAGCTCGTTTATGGAAAAGCATGCCACCTTCCGGTGGAACTTGAGCACCGTGCCTTTTGGGCAATAAAGAAATTAAATTTTGACCACTAAAAGGCAGGAGCGCAGAGACTGTTGCAACTAAATGAACTTGTTGAATTTAGGTTAAACGTCTATGAGAGTGTCAAGTTGTATAAAGAAAAAATAAAAAAATGGCATGATAAGCTAATTAAACCTAAGCACCTCCAACCAGGAATGAAGGTATTGCTTTTTAACTCTAGATTAAAACTTTTTCCTGGAAAACTAAAATCACGTTGGACAGGACCATTTACCATCACTAAAGTTTTTCCTCATGGAGCTGTCGAAGTTGCCTCCAAAAATAACACTTTCAAAGTGAATGGAAATCGTCTGTAGTTATACTTGGAGGAAGGAGTCTTTCAAGAAAAGGGCGGATGGACCCTTCAAGACTTTCTTGATGAAGGACTCACATAAGATCTTTCCTGTGTCAGGCTGAGACACTAAAATAAGCACTTATTGGGAGGCAACCCAACAACTAATTAAGTTGTATTTGTTCTTTTTCATGTTTCCTTTGTATCTTTATTTTAGTATATTTTTATTTTGAGATTTCAATTTATGAATTTTCATATTCCTGCATTTTTGAGTTATTCTTAATTGACATATTTTTTCTGAATTTTTCAAAAGAAATAAAAATCACAAAAATGTAAAAATCAAATGTGATATAAGTAAAAGTATGCTTAACAAAAATGATTAAATAAATTATAAGCAATAAAATATTGTAATTGAGGAATGAATGGAGGAAAATCTAAATCTCCAAAAATTTAAATAAATGCTTGAGCTAAGTGTGGGGGAAGGCATAGGATTTAAGCTAAAAAAATATGACATGGATTCTAAATGGACTGTGCTATGCTCTCGTAGGACTTCATGATCATAAAGATGTTAGGGATGAAGAAAAATGTCTCTCCCTAAGGATGAAAAGAACAAAATATTTATGGAGAAAGGGATGATGAAAAATATCTCTACCAAATAAATAAAATGAGAAAGAATGAAGATAAAGATATCTCCTATAAACTTTTCATCTTTGTGATTCATAAGAAGGAGCACATATGGCACAACTCTAGGAATCGCTAACCAATTATTTAGTTTAAATAAGTCCACAATGAATTGTACCCATAACCTAATTTTAAGCATTGAAAATTCAGACATTTGGAGATTCATTGATTAAACCACCTTAGTGCCACAATTAAATACATTAATATTGCTACATTATTCATTTCATTTTTTGTCATGCACATATTTTGACTTATACTTACTTTATGAACATTATTGTGACTTTCATCCATCCAAAATAGAAAAAATTTATCATTTTGAGCTTACTCGAGGATGAGCAAGAATTTAAGTATGGGGGTGTGATGAATCCATAGATTATATCTAAATAAAAGGGAAAATTCATTTATTTAAGATCTTTATGCTGCTCCTAAAATCAATTTTTTATATTCTTTTCAGGGAAATGAAATCCAAATGAGTTCTAAGGCATTTGTGCAGAGTTTTTAAAATTTATTAAAGGAAAACTGCTGCAGCGTGCTGCAGCACGTGACCGGGCGCCGCAGTGGATTGCAGCGGAAATATCTAAACTATATGAAAATTAATCTCAACTAATTGAACAGTACTTTTCGCAAAATGACCCGCTACAGCGCGCGGTTGCGCGTTGCAGCGATCTGCAGCGGAAATATTCATAACTTTATAAAACGGGGGGCTCAACTAATTGAACATTGTTTTTTGCAAAATGACCCACTCCAGCGCGCGGTCGCACGCTGCAGCGGTTTGCAGCGGAAATATTAATAACTTTATAAAGTGAGGGCTCAACTAATTGAACAGTATTTTTCGCAAAATGACCCGCTATAGCGCGCGGTCGCGCGTTGCAGTGCCCTGCAGTGGAAATATTCATAATCTTATAAAACGGGGGCTCAACTAATTGAATAGTGATTTTCGCGGAATGACCCGCTACAGCGCGCGGTCGCGCGCTCTAGCGGTCTGCAGCGGGACATCTTTAAAAACTCAAACGCGGTAGCGCGCGGCAGTGTAGGACTTGGCGAATGTGCGTAGGATCATTGCATGCCGCAGCGTGCCACGACGCGCTACAGCGCGCTGTAGCGCGCTGCAGCGGCCCGCCCAATTTTTTCCCAGATAAGCATTAAATGCAGCTAGGGACATAACCTCTATCCTGCATTTTGTCCCCAGCCATCATTCTCTGCTGCAGCCCAATTTATTTGAAAAAGGAAGCTTTGAGGTGATGTTTTGGGTAAATAATTGAGGATTATTGTCACCTCACCATAAATGGAGGTTATTGTCATGATGAATTCAGAAAAATTGGTTTGAAATGAGGAGGAGGATAGCAGCCCCCCCTTCCTATAAATACCCCTCCTCTTGATTAGAGGAGGGTTCACAATTTTAGCAAAATTCTACTAAGTAAGGAAGAGAGCCAAGGAAAAAGAGGAACTCCTCAAGGGTGAAAGGCAAGCTCTTGCTTTGGAAGAGGAGGAAGAAGGCAACACTCCTAAGGAGGGAACATTGAGAAGGAGAAGAATGAATCCGGAGAACTTCTACAGAGTGTTCCTAGTATATTCTAAACTCCACTCTTGTATCTCTTTTTAGTTGACCATGAAAGGGTCTTTATCCATGTATGAGTTTTTCTTCTTTTCTTGTGGAATGAGTAGCTAAACTCCCTTAGGATGGGTTGGGGGTTAAGTCCCATTTGCATGATGTAATATTAATGTATGAATGTTTTCCCTCAAGCATAATTTGTTTGTGATTTTAATGCCTTACTAAAAAAATTTTATCTAATTAGTCTTGAATGTGATTATGAGAAAAAAACTAAAAACAAACTCCAAGAACTAATTATCTTGTGCTCCTTAGCTCACCTTAGGTTGGATGCTAGATTATGAGTGCATGAAGGCTTGGAACTATGTGAGAAAGTTCATAAGCTCAATGCACCTCAATCTAAGCTCCACCAAAGAGTTGATGTAAGTGATGCTAAGACCCACTAAATGAGCTCCTTAGCTCAACATAATTGAGGTAGAGGAAGGAAGTGTTGAGTGCTCATAAACTAAGTGACATAGTCATTGAGCCCAACATGTGAATCCCTCATCTCAACTATATATGATGCTAGTGATGCTCGTAGTGGAAATCAATGCTTATAAGATCCTAAGGATTAAAAATTAAGCTCTCCTTGATCAAGAGAATAAGATTAAAATTTAAATCCCAAGAATCTTACAAGAATCTTTGTACCAAAGTAGAACCGAATGTGAGTTCATTTTGTGCACGAGATTTGAACTTGTAAGACCTTGAGCTAGACTCAAGGACAACAATGTGCACTTGATTTTAATTGAATTAAATGATAAAGCTTGAAAAACCAATCTACATAAATATTATGTTATAGCATGTGGGATGGCCCCAACTCTCCTCTTTCTTAAATCTTGCTATTTTACTTAGTGAATATTTATGCTAATTTTAGACCACTCATCCAATACATACTATAGCTTAAACATTAGTGAGAATAGATACACCTTGGTGCCAAATTAACCAATTCTCTGGGATCAATAAATTCCCGGAGAGTCACACATTCCACTTATTACTTCAGACCACATACACTTGCGTGCAAGTGCAGATGTGTATTTACAGTCTGTCATGGACTCCCAGATTCACTGAAAGATCAAATTGTTCCACTTCGCCTGACTAGCTTTTTTGAACTAGTAGAGACAACTAAGGTGATTGAGCATCATCACTCAGAAAAAGATCTCAAGCAAAAGGTGTAATCAACCCCTAATCAGCATGAAACCTTCAAGAGGCACAGACTTAACTCTGCAAAGGTCTGTCAACTTGAAGATGCACCCTCTACTGAACCAATTCAAGGCTGTAATTGTGGGCGACCAGGCCACAAGTTCTATCACTGTACACACACAAAAATAGTGGATGGAGTTCCGATGAAGCCATCTCAAAATAACCAAGCATTTAGAGCAACTTTGCTGAACATGAGAGAACCAAATTTGCCAATAATGCCAGCACCTGTACTTGAAGTTGCTCCAGAACAGCCCTCAGCTCCTAAATCCCAGAACTATCCCAGGAAGTAGATAAACAACCGTCTAGCTAGCCCTGCATGAGTTTATGCTTTAATGCCTCTAGAAGCTGCAGAAGACAATAATGTAGTTTCAGATACACATTTCTGAACCTCTTCTTTTAAAATTGCATTTCTACATCTTACAATCTATTAATGCAATTGTGTGAATAAATTAGGCACACTTTATTTTATCGACCAACCCTGCAATGTGTTATTTGACACTAGTGCTAGTCATTTGTTTATTTTTGAAAATTTTGCCAACGTACTTAAACCACACTCGTACAACTTAGCAAACTCTTTAAGTTTTGGACTTCCATTTGGAGCCCAACTAAGTGCTCATAAGTTTTGTACTGTCAAAATTCCATTAAATGGTCAGGAGTTTAACTCTGAATTAATCATCTTGCCATTAGCAAAATTTCATATCATCCTTGGGATGAACTGGCTCAGTGACAATAATGCTGTGAAAAATTATTTGAAAAAGAAGGTCACTCTCCATTTCCAAGGCAAGTCTGAAACCTTTATAGGAAAAACCAGCACACAGTTATTATTGACCAATGCTATTAAACTTGAACAAATGATCAGTAAGGGTTGTGATGCTTTTCTGGTCACTATGATGGGTGAAGCAAGGGAAAGTATCCCTCTCTCTGATTGTAAACTAGTTAAGTAATTTACTGACATATTCCCAGAAGATCTGCCTAGTGTACCTCCTTCCAGAGAAGTCGAGTTCTCAATTGATTTAACTCCATAAACATCGGTTGTATGCTAAGTTCTCCAAGTATGAATTTTATCTTAAGTCCATTGCATTCTTGGGACATGTAGTCGATGCTCAGGGTATTCGTGTCGATCAAAATAAAGTGAGTTTCAGGACTGGATTTAACCTAAGACAGTCATAGATATTGGAAGTTTCTTGGGACTAGCCGGATACTACAAGAAGTTTATTAAGGGCTTTTCCTATATTGCTTTGCCTTTGATTAAGTTAACTCAAAAAGCCATTCCATTCATTTGGAGCGCGGAATGTAAGGAAGCATTACAAACCTTGAAGGACGCAAGGACGCACTCTCTACCGCTCCAGTACTTGTTCTACCCAAGGAAGGCTTGAACTATAAGGTGTACACCCATGCCTCTAGAATTGGTCTAGGTTGTGAGTTAATACAAGAGGGTAAGGTAATCTCTTACGCCTCTCATCAGTTAAAACCCCACGAGAAGAACTTTCCAATTCATGATCTTCAACTTACCGCGGTAATCTCTACTCTAAAAATTGGGCGTCACTATTTATATGGAGTTCAGTATTCGATTTTCACGGATCATCAAAGTTTAAAGTATATCTTCACTCAAAGAGAACTAAATTATCGTTAGAGGAGATGGTTAGAACTTATTAGTGATTATGATCTTAGTATCCAGTATCATCTAAGAAAAGGCAAATGTAGTGGCCAATGCTCTTAGTCATCATGCTACTTTATCTTCCATAATCACCTCCAGTTATTTAGAATAAGAATTTCGTAAGCTAGAGATTTCTCCAGTCAGTGGCGATATGCTAAGTTTGCTCTTAGCAAATATCAATGTAGAACCTACCTTTCTTATAGATGTCTCTATCTCGCAGACCAGGGACAATGATTATCTGAAATTCAAAGCAGATATTGAAGGTGGTCATCATCATGAATTGCAAATGCACAATGGTGTAATTTATCAAAGTAATCATTTGTGGATTCCTAAATCTATGCATCGTGAAGTTTTGATTGAAGGTCATAATTATGGATATCACATTTACCCAGGCAGCACTAAGATGTACTAGAATTTAAAGCAATTATTTTGGTGGCCCGGTATAAAGAAGGATGTAGCCAATTTTGTGGCTAAGTGTCATGCCTGCAATTTGGTAAAGGCAGAGCACCAAAGACCTAGTGGTCTTCTTCACCCATTAGAAATTCCTAAATAGAAATGGTTTGAGATATCTATGGATTTCATCATAGGATTGCCTCGTGCAAAATCTGGTGCCGATGCAATTTGGGTTATAGTAGACTATTTAACTAAATCAGTGCACTTTCTTCCTATCCATCAGACAGACTCTATAGAGAAGCTAGCAAAGCTCTATATCAAGGAAATTATCAGACTGCATGGTATTTCGAAATCAATCGTATCCAACAGAGATAGCAGATTTACTTCTATGTTTTGGCAGGCTGTACATCAACGTCTGGGTACTACTCTAACTATGAGTACAGCTTTTCATCCTCAAACGGATGGTCAGACTGATAGAGTGAATCAAGTTCTGAAAGATTTGCTTAGACTTTGTGTTCTTGATTTTGCCGGTTCCTGAGAATATCATATTCCGTTAGTGGAGTTTCCCTATAATAACAGTTTCCAAGCCAGTATTAAAATGGCTCCTTATGAGGAATTATATGGTAAAAAATGCAGTACTCCGCTAGCTTGGTCAGAAATAAGAAGTTCAACTTTTTGGTTAAGAGTTAGTTAAAGAAACTAACAAGAAGATTCAATTATTTCAGCAAAGAATTCGTTCAACTCAAGATCATCAGAGCAAGTATCATGATGCTCATCATCGTCTCTTAGAATTCAATGTTGGAGATTCTGCCTATTTGAAAGTCAGTCCAATGAAAGGTGATGAATCCATAAATTATATCTAAATAAAGGGGAAAATTCATCTATTTAAGATCTTTATGTTGCTTCTAAAATTAATTTTTTTTATCTTTTTCAGGGAAATGGAATTCAAAGGAGATTCTAAGGCATTTTTGCTGGTTTTTAAAAAATTACTAAAGGAAAACCGCTGCAGCGCGCGACCACGCGCCGCAGCGGGTTGCAGCGGAATTATCTAGACTTTCTGAAAATTAATTGAATAGTGTTTTTCGCAGAATTCACTGCTACAGCGTGCAGTCGCGCATTGCAGCAGTTTATCTCAAAAATATTTATGATTATTAAATGTTTGCTCAACTAATTGAATAGTGTTTTTTGCGGAATTCACCGCCATAACGCGCGGTTGCGCACTGCAGCGGTTTACCGCAAAAATACTTGACTATATAAATCGGGCCGCCCAACTAATTGAACAATATTTTTTGTGGAATTCACCACTACAGCACGTGGTCGCGTGCTGCAGCGGTTTATTGCGGAGGACTTAGCTATATAAATCAGGCCGCCCAACTAATTGAACAGTGTTTTTCGCGGAACTTACCGATACAGCGCGCGGTCGCGCGCCGCAGCGGTCTGTCGCGAAAATATTTCTCTTTATAAAATCTGGAAAAATAATTAATTCAACAGTATTTTTTGCGGAATTCTCCGCTACAGCGCGCGGTCGCGCACTGCAGCGGTCTACTGCGGGGGACTTGGCTAGTATGCTAGGGACCTGGGTATGCTAAACCACGCCGCAGCGCGCTGCAGTGGCTCGCCAAAATTTTGCCCAGACACTACATTTAATGCGGCTGGAGACATGACCTCTATCCTGAATTTTGTCTCCAGCCACCTTTTCCTGCAGCAGCCATTTTTTTTTTGTTAAAAAGGGAAGCTTTGAGGTGATGTTTTGGGTAAAGAAATGAGATTTTTGTCACCTCACTATTAATGGAAAAATATTGCAATGATGAAATCAGAATTATTTATGGAAAATCTGGTTGCAAATAAATGGAGGAATTCAGCCCCCCCCCCCCCTCCCCCCTTTTATAAATACCCCTCCTCTTGACTAGAGGAGGGTTGAAAATTTTAACAAGAATCCACTAAGTAAGGAGGAGAGCCAAAGGAAGAGAGAACTCCCTAAGGGTGACAAGGCAAGTTTTTGCAAAGGGAGAAGAGGAGGAAGGCAGCACTAGCGACCTAAGGAGAGGATAATTAGAAGGAGAAGAAGACTTCCGAAGAACTTCTACGGAGCATTCCTAGTATCTTCTAAACTCAATCTTGATTTTCTCTTGAGATGACCATGAAAGGCTCTTTATCCATGTATGCGTCTTCCTTGTTTACTTGTGTAATGAGTAGCTAAGCTCCCCTTGGGGAGGGTTGGGATAAAGTCCCATTTTGCATGATGTAATATTGATGTTGAATGTTTTCCCTCAAGCATAATGTATTTATGATTTTTATGTCTTACTAAGAAATTTTCATCTAATTAGTCTTGATGTGTTTATGAGAAAAGAACTAAAAAAACCTAGGATCTAATTGTCTTGTGCTCCTTAGCTCACCTTAGGTTGGATGCTAGATTTTGAGTGCATGAAAGCTTAGAACCATGTGAGAAGCTTCTTGAGCTCAATGCACCTCAACCTAAGCTCAACCAAAGATTTGATGCAAGTGATGCTAAGACCCACTAAATGAGCTCCTTAGCTAGATTAATGAAGTGTTGAGTGCTCATGAACTAAGTGACATAGTCGTTGAGCCCAACATGTGATTCTCTCATCTCAACTATGTGAGATGCGAGTGATGCTCGTAGTGGAAATCAGTGCTTGTGAGATCCTAAGATTTAAGAAAATTTAAACTCCCCTTGAATCAAGAGAAAATGAATTAACTTTAAATCTCAAGAATCTTACAAGAATCTTTGTGCTAAAGTAGAACTGAATATGAGTTCATTTTGTGCATGAGATTTGAACTTGTAAGCCTTTGAGCTAGACTAAAGGACAATAATGTGCACTTGATTTCAATTAAACTAAATGATAAAGCTTGAGAAACAAATCAACATGAGTATTATATCTTTGTATGTGGGATGGTCCCAACTCTCCTCTTTCTTTAATCTTGCTATTTTACTTAGTGAATATTTGTGCTAATTTTAGACCAACCAACCAATACATACTATAGCTTAAACATTAGTGAGAACGTATATACTTTAGTGACAAATCAACTAATTCTCCGTGGTTCGATAAATTCCTGGAAAGTCACACTTTCCACTTATTACTTTAGACCACGTACACTTGCGTGAAAGCGCAGACGTGTATTTACAGTCTGTCAAGTTTTTGGCGCCGTTGCCGGGGAATTGTTTCTTTTTTATTTGAACTAAGGAGAATTTATAAGTAGCTAGCGATTTAATTATTTGATTTTTTTTATATTAGCAGTTTTACATTTTCTTTTGTAATTATCAAGCTAACATTTTGTATTTCTTGTTTACTTTCATTTCTAAAATATATATATATATATATCTATTTGATCTTTATTGCTAAATCATTCTTGATAAGCTTTATTGAAACTTGTATGAGTAAAAGAGTCTGTACTGAATATTTGTTTGATCCTGAAATAGAACGAACATACTTACAAGCTAGGCGAGAATGAAATTTATCAAACCAACAAGCTGTGATGGACACTTTCACTGAAAACTTAGAAGGGCCTAGGGGTAAAAGCACTTAGAGATTATGCACTACCCACTATTAGGGGAATTTCCCATGTGATTGTAAGGCTGAATATAGAAGCCCATAATTTTGAAATCAAACCCTTTACGCTGAGTATGGTACAAAACAATCAGTTTGGAGGATTATCCACTGAAGATCCAAATTCACATATTTCAACCTTCCTTGAAATATGTGATACCTTCAAGTTTAATGGCGTCTCCGACGACGCAGTTAAATTGAGGCTATTTCCTTTCTCACTGAGAGATAGAGCCCAGAGTTGGCTCAGCTCTTTACTGAGCGATTCTATCCGTACTTGGGATGATTTGGCTAAGAAATTCCTAGCCAAATACTTCCCTCTGACTAAAACTGCACGGTTGAGAATTGAGATCAACAACTTTACTCAGATGGAAGATGAGACTCTCTATGATGGGTGGGAACGCTTTAAGGAGTATCTCAGATGTTGCCCGCATCATGGGTTCCGTCTCTGGATGCAATTGCAAACCTTTTACAATGGTTTGAATGCTCCAACGAGGACACTCATTGATGCGGCCACTGGGGGATCCCTTAGTGGAAAAACACAAGAGGAAGCCTAGGATCTCTTAGAAGAAATGGCCATTAATGCTTACCAATGGCCCCTCCAAGAGAATGATTCTAAGGATAAAAAAGAGTGTAATTCACTAGGAAACTCACATCAAATCCTAGAACTGCATAATCAAATTTCCCAACTTAATAAGAAGCTAGAATTTGGATATATAAGCCCCTTTCAGGAGAATGATGGGGAATAGAGAGGTGTTAATATGATCATGAATCATGAAAAGAATGGAGAAAGATTCGAAAACTCTTTAAAAGAATTTAAAAACTCCACTATTGAATTCATGAATAAAACTGATGCCACACTAAACAAGCATGAGCACACTCTCCTCAGACAAGAGGAGACGATTAAAAGAATTGAACAAAAATTGAATGATATGATGAAGCAGTTAGAACAACCTTCACTAGTAGGGGTGATCAGGGAATATGAAAATGAATCAGGTAACGCAATCACTTTAAGAAGTGGAAGGGTTACTCATCAGATTGTAAGAAACGAGAATAGAGAAGATGTCGCCAAATCTAGAGAAGAAAAGGAAGAAGGAGAAGTAATAAGGGCAGAAGAGAGTGTGGCAAGGGATGCTGCAAGGGAAGAACTTAGAGACTCACCTAAGGAAACCCCTCATATACCTTATCCTCAGCGTATGGCTAAGGAGAAACTCGATGTCCAATATCAAAAATTTCTTAAGACCTTTAAAACTCTCACATCAATATCCCATTCGTTGAAGCCCTCGAACAAATGCCTAGTCATGCTAAGTTTATGAAAGACATCTTATCCAAGAGAAGGAAGATTGATGAAAAGGAGACTTTGGCATTAACAGAGGAATGCAGTGCAATCCTTCAAAAAAAAATTGCACTAAAAAGAAGGATCCAAGGAGTTTTACTATCCCATGCACAATTGGATGCCAATCTTTTCAAAAATCCCTTTGTGATCTTGGTGCTTCTGTTAATTTGATGCCTTTCTACATATTCAAGAAACTAGGAATTGATCATTTAAAACCTACCTCTGTTCTACTCCAATTTGCCGATAGATCTGTAAAATCTCCTTTAGGGATTATGGAAAATATACTTGTAAAGGTTGACAAGTTCATTTTCCCGGCAGACTTCATAATCTTGGACATGGAAGATGAAAATCAAGAGATTCCTATTATTTTAGGTAGACCTTTCTTGGACACAGGGTGAACCTTAATTGATGTAGACAAAGGAGAATTGATGTTGCATTATGGAGAGGAAGAGATTAAATTCCATGTGAATGATTCTATGAAACATCCTTCTAAGTTAAACAAGGATTGTTGGGAGATCAATTTATTAGAAGAAGCTGGGTTAATGGAAGATGTGGGAGAAGAGGGAATGATGGAAAGTGAGGAATATGAAGATTCCACTGAAACGGAAGTTATCGAAGAATTAATTGAGGATAGAAAGATGATTCAACCTTCGATAATTTGCCCTCCTAAAGTTGAATTAAAACCTCTTCCCTCACATTTAAAATACACATACCTAGGAGAAGATGAATCACTTCCTGTAATAATCTCCTCATTGTTAACTTAACATCAAAAGAACCTTTTATGTAACGTTTTAAAAAAACATAAGAGGGCAATGGAGTGGAGTATTACGGATTTTAAGGGGGTTAGCCCAACTCTGTGTATGCATCATATCCTATTGGAAGACAACTCTAAGCCTTCAATTGAACCTCAGCGGTGATTAAACCCTGACATCAAAGAAGTAGTTCATAAGGAAATCATCAAGCTCTTAGATGCTGGGATCATTTTTCCCATTTCTGACATCCCTTGGGTGAGCCCTATACATGTGGTTCCCAAAAAGAGTGGAATGACCGTTATTCTCAACTGCAACAATGAGCTAATCCCCACTAGGACTGTGATTGGTTGGCGAGTTTGCATCGATTATAGGGATTAAATAAAGCAACTCGAAAAGACCAATATCCCCTTCCCTTTATTGACCAAATGCTTGATAAATTAGCAGGAAATCCTTATTTTTGTTTTCTTGATGGTTATTCTGGATACAATCAAATCTTGATTGCGCCCGAAGACCAAGAGAAAAAAACTTTTACCTACCCCTTTGGAACATTCACCTTTAGGAGAATGTCTTTCGGTTTATGCAATGCACCAGCTACTTTTCAACGCTGTATGATGGCAATTTTCTCTAACATGATAGGAGAGTTCTTAGAAACTTTTATGGATGATTTTTCTGTGGTTGGAACCTCTTTCGATCATTGCCTAATTAATCTGGGAAAGGTGTTAAGAAGATGTGAAGAGTCAAACTTGATCTTGAATTGGGAAAAGTGTCATTTTATGGTTGAAGAGGGTATCGTTCTTGGTCATTTAATTTCTAGGAGGGGATAGAGGTCGATAAAGCTAAGATTGAAGTAATTGAAAAACTTTCTCCTCCCATCAATGTTAATAAAATTAGAAGCTTCCTAGGGCATGCTAGTTTTTATCATAGATTCATCAAGGATTTTTCAAATATAAGTATGCTACTTTGTAGATTGCTTGGAAAGGATATTGAGTTCAATTTTGATAATGATTGTCTAAAAGGATTTAATACTCTAAAAACTGCCTTGATCTCTGCTCTAATCTGGGATTCACCTTTTGAAATTATGTGTGATGCGAGTGACCTTGCAGTGGGCGCTGTTCTTGGGCAACGAAGACAGCAAACCTTCTATTCGATCTACTATGCTAGTAAACTCCTTGACGATGCTCAAAGAAATTACGCCACCACGGAAAAGGAGCTTTTAGCCGTCATCTTTGCTTTTACCAAATTTAGGTCGTATCTCATCGGGTCTACGACTATCGTTTATACGGATCATGCTGCCATTAAGTATCTCCTCCAAAAGAAAGAGGCAAAACCACGCTTGATATGTTGGGTGTTGCTCTTACAAGAATTTGATCTCGAAATTTGGGTTGAGAAGGGGAGTGAAAATATGCTTGCTGATCATTTATCCGGATTAACCCACATTGATTATGATAAGTTGACAGATATTAGTGAATCCTTTCCCGATGAGATGCTCTATGGGGTAGCTACAAATGATCCTCCCTGGTTCATTGATATTGCAAACTACCTTGCAGGAGGAATCATAGCAAAAGATATGAGTTACCAATAAAAAAAGAAAGTTTTTGTGGATACAAAAAATTATTTTTGGTATGATCCCTTTCTATATAAATGTTGCAACGATCAACTCTTAAGGAGATGTGTTCCTGACTCTGACACCAGGAATATTCTCTTCCACTGCCACACATCTCCTTATGGAGGACACCATGGAATTGAAAGAATGGCTACAAAGGTGCTTCAATCCAGATTTGTTTGGCCCCATATGTTTAAGGATGCCGCTGAATTTGTCAAAAGTTGTGACAAATGCCAAAGAACTGGGAATTTATCAAAAAGAGATGAGCTTCCTTTAAATGAAACTTTTGAAGTCGAACTATTTGATTTTTGGGGAATTGACTTCATGGGACCATTTCCCTCATCCCAGGCCAATCTGTATATCCTTGTGGCAGTTGAATATGTTTCAAAATGGGTTGAAGCTATGGCATGTGTCAATAATCATGCTAAAACTGTTATCAATTTTCTCAAGGAACACGTGCTAGCTAGATTTGGGACACCCAGATTCTTGATCAGTGATGGGGTAAAACACTTCTGCAATAGGCAGTTAGAGAATATATTAAAAAGCTATGGAGTGAGACATAAGGTGGGTACTCCCTACCACCCTCAAACCAGCGGGCAAGTTGAAGTCTCAAATAGAGAACTTAAACAAATTTTAGAAAAAATTGTGAACCAAAATAGAAAGTATTGGACTTCAAAACTTCAAGATGCCCTTTGGGCTTATAGAACTGCCTTCAAGACCCCTCTGGGAATGTCTCCATATAAGCTCATTTATGGAAAGGCATGTCACCTTCCGGTGGAACATGAGCACCATGCCTTTTGGGAATCAAGAAATTAAATTTTGACCACCAAAAGGCAGGGGCTCAGAGACTACTGCAACTTAATGAACTTGATGAATTTAGGTTTAATGCCTATGAGAGTGCCAAGTTGTATAAAGAATAAATAAAAAAATGGCATGATAAGCTAATTAAACCTAAGCACCTCCAACTAAAAATGAAGGTATTGCTTTTTAAGTCTAGATTAAGTCTTTTTCCTGGAATACTAAAATCACGTTGGACAGGACCATTTACCATCACTAAAGTTTTTCCTCATGGAGCTGTCGAAGTTACCTCCAATAATAGCACTTTCAAGGTGAATGGAAATCATCTGAAGTTATACTTGGAGGAAGAAATCCTTTAAGAGATGGGTGGATGGACCCTTCAAGACCTTCTTGATGAAGGAATCACATAAGATCTTTCCTGTGTCAGGCTGAGACACTAAAACAAGCGCTTATTGGGAGGCAACCCAATAACTAATTATGTTGTATTTGTTCTTTTTCAATTTTTCTTTTTATCCTTATTTTATTTATTTTCACTTTGGGATTTCAATTTATAAATTTTCATATTCCCATATTTTTGAGTTGTTCTTAATTGACATAACTTTTCTAAATATTTCAAAAGCAATGAAAACCACAAAAATGTAAAAATTCAAAGATAATATAAGTAAAAGAATGCTTAGCAAAAATGATTGAATGAAATAAATGCAATAAAATGTTGATAGTGAGGAATGAATGGAGGAAAATCTAAATCTCTGAAAATTTTAAATAAGTGCTTGAGCTAAGTGTGGGGGAAGGCTTAGGACATAAAACTAAAAATCTATGGTATGGATTCTGAATGGAGTGTGCTAGGCTCCCGTAGGACTTCATGATCACAAAGATGTTAGGATGAAGAAAAATGTCTCTCCCTAAGGATGAAAAGAACAAAATATTTATGACAAAAAAAAAAGGGGATGATGAAAAAAATCTCTCCCAAATAAACAAAGTGAGAAATGATGAAGAAAAATATCTCTCCTTTAAACTTTTCATCTTTGTGATTCATAAGTAGGAGCACAATGGCACAACTCTAGGAGTCTCTAAACCATGTCTTTAGTATACAAGTCCAAATGTTTTGAACCCTTCACCTATTATCAAGCATTAAAAATCTAAACATTTGGAGATTTAGTGACTCAACCACCTTAGTGACTCAATTGAAAATAGTATTATTACTACATTATTCATTTCATTTCTGCCATTGCACACATTTTTACTTATACCTATTTTAGATTATATTATTGTGACTTTCATCCCTCCAAAAATAGAAAAAGTATATCATTTTGAGCTTACTCGAGGATGAACAAGAATTTAAGTGTGGGGGTATAATGAATCCATAAATTATATCTAAATAAATGGGAAAATTCATCTATTTAAGATCTTTATGCTGCTCCTAAAATCAATTTTTTTTATCTTTTTCAGGGAAATGGAATTCAAAGGAGATTCTAAGGCATTTCTGCAAGTTTTTAAAAAATTACTAAAGGAAAATCGTTGCAGCGCGCGACCGCGCGCCGCAGCAGGTTGCAGCAAGAATATCTGGACTTTATGAAAATTAATTGAATAGTGTTTTTCGCAGAATTCACCGCTACAGCGCGCGGTCGCGCGCTGCAGCGGTTTATCGCGAAAATATTTATGATTATTAAATGGGAGCTCAACTAATTGAATAATGTTTTTTGCGGAATTCACCGCCACAGTGTGCGGTCACGCACTGCAGTGGTTTACCGCGAAAATACTTGACTATATAGATCAAGCCGCCCAACTAATTGAATAGTGTTTTTTGCGGAATTCACCGCTACAGCGCACAGTCGCGCGCTGCAGTGATTTATCACGGAGGACTTAGCTATATAAATCGAGCTGCCCAACAAATTGAACAGTGTTTTTCGCAGAATATACCGCTACAGCGAGCAGTCGTGCGCCGCAGCAATCTGCCACGGAAATATTTCTCTCTATAAAATCTGGAAAAAGAACTTATTGAATAGTGTTTTTTGCGGAATTCCCCGCTACAGCGCGCGGTCGCGCGCTGCAGCGGTCTACTGCGGGGGACTTGGCTATTATGCTAGGGACCTGGGTATGCTAAAGCACGCTGCAGCGTGCTACAGCGCACTACGGCGTGTAACGGCCGCCTCCTAACCGTCATCGAGTAACACCAACTCAACTACGATCAAGTGGTGGCTGTCACTAATATCACAAATAATAGACAACTTATATCCATGATATTAATCGAAGTAGGAGCAAGACCTTAGCAGAAACATAAGTAAAGCAGTGCAAATATCAAGAAGAAGGCATTCAACAATATCCACATCTATCCATTCATATACAATATAGAAAATGCAGAATAATAAGAAAGAAACTCCTTTATTACATTTAATTAAATATGAGCAACATAAATTTTAGTAATTGAGCAATATCTCCTTCTTGTAGACTATCAATCTCACCTGACCTATCACAAGCACACCCCCAAGCACAAGGTCTGAGCTAACACCTGATGCTGTCATATGTATATATATGATAGGGCCAAGCTAATAAAGAAGAAAAAAAAAATAATATTAGACTTATAAAGTTTAAGTACAATAAAGTTATAAAATAGCATATACTTACATTTTAAAAGATGTTATTCAACATAAGAGTATGACAGAAATTAAACTACAGAAATACTGTAAAATAACTAAAAGTATAAAGTTTAAGCAAAGTAAAGTAAAAGTGCAAGAAAACTGTAAAGGCGCTAAATAACTGAAACTGTATAAAATTTGCAGTAAAGTAAAGTAACGCTGAAATGTAAGGCTGAATACTGAAAATAGAAAAGACAGTAAATGATCTGAAACTAAATAAGGTATATATAAAGGTATGCTGTATGCCACTGAATAAATGCATCTGTATATGCCACTGAACTGAATGACATGATATGTAACCAATATATCACTGAACTGCTATGAATCGTACGGTCCAATACTTATATATATCTAGTTGGGAATCCAGTACTAATAAATCTGCAACTTCCACGATTGATATATATACAATATTCCATAATCCATAAATCTTCACTGATACTCATACATCGTGCTTATGATCATGCTTATGCTTCTATGTCCACAAGACTTAAAGTTCGAAATCCAGAAAAATGATATAAATTAAATAATGAATCAAGAGTCTCCATTGTGCATAATTCATCTAAATGAATTATAGCTCCTAAATCTAATTTTAATAATTGGTTTTTATTAGGACTTTACTCAACATCATCAATTGAGAAGATTGTATACACATAGCTGTATGTTTCCAAGAAAGGTGAATTTAACACTTAGTTTTCTTATAACTGCACTTATCGCCACGCATAACGATAAGAGGCCAAACCCTGTCACAGTCACTTCTCCAAACTAAGCTGTTAAATACCTAACTTACAAGCATACTTAATATTTTAAAGAGGGTAATTTGAAATACTTAGTTTGTTTATAATTGCACTTATCGCCACGCACGACGATAGGAGGCAGAACCCTGTCACAGTTATTCCTTCAAACTAAAGATTCCATTTCCCTAAATATAACATACTAATAGTGTCTTAAGAAGAGTAACTTTAGATACTTAGTTTGCTCATAACTGCACTTATCGCCACGCACAACGATAAGAGGCCAAACCCTGTAACAGTTATTTCTTCAAACTAAGGATCTAGTTCACTAATTATAACACTCTTAGGATTGATTGATTTACTCTAAGTGGACTGTATCTGCCTAAGCCCGCAGGATAGCACCAGATAAGTCTTACTTAGAGTGATACACCAATACTGAATAATACTAGAGTGACCCAGCTCTATGAATTTACAACACTAGACTCAACCAACAATCTGGGTTACATCAATGCTATTTAATCAACATGGATAACCAAAACTATGAATCTAGGATTCAAAGGGGATACATCCTACACAAGGTTTCAAGGATGTGACCAAGGGGTCACCCAATATAGGATACTACCACATGGAATAAATCTCATTCTAAGTATCAGTTTAGGTGATTCTACCACAAGAATTTAAGATCAATTTCTAAGGTCGAGTAGGATCATCTAAGCTTCTACCTCATGATAACATAATACGTCTTTCCTACCTCATTGGTTTAAAGATGATTAAGGCTAGTATTATTATCACACTAAACTTAATGTAAGATCATCAAGATCTCGCATATCTAAACACTCAATATAATCATATGGGATTATTCATTATGTTTGGTTAACTAGATCAGGTGGGTAGCTCCACCTGATCGAGTCCTACACTACAATTATGAGATACAATCAAGAATCTTAATAGGATTTGATATTGTGATGAATCATCATGGATTTTATAGTTGATTTCATACTAATAATCTTATTTAAGAGAAAATCAAAGATCTTAAGTTTCAAGTATAGATGCTTAATCATACCAAATCTTTTAATTTTCTTAGCACTTCTAATTTAATGAATTAAAGTCAATATCAAATCAAATAGATTATTAGAATCATGTTAATCAAATTATCTTACAATCAGATTGATTGTTTAGATGATTAAGAGTTTGGGTCTAAATCACATGGATTGGGTGTTAGCCCCTAACCTTATCAACTTAAGACCAATAGTTACATTACAGCTCAATAACAAATCAAATGAATTATTAATGAATTATTGATGGCGATTTAAGATATAGATTAAGTGTAATTCACTTGATCAAGCTCTGAAGATCTCTTAAGTTTAATTAGGGATAAATGAGAGTTTATTAAAATTTAACATTCAAGATATAATCAAGACACCTCAATCCTTAAACACAACTTGCAAAGTAACTGAAAGTTAATATAAAACTTAAGAAAAGTAAAAGCACAAAAACAGTAACAAGAACTATGCAAGTGATGTACGCACTTAACATAGGACTAAACAAGTAATTTAATATATAGAACTCAATACAAGTTCTAAGTACTTACGTACCTTTGAAGAAATGATTTAGCTTGCACTTAATGCTTCTATTGAGATGAAGCGCCAATCTCAGCACCTGCAACAATTTTGTAGGATGCAACAAGAGGTAAGGATTTTGATAAGAGCTGCTTTCCTTATTCACAACCCAAACTATTTGAACCTTACACAAATCATGCCATAGCTAAAGATTGGAGACCTAAGTATAATATGCTAAGGAGGGCTTCATAATAATATAAGATATAATCTAATAAGAGAAACAACAACCATTTTCATGGGGATTTATGGGTTCACATTAAGCATAATTTATTATAACTTTGATGGAGATGAAATCAACCCAATACTAAGCTAACACATTCATATAAATACTTAGGATACTGAAATTGAGAATGATGAGAAGAACTAGTGTGATGGATTAATGAATCACACAAGCTATCCATACTATGATCAATTAGAAATTAAACATGAGGATTTGTATTAATTAATAGAAAAATTATGCCAGGATTATTAATACATAAAATTCTAACTATATATTTGACAATAACCTATCTTGAAAATAATTTATTTTTGTTATCTTTTATGCAAATAATATATACATCATGATATCATTAGCATTATTAAATAAAAACATCACTATCACAATTTGGTGAGTTTGTTGTTTTCATTTAGCCGATATAATATATATAATTACATCAATGATTAGCTAAGCTTTGAATCAACTTATATAGTAAATATAATTAATTTATTATAATTATCATTAATAAACAGCAATATAATCATGTATCATTAAACCAGTCCATGCCTCACATACATATATTTCACTATGAATAAACTTATTTCTTAAAATAACGTAAACTATCTAATGTTCTTAATCCAAAATATGCTAAAATATGCTTCGATAAAATACTATTAATCAAAATCTACAAAATGAATTGTACCTCCATAGTTCCAAATGGAAGATCAATTGATGGGGTGCTGCTGTTTTCGGCCATGGAGGAGGAGGTGCTTGGCCAAGGGAAGGAGGTGCTCGGCCAAGGAGAGGGGTTGCTCGGCCAAGAGGAGGAAGGGCTGCTCGGCCTTGGGAGGAGGAAGGGCTGCTGCTGATTTTTGGCTAAGAGGAGGAGGAGAGCTACTCGGTCTTGGGAGGAAGAAGGGCTGCTCGGCCGGCCAAGAGGAGAGGAGGTGCTCGGCCATGGAGGAAGAGGGAGGAGGAAGGAGGAGAAAGGAGAAGAAAGAGGAGAAAGAGGAGAGGAAGGAGGGTTTAGGTCTTCCATGAGGATGAGAAGGAGAAAAATGGCTAGGGAAGAGGGAAAAATTCGGATGGCTGCTTTAGGGTAGGGCTCAAACCACTTAAGAGGAAAAACACTAAATCCTATCGCAGTCGTTGAGTCAAAATTCAATGGCTAAAACTTTACAAGCCTTGATCTAAGTCAATTAAACTTCAAAAATTACAAACTTGGTATCAAAATGCCCGTCTTGATGAGGCAAACGCAAGCATCCAAAAATTATTAAATTTGGACGAGTATTTTATTTTATATTATTTTTTAAGTGAAAAACTTCAAAAATTCACTACGATTAATCCGGAGCCCAAAAAATCACGAAACTTAAAACATAGTGTCCTCTTATAATGCTTAACTCAAATATATAAAAATTTCTGAAATCCAGCTTTAATTTTATCTGTTATTGACTCCAAAAATTTAAACTTCCCAAATTTCTTTAGGATGATCCGGAACTCAAATTACATTCAAATTTTGGTAAAAGGATCCCCTTGATATACTTCATTTGAGGATATTTTTATTTAATTTTTTTATTTGACTAAAATTAAAATTCAAATTTCGACTTAATCCCCCTATATTTAGAGTTAAACACACTAGTAACAACACCGAGTTGTTACACAGCGGCCCGCCGAATTTTTGCCCAGACACTGCATTTAATGCAGCTGGAGACATGACCTCTATTTTGAATTTTATCTCCAACCACCTTTTCCTGCAGCAGCCATTTTTTTTGTTAAAAAGGGAAGCTTTGAGGTGATATTTTGGGTAAAGAAATGAGATTTTTATCACCTAACTATTAATGAAAAAATATTACAATGATGAAATTAGAATTATTTATGGAAAATCTAATGGCAAATAACGGGAGGAATTTAGCCCCACCCCCTCCCCCCTTTTATAAATACCCCTCCTCTTGACTAGAGGAGGGTTGAAAATTTTAGCAAGAATCCACTAAGTAAGGAGGAGAGCCAAAGGAAGAGAGAACTCCCCAAGGGTGGCAAGGCAAGCTTTTGTAAAGGGAAAAGAGGAAGCAGGCAGCACTAGCGACCTAAGGAGAGGATAATTAGAAGGAGAAGAAGACTTCAGGAGAACATCTACGGAGCGTTCCTAATATCTTCTAAACTCAATCTTGTATTTTCTCTTGAGTTGACCATGAATGGGTCTTTATCTATGTATGTGTCTTCCTTATTTACTTGTGTAATGAGTAGCTAAGCTCCCCTTGGGGAGGGTTGGGATAAAGTCCCATTTTGCATGATGTAATATTGATGTATGAATGTTTTCCCTCAAGCATAATGTATTTGTGATTTTTATGCCTTACTAAGAAATTTTCATCTAATTAGTCTTGATGTGTTTATGAGAAAAGAACTAAAAAAATCTATGATCTAATTGTCTTGTGCTCCTTAGCTCATCTTAGGTTGGATGCTAGATTTTGAGTGCATGAAAGCTTAGAACCATGTGAGAAGCTTCTTGAGTTCAATGCACCTCAACCTAAGCTTAACCAAAGAGTTGATGCAAGTGATGCTAAGACCCACTAAATGAGCTCCTTAGCTCCACATAATTGAGATTGAGTAATGAAGTGTTGAGTGCTCATGAACTAAGTGACATAATCGTTGAGCCCAACATGTGATTCTCTCATCTCAACTATGTGAGATGCGAGTGATGCTCGTAGTGGAAATCAATGCTTGTGAGATCCTAAGATTTAAGAAAATTTAAACTCTCCTTGAATAAATAGAAAATAAATTAATTTTAAATCTTAAGAATCTTACAATAATCTTTATGCTAAAGTGGAACCGAATGTGAGTTCATTTTGTGCACAAGATTGGAACTTGTAAGCCTTTGAGCTAGGCTAAAGGACAACAATGTGCACTTGATTTCAATTAAACTAAATGATAAAGCTTGAGAAACAAATCTACATGAGTATTATATCATTACATGTGGGATGATCCCAACTCTCCTCTATCTTTAATCTTGTTGTTTTACTTAGTGAATATTTGTGCTAATTTTAGACCAACCAACCAATACATGCTATAGCTTAAACATTAGTGAGAATAGATATACTTTAGTGACAAATCAACCAATTCTCTGTGGTTCGATAAATTCCCGGAAAGTCACACTTTCCACTTATTACTTCAGACCACGTACACTTGCGTGAAAGCGCAGACGAGTATTTACAGTCTGTCAAAGGGCATCCACAAATTCGGTGTAGCAGGGATACTCAGTCACCGCTATGTTGGACCTTTTGAGATTTTGGCCAAAGTAGGATCATCTGCCTATAGGTTGAATCTTCCTAATGGCTTTGCAGCTGTTCACAATATATTTCATGTATCGTCATTAAGGAGATGTCTCAGAGACCCTTCTCATCTCGTTCAACTTCCAGCATTAGAAATTCAACCTGATCTTTCTTATGATGATGAACCAATCAAATTTTTTGCTCGTGATCAGAAGTATCTAAGAAATCGTTCCATTCCTATGGTCAAAGTCCAATGGAAGAATTGATCGTTGGAAGAATCTATTTGGAAAAAAAAAGTGGATATACGCACTAAATATCCATAGCTTTTTGCAAGTCCAGGTATTATTCTATTCTTTCTCATCTGTTTTATTTAAATATTTCAATCCCTATATTACTTTCTTCACTAAGTGATGTCAGAGATGACATCGTTCTTAAGTGTGAGAGTCTATAACAACCCTAGTTGTTGCCATAGCTAAGTTCAGATTAATTAAGCTAAACCAAGTCCTGATTCTGATTCCATTAAACTCAATGGGCCATTTAAAACTAACCCCAGAAGTTTTAGATCAATCAGAGCTAAATTGAGAATTTTTGTATTTTTGCCTATTTTTGAGCCCTGGAAAATACCTAAATTAATTTGATCTCCAAATTAAAATCTGATTTCATTTTTTGAATTCCTCATACTCTAATTAGCTATGGGTGAAATTTTGGGAATTTTTGGAGCTCATCTAATCCTAAATTGGATTTAATGATTTAATAGAAATTAAGTAATTAATTAAATGAATTATAATTAATTAAATATATATATTACATATTTTATTCATGAGATTTGCTGTCGGGACTGCGGTAGATCCGCTGCGGGGTCTCGACAGCAGAGCACCTTCTCCTCCCAATTGATGCGCTAGCACGCATCTTAGCAAAGTATCCAACGATGTGATCTATCCTGCGCCATGATTTAATCCCATCCGCCCAATCAGCATCTATCATCCAACGCTTGAGATCTAAATCACGGATCTATTATTTGGGAGCCGCATCAGATCATCTATCCTCAACGGTCTCACGATCAGATGATAGAGAAGAGCCCCACCACTGTGGATTGTCGTCTCCACTCGACCGCAGGCTCGATAGAAGAAATTTGCTCGTACAAGCCATGTCAACCTTTTCTGCCACTCCCTTGGCCACATTCTCCAGACTATTAGGCCTTGCTGATTCTGGTAAGGTAGAGCTCATCGAGTCTTGAGGTCCTGCTAACCCCAATTCTAGAGGCTCGAGGTCCCATCCCTGCTTGAGCCTGAACCATGGCTACCATCCATGGTATCCACCCCTGGACCTCTTCCTCGCCTATAAGTACCTCCTGGGAATAACAGTGAACCCCTTTTCTCACTGTGATTCTCTAAGTTCCTGGTTGGAATCTTTCTAGAGTTCTCAGCAATCCCGGCTAATCCTGCAGCTCGAACCGCTGATAGAGGGTGTTCAGACCCCCTGTGAACTTGCATCGCTGTCTTGGTGAGCTCGGAAGCACTTCAATCCCTCTCTATTGTAGCCGTTCCTCGGTCCTCAGGTACATCCTCTGTCCCACCTTCTATCAAGATAGTTTCAGCTCGACTCACACTCAATTGACTTTAGATGCTGCGGTAGGACCTGACCTTAGCTCTCTAGTAGGCGTCAAAGTCCTCTGGCAAGGACTGGTAGTGGACCAGATGGCGAATTCACCATCTGAGTGTGCAGTGCCAGTCAGCTTCTGGTCCATCAATTTCTGCATTCCCTCAAGCGATTAGCCAACCAATTGGTGCTGGAAGCTCTCGGCAATGATTGTAGACTCGTATCGATGGTTGGGTTTGATTGTATCGATCGACTTGACTGGAATCGATTGACCCAATATTGACTCCCATCTACGTTCCATCATGAGTAACACCCTAGTGATCTAGACCTCCCAGGATCTTGCATCTCGCTCAATTGATTCCCCTTTAGCCTTTGATCATGTAGTATTAGACCTCAGCCCATGGCATGGATGCTGTGAGGAGAATTCAGCCCTCACAGGTGTGCTTCGGGGGACGTCTCGGTCGAGTAGCACTCAAGCGATCCGGTGCCTCTCAGACAAGGCTTCTTAGCTCATTCGATGCATCTTCAGTCCCTGAAGGTGTAGCAGTCGAGATCCTGTGGTGGCGTGGTCAGAGAATAGAGAATTTGGCGCTGAAAGTAAGCCCTAGGGTTCGGGTGTCGGGGTGTCTCTGTGAAGACGATGGCTGGCGCTACAGGCTAGGTCAAACCCCGACCCACGCCTTTTAGTATTTAGGCCGACAGCTAATTAAGAAATATCCGAATAATTTCCTTAATGAAATTAATTTGGAAAATCAAATCTTATGGCTTTAATTTAAATAAACATTCAGAATAAATGTATTAAATAACTTTAGTTATACATGTCCAAATGGTATGATCCAATATACCAATTTAATCAAAAAAATACAAGGAATAATAAAATAAAATAAAATCAATAAGCTAATGGTTAGATTTTAAATAATTGGCTAATCCTTATATATTTGTATTTAAATTATAATAAATTTATTACTTACCCAAAAAAGCTAATCAAGGTCTCTGATTGCTCATAAGACCATAAAGAACCTATATAGACCCTTAAAAGTAACTTAGGATCTTTAATTTGGTTAATCACTCTTTAGTTATCCTAATTTAGAATTAGTGAATTAAGCCTTAGATTAACCTCTAATTTTGGGGCGCTGAGCTCCTAATGCCTTATTAAGGATAGTAGAACCTATAAATGCAAATGGATCACTCTAGGATGCCCATATTTCCTTAATCACCTTAATTGGCCTTAATTTGAGATTAATGCTAATTAAGCTAAATTAAATATCCAAACCCTAAGATAAGTGTTTATCATACTTCATTAATCAATATAAAGCTCATTAAAATAGTTGCATGATTAAATCCCAAAATCTAATTTTTAGCCTTAAGAGGGGTATTTTGGTCATTTTGACCAAAATGTGCTTAAGTACCCCTAAACCCTAAGAATCTCAAGTAAAATGATTAGAATTAGTAATGAAATGTATTAAAATCAATTGTTAAGTGGTATCACCTCATGATTGAATCTTAGTGTTTAAATCTTAAAATCCTTAAATAAACTCTTAAGATTTTAAGTGATCTTAAGACCCTTCCCAAAAGTCTTAGCTTAATTAATATTAATATTAAAGTTTCTAATCCTAGTTATCTTACCAAAGTTTATTAATGAGTTATAGTCCTTAAGAAAGTAAAAGCAAAAGCTTTAAAGAACCCTAAAACTTAGACTTATTAGTTAGATAATTGATCTCAGCCTTAGATCATCTAAAATAAAAGGGAAAATTACATCAGACCCTAGATCTTAGATCTTAGCCTTAGATCATCTGATTGAATTGAACTACCTTCATTTAGAATTCCTAACTTGATTAACTATTTAATCCTTTTGAAACCTTCCTTGTGGGTTGATGAATTCATAAATTACATCTAAAATAAAGGGGAAAATTCATTTATTTAAGATATTTTTTGCTGTTCCTAAATCAAATTTCTATATCTTTTTCAGGAAATGGATTCCAAAGGAGCTCTATGGAATTTCTGCAATTTTATAAAATATATAACAAAGTATTCCGCTACAGCGCGCTGCAGCGCGCGATTGCGTGCCACCGCGAGCTGCAGCGGATACATTTAAACCATATGAAATAGGCCCCCAAATAATTGAATAGTGCTTTCTGTGGAATTCACCGCTACAGCGCGCGGTCGCGCGCTGCAGCGGTGTATCGTGAAAATATTTATGATTATTAAATAGGGCTCAACTAAATGAACAGTGCTTTCTGCGGAATTCACCGCTACAGCGTGCGGTCGCGCGCTATAGCGGTGTATCGCAGAAATAAATATGATTATTAAATGGGGGCTCAACTAATTGAATAGCATTTTTCGCAAAATTTACCGCTACAGCGCGCGGGTCGCGTGCTACAACGGTTCATTGCGGAAAACTTAGCAATATAAATCGGGCCGCCCAACTAATTGAATAGTCTGTTTTGCGAAATTGACCGCTACAGCGCGCGGTCAAGCGATGCAGCGGGAAGCCGCGGAAATATTTCTCTATACAATAGGAAAAAAAGCACTAATTGAACAGTGTTTTTTGCGGAATTTCCCGCTACAGCGGTCTACAGCAGAGGACTTAGCTAAAATTGCTTGGAACCAAGGTATGCTAAGGCATGCAGCAGGGCGCTACAGCGCGCTGCAGCGACCCGCCGAATTTTTTTCCAGTCAGAGCATTTAATGCGGCTAGAGACATGACCACTATCCTGAATGTTGTCTCTAGCCACCTTATCCTGCAGCAGCCATTTTGTAAAGCTTTGAGGTGATGTGTGGCTAAAAAATGGGATTATTATCACCTCACACTAATTTAAAAATTAATGCAATGATGAATTCAGTATTTTTAAAGGAGAAATCTAGTTGCTTATGAGAAGGAGCATGCATCCCCCCTTCCCTATAAATACCCCTCCTCTGGACTAAAGGAGGGTCCACAATTTTAGCAAGAATTGCCTAATTAGAGAGGAGAGCCAAAGGAAGAGAGAACTCCCCAAGGGTGACAAAACAAGCTTTTTGCAAAGGGAGAAGAGGAATAAGGCAGCACTAGCATCCTAAGAAGAAGGTAATTAGAAGGAGAAAAAGAATCTCTGAGAACTTCTATGGAGCGTTCCTAGTATCTTCTAAACTCAATCTTGTATTTTCTTTTTAGTGACCATGAAAGGGTCTTTTGTTATGTATGTGTTTTCCTTATTTTCTTGTGTAATGAGTAGCTAAACTCCCCTTGGGAGGGTTGGGATGAAGACCCATTTTGCATGATGTAAAATTATTGTGTGAATGTTTTCCCTCAAGCATGATGAAATTGTGATTTAAATGCCTTACTAAGAAATTTCTATCAAATTTTTCTTTATATGTTTATAAGAAAAGAACTAAAGAATCCAAGATCTAATAGTCTTGTGCTCCTTAGCTCATCCTTGGTTGGATGCTAGATTTTGAGTGCATGGATGCTTAGAACTATGTGAGAAGGATCTTGAGCTCAATGCACCTCAATCTAAGCTCAGCCAAAGAGTTGATGCAAGTAATGCTAAGACCCACTAATTGAGCTCCTTAGCTCCACATAATTGAGATTGAGAAATGAAGTGTTGAGTGCTCATGAACTAAGTGACATTGTCAATGAGCCCAACATGTGATTCTATCATCTCAACTATATGAGATGCGAAGTGATGCTCGTAGTGGAAAATCAATGCTTGTGAGATCTTGAAATTTAAGAAAATTTAAACTCTCCTTAATAAGGAGAAAATGAATTAACTTTAATTCTCAAGAATCTTACAAGAATCTTTGTGCTAATGTAGAACCGAATGTAAGTTCATTTTGTGCATGAGATTTGAACTTATAAGCCTTTGAGCTAGACTAAAGGACAACAATGTGCACTTGATTTCAATTAAACTAAATGATAAAGCTTGAGAAATACATCCACAAAAGTATTATATCATTGCATGTGGGATGGGCCCAACTCTCCTCTTTCTTTAAATCTTGTTATTTACTTAGTGAATATTCATGCTAATTTTAGACCAACCAACCAATATAAACTATAGCTTAAACATTAGTGAGAATAGATATACTTTAGTGCCAAATCAACCAATTCTCTGTGGTTCGATAAATTCCCGGAAAGTCACACTTTCCATTTATTACTTCAAATCACGTACACTTGCGTGCAAGCGCAGACGTGTATTTACAGTCTGTCATGTTTTTGGCTCCATTGCCAGGGAATTAGTTTTTGATTTGAACTAAGGATAATTTATAAGTAGCTAACGATTTAAGCATTTGATTTTATTTCTTCTTGCTTTATTTTGTCTAGTGTAATTATCAAGTTAACATTTTATATTTCTTTTTATCTATTTTCATTTCCAAAATATATCTGCTTGATCTGTATTGCTAAATCATTCTTGATAAGCTTTATTGAAACTTGTATGAGTAAAAGAGTCTGTACTGAATATCTGTTTGATCCTGAAATAGAACGAGCATACTTACAAGCTAGGCGAGAACAAAACTTATCAAACCAACAAATTGTGATGGACACTTTCATGGAAAACTTAGAAGAGCCTAGGGGTAAAGCACTTAGAGATTATGCACTACCCACTATTAGGGCATTCCCCATGTGATTGTAAGGCCTAATATAGAAGCCCATAATTTTGAAATCAAACCCTCTACATTGAGTATGGTACAAAATAATCAGTTTGGACGATTAGCCACTGAAGATCCAAATTCACATATTTCAACCTTCCTTGAAATATGTGATACCTTCAAGTTTAACGGCGTCTCCGACGACGCAGTTAAATTGAGGCTATTTCCTTTTTAGTGAGCGATAGAGCCAAGAGTTGGCTCAGCTCTTTACCGAGCGATTCTATCCGTACTTGGGATGATTTGGCTAAGAAATTCTTAGCCAAATACTTCCCTCCGGCTAAAATTGCATGGTTGAGAATTGAGATCACCAACTTTACTCAGATGGAAGGTGAGACTCTCTATGATGGGTGGGAATGCTTTAAGGAGTACCTCAAATGTTGCCCGCATCATGGGTTCCCTCTCTGGATGCAAGTGCAAACCTTTTATAATGGTTTGAACACTCTGATGAGGACACTCATTGATGCAGCAGCCAGGGGATCCATTAGTGGAAAAACCCAAGAGGAAGCCTATGACCTCTTGGAAGAAATGGCAAACAACACTTACCAATGGCCTTCTGAAATGTTAAAAAAGGAAGCTTTAAAGGTAAATGAGTTTGATCAAATAATGATGTTACAACAGGAAATACATGCCTTAAATGAAAAAATAGAAAGAATGAATGTCAATGTTGTTCTTGAGGTGCATTGTGATTTGTGCGGGGGTAAGCATAACAGTGAAAATTGCAATCTAAATAACCCTTTTGTACAAACCAACACTGAACAAGTAATCTACCTAAGAAACAACAACTCGATTAATAACCCGTAGTCCAACACGTACAACCTAGGATGGAAAAACCATCCAAATTTCTCTTGGAGTAACAATAGTAATAACGCAAATCAATATGGGGGAAGCTCATCCAATCAACAAGGCATGCATAGTGGAAATAACAAAAATAATCATCACCCCAATTTAGAAGGGGCCTTCAATTCTTTCATAGCGGAGACAATCCAATTTATGCGCCGCACAGAAGCGACTATCATGCGCCATGATGCTTCTATCCAAGGGATAAAGGTTTCCCTGAGGAATATAGAGACCCAATTGGGGCAAATCTCCAAGCAGTTGACCTCTCGGCAGCAAGGGGCCTTACCCAGTTCAACCGAAATAAACCCCAGGGAGTTGGTTAGTGTGATACATTCGGAAGATACGTGCGAGGGAATTAAAACTGAAAGTACGAGTGCAACAAGTTGTATGCTAAAGGACGGGAAAGAAAAAATTGGGAATGAGAGTGAGAAGCTAACAGCTCCTAAATGTGAAGACCCAGGGAGGTTGAGCATCTCCTGCATAATCAAAAATGAAGTATTTATAGATCCCTTGTGTGATCTAGGTGCTTCAGTCAATGTTATGCCCTACCATATTTATGAACATCTAAAGGTAGGAGGGATAGAATATACCTCAATGATTTTGGAATTTGCCAATTTTGAATCTCTTACCCCTCTTGGAATGATAAAAAATATTGCACTCGAATTAAGAAGTTTTATAGTTCCAACTGATTTTGTGGTTTGTGAATGGGATCAATGGAATAAGAATTCCACGATTATCTTTGGGAGACCCTTTCTAATAAGTGTGAAAGCTGTTATTGATGTGGGTCGTGGGTTTATGAGCACAAATGTAAAAGGAAAAACTGAATTAATTGACCTTAAACCCACTTTATTTAAGAAAAAAGAAATGGAAAATGAAGTGATGGGAAGGGTAAGAGAAGACAGATTATGGGTTGATGATGTACTTGAAAATCCAATATTGGAAGAAAGGAATTCTGATCATAGCTCAACTCCTTCCTATGAAAAGGGGAGCAAGGAAGGAGTGAAGAAAAGGAAAATGAGAAGAGGGAAAAGGAAGAAGAAGACTCCCCCAAAGCTTGAATTAGAAGATATGGATCCGTTAGGGGAAGTTAGAGATGACGAAGGTTCGAGCCACCCCATGGGTTGTGCTCACTCAAGCATCTTTAGCTTATGGAAGAGGAAACCATCGGATCCGACTAGTTAATCATTAGCAAGTCTAGCTAAAGACGACAAATTAAGATCTTTTTTGGCGCTACAGCGCGCTGCCGGAGAATTCCCGCGATAGCGCGCTGCCGCGGAAATACCACGATAGCGCACTGCAGTGGAACCTCCGCGATAGCGCGTGGCTGTGGGTGTTTCGTGCATAAACAGTGTGCGAAATCATTTTCCGCCCTGGCGCACCCTAACCCGCGCTCACACGCTACAGCGCGCTACCGCGCGCTGCAGCAGTTTGCCGCGGTTTGCCCAAATTTTCTGCGTTGGGAAAATACAGTCAAAAAGTCATGACCTTTGGGTTCCCAAGGCAATCAAAAAGTTGTTGAAAAAGCTGCCCCCCCCTTCACATGGATCACCACATTAATGGCATGGGGAAGACCATTTGACCATCTTCTCTTACCTTGAATTTTTTTGGCTATAAATAAGGAGGGAATGGAGGGGGTTATCCTTGCACCTTCTCTTCATCTTCTTCATTCTCTTGATCTTCTTAGAACTCTCATCCCAGATAAGGTATTTTGGGAAGAAGGCAATCGCTAGAAAGGATGTTGGAGCTTCCTCATCCGGAGGTACTTTCAACTCGAAGAGGTTCTCCTCGGCGGAGGCCGAGCACCGTTTCACCTCTATCACTTCCCAACGGGAGTTGATCCCGGAGTGAAGCTTCAGCATTGCCTACCCCATCCCTCATGATCAGGTCAATCCTAAAGGATGCCATGAGTTTATGACCAAGAGAGCTCCCACATACACGACAATTGTCCAAGAAGTGTATGCAAACGCAATAGACACATCCGGGCAGTGGATTTTCTGTCGGGGAAAGGGTGTCATCCTAGGAATTGCTCAAATTGAGCAATTCTATAGGTTGGCAGAGGTAAACTCTTGTTCTTACTCTAACCTCTTGGACTCTCGCTTCGACCCCCGCGCTCTTGTTGCGGAGATCGTCAATCATGACACCGAGTGGGAAGGGGGACTCGCCAACGTTCCTCGCTCCGAATTAATGGAGACGAGTAGTGCTTGGCTAGTCTTCGTTTTTAGCTATGTCATGCCCTCGAGTCACTTAACTACAGTGACCGATGCCTGAGCACTCCTTCTGTGCTCATTGGTTAAGGCAGGCGAAATCCGCATCTCAAATATTATCTTTGAGCAGCTTTGAAAAGCTCTCAAAGGTTCTTACACAGCATTGGCCTTCGAGTCTTTGATTTATGGGTTATGCGAAGCCCAAGGGGTTAAGATCTTCTCCTCCGACGCCATTGTTCCCCCCAGCATTGCCCTACACCCCTCGAACCTTAACGTCCGGGTAAGTGAACGGAAATTGCCCAAGAAAAGAAGGGGCCATTGGGCGGAAGCGTCTGCACCTTCTGATTCGCGTCTCACGAACCAACTCTTAATGTGCCTCCATAATCAAAACGCAGAGCTTAGTAAAGCTCTAGCTATCGATATGGGATTTTTCAAACAGGAATACGCCCAACAGCGCCAGTTCCAATCAGAATTCTATGAAGCCCTCTGGATGTTGTTTGATGATTGGAATTTGCACGGTGGACCGGATGCTTCAATGTTGCCACGGCCTCCCATTAGTGCACCCATACTGGAGACGCACTACCCCACCGAGACGGCATATGTGTCGGAGGAAGACGATGATGAGAATGAGGCAAATTAACTAGGTTGTATTTGTTTGTTTTCATTTTTCTTTTTTATCCTTATTGTAGTTTGCTTTTATTTTTGAGATTGCAATTTATGAATTCTCATATTCCCGCATTTATTGAGTTATTCTTAATTGACATATTTTTTCTAAATTATTCAAAAGAAATGAAAATCACAAAAATGCAAAAATCAAATGAGATATAAGTAAAAGAATGCTTAACAAAAAAAAATTGATTAAATGAATTATTATGCAATCAAATGTGAGATTGAGGAATGAATAGAGGAAAATCTAAATCTCCAAAAATTTAAATAAATGCTTGAGCTAAGCGTGGGGAAAGGCATAGGATTTAAACTAAAATTGTATGGAATAGATTCTAAATGGAGTGTGCTAAGCTCCCGTAGGATTTCATGATCACAAAGATGCTAGGATGAAGAAAAATGTTCTCCTTAAGGATGAAAAGAATAAAAATTTTATGGAAAAGGGATAATGAAAAATATCTCTCTCAAGGGATCAAAATGAGAAAGGATGAAAAAAATATCTCTCCTTAAACTTTTTCATCTTTGTGGTTTATAAGAAGGAGCACATATGGCACAACTCTAAGAATCTCTAAACCATATCTTTAGTCTAAAAATCCAAAATACATGGAACCCATCACCTATTTTCAAGCATTAGATAATTCAAACATTTGGAGATTTAGTGATTTACCACCTTAGTGACTCAATTGATAACATTAAGATTGCTACAATGTTCATTTCATTTTTTATTTTCATGCACATATTCACTTATACTTATTTCAAATACATCATTGTGACTTTCATCCATTCAAAATATAGACAAAAAATTATCATTTTGAGCTTACTCGAGGACGAGCAAAAATTTAAGTGTGGGGGTGTGATGAATCCATAAATTACATCTAAAATAAAGGGGAAAATTCATTTATTTAAGATATTTTTTGCTGTTCCTAAATCAAATTTCTATATCTTTTTCAAAAAATGGATTCCAAATGAGCTTTAGGGCATTTCTGCAATTTTATAAAAAATATAACAAAGTATTCCGTTACAGCGCGCTGCAGCACACGATCGCGTGCCGCCGCGAGCTGCAGCGAAAACATTTAAACCGTATAAAATAGGCCCCAAATTAATTAAATATTACTTTATGCAGAATTCACCCTACAGCGCGCAGTCGCGCGCTACAGCGGTGTATCGCGAAAATATTTATGATTATTAAATGGGGCTCAACTAAATGAACAGTGCTTTCTGCAGAATTCACCGCTATAGTGACGGTCGCGCGCTGCAACAGTGTATCATGGAAATAAATATGATTATTAAATGGAGGCTCAACTAATTGAATAGTATTTTTCACAGAATTTACCGCTACAGTGCGCGGTCGAACGCTGCAGCGGTTCATCGCGGAAAACTTGGCAATATAAATCGGGCCGCCCAACTAATTGAACAGTATTTTTTGCGAAATTGACCGCTCCAGCGCACGGTCGCACGCTGCAGCGGGCAGCTGCGAAAATATTTCTCTATGCAATCGTAAAAAGAGCACTGATTGAACAGTGTTTTTCGCGGAATTTCCCGCTACAGCGGTCTACAGCGGAGGACTTAGCAAAAATTGCTTGGAACCAATGTATGCTAAGGCATGTAGCAGGGCGCTATAGCGCGCTGCAGTAGCCCGCCGAATTTTTTTCCAGTCAGAGCATTTAATGCGGCCGGAGACATGACCTCTATCCTGAATGTTGTCTCCAGCCACCATATCCTGCAGCAACCGTTTTTGTAAAGCTTTGAGGTGATGTGTGGCTAAAAAAATGGGATTATTATCACCTTACCCTAATTTAAAAATTAATGCAATGATGAATTCAGTATTTTTAAAGGAGTAATCTGGTTGCTTATGCGGAGGAGCATGCAGCCCCCCTTCCCTATAAATACCCCTCCTCTTGACTAGAGGAGGGTTCACAATTTTAGCAAGAATTGCCTAAGTAGAGAGGAGAGCCAAATGAAGAGAGAACTCCCCAAGGGTGACAAAGCAAGCTTTTTGCAAAGGGAGAAGAGGAATAAGGCAGCAGTAGCATCCTAAGAAGAAGGTAATTAGAAGGAGAAGAATAATCTCGGAAAAATTCTACGGAGCGTTCCTAGTATCTTCTAAACTCAATCTTGTATTTTCTTCTTAGTGACCATGAAAGGGTCTTTTGCTATGTATGTGTTTTTCTTATTTTCTTGTGTAATGAGTAGCTAAACTCCCCTTGGGGAGGGTTGGGATGAAGTCCCATTTTGCATGATGTAATATTATTGTGTGAATATTTTCCCTCAAGCATGATGTAATTGTGATTTAAATGCCTTACTAAGAAATTTCTATCAAATTATTCTTGATGTTTTTATAAGAAAAGAACTAAAGAATCCAAGATCTAATAGTCTTGTGCTCCTTAGCTCACCCTTGGTTGGATGCTAGATTTTGAGTGCATCGATGCTTAGAACCATGTGAGAAAGATCTTGAGCTCAATGCACCTCAATCTAAGCTCAACTAAAGTGTTGATGCAAGCGATGCTAAGACCCACTAATTGAGCTCCTTAGCTCCACATAATTGAGATTGAGAAATGAAGTGTTGAGTGCTCATGAACTAAGTGACATTGTCATTGAGCCCAACATATGATTCTCTCATCTCAACTATATGAGATGCGAAGTGATGCTCGTAGTGGAAAATCAATGCTTGTGAGATCTTGAAATTTAAGAAAATTTAAACTCTCTTTAAATTAGGAGAAAATGAATTAACTTTAATTCTCAAGAATCTTACAAGAATCTTTGTGCTAAAATAGAACTGAATGTGAGTTCATTTTGTGCATGAGATTTGAACTTATAAGCCTTTGAGCTAGACTAAAGGACAATAATGTGCACTTGATTTCAATTAAACTAAATGATAAAGCTTGAGAAACACATCCACACAAGTATTATATCATTGCATGTGGGATGGGCCCAACTCTCCTCTTTCTTTAAATCTTATTATTTACTTAGTGAATATTCGTGCTAATTTTAGACCAACCAACAAATGTAAACTATAGCTTAAACATTAGTGAGAATAGATATACTTTAGTGCCAAATCAACCAATTCTCTGTGGTTCGATAAATTCACAGAAAGTCACACTTTCCACATATTACTTCAGAACACGTACACTTGCGTGCAAGCGCAGACTTGTATTTACAGTCTGTCATGGGTGTAGGGTTGATTCAATCCTTAGAATAATGTAATTATCCTAAAGATTGAATATAGATCTTAGATTCTTAATTCTTAATTGATTATTTTATCGTATAACTAGTTGAGTAACCTTTCATTAAGATCTTAGTTTCTGAATCCTTCAGCTTATTCAATTCCTTATATTTAAATTATGTTTTAAGTGTGAACCCTAGATCATTATTAGGACATCACCTTGGGTTCAAGATTTGAACACCAAAGTGGAGTTTGGATCCAGAATCCTTAATCTTAATTTACTTAATCTGGATTTGGGTTAAGAGAGGAAAATAATAATAAGTAAGTCGTTGATTCATTTACTTTAATATTTATAGTCATCATATGATTATGAATTAAAACTTATTAAGTTCAAATATTAACATTAAGATTGTGAATCTGGGATTATACTCGATAGCTGGATATTGGAGATCCTAAACTTGTATCTTCTCTAAATAGTTAGTTGAGTAAATAAGACAACAACAGATATCACATAAGTCTAGATTGAGTCTCTTGCTTACTTAACTTGATTGCTTTGCGCACCTTGAATATGAAACCTTGTTCCTTGAGCATAATAGGTAAATTTAATATATGGAAGATACATCCTAAGTTAGCATTTAAAAAGCATAACATTCATTCAGTTCTTTCAGTACTTTCAATTAGTAGAGTTTGTCGTAGCTTAGTCTGCCTCTTTAGTTCTAGTTTTGTTATAGAATTGACTCGAACCTAGCTCTGTGGATGTCTAGGATGGATACATGTCTTATTCTATAAGTTCAACTCGGATCTAGCTCTGTGGATGCTTAGGATGGATACATATGGAACTTTCATTTCATAGGTCCTGTATGGCCTATTTATGTTATGCTATACTATGTCTTAGGCTTACTTCTACTTCGGTTCAATTTTCAATAATTGTTTTGCTTTGCCACATGCTTTAGTGGCCTTTATTTTAGTGCTTGATTTTCTTTGCCACATGTCTCAGTGGCTTTACTTTTGCTCATTCATGTACTTAGTTTACTTTTGCCACATGTCTCAGTGGCCCTTTTCATATTAATCTGCTTGTTTGTATAAATACTCTTATTATTTATTATTAAATATTAGCATGTTTAGGATGCTAGAATTGTATATTTATTTCAGCACTTGTGTTGTTTATATACTCAGCATGTATCCATGTGATCATAAGCACGTTAGGATCAAATTTGCAGTTATTTTACTTTTAGCCTCACTTTATTTAATTGCTACTTTGTATGTTATTTTTACATACTCATTGATTAGCTATAAATGATTAGTTTGTAGCTATCTCGTTCCTTGTAGCTTGTAGAATCTTGTAATGCTTGCATGTTTAAAACCTTTAAATGTGATATTTTAAATATTCAGTTCACTTAAATAGCTTAAAATGTACTTAGATAGTTGTTTAACTGTAACCTTTTTCTTTTATTGGTTGGGGCCCTAGCATTTGTGATATCGACAAATGTCAAATTTGGAGCTGTTCGTAGGCAATACTGCAAGAGAGGAGCCGGTGTAGGAGGAGGATCTTCCTACTGCTATTTAGTTAGATTACTTTCTTGGAGTGAGATTTTGAGAGATCTTTACTTTCATTTAGTTTAGTTTGTAATAATAAAACTTTGGATGTATTTACTTTTCTGCATTTAACCTGATTTACTATTTCTTTTACTCTTTTATACTATATTGTGATGTAAATATTATATTATACTATTTTTTGCTTCCGCCACTTTAATTTATATTGATGTATGTTTACCAGTTCTAGGTGACAAGTCCTTGGCTTAAGGAAGATTGGGTCCTACCTGACTTTACTTAAGTTGGGGATTTTCCACAGCTAGAGCACCGTACTCCCTCCGATTATGCTAGTATCACTATTAGCATCACCACGGAAAAGTACGCGACCCCACAGTTGGTATCAGAGAACACCATAAGGTGTCAGAATGGGATCTGTGATTTCTTTCTACCTAATGGACTATTCTTCTGAAGTGCAAGCATTAAGATATAATATCCATAACATAATACTATTAGTAACTCTCTGAAAAATGTAGAATGAAAATACTCATATCCTAAATATCTTATCATATATAGCTAACAAAAACCAACACATTTTACTATTAGGATCAAATGGATCATGAAGAGTTTGACTTCGAATATTATCTGCATGCCTTTGAGTTGGCTTGGCTTGAAATTATAGTTTCAAATGGAGACAGGAGAGCAAATGGCAAATCAAAGGAGTTTCAATAAAAGAAACCCTATTCTTGGACAAACTCCAACATCAAACGGCGTACTGAGGGCTTAACTTTCCTATCTATGCACAGGAGTGGTTGAATCGAGTAGAGTCAGTCCTGAGGCACATAGGGTGTCCAGAGTCCCTCTGGCTTAATATAGTGATAGATCTGATGCTAGAGTATGCGGGAGTCTGGTGGTATGATACCATCAAGAAGCTTGAACGGAAATGCAATAGAAAGCGTCAGAAAGTGACCTTTGAAGACTTTTGTGTTACATTTAGGACTGAGTACATTAAGGAATCTGAGTTCTAGTTAGAGTAATAGTCATTTCTTGATTTTAGTAGTGCTGTGATTTTTGGCTTTTTTAAAATCTTATGTAATCCTTCATTTTAAAAAGTAACAAAATTTTTTGGCATCTTTTAGAAATTTTAAATTCTGTATTCCTTAGAATGATTCTGAAATCTAGATTTGTGCTACTTAATTAGAATAAATTCTGGATCACCCCCTGCTGCTACCCCCAATCAAGAATGTTGTCGCTTCAAGCAGTTCTTCTGATGAAATAGCTTATCTGTGAGCAATGGCGCAACCTTATTGGAGAATCAGGCTTAACAAGCACTAGTAATGCAAAAAATGATGTCTGATCGTCCAGTACCAGATGGTGCCACTGCTCCTACTGTCTCTGTTATGCAACATACCTTTCCTTCCCATCACTCTATGGATAGTCTTCTCCATAATTTCTTAAGACTAAGGCCTTCCACTTTCAGTGGAAACTTATCACCAATGGATACAGCCGACTGGCTGAAAGCAATAGAGAAGGATCTTATTAGTCTAAAGATCCCAAACTCAGAAGTCGTCCATCTCACTACACACCTGTTTCATGCTGAAGCAGAATACTTGTGGGAGGAGGCCTGTAATACAAAGTTCGTTGACTATGAATTGGAAGACATCCCTTGGGATGAATTCGTGGAGGCATTCAAAGCTGAATTTATTCCCCCATCTGCATTGAACATCATTGCAAACACAATTCTAAGGTTGACTCAAGGAAGTCTCTATGTCACTGACTACAAAAGGGAATTTGGTAGGTTGATTCATTTTGCTCCAAAAATTACCCACTCTGAATCGGCTAAGTGCCATCGCTTTCTCAGTAGACTATGAGATTCATTGAAAGATTGAATTGTTCCAGTTCCTCTGACTAGCTTCTTTGAACTAATAGAGACAGCTAAGGCGATTGAGCATCATCGCTCAGAAAAAGATCTCAAGCAAAAGGCGCATTTAACCTCTAACCATCATGTATCCTTCAAGAGGCACATACCTAACTCTCCAAAGGTCTATCAACTTGAAGCTGCACCCCCTGCTAAACCAATTCAAGGCTGTAATAGGCCTCACTCTCTTAAAATTGCATTTCTGCATCTTACAATCTATTAATGCAATTGTGTGAATAATTTAGGCACACTTTATTTTAATGACCAGCCCTGCAATGTGTTATTTGACACTGGTGCTAGTCAGTCATTTATTTCTAAACATTTTTCCAACGTACTTAAGCCACACTCGTACAACTTAGCAAAATCTTTGAGTGTTGGACTTCCATCTAGAGCCCAACTAAGTGCTTATAAGTTTTGTAATATCAAAATTTCATTAAATGGTCAGGAGTTTAACTCCGAATTAATCATCCTGCCATTAGCAAACTTGATATCATCTTGGGATGAACTAGCTCAGTAACAATAATGACGTGATAAATTGTTTGGAAAAGAAGGTCACTCTCCATTCCCAGGGCAAGTCTGAAACCTTTATAGGAAAAACCAGTACACAATTATTATTGATCAATATTATTAAAGCTAAACAATTAATCAGTAAGGGTTGTAATGCTTTTTTGGTCACAATAATGGGTGAAGCAAAGGAAAGTATCCATCTCTCTGATTGTAAAGTAGTTAAGGAATTAGCTGACATATTCCTAGAAGATCTGCCTGGTGTACCTCCTTCCAGAAAAGTCGAGTTCTGTATTGAATTAACTCCAGGTACCCAGCCTATATCTAAGGCTCTGTACAGAATGGCACCTAAGGAACTTCAAGAACTCAACGAAAAATTGCAAGAGCTCATGAATAAAGGCTATATTAGGCCAAGTATGTCTCCTTGGGGAGCACCCGTTCTATTTGTAAAGAAGAAGGATGGATCTTTGCGAATGTGCATAGATTATCATGAACTAAATAAAGTCACCATAAAGAATAAATATCCATTGCCTAGAATTGATGATTTATTTGACCAATTATTTGAAGCTGTCATATTCTCTAAGATTGACTTAAGGTCTGGATATCATCAATTGTGAGTAAAAGAAGATGATGTAGGAAAGATTGCTTTTTGTACTCACTATGGTCATTTTGAATTCTTAGTGATGTCTTTTGGACACACCAATGTGCCATCAATCTTAATGGATTTGATACAGCAAGTTCTGAAGCCCTATTTAGACAAATTTGTAATCGTTTTTATCGACGATCTTCTCATTTATTCTCGAACCTTAAAGGATCATGAAGAAACTTTGAGGGTAGTATTTGAAGCTCTGCGTGAACATCAGTTGTATGCTAAGTTCTCCAAGTGTGATTTTTGTCTTAAGTCCATTGCATTCTTGGAACATGTAATCGATGCTCAGGGTATTCGTGTCGATCGAAATAAAGTGAGCGCTATTCAGGACTAGATTTAACCTAAGGCAGTCATAGATATTGGAAGTTTCTTGGGACTAGATTTTCCCATATCGCTTTGCCTTTGACTAAGTTAACTCAAAAAGCCATTTCGTTTATTTGGAGCCCAGAATGCGAGGAAGCGTTTCAAACCTTGAAGGACGCACTCTCTACCGCTCTAGTACTTGTTCTACCCAAGGAATGCTTAAACTATAAGGTGTACACTAATGTCTCTGGAATTGGTCTAGCTTATGAGTTAATGCAAGAGGGTAAGGTAATCGCTTACGCCTCTCATCAGTTAAAACCCCACGAGAATAACTTTCCAGTTCATGATCTTGAACTTACCGCTGTAATCTCCGCTCTAAAAATTTGGTGTCACTATTTATATGGAGTTCAGTGTTCGATTTTCACGGATCATCAAAGCTTAAAATATATCTTCACTCAAAGAGAACTGAATTGTCGTTAGAGGAGATGGTTATAACTTATCAGTGATTATGATCTTAGTATCCAGTAACATCTAGGAAAAGGCAAATGTAGTGGCTGATGCTCTTATTCGTCATGCTACTTTATCTTCCATAATCGCCTCTAGTTATTTAGAACAAGAATTTTGTAAGCTAGAGATTTCTCCAGTCAATGGCGATATGCTAAGTTCGCTCTTAGCAAATATCAATGTAGAACCTACCTTTCTTAGAGATGTCTCTATCTCACAGACCAAGTACAATGATTATCTAAAATTCAAAGCAGATATTGAAGGTGGTCGTCGTCATGAATTGCAAATGCGCAATGGCATAATTTATCAAAGTAATTGTTTGTGGATTCCTAAATCCATGCACCATAAAGTTTTGATTGAATTTCATAATTATGGGTATCACATTCACCTAGGCAGTACTAAGATGTACCAGAATTTAAAGCAATTGTTTTGGTTCCTGGTATGAAGAAGGATGAAGCCAATTTTGTGGCTAAGTGTCATGCCTACAATTTGGTAAAGGCCGAGCACCAAAGACCTGGTGGTCTTTTGCACCCATTATAAATTTATGAATAGAAATGGTTCAGGATATCTATGGATTTCATCATAGGATTGCCTCGTGCAAAATCTGGTGCCGATGAAATTTGGGTTATAGTAGACTGCTTAACTAAATCAGCGCACTTTCTTCCTATCCGTCAGACAGACTCTGTGGAGAAGCTAGTAAAGCTCTATATCAAAGAAATTATCAGATTGCATGGTATTCCGAAATCGATCGTATCCGACAGAGATAGTAGATTTACTTTTAAGTTTTGGTAGGCTATGCATCAAGATCTGGGTACTACTTTAGCTATGAGTACAGCTTTTCATCCTCAAATGGATGGTCAGACTGAAAGAGTGAATCAAGTTTTGGAAGATTTGCTTAGACTTTGTGTTCTTGATTTTGCCGATTCCTAGGAAGATCATATTCCGTTAGTGGAGTTTTCCTAACAGTTTCCAAGCCAGTATTAAATGGCTCCTTATGAGGCATTATATGGTAGAAAATGCAGTACTCCACTAGCTTGGTCAGAAATAGGAAGCGTTCAACTTTTTGGTTCAAAGTTAGTTAAAGAAACTAATAAGAAGATTCAATTAATTCAGTGAAAAATTCGTTCAGCTCATGATTATCAGAGCAAGTACATGATGCTCATCATTGTCTCTTAGAATTCAATATTGGAGATTCTGCCTATTTGAAAGTCAGTCCAATGAAGGGCGTCTACAGATTCGGTGTAGCAGGAAACTCAGTCCCCGCTATGTTGGACCTTTTGAGATTTTGGCCAAAGTAGAATCAGCCTATAGGTTGAATCTTCCTGATGGCTTTGCAGCTGTTCACAATGTATTTCATGTATCATCATTAAGGAGATGTCTCAGAGACCCATCTCATCTCGTTCAACTTCCAACAATATAAATTCAACCTGATCTTTCTTATGCTGAAGAACCAATCAAAATGTTAGCTCATGATCAGAAGTATCTAAGAAATCATTCCATTCCTATGGTCAAAGCCCAGTGGAAGAATTGATCGTTGGAAGAATCTACTTGGGAAGAAGAAGTGGATATGCGCACTAAATATCCATAGCTTTTTGCAAGTCCAAGTATTGTTCTTTTCTTTCTCATCTGTTTTATTTAAATATATCAATCCCTGTAATACTTTTTTCACTAAGTGATGTCGGGGATGACATCGTTCTTAAGTGGGGGAGTTTGTAACAACCCTAGTGATTACCATAGTTAAGTTTAGATTAATTAAGCTAAACCAAGTCCTAATTTTGATTCCATTAAACTCAATCGGTCATTTAAACTTAACTCTAGAAGTTTGGGTTTAATCGGAGCTAAATTGAGAATTTTAGTATTTTTGCCTATTTTTGAGCCCTGAAAAATACCTAAATTAATTTGATCTTCATAGCAAAATCTGATTTCATTTTTTGAATTCCTAATACCCTAATTACCTAAGGGTGAAATTTTGGGAATTTTTGGAGCTCATCTAGTCCTAAATTGGATTTAATTATTTAATAAAAATTAAATAATAAACTAAATGAATTATAATTAATTAAATTTATTTATTTATATATTTTATTCTCGAGATTCGCTGTCGGGACCGCGGCAGATCCACTGCATCCTCTTAACATCGGAGCACCTTCTCCTCCCAATTGATGCACTAGCATGCATCTTAGCAAAGTATCCACTGGTGCGATCTATTTCGCACCGTGATTTATTCCCATCCGCCCGATCAGCATCTATCATCCAACGCTTGAGATCGGATCCGTGGATCTATTATTTGGGAGCCGAATTAGACCGTCTATCCTCAATGGTCTCGTGATCAGACGATGGAGACGAACCCCGCCACTGTGGATTATTATCTCCGCTCGATTACAGGCCCAATAGAAGAAATCCACTCGTACAAGCCACGTCAACCTTGTCTACCACTCCCTTGGCCACATCCTCCAGACTATTAGGCCTTGCTGATTCTGGTAAGGTAGAGCTCGTCGGGTCTTGAGGTCCTGTTAGCCCCAATTATGGAGGCTCGAGGTCCCGTCCCTACTCGAGCCTGAACCATGGCTATCAGCCATGGTATCCACCCTTGAACCTCTTCCTCACCTATAAGTACCTCTCGGGAATTGCAGTGAGCCTCTTTGCTCACTGTGATCCCCTAAGTTCCTAGTTGGAATCCTCCTGGAGTTCTCGATAATCTTGACTAATCCTGCAGCTCAAACGGCTGATAGAGGGCCCGTCTGGAGTTCTGACCCCCTGTGAATCTACGTTGCTAACTTGGTGAGCTCAGAAGCACTTCAATCCCTCTCAATTGTAGCCATTCCTCAGTCCTCTAGTATAGCCTCTGTCCATCCTTTTGTCGAGTTGGTATCAGCTTGACTTGCACTCAATTGACCCTAGATGCTGGGATATGACCTCACCTTAGCTCCCTAGTAGGCGTCTAAGTCCTCTGGTAAGGACTGGCAATAGTCCAGATGGCGAATTCACCGTCTAAGTGTGCACTGTCAGTCAGCTTCTAGTTCATCAATTTATGCATTCCCTCAAGCGATTAGCCAACCAATTAGTGCTGGTAGCTCTCGGAAATGATTGTGGACTCGTATCGATGGTTTGGTTCGATTATATCGATCGACTCGACTGGAATAGATTGACCCGACATTGACTCCTGTCTGCGTTCTAGCATGAGTAACACCATAGTGATCTAGACCTCCCCAGGATCTTGCATCTCGCTCAATCGATTCCCCTTCGGCCTCTGATCGTGTAGTATTAGACCTCAGCCCATGGCATGGGCGCTGTGAGGACAATTCACCCCTCACAGGTGTGCTTTGGGAGATGTCTCGGTCGAGTAGCACTCCAGCAATCCGGCGCCTCCCAGACAGGGCTTCTTAGCTCATTCAGTCCCTGAAGGTGTAGCCATCGAGATCCTAGCATGGCGTGGTCGGAGCATGGAGAATTTGGCACTGGAAGTAAGCCTAGGGTTCAGGTGTCAGGGTATCTCCCTGAAGATGATGACTGGTGCTTCGGGCCGGGTCAGACCCCGACCCGCGCCTTTTAGTATTTAGGCCAACAGCTAATTAAGAAATTCCCGAATAATTTCCTTAATGAAATTAATTTGGAAAATCAAATCTTATGGCTTTAATTTAAATAAACATTCAGAATAAATGTATTAAATAACTTTAGTTATACATGTCCAAATGATATGATCCAATATACCATTTTAATCAGAAAAATACAATGAATAATAAAATAAAATAAAATCAATTATTCAATGGTTAGATTTTAAATAATTACTTAATCATTTTCTATTTGTATTTAAATTATAATAAATTTATTAATTACCCAAAAATGCTAATCAAGGTCTCTGATTGCTCATGAGACCATAAAAACCTATGTAGACCCTTAAAAGTAACTTAAGATCTTTAATTTGGATAATTACTCTTTAATTACCCTAATTTAAGATTAGTCAATTAAGCCTTAGGTTAACCTTTTATTTTGGGGAACTATGCTCCTAATGCCTTATTAAGGATAGTAGAACCTATAAATGTAAATGGATCACTCTAGGATGCCCAAATTTCCTTAATCACCAATTAGCCATAACTTGAGATTAAAGCTAGTTAAGCTAAATTAAATATCCAAACCCTAAGATAAGTGTTTATCCTACTTTATTAATTAATATGAAGCTCATTAAAACATATTTTAATCAATTTGGATAATTAAATCCTAAAATCTCGATTTTAGCCTTATGAGGGGTATTTTGGTCATTTTGACCAAAATGTGCTTAAGTACCCCTAAACCCTAAGAATCTCAAGTAAAATGATTCTAATTAGTAAAGAAATATATTAAAATCAATTGTTAAGTGGTATCACCTCATGATTGAATCTTAGTCTTTAAATCTTAAAATCCTTAAGTAAGCTCTTAAGATCCTAAGTGATCTTAAGACCCTTCCCAAAAGTCTTAGCTTAATCAATATTAATGTTAAAGTTTTTAATCCTAGATATCTTACCAAAGTTTATTCATGAGTTATAGTCTTCAAGAAAGTAAAAGCAAAAGCTTTAAAGAACCCTAAAACTTAGACTTATTAGTTCGATCTAAGTGATCAAACTTTAGACCATAGATCTTAAATCTTAGCCTTAGATCATCTGGTTGAATTGAATTACCTTCATTTGGAATTTCTTACTTGATTAACTATTTAATCCTTTTAAAACCTTCCTTGTGAGTGTAGGGTTGATTCAATCTTTAGGATAATGTAATTATCCTAAAGATTGAATATAGAATTTAGATTCTTAATTCTTAATTAATTATTTTATCTTATAACTAGTAGAGTAACCTTTCATTAAGATCTTAATTTCTGAATCATTCAGCTTATATAATTTCTTATCTTTAAATTATGTTTATGTGTGAACCCTAGATCCTTATTAAGACATCACCTTGGGTTCAGGATTTGAACACCAAAGTGGAGTTTGGTTCCAGAATCCTTAATCTTAATTTACTTAATCAGGGTTTTGGTTAAGTGAGGAAAATAATAATAATTAAGTCATTAATTTATTTACTTTAATCTATATAGTCATCATATGGTTATGAATTAGAACTTATCAAGTTCTAATGTTAACATTAAGGTCGTGAATCTATGATTATACTCGATAGCTGGATATTGGAGATCATAAACTTGTATCTTCTCTGAATAGTTAGTTGTGTAAAGTAGACAACAACAGATATCACCAAAATCTAGATTGAGTCTCTTGCTTACTTGACTTGATTGCTTTGTACACCTTGAATATTGAACCTTGTTCTTTGAGCATAATAGGTAAGCTTAGGATATGGAAGATACATCCTAAGTTAGCATTTGAAAAGCATAGCATTCATTCAGTTCTTTCAGTGCTTTCACTTAGTAGAGTTTGTCCTAGCTTAATCTGCCTCTTTATTTTAGTTTTGTTATAGAATAAACTCAGACCTAGTTCTGTATTTGTCTAGGATGGATACATGTATTATTTTATAAGTTCAACTCAGACCTAGCTCTGCAGATGCCTAGGATGGATACATGTTGAACTTTAAGTTTAGAGGTTCTGTATGGCCTGTTTCTGTTATGCAGTACTATATCTTAGGCTTACTTCTACTTTAGTTTAGTTTTTAGTATTTATTTTGCTTTGCCACATGCTTTAGTGGCCTTTCTTTTAGTGCTTAACTTGCTTTGCCACATGTCTCAGTGACTTTACTTTTGCTCATTCATGTACTTAGTTTACTTTTGCCACATATCTCAGTGGCCTTTTTCATATTAATCTGCATATTTGTATAAATACTCTTATTGTTTAGTATTAAATATTGGCATATTTAGGATGCTTGAATTGTATGTTTATTTTAGCACTTGTGTTCTGTATATACTCAGCATGTATCCATGTGATCATAAGCACATTAGGATCAAATTTACTTCAACAGTTGTAGTTTTTTTGCTTTTAGCCTCACTTTGTTTAATTGCTGCTTTGTATGTTATTATTACATACTCGTTGATTAGCTATAAATGATTAGTCCGTAGCTATCCCGTTCCTTGTAACTTGTAGTACCTTGTAATGCTTGCATGTTTAAAACCTTTAAATGTGATATCTTAAATATTCAGTTCATGTAAATAGCCTAAAATATACTTAGATAATTATCTAACTGTAACATTTTTCTTTTGTTGGCTGGGGCCCTAGCATTTATGATACCGACAAATGTCAGATTTGGAGCTATTCGTAGGCAGTACTGCAGGAGAGGAGCCGATGTAAAAGGAGGATCTTTCTACTGACGTTTAGTTAGATTTACTTTCTTATAGTGAGTTTTGAGAGATCTTTACTGTCATTTAATTCAATTTGTAATAATTAAACTCTGGATGTATTTATTTTTCTATATTTAGCCTGATTTACTATTTCTTTTACTCACTTATACTATACTGTGATGTGGATATTATATTATATTGTTTCTTGCTTCCGCCACTTTGATTTGTATTGATGTATGTTTACCAATTCTAGGTGACAAGTCCTTGGCTTAAGGCAGGTTGGGTCCTACCTAACTTTACTTAAGTTGTTGATTTTCCACAGCTGGAGCACTGTACTCCCCACGATTATGCTAATATCAGTATTAGCGTCATTGCGGGAAAGTACGGGGCCCCGCAAGCATTGTGCATACTAAGCCAGTTCATGCTTAGTATGATGTCAAAATTTGCGATGGGCAAAATGATCAACTTAGCTTGAAAGGTGTTGTTATTAATTGGCATTTGTAAGTTACAAAATTTAACTCCACTAAGTTGGGCTATAGATGGAAGTCCAACACTTAAGGTTTTAGCAAGTTTATGAGAAGGTAAATTCAGTCTTTTGACAAAGTTCTTAGAGATGAATGAATGTCTAGCCCCAGTATCAAACAATATGTTACAGGGCTTTTCTTCTATACATATGGTGCCTGAGACCACATTATTATCCTCAGTCACTTCAATTGGAGTGAGATTATAAACTCTGGCTATTCCAACAGGTATATTATTTGTTGTTTTGACCCTTGCTTGATTCTGAATAGAGAGTCATGAGGTAGTTGTCCATACCTTGGAAGGAGCCTATATCTTTCTAGCTGGGGGTGGCATCAGGGCCATCCTTAGTTCCCTTTTATTTAGGGGAGTTGTGCAGAATACTTAATCCCAATGAGAATGATTAATTAAAGCTCTATTAATTGTCTTTATGGCTCTGCACATTTGATGCCATTGGCCCGGACGACCACACATAAAGCAAACTTGACCAGTATGGTAACACTTACCATAAGGATGAGGTTATGTACATTCTAGGTTTTGCTCGGTAGATTCATTAGCCTTCATCTGATATGCCCTCCCTTGGTTGGGGCGGTGGCGCTTGAAACTCTCATACAGATTGGACGTGGTGAATTCCTTTCTCTTGAACTCCTTTGCTGATTAGTGGTGCTCTACCACCCGTGCTGTCTCTACTAGCTTCTCAAAGTTGGTTAATTGAAATGGGACAACGTGATCTTTAATGGCTTCACACAACCCACTTTGAAAATGGTAACATTTATCTTCTTCAATAAGTGCCAAATTTGGTGTGAACTAGTCTTTTAAATTTTGCTACATACTCTGCCACATATCAACTACTTTGAGTCAACTTTAGTAGAGAATCATCGATGATGTTCTTCACTGATGGGGTACAAAGGCTTCCTTTAGGCTTTCACAAACTAATCCCATTCAATGTCTTCTAATTCATACTCTTCAAAATGAGTTTCTCGTATATTCTCCCACCAATGTTTAGCTTCATCTTGAAGCAAGTGTGTAGCTAATCGAATGGTTTGGTAATTAGGACAGTTAAGGCTTGTTAAGTTCTTCTCTATTATTCTCAACCAAGCCATCATGTCTATCAGAGATAACATTCCATCAAATGTAGGTGGTCTTAACCTTATGAAGTTATGTATTAATCCATCACCAAACTATCAGTTAGAGTGGAATGAGTGAACAACAGGTGATGCTGACGATGTGTTTGCATTTACAGATGGTAATGCAGATACCAGCCTCTGAATAGCTAGAGCTTGTTGGTTCAAGGTATTCGCCATGCTTTTGATGAAAGCCGATTCATCCATATTATTGTTGTTGGATGCAATGATAGTATTAATTGGGGGATCATTAGAAGAAGTGGTGACATTTATCAAAGTATTATTGGGGGAAGAGGCAGGACTCATTTTCTAAAAAATAAAAATGATCATTCTTAGTCTTATGAAAAAGAACTAGAATATTATCAACTTTTTATCACTCTTCAAAGATGAAATTATTACAAATTGGGAGACATATACTAGATCCAGATCATAGTAAAGATTTTAGCCTATATATTTAGCAGAGAAAGCTCCATAAAAGTATTCGTAAGTGAGTTTACGACGCTCTCTATGAAGTTCCTTTGATAAGTGTTTGTAGCTGTCGATCCACCATTCTCTTGCATAATCTAGAAGGAGGCATAATACTATATCTATTTTAATGTTATCCAGCCATTTCATAATACTAAGAATATTATCCACCCTTCCAAGCCATTCTTTAGCTAGAATGGGAAAGTCAAGTCCTTGATAGGTGCCTTCCTTTACCATCTTGTTTAGTACTGGCACTCCTTCATCAGACACTCCTTCTATATGTCTTCCATGCATTTGACCCATTTGGAATTCATATTTCCAAATAGCCTCAAATTCTCCTAGATAAACCATGAATGACATTCTTATTTGTCTCTCATACCTATAATTATCATTAAATTCATTTAGTTCATTGAGCAGTATATTATTATTTAGATGTTTATACTTTAGTATTTCTTATAGTTTTCTCATCTTTTTCTATATTTAGAGTTATAATTGATGAATCTATAATTTATACCCTAAATAAAAGAAAATTTCATTTATTTCTCATATTAAAACTGCTCTTTAATCCAGTTTTGTCTATCTATTTTAGGAAAAATGTCTATCCAACGAATTCTGAGCAATTTGGAGAATTTTCCAAAATTTCTAAAGGAGAACCGCTGCCGCGGCTACAGCGGGCTATCTTGCGAATCGCTGGCATGATCGCGTGCTACCGCGGGACAGTTTACCACCGCGGGCACGATCGCGCGCTGTAGCAGTTCAGTTTGTGAATCGCGGGCGCGATCGAGCGCTGCAGCGGTTCAATTTGCAAATCGCGGGTGTGATTGCACGCTGCAGTGATTCAGTTTGCAACAGTGGGTGCGATCATGCGCTGCAGCGGGACTCTTTGCAAATTACTAGCGCTACAGCGCACTGCAGCAGAGCATTTTGCGAAACCTAGCGTGATCGTGCGTTGTAGCGGGCTTCTTTGCAATCTGTTTCCGCCATGGCGCGCTGCAGCGCGCCACTGATTTTTCTGTCTGACAGGTATATTAATTGTGGCTGGGACAAGACCTCCAACCAGCCTCTTGTCTCCAACCATCATTCCCTCTGCTGCAACTCCATTTTTAAATGGAGAGTTAACGCTTTGATGTGATGAGAAAGATAAAATATTAAAAATATTGGTCACCTCACTATCAATTAGAATTCACCATCATTACTAAGATTTTTTTAAAAGGCATTGCTGGTTTTGATCTTGAGTATGAGGATGCAACCCCTCATCTATAAATACCTCCCCTCTTGACTAGAGGAGAGTTCCAAAAATTGCTCACTTCACCTAAGTAAAGAGCAGGGCTGCAAAGAAGAGAAGAACTCTCCAAGGGTGGAGGAGCTCAACTTGCTAAGGAGAAGGAGGAGAAAGGCGGCACTAGGGACCTAAGAGAGGCACTTCAAGTAAGGAGAAGAAGAATCTGAAGAACTTCTTAAGGAACATTTCTAGTATTTTCTAAACTCTTGTTTTGTAATTTCTCTTCTTAGTTAATCATGAAAGGGTCTTTATCCATGTATGTGTTCCTTTTCATCTCTTTTGTAATGGAGAGCTAAACCTCCCTTGGGGAGGGTTGGAGTAATCCCACATATTTTGATAGTTACTATAAAATGTATGAAGTTTTCCTCAAGTATTAATAAAAATTATGAATTTAATGACTTGCTAAAGAAATGTATAAGACTATTGAGGACTTGAATGTGTACCAAAGGAAATTGACTACTTACCTCTAGAACTAAGTTGTCTTATGCTCCATAGCTCAGCTTAGTTTGATGCTAGATTTATGAGTACATGAGTGCTTAGAACTATGTGAGAAAGTTCTTGAGCTTAGTGCACCTTAATCTAAGCTCAACCAAAGAGTTGATGCGTGTGATGCTAAGACCCACTAATTGAGCTCTGTAGCTCAACATAATTTAGTAAGGGGATGGAATAGTTTTGTGCTCAAAAACGAGATGACCTAGTCATTGAACCCAATGAAATCAATCCCTCATCTCAACTATGTGTGATGCACGTGACGCTCTTAGTGGAATCAATGCTTATAAGATCTTAAAAGTTAAAAACCATCATCTCCATGATCAAGAGATGATGTAAAATCTATAAACCTCAAATCTTATAAGGATCTTTGTGTTGAAATAGAACTGACTGTGTGTTCATTTCATGTATAAGATTTGAACTTGTAATTTTTTGAGATAAAACTCAAGGAAAGACAAGGCGCACTTGATTAAGATCAAGAAAATGAAAGATAAATGCTTGAGGAATCATCATATATAAGTTATCTATCATGTCATGTGGGAGAAACCCAACTCTCCTCTTCCTTTTATTTGACTTATTTTCTACTTCTGTGATTGTCGTGCTTGTTCTGGAACCGACTTAAACAAGACATCGATAGCTTAAACATTAGTGATAATAGATACACCTTAGTAACAAAACATCCAATTCTCTGTGGTTCGATAAATCCCAGAAACTCAAACTTTCCACTTATTACTTCAGACCACATACACTTGCGTGAAAGTGCAGACGCGTATTTAGGTCTGTCAAGTTTTTGGCGTCATTGCCGAGGAAATGGAAATTGTTTCGTATTAAGGATAATTAATAAGTAACTAGTGACTTAAGCATTTTTCTGCATATACTTTTAATTTTTGATTTTTATTATAGGTACTAACAATTTACTTTTCTGCTTTCTTTTCTTATTACTAAATCTTTGAAATTATTGCTATATTTGTTCTTGATAGCCTAATTATTATTGTGTATGAGTAGAAGAGTTTACACAGATTACCTTTTCGACCCTGAAATTGAGAGAACTTACTAGCAGGCTAGGAGAGAACAAAATATTCTGTTAAGCCAACAAGCTGTTATAGAGAATAATAATGAAAATCTTGGAGAGCCATTAGGAAATCCATTAAGAGTGCCTAGGGGGAGAGCACTAAGAAATTATGCACTTCCCACTGCTAGGGGAATCCCCCATACAATTGTAAGGCCCAATATAGAAGCCAATAACTTTGAGATCAAATCTTCCACTCTGAGTATGGTTTAGAATAACCAGTTTGCAGGATTAGCCACTAAAGATCAAATTCACATATTTCAACTTTCCTTGAAATATGTGACACCTTCAGATTTAACGGCGCCTCTGAAGATGCGATTAAATTAAGGCTTTTTCCATTTTCTTTACGAGATAGAGCCAAGAGTTGGCTCAGCTCTCTTCTAAGTGATTCGATCCGGACATGGGACGATTTGGCTAAGAAATTCTTAGCCAAATATTTCCCTCCGGTAAAAACTGCTCGGTTGAGAATTGAGATAGCCAACTACTCAGTTGGAAGGTAAGACACTCTATGACGGAGGGGACCGATCTAAGGAATACCTAAGGCATTGCCCTCATCATGGATTTCCCTTGTGGATGCAAGTTCAAACATTTTACAATGGATTGAATGCTCTTACAAGGACACTCATTGATGCAGCCGTCGGGGGTTCTATTAGCAATAAAACTCAAGAGGAGGCTTACGACCTCTTGGAAGAGGCATATGGGGGAATTAATACTGATGAAATGAGTGCCATAGAATAAGAGCTAGAGGCTTGGGAAGGAGAAAGGGGCACAGAACGTGAGAAGCTCATAGCTCCAAAATGTGAAGACCTCGGGAGGTTGAGAATTCCGTGCATAATTAGAAATGAAGTATTTTTAGATCCCTTGTGTGATCTTGGTACTTCAGTCAACGTTATGCCCTACCACATTTATGAATATCTGAAGGTAGGAGGAATGGAGTGCACCTCAATGATTCTAAAGTTTGCAAATCTAGAATCCCTTACCCCTCTAGATATCGTTAAGAATGTTAGAGTTGAATTGGGGAGTTTTATTGTTCCTACTGATTTTGTGGTGTGTTAGTGGGATAGATGGAATAAGTATTCCACAATCATTTTCAGGCGACCTTTTCTTATGAGTACAAAAGCTATTATTGACATAGGCCGCGAGATGATGAGATTAGAATCAAGGGGAAATCTGAATTAATTGACCTTAAACCTACTGTCTTTAAACAAAGAGAGATGGAAGAAAAGGTGAGGAAGAAAATGAGAGAAGACAGAATTTTGGTAGATGATGTTCTTGAAAATCTTATGTTAGAAGAAAAGAATTTAGATAATAGCTCAACTCTTTCCTCGGAGAAGGGGAGCAAGGAAGGAGTGAGAAAAAGAAGAATAAGAAGAGTCAAAAGAACAAAGAAGACTCCCCTTAAGTTAGAACTCGAAGGAGTGGATCTGATGAGGGAAGGAAGAGAGGGCAAGGGTTCGAACCACCTTGAGGGTTGTGCTCACCCTAGCACCCTTAGTATACGGAAGAAGAAACCTCTAAATTCGATTATTTGATCATTAGCGTGTCTAGCTAAAGACGTTAAATTAAGCACTTCTTGGGAGGCAACCCAAGAAAAAAAAATTGAAGCAGCGCTACAGCGCGCTGCAGCGGAAATTCTGCAATAGCGCGCTATAGAAAAAATTCCGATATAGCACACTATAGCGAAAATTCTGCTATAGCATGCCACAGCAGAAATTTTGCTATAACGCGCTGCAGCGGGTTGCTCCAGCTATTGAAATTTTTACTGCCTCGGAATCTCTGTAGTCAAAAAGTTATGAAATTTGGGTTTCCCATGCTGTCAATAGGTGGGCTGAAAAAGCTGCCCCCCCCCCCCCCCTTCACATGGATCATCACATTTATGGCATGGGAAGACCCATTGACCATATGCTCTCTTGCCTTAAAATTCCTTGGCTATCTAAGGGAGGCAAGGGGGGGGGTGCTCTTGCTATCCTCTAATTTCTTCATCATGTCTGCCGGCAAGAAGGCAATTCCTAGAAAGGAGGCTGAAGCTTCTTCATCCGGGGGAACCTTTAACAAAAAAAGGTTCTCTTCTCCTGAAGCCGAGCACTGATTCTTATCCATAACTTCTCAGTGGAAGTTAATTCTGAAGAAGAGCTTTAGCGACTACTTGCCCGTTCCAGTGGAGCAAGTTGACCCTCAGTGATGGAGGGAGATGGTGACCAAGAAATCTTTCACTTACCCATCTATAATCTAGGGATATCCATGCATCTTCTAATTTTCCTCTCTTCCTCACTTGCTCTTGCTATCCTCTAATTTCTTCATCATGTCTGCCAGCAAGAAGGCGATTCCTAGAATAGAGGCTGAAGCTTCTTCATCCGGGGGAACCTTTAATAAAAAAAGGTTCTCTTCTGTTGAAGCCGAGCACTGATTCTTATCCATAACTTCTCTGTGGAAGTTAATTCCGGAGAAGAGCTTTAGTGACTACTTGCCCATTCCAGTGGAGCAAGTTGACCCTCAGAGATGGAGGGAGATGGTAACCAAGAGATCTCTCACTTACCCATCTATAATATAGGAGATTTATGCCAATGCTATTAATGCGGCCGGATAGAGGATCTTTTGTAGATGTAAGGGTGTCACCCTTGGGATTGCTCAAATCGAGAAATTCTATGGGCTTGAGGAGGTATGTTCTTGCTCTTACCTTGAACTCTTGGAGTCTCGCCAAGATCCCCTTGATCTCGTTATGGAACTCGTCCATGAAAACACCGACTGGGAGGGAGGGTTAGCCAACATTTCTCGTTCCGAATTAACGGATACGAGTAGTGCATGGCTAGTTTTATTTCCAGCTCTGTCATGCGTATGAGTCACTTAATTGAAGTGACCCATGCCCGAGCACTCATCTTGTGCTGGTTGGCTAGGCCGGGCAAGATCCGCATCTCGAGTATTATATTTGAGCAGCTCTGGAAGGCTCTCAAGGGACCCTGTGCTGCATTGGCCTTTGGGTCTTTGATATCAGGGATTTGCGAGGCCCAAGGGGTCAAAATCCTCTCCTCTGACACCATCATTTCCCCCGACACCGCCCTTACACCTTTAAATCTGAACGTCTGGGCTAGTGAACGGAAGCTGCCCAAGAAAAGGAGGGGCGAGCAAGGGAAATGTCTGCTCCGTCCGACCAATCTCTCACCAACAAGCTATTGCTGCATCTCCACAATCAGCAGGCTGATCTTTGCAAGGCCTTGGCCACCGATATGCAGTTCTTTAAATAAGAACTCATCCAGCAGCGCCAGTTTCAGTTCGAATTTCATGAATCCCTGGGCTGATGCTCGAGGACTGGAGCTTGCAAGGTGGACCAGACCCTTCCATGTTGCCAACACCGCCTGTTGGTGCCCCCATTCCAGACTCGCGCTACCCATGTAAGTCGCGTACGTGGGAGAGGAAGAAGAACAGGAGGAAACCCATGAATAAATAGGTTGTATCTTTTCTTTTTATTTATATTAGTTATTTTTGTACTTTTCCCTTTAGTGTGTTTTATTTTGTTTTTGAGAAATGAAATTTTGGATTCACATATTTCCAAATCTTTCTAGTATTTGAAAATAACAAATTTTTTTGAATTTTTCAAGAAATGAAAGTCACAAAAATATCGATAAAGAAAATGATATGAAATAAAAGAGTGCTTAACAAAAAGTGATCAAATGCATTGATCGCATTAAAACTTTTAACTAAGGAATGAATAAAGGTAAATCTAATCTCCAAAAATTTAAATCAATGCTATGACCTAAGTGTGGGGGAAAGCAATGAACTAAAGACTAGAGATTATGGTGAGTACCCTAAAAGAGTGTGCTAGGCTCTCGTAGGACTTCATGATCACAAAGATGTGAATTGGGGATGAAGAAAGTATCTCTCCCTAAGAATGAAAAGAGAAAAACATAAAAAGGGATAATGAAAAATATCTCCCCTAATAGAAAGCAGTGAAAAATGATGATGAAAAATATCTCTCCTTTAATCTATTCATCTTTGCGATTCATAAGAAGAAGCACATATGGCACAAAACTCTTGAGTATTTTGCTACCTCATTACCTAGTAACAAGCATAAAAATTAAATACTTGGAGATTAACTGATTAACCTTGCTTTATAGCCAAGGTTAGAATATCTAATGCCAAATGGTTTGGATCATTTCAGCTAAGCACATGCCTTGAATTGCAAATCAAAATCTAAGTTGATATCTTTATTGACTATCATACCTAAAAAAAATAGAAAAATACTATTTTGAGCTTACTCGATGACGAGCAAAAATTTAAGTGTGGGGGTGTGATAAATCCATAATTTATACCCTAAATAAGGAAAAATTTCATTTATTTCTCATATTAAAACTGCTCCTTAATCCAATTTTGTCTATCTATTTCAGGAAAAATGCCTATCCAACGAACTCCAAGCAATTTGGAAAATTTTCCAAAATTTCTAAAAGAAAACCGCTGCCGCATGCTGCAGCGGGCCATCTTGCGAATCGCTGGAGCGACCGCGTGCTGCAGCGGGACAGTTTGCAACCGTGAGTGCAATCGCACGTTGTAGCAGTTCAGTTTGCAAATCACGGGCGTGATTGCGTGCTGCAGCAGTTCAGTTTGCAAACCACAACGCGATCACATGTTACAGCGGTTCAGTTTGCAACTGCGGGCGTAATCGCGCGCTTTAGCGGGCCTCTTTGCAAATTACTGGGGCTACAGTGTGCTGCAGTGGAGTATTTTGAGAAATGCTGGCACGATCGCTCACTGCAGCGGGCTTCTTTGCAATCCATTTATGCCATGGCGTGCTGCAGCGCGCTGCAGTGGCTGCTGATTTTTCTGTCTGACAGGTGTATTAATTGCGGCTGGGACAGGCCCCAACCAGCCTCTTGTCTCCAACCATCATTCCTTCTGCTGCAGCTCCATTTTTAAATGGAGAGTAACCTCTTTGATGTGATGAGAAGGATAAACAATGGAAAATATTGGTCACCTCACCATCAATTGGAATTTGCCATCATTACTCAGATTTTTTAAAAAGGCATTGCTGGTTTTGATCTTGAGTATGAGGATGCAACCTCTCATCTATAAATACCACCCCTCTTGACTAGAGGAGGCTTCCAAGAATTTCTCACTTCACCTAAGTAAAGAGAGGGGCTGCATAGAAGAGAAGAAGAACTCCCCAAGGGTGGAGGAGCTCAACTTGCTAAGGAGAAGGAGGAGAAAGTCAGCACTAGGGACCTAAGAAAGACACTTCAAGCAAGGAGAAGAAGAATTCAAAGAACTTCCCAAGGAATGTTCCCAGTATTTTCTAAGCTCTTATTTTGTAATTCTCTTCTTAGTTGATCATAAAAGGATCTTTATCCATGTATGTGTTCTTTTTCATCTCTTTTGTAATGGAGAGCTAAACCTCCCTTAGAGAGCATTGGGGCAATCCCACATGTTTTGATAGTTACTATAAAATGTATGAAGTTTTCCTCAAATATTAATAAAAATTGTGAACTTAATGACTTGCTAAAGAAATGTATAAGACTATTATGGACTTGAATGTGGACCAAAGGAAAAGGACTTCGTAACTCAAGAACTAAGTTATCTTATGCTCCATAGCTCACCTTGGTTTGATGCTAGATTTATGAGTGCATGAGAGCTTAGAACTATGTGAGAAAGTTCTTGAGCTTAGTGCACCTTAATCTAAGCTCAACCAAAGAGTTGATGCATGTGATGCTAAGACCCACTAATTGAGCTCCGTAGCTCAACATAATTGAGGAAGGGAATGAAATAGTTGTGTGCTCATGAACGAGGTGACATAGTCATTGAACCTAATAAAATCAATCTCTCATCTCAACTATGTGTGATGCACGTGACGCTCTTAGTGGAACCAATGCTTATAAGATCTTAAAGGTTAAAAACCCTCATCTCCATGATCAAGAGATGAGGTAAGATCTATAAACCTCAAATCTTATAAGGATCTTTGTGCTGAAACAGAACCGACTGTATTCATTTCGTGCACAAGATTTGAACCTGTAATTCTTCGAGATTAAACTCAAGGAAAGGCAATGTGCACTTGATTAAGATCAAGAAAATGAAAGATAAATGCTTGAGGAATTATCATATAAAAGTTATCAATCATGTCATGTGGGAGAAACCCAACTCTCCTCTTCCTTTTATTTGACTTATTTTCTACTACTGTGATTGTCGTGCTTATTTTGAAACTTATTTAAACAAGACATCGATAGCTTAAACATTAGTGATAATAGATACACCTTAGTAACAAAACATCCAGTTCTCTGTGGTTCAATAAATCTCAGAAACTCAAACTTTTAATTTATTACTTCAGACCACATACACTTGCGCGAAAGCGCAGACGCATTTTTTAGACCTGTCAATAATCATAATGATATGGATGTTGTTTCAAGTATTTATTTAGTGATGATGTGGCAAAAGAACAATCCATTAGGTTGAGAGGAATACAAATTCCAATATGACACCTTATGGAGTTCTCTGATACCAACTGGGGTGGCCCAGCCCCACTGTGGTCCTGTTCACTCTTAATTTAACATGATTACAATGGGGTGATCACCAAATGACAAAGTCCTTACTTATAATTAGATTAGGTACTCATCTTAATCTATCATAATCAAAGACTTGCCATTTTCAAAGTATTTTTCACTCGATGAAAGGTACATGAAAGCAGAGTGCAAAATTAAAATAATAAATATTCATCCATTACAATATAAGAATCCAGACATTCAACTCAGAATAAGTAAAGCAACAAAAAGTAAGGTTTAACCTGTATTATTATAACATTTTTAAATAGTTTTAGCAAAAATGAAACATATAAAGACACTCAACCTTACACTGCATAAAAGAAAGAACTAAAAGCTAAGAGTCTTCAGCCACACGATCCTCCTCCATAGGTAGGTCTCCAGATCATTCTGTAACTTCAATTAACTCTGAATCTATCATTATTGGTTTCATAATGATAGAGCCCCAGCCAAAGAAAAAAAAAATAGTTAGACAAATTATCTAAACACATTTTAGGCAGAAATATTATTATGTTAATTTAGATATCACCATAACCTTAATATCTAAATAAGCAAGTATAGGAGCCAGACACATAAGAAAAAAAAAGGTAGCTATAACTAATAAGTTTATAACTTAAGCAAGATGGAAGTAAGCACATACCTCCAAAACTTTGCTGCAATAAGGTTAGGCATATTATAAGGAATATTTCTAATAATCGAAAGAAAAATTCATCCTGAACAAGTTTATGAGCAAATAAAACTAATGCTAATTAATGATACATAATTGAATCATAAAAATACAATTAAAACAATTCAAATTACTTCTAGCATCCTATATAAATGTAAGTAAGACTAATCATTCTAAACATATAAAAGTAAGACTAGCATCCTAAATGAATTGATTCTAACATTCTAAATGTAATAATTTGAGCATCCTAAATGTGCACAAAAGTGAAACTAGCATCCTACGTAAGATCGAACATACATGTTTAACATTCTAAGACTATCATTCTAATATGTTATGAAAATACATAAGCTAAGAAAGATGATATTTGAGTACGTTGAAACAATTTATAAAGCGATAATTAAGGGAAAATGCCAAATATGGTAAAATTATATGAATAAATAACACTATAAATTCTTATGGCTATCAAGCCACATAAACAAAAAACATATAAGAATGCCACTTAGCCTACTGAGCTAAGTCATAAATACTAAGTAGAAGTGCACCTAAAGCTAGTACTGCCATATCAGAATCTCAACTAATGAAGTTATGTGGGCAAAGGATCCATTGACGCCCCACCCTAGATAAGCTAGGATGGGATAGACCACTGACCTAGTAAGCTGCAGCACCAGTGATAGTCCCAGAATGAATGGATTAAAAAGGAATACTACTTAGGCTACACTCTACTTAACCAAGAAAATCATCAAAACCAAAGCATCAATAAAAACAAATGCTAATATTGTTTATGCAATTTCAAAGATGACATGAGATACTCATTAAATATCTTATGTCCAACACATATATCCAAGGTATACAGCTCAATTATAAGGTAAGCAAAGCATCAATATTCAAAGTCAGCAAGAGACTCTACTAAAATATAGGTGATATCCATTGTTATCTAATTTATTCATTCTATCTACTCTAAGTTACACAAGTTTAGGATCTCTAATTCCTACTATTGAGTGTGACTTAGATTCACAACCTTACACATTACAAAGAATTAGGACTAGCTAGGTCCTAATTTGATTTAATCAATGTCGACTATATAAGTTAAATAAGTAAATCGTATCGACCTATTTTGATGATTTGAGAAACCCAAACCCATCTTAATTTAAGATAATTCAAGATGGAGTGATTAAGAATTAAACTCCAAATATTGGAGTTTAATTACTTAATCCTAAGGTGATCCTAAAGGGCTAAAGTTTAAAACCCAATCTCACTGATTAAGGATTAAGGCATATCCTATTAAATAAAGTCACACTTAATAGGATGGATCTCTATTCTTAAATCTAATATTAAGAGATTAAATAATTATTAATCAACTATGAAAATCTATAAATTATCAAAATCAAGGCTTCACCTTTTGAGTAACCCAATATACTCAATATATGAAATTTAACCTAAGTACTGGTCGTAATTCTTAATGAAAAGCATAAGGAACTAAGATGAACACTCAAGCTCTATTCCTGACTAATGTTATAAGAAAGATTAAGGATAGATTAATAAGGTTTAGAAAAGAGGTATGATGTGAGATGAATCTCACATCATACAACTAATAATCCACTTATAATTTCCTTAAGGAAGAAATTAGAGTTTTTGATTTAAAACTTAATTTATGGCTTAAATTAATGGAATTATATTCAAAATTACTTTATTTAGTGATTTTAAAGATTATAACATGAAACTAAGGCTTAAAAGCACTGAACCCTAAATTTGGGCAAACTGATCATTTTGCCCCTCCTTAAGGGTCTAAAAATTTAATTTTTGATTTAATGCTTTAAATTGAAAAATTTTAGTGGCTAATGATTACTTACTGGCTAACATAAAGATAGACAGTAAGTACATCAAAATTGGATAATTATTAAGCCTTATGAGCTAAATTTAAGAAAATTGACTCATAAGGGCAAATTGGTAATTCTACTTAATGGAATTTTAATTTTCTATCTTTTTATTAAGGCTTACTGTCTAAGGTTTCCATAAAATCTAAAATTATTGAATTCTAATATGTATTGGCAAAGTTATAGCCAAAATAAATTTAGGGTTTTAAAATGAAATTTAGGGTTTCTTTAGAGGGGTCAAAATTAATTTTTTCATTTGAAATCCAAATTTAATAAACTCAGTGGCTATAACTTTCCTATAACACACTAAGTATTTTAACTTGGAGTAGACCTAATTTGGACCCCATTTGGTCAAGTTATGACTTAATTAGGGTTTAGGGTGATTAGTGAATGATTAGTGAAATTAATCACAAAATCATAAAACCAACCACACCATTAGATTTTATTATACTCTAGGAGTTATTAAAAATAAGAATCACTCGATTTGGATTACTAAATTTGCTAATCTTTACTAATCAAGTTTTATGATGATTAGAGTTGATTAAGAGATCTAGCCATCAAATCCTAAATATTTTTGTAGTTTACTACTTATTAGATCTTTTTGATCAAAATGGTAATTTGGAACATCTTATTTGGAGCTCAATTGACCAAGTTATGGTTAATTGAAGTTTTATGATTAATTAGGGTAATTAGGGTGAAGTCCTAAAAGTGATTAAGCAAACCCTAACCCAAACAAAGAATTGAATACTATCAGATTAATTTAAAAGTTCTCCTGATGACTTTAAGACCCATATTGGAAGATTAAGATTGGGTCTTAAAAGAAATTAAACTAAACACACTCCAAATAGAGAACTTAACCCTACATAATTATTCTTGAGATTTTGCTGATTAATAAAATACCCATATTGAGTATGTTTGGGCAAGTGTACACAAAGTTATGATAGTTTGAATATTAGTGGCATTTAGGTCAAATTGTGGGGATCCTAAATATCGCTAGGTGAAATAATGATCCTACTAGAAATTGAATAGCACCATAAAATTTCTCTATTTTTGCTGATCAAAATGACATCTAATTTTGATATGTTTGGATTATTGGTTTGCAAATCATAGGGCTTTAAAATTTTTGCTAATTACTCAATTAATAGATTTATTAATTAGATTAATCTTATGATTAAATTTTAATTAACTGATTTATTGCAGCGGCGGGCCCCACACATGTCAGCCTCCTTCATCGAGACAGCAGTGGCAGGAGAGGCCACGCGTCGCAATATGATTGGAGGACGAGGTGCAGGTGGGACCCACCGAGAGTAGTCAAAATTGACTGTGGGACCATCAGTCAGAGCGGCACGAGTTTACGCGCCGTAGATCCCGCACTTTTATGCGGCAAACAGGCACCAGTCAGGGCACAAAGGCAGGCCCTGCAATTGCCACTCATTCAGCCCATTACGGAGAAGCGGGTCGGGTTAGGCCCTCCCCGACCCAAAACGCTCGCCTTCATCCAGATGGCTATAAACTAAGGCATCAAAGTCGACGGTAAGATGACGTCTCCGGAGGCCGACCTACCCACCGATCAAAAGGTCTCGGGGAGACCTTTCGATAGGTACTAGAAATGATGTTGGAGGAGATGTGCGCTCCGTCACGGTCAAGCCTTAGCAACTACAGGTCAGGATGAGACAAGTTTAACAGTATATGCTGTATCATGCTGACCAAATTCAAATCGATAAGTCCCATTTAACCCGATCAGATCCGTTCAACACTCAATTGGAATCCAAAAATCAAGTTCTAAATAAGGAATGCAACAATTGAATGAATGGATTGAAAGGTAAGGGTACCTCAATTTAAACAGTTCAAGTGCTAGGTTTCAATTTCTCTCTGAGCTTGATCGATCTCCACTATCTGCTTTGTGAAATCAAGCCAGGAGGTTGATTGGGGTCCTAAATAGGTACGAGAATATGTCCTTTAGGCGATGTTTGCCATCTAGACGACGGGAGGCACCGTGTGTCCTCGCATGAGACACGCGCAGCTCCCCCGCTACTCTTGCAGAAGGGAAGAAGGCCTGACCATTCGATCCTCGATCGAATGGTCAAGAATAGCCATCTAATTAGATGGAAGCGAGGGTAATGAAAGCTGTGAAGCAGATGGTGCCATTAGCCCTAATAATATTATTAATATATATTCATTTTATTAATACAATTTTATATAGTTAAATGTACTAAAAAAAATTCAGATAAATCACCCCTAGCTATAATTGAGGGGTGAGGAATACAACGGGGAAATTAGATTTTTAATACGACAAGTATTTAATTATTTGATTTTTAGAGAAATTAAATAATATTAAAATATTTGCCAAAAATCTAATGACTTCCAAATGCATCCAAAACATCATCCCTAGCTTTACTTTACTTACCTCCTCACTTGTATATACGTATAGGATGCTAGATTTTATTGCTTACTATTATCACTTTCAAATTTACTGTTTTAAACCTGCATATGTCATATGATCATCAACATGCTTAGTATTAGTTTTTCTTTCAGTACTTTTATTTATTGTATTATACATGTATTCATATCCTTTCTTAGTTTGCTTTGAGGTGTGCCTTTTTTCCTCAAATCTTGTTTAGTTATAAATATTATATTTAAAACTTATCCTGCTCCTTGTATGATTACTGCTCATATGCTAGTCAGGATTTTGGTTTGTATAAGTAAATGGTGACATTAATAATTCATGAAAAAAATATTCAGCTTAAGATATACTTAGATAATTTTCTAATAAGATTTTTTTTTTGTTGGCTGGGGCCCTAGCATTGTGAAACCGATAATATCAAATTCGGATAGATTTGAGGAGCTTGTTCTTGAAGAGGAGCCATACCCGGGAGTGGAGCCATACCCGGGAGTGGAGCCATATCTGGAAGAGGAGCATCAGAAAGGAGCTGAAGCTGCTTAGACTTTTACTTTGTGTGAGGATGAGAGTTTTGCTTTTATTTCATTAAACTATTTAATTAATGTTGTAATAATACAGGTACCTTTGACTATGTTTTTCCTTACTGTACTTTTGATTCTGAGTTGTATGTTGTACTCTCTCCATTTATTATGGTAAATTAGATGTATGTTTGTTTTACTTTGCTTCCGCACCCTGATTCTGTATTTACTTAGTGATTGATTATATAGTATATATGCAATTGCTCATCTATTCCTTACTAGTGGATTAGGATTTACACTTAATCTAATATTAAGTGAGAGATTTGTCAAAGTGATACACTATCCCTCAGTCTAATAATTGTGGATCAAGAGGCAGGGCGCTAGGTGTGGCGCCCCACCCTTTAGCTGCCAACAGTCGGGGCTAAGGAGCGGTGTGCCATGCTGGTAAATACCTCACTTATCATTAGATTAAGGTGTAATTTCTCAATCCACTAATAAGGGAACGATTTTGCCCTCAGAAGATAACTTTCCAATAGGTCACCTATCTTGGGAGAGTGCTCCCACCTGAGCACGCTTAACTTTGGAGTTCTTATCAGGAACTCCACCATTATCTAAATAGGCACCTCGATATTTAATGATTTTACTTATTACTTCTTATGTGGGTTTTTACAATCTCCCCAACTTAAGAAACTAATGTCCTTATCAGTATCCACACACAGATCCAGAAACCATCCATTTGGTAGATAGGATTATAGGTAGCCCCTACAAGCGCATGAGGTACCATAACCATGTAGCACCTTAACCATCATGGTTTAAGAGGCTGCTCACATGAAGTGGTACTTTACCCTGTATGGCACTTAGCTCCTATCTGACACCCTATGGCCTGCTCTGATACCATTTGTAATATCCCAAACTCTTAAGCACCAAGGTATTGTTCTCTTTGGCCAGAAAGGTCTCATGGTTTTGCCCTCATAAGATAACTTCCTAGTAGGTCACCCATCCTAGGAGTGCTCCCACCTAAGCACGCTTAACTTTGGAGTTCTTATCAGGAATTCCACCATTATTTGAAAAGGTGCCTTGATATTTAATAATTTCACTTATTACTACTTAGGTGGGTCTTTACATGTGCCCTGGATAATGCAACGGAATTCATTCACTAAGTATATATATTCATTAGAGTGCAAAAACAAGACAATAAAATATGTTACATCCAATCCACCATAATACAAATAAGATGTAAATATGCAGCTCAGAATAAAATAATACAGTAAAAGAACATACATAAATATCTGAATTATTCAAATATTAAATAAGTCTTAATAAAAATGATAAAGCTCTCATTCTCACATAAGTAAAAGAAAAGTTAAGTTAAGGATCTCCAACAGTAGCACACTCCTCATCCTAAATATAATCTTCAGAAGGCTTGACTACCTCAAAAAACCTGAAATCTATCATTATCAGTTTCACAATAATATGGCCCCAGCCAAAGGAAAGAAAAGTTTGGTTAGACATTTTGTCTAAGTTCATTTTAATCTATTAATATTTCATGAGTTTTATGATATCACCATTTTACTTAGACTAAAAAAAAAACAAGTAAAGCGTAAGGGCGCAACAAGCATACAAAGAAAGGAATAAGCTATAAATTAAGGCATTTATAACTAAGAAACATGTAAAGTAAAAGAACATACCTCAACTCCAAAGCTGTAATAAGGTTAGGCATATAAGTATAAGTAAAGTAAAGAAAATATTGAAGGAAAAGACTCATCCTAAATATTCTTATGATCAGTTGATATATGTAATTAAAAAAATAAATAATATAACTGTGATATGTATAGTAAGCAGTAACATAAACTAATATCCTATAAGTAAGTAAGTAGGTAAAGTAAAGCTGACTAAAGTAAAGTACAACAGTAAATGGTAAATAGTAATCAGTAAACAGTGAATAGTGAACAGTAAACAGTAAACAGGTATGTAATAACTGCCATATCAAAAGAGGGTTAATCTAGCATGCCGATAACAAAAGGATTCTTAGCGCCAACACAGAGGCTAAGGTGACAAAATATTTCTAGCGTCATCTGAGGCTATGCCGAAATAACAGAACATAAACTAAACTGAAGAGGTAGTAATCACAAATGCAGTAATGTTTTAGTTATTTACTTTACTTCTGTGGATATATCCAGAAGTAGCTGAGGAGTCAAACACATCTGAAAGACTATACGGGTTCCATACTTAGCACAACACTCATCAATGAGTAATGCCAAGTACTTCTTATTTATCCTTACCCCTATCTAGTATGGTAAAATGCGTCAGATCAACAAGTAATTGAACCCAATGCAATGTTATCCTATATATTCTATGTTTTCATTTCATGCAATAACATTATCTTTTACGACATATTCAAGGTATAAGGCACATAATACAAAGAATGCAAAAGCACAAGTAAAACAATAGTGAGCAAGGGACTCTATGTAACAACCCTAGGTTGTAACTCTGCTAAATTATAGCCTAAGTAGTCATTATTTTGACTCCATTGCTTTTAGAACATCAAATGAAACTTATTTTGAAAATTTGAAGTCCATTGGACTTCTCTAAGTCCAAAATGATAATTTGATCATTCTAGATGCCCTAATCTAAACCCAAAATATTTTGATCTCAAAACTAAAATTTGATAGCATTTTTAAATTCCTCACCCCCAAATTAGCTAAGGGTGAAAGTTGGTGCAATTTGAAAATCATTTGGATTATAATTCAATTTAAATTAAAATGGTCCAATTACACTTAAGGGTTTTTAACATTTCATAATTGCATAAATACCCATTAAACTGAATTAACAGCTGGGATCCGCTATGCGGACTGCTGGTGATCCATTGCGGAGCCTGGGTGCGCGACAGCGGTATCCTGCAAATCTAACCATCGCGCCTTTTGATCAACGGTCGAGATGTGATCCCGCGGAACCACGGATCGACCATTGGATCTACCCGACAGATCCTGCAGCCCAGATCGCTCCCGCAATCGGCTGTTAGGATCCGAGCGATCTGAGCCGTTCTGCCATCTAATCGATATATCAGACAGCATCCAAAGGTCCCACGATTGTGGACCTTCGGTTTCCTCTCGCCCGTGCCCGACATAAGGAATCTGCTAATTCCAAACAGCCAGGTCCTGTCCCCCACTCCCGCATCCACCTCAGCATGCTGTTAAGACCCCTCCCATAATGGATTAGAACCCCGATCGAGTCTCGTGACCCAACCGAGCTCGAATTGGAAATTCGAGGGCTTGGCCATGGCCCAACCTCTCAGGTCTCCCCAGCCCAAGCCAATGGCTCTGAAAGCTTCCCCATTCAATGTTAAGGCTATAAATAGCCTCAGTGTTTCATCCTATGGTCCTTTGCTGATCAATTGGAATCGAGCTACCTTTCGCCATTCCCAAGCTGCCCTTGCTGTCGAACCAAGCTTCCAGGCATTCCTAATGTGCGTACCGCTGATAGGAGAGTCTCCTGGTGTTCAGGAACTCTCAAAGGAAGCTCAGCAAGCCCGGAATTGCCCCTGCGATGTCTGCAATCCCTCGGCAAAACTAGGTACCCCAGTTGCTGGTTTCGAGCCACTGAGGCTCGAACCTCTTTCAATTTGATTTGTATGCCTGTGTATTGTCAATTCGAACACAATGTTATCATATCTAGGACTTATACTAGCCCTGATCGATCGATACAATCGATCGGGCTAAGTCGCTTAAGGATCGTCTCGATCGAGTAGGGACCCGATGATTCAGACCAACCCAGACCTCTAGACCAGAGGGCTTTGATCCGCCTCACTTCCCTGATGGTGTAGGGATCGAGGCCGGGGTCTGGCATGGCCTCTGTGGGGAGAATTGCCTTCCCACAGTAGCTCTATAAGAAGAACTCTCAGGTGAGTAAGGTACGGCCGATCCAGACCATCTCACAGGGAGCTTCGAGTCCCATTCGATGCGTCCGACCACGGTGAATGTGTAACAATCAATCGCTGGTCGTGCCATGGTCCGAATGCGCCAGAATTGACCGATTAGGTTTACCCTAATCAGGCGACTCCGTCAGGACGAAGGGCGGGGACGAAGACCCTGTACGGGTCGGGTCAGCCCGTGACTCGCGCGGTGCGACAGTCCTGGGATTCAGCTATCGGGCCGAGCCCATTTATATTAAATCCGATTAATTGGAATTATTTTTCTTAAGGAAAACAATCCAATTAATCCAATCATAGGAAAATTAAATCAGAAAAAATACATAATATATTATTTGAATAACTTTTAATCCACTAGTCCAAATCCTTTAATATCATATATGAAAATGATCAAAAAATCATCAGGAATTTGAATATAAAAAAATATTACACATCTGATGGCTAGATTTTCTATTTTTGCTTAATCATTTAAGAACTTGATTAGGGTTGATTAGCAATTTTATTTATCCAAACTGCATGTTTATGGTGCCATTAGTTTTCTTATGATAAGTAGAATGCATGTGCTAAGTGAATTATTTTTCTGAGTTCTATATTTCAAATTATGCCCTAATCTTGTTAAATCATAATTAGTGAAAATTAGGATTTATACATACTAGATCTTAGCAAACTTAGTCTCTAATTGATTGCATGGTAATGTAGAACTTATATGCCAAGTTATATGGAATTCTAATGGTTGGATTTAGACTTATGTACTAATATCTTTTGATTAAATTAGGGTTTGATTAACACTAAGTGTCCTCTATTTTCTGAAAAAATCTTATTAATTGGATGCATAACAGTAAGCTAGATATATTGAAATCAATTATGCAAACTTATGATGTGTAAATTGAACAAATCAAAGAAATGAGAACTTAACCCTCATAATCAATCTTAAGAAATCTTAAGACTTTGATTAAGCTTTTAAGACTTGATCTAGGTCTGAGATTTCTACCAATAACATACTCTTAACTCACTGATTTGACATTGGTCATTAATCAAACGCATGATTTTAATTGAATAAGAATAGGGGTCAAACCCTAATCTACTTAATTAAGGTCCAAACCCTTAAGAACCTTAACTAAAGTGGTTTGATTATAAGACAATTAACTTAACATTTCTCCAATGATACTTCTGATTTGGTATTGATCTTAAACATTTGAATTAGACATGTTAAGGTTAATAATAAATTTATGTGATTGCTTGATCTGAATCTAAACTTTAGATCCTTGATTTTCTCCAAAATAAGACTATTAGCATAAAATATTAATAAAATCATATCGATTGAACAAGTGATCTAAAATTTTAACAACATCCTTGATTTATATCCTATAATCTTAGATTAAGTTGTGATCATATGACTTAATCATTTGATCTGATCATTCTAAACCTAATTATGAAATAGAACCTAAAATGTTATTATCAGAATTTAGAATGGGAGATCTTAAGCACCTCTTCATAAAATCATCTTGAAACATTTAAAAGACTTAAATTACATATACCTTGAGGTAGAAGAACTTGTATGACTCATCGAGGTAGAAGCTTAGATGATCACTTAACCTTAGAAATTGATCTTAACCCTTCGTGATAGGAATCACTTAAGATATTAGAATGATACTACTCCTTGTGATATAATCCATGTTGAGTGATCTTTGATCACATTTTTATGAAACCTTGTATAGGACTTACCTATATAGTATTGGTCTTTATAGTGTTGATCATTCCTTGATTTATTAAGTAGACTTGTTTGAACCCTGATTATTGGACGGTGTAATATAGTATACCCATATTATTGGTTCCCCAGTAGTATTCGGGATTGGTTGATTCACTCTAATGGGGACTTATGAGCAGGTTATATCCTGCAGGATTAGACAAATACAGTCCCATTAGAATAAGTCATTCAAACCTAATAGTGTATTGAACTGGTATTCATTCCTTAGTTTGATTGAAATACAAATTTCCAACAGCGCAATGCCTCCTAGCGAAGACCGCTTCAATAGGTGTAATAACTCGACGTTGTTACTGAGTCGATTAGGCCTAAACCTAACCAGATTAAGAGAATTATAAGATCCTGATTTAAGTTGGATAAAAATTGAATAAAAATATCCTCAAATGAAGTGTACAAGGGGATCCTTCTACCAAAATTTGAGCGCAATCTGAGTCCCGGATCATCCTAAGTAAATTCGGGAATTTTAAACTTCTGGAATTGATAAAAGATAAAATAAGAGTCAGATTTCAGAATAATTTGACTTGAGTTAAGAATTATAAGAGGACTCTATGTTTTAAGTTTCATAATGTTTGGCCTCTGGATTAATCGTAGTGAATTTTTAAAGTTTTTCACTTAAAAATTAATATTAAATAAAATACTCGTCCAAATTCAATAATTTTTGGACGCTTATGTTTGTCTCATCGAGATGGTTGTTTTGACACTAAGTTTGAAATTTTTGAAGTTTATTTGATTATTCAATCGAATCTGTGAAGTTCCGGTGATTCTTGGTCACCCGATCTTGATCGAATGGCCCTCATCCATCCAATTGAGCTTATATTTAGCCTATTTTCCTCTAACCTAATCCCTTAAGACCTAAATTACTTTCCTCCTAGCCAAAATTATTTCTTCTCCCAGCCGCAACCTGTCCCTTCCCTCAATGGCCGAGAGCACCTCTCCTTCTTCTCCATTGCTGAGAACACCTTTACTTCCTCTTTATGGCCGAGAGTCCCTCTTCCTGTCGGCCGTACAGCCAAGTCGAAGCCTCCTTCAAGCTCAAGAGCTCCCTCTCATCTTCTCCTCCCGATCGAGCTTGAGGAGCCTCTTCTCCTCCACGGCCGAGCAGCGGCTCTCTCCTTCCTCTAGGCTATGACCGATGGATCCTCCTCTTCCATCGCCGAGCAGCTGTCCCCTCCATTGATGGCTGAAATTAGTAGCTCTCCTTCACCTCCATGGCTTTACCATCCTGCTCCTTCCCATGGCCTCGCCTTCTTCTCTCCATGGCCAAGCCGCCGCCTTGTTGTACACAACTCCTCTCCCTTGAGCAAAGTACAGCCATCAAGGTATATTTTACTCATAACTTTTATTAAGTTTTTAAGAGTTATGCAGCAATTATATGGAGAACTTAGCATGAAGTATATTCAGTATTTTACTCTTGTCCTAAATGATTAGTTAATTTCAAGTTATATGACTTAATCAAATAATTTGAATCTAAATGCAACAATTTATTTGAATATTAATGATGTTCTAGTAAAGCATATCATTCCTATGTTTGAGAATGAGCAGCTAAGCATGAGAGATTATAGCATTTTTTTCACCATTGCTTGTAAAGAGATTTATTGTAATAAATGCATGAAACTATATATATATATATATATATATATATATATATATATATATATATATATATATATATATATATAGTTTAGTTCCTAATTCTATTACGCTTAAAATTATAAATAGTTTATGCATAGGATGGCTGTTTTTATATAAATATGATTCTTGCAAAATATGAGTTATGTAGCTTAGATCGATTCCAATGGATTTTAGAGTTTATAATAAAGTTAAAATGATACTATAATGCAATAATAAATCTATCTTCAACATCACTCATAATCTTGTTCAAAAGCTTGAGTTAACTTTAATAATCTTATTATTTCAATTTCAATTAAATGAAAATTTTGTATAAATAATGAGATTTTTGAATACACTTAAATTCTTCTTTGCATAATCAGCCATCCTAATACACATTTATATTCATTTGGCATTCACAGAATTTGTAGTTGAATGGCAAAGTCACATGGTGGAATTCTAAACATAAATTTAAAGTAATCATATTAATAAAGGCATTGAATCAACATTTAAAATTATGCTTGTGCACCTGCAATCCCTGTCTATGTTAACACAGAAGATAAATTGTATGTTTGGTACTTAAGGAATTAGAAGTGTAATCAATCCATCATTTTATTTCACATTTTAACTAGGGAAACTTATCTATAGTCCATATGAAGTCGAAGTCCTCGGGTTCTGAAGCCATGTGCTGTTGAAGTTTGAAGTTGTGTAAGGTACGTTACGTACTTAGAACTTTATTAAGTTCTGTATTCTTATAAACATTTTAATTTCCTTGAGCTCTATGTACAGTGCGTACACCACTTGCATAGATCTTAGCATAATTAGGGATTTGATTGTTATTTGAAAACCATGACATTAGAATAAGAACTCTTACTAACTAAGTAGTAATTATCACCTTAGCTGAAAATTATAAATTATGCAGACATGAATGAGAACCTATAGTTAAAACTAAAGCACTTCCTTAGGATCTTCACTTCACCATAGGATCTTTTCCTTAAGATTAGGAATAGACACTAGGTTAGATTCATTCACTAAATAAGTGATTTATTCAATGAATGGAACCTTGGTTTTATTAGTTTCTAGATTTCATAATTTTATTTTGATTATTTTATCTTTCAATTTTAGATTAAGAATAGGAGATTTATTCTATTAAGCTTGATTTTTACTTAATAGAATATGCCTTAATCATCAGTTCACTTGTAGATTAAACCATAGATCTTAAGCTTACCTTTGGATCATGTGATTGAACCCAAGTTTATGGTGTTTAATTCATAATCCTTAGCTTAGTATATCTGGATCAGATCTTAGCTTAGAACTTCTCAAATCATCAATTAGGATGTGATGATTTATTATTTAACTTATAGTTGATTTTGATTGAATTAAATTGGAACCTGATCAGTTCTAATTTTTTTCAACTTATAAGGCCGTGCTTCTAAGTTGTATAACTTGGAATAGTTAGAACGACTTAATTAGACAACAACAGATATCATATAAGTCTAAATTGAGTCTCTTGCTTACCTTTGTCTAGATTGCTTTGCACACCTTGAATATTGAGATTTATTCCTTGAGCAAAATAGGAGAACTTAGGATATGGATGATACATCATAAGTTAGTGTTTGTAGCATACATCATTCATCTAGTTCTTGCAGTGCTTGCAGTTAGTAGAATATGTTCTAGCTTAGTCTGCCTCTTCAGTAATAGTATTGTATAGGATTGACCTAGGCCTAGAGGATTTGGATGGCCTATTGGCTGAGTATTAATTGATGTTTCAGTATTGGGGGCCCAGGATGGCCTAATGGCTGGTATGGCAGTACTATGTCTTAGGCTTATGGCTACTTTTGCTGAATCTTTCAGTCTTGTTTTCTTTTTGTTTTGCCATATACTTCATTGGCCTCACTTACAGTGCTTGCTTGTTTTACCACATGTCTCAGTGGCTTTGCATTATATCACTTGCTTTGCTTTTGCCACATGTTTCAGTGGCCTTCCTTTCATTTAAACTTACATGTTGTATGTATACTTTTATGGATTAATTATGTATATACTTGCATGTTTAGAATGTTAGAGTTTCTTGTTATATTCAATACTTATTTTCTTTTATACTCAGCATATTTCAATGTGATCATAAGCATGTTAGAATCAGAATTGTTATAGTAGTTACTGTCACTTTTGCATTTAGCTTCACATAGCTTACTTTTCTGCTTTTATGTTATTTTGCATACTCGTTGATTAACTATAAATGGTTAGTTTATAGTACCCCTTTTCTTTGTAGCTTGTTGCACCTATTTAATTTGCTTGCTTAGTAATATCAGTAAAATGGTGATATCTTTAAATTTCTGCAACTTTAATAGCTTAAATTATACTTAGACTTATTAAAGTCTAACCAGATTTTGTTTTTTTGGATGTGCCCTATCATATATGTACATATGGCAGATCAGGAGTATAGGTCAGATCCAGCACTTGAGGATTTAGCTACTAGCAGGTTAAAGTAAAGTGCATCTCATTGAAGGAGATATGCTTCCATCTCCTTGGCCTGCATTTATTAAAATTATAATAACTATGTTTTCTTATTCTTACTGTTCTGCATTTAATGTATTGTATGTGAATGAATTAATGTGGACTGTATCTGAATGTTCCCTTTCATTCTCTGCACTGCTATACTATATGGATGTTTCTGTTGAATCTTGCTCAGCTCCTGATTAGTATCACGAATATATTTTTAGTTTAATGTCTGTGGTACTAATGACGACCACCTCTTAAGCTTAGTTGATTAAGGGGTGGCCACCACAATAGGTGTGGCTCAAATAAACTAAGTAATGAGATTCACCTTCTTTAAGACATTAAGTATGGTGGTGAGTAAGTGATGATAATCACTTTTCTTGCAAATGTGCTGAATATGTGTACATAATCATCCCAACTAGTGATCTTTAATAAAATTTGCAACTTTAACCAATTATCATTCTAGAAGCTCAGAGACAGAATCCTTTTAGTAGGATTCTGTACAGTGGAAACTTAGAGTTCATTATCTGCATAACAAGTTTTCATGGATTTCTGGATTTTACTCATATAGTATAGAAGCATGGGCATAAGCATGAGCTTGAAGCATCATCTCAGTATGACACATGGGTATCAGTGATGAATTATGGGTTACAAAATATTACATATCAAACTAGGGAATTTCAGAGTGCATCTGCATCACCATACTGTCTTCCCAACTGGGTGTATGCGTACATTGGACCGTACTACTCATAACCTTTCAGTGATAGTTCTATTACATATTCGTGATATACCATACTTTAGCATATTTGGTACATCTTTATGGTGATATATAGTACATCATTTGACATTCCTTTCACATCAATTTCTGAGCATTCAACATTTTCATTTACTTTCAGTATTTAGCTTTTGATACAGTTTTACTCTATTTAATCTTTACAGTTGCAGTTACTTAGTATTTTTCTCAGCTTTTCTTCAGTTTTCTTTACTTTACCGTCTATTGCATTTACTTTCCTACTGCATAGTTAGTTGCGATGTGTTAGACTTCTTGTCTAATACGGGGTACTTTTGGGATCCGGCAATTTGCTAGATCCCGAGTAGCTTGTCGAGATAGGAAAGGAGGACTTGCAGGAGATCTCGGAGGAGTACATGGAGCCCTAGAGGATCTGGCTGCCTCCTTTTTACTATTTTTTTGCTTTATTTCAGTAGACTTTACTTTTCATATGTGAAATCAGTTTGTAATAACTCTGGATGTACTTTTCTTTTATTTTCTAAGACGAATGTTTACATACTGCACTGTGATGAATGTATTCTGGATGATATGCTTTTAGCTTCTGCACTCTGTTATACTACTATACTTAGTATTGTGATATGATCAGTATACTGGAAATGCTGATATATATTGATAACGTATATTGGATCCTTACTTATTTCTTTAAATCCAATATACGTATTAGCTTAGTATATAAGATAAGTATTTTACTCTTATCTTAAGTATTGGCTCTCGATCCTACTCTTAGGTTCGGGTCAGCAGCCTTCAGTATGGCTCAGTCTTCTAGCCTATCCGGGAAGATGAGTTTTGCTTATTCTAATCCTCTCGAGTAGTGCACCGCTCCACCACTGATTTTACTACTTGTAAATCTTTTTGCATACGTAGCGATGGGGCGGGGCACTACAGTTGGTATCAGAGAAGTATCATAAAGTGTCAGATAAGGAGTTTGGTCCTATCTACTTTATGATTTGTTCTCTATATCAGGCAAGGATCACAAGTCACTAAGTGTAGTGCCAAGCAATCATCCAAGAGTTCATCGAGCTATCTCAGAAATGAAAAGGGTAGACTACATCTAGAATGTTGACACCTTAGGAATATAATGCATATAATAAATTGATTTAAACAATGAATCTTAAAATGGACATGTTAGAGCTTAAACGAACTTTAAAAGTAATAACAAAGTAATAATAAACATACTTATGGGTTGAATCATCTTAGGTATGGAATATTCGCAGTCAGCATCCTTATTCTACCTTAGGAGATTCAATGACTACTGGATAGATGACCTTCAAGACGGCCAGATCTATGGGAGGGTCATAGATGGAGTATCGCCTCGAGGAGTTAAAGTACTAGACAAAATTCTAGTTCATTCATCCTTTGGAGGCACCAGCCTTTTGGTACTCGCTAGAGAATGGCTGGATCGTGTTACTACTGTGCTTCGAGAGACAGACTATCCTAAGGAGCATCGTCTAGAGATCGTAGAGATCTTACTGAGGGGATCAGCGAGTCATTGGTGGTATTGGGTTTATAGGAGACTAGCTCGGAGGAACCCCACAGTTACATATGATGATTTCTGTGCTGCCTTTTGGGTAGAGTATTACAACTAGGATTCTTAGAGAATTTTATTATGTCATTTCCATATCTCAGAGATATGTTTTGTAGATCCATGTATCTTCTCTTTTGAAGAAGAAATGAATGAATGAAAGTATAGTAAAATTTTATGCCTCTGAATTCCCACTTATATTGCAGTCATGAATCCTGGCTCTCCTTCTGCTCCTACTCCAATCAAGAATGCGGTCTTATCCTCGAGCGGACCTGAAGAGTCCAATCCTATGTCCAGTTTAATGAAGGCCCTGATAGAAAGTAATGCATAACAAGCACAAGAGACGCATGCTCTTATTCTCTCAGTTAAATAGCAATTTGCACCCCAACCAATGTTTTCATCATCTTCCCACTACACGGGTAATGGAATCTTGCACAATTTCCTTTGACTCCGAACTCCTACTTTCAATGGAGCACTGAATCCAACGGATACTTTGAATTGGCTTAAAATGGCCAAGAAGAATCTGGCCAGTATCAAGTGCCCTAACTCTGAAGCCATCCACCTAGTGACCCATCTATTTCAAGAAGAAGCGGAATATTGGTGGCAAAACGAGCGGAACAATAAGTTTGCTGACTATGAAGTAGAGGACATTCCATGGGACTTGTTCTTGGAGGCGTTCCGTGAAGCGTTCATACCCGCATTAGTCCAAGAAATTCTGAAAGATGAACTTCTCCATCTCACACAAGGTAACCATACAGTATTTGAGTACGAATAAGAATTTCAAAAATTGTCGCGTTTCGTTCCGAATTTAGTCAGAACGGAAGCGTCAAAGTGCCACCGTTTCTTGAAGGGTCTGAGAGACTCTATCAAAGCACACATAGTATCTCGTCAGATCAGGACTCTGACTAAATTAATTGAAGCTGCCTGTTTGCAAGAAGGATTCTAGGGTCAACTAGACTGGAAAAGGAAAGCAATAACCATGCAACTGAGTAAGGAATGCTTTGGCCATCATAAGGTGGCAAAGGTCTACAACATGGAGTCGACACAACCCAACTCTCTGAGCTCTAAATGCAAAAAGATGCATCTATACAGAAAATGCTACCACTTCGGTGGTGTATGTTTTACTTGTGGTCGTAAGGGCCACCTCTATTTCGAATGCATGGAAAAGAACACAATCGACGGAGTGCCCATCGACCACTCCCGTCACAAACAAGCCTTCTGTGCTCAACCAATAAACCGTAAGAGCCTGCTCCTGCCATAATGACGGCTCCAACTTCAAACTCAAAAGAAATTGTATTGGCACAGAAGCCGAACTATGATCGTCAAGGTCAAAGGCCCCAGAACAAACAACCCTCAGCATCTGCTAGGGTATATATGTTATCTCCTGCCTTTGCTCCTGAGGACAATGACGTGGTGTCAGGTACGCCTTAAAATTTATTCATATTCAGTCTCGCCATTTTAGTAATCAGTCTTACCATTTAGTTCTTTAAATATTGAGTAGCTATTCTTATTAAGTTACTGAAATCATAGGCACCTTATATATAAATGACATATCTTGTAATATCCTCTTCGATAAGGGGGTAAGTCATTCATTTATATCGGAAGATTGGGCTAAAAATTTTAAGCTGCCAACCTATCAATTAACTAGCTCCTTGAGCATTGGGTTACCTTCTGGAGCTCGTATGCGGTCCCAACAATTTTGCAGCCTCGATATTTCTATTGGAGGACAAAACTACGAGGCTAAGTTAATTATACTGCCAATTACCAACTTTGACATAATCCTAGGCATGAATTGACTAAGCTAGCATGGAGCTTCCATAAATTGCCAAAAGAAGAAAATAACTCTGGGCAGTGGAGTAAATTAAAATCATTCATCGGAAGATTTAGTACCCAATCAACCCTGATAAATGCAATGATAACAGAGAAGTTAGACGGGAAGGGATGCGACGCATATCTCGTAACAATGCTAGGAAAGAAGGAAGAAGTGGTGCCTATTTCTGAAAATCATATAGTTTGTGAATTTCTTGATGTCTTCCCTGAAGACCTACCCAGTCTTCCTCCAGCTAGAGAAGTAGAGTTCACAGTTGAATTAATTCCCGAAACTCAACCGCTGTCAAAAGTTCTGTATCGAATGGCGCCAAAAGAACTTCAAGAATTAAACAATCAACTTCAAGAACTGTTGGAGAAAGGTCTTATTCATCCAAGTTCATCTCCTTGGGGAGCGCTAGTTTTGTTCGTGAAGAAGAAGGATGGATCGACGAGAATGTGCATCGATTACAGAGAATTGAATAAAGTAACTATCAAGTACAAATACCCTCTGCCTCGTATCGTTGATCTATTTGATCAATTATCCAAAGCTAAAGTCTTCTCAAAGATAGACTTACGATCAGGATATCATCAATTACTAGTTAAAGATTCAGATGTTGAGAAGACAACATTTAGAACCCGCTATGGGCATTACAAATTTTTAGTAATGTCTTTCGGCTTAACTAATGCACCGTCCATCTTTATGCACTTAATGCAGCGTGTGCTGAAAGCATATTTGGATAAATTCATCATTGTCTTCATCGATGATATATTGATTTATTCAAAAGATCAAACGGATCACGAGAATCACCTGCATTTAATACTTGAAGAGCTCAGAAGCCATAAGCTATATACCAAGTATTATAAATGCGAATTCTGGCTTGACTCAGTCGCTTTTCTGGGTCATGTCATCGATTCCCAGGGAATCAAAGTCGATCAAAATAAAGTAAGCGCAGTCCAAGATTGGTCACAACCAAAATCTGTGACCGACATTAGAAGTTTCTTAGGGCTGGCAGGCTACTATAGGAAATTTGTCAAAGGCTTCTCGCAAATAGCATCTCCACTCACAAAGTTGACGCAGAAAGCAGTGCCATTTGTCTGGAGTTCAGATTATGAGAAAGCATTCCAATCATTAAAAGATGCTCTTTCCTCTGCACCAGTTCTAGCCTTACCTAAAGAAGGCCTGAATTACCAAGTCTATACCGACACATCTGGCATAAGTTTGGGGTGTGTATTGATGCAGGAAGGAAGAGTTATAACTTATGTGTCTCATCAGTTAAGACCTCATTAGAAGAACTATCATGTCCATGATCTTGAGTTAGCAGCAGTAGTCTTTGCTCTAAAAATTTGGCATCATTATCTTTATGGCGTCCAGTGTTCTATATTCACTGATCATCAGAGCTTGAACTACATCTTCACCCAACGAGAATTAAACTATCGACAATAAAGATGGCTTGAGTTAATAAGCGATTATGACTTAAGCATCCAATATCATCCAGGAAAAGCAAATGTCGTAGCAGATGCACTCAGTCATCATGTTACCTTATCTGTTATGATACAATCAAGCCCGTTAGAAGAAAAATTCTGAAAGTTCGAAATCAAGCTAGTGCTCAGTGCTATGCTAAGCACTCTAATATCCATGAGTTCAGTTGAACCGATGTTTCATTGCGATGTCTCTATATCCCAAACCAAGGATGATGACTATCTAAAGTTTAAAGTGGACATTGAAAGTGGTCGTCGCTTTGATCTTCAGCTTCGAGGTAATATAATATATCAAGGAGATTGTTTATGGATTCCCAAATCCATACATCAATAGATTCTGGTAGAAGGCCATAATTCTAGTTATTAAGTACATCCTGACAGTACCAAGATGTACCAAGATCTAAAGAATTCATTCTGGTAGCTTGGAATGAAGAAAAGTGTGGCAGCATTGGTAGCAAAATGTCATGCTTGTAGCCTAGTCAAAGCTAAACACCAAAAGCCTGGAGGACTCCTTCATCCTCTAGCAATTCCCGAATGGAAGTGGTTCGATATCTCTATGGATTTTGTTATGGGTTTACCTAAGGCAAGATCAGGTGCCGATTCAATATGGGTCATTGTTGATCGACTGACCAAATTAGCACATTTCCTCCATATGCATCAAACTGATTCTGTGGAGAATTAACAAAGTTGTATATTAGGGAAATTGTCAGACTCCATGGAATTCCAAGATCTATCGTGTCTAATCGAGATAGCCATTTCACTTTTAAATTTTGGCAAGCAGTGCATCAATACTTGGGGACTACTCTAGCCATGAGTACCGCTTTTCATCCTCAGACCGATGGTCAAAGGAAAGAGTTAATCAAGTCTTAGAAGATCTTTTTCGCCTCTGCATACTGGATTTTGGAGGTTTTTGGGAAGATCATATTCCTCTCGTAGAGTTCGCATAAAATAATAGTTTTCAAACAAGTATAGACATGGCTCCATATGAAGCTCTGTATGGCAGAAAATGCAGTACTCCGTTAGCATGGTCTGAAACTGGCAGTGTGCAGCTTTATGGTTCGGATTTAGTGGAAGAGACAAATCAAAAGATTTAACTAATTCAACAAAGAGCTAAAGTAGCTCAAGATTGTCATAGTAAGTATCATGATGCTCATCATCGTACTCTGGAATTTGATGTTGGAAATTTTGCATACCTTAAAGTCAGTCTGATGAAAGGCGTATATCGTTTCGATGTAGCCGGGAAGCTAAGTCCCCGCTATGTTGGACCATTTAAAATACTAAAAAAGATTTGTTCCGCAGCTTATAGATTGAAGCTTCCTGAAGATTTCTCTGCAGTCCATAATGTTGTCCACATTTCATCTCTGTGGAGATGTCTTCGTAACCCATCCCACTTAATCCAACTTCCAGTGGTATCTCTTCAACCAGATCTTTCTTATGCAGAAGAGCCAATTAAGATCTTGGCTCATGACCAAAAGCAGCTGAGAAATCGTTCAATCCCAATGGTAAAGGTTCAGTGGAGGAATTGCTCTTTAGAAGAATCTACTTGGGAGAAAGAGGCAGATATGAAGATGAAGTATCCCCGTCTCTTTGAAACCCCAGGTACCCATTAATTTTCTGAGTCTGATTCTATTCTTCAATTTCTTCATGTTTTCCTTCTCTCTTGAGATGATGTCGAGGAAGACATCGTTCTTAAGTGGGAGAGTCTGTAACAACCCTAGGTTGTTACTCTACTAAATTATAGCCTAAGTAGTCATTATTTTGATCTCATTACTTTTAGAACATCAAATGAAACTTATTCTGAAAATTTGAAGTCCATTGGACTTCTCTAAGTCCATAATGATAATTTGATCATTCTAGATGCCCTAGTCTAAGCCCAAAATATTTTGATCTCAAAACTAAAATCTGATAGCATTTTTGAATTCCTCACCTCCAAATTAGCTAAGGGTGAAAGTTTGGTGCAATTTGGAAATCATTTAGACTATAATTTAATTTAAATTAAAATGGTCCAATTGCACTTAAGGGTTTCTAATATTTCATAATTGCATAAATACCCATTAAACTGAATTAACAGCCGGGATCCGCTGTGCAGACTGCGGGTGATCCACTGTGCAGACCGCGGCTGATCCGCTGTGGAGCCCGGGTCACGCGACAGCGGTATCCCGCAAATCTAACCGCCGCACCTTTTGATCAACGGTCGAGATGTGATTCCACAGAACGATGGATCAACCATTGGATCTACCAGACAGATCCTACGGCCCGGATTGCTCTCGCAATCGGTCGTTAGGATCCAAGCGATCCGAGCCGTTCTGCCATCTGATTGATAGATCAGACGGCATCCGAAGGTCCTATGACTGTGGACCTTCGTCTTCCTCTCACTTGCGCCCGACATAAGGAATCTGGCTGATTCCAGACAGTTAGGTCCTGTCCCCCACTCCTGCGTCCACCTCAACATGCCGTTAGGACCACTCTCGTAATGGATTAGAGCCCCGATCGGGCCTCATGACCTGGCCGAGCTCAAATTGAAAATTCGATGGCTCGGCTATGGCTTGACCTCTCAGGTCTCCCCAGCCCAAGCCAATGGCTCTGGAAGCTTCCCCATTCAATGTTGAGGCTATAAATAGCCTCAGTGTTTTATCCTATGGTCCTTTGCTGATCAATTGGAATCGAGTTACCTTCTGCCATTCCCAAGCTGCCATTGCTGTCGGACTGAGCTTCCCAGGCATTCCTGGTGTGTGTACCACTGATGGGAGAGTCTCCTGGTGTTCAGGAACTCTCAAAGGAAGCTCAGCAAGCCTGGCATTTCCCCTGTGACATCTGTAACCCCTCGGTAAAACTAGGTACCCCAGTTGCTAGTTTCAAGCCACTGAGGCTTGAACCTCTTTCCATTTGATTCGTATGCCTGTGTATTGTCAATTCGAACCCAATGTAATCATAGCTAGGACTTAAACTAGCATCGATCGATCAATACGATCGATCGGTCTAAGTCGCTTAAGGATCATCTTGTTCGAGTAGGGACCTGACGATTCAGACCATCCCAGACCCCTAGACCAGAGGGCTTTGATCCGCCTCACCTCCCTAATGGTGTAGAGATTGAGCTCGAGGTCTGGCGTGGCCTATGTGGGGAGGATTGCCTTCCCACATTAGCTCCATAAGAAGAACTCTCGGGTGTGTAAGGTCCGACCGATCCAGACCATCTCATAGGGGGCTTCGAGTCCCATTTGATGCATCCGACCATGGTGAACGTGTAACGATCAATCGTCGGTCGCGCTATAGTCCAGATGCGCTGGAATTGACCGATTAGGTTTTCCCTAATCGGGCAACTTCGTCGGGACGAAGGGCATGGACGAAGACCCTATGCAGGTCGGGTCAGCCCGTGACCCACGCGGTGCGACAGTCCCAGGTCTTCGGGCCCCGGTCGACCCGTGCGATTTGGCTATTGGGCTGAGCCCATTTATATTAAATATGATTAATTGGAATTATTTTCCTTAAGGATAATCATCCAATTAATCCAATCATAGGAAAATTAAATCAGAAAAAATACATAATGTATTATTTGAATAACATTTAATCCACTGGTCCAAATCCTTTGATATCATATATGAAAATGATCAGAAAATCATCAGGAATCTAAATATAAAAAAATATTACACATCTGATGGCTAGATTTTCTATTTTTACTTAATCATCTCATAAATTGATTAGGCTTGATTAGTAATTCTATTTATTTTTTGAGTTCTATATTTCAAATTATGCCCTAATCTTGTTAAATCATAATTAGTGAAAATTAGGGTTTATACATACTGGATCTTAGCAAACTTAGTCTCTAATTGATTGCATGGTAATGTAGAACTTATATGCCAAGTTATATGGAATTCTGATGGTTAGATTTATACTTATGTGCTAATCCCTTTTAATTGAATTAGGGTTTGATTAACACTAAGTGTCCTCTGTTTTCTAAAAAATTCTTATTAATTGCATGCATAACAGTAAGCTAGATATATTGAAATTAATTATGCAAACTTATGATGTGTAAATTGAACAAATCAAAGAAATGTGAACTTAACCCTCATAATCAATCTTAAGAAATCTTAAGACTTTGATCAAGCTTTTAAGACTTGATCTAGGTCTGAGATTACCACCAATAACACACTCTTAACTCACTAATTTGAAATTGGTCATTAATCAAACACATGATCTTAATTAAATAAGAATAGGGGTCAAACCCTAATCTACCTAATTAAGGTCCAAACCCTTAAGAACCTTAACTAAAGTGGTTTGATTATAAGATAATTAACTTGACATTTCTCCAATGATACTTCTGATTTGGTATTGATCTTAAACATTTGAATTAGACATGTTAAGGTTAATAATAAATCTATGTGATTGCTTGATCTGAATCTAAACTTTAGATCCTTGATTTTCTCCTAAATAAGACTATTAGCATAGAAGATTAATAAAATCATATGGATTGAACAAGTGATCTAAAATTTTAACAACATCCTTAATTTAAATCCCATAATCTTAGATTAAGTTGTGATCAGATGACTTAATCATCTGATCTGATCATTCTAAACCTAATTATGTAATAGAACCTAAAATGTTAATATCAGAATTTAGAATGGGAGATCTTAAGCATCTCTTCATAAGATCATCTTGAAACATTTAAAAGACTTAAATTACATATACCTTGAGGTAGGATAACTTGTATGACTCATCGAGGTACAAGCTTAGATGATCCCTTAACCATAGAAATTGATCTTAACCCCTCGTGGTAGGAATCACTTACGATATTAAAAAAATACTTCTCCTTGTGGTATAATCCATATTGAGCGATCTTTGATCACATTTTTGTGAAACCTTGTATAGGACTTACCTATGTAGTATAGGCCTTTATAGTCTTGATCATTCCTTGATTTATTAAGTAGACTTGTTTTAACCCCGATTATTAGACGGTGTAATATAGTATACCCATTTTACTGGTTCCCCGGTAGTATTCGGGATTAGTTGATTCACTCTAATGGGGACTTATGAGCTGGTTCTATCCTGCGGAATTAGATGAATATAGTCCCATTAAAATAAATCATTCATACCCAAGAGTGTATTGAACTGGTATTCATTTCTTAGTTTGATTGAAATACAAGTTGTCAACGGCGCGATGCCTCCTAGCGAAGACCACTTCAATAGATGTGGCTCAAACAAACTAAGTAATGAGATTCACCTTCCTTAAGACATTAAGTATGGTGGTGAGTAAGTGATGAGAATCACTTTTCTTGCAAACGTGCTGAATATGTGTATACAATCATCGCATCTAGTGATCTTTAATAAAATTTGCAACTTTAACCAATTATAGTTCTAGAAGCTAGGAGACAAATCCTTTTAGCAAGATTCTGCACAGTTTAGACTTAGTTCATTATCTGCATTCCAAGTTTTCATGGATTTCTGGATTTTACCCATATAGTATAAAAGTATGGGCATAAGCATAAGCATGAGCTTGAAGCATCATCTCAGTAGTGACACATGAGTATCAGTGATGAATTATGGGTTACGGAATGTTACATACACTTATTGGGGAATTTCAGGGTGCATCTGCGTCACCATATTGTCTTCCAAACTGGGTGTATGCACATTGGACTGTACTACTCATAACCTTTCAGTGATAGTTCTATTATATATTCATGATATACCATACTTTGGCATATTTGGTACATCTTTACAGTGCCATATAGTACATCATTTGACATTCCTTTCACATCGATTTCTGAGCATTTAGCATTTTCATTTACTTTCAGTATTTAGCTTTTGATGCAATTTTACTCTATTTAATCTTTACAGTTGTGGTTACTTAGTATTTTTCTTAGCTTTTCTTCAGTTGTCTTTACTTTACCATCTACTGCATTTACTTTCCTACTGCATAGTTAGTTGCGATGTGTCAGACTTCTTGTCTAACACGGGGTAGTTTTAGGATCCAACAATTTGCTAGATCTCGAGCAGCTTATGGAGACAGGACAGGAGGACTTGTAGGAGATCCCAGAGGAGTACATGAAGCCCTAGAGGATCTGGCTGCCTTCTTTTTACTTTTTTTTGCTTTATTTCAGTAGACTTTACTTTTCATATGTGAAATCAATTTGTAATAACTCTGGATGTACTTTTCTTTTCTTTTCTGAGACGAATGTTAACATACTGCTCTGTGATGAATATATTCTGGATGATATGCTTTTAGCTTCCGCACTCTGTTATTCTCTATACTTAGTATTGTGATATGATCAACATACTGAAAATGCTGATATATATTGATAACGTATATTGGATCCTCACTTGTTTCTTTAAATCCAATATACATATTAGCCTAATACTTAAGATAAGTATTCTACTCTTATCTTAAGTATTGGCTCTCGATCCTACTCTTAGGTTCGAGTCAGCAGCCTTCAGTATTGCTCAGTCTTCTAGCCTATTCGGGAAGGTGAGTTTTGCTTGTTCTCGTCCTCCCGAGTATCACACCGCTCCGCCGCTGATTTTACTACATGTAAACCTTTTTGCGCACGTGGCGACGGGGCGGGGCGCTACACTTTACTACACATGGTGACATCAATTATTATTTATTAAACTATTCTATCTTTTCCAAGTTACACAAGTTCAGTATCTCCAATTCCTACTATTAAGTGTAACTTAGAAGCACGGCCTTATAAGTTAAAAGCGATTAGAACTGATCATGTTCTAATTTAATTCAAACAATCATGGCTATATGTTAAATAAGAAATCATTACATAATTAATGAATTTAGACGTTCTAAACTAAGATCTGATCAAGATCTACTAAAACTAGGAATTCTGCATTAAACACCATGAATTGGAGTTAATCATGTAATCTCAAGGTAATACTTAAGGACTATGGTCTAAATCTAAATTGTGAACTAATGATTATGGAAACTCATATCAAGCAAAATCAAGGCTCAATAGGATGAATCTCTTAGTCTTAATCTAAAATTAAAGTTAAAATAATCATAACTAAAGTATGAAAATCTAGAAATTAATAAAATGAATGTTTCATTCACTGAATAGCCCATTTACTCAATGAATGAATTCTAACATAGGATCTACTCCTAATCTTAAGAGAAAAGGTCCTAGGGTGCATGTGAAGTTCCTAAGGAAGCTCCTAATGAAAAGACTTAGAGAGATTCTAAGAATTGATTGAATTTATTCAATTTAACTTAATTAATTGTTTTTATTTAATTAGAGAAGTAAGAACAAATTTTAGCTATGTAAGGCATATTATCTTTAGAAATTTTTCAAGCCTAAATTAGGATGTTTGACAAATTAATTAAATTATGGGATTTAAGACTTAAATTAATCCTAAATAAGTTTTATTACAGTTTTTAATGATTTAAAAGATATTTTAAGGGTTAAGAACACTTAACCTAAATTTTGGGCAAAATAACTATTTTTCCCCTACTTAAGAGTCCAAAAAGCTACTTCTTAATTTAGGGCTCCAAATTAGATTTTCTTACTACCAAATGATTTCTTACTGTCTAACATGAAGATAGATAGTAAGTACCCCAAATTTGAAAAATAAATGGGTCATATAGGTCCAAACTAAGAAATTTGACTCAAGGGGCAATTTAATTATTTTTTTCTAATGGAATATAAAAATTTGTATAGTTTTTTATTGCTTGTTGTTCAAGGATTCTATAGAATCTAAGAATACTTAATTCTGAGGTATATTGGATTAGTTATTAGTGTTCTAAGCTTAAGAGTAAATATGTCATTTCTAGGGTTAAGAGGGGTCAAAAACCTAACTATTCCATTTGAGATCCAAATTTAGCAAATTCAGTGGCTATAGCTTCCCTATATCACACTGAGTACTTTAACTTGGAGTAAACCCAAATTGGACCTCATTTGGCCAAGTTATGACCAAATTAGAGTTAGGGATATTTTGGTCAACCTGGGATTCCTAGTAGTCAAAACCCAAATTTTATTTCAATTTACTATTGGCACTAAATTTTTAACCTATTTAGTATCTTGAACTTCTTAATTTGTAGTTCAAATGATCAAGTTATGGTCATTTTAATGTTAGAGTTCTATTTTCTTGAAATAGGTCAAAACCAATCTTTTCCATATTTAAAAATCACATACAATTTTACACAATGCTTAATTTTATTAAAATTAGGTTCAAATTTGATATATTTCGGTCCCATTAGGGTCTTAGGGTCACTAAAATGCAAAAAATATAAAATTTCGGCCATTCCGGATAGTTATGGGCAGTTCTGGATACTTCTGGGCACTACGGCGCGCTGTGGCGCCTTCTGGTCGAAAGACAGGTGCTATGGCACGCTGCAGCAGATTTCAGCACTGTGGCGTGCTTCAGCGGATTTTGGCAGATTCAACTCAAAGCTCGGGCACTACGGCGGACCCAATTTGGAAACTTGGGTGATGTGGCACCTAACAGTAATTTCGCCTATGCGAAAACAGTAGCAAGTCATCTTTCAGATTCAAATACTCTCAACCAGCAGACTCAATTTTGAAACTCAGGCGCTGCGGCACGCTGCGGCGCCCGGCGGTGATTTTGCTTGTGTGAAAATAGCAACAAGTCATCTTTCGGGCCCAAATACTCTCAACCTAAAGTACTTCACATGCGATGCCATATACTGATAAAAAGGTATTTCCGAGACCTTTCCATCGATACCAAAATCGGCACAAAACAATTTTTCTAACTATAGAAACAATTAAGTTAAATGTTCAGATGCGCAAAAAAAAAGAAAAAAATGGAGCTGTTACAACTTCCTAAAATCACAAGTCTAATGAGGTCTAATGAATTCCAGAATCTCACCACTAATTATTTAAGGATGCAACATGAGCTTAAGAGTAAAATGAAGTAGCCATTGAATCTATTCAATTGGAGAAAGGGAGGTACCTTAGACTCACAAATTGAAGCTCCTAATAGGGATCCTTGGGAATGTGAGAGCTTGAGAGGCTGGAGAGTTTGCTCTTCAACAGCTAGCACAAAAAAATAAATAATCATATTTTATAAACAATCTTCAAAAAATCTAAAACATTCACCCCAAGCTAATTTGGGAGTGAGGAATTCAACGGCAAAGTCGGATTTCAATTTCGACGAGTATTTAATTTTCCTATTTTTCGGGGTATTTAATTATATTAAAATATTCGATAAAATTCGACGACTTCCAAACACGTCTAAAATATCACCCCTAGTTAATTTGGGGGTGCGATTGCAATTGCGAAGCCAGTTTTTGATTTCGAGGTCAAATTAAGTATCTCAATTTTCTAATTAATTAAATATTATTAAAATAATCCTAATATTAAATTGAGCTCTGAATTACTCCAAATCTTCGGGAATTAATTCTAATGACTAGATGAACTCAATGGAATGATAATTAGGATGCAATTAAGCTAAGTAATAGCATAGGGTTGTTATAGATCATTTTACCACCACCATTAGCTTCTTCAGGGTAGGGTAGTTCTTCTTGAAGTGACTTTCGAATCTTGAGCCGCTACGGTGCACTACGGCGCCCGCATTAAATCTGGACCCTATGATTCACTGTGATGCACTGTAGCATCCGCATCTCTGTGGCTCCCATATCTGATTCCGCTACGGCACGCTGCAGCAACTGCTTCTCAGTTGCTGACTGCTGAGGCAAGCTACGGCGCGCTGTGGCGCACGGCAGCGCCTGTGCTGTTCCTGGACACCAAAGTCTCCACAACACAACATTACTCAATCAATTCATGCGATACATAAAGTCTAATGAGCTCGTAATTAAGAATACTCTCAATATCATGATAATCGCAAAGCTGCTATGTTCATTCATGCTAAAGGTTGCAAGTTCAAATCGTTGATACGATGTAATTTAAGAACTTTTAACTTTTATTGAGTTTTGAATTAAATCATGATATTTTTGAGCTCTTTGCATAGTGCGTACATTACTTGCATCATCCATAGCATCATTAATAAATATTAGCTACTTAGGATATTATTATTAGAATGTAGATGTTATTTTGCAAAAGTAGAAAATACTACTTCATGATGCTTTCATGGTAAAACTAATATCTTGGTAGTAGATGAAAAAATAGATGAATTTAAATAATAAAATTAGGATATTGAATTAAACAAATAATAATTAGATTATAGATAGAGGCATTAATTCCAAGATTTATATAATTTATTAACATTATAGTTAATTAAATATATTAACATAAATGAGCTTTATGAGTACATTAAGGAGACATTTCTAAGATAGTATAGTATATTGAAAATTTTACTAAATAAAATTTGAATATTAATTTCAATATATAGGTTCATTTAAGTGTAATAAATATAATAAGAATAATAATATATATTAAGTAATAAATAAATCTTGAATAAAATTAGATTTAAGATAAAATGTAAATATATATATATTTAGTTAATATATTATATTAATTCATTATGACATTCAATTAATCTCTTAATTCGATTGGGGGCTTGATTAGCCCTAATTGTTAAGGTTAGATAATATATAAAATAATATATTATATCACATATTTTATAATTAATAATTAAAATTCTTTATTATTGCAATGCTTTGAGTCTAAATTCCTTGAACATTATATTAAGAAATTTATACATAAATAACATTTAAATAAGAATGATAAAGAGTTTCACTCTAAGTGGATCAGCTTGTATAAACATTTAAGCCATAATAGGCTATAGAGAGATAAGAAGACTAATCAAATTCTAGAGGGAGAGTATGTAGTTGTAATAACCCAAGTTATTACTTATGTCAATTATGACAAATTCAAGTCCTAATTAGAATTTTAGTGCACTATTTAAGTCATTAGGAACTCACCATTAAGACCCAGTCCAAATCAAGAATCAAATGGATCAAATCCTGATTTTTGGAAATTTCCAGAAACCCTTGAAATTGACCTATTTAATTTGACCTTAAATAAAAAATTTGACTTTATCATTGCATTCATCACCCCTATATTAGCTATGGGTAAAGTCTTGGAGGAATTTGGAAGTCGTTGGAATTTCATCAAATATTTTAATATTATTTAAATACCCCAAAAAATCAAATAATTAAATACTCATCAAAATCAAAATTTGACTTCACCGTTGCATTTCTTACCTCTCAAATAGCTAGGGGTGATTTATTGAAAAACTTTTGTATTCATTTAATTATATAATTTTAATTATTAGAATGAGTGTAAATTAAGCTAAATAATAATATATTTAAAATAATATAACGAAAACCATTAATAATAGTTAACGTCGTTACCAAGACTCTAAATTTCGCGGTTTAATCTAACGGTTCTCCCGAACCTTCTGATTGGGAGATCGGACGGTCGAGAGACCGTCTCTCTCGCGCGTCTGCGTGAGGCAGCGCATGTCGCCCGCGCCGACATGCAACGCTCGAGGCTCGCCAAGTGCGCCTCCACCGCAAGCATGCACCGCTTTAGGATCCTTTTTTAAGTTCACCATTTATCTCCGTGTGTCGGTTTCACCTTTCAAAACTAGGAGATAGATCGAAGCGCTCCTGCTTGGCTCACACATCCTCAGCCATTTATCGAGGTACCCTGCTGACTGCTGAGGCACGCCGTAGCACCTCAGCTTCGGGCTTGGTTCCACAGTGGCACGCAATGGCGCGCTGCGGCATGCTACTGCGCCTGTACTTTTCTTTGACAATGAGTCTCCACAACACAACAATCTCCCACTTGGAGACTTTTAGGCAATTTTCCCTTGCTTCCTCTACTTATCTTTTTCTATCTTCTTCTGTGTCTATCAAGGATTATGGTGTGGCTCACCAACGCTCTCTCTTCACGTACCAAGGCCAATTGAAGCTGCACATATCTTCAGTTTCTCCACTAATATTGCTTTAGTAAGCATATTGGTTGGATTCTTAGAAGTATGGATCTTCTCCAATCCAAGTTATCCCTCTTCTAACACTGTTTGAATAAAATGGTAACGGATTTGAATGTGCTTTATCCTGGCATGAAAAGTGGCATTCTTAGCTAGGTGAATGGCGCTTATAATGTCACTGTAGAGCCTCACATTCTTCTACTCCTTGCCTAATTCAGCCATGAACCAAATCATCTCCTTGCTTGCCTCCGTGATGGCAATGTACTTTTCTTCCATTGTAGATAGCAATACAATGTTCTGTAGCCTCGAGATCCATTTCATCGCTGCACTGCCCAATGTATAGACATAGCCTATAGTACTTCTCCTACTATCAACATCTCCTACAAGATTTGAGTCTACATATCCCTACAAAATGATATAATATCTTCCAAAGCGTAGAGCTTTGTCTAATGTACCTTTCAGAAACCTTAGGATCCACTTAACAGCATCCCAATGGTGCTTTCCTGAGTTTCCCATAAATCTACTGACTACTCCCATTGTATGGGTAATGTCCGATCTTGTGTAGATCATCGCGTACATCAAACTCCCAACTGCTGAGGCATAAGGCACCTTCATCATGTGCTCCTTTTCTTCTTCAAACTTTGGCATCTATTCCTTTTGATAAGCTGAAGCAACTTGCTAGGGGAGTGCCCACTAGCTTCACTTCATTCATATTGAATTGTTTCAACACCTTTTCAACATAATCCTTCTATGACAGCTTCAGAATTCCTGCACTCCTTTCCCTATGGATTCTCATTCTAAGAATCTGCTTGGCTGGCCCAAGTCCTTCATGTCAAATTCCCTTGGCATATGCTCTTTCAGCATCTTTATCTTCTCTATGTCTGATCCTATGATCAACATATCATCTACATACAGTAATTGAATGATATAAGAGGACTTACACTGTTTTACGTAATAGCAGTGATCCGCCTAGCCTCTTTTGTATTCTGATTCTGACATGAACCTGTCAAACCTTCTGTATTACTACTACCTTGGCGCCATCTTCATGCCATAGAGGCTCCTCTTAAGCTTGCACACTAGCTCAGACTTCTCTTTCTCTTGAGCCTTGTACCCCTCAGGCTGTTGCAAATAAAGATCTTCTTCTAGTTCTCCATGAAGGAATGCAATTTTAAAATTCATTTGCTCTAGATGCAAATCTTCAATTGCAACTAAATTTAATACAACCCTGATGGTTGTCATCTTTACAACTAAGGTGAAGATTTCACTGTAGTCTACCCCATGCTTTTACTAGAAACCTTTTACTACAAGTCTCACCTTGTAGCGCTTACTTACATTCATCTCTTCCTTCATCCGATAAACCCACTTGTTTTGAAGAGCTTTCTTCCCAGCTGGTAAGGGTGCCAACTCCCATGTCCCATTTGACATGAGTGATGCCATTTCATCATTCATGGCAGCCTCCCGCTTGCTTGAATCTTCAACTTGAAGTGCCTCTTCTAAGCTTTCTAGTTCACCACTATTAGTTAGTAACAAATAGAACAAAGAAGGAGAATACCTATGGTGGTCTAGACACTCTTGTGGATCTTCTTAATATGGGTGTTTGTGGTTCAACATTAATACCCTATTGAGCTTCTCCAACATCTGGCTCAGTGCTGTCATCAATCTCTATATGCCGGGGTTTTCCATCTGAAGCATCCTTGGAGTCAGTCTTGACTCCCATACAATCCTTGTACATCTCACTTTCATTGAAAGTGACATCTCTGGTTCTGATTATCATAGAGTCTATATCCGAACTCACCTATGCCATATCCAAAAATTGTGCTCTTGATCGCCTTTGCATCAAGTTTGCTCCTGGATCCTGCATTAATGTACACATAGGATGAGCAGCCAAATACCTTGAGGTGGTTCAACTTCACCTCCTTTCCAATCCATACTTCTTCGGGGATCCCTTCATTCAAGGGTACGGAAGGTCCCCTATTGATTAAGTATGCAAGCGTGTTGACGGCTTCAGCCCAGAACTGCCTTGGGAGACCTGCATGCAATCTCATGCTCCTGGCTCTCTATGTGATTGTATGGTTCATCCATTCTACAACAATGTTTTGCTACAGTGTTCTAGGGATGATAAATTCCCTCTTGATTCCTCTCAAGGTACAAAACTCCTTGAACTCCTTATCACAGTACTCACAGCCATTGTCAGACCTTAAGCATTTCAGCTTTAAACCTATCTCATTCTCCTCCAAAGCTTACCACTTTCCAAGCACTTCAAATACATCAAATTTATGTTTGAGAAAATAAATCCATACCTTTCTTGTATGATCATCAATGAAGGTGACGAAGTATGTTGCTCCACCTATGGACGATGTAGGAGCTGGTCCCCACACATCTGTATGCACCAACTTTAATTTCTTACTTTTAAGCTCCCTTTCAACATTGGAGAATGAAACTTTCTTCAGCTTGCCTAGCACACAATCTTCATAGAAATCCAAACCCACTGATTTCAACCTTAGAGCTTTCCCTTTGACTGTAGAGATTTCAACCCCCTCTCACTCATTTGGCCAAGCCTCCGGTGCCATATCTGTATGAATCTGTATTCATCTATCTCTTCTGTAGCTATACTAGTATCAGTCACTTTATTGATCAAGTAAAGTACCTTCCGTACTGCCCTGTGTAATAATGAATGCACCCTTGATGACCTTCCATGAGTCTTCTATGAAATAAGTGATGTAGCCTTCTCTGGCTAACTGGCTCACTAAGATCAAGTTTCTTCTTATACATGGCACATGTATAACATCCTTAAGCTTCCAAACAGCGTTGCTTGGTAGCTTCACATCCACATCACCTCTGTTGATGATATCACATGCTTTATCATCTCCAAGATATACTTTCTAAGTCACCCTTAATGTAGTTCTTAAAGGCACTCCTCGACAGAGTCGCACGATAAGAGGCGCTCAAGTCCACAACCTAGGACTTCGTGTTAACAAGTGAGAGGATCAAAGCATCCTGATCCTCCTCAGCTGAAACATTTACAGTGGGGTTCAACATCTTTCCATCACCACTTGGATTCTTTAGAGTAGTGCAGTCCTTCTTGAAGTGACATGTCTTCCCACAATTCCAGCAATCTGGCTTTGCTTTTCCAGGTCTTGATTTACCTCGCTGAGACATAGAACTATTCCTGGTATGTCTTTTTTCAGCATGTCTTCCCCTGCTCTCAGCATTCAGTGCTGAGGTAGATGTATTTCCATGAGTTTTCTTCTGCACCTCCTCATTCAGCACAAGCCTAATGATGTCATCAAACTTCAATGACGCATTCCCTGATGAATTACTTATAGCTGTAACCAGCCCATCCCAACTGTCTCGCAATAAAGATAGGAATAATAGAGCTTGAACCTCATCATCAAAACTGATGCCCACCAAACTCAACTGGCTCATCATGGTGTTGAACCTATTAAGGTGTTCAGTCACTGAATGGCCATCCAACATCCTCATATTAAATAATATTTTCATAAGGAAAACCTTATTCAAAGCAGAAGGCTTCTCATATATCCTTATCAGAGCATTCATGAGATCTATAGTAGTTTTCTCATTAATAATATTAAAAGCAACAGAAGAAGATAGTGATAAGTGTATCAAACCCAATGCGGTTCTATCAAGAACCTCCCATTCTTCATCAATCATAGTTCCAGGTTTCTTGTCGGCTCCTTTCAAGGGAAGATGCAACTTTTTCTGGTAGAGTAAATCCTCCATCTGCATTTTCCAGAACACAAAGTTTGTTCGCTGAACTTCTCAATCTTGTGTCTCATTTCTTTGGTCATAGCTCCCACTCAAACAAGCAAACCCTCCTTAGCAACAAAGCAAAGAACATATCTCTCTAATACCACTTGTTGTGAACACTAGCGATACAAAAGATACCAATGCGGAATGGCACTTGTAATGTAAACAACAAACTAAAGTCCAAAGCCTTTGAGGATTGGGGTGTGTTAATGGTTACCGAGCTAACTTAGAAATCACAAAATTATAATGAGAAAGAACTCAACACATACAATTATCAAAACACAAGCATATACGTGGAAAACTCAAGATTGGGAAAAATTACGAAGCCACACCAACGAGAAAATTCACTATTAAAAAGTTTCAAGGTTTATAGAATACAAGAGCTATATCACCTCAGCATTCACAGCTGTAGCTCTACTCTTAGAATGGAGAAAGGAAGAATCTGCTACCTTCTGAATTTCTTCTTTAAGCATTAAGTCTTCTCTTGCTCAGCAGCTCCCCAGGGTTTCTTCTAGGGTTCTCTTTTTTACATCCTCCAAAGCCTCCAAACAGATTGCAAAAGCCTTTTTGATTCTCCTCCACTACTTTGGCTTAAGTAACCAGCTTCATTTTAGACCCAAAAAGTCCAAAATACTCTTTAGATTTCTTCAAATCGAGACCTGGAATGAAGCAGAACTCAGTCGACCCCTACAGCACACTGTAGCGGTCGACTTTTAAATTTTCATCTGCTCTATCCCGCAACGGCGCACTATAGCGCCCGCGTTTGATTCTGTTGTGGCACGCTGCAACACCCATTTCTCAATTGTTGATCGCTGAGGCGCACCGTAGCACTTCAGCTTCGAGCTTGGTTCCGCTGTGGCGCGTCGGGGCACCGCAGCGCACCACAGCACCTGTGCTTTTCCTGGACAATGAAGTCTCCACAACACAACAACAAAGACGCATGGGAATGGGGGTTTGGACGTTCCAGCTGTCATTGCAAGCCATTAACATCCCTTTTCATTTCTAATCTTCTATTTTTACTCCATCATTTCTCTGTGACGTTTACTAAGAGCTGGGAAAGGCGTTCCGAGCCTTACCTTCTTGCCCTAATTGCGAACTCAATTTCCATCGACAAAAAGATCTCCAGATACTCGTAATACTCCATATTATTTTATAATGATGTTACCACTTGATTTAAATCCTTATAATTGATTTATATCTTCCAATCGAGCAAAAAGAGCTCGATCTTAATTCTTGCAATCCTACTGAGGAGTTTAACTTAAACTGAATTTTACATTTTCTATTTCTTAAATTAAAACTAATAGGGAGTTTGAAATTTAGGGATTTTTACTTCATTCGCAAGAGCTCATCAATGGCTTTCCATCGATGGGTTATAAGACCTCTAAGACCTCCTACTTGCGATATAAGAACAAACCCTAAAATCCTATACCTTCGCCCTTATCGGGGAAGAAGACGCCGCCATGAACCAGTCGATCTATTTTGCTTGAACCGCCTGGTCTATCCTAATTGCATTTTGGAATGTTGCAGGACCCACCGTGATGCGTGTCTCCCATAAAGGGATGACACGCATCTCGCACGGTGTATAATTAATACGTTGTTAATGAGGTCAGGCGCAAAAGTCAGTGCCACACTACCGCCATCCCGAAACTTGAAAAACACAAAATTCTGTGTTATAAAATTTTTGTGCCATAAATTTCTGTGCTAGTGAACTTCATGCCATTTAATTCAGTGGAGGTTTAATTTATTATATTAATCATTAAATGATATTTAATAAATGTAAGTTTATTTCCTTTATAATTTAAAGAATACTTAACCAAAATGCATGAAATTATATACCATTTTGATCGTAAAATTGCATAGATTAATAATATGCTATTTAATTTCTATTAGAATGATTATTTTATTTAATCATTATGTTAGATTAATTAATTAATTCCAAATTAATTCCAATATTTCATGTGACCTAATTTGATCATTTAGTGTCCAAACTTAATGATCAGATAATCCATTTTACTCACAAAAATATGAAGACTGGTAATATGAGATCTAATTTAGGTTTTGAACTCTAAATCTCTTAATGATATTTTAATCCTAATTAGGACCCCTCTAAACTCAAGAAATTCAGTGTTGTCCAAAATTGACTTAGTTAGTGTCATTTTACTCCTTAAGACATAAGAATCTCAATGGTATGTATATCATATCATTTGGATAATATTTGGATATTTTTGGTATTTAGCTCCTTAATTTAAGTAGAATTGTAATTTCATGTATTTCATATATACTTATTTTAGGATTATTGAACCCTAGGATAGTGAACTTGTCTCATTTTTTATCTCACATAAGTCTTTAAATAATATGTTTCAATTTTACATTTCTATGGATATAATAATTGAAAATGTCCAATACTTATTTAAGTTGAATTTCTTCTATTGTTAAAAGAAATGCATGTATCTTTTCAAGTTGAATATTCAAATCATTATTAATAGTCTTTACAATTATGTAAATCAAATGATATAGAATTAGTATGATTAAATTGCATGGCATGTACTAAACTTAATTCTTCCATTTTTACTATACTTCATATGGAAAATAGAATGCTTATTTTAAATAAAATGTTATATTCATGATTTTAGAATGTAATTGTATGTACTCTTGTCATGTTAGAATTTAATTGAATTAATGTTCTATGTATTGAATTAGCTTAATATTAATTCTTTAATGTTCATCTTTTCATTTAATCTTCTAAATAGTAGAAGACTTGTATTTTAACATTCTATTTTATTCTTTTAAGTGAATGTAATAGAGTTCATGTTAAAGTTGTAAGAATTGAAATTTAATTCTTATATCTTTCCAAGTTTCTAGTTCTCTTTTAAATATATGCTATATTAATTTGAGAATTCTTTTAACTTCCTTCATGTTATTATTAACTTATTACTTTCAAGTTTTAAGCTATAGTTCCTTAAGAGAACTTATAATGAGAGTAGTGCACAACTAATCTAATTGGTTAATAGTACATATCTTCATTAGTCCTTAAATATTTCATCTTAGTTCTTTAATGATTAAATTAGAGAACATTAGTTTCCTTTCATACTTTAATAAGTGAATGGACTTCCATTAACTTACAACTAAGAATGAATTAGTACTTGTAGAAAATAGTCTATTCCTTTCCTTACACTTTAACATTCAAAATCAATTAATCTTAGATGAGTTAATGATTAAATTAATTTGATACCTTCCAATGTATAAGCTAATAGATTGTTCTTTAGCTTTTACTTCCTTTTGCTTAGAAAACTACTAATCTTACTCTTTTTTACTAATTTCCATAAATTTTAATCATTAATCTATTTGAATTGATTAGTTTCGGACTAATATAGAATAAATTTCATTTACTTAAAAATACTATTTTCCCAAACTTCTTACACCTCTACTATTATGTACAATTGACTTAAAGATTAATATTTATAAGTTAATTGGGATCTCAATTATGTCAAATCATTAAGTAGATCATTAAAATTTAGATAATAAAGGATATCACATATTTTATAATTATTGAATTTTCTTGAATGCTTACTTAACTTTGAGCCTATTCCTTGAACATACATACAACATTTGTGAATAAATAAAACTTTCATAAAACTATACAGGTTTGATATTGCTGGATGGCCAAGGGCATGCAAATTAGAAGTAATAAGGAGAACTCATATTCTTAGAGATTGAATGTGACTGTACATTATTTTTAATACCCATTTTTTTTTATCGATTAGGCAGACGTGCTTAATTCCTCACTTCATTTTGTTTGTGCTCGTAGAATGAGTATTTTCATAAAATAGCTTTAATTAATAAAATAAAAGTTCTTTTACAATTTTATTGATTGTAAGATCTCATCATAGTTTCTTAGCTATGTTACTTTTCATAGTCCTAGGCTATGTATATCTTAGACCAAGACGCTAACATTTTCTTTCAATAACTATGATTTGCACTTTCATTTTAGTATTATACTTTACTTATTTATAGTTCATATAGAATGTTGTATGTTGCTTTAACTTAATTTAAATGCTTCACTGTATTTCTTTTGGTTACTTAGCATATTTTCCATTTGAACATATACTTACTTCCATTTCATTTATTTCAAAAGCACTTTAGTAGCTTCTATCCTTACTTAGGATGCTTTACCCTTACCCATTTTGGTTACAGGCTAGAATAATAATACAAGTGAGTATTCTTACTCAACTTCTTGCATATTATCTTTCTTTACAATTATGTCTATTTTCTTTTCCATACTTGAATGCTTTTATTTTTCTGCTACTTAATTATAAATTGTAAATTAGCTTGTGATATCCAATTTAACAAAAATGTAACCAATATTAAAATGTGCTTAGATTGTTTAGTCTAATTACTCTTTTTCTTTTCTCAATTTTGTCCTATCATATTTAAATACCAAAATATGATAGATCGGGAGCTTTATATTTTAGGTGAAGCAATACCTAGCACTTGAAGAGCTCATAAATGAAACTGCTTTCGCTTACTTTTAAGTTTTACTTGCGCTTTTAATTTAAGTGAGAGAGTGATTATATTTTCTTTTACTCTTTCATATTAATTGGCTTGTAATAACTTAACTTAAATTGCTTACAATGCCTTTACCTATATTCTGTGCTAAGTTTACTTATTTTGTAACTGCTTGGATTGAATGAGTGGATGATGTTAATTGCTTGTATTATTTATACTTGCATTGTTTCATACCTTCTATTGCTTCCATTACAAATCTAAGATCTTCTTCCTTTTCTAAAGGCTAAGGTACCCTTTCGCATACTCTTCCTTGTGCTCTCTTCATCTGAATTATCAAGTACTATGCTTAGCATGTTCATTAGCTATTGTATAAAATTTATGTGTGATCATCGAGCTTCAATCAGACTCAAATGAGTCTGGTCGAAGCTTGTTCTCCATTAGAAAAATTGTCAAAAAGCTATATGATTTTTTGTATACTTGTAGCTAAGGCATCAATTTCTGCTCATTAGGATAATCCATTCATGCCAATTTTGGTATCAATAGAAAGATCTCGGAAAGACCTTTCCATCGGTATATGGCACCACACATGAGGTACCCAAAATGGGGAGTATTTGGGTGCGAAAAGAGACCCATTAGGGTTTTCACATAGGCGAAATCACCGTCAGGCACTGCATCGCGCCGCATCACCCAAAGTTTCAAATTTGGGTCCGCCGTAGTGCGCTGTAGAGCACTACAACATGTTGTAGCTGCATAATAATTTAATGAAGCATAAAAATTTTTGATGAATTTAAATTAAATCCGCCATAGCACTGAAATTTGTAGCAGCGCCTGCACCTCGGAAACAGTCGTCGTAGTGCGACGCAGTGCCTGAAAGTGCTGCAATGCACTGTAGCATCTGGCTTTTAGCTAAAAGGCTCCACAGTGCACCGTAGCATCTAGAAATTTTTGAAAGTGCCCAGAACTGTCCGGAATTGCCCGGATTCATGACTTTTTGTATTTTAATGAGCCTAAGACCCTATTAGGGCCAAAATATACCAAATCTAAACCTAGATTTAGTAAAATTAAGCATTGTATGAATGTATAGGTAAATTTCAATGAGAAATCCATCATCTTACTCTAAAATGGCAAGTTCTAAATCTCTTAGGTATTTACTTAAATATGTTTTGTGCCAAATAGAAATGTTATCATCTTTGATTACTTGTGCGACCAAGTAGAACTTAATAACCAAGTTGCATGAAACTTAAGTTCTTTAGATTTGTAATCAAGTGCTAATCCCTTTTGGTTTGATTTAGGATTTAATTTTCCTTAATTACCTTTTGTTTTATGTGACTTTATATTCCTATGCATTCATAATATTATGGTGAATGTTAGAGAACTGTAACATTGATTCGGGAATCTTGATTTACTTAATTTGATGTTAAACTAAAATTAAACATAAGAATCCTAAGAACTTAATTAAGTAAATGATATTTAATCTAAATATAAAATTGCCATCAATAATACACTAATAATGCATTAATTGGTCATTAATTTATAAATCGACAAATTGGCCTTAATTGGGTAAGGATATGGGTTAAACCCTAACTTGTTTTATTAAGACTTGAACCCTTAATCACTTAATCAACTAACTTGATTGAAAGATAATTCAATTGACATTATTCCAATAATGCATCTGATTTAGTATTGACCTTAAATCATTAAAGTAGAAGTGCTAAGGTTATTATGAACTTATGTGATTGAAATATTTGAATCTACGCTTAAGATCCTTGATTTTCTCTTATATAAGACTCTTAGCATAAAAATGATAATAAAAGTATATCAATTTATTGAATGATCTAATCCTAAAAATACTCTTGATTTTATCTCATAATTGTAGAATAGGATGTGATCAGATAAGTCTAACCATCTGATCGGATCAATTTAATCCAAGCTCAATAAGTAAACCTTATGAATTTAGTTTAATTTTTAGAAGTGTAAAATCTTGATGATCTTGCTATATGAGTGTTTTGAAATGTCTAAAAAGCCTAATTAATGCTAATACATTAAGGTAGGAAAGGCTTATTATGATATATTGAGGTAAGAACTTAGATAATCATCCATAACCATAGAAGTTGATCTTAAACCATGTGATAGAATTCACCTAAGACATTAGAGTAAGATTTATCTCATGTGGTAGTAGCCTATATTGAGTGACCTTTTGGTCACATCCTTGAAGCCTTGAGTAGGACTCACCCTATTATAGTAAGGATTTATAATTTTGATAAATTCTTAATTATTAAATAGAATTGACTGAGCTCGAATTATTTATTGGTTATGATTATGCATACTCATGGAACTGAGTCATTTTAGTAGTATTCAGGTTTGGATGAGTCACTCCAATAGGTGATTTTCTGAGGGATAAGTCAAATACAGTCCCGCTAGAGTAAATTATCCAAACTTAAGAGAGTGAGCTAGGATCTTAGTTTGGAATAATAATAACTGCAACATGATTCTACCTTGTATCTTGTGTGTGCCTTGATAAGTGCAGTTATAAGCAAACTAAGTGCTTAATTCACCTTCTTGGAAACATACAACCATGTGTATACAACATTTTCAATTGATTATCTCAACCAAAAATCCTAAACAAAAGAAACTAATTATTGGAATTAGAATCTAGAAGTCATAATCCTTCTATCAGGATTCTGCACAGTGGAGACATTTGAGTCATAATCTGATTTTAAAGTATTTCTAGATTTTTTGGATTTTCCTTAGTCAAGTAGTGTAGAGATATGAGCATGAGCATAAGCATGAAGTATGAGTATCAGTGATTATTTATGAGTTACGGAATATTGTATAAATTAATAGGGGAAACTTAGGATGTTCAGACATCACAGTAAACTATATTTCCCAATAGAACAGTTTAATAATAGTTCAGATTCATATTAGTGGCATACAGTATTGTGGCACATTCAAATGCATAATTTCAATGGCATACAGCACAGTTTGACATGTTATTTACTCAATTTTGAATCATATACTGTTTTATCTATTTTTAGTATTCAATATACAGTTAGCTTTACTTTACTCAGTTTTATATAGTTTTAGTTATTCAGTTACTTTTACAGTACTTATGCAGCTTTATTTACTTTACTAATAAATATAAATAATTAGAACTATTTAGATAGTTTCAATATATTAGACTTATTGTATAATATGTGGTACTTTTGGGATCCAATAATTAGCTAGATCTTGAGCAGCAGGTTGAGCTAGGTCAGGAGAACTCTCCGAAGATTCAAGAGGAGTTCATGGAGCCTTAGTGGACCCTCCTTCAGTCTTACTATTTCTTTTTGTTTTTACTTCAGTTTAGTATTTAGACTTTATGTCAGTACTATTACAGTAAATAATTTATAATAATTCTGAATGTATTTTTATTCTCTAAGATGAATTTTTATTTCAGCTTCTGTGATGATATTTTCTTGGATGTATGCTTAGTTTTTGCACTCTATTTTATTCTTCTTATACTTAGTATTATGATGTGATCAGCATACTGGGAATGCTGATATTTTATACATATATTAGATTCCTTATATTATATATTAAATCTATTATACATATTTATCTAATACTTAGAATAAGCATACTACTTTTATCTTAAGTATAAGCTCTCAACCGTCCTTTGAGGTTGAGTCAGTAGCATTCAGTATTAGTTTGAGCTATTTAGGGAGATGGGGAATTCCTTCCCGAGTGGCGCGCCGCTCCGCCGCCAAAATAGACTATGTTATCTCTTTTGCGCGCGGCGATGGGGCGGGGCGCTACACCTCATTCTAGGGTTACCGAGATTTAAGGTTTTATATGTAACTAAAATTATCCTTCTATAGAGAACGATAAAACCTTAATTAAACCTAAAAAGGTTCTCCATTTCAGATGGTTATATTAAATATGAAGACCTTAGGGATCACAGTAATGTATGGTTTATAGGATTTTCCAATATTCCTCTTCTTCAACTAAATTCAAAGTTCAATCTCTTAATAATTTCACAAACCAAACTATACCACAACTTAGCCCTATTCGCTACACCAACATGGAGTGAAGCACTATTTCACTAGCCTAGATGCCCTATGTTTATAGCTCTAGATCACTAAAAGCTTACTATTCCTAAATGCTAAGTATAGTGACTGTAAATTTTTGTACATCTTGTAATTTTTGTGACCCATTCAAGTCGTGACCAGTCCTGTCTGAACTGCCAAACTTCTACTTAGACTTAAGAATAAATTTACAATAATAATTATATCTCCATTTAGACTTCTAATGAAATAATTTATGCTCCATTGTTGCAACAATCTAAGTTGTTATCTTAGTTAATTAGGACTAATCTTAGTCTTAATCTTGATCGTAAGTGTTAATCAAGTCATTAGGAGTCAAATTCTAAGACTAGTCCAAATCGGGAGTCAAATAGATCAAATCCTAGTTTTGGGAAAATCCAAAAATATTGGAAATTGACCTATCTAAATTGACCTTAGATCGAAAAACGGACTTCGCCATTGTGCTCATTGCCCCCAAATTAGCTAGGGGTGATGTTTTCTTGTCAATCGGAAGTGGTCGAAATTTCGATGAATATTTTAATAATATTTAAATACCCTAAAAATTAGGAAATTAAAATACTCGTCGGATCGAAAATCCAACCTCGCCATTGCATTCCTTGCCCCTCAATTAGCTAGGGGTGAATATTTGGAGTTTTTCTGAAATTAATTTAATTATTCAAATATAATAAGAAATTAATTAATTAAATAAGTAATATTTAAACCCTTATCGGGTCGGATCCCCACTGCCTATCAGATCCGACCTGATAACTACTTATATGATCCAAACCATTAGCCCCGCGGATCCGCTCTGCGGGAGCCGTCGATCCGGGCCAGATCCAACGGCCGAGGCGCATTGTCCCCATCGAAGGGCGCGCCCGCAACACGCGGCGTGCCCGCCGCGGCCCGAGCCAATCCCGCTCCCTCAACACCTCATCGACTCTGCCCAAGGGTCCATAAGACCCTCTCATGCGTTAGGTCTTCCCCTTTTTGTGAAGATCGAGCGGATCGAACTCTAGCCCACAACAAAGCCCTAAAAGTTCCTCCACCGTCGGGATTAAGGTACGACTCTCCCTCCCTAATTACTAGATGAACTGCTAATATTATTGTTCCTACACCTAAATCATATGCATATCGATGGATCCAACGGTCCGATCTTCCCCATCTCGGCCGATTTTTCTTGAGGGTTCGGCATTTCGCCCCCTCGATATCCTAGGCCGAAGCGTCTGGGTAAGGTCAGGTCAAGTTCAACCCGCGAGCGGAGAACCCGAGTCGTGGGATGCCACGTAGCCATGTGGTGGGCCCCATCCGGTGCGCTGGAGCCTCTCGGTGCTGTCCACATGTCTGTGGGGCCCGCATCCTCGGTAGCCACAGTAACCGTCCTAGTTTGGGTCCCACTGTTGCATCGCGGTCACTTCGACCGCGGCTGTGGGACCCACCTCGCGGCCTCGTGGCCACTCCTGAGCCGACACATGGCTTGGTGGGTCCCGCGTTCTCTGTCGCGACCACTTGTGGCTTGCCACGTGTAGCCGTGAGTCCCACCGCCATTAAGTCTTGCAAATAAATCCAAACTAAATATATTTATATTTATATTATATATATGCATATGTATATATATATATATATATATATTTATATACATTATCTATTAAATAATGATTATAGTTATAACTATAGCAGATATATAGATATATATATATATATATATATGTGTACTATTTAGTATTAAATTAGGTTAATTAGATTAATTAATAGCAATTAAGTTACTTAAACTCCTCTGTTAACTAAAATCAAACAGTAATAATAATTAGCATTAAATATATTAAATAGGATTAATTTAATTTAACTTGATTATTTGAAGTCCAAATTGGGTTTACTCTCTGTCAACACACTCAGTACATTATAAGAAAGCTATAAAACCTGAGTTTGCTGAAATTGGACTTCAAACAAAAAAGTTTGGTTTTTGTCACCCGTTGACCGACAAAATTATCGAATTGCCCTTAGAAATTGAATTAGCTATAACTTAATCCTTTGACCTCAAAATGTAGTGTTCTTAGACTTTATGGAATTCTTGAACAGTAACCAATAATAAATTGTACAAAAATTTAGATTCCATTAAGTGTAAATTTCAAGATTTTTCCTTAGGTTAAAAACCTTAGTTTATACCTATATGATCCGTTTATTGTCCAAATTGAGTGTACTTACTGTCTATCTTTATGTTAGATAGTAAGGAATCATTTAGCAGTAAGAAATTCTAATTTGAAACCCTAATTCAAAAAGTCACTTTTTGAACCCTTAAGTAGGGGTAAAATTGTCATTTTGCCCAAAATTTAGGTTAAGCGTCTTTAACTCTTAAACTAGTTTCTAAATGAGTTAAACCAATGTTAGAACTCTAATAGAATCATTTAAGTGATCAAAAATAGTAATTCAATCAACTTAGTAAAATTCTCTAATCTTCTCTAAGTCTTTTCCTTAGGATCTTTCACCTCACACTAGGACTATTCCTAAGACTATGATTAGATCATAGGTTAAATTTTATTAATTAATCTATGAATCCTTGGTTTTATTAGTCTCTAGAGTTTACACTTTATTTTGATTATTTGTCTTTCAATCTTAGATCCAGGATAGGAGATTCATCATATTAAGTTTAATTTGCTTAATAGTATTTATCTTAATCAATAGATCACTTTTAGACTGAAACCTAGATCTTAGGTTTTACCTTTGGGATTATGTGATTTAGCCCAATCTCGTGGTGTTAAATCTATAATCTCTATGTTATAGATTTTGGTCAATTAATACTTTCGAATGTCTAAACTCATAAACTATGTCGTGTTTATTTTTCATAGTCGACATTAATTTAGTATATTATGACCTAGCTAGTACTAATATTTTGCAACCTATAAGGATGTATTTCTAAGTTACACTCGATAGTTGGAATTGGAGATCCTAAACTTGTGTGGCTTGGAATAATTAGAACGTATAAAATTAGATAACAAATGATATTACCATATTTAATAAAGTCCCTTGCTTACTATTTGACTTTGTGCTATTCCTTGAATTTTGTGCTTGTTTTCCTTGGACGTATCATATAAGAAAAACGTTGTTACATGAAAATAAAAACTTAGAATATTAGGAGAATATTTGCATTTGGGTTCAGTTTATGGTGGATTATGGTGCACATTTACTCCAATTGATAGGGGTAAGGAGAGATCACGATGCATAACACTACTCATTGAGGAGAGTGTGTTAAGCTTGGAACCTGTTTAGTCTTGCAGATGTGCTTGCCTCCTCAGTTGTTTCTGAAATTGTCCATAGAAACAAAAGTAAAATAACTAAAATATGTTTGCATAGTATTATCTGCCTCTTCAGTCATACAGTGTTATATAGTGATATGTTTGCCCTAACCCATAAAGGCTATGGGGATGGATATATATATTGGGCCAGATTGGCCAATTTTTTTGATATGGCAATTATACATTTGTTTCCTTCAATTTCAGCTTACTGTTTATTATGTTGATGATGTATTTATTTCAGTTAGATATATTTTCCTTGTTTGTACTTGCTTACTTGAGTAGATGCTTATATATTTAAGATGCTAGCCTTTACTGCTTATTATATGTACTATTTCATATTAATGTCTTAAATTAATGATGAATCAATAGATTATATCTCAAATAATGGACACTTTCATTCATTTATCAAAATTAAACTGCTCCTTAATCCAATTTTGTCTATCTTTTCAAGAAAAATACATATCCAACGAATTCCGAGCAATTTGGGAAATTTTTCAAAATTTTCTAAAGGAAAACTATTGCCACGCGCTGCAGCGGGCCATTTTGCGAAACGCGGGAGCAATCGCGTGCTGCAGCAGGCCATTTTGCGAATCGCGGACGCGATCATGCGCTGCAGCAGGCCATTTTGCAAAACGCGGTCGCGATCGCGCATTGCAGCGGGCCATTTTGCAATCCCGGGCGCTGCAGTGGGCAAATTTGCAAATCTGCTGGCATGACCGCGCGCTAGAGCGCACTGTAGCGACCCTTCACTTATCAAACATGATCTCCCCAGCACGCCGCAGCGGGCCTTTTTGCAAAATCATCTGCGATAGCGCGCTGCAGCAGCCCGCCGCAATTTTGTCTGGCAAAAGCATTAACTACGGCTAGGACAAGACACCCAACCAGCCTCTTGTCTCCATCCATCATTCCTCCTGCTGCAGCTCCATTTTTAATTGGAAAGTAGCTTCTTTGATGTGATGAGAAGGATAAAATAAGGGAAAATATTGGTCACCTCACCCATCAATTGGAATTTGCCATCATTACTCTAGAATTTTAAAGGCATTTGCTGGTTTTGATCATGGAAATGAAGATGCAGCCCCTCATCTATAAATACCACCCCTCTTGACTAAAGGAGGGTTCCAAACTTAGCTCACTCCAACCTAAGTAAGAGAGGGGTTGCATAGAAGAGACGAAGAACTCCCCAAGGGTGGAGGATCTCAACTTGCTAAGGAGAAGGAGGAGAAAGGCAGGACTAGGGACCTAAGAGAAGCACTTCAAGCAAGGAGAAGAAGAGTCCAGAGAACTTCCCAAGAAACATTCTTAGTTTTTCTAAACTCTTGTTTTGTAATTTCTTTTCTTAGCTGATCATGAAAGGGTCCTTATCCACGTATGTGTTCTTTTTTATCTCTTTTGTAATGAAGAGCTAAACCTCCCTTGGGGAGAGTTGGGGCAATCCCACATATTTTGATTGTTACTATAAAATGTATGAAGTTTTCCTCAAGTATTAATAAAAATTGTGAACTTAATAACTTGCTAAAGAAATGTATAAGAATCATGTGGACTTGAATGTGGACCAAAGGAAAAAGACTTCTTAACTCAAGAACTAAGTTGTCTTATGCTCCATACCTCACCTTGGTTTGATGCTAGATTTATAAGTGCATGAGAGCTTAGAACTATGTGAGAAAGTTCTTGAGCTTAGTACACCTTAATCTAAGCTCAACTAAAGAGTTGATGCGTACGATGCTAAGACCCACTAATTGAGCTCCATTGCTCAACATAATTGAGGGAGGGAATGGAATAATTGTGTGCTCATGAACAAGGTGACATAGTCATTGAGCCCAATGAAATCAATCCCTCATCTCAACTATGTGTGATGCACGTGATGCTCTTAGTAGAATCAGTACTTATAAGATCTTAAGAATTAATAACCCTCATCTCCATGATCAAGAGATGAGGTAAAATCTATAAACCTAAAATCTTATAAGGATCTTTGTGCTGAAATAGAACCGAATGTGTGTTCATTTCGTGCAAAAGATCTGAACTTGTAATTCTTTGAGATTAAACTCAAGGAAAGACAATGTGCACTTGATTAAGATCAAGGAAAATAAAAGATAAACACTTGAGGAATCATCATATATAAGGCATCTATCATATCATGTGAGAGAAACCCAACTCTCATCCTTTTATTTGACTTATTTTCTACTAAGTGATTATCGTGCTTGTTTTGGAACCAACTTAAACAAGGCATCGATAGCTTAAACATTAGTGATAATAGATACACCTTAGAAATAAAACATCCAATTCTCTATGGTTCAATAAATCCCAGAAATTCAAACTTTCCACTTATTACTTCAGATCACGTACGCTTGCGTGAAAGCGCAGACGCGTATTCTAAGTCAGTCAATTATCATATGTCATTGATCATCAGTATGTCTATATTAGACTTTTCTTTTTAGTATTTTTACTTACTGTATTACATATGTATGCCCTACCATGTTTAGTACACTTGAGGTATATTTTTGCCTCAATCATTGCTTAGTTATAAAAATTGCATTTATAACTTATTCACATTCCCTTGTATGCTTACTAGCTCCCATGTTAGATAGATGTTTACTTGTTTAGAGAAAAAATGGTGATATTAATAAATGCTTAGTAAAATTTACTTGCCTAAAATATACTTAGATATTTTGTCTAACAATATTTTTTTTTATTGGTTGGGGCCCTGATATTGTGAAACCAACAATGTCAGAACTTAAGTAGTTTGAGGAGCCTGTGCTTGAGGAGGATCCCTTCATAGAGGAAGTGCAGCAACTTGGACCAAAGGATATTTAGTTGTCTTTTATTGCATAGTGAGAATGAGAGTTATTTATTTCATTTCATAAACTTTACTTAAAATGTTGTAATAATATAGGTGATGTGACTGTGATTTAATTTCTGCACTTTATTATTTTTTGAGCTATCCTATTTTACTTCATGTATGATGATGTATGATGAATGGATGTAGCCTTTACTTTTTATATGCTTCCGCACTCTGTATCTGTAGATGTAGTGACTGATTCTATTATTTATAATGTGCACATCCTTCCCTTAGCAGTGGATTGTGGATCCTACCTAATCCAATATTGAATGAGGGATTTGCATGAGTGACGCTCCGCTCCTTAGCCTAATCATTGGGGACTTAGGGATCAGGGGTGCCACAATTGTCTATGCTTCAATTGCTCCATTTCAAACTATTACCACTTAATTTTTGGCTTGTAAGCATAAGCAAATAACTATGTTAATCATTACTGGGTATTGCATATAAATATGCTTAAATCATGGGATTTGGATATATATAAACGGGCATACCTTGCAGTCAAGATTCGATAGGTGCTTGGTTTAAACACAAGTGAGATGGGATTCTAGAAATATTTATAATGCCTTTCCAGAGTTTTGGTTTTTATCCTACAACATTTCTCTTTAGAAACTCCTTAAACTATTTTATGGTGGCTAGGGTTCCTATCCCTTCTTAAGGGTTAAAAATATCCTTATTATTTTTCTCATGTTCCCTTGAATGCCAATATCCTCCTTTCAGCCCATGGGTTGACTCAAATTAGTTTCCCCTTTTTCTCTCATTAGTTTTCTCTCTTAATCATCATTGGAAGCTTGAGTTTTTAATTGCAAATTCTTTGAATATTCCTTTTTATGCTTCTTAGGAAGTTGAAATGGTTTATTTTTCTCTTAAAGTTGCTCCTCTCATGGTTATGATGTTGAACTCCTTTCATGTACATCATAACTCCCCAACTAATCCATAGAAATTTTGCCTACATAATAACTCAGAAATTGTCAGCTTCAAGAGATCCAACTGACAAAGATCCTTACATATATTTTGAACATGTCCCATATTCTTCAATTCTTTAACTATACCATCATGCAAGTGCACAAAAATTCTCCCCATATATATATATATATATTAAATTAAAATTTTATATATTCAAACAGAAAGGAAAAATATAGTAGGAAAGGGGGATAAAGAACAAACCTAAGCATACTAAATACAAACAAAGAGAAAAAATAAAATCAAAAGGATTTAATAGAGAAAGACACCCCTCAAAAAGGCTGAACCTAACAAACTAGGTCCAACATAAGAAAATATAATATACAAGAAACAAAAAAGCAGCCACACCCGCTAACACCCCCAGCAGAACATGAGCCAGCGTACTGAAATGGTCATAGAGACCAGGACCAGGGACCAAAGAAAGTGTGTGAACCGTCATGTGAAGGAAGAAGCAGCTATAGCAAGGACAGGGAGAAGCCAATCTCCAAATTGATGTCCAGGATGCCAGGTAGAATGCCAACCAAAAAAGGAAAGTAGCCTTAAGACTGAGGTTCCGAAGAGCACCAATGACAGACTTGACTAGGTACGGATAAACGAAGGACCAACCCATTCTGAAAGCGTACAGCCAGTAAATGGATAGACTTAAAAATAGGTCATCCATATGAAGCTTTTGAAACATGAGGTAAAGGGCCGCCCCAGCGATCAGCTTGCTCCAGGGACATGGGAGCGACGGAACACCAAGGAGGCGCAGCCTCGCCATAAAGACCGAGGAAGGGGAAAGCCCTGGAGAGGAACTTGAGAAAAGAGAGAAACCAGCAGCAAAAGGAAGAGAAGTAATATATAAACAACCCAACTGCAAAGTAATATCATCCATAATTTCAGAAGACCATTGAACATCAAAAATCCAACTACTGTCAATCATTTCAAACTTGTCGTCTAATCTCCTGAGCAAATGCTCATCAGAGTTCCACCAGCAGTTGATTAGACCTTCAAGTTTAAAAGAGCTGGCGGGGGGAGTAAGGCACAAAACATCGCAGCCAGAAACCTTCATACAAAAAAAATAGTAAGAAATGGGCGCCTAGGCCCACTCGAGGCAAACACAACAATGAATGCACAAGATTAGATGTTATCATAAGTTAAGGATAATTTTCGCCAAGCTTCAGCTCTATCAATGTTCCCCCATTTGAAGCAAGTTGTGCCGAAGTCCGTTAAGCATGCCAGGACATCAATATAAATTGAGTCAATAATTTTGCCAAACTCAATTTTTATTTTGTTGTATTTTACTTTGTTTCCAGAGTTCCATAGGTGCCAGAGGGTGAGCGCCACAAACAAATTGCCCACAAACATCTTATTTTTCTTTTTAGATCCCAAAATGTCAAAATAGTGAAATATATCAGTTGGCGAGGCAAAAATGTGGGAATGGAACTGAAGGGCAAGAGCATTTCAGACTTTAAAGCTAACATGGCTATCAAATAATATATCATTCAGCAATTCCGTGCTCTCACAGCATTGGCATTTCAAAGCTAAGGAATACCCATAAGAATGCATAACCAAATCAGCACTAATGAAATTATGAAGTAGACACCAGAGAAAAATGCAAATCATAGACGGGAGGCAGCAATTCCAGATCCAAGTGGGGAAGGTAGCCGGGGAATGGATTCTACAGCCATTCCATAATTTTCTTAAATCAAGTTTGCCCATGGAGCAAAACTCAAAGTTTGCAATTTTGTGAGTAGAGAGATTGGGGGTCAAATTCAGAAGCTAAGATAAAACCTCAGGTTGCAAGATATCAACAAGCTGCTGCCCATTCCAGCCAGCGGTGAGCGAGAAAATATCACCAAGCCTCAGTTTTGGTGAAGAGATGGAAGTGTTTAGGTTAACAGTCTTACCCAAATTACTCTAGTTATCGAACTAAAAAGAGTTAGAGGTATCAATTCCCTCCCAAAAAAGTGTCTCTTCAATTAAGGTTCTATGATTAAGCATTCTTTGCCAGGTTAGAGAGTCGATGATTTTGTGGTTGGTAGTAGCTAGATGGGTAATTGCACAGTACTTGGCCAAGAGAAGGTTGACCCAAATTGATTTAGTAGTTCTAAATTTCCACCAAAATTTATCAGATAGGGAATTGTGTAACACATTAAGGCAACGTATGTTAAGCCCTCCTTCCGCATTTAGAAAGGTTCTTTTGTCCCACGAGCACCATACCATTTTTGAACCTCTAGAATGGTACCAAAAGAATTTAGTAAGGATATTTTTTATTTGTCTCATGATGTGCTTTGTGGGAGAAGTAACTTCCAGCCAATACAGTGGGATCGTGTTCAAAACATACTTAATTAAGATCAGACGACCTCCCTAAGAGAGGTACTTATGCTCCCAGCCTCTTAGCCTTTTAAAAATCGCATCCAACAGGTCTTTATATAAGCTATTTTTGTTCCGACCAGTGAATAAAGGAATGCCAAGGTAAGCGATCGGAAGCTTGCCTTGTTTAAAATCAAGGATGGAAGCAATTGTGTTGCTGATATGGTTGGAAGCTTTGTGGTTAATAAAGAATTGGGATTTGCTTGCATTTATTGTAAGGCCACTATCATTTTCAAGTTGGGTAAGGAGCTTCTTAAGTTTGGTCACGTTTCTACTAGCGCCATTAGAAAATATAATCAAATCATCAGCATAGGCAAGGTGAGATATGGAAATTTTGTCACCAACCTGGAAATGGAGGGAGGTGTTTTTGGAAAAACACTCATTTGTATTATAGGACCAATAATTCATCGCTAAAATGAAAAGAATCGGGGACAACGAGTCGCCTTGTCTTAGGCATTTTTCAGTTTTAAGGAAACCATGTGCTTGCCCATTAATTAGAATCGAGAGCCACGTATTTTGAATATTGTTCTGAATTAGAAATAAAAGAGTTGTCAAAACCATTGGCTCTTAGCATTTGTAAATGGAACATCCAGTCGAATTTGTCGAAAGCCTACTTAAGGTCTAATTTAACAATAAGATTGTTGCCTCTACACTTTTTTTTCAGGCTATGGAGAAGTTCTTGGGCGGCCAAGATATTATCTTGAATTGTTCTGCCCAGAACAAAACTAGATTGGTTTTGTTCAATCAAGTTCGGGAGAAGGAGTTTGAGACGGTTGGAAAGGATTTTTGAGATAATTTTGTTGAAGGTGGAGATAATACTTATTGGGCAGAACATCGTCCACCGGTCAGCTTCCTCAATTTTGTGAATGAGTGCAATCGTAGTGTGGGTAAAGAATTTTGGAAGGGGCACATTGAGGAAGAATTCCTTGATACCATTGCAGATGTCAACTTTAATAATCTCCCAACATTTATGAAAAAAATTAGCCGGGATGCCTTCAGGGCCACAAACAGTATCTGATTTAAGGGATTTTATCATATTCCATATTTCCTCCTCAGAGGGGAGAGCATTAAGAGAGGAGTTGTTCTTGGTCAAAATTTGGTTTTCATTGAAGGTAAATTCCTGGAGGAAAGATCCCAACGTGCCCGTTGAGAACTCAGACTTGAAATGATTTAGAGCTGATTGAATAATTTCATCAATGTTGCAGATGGTTGTGCCATTTGGGGTATTTATCTCCATGATTTTGTTAATATGTCTTCTCTTATTAACCCAATTATGGTAAGAGGCCATTTTTTTTTCTCCTTTCAGCTTCCAATTTAAACTACATTTTTGCTTCCAAAAGGTTTTAATATCATTATGGGTTTGGATAAGGAGGGCTTTGGACTTTGACATCTCTATTCTATTTTCATTATAGGGGTGTTCTTCATAAATACATTCTGAGGCAACTAAATTCTCTTGCTTCTTGAGATTCACAAATATGTTACCCACAGTTGATTTGTTCCAGGAGTTAAGGAATTTTCTTAATCTCTTAAATTTTTCTGTCAATCTGAGGAGGCCATAGGCACCACAGTGTTCCTCCCAGCAAGTTTTAATAAGTTCAATGCAATCCGGACGATTAAGCCAAAAGTTTTGGAATCTAAAAGCTTTAGGCTGGCTTTGAGCTTGAGTATTGGAAAACATGAGGATGGGTTTGTGGTCAGAGTTGGTATCGTTTAACGTGAAGTTTTTGAAATTTTGGAAGGAATTGCACCAATGGTTATTAATGAAAAAGCAATCAAGATGCGTGAATTTCCTTCCCGAAGACCAGGTAAAAGGGGCAACCGAGTACTTAAAATTGTCCAAACCACAGTCAACCACCATTGAATTTAAGTCAAGTGTGGAAGCGTTATGGGTTGAAGCATAGCCTTTGTACTCCTTATGGTGGAGGACCACATTAAAATCCCCACCCACCACCCAGGGGAGAGCGGAGGGGGCATAGTCTCTGAGAAAATTCCATAGGGGAAGCCTCTCACTTTTCAGATTCTTCGCATGAACAAAGGTAGCAATAAATTTTTGGTTTTCATTAGAGAAATAAACATGAGTAGCTTGGTCACATTGAGATAAGAGCTCCATCTTCCACACCTAAGACCACAGCAACCAGATATGGTTAATCGGGTCATTATGGCAATGGTCAAGTTTTACAAATTTGCAAATTGAGTTAATGGCTTCAATTTTTAATTTGGGTTCAAGAATTGAAACAATATTAATTTTATTTTCTTTGATAAGATGTTTTAATCTATTTTTAGAAGAGGCATTTCCAATGCCCCAGACATTCCAACAAAGAATTTTCATTACGAAACATTAGAAGTACCACATTTGTACTTCTGGGAATCCAAATTGGGAATTTTCGGGCTAGAAACGATTTGGTTGTGTGGGATATCATCTTCTTCAGTATCAATTAGAAGGGAGAGGGATTTGTATCGGTTATCCATTTTTAGCTTGCCTTTCCCTTTTTGTTGGGATTGTTCAAATTTATTTCAAAAAGGACTTTTAGGTTTGGAAAAATCTTCAATTTTTTTTTCAATTTCTTTCGTTTTAAGATTTATCATTTCTAAGTTTGATAATTTCATTTCTAAGATTGATAGCTTCAGAGGACTATGGTTTGGCATCATTATAGGTTGATCCAAAGAGGGAGGGATGACCTGAGCATTTTTTTGATTGACATTAAATTCTTGGGCCACAAAGGTCTGAAGGGGTTGGGATTATAAACATAAATTAAGAGAATCTGTTAATTGGAGATGAGCCTGCTCATAGGTAGGGGAGGTTTTGGAGGGGGCAAGGTTAATAGGGTTTATTAGAATCGGGTCTTTATCAAAAGAAAGAGAGTCGATATTGTGGCAGTAATCTAATCGTTCTACTTGGGATTAGAAAGCTCACTTGGGGGGATTTCCGACTCAATTATGTTGGTTAGGGAAGAGTTCTTAGGCTCAAAAGTTCCTGGAATAAGAGAGATTTGCGGTTGAGCACAGTGTGTGTCCGGCTCCAATGTTTCATGAGAACTATGGAGGCACGGATTGACAGTTGAGTTAGAAGGACATACCTTAGCCAACCATACCTTCACCTTGCTGCTGCCAAAGGGGGAGGTTTCCGGATATGGGAGAGCAGGCATCGTGACTTTGGGAGCAATCTGATCTAGTGCCCCACTGCTGATCAAATTGGGATCAGAAGATGTCGTCTTGGATCCAACCTTCTCATTGCAGAATCAGGCATGAGCGGACTCTCCGTTCCCAGACCTACAGTTTCAATAGGATCATTATGATTTAAGACAGAGCTAGAAGGCGCCTCGTCAACAAGAGTCGCCTCAATTCCGATTAGCACCAGAGGCGTCAAAATTGGGAGTTGCGATGACTTATCAACCGGAAGGGGGCTGTTTTGATTTCTGAAAGAGCAAGAATTTGTATTGTGTACTAGGGTACTGCACCAATTGCAATAGAAAGGCAAGTTTTCATAGTAAATTTCTTGTAAGTAACCATTAGTTTCCGAACCTAACCAAATATAATTTGGGGGCTGGGAGGAGATGTTTATTTCCACCAACATTTTATGGGCATCAATATTTCTCAGTGTTGTCGTATTTTTGTCTAATTGGAGTGGATTACCTATGGCTTGACTAATATTAAACAAAATATCTTTGGAAATAAAATGAAGGCGAAGCCCTGGGAGATTTATCCAGACAAGAACTACCGGGACATCGTGTTTCACATCAGTGAAGGGATCTTATTTACAGAAACACATCGTATTGCCTTTTAGATCAAAGGATCCTTTTGAGAATAATTTGGCATAATCCAGATCAGACTCAAAGTTGAAAAACACTCTATGCGAGTCAAAGGATTTGATGTTAACAGAGCCGATTAGCTTCAAACCTTTCAGGACTCCGTTTACTAAAGCAAAACTAGGTTTTATTCTAGAAAACTTTCCCACCAACGTTAGGGAGTGTGGAGGGGCAAGCGAAACGATTTCTTCATCAGAGAAGAAAATGTCTGGCCCTCCTCTAAAATCAGAAATAAGTTTGTTAATAGCAGGATAGGTTCTCGCAAGAGCATCTTTAAAAGAACGGACCAAAGGGGGGTCCATTAGAGCAAAAACTAACAAAAACAATGAAAAAAAAACACAGATCTGGGCCAAAGGCACCTGGGAAGAAAACTTTGAAACGAGAGCGTGGAAGGAGTCCGTCGGCAGAGCCGCCTTCAGAATTGCCCTAGACGAGAGCGACACATACCATGATATATCTATATATATATATATATATATATATATATATATTTTTTTTTTTTTTTTTTTTTTTTTTTTTTTTTTTTGAACACATGATTTAGGATAATAAATCATGAGCCTCAACTACTAAGCTACAACCTCATTCACTAAGCCTTGAACCCGTGACCTTGGATAACAAATCATAAGCTTCAATCATTGAGCTATAACACTATTCATATATTTATGTATATATATATATATATATATATATATATTATATAATGATGCAGCAGGGATGGCTGGGAAGTGGGGCGTGCTCCCCCCTATCGCATGCCTAGGGCACGCGGATGCCCTAATCAGGTTTGATTCTCAAATTTGGTGGAACCCTTCTAGAAGGTTCGTTTTAATGAGACAAACGCCCTTGATCAAAAAAACTTCAATTTGGATATATTATTTTTTATTAATTTTTTAAGGTAAAATTTTCAAAAACATTTTAAGGATAATCCGATAATCAAATTTTGACAAAACTTTTGTATATTCTTATTTTATTATTCTGAACCCTATGACACTAAAATTTTTGAATTTTGAATTATATTTTATTTTCTTAATTTTTGTATTTTATAATTTAAAATTTAAAGTATTTTTTATCTAGATAACTCCAAAACTTGAGTATTAGGATCACAAAAATATACTTTTTCTAACGATAATATTTGATTTAGCCTATTTTTGAACTATCTCGAATTCCTAATTTTAGTTTAATCGAGCTAAGTTTTGATCTTAACTGTCTTAGTAGGATTTGGGTTGTCAAAGACTCCCCTAGTTGAAATTGTTGTCGTTCTCAAAATTATCAAAGTAAGTTGTTCAATTAGTTAGTGTAATTTATAAAAAGCCAACAATATTTCATTATAATGAGCTTATAAATAGTATATTAACCCTTATCTAATTAGAAGTTACAAAATTGGAGTTTGATACTTGGATGATCATTATTACATTATGTGTTGAACAAACAATAACCAAAATAGTAAAACTGCAACAAGAACGACTAATATATACATAAGATAAAAGAGTTCGCCCATATTTTTGTTGATCCTTTTGAGGCGATCGCCCTCCTTCTCGTCCTTCTTGGGGTAATGTTTAAAATGTGTTAATGATGCTCTAGTTAGGATGTCAGTAGTGATGGGGTGTTGGCCGGTTAGTAGGTGTGCGGTCGATAAAAGGAAGGTAGATGATTTTCGGGTTTTGATTGGGTTTTTCTTAATATATCGGGCGGCGAGTGGTGGTGAGGGGAAAAAATTGAATTTTAAATTATTTGATATGATATGTGATGGGAAGTGGCATAAGGGGAAAAGATTGAAATTGTTGGATGAGATTGTTGATGGAAATGAGGTGAGGGGGCAATTTGAATATAAAATTTTTTAATTATTCAATGAGGTGTACACACATACATATGTATATACATACACAAACACACACACACACACATATATATATATATATATATATATATATATATATATATATATATATATATATATATATATATATATATATATTGTAAATACACATATACATATGTGTGTCTCTATATATTTGGGAACTTCAATTGGGCAAGTGGAAATAGGTTTAGCATCGGAGCTAAGATTACTTTGATAAAATACAACTAATTGTGGGATAGGTCTGAGCAATTAGTTGAGCTCAACTTCTAAGAAGCTACAACCTAGGTGTGGAAAAGAATGTAAGAATAATTTTGCTCAAAAACCTACAGTGAAATAGATGCAGAGAAGTTGCAAAATTTGAAATATTTATATTTTTAAGTGAAATTTGGCGGAGAAGACCACGGTAGAAGTGCAGAGCATGATAAAAGCACTAAGAAGGGAATGAAAAGACTGACATTGAGAATATTATGAATCAAATAGGAAAAGATTTGAGGAAAACTTAAGAGAGTGGTGGGATAATGAGGAGAACAAGAAGAACACATAAAAGTGATCAGGACTATGCGCACCCTGGTAGCATTTCCACTACAAAGACATAAGAATTGAATTGACTCTGCACACCACCTCACGAACACTCTTGCAAGAGCACAAACCTTACAAATGGAGCAAAGATAACTTTCATTCATCCTCTTTAAAAGAGAGTTCAAGGTCCATTTATAGATGTAAGATAGCTCCCTAAAGGCATCACCTGAGGTGTCCTTTCACATCCCAAGCACAGTACCCATCATTAAACATAAATGCAAAATACAAAACACTAAAGCTTGGGTAACTAATAACTCATACCTTGAAAGTACAAAAAGACATACCATACACAACAAACAATACACTAGAATAATGGGTCAAAATAATATGACCCAAAAAGTACAAACACAACATGAATCCGCAACCAACACAAGTACAACCTCTACTTAGTCTCTTGCTAAGATCTGTATAAATGCTCGAGCAATGGGCTTACTCCTTTCATGTGCTCCCTGTCTTTGATACCTTTTTCTTTGCTCTCAATAATAAACCTTTCTACAACAAGGGTTCTACTTAACGTTAGAGCTTAGTTTTCTCCACTATATCTAAATGATAATATGGTAAATAGAGAAGTTGAGACCTTAGTACTAAATCAATAGTGTGTTGAATCTCACGTAGGTGTGGCAGTTAATTTGTGATATCCACAAAGGAGGTCCTTGGATGACCCTTTAATGAGGCTAAATATTCTAGATGAACTCAAATTGTCTTCAGCAGAGGACTCCCTACAATTAGAGAAGGATTGCAGCTTCTATGGAGTTCATAAGAAAGGTATAGTCTCACTACCTAAGGAATACCATCACAAGCAAGCCCTTAAGGAAAGAGAGCTTTGTACAATGGTGGAGAAAGTCTAGTTCAAAGTCTGCTTAGGGGGGAATCGATTCATGTCACTTGTAGGTCAATTGTGCCTAATCCCAATCAATCATGTTCACCATCAAGATCAATGTGATGATGTACACCCATTACTGATTCCTTGCTAGATATTGAGATTTGTTACTCTGAGAAGAATGTAGTACAATGGATCATGGGTAATCTTTCAAGTACATATCCTTCATGCTCTACCAAGTTAAGGAAGAGGATGACAAGTAGCCATTTAGAAACATTTGTAGATAAGTCATGCAGAACATGGAGCTTATGTAAGGAAACACATGACTAAAATTTACTTGAAGTTTCGCTGGAGGTTAAGTAGAAATTTTATCATGTTTTACTTGTGTTTTCAGGTCTTATTATTTTGGCCTATGTTTATAGTGTTGTGAGTTGTTGCATTTGATATTTGGTGTTTGTGTTTTCATGGAATATTTTCAGTTGTTAGCAGTTCACATGCATCATTTTATACTCTCTTTTTTTATCATGAAAACTGTTATTTTGGACATATATGTAAAGGGATGTGACTGTTCATTGCACATTATAATCACTCGTTACTCATGAATGAATGTGGTCATTTATTACACATGAATAAATGTGACTATTCATTGCACATTCATTCATGTGAACATTCATTAGTCATGAATGAATGTGGTCTTTCATTACACATGAATGAATGTGATCATTCATTACACATTCATTGATATGACCAGATTTAGTCTATTGAGGTTAACACCCCCTGTCAAGCTAAGGCTCTGAGAGTATTGATTCAGCTTGGGTCGAATGACATCAAGTTGATTTGGGGATAGCACCTTGGCAATGAGATCTACCAATTGGTTGGTGTTGTGAAAGTGGTGAATGAGGATGTCCTTATTTTTGGATGTAGTCTCTAAAGAAGCAGTAGTAGATCTCGATGTGTTTGGTTTTGATGTGAAAGATCAGGTTGTTAGCAAGAGAGATGGCTGAGATATTATCATAATGGATGGTGGTATGTTCAACTATGTGAATCATGAATTCTGAAAGATGGCAACTATAAAGACCTAATTAAATAGTAATAAGTGAAACTCTTATATATCAAGGCACCTTTTCAGATAAAAGTGGATTTCTTAATAAGAACTCCAAAATTAAGCATGCTCATATGGGAGCATCTCAAGATTGGTGACTTACTGGGAAGTTATCTTCTAAGGGAAAAAATATGAGGCCTATCAGGACAAAGAGAATAATAATAGAACAAAGCGGACAATACCTTGATATTTAAGAGTTTAAGTTATTACAAATGGTATCAGAGCAGGCCTTAGGGTGTCAAATAGGAGCTAAGTTCCATTCAGAGCAAAGTATCACTTCATGTGAGCAACATCTTGAACTCATGATGATTAAGATGCTTCATGATTGTGGTATCTCTTGAGCTTATAAGAGCCACCTCTAGTCCTATCTACCCAATGGATGGTTCTTAGATCTGTGTGTGGATACTGACAAGGTTCTCAATTACTTAAGTTAGGGAGATTATAAAGACCCACTTAAGTAGTAATAAGTGAAACTCTTAAATATAGATGCACCTTTTCAGATAATGATGGAGTTTTTGATTAGAACTCCAAAGTTAAGCATGCTCATGTGGAGCACTTCCTAAAATGGGTGACCTACTAGTAAGTTTTCTTTTGAGGGCAAAAATGTGAGGCCTATTAGGCCAAAGCGGACAATACCTTAGTGCTCAAGAGTTTGAGTTATTACAGTAACAAAGTCATATGATGTCAGTTGCAGCGGTGGCGAGAGCCTAGTATTATGCTTCGATGGAAGATTTGGCAACTTTAATTAAGTCTTGAATTGATCATAGAGCTCAGATAATTTCTTAAATTATTCTTCATGGCTTAGATGCATCTAATGTCTGATTTAAAGCAACTGCACTAGCAGTGAAGCTCAGCAAACTTATGTCACTTTGTTCACGGCTTACATGCTCTTAATGCATTTATTTTAATCAAAGATGAGCCTCAAGCTCAGTGAAAGTATTACAGTAAAATCTATTTCAAGTAATTTTTCTTATACTTTCAAACATATAAATAAATTCAGCACAAAACCCAAATACGATTTCATTAAATTGAGATATTGATTACATGCACAAGGACTACATGCATCCCATAGTTCTCAGCCTAATTGTCCCCAAAAAAGGGGTTTTGGCTACCATTATAATAGACACAAAAAATGAAATACATAAACATTACATGAAACTCATTGTGTTCTTATAAGATGTAAGAATAAAAATACTAGCATTAATGATTTGAGGGGCAGAGAACATAATATTCGAATATTTAGCTTTATTTCTCACATTCCAAATATGCCTAAGAGTGAAAGCACCAAATAGGTGGCCAATGTGCAACTTCTTCTTAGAGTTATATTTCCATCTATCTAAAAATGAGGGGAGGCTAACATGATTAGAGTAATTAATGTGTAAGTTTATAGACTTCCAAATGGATTTAGAATGGCAAGCATCTAAGAAAGCAAGGTTTAGGAATTATTGATCATAACAACATTTACATTTAGAAGCTAAATAATAACCCAAAGATTGAAGCTTTTCATCAGTGCTAACAAAATTATGATAAATCCTCCAAATGAAAAGACTAATAAGCATGGGGATGGTTTTATCCCACATCCAAGTAGGGAAGGTAGGGGATGTAGTAGGACGATATATATTCCACATCTTGGTAAGTTTAATTGAGTTAAGCTCACAAATGATCGAATTAGCTTGATTATGATCGGAGAAAGAAGGCTTAAGATTAAGGATGCTACAAGAAAACTCATTAGAGAGAATGTGCTATAAATAATAGTCAAATCCCATACTTGAAAACAAGAATAACAATCACCCAAAGTTAATATAGGAAAAGTAACGTTAGGGGAGTTACCTAAAACGTCCGAACCATTCCATCTGTCAAACCAAAATGAGCTCGAGGGGTAAATTTTTTCACATAATCTTTCTATACTCCAGTATTCTTCTCCAAGTTTTAGAACTAGTAATTTTATTCTTAACTTGAGAAGGCTGATTTGTGGCACAGTATTTAGCATTGTGGGCGATTTGTGGCACAGTATTTAGCATTGTGGGTGATTTGTGGAATAGTACTTAGCCTTTATATATATATATAGAGAGAGTGAGAGAGAGAGAGAGATCCTTCTCCAAAGACCCCAAACATTCCAATGTAAGATATAAATAGTGCCCAGCGTGACTTGCATGAGTCATGCCCTGCCTAGTACTTGGGGGTGCTCAAGCATCAGGCTTTAGGTCTCTAACAAAGGCTAGGCTATAGTTTATAAAACCCTTGGTTCTTGGGCACACCATACTCTTGCCCACTGAGGTACCAAGTATAGTTAGCAATGCCTAGGCATGCCCAAGCACTAATGCTCGTCTCCTTTATAATTCATGATTAAATATATGGTGCTTGATCACCTTATTGAGGGTTCAATTTTGTATACTAGTGTTAACCACTAACATAATTATCAGCTGGACTCTCTAATTTCAAAAAAAAAATCTAATCACTATCTCACTTTACTAAGCTTTGAGCTCATAACTTAATGTAAATGTCACATTTTCTTATCAAACATATTATTACATAATTATAAGCCTTAAACATTACTTATCCTTGCATCTTATTCCAACCCCCTCTTCTGCTGAGTGCCAACCCCACTATTTCTCAATCTACAACTAGCATCAATTTGATCTCTATCAAGTGGCTCTACAACTCTTTCGCCAAAGAATCCAAACTAAAACAATTTATAGTAACAATATTACTTTTATAAATGGTGAAATTGATAATTTAGCATAGCACAACTAAAAAGCATTGATTAAATATAAACACAAAAAGATAGTCATATCGTAAATAATGGTAGTGAGTGACATGAACCCTTGGCTTTTAAACACAAAGCATTTTAAGGCTCATTAGATAAGATGAGCTTTGTGCTTTTGGTTAGAAGTTCTAACTAGGAGCAGGTTTGAGGTGCGTCACTGTGTGCCGCCGCACTTGACACCCGAGAGGCGGGCTTTACAGTGTGCCGCAGCGGCCTTGCACTCGAGAGGCGGGTGCAACAACGCACCTGGCGCCTGAGAGGCGGCCGCTACACTGCGTTGTAGGGCCCGCGGTCCAGAAATTCCGCATATATATTCTTAACCCAGATTTTAAGGTTAAGAGAAAAAAAATATAAAATAATTTAGCCTCTACTGGTTTTGTGCAGTGGGTACTCCATTTGCAAGGAAGAAGAAATGCTTTTAGAGGTTTTGTAAGGGTTTATAAACCCTAAAACTCATTGTACTCATTTCTCTACATAGTGAAGATTTTACTCTCCTCCCCGTGGACGTAGGTCTTAGCACTGAACCATGTAAATTGTGTTTTCTTGTGCTGTGATTGTTTGCATGAGCTTATTTTTGTTTTATATTAGTTTACTCAACACTTTGAAGTTATTTATTTCACATTGATTCATAACTCCAAAGATCTCAACAAATGGTATTAGAGTGAGGCTACCTTGTTTGTTCATGCGGGCTATAATTTTCTTGAGCTGTTCATTGTTTTGTGTTTGAGTTTTTTAAAGCAAAAAGAAAGGCATGGTAGAAAAAGGAGAATAGGTAGTTAGAACTTCATCGTCATCGGTGGTGGAGAGATCCCTCCACCAAGTTGTGACACATCCATCAAAAAGAGAAGTTGTCAAACTTGATGGGCAGAATAACTTTGGTATGTGGCGGCACGAGGTGACAGACGCATTGTGCGCATTAAACCTTGAAGATGTTCTTAACGGTGAGGAAAATTCAAAAGAAATTTCATAAAGGAATTGGACCAAGATGAACCACAGTGCATGCAACTTGATCCGAAATTATTTCACTCGGGAGATCAAATATGGAGTTATGATGGAAACATCAGTGTGGAAATTGTGGAAATTCCTAGAATACAAGTATTTGATGAAGAGCATGGAGAATTGACTCTACTTGAAAAGGTTGCTCTACATGTTTCAAATGAGAAGGGAAATTTCTATAGATGAGCACCTAAATAAGTTCACAAAATTGTTCGCAGATTTGTTGAATCTATATGAGACTATGGAGGAAGAAGATAAGGCCCTGTTATTGTTGAACTTATTGCCAGATGAGTATGAGCACTTCACCATGACTTTGATCCATGGGAAGGAGTTCTAAAGTATGATGAGGTGACGATAGCTCTAGTGAACCATGAGTTCAGAAGAAGGGATAAATAGTTCACCAAATAAAATATGGCAGAGGCTTATACACTCCAAAGATGAAGACCAGAGAGAAAGAAGAAATGGCGAAAGAAAATGTATACTTCCAGAAAATATGGGAATCCAGAGGCTAAAGCATTGGGAGCAATCAGTGCACATTCTGTTTGGAAACAGGACATTGGAAGAAGAACTGCCCAAAGTTGAAAGACAAGCAGTGGGCAAGTGGATCTTCCTAAGCTAAGGCTAATGTGATCAAGAATGTGGTGGAGGGTTCAATCTCCAATGTATCTCTAGTTATTATTTCAGTGGGGCTGGTAGCTAACAGCTTCAGTTGGATTATGGAAACCACCATGATGTATCATATATGCTTCCAGAAGTACCAATTTTGTTTGTATAAAGAAATGGACAATGGTGCTATCATAATGGGTAATGTTGCTGCATGCCTAATTGCAAGAGTTGGAAGTGTACTGATCAAAAAACATGCAAGAACAGTGCAAGAACTGAAAGAAGTCAGACATGTGCTAGAGATCAAGAAGAGCATGTTTTCTATTAGGGCCTTAGAAGTAAAGGGCCTTAAAGTGGTGATTGAGGCAGGAGTCCTGAAGATCAACAAGGGTGCTATGACTTATCTGAGAGCAGTCAGACAACAGAACCTCTACTACCTATAGGGAAGTATCGTGATAGGTTCAAGAGATGTGGTTAAAGACTCTAAAAATGCCATGATATTGTGGCACATGAGGCTAGCACATTCAGAGCAACCTTTATTGAGAGCATTGGAGAAGGAATGACTCATTAATTATATAATTCTTGCAAACTACAGTTTTGTGAGCATTATATTTTTGGCAAGAAAACACACAAACCCTTTGGTGTTGGCCACAACACTAAAGATATATTAGAATATATGCACATAGATGTTTGGGGACCAACAAAAATTGCATCAATTGATGGTCAAAGGTATTTTGTTTTTTTTTATAGATGATTACTCCAGATTTGTATGGCTGTACATTTTAAAGAGCAAAGCAAATATACTGGAAGTTTTTATAAATTGGAATAAGATTGTGAAAAATCAAATGAGTGAGAGAATTAAGATGATCTGATCAAACAATGGTGGAGAATATACATCTAATTCTTTTGTAAAAGAGTGTGAGGATTCAGCGATAAAACACCACTTCACAATAAGAGAAACACCGTAGCAGAACGGGGTAGCAGAGCAAATGAATCGTACCTTGGTGGAAAAGGGGCGGTGTATATTGTCTAATGCTGGGTTGGAGAGAGTCTATTGCGCGGAAGCCCTAGACTATGTATGCTACTTGGTGAACCATCTGTCATCAGTAACGCTGAGAAGACTCCAATTGGGTTATGGTTCGAACATTCTACCACAGATTATGATCAACTGAAAATCTTTTGTAGCCCAGCTTTTTATCAGGTTAAAAAGGATAAGCTTGAACTGTGAGCTAGGAAAGCAAATTTCATGGGCTTCCGATGCAAAGTGAATGGCTGCAAATTTTATGATCCAATTTATAAAAGGATTGAGGTGAGCAAAGATGTAACCTTTGATGAAGAGTTTTTCTTGAGATTGAGTTCTCATCAGGTGGAGGATAATACAGAGACTCCAATAAGCAGGAAAAGAGTGGGGCTTGATGTAACAATCTAAATTGTTACCTAAGCAAATTAGGACTAATCCAAGTCCTAATCTCAATCTTAGTGCTCTAAATAAGTTATTAGAAGTTCACCACCAAGATCTAGTCTAAATCAGGGGTCAATTGAATCAAACCCTAATTTTGAGAAATATAGGAACCCTAGAATTTGGTCTATTTAAATTGACCTCAAATTAAAAGTCTAACTTCGTCATTGCGCTCATTACCCCAAAATTAGCTAGATGTGATGTTTTGGTGACAATTGGAAGCCATCGAAAATCTGTTGAATATTTTAATAATATTTAAATACCTCAAAAATTAAAAAAATAAAATACTCATAGAATCAAAAATCTAACTTTGCCGTTGTATTCCTCACCTCTCAATTAGCTTGGAGTGAGTATTTGGAAATTTTTAGAAGTCATTTAATAATTAAAATTTATTTAATAAAAATCAAATTTTAATTCATTAAATTAATCTAATTATTTTTTATGTAAATAAATAAACCGCTGCGCTGTTATCTACCCAATGTCATCAGCCTTAAGTTGCCCACGTCGTTTGATCCTTCGTCTGATTGGATTGTCGATCATGATCGTTTGATCGAAGATCAGACAGTCCCGGCGTTTCATCCCCCTCGACCCCGTCGCTCGCGTATCGAGCGAGAACACGCGGTGTTCCACCGTCGTGCTCGCCAACAAAGGCCTCCCCACGCTTAGTAGGATCCGTCCGAAGGTCCATATGGACTCTCCCGAGGCTTAGAACCCTACCTCGTTTGGTGCATTGAAGCTCGATCTATCCTTCGAACCCTAGCGAACTGGAGCCATCAATCCTCATGGTACTCCTAATCTCGTTATCCTCTATGCAAATTCTTAGAATTCACTTCGCATTGTTATTTCATTGCTTGGATTACATTAGCATAGCATCTGATTGGGGATTCATTGGCTCGATTAAACTAATTAGCCTGATCGCCTGCAGTAGAAACCATTAGGGATATCCCCGTGAGGCTGAGCTTAGTGCTGGCCCTAGAGTGAGCCATAGTCCTCCTCCGGCAAAGGTTCGACCATCATCAGAAAGGTCTCTGCAAGGCCTAGCCGCTACTATGCGGGCCGAGCCTCGGCACCACCTGGATGGGGGCCAAAACCTATGCCCTAGGTCGGTCCCTTTCGAGCTTGACAGAGAAGCCAACACCATTTTGGGTCCGGTTGAGTTAACCCAGGCCCAGCCCGCATTTCTCTGGGTCCACGTCTGCACACCCGTGGGACTTGCTGCAGAGCTATCACTGCGGGATTCATCTACTGGCAACTTCTGCCATAGTTGCTGGGGTGGGACCCATTTATTCTGTTGTACTAGTCCATGGGGCCCAGGGGCTCTGACCTGCCTCCCTCGTGCTGCCACACGTCTGCGTGGGCCCGCTACTGTCCCCCATACGTGAACTACTGGGTCCCGCCGCACCATGTGTCGTATTGAGGTTTGGCGCCATTTGCTGTGGGGTTCGCCACCTGTTAAAATAATTAGATATTAATTTATTTGTTATGAATTAATTAAACAGAGAGTTCAATTATTTAATTTGCATGAAATAAATTAATATAATTTAGAGAAGTTTAAAGTATCATAACTATTTAATTAATAATCTAAATATATTAAAGTTATATCTTATTTTGCTCAAAAAAATGAGAGGGATATTTTGGCACTGTTTAATTTTCAGTATGATGAGTATTTAGCATAGTATCATTTTAGTTCATTCTCTCTTGCACGAAAACTTTGAACCCTCATAACTTAGTACCTAGTGACCCAAACCTAGCCAATATGAGTCTTAAAGTAATCAGGAGAATATCAAGAACACTTTGATAGTATTAGTTTTGCCATTTGAAAATTAGTTTAGCTAATCACTTTTAGGAACTTACTAATGACCCTTAAGACCCTAGAAATTAATTAGGCTATATCTTTGTCATCTGGACTCCAAATTAGGAAATTCAAAGTGCTATCTAGCTTAGAAATTTAGTGCCAACAGTAAACTAAAATAAAATTTAGGTTTTGAACCTTAGAAACTCTACATTGACCAAAATATCCCTAACCCTATTTAGGTCATAACTTAGCCAGATGATGTCCAATTTGGGTCTACTCCCAATTAAAATACTCAATATAATATAGGGAAGTTATAGCTACTAAGTTTTCTGAATTTGGAACTCATATAGAAAAGTTAGGTTTTTTACCCTAAAAAATTACAAAATTACCCTTAGAAATTGAAACACTCATATCCAAACAAATAGACCTCAGAATTAAGGGTTCTTGGACTCTATGGAATCCTTGAATATCAAACAACAATAAACTGCACAAATTTTTAAATTTTATTATGTGAAAATTTCTAAATTTCCCCTAAGTCAAATTCCCTAGTTTGTACATATATGACCTATTTCATATCCAAATTGAGTGTATTTGTTATATATCTTCATATTAGATAGTAAGAAATTATTTGGCAATAATAAAATTCAATTTGGAGCCTAAATCAAAAAGTAGCTTTTTGGACCCTTAAGTAGGGGTAAAATGCTCATTTTGCCCAACATTTAGGTTGAGTGACTTAGAACCTTAAAATATCTTTTAAATCATTAAACTTAGTAATAAAATTGATTTAAACTCAATTTAAGTCTTAAAATCTCATAGTTTGAATAATTTGATAAAAGTCCAAATCTAAGTCTTAAAAATCCCTAAGTAAGGAGATTATTCCTTACTTAGCTAAAATGCATCCATAACCTTCCCTAAATAAGTAAAACACTTGAATTTCCATATTTTCCTAAAATTCTCTAAGACATCTCATTAGGACTCTACACTGCACATTAAGGCATTTTTCTAAGTTTCGGAATAGATCCTAGGTTAGAATTCATTTGTTGGATAAAGTGGATTATCCAATATATGAAACCTTAGTTTTATAGTTTTCTAGATTTTATAACTTAACTCTAATTATTTTATCTTTTCAATTCTAGAATAAGATTAGGAGAATATTTCTCTATTAGGGTTGATTATGCTTAATATATTTTAGCCTTAATCTTAGTTCACTTTTAGACTTAAAAACCTTAGTTCTTATATTTGACCCTTGAATTATGTGCATAACTCCAACTCGTGGTGTTAAAATTATAATCCATAGTTTAGTAGATCTTGATTAGATCTTAGTATAGAATGACTAAAATCATCAAATAGATCATGTTGATTCTTCTTTAACTTATATAGCCGACATTGATTTAATCATATTAGGACCTAGCTAGTCCTAATATATTGTAACTTATAAGGTCGTGCTTCTAAGTTGTATGACTTGGAATAGTTAGAATGGTTAACTAGACAATAACAGTGTCACCATGTGTAGAATAGTCCCTTGCTTACTACTTGATTATTTGTGCTACGCATTTCTTGTATTTTGTGCTTATTTCCTTGAACATATCATATAATAAAACTTTCTGTATGAAATGAAAACATAAAATAATTAGAACAACAGTTGCCTTGGGTTTAGTTATGCTCTGGTAGGTTCTGGTGAACATTTACCTCAATGGATAAAGGTAGGGAGTAATAAGGATGCTTAACATTACTCATTGAGGAGTGTGTGTTAAGCTTGGAACCCGTATCATCTTACAGACTGCTTGACTCCTCAAATGCTTTTGGATGTGTCCACAGAAGTAAAAGTAAAATAACTAGAATATATTACATTTGTATTTAGTGCATCCTCAGTTCTGATGTACTGTTCTATCTGCCCTAGCCCAGAAAGGCTTTGGAAATTTCTGTCTGCCCTAGCCCAGAAAGGCTTTATGAATTATGGTGTGCCCAATTGGCCAATTTTCTGATATGGCAGTTGTACATACCTATTTTCTATTTCAGTTTACTACTTACTATTTTAATGATGCATATTATTTCAGTTAGCATTCCTTTACCTACTTACTTATATATTATATAATGCTAGACTTTGCTATTATTTATTATATATGTATCACAATCAGATTCTTTATTTTAATCAGCATATGTCATATGATCATCAGTATGTTTAGGATTAAACTTTTCTTTCAGTATTTTTACTTAGTGTATTATACATGTATGCCTATCCTTTCTTAGTTTACTTTGAGGTGTGCCTTTTTGCCTCAAATCTTATTTAGCTATAAATGTTGTATTTATAACTTATCATTCTCCTTATATGCTCACTGCTCATATGCTAGTTAGGATTTTGGTTTTGTTTAAGTGAAATGTTGACATTAATAACATTTGAAAAATATTTAGCCTAAAATATACTTAGATAATTGTCTAATAAAATTTTTCTTTTGCTAGCTGGGGCCCTGGCGTTGTGAAACTGACAATGTCATAATCTGATAGATTTGAGGAGCTTGGTGCTGAAGAGGAGCCATATCCAGAAGTGGAGCCATATCTTGAGGAGGAGCATCAAGAGGAGCTGAAGCTGTCTAGTTTTTATCATTTTTGTGAGGATGAGTATTTTCCTTCAATTTATTTAAACTTAATTAATGTTGTAATAATACATGTACTATTTGACTGTGAATTTTTTTTGCTATACTATTTATTCTGAGTTGCTTGATGTATTTTCCTTACTTATATGCATTGTGGTCAAATTGGAAGTATTCTTACCTTACTTTGCTTTCACACTCTGATTCTGTATTTGCTTAGTGACTAATTATATAGCATGTATGCATTGGCTTATCTCTTCCTTAGTAGTGGATTATGATTTACACCTAATCTAATATTAAGTGAGGGATTTGCCAAAGTGACACACCACCCCTTAGCTTAATCTTGTGGATTAAGGGGTGGGGTGCCACAGATTAGTATCAGAGAATTCCATAATATGTCAAATTAAAATTTGTATTCCTCTGTACCTAATGGATGAATCTTTTGACAAGATAGTCACTAATTAAGGTATTAGAGTTACATCCAAGTTACTACAATATCATGCTCAAATAAAGAGGTATAAGAATTACAAATACATATATAGGTAAGATAAAACAATCTAGTATAAAGAACATAAACTTAAAGAAACTTAATAAGTTATAATAATACAACTGAACTAAATTAACTTGTGGAATTGTTAGACACTCAAGGATGTCGTTTTGGTGGTACTACCAGCAATTCGAGGCCATGTGGGAATATGTTTCCCAATTTTACCAAAGGTACGGGAGATATGTGGAAGGAGTGTCAGAGGCAGGTGTCAAAGTTCTAGACCAATTGCTCCAGCATGGCACCTTCAGGGGATTTGACCTTCCAATTTTGGCCAAGGAGTGGCTGAAACAAGTGACCTTCGTGTTGGAAGCAATTGATTGTCTAGACGATATTCGAGTCTACATAATATCTTTTCTCCTGTAGGACCGAGTCGAAGATTGGTGGGCTGTCACCTCCTAGGCACTCACCCACAGGCACGAAGGAATGCGAAGAGAGGCTACCTTCGAAGACTTCTATCATGCTTTCACTACAAAATATATTGGATAGATGTCTTATCATTTTAGTACATGTTATCTATTGTGTCTTCCTATTTTATGTATTTCAAATTTAAATGAGTAATGCAAGAATTATCACGTTTTATTTTCTCAAATTCTAAAATGGGCTATCATTTTCTAAATTCAGATTAGTACAAGAATGAATCCTGGTCAGAGCCCTTCACCAGCCGCATCCGGCAGTTCTTCCAGCGAGATAAATGCCTTACTGGAAGCAGTCAAAAACATGATGGACTCCATAACAAGCAAGCCAAAATGGTGGCAAAAGTTCAGGCTTAGCAAGTAGAGAGGATGGAACGGCCATTAACAGCTCAAATGAGCCAGAGTCGCTCGAACACTATAAACACCCTGGACTCGCAATACTCGTTCCAACACCATGTTCAGTCCGCTGATGGACTGTTGCATAGCTTTTTGTGTCTCAGACCTCCTACCTTTAATGGAAACCTCTCTGCCATCGGCACCGCCAACTAGATAAAGATGGTAGGGAAGAACCTTGCCAGCATCAAATTCCCAAACTCCGAGGTGATCCGCTTAATGACTCATCTCCTCCAAGATGAGGCGAAGTATTGGTGGGATAACATTCGCCATACATTGTTTGTTGATTTGGAGCTGGAGGACATTTCTTGGGATGAGTTCATTAAAGCTTTCCAAATTCAGTACGTCCCCACCTCCACCAGACATAGCATGGCAGACCAATTCCTCAAATTACAACAATGGAACTGGTCAGTCTCTGCATACGAGTCTGAGTTTCGGTGGTTATCAAGGTTTGCTTCCAATCTAGTCCCCACTGAATCCAACAAATGACACCATTTTTAGAGTGGATTATGATCCTCTATCCGAAGGCGGGTCATCTCCCATTGCTTGACCAACTTTGTGGAACTCCTAGAATCCGCCAAGATGGTGGAACTAGATGAAGTTTCAGAACCCAAACGGATCTATGGGACAACTACGTTTCATCATGAGAACTCTAAGAGAGCTAAGGTGTATCAAATCAAGGCAGAACCTCTATCAGCATACCTTTTCAATGGCTACACTCATCCCCACCCATACAGACGATGCTACCATAGAACGGGAAATGGCTTCAACTGTGGGAGGCCGGGTCATTTCTACTATCGGTGCAATTTCACTAATACCATTGATGGCAACAAGATCGATCATTCCAAATGTCAACGGGTTTTTGATTTGGTCCAGAGGCCCGCAGCATTTTACCCAGCACTGCCACCTCCTCCTTCTACTCAATGGCACGAGGCAGACCTTGCCCTGTACCCAAATGCTCTAAATCCACCACCTCGGTAGCCTTACAACAACAAGCTTGCCGACCCTACCCGTGTCTATTCCCTTACACCGATTGAAGTAGCCAAAGACAACCATGTGGTGTCAGGTACACACTCCTGAACTAATCTACTTTTCAGTATTACTTTCTTAAAGTATCTAGTAAATTATTGTGTCTGTGATTAGGTACAATCTACGTAAATAGCAAGCCCTGTAACATATTATTTGACACATGAGTTAATCACTCCTTCATTTTTGAAAGCTGGACAAAATCCCTTAACTTGCTACTATACCATCTAGCCAAACCATTAAGGGTAGGATTACCATCTGGAGCTCAAATGCCAGCTTGTCAGTCAAGTAAGATTTTGATCCCTATTGGAGGCATAGAATTCGAAGCCAAGCTTGTAGTTTTGCTAATAGCAAATTATGACGTTATTCTGGGAATGAATTGGCTAGGTCAACATGACGCCACCATCAACTGCCAGAAGAAAAAGATCACCTTGGGTAATGGTAGACAAGCTCAGTCATTCATCGAAACCTTTAGTATGAGAGCTTCTTTGATCAATGCCATCAAGGCTAAGAGGTTAGTGAGTGATGGTTGCAACACCTTCCTAGTGACAATATTAGGAGAAAATAAAGAAGACATTCCCCTATCTAAGAATCCCGTTGTTTGCGAATTCGCCGATGTCTTTCCCAAAGTTCTACCCAGTCTTCCACCAACACGGGAAGTTGAATTTGCAATCGACATTGTCCCAGGAACCCAGCCAATTTCTGAGGCACCCTATTGAATGGCACCTAAATAATTACAGGAACTGAACAAATAACTGCAAGAGCTATTGGAGAAAGTCTAATTCAACCTAGCTCATCTCCTTAGGGTGTGCTAGTGCTTTTCATCAAGAAGAAGGATGGGCCAATGCAGATGTGCATTGATTATAGAGAATTAAATAAAGTAACCATAAAGATCAAATACCCGCTACCCCGCATTGATGATTTATTTGTTCAATTGACTGGATCAAAAGTGTTCTCAAAGATTGATCTGCGATCGGGATACCACCAGCTGCAGGTGAAAGATTTTGATACAGCAAAGACAGTTTTAGAATCAGATACAACCACTATGTGTTTTTAGTGATGTCATCTGGATTAACAAATGCACTCTTAATCTTTATGGACTTAATGCAGCATATTTTGATACCCTACCTTGACAAATTTGTCATCATCTTCATAGATGATATTCTAATATACTCTAAGATGAAGAAGGAACATGAATGTCATCTTATGGCAATATTGGAAGAGCTGCAAAGCCACCAGTTGTATGCCAAGTACTCAAAGTGTGAGTTTTGGCTTGATTATGTCACCTTCTTAGGCCACGTAGTGGATGCACAATGGATCATAGTAGATCAGAACAAGGTCAGCGGCACCCAAGAATGGGTGCAACCTAAGTTAATGACAGAAATCATAAGCTTATGGGTTTGGCCAGTTATTATAAAAGATTCATGAAAGGCTTTTCTCAAATAGCCTCTCCACTCACCAAACTCACCTAGAAGGCTGTACCATTCGAATAGTCACCAGCTTGTGAAGAAGCATTCCAAGTATTAAAGGATGTGCTTACCTCCACCCTCATTCTAGTTCTTCCTAAAAAATGAGTGAACTATCAAGTCTACATCGATGCCTCTGGCATAGGCTTGGGAGACGTATTAATACAGGAAGGAAAGGTTATAGCTTACGCTTCCCGACAACTAAAGACACACGACAGGAACTATGCTATCCACGAGATTGAATTAGTTGCTGTAGTGTTTTCCCTAAAGATATGTCGTTACTACCTATATGGAATTCAATGCTCTATATTCACAGATCACCAGAGTCTAAAATATATATTTACCCAGAGGAAGTTGAATTGCAGGCAGAGAAGGTGGTTGGAATTGATCAGCGACTACGATCTCGATATCCAATATCATTCCATAAAGGTAAATGTTGTGGTTGATGCTCTGAGCCATCATGCTACCCTTAATGTCATTATCTCTAAAAGACCACTAGAATAAGAGTTTCATAAAATAAATATCAAATTAGTGCACGGTGACCTATTGAGTGAAATAATCTCAATGAGTAATGTGGAGCCCACTTTCCACAAAGATGTATCCATTTCCCAGACCAAAGATGAAGAGTATCTGAATTTTAAACAAGAAATCGAGAGTGGTCATCATATTGATCTTCATTTTCATAAGTTTGCTATCTATCAAGGGGTCATTTATGGATTCCTAAGTTCATGCATCATGAAGTGCTAATCGAAGGCCATAACTCAGGGTATCAAGTGCACCCGGGGAGTTCCAAAATGTATCAAGACCTAAAGCAATCATTTTGGTGGCCACAGTTGAAGAAAAGCATGGCATATTTTGTTGTAAAATGCCACGTGTGCTATCTAGTCAAAGTAGAACATCAGAAACTAGGTGGTTTGCTGCATCCATTGGAAATTCCAAAATGGAAGTAGTCAAGTATATCTATGGATTTCGTCATGGGACTACCTTATGCAAGATCTGGTGCCCATGCAGTTTGGGTCATCATCAACCATCTCACAAAATCAGCACACTTTATCTTGATTCCTCAGACTGACTCCATTGAAAATTTAGCAAAGATGTATATCAAAGAATAAGTCTGGCTGCATGGTATCTCGAAGACTATCATATCTGATAGAGACAGTCATTTTACTTCCAAATTTTGGCAGGCTGTGCATCAGGATTTATGCACTACATTAGCAATGAGCAAGGCTTTTCACCTACAAATAGATGGTCAAATAGAAAGAGTTAACCAGGTTCTGGAAGATCTTCTCCATCTTTGCATGTTGGATTTCTCAAGTTCTTGGGAAGGTCACATCCCTTTGGTTCAATTTGCCTATAATAACAGCTTCTAGGCAAGCATCAAGATGGCCCCGTATAAAGTCATATATGGTAGAAAGTGTTCTAATCTGATAGCATGGTCAGAAATAGGAGATGTTCAACTATATGGCTTCAAGTTAGTGGAAGAAACAAATAATAAGGTAAGACTCATCCAGCAAAAAATTAAGACAACTCAAGATAGGCAAAGTAAGTACAGCGATGCCCGTCGTCATCCTCTAGAGTTCCAAGAGGGAGACCTAGTGTATTTAAGAGTCAGTCCTAGGAAGGGTATCTACCATTTTGGAGTTTCTGGAAAACTCAGCTCGATATATGTTAGACCTTTTAAGATCTTAAAGTGAATTGAGTCAGTAGCATACAAGTTAGAGCTGCCTGAAGACTTTATTATTTTGCACAATATATTGCATGTTTCTTCTCTCTGAAAGTGCCTAAGAGAACCTCACCACCTAGTCTCTATTCCTCCGATAGAGATCTAACCAAATTTATCATTCATTGAAGAACTTGTAATAATTATGGGGAGAGATCAAAAGAATCTAAGAAACTGTTTCATCCCAATGGCTAAAGTACAATGGAAGAACTGCCTATCTATTGAAGCCACTTGGGAGAAATAATTAGATATGCAAGCCAAGTATCCTAGACTATTTGAGAATCCAAGTATTTTCCTTAATTCCTTATCATTCAAATCATCTTTCTTTTATCCTGCCTTATTTCTTTCCACTTGAGTGATATCGAGGACAACATCATTCTTAAGTGGGGAGCCTGTAACAACCCAAGTTGTTACCCAAGCTAATTAGGACTAATCCAAACCTTAATCTCAATCTTAGTGCTCTAATTAAGTTATTAGGAGTTTACCACCAAGATCTAGTCCAAATCAGGGGTCAATTAGATCAAACCCTAATTTTGGGAAATCTAGGAACCCTAGAATTTGACCTATTTAAATAGATCTCAAACTGAAAATTGGACTTCGCCATTGCGCTCATTACCCTCAAATTAGCTAGAGGTGATGTTTTTGTGATAATTGGAAGCCATCGAAAATCCGTCAAATATTTTAATAATATTTAAATACCCCAAAAATTAAGAAATTAAAATACTTGTCGAATCAAAAATCTAACCTCGTCATTGCGTTCCTCACCCATTAATTAGCTAAGAGTGAGTATTTTGAAATTTTAAAATTTATTTAATAATTAAATTTTATTTAGTAAAAATCAACATTTAATTCATTAAATTAATCTAATGATTATTTAATTAAATAAATAAACCGCGGCACTGTTATCTACTCAATGTCGTCCGCCTTAAGTTGCCCGTGCCATTTGATCCTCCGTCTGATCGAAGATCATACGGTCCCGGCATTTCATCCCCCTCTACCCCGTCGCCCGCGTATCGAGCGAGGACACATGGCGTTCTACCACAGTGCTCGCCAACCAAGGCCTCCCCGCACTTAGTAGGATTTGTCTGAAGGTCCGTATGGACTCTCCCAACTCCCCCCCCCCCTCGTTTGGTGCATTGAAGCTTGATCCATCCTTCTAACCCTAGTGAACCAGAGCCATCATTCCTCAAGGTACTCCTAATCCCATTATCCTATACACAAATGCTTAGAATTCATTTTGCATTGTTATAAGTTAGGTTTTTGACCCTATAAAATTACATAATTACCCCTAAAAATTGAAACACTCATAACTTAACCAATAGACCTCATAATATAGTATTCTTGAACTCTATGGAATCCTTAAATAGAAAGCAACAATAAACTGAACAAATTTTTAGATTTCATTATATGAAAATTTCTAAATTGCCCCTTAGTTCAAATTCCCTAGTTTGGACCTATAGGAGCCATTGTTTATCCAAATTGAGTGTACTCATTATCTATTTTCATATTAGGCAGTAAGGAATTATTTAGAAGCAAGAAAATTTAATTTGGAGCCTTAAATCAAAAAAATAGTTGTTTGGACCCTTAAGTAGGGGCAAAATGGTCATTTTGCCCAAAATTTAAGTTGAGTGCCTTAGAACCTTAAAATATCTTTTAAATCATTAAAATCAATAATAAAACTGATTTAGACTTAATTTAAGTCTTAAAATCTCATAATTTGAATAATTTGATAAAAGTCCAAATCTAAGTCTTGAAAATCCCTAAGTATTGAGATTATTCCTTACTTAACTAAAATGTACCCTTAACCTTCCCTAAATAAGTAAAATAGCAAAGAAAATTGACTTTCCATAGTTTCTTATAAATTCTCTAAGTAATCTAATTTGGACTCTACACCTCACATTAGGACCTTTTTCTAAGTTTATGAATAGATCCTAGGTTAGAATTCATTTGTTAGATAAGGTGGGTTATCCAATAAATAAAACCTTAGTTTTATAGTTTTCTAGATTTTATAACTTAACTCAAATTATTTTATCTTTCAATTATAGAATAAGATTAGGAGAATCTTTCTATTAGGGATGATTATGCTTAATAGATTTTAGCCTTAATCTTAGTTCACTTTTAGACTTAAAAACCTTAGATCTTATGTTTAACCCTTGGATTATGTGCTTAACTCCAACTCGTGGTGTTAAAATCATAATCCCTAGTTTAGTAGATCTTGAGCAGATCTTAGTATAGAACATCTAAACTCATCAAATAGGTCATGTTGATTTCTTATTTAACTTATATAATCGATATTTATTTAATCATATTATGACCTAGCTAGTCCTAATATTTTGTAACTTATAAGGCTATGCTTTGAAGTTGTATGACTTGAAATAGTTTGAATGATTAATTAGATAATAATAGTATCACCATGTGTATAAGAATCCCTTTCTTACTACTTGATTATTTGTGCTACACATTTCTTGTATTTTGTGCTTATTTCGTTGAGCATGTCATTTAAGAGAATTTTGTGCATGAAATGAAAACTTAGAATAAGTAAGACAACAGTTTCCTTAGGATAAGTTATGTTTTAGTAGGTTCTGCTGCACATTTATCCTAGTGGATAGGGATAATGAATAATAAGGTTGATTAACATTACTCATTGAGGAGTATGTGCTAAGCTTGGAACATGTATCGACTTACAGATGTGCTTGACTCCTCAGCTACTTTTGGATGTGTCCACTAAAGCAAAAGTAAAACAATTAAAATTTACTACATTTGTATTTACTGTCTCCTTAGTTCTGTTGTACTGTTATGCTTCCCTAGCCCAGAAAGGCTTTGGGAATTATGCTAGGCTCAATTGGCCAATTTTCTAATATGGCAGTTTTACATACTTATTTTCTATTTTAGTTTACTGCTTACTATTTTAATGATGCATGTTATTTCAGTTAGCATTCCTTTACCTGCTTACTTGTATATTATAGGATGCTAGACTTTGATGTTGTTTATTATATATGTATCACGATTATATTAGTTACTTTAATCAGCATATGTTATATGATCATCAACATATTTAGGATTAAACTTTTCTTTCAGTACTCTTACTTACTATATTATACATATATGCCTATCCTAGCTTAGTTTACTTTGAGGTGTGTCTTTTTCTCTCAAATTTTGTTTAATTATAAATGTTGTATTTATAACTTATCCTTCTCCTTGTATGCTCACTGCTCCTATGCTAGTTAGGATTTTTGTTTTGTTTAAGTAAAATGGTGGCATTAATAATATATAAAAAATATTCAGCCTAAAATGTACTTAAGCAATTGTCTATTTTTTTTGTTGGTTGGGGCCCTAACATTGTGAAACTGATAATGTTAGAATCTGATAAATTTGAGGAGCTTGGTGCTAAAGAGGAGCCATATCCAGTGGAGCTATATCTTGAGGAGGAGCATCAGGAAGGAGTTAAAGCTGTTAATATATCCAAATTTTATAGAAAAAATGTAGTGATTAAACATTCAAATTATCATATGTATCCATATACTTTCAGTGGAAATTATACTTTTGCAAGAAAAATGAAGAAAATGGGAAGCATGAGCTAAATCACTAAATTTTGGGTAAAAACTACCACAGTGCGCCATGGTGGTTCATCAAAATTCCTCACTTGGAAGGATATCTCAAGACCTGGAAGGATGACCGCCGCAGTGCGCCACTGCGGGCCGCATCATCATTTCTTGGAAGAAAAATTAAAACCTTATGCGAAATAAATTGAACAGTGCTAATCTGCTTTCTTGTAAACTAAACTGCTGCAGCGCACCACAGCACGCTATGCCCCATAAGGATTTACACTAACCTGAAACAAAATTGTTGCAGCTCATCGCAGTGCGCCACAGTGCGCCCCGGCGACATATTTAATTAATCATTAAGAACTTTATATGAACTAATTAAACAGTCACTATTCCGCGTTCACAAAATTTTACCATCGTAGCATGTCACAGCATGTCACGGCAGCATTTCTGATTATTTATGCAAACTATATAAGATTTAATGAAACAGTTGCTATTCCACCTTTTCGAAAATTTTAACGTCGTAGCACGCCATAGCAGATCTGTGGCGACCTCAATGAAACCATCAAAATATACAGCTGAACAATATTTGAACTTCGGTTACTGCAGCACGCCACGGCGGAACAGTGTTTGGATCAAGACCGCTACAGCGTGCTGTAGCACGCCGCTGCGCCAGGTACAAAAAATTCCAGAATCATCATTAAATGCAGCATAGGAAATGTGACAAAATAAAATCTTTGATTTTTCCTAGCCTCTTGAAATCAGAACAAACGTTAAAGCTGGGGAAGTCAAGGAGATTTGGCATAATAAATTAAAGGGTTTGCATTAAAATATAATAATACGAAAAGGCATATGTCATTAATACTTAGGGTTGAAAAAGTTCCCTATTTAAAGGCAAAATTTAGGCTTAAGAATGGTTTCACTTTTTGATATTCAAAAGACCAAAAGAAAGGGCTGTAGCAAGGGGAAAAGGAGTACTCTCCAAGAGGCCAACAGCAATTCGTGAAGAAAAAAGAGAAGTAGACAGCAAGAGAAAAAAGGAGAAATCAAGGAGAAGTGCAAGAATAAGTTCAAGAGAACCCTAGAAAACTTCTAGGTGCTTCTGAGTATTTTTTTCCTAAACTCCCTTTTGATTATTTTCTATTGTAAACCGATGTTAAGGTTTACTTCCTTTGGCATGTATGCTCATATTTATTCTTTAATGGAAAGCAAAATCCTCTTGGAGATGGTTGGGATTTAGTTATGGGAAAATATAAGGATATTATGGTGTTGTAATGGAAATGTTTTAATGAATAAAAATGATTTCAATGTGAATCATCTATAATTATTAATGTAAATGGAATACTTGGATGCACTCTTATCAATTTATTTTGCTAAAACTAAAACCTAAATGAAGTATTAATTAAAGAACTTAAGTTCTGAGCTCATCAATTGGAATATAAAAAGGGAGGGAAGTGCAAGTAGAGCTGAGATCTATGTGACAAGTTCTCAAAGCTCACTTGCACCCTTTTCCTTAAGAGCTCTACCAAGAGAATTGATGCTTGTGAACCAAGTTTCCATCAACTCATGCTCTACGGCTCAGCAAAGTAGAAGGGATGAGAGGACGTTAGGAACCCAATGGATAATGTGACATAGTCCATTGGATCCAATGCATCCTCTCATCTAGATAAACTGCATGTGTAAGTGCATGACGCATTGTTGATGGAAATCATGTTTGTGAGATCCAACAAGTAAAAGAAGATATTTGGTAATCTAGACATAGGAAATCAAAGGTAAATCAAACCACGATCTCATAAAGGTTTAAGCACCGAGGTAGAACCCCAAAGGGAGTTCTACTTGTAGCACTTAATATGAACATGTTATAATTGGAGAATTACTCTAATTCTAACAGTGATCACATGATTTAGTTAGGTATAAATAAATCAATTTATACATTAAACAAAGAAGTGACAACACCAAATCCTTATAAGTACTACCATGAAACCCTAACTCTCTCTCTTTGAACAAATTGTATCTTAACTTAAAGTCATTTGCATTGATAATTTATGAACCAAATAAAAACCAAAACTCAAACTTCTAAACATTATTGAAAGAAGATATAACTTAGTATCAAAATCACCATTCCCAGAGGATGATAAATCTTGGAATTAACTTCCACTTATTACTTCAGACCACGTACACTTGCGTGTAAGCGTAGACGTATATTTTCCGTCTGTCAAGTTTTTGGCGCCGTTGCCGGGGAACGGTTTTGTTTTGTATTAAGTACAATCTTTAAGTAAATTGTGATTTAGACTCTTTGCTTAATTATTATATATATTTTTATTTTCTGTAATTATATCACATTGTGCTAACTTTAGTGTAAATTTAGATTTGCTTTGGTTCTTATTTGTAGCTAGAAAATTAGAAAATTCCCAAAAAAAAGTTTGTGTTGAAATATATTGCTTACTTCTATTTGCTGAAATATTATCTACTGAATTATATTGCTGAATTTAATGGATGTGACTTGTTCTTACTAGCTATAATCTTTAAATTGCATGAGTAGGAGAAACCTTTTTGAAATATTTTGTGATCCTGAAATAGATAGAACCTATCTTAGAGCTAGAAGAGAACAAGTAATCTTAAACCAACAACAAGCACACATGGAAGATTTAGAGATCAATCCCATAGAGTAAGTAGTAAACACTAGAAGAAGACATCTTAGAGAATATGCACTTCCATCCTCCAAAATGCTATAGTTAGGCCCCCAATTCAGGCAAATAAATTTGAAATCAAACCATCAACTTTAAATATGATCCAAAATAACCAATTCAGTGGTCTAGCATCAGATGACCTTAATGCGCACATTTCAAATTTTTTGGAATATGCGACACTCTTAGATTCGATGGAGTATCTGATGATGCCCTTAGGTTAAGATTGTTCCCATTTTCACTGAGAGATAGAGCAAAAGTTTTGCTCAGCTCTCTTTCTAGTGAGTCTATTAGAACTTGGGATAACTTGGCTAGGAAATTCCTAGCCAAATATTTCCCACCTGCTAAGACTATCAGGCTGAGAAATGAGATTTCAAATTTCTCTCAGCAAAATGAAGAAAACTTGTATGATGGCTGGGAATGCGTTAAGGACTGCTTAAGGCATTGCCCGCATCATGGGTTCCCCTTGTGAATGCAAGTGCAAATTTTTTATAACAAATTGAATGCACCTATAAGGACACTTATTGATGCACAAGGGATCTTTAAGTAGTAAGACTCTAGAGGAGGCATTTGATCTCCTTGAGGAAATGGCAAATAATATGTATCAATGGCCGACTAAGCGGCTAACTCTCAATAAAATGAAGGTAAATAACTGAGACAAATCAATTGGCCTCCCTTCAAATGGAAGTTGAATTACTAACAAATAAAAATTGAGAGCTTGAATGTGAGCATCGTTCAAGAAATGAACTGTGAGTTTTGTGGAGGGAACCTTAACAGCAAGTGTTGTAATTTGAACAACCCCTTCACTCCTTCACAAACTGAACAAGTAAGCTTCATAAGAAATAGCAATAATAATAATAACTCCCACAACAACCCCTACTCAAATACATACAATCCAGGGTGGAGAAACCATCCCAACTTCTCCTAGAGTGAGGGAAATTCACAAGGAAATTACAACTCTCAACCACAAAATAGGCCAACCCAAAATTTCAATAATTCTTATAAGTGCACTCAAAATAGTAAGCAAGAACCCGTGTTAGAAGAATCATTTTGGGCTTTTAAAACTGAAACCATGCAATTTATGAAAAGGACCGAGATGACCATGAATCAGCATGAAACCTCAATTCTTGAATTGAGGTGTTTCTTAGGAATATTGAAGTCCAATTAGGACAAATTTCCAAACAGCTGTCTACTCGGCAGTAGGGAACTTTGCCCATCTCGACTGAAATTAACCCAAGAGAAACTGTGAGTGTCATTCATTCAAATGAAACTGAAAGAGACTGCCCTAATGTTAAAACTAAAGAAAGTAGATCAAGATAAGGGTTAAAAAGTAAACTGGGAAGCAAACCAATTGAAAGACTAGTGGCAGAAAAAAAAAGGAGGATCCTAGAAGGTTGAATATCCCGTGTGTGATTGGGGGTGAGGTTCTTCTAAATCCTTCATGTGATCTTGGAGCATCGATCAATATCATGCCTCACCATGTATACAAGGAATTTAATTTGGGAGGGATGGAGACTACCTCAATGACCTTAGGATTTGCAAACCTTAATTCAAGAACTCCTTTAGAAATAGTTAAAAATGTACCTGTTGGTCTAGGAAAGTTTTCCATTCCCGCTGATTTTACTATTTGCAAATGGGATACGTGAAATGAAAATTCCACTATCATATTTGGGCGACCTTTCCTAGCTAGCACCAATGCCATAATCGATGTAGTCAAGGGTATAATGAGCATAAAGGTAAAGTGTGAGGCTACTGCCATCGATCTAAAACCCACCCTATTTAAAAAGAAAATGATTGAATTTACTTGGAAAAGGAATTTGAGTGAAGAAGACATGTGCAAGGTGCTGCATCTTAAGAGCCTGGTCTTGAATGGAAAAATTGCTGAGAATGGTACGAGCTCCCCATCTTGAGGGGAGGCTAAGGAAAAAGCAATTAAAAGAAAGATAAATACTAGGAGCAGAAAGACGAAAATTAAAGGAATTCCCAATAAAAATACTAAGTATATGGAAGATGGGAAGGAGATTTGTGATTTTATGAGTTGGAGCACAGCAAATGCTCACTCTTAAACTGCAAAAGTGTGGGAAAGAAAACCCCCAATTAAGGAAGCCACTTAGAATGATCATCAATGTGTCTGGCTGACCAATTGACGACATTAAACCAAGCGCTTTTTGGAAGGCAACCCAAAATTCTGTTTTGTTAGAATTAGCACTTAAGAGTAGTTCTAAATTAATAAACAACCAAAAAACTTTAAATGTGGAAAACAATTATGAACTAAATTAAAATTATGGAAAAATATCTGCTCAGAAGCCACCGCAGCGCGCTACTGCAGATTTTTCCACCGTAGCGCGCTACATCAAATTTTTCCACAGTAGCATGCTACAGTGGATTTTTCGCCACAGCGCGCTACAACGCATTTAACCGCCATAGTGCGCTATAGCAAAAATTGTCTCTATCGCGCGCTATAGAGAATGAATCACAGCACAAAATGACTAGGGCGCCACAGTGTGCCGTAGCACGCTGCAATGCGCCGCAGCAAAATGTGCCCAGCTGTAGCCATGATTTACTACCTTAGATTCCCAAGGCAGTCAAAGATGCTACATCACGCCTTGGGACCTTAAATCTGAATTTAATGTGCTTCAAAAGCTGTGTTTTTCCATTTTTTTGACCAAAAAGTTAATCACACTTGTGGCGTTATTTAAGATTAAGTTGACCATGAATTAAAATGCAATAAGTGTGACTAATCCAAATAACCAAAAAAATTATTTCTTCCTATTGCTATAAAAAGCTGTTAGAAGGGAGTATAAGGCTACACCACCTTGAAAACTCAAGCACCTCAGCTCTCAACTCTTCCAACTGTTATCAATCCATCATTTCTCTCAATCCCTTCATTCTAAGCATTAAGAGAGAAATGTCTTCGGGGAAGAAATCCACAACGAGCAAGGGAACTTCTGCCCCACAACTAGTGAGGCTTTCAATAAGAAAAGATTTTCATTGGTTGAAGCAGAACAACACTTCAACCAGGTAATAATCAAAAGACAATTAATCCCAGAACTGGGATTTGGGCTCCCATACCCTGTGAACCCTGATCCAGTCTTGAATAGGGGATGGGATCACTTGGTAAGTCCCACAAGCCCAACCTACCTCTCCATTGTGCAAGAGTTTTATGACAACGCAATCAATGTGATTGGGCATAAAATTTTATGATGGGGAGGAATATGGAGTTTGGGAGCAGGGACATAGAAAGATTCTATATCTTAAAAGAGGTGCAAGACTGCTCCTACCTCCAACTGTTAAGTTCCCAATATGACCCAATAGCAATTGCGAGCGAGATCATCCATACTGATGCGGGATAGAGAGGAAACCTGTCAAACATTCCTCAAGCACTCCTAACAGAGTCGAACAATGCTTGGCATGTGTTCGTCTTTGTGCATTACAAAGAGATGGAGATATCTAAGTGAGGTGACCCAGTCACGGGCGCTGCTCCTTTGTGCATTGTAAAGAGATGGAGATATTCATATCTCCAGCATTATAAGGGAGCAACTATGGAACGCCCTGACCAGGCCATATGCCGCTCTTGCTTTTGGGTCACTCATTTCAGGTATCTATGAGAGTCAAGGGGTAAAGATCCCCTCTTCCGACGTCACTATTCCGCCCCGTGCTCCTCTAGAACTGACAAATCTGAGCGCCCATACCCAAGAGGGGGTGCGAGCTAAGAAGAGGAGGGGAAAAGAAGACGAAGCTTCAACTTCCACTGGCTGGACCATGGCGAACAAATTGATGACGCGAATGTGCGCGCATCAACGAGACTTGGGAATCTCCCTAGCATGCGACATGCATTTCATCAAGGGAGAAGTTGCCAAGCAGCGTGAGTTCTAAATGGAATTCCACGACTCTCTCGGAACCATGTTCCAAGAGTGGTGCTTACGTGGAGGACCGAACGGGTCTAGGCTACCACACCCTCCTGTGGAGACCCCTACCAGGATAATGACTGGCCAGCAGATTACACTTACCAGGATATGAACGAGGAAGATGAAAATAATGATTAATAAGGTTGTATTCTTTTATCTTACTATTTTTTGTTTTCTATTTTTGTTTTTATTCTATTTTTAATTCAATAAAGTAAATTTCGGATCATTGGCACTCTTATCATTGCTATAATTATGTTTAAAAGTTAAAATTTTCTAAACCTGATTAGTTCCTGGACTCAATACTGAACTCAAATGTGAAATAATAAAGACACTAATATGCTTGAAATCAAGGTGATAAATCAATATTTCAAATCACACGCCTCTTGATTAAGTTCAAGGCTCTAGGGAGATTTAGTTTTCAACAAACTGAAATGGACATGTGCAGTTTAAGTTTGGGGGTGAGGAAACTTAAGGAATTAAAACTAAGATGGCAAAGTGTAAGTAAATAAATGAGTGTGCTAGGCTCTTATAGGACTTAATGATCACAAGAAACTAAATTAAGGGATGAAGAAAAATATTTCTCCCCTAAGCTGAATTCAAAAAAAAAATAGGAATGATGAAAAATATATCTCCCATATTTTAAACATTGATAACTTAAGATAAAGAAAAATGTCTCTCCTAAAAGTAGAAAAATGTTCCTTGTGAATCATGAGAAGGGGCACACATGGCACAACACTATAGTCACTCACCAAATGCTTGAACAAAGTTTAAATTTCCTAGAGTAATTACCCCCATAATGAAGACAAGAACATTTGAGATTGGAACTAGATTGTAACTAAAATTTAGAGCTTGATTGAGGAAGATAGTAGAGGTTGGAAATCTGAAGTCACCTTAACCTAGAGCAGCACTTACTAACTAAAATATTTCACATTGACATCCCATATTGAATCCATTGGCTGAGAAATTCAAAAAATTACTTGTGAGCTTACTCGAGGACGAGCAAGAATTTAAGTATGGGAGTGTGATATCTCCAAAATTTATAACAAAAATGTTGTGATTAAACATTCAAATCATCATATATATCCATATACTTTGAGCAGAAATTATACCTTTGTAGGAAAAATGAAGAAAATGGGAAGCATGAGCTGAAACGCTAAATTCTGGGTAAGAACCGCCACAGTGCGCCATGGAGGTTCATCAAAATTCTTCACCTGGAAGGATATCTCAAGACCTGGAAGGAAGACCGCCGCAGTACTACACAGCGCGCCACAGCAGGCCGCAGCATCATTTCTCGGAAGAAAATTAGAACCTTATGTGAAATAAATTGAACAGTGCCAATCCGCTTTCTCGTAAAATAAACTGCTGCATCGTGCTCCAAGCACGCCACAGTGCGTTATGCCCCATAAGGATTTACACTGACCTAGAACAAAACTACCTTAGCTCACCGCAGCGCGCCCCAACGACATATTTAATTAATCATAAGGAACTTTATGTGAACTAAATGAACAATCACTATTTCGCATTCACAAAAGTTTACCGCCGCAGCACGTCATAGTGGCATTTCTGATTGTTTATGCAAACTATATATGATTTATTGAAATAATTACTATTCCACCTTTTCAAAAATTTAGCCACCATAGCGCGCCTTCAGTGCGCCATAGCGGATTGGTGGCGACCTAAAGGAAACCATCAAAATATACAACGAAGCAGTATTTGAACTTCAGCTGCTGCAGCGCACCGCGGTGGAACAATGTTTGGATCAAGACCACTACAGCGCGCCACAGCGCGCTGTAGCACGCCGTGGCACCAGGTACAGAAAATTCCAAAATCATCATTAGATGAAACATGGTAAAGGTCACAAAATAAAATCTTTGAATTTTCCTAGTCTCTTGAAACCAGAATAAACATTAAAGCTGGGGAAGTCAAAGAGATTTGGCAGAATAAATTAAAGGGTTTGCATTAAAACAGAAGAATACGAAGAGGCATATGTCATTAATACTTGGGGCTAAAAAAGTCCCCTATTTAAAGGCAAATTTTAGGCTTAAGTATGGTTCCAATTTCTAAAATTCAAAAGACCAAAAGAAAGGGCTGCAGCAAGGGAAAAAGGAGGAGAATTCTCCAAGAGGCCAACAGCAATCCGTGAAGAAAGAAGAGAAGTAGACATCAAGGGAACTGAGGAGAAATCAAGGAGAAGTGCAGGAAGAAGTTCAAGAGAACCCAAGAAAACCTCTTGGTGCTTCGGAGTATTTTTTTCCTAAACACTTTTTTGATTATTTTCTATTGTAAATCGATGTCAAGGCTTACTTTCTTTGGCATGTATGCTCATATTTATTCTTTAATGGAGAGCTAAATCTTCTTGGAGAGGGTTGGGATGTAGTTGTGGGAAGATATAAGGATATTTTGGTGTTGTAATAGAAAAGATTTAATGAACAAAAATAATTTCTATGTGAACTATCAATATTTATTAATGTGAATGGAATGCCTGGATGAACTCTTATCAATTTATTTTGCTAAAACTAAAATTGAAATGAAATATTAATTAAAGAACTTAAGTTTTGAGCTCATCAATTGGATTAGAGAAAGGGAGGGTAGTGCAAGTAGAGCTGAGATCTATGTGACAAGTTCTCAAAGCTCACTTACACTATTTTTCTTAAGAGCTCTACCAAGAGAATTGATGCTTATGAACCAAGTTTCCATCAGCTCTTGCTCTGCAGCTCAGCAAAGTAGAAGGGATGAGATAACATTATGAACCCAATTGATGATGTGACATAGTCCATTGGATCCAATGCAGCCTCTCATCTAGCTAAACCGCATGTGTAAGTGCATGACGCATTGTCGATGGAAATCATGTTTGTGAGATCCAACAAGTAAAAGAAGATATTTGGTAACCTATACGTAAGAAATCAAAGGTAAATCAAACCACGATCTCATAAATGTTTAAGCACTGAGGTAGATACCCAAAGGGAGTTCTCCTTGTAGCACTAAATCTGAACCTGTTATAATTGGAGGATTTCTCCAATTCTAACAGTGATCATATAATTTAGTTAGGCATAAATAAATCAATTTATACATTAAACAAAGAAGCGATAACACCAAATCTTTACAAGTACTACAATGAAACCCTATCTCTCTCTCTTTGAACAAATTGTATCTTATCTTAAAGTCATTTGCATTGATAATTCATTAACCAAATTAAAACCAAAACTCAAACTTCTAAACATTATTGAAAGAAGATATAACTTAATATCAAAACCATAATTCTCATAGGACAATAAATATTGGAATTAACTTCCACTTATTACTTCAAACCGCGTACACTTGCATGTAAGCGCATGCGTGTATTTTTCGTCTATCAGCTATCTAGTTTTTACCATTTTTGTGAGGATGAGTGTTTTCCTTTCAGTTCATTTAAACTTAATTATTGTTGTAATAATACACGTGCTATTTGACTGTGTATTTTTTTTGCTATACTATTTATTCTGAGTTGCTTGATGTATTTTCCTTACTTATATGCATTGTGGAAAAATTAGATGTATTCATACCTTACTTTGCTTATGCACTCTGATTCTATATTTGCTTAGTGATTGATTATATAGCATGTATACATTGGCTTATCTCTTCCTTACTAGTGGATTATGGTTTACACCTAATCCAATGTTAAGTGAGAGATTTGCCAAAGTGGCACACCACCTCTTAGCTTAATCTTGTGGATTAAGGGATGGGGCGCCACACTTGATGTCACCCCATTTGTTCCACAAAGGTTTTCACATCACATCAAGGTCTTACAGATGAAGACCACATTGGTGATGATGAAGAACGAATTGATATATTGATGGTGAGGCTCCAATTTAGGAGTCGATTGCTAGCAATAGACCCAGAAGGAATGCAACTCAATAGCCAGCTTGGCTCAGAGACTATGTCATATATGCATTGTCCGTATTGGAGGATGAGATTCCCTCTCATTGCAAAAAAGCGGTGATGAGCTCAGAAGAAAATTTATGGAAACATGCCATGGATGAAGAGATGGAGTCTCTTCAGAAAAATAAGGCATGGAGGTTGGAGAAACTCCCTTCATGAAGAAAGGCTATTAAGTGCAAGTGGATGTATGTGAAAAAAGAAGGATCCTCAGAAACTGATGTACACTACAAAGCAAGATTAGTAGCAAAGGGCTTTACTCAGAAATAAAGGATCGACTATGATGAAGTGTTATCCTCAATTGTTAAACACTCATTAATCCACGTACTCTTAGCTTTGGTGGCATTGTTTGATTTGCTGCTTGAGTAGCTTGATGTTAAAATAACGTTCTTGCATAGAGAACTAGAGAAAGAGATCTTTATTGGCGCAGTTCTCAGGGTACAGTGAACTAAGAAAATGAGACAATATGCAAACTGGACAAGTCTCTTTATGGGCTAACGTAATCACCAAGACAATGATACAAAAATTTGATTAGTTCATGCAAAAGTAGAAATACCAAAGAAGCTAATTTATAAAATACGGAGTACCAAAGAAGCCAATTTGCAAAAGGAGGAGTACCAAAGAATTCAGTTTGATCCTAATATATTGTTTGAATGAAATAAAATCACAAATATATAATATTGTTTGAATGAAATTAATTTCTCAATATATTGTTTGATTACAAAAAATCTTTACAAAAAGAGAAACAATGATAAAATAGAGAAATTAATTCAACTCTTTTCTTATAAGTCAATTATAATCCCAATATATTGTTTGAATGAAATTAAATTACAAATATATAATACTTTTCTATTAAAAAAAATAAAAGAGAACAACAAACAAATGGGATAGATAAATATAAAAGAGTTTGTATCCAAACATATCCTTTTATTATGTGAAATGCACAATAAATTGGATGCCTGTAAATGCTTTGGTTTGTAAATTTTTGTTCGAGTATAGTTAGCTATATTGACTATAAACGTAGCAAGTCTTGATACTATCAATTTAATTCCAATCCATTTAAGAAATTATTAAGCCTTCTATGGATTAAATTAGGGTCACCTTTAGCTGATTTCTTAGATGATTTTATTCGAAAAGAGCCCATATCAGAATCGATTTGGCGACCCGATTCAAACCCGACACATTAACAGGCCTAATATTCTGTCTACGCAAATATGCATTTTTGGTATTGCTAAAATAATAATCTAACAAAAAGTATCAACGAAATAAGAAGAAATAAATTAGAAGCATTCTACATAAAAATTTCTCAAAAGAAAATTATTAATTAGCAAATACTAAAGAAAAACTTGGTAGGAAGAATATTCTTTTCACAAATTTTGCCTTGTTCAATAAGATTAATTTTAGGGTTTAAATTAGGAAGGGTTTTGTAACTTAAATTCATATATAATTTAAATGCAAAAGATAGAGAGAAATGATTTGCTATTGCGGTTAAATAAAATGCAAGTCCATAAATCCACAATACATTTGGCAAATCATCTCATTCATAAGATTAGCTTTATAAGATGCATGACTTTGAACATTTATTTGAGGATGTGAATAACTGAAAATCTAAATTATCCATTACTTATAGTATGTACCCTTGCGATTTCCCAAGAGTTTAGTTAGATATATTATGCTACCACATAACTAAAGATTTTGCAAAACTTAAGAGAAGGGATTTATCATCCCATTCAATTCTTTCTCACTTTAAAAGCCTAATTCCAAGTTGTTTTATATAAGAATACAAAATAAAAGTTGTATTATGTTTTTTGAGTTTAAGGTTGTATTTAGAAATATGATCAGTGGCGGATTCAAACTAAAAATTCCTTTTATAAAACACAGATCGTTGAATCATAAAATATATTTTAGTTTATATATATATGTATATATATATATATATATATTTACACACGATCAAATCCCAGTGCTCCAACCATGATTCCATCCATGTTCGCATAAATGCCCCATTCATAGTAAATAGAAATTAAATCTCGAAGATTACTGATTGTTATAATAATTATAGTTCGTTTTAAATCGTAAAGGTGTATTGATTGCATTTTTTACTTTTAGTTTGGCAATTTTGGGGTTGTGAAATTTTTTTATTATTAATATGAATTCACTTACGATTCACCTTGAGCATGCCTATTTGGCTATTTGTGATGCAGCATAAAAATAGATAAAATTATGACATAAAATTTCTACGCATACCAATGAGAGACATTAACTTTGTAATATCATGGTCAAGGGTTTGATTGTGTTACAAACTATTAGTAACTAAGATATTTTCCCATTACATTTCTTAAAATAAATTTCACTTATTATCTCATTTAGCCAACCTTTGAATTAAGAATTTGAAATAAGCATCACAATTTAAGTTATAACATTATATTATATAGTCATAAACCTTAAACATATTTATCACTGGCAACTTGTTCTAGCGCCCCTGTTCAGTGCCACCCTCAGCCGCTTCTCCACCGCCCGCAGGAATTTCCTTGATATCTAGAATCTCGACCCGACGATTGATTGTTTTTCTCATCTTTATCGCCGTTGTCTGCGGGTTGAAAGCCCCGCAGACACTCACTCTTCCTTTCTTCTTCTCTATGAAGTGGCTCTCCAACTCTAATTAACGATAAAGAAATTGTCATATAAACATTGATGAAATATAAATGTAGTTAATAGATTAAAAAAATAAGAACGCAAATTTTGCTATTGCCTTCACCTTGCATCTTGAGAAGAGTTTCTCGAATTTTGCGATAGCAGCCAGAGCAGTCGATGTTGATCTTCATAATCATATAGTAGATAGGCAGCATGAAGATCAAAATAATGCGAGCGAGGAAGGAAGAAGAAGAAAAGAGAGAAAGACTAGGAGGCCTTGAAGTCTGGAGAATAATAGTGAACTGGGGTCGCAGGAATAAATTAAAAGATTGCAGAATAACTAAGCAAAGCAAGTGGAAGATTTGAATTCCTTTAGCTAACATGTAAGCTGTAGAATCTGATGCTTGAATGGGAGGGAGGACTTGGTTAGTTGCCTGAGCAGGGATGCTTCTTCATTATTTTCTCTTTTCTTTATTATACTTTCTGACGCTTTGACATTGTACCATTGGTCTTTGAATATGAAGCATTTAAAAGTTTCATTTAGATGCCATTTGCTTTGTGCTTTGGGTATGGAGAACTTTTCCAGATTTTTTTTTTAATGGAATTGAAGTATATCATTTCTTTTAAAAAATATATAAGAGAACATACTAATAAAAACATCAGCAAGAGTTTGTACAAGTGTGCTCTTCCATTTCATACAATTATTTGACTTGATGTAAATGCATTGGTATATTTCCATATCAAGCATATGGTTATATAGCTATAGTACTAAATAAATCCATTTAAGAAATTACAAAATGATTTTAACTTGCTAAACCAATTCATTAACAACGCACTATTTACTATTTAGGGTCGAATTCAAATTTAAAAACATATCCTGATATATATATATATATATATATATATATATATATATATATATATATATACATATATATATATATATAAACATGATATAATCAAAACATACATCTTTCTATAAAAATTATTAAGCTTTCTACAGATCGAATCAGCATCACTCAGCCAATCAAACGATTCAACAAGAGCCGGACCAAATCCAGTCAACAAAGACCTGATCCGAACCCAACAATTTAACAAGCCTAGACAGAAATATACCAAGAAGGTCAAATAAAAATATCAAGGAATTCAGCAAATACTAAAAAAAAATTGTTGCAAAAGACAACTTGCTGCACAAAGATTCCTCAAGAAATAGATAAATACTACAATGTATAGCAGAAGACAACTTGCTGTAGATGCTGCACGCTTCAGCTGCTTTCAAAATAGCAGCACTAAGAAAATAAATAATTGGCAGGAAATGTTACAACAAAGATTACCTTTGTCAGTTCGTTCCAATTACAGCGCAAATTCTACACTAAAGATTATACATACAAAGCATTGTACAACAAACTGCATTAACCCCTCCTTCCTCCACACTCTCAAGCTGTCTCCAAGCCCTAAGTCAAAGGGGGGGGAGGGGGGCATACACTCCAAGATATGCATGCAGTCATAAAAAACTAGAAAAGCTATTAATAAAGAACCAAGTGAGGAAACAAAACTGCCTAACAACTGTAAAGCCTATCTACTATATACATTCTTCAGTAACAGGCGAGAAACCTGCTCTGTCACCTGGTCATTACCATGTTTGAGCAAAGAGGCATCGAAGACCCAAACAAGGTCTCCCGACTTCCGCCCTTGCAGTTCTCTCGCTCCAGGCCTTTCAATGATTTAGGTATCGGGAACGCATTCCGATCTTTAGCCCTATCCAATTCTCCGCCGCCCCTGCGACCAGTGCTCGCCACCCTTCTTTTGCTTCCGAAAATCTGCGCCGAAAATAACCTCCCGCTCGTTCTTTTCCTTGAAGAGCTCCACTTCAAGCCATCTGGGATGTAACCGTTGAAAAGGTCTGGAAATGGTGAGTTCTGAACAGGAGGTGACCCGCAGGCTGTTACAGCATGCAAAGGATCTCCTTTCTCTTGAATTAGCACAGACTCTGTTTGTGCATCAGATGGGGAACCTTGGAAAGTAATGCAGTCGCTGCACTTTTCCCGGTCTAGTTCTGAGAGTAAGAGGTCAGCGATATCTGGCCTTTCCTTCAGCTGGTTCCACTTATTGTCGACCCACTCATGAGAGGGCCTCAAGTTCACTGGGGAAAAAATGGACGCTCGTTGCTCACCTGCAAAAATTTAAAGAGAATTGAATATGAAAACATAAAATACAATCCAAAGCTCCTAAATTAAATCTCTCCTGATTCTATCTTGGTTGAAAAATTTTAATAAAAACTTGAACACGGTATACAACAGCCTACCTGGAAAATATACATGAATCTTCCCTTCACTTCCATTGTTGATAACAATCCCTTCCCACCACCCATCATGCCACCATGCATCCACAGCTTTACCTACTTCATAACAGGATGATAATTTTTCATCCTTCTTCAAAAGGCTTGGGCGAAATATCGGTCTTCCGCACATTCGAATGCCTAATTTGTCCAGAGCAGCTGTCCTCGAAGTGGAAACCCATTCCTATGCATTTATGAGACAAACTAAATACATTAGCCATGAGCATATGATTAAAACAGCACACAATTACCCAAAGAACATGGGTGTGATGCATGTATTTTTACCTCTAAATTGCCACTTCCATCCGCATCCTCAACATCTCGGTATCGAACCTTGATCTTATCGCGATGACATTTAAGAACCATACAACAAAACCAGCATCCCCTGATGCCACTGTCCTGAGAAAGAAGTTCAATTTCATGCCCAGGAGCTATCACATTTGTCGGCTTTACAAGCTCTTTCCTCATCTCGAGTGCAACAGAGGAGTCAACTCGGGCAGGCTTTTCCAATCTGTTTCCAACGCCGAAACCTTCCAAATTTCCCACATCTTTTACCGGCACTGCAACATCAATTGATCCACTAACCGAGCAGAGTTTTCTCTTGCAAATAACCCGAAAATCAGAATTAATTTTCTTGCCCTCCGGGGCAGAACCACAGCCTTTTATCTTCAGTCTTAATTTAAGATAGGAAGGATACATTGACCGGAGGAGGTCCTGAGCCCAGTATCCTTGAACTTGAGTAATATCAAATGACTTAAGGGTACAGTCATCATCTATCTGCCTGCGGCAAAGGTAAGGGTCCCAGACTCTGTGCCTGTGATGTGCCTCCTTCTGAAACTTGTCAAAATCCTCAGAACCAAGTACTGCTGCCAACCCATCTATGCATTCAACACTGAAATCTTGAAGACAAAGAGTAAAGAAAATCTCTCTGTCAATAGCATCGGGCGGCAAAACAATACTAACTTCATCAACTTTATGAAACCAGCGTACCGCAACCATATTATTGGCCCTCACATCCTCGTATAAATCTTCAACATAAGCAACAAGCCTCTTATTATCTTCCGCTAGAACGTAGATGAAATCATGAACCTAGTGGCATGATATAAAATAAAAGATTGTCAGAAAAAGCAGACATGACAACAAAAAAAAAACTGAATAAAATAACTATTATTAGAAACTATTTATCGCACGTGTACTTACAGATATTGTAATTCCATTTCTGCGAAAGGATTGGTAATGTTTCCAACGTTTTCTGCATTCCCATGAAGAACCTAGCCATGAAAATTTTTCAGATTGTCGTCCCATTTGGCATGAGGGTACCTGAAGAAGTAAAAAACATCAGCAAGGGTTTAAATGAAATGCCATCGTCAAACTTACAATATTAAAATGGATTTGTCAGAAATCAGATGGAAAAAGGGTTTCTTTGAACCTTGGAATTAGGAATACAGGCGGGTGTAGCAACTTCAACATCTGAGAATCTGTCCAACACCGGGGATAATCCATATGCGGTGGAACCTATTTAAACAGTGTATAACATTATTAGTTGCAAAACCTTATTAAACAAAAACAACATAAAATATACAAAATCTTGATAAATATATCTATCTCGCAAAAAAGTAGATAAAAAATACTGAACAAGAGGGAGAGCATAGCGATATGCATGTATCAAAAATCACAGAGAAAGTAGGTAAACATGCAAATACGACCCTGAAGCTATCACCATCTCTAAAGTACCATAGTGGTTCCAAGCTCAGCCAAGAAAGCAGCTTCTCTGCTGATGCAATGATAAAGCAAATAATACCTACCTATATTCTGTATTAGTGAGAGTTTCATATTAGGTATGCTCTTTATATCATAATTATTAATATATATATATATAACACACATACATATATATTGGCAGTAACGAGACAGGCTTAATTAAGAGCTCAATTATTAAGTTTTAACAAGAGAAGATGGTGTAATAAGAAAAAAAATAACACTGACAATTTGATATCAATAAAAAAAAAAGCAAAATAAATAAAAATTACATAAAAGGAAAAAAAAAACAAAACAAAATGTCTGGCTTTCATGAAAATTTAAGGTGGAATGAACAAAGGTGGAGGAAATGGGAAATAGTAACAGAAAGTTTTAATTAGGACTCTGTTCGCATCATGAAACTAATGAGCACTGCAAGATGCAAAATTAAAATGTAAGGAAAAATGATAAGAAAAGTCAACTTTGTTATTCTTCTATATCCCTTTTGTCCTATCAATTCTCTTGACCAGCTCTAATGTTTTTATTAATGCAATTTGATGGCAATATTGGCAATACTACTGAAGAAAAGTGGAATCTCTTTTTTATAACTTTCAATCTTACACAAACCCGTCATATTGGAAGTTATTTCCCAAGCTGTTACCTATGAAGTACAACACAGCACTGCAATATAATGTGACAAGCAGAATCATACTGACTTGGGCTTTGCATGGCAGTAGTTGGAACATTCAATTCGTTCAAGACAATGACATATGCTCTCATGAGTAAATGCAAATGGTATTATACATGAATTTCCAAAATACAGATAAATGAACAACATATACTACTATAGTTTGAGTGAATGTGCAAACACCATAGGTAAACAAATTAGGAAGTTACTTTTCACTAGTTTAATGGTTTTTCAGTGACCATTTTTATTAGAAACATAACAGCAATTAACGGCACTGCATTTTGCAATATTCAATAAGAAAATTAATATAATGTAGAACTTGGATCACTTTTGCCTGAGGCTGTCAAAAAAGACTCATTGTTTGTGAAACCAGCTGGTGCTCAGAACAAAGTTAAGCTTATCCTCAGCTAAATCATTTAAAAAAAAAGATAAGGTTGAGCATAAATTTGAACTCACACTCAAACAACACCTTTTTCAACCATGTACAATCTTAAGGGCTTGAACAAAAATTTATTAATACCAGCTAAAAATATTTGTATAAAATCTTCTTTCACTGCATATTCAACACTCCAACTTTATATTTATATATAATAATTACAAAACTAGCACCTAGCCTTAATCATTATGGAATTTCATCCACAAGCTTTTAATGAGAAAACCTAATAGAGATATTATCTTTGATTGTAATTAAGAAGATTTAGAAAATCTGCATTAATAAATGCTAAAATTTGAGTGCTCATAATGTAAATAAAAAAAATTCAATAATATGTATGCAAAACCCTTTAATCAAAAAATCCTTTTATCTAGAAGGGCCATGAAATATGCTTCACAAGTGTTTCATAATCCAAGGTCATAGTAAAGCATGTCATTCCCGTGGCCTATCCATGTCTAATCACTTCCATAATATGTTGAAAGTAGAAAAATGAATAACAGGTACATATTTTTGCAAATCTTTCTACATGAGCCAATTAAATAAACAAGATGACAAAATGATAATATTAATGATTCAGTCAATCCATAGAATAAAGAAATACAATGAAATAAGCGTAAATAGTACCCAAACTTCAATTTTATGAAATAAGCAATTTCTTCTTATCATTTTTAAAATGCATAACAGTTTATATGCTTAAACCTAAAGAATCAATAGTGCTGGACATCCAGAATTTAAGATGAGAAATGCAAGTTAAAAACCCTAAATTTTAATTTGCAGCATATTTCTTGATTTAAGCTCAATTTTATGGTAACAGTACATGACACGAATCCATGTTTCGTAATTGACGGTCTACAAAACAATGTCAAAAAACAAGCCTGAAGATTACTCATCAAGTCTACAAATCTACTGTGTGGCACAATCAAACAATGGAAATATCACACCCAAGAAAAAAAAACTGAAAAAAGATCAAGAATTAAGCAGATTAGAGGAACAAATAAAATTCTAAATTCCTGCATCTAATTTCAATTAATATCTAAGATGTACCTGCCAATTTCATGAAAAATAATATACAACTCCTATGCAGAACCCTAGGAAGCAACATAGTATATCATCCACGAAATTAGAATAAAAAAACTAGATCCAGGAAAATTCGATAATGAATATTAAAAATTCAGTCTTTTCCAAAAATTGAGTGTCTTCATTTTGATCAAATATCCGATTCCGGTTAAAAAAAAATTTAGAGAAAACAACGATTGAAGGAGAGAAGAGATGAGAGCTGGCACCTAGTTACGCAGGATGCTTTGAATATTTTGATCCCGCATGAGCTGCTCCTTACTTCGTCTTCCCCTTTTGATTTGGCAAGAAAGCTGAAAGACGTAGGATAGGATTACAAGTTCCGATCTAGGGTTACAAGTTCCGGAATCGTAAATTCAAATTTCCATGAATAAGCGAAATTGTTCTCCCAATTTTTAAGGAAAAAAAGGCGAAACAAGAACACGCTATGCAGAAATGTCAATAAGAGACATGAGGAAGACACCACATCTGACATAACTCACCCTCACTAAAAGAAACGAAATCGATAGTTCACTTCAAAACGAGTAAGCATTATTCTCGAAGCAAATGTTACAGTAAGCAAATTACATGCTAAAATCAAGGCTTCGTCATCTTTAATTTCTTTACCAGAATAAAAAACATAGAAGCGTAGCAATCTTTCCAAGCAAAGGCAGAATTAATATCAGATCCACATAAAACATGACAACACCATCAGATACGGGAGAGAGAAAAAATCAAAACGGGCAGAAGCAAAGCAACGCTCAAAAAAGATTAACAAAAAAACAGCATCAGGTCTCAAAATTACCTGAAACAAGCAAGGAGAGCCAATCGACAGCCTGCCTCCGAGATCGCAGCCTCAGATCCGAAGGCAAAGCTGCTGCCGCAGCCGACGCAGGAGAATCTGTGGCCGGAATCCTGATGAGAGAATGAAAAAACAGAGCCGGAACAGCATACACCATGTGACGAGCGCTCTTCTCTCTTCCTACAACAGCAAGAGCCCGATTGCCAAAATCATCCCTGACATAGTAGTGCACCTCTCGCCTCCCACGATCGTTGGACACCGTCTCCTCCTCCCATCGCACCCAAGCCTTGACCTCGGAACCCATTACAAAAAACCCTAACCCTAAAATCCTCTCTCTCCGCCTCCTCGGCGGAGGAGAGGAAGCGATCTATAAATAAAACCGATACATCCCACGCTCGAAAGCAGAAATGGGAAGCGATAAGACGAAGAAATAAGGGAAAGGGTGGATCTCGCGAGTAGTTCAATCAACGGTGAGATTTTAGCCATGGCGTTTAATTCATCGGAAACCCATTCGAAGGTGCGGGCTTTCGTAACAAATGGGATCTAATCCGCTGGGCAGGTTGTTGTATCCGACAGCGAATAAGTGCCAAGAAATGACGCGTGGCAGTGATTTAGGTAGGTGGGTCACGCGTAACTGGGGAATTTTCGTGCCGAGGACATTTTACAGCTTTGCAATTTTTATTTTTATTTTGTTAACATTGCGAGGGAGTTGATTAATAAAAAATATAAATTAAAAGAGAAAAGTATTTAAACAAGCTTATTAAGCAAGTAAAAGACATTATAATACTAAAAGCACAAACTATCTCTCACAATAAATCTAACCAAAAATATAAATAAGATTGCCAGTTAAATGCATCATTCAGCAAGTACGTTATATAATCCTGATCAAGCGCCAATGAATGAGATATTTGTCTTGAAATCAAGTGTATATATTCTTGCGCACAGAGATATTATGATCATGAACCCTTTTACAACATTATACAAGACAAAGCAATCAATTCTCATATTTCAAAGAGAAATAAAATATATACTATATTCTTATCCTACAGCATTATATAAGACATAACTGCACTTGACTCCACGCACAGATATAAGAGGCAGGCCCTTTTACAATTTTATAGAGGCTATAAGAGTAATTCTATGGATGTTTCAATGGTAATATGTACTCACCACTCTTATGATAGTAAGCTAAAACCTTTTTGTTCTGATTTAACTTCTCTTAATCACTTAATTATTAAATCTTGAGCAATTACTCAATTCCCATTCAAGATTTTCCCTTGATCAATTCTAATTTAGAGTTAGATAAGGCATCTAAATTTGAAGGGAAATAATTTGGTTTATAATCATCTCATAATCTACTAAATTGATGAAACTATCATTTAGAAAGTTAGAGCTAATCATTACTAGAGGGTTTCTTTTTTGGATTATTCAATTCTACTAATCAAGTTAGCTATATCTAATATTTAGATCTAATCTTTTAAGACTAGATTACCAAAAATATTAATAACCCTACACTTAGTGGTTTTGCTTTCAATTTAGATTATCTCACTTATTTTGATCACTCTAACATATTAGAAACTCTAAATAAGCTATTAGGTTTCATTTATTTAATTAAATATTATCATTTTAGGGGTTTAAATTTGGCTTTGCAAATTAACCATCCAATTATTAATATTTCTATCTAACGTGAAATATTACTATCTAAGGAATCAAATGGCGCATCTTAAACATCAAATTTGAATAACTATGGGTCCTATTATGTCTTTATTATGGTTAATCACAATTGGATGGTGATTAACAAAATTAGTCATCAAACTTGAGATTTTATTTTATATTTAGACTGTTCTCATTTTTTTGATCAAAATAATATATAATAGCATATGGTTTGGGTTTATATTGATCAAAATATTTCATTAATACATTATGCATTAATTCCCAAAGGACTTTTAATTAAATTCATTGTGACATTAATCAGAAATGGAATAATCTCAAAATATTTCATTCTATTATTGGGTTTTTGGCATTGGCTGACGGAACCCGACGAGCATGGGAATATTCGGGGAATATTTCGTCAGTTGGAACCACGCACGTCATGGGTCGGCCCGACCCGAGACTGCGCTTCGTCCCCGAGGAATCCCCAAATTTGGGCGGACTTCCACGCTAATTCCAAGCGATTTTGGCCATCTCAAAGGATGCGCGAGCTATCAAAACAATCAGCGAGAGAAGGTGTTTCGATTGGTACCCAAAGTCCTATGGAACTTTACTCAGCCATGAGTTGGACATTAGGGTTTACTGTGCGAGCCAAATCGGCTCAACACAAGCCACGCTTGATGGAGGTTATGGTGTCTCCTCCATCATCGCCCCACGCCAGTTTGATTTAGCCTACCTATTGTGTTTGCGCTCATCTAGAACGTCAAGGACCTACTTGGCCAGGGCTCCACTGTGCGATACTGTGGAGCCCGACCGTATCAAGGGTTGGCTGGGCTAGCTTAACCCCAGCCAAGGCCGACAATTATTACTCGATCCCTTGGAATGACAATCGAGCACATCCAAGGGTCGAGCAAAGGCCTTAATCATTGGGATCGGGTTGATTTCCCAGCAAACACATGTTCAAGAAATCAACTCAATCATGGCCAAGGGATCATTGAATCAACCAATTTACGATTTGAAAATCGATCCTAATACCTTTATAAAGCTTTTAACATTCATCATAGAGCTTGGCATAAGCTAATAAGCTTAGTAGGTACCAAACACTGAGGGGTTTAGAGCAGGTACCATGCACTGAGGGTTCACGAGGGAAATGTCAGGCTTTAAGTGGTAGCCGATGTCCTAACACCTTCGGGATCGCTTCCTTGGGATTTTGGCTTGCTTCTGGGTATTCGAATGCCAAGTTGCACCCATTGACTCATCGGGGAGGGACTCCAAAGCTCGTCGATGTCCACCGGGCTTGAGGAGGGAAATGAAGAGAGTAAGGAGGGACTTAAGAGGATTTTATGAATTCTTAGAGTTCCAAAGAGATCAAATGAGAGCTTTGAAGAATTAGAGGACGTTTAAATAGAAACAGTATAACAACTCTAGGTTGTTGTTGTAACAACCTGAGTTGTTATCCTTGTCAATTAAGATTAATCTAAGTCCTAATCTTGATCTTAAGTGTTAATCAAGTAATTAGGAATCATCCACTAAGATCAAGTCCGAATCAGGAGTTAAATAGATTAAATCCTGATTTTTGTAAAAAAAAAACCAGAAAGCTTGGAAATTGACCTATCTAAATTGACCTCATATTAAAAATTGGACTACGTCATTGCGCTCATTACCTCCAAATTAGCTTAGGGTGATGTTTTGGTGGCAATCGGAAGTCGTCGAAATTTCGTCAAATATTTTAATAATATTTAAATATCTCGAAAAATAAGAAAATTAAATACTAGTCGGAATTAAAATCCGGCTTCTCCGTTACGATCCTCACCCTCGAATTAGCCAATGGTGAAATTTTGGGATTTTTTAGAAGTCGTCAAATTTTCTTGAATATTTTAATATATTGTAAATTAATTAGAAAATAAGAAAAATAAATTGTCGTCGAAATCAAAATCTGATTTCGCCATTTTGTTTCTCACCCCCAAATTAGTTTATGGTGAATTTTTTTTTGGATTTTTTGGAGATCAGTTTTAAAATATGATTTTTGAGTTTAATTAAATTAATTTGTTTAACTCCATTTTTTTTTTGTCTTCTTTCCCTCCTTCTTCATTGGTTGGGTGGGACCCACACTAATCCAATTCTGGCTAAGCCTCCTTTTTCTTCAGCCCTCCTGCTGTGCTCAGCCTAGCTTGTCCCCTCTACCTCCTGCCAGTCCCCCTCCTATCTCACCAAGTGGGATGGATCAACTCAAACCATCACATCCATTGGTAAGTCTCTCCCCATTAAGAGAGCCCTTAGCTCTCAGCTCTCTATTTCCCCCATCTCTCTTGCCAAGCTGAGCTCCTCTCCTTCCATTGCTGTATCTGCTAAAGAAAGAACCTCTCAAGCTCTCAAGTCTCCCTTAGAAATTCTGTCATTGTCAAAGCTAAGGTACTCCATTTCCCTCCATTGGTTAATCTAATAATTATTCCATTTTGTATTTATGCTTATTTATATGTTTAAGATTCTATGTTACCTTAGTTGTGCATCTATTAAACTATGTTTAAGATGTAGGAATTCATAAAAATCTGTAAACAATAAGGAATGATATATAAATCTACTAATACAAATTTCTACACACCTAGTCCTTTAACCCCACTATTTTTATTAATAACTTAATTATTTGGTGTTTATTTAGGTATCAATGGAAAGGCCTCAGAAAGACCTTTCCATTGGTATATGACATCGCTCGTGAAGTGCTCTCAGGTGAGAATATTTGAGCCCGAAAGTTGACCCTTCATGGTTTTCACTTAGGCGAAATCACCGTTGGGCGCTACAACCCGCCGTAGAGCCCGAGTTTTGAAATGAATCCGCCGTAGTGCGCCATAGCGCTCTACCGCATGCCACAACGCTTCTGAAACTAAAATAAGGGCCTGGAAGCAAACTGCTGCAGCGTCATTTCAGGAAAAAAAATTTTAGAAAATCAAGAGAATTTTTTTTTTGAATAATAACCCGAAAATTAAACCGCTGTAGCGCACCACAACACGCCACAGCGGGCTGCATCGTCATTTTGAGAAAAACATATGAAATCAATATGTAAAGTAATTGAACATTAATTCAAAAGTTTAACTGCCATAGCGCGTCGTATCATCAAAAGCACTACAGCGCGCCACAGCGCTAATTTCCGCCACAGCGCGCCGCAGCGTCTGACACCGCTGCCGCTCGCCATACCATACAGCTCTTGGATTGGTCTCGCCAAAGGGCGTCGTAGCATTAAAAGCGCTGTAGCGCGCAGTAGCGTCAAGAACTGCCCAGATTGGTCTATAATCGGCTGAAATGACCAAAACTTCACCGTTTTCAAATTTTAAGGACCCTAGGATCCTAGTGGGGTCAAATTTTATCAAATTTGAACCTAGTTTAAGTAAAATGGAGCACTGTATAAATATGTAGGTGAAATTCTAACTTTGCATTATATGATAATTTAATCCCTAATTGCCCTAAAGTCCTAAATATTGATTTGACTATATTTTGGTCAATTAGACTCCAAATCAGAAAATTCAAAGTGCTAGATAGCTTAAAATTCTAGTGCCAACAATAATCTAAAATAATATTTATATTCTAAACCTTAAAAAAATTAAAAATGACAAAAATACTCCTAATCTTAATTAGGTAATAACTTGACCAATTGAAGTTTAATTTGGGTCTACTCCCAGTTAAAGTACTTAGTGTAATATAGAAAAGCTATAGCCACTGAATTTGCTAAATTTGGACACAAAATGGAAAAGTTAGCTTTTTAACCCTTAGCCTTAGGAAATTTCATAATTGCACTTGAGATTGAAATAGTTATAACTAATTTATTAGACCTCAAAATTTAGTGTTCTTAGACTCTATAGAATATTTGAGCAGCAACCAACAATAAACTGTATAAAAAGTTTGATTTCATTAGGTACAATTTACTAAAAACCCCTTAGTTCAAAAACCTTAGTTTGAACTTATATAACCCATTCTTATCCACAAATGAGTGTAGTTACTATCTATCTTCAAGTTAGATAGTAAGAAATTATTTGGTAGTAAGAAATACTAATTTGGATCTATAATTCAAAAAGTAGCTTTTTAAACTCTTAAATAGGGGGAAAATGGTCATTTTGCCCAAAATTTAGGTTAAGCATTCTTAACCCCTATATTATCCTTTAAATCACTAAAACCAGTATTAAAACTGTATTAGAAATATTCTAAGTAATAAAATCAACTATTAGGTCAAAGTTATAAAATTCATAAATTTCTCTAGTCTTTCCTTTAAGAATTCAACACTTCACATTAGGGCTATTCCTAATACTAAGACTAGATTATATGTTAGATTTCATTCATTGGATAAAAGGGTTACTCAATGGACTAGATTAGGTTTATTAATTTTTAGATTTTGCAACTTATTTTAATAATTTTATCTTTTAATCTTAGATTCAGGATAAGAGAATTATTCTATTAAGTTTGATTTTTGCTTACAAAGATTTGCCTTAATCAATAGATCACCTTTAGATTAAAACCCTATATTCCTTAGATTGTACCTTTGGATTATGTGCTTAACTCTAATCTCATGGTGTTGAAATCATAATCCATAAATTAATTAGATTAGAACCTGATTAGTTCTAATTCTTTTTTTTAATCTATAAGGCCATGTTTCTAAGTTACACTCGATAGTATGAATTGGAGATCCTAAGCTTGTGTAACTTGGAACAGTTATAATGGTTTAATTATATAACAAATGATATCATCATGTTTAGTAGAGTCACTTACTTACTACTTGATTTTGTGCTATGCATTCCTTGATTTTGTGCTTACTTTCCTTGAACATGTTATATAAGAAAATATTATTGCATGAAAATGAAAACTTAGAATATTAGAAAAACAGTTGCATTTGGGTTCAGTCTATGATCGATTATGGTGCACATTTACCCCAATGAACAGGGACAAGGAGAAATAATGATGCTTAACATTACTCATTGAGGAGTGCGTGTTAAGCTTGGAACCTGTTTAGTCTTGTAGACGTGCTTGACTCCTCAAATGTTTCTGGATGTATCCACAGAAACAAAAGTAAAATAATTAAAAGATATTTGCATTATATGTTTTGCCTCTTCAGCTTTACTATTCTGTTGTCTGCCTAAGCCTGAAAAGGCTATGGGAATATTATTGGGTCGGATTGGCTAATTCTTTTTGATATGACAGTTATACGTTCTTTTTTAGTTTCAGCATACTGTTTACTGTGTTGTTGATGCATGTTATTTCAGTCAGCTATATTTCTCTATTTTACCTGCTTACTTATATATATATGATGCTAAACTTTACTGCTTATTATATGTACCATATTCAGACTTACTATTTTTAATCTGCATACATCATATAATCATCAGCATGTTTAGGATTAGACTTTACTTTCAGTACTCTTACTTACTATATTACATATGTATGCCTTCCTTGTTTAGTTTACTTGAGAGGTGCTTTTACCTTAATTCTTGCTTAATTATAAATATTACATTTATAATTTATCTTGTTTTCTTGTATGCTGTCTGCTCCCATGATAGTCAGTTCATTTTATTGTGTTTTAAGTGTAAATAGTGATATCAATATTTGTTTAACAAATTTTCAGCCTAAAATGTACTTAGACAATTTGTTTAATAATATTTTTTTTTATTAGCTGGGGCCATGGCATTGTGAAACTGACAATGTCATATCTTGAGCAGTTTGAGAATCCAGCGCCTGAGGAGGAGCCTTATATAGAGGAGGTGTAATAGCTTAGAGCAGAAAACTTTTAGTTGTCTTTTATTTTATTGTGAGGATGAGTGATGCTTTATTTTACTCTTAAACTTTAACTAAATAATATAATAATATAGGTACTCATGATTGTGTTTACTTTTTGCATATTATTATTTACTGAGCTATGTTATTGTTTCTTACTTGATGTATGGTAAATGGATGTAATGTTTAAATCATATTACTTCCGCACTTTATATGTATGTTAAATTTAGTGAGTGATTCTTATATTCATTCTGTGCACGTCCTTCCCTTATTAGTAGATTGTGGATCTTACATAATCTAATGGAAAGTGAGGGATTTGTCAGAGTGGCACACCACCCATTAGGTTTAATCTTGCGGATTAAGGGGTGGGGTGTAACGACCCAAAAGTTGTTACATACGAATTAGTAGATCTATTTGACCATAAATTTTTTTCATTACTTTTATAATAATGTTAGAAGTTTCCAACTCAAATTTCGTGCGAATTAGAGATCGTTTGTCGATTTCCAGCTTTTCTTGGGTTTCAGATAATTCTGAAAATACCTAATTTAAATTGACTTCAGAATTGAAAACAGACTTCACCATTACATTCCTCATGCCCAAATTAGCTTGGGGTGAAATTTTGGTGAGTTTTGGAGAAAGTCAAAACTTTTGATTATTTTATTATATTTTCATAATTCAGTAATTAAAATAATTAAGATAGTTTTCAAATTAAATTTTGACTTTATTTTGAGTCCGTAACACTCATTTTAGCTAAAAAGCAATTTCTCAAAAAATTAAATTAGAAATGTATTATCATAAAAATATTGATTAAATCAAACTTTCAAATTAATCAAATAAATCAATATATATATATATATATATATATATCTCAAAATACTCCTTATCCTCATTTATTCGATTTTCGGCTGCCCTAATCCGTCGAACGCAACCAAAACCCCGATCCTATCCTCCTCGAGACGGAACCCTATCCATCCTAATCCTTCGAGCGAACGTGAGGAGAGACGACGACGCGTGGTTCGCGCCGCTAACCCTTGCCAATGAAAGGCTTCATCGAGGATTAGATCGTCGTTGCCTCATCAAGCCATGTACAGGTTAGCCGATACTACCCCTTATTTATTAAGACCTCACCGCCTCGATTTAGGGATGCTTGGTAAGCTTCAGAAACGACCTAATAAGCAAGCGATCTTCTAAAAAACCTAGCAGCAATTCTTCAATACTCAACTCAGGTACTTCACTTAATTTTCCTATCAATTATAGTAATCTAAAACGATTTCTAAGATTCATAGATAATCTTGTGATGAAATTTTGTTTCCACACAAGTACATCACTGATTCTCTTTTCAAGTATTGTTTGAATGTAGATTTGAACTTTAAGCTGTTAAATGAGGGACTTATTCACATAGTTTCCTATTCATAAGGAGATTATTTGGATAAGGAGTTGTGATATTTAAAGTTTGATTTTATCTCTTCAATTAACTTATGAAAACTTTCAATTTTCTCAAACATAATTTATTATGATGTAGTAATATTAATCACGTAGTGTGCTGAGTATGATATCTTACTATAAATTTTATACGATGACTGTTGAAGAAAATAATAGGCATAAGATCAAAAGGCAAGTCTTACATTTTAGCATGAATTTATTCTTTCATGAAGTTTTTCATTTATGCCCCTTTATCAAAGTATTTGAATCATTCATTAATAACAGATTACTTAGCTAAATAACTTGATTTCTTTTGATGTGAAAATGTGACTATCATTTTCTTTGATTGTTGTTTGTTCAAGTTGGGATGAATTGAATCCTGAGAGAAAACGTAGACAAGATGAGAGAAAATCTATTCTCATTACTAATCTTATTAAAGTTTTCATTTATAAAGAGCAGGTTGATGCTCATGTGCTGATTATTTTTTTTTTTCTTCTCAAAAATTGAAGGATTGTCCTTCAGCACTTGTTTAAATTAAGATTAGTATAAGGAGAGTTGATGTATATTATTTTCGATTGGTTCTTTCCAATTGCAATTATTTAATGAAAAGCAAATACTTTATTTACAAAGAACATCATAATGGGACTAGTCCCACCATCTGAGTAAGGTGAATTCTGCTATAATAAAGCTTAAATGCTGCTATAATTTTTAGATGCAATACTGCTATGAATTCAATAGGATCTAATTGAGGTCATCTAAGGGAATGAGAGAGTTAGTACTGTCATTTATGTTATTATCAAATGTGTACAGTCAGGCTGATGAAATTTAATATTATCGTTTCTTATATTAAAATCACATGCTACCATCCAGTATATAGGGATAAATATTCAAATGCTGCCCTCAGGTATATTATAAGATTTAAACTGATGTATTACATATTATGAATCAAATCGTTGCCGTAAGATGAAACAAATACTACCATGTGTTAATTAAAGATCCAAAAAGATGTTATTTAGTGTATCAAATCAATTGCTGGATAATTTAGTATATATCTGATTTCATTTGTTCTTATAGTGGTCTACAGTTTTAAATAAATATCATGATAAGTATTTAAAGTGATCTATACTTGTATGCAAATATACTGAAATTCCTGGAGAAATGATTATTCATATCAATTGCTACTACCTCTTTGTTTATGCATATTTCGTCTTTCTACATGGTATCGGATCCACTTTTTTTACAACCCCACAGCTGCTGTATTGTCAATAACGTGTGTTATTTTACATTAGCAAAAGTCAATTTTGTTATGCTGCCAATAAACTATGAGTTTAAATATTGTTATGTGTTCTTTGAAATTTAAAGACTTTCATTCATCCTAAAGTAATAAGATTACTTCCATCTCTTATATAATGAAGTGTTACATGAATTAGGAGTAACAAATACTATTAATATTAGTTCAATATAATACTACCATGCAATAGAGAATTGATTGCTATCATTCATATAATCACTGTCATTCAAGTTTTATAAATACTGTCAATTACTTTATAAAAATGCTGCCATTGGAATCATTTGTCGTCATTCTTTTTAAGAATAAAAAAATTGCTGCCATATCACTACTATCTATGGTTTTAAGTGATTTAATGTTATCAATAGTTGTAATATTGTCATCAAATTTATTTTTAATTAAACTACATGATATGTGTTGGACTCACATCTTTATATTGATCCATCTCATGTGGACCTATTGATGTCAATTTTTCTTACAAAGGCTATTATTTATGAAATGATGCAATGAATTGTAGAACTAAATGCTATCCTACAAAGTGCTGCCAATTATGTCACACAAATGCCGCTATCATCAATAGTCTTATAAAATTTTTAATTGATTCAAAGGTACCAAATGCTGCTATATTGGAATCATATTTTTTTGGCCAACAAATGGTCATGAGATAAAGGGGATAGGATGATGAGTATTGTTATTATTACCATATACTGAAATTTCTTATTTTTCTTTTATCAAATGCAATTACATGTGGCCAATTGTATGGATAAGAGTAAAAATGAGAGCTTAAGTAATTCTATGCTGCTATCAAATGAAAAAGAGAAAATGTGTTGCTTAAATATCATGAAAAATATAATGCTATCTTATGAGAGCAAATATTTCTATTTAAGTTCAATTATGATTGAATGCTATCATCTATTTCATTATAAATCAGATTGCTGCCATTACTTTCATCTATGCATTTAAAAATCAAAAGTATAAATCATATATGTTGCTTATAAAATCACCTCAAAAAGAATCCAAATATTTTTATTGTTACTGCCACATTTATAATCAAAGCCATATGCTGCCTTTAAAACTCATCTTAAAGGATTCATAGGAATCATAGATAGTTATGTGAAACCATTTATGTTAAGTGCTGCTATATTATCAAGTGCTGCCATTTGTCATGATATTATCAAATGCTGCCATTTTTATATAAGGACACAATGATTAAATGCTGTCTTTCATTTTAATATAAAATCAATAGATCAGATAACAAGCACTATCATTCAATTAAGAGTAAATGTTGTCACTTACTTTATACTGTCTTTTCAAATACAAAACGAGATGCCATTACTTATTATGGAGAAGACTATATGCCTTATATGTTGAGTTAGCATTTCAGCAATTAACAATATTGAATGAATAAGATGCTATTAGTTTATAAGATTTAATATTATTACGAATGCTGCAATATATCTTATGAGATTCATGTTGCCATCTAATGTTATATTACAAATGCTGTCATACATTCAGAAGATCATATGCTGCCATTGAAATCAAATGAATTTGGCTTTATATTTAAATGTTAACTTTAATGATATTAATCTTTGCAGGTTGAGTTGTAAAACTAATACAGGATTACTAAATTAAATGCTATGTACGAAAGTCACATAACGATGATCTTTTAAGTTGCTAAATTTATTTCTGCATCTTTTGTTATTAAATGTTTGATATAGGTTATTAAATTGCTTAGTTGAATTTCTGTAGAACTGGAAATGAGCAATCTTGTAAAAAGGATTGAACTCTATTGTAGAACTAGAAATGAGCAATCCTATAAAAAGAATTGAACTCTACTTTAGAACTGGAGATAGTCAGTAAAAGTTGACTTATTGATTGTGAAAATTGAAAATTTGAACAAAAACAAAGGAGATTCTGCCGAATTTTCTAAGAATTTTAAGACTTAGAAATATTTCAAAAAGCTTTAACATTCAAATTAAAATATTCAATTCAATGGTTCATTTTTAATTTTAATTGAAATTAATAGCTTCTTTTCTTTTTAAGCTTTGGATAAGTTCTCCTTGTATTTAATGAAATTGTAATATCTTTCTAATTTCATTTACAATTCCTTCTACTTTTATTCGAAATTGACTTTAGATTAAATATCTATAAGCCAATTTTGGAGTTTGATTAACTCCAATAATAAAGTAGATTATTAAAATATTTAGATAACAAAAAGATATCACATACTTTACAATTTTTGCAATCCATTGAATACTTGCATAGCTTTGAGCCTCATATCCTTGAACATATATTCAAGACTTTGGGCATAAATAAAGATTTTTCTTAAAATTTTAAAGGGGAAATGCCTTAAGGCAATTAGAGTACAAATAAAAATGTTTACATGAGAACTTCACATTTTAGGGAGGGTAAATGTGAATGTTCATCTTCCCCACTGTATCTGGTTAGGCAGACGTGCTTAACTCCTCGCCCATTCTGTTGTGTACTCCTACAGAATGAGGTATTTCTAAATGTAACTTTAACTAATAATATAAGAGATTCTTTTACAAATTGTAAGATCTCTTCATAACTGTTTAGTTATGCTTTCAAATCATAGTCTTAGACTATGATTATCTTAGAATGAGAATCTAAGATATTTCCTTACTTCCTTTAGCTTTACACTCTCTATTTTCAGTTTTGTGTATTGCTTATTTCAGTTTAGTTTAAATACAGTGTATGTTGTTTAACTTCAATTAAAGCTTCACTGTATGTTATTTGCTTACTCAGCATAAATCCCATTTGATCATATATTGCTTTCATTTTATGCACATAGCAGTTTCTAGCCTTTAAAATGCCTTCCCTACCAATTTTCAGTAATAGGCTAGAACTTTATTAAAAGAGAGTATTTTTACTCGAGTTATTTCATACTGTTTCCCTTACAGTTACGTTTACTTTACTTTCCCATACATTACAGCTTTTATAATACCGCTGCTTACCTTAAATTGTAAATAACAATTGTGATATCTTGTTAATCTAAAAACATAGCTAACTTTAAATTGTACTTAGACTGTTTAGTCTAACTACCTTTTTCTTTTCTTGGCATTGCCCTATCATATTTAAATACCAAAATATGATAGAACAAGAGCCCTTTTATTCAGGTAATGCAGGGCCCAGTACTTGAAGAATCCTTATGGAAATCTGCTTTCGCATAGTCAAACTTTAATTCACTTTTAAACTGCCATGTATATTGAAAAGCCTTGTAATAAATAAATTATATAAGTTACGTTTATTTCAGTTATTAATTTGTGTTGTATTTGTAATGAATATAAGACTACTTGGATGAATGAGTGGTTTGCTTATTTGTAAATGTTTGTATATCTGCATTTATATGTATCTTTCTTTTTCATTCATTTTTAACTTAACAAATACTCATAAAGAGACTTGGCCACTTAGCATTAGCATTTGATCTATTTTCTTCTATTCAAGTGTTGGGTGCTAAGGTAACACTCAAAATTTGGATTAATCTTCTATCCAAATATTGGGGCCGTTACAGTTGGTATCAGAGCCAAGGTTGAGAACGTTAAGTTAAAAAGAGAGATATCTATTCATCCAAGTCATCAACAATACAGAAATGTAAAAATATTTAAATGTGGCACCTTAGGAAAGTAAACGCACTTAACTTCAAAGTCATTTGTGGCTTGTAAGATTTCTACTTCCAAACAATCTTTAAAATCCCTTTGATTTATATTTAAATTGACTGACTCAGATGGAGAATTCTGAATCAGAATTGAGATGCTACACTAGAGCATTCTATCAGTATTGGGACGATGAATACAACTTCAGCTCAATATACGGACGTCTCTACTTAGAAGTATCTAATGATGGAGGTGAAGTACTTGACAAAATGTTAAAAGGCTGTGTGTTTAGAGGAGATTGCATCCCTCAATTAGCAAGGGAATGGCTTTCCAGGGTCTCCGATACTTTTACTGCCATAGATTGCCCTGACCATATACGCCTCCAGATGTTAGATGAACTTTTTGATAATTATGCACAAGGCTGGTGGGATTGTGCCCATGACAAACTTATACGAACCAGTAGACATCTACATCGTGCACCCCTTTATTCTGATTTTGAATTTATGTTTTATGACAAATTTTGTAAATAAATGATTAGTTTTCTTTTCAAAGAAACTATCAAAGCAGTTTATAATTATTCTTTTTCGACTATCTACTTTCTTATTGTATCATATTTTCTGCATACTCTAAATTTTTCTTCTTTCTAAAGAATGAATCCAGATCACGCAGAACCTTCTTCCTCAAAGAATACTGAGTCCAGTAACACATCTCTTCAAGAAGAGATGAGACAAATTATGGGGATGTTCAAAGTTATGATCGAAGCTCAGACGAGAGCGGCAGAAAGGATGTCTGCTACTAGTAATACATCTCAACCATCTTCAGCTTCACCTTTTTCATCTCCAATTCAACCTCAAACTTCTCAACTCCCATATCCTTCTATTCCAATAATACCAGAAATTTCTGCCCCAAATTCTAAAGCAGTAATAATTTCAACTCCACAGTCTTCGGGCCCTGTGGTAGACCCCTTTTTAATGGCCTTTCTTAGGCTAAATCCTCCACATTTTAATGGCTCTGCTTCTCCTATGGAAGCAGCCAATTGGTTCCAAGAAATAGAAAAGCTACTATCAAGTATAAAGTGCCCAGAAAGTGAATGTATTCGTCTGGCCTCCCATTTATTCAAAGCAGAGGCAGAATTCTGGTGGGACAGCAAGCTGAAGGCCCGCTATCCAGATATCGACATGGAAGATATTCCTTGGGAGGAATTTGAACAGGTCTTCCGGGCTGAATTTATTCCTCGATCTACTCAGACAATAATTGAGGACGATTTCATGCAATTAAGACAGGGTAATCGTTCTGTGCATGATTACGAAATGGAATTTAGAAAATATTCTCGTTTTGCGCCAGATATTGTCCATACTGAAACAGCTAGGTGCAGTAGATTTTTAAAGGGTCTTAATAACCCTATTAAAAGCCATTTAATGTCCTTGCATCATGAGGATTTTTCAAAGCTATTGGAAGGGGCCAAGATGATTGAGCATCATCAGGCTCAATTTGAATCACATAAACGACCTCATTCCCTGCCCTCCAAACAAAGGACATTTAAAAGAAATCGTCTTCAAGGCCCAAAAGTTTTTCAGTTAACAGCAAATAAAGAGCAAAAGGGAAGCCAGGTGAATAAATGTAACAAACCACACCCATATGGCAAATGTTACCATACGGGGAATAGATGTTACATTTGTGGGAGGACTAACCACAAGCATCAAAGTTGTTATGCCAATTGGACGATTGATAAAGTAAAGATCAATCGTCAACCAATAGTTCAAAACCCTACTCCCTTTAATGCCAAGGCACCCCATCAGGCCCTTATGCCTCCGCCCTCCAATAAAAATCAGAAGGGTTCATCTTCTTATACCCAGAGGCAAGGTCAAACTAGTCGTACTGATAAAGGAAAAGCTATTGCGCAATCTCCATCAGTACCAAGAGTTTACGCTCTTTCTGCCACTGCCGCAAAAGAAGAAAGCAATGTAGTGACTGGTATGTTTTTAAATTATTTTCAAATATTGCTTCTCAAATTCAATGCTATTATCTTCAAAAACTACTTATATAAGCAGAATTTAAAACTTTTCCTTCTTTCCTATTGTAGGAATGTTATCAATTAATAACCAATTGTGTAATACGCTCTTTGATACGGGTGCTAGTCACTCTTTTATATCAGAAGATTGTATCTCTTCCTTGAATTTTCAACGACTCAACTTAAATAATTCATTGCGAGTACAAATGCCATCAGGTGCTGAAATGCTAGCAAGAAGCTTCTGTTTACTAGATATTCCGATCAGCAATCAATTATTTCTCTCCAAACTCATAATTATGCCAATTACCAATTTCGACATAATATTAGGAATTGATTGGCTGGAAAAGTTTAATGCAATAATAGATTGCAATAAAAAGAAAATTTCTCTTCAGATAGGAAAGAAACCAGAAGTCTTCATAGGTAAACTTGGCCTAATGGCGTCATTAATAAACGCACACGAAGCCAAGCACCTAATTAATAAAGGTTGCTACGCTGTATTAGTAACCTTATTGGGTGAAGAAAAAGAGGAAAGTAATTTAAAAGACACCCCCATTGTACAAGAATTTCTAGATGTATTTCCAGATGAGTTGCTCGGACTACCTCCAATAAGGGAGGTAGAATTCTCTATAGAGTTGCTTCCAGGAACTCAACCTAAATCTAAAGCTCCATATAGGATGGCACCAAAGGAACTTCAAGAACTTCGTGAACAATTGGATGAACTATTAGAAAAAGGCTTTATACGCCCTAGCATGTCACCTTGGGGAGCCCCTGTCCTTTTTGTTAAGAAAAAGGACGGATCCATACGATTATGTATAGATTATCGTGAACTCAATAAAGTGACAATTAAAAACAAGTATCCTCTTCCAAGGATTGATGACTTGTTTGATCAATTAGCTGGAGCAAAAGTCTTTTCCAAGATCGATTTAAGAACAGGATATTACCAGATTCGAGTTGAGGATAAAGATATTTCTAAAACTGCATTTAGGACCCGTTATGGGCACTATGAATTTCTTGTCATGTCTTTTGGACTGACTAATGCCCCTTCCATTTTCATGGACTTAATGCAGCGTATTCTAAAACCTTACCTCGATCAATTTGTAATAGTCTTTATTGATGACATCTTGATTTATTCCAAGTCAGTCGCTGAACACAAAGAACATCTTCGTGCTGTCTTAATCCTTTTAAGAGAATATAAATTGTATGCTAAGTTTTCAAAATGTGAATTTTGGCTCAACTCAGTGGCATTCTTAGGTCACGTAATTGATGCTGAAGGCATTAAAGTTGATCAGAGAAAGATCCAAGCTATACAAGAATGGGTTCAACCCAAATCTGTAACTGAGATCCGTAGTTTTCTAGGACTTGCTGGATATTACAGAAGATTTGTCCCTGAATTTTCCTTAATAGCATCCTCATTAGCTCAGTTGACCCGTAAGGAGGTTCCTTTCATATGGAATCCTGCTTGTGAAGAAGCCTTTTAGAAGTTAAAGCAATTGTTAACTTCTGCACCAGTTCTAACGTTACCTAAAGATGGCAAGAAGTTTCAAGTATATACTAATGCCTCTAAAATAGGGCTGGGATGTGTCTTAATGCAAGATAGACATGTCATAGCTTACGCTTCGAGGCAATTAAAACCAAATGAGAGGAATTACCCTGTACACGATTTAGAGCTTGCAGGTGTAATATTCGCTCTCAAAATTTGGAGACACTACCTATACGGAGTTAAGTGTGAGATGTTCACCGACCATCAAAGTTTAAAGTATATATTCACTCAAAAAGAACTTAACTGCCGTCAACGTAGATGGTTGGAGCTGATCAGTGATTACGACTTAGATATAATCTACCATCCAGGTAAAGCTAATCTAGTAGCAGATGCTCTAAGTCGCAAGGCAGTTTTATCTTCACTCTGTAACAATAATGCTTTGATTAGAGATTTCGAAAAATTGAATATTGAGCCAATCAAATTTGCAGCTCTATGCAATTTATTAGGTGATATTCAATCTGAGTCACCTCTTCGATCAAGAATAATTGAGGCCCAGAAAGAAGATCCTTCTTATTCTCAATTAGTTACAGATATTAAAAATGGAAAAAGATCTGAACTACGCCTCGATGCGGAAGGAGTGATTTTCCAGAAATCTAGGTTATGGGTTTCTAAAAGTTTACAATTACAGGTATTATCTGAAGCTCATAACTCTAGTTATACTGTGCACCCTGGTAGTGGTAAAATGTATCAAGATCTCAAACAGACATTTTGGTGGTCCGGCATGAAACGGGATATAGCCATTTACATTTTTAAGTGTCATCCCTGTTCATTAGTTAAGGCCGAACACCAAAAGCCTAGTGGTCTTCTTAGACCCCTAAACATTCCTGAATGGAAATGGTCCGATATCTCAATGGACTTCATTACAGGCTTGCCTAAGAGTAGATCGGGTTCTGACTCTATTTGGGTGATTGTCGACAGACTCACCAAATCAGCACATTTTCTAGCTATTCGTCAGACCGATCCAGTTGAGAAATTAGCTAAACTCTACCTTAAAGAGATCATCCGCCTCCATGGTATACCAAACCTTATAATTTCAGATAGAGATAGTAGATTCACTTCCAGATTCTGGTCCGCTGTTCAACAAGACATGGGGACAAATTTAGCTTTAAGTACTGCTTTTCATCCTCAGACTGATGGTCAAACTGAATGCGTTAATCAGATCTTGGAAGACCTCCTACGTCTTTGTATTATTGACTTTGGTGGATCATGGGAAGATCACCTATCGTTGGTTGAGTTCGCCTACAATAACAGTTATCAATCCAGCATAGGGATGGCTCCTTATGAAGCCCTTTATGGAAGGAGATGTGCAACTCCTCTAGCATGGACCGAAGTAGGGGACTCACAACTTTATGGTTCTGAACTAATTGAAGAAACCACAAAGAAAGTTCAATTAATTAAGCGAAATATGATGGCAGCTCAGGATAGGCAAAAGAAGTATCATGATGCCCGTCATCGTCAATTAGAATTTAAAATAGGTGACAGAGTTTATCTTAAGGTGAGTCCAATGAAAGGTATGCAGAGATTTGGTATAACTAGAAAGCTGAGTCCAAGATACCTAGGACCCTTTAATGTAATTGAGAAAATTGGAACATCAGCATACAGGTTAGAATTGCCTGATGACTTTTCGGCTGTACATAATGTGTTTCATATATCATCACTGAGGAAGTGCTTGTTGGATCCTAGCCAACATGTTCAAATACCAGCATTAAAGCTGCAACCCAATCTGACATTCATAGTTAAGCCTACAGCAATTCTGGGAAGAGATCTTAAGCAATTAAGAAATCGCAGTATTCCTATGATAAAAATCCAATGGCAGAATCATTCTGAAAAAGAAGCCACTTGGGAAAAGGAGGAAGAAATGAGAAAGAAATTTCCAGAATTCTTCAAATGAACAGGTAATTAAAATATTTCAATTTCAACTGAATTCTTAATAAACTCTTCTTTAGTAATTGCGAGTATGTAGATTAATAATTATGTGTTGAGGGCAACACAATTTTTAAGGGGGAGAGTCTGTAACGACCCAAAAGTTGTTACATACGAATTAGTAGATCTATTTGACCATAAATTTTTTTCATTACTTTTATAATAATGTTAGAAGTTTCCATCTCAAATTTTGTGCGAATTAGAGATCGTTTGTCGATTTCCAGCTTTTCTTGGGTTTCAGATAATTCTGAAAATACCTAATTTAAATTGACTTCAGAATTAAAAACAGACTTCACCATTACATTCCTCATGCCCAAATTAGCTTGGGGTGAAATTTTGGTGAGTTTTGGAGAAAGTCAAAACTTTTGATTATTTTATTATATTTTCATAATTCAGTAATTAAAATAATTAAGATAGTTTTCAAATTAAATTTTGACTTTATTTTGAGTCCGTAACACTCATTTTAGCTAAAAAGCAATTTCTCAAAAAATTAAATTAGAAATGTATTATCATAAAAATATTGATTAAATAAAACTTTCAAATTAATCAAATAAATCAATATATATATATATATATATATATATATATATATATATATATATATATATATATATATATATATATATCTCAAAATACTCCTTATCCTCATTTATTCGATTTTCGGCTGCCCTAATCCATCGCACGCAACCAAAACCCCGATCCTATCCTCCTCGAGACGGAACCCTATCCATCCTAATCCTTCGAGCGAACGTGAGGAGAGACGACGACGCGTGGTTCGCGCCGCTAACCCTTGCCAATGAAAGGCTTCGTCGAGGATTAGATCGTCGTTGCCTCATCAAGCCATGTACAGGTTAGCCGATACTACCCCTTATTTATTAAGACCTCACCGCCTCGATTTAGGGATGCTTGGTAAGCTTCAGAAACGACCTAATAAGCAAGCGATCTTCTAAAAAACCTAGCAGCAATTCTTCACTACTCAACTCAGGTACTTCACTTAATTTTCCTATCAATTATAGTAATCTAAAACGATTTCTAAGATTCATAGATAATCTTGTGATGAAATTTTGTTTCCACACAAGTACATCACTGATTCTCTTTTCAAGTATTATTTGAATGTAGATTTGAACTTTAAGCTGTTAAATGAGGGACTTATTCACATAGTTTCCTATTCATAAGGAGATTATTTGGATAAGGAGTTGTGATATTTAAAGTTTGATTTTATCTCTTCAATTAACTTATGAAAACTTTCAATTTTCTCAAACATAATTTATTATGATGTAGTAATATTAATCACGTAGTGTGCTGAGTATGATATCTTACTATAAATTTTATACGATGATTGTTGAAGAAAATAATAGGCATAAGATCAAAAGGCAAGTCTTACATTTTAGCATGAATTTATTCTTTCATGAAGTTTTTCATTTATGCCCCTTTATCAAAGTATTTGAATCATTCATTAATAACAGATTACTTAGCTAAATAACTTGATTTCTTTTGATGTGAAAATGTGACTATCATTTTCTTTGATTGTTGTTTGTTCAAGTTGGGATGAATTGAATCCTGAGAGAAAACGTAGACAAGATGAGAGAAAATCTATTCTCATTACTAATCTTATTAAAGTTTTCATTTATAAAGAGCAGGTTGATGCTCATGTGCTGATTATTTTTTTTTTCTTCTCAAAAATTGAAGGATTGTCCTTCAGCACTTGTTTAAATTAAGATTAGTATAAGGAGAGTTGATGTATATTATTTTCGATTGGTTCTTTCCAATTGCAATTATTTAATGAAAAGCAAATACTTTCTTTACAAAGAACATCATAATGGGACTAGTCCCACCATCTGAGTAAGGTGAATTCTGCTATAATAAAGCTTAAATGCTACTATAATTTTTAGATGCAATACTACTATGAATTCAATAGGATCTAATTGAGGTCATCTAAGGGAATGAGAGAGTTAGTACTATCATTTATGTTATTATCAAATGTGTACAGTCAGGCTGATGAAATTTAATATTATCGTTTTTTATATTAAAATCACATGCTACCATCCAGTATATAGGGATAAATATTCAAATGCTGCCCTCAGTTATATTATAAGATTTAAACTGATGTATTAAATATTATGAATCAAATCGTTGCCGTAAGATGAAACAAATACTACCATGTGTTAATTAAAGATCCAAAAAGATGTTATTTAGTGTATCAAATCAATTGCTGGATAATTTAGTATATATCTGATTTCATTTGTTCTTATAGTGGTCTACAGTTTTAAATAAATATCATGATAAGTATTTAAAGTGATCTATACTTGTATGCAAATATACTGAAATTCCTGGAGAAATGATTATTCATATCAATTGCTACTACCTCTTTGTTTATGCATATTTCGTCTTTCTACATGGTATCGGATCCACTTTTTTTACAACCCCACAGCTGCTGTATTGTCAATAACGTGTGTTATTTTACATTAGCAAAAGTCAATTTTGTTATGCTGCCAATAAACTATGAGTTTAAATATTGTTATGTGTTCTTTGAAATTTAAAGACTTTCATTCATCCTAAAGTAATAAGATTACTTCCATCTCTTATATAATGAAGTGTTACATGAATTAGGAGTAACAAATACTATTAATATTAGTTCAATATAATACTACCATGCAATAGAGAATTGATTGCTATCATTCATATAATCACTGTCATTCATGTTTTATAATTACTGTCAATTACTTTATAAAAATGCTGCCATTGGAATCACTTGTCGTCATTCTTTTTAAGAATAAAAAAATTGCTGCCATATCACTACTATCTATGGTTTTAAGTGATTTAATGTTATCAATAGTTGTAATATTGTCATCAAATTTATTTTTAATTAAACTACATGATATGTGTTGGACTCACATCTTTATATTGATCCATCTCATGTGGACCTATTGATGTCAATTTTTCTTACAAAGGCTATTATTTATGAAATGATGCAATGAATTGTAGAACTAAATGCTATCCTACAAAGTGCTGCCAATTATGTCACACAAATGCCGCTATCATCTATAGTCTTATAAAATTTTTAATTGATTCAAAGGTACCAAATGCTGCTATATTGGAATCATATTTTTTTGGCCAACAAATGGTCATGAGATAAAGGGGATAGGATGATGAGTATTGTTATTATTACCATATACTGAAATTTCTTATTTTTTTTTTATCAAATGTAATTACATGTGGCCAATTGTATGGATAAGAGTAAAAATGAGAGCTTAAGTAATTCTATGCTGCTATCAAATGAAAAAGAGAAAATGTGTTGCTTAAATATCATGAAAAATATAATGCTATCTTATGAGAGCAAATATTTCTATTTAAGTTCAATTATGATTGAATGCTATCATCTATTTCATTATAAATCAGATTGCTACCATTACTTTCATCTATGCATTTAAAAATCAAAAGTATAAATCATATATGTTGCTTATAAAATCACCTCAAAAAGAATCCAAATATTTTTATTGTTACTGCCACATTTATAATCAAAGCCATATGCTGCCTTTAAAACTCATCTTAAAGGATTCATAGGAATCATAGATAGTTATGTGAAACCATTTATGTTAAGTGCTGCTATATTATCAAGTGCTGCCATTTGTCATGATATTATCAAATGCTGCCATTTTTATATAAGGACACAATGATTAAATGCTGTCTTTCATTTTAATATAAAATCAATAGATCAGATAACAAGCACTATCATTCAATTAAGAGTAAATGTTGTCACTTACTTTATACTGTCTTTTCAAATACAAAACGAGATGCCATTACTTATTATGGAGAAGACTATATGCCTTATATGTTGAGTTAGCATTTCAGCAATTAACAATATTGAATGAATAAGATGCTATTAGTTTATAAGATTTAATATTATTACGAATGCTGCAATATATCTTATGAGATTCATGTTGCCATCTAATGTTATATTACAAATGCTGTCATACATTCAGAAGATCATATGCTGCCATTGAAATCAAATGAATTTGGCTTTATATTTAAATGTTAACTTTAATGATATTAATCTTTGCAGGTTGAGTTGTAAAACTAATACAGGATTACTAAATTAAATGCTATGTACGAAAGTCACATAACGATGATCTTTTAAGTTGCTAAATTTATTTCTGCATCTTTTGTTATTAAATGTTTGATATAGGTTATTAAATTGCTTAGTTGAATTTCTGTAGAACTGGAAATGAGCAATCTTGTAAAAAGGATTGAACTCTATTGTAGAACTAGAAATGAGCAATCCTATAAAAAGAATTGAACTCTACTTTAGAACTGGAGATAGTCAGTAAAAGTTGACTTATTGATTGTGAAAATTGAAAATTTGAACAAAAACAAAGGAGATTCTGCCGAATTTTCTAAGAATTTTAAGACTTAGAAATATTTCAAAAAGCTTTAACATTCAAATTAAAATATTCAATTCAATGGTTCATTTTTAATTTTAATTGAAATTAATAGCTTCTTTTCTTTTTAAGCTTTGGATAAGTTCTCCTTGTATTTAATGAAATTGTAATATCTTTCTAATTTCATTTACAATTCCTTCTACTTTTATTCGAAATTGACTTTAGATTAAATATCTATAAGCCAATTTTGGAGTTTGATTAACTCCAATAATAAAGTAGATTATTAAAATATTTAGATAACAAAAAGATATCACATACTTTACAATTTTTGCAATCCATTGAATACTTGCATAGCTTTGAGCCTCATATCCTTGAACATATATTCAAGACTTTGGGCATAAATAAAGATTTTTCTTAAAATTTTAAAGGGGAAATGCCTTAAGGCAATTAGAGTACAAATAAAAATGTTTACATGAGAACTTCACATTTTAGGGAGGGTAAATGTGAATGTTCATCTTCCCCACTGTATCTGGTTAGGCAGACGTGCTTAACTCCTCGCCCATTCTGTTGTGTACTCCTACAGAATGAGGTATTTCTAAATGTAACTTTAACTAATAATATAAGAGATTCTTTTACAAATTGTAAGATCTCTTCATAACTGTTTAGTTATGCTTTCAAATCATAGTCTTAGACTATGATTATCTTAGAATGAGCATCTAAGATATTTCCTTACTTCCTTTAGCTTTACACTCTCTATTTTCAGTTTTGTGTATTGCTTATTTCAGTTTAGTTTAAATACAGTGTATGTTGTTTAACTTCAATTAAAGCTTCACTGTATGTTATTTGCTTACTCAGCATAAATCCCATTTGATCATATATTGCTTTCATTTTATGCACATAGCAGTTTCTAACCTTTAAAATGCCTTCCCTACCAATTTTCAGTAATAGGCTAGAACTTTATTAAAAGAGAGTATTTTTACTCGAGTTATTTCATACTGTTTCCCTTACAGTTACGTTTACTTTACTTTCCCATACATTACAGCTTTTATAACACCGCTGCTTACCTTAAATTGTAAATAACAATTGTGATATCTTGTTAATCTAAAAACATAGCTAACTTTAAATTGTACTTAGACTGTTTAGTCTAACTACCTTTTTCTTTCTTGGCATTGCCCTATCATATTTAAATACCAAAATATGATAGAACAAGAGCCCTTTTATTCAGGTAATGCAGGGCCCAGTACTTGAAGAATCCTTATGGAAATCTGCTTTCGCATAGTCAAACTTTAATTCACTTTTAAACTGCCATGTATATTGAAAAGCCTTGTAATAAATAAATTATATAAGTTACGTTTATTTCAGTTATTAATTTGTGTTGTATTTGTAATGAATATAAGACTACTTGGATGAATGAGTGGTTTGCTTATTTGTAAATATTTGTATATCTGCATTTATATGTATCTTTCTTTTTCATTCATTTTTAACTTAACAAATACTCATAAAGAGACTTGGCCACTTAGCATTAGCATTTGATCTATTTTCTTCTATTCAAGTGTTGGGTGCTAAGGTAACACTCAAAATTTGGATTAATCTTCTATCCAAATATTAGGGCCGTTACATGGGGCGCCACAGTTACCCTAGAGAATTTGACCTTAATCACATCTTAATTTTTTATTCTATTATATTCATTTAGTCATTAGAATGAAACTCTAAAGTTTTGGGATCAATCAGACCATATAAGGTTGAATTGACAATCTTACTAATTTTGGAACACTGGATATTAGCTAAAATAATTTGATCTCCCAATCAATTTATCACTTTATTTTGAACTCTTCACTCCCAAATTAGCTATGGGTAAAAGTTTGAGAATTTTTTGAGATCATTTAAGCATATTTAAATTTATTTAAATAGAAAAATTTGTAAATTAGAGTAGCCAACATTTAATATTTGCACACTTAAACCTCAACGATCGCCAACTGTTGGGATCCCCTGTGTAGATCGCGAGCGATCTGCTGCGAGTCCAGGGTCCCACGACAGCGAAGTCCCGCTGCATCTAACCATCGCTCTCGCGGATTTTACGGCTTGGATTTAATCGTGTCAGGGTCGTGATCTCGTGTTGGATTGCGCCAATGGATCTTATGGCCCGGATCATGCCGTTATGATCTAATGGATCAAAACTGTTCCGCGGATCTGATCCATCGATCAGACGAGACTCCAGAGCTCCCGCACTCTTTGTCCCTAGAGAGCCCCATCCCGGATAGCCAAATTTCCCCGTACGCCTGTGCCGGAACATGTCCCCACTCCCTCCTCCCACATTATCAATTTGTTAGGCTATTCCCTAAGGCTGTTATGCGCCATCGATCGAGCTCCGAAGCCCGACCTCCCTCAATTTAGGAATTTGAGAGCTCATCCTCGACCTGAGCCCTTGAGTCAGACTAAGCCCTCGGTATAAAGACCCACTTAAGTAGTAATAAGTAAAACTCTTAAACATCGAAACACCTATTTAGATAATGGTGGAGTTCATGATAATAATTCCAAAGTTAAGCGTGCTCAGGTGGGATCACTGATAAATCTGGGATTTATAGTAAATTAGGTTAAAAAAAACAATACGTTTGTATAAGAAATGTATACTTTAATATGTTTTTGCTGTGTTCAGAACAAAAGAAGAGTTGAATTGAAATTTGGGCTGAATTTTGAAATTCTGGAAGAAAATCGCTGTTGTGCGCCCAGGCACGCCACAGCGCGCAGCAGCAGATCAAGACGGAGAGCTCAGTGCTCCTGTGTGCTGCAACGGACCAAGACAGAGAGCTCTGCTCTATCTCACGCTGCAGCGGATCAAGACAGAGAGCTCGGCGCTCCCGCGCGCTGCAGCCGACCAAGACAGAGAGCTCTGCACTATCACGCGCTGTAGCGGTCTGAAGACAGAGACACTGGCGCTACCGCGCGCTTTGGCGGAACCAAACAGAGGCTTGGGCACTATTGTGCGCCATAACGGAAGCAATTGCTACCCAGACTTAGCAAAAATTAGAAAGCATCCCGCTGTTGCGCACCGTAGCGGTCTCAAGACAGAGACTATGGAGCTACCGTGCGCCACAACACTGCATAACTTAAAGTTCACACGCTATAACGCGTTGCAACGATCCAAAAACAGAAACACGGGGGCTACGGCGCGCCGTAGCACCTGTCGTAAAAGCTGCCAGCCAACAACATTCAAAGCAGCATAGAGAAGAACAATGGGCTGAATTAATTCTCTTGCACAGTAAGACATAAATGCTAACAACTTGAACCGTTCATTACCAAAGAATTAAAGGTTTGTGGATAACAAATCAAAAATCTCCTTGGAAAGAAATACTGTGTATCATAAAAAAAACAAGCCTATTGATATTTGCTTTTATTATATGGGGAGAACAAATCAAGAATAAAAAAGTTCAAATTGAGTATGAGAAAATAAGAGATCAAACTACATATATTCTTACAAAGCTGCTTGCTTCTAAGTAATCATAAAGTTGAAGATAGTTCTTACTACGATTGATGGAAGTATATCTGGCTTAAGAGAGGGTGTTTGTATATTAAATTGTTGTGTTCATAAATAATTAATTATATAAAGATTTTTTTGTATTAATCAACATAGTTCAATTTCTAGAACTATCTTGATTTGTATGTTGCTGAGAAATAAGCTACTAATCTCTCTTGATTTGTATGTTACTAAGTAATAGGCTACTTATCTCTCTTGATTTGTATGTTACTAAGAAGAGTATTATTATATTTATACACTAGTATAAACCAAAATATATAATATGTCAATTCAATGTGTAAGTATTTTATTGGTTGAATGCACTTTTGATAAGATCTATATGCAAAAATTATAAAAAAAGAAAATTTTTAATTGATCATGAATATTTTTTGATGTATATTCATGTGTAACCATAGCATTTTCCTACTAAGAAATAGGCTAACAATCTCTCTTAATTTGTATGCTACTGCCTCACATTTTTTCTATTTTTTCAAAACTATTTTTTCGATATCATAGTATTTTCTTTTTCTTTGGGATATCCAAAAAGTGACAATCTCTTGATTTATTATTTCATGTATTTATTTCTTATTTCTTACTACTTTATAAAAAAAAAAAGTAATTATTTTATGGTATTATTGAGGCTTTTTCTTTCCGCTCGGCTTCTGAAAGCGATTCGGTAAAACGGTCCACAGTGGTGGGCCGACTGCCGGCTCAGCTGAGCTGTATGCAGCTGTCGTTTTGAAATATTTAAAGAGAATTTTGCTACGATATGCTCATTTTTCTACTATTAACGTATCTAAATATAATATTAAATTAATAATAAAATTATAACGGTATTAATAGCATATAATTACTTAATAATAAACAATTATGGTGAAGAGAGGCACCTCGACACGTAGTGTCCAATTGGTCAACATAACGGAAGGGAATGACTCTTTCACCCCTCAGCAGTGGATAAGCTAAGGCCAACCTTCTTCGACTTATTATTTGGACCATAATTTGATAAAAAAATGAATGTGCCACTTCGGCTTTTCCCTCCATATTTTATATGATGCACAAGAATCATCTTTTGTACTATGTTTGTGGGATATCTATCATCTCGGATAAAAGGAACAACTCTAGAATTCCAAAGCTTACATTCTCTTCGGTTGCCTTTGAATTCACGAACAAACAAGGATACGCAGTATAGCAAAGTGTTGTTCTTTAGTGAGCCACACTCTTAGGCTTAGGCGATGCCATTATCTTTCTTCTTAAGTGTTGTATTTTATGACTCTTTTTCTTGGTTCCCTAGCATCGCTTCTTGGTTCTTGGTTCTTGGTTCTCTAACATCTCTTCTCTCATGAATTGTGAGAATTGTGATGTAGTATAGATCAACAATGAAACCAAGAAGTACTATAGAGAGAAGAGATGTTATGATACATGCTTGAGGGAGTAGCCTAAGAACATGATTGCAGTATACCAAGAAGTACTATTGTGATACATGCTTGAGGGAGTAGCCTAAGAACATGATTGCAGTATAATTTGGATAGTTTTGATGGAGTGATATCATGTTCTTAGACTACTCCCTCAAGCATGTATCACTCCATCAAAACTATCCAAATACTCTTCATTCATTGATTCAACATACTTAAATTCATCATTAGTGAGTTTTAAACATCATTAGGATTATTTTTTCAAAATTGAAGTAAAAAATATTTAAGAGAATATTTTGAATATTTTAGTATTATTTAATCACTCAAGAAATTAGAAACTATTATTTTGACATCAAATTCAAAATCCTAATTTTATTTTTGAATTCATCACACTCAAATTATTTAAGAGTAAAAATTCATAATTTTTAGAATTAAAATAGATAAAAAATACACAAAAACCTAATTTCATTTACTTTTTTGACACAATTACTTTATTCCATATAAATCAAGTAAATCCATGAGAATATTTTTGAGTATAAGTTTAAGGAATTTAAGATCTCAAGCAATTTTTAGGATCTATTATTTAAATAATTTTATAATTATTATTTTGAGATTTAGTTAAACTTAATTTATAATGTATTTTTGAAATTTTTTGACAAATATAGATCCCAAAATAAAGAGCTTAGCATCAAAATGTTTGAAAAAAGTATTAGTAATAGTAATTTACAAAAAATTTTATATTTTGATAATTAATTTTCTTAATATCTACTAATCAAGCTTATAACAGATAACTGAATATTAAGCAATCCATATTTTCAATTTTTGAGAAAAAAATACCCATATGTTAGGTAAAACCATAGAAAGAGTAAATTGCAAAAAATTCCATATTTGAATAATTAATTTTATTAATACTCACTAATTAAGGTTAAAATGAATTAGTGAATATTAAGCAAATCAGAACTTCAAATTAAAGGAACAAGGTATCAAAACGTTAGGGAACCTCGGAGGAACATTTAAATCTAGAACAATAAATATTTAAATAATTAGTTTTATTAGTATTTACAATCATGATTATAACAAATTAGTAAACCAGCCAAATCTCTGAATTTAATATTTAAGGTATACAAATATTTGTATAAACTAGAAAATAATTCTATGCAAAACAGAGATTTAGATGATTATTTTTGTTAAAATTCAGTAATCACAATTAAAATGGATTAGTGCATATCAAGCTAACTAGAGCTTCAATTTTTATATTTAAGGTATCAAATTTCTCATAGAAATTTAAGGGATAATAAACTAAATAAATATTTAGATTTTGGATAGATATTTTTATTAATGTTGAGTAATCAAGATTAAAATGGACTAGTGAATATTAAGACATACAAAACTCTAATTTTTATGATTGAAGTATTAATATACTATTTATGACATGTTATAACCTAAATAATATGGTGACTTTTGATACATGTATGATAAAGTCCAAATTTATGGTATTAAAATAATAATATTTTAGTCAAAATAAGAAAAATGAACGATACACACCCAAATCATCTCAAAATTTAGTGGAAATTTAAAGAATAACTATTATTACTATAAATAAGCAGATATTGAATGAATTAGTAAGAAACTCCAAAACTTAGGCAATTTTTAAAATTTGATCGCAACTAATATCTTCAGTCTTAAGTTAAATCAACAAAAGTATAAAATTATGTGACTGATTTGAAATTCAATCGATTGTATAATAAAAATTGAAGTACAATACTACAAAATAATTCAATAAACATATGATTTTGGGTTAAGACACTTAGTTTGTGTTTTAATAACTTCTAGATCATATCAATCAATCAAAAGATACAGATCAAAATTTTGGATACCCTTGAATTTGAGTATTTTTAGAATGAATTAAAGAGTAAAATAAAAATCAGTTCAACTTATAAAATTAATTAGGAAACAAGGGGATATCACCCTTACATTTAATTAGTTTATATTTTTTTTCTACTGCATCACTTTTGAGACTGAATTTCATTAAATATATTACATGAATTGTGTATGAAATAATTAAAATAGAAACATTCAATGGGTTCACTTAGGTGATCTTAGCATGTACAAGAATTATATAGTCAGGGCAAGCTTTCTTGAAGAATAAAGAGACTACACACATTCTTGAGAAGGTGTATGTAGTTGTTTCGGAAACCCAACATTAAGATGGTCGAGCAGTTGCGCTTGACTCCTCATTTATTATGTACTTGCCAAGAGAACAATATAGTAAAATAAGATAAATAAAATATAATGTATTGCATTTCTATAGATTCAATTATAGCTTCTAGTTTAGTTATTATTGTACAGCTTCCAGTTTGGCCGTTATAGCTTCTAGATTGGCTATTATAATTACTAGTACAGTTCTATCGTAGTCTCTTTTGTAGAAACTGTACATCTTTTAGTGTAACAACCCAAGTTGTTATCTTAATCAATTAGAACTAATCTCGATCATAATCTTGATCCTAAGTGTTAATCAAGTCATTAGGAGTCAAATGGATCGAATCCTAATTTTTGAAAAATTCAGAAACCCTAGAGTTTGACCTATTTAAATTGACATTCGATCGAAAAATAGACTTCGCCATTATGCTCATTCCCCCCAAATTAGCTATGAGTGATGTTTTTGTGTCAATCGGAAGTCATCAAAATTTCAACGAATATTTTAATGATATTTAAATACCCCGAAAATTAGGAAATTAAATACTCGTAGGATCAAAAATTCGACCTCACTGTTGGATCCTCACCCCTCAATTAGCTAGGGGTGAGTATTTCAAAATTTTTGGGGATCGATTGAATATTTTAGAATTAATTATTAAATTAGAATTATTAATTATTTAAAATTAGTTAAACCTGTTATCGGGTCGGGTCGGGAGCGGAACGGATCAGACCGGTTAATCCCGCAGATCCGGATCCACGGATCCGCTTTGTGTGGGCTGTCCGATCGAAGACAGATCGAACGGCTCCCACTCCCCCTTCCCTCGTCTTCTCTGTTGACTCCACGCAGCACGATCCGCCGCGCGCTATGCCAATCGTCGCCCGCCCGGCCTCGAGTCACTTGTTGGCCTCCCTTAAACATCCGAATGCATCGACTCCTTTGCACAGGTTGACCCGTCGTGCGCTAAGGAGACCCGGACTCTTCTCTGTAACCCTAAAGCCCTCGATCGCTCATCATTCAGGTACCTCCATGCTTCAATCCTCTTACTTGATCGTTCTCTTTCATGCTCAAAACATTATTGCGTAACATAGATTAGAGGTAGATTGGATCGATCGGGTTGGATCAAACTCGATCGATCAAATTTGGGGGACGATCCACAGTGCTTACCATTACCTGTGGATCGTCCGCCCTTAGAGACATAGGGTTAGCCATACCGGGCGCGCCTGACACCCTCCGGCCTCGACCCAACCATCCACAGCAAACTCTCAGCACCCCCTTTTCAACGACATGCGAGTCGACTCCCGGCAATGGTCGGAGGGCCGCCAATTTGGCTGCCCTAGCCACGGGTGTCCGCGAGGAAGACGACCCAGCGCGGGTCGGGCCTGGTCAAACTCGGCTCGCGTGAAGACCCGAGGCGTGCACCCTGCATCACGCGCCCGTTGGCGCGGGCCCCACCATGTCAGCGCGGCTGTGCGTGTGGGCCCCATAGGTCGATCACCCACCAATCGTTGAGCGCCATGTGGCCTCTCTATCGGCGCGGTCTTGTCCGTCCTGACAGGTGGGTCCCACGCTGTAACAACCCAAGGTTGTTATCCAACTTAATTTAAGCCTAATCATGGCTTAATTATCATTCCACTAAGTTCATCTAATTATTAAAACCAAACCCTAAATATTTGGAGTAATTCGGAGCTCAATCGATTATTTTGGAATATTTTAATATTTTATTAATTAGAAAATTGAGGTATTTATTTTGACCTCAAAATCAAAATCAGACTTCGCCGTTGCGATCGTCACCCCCAAATCAGCTAAGGGTGATATTTTGGACGCATTTGAAAGTCATCAGATTTTCGTTAATATTTTAATATAATTAAATGCGCCGAAAAATAGGATAATTCAATAGTCATCGGAATCAAAATCCGTCATCGCTGTTGGATTCCTTACCCCCAAATTAGCTAGGGGTGAATTTTTGGGAATTTTCAGAATGCATTTCAAAAATTTGAATTATTAAATAATTAAGGGAAATAAATAAGCAATTATTCGATCCCTAAATTGCATTTTCGCCTAATTTTATTTGCTTCCTTTCAGCCTCCCTCCTATAGCCGGCGCCCCCATGCCACCTTAGGCTCCTCCATGATGGCTCTTCCCTAGGCCTCATGATGGCCTATCCCCTAGGCTCATCATTTCTTCTCCTCTTTAAAGAGAAGCTCAACTCTCATTCTCTTCTTGCTGAAAATTTCTCATCTTCCTCCTCCCTTTGATCCCCTTGTGTTGAAGAAGAAGGAGTTCAGCTCACCTCTAAGGCTTTGGAGAAAGACAAAGGTTCTCTCTTCCTCCACCCCTTGCAAGGTCTAAGGCACTCCCTTGCTCCCCTCCTTATCTTCATCATATTATTGTAATGCTTGAATGTATCTTTAGAAGCCCATAAGCATGTATGGAAGCCATTAAGGCTCTTAAAAGTATCATAGAAAACTGCTATGTTTTCCTTGTATTCTGCATACCCTTGTATTCGTCAACATATTTTGTAAAGCTAGGATGCTCCGTTTGTGCCTATTTTGGTGTCGATGGAAAGGTATCGGAAAAGACCTTTTTATTGATATATGACACTACTCATGAAACGCTCTGGATTGAGAGTAATTGAGCTCGAAAGTAGGAATTCTAGGTTTCATCCTGGCGAAATCGCCGTCTAGCGCTGTAGCGCCCGATTTTGCAAAATAGGCCGCCGCAGCAGGATTTCGCCAGAAATCTTATAAAATTATTTATTAAATAGTATTTCGCAAAATGGACCGCTGCAGCGTGCCGTAGTGTGCTGCAGCGGAATTTCTGGGAAACTTAGGAAATGTCAAAAAATTAAATTAATTGAACAGTAATTTTGCAAATTGAACCGCTGTAGCGCGCCATAGCTGAAAGCGCTGGTCGCAGCGCACCCCAGCGCGAAAAGCGCTACAGCGCGCTCCAGCGCGCTACAATGCCCAAACTTGCAAAATGCTCATAATTTCTTAAAAACTGTCCAGTTTTGGCTGAAATGGCCAAAACATCACTATTTTGGTATTTTAAAATCCCTAGGACTCTAGTGGGACTGAATTATATCAAATGTGAACATATTTTAGTTAAAATTGAACATTGCATAAATTTCTATATGAAAATTTAATTTGAAAACCTTATAATTTTTAATAAGTGCTCAAAACCTACTTTGTACCTAAAATATATTGTGCAAATTGCTAGGTAGCTTAGAATTTCAGTGCCAATAATAATCTAAAATAATATTTAGGTTTTGAACCCTAGAAAATTAGAAGAAATGACCAAAATATCCCTAACCTTAATTATGTCATAACTTGGCCAATTGATGTCCAATTTGGGTCTACTACCAGTCAAAATACTTAGTGTGATATAGGGAAGCTATAGCTACTGGTTTTGCTGAATTTGGACACCAAATGGAAGAGTTAGCTTTTTGGCCCCTCTTAACTTAGAAAAATTACCTATTTATCCTTAGAAATTCAAATGACTATAACTAACTTATTAGACCTCAGAATTTAGTATTCTTGGACTCTATGGAATCCTTGAATAGCAACAACAATAAACTGTATAAAAATTTAGATTCCATTAAGTGCAATTTACTAAAAAGCCCATTAGATCAAAAACCTTAGTTTGAACCTATAGGACTCATGTCTTACCTAAATTTGGTATACATACTGTCTATCTTCATGTTGGATAGTAAGGAATCATTTGATAGTAAGAAATCCCAATTTGGAGCCCTAAATCAAAAAGTAGCTTTTTGGACCCTTAAGTAGGGGCAAAAATGGTCTTTTTGCCCAAAATTTAGGTTAACTATCTTTAACTCCTAGATTATCTTGTAAGCCAATAAAACAAGTATTAAAACTATATTAGAATCATTTAAGTGAGAAAAATCAGCCATTAGGTCAACTTAGTAAAGTTTCCCAAAATTCTCTAAGTCCTTTCCTTAAGATCTTTCACCTCACATTAGGACTACTCCTAAGACTATGACTAGTTCATATGTTAGATTTCATTCATTAGATAAGTGGGTTATTCAATGAATGAATCCTTAGTTTTATTAGTTTCTAGAAATTTTACAACTTATTTTGATTATTTTATCTTTAGGATGAGGATATTCATCCTATTAAGTTTGATTTGCTTAATAAGATCTACCTTAATCAATATATCACTTTTAGATTGAAACCTAGATCTTATATCTTAACCTTTTTGGATTATGTGATTAAGCCCAATTTTATGGTGTTTAATCCATAATATATAGTTTAGTAGATCTTAATCAGATCTTAGATAGAACGTCTGAATTCATCAAATTAGGATGCTATGATTTATTGATTCAACTTGTAGTCGTACTTCATTGAATTAGATTAGAACCTGATCAGTTCTAATCCTTTTAACTTATAAAGGCAGTGCTACTAAGTTACACTCGATAGCAGGAATGGAGATACTGAACTTGTGTAACTTAGAATAATTAGAATGGTTAAATTAGATAACAACAGTGTCCCTTGCTTACTTGATTAATTTTTGTTGCTACACAATCCGTGTTTTTGTGCTTAATTCCCTGTTCATATCATATAAGAAAATTTTGTGCATAAAATGAAAACTTATAAAAATTAGGATAACCGTTGCATTTGGGTTCAGTATATTTAGTAGATTCGGGTGCATATTTACCTTAATGGACAGGGGTAAGGAGTAATAAGAATGCTTAACATTACTCATTGAGGAGTGTGCATTAAGCTTAGAACCCATATAACCTTACAGATGTGCTTGACTCCTAAACTATTTCTGGACATGTCTACAGAAATAAAGTAAAATAACTAAAATATTCTGTATTTGTATTTACTGCCTCTTTAGTTCTACTACTGGATTCTATATACCATAGCCCAGAAAGGCTATGGAAATTTCTGTCTGCCCAAGCCCAGAAAGGCTTTGGGGATTTCACCGGCCCGATGGCCATCTTTCTGATATGATAGTCTTTACATACCTGTTTCAGTTTTCAGATTACTGTGTACTGTGTTTTGATGGATATTTCAGTCAGCTATTTTTCCTTACTTACTTGCTCAATTGTACATATTTATAGGATGCTAGACTTTACTACTTATTATAGGTAGCATATTTAGATTTTTATTATTTAATTTGCATATGTCATATGATCATTGGCATGTTTAGGATTAGACTTTACTTTCAGTACTTTCACTTACTGTACTATACATGTATATGCCCATTCCTTGCTTAGTTATTGAGGTGTGCTTTTGCCTCATTTGTTGTTTAGTTATAAATGTTATACTTATAACTATCATTGTTTTCTTGTACTCTTACTGCACCTATGCTTTTAGTTTATTTTTGTTGTGTTTAAGTATAAAAATGGTGAAATTAATAACTCATGTAAAATATTCAGCCTAAAATATATTTAGATAATTGTCTAACAAGATTTTCTTTTATTGGCTCGGGCCCTGGCATTATGAAAACGATAATGTCAGATTTGGTTAGGTTTGAAGAGCTAGGTGTTGAAGCAGAGGTGACTTACTTAGAGGAGGAGCTTCAGCCAGGAGAGCCGGATATTGCTTAGTTCCTTTTAGCCGCTTGTGAGGATGAGTGATTTATCTTTCAGTCTCTTAAACTATTTAAATGTTATAATAATACATATATTGTGACTGTGATTTACTTTATGCTCTTTATTATTTTCTGGGCTATTTTAATACTGTTTCTTATGTGATGCATGATGAATGGATGTACTATTTACTTCATTAAAAAAGCTTCCACACTCTACTTGTATGTCAGATTTAGTGACTAATCCTCTTAAAAGTTCTGTGCACATCCTCCCCTTATTAGTGGATTGTGGATCTTATCTAATCCAATGATAAGAGAAGGATTTGCACAAGTGACCTCCGCTCCTTAGCCTAATGATTGTGGGCTTAGGGAGCGGGGCGCCACACACGCGCCTCTGCCGCACCAATCGGGAGGTGCCACATGGCTAGGTGGGACCCACAGAGGTCAAATCCCAAGAGATTAATTAATTAATATATATATATATATAATATATTTATATATATATATATATACACAGAATATTATACATACACTTATACACTGAAACTTTAGCCGCAGCCATATATATATATATATATATTAGATTAGTTAAATTAATTGGTATTAAATTTGGATTAACAGTTAAATTAATAGGAATAATTATTGTTAAATTAGTTAGTTAACTACTATTAAACAGTAAGTATAATTAAGATAATTTATTAGGTTAAAATTAATTTAATTAACATAGTAAAATGATGTTATTAATGGTAATCAATCTAATTAAATAAATATCTAAGAATTGTTAAAACAGATAACTAATAAATTAATTAAATCATTAATTAAAATTTAAACATCAAGATAATCAGTTAATTAAACCTTAATTAAATAGTAAAATTATATGATAATTTAATTGATGATTAATATGTTTCATTAATTAAAATAATAAATTTGGTAACAATTAATAGTAATTAAAAACATATTAATGGTAATTAATTAATTAATAAATACAGTAAATTTATTTTTAACTTTCAGAATGAACAGTAAATTAATAATTTGAATAAATGAATAGTAACTTTATTTTTAAGAATTATTTAATTCAAAATTTCTAAGAGTTTAATAACTTTTTGTAAGATGATCCAAACATAGCCAATATAGATCTCATTTTACTCAGAAAAATAAAAGGAATCAAATGACGTAATACAAAAATTAATTTCGGGATACATATAATGTAATGACATTTTAGGACCTAATTAAGCCCTTACAACTTTTAACCTAGTTGTTCAAACATAGGTAATATGTGTCTTAAAATACTCAGGAGAACAGTCCCAATACTATAAAAATATTAATATCCCCATTTGGAGCTTAATTTGAAAAGTAACATTTAGGACCCTATCCTAAAAATAACCAAAATGCTCCTAAACTTCAAATGACCATAACTTGGTTAATTCAATTCCAAATTTAGAAATTCAAAGTGCCTACTAGCTTAAAATTTCAATGTCATCAATAAACTGAATAATATTTAGGATCTAAATCTTAGAAAATTACCAAAATACCCCTAATCTTAATTAGGCCATAACTTGACCATTTGAAGTCCAAATTGGGTTTACTCCTAATCAATACACTCAGTATATTATAAGAAAGCTATAGAAACTGAGTTTGCTAAAATTGAATTTCAAACAGAAAAGTTTGGTTTTTGTCACTCGTTGACTAACAAAATTACTGAATTGCTCTTAGAAATAAAAATAGCCATAACCCAGTCATTTGATCCCAGAATATAGTATTCTTGGACTCTATATAATTCTTGAATAATAACCAATAGTAAACTGCACAAAAATTTAGATTCAATTAAGTGTAAATTACAAGATTACCCCTTATGTCAAAAATCTTAGCTTGGACCTATAGGATCCATTTTTTGTCCAAAGTGAGCGTACTTACTATTTATCTTCATGTTAGATAGTAAGAAATCACTTGGCAATAAAAAATTCTAATTTGGATCTCTAAGTCAAAAATTTGCTTTTTGAACCCTTAAGTAAGGGCAAAATAGTCATTTTGCCCAAAATTTAGGTTAAGCATCTTTTACTCTTAAATTAGCTTCTAAATGAGTTAAACCCATGCCAAAACTCTAATAGGACCATTTAAGTAATTAAAATTAATAATTCAATCAACTTAGTAAATTTCCATAATTTCCTCTGTCTTTTCCTTAGGATCCTTTCTCACCGCACATTAAGGCTATTCCCAAGACTAGGATTAGATCATATGGTAGATTTCATTCATTGAAAAAATGTATGCCACTGAATAAATGTATCTGTATATGCCACTAAATTGAATGTCATGATATGTAACCAATATATCACTGAACTGCTATGAATCATACGGTCCAATACTTATATATATCAAGTTGGGATTCCAATACTAATCATTTTGCAAATTTCACGATTAATATATATACAATATTCCATAATCCATAAATCTTCACTGATACTCATACATCATGCTTATAATCATGCTTATGCTTCTATATCTACATGACTTAAAGCTCAAAATCTAGAAAAATGATATAAATTAAATAATAAATCAAGAGTCTCCATTATGCAGAATTCATTTAAATAAATTATGGCTCCTAAATCTAATTTCAATAATTGGTTTTAATCAGGACTTTACTTAACATCATCAACTGGGAAGGTTGTATACACATAGTTATATGTTTCCAAGAAAAGTGAATTTAACACTTAGTTTGCTTATAACTGCACTTATTGCCATAAGCAACAATAGGAGGCAGAACCCTGTCACAGTTACTTCTTCAAACTAAGCTGTTAAATACCTAAAATACAAGCATACTTAGTGTTTTAAAGAGGGTGATTTGAAATGCTTAGTTTTTTTATATCTACACTTATCACCACGCACAACAATAGGAGGCAGAACCCTGTCACAGTTATTCCTTCAAACTAAAGATTCTATTTCCCTAAATATAAAATACTAATAGTATCTTAAGAAGAGTAACTTTAGATACTTAGTTTGCTCAGAACTGCACTTATTGCCATGCACAACGATAGGAGGCAGAACCCTGTCACAGTCATTTCTTCAAACTAAGGATCTAGTTCACTAATTATAATATTCTTAGGATTGATTGATTTACTCTAAGTGAACTATATCTGCCTAAGCCCATAGGATAGAACAAGATAAGTCATACTTAGAGTGACTCACCAATACTGAGTATTACTGGAGTGACCCAGCTCTATGGATCTACGACACTAGACTCAGCCAATAATCTGGGTTACATTAATGCTATTTAATCAATATAGATTACCAAAACTATGAATATAGGATTCAAAGGGGATACATCCTACACAAAGTTTCAAGGATGTGACCAAGGGGTCACCCAATATAGGATACTACCACGTGAAATATATCTCATTCTAAGTAATTTAGGTAATTCTACCACAAGAATTTAAGATCAACTTCTAGGGTCTAGTATGATCATCTAAGCTTCTACCTCATGATAACACAATAAGTCTTTTCTACCTCATTGGTTTAAAGATGATTAAGGCTAGTATTATTATCACATAAAACCTAATGTAAGATCATCAAGATTTCACATATCTAAATACTCAATAAAATCATATGGGATTATTCATTAAGTTTGGTTAACTAGATCAGGTGAGTAGCTCCATCTGATCAAGTCCTAGACTACAATTATGAGATATAATCAAGAATCTTGATAGGATTTGATCTTGTGATGAATCATCATAGATTTTATAGTTGATTTCATGCTAATAATCTTATTTTTAAGAGAAAATTAAATATCTTAAGTTTCAAGTTCAGATGCTTAATCAAACTAGTTCTTTTAATTTCCTTAGTACTTTTAATTCAATGAATTAAAGTTAATATCAAATCAAATAGATTATTAGAATCATGTTAATCAAATGATCTTATAATCAGGTTGATTTGTTAAGTAATTAAGAGTTTGGGGCTAAATTAGATAGAGTAGGTGTTAACCCCTAACCTTATCAATTTAAGACAAAGAGTTACATTACAAGTTAATGGCAAATCAAATGAATTATTGATTTATTATTGATGGTAATCTAAGATCTAAATCCAGTGTAAATCACTTGATCAAGATCTTAAAATCTCTGAAGTTTAATAAGGGATAAATGACAGTTTAAGGAAATTAAGCATTCAAAATAGAATTAAAACATCTCAATCTATTAAAACAACTTGCAAAATAAATGAAAGTTAACATAAAACTTGAGAAAGTAAAAAATGCACAAAAATAATAATAAGAACTATGCAAGTGATGTACGCACTTAGCATAGGGCTAAATAAGTAATTTAAAATATACAACTCAATACAAGTTCTAAGTACTTACATATCTTGCGCAAGCGATATGAGTCTACAATTTAACAACTATTTGGGATGATGCAACACTCACAATATTTGTAGAAATTGGGCAAAAAAAAAGAACAACTAAATGATAAATACCTTTACAAGTGATGCTTACATTAAGCTAGCACGGACCCCGATGAATTTCATTTACCATAAGTTAAGGATAACATATTAGCCTACAACTTGATGGAGAGGAGTCTACAAGATAACATCAAATGGCTTGATAAGAGTGATAACCCACATGTTATGGAAATTTTAAATGGAAGCACATAGAATATGATTCTTCATAGTTGGTTATGGTGAACCAAAGACATCATTAAACTAACAACAAAGAGTAACAAATAATACTTCATGAGTGATTGGATATGTCATTATTACAGAATTGATTAATTACTACAAGGAGGTCGCATGCATAGGATTTACAAGGATAGCGACTAACAACCTAAACAAGCATTACACAATGATTGTATGAGAAATCAAAGAAGCTATATTCAAATATTAGATAAGGATTCCCACATCCTTACTGAAATTGAATCAATCGCATAACTAAAGTTAGTTTGAGCTTAAATGAACGATATCATGAGTATTACTAGCATTCCTCCATTTACCAACAATCAAGGATATGAATTATTTTTTTTTTATGCAATAAAATAACAATGACAACATATAACCAGAAGCCAATTGGTTAATTGTTCTGGAAGACATGCAAGCACCGTAATATATAAGATTGATCCATCATTGCAAAGAGGATGCGTGCATAGGATATTACATATATATAAAAAAAGGACAAACTAGCTAAGCTATGAAGGATAGCAATAACATTTACGCATATATATTTCTATTATAAGATTTAATTAGTATAATTTGATAAGCCAAATAATGTTAACACAACCATGCATGACTCATTAGAAGAAAGGAAACTAAATCAGTATATTCTTCTTTTCTTACTTCAATGCGAACAAATATACATATATACGAACAAAAAAAAAGAGTTAAATAATAGAATTAAATCACTTTGGTAATTTATTTATTTTTTTCAATTAAACTATTCTTATTTATTTTACAAGTAATATTATGTTAACAATTGCTTCTGCTTGCTCTTATTCACTTTAAATATTAGTACAAATTAATGAAGAAGAATAAAATACATAAAAAGATTAATCAATATATAAATATATATATATATATATATATATATATATATATATATATATATATATATATATATATATATATATATATGCTGAGCAGCCATATATTTTCAATTATAAAATACATATTTGATTGACTATTATAAGAGAGTCGAATGCATATGGATCAATAGTTTAACCTCCATTAGATATGAGTTACATGCCAATAGGTTCCGACCAAAAGTACTAATAATCCACTAATTATACAAATATGCATTTGATATTGATTGCAAGAGATAATCGAATCCAATGGATTCGGATTTTTCATTCAAGCACCAAAAATAAATCAAGAATTTTAAACATTTAATCACAACCAACATTATTCTTAAGTGTAGATTTGTACCTCCAAAGTGTCAAAGGAAAGATCAATTGATGAGCTTTTGATCAATTTTTATGAGGGGAAGAAAATCAATGTACGGCCATGTAGCGTTTAGCCATGAAGAGGAGAAGAGAGGTTTGGACATGTTGATGATGCGCACGGCCAAATAGAAAGAAGTGGTTACAATGAGGAGAAGGGGACTTTCAGCCAAGCTAAGGAGGACTGGAAGCTGCATGATTCACTTGCTTGCACCGGGAGGAAGAGACCATGTAAGGCCTTGCGACAACCGGTCGATCCCCCGACAGAAAGAGAGACGTCAACCGGTCGATTCCTAATATGCTGAGTGAAGGAGATCGAACGGTGGATGAGGTCGGCGATCTCACTCGCCACATGAAGGGAAGGTTGAGCCGACAATATGTAGAGGTGAAGGGAGCGCTGCGACTTGCGATCGCATGAAAATGAGGGAAGGGAGTTTGACGGCTGAGGAAATAAAAGAGAGGGAAGTAATTAGGTTTTAGCTGATTTAGGTTAGAGTTGATTTAGGATATATATATCCAAACTCTAAAAAAAAATCAGCTTTTGGATTTAAATCGGGTGGCTGAAATTTCACGAGCTATGATCTATACCCAAATAAACTTCAAAAATTACAAACTTAGTGTCGAAACGAGCGTCTCGACGAGACAAACACATGCATCTAAAAATTATTAAAATTGGACGTGTATTTTATTTTATATTAACTTTTAAGTGAAAAATTTTAAAAATTCGCTACGTTTAATCTGGAGCTCGAAAAATCATGAAACTTAAAATATAGCATCCTCATATAACGCTTAAATCTATAAAAATTTATGAAATTCAACTTTTATTTTATCTTTTATCAACTCCGGAATTTTAAACTTCCCGAATTTATTTAGAACGTTCCGGGATTCAGATTGCGCTCAAATTTTGGTAGAAGTATCCCTTGATACGTTTCATTTGAGGATATTTTTATTTAATTTTTATCCAACTTAAATATAATATTGAATTTCATCTTAATCTGCTCAAGATTAGGTCTTAACGGCTCAGTAACAATGTCGGGTTATTACACTGTACCTGAGGAGGAGCCATACTTAGTGGAGGTGTAGCAGCTTGGACCAGAGGATATTTAGCTGCCTTTTTATCTATCGTGAGGATGAGAGTTATTTATTTCATTTTGTAGACTTTACTTTAAATATTGTAATAATACAGGTTCTGTGACTGTGTTTACTTTCTACACTTTATTATTTTCTGCGCTATCTTATTTTAATTCATGTATGATGTATGGTGAATGGATGTAGCCTTTGCTTATCATATGCTTACGCACTCTACATATATAGATATAGTGACTGATTCCATTATATATTATGTGCACATCCTTACCTCAGTAGTGGATTGTGGATCTCACCTAATCCAATGTTAAGTGAGGGATTTGTACGAGTGACACTCCGCTACTTAGCCTAATCATTGAGAGCTTGGGAAGCGGGGAATCACAATTAGTATCAGAGAATTTCATAAGGTGACAGATTGGAATTTGTATTCCACTCTACCTAATTGATGATTCTTCTGCCAACCAGTTATTAACTAAATACATGAGTTATATCCAAGCACCATAATCATAAGCTCAAAATAATAAGAGTATGGAAATGAAAATGCTTGCATAAGTACCATATCGGTAAACTAATGTAACTAGAAAATTTATAGGTGTACAAGGATTACACTTAGGTGGCAACACCAACAATTTGAAGATAGGTAGGAACACATCATCCAACTTCATCAGCAGCACGAGAGGCATATAGAAGGAGTGTCAGACCCTGAAGTCTGAATGCCGAATCAATTAATCTAGCAAAGTGTATTCAGGGGATATGAATGATCACCCTGTTGCAGCTAAGGAGTGTCTGAAGTGGGCAGATTTTGTATTTGGAATTATTAACTGCCCAGAAAATATTAGGATCTCCATTGTATCCTGCCTCCTACATGACAGAGCCAAGGATTGGTGGAGCATTACCCTATAAGCACTCACCCGTCGGCGTGAAGGATTACAAAGGGAGGTTACATATGCGGACTTTCGCCATGCATTTACCACCAGATATATCGGATAGACATTTTAGCTCTTATTCACATGCTACTTGTTTCACATTTTACATCTTGTACCTTAAATTTTGAAATAAATGTTGGAGTTGGAATAGAACTATTATTCTTATGTCGCTTGATCTGGATATCTAGGAATACTACTATACGAGCATGTCAGGATACGACTTTTTCACCCACTTTGAAGATAGGTGGAAGTTCAACATTTACTTGGCAAAAAGATATGGGAGATAAGTCCAAGGAGTCACCCTAGCAGAAGCCAGTGTTTTGGAAAGAATGCTAGAAGATGCTGTATATCGGGGACTAGACTTTCCCATCATAGCTAAGGAGTGATTACGCAGAGTGACCAAAGTGTTCGATGACCTGGAATGCCCAGATTGCATATGAATTGTCATCATTGACATCCTCCTCCAAGACTACGCTGCGGAGTGGTGGGCTCGTAAAGTGTGGATATTCAAGCGTGGATCTACTCGCCGTCGATGAGAAATGACCTACGCTGACTTTTCCAAGGTTTTCATTGAAAAATACATAGGATAGACTCTATGTTCGCCCATTTGTTATCTTTTATTACCTAATATTCCATATACTGTTTCCAATGATATATTTTTTCATCTTTCATCTATGATTTATAAAAAGAGACAGAATGTTATGATTTCCTATTTCTGAAATGTGCATTGTTCTTAATTCAAATTTAAGTGAAATACAATGAATCCCGGACAGAGCCCATCAAAAATAGACAAAATCCAGCAAAAAGTAGGCTAACAAGACCGCAGATGCTCAAGCCAAGCAGGCTGAGCGGATAGAACAGTTACTAGTAGCTCAAATAAGCCAAAACTGTACTGTGGCAGAAGTTGCACCAGCATTTTAGTACTTCCATCAACATCACATTCAGTCTGTAGATGAACTGCTGCACAGTTTCCTTCGCTTGAGACCCCCACCTTCAATGGGAGTCTCTCTACAGTCGACACTGCCACCTAGATAATGTAACAACCCAAGGTTGTTACCCAACTTAAATCTAGCTTAATCATATCATAATTATCATTCCATCATGTTCATCCAGTCATTAGAACTAAACCCTGAAGGTTTGGAATAATTCGGAGACCAATGGATTAATTTGAAATATTTTAATATTTAATTAATTAGAAAATTGAGATATTTAATTTGACATCGAAATCAAAATCCGACTTCGCCGTTGCGATCATCACCCCCAAATTAGCTAGGGGTGATGTTTTGGACGCGTTTGGAAGTCGTCGAATTTTCGTAAATATTTTAATATAATTAAATGCGTCGAAAAATAAGATAATTAAATAATCGTCAGAATTGAAATCCGACTTCATCATTGGATTCCTCACCCCCAAATTAGCTAGGGGTGAATTTTTGGAATTTTTCAGAACACGTTTCAAAAATCAAAATTTTTAAATAAATAAGGAAAATAAATAAGCAATCATTGAATCCCCTATTTGCAATTTTCCCATTTTTCTAATTTTGATTTCTGGCTGGCCATCACCTCAGCCGGCACCTCCCTACCTTGAGCAGCCCAATGATGACACCTTCCCCCTAGGGCAATGATGGCCTAGCTCCCTACTCCATCCCCATCATCCCCTTTATTAAGAAGAAGCAAGGCTCTTTCCTCCATTTGCTGAAACTTTCCCTCATTCCTCCTCCTTCTCCTCCTTCTTTGGGAGCTTGCTAAGGGAGAAAAAAGTGCAGCTCTCTGCCTCCAAAGTATTTGAAGAAAATCAAATATTTCATCTTCCTCCTCCTCTTATAAAGGACTAAGGTACCCCCTTTACCCATCTCTTTTACCTTATTCATATAGCTACAATGCTTGAATATATCTCTAGATATCCATGTTTAAGTATAGAAACCATTAAGGCTCTTGAAAGCATCATAGAAAAATGCTCTGTTTTTCCTGTATCCTATATACCCTGTTATTCATCTGCATTTTTAATATAGCTAGGATGTTCCGTCCATACTAATTTTAGTGTTGATGGAAAGGTATCGGAAATACCTTTCCATTGATATATGGCACCACTCATGAAACTCTTTGGATTAAGAGTAATTAAGCTCGAAAAATGGCTCAACGCGGGTTTCGCACCTGGCGAAATCACCGTCTGCCGCTGCAGCGGATTGCCGCGGGCTGCAGCGGACAGGAAAACTTAAGAAAAATGCACATTAATTAATTGAACAGTAAAATTGTGAAATGAACCGCTACAACGCACTATAGCGAGCTGCAGCAGTCTGCAGCGGCATTTCACGAAACTTAGGAAATGGCCATAAAAATTAATTGAACAGTGACTTGCAAAATGGGACGCTACAGCGCGCTGTAGCGCGCTGCAGCGGACCTTAGCAGAAATATTTCAGATCTTAGGAAATGACAAAATAAATTAAATTGAACAATATTTTTGCAAAATGAACCGCTACAACGCGCCATAGCGCACTGCAGTGGGTCACAGCGGATTGCAGCGGGTTACAACGGATCGCAGCAGGCCGTAGCAAGCCGCATCGCAAAAGGGGCTACCGTGTGGAAAGTGCTACAGCGCGCTACCGCGTGAAAAGTGCTACAGCACGCTCCAGCGCGCTTGCAGTGCGCTGCAGTGCGCTACAACGCCCAAATTTTGCAAAATTTCCAGAAATTCCAGAAACTGGCCAAATTTTGTAGAACTATCTAGTTTTGGCTGAAATGGCCAAAAGTCAACTATTTTGATATTTTAAGACCCCTAGGACCCTAGTGGGATTGAGTTATACTAAATTTGAACCTATTTTAGTTAAAATTGAACATTGCATAAAATTTTATATGAAAGTTAAATTTGAAAACCTTGCCATTATTAATAAGTGATCAAAATCTACCTTGAACCTAAAATGCATCGTGCAAATTGTTGGATACCTTAGAATTTCAGTGCCAACAATAATCTAAAGTAATATTTAGGTTTTGAACCCTATAAAATTAGAAAATTGCCAATTTACCCTTATGAATTCAAATGGCTATAAATAATTCATTAGACCTCAGAATTTAGTGTTCTTGGACTCTATGGAATCCTTGAACAACCACCAACAACAAACTATATAAAAATTTAGATTTCATTAAGTGCAACCTACCAAAATATCCCTTAGGTCAAAAACCTTAGTCTGGACCTATAGAACTCATTTCTTATCCAAATTTGGCATACTTACTGTCTATCTCCATGTTAGACAGTAATAAATCATTTGATAATAAGAAATCCCAATTTGGAGCCTTAAATTGAAAGTTGACTTTTTGACCCTTAAAGTAAGGGCAAAAATGGTCATTTTGCCCTAAGATTGGATTAAGTACCCCTACCCTTTAGTTAACATTCCAAAAATATTAAAACTAATGCTATAATTATCTTAGTGATATTTAGTGAGTAAGATCAACCCTTAGATCAGATTATAGGACTCTCTTAAGTCTTAAGCACTACACCTTAAGGACCTTTCCTGAGACTAGGACTAGATCATAGGTTAGAGTTCATTCATTGGATAAATTGGGTTACCCAATGGGTGAAACCTTAGTTTTGTTAGCTTTTAGACTTTTCTTTTATTTTACAACTTGTTCTGATTATTTTGTCTTTTAATTTTAGATTTAAGATAGGAGATTCATCCTATTAAGCTTGATTACTTAATAGGATTTGCCATAACTAGTAGATCACTTATAGAATAAAACTTAGAACTTAGGTCTTATCCTCTTTGGATTATGTGATTAAACTTAAAATCTCATAGTGTTTAATCCATAATCTATAGGTTTAGATGATCTTGATTAGATCTTAGATAGAACATATAAATTCACAAAATGAGGATGTATGATTTATTGATTTAACTCGTAGTCATCTATTTGATTGAGCTAGATTAGAACCTGATCAGTTCTAATCCTTTTTAACTTATCAGGATGAGTTTTTGAGTTACACTCGATAGTAGGAAAATGGTGATCCTGATCTTGTGTAACTTGGAATAGTTAGAATGGTTAAGTAGAAAATAAATGATATCACCATGTTTAGTAGAGTCCCTTGCTTCTCTTTGATACTTTGTGCTACACATTCTTTGATTATTATGCCATATTTTCTTGAGCATATCATGTAAAACTTTTGATGCATAAATAAAATATTAGGAAGATATGGAGACTCCTTAGATTCCTTGCAAAAATATTAAAGTGATTGATTAAAGATAATAATTGTATGTGTTAGAGCTGCCTCTCAGTTATATCTTCTTTGCCTAGTCTCCTTGTTGACACTAGGAGAAGACCTGGTTTATATCTTCTTTGCTTAGTTTCCTTGTTGACACTAAGAGAAGATTTATTGTGTTTTCTTTGCTTAGTCTCCTTGATGAGACTAGGAGAAAACCCTATATATCTGCTTAGTCTCCTTGTATGACACTAGGGTTATATAGTTTGCGCCTAGTCTCCTTGATGACACTAGGATCCTTTTGATATTCAGTGGGCTAGATTAGCTCTTTTTAGTATGGCAGTTAGTACACAAATGTTTATATATATGAAGTTTGATATTTTGGTTACTTTTCAGCATTTTTATTCAGTCAGCTATTCCTTTGTCATGCTTATATATATTTTAGGATGTTAGAACTTTGCTGCTATTATATGTATCATTGCTGAGTTATGTTATTTAATTTGCATATTTCCTTTGATCACCAGCATATTTAGGATGTAGTAATTTCTTTCAGCACTTGTTTAGTTATTTATATATGCCTTGCCCTATTTAGTTTGCATGTGAGGTATGTCTTAGCCTCTCTTTTTGCTTAAGTTATAAAAGATTATTTATAGCTTTTTCCTTCTCTATTGTATTGCTAGTTGCTCCTATATTTGTATGGTTATTGCTTAGAAATGGTAAAATAGTGATATTACAAAACACATATAAAACTTATCAGCTTAAAATGTACTTAGACAATTGTCTAACACAAGATTTTCTCCTTTTGGCTGGGGCCCTACATTGTGAAACCGACAATGGCAGGCATAGAGCAGATAGAGGATCCAGTACCTGAGGAGGAGCTATACTTAGAGGAGGAGCAGCAGCTCGGGCCAGAGCATATCTTGCCTTTAGATTTATATGTGAGGATGAGTGCATTTGCATTTCCTTTTTATCTAAACTTTAATTATTGTAATAATATACGTACCCTTGACCGTGTATTTGGATTTATATGCTTATTTTCTGAGCCATATTTTGCACTTATATTATATTGTGATGTTTGGATGTCATTTACTGCTTCCGCACTCTGTACATTTACTTATATAGTGAATGTTAGATTGATTCTGTGTTAATCCTTCCCTAATCAGATGGATTGTGGATTTTATCCGAATCCAATGGTAAGTGAGGGGTTAGCCAGAGTGATACTCGACCCTTAGCTTAATTCTTTGGTGGATTAAGGGTGCGGGTCGCCACAAAAATGGTGGAGAAGAACCTGACAAGCATAAAGTGCCCTGACTCAGAGGTGGTCCGTCTCGCTACCCACCTCCTACAAGATGAGGCTGAGTACTGGTGGGACATTACATGTGATGAATTCATTGAGGCCTTCCAGTCTGGCTTTATCCCTCTATCTGCCAAACATCGCTTGGGAGACTTGTTTCTGAAGTTACAACAGGGTGACAGATCTGTAGCTGCATATGAGGCAGAGTTTTCCACTAGCCTGATTCCTACTGAGCCAGACCTCCACTACCATTTTCAGAGCGGCCTGTGACCCTCCATCAGGAGCTAAGTAATCCCTTTCCACATAACAAATTTTGCGGAGCTACTTGAAATTGCCAAAGTAATAGAGCAAGACCAAGCCAGGGAAGGATCTAAGAGGATTATCGGGTCCACGTCATTCCAGCAGTTCCTCCTACCAATCCATTCGCTGGGTGCACAAAACCACACCCATATGGTCGATGCTACCATGGGAGTCGTGTCTACATTACTTGTGGACAGCTAGGCCATATATTCTACCACTGTACGGCTACAGAAATGATTGATGGAGATCAAATTGACTGTTCCAAGTGCCGCCAAGCCTTTGACTTATTTCAGAATCCTGCGACAACTCATCCAACACCACCCTCTTTTCTAGCTGTGAGGCACGAGCTAGCTAATGTCCCCCGCCCAAATGCACCCCGACCATCTCCAAGACAGGCCTATAACAACAGGCCTGCCGGCCCTGCATGAGTGTACACCCTAACATCTGTGGGGGCTACTGAGGACAACCACATGGTATCAGGTACACGCTCTTGAACCTCTTTATCTTTATAGTTATTACTTGCATTACATATTCAGTAACTAATTACCTCTACAATTAGGTTCGATTTACATAAATAACCAACCCTATAACATTCTATTTGACACTGGAGCTAGTCATTCCTTTGCATCTGATGGCTGGGAAAAATCACTTAACCTACCCTTGTATCGCCTAGCCAATCCTCTTAATGTTGGGTTACCTTCTGGAGCCCAATTGCCAGCTCGCCAGTTCTGCAAGTTACAAATTCCAATTGAGAATAAGAATTATGAAGCCAAGTTAGTAGTTCTCCCAATAGCCAACTTTGATGTAATATTGGGCATGAATTGGCTAAGCCAGCATACCGCCACTATTAACTGTACAAGGAAGAAGATTACCTTAGAAAGTGGTAGTAAGGCTAGATCCTTTATTGGTAACCTTAACATTCGAGCCTTGCTAATCAATGCTATAAAAGCAAAAAGATTAGTTTAGAAAGGTTGTGATGCCTTTCTAGTAACAATAATAGGAGAAAAGAAAGAAGGTATTTCCTTATCTGAGAACCCCGTTGTTTGCAAATTTGTCAACGTTTTCCCAGAAGACTTACCTGGCCTTCCTCCTATACGGGAAGTGGAATTTGCAATTGACACCGTTCTAGGAACTCAGCCCATCTCTAAAGCTCGTTACCGTACAGCACCCAAGGAATTGTAGGAGTTGAATAAACAATTATAAGAACTGCTAGAGAAAGATCTCATTAGGCCAAGCTTGTCACCTTGGGGAGCGCCGGCACTATTCATAAAGAAGAAAGACTATTCTATGCGTATGTGTATTGACTACCATGAACTGAATAAAGTCACAATAAAAAACAAGTATCCATTGTCGCACATAGATGACTTATTCAATCAGTTGGCAAGAGCCAAGGTATTTTTTAAAATTGATCTACGATCGGGGTATCATCAACTGCAAGTCAAGGACTTAGATGTTGAGAAGATAGCCTTTAAGACTCGTTATGGACACTACGAGTTTTTAGTGATATCATTTGGGTTGACAAATTCACCTTCGACATTCATGGATCTAATGCAGCGCATCCTTAAACCATACCTTGACAAATTCGTAATCATTTTCATTGACGACATCTTAATATACTCCAAGAACCGGAAAGAGCACGAAGAGCACTTAAGAATAGTGCTGGAAGAATTGTGTAATCATAAACTTTATGCTAAATATTCCAAATGTGAGTTTTGGCTCAATTTAGTAGCTTTTCTCGGGCATGTGGTAGATGCCCAAGGTATTAGAGTCGATCAGAATAGAGTCAGCGCTATCCAGAAATGGGTTTAGCCCAAGACAGTGACTGACATTAGGAGCTTCTTAGGCCTAGCTAGCTACTACAGGAAATGTGTAAAGGGCTTCTCCCAGATAGCCTCACCACTCACCAAGCTCACTCAGAAGGCTGTACCATTCGAATGGTCGCCAGCTTGTGAGGCAACTTTCCAAGCATTGAAAGATGCACTATTCATCGCTCCAGTTCTAGTTCTTCCTAAAGAAGGAGTGAACTATCAAGTCTATACTGATGCCTCAGGTGTAGGCTTAGGTGTCATATTAACGCAAGAAGGAAGAGTCATCACGTATGCTTCTCGTCAATTGAAGCCCCATGAAAGTAATTACGCAGTTCATGATCTTGAGTTAGCCGCTGTAGTGTTTGCCATAAATATCTAGCATCACTACCTCTATGGGGTTCAATGCTCAATATTTACAGATCACCAGAGTCTAAAATACATATTCACTCAATGAGAGCTAAACTGTAGACAGAGAAGGTGGCTAGAATTAATTAGTGACTATGACCTTGATATCTAGTATCACCCTAGAAAGGCGAATATTATAGCTGACTCTCTGAGCCGTCATGCCACTCTCAATGCTTTTATCTCTCAGAGTCCGCTAGAAGAAGAATTCTATAAACTGGACATCCAATCAACGCATAGCAACCAAGTGAGTACGATGCTCTTGATGATTAATGTGGAGCCCATGTTCCATAGAGATGTATCTATCACTCAAACTAAGGATGATGAGTACCTAAATTTTAAACAAGCCATAAAGTAGTCATCGTACTGATATTCGATTTCATAAAGGTGCCATCTATCAAGGAAATCGCTTATGGATCCCTAAGTCCATGCATAAGGAGGTGCTAGTTGAAGGCTATAATTCTGGATATCAAGTTCATTTAGGGAGTTCAAAAATGTACCAAGACCTAAAGCAAACCTTCTGGTGGCCAGGAATGAAGAAAAGTGTGGCTGAATTCGTTGCAAGGTGCCATGCTTGTAGTCTAATCAAGGCAGAGTATCAGAGACCTGATGGTTTGCTTCACCCACTTGAGATTCCTGAATGGAAGTGGCTAGATATATCAATGGACTTTGTTATGGGTTTGCCTCGCACAATATCTGGAGCTGATGCTATTTGGGTCATAGTTGACCGATTGACTAAGTATGCTCATTTCATTCTAGTTCGGTAGACAGATTCAGTTGAGAAACTTGCAAAACTCTACATTAAAGAGATAATCAGGCTCCATGGGATTCCCAAGACAATCATATATGATAGAGACAGTCGATTTACCTCCAAGTTGTGGCAAGCTGTGCATCAGGATCTAGTCACAACTCTAGCAATGAGTGCAGCCTTTCATCCGCAGATAAATGGTCAAATAGAACGAGTAAATAAGGTTCTCGAAGACCTACTCAGATTGTGTATACTTGACTTTGTTGGATCTTGGAAAGATCACCTCCCGTTAGTAGAGTTCGCTTACAATAATAGTTTTTAAGCTAGCATCAAGATGGCTCCATATGAAGCCTTGTATGGCAGAAAGTGCGGTACTCCATTGGCATGGTTAGAAATAAGCAGTGTTCAGCTGTATGGATCTGAATTAGTAGAAGAGATAAACAAGAAAGTCCCATTGATTCAACAGCAAATCTGTGCAGCTTAAGACCACCAGAGTAAATACCACGACCATCATCATCATCCTTTGTAGTTTAATATTGGAGACTTCACATACCTAAAAGTCAGTCCTATGAAAGGAGTCTCCAGATTTGGCATAGCTGGGAAACTTAGTCCTCACTATGTTGGTCCTTTTGAAATAGTAGCCAAAATAGGTTCTTCTGCCTACAAACTCAATCTTCTAGATGATTTCGCAGCAGTTCACAATGTATTTCATGTGTCGTCACTAAGGAAGTGCCTTAGAGATTCGTCTCACCTCGTGCAGTTCCCAGAAATTCAGATCCAACCTGATCTGTCATATGCCGAGGAGCCAATTTGAATTTTAGCCCGTGATCGCAAGCAACTTAGGGACCGTGCCATCAATATGATCAAAGTCCAGTGGAAAAATTGTACTTGCAATGAAGCCACTTGGGAGAAGGAATCCGATATGCGAGCTAAATATCCTAGACTCTTCAAGAATCCAGGTACTTTTCCTTAGCATTATGAGCTTTCAAATTCAAGTCATATTTCATTTTTGCCTTATGATTTCTACTTGAGTGATGTCGAGGATGACATCATTTTTAAGTGGGGGAGTCTGTAACAACCCAAGTTGTTACCTTAATTAATTAGGACTAATCTCGGTCATAATCTTGATCATAAGTATTAATCAAGTCATTAGTAATCAAATGGATCGAATCCCGATTTCTGAAAAATTTAGAAACCCTAGAATTTGACCTATTTAAATTGATCTTTGATCGAAAAATGGACTTCGCCATTATACTCATTGCCCCCAAATTAGCTAAGGGTGATATTTTCGTATCAATCGGAAGTCGTCAAAATTTCGATAAATATTTTTATGATATTTAAATATCCAAAAAATTGGAAAATTAAAATACTCATCAGATCGAAAATCTGACCTCGCCATTGCGATCCATACCCCTCAATTAGCTAGGGGTAAGTATTTAGAAATTTTTGGGGATCGATTGAATATTTTAGAATTAGTTATTAAATTATGATTATTAATTATTTAAAATTAATTAAATATATATTAATTAAACCCGTTATCGGGTCGGGTCAGGCACGGAACAGATTTGACCTGTTAATCCTACGGATCCAGATCCGCTTCGTGTGGGCTGTCCGATCGAAGGCGGATCGAACGGCTCCCACTCCCCCTTCCCTCGTCTTCTTCGTTGACTCCATGCGGCACAATGCACCGTGTGCTCAGCTAATCGCCGCCCGCCCGGCCTCGAATCCTCTGTCGGCCTCCCTTAAACACCCCAATGCCTCGACTCCTTCGCACAGGTTGACCCGTCGTGCGCTAAGGAGACCTGGACTCTTCTTTACAACCCTAAAAACCTCGACCACTCATCATCCAGGTACCTCCATCCTTCGATCCTCTTGCTTGATCGTTCCCTCTGCTCGAAACATTATTGCGCAATATAGATTAAAGGTGGATCGGATCTATTGGGTTGGATCTGTGGGGCCCCCGTACTGGTAATAAGAAAGTACGGTGCTCCAACTGTGGCAAATCCCCAACTTAAGTAAAGTTAGGCGAACCCAACCTGCCTTAAGTCAAGGGCTTGTCACCAAGTGCTATAACATCCATCAATATAAATATCAAAGTGGCAGAAGCAGTACAAAATAAAGTAACATCCACAAGCATACATAGTAGGGAAAGAAAATACAATAAAGTAACTCATCACAATGCAGAAAGTAGAGTACATCCAGAAAGTTAATTGTTACAAACTGAAATGAATAACTGAAAAATGAAAGACTCTCGTCCTCACTGAAATAAACAAGGCAAAACTATCTAAACAGCAGCTGGAAGGTCCTCCTCATGATCTGGCTCCTCCTCCGCAACACTGCCACGAACACGTCTGAATCTGACATTTGTTGGCATGACAAATGCCAGGGCCCCAGCCAACAAAACAAAAAGGTTATAGTTAGACAATTGTCTAAGTGCATTTTAGGCTATTTAAATGAACTGAATATTAAAGGATATCACATTTAATTTAATTACACATGCAAGCAGTAAGGACGCAACAAGCTATGAAATAAATGGAATACTATAAACTATCTATTTATAGCATACAACATGTATGTGAAGCAACATACAAAACACTAAATAATTAAGGTAAGGCTAAAAGTGAAAATAACTGCAACTACTGAATAAATATGATCCTAACATGATTATGATCGAAGTAAAACATGCTGAGTATAAAAGAACACAAGTACTGGATATGATAAAATTTTAGCATCCTAAATATGCCATTTATACATATATCAAAGCCATAAAGTATACATACAACATGCAGATTAATATAAAAAGAAAGGCCACTGAGACATGTGGCAAAAGCAAAGCAATATATGAAATATAAAACCACTGAGACATGTGGCAAAGCAAGCAAATACTAAAAATAAGGCCACTGAAGCATGTGGCAAAGCAAATTAGAAAACTAAACAATTCAGCTAAAGTAGTAATAAGCCTAAGTCCTAGTACTGTCGTACCAGCCAATAGGCCATACAAGGCCTCCAATATCAATTAATCAATCCCCAGCCTAGCTATCCAAATATGCTAGGTCTGAGTCCAGTCTATACAATACTACTACTGAAGAGGCAGACTAAGCTAGGACATATTCTACTGACTGCAAATAAAACAAAACTGGATGATATGTAATTTCAATACTAGCTTAGGATGCATCATCCTAAGTTTTTCCTATTATGCTCAAGGGCTAAAGCTCAAAATCCAAGGTATGCAAAGCAATCTAGTCAAAGTAAGCAAGAGACTCAATCTAGACTTATGTGATATCTATTGTTGTCTAATTACCAAATCTAACTACTCTGAGAAGGTACAAGCTTAGGATCTCCAATATTATCGAGTAGAATCTCAGATTTACGTCCTTAAGGTTAAATATTAGAACTTAATAAGTTCTAATCCAAAATCATGTGATGACTATATAGTTTAAATAAGCAAATCAATGACCTGATTTTATGAATATTTTACTCTCTTACCCAAATCTTGATCAAATAAATCAAGATTTAAGAATTTTCTACTTAAACCCTATGTTGAGTTCAAGTCCCAAATCTTAGGTGATATTCTAAATAGGATCTAGGTTTCTCACTTAATACCCAATTTGAATGTAAAGAATCCTATAAGTTGAAAGATTCAGGAACTAAGATCTTGGTGAAAGGCTATTCTACTAATTATAAGATAAAATAATTAATTAAGAACTTGAGAATCTAAGATCTATATTCAATCCTTAAGATAACTTCATTATCTTATTGATTGAATCATCCTATACCCACATGGAAGATTTCAAAAGATTAAACAATCAATCATTAAAGAATTTCAATTGGAGGTTGTTTGATTCAAATTGAAGATCTAAGTCTAAGATCTAAGATCTAAAGATTTGAAGTTTGATCACTTTAGACTTCTAATTAGGTTTTGACTTATAAGTTCCCATTTGTGATTTTCTTTAGAACCTAATTTCATGATTAACTATAAGGAGCTTATTAAAGTTAAAATTGACAATTTCAAGTATTAAATTGACATTAAACCCATTTTGACCTTCTTAGGTTACTTAAGATCTAAGGGTCTGAGTTTTGATCACTTTAGATCTTAAGCTAAGATTTTACTTAGACCACTTCTAATTACTTTTCCTTTAATACTTAATTCTTAAATTATGCTTACTGAACCTATTAATAAGATAGCTGACCATTTTCATTATTAAATTAAATAAGTTTAAGGCCAAATGATCTTTTTAAGGAATGCTTAAGGTTTAAGTATCTTTATTAAGGACTAAATGAGGATTTCATGGCTTAAGGATCTCATTAACACTATCCTTGTTCTAGGACTTCAGAGAACATTTCCAATCTATTTTATAGTGGTTTACTGAAATTTTCAATCCTTACGACACATTAAATCACATTTTGGTCAAAATGACCAAAATGCGCCTCTTAAGGCTAAAATTGGGATTTTAGGGTTTAATTATCCAAATTTGCTTTAGTCTGTTTTAATATGATTCATATTACTCAATAAAGTGGGCAACACCCTCCATTTAGATTTTGATGACCTAAATGATCTTAATTAGCACTAATCACTTAATTAAGTCACTTAGGATGATTAGTAAAATTAAGGCACTTTAGGGCAATCCAACCTTACATTTAGGTTATATTAGGTCTAATATGATATTAGGAACCATCCCCACCCAAATCAGAAGCTTAATTAGGGTTTAATTCACTAATCCTTGATTAGGGTGATTAAGGAGTGATTAAGAAAATTAATTATCCAAAATTAATTTTAAGGGTCTGGAATTATTCCTTAGGGTACAAGGAGCAATTAGAGCCCTTAAACTCACAGTTTGGATATTTAAGAGATTTTATATGATTTATTTAAGAATAGAAAAAGTTTGGCCAATATTTTTAAATCCAACCATTAAATCTGAGATTTTATTTTATATTCAAATTCCTTGAATTTTTCTGATTCAAATGGTATATTGATCATACCATTTGGATATGTATAACTAAAGTTATTTAATTAGTTTATTTTGAATGTTTATTTAAATTAAAACTATAGGGTTTAATTAATTAAAATCGCAACCATTAAAAATACTATCTAATAATTATTAATTAGGCGCGGCCCCAAAATCAGAACCGCGCGGGTCACGGGTCCGTCCGGCCCAGAACCCGTGATTTCGTCTTCTACCTCTCGATGGGTCCCGAGCCCGTCCAATTTCAAAGCAGAAATTCTCGGCGCTCCGGCGACGACAGGGGCTCAAATCAATCCCTACACGTTTCTTGAGTCGAGACGCGTCGATTGGACCAAGAACCCCCATCTGGATCCCTCTGGATCGATGGGGTCTAGCACACCCGAGAGGTCCTTCTGCGAGACATCTCAGGTCGCCTGTTAGGGGGAAATTCTCCTCACAGGGACCTCAATTCGACTGGATTTTGATCCCTACATGTTCAGGGAGATTAGACACATCGAAACCCCAACCTATCTTAACCCGAGGCGCAGCCAATCGCTGGGTCCTTACTCGGACTCAGCCATTGGCTCGTTGACTAGCTCAGTCGATCGATACGATCGACTCGAGCTAGCTTAGCCCCAAGCGACAATCACAGGAGTTTCCTAGGTGGCTAAGGCTGCTTAGACGACATTCAGAGCTCATTCCAGAAGGCAGAAATGAAAGGAGCTTCAGAAGATTTTAATGGAGGAAGCTGTACCTGACTTCTAGTTTACTGGCCTAATTGAGGAGAATTGGAGTGTCCTTAAGCTTCCTGGTCAGTAGATGAAGCTCCATAGGGGGTCTGAACACCAGACGGACCCTCTATCAGCAGTTCTAGCTTTCAGAAATCACCGGGAATTCACCGAGGAAGGTGAGAGCTCTACGGGGTTCTAGCCGTCAATTGAGGGATCATAGTGAGAAAAGAGGCTCACTGTGATTCACTCAGGGCATTTATAGGCCCAGGGGCCATGGGGAGTGGCTCCCAGAGCTTGGGTTGGGAGGAATGGCTCAGCTCGAGGGGGTCCTTCATTTTTCCCAAATTGGGGGTGGACTGGGCTTCGGGCTTGGCTGGGACCGCTCAGGAAGCAAGGGCAAGGCCGCAATAGTCTTCCTGACATGGCACGGGAGTGCAGACCGGCTGGAGGACGTGGCAGTACGGGAGGATTCGGCTGTCGGGCGCGGCTGGGGGAAGGAGACGATCCATAGTAGCGGGAGCTGCCGGAGCCCTCTGATGGATTGTTGGTTGACGCGGAACAGTCCAGATCTTTCGACATCTAACGAACGATCGAGGATAAAAGATCAGTCGTTGGATCTAATCGGGGAATCTAACGGTTGATCGAAGGTACTTACGGCGGATCGCTTAGATGCCGTCGGATCGGGATCTTGAAACCGCGGAACGGCGGAGATTAGATGGATTCATCCAATGGTGCGGGCCATTGGATCAAGACCGCGAAACGGACGGCCCAGATGGCGCCCGCGGTTTGGGAAGGAGCCGACCGTTGGGGAAGGGTAGATTTGCAATTTGGAATTGTCTAAAACCCTAATTTGCAATTAAACTAATTTAAATTAAATACAAAATGTGACTAAATGACCTCCAAAAATTCCCAAAATTTCACCCTTAGCTAATTTGGGGGTGGGGAACTCAAAAATGAAATCAGATTTCAATTTGGAGATCAAAATAATTTAAGTATTTTTCAGGGCTTAAAAATAGCCAAAAATACCAAATCTTCCAATTTAGCTCTAATTGATTTCAAACTTCGAGGTTTAGATTTAAATGACCCATTGAATCCAATGGAATTAAAATTAAACCTTGGTTTAGCTTAATTAATCTAATTTTAGCTTGGGTAACAACCTAGGGTTGCTATAGGATCAAACCCGATCGATCGAATTTGGGGGACGATCCACAGTGCTTACCGTTAACTATGGATCGTTCGCCCTTAAAGACTTGGGGTTTGCCATGCCGGGCGCGCCTGACCCCTCTGGCCTCGACCCAACCGTCCATGACAAGCTCTCGGCACCGCCTTTTCAATGACGTGCGAGTCGACTCCCGGCAATGGCCGGAGGGCCGCCAATTTGGCAGCCCTAGCCACGGGTGTCCGCGAGGAAGACGACCCGGTGCGGGTCGGGCCGGGTCAAACTCAGCTCGTGCAAAGACCCGAGTCATAATTGTTACTTTTCAAATTAAGCTCCAAATGGGAAAACTAATACTTCTATAGTATTGGGGCTGTTCTCCTAAGTATTTTAAGACCCATATTGCCCATGTTTGGATAACTAGGTTAAAAGTTATGAAGGTTTAATTAGGTCATAAAATATCACCATATTATATGTACCCCAAAATTAATTTTTATATTACACCATTTGATTTCCTTTGTTTTTCTGAGTAAAATGAGACATATATTGACTATGTTTGAATTATCCTACAAAAAGTTATTAAACTTTTATAAATTTTGAATTAAATAATTTAAATAAATAAAATTACTATTTATTTATTTAAATTGTATTAATTTATTATTTATTCTTAAAGTTAAAAATATATATTTTTGTATTTATTAATTAATTAATTAATTATTCTCAATTTGTATTTAATTAATATTAATTATTAGTTAAATAATAATTAATCTGTTATTTAATTAATTTTAATATTTTAATTATATAAATATTAATATTACTGTTTAATTAGGATTTGTGCTAATTAATTAACTATTTAAACTTAATTAACTAATTAGTTATTTATTAATAGTATTTTATATTTATTAAATTAAGATTGGGATTAATATTAATTAATCATGATTAATTACTATTTAATAATAATTTACAACATTTATTAAATTAAATTATTCCTAATTAATTAATTAATTAATGCTAATTACTATTATTAATTAATTAGTATTAAAATAATCTTAATTATGTCTAATTAGTTAATTATGTTAATTAATTACAGTTAATATAATTAATTAACTTATTATATTAATTAAATATTAGTTAATTAATTATATAATGTTACTGTTTAATATTAATTAACTACTAATTATTAATAATTAATCATACTAATCTAACTATTAAACATAATTAGTAACTAATTAATCATCATTAATATTAATAAATTACAATTACATTAATACTAATATTATTAAATATATTATGCAGGATTTGATGGCGGTGGGACCCACAGGGACACGTGGCGCACCACAATTGGCTGTGGCAGAGGAGGCGGGACCCACCACTGCCACGTGGCAGGCTGTGGCTAGCCACGGACTGCACAGCGGGGCCCACTGCAACGCGGTAGCTCGGGAGAGGCTACGGCCCGTGGGGGTGGGTCTCACAGCTGTGGCCAAAGCACAGTTGGGCCCCACGCTGACACCCACTGAGTGAACGCGGGCCCCACATTGACACGCGGCTATCCCACGTATGCCGGTTGGCACTTGTGGGCCCCACGGTCCGCGGACGTGGACCCAGACCTCATAGGGCGGGCCCGGGTCGACCCGGCCCGGACTGCGCTGCGAGCTTCATTGCGACGGACCGACTAGGGTACCAAAATGGAGGCCTGTCCGGCGTTGCCATGCCTCGGCCCGCATGCCTCGGGGAAGGTCTCGAAGAGACTTTCATTTTGGTGGCTCTGCCGAGGCCGGAGGTTGACTGGATCGTGCATGGAACCCAAACCTAGCTAACCTAATTCGACGAACGATACCTAACAGTATCGACTATTTGCTCAAAGAAAAATTCGATCGATCGATGACTCGATGGATCAATCCAAGTCGCTCCTAAGGCAATCTACTTCGCGGAATAAGCATGAAATACAATGGATGAATGATTGCACAAAGGAAAATCAAGATCGAGAGGGTACCTTACGAGATGCTGAGGGAACTTCGGGCTTTGGAAGACGACCCGGGATTCTGTCGATCCTGATTTGCGCAAAGGTAGCCACCTTTCGAGTGAATGGAAGCTTAAGGGGAGTGGGATGGAGCTTACGAGGCTTCGAAGATGCCGGATTGGCCGCAGCTAGCGGTGCTGTGACGCGTGTCCCTCGCGCAGAGGCGATCGGGATGACGGCTAAGGACTGTTCGATCGCTCCGATCGAACGGTTGGATCCTGCCGTTTGATCGAACGACAGGACTGACGTCGTGCATAAGGAACAGACGGCTCCGTTATTTAATAAATTAAATATTAATTCATTTAATTAAATTTAATTAATTTCTTATTAAATTAAAATAATTAAATTATATTTATTAAATATTCACCCTTAGCAAATTGAGGGGTGAGGAACGCAACGCTGGTTGGATTTTCGATTTGACGAGTGTTTTAATTTCCCAAAATTTCGGGGTATTTAAACATTATTAAAATATTTGTCAAAATTTTGACGACTCCCGATTGACACGAAAACATCACCCCTAGCTACTTTGGGGGCAATGAGCGCAATGGCGAAGTCCGTTTTTTGATTTGAGGTCATTTTAGATAAGTCAAATTTTAGTATTTTCTAATTTTCTAGAAATCAGGATTCGATCCGTTTGACTCCTGATTTGGACTGGGTCTTAGAGGTTGACTCCTAATAATTCAATTAACACTTAGGATTAAAATTAAGACAGAGATTAGTCATAATTGACTAAGGTAATGACTTGGGTTATTAAAGATACCTTAGCTAATTAAAACTAATCCAAGTCCTGATTTTGATCTCAGTGCGCTAATTAAGTCATTAAGACTTCACTACTGGGACCTAGTCCAAATTAGATGTCAAATGGATTAAACCTTGATTTTGGAAATTTCAGGAACCCTAGAAATTGACCTAGTTATTTTAACCTCGGATCAAAAATCAGACTTCATCATTGCACTCATTGCCCCCAAATTAGCTAGGGGTAATATTTTGGTGGCAATAGGAAGTTGTTGAAAATCAATAGAATATTTTAATAATATTTAATTAATTAGAAAATTAAGATATTTAAATTGACCCCAAAATCAAAATCCGAATTTGCTATTGCGCTCGTCATCCCCATATTAGCTAGGAGTGATGTTTTGGACGTGTTTGGAAGTCGCCAGATTTTATCAAATATTTTAATGTAATTAAATACACTGAAAAATAAAAAAATTAAATACTCATTGGAATCAAAATCTGACTTTACCGTTGAATTCATCACCATCAAATTAGCTAGGGGTCAATTTTTAGGATTTTATGAGTATTTATAAAATCTAACTTTTAAATTAATAATTAATTAAATAAATTGAAATGACATTTATTAAATATCCATTTTTATTAATTCCCTCTTCTTTTCCTAAGCTGAGACCACTCTACTCCTTCCTCCCTTCTCAGCACCTTCCTTCCCATACCTTGCACTCAAATGGGCTACTGCCCTCTCCTTCTCCTCCATGTTGATAGGAAGGCTCATTAATGAGCCATTCCCCCCTCTACTCCATAAAAGCTATCCCCAGCCCTCTTCCCTCTGCATTTTTGCTTAGCTGAAGTTCATCCCTCCTTACCACTCTTCCCTTCATTACTGTACTTACTACTAGAAGAAACCTTAGCCTCTTTCTCCTCTTGCTAGCAGTTGAAGAAGAAGAAGAAGCTTCTTCTCTTAAACTCTAAAGCTCCCAAGTTCCTACAGAAATCAGAGTCCTCTTCTTCCATTCATTTGAAGGCTAAGGTATCTCTTTGGTACCTCTTCTCTTTATCAAATAGTTATTATATTTACCTTACATGTCTATTTCATGCTAATAAGAACCTATGTTTGAGATGTAGAGATCATTAGAACTCATTAAGATAGTAAGTTTTAGGGAAGAAAATATATTATGCAAATATACTTTTTGTATATCCGGACCTTTAACTTCATTATTTGTGTCGTTAAAATGATCCATTCATGCCAATTTTGGTATCAATGGAAAGGTCTTGGAAATACATTTCCATCGTTATATTACACCGCACATAAAGTGCTCTAGATTGAGAGTTTTTTTAGTGCAAAAGGTGTCCCGTTACAGTTTTCGCACAGGTGAAATCACCGTCTGGCACTACAGCATGCCGTAGTGCCCGAGTTTTGAGTTGAAATCCACCGTGGCGTGCCGTAGCTTGCCACAGCGTGCCGTAGCGACATATAAATTTGATGAAGGTAAATTAAATGCGCCGAAGCACTGAAATTCGCCAAAGCGCCCCGCAATGCCTGAAAGCGCTGCAACGCGCCACTGCGTCGAAATCCGCCGTAGCGCCTAGAAATGTCTAAAAGTGCACAGAACTGTCCGAAATTGCCCAGATTTTAGTAAAATTAAGCATTGTATAAATTGTAGGTGATTTTTAAATATTAAAAAATTAGGTTTTAACCCCTTTCATGAAAATAGAATCTTAACATTAAAATGACCATAATTTGATCATTAAACATTAGAATTCAATGTTCTTGGGCTCTATGGAATCATTGGATAGTAGAAAATAATAAACTAATTGAATTTTTAGATTTTACTAAATGGAATTACTAAAATACCCTTATAGGTTAAAATCTTTAAATTGGACCTATAAGACTTAGGACTTGTCCAAATTTGATATACTTACTGTCTATCTTTATGTTAAATAGCAAGGAATTATCTTGTATCAATAAAATTTAATTTAGATCCCTTAATCAAAAAGTAGCAATTTAGACCCTTAAGTAGGGGCAAAATGGTCATTTTGTCCAAAATTTAGGTTAAGTGCCCTTAACCTCTAAAATATCATTTAAATCATTAAAATCAATAAAAAAACTAATTTGAGATCAATTTATAACCATTAATCTTATATTCTAGTAATTTGACATAAACCCCATTAAAGGCTTGAAAATTCCCAAGTAAAACTAATACCCCTAGTTTAGCTAAATTACAGCCTTAACTTTCTTAAGATAATTAGATCAACAAATAAAGATAGCTTGTAATAACTATCATCAACTCCTAAAATTCCCTAAGTCATTGATTAGAAGCTTATTTGGATCTAAAATCCACCTTAGGATGTTTTCCTTAAGATTAGGAATATATGCTAGATTAGACTTTATTCATTGAATAAATGAGTTATTCAATAGATAAAACCTTGGTTTTATTAGTTTCTAGATTTCTATACTTTAATTTTGATTATTTTATTTTTCAACTTTAAATTAAGAATAGGAGAATCATTCTATTAAGCTTGATTGTAGTTAATAAAATTTGTCTTGATTATTAGTTCATATTTGAACTTAAACTTTAGTTCTTAAGACTTACCCTTTGGATTATGTGATTTAAACCCAATTCATGGTGTTTAAAGTATAATTTCTAGTTTTAATATATCTTGATCAGATCTTAGCTTAAAGCGTCTAATTTCATCAAATAGGACGTGTTGATTACTTATTTAACTTATAGGCGATACTGATTGAATTAAATTAGAACTTGATCAGTTCTAATTACTTTTAACTTATAAGGTTGTGCTTCTAAGTTATAATTGATAGTAAGAATTGGAGATTCTAAACTTGTGTAACTCAGAATAGTTAGAATAGTTTAATAGATAACAACTGATGTTATATTGTATACTAGAGTCCCTTGCTCACTATTATTTTACTTATACTTTTGTATTCCTTGTATTATGTGAGTTATTCCTTGAACATGTCATACAAGACATCATTGTTACATGAAATGAAAACTTAGAATCATTAGGATAACATTTGCATAGAGTTAAGTTACTTATTGAACTTGCGCATTTTACCAAACTAGACAGGGGTAAGAAGAAATAAGGAATACTTAACATTACTTATTGATGAGTGTTGTGTTAAGTTGGAACCGAATAGTCTTGCAGACATGCTTGAATCCTCAGCTACTTCTGAATATGTCCACATAAGTAAAATAAAATAACTAAAATTTATTGCATTTATGATTACTACCTCTTCAGTTCAGTTTCTGTTATGTTATTCCAGCCTAGTCTCAGATGATGCTAGGAATATACATATACTTGTTGTAGTAGGCTAGATTAACCCTATTATGATATGGCAGTCATTACATACTTGTTTACTATGGTGACCCCCCGCTGGGTCAACATAGCTAATCCAACATCAGGTGCAAACTTCCCAGGATCATATCGGGGTTTAGTATAATAGTGTATTTAGAGGTGTATAAAATACACACACTTCCATATTCATTGTGACATTCAGAAATACTAGAATAATAAAAGAAATATATTCATTACAAAGATAATAATTGCTTTACAATATATATCACACATTAAGCAAAAAAAAAAAGCTTAAAACTTCAAGAAAATCAACGTCTAAGTTGCTCCATTATGTATCAGCTCCTCCTCAAAGGCTTGATCCAAAGATTTATCCTGAATTGCCATATATATATATATATATATGTATATGACAAGGCGAGCCAAAGAAAAGAAAAAGAAATAAAGAAAAGAAAAGAAACAAAAAGGTTTGTAGGATATCAAAATTTGTATTTAAGCGTCATAATTCTGCATGAGAAAATAAAATGTGATATTTATGTATGATATGCTTAGAACTATTAATGCAATATATATATTAAAGATATGTGCTCATTTTGAAAGAAAATACAGCAATATATAATATTTATTCTGTTAAATAAAGTTACAGAATAATTGAGGAGTTAGATATGTCTATCTAACTATCTGAGATGTGGGTTCCTGACTAACTACACAGTCCCCCTCAAAGGCTATGTGCAGTCTCCTTATTTCTCCAGATATTAGCCTGTCCTGGCCTAACATATTGTATGTACAGACCTGAGATTAAACTAAATGAACCCATGATACTGATTTTTGATTATTTATTTTAAGTTCTGAGTACAAAATCTCATATAAATATATTAAAGTGGGTCAAAGCTTAATAGTGATGCAAATACTGCAAATAAAATAATTAAATAAAAAAGAATAATAAGTTTTGTTATTATAAATAATACATATATATATACTATATGTATATATATATATATATATATATATATATATATAGAAAAAAAGAAAATGACAGAAATGAAAGTTGCAGAAATTAGAAAATATATATATATATATAGAAAAAAAAGAAAATGACAAAAATGAAAGTTGCAAAAATTAAGAAATATATATACATATATAGAAAAAAAGAAAATGACAGAAATGAAAGTTGTAGAAATTAGGAAATATATATATATATATATATATATATATATATATATATATATATAGAAAAAAGAAAATAACAAAAATGAAAATTGTAGAAATTAGGAAATATATACATATATATATAAAAAGAAAATGACAGAAATGAAAGCTGCAGAAATTAGGAAATATATACATATATAAAAAAAATAGAAAATGACAGAAATAAAAGTTACAGAAATTAAGAAATATATACATATATAGAAAAAAAGAAAATGATAGAAATAAAAATTGCAGAAATTAGGAAATATATACACATATAGAAAAAAAGAAAATGACATAAATAAAAGTATAGTAGTAGTAATAATAATAATAATAATAATAATATTATTATTAGTATTATTATTAAAGAAGAAAAAAAATGAAAAGAGTAGAAAATATTTCATTTTTTACACATTTCTTACACATTTCTTACCCTATATTGACGTTAATGAGGCTTTACTAGAGGTTGATGGGGGAAAACCGGTGGTGGATGAGGAAGAAGAGGGGAGATGAGAAGAGAAGATAGGTGGAGGAAGAGAGGGAGTGGGGAAGGGAGTGTGGGAGGAGAGGAATGGGGGATGGAGGGGGTAAGGGGTGTATTTATACTTTTTTTAATAATTAATTAATTAATTATTTTCTCTCTCATCCATTATTTGGATGAGATGGATGAGAAAAAATTTGTCATAATTGTTGGAGTGTTCAATTTGATCTTTACTTCCTCCTTCTTATCTCCTCTTTCTCTCTCCTCTTTCTCTCTTCTTTCTCTCTCTATTTTCTCTTTCTTTCATTTCTTTTATAGAAAATAACAAAACCTTACATGGAGGTGTATCTTGATGAGAAAAACACACTCATAAAATTTTTTTTCAATTTGGAGCAGTATTTTATTTTTTATTAATTTCTGAAGATAAAACTTTAAAAATTAATTATGGTCAACCCAAAGCTCTAAATTTGACGAAACGTTTTCTGTAGCCTTTTTATAATATTCTTAATCTAATGACACTAAAATCACTAAATTTAGACTTGTATTTAATTCTCCCAATTTACTGAATTTAAATAATTCAAAAATTAATTTAGGAGTATTTGTTATCCAGATTGCTCCCAAACTGACATTATGATTATAAAAATATACTCTATCCAATGATATTTTTAGTTTTTTCTAATTTTGAAGTCACTCAGGATCCTGATTTTTGAGGAGTTGGGTTTAGTTCTAATTATCCTAGTAATAACTTGGGATCGTTACAGACTCCCTACTTAAAAATAATGTCGTCCTCGACATCAAGCAAACAAAATTGTTTATGGGTGAGAATATTACCTGACATATTGAATAGTGTTGGGTAATTCTTCCTTATGGAGTCTTATCTTTCCCAAGTGGCTTCTTCTTCTGATGAATTATTCCATTATACTCTTACCATTAGGATGTGGCGACTCCGTAATTTCTGATTATCTGAACCTAATATTTTGAGTGGTTCTTCTTTATAAGTTAGATCAGGTTGGAGGTTGATTGAAGGGATAGACACTTGCTGGAATGGTTTTTGTAGACACCTTCATAATGAAGAAATGTGGAATACGTTGTGAACGTCAGAAAAATTATCTGGTAGTTTGAGCTTATAAGCAACGTCTCCAATTTTGGTGATTATTTCAAAAGGTCCAACATATCTTGGACTTAACTTTCCTGCTATGCCAAACTTATGAACTTCTCTTGTTGGGCTTACCCTTAGATAGGCATGATCTCGTACTTAAAATTCTAGTATTCTATATTTAGCATCATGATATTTCTTTTGTCGATCTTGAGCTGTAGCGATCCTGCTCTTTATTAGATGAATTTTTTTATTAGTCTCCTCAACTAGATCAGATCCATATAATTGAACATCTCCTACTTCAGTCCAGGCCAATAGCGTGCTACATTTTCTTCCATACAGAGCTTCATATGGGGCCATTCCAATACATGCCTGATACTTTTGTTGTATACAAACTCCACTAATGGAAGGTGATCTTCCCAACTACCGCCAAAGTCTAATATGCTTAATCGAAGAAGATCTTCAAGTACTTGGTTTACTCTCTCGGTCTGACCATCAGTTTGAGGGTGAAATGCTGTACTCATAGCCAATGTTGTCCCCAAATCTTGATGTATTGCTTTCCAAAAATAGGAGGTAAATCTACCGTCATGATTCGAGACAATAGTTTTAGGGATTCTATGAAGTTTGATTATTTCTTTAATATATAACTTGGCCAGCTTTTCCACTGAATCTATTTGCTTAATCGGAAGAAAGTGTGCTGATTTTGTTAGACAATCTATGATTACCCAAATCTCATCTACTCCAGTACGACTTCTAGGCAATCCATCACAAAGTCCATAGAAATATCTGACAATTTCCACTCTAGGATATCTAATGGATGCAATAGTCCACCTGGTCTTTGATGTTCTGCTTTTACCAAACTGCAGACATGACATTTAGCAATATATTTAGCTACGTCTTTCTTTAGTCTAGACCACCAAAATGTTTCTTTCAGATCCCTATACATTTTATTATTTCCAAGGTGAATTGTATATCCTGAGTTGTGAGCTTCAGTTAGAATTTGATTCTGAATGTATGTATTGTTTGGAATTCAAATCCTTTTTTCATGATAAATATAAACTCCTTTTTGTAAATATAAGTTTGTTATGCGACCATTTTTAATGTCTGCTTTTAGCTTGGAATATCCCTTATCATTCCCTTGGGTATTTGTTATACGCCGCATGAATGTAGACTCTATAGAATTATTTTCATGTATATTATTTAATTGTTTTCTATTAATAAGTTTTATACCTAACTTTTTAAATTCTTCCATTAATGAACTTTCTATTATAACATTTAGGTCTGCTTTTCTGGTGAGGGCATCAGCTATGACATTAGCTTTACCTGGATGATATTGTATGTCTAAGTCATAGTCGCTGATTAATTCTAACCATCGCCTCTATAGACAATTTAACTCTTTCTGAGTGAAAATATATTTTAAACTTTGATGATCGGTAAAAACTTCACATCTCACTTCATATAGGTAGTGCCTCCATATTTTTAAGACAAACACTACTACTGCTAGTTCTAAGTCATGCACTGGATAATTCCTTTCAAAAATCTTTAATTGCCTAGATGCATATGTTACTACCTTCTTCTCTTGCATGAGAACACAACCAAGCCCTACTATGGACGTGTCAGTATAAACTTGATAATTTCTTATTTCTTGTGGTAGAGTTAGTACTGGGGCAGTTGTTAATGCTTGCTTTAGCTGTTGAAAAGATTCCTCATATTTTTGACTCCAAATGAATGGAATTGCTTTTTGTGTTAATTTGGTTAAAGGTACAGCTATTTGCGAAAATCCCTTAACAAATTTTTGATAATATCCTGTTAAACTGAGAAAATTGCGAATATTTGTCACGGTCTTTGGTTGGGGCCATTCCTGAATGGCGCTTATCTTTTTCTGATCGACCTTGATTCCTTCGGCATCAATTACATGACTTAAGAAAGCTACAGAATCAAGCCAAAATTCACATTTAAAATATTTAGCGTAAAGCTGGTGATGCCTTAGAGTTTTCAAAACAATTCTTAGATGATTTTCATGTCCTTCCTTGCTCTCAGAATAAATTAGAATATCATCGATAAATACTATTACAAATTTATCCAAATACGGTCTAAGGATTCTTTGCATTAAGTCCATAAAGATGGATGGAGCATTGGTTAGACCAAAAGATATGACCATGAACTCATAATGCTCGTAGCGAGTTCTAAATGCTGTTTTCAGAATATCTTCTTCTTTGACTCTTAATATATGATAGCCTGATCTTAGATCTATCTTGGAAAATATCTTAGCTTTAGCTAATTGGTCAAATAGATCATCAATACGAGGTAGATGGTACTTTATTTTTAATTTGTTGAGTTCATGATAATCGATGCACATTCTCATCGAATCGTCTTTCTTATTTACAAAGAGCACTATGGCTCCCCATGGTGACCTGCTTTATCGAATAAAACCTTTGTTCATCAGCTCTTATAATTGTTCGGTTAGCTCTTGCAGTTCTTTGGGTGCTATGCGATAAGGTGCTTTTGCTATCGGTTGAGTGTCAGGAATTAACTCAATTGAAAATTTGATTTCTCTTACTGGTGGTAATCCAAGTAATTCAATATGGAATACATCTTCAAACTCCTTTACAATTTGAGCTTTTTCTAAAGAAATTTCTTCCATCTTTTCTCCCATCATCGTTACTAAGTATGCACTACACCGCTTTTGAATTAATTTCTTTGCTTGTGAAGCGTTGATTAAGGTTGAAATAGCTAATTTTCCCATAAATACTTCAGGCTTGCTCCCACCCTTGATAATAACCTTCTTTCTTTGACAATCAATCATAACTTTATGCTTGCTGAGCCAATTCATTCCTAGAATGATGTCAAAATTTACTATTCGCAGTACTATCATGTTTACTTCATATGTCTTACCATTAATTGGTATATTATAATCGCAACATTTTTGTGCACCCATGAGGGCACCAGATGGTAACCTGACATTCAAGGCTTTAGCTAAGTTGTAATATGGTAGTTCAAGAGTCTTGGAAAATCTTTCTGAATGAACGCGTGGCTTGTACCAGTGTCAAATAATGTATGACAATATTTGCATTGAAATATAAGGTGCCTAGAGTTTAAATTGAAATATAATTCATGATATATTTAAATATAATATGAAAGATATTTATAAAAGGAAAGAATGTGGTATCTGATACCACTTTATTATCTTCTGGGGATAAACTAGGGTGAGGGTATAGATCCTCGCATGAGCAGCATGCTGGGGAGTAATTGTTTTTCCCCTTTGATTAGCAGATGGTGCTTTAGGAGCAACTAATGGACCGCTCTTTAGTATTGGAGCAGTTGTAGGTACATGAGTTGGTCTAGCTGCTGGTGTGAGTTCTTGCCTTCCATGTGGTATGGATGTATGTTGTTGCATCTGAGAAGGGTGCATGATCCACTAATTGTCCACTATACGGGTTGCTTGACATCTTCAAAAGTTATGACCTGGTCGTCCACACGTATAACATATTCCGCTCCTATGATAATAATTACCGTGCGGTCGATTGCATTTTCCAGTAGGTGTTTGCTGAGCTATTTGATAAACTCTTGCTTGAGGCGGTCTTGGCCTCTTATATTCAATTTGTTGTACATATGTAGATGGGGGTCTCTTTCTTTGCTCTTCAACTTCTTCTTGTTCCCGATGTTCTAATATTTTTGTACTTTCAAGCATGTCTGAGAATTTAGAGATTCGAAGAGCCATAATTATTTTCTTGATAGAAGGTTTTAATCCTCTTAAAAATCGACTGCATCGAGCAGACTCAGTGCTCACTAGTAGTTGTGCATAACGGGATAGTCTTTGAAATTCAATTTCATATTCAGCGACACTACAGTTGTTTTGACATAACTTCATGAACATATCCTCCATGATGGCTTGAGCAGAAGGAGGGATGTATTTGGCTCTGAAGGCTTTGATAAATTCTTCATATTGGATATTCTCAGTATCTATGCCTACGGACTATAAGCCTGCTGTGGCTTCCCACCAGCGTTTCGCTTCTCCTTCTAACTTATAGATAGTTAATCTAATTATATCTGTCGGTGGGCATTTCATGCTAGTTAGTATTTTTCTTATCTTCTTTACCCAATCTTCAGCATCAATTAGGTTAGCACTTCCATTGAATACTGGTAGTTTGAGTCTTAAGAAGGTTTGAAGTAGTCCATCTATCTCAATATTTGGGAAATGGGTAGCTGATAGTATAGAAGTAGGACTATTTATATGGGATATTTGTTGTGTTTGAAGCCTTAAAAATATTTTATTTTGTGTATCAACACGCTCCAATAGAGCATTCACAATATCAAACAATTTGTCGACACGGTCCACAGTTGTATTGGCAGATATCGGATCTTTTAAGTGTGTTCCGATAATCAAAGGAGAATCTTCAGGATCCATCTATAAAATAGGATTTTTACTATTATTCTCTTATTGGAGTAGATTTACATAAGTATAATTATCAAATACTAGATGAAAACAAAACTATTCTTATTAGCTAGAAAATAAAATAAATAATAATAATAATTAAAAGTATATTATTTTACGTAAGTCATATATCTATTATTTTATTATCCTTTTGATAACTTTTGAAAATTTAAACTTTCTATATTTTTCTTTTATTTATCAATTACATGAATAATGACTTATATACTTATATACTAATTTTCTCCCAATCCTACTCTGATACCAACTGTGGCGACCCACCGCTGGGTCAGCATAGCTAATCCAACATCAGGTGCTCACTTCCCAGGATCATATCGAGGTTTAATATAATAGTGTATTTAGAGGTGTACAAAATACACACACTTCCACATTCATTATAACATTCAAAAATACCAGAATAATAAAGGAAATATATTCATTACAAAGATAATAATTGTCTTACAAAATTTATTAGACACTAAGCAAAAAAAAAAAAGGTTAAAACTTTAAGAAAATCAACATCTAACTTTCTCCATCATGTATTAGCTCCTCCTCAAAGGCTTGATCCAGAGATTGATCATGAATTGCCATATATATATATATATATATTATGTATATGACAGGGCGAACTAAAAAAAAAAGAAAAAGAAAGAAAGAAAAAAAAAGAAAAGAAAGGAAAAGATTTAATTAGATACAAAAGTCTACGTAAGGTTTATTGGATATCAAAATTTGCATTTAAGCATCATGATTCTGCATGAGAAAATAAAATATGATATTTAAGTATGATATGCTTACGATTATTAATGCAATATATATATTTAAGATATATGTTCATTCTGAAATAAAATACAGCAATATATAATATTTATTCTGTTGGACAAAGTTACAGAATAATTGAGGAGTTAGATACGTCTATCTAACTATCTGAGAAACGGGTTCCTGACTAACTACACATTCCCCCTCAAAGGTTATGTGCAGTCTCCTTATTTCTCCAGATATTAGCCTGTCTTAGCTTAACGTATAGTCTGTACAGACCTGAGATCAACATGAATAAATCCATGAATCCATGATACTGTTTTCTGATTATTTATTTTAAGTTATGAGCACAAAATCTCATATAAATATATCAAAGTGGGTCAAAGCTTAATAGTGATGCATATATTAGAAAAAAAAGAAATAAAAGTTGTAGAAATTATGATACATATATAAAGAAAGTGACAGAAATGAAAGTTGCAGAAATTAGGAATATATACATATATAGAAAAAAAAAATGACATAAATAAAAGTTGCAGAAATTAGGAATTATATATATATAGAAAAAAAGAAAATGATAGTAATAAAAGTTACAATAATTAGGAAATATATACATATATAGAATAAAAAGAAAATGACAGAAATGAAAGTTACAGAAATTAAAAAATATATACATATATAAAAAAAAGAAAATAACAGAAATGAAAGTTACAGAAATTAATATATATATATATATAAAAAGAAAATAACAGAAATAAAAGTTGCAGAAATTAGGAAATATATACATATATAGAAAAAAAGAAAATGACAGAAATAAAAGTTGTAAAAATTAGGAAATATATACATATATAGAGAAAAAAGAATATGACAGAAATGAAAGTTGCAAAAATTAGAAAATATATACATATATAGAAAAAAAGAAAATGATAGAAATAAAAGTTGCAGAAATTAAGATATATATACATATATAGAAAAAAAGAAAATGATAGAAAAGAAAGTTGCAGAATTAGAAAATATATACATATATAGAAAAAAGAAAATGACAGAAATGAAAGTATAGTAATAGTAATATTAACATTAATAATAATAATAATATTATTATTATTATTATTAAAGAAGAATCAGAAATGAAAAGAGTAGAAAGTATTTAATTTTTACACATTTCTTACACATTTCTTACACATTTCTTACCCTATATTGACGTTAATGAGGTTTTACTAGAAATTGATGGGGGGAAACCGACGGTGGATGAGGAAGAAGAGGGGGAGATGAGAAGTGAAGAGAGGTGGAGGAAGAGAGGGAATGGGGAAGGGAGTGTGGGAGGAGTCGTTGGTGGTATTGGGCATATAGGAGATTAGCTCAGAGGAGCCACATAGTCACATATGATGACTTTTGTGCTACCTTTTGGATAGACTATTGTAACTAGATTTTGAGACCTTATTATATCATTTTCTTTCATCTTAATTATGCATTTTGTGGACCCATGTTTCTTCTCTTTTGAGAAAGAAAAGAATGAATGAAATTATAATGAAATTTTATGTTTCTAAGTTCATACTTTTATTTGCAGCCATGAATCCTGGCTCCCCATCTGCTCCTACTCCAATTAAGAATACGGTCACATCATCAGGCGGACCTGAGGAGTCCAACCCTATGGCCAGTTTATTGAAGGCCTTAATAGATAACAATGTGCAGCAGGCGCAAGAGACACGTGCTCTTATCCTCTCGATTAGATAGCAACCTATAACCCCATCAGGATTCTCATCATCTTCACACTATACAGGCGATAGAATCCTGCACAGTTTCCTTCGTCTCCGAACTCCCACGTTCAATGGAGCGTTGAACCCTATGGACACAGTGAACTGGCTTAAGATGGCCGAGAAGACCTTGGCCAGCATCAAGTGCCCTAACTTTGAAGCCATTTGCCTAGTAACTCATCTATTTCAAGAAGAAGTTGAGTACTGGTGGGAGAACAAGCAGAATAATAGATTTGCTGATTATGAAGTAGAGGACATTCCTTGGGATATGTTCTTGGAAGTGTTCCGTGAAGCGTTCATACCGGTGTCAGCTCAAGCAATTCTGGAGAATGAAATCCTCCATCTCACACAAGGCAATAATTCAGTGTTCGACTACGAGCAGGAATTTCGAAGACTGTCATGTTATGTTCCAGATCTAGTTAGAACATAAGCATATAAATGCCACCATTTCCTGAAGGGTCTGAGAGACTCTATTAAAGCCCACTTAGTATCTCGTCAGATCAAGACTCTGATTGAATTAATCGAGGCTGCCCATCTACAAGAAGGATTCCAAGGTCAACTAGAACGAAAAAGGAAGGCAATAGTAATGCAGCTGAGGAAGGAACATTTTGGCCATCATAAGGTGTGAAAAGTCTATAACATGGAAACTACGCAACCCCAACCTCAGAATTTTGAATGCAAACGAATGCATCTGTACGGGAAATACTACCACTTCAGTGGTGTATGTTTTACTTATCATCGTAAAGGCCACCGTTATTTCGAATGCAATGAGAAGAACACAATCAACGGAGTGCTCATCAACCACTCTTGTCATAAGAAAGCATTTCATGCAGAACCAAGGAACAACCGAGAGCCTGCTCCTGCTATAATGCTGGCTCAAACTTCAAACTCTAAGGCAATTGTACCAGCACATAGGCCAAATCATGATTGTGAGGGTCAAAGGCCCCAGAACAAACAACCCTCAGCACCTGCCAGGGTACATATGTTAACTCCAATCTCTGCTCCTGAGGACAACGATGTGGTGTCAGGTACGCCTTAAATTAATTTTTATTCAGTTCTCACCATTTCAGTAATTAGTCTTTACCATTTCAGTATTTTAAATGTTTGAGTAGCTATTCTTATTAAGTTACTGTAATCATAGGCACCTTATTAATAAATGACAAATCTTGTAACATCCATTTCCATATGGGAGCGAGTTATTCCTTTGTATCAGAAAATTGGGCTAAGACTCTTAAATTACCAACCTATCGATTAGCTAGCTTGTTGAGCATCGGGTTACCTTCTGGAGCCTGTATGCAGTCCCAACAATTCTGCAACATAGATATTCCTATTGGGGACCAAAACTTTGGGGCTAAGTTAATTGTATTGCCAATCACAAACTTTGATATAATCCTAGGCATGAATTGGCTAAGCCAGCATGGTGCTTCCATAAATTGCCAAAAGAAGAAAATAACTTTAGGCAGTGGAAGTAAATCAAAATCATTTGGGGAAAGATTTAGCACCCAAGCATCGTTGATCAATGCAATGACAGCAGAAAGGCTAGTCAGGAAGGGATGTGATGCGTATCTCGTAACGATGTTGGGAGAGGAGAAAGAAGTTGTGCCTATTTTAGAGAACCGTATAGTTTGTGAATTTCTTGATGTTTTCCCTGAAGACCTACCCGGTCTTCCTCCAGTTAGAGAAGTAGAGTTCACAATTGAATTAATTCTCGGAACTCAATCGCTGTCAAAAGGTCCGTATCGTATGGTGCCAAAAGAACTTCAAGAATTAAACAAGCAACTTCAAGAACTGTTGGAGAAAGATCTTATTCATCTAACTTCATCTCCTTGGGGAGCACCAATTTTGTTCATAAAGAAGAAAGATGGATCGATGAGAATGCACATCGATTATAGGGAATTAAATAAGGTAACCATCAAGAATAAGTATCCTCTACCTCGTATCGATGATTTCTTCGACGAGTTATCTGGAGCTAAAGTTTTCTAAAAGATAGGCTTGCAATCTGGATATTACCAATTGCGAGTTAAAGATCCAGATGTGGAGAAAACAACATTTAGAACCTGCTATAAACATTATGAATTTTTGGTAATGTCCTTTGGCTTAACAAATGCACCATCCATTTTTATGGATCTAATGCAGTGCATGTTGAAATAATATTTAGATAAATTCGTCATCGTCTTCATCAATGATATTCTAATTTATTCAAAAAGTAAAACAGATCATGAGAACCATCTGCGATTAGTAATAGAAGAGCTCCGAAGTCATGAGCTATATGCTAAGTATTCCAAATGCAAATTTTGGCTTGACTCAGTCACTTTTCTGGGTTATGTAGTCGACTCTCAAGGAATCAGAGTCGATCAAAATAAAGTAAGCGTAGTTAAAGATTGGTCACAACCAAAATCTGTGATCGATATCAGAAGTTTCCTAGGACTAGCAGGATACTATAAAAAATTTGTTAAGGGTTTCTCACAAATTGCATCTCCTCTCACAAAATTGATATTGAAAGCAGTACCATTTATCTAGAGCCCAGAGTACGAGAAAGCATTCCAATCATTAAAAGATGCTCTTTCCTCTGCACCAGTTCTATCCTTACCTAAAGAAGGCCTAAACTACCAAGTCTATACCGATTCATCTGGCATAAGTTTAGGGTGTGTGCTGATGTAGGAAGGAAAAGTTATAGGCTATGCATCTCATGTAACGGCCGCCCCTTGACTGTTGTCGAGTAACACTAACTCAACTACGATCAAGTGGTGGATGTCACTAATACCACAGATAATAGACAACTTATCCATGGCATTAATCTGAAGGGGAGCACGGTATTAGGCAGAAACATAAGTAAAGCAGTGTAGAAACTTAAGAAAAAGGCATTCAATAGTATCCATATCCATTCATTCATATACAATATAGAAAATGCTGAATAACAAGAAAGAAGCTTCTTTATTACACTTAATTTAATAAGAAGAACATGAAGCTTTATGAACTGAGCAAGATCTCCTTCCTTGCAGAAAATCAACCTCACCTGACCTTCTATCACCAGCACACCCCATGTACAAGGTCTGAGCTAACACCTGAGGCTATCATATGTACATATATGACAGGGCCAAGCCAACAAAGGAAAAATAATATTAGACTTATAAAGTCTAAGCATAATAAAACTATAACATAACATATACTTGCATTTAAGAAGATGTTATTTAACATAAGAGTAAGATATAAATCAAACTGCAGAAATACTGTAAATAGTGGAAAGTATAAAGCTGTACAAAATGGAAGCAAAGTAAAGTAAAAGTGCAGAAAAACTGTAAAGACACTAAATAACTAAAACAATATAAAATTTGCAGTAAAGTAAAGAAATGCTAGAATGTAAAGCTGAATACTGAAAATGGAAAAAGGCAGTAAATACTCTAAAACTGAATAAGGTATATGTGAAGGTATGCTGTATGCCACTGAATAAATACATCTGTATATGCAACTAAACTGAATGTCATGATATGTAACCAATATATCACTGAACTGCTATGAATCGTACGGTCCAATACTTATATATATATCCAATTGGGAATCCAGTACTAATCATTCTGCAATTTTCCCCCGATTGATATATATATACAATATTCTGTAATCTATAAATCTTCACTGATACTCATACATCGTACTTATGATCATGCTTATGCTTCTATGCTACATGAGTAAAATCCTGAAATTCATGAAAACTTGGAATGCATATAATAAATTCTAAGTCTCCACTGTGCAGAATCCTGCTAAAAGGATTCTGACTCCTAGCTTCTAGAACAATAAATAATTAAGATTGCAGACTTAGTTACAGATCACTAGATGGGATGATATATACACATATTCAGCAGGTTTGCAAGAAAGGTGAATTTAACCCTTAACTTGTTTAAACTGCACTTATCAAAGCGCACTAAGATAGGAGGCAGAACCTGATTGCACTTTACTTCTCAAGCTAAGCTGTTAAATACCCCAATTACAAGCATACTAGTGTTCTACGCAAAGAGACTTGTGATACTTAGTTTGCTTAAACTGCACTTATCGAAGCGCACTATGATAGGAGACGGAACCTGTTTGCAGTTTACATCTTAAACTAAGGATCTTGTTCACTAACTGTGACACTTTTAGTCTTGGAGAATTTACTCTAATGGGACTGTATTCGGCTAATCTCTGAAGTTAGTACCTGGTCATAAGTCAACATTAGAGTGAATCAACCAATCCTGAATATTATTGAAGAATCAGTAGTATGGGTATACTATACTACATCGCCCAATAATCAGGGTTCACACATGTCTACTTAATAAATCAAGGAATTATCAAGACTATAAAGGCCTATGCTAAATTGGAGATTCCTACACAAGGTTCCACTAAAATGTGATCAAGGATCACCCAACACGGATCCTACCACAAGGAAAAGTATTATTCTAATGTCTTAAGTGATTCCTACCACGAGGGGTTAAGATCAATTTTTAAGGTTAAGGGATCATCTAAGCTTCTATCTCAATGAGTCATACAAGTTCTCCTACCTCAAGGTATATGTAATTTAGGTCCTTTAAAAGTTTCAGGACAATATTATAAAGAGATGTTTAAGATCTCCCATTCTAAATTCTGATATTAACATTTCAGGTTTTATTTCATAATTAAGTTTAGATTGATCAGATCAGATGATTAAGTCATCTGATTACAACTTAATCTAAGATTATGAGATTTAAATCATGGATGTTATTACAATTTTAGATCACTTGTTCAATCAAATATGATCTTATTAATCTTCTATACTAATAGTCTTATTTAGGAGAAAATCAAGGATCTAAAGTTTAGATTCAGATCAAGCAATCACACAGATTTATTATTAACCTTAACATGTCTAATTCAAATGTTTAAGATCAATACCAAATTGAATGCACTGTTGGAAAAATGTCAAGTTCCTTATCTTATAATCAAGTCGATTATTTAGGTGATTAAGAGTTTGGGTCTAAGTCCGACATATTAGGTGTTAACCCCTAATCTTATCAGTTTAAGACCAATAGTTGTATTACAAATCAATGTCAAATCAAATGAATTATTGATGAATTATTGGTGGCGATCTAAGATCCAGATTAAGTGTAAATCATTTAATCAATCCCTTAAGATCTCTTATGTTAAATTAAGGATACATGAGAGTTTATGGAAATTTAGCATTTAGGACATAATTAAGACACCTAAATCCTTAAACATAGCTTATGAGGTTAACATACAACTTAAGAAAGGTAAAAGCACCAAAGAAAACAGTAATAAGAACTATGCAAGTGATGTACGCACTTAACATAGGACTAAACAAATAATTTAATATATATAGAACTCAATACAAGTTCTAAATACTTACGTACCTTTAAAACGATCTAAACCTGAAGCTTGACGATTGATTGGAATGAGATGACAATCACAGCACCTGTAATAATTGAGTAGAATGCCACTATCGATAAATACATTGACAAACTGCTAGCTTAAGACAATTTAGACCATGTGATCACTATAATTAATTTACTCAATAACCACAATAGAAGATTTATGCACAACATGCTAAGGAGGGATATCTAAGATATCATATGAATCAACTTGGTAAGAGGGAAAGTAGTCATTTCTATGAGAGATTTGTGAAAATACAATGAACATGCTACAATAAACTTTAATAGAGATGAAATCAAAATCATCACTAAGCTACCTTATTCAAACAGAATTTGATGATAACTAATATTAGAAACAATGAGTGATAAATTATGTGATGGATAAATGAACCGTTATACTAGACGTATGAATATCCATTCTTAAACTAAATGAGAGAACACAACTCCAACGATTGCATGAACCAATCGTTGCAAAAGAGGAATAAGCATTTAACTAATATAACTAATTCTCATATTATTCATAAGATAAAATGATGGCTGCATGCATGAGGTTTGAATAAGAAAATAACTAATATCCTAATAAAAGCAATAAGTATCATTTCCATAAGCAATTAAATGAAGTTAACATATGAAACTTAGGCAATATGCTTACATATGGCATAAGATGGAAGCAATCCATTATTATACCATCACAATGAGGTGGCTACAAGCATAGATATAACTTATGAAAGCCATCCATGATTCCAAGAATACATGCAAATTTATTTTATTAGCTCAGCATAATAACAAATAAATTTAGATTTCATGAGAGTAGTGGGTGTTACCCAATGCCGTCATTGACATAAATTCATGCAATTAAATGTGAATCAATAGTGCTTGTGATCTTTTAACATTAAGATACTTACTTAATAACTAACTAAACTTGCATTGAATAGATAAAACCACAATGATAATTAAATTCATAAAATTCAGCTATAGGGATTATTACTTTGCCGAACTCAACTCTAACACTTGCTAATGAATAATAGGGCTGCATACATATGGATCAACCATTTAACCTCCATTAGGTATGAGTTACATCCAATAGGTTCCAATCAAAAGTGCTAATAATCCACTAATTATACAAACATGCATTTAATATTGATTGCAAGAGATAATTGAATCTAATAAATTTAGATTTTTCATTCAAGCATCAAAATAAATCAAGAAGTTTAAACTTTGCATCACAACCAACTTTATTCTTAAGTGTAGATTTGTACCTCCAAAACGTCAAAGGAAATATCAATTGATGGGGGCTGTCCGATCATGGATGATGAGAGGAAAATTCGGCCAAGGGAAGGAGAAGGCTCGGCCATGGAAGGAGAAGGAATGCTCGGCCATGGAAGGAGAAGATGTGCTCGGCCATGGAAGGAGGGCTGCTGCTCGTGCTCAGTAGTGGAGGATGAAGGCTGCTACTAGCTCTTGGCCGAGAAGGAGGTGAGGTGGCTCGGCCATGGAGGAAGAAGAGGAGAGGAGCTTGGTCGGCCAAGGAGGAGAGGAGGAGCTTGGTCGGCCAAGGAGGAGAGGAGGAGTCGGCTGAGGGAGAAAATTTTGGATTTGCTGCCTTTAGGGTAGGGTTAGATATATTTAAGAGGCAAAAAATTAAATTCAATCGCAGCCGTTGAGTCAAAATCTAATGGCTGAAACTTCACAAGCCTTGATCTAAGTTGTTTAAACTTCAAAAATTACAAACTTGATATCAAAACGACCGTCTCGACGAGACGAACGCAAGCGTCCAAAAATTATTGAATTTGGACTAGTATTTTATTTTATATTAATTTTTAAGTGAAAAACTTCAAAAATTCACTACGATTAATCCGGAGCCCGAAAAATCACGAAACTTAAAAATAGATTCCTCTTATTATGTTTAATTCAAATATACAAAAATTTCTAAAATCCGACTTTTATTTTATCTTTTATCGACTCCGGAAGTTTAAACTTCCCAAATTTATTTAGGACGATCCGGAACTCAGATTGCGCTCAAATTTTGGTGAAAGGATCCCCTTAATATGCTTCATTTGAGGATATTTTTATTTGATTTTTATTTGACTAAAATTGAAAATTTTAATTTCGACTTAATCCTCATAAATTTAGAGTTAATCACGAATGTAACAACACCGGGTTGTTACATCTCATCAGTCAAAACCACATTAAAAGAACTATCCTATCCATGACCTCAAACTAGCAACCATAGTTTTTGCTCTGAAAATCTGGCATCATTATCTCTATGGCGTCCAGTGTTCCATATTTACCAATCATTGGAGCTTAAAGTACATCTTCACCCAGCGTGAGTTAAACTATTGACAGCGAAGATGGCTTGAGCTAATAAGTGATTATGATTTAAGCATCCAATATCATCTAGGAAAAGCGAACATCGTAGCAGATGCACTCAGTCGTCATGCTACTCTATCTTCTATAATCATATCCAGTTCTCTAGAAGAAGAATTCCGAAAGCTCAAAATCAAGCCAGTACATGATGCTATGCTAAGCATATTAATATCCATGAGTTCAGTTGAACCAACATTTCATCGTGATGTCTCCATCTCTCAAACCAAAGATGAAGACTATTTGAAGTTTAAAACAGACATTGAAAGTGGTCATCACTTTGATCTTCAGATTTGAGTTAATGTAATCTATCAAGGGGATCGCCTATGGATTCTCAAATTCATGTATCAAGAGATTTTAGTGGAAGGTCACAACTCTGGTTACCAAGTATCCTGGCAGTACCAAGATGTATTAAGATCTGAAGAAATCATTCTAGTGGCCTGGAATGAAGAAGAGTGTGACTGAATTCGTAGCAAAGTGTCATGCTTGTAACTTAGTCAAAGCCGAACACCAAAAGCTTTCTTCATCCTCTAATAATTTTGGAATGGAAGCAGTTCGATATTTTTATAGATTTTGTTATGGGTTTACCTAAATCAAGATCCGGTGCTGATTCAATCTGGGTCATTATCGATCGCTGACCAAATCAGCACATTTTACCCCTATACGTAAAACCGATTATGTGGAGAAATTGGCAAAGTTGTATATCAAGGAAATTATCAGACTCCATGGAATTCCCAGATCTTCTTTATGAACTACTCTAAATTCTCCGCTTTTAAATTCTAAATTCTGGAAAGTAGTGCATCAATACTTGGGAACTACTCTAGCCATGAGCACCGCTTTTCATCCCCAAACAGATGGATAAACGGAAAGAGTCAATCAAGTCTTGGAAGATCTTCTTTGTCTCAGTATTATGGATTTTGGAGGCTTCTAGGAGGACCATATTCATCTCGTAGAGTTTGCATACAACAACAGTTTTCAAGCGAGTATTGGCATGGCTCCATATGAAGCTTTATATGGCAGGAAATGCAGTACTCCATTAGTATGGTCTGAAGTAGGCAATGTTCAGATATATGGTTCTGATTTAGTTGAAGAAATGAATAGTAAAATTCAACTGATCTAGCAAATAATCAAAGCAGCTCAAGATCGCAAGAGTAAGTACACGATGCTCATCATCGTACTTTGGAATTCAATGTTGGAAATATTGCATATCTTAAAGTCAGTCCGATGAAAGGCGTATATCGTTTCGATGTAGCCGGGAAGCTAAGTCCCCGCTACATCGGACCTTTTGAAATATTAGAAAAGATTGGTTCTGTAGCGTATCGATTGAAGCTTCTTGAAGATTTTTCTGCAGTCCATAACGTGTTCCACATCTCCTTTCTTCAGAGATGTATTTGCAGTACATCTCAGTTGATTCAACTTCCAGCAGTGTAACAACCCAAGTTGTTACATTGGTCAATTAGGACTAATCATAGACTTAAGATTAATCAAAAGTGCTAATTAGGTCAATTGGAGTCAACCTTTAAGACCTAGTCTAAATCAAGAGTCAAATGGATCGAATCCTGATTTCTGGAAATTCCAGAAATCCTAGAATTTGACCTATTTAAATTGACCTCCAATCGAAAAATGGACTTCACTAGTGCGCTCGTTGACCTCAAATTAGCTAGGGGTGAAGTTTTCGTGGCAATCGGACGTCGTCAAAATTTCGACGAATATTTTAATAATATTTAAATGCCTCGAAAATTGGGAAACTAAAATACTCGTTGGATCGAAAATTCGACCTCACCGTTGTGATCTTCATCCCTCAATTAGCTAGGGTTGAGTATTTAGAAATTTTTTTGAGTTTCATTATTTAAGCAAGGGATTTAATTGAATTAAACAATAATTATTATTTAATTTAATTTAATTAACGGCCGCCATCCGTTCTGTTAACGCCGTTTAGCATCCCCGTTTGATCGAACGCTTCTCTCGAACCGTTCGATCAGGAGAATCGAACGGTCGAGGGCCGTCTCTCCCGAGATCCGAGGGAATCCCGTCGCGAGTCGCAGCCCTCCATGCGTCGAGCGCCGCGCGATCCACCGCTCACTAGCGCAACCCGGCGTCCCGTCCACCTCGGCAGCTCCGCCTCTTCCCCCTTAACACCTTCCCAGCCACGGAGGATTATCCCAGCTCGCGTCCGGGAACTCGAGACGATCCATCAAACCCTAGGATTCCTCTTCTGTCGGATTTCAGGTACCCTCCCCGATTCCCCCGTTTAATTCAATCGCATGCATGATTCAAGTATTGCTCATCTTCGATCCGAGCCTGATCGTCGATCAATCGGGTATGATCTAGTTCGTCGGGTCCGATCGACCCGAATCGAGTCTCGACCCTCTCGGCCGCGTACGCGCACACACACCGTGCCTAGAGCGCTAGGGCTTGGAAAGGCCGGCGGTAGAGTCGTCCATAGGCCTAGACCCGCATCTCAACCGGTAGACCTCATCAAGACCTTCCCATCGGCGGGTATCTGGAGCCGCGCCGTCGCCCGTACACCGCGCACTCGGCTGCCCTAGCGGAGTAGCGTCGCGTCCGTCTCGGAGAAGACGACCTCGCAGGTTTGGGCCGGATCGAGCCCAGCCCGCCGGCTCGGAAACCGGGTCTGCGCGCCGGTCCACATTCCCGTGCGTGGGGCCCACCCTCACACGTGTCACGCGCCCGTGGCGTCGCGTGGCAGTGGTGGGCCCGAGGCCGTGTCAGCCGACCTCTCGATCTTGACTGCGGGTCCCACCCGCAGTCCCGTGGTCACTCTAGACTCGCCAGGTGTCCATGCGGGTCTCACCGTCATGATTAACCTGCAGAAAAGGTTAAAAGTAAAAAAAAAAAAAAAAAAAAAAAAAAATAATATATATATATATATATATATATATATATATATATAATAAGTATAACTTTAGCTATATAAAACAGAACTATATTCATATAATTAAATAGGTTATGTTAGTTAATCAATATTATATAATTAGTTAATATAAGTTAGTCTAGCTCATTTATGTTAGTATATAATCTTTAATATAAGTAATTAGCTAGGTCTTAAGAATATATATGTATGTATAAAGACAGAACTTTAGGTTATAAAATATATATATATATATAAAAATAGAAACCTTAAATTTCATAAATATTTACGAATATGTATATGTATATAATGGAACTTTAGGTTATAAATCAAAATACTAAAATTTAGTAAATTATTAATTAAATTCAAATTATTAATTCATTAAATAAGTTAGTATTAAACAGTATTAGTCTAACTTAATTAGTATTATTTAGATAAATTAAAAATAATAAAAACCTTTGAATAATAATTAATAAATGATTAACTTAATTAAACTTAATTAAATAATAAATTGGTAATTAATTAATTATGAATAATTAATTAATTATTAGTTAATTAAATAATATAGCAAACATATATTTTCAACTTTAGAAATGAAGAGCAAATTAATAGAAATTGAATTTTTAAATAGTAAAACTTAGAAGCTTAATAACTTTTTATAGGATAATCCAAACATAACCAATATAAGTCTCAAAATACTCAGAAAAATAAATAGAATCAAATGGAGTAATGCAGAATTTAGTTTCGGTGTACATATAACGAGGTAGCATTTTAGGACCCTGTAACTTTTGACCCAGTTATCAGAACATAGTTAATATGAGTCTTAAAATATTCAGGAGAGCGGCCCCATCACGGTGGCATTTTAGGACCCTGTAACTTTTGACCCAGTTATCAGAATATAGTTAATATGAGTCTTAAAATATTCAGGAGAGCGGCCCCATCACGGTAGTAGTATTAGTTTTTCCATTTGGGCATCAGGACAAAAAGACAACCCTAGAACTCTTAGTAAAAAATGACCAAAATGCCCTTGGAATTTAAATGACCATAACTTGGTCAAATCAATTCCAAATTCAAAAATTTAAGATGCTAACTAGTTTAGAATTTCAATATCATCAATAAACTAAAATAACATTTAGGTTCTGAACCCTATAAATTTAGAAAATGACTAACATACCCCCAATCTTAATTAGGTCATAACTTAACCATTTGAGGTCCAAATTGGGTCTACTCCCTACCAACATACTCAGTACATTATAGGGAAGCTATAAAAATTGAGTTTGCTAAAATTGGACTTCAAATGGAAAAGTTCGGTTTTTGTCCCCCGTTGACCGACTCGAATTTACCAACTTGCCCCTCAAACTTACAACGTTCATAACTTAGTCAATTAACCTTAGAATGCAGTGTTCTTGGACTCTATAGAATCCTTGAACAGTAACCTACAATAAACTGTATAAAAATTTAGTTTTTAGTAAAGGAAAAATAACTTAAATGCCCTTAAGATAAAAACCTTAATTTGGACCTATAGGACCCGTTTCTCATCCAAATTGGACATACTTATTATCTATCCTCAAGTTAAATAGTAAGAAATGATATGTAAATGAGAAACCTCATTTTGGACACCTAAATCAAAAGTTAATTTTTCAGACCCTTAAGTAGGGGCAAAATGGTCATTTTTGCCAAAAAATTTAGGATAGACACCCTTAACCGTTAGTTAGTCTTTTAAAACACTAAAAGTAACATTATAACCATATTAGTGACATTTAAGCAATTAAAATCAATTTTTATGTCAAGATTCCAGAATTTTTCCTAAGTTCTTAACACTATACCTTAAGGACCTTCCTGAGACTAGGACTAGATCATAGGGTTGATTTTATTCATTAAAAAATGAGATTTTTCAATGAATAAATCCTTGGTTTTAGTAGTTTTTAGAATTTTTCAACTTATTTTTGATTATTTTATCTTTTAACTCTAAATTTAAGATAGGAGATTCATCCTATTAAGTTTGATAACTTAATAGGATTTGCCTCAACTATTAGATCACTATTAGAATAAAACCTAGAACCTAAGTCTTATCCTTTTTAGATTATGTGATTAAGCCCAATCTCGTGATGTTTAATCCATAATCTATAGTTTAACAGTTTTAAGTTAGAACGTCTAAAATTATTAATTAGGTCGTGATGATTTATTACTTAACCCTTATAGTCGACTTTGATTCAGTATATTAGGAACTAGCTAGTCCTGATATTTTGTAACTTAAAAGGTCGAATTTCTAGGTTACACTTGATATGTAGGAAAATGGTGATCCTGAACTTGTGTAACTTAGAATAGTTAGAATGGATAATAGAGAATAAATGATATCACCAGATTAGTAGAGTCTCTTGCTTATTTGATATTTTGCACTACGCATTCCTTGTATATTTGAGCTTACTTCCTTGGACATTTCATATAAGAGAACTTTGTGCATGAAAATAAAAACTTAGAATAATAGGATAACAGTTGCCTTTGGGTCCAGTTTGTGGAGATTATAGTGCACATTTGCCCCGATGGACAGGGGTAAGGTGAGATCAAGATGCCTAACATTCTCATTGAAAAGAGTGTGTTAGGCTTGGGACCCATATAGTCTTGTAGATGTACTTGACTCCTCAGTTATTTCTAACAGTTGTCCATAGAAATAAAAGTAAAACAACTAAAATATGTTGCATAAGTATTGTCTGCCTCTTCAGCTATGTAGTATGTTCAGTATGTTTACTGATTGAGATGTATATATATATGGGCCAGTTTGGCAAGTCTTCTGGTATGGCAGTCAGTATACAGAGTTTGATGTGCAATTTTAGTATTTGGCTATGTTTTTGCATTGCTTATTCAGTTAGCTATTTCCTTGTACAGCTTATATACAGTAGGATGTTAGATTTTGTTGCTATTTAAATGTATCACTGTTGAGATTATTATTGTAATTTGCATATTTCATTTGATCACCAGCATGTATTAGGATGTAGTATTTTCTTTCAGCATATGTTTAGTTACTTATATTATATGCCTTACCTTGTTTACCTCACTTTTGAGGCATGTCTTAGCCTCCTTTTTGCTTAAGTTATAAATGTTATTTATAGCTTTTCCTCTTTCTTATTGTATTGCTAGTCGTTCCTTTATATATTGATGCTTAGGAAAAATGTGTAAAATAGTGATATTATAAAACATATAAGAATGTATCAACCTAAAATGTACTTAGACAAATTGTCTAACCAGATTTTCTCTTTTTTTGGCTGGGGCCCTACATTGTGAAACCGACAATAGTAGGCATAGAGCAAATAGAAGATCCAGTACCTGAGGAGGAGCTATACCTAGAGGAGGAGCAGCAGCTCGGACCAGAGCATATCTAGTCCTTAGATTTATTTGTGAGGATGAGTGCATTTGCATTTGCTTTTTATTTAAACTTTAAATGTTGTAATAATACAGGTACCCTTGACTGTGCATTTGGATTTATATGCTTATATTCTGAGCCGTATTTTGCACTTATTTTATGTTGTGATGCTTGGTGCTCATTTATTGCTTCCGCACTCTGTACGTTTACTTATATAGTGACTGTTAGATTGATTCTGTGTTAATCCTTCCCTAATCAGATAGATTGTGGATCTTATCCTAATCCAATGGTAAGTGAGGGGTTAGCCAGAGTGACACACCACCCTTAGCCCAATCCTTTGGCGGATTAAGGGTGTGGTTCACCATAGTTAGTATCAGAGAATTCTATAAGGTGTCAGATTAGAATTTACATTCTTATCTACTGAATGGAAGATCCTTCTGCCAGTTCAGTCACTATGTCAAGAAACATCATAGTCACATCCAAGGGATCACAACATCATACTCAGAATAAAAAGTTGATAATCAAAATACACAAGCAGTGGTATCAAATAAGATTCTAAATGTTAACATAGTTAGATACGCTAGAATGACTGTTGAAAGGCATCACTGATGATTCAATGAAAGCTGGGAAAGTATTGTCCAATTCCATCAATGACACGACATGTACGTAGAAGGAAGATCAGATCCAGAAGTCAGGATGTTGACCCAATTGCTCCAAGAAAGCACATTCAGAGGATATGATCTTCCCGCATTGGCCAAGAGATGGCTAGTGAGGACAGATGATATAATGGGGGCGATGAACATTATGGACAACGCCAAGATTGCCCTTGTGACACGCCTTATGCAGGATAGAGCTGGAAACTGGTGGCGCGTCACCCTTAGAGCACTCACCTATTGACGCGAATGGTTACTGCGGGACGTCACCTACGAAGACTTTCGTCGTGCCTTTACAGCTCGATACATCAGATAGAAGCCTTAGTTTTATTTCATATGCTATCTGTATTCCTTTATGTATTATCGTAGCCTGATTTTTTTTTAAATTTAAAACTGTTTTCTTTACTTCACTTGATCTGGATGTCTAGGATACCGTGCGAGCATGATAGGATGCGATCTTTTCGCCCATTTTATGGATAGGTGGGCATACGATGTGTTCTTAGCAAAGAGATATGGGAGGGAAGTTCAAGGAGTCTCCCTAGCAGGAGCCAGCGTTCTTGAGAGGATGCTGGAAGATGCAGTGTTCAGGGGACTGGACTTCCCCATCCTGGCTAGGGAATGGTTACGTAGAGTAACCAAAGTGTTCGATGAACTGGAGTGTCCAGATGATGCTCGACTTGACATCCTTCAAATCCTCCTCCAAGATTATGCGGAGGAGTGGTGGGCTCAAGAGGTATGGAGGTTCGAACGACGACATGCCCGCCGCCGTCGAGAGCTGACATATGCATTCTTTACGGGAGCTTTAACAAGAGAGTACATAAAATAGACTCCGTGTTCTCACTATTGATATCTTTTCATGTACTGCTTTAAATGATGCATTGTATCTAGTTAATAAAGGAAATAGAATGTTTTGATCTCTTATTTATTGAGTTCTGAAGAATGCATTGTTCTTAATTCAAGTGTTGGTAACCATGAACCTAGGATTAAGCCCCCCCTTCTGTTCCCTCCAGTACCTCCTCTAATGAGGTAAACACATTACTAGAAGCTGTGAAACTGATGGTGGACTCCCATCAATGACAGATTGAATTTAGCCAGAAGCAGGCTAAAAAGGCAGTAAGAGCCCAAGCTAAACAACCCGAATGGATGGAACGGCTTCTGGTATCTCAAATAAACCAGAACCGTACCACCACAAAAAGTCCCCCAGCACCCCAGACCTAACAGCAGAATTAGTCCACATAAGGGATACTCCACAGCTTTCTCTGATTGAGGCCTCCTACGTTTGATGGAACCCTCTCGGCAATCGATACGGCCGCATAGATAAAGATGGTCGAAAAGAATCTAACGAGCATCCAATGCCCAGAATCGGCCATAGTTCGCCTCACTACCCACCTCTTGCAGAACGAAGCCGAATGCTGGTGGGATACCACCCGCAACACCACATTCTCTGGAGTTTCGTTAGCCGAGATAATGTGGGATGAGTTCGTCGAAGTGTTCCAAGCTCGATTCATTCCCCCATCCGCCAAGCATCACTTGGGAGAAATGCTACTAAAATTGCAGCAAGGAGATCGATCCGTGTCAGCATATGAGGTTGAATTCTGTCGCCTTGCCAGATTTTCCACACGACTAATCTCTACGGAAACAAACTGCTGTTTCCGATTCCAGGATGGCCTTCGACCTTCAATCCAGAGTCGTGATTCCTTTGCGCATAACCAATTTCTCAGAATTACTTGAGACAGCCACGGTAGTGGAACAGGATCAGGCCAGGGAAGGATCTAGAAGGAGTATAGGGTCCACTTCATCCCAGCTAACATAATGCCACTATCAACTGTACCAAAAAAAAGATTACCTTGGGTAGTGGGAGCGAAGCCATATCCTTTGTTGGAAACCTTAGTACTCGCGCCTCACTCATTAATGCAATAGAAGTGAAAAGATTGGTTCAGAAAGGATGCGAAGCCTTCCTAGTAACAATACTAGGAGAAAAGAAAGAAGAAGTCCCATTGGCTGAGAACCCTGTTGTTTGTGAATTCGCAGACATCTTCCCAGAAGACTACCTGGTCTTCCTCCTATACGGAAAGTCGAATTCGCAGTTGATGTTATTCCAGGAACATAGCCCATTTCTAAAGCCCCATATAGAATGGCGCCTAAGGAATTGCAGGAGTTGAACAAACAGTTACAAGAACTCCTAGAAAAAGGTCTCATAAGGCCAAGCTCGTCACCATGGGGAGCACCAGTATTGTTCGTAAAGAAGAAGGATGGTTATATGCGAATGGGGGCGACTACCACGAATTAAATAAAGTCACAATCAAAAACAAATATCCTTTGCCGCGCATAAACGACCTGTTCGATCAATTGGCAGGAGCCAAGGTATTCTCAAAAATTGACCTGCGATCTGGATACCACCAACTACAGGTGAAAGACTCCGATATTGCAAAAACTGCCTTTCAGACTAGATACGGTCACTACGAATTCCTGGTGATGTCGTTTGGACTCACAAATGCACCGTCCATCTTTATGGACCTGATGCAGCGAATCTTGAAACCGTATTTGGACAAGTTTGTCATCGTATTCATAGATGACATCCTGATATACTCTAAGTCCTAGAATGAACACGAGGAGCATCTCCAGACTGTATTGGAGGAACTGAGGAACCGCCAGCTACATGCCAAGTATTCGAAGTGTGAATTATGGCTGGAATCTGTCGCCTTCCTAGGTCATGTTGTGGATGCTCACGGGATCAGGGTGGATCAAAATAAGATTCATGCAATCCAAGAATGGGCTCAGCCTAAAATAGTGACAGAGGTCATAAGTTTTTTGGGATTAGTAGGCTATTATAGGAAGTTTGTGAAGGGATTTTTCCAAATCGCCTCTCCCATCACCAAGCTCACTCAAAAAGCAGTACCATTTGAATGGTCGCCCGCATGCGTGAAGGCCTTCCAAGCACTTAAGGACGCGCTTACCTCTGCCCCTGTATTAGTCTTTCCAAAAGAAGGAGTGAACTTTTAGGTATAAACGGACACCTCGGGCATAGGCCTAGGGACCGTATTGATGCAAGAAGGAAAAGTCATCGCTTACGCATCGTGACAACTAAAGGTCCACGAGAAGAATTATGCAGTCCACGACCTCGAGCTGGCCACAGTAGTGTTTGCTCTAAAGATTTGGCTACACTATCTCTACGGAATTCAATGCTCGATATTTACCGATCACCAAAGTCTAAAATACATATTCACCCAGCGAGAACTAAACTGTAGGCAGAGAAGGTGGCTGGAGCTGATTAGTGATTACGACCTGGACATTCAATACCATCCTGGGAAAGCCAACATTGTAGCCGACGCTTTAAGTCGTCAGGCCTCACTAAATGCCATAATATCGGAGGGACCGTTAATCGAAGAATTTCGCAAAATGGGTATCAAGCCTATTAGCGGGGATAGACTCAGCTTAACTCTGGCAAACATCAATGTAGAGCCCACATTTCACAGGGACGTATCTGTGTCACAAACCAAGGATGGGGAATACTTGGGCTTCAAGCAAGCTACTGAAAGTGGCCGCCGCACTGATCTTCAATTTCAGAAGGGTGCTATCTATCTAGGAGATCATTTGTGGATCCCTAAATCTATGCAACGTGAAATACTAGTTGAGGGTCATAATTCAGGATATCAGGTGCACCCAGGAAGTACAAAAATGTATCAGGACCTGAAGTTATCGTTCTGGTGGCCAGGGATGAAGAAGAGCGTAGCAGACTTTATGGCTAAGTGCCACGCATGTTGCCTAGTAAAGGCAGAACATCAAAAACCAGGCGGTTTTCTACACCCACTAGAAATTTCAGAATGGAAATGGTCAGATATATCAATGGATTTCATTATGGGATTGCCTCGTGCAAGGTCTGGGGCAGATGCAATTTGGGTCATAGTTGATCGGTTGACCAAGTCTGCACACTTCATTCCAATCCGACAAACGGACTCAGTTGAGAGACTTGCAAAAATCTATATCAAGGAAATAGTTCGGCTTCATGGTATCCCAAAAACTATTGTGTCAGATAGAGATAGCCGTTTCACATCGAAATTTTGGTAGGCCGTCCATCAGGACCTAGGCACCACGCTAGCCATGAGCACAACCTTCCATCCTCAAACAGACGATCAAATAGAGAGAGTAAATCAAGTTTAGAAGACTTACTCCGCCTCTGCATTTTAGACTTTGCAGGATCTTGGGAAGATCACCTTCCCTTGGTAGAATTTGCATATAACAACAGCTTCCAGGCTAGTATCAAGATGGCCCCGTATGCAGCACTTTATAGTAGGAAGTGCTCTACGCCTCTGGCTTGCGCAGAAATAGGAGATGTTCAACTGTATGGCTCTGAATTAATAGAGGAGACAAACAAGAAGATAAAGCTCATACAGCAAAAGATCAGGGCAGCCCAGGATAGGCAGAGCAAGTATCATGACCTTCATCGTCACCCCTTGGAGTTTCAATAAGGAGACTTTGTATACCTAAAAGTCACTCCTATGAAGGGAGTCTATCGTTTTGGCATTGCCGGTAAGCTCAGCCCAAGGTTTGGGGGACCATTCAAAATCCTGAAGAGGATTGGGTCAACTGCATACCAGTTAAAATTGCCAATGGATTTCATCGCAGTGCACAACGTCTTTCACGTATCGTCCCTAAGGAAGTGTCTCTGGGACCCGTCTCACCTCGTGCAACTCCTAGAAGTTCAGATCCAGCCTGATCTGTCATATGCTGAGGAGCCGATTCGAATCCTAGCTCGTGATCGCAAGCAGCTCAGAAGTCGTGCCATAGACATGATCAAAGTCCAGTGGAAGAATCGTTCCTACAATGAAGCCACTTGGGATAAGGAATCTGACATGCGATTGAAATATCCCAGACTCTTCGAGAACTCAGGTAATTCCATTTCAAATTCTTAGTCATATTTAACTCTTGTCTTTAATTATGTTCGAGTGATGTCGAGGACGACATCGTTCTTAAGTAGGGGAGTCTGTAATAACCCAGGTTGTTACCTTGGTTGATTAGGACAAGTCATAGTCTTGAGATTAATCATAAGTGCTAATTAGGTCAATTGGAGTCAACCTCTAAGACCTAGTCTAAATCAGGAGTCAAATGGATCGAATCCTGATTTCTAGAAAATCCAGAAACCCTAGAATTTGACCTATTTAAATTGACCTCCGATCGAAAAACGGACTTCACCAGTGCACTCGTTGACCTCAAATTAGATAGGGGTGAAGTTTTTGTGGCAATCGGAAGTCGTCGAAATTTCGACGAATATTTTAATAATATTTAAATGCCTCGAAAATTGGGAAATTAAAATACTCGTCAGATCTAAAATTTGACCTCGCCATTGTGTTCTTCATCCCTCATTTAGCTAGGGATGAGTATTTAGAAATTTTTTTGAGTTTCATTATTTAAGCAAGGGATTTAATTGAATTAAATAATAATTAATATTTAATTTAATTTAATTAATGGCCGCCGTCCGTTCTGTTAGCGCCGTTTAGCATCCCCGTTTGATCGAACGGTTCTCTCGAACCGTTCGATCGGGAGAATAGAACAGTCGAGGGGCCGTCTCTCCCGCGATCCGAGGGCATCCCATCGCGAGTCGCAGCCCTCCACGCGTCGAGCGCCGCGTGACCCACCGCTGCCTCGCCCAACCCGGCATCCCGTCCACCTCTGCAGCTCCGCCTCTTCCCCCTTAACACCTTCCCAGCCATGGAGGATTATCCCAGCTCGCGTTCTGGAACTCAAGACGATCCATCGAACTCTAGGATTCCTCTTCCGTCGGATTTCAGGTACCCTCCCCGATTCCCCCGTTTAATTCAATCGCATGCATGATTCAAGTATTGCTCATCTTCGATCCGAGCCTGATCGTCGATCAATCGGGTTCGATCGACCCGAATCGAGTCTCGACCCTCTCGGCTGCGTACGCGCACACACACCGTGCCTAGAGCGCTAGGGCTTGGAAAGGCCGGCGGTAGAGTCCTCCATAGGCCTAGATCCACATCTCAACCGGTAGACCTCATCAAGACCTTCCCATCGGCGGGTATCTGGAGCCGCGCCGTCGCCCGTACGCCGCGCACTCGGCTGCCCTAGCCGAGTAGCGTCGGGTCCGTCTCGGAGAAGACGACCCCGCAGGTTTGGGCCGGGTCGAGCCCGGCCGCGAGCTCGGAACCCGGGTCTGCGCGCCGGTCCACATTCCCTTGCGTGGGCCCACCCTCACACGTGTCACGCGCCCGTGGCGCCGCGTGGCCGTGGTGGGCCCGAGGCAGTGTCAGCCGACCTCTCCATCCTGATAGCGGGTCCCACCCGTAGTCCCGTAGCCACTCGGGACTCGCCACCTGTCCCTGCGGGTCTCACCGTCATGATTCACCTGCAGAAAAGGTTAAAAGTAAAATTTATATATATATATATATATATATATATATATATATATATATATAAAAGTATAACTTTAGCTATATAAAACAGAACTATATTCATATAATTAAATAGGTTATGTTAGTTAATCAATATTATAAATTAGTTAATATAAGTTAGTATAGCTGATTTATGTTAGTACATAATTTTTAATATAAGTAATTAACTAGGACTTAAAAATATATATGTATGTATAAAGACAGAACTTTATGTTATAAAATATATATATACATATATAAAAACAAAAAATTTAAATTTCGTAAATATTTATGAACATGTATATGTATATAATGGTACTTTAGGTTATAAATCAAAATATTAAAATTTAGTAAATTATTAATTAAATTCAGATTATTAATTCATTAAATAGTTAGTATTAAACAGTATTAGTCTAATTTAATTAGTATAATTTAGATAAATTAAAAACAATAAAAACCCTTTGAATAATAATTAATAAATGATTAACTTAATTAAATTTTATTAAATAATAAATTGATAATTAATTAATTAATAATTAATTAATTAAATAATACAGCAAACATATGTATTTCCAACTTTTTTGAAATTAACAGTAAATTAATACAAATTGAATTTTTGAATAGTAAAATAATACAAATTATATTTTTAAATAGTAAAACTTAAAAGCTTAATAACTTTTTGTAGGATAATCCAAACATAGCCAATATAGGTCTCAAAATACTCAGAAAAATAAATAGAATCAAATGACGTAATGCAGAATTTAGTTTCGGGGTACGTAGTCAATATTGGTCTTAAAATGCTCAGGAGAGCGGCCCATCACGGTAGTAGTATTAGTTTTTACATTTTGGCATCAGGACAAAAAGTCAACCCTAGAACTCTTAGTGAAAAATGACCAAAATGCCCTTGGAATTCAAATGATCATAACTTGGTCAAATCAACTCCAAATTCAAAAATTCAAGATGCTAACTAGTTTAGAATTTCAGTGTCACCAATAAACAAAAATAACATTTAGGTTATGAACCCTAAAAATTTAGAAAATGACCAAAATACCCCCAATCTTAGTTAGGTCATAACTTGACCATTTGAGATCCAAATTGGGTCTACTCCCTACCAACATACTCAGTACATTATAGGGAAGCTATAGAAACTGACTTTGCTAAAATTGGACTTCAAATAGAAAACTTCGATTTTTGTCCCCTGTTGACCGACTTGAATTTACCAAATTGCCCCTCAAACTTACAACGTTCATAACTTTGTCAATTAACCTTAGAATGCAGTGTTCTTAGACTCTATGGAATCCTTGAACAGTAATATATAATAAACTGCCTAACAATTTAGTTTTCAGTAGAGTAAAAATTACTTAAATGCCCTTAAGATAAAAACCTTAATTTGGACCTGTAGGACCCGTTTCTCATCCAAATTGGACATACTTACTGTCTATCCTCAAGTTAGATAGTAAGAAATCATATGAAAAAGAGAAACCTCATTTTGGACAACTAAATCAAAAGTTGACTTTTCAGACCCTTAAGTAGGGGCAAAACGGTACTTTTTGCCAAAAAATTTAGGATAGACACCCTTAACCATTAGTTAGTCTTTTAAAACACTAAAAGTAACATTATAACCATATTAGTGAAATTTAAGTAAGTAAAATCAATTGTTATGTCAAGATTCCATAATTTTTCTTAAGTCCTTAACACTACACCTTAAGGACCTTCCTGAGACAAGGACTAGATCATAGGGTTGATTTCATTCATTAAAAAATGGTGTTTTTTAATGAATGAATCCTTAGTTTTAGTAGTTTCTAAAATTTTTAACTTATTTTTGATTATTTTATCTTTTAACTCTAGATTTAAGATAGGAGATTCATCCTATTAAGTTTTATTACTTAATAGGATTTGCCTCAACTATTAGATCACAATTAGAATGAAACCTAGAACCTAGGTCTTATCCTTTTTGGATTATGTGATTAAGCCCAATCTCATGGTGTTTAATCCATAATCTATAGTTTAGCAGTTTTAAGTTAGAACATCTAAAATTATTAATTAGGTCGTGATAATTTATTACTTAACCCTTATAGTCGACTTTGATTCAGTATATTAGGACCTAGCTAGTCTTGATATTTTGTAACTTATAAGGACAAATTTCTAGGTTACACTTGATATGTAGAAAAGTGGTAATCCTGAACTTGTGTAACTTAGAATAGTTAGAATGGATAATAGAAACAAATGATATCACCATATTATTAGAGTCTCTTGCTTATTTAATACTTTGTGCTACGCATTCCTTGTATATTTGAGCTTACTTCCTTGGACTATTCATATAAGAGAACTTTGTGCATGAAAATGAAAACTTAGAATAATAGGATAACAGTTGCCTTTGGGTCCAGTTTGGGAGATTATGGTGCACATTTGCTCCGATGGACATGGGTAAGGTGAGATTAGGATGCCTAACATTCTCATTGAGGAGAGTGTATTAGGCTTGGGACCCATAAAGTCTTGCAGACATGCTTGACTCCTCAATTGTTTCTAACAGTTGTCCATAGAGACAAAAGTAAAATAACTAAAATATGTTGCATAAGTATTGTCTGCCTCTTCAGTCATGCAGTATGTTCAGTATGTTTATAGATTGAGATGTCTATATATATATATATATATATATATATATATGTGGGCTAGTTTGGCCAAGTCTTCTGGTATGGCAGTCAGTATACAGAGTTTGATGTGCAGTTTTAGTATTTTGTTATATTTTAGGATTGCTTATTCAGTTAGCTATTTCCTTGTACAGCTTATATACAATAGGATGTTAGATTTTGTTGCTATTTATATGTATCACTGCTGAGATTATTGTTGTAATTTGCACATTTCATTTGATCACCAGCTTATATTAGGATGTAGTATTTTCTTTCAGCATATGTTTAGTTACTTATATTATATGCCTTACCTTGTTTAGCTCGCTTTTGAGGCATGTCTTAGCCTCCTTTTTGCTTAAGTTATAAATGTTATTTATAGATTTTCCTCTTTCTTATTGTATTGCCAGTCGCTCCTTCATATATTCTTGCTTAGGAAAAATGTGTAAAATGGTGATATTATAAAACATATAAGAATGTATCAGCCTAAAATGTACTTAGACAAATTGTCTAACCAGATTTTCTCTTTTTTTGGCTAGGGCCCTACATTGTGAATCCAACAATGACAGGCGTAGAGCAGATACAGGATCCAGTACTTGAGGAGGAGCAGCAGCTAGGACCAGAGCATATCTAGTCCTTAGATTTATTTGTGAGGATGAGTGCATTTGCATTTCCTTTTTATTTAAACTTTAAATGTTGTAATAATACAGGTACCCTTGACTATGCATTTGGATTTATATGCTTATATTCTGAGCCGTATTTTGCACTGATATTATGTTATGATACTTGGATATCATTTATTGCTTCCGCACTCTGTACATTTACTTATATAGTGACTATTAGATTGATTCTGTGTTAATCCTTCCCTAATCAGATGAATTGTGGTTTTTATCCTAATTCAATGGTAAGTGAGGGGTTAGCCAGAGTGACACTCCACCCTTAGCCCAATCCTTTGGCGGATTAAGGGTGTGGGTTGCTATAAGCGGTATCTCTCTAGTCGGATCTTTCTTATGTGGAAGAACCAATTAAGATCTTAGCTCATGATCAAAAGCAGCTGAGGAATCGCTCAATCCCAATGGTAAAGGGTTAGTGGAGGAATCGCTCTTTAGAAGAATCTACTTGGGAGAAAGTGACAAATATGGGGAAAAAGTATACCAATCTCTTTGAAAATCCAGGTACTCATTAACTTTCTGAATTTTATTCTAGTCTATAAATTTATTCATGTTTGTCTTCTCTCTTGAGATGATGTCGAGGACGACATCATTCTTAAGTGGGGGAGTCTGTAACAACCCTAGGTTGTTACCTTGCTAATCTATAGTCTAAGAAATTATTAATTTTGATTCTATTACTTTAAGAACATCAAATGATTCCTATCCTAAAAATTTGGAGTCCATTGGACTTTTTTAAGTTTGAAATGATATTTTGATCAGTCTAGATGCCCTAATTTAAACCTAAATAATTTTGATCTCAGAATTAAATTTTGATTGTATTTTTAAATTCTTCACCCCTAAATTAGCTAGGAGTGAAAGTTTGGTGCAATTTGGAAATCATTTAAGCCATAATTCATATTTAATTAAAATAGTTCAATTGCATAAAAGGTTTCCTAACTTTTCCAGGTTGCATTTATACCCTTAAAACTAATAAAACGGCTGGGATCCACAGTGCGGATCGTGGGCGATCCGCTGCGGAGCCCGGGTCACATGACAGCGGTGCTTCCATCGTATCTACCATCCATTCTATTAATCCAACGGCTAGGATTAGATCTCACGGAACTGCGGATCTACTGTTAGATCAACCCGTAAGATCCTATGGTGCAGATTTAATTTGACTCGGCCGTTAGGATCTGGAAGATCAGGACCGTCGCATATTTTTGATCGATCAATCAGACAGCGCAGGACCCTCCCACGACTGTGGAGCTTCGGCTTCCTTTCGCCCATGCCTAACAGAAAGGATTCCCCATACTGCCAGCTGCCCAGCTTGTCCCTCACCCCGCATCCACCTTAGCAGGTCGTTATGATCTCCCCCGTTTAGGAAAGTAACCCAACTGGGGCCTCGTGGCCTGGCCGAGTTTGAAATGGAATTTCAAGTGTTCAGCCATGGTCTGACCTCTCAGGTCTGGAACCTTCCCCGCACTCACTCGAGGCTATAAATAGCCTCTGCACTCCCCATTCGATCCTTGCTAATCAATTGAGCTCTCTGCAACTTTCGCCATTGCCGTCTATCCGAGCTTGTGTAGGCGATCCCAGGAGCTCCCGAACCGCTGATAGTAGGCTCTTCTGGTCTTCCAGATTCTTTGCAGCATCTGGAACCCCGGCTAAAGCCAACCGAGCCCTCAGATGATCGTCCCGAGCTCCCCCGTCAAACCAGGTACCCCTATTTGCCAGTTTCAAGCCAATGAGGCTCGAACCTTCCTCCTTTTGGTTTGATTACGAGCGTACTGTCAAAACAAACTCGCTAGTATCAAAATTGTGCCATAGGCTAGCCCCGACCGATCAAATCGATCGATCGGGTTAAGTCCCTTAAGGAATGTATCGAGTGAGTAAGGTCATGACGTTCCAAACCATCTCAGACCCTCAGACCAAAGGACTTAGATCCGTCTCACCTCCCTGAAGGTGAAGGGATTAATCCCTGGGTCTGGCATGGCCTGTATGGGGAGAATTGTCTCCCCACAGTAGCTCCATTACGGGAGCCGCCGATCCGGATCGTCTCACAGAGGGCTTCGGGACTCTTTCGGTGCGCCTGACCACGGTGAACGTGTAGCGATCGTTGGTTAGTTGTGTCGTGTCGGGATGCACTGAAATTATCGATTAGGGTTTCCCTAATCGGGTCCTTCCATCGGGACAGAGGCTAGGGGACGAAGCCCCTGTGCGGGTCGGGCCGACCTGTGACCCGCGCGGTGCGAGAGTCTCGGGTCTTTGGGCCCCGGCCGACCCGCGCCTTTTAATAACGGGCCGAACCCGTTTTAATTATATTCGAATAATTGGAATTATTTTCCTTAAGGAAAATAATTCAATTATTCGAATCATAGGAAATCATTTAAATAAAAATATAGAATGTATTAATTGAATAACTTTTAATTTACTAGCTCAAACCCTATAATATTATATATGAAATTGATTAGAAAATCCTCAAGGACCTGAATATAAAATAATAATGGACATCTAATGGTTAGATTTTCTATTTTTACCTAATTATTGCAGTTCTTGATTAGGGTTGATTAGCAATTTCACTTAACTAAATTGTATGTTTAGGGTGCCATTAGTTTGCTTATAATGAGTAGAATGAATGTGCTAAGTGAATTATTTTTCTGATCTCTATATTTCAATTTATGCCCTAATCTTGTTAAACCATGATTAGTGAACATTAGGGTTTACAGATATTGGATCTTAGCAAACTTAGTCTCTGATTAATTGTATGATTAAATAGGAATTATGTGCCAATTTGTATGAAATTATGATGGCTAGATTTGTAATTATATGATAATCCTTTTGGATTAATTTAGGGTTTGATTAGCACTAATTACTTTCTATTTTGATAAATTTTTCTATTAATATGCTTCATAACAGTAAGGTAAATTTATGAAAATAATGTATGCTAATTTATGATGTATAAATTTAATAAATCTGAAATTGGAGAACTTAATCCTTTTTAAAAACTTAAGAAGTCTTAAGACTTTGATCAAGCTATTAAGACTTGATCTAGGTCTAAGATTGCCACCAATAATACATACCTAATTCACTGATTTGACATTTAATCTATAAATGAATCCTTAATCTTAACTAGATATGAGTAAAGGCCAAACCCTCTTATATTTAGTTAAGATCTAAATCCTTAAACCTTAACTAAAGTGGCTTGAATTGTAAGATAATGCAATTGACATTATTCTAATAATGCATCTAATTTGGTATTGATCTTAAACATTTGAATTAGACATGTTAAGTTTATTGATGAATCTATGTGATTGGTTAATCTGAATCAAACTTTAGATCCTTGATTTTCTCCTAAATAAGACTACTAGCACAAAGAGATAATATAACTAAATTGATTTAACAATTGATCTAACTCTAATAATATCCTTAATTTAAATCCCATAATCTTAAAATAAGATATGATCAGATAACTTAATCATCTGACCTGATCATTCGGAACCTAACTATTAAATAGAACCTAAAGTGTTAGCTTCAGAATTAAAAGTGTGAGATCTTAAGTATCTCAGCATAAGGTTGTCCCTGAAATAACTTAAAGACCTAAATTTAAATATATATTAAGGTAGGAGAATTTTGTATAACTCATTGAGGTAGAGGCTTAGATGATCCCTTAACCTTAGAAGTTAATCTTAACCCCTCGTGGTAGGAATCACTTAAGATATTATAATGACACTTTTCCTTGTGGTAGAATCTATATGTAGTGATCTGGGATTGCCTTTTTGGAGCCTTGTATAGGACTTACCTATTTAGCATAAGAACTAATAGTCTTGATAAATCCTTATTAATTAAATAAAATTATTTGAAACTAGGGCATTGGTTGGTGTAGTATGGCATACCCATAGTACTAATTTTTTTTAGTAGTATTGAGAATTGGTTGATTCACTCTAATGTGGACTTATGAGTAGGTGCTATCCTGAGGGATTAGATGAATACAACTTTGTTATAGTAAATCTCCCAAGACTACGAGTGTATTAAACAAGTATTCATTCCTTAGTTTGACTAAAATACAAATTGCCAAATTGCCTCCTAGCTAAGACTACTTTAATAGGTGTGGCTCAAACAAACAAGTAATTAGAATCACCTTCTTTAAGACACTGAGTGTGATTATGAGTTAGGCATCTTAATAACTTAGCTTGAGGTACAAATCGCCAATGGGCGATGCCTCCTATCGAAGATCGCTTTGTTAGGGTGGCTTAATCAAACTAAGTGATAAGAAGCACTTTTCTTGTAAATGTGCTAAATATGTGTATACAATCATTGCACCTAATGATCTTTAAGTAAACTTTCAACTTTAACTAATTATAGAAGCTAGGAGTCAGAATCCTTTTAGCAGGATTCTACACAGTGGAGACTTAGAATTCATCTTTGGTATTCAAAGTTTTGTGAATTTTTAAATTTTACTCATATAGAATAGAAGCATGGGCATAAACATGAGCATGAGTTTGAGGAATCATTTCAGCAATGATGCATGAGTAATAGTGATACATTATGGGTTACAGAATGTTGCATACATTGACTGGGGAATTTCAGGATGCATCAGCATCACCATACTGTCTTCCCAACTAGGTGTATTTGTACATTAGACCGTACGACTCATAGCCTTTTAGTGATAGTTCCGTTACATATCGTGGCATACCATTTTGTGGCATATTTGGGTGCATCATTCTAGTGACATATAGTACAGCATTGGACATTGTCTATATTGATTTCTGAGCTTTTGATATTTTTGTTTACTTTCAGTATTCAGTTGTGATGCAGTTTTACTTTGCTTAGTCTTTACAGTTTCAATTACATAGTGCCTTTACTATTATTTTCTACAGTCATGTTTACTTTACTGTCCATTGCCTTTACTTTAGAACTGCTTACTTAGTTGCAATGTGTTAGAATTCTTGTCTAACACGTGGTACTTTTGGGATCTGGCAATTTGCTAGATCCTGAGTAGCTTGGGAAGAAAGGGCAGGAGGACCTATAGGGGATCCAGGAGGAGTACATGGAGCCTTAGTGGATCAATCTTCCACCTTTTCTTACTACTTTATTTTCAGTACTTCAAATAGACTTTACTTTTTGTCTTTTAAATCAGTTTGTAATAATTTTGGATGTATTTTACTTTTCTTTTTTGAGATGAATGTTTACTACTGTTCTGTGATGAATGTATTCTGGATGTTTTGCTTTAGCTTCCACACTCTGTTATACTACTATACTTAGTGTTGTGATGTGATCAGCATACTGGAAATGCTGATATATTAATAATATATATTGGATTCATCGTTACATTTTTAAATTCAATGTTTGTATTAGTCTAATACTTAAGACAAGTAATCTACTCTTATCTTAAGTATTGACTCTCAATCATACTCTCAGGTTCGAGTCAGCAGCCTTCAGTGTGGCTCAGTCTTGTAGCATATTTGGGGAGATGTTTTTTTATAAGCTCGTCCTCTAGAGTAGTGCACCGCTCCTTCACTGGTTATAATTACTTAGATTTTTTAAAAAGGCATTGCTAGTTTTGATCTTCAATATGAGGAAGCAACTCCTCATCTATAAATACCTCCCCTCTTGACTAGAGGAGGGTTCCAAAAATTACTCACTTCACCTAAGTAAAGAGAGGGGCTACATAGAAGAGAAGAAGAGCTCCCCAAGAGTGGAGGAGCTCAACTTGCTAAGGAGAAGGAGGAGAAAGACAGCACTAGGGACCTAAGAGAGGCACATCAAGCAAGGAGAAGAAGAATACGGAGAACTTATCAAGGAATGTTCTAGTATTTTCTAAACTCTTGTTTTGTAATTTCTCTTCTTAGTTGATCATGAAAGGGTCTTTATCCATGTATGTGTTCTTTTTCATCTCTTTTGTAATGGAGAGCTAAACCTCCCTTGGGGAAGGTTGGGGCAATCCCACATATTTTGATAATTACTATAAAATGTATGAAGTTTTCCTCAAGTATTAATAAAAATTGTGAACTTAATGACTTGCTAAAGAAATGTATAAGACTATTATGGACTTGAATGTGGACCAAAGGAAAAGGACTTCTTAACTCAAGAACTAAGTTTTCTTATGCTCCATAGCTCACCTTGGTTTGATGCTAGATTTATGAGTGCATGAGAGCTTAGAGCTATGTGAGAAAGTTCTTGAGCTTAGTGTACCTTAATCTAAGCTCAACCAAAGAGTTAATGCGTGTAATGCTAAGACCCACTAATTGAGCTTCGTAGCTCAACATAATTGAGGAAGGGAATGAAATTATTGTGTTCTCATGAACGAGGTGACATATCATTGAACCCAACAAAATCAATCCCTTATCTCAACTATGTGTGATGCGTGTGACGCTCTTAGTGGAATCAATGCTTATAAGATCGTAAAGGTTAAAAACCCTCATCTCCATGATTAAGAGATAAGATAAAATCTATAAACCTCAAATCTTATAAGGATCTTTGTGCTAAAACAGAACTGACTGTGTGTTCATTTTATGCACAAGATTTGAACTTGTAATTCTTCGAGATAAAACTCAAGGAAAGACAATGTGCGCTTGATTAAGATCAAGAAAATGAAAGATAAATGCTTGAGGAATCATCATATATAAGTGATCTATCATGTCATGTGGGAGAAATCCAACTCTCTTCTTCCTTTTATTTGACTTATTTTCTACTACTGTGATTATCGTGCTTGTTCTGAAACCGACTTAAACAAGACATCGATAGCTTAAACATTAGTGACAATAGATACACCTTAGTAACAAAACATCCAGTTCTTTGTGGTTCAATAAATCGCAGAAACTCAAACTTTCCATTTATTACTTCAGACCATGTACACTTGCGTGAAAGTGCAGATGCGTATTTTAGGTCTGTCAATAATCATAATAATTTGAATGTTGTTTCAAGTATTTATTTAGTGATGAAGTGTCAAAAGAATAATCCATTAGGTAGCGAGGAATACAAATTCCAATATGACACCTTATGGAGTTCTCTGATACTAACTGGGGTGGCCCAGCCCTGCCGGGGTCCTATTCACTCTTAATTTAACATGATTATAATGGGGTGATCACCAAATGACAAAGTCCTTACTTATAATTAGATTAGGCACTCATCTTAATCTATCATAATCAAATACTTTACTATTTTCAAAGTATTTTTCACTAAATGAAAGGTATATGAAAGCAGAGTGCAAAATCAAAATAAGAAATATCCATCCATTACAATATAAGAATCCAGACATTCAGCTCAGAATAAGTAAAGCAACAAAAAGTAAAGTTTAACCTGTATTATTATAACATTTTTAAATAGTTTAATAAAAATGAAACATATAAAGATACTCAGCCTTACACTGCAAAAAAGAAAGAACTAAAAGCTAAGAGCCTTCAGCCACACGGTCCTCCTCCAAAGGCAGGTCTCCAGATCATTCCACAACTTCAAATAACTCTGAATCTATCATTATTGGTTTTATAATGATAGATCCCCAGCCAAAGAAAAAAAATCAGTTAGATAAATTGTCTAAGTACAGTTTAGGCAGAAATATTATTATGTTAATTTAGATATCACCATAACCATAACATCTAAATAAGCAAGTATAGGAGCTGGACACATCTGAAAAGAAAAAGGCAGCTATAAACAATAAGTTTATAACTTAAGCAAGATGGAAGTAAGCACATACCTCCAAAACTTTGCTGCAATAAGGTTAGGCATATTATAAAGAATATTTCTAATAACCGAAAGGAAAATTCATCCTAGACAAGTTTATGAGCAAATGAAACTTATGCTAATTAATATAACATAATTGAATCATAAAAATATAATTAAAATAATTCAAATTACTTCTAGCATCCTATATAAATGTAAGTAAGACTAATTATTCTAAGCATGTGAAAGTAAAACTAGCATCCTAAATGAATTGATTCTAATATTCTAAATATAATAATTCTAGCATCCTAAATGTGTACAAAAGTAAAACTAGCATCCTACATAAGATCGAACATACATGTTTAATATTCTATTAGGTTTGCTTCATATGCCTTACCATTAATTTGTATGTTACAGTCGCAATATTTTTGTGCACTCATAAGGGCACCAGATGGTAACCTGATGTTTAAGGTTTTAGCTAAGTTGTAATATGATTGTTCAAGAGTTTTGACAAATCTTTCTGAAATGAATGAGTGGCTTGCACCAATGTCAAATAATATGCCTTAGGATTTGCCATTGAAATGTAAGGTGCTTAGGGTTTAAAATAAATATATTTCATGCTTTATTTAAATATAATGTGAAAGATATTTATAAAGGAAAGAATGTGGTACCTAATACCACTTCATTATCTTCTGGGGCTAGCACTGGGGTGAGGGTATATATCCTTGCATATGCAACTTTCTGGGGAGCAATTGATCTTCCCCTTTGATTAGCAGCATGTGCTTTAGGAGCAATAACTGGACCTCTATTTTGTATTAGAGTAGTTGTAGGTACATGAACTGGTCTAGCTGCTAGTATGAGTTCTTGCCATCCAAGTTGTATGGGTGATTGTCGTTCTATCTGAGAAGGATGAGTGATCCACTGATTATTCGCTGTACAAGTTTCTTGTCATTGCTAAAAGTTATGACCAAGTCATCCACACATATAACATATTTCTCTCTTATAATAACAATTACCATAAGGATGTGATCGGTTGTATTTCCTAGTAGGTATTTGCTGAGCTATTTGATAAAATGTGGGTCCCATACTTTCTCGTGGCAACACTAATACTAATATTAGCATAATCACAGGGAGTACGGTTCTCCAACTGTGACAAATCCCCAACTTAAGTAAAGTCACGTAGGACCCAACCTGCCTTAAGCTAAGGACTTGTCACCTGGAACTGTGAACATACATCAATACAAATCAAAGTAGCGGAAGCAAGAAATAGTATAATATAAAATCCACATCACAATATAGTATAAGAGAGTAAATAAAATAGTAACTCAGATCAAATGTAGAAAAATAAATACATCCAGAATTTAATTATTATAAACTGAATTAAATGAAAATAAAGATCTCATAAACTCATTGCAAGAAAATGAAAATCTATCTAAGCAGTAGTAGGAAGATCATCCTCATGCACCAGCTCCTCTACTGCAGCATTACCAATGAACAACTCTAAATTTGACATTTGTCAGTATCACAAATGCTAGGGCCCTAGCCAACAAAAGAAAAATGTTACAGTTAGATAATTGTCTAAGTATATTTTAGGCTATTTAAGTGAACTAAATATTTAAGATATCACATTTAAGGGTTATAAAACATGCAAGCATTACAAGGTGCAACAAGCTACAAAGAACACGATAGATATAAACTAATCATTTATAGCTAATCAACAAGTATATAAAAATAATATACAAAGCAATAATTAAACAAGGTTAGGCTAAAACAAAAATAACTGCAACTACTAAAATAAATCTGATCCTAATGTGCTTATGATCACATGGATTCATGCTGAGTATATAAAGAACACAAGTGTTGAAATAAATATTCAATTTAAGCATCCTAAACATGCTAATATTTAATACTAAATAATAAGAGTATTTATACAAGCATGTAGATTAATATGTAAAAAGCCACTGAGGCATGTGGCAAAAATAAGCTAAGTATATGAATGAGCAAAAGTAAAGCCACTGAGACATGTGGCAAAATAAGTCAAGCACTAAAGTAAGGCCACCGAAGCATGTGGCAAATCAAAACAAATACTAAGAACTGAACTGAAGTAGAAGAAAGCCTAAGACATAGTACTGCCATAATAGAAATAGGCCATACAGGACCTTTGAACTAAAAGTTCAACATGTATCCATCCTAGGCATCCGCAGAGCTAGGTCCGAGTTGAACTTATAGAATAAGACCTGTATCCATCCTAGACATCCATAGAGCTAGGTTCAAGTCTATTTTATAGCAAAACTAGAACTAAAGAGGCAGACTAAGCAAGGACATACTCTACTAATTTAAAGCACTAAAAGAACTGAATGAATGCTATGCTTTTCAAATACTGACTTAGGATGTATCTTCCATATCCTAAGTTCTCCTATTATGCTCAAGGAACAAGGCTCAATATTCAAGGCGTGCAAAGCAGTCAAGGAACAAGGCTCAATATTCGCTGGGTCCTTACTTAGACTCAGCCATGACTCGGCCGTTGACTCGTTCGATCGATATGATCGATCAGAGCTAGCTCAAATCCTGGCGACAATCACAACTGGTTTCCTAAGTGGCTAAGGCTAGTTAGATGACATCCAGAGGCTCCATCCAGAAGCAGAATGAAGAACCGAACTTAAGAAATTCAGTGGAAGAAGGCTATACATGGAGATGGGGTTGCAGGCTCGGTCGAGAGGAATGGAGGTTAGCTCAAGTTTCCCAAGCAGCAGACGCACGTTTGCAGGGAGTCTGAACGCCAGATGGATCCTCTATCGGCGGTTCTAAGCTTCAGAAATGTCGAGAAATTGCCAAGACGACGGGAGCTCCATAGGACTTCGGCTGGGCATTGAGGATTCATAGTGAGCAAAGGGACTCACTGTGAGGTCCTGGGGGTATTTATAGGCACTAGGATCACTAGGGGTGGCTTCCAGAGCTCGGGCTCCATAGTTTTGGCTCGAATCAAAGGTATGGCTCGGTTCAACGGTTAGGGGAAATTCAGGGAAGCTACTACTGGCAGGATGTCGCGACGAGGGTAGTAGAAGAATTTTGGCATCTTCCCGTACTGTCATGGGGGCTAGAAGGAGATCTGGATATTGGGGGGACCAGCGAGTGATGGGAAAGAGGAAGGGGATGATCCATAGTGCTCGGGGTGCTCCGGGTCGTCTGATTGATCATCCATCGATACAGAATGGCTATGATCTCCTGACACTTAACGAACGAATGCGAATAAGAGATCAGCTGTTGGATCATATCAGGAGATCCTACGGTTGATCGAGGATACTTTACGGCAGATAGTTAGATGCCATTGGATTGGAATCTCAGAACCGCGGAATGGTCGAGATAAGACGGATCCGATCGAAGGCGCGGGCCACTAGATCAGATCTGTAGAATGAACGGCCTGGATAGCACCCATGGTTTGGGGTCAGCTGACCATTGGAGGGAGGGTACAAATGCAATTATGAATTGCTTAGAACCCTAATTTGCAATTGAACCAATTTAAATTAATCCAAAATAGCCTAAATGACCTCCAAAAATTCTCAAAATTTTACCCTTAGCTAATTTAGGGGTGGGGAATTCAAAAATGAAATCAGATTTTAATTTGGAGATCTATTTAATTTAAGTATTTTCCAGGGTTCAAAATATACAAAAATACAAAAATTCTCAATTTAACTCCAATTGATTTCAAACTTCAAGGGTTAAGTTTAAATGACTCATTAAGTCTATTAAAATTATAATTAGAGCTTGGTTTAGCTTAGTTAATCTGAATTTAGCTACTAGGGTTGTTACTGAATCACCCACTTAAGAATGATGTCATCCCCAATATCACTTAGTGAAGAAAGTACTATAGAGATTGAAATATTAATTAAAACAGATGAAAAAAAAAGAACAGTACCTGAACTTGCAAAAAGCTATGGATATTTATTGTGCATATCCACTTCTTTCTCCCAAGTAGATTCTTCCAAAGATCAATTCTTCCACTGGTCCTTGACCATAGGAATTGAACGATTCCTTAGCTGCTTCCGATCACGAGCTAAGACTTTGACTAGTTCCTTGGCATAAGAGAGGTCAGGTTGGATTTCTACTACTGGAAGTTGAACGAGATGAGATGGGTCTCTGAGACATCTTCTTAATGACGATATATGGAATACATTGTGGACAGCTGCAAAGTCATCAGGAAGATTCAACCTTAGGCAGATGATCCTACTTTGGCCAAAACCTCAAAAGGTCCAACATACCAGGGACTGAGTTTTCCTGCTAAGCCAAATCTATAGACCCCTTTCATTGGACTGACTTTCAAATAGGTAGAATCGCCAATATTGAATTCTAAGAGACAATGATGAGCATCATGATACTTGCTCTAATGATCTTGAGCTGAATGAATTCTCTGCTAAATTAGTTGGATCTTCTTATTAGTTTATTTAACTAACTCAGACCCAAAAAGTTGAACGCTTCCTATTTCTGACCAAGCTAGTACAGTACTGTATTTCCTACTATACAATGCTTCATAAGGAGCCATGTTAATACTGGCTTGGAAACTGCTATTATAGGCAAACTCCACTAATGGAATATGATCTTCCCAGAAATTGACAAAATCAAGAACACACAGCCTAAGCAAATCCTCCTAAACTTAATTCACTCTTTCCGTCTAACCATCCATTTAAGGATGAAAAGCTGTACTCATAGCTAGAGTAGTACCCAGATCTTGATGCACATCTTGCCAAAACTTAGAAGTAAATCTGTTATCTTTGTTAAATATGATCGACTTCGGAATACCATGCAGTTTGACAATTTCCTTGATATAGAGCTTTGCTAGCTTCTCCATATAGTCTGTTTGACAGATAGGAAGAAAATACGCTGATTTAGTTAAACGATCTACTATAACCCAGATTACATCAGCACCAGATCTTGCGTGATGCAATCCCATGACGAAATCCATAGATATATCGAACCATTTCCATTCAAGAATTTCTAATATGTACAGAAGACCACCAAGTCTTTGATGCTCGACCTTTACCAAATTGCAGGCATGACACTTAGCCACAAAATCGGCTACATCCTTCTTCATACCGGGCCACCAAAATGTTTGCTTTAAATCCTAGTATATTTTAGTACTGCCTAGGTGAATGTGATACCCAGAATTATGACCTTCAATCAACACTTCACGGTGCATGGATTTAGGAATCCACAAACGAGTACTTTGATAAATTACGCCGTTGCCCATTTGCAATTCATAATGGCGACCACTTTCAGTATCTGTTTTGAATTTCAGATAATCATCGTCTTTAGTTTGCAAGATAGAGACATCTCTAAGGAAGGTAGGTTCTACATTGATATTTGCTAAGAGCGAACTTAGCATACTGCCACTGACTGGAGAAATCTCTAGCTTATGAAATTCTTATTCTAAAGAATTGGAGGCGATCATGGAAGATAAAGTAGCACAATAGCTAAGAGCATCGACCACAACATTTATTTTTCCTGGATTATACTGAATGCTTAGATCATAATCAATGATGAGTTCTAACGACCTCCTTTGATGACAGTTCAGTTCTCTTTGGGTGAAGATATATTTCAGACTTTGATGATCAGTGAAAATTGAACATTGAACTCCATACAAGTAGTGACGCCAAATCTTTAAGGCAAAGATCACAGCTGCAAGCTCAAGATCATGAACTGGATAATCATTTTCATGGGGTTTTAACTGATGAGAGGAGTAAGCGATTACCTTACCCTCTTGCATTAACACACAAAATATTTCAATTATAGAGGCATCGGTGTATACCTAGTAGCTTAAGCCTTCCTTGGGTAGAACAAGTACCAGAGCGGTAGATAGTGCATCCTTTAAGGTTCGAAATGCTTCCTCGCATTTTGGGCTCCAAATGAATGGAATGGCCTTTTGAGTTAATTTAGTCAATGGTGAAGCGATCTGAGAAAAGCCCTTAACAAACTTCCTCTAATATCCGGCCAATCCCAAGAAACTTTTAATATCTGTGACTGTCTTAGGTTGAATCAAGTTTTAAATAGAGCTTACTTTATTTTGATCTACATGAATACCCTGGGCATCGACGACATGTCCCAAGAATGCAATGGACTTAAGCCAAAACTCACACTTGGAGAACTTGGCATATAATTGATGTTCACGCAGAGCTTTTAATACTAACCTGAGATGTTCTTCATGATCTTTTAAGGTTCGAGAATAAATGAGGATATTATCGATAAAGACGATTACAAATTTGTCTAAATATGGCTTTAGAACTTGCTGCATCAAATCCATAAAGATTGATGGCGCATTGGTGAGTCCGAAAGACATCACTAAGAATTCAAAATGACCATAACGAGTACGGAAGGCAGTCTTTCCCACATCATCTTCTTTTACTTTCAATTGATGATATCTTGACCTTAAATCAATCTTAGAGAAATGACAGCTCCAGATAACTGGTCGAATAAATCATCAATTCTAGGCAATGGGTATTTATTCTTTATGGTGACTTTATTTAGTTTGCAATAATTTATGCATATTCACATAGATCCATCATTCTTCTTTACGAATAGAACGGGCGCTCCCCAAGGAGACATACTTGGCCTAATAAAGCATTTATTCAAGAGCTCTTATAATTGTTCGTTGAGTTCTTGAAGTTCCTTAGGCACGATTCTGTATGGTTCTTTAGATATAAGCTGGGTACCCAGAGCTAATTCAATAGAGAACTCGACTTCTCTAGAAGGAGGTACACCAGGCAGGTCTTATGGAATACGTCGGTGAATTCCTTAACTATTTTCAATCAGAGATAGGGACACTTTCCTTTGCTTCACCCATCATAGTGACTAGAAAAGCATAACAACCCTTACTGATAAATTGTTCAGCTATAATAGCATTTATTAATAATAACTGTATACCAATTTTTTCTATAAAGGTTTTAGACTTTCCCTGAGAATGAAGAGTGACCTTCTTTTTTAGGCAGTTTATCATGACATTATTTTCACTGAGCCAGTTCATCCCAAGGATGATATCAAAGTTTGCTAATGGTAGGATGATTGATTCGAAGTGAAACTCCTGACCATTTAATGGAATCTTGATGTTACAAAACTTATGAGCACTTAGTTGGGCTCCAGATGGAAGTCCAACACTCAAAAATTTTGTTAAGTTGTACGAGTGTGGTTTAAGGATGTTGGCAAAATGTTCATAAATAAACAAATGACTAGCACCAGTGTCAAATAATATATTGTAGGGCTGGTCATTAAAATTAAGTGTGCCTAATTTATTCATATGAATCGCATTAACGAATTGCAATAATTAAGGTTTAGGAATGCAATTAACAAAGGAGAAGTTCAGAAATGTGTACCTGAAACTACGTTATTATCTTCTGCAGCTTCCAGAGGCGTTAAAGCATAAACTCGTGTAGGACCCGCAGGACGGTTGTTTACCTGCCTCCAGGGATTATTCTAGGATTTGGGAGCTAAGGGTTGTTCTGGAGAAACTTCAAGTGCAAGTGCTGGCGTTATTGCCAAATTTAGTTCTCTCCTATTTAGCGGGGTTGCTCTAAACACTTGGTTCTTTTGAGATGGCTTCATCGGAACTCCATCCACTATTTCTGTATGTGTACAGTGATAGAACCTATGTCTTGGTCGTCCACAATTGTAGCTTATTATCTTCTGCAGCCATATGGGTGAGGCCTATTACAGTCTTGAATTGGTTCAGCAGGGGGTGCAGCTTCAAGTTCATAGACCTTTACAGAGTTAGGTCTATGCCTCTTGAAGGCTTTATGCTGGTTAGGAGTTGATTGCGCCTTTCGCTTGAGATCTTTTTCTGAGTGATAATGCTCAATCACCTTAGCTATCTCTACTAGTTCAAAGAAGCTAGTTAGGCGAAGTGAAATGATCTGATCTTTCAATGAATCTCGGAGTCCACTGAGAAAGTGATGGCACTTAGCCAATTCAGAGTGGGTAATTTTTGGAGCAAAACAAATCAACATACGAAATTCCCTTTCGTAGTCAGCGACAAAGCGACTTCCTTGAGTCAACCTTAGAATCGTGTCTACAATGATGTTCTGTGCAGACGGGGGAATGAATTCAGCTTTGAATGCTTTAATGAATTCATCCCAAGGGATGTCTTCCAATTCATAGTCAACAAACTTTGTATTATGGGCCTCCTCCCACCAGTATTCTGCTTCAGCATGAAATAGGTGTGTAGTGAGACGGACGACTTTTGAGTTTGGAATCTTTAGACTAATAAGATCCTTCTCTACTACTTTTAGCTAGTTGGCTGTATCCATTGGCGATAAGTTTCCACCAAAGGTGGAAGGCCTTTGTCTTAAGAAGTTATGGAGAAGACTATCCATAGAGTGATGGGAAGGAAAAGTATATAGCGGAACAAGAACATCAAGAGCAGTAGCAACGGCTGGTACTGGATGATCGGACATCATCTCTTACATTACCAATGCTTGTTGAGCCTGGTTCTCCAACAAGTTTGCCACCATTGCTCGCAGATGAGCTACTTCATCAGAAGAACTGCTTAAAGTGACAGCATTCTTGATTGCGATAATAGAAGGAGGTGATCCAGAATTCATTCTAAGTAAGTAGTACAAATCTAGATTTCAGAATCATTCAAAGGAAGACAATAATTTAAATTTCTAATAGATGCCAAAACTTTTCATTACTTTTGAAATGAAGGATTATATAAGATCTAGAAAATGCCAAAAATCACAGCACTACTAAAATCAAGAAATGACAATTACTCAAACTAGCACTCAGATTTCCTTAATGTATTATGTCCTAAATGCAACACAAAAGTCTTCAAAGGTCACTTTCTGACGCTTTCTCTTGCATTTTTGTTCGAGCTTCTTGATGGTATCGTACCACAAGACTCCCGCATAGTCTAGCATTAGATCTGTCACTATATCAAGCCAAAGGGACTTAGGACACTCTATGTGCCTCAGGACTGATTCTACTCAGTTCAACCACTCTTGTGTGTAGATAGGAAAGTCAAGCCCTCGGTACGCCGTTTGATGTAGAAGTTTGTCCAAGATTAGGGTTCCTTTTGTTGATACTCCTTTTATTTTCCATTTGCTTTCTTATCTCCATTTAAAACTATAACTCCAAGCTAACTTAAAGGCATGTAGATAATAGTCCAAGTCAGACTCTTCATGATCCATTTGATCATAATAGTAGAATGTATTGGTTTTTATTAGCTAGAAATGACTAGATATTTAGGATTGAGTATTTTCATTCAACATTTATTCAGAGAGTTACTAATAGTACTATGTTGTGGATGTTATGTCTTGATATTTATACTTCAGAAGAACGGTCCATTAGGTAGAAAGGAATCACAGATCCCATTCTGACACCTTATGGTGTTCTCTGATACCAACTGTGGGGCCCCGTACTTTCCCATGGCGATACGAATACTGATATTAGCTTAATCACGGGGAGTACAGTGCTCCAACTGTGGCAAATCCCCAACTTAAGAAAAGTCAGGTAGGATCCCAACCTGCCTTAAGCCAAGGACTTATCACCCGGAACTGTGAACATACATCAATACAGATCAAAGTGGCGGAAGCAAGAAACGGTATAATATAACATCCACGTCACAATACAATATAAGAGAGTAAAAGAAACAGTAACTTAGATCAAATGCAGAAAAGTAAATACATCACGAATTTAATTATTATAAACTGAATTAAATGAAAGAAAATATCTCTTAAACTCACTGCAAGAAAATGAAAATCTATCTAAACATCAGTAGAAAGATCCTCCTCCTACACCGGCTCCTCTCCTGTAGCACTATCAACAAACAACTCTAAATCTGACATTTGTTGGTATCACAAATGCCAGGGCCCCAGCCAATTAAAAAAAAAAGATTACAGCTAGATAATTATCTAAGTATATTTTAGGCTATTTAAGTGAACTGAATATTTAAGATATCACATTTAAAGGTGCTACAAGTGATAAAGAATAGAATAAGTATAAACTAATCATTTATAACTAATTAACAAGTATGTAAAAATAACATACAAAGTAGCAAATAAACAAGGTGAGGCTAAAAGTAAAATAACTACAACTACTGAAATAAATATGATTCTAATGTGCTTTTGATCAAATGGATACATGCTGAGTATATAAAGAACACAAGTGCTAAAATAAACATATAACTCTAGCATCCTAAACATGCTAATAATTAATACTAAATAATAAGAGTATTTATACAAGCATGCAGATTAATATGTAAAAGGCCACTAAGGCATGTGGCAAAAATAAGCTAAGTACATGAATTAGTAAAAGTAAAGTCACTGAGACATGTGGTAAAGCAAGTCAAGCACTAAAGTAAGGCCACCGAAGCATGTGGCAAAGCAAAACAAATTTTGAAAACTGAACTGAAGTAGAAGTAAGCCTAATACATAGTATTGCCATAATAGAAACAGGCCATATAGGACCTCTGAACTGAAAGTTCAATATGTATCCATCCTAGGCATCCGTAGAGCTAGGTCCGAGTTTAACTTATAGAATAAGACATGTATCCATCCTAGACATCCGTAAAGCTAGGTCCGAGTCTATTCTATAACAAAACTAGAATTGAAGAGGCAGACTAAGCTAGGACAGACTCTACTAACTGAAAGCACTAAAAGAATTGAGTGAATGATATGCTCTTCAAATACTAACTTAGGATGTATATTCCATATCCTAAGTTCTCCTATTATGCTCAAGGAATAAGGCTCAATATTCAAGGTGTGCAAAGCAGTCAAAGTCAAAGTAAGCAAGAGAATCAATCTAGACTTATGTGATATCTGTTGTTGTCTAGTCTGTCCAACTAACTATTCTGAGAAGATATAAGCTTAGGATCTCCAATATCCAGCTATCGAGTATAGTTCCAAATTCACAACCTTAATGTTAATATTAGAACTTAACAAGTTCTAATTCATAATCATATGACAACTATAAAGTTTAAAGTAAGTGAATCAATGACTTAATTATTATTTTCTTCTCTTAACCTAAATCTTGATTAAGTAAATAAATATTAAGGATTCTAGATTCAAGCTCCACTTTGGAGTTCAAATCATGAACCCAAAGTAGTACCCTAATAAGGATCTAGGGTTCACACTCAAACATAATCTAAATGAGCAATACCTTATAAGCTGAAGGATTTTGGAACTATGATCTTAATGAATGGTTGTTCTAATATTATAAGATAAAATAATTATTAAGAACTGAGAATCTAAGATCTATATTCAGTCTTTAAAATAATTACATTATCTTATTGATTGAATCAATCATACACCCACAAGGAAGGTTTCAAAAGAATTAATAGTTAATCAAGTAAGGAATTCCAAATGAAGGTAGTTCAATTCAATTGGATGATCTAAAGTCTAAGATCTAAGATCTAAGATTTGATCACTTTAGATCTTAAGCTAAAACTAGACTTAGGAGTTTTACAAGAATATTTCTCTAAGGATTCAAGCTTATGGATCGGCATCAACATTTGATCACTTTAGATCTAACACCTAAGGTAATTAGGCTTAACTCTTAAGAAAGAGAGTTTTAAGGACAGTTAAGGTCTTAAGATCTTAATAAGACTAACTTAAGATTTCTTCACTTAGCATCAACATTTTTATCATAAGATTTCAGAAAGGTGCTAATAGTCTAACTAGAGATATTTTGTTGAATTTTCAAGGTTTAAGGGATGCTTAAACACATTTTGGTTAAATGACCAAAATACCACTCTTAAGGCTAAAAAAATGGGATTTCAAGATTTAATCATCTAAATTGATTCAATTCTATTTTAATGAGTTCCATATTGATTAAGAAAGTGGAATAAACACTTATCTAAGGGTTTGATAATCTAATTAGCCTAATATAACAACCCAAGTTATTACCTTAGTCAATAAGGACTAATCTCAATCCTAATCTTAATCCTAAGTACGAATCCCCAACTAAGACCTAGTCCTAATCAGGAGTCAAACAGATCGAATCATGATTTCTGGAAAATCCAGAAACCCCAGAAATTAACCTATTTAATTTAATCTCAGATCGGTAAATGGACTACGCCATTGCGCTCATTGCCCCCAAATTAGCTAGGGGTGATGTTTTCGTGACAATCGGAAGTCGTCAAAATTTTGATGAATATTTTAATAATATTTAAATACCCTGAAAATTGGGAAATTAAAATACTCGTTGGATCGAAAATCCGACCTCACCGTTGCGTTCCTCACCCCTCAATTAGCTCGGAGTGAATATTTGGAATTTTTCTAAAAATGATTAATTATTTAAATTAAATAAGGATTTAATTAATTAAATATTATATAATTAATAATTAATTTATTTAATTAAATTCTGACGGTGTCATCCACTTAAAGCACGCGCCGTCAGTTTGAGCCAACGCCGTTACTCCGCCCGTTAGGCCCAATCGAAAGATCGGGGCCGTTCGATCCGGATCGATCGAACGACTCTCGACCCATCTCCATCGCTTCTCCGCCGAGCCGTCACGCGGCGCCCTGTAGCTCGCGTCGCCCAACCTTTGACGCCGGGACCTCAACGGCTGCGCCAACCAGCCCTTAAGCTACCCTGAGCGTCCGCAGCACTCCTGGACACACATCGAGACCCTCGGAAGCCGTTTAGACGTCGAGACCGCAAGCCCTAGGTCCTCCACGGCAAGCCCTCCCTATGACCGTTCGACCTCAGGTACTCCCTCCCCAGATCTTTTACAACTTAATATTTAATCTAAAGCTTGTATCGTCGCACAATAATTGCTAACTCCATATCGATCAATCGATCGATGGTCTGCTTCGTCTCGTAGCGCTCGAATTAGGGTTAGGGTTAGCTAGTCCGTCTGACCACCTCCACCGACGTTCCACCCGTCGACAAGTAGGTCTGGTCGAGCCTTGCTCATCAGTGGGAAATTCGAGCCCCAGCAACCGTCAAATTCCCCGTGATTCGTCGCGGCGTTTTCCCCGTACTCAGGAGCCTAGCGAGGAAGGCGGAAGGTCGAGGCCTAGCCGGCCAGGCCTGACCTGTTCGGTGCGAGACCGTCTGCATCACGCACGTGTCACGCACACATTGGCCGCGAGTCCCCGCCCGTGGTGCCCGCTCGGCTTCGCTGGCTCCCTCGTAGCGCGCCACGTGGCAACCCATTAACGGCGCAAAGGGAGGCCCATGCGTCAGCTCGGCTGACGCTGCGGGGTCCTGCTGGGCCCTGACGCGCCAATCGCGTGCCGTCGCGTGTCCTGGCGAGCCCCGCGCCCTCTGTGACAGCCATTAGTAGCTTGCCACGTGGTCCTGGCGGGTTGTGCGCCCATAAATGACTGTCGGATTTAAATAAATAATATAAATAAATAATATATATAGTTAATCATTAACAGAAACTTTAGGAATCTTCACATATTTGCATAACACAATATACTTATATATATATATATATACATATATTATTAATGTACTTATATATAAATTTACTAATAGTTAAGTAAGTATTAATTAAGTTTAGTCAATCAATAATACTTAACAGATTATATTTATATATTTATAAAAATAGAAACTTTAGGATAAGAATATATATATATAAAACTTTAGGAATTTAATTAATTAAAGGAAGTTAATGATTAATAATAATTAGTTTGAATTAATTAATCAATTAACAGCAAGGATTAATAAAACTAATTAATTTTAATTAATTAATATACTAATTAGATTATAGATTAATTAGGATAATAATTAGATAATTAAATTATACAAATAGTAAATAAAATTAAGAAATTCATTAGGCTTAATTAACAGTGATTAATTAACAGTTAAAATAGAAATATTATATATTTATATAATTAAAATATTTAAATAGATTAATTATTAATTAAATAATAATTCAGATTAATTAATTACATATTAATATTAATTAATTAATACAGAAAAATATATTTTTAACTTTAAGAATGAACATTAAATTAATGCAAAATGAATAAATGAATAATAAATAATACAAATTGTATTTTTGAATAGTAATTAAATTAATTAAAATTAAATAAAACTTAAAAGTTTAATAACTTTTTGTAGGATGATCCAAACATAGTTAATATAGGTCTCATTTTACTCAAAAAAATAAAAGGAATCAAATGACGTAATGCAAAAATTAGTTTCGAGGTACGTATAATATAGTGATATTTAAGGACCTATTTAAACCTGCATAATTTTTAACTTAGTTGTCCAAACATAAGTAATATAGGTCTTAAAATACTCAGGAGAATAGCCATATCATTGTAATAATATTAGTTTTTCCATTTTGACATCAGGATAAAAGTCAACCCTGGACCCCATAGTTGACTTTGCGGAAAATTGACCAAAATGCCCTTAGAATTCAATTGATCATAACTTGGTCAATTCAACTCCAAATTCAGAAATTCAAAGTGCTAACTAGCTTATAATTTCAATGTCATCAATAAACTAAAATAATATTTAGGATCTGAACTAAAAAATTAGAAAATGACCAAAATACTCCAATCTTTAGTTAAGTCATAACTTGACTATTCGAGGTTTAAATTGGGTTTACTCCCTATCAACACACTTAGTCTATTATAGGGAACTATAGAAACTGAGTTTGCTGAAATTGGACTTCAAACAGAAAGGTTCAGTTTTTGTCACCCGTTGACCGGGTCACAAAATTACCGAATTGTCGTTAGAAATTAAAATAGCCATAACTTAGTCATCCAACCTCAGAATGTAGTGTTCTTAGACTCTATGGAATCATTGAACAATTACCAACAGTAAACTGCATAAAAATTTAGGTTCCATCAGATGTAAATTATAGGTTTGTCCTTTATGTCAAAAACCTTAGTTTGGACTTGTAGGACCTATTTCTTGTCCAAATTGAGCGTACTTATTGTCTATCTTTAAGTTAAACAGTAAGCAATCATTTGATAGTAAGAAACTTCAATTTATATCCTTAAATCAAAAGTTGACTTTTTAGACCCTTAAGTAGTGGCAAAATAGTCATTTTGCCTAACATTTAGGATAAACATCCTTAACCTCTAAATTACCTTTTAAAATACTAAAACTAGTATTGGAACTATATTAGAGTCAATTTAATGAATAAAATCAACTATTAGGTCAGTCCGTCAAATTTCCTGAAATCTCTCTAAGCCTTTCCCTTGGATCTTTCACCTCACATTAGGACTACTCCTAAGACTAGGACTAGCTCATATGTTAGATTTCATTCATTGGGTAAATAGGGTTACTCAATGGATGAAACCTTAGTTTTAATAGTTTTTAGATTTTGCAATTTAATTTTGATTATTTTGTCTTTCAACCTTAGATTTAGATAGGAGCTTCATCCTATTAGGTGTGATTTGCTTAATAGGATTTGCCTTAATTAGTAGATAACTTTTAGAATGAAACCTAGATCTTAGGTCTTACCCTTTGGATTATGGTATTAAGCCCAATCTCATGGTGTTTAATCCATAATCTATAGCTTAGTAGATCTTGATCAAATCTTAGATAGAACGTCCAAATTCATAAAACTAGGACGTATGATTTATTGATTTAAATCATAGTCGTAATCTGATTGAATTAGGTTAGAACATGATCAGTTTTAATCCTTTTAACTTATAAGGCTGAGCTTTTAAGTTACACTCGATAGTAGAAATTGGAGATCCTGAACTTATGAAACTTGGAATAGTTATAATAGTTTAATTAGAAAATAAATGATATCACTATTTTTAGTAGAGTTCATTGCTTCTACTAATTTTTGTTGCTACTCATTCCTTGTATATTTGTGCCATATTTTCTTGAGCATATCATATAAAACTTTGATGCATGAATAAAATTTTAGGAAATATGGAGACTCCTCAGATTCCTTATGAAAATATTAATGTAAATGATTAAAAATAAAATTACATATATTAGAGCTGCCTTTCAGTTATGTCTTCTGTCTATGCCTCCTTGTTGATGCTAGGAGAAGACTATGTTTATATTTTTTGCCTATGACTCCTTGATGACGCTAGGAGAAAACCCTATATTCTGCCAATGCCTCCTTGATGATGCTAAGAGAATATAGTTTTGCGTATTAGCCTCCTTGTTGACACTAAGATCTTTTTTATATTCAGTGGGCTAGATTAGCTCTTTTCTGTATGGCAGTTAGTACACGAATGTTCATATATAGTGTTGATCTTTTGTATATGCTTAAGTATTTTCATTTCAGTCAGCTATTTCCTTATTTTGCATATATATATTTTAAGATGTTAGATTTATTGCTACTATTTATATGTATCATTATTGAGTTTTATTTATTTAACTTGCATAATTCTTATGATCACCTACATGTTTAGGATGTAGTATTTTCTTTCAGTACTTGTTCAGTTACTTATACTTATATGCCCTGCTTTATTTAGCTTACATTTGAGGCATGTCTTAGCCTCATTTTTTCTTATGTTATAAATATTGTTTATACCTTTTTCCTTTACCTTGTTATGCTAGTTGCTCCCTTATTTGATATAGTTATTGCTTAAGAATATGCAAAATGGTGAAATTACAAAACACATAAAACTTATTAGCTAAAAATGTACTTAGACAATCATCTAACAAGATTTTCTCTTTTTGGTTGGGGCCCTACATTGTGAAACTGACAATGGCAGATCCATATCAGATAGAAGATCAGGTGCTAGAGGAGGTGCCTTATCTAGAGGAGGAGCCTTTAGAGGGAGCTACTGCTTAGTTTCTTATAAGTGAGGATGAGAGGATTTATTTGGTTTAATTACTTAACTTTAATATGATGTAATAATATAAGTACCCATGACTGTATATTTTGGATTACTATGCTATTTATTCTGAGTTATATTCCATATTATTTCTATTATGATGCTTGGATGTTTCTTATTTAAATCGCTTTCGCACTCTGTATGAATTTCTTATATAGTGACTGAATATTTGATTCTGTGCTTACTCCTTCCCTTATTAGGTGGATTATGGATTTTATCCTAGTCCAATAATAAGTGAAAGGGTTAGTCAAAGTGACATATCACCCCTTAGCTTAATCTTGTGGATTATGGGGTGGGGCACCACACCTAATTAGCATTAATCTCAATTTAAGGCCAATTAAAGTGATTAAGGAAATTGGGGCATATAAGATGATCCAAACTCAATTATAGGTGCTAACATACTTAAGAAGACATTAGGAACTAGATTTACCAAAATTAGAGGTTAATCTAAGGCTTAATTCACTAATCTCAAATTAGGGTAATTAAGGAGTGATTAATAAAATTAAGGTTCTTAAATTACTTTTAATGGCCTACATAGGTTCTCTATGGTCTTATGAGCAATCAGAGACCTTAATCAATATTTTTGGACATTAATTGAATTTATTATGATTTAAATAAAAATAGAGAAAGATTAGGCAATTATTAAAGATCTTACCATTGGATCTTTGATTTTATTTTATATTATTGTTCATTATATTTTTCTAATTAAAATGGAATATTGGATCATACTATTTGGATAAGTATAGCTAAAGTTATTTAAATAATTTAGTCTGTATTTTTATTTAAATTGGAATCATAGGATATCTATATATCAATTATTTATCCTAAGAAATATAATTCCATAATTCTTTTATTTAACCGTGGCCTGAAATCAAATTGCGCGGGTCTGGAGAGGCCCGGCCCGAAGTGCCAGTGCTTCGTCCCCAATACTCATCTTCGCTCACAACCACATGAAGGGCACCTTGGACCGCTAAATTTGTCATTGATAGGCCATGCCGCGACCATTATTCAATCTCCACACCTTCAAGAGGTCAAGGCGCATCGATTGAACCTGGAAGCCCTAATTGGGATGGATCAGAACACTGGATGGCTACTCCCCCAAGGCTTCCATTTTTAGACGATTAGGGTTTACTGTGAGGGGATAATTATCCTCACAGAAGCCACTAAACAGGTGGGGTTTGATCCCTACACCATCAGTATGAGGCGAGTCGAACCCCCAAGGTTTCATAACCAGGGGTGCAGCCGATTGCTGGGTCCTTACTCGGACTCAGCCATGGCTCGGTCAAGGGCTTGATCATCGATATGATCGATCAAAGCTAGCTCAAATCTTGGCAATAATCACAACTGGTTTCCTAAGTGGCTAAGGCTAGTTAGATGACATCCAGAGGCTCCATTCAGAGGCAGAATGAAGAACTGAACTTAAGAAATTTAGTGCGAGAAGGCTATACCTGGAGACGGGGTTGCAGGCTCGACCGAGAGAAATGGAGGTGAGCTAGAGTTTCCTAAGAAGCAGACACACGTTCGCAGGGAGTCTGAACACCAGATGGACTTTCTATCAGCGGTTCTAAGCTTCAGGATTGCTGGGAAATTGCCAAGATGATGGGAGCTCCAGAGGACTTTGGCTAGGCAATTGAGGATTCACAGTGAGCAAAGGGACTCACTATGAGGTCCTGGGGGTATTTATAGGCACTAGGATCACTAGGAGTGGCTTCCAGAGCTCGGGCTCCATGGTGTTGGCTCGGACCAAAGGTATGGCTCGGTTCAATGGTTAGGGGCAATTCAGGGAAGCTATTACCGACAGGAGGTCGCACCGAGGGTAGGAGAGGAATTTTGGCATCTTCCTGTACTGCCACAGGGGCTGGAAGGAGATCTGGCTATCGGGGGGGGGGGACCAGCGAGCAATGGGCAAGAGGAAGGGGATGATCCACAATGCTCGGGGTGCTTCGGGCCGTCTGATTGATCATCCATCGATGCAGAATGGCTATGATCTCCCAACACGTAATGAACGAATGCGGATAAGAGATCAGCCATTGGATCAGATCGGGAGATCCTACGGTTGATCGAGGATACTTACGACGGATAACTAGATGTGTTGGATAGGAATCCCGATAAAAGCAAGTCTGAGCCAGATCTCGGAACCGCGGAACAGTTGAGATAAGATGGATCCGATTGAAGGCGCGGGCCGTTGGATCAGATCCATGGAATGAACGGCCCATATGGCACCTATGATTTGGGGTCAGTCAACCTTTGGAGGGAGGGTACAAATGCAATTAGGAATTATTTAGAACCCTAATTTGCAATTGAACAAATTTAAATTAAATCCAAAATATGCCTAAATGACCTCCAAAAATTCCCAAGATTTCACCCTTAGCTAATTTGGGAGTGGGGAATTCAAAAATGAAATCAGATTTTAATTTGGAGATCAATTTAATTTAGGTATTTTCTAGGGTTCAAAATAGGCAAAAATACTAAAATTCTTAATTAACTCTGATTAATTTCAAACTTACAGGGATTGGTTTAAATGACTCATTGAGTCTAATGGAATCAAAATTAGAGCTCGGTTTAGCTTAGTTAATCTGAATTTAGCTAGGGTAAAAACTAGGGTTGTTACATAAACCCTGGTTGAGGCGATCTCAATCTCTTGTATTCAATTTGTTGTCAATGTGCAGTCAGGGGTCTTTTCTTAGCTTATCTACTTTTTCTTGTTCTCCATGTTATAATATCTTTGCACTTTCAAGCATGTCTAAGAATTTTGATATTTGAAGAGTTATAAGAATTTTCTTGATAGAAGATTTTAGTCTTTTTAAGAATCGACTACATCGAGCAAACTTAGTGCTCACTAGAAGTTGTGCATAACAAGATAGTCTTTGAAATTCAATTTCATATTCAGCGACACTACGGTTGTTTTGACATAACTTCATGAACATATCTTCCATGATGGCTTGAGCAAAAGGAGGGATGTATTTGGCTCTGAAGGCTTTAAAAAATTCTTCCCATTAGATATTCTCAGTCTATGCCTACGAAATGTAAGCTTGCAGTGATTTCCCACCAGCATTCTGCTTCTCCTTCTAACTTAAAGATGGCTAACCAAATTACATCTGTTGGTGGGTATTTCATGCTAGTTAGTATTTTTCCTATCTTCTTTACCTAATCTTTAGCATCCATTGGGTTTGCACTTCCAATGAATATTAGTGGTTGGAGTCTTAAGAAGTCTTGAAGTAGTTCTTCTATCTCAATATTTTTGAAATGGGTAGTTGATAGTATAGAAATGAGACTATTTATATGAAGTGTTTGTTGTGTGTCTGAAGCTTTAAAAATGTTTAATTTTGTGTATCAACACGCTCCAATAGAGTATTCACAATATCAAATACTTTGTCGACATACTCCACGGAAGTATTGGCAAATATCAGATCTTTTAAGGGTGTTCTGACAGTCATAGGAGAATCTTCAAGATCCATTTGAAAAATAGAATTTTTTTTATTATACTTTTATTGGAGTAGAATTACATAAGTATCATTATCAAATACTAGATAAAAACAAAAATATTCTTATTAGCAAGAAAAAAAAAACTAAAAGTATATTATTTTACCTAGGTCCTATATCTATTATTTTATTCTCCTTTTGATATATATAACTTTTGAAAATTCTTACTTTATATATATATTTTTTATTTATTCTGGGATTCCAATTGCATGAATAATGGCATATACACTTTTATACTAATTTTCTCCAATTCCTGCTCTAATACCAACTGTGGTAACCCACCGCTGGGTCAGCCTAGCTAATCCAGTATTAGGTGCTCACTCCCTAGGATCTTATCGGGATTTAGTATAATAGTATATTTAAAGGTGTATAAAATACACACTTCCACATTTGTTGCAATATTCAAAAATACCAGAATAATAAAGAAAATATATTCATTACAAAAAATAATTGTCTTACAAAATCTATTATACACTAAGCAAAAATTTAAAGTAAGCATCTAAGTTGCTCAATCATGTATCAGCTCCTCCTCAAAGCTTGATCTAGAGATTGTTCATGAACTATCATATATATATATATATATATATATATATATATATATATATGATAGGGCGAACTAAGAAAATAGAAAGAAAAAAAAAATTAATTAGACACAAAAGCTTAAGTAAGGTTTGTAGGATATCAAAATTTGTATTTAAGCAGCATGATTCTGCATGATAAGTATATACAAATAAAATGTGATATTTAAGCATTGATATGCTTACAATTATGAATGCAATATACATATTTAAGATATGTGCTCATTCTAAAAAAATTACAGTAATATATAATACTTATTTTACTGGACAAAGTTATAGAATAATCGATGAGTTAGATATATCTATCTAACTATATGAGATGCAGGTTCCTAACTAACTACACATTCACATTCAAAAATTATGTATAGTCTTCTTATTTCCTTATATATCAGCTTATTCTAGCTTAACGTATTGTCTGTATAGACCTGATATCAACCTAAATGAACCTATGATACCAATTTCTGATCATTTATTTCAAGTTTTGAGCACAAAATCTTATATAAATATATTAAAGTGGGTCAAAGTTTAATAGCAATGTAAATAAAATAATTAGATGAAAATTAATAATATTCTTATTTTATTTAAATAAGAATATTAATATTAATATAATCTTGGTTATTTATCTTTATATATTAAAAATAATAATTTATTTTTTTATTATTATAAGTAATATACATATTTATATATATATACATATATTAAATAAAAAGAAAATGATAAAAATAAAAGTGTAAAAGTTTAGAAACATATATATATATATATATATAAAGGAAATGACAAAAATAAAAGTTACAGAAATTAAGAAATATATACTTGTATAATAAAAAAGAAAATAACATAAATAAAAGTTACAGAAATTAAGATATATATATATATATATATATATATATATATATATATATATATATATATAAATGACATAAATGAAAGTTGCAGAAATTAGAAAATACATACATATATATAAAATGATATAAATAAAAGTTATAGACATTAAGAAATATATATATATATATATATATAGAAAAAAAAAGAAAATGACATAAATAAAAGTTACAAAAATTATGAAATATATACATAAATATAAAAAAAGAAAATGACAGAATTAAAAGTTGCAAAAATTAGAATATATATATATATATAGAAAAAAATGACAGAAATTAGATAATATATATATTTATAAAAAAATGAAAATGACGGAAATGAAAGTTGCAGAAATTAAAAAATATATACATATATATATATATATATATAAAATAATAAAAATAAAAATTGCAAAAATTAGGAAATATATACATATATTTAAAAATAAGAAAATGACAGAAATAAAAGTTGCAGAAACTAAAAAATATATACATATATAAATAAAAATAAGAAAATTTACATAAATGAAAATATAATAATAATAGTAATAATAATAATAATATTAATAATATAATTAAAAGGGGAAGAAGAAGAAATAAAAAGAATAAAATTTTTTATATCTTTATCTTTTCTTAGTCTATCTTATTATTGATGAGGCTTTACTATAGGTTAACGGGGGAAATCGGTGGTGGCCAAGAAAGAGAGGGAGGAAGTGGAGAAGAGAAGAGGAGTGGGGAAGGGGAGTGGGGAGGAGAAGGGAGTGGGGGGAGAAGAGAGGTGGGGGAAGATGAGAAGAGGTGGGGCATGGGGGGTGTATGTATAATTTTTTTTTTAGTTAATTAATTAATTAATTAAATTTTCTCTCTCCTTGTATGTGAACAAATTTGTCATCTTCTTTATAAATAGTTTAAGTGTTTAATTTAGCTTTCTCTTCCTCTTTCTTATCTCTTATTTATCTTTCCTCTTTCCCTCTCTACTTTCTCCTTTTTCCATTTCTTTTTCAAAAAATAACAAAATTTAATACGGAGGTATATTTTGATGAGAAAAGCACACTCGTGCAAAATTTTTTTAATTTGGAGCAATATTTTATATTTTATTAATTTTTGAAGATGAAAACTTCAAAAATTAATTATAGTCAATTCGGAGCTCCAAATTAGACAAAACTTTTTATGTAGCCTTTTTATAATATTCTTAATCCAATGGAACTAAAATCGCTAAATTTGAACTTGTATTTAATTTTCCCAATTTACTAATTTTAAATAATTCAAAAATCAATTTAGGAGTATTTGTTATCCATATTGCTCCCAATTTTGAGCACTATTATAATAACATAAGGTTGTTACTTAGCTTAATTTAAGTATAATTATATCTCAATTATCATTATGTTAAGTTCATATAGTCATGAGAACCAAACCCTGAAGGTTTGGAGCAATTTAGAGATCAATCAATTAACTTGGAATATTTTAATATTTAATTAATTAGAAAATTGAGGTGTTTATTTTGACCTCCAAATCAAAATCTAACTTTGTCGTTGCAATCGTCACCCCCAAATTAGCTAGGGGTGAAATTTTGGACGTGTTTGGAAGTCGTCAAATTTTCGTCAATATTTTAATATAATTAAACACCCCGATAATTGGCATAATTAAATAATCGTCAGAATCAAAATTTGACTTTGCTGTTGAATTCCTCACCCCTAAATTAGCTAGGGGTGACTTTTTGGGTTTTGTCGGAGCACGTTTCTAAATCTGAATTTTTAAAGAATCAAAGAAGATAAATAAGGGATCATCTAGTCCTAATTTTGCAATTTCCCTTATTTTTCTAATGCTTCCTGTCAGCCCCCTCCTTATTTCCGGAGCCCCCATGCCATTTAGGCTGAGGTATGATGACCTCCTCCCTAGGGTCATGATGGCCTAGCCCCTCCTCACATCTCACTCTCCTCCTTTAAAAGAAAAGCACAGCCCTTCCTCCTTCCTTTGCTGTCAAGTAAGCTCCAGAGCTCTCTCCCTTCCCCTCCATTGCTGCACATTGAAAAAGAAGGCTCATCCCCAAGGTCTTAAAGGAAACAAAGTCTTCTTCTTGCAAAGACTAAGGTACCCCTTTGTTCCTCTTCTTGTCTTATATTGTTACAAAGCTTGAATGAATATTTAGAAGTCCATAAGCATGTATGGAAGCCATTAAGGCTCTTAAAAGCATCACAAAAAATTGCTCTATTTTTGTCTATTCTGTACACCCTTGCATTCATCACCATTTTTTGTGTAGTTATGATGCTCCGTTTATGCTGATTTTAATGTCAATGGAAAGATATCGGAAAGACTTTTTCATTGATATATGGCACCGCTCATGGAACGCTCTGGATTGAGAGTAATTGAGTGACATAACTACAAAAAAAATGCCCCTTAGGTCAAAAACCTACATTAGATTAAGCGTACGCTCTAGATTAGTAAATTGCACTTAATGAAATCTATAGGTCCAAACTATGGTTTTTGACCTAAGGGGCATTTTGTGCCTGTTTTTGACCATAGTAAGTGCAATTTACTAAAATGCCCCTCAAAAACCTTAGTTTGGACCTATAGGACCCGTTTCTCATCCAAATTAAGCATACTTACTATCTATCTTCAAGTTAGACAGTAAGGAATCATTTGGTACTAAGAAACTTAAATTTTGACCCTTAATTCAAAAGTTTACTTTTTGGGCCCTTAAATTTTTGGCAAAATAAATAATTAGGATAATAGTTGCCTTTGGGTTCAGTATATTTAGTAGATTCGGGTGCACATTTACCCTAATGGACAGGGGTAAAGTGTAATAAGGATGCTTAACATTACTCATTGAGGAGTGTGTGTTAAGCTTGGAACCCATACAGTCTTGCATACGTGCTTGAATCCTCAGCTATTTCTGGATATGTCCACAAAAATAAAGTAAAATAACTAAAAGATTATGCATTTGTGTTTACTGCCTCCTTAGTTCTACTACTGGATTCTATCTGCCCTAGCCCAAAAAGGCTAAGGGGGTTTCTGTCTGCCCAAGCCTGAAAAGGCTTTGGGGATTTCACCAGCTCGATGGCCAACTTTCTGATATGGCAGTCCTTACATACCTGTTTCAGTTTTCAGCTTACTATGTACTGTGTTCTGATGTATATTTTAGTCAGCTATTTTTCTTTACTTACTTGCTCAGTTGTACATATTTATAGGATGCTAGACTTTACTGCTTAGTATACATACCATATTTAGATTAGTGTCATTTAATTTACATATGTCATATGATCATCAGCATATTTAGGATTAGACTTTATTTTCAGTACTTTCACTTACTGTACTATACATGTATATGCCCATTCCTTATTTAGTTATTGAGGTGTGCTTTTGCCTCATTTGTTGCTTAGTTATAAATATTATATTTATAATTATCCTTGTTTCTTTGTACGCTTACTGCACCTATGCTTTTAGTTTATTTTTATTGTGCTTAAGTATAAAAATGGTGACATTAATAACTCATGTAAAATATTCAGCCTAAAATATACTTAGATAATTGTCTAACAAGATTTTCTTTTATTGGCTGGGGCCCTAGCATTATGAAACCGATAATGTCAGATTCAGTTAGATTTGAGGAGCTAGGTGCTGAAGCAAAGGTGCCTTACTTAGAGGAGGAGCTTCAGCCAGGAGAGCCGGATATTGCTTTGTTTCTTTTAGCCGCTTGTGAGGATGAGTAATTTATCTTTCAATCTTTTAAACTATTTAAATGTTGTAATAATACAGGTACTGTGATTGTAATTGTTTCCTGAACTTTATTATTTACTGAGCTATTTTATTGCTATTTCTTTTGTAATGCATGATGAATAGATGTACTATTTACTTCATTTTGCTTCCGCACTCTATCTGTATGTCAGATTTAGTGACTGATCCTTTTAAAAGTTCTGTGCATGTCCTCCCCTTTTTAGTGATTGAGGACTGATGAATCCATAAATTACATCTAAAATAAAGGAGAAAATTCATTTACTTAAGATATTTTTTGCTGTTCCTAAATCAAATTTCTATATCTTTTTTAGGAAATGGATTCCAAAGGAGCTCTAGGGCATTTTTGCAATTTTATAAAAAATAACAAAGTAATCCGCTACAGCGCGCTGCAGCGTGCGGTCGCGTGCCGCCGCGTGCTGCAGCGGAAATATTTAAACCATATGAAATAGGCCCCTAATTACTTGAATAGTGCCTTCTGTGAAATTCACCACTACAGCGCGAGGTCGCGCGCTGCAGCGGTGTATCACAGAAACATTTATGATTATTAAATGGGGCTCAACTAAATGAACAGTGCTTTCTGCGAAATTCACCGCTACAGTGCACGGTCGCGCGCTGCAGTGGTGTATCGCAGAAATATATATGATTATTAAATGGGGGCTCAACTAATTGATTAGTGTTTTTCGTGGAATTTATCGCTACAGCACGCGGTCGCGCACTGCAGCCGTTCATCGTGGAAAACTTGGCAATATAAATCGGGCCGCCCAACTAATTGAACAGTGTTTTTTGGGGAGTTGACCGCTAGAGCGCACGGTTGCACGCTGCAGCGGGCTACCGCGGAAATATTTCTCTATACAATCGAAAAAAAAGCACTAACTAAACAATGTTTTTCACGGAATTTCCCGCTACAACGCGCGGTCGCGCGCTGCAGCGGAGGACTTAGCTAAAATTGCTTGGAACCAAGGTATGCTAAGGCATGCAGCAGGGCGCTCCAGCGCACTGCAGCGGCCCTCCAAATTTTTTTCCAGTCAGAGAATTTAATGCGGCTGGAGACATGACCTCTATCCTGAATGTTGTCTCCAGCCACCATATCCTGCAGCAGCCATTTTTGTTAAGCTTTGAGGTGATGTGTGGCTAAAAAAATGGGATTATTGTCACCTAACCCTAATTTAAAAAATTAATGCAATGATGAATTTAGTATTCTTAAAAGAGAAATCTGGTTGCTTATGAGGAGGAGCATGCAGCCCCCTTCCCTATAAATACCCCTCCTCTTGACTAAAGGAGAGTTCACAATTTTAGCAAGAATTTCCTAAGTAAAGAGGAGAGCCAAAGGAAGAGAGAACTTCCCAAGGGTGACAAAGCAAGCTTTTTGTAAAGGGAGAAGAGGAAGAAGGCAGCACTAGCATCCTAAGGAGAAGGTAATTAGAAGGAGAAGAAGAATCCCGAAGAACTTCTACAGAGCATTCCTAGTATCTTCTAAACTCAATCTTGTATTTTTTTTTTAGTGACCATGAAAGGGTCTTTCGTTATGTATGTGTTTTCCTTATTTTCTTGTGTAATGAGTAGCTAAACTCCCCTTGGGGAGGGTTGGGATGAAGTCCCACTTTGCATGATGTAATATTATTGTGTGAATATTTTCCCTCAAGCATGATGTAATTGTGATTTAAATGCCTTACTAAGAGATTTCTATCAAATTAGTCTTGATGTGTTTATAAGAAAAGAACTAAAGAATCCAAGATCTAATAGTCTTATGCTCCTTAGCTCACCTTTTGTTGGATGCTAGATTTTGAGTGCATGGACACTTGGAACCATGTGAAAAGGATCTTGAGCTCAATGCACCTCAATCTAAGCTCAACCAAAGAGTTGTTGTAAGTGACGCTAAGACCCACTATTTGAGCTCCTAAGCTCCACATAATTGAGATTGAGAAATAAAGTGTTGAGTGCTCATTAACTAAGTGACATATTCATTGAGCCCAACATGTGATTCTCTCATCTCAACTAGATGAGATGCTTAGTGCTGCTCGTAGTTGAAAATCAATGCTTGTGAGATCTTGAGATTTAAGAAAATTTAACTTTTCCTTAATTAAGGAGAAAATGAATTAACTTTAATTCTCAAGAATCTTACAAGAATCTTTGTGCTAAAGTAGAACCGAATGTGAGTTCATTTTGTGCACGAGATTTGAATGTGTAAGCCTTTGAGCTAGACTAAAGGACAACAATGTGCACTTGATTTCAATTAAACTAAATGATAAAGCTTAAGAAACAAATCCACACAAGTATTATATCATTGCATGTGGGATGGGCCCAACTCTCGTCTTTCTTTAAATCTTGTTATTTACTTAGTGAATATTCGTGCTATTTTTAGACCAACCAACCAATATAAAGTATAGCTTAAACATTAGTGAGAATAGATATACTTTAGTGGCAAATCAACCAATTCTCTGTGGTTCGATAAATTCCCAGAAAGTCACACTTTCCACTTATTACTTCAGACCACATACACTTGCGTGCAAGCGCAGACGTGTATTTACAGTTTGTCAAGTTTTTGGCGCCGTTGTCGGGGAATTGGTTTTTGATTTGAACTAAAGATAATCTATAAGTAGCTAGCAATTTAATCATTTGATTTTATTTCTTCTTGATTTACATTGTCTAGTGTAATTATCAAGCTAATATTTTATATTTCTTTTTGTTTATTTTCATTTCCAAAATATATCTGTTTGATCTGTATTGCTAAATCGTTCTTGATAAGTTTTATTGAAACTTGTATGAGTAAAAGAGTCTGTACTAAATATCTGTTTGATCCTAAAATAGAACGAACATACTTACAAGCTAGGTGAGAACGAAACTTATCAAACCAACAAATTGCGATGGAGACTTTCATGGAATATTTAGAAGAGCCTAGGGGTAAAGCACTTAGAGATTATGCACTACCCACTATTAGGGGCATTCCCCATGCGATTGTAAGGCCGAATATAGAAGCCCATAATTTTGAAATCAAACCCTCTATGCTGAGTATGATACAAAATAATCAGTTTGGAGGATTAGCCACTGAAGATCCAAATTCACATATTTCAACCTTCCTTGAAATGTGTGATACCTTCAAGTTTAACGGCGTCTCTGACGACGCAGTTAAATTAAGGCTATTTCTTTTTTCACTGAGAGATAGAGCCAAGAGTTGGCTCAGCTCTTTACCAAGCGATTCTATCTGTACTTGGGATGATTTGGCTAAAAAATTCTTAGCCAAATACTTCCCTCCGGCTAAAACTGCACGGTTAAGAATTGAGATCACCAACTTTACTCAGATGGAAGGTGAGACTCTCTATAATGGGTGGGAACGCTTTAAGGAGTACCTCAGACATTGCCCGCATCATGGGTTACCTCTCTGGATGCAAGTGCAAACCTTTTATAATGGTTTGAATGCTTCGACGAGGACACTCATTGATGCAGCAGCCGGGGGATCCATTAGTGAAAAAACCCAAGAGGAAGCCTATGACCTCTTGGAAGAAATGACAAACAACGCTTACCAATGTCCTTCTGAAAGGTTAAAAAAGGAAGCTTTAAAGGTAAATGAGTCCGATCAAATAATGATGTTACAACAGGAAATACATGCCTTAAATGAAAAAATAAAAAATAAATGTAAATATTGTTCTTGAGGTGCATTGTGATTTGTGCAGGGGTAAGCATAACAGTGAAAATTGCAATCTAAATAATCCTTTTGTACAAACCAACATTGAACAAGTAAACTACCTGAGAAACAATAACTCGATTAATAACCCTTACTCCAACACGTACAACCCAGGATGGAAAAACCATCCAAATTTCTCTTGGAGTAATACTAATAATAACGCAAATCAATATGGGGGAAGCTCATCCAATCAACAAGGCATGCATAGTGGAAATAATAACAATAATCATCACCCCAATTTGAAGGGGCCTTCAACTCTTTCAAAGCTGAAACAATCCAATTTATGCGCCGCACAGAGGCGACTATCAAGCGCCATGATGCTTCTATCCAAGGGATAGAGGTTTCCTTGAGAAATATAGAGACCCAATTGGGGCAGGTCTCCAAGCAGCTAACCTCTCGGCAGCAAGGGGCCCTACCCAATTCGACCGAAATAAACCCCAGGGAGTTGGTTAGTGTGATACATTTGGAAGATACGTGCGGGGGAATTAAAACTGAAAGTACGAGTGCAACAGTTTATATGCTAAAGGAAGGGAAAGAAAAAATTGGGAATGAGAGTGAGAAGCTAACAACTCCTAAATGTGAAGACCCAGGGAGGTTGAGCATCCCCTGCATAATCAGAAATGAAGTATTTATAGATCCCTTGTATGATCTAGGTGCTTCAGTCAATATTATGCCCTACCATATTTATGAACATATAAAGGTAGGAGGGATGGAATATATCTCAATGATTTTGGAATTTACCAATTTAGAATCTCTTAGTCCTCTTGGAATGATAAAAAATATTGCAATTGAATTAGGAAGTTTTATAGTTCCAACTGATTTTGTGGTTTGTGAATGGGATCAATGGAATAAGAATTCCACAATTATCTTTGGGAGACCCTTTCTAATGAGTGTGAAAGGTGTTATTGATGTGGGTCGTGGGTTTATGAGCACAAATGTAAAAGGAAAAACTGAATTAGTTGACCTTAAACCCACTTTATTTAAGAAAAAAAGATGGAAAATAAGGTGATGAGAAGGGTAAGAGAAGAAAGACTATGGGTTGATGATGTACTTGAAGATCTAATGTTGGAAGAAAGGAATTCTGATCATAGCTCAATCCTTCCTATGAAAACCAGACCAAGGAAGGAGTGAAAAAGAGAAAAATGCGACGGGGAAAAAGAAATAAAAAAACTCCCATGAATTATGAAGTTGAAAGAAGGGATCCTTCGATTGAGGTTGAGGATGAACAAAGTTTGAGCCACCAAGAGGGATGTGCTCACTTGAACATCCTTAGCCTAATGAATTTGCCGGATCCATCATATTAATCTTAAAAGAGTCTAGCTTAGGATGTTAAACTGAGCGCTTGTTGGGAGGCAACCCAAAAAAAAATTAACTAGGTTGGATTTGTTCTTTTTCATTTTTATCCTTATTGCAGTTTGCTTTTATTTTTGAGATTGCAATTTATGAATTCTCATATTTCTGCATTTATTGAGTTATTCTTAATTGACATATTTTTTCTGAATTATTCAAAAGAAATGAAAATCACAAACATGCAAAAATCAAATGAGATATAAGTAAAAGAATGCTTAGCAAAAAAATTGATTAAATGAATTATTATGCAATCAAATGTGAGATTGAGGAATGAATGGAGAAAAATCTAAATCTCCAAAAATTTAAATAAATGCTTGAGCTAAGTGTGGGGGAAGGCATAGGATTTAAACTAAAAAGATATGGAATAGATTCTGAATGGAGTGTGCTAGGCTCCCGTAGGACTTCATGATCACAAAGATATTATGGATGAAGAAAAACATATCTCCCTAAGGATAAAAAGAACAAAATATTTATGAAAAAAGGGATGATGAAAAATATCTCTCCTAAGTGATCAAAATAAGAAAGGATGAAGAAAAATATCTCTCCTTAATTTTTTCATCTTTGTGATTTGTAAGAAGGAGCACATATGGCACAACTCTAAGAATCTCCAAACCATGTCTTTAGTCTAAAAATCTAAAATGTATGGAACCCATCACCTATTTTCAAGCATTAAACAATTCAAACATTTGGAGATTTAGTGACTTACCACCTTAGTGACTCAATTGATAATATTAAGATTGCTACAATGTTCATTTCATTTTTTATTGCCATGCACATATTTTCACTTATACTTATTTCAAATACATCATTGTGACTTTCATCCATTCAAAATACATAAAAAAAAAAAAATTATCATTTTGAGCTTACTCGAGGACAAGCAAGAATTTAAGTGTGGGGTTGTGATGAATCCATAAATTACATCTAAAATAAATAGGAAAATTCATTTATTTAAGATATTTTTTGCTGTTTCTAAATCAAATTTATATATCTTTTTCAGGAAATGAATTCCAAAGAAGCTCTAGGGCATTTCTGCAATTTAACAAAGTAATCCGCTACAGTGCGCAGTCGCGTGCCGCCGCGGGCTGCAGCGGAAACATTTAAACCATATGAAACATGCCCCCAATTAATTGAACAGTGCTTTCTGCGGAATTCACCGCTACAGCGCGTAGTCGCGCGCTGTAGCGGTTGTATCGTGAAAATATTTTTGATTATTAAATGGGGATCAACTAAATGAATAGTGCTTTCTGCGGAATTTACCGCTACAGCGTGCGGTCGAGCGCTGCAGCGGTGTATCGAAGAAATATATATGATTATTAAATGGGGGCTCAACTAATTGAATAGTGTTTTTTGCAGAATTTATCGCTACAGCGCGCGGTCGCGCGCTGCAGCGGTTCATCGCAGAAAACTTGGCAATATAAATCGGGCCGCCCAACTAATTGAACAGTATTTTTTGCAGAATTGACCGCTACAGCGCGGTCACGCACTACAGCGGGCAGCTGCGGAAATATTTCTCTATACAATCGGAAAAACCACTAATTGAACAGTGTTTTTCATGGAATTTCCCGCTCCAGCGCGTAGTCGCACGCTGCAGCGGTCTACAGCAGAGGACTTAGCTAAATTTGCTTGGAACCAAGTTATGCTAAGGCATGTAGCAGGGCGCTACAGCGCGCTGCAGCGGCCCGCCAAATTTTTTTCTAGTCAGAGCATTTAATGCGGCTGGAGACATGACCTCTATCCTGAATGTTGTCCCCAGCCACCATATCCTGCAGCAACCATTTTTGTAAAGCTTTGAGGTGATGTGTGGCTAAAAAATGGGATTATTGTCACCTCACCCTAATTTAAAAAATTAATGCAATGATGAATTTAGTATTTGTAAAGGAGAAATCTGGTTGCTTATGAGGAGGAGCATGCAACCCCCATTTCCCTATAAATACCTCTCCTCTTTACTAGAGGAGGGTTCACAATTTTAGCAAGAATTGCTTAAGTAAAGAGGAGAGCCAAAAGAAGAGTGAACTCCCCAAGGGTGACAAAGCAAGCTTATTGCAAAGGGAGAAGAGGAAGATGGCAGCACTAGTATCCTAAGGAGAAGGTAATTATAAGGAGAAGAAGAATCCCGGAGAACTTCTACGGAGCGTTCCTAGTATCTTCTAAACTCAATCTTGTATTTTCTTTTTAGTGACCATGAAAGGGTCTTTTGCTATGTATGTGTTTTTCTTATTTTCTTGTGTAATGAGTAGCTAAACTCCCCTTGGGGAGGGTTGGGATGAAGTCCCATTTTGCATAATGTAATATTATTATGTGAATGTTTTCCCTCAAGCATGATATAATTATGATTTAAATGCCTTACTAAGAAATTTCTATCAAATTAGTCTTGATGTATTTATAAGAAAAGAACTAAAGAATCCAAGATTTAATAGTCTTGTGCTCCTTAGCTTACCTTTAGTTGGATGCTATATTTTGAGTGCATGGACGCTTAGAACCATGTGAAAAGGATCTTGAGCTCAATGCACCTCAATCTAAGCTCAACCAAAGAGTTGATGCAAGTGATGCTAAGACCCACTATTTGAGCTCCTTAGCTCCACATAATTGAGATTGAGATATGAAGTGTTGAGTGCTCATGAACTAAGTGACATAGTCATTGAGCCCAACATATGATTCTCTCATCTCAACTATATGAGATACGAAGTGATGCTCGTAGTGAAAAATCAATGCTTGTGAGATCTTGACATTTAAGAAAATTTAACTTTTCCTTAAATAAGGAGAAAAAGAATTAACTTTAATTCTCAAGAATCTTACAAGAATGTTTGTGCTAAAGTAGAACCGAATGTGAGTTCATTTTGTGCACGAGATTTGCACTTGTTAGCCTTTGAGCCAGACTAAAGGACAATAATATGCACTTGATTTCAATTAAACTAAATGATAAAGCTTGAGAAACAAATCCACACAAGTATTATATCATTGCATGTGGGATGGGCCCAACTCTCCTCTTTCTTTAAATCTTGTTATTTACTTAGTGAATATTTGTGCTAATTTTAGACCAACCAACCAATATAAACTATAACTAAAACATTAGTGAGAATATATATACTTTAGTGCCAAATCAACCAATTCTCTATGGTTCGATAAATTCCCGGATAGTCACACTTTCCACTTATTACTTCAGACCACGTACACTTGCGTGCAAGCGCAGACGTGTATTTACAGTCTGTCAAGGATCTTACCTAATCCAATGATAAGAGAAGAATTTGCACAAGTGACCTCCACTCCTTAGCTTAATGATTGTGGGCTTAGGGAGCCGGGCGCCACAACTATGATTATAAAATTATACTCTATCTAATGATATTTTTTGTTTATCCTAATTTTGAAGTCACTCGGGATCCTGATTTTTGAGTTTGATTTACTCATAATTATCCTAGTAACGATTTGGGTCATTACAGACTCCCCTACTTAAAAATGTTATCGTCCTTGACATCACGCAAACAAAACTTATTTATGGGTGAGAATAATACCTAATATGTTGAACAGTGTTGGGAAATTTTTCCTCATAGAATCTTCTCTTTCCCAAGTAATTTTTTCTTCTGATGAATTCTTATATTGTACTCATACCATTGGGATGTAGTTACTCTGTAATTTATGATTATCTGAACCCAATATTTTGAATGGTTCTTCTTTGTAAGTAAGATTAGGTTATTTTAAAGGGTCCAACATATATCTTGAACTTAACTTCACTGCTATGACAAACTTATGAACTCCTCTTATAGACATGCATGATCTCCTACTTGAAATTCTAGTGTCCGATGTTTAGCATCATGATATTTATTTTGTCGATCTTGAGCTGTAGCAATCTTGCTCTTTATCAGATAAATTTTTTTATTAGTCTTTTCAACTAGATCATATTTGTATAAATGAACGTCTCCTACTTCAGTCCAGGCCATTGACATGCTACATTTCCTGCCATACAGAGCTTCATTTGGGCCATTCTAATACATGACGGATAGATATTGTTGTATATAAACTCCACTAATGGAAGGTGATCTTCCCAACTATCACTGAAGTCTAATATGCTTAATCAAAGAAGATTTTTAAGTACTTAACTTGCTCTCTTGATCTAACCATCTGCTTGAGGGTGAAATACAGTACTCATAGCCAATATTGTCCCCAAATATTGATGTACTACCTTTCAAAGAATGGAGGTAAATCTACCGTCATGATCTGAGAAGATAGTTTTAGGGATTCTGTGAAGCTTGATTATTTTTTTAATATATAACTTGGCCAGATTTTCCACTGAATCTATTTACTTAATCGGAAGGAAGTGTGCTTATTTTGTTAGGCGATCTACGATTACCCAAATTACATTTACTCCAATATGGTTTTTGGGCAATCCCATCACAAAGTCCATAGAAATATCTGACCATTTTCACTCAGAAATATCTAATGAATGTAATAATCTTTCTAGCCTGTAATGTTCTATTTTTACCAAACTACGCACATGACATTTAACAATGTATTCAGCAATATCTTTCTTTAGTCCAGGCCACCAAAAGAACTCTTTCAAATCTCTATACATTTTATTATTTTCATGGTGAATTGTGTATGTAAACAAAGTTTTCATCTTCTTAATAAATGTTTTAAGTGTTCAATTTGGTTTTTTCTTCCTCCTTCTTATCTCTTTTTTCTCTCACCTCTTTCTCTCTTTTCATTTCTTTTCTAGAAAGTAACAAAACTTGACACGGAGGTGTATTTTGTTGAGAAAAACATACTCACACAAAAATTTTTCAATTTGGAGCAATATTTTATTTTTTATTAATTTATGAAGATAAAAACTTAAAAATATAATTATGGTCAATTCGGAGCTCTAAATTTGACGAAACTTCTTATAATATTCTTAATCCAATGACACTAAAATTGCTAAATTTGGACATGTAGTTAATTTTCCCAATTTACTGAATTTAAATAATTCAAAAATTAATTCAGGAGTATTCGTTATCTAGATTGCTCCCAAACTTGAGTATTACAATCACAAAAATATACTATATCCAATGGTATTTTTAATTTGCCCTAATTTTAAAGTAACTTAGTATCCTGATTTTTGAGTTGGGTTTAGTTCTAATTATCCTAGTAACGACTTAGGTCGTTACACACGCGTAGTGGCGTTATGCGCGGTAGCGCCCGACTCGCAGGACTGGAGCGCCGTAACTCGCTGTAGCGCCCGAATCTCAGAACGGGGATGTCGTAGCGTGCTGTAGCGCCCGACTCTCAGGACGGGAGCGCCATAGTGTCTGACTCTTGGGACGGGAACGCCGTATCGCGCTGTAGCACCCGACTTTGGGTCAAGAGCATTGTAGCACGGTTCAGCACTTGCGTCGTGGGTTTATGGCACGGAGGTGTGTTGTAGAGCGCTACGTCACCTCATATTTCATAACTTTGCAATTATTGCATCTGCCCACTTCAAAACTGAAATGATACAAAAATATAGATTCATTACTTATGATATTTGAATCATTTAAATATGAATTATGTATGGTAAACTTATATTTGTGGCATTCTCTTATAAACATGTGTATTAAATTAATCTATTGTTTACCTCTTAAAAACCTAGGATAACAAATTTTAATTTAAATTGATATTTGATAGATCAAATCAAGTAAATTATAGTATATTATCAAATCAGTTAGGTACATAGATTTATTTATAAGTTTTAATTCATTATATTTATTTTGAGCTTATTTTCATTTGAATTATGATTTATGCCTTTTTGATATATTTAGCGCTTAATTAATTTACAAAATATTATCATAAGACATGTGATAAAAAGATGAAATATATCATTATATGTGGTGTTTGTCTTTGAAAAAAAAAACAACACTGAGAATCTGTACAAATTAGGCCGACTAGCATCCCTATGTGATATAAGGAGAGATTTAGCCAAATCTAGAGGAAATACACCAAAATTTGAGAAAAAGCTAATAAACTACCGATGGGTAGTCATAAAGTTTCCTAAAGGCTATATCTATGAGTTTATCCATTTGGGCATAGGGGTCTTCGGACTCGACCTTATGTCACATATGACTTTTGATAAGCTTTATTTTATGCTTTTATATATGTTTCACAAGTATAATATGCAAGCAAAATTGGCTACATCTAGCAAATATTTATATTTTCTTATTTTTGATGCAAAGTTATTTAACTTTTGTTAATGTTTTAACCTAATATATAATGCTAGAAAATGACTTTTATAAAATAGTCTACATACTCATACCTAACTAGTAATTGTTATTAAATTTTTAGATTTTAATAATTGAATATAAGAAACTCAACTTGAGTAAAAAAATGGCTTAAGTTAAGGAAGTGAGCTGGAGATGAACACTTTATTTTTTCTGTTGATGTATTAATGAATAAAATATGTAATGTATATGTGTATGGCTCTAGATGGTTAATTATGAGTTTATTATTATCTTACTTTTATTACTGTTATTATAAATATAAATTATTTCTCGAAAATTCTCAAACTTATTTTCTCGGTCATCACAGAATGTTAACACATAATGTTAATTTAGTCTCTCTAACCTAATAACGGGTCGTTACAAAGGGTAAACATGAACTTTTGGAATTTTTGTATTCATTCTCATGATGATGTATCTTTACTTGCATGTATACAAACCTATGGCTGTGACTCATGCATGTGTCATAATTATCTTTGTGATACTATAATGAAGCAAATTATTATGCTTGAATAAATTTAGGACATGATTTACATCAAAATTTCCCTTTTCATAATAAATGTTTTCTTCCAATTCATCTCAATTTATTTCACTCACTAATCACTATTAGCACATGAATACTCTTTTTTATTAGAGGGACTTAGCATAATGAGTTATCATCCCTTGAACCTTAGAGGAGAGTAGGAATTGTAAAGACTGTAGGAAGGATTGTTAAGGACTTAATTGATCTAGATAAATTATTATCCTGCGTCACTGTATATTGGATATATTGGGTAAGACAATTTTAGGATAAAGCCGCACCTACTGCAATTCATCTTTATTTAATCCCTTTCCATCACCTTTGCTGGTTTTTCATCCACATCAAGAACATCTTCCAGATTCAATGTGCAAAGTGTATCCATGAATTTGCATCTCCACATGTCGAAATTGTGCTTACCATCAAACTTCACAACATCGATTTTCGTCAGCCGTGTCATCACTTGGTGGAGGGATCTCACCACCACCGTCGACGATGAAGAACTTGAACCTTCTTCTACCTTGAACTTCTCTCTGATATCAGTTGTTGATGATCATAAATGCAAAAACAAGAAAAAGAACACACACATAACAATTACAAATAATAAAATTTATGTGATACGATGTAAACGCATACGCCAACAGGAGAGAGAGAAGAATTTCACTATTCAGAATGGAATTACAATATGATTTCACAAACCCTTCACACAATAACCTTATATTGTATTTCTTACAACCACAAGACGCACTCCAAACAATTTCTTAACGAAAATAAATGGCTTCCAAAGCCTTTAAATAACCCCCAAAATCATCCAAAACCTTATAAGGGATATTGCAAGCAGTTTTACTATTAAATTATTTTAATCATTTGGGATATTGAATTTTGAAATAAGATAAAATTTAAATAAGAAGCAAATATGAGACCAGTAAAAATTAAACTTATGATACTGGATAACAAATCCAGAGCCTTAACTAATAAATTACAATATCATTTGTATCACGATTTTTGCAATTTGAAGGGTAGGGCTTTGGTTTTATTGGTCTTGATGCGGGAATTGTTCTGGGGGCGGGGTTTGCCCCAAACTAGTCTTGCTGTGTGCTGGAATATTTGGATGATTTGTAGGTTTTTGTCACCTTGGAAGTATGGTCTCTGTATTTGGTTTTGTAGATTTGAGTGGCCTCTCTCGTGTATGCTCGATCGTCTCCTTGCGTGGACTCAAGGTATTATCTCCTATAATGTTGATCATCCTATTTGGAAGCGTATCTTACAGGTTTTTCATTCTAGAAGCTCTGCGATGTTCAAGCTTGAAGTGACTCCTTTTGTTTTTGACAAACCAAATTTCCTCTATTTAATGTATTTTCTCTTTAGGATGGATCTTTTAGGATATTCCCTGCGTCCATCTCTTTTGGGTTGGTTTTTGAATTTTTAGTTTTAGATTTTGTTTTAACCACTGAATTTTTAGTTTTAGATTTTGTTTTAACCACCCAACCTTTTTTTGTACTCTCATTTTTATATTAATAATATTTGTAGGTTTCCTCTATAAAAAAAAAAAAAAAAAAAAAAAAAAAAAAAAAAAAAAAAAAAAAAAAAAAAAAAAAAAAGATTATATATATATATATATATATATATATATATATATATATATAATATTTAAATATTTTAGAAACCCTTTTTGGTAATTTCTATAATATGTTGTAGCATAGAAAAGTCTTGGAGAATAGTGACCTTAATAAGTGCTTATTCTTGAGGAGAAAATTTATGTTGGTTAGTGGTGGAATCTCTTAATTGTTTGATCTGCGGCAGGTGGGAGAAAAACAGTACGCTCTCGTGATCATTTTCTGGAAATTTTATGCTTTATGTCATAAGATCAGAACTGTTTTTTAATGTAACAACACATGCAGTCGTATTTTTCTTGTTTGACAAAGGAGAATTCAGCAAGCCTTCAGCACTGTTAAGAAAAACAGGCCTGCTACTTGGATCGTGATATTCTTCCTGACGTATTATTTATTAGGCAACTTGATGGCTATATTTAAATTAAGGGAAAAGCTAAACCTCCAGAAGAAGAAGGCTTATCAAAATTAACGACAGACTCCAGTAGAGAGAATGGAATAAAAATAGAGGTGATCGAAGCCAATTATGATCAGAAGTGATGACGAAGTAGGGAGTGGACGCTTTCCGCCCGTGCGACCAGATAATTTAGAGCCTGATGCTGACTCCATGTTTCATGAGGAGGCGATGGTGCTAAAACAATGCTTGCATTTCAAGGCCACCGTAGTGAAGCAACGGGTGTTATATTGAAAAATGTGACTATTGTGCTCTTGCCAATTAGAAAAGAGGGAGAGGCCAATGGAAAGAAGATAGGCCTTTTTAGTTCTGCCATTAAGTTTATGCCTTCGAATGTCAAGTACTAATGGGAACGCACTGTTATGATTAAGCATCCTGAGCAAAGACTAGTTTGGCTAGTGTTGAATGCTCAGAAGTTCGAAAGAGATCGAACAATGAAGCATCTAGTTCAGTCTTAAATGCTGAAATTAGAGGAAGAAGTGTATACCAAAGATTCAATAGGAATAGGCCTAAGTCAAGGAGAAGAAAGTCAATACCTGAAAGGAAAAACTTGATTGTTGGAGTTGTGAGAAATTAGAACACTTCAAGAAAGATTGAAGAAGTCAGGAAGTGGAAAAGATAAGACCTGGATGAATATTTTAGCGAAGGAAGATCAATATGTCTTGATCCTATAGCTTATTAGCACTGAGTCCTGGGTTGTGAATTCTGGTGCTTCATTCCATACAACTCCAAGCATGGTCTCTTTCAAAAGCTACACCAATGACGATTTGAGCAAGGTTTACTTGGGACAGGACAAGGCCTGCAATATTGTAGGAAAATGTGATATGGACATTCAACTACCAAACAGCTCAGTATGGAAGCTGGAGGATGTACGACATGTTCATTTTTTGTAAGTTTTTGATTTTGTTAGGCACTTATCTTGTGAGGGCTATAGTACCAGCTTTATTGGAGATACTTGGAAGGTCACCAAAGGTGCACGAGTTGTTGCTTGAGGTAGTATGTAACAATCCCATTGCTGTTACTTAGTTTAGGACATCCAAATTAGGTTAAAACCTTTGCCATTTGTCTCCAAATAATGTTTGGAGCAATCCCTAAAAATTTGATGTGATTTGAAGATCGTTTATTTTCGGCGAATCTTTGAATTAATTTAATTTATCATAAAATTAAGAAATTTAAATTGACATCCGAGTAAAAATGTGATTTCATTTTTGAGTTCCTGGCCCGCTAATTTGCTAGGGGTAAATTTTTGAGATTTTTCGAAGCTCGTTTGGTTATTTAATTTTAATTTATTAAAAAGCTATAATTATTATATAATTAAAATATTTAATTACATTTATTAATAGTATTTCCAACAGTTAAATCATCTACCGCGGAGATCTCGTGCAGGATCTAGATCACGGGACAGCCAATCCCGTGGATATTGGCAGTCGTGTTTCCTTTTCTAGCGGATCAAATACCTGCGTCGCTATGACTGGATCTAGCCGTTGCATTGGTCTCTCGATCCAACAGCCAAATCTTCATCTGCGGTTAATCAAACCATAGGATCAAATTTTGTGCGTTGGATCATGATTGGACGGTTGAGGGCGTATCACAGTACGTCCCTGTCGCTCGCACGATGGAGTGCTCAGTGCTCGCAGGTAGCCATGCTACCCGCCATGCCAACTGAGCCCTCTCATTCCTGCTTTAGGCCATTAAGCACGCCATTTACTCCCTCACATCCATTGCAAGCTGCTAAGAAGTCTAGGCATGATTCGAGCTTTAGGAGGCGACCATTTCAAACCATAAATCAAAACTCGGCGATGAAAGGTACGCCAAATTACCCTCACTAATGAGATTCTTTCACATTAATTGAGTTTCATGAGTGCATTATGATGATTGTAGAACCCTTCCCTGAGCTTAGTCGAACTCGATCTGGTCTTGTGAGTCATTTGGGGCTCAGACTGCTATAGCCTGAGCTCCAGCTCACTCGCTCGTTGGTCTGGGCTGTCCTTACCATCGGGTAGGTGTCCCTTGGGTCAGCCTTGACCCAAGGGGACACAACAAGTGTTTGATTGGCTTCATTTTACCTCCGTGGAAGGAGAATTTTGCCATTAGTGAGCAATCCCAGAAAATTTGGTGCGATTTGAAGATCGTTTATTTTTGACGAATAAATTAATCAGAAAATTAAGAAAATTAAATTGACCTCTGATAAAAAATTTGACTTCATTTTTGAGTTTATCACCTGCTAATTAGCTGGGGATAAATTTTTGGGATTTTTTGATGCTCATTTGGTTATTTAATTTTGATTTATTAAAAAGCTATACTTATTAAATAATTAAAATAATTAATTAAATTTAGTAATAGTATTTTCAACGGTTGAACTGTGTACTGCGGAGAACCCGTACAGGATCCAAACCACGGGACAACCAATCTTGTGGATCTTGGCCATTGCGTTTGTTTTTCTGGCGGATCAGATAGCTGCATCACTATGACTGGATCTAGCCGTTGAATTGGTCTCTTGATCCAAGGGACATATCTTCATCTGCGGTTAATCAAACCATAGGATCAAATTTCATGCATTGGATCATGATTGGACAATTGAGGTCGTATCACTGTACGTCTCTCTCGCTCACACGATCGAGTGCTTAGTGCCCGTAGGTCGCCATGCTACGACCATGTCAAACGAGCCCTCTCAGCCCTGCTTTAGGCCGTTAAGCATGCCATTTCCTCCCTTCTATCTATAACTACATGCTAAGAAGTCTAGGTAGGATTTGAGCTTTAGGAGGTGACCATTTTCTTAACCCCCAATCAAAACTCGACGATGAAAGGTACACCAAATTACCCTCACTAACGAGCTTCATTCGCATTAATTGAGTATTGTTTGTGCATTCTAATGATTGCAGAACCCTTTCCTGAGCTTAGTCGAGCTTGATCTAATCTCATGAGTCATCTAGGACTCAGGCTGCTATAGTGCTACACAGTAGCCCGAACTCTAGCTAACTCGTACGATGGTTAGGGATGTCCCTACCATCAGGCAGGTGTCCCTTGGGTCGGCCTTGACCTAAGCTGACACAATAAGCATTCGATTGGATCCATTGTCCTAATGTGGAGGGAAAATTTTCCATCAACAGTAAACCTTAGAGCGGGGCGACCCTCACTCGATGCCTTTGCGAGACTGTGATGACCCCAATATTGAGTAATCACTAAACTCAATATTGATATGTCATCACAATATCTAATACTAGATTAGAAGAAAAATAATCCAAATTATTAGATACTATGTTTGGCTAAGGATTTAGAAGAGAGTCTTAAGTTAAGATAGAATGAATTTTGTGAAAATATTACATGAAATAAATATGAAAACATGAATTAAAAAAAAAATGTGATATAGATACTTGCAAAATTAGATGTGAAAATTCTAATTTTTGGTATATGAGATATGAGTGTATAATATACAATATAAGTTTTTAAGTCAATTAAATCTTGAAAATTTCAGCATGACCTTTACTGTATTTGGTCAAATATACACCTACAATTTTAACGTACAAGTCTTCCATTCTAATGGAAGATTAATTAAAAGTACATAAACTTTCCAATTTTATAATAAAGTCAATCCGTTACATGGGGTTGCTTATTTCCAGTTCTAATATAAAGTCAATCCGTTATATGAGATTGCTTATTTCCAATTCTAATATAAAGTCAATCTGTTACATGGGATTGCTTATTTCTAGTTCTAATATAATTTTAAGTGAGAAAAATATATGAAGCAATTTCTAATCTTAAGGTACACACATCCTACATCATTTACATTTATAAGAAAATGAGAAAATAATAACTAATTTTTTAATTAAGTATCCATTCATCTCTAACCAAGCATTTAAGTGAGAAATTTAACTTACAACATAGGCATAGTAAATACAAAATAAAAGACTTAAATTTATACGGGCCATGAATAAACATTAAAAAGTAATTAAATTAAAATCTCTCTCTCACTTTTAATATAAAGCAAGAATTTTTTATTTATAATTTAAGCGGAAGCAATCATATTTCTTTAAGCCCTTGGTCCAGCTCCACTAGCCTCCGAGTGCATCTAATCTATCACATTTTGGCATTTAAATGTGATAGGGCAAAGCCAAAAAAAGAGAAAATATAGTTAAACTAAACCGTCTAAGTACAATTTAAGATTGGGCTAAATATTTTATTGTTTATTTTAGATATCACAACTAGTTACAATATAAGCGCAAGTAAGGGTGCAAAAGTAAAAGCATACAAATGTGGAAAAGAAAGTAAGGAAAGTAAGAAAAAAGTAGAGTGAGTAAGAATCCTCACATAATTTGACAATCTAGCCTGCAAGTAAAACAAAGGTAAAAGCATCCTAGATAGGCTTGAAAAATACTAAAGTGTACATATGAAAGTAAATAAAATGAAACTTGTATATGTTCAATGAAATTATGCTAAGTAAAAAAAGTAAACAATAAAGCATTTAAATGAAATTATAACAACATTCACTACAATATAAAATAACTGTAAATAAGTAAAGTACAGTACTAACATGGAAAGTGCAGAGCATAATAGTTGAAGGAAGATCTTAGACTCTTAGTCTTAGATACACATAGCCTAGGATTATGTAAGGTAACACAGCTAAAAAAAAAAGCTATGATGAGTTTTCACAATCAATAAGATTGTAGAGGATCTCACATATTATTTAATTGAAGTTATTTTAGGAAGTGTCTCATTCTGCAGGGACTTATAGAATGAAGCGAGGGGTTAAACACATCTATTTAATAAGTAAGGAAAAGTGGGGTCAAAACAAGTAACACTCGCATTCACCATCTGAGAATATGAGGTCTCCTTATTACTCCTTATTAGCCTGCTCTTGACTGATCCAGCAATATAAACCCCTATTATTTTTAATGTGAAAGTTTTATTTATGTATAATTGTCTTATATGAATGATTCAAATGATAAATGCTCAAAGCTAAGCAAGCATTCAAAAAAAATTCAATAATTGTAACTAAATAATATCCAAAGTTATCTAATTTTAATGATCTACTTAATGATTGGAGCTAATTGAGCTCCCAATTAACTTTGAGATATTGATTTTAAATCAATTGCAAGTAATAGTAGTAATTAGGGTTTTGAAAATAGTAGCTTCATTTTATTTTATGAGATGACAAAATAATTTATAAATATAACAATACCAAAAGGAACTAGTTCTAATATAATCCTAAATGAAAAGATTGAAATTGGTTAATTAAATCAAGCTTTAGGAAATTAGTTAGGAAAAGGTATGGTTAAGTAAACACTATAATGAGAAAGCTAAGAGTTAAGATTATACTCACTAAACTCATATAACTAAGTTAAATTAGAAAGATCTAATCAAACTGATAATTAATCTAGCTAGGTTAAGGAAATAGGAAAAGTTTAAAGAAAAAAGGCAAGAAAGATTTGAAACTAAAACTCTATATTTTCTATAAGTTGAAGGTTAAGGAAATCAATATGATTCCTAAACTATTCATATAAAATTAGGACTCCTAACACAAATCTTTAAAGGATTTAAGAACTAGGGTGGAGTGAATTAAACTCTAACCTAATTACTTAGGATTATGATTATGAAGATCATAACCTATGCTAAACAAGCATTATGGTTAAACACACTTAATGGGTATGACATCTAGTTCTAAAGGATCATCTACAATTTAAGGTATAATCAATCCTATAGGCTATTTCCTAAGGTTGAAAGATAAATCAAGTAATTTGCTAAAGATTCATACAAATAAATTATGAGAACTAAGCTCAAAAATAATCATGGCATGGAAAATTGACATGAGAGGAAAAATGGTGAAGCAAGTTTGCTATCCTAGGGCTTTAAATACCTATAGCATGAAATTAGGAAACAATGAAATCATTTAAGTAATACTAATTAAGGAGCCATAAATCTAAAATCACTGATTGTTGTCCAAATGAAATAAAATTTATAAATATGAAATCAGACAATATTGAGATTTTAGAGTTTTTGGAACTCCTAATTAAGGTAAGAAGTCATTAATAAAATTAGGATTTCAAACCTAAATTTGACTTCATAATAATGTCCCTCACATTCTTGTGAGTAAAATGGACTGTTGAAATGTCCAATTTGGACTTCACTTGATTATAAAACAACTTTAAAGCTTTAATTATTTAAATTATTAAGCTTTAGTGAATCTTAAAATTTGAATGAATGAATGAAGAAATTAATACGATAGATGATTGATAATATAATCTAGTTCCAAGACAAATTGAAAACAAAACAATATATAATAATTGCATTGAAATCATTGACAGATTTGATATAAAAATTAGAAAGTGGAATCCAAATTAGATCAGAAGTAAATTTGATTTAATTATGAAAATTTACTTGGAATGTTGATCAAACATTTTAATATTCAATAATACTTTTCGATTAGCATTTCACTAATGTATGCATTTTTCTCTTAAGAATTATAGTGATATAGGTTAATTGCAAGCTTAAGAATTTAAATGAACCTATAAATTAAATTTTCATTTTTAATTACAAAACAACATTAATGGGAGTTTGAATGCAATAGGATAAGTAATGATCGGTGTACCTTGCACGAGTGATTTGAAATTATCACTTGTTGCTTGCTAGAATGAGGCAAGTCAACAATTACGATTCTATTGAAGTGTTCTTTATTATTAGCTCAATATGAGCAGCGTTCACAATACCTAAAATATTTGAGCAATATACAATCGCAATTAAATTCTCTATTAAGTAAATTTATTTTTCAATTATGTCAACCAATCATGGTAGAAGATATTCTCTAAGGTTATGTTGAGAATAAATGCTATAAGGTCCAAAGTAATAAGTAGTATTTAATGTAATAATAATTTGAAAATGAAGATAACGTAATGTGTAGCAGTGGATGAAGACAAATGTCACGAAAGCTTAAGGACTATAAGTTCAGCTCTTTCTCGATACCTCTTAATGTTCGACATATCATGAATACAATTATCAATTCTCACTTACAGATAACAATGATGATAAAACCATGATAAGTAAGGCAAAGAATGAGAATAGAGAGGTGGATCATCAAATATGGAGATGCAAAGAATATTTGAGATGAGTTTTGCTAATTGAGATTGATGACTTCATAATGTGACTTTTGATTAGTTTATATATATTATATCCATAATCACATATACAATACATTGACGATATAGACGAGAAATTTTCCCACATGAGCGATTCAAATGAAGGATTGATTTAGGCATCCTTTCAAAATTATCATTTTGCATAAAAGTAAAATATATTATAAGAAATCATTATACTGCTTGATTTTTTTTTATGATGAACATATATCTATATATATATATATATTAATATAAATGATAGGCTCATAATTTATTGATGTTGCTAGGTGTTGTTGTGTCTAAATATTTCGATATGCAACAATGAAAAGTGTAATTCAAGAAGACATTAATACTCATATGGTTGAGGTCTTAGGGCAACATATCTCAGATAATTAGATAGACGTATCTAACTCATTGATTATTCTGTAACTTTGTCCAACAGAATAAATATTATATATTACTGTGTTTTTTCTTTTAGAATGAGCACATATCTTAAATATATATATTGCATTAATAATCATAAGCATATCATATTTAAATATCACATTTTATTTTCCCATGCAGAATTGTACTGCTTAAATGCAAATTTTGATATCCTATAAACCTTACTTAAGCTTTTGTGTCTAATTAAATATTTTCTTTTCTTTTCTTTTCTTTTATTTTTTTAGTTCGCCCTTTCTTTGTAATAAATATATTTCTTTTATTATTCTTGTATTTTTGAATGTTATAATGAATGTGGAAGTGTGTATTTTGTACGCCTATAAATACAATTTTATACTAAACTCCGAAATGATCATGGGAAGTGAGCACTTGTCGCTGGATTAGCTATGCTGACTCAGCGGAAGGTCACTACAGTTAGTATCAGAGCAGGATTGGAAGAATATTAGTATAAAAGTGTATAAGCCATTATTTATGCAATTGGAATTCTAGAATAAATGAAAGGAAAATATGAAAAGTGTGAATTTTTAAAAATTATCAAAAGAAGAATAAAATAATAGATATAGGACTTATGTAAAATATTGTATTTTTAATTATTTTATTTTATTTTATTTTCTAGCTAATAAGAATACTTTTGTTTTCATATAGTATTTGATAATGATACATTTGTAAATCTACTCTAATAAAAGAATAATAATAAAAATTTTATTTTTCAGATGGATCCTCCTTTGATTGTCAGAACACACTTAAGAGATCAGATATCTACCGACACTTCCACAGATCGTGTCGACAAGTTGTTTGATATTGTGAATGCTCTATTGGAGCGTGCTGATACACAAAATCGAACATTTTTAAGGCTTCAGACACAATAAATACCGCATATAAATAGTCCTACTTTTATACTATTAGATACCCATTTTCTAAACATCGAGATAGATGGACTACTTTAAGCCTTCTTAAGACTCCAACCACCAGTATTCAATAGAAGTGCTAACCCAATGGTTGCCGAAGATTGGGTAAAAAGGATAGAAAAAATACTAACTATAATGAAATGCCCACCAACATATATAATTATATTAACTATCTTTAAGTTTGAAGAAGAAGCAAAATGTAGGTGGGAAACCATTGCAAGCTTACAATTCGTAAGCATAGATACTGAGAATATCCAATGGGAAAAATTTGTCAGAGCATTTAAAGCTAAATACATTCCCCCTTCTGTTCAAGCCATCATGGAGGATATGTTCATGAAGTTATGTCAAAAAAACAATAATGTCGCTGAATATGAAATCAAATTTCAAAGATTATCCCATTATGCACCACTACTAGTGAGCACTGAGTCTGCTCGATGCAGTCAATTTTTATAGGGATTAAAACCTTCTATCAAGAAAATACTTATGGCTATTTGAATCTCTGAATTCTCAGACATGCTTAAAAATGCTTATGGCTTGGTTGTGTTCTCATACAAGAGAAGAAGGTAGTAGCATATGTATATTGGTAATTAAAGTTTCATGAAAGGAATTATCTAGTGCATGACTTAGAACTGGCAATGGTAGTATTTGCCTTAAGAATATGGAAGCACTACCTATATGGAGTGAGTTGTGAAGTTTTTACCGATCATCAAAGTTTAAAATATATTTTCACTTAGAAAGAGTTAAACTGTCGACAAAGGCGATGGTTGTTGGGATTAATCAGCGACTACGACTTCGACATACAATATCATCCTGGTAGAGCTAATGTTGTAGCTGATGCCCTCAGCAGAAAAGCAAACCTAAATGCTATAATGGCATCCATTAATGGAAGAATTCATAAAGTTAGACATAAAACTTATTAATGGAAAGCAGTTAAATAATTTACTTGAGAATAATACTACAGAGCCTACGTTCATGCAGTGTATAACAATTGCCCAAGAGAATGATAAGAGTTATTCTAAGCTAAAAACATACATCAAAAATGGTCGCATAACAAACTTTCATTTGCAAAAAGGAGTTTATATTTATCATGGAAAAAGGATTTGGATTCCAAATAATACATACATTCGGAATCAAATTCTAACTGAAGCTCACAACTCAGGATATATAATTCACCATGGAAATAATAAAATGTTTAGGGATCTAAAAGAGACATTTTGGTGGCTTGGATTAAGGAAAGATGTAGCTGAATATGTCACTAGATGTCATGTCTATAGTTTGGTAAAAGCAAAACATCAAAGACCGGGTGGACTATTGCATCCATTAGATATCTTAGAGTGGAAATGGTCAGATATTTCTATGAACTTTATGATGGGATTGCATAGAAGCCGTATTGAAGTAGATGCGATTTGGGTAATCATAGATCATCTAACAAAATCAGCACACTTCCTTCCGATTAAGTAAATAGATTCAGTGGAAAAGCTGGCCAAGTTATATATTATGGAAATAATCAAACTTCATGAAATCCCTAAAATTATTATCTCGGATCGTGATAGTAGATTTACCTCCCATTTTTGGAAAGTAGTACATCAAGATTTGGGGACAATATTGGCTATGAGTATAGGATTTCACCCTCAAACAGATGGTTAGATCGAGAGAGTAAACCAAGTACTTGAATATCTTTTTCGATTAAGCATATTAGACTTTGGCGGTCGTTGGGAAGATCACCTTCCATTAGTGGAGTTTGCATACAATAACAACTATCAATCATGTATTGGAATAGCTCCATATAAAGCTCTGTATGGAAGAAAATGTAGCTCACCATTGGCCTGGACTGAAGTAGGAGATGTTCAATTATACAGATCTGATCTAGTTGAGGAGACTAATAAGAAAATTCATCTAATAAAGAGCAGGATTGCTACAGCTCAAAATCGATAATAGAAATGTCATGATGCTAAATATTGAATGCTAGAATTTCAAGTAGGAGATCATGCCTATGTAAAGGTAAGCCCAATAAGAGGAGTTCATAGGTTTGGCATAGTCGAGAAGTTAAGTCCAAGATACGTTGGACCCTTTGAAATAATTGCCAAAATTGGAGACACTACTTATAAGCTCAAATTACCAAACAATTTTTCTGCCATTCACAACGTATTCCATGTTTCTTCCTTATGAAGGTGTCTACAGAAATCATTCTAGCAAGTGTCTATCCCTTCAATCAACCTCCAACCTGATCTAACTTATAAAGAAGAACCACTCAAATATTGGATTCAGATAATTGGAAATTGCGGAGTCACCACATCCCAATAGTAAGAGTACAATGGAAAAATTCATCAGAAGAAGAAGCCACTTGGGATAGAGAAGACTCCATGAGAAAGAATTATCCAACACTGTTCAATATATCAGGTAATATTCTCACTCATAAATAATTTTGATTGTGTGATGTCAATAACGATATTATTTTTAAGTAGGGAGTCTGTAATGACCCAAGTCGTTACTAGGATAATTAGAACTAAACCTAACTCAAAAATTAGGATCCTGAATGACTTTAAAATTAGAGAAAACTAATAGTACAATTGGATATAGTATATTTTTGTGATCATAATGCCTATGTTTGGGAGCAATCAAGATAACGAATACTTCTAAATTAATTATTAAATTATTTAAATTCAATAAATTGGAAAAATTAAATACAAGTCCAAATTCAGTGATTTTAGTATCGTTGGATTAAAAATATTATAAAAATCTACCGAAAAAGTTTCATCAAATTTAGAGCTCCAAACTGACTATAATAAATTTTTAAAGTTTTTATCTTCACAAATTAATAAAAAAATATAATATTTCTCCAAATTGAAAAATTTTTATGTGAGTGTGTTTATTTCATCAAGATACACATCCATGTTAAGTTTCGTTATTTTCTGGAAAAGAAATGGAAGAGAGAGAAAGTAGAGAGAGAAAGAGGAGAGAGAAAGAGGAGATAAGAAGGAGAAACTGAAGATCAAATTGAATACTCCAATAATCATGACAAATTTTCTCTCATCCATTTCATCCAAATAATGGATGAGAGAGAAAATAATAAATTAATTAAAAAAAAAGTTTATATATGTGCCCCACCCCCACCCCCCTCCATTTCCACGTCCCCTCCCCCATTCCTCCTCTCCTCCCCCACTCCCTGCCCCACTCCCTCTCTTCCCCCACCTCTCTACTCCTCCCATCTCCCCCTCTTCTTCCTCATCCATCATCGATTCTCCTCGTCAACCTCCAGTAAAGTCTCATTAATGTTAATATAGAGTAAGACATGAGAAAGAAATGAAATTTTTCTATTCTTTCATTTCTTATTTTTTTTGAATAATAATAATATTATTATTACTATTATTATTATACTTTCATTTCTGTCATTTTCTTTTTTTCTATATATGTATATATTTCCTAATTACTATAACTTTCATTTCTGTCATTTTCTTTTTTTCTATATATATATATATTTCCTAATTTCTACAACTTTTATTTTTGTCATTTTCTTTTTTTCTATATATTTAAATATTTTCTAATTTCTGCAATATTCATTTCTGTCATTTTTTTTTTCTATATATGTATATATTTCATAATTTCTGTAACTTGTATTTCTATCATTTTTTTTTCTATATATGTATATATTTCCTAATTTTTGCAACTTCCATTTTTGTCATTTTCTTTTTTCTATATATATATATTTCCTAATTTCTATAACTTTCATTTCTATCATTTTTTTTATATATGAATATATTTCCTAAATTCTGTAACTTTCATTTCTGTAATTTTCTTTTTTCTATATAAGTATATATTTTCTAATTTCTGTAACTTTCATTTCTTTCATTTTTTTTCGTATATATATATATTACTTATAATAATAAAAATTTTTATTTTAAATATATAGATAAATAATAAAGATAATATTATATATTGATATTTTTATAATAAAATAAATATATTATTCGTTTTCATTTAATTAATTCATTTACAGCATTTACATCACTATTAAGCTTTGACCAACTTTGATATATATATATATATATATATATATATATATATATATATATATATATATATATATATGAAATTTTGTGCTCAGAACTTGAAATAAATGATCAGAAATCAGTATCATGGGTTCATTCAGGTTGATCTCAGGTTTGTACAGATAATACATTAGGCCAGGACAAGCTGATATCTGGAGAAATAAGGAGACTGCACATAGTATTTGAGGGAGAATGTGTAATTAGTCTGGAACCCACATCTTAAATAGTTAGATAGACTATTTAACTCCTCGATTATTTAATAACCTTGTCCAATAGAATAAATATTAAATATTACTGTGTTTTCTTTCAGAATGAGCACATATCTTAAATATGTATATTGCATTAATAATCATAAATATATCATACTTAAACATCACATTTTATTTTCTCATGCAAAATTATGCTGCTTAAATGCAAATTTTGATATCCTACAAACCTTATTTAGACTTTGTGTCTAATTAAATATTTTCTTTTCTTTTCTTTTATTTCTTTTACTTGGCTCTTCTTATCACACCACACACACATATATATATATATATATATATATATATATATATATATATATATATATATATATATATATATATATATATATATGGTAGTTCAGGATCAATCTCTGGATCAAGTCTTTGAGGAGAAGCTGATACATGATGGAGCAACTTAGACGCTGATTTTCTTGAACTTTTAAATTTTTTCTTAGTGTTTAACAAATTTTGTAAGACAATTATTATCTTTATAATGAATATATTTAATTTATTATTCTGGTAATTTTAAATGTTATAATGAATGTGAAAGTGTATATTTTATACGTCTCTACATATATTATTATACTAAACCCCAATATGATTCTGGGAAGTGAGCACCTGACGCTGGATTAGCTATGCTGACTCAGTGGAGGGTCGCTACACCCGGTGGTTTGCTTCATCCAATTGAGATCCTCAAATGGAAATGGTTAGATATAGCCATAAACTTCATTATGGGATTGCCTCGCGCGAAGTCTGGAGTCGATGCTATTCGGGTCATAGTTGGCCGTTTGTCCAAGTCCGCTCATTTCATTCCTATTCAGCAAATAGAATCAATCAAGAAGCTCGCCAAGCTCTATATAAAAGAGATAGTCAAGTTGCATGGAATCTCCAAAACAATTATATTTGATAGAGATAGCTGATTTACTTCCAAGTTTTGCCAAGCAATACATTAGGATATGGAAATCACCCTAGTACCAGCTTTTCATCGTCAAACATATGGTCAGACCAAGCAAGTAAAACAAATTCTTGAAGATCTATTTGGATTGTGTATACTAAATTTTGCTAGATCTTGGGAAGAGCACCTCTTGCTGGTGGAGTTCGCATATAACAATAATTTTCAAGCTAGCATAAATATGACTCTGTATGAAGCCCTATAGGGCAAAAAATGTGCTACACCACTATCCTGGTCAGAAACAAGTGATGTGTAGCTATATGATTCCGAATTGGTGGAAGAAACAAATAGGAAAGTCAAGCTCATTCAGCAAAGAATTAAAATAGCCCAGGATAGGCAAAACAAGTACCATGACACCCGTCATCATCATCTTGAGCTCCAAGAAAGAGATCTAGTATATTTAAAAGTCAGTCCTATGAAAGGAATCTACCATTTTGGAGTTGCTGGGAACTTAGTCCAAGATATGTTGGACATTTCAAGATCTTGAAAAGAATTGGATCGTCAGCCTACAAGTTAGAATTGCTTGAAGACTTCGCTGCAGTGCATAATGTATTTCACGTATTGTCTCTCAAAAAATGTTTAAGGGAGCCTCATCACCTAATCTCCATCCCTCTAGTTGAGATCCAACCAGATCTATCAAACCTTGAAGAACCTGTGAGAATTCTGGGTAGAGATCAAAAAAAGTTAAGAAGCCGTTCAATCCCAATGGTTATAGTGCAATGAAAGAACCGCTTATCTATGGAAGCCACTTGGGAGAAAGAATCTGATATGTGAGCCAAGTACCCTAAGTTATTTGAAAGCTCAGGTACTTCCCTAGCTCCTCAAGACCACCATGAGATTTGAGTGAGGTTGAGATACCCCATGTGATAATGTTGATCATTTATCTGTGGTGCCATGATCGAGGAACCTCATACAATTGAGTTAAGTTGCTTTATAATGCTATACAACACATGAATTGCTTGAACCAATATATGAGTAACAAATAAATAGGGGAGGGAAGTAATTGAAGATCATCAATTGAAGACAGGAGGCGTTGAGTCGAACCAACAAGCCAAATATGAATTTTGTCAAGCAATGGCAAACGTTGGCTAATATATTAGTTTATTGATATGGGATACTAATATAATTAAATGGGAAACGAGGAAATGGGGAGATTGATGGAGGCCACAAGAGACCAAGACTGCATGAGAGAAGATGATTGGTGATCCAATGGATTTATAGGGGAGATTGGAGGCCGATTTAAAGGTTTTGAGGATTGAACTTAGCTGCAATAGATTGGGCATAACTGCTTTGCTGAAATGAGGAGGTCATCATTGAAAAGAAGGTGAGAACACTGGAAGCTATTCTTGGATTAAGAAATGAAAAGATTATATTGAACTCATTGAGTGAGGAGGTCAAAGAACCCTTTCAAGACGATTACAGAGAGAAGGAGGGAGAGGGGGCAAGAATGGCGGATACCTGAGGAGGAGGGGTGCAATGGAGAAATGTGTGTCATAAATACTCGCTTTGATTCATTTAATTAATTGAGAAGAAATGTTCGTCCAGGTGAATCCTTTCAATTATGTAGCAATGGTTGATGAAACTAAAGGCATTATGAAGGTCGTTTTTTTGCAGAAAATGTTTTCCTTTCTTAGAAGAAGCAAAGGATTGAGCGATCTCAGAGGCAAGAATAATACAGTTGGAGCCATGCCTGCTTTTATGAAGGATGTTTTGGTGGGGTGGATTAAGGTTTCAAGAACGGACTCAGCCTTGCGGCAATGTAATTTTGCGAAGTAAAATGGGGCAAAAGTCGTTAATAGCACTGACAGCGTTGGATTTCGGGATAAGGGTGACTGCGGAAATGCGTAAACCAACGAGGGCTGAGGCATTTATGAAATAACTGAAGGATAGCTTTGATATAAGGAGTTACCCGTGACATCCCAGGTGCACTGAAACAGAAAGATGTCAATCCGCCTGGCACAAGAGATGCATTAGATTGATGCTTTATAGGGATAACTTAGCTTCCATGGGATGTAGCATCATAACCAAAGAGGAATAAGCCAAACTTGGAAGAGAAGAGTCGGGCACAGGATATTTCGGAAGTGAGGATTCATTGGTGCTGACTTAACTTTAAGCTGCCATGTGCTCTAGTGATTTGCTTTAGCATTCGGCTGATGGAGGTGTTTGGGATGGAGGACTGAGCTTTAAAGTTAGTTGTGCTTGGTTGTCCCGTACTTTAAATGCAGTGCTCATTGGCTGATGCCGTGCACTGTCATTCCCTGAAGATCGAAGATAACCACTGATTTTGGATTCATCAACTGAAGCTAACCCTTATGATTGCTTCGGTTTAACCTTTTTTTGGGTTCGGGTTGGCATTTAATTTTTGCTTTTTCTTTTCTCTTTATTTTCTTTGTGGTTGTACTTGCCAGCAAACCCACACCTGCTGTTTAATATATATATATATATATATAGATTGAGAATATGCTAAATTTATTGATATAAAATTTGGATACAACAAACATATTTGATGAGCTCGAACAAATAAATAAAATAAAATATTAAAAAAACAAAGAAAATAGCAAACAGTTACTCATCCACTCTTAAGAGATTCATAAAGAAGAATCTCAGTACATCACTAAAAAAAGTGAGCTGTGACCAATGGATTCATCACCTAGAGCTGAGTTCCACCTCTTTCAAAATGACCAAATTCAATCAAACTATCATTGTCTTCATTGAATTTTTGGACTTCCATAAGAGGCCTTGACTCAATGTCATCCACCAGAGCATCAAACCTATTCTACAACTTACCACACTATGTAAAAATAATCATAATTGCATTCCAATCCACAAAGAAAACTCCACAAGAAGTGTCGACAATATTGAATCTTTCAGAACAGTCATCGACAACCATTAGTTGATTGTTAGTATTGCGCAAAACCTCCACCTGCTCTTGCACTTCTTGCCCAACCAACTCTTGTTGGACCCAGTAACTTAAAGGCCAAACACCTGATCATTTAGCACACCCTCCAACTCCACAATTCCCTTGGGGGGTCATTTCCAATTGGGATATACATGAACTTTTGCTTATCATTATTATTATTATTTATTTATTTTTTTTTTTCTTTCCTCTGCTGATTATTAGAGGTGACACGCTCCCCCTATAGACAAGCCTTCTGAGGATGAAGCTTGATCCATGCAAACACATACTGCCCAATAGTGAGACAATGGGAGCAAAAAATCTGCTTGTTTTCAAAAATGCTTTTTTGAAAATTTCGCTTCTCTTTGCCCCAATTCAAATTTTAGATTCTTATTCTTAGGTTAGGTAAATTTCAACCAAAACGTGAGCAATCGAGGGGCGAAGGTGAGTGATTGTAGCATTATCAACCTTGAGAGGCTTGCCAAAGTAGGATCCTAATGCAAATAAGATAGAATGTGAAATTATATGAACCTATAATATTGGAAAGTTAATCCACAATAGCGCAAATGGAGGCACTTTTTGGATCGAAATTGGAGGTCCATTTTAGTAATTTCATAAGACAATTATCAGTGAAGTAGAAACCTCTTACAAAAATTCAAGTATAGTCTTGTTCATTTGAAAGCTTAATCAACACATGTCTGTGATCAATTATATCGACATTGTATTCACCTGATAAGCCCAAACAATTAATAAACTTTCGAACGACCACCAAAGTAGGTTTATCAATAAAAAAATTTCCAACCAATGTGAACTCAAATGGTTTAGCAAGGATTTGTATCTCTTCATCTGATAAAAGTAATGCCAATTTACGTCGTAACGTCACTATCAGTTTAAATCCAAGCAACCTGTACGCCAAGGAGGAGGTTGTTAAGGCATCTTGGATTAATATTAATTTATTTGGCCTTGTAATATTGAAATGTGACACTAATTAGGTGGTGATATGCCAGATTGCTTGTTACATTATTAGATTTTTATTTCTCAATTTTTTTGTACTTGATTCTTCAATATGGTCTTGCAAAGATGAACAATCAGTATTTGAATTTAGATCTTAATATTAATTGTTATAGTTGATATTAAAGTTACTAGATCTAATATTGATTGTGGTTATGGGTATGAAATCAGTTATATCTGGCACCAACTATTACATTTAGTGTTAGGGCAATAAATTTAGTACTAACCATTATAAGTGGCATCAGAGCTATCAATTTAGTGTTTATTCTGATAATCTATATCGAATCTAATAGTTTGGTACTACTTGTTACACCTTAAATCCATTAAAACTATCATTTTAGGTTTAACATAATTTAACCTATTAATTTCTCGCATATTATGTGTCTCTTCTTTCTCCTTGTTTGAAACATAGAAATTTTCTTGTCCCATTAATTAACTAGCAGAAGGTGGTACAAATTTGTATACAACTATATTAAAATTCAATTCATTTGATGTATTTCTCCATCCTTCCTATGAATGTGGATAATAAAGCCAATATTATCCAATTTTCTACTGGTTCAAACCAAAGGTACACTGCTAATGTAACCTTTTGGCCTTCTAAGCATTGCAATTTAGTTTCTTCATAATCTTTTTTATCCATTGATCTGCTTCCTATGGCCAAGCTAATTTGTTAAGCTTTAGAGGTTAGACCTTTAAGTACTCTGGTACCATCTTTTTTTATCATAAGTATAAGAGATAAGGGTTGGTTGGCCTTACACTTTTCCATCATATTTATAAATTGCATCTTAGGATTGGTTGCAGTCTCACCCATTAAACAGATAGATTTTAAAATACAATGATTAATATAATTTTTACTGGCATGAGTTTAATTATATACACCCATTAGTGGTAGGTTATTTACCATTTGAGTTATCTATTTTCTAATTTAATTCAGAAGCTTTTTTATAAATGACAAACTAATATTGCTATTTATAATTTAATTATGCAATAGTAGAGAACTCGAGTGTTGATAACTAGCCCAAAACTCTTATTTGAAAATAGAAAAATGATAAAATCATCAAATAACACATTTGAATAATCCATTTTAATCTCCTGGAAAAAAATATTTCTATAATGAAACCTATTATTTTTCTAATTTAATAAATGACAAACTAATATTACTATTTATAATTTAATTATGCAATAGTAGAGACCACGAGTGTTGAAAACTAGCACTAAACTCTTATTTGAAAATAGCAAAATGATAAAACCACAAAATAACATATGGCCTCCCCCTCCTAAAACATTTCCACTAGTTAGGACTTTAGTTTGCAACCTAATGGAAAAGTGTGCATTTCAAAAACATTTCTAATCTTTAGCAAACAAATGTACTTCTTATGCTCACCACTTAAAGCTGAAGTGACATCCATATTTTTATGTTTATGGCAGAAATATATACGAACAATTGGCAAACAAGTACCAATTCCCCAACTGATAATTAGTCTATCTATGCCTTTTCGTTATTTTCCATGAAGCATACAAATGAGCAGATCCTATAAGGAAATACAATAATGTACTCAAAACTCAAAAACAATTACAAGAAATAGTACTCCTAGACATTCTCCTAACTCACCCGATTAAACCTATTGGCTCTGAATTGACTTTGCCTACAAATTCCTTAATCTTGCTCTAATACTAACTGTGGGGCTCTGAGAATCAGGTTCGAGGATGATGTGAGAGAATCAATGGAAATAAACAACCAAGCAAAATCACAACCACATAGAGCCATTCTAATGGTATTTATACATAAAGCATTCCAAAAATAAACACCACTACAATCCATAAAAGGCAAACGAAAAAGGCAAATGAAAACATGAACAACAACTAGATATTGAATTCTCTAGGCTCACCAAAAAAGGCAAATGAAAACATGAATCAACATGAGTTCATAAAAATCCAAGATACTTTTTGTTTCACCCACATGCCAATTTGTGTTATCAAGGTAAGCAAGTAGTAGTAATTAAGTAACAATGAAGTAATTATAAGGAAACAACTAAATAAGTAACTATTATCATATAAAATAAATTAATGAACCTAAATGATGTTAATAAACATCAACTAATATGTTCCACAACTTAACATGAAAACTAAGAATGAAAAAATAATAGATTGAAATAATATTTTTATGCAATTATGATTATTTGCTATTATATATTTGATAAAGATTTCTCAATATATTTTATGCCAATAACACCGATTAAATCTAAGATTGAACCTCTTATCATTTATTTCTCATTTGATCCAATCATCTTCGGGAGATCACATAACACCCTTTATTATGTAGTTTTTTATCCCCACCTCCTTGGAGTCTATACTTAGTCCATTAGTGTAGCACGAGAAGCTCTTCCATTCACCCATCAAGTGTTTAATATAAAAAATATGGTGACTCATATCCACACATGTCAGTGTTCCTTCATCAAACAACATGACTCTCCTCATTTCTTCTGTCCCAATTGAACTATCTGTATATAATACAAAAGTAATACCTAATTGGATATAGGACAATACCCTTAATCTTAACACAAAACCATTCTTTGATTCATTTTAGATTTTATTAGTTTATGACATTAGAGATGTATATATTCATGCTAATTAACCAATTAAAATTAAACTATTATTATCATATAATTGAAGTAATTAAATTTAATGATTAATATTAAAATTAGACTAAATTTGGACAACATGCTTGTAATAATATGGATATAAAATTGATATATTCAAAATTTATAGCAAAATTTAGAGTTAAAAATATTCCAAACATCATATAAACCAGTATACTTTGAGTAGAATTTATACATTTTCAAGAAAAATGAAGAGAAGGGCAAGCCTGAGCTGAATTGAATAATTCTGGATGAAAACTGTTGTGGCGCGCCATAGCGCGCCATGGTGGTCCAACTAAATTCTCTCATCTGGAAGTATACCTGAAGGCCTGGAAAGAAGACCGCTACAGCACGCCCCAGCGCGCCACAGCGTCATTTCCCAGGAGTAATATTAAAACGTTATATGAATTAATTAAACAGTGCAAATCCGCTTTCCCGAAAGCTTAACTGCTGCAGCGCACTCCAAGCGCATCACAGTGCGTTATGCCCTCTAAAGGATTAATATTGACCTGGGACAAAATTGCTGTCGTGCGCCACGGTGGCTTATCTGATTATTCATGAAAAATCTTATGTGAACTAATTGAACAGTTACTATTCCGCATTCACGATAGTTTAACCGCTGCAGCACGCTATGATAGAATTTCTGATTATTTATGAAAATCTTATGTGAGTTAATTGAACAGTTACTATTCTGCTTTTACGAAAGTTTAACCACCATAGCGTGCATTCAGCGCGCCCCAGCGGATAAGCAGTTGTCTTAAAGTAAATAAGAGAAATATACAGCGGAATAATATTTGAACTTCAACTGATGCAGCATGCCATGATGGAACAGTGTTTGAATCAAGGCCGCTACAGCGCGCCACAGTGCCCACTATGGAAAACTCCAGAATCTGTATTGAATGCAACTTAGGGAAGACCACAAATTGAGACCTTTGGTCTTCCCCTGCCTCTTGAAACCTGAGTTAAGCTATAATTCTGAGGAAACCAAAGAGACTAAAGCAGAATAAAATATATTTCTTGTATTGAAGAAGAAGAAGATGAAGGGTCATTGGTGATTAATGCATGGGGCTAAAAATTCCCCTATTAAAGGCAGTTTCAGACCAAAGAAGGGTTCCAATTTGAATATTTAAAAGACCAAAAGAAGAGGCAGCAGGAGGAAAAAGAGGAGAACTCTCCAAGGGGCAAGCAGTAGACCATGAAGATTAAAGAGATGAAGACAGTAAGAAAAAAGTGGAGAAGTCAAGTAGAAGTGCAGGAGGAAGATCAAGAGAACCCTAGAAAACGTCTGGGTATTTCCTAGTACTCTTACTAAACTCTTTTTGATTATTTTTAGTTGTAAACTGATATCAAGGTTTATTTCCTTTTGTATGTAGGCTTTTATTTATTCTGTAATGCAAAGCTAAATCCCCTTTGAGAGGGTTGGGATGTAATTGTAAGAAAATTTAAGGATGTATTGGTGTTGCAATGAAGATGTTTGAATGAATAAAATTAATTTCTATTTTAATGTTTATTATTATTATTGTGAATGAATGCTTGGATGAAAAATTGGTCAAATCACTTTGCTAAAATGAAACTTAAATGATTTATAAGTTAAGAAAAGAGCTTGTATTCCAAGCTCATTAATTGGACAAGTGCAAGGAAAGTAGTGCAGGTCAAGCTGAGAACTATGTGACAGGTTCTCAAGCTCACTTGCACCTTTCCTTAAGAGATTTACTAAGATATTTGATGCTTGAGAACTAAGTTTCCATCAACTTTGCTCTGTTGTTCAGCAAAGTAGAAGGGATGAGAGGATGATGGAAATCCAATAGATGATGTGACATAGTTCATTGACCCAGTGCATCCTCTCATTTAGCTAAACTGCGTATATAAAAGCATGATGCAATGTTGATGGAAATCATGTTTGTGAGTTCTAACAATTAAAAGAAAATATATGGTAACCTAGACATAGGAAATCAAAGATCAATTTAAACCATGATCTGATAATGGTTTAAGTGCCGAGGTAGAACCCCAAGGGGAATTCTCCTTATTGCACTAAATCTGAACCTGTTGTAATTGGAGGATTGATCCAATTTTAATAGTGTTCACTTGATTTAATTAGGCATAAATAAATTGATTTATACATTTAAACAAAGAAGTGACTACATCAACTCCTTACAAATACTACAATGAAATCCCAAGTCTCTTCTTTTTAACAAATCATATCTTATTCTAAGATAATTTGTATTGTTAATTTAGGAACTAATTCAAACAAAAAATCAATCTTTTAAACATTTTTGAAAGAAGATATAACTTACTATCTAAACCACAGTTCCCAGAGGACGATAAATTTTGGAACTAAACTTTCACTTATTACTTCAGACCACGTACACTTGCGTGCAAGCGCAGATGTGTATTTTACGTCTGCTAAGTTTTTGGCTCCATTGCCAGGGAACAGTTTTGTTTCGTATTAAGTACAATCTTCAAGTAAATAGTGAATTAGACTTTTTACTTAATTGCATATATTTTCATTTTTTGTAATTGTATCACATTGTGCTAACTGTAGTATAACTTAGATTTTAATTTAGTTTATTTGTAGTGCTTGTTTGTAATTGGAATTGTAGTGCTTATTTGCTCTCTTAGAGTGTTTGAACTGCTAAATTGTTCATCGTGATTACTGTAATTGTTGTCTAGTGAATTTGTGAACCGCATGAATAGGAGAGAAAACGTTTATATTTTGTTTGATCCTAAAATTGAGCAAACGTACTTGAGAGCTAGAAGAGACAACACTTGCTGATTAGGAACCAGGTTAAAATGGATAATTTAGAAGCTAATCATTTGGGAAAACACCGAGCCAGGCATAAAGAGTAAACATAGAAGAAAATTCCAGAATATTGTTAGGAGAACCTAAGAGTAGAGTGTTAAGGGATTATGCATTGCCTATTGTTAGAGTCATCCCTCATGCGATTGTTAGACCGAATATAGATGCAAATACTTTGAAATAAAGCCCAGGAAGAAACCTATGATCTCTTAGAAGAGATGGCCAGCAATGCCTACTAATAGCCCACTGAGAGAATCAACCTTAACAAAATGGAAGTTAATTGGATTTTTGAATTAAAAAATTAAAATTTCCAATTAACCTAAAGACTTGAGAGTATGCAACTAAACTCATTTAATAATAGTGAAATTGAAGGTGTCAATGCTATCCTAAACTATATAAATTAGCAAGGTGAGTACATAATAGGATTAGAGCACTCCCTTAAAGAGTTTAGAACTTCCACGATTGATTTCATGAACAAAATCGATGCAACATTAAATTGGCATGAACACACGCTCTTGAGTCAAGAGAAAATTGTTAAAAGAATAGAGCTGAAATTAAAGGAAATAATGAGCCAATTATATAGACCTGTCCTAGTTGGAGAAATAAGGGACTATGGGAATGAATCAGAAAATTCTATAACAATAAGAAGTGGGAAAACTACGGAATCTGTTGTGTTTAAAAAATTTGAAAATACATCTAAAGCTTTGAGAGAGGAATCAATGGAGGAAAAGAATGTTTATATGAAGGGTTTTAAATGTTTATATGAAAGGTTAGATGTATTTTCAGATTTTTTAAACACAATAGGTTCTGTAGTTTTCTCACTTCTTAATGTTATAGAATTTCCTGATTCATTCCCACAATCCCTTATTGCTCCAACTAGGACATGTTTATTTAATTGGCTTATTATTTCCTTTAATTCCAGTTCAATTCTCTTAATAGTTTCCTCTTGACTCAAGAGAGAGTGTTCATGCCGATTTAATGTTATGTCAATTTTATTCATGAAATCAATCGTGGAAGTTCTAAACATCTTAAGGGAGTGCTCTAATCCTCTTCTATCTTCACCTTGCTCATTTCTATAGTTTAGGATAGCATTGACACCTTCAGTTTCACTATTATGAAATGAGTTTAGTTGCATACTCTCAAGTCTTTGGGTTAAATTGGAAATTTAATTTTATAAATAAAAAATCTAGATAACTTCCATTTTCTTAGGGTTGATTCTCTCAATGGGCCATTGGTAGGCATTACTGGCCATCTCTTCTAAGAGATCATAAGCTTCTTCCTGGGTCTTGCTACTGAGTGACCCTCCGGCAACTGCATCAATGAGTGTCATCGTCGGTGCATTCAAATTATTGTAAAAGGTTTAAAGCTGCATCCATTTAGGAATCCCATAATGTGGGCATCACCTCAAGCACTCGTTAAATCTTTCCTAGCTGTCATACAAAGTCTCCCCCTCAAATTGGTTGAAGTTAGTTATCTCAATTCTCAACCGGGCTATTTTTGCAGGTGGAAAATTTTTTGCTAGGAATTTCCTGGCCATATTGTCCCAAGTGCGAATAGAATCTCTCGAAAGTGAACTGAGTCAAATCTTAGCTCTAGTCTAAGTGAAAATGGGAAAAACTGAAGTTTAATGACATCTTTAAGAATGTTGTTAAATCTGAATGTATCACAAATCTCAAGGAAGTTTGAAATGTGTGAATTAGGATCCTCTGTGGCTAATCCACCAAATTGGTTATTTTGAACCATGCTAAGCATTGAGGGTTTGATTTTAAAGTTATTTGCTTCTATATTTGGTCTAATAATCGCATGAGGAATGCCTCTAACAGTAGGCAACACATAATATCTTAATGCTCTACCCCTATGTTCTCCTAAGAATATTATGGGATTTTCTTCTATGTTTACTCTTTGTGCTCTACCCTGGTGTTCTTACAAATTATTAGCTTCTAAATTATCCATTTCAACCTAGTTCCTAGTCAGCAAGTGTTGTTCTCTTCTAGCTCTCAAGTACATTCGCTCAATTTCAGGATCAAACAAAATATCAACATTTTCTCTCCTATTCATGCGGTTCATAAATTCACTAGACACAATAATTATAATAGTCACGATGAACAATTTAGCAGTTCAAATACTCTAGGACAATGTTAAAATTAAACCAATTATGAATAAACAAAATTAAAATCTAAGTTACACTACAGTTAGCACAATATTATACATATACAAAAAATGAAAATATATGCAATTAAGTAAAAAGTCTAAATCACTATTTACTTGAAGATTGTACTTAATACAAAACAAAACTGTTCCCCGGCAATGGCGCCAAAAACTTTACAGACATAAAATACATGTTCGAGCTTGCACGCAAGTGTACGTGGTCTGAAGTAAATAAGTGGAAATTTAGTTTCGAGATTTATCATTTTTTGGGTACGTGGTTTTGATACTAAGTTATATCTTCTTTCAAAAATGTTATAAGATTGATTTTTGGTTTGAGTTGGTTCCTAAATCAACAAACTACCTTAGGATAAGATACAATTTGTTCAAAAGTAGAGAGTTGGGAATTCATTGCAGTATTTGTAAGGACTTGGTGTTGTCACTTCTTTGTTTAAATGTATAAATTGGTTTATTTATGCCTAATTAAATCAAGTGAACACTGCTAAAATTAAAGCAATCCTCTAATTAAAATAGGTTCAAATTTAGTGCAATAAGGAGAACTCCCCTTGGGGTTCTACCTTGGCACTTGACATGATTTCCATTGAATGAGATCATGGTTTAAATTGATCTTTGACTTCCTACGTCTAGGTTACAAAATATTTTCTTTTAATTGTTAGATCTCACAAACATGATTTCCATCAACATTCCATCATGCGCTTACACACGCGGTTTAGCTAGAAGAGAGGATGCGTTGGGTCAATGGACTATATTACATCATCCATTGTATTTTCAACGCTCTATCATCCCTTCTACTTTGCTGAGCAGCAGAGCAAAGTTGATAGGAACTTGGTTCTCAAGCATCAAATCTCTTGGTAGAGCTCTTAAGGAAAAGTGCAAGTGAGCTTGAGAACTTGTCACATAGTTCTCAGCTTGACTTGCACTACTTCCCTTGCTCTTGTCCAATTGATGAGCCTGGAACACAAGTAATTATCTTAATTAATAATTCATTTAAGTTTCATTTTAGAAAAGTGATTTGACAAATTTTTCATCCAAGCATTCATTCACAATAATAATAATAAACATTAAAATAGAAATCAATTTTATTCATTCAAACATCTCCATTGCAACACCAATACATCCTTATATTTTCCTACAACTACATCCCAACCCTCTCCAAGGGGATTTAGCTTTCCATAATAAAATAAATAAAAGCATACATGCAAAAGGAAATAAACCTTGACATCGATTTACAGTAGAAAATAATTAAAAAGTGTTTAGGAAAAGTATTAGGAAACACCCAAAGGTTTTCTAGGGTTTTGTTGATCTTCCTCCTGCACCTCTTACTTGACTTCTCTACTTTTCCCTTGTTGTCTTCTTCTCTTCATTCTTCACGGTCTACTACTTTCCACTTGGACAGTCTTCTCTTTTTCCTCCTGCAGCCTCTTATTTTGGTTTTTTGGATATTGAAAATTGGAACCATTCTTTGGTCTGAAATTGAACTTTAAATAAGGGAATTTTCAGCCCCATGCATTAATCACCAATGACCTTTCTTCTTCTTATTCTTCAATGCAAGCAATGTATTTTGTTATGCTTTAGTCTCTTTGGTTTCCTTAGAATTATTGCTTAACTCAATTTTCAAGAGGCAGTGGAAGGCTAAAGGTCTCAATTTGTTGCCTTCCCTATGATGCATTCAATGCAGATTCTGGAGTTTTCAGTAGCGCGCTGTAGTGGCCTTGATTCAAACACTATTTTGTCATGGTGCGCTGCAGCAACTGAAAGTTCAATTACTGTTCCGTTGTATATTTCACTCGTTTACCTTGAGGCTGCTTCTTATCCGTTGTGGTGCGTTGTAGGCATACTGTGGTGGTTAGACTTTCCTCAAAGCGGAATAGTAACTTTTCAATTAACTCACATATGATTTTCATAAATAATCAAAAATTTTGCCGTGGCGCGCTCCGGTGGTTAAACTGTTTTGAACACAGAATAGTAACTGTTCAATTAGTTCACATAAGGTTTTTCATAATTAATCAGATATGCCGTCATGGTGCGCTGCAGCGCACGACAGTAGTTTTGTCCCAGGTTTGTATTAATCCTTTTGAGGGCATAACGCGCTGTAGCGTAGCAGTTACTCTTTTGGGAAAGCGGACTTGCATTGTTCAATTAATTCATATAGCATTTTAATATTGCTCCCAGAAAGGACGCTGTGGCCCGTTGTGGTGCACTGGGGTGCGCTGCACCGGTCTTCTTTCTAGGCCTTCAGGTATAGTTCTAGGTGAGAGAATTTAGTTGGACCGCCATGGCACACTGTGGCGCGCTGTGGTGCACCGCAACAGTTTTCATTTAGAATTGTTCAATTCAGCTCAGGCTTGCCCTTTTCTTGATTTTTCCTAAAAATGCATAAATTCTATTCAAAGTACATGGGTTTATATGATGTTTCGAATATTTTTAACACTAAATTTTGCTATAAAATTTGGATATATCACACCACTACACTTAAATCCTTGCTCGTTCTCGAGTAAGCTCGCAATTTCTGAAATTTTTAGTTAATGGATTTAATGTGGGATGTCAATGTGAAATATTTTAGACACTAAGTACTGCTCTAAATTAAGGTGACTTCAAATTTCTAACCTCTACTACCCTCCTAAATTAAGCTGCAAACTCTAGTTACAATCTTGCTCCAATCTTAAATATTTTATGCTTAGGTTTTCATTATGGGAGGGGTAATTACCTTGGGAAATTTAAACCCTAGCTAAGCATTTAGTGAGTAATAAGAGTGTTGTGCTATGTGTGCCCCTTCTCATGATTTACAAGGAACACTTATATTTTTAAGAGAGATATTTTTCTTCATCCTAAATTCTCAATTTTTTTCATCTTGGGAGAGATATTTTTCATCATCCCTATTTTTCTCTTTTTAAAAATTCAGCTCAAAGGAGAGACATTTTCTTCATCTCTTAATCAGTTCCTTATGGTCATTAAGTCCTACAGGGGCCTAGCACACTCATTTGTTCACTCACACCTTGCCATATGCTGGTTTTAGTTCCTTAAGTTTCCTCACCCCCACACTTAAACATAAGCCATGTTCATTCCAATTTGTTAGAAACTAAATCTTACTAGAACCTTGTACTTAATTAGGAGGTGCAGAACTGAAATATTGATTCATCACCTTGATTTTAAGCACACTAGTGTCCTTAATATTACGCATTTGCATTTAGTAATGAATCTAGGAAATAATTATGTTCAGAAAATATAACTCTTAAACACATTCACAGCAATGATGAGGGTGCCAAAGATCCGAAGTTTATTTTATTAAATTGAAAAACAAAAATCAAGAACGGAAATAAAATGAAAAATTGAAATAGAAAATAGTAAAACAAAATAGTACAACCTTATTAGAATGGGCTGCCTCACACCAAGTGCTTGTTTTTACGTCTCAGCTCGATGCCATTGGAGTCACTAAGTGACTCATTCCTTAGGAAGGTCCTGCAATGTCCATTCTTCTTTCACATGCAAGTCAAGTTTATCTAAATAAGGCTTTGAATGCTACCCATTTATCATTAGTGCCCCGTCAAATGAAGTGATATCAACACTCCCATGAGGATACATTTTCTCTATTGTGAATGGGCTTGTCCATCTTGACTTCAATTTTCCTAGAAACAACTTCAATATGGAGTTAAATAATAGCACTTTCATTCCAGGTTCAAAGTGCATTGGTTTTATTGGTTTATCATGCCATTTCTTTGTTCTCTCCTTGTACGGCTTGGCACTCTCGTAAGCATTCAACCTAAATTGAATCTAATTTATTCATTTGTAGGATTCCTTTTTCTATAGCTTGCTTGAAAACAAAATTTAGTTTCTTAATTACCCAAAAGGCCTAATGTTCTAGCTCAACCAGCAAGTGACATGACTTATCATACAATAGCTTTAGGGAGATATTCCTAAAGGAGTTTTGAAAGCTGTCCTATAGGTCCAAAGTGCATCATTCAGTTTCATTGACCATCCTTTCTATTTTTACTAATTGTTTTCTCAAGAATTTATTTTAATTCACGGTTAGATATTTCAACTTGACCGCTGGTTTGAGGTTGACAAGTCGTACCTACCTTATGCTTTACCCAATACTCTTTCAGAAGGGCTTCTAATTGTCTATTGCAAAAGTATTTTCCTCCATCACTTATTAACACACAGGGTGTACCAAACCTAGCTAAGACATAATCTTTAAGGAATTTAATAACAGATTTCACGTCGTTACTCGCACAAGCCACATCTTCCTCCCATTTAGAAACATACTCAATCCCCACTAATATGTAACTACTTGATTTAGAAGTAGGGAATGGTCCCATAAAGTTAATTCCCCAAATGTTAAATAGGTCTACTTCAAAAATTTCATACAGAGGTAACTCATCTCTCTTACCTAAATTTCCTGTTCTTTGACATTTATCACAGCTTTTTACAAATTCAGCATCATCCCTGCGATGACCGACCCTTAATCAACCGGATTTAAGGAGTGGTCGCCACTTAGCACATCCCTCGCTTAATATTAGGTTGGAAAATTAAGACTCCAATCCAATCTTAAGGGAAGGATGTGCCCCTTTAGATAGAGAAAACAAGAATAATCACTTAATGAGTATACTACATAATCAGAGTGTGGAAGAAAAAGGAACAAGCTATAGTAACATCCATTCATCCATAATGAAATGTGAAACATCCAACTCAAAATATAAAATGCAGAAGAAGAAAAGTACAATTTAAACCTGTATTATTATAAATATTTAAAGTTAAAAGCTGAAATAAAATGTCTCTCATCCTTATGATGCAAAGGTATAAGGAACTAGAAAATATAATCTAAGGATCTTCAGCAACCTGGACCTCCTCCTGGATCTGCTCCTCTGAAGGTTCTACTTCCTCAAACAGCTCAGAATCTATCATTATCAGTTTCATAATGATAGGGCCCCAATCAATAAAAGAAAAATCTAGTTAGACAAAATGTCTAAGTACATTTTAGGGTAATCATTTTTATGTGTTTAATGATATCACAAAACTAACTTAAGCATAAAAATAGCATTAAATGAACAAAGAAAGAAAGGCAAGTTATAATAATAAATTATAACTTAAACGTAGTGTGAGGTAAGCACATACCTCAACTCAAGCTACACAAAAAGGTAAGTAAAGTGCTAATGAACATTTACTAAGTATAAAGAAATGTCCTAAGTAATATGACCAAAAAAAGCATGCCAATTTGCAATATAAGGTAAAGGTACTGTACTGGAAAGGAAACATCATATAATGTGTCCAAATGTAAAATGAGGCTCAAAATAAGAAAAGCATAGCATTTCAAAATCAAGGTAATAAATAATACTACATAAACTTTGTGATATTACTTGTTTTCTAATTTGATTATTCTAACTACTCTAAATTACATAAGATTCAGAATCATCAATTTTTACTCTATCTATAACTTAGAATCACGATCCTAGGAGTTGAACATAATTAGGACTGGCCAAGTCCTAATTATAACTAAACCAATGTCATCTATATGATTAAATAAGTAAATTAACCATCATAATTTGTTGTTTTATATAATCCCAAACCCAATCTTGATAAGCCAAATCAAGATTGAAAGAATTAAGAATTAAACTCCAAATAATGGGGTTCAATTATTAATCACAGGGTTATCCTAAGGACTAGGGTTTAAACCCATCTCACTGATTAAATGTTATTAAGGTAAATCTTATTGAATTAAGTCAAACTCTATAGGATAGATCTATAATCAGAATTCTAAAATTAAAAGATAAAATAATTATTTAATAAACTATGAAAATCTATAAACTATTAAAAACCAAGATTTCAACTAATGAGTAACCCATTTTACTCATTAGATGAATTCTAATATAAGCTATATCCTTATTCCTATGAATAAAGGCTCTTAAGTATTAAGAGTAGCACTTAAACATGCATCCTAACTAATTGTTATAAGACTTATGGGTGATCTTAGAAGTTCAAAGGAAAGGAAGAGAACTCACATATTTACTTAGATTCCTACTTAAGACCAAAACTAGGATTTTCCTTGAAGCTTTGATTAAAGACTTAGAATTATCTAAATTATAATCTAAATTACTTTAATTAATGATTATAATGTTCAGATAATGATTCTAGGGATGAAAAATGTTTAACCCTAAATTTAGGCAAAATGACCATTTTGCCCCTACATTAAGGGTATAAAATTCAACTTTATGAATTAAGGCTAATTTCTATAATTTATTGAAGTGTAGTGATTATTTACTGTCTAATATGAGTTTAGACAGTTAGTAAGTACATAATTTTTGGTTAAGAATTAAGCCTTATAAGGCAAATTAAGGAATTTGACCTATAAGGGAAAATTAGTAATTTATCCTATGAAATCTAAATCTTCTATCAGTTTACTAAAGATTATTTCCTAAGATTTCCATAGAAATTAAATCATCAAATTTTGATATGTATTGGCTAAGTTATACCCAATATAAATTCAAGGGTTAAAATGGTAAATTAAGGGTTCTTAATTAAGGGTCAAAAATCCTAATTTTTCCAATTGTTGTCCAAATTGAGTAAAATTAGTAGCTATGATTCACAAATGATCTACTAATTACAATGACTACTAGTAGGCTCAATTTGGACTCTAATTGGCTAAGCTATGGCCTAATTAGGGTTTAGGGTGATTAGTGAGTGATTAGTAAAGTTAATTACAAAATGACTAAACTAACCACACGACTAGATTTTAATCTACTCTAGGAGCTCTCTGAAACTTAAATTATTCAATTTGGGTAATTAAATTTGCTAATCTTTACTAATCAAGTTTTAGGATGATTAAGGTTGATTAAAAAATCTAACTGTTGGATCCTAAATATTTTTGTAGTTTACTGTTAATTAGGTTTTTTTGATCAAAATGCATATATGGAGCACCTAATTTGGAGTTCAATTGACCAACTTATGGTCAATTGAAGTTCTAGAGTTAATTGACCTAATTAGGGTTAAATCCTAAATGTGATTAGTCCAAATCTAATCCAAACAACAAAATAAACCCTGCTAGATTAATTCTTAGGGTTTGCTAATTACTTTGAAACCCATATTTGATATATTTGGATTAGAGGATACAAAGTTATGGCTAATTGAATGAAATGACAATTTTGGTAATTAATTAAATACCTAAAGTATCACTAAGTGAACTATTAATCCTACAACAAAATAAATGGTATCATTAAATTCCTTATATTTTTCTAATTTATTTGCTATATTTGATTGTATGATTTGGACTCATATTTATCAAGATATTAAGGTTTAAAGTTTAGATATTTCTATTTTAATTAAATGCATCTATTTAATTCATTTAATATTAATTTGCAAATTAATTCTCTCTTTAGTATATTTGTCTAAAGTAATTAATATATTATTATTTGTTATTAATTAATTATATTCATTTTTCTGTTTATGAATATATACATGTACATATAAGAATATATACATATGTATACACATATATTTAACTAGATTATTATTATAAGAATTATATTAATTATTATAATTCCTATTTTTATTTTCTCTTTTCTTTCTGATCTTATGAATATATAACTATATATATATATATATATATATATATATATATATATATATATATATATATATATATATCTGTATAATAATATACATATAATAATATACATACATATAATATATACTTTACAGATTTTAACTTTATGTTATAAGTATAGTATCATATATATATGATATAAATAACTTTTATTATCTGCAGGTGGGACCACAGCTGACAATTTAGACCGCATCGAGCCCCACAAGGCTCCATGTGGCACCTGCCTATTCTGCGGTACGAGGCCTGCGGGCACCATATGCGACAGTCAAATGACTGCGGGGCTCGCAGTCAGACGACCGCGCGAGTATATGCGCCCAGGGGACCCCACAGCCCACTCGGCGTATCCAGACATGCGATAGCGCATTGCTGAGGTCCCCGTGGCCATGTGTCGAGCTCATAGCCTAGACCGGCAGCACGTAAACCAGACCGGTCACGCGAAATGCGGACCGATCGACCTTGATCCGGTCTACGAAGGGTCGTGAGACTCTTCACCTTCCGCACACTTCAAGCGATTAGGGTTAGCGACAGAGGCATTTAGGATAGCTTAAGAGCTTTGATCTTGAATGATAATCAATCAATAATTGCTTAGGAAGGAAAAACAGAAGCATACGGAACCAAAACGAAGTAAGACATACCTTGAATGATCGACTACGGATGGATTTAGGGTTCAATTTGAAATCGCTTGACCTCCTTAATGAATATATTTGTGTAAACTGGGGAGATGGGGCATTAGAAGAATTTAAATGGATTTTAGAGCTGTCGGGAGAGGCTGTGGAGGCTCCATCTGGCGAACGTGGCGCCGCGTATGCATTGATGGGGACACGCGGAGCCCTCACACGAGCGAGCAGGGAGACGATCTCTCGACCGTGGATCTCTCGGTCGGACGGTTTGGGAGAACTGTCAAATCCAACAGCAGAAAAAGAAGGAATGGACGGCGTTAACTATTTGGCTGACGGCAGCTATTAGTTTAATAATTAAAATATTAATATTTAAATAAATTTATACTTAATTTAATAACTAAAGTTATATAATTAATTGCGTATAGAAAATTTCCAATAAATCATCCCTATCTAAATGAGGGGTGAGGAACGCAACGGTGTAATCAAATTTTTATTCCGATGGGTATTTATTTATTTGATTTTTTGGGGTATTTAAATATTATTAAAATATTTGACAAAAATCTAACGACTTCCAATTGCATCCAAAACATCACCCCCAACTATTTTGGGAGTGTGAATGCAATGGCGAAGTCAGATTTTTGATTTGAGGTCAAAATAAAAAGTAAATTTCTAGGGTTTTCTGAATTTTTCCAGAAATCAGGATTTGATCCATTTGATCCCTGATTTGATCTAATATTAGAGATGAGTTCTAAATAACTTGATTAAGATAGTAAAATCAAAATTAGGTCTTGGATTAGTCCTAATTGACCTAAGTAACAACTTGGGTTGTTATAGACTCCCCCACTTAAGAATGATGTCGTCCTCGACATCACTCAAGTGGAAAGATAAAGTAGATATAGAACATTGAATTGAAAGAGGATGACATTAATAAGAACCTTGGTTAAAGAGATTCACGTACTTCTGGTGCATATCAGATTCCTTTTCCCAAGTAGCTTCATTGCAAGAGTGGTTCCTCCATTGAACCTTGATCATTAGAATGAAATGATTCCTTAACAGCTTCTTATCACAATCTAAGATTTTGATTGGCTCTTCAGCATAAGTGAGATCAAGTTGGATTTCAATTATTGAAAGTTGAACAAGATGAGAGGTATCTCAAAGACATCTTCTTAATGATAAGACATGGAAATCATTATGAACAGCAATAATTTCTTCTGGAAGATCTAATTTGTATGCTGATGATCCTCTCTTAGCCAAGATCTTATAAGGACCGATATAGCGATGGCTAAGTTTTCCAGCTATGCCAAATTTATAGACTCCCTTCATAGAGCTCACTTTCAAATATGCTGAATCTCCAACCTTAAACTCCAATTGGTGATGATGAGCATCGTGGTACTTGCTCTGATGATCCTGGGCAGAGCGACTTCTTTGCTGAATTAAACGAATCTTTTTATTGGTTTCTTCTACTAATTCAGATCCGTAAAGCTACGCACTGCCTGTTTCAGACCATGCCATAGGTGTACTGTATTTTCTATCATACAGAGCTTCATATGGTGCCATATTAATACTAGCCTGATAACTATTATTATAAGCAAACTCCACTAATGGCAAATGGTCTTCTCATGATCCAGTAAAGTCAAGAATACAGAGTCTAAGTAAATCTTCGAGCACCTGGTTCACCCTTTCTGTTTGGCCATTTGTTTAGGGATGGAATGCGATACTCATGGCCAAAGTGGTTCCTAGTTCTTGATGAATAACTTGCCAAAACTTTGAGGTAAACCTGTTGTCTCTATCTGACACGATCGATTTAGGAATGCCATGAAGTTTGACAATTTCTTTGATATAGACCTTAGCGAGCTTATCAACTGAATCAGTTTGCCGAATAGGAATAAAATGTGTAGTCTTAGTTAATCGATCGACTATTACCTAAATTGTGTCTGCTTTAGATTTGGCTCTAGGTAAACCCATTATAAAATTGATTGATATATCAAACCATTTTCATTCAGGAATTTCTAACGGATGAAGAAGACCACCAGGTCTTTGATGTTCAGCTTTCATAAGGCTACATATGTGGCATTTGGCTACATATTCAGCTATACTTTTCTTCATGCCAGGCCACCAAAATGATTGTTTTAAGTCCTGATACATCTTTGTACTCTCTGGGTGAATTTGATATTAAGATCCATGACCTTTGATTAACACTTCTTGTTGTATGGATTTTGGAATCCACAAACACTTTTCTTGATAAATAGCACCTTTATGGAAGTGAATATCTATTATGCAACCATTTTCTATCGCCTGTTTAAAGTTCAAGTAATCATCATCTTTAGTCTATGTTTATGGAGTCATCTCTATGAAAGGTGGGTTCTATATTGCTCAATGAGATTATCTCACTTATCACACTTCCACATGCGGGTTTGATATTTAATTTGTTAAATTCTTCACCTACCGAACTAGTTGCAATCATGGTTGTCAGAGTAGCATGATGACTAAGAGCATCGGCTACAACATTGGATTTTCATGGATGGTATTGATGTCCAAATCATAATCACTAATTAGTTCTAACCATCTTCTTTATCTGTAGTTAAGCTCCCGTTGGATAAATATATACTTTAAACTCTGATGATCTATAAATATGGAGCATTGAACTCCATTAAATAGTGATACAAGATCTTCAGGGCGAAACTACAGCTGCTAGTTCCAAGTCATGAACCGCATAATTTCTCTCACATGGCTTCAACTGTCGAGATGTGTATGCTATAACTTTGCCTTCTTGCATAAGCACACACCTTAGACTGGTTCTAGAAGCATCTGTGTAAACTTGATAATTAATCCCCTCTTTGGGAAGAACTAGCACTGGTGTAGAGGATAAAGCATCCTTCAAGGTTTGGAATGCCTTTTCGCATTCAAAAGTTTAGATAAATGGAACATCTATCTGAGTCAACTTAGTTAATGGAGCAGCTGTTTGAGAGAATCCTTTGACAAATTTTCTATAGTTGCCAGCCAGGCCTAAGAAACTCCTTACATCTATTACTGTTTTTGGTTGAATCCACTCTTGAATAGCACAGATCTTTTGCTGATCAACCTGAATTCCTTGAGCATCTACAACATGACCTAGGAATGCTACTAACTTTAACCAAAATTCACATTTTGAAAATTTGGCATATAATTCATGCCCACACAGGGTCTCTAATACTACCCTTAAATGGTTCTCATAATCCTTTAAAGTCTTTGAGTAGATGAGTATATCGTCGATGAATACAATTACAAATTTATCTAAGAATGGCTTTAGGACTCGCTGCATTAAGTCCATAAAAATTGAAGGTGCATTTGTGAGTCCAAAAGACATCACAAGAAATTCATAGTGTCCATACAGAGTTCTAAATGCTGTCTTCTCCATGTCAGAATCCTTTACTTGAAGTTGATGATATCCCAATCTTAAATTAATCTTTGAGAACACTATCGCTCCGGATAACTGATCAAATAAATCATCGATCCTGGGAAGTGGGTATTTAATCTTAATGGTGACTTTATTTAATTCTCTGCAGTCTATACACATTTGCATAGACCCATCTTTCTTCTTAACAAACAGTACCGGAGCACCCCACAGTGACATACTTGGCTTAATGAAACCCTTGTCTAATTGTTCTTTTAATTGCTCACTAAGCTCATGAAGTTCCTTAAAATCCATTCTGTAAGGATCCTTGAAAATTGGTTGGGTACCTGGAACTAAATCGATTGCCAATTCAACTTCTCTTGATGGAGATAATCCATGTAACTCATAAGGAAAAACATCAGCAAACTCATTAACAACCTTAACCTCAAAAAATGGAATATATTCTTTACTCTCTCCTAGCATGGTAACTAGGTATGCTGAACAGCCCTTGCTTACTAATTTAACTACCATTATCATATTGATTAATGAACTTAAGGTACTAAACCTTCTTATAAAGGTTTCTGAAGTGTTTTATAATTTGAGTGTTATCATCTTTTGTTGACAGTTTATGGTTGCATTGTGGGCACTAAGCTAGTTCATACCCAAAATAATATCAAAGTTTACTATAGGTAGAACTATTTGTTTGGCTTGAAATGCCTATTTATTCAAAGGTACTTGGAGATTACAAAACTGAGTGGTATTGAGTTGAGTTCTAGATGGAAGCCCAACAGATAAAGTTCTTGCCATTTTGTAGCATGGCAAATTTAAACACTTAGTAAAATCCTCAGATATAAATGAATGTCTAGCTTTTATATCAAATAGTATATTACACGGGTGATCATTAACACATATGGTGCCTAAATTCAACGATAATTAATTGAAATTACTTAAAAGCTTGAAAAAAAAAATAATATACAATATGAAGTATATGTACCTGATATCACATTTTTGTCTTCTGTAGCTTCTACAGGAGTGAGAGTATATACTCCAGTAGGTCCTGTAGGTTTCTTGTTAAAAACTTGCTTTTGAGAAACTTTGGAGGTACTAGGTTGGTTTGAGTTTACTCCATCCTTCCTCAGAATAGGCTTTGCAGTTTGCTGAGTGGGCATGATAGTTAATGGTTGATTCTGACAGTTGATCGAAGCTGGATTCAATACCTGATTGTGCCTTGTACGATCAATGTGGGCACTGAAGAATCCGTAAATTATATCTAAATAAAAGGAAAAATTCATCTATTTAAAATATTTATGCTGCTCCTAAAATCAAAATTTTCTATCTATTTCGGGGAAATGGAATTCAAAGGGATTCTAAGGCAGTTCTGTAGGTTTTTAAAATTACTAAAGGAAAACAGATGTAGCGCACTGCAGCGTGCGACCACACACCGCAACAGGTAGCAGCGGAAATATCTGGACTTTATGAAAATTAATTGAATAGTGTTTTTCACAGAATTCACCGCTACAGCGCGCGGACGCGTGCTGCACTGGTTTATCGCGAAAATATTTATGATTATTAAATGGGGGCTCAACTAATTGAATAGTGTTTTTTGCAGAATTCACCGCTAAAGCGCGCGATCGTGCGCTGCAGCGGTTTACTGCGGAAATATTTATGATTATTAAAAGGGGACTCAACTAATTGAATAGTGTTTTTGCGGAATTCACCGCTACAGCGCGCGGTCGCGCGCTACAGCGGTTTAGCGCGAGAATACTTGACTTTATAAATCGGGCCGCCCAACTAATGGAACAGTGTTTTTTGCGAAATTCAACGCTATAGCACACGGTCGCACGCTGCAGCGGTTTATCGCGGAGGGCTTGGCTATATAAATCGGGCCGCCCAACTAATTGAACGGTGTTTTTCGCGGAATTGATCGCTACAGCGCGCGGTCGCGCTCTGCACCGGTCTGCCGCGAAAATATTTCTCTCTATAAAATCTGGAAAAAGAACTAATTTAACAGCATTTTTCACGGAATTCCCGCTCCAACGCGCGGTCGCGCGCTGCAGCGGTCTACTGCGGAGGACTTGGCTAAATTGCTAGGGACCAGGGTATGCTAAAGCACGCCGCAGCCCGCTCAGCGCGCTGCAGCGACTCGCCGAAATTTTTTCCAGACAATGCATTTAATGCGGCTGGAGACATGACCTTTATCCTGAATATTCTCTCCAGCCATCATTTCCTGTAGTAGCCATTTTTTGTAAAAAGGGGAAGCTTTGAGGTGATGTTGTGGCTAAAGAAATGAGATTATTGTCACCTCACCCTAAATTAAAAATTAGTGCAATGATGAATTCAGTATTTTTTATGGAAATTCTGGTTGCTTATGGAGAAGAGGAGCATGCAGCCCCCCCCTTCTATAAATACCCCTCCTCTTGACTAGAGGAGGGTTCACAATTTTAGCAAAAATTCCCTAAGTAAGGAGGAGAGCCAAAGGAAGAGAGAGCTCCCTAAGGGTGGCAAGGCAAGCTTTTGCAAAGGGAGAAGAGGAAGAAGGCAGCACTAGGAACCTAAGGAGAGGATAATTAGAAGGAGAAGAAGAATTCTGAAGAACTTCTACAGAGCGTTCCTAGTATCTTCTAAACTCAATCTTGTATTTTCTTTTTAGTGACCATGAAAGGGTCTTTATCTATGTATATTCCTTTCTTATTTTCTTGTGTAACGAGTAGCTAACCTCCCCTTGGGGAGGGTTAGGATGAAGTCCCATGATGCATGATGTAATATTGTTGTATGAATATTTTCCCTCAAGCATAATGTATTTGTGATTTTAATGCCTTACTAAGAAATTTTCATCTAAATTAGTCTTGATGTGTTTATGAGGAAAGAACTAAAAAAATCCAAGATCTAATTGTCTTGTGCTCCTTAGCTCACCTTAGGTTGGATGCTAGATTTTGAGTGCATGGAAGATTAGAACCATGTGAGAAAGTTCTTGAGCTCAATGCACCTCAACCTAAGCTCAATCTAAGAGTTGATGCAAGTGATGCTAAGACCCACTAAATGAGCTCCTTAGCTCCACATAATTGAGATTGAGTAATAAAGTGTTGAGTGCTCATGAACTAAGTGACATAGTCGTTGAGCCCAACATGTGATTCTCTCATCTCAGCCATGTGAGATGCGAAGTGATGCTCGTAGTGGAAAATCATTACTTATGAGATCCTAAGATTTAAGAAAATTTAACTTCTTCTTAAATAAGGAGAAAGTGAATTAACTTTAAATCTCAAGAATCTTACAAGAATCTTTGTGCTAAAGTAGAACCAAATGTGAGTTCATTTTGTGCACGAGATTTGAACTTGTAAGCCTTTGAACTAGACTAATGGACAACAATGTGCACTTGATTTCAATTGAACTAAATGATAAAGCTTGAGAAATAAATCTACATAAGTATTATATTATTTCACATGGGATGGCCTAACTCTCCTTTTTCTTTAAATCTTGATATTTACTTAGTGAATATTCGTGCTAATTTTAGACCGACCAACCAATACATACTATAGCTTAAAGAAGAGTGAGAATAGATATACTTTAGTGCCAAATCAACCAATTCTCTGTGGTTCGATAAATTCCCGGAAAGCCACACATTGCACTTATTACTTCAGACCACGTACACTTGCGTGCAAGCGCAGAAGTATATTTACAGTCTGTCAAATTTTTGGCGCCGTTGTCGGGGAATTGGTTTTTGATTTAAACTAAAGATAATCTATAAGTAGCTAGCGATTTAAGCATTTGATTTTTTTTATATTAGTAGTTTTACATTTTCTATTATAATTATCATTGAAGATCCAAATTCACATATTTCAACCTTCCTCGAAATATGTGATACCTTCAAGTTTAACGGTGTCTCCGACGCGCAGTTAAATTAAGGCTATTTCCTTTTTCTCTGAGAGATAGAGCCAAGAGTTGGCTCAGCTCTTTACCGAGCAATTCTATCCATACTTGGGATGATTTGGCTAAGAAATTCTTAGCCAAATACTTCCCTCCGGCTAAAACTGCACGGTTGAGAATTGAGATCACCAACTTCAAATGGAAGGTGAGACGCTCTATGATGGGTGGGAATGCTTTAAGGAGTACCTTAGACATTGCCCGCATCATGGGTTCCCTCTCTGGATACAAGTGCAAACCTTTTACAATGGTTTGAACGCTCCAATGAGGACACTCATTGATGCAGCCACCGAGGGATCCATTTGTGGAAAACCCCAAGAGGAAGCCTATGACCTTTTGGAAGAAATGATAAACAACGCTTACCAATGGCCACTTCTAAGGAATGATTCCAAGGATAAAAAGAGTGTAGTTTACTAGGAAACTCACAGAAAATCCTAAAACTGCAAAATCAAATTTCCAAACTTAATAAGAAGCTAGAATGTGGTTATATAAGCCCTTTATAGGAGAATGATGGGGAATTGAGAGATGTTAATATAATCATGAATCATGGAAGGAATGGAGAAAGATTCAAAAACTCTCTAAAAGAATTTAGAAACTCCACTGTTGAATTCATGAATAAAACTGACGCCACACTAAACAGGCATGAGCACACTCTCCTCAGACAAGAGGAGACGGTTAAAAGAATTGAACAAAAATTGAAAGATATAATAAAGCAGCTAGAACAACCTTCACTAGTCAGGGTGATCAGGGAATATGAAAATGAATTAGGTAATGCAATCACCTTAAGAAGTGGAAGGGTTGCTCATGAGATCGTGAGAAAAGTGAATAGCGAAGATATCGCTAAATCTAGAGAGAAAAAAGAGGAAGAAGAAACAATAAGGACAGAAGAGATTGTGGCAAGGGATGCCGCAAGGGATGAACATAGAGATGCACCTAAGGAAACCCCTCATATACCTTATCCTCAGCGTGTGGTTAAGGAGAAACTCGATGTCCAATATCAAAAATTTCTTGAGACTCTTAAAACTCTTCACATCAATATCCCATTCATTGAAGCCCTCAAACAAATGCCTAGTTATGCTAAGTTTATGAAAGACAGCTTATCCAAGAGAAGGAAGATTGATGAAAAGGAGACTGTGGCATTAATTGAGGAATGCAGTGCAATCCTTCAAAGAAAAATTCCCACTAAAAAGAAGGATCATGGGAGTTTCACTATCCCATGCACGATTGGATGCTAATCATTTCAAAAAGCCCTTTGTGATCTTGGCGCTTCTATTAATTTGATGCCTTTCTACATATTCAAGAAACTAGAAATTGATCAGTTAAAACCTACCTCTGTTCTACTCCAATTTGCCGATAGATCTGTAAAATCTTCTTTAGGAATTGTGAAAAATATACTTGTAAAGGTTGACAAGTTTATCTTCCCAGCAGACTTCATAATCTTGGACATGGAATATGAAAATCAAGAGATTTCTATTATTTTAGGTAGACCTTTCTTGGCCACAGGACGAACCTTAATTGATGTAGACAAAGGGGAATTGAGGTTGCGTTATGGAGAGGAAGAGATTAAATTCCATGTAAATGATTCTATGAAACACCCTTCTAAGTTAAATGAGGATTGTTGGGAGATCAATTTATTAGAAGAAGCTGGGTCAATGGAAGATGTGGGAGAAGAGGGAATGATGGGAAGTGAGGAATACGAAGTTCCCACTGAAACAAAAGTTATTGAAGAATTAATTGAGGAAGGGAAGATGATTCAACCTTAGATAATTTTCCCTCCTAAAATTGAATTAAAACCTCTTCCCTCACATTTAAAATACATATACATAGGAGAAGATAAATCACTTCCTGTAATAATCACTACTTTGTTAACTAAACATCAAGAGAATCTTTTATGTAATGTTTTAAAAGATCATAAGAGTGCAATGGGGTGGAGTATTGCAGATTTGAAAGGGGTTAGCCCAACTCTGTGTATGCATCATATCCTATTGGAGGATAACTCTAAGCCTTCAATTGAACCTTAGTGGTGATTAAACCCTAACATCAAAGAAGTAATTCATAAGGAAATCATCAAACTCTTAGATGCTGGGATCATTTTACCCATTTCTGACAGCCCTTGGGTGAGCCCTATACATATGGTTCCCAAAAAGAGTGGGATGACCGTTATTCTCAATAGCAACAATAAGCTAATCCCCACTAGGACGTAATTGGTTGGCGAGTTTGCATCGATTATAGGAGATTAAATAAAGCAACTCGAAAAGACCATTATCCCCTTCCCTTCATTGACCAAATGCTTGATAGATTAGTAGGAAATCCTTATTTCTGTTTTCTTGATGGTTATTCTGGATACAATCAAATCCTGATTACACCCAAAGACCAAGAGAAAACAACATTTACCTGTCCCTTTGGAACCTTCGCCTTTAAGATAATGCCTTTCGATTTGTGTAATGCTCCAGCTACTTTTCAACGCTGCATGAAGGATATTTTCTCTGACATGATAGGAGAGTTCTAAGAAATTTTTATGGATGATTTTTCTGTGGTTAGGACCTCTTTTGATCATTGCCTAATTAATCTGGGAAAGGTGTTAAGAAGATGTGAAGAGTCAAACTTGATCTTGAATTGGAAAAAGTATCATTTTATGGTTGAAGAGACTATCGTTCTTGGTCATTTAATTTCTAGGAGGGGGATAGAGGTCGATAAAGCAAAGATTGAAGTAATTGAAAAACTTCCTCCTCCCATCAACGTTAAAGGAATTAGAAGCTTCCTCGGGCATGCTGGTTTTTATCGCAGATTTATTATGGATTTTTCAAACATAAGTATGCCACTTTGTAGATTTCTTGGAAAGGATGTTGAGTTCAATTTTGATAACAATTGTCTGAAAGGATTCAGTACACTAAAAACTGCCTTGATCTCTGCTCCAATAATTTCTGCTCCAATATGGGATTCACCCTTTAAAATTATGTTTGATGCGAGTGACCTTGTTGTAGGCGCTGTTCTAGGGCAACGAAGAGAGCGAACCTTCTATTCAATTTACTATGCTAGTAAACTGCTTGACGATGCTCAAAGAAATTACGCCACCACGGAAAAGGAGCTTTTAGCCGTCATTTTTGCTTTTACTAAATTTAGGTCGTATCTCATCGGGTCTAAGACTATCATTTATACAGATCATGCCGCCATTAAGTATCTCCTCCAAAAGAAAGAGGCAAAATCACGTTTGATATGATGGGTGTTGCTCTTATAAGAATTTGATCTCGAATCAGGGATAAGAAGGGGAGTGAAAATGTGCTTGCTGACCATTTATCCAGATTAACCCACATTGATCATGAAAAGTCGATAGATATTAGTGAATCCTTTCCCGATGAGAAGCTCTATGGGATAGCTACAAATGATTCTCCCTGGTTCGCTGGTATTGCAAACTACCTTGTAGGAGGAATCATACCAAAAGATATGAGTTTCCAACAAAAAAAGAATTTTTTTGTGGATATAAAAAATTATTTTTTATATGATCCCTTTCTATATAAATGTTGCAATGATCAACTCCTAAGGAGATGTGTTCCTGACTCTGACACCAGGAATATTCTCTTCCACTGCCACACACCTCCTTATGGAGGACACCATGGAATTGAGCGAACGGCTGCGATGGTGCTTCAATCTGGATTCGTTTGGCCCCATCTATTCAAGGATGCTGCTAATTTTGTCAAAAGTTGTGACAAGTGCCAAAGAACCAGGAATTTAACAAAAATGGACGAGCTTCCTTTAAATGGGATTTTTGAAGTTGAACTATTCGATGTTTGGGGAGTTGACTTCATGGGACCCTTCCCCTCACCCCAGGCCAATCTGTATATCCTTATGGCAGTTGAATATGTTTCAAAATGGGTTAAAGCTATGGCATGTGTCAATAATGATGCTAAAACTGTGATCAAATTTCTCAAGGAACACATGCTAGCTAGATTTGGAACACCCAAATTCTTGATCAGTGATGGGGGGAAACACTTCTGCAATAGGCAGTTAGAGAATATATTAAAAAGCTATGGGGTAAGACACAAGGTGGGTACCCCCTACCACCCTCAAACCAGCGGGCAAGTTGAAGTCTCCAATAGAGAACTTAAACAAATTTTGGAAAAAACTGTAAACCAAAATAGAATGGACTGGACTTCAAAACTCCAAGATGTCCTTTGGGCTTATAGAACTGCCTTCAAGACCCCTCTAGGAATGTCCCCGAATAAGCTCGTTTATGGAAAAGCATGTCACGTTCCGGTGGAACTTGAACACCGTGCCTTTTGGGCAATAAAGAAATTAAATTTTGACTACCAAAAGGCAGGGGCGCAGCGACTGCTGCAACTAAATGAACTTGATGAATTTAGGTTAAACGCCTATGAGAATGCCAAGTTGTATAAAGAAAAAACAAAAAAATGGCATGATAAGCTAATTAAACCTAAGCACCTCCAACCAAGAATGAAGGTATTGCTTTTTAACTCTAGATTAAGACTTTTTCCTAGAAAACTAAAATCACGTTGGACAGGACCATTCACCATCACTAAAGTTTTTCTTCATGGAGCTGTCGAAGTTGCCTTAAATAATAGCGCTTTCAAGGTGAATGGAAATCGTCTGAAGTTATACTTGAAGGAAGGTTCTCTCAAGAGAAGGGAGGGTGGACCCTTCAAGACCTCCCTAATGAAGGAATCACATAAGCTCTTTCCTGTGTCAAGATGAGACATTAAAACCAGCGCTTATTGGGAGGCAACCTAACAACTAACTAGGTTGTATTTGTTCTTTTTCACTTTTTCTTTTCATCTTTATTATAGTTTGTTTTATTTTGAGATTGCAATTTATAAATTTTCATATTTCAGCATTTATTGAGTTATTCTTAAGTGACATTTTTTATGAATTTTTCAAAAGAAATGAAAATTACAAAAATGCAAAAATCAAATGAGATATAAGTAAAAGAATGCTTAGCAAAAAAAAATGATTAAATGAATTATAAGCTACCAAATGTGAGATTGAGGAATGAATGGAGGAAAATCTAAATCTTCAAAAAAAAAAAAAAATAAATAAATGCTTGAGCTAAGTGTGGGGGAAGGCATAGGATTTAAACTAAAAAAATATGGCATGGAATCTAAATGGAGTGTGCTAGGCTCCCGTAGGACTTCATGATCACAAAGATATTATGGATGAAGAAAAATGTCTCTCCCTAAAGATGAAAAGAATAAAATATTTATGGAAAAAGGGATGATGAAAAATATCTCTCCCAAGTGAACAAAATAAGAAAGGATGAGAAAAATATCTCTCCTTTCAAATCTTTTCATCTTGTGATTTATAAGAAAGAGCACATATGACACAATTCTAAGAATCTCTAAACCATGTCTTTAGTCTAAAAATCCAAAATGTATGGAACCCACCACCTATTATCAAGCATTAAAAAATTCAAACATTTGAAGATTTAGTGACTTAACCACCTTAGTGACTTAATTGAAAACATTAAGATTGCTATATTGTTCATTTCATTTTTTCTTGCCATGCACATATTTTCACTTTTACTTATTTCATTTACATCATTGTGACTTTCATCCATTCAAATACAAAAAAAAATTATCATTTTGAGCTTACTCGAGGACGAGCAAGAACTTTAAGTGTGGGGTGTGATGAATTTATAAATTATATCTAAATAAAGGAGAAAATTCATCTATTTAAGATCTTTATGCTGCTCCTAAAATTAATTTTTTTATCTTTTTCAGGAAAATGGAATTCAAAGGAATTCTAAGGCATTTTTGCAGGTTTTTAAAATTACTAAAGGAAAACCGCTGCAGCGCGCTGCGCGTGCGACCGCGCGCCGCAGCGGGTTGCTGCGAAAATATCTGGATTTTATGAAAATTAATTGAATAGTTTTTTTCGTAGAATTCACCGCTACAGCGCGCGGTCGGCGCTGCAGCGATTTATCGCGGAAATATTTATGATTATTAAATGGGGGCTCAACTAATTAAATAGTGTTTTTTGCGAAATTCATTGCTACAGCGCGCAGTCGCGCGCTGCAGCGGTTTACCGCGGAAATATTTATGATTATTAAAAGGGGGCTCAACTAATTGAATAGTGTTTTTGCAGAATTCACCGCTACAGCGCGCGGTCGCGCGCTGCAGCGGTTTACCGCGAAAATACTTGACTTTATAAATCGGGCCGCCCAACTAATTGAACAATGTTTTTCGTGAAATTCACCGCTACAGCGTGCGGTCGTGTGCTGCAGCGGTTTATTGTGGAGGACTTGGCTATATAAATCGGGCCGCCCAACTAATTTAACAGTGTTTTTCGCGGAATTGACCGCTACAGCGCGTGGTCGCGCGCTGCAGCGGTCTGCCGCGAAAATATTTCTCACTATAAAATCTGTAAAAAGAACTAATTGAACAGTATTTTTTGCGAAATTTCCCGCTACAGCGCGCGATCGTGCGCTGCAGTGGTCTACAGTGGAGAACTTGGCTAAATTGCAAGGGACCAGGGTATGCTAAAGCACGCCGCAGAGCGCGCTGCCGCGGCCCGCCAAAATTTTTTCCAGACAATGCATTTAATGCGGCCGGAGACATGACCTTTATCCTGAATATTGTCTCCAGCCATCATTTCCTGTAGCAGCCATTTTTTGTAAAAAGGGGAAGCTTTGAGGTGATGTTGTGGCTAAAGAAATGAGATTATTGTCACCTCATCCTAAATTAAAAATTAGTGCAATGATGAATTCAATATTTTTTATGGAAATTCTAGTTGCTTATGGAGAAGAGGAGCATGCAGCCCCCCCTTATATAAATACCCCTCCTCTTGACTAGAGGAGGGTTCACAATTTTAGCAAAAATTCCCTAAGTAAGGAGGAGAGTCAAAGGAAGAGAGAGCTCCCCAAGGGTGGCAAGACAAGCTTTTGCAAAGGGAGAAGAGGAAGAAGGCAACACTAGCAACCTAAGGAGAGGATTATTAGAAGGAGAAGAAGAATTTCGGAGAACTTCTACGGGGCATTCCTAGTATCTTCTAAACTCAATCTTGTATTTTCTTTTTAGTGACCATGAAAGGGTATTTATCTATGTATGTGTATTCCTTATTTTCTTGTGTAATGAGTAGCTAAACTCCCATTGGAAAGAGTTGGGATGAAGTCCCATGATGCATGATGTAATATTGTTGTGTGAATATTTTTCCTCAAGCATAATGTATTCGTGATTTTAATACTTTACTAAGAAATTTTCATCTAAATTAGTCTTGATGTGTTTATGAGGAAAGAACTAAAAAATACAAGATCTAATTATCTTGTGCTCCTTAGCTCACCTTAGGTTGGATGCTAGATTTTGAGTGCATGGAAGCATAGAACCATGTGAGAAGGTTCTTGGGCTCAATGCACCTCAATCTAAGCTCAATCTAAGAGTTGATGCAAGTGACGCTAAGACCCACTAAATGAGCTCCTTAGCTCCACATAATTGAGATTGAGTAATAAAGTGTTGAGTGCTCAGGAACTAAGTGACATAGTCGTTGAGCCCAACATGTGATTCTCTCATCTCAGCCATGTGAGATGCGAAGTGATGCTCGTAGTGGAAAATCAATACTTGTGAGATCCTAAGATTTAAGAAAATTTAACTTCTTCTTAAATAAGGAGAAAGTGAATTAACTTTAAATCTCAAGAATCTTACAAGAATCTTTGTGCTAAAGTAGAACCGAATGTGAGTTCAGTTTGTGCACGAGATTTGAACTTGTAAGCCTTTGAGCTAGAATAAAGGACAATAATATGCACCTTATTTCAATTGAACTAAATGATAAAGCTTGAGAAACAAATCTACACAGGTATTATATTATTTCATGTGGGATGGGCCCAACTCTCCTCTTTCTTTAAATCTTGATATTTACTTAGTGAATATTCGTGCTAATTTTAGAGCAACCAACCAATACATACTATAACTTAAATATTAGTGAGAATAGATATACTTTAGTGCCAAATCAACCATTTCTCAGTGGTTCGATAAATTCCCGGAAAGTCACACTTTCCACTTATTACTTCAGACCACGTACACTTGCGTGCAAGCACAGACGTGTATTTACAGTCTGTCTAGCACCATTAATAGTTACATCAAATCTACAATGTTGGTAGAAATGCCCATTCCTACCACTTGTCTAGCAACATTGCTGGTTGTGATAACACTTCCCAAATGAATGTATTCTTGTGTTCCCATTGTAAATATTTGATCGTGGAACTTCACCTTCAATTTGGTAGACTTTCACAGAGGGAAGCCTAATCCTCCTAGGATCACTGTTTCTTTATGATAATGTACTAAAGGTTCTCTTGCTCTCTTTCTGGGATTGGTGTCGATCAATCACTCGGACTGTCTTGATCAGTTCCATGAAGTTAGATAGTCTTAGAGGTATAATATGATCTTTTATTGACTCTCGCAGCCCATTTAGAAATCAGTGGCATTGAGCTCCTTCAGTTTGCACCATATCTGGTGCAAACCTGGACAATCGCCTGAACTCCGCTTCATATTCAGATAAGGTTCGATTTCCTTGCTTAAGATTAAGAAATATATCCCCTAAATTGTTCTGAACAGAGAGAGGGATATATTCTACTGTGAATACTTCCACAAAGTCTTTCTAAGGAATTTCTTCATTATGATATCTAGAGAATAACATTTTACAAATATTATCCCACCAGTATTCAGCCTCTTCTTGGAACATATGGGTAGTTATTCGGATGGTTTCAGAATCAGGATAGTTTAGGCTGGTAAGATTCTTCTCAACTATTTTAAGCCAATTAACCGTATCAATAACAAACATTATTCCATTGAATACCAGAGTCCTCAGTCTAATGAAACTATGAAGAAGTTCATTAGTATTTTGCTGATATTATTGGGGATGATAGTAAGGTATAGGGTTAACCGATGCATGAGAGGGATTATTTTGCATAGCTATTAATCTCTCTATTTTCTCAGACTGCTTAGCATTTGTATCTACTAGGGTTTTAACTGTCTCTAGCAATGTACTAATCTCAGATGAACGACTGCTTGATGCAGCAAGAGTGGATGAAGATTGACCAGCATTTATTCTTACACCTGAATTTGTATAACAAACATTCTTTTAGGAGAACAGGACAATATGTTATCTTATTCAAGTATTTCAACATGCAACCTACAATTTTAAGAAAGAGCTTTATAACATATTCATTTTGTTCTTAGAGTTCCTAATGTATGAGTTTGGGTATCTTTGTATTTTCTACTCTAAGTATGTTATTCTTGCTATTTTGAATATTGGATGATGGAAATATGGATATTATTGAGTATTAATAAAATAAAATGTCTCTCTTCCTCACAATGCAAAAGTATAAATAACTAGAAATTATAATCTAATGATCTTCAGCAACTTGGACCTCCTCCTGGATCTACTCCTCTGAAGGTTCTACTTTCTCAAACAGCTCAGAATCTATCATTATCAGTTTCATAATGATAGGGCCCCAGCCAACAAAAGAAAAATCTAGTTAGACAAAATGTCTAAGTACATTTTAGGATAATCATTTTTATGTTTTTAATGATATCACAAAACTAATCTAAGCATAAAAATAGCGGTAAAGCAACAAAGAAAGGAAGGCAAGTTATAATAATAAATTATAACTTAAACGAAGTGTGAGGTAAGCACATACTTCAACTCAAGCTAAATTAAAAGGTAAGTAAAGTGCAAATGAACATTTACTAAGTATAAGGAAATGTCCTAAATAATATGACCAAACTAAGCATGCCAATTTACAATATAAGGTAAAGGTACTATACTGGAAAGGAAACATCTAGCATCCTAACTTGCTTTTAATAAAGTAAAGTAACTAAAATAAAGAAGATTTAAAATAAATGATGTAATATAAAAGAACTGAAATGACTGAAAGTCTAAAAGAAAGTGTACTGAACTGTAAGGTAAAAGTAAGTCAGAACTGTAAAGTAACTAAAAAATAACTATAAAGTAATTGTAAAGTAATTGTAAAGTAAAAGTATGAAGTAAAGTGTGGAGATACTATTACTTAGTCCTGCCAAAAAGTAAAGTCCATCTGATCATCTAGGAAAGTATCCCAGATTAAAGTATGCCGCACTAGGAAAGTTTCCTTGACAAAAGAAGTAACACGCGCTCAGAAAGTGTCCTAGGCAAAAGTAACACGCACTAGGAAAGTGTCCTAGGCAAAAGTAATATGCACTAGGAAAGTGTCCTCGGCAAAAGCTGTCTTAAAAGTAATGTTATACTAAATGGCAAACTAAGTCAAACATAACCCACAAAGTGTATTAAAGTTCATTTCATAATGTTTTATCCTTAAGATATGAGATGCAATATGAATGTATTCAAAGCTTAATATAGAATATTCATCAAATATTCCATGTTCAATATAATGTGTCCAAATGTAAAATGAGGCTCAAAATAAGGAAAGCATAGAATTTCAAATTCAAGGTAATAAATATCACTACTTAAACTTTATGATATCACTTATTTTCTAATTTAATTGTTCTAACTACTCTAAGTTATATAAGATTCAGAATCATCAATTCTTACTCTGTCTGTAACTTAGAATCACGATCCTACGAGTTGAATATAATTAGGACTGGCTAAGTCTTAATTATAACTAAATCAATATCGTCTATATGATTAAATAAGTAAATCAACTATCCTAATTTGTTGTTTTATATAATCCCAAACCAAATCTTGATAAGCCAAATCAAGATTGAAAGAATTAAGAATTAAACTCCAAATAATGGGGTTCAATTATTAATCACAGGGTTATCCAAAGGACTAGGGTTTAAACCCATCTCATTGATTAAATGTTAAGGTAAATCCTATTGAATTAAGTCAAACTTAATAGGATATATCTCTAATCCTAATTCTAAAATTAAAAGATCAAATAATCATTTAATAAACTATAAAAATCTATAATTTATTAAAACCAAAGTTTCAACTAATGAGTAACCCACTTTACTCATTAGATGAATTCTAACATAAGCTCTATCCTTACTCCTAAAAATGAAAGCTCTTAAGTACCTAGAGTAGAACTTAGACACATATCCTAACTAATTAATATAAGACCTATGAGTGAGCTAAGAAGTTCAAAGGAAAGGAAGAGAACTCACATATTTACTTAGATTTTTACTTAAGACTAAAACTGGGATTTTCCTTGAAGCTTTGATTTAAGACTTAAAATGATCTAAAATAAAGTCTAAATTATATTAATTAATGGTTATAATGTTCAAATAATAATTCTAATGTTGAAAAATGTTTAACCCTAAATTTAGGCAAAATGACCATTTTGCCCCTATATTAAGGGTATAAAATTCAACTTTATGAATTAAGGCACAATTCTAGAATTTATTGAAGTGTAGTGATTTCTTACTATCTAATATGAGTTTATATAATAAGTACATAATTTTTTTGTTAAGGATTAAGCCTTATAAGGTCAATTTAAGGAATTTGACCTATAAGGGCAAATTAGTAATTTATCCTAATAAAATCTAAATTTCTGTTAGTTTACTAAAGATTATGCCCTAAGATTTCCATAGAACCTAAAATCATCAAATTATGATATGTATTGGCTAAGTTATAGCCAATACAAATTCTCAGGTTAAAATGGTAAATTAAGGGTTCTTAATTAAGGGTCAAAAATCAGTAAAATCAAAAGCTATGATTTACAAATGATCCACTGATTATAATAACTAGTAGTAGGCTCAATTTGAATTATAATTGGCTAAGTTATGGCCTAATTAGGGCTTAGGGTGATTAGTGAAGTTAATCACAAAATCCCTAAGCTAACCATACCACTAGGTTTTAATCTACTCTAGAAGTTCTTTGAAACTTGAATTATTCAATTTGGGTCATTAAATTTGCTAATATTTACTAATCAAGTTTTAGGGTGATTAGGGTTGATTAAGAAATCTAACTGTTGGATCCTAAATATTTTTGTAATTTAATATTAATTAGGTTTTTCTGATCAAAATGGATATATAGAGCACCAAAATTGGAGTTTAATTGACCAACTTATGGTTAATTAAAGTTCTAGGATTAATTGACCTAATTAGGGTTAGGTCCTTAATGTGATTAGTCCAAATCTAATCCAAACTGCAAAATGAACACTACTAGATTAATCCTTAGGGTTTGTTGATTACTTTGAAACCCATATTTGATATGTTTGGATTAGAGGATACAAAGTTATGGCTAATTGAATGAAATGACAATTTTGGTAATTAATTAAATACCTAAAGTATTACTAAGTGAACTATTGATCCTACAATAAAATAAATAGTATCATTAAATTTCTTATATTTTTTTGAGTCATTTGATATATTTAATTGTATGATTTAGACTCATATTTATCAAGATATTAAGGTTTAAAGTTTATATATTTCTATTTTAATTAAATGCATCTATTTAATTCATTTAATATTAATTTGTAAATTAATTCTCTGTTTAATATATTTGTCTAAGGTAATTAATATATTATTATTTGTTATTAATTAATTATATTCATTTTTCTATTTATGAATATATACATATATATAAGTATATATACATATGTATACACATATATTTAAGTAGCTTAGTATTATAAGAATTATATTAATTATTATAATTCCTGTTTTTATTTTCTTTTATGTTTCTGATCTTATGAATACATAACTATGTATATATATATATATGTATAATAATATACATACATATAATATATACTTTACAGATTTTAATTTTATGTTATAAGTATAGTATCATATATATATGATGTAAATAACTTTTATTATCTGCAGGTGGGACCCACAGCTGACAATTCACGTGGCACCTGCCTATTCGGCGGTGCGAGGCTTGCGCCCCATATGCGACAGTCAAATGACTACGGGGCCCGCAGTCAAACCACCGCGCGAGTATACGCCCCCGGGGGACCCCATAGCCTACGCGGCGTATCCAGACGCGTGACAGCGCATTGCTGAGGGCCTGTGGCTCATAGCCCAGACCGGTAGCACGTAAACTAGACCGGTCATGTGAAATGCGGACCGATCGACCCGGTCTGCGAAGGGTCGGGAGACGCTTCGCCATCCGCACACTTCACGCGATTAGGGTTAGCGACAGAGGCATTTAGGATAGCTTAAGAGCTTCGATCTTGAATGTTAATCAATCAATAATTGTTTATGATGGAAAAACAGAAGCATACGAAACCAAAACGAAGTAAGACATACCTTGATTGATCAACCACGAACGGATTTAGGGTTCGATTCGAAATCGTTTGACCTCCTTAATGAATCTATTCATGTAAATCGAGGAAATGGGGCATTAGAAGAATTTAAATGGATTTTAGAGCGGTCGGGAGAGGCTGTGGAGGCTCCATCTGGGGAACATGGCGCTGCAAACACGCCGCTGGGGACACGCAGAGCCCCAACGTGAGCGAACGGGAGACGGTCTCGCGATCGTCGATCTCTCGATCTGACGGTTCGGGAGAACCGTAAGATCCAATAGCATAAAAAGAAGGAATGGACGGCGTTAATTATTTGGCTGACGACAGCCATTAGTTTAATAATTAAAATATTAATATTTAAATAAATTTGTACTTATTTTAATAATTAAAGTTATATAATTAATTGCATACAGAAAATTTCTAATAAATTATCCCTAGCTAAATGAGGGGTGAGGAACGCAACGACGTGATCAATTTTTGTTTCGATGCGTATTTATTTATTTGATTTTTCGGGATATTTAAATATTATTAAAATATTTGATGAAAATCCAACAACTTCCAATTGCATCTAAAACATCACCCCTAACTATTTTGGGGGTGGTGAACGCAATGACAAAGTTAGATTTTTAATTTGAGATCAAAATAAAAAGTAAATTTCTAAGGTTTTCTAGATTTTTTCAAAAATCAGGATTTGATTCATTTGATCCCTGATTTGATCTAGATCTTAGAGATGAGTTCTAAATGACTTGATTAAGATAGTATAATCAAAATTAGGTCTTGGATTAGTCCTAATTGACCTAAGTAACAACTTAGGTTGTTACAATCCCTAAATAATTTTGGCTAGTAAAAACCAGATGGCAGCACCTTTGTCGCTGTGCGATCTATCCCATGATGCCCTCCATAAGGGGATGCATGGCAACGATATAGGATGTTGTTTGCTTCAGACTCAGGCACACATCTCCTTAGGAGTTGATCTGCACATCATTTATATTGGAAGGGGTCGTACCAAAAGTTCTATTTAATGTCAACAAATTTTTTTTTCTTTGTTGGGAGTTAAACTCTTTTGGGATCACATTTCCTGCAAGATAGTTAGCATAATCAGCAAACCAAGGAGGTTTACTTGCTACAATCGTATAAAGCTGCTCATCGAGAAAAGTCTCACTTATTTCTTCACCTTCTTTATGAGTTATATGGGTCAATCTTGAGAGGTGATCAACCACCACATTATCACATCCCTTTTTGTCACGAATCTCTAAATCAAAATTCTTGTACAAGCAAAGCCCAACATATGAGACGTGGCTTTGCTTCTTCTTTTGAAGTAGATATTTGATTGCAGATAATTAATTGTTTTTGATTGCTAATAGTTCTTTTTCTGTGGTGCCGTAGTTCTAATTAAGCTTCGTCCATTAATTTACTCGCATAATAAATGGATTAGAAAGTTATCTCCTTTTGCTGTCCTAAGACTGCTCCCATAGCAGGATCACTAGCATCACACATTATTTCGAAAGGAAGATCCCAGCTAGGTGTAGAAACTATAAGGGCTGAGATTAGAGAAGATTTTATTACATTGAATCCCTTTATGCAGTTTCATAAAACTCATAATCTACATACTTTTTTAGAAGCATGCACAGCGGTAAGCTAATTTTTGAGAAATCCTTGATGAACCTTCTATAGAACCCCGCAGGACCAAGAAAACTTCTAACTCTCTTCACATTGGTAGGTGGTGGCAACTTTTCAAACTCCTCAATCTTAGCTTTGTCTACCTCAATTCCTTTTCTAGATATAAGGTGACCCAATATAATCCCCTCTTCTACCATAAAATGACATTTTTCCCAATTTAGGATAATGTTATTTTTTGCATTTTTTAGAACCTTACCTAGATTTGCCCACTACTGAAAAATCATCCATAAAGATTTCTAAAAATTCTCCTATCATATCTGAAAAGATGGCCATCATACACCTTTGAAAAGTCACAGGGGCATTGCATAACCCAAAGGGCATCCTTCTAAATGCAAATTTTCCATATGGGCAAGAAATTGCTGTTTTCTCTTGGTCTTCCGGGGCTATCAAAATTTGATTGTTACCCGAATAAGCATCGAGAAAATAGAAGTATGGGTTTTTTGCCAATCTATTAAGCATCTGATCAATGAATGGGAGAGGATAGTGATCCTTCTAGGTTACTTTGTTTAGTCTCCTATAGTCTATACAGACTCTCACCCCATCACTTTCTTAGTTGGAATCAATTCATTATTTTTGATAAGGATCACAGTTATCCCACTCTACTTAGGAACCACATGAGTTGGGCTTATCAATGGCTGTCAAAAATTAGAAAAATAATCCTATCATCAAGGAGTTTAATAATTTCCTTATGCACCACTTCCTTTATGTTTGGGTTTAATCTCCTTTGAGGTTCTATGGATGGTTTAGAATTATTTTCCAACAGGATGCAGTGCATGCACACAGTGGGGCTAATCCCTTTTAAATTAGCAATGCTCCATCCAATCGCCCTCTTATGTTCTCTCAACAGCTCACATAATTTAATCTTCTAGGTTTGGCATAATAAAGTAGAAATGATTACATGTAGTGATGTTCTCTCCCTTAGATAAACATACTTTAGGTGATTAGGCAAAGGTTTTAGTTCCAATTCTGGAGGTTCATCAATAGATAACTGTATTTTCTTCTTTTCTTATATTAATTCATCAACCTTGTTTTCTACCTCATAATCTACAGTTCCTTCTCCTTCCTCTAAATCGGATTCCCCAACATCTCTTGAAATTAGCTACTCCTCCATCACATTCACTTTCCAACATTCTTCATTTTGCTTATAATAGGGTGCCTCATCAAATCTCTTATATTAAACCTTACCTCCTCTCCCTCACAGCAAAGACTCAATTCCCCCTTATCAACATCTATCATAGTTTTGCCAGTAGCAAGGAATGGTCTTCCCAGAATTATAGGAATCTCTTGGTTTTCTTCTTCCATTTCTAAAATAATAAAATTAGTGGGGAAGATAAACTTGTCAATCTTGACTAGAATATTTTCCAATATTCACAGCAAAGACTCAAGTCCCTTATTTCTCCAACTAGGATAGGTTTATTTAATTGGCTCATTATTTCCTTTAATATTTGTTCAATTCTTGTGACAATTTCCTCTTGACTCAAGAGAGTGTGTTCATGCCAATTTAATGTTGCGTCGATTTTGTTCATGAAATCGATCGTGGAAGTTCTAAACTCTTTAAGGGAGTGCTCTAATCCTCTTCTATCCTCACCTTGTTGATTTTTATAGTTTAGGATAGCATTGACACCTTTAGTTTTACTATTATGAAATGAGTTTAGTTGCATACTCTCAAGTCTTTGGGTTAATTGGGAAATTTGATTTTTTAATTCAGAAATCTGGTTAACTTCCCTTTTATTAGGGTTGATTCTCTCAGTAGGCCATTGGTAGGCATTGCTGGCCATCTCTTCTAAGAAATCATAAGCTCCTTCCTGGGTCTTGCTACTAAGTGACCATCCAGCAGCTGCATCAACGAGTATCCTTCTTGGTGCATTCAAACCATTGTAAAAGGTTTGAAGCTGCATTTGACAGACTGTAGAATACACTGTCTATGCTTGCACGATAGTGTATGTGGTCTGAAGTAATAATTTGGAAGGTAAGTTCTGAGATTTATCATCCTCAGGGAACGGTATGTTTTATTGCTAAGGTATATCTATATTCAATAATGTCTAAATGGTATGCCTTCAATTTTGAATTGGTTCCATTAACAAAGCAATAATTCTAATTTAAGAAATTGTTTGATTTAGAGAGGAGAGTTGGGTTTCCTCATGTGAATTGATAGGGACTCATGTTTATTTACCTCTCTAGCACTTCTCATTCTTTCATGGACATGCCAAATAATCAAGTGCACATTGCATTCCTTAGAGTTTTTCTCTAATTCTTACAAGTTCAAATCTTATGCATGAAATGAACACACTAGGGTTTAATTTCAGCACAAAGATCCTCATGAGATTGCACTTAGGGCATCTCAATTTTCCTACATCTAAGTTTCCAAAATAATAATTTTAATTAAACAATCTCATGAGCATTGATTCCACTGACAAGCATCACGCGCATCATGCGTAGTTCATATGAGGAAATGGTTTCATTGGGCTCCATGGACTATGTCACATCATCCATGAGCTCTCAATAAATCCTCTTCCTCCTTTCATGTATGCTGAGCAACGGTGCTCCGTTAGAGGGTCTTAGCTCACACACTTCGACTTTTTAGTTAAGCTTAGAAGTATATGTTTAACATTTATTATTATTATTATTATTATTATTATTATTATTATGCATAATGTTCAATGAAATGAATACAAGGTTTTGATCTCAATGCGTTACAGCGTTTCAAGAATTATCAAATTATTGTAAGCTATGTAATATCCATTATTTTTAGTTTTAAGTATCTACACTAATGATTGGGACAAACTAAGCCCCTAATTAACTTAGATATCAAAGATCTCTAAGTTAATTAAAGTATAACAATATAATATTGTAATATTGGAAAATAATATTTTCTTTAAGCTTTTACATGATGACAAAGTAATTTATAAATATACTTGTTGTTTGGGGGTTATTAACTCCTTCTAACAATCCCTTCATCATCTAAGCTTAACTAATGATTCTACTAAAAAATAAGATCACATTTCTTATGGTTTTACTATATTATAATATTCCACAATATTATCATTTCAATAAGACAATTCCTTAAGGGAAATAATCTTATTAGGATAAGGCTATCCAACCATCATTTATATCTTACTAATTTGAGATCTAAAAGAATCCTAAAGTAATCTCGAAATGAATATATCATCAAGGTGCTGAGCAAATTCAACGTTGAAAAGTAACAATTTAAAGAGTTCCTCTACGAGCGCATTTTAAACTATCTAAGGGACAATCGCCAAAAACCGAAGAAGAAATAAAGCAAATGTTTAAATTTGAATACATAGCAGTACAAAGGCAAGCAAACAAAAAATGAAATTGCTGGAGAATTTCTTAAAGAAATAAGATCAAGAACAAGATGAGTACACTTTATTATGATAATCTAAGTTTCATTCATTTAGCAAAGAATCAAGTATTTTATTTAAGAATAAAGCATATTCAACTATGATATTATCACAAACGTAAGCTAAATTAAGGATAGAAACCTTATGGAGAAGAAATTTGGTATAAAAAATCTTGCAAATAAGTTGACCAAGTAGTCATCATTCAAAAAAAAATGAGGCAATGCATCGCCTCAATTAGCCTTTAAAGTACTTGATGATTGGATGTGCCTCATCAGAGAAAAATGGTCATAAGTAGGGGTGGCAATTTTACCCAAAACTCAAAATTTGTTTGATAATTGCTCAAATTTTGAGTCGAAAACTCGTCTCGAAATTTTTGAGTCAATTATCGAGTTGAAAATTTGGACTCGAACCTGGTTTGAATCAAGTTAGAGTTAGGCTTGATTCGACTCAAATTGGGTTCATGTCCAAATGAAATATACTATCAATTAATGCATAAATATATAAAGTCGCGCATCCTAATTAAAATATACTGCAGCACAGTCGTGTGCGATGACGTTCTCTTGTCACTCGACTGGCCACGGTTCGAAGCTCCGAAATCCCTTTTTTTTGTATTTGCTTTGATGCAGCGGATTTGAAAGTGAACCTAAAATTCACAGGATAATCTCTGCGACACTCTCCTTATGTTTGCAGAGTCTATAGATCATGGCCATTCCCTTTTTTGATCTCTCAATTCTCGACTCTCGAGTCTCGCCTTCTTCGTATAACTTCTCACTTTATGCTCACTTCTTGCCTTCTCTTGGCTATCGGATCCTTCTGTCCTGAGTTCTGAGTCCGATCTTGCTAGCTGTATGCTATTTACTTCTTCACATCTTTCAAAAATTGGAAATTTGTGGAGGTTTTGTAAGTTGTTTAAATTTTTTTAGATTTTAAATCTTGCAGTAAGTTGTTTGCATTTTTTTAGAGTTCAAGTTGCAACTGCAAGCTGACGTTGTAAATTTGTTTACATTTGTGCTTTTGTTTATTTTAGGGTTTTTCGACATGTGAGTTGAAATTATATTTTTACCGTTACAGCCTTACAAACTTGTAGGGTTTAGTCCTTAGGGTTTGTTTAATATTTTACCATTTTTTATTTTATTTTGGATTTAGGGTTTTCACTTTTTAGCATTACAGAGTTACGACAAATTCTTTGCATGTTTTATGGTTTAATCTACAAGTGCAAGTTAATGCCGTGATTCTGTTTACATTATGTACTTCTATTTAATTTTAGGGTTTTTAAACATGCAGTAAACCAAAGCAGCAACAACCCAAGTAGCAGCATATTTTAGGGTTCAACCTGCATGTGTAAGTTGATATTGTAGATCTATTTGTATTCTATACTTCTATTTAATTTTATGATTCTTAGACATGCTCACACAATCACATGCAATATTTTATGAGCCTATAATTTATTTTTAAGGGTTAAGATATGAGTTGGAATTATGATTTTATAGTTATAGTTATAGATTTACAGTCTAACAATTTTATATTTTTTTAAGGTTTTTAATCTTATAGTAAGTTATTTGCATATTTTATGGTTCTAGCTGCAAGTACAAGCTGGTGCTATAATTCTATTTACATTATGTACTTTTATTTAATTTTAGAGTTTTTGGACATGCAATATTTTAAAATCATGTAACATTGTAAGTGTAACACTATTTTGTGGGTTAAGCTATGAGATGGAATTGTGTTCTTATAGTTACAGTCTTATAGACTTATAGTCTAACAATTTGCTTAATATTTCATAATACTATTTTTGTAGTATTTTAGAATTTTTAGCAGCACTCTTGTAAGTTGTTTGCATATTTTTGGTTTCAACCTACAAGTTTTATGAGTTGGAATTGTGTTTTTACAGTTATAGTTTTATAGACTTACAGTCTAACAATTTGTTTAATATTTTATCAGAATTTTTTTATAGTTTTTCAAGGTTTTCAGTCCTGCAGTAAGTTGTTTGAGTGTTTTAAGGAATTATGGTTTAAGTTATAAGTGTAAGATGATATTGTGATTCTGTTTACATTTAAACTTTTATTTAACTTTAGGGTTCTTACTTTATAAACATGTAATATTTTATAATCATATAATATTGTAAGTTGTAATTTTAGAGTTTTTTGGGTTAAATTGTGAGATGGAATTGTGTTCTTAAATAAACAGTCTTACAGACTTATAGTTTAACAATTTTTTTAATATTTTGTCATATTATTTTTATAATATTTAAAAATTTTGAGTATTGCACTCTTGCAGTAAATTGTTTGCATATTTTTAAGTTCAAGCTACAAGTTCAAGCTAATGCTGTAATTTTGTTTATATTCTATAATCTGTATTTTTTTTTGATATTTTAGCTAAATGGAATATTCAACTATAAGTAATTTTCTTGAGATAGAAACTGATAAACTTGGTGGAGAACAAAATATTGCATTTGAGTCAAAAAGTGGGAAGCAAGTACAGATCCTATTATTATTATATCCAAAAAAGGTGAAACAAGCCAAACTGTTTCAAATGCTAGGATATTAAGAAAAAGAAGTGCAATTTGGGATCATTTTGAAATAATAAAGTGTAAAGATAGCAAGGGTATTGAAGTTGGTAAACTATTATGTAGGCATTGTCATAAGACTTTTATGTCCCAGAAATCTGGATCTACCTCAGATTATTTTAGGCATATCAAACTTTACCCAGTATTGAGTCAAGTAAGAAAACAGAAAATTTTTAACCTAGAGATTTTGGACAAGGGAAAATCAGTAGATGTTGAAATAAATAATTTTTGTTATATATCTGCATTTGATAACAACAAAGTAAGAAATAAATTGGCAAAGATGATTATTACAGCTGAGTTACCTGTTAAGTTTGTAGAGCATCCATATTTCAATTTATTTGCACGTATTTTAAATGCTAACTATAGGAAAACTTTGAGAAAATTTTACATGCAGAATGCATAAAATTTTATGAAACTCAAAATTACAAGATGAAAAATTTGCTTAAGTTTATGAATCATATTTCCATAACAGCTGATCATTGGACTTCAAATCAATCAATAGGATATATGGGTTTAGCAGCACACTAAATGATTCAAATTAGGTGTTGCAACATTCCATTATAAATTTTATTGACCTTGAACCTCTGCATACAGCACATCCCATTATTGATACCAATAGTGGCTATATAATGCAGTGGGGCATCCATAAAAAGTTATGACAATTACATTTGATAATGCCTGTGCCAATAATAATGCAGCAAAAATTTTGTCAAAAATTTTTGAGAACACTAACAGACATTTTTTTGAAGGAAAAATATTTCATGTTCATTGTTGTGCATATGTTTTAAATTTGATTGTTCAAGAATGACTTAAGAACTGCAATAATGTCATTGAAGTTGTTAGAGAGGCTATTATTCATATTAAAGAGTCTTCAAGCTGCTTAAAAACATTCAGTGAGATTGCAAGATTAGTTGGTGTTTCAACTCGTAGAGGTCTTTTAGGTGATGTAAAAATAAGGTGGAACTCCATATTCTATATACTAGATTGTGCCTTTCATTATAAAACTATGTTGCATGAATTTCTTAGAAATTATAAGAGATTAGTTTGGGGTTTAACTGATGATAATTTGGATAGATTTGATAGAATTAAATATATTCTTAAAGTTTTTGAGAATACTTCAAAGATATTTTCAGGTTCAACATACCCAACTACTAATCTCTTTCTTCCTGAAATGATTCAGATTAAATGTATTCTTGAGAGTGGGGCAAGTGAGAATAATAATTTTGTTAGATTAATGTGCATTTCAATGAAAGAAAAAATTGACAAGTACTGAGCTGATACTAACTTACTAATGTGCAGTACCATTATGCTTGACCCAAGGAGAAAATAACATTTATTAAATTTGCATATAAATCAATATATTATGGCTTAACCCTTAATGAGAAAATTGAGTGGGTTTTACAAAATTTGCACGAACTGTATGGCTTTTATTATGTAGACACATATAGAATAGTTTTTGATTCTTCAAATAGTTTGTTAATACTTCAAGGCAGCTAAAGTTCATATTATTCTGAACTAGGAAATTCAATTTTAAGAGATTTTGATTTTTTTTTGGATTCTGCTTATGCCAACCAACCAACTAAATCTGAGATTGAGCTTTATTTGGATGAGGATTGCATTAAGTTGCCTTAAGAACAAAGATCTTCATTTGATATTTTAGAATAATGGAAAATGAATTATTTAAAATAGCCTACATTAGCAAAGATGGCTAAAGATTTCTTACTATTCCAGTTATAAATTTTGCTTCCAAATTTGCATTTAGTGCAGGTGATCGTGTACTTGATGATTATAGAATTTCATTATCACCAAGTATGGTTAATACTCTTATTTGTACGGCAAATTAGCTTACTGGGTCTCAATCCAATCTTACGCACTTGGATGAAGATGTAAGATTTTGAGTTTCATATATTCTAAATTCTAATTTATAAGAGAGATAAGAGTATTGTACAAGTTTAATTAATTTGTTTTGTTTTTATTTTGTACAGGAAGAACAACAAACATGTGCTATACCAGATGATATGTTGTAGGATCTACTTAATTGAGCCAAGTGGTTCAAGTGGTTATTTAATTATGAGTACTTTTGAGTATGCTATACTTAATTAATTTACAAAACTTTAAAGGCATATATGATATAGCTTTTTATGTGCTCCATTTCTCCTAATTATTTTTACAAAACTGTAAGGCTTTTTTAACTTTTATATTTACTCATCAAGTTATAGTATTGTCTATTTGGTTCAAATCCTCATTGCTGAATACTGACTCTTTTTATTTGGATTCTTATTTAAGTAGGTTTGTGGTGGAAAAGGGACTATGATGATAAACAATCATTTCATATTAAATATAATGTGATATGTAGACCCTTTCATAGAAACTTGTGATTGATTCAAAATTATGTTTTTCTTACTAAATTTCTTTTCATTTCAATTTATGATGTTATATTACTATGGTTGTTGACTTGGTGTTGATTTAGCTAATGTTATTTGGGCTACCGCTACTCCTTGGGCTGCTGCTGCTGCCTGAGCTGCTGCTACTGCCTCTACTGTTATCTCTAATGCATTGCTGCTACCTTAATTGTGATTATTACTTTTTTTTTACTATATTAGATTTCTTTTCAAATTTTTGATGCTATATTAATATGGTTGTGATTGTTGCTTTAGCTGATGGTGCTTTTGTTGCTGCTTCTTGGGCTGCTGCTGCTTGGGCTGCTGCTACTGCATGGGATGTTACTACTACCTGGGCTACTGCTGCTAGTTGCCTGGGCTGGTGCTGCCTCTACTGCTACTGCCTGTGTTGCTGTTTCTTTGGTTATTGCATGTCTAAAACCTCTAAAATTCATAAACTTTTTTAACTATATTGATATGGTTGTTATTGCTTTAGTTGTTGTGCTTTGGTTGCTGCTTCATGGGCTACTACTGCTTAGGCTACTGCTGCTTAGACTACTACTGCCTGGGCTGCTACTGCCTAGGTTGTTATTGCCACTTGCCTATGCTGGTGTTGCCTCTGCTGCTGCTTTAGTTTATTGCATGTCTAAGAACTCTAAAATTTATAGACTTTTTTTTACTATGTTGCTCTAGGCGTACTGAACCTCCTTTCTAGTTAACTGAGTTAACGTGGCGGCAATTTGAGAAAATCCTAGAACAAGCATTCTGTTATACCAGCGAGTCCCAGAAAACTATAAATTTTGGTTATATATCTAGGTTGCACCCACTATTGAATAGCTTGAATTTTTCTCTATCGACCCTAATGCTATCAACATCATTTACGTGACTTAGAAATGCCACCAAATTAAGCCAAAATTTGCACTTGAAAGCTTGGCAAACAACTTATACTCTCTTAGTAACTCTAGAATGGCACACAGATGCTTCTCATGCTCAGCACGCAGATGCTTCTCATGCTCACATCGATGAAAACAATAACAAACCCGTTGAGATATGGCTTAAGAATTCGCTGCATCAGGTCCATGAAAATAGAAGGAGCATTTTTTAATCTAAAAGACATGACTAAAAACTCATAGTGTCCATAACGGGTCCTGAATGTAATCTTGGGAACATTTGTATACTTAACTCAAATCTGGTAGTAACCTGATCTCAAGTCAATCTTAGAAAAGACTTTCGCTCCAGCGAGCTGATCAAACAATTCATCAATAGGGAGAGGATACTTGTTTTTCACTATCACCTCGTAAAGTATGAGAATCAATACACGTTAGCATTGATCCATCTTTCTTTTGATAAAAAAATGGGAGCTCCCCAAGGCACATACTAGGGCAAGAAAAACCATTTTCATGCAATTTTAGCAACTTCTCACAAAGCTCTTGCAACTCTTTAGGTGCTATTCTATAAGGGGATTTGGATTTGGGCTGAGTTCCAAGGGTTAATTATATAGAAAACCCTACCTCACGCATAGGAGGCAGTCCAGGCAAGTCCTCAGAAAATACATCCATGAACTCTCTGACAACATTGGTATCTTCCATGTTTCTATCTTGTTTATCCTCATCGATTAAGGTGGCTACAATTTCATTGCAACCTTTAGCAATGAGACACTCGGCTTCAATTGTGTTGATAAATGATGTAGTTAAGCCAAGTTTGCCTATAAATACTATGGTTTCTTTCCTACCCTTAGCGAGACTTTCTTTCAATAACAGTTTATTACAATATTAAATTTACTTAACTAATTCATATCTAGATATATGTCAAAGTTTGTGATCGGCAAAACAATAAATATAGATTGAAAGGGTTGGTTACTAAATGGAATGTCTACCAAACAGAACTTTTGTACGCACATATCATCACCATATGACATATGCACTTGTAAGGCATTACTCAAACTGAAATGTTGAAGGCTAAGAGAGGCATCATAGTTCTCAGACATAAGAGAGTGACTAGCACCCGTATTAAAGAGTGTGTCATAGAATTGAAATTTAATAACTAGAGTTCTTATAGCAAGAAAGATAAGACTTTATTACAAATAATGCAATTTAAAATAGGAAGTATGAAAAATAAATGCACGAGAAATGAAAGACAGACTAAAGAAAATGAAACGTAGGATGTACCAGTGACGCATTGCTGTCCTTTTGTGCGACAATAGAAGATAGTGCGTACATGCGGGGTACGACGGGAGATTGGGCTACAACCTTGCCCTTTGTGACACCTCTAGTCTGTACATACTTCTGGGCCGATGAGGATGCTCCCTTTAGTTGTTAGGAACTTATATCTGCTAGAAGAGGCATTAAAGTAAGTGATAGTGCATGAGAATTGACCAGATAAGGGTTTTGAACAGCAATGGGCTGTTGATTCTTGACTTATCCAATGTCTAGACCGCTTTATAGTCCCAATAGTGGTGACCAATTTTACCACAAGTATAGCACCAATAGATGTAACCTTGTACAATGAGCAACATGTCTTTCTTGTTGTTTTTGGCTTTGAATAAGCTAGAAGACTTTTGGTCCATGAGGATGATTCCTTTTCAATGGTTCAGATCTAGAAGTTTGGGGATGCGATCACTTTTTGAATTCCATTTGAGCCTGATGATGTTTGATCATCCTTGCTCTTTCAAGTAGCTTGGGGAAGTTATCATGTTGTTGGGACATCAAGTGGATATTTATTGAGTCTTTTAGTCTCTTGAGAAACATACTGCACCTAGTCATCTCAGTATGGACTAGGGCAGGAGCAAAATGGGATAGCTTTCTAAATTCCATCTAGTATGCATGAACAGTTTGATTCTCTTGAGCAAGTTGCATGAACTTGTATTCGATAGTCTGGGTAGAAGGAGGAAAAATTCCTCATGAAAGACTTCCTCAAAATCTTCCCAAGGAATATCATCTCCAATAACTTCAGAGAAACGAGCCTTCAGCACAGTGTCCCACCAATATTTTACTTCCTCTTGAAATAGATGGGTGGTGAGATGAATGTATTCACTCTCAGGACATTTGATTCTTGTTAAGGTTTTCTCAGTTGCCTTTATCCATTTGGCGGCTTAGACATGGGAAGCTGAGCCATTCAACATCGAGGGGCTTAAACTCAAAAAGGTGAGAAGGAAGGTGTCGATCACGAGACTAGGGGCTGGTTGTGGAGTAATGGGAATTCCCTGAGGTGTTGGGGTAGGAGTTTGAGGAGGAGTATGAGATAACTGAGGTGTAGTAGAAGATATCTGAGGTGGAGTACTAGCTAAAGCCATTCTCTCAGCAGCACATTGTGCTTCAACCATTATTTTCATCATCTCCATAAGGTTCTTTAACTCATCAGTTGGAGACAAAGTGGCAGAAATGGCTTCTTATGCCACCGAGAGAATAGGAGTATCAGGTTCAGGGTTCATTCTAAGAAGAGAAAGGAGATACAATTTAGGAATAAGGAAATGGAAAATATTCTCATTATAAATTAAAAGAATTAAGAGGAGTAATATGAAAGATACTAGGAAAGCAATTATGAGATAAAAGCTACTATGAAGAGGATACAACAAAAGAAAACTAATATGATCATCTATAGAACTTTGCATAAAACATAATCTCAAAGTACTGATAGTTTAGGGTATGATAGAAGTGTCTACTCCGTCGAACAAGTCTATCAAAAGCACGATCCCACCACTCCTCGGCGTAGTTGTCAAAGAGTTGGTCCATGACTATGAAGCGAACATGATCGGGGCAACCGAATATTTCAAATGTCTCTATGACTCAAGATAGTCATTCCCTTGCCAACTATGGAATGCAATTTCCACAAAATAGAGAATACTTCAAAGCTTGTTCAGGATGTCACCTTTAGCTTGCAACACTCCTATGTATAGTCTGATGTACTTCAAACTATTCAAATGATCTTCATCCTAGTATTGGAAGAACAATCTAGTATATTATTTTTGGTCTGACTCACGATCTGCCATCTAAGAGTCAATTTATGGTTTAAGTTAAATTAGATCAATTACTGATGTAGTAAGGCAATTGCTATCCTATTATGACATTCTTAAATGTTTTTTCTTTTCTGTGTTGTTTGCCTTAGATAAGTGGATATTTTCATAACTTAATTTTCTCAGCCTTGCCTATGATACCAACTGTAATGACCCCAATATTGATTCAAGAAACCAATCTAATATTAGGGTGTTATCATAACACTTAACACTGGACTATAAAGAAATTAACCCAACATTGAGTGTTATGTGGCCAAGAATCTATGTGAGGGTGTAAGTTAAGTAATATAATATACAAGTTGAGGAACATGTAAGTAGTAAGTGCATTCAATCCAATATCCAAATCAAGTAGGTAATACTGAAAGTAAATCCATCACAAAAATAAGTAAAAACATTACAGACTGAATTTAAAATAAAGAAAGTAAATTCTCTCATCTCACAAAAGTAGTAATAGATAGATGGGGAGGTAGAAATCTCCAAATCTACTAATGTCCAGAACTAGGTCCAGCTCCTCTATTTAGAAAATGCTTATGATTTACTAAATTCTTAGTTTATAAAATACATTAGGGCACAGCCAACAAATAAAAATAAGTGATTAGACTAAAGAGTCTAAGTATATTTTAAGATTGGACTAATTTTTAATTATAGTTTAGTTAAATATCACATATGCAAATTTATAATTAAACACTAAAAGGAAGTAAGTAAACTGTAGTACAACAAGTTAAAGTTGAATAATAAAGTGAAGTAAGAAGGAGCTTAGCCTCATGGGCTAAGAAGGCACAGTCAATGACTATAAAACTAAGCATAGCTCAAGGGCTATGACAAGTTCTCACAATCAATAAGATTGTGATAACCCCATAAATTTACATTATTTAAGCTATTTAAGTTTACTGTTTTGCAGGCATAAATTACAGAATGAGTGAGGAGTTATACCCGTCTGTCTAACAAAGTAAAGAAGTGGTGTCTCCAAGATAATATAAACACTCACATCCCCCCTCTAGGATATATGAGGTATCCTTATAAGCCCCATGCCCTTGATTAAACCTCAATGAAACCCCTAAGTTTTAATTATGAATATTTTATTTATGCACAATATCTTATATAAATGGTCAAGGTTATAATCTCAAAGCAAAGCAGCATTTTAAGGAATTCAAACAATTGAAAATTATATGATATCCAAAGTTGTCTAATGTTTTGGTTATCTAACTTAATAATTGAAGCTGATAGGCTCAATTTAGAGATATTAAATTCTAAATAAATTATAATTAATACTATAAGTAATTAAGTATTAGAAAATTATAGTTTGATTTGATTTAATTAAATGATAAAATAATTTATAAGTATAATCATGCAACATGCTACTAGATCCTATACTATTCCTAAGCTACTTAATCTTTATAGGTTTTCTAGACTTAGGGTCTAAGGTGCTATAAGGAAAGATTTTAGTTGCAAAGTTTTTTACACTAGAAAGGTATAAGTTGAAAGTTGTAGGAATTCTACACTAAGAGGTTAACTAAACTAATCTAACTAAAGCCATCTAACTTTATTAGAAACATGATTAATGGTCACTACCCTACTTAGCTACACCAATGGGAGGTTTTAAAAGCTATATTAGAGGAAGGATTTCTATTACTAGATCTAGGTTTATTCACACTTGCAAGATAACTAGGGCATAAATAGGAATGAGGTTACTCTTTAAGAGCTAAAAGGAATTAACTTAAAGGTTGAAAAGGTGAAAGTAAGGTTGTACTACAAAGGTAAATCTTACTAAGCTTAACTTTGATTAGCTAGCAACTAGACCTGTTAAGTTCTCATAAAACCAATAGAGGCATACTAATGGTTTGCTACCTCAAGATGGTAAATCAAATAAGTTATGGCTTTTCAATGCTTTACAATTTCTCCAAGAGTTGAAGGCTTAATCAAGAGTTTTGCTATGTCTACAAGCATCTAATCCAAACTAATTCAAGTTTAGACTCACATTTGAAACGATATGAGAGTCAAACAAAATAAGACATGCTTGTTGTCCTATGGCTTAAAAGCCTAAAACATGCAATTTATAAAATTGCAAAATCACATAGTTTGAATAATTATGGAAAGCCAAATACCTAATTTAACCAAATGCTGTCCAATTGCAATGATAATAGTAAATATGAAATCCTTATAGCATAAGGAGAAGAATGATAGTAAGTAGGTCAAAATCAGACAATATTGGAAAATTAGGGTTTTTGTGACTCCTAATTAGGGTTAAAAAGTGATTATAAAAATTAGGGTTCAAATATTAAATTAAATAATACCAATGTATTCGTCTTATTTTTTTGAATAAAATGAGTTATAATTTCTGTGTTGTGGAGACCATTTAGTCCATCATGGAGATGCTAATGGTGCTCCGGTGAGCTTCCGGGAGGTTCCGAGGAAATTTAAAACACGACGAGAAGTCCATAACTACACAGGTGCTGCTGTGCACTATGGCATGTTGCAGTGTACCCTAGCAGTCCCTCATCCTGGATGGAGGTGCCATCGCACTCCTCAGCAGTCATCAGACAAAGAAGCCGGTGCTTCAGCGGGCCGCATTGGAAATCGATGTTGTAGCGTACCGTTACGGATCCATCCCAAGATGCTAGCTATTCAAAACATGAATGCTACTATGCGCCACAAACAAGTTCCCTCCTGAGATGCAGGCGCTACCACATGCCTCAATGAGTTCATATTCAAAACATAGGCATTATGTCGCGCCATAGTGCCTGGCAGAGTTCTACTCCAGTTCAGGTTATGCCCTAAGTAAATTGGAGGGCAATTTGGACCTTTTAGGGTCCAAAATCAAGTTGGGAATTTAAGCAAACAAGTTGAGAGGAGTTCACAAAGTTGGCACTTCAATTGGAGGCTTTGTTCTTGCTGTGAGGAGGAGATTCCAAGATAAAGCCTTAAGGAAGCTATAGTGCAAGAAACCTCTTGCATGCTAGAGAAGAGACTCCTGGTGGCGGCTGCTTCCTTTCCTCTTGATCTTAGAGTAGGACCATATGTATTTCCTGTCAAAGGTTAAGCTATTTATAACTCTGTACACTTCAAGTCGCATAGCAAAATTTCTGTGCTATGGCTCCATGGTTTTTCTCATTCTTAGGTTTTCCATGTAATGTTCTATATTTGGATGCTTGCATGTTTGTGTTTATCTTGCATGCATGTGCTGTATAATTTTCTACTTGTGGATTTGTGATTTTGGATTTACTTGGTAACCATCATCACAACCCCAGTCCTCAATAGAGTTCTCTTATGAAAACTTCTTCCGGTGTGGAGAGTGTGCACGGTGGTGCTGAGATTTAACTCCATCTAGTGGTATCAGAGCGAGGTTACCTTGTTGTTCTTAGGGTTTGCTGTTTGAGTGGGAGCAATGGCCTACAAGATGAGACACAAAATAGAGAAATTCAGTGGAACAGATTTTGTATTCTGGAAAATGCAAATGGAGGATCTGTTTTACTAGAAGAAGGTATATCTTCCATTGAAAGGAGTCGACAGAAAACCTGCAACTACGAATGACGAAGAGTGGGAAATTCTCGATAGAACTGCACTAGGTTTAATTTGTTTATCATTATCTTCTTCTATTTCTTTTAATATTCTTAATGAGAAAAATATTGTAGATCTCATGGATGCCCTGACAAGAATGTATGAGAAGCCCTTGGCTTCGAATAAAGTTTTTTTTATGAAGAGATTGTCTAACATGAAGATGATCGATGGCTATTCAGTGACTGAACACCTCAATAGGTTCAACATGGTGGCGAGCTAGTTAAGTTTGGTGGGCATTAGTTTGATGACGAGGTCCGAACTTTGTTGTTCCTCTCTTCATTGTTGGACAGTTGGGATGGGCTGGTTACAACAATCAATAATTCATCAGGAAATGCATCGTTAAGATTCGACGACATTATCGAGTTTGTGCTGAATGAGAATGAGTAGGTGCAGAAGAAATCCCATAGAGAGGCATCCATCACAGCACTGAATTCTAAAAGTAGGGGAAGATACTCTGAAATGAGACATAACAAAAATAGGTCAATGTCTCGATGAGGAAAATCAAGACCCTAAAAAGAAAAGCTGGATTTCTAGGAACTGTGGGAAGGCAAATCACTTCAAGAAGGACTAACATACTCTAAAGAAGCCAAGTGGTAGAAGAAAATGATGAATTCCACTGTGCATGTTTCAGTTGAAGAGGATCACGATGACTGATCCTCTCACTTATCAACACGTAATCCTAGGTGGTGAACTCAGGGCACATCCTTTCATGCAACTTTGCCCAGGAGTGCCTTCAAGAATTACACCAAGGGTGACTTGGGGAAAGTATATCTTGGAGATGATATGGCATGTGACATCATTAGCAGATGTGATGTGGATGTTCAGCTACAAAGCGGTGCAATTTGGAAGCTCAAAGATGTTATACATGTGCCATGTCTAAAGAGAAATCTAATTTCTGTGAGCCCGTTAGCCAGAGAGGGCTATAACATGTATTTCAAATTGACTAACAGAGTATCGGCAAGCGCCACCTTGACAAGTGTCAGCCCAAATAGGCGATGCATATCGATGCGGGATTCACAGTAGGACTACGCTGATGGTGCAGTTCAGTGGGTGAATCATCCCGATCCAGCAAAAGTGTTTAAGCCACAATGTAATCCAATTCAAACTGCATCGTCCCAAATAGAGGCCCGAATGGGTGCACCTAAGGTTCCACCTTCTGGTCAAACCCGGGGGTCTCACGGTGCGACCTACATACTGGCAGGTAGCTCTCACCAAGGCCAACTCAACCATCCCTTAATCAGCCTCAAATGTCATTGGTACAGCCGACAGGGCGGTGCCGCCCTAGGTCCTAAGAGGCAAACCCGAGCATCTTCTGAAGACTACTATGGATGAACCCTTAAATTAGTGTTCGAACGGCCTTGATCGAATACGATTGAGGTTTATTTCAATGATTACAAGCTCAGAATAAGGTTAGGAGAAATTTTTTCAGGAGAGGAGGGAAGAATCAGTACCAACAGGTTCAAGAAAGTGTTGGTTCCATCGAGAGAACTTAGGGCTAGCTCGATCCGCTGGCAGCATGCTCCTCAGCACCTCCTTAAGCTCGTAGCAGCAATAGTATGCAGAATAGGGGGAAGGAGTCCTAAAAGATAGTGGAGAAGGCTGGAGACTCGGTGGAAGGATGGTCATATGCCATGGCAGGTCACCATCGGTGGAAGGACATGGATACATAGGGAAGGATCCTGACTGTTAGATCCAGATCTTGATCCAACGATCGGATTGAGCGGATCATGTCAATGTCGTTCGGTCTCCTCAGGAAGAGGTGCAATGGCTAGGATCACACAGGATCGCTGTCTTGTGTGTGGGATCCCGCAAAGGATCCCCTCCATTCGATTTACTTGACTGTTGAAAATTACTATTTGTTATATATATTATTTAATTATTTAATTTGACTAATTTAATTACTCAAAATTAAATAATCAAAAAAACTTCGAAGAATCCCAAGAATTCACCCTTACCTAATTCAGGGGTGAGGAATTCAAAAATATAATTAGATTTTTGATCGGAGGTCAGTTTAATTATCCTAATTTTTTGAGTATTTAAATATTATTAAAAGATTCAAGAAAAATTTGATGACTCCAAACATTTCCAAAGTACGACCCTTAGCTAATTTGGGGTTGAGGAGTCCAATGGAAAACCTCGATTTTGATTCTAAGGTCAAAATAAAATAGGTATTTTTAGAGTTATCAAATTAATCAGGAATGTTTGTCAATCTCAAACAATCTCCAAATTGCACCAAATTTGATGTGAAGGCTCCTAATATTATTGTAAGAGTAGTAGAAATGAGTTGATGTGAATTATGCTTCTAAATAAAGGGTAACAATACTAGGGTTGTTACATAAGGTCTTGTAATCTTCGGCCTCTACGCAAAGGGCTTTGGCGTACGCTCGATGTGTCTCGGGTGAGAGATATGGTAGTGATTAAGGAGAGACGAGGAGTGGTCTGGTAGTTTAGAATTGAGCGCTTGAGCTTAACCATAATCTCTCAGTTGAGGATTTCTGAGGAAGACGGAAGTGAATAGTGTTGGGCTTGTCTGAGCCCTGACCTGCGCCATTCGATCGGGTAATTTAAATAACCCAATTTATTTGATTTAAAATCCTTCTAATAATTTAGCCATTAATTCTAAACCCCCTATGATTTAATTAATGAAATCATTCCAAATGTATTTTTGAAATAAAATACTCATTTTTAATTTAAATTATATAATCCAATATACCATTTTGATTAGAAAAATACAAGTAACAATAATTGCAAGAATATTTTAATTTTTGTAATTATTTTTTTAATTTAGTCTAATTATCCCAAAACTTAATTAGTAAATATTAACCTCATCTTTTAGTGAATGTTTAAGAATCAATTTAAGGCCATTTAGACTTGTAGAATTTTATTCAAATACTAAACCCTAAGTTTCTCTAAATTAATTAAGCAAGATACAAAGAATTTTAATGTAGAATTTATATTACACATTCCCATCTCTCTAAGTGCCATTCAATGCTTAATAATTTAGTTATAATTAACTTAGATAGTTATTAGACTTTTCTTGAATTTTATCCTAAGTAAATCATTAAGTACATTTATAAGTAAAATCTATGGAAAGTTTTTAAGTGTTTTAACCTTAGATCTTCATTTCTAGGTTTTTGTAAATTCAATTCTATTGAGTAATAAAATTACTCAATAGATTAAATCTTGATTAAGTATAGGTTTCCAATTAAGTGTATAAATTTATTTATTTTAACTTCTAACTTTAGTCTTTCAGCCATTTTATGATTAGAAATTTAATCATAATGAAACTTCATTACCTTAGTTCTTAAGCCCTTAGAATAACAACTATGAGAAATCCTAGAGCTTTAGATGTTAGCATCTTGGGTTTTAGAGCTTGAACCCCATGTTTAAAGTTTAACTCTAAATCTCTTAATCTTGATTTATCTTAATCAAGATAGGTTATGATTTAATCAAATACATAAATTAAGTCGATTATTAATTATTTAACTTCGGTAAGCAATATTATGTGATTGAATTAGAACTTGTCAAGTTCTAATGCTTAAACTTTATAAGGTCGTAAATTTGAGATTTTACTCGATAGTAAGATATTGGAGATCCTCAACTTGTATTTTCTCAAAATAGATAGAGCAAATAAATTAGATAACAATATATATTATATGTGTTTTATTAGAGTCTTTCTTACTTTTAACTTTGCTTTTATTCATTCCTTATTTTTGATCCTTTTTACTTGAACATATCATACAAGATAAATTTGATGCATAAAATTAAGATATACAAAATTAGGATAACATTTGCATCAGGTTCATTATCAGGATAGGTGATTAATATTTTTCCCATACATAATTGATGAGGCTAAATTAAACTACTTGTGAGTACTTTACTTTATTTACTTACTTTACTATTTTTACAAACTTTATATCCTTTCCTTTTGATGCTTTGTGCTCTGCTTACTCAAATGATTGTAAATGACAAATGTGATATCCATTTAAAATAAATAAAAATTAGTGTTACCCTAAAATATACATAGAAATTTTAAGTCTAATCACTTGATTTTATTTTATTTATTGCGCCCTACCGTATTAAATTCCAAATTCGGTAGATCAGGAGCATTTTATTGAGCTTGGAGTTGGGACGAGCACTGACCATCAGCAGCCTATGAATACTTACACCATTTTTTTATTTGTGAGGATGAGTGCATTTTTATAACATTTAAACTATTTGTAATAACTTAAACTCATGACATTCTTACTTTCTTTTCTATGATGGATGCATTTTCATTCTTCTTTCCATGTTTTGTTTGGATGATGAATGTTGATGTTCTAATACATGTATACTTTGCTCTTTTAAATTTACTACAATTTTATTGTCTCAAAAAGATTCTTGGCCATGTAGTACTTAATAACGAGTTAGATTTATACTAATTCATTGTTAAGTACTACAGTAATGCCTAGTGTTGGGTTAAAATTCACTAACTTTGCATTGGGCTATTACATTGTGAAAGCCTTGAAATCCTTAGAACTTTTAGTGTGGAACTTTAAAATTTCATAGATAAGTAATTGGGATTACCAACATTATCTTTAAGACATTAATGATAAATAAGATTCTCACTGAAAAGTTGCATTGAATCATATGATATAAGATGCTATTCAATCGGAAATAGTAGTGTATTTAAAAGGAGCTCGATATGTTAGATGCCAAGATAAGAATAATTACATTTTTTTATCAGCCCATAAACTTTAAACTTAGAGTATTCAAAAGACATCAGAATGTCTTATTCATATAACATAATTATTTGAACTAATTTCAGATTAGTTGGGGCATAATGTGAATAATATTGTTCATATAAGTGAAGTAGTGTCAAAATTACTTAAAATCTAACCCATTATGAAAGATTAGATCTTACTCAAGTGTTAATGCTTCTGGAACATCTTAACTAAACTAGTTCATATACAAAAAACAACCTACATTATCATGTGTATACTCTGATAATGATCTTCTAATTATTATCATAGCAATAGACTAGATGTACAAATCACACATTCTCTGACATGAATTAAATTACTGACGTGAACCAAATATTAAACTACTCCACCAAGACAAAGTGCAGAAGAGTGCATATAGACTTAGGATAAAAGTGAAAAGAATACTAAAGTGATTAATTAAAAATGAAATGTATGAATGAGAATATACGATGTTATAATACAAATAGTCTTTAAAAAGGTTAATAAAACAATATAAATTCTACAAATACATCAAACTCTTGAGAACTTACTCAGCATGGTCAAACACAAATGTACCTAGAATATTACTTTTTGAACTTATTTATTTTTAATGCTCGCTTATGCTTTGCTTTGAAACTATTTCCATGTTGACGATAAAGTTAAATTATAGCCAAAAGAATGTAATGAATGCAAGGGTTCAAAAAATAGTAGATTTTGGAGTGGGTTAAGTTAAGGATAGTGCTAGTCCACTTTGGGAGTTATAAGATTTCTATACTATAACCTACGGGGGACTAAGATGGTGTATATTTTTTTATTATGAGCCCATGACCTCAAGATTGTGAATTTGATAAGTAAAAAGAAGATAATGCTGCTACATAATGCCAATACATAAACTAATATTCAGATACAAAAATTATTTATTAATAGACATTCATCTATCAATGCATATTACATGTGATGTTAGCTTAATTCTCTTATTTATATATAAATGATTGTGGTGCAGAGATCTTACATATAATTCTTATGCTAAACCAATGTTTTTCTATACATTTTCTTATTTATGCCCTTATGTTTGCTTTTTTTTGCATCTGCAATTTACAAAAGTGTAATATTTAATATTCAGTTGATACTTAGAGTCTTATCTAATTAGTGGGAATTCAAATCCCAGCAATTTCTTAATGCACTATGTCAAGTATAGATGGAAGAAGCTGATTTGGCATGACGTTAAGGAAATGTAAAGGAGCAATTCAAATAATAAAGAAAATAACATTAGTTTTATTTATTTCTTAATTTTAGTTAAAGGATGTATTAAGGAACAAGATGATTATTGAATATTTTGAGACAATATTTTGTGATGTATGGATAATTTTTATATTAAATTTAATGAAATTTTTTATTTCTATTATATATGGATCTGAATATTATAATGCTATCTTACTCAACCATCTAATATGATTGTGTGGGAATACGACCCAATGTTAGTGTAATAACTCATGATTTTTACTTAAATTTTAATTACCAAATGAGATTAATGACATCACCATTAGTCTTAAAATAGTCTTAAGATCAATCCCTGAAATTTTGGTGAAAATTGAAAGACGTTTGAGGAAAATCAATATTTTAATCAAATTATTCAATACAAAATTGAGATAATTATTTAGATCTCAAATTAAAAATTTGACTTCCATTTTGAGTTTCTCACACCCAAATTAGTTAAGGGTGAAATTTTGGGAGTTTTTAAAGATTATTTAAATGGTTTTTAGAATTATTGAATTAACATTAATAATTAAATTGTTTAAACTATACATTTTATAAAATAATTCGATTTCTAGAATCAAACGAATGCTAGATAATCCTTCAGCAGTTCGCTCGATCGATCCAACGGCTCGGATCAATAAGGACAAACTGCAACCTGTCGTTCCCTGGTTCGAAGACTGAGCAATGCTCTGCTTCAAATCGATGGCAAATGCCATCTATTCACTGGCTCAAGACCAGGCTAGCATCATCCTAAGGCTTTGTTTGGTTAGTTGGAGGATGACGGGTACTCTGGAGGACTAATCTAGGAGGATTTTAAGTAACCCTCTAACAAAAAAATCAACAAACACCGATCGAGAGCTACTTCCTAATCCAGCATTTGAATTTGGCAAATTTGAATTGTGATGGTTTGTTCCTCTATGTGAATTATATCATTAGGTTATGGTAGAGTCAATTCTGATGATCATGTTCCAAATGTATAATTGCTAATCCTCACTTGCAAGTGTGCAGTAAAACCCTAAACATGTCCTTCCCATAATGCATTAGTACGATAAAGTTAGAATTTGGATGCAATTTCATAACCATCTTGAAGGTCTCAACAATGAATTTGATTTAGTACGAGGTACGCCCTAAGAGGAGCTCAGAGCTGCAAGTTAGGTGATTCCCTAGTTTGGCTAGGGTCAGGTCGGAGAAAGTGAATAGTGCCAAGCGGGTCACCCAACCCATGCGACACTATGCATGGGCTGGCGAATGTAGGTGCGCTGCGTGCGTGCGTGTAACTCCCACGACCAAGAGTCTTGCATGGGTGCAATATGAACAATAAGGTTAATAAAAATCAAAAAATCAAAATCTTGTTTCATAACTTTGTAATCAGTAGTCCAAATATACTAATGTTATATCTCATTTTGCTCACAAAAATATGTAGAATATTATGGTGACATTCAATTTGCAATTTAAATTATATTTTCAAAAATCATATTTTTTGAACTTTAGCCAATTAAGTCAAAAACTATAATTTGCTCAAATCACCTCCAAATTGAACCTACTTACTGTCTATGATCATGCTATGCTATAAGAAGTGTAATAATACTGATTTTATTGAGATTGGATAGCAAATATGGAAATTGACTTCTTAGAGTCAAAGTGTGTGTTGATTTTGATATGTTCAGATCTTGCCTTAAGTTATAAATAATAAACCTTAGAATAGAATAGCTTGAGCCTCTATTTAGCTTATATAGTCAATTTAGAAGAGAGAGTTATAATAATAGACCTTTAATTGATTTATGGAGAATTGGAGTAATGGGGTGTTTGGGAAAATAAGTTATGAGAGATATATGATTGAATTGAGAATATTATTGAAATAAATTAAGAATTAGTAGTGGATTTGATAGGTCAGTGGATGACCAAGGTATTTAGACATGCAATATTATGTTGGCAGTATTAGATTCCTCAGGTTGACATTTGGAGAACATTTTGGGTAAGTTCTAGGCCATGATAATGACATCATAGATTAGGCCATACCTAGTTTAGGTAAATTGCCTATGAGGTTTAGACATTAAAAGCTCCTTAAGGTAGATTGAAGATAAATATTAGGTTATATTTCTTAAATTAATATAATATATTTCTTCTTAGGGGCTTGGTTAGTGAATAAATAGTAAATTTGAGGATAGTAACCTTAGGAATGGGTTAGAGAGTCCTAAGTGATAGTTATAACTATAAAACTAAAAATCTTATTTTTCAAACTATAAAAATTATATTTCTCATATATATATATATATACATATATATATATATATATATGTACTTAAAAAAATTAATTTAAGACCTATGTCTTAGTTAATTGGGGGTTCAATTGACCCCAATTATTAAGGTAGATACCTAAAAATAAACAACAAAGGGATTTCACTTGCTTATTTTACTTTTGAATTTCTATTGAATGTTGCCATGTTTTGAAGCCTTATTCAATTGATCATAGCCATTGCATATTAATAATTAAAACTAAATAAGGGGTTTCACTCATGCTGTATTAATCTATATAGACATTGAGCCAGGGCTAACTATAGAGTGAATTGGAGACCGCACATGTCCTTGAGGGGAAATATACAATTATACAGGAGACCTCATCTCAAATAGTTGGGTAGACATACCTAACTCCTCTTTTTGTCCTGTATGAGCCCATATAATATAACTTAATAGAACACTAATATTAATATATTTCTTAAACATTTATTTCTACATTCATTTTCATTTATTATAGTTCAGCTTGTTTCTTTACTATACTTGCTTATTGGTTGCTAAAAATTGTCTTTTTATACCCTTACCAGCATATAGGATGCTAGCCAATGTCTTTTATATTTCTTATACAAATGCCATATATTGTTAACCTTTCTTTTGCAGGGATTGCTTAGTGTGCCATAGCACAGATATTGCATTTACTTTAATGCCCTTTTATTGCATGTTTATAATTATAGTCTTACTTTTTCTTTACTACATTATGCACCCTTACTGCTTAACCTAATGTGATATCCTTAAATTAAAATAGTCAAAAATCCTAAAATGTGCTTAGAATTTATAAGTCTAACCACTTATTTCTATTTTATTAGATGTGCCCTATCATATTATAAACCAAACATAGTAGATCAGGATCTTGGAGTAGAGCTAGCTGGTTAGCCAAGTGAGGAGCTAGAGATCTTGGAGTAGAGCTAGCTGGTTAGCCAAGCGATGAGCTGGAGATCTAGGAGTATATTTGAAGACCTTAAAAACTATCTACTTTTATTTTAATTTTGACGAGAATGTGAAAGTTTTTTTTTTTCATATTATTAAAATGAACTGTTTATTTTTTATTAAATCTGAGGCAAATATTTTTTTTTATTTTTCTAAATGAATGCAATGGATTGGATGTCTATTACTGTTATAGATGTATCAGTTTTTCATATTATATAGATCACTTTCCTTAGTAGTGCTTAATAGTAAATTATGGAACACTAATCCAATATTTAGTATTATAGTGGCACTCAATGTTGGATTAGGACATCTAATCTGGCACTGGGCTGTCACAGTTAAATTAGTATTTTCTAACACATTAGAGCATCACATGCTTCTTGTGCATGCCCAAGCTCCAGATCGTTATAAGTTCGGGAGAAGCTCAGTACTTGTGTGTACATAATCTTTGTAGTATTATGGTCAGAGGAGTAGATAGTTGCTTGGGCCTAAGTGCTGTAATGGTACCAACATGTAACTTGAATATAAAATTTGGGTGTTTTGGCTAGCCCAAGCACTAGACATTTAATATTTTGACTCAGAAGGGCCAAGAACATGGGTGTGAATAAGCATCATGGATTAGAGCCCATCATAGCCTAAGGATAGATAGAGCATAACTCATGCATAGCAATTTTTGGTATGAAATTGGAACTTTTATGTCTTTTAGGAGCTATGGAACTTGGGGTATTTAAGGTATCATTATTTTAAGGTCTAGATAGAGATTTTATTAGAATTCTCTTGAGTGTTGTTACTGAACTGTGCAAAAAAAGTGTCTTCTTCTTCTTTAAGTTGAGAGCTCACATTGAAGTTGTATTGTAACTTTATACTCACCTCCTTCATTTGTGGATATTTCTCATTGTGGTGGCTCCATGAATTTTTTTCATGTTGAAGTTTTTCATATAAAGTTCTATGTTATAGATGTGCATATTTTGTATGATGTAATTTATTTTTTGGACTATTTTTTGTGATTCTTAATTATTTAAGATCATTATTTTAGTAACTAACCTCAGATCCTTGTCTGAGTGCTACGAAAGTGAACACAATGTTGTAGTAATCACACATGGCCACAGGATCAGCCCAAAAAAGCTTAGTTATTTGATCTTTTACAGTTTAAAATTTTAATAATTGTTGCTATTTTAAATTAACTAAATTAAAAAAAAATAAAATATTTAATTAAATTATTGAATAGTTTTCTCATTTGAACTCTGAGTTTTACAAATTTTAATAATTTGTTAAGAAAATAAAGATGACGATATATGTCTTATTACTAGAATTTGGATATCTGATAAGCTTAAATCTTAAATTCATCATATTCAAGAAGGTCATTATGCTTAATACAATTTACAACTTATAAGTACTAATAGGTAGTAGTTTCTAAAATTCAATAAATATTATAAGAACAATATTGATATGTCAATAAATTTGCACCTTAAAGTGAAATTTGAAATATAACTAAAGCACAATATAACAAAACCTAGAATTTATTTCAGCTATTGTACTCAAGTCAAGTATATTGACATAATTGATACATTAGCTTGAATAAGACTAATTAATTGGAAGCTTAAGTTTTCCACCAAGACCTCTAATCACAAATGTCCCATACAAGCACATGTTAAGAGGAGGCCCGTGACTCAAGTCTTTGTACAAAGCTTAGCTATTGGGGATTGATTTATTATTGAGTCATGTTATGTTTGTTTTTTGTTTTGGTTCATGTATTGACCCTAGTCTTATAATATTTGTTTTTATATTGCATCGATTCATATTATATGTGTTTTGTATTCAACATTCTTTTATCTATTTTAGAAGTCATTGTTTGGTGTATGTTTTACCTCCTAGAGTTTGGGCTACATATATAAATAGCTTATGTATATCATTTGGAAAAATGATGAATGATATAACTATTATCCTCCACTATGAGAAATGTGCTTTTGTGAGAGTTCCCTTGAAATAGTGTGGATAATTACTTGCATACTAAAGCACGTATACAATGGCTAGTCCACCGAGGTTTGTATAATTCTGATAAAACTATCATTGTGTTTGTGTTATGTGTTCTTTTTGTTACTTCAACCTTCTCCATCATTCTCCAAGATTTTTTCATAAATACTTGTTTTTATATTTCTAATTATTATTCTCCTTCATTATGTTTCACAATGATTTAATACTTTCATCATCTTGTTCCCCACCCAAAATCCTCCTTACAAAATGAGTTTTGAAACATTATTCCATCATCTTTAGTATCATAGCCCAACTTAGAAACTTATTCCTTCATGAAAAGTTGTTCAAAATTTGGAGGTCTAACTACTGTGATTTTTGGATATTTTGAAATGTCTTAATTATATTAATGTTCATTGGATGCTATCGCCAGCAACTAGCCCCTGCTACCCACCATCGTTGCAGCACAAACTATCATCCCACCAAGAATAATTGGTCCACTGACCTTGTCCAGCTCTCTCTATATTTGTTGATCCAAGCTAACCACTGACCCAGCCCAACCCACTGTACAAATCACTCTGTGATCCAAGTATTGCCGACCTCATGCGCGTACTCTAGCACATGCCAGCCTGTGCACATGCCCGTGTGTAACCCTACTTCGTCACACCAACTTATGACGCCCTGTTCTCCACCGCCTGACCTCCGATTTCAACGTCATTTGCACTGTTGGAATCCTGAAATTGATGCATACACTCTGTAGAGTGACCTGAAAATTTATTTATATTAAAATTATAGGTGTTTATATATTAATTGTAACTTTGGTGCAAAATTTGTAGTCTTGACCAGCTTATTGACCCCGAAATGTGCTCTAACTCTTAAGTGACCTTTTTACAAGTGTGCATGCTACCAAAATAGCCCTTCAGAGCATATATGAGCTATATTGAATCCAAAATTGAAATAATTATTGATACATTTGCATGTGTAAGTGATTTTTGGGCTTACTTTGTTATTTTCAATATTCTTAGTTTAGGATTCTATGTTGAAAATTTTTTAAAATTTAGAAAAATTAATGGCAGCATGACTAACCAAGAACTAATTAGGATTTGGTTATATCAATGTTTGAGGGTTTAGATGCTTCTTTGGCTATGCTAGAATCATAATTTAGGCAAGTTTTCGAAGCAATGCATGATAAAAATTTAGCATCCTTAACCACCACCTTAGCATCTAACATCCCGAACTAGATCTAGGGCACATTGTGACCTTTCACCTCAAGCTAGGGGTGACTACATTTAGAGGATTATGCATTAAACAACTTCTATGCAAGATAGAATTCACTAGGAGGAAGATTTTGAGAATGAATTTTAGGATTTATATCAGATGAGGGGTCACCATAGCAGAACCAAAGTTGAGATTCTTATGTATGATGGAACTCATGATTCTTAAAAGTTATTAAGTTGGATGACCAAATTTGATAAATACTTCGAGTGGCATGATTTTGATTATTTTTATTAAGACACTTTTTTTGAATCAAATTAATTAAACATGCCAAAATATTTTGAAATAACTATATTCACAAAAAAAAGAGTTGGTCGTTGAATACGAGAGATTTTGTGTGAAAAGTATTGCATATATTATCTTCGCAAACAACTAAAATGTCTAACATACCAAAAGATATCTCCCACACTGACTAGTACTACTTCATGATAATTTCTTGCACCCATGTTAGTTATTTTCATTTATTTATAAGAAAATTGAAAGAGTGTTATACATATTACATAAGAGTTGAAGAGGGGAGCTAAGTTTCATATTGTTTTAATTTCTACCTCACTTTTTAATTTTAATGCTCCACTTTCAGCTATGATCATACCTAGGGAGCCTAAAAATCTTATTTATTCACACATTATAAATCTAGTAGGATACCACACCTTATGTCAATAGTGAGAATTTCGTATGTTTCAACTCTACATGTCAAAGAAGTTACCCTCGATAATGAGGAATCTTCCTTCCTCCATCCGTTGTGGGTCTATAGAAAATTTCTAGAGATCTCAGTTAATGATATTCCAAATGAAGTTTCACCCCTACGACAAATTCAGCAAGCTATTAATTTAGTGTTGGGCTTTCAGCTTCTCAACTTGATTCACTATTATATTAATCTTAGGAAGCAAGTTGATCTTCTATGGCAAGTAGAAGCCCTATTCCAAAAAGGCTTCACATGGGAGAGTTAGAGCTTATGGTAGTTAATAGGTGTACACTAAAGCATTTATCATCAGTGTACCCACATATGGAAGGTCCAATTAAAGTGGTATGTAAATTATTTGTTGATCTAGTAAGGAGCATAGTGAGGGAGAACCTAGTCACTAGGAATTTATCCTTCATACTACATAATTTTCATAAAATTATATTATTTTTAGGAAACAAAGAGATTATTATTTGAAATTATTTTTGGGTATAATATTAGTAAACCAGATGACCAAGTTCGTATGTTTAGCCATGCACATTCTGATACTGTATTTACTTTTGTTAAGAATTTTCATAAAATACATCATGAAATTCAAAATCAATTTGAGAAAACTAATGAAAATTATGTTACAAAAGCTAACGTGACTAGGTCTTGCAGGAATTTTAATGAAGGTGATTATATGCTCAATCACATTTACTCAGGGCAATATTCTATGACCAAATATAAAATGCATTATGCTGGAACAATAAGACCTTCCAAGTTCCTTAAAAAAATTGCATAAAGCATATGTAATTGATTTGTTTTTTTATATGCTTATAAATATTGTATTCAATATTAAATCTATATTCTAAAGAGCTTTTACAAAAAAAAAAATGCGAGTACTAGTCTAAAGGGATATAAGAGTGTAACAACCCAAGTTGTTACTTAGTCACTTAGGACTAATCCAAGTCCTAATTATTGTTCCAGTGCACTGATTAAGTCACTGGAACTCTAACTAAGACTTAGGCTCATTCAGGAATCAATTGGATTAAATCTAGACTTCTGAGAAAATCCTAAAACCCTGGAAATGGACCTAATCATTTTGACTTCAGATCAAAAATCAGACGTCACCATTGGGTTCACCACCCCCAAGTCGTCGAAATTTTGACGAATATTTTAATATTATTTAAATATTCGAAAATGAGAAAATTAAATACTCGTCGGAATCAAAATCTGACTTAGCCGTTGCGTTCCTCACCTCTCAATTAGCTAGAGGTGAATATTTGATGATTTTTGGAAATCATTCAATTAACTAAGATCAATTAATAAAAACAATTAGAAAATGAATTATTTAATTCTAATATACCTATATATATATATATATATATATATATATATATATATATATATATATATATATATCCATTTTTCCCTCATTCTCTTTATCTCAAACCGCATGCCCTAATTTCCATTTCCATTCGGCCGACCTCCCCAATCGTGCACCGAATGCAAGCCATCCTCCTCACTCGACACCTCACCTTTCCTTCCCCTCTCGCGTGGCACTTCTCCTCTCCCTTGTTCGGCACGTGTCGTCTCAACCTCGCAATCTTCATCTCTTATCTCCTAAGGTATCGCAAGCCAAGTCGCGAGCACGAGAAACCGAATCCCTCAGTGCCATTCGAGTCGACCCTCTCGATCGCGAGGCGTGCGGCTCTCCTTCACTTCTCCCCACGGCCGAACCTCCCTCCAATTGTAGTCGCCTCCTTCTATGGACGTCGCTGGCAAGGTACTCACTCTACCCGATCCCCCTTCTCACTGTAGTTTACTTATAATCATGGCTAATTCAAGGCTTAAGATGTCAAACAGGGAAGGATATGCTATTACTCATTCATTCTACAAAGTGATTTCATTAAATCATTTGCATACATCATTACTTTTATTGTTGTTTGTTTATTATATTTAAAGACAATTAATAAAGCTCATTTGGATGGTTTTGACACAACAATTATATTAATACTCTCCTATATTCTAATAGAAACGTAACTTTTATAGTGTGAAATGCTATTTTGTTTGATTTTTTTTTATATAAGGTTGGATTTACTAGTATATGTCTATATGTTTCTTTCACTCGCTATTTTCCAGAACATTCTTTGATTCAAATATAAATCATTTTCTTTATTATGTTTCAGTTATTCTATGTGACAAACATTTTAACTAACACATTTAATCCTATTATCTATTGGGCTGTGGACATTGAAATCACTATTAGTTTTACCATTGCCACCACTACTTCTTAGTCATGCAAAGCTCTTAATACTTCTTAGCTATAGATTGAAATGGATCTACTTATTTAATTACAACTACCTATTCCATATCAACTAACAAAGTATCATTTAGTTCTGTCATTTTTCTTCTTGATGCCCTTATAAAAATATTACTGCTACTGCGCCGACAACAATAGGTTCATTGCTTATTCTGTTGTATTTGATTATAAAATACGACATCAAATATTTACCAATAGACAACACATTTTGTATGTAATTGAAGGGCCATAAAAAAATGAAATTCGCACCTATGGGTCCGCAAAGTTATATTCTATTAATAATTGGATCTCAACAAAATTTAAGCATTCAAATACTGAATTCTTCATTGTTAAAGGCTAGTAGTTAAGGCTTTAGAGATTCACAATTGAATTATTAGGTTGCTAGGAGATTATTTGACTCTCTTCTTGACAACCGTAATATATTTATTTTCTTATCATTTGCTTAAGATTCTTACGACTATTTGAACTAATGCAATTTGAATACTAATTTGCGTCAAGTGAAGATAAAAAGGATTGAGTATTGCTTTCATCTTTTATTTCCGAACTAAGCATTTAAACTCTTGCGTATCATTTGAAGAGAATGAATTGCTAAAAATAAATGTTTATCATTCTTTACAAAATTCTAAATGCAAGAGTTTGGTTTTTTTTTATTCTTTTAGCCGAATTTACACTATGTCAAAATTGAGAGGATTGAATGGTAGTACCGTTGTACAAGCCTTTGATCGCCACATTGTGAACTCGTCATAATATTCATTTCATTTTATTTTATAAATAATGGTTTGAGCACATAATAATAACATTTCATCTAAATAAAAATGGCTCAAAAGTAAAAAGAGATATCTATACTCTTTTTATTACATATTTTTTTAAAAAACTCACATAAAAGTGCTACAGAATCATATCCTACCTTTAAGAATTCATATTTGACAAAGCATTCAACTTTGTTTCTTAAGTTATTGTTTCCTTAAATATTTTACATTTTCCCAAGCAAATATAGGAAAATTAATTTGATAAAGTATCTGCCACCCTCCCAACGATATATATATTTTCTAGCCAGACCTTTGATGTCTTCTGTTTTCCAATCTTAATATAAGCCAAAATAGTGATACAATCCAGTAAAGAATAAAAGATTATTAGACAAAGCCAAGTCAACTTATGAACAAACACATGAAAATAGCGAACACATTTAACAGTCCGTTTATGCATCTGTTTAATAACATCAACATAAAATATATCCACTTTCTTATCATTATTATCCAAGCATGTATTGTAGATATTTCTTCAACATGTTGCACTTTTGCAAGATTTGTAACATATGCCAACAAATTTTCATTTACTTTATTCAATAGATTCGAATCTATGAAAGCATTTAATAAACTTATAAATCCCTATTTCAGTCTAATCCTGCACCTTCAAAACAGCGCTAAAGAAATAGTGCAAAGAGACAAATCAAAAACTCATACTTTTTAAAATGTTCATGAGGCAAATATTATTTTTAATAGCAATGCACATTTATTTAATAGTTAGCCATCCATCATTCTACTGATAAAAACTATAAAGCAAACAATTTCATGAGCAAATGTTAAGTTCATAAGAGGAATAATCAACTATGTTGCTGTCATATAAATACTTATGTAAAGAATTCAATTCTCTCTTAAGAAATATCTACACTTGTATCAAGTCTCTTTTACATTTTAATGCAATTATACATAAATATTTCTATAATGCCATAATTACAATTTGGATGGCCTATGAGAGGCAACCATTGTAATCAAGCGTAATCCATCATGTTGCTTTATTATTTCAAAATCTATAGTGATTCAACTTAAAGCTGCTTATGCTAACTACAAATACTATAATAGAAGTTGTGTCAAAATTATAACTTTTAACCAACAATACAAAATAGATAATGTTAGTTGTGAGTTGAATGAGAAATAGTGTTGTAAAGAGATTAGTATCAAAGCTTGTATACTCAATTGCAGTCTTTATTATTTTGCAAGGTATAAGTTTCATGATATGAGATCAATCTGAGATCAATCTCATATCATGCCTTCTTAAACTCGTCTAATCTTCTCTATTTCATTCTCAACGTTCTTAATAACATTAGTTAAGATTTGTGTCTGAGTGTTAATCTTAGTGATTAAGAGCCATTTTCTTAGGATTAGGAATAGATCATATGTTAGAATTTGTCTATTGAGTAAATTGGGTTACTCAATAGGTGAAACCTTGGTTTTGATAGTTTTATAAATTTTCTTAGTTTGTTAATAATTATTTGATCTTTCAATCTTAGAACTAAGAATAGAAATCCATCCTACTGAGTATAATTTACTCATTGAGATTTGCCTTAATCTAATTTTTTGAGAAATGGGGTTCTACACCTTAGACCCTTAGATATACCTTTAGATTGAGTGATTAAACTGCATCATTTGGAGTTAAATCCTCAATCCTTTTATCTTGATATATTAATCAAGATGGGTTGGGAGTATGATAAAACATCAAATTAGGACAATGATTTGCTTATTTAAATCAAGTAGTCGACATTGATTTAGATATAGTTAGGACTTGGCCAGTCCTAATTATGTTCAACCTATAAGACCGTGAGTCTAAGTTACATCTAGACTAAGAATTGATGATTCTGAATCTTATGTAACTTAGAGTAGATAGAACGAATAAAGTGGATAACAATGGATATCACGCGTGTCTTAGTAGAGTCTCTTACTCACTTTATCTTTGATGCTATGCTTGCCTTGAAATTGAGCTTTAAACCTTGGCATAAATTAGGATGTAAGGTATTTGATGAATATCTTGTGTTAGTTTTAAAATTGCATAAATATCATTTTTATTTGGTACTTTGAGACATAATTAGTTTGCCTCTTTGGAATTGGTTCTACCTAGTAAATGAAACACTAGTTTGTTGGTGAAGCCACCTAGTGTTTCACTTATTAGTTTGTCAAAAAGGTATTGTAGTATTGGTTCAGCCTAGTAGTGGGAACACTAATTTGTTGGTAAAGCCACCTAGTGTTTCTCTTACTAGTATGTCGAAAAGAGATAACAGATTTGATTCAACCTAGTAGAATGAAAACTAGTTTGTTGGTGATGCCACCTAGTGTTTCATTTACTAGCTATTGAATAAAGAGAATATATTAGATTTGTTATGACTTGAAGAGTCATTTGTTCCGATATGGTAGTACTAATGTTTGGTATACATATACATGTGTTCTTTTGCCTTAGCCCATCAAGCTAAGAGAGTTGATGTCTTCTTTTAGTTTGGTTGGCTTGAGTAGCCAGTATAGCTTCAGTTATTGCCTTTAGTTTACTTTTTTGCATTTTAGTACTTTTTTATTTATTGTTTTACTGCATTTTCTATGCCTTGATGCTTATAGGATACTAGTCCTACTTATTATAGGATGCTAGTTGTGATGATTATGGGATACTAGTCCTACTTATTATTGGATGCTAGTTGTGATGATTATAGGATGCTAGTCCTACTTATTATAGGATGCTAATTGTGATTATTATATAATGTTAGTCCTACTTATTATAGGATGCTAGTTGTGATGATTATAGGATGCTAGTCCTACTTATTATAGGATGCTAGTTGTGATGATTAGATGCTAGTCCTACTTATTATATGATAATAATTGTGATGATTATATGATGCTAGTCTTACTTATTATAGAATGCTAGTTGTGATAATTATTTTAGGATGTTAGTTGTGATGATTATAGGATGCTAGCCTACTTATTATAGGATGCTAGTTGTGATGATTATAGGGTGCTAGTCCTATTCATTTTAGAATGCTAGATGTATTCATTACAAGATGCTAGTTTCATTTATCATAGGATGTTAGAATTGTGTAGTGAATTGCTTATATAAAATGCTTGGTGTATTTTAAATTATTTTACAATTCATGATTTGTAAATTATGTGAATTAGCATGAATTATATTGATTATAAACATCTTTAGGATGAGTCTCTTTTTATTATGTTATTTGTATTTCTTATCATTTCGTTTATTACCCAACCTTGTTATAATAGAGTTTGGAAGTGTGTGTTCACTTCTATTATTGATTAAGCTATAGACTCATTATTTATAGCTTTCCTTTTTATTTCTTATGCATTGTCGCACCTAATGGTCATTGCTTAGTTGTTAAATTTATGGTGATATCCAAATGAATGTAATAATTTATCGACTTAAAATGTACTTAGACATCTTGTCTAATTAGATTCTTTTTCTTTTGTTGGCTGGAGCCCTAATATTGTGAAACTGACAATGGTAGACTCTGAGCTATTTAAGGTTTTGGAGCCTTCTGAAGACCGGATTCAGGAGGAGGATCGAGCTGTAGAAGATCATTAGTTCTGTTTCCTTTCTACTTGTGAGGATGAGTCTTGTTCTTTTATTTTACCTTTTTTCCTTTAAAAAAATGTTGTAATAATAATACAGGTTAATTTGTATTTTTTTTACTGCTTTTATTCTGGGATGAATGTTCTTACTGTTGTATTGTGATGGGATGGATGTTATGTTGTTTCTTCCGCACTCTAATTTCATTTATATATCATTTAGTGAATGTCTATGGTAAGTGATAATTTCCTTAATTATAATGGGTTATGATGTGTGCCTAAATTATTCATAAGTGAGGAACTTCTCATTTGGTGACCCCTCCTCCATAATCATGTTAACTTAAGAGTTAACAGGATCACGGTGAGGCTGGGCCACCACAAATAGTAAAGCATTTTTGAAAACTCTCCAACTTTTATTTTCTTATATTGATACTATATTTCTAATGAGATTCTTTCATAAGAGCTGGTTGAACACAAAATTCTATTGTAATGGGAGAAAAAATTGTCATCACAGGATACTTGGTTATCATACAAGGAGTTAATAGGATCAACTCGGTGGGGTATAGTATAACGAGTAGATGCAAATAGGAGGCCCATAACTCGAGCCTTTGTATGAAGCTTAGCTTTTGTGGTTGATTTGTTGTTGAATCATGCTATTTTTTTTTTGTCATGCTGAGATCCTAATCATGTTATATTTGTTTTTATTTTAGGTTGAGTTAAGTTATATCTATTTTGTATTCAATATTTTTTTCTTAGCAATAGTTGTGTTATGTTGTTTTGGCTGCTATTGTTTTTGGGATACATCTATAAATATTCTATATATGTCATTTGGAAAGATGATAAATGATAGAAGTGCTTTCCTCCATTGTCATAATTGTATTGTTATGAGAGTGTGCTTAAAGTGTTGTGGATAATAACTTCCATAGTACGTTTGTATAGCGGCTAGGCCACTGGGTGCATACAATTTATGTAAAACTAACTTTGTCTCTATTTTTTGTTTCCTTTGTTTTGCTTCTGCATTGTCCAGTATAATTCTCCAAGAGTTTTTTCATCATTTCATGTATGTTTGTTTTTCAGTTTCTAGTTGTCATTCTCCTTCTTTGCATTTCACTACAACTCAATATTTTTATCAAGTTGTTCCCTTCCTATAATCCTCCCTAAGAATAAGATTCTTGAAACTTCATTCCTTCACTATTAACTTTAAATGAACATTTAGTATGTGTACTTAAGGTTAATTAAACTCTTATACTTGAGTGTGAATTCAACATTCCATTCTATAAATTTATAACCTTTTTGTTATTGCTACTTGTGAGTCTCTTTGCTCCCCTTAAGCCTCCAACATCCTTAAGTGACCTATGGCAAATAGGGTGTTCACTTTGGCCTGATAGGCCTCGCAATTTTTTCCTCAAAAGATAACATCTAGAAGGTCAACCATCATAGGAGTACTCCCACCTGAGCACATTTAACTTTAGAGTTCTTATTAGGAACTCCACCATTATTTAAAAAGAAGTCTCCTTGTTTAATATATTATCTTAATTCTATTTAAGAGGGTTATCACAAAATTGGAAACTTGAGTATTAATATGTAATATTTAAATAATATTATATTTTTACATAAATGTGACTAACTAACTCCTTTTAGCAACTGTTTTGAATGTTATCATGTGATTCGTGCATAATAGATAGTTTAAGGAGTGATTTGGGACTCAATTTAAGGAATTAAAGAAATAATCTTAACCCTTGATTAAGTAATAATATGTTAAAAGGGGATTTTTATACTAGATTTACATTAGAATTTTAGATATCCTATCATTAATTTCTTAACCTGATTGACTTTAAAGCCTTTTATAAACACAAATATACTAGATTATTTAACTTGTGAAGTGTTTATGGAAGAAATCACATTTAAAAATCACCACTTGAATTAAGAGTGTTCATTTGTTGATAACCAAAGGAATTCTTATATTTTTATATGAGTATATGCTAATATATCATTACTAAATTATGATGAAAATGTTATTGTACAAATATTTTGTAAGTAATTAAAAATTATACATAAGAATAAGAATATGCATTTAAGAATGTATCTTATTATAAAAATGATAATATTTATATTTAATTTCCAAAATATTATAAAATTATAATAATTGTATATCTGTTTTGCTATTAAGTGTACATTTTCTTAGCTTTTGTATATTTGAGGTAGCCATTATTTTCTCTAGATTTGGATTTCTTCTATTTCAATATTAGCATCAATGCAAAACATTTGGCAAGTTAACTATATAAGTTTGAAAACAAATTAATTTTAACCTGCCAAATTCAATCTATATAATAAATGACAAAGTATTAAGTACTAATGATTAGAGAAACTACAAATCTATATAGATAGTATTGCTAGTGCGCATGACAAAATAAGGAGAACCTAGCCCACTAAGAAGGGGTAGAGGTCTCTTATACTAATAATTTTACAACTAATGTTGAACTCTTGCAAGCATATGAGTATACCTTCCTTGGATTGTAGTCAATGATTCAGATTCAGTACATGAAAAGGTAAATAAACATTAATGAGTACTTATGTTAGAGATATTATGAATTTGTATAGTGTTGCAAACCCATATAAGAAATAAGAGCAACTTAGACAATAAGGGGCAAAAAAATTAAGTTTGTATTAAAATCTTACTAGAATTTTATTACAAAACTCTTTCTAATGTGAGAAAAGTATACCTTTCTAGATACATAGTCCATGATTTGTATTCGATAACTAGATATGTTAACATGTTTTAATTCTCACATGGGTGGCTACTTATAAGTAAAATGATTAAATTAATTTAGTTATCAATAGCATATCATTTTTATACCCATGATACAAGTTTTGCAATTTATGTTATTAACTTATAGCCATACCTTTTTCATTATCTATTAAATGGGAATACTATAAATATTTTCATATTTAAGAATACACCTAAGAATTATAGTGATTTGAACATAGTAATATATACTTTAAAATCTTATATACTCTATCTTAAATTTGTTCACTGTTAATATTTTGTAATTGTTAATAACCATTAGAAATGCTTTTAGTAAGTAGTTGTATTTTTATATTTGTGATAAGAGTTATGCTCATTTATATTCCATTAATGTGTATTATTCATATTATTTAAGTTCATTTTAGTGGCTTTGTGTTGTATAGAGTGTAATAAAATAAAATTGAGTATTATTTTTGATTTTCTTGACTTAATTGTGTGTTGTCACAGCAATTTTGGTTAAGCCTTGTTAAATAAGGGATATCTTCATTTAGTTTTCATGTGCTCACTCAACTCCTTGCCGAGGGTTGTCATCACTGCTTCTGCAGTACTCTCACTATTGCTATCATTACTACCACTCTAAGAGAAAAGCATGAGTTAACCATGTGTAGCTCAAAAAGAGTAAGGAAATAATACTTCAACCACCAAATTTATCTCATCACTAGCAGAAAAATGCATCACAACTATTCAAAATTCAGTTTTATTTTTTCTTAATTGCTACAGTAGGCCCCTTTGTTGAATTTCAATATTGAGGGATCTTTAAATGCAACTGACCCTTATAGTTGAGCTTGATAAATTTTGTGAGAATGACATCAACAAATTATCTTATATGGTTTTCTATAAATCTTATTGTCTAATGCCATAAAAAATTACCTAGTTTAATCCAAACTCAACCAAGGCTTGAAACTATTTTTTTATAAACCTTTATTTAAATTGACTAACCATGATTTAACAGAAATGAAATTTTTCTTAAATGAAATCAAAACAGAAAACGAGTCATGAATGGTAGAGAGCTCTGACATGAGCAGGGCTGGCAATTTGTCTCAAAAGTCAAAAGTCAAACTCAAACTCGAAATATTTTGACTGGACTTAAACTTGACTTGAAGTTTTAAAGTTGATTTCAAGTCAAACGACTTGACTCAAATCCTATTTGACTTGACTTACAATGTCTCGAACTCGACATAAACTCAATTTGAAAGGAGTTTGAGTTAAGTTTGAGTCTTGGTTGACTTGACTCACAGCTAGCCCTACTTGTGAAGAACCCTAGGGAGCTCTCTTGTCAGGAACCCTTGAGCTAGATCACTGTCAAAGACCTTAGCAATGTTTTTCCATCAGATTAGGTTTTAGATTTATGAAAATGAAGGGCAATGTCATAATTTTTCTTGTTCTATAACTGGTAGAGTTTGGGTTAAGTGGGATGCCAATAAGCTGATTTATGTTCCCCATACTCTTACTTCTCAAAGTATTTATGGGAATTTGTTTAGCTCTCATAATAATTGTTGGAGTTCATTTATATATGTTTAAAACTTGGAACAAGTTAGGACTACTCAGTGGATATTGTTACTGGATCTGCAGACTGATGTTAATGGTATCGAGTTGTTGTGGGTGATTTTAACTGTATTCAGTTCATCAAGGAAAAATGTGGGGTCTCTATCTTCTCTCCTTTAAACCTTGTTGTATTCAATGATTTTATTATCAATGAAAAACTCTTGGAGCTTTATTATTTTGGAAGTGACTTCACATGGGATAACCATATAGTTGATGTTCATTATAAATCCAATCTTGATCGGGCTTTATGCAATGATGTTTGGCTCTCTCTCATTATCTAAACTCAGTTGTAAAGTTCTCCCTCCCTCAACTTATGATCACTCACCATTATTCATTTATGTTCCTAATGTTATTACCAATGCTAACAAATTATGTTTCAAGAACTTTTAAAGTTTCTATGAAAGTTATTCTAGCATGCTAGAGGTTACTTGGTCTAGTTCTATGGTGGTGATGTAATGACCCAATCCCATATTTGGTATTTTAATTAAATAATAAGTGCTATCATAGTACTTAATACTGAATTAGTAGGAACTAACCCAATACTAAATACTACGTAGGCCAAGAATCCATGAGATAGAAAAATAAATATATAGGAGCATGTAAAATATTTATATATATCATTCTAATCATCCAGATAAATAAAAAGAAATATTTGTCACAAAAAGAAATTAAGAACATCAACAATGACTATTTAAGTTATATAATTCATTTTGATGGAATGACACTCATTTTGATGGAAGTTAGGAGTACTGAATTCTTCAAGTTACTTCAGCTGATATACCTCCACCTCTAGATCACACACAAGATTACCTCTAAGCTCTTGATCAACTATATTTGATTTTTAATATGGTAGGGCATAACTAATAAAATAACAAAATCTAGCTAGACTTATTAAGTCTAATTATATTTTAAGGTTAAGCATTTTATCTTTGTTATGGATATCACATCTATTAATTTACAATTAATTAAAGTGGTTAACAGATGCAATAAATGAGAAAATACTATAAATAAGGAAATAATTGAAAAATGGAACTGAATAAAGTAAGCATACGTACTAATGTGATTGTGAAGATCCTATAAGAAACATATTAAGTAAAAGCAGCATGTATATATGTATGGATGTGCATATAAAAATGAATGTAAAATGAATATGTTCAATTAAATATATACTAAATAAAAATTGTAAAATAATATAAGGAATATAACTGTAAGAATGTATAAAGAATGTACTGCAGTAAACTATACTATAGAAATTGAACTGTAAAGTACAAAAGTAAGAGTATGTAAAGTGATTTTAGTATATAGGACTAAATAAATTGTAAGGCATAATCTATAGAATGTATAAAGTATAAGTCATAGAAAATCAATAAGATTGTTTAATAATGCAAATGTTAATTTATTTCTCTTATTTTAATATATTATGTGGGCACATACATAATAAATAAGAGTTTGACATATCTGCTCAATTGTATGTAATGAAGTCTCCTGTAAAACTACACACTTCTCCTCTAGGATATATTTAGTACCCTGATCTCTCCATAGCTTGTTGTGGCTCAATAATGTCTGTACAGACTGATCCACCCAAAGTGAAACCCTTTATTTATCTTACTTTAATATTTTATTTATGCACAATGTCTAAATATATTTATAAAGATTTTAGTCTCAATGTGTAGCGCCCCGCCCCGTCGTCGCGCGCAAAAGAGAAGAGAATCATAATTTCGGCAACGAAGCGGTTGCGCTACTTAGAAATAAGGGCACACTCCATCTTCCCGAATAATAAGCACATACTAAGCAACACTGAAGGGCTGCATACTAAATCCCAAGAGTAGGACTGAGAGTCAATACTTAGGATAAGAGGAGAGTACTTATCTTAAGTATTAGACTAACACACACATCGGATTATCAAAATAAATAAGGAATCCAATGTATGTTGTAAATATCAGCATTTTTAGTATGCTGATCACAGCACAATACTAAGTGTAGTAGCAGTATAACAGAGTGCAAAAGCTAAAGTAAAACATCTAGAATACATTCATCACAGAGTAAAAGTAAGCATTCATCTCAGAAAAGAAAAGTAAAATATTTTTAAAATTATTACAACTGATTTAAATAATGCAAAAGTAAAGTCTATCTGAAGTACTAAAGGCAGAAATAGTAAATTAAAAGGTGGAAGATGGATCCACTAGGGCTTTACATGCTACTCCTAGATCTCTTGTAAGTCCTCCTGCCCTGTCTCAACAAGCTGCTCAGGATCTAGCAAATTGTCGGATCCCAAAAGTACCCCGTGTTAGACAAAAAGTCTAACACATCGTAACTAAACTAAGCAGTACTAAATCAAATACAAATAGATAGTAAAGTAAGAAAATTGTAGAAAAGCAGTAAGGGTACTGAATCACTTGAAAATGTAAAGACTGAACAACATAAAATATGAGTTAAAATCTGCATGCTAAAAGTAAATGAAAACATCAAGTGCTCAGAAATCGAGGTAAACATGTTCAATGCTATTCTATATGTCACTGAGATAATGCATCCAAATATGCCACAATATGGTATGCCATAGATATGTAACAGAACTGTCACTGAAAGACTATGAGTCATACGGTCCAGTGTATACATACACCCAGTTGGGAAGATAGTACGGTAATGCCGATGCATCCTGAAATTCCCCAGTCAATGTATGCAACATTCCGTAACCCATAATTCATCACTAATACCCATCATCAGCACTGTAATGTATACATTACGCTCATGCCCATGCTCATTCTTCTATCCTACATGAGTTAAACCTAGTAAATCCATAAATACGTTAAAATCTGATAGTGAATCCAAAGTCTCCATTGTGCAGAATCCTGCTAAAGGGATTTTGACCTCTATATTCTAGTTTGATATATGGTTGATGTTTTATTTAAGAACCATTAGATGGGATGATTGTATACACATGTTTAGCACAATTGCACCAAAGGTGGTTCTTAACACTCAGTTTGATTAGGCCACCCTAACGAAGCAATCTTCGATAGAAGCCATCACCCGATGGCAATTTGTATCTCAAGCTAAGTCAGTAAGATGCCTAACTCATAACCACACTTAGCATCTTAAAGAGGGTGACTCATATTACTTAGTTTGTTCAAGCCATACCTATTGAAGCGATCTTCGCTAGGAGGCATCACCCGTTGGCGTATTGTATTTTAATCAAACTAAGGAGTGAGTCCCTATTTGCAACGCTCTTAGGATGACTAATTTACTCTAAGCAAGGTTGTATCTGCCTAAGCCCGCAGGATAACACAAAAATAAATCTTACTTGGAGTGACTCAACCATTCCTGAATATTACTGAAATAATCCAGTACTATGGGTTACCCTACTATATCCAACTAATGATCTAAGCCTATAAATTCTATTAAAAACTACAAGGATTTATCAAGACTATCAATCCTTACTCTAAGAGGTGAGTCCTACACAAGGCTCAAAAGATGTGATCAAAAGACCACTCAATATAGATTCTACCACAAAGAAAAGGTTTTATTCTAAGTAACTTAGGAGATTTCTACCATGAGGGCTTAGATCAACTTCTAAGGTTGAAGGGATCATCTAAGTTTCTACATTAATGAGTTACACAAATTTCTCCTACCTCAAGGAGTTATTAATTTAGGTTCTTTAAATATTTTCAGGATAATATCTAAAGCAAGATCCCTAGGATCTCACACTTATTTCACTTTAAGGGTTATTTATTAACTTAGATTTAAGTGATCATATCACATGCCTAAATCACCTAATTACATTTTACTCTATAATCATGGGGATAAATCAAGGATATTATTAGAGTTATATCAGTTATTAAAACAATACCATTTTATTAATCATTTTATGCTAATAGTTTTATATAGAAGAAAATTAAGGATCCAAAGTTTAGATTCAGATTATTCAATCACATGGATTTGATTATTATCCTTATCAATTCAAGTTTAATGCTTTAAGATCAATACCAAATGAGATGCATTATTAAAACAGTGTCAATTGCATTATCTTATAATCAAGTCAATTTAATTAAGTTTAAGAGTTTGGATCTTAATCAAAGAAGATTAGGGTTTAACCCCTACTCATCTTTAATTAAGCTCAAGTGTTTATTTATAGATCAAATGTCAAATTAATGAATTAAGGATGTATTATTGATGACAATCTCAGACCTAGATCAAGTCTTAATAGCTTGATTGAAGACTTAAGACTTCTTAAGATTAATTAAGATGATTAAGTTCTTCAAGTTAGATTTATTCAATTTATCCATCATAAATTGACATACAAGGTTTAAATACACCTACATTACTGTTATTGAACATATTAACAGAAAAAATTCATAAAAATAGAAAGTAATTAGTGCTAATCAAACCCTAAACTAATTCAAAAAGATTATCACCTAATTATAAATCTAACCATCAGAATTTCATGCAACTTGACATATAAGTTCCATTCAACCATGCAATTAATCAGAGACTAAGCTTTCTAAGATCCAATGATTACAAACCCTAATTTTTATAAATCATGATTTAACAAGATTAGGGCATAAGTTGAAATACAGAAACCAAAAAAATAAATTACTTACCACATTCATTCTATTAATCATAAGGAAATTAATGGCACCCTAAACAGGCAATTGGGATAAGTATTCATGCTAATCAATACTAATCAAGATCTGCAATAATTAGACTAAAATAGAAAATTCAACCATTGAAAGTTAAATATTATTTTATATTCAGATGCCTGAGGATTTTCAGGTCAATATGATATATAATATCATAGAGTTTGGACCAGTGGATTAAAAGTTATTTAATTAATCCATTATATATTTTTATTTAAATAATTCCTTAAGATTGGATTAATTGAATTATTTTCCTTAAGGAAAATAAGTCCAATTAATCAGATATATTTACAATGGGCTAGGCCCATTAGCCGAACTGCGTGGGTCGCGTGGGGCCCGAGGAACTCGGTACTGTCATGCAGCACGGGTCATGGGCTGACCCGACCTGCACAGTGTCGTCATCCCCAACCCTCCTTCCTCGATACCTAGGGAATTAGGGTTGGCTTTTGTGGCAAAATTTTGAGAGCTTCGACCACGTCGTGACCTCTAATTGATCTTCACACCATTAGTAGGCCAAGATGCTTTGATTGAACCCCTTAGCCCCTTGTGAAGTGGTCGGGGAAGCCTGAACCTTACTCACCCGAGAGGCTTCACCTCAGTGCTAATGTGGGGAGAAAATTCTCCCCACATATGCCATGCCAAACCCAGGGCTCAATCCCTACACCATCGGGGAGGTGAGACGGATCGAAGCCCCCTAGTTTGAGGGCTTGAGGTGGGCTGGAACGTCAGGGCTTTACTCGACTTGAGGCGTTCCTTAAGGACTTAGCCTGATCAATCGAATCGATCGATCGGGGCTAGCTTAGGGCCTAAGTTTGATATCATTGGGTTCATTTCGATAATACACATGATTACAAATCAAATGGAAGAGGATCTGAGCCCAATTGGCTCAGACCGAGCAAGTGGGGGTACCTGGTTTGTCGGGATGGTTCAAGATAGCTGACAGAGGATTTGGCTAGCCTTAGCTAAGCTTCCAGATACTGCAAAGGATCCTGAACACAAGGAGAGCTTACTATCAGCAGTTTGAGAGCTCCTAGAAGCTCCTACGCAAGCTCCGAACCGACAGCAATGGCGGAAGTGGGATCAAGCTCAATTGATGAGCAAGGATCAAATAGAGATATGCTAAGGCTATTTATAGCCTTAGCAGGGAATGGGGAAGGTTCCAGAGGCTTATCCTTGAGCCAAGGATACCCGAGGGATCGGGCCATGGTCGAGCTCTCGAATTTCCAATTCGAGCTTGGCCAGGTCACGAGGCGCAATTGGGGCTCCTTCCGAAGATGGGGGAGGTTGTAATGACCTGCTGAGGTGGATGCGAGAGTGGGGAATAGGCTTGGAAGCTAGCAGTACAGCGAGATCTTCCCTATCGGGTACGGGCGAGAGGAAGACGAAGGTCCACAGTAGCGAGACTTTCAGATACCGTCTAATCTATCGATCAAATGGAGCTATGGCTGGGATCATTCAGATCCTAACGGCCGATCGCGAGAGTGATCCTAGCCATAGGATCCATGGATACATCTAATGGTGGATCCGCTATCCAACAGAATTCAATCCGGGCCATGGGATCTAAAAGGCTCACTGGTAAGATCAGCGGGACTCCGCTGTCGCGTGACACGGGCTCCATAGCGGATCGCCCACAGTCCGCATAGTGGATCTCGGTCGTTTAATCGGATATGGGTATATTTGCAAATTCAATTTGTTTGAAGCCCTAAAATGCAATTGACCCAATTTAATTAAATGTGAATTATGGCCTAAATAATCTCCAAATTGCACCAAACTTTCACCCCTAGCTAAATTAGGGGTGAGGAATTCAAAAATATAATCAATTTTTTATTTTGAGATCAAAATATTTTAGTTCTAATCTAGGACATTTAGGATGATCAAAATACCATCTCTGACTTAAAGAAGTCCAATGAACTTCAAATTTTCAGGATAGGCTCAACTTGATGTTTTAAAAGCAATGGTATTGAAATTAAGGATTAATTAAGCTATATATTAGCAGGGTAACAACCTACGGTTGTTACAGACTCCCCCCACTTAAGAATGATGTCGTCCTCGACATCATCTTAAGGGAGAAAACATGCAAGAATTTAAGAATAAAATTAAAATTCAGAAAATTAACGTATACCTAGATTTTCAAAGAGATTGGGATATTTTCTTCTCATATCCGCCTCTTTATCCCAAGTAGATTATTCTAAAGAGCGATTCCTCCACTAAACCTTTTCCATTGGAATTGAGTGATTTCTCAGCTGCTTTTGATTATGACCTAAGATCTTAATTGGCTCTTCTATATAAGAAAGATTCGACTGGAGAGATACAGCTGGAAGTTAAATTAGATGAGATGGATTATGAAGACATCTTTATAGAGAGGAGATGTGAAAGACATTATTGACTGTAGAGAAATCTTCAGGAAGCTTCAATCAATAAGATGCAAAACCAATTTTCTCTAAGATTTCATAAGGTCCGATATAGCTGCGACTTAGCTCCCCAGCTACACCAAAACGATACATGCCTTTCATCGGATTGACTTTAAGATACACAAAATCTCTAACATCAAATTCTAGAGTACGATGATGAGCGTCATGATACTTACTCTGACGATCTTGAGCTGCTTTGATTCTTTGCTGGATTAGTTGAATTTTATGATTAGTTTCTTCAATTGATTCTGAACCATATAACTAAATACTGCCTATTTTAGACCATGCTAAAGGAGTACTGTACTTCCTGCCATACAAAGCATCATATGGAGCCATGCCGATACTTGCCTGAAACTGTTGTTGTATGCGAACTCTACGAGAATAATGTGATCTTCCCAAAAGCCTCCAAAATTTATAATACAGAGATGGAGAAGATCCTCCAAGACTTGATTGACTCTTTCCATTTGACCATCGGTCTGGGGGTGAAAAGCAGTACTCATGGCTAGAGTAGTCCCAAAGTCTTGATGCACTGCTTGCCAAAATTTAGAAGTGAAACGGCTATCTCGATCAGATATGATAGATCTTGGAATTCCATGGAGCCTGATTATTTCCTTGATATAAAGCTTTGCCAATTTCTCTACGGAATTAGTTTGACACATAGGGATAAAATGTGCTGACTTGGTTAGTCGATCGACAATGACCCAAATGGAATCAGTACCAGATCTTGATTTAGGTAAACCCATAACAAAATCCATAGAAATATTGAACCACTTACATTTAGGAATTGCTAGGGGATGAAGAAGTCCTCCGGGCTTTTGGTGTTCGGCTTTAACTAAGTTACAAGCATAACACTTTGCTACAAATTCAGCCACACTTTTCTTCATTCCAGGCCACCAGAATGATTTCTTTAGGTCTTGATACATCTTGGTACTGCCCGTATATACTTGGTAACCAGAATTATGACCTTCTAGTAGAATCTCTTGATGCATGGATTTGGGAATCCATAGGCGATCTTCTTGATATATTACAATCCTCGAAGCTGAAGACCAAAGCAACAACCACTTTCGATGTCTACTTTAAACTTTAGATAGTCTTCATCCTTAGTTTGGGAGATGGAGACATCACGATAAAATGTGGGTTCAATTGAACTCATGGATATCAGTGTGCTTAGCATAGCACTACGCACTAGCTTGATTTTAATCTTTTGGAATTCTTCCTCTAGTGAACTTGATGATATCATGGAAGATAGAGTAGCATGATGACTAAGTGCATCTGTTATGACATTCACTTTTCGTAAAAATACTGGATGCTCAAATCATAATCGCTTATCAACTAGAGTCATCTTCGCTGTCGGCAATTTAGTTCACGCTGTGTGAAGGTGTACTTTAAGCTCTGATGATTAGTGAATATGGAACACTGAACACCATAAAGATAATGATGCCATATTTTTAGAGCAAAAACTATATATGCTAATTTGAGATTATGGACAGTATAGTTCTTTTCATGTTGTTTTAACTGACAAGATGCATAAGCTATAACTTTTTCTCCTTGCATCAGCACACAACCCAAGCCTATGCCAGATGCATCAGTATAAACTTAGTAGTTGAGACCTTCTTTAGGTAAGGCTAAGACTGGTGCGATGGAAAGGGCATCTTTTAACGATTGAAATGCTTTCTCACACTCTGGACTCCAGATAAATGGTACTGCTTTCTGTGTCAACTTCGTGAGAGGAGATGCGATTTGTGAGAAACTTTTAACAAATTTTCTATAGTAGCCTGCTAGTCCCAGGAAACTTCTAATATCAGTCACGGATTTTGGCTGTGACCAATCTTGAACTGCGCTCACTTTACTTTGATTGACTTTGATCCCTTGGGAGTCTACGACATGACCCAAGAAAGTGATAGAGTTAAGCCAAAATTCACATTTGGAATACTTAGCATACAATTCATGGCTTCGAAGCTCTTCAAGTACTAATTGCAGATGGATCTCATGATCCATTTTTCTTTTCAAATAAATCAGGATATCATCGATAAATACGATGATGAATTTATCTAAATATACTTTCAACACGCGTTGCATTAAATCAATAAAAATAGACCGTGCATTTGTTAAGCTAAAGGACATTACCAAAAATTCATAATGTCCATAGCGGGTCCTAAATGTTGTTTTCTCGATATCTGAATCCTTAACTCGCAGCTGGTGGTAGCCTGATCGCAAATCTATCTTAGAGAAAATAATAGCTCCAGCTAGTTAATCAAATTAATCATTGATACAAGGCAGAGGGTATTTGTTCTTAATAGTTACCTTATTTAGTTTCCTATAATCGATGCACATTCTCATCGATCCATCTTTCTTCTTCTTGAACTCTTGAAACTATTTGTTCAATTCCTGAAGCTCCTTAGGTGCCATCCGATATGGAACTTTTGACAACCGCTGTATTTCGGGAATTATTTCAATTGCAAACTCTTCTTCTCTAATAGGAGGAAGACTGGTAGGTCTTCGGGAAAAACATCGGGATATTCGCGAACGATTTGATTCATGGAGAGGGGCACCACTTCTTCTTCTCTCCCAACATAGTTACAAGGTATACGTCGCAGCCTTTCTTAATTAACCTTTCTGCCTTCATTGCATTAATTAATGACGTTTGAGCACTAAATTTGCCTATAAATGATTGCAACATATTCCCACTGCGAAGGGTGATCTTCTTCTTCTGGAAATTAATTAAAGCACCATGCTGGCTTAGCCAGTTCTTGCCCAGGATTATCTCAAAATATGCGATTGGCAAAATGATCGGTTTAGCTTCATATTTTTTCTTACCAATAGGAATGTCTATTTTACAAAATTGTTGGGACTATATACGGGCTCCGGAAAGTAACCTGATTCTTAATGAGGTTGCTAAGCGGGAATATGGTAGCTTTAGGTTTTTAGCCTAACTTTCTAATACAAAAGAATGACTCGCTCCCGTATCGAAAAGGATGTTATAAGAATTATCTTCTATCATTAAGGTGCCTATTATAGCAGTTATGATAAGAATTGTGCTGTTGAAGTAGAAAATATCAAATATAGAAATATAAATGACTAAATAAGAATTAATTTAAGGCGTACCTAAAACCACATCGTTATCTTCAGGCGCAGAGGCAGGAGTTAACATATATACCCTTGCTGGTGCTAAGGGTCATTTGTTCTGAGGCCTTTGACTCTGACGATCATAGTTCGGCTTTTGTGCTGACACGATTGCTTTCGAGAATGAAGTAGGAGCTGGCATTATAGTAGGAGCAGGCTCTCAGCAGTTCCTTGGTTGTGCACGGAATGCTTGCTTATGTCGGGAGTGATTGATGAGCACTCCATCGATTGTGTTCTTAGCATCGTAGTCAAAATAACGGTGGCCGCTTCGACCACAAGTAAAATATACACCACCAAAGTGGTAGCATTTTCCATATAGATGCAATCATTTGCACTTAAGGTTCTGAGGTTGGGATTGTTTAGTCTCCATGTTATAGACTTTTGCCATCTTATGATGACCAAAATGCTCCTTCCCTGGTTGCATAACTATTGCCTTCCTCTTCTGGTCTAATTGACCTTGGAATCCTCTTAAAGATGAGCAGCTTCGATCAATTCAGTCAAATTCTTGATCTGATGGGATATTAAGTGGGATTTGATGGAGTCTCTCAGAGCCTTCAGGAAACGGTGGCATTTTGATGCTTCCATTCTAACTAGATCTGGAACGAAGCATAATAATCTGCAAAATTTTTGTTCATAGTCAAACACTGAATTATTTCCTTGTGTGAGATGGAGGAGCTCATCCTCCAGGATTGCTTGAGATGATGCTGGCATGAACGCTTCACAGAACGCCTCCAAAAACATATCCCATGGAATATCCTCTATTTTGTAGTCAGCGAACTTATTGTTTTGTTCATTCTCCCACCAATATTTAGCTTCTTCTTGGAATAGGTGAGTAACCAAATGGATGGCTTTAGAGTTAAGGCACTTGATACTGACTAGGTTCTTCTCAGCAATCTTGAGCCAGTTTACTGTATCCATTAGATTTAATGCTCCATTGAATGTGGGGGTCCTAAGGTGAAGGAAGCTGTAAAGGATCCCATCGCTAGTAAAGTGTGAGGACCCTGATGGGGGCGCAGGTTGTTGTCTGACAGAGAGAATCAAAGTGCGTGTTTCTTGCGCTTGTTGTGCATTGCTTTCTATTAAGGCTTTTACTAGACTAGCCATGGGGTTTGCTCCTTCGGGTCCATCTGACGACGAGACCGTATTCTTGATCGGAGTAGGAGCAGATAGAGACCCAGGATTCATGACTGTAAATGTAAATATGAATTCAAAAACATAAAATCTTACTATACTTTCATTCATTCATTTCTTTCTCACAAGAGAAGATACATGGATCCACAAAACATATAATTGCGATGAAAGAAAATGACATAATAAGATCTCTAAAATCTATTTACAATACTCTACCCAAAAGGCAGCACAGAAGTCATCATATGTGACTATGTGGCCCCTTCAAGCTAATCTCCTATAAACCCAATAGCACCAATGACTCGCTGATCCTCTCAGTAGGATCTCTATTATCTCCAGACGATACTCCTCCGGACAGGGTTTCTCTCGAAGTGCGGTAGTAATGCGATCCAACCATTCTCTGGCCAGTGCTGAAAGACTAGTGCCTCCAAAGGATGAGTTGATAAGGATTTTATCTAGCACCTCAACTCCTCGAGGTGACACTCCATCGACGACCCTTCCGTAGATTTGGCCATTTCGGAGGTCATCTACCTAGTAATCATCAAACCTTCTAAGGTAGAACCAAAATGTTAAATGCGAGTATTCCATTCCTAAAATAACTCAACTTATAAGTATTTCATTCATATTTTATCATTACTTTCAAAGTTCGTTCAAGTCCTAAGATGTCCTTTTTTATATTAAAAACTCATAGTTTCAATCAAATTATTATGTGCATTAAATTCCTTGGGTGTCATCATTCTAGACATAGTCAACCCTTTCATTTCAGAGATAACTTAATGAACTTTTGGATGTTTGCTTTTTGCTACACTTAGTAACTTGTGATCTTGACCTGATACAGAGAACATATCATAAAGTAGATAGGAACAAAACTTCTTATCTGACACTTTATGATACTTCTCTGATACCAACTGTAGCGCACCTCCACATCGTCGCGCACAAAAGAGAAGAGAATCAAATTTTGACAGTGGAGCGATTGTGCTACTCGGAAAGAAGGGCACACTCCATCTTCCCGAATAATAGACACAAACTGAGCCAAATTGAAGGGCTGCTGACTTAATCCCAAGAGTAGGACCGAGAGTCAATACTTATGATAAGAGGAGAGTACTTATCTTAAGTATTAAACTAACACACACATCAAATTATTAAAATAATTAAGGAATCCATTATTATCGTAAATATCAGCATTTTTAGTATGCTAATCACATCACAATACTAGGTATAGTTGCAGTATTATAGAGTGCGGAAGCTAAAGAAAAACATCCAGAATACATTCATCACAGAGTAAAAGTAAGCATTCATCTCAGAAAAGAAAAGTAAAATACATCCAAAATTATTACAAACTGATTTAAATGATGCAAAAGTAAAGTCCATCTGAAGTACTAAAGGCTGAAACTGTAAAGCATAAGGTGGAAGATGGATTCACTAGGGCTCCACGTGCTCCTCCTAGATCTCCTGTAAGACCTCCTGCCCTGTCTCAACAAGCTGCTCGGGATCTAGTAAATTGCCGGATCCCAAAAGTACCCCATGTTAGACAAAATTAACACATCGCAACTAAACTAAGCAGTACTAAAGCAAATACAAATAGGCAGTAAAGTAAACAAAATTGTAGAAAAGCAGTAAGGGTACTGAATCACTTGAAAATCTAAAGACTAAACAAGGTAAAGGACGAGCTGAAATCTGCATGCTGAAAGTAAACAAAGACATCAAGTGCTCAAAAATCAAGGTAAACATGTCCAATGCTATACTATACGTCATTGAGATAATGCATCCAAATATTCCACAACACAGTATGCCACATATATGTAACAGAACTATAATTGAAAGACTATGAGTCGTATGGTCCAATGTATACATACACCTAGTTGGGAAGATAGTACGGTGATGCCGATGCATCCTGAAATTCCCCAATTAATGTATGCAGCATTCTGTAACCCTTAATTCATTACTAATACCCATCATCACCACTGAAATGTATACATTATGCTCATGCTCATGCTCATACTTCTATATTACATGAGTTAAGCCCAATAAATCCATAAATACATTAAAATCCAATAGTGAATCCAAAGTCCCCATTGTGCAGAATCCCACTAAAGGGATTCTGACCCCTATGTTCTAGTTTCGATAATTGGTTGAAGTTTTATTTAAGAACCATTAGATGGGATGATTGTATATACATATTTAGCACAATTTCACCAAAGGTGGTTCTTAACCCTTAGTTTGATTAGGCCACCCTAACAAAGTAATCTTTGATAGGAGGCATCACTCGATGGCAATTTGTATCTCAAGCTTAAGTTAGTAAGTTGCCTAACTCACAGCCACACTTAGCGTCTTAAAGAGGGTGACTCGTATTACTTAGTTTGTTCAAGTCATACCTATTGAAGCGATCTTCACTAGGAGGTATCACCCATTGGCAAATTCTATTTTAATCAAACTAAGGAATGAGTCCAAATTTGCAACGCTCTTAAGATGACTAATTTACTCTAAGTGAGGTTGTATCCGCCTAAGCCCGCAAGATAGCACATAGATAAATCTCACTTAGAGTGACTCAACTATTCCTGAACATTACTGAAATACTCCAGTACTATGGGTATACCCTACTATACCCAACCAATGATCTAGGCTTAACAATTCTATTGAAAGACACAATGATTTATCAAGACTATCAATCATTACTCTAAGAGGTGAGTCCTAAAAAAGGCTCCAAGGATGTGATCAAAAGACCACTCAATATAGATTCTACCACAAAGAAAAGGTTTCATTCTAAGTAACTTAGGTGATTCCTACCATGAGGGTTAAGATCAACTTCTAAGGTTGATGGGATCATCCAGATTTCTACCTCAATGAGTTACACAAATTTCTCCTACCTCAAGGAGTTATTAATTTAGGTTCTTTAAATATTTTTAGGATGATATCTAAAGCAAGATCTCTAGGATCTCACACTTATTTCACTTTAAGGGTTATTTATAAACTTAGATTTAAGTGATCATATCACATGCCTAAATCTTCTAATGACATTATACTCTATAATCATGGGGATAAATTAAGGATATTATTAGAGTTAGATTAGTTATTAAATTAATACCATTTTATTAATCATCTTATGCTAATAGTCTTATATAGAAGAAAATTAAGGATCTAAAGTTTAGATTCAGATTATTCAATCACATGGATTTGATTATTATCCTTATCAATTCTAGTTCAATGCTTTAAGATCAATACCAAATCAGATGCATTATTAGAACAGTGTCAATTGCATTATCTTATAATCAAGTCAATTTAATTAAGTTTAAGAGTTTGAATCTTAATCAAAGTAGATTAAGGTTTAACCCCTACTCATCTCTAATTAAGATCAAGTATTTATTTATAGATCAAATGTCAAATCAATGAATTAGGGATGTATTATTGATGGCAATCTCAGACCTAGATCAAGTCTTAATAGCTTGATCAAAGTCTTAAGACTTCTTAAGATTAATTATGATGATTAAGTTCTTCAAGTTAAGTTTATTCAATTTATCCATCATAAATTCACAAACAAGGTTTAAATACACCTACATTACTGTTATGGAACATATTAATAGAAAAAATTTATAAAAATAGAAAGTAATTAGTGCTAATCAGACCCTAAACTAATTCAAAAGGATTAGTACCTAATTACAAATCTAACCATCAGAATTTCATGCAACTTGACATAAAAGTTCCATTCAACCATGCAATTAATCAGAGACTAAGCTTTCTAAGATCTAATGATTATAAATCTTAATTTTCATTAATCATTATTTAACAAGATTAGGGCATAAGTTGAAATACAAAAATTAAAAAAGTAAACTCTGAGCACATTCATTCTACCAATCGTAAGAAAACTAATGGCACCCTAAACATGTAATTTGTATAAGTATTTATGCTAATCAACCCTAATCAAGATCTACAATAATTAGACTAAAATAGAAAATCCAACCATTGAAAGTTAAATGTTATTTTATATTCAAATCCCTGAAGACTTTCTAGTCAATTTGATATATAATATCATAGGATTTGGACCAAATGATTAAAAGTTATTTAAGAAATACATTCTGTATTTTTATTTAAATAATTCTCTATGATTAGATTAATTATTATTTTCCTTAAAAAAAATAAATCCAATTAATTAGATATATTTAAAATGGGCTCGGCCCATTAGCCGAACCGGGCAGGTCGAGCGGGGCCTGAGGAACCCGGCACTATCGCGCAGCGCGGGTTATGGGCTGACCCGGCCCGCATAGTGCCATCATCCCCAACCCTCCTTCCCCGATACCCAGAGACTTAGGGTTGGCTTTCATGGCAAAATTCCTAGCGATTTGACCACATCGTGACCTCTAATTGTTCCTCACACCATCAGTAGTCCAAGACATTTCGATTGAACCCCTTAGCCCTTTGTGAGGTGGTCGGGGAAGCCTGGACCTTACTCACCCAAGAGGCTTCACCTCAGAGTTACTGTGGGGAGACAATTCTCCCCACAAAGGCCATGCTAGACCCAGGGCTCGATCTCTACACCATCGGGGAGGTGAGAAGGATTGAAGACCCCTGGTCTGAGGGCTTGAGGTGGGCTAGAACACCGGGGCCTTACTTGACCCGAGGCGTTCCTTAAGGACTTAGCCCAATCAATCGAATCGACCGATTGGGGCTAGCTTAGGGCCTAAGTTCGATAGGATTGGGTTTGTTTCGACAATACACATGATTACGAATCAAATGGAAGAGGATCTCAGCCCAATTGGCTCATACCATGCAAGCAGGGGTACCTAGTTTGTCAGGATGGTTTAGGACAGCTGACAGAGGATTTGGTTGTCCTTAGCTAAGCATCCAGACACTGCAAAGGATCCTGAATACCAGGAGAGCTTACTATCAGCAGTTTGAGAGCTCCTGGAAGTTCCTACGCAAGCTTTGAACCGATGGCAATGGTAGAAGAGGGATCGAGCTCAATTGATCAGCAAGGATCAAATGGAGCTATGCTAAGGCTATTTATAGCCTTAGTAGGGAATGTGGAAGGTTCCAGAGGCTTAACCTCAGGCTAAGGAGACCCGAGGGATCGGACCATGGCCGAGCTCTCAAATTTCCAATTTGAGCTCGATCGGGTCACGAGGCATAATTGGGGCTCCTTGTCAAGATGGGGGAGGTCGTAATGACCTGCTGAGGTGGATGCAAGATTGGGGAACAGGCTCAGCAGCTAGCAGTATAGGGAGATCTTCCCAATCAAGCACGGGTGAGTGGAAGACGAAGGTCCACAGTAGCGAGACCTTCGAATGTCGTCTGATCTATCGATGAGAGGGCACTACAACTGGGATCACTCAGATAGTAACAGTCGATCGCGGGAGGGATCCTAGCCGTAGGATCTGCAGATTCATCTAACGGTGGATCCGCTATCCTGCGAAATTCAATCAGGGTCGGGGGATCTAAAAGGCTCAACAGTAAGATCTGCAGGACTCCGCTATCACGTTACCCGGGCTCCCCAGCGGATCGCCCGCGATCCACACAGTGGATCCTGGCCATTTAATCGGGTATGGGTACATTTGCAAATTCAATTTGTTGGAAGCCCTAAAATGTAATTGACCCATTTTAATTAAATGTGAATTATGGCCTAAATGATCTCCAAATTACACCAAACTTTCACCCCGAGCTAATTTGGGGGTGAGCAATTCAAAAATGCAATCAAATTTTAATTGTGAGATCAAAATATTTTAGGTCTAATCTAGGGCATCTAGACTGATCAAAATATCATCTCTGACTTAAAGAAGTCCAATGGACTTCAAATTTTCAGGATTGTCTCGACTTGATGTTTTAAAAGCAATGATATTGAAATTAAAGATTAAATAAGCTATAGATTAGTAGGGTAACAACCTAGGATTGTTACACAATGTGTTGCAGCAATCAAGAATTTTCATTATTATTTGTAAATTATGTGATACCTTTGCTATTTTATTTAGTTATTTAACTTTAATAATTGGGGTTAATCAAGCCCCCATATAATTTGAGACATTAATTAAATGTCTTAGTCAATTGAATGATATATATATGAAATAAGAGTAATAAGAGTAATGAATGATCCTAATTTCTAACTTAAAATTCTTATTATAATTTAATTCTATCAAAATTAGTTATACTAGTTATTTTTATCCTAAAAAGTTTCTACACACTTATGTTTGATCCACTTACTAATAAGCTTAACTATGCTTCCTTATAAGTGCTAGCTAATAGGATCTAAGGAGAGATGAATCACTAATCTATATTTATTTACTCCTTATCTTCTTTATGATTTTGTTCCTATCTAAAATTTATTAATTGATTACCCTAAATAAGATATAAGCTTTCTTTCACTAATCTATATAAATTCTCAAGCATTAATTTATCTATTCCTATTATTTGATATCCACATCTTCTAACATCTTCACTACCTTATACAAGAGAATGGATCATTTACTTAGTTGATCTAGAGTTATCTTGCTAAAATGTCATAGAAATAATACAACATGGTTTAACATAGTTCTAAAGTTATTTAGGGAATTAATGGAGATCTAATTGAGTCTAAACCCAAATTTGATTAAGAAAATAACATTTTAAAGTCCTAAAAATGATATTTTTTGTTAGATGCAAATTAATGCAAAAATAGTATATTATTGATTCTCATAGTTTAAGGATTTCAATGACATATAATTTGTTAAATTTGGAGCTCTCTATGCTCAAATATGCACTAATTACCTTTAATGGTAATTAGAAGATCATTAGTATAATTAATTACCAAAATTGAAATTAAATATCATATTATTGTTCTACTCATTTTTTTGATCATTTTGCTATAAAATTTTAATATATTTAGATTTATATTTATTGATTTATTTTATTAACTTAATATGCATTAAATTTTCTTAAATTTTTTGAATTATTAAAATCAGAATATTCTAAGAAATATTTCGCTTAACAGTGAAATTATGAAACGGGCCGGTCATGCCATTAGGCCCGATGGGCCGAGACTATTCACAGAATATTTGTCAAATATTCTTCTGCAAAGTGTCGCGCAGGATGTGGGCCATCCTACCCAGCATTATGCTTCTTCGTCATCCCTTTTGAAACCCTAATACCCCAAAGCACATGTCATCTTAAAATGCAAACAAGGTGTAATAATGTTCTATGAGATGAGGCCTATCCTATGGACCTAAGAACCTTATATGAAATAGTCTAAATCATCTTAAGTTTACTTAGTGGGATGAGAAAACTAGGGTTTACTGTGGAGGGGTGATACGCGCTCCACATTTAACTTGTAGGCCCAACTAATATCCCAATGTGTTCCTTGGGTCAAGGCCGACCCAAGGAACACATAAACATTGGTAAGGATGGAAAAGGCTGTTAGGATTCTTAGAGATCTTTGGGCACTGTACATCACTGTACATACTTAAGCCTATCGAGCCATAATTGAGCATGCTCAAGCTCAATTGAACTCACTCGAGCACAATTGTGCTTGATAATTAGTAGGGTATTGAACATAATAGGGAAACGAAACATAAAGAAGGGAAATGACAAAGTGAATTTCTCAGAAATATGAATACCTTACATCCGTTAGCTCATTGATTCACAGGGTCATAACATCGAATAGAGTAGCTGAGATCATAGAGAGAGCTTTCAAATGATAAAGTTCAATAAAATGGCATGAATTAAGGTGCTAACCAGGCTTATGTGTGCCAAATTAGGGAGGGAAGAATAGCTGTAGCAAAGTCTCCAACGACAGCCCGCAATCATGGATGTGCTAGGGTAAGCGACAGAGCATAGTGTTTTGATCTCGGCCACCCGATTGATCCAAAATCCCAGATTATATCTCGGGAATTAATTAACTGTGGAACTACTCTCAGTCATTGGATATAGCCCTCGATCCAATGACTGAGATTAGATCTGCTCGTGATCTAATCTCCTCCATCTAATTTTAAACAAGAAAATGACTAGATAGCTCAGATCTTACGATCTAGCAATCCCATGTTCGGGAGAGCATGGTGGATCACTTGCCATGCGGTTTAAATGGTTGAATAACTATTAGGGATTTAATTAAATTCAAATTAAATTAAGTTAAGCAATAATTATTAGTACAATTTGTATTAATCAAAATATCTTGACCAAATGAGCTTAAAAAATTCTCAAAAACTCACCCATAACTAATTTGGGTGTGATAAATTCAAAAATAAAGTTAGATTTTTTATTGGAGGTCAAAATAATTTTCTTATTTTTCTAATTATTAAAATTAAATAAAATCTTTGATTTATTAAAATGACTTCCAAATTTCCCAAAATTTTAGTTTGTTCCTAATGATGATTAAAGCCAAATAATGGGGTTTCTAGACTAATTAACTTAATTAAATTGGGTAATAACCTTATATTGTTATAGGTGATCTCTTGTTTTACTTAGAAAAAGCTTTCTCATATAAAAAGCTCTTAAAACTCATGAACTTTGGTTGGCAAAACTGTGTTTCTACTATTGAGCAGTTTATAAAGGATCAAATAAATATTGTTGACTCTTCTCATGTTCAAAATAGTCTTAATGTTAATTATTTCCTACCCAATGACATTGCCAAATATGTATCTTGGACCAAATAGTGTTCCAAGTTCATTAGTTAGGTTTAGGTGAAGAAAATTTAAAATTTTTTATATACAATTGGATTTTAGGAGAAATCAAAATTGGAAGCATTTTGAAGTGATTTTTCATCCTATGGGTAATGTGGTTGTGAATTATTTCTCTTCTCTCCTCAATAGAGAGATCTGGCATTATATTCATAATTTCCCTATTTTTGCCACCATTGATTCTTCTTATCATTTTAAAATGTGCAACTCGGTTACACTTCAATAATTTAAAAAGGACCTCTTCACTATCACAGATAATGCTTCCCCTGGGCCAAATGATTTTAATTCATTATTCCTTAAGAAATTAGGGAATACAATTAGCTTCTCCTTATGTGAAGGGATTCTTTTTTTTTTTGCAAACCGTAAAAAAATCGAGAAAGATCAATCATACTCTCACTACATTAATATCTAACTAGGAAGGGTAATTCCTTTGAAGACTTTATACTATACTCTCTTTGCAACATCATCTATAAAACTATCTCAAATATATTAACTTGAGAATTTCTCTTTGTTTGCCTGCTTGTTAAGTCCGTGACAGACGGCGGTTACACGTCTGCGCTTGCACGCAAGTGTACGTGGTTTAATGTAATAATTAAAAGGTAAGTTCCAAGATTTATCGTCCTCAGGGAACAGTGTGTTTTGGTACTAAGGTGTATCTATGTTTAATAATATTTAAACTATATGTTTTCAATTTTTAATTGGTTTTTACTTAACAATGAAAAATTCTGAATTTAGGATACTCTTTGATTAAGAAGAGGAGAGTTGGGTTTCCTCCATATGAATTGATAGGGACTCGTGTTGAAGTACTGCAAAAATAACTTTTCTTTTTCTTGGTGTCATGCCCAATAATAAAGTGAACATTGTATTCCTTAGATTGGTCCTCTAATTTCTAGAAGTTCAAATCTTGTGCATGAAATGAACACGCTAGGGTTCTATCGCAGTACAAAGATTCTCATGAGACTGTTGTCAAGATAGACATTTTAGTTAGATGATCTCATAAGCATTGATTCCACTAACGAGAGTCATGCACTTCATGCATGGTTCAGATAAAGAAGTGAATTCATCAAGCTTTATGGACTATGTCACATCATTCATAAGCTCTCGATGAATCTTCTTTCTTCTTTCATGTCTGCTGAGCTACAGAGCTCCATTAGTGGGTCTTAGCTCACACTCATTGACCTCTTGACTAAGCTCATGGTATGGTGCAGTTAAGCTCAAAAACTTCTCACATAATTCCAAGCGCTGACGTAAACATATGTAGCTCTACGCCAATCGACGAGCTATGGAGCACAAGATACTCATTTCAATATTCCATTTTCAATGTTTATAATTTTTAGCAGATTTTCAATCATTCCGCAGCATGTGTTCACATGATAGTTTAGACAAACAATTGAATGCATATTTTTATTCATTTTATAAAGAAGAATGTCAACACTTTTTGTATCCCTTACATTTCACATGATTTCAGCCCAACCCTCCCCAAGGAGGGTCTAGCCTTCCATTATAGCAGAATTACAAAGAGAAACATGCAAAGATAAGGACCCTTTCATGATCCGACTAAAAAGAAATAAAAAAGAAGAAGACTAGGAGTGTACTAGGAACAACCCTTACTAGGGTTCTCTGGATCTTCCTTTGCCTTCCTCTATTCCTTCCTTCTATCTCTCTAGTGAGTCTTTCCTTCTTCTTTTTCTTCTTCTAGTAAGGGACTCTTCAACCTAACTTGGAGAGGTCTCCTTCCTCTCTACAGCCCTCTTAATTATGAAGATTTTGAAGTTAAAATTGGGAACCATCCTTTAGTCAAGCAAGGCTACACTTACAGAGGAGTTCTCCTCAACTCAAATTCTGCTCACCATCCTCCCTTTCTCTGTAATGAGTGAATACTCCACTTGAATTCTTTCCTACTACATGTAATGATTACTTATTTTGTCCATTTTTAATTTTTATAATCATTTCAAATCCCTTCTTTTCTCTTCAAGGATTAAAGTGGCAGGGGATATGTCAGCTAGGAGACAAACTGCTGGCTGGAAGTCTTGTCCAAGCTACAATAAATGATTTGAAAAGAAAGAGTTTTCGATGCCCGTTGTAGCGTGCTACAGCTCGCTATGGCACGCTGTACCGCGCTGCAACGCTTGAGTTTCGAATTATGATCCACTGCAGTGCTTTTAAGTTTCAAATTCGATCCACTGTAGCGCGCTGCGGCGTGCTGTATTGATTTTTGACATTTCAACCTGCTGTAGCGCGCTGCAGCGTGCTGTGGTGCACTATAGCGATTAAGTTTCAAAGTTTTAATCTGCTATAGAGCGATGTGGCGCGCTGTAGCGGTTGAGTTTTGAAATTTTCAAATGCTATAGCAAAACTGTTCCAGGCTCCAGAATTGCCCCTTGGTCATTAATGTTTGCTCTTATGTTGCAAGAGTGCACTGTGGCACGCTGCAGTGTGCTGGAGCGCGCTATAGCGTGCTGCAGTTATTTTCTCCTAGAATTGCAGAATTTCTCTAGATCTTGCTGAGCTTCACATTTTCTCTAAAAAATATAAAGAATTGATCAAAGTAGGTTGCTCCCAATATGGAACTGTATGAATTCTTCCTTTGTTTTTGCTATAAATATGAACTCATCACACCCCTACGCTAAGATTCTTGCTCATCCTTGAGTAAGCTTAAAAGAATTTTTCTGATTTTAAAGTATGAGAGTCAAAATTTTGATATCAATGTGAAGTTTATTGTCATTCAAATGTTGTTTAACTGAAGTGATACACAAGTCTTCAACCACTAAATGATTCTAGACTCAAGTTACATTCCTTGGTTGCTTGTCTAGTCTCCAATTTTAAGTTTGTAATGCTTGTTACTTCATTATGGGAGAAGTTCCTTAAAATTCCCTAAACTAGTGATGCTATGAGTGACCAAGTGTTTTGTACCATATGTGCTCCTTCTTATAAATCACAAAGACGCACATAATTTTCATGAGAGATATTTTTTATCATCATGTTTCATTTTTTTTTTCTTGAGAGAGTTACTTTTCTTCATCCCCAGTTTTTGTTTTCTTTTCTATTAGCTTAGGGGAGAGACATTTTTTTTCATCCCTTTTTCCAGCTCTTTGTGATCATGATGTCCTACAGGAGCCTAGCACACTCATTATTATACTCAATTATTTCCAATCAGTAGTTTTGGTTTCTCAGTTCACCCCCATACTTAGACCTTAGTATTGATCTTGTTAAATATTTGGAGACTTGATACAAACTAGGAAAATCCCATTGTTTGGATGATTTAGAGCTGTCAATTAGTTTTATCACTTTTCGTTGAGCAAATTTTGGTTGACAGTTAATCTTCACATTGATATTTTCATTATATTCATGGCATTGAAAAGTTCAGAAAAATTATTCCTTGCAAACCACAGAAATATTGAGAGAATATGAAAATCCATAATTTATTTATTTAAAAAAGGAACAAATCGCAAAATGGGAAAATATTAAAAATGAAAACAAAGAAAAAGAAATAACCTATTCACTCATCATTTTCTCCTTCTTCCTCTTCTTCATCGCCCACGTCCTGGTAAGTGTAGTCCGAAGGCCATCGAGTGTACGAAATGGGGTCGCCGATAAGGGGTTGCCATAGCACCGATCCATCTGGTCCTTCATGCAAGCTCCACTCTTGGAACAACATTCCAAGGGATTCATGGAATTCTTATTGAAATTCGCACTGCCAGGCAATTTCTGCCTTGCAGAAACGCATGTCCGTTGCCATAGCCTTCCCCAAATTGGTTTGTTGGGCTTAAATCCGCATCAACATTTTCTTCTAAAAAGAACGGCCACTAGACGCTGAGGCTTCTCCTTCTTATCCCCTCCTCTTCTTGGCCTGCTTCCGTTCGAGGGAACGGACATTCAAATTTGTACTCTCAAGAGAGGCACTAGGGAGGATGGTGACATCGGAGGAAAGTAATTTCACCCCTTGGGCCACACAAATACCAGGAATTAATGACCCAAAAGCAAGTGCAACAGGACCCATTCAGGGCATTCCAGAGCTGCTCAAGAATAATGCCAGAGATAGGAATTTCTCCCAGCCTTTGGACAGCACACTTGAGAAGCGCCCTAAAACGAGCACCTCACTAAGATGCCTCGAAGACATGATGAAGTTGGAGATAAAGACAAGCCAAGCACTACTCGAGTTCGTGAGGAGGGCTCGAGGAATGTTAGCCCGATTTCCTCTCCAACCCGCATTGTCGCGGACGAGCTCACTAGCAAGTGCTGCCGGGTCAGTCCTCTACCTTCCTCAACCCATTAAACTGTTCAATTTGCTCGAGCCCAAAATTCACTCCCCTTTCCCATACAAAAGTTTTACGCCCTACCGAGGTAATAGTGTTGGCGTAAACTTATTGGACGATGGACGAGTAAGAGTTGGATTGGGAGCAAACCAGCTACCTCCATCCTTGGGGTAGAACTTGCTCGGAATTTACTGGCAAGACCATCCCAAAACTTTTCTCTGGGATCAACTTCCACTGAGAAGTAATCTGGTTGAATCTTTGTTCAACTTCTGCGGAAGAGAATCTCTTCCTATTGAAGGCCCCACCAGATGTGGAGGCCTCAGCTTCCTTACGTGGAATAGATTTCTTTCCGGACAACATGGTTGAAAGAATTCTGGAGAAAGGGCTTGAGTTGCTTGAGCAAAGAGGAGAATGAGAGTAAAAGGTACAAATGAAATCAGGTTAGTGCAAGTCTTTCATCCCTCCTTTATTGAAAATCAACATTAGGGCAAGAAAATTTAGGTAAGAGATGCTCCTCTCATGCCATTAATGTGACTAAATTTCAATTATGAAGGGAAGAGGAAGGCAGGTTTTTAGCACTTCTTTTTGATTGCCTTGGAGTCCCAAGCAAGGAGCATATATTGACTGCCTTGGATTCCTAAGATAGTCAAACAAAATTGCTACTGCTGAATGCCATGCACTTGCAGCTGGATGCTTTTCGCTACAGCGCGCAGTAGGGCGCTACGGCACGCTGTGGCGCGCTGCAGCGTCTGCAACTTGCAAAATTCGAAACATGTCAACACACGCTACAAGGCTCTGCGGAGCGACAAAATCCGTCGCAACGCGTTGTGGTGGTTGAGTTTTGGTTTTAAATCCTATGTAGCGTGCTGTGGCGAATCTGTTTTTTTTTTTTTACTTGAGTTTCCTCCCAAGAAACGTTTTGTTTTACGTCGTTAGCCCGACTCATTTAGGAATATTATTGACTTGAATAATTTGGAAGTCTCACTTTTTAGATTTTTGAGGTAACAAGGTGAGCAGTGACATAAAGTGTGTTCAAACCCTTGGCCTCATCCTTCTCCTCAGGGATTAAAGCTTCCTCACACTCAGGTCTGGAGGCTCCTTTCTTTTTCCTCCGCCCTCTCTTGATTTTCTTTATCAATTCTCTTTGTTCTAGAATTTTTGATCATGGGTCTATTACAAAAATATTATACTCTTGCCTAGCAATCAGTGGTTATTTTGAAAGGGAAAGATGAGCTTAGTCGTATTAACCCCTACAAGTTAAATATTAGTTGCAAAGTATGTTTGTGTTGACCTTTACTTTGGTTGCTTGTTTTTTACTAAATGGTGGAAATCCCACTGACTAAAACTTTTTGATAATACCTCGAGAAGTCACAAGTCTGCCTCACAATTGTGGAAAAATCTTGTGAAAGTGACAGGTATTTTAAATACCATATTTCCATTGAAACTGAGACTCATACTGTTTCTTTTAATGGTTAGCCTGATTTCAATTTTAAGGAAGCCCTATGAGCTATTTATTTCTCATTTCCCAAATTCTTGGTGGTTGGACATTATATGGTTTAAAGGATTTAAATTGGTATGAATGCATTCTTTGAAAAGTTATTAAGCAAGAATTCAAAACCAAGGATTAAATTGCAGTACTATCTACCTAGTCTGCAAGGATGGACTGAAACTTGTTACCACATTTTCTCTTTTGCACTTATTCTTATATATCATTACTGCCTGCTTTTAACCAGTTTTGCTTCCTCCTCTCTCTTACAAATTATTGAATATTTGGTCCATATAAATAAATGGGTTTGACATTGCTTTGCTAGCTATTGAGGCTATTATTGTAATGGCATTTGGATCGAATGCAATGCAAGGTCTTTTGGTTAGACAGTTGTGCAACCACTCTTGAGAGTCATGGGCTCTGCCCTACTCCTACTAGAGACCTACTTCCCTAGTTTAGACTTGTTTATTATCCATAATATTAGTTTCTTTGTCTTTAACCTCAATTTTAGCAATATGAATTTTCCCCCTATTAGGCTTGCTTCACTAATATTCCTTAGGACCAAGGAATAGCCGAACCTCCGACAACTCATCGGATTCTATTTTATTTACTCCTCGAGCAACATCTCGAATTCAACCAAGCATAAATGACTCCTCAACACATCTGTCTTAGTTAATTATTGCTTTCCCTTATCGGCTTACTTTAACTTGGGATCATGTATCATTTGTTGCATTGGATCAAGATTTGTGAGTTATGGCAAGCTCAAATAGTGGTGGCTCTGGTAGCTTTTATATAGGGCCCTTGAAAGAAGATGGATTGGGAGGAGCCTTTTGATTGATTCTTTATGATCTTATGTTCATGTAGTTATGAAACAAAATCCTTGAGAGGCAACTAATGAATCACAACAACGTGCTATCGCATGCTAATACCGAATAATATTTTCCAAAACACTAATTACTAAATTGGCCAACACAAACTCAAATATAAATGATCTCTTGCTATCACACATGTTGCTCAAATTCATTCACAAGAATATCACATCATATTTTATAAGAAAAACAGAGTAGTTACCTTAAAAACAGAAGCACAATCTTAAATCTTGTTCAAATTTTCTAGATCACATTTAGTGGTCATCTTATACTTGCAAAACAAGAACATATCCAAATAACTTGAAAACAGCAAGAGCTTCAGCAAAAGACTTCCCCCTCCCCTGGTCTTTCAGTATACCTAACATCAAGCATCCTTGGTGGAAACAGCATAAACACAAACACGATACCAATGTATTCATTACAAACTTCTAGAGCCGAGCATAGAAAATCCAGTGATGAAACTTGTTGGCGTCAATCCTATCGGCCACAGCAGAGAGCATCTCCTTCATCTCTTCCTGAAACTCCTCGAAATTAACCGCGTGGGCGCCGTCGCTGTCGAAACGGGAAAAGATATCGCGATGAAGCTCGACGCGCTCGGAATGGGTCAAGCCTGCTTGATCAGTATTAGCGCCGAAGCTGGAAGATGGCAGCATGCTTAAGCTCATGAGCTCCTTTGCCATCTCCGCGAAGGAGATGAGCCCGTCTCCGTTGGTGTCGAGGCTTGAGAAACGGCTCACAATTGAGGTTTGGAAGAGCTGAAGACTCATCGTCGGTTTCCTGTGCCATCCTTTTCTGCCTTTTCGCATCGGCTCTGATTTATTAAGAGTGAATCCGTTACGGAATCGTGGGATTGAGAACACGCGTGCATTAAATGCTCGAGATGTTGAACAAATTTTGGATTGTTTTGGACTTCTTAATAGATTGCGTGTCAAAGATGCAAGTGCTTTGCTGCGAGCAGGACTAAGCTTTTTTAATAAAAAGATGAGTGGCCAATGAACAAGTAAATGTATTTTTGAGAAGCTTGGGATCAACTTCAGCAGGAGATAATGTGTGGTTTTGCACTTGAAATATCTTTAGTTGTAGTATCTCTGACTTTATCTTAGTTAGAGGAAAGAACACGAGTTAAAAGGATTCTTAACTATAGGAGAACACATTTCTAGAGAAATCTTATTTGGATTAGTTTGTTAATGGCCGACATGATGGGAAAGATTATTGAGCAAGGGGTCTTGATTTTAATGAGAGACATAAGGTGGAATTGTAACTTAGATGAGCTGCTAGCCAAGGAAGTTGGGAGAGAGAATGTTTTGATAGTGAACTCTTGAGGGGTATACTCTTGAGGGGTATAAATGTTAAGCACCTATTTATGATAGGGCACATCACCCAAATCAACTTATCTTTTGGATTACATATATTGAGGAATTCTTCGAATACCATGACTTAGATAACTATCAATGTGTGACATTAATAAGGTTGAAATTCATAAGTCATGTTAAGTTATTATATAGTATTTTTATTTGAAAAAAGAAAGGGAAGGTAGGAAAAGAATTTGTTTGATTGAGATGAGAGAAATGCTTTAAATTCCCAAAAGTAGCTTCTCACCAAGTTGATGATATTGAAACATGGATCCATTAGTGTGACTGAGTACTAACATGTTTGAAAACTTGGTAGCTAGGACTAATTATCAGAATTTAGATTGGCAGCTAGCAAATATGGCTTTGTTGGGATTAAAAATGGATCTTAGGCATTAGGTAGAATTATGAGACCCACAGATTGTAAAAAAAGATGTACATGATGCTTATAATCCCAATCTAAAGCATCACTTTCTTAGCCTAAGAATGTTCTTATGCCTAATACCAAGCTGAGTCACAAATCATCCACTTCCATGGCTACTATAGCTCCTCGGATATATGTAGCACAACCTTGTAAAACAATTAAAGATATTGTCTTTTATAGCTATAATCAAAAATGGAGTTTGAAGCATGTATATGAGGATATATTAACTTCTACATTAGAGGAGGATGAAGAAGAGAAAGAATTGTGAATCTTATTGGGTGTTGATCAACTAGAGGATAAGGAGTTTGTTATTAGTGAGGATGCACATTTGGGAGTAGGTCTTTATTTGAGCTCAACTATTGGTGATAATGATTGGAGGTGAATAAACATACATAATGTATTAATATCTTATAATGGGTTAGGTTACATGTTGATTATAGAAAGAATTACTGTAAAAAATGTAGTATACACTTGCATTTTCATGAACAACACCCAAATCCTTTCAAAGTTACTAGAGAAAATCAAGCTTCACCTTCTATTATATAAAGGTCTTTAGTTCTTATCAAGATAGAAATATGAGTATTATATCTATTATAATATTTTTGATATAAATATTCTCATTTTTTATAAGAGACCTTAGCTTTTTGATATGAATGTGATTTTTTATTGGAAGGATAACACTTACATGTTCAAGTTCAAGTTGAAGATAATAAAGTTGCAACCCATTCTTTCATTTTAGTTCCATCATCATCATCTTCCACACCTTCCATAGGTCCTATAATATCCAAATCCACTTCTAGTTATTTCTCAAGTGATAGGCCTCTGCATTGATTAAAGAAAGGAGCTATATTTCAGTCGATCACCATTTTACTTTTAGTTTCATTATTCATAAGCTATCCACTATTTATAGCAAGATTTATTTTTTTAAAGTCGCATGTTGAGTTTGTTGTATTAATAAGATTATAAATATTATGTTAGACAATTATCTAAGTATAATTTAGGCTATTAAATTATTTACTTATTGTTCTGGATATCACCATTATTATAATTAATCATAAAATAGTACTAATAAGTATGTAAAATTAAAATACTAAGAATATAATAAGAAATAAAAGCATAATTTTTAAACTAAAATATAATGCTGTGAAATAACATGCTAAATACTAAGACATTTGACTAAAAATAGAAATGACTCAATGTTGAACCATGCAATCTTGTAGTGCATATCGCACCACTAAATATGTCCAAGTGTGCACCTCACACCACTAAATATGTCATAATATGCATAAATCAACAGTTAACTATTTTCTTTGACAGTGAGATATAACTCATCAAAATGATATATGATATAATGTATTTTGAGTTTAAATTCATCAAACTATTTCATTATAACAATCTGTATTAATTTTCTTAAGTTTTGATTCAATAAATGTACTATGTCGTTTATCTAAAATGGAATATTCTCAGAATATTTTCTTTTTGTTAATGGGTCATAAAATGGATCGATGGAACCCGATGAGTTTAGGAATATTCCACAAATATTCCACCAACTGAGGCAGAGGGGTAACGGGTTGACCCAACTTGACACTCTGCTTCACCCTCGCAGCCTAACCCGTGACTCACAGAATTAGGAAAAACTTTTGCCTCTAATTCTCATTGATTCCAGTTATCTTTGAAATCAACCAAGGTACAAAAATGTTCACCGTGACGAGGCGCACCAATTGCCACAAAAAGCCCCATGGCTAATGGCACCGATCATCGGGGCCTTACTTAGTACCTCATGTTACTCTATGTTGGAGTAAATATTATCCCTCCATATGCATTGCCAAAGGGTGGTTAAGGTGCCTAAAATTTCACTATCCCACAATGGTTTTAACGAGTTTATCCATGATGTCTAAGTTCACCCAGATTGTCAGGGGCTTACTTGAGCTCATTCTACTATGGAGCAATGTGGAGCCCAATTGTATCATGGTGCATCTAGGCTAGCTTGAGCCCATATGAGATTGGCAATCATGACTCAACTCTTAGGCATTTATATTGAGTCCAGGATAAGTTGTGTTTCAACAGGAATTTTTCATCGAATTACTACTAGCACGGTTACTCAAACCCAATTGATCCTAGCCTTAGAGGCTGCTTTATTGGACATAATTAATTCAAAATTAGTCTACAATGATCCTACTTTTATTTCCATTCATCATATATCATTTTATTGGACTTAATTGATACTGGGAATCTAAATAAAAAGGTGTTCAAAGGAAGGTACCTTGTACCTCAGTTTGGGGGAAACATTGAGCTTTTAGATAAGTCCCAAGTTTTGTCAATCATCCATGCAACTTCCTCAAAGTTTGGGCAAGCTTCCAAGCTCTTAAATGCCAGGAATGGTCCGTTGGATTATCGAAAATGAGCTCCTTAGCTCGTCGGGGTTCATCGGCAAAGAGGGGGGATTGTAGTGGCTAAAGAGAGTAACAAGAGAAATTAAGGTTGCTGAGAACTTGCAAATAGTGAAATGAAATTTGCTAAGGATTTATGGGGCCTTAAATAGCAAGGGGGACCTTGAGAAATTTGAGCCATGGCTCCTTAGATCGAGCCCGAGATGTCTGTCTCCACTGCTTCATTCGGGGTGAGACCAAACCAATGTGGCGCAGTGAAGATTCCATCCACAAAGGAAAACCATTAGGGACTACATAGAACAATCCCAATAACTGGATAGAACATTAAGCCACATATTTGGGTTGCTACCTTAGCACTCAATACTCAATTAGAAGAAAATAAATATTGATTACAAGGTGTTTTGATGAAAAAACAAAAGCCATAGGCACTCCAGCGCATCTCAGTGTGTCCTGGGGTGCCCTAGCATGCCATAGGACCAATTTTTTTGATGTTGCCCAAGACCCATGCATCTATGCACCTGGGAATAGAGGCACAGGAGCCCAAGCACTATAACGATCCAAGTTATTGCTATGCTAATTATAGAAAATTCTAACTCAAAATTCAAAATCTCAATTAATTTTTAAATTAGGTCAAACCAAAAATACTGTTGGATAGAGTATATTTTTATAATAATAATATCCAGATTTGAGAGCAATCTGGATAATAGATACTCTTGAATTAATTTCTATATATTTAAAATTTAATAAATTCAAAAAATTAAATAATAATACAAATTCAGTAAACTTAGTATCATTGGATTTAGAATATTAGGAAAATGTTATACAAGATGTTTCGTTCGATTTGGAGCTCCAGATTGATCTTAATTAATTTTTAAAATTTTAATCTTGAAAATTAATATAAAATAAATTATATCTCCAATTGAAAAATTTAGGTATGAGTGTGTTCCTCTCGTCAATATGCATCTTCTTATCATGTTTCATTAATTTTGGAAATAAAAATAATGCAAAAATGTACAAAATCATAAAGAATAAAGTTTAAATTAAAATTTTGTTTCGAGTGTGTTCCTCTCATTAATATTATTTTATTCAAAAAGAATGATTTTACTATTTATCATATTAATGCAATATTCATCCAAATTTCACACATTAAGTTATTTAATACTTAAGTAATTTAAGAGTGAAATAAAATGAGAGAGTACAAAGAGAGAGAAAAAAGAGGGAGAAAGAGAAGATAATTTTTTTTATCTTATAAATAGCCCCTCACCCCCACTCATTCTCCCTACCAAAAGTTCCTCTCCTCCTCTCCTCTCCCCTCCATTGCCCTCCTTTCTTTCTTCCCCGGCCACCACCAATTCCTCCTCTCGCCACCTCGCCTCGGAATGCCATTCCCGCTCCTTGGTCGCCGGCCAAAACCTTCTAGTGAGTATGAGTAATAAGAGAGAGAGAGAGGGAGAGAGATTTTTTTATTATTATTCTTTATTTTCTTTCTCTTTTCTTTTATTAATATTATTAGAAATAATAATAAAATAATAATGATAATAATAATAATAATATTATTATTATTATTATTATTATTACTATTGTTATTATTAATAATTTTATTATAAATGATATTTATTATTATCATTAACATCATTTTCTTTTCTTTAATTTATTATTATTATTATTACTATTGTGTTTATTTTAATTAATTAATTATTATTATTATCATTATTATTATTATTACTAGTATATTGTTATTATAATTTTCTTACGACTATTTTTTTTTATGTCATTTTAATTAAGTCATTTTTTTAGCCAATTATCATTATTATATTTATTATTATTTCATTTCTGTTATTTCAATTAAGATTTTTTCTTTTTAATCAATTATTATTATTATTGTTAATAATAATAATAATAATAATATTATTATTATTATTATTATTATTATTATTATTATTATTACTACTACTATTTTTTTTGTCATTTTAATAAAATTATTTTCATTTCTATTAATTATTATTATTATCATTATTAATATTATTCCTATTATATATTTTCTATTATGTCAATTAATTCATTTCATGTTTATCAATTATTATTATTATTATTATTATTATTTTCTATCATTTTAATTAAGTCATTTTCATTTCTATGAATTATATTTATCATTATTATTATTACTATTATTATTTGATGTCATTTCAATTAAGTCATTTTTATTTTTATTGATTATTATTATTATTATTATTATTATTATTTTCTTTCTATCATTTTAATTAAGTTATTTTCATTTCTATGAGTTATTATTATTATTATTATTAATGTTATTATTACTATTATTGTGTTTCTATCATTTCAATTAAGTCATTTTTATTTTTGTCAATTATTCTTATTATGATTTTTTTTTCTTTTGGTCATTTCAATTAAGCTATTTTCATTTCTATTAATTATAATGACAATAATAATAATAATAATAATTATTATTATTATTATTATTATTATTATTATTATTTTGATTATTATTTTTATTTTTATTATTATTATTATAAATATATGATATCACCTTTTCACTTAATTACTCCATTTGCTATTATTATGCATCACTATTCAACTTTAATCCACTTTGGTATTCATGAGATATCTTGTATTCAAAATTTGAAATAAAATAAATAGAAATTCATATCAGGGGTTCATAGAAGTAGACCTTATGTCAGTACAGATAATATGTTAGGCCATGATAAGTTGATATCTAGAGAAATAAAAAGTCTATGCATAACTTTTGAGGAGAATGTGTAGTTAATCGAGAATCTAGCATCTTAAATAGTCAAATAGATGTATTTGGCTCATTGTTTATTCTAAAATGTTGTTTAATAGAACAAATATTATATTTAAAGTATTTTCTTTGAGTATGAGCACATTTCTTAACAAATATATATATATATGTATATGCATTCATCAACATTTATAACAATTCTAGAAAATTTTACAAGCATAGTTCACTTCAAAAACTGCATAGTATTTTCCTGACAAATGCTTTAATATTTTTCCTATAAAATTATGTTGCTTAATATTATCTATAAATTGTGATATACTGTAAATCTTACTTATACCACTATGTATAATTGAATATCTTTCCTTTCTTATTTTCTTTTTCCTTTTTTTTGGTTCGCTCTGTCGTATATATATATAACAGATCAAGAGTGATTTTTGGATCAAGTATTTGAAGAGGAATTGATGTAAGATGGAGGAGCAATTTGGTGCAAACTTAATGCTTATTTTTCTTGTATTAAATTTTTTGCTTAGTTTGTAATGGAAAATTTATGAAACAGTTATTATTATTATTATTATTATTATTATTATATATATAATTTTGTTTTCTTAGGTGTGGTCAGTGGGATTTGAACCCATAACCTGGGATAACAAATCCTAAGCATCCACCACTGGGCTGCAATACCATTCACTATTATATATATATATATATATATATATATATATATATATATATATTGAACACATTTATTATTTTTGTAGTTTTAAATGTAGAAATGAATGTGGAAATATGTATGTTTTTATACGCTCCTACTGCACTCTTATACTGAGCTCCGATATGATTGTGGGATGTGAGCGCCTAATGTTGGATTAGTTTTGCTAATCCATCTATGAATCACCACAAGAAAACTCCAGTGCCCACCAAACATAGCCATGCTACCTGAAATAGCCTTAAAATGCAAATAGACTCTCTGTGACACCCAAGGAAAAGTTTTTGGTACTATAAAAGCCAAATAAAAACCCTAAGTCATAAAGGTTCATTTGGGAGAAAAATAAGGTTCCTTGAAGATAAAATTTTAGCCACCTCAAGAAAAAAAAAAAAAAATTCAGCACGATCTAGAATTTGAAAAATGAGGAAGAAGACTAAGGAGAAGAATAAGAGAATTCTCAATGGGTCATTCCTTTAGTAACCATAAAATCTTCCTTTCTTGTTTCATTTTTAATGGAAGCCTAAACCACCCATTTTAGGGAGGGTTAGACTTGACCTATGCTGTAGAAAATTTCAAGTGAATGTTAAGTATGGATGTATGATTTATTATAATGAATGTATGTTTTTTATTTTATAAATATTTTATGTTGCATGCGAAAAATTAATATCTCTTATAGGGAATTCTTACATCGGCAATGTCTTCCATCAAACCATAGGCTCTAATCAAGATGTATGCATTTGATTGGAGCAAGACTTCATATCAAGGATTTATGTGCACTTTATTATTTCATGTATTCCGTGTTCCACTCCTCATGCGATCCTTCATTTAGATATAAGGTTAGACCGAATAAAAGGGTGTCAGAGCAGAGAGATCTACACACTTTCCTTTGAAGATACAAATTTATATCTTCATATGAAAATATAGATAGAAATTTAATTCTAGTTGCATTAGATAGGGAATGTCAATAGGACTTAAGAAAATCATCATTTAGATGTATGAAGTCAAGGGGTCTCGTATAGGATCGGTTAAAGATGATCTTAAGTTTTAGTGGTAAGTGACCCATGTGCATGCGAGATCACTGGTGGGTTTAACTATTCGTAGCCCATTGAAATATAAATTAAGTATTCTCATTAGATGATCAATTCAAACTCAGCAAAAAATGGATTTATTGAACCATAGCTGATTAGCTTAACTCTTACTGATCTCTTGAACTTGATTAGATCCTCATTAATTTTATGATTATTTATTTGCATATGCAAATCTAGTTCATTAAACAAAACCAATATTCAATTATTTAAGAATTAGCAAAGAAAATAGTAACTAGTAATATTCATTTAATACATAAGGATGATAAATTCGAAACTCACTATTCTATTATTACTTCAAAACACTCTGTCAAGTTCTTGGTGTCGCTGTCAAGGATTAAATTGACAGTATTAGTGAACATTTTAAGCTAATGACTTAATTGCTATTATGTTTATGTTTTGTTTTTTTATTTTTTGTCTGTATTTTTTTTATCATTCTTGGAAAATTTGTGGCATGTGCTTTCATTAGTTGTTAGCATCACTTATTTGTGTGATTATGATTTATTACCTAAGTGTTATAATTAAATTAGAGTTCATGTATGCGAAGTGAGGAAGAGTAAAATTTAATTATTGACTGTGAGATTGAGAGAATTCTACACAAATTTTAAGGGCAATTAAGATTCAACATAGAAAACCACACCATGTCTTACCATAAATTAGAAGAGTCACTATACAATAGTTGGGAGAGGTATAAGAAATACTTAAGGAAATGTCCACATCATGGATTACCATTGTGGCATAAGGTGCAAAATTTATATAATGGGCTAAATACAAGCACCAGGACCCTTGTATATGTGGAAGCTAGGGGATCAATATACTGTAAAACTCAAGTTGAAGCATACAATATATTTGAGGAAATGGCCATTAACTCTTATCAGTGGCCTATTGAAAGAATATACCAACAAGGAGACACATTTTTTTTGTAACAACCCAATGTTGTTACTTAACTTAGCGTAATTAGTCTAGAAATATTACCATTATAGTCTAAATAACATCCAGATCAAATCCCAAAATTTTGATTCAATTAGGAAATCGATATAATAAAATTAATATTTTGTTCTATTTATATAATTTGACAAAAAAGTAAAGTAATTTGATTTCTAATCAAAATTCTGATTATATTTTTGAGTTTCTCACACCAAAATTAGCTATGGATGAAATATTGAGATTTTTTTGAACTCATTTAGTCAAAATATACTATTAATAGATATTAATTTAAGTAATTAATTTAACTTCTTAAAATTTTCTAATGGTTTAACCGTCCATTTTTCCTTCATGAATGATTCGACGAGAGCTATAAAGCAAGGAACTGCCATTTTATTTTATCTAAGTTGTCCCACATTTCACTTGATATATCAAATGCAAGAAATAAATCACGCAATCTGATCAAATCTTAGTCGCTGGATCTCGGCTCAGATTCAACCACTGAGTTTGGGCCCATGATTCATTAACTGTGGCAGATGAAATATGGGATGCCAGATGGAATCTGGTGGCTGAGAGGTGATGAAGCATTATTCTCTTGTCATCTTCTTCAACGCAACTCGCCCCTAGTCATGGCACAGAGTTTGTACACATGATTATTCCCTTCTATAATGACCTCATTTCTTATTCTTCATCCATGACCCCCTCGACTCATTTCTATTGAATCCATTCCTAAGGAGAAACCCTCAAAAATTCCTATTACTCTCGTTCACTTCATCCAACTTTTGGGCATCACACAGCAGCAACACTCAGGATCGAGGACTATTTTCTTCAATGAGTACCCTGCAACTTCATGGGAACCTGAAGAACAAGGTGCCCCATTTCCCATCAATCCAAAGCACTATTTACCTTAATTTTCTGCTCAACTCCTATTGCAATTAATGTGGATGATTATTGAGCTCAAGTGAGCTTAATTAATGTTCCTGAATCTTGAGAATGTATGTAGTGCACATTGCTCAAGGTCAAATTGGCACTGGTGATTCTAGACCCCTTCCCAAGAGTCTTAGGTGTTCATCGGGTCAACCTCATCCCAAGAAACACGTCGAGGCCTTAAATAGGTTGGATGGTTCCCTTTAGTGGGAGTATTGTCCCTCCACAGTAAACCCTAGGCTGCTCGAGATTTAAAGTTAGGGTTAAGTGATTTTATTAAAAACAATTAGGGTTTTTATGTTTGATAGATAGATTTCGATGTCAAGATCACCTTGACATTTTAAACACACCATGTAATGGTCTGTAACATGAGAATTTTGGGTTTATGCAAAACCATAAATCCTCTAATCCGCGTCTCGCGGGAGCGATAGAGGAGTGCAATGCCAGGCAGGTCATCTCGCGACCAGTGTGGCATTGTGCAGAGAATATCCGTTGACCTGTCGGACTTTACGGCCAGACCAGCTTGGCCTCAAGATTTTTATTTAATGAAGTACTCTGAATGAATATTCCCTTTTAAATAAATTAAAACTTTAAGAAAATTTTAATTCCAAATAAATTAATGAAATAAAATGAGAAATATAAATCCAAATATATTGAAATTAAATATCAAAATGATCAGAAAAATATATAGAATATTATTATGATATAAAAAGTTATTTACTTATGACTTTTATAATCATCATTAAGGGTAATTAGTATACTTTTGAGCCTAAAGAGCTCCAGATTCAACAGATTATATGTTATTTAATTCCTTAAGTCATGCAGAACCACAATTTGCTATAAGTATATTATTTTGACATCAATTTAAATATATCAATATTTGAACCTTAGAAAGTAGTATTTAATTACCTAAATTTGGTTTAATCTCCATTAGATTATTTTAGTTTACTAGATGGTTTAGGAGCTAGTTAGCTTTTAAATGACTAATAATAGATCATTTTATTAGAGAATTGGTAAGAATATGTCTAAACCTAAGATCTATATGTAACAACCCTAGATTGTTACCATACAAAATGAATATGGATTGATTCAATTTTTCTAGCATCATTGTTTTTAGAACATTAAGATAAGCCTATCTGGAAAATTTGAAGTCCATTGGACTTCTCTAAGCCAAAAATTACAATTTGATCAGTCTAGATGCCCTAATCTAGACCCAAAATATTTTGATCTCAGAATTAAAATTTGGTAGCATTATTGAATTCCTCACCCCCAAATTAGTTAAGGGTGAAATTTTGGTGCAATTTGGAGTTCATTTGGGCAATAATTCAATTTAATTTAAAATGGTGCAATTGCACTTTAGGGCTCCATACAATTTAAAATTGCAATTATACCCTCAGCTGTTTTTAAAACTGCGAGCGCAATCTGAACCATCCATTCCTCGGGTCAGATCGTGCGGCCCGTGTTTGATCAAGATCTATCAATCCAGACCGTTCCGCGGTCCGATTGAAGGATCGGATGGTATCCATCCATCCGCCATAAGTAGCGCTGCGATCCTTCAGATCCAGTAATCTGAATCCCACGGACGATCTGCTCCCCGCATTCGGCCATTAGATGTTCACGAATCTGGACCGTTTCGTCCCAACGAACGATTCCTCAGACGGCTGCCGTGGATCCCGCGCTGTTCATCATCTTCCTCGCCTCGCCAGAATTCCCGACAGGGAAAAAAAACACATCCCCGATAGGCAGAGCCTGTCCCCCACTCCCCCGCCAGCTCAGCATAGCCGTTAGAGGTTCCTCAATCCCATGAGGCCTCTGAGACGAGCTCTCCAGCCCGATACCCCCATTTTTGGAAATTCTGAGAGCTCCTCTTGACCCGAGCTCTCGGGCCAAGCCAAGTCGAGCCCAGTCCCAGCATTTCCTCCCAACACCTCCCTGAGCCTATAAGTAGCCTCAGACCTCACCTCAGGAGCTTTTGCTGTTGAATTGAGCTGAATTCAAATTCCTCCTCCGATCGCCATTGCTGCTCTAACAGGCTACCTCCCGTCTCTCCCAACCTTGCGTACAGCTGATAGAGGGTTGCTCCTGGAGTTCAGGACCCCTAAGAGCTTCTCTATTGCAGCATATCACCCTCTGTCTTCCAGCCGAGCTTCGTCCAGTAAAAACCAAGTACCCCACGTTTTGTACTGAGCCGTGTGGGCTCAGTTCCTGCTTAATTTCCATCTCTATACTCTTCCCTAGCTAAGGTGAACTCGTTGCAATCAAATTGGTGCACTGGGAGGGTCCGTTCGATCGTATCGATCGAACGGGTTATCCGTCTCTCTGAGCTCAGGGACCGAGTAAGGTCCCAGGGATCTAGAGCCTCCCAGGGCCTCCTGAAATGGGGCTTCGATCCGTACTTACGCCCTGATGGTGAATGGATCAATCCCCAGCCCTGGTAATCCCCCTGTGAGGAGAATTTCTCCTCACAGTGAGCTCCTTTCAGGCGAAATGGAGAAATAGGGTCCAGAGGAATTAGACCATCCCAATTCACAATTTCGGGTTCTGAAGGTTGGTCTCGGTTCCAGGAATGTGTAGCCATCGTCCTTACGCCCCGGCATGGCTCGACGACTGAGAATTTTGGCGATTAGGGTTCGCCCCAATGGCTCTCAGTCGGGGCCAGGCACGGGGAAGAAGACGACAGCGCGGGTCGGGTCGACCCGTGACTCGCGCTGTCGAACAGTAGCGGGCCTTCAGGCCCGAATGACCCGCGTGATTTAAATCGGGCCGGCGCCATTTTAAAATACTTAATAAAGATTTTATTAATTATTTTCCTTAAGGAAATTAGGAAAAAATTTAATAGAAAAATACAGAATGTATTTGTTTAATAACTTTTAATCCACTGGTTAAAACTTTATAATATCATATATAAAAATGTTCAGAAAAATCTCAGGAACTTAAATATAAAATAAAATCACATATCTGATGGTTAGATCTTTAATTATTACCTAACTATAGTGAATCTTAATTAGGGTAGATTAGTAAAATTACTTATCCAAATTACATGTTTAGGGTGTCATTAGTTCACTAATGTTAAGTAGATTGCATGTGCTAAGTATAACATTTTTCTGAGTTCTGTAAATGTAGTTATGCCCTAATCTTATCAAATCATAATTAGTGAATTTTAGGGTTTATTCACCTTGGATCATAGCAAACTCAGTCTCTGATTACTAGTATGATCAAATAGGACTTGCGTGCCAAATTTCATGTAATCTGAATGGTTGGATTTTTATTTATGTACTTATCCTTTTTGCTTGGAATTAGGGTTTGGTTAGCATTGAGTAAACATTGTTTGTTAAACTTTAATCATTATTTTGGCTTATAACAGTAAACCAAATGAAATTAAATCACCTTTCATAAACTTATTAAGTATACTTGAATCAATTTAAAACTATAGAATCTTAAACATCTTAATTAACTTAAGAAATCTTAAGATTTGGATCAAGCTTTTAAGACTTGATCTAAATTTAGGATTGCCACCAATAATACAAAATTAATATATTGATTTGACATTGATCTTTAAATATACACTTAATTTGACTTAAGATTTGAGAAGGAGTCAAGCCCTAATCTACTTAAGGCAAATTTAAAACTGTAACAACCCTAACTCAACTATATTGATTATAAGACTGTGAATTGAACATTTTCCAATAATACATCTGATTTACTATTGATCCTAAACATTTGAATTAGACATATTAAGGTTAATAATAAATCTATGTGATTGCTTGATCTGAATCTAAACTTTAGATCCCTGATTTTCTCTTAAGAAAAAAGACTAGCATAAGAAGACAATTAAAATCATATTGATTAAACAAGTGATCTAATCCTTAGCAATATACTTGATTTAGTTCCCATAATCTTAGTCTAAGTGTGATTAGATGACTTAATCGTCTGATCTAATCATTCTAAATCTAAATATGAACCAAAACCTAATAGTCTAATATCGGCACCTAAAGGAGAGATCTTGATATTCTCTTCAAAAGATCGTCTTGAATTAATTAAGAGACCTAAATTCTCATATCTTGAGGTAGGAAGCCTTGTATAACCCCTTGAGGTAGAAGTATAGAAGATCCCATCACCTTAGAGATTGATCTATTCTCCTTGTGGTAGTAATCACTTAAGACATTAGAAGAGATACATCTCCTTGTGGTAGAATCCATATTAAGTGATCCTTGATCACACTTGATTGGTGAAACCTTGTATAGGACTTACCTATTAGTTTAAGACTTGTAGTCTTGATAAATCCTTGTTCTATTAAATAGACTTGATTGAACTATGATTATTGGGTAGTGCAGTATAGTATACCCATATTACTGGTCCCTAGTAATATTCGGGATTAGTTGAGTCACTCTAAGTGAGATTTATCTTTGTTATTATCCTACGGGCTTAGGCGGATATAACCTCGCTTAGAGTAAATCAATCGATCCTAAGAGTGTTTTAAATGGATGCCCATTCCTTAGTCATATTGAAGGACAGTTGCCATCGGGAAATGCCTCCTAGCGAAGATCGCTTCAATAGGTATGGCTTAAATAAAACTAAATAAAAGGGAATTACCTTCCTTAAGATGCTAAGTATGATTGTAAGTTTAGTGACTAAATGCTTAGTTTGAGATACCAAAATCATCATCGGATGGTGCCTCCTAATAAAGGTTGCTTTATTAGGGTGGCGTAATCAAACTAAATGTTGAGAGTCCTATTTTTGCAGCATATTTAATATGTGTATACAATCACCCTACCTAGTGATATTTAAGTAAATAAGCAACTTTAACTGAATATCGATCTAGAGAATTGGAGTCAGAATCCTTTTAGCAGGATTCTGCATAATGGAGACTTAGGATTTATTTTTATTTCTTACTATATTCTTCATGGATTTCAGGATTTTCCATTCATACCATACAATGACATAAGCATAAGCATAAATATGAGTTGACCTTATTCCTTCTATTGTGACACATGGCTATCAGTGATACAGTATGAGATACGGAATGTTATATACACAGACTGGGGAATTTTAGGGTGCATCTGCGTCACCATACTGACTTCCTAACTGTTGTGCTTACATTGAACCGTATGACTCATAAACCTTTAGTGATAGTTCTGTGATATATCGTGGTATGACATATTTGTGAGCATTGTTTCAGTGGCATATAGTGCAGCCTATAACATCCTTCTCAGCATCTAACATTCCTTTCACCTTGGTTTATGAGCATCTGTCATTTTCATTTTCTTTTAGTATTTAGTTTTGATGCAGTTTTACTTTATTTAGTTCTTACAGCTCAGATATTTGATGTCTTTACAGTTTTTCCTGCACTTTTACTTTATGTTCTTGCATATTCGTTATGTTTAGTCTAGCTTATATAGCTAGCTTCGATGTGTTAGACCTATTGTCTAACACGGGGTACCTTTGGGATCTGGCACTTTGCTAGATCCCGAGCAGCTGTTGGAGGCAGGTCAGGAGGACGTCCCAGGGACTCGGGAGGAGCACTTGGAGCTGTAGGGGATCGAGCACCTACTTTTACTATCTAGTTCTTTCCAGTATTCTGGCTATACTCTTTTTATTTCTGCATTTTTATGATTTGTAATAAAACTTTGGATGTATTTTTATTTTCTTTTCTGAGATGGATATTTACTACTGCTTGAGACGAATGTATTCTGGATGTTTGGCTTTTAGCTTCCGCACTCTGTTATTATGCTATACATAGTATTGTGATGCGATCGGCGTACTGGAAACGCTGATATATTTTATAATGTACATGGGTTCTTCTTCACTCCCTTGCACCTTATGTACAGTACTAAGTCTAATACCTAAGATAAATATTCCATTCTTATCTCAAATATTGGCTTTCGAGCCTACTCTTAGGGCTCGAGTCAGCGGCCTTCAGTATGGCTTTGTCTCCTTAGCCTATTCGGGACGATGGGTTTTACTTGTATGTCCCACCGCTCCCGAGTAGCGCACCGTTCCGCCGTCAAACTATGAATTATATTCGTACTTTGCGCTCGGCGACGGGACGGGGCGCTACACTATAGTAGAGTAAACCTTAGATCATTTGAGTATAGAATCCTTCATACTTTATATCTTAATAAGTATATTAGGAGATATAGTTTAACCTTATTGAATAGACAAGTAATTAGCTCAATAGTTATATCCTTAAATTAGAAACCTAAAGAACTTAAGAGTTATCATAAGTTGAAGAATTAGTAGCCTTGTAGTGAAATTAAGAATTAAATATAATATAAGATTCCTTAACACTTTGATTATGTACTAGTTAGGGACTTTAAGTTAGATCTCTCATTAGTTTACCTCATTTAACATTGCAATAATATAAATTATTCAAGTAATTTTGAATAATATATATATATATATATATATATATATATATATATATATATATTATCGATTGATTTGAATATTCAATTAATATCTTAGTTTAATTGGGGGCTTGATTAGCCCCAATTATTAAGGTTATATAACAAGTAAGATAATAAAAGATGTTACACAATTTATAATTAAAATTTGAATTTCCTTAAGTATTGCAATGCATTTGAGCCTAAATTCCTTAAATATTTCATTCAAACTTTTCCACATAAATAAAATATAAAATAATACAGATAAGGGGTTTTACTTTGTGTGGATCAATCTGTACAAACATGTTGAGCCAGGGCAAGCTATAGAGAGATCAAGAGAATACACATTTCCTAGAGGGGGGAGTGTGTTGTTATATATGAGACCCTGTTACATATAGTTTGGAAGGTGTTCCTAATTTCTCAATTATTTAATATGTGCCCACATAACATATTGAAATAAGATAAAACAAATTAACAATTACATCATATTTACACACAATCACATTGATTGTGCAGTACTTCTTACATCTCACAGTCTGGAAGATTGTGTCTTATAATTTATTCAGTCTTAAAGACCGAACCCATTTTATTTACTCTTACTTACATACTTTACAATTTAGCTTGTACATTATAATTTATTATAGTTACATTCTTTATATTATTTTATAGTTAATTAGTATTCTTTTGATTTGTAATGACCTTAATATCAAATCAGGAATCCAATCTAATAATAGAGTGTTACCATAGCACTTAACATTGAACTAGAAAAAACTAACCCAATATTAAGTGCTATGTGATCAAGAATCTTTGTGATGTAAATAAGTTAGTAGAAAAATAAATAAGTATGAAAAATAAAGTAACTAGATGCATCCAATCCACTATCCAAAGCACGCAAGTGAAATAAAAATAAATCCATCACAAAAAGAAAGTTAAAATATCACAAAAATTAAGTTATTACAAATTAATTTAAATAAATTAAAGTAAACTTTCAATCGTCCTCACTAAAGCAGTAAATAAATGCAAAAATAGAGTCTTCAATCTACAAGAGGTCGGTACTAGTCCCAGCTCCACTATCCAGATGACACTCTTGATCTACCGTATTTAGTTATTAGTATAGTAGGGCACAACTGACAAAAATAAAAATAAGTTATTAGATTTAAAAAGTATAAGTACATTTTTAAAGTTAGGCTAAGTTTTAATTAATTTTTAAGCGGATATCACATTTTCCATTTTACAATTTAGAAAAAGTAAATGGAGCACTAAGCATCAAAATAGGTTATAATAATTGTGTAAAGATAGTAAGTAAAGTAAAAGAGTAAGAACTCACAAGTAGGTTTGCTCTAGCCTGCAACTCTAAGTAAGTGACATTATATATCTTAATAAGATTAGAAAACTACATAAGTGCATATGAAAGCATAAATGAATACATAAATATGTTAAATGATTATTATGCTAAGTATAAATGACAAAAGCAGTGAAGCATAAAATGTAAGTAAGACAACATACATTGCATAAAGTAAGGATTGAAGTGTTAAGTAAACAACAGTAAGAAGTAATGATTGAAGTGTAAAGTAAACAACAGTAAGAAATAAGAATTAAATAGTAAAGTAAAGTAAAGTAAAGTGAGATTTAGTCACATGGACTAAGTAAATATAATCAAAGACTATGATAAGTAAGCATAACTAAAAAGCTATGAAAAGTTCTCACACTCAATAAGATTATGATAAAATAATATTAAGTTATTTAAGTTATTTAATGTTTCCATTCTGTGGGCATAAATTATAGAATTAGTGATACGTTAAGCACATCTACCTAACTAAGTAGAAAAATGGGGTCTCCAAAACACTTACATTCCCCCTCTAGGATATGTGAGGTTTCCTTATTACTATGTAGCATACCATGGCTTGACATCCTACATCTAAAACCCTTAGATTTTATATTTTAATATTTTATTTAAATACAATGTCCATATGAATGTTTAAGGTTATAGTCTCAAAGCAAAGCAGCATTTAAGAAATTCAAGTAAATATAAATTATGTGATATTCATTATTGTCTAAGATTTTATTATTAACTTAATGATTGGAGCTGATTAAGCTCCCAATTGACTTAAACATATCAATCTCTCAGTTAATTGAAGATAATAATATATGTAGACTAAGTTGGGAAATTAGTAGTTTTATTTAGATTTGATTAAATGATAAGATAATTTATATGTATAAACATGTATATGACACTAAACCGATACTATTCCTAAGCCACATAATCTTTATTGGTTACTGGACTTAAGGCTCAAGGTGCTAATATGAATTGATATAGGTTGAAGGTTCACTACACTTAAAACGTATAAGTTGTAGGTTCACAACTCAGAATCTAGCTAAGGCAAATAGATCTAAGGGATCCTAGCTCAAAGGCTCACTAATTTAGCTAGAAGCTCAGTTAGGAGGTTCTACAAGCAAAGTTAAAGAAAAGATTGTAATATATTAGATCTAGGTTAACTTATGACTATAAGGATTCTAAGTTTACCTTATGAGGCTAGATCACTCATAATGGACTAATTAATATTAAGCCAGAGGCTAGAGGAAATATGGTGAGATTTGAAGTTGGAAGGTAAGGCTCTCTAAGTTTTAATCTACATGCTAGCAATTAATCTTAATAGGATCACATCTTGCTAGTGGAAGCGCTCTAAAAGCTAAATACACCTACAGGATAGGTTAGCTACGCTTAGAATTCCAATTAGACAAGGCTAGGGATTTCTAGTATACACTATCTCTCCTAATGTTGGGGCTTAACTCACAAACTTACTAAGCTACTCAAGGCATTTAGCTACACTAATGAAGGCTTAATCTCATATTCTAAGGTGATATGAAGGTTCAAAATAAATAATTGAACTTGCTATCCTAAGCCATAAAGGCCTAATTATGCAAGTAAAGTAATTATGAAAAATTCATTAAATGAGGATTAGAAGAGTTAAATACTCAAGCTATCTAATTATTGTCTAATCAAAGTAATAGTAACAAATATGGAAACCTCACATTACAAGGAAAAGAATGACAGTGTTGGTTAAACTCAAACGATGTTGGAAAATTAAAGTTTTTGGGATTTCTAATTATGATTAAAAAGTGATTAAGAAAATTAATCTTCAAATCCAAAAGTTTATTTCACCATTATATTCCTCTCATTTTTCAAAATAAAATGACACATAATTTTGCATATTTAGGATGAGTATTTTCAAGTTATGAATTAAATATAATTTGCATATAACTAATATTAGTATTTTAATTATTATTAATTAAATGAATCCATTAATTCAGAATAAATCGCTCAACACGGAAAAACAACACCTGGTGTAGTAACCAAGCCACAGCGATCAGGTGCTAAAGACCATGAGCTGACTCCCATGACTTGATCTGCCATCCACATGACTAAGCGGCGCAGTTTGAGAGTTTGCTAGACCGACCAGTCCAGTAGCTCGAATCGCACAAGACCCCAGTCCCCAACAGAAGCCGAAGTGGGCGTACTTAGAGCATCACGGAACAAGCGACCTTGGGCTCCTCACAGCTCGGCCCACCTATCATTCAATAGGTCTCGAATAGACCTTCGAATGACACATGCGCCATCATCAAAGACCAATCCTACCATCAACAATATCCATCCTTAGCTGTAATAATCCCAATATCAGATCAGGAACTCGATCCAATATTTGAGCATTACCACAACACTTAACACTAGATCGGAAGGAAGTCAATCCAAGTTTGAGGCTATATGGCCAAGAATCTTTATGAGGGTGTAAGTTAAGAAATAAAAATGTACAAGTAGGAAACTGCATTATATCCACTATCCAAACTAGGTAGTTTATATGAAAGTAAATCCATCATAGAATAAAGTAAAAATATTGTACAAATTTAATTATTACATACTGAATTTAAAGAGTAATTAAAATAATTTTTCTCACTCACATAAAGTAGTAAAATGAAAGGCGCTCAAGCAGAATTTCTTCAAATGCTACTAGTGTTCAGAATTAGGACTAGCTCCACTATCTAGAAAATACTTTTGATCTACTATATTTTTTATTTATAAAATATAGTATGGCACATTAAAAAAAAAAAGAGAATCCAAGTGATTAGACTAAAGAGTTTAAGTACATTTTAAGATTGGATAAATTTTAATTACAATTTAGTTAGATATCACATATGCTAATTTACAATTAAGCACTAGTAGCGAAGAATTTAAAGCATCAAAGCGAAGGTAAAATAATTTTAAGGAAGAAGTAAGTAAGAAGTAGGTTTGCTCTAGCCTACAATAACAAGTAAAAAAAAAAAAAAGCATCCTAATAAGGCTAGAAACTACTAATGTGCATATAAAAGTATGAAATAATTACATGAATATGTTTAATGAATATTATGCTAAGTAAATGAAGCTAAAGAAATAAAGCATAAAATGTAAGTAAGGCAACATACACTACATAAGGTAAGACTGTAACTAAAATAAAGCACGATACAACAAGTAAAATTGCATAGTACGTATAGTAAGAAGAAGCTTAGCCTTTTGTGCTAAGAAGGCATAGTCAAAAACTATGAAAAGTAAGCATAGCTCGAGGGCTATGATGAGTTCTCACAATCAATAAGATTGTGATAATCCAAATATATAATTTGTTCAAGTTATTTTAAGTTTTTCATTGTATGGGCAAAGTTATAAAATGAGCGAGGAGTTAAGCACGACTTCCTAACTAGTAAGAAAAGCGGGGTCTCATAGAAAATAAACACTCATATTTCTTCTCTAAGATATGTGAGGTCTCTTTAAATTCCCCCTAAGCCTGCCCTGGCCTTCACCAAGAAACTCTTATAATTTATTATGAAAATTTTATTTATGCACAATGTCTTATATGTATATTCAAGGTAATAATCTCAAAGCAAAGCTTACTTTCAAAAAATTCAAGTAATTATAAATTATGTGATATCCAAAGTTTTTTAATGTTAACATTATCTAACTTAATAATTGGAGCTGATTAAGCTCCCAATTGACTTATAGATACTGATCTCTAAGTCAATTATGAGTAGTACTATAAGTAGTTTGAGTTTTGGAAAAATAAAAATTTGATTTAAGTTTATGAAATGACAAAATAATTTGTAAGTATATTAATGCAAAATGAGGCCGATCCTACACTAATCCTAAACCACAAAATCAGTATGGATTACTAGATTCAAGACTTAGTGAACTAGAGGTGGAAAGTTATGGCTAAGGATTTACTACACCTAAAGAAGTGAAAATATAAGATCCACAATTGAGGCCTTATCTAAGGTAATTTATAGTTGAAAGGATCTAGCCTAATCAATCACTAAACTACTTAGGAACATTCTTAAGAGAGGTCTAGGTTTATTGAAGAGGAAGAATTACAAACTAATAATTCTAGTTCACCAAAAGATGTAGGTTATTAAACTTTATAGAATATCTAAATCACACTAGGGAGCTAAGGCACACTATAATTCAATTACTAGAGAGAGTCAAGGGAATGATTACTAAGTTCAATTATAATTATTGGAAACTACTCCTAATAGGTCCACATCTTATAAGGAGATAAGTACTAAAGTTAGCTAACTCTTAAGATCACAAGCAAATTAAGGCTAAGAAATCAATTATTTAAAATCTCTCCTAAAGTTGAGGGTTAAATCAATGACTTTGCTAAGTACACAAGCATCTAAATCATAATAATTCATGTTCAAACTTACATTTGAAATGATATGGAAACTAAATAAAATGAGACATGTTTATTGTGTTTAAAAATCTAAAACATGCATATTATGAAATTAAAGAATCACATAATTCGACTAATTAAGGAGCAAATTATCTAATTTAACCAATTTTTGCTGAATGAAATAATAATAATAGTAAATATGCAATCCTTATAGTATAAGGAGAAGAATGACACTAAGTAGGTCAAAATCAGACAATATCGGAAATTAAGGTTTTCAGGACTCCTAATTAGGGTTAAAAAGTGATTATGAAAAAAAAAATTCAAATCCTAAATTGAATTATACCAATGTGTTTACCTCATATTTCTAATTTAAATGACATATAACTTTGTATAATTTGGATATATATTATTAAAGTTATGCAAGAAATAAAATTTAAATTTAATTAACATTATTTAATATATTATTAATGTCAGGTTTTAATAGTCGGCGCTGAAATTTAAGAGCGCAGACTTTGGGACGCAGTCAGCATGGAAGCTAAGGAATGGTGCTGACCCAAGCTCTAGAGGTGGGTCCCAGCGTGACGGCGAAGGCAACCATGGGCCGACATGTGGGTGCGCTGAACCGCGAGGTGTACCAGGTGGGACAGCGCAGTTCACGTGCGGTTCACTTGTGCTAACCCACAATGTCGCGATTCGGGGGAACCGCGCACTGTGGTCTTCTTCCCCTGATGGAATTCGAGGATGAGAAAACTATGGTGTGAAGACCCACTTAAGTAGTAGTAATAAGCAAAAACTCTTAAACATCGAGGCATCTTTTCAGATAATGGTGGAGTTCCTAATAAGAACTCTAAAGTTAAGCGTACTCAAGTGGGAGCACTCCCAGGATGGGTGACCTGCTAGGAAGTTATCTTCTGAGGGCAAAAATGTGAGGTATTTCAGGCCAAAGCGGACAATACCTTGGTGCTTAAGAGTTTGGGCTATTACAAATGGTATCAGATCAAACCATAGGGTGTTAGATAGGAGCTAAGTTCCATGCAGGACAAAGTACTACTTCATGTGAGCAGCTTCTTGAACCCTTGATAGTTAAGGTGCTATATGGTTGTGGGTATCTCTTGAGCCTGTAGGGGTCACCTCTAGTCCTATCTACCTAATAGATAGTTCTTGGATCTGTGTGTGGATACTGATGAGGACATCAATTACTTAAGTTGGGGAGATTGTGAAGACCCACTAAAGTAGTAATAATAAGTAAAACTCTTAAATATTGAGGCACCTTTTCAGATAATGGTGGAGTTCCTGATAAGAACTCCAAAGTTAAGTGTGCTCAGGTGGGAGCACTCCCAGAATGGGTGACCTATTGGGAAGTTATCTTCTGATGGCAAAATCGTGAGGTATTTCAGGCCAAAGCGAACAATACCTTGGTGCTTAAGAGTTTGGTTGTTACATAAGGCAAGCCCTAGCTTTGCAACCCAGTGATCTTGCAAGGCATGCGACCCATCAATGGAAAGCCAATGATATGCTCTTGCCATAGAACCCGAAAGCCCCAAGCCCTAGGCTTCCTACCATCCCTAAATTAGGAGAAGAAGATAGGAAGGTTGGCTCGGGTTAGGACTTTCAGCTAACTGCATAAGAGATGAATTTGAGCTCTTCTGAGCTCTATCAAGACACGATAACATTGGAAAATAGTTCATATACATGGGTACAAGATCTAGATGATCTAACACTGCAATAATAGGAGAAAATGGAACTAGGGTGAGTACCTTTCACCGTCCCTAATAACAGAGATAGAGCATTGGTTGGCTATCGCTTGAACCATCAACAACAGCTCTGTGGTTGGCCTGGACGAGCGACAGAAGAATGTAGGGAAGAAGTACGAAGGATAATGAGTCATAATTACCGAGGGTAAGGTAAAGGAGATCGGCTGGAGGATACAACCACACACCTTGACTTGTGCTCCTGCCAGGAACGATCGGTGCAATGAAGGCGTACAATAACTCATTTGGACTGTCAGATCAACGCGCTGATCCGACAGCCAAATTAGATATATTCATCTGCGCTGTTAGATTATGGCCTAAAGGAGATGGGTGGCCTGGATTAACATGAGATGATGTCCCGTGTTCGTTGCTAGACAACGGATCCACGCGGTCTGAAATTAGCCGTTGAAATTTTAATTATATTATATTTATTAAATTAGTTTAATTATATTATTTAATTATTTAATTTATTATTTTAATTACTCAAAATTAAATAATTAAACAAACTTCAAAAAATCCTAAAAATAAATCCTTACCTAATTAAGGGGTGAAGAACTCAAAAATATAATCAAATTTTCAATTGTAGGTCAATTTAATTATCCTAATTTTCTTGAATATTTAAATATTATTAAATTATTAGGGAAAATTCGATGACTTCTAAACTTTCCAAAAATATCACTCCTAGCTAATTTGAAGGTGATGTGTCCAATAGTAAACTCCGATTTTAATTATAAGGTCAAAATAAAATAGGCATTTTCAGAATTATCGGGGAAAACAAGAATGTTTGTAAATCGCAAATGATCTCCAAATTATACAAAACTTGAGGTGAAGGCTCCAAATACAAATATAAGAGTACTAGAAGTGAAATGGAGTTACTTAGTCTTCTAATTATATAGTAACAATACTATGGTTGTTACACTAGTTACCTAGGGCAGACTGGAGTCAACAAAAGAGCGAAACTGAGCAGCATTATGGACAGGGGCTCGGTTAGAGCCTCAATCGAGCTTGATTGAGATCAATTGAGGTTTGAATCATTAATTGGGATTGTGAAATAGATGTTCGAGCAATTAATTTGAGAAAAATCAAGCATTATGAGTAAAGGAAGGCGTACCTTTTTCTTTACTTTCGTTGGCTTAGGCTTAGGGTTTGCTTCTTCGATAATAGCACTCACAACAGCCTAGCTCAAGCTCTAAAGACATGTGGATACAAAATGGGAAGTCAAGAGGAAATACAAGGAGGTTAAAAGGGAGGGCGGAGGCCAGTTGGTAGCTGGCCAGCTACGGCCGTAGCACAACTTACGCTTGGCGCGGGCACACGTCTCGTCCTGAGCAGGGACGTACTGGGTTACAATCTGTAACATTGTATTAGCCGATCGATCTGATGATCAGATTGACTAATCGCTTGCGTGCTATTGGATCATATCCAAAATGGCGCACGACAGCTGAGAACGTTCGAGATGGTTGTTCCGTGTTTGGCGCCCCACACAAGATCCCTGCAGTTCGATTAAAACAAATAACAGCCAAATTTTTATAATATATATATATATATATATAATTTAATTAATTAAATTTTATCTTTTTTATTTAATCAAATATAAATAACCAAATGAGCTCCGAAAAATCCTAAAAATTTACGCTTAGCTAAATGAGGGTGAGAAACTCAAAAATAAAGTCAAATTTTAAATTGGAGATCAATTTAATTATCTTTATTTTATATGTGTTTAAATTTTATTAAAATATTCGGGAGAAATTCAGCGACTTCCAAACATTTCCAAAATACCACCCCTAGTAAATTTAAGGGTTTGGAGTACAATGGCAAACTCCAATTTTGATTCTGAGGTCAATTTAAATTATGTATTTTTAGGTTGATAAAATAATCAAAATATTCATCGATTGCAAATGATCTACAAATCACATCAAATTTTAGGTATAGACTCCTAATACTATTATAAGAGCACTATAAATAAAATATAGCAAATTGGGCTACCCAATAATGGGTAACAATATTAGGACTATTACATAGTTAAACATTATTACTTTTGTGCTTCTCTTTGTATGCACACCCATATATATATATATATATATATATATATATATATATATATATATATATATATATATATATATATATATATGATGCTCTTTACCTTAACATATTCTTACAACATCCATTTCTAGTATGTTTACTTGTCCTTTTCAAATTTCATATTTTGGTAATTCCTTTTATTTCCAACATTTTTCCATTATTAAATTTTTGTGCTACTTAAAATTTAATTGTAAATAATAAGGTGTGATATCCCCTAATAATATAATCACAAAACCCTAAAATGCATTTAGAATTAATAAGACCGACATTTTTTTATTTTTTTGTTGTGGCCTACTTTATTATAAAAATTAAATACAATAGTTTAGGAGCTTTGAGGTGACCAAGAGTGTCAGCCAGAGATAGAGCAAGAGGAGCAAGATTAATCCTAAGAATTTCTTTAGCATTTTATTATTCCCGGGAGCACGATGGTCATTACGTAAAAACTATTTGTATTACTTAAACTTTTTGATGTTTTTAATTTCTTTTTTGCGATAAATATTTTCTTTTTGTATGGATGAATGGATTAATATACATATATGTATATTTATACATTTATTTCCCACCTCTTAGATTCTTAATCTAAGTAATATTTAATATTTGGCTATTTCCTAATAATCTAGTATTAACTATTATAATAATACCTAATATTGAATTATATTATCTAATTTAATATCGGGTCTATAATGGGTATCAGAGTGGGTTTGAAAAAGGAAAGTAAATAAATAAATCAATAGAATCACATTCATGCCAACAACACAGAAAAGTAAAATGAAATCAGCAGTAAGGATAGCCTAAGAGAGTTAATGTACACTATTAATATAGTAGAATAATAATAGTAGCTTAATTCAATAAATAAACCTAATAAATACTAATATTATAAAATATATGGTGAATAATGAGTCAAAATTAGCATATTACTCTAAAGTATTCTATCAATATTGGTAGAGCAATCATCAGAGTGGCACGAAATTTGGAAGAATCTACTATCGAGTGTCACTAGCTAGAGCAGACATCCTTAACACCACAAATTGGAGTTAATCACATAATCTAAAAGTAAAGCTTAAGGACTAAAGTTTAAGTCTAAATATAAACTAATGATTAAGGCAAATCGTATTAAGTATAATCAAGCTTAATCGGATGATTCCCCTATTCTTAATCTAAGGTCAAAAAATAAAATAATCAAAATTAAATTATGAAAATATATGAACTAATAAAACCAAGGTCCCACTCATTGAATAACCCATTTTATTCAATGAATGAAATATAACCTAGATCTATTCCTAATCTTAGGGGAAGGTCCTAATGTGAGGAGTAGATTCCTAATAAGTTCCTAATGGAATGACTTAGGAAATTTTAGGAGTTGATGGAATATATAAAAATTCATCTTCATTTGCTTGTTTAATTAATTTAAGGATGTTAAGATGAAATATATCATAGTTAGGGTGTATTAGCCTTACTTAAGGATTTTCAAACCTTTAATGAAATTTTGATCAAATTGCTCAATTTATAAGACTAATAACTTAAAATTATCCTTAATCAATTTTATTATTGTTCTTAATGATTTAAATGATATTTCAGGGGTTAAGAGCACTTAAACTAAATTTTGGGCAAAATGACTATTTTGCCCTTACTTAAGGGTCCAAAAAACTACTTTTTGATTTAGGGCTCCAAATTAGATTTTCTTGACACTAAATGATTTCTTACTATCTAACATGAAGATAGACAGTAAGTATGTTGTGTTGTGGAGACTTAATTGTGCAAAAACAGCACAGGCGCTACGGTGCGCCACAACGTGCAGCAGCGCGCCCTGGTGGACACAAGCCCAAAGTTGAGGTGCTACAATGTGCCTCGGCGATCAACACTCAAGTATTAGGTGCTACAGCGCGTTGTAGTAGAAATTGTCACTGCAGTGCACCCCAACGAAAAGCGGTGCCACAGCGCGCCGTGGCAAAATTTTCAGCAGCTCATTTTCGGATCATAGTCCAGATTGATATGACGCCGCCGCACGCCACAGCACACCTAATTTGAAAGTCTGAGCGCCACAGCACGCTAAATTCTGGAAGCTCAGGTGCTGCAGTGCATCGCAGTGTCTGGTGGATATTTGCTTTGTTCCATGTCTCGATTTGAATAAATCGAGGGCATTTTGGACATTTAAGGGTTCGAAATAGACCTATGTACTTAAAGCTAAGTGTCAAGAAGAATAATGAGGCTTTTGCAATCAATTAAGAGGTTTTAGTGGCTATGTAAAGAAGAACCCTAGAAGGAACCCTAAGGGAGCTACTGTCCAAGGCAAGCCTTGCAAGGTGGTAAAGCAACTCCAAGTGACAACCTCTATTCCTCCTCTCCATTCTAGAGTAAGAGCTTAAGCGATTTTGTGCTAAGGTGTTGTAAGCCTTGAAGTTTTCATAATGGATTTTCTCGTTGGTGTGGCTCCATGATTTTCCCATTCTTGGGTTTTCCACATATATGCTTGTGTTTTGGATGATTGTATGTGCTGCGTTCTTCTTGTTGTGATTTTTTGATTTCTAAGCTAGCTCAATAATCGTCAACGCACCCCGATCCTCAAAGGCTTTGGAATTTGGTTTGATTGTGTGCATTACAAGTGTTATTCTGCATTGCTTGTATAGTGCATAACAACAAGTTGTATCAGAGGGTTTTGGTTCTTTGCCTTATTATTATGGAGGGTTTGCTTGTTTGAGTGGGAGCAATGGCTGAAGAAATGAGACACAAAATTAAGAAGTTCAGCGGGACAAACTTTGCGTTCTGGAAAATGCAAATGGAGGATTTGCTCTACTAGAAGATGATATATCTTCCATTAAAATGAGCCAACAAGAAACCTGAAACTATGACTAATGAAGAATGGGAGGTTCTTGATAGAGCCGCTTTGGGTTTGATTCTCTTATAGTTGTCATCTTTTGTTGCTTTTAATATTGTTAATGAGAAAACTACTGTATATCTCATGAATGCTCTGATGAGGATGTATGAGAAGTCATCAGCTTTGAATAAGGTTTTCTTGATGAATAGACTATTCAATATGAGGATGATGGATTGCCATTCAGTGACTGAACACCTTAATGGGTTCAACACCGTGATGAGCCAGTTGAGTTTGGTGGGCATCAGTTTTGATGATGAGGTCCAAGCTCTATTCTTCCTATCTTCATTGCCAGACAGTTTGGATGGGCTGGTAATAGCCATAAGTATTTCATTAGGGAAAGCATCATTAAAGTTTGATGACATCATTGGGCTTATGCTGAATGAGGAGGTGCGGAAGAAAACCCATGGAGAGGCATTTACCTCAGCACTGATACTAAGAGCAGGGGAAGACATGATGAGAGGAGACATGCCAGGAATAGGTCTATGTCTTGGCGGGTAAATCAAGGCCCAAAAAAGTAAAGCCAAATTGCTAGAATCATGAAAAGGCAGGTCACTTCAAGAAGAATTGCCCTACTTTGAAGAAGCCAAGTGGTGGTGGTAAGATGATGAACCCCATTGTAAATGTTTTAGTTGAGGAGGATCAGGATGCTTTGATCCTCTCACTAGATAATATGCTGCCTCTTTTCATGCGACTCCGTCGAGGAGTTCCTTCATGAATTACACCAAGGGTGACTTGGGGAAAGTGTATTATGGAGATGATAAAAGTGTGTGATATTATAGGCAGAGGTGATGTATATGTGAAGTTACCAAGCGGCACTGTTTGGAAGCTTAAGGATGTTAGAAATGTACCATGTCTAAGGAGAAACTTGATCTCAGTGAGCCAGTTAGCAAGAGAAGGCTACGACACTTATTTCATAAGAGACTCATGGAAGGTCACCAAGGGTGTACTCATTATTGCACTGGCCAGTATGGAAGGTTCACTTTACTTGATCAATAAAGTGTCCGATAATATTGTAGTTGCAGAGGAGATAGATGCAGATCTATGGCACCGGAGGCTTGGCCATATGATTGAAAGGAGGCTGAAATCCCTTCAGTCAAAAGGGAAGCTCCAAGGGCTGAAATCAGTGGATCTGGAATTTTGTGAAGACTATGTGCTAGGCAAGCTGAAGAAAGTTTCATTCTCCAAGGTTGGAAGGGAGCTCAAAAACAAGAAATTGGAGTTGGTGCATACAGATGTATGGGGACCAGCTCCTACATCTTTCATAGGTGAAGCAATATACTTCGTCACATTTATTGATGATCATACAAGAAAGTTATGGGTTTACTTTCTAAAGCACAAATCTAATGTGTTTAATGTGTCTGGAAAGTGGCTAGCTTTGGTGGAGAATGAGATAGGTTTAAAGCTGAAATGCTTAAGGTCTGATAATGGCAGCGAGTACTGTGATAAAAAGTTCAAGGAGTTCTATGCCTTGAGAGGAATCAAGAGGGAGTTCATAGTCCCTAGAATATTGCAACAAAATGGTGTTGCAAAACAAATGGACCGTACTATCACAGAGAGATCCAGAAGCATGAGATTGCATGAAGGTCTCCCAAGGCAGTTCTGGGCAAAAGCCATTAATACTGCTATTTATTTAATCAATAGGGGACCTTCCGTACCCTTGAATGAAGGGATCCCCGAGGAAGCTTGGAGTGAAAGGAGGTGAAGTTGAACTAATTCAAGGTATTTGGTTGCTCATCCTATATGCATATTGATGCAGGATTCAGGAGCAAACTTGATGCTAAGGACATCAAGTTCAATTTTGTTGGATATGACGCGGGAGAGTTCGGTTACAGATTCTGGGACAATCAAAATCAAAAAATCAGTAGAAGCAGGGATGTCACTTTCAATGAAAGTGAGATGTACAAAGATTATATGGGAGTCAATGCTGATTCCAAAGATGCTTCAGATAGAGAACCCTAGCACATAGAGATTGATGACAGCATTGAGCCAGATGTTAGAGAAGCTCAAGAGGGTGTCAATGTTGAACCACAAATACCCATGTTAAGAAGACACACTAGACTGCCACAAAGGTACTCTCCTTCCTTATTTTATCTGTTGCTAACTGACAAACTATAAATTACACGTCTGTGCTTGCACGCAAGTGTACGTGGTCTGAAGTAATAATTTGGAATGTGAGTTTCAAGATTTATTATCCTCGGGGAATTGGGTGTTTTGTTACTAAGGTATATCTATGTTCAATGATGTTTAAACTATGCGTGTTTTGCTGAATTGGTTCCTAAACAAGTACAACAAGTCTTAGTAGGAAGTAACTATGATAAAAAGGAGAGGAGAGTTGGGTCTCTCCCACATGAAAAATTAGATGACTCATGTATGATGATTCCTCAAGCATTGCCATTTTTTACTTAATTTTTATGTAATTTAATCAAGTGCACATTATCCTCCTTAGAGTTTAACTCCAAGACTTACAAGTTCAAATCTCGTGCTTGAAATGAACATACAGTCGGTTCTATTTCAGCACAGAGACCCTTATAAGATTTTAGATTATTGGTTTTTTTCTCATTCCTAGTTTAAAGATATGAGAGTTATTTCTTTATTTAAGATCTTACAAGCACTGATTCCACTAAGAGCATCACGTGCATCATGCGCAGTTTAAATAAAAGAGTGATTTCATTGGGCTCAATGACTATATCACCTAGTTCATGAGCTCTCAAAGAATCCACTCCCTCCCTTCACATATGCTGAGCAGTGGAGCTCATTTAGTGGGCCTTGGCTCACATGCTTCAACACTTTAGTTGAGCATAGATCAAGGTGCACTAAGCTTAACAACTTTCTCACATAGTTCTAAGCTTTTGTGCACTTATAATTCCAGCTCCAAACTAAGGGTGAGCTATGGAGCACAAGAATTTTTAGTCCTTGAAGTCATTTAGTCATTCATCATTTGGTTCACATTCAAGTTAACCCTTTTCATTTCTTTAACAAGTCATTTAATTCATAAATTTTTATTAAAGCTTGAGGAAATTTTCATACATAATAGTCTCTTTCAATTCATGTAGGATTGCCCCAACCCTCCCCATGGGGGGGTTTAGCTCTCCATTACACTAGAGATAAAAAAAAGCATATATATGGATAAAAACCCTCTCATGATCAACTAAGAAAAATACAAGACAAGAGTTAGAGAGTACTAGGAACATTCTTTTGATGAAGTTCTCCAGGTTTCTCCTCTTCTTGCTCTTATTTGTTTCTCCTAGGTCCGTAGTGCTTCCTTTCTTCCTTCTTCACCTTAGCAATAGGAGTTCTTCCACCCTTGGAGAGTTCTCCTTCTCATCTATGCAACCCTCTCCTTACTTAGAATTTTTCTTGAGCAAAGTTGGGAACTCTTCTTAAGTGAAGAAGAGCTGTATTTATAGAGGGGCTGCATTCCTCTTCTTCTATTTCAAAATCTGTTTTTCCTTTTCCCAAAATTCTACTATGATGATTGTAAATCCAACTTGAGGGGTAAAGTGACCTCTACTTTTCCATTCTTTAATCTCTACATCACTTCAAAATTTCATTTTTTCCATTTAAAAACAATTCTGTTGCAGGAGGAATGATGGCTGGGAGACTAAGAGCAAGTTGGGGGTCTTGTCCAGCTGCAATAAATGCCCTGTTCATATAGAAATTTTTGTAGCACGTTGTGGCGCTGTTGCGCATTGTGGCGCACTACAACATGCTGTGGCGCGCTACAGCGGTCAAATTTTGTAAAGTGGTATGCGGCGACGCGCTGTGGCGTTCTGGGCTTTTCTCTGATGGTCTGCTATAGCGCGTTGTAGCGAGCTGCAGCGGTCAAAGTTTATTGAAGCATACGCTATAGTGCGCTACCGCAGACAAGTTCTTTTGAAAGATGTCTGCTGTAGCCCCCTGTAGCACGCTGCAACGGTCAATGTTCGTGGAAGCATACGCTGTAGCACGCTACCACAGACAAGTTTTGAAAAGATGTCTGCTATAGCGCGCTATAGCGCTTGAGCCCCGCAAACTCTCCCACTGTGGTGCGCTATAGCGGCCAAATTTCGTAAAGGCTCCTGCAGTGGCTCGCAGGGGCACGCTGCAGTGCGTTGTAGCACTTTTATTCTAGCTTTAGTAGAAACTTTCCAGTTTTATCCAAAAATTTTCTGAGCTTGTATTTTTCCAGAAATTACAAAAAATTTATCAAAGTAGGTTGTTTTAAATATGGAATGTTTATGAAAATTTCTTTATATATGAAGTAAATAATCGATTCATCACTAACAAATGGTGGTGAACCAGAAACTTTGGAAGAGACACTTCAGGTTGAAGATTTAATTAAGTGGGAGGTTGTCATGAATGATTAAATGACATCACTCATGTCAAATAGGACATGGGAGTTGGCACCCTAACCAGTTTGAAAGAAGGTCCTTCAAAACAAGTGAGTTTACTAAGTGAACGAAAAGCTGAAAGGAAGCAGGCGTTACAAGGCGAGACTTATAGTAAAAGGCTTTTAGCAAAGGCACAGGGTCGACTACTGTGAGATCTTTGCCTTAGTTATGAAGATGACAACCAGTAGGGTTGTGCTGAATATTTGTTGCAGTTGAAGATTTGCATCTAGAGCAAATTGATTTTAAAACTGCATTCCTTTATGGAGAATTGGAAGAAGAGCTTTATATGCAATAGCTTAAAGGGTACAAAGCTCAAGGGAAAGAGAAGTCTGAGCTAGTGTGCAAGCTCAAGAAGAGCCTCTATGGCTTGAAACAAGCGTGTAACACCCCGCCCCGTCACTGCGCGCAAAAAGGGGTAACTTAATCAATTTAGCGGCGGAGCAATACGCCACTCGAGGAGGGATTTCACATCTCCCCAAATAGCTAGGAACTAACTCACTGAAGGCTGCTGACTCAACCCCAAAAGAGGGTTGAGAGCTAATAGTTAAGATAAGAGTAGTATTATTATTCTAAGTTTAGTCAAAAGTGATAAAGCTGAAGGAGAACTCCTCTAAGGCTCCACATACTCCTCCTGAGGCACCTTAACATCTTCCTGACCTGACTCAAGCTGCTCAAGATCTAGCAAATTGCCATATCCTAAAAGTACCACATGTTAGATAATAAGTCTAACACAATGAAACTAATCTAATAGTTCTAATTATTTAAATTAACATTTAAGAAGTATAAACCAAATAGCATAAAAATAGTAAAGTAGCTGAAAACCTAAAACTGTATAAAACCAAAGTAAAGTAAAGTTGTCTATATACTGAGTACTGAAAATGAGTAAAACTGTATATGACCTAAAACTGAGTAAATAACATGTAAAATTATGCGATATGTCACTGAAGTCATACTTTTGTATATGTCACAATACAGTATGTAACTGATATGCAACCAAAATATCACTGAACATGTATGGATTGTATGGTCCAATGTCTACATATATCTGGTTGGGAATCCAATACTAGTCATCCTGAAAATTCCCTGATTCATAAATGCAACTTTTCATAATCCATAAATCAACATTGATACTCATATTTCATGCTCATGTTCATGCTTATGTCTCTACACAACATGCCTTAAAATCTAGAAATTTAGAAAATGATTTTAAATTAAATAATGAATTAAATGTCTCCATTGTGTAGAATCCATCTAAATGGATTCAGACTTCTAGATCTAAACCCAACAGTTTGTTTTACTTAGGATTTTACTTAAAATTAACAGTTGGAAAGATTGTATATATATATTAGTAGGTTTCTAGTAAATGTGAACTTAACACTTAGTTTGTTTAAAACTGCACTTATCGAAGCGCACTAAGATAGGAGGCAGAACTCGATTGCAGTTTATATCTCAAACTAAGTTGTTAAATACCCTAACTATAAGCATACTTAGTGTCCTAGAAAGAGTGACTCAAATTACTTAGTTTGTTTAAGCCACACCTATTGAAGCACTTTTCGCTAGGAGGCATCACCTATTGGTGATTTTTATTTTAATCAAACTAAGGAATTAAGTCCCTATTCATAACACTCTTATGATTGATTGATTTACTCTAAGCGAGATTGTATCTGCCTAAGCCCGCAAGATAGCACAAAGATAAATCTTACTTAGAGTTACTCGACTATTCCTGAATATTGCTGGAGTGTTCCAACACTATGGATATACACTTCTATACTCAACTATTAATTTGAGTTTAGTCAATACGGATTACCAAGGCTATGAGATTTAGACTACAAAGAGGTGAATCCTACATAAGGTTCTAAGGATGTGTCCAAGGAGATCACTCAATATAGGTTACCACAATATGGGAGAAATCTCATTCTAAGTACTTTAGATGATTCTACCATAATGATCTAAGATCAAGCTTTTAGGGTTAAGAAGGATCATCTAGGTTCCTACCTCAAGATGTCACAATAAGTCCTTCATATCTCATTGTATTAATATTTGTTAAGGCTATTAGTATTATCAAGTAAAACCTAATGTAAGATCATCAAGATCTAACATCTATGCAAAAATTCATAAGTTTTATTCATTAAGCTTAGTTTGATCAGATCAAATCAGATGGTTAGACCCATCTAATCGCATCCTATACTACAATTATGGGATGAAATTAAGAATATTATTGAGATTAGATCATGTTGTAAATCATTACAATTTTATAATTATTCTAATGCTAAGGATCTTATATAAGAGAAAGTCGGAGATCTCAAGCTTAAGTCCAGATATTTAATCACATAAATTCTTTGAATAGTCTTAGCACTTCTAATTTAATAAATTAAGATCAATATCAAATCATATGTATTATGGAATTATGTCAATTGAGTTATCTTACAATCCAGTTGATTGTTTAAGTGAGTAAGGGTTTAGATCTTAATCAGATAAGTTAGAGTTTAACCCCTAGTCTTGCAAAATTAAGACCAATAGTTGAGTTATAGTTCAATGATAAATCAATGCATTTTGGGTATATTATTGATGGCAATTTTTTTGTTTTTAGATTAAGTATCATTTACTTAATCAAGTTCTTAAGATTCTTATTTTCAAATATGGTTTAATATCAATTTAAGTAAATCAAGGTGTCTAAATCAACATTAAAGTTCTCTGACACAAATAAAAATTACATTGATTAAACAATGAGTAACTAAGGCTAACCAAATCCTAAATCAAATACAAAAGGGATTAGCACTTTATCACAAATATAAAGCAATTAAATTCTATGCAATTTGATTATTAAGTTCTACTTGGTCATTCAAGCAATTAAAGATTCTAACATTAACATTTGGCACAAAAGTATTTAAGCAATTCTTTAAGAAATTTTAAATATGACATTTTATGGTAAAATGGTAGATTTCCCATTGAAATTCACCTACACATTCATATAATGCTTAATTTTACTAAATCCAATTTTAATTTTTATATATTTAGGCCCCATTATGATCCTAGAGTCATTAAAATATGAAAAATCACAAATCCGGGCAATTCTGGATTGTTTTGGGCGCTACAGCATGTTATAGCAGCTTCTGGCCGAAAGCCAAGCACTACGACATGCTGTGGCGCCAGCTTTTCCCAAGCACAGATGCTACGGTGCGCTGCAGCGCTTTCAGGCGCCGCACTGCGGCGGATTTCGGCATTGAGGTGCGCTACAGCGCTTTTAGGCGCTACGGTGTGCTATGGCGGAGTCAACTCGAGACACGAGTGCTGTGGCGCGCTGTAGCAGATTCTGGCTGAGAACCAAGCTCTACGGTGCGTTGTAGCGCGCTACGGCGGATTTAACTTAAGACTCGGGCACTACGGCGTGTTGCATCGCCCGTCGGTGATTTCTCCTATGTGAAAATTGTAACGGGTCTCCTGTTGCACTCAAATACTCTCATTCTAGAGAACTTCACATGAGGTACCATATATTAATGAAAAGGCCTTTCCAAAAACTTTCCATTGATACCAAAATTGATATGAACGGATTATTTTAACAAGCATAAAATTAAGTCCTAGTTACGGGTATACACAAATTTCATATTTTTTGTTTGACAGCATATTAATCGAGGAACAAGCTTCGACTGGACCCATTTGAGTCTTATTGGAGCTCGACGATCACTCTAAACTTCATTCAATGACTGACTAAAATATCATTCACAATGCTTTGATAAACTGCATGAAAATAATAGCACGAGGAAGAGTATAGCAAGAAGGGTACCTTGGCCTTATGAATGGATGAAGAAGACTCGGTTGGTTCCTTAAGAGTTTAAGGGCTTGAAGAATCCTTCAATAAAAGCATAGCAAGAGAAGGAGGGGAGCTCAGCTAATGACCAAATAAAGAGCAAGAGATGGATGAGCCTCCATTTAAAGGAAAATGAGAGCATGGCTCTCCCTTGAATTCTCCCATCAAGTTTGGAAGGGGAAGAGAGAGAGTTAGTAGTAATTGCATGCGCTAGAGGAGAGAAAGGGGTGCCAAACAATAACCACAAAAATAGGGAAGGTGGGGTCCAATGCAGGAAGTAATTGGAAGAAAACAGAAAGAAATAAATGGAATATTTAAGACTTTTAATTTAATATATTTAATTAATTAATACTTTAAAAAATATCAGATTAATGGAGCAGAAAAGTGAGGTCCAGCCAGGAAAGAAGAAAATGAAGAAAATAAAGAGAATGGATTTAGATAAATAAATAATTATTTATTTTATTTTTATTTTTAAGTTTTAATTTATTAAAAATTCTAATTTGATAAACGAACTCCGGACATACCAAAAATTCACCCCTAACTAATTTAGGGGTGAGGAATTCAATGGTGAAGTTGGATTTCGATTTTGATGATTATATAATTATACTAATTTTGGAATATTTAAATACATTAAAATATTCATAAAAATTCAATAACTTTCAAACATGTTCAAAACATCACCCCTAAATTATTTGGGGGTGACGAGCGTAATGGCGAAGTCCTATTTTAATTTCGATGTCAAATTAAATATCTCAATTTTCTAATTAATTAAATAATATTAAAATATTCCAATTATTTAATTGAAGTTTGAATCGCTCCAAATCTATAGAGTTTGGTTCTAATGACTAGATAAACTTAATAAAATAATAATTATGAAGAATTTATGTTAAAATTGAGCTAGGTAATAATCTAAGGTTGTTACAAGGCGCCAAAGCAGTGGTACAAAAGGTTTGACATGTTCATGTCAGAATCAAAATACAAAAGATGCTAGGAGGATCATATTATTACATAAAGCAGTGTAAGTCCTCCTATATTATTCTATTATTGTATGTAAATGATATGTTAATCGTAGGATCAGATATAGAGGAGATAAATATGCTGAAAGGACGGATGTCAAGGGAGTTTGACATGAAGGACTTGGGGTCGGCCAAGCAGATTCTTGGAATGAGAATCCGTAGTGAGAGAAGTGCAGGAATTCTGAAGCTATAGCAAAAGGATTGTGTTGAAAAGGTGCTAAAATAATTCAAAATGAATGAAGCAAAGCCAGTAGGCACTCCCCTAGCAAGTCATTTTAGCTTATCAAAGTAATAGATGGCAAAGCTTGAAGAAGAAAAGGAGCACATGATGAAGGTGCCTTATGCCCTAGCAGTTGAGAGCTTGATATATGCAATGATTTGCACGAGACCGAATATTGCTCAAGCAGTGGAAGTGGTCAACAGATTCATGGGAAACCTAGGAAAGCACCATTGGGATGCGGTCAAGTGGATTCTAAGGTATCTAAAAGGTACATCGAATAAAGCTCTATGCTTTGAGAGAACTGACATTATTTTACAGGGATATGTAGACTTAGATCTTGCATGAGATATTGATAGCAGGAGAAGCACTACATGCTATATCTATACATTGGGTAGTGTGATGGTGAGCTAGATCTCCAAGTTACAAAATATTGTGTTGCTATCTACAATGGAAGCAGAGTACATTGCCATTGCAGAGGCAAGCAAGGAGATGATTTGGTTGAAGGGTTTCATGGGTGAATTAGGTAAGGAGCGGAAGGATATGAGGCTCTATAGTGAAAATATGAGCACCATTCACCTAGCTAAGAATGCCGCTTTTCATGCCAGGAAAAATCACATTTAACTCCGTTACATTTTCATTTGAACGCTGATAGAAGATGGACAGCTTGGATTGGAGAAGAACCATACTTCTAAAAATCCAGTCGATATGCTTACCAAAGCAGTAATAATGGAGAAACTAAGGCTATGTGTAGATTTAGTTGGCCTCGATATATTAAGGGAGAGTGGTGGTGAGCCACACCACAATTCTTGACAAACACAGATGAAGACAAAAAAGGGTTAGTGGAGGAAGCAGGGGAAGATTTTCTAAGAGTCTCCAAGTGGGAGATTATTATGTTGTGGAGACTTCATTGTCCAAGAATAGCACATGCACTGCAGTGTGCCACAGAATGTCGCAACGCGCCCTGGTGGACCCAAGCCCAAAGTTGAGGTGCTACGGTGTGCCTCAGCGGCCAGTAATCGAGTAGCAGGTACTGCAGTGGAAATTGTCACTACAACGCGCCACAGCAGAAAGTGGTGCCATAGCGCTCCGTGGTGGAATTTTCAGCAATCATTTTTTGGATCATAGTACAGATTAATATAACATCGTAGCGCGCCACAATGCGCCTAATTTAAAAGTTTGAGCGCCGCAGCGCGCTGAATTCTGGAAGGACAGGCGCTACAGCACGCTGCAGCGGTCAACGGATATCTGCTTTGTTCAAGGTCTTTATCTAAATAAATTGGGGGCATTTTGGACATTTATGGGTTCAAAATAGACCTAAGTACTTAAGGGTAAGTGCTGAGAAGAACTCTAAGGCTTTTGCAATCAGTTATAAGATTTTAGTGGCTGTGGAAAGGAGAACCCTAAAAAGAACCCTAAGGGAGTTGCTGTCCAAGGCAAATCTTGCAAGATGGTGAAGCAACTCCATGTGATAGCCTCTATTCCTCCTCTCCATTCTAGAGTAAGTGCTTAAGCGGTTTTGTGCTAAGGTGATAGCTCTTTGTAAACTCTATAAGCCTTGAAGTTTTCATAGTGGATTTTCTCATTGGTATGGCTCCATAGTTTTTCCCATTCTTAGGTTTTTCAAGTATATGCTTGTGTTTTGGATGATTTGTATGTGTTGCATTCTTCTTATTATGATTTTATAATTTATAAGCTAGCTCGGTAACCGTCAACGCACCCTGATTCTCAAAGGCTTCGTACTTTGGTTTGATTGTGTGCATTACAAGTGGTATTCTGCATTGCTTTTATAGTGCACAACAACAAATTACACTTAAATTGGTCAAGAATTGAGTTCCTATAGGTCCAAACTAAGGAATTTAACCTAAGGGGTAAATTTAGTAATTTCACCTAATGAAGTCAAAAAAATTTGTGCACTATTGCTTGTTGTTCAAGGATTCTATAGAGTCCAAAAATATTGAATTTGATATTTATTAGTTAAGTTTTGAGCAATTCAGGCATAAGGGCATTTATGTAATTTATAAGATTAAGAGAGGTCAAAAAACTAACATCTCTATTTGAGATCCAAATTTAGTAAACTCAGTGGCCATAGCTTCCATATATCACACTGAGTACTTTAACTAGGAGTAGACCCAAATTGGACCTCAATTGGTCAAGTTATGACCTAATTAGGGTTAGGGGTAGTTTGGTCAACTTAGGATTTCTAAAGGTCAAAACCTAAATTTTATTTCAGTTTACTATTAGATATGATTTTTTTATCTAGATAGAATTTTAAATGACCTAATTTGGAGTCCAATTGACCAAGTTATGATTAATTAAATTTTTAGGTTAATTAGGGTAATTTATAATGGTACCCAAAAGTGATTAGCCACACTAATGGCCAAACAACAAAATAAACACTATCATGGTAAACTAAACACTCTCCTAATTAAATTGAGACTCATATTAGATATGTTTGAGTGAGTGTGTGCAAAGATATGGCTAGGGAAAGTTTTAGTATAAATGTGGGGGTCCTAAAATGTCACTATGTTAAATAAGTATCCTATATAGATTTTGATACTACCATATTATTCCTCTTATTTTTTTGAGTGAGATATATATTTGCTATGTTTGAACTTATGGTTTAATAGTTATGAGTGTTTAAAGTTTCTAGAATTTAATTAATTCAATTTATGCAAATTGAATTAAATAAACCTTACTGAATTTAAAATTAATTCTAACTGCTTAAATATAATCATTACTGAATTATTAAATAATATAAAACAAATTAATTAAAATAAATTCAAACACCGGTGAGAGCCACCATTTGACACGCGGCAGCCGATCATTGGAAGGGTCAGGGTAGTGGGACCCAACTGTCAGTTTGACAGAACCGAACCAACAGAGGTGGTCCCCCAGCTTCCATGCGTCAACACGGGACAAACCGCGGGTCGGCCGCAGGTCCCACCCGATATCAATAGAGCGAACAGCGGGACCCACTATCGGATGATGCGACTCTAGTCAGTCCCACATGCTACGCATACCCCGGAGAGGGCACCACGCGGCACTGCAGGCCCCACGCATATGGCGTGGCAAGGCCAGACGCAGGTCGGGTCCGACCCGAACCGACTCGAGGCGATCCAACGAATCACCCACTTCTCCGTAAGCACCGAGCTAGGGCACACAAAATGGCGGCCCTCTGGTCAATGCTAGGGTCCGACACACACACCAATAGGTAGGCCACTGGGTGGGCTACCTGTTGCCGGCAGTTTCACCATGAGGGGTGGTCAGAGACGTGAACTAGGTCTAACCCTAGTCTCTATGGTTCGATGAGACTCGGCGTAATGGTTTGTAATGTATACCCTATGCCAAATCTGAACGATCATGTTTGATCCAACCTGATTGATCCGTCCAAACTCCAATCTATGGCATGCAATAATGATTCAAGGCCTCACGATAAAAATCGAACAAGGATCGAAGGGGTAGAGGGAGGACCTCGCGATGAATGATCGGGAGAAGCTAGGGTTCACAGAGCATCAGCAGGGATCCAATTCACAAAATATGAGCATCCAAAGCATGGGCTAAGTCCTCAATGGCTCGCTGACGGAGGTTGCGAGGCCCCAGGATACAATGGTTGGGCGAGGACAGCGGTGACCGCCATGTGGAAAGGCAACGGAGAAGACGAGGGAGAGGAAGCCGAAGCTGTTCGATCGATCTAACCGAATGACTATGATCACTCATTCGATCAGACAAAAATGTGACGGCGCGCGCGCAAAAGAGGCCGACGGCGTCACTTAAACTAATAGTGTCGGATTTATTTAATTAAATATAATATTATTTTAAAGAGACTTTATTAATTAAAATTAATTAATTAAATATATTCCAAAAATTTCCAAATATTCACCCCTAACTAATTGAGGGGTGAGGAACACATAAGTGGGGTCAGATTTTAGTTTCGAAGAGTATTTTATTTTCCTAATTTTTGAGGGATTGTAAATATATTAAAATATTTGATAGATTTTTGATGACTTCTGATTGCCACCAAAATATCACCCCTGGCTAATTTGGAGGCAAAAAGCACAATGGTGACGTTCAATTTTTGATCTGAAATCAAAATAATTAGGTCAATTTCCAAGGTTTCTGGATTTCCCAAAATTAGGGTTTGATCAATTTGACCCCTGATTTGGACTAAGCCTAGGTGGAGAACTCATAATAGCTTAATTAGTGCACTAAGATCAAAATTAGGACTTTACTATTGCACAAACTAGCCATTAAATAGCTTGAAACATATTGTAATAACCCAGGCTATTTCTTAGGTCAATTAGGACTAATCTAAGTTCAAACTATGGCTCAAGTACATTAGTTAAGTCATTAGGAACTCACCACTAAGATCTAATCCAAATCAAAAATCAAATTGATCAAATCCTAATTTTAGGAATTTCTTGAAACCTTAGAAACTGACCTATTTAATTTGACCTCAAATCAAAAATCTAACTTCACCATTATGTCCACCACCTCAAAATTAGCTTGGAGTGAAGTTTTGGATGCATTTGGAAGTCATTGATTTTCAGCGAATATTTTAATATTATTTAAATATCCTAGAAAATCAAATAATTAAATACTCATCAAATCAAAAATCTGATTGCGTCGTTACATTTCTCACCCCTCAATTAGCTAGGGCTGATATATTGGCAACTTTTGGAATATGTTTAATTATTTAATCTTAATTAATAAAATTGAAATTTATTAATATAATATTAATATTATTTAAAGTATCTAATGGTGCTATTTAATTAATCCCTAACATCGTTAGATTATTTAAGTTTTTGTTTGATCTAACGGCCCCAAATCCAGCCGTCTGATTAAACGAGCCATAAGGATCAGACGGCTGGCGTGTGTCATCCCCGGTGGAAGCCGTGTGGGTCACAAGTTGCCCAGCGCTCGATCGTGAGCTCTAAGCAGCGTACGCGTAACTCCCCACTGCTTTTGGTCTTTGTTAATGAGTTGTAACCTTGGTCTATGAGGGAGATTTTGCAAAAATTACCTACCCGAAGGATCCTCATCTCCGTACAAACCATCTGAACCCTAAGTTTCACCAGAGCTGTCCACTTTTAGGTACTTCTACATCTTAAATCTTGCATTCAATTCTTGATTTCTTATTTCAAAATCATACTTAGCATATTGGATTAGCCTTTGATCGGGTTTGATCACGTTCGATCGAACTCGATCGTGTGATCCAAGCGCCGAAACCTTGCGATTCGTCTAACCCTTTTTTCTCCTCGCTGACTCGAGGAAGCTTAAGAGGCTCGGGTCGGGTCGTATCAGGCCGAACCTGACCACTTCATTGGTAGGGCCCACTTCTGTGCAGAGGTAAATGGTGTGGGGCCCGCGTCATTCCCCCGGACGTGTGATATGCCGCCACGCATCCTCGCTGGGACCCGCAGCGCTGGTGTGCGCCAGCTGGTGGGCCCGACTGCGTGGTTTTGTCTACTGGAGTGGGTCCTAGCCACGGAATGATATTTTAATTATTGTTTTAATTATTTTATTTATATAGATTAATATTAATTCATTCAAATATTAATCTAAAGATTTGTTAATTAAAAATCAGGATCTTTAAGTGCTCATATCTTGTGAATTATAAGTTCAAATATATCAATCAAATATACCATTTTAATTAGCAAAAATCAAGGAATATTATGGTGCCTTTCAATTTTTAGTAAAACTTATATTTTGCTTAGTGACATTTTAGGGTATTAAATAATTATAAAATTGCCTCAAATATTCAATTAGCCATAACTTTATGTGTGCTCACCTAAACATACCCAATATGGGTCTCATTTTAATCAAGAGACTCCTAGAAATGTTTTAGTAGTATTAATTTTGTAGTTTGAAGAATAATTTGACTAATCAATTTTGGACCCAAACCCTAACCTTCCATGGCTCATAACTTTTTACACATTAATCCAAATATAGATAATTTGTGTCTTAAAGTGATCAAAAAAACATCTAAATTAACCTAGTAGTATTCATTTCTCTATTTGAGTTAGGGTTTGCTTAATCACTTTTAGGACTTAACCTTAATTAGTATATTTAACCTTAGAACTTTAATTGACCATAACTTGGTCAATTGAGATCCAAATTAGGTCTTCTAATACATCATTTTGATCTGAAAGACCTAATAAATAGTAAACTACAAAAATATTTAAGATCCAATAGTTAAAACTCTTAATCAACCCTAATCACCTTAAAATACTATTAGTGAATATTAGCATAATTAATAATCTAAATTAAGAAATTTTAGCTTTTGATAACTCCTAGAGTAGAATAAAACCTAGTGGTGTGGTTATTTTAGTGATTATGTGATTAATTTCACTAATCACTCACTAATCTCTTAAACCCTAATTAAGCCATAACTTAACCAAATAAGGTCCAATTTGGGTCTACTCCTAGTTAAAGTACTCAATGGATTATAAGAAAGTTATAGCTATTGAGTTTACTGAATTTGGACTTCAAATAGAAAAGTTAGGTTTTTGACTCCCATTTATGAAACCCTAATTCACATAATTAATCTTAAACTTGTTTTGGCTATAACTTAGCTAATACTCATCAGAATTGAGTGATTTTAGGTTCTATGGAAATCTTAGATAGTAATTTTTAATAACCTAACAAAAAATTTAGATCAAAACCCTAAATTTTTCCTTAAGAGAATTATAAGTAACTTATTAACTGTATACTATGAGATTCATCTCACATCATACCTCTTATCTGAACCTCCTTAATCCATCCTTAATATTCTTATAAATATTAGTTATGATTAGAGCTTGAGTGTTCATCTTAGTCCTTTAAAATCTTCTTTAGGGGTTAGCATTAGTCCTTATAATAGATTTCATCTATTGAGTAAATTGGGTTACTCAATGGGTGGAGCCTTCATTTGATAGTTTATAGATTTTCATAGTTTATTAATGATTATTTGATCTTTTAAATTTAGATTTAAAAATAGAGATCCATCCTATTTAGTGTGACTTTACTTAATAGGATTTGTCTTAAATTTTAATCTATGAGATTAGGTGGTAAAACTTAGTCCTTTAGGATCACCATGCTCTTCAAGCATATTCACTCATTGATATTTGGGTAGTACTAGTTGAAGGTGCACTTCTACTCATTGATATTCAGTTCAGTATTTATTCCTTAGCTCTTCAAGCTAAGTGATTTCAGTGATATTCAATTCAGTATTTCTGCCTTAGCTTGTCAGGCTAAGTGATTTCGTGCATATTCAGTTTAGAGCCTTTGCCTTAGCCCATCAGGCTAAGTGAGATTGATGTATTGTTTTATGTTTGAATGGCTTGAGTAACCATGACAGTTTTTTGTTTTCAACTTTATATTTACTATTTTTAGTTTACTTTTTTTCATTTCAGTACTTTCTTATTTACTGTCTGACTGCATTTACTAGTTTTATTTACTTATAGGATGCTAGTCTTGCTTGCTTGATTATATATATAAGATGCTAGTTTTTCTTTCGGTTATCTCAATGATTCACATGTTCTTTTACTTTATGTCGATTAGCATAAGTATATATTAATCATAAGCATATTTAGGATGAGTTTTCTTTTCAGTTATTAGTATTTATTCTTTATTTTATGTCTAATCTTGTTACAGCTATATTTGAAGGTATGTCCTTACTTCCTCTTTTTCTTAAGTTATAAACTTATTGTTTATAGATTCCTATTATTTTTATATGCTTTCTTGCTCCTATATTATTGCTTAATTGAGTTTTAAATGGTGATATCTAAATTAATATAATAATATTTCAGCCTAAAATATACTTAAACATTTTGTCTAATTAGATTTTTATTTTGTTGGCTGGGTCTCTAATATTGTAAAACTGATAATAGTAGACTCTGAGCTATTTGAGGTTGTGGAGCATTCTGGAGATCTACCTTAGGAGGAGCATGTGGCTGAAGACTCTTAGCTTTTCTTTGCTTATTTTTTGTATTGTGAGGATGAGTGGCTTATTATTTCATTTCTGCTTAATCTATTGAAATCATGTTGTAATAAAATAGGTTAAACTTTACTTCTTACTACTTTACTTATTTTGAGTTGAATGTTTAGTTTATTATCTTGTAATAAATGAATGTTTATTATTTTGCTTCCGTACTCTATTTTTATGTAATGTTCATTTAGTGAAATAGTTCTTATAAATGGCAAACTCCTTAATTATATTGAGTTAGGATGTATGCCTAATCTATTCATAAGTAAATATCTTATCATTTGGTAATCCCTCCACCATAATCATACTAACTTAAGAGTTAACAGGACCATGATAGGGATGGGGCCACCACAGCTGGTATCAGAGAATTCCATAAGGTGTTGGATTGGAATTTGTATTTCTCTCTACCTAATGGATTGTTCTTCTGCCACATAGTCACTAAATGAATACTTGAAACAACATCCATATCATTATGATTATAACTCAGAATATAGTAAAAGATGAGAAAATTATAAGGAATTCTAATGTATAAACATCTAAATAATAATACACCGCTCAATGAACTAAATGAATTTAATGATGATTATAGGTATAAAAGGTACATAAGAATTCCATTCATTGTTTACTTAAGAGAATTTGAGGTTATTTGGAAATATGAATTCCAAATTAGTCAAAAATATGCAAGACATATAGAAGGAGTGTCTGACGAAGGAATGCTGGTATTAAACAAAATGCTAAATGAGGGCAACTATCGAGGACTGGACTTTCCCATTCTAGCTAAAGAATGGCTTGCGAGGGTGGATCGTATCTTTAGTACTATGGAATGGCCGGATAACATTAAAAATAGATATAGTGTTATGTATCCTAAGAGATTATGCAAGAGAATGGTGGATCAACACCTACAAGTACTCATCCAAGGAACTTCGAAGAGAGTGTCGGAAACTCACTTATGAAGATTTTTGTATAGCTTTTTCTACTAAGTATATAGGCTTAAGATCTTTATTATGATAAGGATCTATTCTATGTTTCTTAATTTATAATAACTTCATTTTTGAAGAATAATAAAATGCTAGTAATGTTCTAATTCTATTTCATAAGATTAAGAATGCTCATTTTTATTTTCAGAAAATGAATCATACTTCTTCCCCTAATACTACTCCAATAAATGCTGCCCCTTCTTCTAGTGATCCCCCAATTAACACTGTTGCAGCATCTAATGACAACAATGCAGATGAATATGTTTCCATTAGAAGCATGATGAATACTTTGAACTAATAGGCTCTAGCCATTCAAAGGCTGGTATCTGTCTTACCATCTGTCAATGCCAGCACATCATCAGCATCACCAGTTGCACATTCATTCAACCCTAACCAATCGTCTGGTGATGGAATGCTACATAGACTCTTAAGATTGAGGTTGCCTACGCTTGACGGTATGTTATCTCCAATGGACACAATAGCTTGATTAAAAATGATAGAAAAAATTTTGATAAGCCTTAGTTGTCTAAATTACCAGACCGTACAATTAGCCAAACATCTGCTTCAAGATGAAGCAGAACATTGATGGGATAATATATGAGAAACTCGTTTTGAAGAGTATGAATTAGAAAACATTGAATGGGATTGGTTTGTAGAAGCCTTCAAGGAAGCCTTCGTGCCCCCATCATCAAAGAACATCATCGGAGATTCCCTACTAAAATTGACTCAAGGTAGCCGAATAGTGGTAGAGTATGTAGCAGAATTTAGAAGATTGGTTGGTTCAAAGCCAAATTTAGCACCTGCTGAAGAAGACAAATGCTACCGTTTCCAAAATAGATTACGTGAATCCATCAAAGATCACGTCGTCCCATTCCAACTAACCAACTTTGAGAAGTTAGTGGAAATAGCAAGGGTGGTAGAGCACCACCAATCAGCAAAAGAGTTTAAGAGAAATTCATTCACCCCATCCCATCACTATGAAAGTTTCAAGCGCCACCATCCCAACCAAGGGAGGGCATATCAGATGGAAGCTAATGAATTTGCCAAACAAAACCCATAATGTACACGACCTCATCCTTATGCTAAGTGTTATCATACTGGTCAAGTCTGCTATACATGTGGTCATTTGGGCGATGGGTATCAAATGTGCAGAGCTATAAAGACAATCGATGGAGCTCTGATTAATCATTCTCGTCAAAATCAAGTATTCAGAGACACTCCTTTGAATAAGAAGGAGTCAAGGATGGCCCTGTAACAACCCAGGTTATTACTTAGGTCAATTAGAACTAATATAAGTCTTAATTATAATTCTAGTATCTTAATTAAGTCATTTAGAACTCTCCTCTAAGATCCAGTCCAAATCAGGAGTTAAATGGATCAAATCTTAATTTCTAAAAAATCCATAAACCTTAGAAATTAACCTATCTAAATTGACCTCAAATCAAAAATTTAACTTCGCCATTACGTTCACCACCCTCAAATTAGCTAGGGGTGAAGTTTTGGAGGCATTTGGAAGTCGTTGGATTTTTGTTGAATATTTTAATATTATTTAAATCCCCCGAAAAATCAAATAATTAAATACTCGTCAAAATAAAAATTTGATTGCGCCATTGTGTTCCTCGCCCCTCATTCAGCTATGAGTGATTTATTGGAAATTTTCTGTATGCATTTAATTATATAACTTTAATTATTAAAATAAGTAAAAATTTATTTAAATATTAATATTTTAATTATTAAACTAACGGCTCTGTTTGCCTGAAGTTAACGCCGTCCACTTTCTTAATTGAATCTGACGATCAATCTCGACCGTCCGATCAAAAGATTGGACGGCCTTCGCTTCGTCCGTTTTCCTGAAGCGCTCGCTCGCATAGCGAGCTGCGCTCGCCAAGTGCTTCCCGCCGCTATATTGTCGCTGCTCTAGATCCATATTAAGTACCCTGAATGTATCCACGATGCGTGGTTTACCGAATCCGGTGCTTAGCAGAGAATCGGGTACCTTTGTTTGAACTTTTGTTCCTAACCGTCGAACAGGTATTCTTCGAACCATCCTTTTTTCCTTCGGCATTTTCCATCGCTTAAATTCGAATAGCTATTTCAATAGGTAGATTAAGTATTGTGCAGTTTCGATCGAACATAGCTAATCGCAATCAACCCAATTCACCATTTTATATATAACCGAAACCGTTATATCCTCATTTCACTGAACAATACGGGTTAGGGTTCGATCCTGCACCCAAACCAGATCCCCTTTACTCTCGATCCATATGTCATTGAGAAGCCACGACTATCCTATTTCCATATCTCTACGGGTCAAGCCATGCCTCTGGCAGAAACATCGCAAATCAGCATGCCTTAATTCCTGTCTTCATGGAGGGTGGAAGATGATGGGTCGGGCCGGGTCGAACCGGGCCAGACCCGTGAGCCGTCTATTTGGCTGAGCTGCTAGCGGGGCCTGCAAAGTGCAGACGCACACCCTCGTGGTGCCACATGTCTTTTGCGGGATACGTGATGCGGTCCCATGACTGAGCAACTGTGGTGGGGCCTGATGCAATCCTATCACGTCGGAATGTCTCGTCCGAGATAGCGATGGGTCCCGCTCGCCTGTCCCGGCCAATTGCAACCAAACGCATGTCATTTGTAGGACCGTTGTCAGCCGAATTTAGAATAAATTAATATATATAATTATATTATGAATAATTTTATCTATTAAATGAAATTGATTAAATTAAAATACTTAATCTTTAAACAATCATAACTTGCAAAATATAAGTAAAAGTATAGCAAATTAATATATCATTGAATTCAAAAAATTAAGAGGAACAATTTGGCACTATCAATTTTGCATTTGGAGTTGCATATCACATAGTGATATTTAGGGTATTTAAATAATTCTAAAAATGTCACAAAACTTCAATTAGTCATAACTTTGCACACACTTACCCAAATATACCAAATATGAGTCTCAAAGTAATCAGCAAACCTTAAGAATTAATCTAGTTGTTTGGGTAATATTTTGACTAATTACTTTTAGACCCAAATCCTAATCTTCTTAAGCTCATAACTTTGTAACCTCTAGTCCAAACACAGGCAGTATGGGTCTTAAAATAATCAGTGGAACCTCTAGAATAACCTAACAGTATTCAATTTTCTATTTGGATTAATTTGAGCTTAATCACTTTTAGGACCTAACCCTAATTACCTTAATTAACCCTAGATCTTCAATTAACTATAAGTTGGTCAATTAAACTCCAAAAAGGTCATCCATATATCCATTTTGATCAAAAAAACCTAATTAATAGTAAACTATAAAAATATCTGTGATCCAACAGTTAAATTTCTTAATCAATGATAATTACCTTAAATCTTAATTAGTGAAGATTAGCAAATTTAGATATCCAAAGTGAGTGATTTAAATTTTAGAGAGCTTCTTGAGTATATTAGAACCTAGTAGTGTAGTTGGTTTAGTGATTTGGTGAATAATTTCACTAATCGCTCACTAATCACCTAAACCTTAATTAGGCCATAACTTAGCCAATTGGAGTCTAAATTGAGCCTACCACTAGTCATTGTGATTAGTGGATCATTTGTAATTTACAGCCATTGATTTTGCTCAATTTGGACACCAATTAAAAGTTAAAATTTTTGAACCTTAATTAAGAAACCCTAAATTACCTTTTTACCCCTTAGCTTGTATTGGCTATAACTTAGCCAATTCTTATCATTATTTTAATGATTTTAGGTTCTATGAAAACCTTAGACATTAAGCAATAATAAACTGCCATAAAATTTAGATTCCATCAGGTTAAATTACCAAAATGCCCCTATGAGTCAAATTCATTAATTTGATCTTATGAGGCTTAATAATTACCCAAAACTAATGTAATTGCTGTCTAATCTTATATTAAATAGTAAGAAACACATTGCCATTAAAAATTTTAAATTTGGAACCCTAGATCAAAATTTGATCTTTTAGACTCTTAAGTAGGGGCAAAATGGTCATTTTGCCCAAACTTAGGGTTTAGAATTTTAAAGTCCTAGAATCATATTCTAAATGTTACAAATAATAAGAATAGTGATTTAAATTATAAATTATGTAAGTTCAAGCCTTAATTAGATCATTGATCAAAATCTCATCTTATATCCTTAAGAAAAACTTAAGTAAAAATTATGGTCCTTCTTCTTCCTTAGCTTATTAGGTCTTTCCATAAGTCTTAATAACATTAGTTAGGTGGCATGTCTGAGAGATACTATTAGTAGTTAAGAGCTTAAATTCCTAGGATTAGGAATAGATCTTAGGTTAGAGTTTATTTATTGAGTAAATTAGGTTACTCAATAGGTGAAGCCTTAGTTTTGATAGTTTATAGATTTTCATAGTTTATTGTTGATTATTCAATCTCTTACCTTTATATTTAAGAATAGAGATTCATCCTATTAAGTATGACTTCACTTAATAGGATTTGCCTTAAATCTTAATATGTGAGTTTGGGTATTTAAAACTTAGTCCTTTAGGTTCACCATTTGGATTAAGTAATTAAACCACAATATTTGGAGTTTAATTCTTAATCCTTTCATCTTGATTTGGCTAATCAATATGGCTTGGGATTGCTTAAATTACTAAAATAGGTCGATTGATTTATCATTTAACTTTTATAGTTGGCATCAATTTATTTATAATTGGGACTTAGCTAGTCCTGATTATTTTTAATCTATAAGGACGTTAATCTGAGTTACGCTTGATAGTAGGAATTGGAGATCCTGAATTTGTGTAACTTAGAGTAGATAAAATGATTAAATTAGAGAACAATTGGATATCATATGTGTCCTAGTAGAGTCTCTTGCTCACTTTGACATTTGATGCTTTCCCTTCCTTATATTTGAGCTTTATACCTTGGTCACATGTTCTAGGCATAAGACATTTGAAAAGTGTTTCATGTCAGAAATGTTTTGCATCGTAGCATTTGCATATGTCATTATCATTATTGAGTTGAACATATGGTTATTAGAATGTAGCCTAATTAGTACGCCTTATTCCATACCTATACTTTAGTACAGTCCAAACCTAGACCTATGACCGGCTAGGATTGTATTCATCTGCCTAAAGTAAGTCTAACCAAGCCTAAACCTAAGAAGGGCCAGGATGGTATTCGTTAGACTTCATATTCTTTTTCCCTTTTGTTGGCAATACTAATTTAGGTACATTTCTACTTTAAGTTGATTGCCTTGTTTAAGTTATAGTAGTTTCAGTTTCATACTTTCTATTTTATTTTCAACACATTCTTATTTACTGTTTACTGTATTACTAGATTTACTTATACTTATAGGATGCTAGATTTACTTATTGTTTACATTTAAAGGATGTTAGTCTCACTTTCAGTTACTTAATTATTTCATATGTATTCTTACTTTATGTTAATTAGCATGAAGTTATGTTGATCATAAGCATGTTTAGGTTGAGTTTCCTTTCTGTTATATTAGTATTTAGACTTTATTTTATAATTAACCTTATTGTAGCTATACTTGGAGGTATGTGCTTACTTTCTATTTTGTTAAGTTATATACTTATAGTTTATAACTATCTTTTTCTTTCATATGCATTCTGCTCCTTTACTGCTTGTTTGGGTGTATAGTTATGGTGATATCTAAATAACATAATAAAATTTGCAGCTTAAAATGTACTTAAATATTTTGTCTAATTAGATTTTTCTTTTGTTGGCTAGGGTCCTATCATTGTGAAACTGATAATAGTAGACTCTGAGCTATTTGAGATTGTAGAGCCTTCAGGAGATCTGCCTTTGGAAGAGGAGTGTATTACTGAAGATCCTTAGTTTTTTTTCTGTATTGTGAGGATGAGTGATTTATTCTATTTGTGCTTTAACTTTTAAATCATATTATAATAATATAGAGTTAACTTAACTTTTTACTGCTTTACTTATTCTGAGTTGGATATTTAGTTCTTCTTATATTATGATAAATGGATGTTATATTTTATGCTTCTGCACTCTGTTTTCATATATCTTTTATTTAGTGATATTTATTTTGAGAATGACAAAGTCCTTAATTATGATGGATTATAGTGGGTGTCTAATCTAACTATAAGTAGGGACCTTGCCGTTTAGGTGACCTCTCCACCGTAATCATGTTAACTTAAGAGTTAACATGACCATGGTGGGGTAGGGCCGCCACAGGCCCTGATGCCACCTCCAGCCAAAGAGACCTAGTCTCCTTCCAAAGTTCAGATAACTACCTCTCGACCCTCCGCTCAAAATCAAGCAAGGGTCCAAGCCACAAATAATAAACCTGTTGGAACAGCCAGGGTCTATAATCTTACTCCAATTCAAGCAACTAAGGATAATAACGTGGTCTCAAGTACACATCTTTAATTAATTCCTTACTTATAGCATTTTAGTCTTTATTAAATGCCTTTTCATTCAAATGATTAATTAAGTACAATATATATAAAAGAAAAGTCCTATAACATATTATTTGATACTGGGCTAGTCATTCTTTCATCTCAAAAATTTTGTTAACAGTCTGAATTTACCATATTACAAACTTGCCAAAACCTTAAATCTTGAACTTCCATTCGGAGCCCAACTCAATGCAACTAAGTCTTGCAATCTACAAGTAATGATAAATAAAAAAACCTTTCAAGCTAAGTTAATAATGTTACCCATTGCAAACTTTGATATCATACTAGGCATGAATTGGCTTAGTATGCATAATGCTACTATAGATTATCAAAAGAAGAAAATTATTCTTCAATCATCTGGTGCCTCAGAAACCTTCATAGGAAGATTCAGTACTGATAGTTCTTTAATCACTACAGTAAGGCAGAAAAGCTAGTAAGTAAAGGTTGTGTAGCATTTTTGGTAACTATGATGGGAGACAGTAAAGAAGAACTTTCAATTTTTGATATCAAGGTGGTAAAGGAATTTACAGATGTATTCATAGAGGAGCTGCTTGGATTACCACCAGAGAGAGAGATAGAATTTGCAATTAATTTAATACCCAGTACCCAACCATTATCAAAATCACCTTATAGGATGGCTCCTAAGGCATTACAAGAATTAAATGATTAACTGCAAGAACTTTTGAATTAAGGGTTTATAAAGCCTAGTATATCCCCATGGGCAGCCCATGTGTGGCCCCGTACCCTCTGTAGCCATGCTAATACTGAGATTAGCATAAATACGGAGAGTACGGTGCTCCAACTGTGGTAAATCTCCAACTAAAGTAGAGTCAGGTAAGACCTAACCCACTTTAAGCCAATGACTTGTCACCTGGAACTGTAAACATATATCAATATATCAAAGTAGCAGAAGCAAGAAACAGTATAGTATAACATCCACATTATAGCATAGTATAAAAGAGTAAAAGAAACAGTAACTCAACTTAAGTATAGAATGTAAATACATCCAAAATTTAATTATTACAAACTAAATTTAAAGCAAGAAAAGATCTCTCAAACTCACTGCAAAAAATGAAAAGAATATCTAACTAAGCGATAGTATGAAGATCCTCTTCCTGCACTGGCTCCTCTTCTACAGAACCACAAGCGAATAGCTCCAAATCTAATATTTGCCAGTATCACAAATGCTAGGGCCCCAGTTAACTAAAGAAAAATGTTATAGTTAGACAAATTGTCTAAATACATTTTAGGCTATTTAAGTGAATTGAATATTTAAGGATATCATATTTAATTACTTTGAACATACAGGTATTATAAGGTGCATCAAGCTACAAAGAGAAGGATAGCTATAACTATTCATTTATAACTGAGCAACAAGTATGTATAACAAAATAAAACTAAGCAAGGTGAGGCTAAAGAGCAAAAGTAACTACAAGTACCAAAATAACTGATCCTAACATGCTTATGATCACATGAAGATATGTTGAGTTTATAAACATAAATTGTACTGAAAAGTGCAGAAATGAATATATGAAGCTAGTATCCTAAACATGCCAATATCTAATACTACTCAATAGAAACATATATAAAAGCATGCAGATTTAATATATAAAAGCCATTGAAGCATATGGCAAAAGCAAGCTAAGAGCATACATGCTAAAAAGTAAAGCCAATGAGACATGTGGAAAAATAAAACAGAGCACTAAAAGTAAGGCCACTAAAGCATGTGGCAAAATAAAATAAAGTGCTAAAACTGAACTGAAGTAAAAGTAAGCCTAAGACATAATACTGAGATATCAGAAACAGGCCTTACTGGGCCTCTGAACAGAAAGTTCAACATGTGTCCATCCTAGGCATCATCAGAGTTAGGTCTGAGTTGAACTCTTAGAATAAGACATGTATCCATCCTAGCCAAGTACTAGGCTAGGTTCATGTCTATTCTACAATAAAACTAGAACTGAGGAGACTGACTAAGCTAGGATGTACCCTAATGGACTGAATGCACTGAAAGAACTGAGTGAATGCTATGCTTTTGCAAATACTAACTTAGGATGTATCTTCCATATCCTAAGTTCTCCTATTATACTCAAGGAACAAGGCTCAATATTCAAGATGTGCAGAGCAATCAAAGTCAAAGTAAGCAAGAGACTCATCTAGACTTATGTGATTTTTGTTGTTATCTAAATTATCCAAATCTAACTATCCAGAGAAGATACAAGTTTAGGATCTGCAATATCCAGCTATCGAGTACAATCTCAGATTGTGACTTTAATGTTTATATTAGAACTTAACAAGTTCTAATTCAAAATCAAATGATGACTATAAAGGTTTAAAGTAAATAATTCAACGACTTAGTTATTATTGTTTTCCTCATTTAACCCAAATCTTGATCAAGTAAATCAAGATTAAGGATTTAGGATCCAAATTTTGCATATAAGGTTCAAATCTTGAATCCTAAGTAACATCCTAATAAGGATCTAGGGTTCACTCTCAAACATAGTTTAAAGATAAGGAATCTCATATGTTGAAGTATTAAAAGCTAAGATCTTAGTGAAAGGTTATTCTATTATTATAAGATAAAATAATCAATTAAGAACTAAGAATCTTAGATCTATATTCAATTTTTAGGATAATTACATTATTCTATAGATTGAATCAATCCTACACCCGCATGGAGATTTCAAAAAGGATTAAACAATAAATTAATTAAAGAATTCCAAAGAAGGTAAGTCAATTCAATCAAATGATCTAAAGTCTAGGATCTAAGATCAAAGGTTTGATCACTTTAGATCTAAACTAAGGACTAGACTTAGGAGTTTACAAGAATATTTGCTTAAGATTTGAGGCTTATGAATCAACTTAACAAGGTAATTAAACTAAAGACTTAGCGTTAAGGCTAATTAGGTTTGCTCTCTTAAGGAAGTGGTTTTGAGTACTCTTAAGATCTTAAGATTTTAATAAGGACTATTTAAGATTTCTCCAATTAACTTCACCTTTATTAACATGAGATTTTAGAAAGGTGCTAATGAGTTAATTAGGGATAATTTACTAAAATTTTCAAGGCTTAAGGGGTTCTTAAGCCTATTTTGGTCAAGATGACCAAAATACCCCTCTTAAGACTAAGAATAGGATTTTAAGATTTAATCATCTAAATTGATTCAAGCCTATTTTAATGAGTTCCTTATTGCTTAGTGAAGTAGGATACACACTTATCTTAGGGTTTGGTAATATAATTAGTCTAATTAGAACTAATCACATTTTAAGGCCAATTAAGGTGATTAAGGAAATTAGGGCATACTAGGATGATCCAAATACAATTATAGTCTCTACTATACTTAATAAGACATTAGGAACTATATTCACCAAAATCAGAGATTAATCTAAGGCTTAACTCACTAATCTCTTATTAGGAAAATTAAGAGGTGATTAGCAAAATTAAAGATCTTAAATTACTTTTAATGGCTTGAATAGGTTCTTTATGGTCTTAGGAGAAATTAGAGACCTTGATTAATATTTTCGGGCATTAAATGAATTTATTATGATTTAAATACAAATAGAGAAAGATTATGCAATTTATTAAAATCTAACCATTAGATCTCTGATTTTATTTTATATTATTATTCCATTTAAAATTCTGAACTCATGATGGCAAAATCCTCCATTGATGGTGAGGTGATAAATATCTTCATTTGTTTACCCAAAACATTACCTCAATACCTTCTTTTTCAAATAAAACGTAGCAGCTACAGGGAATGATGGCTGGGAACAAAGTTCAAGATAGAGGTCATGTCCCCAGCCGCAATAAATGCTGTCTGGAGAAAATTTGCGGCGGGTCGCGGCAGCGGGCTATGGCGCACTGCAGCGTGCAGATGTACATACCAATATTGCAAAGTCACCCACTGTCACGCGCTACCGCATTTTAACAAGGGAAGATGACCCGCTGCAGCGCGCCTGAGCGGGCCATTCTGCAAATTTACTGTTCAATTACTTCATTTTTCCATTTAAAGTAAAAATATTTCCGCTGCAGCGCGCGATCACGTGCTGTAGCTGCTTATTTTGCAAAACACTGTTCAATTAGTTTATTTTCTCATTTTTATAAAGTCTAAAATATGTAACGGTTCATTTTGTAGAAATCATTGTTCAATTAGTTGAGCCCCCTTGTTATATAGTTTAAATAATCTGCTGCAGCCCGCTGTGACGTGCTATAGTGTATTTCCTTTAATAAATTTTAAATGTTTCCAGAAATGCCACAGAACTCCATTGGATGCCTTTTTCCTAAAAAGATAGAAAAATTTAATTTTATGAGCATTATAAAGATCTGAAATGAAAGAAATTCTCCTTTATTTTAGATAAAATTTATGGATTCATCACATCCCCACACTTAAATTCTTGCTCATCCTTGAGTAAGCTCAAAATGATATATTTTTTATGTTTTGTATGGATGAAAATCACAATAATGCAATTGGAATATGACTAAGTCAAGATGCGTGCATGGCAAAAATGAAATGAACATTTTAGCAATATTATTATTTTTACTTGTGGCCATAAGGTGGTTTAATCAAGTAATCTCCAAATTTTTGAATTTTCTATGTTTGATATTAGGTGATTGGTACAGTCATTTGTGAACTTTAGACTAAGGAAGTTGTCAAAGATTCCAAGAGTTGTGCCATATGTGCTCCTTCTTATGAATCACAAAGAATTTAAAGGAGAGATACTTTTCTTCATCATTTCTCATTTTGATCAATTGGGAGAGATATTTTTTATCATCCCTTTTTCATAAATATTTTGCTCTTTTCATTTATAGGGAGAGACATTTTTTTTCATCCCTAATATACATCTTTATGATCATGAAGTTCTACAGGAGCCTAGCCCACCCTTTTTTAAAATACGTAGCACATCTTTTAGTCTAAGTCCTATGCATTCCCTCATACTTAGCTCAAGTATTTATTTAAATTTTTGGAGATTAGATTATCCTCCATTCATTCCTCAAGTACAATATTTTCTTGCTTATAATGCATTTAATCATTTTTATTTATGCATTCTTTTACTTATGTCAAATTTGAGTTTTACATTTTTGTGATTTTCATTTCTTTGAAAAATTTAGAAAAATATGTTAATTAAGAATACCATAAAAATGAGGGGATAAGAAAAATTCATAAATTAAAATCTCAAAATAAACATACTAAAAATAAAGATACAAAAGAAAAAAGAAAAATTAAAAGACAAGAACAAATACAACCTATTTAGTTATCCTCTTCTTCTTCTTTGCCCTCCTCCTCTACATACGCTGTCTCGGTAGAGTAGCGCGTCTCCAGAATGGGAGCTCCGATAGGAGGCCTTGGCAACACGAAGGCGTCCGGTCCACCTTGCAAGCTCCAATCTTCAAACATCATCCCAAGGGCTTCGTGAAATTCAGATTCGAACTTGCACTGTTGGCCAATCTCCTGTTTGAAGAACCCCATATCTGTTGCAAGAGCCTTGCTAAGCTTCGCATGCTAATTGTGGAGGCGCACCAAAAGTTGGTTCTTGAGGCACGAGTCGGAAGGTGCTGATGCATCCTCTTTCGATCCCCTTCTCTTCTTGGGCAGCTTATGTTCGCTTGCCCGGACATTTAGGTTTGAAGGGTTAAGGGTGCAGCTAGGGGGAACAATGGAGTCTGAGGAGAGGATCTTGACCCCTTGGGTCTCGCACAACCCCGATATTAAAGACCCGAAGGCCAAAGCCGCGCAAGGGCCCTTGAGAGCTTTCCATAGCTGCTCAAAGATAATGCTCGCAATACGGATTTCGCCCGCCCTAACCAACGAGCATAAGAGGAGCGCTCAGGCACGGGTCACTTCCGTTAAGTGACTTGTGGGCATGACATAGCTAGAAATGAACACTATCCAAGCATTACTCGTCTCTGTCAATTTGGAGCGAGGTATGTTGGCTAGTCCTCCTTCCCACTCTGTGTCATCGTTGATGATTTCCATAATGAGACTATGGGGGTCAATGTGAGATTCCAAGATGTCCTAGTAAGAGCATGAATGTACCTCCACAAGCCCATAGAATTGCTCAATTTGACCAATCCCTAGTGTGAAAATCTTACCCCGACAGAAGAGCCGCTGCCCGGACGCATCGATTGTGTTTGCATACACCTCCTGGACGATCACCGGGTATGTAGGGGCTCTCTTAGTCACAAACTCTCCCCATCTTCATGGGTTGACTTGCTCATGCGGGATGGGGTAGGCGGTGCTGAAACTCCTCTCCGGAATCAACTTCCGTTGGGAAGTGATGGAGACGAAGCGGTGCTCGGCTTCCGCCGAAGAGAACCTCTTCTTATTGAAAGTTCTTTCGGATGAGGAGGCTTCAACTTCCTTTCGAGCAATTGCCTTCTTCCCGGTTGGCATGACAAGGAATGAGGATTAGGAGAATCAAGAACTTAGAGAGAATATGAGAATTGGAAAGGTGCAAGGATAACCCCCCCATTGCCTCCCTATTTATAGCCCAAAAATTTCAATGCAAGAGAAGATAATCAAATGGTCTTCCTCATGCCATAAATATGGTGATCCATGTGAGAGGGGGTAGCTTTTTTAGCAACTTTTTGACTGCCTTGAGAACCCAAAGGGCATGACTTGTTGACTGCTTTTTCCCAAAACAAAAAAAATTTTCAAAACTAGGGCAAACCGCTGCAACGCGCGGTAGCGGGTTTGACGCGTCAACGCGCTGGAGCGGAAAAATTCTTCCGCGTGCCGTCGCGATGCTCTACACACGCGGTTTACCCGCTGCAGCGCGCTGTCGCAGAATTTCCGCTGCAGCGCGCTGTAGCGCCAGAATTTTTTTTTTTTTTTTTTTTTGTTGGGTTGCCTCCCAATAAGCGCTTTGTTTTACGTCCTTAGCTAGACTCACTAATAATCAACAGGTAGGATCCGATGATTTCCTTTTCCATAAGCTAAACATGTTCGAGTGAGCACAACCCTCATTGTAGCTCGAACTCTTTTCATCTTCAATTTTTAATAACAGATCCATTTTTTCAGTTTCAAGAATGGGGGGAGTCTTTTTCTTTCTCTTCCCTCAATGCATTTTTCTCTTTTTTACTCCTTCCTTGCTCTCCTTTTCAAAGGGAGGAGTAGAGTAACCATCAGAGTGCTTCTCTTCAATTGTGAGGTCTTCTAGAACATCATCAACCTATAACCTCTCTTCTCTAACCCTTTTGCTCACTTCATCCTCCATCTCTTTCTTTTTAAAGATAGTTGGCTTAAGATCAATCATTTCCATTCTTCCTTTAACACTCATGCTCATTACACTGCGACTCACATCGATGACAGCCTTCACACTCATTAAAAAGGGTCTCCCAAAGATAATCGTGGAGTTTTTTTTCCATTTGTCCCATTCACACACCACAAAGTTAGTTGGAACTATAAAATTCCCTAATTCAACTGCAACATTCTTTATCATTCCTAGAGGGGTAAGGGATTCTAGATTACTAAACTCCAAAATCATTGAGGTGTATTCCATCCCTCCTACCTTTAAATGTTCATATATATAGTAAGGAATAATATTTACTGAAGCACCTAGATCACACAAGGGATCTACAAATACTTTATTTCTTATTATGCATGGGTTGCTCAACCTCCCTAGACCTTCGCATTTAGGGGCCGTTAACTTTTCACAGTCATTCCATTTCTTTCTTTCCTCTTCCTCTATTTTAAAATTTGTTGCACTCTCTCACTCAGTATCCATTACTTCTGACACAATTTCTGAATGTATTACACTCACCAACTCCCTAGGGTTTATTTCAGTTGAACTGGGTAAAGCCCCTTACTGCCGAGAGGTCAACTGCTTGGAGATTTGCCCCAATTGTGTCTCTATATTCCTAAGCGAGGCTTCTATCCAAGATAGAAGCCTCGTAGCGTGTTATGGTGGCTTCAGTGCGGCACATAAATTGGGTTATTTCGGCTTTAAATGAATTGAAGGCCCCTTCTAAATTGTGTTGATAGTTGTTGTTATTGTTTTTATAGTTCATGCCTTGTTGGTTGGATGAATTCCCCCCATATTGATTTGCATTATTATTATTATTACTCCAAGAGAAATTTGGGTGGTTTTTCCACCCTGGGTTATACGTGTTGGAGTAGGGGTTGTTCATTTGGTTATTATTTCTGAGGTAGTTTACTTGTTCAGTATTATTTTGCACGAAGGGGTTGCTTAAATTACAACTTTCACTGTTATGCCTACCCCCGCACAACTCACAATGTACCTCTGAAACTATATTAACATTCATTCATTCTATTCTTTCGTTTAAAGCATGAATTTCTTGTTGAAGAGCTGCTATTTGGTTAGATTCGTTAACTTTTACAGATTCCTTTTTCAGCCTCTTAGAAGGCCATTGGTATGCATTATTGGCCATTTCTTCCAAGAGGTCGTAAGCTTCCTCTTGGGTTTTTCCACTAATGGAACCACCGACGGCTGCATCAATGAGGGTCCTCATTGGCGCGTTCAAACTATTGTAGAAGGTTTGCACTTGCATCCATAGAGGGAACCCATAATGTGGGCAACACCTGAGGTACTCCTTAAAGTGATCCCACCCATCATACAGAGTCTCACCTTCCAACTGAGTGAAGTTGGAGATCTCAATCCTCAACCATGTGATTTTAGCCGGAGGGAAGTATTTGGCTAATAATTTCGTAGCCAAATCATCCCAAGTCCGGATAGAATCACTCGGTAAAGAGCTGAGCCAACTCTTGGCTCTATCTTTCAAAGAGAAAGGAAAAAGCCGCAATTTAACCGCGTCTTCGGAGACACTGTTAAATCGAAAGGTATCATATATTTCAAGGAAAATTGAAATATGTGAGTTAGGATCTTCAATGGCTAATCCTCCAAACTGATTATTTTGCACCATACTCAGTGTGGAAGTTTTGATTTCAAAGTTGTGGGCTTCAATATTTGGCCTTACAATTGCATGGGGGATTCCCCTAATAGTGAGCAGTGCATAGTCTCTAAGTGCTCTTGCCCTGGGCACTTCTAAATTTTCTATACAATTATCCATAACGACTTGTTGGTTTGATAGGTTTCATTCTCGCCTAGCTTGTAAGTATGTTCTATCTATTTCGAGATCAAAAAGATATTTAGTACAAACTATTTTACTGATACAACTAATAAAATGGCTTATCGAGAATGACTTAGCAATATAGATCAAACAGTTTTGCAGAAATAAAATAACTAAAAGGTAAGATGTTAGCTTTGATAATTACAAAAAAATGTAAAACTACTAATATGTACAATTAGATGCTTAAATTGCTAGTTATTTATAGATTGTCCTTAATTCAAATCAAGTACCAATTCCCCGGCAACGGCGCCAAGAACTTGACAGACTGTAAATACACGTCTGCGCTCGCACACAAGTGTACGTGGTCTGAAGTAATAAGTGGAAAGTGTTAATTTTCAGGAATTTATCGACCCTCAGAGAATTGGTTGATTTGTCATTAAGGTGTATCTATTCTAACTAATATTTAAGCTGCAATGTATTTGGATGAGTTGGTCTAAAAATTAGCACAATAATCACTAAGCAAAAAGAGCAAGATGAGAGAAAGATAAGAGTTGGGACCATCCCACATGCCATGATATAACAACTATGTATAATAATTTCTCAAGCTTTATCATTCATTTTAATTAAAATCAAGTGCATATTGTTTTCCTTGAGTTTAACTCAAGGTCTTACAAGTTCAAATCTCATGCACAAAATGAACTCACATTCGGTTCTACTTCGGCACAAAGATTCTTGTTAGATTCTTTGGATTTAAATTTTAATCTTATTATCTTGATCAAGGAGAGCTTGATTTTAAAATCTTAGGATCTTACAAGCATTGATTTCCACTACGAGCATCACTCGCATCTCACATAATCGAGATGAGGGATTCATATGTTGGGCTCAATGACTATGTCACTTAGTTGATGAGCACTCAACACTTCCTTCCTTTACCTCAATTATGTTGAGCTAAGGAGCTCATTTAGTGGGTCTTAGCATCACTTGCATTAACACTTTGGTTGAGCTTAGATTTAGGTGCATTGAGCTCAAGAACTTTATCACATAGTTCCAAGCTTTCATGCACTCAAAACCTAGCATCCAACCTAAGGTGAGCTAAAGAGCACAAAATGATTAGTTCTTGAACCTTTTTTATTCTTTACTCTTATTTCACATTCAAGACTAAATTAGATAAAATATTTCTTAGCAAGACATAAGATCTCAAAATAAATTATGCTTGAGGAAAACATTTATACATTAGTATTACATAATGCACATGGGACTTCATCCCAACCCTCCCCGATGAAGTTTAGCTACTCATTACAAAAGAAAAGAAGAAAAACACATACATGGATAAAGACCCTTTCATGATCAACTAAAAAGAAAATACAAGAATAGAGTTTAGAAGATACTAGGAACACTCCTTTGGAAGTTCTCTGGAATCCTTCTTCTCCTTCTCAATGTTCCCTTCTTAGGTCACTAGGGCTGCCTTCTCCCTTCTACTCTAAAGCAAGAGCTTGCTTTGCCACCCTTGGGGAGTTCTTCTCTTTCTTGGCACTCCCTCTTTACTTAGTGGATTTATTTTTTGGCTAAAATTATGAACCCCCCTCAAGTCAAGAGGAGGGGTATTTATAGGAGAGGGCCTGCCTTCTTCTTCTTCATTTCAAAACCAGCATTTCCATTTAAAATTCTAAACTCATGATGGCAAAATCCTCCATTGATGGTGAGGTGACAAATATATTCATTTGTTTACCCAAAACATTACCTCAATACCTTATTTTTCAAATAAGATGTAGCAGTTGCAGGGAATGATGGTTGGGGACAAAGTTCAGGATAGAGGTCATGTCCCCAGCCGCAATAAATGCTGTCTGGAAAAAATTTGCGGCGAGCCGCGGCAGCACGCTGTGGCGCGCTGCGGCGTGCAGATGTACATACCAATATTGCAAAGCACCCGCTGCCGCGCGCTACCGTGTTTTAACAAGGGAAGATGACCCGCTGCAGGGGCCATTCTGCAAGTCTACTGTTCAATTACTTCGTTTTTCCATTTAAAGTGAAAATATTTCCGCTGCAGCGCGCGACCTCGCGCTGTGGCGGCTTGTTTTGCCAAACACTGTTCAATTAGTTTATTTTCCCATTTTTATATAGTCTGGAATATTTTCGCTACAGACCGCTGCAGCGCGCGACCCCGCGCTGTAGCGGTTCAATTTGCATAAATCACTGTTCAATTAGTTGAGCCCCCTTGTTATATAGTTTAAATAATCCACTGCAGCCTGCTGTAATGTGTTGTAGCGGATTTCTTTTAATAAATTTTAAATCTTTCTAGAAATGCCACAGAACTCCCTTGGATGCCTTTTTCCTAAAAAAGATAGAAAAATTTTATTTTAGGAGCATCATAAAGATCTAAAATGAAAGAAATTTCCTTTTATTTTAGATATAATTTATAGATTCATCACACAACTGGTACTACGACAATGACAGCGAGGGTCAGCGGAGGACACGCGTCAACCTGGCATGCGCTGGGCTGAGATAGCGGGACCCACTGCTGATCACACAGCAGGAACACGTGAGCACCATAGGTCAGCCTTAATGTTCGTAGTTCGTGTGGCTGATTGAATTGGCTCGAAATTCAACCCCGCTGGTTAGCCTCAACCCGATCCAGCATCCAAAAGGGATGACATCCCTCACAATAGAGCCTGCGCATCCACTTGCGGGTCGGGCTGGCCCAACCCGGCCCACGCCAGACTACGCCTTCGATTAAAATTCCATGGGCCGGCGCCTAGGGCATGAGATTGCGGCGACTTCCCGGTGATGACAACCTCTAACCCACACGGCAAATGCTTCGACATGATGTCACCTATCCATTGGTGGTCGGACCCGTGGATGAGGAGCCCATGTCACCGGCAAAACTTAACCCTAGAGGAGTATACCCGGGACGAGGATGCGAACGGGTTTTCTACTATGTACTAGAATTCAAATTTGACAGATCGAATTCATCTAAACATGATCAGATCCACTAAAATTGCAATCAAGATCATGAAATAGGTATGCAAAATTGCAAAATTGAAAAATGCTTGAATTAAGGTAAGGATCGAAGGTACCTTAGATGTATGGTTCAGAGCGAGTGATCGAGAGGAGGGCCGAAACTTGAAATTTTTCTGAGGCGTGTTCAAGGTATCCGAAGAACTGAGCTCTATCTCAACTTAATCGGGCTCGAGGAGGTCTAGAGGCGGCGATCGACACTTGCACGGTCATGGAGGATGTCGCGTGCAGATCAAGAAGACACGTGTGTCGCTCGTTTGCAGGGATGATCCTTCAGCCGCTCGATTGACTCCACCGGACATCATTGTAACAGCTGTCCGATCAAACGGCAACTTAACGTCGCATGGAAATCATTAGACGGCACCGTTTAATAATTATATTTTATTAATATTAAATTTAATTATTTCAATTTATTTACCTAAAATTTAAATAATCAAAAGTACTTACAAATTTTCTAGTAAATCACCCCTGGCTAATTGAGAGGTGCTGAGTGCAATAGTGCGATCGGATTTTTGATTCGATGAGTATTTAATTATCTCAATTTTCGGGGTATTTAAATATTATTAAAATATTCGTCGAAAATCCAACGACTTCCGAATGCCTTCAAAACTTCACCCCTATCTAATTTGGGAGTGGTGAACGTAATGGTGAAGTCAAATTTTTGATACGAGATCAAAATAAAAAGTCAATTTCTATGGTTTTTTTTTTAGATTTTTCAGAAATCCAAATTTAATTCAATTGATTCCAGATTGACCTAGATCTTAAAGATGAGTTTTAAATGACTTAGTTAGTGTACTAGAACCTTTATTAAGACTTTGATTAGTCTTAACTGACCTAGGTAACAACCTGGGTTGTTACAGACTCCCCCACTTAAGAATGATGTCATCATTGACATCACTCAAGTGAGAAAATTAAGTTATAATGAAAATGATAAACTAAAATGGAAAGGAGATAAGAAAGTACTATTTTAGGTTTCAAATGAGTATATATTAATCCAATTAAAATAGAGGAATTATCAAATAATTATTTGATCCTTGTCTAGGATTTTGACAAGTCTTAACTTTGGTTGAGTTCTTATTGAGAAGATGGACCTAATATAATAAGTTTTATAAAAATAATAATCCACACTTGATTTGGGGATTAGAAGGAGATAAAAGAGATTTAAAGATTCATGAATTAAACTGCAATCATGGTACCTTACTATTAGTGCAGTAATAAATACAGAATTTTGAAAAATCTAGAAGAATTGTATTGTCTTAAGAACTGAAGACATAATTTGGTGATTACTTATTATAATCTCTAAGGATCAACTTATGATATAGAACTAATTAACGAAACTAAGATTTAAGGTTATTTAAAGGTTCAAGGATTCTATAATTGGAATCCAGTTTCAAACTTAAGATCAATGAAACTAACCAAACTAAGTGATAACCTTCACTTAATAAGGATAATAATATTATAACAGTAGTTAATATTCATTTAAACTAAATATGATTTTTAAGGATCTAATGCTTAGATCTTAAGTCATAATACATGACTTGGCAATATAAGATAGCTACAACTTAGCAGGTGACATCACTTGCTGATCATGGGATGAATTTATGAGCCAAAATCTTAAAAGCTCAATACTTAAATTATATTCACGATCTAGAAGGCTTAAGCAACTAGTTAAGCCATTATAGGACTCAACAAGATTTAAAGATAAAGAATGATTTTAATTTAACGACTTATAATTCAAAGATTTGTCATCAAAGAGCTATTATTCTTTGACTACTAACATTCCTTAAGACCTCAGATTTTAAAAGTTAAATGAGGAGTCATTATTAGACTAAGTCTAATAAGGAAGTCAAAGGTTTGATTGATCCATCATTTGTTAAGGAATAAGGTGAGGATGAACTAATTATATGAATTTGCTCATCTTAGATTTTAAGCTAGTAAAAAGACATTCATCTTTTACTAAGGGTTTCATTATGACAAGAAGGTTCAATACCCATTTTAGGATACCTAATCTCAAGGTCAAGAGATAAAATAAAGCATTAAGTCCCTCATGAAGACTTAATATCAAATGGTTTGATGACTATAAAAAGGCTATTAACACAAGTCATACACTCTGACTTGGTTATGGCAAGGAGATCACTTATTCATATGGATAAGTGCCAGAAATTTTAATAAAACTTTTGCTATGATCATAAATCATATTCTATGATCTATGTCAAAGTTTTTAGGATCAGATACTAATTTTTAAGTCACAAAATATGGCTTAGATTACTAGAAATTTAAGGGTTATTTTTAGCTTATCTTGAATGAAAACTCATTCCAAGAAATTGACGAATAAATGTGTAAGTCATATCATGACTTAGGCACACACTTAATGATTGAACTTAAACTTATTAGGAGAGGGGATTTTTTTTATTCAGAGAGAATAAGATTTTCCACAATTAGGCTATTCACTTAAGTGACAATCATTACTTAATGAAGTTTATAGTAAAGGAAATAGAATTTCCCATTCAATCAAGATGGATAAGGGAAAGCACAAGTTCCTCATATTGAGTTACCATAGGTAACTTAAATAAAATGAGTTTCCAAGGAATATTTATAAATTCTAATTCAGAAATTAGAATTCAAAATGTTCTTACAAGAACAAAAGTTCTTTGACTTAGAATGGGTTATATGTTTAAATAGAATATCCTCATTTTGCTAGAACTAAGAATGAAACAGGTTTATTATAGCTAAACTTATGAGCATACACACAGATAGGTTAAAATAATCTAACCATTATGTAATCTCACCTTAAGGATTATATAATGAACTAGTTATATAATTAATTCACTCTAAGGCTTCTATTATTTAACCAAGTGATCATACTTGTTTAAAGAATGATAGAGTGATTATTCAACTTGGACACTTCATCTTATGAGAGAGAGAAGTCTATTGCCTCTAATCATACAAGGTAACTTGATACATTGAAATTATAAGAATTAAAAGGATAAATCAAGGTAATGGATGTCTCATCAACTAGGATGAGACCCATTCATAAGGTTACTATTAAGAGTCAAAATTTTGACTTAGTTAATTTAGGGTTCTATGGTCATAAATATACATTCTAATGAATATGAATACACTCATCCCAAAGGAAAGAGATATTTAGAATTTTTAGGATAAGCTAGTTTAATTCCTCAAGTCGTGATTGTAACTTAATTGACCATAAATTTAAATATATGAATTAATATAATCTAAGAAATTAAAAGTTATTCATCCTAACTAGCAATCTACTTCTTAAAGAAGGATTGTATATATGAGTCCCAAATGTGTGACTTTGCCAAAATAATCTAAAGTTTGATTAACTAAGCTTAAGGAAGAATTAATGATCAAATTAAGGATAAAACATATTGAATACTAGATTAGGCTTATATGCAAGATTCAAATTAAATGATGACCATAATTTAGTCATTACAATTTGAACTTGTATGAAGTAAAATAAATTCTAAGACTGAAAGGAATAATAAAATTGAATAAATGTACCTGGAAAAATATTATTATTAGATCCTTCTGTTTCCAATTGATGTTGTTCTTGAAGTTTAGGATCAACTATTTGCTCCTTGCCAGTTGGACACTCTTTCATAGGCGGTGGTGATATTAGAGTTGATCTTGATTCCAAATCTTTAGGTGAGGTGACATGGCATACTTTGCTCTGACGAGGATGCTTGATTATAATTCCATCAATTGTTTTGAAAGCTTGGCATTTCACATATTTGTGGCCATGAAGACCACCTGTAAAATAGCATTGATCATAATTATAGCACTTTCCATAGGGATGTGGTCTCTCACACCCTTGATTTGTTTCCATTGATGTGCTAGATCCTTCTTGGCAAGATTTGCTTTCAATTCTTTTTGGTTGTCTTATGCTGAGTCTCAATATCTACGGGGGATAAGTTTTCTTTTAATGATTAGAAGTCTCAATCTTAAGAAGCTACTAAATGACTTATTAGTTAACAGATGGGAAGTATAAATAATATGAAGGGTAAAGGATGCATAAGAGGATACCGATATTTACAGTACTAAGAGCAGATACTAATTTCTGGATAGTCACTGTTTGTTGTAATTGATTCTCTAACATGATAGTTACCATGTTCCTGAGTGAAGTGACTTCATCGGTGTTATTATTCGATGAATCATCCATATTGAGGGAAGAAGTTATAGGATTCATTCTAAAATTAATATGATTAATGTAGTCTCAGAAGAAGAGCTACTATACTTCTTGGGTCCTCATTATTCGAAGGATAATTTAATTCAATAGAGAAGATACTAAGTATATTATAACAATTTGAATTGATAAGAATCCTATCATAGGTGTTTAGTATCTAAATAAAGACTATAGTTAATGGTTGTAATATCAACATATTTCATTTATAATTCAAAGGATTTTCCTAAGAATTAACTTTTCATCAAGCTCTTACTTCATCTTGAATAAGAGAAATTTCAAGTATAACTAAGATGTGATTGGAATACCTATTTTCCTTTGAGATAGATTTTATAATGTTATTACTTAATCAATTGAAAAAAATTTAGTCTTCTGTAGTTAAGTCATTGTACTAAAAATGTTTGTTTAATACACAAGTTTCAAATTTTATATATCTTTGGTTTATTTTGATAGTTTGAATTACTTGATATTAACATAAACCTCTTAATCTAAAGTTCAAGGTTTAATATTTTTATCTCTATGTTCTTATAAATATTCTTATTAAACTACTTATCACTTTTGAATTAGTACTTACTATAGTTTCATTATGAAAGTGTTTCCTTTATTTTCTACTTCTTATTCTGAGTTGCTATCATAATGACATAGATGTTATTTTCAAGTATCCATTTAGTGATATAGTGGCAGATAAACAATCCATTATGTAGAGAGGAATACAAATTCCAATCTGACACCTTATGGTTTGCTCTGATACCAACTGTGGTGGCCCTGCCCCGTCGTGGTCCTGTTAACTCTTAAGTTAACATGATTACGATGGAGGGGTCTCCAAAACGACAAGGTCCCTACTTAAAATTGGATTTAGACACACATTCTAATCCAACTTAACTAAGGACTTTGCCATTCTTAAGGTACAATCTCACTAATGTAAATACAAACAAAGCAGAGTGCGGAAGCATAAGTACAACATCCATCCATATACAAACACAATAGTACAGAATAAGTAAAGTGCTAAAAATAAAGTAAATCCTTGAATTATTAAAACATTTATATAGTTTAAAAAAAAAAGAGCTAAAGTAAAACACTCATCCTCACAAATATAGAAAGAAAGGTAAGTCTAAGGATCTTCTGGTACACGCTCCTCCTCCAAAGGCAGATCTCCAGAAGGCTCTACAACTTCAAATAGCTCGGATTCTACCATTATCAGTTTCACAAAGACAGGGCCCCAGCCAACAAAAGAAAAATTTAGTTAGACTATTGTCTAAGTACATTTTAGGCTGCAAGTTTATTATGTTATTTAGATATCACCATAAACAATTAAGTACAAATCATAATAGAAGCAGAAACGTGTAAGAAAAGAACGGGATAAAGCTATAAACAAATAGTTTATAACTTAGGGTTTTCTATAAACAAATAGTTTATAAATTAGGGGTGATTAGCAAATCTAACTGTTGTATCCTAAATAATTTTGTAGATTTCTGTAAATTAGGATTTTCTAATCTCAATTGATATTTGGATCACCTAATTTGGAGTTCAATTGACCAACTTATGGTCAATTAAAGTTCTAAGGTTAAATGGCTTAATTAGGGTTAGGTCCTAAAGTCATTAGTCTCAAATTAATCCAAATAGCAGAATAAATACTCTCAGAGTATTTCTTAGGATTTTCTGAGTACTTTGAGACCCATATTTGGTATATTTGGATTAAAGGGTACAAAGTTATGACTAATTGAATATTTGAACAATTTGTGTCACATCAAATGAACTTTAAATATCACTATCTCAAATATAGCTCTAAATAGAAATCTGATAGTCTCAATAAATTCCTCATAATTTTCTGATTATAATTGTATATTCATTTGCTATATTTGGAGTTCAGGATTAAGAGTTATTAATGTTTGAATTTTAGTAATTTACATCAATTAATTAAATTTAAATTTAATCCTGATTTTTAATTAAATTCGATTTAATTTATTTGTTACAGCGGTGGGAACCACAGCCGATACTACGACAGCGACAGCGGGGCAGCGGGGGTCAGCGGAGAACACGCATCGGCCTGGCATACGCTAGGCTGAGATAGCGGGACCCACCGCTGATCAAACAGCTGGGACGCGTCAGCACCGTGTGGGTCCCACATCTTCACAGTTTGCGCGGCTGATTGAATTGGCCCAAAATTCAACCCCGCGGGTCAACCTCAACACGACCCAGCATCCAAAAGGGATGACATCCCTCACGACAAAGCCCACGCATCCACTTGCGGGTCGGGCTGGCCCGACCCGGCCCGCGCCAAACTACGCCTTCGATTAAGAGTCCGTGGGCCGGTGCTTAGGGCATGAGATTGCGGTGACTTCCTAGCGAGGACAACCTCCAACCCACATGGCAAATTCTTTGGAATGATGTCACCTATCCATTGGTGGTCGGACCCGTGGATGAGGAGGCCCATGTCACCGGCAAAACTTAACCCTAGCGGAGTATACCCAGGACGAGGATGCGAACGGGTTTTTAACTGTGGACTAGAATTCAAATTCGACAGATCAAATTCATCTAAACATGAGCAGATCTGCTAAAATTGCAATCAAGATCATGAAATAGGTATGCAAAATTGCAAAATTAAAAAATGCTTGAATTAAGGTAAGAATCGAAGGTACCTTAGATGTATGGTTCAAAGCAAGTGATCGAGAGGAGGGCCAAAACTTGAAATTTTTCTGAGGCGTGTTCGAGGTATCCGAAAAACTGAGCTCTATCTCAACTTAATCGGGCTTAAGGAGGTCTAGAGGCGGTGATCGACACTTGCACGGTCATGGAGGATGTCGCGTGCAGATCAGGAAGACACGCGTATTGCGCATGTCGCTCGTTTGCAGGGACGATCCTTTAGCCACTCGATTGACTCAATCGGACGGCAGGGAAACAGCCGTCTCATCAAACGGCAACTTAACGGTGCACAGAAATCATTAGACGACGTCGTTTAATAATTATATTTTATTAATATTAAATTTAATTTTTTCAATTTATTTACCTAAAATTCAAATAATTAAAAGTACTTACAAATTTTCCAATAAATCACCCCTGGCTAATTGAGAGGTGCTGAGCGCAACGGTGCGATTGGATTTTTGATTCGACGAGTATTTAATTATCTCAATTTTTGGGTATTTAAATATTATTAAAATATTCATCGAAAATCCAACGACTTCTAAATGCCTTCAAAACTTCACCCCTAGCTAATTTGGGGGGTGGTGAACGTAATGGTGAAGTCAGATATTTGATACGAGGTCAAAATAAAAAGTCAATTTCTAGAGTTTTTTTTTTTTGATTTTCAGAAATCCAGATTTAATTCAATTGATTCCAGATTTGACCTAGATCTTAAAGATGAGTTTTAAATGACTTAGTTAGTGTATTAGAACCTTGATTAAGACTTTGATTAGTCTTAACTGACCTAGGTAACAACATGGGTTGTTACACGCTACTGACAGATCATGGCACTGGAGGGCAAAGGAGGTATAATGGGATGTTTTCTAATACTGCCATGGGGCAGGGAGAGGATCTGGCTGTCGGGGGACAAGCACGCGTGAAGAGTCGGAAGGAAGACAAAGGTGAATAGACCCGAGCTGTCTCTGCCGTTTGATTTGTGAAGCCGTTGATGATGGACGGCCGCATCCTCTAGTTTAACTGAACCACGGGCGACTCCTCGATCGTTGGATTAGCTATCAGATCTAACAGCTGCTAGAAGATCATTGCACTAATAATCAACGACGTTGGTTCCTACGCTAAGATTAACGCAAAGGTATCGATAGGCCAACTATGCTGCACCGCTGTCGAGACCCTGCAGCGGATCTGCCACGGTCCCGACAACAAATCCTGGATATAATATATATATATATATATATATTTAATTTAATTAGTATTAATTCATTTAATAATTAACTTAAATTATAATTAATTTTATAAATCTAATTTAGGACTAAATGAGATCCAAAAATTCACTCTTAGCTAATTAAGGCATGAGGAATTCAAAATTGAAATTAGATTTTGATTTGGAGATCAAATTAATTTAGGTATTTTCTAGGGCTTAAAAATAGGCAAAAATACCAAAATTCTCAATTAAGCTCCAATTGATCCCAAACTTCTAGGGTTAGGTTTAAATGACCCATTGAGAAATAGAATCAAAATTAGAACTTGGTTTAGCTTAATTAATCTGAATTTAGCTATGGTAACAACTAGGGTTGTTACACCCTGTCTTGTTCGTTAAGAAGAATGATGAGTCTATGCGAATGTGCATAGACTACAGAGAGTTAAACAAAGTAACCATTAAGAATAAGTATCATCTTCCTCGGATAGACGACTTATTTGATCAATTATCTGGTGCAGTCGTATTCTCAAAAATCGATCTAAGATCTGGTTATCATCAATTGCGAGTAAAAGACACGGATGTTGAGAAAACAGCATTTCATACACGCTATGGACATTATGAATTTCTTGTGATATCCTTTGGTCTCACTAATGCACCTTCAGTTTTCATGGATTTAATGCAGTAAATTTTGAAGCCTTACTTAGATAAATTTGTTATAGTCTTTATCGACGATATTCTCATATATTCAAAATCCCAGAAAGAACACGATAATCATTTAAGAATAGTTCTGGAAGCACTATGAGAGAATGAACTATATGATAAGTTTTCAAAATATGAGTTTTGGTTAAGCTATGTATCTTTCTTGGGTCATGTGGTTGATGCCCAATTTGTGTTGATCAAAACAAAATCAGCACCATCCAAGGTTGGGTTCAACCTAAATTTGTGATAGAGATCCACAGTTTTCTAGGATTAGCTGGATATTATCGAAAATTTGTTAAAGGTTTCTCCTAGATTGCTTCTCCCTTAACAAAGTTGACCCAGAAGGCAGTTCTATTTATTTGGTCAACAGAATGTGAAAATGCATTTCAGACTTTAAAAGATGCATTATCCTCTACTCCCGTATTAGTTCTTCTTACACAAGGTGCCAACTATCAAGTCTATACAGATGCCTCAGGAATCGACTTAAGATGCATTCTAATGCAGGAAGGCAAGGTTATAGCATACGCATCTCGTCAACTTAAGCCTCATGAGAGAAACTATGTTGTCCATGATCTGGAACTTGCGGCAGTAGTTTTTGTCTTAATGATATGGCGTCATTATCTGTTTGGAATTCAATGCTCCATCTTTATGGATCACCAAAGTTTGAAATACATCTTTACCCAAAGAGAACTTCATTGTAAGCAGAGAAGATTGCTAGAATTTATTAGCGATTATGATTTAGACATCCAGTATCATCCGGAAAAAGACAACATTGTAGTTGATGCTTTAAGTCGTCATGCTACTATTAATGCTATTATTTCAAAAAGTTCATTAGTGGATGAATTTCGTAGGATGGATATTACACCAATTTGCGGCGACTTGATCAATATAATGATATCTATGAGTAATGTAGAACCTACCTTTTATAGAGATATTTCTATCACTCAAACAAAGGATGATGAGTACTTAGACCTTAAAGTCGCAATAGAAAGTGGTCATCGCCCAAAACTGAATCTCAAGAAAGGTGCTATTTATATGGATAATCACCTCTGGATTTCCAAATTCATGTAAAAGGAAATCTTGGTTGAAGGTCATAGGTCAAGATATCAAATACATCTGGAAAACTCTAAGATGTATCAAGATTTCAAACAATCATTCTGGTGTCCAGGAATGAAGAAGAGTGTGGCAAATTTCATTGCAAAGTGCCATGAGTGTTGTTTGGTGAAAGAAGAACACCAAAAACTAGATGGTTTACTGCATCCACTAGAGATCCCAGAATGGGAGTGGACAGATATATCTATGGATTTTGTTATGAGCTTACCTCATGCAAGATTCGGTGCTAATGCAATATGGGTTATAGTTAATCATCTTACTAAGTCATCACATTTTATTCATGTCCATCAAACTAACTCAGTGGAGAAGTTAGCAAAATGGTATATTAAAGAAATAGTCACACTGCACGGAATTCCCAAAACAATCGTGTCTGATAGAGACAATCGTTTCACCTCAAAATTTTGGCAAGCTGTACATCAAGATCTGGGAACCACCTTAGCCATGAGTACAACATTTCACCTACAAACTGATGGCTAAATAGAAAGAGTTAACCAAGTTTTAGAAGATCTTCTCCGACTATGTATGTTGGACTTTTCAAGATCTTGGGAAGAGCACATTCCTTTAGTGAAATTTGCTTACAATAACAGTTTCCAGTCATGTATCAAAATGGCACCGTATGAAGCTTTATATGGTAAGAAGTGCTCCACTCCACTAGCTTGGTTTGAAACAGGAGATACTCAAATGTATGGCTCAGAGTTAGTGAAAGAAACAAATAAGAAAGTGAAACTCATTCAATAGAGAATCAGAACAGTTCAAGATAGACATAGTAAATATCATGATTGGAGTTTCAAAAAAACTCAGTCTGAGATATGTGGTACCATTCAAGATCGTAAGGAAGATTGGGTCAGCAGCTTATAAACTAGGACTACCGGAAGACTTTGCTGCTGTTCACAATGTGTTCCACGTATCATCACTAAGAAAATGTCTTCGAGATCCTTCCCATCTTATTTAACTTCCAGTAATATAGATTCAACCTGATCTTACTTATGCTAAAGAACCAGTCAAAATTCTAGATTGTGATCAAAAGCAATTAAGAAATTATTCTATTTCAATGATCAAAGTTCAGTGGAAGAACTAGTCATGCAATGAAGCCACTTGGGAGAAAGAAGTGGATATGCGACAAAAATACCCAAGTCTTTTTAATTAAGGAACTTTCTTAACTCTAGCTTATTACAATTTATTACTCTATATTTGCTTTATTCTTTCCACTAGAGTGATGTCGAGGACGACATCGTTCTTAAGTGGGAGAGTCTGTAACAACCCAAGTTATTACTTAGGTTAATTAGGACTAATCTAAGTTTTAATTATGGTTCTAGTATATTAATTAAGTCATTTGGAACTCACCACTAAGATCTAATCCAAATCAAGAGTCAAATTGAGCAAATCCTGATTTTAGGAATTTCTAAAAATCCTAGAAATTGACCTATTTAATTTGACCTCAAATCAAAATCTGACTTAGTCATTGCGTCCACCACCCTCAAACTTACTTGGGGTGAAGTTTTGGATGCATTTGAAAGTCGTTGATTTTTGGCGAATATTTTAATATTATTTAAATATCCCGAAAAATCAAATAATTAAATACTCGTCATTCAAAAATCTGATTGCATCGTTGCATTCCTCACCCCTCAATTTGCTAGGGGTGATATATTGGAAATTTTGGAATATGTTTAATTATTTAATCTTAATTAATAAAATTGAAATAAATTAATATAATATTAATATTATTTAAAGCATCTAACGGCGCCATTTAATTAATCCCTAATGTCGTTAAATTATTTAAGTTTCTGTTTGATCTAACGGCCCCCAAATCCAGTCGTCTGATCAAACGAGCCATCTGGATCAATTGGTTGGTGTGTGTCATCCCTGGAGGAAGCCGCGTGGGTCATGCGTGTCGCCCGACGCTTGATCGCGAGCTCTGAGCAGCGTACGCGTCACTCCCCACCGCTCTAGGTCTTCGTTAAAGAGTTGTAACCTTGGTCTAAGAGGGACTTCTTGCAAACCATCTAAACCCTAAGTTTTGCCAGAGCAGTCCACTTTTAGGACTTCTACATCTTAAATATTGCATTTAATTCTTGATTTCTTGTTCCATTGAACCCGATTGTGTGATCCAAGCGCCGAAACCTTGTGATTCGTCTAACCCTATTTTCTCCTCTCTAACTCACGGAAGCTTAAGAGACTCGAGTTGGGTCGTATCGGGCCAGACCTGACCCGCTTTGTTGGTAGGGCCCACTTCTGCGTCGAGGTAAATAGCATGGGGCCCACGTCATTCCTACGGACGTGTAAAATGCTGCCACGCATCCTCGCTGGGACCCGCAACACTGGCGTGCGCCAGCTGGTGGGCCTTACCTCGTGGTTTTGTCCGCTGTAGTGGGTCCCAGTCATGGAATGAGATTGTAATTATTATTTTAATTATTTTATTTAAATAGATTAATATTAAGTCATTCAAATATTAATCTTAAGATTTATTAATTAAAAATCAAGATTTTTAAGTGCTCATACTTTGTGAAGTACAAGTCCAAATATATCAATCAAATATACTATTTTAATCAACAAAAATTAAGGAATATTATGGTGCCATTCAATTTTCAGTAGGACTTATATTTTGCTTAGTGACATTTTAGAATATTAAATAATTACAAAATTGTCTCAAATGTTCAATTAGCCATAATTTTATGTGTGTTCACCTAAACATACCCACTATGGGTCTCATTTTAATCAGGAGACTCCCAAGAATGTTCTAGTAGTATTAATTTTGCTATTTGAAGAATAATTTGACTAATCACTTTTGGACCCAAACCTAACCTTCCATGGCTCATAATTTTTCATACACTAATCCAAATATAGGCAATATAGGACTTAAAGTGATCAAAAAAGCCTCTATATTAACCTAGTAGTATTTAGTTCTATGTTTGAGTTAGGGTTTGCTTAATCACTTTTAGGACCTAACCCTTATTAGCTTATTTAACCCTAGAACTTCAGTTGACCATAACTTGGTCAATTGAGCTCCAAATTAGGTCTTCCAATATACAATTTTGATCTGGAAGACCTAATAAATACTAAACTACAAAAATATTTAAGATCTAATGGTTAGATCTCTTAATCAACCCAAATCACCTTAAAACTTGATTAGTGAATATTAGCATAATTAACAATCCAAATTGAGAAATTTTAGTTTTTGATAACTCCTAGAGTAGAATAGAACTTAGTGGTGAGTTATAGAGAAGTTATAGCCACTAAGTTTACTGAATTTGAACTTCAAATGGAAAAGTTAAGTTTTTGACCCCATTTATGAAACCTCACATAATTAATCCTAAACTTGTTTTGGCTATAACTTAGCCAATACTCATCAGAATTGAGTGATTTTAGATTCTATGGAAACCTTAGATAGTAAGCCTTAATAAACTAATATAAAAATTTGAATCCATTAAGTAAACTTACCAAATTTCCCCTATGAGTTAATTCCTTAATTTGATCTCATAAAGCTTAATAATTATCCAAAATTGATGTACTTACTATCTATCCTCATATTATAAAGTAAGTAATCATTTGCCACTAAATATTTCTAATTTAGAGCTCTAAATCAAAAAGTAGATTTTTTTTACCCTTAAGAAGGGCAAAATGGTCATTTTGCCCAAATTTAGGGTTAAGTGCTTTTAAGCCTTAATTTCATGTTAAAATCACTAAAATCAATAAATAAATCAATTTTGAATATAATTCTCTTAATTGAATTTTTTTCGAAAAGAAATGTCACAATTTTTCCATAAATTTGATTTTTAGATCAAAACCCTAAATTCTTCCTTAAAAGAATTCCAAGTAACTTATTAACTGTATGATGTGAGATTCATCTCACATCATACCTCTTTTCTGAACCTCCTTAATCCATCCTCAATATTCTTATAAACATTAGTTAGGATTTGCCATAAATTCTTATATAGTTTCATAGTTTATCAATGATTATTTGATCTCTTAACTTTAGATTTAAGAATAGAGATCCATCCTATTAAGTGTGACTTACTTAATAGGATTTGCCATAAATTTTAATCTATGAGTTGGGTGGTAAAACCTAGTCCTTTAGGATCACCATTTGGATTAAGTAATTAAACCCCAACATTTGGCATTTAATTCTTAATCCTTTCATCTTGATTTGGCTAATCAAGATGGTTTTTGTTGCTTAAATAACAAGCTAGGCCGATTGATTGATTTAGACTTGTAGTCAACATTGATATATTTATAATTAGGACCTAGCTAGTCCTAATTATTTTCAACTTATAAGGTCGTGAATCTGAGTTACACTCGATAGTAGGAATTTGAGATCCTGAACTTATGTAAGTTAGAGTAGATAGAACGAATAAATAAGATAACAATGGATATCACTTGTGTCTCAGTAGAGTCTCTTGCTCACTTTGATATTTGAAGCTTTGCTTACCTTGCATTGAGCTTTATACCTTGGATATATGTAATGAACATAGGATATTTGATGAGTATCTCGTGTCAACTTGGAATTTGTATAAATATCATTCATATTTTTTGGTGTTCAGTTTTTTTAGTTTTCAATCAGTAAGTTGTGACCTAATTAGTGTGACTCTTTAGTTCGTTGGGTCTGGCATCGCACAGTGGCGGCTAGTGTTTGGTAAGTCTACCCATGCCTGGTTGAGCGTTGCCTGCTTAGGGTGGCGAGAAATAGACTTTGTGCTTGTATGACTTTATTAGTCAAGATATGATATAGTAGTACTAGTTGAAGGTGCACTTCTACTCAGTGATATTTAATTCAATATTTCTGCATTAGCTCATCATGCTAAGTGATTTCAGTAATATTCAATTCAGTATTTTTGCCTTAGCTCATCTGGCTAAGTGATTTTGTGCATATTTAGTTCAGAGCCTCTGCCTTAGCCCATCTGGCTAAGTGAGATTGATGTATTGTTTTCAGTTTGAATGGCTTGAGTTGCCATGATAGATTTTAGTTTTTAATTTATATTTATTATTTTCAATTTACTTTTCTGCATTTCACTACTTTCTTATTTACTGTCTTACTGCATTTACTAGTTTTATTTACTTATAGGATGCTAGTCTTGCTCACTTGATTATATATATAGGATGTTAGTTTTGCTTTCAGTTATCTAAATTATTCACATGTTTTTTACTTTATGTCAATTAGCATAAGTTTATATTGATTATAAGCATATTTAGGATGAGTTTTTTTTTCAATTATTAGTATTTATACTTTATTTTATGCCTAATCTTGTTACAGCTATATTTGGAGGCATGTGCTTACTTCCTCTTTTGCTTAAGTTATAAACTTATTGTTTATAACTTCTTGTTCTTTTTACATACTTTCTTGCTCCTATAATGTTTCTTAGTTGAGTTTTAAATGGTGATATCTAAATTAACATAATAATATTTCAGCCTAAAATATACTTAGATATTTTGTCTAATTATATTTTTTTTTATTGGCTGGGGCCCTATCATTGTAAAACCGATAATGGTAGACTCAGAGTTATTTGAGGTTGTGGAGCCTTCTGGAGATCTGCCTTTGGAGGAGGAGCATGTGGCTGAAGACTTTTACTTTTTCCTTGCTTATTTTCTGCATTCTGAGGATGAGTGGCTTATTATTTCATTTCTGCTTAATCTATTGAAATCATGTTGTAATAATATAGGTTAAACTTTACTTCTTACTGTTTTACTTATTCTGAGTTGAATGTTTAGTTTCTTATATTGTAATGAATTGATGTTTATTATTTACTTCCGCGCTCTGTTTTCATGTAATGTTCATTTAGTGAAATAGTTCTTATAAATGCAAACTCCTTAATTATAATGGGTTAGGATGTGTGCCTAATCTATTCATAAATAAGGATCTTATCATTTGGTGATCCCTCCACCATAATCATTTTAATTTAAGAGTTAACAAAACCACGGCTGGGATGGGGCCAACACACATACATTTTAAGGATTCTCATTAGAAGAGCTAATCTTTGTTTAATATAATTTGATGAATGGATAATAATTAAAGTTATACTTACTTGTAATAAAGATGATTTGCCCCACGTATCTAATAGGCTGCTCCACTGCGCAAGTCATATATTAATTACCATTTCTCAGATGAATGAACCAACTTTTATTTAAAAAAGTATAAATATAAGCCGCACACTTGCCTCCACCCTTTTTACCTGGCTGAAGCGCGACATAGTTGCTACATTTCAGTGCAATAATGAGATAAGGTATCGTTATTATGTTAACTCTGATCCGATTATAAAATAAATTGCTATATTTTTTACAATAATTGAGAAATTTTCTGTGGCTATGTTGAGATCATTTGGGTTTGAGTTCCTTCTCATTCTGGCATCTTCGGCAGTGTTTCCTTCCTTTCCTGTTAGTCATTGACGCATCAAGAAAGTAGGATTCACTAAATTATGCTATTCTGTGATTGAAACTTGTATTAGGGATTTCTTTTAAGTGTATTTTTCACGATAGCTTCTGTTCATATGGCTTTGAAGAGAGGTATAATGGAAGACCCACTGTCAGTTCTTTCCAATTGGAAAGCGCTAAGTGGAGAGCCCTACAATTTTTGCGGTGTGATTTTCTCAAAATCTCGGGATCACGTGATCACTCTGTGAGCAATACTTTCTTTTTTTTTTTTTATGATAAATTTTGAAGTGCTCAATGCCTTAGTTTTTCCAAGTGATAGTTTTTTATATAGGAGAACAATTTAGATAAGATAATGGCTTTGCTTTATTTGATTTGATTTTTTTCTTCCTTTAGCTTTTGGCAGCGTGGTGTTGAATTTGTTGTTTTGATCATGAATATCTCGAGATCATCATTGAAAAGATACATTTCTCCAGTTCTTTTAAAAAATTGTACGACGCATTTTTACTTTTGCTCAAAGCAATATATTAAAATTGGCATTTGATATATTAATGACTAGTATCACATTCAATTGACATGCACTTTTACTTTTGCTCAAAAAACCAATGGATTGACGATCTTGAGTTGTTCTTCGGTAACAAAGTACAATCTTTCTTAATTACGTTGTCAGGAGTTTATATGTTATTAAATAACAAACATTTTTAAGCAATAAAAAAAAATTCATATTGCAGGTTGCAGATCTTCCAAGGCTAAATTATGAGAATGCGGCAAAATTATTTGGCTATTGCAAGCAAAATAGCCAATTCTCTAGGATGCTTATTTTTTAGTAAACAGCTTATAATGGAACGCTATATGAGCACATTCATTGTGAGTTAGAACTCTTTTGCTTATCATAACACGTGATACGATCTTTTACGTTTAGCTAATAGCATTCTGACTTTTCTATTATAGATGGTGCAGATCTTGAAGGTAGCATGCTTTCCTGGTTTAAACACATGAAAATTTGCTTAGGAATTATGAGTTGTTTCAAGCAATTGCACGCATGAATGCATCCTCCAATTGTATTATCATAATTGAATTCAAGTGCAATTTTTCTTACCAAAAATTGTACTCCAACGGTAAGCAGATATGTGATGTTCATTTGAATGCATGTTCATGAAACACCCCTTTTGACTGCCCTACTTTAGGATAAATTTTCAAAAATATCAACCCATAATTAATAAATTGCACCTTTTTTTTGGTGTGATAAAGAAAAAATGCAAATTCAAGTGATTAAAAAAGATGTGCAATTGCTGATATTCTTATTTATATATCCCCTTTTCTTATTATTGTGCTATATCTTCATAATATTATTGAATTGGTAAATAAATGAACAGTTGGTCGCACTTTTAATTTGACAGGTGGTTTATTTTGCAAATTGGAAAAGGGGTCTCTCAAAAGTGGATGACAGCCAGTTCTTGTCGACTTGTTGGTGGAGGCCCTTAGAATAATTTGTTTGCTTCTACAGAGGATGTTCAGCATAGCACTTATGCATTAGGAAACAGCCTTTCTGCAAAAGAGGAAGCTTGGCTGATTGGGTTAGGAATTTATCCATCACCCCCTCCTTTTTATATATATTATAGAGGAAAATTCTTTTAGTTTTCGGGTGAAAATTAATTTAGGACAAGTTTTGTTAAACTTGTATTAATTTAGGTGGCAAAAAATTGTGTTTTAGACAATTTCTTTTATATCGATCCAGGTAATGCACTTCATGTATTATCCAAAAAGCATTATTTAATCTTGATCTAACATGTCTTGTTTGATGAACCCTCTCTAAGAAAATCAAACTCTATATGTTTAATCATTTTCTAACCTTACGTATGATTCACTTCTAGAAATCTGACTTGAAGGTGTACTTCGCATTTCGAATGTGCAAAAAGATCATTGCTTCGAGGGACCTTTTTTCATTCAATAAATACACGTTAGGACCAAAATTTGTCTTCTTTGTCTCTTATATCTTCCCAAGCTTACTACCAATGCGGGTTTGAGATTTAAGGAGAAAAGCAGAATCTAAAAGAACAACTTTTTCAAATAAGTCATAAAAAATGATATATTTTTCACTCCATAGGATAGGGATTCCATTGTTTCTGCTTTCAAAAAATGAAATATTTTTTCCATCTCTTTAATGCAGGCTGCAGAGGGTGCCTTCAGAATCCAAGCGAGATGAGCAGATTTGTACTGAAGGGCGACGTCAACACAGCAGCAGTACTAGTTCAATAGCACAAATGACACATTTTGTAAATCATAAAATCCCTCTGATTGTAACTATAAATAGCAGCGGCGGCAGCGGCAGCAGTACTGAAACACAAACCGGTCGTACCAGTCTAACCAGTTGAATCATATCCCAACAGTGATACTAGTTCAATATACAGTCTAGTTACAAGCATATCAGACCAACCCCTTCGCTTCCAATAATCTCAAAGCGTCACGAAGAAAGTTCACTGCTATTTCACACATGCAAAAAAGTGCTCAAGGGAATGTGTTGTTGCTCGATATGTTAATGTTCAAATCCCACCATCACATAATAATTTTAACCGAGGTTCAACTTCCTCAAAAGAAAAATGTATGTCCGAATCCCTAAATTACACTTAGCATAGGTACCTCAGTTTTGGATATTTTGAAGATTTTTTGATGTATAGGGTCTAAAAATAATGGAAAAACATGCAAACAGACAGTTGATGCTCTATCGCTCCCTCCTTGAATTATAAGCACAACAGGTTCAGTTTGCAGCCGACAGCAAAAGAGCTCTCTTCTGGATTTCTCTGAGCCGGCTCATATCATTAATGGAATTAGAATCCTTGGCATGCTTCCAGGCCTCGATCAAATCTTGAATGACGGCCATTTCTTCGTCCTCAAGAGCACTGCCACCATTAACAGTGCCATAAGCACGCTCAAAATCACATGATTTTTCCATGGCTTTCTGAAGAACTGAGAGAGGCACCCCTAATAATAATAATAATAACAGTAATAATCTCCAAAGCAAGTTAGGCTCAGTATACCCACCAAAAACGAATTATAAAAAGGAAAAAGAACAAGCAGCACCTGCCAGTCGGGCAACATTCACACCATAGCTTCGGGGGCAAGAACCTGGGGTCAGCCTGTAGAGGAATGCAACTTCTTCCATGCCGTCTGACGTCATCCCTACTTTGCATGCCATATGACACACCAACACCTGAGGATTAATAAAGAAGCTCACTGTTATTTATTTAGTTCCTTAATTTTGGCTTGAAGGATGAGCAGATAGAATTATATAGACGCAATAATTTATTACTTTAGGATCCCTCACAAAATCTGCAGCCAGGCGGTGGTAATGAGTGGAGAACATTCCCCTGCAGTTTGTCTGATGAACCAGATGCTGTAAAACGGATCCAGCAATTGCCTGTCCGTCAGAGGTCGAGGTTCCACGCCCGAGTTCGTCGAGCGCGACAAAGGAATACCGGGTGGCAGAAGACAGCACGGACGCGGTTTCCGAGAGTTCAGTCAGGAACGTGCTTTGGCCGGTAATGATGCTGTCCCTTGCACCCATGCGAACAAACATTCGGTCCACCGGAGAGAGCTCAAAGCTCTCTGCAGGAATATCTGCTCCAATCTGAGAGCAAAATCAAGCCATTGATTGCATCATAAAAGTGCAGGGCATGGTTCAACCGAGCATAAGAGGATGATATACCTGAGCCAAGATTATAGACAGGCAAACTTGACGAAGAAGGGTGGATTTGCCACCCATATTTGGGCCTGTGAGAAGAATAAAGTTGGCATTTTGGGTCCCGCCGATGCTCACATCATTGGGGACGAAGGAGCCTTTTCCTAAAGCATCCGACCGGAGGGTAGGATGCCCTAAACTTCGGGCAGACAAGAGAGGAGAGGTGCTGCTGTCTGAATCCTTTATTTCCTTGATAACCGGACGACATGTGGGCCCTTCGTAATAGTCACTGGCAATTGAGAGGCTGATTAAAACATCCAGCTCTGCAGCAAAATATTATGAAAAATGAAAATTAGAAGAGAGACCATCAAGTTAACCTATAAGTGTCCATAACAATATTGTGCGTGTTAATTGTTAAAGTGATGAGATGTGATCTCCCCATTGAAGAGACCTGCAGAAACGGAAACTAGTTGTCTCCATTTGCTATGATGCTCGCTGAATTGCTTCATCAGCTTCAACAGAATTCCCTGCAGTTTAGATTCTCTTTCGGCTTCTGCTATTGAGAGCTCAGATATATATTTTTTAATTTCTGTGGTCCAGTAGCGAAAAAATCCCTGAAAATCAGAAATTTCAAGCAGATACAGCATTTAGAAAAGGTATTTCACGAGAAAAAATCGATAATTGACTGCAAGTATAAAAACATAAAAATTATTAGCCAATAGAGATAGATAGAAGTTGATAAGATTACTGCGATAAAAATCAGCCGCCTCATGGTAAAAGTCTTTTAACAAAGGGTTCGATCAAATCATACAGTAATTGGAATGATATTTTAAGAATTGGAGTCAACAGAAAAGCCTTCTTCATTAAGGTTCCATTCGCATTGGTGTGCTCATTATAATTTTGAAGGGTGGCAATAATTCCAAGTCTATAAACGCAAGTTAATACTGGGTGATGGAATTTTCTACATGCAAAATTATAAGTAATGAACGATAGATAAGTTTTATATTTCTTTTTTATCATCTCTCCCAGACTATCTACAAAGAGGGCCAACAACAATGTTAAAAGTCATATCCCAACAATATACAAGAGAAAAAGAGAGAGGAAGAAGAGATGAACATAGAAAGAAAGAAAAATGAGAGAAAAAAAAGAAAAGAAGGATGGTCATTAAAAAGGGTTCAGTTGGTAATTAACAACTAGCAAGAAGAAAAAGCTCTAGGCAAGAAAGTGCTTTTGCATTTACTTCTCCATGTTAAGCATCAATTCTACACGTGATTGCAACTTTTTGTCAATCTTAGTACATGCATTTGATATTTCTATTCCCATCCTTTATTTTGTAAGAAAAAACCTTATGTACATTTTATTTGAAATTTTGTTGAATATTTTATCACAATAATATTGAAACATATCGCCTTATTTTGTGCTCTTTTGTGTTTTTTGGCGCAATATACTCTCATTTTCAATAATCATTTTGCATAATATGTTACTATTATCCTAACACAGAATTTAGTAAAATTTTACCTCAAAGAATATACATATATAAATTCAGCCATGTGCTATTATAGTTGCATATATTTTCTTTTAAATAGAAAAAAATAAAAGTTGTTGTCATCTTTAATATCATCATCTTGTAACGACCCAATGTCATTACTTTTAAAATTAGTTCAAAACTCACATCAGACATCAGTACCCCGAGGAATTTCAAATTATGGCAAACAAATTTACTTTGGATATAAATAATTTTTAGATCAAAGTGCCCTAGTTTGGGAGAATTCGGATAACGGAAACTCCCGCTTTATTTTTCTGAATTATTTAATTCTATAAATCAAGAACAGTGAAATATGTGTCCGAAGTCATCATTTTCAGTGTCACTATGTTAAGTATATTATTTAAAGGCTGCTCGAAAAATTTCATCAAATTCTGAGCACTGGTTTAATCGTGATTAATTTTTGAAATTTTAAACCTCAAATATTAATATAAAATAAAATATTTGTCTAAATCAAAAAATTTTGGCGCAAGGGTGTTCGTTATGTCATAACACACCGCAGTGTCAAGTTTCGCTATTTTTAAACGTCAAAAACAGCGAAAAAATGCGAAAATTTTAACTTTAAGTTTTTATTAAAGAATTTCCTTTTTTTCCTTCCCTCCCACGTTTCCTTCCGAATTAACGCGCGGAATCTTCCGCGTCTGGGCCCTTCCTGTGCCGTTTTGGCGCAGGAATGATTGGCCAAATGGACGACCAGCCCTCTCAATCTCCCCCCTCTCATTTCTATATCCCTTCCTCCCCCAAAACATGCAGCCCTCTCCCCCTCACAGCAGCCCAGCCAGCCCTCCCTTCCCCTGCCGGTAGCCACCCTCCCTACCACTCTCAGCCCTCAGCAACAGCCCCTCTCCTCCCCTCCTTCTCCCAAAGAGCAGCAGCCCTCCTCCCTCACCCAATAGCCCGGCCAGCCGCCTCCATCCTCCAGCCAGCCAGCCCCAGCAACCTTCTGTCGGCTCCCTTCCGCCACGCCGGTTTCCCTCCGTTTTTCGGCAACACTAACTTAGGCAAGTGGAAAAAGGAAAAAGAGGAATAAATGAGAAGAGATTTTGCTATTTTTATTTATTTTCTTATTATACTTAATATTCATTATTATGAAAAATATTAGTCATTCACATGATTATTGTTATTATTAATTAATAATGAGAACAATACAAATATTACTAAATGATTATTACTTTCATTCAGTTATTTTCAATTCAGACCTTTTAATTCTAACATTTTACTATTATTATTATCATCACTTTCTGCAATTTATACAGTCGTTTCCATTCTGTCTTTTCTTTCGTACATTATTATTATCATTATTATTATTAAAATGATAATAATAATGTTATTATAAATATTATTACCACATCAGTAACTTAAAAATACGAACTTCTATCAAATTGAGAAAACGAAAGAGAAACAGAAAAGAAATGAAAATAATAATATTGACTAAAAAGGCTAATTTAAAATATCAAAAACATAATTGCAAATTGAGCGAACTGTCACTCATCCGAACTTAAAGAACAAGGTATCAGATGTCTTTGATTACTCTTGTTTAAATGCTTTTTGCTCAGCATCGCACAAATTTGATAAAAGTGCTTTTAAAAGTCACATAAAACGATATATGAACAAGTTTGGATAAGTGAGTAGCAAGAGTTCCATGTTGATATATTTTTAGTCTGATCAGACAACTGTTAGGACGGGGCTGTCCGACATCGGGAGTCATAAAGAACCTATACTGATAAGCCTTTGAGGGGGCAGGTATAGAGGAAAGTTGGGTTATGTAACATAAAAATGAACCCCCTTTCTCTTGATTTTGTACTTGTCCAACAAAATCATATTTTGCCTCAGATATCAAACGTTAAAATTCTGTATTTATTTTTGTGACTACAATTATTTTTATGCTAAGTTTCAAGTGTAATTGAAACAGGTTTGCAAGAATAAGTTTGTACAGCTTTTATTTCCTATTAAATTATTGATTATATTGCTTATTATTTAATATTTGTTAAGATGACATCTATCAGTACTTAGTTTCGTAACTAACTGGTATTCAAATGTCCGCACCTTTGAAATGTTCCAAAATCAAAAGTTCGTCCTAGAAGAAAGGTGCTAAAGAACAAAGCAATGTTGATACTGCTTCCTGCTGATTTTTCGCTTTCTTTTTGACACTTTTAAAAAGTTTGTAACTTTTCTTTTATTTTAATCTTTGTAATCAAAACTTATGAATTATTGAATAAATGAGTTATGTTTGATGTTTATATATTTGTCTCTTAAATCACTCAATATGATCCTGCGGCTAGAGGACTTGTTGATATCACCCCCAATAGCCAGTGCTGAATTAGCCCTCGATGACCCGGCACTGGGTCCCCACAATCTTCACATAATAATTATGGATAACTCAATTGTATTTCAACTAAAGAAAGTATCACTATTATCTTTTTCCACCCAAAAGACGATGAATAGAATTAAAAAATCAATTTTTCTGAAATATTAAACTTACAACGGAACTACACTAGCATGTGATGCTGTAACAAGAGGGAAGGGCCCAACAGCAATAAGTTGCTTTTTGTGCAGGTGAGCTTAAGTGTCGGATTGTGACTTCTGCCTTTTTTTTGTTTTCCTTCTTTTGCACTTTGGTGAGATGAGAGTTATTTATGGGCCTTTTATACTTAGTAATCATGCATGATATAAAGGACAAATATTAATAAAATTTTCTAGATGTTATCTATATTTTCACTTTCTACTTTATTTTTGTACCTAAAATAAATTAGATTCATGAACTCTAATTAAGGTTTCCTGTTCGTCTTTATTAGGGGCATTTGTAGGGTGGGGTGTTACAGTACATATCTGAGTGAGTGAGGTTGAGCTTTAAGCAAACCTTCACATATTACCTCAATAGTAAACAAAAGCATAATACAATTTGCAAACAGGAATACAAAGTGAATACCTTCTTTGATGAGCGCAACTCATAGCTCTGAGGAACTACACTAACCAGGTTCTCAGGCACTTCTAGTAGATGGGTTTCTTTCCCCACAATGACGTAATTAATCTACGAAGTAGCAAGCAAGGAGCAGTTGCATAAATGCAATAATCACTGGAATGAACTTGAATCCAACTTTAGGAGAAGTACATAAAAAAGCAGAAATTGTACCGATGAATTTCCAAGTAGCTTGCGCTGGTCCTTTAGGTGATTCATCAAACCGAATTTAATTTCCTGTATTGTATTACAGACAGCATCATAATCAGTCTCACAACCTTCATGGGGTATAATGCGCCCAGACTGTTCAGCTTCAGACCAATTAAATGCATTCATGAAAAACTTCAACAGTGTAGAAACATCGGGCAGGCCTTTCCCTAGATCAAGTAATAACAAGAAAAAGATAAGGATGATGTTAAATCAGATCATCTGAAACTTATGAATAGGGGAATTGATTATACCAGTTGCCAACAAATAATGGATTAAAGTAGATTCTGTTTTAGTCAAGAGGGAAGCCAAAGAGGAGCAAGCTTGAAACATCAACTGGCAGCCCCGAAGGACACCTAAAAATTCTGTAAGTTTCTTCCGGGAAGCATCCTCATAAAGAATTACAGCAGAGGCATTTCTTCCAAATGCGGCACTGGTGTTGCAAAAGTTAAGTGGTTAGAGGAGGTTATATCCACCCATCAACACAACTCTCATTCAATTTAATCTAACAGACGCTTCTAAACTAAATTAGATAAAATGTTCGAGTTAATTTGAAAATATCTCCACCAAACAACACAACCCTCGTTCAATTTAGTCAAACAGATGCTTCCAAAGTAAATTAGAAAAAATGTTGGAATTAATTATTGCAAGTCCCTTAAAAATTATTAACAGAATAAGTGATTTTGGAGCTACCAATTATCATAGAAGGAGAGGACGATGGAGAACTCAGAGTATGTATTTTGGCTATTATATTTTCATGCTTCACATTCACAACTTTTTTCCTCTTTTTTGGCGACCTTTTTTCCCATCTTCTAGATTTTCCTCGTTCTTCCTTGCTTTATTTTTTATTTATATGGAGAATAGAAGGCTGTTTGTTAACTGGATTTAGGCAGGATTTACTAAATCCTCAAATCTCCAAATGGTATATAAGATTAACGAGGGGTGTAATATAAATTCAGTTACCTTGCACCTCAAATGTGTAGAAAAAGCTAAATCGTGCAATCCTGAAATTACAATTTTGGAATATTTTGCAATTTAAAAATTAGAAAAACTAAGCCAAAGAAAGACACTAAGTTAACTAATGACATTCATTTTTGCATCAAATTATTTCTATTCTTTTCTCATGCAAACATCATCTGTAATCAAATAATAAGAATAGTTGAACTTTAATTTGTAAGTTAGTTTAGCTTTTGAATTCATATCTTAAATTTGCAAACTAAGAGACTATAGTTTCACTTTTGAATTCATATATTAATTTTGCAAACTTTACTATAAGTGCAATGTGCCTCTGACGGATTTGTTAAACAATTTGTTTAGCAGCCAATGAGTGAAATTAACAAATTCAAATATTAGCTTGCCTAAACAATTTTTATTTTCTTAAGCATATAATGCCAAAGCCTACATGCATTTTAAGAGAACGTTATTAAAATTGAAAAGACCTTCATATATAACGACATCAATCCAAATTAATAACCTAGAATACAAAATATAGAAATAAAATTAACAAAAAAAATTTAAATAGACAGGAACTAAAATGAACAAATTATAAAAATTATGAAATTTTTCATTAATTAACTCTAAATGTGGTAGAGGATCTCAAGCATTCCTTTGCACATCTGCATAGCCCAACCCAGTCAAATTTAGAAAAATAACAAAGATGTTTTTGTTTAATGCAAATATATAATCATTTTTATTGTTTATAAGTGCTAATTTGGAAGTGGAAGTGAATTTTAATAACATGACATGTGATAACAAGCCACTCTCTCACCAGAAACTTTTTTAAAACTTAAGTATCAAAATTACTTTAGAAAGCTCTGGATCTTTTATTTAAATGATTTTAAGGAGTACAAATAACTAAAAATGTGTGTGTGTATATATATATATATATTATGTGTATATTGATATATATTTGAATAGCATAAATACAGTTGAAACTGTTCGGGTCTAAATGTGCCAAAGAAACTGACAAAAAAAGTCTTAAAATTACCAGCTAGCAAAATGACGAGCAAGCAAACGCTCCATATCAGGAAGTCCTACCAGCATTTTACGAAATTCTAGTGCAATTGAAAGACCAACACCCTGCCAGAATTGTCCAAAAGAAAATCATAAAAAGAAACTCATATTCCGAAGTAATAGCATGTCGTAAAATGATGTAGCATATATTCCATAATTCATAACCATTGAAATTCAAGTATTGTGCATATCATAGCGTAATGAAATTTGGTTTTACTTGCATAATCTTCTAGTCTTACTTAATTATGGAACTCTATCTTGGAGAAACTACGCAAAACCAGCAAGTGAAACAGACAAACCTCTTAGTTGATGAAATTGGTGCCTATTAATTGTTAATTGAAAATGCAAAAATAACTAGTTTCTTTCAAATAAACTAAAATGTCAATCAATGCTTGTGTGATTCAAATATCAATACAATCAGATATGTAAAACAAAATTTTGAAGCCCTTGCAAGATAAAAATTTCATAAGATCATGAATCTTGTTAAAGTTGGATATGTTGAGGAATTCAAAATTAATGAGAAAAGATCCAAGAGCAAAGTTTCTGTTCAGATGTTGAAGATCCAAGGAAGAATATTTTGTAGAAAGGCTACCACTCTAGATACTCAATCCACCTAGTGTATCAAGATGTAACTAAGACTTCAAAAGCACATTTTAATTTCCAAGACTACAATTGGGTATGTCTCACATCTCAATTGGAAATACTGAACTTCCAAATCAAAACAGATTACTTCAGTCCAGTCTTGTGCATATCATAGCATACATCAAATTCCTAACTACTGAAGCATAGAGAAATTTCTCCAAATACTCTCGTTCCGCTTCAATCTTTAGCATATGCTCCTTTAACAAATTGAAGTGACTTGCTAAGGGGGTGCAAACTGACTTTGCATCATTCATGTTGAATTTTTTGAGCACCTTTCAATATACTCTACCAAAGATAGCTTCAAGATTCTTGCAATCCTCTCTCTGCTAATCCTCATCCCGAGTATCTGCTTTGCTGGCCCCAAGTCCTTCATGTCAAACTCTTTTGACAAATGTTTCTTCAATCTCTTTATCTCCTCCATGTTTGATCCTGTTATCAAAATATTATCTACATATAGAAGTAAAATGATATAAGAGATGTCAAATTGCTTTATATAGCAACATTGATTCGTCTGACATCTCTTGTAATCCACGTCTGACATAAATTTGTCCAATCTCTTGTATCACTACCTCAATGCCTGTTTCAAGACATACAGGCCTTTCTTGCACTTGCAGACTAGCTCATTCTTTCCTTGGGTTTTATAACCCCGTGGCTGCATCATATAAAGTTGCGCCTTCAGATCACCGTGAAGAAATGCAATCTTCACATCCATTTGTCTCAGATGTAGATTTTCAACCACCACAATGTTTAGCACTACTCTAATAGTAGTCATCTTCACCACCGGAGAAAAGACCTCACTATAATCCATGTTGCATTTTTGTTGAAATCCCTTTAATACAAATATTGCTTTGTAGTGTTTGTTTTTATTATGTTCTTCCTTCAATCTGTAAACTCAGTTGTTTTGAAGAGTCATCTTTCCCACTAGTAGTCTGGCCAATTCTCATATCTCATTTGACATGAATGATTTCATCTCATCATCCATATGACTGACTCCCACTTAATTGAGTCCTTCACTTGAAGCATTTTTTCATAGCACACTGGTTCACTGCACTCTGTTAGTGACAAATAATACATTGAAGAAAAGTACCTCTGTGTAGGACGTGATATTCTAGTGGATTTTCTCAGCTTAGTAGTAGATGTCTAAGGAACTGTCTGCACTCCATCATGAGCACTTGATTATACTTGCTCATTCTGCTCAACACTGTCATCAATTTCAAATTATTTTGGCACATCATCTGAAGCTCCTTCTGAATTGTCATAAACTCCATTCTTATCCGTGTACATCTCATTCTTATTAAATGTGGCATCCTAACTTCTATTGATTTTCTAATTCTGATAGCCCCAAGATCTATAGCTAAATTCTCCTATTCCATAGCCTATAAATGTGCAATTGATTGCCTTTAAATCAAGTTTGCTCCTAAAATCTGCATCAACATGCATATAAGAAGAACAACCAAATACCTTTAGATAATTCAATTTCACCTCTTTGTCGCTCCATGTCTCCTCAAGTATCTCTTCGTTTAAGAAAACTAAAAGACCCTTATTGATCAGATATGTTGTTGTATTCTACATGAGCCTTTTTCCTCATCACTTCAAAGTGCGTATATGGCAGCTCAAGAGATATTGAGGATGAGAGCTGAGGGAGAGGATAGCCCGTGATTCCTTGATTCTGAGGCTCTTCCCCATAATGTTAGGAAGTGGATGGCAACCCTTCGATTACACTTCAACATTGGATTGATGAGATACATGATGGAAAAAGCCCTGGACATTATGGATGTTCCCTCCCCGATCTTGGCTGACACGTGAGCGGAAGAGGAGCTTTCGTTGGAGAACTTGGAAGAAAAATCAGCACTCAATCTGTTTGCCAAGGAATTTTTTCGCATCAAAAACTACTTCCGTAGCAGTTTCATCGGTGGAACTAACTGAAGAAGTGATCTCTGATTTGGATACAAATGAAGATATAACGAAATCGGAGAATGATATTGAAAAATTCACAAGAAAAAAAAATGGTTCTAAATCCTCAAGCAGAATGACAAGATACGACCTCTGGAAAAAAAAGTGCCCATTGAATATTATTGGATTGGTCTCACTAGCTTTTGGAGGTCCATTGACTGCCTTTTTTCTTCATTTTCTGAGATTCCTTTTTTTTAAATCTCTTTTAGGTGGTTTAGTGACCGTTTAATATTTACTATTTTTCTTATTTTATGTTGTTGAAGGTCACCAACCCTATATGTTATAATCCTTCATTATAAATATAAAATCCAATAGATGTTTCCCAAAAAATAATAATAATAATAATATGTGACGTTGTAGGAAAAGGTTCCATGTGGTCAAATTTAATAGTTAGTTGAGTGTTTGTGTGACTTTATAGTAAGGCTCTACATGAACTTGATTTGTTTTTTGATTTCTAATTTTGAAGAGATATGTAGCGAGGACCCAACAATAGTGTACTTTAGAGCATATGAATTAAAAGAAAATAAATTATTGAGAATATTTTTCAGTTCTTTTTTTTAGCTTTCTGCTCGATTTTATTTCTAGAAGCCTAAACTAAACTAGATTAAAAGAATAAGATTATGACAGGTTCTTTAGAGTTTTATGTGATGAATCACAATACAATTATTGCCTTCTAGTGGTAATTGTAATATAAGGCATCCCAAGGCTAAATATCATGCAAGAAATTAAATTTTGGGCAGCTTTCAATTTTGTGAGTTTGATTTTGAGAGTTTTGGTATGTTAAACAGTGAGCTTACCTTTCAATGTAAGACGTGCACCTGAACACCTTTAAGTTCGACATCAGTATTTTAAAATTTTGCATGCATAATTCAGTTATTCTATATGAGCAATCCATTTTTTTTTTGTTCTGCAATAAACGTCATTTCAGTGGAAGTCAAAACTATTTGTGCTCAATTTGTTAATGTCATGCACAAAGCATTAGCGATGTTTCTGGTAGATATTCAGAGGCAGATAGTTTAGCCCCCAGTGCAAACTGGTAGTGTGTCAATTGTCGCCTCCAGAGATTCATGAGGATTAATCATGTGCCTATCTCTCTCTGTTGAACCCAAACGAGGCCAAGGAGAGTCTTTTAGATGTAAAGCATATTTTTTAAGTTTAATGTTATGATGATCTCTGTGTGATGCTAACATTTATTCTCTCTGGTGGCACTCAAAATTGGAGTTTTGTTCAGTATGTTGTTTCTTGTGGTTTGATTGAGTTTGAAGCAAAATTTTGAGCTTAGTACATCCTGCCTATTCAATACCTATAGAGGGAATTACTGCACCTGATCCAAAGGTCAAGATCAGGGATGCAATACACAAAGGAATTCAACCACCTGTCTAGATTTTCTCTTGAGGTTGCGTCAACACTACATATGTGGTAGCACCAGTTCATGGATGGTTTGTGAGACCAATTGAAGATCCATCTCCTCGTCCTGAGAGTATAAGTTATGCCTATCTTCTGATTTGGCTCAAGTGCTTACAGTATTTGGCTTAAACCCAGAGGATGCACGAATCAAAGAGACCCACTCCTTCTGTCCTCTGAAGAAGGGTAAGTCCTCCTGAAAGAGGATGAAGGGAAAGTTCAGCAATGAAGGCTATGGAGGAGCCATAACATATTGTTGTCCATCTCGAGTTGTCTTTGTTGCGAGACTTACTCCGTTTCCTACTCCTATAGCATCGTCCATTGGTTTGATGGATTATCATATCTAATCTCATTGTGGCCGCCAACACACAAAGGGGAGGTATTACTTTCACATCAGCACTTATTACATGTGTGGACAGTTAGTCTACAAGATGCGTGTCTACCTAATGGTTGCTTCTAATTTTCAGCCATAACCAATTCTGTTTGCTTCCCAGGAACCCTCTGTTTTTTTGTTTGCCCAAGTAGCAGATGTTTGGCTGTGTTACCTTCCGTTCAAACTAAAGTTCACATCCTTGCATAGTGTGTGAAGCTCGTGACTCCAATGATATTTGTTGTGATAAGTACACTTTTGTTGGTTCTGTTCCGTGACGTGTTTTGTACACAATGTGTTTTTGCTACTATTGAGGATTCCGTAAACCTGTCTACTCTGCCTCAAAATTATGTATTTTTGTCATCCTTCCAACAAGCTCGTTGGAAAGTTGGATCACTTTTGCTAGTATGATTTGGAGTTTTATGTGAAGATTTTAGGTGTCAATTTGGCTGTGTTATCATTTTCAAAGTTTGATGACATCCTAAACATGGATTGACTCGATGTGTACTCAACATTTATCAATTGTTAGAAGAAGGTGACACTTCAGGTTGGTGGTGATGAACTTGCTTTCATAGGATTTCATGGTGATGAACTTATTTTCATAGATCATTTTTCTCTAAGTTTGAAATGCTAAGCGCCTTTATTCATTCACTCATCCAGATAAGCAGGTTTTGGAGCAAACGGTCTTAGCTATTAGAATCAAACCTCACCGTATTCCTTTTTTTTTGATATTTTAAAAAGATGGAAACACTCACAACTGTACCATTGATGCTCAAGAATTCATTCATTCTACATTTAAAAATAAAATGAATTCTTCATGTTCAGAACTGCCATTGATATTGCCTTTACTTACTTTTAAGTGTAACCCTCAAAAGTAAATGTTTTCACTTCATCATCATTCATCTGGAATGGAGTCTCTTAGTCAGGCTAGTTCTCAGGTTCATGTGAAGGGGTCAAGCAGTAAGAATTCAAATGTTTTAAGAGAACAACAGTCCTCTCTTTCCTATTATTTCATTATCATTAATGTCCTTACAAAAAAAGCTCAAAGCTACTACTTCTGAATGTTGAGTTGAAGGCTGTCTTTAATGTAACAACTCGAATGGTCACAGCATTAATTTGCAAATTATACTTAATTTTATGTGCATTTGATCATAAGTTCAAATTATTAAGTGTATTCACCATTTTGTTCAGGATATTTCTAGTCTAAAATTTATTTTTCCAAATAATCCTTAATTTTTCCGAATGTCCTGGAAAAACTTCTAATTGGCTAGTACTTAGGCAGCACAGTTAAAAAGAATCTCCTGGTGGAAATTGTGTTTTCTCTTAGTTCTAAAGTATTACAAAGACTACAACTCTGCCCATATTACTAATGAATTTCAAACAAAGAAAAGGCAAATTTAGAAAGTAAAGTTTTTTCCAAATATGGCAGGATTATTCTAATCCCGTATATGCTTTATTCTATTCTAGCAGTCTTTTGGACTCCAAAATGGGTCATCAAAAAGTTGTAAGTATTAATATAAGCTTACACAAAAGATGAAACCAAATATCCCTCCTTGGTCAAATAAGAAAATATTGTTCGAACCCAAAATAACTTTAATTTAAAGACTTTGTTTTGAAAGATCTATGAAAGATCATAAATTTAAATAAACACAAGATATCTAACTGCAATTTACAAAAATACTATCGAGAACTAAAACTATAGAAATTGCTCAACTACAAGGTAAAAGCTGTGGATGAAATTTTACTACACCTAAAATTAGCAAATAGCAAGTAAGATTGCCGAATAAACAAGCGTGTGGCATTACGATGTAGAATAAAGAATCACAGCTACTGACCTTGAAATCTGATATCGCAGCTTGGCGTCCCACAATAGAGAGAGTGTCATAGAGTGGTCTTGCAAGCCAGCTTTTAAGCAATCTTTTGCCAAATGCTGTCACACAGTGATCTAGTTGGGCATATAGTGTTCTGAATTGACAAGAAATATATCACATAAGCAAACTTGGTTCACATAAAAAACATAAATGTTGTTTCAAGTTAAAATTACCCAGTAAGATTTCCATTTCTGTTCTCCAGTATCTCAAGATTCTCTAGTGCAGGAGCATCAAGTACCATATATGACTTTTGAAGTCGATCAAAGGAACCCATGCTTTGAAGTGCCTCAAACTTAGCACATTTGAGCAGAGTTTCATCTAGAAATGATTGCCTTAAATAAAAAAGGCAGCCTCCAAGTGCTGAAAGAGCCAAATTTCCATTTTTCCCTGCATTATCCAGTTCTGATAAAATGTCTGGAAAGACACCAGAATAATTTTCTTCTTTAAGAACACTATGGGTATCATCCATCACCCCATCTTCTCCTGAATATTTTGATGAACTATAAATTTTCTTTATTTCTGAAATTGTTTTTTCAGCATTCCAAAATTCTGAGGAAGGAACCAAGCCATTTACTAGAGGATTTCTAGTATTGTGCATTAAAGCTCTTTCAGTTTCAGAGCTAAGCACCTTGAAAGGCTTTATAATCTCTACCGGCCTTAATTCTGATAATATTGAACATAAGCAGTCCCGATCTAGATTATCACTAAACTAATTCATAAAAGAATCAAAAAGAAAAATAACACTATAATTAGCCAAACCAATGATTTTATGATAACACAAGCAATGTTTGTAATGAAAATTCATCATGATTCAGTCAAATTAAATTTACACATTAATCACAAACCTGACCCAATATGAATTTGCTGGTTGAAACATCTACAAAACAAATACCAAGGGCTGTGCCTTGATTGTTGTGCTCATCAATATTTTTCCAATTCTCAGTGATTGACATCATGTAGGAAGCTTCCGGAATTGTTAACAAAGTCTCCCCTTCAATAAGTGTTCCCTTTGTAACTACAGCACAAATTTCACGCTTAACAACCTTTAGAAAAAAGAAAACGTCATCAGGATTCAGATATATATAAAAACAAGGCTAGTGTTATCAGTTCTAATTAAAAAGCAATTCATAAAAGTGACTGAAAGATAGCTTGAATAATGCTTGGTCAAAATTGCATTTCAGGATTTTGTTTTAGATAAGTAGTTTTATTCAATCAAAGAATAAGAGTACAATGATGGTCATTTTAGGTTGGCTTCTGTAGACCATAAATTTAGGTTACAATCCAAAACATTACACACACATTGCCCACACATCCAACATGTATATTAAAATAGTAAGCATAAAACAAGCCATAGCATGGTCAGTCCAGGGCATATCTCCATCAATGCCCAGTTTAGAAGAAGCTTTTTGAGGAGTTTCTCCTAAAATCTTTTATTTTGGTGTAATAATTACATAAGGAATCTTAGTAAAAACACTGAAAGATGATTCACATTATACATAATGCGAAGATTAAGTTGTAATCAATAGAAATATGATCTCTTAGTACATTCATCTATACCACTAGTAAAAGGGATGTGCATTCCCCATATGTAACCATACAATCATTATTCAAAATCCCAAGTGTAAATCTATTAATCCCATCATTTCATTTGTAAATTATATTGCAATATTATAATTTTATATTTAAGTTCATAATTCTTTGCATCCCTAAGCTCCGCATATACATTTTTAATTTCCAAAATATGAAGTGAAAATTTTTCTAGTAATACAAGTATTAGGTGTTAGGATATATTAACAAAAGGGCTTCTCTTCACACCACATGATCTCCGAGTTAATGGCTTCTAATCTCCATACATGTCTGATGACTCTTCCATCAATACAATTGTCAACTTTGTGTTTGCAATATTGAAGGTTATAATTAGCACCAAGGCCAAGCATGCAGCTCCAAGTACAAGCCGATCTAGCAAATCCCAATTTGCAAGCTTATCCTTTCAAGCTTTATCTAAAACAAGGGAAAAAGGAACCTTTTCCTGGTTGAGATAATCTTCTATTTGCATTCTTCAAAATCCAAAGTCCTCGAACTTGTCAATCATCATATTGTTGACCCCATGAGCTATAAGCAGCACAATATTATTGATAACAACTTTGTAATATTTTTTAGTGTATTAATATCCTAAACTAAGTGTTTTCGGACCCTACAACCAATATATTCATAACAACCTCAATGAGCTCACATTTTTCCAAAGAGTAAGCAGATTTCAATCTCACAAGCAGGACTACTTAAATCAAGGCCTTTAATCGAGTCTCAAGTAACTGTTGCTAGATCTACTTAAGGTTATTTTAACATTAATATAATGGTAAGATATTATATATTATTTATTCTTGCTAAATCTAAATGAAAAAGAGCTACTAAAAATGCTTTGTAATTTCCTCTAAATTAATCATGTTGCTAGGCTCACAACACGCGCCCATAGGCTCAACATTTTTGGCAAGCTATTTTGAAACAATAGGTCTAAACCATCTGATATATTAACATCAACCCGTTCAACCTCCAATTTGTAGCCCACCCATTCAGAAAATTATAGGCCATAGATTGTGGGTATCATGACTCGCAGCCCACACAATCCCACCTCCAAATGATTTTGAAACAATAGGTCTATAATGCATTCAAGTTATGAGAGATCATATAAGATTATTAATTAGAAAGGATAAGCAAATCATACTGCATTCAAAAATCAGCAGGTTATAAATTCTCCTGCTTTAGATAAGGATTTTGTAGCTAATTAGCAAAACATATTTTCATCAAATAGTTTCCAACATCATGTTTTATAACAGATGATATACATCCGATTCAGCAAAATGCTTATTTACAGTCCAAAGTAGAATCCAATGCTTAAACTATGGATTAAGCCCTAAGTAGAAAGTCATTAACCAGAATCTATTATCAAATATTGCTATGAAATCTAAGGCACTTTTAAAAGTGCCAAATATTATTTCAACAGATAACTTTCATTAGACGGTACATCAATAAATGATTTTTACAGTAGAAAACTTAAGCAGCAAAAAAGAAAAAGATACTTCATTAAATAGTTTCTAACAACATGTCCATATCAAATGATATACCCAGCAATCAGCACAGATTCAAAGGCATTTCAGTACTCAAAACAGACACACCGAGCATCTTTCACGATTGAGAGCCCATGATTAAGTCATAGCAACTGCAAGTTAAGAAATCATGTAAATATAATCTTTAAATAATAAACCATAGATTATTCAGGAATTCAGCAATATTTTATATCAAAAGTAATTCAGTGTAACAAGATATTAGCTCATTAGAAAAGCATTATAACAGTTGTCAATACTGCATAACCACTATTTCAACAAAATCCAGTGTTATAGCAGGATCCAAGTTTTAGCAAGATCCAATATTTAATTAGGATTCAATCTCTCGCTCTAACATCTCCATTGACTAAGCAAATGAATTTTTAATCAGAATAATTTCATTAAACAACGTTCCACCAAAACATTTTGTTTCATTAAATAGTGTTTTTCATCAAATGATGCTATTCAATACAGTTGAAGTTTGATTTAGAGGTAATAGCAAAAAAGTATACAAACAACGTCTGAAAAATCTAATGTGGGCCAACAATCATTACAACAAGAATAGTTAAGATTTCTACCAAAACTCAAGAGAGCCCCATGATTAAATTGATGAAGGCATAAAGCCTACATATTATCTTTGTAATAGGCATCTATCATTTCAGTATATAGTCAACGTTTCAATTTTACAACAAATCAGCACTCCATATAATAACTAATAGGCGCATCAGATAGGTACTAAATAGCAAACAGAAATAGGAACCACAAATCACCCTTCCTCTGCTTCTAACAACTCATTTGGCTAAGCAAATGATGTTTTTATAGTTTCATCAAATAATGTTTCAGCAAATTATGTTTCATCAATTAGTATTTTTCATTAAATGATATATCCAACATCATTGAATTTAGATTAGCAGAAAGGCATCCAAACAACATCAAAAAAGTCTAATATATGCCAACAAGTATTACAACAAAAATAGTCATAGTTTCTACTGAGGAGAACCCTATCAATAAATTAAAGAAGGCCTATGCCTGCATATGATCATTGTAGTAGGCATAACATTATTTTCAGCAAATATTCTACATTTCAATTTTGCAACAAATCAAAACTTCACATAATAACTAATAGACACACAAGATAGGTACCAAAACAACAAACAGAAATAGGAACCACAAATCCCCCTCCTTCAAACCTCTAATATTTTATTTGACTAAGCAAATAATGTGCTGAATACACAATTGAATTTAGATTTAGAAAGATAATAGTAGATATCCAAACAACATCAAAAAATGTGAACTATATGTATTCAGAATAGCTTAAGTAAGAAGTTAAGAGAAAAGAAGAAAATATAATATAAGTTGTACAGCATATCCAAGTATAAGTTATTTTGATGAAAATTTACTAAGGGATTTAATACAAATTGCAAGTTTAAAACCAGTAACAGATGGAACATTGCTAAGAAAAACTAGATAAGCTAGTATAAGATAAAACACTAGCAATGCAGCAGGATAAAATTTTAAAACACTTTCAAAAGTAGCAAATGTCAAACCAACAACAAATGTCTTTGAAACAATATGATAAGAAATATTAAACTCGCATTATCATTAGATTAACCAACCCTCTGCAAATAGTAAATAATCAAGCGATAGTTAAATAAAGTAAATAATCAGTCCTATGTAGACATTTAAATACATGTTTAAAATTTGTTGACTGAATTATCCCCCACCTTCTTATTCATTGAATTTTATATTAGCTTTCATCACATCTAGTGTAAGTTCAATTTCCAATAAGAGTACAATATAAAAATAAAATAAGTATAAATTATATTGATTCAGAAATAGTAACAAAAAATTTGCCACCTTGATTTCCAAATAACCAAATCTTTGGTACAACTAGTGCCTCAACAATATCATATTTTAACGAGCTGTGATATTGATCAAGAACACATGTAATGTTACTACATACAGTTTAGAAGCAACTGTTGCGATTGAAATGCACATAACATTCCTAGCCATCGCAGAAACTTGAAGAAATATATATTATTTACCTCACTAATAATATAAAATATCTCTTCTCTTCAATCAAGCCTAGGCTCATGTATGCAAATTTCAAGCTTAGGTTTTTTAAGCATGCCATCATCGTTGTCAAAAACTCCTACGCATATAAGAATTGAAAATATAAAGCTATTAAAAAGTTTAAAATAAAAATAAAAAAACTAAGCATATTTTACTAGTGAAAAATGTGATCTAATTAGGGTTGAACTTTGATCGCTTGAATGTTTACTTTTGTATTTGGGAAGAGGATATTAAAATAGAACTTTATGAATCTTGTGAATTATAAAATTGTATTCCGAAAATACTTTTAAATAATGATAACCACTCCCTCACTTTGTTAGTTTTGTTGATATGATCACCAACTGTTAATATCATGCAAAAGTTTGACCAATATTTCCGAATTTTTTTCACAAGCATTTACATTTCCAGCTTTATAAGAGGATCATGTTCACACATCTTCTCATGTTTTAAAGTAGCATAAGCAAAAAAAAATGCTGGGAAAATAATAATTTGATGTATAATATTTATTCTAAAAAATAAGCAATTTAAGAAAATAGGTGCTAAGAAATCACATATATTTACCATTTTTTCTCATTCAACGTATGTAGGGAAACTCTTACAATTTAAATTATACAACTTCAAATGCAGGAAAGTACGCTTATAGTAAATAACGCTAACAAGCATTATAAGAGATAAATTTCATCTAGCAGGATTAGCATGTCATAAACTCATTCTAGTATAAAACAAGCTCTATTTTTCACATTCAAGAAATTTTTATTTTCTTACTTAAGAGCCTTTTACATACTCAATGCTCTCATGAATCTTCAAAATTGACTCGTCTATCACTTTTAGATTCTCTTGAGCAAATAAGTTAATGATATGTGCACAACATCAAATATTAAAACCTCATTATTGCTCAATAGCCCCCCTCTTAAATTCAAATGTGCCTTCAGAGATCAATAGCAGCATTGTCAGTGGATGCATTATTGTGATGTTAAAATTGTATACTCTAATCCCCGACTAGTTAAAACAAGAATGCACAACTTCATATAATAAAATTTCATCATGTGGTGGTAGCATAAACCCTAAATTTAGAATTCTTTTTTGCAAATACAAGTTTTTATACATAAAATGAGCAGTCAGACAAATGAATTATTGAACTTTTGATATACATAATCCGATGATAAGCTCACTCTACTATGAATTCTCTTCAACACAACATGGAGATGAGTCTTTTCATGATAATACTCTTTGTAAATTTTTTTGCAAATGAAGAAGTAATGGAATTATTGCATTACATAAAATGAGTAGTCAGGATTTGCCTGACTGCTCATTCTTGCAGTCAGGTAAATTAGAATTATGAATGCCAAATTGGTAGCATAAACCCTAAATTTAGAATTCTTTTTTTTCAAATGCAAATTTTTATACATAAAATGAGCAATCGAGCAAATTAAAGTATTGATATATTTTAATATTCATAAATCTGAAGTTAAGCTCACTCAACTACAAAATCTCTTCGAACACAACATGGAGATGACTCTTTTAACGAGAATACATGTGCATACAGTTAGTTTTAATAGTTTTTCTTGATGCTTTTTGTACACTTTTTTCGCAAATAAAGAAACAATGTTTTTAACCGCCCCACTTAATTCATTGAAAATGCAAATCATGTATAACTATAATTGTAGTTAACATATACTAAAATTTTGTTGATCAAAATTTGTCTCAGATGAGTTAGTGTTCGCAAGATAAATTGCCAAGTATCACAAATCTCCTTTTTTTTTTACAAATTTGAATATGATGTTGTAAGTTGCATGTTCAAAATTTGTTATCATATAAATAGGCAGCAAATTTCGTACATTTACAGTAGATGCATAAACTAAGCATAAAAATATCAATAATGATGTAATGGCGTGCAAACATAAGATAATTAATTCATCATAATAAATATCTAGTTTACTTAATAAATCAATTTTTATTTTATCAAAAAAATCAAGTACTAAGCATAAAATTTGTTCATATTCAAGTAGAAAGCAATGTAGAAAACTAAAGAGATTAGAAAGCAAGGCAATAAAATTTGCACAATAGATTCAAGATTTAAGCATTCAACTCACAAACACAGTGCCTTAGAAGCTCAAACAGCACATTAGAACTAAAAAGATTATAGAAGACATTTTAGCATTAAGTTCAATTATTCAATCATTAAGCATTTAAGCCTCAAACATGCACTGATATAATAATATATTAGAAGTTTGAAGTTATATATTTACATGTTTTTAGTTAAAAACAGCATTCAAATAATTAAAACATACCGATCTTAAGTTAAAAATCAGTCTTCACTTAAGCATTAATTTGCAAATAGCCAATCTTGAAGTTCAGCAATATTGTAGAAGTAATTATTTACCAAAAAATAGTTTCTAGATATAACCTCAACTTTAACCTTTAGGTATACTGCAAATCAAGAAAATGACTAAAGAGAATAGAAAACAATAATAAAATTGACACATGCAGGTATTAAGTATTTACCCCACCAAATAATCCTTTATAGGCTTATAGACAATGTGATAAAAAATAGAAAGATCAAAGAAGACATTGTAGTAATATGCACAATCATTGAACATTTATACCACCAAACATATAATGATTATCTGATATATAATTAACAGATTAAAACACTAGTTACATAATTAGCAACTGCATTCAAATAATTAAAACATAGTGATCCCAACGTAAAATATAAACTTCAGTTTTAATTTGCAGACATGAATGTATGTAGTACTGCAATTATAAATCCTGCCACCCTACTCACATAATACTCAGCACTTCAATGACATTTGGAGCGTTCTTATTCCCCTTTCTCCAACTTTATCATTTTAGAAGCCTCCTGAGAGCCACTCCTTATTCCAATCTTAACCTCTGCAATCACCCCGGCTCTCTTTGAAATTATGATGTCACAGAGTAAGTCATATCAATTTCCATAGAAATATTTACTGCAACATTTTTACTACCTGTTTACCAACCCTAATTTCGAACCAACTGACCCTAAGTCTACTGGTTTACTTTTCATACCTTCACCAGTCCAAGATGGATAACAATAAAAGCCATATTTAAAAAATGTAGGCCTATGATATCCATAACTTGATCATATATTGCGCCAAAAAGCACTTTGAGATGAAACCAAGTTAGCACACTAAATCTTAGCATAAAAGTGGGCTAATACTAAAGCTTAAAAGCATAATATTTAAAATTTATACAAGTTTCAGGATTGCATTCACCATAAAGGTTCTGCAAGAATGCTACAGATATAAAATATGTAAGTAGCAGAAACAACCTTATCTTTTGTACCCATTTCTTTCCGACGAAGCTCGAGTTGTTCAGGAGTTTCTGTCTGCTCCACAACAAGAACCCGGTACCCCTTAAAAACAAGAAGCGTTACAGTATATCAAGAAACATGGACAAAAAAACTCTATGGAAAGTGAAGCTACTTCAAGTATGAATACACACCTTTCTGATCAATTTTTCCAAATTCATTGAGAAATTTTTTTCAGGAAATCCACAATGAGGCTGATCTCCCTAAAAAATAATTATGGGGATCAAAAATTGGCAAAGGTTCAAGCACTGTGCAGTTAGCAATGTGATGTGATCTAGTGCTATATACATGCAACAAAAACTAAGAAAAGAAGTTTTAAAAGTACCGCATATACGACATTGTTTATATCTATCTTCTTAATCAATGCTTTTTATCATCAGTGTACTGTAAAAATTAAAAAGCAAGATCGTACGCTCTATGAAAGACGCCAAGAAAATTCAAACAGATACACCATTCTTATCACGTCCTCTTAGTTCTTGAGGTTGCATATATGGGTCGTCATTCAACAAAAATCAAATTACAGTAAGAGTTGAAAGTTTTCGCCAAGGTTGCAACGCAAAAATCATTTACAAATTCTTGACCAATATCAAAATAGAAACAAAAAAACCCTATCCAAGGTCGATACCCAGGATCACCATGTAACAACTTATTTAAAATTAAATAATAATTTGATTAGCTTAGGAATTAAAAAGATTCAGGCATTATTTATTTAATTAGCAAAAGAAATTAAAGATAAGAATTCAGTTTAAATAATTATTTGATTAGCTAAGGAAATTTATAAAAATTCAGATATTATTTTTAATTTGCAAATCATATCCAAATTTAAGATGTCTAAGTTTTTTAGAAAAACTAATTTATAAAATTCTATAATAATCACCATTATCATCACTAATTTATATAATAATTAGCCAACCCCTGTCTTATTAAATATTGATTAAATAGTAGAGGTATATTGTGCAGAGAACAAAGATGCACATCAGTCCTAAGTTTTCACATTTAAGAAGCTTGAGGGAGTAAGCATGTGTAGAAAGACCATGGAGGCAGCCGAGCTCATGCACTTGCAATTTGGCAAGTAACTATGCATTTCAAATACTAGCACTAACAAAGCAGTGACTGCAACTATGCATTTCAATGCAGTTGGGGTTAGTTGCAGTAAGATATAAATATATTTATGATGCCAACTGCAATCTTTAACAGCTTCAGCAAGGTTCCTAAATAAAACCTAGCTCAATTTTTTCCTAAATAAGTTAAGCTAAAGAGAACTAGTTTGAGTTCAAATTACTTTCCACTTTTTCATGAGCTACAAAACTTATGTTAATTTAATGTTTAACTTATAAAATTTTAAAAGCAAAGAGTGGATTGAAATACTATTATTTAAGTCTCATTCTCTCTCTTGAAACTCTATCCTTTTTATATTTATCACAATCTCCTCCCGTCTTTTCCTCCAAATCTGATTATTATTATTGCAACAAAGAATTTGAAATGCCCTTTTAAAAACACCATAATGATCCTTGAAGTAGCCACAAATAAATGATTTCATCTTCATCAGATTAGCCACCTAAAAAATAATTTAAATGTAAGTTTCAAAATCAATTTTAAAGGCAAAATCAAAACACTAAGAAATTTTTAGCAAGCTCAATGATTTTCCACTCAAAAAATGGGCAAACTAGTATGCTGAGTGCGAACAACAACAGCTAAATAATGAAATGGAGAAATATTTTGAAAATTTACAAGAATTGGAGAATGAGCGCAATTGGAAAGAATTCATGAAGAACAAGTCAACATTTGAAGGTGAACATGGCAAAAATCATAACAAAGTTGAAAACATGCATAATAATCTAATCAAGGAAAATAATTCAATTAAATCAAAAAGACTATATCAACTAAATCATAACAAATTTTGAAAATTCAATTTATAAAATTTTTAATCTAATCAAGAAACATAATTTATTTAGCCGACCCCTCCTAGTGGAATTAAGGCTGTGTTATTGTAGTTGTTAAGCAAGTTTATAAGCAAATCATAAAAAATAATATATTTACAAATTAATTCAACCAATTCTGTACATAGCAGTTATCACGAGAAAGATATTTAGAATTGAAAAAAAAACTCTCTTAGGGGTTGGGCTGTTTGGCATGCAGTAAAATAGATCTAAAGTAAACATTTTTTGGGAATTCAGGAATATCGACGTTTAGCATGCAGTGAAATAGGTGAAAAATTTTTACTGTGTATTAACATTTTACGCCACTACAAGAACGAGTTGTGTAAGAAATTTTCGGCGGCCAAATTGATCAAAATGGCGTTTTATGCGAAGGAAAGCAGCATCTTTGCCTGAAAAAGGAAATAGGGGCCGGGGAAGCGTTTGAAAGAAATCATCGTTCGATGTTTGAATGAACGATTCGTTCACTCAAAGACAAACGACTCATTCATTCGTGAGAAATTGAGCAGTGAAGGAATGAAAGAAAATTCGGAATGAACTATTTTACTGCATGTGCGTTGATATATGATACTAGCACGTTATATAGAGTGGTGGTTTGTTACATAGTACAATAAATAAATAACATAATCAAAACAACCTAACAAATTCAATTAGCACCATTAATAATAAAAATTTAATTATTTATTACTCCCTCGCAAGGTCATCGGCGTAGGGCGGATGAGCTTAAATTCAATGTCCTGAAATGCCTTGATTGGAAGAGCTTTTGTCAGAATATCCGCCAATTGCTCAACCAACGGAATGTGTTTGACGATGAGAGCCTGGTTTTGGACAAGTTCCGGACAAAGTGGTAATCTATTTCCACATGTTTCATCCGTACATGGAGGATTGGTTTTGAGTTAAGGTAGATTGAGGTCAAATTGTCACTGAGTATGGTTGGCGAGGTGGAGAGAAGGATGTCAGTTCGAAGAGTAAAGACTTGATCCATAAGGCTTCACTAGCGGTATTCACAATGTCTTTGTATTCAGCCTCTGTGCTTGAACGAACTACGGTTTGTTGTTTCTTAGAAGACCAGGAAATACGATTGTTGCCCAAAAAGATGTAATAACCAAATGGGGATTTCTGGTCGTCCTCGTTTCCGGCCCAATCGATGTCACTGATTATAGTAATCTTGAAATCTGAAATAAATTCCAAAGAGAGACCATAATTTGACGTGCAGTGGAGATAGCGGAGAATACGCTTAACTGCTTGCCAGTTCGCATCGGTTTGGTTGTGAATGTAGCGGCAAACTCTATTGACATTGTATGTTATATCATGTCTTGTGTGTTGAAGGTATTGTAGGCTGCCAACAACACTCCGATAGAATGTGGGATCAGATAACAGCTACAATATTTTTGATGCATTGCTGTTTTTGGTTGCTGTGGGGATTGGGGCTAAAGTAGAATGAGCCATGTTGGTAGAGTGCAGGTGCTAGGTAATGTAGTGATATTGTGATAAAGGAAGGGTTTCATGATTGAAGGAGCACTTGATATTGAGGAACATATAAGCTTGCCCGAGATCTTTAATAGAAAATGAAGTGCTAAGAAATTGATGAGTTCCTATATAAGGGCTGAATTGCTTCCAGTTAAAAGACCACCATCAACATATAATAAAAGTAGCAATATGTCATTATTCCAACGAAAGATGAACAATGAGGAATCATTAATAGTATTATGAAAGCCAAAAAATTTTACTGCGTCAGATAACATTGGTACCACACTCTTGGGGATTGTCATAGACAATATAAAACTTTGTGAAGTTTACACGTGATTTGGAGTGGAAGGATGAATAAACACGTGATTTGGGTACCATATATCTTTTTATTACTTTTGTTTAAATATGCTTTTTTGCTCAACAACACACAAATTTGATAAAAGTGCTTTTTAAAGTCACATAAAATGATATATGAACAAGTTTGGATAAGTGAAAAGCAAGGGTTCCATGTTGATTTTAGGACGGGGCTGCGCGACATCGGGAGTCATAAGGAGCCTATACTGATAAGCTTTTAAAGGGGGCAAGTATAGAGGGAAATTGGGATATGTAACACAAAATGAACCCCCATTTTTCTCAATTTTGTACTTGCCCAACAAAATCATATTTTGCCTCAGATATCAAATGCTAAAATTTTGTATTTATTTATGTAACTACAATTATTTTTATGCTAAGTTTCAAGTACAATTGAAACAGATTTGTAGGGATAAGTTCGTATAGATTTTATTTCCTATCAAATTATTGATTATTTTGCTTATTATTTAACATTTGTAAATATGACATTTACCAGTACTTAGTTTCACAACTAAATGATATTTGAATGCTTGCACTTTTGAAACGTGCCCAGATCAAGAGTTTGTCCTTGAAGAAAGGTGCTAAGAACCAAGCAGTGCTGATAGTGCTTCCTGCTGATTGCTGCTTTTTAACATTATTTTAAAAGTTTGTAACTTTTCTTTTATTTTAATCTTTGTATCCAAGACTTGTGAATTAATGAATAAATGAGTTATGTTTGATGTCTACATATTTGTCTCTTAAATCACTCAATATGATCCTGCGGCTAGAGGACTGGTTAACTGCATGATGTTATCCCCCAAGAAACCGGTGCTGGATCTGCTCACGCTGACCCAGCACCGGGTCCTCACAAGTTAACTGCATGATGTTCGAAGCAATTGCAAAGCTGGAACATAACTAACGGTCGGCCTCTCACATTTCCACGATCACGGCCCCAATAGCCCCTTCCTCTGGGCCGATGTAATAAGAAGCTCTGATCGGTTGGATGTTGGCAAGGGGGCTAAAGATCGGTGGCATTTGCAAGAGGGGAATAGATGACGATGCTGGAGTGTGAAACTCAAAATATATGAGGTCATGGTTAATGAGGATACCTGTGAACTCATCAAGAGAAATATGGTCGATTCTTACTGTAATTGTAGTCGCTAAGGATGCAAATTCCGAACCAAGACCGGTAACAAGATTCAAGACAAGTTGCTGATTTGTGATCAGAGAGGCAATGATGCTTAATTGCTAGGCTAGATTTTTTTTTTGATGAAATATGTAATATGCATATGGCCTTCCTTGAGGCTTTGGAGTTGGAACTCGAGTTGTTGAAGGCGGATCTGAATGGTGAATGTAAATATAGTAGCCAATGCATTCCACATTGATGCAACGAAGTCTTTGCTGACAACTTGAGCAAAGGTTTTCTCAATCGAGTGAGCAGATAAGCCAACTTACCTGTTTAAACCAAGAAATGTACTAAGGGTTCGGCATGCTGCTGCTCGGTAGAAGTGACAGTGGTGCTAGTAGCGACCCATTCAGAAAATGTATCAGGCCATGGACTCGGAAGATCGGCAAAAACCAAGATCTCCATAGCACGTAGTTGTTGTCATCAAGCTTAATAAGTAAAAGATGATGAACCAAGGTTAGAGCTGGCAATTCCGAGATTTAATAGACAGAAGCAAATGTGGCTATGGATGGAGTCGCAGAGGATAGCGATGACGATTCCATGTCAGTCAGAAGGATCATCTCCACCGATCGACGAGATCGGAGCGGAAAGGGGGCCCTAGCTCTGATGTCATCAGAAATCAAGCGTTGAAGGAACAAAAGAAAATTCAAGATGTACCATTTTACCGCATTTGTGTTGAAAAGTTAATAGCCCTCCATATATAGTGTGGCTTGTACATAGTAAAGCAAATAAATGACAGAATCAAAACAACCTAACATATTCAATTAGCAACACTAATAATAAAGATTTAATGATTTATTAATTCGGAGACAAACGATTCATTCATTCATAGACGAACAATTCATTCGTTTGGAGTAATCGTTCGATTTCGCCTGAAATTATTTTAATTTGAATCAAACAATTATTTGAAATCATTCGAATCGAACGACAATTGTTAGAATCAAATGAAATAGGGGCGAGCATTCAGAAACCCAAAAAAAATTGAAAAAAAAATTATGGGGCTAATTTTACCCCACGTATATTACGAAGCACCACACTCAAATTAATTCATCCAAACGAAAGAATTTTAAATTTCATGAAAAACTATCAAATAGCAATAATGTAATCTGATTACATTATTATGGGATTGTTTGGTTTGAAGTAAAACCCTGGCAAACTAAAAAAAATTCGGGTAAAGTGAGATTACGTGCGTTTGGTTTGAAGTAAACGGGTGAAAAACCTTTATAGTGCAATACAATTTTACGTTAATATATATAAAGACGGGAGATTTGAGTTACGCCTAAATCAGGATAACTTGAAATTACTGGGGTCAAGTGAAGGAGCGGAGTCGAGAGCGAGAGCGGCGTTCGTTCGAACGAATGATATCGTTCGTTCAAACAATTTCGTTTGATGGAACAGACGATTTTTAGCAAAGGAACGAACGATTTCCAGCGACCAAGTTTGTTGCTCGTTTTTTCCAACGAGATCGTTTGTCGTCTTCTCCGGCGAAAGTCAACGATCGAAATCGATTTCAAATGAAATTGATTCGAACAACATCGATTCCGTTCGAATCGATTTCGTTCGAATCGATTTCGTTCGAAATCAAATCAAATGACATCAATCAAACAATTTTGTTCCATTTAATCCCTAAAAAAAATTGGGTGATAATTTTACCTCCCCAGTTTACTCAAAACACCACACTCACAAATTACTTCATTCCAAACTAAAAATTATTAAATTTCAAATAAAACTACCAAACAGCAATAAAGTAACATAATTACATTGTAACCAAATTACTTTACCCTCATATTTTTTCAAATTTTGCATGCCAAATAGCCCTTATAATGACATTATATTGTGATTATATTACATTATAATCAGATTACTTTATACTGAGATTTCTCATATTTTCTTATGCCAAATAATCCCTTAATCAAAAATGCAAAACTGAAATTGACATAATATTCTATTAAGTTTGCAGTTTTTGATGCAAATGATGGAATAAAATATTATTGTTGAGCCTCTCTCTCAATACTTCAACCTCGCCCTTTCTAGTTCTTTCTCTCTCCCTCCCTTACTATATTCCCTTCAACACCCCTTTTCTTTGTCTCTACATCCAATTGTTAAACTCTTATGCCTTTGCACCATCACTTCTCAAGTTAATTTACTAAATTTAGGGGTAGTCTATTTTGAATTTAAAAATAGATCCCAATGCAAATAGCAAGGATTTAGGAGGCTAAGAATAGAAATATACATTTATATTAGCACCACCATTTTTTACTTATTTGTTTCTATACAGCTACCTGATATGTTTGAGAGCTAAATAAGCTATGTAGTAGAGAAGCTAAAGTATAAATAATGATTTCAAACTACCTGATATGAAGCAACACGCACAATTGGAAGATGAGCGGGCGTTTCGTTAAAGGGGGCGCACAACGGTGTCTACAACACAAGGTAGCAACTAGAAACAATAGCCATAGGCGTGTGGACTAGGGCAAAAGATTCAAGCAGAGAAATAGATGACATCAAAACCCTCTAATGACTCTTCATTCAAGATTTCAAAAGGAGCTTTGATGGAAAGATCGGTTGCTAGTTTATTTAAACAGTCCCCTTCTTGTTGTAATATTTAAAAAAAAATTGGCTTACATAATTTAGAATAGATTTAATATTATTTTGAGGTTGTTTATTTATTTGGAATAGACGATTTCACATTTTAGAGGGTTGCCCAAGAATTCCTTTCAATTAAATATTTTTAATTTGGTACGTTTGACTAATAAATTAATTCAAATGAAAAGTCAAGATGGTAAAATAAACAAGAAATTAGTATTCAAAGGGACAAATACCATAGAGTAAATCAAAGATGTCACTGCTTCCATTTAGAAACCTAAATTTGTTGAATTTATTGGTTTGGATGTGATGAAGAATGAACCATGATTTCAAGTGCCTTGTGGTAGAAATGGAAAGATGCAATCTCCTAAATGATTCATATGGCTGATTAGTTTCATTGAATGCAGCATGTCAGACAAGATTAGGAATTACCAATGAAAGGTCACTTGCTGATTGGTACAACCCTATTAAAAAAGGCGACTCTCAAAAACTCAAGACTGAAGGTAGAAAATAAAGATGGTAACTGAGTTGATTCAAAATAAATATCTATTAAAGCTTTCCATATCAATCAGCAGAAAAGGCAGCGTTGATTTTTCCTTTGAAGGATAGAATGGCATTGTCATTTAGATAAAGATAAGGCAAGGAGAACTTTCACTGTAACTCTAAAAATAATCACACCATCATGGATAAACATTAAGTCTGAAGAGACAACCACAACTATTTCAGAAATTTTAAGAACTTCAAAATATCTTTGGTTATAATAAGTTCATCAAGTAGAGAAGCAATAGAAGCCTTTAAAAAATAAAATAAAAAACATCAACATTAAAATACTAAGCTAAGGCAATTGTGTTTTTAAAAGAACGAAATGCATCTCTGGTCGCCCATTAAAGATTTTGAAAAACTCAAATTTAAAGAACCTACTTATAAGAGCAGTAAAAAGCAGCTTTTTGTCATTTTCAAATTTAAAGGCATTCAAATCTATAAGATGGAAATCAAGAGAAGTGGAGGAGAAGAAATCATATACTTTTCAATGTGTAAAATACAATATAGTAGGAGTAGATACCAGTTCAAGCATTTTATAGCTAGAAACAATGCTCGTCACTAAGAAAATAATAGAAGGTTTGTTAACAATGACATTTTGGCAAGAAGAAATCAATTTTGTGAGATAGCTGCAGCTTTTTGAAAAAGCTGCAGCTAAACAATCAAATATCTTTTTGGAATTGAACTGTTAATTTGCTGCACTCATCAAATGAAGTGAATGGTGGGGATAGAGGGTGCGATGGGCAATGGTACCCAAGGTGACCGCCAAAGGCGGCCAAGGATGGATGGTGGCAACAAGACTGGTGGGCAATCACAATCGGTGGGAAGCGAGGAGAGGGCATGGGAAGCGAGGTGACAGTCAACAAGACTGGGAATGGTTATGTGAGCAGTGGGAAGCGAGGTCACGGTTACGTGGGCAGTGGAGAGGGCATGGGAAGCAAGGTGACGGTCACAGCGGTAGCAGCTGGTGGGCAATCACAATCGGTGGTCGATGATTGGCGGCAGTCAAGGGGCTGTAATGGTGGTTAACAGTAGCAGCAGAGGCAGCCACAAACTGTCATGGCTAGCAGCGAAGAGATGGTGGAGGCTAGTTAAGATGGCAGTGACAATCAATGGCAAGGCACATTATAGCAATTTTTCATGTGTAAAACAAAAACTAACTTTACCATAATTTTGAAATCGCTTCTTAATGTAGCCGAGTTTTAGGCTACATTTTAAAAGGCTGTCAAAAAGCAACACCCAAATATATCAAAAGCACTTGTAACGACTTTTTATCAAGCACGCAGGCTGAAAGAAGTCCCAAATAAAACTTTATATTTAATACAAACATAAGCTTAAGAAATCTGAAGTAATGCACATACTAAAGAATCTCTGTACCATAGATATAGATATACAACAAAAGTAATTATTGAAAAAATATAGAAATAAACGATTCATTGCTTACCTTCATATACTGAAGATCAAGTTCCCTAGCTCCAATATGTGCATCCATTTCAAATAACTCATAAAACTTTCCCATCTGTTAGAATTAAGTTTATGCCTATGTTTCCTTGAATTGAAAAAGTAGCTTAATAATATTACTATGGTAATCAAAGTTGTACGAATACCTTGAAAAACATAACTTTGTCCATGTGCTTTGACTTAAACTCCCACCATTGCCTCTATAAGCCCATTGTTAAATAACAAGCAGCAGCAAAATAAAGAAATCTGCATACATGCAAAACCAACTACCTGTCCACTAGACAAGCTCTTCAAGAATTCCTGTGGCAAGTAAAGGGTTCTTGGATCATAGTTTACACCTCCTGGGGACCTCTTACATGCATCCTTGCGTTCTCTAATAGGTATGGAAGACAAAATAAACATCAACAAGTACAGTGAAGAATTCTGTGTATTTTAGATATACTATGTAACACCCTATAAACTTATCTATCAAAGCATCACAGGAATCTTTTAAATGAGCTGTGTAGTACTTTAGTGATAAGAAATTATGTGTAATTTTATGATTATATTCCTACGCTCAGCAAGTATAGCGTAGATTGCTGGTCGCCAAAGTGAAACATAAGTTCCGTCTCAAAAAAGGCCAACCAATACTGTCCCCACCACCCCACAAACAGAAGCCACTAGGGTAAAATATATTAAAAACACAATAGCAAAAAAATTGAGTTTTTTCTAAGAAGTCATCGATACAAAATTTTTAAAAGTTTGCAACAATTTCAGGTTGATTGTTCATGTTTTGTTTAACTGAACTTAAGCTAAATAAGTTGACAAAAGTTGTTAAACTAAGAAAATTTAAGCTGCTAAGCTAACTTAAGACTAATTAAATTGTGAAATTAAAATTATCTATTTAAAGCCTAAACAAATAAATGTTAAATTAAAATTAATAATATTATTATTAGTATTTATGATAAAAATGAATATAATAATAATAATAATCATTATTACTATAAGTACTATTATTAATTATTATTAGCATTATTATTTTATTAAGTTAATATTAGAATCAATAATCACATTAATTATTATATTACCTATAAAATAAAGAATCATTATTGTTAAAGTAAACAATTTTTTTTTACTTTGCTTACAAGCAAAAATAATTAACAAAATTCATTAAAACAACAACTAATATTTGTAATCAATAAATAGCATAAATTAAATAAATAGTTATTGATTTATTGCTATGCTAATTAATATATAATATAATAATTTAATTCATTATTATTTATATCATTATATGTATTAATGAGTTTATTAATTATTATGTCAATAATTAAATCAGAATTCAAATGATAATTAATTAATTTAAATATATTTCATTAATTAATTATGCCAATATTTAATTATTTATAATATGTTCATCAATTATTATTATGTCACTTAATAAATAACAAAATAATTATTAATATTTTAAATCCATAATTAAAAACAATAAGTAAATAAAATATAGTAGTAAACTTAACTAAGCACTAATTAATTGTTTCTCCATTTATATTTAAAAAACAATATTTAATAGCTTATTATTAAAAGTTAAATTATATAATGACTACATTTAATAACCTATTAATTAGAGAATTACACTAGATATTAATAAAGATAACTATATTGAACTTACATTATTGTTAATTAGACAATCACTATTGCTTATTTATCATCAATATCATTACTAAATGATTACTTAGTAATAATATTAATTAATTAAATTATAATTAATCTAATAGTTACAATTTTATTAAATAATTAGCACAAAAAATAATTAATTTAATCACTTATTGATTAAATAACTTGTAAACTAATATTACAATTAGCAACAAAAATTAATTAATTCAATGTACAATAAAAGTTAAGTATTATATTATTAGTTAATTAAAATAATTAATTACTTTAATAAATTACAAAGTACAAAGAATTATATTAATTAATTGCAAAATTATAAATAAATTTAAGAGTTTTTCTTAAAATAAGTATGTTATTAATAAGTAATCAATAAAAATATCAACTAAACCATAATTATCCAAATAAATAATTTAAAAAATATATATTTAAGATAATAAAATGATTTAACTAGCACTGAAATAGTTTTTCATGTTATTAGTTTAATAAAATAATTACTAAGTAATTATTAATTAAATAAGGTCTCTTCACTTACCAACAATAAGCGAAGAAACCAGTGCAATCTCTCTTTTGAATGCTTTAACTATGGAGCTAGAAAGTTCCCTCCTTCTAAAGTTGTTCCATAGCGAAGCTGCCAAGATCCCTCCTTTGCACACTTTGGTCGCAAAGCTGTAGAACTTTCCCTCCTTCACACATTTTGGTCACAAAATTGTAGAACTTTCCCTCCTTTCTAAAGTTGTGCCAAGGAGGAGCATTCTCGATCCCTTCCTCACAAACTTTGACAAAACTGCAAAGCATTTCCTTTTTTCATAAAATTTTATCAATGTAGAGCCTCATCGATCCCTCCTTTGCAAACCATATCTGACAAAGTTGCCACAATTTCTCTTACACAACCCGCAATAGTAAGAAACAAAAAATTTACAAAATAAAACACGTAGTCTTGAAGTCAAATTCCCAAAGAGCAATCTCCCTAAACTTTAAGAGAGAGCTTAATAACTTTCCTAGAGCGTATTTAGATCTTTCTTAGATTGCTAAGAGATGTTTTGAGATGCTTAGAGATGTGTTGAATGGTTAGCATAGGACCCCTATTTACAAGTTAAAAGAGGAGTAATTTAAGGCAGGCTTTCAATTTATACGGGTAGGTGCGCGCGAGCACATGACAATAGCGCATTGGAAGCATAAGCTGGCGATCCATGGCCTAAACTATTTCATATCAGGCCTACTCGAACGTGAGTTCAAGACCCAACAAGGTGTGTATAGGCAGGACATTGGGCGCCGGCCCAGCTTCGCACAGGTCGGCCCACACCAATGATGGTGTGCTTGGACACATGATCGATACGCATCTGAACAGTAAAGCCTAAGCACATTGAACTTGGGTGTGTGCATCTTGGCACATTGAGCTTAGATGTGTGCATCTGGACGCGTGCATCTAAATGCAAGCGTTTGGAAGCAAGTATGTTGTGCATTTGAGTGCAAGGATGCACTGCACCTAGGCATGAGCTTAAGTTAAGAAAAATGCAATATGTGCTTATCTAGCTCTCTAAGCTACATCAAATAGAAAAACAAATGTAAGAACTAAAGCAAAATGTATTCAATTTGTATCTATATTATAAACTTTCTTGAAACATTCAATTTAGTCTACAACAAAAACAAAATTATACTTTGAATTATCAAAACCAAATTAAAATATGAGTAAGGACTTAAATCTAGAGTCAATAGTATTCTCATCTTTTATGATTGCAATGCATAATTTTAATTTTGCTTAAAAACAGCTAAATAAATAAAATCACAATTTTTCTCCCTTTGTACTCATTAAAAGTATATAAAATAGAGAACAAAAAAAATTAAGGCAAAGAGAAGACTTTTCTCTTTCTTAATATAATGATAAAAGGCATGCTAAATTATTAGATAAATATATTACACGTTGAACTTAAATCCGTGTTTTAGTTTATTGGCTTAAACCTTCTATTTATATTTTTAAACTCAATGTGGATGGTTGCTTAAAAAGACTGCTAGTATGGTTGCAGGGGGAATCATAAAAAATTGTAAGAGTTTTGATATATAATCTATTTTGCAAAACATTTCAGCCATTTCCTTTAATATGACTGAAGCCAAAGTCCTTCGTATTGGTCTCATGATTTGCAATGAAATAGGTTTACAAAACCTGAGGATCGAAAGTTATGCTTTGAGTTTAATTAAAATTATTGCGGCGGGTTCTAATGGTGACTGGAATGTTTGTTACTATTTAGAAAAAATTCATGCTATGCTACACTCTTTTTATTATATTATAATCCACATCTGGAGAGAAGGTAATAAGGTGGCTAATTGGTTAGCTAATGACGGTCACAATTTCGCTTATTTGAAATTGTTCTATGACGGTGCCCCCTCACCTTTTAAAGCTATTGGTATGATCAATAAACTTCAATTGCCTAATATTAGAGTCTAGTCCTTGTTTTAGGCTAGAGAAGCAAGATTTAGTAATTGAGGTTACACTTTTTTTTTAGCTGATAGGCCTTTTGGTCAGTGGCTGAGATAAGATTGTATTTAATCTTAATTACTAAACCTTTTGCAACTCTTATCTTGCTGCTTTGGTTTGTTCAAGATGTGTTCAATGGCTTGTTTTTGGTCTTAGCTTTGGTTAAGCCTGGGCCTTTTCTCTCGTGGTTGCTTCCTAGGTTTTTGCTAGTCCCTCGAGTTCCTTTGATCTCCCTGTGTTCTGGCTAATAGGGTGTTGTGTTATTGTGACTGGTTCTTTCTTTTTACTTTTAGCTTTGCATGTATCTTTTTCTTTTATTGGATGATCTTTAAGAACAAACCCTGGATAATCTTTTTTTTGAGCTTTCTTGGTTTTCTTTTATCTTTTAGAGGTGATGCATTTTGTAAAAAGGTTTTTTTTTATTCAAACCTATAATCCTCATTTACATTGCCAGTTAGTTACCTAGTTAAAGCCTGTATATGGTATGTTCAAATTGAACGTGAACGGTTGTTTTAAAAAGAATGGCTCGGCTGTTGATGGTGGTTTAATTCAGGATCAAAATGGTATAGTTGTTCTTGCCTTTTCCCATAAATTTTTTACTTCCTCCTCGATCATTGCAGAAATTAAAGCTTTGCTTTTGGGTTTTAATAAATGTAATATTTTGGGTTTGAGGGATGTTTGGATCGAAGGAGATGCTCTTAGTTTGAATCATATGGTCAAACCAGTTCATGGGGTGATTGGAATTCTTGTTATTTCCTTCAACATCTTTATTTTAAGCTCATTTCCTCTATTTAAAATATTAGCCATATCTGGAGGTGAGGCAATGTTGTAGCAGAATGGATTGCCAATTATGGAGTAAATAATCATGAGCTTAAAAAAATTTTATGAACACGATCTCCCCACCTCTTTGAAAGCTATCTGTATGCTTGATCGACTGCAACTTCCCTATATCCGATAATGTGTATTTACATTTTACTCATTGCTTTTTCCCCTATCTCAGTCTATGGTTTTCCAGGGTTTACGATTTTGGTAATTGAGATTAGTAAAGTCCTTCATTTGTTGTTGGATTTTAGTTCTTAACTTGGACCAGTGGTCGCACAGGAGGAACTTTCACTACCCTTAGTTGTCACTCATAAACTTCTTTATTCTTTGGCTTATGACCTATATTAGTTGTGGTGGAAGGATATCGCTGAGTTCTGTCTGGCTGCAGCTGCTTGGAACTAGCAGTTTCCTGAACTTGGAGCTAGGTGGCGGATCTCTAAAGTGTCGGGTTCAACGTTGTAGCAGTTCAAGTGTTACTACTCAAAATTTGGTAGTCCAAATAGCTTAAAAACCCCATCATTAGACTCCAAATGTCATTTGGAGCAAATTCTAAAATTTTGAACCAATTCGGAGACCATTTGAATTAGTTGATTATTTAAATACATTTAATTAATTAAAAAATAAGAAAAAAATAGATTGACCTCCGATCGAAAATCAGATTTCATTTTTAAATTCCTCACTTTCAAATTAACTATGGTGAATTTTTTGAAATTTTTGGAGCTCATTTAAAAACTTAAGTTTAATTAATTAGAATGTTATAATTTATTAAATTCTTAATTTATTTAAATTAATTACTTATCCTTTTTTCGGCCGTTTACCTCCGTTTGATCGAGCGGTGGGTGATCCGCGTCGTTCGATCAAACCTGGCACCAGGATCGGACGACTGCGGGAGCCTTCCGCCGATCTAAGTGATCCGACTGTTGGATCAAGCCGTGATCCAACGGCCATAACACAACAGGGAACAATTCCATGCCGTGTTCCGCCACGCAAGCCACGACCACGGGTTGTGCCGCAAAGTCGTGCTACGGCCCGTCCTGGCCGCAGCAGACAGCTCTCCCTCAGCCTTCAAAATCCACACATTCTCTTCCTCTTCCTCTTCTTGTTCATGGGAGACCTTCAAAAAAGCGCAGTGGAACCTGCAGACGATGCATTTGCTCGGTGAAGTAAACCTCTAGCGGACCTTAGGTACTCTCCCTTAGATCTCTCTGTGTATCTCCTTCCACATTTGATTCGTTTATGCATTTTTAGACCCATACTATATCATTCCCCAAGCTCAATTAAGCTTGGGCAAACCTGGATTGTATGGGAAGGCTCGAGCCTATGCAGTGGTAAACAGTGTCCGAGCCCCCAAACGGTTCTCCCAACAATTTCGGCCAACCCAACCACCCATAATAGGCCCTTCAGTCAGCCTTGACCCAAGGAGTCTTTTGGTGAGTAGCTTAGCCAGTGAGGGCCGCTGTGGAGGAAGCAATCCACCTCCACAGTAAACCCTAGACTAGGAAATTAGGGTTAGATGGTGTCGACCACTCTGACACCGTGGCTTAGCGCTTTTGGACTTGGTGGATGCGTCGTGACCCTCAACACCATAGTCCAGGATTGGAGCTCGGCGGCGCCTGGACGACTTGAATTCAGCGCCGAAAGAAAACCCTAGCCGCGGCTTAGGACTGGGAGATGATGAACAGCATCTGGTTGGGCAGCCCACGACCCGCACAGTTCAACAGTGCCTGGCCCGTCGGGCCCCGCTGACCAAGCTGGGACCCCTCAACCTCTGTTTTCCCGAGAATATGCCAATTTTAAAAATTAGACATTATGGAAAATAATACAAATTAAATTATTGAAATATTTTGAGAAATATAAGTTCAAATATAGCAAAATTATGTATCCAAATGATCAGAAAAATGTGTAAAATAATAATATGAAATTTAATTTCAATTTTAATGATTAATTTTACTAATCACCTCCTAATTGTCATAAATTATTATAAAAGACCTAATTTAGCCATATGAAATCTAAATTGACCCTACTTACTGCCATTGTGCTCCTTATGTTATAGGGAAAATCTATAGCCACCGATTTCATCTCATTTGGACATCAAATGGCAACTATGAGTTTTTAGCACTTAATTAAATTATTATTTTATTCAAATAATTAGGATTTTCTCCATTTAGGCTTCCTAAACCCTAGGACAGCATAGATTAATCTAGATTATGACTTGACTGAACCTTAGAATATGATTTTGATAGGGAAACACTTAGATTAGCTTAGTATTGATTTAACCCTAGTAAACTTAAGGTTGAGCCTAAATTCTTGAGAAGGAGAAAATGATGGGAAAACCTATGACTTGATTTGGTCAACTAATTGAAATTGTAATAGTTTTAACCTTTAAGAAGGAGCAGAATTGCTAAGTGCCGCATACCCTAGCCTCATTAGTCCTATGCTAACTTATAGAAGCTTTAAGAGGATAGATCAATCCTAGTTCAACACCCTTCATTCCCCAAATTTAAGGATGATTTAATCCATTTTAGTATAACATAAGGAGAGCATTAGTGAGTGTTTTGAGACCATTAAAAGCCAATCCATTTAACTAACCTTAAAGTTCCCATTGAAAATAATAAGATTTAGGATAGTAATGTTAATGAAATCCCCACCTTCAAAACCCTTAGTAGCATGTTAGTAGGTAATAAGTAAATTTAGATGTAAGGTTTGAAAGATCTTAACCCTAGTAATCCTAATAGATTCAAATTATAGAAGAGCCTCTAATGAATCTTCCAGAATGAGAATCCTAGTATTAGATTAAAACTAGTAGTTTAGGAAAGAGAGCCTAGTAGTTTAGAGTCATTTGGTGCAAGATAGGTGTAATGAAGCTCTATTAATCTCTTTACTTAAAACTATATTTTCAAATCATTATTTTTCAATAATGATATATATTTATATTCAATTGACTAAAGATTGATAATGTCTAAATCAATTAAAGACTTAATTAGTCTCGATCATTAAGGTAGATAACATAACTAAACAACAATGGATATCACATAGTTTATAATAAATCTTGAAATCCTTGAATACTGTATCGCATTGAGACTACAACCTTGAACATTCATTAAGACATTGTGCATAAATAAAACTTTAAAATATTATACATAGAGGTTTCATGTGATAGATATTTGAGCCAGTGCAGGATTTGGAGTAATCTGGAGACCACACATATCCTAGAGGAAGTGCATGTGTGTTTTGGGAAACCCCGCTACTTTTGGTTAAGCAAACATGCTTAACTCCTCATTTGATCTATAATGTGCCTGCAGAACAAAACATAAATAAGATAAATAACTTAAAAATGAACATCTCACAATCTTATGATTGTGAATGACTTACCATAGTCTTATGACTATGTCTTACTCAATCCTTGAGACTAAACTTTACTTTACCTCCTCCTGTTTATGTATTGAACTTTATAATTTTACTTTCAGCTTATTTGCAATGTATGTTTACATAGTATTTACTTACATTTTTCTTACACTACTTTACTTTTGTTATTACTTAACATACATTCGTGTTCATGTTGGACATATGCATGCTTCCTTCATCTTTCATGTGCCGTTAGTATTTTAGATGTATAGTTATTTTCTTTCTTGTTCCTTTCTTACATGTCTTGTGCAAGCCAGAGCAACCCCTTGTGAGTACTCCTTTTCACTTTTTCGGTCTTTACATTTTTAGTACATATTTCCTTTCATTGTTTTGTTCACCGCTCTATTCATAATGTAAATGGCTAATGTGATATCCGTTAAACTTAAATATATAAAACTTAGCAAAATCCTAAAATGTACTTACTTAAACTTTTTAAGTCTAATCACTTATTTTTCTTTTATAGGTTGTATCCTATAGTATGTTAAACCAAATAGCTCCAGAGCTTGGAGAGGAGTTTGAACTTGAGGCAAATCCTAATCTCCAGAAGCAACTGTGAAGACTTAGCATTTTGTTGCTTTCTGTGAAGATGAGAGTATTATAGCATTTTAAAACAGTTTGTAATAATTATAACTCCATGTTTTTGTTTTTGTTTTTTGCAATCAATGTCTTTTCTTTCTTTTGCATTGAATGGTTTGGATGAGAGATATAATTGTATATATTTCACTTTTAGTTCTTATTTCCCTTATCTCAAAAGATTCTTGGCCATATAATGTTTAATAGTGAGTTAATTTCCTACTAATTCAGTATTAAGTACTACGGTAACCCCTAGTGTTGAGTTAGTTTGTACTAACTTAGCATTAGGGCGTTACAAACGAGACTGCAGAAACCTAACTACATGTTGATGATGATTTGGATTGATACTAGTTGCACTTATCATGCTAATGACTTGATGTTGGATGACATAATGAGTTTGAACTTTAATTCCTTTGTATTTTTTACTTTTGCTGGTTAACTCGCGCTCAATCATAAATACCAAGAGTAAATCAATGTACTTTAGACATATATTCACATGGCCATCAAAATAACCCTATGACATTCAAATTTATGCTTTGACTCCAATTAATTAGAGTACGACAAATAATAATATGTATAGCATATGTTCAACTTTTTAATGGCTTGAAATATTGAAAAAATAAGTATTGGCATGTTGAAAAAGTGCTAGAGGCATGTCATATGTTGCAATGCAAAGATAAGGCATTTTAAAGTGTCCTTCCATCTTTAGATTAGAATTTAATGTGTAAATTTTCTTTAATCAAAGCTAGTTTCAGTAATTAATAGTGTTTAGTATAGTTTGATAAGTAATGAACACTTCTTGATTTTGACTTATTTGCCTAATGGAAAGTCAACATCAGCTCAAAAATTTCTTCCCAAATTAAATTGGCATACATTAGGCACTCACAAAACCAAATTTTTTTACTCTGGCTACCACAACCTTGTCTATCAATTGAGGAAAAAGATGAGGCAAAGCACCACTCAGCTCTAATAGCACTTCTTGAGAACTAAAGTATCACTCTTTATTCAAGAGATGAAGATAAATGAGCTCAAGATCGAGGCTCCTAACAATTGGATGGTCACCAGTGGTGGAATCTCATTGAGTTGTGCGCAGGTCAAAGTGTTGCTAGCATATTATTTGGTCTTCTTTATTTATCATTTTGTGGTTAGCATGCATGAAAAAATTCAGCTTGGCCTTGAAGAAGAGCAATGTACGTGCATTAGAAAAGAGAAGACCGAAAGAAACCAAAATTTTACATCTTGGGCCATCGCACTCATCCCCAATAAGTTGTATTATAGTAGTACTAGAGGAAAAGATATTAGTATATATCATAATTTTCTTCATTTGGCAAATTCATGGAAATTTAACCAAAAACCTTTCAAGGTTAGAATTTCCCCACAATTACAAATTGAATTGAATAACCATCTCATAGAGAGAAAAAACACAAAAACTACAGAAATTCTAAAATGATTATAACACATTAATGTCTTTCTATAATTTTAACAAATCATCATCGAATGTTAGAATTTATAGTTTATGCAAAATATATTTAAAATAAAAAATATAGTAAGAGCGCACAGCTGAAGTGCCATATCATATTTTCAGTACAATTTCAGAAAAATAGATCAATAGCAATGTAGATGAAAGGAAATGAAGTGCCATAAAAGAGATAGCAAACTAATTTAATTTAGTTAGACAGCTTTAAAGGCCATATATGCGAGAATCAATTCAACATGATATTCAACTTGATAATCAACTCAACCAAAGTTAATAAATTTACTCCTAACACTTTGCAAGACTGAAGCAGAAAAGTGTTGGTTTCATTAGTAACAAGCATATCAAGATGAAAGTGGTAACAATTGCATCATAAAAAATCATGACAAATGAGCAACTATGATGATTTCATATTTCAGAAAAATACTCACATTCCAAGAAACTTAAACTTTTCAGCGTGTCTTTTCCCAAACCTATCAGCCACTTCACCTGTTAAGCTGAAATCTTGATCCTCCAAATGCTGATTTCCTGCATGACCAAATCAAAGCCCATTCAGGGTTCATATTTTAAGAATAATAAAAATAAATTCTTAAGCACCAGTACTGCACAACAACAACAACAAGATCATGAACGCAAAATTTCTGCTCATTGCGACAGTTTTTACTTAATTAAAAAAAGCTAAAACCTCCTAATGTCAGTTTCACATCAGAAATTTATGAAACCTAATTGAAAACCTGCCTAACATCAATCACACAGTCTCAAAAATTGTAAAATGCCCATACAGAGTCCCAAACATTATCGTAAAAGGCAGAAAAAATAATGCTTTTTATGTCAGTTCTGACCACAAAAAAAGCGTGGTGGATATTCATTGTAGTGATGCCATGAACTTACTCCCCGGTGAATTAGTATGATGCATGACGATGCTTCTTCTGACATCACCAGGAGTTTTGTAATCCGTATTATATTTTTGATCATCAAAAGTCATATTCCTAATGCAATCCATTTTCTCCACAGCAATCTTTCTTCGTTTATGGGTCCTCGAAGAAGTATTCGATGAACTAGATGCCAAGCTTCTTCTTGATCTCGCAGTTGTGTCCTCTTCCCCGTCCTCCTCATTTTCCAAATTCATACCTTCTGAAGCATTGTCCGAGTCATCCTTCAAAGAGCGCTGGTTCCACTCTTCATCATCCGTAGAAGCTTCTTTGCAACATCTATCTTCAGATTCAAGACTACCAGAATCTATTGTCATCCTTCTCAGTCTGCGCAGATTCCTTGGCCGTTCAGGCTCCAACCATTCGATATTTTCCTTCTCGAGATCGAGACACTCTTCCTCCGCGTCATCATACTGGATCACATGCTTTTCCGAGGCTTTATCGAATGAAAGTATATGTCCTTCATACCAAGCGTTATCAAGAGGCCAGAAAATCCTAATCCTCTTACCAACCACCTCCGATGAGTACGTTGCCTTCTTGCCTACGGATGAAGGGGTGTCGGGATTGGAGACTGAGGGTGGTGCAATGACAAGAGGGGACTTCTTCTTGTTCGCGCCGCCTAGTAAAGAAGGCGGATTAGAGGATGTGCAGGGGATAGGATTAGGGTTAGGGTTATGAGAGGGACTCTTTCCAGGAGAGAAGAACGTGGTGATTTGGCATTGCTTGCGAACGAGGGGAGAGCGTCCGTTGGTATGGCGACGGGAAGGAAGCATTGCAATGGTGGCTTGCTGGTTCGATTAGGAAGTGGAAGCTAAAAGGGGGAAGAGAGTGCAGTTGGAAGAAGACGATGAGGTGCTCACTTGTACATTTAAGGCTCGGTTAACTGGCGGGAATTGCTGCGAATGGTGTCTACGTGGCTGACGATCTCTCCGTGGAGCAATGTCATTTGAAACTATTGTTCCACATTAGCTTAATTTAATCACTTCAAAAAATAAAATCGTATGATAAATATTAATCTAATAAATACTATAATTTTATGTTATATTACAAGTGAATTGAAAATATTAGTTTTTTTATTAACAATGTTAACCATAAGTCCTTAGCAATAATACCAAAATATTAATTTTCTAATTTACATATTCTATTTTTTGTTCAACTTTATAAATTATTATTTGATCTATATTATAGTTTAATAGTGCTTTACAAAGTTTGAAGTTGATGACCTAGTTACTCTCTTGAAGAACATGTTCAAGTGATGAATTCAATAAAGCATCTTGTAAATAAGAATTTATAAATTTTATTTTTCACCTTGTTCAAGCACTTGATTTGTTACCAACTACATATTGATTAAGACTTTAAGATAGTAAGATTAATACTAATAGCAATTTTTTAGTGATTTAAGAGTATTAATGTCGACTTGATTATTTGTGCATAAATTACATCTTCAAATCTTGTTACAAATAGTATGAACCTTACACAATATTTTCCTAATATTTCATTAACAAATGTTATCCATGATTTTATTGAAAGAAGAACAATCATCTACAATTGAGTTTTTAGTCTCTCTAAATAAGAATTGGCAACAATATTGGTTGAAAAATGAGCTTTTACTATTCTCAATAAAAATTCAAAGTAAGAAATCGAGAGTTCAACGCTCCCTAGCAAGAAAATTTTCTTGTAGGAGTTATAATTTAGTTTGTTAAGACATTATCTTTATAAAAGTAGAAGGGTTATCGTAAGTTACTTGACATTTTAAGAAGAACAAACTTAGCTATTTTAACATGAGTATTTTAGTTCTATAAAATAATATGGCTACAATAATAATAGTGTTATTGTTTAGTCTTTTTTTGTGGAATTGAGTTTAATTCATCTTGCTGGCTTATATAAAGTAAAGTTTATTTTCAACAAGTCAAAGAGAAGCTGTGAAAACTAAAAAAACTCAGGATTGTTTTAGTTACTTAGAGGCTTTAATGTATTCCTTAATTCAAGTATATATATATATATATATATATATATATATATATATATATATATATATTTCATATTTAGAGATATAATAATGCACATTTAATCTCAAAATAGGGTTGAAAGCTTTTAAAATAAAGGTGAATTTGCATTGATTTGTAAGTTTCCCTATGAAGTTTCCCATCTCTTTGACATTATAAGAAGATTTTCCATTAGATATACATCAATCTTAGGATTAAGAATTAGCAACGATAATTTTAGCTCTAAGAATTTAGAGATACTATTTTAGTTGGAACTAGGTATGAAATATACATTCACCATCAAATTTTAAAATACACATTTAATTAGAAAGAACTAAATTTGCATTAGTGATGTTGGTTAGAGCTTACATACATTAATATTCAATATCACCCTAATAAAGCTAATATGATAGTTGTTGTGTTGAATATGATATCTTCAAGCAGTTTATATTAATTGACTTCAGTAGATGAACTCATTTAAGAGGTATAGAAATTAAAGATAAAACTAATTATTGAAAGTGCTATTGATGATATATTAAGTCAGCTATCATTCGAGAGTTTTTTGGAAGAGCAAATGAAGTTAGCTTAGAAGAAGGATAAAGAATAAAAGTCTTTCATAGTTGTTATCAAAGGAGTGGCCATATCATATTTGCTAGATAGTAAATGTAATATCATATTTTAAGGTAATGTATTGTGGGTGCCAGAGAGTATGTACCATTTGCACGTCGTTTTAGCAGAAGCTCATAGTGCAGGTTATTATATTCACTTAGGCGATACTAAGCGGTTCTAGGATTTGAGAAGATTTTGTTGGTGGCCAAGACTACAAAGAGACGTGGGTAAGCTAGTAAGCAAATGCAAATCTTATTGATTAGCCAGACAAAACACTAAAATTCTACTGGATTACTTTAATCATTTTCGATACCATAATAGAAATGGGAAAATATATCTACATAATTGTTAATATGATTTCCATGAACCAAGATCGGGAATGATTCTATTTGGATAATAGTGGATCATCATACTAAGTCAAGCCTTTTTATTACTATTTGACAAATATATATATAGTTGAGAAGTTAGCAAAAAATATTTGAATGAAATAATCAGATTATGTGGAATATTTAAGACAATAATGTCAAACAAAGACAGTTAGTTTACTGATAAGTTTTAGTGCACTATTCAAGTAAATTTGACATCTAAATTATGTATAAGCATTTCCTTTCATTCCCAAATTGAGTAAACCAAAGGAGCAAACTAAATTATTTAATATTTTCTTTATTTTGGTATTTAGATTTTGTAGGTAATTGGATACTCATTTTCCATTAATCTAATTCACTTATAATAATAAGTACCGATCTAGTATCGGCATGGAACCATATGAAGCCTTATTTAAGAGAAGATGCACAACACCTATTGTAAGGATAGAAGTTTGTGATAGCCAATTATTTAAGTCAGATATGATGGAAGCAGTTACAATAAAAATTAAACTAATTCAAGCCATATTTATGGTAGCATAGGATAGACAAAAAAAGTGTTATGCTTATAAAAATTAGTTTATGTTAAGGTTAATCCACTATAATGTATCAATAAATTTAGAATATTAGGAAAATTCATTCTTCGATTTATTAGCCTGCTTGAAATACTAGATAAAACAAGCTTAAATTTCCTAAACATTTAAGCACAATTCACATGGTGTCCCATATTTGGTCACCCCATAGATTCTATCACATCAGATATTGCAAATGCTAATAGAAGATATAGTTCTTTGTTTGAATCAAATATATGATGAAGTACCTAAGAAAATATTAGCTTTTAATATTAAGAAGTAGAGAGGAATAAGATGATTATTATGGTTTGGGTCTAGTGAAGGAATGACAAAATAAAAAAATATACATGAAAAATAAAATCTAATATTTGGCACATGTCCTCATTTATTTTCACAAAACTAGTAATAATGTGTATTTTAATTTTGTTTATCCATTTTTTTATGGTTAGCTTATTTTAAAGACCCATTTGCATTATTTCTTCCTATATAGAGTTGAATGTCATAAATTCCATTTATGATATACAAATTGTAAGATCTTATAAGTCTTATTTAAAAAATAGTTATAGTAATTATTAATAATGATATTATTATTTGTAATAATACTGTTATAATTAATATTAATATTCTATTCTTCAAAAAAAAAAAATTTAATGTTATTATTTTTTAACACGAGTTTAGCATGCCTTAGGCAAGTATAAATATGTGAGAGCTTAGATGTGCAGAATGCAAATCCAAGAATATGACAAGTCCAGACACGTAGAAATGAATATATGTGTGATGTGCCCATATACGATTTGTAGTATCCCAGGTTATCAAGCATTTAAATTATATGATATCATTGATACCAACTATAATGCCCCATCATGTCACTGCTGGATTATAATGAATTTCAATCCGTTTACAATAGGAAGGTTATTAAGTACATTTATATATGATGATTAAATTACATGCTTTTTGTTTCGCTTTGAAACTCACAAATTTCATTGGTTTAATTTTCTGCTATAAGCCATGCAAATTTCATGATTTAAATATATTACCACTCTTTAAGAGATTATAAAAATAGATAATATATATTGATTGAATAAAATGTGCTTTTATTGAAGTTATTTATAATCTGTATATAATGTAATTTTATATTTAGAATGGAGCTAATTCATTATCATTATGCTTTGAAAAATATAATTATACTATGACTATGTCTAAAAGTGAGCTATCATAGGTGAAATAATATATGTTACGTTTGAACCCAAAATTATGATAATTAAGCAAATGTGCTTGATTTCTTAAGATTTGAGATTTGCCCACTCAAACTATATTAATATTAATATTTATTCATTTTCAAAATAGATAAGCTCACTTTTTGATGAAGTATTTATTTATGACATGCTACTTTTATTATTATATCAATTATTATTCTGTGTTGATTTACAAAGCCACGATAATTCTCAAAAGAGAAAATATTATTTTTCAGTTCCTATTATTTTGTTTCCATACATTTTATAGATTTAACTGCATACTTTTTGCTTATATATATAATGTAATTAATGAAATCCAATGTACTTAGAGTTTCTCTAATGGGTGTTTAATTAGGGCATTTTATTGTATATATTATTAAAAAAACTGGAATAACACTAAATAATCAATCGTCGCACTTTTACTTTTTAATTTTCTTCTTGTATTTTAAATAAAAATAAAAGTCTACTATTGTAATTGCTACTATATTGGCATTAAAAAAATATTTTTCTTGCCTTCAAATTAATTGAACAATTATTTGTAATGCTTATGTTATTATTCTAAATTTCGACTACAATTCTTAGCAAATCAGATAACACAATCCCAATCATCGCCTACTAGAAACCAGGATTGGGGGATGTCATACTGTCTTCTGTATCTCCACCTGTAACAATTCTAAGTTGTTACATTGCTAATATATAGTCTAAGTAATCCTTAACTTTAATCACATTCCTTTTAGGATATCAAACTAAGCCTATCCTAAAAATTTGAAGTCAATTGGATTCCCTTAAGTCCATAATTATATTTTGATCAGTCTAGATGCCCCAGCTTAAACCTAAAATATTTTGATCTCAGAATTAAATTATGATTGCATTTTTGAATTTCTCACCCCCAAATTAGCTAGGGGTGAAAATTTAGTGCAATTTTGTAGCGCCCCGTCCCGTCGCCGTGCGCAAAATACGAGTATAATTCATAGATTGGCGGCGGAACGGTGCGCTACTCGGGAACGGTGGGCCATACAAGTAAAACTCATCGTCCCGAATAGGCTAAAGAGATGAAGCCATACTGAAGGCCGCTGACTCGAACCCTACGAGTAGGTTCGAGAGCCAATATCCAAGATAAGAATGAAATACTTATTTTGGGTATTAGACTAGTACGTACATGAGGTGCAAGGGAGTGGAGGAACCCATGTACGTTATAAAATATATCAGTGTCTCAAATACGTCGATCACATCACAATACTATGCATAGTAGTATAACAGAGTGCGGAAGCTAAAAGCAAAATATCCAGAAATACATTCATCTCAAGTAGTAGTAAATATCCATCTCAGAAAAGAAAAGTAAAAGTACATCCAGAGTTTTATTATAAACCATAATAATACAAAAATATAAAGAGTCTGGCTAGAATACTGGAAAGAACTAGAAAGTAAAAGCAGGTTCTCAATCCCCTACAGTTCCAAGTGCTCCTCCTGAGTCCCTGGGGCGTCCTCCTGACCTGCCTCCAACAGCTGCTCATGATCTAGCAAATTGCCGGATCCCAAAAGTACCCCGTGTTAGACAAGAAGTCTAACACATCGAAGCTAGCTATACAAGCTAAACTAAACATAATGAATATGCAAGAACGTAAAGTAAAAGTGCAGGAAAAACTGTAAACACATCAAATAACTGAGCTGTAAGAACTAAACAAAGTAAAACTGCATCAAAGATAAATACTGAAAGAAAATGAAAATGACAGATGCTCGTAAACCAAGGTGAAAGGAAAGTCAAATGCTGAGAAGGATGCTATATGCTGCACTATATGCCACTGAAATAATGCTCACAAATATGCCATACCACGGTATATTACAGAACTATCACTGAAGGTTTATGAGTCGTACGGTCCAATATAAGCACAACAGTTAGGAAGTCAGTATGGTGACGCAGATGCACCCTGAAATTCCCCAGTCTGTGTATATATAACATTCTGTATCTCATACTGTACCACTGATAACCATGTGTCACAACAGAAGGAATGAGTTCGACTCATGTTTATGCTTATGCTTATGCCATTATATGATATGAATGTAAAATCCCGAAATCCATGAAGAATATAATAAGAAACATAAATGAATCCTAAGTCTCCACTGTGCAGAATCCTGCTAAAAGGATTCTGACTCCAAATCTTTAGATGGATATTTAGTTAAAGTTGCTTATTTACTTAAAGATCACTAGGCAGGGTGATTGTATACACATATTAAATATGCTGCAAAGATAGGACACAACATTTAGTTTGATTATGCCACCCTAATAAAGTGATCTTCATTAGGAGGCACCATCCGATGATGATTTTGTATCTCAAACTAAGCATTTAGTCACTAAACTCACAATCATACTTAGTATCTTAAGGAAGGTGATTCCCCTTTTCTTAGTTTTATTTAAACCATACCTATTGAAGCGATCTTTGCTAGGAGGCATTGCCGATGGCAACTGTCCTTCAATAAAACTAAGGAATGGGCACCCGTTTAATACACTCTTAGGATCGATTGATTTACTCTAAGCGAGGTTATATCCGCCTAAGCCCGCAGGATAGCAACAAAGATAAATCTTACTTAGAGTGACTCAACCAATCCATAATATTACTGGGGACCAGTAATATGGGTATACTATACTACACTACCCAATAATCATGGTTCAATCAAATCTATTTAATAGAGCAAGGATTTATCAAGACTACAAATCTTAAACTAATAGGTAAGTCTTATACAAGGTTTCATTAATCAGATGTGATCAAGGATCACTTAATATGGACTCTACTACAAGGAGATGTATCTCTTCTAATGTCTTAAGGGGCTACTACCACAAGGAGAATAGATCAATTTTTAAGGTGATGGGATCTTCTATACTTCTACCACAAGGATTCACACAAGGCCTCCTACCTCATGATATATGAATTTAGGTCTCTTAAATAATTCAAGACGATCTTATGGAGAGAATATCAAGGTCTCTCCTTTAGATACTGATATTAAACTATTAGGTTCTGGTTCATAATTAGACTTAGAATGACTAGATCAGATGATGGAATCATCTGGTCATACTTAGACTAAGATTATGGGGTGTAAATCAAACATATTGTTAAGAATTTGATCACTTGTTAAATCAACATAGTATTAATGATCTTGTTATGCAGGTTTATTACTTAAGAGAAAATCAGAGATCTTAAGGTTTGATTCTGATTGTGAAGTCACAAGGGTTATTATTAACCTTACATTGTCTAATTCAAATGTTTAAAGTCAATAGTAAATCAAATGCATTATTGGAAATGTTCAATTCAAAGTCTTGAAATCAATATAATTAAGTTAGGATTTTTATAGTTTTAGATTTTCCTTAAGTAGATTAGGGTTTGACTCCTTCTTAAATCTCAAGTCAAATCAACTGTGTATTTAAAGATTAATGTCAAATTAGTAGATTAATTATACATTATTGGTGGCAATCCTAGATCTAGATCAAGTCTTAAAAGCTTGATCCAAATCTTAAGATTTCTTAAGTTAATTAAGATATTTAAGATTCTATAGTTTTAGATTTATTTAAGTATACTTAATAAGTTTATAAAAGGTGATTTAATTTCATTTAGTTTGCTGTTATAAGCCAAAATAATGATTAAAGTATAATAAACAGTGGTTACTTAGTGCTAACCAAACCCTAATTCCAAGCAACAAGGATTAGCACATAAGTAAAAATCCAACCATTCAAATTACATGAAATTTGGCATGCAAGTCCTAATTAATCATATAAGTAATCAGAGACTGAGTTTGCTAAGATCTAATTTATATAAATCCTAAAATTCACTAATTATGATTTGACAAGATTATGGCATAACTATAATTACAGAACTCAGAAAAATGTTATACTTGGCACATGCAATCTAATTAATATCAGTGAACTAATGGCACCCTAAACATACAATTTGGACAAGTAAATTTGCTAATATACCCTAATTAAGAATCACTATAATTAGGCAATAATTAAAGATCTAACCATCAGATGTATGATTTTATTTTATATTTAAGTTCCTGAGATTTTTTTGAATATTTTCACATATAATATCATAAAATTTTGACCAGTGGATGAAAAGTTATTTGAATAATACATTCTGTATTTTTATTTAATCAAAATCCAATGATTTGATTAATCGATTTAATTAAACGGCTCGGCCCGAAATCAAAAACGCGCGGGTCGACCGGGGCCCGGGAGACCCGACACTGTCGCACCGCGCGGGCCGTGGGTCGACCCGGCCCGCACAGTGCTGTCGTCCCCATCCCTTCGTCTCGACGGGTATACCGAATTAAGGAACCCTAATTTCCGAAATTCCTGCGCGCCAGGCCATGGCTCAGCCAACACTCGATTGCTACTCCATCACCATGACCAGACGCGTCTATTGGGACCCGAAGCCCCTTGTAAGGTGGTCTGGATCAACCAAACCTTACTCACCCGAGGATTCCATCAATTGAGTTACTGTGGGGAGACAATTCTCCCCACAGAGGCCATGCCAGATCCCGGGCCCGATCCCTACACCATCAGGGAGGCAAGGCGGATCGAAGCCCTCTGGTCCGAGGGTCTGGGGTGGCCTAGATCGCTGGGTCCTTACTCGACCGAGGCGGTCCAGAAGAAACTGAACCCGATCGATCGATTCGATCGATCGGGGCTAACCTAGACCCTAATTACGATACGGCTGAGTTCAAAACTACAATATGAACAGAAATGCATCAAATGGAATAAGATTCGAGCCTTATTGACTCGATTCCTGCAACTGGGATACCTAGTTTTGATCGGGTGTTTGCAGACGGTGAAGTGATCTCCTCCAGCCTTACTGAGCTACCTTAGATCTCTCTGAGAGTTCCTGAACTCCAGGAGACTCTCCTATCAGTGGTACGCGAGCTCGGGAGCGCCTGGGTGAAGCTTCGGCAATCGGCAATGGCGGAGAAGGAAGCTCGACTCCAATTGATCAGCAAGGATCAAATGGAGGGGAGCTGAGGCTATTTATAGCCTCAGGGAGGTGCCATGAACCTTCCAGAGCCTTTAATTGGGCTGAGGATGGTCGGAGGGCTCGGGCCATGGCCGAGTCTTCGAATTTCCAATTCGAGCTCGGCCGGGCCACAAGGCCCGATCGGGGTCCCATAGCCATTAGAGGAAGCTTGGCAATGGTCTGCTGAGCTGGAGAGGGGGGTGGACGACCGGATGGCCAGCTGGCAGTACGGGAAAATTCCTGTCGGGTGAGGGAATCTGGCAGAGATGATGATCTACGTGCCAGACCCCGCGGATGCTGTCTGATCGGTTGATCAAAAGGCGCTACGGCTGGGATCGCTCGGATCCTAACGGCCGATCGCGGGAGCGATCCTGGCCGTAGGATCCACGGGATAGATCCAACGACGGATCGGCTGTTCCGCGGGATCGCATCCTGGCCGTAGATCAAAAAGGCGGAACGACTGGATTCACGGGATGCCGTTGTCGCGTGACCCAGGCTCCGCAGCGGATCGCCCGCGGTCCGCACAGCGGATCCCGGCCGTTTATTTAGGTATTATGGTATATTTGCAAAATCAATTTGTTTGGAACCCTTTTATGCAATTGAACCATTTTAATTTAATTTGAATTATTGCCCAAATGAATTCCAAATTGCACCAAATTTTCACCCTTAACTAATTTGGGGATGATGAATTCAAAAATGCAATCAGATTTTAATTATGAGATCAAAATATTTTGGGTCTAGACTAGGGCATCTCGACTGATCAAATTGCAATTTTTGACTTAGAGAAGTCCAATGGACTTTAAATTTTCCAGATAGGCTTAAATTGATGTTCTAAAGGCAAAGATGCTAAAAATTGAACCAATCAACATTTATTTTGCATGATAACAACCTAGGGTTGATTTAACTGCATCTTCAGAGATGTCGTTAAACCTGAAGGTGTCACATATTTCAAGGAACATTGAAATATGTGAGTTTGGATCTTCAGTAGCCAATTCCTCAAACTGATTATTTTGAATCATGCTCAGTATTGAAGGTTTGATTTCAAAATTATGGGCTTCAATGTTTGGCCTTACAATTGCATGGGAGATTCCCCTAACAGTGGGTAGTGCATAGTCTCTTAGTGCTCTTCCCCTAGTCTCTCCTAGTGGCTCCCCTTCATTTTCATTATAGTTTCCCATAATGGTATATTCCATAATGGTTTGTTGATTTGTAAGGTTTTGTTCTCTCTTAGCCTGTAAGTAAGTTCTCTCAATTTCAGGATCACAAAGATATTCAGTACAAACTCTTTTATCCATGTAACTTACAATGAGGCTAATAAGAATAATTTTGGATATATTTTACTTTTTTTTTTCTGAGACGAATGTTTACTATTGCTCTGTGATGAATATATTTTGGATATTTTTCATTGGCTTCTGCACTCTGTTATACTATTATACTTAGTATTGTGATGTGATCAACATACTGAAAATGCTGATATGTTGATAATGTATATTGGATTCATATTTACTTTTCTAAATCCAATGTACATATTAGTCTAATACTTAAGACAAGTAATTTACTCTTATTATAAGTATTGACTCTCGATCCTACTCTCAGGTTCGAGTCAGCAGCCTTCAGTGTGGCTCTGTCTTTTAGCATATTCGGGAAGATGGGTTTTGTAAGCCCGTCCTCCCGAGTAGCGCACCGCTCTACCGCTGATTATAATTATACTTATCTTTTGCACGCTGCAACGGGGCGGGGCGCTATACCACCATCATGGGTTCCTCTAAGCAAACTGAATTTGACTTTGTCGGTTTCACAATGTCAGGCCATCAACCAAAAAAAGAGGGAAAATTTTACTTATACGATGAGATTAAGTACATTTTTGGCTTACTAAAATACATTAATTACATTAAAAGGATATTTAACAGAAAACTAAAAGTAAAAGCAAAAATGAAACAAAAAAATGCATTTGCCCCAAAATATGTAACAAGTAATATGCCCAACACACCGTAAAAAGAATATGTGCACAATGCACCGATAAATAGATACTTAAGTTGTGCCTAACGCACTGCTAATAAATCCTTAGATTGTGCCCAACACACTGCTAATAAAACCTTAATTTATTCCAACACACCACTAATAATATCTTTAGTTTTGTGCTCATTGCACCGCTAAACATCATGACACAATGTGCCTGCACTGATGCAAATAAAGAGTTGTGCTCAATGCACCGAAGCCAATTAATATGCTATACATGATTGGAATACTACAAATGCATAAAATATGCTAGAAAATATTGTTGATCAATAAACTTTTGGAAACATTGAATTAAACACATTGTGCAGAAAATAGTGAAGGAAATAAATACGTATGTAAATGTACTGAACTAAAAGCATAGTAAAATAAAAAGCATTAAAAACCACAAAATTGATATCACTTTGTTATCTATTTACCTGATATTATCTATTTGTAAAGATACTAGGACATAATTAAGTCTTTGCCTAAAATAATAAAGCTAAATGAACAGATTAGTTAATAACATCATGCATTATTCTAATATTTAAGGATCTAAGATCCCAATCCTAATCTCAACCTTTTTACTAGATTGAAGAATTACTAAGTTAGAATAAGCCATCAGATTCAACAATACTATTAAGGTTTACTAAAGTTAGCATTTGAATCTTCTCCATCTAGGTTAAATGATTAAAGGTGCTATTTAAAGATAATACTTAAGAGTTAATAGCTTAAGTGATCTAAATCACTGTAACAACCCTAGTATTATTATCCTACATTTAGATGCCTAACCAACTCCATTCTCTTCTAATACTCTTATAATAGTGTTAAGAGTATCCACCTCAAGTTTCATACAATTTGGAGATCATTTGAGATTTTCCAATATTCCTAATTTTCCTTATAATTTTGAGGATGTCTATTTTATTTTGACCTCATAATCAAAATCAAAGTCCGCCATTAGACTCATCACCCCTAAATTAGTTAGGAGTGGTATTTTGGGAGTATTTGGATGTAACAACCCAGATTGTTACTTAGGTCAATTAGGACTATACTAAGTTCTGATCGTGTTTCTAGTGCATTAATTAAGTCATTAGGAGTTCACCACAAGTACCTAGTCCAAATCAGGAGTCAAATAGATCAAACCCTGATTTTGATAATTTCAGGAACCCTGGAATTTGGCATATATAATTTAGCCTCAAATCAAAAAATTCGACTTCGCCATTGCGCTCATCACCGACAAATTAGTTAGGGGTGATATTTTGGAAGCAACTAGAAGTTGTTGGATTTTCGACAAATATTTTAATATATTTTAAATACTCTAGAAAATGAGAAAATTAAATACTTGTCAAAATCAAAATCTGTCATCACTGTTGTGTTCCTCACCTCTCAATTAGCTAGGGGTGATTTATTGAAAATATTCGGAATATGTTTAATAACTTAATTTTAATTAATAAAATCAATTAGAAAATATTTAAATAATAATTAAATTATTATTTTGGCGTCATTATCTATTTCTCCACACCGTTCGAATCTCCTCACGTTGTCGCCATCTTACGTCAATCCGGACAGAGAATCATCACCGTCTGATCATCCGAATAAACGGCAGGAGAACCGTCTTCTCCGCGAGGTCTCCGCATGTCGAGAGCGGAGACGCGCATCGCCCTAACTGCTCGCCACTTGTTGAGCACCACTGAAGGACCATCTCATGTACCATTTAAGTTCCTAGATCGTTATATTGCATGACTTTTCGTAGAAGCCAACCTCTTGGAAGCTAATCGAGCCTCGAACGATTTCGCACCTTTGAATTGTTCAATTTAGGTATGCTTCATCCCCGTGCTTCTTCCATTTAAATTGCAATGTTCCTTTTTGAAAATCTATTTCGTGTATTTGATTGATCATCCATCAAGTTAAATCAGCCTAATCTAACCCAATCGTAACACATTCGACTGCATCACTATAGTCCTATACAGTTCTTCATCCTGGTCCCGTATAATATTAATTAGGGGTAGGATTTTCTCCTCCTCTCTTACACTCTAGCTCATGAACCAACTGTGAATGGATAGATCTTGATTTTCTCTTTCGATTGTAGTGTGGGTTTTCTGTCACCGACATTGAAAAGCCGCCGAGTTTTGATGCCCTAGCCACGGTGAGTTAGGTTTGCAGGGTCAAGAAGGACGAGTCAAACTTTCAGGCTGGGTCAGGTCAGCCCGACCCGCGTAGCTCACGTGATGCATCTGCATCACTTCGGCGCAGGTGAGGTTCATGCCGAATTCCTTTGCGTTCCCCCGCATGCCGTGTGGATGATAGGTCCCGCGAGTTCGCATCTACATTTCAGTCGTCAATTGATGCGGGTCCCACCCGCTTCAATCGTCACTTCTGTGGGGCCCGCAGCTTTAGTCTGTCCCCATATGTGAATCCCGCAGCAAATCTTATGTTAAATGGATTTAAGTTAAATTAAAATAGTAAGAATTTAAATGTAATTCAATTTAATTATTTATTTTACAAATGTTTAATCATTAATATCTTTAAATTCACTTATCCAAACATATCAATATTATATACTATTCTGATCAGCAAAAATAAAGGATCACAATAATATTGTCAAATATTTAGTAGGATAATTAATTCACCTAATGACATTTTAGGATGTTGATTAATTACCAAATTGCCACAAATCTTCAGTTAGCCATAACCTTACACACACTCACCCAAGCATACCTAATATGGATCTTAAAGTAGTCAGGAGAATCTCTAGATTTTTTTGTTGGTGTCAATTTCTCTGTTTATGTTGTATTTTGCCTAAATCACTTTTAGGACCCTACCCTAATTACATTATTAAACCCTATAACTTCAATTGACCATAACTTTGTCAATTGAGCTCCAAATTAGATCTTTCAATATGTTGTTCAGATCAAGAAGACCTAATAAATAGTAAAATATAAAAATAATTAGGATTGGGTGATTAGATCTCTTAATTATCCCTAATCACCTTAAATCTTGATTAGTAAAAATTAGCATAATTAATGATTCAATTTGAGTGATTTAAATTTTTGATAGTTTATAAAGTATATTAGAACCTAGTGGTGTGGTTGGTTTTATGATCTTATCATAATTTGACCAAATGAGGTCCAAATTGGGTCTACACCCAATTAAAGTAATCAGTATACTATAGAGAAGCTATAGCCACTTAGTTTACTGATTTGAACTTCAAATGGAAAAGTTAGATTTTTGATCTTCTTAAGAAGCCCTAATTTACAAAATAGAACCTTAAAACTGATTTGATCATAACTCAATCATTAGACCTCAGAATTTAGTGTTCTTAGACTCTATGGAATTCTTGAACAACAAACTTTAATAAACTGACTAAAATTTTATGTTTCATTAGGACAAATTACTATTTTACCCTTATGAGTCAGTTTTCTTAAATTGAGCTCATAAGGCTTATTATTTATCCAAATTTGGTGTACTTACTATTTATCTTCATATTAGACAAGAAGTAATTATTTGCCATTAAAAATTTTCAATTTAGAGCTCTAAATTAAAAATTAGCTTTTTAGACCCTTAATTATTCTTAAACCCTAGATTCATATTCTATTCTCTATAATTAGTAATTAAAATGATTTAGAATCAAATTCTCTTAATTTAAGCTATTAATTAGATTTTTAGGATAAATCTTAAGTCATTCTTAAGTAGTTAATTTAAGTGATATAATGTGAGATTCCTCTCACATTATATCTCCTCTAAGTCCTTAATTCAGTATTTAAGCTTTCATTTCAAGAAAAGTTATGGTTAGTGATTGAGTGTTAATCTTATTTCTTTAAGATCTTCTTCTTTAGGAATTAGGAATAAAATTAAGTTAGATTTCATTTATTGAGTAAATTGGGTTATTCAATGGGTGAAATCTTAGTTTTTTTAGTTTATAGATTCTTATAGTTTATTTATGATTATTTGATCTTTCAATCTTAAATTTAAGAATAGAGATCCATCCTATTAAGTATGATTTTACTTAATAAGATGTCTTAATCTTTAATGTGTGAGATTGGGTTTTAAGCTGTAGTCCCTTAGGATCACCTTTGGATTAAGTGATTAAACCCCAATATTTGGAGTTTAATTCTTAATCCTTCTATCTTGATTTATCTTAATAAAGATGGGCTTGAGCTATTTAAATCATTAAAATAGGACAATTAATTAATTATTTAATTTATATATAGTCGACATTGATTAAAACATAATTAGGACCTAACTAGTTCTAATTATTTTTCAATTTTTAAGGTTGTGAATCTGAGTTACACTCGATAGTAGAAATTGGAGATCCTGAACTTGTATAACTTAGAGTAGATAGAATAAATAAATTAGACAATAAAGGATATCACCTATGTTTTAGTAGAGTCTCTTGCTCACTTTGAATATTAATGCTTTGCTTACCTTGTAATTAGCTATATACCTTGGACATATATTAATATTTGATGAGTATCTCATGTTAACTTTGAATTTGCATAAACAACATTTATATTTTTATCAGTGCTTTTGGTTTTACTGAATTTAGTTCAGTAGAGTGTGATCTAATTAGTTCACCTCTCGGTTCCTTCTGTTCTGATCCATTTTGTGGCTGTTGGTCCAGTTCTGACATGGTAGTACTAGTTTTAAGTACACTTTTACTCAGTGATTCTGCCTCTTGGTTCTTTCTGATCTGATCTATTATCTATTCCATGCTTGGCATGATCCAGGATGGTGCATAATAGACTTCTTTCATGGCTGTTGGCCCAGTTCTGATATGACAATAAGTGAGTTCATATATTTTCAGTTCAGATGGCATTTTTGGCCAGTGTAGTTTTTCAATTTATATTTACTATTTTCAATTTGCTTTTACTATATTTCAGCACTTGCATACGTACTGTTTACTTAGTTGTTAGCTTACGTATATTCTAAAATGCTAGTCTTGCTTGTTTGATTATATATATATATATATATATATATATATATATATTTATATATATATATATATAGGATGATTAGTTTTACTTTCAGTTATTTAAATATTTCACATGTTCTTTTACTTAATGTTAATTAGCATAAGCTTACATTGATCATAAGCATATTTACGATGAGTTTTCATTTTAGTTATTAGTATTTACATTTCTTTTATTACCTAACCTTGTTGCAGCACTAGATTTGGAGGTATGTGCTTAGTTCATCTCTTGATAAGTTATAAACTTATTATTGATAACTTCCTTTTCATATCATATGCTTTTATGCACCTATATTGCTGCTTAGTTGTTAATTCATAGTGATATCTAAAGAACTTAATAAATTTATCAGCCTAAAATGTACTTAAACATTTTGTCTAATAAGAATTTTCTTTTATTAGCTAGGGTCCTATCATTATAAAATTTATAATGATAGATTCTGAGCTATTTAGGGTTGTAGAGGTGTCTAAGGATCTGCATCAGGAAGAGCGTGCTGCTGAAGATTCTTAGATCCTTAAATTTTACTTCTTTTGCTTATGAGGATGAGCATTTATTTTATTTTAACTTTTTCTCTTTAAATGTGTTGTAATAATTCATGTTTATTTTGTATTTTCTTTTACTGCACTTATTTTGAATGTTATTTCTACTTATTGTATTGTGATGGAATGAATGTTATATTTTGCTTTCATACTTTGATTATATTTCTTGTATTTATCATTTAGTAAATACTCTTGTAAATGAAAACTTCCTTAATTATATTGGATTAGAATGAATGTCTAATCTATCTATAAGTGAAGAACTTATTATTTGGTGACCACTTCATCGTAATCATGTTAACTTAAGAGTTAACAGGATCACAGTGGGGCCATGGTGCCACATTGGAAGTCATCGAATTTCCCCTGATTATTTTAATAATATTTAAAAACAGAAAAAATTAGATAAATTAAATTGACCTCTAATTAAAAATCTAATTGCATTTTTGAATTCCTCAGCCTTCAATTAGGTAAAGGTGAATTTTAGAATTTTTTGGAGTCCATTTGATTATTTAAATTTAAGTAAATAAATGAGTTTAAGTTTATTAATTAAATAAGGTATTTAAATTAACTTATATATATATAATATTTCTTCAACCGAAAATAGAACCGCAAAAATCTTGTGTGGAGTGTCGAACACGAGACAACGCCGTGTTTAAATCAAGACCATTGACCATTATTAGACCTAGACCAGATGACAGAATCCCTTAAGTCTAATCAGGCTGTCGGATCACACATTTGATCCAACCGCCAGGAACCATTCCTGTACATCCCTGCCATGGCAGGGATCGTGTGCTTAACTTGCAAGCATGTTTTTCTATGACCTTCCCTCTCCGAGTCATATTTGCCCAATTCCCTTTCCAATTTCTTCATTTCACTCTATCTCCATTAGCTACACTTCCTGGGAGCTCGTCAAGGTGACTAAGTGTTGTCGAAGGGAGCCGGCCACTAATCAAGCCCTAATCCTAAAACCAGATAAAGCTTGAAATTTTACAGCGCATCAAGGTACTTATTACTTACCCATTCGATAAATTGAGCTACCTAAAGCTTATCCCACATCCTCTGCTATCGAATCAAAACTCAATCAACCTCAATCGAGTCTAATTGAGCTTCGATTTAACGACCTATCCATAGTGGTATACAGTACCCTGGCCCGCCAGTCCTAATCCTCATAGGGTTAGATCTGGTCGGCAGTCGAGGCAATCAGGTCACGATTCAACTGCCATTCGATAAATCCCTTCAAGACCTATCAAACGGCAGATGGGCCAGCCCGTGAGGTGGTCAGAATCAGCCATGGTATCAAACCCTAGCATGCCCTATACAGTTCTGTGTCGGGGAAGACTGGTTCAGACCTCCCCAAACTGCGCTTCAGTGCAGATCCTTTGCGTGTCAGGGCCGACGCATGTCAAGATGGTGCGTGTCGTTTTCTGCATCACGCCATTTTATGCACCCCATAGACACATTCTCATTTTTCTACGCCTATCTTGATCTTAGCGCCATGCAATTAATTAATTAGTGTTCTGATGTAATTTAATTTCTTTCTGAATGATTAATAATTAGATTATTAATGTGAATTTTCAAGTACTAATATCTTGTAATTTACTCATCCAAATAATATAAATTTATAAATCATTTTGATCAGAAAAATAAGACAAATGCATTGGTATAATTTAATTTAGGATTTTAACTCTAATTTTTATAATCACTTTTTAACTCTAATTAGGAGTCCCAAAAAGCCTAAAAATCTATTATTGTCTGATTTTGACCTAATTATTGTCATTATTTTCCTACACTATAAGGATTCCATATTTACTTATATAATTTCATTTAGTCAATAATAAGATATTTTAAGTGTTTGACTCCTTAATTAGTATAATTTTATAATTTCATAGTTTCATAATATGCTTATTTTAGGTTTTTAAACTCTTGGACAGCAAATATATTTCATTTAATTTATTTCCTTATCATTTCAAATATATGTTTGAAACTTGATGTTTCCTAATTTAGATGTTTGGGTATTTAGCAAAATCCATGATTCAACCCTTAACTTTAGGAGTGATAATATAGGATTGAATTATAACTTTTATTTGCTTGTGATTATTAGAGTTTGATAATATTCCCTTTTGGTGTAGTTAATCTTAGCACATGTATAATTGTAGGATATGAACCTATTAGGACTAGTTCCAAACAATTAGGATGTATCTTTGTTCACATTCCCTTTAACTCTTAGTCCTTATTTAAGCTCTCTAAAGATTAAATTAGAAGTTCCTTAGCTCATCTATTGTGTCTTAATTATATCCTATAGACTTCATTAACCTACAACCTATAGTGAACTCTAACTTGTGGCTAATAATCATTCCTCTCCAATACACTTAGACTTTTCCCATTAATTAATCCTAGCTAGTTTAGTGATTAATTTGGATGGAGTCTTTCAATTGTATATTAGTTAGATGAAATTAGTAAGTAAAACATACACTTTCATTTCCTTTATTTTAGCAATCCATTAGTCTTACCTTTTCTTGCCTAGTTCCCTAGAGCTTGAATCTAGTAACTTATATGGATTAAGAGGTTTAAGATTACTGTAGGATTAGTCTTATTTTGCATTAATATACTTATAAATTATTTTGCCACTTCATAAATTTAAATCAATTTACTATTTTCCAAAACTCAAACTACTTATAATATCACTTATAATTGACTTTAAGATTAATATCTATAAGTTAATTGGGAGCTTAATTAGCTCTAATCATTAATTAGATTATTAAAAATTAGATAACTTTTAATATCACAAAGTTTATAATTACTTGAACTTCTTGAATGCAAGCTTTTCTTTGAGATTATAATTTTGAACATACATATAATACATTGTGTATAAATAAAATATTCATACTAAATTATAGGAGTTTCTCAGTGATGGCCAAGGGCAGGCTTAGGGGAATATAAGGAGGCCTCACATATCTTAGAGGAAGAATGTGAGTGTTTATTTTCTATGAGACCCCGCTTTCTTTCTGAATTTGGTAGACGTGCTTAACTCATCGCTTATTCTGTAAATTTTCCCACAGAATGAAAAAATATAAAATAAGTTTAACTAATAAATTATATGAGTCATCACAATCTTATTGATTATGAGAACTCATCATAGCTTTCAAGCTATGTTTACTTTACATAGTGATTGACTATGTCTTCTTAGCCCAAGAGGCAAAGGTTCTTCCTAATTTACTTACTTTGCACTTTTATTTGATGTATTGTGCTTTACTTACTTACAGTATTTTATTTATGCAGTATATGTTGATTTAATTCCATTTTATGCTTCACTGCTTTAGTTTCCTTTACTTAGCATAAGATTCATTGGACATATACATATTTCTATTTCATATTTTTATATGCACATTAATAATTTATAGTCTTATTAGGATGCTTTTTCCCTTGTGTTTTTAACCTTATTTTTATTCTTTTCCTTACTACTGTCTTCTTTACAGTTACCCTATATTCCTTACTTTGATGTTTTATATGCTCATCTATAGAACTTAATTGTAAATTAGCATATGTGATATCCAACTAAACTTTAATTAAAATTTAGCCAATCTTAAAATGTACTTAGACTTTTTAGTCTAAGCACTTGTTTTCTTTTTCTTAGCTGTGTCATACCATATTTTAAATACAAAAAAGATGGTAGATCAAGAGCATTTTCAAAGAAGTAGAACTGGACCTAGTTCTGAACTCTAGTGTACTTACAGATTTTTCTGCTTTTGCATTTCATTTCGGTTTACTTTACTCTTTTATGTGAGAGAGTGAATTTACTTTAATTGCTCATTTTAATTTCAAGTTTATAGTAATTAATTTTATGCAATGTGTTTACTTCTTTTTATGATGGATTTATTTTCATATTAAACTGCTTAGTTTAGATAGTGGATGAATTGTCTAGTTCCTACTTACATATATTTTACTATTCTTACTTTCACTACTTCATATTTTTCAACTTAATGCCCTCACAAAGATACTTGGCCACACATCACTTAATAGTTAGGTTGATTTCCTTCCAACCCAGTGTTAATTATTGTGGTAGCGCTCCAGCATTGGATTAGGTTCTCGATCCAGTGTTGGGGTCATTACAATCATTTACTAGTTCACACTAATGGAATAAGAGATTTACTCTAGCCATTGGGAAATTTTTATCGTTTAATTCAAATATTAATATTCTAAGTCCTAAAGTTGATATTACAAATCAAGGTTACAAATCAATATATTTCTATTTCAATAAATAGATTACTGCCCAAGGAGTTCATATACACCTTAAACACTTAATTTGAATCACTATGAATGCTACTTTTCACTAATCAAGATTTGACCTTAATTAAGGAACAAACCCTTAATATAAGGTTGAATCACCTCAACAATATTCTAATTTGCTTCAAATCAACTTTATATGCTAAGATCAAATTGCTTAAACTAAGGTTAGTGGTCTAAACTACTAAATGAAAGTTTGACCTAATTATAAGGGTAAAATCCTCATTGGTTAGGCACAAAAGCTAACTTGATCAAAATAGTTTTAAATCAAAAATCTAAGTATATTTTACTGATATGCACAACATAATGAAAAGACTGACAATAAGCATGCCAAAATTGTAGTTCACTAAGTCTTAAATTAATCTAATCAACATTTATTGGTCATCAAAACATAATTAACAAATTCAGTTATAGAAAATTATTTTTTAACATCACATTTAGGTTCTCCTCTATCCAATGAAAAGAAAAAGACCTTAATCATCAATTTTGGTTAAATATTTGACCTATTAATCACTAATCCATCTCTAGGTTAATTAGTAAATAATTAAAAACTATAATGAAAGAAATCCTGATTTTAGTTCATATTCAAATTCTTTATGATTTTCTGATCAAGTTTGTATATAATATAACTATATTTTGATTCTTATTGACTAAAATATTTCAAACCCTAATTTCCATTTATTTTTCCTAAGATTATAACTTTAGATTTTGATTTACTTAATGAATCAAATTCATTCCAGATGTTAAGGCTCTGTCAGGTCGACCGGGACTAAACGTATCATTTCTTCAGAATCACGCGAGTTGACCGAGGCCCAATGGGTTACGTACTGGTGAACAATGCGAGTCATTGGCTGCCCGAGCCATCACTGTTCATCATCACCGATTATCTCAATGCATGAAGCTGCATCTAATAAAAGCTTCCAATGCCAAATCTAAGCCATACACACGATGTTGAGCTCCAATCTGAGCACCTACAGATTCCCTGAAATAAGACGCATCCACCAAGCCTAAAAGCCCTAAGATATACTTTCGGGATCTCCTAAACCTCATTAGGTTAAAGCTCTAAATTAGGGCTTACTGTGGAGAGAAAACTTTCGCTCTACAGTCAACCAATTTTCTTGATTTAACTTCTAGCACACTCCTTGAGTCACAGCCAACCCAAGGAGTCTATGAGCTCTACACAAAGTCCCAGGAGCAGTTGGAGTGATATTGGGGTTCAAGCACTGTACCCCAAGATACAGGCTAGAATCTTATCAAGCTCAATTGAGCTCGATAGAACCCCTTTTTGGTTTAACAATCACATTAGATGGTATTGTGACCACCCCAATATTAAGAATCACTTAACTCAATATTGATACATCACCATAGTGCCTAATACTAGATTAGAAGGAGGCTAATCCAAATCATTAGATAATGTGTTTGGCCAAGGATTTAGAAGAGGGTCTTAAGTTAAGATGGAATGGAATTTTATGAAAACTGTTATGTATAATACATATGAAGATGCAATTTGTACAAGAACATGTGAGAATGTAATTTAAAAGCAATTTATGTGAGCACTTGCAATTCTAGATATGAAATTCTAAATATTGAATAAGTGAAACATGAGTCTACATTTATATCCATCCATTCATTCATCACAAGAATTTAAATATAAAACTAAGCTCCAACACAAGTATAGTGAAAGTAAAGTAAATAATATTAATTACAAATCAATAGTAAACTTAAATGAAAGTAAGAATTAAAGCTCACTTACAAATATTTATAAGCTATATATTTATGATATTATAAGCGAAAGCAGCTAGCTTTTAGCACTTGGTGCAGCTCCGCTAGCCTCAAAATGCACCTGATATATCATATTTTAGCATTTTAATATGATAGGGCAAACCCAAGAAATAAAAAATTTGGTTAGAATAAATAGTCTAAGTATATATTAAGATTGGGCTAAGTATTTAATTACTTAATTGGATATCACTACTAGTTACAGCATAAGAACAAGCATGGGTGCAAAAAGTAACCATACAAGTGTGGAAAAAGTAAGTAAGAAAAGGGCAAAGTGAGTTATGATACTCACATAAATATATATCCTAGCCTGCAAGTCAAACAAGGGTAAAAGCATCCTAAATAGGCTAAAAAGAAGCTAAAGTGCATATAAAAGTAAATGAAGTAAAACATGTATATGTTCAAAAGAGCTTATGCTAAGTAAAGAAAAGAGACAGTGAAGTATTTAAATATAATTTTAATAGTATTCACTGTAATTTGAGTAAACTGTAAACAAGTAAAGTACAGTACTAAAACATGGAAAATACATAGTATAGAAATTAAAAGAAGATCTTAGACTCGTAATCTAAGACTCACATAGTCTAGAATTATGGAAAGTAACATAGCTAAAAGCTATGATGAGTCTTAACAATCTATAAGATTGTAGAAGGTCTCATATATTAATTAATTAAAGTTATTTTAAATAGTACTCATTATGCAGGCACATACAGAATGAAAAGAGGAGTTAAACATGTCTATTTAACTAGTGAAGGAAAGCGGGGTTAAAACAAGCAACACTCACATTCACCCTCTGAGAATGTGAGGTCTCCTTATTACTCCTTTTTAGCCTGCCCTTGGCTGATCCAACAGTATAAACCTCTATTAATTTTAATGTGAAAGTTTTATTCATGCATAATGTCTTATATAAATGATTTAAATGAATAAAGCTCAAAGCTAAGTAAGCATTCAAGGAAAATTCAATAATTGTAACTAAGTAATATCCAAAGTTATCTAATTTTAATTATTTACTTAATGATTGGAGCTAATTGAGCTCCCAATTTACTTTGAGATATTGATCTCAAGTCAATTAAAAATAATAGTAGTAATCGGGATTTTGAAAATAATGATTTCAATTCATTTATTATGACATGACAAAAATAGTTTATATGTATAATCAATCCAATTAGAAGCTAGTTCTATTCTAGCCCTAAGCTATAAGGTTCAATCATGATAATTAAATCAAGGCTTAGGTGATTAGTAGGAAAGATTAAGGTTAAAAAATTATTAAATATAAGGAATTGGAAGTTAAGATTAATTCACTAAAGTTTATTAGCTAGGTTATAGTTTGAAGGATCTAATCAATGTACTAATTTAGCTAATTTATAATAAAGTGAAAGGTTTAAAGTAATTAAAGGATGGGATTTAAGAACTACAAGTTCTAAGCATCCTAATAGTTAAAGTTTAAGGAATTCAATAGGATTCTTAAACTACTATAAGTAAAATAAGAATTCCTATTACTAGCTCTTAAAATATTTAAGAGAAGGCTTTAGGGATTAGGATGAATAAACTAAGTTCTAATCTAGTCACTAAAGGCTATATCTAGTTGATTCAATAATCTATAATTACAAAGGCATTAAGGCTAACTACTCTTAATAGATGTAACTAATAAATCTAGGGATCAACTACAATTCATATTTAATTCAATCCTAGGGTTTTTACCTTAGGGTTGAAAGGTGAATCAAGCAATTTGCAATTGATTCACATATTTAGAAAAATGAGAACTAAGCTCAAACATAAGTAATCTAATTTGACACGGGGAATAATAAATGTGACATGCTAGCAATCTTAGGGTTTCATAAGACCTAAAACATGCTATCTAGGAATTATGATTTATCACATTAATACTAATTAAGAATCAAAAACCAAAAATTATAATTTGTTGTCCAATGGAAACAATATACATATATTTGAAATCCTTATATCACAAGGAGAAAAATGACACTAAGTTGGTCAATTTTGAACAATATTTGAAATTTAAGGTTTCGGGGACTCCTAATTAGGGTTAAAAAGTGACTAAGAAAATTAGGGTTCAAATGTTAAATTTGATTTTATATTAATATTCATCATATTTTTGTAAGTGAAATGGACTATTTAAATGTAAATTTTGGACTTCATTTAAAATAGTTATGATATAAGTAAGACTTTAAATTTTATTGATAATTATTTAATTAATCAAAATAAAATGAGTTATTAAAATAATTACCCAAATAGAATTTAAAAGACATTAATATTCTATGCATTCTTGATTCGAAATGATATATCATATCATATATTTTGATTAGGTATTCTGCAAATTATAATTGAAATAAAATTCACATAAATAATCTCATATTTTATTCAACTACGTTATATTAATTCAATATATACATTTATAGATTTTATTTTAGCGCCTTTAAGTATTAGACGCTGTCATGCCAACATCAACTACAAATGATTTAAGCAAACCGGTCGGTTCAAAAGAAGTGAATCACGTGCTCTATCTTCTCCGACGGGAACTGCACACGAAGAGGATGGATTAGGGCATCACAGATCCTACGATTAAAGTTGCTTTGAGATAAAAATTTATCTCAAAAAGACTAAGCTAGAATTGAACTTTAACTCTAAATACGAAAACCCTAAATCTGAGAACACCCCCGGACTTGATAAATTGGAGAAACTTCAACCCAGTTTTACAGAGCGAAAATGGATTAGTTAAGTAAACTCATGCAAATTTGCGATCTCAAAATACATATAATATATATGTGTGAATTTATAGATTAAATTTATCCTAATATAAGAACTTGTTCATCTAGGTACTAATAGAAGTTTATCTCTAAATTGACAGGAAGAAAAGAAAAACAAGAATTGCAGAAGTCCTAATATCAATCGAAATACAATTACTTTTACAATTGCTCATAAACTACAAGGTGTCGAATTGAATTGATAACCAACTGCCGAATGAAGGAAAATCGAATAATATTAGTACCTGGGAGTCCGAGATCCTATGATCCTCGATCAGTCTAGGGCACGACGCCGAGAGTCCCTTGCAGCAGCCCCCGCACTTTCCCTTAGCTCTCTGAAGAAGTAGCAAAAATGAAAATAGGAGGAAATGGGGAAGATAGGTAAGGTAAATCCCTCGGCGGGGACAGTTGGAGACTCACCAGCAGCCGTAGTACGCCCTGTAGGCGACACAGGGAATGAATTATGGAAGGCGTACTGCTAGAGAATGAAAGCCGTTGGATCATATCAACGATCTGACGGCTCCTGTATGAACAAAGATATATGTCATTCGGTCTTAGCATAAAAGAAGGAATAGTTTAGATTAAACCATTCTGCCTTTTCTTATTTTTCTCGAGTAGCAGATTTCTGTGTTTTGCAAAAGGAGCCATTGAATTAATTATAATAATATATATAATAACTATTTTAAACACTATATTTAATTAATTTATTTTACTTAATTTATTTCTTAAATTTAAATATTTAAACGCATTCTGAAAAACCCCAAAAATTCACCCTTACCTAATTGAGGTGTGGGAAACTTAAAAATGCAATCAGATTTTCGATTGGAGGTCAAATTAATTATCTTAGTTTTCTGAGTATTTAAATATTATTAAAATATTCGGGGAAAATTCGACAACTTTCAAACACTTTCAAAATACCACCCATAGCTAATTTGGGTGTGGTGAGTCCTATGGTGGACTCAATTTTTTATTTTGAGATATAAATAAATTAGGGATTCTCAGAATTATCAGAAAATTTGAAAATATTAGAAATTGCCAAATGATCTCTAAATCGCACAAAAATTGAAATGTAGGCTCCTAATACTATTATAAGACTAATGGAAAAGGATTAGAGTCAATTAGGTCACTAATTGACGGGTAACAACATTAAGATTGTTATAGACTCCCCTCTTTAAAAAGAGTGTCGCTCACGACACACAACAAATAAAATGAGGAAGTTGAAAATACAAAGGAAGTTTAAAGAAATGATAATGAAAATGAAAGAACTAAATCTACCTGATTAAGAAAAGAATTTTGGAAACTTCTTTAGCATGTCCTCTTGTTTCTCCCACGTAGCTTCACCAGATGGATGATTTTGCTAGTGGACTTTGATTATAGGAATGCTGCGATTTGTTAACTGCTTAAGATCTCGCCCCAAAATTGAAACAGGTTTAACAGCGAAAGTCATATTGGGTTGCAGCTCCATTACATGTATCTGAACTTGCTGACTCGGATCTAGCAAACACATTCTTAGTGATAAAACATGAAACACATTATTTACAGCCAAGAAGTCTTCTGGCAATTCTAATATGTAAGAAGATGTTCCAATCCTCTCAATCACTTCAAAGGGTCCTAAATACCTTGGACTCAGCTTTCCAGAAACATCGAATCTTTGCACACCACACATCGAACTAACTTTAAGATAAGCCCTATCGCCTACTTGAAACTCCAACTGATGATGACGAGCATCATGATATTTCTTCTATCTATCTTGAGCTACAGTCATATTGTTCTTGATCAATTGAACTTTCTTAGTGGTCTCTTCTACTAACTCGGAATCTTAAAGTTGAGAGTCTCCTACTTCAGTCCAAGCAACTGGAGTTGTACATCTCCTTTAATAAAGAGCTTTGTAAGGAGCCATACCAATACTGAACTGATAACTGTTATTGTAGGCAAACTCAACTAACACTAAATGATCTTCCCATGATCGATCGAAGTCTAGAACACAAAGATGCAAGAGTTCTTCCAAGATCTGATTTACACAATCAATCTGACCATCTGTCTGGGGGTGGAAAGCAGTACTCAATGCTAAACTCATCCCCAAGTTTTGTTGAATAGCTGACCAAAATCTGGAAGTGAATCTACTATCTTTTTCAGAAATTATACAGTTTAGTGTACCATGCAAATGAAGGATCTCCTTAAGACAAAGCTTGGGTAACTTCTCAACAGGATCAGTCTGACAAATTAAAAGGAAATGGGCTGACTTAGTGAGTCTATCAACTATCACCCAAATAAAATCAGAACTAGATCTACTCTTAGGCAAACCTATGATGAAGTCCATGGAGATATCAGACCACTTCCATTTAAGACTATCTAAGGGTTTAAGAAGTCCACTAGGCTTCTGGTGTTTGGCCTTGACCAAGGAATAGGGATGGCAGTTAGAAATGAAAATGGCTATATCCTGCTTCATGTCGGACTACCAAAACGATTGCTTGAGATCTTGATACATCTTACAACTACCAGGGTGCACTGCATAGCTAGAGTTATGAGCTTCAGACAATATTTGTAACTGTAAGCTTTTAGGAATACATAACTTGGACTTCTGAAATACCACACCTTCATCATCAAGATGTAATTCAGATCTCTTACCACTAACGATTTCAAAAACTAACACAAGATAACTCGAATATTCCTTTTGAGCTTCAACAATCTCAAATCTTAGGGAATCATCTGATGAAATAACAAATAGTAGAGTGCCCAAATTAGCTGAACTGATCGGCTCAAGATTCAATCAAACAAAATCTTTGATCAAAGATTTATTGCAACAAAGGGAAGATAAAGTTGCTTTATGACTCAGGGCATCAGCTACAACATTAGCTTTACCCAGATGGTATTGGATTTCTGAATCATAGTCGCACAGTAACTCTAGCCACCTACACTGATGATAGTTAAGTTCTTTCTGGGTGAAGATGTACTTCAAACTTTGATGATTAGTAAACATCTCACACTTAACTCCAAACAGGTAGTGTCTCCAGATCTTTAGAGCAAAAACTATCCCTACAAGTTCAAGATCATGCACAGGATAATATTTCTCATTAGGCTTAAGCTGTCTAGAGGAATATGCTATTACACGACAATCTTGCATCAGAACACAACCAAGTCCTACCTTAGAGGCATCAGTATAAACCTGAAAGTCTTTACCCTCATGAGGTGATACTAAAATATGAGCATAAGTCAATAATTATTTTAACTTCTGAAAAGATTCTTCAGAATTACTTTCCTAATTAACTGAGTTAATGACAAAGCAATTAGACAGAATCCAAGAATGAACCTTCTGTAATAACCAGCGAGTCCTAAGAAACTGCGGATCTCCATTATAGATTTAGGTTGAACCCACTGTTGAACAGCTTAGATTTTTTTTTGATATACTATAATGCTTTCAGCATCAATCATGTGACCCAGAAATGCCACGGACTTGAGCCAAAACTCGAACTTAGAAAACTTAGCCAAAAGTTTATTCTCTCTTAACAATTTTAAAATGGTACGCAGATGCTCTTCATGCCCAACAGCTAACTTCGAATACAATAGGATGTCATCGATGAAAATGATGACAAACTCGTCGAGATACAGCTTAAGGATACGCTGCATCAGGTCCATGAAGACATGACTAGAAACTCGAAATGTCCATATCAGGTCCTGAATGCAGTCTTGGAAATATCTTCATCCTTGACTCGAATCTGGTAGTACCCCGATCTTAAGTTAATCTTGGAGAAAATCTTTGCTTCAGCGAGTTGATCAAATAAATCATCAATCCTAGGGAGATGATACTTATTCTTCACAGTCACTTTTTTAAGCTCACGGTAGTCTATACACATCCGCATTGAACCATCCTTCTTCTTGATGAATAGGACAGGAGCTCCCCAAGGTGTAACAATCCAAGGTTGTTACTCAGCTTAATTTAAGCCTAATCATATCTTAATTATCATATTGTTAATTTTATCTAGCTATTAAAATCAATCCCTAAAAATTTGGCTCAATTCGGAGCTAAATCCAATATTTGGATTATTTTAATATTTAATTAATTAGAAAATTGAGGTATTTATTTTGACCTCAATCAAAATTTGACTTTTCCGTTGCGATCGTCACCCCCAAATTAGCTAGGGTAATATTTTGGACGCATTTGGAAGTCGTCGAATGTTCACAAATATTTTAATATAATTAAATGCACTGGAAAATAGAATAATTAAATAATCGTCGAAATCAACTTTTGACTTCGCTGTTGAATTCCTCACCCCCAAATTAGCTAACGGTGAAGTTTTGAGATTTTTCGGAACACGTTTATTTAATCTAAATTTTTAATAAATTAAAAATAATGAATAATAATTAATTATTCCTTAATTTGATTTTTCTCTTTCCTTATCTCTCATAAATTTCAGCTGGTCATCCCCCTTCATTCGACTGACCCCTTACCTCCCTATTGCACATTGAAAGCTGAGGCCATCCCTCTCCCCCCCCTTCTTAATTGCAATGCTTGATGGCTAAGACCATCCCTCTCCCCTTACCTCATAACTCACTAGCTCATGGCCTTCTCCTTCCTTCTTCTTCTTTAAAGAGAAACCTCAGCCCTCCTTATTTTGTTTGCTACCAAGCTAAAAGCTTCCTCTCTATTTTGCCCATTGCTGAGCTTGGTGGTGATGAAGGAGCTTCCCTCCCTCAAAGGTCTTGAGGAAAATAAAGGTTTCTTCTTCCTCTCCCAAAGGCTAAGGTACCCTTTTATTTACTATCCTTGTACCCATTTGTTCTTCTTCCTTGGTTATTTCATTCATTTATTATGCTTATTGAAATGACTATAACTACTTCATTAGACTTCAGAATTTAGTGTTCTTAAACTCTATAGAATCATTGAATAGCAATTAATAGTAAACTGCATAAAAATTTAGATTTCATTTGGTGTAATTTACTAAAATACCCCCTAAGTCAAAAACCTTAGTTTGGACCTATATGACTCATTTCTTATCCAAATTACATGATTAGGGTGCCATTAGATTCCTTATGCAGAGTAGAATGAATGTACTAAGTGATTTATTTTTCTGATCTCTATATTTTAATTTATAGTCTAATCTTGTTAAACCATGATTAGTAAAAATTATGGTTTGTAATTATTGAATTTTAGCGAACTTAGTCTCTGATTAATTGTATGATAAGATAGAACTTATGAGCCAAATTGTATTAATTTTTGATGGTTAGATTTGTAGTTATGTGCTAATCTTTTTGGATTGATTTATAGTTTGATTAACACTAATTACTTTCTAGTTTTTAAAATTTTTTTATTAACTTGATTCATAACAGTAAGGGAGATGTATTGAAATCATGTATGCAAATTTAGGATGTATAAATTGAATAAATAAAATATAGAGAAATTAATCATCATAATTAACTTAAGAAGTCTTAAGACTTTGATCAAGCTATTAAGACTTGATCTAGGTCTAAGATTGCCACCAATAATACATTTCAAATTCACTGATTTGACATTTGATTTATAAATAAACATTTGATCTTAATTGGGCATGAGTAAGGGGTCAAACCCTAATTTAGTTGATTAAGATCTAAGCTCTTAAATCCTTAATTAAATTGAATTGATTACAAGATAAGGAAATTGATATTATTCCAATAATACATCTGATTTGGTATTGATCTTAAACATTTGAATTAGACATATTAAGATTACAGTAAAACCTGTCTAAAGTGATACTGTCTAAAGTGATATCCTGTCTAAAGTGATAAACACGACTCGGTCCCAACTCGGGCCTCATACAAAATGTGATAAACCTCCGTAAAGTGATACTCGATAATTTTTATTGGTCCCACTCTTTATCTAAAGTGATATTCAGTACATTTCAAAAAATAAAAGACAAAAAAAACTACAAAATAAGCTAGATACGTTTGAAAAACCTGTCAATGTTCTTTTGAACCATTCGGTTGGTATGGATCATACTCACCTTATCCTTCAATTTCTTGATGGAACTCACACAAGATTCGTCCGCATCCTGTTATTGCATGAAAAAGATCACAAGCTTATCCAGCATCTCGAAAGCGTCAGCGGCACTCATGGCAGGCACTTCTTTGCTGTCATCCTCTTCCTCATGCAGCACTGGAGCAAGTCCGGCTTCTTTAAGGTGGTCCTCAATGATGCTATCAAGATCCGGCATGTATGACGTGATCTACTCCTCTGAGTAGTTGAGCAGGTTCCTGATGTCCATTGGGTTCCTGTAGCAGAAGCACTAGATTTGTGACTGTAGATCCGCGATGACCTCGTGGTCCACCAGGTCATCCTCCGTGACGTTTTCAACTGCCTCAGCTTGTTCTGTCGACCGGATCTTGCAGTGTAGGAAGAAGTTGGTAATCGTCATTGGCTTGACTTCATAATTCCACGCGGGGACGACAAACTGGATGGCCCCCAAAATGTCGACCTTCTCCGGCTCCGGCACCTTGTCCTCAATGCGCTGGAGAAGAGCACGGTTGAAGCGGCGATGGTAGTAGGCCTTGAAGTTGCGGATGATGCTGGCATCGCACGGTTGAATCTTTGAGGTCATGTTCAGAGGCAGGTAGAGAATGGTTGTGTTCCGGAGGCGGATGTGATCCGAAATCTTCTCACCGGAGTGTGCCCACTGAAGTTATCCAGGATCAGGAGGACCTTCCAACCAGAAACATGGAGATCAAATGCCCGGAGCCACTCCAGGAAGATGATCCGTGTCATCCACGTGGACGCATTGTTCCTGTATACGCACCCAAGTGACGTGACGTTGATGTTCTTGAAACACCTGGGGTTCTTAAACTTGCCAATCACCCACAGTGGGAGCTTGTCAGAGCCGTCGCCATTGCAACACAGCGCCAGGGTCAAGCACTCCTTGCTCTATTTCCTGCCTTCGAGCTGCTTTGTCGCAAGGGAGTTGTCTGCCTGCAATGCAGGCGAAGATGCTTAGTTAGCTAGGGGCAAACGCATTTGATATCTTTCTGAACTTACAGTACCTGCATGCGGTAGAACAACCCACTCTCATCCATGTTGTAGATGTCACGCCATTCGTATGCGTCACGAAATTGATGAATTCCCGGAAGGGCAGCTGCAATAGTAGTCATGTCGACTGAACCGCTTTCCCCGAACCTGCGATGCTTCTTGATCCCGTGACGGACCTTGAAAGCTTCAAGCCAGCCATTTAAAAACCTCAAACGGCGGGTGATCCAGGTACAGGCGGTCAATGATCTTCATTGCGCTCTCACGTATGAGGTCCCCGCTCAGGTTGACGTGTTCCTGGTTGGCAAGGAACCATTTGGCTAAGGCAGCCTCCATGACAGGGAATTTCACCGTCTTCTGACGCTTGGAGCTGAGGTTGGAGGTGGTGGCCTTGGTGAGCAGTTCCGCCCACCGTTTGAGTGTGCCCGACACCGTTGTTTGGCTGACCTTGAGCTGATGAGTGTCCTCCAGCCACTTGATCAGCTCTTTCTGTGTGGCACCAGGGTAATCTTTCTTGTACCGTACGAGGGCGAGGCGGACCTCGTCCGTCATCGTGGTGTATTGCTGACCTTTCTTCGGCATGGAGAAGACTTTACGCACGAGGATGTGACGGGGTGGTACTTGCAACGCGGTTCCTGAGGTGGACAGTAGGTTCCGTTTGCTGAGGGAAAACAATGACGTGCTCCTTCGCACCACTCCGATACACCCACACGCAAACAGGAGTTTTTTTCTATGGAACTTCCCCCGGCACGTGGGTACGAGTAGCCACGAACTAACGCCCTATTGGTGCAAACGACAATGGTAAAAAAAAGGAAAACGTGTGTGTATGATACTGTATGTACTGTACCTGCCTAAAGTGATAACATGTATAAAGTGATATCCTACCTTTGGTCCCAGCAATATCACTTTAGACAGGTTTTACTATATTGATAAATCTATGTAATTGATTAATTTGAATCTAAACTTTAGATCCTTGATTTTCTCCTAAATAAGACTACTAGCATAAAAAGATAATAGAACTAAATTGATTTAATAATTGATCTGACTCTAATAGCATTCTTAATTTAAATCCCATAATCTTAGAATAGGATGTGATCAGTGACTTAATCATCTAATTTGATCACTCTAAACTTAACTATTAAATGAAACATAATATGTTAGCTTTAGAATTAAGGGTATGAGATCTTAAGTATCTCAGCATATGATGGCCTCTGAAATATTTTAAAGACCTAAATTTAAATATACATTGAGGTAGGGGAATTTTGTAAAACTCATTGAGGTAGAAGCTTAGATGATCCCTTAACCCTAGAAGTTAATCTTATCCACTTGTGGTAGGAATCACTTAAGATATTAGAATGACATTTTTTCTTGTGGTATAACCCATATTTAGTGATCCTCGATCACCCTCTTCTTAGAGCCTTGTATAGGCCTTACCTATTTAGCATAGGAATTAATAGTCTTGATAAATCCTTGTTGATTAAATAGAATTATTTGAATCTAGGTTATTGGTTGGTGTAGTAGAGTATACCCATAGTATTGGATTATTTAAGTAATATTCAGGATTGGTTGATTTACTCCAATGTGGACTTATGACCAGGTGCTATCCTGAGGGATTAGACAAATATAGTCCCATTAGAGTAAATCTTCCAAGACTAAGAGTGTTACAATTAGTGAACAAGATCCTTAGTTTGAGTCATAAACTGCCATCAAGTTCTGCCTCCTATCGTAGTGCACTTCGATAAATGCAGTTTAAGCAAACTAAGTATCTTAAGTCACTTTGCGTAGACCACTAAGTATGCTTCTAATTAGGTTATTTAACGGCTTAGCTTGATATATAATCTGTGACCGGGTTCTGCCTCCTATCGTAGTGCGCTTTGATAAGTGCAGTTTTAAATAAGCTAAGAGTTAAATCCACCTCTCTTGGAAACATACAATCATGTGTATACAACCTTTACAACTAATAATTTTAAGTAAACTCTCAACTTTAACCAATTATCAAACTAGAACTTAGGAGTCAGAATCTTTTCAGCAGGATTTTGCACAATGGAGACATTGAATTCATTATTGAATTTCAAAGCATTTTTCTATATTTATTTTTGATTTATCTTATGTTGTTTAGAAGCATGAGCATGAGCATAAATATGATGTGTGAGTATTAGAATGATGTATAAGTATCATTGATGATTTATGAGTTACAAAATATTGCATACATTGACTGGAAATTTTAGTATGCATCGACATCACAGGAAACAATATTTCTAACTGGATGTATGTATACATTGGACCGTACTACTCATAGCAGTTCAGTAATATTTTGGTTGCATATCAGTAGTATATAGTATTGCGGCATATTCAGATGCACAGTTTCAGTGACATACAACATAGTTTTACAGATCATTACTCAGTTTTTAGATCTATTACTATTTTTGGTCTACCTTCAGTATTCAGTTTACAGTTCAGTTTTACTTTACTTTGCTTCAATTTGTATAGTTTTATACTTTCAGCTATCTTTATAATATTACTATAGATTTAATTACATCATGTAAATATTAAATGAATAACTAAAACTATTTAGATTAGTCTTGATGTGTTAGACTTATTATCTAACACGAGGTACTCTTGGGATCCAGCAAGTTGCTAGATCTTGAAAAGTATATTGAGCCAGGTCAGGAGGACACCTAGGAGATTCAGAAAGAGACAGTGGAGCACTAATGGACTTTTCTTCAGCCTTACCTTTTGCTTAGTTCAATTTAGTACTAGCTTTTATGTCTATTTCAGTAAAATGTTGTAATAATTATGGATATATTTTCTTTTCTTTTCTGAGATGAATGTTTTCATACAGCTTCTGTGACGAATATTTCTGGATGTTTGCTTAGATTCCGCACTCTGTTATGTACTACTTATACTTAGTATTGTGATGTGATCAGTATACTGGAAATGCTGATATCTTATATATACATTGGATTCCTTATGTGTGCTTCAAATTTAATGTATGTATCTATATAATACTTAGGATAAGGATACTACTCTTATCTTAAGTATTAGCTCTCAACCCTCCTTGAGGTTGAGTCAGCAACCCTTTAGATGGGTTTTGTTGCAGCTATTCGGGGAGATGGGATATTCCTTCTCGAGTGGCGTGCCGCTCCACTGCTGATCTGATTATATCTATCTTTTGCGCACGATGACGGGGTGGGGCGCTATAGTTGGTATCAGAGAAATATCATAAGGTGTCATATAAGGAAATATTTCTATCTACTTTATGATCCATTCTCTGCAGTTGATATGATCATAATTATTAAGTGTAAGAAAAGCAGTATCCATAGTTCATCCTATTGAAACCCCAAAAATGAAACTAAGAATATCTGGAAATGACACCTTAGGAATTAAAAGAATCATAAATGAGTAAGATAAGGCTAAATGATAAATACGAGTGACAAATAACATCTTAGGATCTGAATGAACCTTAAAGAAGTAAAATATACGAATTAAATGCATATAACCAAAAAAATTGGAAAACCAAAATTAATGATTTAATAAAACTTTAGGTATGGAATATCAGCAGTTCAGTTCATTCTACTACCTTAGACCATTTGTCGCGTATTTGACAGATAGAATGCTATCTATGAAGGATCGATTAGTACCATTTGATGATTTTTGTGCTGCATTTAGGCCCGAATATTGTAGTTGATGTCATTAGATTTCATATGATACCTTACTTTCATATCAATTTATCCTTTTGTCTACCTATGTAACTGATCTTTTGTGAAAGTGATGATCGAAAAAGATAATAAATATTTGTTTTATTTGCTAAATTTATGCTTTGTTGCAGTCATGAATCCAGGATCTCCTTCAGCCCCTACCCCGATTAAGAATACGGTCTCGTCATCTGGCAGACCCGAAGAATCAAACACAATGGCAAGCCTGGTGAAATCCCTAATAGAAAGTAATGCGCAATAAGTGCAAGAGACTCGTGCTCTGATTCTCTCTGTTTGGCAACAACCTGCACCCCCCATCAGTGTTTTCATCATCTTCACACTATACTGGTGATGGAATCCTACATAGTTTTCTTCACCTTAGAACTCTTACGTTCAATGGAGCACTAAATCCTATGGATACAGTAAATTGGATCAAGATGGCTGAAAAGAACTTAGCTAGTATCAAGTGCCCTAATTATGAAGCTATTCGCTTAATGACTCATCTGTTCCAAGAAGAAGTCGAATATTGGTGGGAGAATGAGCGGAACAACAAATTAACCGATTATTAAATAGAAGATATACTCTGGGATATGTTTTCAAAAGCATTTCGTGAGGCGTTCATACCAGCATCGTCCACGCAATTCTGGAGGATGACCTCCTCCATCTCACTCAAGGTAATAACTCGGTGTTCAACTATGAACAGGAATTCTGGAGATTGTCATGCTTCATTCCGGAGCTGGTTAGAACGGAAGCATCTAGAAGCCATCTATTCCTAAAGGGTCTGAGAGACTCTATAAAAGCTCACCTAGTGTCCCGCCAAATTAAAACTCTGGCAGAATTGATCAAGGTGGCTCGCCTCCAAGAAGGGTTTCAAGGTCATATGGACCGTAAGTGTAAGCTGCGTTTGTGTAGCCAAAGAAGGAGTACTTTGGTCACCGCAAGATGGCTAAAGTCTATAACATTGAAGTTGAACAATCCCCACCCCAAAATTATGAATATAAGAAATACCATATGTATGGGAAATGCTACCACTTTGGTGGTGTGTGTTTCACAAGTGGTCGAAAGGGCCACCATTTCTTTGAATGCGACACTAAGTCAACAATCGAAGGAGTGCTCATCAATCACTCCTGTCATAAGCAAGCATTCCGTGCTAAGCCAAGGAACAATCGAGAGCCTGCTCATGCTATAATGGCAGCCCTCACTTCAAATGCTAAGGTAGTTGTACTTGCACAGAAGCCGGCCTATAATCGTCAAGGCCAGCGGCCCCAGGGCAAACAACCTACAACTCTTGCAATGGTATACATGCTAACACCTGCCTTTGCACCTGAAGACAATGATATCATTTCAAGTATGTCTTAAATTAAAGTTTTATTCAATTATTACTATTTCAATATTTTCAAATGTTTGAGTAGTAATTCTTAATAAGTTATTGTAATCATAAGCACTTTAATGATAAATGATAAATCTTGTAATATTGTTTTCGATACTGGAGCAAGTTATTCCTTTGTATCAGAAAGCTGGGTGCAGACCCTTAAGGTACCAACATATCGGCTAGCAAACTCGTTGAGTATCGGGCTACCTTCTGGAGCCCGCATGCAATCCCAACAATTTTGCAGCATAGATATTCCTATTGGTGTACATAAATATGGAGTTAAGTTATTATGTTACCAATAGCAAACTTTGACATAATCCTAGGCATGAATTGGTTGAGTGAACATGGGGCTTCCATAAATTGCCAAAAGAAGAAAATCACTTTGGGTAGTGGAAGCCAATCAAAAACTTTCATTGAAAAATTTAGCACCCAGGCATCGTTGATCAATACAATGAAAGCAGAAAGGCTAGTCAGTTAGGGATGCGATGCATATCTCGTAACAATGTTGGGAGAGAATAAAGAAGTCGTGCCTATTTCTGAAAACAGAATAGTTTGTGAATTTCTTAATGTTTTTCCTGAAGACCTACCCGGTCTTCCTCCCATTATAGAAGTGGAATTTACTATAGAATTAATTCCAGGAACTCAACCATTATCAATGGTTCCGTATCGTATGGAGCCTAAGGAGTTGCAAGAGTTGAACAAACAACTGGAAGAGCTGCTAGAAAAAGGTCTTATTTAGCTGAGTTCATCTCCTTGGGGAGCGCCAGTTTTATTCGTGAAAAAGAAAGATGGATCGATGAGAATGTGCATCGATTATAGAGAATTGAACAAGTTAACTAACAAGTATAAATACCCATTACTGTGAATCGATGATATATTCGATCAGTTATCTGGAGCTAAGGTATTCTGCAAGATTGATCTGCGATCTGGTTATTATCAGCTAAGAGTTAAAGATGCGGATACAGAAAAATAGCATTCATAAGCTGCTATGGACATTATGAGTTGTTGGTGATGGCTTTCGACTTAACTAATACGCCATCCATCTTTATGGATTTAATGCAGCGAGTACTGAAAACATATTTAGATAAATTCATCATAGTCTTCATTGATGATATCCTGATTTATTCAAAAAGTAGTGCTAATCATGCGAAGCACTTAAGGTTAGTTCTATAAGAACTCTGAAAGCATAAGCTTTATGTAAAATATTCCAAGTGCGAATTTTGGCTTGACTCAGTCGCTTTTTTGGGCCACGTCATAGATGCGCAAGGAATTATAGTAGATCAAAATAAAGTTAGCGCCATTCAGGATTGGTCACAGCCAAAGTTTGTGATTGATATCCGAAGCTTTTTGGGTTTGGCAGAGTAATACAGAAAATTTGTCAAAGGCTTTTCACAGATAGCTTCTCCTCTCACAAAGTTGACTCAGAAGGTAGTGTCATTCATCTGGAGTCTGGAATGTGAGAATGCCTTTCAATCGTTAAAAGATGCTCTTTCTTCTGCCCCAGTTCTTTCCTTACCCAAAGAAGATTTGGACTACCAAGTTTATATCGATGCTTCAGGGATAAGCTTGGGTTATGTGCTAATGCAGGAAAGAAAGGTTATTGCCTATGCATCTTGTTAGTTAAAACCACATGAAAAGAATTATCTGGTTCATGATCTCGAAATGGCTGTCGTAGTCTTTGCTTTAAAGATTTGGCGTCATTATCTGTATGGCGTCCAATGTTCCATATTTACAGATCATTTGAGCTTAAAGTATATTTTCACTCAATGCAAACTCAACTGTCATCAGCGAAGATGGCTTAAGTTAATAAGCGATTATGATTTATCAATCCAGTATCATCCAGGGAAAGCGAATGTTGTAGCCGATGCGCTCAGTCGTCATGTTACGCTTTCCTCCTTAATAGCTTCAAGTCCTTTAGAGGAAGAATTTAGAAGGCTCGATATCAAGCTAACTCATGGTGATATGTTAAATGTACTAATATCAATGAGTACCGTTGAACCAACATTTCACCGTGATGTCTCCATCTCCCAAATGAAAGATGTCTATCTGAAGTTTAAAAGGGAAACCAGGGTCGCCTATTTGACCTACAGCTGCGAGGTAATGTAATATATCAAGAAGATCACTTGTGGATTCTCAAATCCATGCATTAAGAGATTTTAGTGGAAGGCCACAGTTCTGGTTACCAAGTACATCCTGGTAGTACTAAGATGTATTAAGATCTGAAGAAATCATTCTGGTGGCCTAGAATGAAGAAAAGCGTGGCTGAATTGGTATCGAAGTGTCATGCCTATAATTTAGTCAATGCTGAACATCAGAAGCCTGGGGGACTTCTCCATCCTCTAGTAATCCCTGAATGGAAGTAGTTTGATATTTTTATGGACTTCGTAATGGGTTTACCCAAATCAAGATCTAGTGCTGATTTAATTTGGGTCATTGTCGATCGACTGACCAAATCGGCACAATTCATTTCGATGTGTCAAATCGATTATGTGGAGAAATTGGTAAAGCTGTATATCAAGGAAATCGTCAGACTTCATGGGATTCCAAGATTTATTGTATCTGACCGTGATAGTCGATTCACTTCTATGTTCTGGCAAGTAGTTTAGAAGCATGAGCATGAGCATAAGCATGATGTGTGAGTATCAGAATGATGTATGAGTATCAGTAATGATTTATGCATTATGGAATGTTATATACATTGACTGGGGAATTTCAGAATGCATCGGCATCACAGTAAATGGTATTTCCAACTGGATGTATGTATAAATTGGACCATACTACTCATAGCAGTTCAGTGATATTTTTGTTGCATATCAGTAGCATACAGTGCTGTGGCATATTCAGTTGCACAGTTTCAGTGACATCAGCATAGTTTTACAGATCATTACTCAGTTTTTAGATCTATTACTATTTTTGGTCTACCTTCAATATTCAGTTTACAGTTCAGTTTTACTTTACTTTGCTTCAATTTGTACAGTTTTATACAGTTTTATACTTTTAGCTATCTTTATAGTATTACTATAGATTTAATTATGTTATGTAAATATTAAATGAATAACTAGAACTGTTTAGATTAGTCTCGATGTGTTAGATTTATTGTCTAACACGAGGTACTTTTGGGATCTGACAATTTGCTAGATCTTGAAAAGTATATTGAGCCAGGTCAGGAGGACACCCAGGAGATTTAGAAAGAGGCAATAGAGCACTAATGGACTCTTCTTCAGCTTTACCTTTTGCTTAGTTCAGTTAAGTACTAGCTTTTATGTCTATTTTAGTAAATATTATAATAATTATGGATGTATTTTCTTTTCTTTTCTGAGATGAATGTTTTCATACAACTTCTATGATGAATATTTCTGGATGTTTGCTTAGCTTCCGCACTCTATTATATACTACTTATACTTAGAATTGTGATGTGATCAGTACACTAGAAATGCTGATATCTTATGCATACATTGGATTCCTTATGTGTGCTTCAAATCTAAGGTATGTATCTATCTAATACTTAGGATAAGGATACTACTCTTATCTTAAGTATTAGCTCTCAACCCTCCTTGAGGTTGAGTCAGCAGCCCTTCAGAGGAGTTTTGTTGCAACTATTCGGGAAGAGAGAATATTCCTCCCTGAGTGGCATGCCACTCTGCCGCCAATCTGATTATACCTATATTTTGCGCGCGACTACAGGGCGGGGGGCTACACAAGGTTAGATACTAGGGCGAACGAATCCTTTCTCTAACAACTCTTGTAACTGCTCTCTATGCTCTTGCAGTTCTTTTGGAGCCATCCTATACAGAGCCTTAGATTTTGGTTGAGTCCTAGGAATAAGTTCAATAGAAAATCCTACCTCACACAAAGGAGGTAGTCCATGCAAGTCTTCAGGGAACACATTCAGGAACTCTCTAATAATGATAGTCTCTTATGGACTACTAACTTGCTTCTCTTTGTCGATTAAAGTTACTAGGATTGCATAGCAACATTTACTAACAAGGCGCTTGGCTTCAATTGCATTGATTAGTGATGCAGTCAAGCCAAGTTTTCCTACAAACACTTCAGGTTTATTTCCAACCTTAAGTGAAACTCGCTAACGGAAGTAATCTATTACAGCATTAAACTTACTTAGCCAATCCATTCCTAAAATCATATCAAAATTTGTAATGGACATAACAATAAGTTTGGATTGAAAGAATTGGTTACTGATTGTGATGTCTACCAAAAAAAACTTATTAGTACACATTTTAGCACCATATGGCATTTGAACTACTAAGGGATTGCCTAGACTGAAATGTTGAAGATTTAAGGAAGAGGCACAACTCACTGACATGAAAGAGTGATTAGCACCAGTGTTAAAGAGTGTGTCATAGAACTAGTTTTTAATAATTAGAGTTCCTATAGTAGGGAAAATAAACTCTAATTATAACTAATGAAAATTAAAGCTGAGAATGCTAAAAATGAAATTATAGAAGAAAATGAAAGGCAGAAAATAAAAAATTAAACTTTGAACGTACTTGTAACAATGTTGTTGTCATCAGGGGCAGCTGAATAAGACAAAGCGTAAACTCGTGGTACTGCAGGAGGTTGATTAACAGACTTGCCCTTATCCTTTCTACTGTAGCGATCTTGCTTGGAGGAAAAAGAAGGTACACCCTTATGTTGCTGACCCACTTCCACTAGTAGGAGGAGGCATCAAGGCATGTGCTAGTGCTTGAGAATTGATAGGAACTAGATTATGTACAGAAGCTTGGTGGTTGATCTTTATCTTGTCTACGGTCCAACTTGCACGACAGTCCCAATGACGATGATTGGTTCTGCTGCATATGTAACACCTACCACATGTATGGTAGCACTTTCCATAAGGATGGGGTCTGTTACATATTACTCCAGGTCTTCCTTGCTGATTTTTCCTGGGGTTCTGGTTAGGATTTTGATTAGGATTTTTGCCAGAAGTAAGCTTAAAGACTTTACGACCATGGGAACGATTCCTTTTGAAGGGTTCAGATCTGGAGGGTTGAGGATGGGAGCGCTTCTTCAAATCCATTTGGGTTTGATGGTACTCAACCATGCGAGCACCTTCAAGAAGCTTGGGAAAATTTTCATGATGTTGAGACATCAAATGACTTTTAACAGAGTCTTTAAGATCGAAAAGAAATCTAGTGCACCTGGCCACTTCACTATGGACTAGATTTGGAGCAAATCTAGAGAGTTTATGGAACTCTATTTCATAGTCGTGCATGGAACGACTTCCTTGGGTAAGCTGAATAAAGTCATTTTCTATTATATTTTGGGCAGAAGGAGGAATGAATTTCTCACGAAACACTTGCTCGAATTCATCCCAAGGGATGTCTTCCATCTGCACTTTTGAGAAGCGAGTCTTTAATTCATTATCCCACCAATATTCGGCTTCTCCGTGGAATAGATAGGTCGCAAGACGGAGGCACTCACTCTCCGGACACTTAATATTGGCTAAGGTCTTTTCAATGGTCTTTATCCAGTCAATGGCTTCGAAATGAGAAACATAACCATTGAAGGTCGGAGGGTTCAGATAAAGAAAAGTGAGAAGGTAGGCATCCACCATCGGGCCAGAGGATGGTTGTGGAGCTAATGGAAGTTCAGGAATAATAGGAGAACAAGCTTGAGGAGGAGCTGGGCAGATTTGGGATGGAGCAGGAGAAGGTTGGGAAGGGTTACAGGATGAGGCCATCCTTTCTGCTACACAAGTTTGTGCTTCTACCATAACCTTCATTAGATCTAGCAAATTCTGCATTTGATGCATTTGAGAAGTCGTAGTGGAAGTAGGTTCTTCCACTATTAGTTCAATAAGAATATTGGGATTTGGAAAGGAAAATAAAATATAATTCAAAAACTAGAGAGGATAAGAAAAGAAAATTTTCATTAAAATTTGAAGCTTTTAAGAGATTACAATATTGTAGGAAAAAGAAAAAAACATAAGTAAAGTAGAAGCTATTTACAAAGCTACAAAAGGGAAATAAGCTAGAGCAAAAAGAGGATTAGTACTACTAGTTACAGAATTTTGTATATAATACATTCTTATAGCCATCATAAGTGGGGGCACGATGAAGATGCCTGCATCCACAAATAAGAACTCCATAAGCATAACACCACCATTCCATGGCGTAATCACTAAAATATTCATCTAAAATTTTATAGCGTAAGTGATCTGGGCATTTTATGGCCTGAAATACTATGGTAACACAGGAGAGCCATTCCCTAGCTAGCTGAGGGAAACAAACACCATGAAATACACAAAACCTCAAAATTTTGTTTAGAATGTCACCTCTCGCAGCATCTCTGCGCCCCCCATCCAACGGCATGACTAATCGCACTGTGATCTAATCTGGGGCATCGGATCATCAGCGTATATCTGACGACCATTTCATCGCCTGCAGTTCTGTTATTCTAGAACTGCATTAGGCCAACCATTTCCACCGGCTTCGAATCAGACGACTGAGCTCACCCAAATCCTGTTCAGCTTAGTCTTTAATTCTCGGATGAAGCCCCAACATCTCACCCCGCTCCTGCTATAGTGGCAGTATGGGAGAGATATTGTCCCTCACTTCTCCTCAAATCGCAATAGATTTTGAGGCGATCTCCCGGGTCTACCCCTCGAGGGTCAAGGCTAGATACCCAATCTCTCGGGTCGACCAGCTGAGGTCATGTTCGAGACCCCTCCTCCGCAGCTCTGGCTATAAATACCTTGGAGCTTTCACAGAAAATTTGTTTGCCCTTTATGATCAGGCTGCATTTTTTTTTCATCTTCCATGTCTCCACTCATCCTTAGCTCTAATATTCCCGACGGCCGTAGCTGTGCGTATTGCTGATAGAGTATGTGTGTTTGGCATTCAAACCTTCCTAAGAACCTTCTGTGATCTCTTGGAGTTTCCCACCCAATCTTAGCTTTAATTCTGCTCGTCTTGGCTCTTCACTGCATTCAAGATACAGCCTCTACCTATGCTTCTATCAAGCCAGCTCTAGCTCAATTTCTTCTCTCTTGCCTTTGATAATGTGTTAGGGTCCTTCCTTAATAATCTTTGTGGTCAGCCAGGGTGCTGGCGATCTCTGGCAATGGACCAGACAGTATAGTCACCATCTGGAGGTCCACTGCCGGTCTATTTTGAGTCTCTAGTAGTCCCTAATATTTGGGGACTGTTTTGATGCTCTATTATTCTCTACTGATGAATTGTAATCGAAATAGTGATTGTCAATTGTAACCTGATCGATCGATTTAGCTCGAATCGATCGATCCAGGTTTGGCTCGAGTCAGCATCCTATCGAATAACACCCTATTAAATTAGTCAATTACCAAGCTTATTAGTTCACTCAATCACTCTGCCCTTAGTTGTTGATTGAGTCGAGCTATAGCTTTGATCATTTTACTCTCTTTGTGAGGATAATTCAATCATCACAGCTCAGACCTAAGAGTCGATCAGGCCGAGTAGCACTCCAGTGATCCTGCGCATCCCAGACGGGGCTTTCTAACTCAATCAATGCTCCAGTACCACTAATGGTGTAGTCGTCAATATCCCAGTGCGGCACAGTCTGGGGAAGGAGAATTAAGTGTCAGAAGCAAACCCCAGCGGTCCTGTGGTCCGGGATATGGCGTGGGAACGAAACACAGTCCCGGGTCGGGTCAGACCCCGACCCGCATGTTTTTGTTTTCGGGCCACAGTTATTTTAGGAATTTTTTGAATTAATATCCTTTTGTTTTATGTTTGATTAATGTTTATAATTAATTAACATATGATCTAGATTAATTAGAATATTTCATTTAAATTATTTTCATAACTTTAGTTATACTTATCCAAATGGTATGGTTCAATATACCATTTAATTAGAAAAATGAAGGAATAATAATATGAAATAAGATTCATGATCTAATTATTTGATTTTCCAAAATTGCTTAATCTTTCTCTGATCTTAATAAATTCATAATTAATTCAATTAATGTTCAAAAACCATGATTTAGGTCTCTGATTGTTCATGAGACAGAGTAGAATCCATCTGTGCCATTAATAAAAGTTTCAGAGATTTAAAAATTTTAATAACCTCTTAATTACCCTTTGATTTTGGTGATTTATATTTTAATCATCTTCTTGAGTGCAGTAGAGTTTATAATTGTGCTTAGATCATCCTAATGTGCCATAATTCCTTTAATCATCTTTTTTAGCATTTGTAATAACCCAAGTTGTTACTCTAGTCTATTATGACTAATCTCAGTCATAATCTTCAACCTAAGTGTTAATCAAGTTATCAGGAGTCATCTACTAAGATCTAGTCAAAATCAGAAGTTAAATGGATAAAATCATAATTCTTAAAAAATCCAGAAACCCTAAAATTTGACATGTCTAAATTGATCTCAAATAAAAAATTGGACTTCGCCATTACGCTCATTGCCCCAAAATTAGCTAAGGGTGATGTTTTCGTGTCAATCGGAAGTTGTCAAAATTTTGACGAATATTTTAATAATATTTAAATATCCCAAAATTAGGAAATTAAAATACTCGTCAAACCGAAAATCTGACATCGCTGTTGCGTTCCTCACCCCTCAATTAGCTAGTGGTGAATATTTGGAGATTTTCCTAAGTTCATTTAAACATTATTTATTTATTTAGAAATATAGTAATTAAATAATGAATTAAATTAATAATTAATGAAATAAATCCTTATCGGGTCGGATCCCCGCTGCTTTTCGGAACCGACCCGATATCCCGAATCAGATCCGATCCGCGGATCCGCTCCGCATGATTCGTCGGATCGAGGCGGGTCGGACGGACGAGGGACATCTCCCTCGTCATCTCCGTCGGCCTCTACGTGGCTGATTCGCCGCTCGTCCCGCCTACCCGGTGCGTCCCCGGCCTCGCCTGCTCCGCTTAGCATCCTATAAGGCTCATACAAACCCGGAGGGATCGAGTTTCGCTTGGATCGTCGAACCCTTGTGTCAAGCACCCGAAACCATTGAACCTAAGGTACGCTGTTCTCCTTTGATCCTCCAATGATTTATCAATTATCATACGCATCTCTATTTCAGCCCTTAGATTATCCTAATGTAATACCTGATTGAAGTATCGACGACTTGATCGCTCACAATTTAGGGTTAGTCCACAGTCATTTCTGTTAAACCCGAGGTTGTCCGTAGGTTAAGGGCTAAGGTTAGCCTTTGCGGGCGACTCAGTGGGTAGGCCTTGTTGAGGCCTACTGTCGGCCGTGCCGGCCAAGCCCTATTGTCGCCGGGAAGGGCGGCTAAAGCCGTGCCCTAGTACGTAGGTCGCGGACCCCATCCGGAAGGCGAGGGGTCCGCTCGAGTCGGGTCGACTTGAGCCCGGCCCGCGACCTCGCGTGTGGGTCACGGGAGCTGCGGAGCCCGAGAGCGTGGGCCCCGCGCCTCCGTCAGTTGGCGCAAGGTGGGCCCCCCGACGCTCTGCCTCTCCGCCGCTCCAATACCGCGGTCCGCGTGGCATGTGGGCCTCGCACGCAGCGCTGCAACCAGTGCCGTCGCACCACGTGTCCGATATGGGTCCCTCCATTAATTCCTGCAAAGAATTTTAAATTTAATTATAAATATTATATATTATCAAATATATATATATATATATATATATATATAATTGCATTCACATATAAATATGTATAGAGAATTTTAAGTACATTTAATTGTTGTGATTATATTAGTATATTATAGTTAATAAATAATTAGTTAGTTGCTAAGAGTGGGTTAATTAAGATTAATGTTTAATTAGTTTACTAATTTAATTAGACATAAGGTTAATTAAATTATATTAATTAATCTAAGTTAATTAGCTAATAATTATTAATTAGTTTAATTAATTTAGTAATTAATATTAAAAGATTAAACAGTGAAATTAAGTGGATATTATTTAATTGATTTAATTAAAATAGTATATTAATTTAATTGAAATAATTAAACAGTAACTTTATATTAAATTTAAATCAAATATTATTAATTCAAAATTTTAAAGTCTAATAACTTTAAAAATATTAATCCAAACATATTAAATATATGTCTCATTTTACTCAGAAAAATAAAAAGAATCAAATGATGCTAATCAAAAATTCGATCCGGAGTATATTTAACCTAGTTGCATTTTAGGTCATAAACAAACCTTCATAACTTTTAACTTACTTATTCAAATATATATAATATAGGTTTTATAATACTCAGGAGAACAACCCCATCACTGTAGTACTATTAGTTTTCCCATATAGAGCTTAGTTTGAAAATTGATATTTAGGACCCCTACCCAAAAATGACCAAAATGCCCTTGATCTTCAATTGACTATAACTTGGTCAATTTAACTCTAAATCAAGAAATTCAAAGTGTAAACTAGCTTAGAATTTTAGTGTTATCAATAATCTAAGATAAAATTTAGGTTTTGAACCTTAGAAAATTAGAAATGACCAAAATACCCCTAACCATAGTTAGGCAATTACTTGACAAATTGAAGTCCAAATTAGATCTACTCCCAGTTAAAGTACTCAGTGTACTATAAGGAAGGTATAAAAACTGAGTTTACTGAATTTAGACCTCAAACAGAAAAGATCAATTTTTTCCCATGTTAACCCTTAGAAATTACCGAATTACTCCTGAAAGTTAGAACCTTCATAACTTAGCCATTTGACCTTCTTAGATTCTATGGAATCCTTGAATAGTAACCAATATAAATTGTATAAAAATTTAGATGTACATTAGGCCTAAAGTACTAAAATGCCCCTTAGGTCAAAATCTTTAATTTGGACCTATAGGACCTATTTTTTATCTAAATTGAGCATACATACTGTCTATCTTCATTTTAGACAGTAAGGAATTATTTGGAGTAAGAAATTCTAATTTGAAACCCTAATTCAAAAAGTAGCTTTTTGGAACCTAAAGTAGGGCAAAATGGTCATTTTGCCCAAAATTTAGGTTAGGTGTCTTTAACTCATAAATTATCTTCTAAATTAGTAAAACTAGTATTAGAACTATATTAGACTCTTTTAAAGTAAGTAAAATTAGCTATTATGTCAAATTTGTTAAAATCCCTAAAATTTCTCTAAATCCTTTCCTTAGTCTAGGACTAGATTATATATTAGATTTTATTTATTGAATAGCGTGGTTATTCAATGAATGAATCCGTAAGTTTATTAGTTTCTAGATTTTACAACTTAATTATGATTATTTTGTCTTTCAACCTTAGATTCAAGATAGGAGAATCATCCTATTAAGTTTGACTTTGCTTAATAGGGTTTGCCTTAATCAATAAATCACATTTAGAGTGAAACCTAGATCTTAAGTTTTACTTATTCAATTATGTGATTAAGCCCAAACTCGTGGTATTTAATCCATAATCTAAAGCTTAGTAGATCTTGATCAGATCTTAGTATAGAACATCTGAATTCATCAAATTAGGACATTGTGATTTATTTCTTAACTTATAGTCATACTCGATTGAATTAGATTAGAGCCTGATCAGTTTTAATCCCTTAAATTTACTTCTAAGTTGCACTCGATAGTAGAAAATGGAGATCCTGAACTTGTGTAATTTATAATAGTTAGAATAGTTTAATTAGAAAACAAATGATATCACTATATTCAGTAGAGTCCCTTGCTTAGTACTTGATTTTATGCTACAAATTCCTTGAATTTTGTGCTTACTTTCCTTGAACATATTATATAAGAAAACATTATTGCATGAAAATGAAAACTTAAAATATTAGGAAAATATTTGCATGGTTCAGTTTATGGTTGATATGGTGCACATTTATTCCAATGGACAGGGGTAAGGAGAAATAAGGATGCTTAACATTACTCATTGTGGAGTGTGTGTTAAGTTTAGAACTTGTTTAGTCTTGCAGATGTGCTTGACTCCTCAACTGTTTCTGGATGTATCCACAGAAATAAAAGTAAAATAACTAAAAGATATTTGCATTGTATTTTCTATTTTTTCAAATTTACTGTTCTGTTATATCTGCACAAGCCTAGAAAGGCTATGCAAATTTCTATTTGTCCTAGCCTAGAAAGGCTATGGGAATTATATTGGGCCAAATTTGTCAATTATTCCTGATATGGCAGTTATATGTTCTTTTTTAATTTTAGTTTACTGTGTACTACGTTACTGATGCATGTTATTTCAGTCAGCTGTATTTCTTGTTTTACCTATTTACTTATATATGTATATATAAGATGCTAGACTTTACTACTTACTATATGTACCACTTTTAGATTACTATTTTAAATCAGCATATGTCATGTGATCATCAACATATTTATGATTAGATTTTTCTTTCAATATTTTTACTTATTGTATTACATATGTATGCCCATTCCTTATTTAGTGTGTTTGAGGTGTGCTTTTGCCTCAATTCCTGCTTAGTTATAAATATTATATGTATAACTTATCCCATTTCCTTGTATTAAATGGTGATATTAATAAATGCTTGTTAGTTCACTTTTGTTTTGTTAAGTATAAATGATGATATTAATAAATGGTTAATAAATATTCAGCCTAAAATATACTTAGACATTTTGTCTAATAAGATTTTTCTCTTATTGGTTGGGGCCCTGGCATTGTAAAACTGATAATGTCAGATCTTGAGCAATTTGAGGATCCAGTGCCTGAGGAGGAGCTTTATATAGAGAAGGCGCAGTAGATTTGAGCAGAAGACCTTTTGTAGTTATTTTTATTTCTTGTGAGGATGTGAGTTATTTTATTTCATTTTAAACTTTAATTAAATGATGTAATAATACAGGTACTTATGACTGTGCTTGCTTTTCTGCACTATATTATTTTTTGAGCTACTCTTTATTATTATTTCATGTATGATGTATGGTGAAATGGATGTACTGTTTATTTTCTTATGCTTTTGCACTCTGTATTTATGTTGATTTAGCGACTAATCTCTTGTATTTAATCTGTAAACCTCCTTCCCTTATTAGTGGATTATAGACCTTACCTAATCTAATAATAAGTGAGGGACTTGCCAGAGTGACACTTCACTCCTTATGTCTAATCTTGTGATTAGGGGGTGGGGCACCAAAACCTTAAAATGAGGTTAGTGTCATTTAAGTTAAATCATGAGCTAAATCTTAAGTTATGTTTTTCATTCACCTTATAAATCAATATTAAGTTCATTAAAACTGATTTGAATCAATTTGAATGTTTAAATCTTAAATTTCTTTAATTTAGTCTTAAGAAGGGTATTTTGGTCATTTTGACCAAAATATTGTTAAAGCATCCTTAAACCATAGAAACTTTAGTAAGGTATTTTTAATCAGTAATGAAATGTATTAGTATCATTTCCTTAACTTTTGAGCCTAATTTGTCTAATTGAGTTAAGTTTAAATTTTCTTTTTCTTAAGCGATCAAATCTTAATTCTTAGATCTTAGACTCTTAATCATTTTGATCTAATTATACCCTATCATCTTGGAAATCCTTAACTAATTTATTACATTAATTTCTTTAAAACCTCCTTATGAGTATATGATTGATTCAATCTTTAAGATAATGTTAATATTCTAAAGATTGGATGTTGATCGTAGATTCATATGTTCTTATTAGATTATTTTGTCTTATGATATTAGAATAACCTTTCATTAAGATCTTAGTTTCATAATCTTTCAACTCGTAAGATCTTCCACCTTTAGATTATGGTTAGGTGTGAACCTTGGACCCTTAGTAGATTTCAACCTTGGATTCAAGATTTGAACCCCAAATATGGAGTTTAAGTCCAGAATCCCCAATCTTGATTAATAAAATCAAGATTTGGGTTGAGTGAGTAAAACATATTAATTAAGTCATTGATTTATTTACTTTAATCCTTTATAGTCATCATTTGATTTTAGATTAGAACTTGTTAAGTTATAATGTTAACATTAAGGTTATGAATCTGAGAATATACTCAATAGCTGGATATTGGAGATCCTAAACTTGTATCTTCTCAAAATAGTTAGAACGAGTTAAATTAAGACAACAATGGATATCACATCAGTCTAGTTAAGTCTCTTGCTTACTTTGACTATTGTTGCTCTACACACATTGTATATTGAGCTTTTTTCCTTGGACATAATAGGTGAACTCATGATATTGTCAATATATCCTAAGTTAGTATTTGAAAAGCATAAACATTCATACAGTTCAATCAGTACATTCAGTTCAGTAGGGTGTGTCCTAGCTTAGTCTGCCGCCTTTGCTCCAAATTTGTTATAGAATAGTCTCGGACCTAGTTTTAATGATATTTTTGATGGATACATGTCTTATTCTATAAGTTCAACTCGGATGTAGCTCTGATGATGTATAAGATGGATACATGTTGAACTTTCTATTCAAAGGTCTTGTATGGCCTATTTTTGTTATGGTAGTATTAGGTTTAGGCATGTTTTTACTTCAGTTTAATTTTAGTACTTTGGCTTATTTTGCCACATGCTTCAGCAGCTTTATATTTATTTCATTTCAGTACTTTGGCTTATTTTTCCACATACTTCAATGGCTTTACTTTTATTTCATTTTAGTACCTTTGCTTGCTTTGCCATATACTTCAGTGGCATCTACTTTTAGTTCTGCATACTTGTATATTTATTCCAATTCAGTATTTATTAAGCATAAGCATGTTTAGGATGCTAGTTTTGTACACTTAGTTCTGTACATTTTAGTGCAGCTTTCTTTTATGAAATCAACATGTATTCATGTGATCATAAGTATGTTAGGACGAGTTTTGCTTTCAGTACCTTGCAGTTATTTATACATTTTAGCCTTACCTTGTTCAGCTTCATGTTTAGTATGTATTTTGCATACTTTATCATTTAGTTATAAATATGTTATTTATAACTATCCTTTTCCTTATAGCTTGTTGCACCTTAAACTATTTGCATGCTTAAAGTAATAATGTGATATCTTTAACTGTACAACTCACTTAATTAGCCTAAAATGTACTTAAACAATTTGTCTAACTGTAATCTTTTTCTTTTATTAGCTTGGGCCATAGCATTTGTGATACCGACAAATGTTAGATTTGGAGCTATTTGTTGGTGGTTTCGCTAGTGAGGAGTTTGGACAGGAGGAGAATCTTATTGTTGCTGCTTAGTTAGATTTCATTTTCTATTGTGAGGATGAGAGCTCTTCCTTTTCATTTAAATATTCAATCTGTAATAATTCTTAATATGGATATATTTACTTTCTACACTTTGAGCTGAGTTAGTGTTGCATTTACCTTTCTATACTATGCTGTGATGCGGATGTTATGTTAAACTATTTTCTGCTTCCATTACTTTGATATATTAATGTATGTTCTTAATTTCAGGTGACAAGTCCTCTGCTTAAGGTGGGTTGGGTTATACATGACACTACTTAAGTTGGGGTTTTGCTACAGTTGGAGCACTGTACTCTTCGTGATTATGTTAACATCAGTATTAGCATGACTGCAGATGGTACTGGGCCGCACAAAAAGGGAGAACTTAATGGTTGTCGATCGCCATTTGCATGGGTCGGGGAATCACCAAGGGTTGCTCGAAGAGTTTGCTTTTCCTTCCAGTCGCGAGGGGGATGAAGAAAGAATAAGAATGGAAGGAGATGGGGGATCACTTTGGCTAAATGGCAGTGATTATCTATAGAAAAGAACGACTATATGGGGGACAGTTGCCCGCACGCAATTGTGCGTGCGGGCGTGGCCAAGCTGGCGATAACAATAGGAGCACAGTGCTCCTATCAATCGGGGCCATAGGATTTGATCTGAAATATCTGACAACTTAGATATGATCCTAAGTTTCTAATAACCACAAGAGTAACACTAGTTGTTGAATCCAATCTCTGATCTAATGGCTACACCTAGATCAGCTAGCGGGAGTGATAGGAGTCGCCTTATCAAAATTTTCAGAACCACGAAATGGCTGGGATCTGCCTAATCCGCTGTTCACTGCGAAAGGCCAGACATTGAATCCATGTGGTTCCTGAAAATGACAGTTAACAGTTGAGAAAAATAATATAAATTTCATTTTAAATTATTTAATTAATTTTAATTAAAATCCAAATTGTCATTTTTACCAAAAAAACTCTGAAAATTACCAAAGATATTCACCCTTAACTATTTTGGGTGCTAGAAATTTAAAGATACGATCAAATTTTGGATTGGAGGTCAATTTAATTTTCTTATTTTTTTATTTACTTAAATTTTATAAAATATTCAATTAATTCAAATGATCTCTAAAGTGAACCAAAAGTTTGAGAATTATTTCTAATGATATTTAAAAACTAATAAAACATGTTTTGGACTAATTGAGCTAGTTTAAACCTTAGTAACAGCCTTGAGCTGTTACACAATAAAATTGCACCCAGTCACTCTCTAGGTCAAGATGGACTATTTTGTATTAAATTAGATGTATTGTAACAATCCAAGTATTGTTACTCAAAATTGAGTAATCTAAATAGCTTAAAATCTCACTATTAGACTCCAAATATTATTTGGAGCAAACATTGAAATTTTGAGCTGATTTGGAGGCCGTTTTAATTAGTTAATTATTTTAATCCATTTAATTAATTAAAAAATAATAAAATTAAATTGACCTCATATCAAAAATTCAATTGCATTTTTTGGTTAATCACCCCCAAATTAGCTAGGAGTCGCCTTATCAAAATTTTCAGAACCACGAAATGGCTGGGATCTGCCTAATCCGCTGTTCACTACGAAAGGCCAGACACTGAATCCATGTGGTTCCTGAAAATGACAGTTAACGGTTGAGAAAAATAATATAAATTTCATTTTAAATTATTTAATTAATTTTAATTAAAATCCAAATTGTCATTTTTACCAAAAAGACTCTAAAAATTACCAAAGATATTCGCCCTTAACTATTTTGGGTGTTAGAAATTTAAAGATACGATCAGATTTTGGATTGGAGGTCAATTTTAATTTTCTTATTTTTTATTTACTTAAATTTTATAAAATATTCAATTAATTCAAATGATCTCTAAAGTGAACCAAAAGTTTGAGAATTATTTCTAATGATATTTAAAAACTAATAAAACATGTTTTGGACTAATTGAGCTAGTTTAAACCTTAGTAATAGCCTTGAGCTGTTACACAATAAAATTGCACCCAATCACTCTCTAGGTCAAGATGGACTATTTTGCATTAAATTAGATGTATTGTAATAATCCAAGTATTGTTACTCAAAATTGAGTAATCTAAATAGCTTAAAATCTCACTATTAGACTCCAAATATTATTTGGAGCAAACACTGAAATTTTGAGCTGATTTGGAGGCCGTTTTAATTAGTTAATTATTTTAATCCATTTAATTAATTAAAAAATAATAAAATTAAATTGATCTCATATCAAAAATTCAATTGCATTTTTTGGTTAATCACCCCCAAATTAGCTAGGAGTCGCCTAATCAAAATTTTCAGAACCACGAAATGGCTGGGATCTGCCTAATCCGCTGTTCACTGCGAAAGGCCAGACATTGAATCCATGTGGTTCCTGAAAATGATAGTTAACGGTTGAGAGAAATAATATAAATTTCATTTTAAATTATTTAATTAATTTTAATTAAAATCCAAATAGTCATTTTTACCAAAAAGACTCTGAGAATTACCAAAGATATTCGCCCTTAACTATTTTGGGTGCTAGAAATTTAAAGATACAATCAGATTTTGGATTGGAGGTCAATTTAATTTTCTTATTTTTTTATTTACTTAAATTTTATAAAATATTCAATTAATTCAAATGATCTCTAATGTGAACCAAAAGTTTGAGAATTATTTCTAATGATATTTAAAAACTAATAAAACATGTTTTGGACTAATTGAGCTAGTTTAAACCTTAGTAACAGCCTTGAGCTGTTACACAATAAAATTGCACCCAGTCACTCTCTAGGTCAAGATGGACTATTTTGCATTAAATTAGATGTATTGTAACAATCCAAGTATTGTTACTCAAAATTGAGTAATTTAAATAGCTTAAAATCTCACTATTAGACTCCAAATGTTATTTGGAGCAAACACTGAAATTTTGAGCTGATTTGGAGGCCGTTTTAATTAGTTAATTATTTTAATCCATTTAATTAATTAAAAAATAATAAAATTAAATTGACCTCATATCAAAAATTCAATTGCATTTTTTGGTTAAATCCCCAAATTAGCTAGGGGTGCATTTTTTAGAATTTTTATAACTCATTTGATTAAGCAAATTTTAATAGTTTACATTTTATTTATTTTAAATTAATTAAATAATTAAAACTTTATTTCAATTATCCTTTAATAGGAAGGCGGGTGATTTGCTCCATCCGATTAAATCAGTAGAGCAATCGGACGGTCGAAGGTCCGATCAATATGCTTATTGTTGCATCAACCCGCTGATCTAATGGACAGAAGATGATAGAGCTTTATGCTCTATCGTGTTCTGCGATTGTGGCACGTTCATGTGTGCGATCGGCACAAAGACAATGCGGCAACCTTATGTTCTTAGCCCTTCCCGCGATCATAAGATCCGATCTAGCTCTTGATTGACTCCTCTAGACAAGTCTTGGAGCTAGGTAGTGTCAATTGGAGCCAAGGACCAAGCCATCGTCGTCGAGAGCTCGCCGAAGGATCCCCATCATGGATTAAGCTCATCGAGAGCTTGCTTTATGTAGTGCAAATTCTACTTTTAAATATTATTTTTAAATTTCACAACCCATATAATTGCATTATAGAGCCAATTTGGCTTTGTTGAGCTTAACGAGCTTGTTATGGCTTGGGCTGCTATAGGGTTATATAATAACCCAAGCCACAGTCAAACCCAATCATGGACTCGTCCATCCCAAAGGGTTCAGCCATCAGTAAGGGCATCCTTGGGTCAACCCTGACCCAAGGAAGCCTACGGTGGCAGGTGCAAGTAGTTAGGGTTACTGTGGAGGGTACAATTAGCCTCCACCTTAAACCCTAACCTTAAAAGCTAACTCATCTTATTTGAGCCAACCAATTCCATTAGAATTAAGGTTTTTATATGCAATAGATAGGACTTATTGTTAGCTACATTTTTATATATGGCTAGGGGTGAATTTTTAGAATTTTTTAGAGCTCGTTTAATAGCCTAATTCAAATTATTAAAATATATTAATAAATAATTAATTAAGTAATTAAGTGTTGAGACCCACCACCTGTTATCGGGCCAAACCGATTAAGATGTCATCCCCCCATGAGTGTAGCTCTAGCAGCATGGCCTTGATTTCCACCCACTTAACTAATGGAGGAACTCCCTGCAAGCTTATCTCCATGGTTAAGCCCATTCGTCCTCCCTCCTTGTCAAGACACCCGCTGCTCTCCTTACATGCTTTTAAGATTCATCAGAGAGTTAAGGAAGCTTCATCCCAAACTGAGAAGATCTCCATCATTAAAAGTCAAGGTACTTCCCTTCCCACAAATTTAATCATGCAAATATTTCATTTCAAGCTTGCTTGCTCATTACACCTCATTTGGAAAATCTGAAAGTGCTTGATTGAGTTCAAATGAGCTTGATTCGAGTTCAATTTTGAAGAATATGAACAATATTTTTTAGTAAAAATCAAATTCTCTTTCCAATACCCGAAGCTAGAGCATCAATGTTAGTGATGTTAGAGTGGTTCAAATATGTCGATTTAGGTACCAATTAAAATATCTCAGAAAAACCCTTAGATTTGTGTATGACACGATTCGTGAGATGCCCTAAATACAAAAAAAAATTGATGCCCTAGGAGGACCTTACAATCTACGTATGAGTAGACTGACATGTGCTACGCAGTAGTGCACTATAACGCCTAGCTCTCAGGCTGTGCATGCCTGGCTCTTAGGGCAAGCGTGCCGTAGCACCCAGCTTATGGGTCAATTGCACCATAGCATGATGTAGTGCCCGACTTTTGGGTTGAGCGCGCCGTAGCATCTGACTCTTGGATTGAGGGCATTACAGCTTGCTGGAGCACCTCACTTACAAATCGAGCACGTCGGAGCACGTAGTAGCACCTAGATCTTGGGACAGGGGCGCTACGGCGCGCTCCGCTCGCCGTAGCGCGCCATAATGCCCAATTTTCCAAATCATCATAAAATTTTCAATCTGCCCACTCCAGAACTGAAATAATACAAAATTATTCTAAAATAATGATTGATTTTAGTAAAACAATACGTTATAAATATGGAATCATTACATATGATGATTGGATCATATAAATATAGAGTTTGTATGGAAAATTTGCATTGTGGCATTCTTTATGAACCAATGAAAATCATATATATTGAATAAATGTATTAATGTTTTCTAGAACCTAGGAAAATAAGGTTAAAAATTAAATTGATACTTAGGTGAACCTTAAAACATTAAGTTAGAGAAGAATAAGTAATGTTAAATTCATCATATTGCTTGTAGTAAATCTCTAATCTCATTAATCAATATTATGAGCTTAAAGTATGGAACCTTATATTTGAAACTTTGTAATTAAGTACAAACTTATTTTGAATAATTAGAATAGGATATAACCTTCATTTAAATTATATTAGATTCAAGAAGATAGAATATTGATACTTTAGGCAATCAACCTATTAGATCAAACCTATCTTTTCAAAGTAAGGAATAAATTCTTCTACTATAGCCATATGTAACATTATTAAGTAACATTTGAGTCTAAAACCTTAGAACTTAGTCATGTATTAAGCATAAGATATCCCAAATCAATATATTAAAGGATTATTATTTAGTAAGCTCTCCAAATAAGGGATCTTCATTATGATCATTACTGTGCGAATTTAATAAAAGAACATCTAAACCTTAAGATAACTAAGAGACTTGTAGTTAATATAAAACCTTAAAGAAAGCCTAAGCATAGACCTAAGCTAGTGAAAAGAATGTTAGAAGGTATTAGATTAGTTAAAATAAACTAAACTTTAGAATATAAGTCAAAAGATGTTATAACTTAGAAGTTTGATAACTAGAGCTAGCAATAGTAAGATTGCACTTATCATATATAATGGAATTATATATAAGCATAATTATGAGCACCCAATTGGATAAATCTCTAAACTTAGATATAGCAATGGAAATTGAATTATTATCAACCTTAAGTTAATAAAATCATTCAATAAACATAGATTTTATTTCACAATTAAAATAAATATATTATAAATTTTTTTTGTCATTATATGAACGTTTAATTAACATACTATTTTCCAAAAGTGATTTATTATACTATTATTATTATATCAATTAACTTAGAGATCCATTATATCTAAGTTAATTGACGGGCCTCATTAGTCCCAAACATGAAGATAAGTAATTAAAAATAGAAAACTATGGATATCACATGGTTTACAATGAAATTGATAAATCCTTGTATTGCTACAATGCTTCGAAATCAATTCTTGAATCATACATTAAGATCTTTGTGGATATAATAAACATTTAAAAAATCACTTTAGAGGGATTTACTTTGTGAATTTTAGTACAACTGTCAGTAAGCCTAGACAGACTATTGGAGTATCAGGAGACCACATTATTCCAATGAGGGGAAACTTCTGTGTTGTAGTTGGCCCCATTTACTTATAGTTGAGTAGACGTACTCAATTCCTCATGTGTTCTGCACCCATAGAGCCAAATATAATATAAATAAATCATGAATTTCATTTCTTACAATCATATTGATTGTGAATAATTATTATAGTCTTATGATAATAATTATTCTATCTCTTAGATTTAAATTGCTTACCTTATTGCTTTATAGAATTTTAATATTTCAGTTTTATTTATGCATTATATTTGTTTCTACAAATATAATTTACTCAAATCATTTACAATGTCTTCTTACTTAGCATACAGATCCATTGGACATTTTCATGTATTCTTAAAATGCACATTATATAAAATGCCATGCTAACCTATTTGTTATAGGAATAATAGATCACTTGAAACTATGTGAGGCATTCTTACTTTACAGCTTTTAGTAGTTGTTTACTTATTCATACATTCCATGCTAATGGCATTTCTTTTATTTAATTGCAAATGACTAACATGATATCTACTTAATAAACAAAATAATATTCTTGATTACCCTTAAAATGAATTTAGACTTTTAAAAGTCTAACCATTTGTTTCTTTTTATTGGCTATGCCCTACTATATTAAATACTAAATATGATTGATCAGGAGCATGGATTAGGTACTGCACTCAAGGAAGAACATGATCTGTAGCTGTGTTGAAGACTCTATTTATTTTTCTTTCATTTTCTTTCATGTGAGGAAGAGTGATGTATTTAAATTATCAATTTGTATATAAATGACCTGTCTTGTTAAATTGTTCTTTTATGTTATACACTCTTATGAATGTTTGATTATATTGTTTGTGTTTCCTTCTACCCATAAATCTGCATTATTATAAAGGTAATACTCAATATTGGGTTAAAAATCCCTAATCTTGTGTTAAGTACTACCGTACACCTATTGTCAGATTAGCGTATCAAATCTAATAATGAGGTATTATACTTTAAGACATAATTAAGCTATTTGATGTCTAATTTTGACCTACTTACTATCATTTTAATCCTTGTACTATAAGAAATTCATATCAACTAATTTCATTTTTTTTGTGCATTAAATGGAGAATTTCGGTTGTTAGACTTAAGTAAGATAATATTTTAAAATAAATTTGGGGTTTTATTTATTTAGCCTTGCTAAATCCTAGGGAAATATAGATAGACCTAGATTATAACTTGACTAAACCTTAGAGTATGGTTTTGATAGGAAAATACTTAGATTAACTTAGCCATAGTCTAACCCTAATTTGCTTAAGGTTGAATCTCAACCTTTAGGAAAGAGGTAGTGATGTAATTTGACTTAGTCAACAAATTGTAATTATAATAGTATTTAGCCATTAAGTAGAAGCAAAGTGGATAGTGTCCCATGCTTAAGTGCCATTAGTTCTATGTTAAACCTAAGGAAGCCTTAAGAGATTAGGTCAAACCTAGTATTATATCATTCCTTCCCAAGAATTTATGATTGGTTTAACCTACTTTGGTTCATTATTAAGTGATTGATAGTGAATACAGTGAAATCATTAGAAGAAAATCCATTTAGCTAACCTTAAAGTTCCTATTGGGAATAGGACTTAGGAAAGTAATGTTAGTGAATTCTCCATCTTTAGAAACCCTAATAGAATGTTAGTAGGCAGTAAGTAGATTTAGATGTATAGTCTAAAAGACCTTAACCCTAGTGATCTTATTAGATTCAAATTATATTAGATCATCAAATGAACCTTTAGAATAAGAATTATACTATTAGTCTAAAACTAGTTAGTTTAGAAAAGAGAGCCTATTAATTTGAAGTTATTTGGTGTAGGATAGGTATAATGGAACCCTATTATTTTTCTTTGCTTAAAACACTATTTTTCAAATCATTAATTTTCAATAATATATATGTATATATATATATATATATATATATATATATATATATATTCAATTGACTTAGAGATTAATAATATTTAAGTAAATTGGAGACTTTATTAGCCCCAATCATTAAAGTAGATAACTTAATTAAATAATAATGGATTTCACATGGCTTACAATTAATCTTGAAGTCTTTTTATGTTGCATCACATTGAGACTTAAATCTTAGACATTCATTAAGACATTGTGCACATATAAAATTTTAAAAATAGCTTACATAGAACTTTATATGGTAAATATTTGAGCTAGGGCAGACTATGGAGTGATCTAGAGGCTACACATCATATATAGGGAATCCGTGTATTATGGGAGACCTCATAGTTAGTGCATGCGAAGACGAGACCAGACAAGATACCGTTGGTGGTTACTAAGAAATAAACAAAATAATCCAAGCATAAAAGAGCAAAACAATAGCATAAGAATCACATCATAAACCACACAAGCATCCATACATAGGAAATTTGACGTGGAAAACTTGATAACAAGAAAAATCACAAAGCCACAAATTCACTATAAACAAGAATATTAAAGAGTTACAGAAAGCTTCACTTCATAAGTACAAGAAAGATCTCTCACTTACAATGCCTTCCGATCAACTTCTTATCCTCTTAAAAACTTTAGCTCTCACTATAGATTAAAGGAGACCGACAGCAGTTGCAATGCCAAATTATGGTTAATCTCTCATTAAGGAAGCATACTCATCTGTTTCTTTATATACTTAGGCTTCACATGGACCCTAAATGACACAAAATTCTATAAAAATACTTAGGGGTCTGCCAAAATTAGTAATTGGGTTTCTATGGGTGCCATAACATGCATAAGCCCTCTAACGGGTGCCACATTGTGCCGCAGCACCTAGCCCTTGACAACAATGGTTGCAAGATGTGCCAGGGAGTGTTGTAGCACCCAAATTTTCCTCAACTTGTCCTTGAACACCCTAAAACCTCTTGGAAACCCATCAAAGCCTTATTGGCACATCCATGATGATCTAAATGGTCTCCACATGCTAATAATCTTCCTGTTGGAGACCTATTAGGATCATTCCTTGTTAAATCTTGGAACATAATTATCTTCTTTCATCCTTATCGAGAACGTGGTGTGGCTTACCTCTACCTTTTCATCATGTACAGAGGCCAACGAAGTAGCACATTATCTTCTGCATTTGTAATGGAATCATACACTTTATTGATAAAGCAAAATGTACCTTCCATATTACCCCATGCAATAACAAACTTACCCTTGCTGACCTTCCATGAGTTCCCTATAAAGATTGTTTTGTAGCCATCCATGGCTAGCTAACTAACTGAATTAAGATTCCTCCTTAGACACAATACATGCCTAGATTTTATTAGCTTTCAAATTGTACCGCTTGGTAGCTAGATGCCTACATAACCTTTACCAATAATAGTGCATGCCTTGCCATCTCTTAGATACACCTTCCTTAAGTCACCCTTTTTAAAATACTAAGATTTTCATAAAATAAAATAATTGTTCATTATTTTAGTTAATTTGAGTAATCTATTAGTGGAAATTTTTTGGAAATTTTTTCATGATAAAATTTTCCCCAATTATTTTATGTTGGATTTAAATCAAAGTAATTATAGAAAATTATTGTGATGTCAAAATTAAAATATTTTTGAATTTTTGAATTTTTGAATTTTACACCATCAGATTAGATAACAGTAAAATTTTGATAATTTTTAGAGTGAAAATGAATGAGTTATGCTAAAAAGATATTTGGAATTAATTAATTAAATATTTTAATTATTTAATTCGAAAAAAAAATCGGCCATTAACGGCGACGGCAAACACTACTAACGGCAACGACAAATGCAGTTATACAGCGTTTGACGCCATCTAGAGTTAACAGTGGATCCAACATATCCCATCATTTGCTACTGAAACTAGCGGCACAGATGGCACCAATGATCTGATGCTGTTTGCGGTGAAAGCAATGGGTGTAACGGCATTAACGAGGACGTTAACGGTGTTGGCGAACCCAATTTTGGCCAACTTCAAAACCTAATTTCCAGGACAACAACTTGGCCAAATTGAACAATTTTGGTGTATAAGGATTCATCTCATTCAGATCTACATTTTGGAACCTTCAATTTGAATTTTAGAGATACATTTTTTAGTAATTTTGAGAAATATTAAATTTCATTTTTAGTCAAATTAGGCAACATTAGGCCAGAATTTTTATAATTTTGCATTTAAACCACCTAATTAACGGTACCAATTGATATTTTATAGAAATTATTCTCAATTAAGGATGAATTTAAGTAAAATTATTTTGAGCTATTCAAATTTCACCTTTAAATAAAACCTAGAGAATTTAGAAATCCAAAAAACAATTTTTGACAGATTTTAAAAATTTTCTTGCTATATTGTTACTATTTTAACTTTTAATATAACTATTAGATTTAGCTAATTTTTGGCATGGTTGCTATCTATTATGTTAGAAATTGCTTTATTGTTGAACATAGAACCTACTTTTTCTATTTAGGTCTTCATATTTAAGTTCAATGTTCAAACAATAATGAGATAGTTTCTTAGAAAATAGCATGCTTTTAAAATACTTTGAACAGGTACTTGAAATTTGGCATGCTTAATCTTCAATCTATTAGGAATAACTTTCATTTAAACATCAATAGCTGAAAATGTTATTTGGATCTTCATTTATATATTAGAAGTTCATTAAAAAACCCTAATCATATAACCTAACTAATTTTAGGATTTTAACTCAAATTTTGTAGTGTTGACACAAAATCTTTATATTATCATTTCCTAGGTTCTTAAAAAATAGATTAATGTATAAGAATTATTTTTTAACAATTTATATTAAGAAAGTCTTGTGAAGTAAACAAATGGAGCTTGTACGTTTAATTATCTGAATTATATTATTTTTAGCATTGTTGGAGCTTATTTTCTTTGAATGTATATAATTATTGCATGTACCCCAATGTTATGCTATGTTAAATTATATTTTTTCTTTCCATAAATGTTTGTGACAAATATATATAGTGAGAGTCCTTGGAGGTAGAACAAAACTAAACTTTTATAGGTAGAGTTTATTAGCAACCCATGAAAAAATTTGGAGGGATCTAGTCCATAAGAAGGGGCTTGATATCTAGAGGAATGACTCACCAAAATAATATTTATATAAAAATTATTGATAGGTAATTATATACCTTCTTAGAATAATTTTTATGCTAATATTTGGGTCTTCCAATAAAGCTTGGGAGTTCTAAGCCCAAAATGATATATTTATGTTACATAGTAATTTATGATAAGTTATATTTATTCACGTCAATGTATATTTTTGCTTTGAAATTATTTGAGCCGCTTGAGCATTGCTAGTTACTTATTATTAAAATTAGCATAACCCTCAAATTGTAATGATGATGTTTCCATCACACTTTATTACTTTGATTTTGTAACCTATATAAGTTATTAGAAATTAATGCTTTTAGATGCTCTATGTACTCTTGCTTGATTGATGATGTTGATAATTAATACATGTCATGAGAATTAGAAGTGGAAACTAACTTAATTTCAAGAGTTATATAGGATTCTATTATCAAGAGTGAGATAAAAACTCATTATTCAAATTTTATATCATTTTATATTTATTTAAGATAAGACATATTATATAACATTAATTTAAGTTTCTGGTTCTGTGATGTTAGGATATTATTTTACTTAGTAATTTTTGTGATGAATATTTATTCTTGAATTATTACTTGAAATCTCCTGGCTCTGGTCTTCAGGTCATTACACCCTTGGTGTAAGTCTTGAAAGCACATTTCATAAGAGTAACATAAAAGTATGCACCCAAGTCCATCACCCAAGACTCCATACTAACAAGTGACAAACTCAATCCATCTGAATCCTCTTCTACTGAAACATTTATAGTGTGGCTCATATCCTTGTGTGGCACCCCTCCCCTCAACCAAGTATGATTAAAGGTGGTCGTCACTTGGCAAACCCTCACTTATCACTATATTAGGGTATGAACCCTAATCCACTAACAAGAGAGGGATAAGCCCTTAAGCAAAGAGCAACAGAAATATTTACTAAATACGTACATGACATTTAGAGTGCGGAAGCAAGTAAGAAAATGAATTCACATCCATTATACCATAATGCAAAAAATAGAAAACACGCAGCTCAGAATAAAGTAATGCAGTGAGAAGAAAATACACAGAGTACCTATATTATTATAGCCTTTTAATATGATTATCTGAAAGGAAAGTAAATACTTAGCCTCACAAGCAAATAAAAACTAAAGGTCTTCAGCAGGAATGTGCTCTTCCTCCTAATATGGCAATACTCCTGGCTCAACCTCAAACATCTTAGAATTTGCCATTGTTAGTTTCATAATGACGGAGCCCCAGCCAAAAGAAAAGAAAATGTGATTAGATAGGCTGAATAATTTTATGTATTAACTGATATCACCATTTACTTAAAATTGCTTAAGCAAACAAATGGGTGCAAAAAGCTAAGAAAGAACATGGAAAGCTATAAATAATGCATTTATAACTTAACAAATAGTGAGGTAAAAAGACATACCTCAACCCCAATGCTTCATCAAGGTTAAGTAATATATATATATATATATATATATATATATATATATATATATATATATATGTAAAATATACTATAAATACAAAAAAGAAAGACTCACCTTAACATGCTGATGATCATATGGAATCACTCAAATTAATAGAAAGTAAACTGAAGTGTGATACATATAAGTAAAGTGAGTCAATATCTAACATCCTAGCATATATGTAAGTAAGTTCTAAACTAAAGCTGAACTATAGTAAAAGTAAAATAGGAAATAGAAAAAATTATGTAAATGCTGTCATATCAGAAACGTTGGCTAAACAAGCCACTAAACTGTAACTGAACTGAACTGTATTATATTATATCATTTAACTTCTCAAAGCTAAGGCAGAAAATTGTACTATACTGAAGAGGCAAAAATACATATGCATTAAATTTTTTGTTATTTTACTTTACTCCTGTGAACACGTTCAAATGTAGCTAAGGAGTCAAGCACGTCTATAAGACTAAGGTGGTTCCCAAACTAGACACAACTCTCCCCAATGAGTATGTGTCAAGTATCCTTATTTCTTCTTATCACATATCTATTAGTAATAATATGTATACACAGTCTCCCATTCAGAGATGAACTTAATGCAAGTTTTATTCTAATTTTCTATTTTTTCATTTCATGCATCAAAGTTATCTTATATGACATATTCAATGTAAAAGGGCTCAAAATAAAAGGAATGCAAAGCACAAAGTTCAATAGTAAGCAAGAGACTCTACTAAGCTGAGGTGATATCTATTGTTATCTAATTTATCCATTCCAGCTATTCTAAGTTTATACAAGCTCAGGATCTCTAATACCATACTATTAAGTATAAACTCAGATCCATTACCTTATAAGTTTAAAGCAATTAGAACTGATCAGGTTATAATAGAATTCAATTAATGACGCTTATAAGTTAAAGAATTAATAAACTCGTTAGAATTAATAAATTTAGACAATCCAAATCAATCTTGATTAAATAAACAAAGATTGAGGGATTAAGAATTAAACTCTAAATTGGGGTTTAATCACTTAACTCAAGGTGATTCTAAGGGCTAAGGTTTAAATCCCAAACCTTCCCAATATTACAAGTTAGGCTATATTATTAAGCAAAGTCAAGCTTAATAAGGCGGATCTCTAAACTTAAAACTAAAGTTCAAATAAAAAAAATCATAATAAGGGATGAAATCTAGAAACTATTAAAAACCAAAGTTTCATCCATTGAGTAGCCCATTTACTCCTAAAATAATCTCTATTTCTAATTCCTAAGGAAAAGATCCTAAGGGTTAAGGAATTTCCTAAATAATAAAAGTGAAAACTTAATTATTTATGAAAGTTAATCTAAATTATATATATATTTTATGATGTGATTAATTTATGGAAGGATAAAAGCTAAATTCACCTTATGGAGCTTGTTTAAGACTTAGGAAAATTTAAGAGAATTTTAAGGTTTTTCTTAAAATATCAAATTAATGAGTCTAAATCTCTTAAATTGATCCCAAATCAGTTATAATACTGATTTTAGTGATTTAATTAAGATTATAAGGTTTAAGGACACTTAACCTTAAGTTTGGAAAAAATGACCATTTTGCCCCTACTTAAGGGTCTAAAATGCTACTTTTAGATTTAGAGTTCCAAATTGAAATTTATTGATGCCAAATGATTACTTATTATTTAATATGAAGATAGACAGTATGTATACTCAATTTGACAAGGATTAAGCCTTGTGAGCTCAATTTAAGGATTTTTGCTCATAAGGGTAATTTGGTAATTTTATCAAGTAAAGTCTAAATATTTAGTCAATTTATTATTTTTTACTATCTAATGATTCAATAGAGTCTAAGAATACTAAATTATGAGGTTTATTGGTTAAGTTATAGCTAAAATAATTCTAGGGTTCAAAAAGTAATATAAGAGTTTTAAAAAAGGTTCAAAAACCTAACATTCTCAATGATGTTCTAATTTAGCAAACTCAGAGGCTATATCTTTCTTATAACATACTGATTGAATGACTAGGAGTAGACCAAATTTGGACTCCATTTGATCAAGTTATGAGCTAATCAAGTTCTAAGGTAATTACGACAAAATTAGAAAATATAATCATCAAAACCTTAATTTACTTATAGTTTACTGTTAATTAGGCTCTCTTGATCAAAATGATATATTGGATAATCTAATTTGGAGCTAAATTAACTAAGTTATGACTAATTAAATTTTAGGTCAAATATAATAGGGTAATTAGTGAGGGTACTCAAAAGTTAATAATCAAAATTCAAGTCCAATAGCAAACCTAATACTGTCACTACACTCTTAACATTCAAATGATTAAAATGAGACCCATATTATAACAACCAAAGTTGTTACCAAATCTGATCTGAACTAATCCAAGTCCTAATATTAGTCTTAGTACTCTAATTAGGTCATTAGGAAGTCTTCCACCAAGACCTAGCCCAAATCAGGAGTCAAATGGATCAAATTCTAATTTTGGGAAAATCCAGAAACCCTAGAATTTGACCTATCTAAATTAACTTTAAATCAAAAATCAGACTTCGCCATTGCGCTCATTACCCCCAAATTAGCTATGGGTGATATTTTGGTGTCAATCAGAGTTGTCGAAATTTCATCGAATATTTTAATAATGTTTAAATACCCCAAAAATTAGGATATTTAAATATTCATCGAATTGAAAATCCGACATCACCGTTGTGTTCCTCACCCTTCTAATAGTTAGGAGTGCATACTTGGTAATTTTCTAATTGTTAAACTAATTATCTTTAAATAACAAAAGAATAATTTTAATTAATTAATTAAATAATTATTTAAATTTTAAAATTTTTCCGTGGCCATTAAATAGGAGATGCCATCACCCTAAATATCACATGTCGTTTCCTTGCATGTTAAGATCTGACAGTGCATATGGACCATCTAATCAAAGATCAGACGATCCCGACTCTTCGTCTCCATTGTTCGGGTCGCTCGCTCGCCACGCGTCATCCACCACCCCGCTCGCCCAACTGCTGCACTCGACACCTCGCAGCCTTCGTCAGTGAGACCTTAAGAGCTGCATCCACACTTAGGATGGCCACTTTTTGCAAATTGGAGCCTTTGGAGCTGGTGTTCGAACCTCTGTGTATCCAAAGCTCGCATAGATCGTCCATCTTCTTCCTCTTTCAATTGATTCAACTGCCATTTGTTTGTATGTTTATTCCATGTCGTTAATCATCGATCGATCGATTCAATTGGATTTAATCGAACCCGATCAGACCTAATTTCACCTCAAATCCACAGTGTAATCCATTAGGTTCCCCATCTCGAACCTTATGTCCCTAAGGTTAGGTTCTACAGCCAGTCCGAGCCCCTGTATGCGTCGACTCGACCCTTGGCAAGTCGGCCTCATCGAGCCCTTGCTGGCACCGTGCGGGCCCGTACCCGAAGTCGCCAGGATCACCAGATTTGCCTGTGCCCTAGATACTTTAGCTCAGGTTGATTGGAACAAAGGTAGAAACCTTCGGGACAGGCCAGGTCGACTCGGGCCTGGCCCACGTCCCTTCGAGGTGCATCGCGTGAGGGTGGGCCCCGTGGCCAGGTGTCGCACTGTGGTGACCCACCCCTTAATCCTCAAGAGTTAAGTTATGTGGTGGTGTGTCACTCTAGCTAACCCTTTACTTATAATTGGATTAGGATGAAATCCACAATCCACTTAATAAAGGAAGGAGTAAGCATAGAATCAAACATTCAGTCACTATCTAAGTAAACATACAGAGTGTGGAAGCGATTTTCAATATATATAACATTCAAGCATCACAACATAAGTATAAAGAAATATATCTCAGAACATAAGTATAAAATCCAAATACGCAGTCATCAGTACCTGTATTATTACATCAACTTAAGTTCAAATAATAAAGATAAAAGGGGCACTCATCCTCACTTAAGAATAGAAAGCTAAAGAACTGGTTCTTCCACAGGCTCCTCCTCCGGATATGACTCCACTCCAAGATCCTGATCATCCAACTGAAGAGGATCTGCCATTGTCGATTTCACAATGTAGGGCCCCAGCCAAAAAAAGAAAAATATGGTTAGACAATTATCTAAGTACATTTTAAGCTGATAAGTTTTATATGTGTTATGTAATATCACCATTCTATAACTTCTAAGTAACAATATGTAAGGGAGCAGTAAGCAATACAAAAGGAAGGAAAAGCTATAAACCATCATTTATAACTTAAGCAAAAAGAGAAGCTAAGACAAGCCTCACATATAGACTAAACAAGGTAAGACATATAAATATACATAATTAGACAAGTGCTGTAAGAAAAAATGCTACATCCTAAATATGCTGGTGATCAAAGAAACATGTCAATTAAGATAAAATAACTCAGCAGTGGTACATAATAAATAACAGCAAGATTCTAGCATCATAATATATAAAAGCAGTACAAAGAAATAGCTGGCTGAATAAAAATGCTAAAAAGTAACCAAAACATCAAACTGCATATAAACATCTGTGTATAATCTGCCATACAGAAAAGAGCTAATCTAGCCCACCAGAAAAGCTGAAGGATCTTAGCACCAGTATGGCTAAGGCACCAACAGTATAATCGAAGGATCTTAGCACCAGTACGGCTAAGGCACCAACGGTGTACCCCTAGTGTCAACAAGGAGACTAGGCAAACAACACACAATAAAACAAATGCCTTCCCATAGTGACATAAGTTGACTAGGCAATCAGAAGGCAATACTGAGAGGCAGCTCAAACAAATCCAATTATCATCTTCTCATTAATCACTTTAATATTTTTATAAGGAATCTAAGGAGTCTCCATATTTTCCTAATATTTTATTCATGCATCAAAAATCTTATATGATATGCTCAAGAAAATATGGCACAAAAATCAAGGAATACGTAAGCGACAATCATCAAAGTAAGCAAAGGACTCTACTAAATATGGTGATATCATTTGTTTTATACTTAACCATTATAACTATTCCAAGTTACACAAGTTCAAGATCACTATTTTCTTACTATCGAGTGTAACTTAGAAATTCATCCTTATAAGTTAAAAAGGATTAGAACTGATTAGGTTCTAATCTAGTTCAATCAGATAGATGACTACGGGTTAAATCAATAAATCATACGTCCTAGTTTGGTGAATTTAGACATCCTAACTAAGATCTGATCAAGATCTTCTAAACCTATAGATTATGCATTAAATACTACGAGATTTAGGTTTAATCACATAATCCAAAAAGGATAAGACCTAAGTTCTAGGTTTTATTCTATAAGTGCTCTACTAGTTAAGGCCAATCCTATTAAGTAATCAAACTTAATAGGATGAATCTCCTACCTTAGATCTAAGGTTTAAAGATAAATAATTAGAATAAGTTGTAAAATAAAAGAAAATCTATAAACTAATAAAACCAAGGTTTCACCTATTGAGTAACCCATTTACCTAATGAATGAACTCTAACATATGATCTAGTCCTAGCCTTAGGAAAGATCCTTAAGGTGTAGTGCTAAAGACTTAGGGAGATTCTTGGAATCTAACCTAATAGTTGATTTCACTTACTTAACTGTCACTAAGATGATAATAATATTAGTTTTAGTGCTTTGGAATATTTACTAATGGTTAGGGGTACTCAGTCCAATCTTAGGGCAAAATGACTATTTTACCCCTACTTTAAGGGTCAAAAAGTCAACTTTTGACTCATGGGTTTGAATTGATTTCTCTTAGTCCCAATTTATTCCTTACTGTCTAACTTGAAGATAGACAGTAGGCACATCCAAATTGGACTCCAAACGATCAAGTTATGACCAAAATAAGGTTAGGGGTAATTTGGTCATTTAACTAAATTTACAAGATTCAGATCCTAAATATTATTTTAGTTTATGGATGACATTGAAATTCTAAGTTAGTTAGCATCTTGAATTTTTGAATTTGGAGTTGATTTGACCAAGTTATGGTCATTTGAATTCCAAGGGCATTTTGGTCATTTTTTACTAAGAATTCTAGGGTTGACTTTTTGTCCTGATGTCCAAATAAGAAAACTAATACTACTACAGTGATGGGGCCGCTCTTCTGAGCATTTTAAGACCCATATTGACTATATTTAGATAACTGGGTAAAAAGTTATGAGGTTCTAAAGAGGTCCTAAAATGCTACCTCGTTATGTGTACCCTAGAATTAATTTTTGACTTACGTTATTTGATTCATTACATTTTTCTGAGTGTTTTGAGACCTATATTAGCTATGTTTGGATCATCCTATAAAAAGTTATTAAACTCTTAAGGTTTACTATTCAAAAATATAATTTGTATTAATTTACTATTCATTTATTCAAATTAAATGATTTTACTGTTCATTCCTAAAGTTTATATATATAATTTCTAAATTTATTAACCTTTAATTAATCTATGATTAATTAAGCTTAATTACTAATTAACAATAATTAATCTATTTAATAAATTAACTAAATTATATAATATTATTATTTTACTGTTAATAAGTCATTAGCACTAATTATTATTTAATTAATCTTAATCACTTGTTAATATCTAATTAAGAATAATTAGTTATAGTTTACTATTTAATAATCATTAATTATTCTAATTACTATTTAAAGTTTAATTAATATTAAAATAATCCTAATTAATCTCTTAATTATTAATTACAGTTAATTAATTATAAAATTACTATTCAAAAGTTATTAACACTAATCCTAATTTAATTAAACACTAACTGTAATTAATTAGGTTAACCGTAATTAATTAATTTTAATTAACAGACAGTGGGCCCCACCAGACATGTGGCACTGCCAGAGGCTGCCACATGGCAATGTGGGCCCCATGGGAAGCCGAGTAGGCTCGGGTGACTGGGCAGTGGGCCTCACTTGACACGTGGCACTGCCAGAGGCTGCCACGTGGCACTGTGGCCCCACAGGGAGTCGAAACGCCGCGGGTGACCGGGCAGTGGGTCCCACTTGACACGTGGCGGGCCTAGAGACTGTCATGTGGCACTGTGGGCGCCATAGGGAAGTTGAAGAGCCGCGGGGCTCGGGCTATGGGCCCCATGTGACACGTGGCGCGCCGGATGGCAGCCACATGGCGCAGTGGGCCCCACGGCCGAAGCCGAAACGCCGCGGGGTCGGTTGGTGGGTCCCACTTGATACTTGGCAGGCCCTAAGGGAGCCACGTGGCTCGGTGGGCCCCACCTGGCTTAGGCGGACCCGACCGCGGTCGGGTCGAGCTCGGGTAGACCCAGCCCAACCCGGATGTCACCCGCCTCACAGGGCGTCCGAGGGCGCCGGGCTAGGGCACGGCTTTTGCCGGCCTTCCCGGCGCCGGACCACCTCGGCCCGCACGGCCGACGGTAGCCCTCGGCGAGGCCTACACGTCGGCGGGCGGACCTTCGCTGGAGGTGACCAGAGGCGGCGGCTAGGGGCAACCCTAGGTTCTAGGGTTCGACGGACGCGTACGGGGTTCGGCCCGAGGCTTAAAGCCTCGGTTTGAGTCGATCGGACCGGATCGAGGTCGATCGGGTCCAGTTGATCGTCGATCTACATCCTAACCTACAATTCTAAAGCACCGCGACAGCGAAATATGAACGGAGGAGGGAGATCGGGGGGTACCAGGATCGATAGCTTGCGGGGGTTCGGCTCGGGCTCGCTGGCTTTGGCCTCGGGTTTCGCAAAACCGGAGCCCAGAGCTTGCCTGAGGTCTTATAAGACCTCAGGCGACCTCGCCGAGGCCGGGGAGGGCGCCGATTGGGCGCGGGAGGCGGCGGGGCACGCCGCGTGGCGTCGGGCGGAGAGGGCAAAGACGACGGGTCCGCAGCCGTTAGATATGGACCCGATCCAACGGCTGCGATGGCGCCGTCGGCTACAGTTGACGGCAAGGTTAAATACTTAACGGCGCCGTTATGTATTTAATTAAATAATATATATTTTTCTTTTTCAAAAATTTGAATATTTCAAATATGTATTTCCTAGCTATTTGAGGGGTGAGGAACGCAATGGCAAGGTCGGATTTTCGATCCGACGAGTATTTTGATTCCTCGATTTCCGGGGCATTTTTATTATTAAAATATTCGTCAAAATTTCGACGACTTTTGATTGACACGAAAATTTCACCCCAAGCTAATTTGGGGTCAATGAACGCAATGGCGGTGTCCGTTTTCCAATCAGAGGTCAATTTAGATAGGTTAAATTTTAGGGTTTCTGGATTTTCTAGAAATCAGGATTCGATCCATTTGATCCCTGATTTTGGGGTAGGCCCTAGAGGTTGACTCCAATTGACCTAATTAGCATGCATAATTATATTTAAGGCTAGGATTAGTTATAATTAACTACGGTAATAACTTGGGTTGTTACAGACTCCCCCACTTAAGAACAATGTCGTCCTCGACATCACTCAAGTGGAAGCTAAAAGCTGAACTAAGCGTGACTTGCATTAAAGTTAAAGGTTCAGAATGCTAGGAGACGGAATTACCGGGATTCTCGAAGAGTTTAGGATGCTTGGATCGCATATCAGATTCTTTTTCCCAGGTGGCTTCGTTGCAAGAACGATTCTTCCACTGGACTTTGGTCATGTCGATTGCACGATTCCTGAGCTGTTTGCGATCACGGGCTAGGATCCTAATTGGTTCCTCGGCATATGACAGATCGGGCTGGATCTGAACTTCTGGGAGTTGCACGAGGTGAGATGGGTCATTTTAAAGATAGTTTAATTGAATCTAAGATAGTTTAATTGAAAACAATATGATAATTAATTTAAAGATAATTATTAAATACCAATTAGTAAATTATAGATATAATTAATTAGAATGCTTATTATTAGACTAGTGATTAGTTTAATTTAATTAGTTAGTCATTTTGTCCAAATTTTAGGTTAAGTGCTCCTAAGCCCTAATTTATCTTTTAAATCACTAAGAGCAATGTCAGAACTATAATAGAATCATTTAAGTGAATAAAATCATGTATTAGGTCAAATTAGTTAAATTCTCAAAAATATTATCTAAATCCTTCTTTAGGATTGTGCACTTCACAATAGGACTATTTCTAAGACTATGACTAGATCATAGGTTAGATTTTATTTATTGAATAACGGTGTTATTCAATGAATGAATCCTTAATTTTATTAATTTCTAGATTTTATAGCTTAATTTTGATTATTTTATCTTTTAATCTTAGATTCAAGATAGGAGAATCATTCTATTAAGTTGATTTTGCTTAATAGGATTTTCCTTAATCATTAGATTACATTTAGATTGAAACTTTAATCTTAAGTTTTATCCTTTAGATTATGTGATTAAGCCCAAGCTCATTGTGTTTAATCCATAATCCCTAGTTTAATTGACCTTGATCAAATCTTAATTAGCATGTCTAAATTCATCAAATTAGGACGTTGTGATTTATTTCTTAAAATTATAGTCGATCTTGCTTGAATTAGATTATAACCTAATCAGTTCTAATCCCTTTTAACTTATAAGGCAATATTTCCAAGTTACACATGATAGTAGGAATTAGAGATCCTGAACTTGTATGACTCAGAATAGTTAGAATAGTTTAATTAGAAAACAAATGATATCACCATATTTTAGTGGAGTCCATTTGCTTACTACTTGATTTTGTATTACACATTCCTTGAACTTTGTGCTTATTTTCCTTGGACATGTCATATAAAAAAATATTATTGTATGATAATGAAAATATAGAATATTAGGATAACATTTGCATTGGGTTTAGGGTTTAGGGTTTCTTGGTGATCTGGCGTATTTTACTCCACTGGACAGGGGCAAGGAGAAATAAGGGATACTTGGCATTACTCATTGAGGACTGTTGTGCTAAGTTTGGAACCCATATAATCTTGCAGATGTGCTTGAATCATCAGCTATTTCTGGATGTGTCCATAGAAACAAAATAAAAATAACTAAAAGACTTAGCATTTGTATTTACTGCCTCTCCAGTGATACTGCTATGCTCTGTCTGCTTTAGGCCAGAAAGGCTATGGGAATTTCTGTCTGCCTTAGCCCAAAAAGTCTTTGAGAATTATATTGAGCTGAATTGGCTAATTCTTTCTGATATGACAATTATACGTACTTGTTTTAGTTTCAGTTTACTGTTTACTGAGTTATTGATGCATGTTATTTCGATTAGCTGTATTACTTTTCTTACTTGCTCACTTGTATGTATATTTATAAGATGCTAGATTTTACTGCTTACTATATGTATCACTTTCAGATTACTATTTTAAATCAATATATGTCATGTGATCATCAGCATATTTAGGATTAGATTTACTTTTAGTACTTTTACTTACTATATTATATATGTATGCCCATTCCTTATTTAGTTTGTCTGGAGTGTGCTTTTGCCTCAATTCCTGCTTAGCTATAAATATTATATTTATAGCTTATCCTGTTCCTTGTATGCTTACTACTCATATGCTAGATAGTTCATTTTTATTGAGTTTAAGTGTAAATGGTGATATTAATAAATGCATAATAAATTTTTAACCTAAAATGTACTTAGACATATGTCTAATAAGAATTTTTTTTTATTGGCTAGGGCCCTAGCATTGTAAAACCGATAATGTCAGATCTTGAGCAGTTTGAAGATCTAGTACCTAAGGAGGAGCCTTATTTAGAGGATGTGCAGCAATTAGAGCTGAAGATCCTTATTTGTTTTTATATTCTTGTGAGGATGAGTAATATGCTTTTATTTTATTTCAAACTTTAATGAAATATTATAATAATACATATACTTGTGATTGTGCTTACTTTTCTGCACTATTATTTTCTGAGCTACGTTTCATTTTATTTCTCAGTTGATGTATGGTGGAATGGATGTAATATTTACTTTGTATGCTTCCGTGCTCTGTATTTGTTTTGATTTAGTGACTGAATCTTTATATTCATTATGAGCATATCCTTCCATTATTAGTGGATTATGGATCTACTTAATCCAATGATTAGTGAGAGATTTGCCAGAGTGGCTCCACCCCTTAGGTCTAATCTTGTGGATTAGGGAGTGGGGCGCCACACATATTGACTATGTTTGGATCAGTGGGTACAAAGTTATGAATGTTTGAATTTTTCTAAGGTTTTGAACTAAGTAGGAGGTCCTAAAATGTTATTATGTTAAATACTCATCATACAGGAAATTTGACACAACCATAATGTTCCTCTCATTTTTCTGAGTAAAATGAGATACATATTAAATATATTTGGACTTATGGATTAAAAGTTATGAGCCATTAAAGTTTATGTAATTAATGAATTAATTAAATTTGATCAGATTAGATTAATTAATATGTTTTTGATAGTTTAGGTTTATCATAGTGGCTAGGACCCACGAATTCGATGGCTGCAAATAGATGGGCCCCATAGGTGGGATGTGGCAACAAATGACTAGACCTGATGGGACCGTAAGCGTCGGATTTGAGGACATTGGGTTCCACGCCTCGGCCTTTGCCTCTGACGGGCGGCTGACCAGGAGAGGGTCCCACTATGACTCAGTCAATGCCACACGAGCAGCCCTATTGATGCGTCGGTCAGACCCAGGTCGATTCGGCCCGACCCAAGTATTTATCTCCATCACGACGTTGGTTCGCTGTGAGGGAGCTAAGGCACGAGATTATGGGGTCCTCCCGGTGACACTAGAGCTCAAATTGAATACTAATAAAAAGAGGATGAAGAGGGCTAGTTGATGAAGGTTGAACCGCAGTCGGAGGGGGACAGATGCCCCGGAGGATGCTAACCCTAGTCAGCTAGCTACAGACGAAGGGCGAAACAAAGAGGGTCATTGTGCTTTATCGTGGATGCATGATTAAATTGGCTTGGTCAGGTTCGATCCAACCTGATGAAACTAATCCAACCCTAATGTACAATGCAGAATAAAAATATGATTCAAGAAATTTCAAATGTAATGCAAGGATTGGGAGATCGGGGTATCTCAATCGGACGGCCAGGAGTGCTGATAGAAGAAGGTGGATGCCGACGAGTTCACTCCTTTTTCAAGGATCCTTACAAAAGTAGCTAGAGGAGTGAAATCACTCGAGAGCTTAAGGGAGGGCGTCGATGAATGCTTTGAGGACCCCTGCACGCGGCATTGGCTGCATGAGGCAGCTCTACAACATGCGGCTACAGCGCATAGGGAACGCGATGACAGATCGAGGACCATTCGATCGATCAGATCAAATAGTCAGATCCTGTAGTTTGATCAAACTACGGGACTAACAGCAAGCGGAGGAAATAGACGGCACAGGGATGGCATCGTTAATGCAATTAATAATTAATTAATTAATTATTTATTTATTTATTTAATAAAATTTTCTTAATTAATTTTAAATAGCTAAATGCCTTCAAAAAATCCTCAAATATTCACCCCTAGCTAATTGAGGGGTGAGGAACCAACGACAAAGTCAGATTTTAATTTTGACAAATATTTAATTTTCCTATTTTTCAGGATATTTAAATATATTAAAATATTTGACAAAAATCCAATGACTTCCAAATGCCTCCAAAACTTTACCCCTTGCTAATTTGAGGGCAATGAACTCAATGGTAAAGTTTGATTTTTGATTTGAGGTCAATTTAATTATGTTAATTTCCAAAGTTCCTAAAATTCTCGAAATCAGGGTTTGATCCATTTGACATCTGATTTGAACCAAAACTTTAGGGTGAGGTCCTAATAATTATTTAAGAGTGTTAGAATCAGAATTAAGAATTGGCTTAGTCCTAATTAGCTAGGGTAACAACCTTGGATTATTACACCTTGCTCTCTCCACTTGACTTTCTTAGAATATGACAGTTCTTCTTAAAGTACTTTACCTTTCCACAATTCGAGCAATCAGCCTTTGCTTTTATGGGTCTTGATTTTTCTTGCATTGACTTAGACCTATTTCTGTTGTGTCTTTGGTTTACAATTCTTCCTCAGCTCTCTGTATTAAATGCAAAAGTAGAAGCCTCCATATGGGATCTTTTTTGCAGCTCTTTATTAAGCTCCAGTCCATCAAAGTCAATGAACTTCAATAACGTATTCCTTGATGAGTTGCTAATAGCTTTCACTAGCCCATCCCCACTGTCCAATAGTGAAGAGATGAACAACAAGGCTCAAACCTCATCATCAAACTTTATGCCCACCAAACTCAACTGACTTGTCACAGTGTTGAACCCATTCAAATGTTCCGTCACTGAGTAGTAATCCATCATCTTCATATTGAACAATTATTTCATAAAAAAATCTTATTGGAAGCAGAAGGCTTCTCATACATACCTATTAGGTCAGCCATGAGATCTACAACTATTTTCTAATTTATAATGTTAAATACAACAAAAGAAAATAATGGTAGGTGAGTCAAACCCAATGCAATTCTATCAAATACCTCCCAATCCTCATCAAACATAGCGGTCGATTTCTTATTAGCTTTATTGAATGGTTAATACAACTTCTTTTGGTAGAACAGATCTTTTTTCTGCATCTTCCAAAAATAAAACATTTGTGTCATTAAACTTCTTTATTTTGTGTTTCATTTCATTGGCCATTATTTTTACTCAAATAGTAAACCCTAAGAACATCTCTCTTACACCAATTATCAATGCACACAAAAATGATATCGGATGGGATACTGTTGGTGGTTACCAAGCAATAAACAAAAATATCCAAACACAAAAGGGTAAAACCATAGCACACGAATCACGTCATAAATCATACAAGCATCCAAACACAGGAAATTTTATGTGGAAAACACGATAATGGGAAAAATCATGGAGTCGCTCCACACAAAAAAAAATCAACTGTGAAAAAGAAGATTTCAGAATTATAAATAGCTTTACCTTCACAAAAACAAAAAGGATCTATTGCAAAGCCTCCCGATTAACTTCTTCTCCTCTCCAGTGCTCACTCTAGGCTGAAGGAGACCAATAACTATTGTAATGCCAAATTAAGGGTTACATCTCCTTAAGGAAACATCTCCATATGTTCCTTATTTACTTAGGCTTCACATGGACCCTAGATAATCCAAAATGCCCCTAAAAATACTTATAGGTTCATCAAAAATTTTAATGGGCACCACGGTGCACCGGGGCACCCCAATTTTGAGTCACGGGACACCACAGCATCGGGGTCCACTAGAGCGCTCAAATTTCTCCCGACTTACTTCGAAACACCTCGAGATTGATCGGAAACCCACTAGAGCTTCATTGGCACATCCATGATGATTTAAATGGTCTCCACATCCCAGCACTCACTACTTTTAGTTAAATAAATGTGTTTAGCTCCTCATTTGTTATGTAATGTGCCCGCAGAACTAAACTTAAATAAGATAAATAACTTAAGAATATATTTCTCATAATCTGATTGATTGTGAATAATTTACCGGAGTCTTATAACTATATTTCACTCAGTCTTTGAGACTAAACTTTACTTTACTTCATCTTATTTATGTATTGCACTTTATAATTTTACTTTCAGCTTCTTTATAGTGTATGTTTACTTAGTATTTACTTACATTTTCTTTCTTATACAAGTTTACGTTTACTGCTACTTAGCATACATTCCTATTGGACATATACGTGATCCCTTTACTCTTCATATGCACACTAGCATTTTTAGTTATGTATATATATTTCTTATTATCTTCCTTATATATCTTATGCAGGCTAGAACAGCCCACTATGAGTAATTTCACTCCTTATTCATTTACTTTTCAGTCTTTTGTATTAGTACCTACCTCATCTTATTGCATTGTGGACCGCTTTATTATAATTGTAAATATTTAATGTGATATCCACTAAACTTAAATAAGTAAAACGTAGCAAAATCCTAAAATATACTTAGACTTTTCAGTCTAATCACTTGTTTTTTTTTTTTGACTGTGCATTACCGAGTTATAAACCAAATACGGTAGGTCAGGAGCTTAGAAAGAAGCATGGAACTAAGGCAGATCCTGACCTTTAGAAGCAGTTGAAAAGACTTGCATTTTTCTTGCTTTTCTATGGGGACAAGAGCTTTTATAATATTTTAAATTATTTGCTGGATATTTTAGTTTTCCTTTTATGTAGTAAATGCATTTTCTTTCTTTTAGTTTGGATGATTTGGATGATAGATATAGTTGTATACATTGTGTTTTTATTGCTTATTCTTTTTATCTCAAGAGATTCTTAGCCACATAGTGCTTAATAGTGAGTTAGTTTCATACTGATTTAATATTAAGTACTTCGGTAACCCCTAGTGTTGGGTTAGTATATGCCTAACTTAGCACCAGAGCATTACATATACTGATCAATACATATAGTAGTGCACCAAGATATGTCTAAAGAGTCTATAAATAGCCCTCAATTTGAGAAAAATTTTATAAAATGTATTACCATTACCATACCGGTGCACCAAAGCACTGTAAGTACTGTATCATGTCACATTTAAGTTGAGCAGGTCATTGTGAGTATGTGGAGTAGCACTTAATATTTGTCACAATCTATGCAAGGTGTATTTCAATTCTATAAAATTGTTTTATTTGTCTCTTTTGATAGTAGAGGGCACTGTTATGCCACATAGTTGTTGCAATGTTAGTTTTAAGCTAATTTTTTCACAGTTATATATTACCAAATTGTTACCTACATATTAATATTGACTTGCAATTTTTGGTATTAGGTGATCCATATGTGCGTGTGTGACCCCGTTTGTGTGATTTAGTTGGTGAGTTGCATGTGAGCAATTATGTTTTGAATTATGACATGTTATTTCTGTGGTTAAGCTGTCGTACTACCTGATAATTTTATATTATTATTAGTATAAATTTTTTGTAAGCACGCTGAATTGAAAATCTTATTTTTTTTTTCATTTTATATTATGATATTTATTTGTTGGGTATTGTCGACCCAGGTTTGATGATTATTATTATTTTATTGAGCTCCAACTTATATGCTAATTATTGGGACCTTATCACATTCAAGTTTTATTATTTCTTGAACTCAATTGTTTTATTACTGTACATATAAGTTTGATTTAAACAATATGTTTTAATATTATTTCTTAAACTCAATTCTTTTAACCAATTTTGTACTATTGATTATTACACATTCATATAGATATTTAATGATGGGTACAATTCAATCTTAGGAGGTAAAAGAAGACCTGTGCTACTGCTGGAGAAGGGTTGGCTTATGATGTTTAATGCTATTATGAACCAAACTACACTAGTAAATGTAGTTGTATGAGTAAAGTGTAAATGCTAATGCAAGGGCAAAGTTTATTTACAATTATAAAGACATATATAAAGATAAATGAAATTGCAAATGCAAAATTATTATTTTATGATTTGAGAAACTAATATTTTTTGAACAACCTTATTGTGATTTAGAAAGCTATTATATTAGGTTTATGCTTCTGTGAATCTTTTTATAATTATTCTATATACTTTGCTTATGGTTAATAATATATATATATATATATATATGCTCTGCATTAGAGATTTACTTTCTTATTGGTTTTGGAGATCCTCATCTTAGGTACCTGAAAAGTAGATCCTTCCTTGCTCTCCTTCTCCGAGGAAGGAGTTGAGCTATTATCTGAATTTTTTTCTTCTAACATAAGATTTTCAAGAACATTATCCATCCAAATTCTTTCCTCTCTCATTTTCTTTCTCACCTCTTTTTCCATCTCTCTTTGTTTAAAGAAGGTAGGCTTAAGATTGATTAACTCAGATTTCACTTTAATTTTTATGCTCATCACCCCGCGGCCTACATCAATAATAGCTTTTGTGCTCATAAGAAAAGGTCACCCGAAAATGATTCTGGAGTTCTTGTTCCATCTATCCCACCTGCACACCACAAAATTAGTTGGAACGATGAAACTCCCCAATTTAACTACAATATTATGAACAATACTGAGAGGGGTAAGGGATTCTAGATTTGCAAATTCTAAAATCATGGAGGTGCACTCCATTCCTCTTACCTTCAGATGTTCGTGAATGTGATAGGGCATAATGTTGACTAAAGTACCAAGATCACACAAGGGATCTAAAAATAGTTTATTTTTAATTATGTACGGAATACTCAACCTCCTGGGGTCTTCACATTTTGGAGCCATGAGCTTTTCACATTCTGAGCCCCTTACTCCTTCCCGAGCCTCTAGCTCTTCTTCTATGGCACTCATTTTATCAGTATTAATTCCCCAATATGCCTCTTTAGAATGAATCACACTAACCAGCTCCCTTAGGTTCACTTTAATGGAACTGGGTAGAGCTCCTTGCTGCTGAATGGTCCGCTGCTTGAAGTTTTGCCCTAGTTGGGTCCCTATGTTCCTAAGGGATGCTTCTATCCCTTGGATAGAGGCATCGTGGTGAGTGATTGTGCCTTCGGTGCGGCGCATGAATTGGATGGTTTCAACCTTAAAGGAGTTGAAAGCTCCTTCTAAATTTGGGCAGTGATTGTTATGATTATTTCCATTATTTACTCCTTGCTGGTTTGATGAACTCCCCCATATTGATTTCCATTGTAGTTATTATTATTACTCCATAAGAATGTAGAGTAGTTTTTCTACCCTGGATTGTAGGTATTGGAGTAAGGGTTGTTCATTGTGTTGTTGTTTCTTAAATAATTCACTTGTTCTATATTCGTTTGTACGAAAGGGTTGTTCAAATTGTAGCTCTCACTATTGTGTCTCCCTCTACATAACTCACATTATATTTCAGGAACATAGTTAAGATTCATTCTCTCAATTTTCTCATTAAAGACATGGATTTCTTATTGTAAAGTCGTTATTTGATTGGTTTCGTTCACCGTAATAGATTCTTTTTTAAGCCTTTTCGAAGGCCATTGGTAAGCGTTGTTAGCCATTTCTTCTAAGAGATCGTAAACCTCCTCTTGTGTTTTACTACTAATAGAGCCACTGGCGGCTACATCAATGAGTGTCCTTGTAGGAGTGTTCAAACCATTGTAAAAGATTTGAACTTGCATCCATAAGGGAAACCCATGATGTGGGCAATGCCTTAGGCATTCCTTAAATCAGTCATATCCGTCATAGAGTGTCTCACCTCCCAACTGAGTAAAGTTAGTTATAATTCTCAACAGAGCAGTTTTTGCAAGAGGGAAATACTTAGCTAAGAATTGCTTAGCCAAATTGCCCCATGTCCAAATAGAATCACTTGGAAGAGAGCTGAGCCAACTCTTAGCTCTATCTTGTAAAGAAAATAGGAAAAGCCTTAATTTAACCTCGTCTTTAGAGATGCCGTTAAATCTGAAGGTATCACGTATTTCAAGGAAAGTTGAAATGTGTGAATTTGGATCTTGAGTGGCTAATCCCCCAAATTGGTTATTTTGAACCATACTTAGAGTAAAAGGTTTGATCTCAAAGTTATTAGCTTCTATATTAAGCCTTACAATTACATGGGGGATTCCCCTAATAGTGGGTAGTGCGTAATCTCTTAGTGCTCTTCCCATAGGCTCTCTTAATGGCTCTCTAAAATTTTTATTGTAATTCTCCATAACGGCTTGTTGGCTTAGCAAAATGTTTTATTCTCTCCTAGCCTACAAGTAGGTTCTCTCAATTTCAGGATCAAAAAGATAATCCATGCAAACTCTTCTATTCATACACAACAACAACTAAGCTATCAAGAACAAATATAACAATAAGTTTAAAGATTCAGCAATAAGAAAAGAAAGCAGAAAAGTAGATTGTTAGTACCTATAATTACAAAAATCAAAAATTAAAAGTATATGCAGGAAAATGATTAAATCACTAGTTATTTATAGATTATCCTTAATACGAAATAATTTCCAATTCCCCGGCAACGGTGCCAAAAACTTGACAGACCTAGAATATGTCTGCACTTTCACGCAAGTGTACGTGGTCTGAAGTAATAAGTTGAAAGTTTGAGTTTCCGGGATTTATCGAACTATAGAGAATTGAATGTTTTATTACTAAGGTGTATCTATTATCACTAATGTTTAAGCTATGGGTATTTTGTTTAAGTTGGTTCCTGAACAAGCACAACAATCACTTAATAGAAAATATGTCAAATAAAAGGAAGAGGAGAGTTGGGTTTCTCCCACGTGACATGATAGACAACATATGTATGGTGATTCCTCAAGCATTTATCTTTCATTTACTTAGATCTTTAATCAAGTGTACATTATATTTCCTTGAGTTTTATCTCGAAGATTTACAAGTTCAAATCTTGTGCATGAAATGAACACACAGTCGGTTCTAATTCAGCACAAAGATCCTTATAAGATTTTAGGTTTGTAAATTTTACCTCATCTCTTGATCATAAAGATGAGGGTTGTTAATTTTTAAGATCTTATAAGCATTTATTCCACTAAGAGCGTCACGCGCATCACACATAGTTGAGATGAGTGATTGATTTCATTGGGCTCAATGACTATGTCACCTCATTCATGAGTACACAACTATTCCATTCCCTTCCTCAATTATGTTGAGCAATGGAGCTCAATTAGTGGGTCTTAGCATCACACGCATCAACTCCTTAGTTGAGCTTAGATTAAGGTGCACTAAGCTCAAGAACTTTCTCACATAGTTGTAAGCTCTCATGCACTCATAAATCTAGCATCAAACCAAGGTGAGCTATGGAGCATAAGACAACTTAGTTCTTGAGTTAAGAAATTTTTTTCCTTTGGTACACAATCAAGTCCACAATATTCTTATACATTTCTTTAGCAAGTCATTAAGTTCACAATTTTTATTAATACTTGAGGAAAACTTCATACATTTTATAATAATTATCAAAACATGTGGGATTTCCCCAACCCTTCTGAGCATCACAATCCTTCCCATACCACACCTTCTCCACAACCTTCCAAATATTACAAACATCAATACCAAAGATACTAATAGTAATAATTATAATTATAATGATGATAATGATGATGTAGTGGCCCTCTTATATATTTTTTGTAACTTTTGTATAAAAGCTCATCTTGGTTTCTCTAATAAGCTTCCAACCTCTCTAGCAGCTTTGCCTCTAACTCCTCCCCTCGTAATGGCTTTCTTGGATCTTCCATGAAGGATCCATATTGCTTCACTCTCATTCACCTCAGCACTAACATAGCCTACATCAAGGTTAATGTTCGTACCCTCTACCTAGATGTTTATTATGTCACTCAACTTATTAGTTATTTAGTTAAATATTGGTGACATTTTTTGCATTTTAGATATTGTACCCAATTCCTTCAATGAAGATTAATTTTCTTTTATATTATCATTATGTTTCCTTCTATAATTATTTTTGTTGAATTCAAAAGGGCAGATAGTATTAGCAACTTTTTATTTTTGCATTGTACATATTCATCTTTAGAAAAGAATGAATACTACTTTAGGTAATGCTATGATTGTGTTTATCATTACACTTTAATTCTTACATGCAAATTTACTTAAACTTCATTAATCTAAGAGTAGAATCAATAATCAACAAATTATTTTAAAATTTAAAATATTTTATCATATATTTGAAAAAATATTTTGTGTATAACATTTATCAAAAATGGAGAGATGAGTGATAATGTGAGAAAAAAAATAGATTATTGTGTTGAACAAATATTAAGCATCTAATTATAACAAATAATAATGTCTTATGATTATAACTTAGAGTAATATTTTTGTAAATTTTTATTATTAATATTTTATTTGAAGTGCATTGTATAAGATTAGGACATAACTTTCTTAATCACTTAGATTATCAAGACTTCCTTAATAAGGATTAAGCATTGTCAAATTTACATGAAGATTAATTTTCTCTAGATTATTGACTCATCTAGATTTTATTTTTATTTTACCTTTTGTAGCATATGTTTGCACATTGTACATCCTCTAAATAGTAATTTTAGATTGATAGGTACCTAGATAATTAAGAAAGTTTGATAGCTTTAAAATTGCATTTTCTAAAATTATTGTGTAAATACAGTATGGAAGATTAATATATATATATATATATATGAAAATTGGATCATATTATTAATATTGTTATGATGTAGATATATTTTCTCTTTATGGCATAACTAGAAGTTCAAGCTGATCATTAATACATTTCATATGTGATTGTATATAATAACTAATACTAAAAATCAGGAGAAATTCCATTGAAGTTAGTATAATTGTAAGTACAAACCTAATACATTTTGTCTACATGATCAAATACATTGAAGTATATGCACAAACTATTATGGTTCATGAATAGCGTTCAATAAAAATATGACTACTATAAAGTTATAACTAAAAATTTAAATTTTAGAGCAACCGTTGAACAATTTAGTATGAGTATTGGTTAATTATCTATTAATTAATGAAGTTTATTAATAATTAAAATAAATAAATTATATATATAAAAAAAAATTCTTGTATTTTGAATTCCTTGAATTTTTTTTTTTTTGCTTACTTGGAACTTTTTATAATATTTAAAGCCCATCTGGAGAGAATGCAAACACTATATTTAATTTTTAATTTGGTCAAATTGGCTACAGGCCATGTGGCACTATTCAATTGAGTTGTCGCACGAATCACATCGCTCAACTGATGATTAAAATGTATTATTTACAACTAAATTAATGCGTAAGTATATGAACCATTAAAAATCGTTAAATAAAGATCTAATGGTAATCTGAGCATTCAGATTGAATTCAATGGTTCACAATTAATTTGTAATGGTAGAAGCCATATCCGTCGTCCGATTGATGCAGTACGCGTGCCTGCATGAAAGCGTGTAGTGACCATAGCATAGTTAAGAAATTTGAATGAGGTTACCGGATCACAACATGATACATTTATGAATCCGTCGTATTTTATACTTTTGTGTTTTGTGATGCTTTAGTTTATGTACGCTGGAATGCAAAATGTCACTCAGAAAGTGAATGTTACTCTATTAGCACATTAATGATAGAATTATGGTATGACTGGTATATTTACTCTTTGTTAATCCTATTTGGTGGATAGTTGAATAATAATACAGGCTTTTAATTTGAGAGTTTGTTGTGGATAATCAAGGGAAATCCTCTTCGGTGTGCATAATCGAAGGCCTTGAAAACGTGCAAAGTCTTTAAGAACACAATGTGTGATTAATCTAAGGGTTATTTTCCTTTCCTTTTGTTATTTTATGTTCGGAATCTTAGTAGTCTCTGTTAACTTTCATCTCCACTTTATTTCTCTTAAATCCGATTATATTTTGGCCTTCAAACGTTTTACCTACGAAACATATGCGCAATCTGATGTCATCTCACTTTGATGTCTATAAATTTCTCAAACAGCCACTAAATCATACAAAACAATATCCTTCAAATTTCTAATATCCACCACAATATTGTCCTAAAATTTTGTGTCAATTCGATATTATTTGGCCTGCAAAAAGTATTTTCAAAGTCTTCCATATTATATCTACAATCTAGCCATCATAACTCATCATTTTTTGTATTAGAATGTAGAGAATTTTGTGCTAAAAATTTACATATTTTTTTTCGTAATTTTTGGAATGTTTTTGACCTTGTTTCATCCCCAAAATTCTAAGGGGGTCATTTTCTGGAAACCACTGACCGCCGTCACATCCCGCTGACTCAATGCGATTCGTGTTGCGGCCATTCGTGAACCGAAAGCTTGCTACTCCCAACCCATGGACCTAAACAGGCCCCAACCCACTAGATTTGGTTCGGTCCACCTGAACCTGCTCGGCCCAACTGAACCAGCTTGGCCCGCATCCAGCCACTGTACGCGCGCCCGTGGGTGCCCGCTAGCATGCGCGTGTAGTCTTCCTTTGACACGTCGACCTCTAACGCGTCGTTCCCTGTCGTTTGACCTCCGATTTCAGTGTTGTTGGTGTTGTTGTAAAGGTGAGGTCCTCAACTACGCTCCAGTGACAGTTCTAAAGATTTATAACTCTCTAGACGTTCGACTGATTTTAGTATCGTTGGCGCCGTTGTAAAGATGAGATCCTCAACTACACTAAGTGGAACTTCTAAGGAATTATAGCACTCCAGAACAAAGAGAGGATACCAAGAATATTAGACTTGTGAAGGGAGATTCGTTTGCCTTCATGGAAAGTACACCTTTCATTTTTTTGCAATGTTTTAAATAGTTAGTATTTGGAATTTGCATTGATATTAATATATTGGATAATTTTTATATCTTTAGCAGGTTGTGTGTAAATTTTATATTTCTCGCTCGATTTAGTGTACCTCCACCTTAAATTAGCCAACCAACTATCACTGAACCCTACAAGAACTTTGAGCGATCACTAGTGAGGGTGTGTTCCACTCAAATAGCCCACCTAGTTGTAATTGAGCTACATTTTAGCCACATTTATTATTTTTACTTACTCTACATGCACTTTAGTCTAGCTTGCTTATTTTTTATTCATTCATCCATTTTATTGCTTAGAGTAATTGTTGCATTTTGTTTGAAAATTTTTGTACTTAAAGGGCAGCATGGCTAACATCCAAGACATGATGATGGTAATGGCTTAGATCAAAGAGTTGAGGGCTTAGAAACTTCTATGGCTAGAATATAAAACCAATTTAATTAAGTCCAAGAAGCACTAAATATAAGGAATGATCAACACCCTCCACCATCACCTGAATACCCTGCACATCAAATTAGAACTAGGGATGATCCTACATATGAGATTAGACACAATTCAAACTATAAAAGACATAGAGTCCCTTGAGAAAATAATTTTGAGGATGAATTTGATGACATTATTTTAGAGGATGTAACCCCCTGTCCCGTCGTTGCACACTACCTAATATCGTTAGAGGCGAAACAGTCAGAAGGTGACTAAGAGCTGAGAAACTACAACATTAATTAAGTTAAGTCTTTCATTAACATGATTAACAATGCGAGTTGCTAAACTGATGATCACACCATAATATATGTACTACAATATAACATAGAGAACATAGTGTGGAAGGTAAAGATATCATTCATACATTCATTCATCCAGAAACAGCAAGTAAAGACATACATCTCAGAAAAGGAAATAGAAAATACATTCAAATAATTTTGGTTATTATAGACTTTAATGAAAATGCACAAAGTAAACTCTCATCTCACTAAAGCAGAAAATCTCTAAGAATGAAGACTGTCACAACTACTCAGCAACGCCACACTTCACGTCTTCTTGAGTCTCCTGCAGCTCCATGAACAAAGGCTCCTCAAAGCAAACTGAATCTGACATTGCTAGTTTCGTAATGCTAGGGCCCCAGTCAAAAAAAGAGAACATCTTACTTAGACAGTGAGTTTAAGTACATTTTAGGCTCACTAAAGTGCATTCATTAAATTACAAAGATATTTAACTTAAAGTAGTAATAATAGTAAAGCTAACTAAAATAATAAGTAAACCAATGCAATCACTGAAATCACTAAAAAGCAAGTAACCAAAACTACTGAAAACATAAACAACAGATGCATCAAAGATGAAAGCCATAATATGCAATATGGACTTTGATACATATGCCAAATCAATTGCATATATTATAGTATATAACCGAAATGTGCTCCAACAGCACCCAACAAAAAGGTGCGCAATGCATTGAAACAAATTAGCCCAATGCTATGATATAACATATATATATGTGCCAAATGCATCGATAATAATCCTTAGTTTAACCCAACGCTCCACTATACGTACCCAATGCACTGATAATAGTCCATAGATGAGCCTATCGCTCTGCTATAAATAGTTTTTAGTTGTGCTCAATGTGCTACTATATATATATATATAAATCAAAATTATGCCAAATGCACTGATAACAGAATATTACATTGTGTAATCGAATTTATAGGGGGGTTGTACTCATATGGCACTTGATCAACATGTTATGCATTACATACCTTTTTAAAACATGCATAAATCATGTGACTGAAATCCATCAAAATAGGATATGCTGAAAATTCACATAAACTCTAAAAAAAACAAGATAAAATGGGAAATCATTGAAAGCATAAAATAATATCTTTTTTGTTTTCAATTTATCATGAACTTAATAGCCTATTCAAATACTAAAACATAAGAAAGTTTTAACCTAAACAAAAGGCTACAAATCTGATTAACAACTTTAATTGATATTTTGATTTAATTCAAATAATAGCTTATCTTAATATTACAGATCTGAACTAGGCTAACTTATCAATCTATCTCATCAATTCAACTTAATTAAAATTCAGCTATACAAGCTTAACATCTTAAGCTTGTATCATATTAAATTTATTGAGAATCAAACTTATTTTAAGTCCTTATTAATATACTCTTAGAACTACCTTAATACGGTTCTAAGGACATCTACTAATTTTATACTTAGGTTCTAATCCACCAGCATAGGATTCTAAACCAATCAAGGAGCTAAGTCTTAAAGATACTATAAAGGCTCAAGGATTCTAAATCTAGAATCCAACATCAAACTTAAGGTTTAAGACTAAGCCTTCACAACTTATAAGCTAAGGTTAGAGAATTCTAATAAAGGCTCTTAAGCTTAAGGAAACTAACAAAACTAAGTGATAATCATCATTTAATAAGGAAGACAAACTAAGGAAGGTCACTAACATTCAATTATGTTGAATGTAACCTTAAAGGATTAAAGGTTAAATTCTTAAGTAATCATATGTGACTTAGCACACAAGGCTCTAAGGCAAGCCCAACTATATAAGGAGGTAAACTACCACTTAGCATGTAACATCACATACTAAGCATGGATATGCTAAAGATTCAAAAGGGTTCTTTAAATTAAGTGACATTCATCACTTATTGAGGCTTAATCTAAAGAAGGTAAATTACCATCCAATTAAGATGGAAAAGGAAGCAAAGGCTAGCTTGTTAAATCACTACAAGCGACCTAACCAAAACTAAGGGTTCCAAAAGATAACTACCAATTCTAATCCAAAGGATTAGAATCCTAAAGATTCACAACCCAATGGAAGGTTTGGCAAAGAGCAATGATTCTTTGACTTAAAATGGGTTCAAAGCTTACAACCTATCTATGGCACCATTATTAGACCAAATATAATAAAGAGGCAAGGTTAAGACTAAACTTACTCATGAGCTCACACATAAAGGTTTGATCCGTCTAGCCAAAGTGTAACCTCATACTTAGGATAATTAGTGTGAACTAGCCATAGGATTAGTTCACTCTAAGGTTTCTACCACTAAAGAGATGCTCATCTCTACTTAAAGATTATCCTAAGGCAACAAGGTTAAATATTCAATTTGGATACTTAATCACAAAATAGAGGTAAGACATATGCATTAAGTCACATAATATGACTTAACATCATTAGGTTTTTTAAGGGTTAAACTATCTAATCAAATAGGAAGATAAGACCTTAAGTCACAAAATGTGACTTGACACTTTTTGGTTTCTAAAGCTCGCACCTAAATGATCAAAGGAAAAGGGATCAATTATCCCAATGGATAAATTGCTAGAAAGTCTAAGGGACAAAAAGGCTATAATCATAAGTCATAAGCTATAACTTATTCACATAAGATTCTATGGTCAAACTAGACTAACACCTAAGTCATAAATGTGACTTAACCAACTATGATTTCAATGTTAAGATCATACCATCTAAATGGATGTGAAGTAACTCATCTTGATTGCATAAGACACTTCACCCAAGAAGGCTACCACTATAAGTCACAAAATATGACTTAACTAAAAGAAGGATTAAGGCTTTGGTTGACCAACCCAAATGACAAGCTATTGTCCAAGAAATGAAAGATCACCTTGAACACAAGATTTAGCTTACTAACTAAGCAATTGAAGCCAAATCAATGGATAACCCTAATTAATGACTTATCCTCCCAAATTAGGATAGGGTTACTTACACATGTATTTAACTAGTGTTAAGTTAAATTGACCTAATACTAAGGCTCAGAGATGGTTTAGACAGTAAGGAATCAAGTCAAACCCTTGGATATGACTAACCAATCTGCAAGGGAAAAATGGCCATTTTTAAGGCATAATACTATTTTTGATTAATATGGTTTCAAATCAGAAAACTAAGCAAGCAATCATGCTCTAAAAATCCTAATGAAGAGATAGGCAGCAAGATCACCAAAATTGGAGATCTCAAACTCTTAATTTAGGTTAATCATCCTAAAATGTGATTATGACATAATTAACAAATTAAATCATAGAAATGAAAAATTAAACATGTGATGTCGTTCTTTATTATCTAATAAACAGATTAAGACTAAGTTTAGCAAGTTTGAATGTCAAATTAGAAAGTTATACATTAAACAAGGTTTAAGCTAATTAAGCAATAATTAATAGAACCAATCATTAAATCAAAATATTATGGCATATTATTTTTCTACATATTATCCTGATCAATATGATATATAAGTTTTCTATATTTTGACAAGAATTGACTAAATTATGGCAAACTCTAATTTTATGAAATTTTCCTAAAGTTAGAACTTAGGGTTTCCATTTAAATAGCATTTATTTATCCATTTTGGCGATTAGGCTCTATCGAGTCAGCCAGGACTTGGTTAACCAACCCAGCAAAGAAACACACGGGTCAACCGGGGCCTGACGGGCTCGCACCGTGGCACAGCGCGGGCCCCGGGCTGTCCCGACACACTCTATTGCTTCATTGTCCAGAACGAGAGCGATGAAAATTGAGAATTTAGGGTTTCATAAAACCCTAAATTTTTGTTGACCTGAGCTTCTCAAGGCTCAAATCATAGCTCAAGGAATCACCAAGTTGAGCCTTAACGACTAGACACAGAAGCTCTAAATGGGGGACGATGGGTCAACAAAACCCTAATTTCAATTTCTAATTTTTAGAGTTTACTGTGGAGGCAGAATTCTTTCTCCATGATCCAACACCTAAACAAAGATCAATCCTGACACCATCCATATGCAGGTGTTGATCCTAGGAGGGGCTCCACGCACCCGGAGGTGGCATGGACCGATGGATGCCAAGTGGGACTCGGACACTGTACCCTATTGTACAGGCCCGAGCGATAGCCGCTCGATCAAATTTGATCGAACCAGATCGATGCTACAAGTTGACTTAGGGAGGCTTAGAATAGCAATCGCAATGCATATCCATAAAAATTGCAAACTAAGTGCTTGATAATGGAGTACCTAATTTGCTGATTTCGCCAAGAGCCAAGACGCAGACACAAACGATCCCGAGCCCAACTAGTAAGCTTGGATCGCAATCGAGGGTCCCTGAAGCTACTGCCGATATCGTGGAATCTCCATAAGACTACCATAGGCACTGATTTTAGAGCTGTGAGTCTCAGGTTCCTGATGCAGTGGACAAGGAAGATGAAGATGGAGAGAAGGATTTTTGAAACTCAGCAGCCTTCAATAGCTTGTGAGATAGGATTATGAAGGTTGAGGGAGTTTGTTAGGGTGGGAAGAGAGGAGCGGGAGACAACAGCAAGTTGAGAGGTGATACTATCAGAGGAGTGGGGCAGAGGGTAGACGAAGGACCATTCACAAATGCACGTGGGCACTTGGGTGTAGCTTGAGTTTGGGTCGAGCCAACAGGGAAGAGGCTAGCCATTGGATCTGGTCTTTGATCCAACGAGACCATTTGATCCAGATCTAAGAACTGCAGGATTACCCTAATTTCTAGATTTGGCTATCTAGTGTTTTGGCCAGAGCAGCAGATCTAGCGTAATCCATTAAAACAGTTGGAGTTGTTGGAGTATGTTATTTAAATAATATTTAAGAATTCAAAAATTCTATTTTAACTAAATGAACTCCAAAAAATCCCAAAAATTCACTCCTAGCTAATTTGGGTGCAAAGAATTCAAAACTGCAATCTAATTTTTGATCCGAGTTTAATTTAGTTATTTTATTTATTACGAGTATTTAAAATATATTAAAATAGTTATGAAAATTGGTTGACTTCCAAAATTTTTTAATACTTCACCCATGGCTAATTTGGGAGTGGAAAATTCAACAGGGAAGTCAGGTTTTGATTTGGAGTTCAAAATAATTATTTTATTTTTATTAATTAAATAATTAACTAAAATTGATGATTAGTCCAACTGATCTCCAAATCAAACCAGAACTTTTGGTTCACTCCTAATGACCAGTAGAGACTAATGAACAAGGTTTGAAACAAATTAGGCTAGGTTTAGCCTAAATAACAGCTTGGGTTATTTCAGAGGACTTGATCATCAGAGAGTAGATGATATTCATGGGAGACCTAGGTTTGATCATTCACAAAGACTTGGTACACGTGAAAGATATCCCCATGAAAAAGATGTTTTGTGCATGATTAAAATAGAAGCCCCTAGTTATGATGGCATCCATGACCCTAATCATTTTCAAGATTGGATGATCCAAATTAAGGAGATATTTGAGTGGCATGACTTAGATGAATACTAGCAAGTCACATTTGCTAGGATAATGCTAATTAGTCATGCCAAAATTTTTTTGAGTAATTATATCTAAAATGAAATGAAGAATGGTTGTAGGAGAATAGCTTTGGTTGAGATAAGGGAGATCCTAAATGATAAATATTGTCGGCATTATCATCGTAACCAACTTCACACAAAATTCTTTACAATTAGGCAAGGGATTATGTCTGTAACTAAGTATTTGAATGTTTTGAGGACTCAATTACAAGGAAAAATTGTCAAAACATAGATTGGCAATTGGCCACTACAATTTTTATGGGCTTAAGGGTAGAAATTAGACAACAAGTTGGAATAAATGATCCTTAAATCGTAGAAGATGCACTACATGATGCCCTTCTCATTGAATCCTAATTAAAGGCATCATCCTCTAGGTTAAATCCTCGACTAGCACTTTCAATTCTAGTCAAAAGGCTACACCTTTACTTAGCGTGTCCACTTAGACATCTGCTACCCAAATGGGTAGAATTGTTAAAGGTGAAAGTTGAAGGGACACCTTAAACATGAGTGCAAAGTAGTCCTATCCATTGTAATTTTTGAAGAAGAAGTGGAAGATGATGAATTTGAAATTGTTCTTGGTGATGAGAATATTGACGTTATTGAAAAAAAAAATGAGACATATCTAGGAGTAGTGAGAAGCCTTAGTACCTCATTAAGAGAGGAAGACTGAAACAAAGGAATATTATTAGTGTGTTAATGACATGAAAGGGTATTGGATGAAAGATGGTGATTGATAGTGGTAGTGCTATGAATGTAGTATCCACACATATTTTAGTTTGGGAAAAACTTCAAGTAAAATCACATTCGAGCCCATTCAATGCCAGTTGGGTGAACCATACCTCACTCCCTTTTATCCAATGATGTTTGGTTCCAATGAAGCTTGGAATTTATGAGGATAAGATATGATGTGATTTATTGCCCATGGATATAGCGCACATCCTTTTGGGCTGACTTTGACTTTTGATATGGATGTCATTTACTATGGTCATGAAAATACATGTAGTTAAATTTAACAAAAATACCATAAAAGTTTATCTTTCCAAGGCTAATCCAACAACCATTGTACCTGCTACAAGGTCCCTTCCTTTGACATCCACTTCATCTTCTAGCTGTACACCCTATGCATCTTCTATATCCATGGTTTATGTTATGCAAAATCTACACCATCATAACCCAAAAGAGTGGCTAAACTTCAGCTTAGCACCATTTTCACTACTTTGATTATGCTGAATGCACAATCTGTGATCATACCTAAAGAGTCTAGGTTAATATCTCTTAGCTCTTAGCCAATTATGAATATGGTATAATATTGCACTATTAGGAGATAGTTTAGCAGTTTAAAAGGGATTCAATTATTACATGAGAAGAAAGAAGCCCCTACCTCTAATGATGTTACCATTCCTTTTCCTGTAGTCAATCTCTTGAAAGATTTTGCAAATACCTCACTTGAGGATCTTCTTGATTTCTTATCCCACTTAAGGACATTCAACATGCTTTAGATTTAGTCCCTGGCTCACAATTACACAACTTAGCTCATTATCGATTAAAATGTAGTGGAGCAACTTGAGCTACAAAGGCAGGTTGTTGAATTATTAAGGAAATAATTTTTGAGGAAGAGTTTGACACATTGTGCTGTTCCAGTCTTACTTACACCTAAGAAGGATGTCACTTGGAGAATAGGTGTTGATACTCATGTTATTAATAAGATCAGCATAAAGTATAGGCTTCCCATTTCACTATTAGACCATATGCTAGATCTTGTAGCCAACTCTCAATTATTTTCAAAGATTGATCTTAAGAATGATTATCATTAGATTTGTATGAGCCCTAGCAATGAGTGGAAGACCACATTCAAAAATCAAAAGGTCTTTATGTGGCGACCTGCCGTTGGATCAGCATAGCTGATCCAGCGTAAGGTATTCACTATCCAGGATTATATCAGGGTTCAGTATAACAATGTATTTAGAGGCATATAAAATATATTTTTTCACATTCATTGTAATATTCATAAATACCATAATAATAAAGGGAAAATATTCATAATAAGGTACTAGGACTCTAGAGACTGCTAAATTACAAAATTTTAAGTTTGGCATGCATAACAGTGCAAAGCTGAATTATAATTTGGCATATAATTTATCCCATAAAATTTGGTACTAAAAATTGCTAATTATAGTAACTTGAGGTTAATTAAGCAAGAATGAGTTCATATGCTCCTCATTTACTTGAATCAAACACCTACATATTTTATGGGCAAGAGCAGACAAAAAATAAAGTATGCATTTTTTTTATCATAAAAGCATTTTAATTTTACTAAATCTACGTTATATAAGCTATGTGGATTTTATGGATACCTTAATTGACAGAAATGAGATTCTACACACTTTAGAAGGCATTTATAACTATAATTTAAGATTTGATATTTTTTCTTCTAATTATCCGTTTTTTAATAAATTTGAGTTTTATAGGCTATAAGGATTCCACAAATATCCTATTTGACTGAAACTGAGTCCTACACATTCTATAGGATGAAGCTATGCCTCACTAAGGTTAAGAGTGTAACTTGAAAAATGTAGTAAGAACTAATCAACTTTTTTGCCTTTGGATTACTTACATCATTGGGAGTTCGTTGACACCTTGGTTGCTCAAATCCGAGTTTGGCGCACTAAATGAGGCGCACTAACCTAGGATTGAAATGTGACTTTCTAAACTACCAAATAAAATTTAAATTTCGGTCCACCAAAATGTTCCTCTCATCTTTCTGAGTATTTTGACATATAACTTGACTATATATGAAGTTGTATTTTTCAAGAAATTGAAATAAAAATATTTGAATTTTATGTATTTTAATTTAATTTGGAATATTCCAAAGAATATTTCGTCTCAGTTATCGGTCACCAATGAATTCCATTAAATTCCTAACAATAAAAGAATATTTCACAAATATTCCCGTAAAGGGTAACAGTCATTGATGGTTCGGTCGAATCGATTTGCTAACAGTACCAGGTACTTCTATAGTACCAGTTACTGTTCCTATTCCCCGGCAAATGACCATGACCCTTTGACTTCCACAACAAATTCGGACATTGTCCAACATCCGTTTATGGCAATTCAATTGTCACTGGACTCTTCTCACTGTGACGCATTTGAAGGCACCAAAAGCCCATTGGCCGGCTGCCAAAAAAGTTTTCTCGGCGGCATTATTGTTCATTATTGTTAACCGGAGTTCAAATTGACGATAAAATCGATGATTTTTGGGGGATTTTAAGTTTTGAAAATAGAGAATAGCATTTAAAATAGCATTTCAGAAGATCAATTTCAAGAAAAGAGCACGAGGGACAGTGGTACTGTGGCGACCCGCCCCTAAGAGGGGGGTGGTCGTCACAATGCAAACCCCTCACTTATCACTAGATTAGGGTATGATCCCCTATCCACTAATAAGGGAGGGTTGTGCACTTTAGAAAAGCAACAGAATCATTCACTAAATACATATATATTAATTAGAGTGCAGAAGCAAGTAAAGAAGGACTTTGCCTTCATTATACCATAATGTAGAAAATAAAAAATATGCAGTTCAGAATAAAGTAATACAATGAAAAAAAAAATACACAGGATACCTGTATTTATATATCATTTTAATATGTTTAAATTGAAAGAAAAGTAAATACTCAGCCTCACAAGCAAATAAAAAACTAAAGATCTTTAGTAGTAGGGCGCTCTTCCTCCTAATCTAGCTCCCTCTTAGTTTAGCCACCTCAAATAGCTCAGAATCTATAATTGTTGGTTTCACAATGATAGGGCCCCAGCTAAAAGAAAAGAAAATTTGATTAGACATCTTATTTATTAAATTCTAAAATAATATTATTTTCTTAAACTTAGATAAACAATGAATCCTAAACAATCATCCTCTACTCCTGCTACATCTAGAAGCTCATCTTTTGACATTAATGCACTTTTAGAAGCTGTGCGGGCCTTGGTAGACACGCATGTGAAACAACATTATTGTATTTAGTAGCTTCTAGAGATGTAAGAGGGTAGTCTCTATTAGGACCAGCAGGTTTGTTGTTGTATACCTACTTCTGTAGAGGTCTTGCTGCATTAGTTCTCTGTGCACTAAGTACTTCTCTCCTTTAAGTTGGAGCCATTGTCTGTGGCAGGGGAATTATGATCAACTGCTGGCTCATGTAATTCATGGGATTTGGACTAAATGCTTGTTGATGCCTGGACTGATCAATCCGAACACCATCGACCATTTCTTCCTGATTGCATTGGAAATAGAAATGACATGGCCTTTCGCAGGTGTAGAAAGTTAGATTTCTGTGATAACATTTTTTGTACGAGTGAGGCCTCGTACAGCCATTGCTTGAGTCTGTGGAGGTAGCTACCGCTTCAATCTGGTAGACATTTCCAGTTGTGTACCTGGCTTTCTTAAAACTATAATTTCGATTAGAGAACGAGTAAAAACTTCTTTTGGAGTCCCTCTAGGACTGATGTTGTTCTACAACTCTATTTGTTTCTATCAAGTCAGTGAAGTTGGATAATCTTAATGGCACCACGTGATCCTTGATTGAGTTATGCAAGCCACTTTGAAATCTATGGCAGCAAGAGGCTTCGGTTAGCACCATGTTGAGAGCAAAAAGGACAAGTCGTCGAAACTTTGATTCATATTCTACCACGGAACAATTGCATTGTGTTAATCTTAAGAACATATCCTCTATGTTGTTTTATGCCAAAGGAGGAATTCCTTCAATGGCGTAGTCAACGAGTATACTTCAAGTATTATCCCACCAATATTCTGCCTCATTATGGAACGCGTGTGTTTCTAATCTGATTACTTCTGAGTCAGTGCATTTAAGACTAGTTAGGTTCTTTTCAACTAGTTTTAACCAACTAGTAGTATCCATGGCTGATAGGTCCCACTAAAGGTTGGGGTCCTTAGTAGGATGAAGCTATACAGAAGTCCATCAGAGGATGGATAATGTTGTTGAGGGGGGTAGTACGGTGCAGGAGCTATAGACGTTGGAGATGGATTATGATTACCTTGGGCAGCAATCAGCCTTTCTATTATGTGAGATTGTTTCATGTGTGTGTCTACCAAGGTTCGCATAGTTTCTAAAAGTGCGTTAATGTCAGAAGATGAGCTGTCAGATGCAAGAGGAGTAGAGGATGATTGTTCGGGAGTAGAGGATGATTGTTCGGGTTTGAGTCCATTGCGGCGCAATATAGCGTTGAGCTCTCGGTTTGAGCCCGCTACAGCACGCGGTAGCGCAGGGCTCTCGAGTTTAAGTCCTTTGCGGCTTGCGGTACTGCCGAGCTCTCGATTTGAGCCCGCTATGGCGCACTCAACCTGAGAGATCAACTCTACTGCACGCCACAGCTGAACTTACTGGACTCAAGCTGAGCAGAATTCTTAAATGCCCTCACTATTGCGCGCTGCAGAGGGCTCAACCCGAGAGCTCGGTGCTACAGCGCGCCGCAGCGGACACAAATAGAGAGCTCAGAGCTACTGCACGCCACAGCGGATCAATAGGACAAGGACTTAACGAAATAAATTCAATGCATCCTATGCTGCAGTGTGCCCAAGTGCACCACAATGCGATTAAGTGTGCTTAACTTGAGAGCTCATCGCTATCGGGCACCGCAGCGCTACAGTAATTCAAAGTGACCCGCTGCAGCGCACCTCAGCGGCCTTAACCTGAGCTACATGCGCTACAGCGTGCCAAAGTGGGTATTCACTTAATAAATATTTTGAAGTCAAATCATTGCAGCGTGCCCTAGAGCGCTGCAGCGCCCGTCGTAACTCTAGCCCGAAATGAGCATTTAATTCAATATGGGGAAGACCAAAAATTCAATTCTTTTGTTTTCCTACAGCAGCCATTAAATTCAAATTACATTAAACCTTGTCATTTTCATGAGGAATAAGGGGAATATTCATTGATAGCCATTAAAGCAAAAGGAGAAGAAAGGGTTCGCATATTTAATTCGAAGGGATGGAGACTGCAGCTATAAAAGGAAGATAAAAATACAAAGAGAGGGTTCCCACTTTTTGACATTCTCAACTCTAAGAATTTTGAAGCTGCATCAAGAGAGAAAGAAGAAACTCTACTCAAGGAAGAAAAAGGTGACCCCCAAGGGAAACCAGGAAGAATATTTAAGGACCAGAAAGAAAGGCGAGGTGGGAGAGCAAGAAGGAAACCGGTGAACGCAAGGGCTGTTCATTGTATTTATCTTAATCTCCTCTTTAATTTTTTTGCTGTAAGAACCATGCAAAGGTTCATTTCTTTATTTTGCATTTCCTGTATTTCATTTGTGATGGAAGGCTAAAACCTCCTTAGGGAGGGTTGGGGCTATTTCATGTAATTAATATGGGATGAAATGGTGTTTGTACTCATTTTTCTTCAATGAATAAAATTCTTAATTAATTTTGGTTTAGATATGAACGTGTTTGAAAGCATGCTGTGTGATGAATGTTTTTTTAAATTAAATGGTTATTAATGAAAATACTATCAAGCCAACTAGTCTTATTAAAACTAGGGACATGCACATAAAGGCTCTCATCATGAATATATGTGACAATATTCATTGTGCGATGATTCTCGGTGTAAACATCTTAGGATTAATATAATGAGTTGAACTTGATAGCTTAACTCTCTTAAAGCTCCATAGCTCACCAATTGACATAAAGCTAGGAATATGTGCAATAGTGCTTTGAGCCCAGTGACAAGCTCTTAAGCATAATAGCATTATTCTTTGAGCTCAGTCAATAGGTAGATGCATGTGAGTCAAGAGCCACCAATTATGCTCTATAACTCATCATAAGTTAAAAGAGGAAGAGGAAGAATTGTGAGCTTGTGGATGAATGTGACACAATCCATTTAGCCCAATTATTTATTTTCTTAGTTAAACTACAAAGGAAGCATGTGATGCTAATTGAGTGGAATCAAGTTTGTGTGACCGCTAAAATTAAAATTATAAATCTAATAACTTAGATGAAAGAAATCAAATTTGGCTCATATCGATCACATAAGGGTCTATGAGCCGAGATTAAACCTTCTTGAGTTCATCTTATGCACTATGCATGAAATAGTTAGAATTAGAGGATCAATATAAGTAATGATATTATCACTTGATTATAATCCGTATGTGAACAAGTATCATTTAAAGTTGATGAATGAGAGTACTTACACATATCCCTTAACAAATTACATGATTAAATCCAACTCTCCATTCTTCTCAAACTATATTTTCGAATTAAGATATTTGCATTGTTAAATTGGAGCCAACCAAACCACAACACATCATTAGTCTAAACATTTTTAAAAATAAATATACCTTAGTAATAAAATACTTCATTTCCTGTGGATGATAAATCTCGGAACTCACATTCCATTATTACTTCTGACCACATACACTTGCGTGCGAACGCAGACGTGTATTTATAGTTTGTCAAGTTCTTGGCGCCGTTGCCGGGGAGTGGTGAACTATTTTGTATTAAGGATAATTGCAAGTAAATAGTGATTTAGAGTTATCTTTATTCTGCATATAATCTTTTATGTTCTGTAATTATATTGGCTGTTAACTATTGCTATAATTTTGTTAATTTAATTTGTTTTAACTTTTATTTTTCTGAATTATTGAAAGTGCTTGCCATAATCGTTCTTCCTAGCTAAATATTTGAGTTGTATAAGTAGGAGAGAAAGCTTGAACATTTTATTTGATCCTGAAATTAGACACACATATCTTGGAGCTTGAAGAGAATACCATTTGCTAAATAGAAATCCAATTGAAATAAAAAACATAAATGATAATCCGATTGGGGAAATAGGAGAGCAAAGCGGGATAGCTTTGAGAGAATAAGCCTTGCCCACTATGAGGGGAATCCCTCATGCAATTGTGAGGCCAAATATTACTGCTAATAACTTCAAAATTAAGCTATCAGCCCTTAGTATGGTGCAAAACAATTAGTTGGGGGGGTTAGTCACAGAAGATCCAAACTCAAATTGGAAATATGTAACACCTTTAGATATAATGGTGTCACTGATGGTGCATTAAGACTTAGGATTTTCTTTTTTTGTTAAGAGATAGGGCTAAGAGTTGGCTCAGTTTCTTGCCCAACGATTCTATCCGCACATGGGACGATTTAGCTAGGAAGTTCCTTGCTAAATATTTCTCACCTACAAAGATTGTCAGGTTAAGGATTGAAATAACTAATTTTTACCAATGTGAGGGGGAGACATTGTACGATAGCTGGGAACGCTCTAAGGAGTCCCTTAAACACTGTCCCCATCATGAGTTTCCATAGTGGATGCAGTTCAGATATTTTATAATGGATTGAACGCACCCACCCGGACACTCATTGATGTGGCAACTGGAGGATTCCTGAGCAGCAAAACCCAAGACAAGGCTTACAATTTGTTAGAAGAGATGGCCGAAAAAGAATATCAATGGCCCAATGAAAGGCTAAATTCAAATAAAAAAGAAGTTAACCACATCGATGAGGCAAATCAAATCCTTGTACTCCAAAATGAAATAAATGCCCTCAACCAGAAATATTGCAATATGAACACTTACAACTTGTAAGAGGTTTACTGTGATTTGTGTTAGGGTAAACTGTAACAACCCAAGATTGTTACCCAGTTGATTTTAGCATAATCATATCGTAATTATCATCATCGAGTCATTAAATCCAAACCCTAAAGGTTTGGAGCAATTCAGAGTTCAATCCAATATTTTGGATTATTTTAATATTTAATTAATTAGAAAATTGAGGTATTTATTTTGACCTCGAAATCAAAATCCGACTTCGCCGTTGTGATCGTCACACCCAAATTAGCTTGGGTTGATATTTTGAACGCGTTTGGAAGTTGTTGAAATTTCACAAATATTTTAATGTAATTAAATGCGTCGAAAAATAGGAAAATTAAGTAAGCATCGGAATCGAATACCAACTCCACCGTTGGATTCCTCACCCCTAAATTAGCTAGAGGTGAAGCTTTGGGATTTTTCGGAGCACATTTCAAAAATCAGAATATTTAAATAATTATGGAAAATAAATGCGTAATTAAGCAATCTTTGAGTCCCCTATCTGCAATTTTCCCAATTCTTTTAATCTTTATTTGCGGCTGGCCATCAACTCAGCCAACACCCCATGCCTTGGGCTGAAAAATTTAATTGCTTCTCCTCCCTCCTTGTCCCTCTCCCTAGGCCTCATAATGGCCTACTCCCTAGCTAATGATGAAATCTACAACTCCTTCCTCTCATTTAAGAAGAGAACTCAGCCTCCTCTTTTCTTTTGCTGAAAGTTTCTCATCTCCCCCCTCTATTGCTTGATACACTTGTGTTGAGGAAGAAAGAGTTCAGCTCACCCTCCAAAGATTTGAAGAAAGCAAAGGTTCCCCCTTCTTCCTCTTCTTGCAAGGACTAAGGTGCCCCTATACCCCTCTCTTTTGTCTTTTTTATATGGCTGCAATACTTGAATGCATCTCTAGAGGTCTATAAACATATATAGAAGCCATTAAAGCTCTTAAAAGCATCACAGAAAAATGCTCTATTTTCATTTATTCTGTATACCCTTGCATTCATCACCATATTTCATATAACTAGGATACTTCTTTTGTGCCAATTTTGGTGTTGATGGAAAGGCATCATAAAGAATTTTCCATCGATATATGGCACCGCACGTGAAGTGCTCTAGGCTGAGAGTAATCAAGCCCGAAAGTGACCCATCACTGTTTATGTTCAGGCAAAATCACCGTCTGACGCTACAGCGCGCTGCAACGCAAAAATCCGCTACAGCGTGCTGCAGCGCCCCAAGTTCGAATCCAGGTCCGCTAGAGTGCGCCCTAGCACCGAAATCAGCATTTTTGCCCACTACAGCACGCTACAGTGTCTCCATATCATATAGGGACCACTATAGCGCACCCTAGCGCTTAAAAATGCACTTTTTGGCCGCTACAGCGCGTTACAGCGCGCTAGAGCGCTCCACAGCGGTCAGAAAATTGAATTGACCATATCATGGTCATCCGGACTCCAAATTCAAAAAGTTAAAGTGCTAGATAGCTTATAATTTCAGTGCCTACAATAATACAAAAAAATATTTTGGTTTTGAATTTTAGAAAAATTAGAAATGACCAAAATACCTATAACCATGATTAAGTCATAACTTGGTCAATTTAAGTCCAATTTGGGCCTACCACCAATCAAAATATTTAGTGTGATGTACGAAAGCTATATCCCTTGAGTTTGTTAAATTTAGATACCAAATGAAAGAGTTATACCTTTTTGACCCCTCTTAACTTAGAAAAATTACCAAATCTACCCTTAAGAATTCAAATGGCTATAAATAATTCATTAGATCTCAGAATTTAGTGTTCTTAGACTCTATGGAGTCCTTGAACATCAACCAACAATAAACTGTATAAAAATTTTGATTTCATTAAGTGCAATTTACTAAAATGCCCCTTAGGTCAAAAACCTTAATTTGAACCTATAGAACCCGTTACTTGTCCAAATTGAGCGTACTTATTGTCTATCTTTGTGTTAGACAGTAAGGAATCATTTGATAGTAAGATATCTCAATTTAGAGATCTAAATTAAAAAGTAGCATTTTGGACCCTAAAGTAGGGGCAAAATGGTCTTTTTGCCCAAAATTTAGGTTAAGCATCTTTAACCTCTAAATTATCTTATAAAGAACTAAAATTAGTATCAGAACTATATTAGAGTCATCTAAGTAAGAATAATCAATTATTAGGTCAACTCATCAAAATTCTCCAAAAATTTTCTAAGTCTTTTCTTAAGATCTTTCACCTCACATTAGGACTACTCCTAAGACTAGGACTAGCTCATATGATTATATTTCATTCATTAGATAAGTGGGTTATTCAATGAATGAATCCTTGGTTTTACTAGTTTCTAGAAATTTTACAACTTATCTTAATTATTTTGTCTTTTAACTTTAAGTTTAGGATAAGGAGATTCATTTTATTAAGTTTGATTTACTTAATATGATCTACCTTAATTAATAGATCACTTTTAGACTAAAACCTAGATCTTATGTCTTAACCTTCTAGATTATGTGATTAAGCCCAATCTCATGGTGTTTAATCCATAACCTATAGTCAAGAAGATCTTGATCAGATCTTAAATAGAACATCTGAATTCATCAAATTAGGATGTATGATTCATTGATTGAATTTGTAGTCATGTTTGATTGAATTAGATTAGAACCTAATCAGTTCTAATCATTTTAACTTATAAGGTCGTACTTCTAAGTTACATTCGATAGTAGGAATTGGAGATCCTGAACTTGTGTAACTTAGAATATTTAGAATTATTTAATTAGACAACAACAGTGTTACCATATTAGAAGAGTCCCTTGCTTATTTGATTTATTTTTGTTGCTACGCATCCCTTGTTTTTGTGCTTAATCGCTTGGACATATCGTATAAGAGAACTTGTGCATGAAATGAAAACTTAGAATAATTAGGATAACAATTGCCTTTGGGTTCGGTATATTTAGTAGATTTGGGTGCACATTTATCCTAATGGACAGGGGTAAGGAGTAATAAGGATGCTTAACATTACTCATTGAGTAGTATGTGTTAAGCTTGGAACCCATATAGTCTTGCAGACGTGCTTGACTCCTCAGATGTTTCTGGACGTGTCCACAAAAACAAAGTAAAATAACTAAAAGATTCTGCATTTGTATTTACTGCCTCATCAGTTATGCTACTGGATTATGTCTGCCCTAGCCCAGAAAGGCTATGGGAACTTCTGTCTGCCCAAGCCCAGAAAGGCTTTGGGGATTTCACCAGCCCGATGGCCATCTTTCTGATATGGCAATTCTTACATACCTATTTTAGTTTTCAGCTTACTGTGTACTGTGTTCTGATGTATATTTCAGTCAGCTGTTTTCCTTAACTTACTTGCTCAATTGTACATATTTATAGGATGCTAGATTTTACTGCTTACTATATATACCATGTTCAGATTTTCTGCCTTTAATTAGCATATGTCATATGATCATCCACATATTTAGGATTAGACTTTACTTTTAGTACCTTTACTTACTTGCTCAGTTATATATATGATCATCCGCATATTTAGGATTAGACGTTACTTTCAGAACGTCTGAATTCATCAAATTAGGACGTGTGATTCATTGATTGAACTTGTAGTCGTGTTCGATTGAATTATATTAGAACCTGATCAGTTATAATCCTTTAACTTATAAGGTCGTACTTCTAAGTTACACTTGATAGTAGGAATTGGAGATCCTGAACTTGTGTAACTTAGAATAGTTAGAATGGTTTAATTAGACAACAACAGTGTCACCATATTAGAAGAGTCCCTTGCTTATTTGATTTATTTTTGTTGCTATGCATCCCTTATTTTTGTGCTTAATCTCTTGGATATATCATATAAGAGAACTTGTGCATGAAATGAAAACTTAGAATAATTAGGATAATAGTTGCCTTTGGGTTTGGTATATTTAGTAGATTCGGGTGCACATTTACCCTAATGGACAGGGGTAAGGAGTAATAAGGATGCTTAACATTACTCATTGAGGAGTGTGTGTTAAGCTTGGAACCCATATAGTCTTGTAGACATGTTTGACTCCTCAGCTGTTTCTAGACGTGTCCACAGAAACAAAGTAAAATAACTAAAAGATTCTATATTTGTATATACTGCCTCCTCAGTTCTACTGCTGGATTATATATGCCCTAGCCCAGAAAGGCTATGGGAACTTCTGTCTGCCCAATCTCAGAAAGGCTTGGGGATTTCATTGGCCCGATGGCCATCTTTCTGATATGACAGTTTTTACATACCTGTTTTAATTTTCAGCTTACTGTGTACTGTGTTCTGATGTATATTTCAGTCAATTATTTTCCTTTACTTACTTGCTCAGTTGTACGTATTTATAGGATGCTAGACTTTACTGCTTACTATATATACCATGTTCAGTTTTTCTTCCTTTAATCAGTATATGTCATATGATCATCAGTATATTTAGGATTAGACTTTACTTTTAGTACTTTTACTTACTATAGTATATATATATATATATATATATATATATATATATGTACATGCCCTTTTCTTGCTTAGTTGTTAAGGTGTACTTTTGCCTCATTTGTTGTTTAGTTATAAATGTTATATTTATGACTATCCCTATTTTTTGTTATGCTTACTGCTCCTAATGCTTAGTTACTTTTGTTGTGCTTAAGTTAAAGTGGTGACATTAATAACTCATGAAAAATATTCAGCCTAAAATATACTTAGACAATTGTCTAACAAGCTTTTCTTTTATTGGCTGGGGCCTTGGCATTATGAAACTGATAATGTCAGATTCATATAGGTTTGAGGAGCTAGGTGTTGAAGCAGAGGTGCCTTACTTAGAGGAGGAGCTTCAACTAGGAGAGCCGGATATTGCTTAGTTTCTTTTAGCCGCTTGTGAGGATGAGCGATTTACCTTTCAGTCTTTTAAACTATTTAAATGTTGTAATAATACAGGTACTGTGATTATGATTTATTTTATGCACATTATTATTTTCTGAGCTATCTTATTGCTATTTATTATGTGATGCATGATGAATGGATGCACTATTTATTTTATTTAGCTTCCGCACTCTATATGTATGTCAGATTTAGTGACTGATCCCCTCAGATGTTCTGTGCACGTCCTCCCCTTATTAGTGGATTGTGGATTTACCTAATCCAATGATAAGTGAGGGATTTGCACAAGTGACCCTCCGCTCCTTAGCTTAATGATTGTGGGCTTAGGGAGCGGGGCGCCACATAAACACATTAGCGGCAATTGCAACTAAAACATCCCATTTGCACCATCTAATACTGAACAAGCGAACTTCTTGAGAAACAAAAATGCTAATCAAAACAATATGATGAACAATCCTTACTCTAACACTTACAATCATGGATGGAGAAATCATCCAAAATTTTCTGTGAGTAACAATATTAATAATCAAAATTTCAATGAGAAAAGTTCCTTAAACAAGCAAGGGTATAATAATGGAAATAATCAACAATCCCAAAACACAAACCTTGAAGGAGCTTTCAATACCTTGAAGGCAGAAACCACTCAGTTCATGAGGAGAACTGAAATGACAATAACTCGCCACGATACCTCAATCCAAGGGATAGAGGCATCCATTCAGAACATTGAAGTACAAATAGGATAAATCTTCCAATAGTTGTCCACACATCAGCAGGGAGCTTTGCCTAGTTCAACTAAAGTGAATTTGAGGGAGACGATTAGCGTCATTGACTCTCACGTGATAGAGGGAGATTGCCTTGATAATAATCTTGGAAATGATCTAACATATTTGGGAGCTAGAATATGCATTAGTAGATTTGAAAGAGAAAAGTTGGTTGCAATTAAATACAAAGATTCGGGCAAATTAAATATTCCTTGCATAATACATGGCACAATTCTTTTAGATCCCTTGTATGATCTTGGAGCTTCTATCAATATTATTCCCTATCACATTTATGAACACTTGAGAATAGGAGGAATGGAGAGCACTTCGATGATTTTGGAATTCGCAAATATGGAGTAGTAAAAAATGTGGCTATTGGCTTGTGAAGTTTTAGGGTCCCCGCTGATTTTATCATTTGCTAATGGGATAGGTGGAATGAAAGTTTCACTATCATATTTGGACAACCTTTTCTTATCACCACAAGGGGAATTATTGTTGTTGTAAGAGGTGTGATGAGTATTAAAATACATGAAAAATCTAAAGAGGTTGACCTGAAACCCACTTTGTATAAATAGAAAAATTGATATAGACCTAGAAAGTCTAAAATTAACTGAACAAAAATCTGAAAGTGGCCAAAGCACCTCATCTAGAGAAATTGCTAAGGATAAAATAACTCCTAAAAAGAAGACAAGAAGGGAACCTTTATACCTAGTTTGAAGAGAAAATGGGGAAAAAAGATAGCTAATGAAAAAATGAGTTTGAGCATAACACATATTAGTGCTCACCCATTCACTTCAAAAATTTGGAGAGAGAGACTCCCAGACAAATCAATCACTTAAAATTCTTAAAATGGTCAGGCTGACGATATTAAACCAAGCGCTTATTGGGGGCAACCAAATAGTTTTTGTTTTTTGTTAGTATATGATTAGTTAGTTTAAGTATAAAAAGATAAAATAAATAAACAATCTTATCTTTAACTGAGAATTCTGGAAAAATGGTCAAAAGATTTTTTGAAAAAAAACTTCTTTAGCAGACGCACGCTACAATGCGCCACAACAGATTTTGCCGCTATAGCGCATTACAGTGGATTTCACCGCTATGGCGTGTTATGGAGGATTTCGTTGCTTCAACGCGCCATAGCAAAAATCAGCACTTGAGATAAAAATTTTAAGTACCTTGGTGTATAACACACCTAGTGACCTTTATTGACTGCCTGGGAATTCCCAAGCAGTCAAAGACACTACAGCGCACCTAGGGACCAAAAATATACTGCAAAGATGCTATTTTTTTTTAAGACTAAATCAATTCACTCTTATGACATGATTTAATGATATCCTTGACCAGCCATAGATGTGGATTGAATGATGAATTAAGAGTATATGTGAACAAGTAATGGTCTATAAATAGTGGAGAAGGGAGAGGATAACAACACACTCTTTGTGCTTAAAAACTTTCTATCAACATTTTCTTAAGAACCTCAATCCTTTCCTACACCTATGGCATCACCAAAAAAAGTGTCGCTAGTAAGGGAGTTGAAGCCTCTACCTCTGGAGGATCCTTTAACAAAAAGAGGTTTTCCTCAGTGGAGGCTGTTGTGTAATGGAGACTTTAGTGTCGAAGTGCAGCTCGGGCATTGTAGCGGGCCATAGCACACCCCTGGCAGTCCCAATTTAAAGTTGAGGCATTGCAACGTGCCTCAATGGTCAGCAACCAAAATGCAAGCGCTGCAGCAGAATTAGTGGCTACAACGCGCCATAAAGGATCGGGGCGCCGCAGCGCGCCGCAACGTTATTTCAGGTGAAACATTTTTCGGACCATATTCTAACTAATAGGCCTCTATTTCAAAAGTTTGAGCACCACAGCGCTCCACAAGCATGCCACAGGGCACTGCGTTCTGGAAGGTCGGGCGGGTTGCAGCGTGCAGCAGCGCCCGATGGAGACGTGCTTTATTCCAGGTCACGATATGAATAAATCTGATGGTATTTTGGATATTTTGGAGTTTAAGAATGACCTAAGTACTTAAGGCTAAGTGATGAGAAGAGGTCTAATGCATTTGCAATCAGTTTGGATGTATTTAGTTGCTTGAAGGAGAAGAACCCTAAGCTAAAGCTGCTGAGCAAGAAAAGACTTGCCGTTTGAAGGGGAAACTCCAAGAAGTAGCTGCTTCTTCATTTTCTCCATTCTAAGAGTAGAGCTACAACTATGTATGCTGAGGTAATATAGCTCTTGTAATTCTGTAAACCTTAAAGCTTTTTCATAGTGGAGTATCTCGTTGGTATGGCTCCATGGTTTTTCCCAATCTTGGGTTTTCCAAGTATATGCTTGTGTTTGAATGATTTTTTATGTGCTACGTTCTTCTTGTTATGATCGTGTGATTTCTTAAGCTAGCTTAGTAACCGTCAATGCACCCCGATCCTCAAAGACTTTGGACTTTAGTTTATTGTTTGCATCACAAGGGATATTCCTCATTGTTTGTCTTGTGCTAGGTATACCAACAAGTGGTATCTTAGAGTTAGGTTCTTTGCCTTATTTTTGAGGGTTTGCTTATTTGAGTGGGAGTAATGGCTGAAGAAATGAGACACAAGATTGAGAAGTTATTGTTGAGGGTTTGCTTGTTTGAGTGACCAATGGGACAAACTTTGCATTCTGGAAAATGCAAATGGAGGATTTGCCCTACCAGAGGAAGTTGTATCTTCCATTAAAAGGAGCCGATAAGAAACTTAGAACTATGACTGATGAAGAATGGGAGGTTCTTGATAGAACCGCTTTGGGTTTGATTCATTTATCACTATATTCTTCTGTTTCTTTCAATATTATTAATGAGAAAACTACTGTAGATCTCTTGAATGCTCTGACAAAAATGTATGAGAAGTCGTCTGCCTTGAATATGGTTTTCTTGATGAAAAGACTATTTAATATAAGGATGGTGGATGGCCATTCAGTGACTGAACACCTCAATGGATTCAACATCGTGACGAACTAGTTGAGTTTGGTGGGCATCAGTTATGATGGCGAGGTCCGAGCTCTGTTGTTCCTATCATCATTGCGAGATAGTTGGGATGGGCTGGTTACAGCCATAAGTAATTCATTAGGGAATGCATCGTTGGGCTTGTGCTGAATGAGGAGGTACAGAAGAAAACTCATGGAGAGGCATCTACCTCAGCACTGAATGTTGAGAGCAGGGGAAGACATGTTGAAAGAGACATACCAGGAATAGGTCTATGTCTTGGCAAGGTAAATCAAGACATGGAAAAGCAAAGCCAAATTGCTGGAATTATGGGAAGGCAGGTCACTTCAAGAAGGACTGCCCTACTCTAAAGAAGCTAAGTGGGGATAAGATGTTGAACCCCACTATAAATGTTTTAGCTGGGAGGATCAGGATGGTTTGATCCTCTCAATAGTTAACACGGAGTCCTGGGTTGTGGACTCAGGTGTCTCTTTTCATGCAACTCCATCGAGGAGTGCCTTCAAGAACTACACCCAAGGTGACTTGAGAAAAATATATCTTGGAGATGATAAAGCATGTGATATCATCGGCAGAGGTGATGTGGATGTGAAGCTACCAAACGGTGCTGTTTGGAAGATAAAGAATGTTAGACATGTGCCATGTCTAAGAAGAGACTTGATCTCAGTGAGTAAGTTAGCCGGAGAAGGCTACAAAACTTGTTTCACAGAAGACTCATGGAATGCCACCAAGGGTGCCCTCATTATTGTATGGGGAAGTATAGAATGTACACTTTACTTGATCAATAAAGTATCTGACACTATTGCAGCTACAGAGGAAATAGATGCAGATCTATGGCACTGGAGGCTTTGCTATATAGGTGAGGGGGGGCTGAAATCTCTACAGTCAAAAGGGAAACTCCAAGGGTTGAAGTCAGTTTACTTGAATTTCTGTGAAGATTGCATGCTAAGCAAATTGAAGAAAGTTTCTTTCTCCAAAGTTGGAAGGGAGTTTAAAAGCAAGAAATTGGAGTTGTTACATACAGAACTATGGGGACTAGCTCCTACATCCTTCATAGGTGGAGCAACATACTTTATCACCTTCATTGTTGATCATACAAGAAAGGTATGGGCTTACTTTTTAAAGCATAAATCTGATATATTTGATGTGTTTGGAAAGTGGTAGCTTTGGTGAAAATGAGATCGGATTAAAGTTAAAATGGCTAAGGTTTGATAATGGCGGCGAGTACTCTGATAAGCAGTTCAACGAGTTCTGTGCCATGAGAGGAATCAAAAGGGAGTTTACAGTTCCTGGAACACTGCAGCAAAATGGTATTGCAGAATGGATGAACCTTATAATCACAGAGAGAGCCAGAATCATGAGATTGCATGCATGTCTCCCAAGGCAGTTCTGGGCTGAAGCCGTCAACACGGCTGTATACTTAATCAATTAGGGACCTTCCGTACCCTTAAATGAAGGGATCCCTGAGGAAGCTTGGAGCATAAAGGAGGTGATGTTGAACCACCTCATGGTATTTGGCTATTCATCCTATGTGCATATTGATGAAGGATCTAGGAGCAAACTTGAAGCAAAGGTGATCAAGTGCACATTTGGTGGATATGGCACATGCGTGTTCGAATATAGATTTTAGGATAATCAGAACTAGAAAGTCATCAGAAGTAGGTATGTCACTTTTAATGAAAGTGAGATGTACAAAAATTGTATGGGAGTCAATACTGACTCCAAGGATGCTTCAGATGGAGAATCCCGACACATAGAGGTTGATGACAGTGCTGAGCCAGATGTTGGAGAAGCTCAAGAGGGTGTCAATGTTGAACAACAAACACCAATGCTAAGAAGATCTACAAGAGTGTCTAGACTGCCATAGAGGTACTCTCCTTCTTTGTTCAATTTGTTACTAACTGATAGTAATGAACCAGAAAGCTTAGAAGACATACTTTAAGTTGAAGATTCAAGCAAGTGAGAGGCTTCCATGAATGGTGAAATGGCATAACTCATGTCAAATGGGACATGGGAGTTGGCACCCTTACAAGCTAGGAAGAAAGCTCTTTAAAATAAGTGGGTTTACCGGATAAATGAAGAGATGAATGGAAGCAAACGCTACAAGGTGAGGCTTGTAGTAAAAGGTTTCCAACAAAAGCATGCGGTTGACTACGGTGAAATTTTTGCCCTAGTTGTGAAGATGACAACCATCACTGTTGTACTAAATTCAGTTATAGTTGAAGATTTGCATCTAGAGCAAATGGATGTTAAAACTACATTCCTTCACAGAGAATTGGAAGAAGAGATTTATATGCAACTGCCTGAGGGGTACAATGCTCAAGGTAAAGAGAAGTTTGAGCTAGTGTGCAAGTTCAAGAAAAAGCCTCTATGGCTTGAAGTAGGCACCAAGGCAGTGGTACAGAAGGTTTGACATGTTCATATTAGAATCAGGATACAAAAGATACCAGACGAATCACTGCTATTACATAAAGCAGTTTAAGTCTCTTATATCATTCTATTACTGTATGTAGATGATATGTTGATCGCAAGATCTTACTTGGAGGAGGTAAAGATGCTTAAAGAATAGATGTCAAGGTAGTTTAACATAAAGGACTTGGGGCTGGTCAAGCAGATTCTTGGAATGAGAATCCATAGGGAGAGAAATGCAGAAAATCTGAAGCTATCACAGAAGGATTATGTTTAAGAGGTGCTAAAATGATTCAACATGAATGAAGCAAAGCTAATGGGCACTCCCCTAGTAAGTCATTTCATCTTATCGAAGGAACAAATACAAAATCTAAAGAGGAGAAGGAACATATGATGACGGTTTCTTATGCTTCAGTACTTGGGAGCTTAATGTACGCGATGACCGTACATTGCCCATGCAGTGGGAGTGGTTAGCAGATTCATGGGAAATTCAAGAAAACACCATTGGGATGCAGTCAAGTGGATCCTAAGGTATCTGAAAGGTATTTCAAATAAAGCTCTATGCTTTGGAAGATCTAATATCATTTTGCAAGGATATGTAGACTCAAATCTTGCAGGGATGTTGATAGTAGGAGAAGTACTACAGGCTATGTCTATACATTGGGTAATGCAGCGGTGAGTTGGATCTCCAGGCTACAGAATATTATACCACTATCTACTACAGAAGTAAAGTACATTGCCATCACAGAGTCAATTAAGGAGATAATTTGGTTAAAGGGATTCATGGCTAAATGAGGCAAGGAGCAGAGGGATGTGAAGCTCTACAGTGATAGTATGAGCGCCAATCACTTAGCCAAGGATGCTGATTTTCATGCCAAGACAAAGCACATTCAACTTTGTTACCATTTCATTCGAACACTGTTGGAAGAAGGCAAGCTTGGATTGGAGAAGATTCAAATATCTAAGAATCCAGCTGACATGCTTACCAAAGCAATAACAGTGGAAAAACTGAAGCTATGTGCAGCTTAGTTGGCCTCGATACATGAAGAGAGAGTAGTGGTGAGCCACACCATAATCCTTGACAGACACAGAAGAAGATAGTGAAGGTTTAATGAAAGAAGCTTGGGAAGGTTTTTTAGAAGTCTCCAAGTGGGAGATTGATGTGTAATGGAACTTTAGCTTCCAACTGCAGCTCAGGCACTGCAGTATGCCATAGCTCACCACAGCATGCCCCTGGCGGTCCCAATCCAAAGCAGAGGCACTGTAGCACGCCTTAGCGATCAGCAACCAAAATGCAAGCGCCGCAGCGCGCTGCAACAGAATTCATCACTGTAGCGCGCCATAGCGGATCACGACATTACAGCATGCCACGATATGATTTCAGGTAAAACATTTTTTTGGATCATATTCAAACTAATAGGCCATTGTTTTGAAAGTTTGAGCGCTACAGCACACTGCATTCTAAAAGGCCGGGCGCTGCAGTGCGCCACAGTGCCCGATGGAGACCTACTTTGTTCCAAGTCACGATACGAAGAAATTAGATGGCATTTAGATATTTTGGAGTTTGGAAATGATCTAAGTACTTAAGGTTAAGTGCTGGGAAGAGGTTTAATGCTTTTGTAATTAGTTTGGAAGTTATTGGTTACTTGAAGGAGAAGAACCCTAAGCTAAACCCTAAGGAGCTGCTGAGCAAAAAAAATTGCTGTTTGAAGGGCAATCTCTAGGAGGTAGCTGGTTCTTCCTTTTATCCATTCTAAGAGTAGAGATATAGCTATGTATGCTGAGGTAATATAGCTCTTGTAACTCTGGAAACCTTGAAGCTTTTTCATAGTGGATTTTCTCGTTGAAGTGGCTCCATGGTTTTTCTCAATCTTGAGTTTTCCACATATATGCTTGTGTTTGGATGATTTTTTATGTGCTACATTCTTCTTGTTATGATCTTTTGATTTCCTAAGCTAGCTTGATAACTGTCAACATGCCCCAATCCAATAAGGCTTTGAACTGTGGTTTGTTGTTTACATCATAAGTGGTATTCCTCATTGCTTGTCTTGTACTGTGTATACCAATAGAGGCCAAGCAATGATTTGTCCTAATTACTTCACATCAAAAGCTCATCCTGAAGAGGGTGTTTAAGCTCCCTTATCCCATTTTCCATGGCAATATATCATATCAAGGATGGGATAACTTGGTTAGTCTGCAGATTGATTCTTACCTATCCATCGTGTAAGAAGTTTATGTGAATGCAGTAAATGCAAGCAAGCGTAAATTTTTTTACGAGGGAAGGCTGTAAATTTTGGGCTCGAGTAGATTGAGGAATTTTATGGACTTAGGGCAGTAGAGGATTGTGCCTACCAAACCTTACTAAACTTTGAATTTGATCCTGCTGCCATAGATGGCGCCTTAACCTCCAATGATGTAGGATAGAAAGGGAATCTTGCCAACATTCTACGAGCCCTCTGTAGGAACTCATGTAATGCATGGAATGTCCTCATCTCTAGCAGAATAATGCCAACTGGGCATTTAAGTGAGGTAACTTGATCAAGAGAAATATTAATTTGCGCAATAGAACAATATGGAGATATCCACATATCCAGGGTCATTCTTGAACAAGTGTCAAACGTCTTGACCGGGTCGTGCGTTGCATTGGCATTTGGATCACTGATCTTTGGGATATGCCTTGCCCAGAGGGTCAAAATATCCTCTATTGACACAGTAGTTCCTCCCCGTGTTCCTCTTACCCAATACAACTTATACTCCTATTTTCAAGAGGGTAAGTGGAGCAAGAAGAGAAAATGGGAAGAAGGAGAAACTTCATCTTCCTCTAGAATAATGACATTACTTAAGTATTTACAAAAATAAATGAACATAATGAGGGACTATCAAGTGCAAATGAGGAAGAGTATGGCAGCAGATATGCGGTACTGCAAGGCTGAATTGTCCAAACAACACCAGTTTCAAAACGAATTCCACTCGGCTCTTGGAATAATATTTTTGAACTATAGCTTGCATGGTGGACCAGGTGACATTGTGATGCCACATCTGCTTGCTTTTGAACCCCCTCCAAATATAGAATGGCCAGAGGAAGATGATGATGAAGATGATGATGAAGATGATGATGAAGAAGAAGATGAAGAAGATGAGGAAAATGAATAAAAATATTGTACTAGCTCTATTTTTTTTTTCCTTTTGTCATTTTTCTCTTATCTTTATTTTGTACTTTTTGTTTTGCTTTCATTAAATAAATCTTAGTGAATAATTTCTCCCAATTTTTATGCCAATGGAATATCATTATCTTTGAAATTTTTTTGAAATTGTAATCTAGCTTAATTCAGTTGTGATAAAACATGTGAAGATTCTATTTATTCCAAAATACTTAATGAGAGGTGATTAAGCAACAAATAGTTCTAAAATTTTTTTATGCTAAAATGTTTTACATTTATTTTACTATAAGTCACCACAATCAAGAAAATGTAAGATGCCTTAAAACTAAGTGTGGGGGTGTGGTTAGGGAACTTGATTGAGAAAAGCAAGAAACGGTGAAACAAAGAATGTGCTAGACTTTTGTAGGAATTATTGAACGCAATGAAAATAGATGGGGATGAAGAAAAATGTCACTACCTTGAATTGAATGTAAAAAGAAAAGTCAGGGATGAAGAAAAATATCTCTCCCAGAGTAAAAAAAATTGAGAAAACATGATGAAGAAAAATATCTCTTTTGAAAATAATTATTCATTACGGTTTAGAAGTAGAAGCACAAAATGGCACAAGATTTTAAACACACCGAAATTTGCTTTGTCTTAGTCAAGCAACCCTAGAAACTAACCCGGTAATGAAGAGTTGAGCATCGAATATTTAGAAACTGGAGACTTAATTAGTCAAAAGAAAGGAAGACATTAGTATGAGATTTTTCAGAACTAAAATCTTGTTATCACCCTTTTAAGTAATACATGAAATAATAAAAACACTTCATACCTATCCTATTGAATTATACAATCTAGACAATTAGAAAAATTCAATTTTGAGCTTACTCGAGGACGAGCAAAAATTTAAGTGTGCGTGTGTGTATATGTGTGTGTGATTTATCACAAAATAAATGAATAAAACAAACACTTTTTATGCTAGAATTGTCTATTTTGAATGGTTTTTTGACAATTTCAGGAAAAAGAGGAGCTAAGCAAAATCTGTGTAAAAATAGGAAATCTAGAAGAAAGCCACTTTACTGTGCCCAAGTGCACCACAGCGCATCGTAGCGGGATCAACCTGAGAGCTTGGCGCTACCGTGTGTCACAGAGGACTTAAACCTGAGAGCTCCACATTACAGTGCACTATAGCAAACTCAAACGGAGAGCTCAATGCTATAGAGTATCACAGCGAATCCAAACCCGAGAGCCTGGCGCTGCAGCGGGCTCAACCAGAGAGCTCGGTGCTACTGCGGGCTGTAGCGGGCTCAACTCGAGAGCTCAGCTTTACCGCACGCCATAAAGGAACTTACTGGACTCAGACTTAGTAGAATTCTTAAAGGTCCTCACTACTGCATGCTACAGTGGGCTCAACCCGAGCGCTTGGCCCTTCAGCGCCCCACAACGAACACATATTGAGTGCTCGGTGCTACCGTGCGCCGCAACAGATTAATATGGTCAAGACTTAACGATAAAAATTCAAGGCATCCTGAGCTGCAGCGCACCACATCGCACTTAAGTGTGCTCAACCCGAGAGCTTGACGCTATCGTGCGGCACAATGCTACAGCAATTCAAAGCGGCCCGCTATAGCGCACCAGCGACCCTAATGCGAGTCGCATGCGCTATAGTGCATCGAAGCGGGCATTCACTTAACAAATACTTTGAACACAAATTGTTGCGGTGTGTCGCAGCGCCTATCATAACTACAATAAAAAATGAGCATTAAATTCAACATGGGGAAGACCAAAAAGTCAATTCTTTGGGTTTCCCATAGCTGCCATTAAATTCAAATTACATTAAACTTTCTCATTTTCAGTAAGAATAATGGTAATATTCAATGACAGTAATTAAAGCAAATGGATATGAAAGGTTTGACAAATTTAATTCAAAGGGCTGGAGGCTACATCTTTAAAAAGAAGATAAAAATACTTTGAGAGGGTTCCTCATTTTTGACATTCTTAGCTCTAAAAATTCTGAAGCTGCATCAAGAGAGAAAGGAGAAACCCTACTCAAGGAAGAAAAAGGTGACCACCAAGGAAAAGCAGAAAAAATAATCAGGGAACCAGAATGGAATGCGAGGTGGGAGAGCAAGAAGGAAACTGATGAATGCGTAGGCTGTTCCTAGTGTTTCGCTTCATCCCCACTTTAAATTTATTTCTATAAAAACCATGCAAATGTTCATTTCCTTATTTTATATTTCCTGCATTTTATTTGTGATGGAAGGCTAAACCCTCCTTGGGAGGAGGGTTGGGGCTATGTCATATAATTAATATGGGATGAAATGGTGTGTGTACTCATTTTTCTTCAATGAATAAAATTCTAAATTATTTTTAGTTTAGATATGAACTTATTTGAAAGCATGGTGTGTGATGAATATTTTTTTAAATTAAATGGTTATTAATGAAAATACTTTCAAGCCAACTAGTCATACTAAAATTAGGGACATGACATAAATGTCCTCACCGCGAATATATGTGACAATATTCGATGTGCAGGGTTTTTGGTGTAACCAACTTATGATTAATATAATGAGTTGAACTTGGCAACTTAACTCTCTTAGAGCGCCATAGCTCACCAATTGGAGTGAAGCTAGGAATATGTGCAATAGTGCTTTGAGCCCAGTGACAAACTCTTAAGCCTAATAACATTATTCTTTGAGCTCAGTCAATAGGTAGATGCATGTGAGTCAAGAGCCACTAATTATGCTCTATAGCTCATCATAAGTTAAAGGAGGAAGAGGAAGAATTGTGAGCTTGTGGATGAATGTGACATAATCCATTTAGCCCAATAATTCACTTTATTATCTAAACTGTGAGGGAAGCATGTGATGCTGATTTAGTGGTATCAAGTTTGTGTGATCATTGAAATCAAAATTATAAATCTAATAACTTAGATGTAAGAAATCAGATTTGATTCATATCGATCACACAAGGGTCTATGTGTCGAGATTGAACCATCTTGAGTTCATCTCGTGCACTAGGCGTGAAATAGTTAAAATTAGAGGACCAACCTAAGGAATGCTATTATCACTGGATTAAAATTTTTATGTGAACAAGTATTATATAAAGTTGATAAATAAGAGTACTTAAACATATCCCTTAATAAATTACATGATAAAACCCAACTCTCCTTTCTTCTCAAACAGTATATTTGAATTAAGATCTTTACATTATTAAATTGGAGCCAACCAAACCACAACACATCATTAGTCTAAACATTGTTAGAAGAAAATATACCTTAATAACAAAACATTTCATTCCCTGTGGATAATAAATCTCGAAACTCACCTTGCATTATTACTTCAGACTGCGTACACTTGCGTGCGAGTGCAGACATGTATTACAGTCTGTCAAGTTTTTTGGCACCATTGCTGGGGAGTGGTGAACTATTTTGTATTAAGAATAATTTGTGAGCGCAGATGTGTATTTACAGTCTGTCATCTATTTCTTGCTAATAAGAACATGTGGTTGAGATATGGAGTTCATTAGAGCTCGTTAAGATTATAAATTTTAGGGTAAATGAATAATTTTACAAATAGGATTTATGTATATCTAAACCTTTAGCTATATTATTTGCATTGTTAAAATAATTGTTTCGTGTCAATTTAGGTATCAGTGGAAAGGCCTTGGAAAGACCATTCCATCAGTATATGGCACCGCACTTGAGGTTCCTAAATCAAGAGTGTTTGGATGCCAAAGGGGACACTTTTCAGTTTTAACACAGGAAAATCACTGTCGAGCACTACAGCATGTCGTAGTGCCAGTCTCTCGGCCAGGAAGCGCTACAACGTGCCGCAGTGCCCACATCTCGAATTGACTACACCGTAGCAGGCTGTAGCGCACCACAGCACACCGTCATGCACCACAACGCGTCGTAGAGCCTGGCTCTCAGCCAGGGGGCACTACAGCATATCGTAGCACCCAGCTCTCGGGAAATCTGGCATCGTAGAGCACCACAGAGCCTGAAAGCACTACCGTGTGCCCTAGCGCAGAAATCCAACGCAGCGCCTGAAAGCGGTGCCACGCGCGTTCCTCTGGAAAGCTGGTGCCACAGCACGCTGTAGCATTTGACTCTTTGCCAAGAGGAGCTACAACGCACAGTAGCACCCAGAACTGTCTAGAATTGCCCATATTTGAGATTTTTCGCATTTTAATGACTCTAGAACTCTAATGGGCCCAAAATATACCAAAATAAAATTGTGTGAATTTGGAAATGATTTTCAATTTAGAATCTACCACTTACCATAAATGGCATGTTCTAAGCCTCCTAAAGATTCGCTAGAATATTTTGTACCAAATGGAAATGTTATAATCCTATATTTCTTGCATAAATAAGCAGAACTTAATGGCCAAGTTGCATGAAATTTGTGATCTTTAAATTGTAATCAAGTGCTAATCCTTTTAGGCTTGATTTTGGATTTGATTAGCCTTGATTACTTGTTGTTTTAATTAATGTGATGTTTTTATGCTTCATTAACTACAGTGTGCATATTAGAAAATTTAAATCATAAATTGAACACTTTAAATGGTTAATTGAATATTAATGAAGTTCAAACCCTAAGAATCCTAAAGGATAATTAAGTTAATCAATAATTAATCTTGAACTTGAAATGGACACTAATAATGCATTAATAATTCTCTAATTTGTCTTTGATCAATAAACTAAACAATTGATCTTGATTTAGTTGTGTTAGTAGTTAAATTTTATCTAAATAAAGATCTAAATCTTAATCACCTTAATTAAACCATCTTGATTTGAAAGATGAATTAATTTGCATGATTCCATAGAACTAGAAATGCTAAGATCTTTAATGAATTCATGTGATTTTCAATCTGGACATATACCTTTAACTCCTTGATTTTCTCTTAAATAAGACCCTTAGTATAAGATAAATAATAATACTGTATTAATTTACAAAATGATCAATTCTTAATAAGCTATATGATTTTATCCCATAATTGTAGTATAGGTTTTGATCAGATGAGCTGACCCATCTGATTTGTGTAAATCAGTCTAATAAAATAAAAGTGAAAAACTTAATATAAGTCATAGATCTTAGATTTTAATATGTACATTTTAGTGCAAGACCTTTAATGTTGTGATCTAGTGATAAGAATTTAATAATTACTAAACCTTACCAATAGATGAGTTATTGAGGTAGGAAGAACTCATTATTTAATCTTAAGGAAGGAGTTTAAATGCACCTTCTTAGCCTTAGATACTTGATCCTAGATCCTTATGGTTCGATAACCTAATGATTTAGATTGATGTTATTTCCTTGTGATAGTACCTTGAACTGGGTGACTTCTAAATCACATCTTTGGAACCTTTCTATAAGATTCACCACAATGGAGAATGGATTCATTAGTTTGATATTCCTTGATTATTAAATTGAATAGTTAAAATCAGTAGAACTATTAGTTGGAGGTGATAGTGTATATCCATATAACTAAATTATTTTAGTAAAAAACTAAGTTAGTTGATTTACCCTGAATAGAACTGTAGAGTCTCGGTCTTATCTTGGGTTCTTTGATAAGTATAGTTTAGTTTAAGATAAACATCCCAAGTTCAATTGTGTTATAAGTATGGGACTGAGTAACTTAATTTGAGAGAGTAAAATGTGACCGGGTTCTGCCCCTTATCATCATGTGTTTCAATAAGTGCAGTTAAAAAAACTAAGTGTTGCAAGTTACCTTTCTTAGGACACTATACGTATGCTTTTAACTACGATATTTAACAACTTAGTTTGAGAGAATAAACTGTGACCGGGTTCTGCCCCTTATCGTCATGCATTTTGATGTGTGCAATTAAACAAACTAAGTGTTAAATCCACCTTTCTTACAAGCATACCAACTGTGTATATACAACCTCTTCAATTAATAAGTCTAAGTATAATCTTAATTCAGATCATTTCATGAATTAGAATTAGGAGTCAAAATTCATTTAGATAAATTCTGCATGACGGAGACAAATGGAATCATTACTTGATTTTGAATTTATTTCTAGATTTTAATGATTTAAGGCATACTATCATTAAACTCTTGGCATATCATAAATGCATAAGTCACGTCAGCATTATCAGAGCGCTTAGCTCACCTAAGGACTCTGTTAGTGGAGCGTTCGCTCACCTAGGATCTATGGGGTTTTATGTGACACCAAGTTATCATATCAATGGTATACAGTTCTGTGGCATATTCAGATGCATAGATATAAATTCAGTGGCATACAACACAGTTTGAAAGCATTATTTGCTCAATTTTAGTTCTCTTACTATTTTCCCTGCTTTCAGAATTAAATTTTCAGGACAATTTTACTTTACTTTCAGCTCTGCACAGTTTTATTTTCAGTTATTTCAATTACAATTTTGTATTACTTTGTTTTCTGTTACTTTAGTATTTTTTCTGCAGTATTGTTTAATCAGTTAATTATTCAACATTAGAAAACTATACTGTTTAGAATATCTTTCAAGGTGTTAGACTCGTTGTCTAACACGTGATACTTTTGGGATCCGGTAATTTGCCAGATCTAGAGCAGTTTGTAAAGCTAGATCAGGAGCCAGTTCAAGAGATACAGGAGGAGTTTGTGGAGCATTAGAGGACTCTTTATTAGCATTTAATTTTCTGCACTAGTTCACTTTCAGTTCAGTATTTAGACTATTTTCTGTATTTTCATTAAGTAAATAGTCGTAACAATTATGGATGTGTTTTTTTTTGAGATAAATGCTTTACTCAACTTCTGTGATGAATATTTCTGGATGTATGCTTTAGCTTTTGCACTTTGTGTTCACTACTACATATAATTAGTATTGTGTGTGATCAGTATATTATAAATGCTATTATACTTATATATATTTGATTTCTCATATTCCACTCATAATCCAATATATGTATTTACCTAATATTTAGGATAAGGACATTACCCTTATCTTAAGTATTAGATCTCAACCCTTCTTGAGGTTGAGTCAACAACCTTTCAGTTCTAGTTTCATATATTTGGGGGAGATGCAGAATTCCTTCCTGAGTAGCGCACCATTTAGCAGCCAACTGTTTGTAAGACCTTAAACATACTTTAGTTGCATGAAGCAATGAAACGGGGTGCTACAATTAGACACCTGAGAAAGTCAGTATAGAAATACTTCATGAGATTTGAAACTTTATGGGAGTTTGACTTCCAAATTGGTCAATGGTATGGAAGGCATGTCGAAGGGGTATCTGAGTAAGGGGTACATGCGAGTGCTGGATCGGATGCTAAAGCATGCCATCTATAGAGAGTTTGGCTTTTCTACTTTAGCCAACGAGTGGCTAAAGTGTGTGAGCTCTATTATTGAAGCAATGGAGTGCCCCAATGATATCTAAGTCACACTAATAACCGTCCTCCTCCAAGACCATGCCAAGAACTAGTGGGTCAACACTTTATGGGAACTCACCCATATGCAAGGAAGAGAACAACATGAAGTTACTTTTGAAGACTTATGTCTAGCATTTACTACAGAGTACATCAGATAGATGTTTTATATAGATGTCTTAGTGATTCCTCTTATGCTCTCTATTGAATCTTTCATATTTATGTGTTCTAGTTGAAATGAGATGTGAGATAAACTAATATGTTTTTATTTTTCTTAAATTCTGAAATATTATTAATTTTGTGACTGAGCACATGATTATGGTACTATGGATGTATTCCAAGTATAAATTAGTATATTTTATATTTGAGCATTTTATCTTAATTATATAAGTATTTTCATTTTATGCCTACTATTCTGAGCACATAATTATGGTACCATGGATGCATTTGAGTTTTGCATTTGAGCATTTTATCTTACTTATATAAGTATTTTTATTTTATGCTTACTATTCTGAGCACGCTTAACTTTGGAGTTCTTATTAGTAACTTCACTGTTATCTGAAAATATTGAGGCACCTTTTCAGATAATGATAATATGCTTGATAAGAACTCTAAAGTTAAGCATGCTCATGTGGGAGCACTCCCAAGATGGATGACTTGCTGGAAAGTTATCTTCTGAGGGCAAAATTGTGAGGTCATTCAGGTTAAAGCAGATAATGCCTTGGTGCTTAAGAGTTCGAGTTATTACAAGTACCTACCACCAAAAAAGGACACGTTTGTCATGGTTTGCTAGAAAATCGGGGGTCCTCGGGTACTCTTCGTGCGCTTAGGACTACTTTTACAGGTAGAGGAGATAGCGAGGAGTATTTTCCTCATTGACGTCATCAACTCGTGACGGCAACGTGGTGTCGTTGGTGCCCCACATGAATTCACATTGGCTGCGTGGAAAAGAACCAGGTGGGTTCGATCTTGGCCGTTGAATCTAGGTTCAATCTGACGGTTAGATCAGATAGGACCGTAGATTGAATATCCGTTGTCCGATCAAAATTGAATGGCTTGGGTCAGATAAATTCGTTGCTCCATCTGCAGATACAAATAACGAATTTGTGCCATCCAATTTATTAATTATTTATTATTTAAATTTTTGATTTAATTAATTAAAATAAAAATTCCAATTGTATTTTGTGAATTTTCGACCGTTTTACGCCCAAAATTATAAAACTTGCACCCATAGCATATTTTGATGTGAGGAATTTAAATATGCAATCATATTTTGGGGTTTGAGGTAAAAATAATTTTCATATTTTTTTGAGTATTAATTTAATATTAAAATATTTCAAAAAATGGCTTTACTCGTATTGACTTCAGATTTCACCAATAAACTCCTAAATATATTTTGAGTCTATTTTAACTAAATTTAAGCTTTAATTTTTGTTACAATACAAATTTAAATATAATATTATCAAAGGGCTAAAAGTAGTTGTACTAACATATAAACTAACTTGAGGTTTTAGTCTATAGTTTAATTACTAGTCCAATCCTTACTACTAGTTACAAAATCTTAATTTATACTAGGTCTAAATTTATTAATTTTTAGTCTAAAAGGATTATTAACAAAGTAAATTTGATATATATTATATCCAATTTCCATTATAATTGACCTTCTAATCTCACCAACATTGTTTAATAAATGATGAATCCACCCTTAATTTATCTAGGACTCACTTGATTTTAGATCTTAAATTGGGTATAGTACTATCAATTTCTCATCATAGTAAAGCCCTTGAGCTCTCTAAATTTCTAATATATACTTATAGCTATAAGGCTAGTTATGTGGCTCCCCGCCCCACCGCTCCGTGAAAACGAAGTATGAAAGAATGGCGGGATGGGTCGTCAGTGGGTGATGACAATGGATTGGCATTAACAAAATAAATATGTACTAAGAGGCCACTTAATTTGCTAATACTAAAAATAATCAGATGTCTAAGTAACTAGCCACATAGACATACAATTATGCCCTGAATTATCATATAATGATAATCATAATTTAGAGTACATATAAACAAGTGAAATAAATAAATAAACTACATAAGTTGACATAATTGAAATACATCCATTTATCATATTCAAGAAGTAAACATAAAATAGTATAAATAATACACCAAATGACAGTACTAAAATAGAACATCTAGTGCAGAATTAAAATATTTGCAAGCCATGAATTAATAACAATTTTAAGAGAAGAAGGCTGAAATAAAAATCACTCTCTTTTAAAAATAAATAAAACTATGCAGTTGCAGAAGAATCATCTTCATGCTCCTACTACTCTCCTGCAACTAGCTTATCAAACTGCTCTAATATAGACATATTGGTTTTTACATGCCAATGCCCTAGTCAAGAAAAAAAAATATTGTGTTAGATAATTTAAGTATATTTTATACTGATAAATTATAAGTTTTAGGATATCACAAATCATCCTAAGTAATAAAGGTGCTACAAAGCATCAACTAAAATAATAAAAGCTATAAATAATACATTTATAACTTATATAAAATGAGGTAAGTAAACATACATCAAATCAAATAGCTGCAAAAATGTTAAGCAATTTATAAATGACTAAAGTACAAGGAAAAGTCTTAAGCAAATATAATCAATTATACTTGCTATTTTTTTGATAAAAGTCAAGAATAAATAAAGCAATACTGAAAACTAGCATCCTAATATGTTTACATAAAAAAAATTTTATAAAACCAAAAAGTTGCTAAAAAATGCATAAAACTTGAAGATACTAAAAATATTGCAAATACTAAAAATACTAAAACTGATATAAAAATGATTGAACTAAAACACATTTCATTTTAGCTAGACGTATGCCTAGATTTGTCTTGCCATAATTGAAATTGGCTAAACATAGCAACAGAACAAGAAGTCCCATATGTATCATCTAGACCACTAATAGTTATATTCAAGTCGAACTATAGAATCAAGCATGTATCATCCAAACACTATCATGGTTGGATCCAAGTTGATTCTATCTCAAAAATAGAACTATAGAAGTTGGTTAATTTGGACACACTACATTGAATTTTTATTTGAATTTTTTAATTTTTAATGCTAATATTTTATGCATTTCAAAACTAACATGGAATATACATCAAATATTCCATGTCTCAATTAATATGTCAAAATAATAAGGCTCAAATAATAAGGAAAGTGTTGCGTATAATTTCAAGGAAATAGGGCAGCACTAACCAAAATTCTATGATTTATATTGTTTCTAATTTATTTGTTCAAATTATTCTAAGATTATATTAGCTTAGGATCTTTAATATCCTACTATCCAGTATAAATATAAAGTCATAGTATTATAAGGTCTCCCATTAGAACTAATTAAGTTCTAATTTCAGTCAAATAGTGTTGCCTACAAAAGTTAGCAAATTAATCAAATTGTCCTAATTGATTTATTTATTAATCAAAAAATAATCATGATAAAGCAAATCAAGATTAAGGGATTAAGACTTAAACTCCAAAATATGAGGTTTACACCTCTTAATCCAAAAGCACTAAAGTTTAAAGATCTAAGATTTCTCTAATTCTCATGTACAAAAGGTTAAGGAAATCTTATTAAGTATAAATAAATTCAATAAGATGGATCTTTAATATTAAGCTAAAGTCAAAAGATAAAAGAATCAAAATTAAAACTTATAAGAACTAACACTTAAAATCAAAAGCTACAATCTAAACTAGACTTAAGCTACTGAGTAATCTGATTACTCAATAGAGAAGGTCTAATGGTTACATAATTAATCACTAAGTAAAATTTTAAGGATTACATGAAACTTTACTTAGAAGAATTCTTCTAAAATTAAATGAAGTTCAATTAGATTAATTCTAATTTAGCAATATAATTACTCAAAAGGTGAAGAAAATGTGGAGTTTCACATCCACATTTCAACACTTAGGCTAATTAGGGTAAATTTAGTATTTTAGGCTTTTAAGGCAAAATTTATGGTTTAATTAAGCTTAAGTTGATTTTAAAGGCAAAGAATAGATTGGGATGATTAAATTTCACTTGGGATAATGGCCAAAATAACCAAACTGTCCCTCATTAAGGATCTAAAATGAGACTTAAAGATCTACTATTCCAAATTTTATTTCTTTTAATGCCAAATGATTCCTTAATGTATAATATGAAGATTAACACTAAGAATATCTAATTTGGCTAAGGTTTGAGGCTAATGAGCTCAAATTAAGGTTTATTTCATTAATGGGTGATTAGCAAATTTAATTAGGAAAACTAAATTTTATGTTATACTTAGATTCTATTTAGTCTAAGAAGTCCATAAATACTAAGATCACTAAAATTTGAGATCAAATTACTTAATTATGAGATAATTAAGGAACAACCCTAAAATAGGTAATTAAGGAGGGGTTAAGAATTCATTTTCACTAATTGACATTTAAATTAAGCAAAATTAGTGGTTATGGGTTCCTTAGTATAGTATACTGGGTATAATGACAATAAGTATGCCAAATTTAGAATTCAATTAATTAATTTAAGCACTAATTATAATTTAGGATGAGTAGTGAGTGATTAGTAAAATTAATTAAATAAAAATAATTTTAACTTCATAATCATGTTATTATCTATTTAGTGAATAATTAGAGACCTAAAATATAGAATTTGATTAATGATTGAGCTTAATATTCACTAATTTATTTTCCAAGTGATTAAGCTTGATTAAAAAAACTAATGACAGTAACCCAAATATTTGTATAAATTAGTGCTCCTGTATTTTTTTATTGAAATGGCATATTTGATCACTACATTTAGATGTGATTTGACTAAATTATGACATTAATAAAAAATATGGTTAAATACTTAATTAATTAAAAAGGTGATTAGTGAAATTAATCACCAAACAAAAAAATTAATGGTATAATATTAATTCTTACAATTTTTTAATTAATTTGAGATATAACATCAGTATATTTAGATTTGTACAAGAAAAGATATGAGGATTTAATGTTTAAGCAATTAATTAACTAAAAAAATAATTAGTAAAATGAATCACCAAATAAAGAATTTAATGGCATATTAACATTCATTACATTTTCTACGCACATTGACATATAACATCGATATATTTGGGTTTGTAAATAGTAAGATATGAAGATTTGAAAAATTACAAATTAATTTATTAAATAAAATTTTTAGGGTTTATTGTTCCAAAGGAACAGTACGCGCGTGTTCCCCTTCTATGTGCAGGTCGGCTTCATCCGCATGAATGCACCATGGACCGCGCGCACGCGGGCCACGAGCTGGTCCGCAAATTGGTCACCCTAACCGGGCTCAATTCGACCTGACTCGCATAGTAAAAACTCAGCGGGACCCATGGGGCCAACCTATGGCTTCCAAATTCTTCTTACTCCAGCGTCCTCAAGCGGTGATCCATATATCAAAACCCTCATTAGAGGAGCACTCTAGCACCTCCAAATTTTATGCCCAAGCTTGATGTATACATAATATACTGGACAGTATGTGTGTGGCACCCCGCCCCTTAACCATCAATAATCAAGGCTAAGGGGTGGTGTGCCACTTTGGTAAATCTCTCACTTATCATTAGATTTAGGTGTAATCTTCAATCCACTAATAAGTGAAGGATGTGCCTTGAATAATGCAACAAAATAATTCACCAAGTATATACATTCATCAGAGTGTGGAAGCAAAGATAGTAAAATATGCTACATCCAATCCACCACAATATAAGTAAGAAGTAATAATGCAGCTCAGAAGAAAATAGTACAGTAACATAATATACATAGGTATCTGAATTATCACATCAATTTTAAGATAAGTTTAAAATGAAGTAAATCACTCATCGTCATAAGCAAAATGAAATGACAAATATTATATTGATCTTTTGCCCCGGCCTGATACTTCTTCAAGAATGGCTCCTCTTCAGGCACGAGGTCCTTAAATTGCTTAGAACCTGCTATTTTTGGTTTCATAATGATAGGGCCCTAGTCAAAAAAAATAAAATCTGGTTAGACATATTATCTAAGTATATTTTAGGCTATTTAAGTTCATGAGTTTTATGATATCACTATTTTACTTAGACTATAAAACAAATAAAGCGTAAGGGTGCAACAAGCATACAAAGGGAAATGAAAAGTTATACATGTAGTATTTATAACTGAGCAACACATGAGGTAAAAGAACATACCTTAATACTAAGATGTGATAATGTTAGGCATATAAATATAAATAAAGTAAGACAAGCTGATCCTAAATATGATGATGATCATATGAAATATGCAGGTTCAAAAGCAAGTAATTAATATGTGATAAGTAAAGTAAACAGTAAGAAATTTAGCATCTTATAAGTAAGTAAGCAGGTAAAGTTAAGTTGACTGAAGTAAATTGCCACAGTAAAATAGTAAATAGTAAATAGTAAATAGGTATATAATGACTGCTGATAAATCCATAAATTACATTTAAAATAAAAGGGAAAATTCATTTATTTAAGATATTTTTTGTTGTTCCTAAATCAAATTTCTATATCTTTTTCAGGAAATAGAATCTAAAGGAGCTCTAAGGCATTTCTGCAATTATTCTAAAAATCTAACAAAGAATTCCGCTGCGGCGCGCGGTCGCGTGCCGCAGCGGGCTGCAGTGGAAATATTTAAACTATATTAATGGGGGCTCAACTAAATAGTGTTTTTTGCGGAATTTACTGCAACAGCGCGCGGTCGCGCGCTGCAGCGGTTTATCATGGAAACATTTAAAACTTTATTAAATAGGCTCCCAACTAATTGAATAGTGCTTTTTGCAGAATTCACCACTACCGCGTGCGGTCGCGCGTTGCAACGGTTTACCACGGAAATATTTCTGATTATTAAATGGGGGCTCAACTAATTGAATAGTGTTTTTCATGGAATTTACCGCTACAGCGCGCGGTCGCACACTGCAGCGGTTTATCGCGGAAGACTTGGCTATATAAATCAGGCCGCCCAACTAATTGAACGGTGTTTTTTGCGGAATTCCTCGCTATAGCGCGCGGTCGGGAACCGTCGCTATCTATCGCGGAAATATTTCTATATACAATCGGGAAGAGGAACTAATTGAACAATGTTTTTCGCGAAATTCCTCGCTACAATGCGCGGTCGCGTGCTGCAGCGGTCTACCGCGGAGGACTTGGCTAAAATTGGTTGGGACTAAGGTATGCTAAAGCACGCTACAGGGCGCTACAGCGCACTGCAGCGGCTCACCAAATTTTTTTCCAGGCAATGCATTTAATGCGGCTGGAGACATGACATCTATCCTGAATGTTATCTCCAGCACCATACCCTGCAGCAGCTATTTTTGTAAGCCTTGAGGTGATGTTGTGGCTAAGAAAATGAGATTATTATCACCTCACCCTAAATTAAAAATTAGTGCAATGATAAATTCAACATTTTTAATAGAAATTCTGGTTGCTTATGGAGGAGAGGAGTATGTAGCCCCCCCCTTCCTATAAATACCCCTCCTCTTGACTAAAGGGGGGTTCACAATTTTAGCAAAAATTCCCTAAGTAAGAAGGAGAGCCAAAGGAGGAGAGAACTCCCCAAGGGTGGCAAGGCAAGCTTTTGCAAAAGTAGAAGAGGAAGAAGTCAGCACTAGCAATCTAAGGAGGAGGAAATTAGAAGGAGAAGAAGAATTCCGGAGAACTTCTACGGAGCGTTCCTAGTATCTTCTAAACTCAATCTTGTAATTTCTTTTTGGTGACCATGAAAGGATCTTTTGCTATGTATGTGTCTTCCTTATTTTCTTGTGTAATGAGTAGCTAAACTCCCCTTGGGGAGGGTTGAAGTCCCATTTTGCATGATATAATATTGATGTATAAATATTTTCCCTCAAGCATAATGTATTTGTGATTTAAATACCTTACTAAGAAATTTCTATCTAATTAGTCCTGATGTATTTATAAGAAAAGAACTTAAGAATTCAAGATCTAATTGTCTTGTTCTCCTTAGCTCACCTTAGGTTGAATGCTAAATTTTGAGTGCATGAAAGCTTAGAACCATGTGAGAAGGATCTTGAGCTCAATGCATCTCAATCGATGCTCAACCAAAGAGTTGATGCAAGTGATGCTAAGACCCACTAAATGAGCTCCTTAGCTCCACATAATTGAGATTGAGAAATGAAGTGTTGAGTGCTCATGAACTAAGTGACATAGTCATTGAGCCCAACATGTGATTCTCTCATCTCAACTATGTGAGATGCGAAGTAATGCTCGTAGTGGAAAATCAATGCTTGTGAGATCTTGAGATTTAAGAAAATTTAAACTCTCCTTAAATAAGGAGAAAATGAATTAACTTTAATTCTCAAGAATCTTACAAGAATCTTTGTGCTAAAGTAAAACCGAGTGTGAGTTCATTTTGTGCATGAGATTTGAATTTGTAAGCCTTTGAGCTAGACTAAAGGACAACAATGTGCACTTGATTTCAATTAAACTAAATGATAAAGCTTGAGAAACAAATCTACACAAGTAATATATCATTGCATGTGGGATGGGCCCAACTCTCCTCTTCTTTTAAATCTTGTTATTTACTTAGTGAATATTCATGTTAATTTAGACCAACCAACCAATTCATACTATAGCTTAAACATTAGTGAGAATAGATACACTTTAGTGCCAAATCAACCAATTCTCTGTGGTTCGATAAATTCCCGGAAAGTCACACTTTCCACTTATTACTTCAGACCACGTACACTTGCGTGCAAACACAAATGTGTATTTACAGTCTGTCAACTGCCATATTAGAAGAGGGCTAATTTAGCATGTTGCAACAAGTATATGTATATATTACCACATCATCTGAGGTTAGGCCAAAATAATAGAATAAAAACTGAGTTGAAGAGGCTGTAATCATAAATGCAGTAATGTTTTAATTATTTACTTTATTTCTTTGGACATATCTAAAAGTAACTGAGGAGTCAAGCACATTTACAAGATTGTTCGAGTTCCAACTTGACACAATACTCCTCAATGAGTAATGTTAAGTAATCCTTATTTCTCCTTACCCTTGTCCAGTAGGGTAAAATGCACACGATCAACAAGTAATTGAACCTTATGCAAATGTTATCTTAATATTCTAAGTTTTCATTTTATGCATTAAAGTTCTTATATGACAAGTTCAAGAGAAAGGCACAAAGTAGAAGAAATCAAAAAGCAAATATAATTTAATAGTAAGCAAGGGACTCTATTATATATAGTGATATCTGTTGTTATCTACTTAAGCCATTCTAACTATTCCAAGTTACACAAATTTAGGATTTCTAATTCTAATTATCAAGTGTAACTTAGAAGCACAACCTTATAAAGTTAAAAGCAATTAGAACTAATCATGTACTAATTTAATTCAATCAACAATGACTATAAGCTTAAATAAGAAATCATCATGTCCTAATTGATGAATTTAGACGTTCTAAGCTAAGATCTGATCAAGATCTACTGAAGAAAGGAAATATGCATTAAATACTACAAATTAGAGTTAATCACATAATCCAAGGGTAAAGCATATGGGTTAAAGTTTAAGTTTAACTGTGAACTAATAGTTAAGGAAAATCCTATTAAGCAAAATCAAGCTTAATAGGATGAATCTCCTAGTTTTAATATAAAAATGAAAGATAAAATAATCATTATTAAAGTATGAAAATCTAAAAACTAATAAAAATAAAGTTCCATTCATTGAATGACCCATTTACTCAATGAATGAATTCTAACATAAGATCTACTCATAATCTTAAGGGAAAAGGTCTTAGGATGCAAGTGAAGTTCAAAAGAAAGTTCTTACTAAAAGAATTAGGGGATTTTAAGAATTGATGATAACTATTACAATTTATCTTTATGTGCTATCCTAATTTGCTCAAAGAGGTGTGTGATTAGGACTATATTAGAAGGCATTAATTATACTTATGATTTTTAAGATTTGAAATGAGAATTTTACCAAATTACTTAATTATGGGGTTAAGGGTTTTAGATTGACTTCAAATCAGTTTTATTACCGATTTTAATGATTTCAATGATATTTTAGAGGTTAAGAGCACTTAACCTATATTTTGACAAAATGATCATTTTGCCCCTACATGAAGTTAGATAGTAGGGTCTAAATGTTACTTTTTGATTAAGGGCTCAAAATTAGATTTTATTGATGCCAAATGATTCCTTGCTATTTAACATGAAGTTAGATAGTAGGTACATCAAATTTGGACAAGTATTAAGTCCTATATGTACAATTTAAGGATTTTAACCTATAAGGGAATTTTGGTAATTTTATTTAGGGAAGTCAAAAAGTTTTATTAGTTTATTATTATCTACTATCCAAGGATTCCATAAAGTTTAAGAATACTAAATTTTGATGTCTAATGATCAAGTTATGGCCATTTCAGTGTTAGGATTCTATTTTTATAAAAGGGGTCAAAACTTAATTTTTTTCATATTAAAAAATAACATACGATAATGCTTAATTTTACTATATATTTTGGCACCATTCGGGTCCTAGGGTCATTAGAATGTGATAAATCACAAATTCGGGCAATTCCAAACAGTTTTGAGCACTTTCAGACATTTCTGGATGCAACGGCACGCTGTAGCGCCTTCTGGGCGAAAGCCAGGCGCTATGACGCGCTATGGCGGGCTACAGTGCACTGCATCCAATTTTAGTGCAGTGGCACGCAACAGCACTTTCAGGCACTGCAGAACGCAACGACTCCAGAGTTTTCCGATATTTGGATGCTGCGGCGCATTGCAGCGCTTTTAGGCACTATAGCGCGCTATGACAGATTTGCTTTTATTTCTTCAAATTTTTATGCTTCATCAAATTTTATGCGGCTGCGGCGCGCCATACTGCGCACTACGGTGCACTGCGACAGTCCCAATTTGGATACGCAGGCACTACAGCGCGCAGTAGTGCCTGACGGTGATTTCGCTTGTGCGAAAATCGTAACGGGTCTCCTTTCGTACTCAAATACTCTCAATTTTGGGCACCTCACATACGATGCTATATACCGATGGAAAGATATTTTTGATACCTTTCCATTGATACCAAATTTGGCACAAAAGGATTATCTTAACAACACAAATAAGGAGGTTAAATGTTCAATATGCATAAAGAAGAAAAAATAGAGCTAATTTTCTTTCCTAAAATTTTCTATCTCAAGGAGCTCTAATGGATTCCATATCCGAATCACAGATTTCTAAGGATGCAAAATAAGCATAAGAGTAAAATGAAGAAGCCATTGAATCCATTTAATGGGAGAAAGGGAGGTACCTTGGCTTGTGAAGAGAGATTTCTTTAAGGATCCTTCGAGCTTCAGGGCTTGAGAGCTTTCCTTCAGCAACAAGCACAACAATGGAGGAAAGAGGAGAAGCTTTGGAGGAGGATAAGGGACTCCAATTTGAGAGCAAAGGAGGAAGAGGAGGGACTGAGCTCCATTTGATAGGAGAAGGTGAGCTTAGCTTCAGCAAGGGAAGGCAAGGGCTATGGGATCTAAAAATTGAGGGGAGAAAATGGAGAGGATTGGTGTGGCATTCCACCTCCTAACCCGTAGGATCAAACTTAAGGGGTGGTGTGCCACTTTTCCAAATCCCTCACTTATTATTGGATTAGGTGAGTTCCACAATCCTCTAATAAGGGAAGGATGTGCACAGAATGAATATAAATATTCAGTCACTAAATCAAAATAAATACATAGTGCGAAAGCATACAAAGTAAATATTACATCATTCTCACCATACATCAACTGAGAAATAAAATGAAACATAGCTCAGAAAATAAAAGTGCAGGAAAGTAAACTCAGTCACAAGTATACTTGTATTATTACAATATTTAATTAAAGTTATAAATGAAATAAAGCATCACTCGTCCTCACAATGATATAAAATAACTAAGGATCTTCAGCTTCAATTTACTACACCTCCTCTAAATAAGGGTCCTCCTCAGGCACTAGATCTTTAAACTACTCAAGATCTGACATTGTCGATTTCACAATGCCAGGGCCCCAGCCAATAAAAGAAAAAATCTTATTGGATAATTATCTAAGTACATTTTAGGCCGAAAATTTGTTATACATTTAATAATATAACCATTTTACACTTAAACAAAAGAGAACTATCTAACATAGGAGCAGCAAGCATATAAAGAATAGGATAAGCTACAAATACAACATTTATAACTAAGTAGGAATTGAGGCAAAAGCACACCTCAATCAAACTAAACAAGGAATAAGCATACATATGTAATACAGTAAGTAAAAGTACTAAAAGTAAAGTCTAATATTAAATATGCTGAGGATCACATGACATATGCTGATTTAAAACAATAATCTAAAAGTGGTACATATAGTAAATAGTAAAATCTAGCATCCAACAAATATATATATAAGTGAGCAGGTAAGAAAAGTAATACAACTGATTGGAATAACATGCATTAATAATACAGTAAACAGTAAACTGAAACTAAAATAAGTACGTATAATTGCCATATCAAAAAAAATTGGCCAATCCGGCCCAGTATAATTCCCAAAGCTTTTCTGGGCTAGGGCAAACAGAAATTCCCATAGCCTTTCAGGGCTAGTGTAGACAGATTTTCCCATAGCCTTTCTGGGCAAGGGCAGACAGAAATTTCCTTAGCCTTTTTGGGCTAAAGTGGATAGAATAGAACAGAAGAACTGAAGAGACAGTAAATAAAATGCATAATCTTTTAGTTATTTTACTTTTATTTCTGTGGACACATCCAAAAATAGCTAAGGAGTCAAGCACATCTGTAATACTATACGGGTTCCAAACTTAGCATAATAGTCCTTAATGAGTAATGCCAAGTACTCCTTATTTCTCCTTACCCCTATCCAGTGGAGTAAAATGCACCAGATCACTAAGAAACTAAACCCAATGCAAGTGTTATTCTAATATTCAATGTTTTCATTTTATATAATAATGTTTTCTTATATGAGATGTCCAAGGAAAAATGAGCACAAAGTTTAAGGAATGTGTAGCACAAAATTAAGTAGTTAGCAAAGGACTCTACTTAACATGGTGATATCATTTATTTTCTAATTAAACAATTTTAACTATTCTAAGTTATACAAGTTCAGGATCTTCAATTCCTACTATCGAGTGTAACTTAAAAATATAACCTTATAAGTTAAAAAGGATTAAAATTGATCAAGTTTTAATCCAATTTAATCAAGATCGACTATAAGTTAAGGAAATCAATCAGAACATCCTAATTTGATGAATTCAGATGTTCTACACTAAGATCTGATTAAGATCTACTAAGCTATAAATTATGGATTAAACACAATGAGTTTGGGCTTAATTGCATAATCCAAAAGGCAAAACTTAAGATCTAGGTTAAAATCTAAATATGATCTATTAATTAAGGTAAATCTTATTAAGCAAAGTTAAAGTTAATAAGATGATTTTTCTATCCTGAATCTAAGATTGAAAGATAAAATAATTAAAATTAAGTTGAGAAACATATAAACTAATAAAAACCATGGATTCAAATCTAGAAACTAATAAAAACCATGGATTCATTCATTGAATAACCCTGTAATTCAATGAATAAAATCTATCCTATGATATAAGCCTAGTCTTAGGAATAATCCTAATATGAAGTGTAAAATTCTAAGGAAAAGACTTAGGAAATTTACAGAGAAATTAACAAATTTGATTGAAAAGCTGAATTTATTCACTTAAATGATTTTAATACAGTTCTATTATTAATTTTAATGATTTAAAAGGTAAATTAGGGCTTAAGAGCACATAACCTAAATTTTAAGCAAAATGACAATTTTGCCTCTACTTAAGGGTCTAAAAAGCTACTTTTTGATTTAGGGTTCTACTTTAGAATTCCTTACTTCCAAATGATCCCTTACTATATAACATAAAGATAGATAGTAAGTACTCTCAATTTGGATAAGAAATGGGTCATAAAGGTTCAAAATAAGGATTCTGACCTAAGGGGCAATTTAGTAATTTACAATTAATGGAATTTAAATTTTTATACAATTTATTGTTGGTTGTTGTTCAAGGATTTTATAGACTCTAAGAACACTGAATTCTGAGGTGAATTGGCTAAGTTATAGAGATTCTAAAAGTCAGAGGCAATTCAATAATTTCTAAGGGTCAAAGGGGGGCAAAAATTGAATTTTTCTATTTGAGGTTCAAATTCAGCAAATTCAGTTTCTATAGATTTTCTATAATACATTGAGTACTATAATATGGAGTAGACCCAATTTAGACTTCAACTGGTCAAGTATGGCTTAACTGGGTCAGCGGTATTTTAGTTATTTTTTATTTTCTAGGGTTTAGAACCTAAATATTATCTTAGATGTTGGCATTATAATTTTAAGCTAGTTAGCATTTTAAAGTTCTTGATTTATAGTTGAATTGACCAAGTTTATGATCAATTGAAGACTAAGAGCATTTTGGTCATTTTTGGGTGAGGTTCCTAAATGTCACTTTACAAACTAAGCTCTAAATAGAAAAACTAATAATACTACAATGATGGTGCTATTCTCATGAGTATTTTAAGACCCATATTGCTTATGTTTGGATTATTAGGTTAAAAGTTATGGGAGTTTGTTTTGGACCTAAAATATCATTAGGTTAAATATATCCCGGATCGAATTTTTGAACTGCGCCATTTAATTTATTTTATTTTTCTAAGTAAAATGAGACCAATATTCGATATATTTGGATTATTATTTTAAAAGTTATGAGACTTCAAAGAACTATCTAATTTAAATTAATTTTTTTATTTACTATTCAAATATACAAATTAAATAAATTTACTATTTAATTAAATTAATTAAATAATATTAATTAATCTAAATTATTTATTATTTAGTATTTAATTAATTTGTTAAACTACTAGTTAATATTAATTATAACTAATTAATTAAATAATCTCTTACTTAATTAATTTATGTAACCACTAATTAGCTAACTAATGATTAATTAACAACTAACCCTACTATTAACTATAATTAATTAATATTAGTTAAGTATTATATAAATTTAATTAATCTAATTTATATGAAGTTCTCTATTTAAGATTTATATATATATATATACACACACACACGCATATATATATATATATATATATATATATATATATATATATATATATATATATATATATATATATATATATATATATATATATATATATATATATGCGTGTGTGTATATAATATATAAATAAATATTTATTTATATTTATTTTTTGCAGGTAATTATGTCACTCGGTTGGGCGCGGCAGAGGCAGCAGTGCCCACATGCCACGCGGCGCACTCTGAAAGGCGGAAGAGGACGTGGTGGGGCCCACTTGTCGGGTAGATGGCGACCCGCTGATGCGCACAAGGTCCCACACGCTGACTGAGTGACAGTCCCGGGCCCACACGCCATGCGGCGATCTCTGAAGTCTGCCATGCGGCGCCCGCTGGAACGGTGGTCCCTCTGCTCCGCGTCAGCACGCCACGTGGACTCGGCATCTTCCCCTTCGGCGCGCACTCGAGTCGTAGGGGAAACTAGGGTTCCACTTAGGCGGCTGTCCCCGTGATTGAGGACCTCGAACCACATAGTAGCGGGAAGCGCTCGACGAGCCCTTCCCAACCGCAGGTGAAACGAACACCGAGGCTACCTAAAACTCGAGATATTTCAAGCCCTAGGGTCTACCGTATGGGGAACTGAACGTCCAAATTCCACTATATCGATCGATAATAACATCAATAACTTGTAATACACAGACCATAGGTGCATGCATTGTAGATTAACTGATCGAAAGAGGGCTTTTAGGAGAAATGGGTACCTGAGCAGGAGGGGGTGGTCGATTCTCGGTCTTAGGGTTGAATATGGTCCTCAGCACGTAAGGGAAGGTTGCGATCGTGATTGGAGGAGTTAAGGGAGCTCGGCGGAGCTTCCTAAGGTGACCGCACGCGCTGGTTGGTCGAGAGTCGCTGCTTTGCGCCACTCGTCTGTTCGCGATCAGCCACGGGTATGACAGGCGAGGGCCGTTCGATCGTTGATCGAACGGTCCTGGTTTGTTGTTCGATCAAACGGTGGGGGAGGATAACGGCACAGAGATTGTGACAGCACCGTTTAATGTAATCAAAATATTAATATTATTTATTTTAATCAATTAATTTTCTGATTAATTTAAATAATTAAATTAATTTTAGAAAAATTCTAAATATTCACCCCAAACTAATTGAGGGGCGAAGAACACAACGGCGTGGTCGGATTTTCGATCCGACGAGTATTTTATTTTCCAAAATTTTGAGGTATTTAAACATTATTATAATATTCGACGAAATCTCTACGACTTCTGATTGACACGAAAACATCACCCATAGCTAATTTGGGGGCAATGAGCGCAATGGTGAAGTCCAATTTTTGATTTGAGATCAATTTAGATAGGTCAAATTCTAGGGTTTTTGGATTTCCCAAAAATTAGGATTTGATCTATTTGACTCCTGATTTGGACTAGATATTAGTGGGTGACTCCTAATGACTTAATTAATACTTAGGATCAAGATTATGACTACAATTAGTCATAATTTACTATGGTAACAACTTGGGTTATTACAGACTCCCCCACTTAAGAACGATGTCGTCCTCGACATCACTTAAGCGGAAAGAAAATGTAAGATAATAGAATATGAATTGAATTAAAAGCTTAGAATGCTAGAAAAGAATACCTGGATTCTCGAAGAGTCTAGGATAATTAGCTTGCATATCGGATTCCTTATCCCAAGTGGCTTCATTCCAAGAATGATTCTTCCACTAAAATTTGATCATGATGATAGCATGATTTCTAAGCTTCTTGTGATCACAGGCCAAAATTCGAATTGGTTCCTCGACATATGACAAATCAGGCTAAATTTAAATTTCTGGGAACCGAACTAGGTGAGATGGATCCCTGAGGCACTTTTTTAATAACGATACATGGAATACATTGTGAACTGCTGCAAAGTCATTTGGAAGATTTAATATATAGGCAGAAGAATCTACTTTGGCTGCTACTTCATACGGACCAACATAACGGGGGCTAAATTTCCTGCTATGTCGAACCTGAAGACTCTTTTCATAGGACTGACCTTCAAGTAAGCGAAATCTCCAACCTTAAATTCTTGAGGATGATAGTGTATGTCGTGGTATTTACTCTAATGGTCTTGAGCTGCATGAATCCACATTGTTAAATCAACTGAACCTTCTTATTTGTTTCTTCTACTAATTCAGATCCGTACAACTAAACACTGTCTATTTCTGACCATGCTAATGAGTGCTACACTTTCTGCCATACAGGGCTTCATATGGAGGCATCTTTATGCTAGCTTGAAAGTTGTTGTATAGGCGAGCTCTACCAACAAGAGGTGATCTTCCTAGGATCCAGCGAAATCAAGGATACATAGTCTAAGCAAATCTTCAAGAACTTGATTTACTCGCTCTGTCTGATCATCCGTTTGCAGATGAAAAGCTGTACTCATTGCTAGGGCTGTGCCTAAATCTTGATGCACAGCTCGCCAGAACTTGGAGGTAAATCGACTGTCTTTATCAGATACAATTGATTTGGGAATTCCATGTAACTTGATTATCTCTTTGATATAAAGCTTTGCGAGTTTCTCAACTGAGTCTATTTGTCAGATAAGGATGAAATGAGCAGACTTGGTCAAACGGTCAACTATGACCCAAATAACATTGGCCCCAGATCTTACATGGGGCAAACCCATAATAAATTTCATGGATATATCTAGCCATTTCCATTCGGGAATCTCAAGTGAATGAAGCAGACCACTAGGTCTTTGATGTTCTGCCTTAATTAAACTGCAAGCGTGACACTTTTCAATGAACTCAACTACACATTTCTTCATTCCTAGCCACCAGAAGGATTCTTTCAGTCTTGATACATATTTGAGCTTCCTTGATGTATTTGATATCCGGAGTTATGGCCTTCATTTAGAACTTCCTGGTGCCTGGACTTAGGAAATCATAGATGATCTCCTAGATAAATAGCACCCCTATGGAAATGAAGGTCTGTACGATGACCACTCTTGATGGCTTGTTTAAAACTCAGATACTCATCATCCTTAGTCTGGGTAATAGGCACGTCCCTGTGGAATGTGGGCTCCACATTAATCATTAAGATCATTGTACTCGATTGGTCATTGCGCACCGATTTGATATATATTTAATGAAATTCTTCCGCTAGTGGACTCTCCAAAATAAAGGCATTAAGAACAGTATGATGACTAAGCTCATCAGCTACAACATTTCTCTTTCCAGGATTATATTGAATATCAAGATCATAGTCGCTGATCAACTCCATCCATCTTTTTTTGTCTGTAGTTCAATTCTCTCTAGGTGAATATGTACTTGAAACTCTGATGATCTGTGAATATCGAGCATTGAATTCCATATAAATAGTGACGCCAGATCTTTAAAGCGAACACTACAGCGGCTAGCTCAAGATGATGAACTGCATAATTCCTCTTGTGAATCTTCAATTGTCTGGAAGCGTAGGCTATGACCTTACCTTCTTGCATTAACATGACTCCCAAACATATGCCAGAGGCATCAGTGTAGACTTGATAGTTCACACCTTCTTTAGGAATAACTAGAACTGGAGTAGCGGATAGAGCATTTTTCAATGATTCGAATGCCTCCTGACATGCTGGGGACCGTTTGAAGGGCACTGCCTTCTGGGTTAGCTTAATTAGCGGAGAGGCTATTTGGGAGAACCCCTTTACAAATTTCTGGTAATAATTGGCTAAGCCTAAGAAGCTTCTGATGTCAGTTACTAATTTGGGCTAAACCCCTTCTTGGATAGCGCTAACCTTGTTCTGACCGACTCTAATACCTTGGGCATCTACAACATACTCCAGAAAAGCTACTAAATTGAGCCATAATTTGCATTTGGAATACTTAGCATAAAGTTCATGGTCATGTAGTTCTTCTAGGACTCTTCTTAAGTTCTCTTCGTGCTCCTTCTTATTCCTGGAATAGATTAGAATGTCGTCAATGAAGATGATAACAAATTTATCGAGGTAGGGTTTGAGGATGCGCTGCATTAGGTCCATGAATATCAAAGGCACGTTCGTCAACCCAAATGACATTACTAAGAGCTCGTAGTATCCATAACGAGTCCTAAAGGCTGTGTTCTCGACATCTTAGTTCTTGACTTGCAGTTGATGGTAACCATATCGTAGATTAATTTTAGAGAATACCTTGGCTTCTAATAGCTGATCGAATAAGTCATCTATGCATGGTAATGGATACTTGTTCTTAATCGTGACTTTATTTAGTTCATGGTAGTCAATACACATACGCATAGAACCGTCTTTCTTGTTTATGAAAAGTACCAGTGCTCTCCAAGGAGACGAGCTTGGCCTAATGAGACTCTTCTCTAGCAGTTCCTACAACTATTTATTCAGCTCCTACAATTCCTTGGTCACCAAACGGTAAGGGGCTTTAGATATGGGTTGGGTTCCAGGAATTGTGTCTATTGCGAATTCCACTTCTCGAGTGGGTGGAAGATTGGGTAGGTCTTCAGGGAAGATATCAGGATATTCACAAATGATAAGATTCTCAATTATGGGAATGCTATCCTTCTTTTCACTTAGTATCATCACTAAGAATGCATTGCAACCCTTCCCGACTAGCCTTTTTGCTTTTATAGCATTAATTAATGAAGCTCGAGTACTAAGATTACCAATGAAAGATTTGGTCTTACTATCATTATCTAAGGTGATCTTCTTCTTCATGCAGTTGATAATGGCATTATGTTGGCTCAACCAATTCATACCCAGTATCACATTGAAGTGAGCTATAGGGAGGATTACTATCTTGGCTTCAAATACTTCATTCTCAATGGGAATTTGTACTTTACAGAATTGGTGAGCCGATATTTGGGCTCCGGAAGGTAACCGAGCATTTAAAGGATTGGCTAGGCAATATAGAGGTAGGCTGAGTGATTTTGCCCAATTCTCAGATACAAAGGAATGACTAGACCCAGTGTCAAATAGTATGTTGCAAGGTTTGTCATTTGCACAAATCAAACCTATTTACAGATGCAATAATTACTAACTATGTTAAGCAAGTAATAACTGTAAAAATAGAAGGGTTCAAAAGTGTATACCTGACACCACATGGTTATCCTCAGCAGCCTCAATTGATGTGAGGGTATAAACACAAACAGGGCTGGCAGGCCTGTTGTAGTAGGTCTAATGTGGGGGTGGCCTTGAAGCATTTGAGTGAGGGACAACATTTGTCTCACGCCTTGGAGCTGTAGAAGGAGGTAGTGTGGGGCAAGTTATTCCAGGTTACTGAAATAGGTCGAATACTTGGCGGCACTTGGAGTGATCAATTGGATCACCGTCGATGGTTTCCTTGGCCGCACATTAAAAATAGCCTTGGCCTGCCCTTCCATAGGTGAAGTAGGCATGACTCCCATGGTAGCATCGTCCTAAGGCTATGTGTAGCCATTGAATGGATCGGTGGAGGGGGCGTCAGCTTTGAGTTGATACACCCTAGCTCGCTTAGGAGGATTCTGATGGGAAGAAGTTGACCAAATACTCATTTTGGGTCCCTCCCTTGCTTGGTCCTGCTCCATAACCTTGGCGGTCTCTAAGAGCTTGGTAAAGTTTGATAAATAAAGAGGAATCGCTTGGCTCCTGATAGAAGGTCGCAGACGACTCTGGAATCGATGACAGCGGTATGCTTCGGTGGGAACTAAAATGGTGGAGAATCTCACAAAGCGTCGAAACTCAGCTTCGTACACCGACACAGAACATTCGCCCTGCTGCAGCTTTTGGAACATGTCCCCCAAGTTGTGTTTGGCAGACAAGGGAATGTATCAGGCTTGGAACGCTTTGATAAATTTGTCCCATGTGATATCTTCCAGTTATATATCATCAAATATAATGCAACAAGTAGTATCCCACCAATATTCAGCTTCGTCTTGAAGGAGGTGGGTGGTAAGACAAATCACCTCTGAGTCTAGGCATATAATACTAGTGAGATTTTTTCCACCATCTTGATACAGCTAGCGGTGTCTATTGCAGAGAGTCTCCCATTAAAGGTAGAGGGTCTTAGATGAAGGAAGCTGTGCAATAGTCCGTCTGCAGACTGCACATGGTGATGGTATGATTAGTACAATGCAGGGGCCACTTTAGGCGTAGCGCAATTTTGGTTTATTTGTGCTGTTAGTAGTCATTCTATCCTCTCAGCCTGTTCGGCCTAACAGTCTATGACTTGCTCAGCATGCTTCTGGTGGAATTCCACTTGCTTTTGATGGGACTCCACCATCAACTTAACTGCTTCAAGCAGTGTATTAACTACAGAAGAGGAGTGGTAGATGTAGCTGGGGAAGGGATATGTCCGAGATTCATTGTTTTTTGCAAGAGTTTGAATTTTCAAGACAAAACATTCTCAGAAAACCAGAAAGTAGGTGATTTACAACATCTAATTTCTTTTATTAATCAAAATGAAAATAAGAGTACATTGTGAGTAAGATATGAAGAAACAGTAAACAAAAATATAAGGCATATCCTATATATTTCTCGGTGAAGGCTTGGTAGAAGTCAGCATAAGTGATCTCCCGGTGTAGGCTAGCAGGTCCATGCTCGAACACCCACACCTTGTGTGCTCACCACTCCTCAAAGTAGTCATGGAGGAGTATGTCCACAATGCCGAGTTGAATAAAATTTGAGTATTTCAGATCATCGAATATCTTGGTTACCCGACATAACCATTCCCTAGCTAAGATGGGAAAATCTAATCCCAGGTAGATGTCGTGCTCCAGCATCATCTCCAACACTCTAGCTCCTACCACAGATACGCCCTGGACTTCTCTCCCATATCATTTCTCCAGATATACATTAAACTCCCACCTTTCTTCAAAGTGGTTGAAGAAGTCATACATAGACTTGTTTGAGTAATATTATCCATAGATTTTAAAATCAAGTGATTATTTTAGTTAGGTTGAGTATTTTATCTTACTTGTAGATGCAATTTCATTTTTGTACTCCTATTATTCTGAGCACATGATTATGGTGTCTTGGATGTAAATCTAGTATCTAATTAGTGACTAATTGGGAGAAGAACAATCCATTAGGTAGGGTGGAATGCACATTCCAATCTGATAACTTATGAAATTCTCTGATACCAATTGTGGCGCCCCTCCCCCTGGCGCACAAGATCAGACTTAAGGGGTGGTGTGCCACTCTGGCAAATTCCTCACTTATTATTAGATTAGGTGAGATTCACAATCCACTAATAAGGGAAGGATGTGCATAGATTGAATATAAAGATTCAATTACTAAATCAAAATAAATATAGAGTTTGGAAGCATACAAAGTAAATATTATATCCATTTCACCATACCTCAATTAAGAAATAAAATGAAACATAGCTCAAAAAATAACAGTATATGAAAGTAAACATAGTCACAAGTGTACCTGTATTATTATAATATTTAATTAAAGTTATAAATGAAATAAAGCATCACTCATCCTCATAAATGATATAAAATAACTAAGGATCTTCAGCTCCAATCTGTTGCACCTCCTCTAAATAAGGCTCCTCCTCAGGCACTGGATCTTCAAACTGCTCAAGATCTGATATTGTCGGTTTCACAATGCCAGGGCCCCAGCCAATAAAAGGAAAAATCTTATTAGACAATTGTTTAAGTACATTTTAGGCTAAAAATTTGTTATGTATTTATTAATATTACAATTTTACACTTAAACAAAAGAGATCTGTCTAGCATAGGAGCAGTAAGCATATAAGGAATAGGATAAGCTATAAATATAATGTTTATAGCTAAGTATGAATTGAGGCAAAAGCACACCTCAATCCAACTAAATAAGAAATAGGCATACATATGTAATACAGTAAGTAAAAATTCAAAAAGTTAGTCTAATCCTAAATATGCTGATGATCACATGACATATGCTGATTTAAAATAGTAATATGAAAGTAATACATATAATAAACAGTAAAATATAGCATCCTACAAATATATATACAAGTGAGCAGGTAAGAAAAATAATACAACTAACTGGAATAACATGCATCAATAATATAGTAAACAGTAAACTGAAACTGAAACAAGTACGTATAACTGTCATATTAGAAAGAATTGGCCAATCTGGCACAGTATAATTCCCAAAGCCTTTCTGTGCTAGGGCAAATAGAAATTCCCATAGCTTTTCTGGGCTAAGGTAGATAGAAATTTCCATAGGTTTTCTGGGCTAGGGCAGATAGAACAGAGCAGAAGAACTGAAGAGGCAGTAAATACAATGCATAATCTTTTAGTTATTTTACTTTTATTTATGTGGACACATCCAAAAATAGCTAAGGAGTTAAGCACATCTGCAAGACTATATGGGTTCCATACTTAGCAGAACACTCCTCAATGAGTAATGCCAAAGTACTCCTTATTTTTCCTTACCCCTGTCCAGTGGAGTAAAATATGCCAAATCACCAAGAAACTGAACCCAATGCAAGTGTTATCCAAATATTCTATGTTTTCATTTTCATGCAACAATGTTTTCTTATATGACATGTCCAAGAAAAAATGAGAACAAAGTTCAAGGAATGCATAGCACAAAATCAAGTAGTAAGTAAAAGACTCTACTAAATATGGTGATATCATTTGTTTTCTAATAAAATCATTCTAACTATTCTAAGTTACACAAGTTCAGGATCATCAGTTCCTACTATTGAGTGTAACTAAGAAATACAACCTTATAAGTTAAATAGGATTAGAACTGATCAGGTTCTAATCTAATTCAATCAAGATTGACTATAAGTTAAGGAAATCAATCACAACATCCTAATTTGATGAATTCAAATATTCTACACTAAGATCTGATCAAGATCTACTAAGCTATAGATTATGGATTAAACATAATGAGTTTGGGCTTAATCACATAATCTAAAGGGTAAAACTTAAGATCTAGGTTAAAATCTAAATGTGATCGATTGATTAAGGCAAATCTTATTAAGCAAAGTTAAAGTTAATAGGATGATTCTTCTATCCTGAATCTAAGGTTGAAAGATAAAATAATCTGAATTAAGTTGAGAAATCTTGAAACTAATAAAAACCATAGATTCATTCATTGAATAACCCCATTATTCAATGAATAAAATCTATCCTATGATATAAGCATAGTCTTAGGAATAGTTCTAATGTGAAGTGTAAAATCCTAAGGAAAAGACTTTGGGAAATTTATAGAGAAATTAACAAATTTGATTAAAAAGCTGATTTTGTTCACTTAAATAATTTTAATACAGTTCTAATATTGATTTTAATGATTTAAAAGGTAAATTAGGGCTTAAGAGTGGTTAACCTAAATTTTGGGCAAAATGACTATTTTACCTCTACTTAAGGGTCCAAAAAGTTATTTTTTGATTTAGGGTTCTAATTTAGAATTACTTATGGCCAAATGATCCTTTACTGTCTAATATGAAAATAGATAGTAAGTACTCTCAATTTGGATAAGAAACGAGTCATATAGGTTCAAAATAAGGATTTTGACATGAGGGGCAATTTAGTAATTTATAATTAATGAAATCTAAATTTTTATATAGTTTATTGATGGTTGTTATTCAAAGATTCTATAGAGTCTAAGAACACTAAATTCTGAGGTAAATTGGCTAAGTTATAGAGGTTCTAAAAGTCAGGGGCAATTTAGTAATTTCTAAGGGTCAAAGTGGGGCAAAAACTGAATTTTTCTGTTTGAGGTTCAAATTCAGCAAAATCAGTTTCTATAGGCTTTCTTATAATACATTGAGTACTATAATATGGAGTAGACCCAATTTGAACTTCAATTGGTCAAGTTATGACTTAACTGGGGTTAGGAGTATTTTGGTTATTTTTGATTTTCTAGGGTTTAGAACCTAAATTTTATCTTAGATTACTGTTGGCACTAAACTTTTAAGCTAGTTTGCACTTTGAATTTTTTGATTTTTAGTTGAATTGACCAAGTTATGGTCAATTGAAGACCAATGGTATTTTGGTCATTTTTGGGTGAGGTTCCTAAATATCACTTTACAAATTAAGCTCTAAATAGAAAAACTAATACTACTACAGTGATGGGGCTATTCTCCTGAGTATTTTAAGACCCATATTGCCTATGTTTGGATAACTAGGTTAAAAGTTATGGAGGTTTGTTTAGGACCTAAAATGTCACTAGGTTAAATATATCCCAGATCGAATTTTTAATTACGTCATTTGATTCTTTTTATTTTTATGAGTAAAATGAGACCTATATTCAATATGTTTAGAACATTATTTTAAAATATTTGAGACTTCAAAGTACTATCTAATTTAAATTAATTTTTTTATTTACTATTCAAATATACAAATTAAATACATTTATTATTTAATTAAATTAACTAAATAATATTAATTAATATAAATTATTAATTATTTAGTATTTAACTAATTTATTAAACTACTTTTTAATATTAATTATAACTAATTAATTAAATAATTTGTTACTTAATTTATTTAATTAGCCACTAACTAACAAATACTGATTAATTACAACTAACCCTACTATTAACTATAATTAATTAACTATTAGTTAAGTATTAGGTAAATTTATTAAATCTAATTTATATAAAGTCTTATGTTTAGAATATATATATATATGTATATATATAATATGAATATTTATTTATGTTTATTTTTTGCAGGTAATTATGTCGCGGGACCCGCCACAGACACGTGACACCCCCGGTTGGGCGCAGTAGAGGCAGCAGGGCCCACCTGCCATGCAGCGCGCTCTGAAAGGCGGCAGAGGACGCGACGAGCCCACTTATCGAATCGATGGCGACCCGTTGACGCACGCGGGCCCCATGCGCAGACCGAGTGATGGTCCCAGGCCCACACGCCACGCGACGATCTCTGAAGTTTGCCATGTTGCGCCAGCTGGAATGGTGGTCCCTCTGCTCCGCGTCAGCACGCCACGTGGACTCGGCTTCTTCCCCATCGGCGCGCACTCGAGACGCAGGGGAAACTAGGGTTCCACTTAGGTAGTCATCTAGGCAACGAAGGACCTCGAACCGCATACCGGCTGGAAGTGCTCGACGCGAGCCCTTCCCAACGGTAGGTGAAACGAACGCCGAGGCTACCTAAGACTCGAGATATTTCATGCCCTGGGGTCTTCCCTACGGGGAACTGAACGTCCAAATAACATCAATAACATCAATAACCTGTAATACTCAAACCATAGGTGCATGCATTGTAGATTAACTGATCGAAAGAGGGCTTTTAGGAGAAATGGGTACCTGAAATCCAGCGGCAGGAAGCTGGAAGGGGGGGGGGGGCGTCGATCCTAGGTCTTAGGCTTCAATACTGTCCTCAGGCGTAAGGGAAGGTTGCGACTATGGCTGGAGGAGTTAAGGGAGCTTGGCGGAGCTTCCTAAGGCGACCGCACGCGCTGGTTGGACGTAGGTCACGGCTGTGCGCCTTCGCGATCGCCCATGGGGACGACAGGCGAGGGCCGTTCGATTGGTTGATCGAACGGTCCTGGTTTGCCATTCAATCAAATGATGGGGGAGGATAACGGTGCAGAGATTGTGACGGCACCGTTTAATTTAATTAAAATATTAATATTATTTATTTTAATCAATTAATTTCCTAATTAATTTGAATAATTAAATTAAATTTAGAAAAATTCAAATATTCACCCCTAGTTAATTGAGGGGTGAGGGACGCAACGGCGAGGTTGAATTTTTGATCTTGCGAGTATTTTATTTTCCAAATTTTTGAGGTATTTAAATATTATTAAAATATTTGACGAAATCTCGACGACTTCCGATTGACACGAAAACATCACCCATAGCTAATTTGGGGGCAATGAGCGCAATGACGAAGTTCAAATTTTGATTTGAGGTCAATTTAGATTGGTCAAATTCTAAGATTTTTGGATTTCCAAAAAATCAGGATTTGATCCATTTAACTCCTAATTTGGATTGGGTCTAAGTGGGTCTCCTAATGACTTGATTAACACTTAGGAATCAAGATTATGATTGAGATTAGTCATAATTGACTATGGTAACAACTTGGGTTGTTACAAGAGTGATCCTACGTGCACAGGGTGAGGGAGCTCCGAATGGAGAGGGAGGTGGGTCCCAGCTCAGAGAAAAGAATGAGAATAATTAATACAATGGATTTTATTAATTTTAACTTAGTTTATTTTAATTTTAAAAATTATATTTTATAAATGAGCTCCGAAAAATCCCAAAAATTCACTCTAAGCTAATTTGTGGGTGAGGAATCCAACGGCGAAGTCGGATTTTGATTCCAACAAGTATTTAATTTTAATATTTTTCAGAGTATTTAATTAAATTAAAATATTTGCAAAGATTCGACGACTTTCAAACATGTCCAAAATATCACCCCTAGCTAATTTGGGTGTGATGAGCGCAATAGAGAAGCCAGATTTCAATTTTGAGGTAGAATTAAATATCTTGATTTTCTAATTAATTCAATATTATTAAAATATTCGATGGATTTTTGACAACTTCTGATTGCCACCAAAACATCGCTCATAGCTAATTTGGGGGCAATGAGTGAAATGACAAAGTCCAATTTTTGATCTGTGGTAAAAATAATTAGGTTAATTTACACGGTTCCTAAAATTTCCAAAATCAAGGTTTCAACTATTTGACCTCTGATTTGGATTAGGTCATGGTGGTGAACTACTAATGACTTAATCAGTACACTAAGATTAAAATTAGGACTTGGATTAGTCCTAATCTCGCTCAGAACGGGCGAGATTGAACGGTGTGGGTCACATTATTTGCATAGACGGGCCCAACCGGTTAAGGGAATGGTGGGCCCCACATTAAAAATTAAAGTATTTAATTTAATTTAATTTAACTGATTTAAAAAATTAAAATTAAGTTATTAATTGAGCTCCAAAAAATTCATTCATAGCTAATTTGAAGGTGAGAAATTTAAAAATAATGTTGGAGTTTTAATCAAAGATCAATTTAATAATTGTAATTTTGGAGTATTTTAATATATTAAAATATTAAAAAATTTAAATGACTTCCAAAAATTTCCAAAATTCCACCCCTAGCTAATTTGGGGTGAGAAATTCCATGATGAACTCTAATTTTAATTTAGATGTCAATTTAATTTATATAATTTTCTAAGTCAAATAATTGGCAAAAATAGCTATTTAATGATATTTTGAAATAAGATAAGTTTTGTTGGACTACTAATACTGTGAAAGCTTTTACAAATATTAAAGAATTAATGACTATATCTCTTGTACTTATGTTACCCAAGTTTAATAAGGTAATTAAAGTAGCTTGTCTTTTAGGATTGGCATTGGAGGAGTCCTTTCACAGGATAATTACCCCATTGCTTTATTTAGTGAAAAACTTAATGAGGCAAAGCAATAATAGTCAATGTATGACCAAGAATTTTATGCAATCATTCAGTCACTAAAATATTGGAGGCATTATCTTTTGCACTAAGAGTTTTCCCTTCACAAGGCCCATCAAGCATTGAAATTCATTAATCAACATAAAAAGATGAATTATAAGCATGCCAAATTGGTAGAATATTTACAAGATTATACATTTGTCTTCAAGAACAAACCTATTCTTGATAATAAACCCATAGAAATACTATCTACAGTGGTCTTAGTGATTTCATCATTGACTAGTAAGATACCGAGCTTTGATCGCCTAAGAGATGATTATGTTGTTTGCCCTAACTTCCATTTGATATATTCAGAGTCTCATAAGTTTGTGTACCTCACCACTCATCATATTATATTGTGAAATGTTATATTTTTAATGGCACTCTATTGTGAATTCCATGTACCTCTCTACGAATCTTTCTACATGATGAATTGCATTATGGTGGCCTAGCATGACATTTGGGAAGGCACAAAAAATTTCATTTAGTATAGACTAAATTTTTATCCATCACTAAGAATATATGTGACTAAGTATATTTCTCAATGCTTAACATATATATAGGCCATGTCTTAAAGATGAGATAGAGAAAATATAATACTTTATCTGTGCCATATTAGCCATGGGAAGATTTACCCATGGATATTGTACTAGGACTTCCTAGGACTACACACCACCCTGATAGCATTAATATAGTGGTTAATCAGTTTTTGAAATGGGTCACTTATCCCTTATCCAATGCATAAATCATCTTTTGAATACTACTTTTGAATAAGTGAATTGATACCAATTGTACCTTTCAAGTACCCAAATATCCCCATCAATGCTTGCTAGTGATCCTTCTATGGATTGTGCATATACCGGCTCATGACTCCAGCATCTTGAGCCAAATCTGATCAAGTGCAAACCATGGCTTGCATTAAGCTTCCAACTGCACTAGCATAAGTCAATGAATGCATTTCTTGCATTTCATAATCTGTTTTCAGACATAACTCTGCAGATAAATAAAAGTGAGGTGCTAGATGTATATTCATAGACTTTGTAGAGTCATCAATTCTAAACCTCTTCAGCACCTTTTCCAAATACTCTTTTTGGGTAAGGTACTGTCTCTTTATCCCTACAAATTTTCATTCACAGTATCTACTTTGCCTCTCCCAAATTCTTCATTTCAAAGTTCCTCGACAATTGTTCTTTCGTGTGATCCTTCTCAGACTGACCTAATGTCACCACTAGCATATCATTGACATAAGAATGTAGGTAAATAAAGTTACCTTAAGGTAGCCGTTATTGTGTAATGGAAACTTTAGTGTCCAGCTGCAGCTCGGGCGCTGCAGGGCGCCACAGCATGCCGTGGTGGTCCCAATCCAGAGTTGAAGTGCTACAATGTGCCTCAGCGATCAGCACCAAAATGCATATGCTGCAGCGTGCTGCAGCAAAATTTGTCGCTGTAGTGCGCCATAGCGGATCGCAGCGCTGTAGCGCGCTGCGACATCATTCAGGTGAAACATTTCTCATATCATATTCAAATTAATAGGCCACTGTTTCAAAAGTTTGAGCACCGCAACGCGTCACTGCGCATCGCAACACACTACATTTTGGAAGGTCGGGCGTTGCAGCGCGCCGTAGCGCCCGATGGAGGCTTGCTTTGTTCCCGGTCACAGTCTAAAGAAATCTAATGGCATTTTGGATATTTTGGAGTTCGGGAATGACCTAAGTAGTTAAGGCTAAGTGCTGAGAAAAGGTCTAAGGCTTTTGCAATCAGCTTGGAGGCTATTGGTTGCTTAAAGGAGAAGAACCGTAAGCTAAACTCTAGGGATTTGCTGAGCAAGAAAAGGCTTGCTGTTTGGAGGGGAAACTCCAAGAGGTAGTTGCTTCTTCCTTTTCTCCATTCTAAGAGTAGAGCTACAATAGTGTATGCTGAGGTAATATAGCTCTTGTAACTATATAAACCTTGAAGATTTTTCATAGTGGATTTTCTCTTTGGTGTGGCTCCGTGATTTTTCCCAATCTTGGGTTTTCCACGTATATGCTTGTGTTTGGATGATTTTTTATGTGTTGCGCTCTTCTTGTTATAATTTATGATTTTCTAAGCTAGCTTGGTAATCATCAAAGCACCCTGATCCTCAAAGTCTTTTGACTTTTGTTTATTATTTGCATTACAAGTCGTATTCCACATTGCTTATCTCTTGTGCTGTGTTTACCAACAAGTGGTATAAGAGAGTTAGGTTCTTTGCCTTGTTATTAAGGAGGAGGGTTTGCTTGTTTGAGTGGGAGCTATGTCTGAAGAAATGAGACACAAGATTGAGAAGTTCAGCGGGTCAAACTTTGCATTCTGGAACATGCAAATGGAGGATTTGCTCTATCAGAAGAAGTTGTATCTTCTATTAAAAGGAGCTGACAAGAAACTTAGAACTATGACTGATGAAGAATGGGAGGTTCTTGATAGAACTGCTTTGGGCTTGATTTGTTTATCATTGTCCTTTTATGTTACTTTCAATATTGCTAATGAGAAAACTACTACATATCTCATGAATGCTCTAACGAGAATGTGGGAGAAGCCGTCTGCTTTGAATAAAGTTTTTTTGATGAAAAGACTATTTAATATGAGGATGGTGGATGGCCATTCAGTGACACTTAAATGGGTTCAACACCGTGAAGAGCCAATTGAGTTCGGTGGGTGATAGATGGAAATACACGTCTACGTTTGCACGCAAGTGTACGTGGTATAAAGTAATAAGTGGAAAGTATAATTTTCAAGATTTATCGAACCTCAGGGAACGGATGTTCTGATACTAAGTTGTATTTTCTTTCACTAATATTTAGATGACAAATTTGGTTGATTTTGTTGGTTCCTAATTAGTGATACAAAAGACCTTAAGTAAAGATATGATATGATTAAATTAGAGAGAGTTGAGATTTCATTGCAATATTTGCGAGAGTTGGTTATATAGCTTCATTGTAGAATGTATACGTTCAATTTATTTGCTTTAATAAATCAAGTGAACACTGTTGGAATTGGAGTACCCTCCAATTACATTGGGTTCGAGTTTAATGCATAAAGAGAACTCCTTTTGGGCTCTCCCTTAGCTCATAAACTCTTATGAGATCATGATCTATTAATTAGATTTTGATTCCTTATGTATAGGTTACCAAAAGATATCTTTTAATTATGTTGGTCTCACAAGCATGACTTCCATTAACCATGAATCATGGTCTTCACACGTGGTTTAGATAGATGGGAGTATGCATTGTGTCAATGTACAATGTCACATCGTCCATTGAATTTCCCAATGTTCTCTCATCTCTTCTACTTTGCTGAGCAGCAGAGCAAGATTAGTGGAGAACTTGGTTCTCAAACGTCAATCTCTTGGGAGAGCTATTAAGGGAGGGTGCAAGTGAGCTTTAAGAATTTTGTCACATAATTCTCCGCTCTACTTGCACTACCTTCCTTGCTCTTACCCAATTTATGAGCATTGGAACACAAGTTTTTTTAAATAAAATAATTTAGATTTCAGTTCATCCAAGCATTCAAATCAATATTAAATTTAATGACAAAAACATTCTTTCATTACATTCAAATAATGTCATCATACACCAATTATCCTTTACATATTTTTACAACTACATCTCAACCCTCTACAAGGGGTTCTTAACCTTCCATTACTAAGTAAGAAAGAGCATACATACAAAGAAAAGTGAACATCGCCATCAGTTTACGACAAGAAATAAATCAAGGGAGTTTAGGAGAAATACAAAGAATCATCCGGAGGTTTTCTGGGTTCTCTTTACTTTTCCTGCACTGTCTTCATGAAGCTCCACCCTTCATTCTTTGTTGTCTTCCCTTTTTTCATGTTCTTGGCCCTCTTTTCCACTTGGAGAGTTCTCCTTCTTTCTCTTCCTGCAGCCCTTCTTTTTGGTCTTTGAATAACAAAAGTTAGAACCCTTTTAAGGTCTGAGATTGGCCCTTAAATAGGGATGCACTCAGCCTCAAAGCCTTAAATGTGTGACTCTTCCTCTTCCTTGAATTAAATCCAATCCCTTTTAATGTTCTTATTTATTTAAACTTGTTGGGATTCAACAGGGATTAATTCATCTATTTTCAAGAGGCTGGGGAAGGTAAAATGTCACATTTTTGTGGCCTTCCCCATGCTACCTTAATTGTTGTTCTAGAATTTCGTGACCGTCCACTACGGCGCGCTGCGACAGCAGTGTTCCAAATACTGTTCCGCTGCAGCGCGCTGCGGCAACCGCGCTCCAAATCCTGTTCCGCTGCGTTGCGCTGTAGCAGTAGTGCTCCAAGCGCTGTTCCTGCATGTAAGTATCTTTTTCGTTCGGTCGCTGCAGCGTCCACTATGGCGCGCTACAGCAGATAAACTTTCTGGTTCACTATTCAATTAGTTCTTCTATTGTTTTATAAAACAAAAATTTACCCACTACAGCGCGCTACAGCGGATAAACTTTTGGGTTCACTGTTTAATTAGTTCTTCCATAGTTTTATAAAATAAAAATTTACTCGCAGCGGCGCGCTGCTATAGAGAAAGTTTTGTAATATGTTCAATTTCTCATTTATAAAGTTTTAATAATTCCTCGAGAAGAGATTCTGTGGCGCACCATGGCGCGCCGCAGTGTACAAACTTGCGTATTACTGTTCAATTACTAATCTATATGATTTTAATTTATCTTTAGCGACATGACATTATGGCGCGTTATAGCATGCTGGGTGCGCTGCAGCGTGCTGTGGTGCACTGCTGTGGTCGTTCTCCAGGTCTGCAGTTCTGCTTCAGGGTAAGGAGTTTTTAATGGACTGCCATGGCGCGCTGTGGCGCGCCATGGTGCGCTGCGGCAATTTTGTTCTAGAATTTGGTATTTCAGCCCATGCAATCTATTTTCTTCAATTACTTGAAAAAGCATCATTTTCTACTCAAAGTATTGGGATATATATGGTGATATGAACATTTAAGCACTATATTTTTACTATAAATTCCAGCTATATCAGTGGGCATCTATTTTGATGATGAGGTTCGAGCTCTGTTGTTCCTATCTTCGTTGCCAAATAGTTGGGATGGGCTGGTTATAGCTATAAGTAATTCATTAGGGAATGCATCATTGAAGTTTGATGACATGGTTGGGCTTGTGCTGAATGAGAAGGTAAGGAAAAAAACTCATGGAGAGGCATCTACCTTAGCACTGAATGCTGAGAGCAAGGGAAGACATACTGAAATGAGACATAACAGGAATAGATCTATGTCTTGGCGAGGTAAATCAAGAGTCAAAAAAGCAAAGCTGGATTGCCTGGAATTGTGGGAAGGCAGGTCACATCAAGAAGGACTGCCCTACTCTAAAGTAGCCAATTGGTGGTAAGATGTTGAACTACACTATAAATGTTTTAGTTGAGGAAGATCAAGATTCTTTAATCCTCACACTTGTTAACACGAAGTTCTGGGTTGTGGACTTGGGCGCCTCTTTTCATGCAACTCCGTCAAGGAGTGCCTTTAATAAGTACACCAAACGTGACTTGGGGAAGTATATCTTGGAGATGATAAGGCGTATGATATCATCAGCAGAGGTGATGTCGATGTGAAGCTATCAAGCAGTGCTATTTGGAAGATAAAGGATGATAGACCTGCGCCATGTCTAAGAAGAACTTGATCTTAATGAGCCAGTTATCCGAGATGGCAATAACACTTATTTCACAGGAGACTCATGGAAGGTTACCAAGGGTGCACTCATTATTGCACGAGGTAGTATGGAGAGTATGGAAGGTACACTTTACTTGATCAATAAAGTGTCTGACACTATTGCAGCTACAGAAGAGATAGATGCAAATCTATGGCATTGGAGGCTTGGCCATATGAGTGAGAGGGGGCTGAAATCTCTACAGTCAAAAGGGAAGCTCCAAGGACTAAAGTTAGTTGACTTAGATTTCTGTGAAGATTACATGTTAGGCAAATTGAAAAAAAATTCTTTCTCCAAAGTTGGAAGGGAGCTCAAAAGTAAGAAATTAGAGTTGGTATATACAAATGTATGGGGGCCAGCTCCTACATATTTCATAGGTGGAGCAACATACTTTGTCACCTTCATTGATGATCATACAAAAAGGTAAGCATTTACTTTCTAAAGTATAAATTTGATGTATTTGATGTGTTTGGAAAATAGTTAGCCTTGGTGGAGAATGAGACCAGATTGAAGCTAAAATGCTTGAGGTCTGATAATGGCGACTAGTACTGTGATAAGGGGTTCAAGGAGTTCTATGCATTGAGAGGAATCAAAAGGGAGTTTACAGTTCCTAGAATACCGTAGCAAAATGGTGTTGCAGAACGGATGAATCGTACAATCACAAAGAGAGCAAAAAGCATGAGATTGCATGTAGGTCTCCCAAGACAGTTCTGGGCTGAAGTCATTAACATGGCTGTGTACTTACTCAATAGGGGACCTTCCGTACCCTTGAATGAAGGGATCCCCAAAGAAGCTTGGAGCAGAAAGGAGGTGAAGCTGAACTACCTCAAGGTATTTGGCTGCTCATCCTATGTGCATATTGATGCAGGATCCAGGAGCAAACTTGATGCAAAGGAAATCCAGTGCACATTTTTTGGATATGGCGCAGGCAATTTCGGATACAGATTCTGTGATAATCAGAACCAGAAAATCCTCAGAAGTAGAGATGTCACTTTAAATGAAAGTGAGATGTACAAAGATTATATAGGAGTCAAGATGGGCTCCAAGAATGCTTCAGATGGAGAACCCCTGCACATAGAGATTGATGACAGTGCTGACCAGATATTGGAAAAGCTCAAGAGGGTGTCAATGTTGAACCACAAACACCCATGTTAAGAAGATCCACAAGAGTGTCGAGATCGCCACAGAGGCACTCTCCTTTTTTGTTCTGTTTTTTACTAACTGATAGTGGTGTACTAGAAAGCTTAGAAAAGGCATTTCAAGTTGAAGATTCAAGCAAGTGGGAGGCTGCCATGAATGATGAAATATCATCACTCATGTCAAATGGGATATGGGAGTTGGCACCTTTACCAGTTGGGAAGAAAGCTCTTCAAAATAAGTGGGTTTATCAGATGAAGGAAGAGACGAATGGAAGTAAGCGTTATAAGGCGAGACTTGTAGTGAAAGGTTTCCAAAAAAAGCATGGGGTTGACTACAGTGAAATCTTTACCCCAGTTGTGAAGATGACAACCATCATGGTTGTACTGAATTTAGTTGTAGTTGAAGATTTATATCTAGAGCAAATGGATGTTAAAATTGTATTCCTTCACGAAGAACTAGAATAAGAGCTTTATATGCAACAGCATAAGGGGTTCAAAGCTCAAGGTAAAGAGAAGTCTTAGCTAGCGTGCAATCTCAAGAAAAGCCTCTATGGCTTGAAGCAGGTGCCAAGGTAGTGGTACAAGAGGTTTGACAGGTTCATGTCAAAATCAGGGTACAAAAGATGCTAGGCGGATCACTGTTATTACATAAAGCAGTGTAAGTCCTCTTATATCATTCTATTGTTGTATGAAGATGATATGTTGATTGCAAGATTAGACATGGAGGAGATAAAGATGCTGAAAGAATAGATGTTAAGGGAGTTTGACATGAAGGACTTGGGGCCGGCCAAACAGATTCTTAGAATGATAATCCATAGGGACAGAAGTGCAGGAATTCTGAAGCTATCGTAGAAGGATTATGTTGAAAAGGTGCTGAAAAGATTCAACATAAATGAAGCGAAGCTTGTGGGCACTCCCCTAGCAAGTCACTTCATCTTATCAAAGGAATAGATGTCAAAATCTTAAGAAGAGAAGAAATATATGATGAAGGTTTCTTATGCTTCAGCAGTTGGGAGCTTGATGTACTTGATGATCTTCACAAGATTGGACATTTCCCATGCAGTGGGAGTGGTTAACAGATTCATAGGAAACCCAAGAAAGCACCATTGGGATGTGGTTAAGTGGATCTTAAGATATCTGAAAGGTTTAGCGAACAAAGCTCTATGCTTTGGAAGATCTGATATCATTTTATAGGAATATGCAGACTCAAATCTTACAGGAGACATTGATAGTAGGAGAAGCACTACAGGATATGCTTATACATTGGGTAGTGCAGTGGTGAGATGGATCTCTAGGCTACAGAATATTGTATTGCTATCTACAATGGAAGCAAAGTATGTTGCCATCACGGAGGCAAGCAAGGAAATGATTTGGTTGAAGGGATTCATGGCTGAATTAGGCAAGGAGCAGAAGGATGTGAAGCTCTATAGTGATAGTATGAGCACCGTTCACTTAGCTAAGAATGCTATTTTTCATGATAGGACAAAGCACATTTAACTTCATTGCCATTTCATCCGAACACTGTTGGAAGAAGGGAATCTTGGATTGGAGAATATTCATACTTCTAAGAATCTAGCCGACAAGCTTACCAAAGCAGTAACGGTGTAAAAATTGAAGCTATGTGAAGCTTCAGCTGGCCTTAGTACATGAAGGGAGAGTAGTGGTGAGTCACACCACAATCCTTGACAGACACAGAAGAAGACAGTGAAGGTTCATTGTAGGAAGCTGGGGAAGGTTGCCTAGAAGTCTCCAAGTGGGAGATTATTGCATAATGGAGACTTTAGTGGCCAGCTATAGCTCGGGCACTGTAGTGCACCACAGCGCATCGTGGCAATCCCAATCCAGAGTTGAAGCGCTGTAGTGCGCCTCAGTGGTTAGCAACCAAATGCATGCGCTGCAGCGCGCTGTTATGAAATTCATCGCTGCAGCGCGCCATAGTGGATCGCGGTGCCGTAGCGTGCCGTGACATCATTTCAGATGAAACATTTCTCAGATCATATTCATAATAATAGGCCGCTATTTTGAAATTTTGAGCATTGCAACGCGCCTCAAGCATGCCACCGTGCGCCACAGCGTGCTGCATTCTGGAAGGTCGAGCGCTGCAGCGCACCGCAGTGCCCGACGGAGACCTGCTTTGTTCCAGGCCATGATCAGAAAAAATTGAATGGCAGTTTGGATATTTTAAAGTTTAGGAATGACCTAAGTAGTTAAAGCTAAGTGCTGAGAAAAGGTCTAAGGCTTTTGTAATCAGTTTGGAGGCTATTGGTTGGTTGAAGGAGAAGAACCCTAAGCTAAACCTAGGCAGCTGTTGAGCAAGAAAAGGCTTACTGTTTGGAGGGGAAACTTGAGGAGGTAACTGCTTCTTCTTTTTCTCCCTTCTAAGAGTAGAGCTATAGCTATGTATACTGAGGTGATACAGCTCTTGAAACTCTATAAACCTTGAAGCTTTTTCATAATGGATTTTCTTGTTGGTGTGGCTTCGTGGTATTTCTCATTCTTGGGTTTTCCACGTATATACTTGTGTTTGGATGATTTCTTATATGCTGCATTCTCCTTGTTATGATTTTATGATTTCCTAAGCTAGCTTGGTAACCGTCAACGCACCCCGATCCTCAAAGTCTTTTGATTTTGGTTTATTGTTTGCATTACAAGTAGTATTCCGCATTGCTTGTCTCTTATGTTGTGCTTACCAACAACTGTTTGAAATACACACATTGATAAAATTGGCTTCTTTGGTACTTCTCTTTCTGCATAAACAGATCAAATTTCTTGTACCATTATCTTGGTGATTTCTTCAGACCACAAAGAGATTTTTTCAGTATGAACCCCAAGTCTCATTTTTCTAGCTCAATGTACTATGGGGGCTACACCATAAAGATTTCATCATGTCATTCTCCGTGCATGAATATTATCTTTACACCAAGCTGCTAAAGCAGCAAATCAAACTGTGCCACTAAGACTAAAAGCATGCAGATTGATGAGTGTTTGAAATGTGGAAGAACACTTCATCATAATCAATCCATTCCTTCTGAGAAAGGAATTTGGTAATTAATATAGCTTTGTAGCACACATCAGCTTCTAAGGATCCTTATTTCCTTGTATACACCCATTTGCCACCAACAACCCTTCTTTTTAGAGAGAGCTTCTCCAACCTCCATGCCTCATTATGAAGACTCAATGTTTCTATAATTTGGCCCCATTAGGGTCCTAGGGTCATTAGAATGCGAGAAATCACAAATTGGGGAAATTCTTGTCAGTTTTGGGAACTTTCGGATATTTCTAGACGCGACTGTGCGCCGTAGCCCCTTCTGGCCGAAAGCCAGGCACTATGGCACGCTGCAGTGGATTTCAGTGCTGTGGCGCGTAGCAGTGCTTTCAGGCTCTGTGGCATGCTACGGCGCCAGAGTTTCTGAGATTTGGATGCTACGGTGCTCAGCAGCACTTTCAAGCAATATGGCGCGTTGCGGTGGATTCCATTTAATTTTATCAAATTTTTATGCTTCATCAAATTTTATGCTTCTGCGGACTGCGGTAGCATGCTACAACCCATGATAGTGCGCTACGGCGCGCTGTGATAGACCTAATTTAAAATCTCAAGCGCTACGGTGCGTATTAGTGCTTGATGATGATTTCACCTGTGTGAAAATCGTAACAGGACTCCTTTCGCACTCAAATACACCCAAATGGGCACCACACGTGCGGTGTCATATACTAATGGATAAGTTTTTCTGAGACCTTTCTATTGATACCAAAATCGGCACAATGATTTGTGGCGGCCCTGCCCCGCCGTGGTCCTATTAACTATTAAGTTAACTTGATTACGGTGGTGAGGTCACCTAAACGGTAAGGTCTCTACTTATAATTAGATTAGGCACACATCCCAATCCATCATGATTAAGGACTTTGCCATTCTCAAACTAAAATTTCACTAAATGAAAGATACCTAAAAGTAGAGTGCGGAAGTATAAAATATAACATACATTCATCATAATATAAGAAGAACTAAATATCCAAGTCAGAAGAAGTAAAGTACTAAAAAGTAAAGTTAACCCTGTATTACTATAATATAATTTAAAAGTTAAAGCAGAAATAAGATAAATCACTCATCCTCACAATGCAGAAACAAAGTTAAGGATCTTCAGTAAGCTTGAACCTCCTCCAGAATACTGTCTTCAGAAGGCTCCCCAACCTCAAAAAGATCAGAGTCTACCATTGTCACCTTCATAATGATAGGGCCCCAGCTAACAAAAGAAAAATCTAATTATACAATAAGTCTAAGTACATTTTAGGCTGCAATTTATTATGTTAATTTAGATATCACCATAAACTCAACTAAAAAACACTATAGGAGCAGAATGCGTATAAAAGAAAAAGGCAATTATAAATAATAAGCTTACAACTTAATAAAATAGGAAGTAACACATACCTCCAATCAAAGCAGTAATAAGGTTAGTTATAAAAATAAAAACTAAGTACTAATATAACTGAAAGAAAACTAGACCAAAACATGCTTATGATCAATAAAAACACATGTTAATTGACATAAAGTAAAAGCACATATGAAACAATTAAATAACTGAAAGTGAGACTAGCATCCTAATAGGTATAAACAAGTATAACTAGCATCCTATAAGTAGAAATAAAGCTAGTAAATACAGAAGAATAGTAAATAAGAAAGTGCTGAAATATAGACTGAAACAGAAAGTCTGAAACTAAAATTACTATGACTTAAACAAGAAAATCAACTTAAAGTAGAAATGCACCTAAATTAGTATTGCCAACAAAGGGAAAAAAGATACAAAGTATAAAGTCTAACGAATACCATCCTAGCTGGTCATTGGTCTAGGCTTTGCCTGTACTAAAGTATAGGTACAGAAAAGGCATACTAATTAAGCTATATTCTAATAACCATATGTTCAACTCAACAATTATAATGACATATGTAAATGTTACTATGCAAAACAAGTCTGACATGAAACACTTTTCAAATGTCTTATGTTTAATACATGTGACCAAGGTATAAAGTTCAAAAACAAGGAAGGCATAGCATCAAATGTTAATGTGAGCAAGAGACTCTACTAGGACACAAGTGATATCCATTTGTTATCTAATTTAATCATTTTATCTACTCTAAGTTGCACAAGTTCAGAATCTCCAATTCCTACTATCGAGTGTAACTCAAATTCACGTCCTTATAGATTAAAAATAATTAGGACTAGCTGGGTCCCAATTATAAATAAATTGATATCGACTATATAAGTTAAATGATAAATCAATCGACCTATTTTAATAATTTAAACAACCCCAAATTATCTTGATTAGCCATATCAAGATGAAAGGATTAAGAATTAAACTCCCAATATTGTGGCTTAATTACTAAATCCAAAAGGTGATTCTAAGGATTAGGTTTTAATACCCAAACTCACAGATTTAGATTAAGGAAAATCCTATTAAGTGAAATCATACTCAATATGATGGATTTCTATTCTTAAATCTAAAGTTAAGAGATTGAATAATCAATAATAAACTATGAAAAATCTATAAACTATAAAAATCAATGCTTCATATATTGAGTAACCCATTTTACTCAATAAGTGAACTCTAACTTAAGAGCTAATCCTAATTTCTAAGAATTGATCTCTTAAACTCTGAGATGAACACTCAAGCTCCAATACTAACTAATGTTATTAGGAAGGATTAAGAATGGATTAGGAAGGTTAAAGGAGAGGTATGATGTGAGATTTATCTCACATCATACAACTAATAAATTGCTTATGAATTTCTTAAGGGAAATTAGGGTTTTAGATCTAAACTTAATTAATGACTTAATTAATTAAAATTATAATATAAACTACTTTACTTATTAATTTTACTTATTATAATAAGGATTTAAGGCTAAAAAGCACACAACCCTAAATTTGGGCAAAATGACTATTTTGCCCCTACTTAAGGATCAAAAATTCAACTTTATGAATTAAGACTCAAATTTGGAATTTATTAAAGTGGAATGATTATTTACTATCTAAATTAAGTTTAGACAGTAAGTACATCTATTTAGGATGATTATTGAGCCTTATGAGATCAAATTAAGGAATTTGACTTGTATGGTCATTTTGGTAATTTGGCTTAATGAAATCTATATATTCTATCAGTTTATTGTTTCTTACTATCTAAGGTTTCCATAGAACTCAAAATTATTGAATTCTAATAAGTATTAGCTAAGTTATAGCCAATACAAGCTAAGGGGTAAAAATGTAATTTAGGGTTTCTTAATTAAGATTCAAAAATCCTAACTTTTCCAATTGGTATCTAAATTGAGCAAAATTAGTGGTTGTAAATCAAAAATGATCCACTTATCACAATGATGGGTGTTAGGCTCAATTTGGACTCAAATTGGCTAAGTTATGGCCTAATTAAGATTTAGGATGATTAGTGAGTGATTAATGAAATTAATCACCAAAACACTAAAACAATCATATTACTAAGTTCTAATATACTCTACAAGTTCTCTAAAATTTAAATCACTCAATTTTGATCTCTAAATTTGTTAATCTTCACTAATTAATTTTTAAGGTAATTAAGGTTGATTAAGAGATATAATCATTAGATCTTAAATATTTTTGCAGTTTACTATTAATTAGGTTTTTATGACCAAAATGGATATATGGATGACCTAATTTGAAGTTCAATTGACTAATTTATGATTAATTGAAGATCTAAGGTTAATTGACCTAATTAGGGTTAGGTCCTAAATATTATTATTCTAAAATTAATCCAAATAGCAAAATATATACTATTAGATTAATCCTTAGGGTTTGCTGATTACTTTGAGACTCATATTAGGTATGTTTGAGTGAGCACACACAAAGTTTGGGTTAAATGAAGTTTTGTGACAATTAGGGCTTAATTAGGAGTCCTAAATATCACTATGCAATATATAACCCTAATTGTAATTTTGGCAACTCTAATGAATTCTTCATAATTTTATGAATTCAATGATATATAAATTTAGTATATTTAGAGTTATAAATTAAAAGATATTAGTATTTGAAGTTTTTAGGAATTTAATATTTTAAATTTAACTTAAATCAAATCCATTATCTTAATTAATTGTAATGCTAACGGCTAAAAAGAAATCCTTGCGGGTCCGACTGATTATGGGGGTCACTCAGCTGACTGGGCGACAGGAGATACGGGTCCCACAGAAACACGTGGAGGGCGCAAGGCAAACGGGCCAAGCAACGGGTCACGTATAGAGATAGACTCGGTCTGACGCTCGGGTTGCTTCATCTCCTCAGGCCGTGAATTAGGGGATTAGGGCATCGGGAAAATGACCCTTTTTGCTGGGGCCGAAGGCCGAATTTCATCTGTGACAAGGTCTGGTCACGAGCTTCCTAACATTAGTCAAATCTTACTTTGAGGCAGCCTTAACGGCCGACAAATGGCTGCCCTAGATGGGGGTATCCGACGGTTCCATCGAAATTATTTTGTTCGATCTTACCTCGCTTACAATTTTGACAATCCTCGGATGTCAATTAGACTTATCGATAATCACATATAGCTTGAATCAATTGAGATAAAAATTGAAAGTAAGAACAAAAGAAATAGAGGTACCTAATCAATGGTTCAGAGGACTTAGGTTTTCGGTATCGAGCGGGGATAGATGCAGGAGCCTCATTCATTCACAGATTTGGATTAGATCATCAAAATTGGGATGTAAAGCTTTTGGTATCAATTAAAGAGAAGGAGAGCGGTCGAAGAATGTCGGTGGACGCATGGAATCGGCCGCTGGTTGAAGCGTGCGTGGCCGCTCGACATGCATCACGTGATAGCGCGAGGCATTGGGGAAGACGCTGTCAGAACCGTCCGATGTTTCGATCGGATGAATCACAAGATCCGTCAAATCAGATGATAAATACGGACGGGGATGACGATGTGAGGAAAGCTTGGACGGCGCCGTTATATTTTATTTAAAAGTGTTATTATTTAATTAATTTATATCCATTTTATAAATTAAGTTTAATCACTTAAATGTGTTTCAAATATTCCCAATAAATCGCCTTTAGCTAATTAAAGGGTGAGGAATGCAACAGCGCAATCAAATTTTTGATACGATGAGTATTTAATTATTCGATTTTTTGAGGGATTTAAATAATATTCCCAATAATTTGGGGGTGGTGAACGCATTGGCGGAGTCAGATTTTTGATTTGAGATCAATTTGAATAGATCAATTTCTAAGGTTTCTGGAAATCCCCTAAAATCAGGATTTGATCCTTTTGATTCCTGATTTGGATTGGATCTTAGGGGTGAGTTCCTAATGACTTATATAGTGTACTAACCATAATTAAGACTCAAATTAGTCTTAATTAACCTAAGTAACAACCTAGGCTGTTACAGACTGCCCCACTTCAGAATGATGGCATCCTCGATATCACTCAAGTGAAAAGAATAAAGTAGATACATAATAATGAATTGAAATAAGCTTAGAGTTAAGGAAGTAACTTGATTAAAAAGACTTGGGTATTTTCATCACATATCTACTTTCTTCTCCCATGTGGCTTCATTACACAAACAGTTCTTCCATTGAAATGGAACGATTCCTTAATTGTTTCTGATTACGGTCTAGAATTCTAATTGGTTCTTCAGTATAAGTAAGGTTAGGTTGAATTTCTATTACTAGAAGTTGAATAAGATGGGAAGGATGTCAAAGGCATTTTCTTAGTGATGATATGTGGAATATATTGTGAACAGCAGCAAAAGCTTCTGGTAGTTCAAGTTTATAAGTTGTTAGCCCAATCTTCTTTATGATCTTAAATGGTCCTATATATCTTGGACTGAGTTTTCCTGAAACTCCAAAATAATAAATTCCCTTCATCGGGCTGACTTTTAAATATTCTAAATCTTCTTCTTGGAACTCAAGAGGATATTGATGATTATCATGATATTTACTTTGTTTATCTTGAGCTGTTCTGATTCTCTATTGAATGAATTTCACTTTCATATTTGTTTCTTCCACTAACTCTGAGCCATACAATTGAGTCTCTCTTGTCTCAGACCATGCTAGTGGAGTTGAGCATTTTCTTCCATATAAAGCTTCATATGGTGCCATTTTGATGCTTGATTGGAAACTATTATTATAAGCAAATTATACTAAAGGAATGTGCTCTTCCCAAGATCCTAAAAAATCTAACATACATAATCGGAGAAGGTCTTCTAATACTTGATTAACTCTTTCTGTTTGTCCATCAGTTTGTGGGTGAAAGTTGTACTCATAGCTAAAGTGGTACCCAAATCTTGATGTACAGCTTGCCAAAATTTTGAAGTGAAACGACTTTCTCTATCAGACACGATTATTTTTCGAATTCCGTGCAATCTGACTATTTCTTGAATATATAGTTTTGCTAACTTTTCCACGGAGTCAGTTTGACGGATTGGGATAAAATGTGCTGACTTAGTAAGATGATCCACTATAACCCATATTGCATCAGCTCTAGATCTAGCATGAGGTAAACCCATAACAAAATCCATAGATATATTTGTCCACTTCCATTCTGGAATCTCTAGTGGATACAATAAACCACCAAGTTTTTGGTGTTCTACTTTTACTAAACAACATGAGTGGCAATTTGCAAGAAATTTTGCCACACTCATCTTCATTCCTGTCCACCAGAATGATTATTTTAAATCTTGATACATCTTAGAGTTTCTTGGATGTATCTGATATCCTAAGTTGTAACTTTCAACCAAGATCTCTTTTTGCATGGATTTAGGAATCTAGAGGCGATTATCCATATAGATAGCACCTTTCTTAAACTTTAATTTTGGGCAATGACCACTTTCTATCGCCACTTTAAGATTTAAATAATCATCATCCTTTGTTTGAGAGATTAAAACATCTCTATGGAAGGTGGGCTTTATATTGATATTAATTAGTATAGAGCTCATCCTGTCACTATTGATTGGAACAATCTCCATTTTCTAAAATTATTTTACTAATGAACTTGTAGTAATCAAGGTTGATAATGTAGTGCAATGATTGAGGGCATCTACTACAACATTTGCCTTACCTGGGTGGTACTGAATATCCAGATAATAATCACTGATCAATTCCAGCCACCTTCTCTGTCTACAATTCAGTTTTCTTTGGGTAAAGATGTATTTCAAACTTTGATGATCCGTAAAGATAGAGCATTGAACTTCTTACAAATAATGGCACCAGATCTTTAAGACAAAAACGAATGCTGCAAGTTCCAGATCATGAACAGCAGAATTTCATTCATGAGTCTTGAGTTGACAAGATGTGTATGCTATCACTTTGCCTTCTTGCATTAATATACATCCTAAGCCGATTCCTGATGCATCTATATAGACTTGATAGTTAGCACCTTTTTTAGGAAGAACTAACATGGAAGCAGAAGATAATGCATCCTTTAAGGTCTGGAATGCAGTTTCACATTTTGTTGACCATATAAATAGAACTGCTTTTTGGGTCAACTTTGTTAAAGAAGATGCGATTTGGGAAAAACCTTTAACAAATTTTCTATAATATCCAGCTAATCCCAAAAAGCTACAAATTTTTGTGACTGATTTTGGTTGAGCCCAATCTTGTATAGCACTAATCTTTTGCTGATCAACCCTTATTCCTTGAGCATCTACCACATGCCCCAAAAAGGATATTGAGCATAACCAAAATTCACCTATAGAAAATTTAGCATACAGTTCATGTTCTCAAAGAACTTCCAGTACTAATTTCAAATAACTTTCATGATCTTCTAAGGTTTTTGAATAGATAAGGATATCATCGATAAAAATAATCACAAATTTATCCAGATATGGCTTTAGGATTCTCTGCATTAAATCCATAAATATAGATGGTGCATTTATGAGACCAAAAGATATTACGAGAAATTCTTAGTGTCCATATCGCGTGCGAAACGCAGTTTTCTCCACATCTGAATCTTTTACCCTCGATAGGCGGTATCCAGATCTCAGATCAATTTTTGAATATACTATTGCACTAGCCAATTGATTAAAGAGATCCTCTATTCGGGGAAGAGGATACTTGTTCTTAATGGTCACTTTGTTTAATTCTCTATAAGCTATGCACATCCTCGTAGATCCATCCTCCTTCTTTACAAATAGGACTAGAGCTCCCCATGGGGACATGCTAAGCTTTATAAATCCTTTGTTCAATAAATCATGCAACTATTCATTTAATTCTTGTAATTCTTTAGGAGTCATTCTATATGGAGCTTTTGATAATGGCTGAGTACCCGGAACTAAGTTAATCACAAATTCTATTTCTCTTGCTTGTGGTAGTCCAGGAAATTCTTCAGGAAATACATCTTTGAATTCTTTAACTACATTAATATTAGAAGTAGAAACTTCATTCTTACTGTCTCCCATCATGGTTACTAAAAATGCTATACAACCCTTACTCACTAGCTTCACTGCTTGGAGTGCATTTATTAGAGAGCCTTGAGTGCTAAACCTTCCCACAAAAGTTTTTGAGGCACCAGATGATTGGAGAATGATATTCTTCCATTGACAATCTATAGTGGCGTTATGCATACTAGGCCAGTTCATGCCTAGTATAATATCAAAATTTGCAATGGGTAATATTATTAACTTAGCCTAAAAGGTTTCTTTATTCACCGGTACTTGTAGTTTGCATAACTTAGTGACACTTAGTTGAGCTTTGGATGGAAGTCCAACATTTAGGGTTTTGGCAAGTTTGTAACATGGGAATTTCATATGGTTAACAAAACTTTCTAAGATGAAAGAGTGACTGGCCCCAGTATCAATAAATATATTACAGGGCCTTTCTTCTATATCTATAATGCCTAATTTAACATTTAAATGGAAGAAGCTTTTAATAAATATTAAAATGCTATAAGTAAAGAATAATTGAAGATGTATACTTGAAACCACATTATTATTTTTAGTGGCCTGAATAGGAATAATATTGTAAACTCTCGCTGTCCCAGCAGGTCTACTACTGGTTGCTTGGACCTTCAATTGATTTGGAATTGGGGGTCGAGAGATACTTGTCTGAACCTTAGAAGGAACTTGATCTTTGTTAACTGGAGGTGGCATTAGGGCCATCCTTGGATCCCTTTTGTTCATAGGAGTAGGTCTGAAGACCTAATTTCGATGAGTACAATTAATTTCCACCCCATCGATTGTCTTGAAAGCATTACATTACTCATATCGGTGGGCCTGACGACCACATGTAAAGCATCGATGATCATAATGGTAACACTTTCCATAAGGATGAGGCCTTTGACATTCTTGACTTTGGTTGACAGCTTCCTTAGCCTCCATCTGGTAGGCTCATCCTTGATTAGGATGGTGGCGCTTGAAGCTCTCATAATGATGATTAGGAGTAAACTCTTTCCTCTTAAACTCTCTTGCTTACTGGTGGTGTTCAACCACTCTTGCAGTCTCTACCAACGTCTCAAAATTAGTTATCTATAAGAGAACAACATGATCCTTGATGGATCCACGCAATCCACTTTGGAAGCCGTAACACTCGTATTCTTCCATCGGTACTAAATTTGGGGTAAAGCGAGCTAGTCTTCTAAATTCTGCTACATAATCTGCTACTGATCGGCTTCCTTGAGTTAACTTCAATAAGGAGTCACCGATGATATTCTTTGATGATGGAGGTACGAAGGTTTCTTTGAAAGATTCAACGAACCAATCCCATTCAATATCTTCTAATTCATGCTCCTCAAAGCGAGTTTCTCTGATATTTTTCCACCAGTGTTCAGCTTTTACTTGAAGCAAATGTGCAGCCAATCATATGATTTGATAGTTTGGACAGTTTAGACTCACCAAAATTTTCTCTACTGTCTTTAGCCATGCTATTGTGTCTATCAGAGACAGTGTTCCGTCGAATGTAGGTGGTCTCAATCTCAGGAAGCTATGTAGCATTCCATCGCTAGATGATCGGTTGGAATTATATGAGTGTGCAACTAGATATGCAGATGAAGTGCTGACATTAACAGATAGAAGGGTAGACACCAACCTTTGTAGGGCTAATGCTTATTGATTCAACGTATTCATTATACTTCTCATAGAGATTGAATCCTCTGTATTATTGCTATTAGGTATCATATCTCATTATTTGGGGGGTTACTAGCAGATGGGATATCATTAATTGGTGTTTTGTTAGGAGAGGTAACATGATTCATTTTCTAAAAATAAAGATAAGCACTCTCAATTTTATTGAAAATATTTAAAACATCATTAACATTTTATTGCGCTTTCATCATGAAGTTATTACAACTTAAGAAACATAAAGAAGAATCCTTATTATAATAAGGATCTTAGCCTACATACTTAGTGGAAAAAGCAATACAAAAGTCTTCGTAGGAGAGTTCATGATGTTCTCTTTGAAGTTTCTTGAATAAGCTCTTGTATGTGTCAATCCACCATTCTCTTGCCCTATCTCGTAGATGACATAATACTATGTCTACCTTAACACTATTTGACAATCCCATAATACTAAAAATCTGATCTACTCTTACGAGCCATTCCTTAGCCAAAATTGGAAAGTCAAGCCCTCTATAAAAGCCTTCCTCTAGCAACTTATTTAGTACTTGTGCTCCTTCATTAGATACTCCTCCTATGGATCTCCTTTGCTTCAAACCCAAATGGGTTTCATATTTCCAGATGATCTCAAATTCTTTTAAGTAATTCATGAACGCCATTCTTAATTATACTTTAGGCCTACAATTAACATCAAATCCTTTAATTTGTTGAGCGTATATATGTATTATTTAGATATTTATACTTTTAATATCTTTTATGGTTTTCCTCATTCCTTACTTTATTCTGAGTTATATTCATAATGATATGGATGTTGTTTCAAGTATTCATTTAGTGACTATGTGGCAGAAGAACACTCCATTAGATAGAGAGGAATGCAAATTCCAATCTGACACATTATGGAATTCTCTGATACCAACTGTGGTGGGCCTACATTGCCGTGGTCCTGTTAGCTATTAAGTTAACATGATTATGGTGGAGAGGTCACCTAAACAACAAGGTACCTACTTATAATTAGATTAGGCACACATCCCAATCCATCATAATTAAGGACTTTGCCATTCTCAAACTAAAATTTCACTAAATGAAAGATACATGAAAGCAGAGTGCGGAAGCATAAAATATAACATCCATTCATCACAATATAAGAAGAACTGAATATCCAACTCAGAATAAGTAAAGCAGTAAAAAGTAAATTTAACCCTATAATATTACAATATGATTTAAAAGTTAAAGCAGAAATAGAATAAATCACTCATCCTCACAATGCAGAAAGAAAGCTAAGGATCTTCAGTAAGCTTGAACCTCCTCTTGAATCCAGTCTTCAGAAGGCTCCCCAACCTCAAAAAGATTAGAGTCTACCATTATTAGTTTCACAATGATAGGGCTCCAGCCAACAAAAAAAAATCTAATTAGACAATAAGTCTAAGTACATTTTAGGCTGCAATTTATTATGTTAATTTAGATATCACCATAAACTCAACTAAGCAACACTATAAGAGCAGAATGCATATGAAAGAAAAAGGCAGTTATAAATAATAAGTCTATAACTTTCAAAATAGGAAGTAACACATACCTCCAAGCATAGTTGTAACAAGGTTAGTTATAAAAATAAAGACTAAGTACTAATATAACTGAAAGAAAACTCAACCTAAACATGCTTATGATCAATAAAAACACATGCTAATTGACATAAAGTAAAAGCACATATGAAATAATTAAATAATTGAAACTGAGACAAACATCCTAATAGGTATAAACAAGTATGACTAGCATCCTATAAGTTGAAATAAAACTAGTAAATGTAGAAGAGCAGTAAATAAGAAAGTACTGAAATGTAGACTGAAATAGAAAGTATAAAACTGAAATTACTGTGACTTAAACAAGAAAATCAACTTAAAGTAGAAATGCACCTAAATTAGTATTGCCAACAAAGGGAAAAAAGATACAAAGTATAAAGTCTAACGAATACCATCCTAGCCAGTCTTAGGTTTAGAATTGGTTATACTTTCTTTAGACAGATGAATACCATCCTAGCTGGTCATTGGTCTAGGCTTGGTTTGTACTAAAGTATAGGTACAGAAAAGGCATACTAATTAGGCTATATTCTAATAACCATATGTTCAACTCAACAATTATAATGACATATGTAAATGTTACTATGCAAAACAAGTCTGACATGAAATACTTTTCAAATGTCTTATGCCTAATACATGTGACCAAGGTATAAAGTTCAAAAATAAGGAAGGCATAGCATCAAATGTTAAAGTGAGCAAGAGACTCTACTAGGACACAAGTGATATCCATTTGTTATCTAATTTAATCATTCTATCTACTCTAAGTTACACAAGTTCATAATCTCTAATTCCTACTATCGAGTGTAACTCAAATTCACGTCCTTATAGATTAAAAATAATTAGGACTAGCTGTGTCCCAATTATAAATAAATTGATATCGACTATATAAGTTAAATGATAAATCAATCGACCTATTTTAATAATTTAAACAACCCCAAATCATCTTGATTAGCCATATCAAGATGAAAGGATTAAGAATTAAACTCCCAATATTGGGGCTTAATTACTTAATCCAAAAGGTGATTCTAAGGATTAGGTTTTAATACCCAAACTCACAGATTTAGATTAAGGAAAATCCTATTAAGTGAAATCATACTCAATATGATGGATTTTTATTCTTAAATCTAAAGTTAAGAGATTGAATAATCAATAATAAACTATGAAAAATCTATAAACTATAAAAATCAATGCTTCATATATTGAGTAACCCATTTTACTCAATAAGTGAACTCTAACTTAAGAGCTAATCCTAATTTCTAAGAATTGATCTCTTAAACTCTGAGATGAACACTCAAGCTCCAATACTAACTAATGTTATTAGGAAGGATTAAGAATGGATTAGGAAGGTTAAAGGAGAGGTATGATGTGAGATTTATCTCACATCATATAACTAATAAATTGCTTATGAATTTCTTAAGGAAGGGAAATTAAGGTTTTAGATCTAATCTTAATTAATGAATTAAATAATTAAAATTATAATATAAACTACTTTACTTACTGATTTTAATTATTATAACAAGAATTTAAGGCTAAAAAGCACTTAACCGTAAATTTGGGCAAAATGACTATTTTGCCCCTACTTGAGGGTCAAAAATTCAACTTTATGAATTAAGACTCAAAGTTGGAATTTATTAAAGTGGAATGATTACTTACTGTCTAATATAAGTTTAGACAGTAAGTACATTTATTTTCGATGATTAATAAGCCTTATGAGATCAAATTAAAAAATTTAACTCATAGGGGCATTTTGGTAATTTGGCTTAATAGAATCTAAACTTTCTATCAATTTATTGTTGCTTACTGTCTAAGGTTTCTATAGAACCTAAAATCATTGAATTCTGATCAGTACTGGCTAAGTTATAGCCAATAAAAGCTAAGGGGTAAAAAGGTAATTTAGGGTTTCTTAATTAAAGTTTAAAATTCCTAACTTTCTCAATTGGTGTCCAAATTGAGAAAAATTAGTGGCAGTAGATTACAAATGATCCATTTATCACAATGACAGGTGTAAGGATCAATTTGGACTCAAATTGGCTAACTAATGGCCTAGTTAAGGTTTAGGGTGATTAGTGAGTGTTTAGTGAAATTAATCACCAAAACACTAAACCAACGCATTACTAGGTTCTAATCTACTCTATGAGTTCTTTGAAATTTAAATCATTCAATTTAGAGCTTTAAATTTGCTAATTTTCACTAATTAAGTTTAAGGTAATTAAGGTTGATTAAGAGATCTAACTGTTGGAGCTTAAATATTTTTGCAGTTTACTGTTAATTAGGTTTTTATGATTAAAATAAATATAAGGATGACCTAATTTGGAGTTTAATTGACTAACTTATGGTCAATTGAAGATATAGGCTGAATTGACCTAATTAGGTTAGATCCTAAATATCATTAGTCTAAAATTAATCTAAACAGCAAAATAAACACTGTTAGATTAATCCTTATGGTTTATTGATTATTTTGAGACCCATATTGGGTATATTTGAGTGAGCACACACAAATTTATAGTTAAATGAAGTTTTGTGACAATTAGAGCTTAATTAGGGGTCCTAAATGTCACTATGTGATATATAACCCTAATTGTAATTTTTGCAACTCTAATAAATTCTTCATAATTTTCTGAATTCAATGATATATAAATTTAGTATATCTAGAGATATAAATTAAAAGATATTAGTATTTGAAGTTTTTAGGAATTTAATATTTTTAATTTAACTTAAATCAAATCCATTATCTTAATTAATTGAAATGCTAATGGCTAAAAATAAATCCCTGAGGGTCCCATTGATTACACAGGTCACTCAACTGACCGGGCGACAGGCTAATTGAAGGGTGAGGAATGTAACGGCGCAATCAGATTTTCAATAGACGAGTATATAATTATTTAATTTTTCGTGGGATTTAAATAATATTAAAATATTCTCCGAAAATCCAACGACTTCTAAATGCCTCTAAAATGTCACCCCTAGCTAATTTGGCGGTGGTGAACGCAATGGAGAAGTCAAATTTTTGATTCAAGGTCAATTTAAATAGGTTAATTTCTAGGGTTTTTGGAAATTCCCTAAAATGAGAATTTGATCCTTTTGATTCCTGATTTAGACTGGATCTTAGGGGTGAGTTCCTAATGACTTATTTAGTGTACTAAAATTATAATTAAGACTTAGATTAGTCTTAATTGACTTAGGTAATAACCTGGGTTATTACATGATTATCTTAACTACATAAACAAAAAGGTTGAATGTTCAAGTATGTAGAAAGAAGGAAAAATAAAGCTGATTTTCTTTCATAAAATTTTCTATCTCAAGGAGCTCTAATGGATTCCATATCCCAATCATAGATTTCTAAGGATGCAAAATAAGCATAAGAGCAAAATGAAGAAGTTATTGAATCCATTTAATGGGGGAAAGGGAGGTACCTTGGCTTGCGAAGAGAGATTTCTCTAAGGATCCTTCGAGCTTGAGGGCTTGAGAGCTTTCCTTCAGCAACAAGTACATCAATGGAGGATAGAGATGAAGCTTGGGAGGAGGAGAAGGGACTATAATTTGAGAGCCAATGGAAGAAGAGGAGGGCTGAGCTCCATTTTATAGGAGAAGGAGAGCTTAGCTTCAGCAAGGGAAGGCATGGGCTATGGGAGCTAAAAGGTGAGGGGAGAAAATGGAGAGGAGAGGGATCCTGCATGCGTAGGGTGAGGGAGCGCTGAATGGAGAGGGAGGTGGGTCCCAGCTTAGAGAAAAGAAAGAGAATAATTAATAAAATGGATTTTATTAATTTTAACTTAATTTATTTAAATTAATAAATGCTAAAAAATCAGATTTTATAAATGAGCTCCGAAAAATTCCAAAAATTTACACCAAGCTAATTTGGGGATGAGGAATCCAACCACAAAGTTGAATTTTGATTCTAACAAGTATTTAATTTTCCTATTTTTTGAGGTATTTAATTACTAAAATATTCACAAAAATCTGACGACTTCGAAACATGTCCAAAATATCACCCCAAGCTAATTTGGGGGTGACGAGCGCAATGGCGAATTCGGATTTTGAGGTCGAATTAAATATCTCAATTTTATAATTAATTAACTATTATTAAAATAATCAATGAATTTTTGGTAACTTTCGATTGCCACCAAAACATCACCCCTAGCTAATTTGGGGGCAATGAGTGCAATGGTAAAGTGTGATTTTTGATCTTAGATCAAAATAATTATGTCAATTTCTAGGGTTCCTAAAATTTCCAAAATCAGGGTTTGATCTATTTGACTTCTGATTTAGATTAGGCCATAGTGGTGAACTACTAATGACTTAATTAGTACACTAAGATCAAAATTAAGACTTGGATTAGTCCTAATTGGCTAGGTGCGACATTATTCATTCGATGGGAAGATGGGCTTTAATCAGGGTCAATTGAGCCTAATTGAAATTTAAAACTCAATCCTAATATCATAGAATAGTTTAATGAGGTCGAATTGAAGCAATTCAAGATAAATTCATTAAGAATGGAGGTACCTCGGTTGTTCATTTTAATGAAAGTTCATGAGCTTGGATCTCGAGCTACGATTGATCTTGGGACTCGGTTTGGTCGCACCAGACTCCCCAAGGTTCAAGTATCTTTAATTAGCTATGAGGGGGCTCGGTGGAGCTTTTTATGCAGCAGCGTGGCAGCTGCTCCAAATCGACACGAGCCACGTGTGCGCGCAACTGCCACACGCTGCACATGCGGGTAGCCAAGGAGAAGACTGCACTCTGTCCATCCGCTCAGAACGGGCCCGATCGAACAGCTTGGGTTACATCATTTGGATAGACGGGCCCAACCCGTTAAGGGAATGGCGGCCCCAATCAAAAATTAAAAGTATTTAATTAATTTAATTTAATTGATTTAAAAAATTAAAATTAAGCATTAATGGAGCTCTAAAATATTCAAAAATTCAAAAATTCACCTCTAACTAATTTGGGGGTGAGGAACTCAAAAATAATGTTAGAGTTTTAATCAAAAATCAGTTTAATTTTTGTAATTTTAAGAGTATTTTAATATATTAAAATATTCAAAAATTTAGACGTCTTCCAAAAATTTCCAAAATTTCACCCCTCGCTAATTTGGGTGTGAGAAATTCAATGGTAAACTCTAATTTTAATTTGGAGGTCAATTTAATTTATGTAATTTTCTAAGTAAAATAATTGGCAAAAATAGCTAATTGATCCAATCGAGATCTGATGGATCTCAAAATTTCAATGTTAGGTTCTAATGATTATTTGAGTTTAATGAAATAAGAATTAAAACTTAGTTTAATTCACATAAATCAGGATAACAATATTGAGTTGTTACAAGTTATTACATGCCATTCTAAGTTGAACTACATTTTTTCCTTATATCTTTTTTGAGGTATTGGATATGATTTTATCTATAAGACTTAACCTATTTAGTTCTTAGGGTTAGGTAAGCTCCTACAAGTTCTTTTATTTAATGATATAATAAAAGTTCACTAAATGTTAAACTAAATCCTAAATCATCCAAAAAAATTAAAGGAATTTAATTATGTCTAAATATAACTTTGTTTAAATTAATACTTTTTCTCAGGATTATAAGTTAATGTTTCCAAATGTGAGTCAAATGATGTAATTATGGTAGATTAAGATTTGACATGTCATAAGAAGTTCAACAACATTTAATTTGCTGAATTTGACGCTCTTTAGACTCAAATGTGCACTAATAACCCTTAATGGTAATTAAAAATGTCATTAGAAAACTTGATTATCAAAAGTGAAAGTTAATATCATATTTATGTTACACACATTTTCTTGATCATTTTGACATATAATTTTGGTATATTTGAATTTATATTTCTTAATTTATTTCATTAACTTATTTGGAATTATATTTTCCTAAAGTTCAAATTTATATAAAAGAGAATATTCCTTTAGAATATTAAAAAAAAAACCATGGGGTTTGGGCTAGTCATACCGCGGGGCCCAACAAGCCAATAAGTACTTGGAGAATACCCTTTGCACGGTGTCGCACGGGTCATAGACTGACCAGCCTGGTATTGTGCTCGTCACGCCAAAGAGAGGCGAACTCAAGAATTTAGGGTTTCAAATTTGAAACCCTTAAATCTCACGTTACAAACCATTACATGATGCAACCAATATGCCAAAATGCTTTTGGCATCGAGAACAATTGGCAAGATCATTCCATTTTAATTTTTTTCTAGCATAACTCAATGGTTTTCTATGGAGGGGAAGTTTTACATCCACATTGAACCATTTGGATTGATTTAGATCCCAGCTTGTTCCTTGGGTCGAGGCCAACCCAAGGAACTCTTAAGGTTCACTAGATGGGGTCTAGGTTACTGGGACCCTATACGAGCCCGGACATTATATATTAATATACAAGCCTGAGGCTATTGAGCCTCAATCAGGCTCACTCTTGCATGATTGAGCTCCACAATCAACTCTAACACCCTAGAAATAGACTTCAAGGATCAACTGATTCTAAACGACAAAATACATTAGAGGGAAATGGGGTACCTAGGTTTGGAGTTCGTTAGTTTTCCGCTGATGGGAGATTGCAAAAAATAGAGGTGAAGCGATTCGAGACTCTCCTTTGGAGAAGAAATGAACCTAATGATTCTATGGGAAGGTAAATCATTCAGGTATACGACGATGCGTGCATGTCCTCTGTGAGCGATCCTGGGCGAATCGTTAGAGGAAGATGACATGGTATAGTGCTCAGTCGCCTTTAAGCTAACTGATTTCATTCGATGCTCTTAATTTCCTCATCCATGATTAATAAACCACGGATCCATTGCTAGTCGTTTGATTAGGATCTAGATCCCACAGCTGGAATTAAATAAGACCATGAAATAAGAACTCATTGTTCTAGTTCTTCAGATGAAGTGGCGGAACATTTCAAGTTAAGCAAATCTGTTGTTCAGTATTTGGAGCCGAACAGGGCATCCTCTGATGCAATGGTTAAATTCATTCTAAGAATTAATTAAAAATAAATAAATAATTTTAATTAATAATAATTAATATAATTTGTATATATATATATATATGCCTAACGAGCTCCAAAAATTCTTAAAACTCATCCTTAGCTGATTTATGTGAGGAATTAAAAAAATGAAATCATATTTTTAATTAGAGGTAAATAATTTTGTAATTTTTCTAATTAATTAAATAGAATCAAATATTCAATTTATTTTATTGACTTTTAAATTGGCTCAAAATTTTAGAGTTTGATCCTATTATTAATTAGAGGCAAATAATGGTGTTTTCAAACTAAATAGGTTGATTAATAGCTAGGTAACAACCTTAGGTTGTTACATGAACACAGTACTTCGACATTTTTGTGAAAATTCTTTACGATATGCTTTGATGACATTGATGTTTAATATTGACGCAAATCACGACTTGGAACATTTTAGACTTTGTTCTTGAAAAACTTTGTGATGAAAAACTTTACATCAACAAGAAGAAATATTTGTTCATCCAACATGATGTAACTTTCCTATGATCCATTGGCTCATCTTTATGGATAAAGCTAGATCCATCCAAAATCCAATCAATTTTGAACTGGCCAACCCCTAAGAGTTTCTATAATGAGAGGAGTTTTCATTATTTAGCTACTTGAATTTGAAAGAATTTTATAGCACAATTTTGAGCCTTTTCATTGATATTTTGAAATAAGATAAGTTTTGCTGGACTACTAATGCTGAGAAAGCTCTTACAAATATTAAAAAATTAATGACTACATCTCTTGTACTTATGTTACCCATTTTTAATAAGGTAATTGAAGTAGCTTGTCCTCTAGGATTGGCATTAGAGGAGTCCTTTCATAGGATATTTACCCCATTGCTTTATTTAGTGAAAAACTTAATGAGGCGAAGCAATAATTCAACGTATGACTGAGAATTTTATGCAATCATTCAATCACTAAAATATTGGAGGTATTATCTTTTGCACTATGAGTTTGCCCTTCACACGGCCCATCAAGCATTGAAATTCATTTATCAACATAAAAAGATGAATCATAAGCATGCAAAATTGGTAGAATATTTACAAGATTATACATTTGTCTTCAAGCACAAACCTATTCTTGAGAATAAACCCATAGAAACGCTATCTACAGTGGTCCTAGTGATTTTATCATTGACTAGTGAGATACCGGGCTTTGATCGCCTAAGAGATTATTATGTTGTTTGCCCTAACTTCCATTTGATATATTTAGAGTCTCATAAGTCTGTGTACCTCACCACTCATCATATTATATTGTGAAAGGTTACATTTTTAATGGCACACTATTGTGCATTCCACGTACCTCTCTACAAATCTTTCTAATTAATGAATTGCATTATGGTGGCCTAACATGAAATTTGGGAAGGGACAAAAAATTTCATTTAGTATAGACTAAATTTTTGTCCATCACTAAAAATATATGTGACTAAGTATATTTCTCAATGCTTAACATGTAAGCAGGCCAAGTCTCAAAAGTAGAGATAGAGAAAATATATTACTTTATCTATGCCATATTAATCATGGGAAGATTTATCCATAGATATTGTACTAGGACTTCCTAGGACTACACACCACCATGATATCATTAATATTATGGTTAATTGGTTTTTTGAAATGGATCACTTTATCCCTTATCCAATGCATAAATCATCTTTTGAAGACTGCTTCTGAATTTGTGGATCGATACCAATTGTACCTTTCAAGTACCAAAACATCCCCATCAATGCTTGCTAGTGATTCTTCCATGGGTTGTGCATATACCAGCTCATGACTCCAACAGCTTGAGCCAAATCTGATCTAGTGCAAACCATGACATGCATCAAGCTTCCAACCTATGGTGCCCCGCCCTTAATCCCCAGTCATTAGACTGAGGGGTGGTGTGCCACTTTGGCAAATCCCCCACTTAACATTGAATTAGGTGTAAACTCTAATCTCTTAGTAAGGAAGGGATGAGCCATTGCATACATGCTATATAATCAGTCACTAAGCAAATACAAAATCAGAGTGCGAAAACAAGGTAAAGTAAACATACATCCAATTTATCACAATAAATCAGGAAAATGCAGCATACAACTCAGAATAAATAGTACAACAAGAAAAAACATAGTCAAAGGTACCTATATTATTACAGTATTTTAAAAATAGTTTAAATAAACTGAAAAAAAAATACTCATTTTCACAATAATTAGAAAAGATTTAAATAGCTTCTAGTTCTCCCGACTGCTCCTCCTTAAGATAAGGCTCCTCCTTTTCAATACCAAGCTCCTGTCGATTTCACAATGTCAGGGCCCGAGCCTACAAAAGAAAATCTTATTAGATAATTGTCTAAGTACATTTTAGGCTGAATATTTTTTGTGAGTTATTAATGTGACTATTTTACTTTAACTATATAAAGCAACTAACATAGGAGCAGTAAGCATGCAAGAAGAAGGATAAGTTATAAATATATCACTTATAACTAATCAAGATTTAAGGCAAAAAGACACACCTCAAAGTAAACTAAATAGGTATAGGTATGCATGTATAATATAGTAAGTAAAAGTATTGAAAGAAAAGTCTAATCCTAAATATGCTGATGATCATTTGACATATGTTGATTTAGAATGATAAATCTAAAAGTGGTACATATAGTAAGCAGCAAAATCTAACATCCTATAAGTATGTACAAGTGAGCAGGTAAGTAAAGTAAGGCTGACTAAAATAATATGCATCATTAAAATAGTAAGCAGTAAATTGAAATAGAAAATAGGAATGTACAATTGTCATATCAAAAAATTGGCCAATCGGGCCCAGCATAATTCTCAAAGTCTTTCTAGGCTAGGGCAGACCCAACTGAATAGTAGAACTGAAGAGGCAGTAAATACAAATACAAAAATATTTTAGTTATTTTACTTTTGCTTCAATGGACATGTCTAGTAGCAACTGAGGAGTCAAGCACATTTGCAAGACTATACGGTTCCAAGCTTAACACACACTCCTCAATGAGTAATGTTAAGCATCCTTATTACTCCTTACCCTTGTCTATTAGGGTAAATATGGACCAGAACCTACCAAAATATAACTGAACCCAAGGCAATTGTTGCCCTAATTATTCTAAGTTTTTATTTCATGCACAAAGTTCTCTTACATGACATGTTCAAGGAAACAAGCACAAAATATAAGGAATCTGTAGCACAAATAATCAAGTAGTAAGCAAGGGACTCTTCTACATATGGTGAAACTATTTTTGTTTAATTTACCATTCTAACAATTCCAAGTTACAAAAGTTCAAGATCTCTAATTTCTATTATCGAGTGTAACTTAGAAGTATAGCCTTATAAGTTGAAAAGTAATTAGAACTGATCAGGTTCTAATTTATGAATTTAGACATTCTAGACTAAGATCTAATCAAGATCTACTAGGGATTATGAGTTAAACACCATGGAATTGGAGTTCATAATTCAAGGGTTAAACATAAGATCTAAGGTTTAAATCTAAATGTGAACTAAGATTAAGGCTGAGGTTTATTAAGCAAAATGAAACTTAATAGAATGATTCTCCTATTCTTAATCTAGAGTTAAAAGATAAAATAATCAAAATCAAAGTATCCAAAAAGCTACTTTGAGATGTTTGACAAATTATCCAAATTATGGGATTTAAGACTTAAATTGATCATAAATCAATTTTATTACTGATTTTAATGATTTAAAAGATATTTTAAGGTTCTAGGATACTTAACTATAATTTTGGGCAAAAAGATAATTTTCCCCTACTTAAAAGTCCAAAAAGCTACTTTTTGATTTAAAGCTCTAAATTAGATTTTCTTATTGCCAAATAATTTCTCACTGTCTAACATGAATATAGATACTAAGTACACTTAATTTGGATAAGAAATGAGTCCTATAGGTCCAACTAGAGTTTTTAACCTAACGGTAATTTAGTAATTTTCTCCTAATGAAATTTGAAAATTTGCGCAGTTTATTATTAGTTGATGTTCAAGAATTTCATAAAGGTTAAGAACACTAACTTTTGAGGTGTATTAGTTAAGTTATGAGTATTCCAATTTTTAGGGATATATATAGAATTCTCAAAGGTTAAGAGGGGTTAAAAACTTAGCTTTTCCATTTAATGTCCAAATTCTATAAACGCAGTGGCTATAACTTCTCTATATCACACTGAGTACTTTAACTAGGAGTAGACCTAAATTAGACATTAATTGGTTAAGTTATGACCTAATTAGGGTTAGGAGCATTTTAGTTAACTTAAGGTTTCTAGGATTCAAAACTTAAATATTATTTTAGTTTACTTTTGGCACTAAAATTATAAGCTAGATAGCACTTTAAATTTCTGATTTAGAGTTCAATTGACCAAATTATAGTCAATTGAAAATCAAGGGCATTTTGGTCATTTGGGATGGTCCTAAAATTGATTAAGCAAACTAATCACTAAATGGAAAAATTAATACTACCACAGCGATGTAGTTATTCTCCTGATCACTTTAAGACCCATATTGACTATATTTAGTTGACTATGTAAAAAGTTATGGATATTTGTGTAGGTCCTAAAATGTCACTATGTTGAATATTCTCTGAATAAAAATTTTGATTTACGACATTTGATCCCTTTTATATTTCTGATTAAAATAAGATATATATTTAATATGTTTAGATCATTGTATTTAAAGTTATGATATCCTATAGTTTTATGAAATTATTTAGTTTTATTTAATAATTCTTTTTCTTACTGTTTAAATAAATTACCATTTTACTATTTTAATTAATTCAATATACTTGATTAAATTAATTAATTTAATTTACTGAATTAATTTATTTTACTGTTTCAATAAATTAATTAAATTAATTAATTTGATTAACTCATATAAATTAGTTTAATTAATTAATTTATATCCATTATTAACCTACTTATTCACTTCATTAAAATAATTATCTAACTATTATAATTAATATTAATTAATTACTGATTAATATTAATTAATTAATAATGGTTATAATTAATTTGATTAACTAAACAAATTTAATGATATTAAATATATATGTATATATAAATATAACTATATATAAAACTATATATATATATATATATATATATATATATATATATATATATATATATATATATATATATTATTGATTTTTTGCAAGTTTAATGGCGGCGGGACCCACTGGATGCCGCCGGTTGGACGACAGATTGGAGTGGGACCCACAGTATCGAGTCATTGATGGCTGAAGACGGGACGCTGGGCCCCACGACGTGTTCTTCGGGGTTGAAGTGGCTGACACGTGGCGCCTTCATGAGATGCCAGCTCACGCGGTAGGACCCATTGCTCTGGATCCAGAGACCGCACGCGGCCCGCGTGCGTTGGCGCAGGTCGGGTCCGACCTGACCCAACCCGGAACGACCCTTCCTTCCCCAACAGGTCCGAGGTCATTCGGCTAGGGCACAAAAGTTGGGCGGCTTTTCGACGGCGTCTGGGTCAAACCCGCACGGAAATGAGAAGAGGGAGATGAGTGCTACCTAACTATAGTTGAAACACTATCAGAGGAGGTTCGGATCGACTGCAATATCAAATCCTAACTGCTACCAACTGGACAAGGAAGACAACACTGTGGAAGACTGTAGCACGGAGGCCAAATTGGGCGTGACAGGGTTCGATCATGTTGATCAAACCCGATGGATGGTTAATCGGGCACATGAAATAACTTGCGAAAAGTGTATACAATTATTGATGGAGTATCGAGGAAGAACAGTATCTTAAGGATCGACGGAAGGGAAGATTTCAGACTCAGCAGAGGCTCGGTCTACAGGTCCCACAACTCTAAGTTTGCGCAAAACATGAACTCCAAGCGTGGTTGAAGCCCTTAAAGACACTTAGGTGGAGCATGCGAGCCTTGGGTGCATCGGATGAACAGCGGCGGCTGTGGCCTGCCGCGTTGAAAAGGAGCAGAGAAGACGAAGGAGAAGGAGCAAGGGTGGTTCGATCGAACGATCAAATCCTGCCTTTCGATCGAACTGCAGGTGGATAGTTGTGCGCGGGATTAACGGCACGGGAGTACATCACTGTTAGGGAACGTAATAATATAATTTTTATTTTAATATTAATCACATAATTTTCTAATTAAATTTAAATAATTAAATGAGTCCATCAAATTTCCAATAAATCACTCCTAGCTAATTCAGGGGTGATGATCGCAATGACGAATTCAGATTTTCAATTCGATGAGTATTTTATTTTCTTAATTTTTGGGGTATTTAAATATTATTAAAATATTTGATGAAATTTCAACGACTTCCATTTGCCACCAAAATATCACCCATGGCTAATTTGGGGGTAATGAGCGCAATGGGGAAGTCCGATTTTCAATATCAGGCCAAAATAATTAAGTCAAATTCAAAGATTTCTTGATTTCCCAAAATCATGATTTGATTCATTTGACTCCTAATTTGGACTAGGTCTTGGTGAAAAACTCCTAATGACTTAATTGGTGCACTAAGATTAAGATTAGGACCCGAGTTAGTCTTAATTAGCTTGGGTAACAACTTTGGTTGTTACACAACTGCACTAGCATAGGCAATGAATGCATTTCTTCCTTTTCATAATCTATTTTTAGACATTACTCTGCAGATAAATGAAAGTGAGGTGCTAGATGTATATTCACAGACTTTATAAAGTCATCAATTCTAAACCTCTTCAGTACCTTTTCCAAATAATCCTTTTGGGTAAGCCAAATATTTACTGTCTCTTTATCCCTATAGATTTTTATTCACAATATCTTCTTTGCCTCTGCTAAATTCTTCATTTCAAAGTTCCTCAAAAATTGTTCTTTTGTGTGATCCATCTCAGAATGACATAATGTTGCCACTCACATATCGTTGACATAAAAATGTAGGTAAATGAAGTTACCTTGAGGTAATCGTTTGAAATACAAACATTGATCAAATTAGCTTCTTTAGTACTTCTCTTTCTACATAAACAGATCAAATTTCTTGTACCATTATCTTGGTGATTGCTTTAACCCATAAAAAACTTTTCCAGTATGCACACCAAGTCTCATTTTCCTAGCTCAATGTACCCTGGGGGCTACGCCATAAAGATTTCATCATGTAGTTCTCTATGCAAGAATATTTTTTTTACATCAAGCTGCTAAAACAACATATCAAACTATGCCACTAAAAATAAATGCATGCAGATCAATGAGTGTTTGACAACTGGAAGAACACTTCATCCTAATCGATCCTTTCCTTCTGAGAAAAGTCCTTGGTAGCTAATTGTAGCGCCCCATCCTATTATCGCACGCAAAAGACAAGTAGTAAATCAGATCAACGACGGAACAGTGTGCTACTCGAGAGGACGAGAACAAGCCAAACTCATCTTCCCGAATAGGCTAAAAGACTGAGCCATACTGAAGGCTGCTGACTCAAACCTAAGAGTAGGACTGAGAGCCAATACTTAAGTTAAGAGTAGAATACTTATCTTGAGTAGTAGGCTAATGCATATATTGGATTTAAAGAAACAAGTAAGGATCCAATATATATTATCCATATATATCAGTATTTCCAGTATACTGGTTACATCACAATACTAAGTATAGTAGTATAACAGAGTGCAGAAGCTAAAAGCGTGTCATCTAGAATACATTCACCACAGAGCAGTATGTAAACATTCATCTCAAAAAAGGAAATAAAAAGTACATCCATAATTATTATAAATTGATTTAGCATATGAAAAGTAAGTCTACTGGAATAGGGCAAAAAAGTAAAAGAAGGCAGACAGATCCTCTAGGGCTCCATGTACTCCTCATGGATCTCCTGCAAGTTCTCCTGTCCTGTCTCGACAAGCTGCTCAGGATCTAGCAAATTGTTGGATCCCAAAAGTACCCCATGTTAGACAAGAAGCCTAACACATCGCAACTAACTATGCGGTAGGAAAGTAAATGCAGTAGACAGTATAGTAAAGAAAACTAAAGAAAATTGAGAAAAATGCTAAGTAATTGCAACTGTAAAGACTAAACAGAGCAAAACTTGGAATGCAGATAATGAATTCTAAGTCTCCATTGTACAAAATCCAGCTAAAAGGATTCTGTCTCCTAGTTTCTAGAATGATAATTGGTTAAAGTTGCAAATTTAATTAAAGATCACTAGATGGGATGATCGTATACACATATTCAACAAGTTTGCAAGAAAAGTGATTCTCATAACTTACTCACCACCACACTTAGTATCTTAAAGAAGGTGAATCTCATTACTTAGTTTGTTTGAGTCACACCTATTGAAGCGGTCTTCGCTAGGAGGCATTGCGCCATTGGCAATTTCTATTTCAATCAAACTAAGGAATGAATACCCGTTCAATACACTCTTAGGTTGGAATGATTTATTCTAATGGGACTGTATTCATCTAATCCTGCAGGATAGAACCTGCTCATAAGTCCCCATTAGAGTGAATCAACTAATCCCGAATACTACTGGAGAACTAGTAATATGAGTATACTATACTACACCGTCCAATAATCAGGGTTCAAATAAGTCTACTTAATAAATCAAGGAATGATCAAAACTATAAAGGCCTATACTAAATAGATAAGTCATATACAAGGTTTCACTAAAATATGATCAAGGATCACTCGACATGGATTATACCACAAGGAGAAGTATCATTCTAAGGTCTTAAGTGGTTTCTACCATGAGTGATTAAGATCAATTCTAAGGTTAAGGGATCATCTAAGCTTCTACCTCAATGAGTCATACAAGTTCTCCTACCTCAAAGTAGATGTAATTTAGATCTTTTAAATATTCCAAGGTGAGCTTATGAAGAGATGCTTAAGATCTCCCATTCTAAATTCTGATAATAGCATTTTATATTCTATTTCATAGTTTGGTTTAGAATGATCAGATCAGATGATTAAGTCATCTGATCACAAGTTAATCTAAGATCATGGGATTTAAATCAAGAATGTTGTTAAAGTTTTAGATCACTTATTCAATTAATATGATTTTATTGATCTTCCTATGCTAATGGTCTTATTTAGGAGAAAATCCAGGATCTAAAGATTTGATCCAGATTAGACAATCACATGGCTTTAATAATAACCTTATCATATCTAATTCAAATATTTAAGGTCAATATAAAATCAGATGTATCATTAGAGAAATGTCAAGTTAATTATTTTATAATCAAATCACTTTAGTTAAGGTTTTTAAGGGTTTGGACCTTAGTTAAGTAGATTAGGGTGTGACCCCTATTCTTATTCAATTAAGATCATGTGTTTGATTAATGATCAATGTCAAATCAGTGAGTTAAGAGTGTGTTATTGGTGACAATCTCAGACCTAGATCAAGTCTTAAAAGCTTGATCAAAGTCTAAAGAGTTCTTAAGTTAATTAAGAAAGTTAAGATCTCCAATTTTTGGTTTATTCAAGTTATGCATTATTAATCGATATGTATGGTTTCTAATACATTTAACCTACTGTTATGAAGCATAATAATAGAAGAGTTCATAAAAATGAAATGTAATTAGTGCTAATTAAACCCTAAATCCATTCAAATGGATTAGCACTTAATTATAAATCTAGTTATCAAAATTATTTGCAATTTTGCACACATGTCCTTCTTAATAATACAATTAATCAGGGCCCAAGTTTGCTAAGATCCAATATGTAAAAACCCTAATTTTCACTAATTATGATTTAACAAGATTATGGAATAATTTAAAATATAGAACTCAGAAAAATAATTCACCTAGCACATGTATTCTACTCATCATAAGTAAACTAATGGCACCCTAAACATGCAATTTTGTTAAATATAATTACTAAATCACCCTAATTAAGTTCTGCTAAAATTAGAAAATAATAGAAAATCTAACCAATAGATGTGCAATTTTATTTTATATTCAGATTCCTGATCATTTTCTGATCATTTTTATATATGATATCACAGAGTTTGGACCAGTGGATTAAAAATTATTCAAATTATATATTCAATATTTTTCTGATTTAATTTTCCTATGATTGGATTAATTGGATTATTTTTCTTAAGGAAAATAATTCCAATTAATCGGATTTAATATAAATGGGCTCGGCTCATTAGCCGAACCGCGCGGGTCGACCGGGGCCAGAAGACCCAGGACTGCGCGGGTCACAGGCTGACCCAACCCACACAGAGTCTTCGTCCCTGCTCTTTATCCCAACTGAATAACCCAATTAGGAAAACCCTAATCGGTCAATTACGGTGCATTCGGACCACAGCACGACCGGCAATCGATCGCTACACATTCACCGTGGTCAGACGCATCGAATGGGACTCGAAGCCCCTATGAGATGGTCTAGATCAGCCGGAACTTACTCACCCGAGAGCTCCTCTAATGGAGCTACTGTGAGGTGGCAATTCTCCCCACAGTGGCTACGCCGGACCTCGGGCTCGATCCCTACACCATCAGGGAGGTGAGGCGAATCGAAGCCCTCTAATCTGGGAGTCTGGGATAGTCTGGATCGCCGGGTCTTTACTCAACCGAGGCGATCCTTACAAAACTTAGCCTGATCGATTGTATCGATTGATCGGGGCTAGCTTAGGCCCTAGCTACGATCACATTAGGTTTGAAATGATAATACGCAAGCATACGAATCAAATGGAAGAAGGTTCGAGCCTAGTTGGCTCAAAACCAGCAAGCAGGGGTACCTGATTCGATGGGGAAGCTTGGGACGGCCGACTGGGACTTTGGTTGGCCTTGGCTAAGCTTCCGGACACTTCAAAGGGTCCTGAACACTAGGACAGCCTACTATCAGCAGTTCGGGAGCTCCTAGATCGCCTACGCAAGCTCGGACATACGACAATGACGGAAGGAAGACAAAGGAGAATTGAGGGCAATTGAGTAGCAAAGCGATAAAGGGAGGATTGCTGATGCTATTTATAGCCTCAGACGAGCTTAGGGGAGCTTCTGGAGGGTCGGCTCGGGCTGGGGAAGGCCCAAGAGGTCGGGTCATGGCCGAGCTCTCGAAATTCCATTTCGAGCTCGCCTGGGCCACGAGTCCCAATTAGGTTACCTAGACATTACGGGAGGATCAGCAATGACTTGCTGAGCTGGAGGCGCGAGTGGGGGACAAGGCCAATAGCAGGCAGTATGGAGATTCTCCCTGTCGGGTGCACGAGTGAGCGGAAGACGAAGGTCCATAGTGTCGGGACCTTCGGATGCCGTCTGATCTATCGATGAGATGGCGCTATGGCTGGGATCACTTGGATCCTAACGGCCGATCACGGGAGCGATCCCGATCGTAGGATCCACGGGATGGATCCGATGACAGATCCGTGGTTTAGTGAGATCAAATCCTGACCGTTGGTTGAAAAAATGCGACAGCTAGATGTGCGGGGCTCCGTTGTCGTGTGACCCGGGCTCCGCAGTGGATCACCCACGGTCCGCATAGCGGATCCCGGCCGTTTAATTGGGTATAAGGGTAGATTTGTAAAATCAAATTGTTAGAGCCCCTTTTATGCAATTAGACCATTTTAATAAAATATGAATTATGACCTAAATGATTTCCAAATTGCACCAAATTTTTACCTTTAACTAAATTGGGGGGTGAAAAATTCAAAAATACAATCAGAATTTAATTTTGAGATCAAAATATTTTGGGTCTAGACTAGAGCATCGAGACTGATCAAAATATTATTTTGGACTTAGAGAAGTCCAATGGACTTCAAATTTTTATGATAGGCTTCATTTGATGTTTTAAAAGCAATGGGATCAAAATAAATGATTACTCAGACTATAGATTAGCAGGGTGATAACCTAGGATTGTTACACTAATATAGCTTTATAGCGCATATCAGCTTCTAAAGATCCTTATTTCTTTGCATACACTCATTTGAAACCAATAACCCTTCTTTCTGGAGGGAGCTTCTCCAACCTCCATGCCCCATTTTTATGAAGACACTCAATCTCTTCATCCATTGCATGCTTCCATTAATTTCACTTTTGAGCCAGTGATCGCTTCTTTATAATGGGATGGAAGCTGTGGGGACCCGATGTCAGGTTAGTGGGGCTAATTTAGCACCGGTTTGGGGCAGTCACTAATCGCATGATCATATTGAGTGATTTAAAAGACATAATCTATAGGCATCAAATATAACTCATTCATTTATTAATTTAGAAATTTCATAAAGTAAATAGATCACAAAGATCTAAAAAAAATAAAAGCTTACAAACTTTAAACAGACTCAAAAGTAGAAAATAGTAAATTAGCAGGTATCATTACTTGATCCTTAGTGTCTTCTTATATGATGAGCTCCTGATTATGGCACATTTCAAAAGTGCAGGCATTTGAATACTAGTTAGTTGTGAAACTAAGTACTGATAGATGCCAACTTTACAATTGTTAAATAATAAGAAAAATAAACAATAATTTGACAAGAAATAAAAAGTTGTACAAATTTATCCCTACAAACTTATTTCAATTGTACTAAAACTTTAACGTAAAAATAATTGTTGTTACAAAAATAAATATAGAATTTTAGAATTTGATATTTGGCTCAAAAATAAAATTCGAAAGAAATGGGGGGTGGTTTTATTTTGTATTACATATCCCAACTTCTCTCTATATTTGCCCTCTCAAAGGCTTATTAGTATAGACTGCTTATGCCACTCGATGTCGGACAACCTCATCTTAACAGTTGCCTAATCGAACTAAAAATATATCAACAGTGAACCATGCTACTCAGTTATCCAAATTTTTTCATATATCATTTTATGTAACTTTTAAAAATACTTTCATCAAATTTGTGCGATACTGAGCGAAAAAGTATTTTAAACAAGAGTAATAAAATACATCTGATATATTTCCTTATAGCATGAATTAGAAAGTCAAAAGTTAAGTATTTGCATAATTTTGTACTTGCTAAGCAATTACTCGAAAACTTAATAATTAATTTATTTAATAATGATAATTATTTATAAGAAATTGAATTATAATTACGAAACAAAACATTATTATATAATAGAGAAATAATCTTTCTTCATTCTCTTATTTTCATTTTAGAATTAATCATTTCTCTTTCTTATATAATAAAAATTATAATGATAATGATATTAATAATAATATCTTTATTATTTTTAATTATTTTATAATAATAATTTTAATTTTATAATATATATGTACACATATTTATAATTTGTATAAAAATAATAATAGCTTTATTCTTATTATTATTATTATTATTAATGATAATAATAAAAAAATAATATATATATATATATAAAGAAAGAAAATGATTAAAATAAAAATAACATAAATAGAAATAATAATAATAATAATAATAATAATAATAATAATAATGATAATAATAATATTATAATTATTAATAAACTGAAGAAGAAAAGAAATGAAAAGAATAGAAAAAAAATTCATATATTTCTCATTTCTTAATATTAAAAAGACTTTACTGTTGGTTGGCATAAGAAACTAGTGATGGATGAGGAAGAAGAGGAGAAATAGATATGAGAAGGGGAGTGGAGAGGAATGGGGGATGATGGGGGAGTAGTGGGAGAATGAGGGGGAGGGGAAGGGGTATTTATAAGAAGAATTTTTTTTTATTATCTCTCTCCTCTTTTTCTCTTCTTTATTATTCCAACGTGAGAAATTTGACTTCTCTTTCACTTAAATGCTTTGACTATTCAAATTAAATTTCTCTTCCTCCTTCTCTTTTCTCTTTTTCTCTCTTCTTTCTCTCTCCTCCGTTATTTCCAAAAAAAATAACAAAATTTGACACGGCGTGTATCTTGATGAGACAAATATGCTCAGGTCAAAATTTCTCAATTTGGAGCAACATTTTATTTTATAATTATTTCTGAAGATAAAAATTTTAAAAATTAATTATAATCAATTTGGAGCTCCAAATTCGATGAAACTTTTTGTATAATATTTGTATAATATTCTTAATCTAATGACACCAAAATTGCTGAATTTGAACTTGTATTTAATCCTAAATTAGATGGTAACGATTTGGATCATTACATATTCCCAACTTAAAAATGAAGTAATCATTGACATCACACAAAAAAAATTTATTTATGGATGAGATTAATACCTGACATAATGAACAATTTTGGGTAATTCTTTCTCATGAAGTCTTCTCTTTTTCATGTGGCTTCTTCTTTTGATAATTTTTTTCATTGTACTATTATCATTGGGATGTGATGGCTCCATAATTTTTGACTATCTGTACATAATATTTTGAGTGGTTCCTTTTTGTAAGTTAGATCAGGTTGCAGATTGATGGAAGGAAAAGATACTTGTTGGAATGATTTCTGTAGACATCTTCATAATGATACAATGTAGAGTACGTTGTGAATGGCAGAAAAATTTTCCGGTAATTTGATCTTATATGCGGCATCTCCAATTTTGGAGATTATTAGAAATGGTCTAACGTACCTTGGACTTAACTTCCCAGATATGTTAAATATGTGAACTCCTCTTATCGGACTTATCTTTAGACAAGAATGATCTCTTACATGAAATTCTAGCGTACGATGTTTTTCATAATGATATTTTTTCTACTTGTCTTATGTGACCAAAATTCTTCTCTTAATGAGGCAAATTTTCTCATTTGTTTCTGTTACTAGCTCAAATCCGTAGAGTTGTACGTCTCCAACTTCTATCTATACCAGTGGAGTGGTACACTTCCTATCGTACAACGTCTCGTAAGGTGCCATGCCTATACTAGATTGGTGGCTATTATTGTAAGCAAATTTCATAACTGGGAGGTGTTCCTCCCAATTTTCACCAAAGTCTAACAAGTATAAATGTAAGAGATCTTTTAGTACTTGGTTAACTCTCTGTTTGTCCATTGGTTTGAGGATGAAAGGTGATTAGTCCAAGGTTTATAATAAAATAAAAGATGAAATACAAACAATTTCATATTAAAATATTCTACTTTGATGGTTTTCCAATGTTTTCAGGCAAAAAGACTAGCTGAGCAAAATCTGGAAGAAAAATGAAATTCTGGTAGAAAATCGCCACAATGCGCCACAGCACGCCAAAGTTGTCAGAATTCGAAAGCTCACTGCTACCGCGCACCGCAGTGTCATTTATGGAACCCAGACTCAGCAAATGAAAATTAAATTGATCCGTTACCACGCGCTGCAGCGGGCCCGATTCGAAAGCTCACCGCTACCGCGCGCCGTAGTGGAATGAAAATTGAAATAAAGATTAATTGATCCGCTACCGCGCGATGTAGAGGGCTCGATTCGAAAGCTCACCGCTATCGCGTGCTGCAGCGAAATTTGACTTAGAAGATTTCTGAATTTATCCGCTATTGCACGCTGCATCGGAATAAAAGGGGATCAAAATTATATAAATGAAATAAAATTTAATGCAGCCGCTACAGCGCGCCACAGTAGTATCAAACCAAAAGCTAGGCGCTCCAGCGCTCGCCGTATTTTTAGCCATGATCAAGCATTAAAGTAAGCATAGGGAAGGCCACAAAGTCAAAATATTTTGCCTTCCCAAGCTATTTGAAACCCCAATTCCATTAATGCCTTATATTTTTTTCAAGAGATTATTTGAATATTTTTTAGTGCATGCCATTAAATCAAGGGGGTTGGAAAGGTGACAGTTTTGATTGCACATAAGGCTAAGGGTTATTCTATTTAAGTTGGCATGCAAGACTAAGAGAGGGTTCCCCTCTTTAACATTCATAATTCCAAAAATTAGAAGCTGCTGGAGGAGAGAAAGGAGAACCCTGCCCAAAGAAAGAGAAGAGGACCATCAAGGAGAGACAGGAAATAAAACTCAAGGAGCTGAAAGGAAAGGAAATTGGAGAACAAGAAAAAATCCGTAGAACGCGAAGGGCTGTTCCTAGTATTTTCTCTTAAATTCCTCTTATTTATCTATTGTAGAATCATGCAACGGTTCATGTCCTTGTACTTTATTTTCTGTATCTCATTTGTAATGGAAGGCTAAACCTCCTTTGGGGAAGGTTGGGCCAAATTATGTACTAAGTTATGGGATGAAATGGTGCTTGTATTGATTATTCACAATGAATAAAATCTTTTATCTTTTTGGCTTACATATGAGTCTTGTAAATGCATGTTGTGTGGATGAACATTTTAATCTTAAGTTAAATGATTGAAGAACGAGTAAAATATTGAGTCAATAAATCACATTAAGGTTTAGGGAAATGCACATAAAGGTCTTCGTCGCAAACTTATGTTCGTCAAGCGAATTCTCGGTATAAGCACTCTAAAATTGATGTGATGAGTTAACTTGATAACTTAACCCTCTTCGAGCTCCATAGCTCACCAATTACCGTAAAGCTAGGAATAGGTGCATTAGTGCTTAGAGCCCAGCTTTTGAGCCTAATAGAACTATTCTTGAGCTCAGTCAAGAGGTCGATGCATATGAGCCAAGAGCCACCGATTATGCACTAGATATGAAATAGTTTGAATTAGATGACTAATCTAAGGAGTGCTATTTTCACTTGATTATAATTTTGCATGTAAACAAGCTTATTAATCAGAGCTTGCTTGATTGTTTAGAGTACCGAAGAGAGATACTGCAAAGAGCAGCCCTTCTTCACACATTCCGTAGTGCGGGAAGGGGACAAGAGGAGGGCGACAAATGATTAGGGTTTTTTAGGTTCCTTTGAAGTCGAACCGGTTCCACACGAATGAAAGGTCATGATGCGGCGCAAAATTAATCTGACGTGGCAACAGATTAACCGTTTTGGGAATGTTTGGATTCTATAGCATTGAACTTTATTTAAGTTCAATGCATCAATTAGAATGTTATAACTTTGTGGTTAAGTTTTTGGATTTAATATCATATATTAAAACTCATAAAATTCTAATTGATGCATTGAGCTTTATTTTAATAAATATTTTACAGATTAAAACCTTTTAAAATATATGCATCATTTAAAATAATTTGATATACTATTTCTCAAAAAAACATTTAAGAGTATATGTGAACGATGTTATGCCTCAGTGGTTGAAGTTCTAAGAAAAAAATATTTTGTATATAGAGATTATTTTGTATGCCCAATAATATATTATATTTTAACCATTTGTGTGAGATGAAGAAAAATTATCCCAAAATTAATTAATGCAGTACGTAAAATACTGAGACCGACCTAACACTAAAGAGCAAGAACGCATATAGACATTAGCTTAAAAGAATTTGGTTGAAGGAATCAATCTCTGATTTTTAAAGTGATTTGCAGTTTAATACTATCATCCCAATTGTCACTAAAAAAATTGCAGCCATATATGGATATTACATGAGAATTGTACGCATATTTGTTGCGAATGAGTACCCAGAACTTGCTGCGTAATGTCAAACATTGTTGAATTACGAAGACAAACACACACAAACAATCATAGAATATAGCATCAAATCCATTCTCGAGTTGTGCTAGTTCCAACAATATCTACCAAGGATAAATCCTTTCTTTTCATACACTTGAATTAATATATATATACAAAGCATAGCCACTATCAGTTCATTTGAATGCTTATTGATAGAGAATCAATCAACAGAACATTTTAATGTTTGTGGACAAAGAATTTATTCAAGATCACAACGAATTTTAATTATTTTAGGAGAAAAGCAACTTTGCAACATAGTCGCGTGATATCTTGCAAGCTGAATTTCACAAGGCATTATCTATTCTGTAGACTTTTGCTACGAACTCAAACCACCACCTTTAAAAAAGAATGATCGATACCATCAATCATGTTGACCACAATCACTCTCTAAATGACGCGGCCAAATGCATGCTCTTTGCAACCAGTCCCACACAAGAGCATCATGAGTTTCGATCATTTGTGAGCAACTATGCAACTACTAGAAGAGTAATGGCATCTTCTTAGACTCTTCCACTGCTAATCTATTAGGAAAGCATGCTTTTTTGAGGCTCTGTGTCCACATTCATTCTGGTCACTCGTAATGTTAAAGACAACACACAGCTTAATTGGCCTTTGTTATTATATCCAGCTTTCTATCATTAAAAAGCTACACAAATATATTTAAGTAAGAGTAATGCTATTTAAATTTATTGATATGTTATTCAAAAAATGCATCTTATATTATTTTAATGTAAATAAATAATTAGACGTGACACCTAAAAAAACTCATTCAATGAAATTTGGATATCATTTCATTAGTGTTTATTTATTTATATTAAAATAATATAAATATTATTTTTAAAATTTGTATTGAAATGATGTCCAAATCTCATAAATTCATAAAAATTGCTGTACAATATTAAAATAAATTTATCAAAAAGAAGATTCAATGCACGAACATGAGGAAAGAGAGATTAGACCAACAAGAATACGACACTAATGTTTTAATTGAAAAAAGAACCGATAATGACAAATAAGTATGATCTGGAGAGACCTCTTAGTTCCAATTTAATCATATAATTAGATAAAAACAGTACAACAAATATACATATTACATACCATAATAAATCAATTAGATTAGAATATACCTCACATAGCTTGTTAGAAAGATAAAAAAGTAGTACTCCACGTTCTAACAACAAAAGTTCAACATTGTTGTTTGAAAAAGGAAATTTATCTGCCCCCCTTGGAGTATTTATAGACTCTTAGCTTATGTTTGGGGACACAGTTCATCTGGGTACACTAATAAAAGTACGAATCGATGAGTAATTTAATGCAAATTTTACAAAAGCCAAGCAAGTTTGCATTTGGGCACATTTTAATTGCGCCTAGGTGAGATGCATCAGAACTCACATTTGCACGTCAGGACTAGTCGCACATTTGGATTCATTCAACACATATGAACTTATCATACGTTCGGACTTGCATTAATTGAATATGGACTCGTACGGATCTCGTGGAGCCCCACCTCGATCGTGGTCATGTTAACATGTATATTAACATGATTACGATTGAGTGGTCACCGTAACAGACCCTAAAGTATTGCCAGATTAGGTCTTTCACTAATCTGTCAATAATTACAGAATTTGTCATATGCGTATAAATAAATCACTAAATGAGAGTATGTATATAAATAGAGTATGGAAGCAAGCAAATAACATCCATATCCATATCCAAAATGAAAGTAACATAGTCAGCTCATAATGGAAATGCAGAAAAAGAAATGTATAAGAGTTAAATTATTATATTTCAGAAATAAAAGTTCAATTAAGAAAAAAAATAACACTTGCTCATCTTCTTAAAATGCAAAATGAAAAGACTAAGCAGCAACAACATGTTCATCCTCCTGGCTAAGCTCCTCACTTGGTGCAATTTCCTCAAAATGCTCCAAGTTTGATGTGTCAATTTCACATGCCAGGGCCCCAACCAAGAAAAGAAAAATATCTTGTATTAGATAGTTGTCTAAGTACATTTTATGCTACTTAATTATTTTTACAAATTTTAGGATATCACATTTAACTTAAAACATAAACATAGATATGGGTGCAACAAGGAAACATGTAAAGCAAAAAAGATATAAATGAAACATGTATAACTTAACAAAATAAGATACGTAAGGGAACATACCTCAAGTCCAATAATTGCAGCAAGGTTATGAAATAATACATATACTACTAAAATATTTATGCTATAACTATAATAAACATCATAACAAAAATATGATCAATGGTAAACATGTTGAGTAAACAATAAACATAAATAAATAATGATACATATAAATAAAGTCAAACAAAAATCAAGACTAATATCCTAATATGTGTATAAGAACTAAGTAAGAAATTGAAACCTATGTAAGAACATGCATCAATTGAAAGTAAAAGAAGTAAACTTGTCATATCATAATCTGGCTAATAAAGCAATTGTAACTATAATTGAACTGAAACATATAATGTAAAATCATCTAGCTACTCAGAGTTAGAGCTGAACTGGACTGAATTGAACTTAAGAGGCAGAAGTAGATATGCAAGTTTATTTTAGTTAATTTACTTTACTTCAGTGGGCATGTACAGAAGTAGCTGACGAGTCAAGCACGTCTGCAAGAATGAGGTGTGTTCCTAAACTAGACAGAATTCCCCCCAATAAGTATGTGTCAAGTATAATTATTTCTCCTTATAGCCTGCTCATTTGTCATAATGTGTACACATAATCACCCATCCTGATATAAATCATATGCAAATGTTCTCCTAGTTTTATTAAGTTTTCATCTTCATGCACCAAATTCATCTTGTATGATATGTTCAAGGCAACATAGCTTAAAATAAGGAAGCAAGACTACACAATCAAGGAATAAGCAAGACCTATACTACCAACTCATGTGATATCCATTATTATCTAAATTATTTATTCTTAATATTTAGAGAAAACACAAGCTCAAGGTCTCCAATATTCTACTATCCAGTAAATTCTCAAATTCATGGTCCTATAATTAAAAGTGTTAGAACTAATAATATTTCTAACTAAAATCAAATAAAGTCATCTACTAAAGTTAAAGTTCTCAAATTAATCATTATAATTTGTGTTTTCATTAACAAAGCACAACATATGAAAGATAATAAGTTGGAATCATGGGTTTAAGGTTCTTTAACCTAAAAGATCTGGGGATCTAGAGTCAACTTAGATAAGTCATTAAAATATTGAGTCTAATTATACTCAATAAGGTTAACTGGAACCAAGACTTCTTAATTTTGGGGATTTAGAGCTCCTAATATGAATTCATACACTAATGTAATAAATTACTAAGATTGGATTAGATTAAGCTAAGTTTGACTAAGAATAAAATTTTAAACACTTTAATTGAGCTAGATAAATCTCAATGAATCTAAACAAAAATTCAATATCTAGTAACATAAAATAGAAGATTAATGATCTATCAACAATAATCCTCAAGGTGTAAGGTGTTGTGGACTACTATGAGCAACCACAATGGAAGCAATTTGAGCTCAAGAATCGGGATTATGTTGATGATTACCAAGCAAAGGATAAATCAACCAAGCATAATAAGATAGAAATCATAGCATATGCACATGCACAACCATAAGTATCTATACACAAGGATATTTATGTGGAAACCCAAAGATGGGAAAAACCATAGAGCCACAACACACATAAATTTCTACTATGAATCAAGAAGATACAAAGTTACAAAGAGATTTAGCTTCATAAGAACGAGAAAGATTTGTCACTTACACAGCCTCCCAATCAATTTCTTCTTCAGTAGAGAACACTAGCTCTTACTCTAAGTTGAAGGATTAAAGAAGCAACCACCACCTAATTTGGGTTCTCTCCAACATGCAAGGATTCTCCAACAATAGCACAAACCCTTAGCTTACATTAAAAATATCTCGATAATGTTCCCTTATATATTCAACCAACATTCAGACTCCAAAGGTCTAAAATACCCCCCCCCCCCAAATCACTTAGGGAAGTGCCTAAATTGAAGTTGAAACCCGCCTGGTGCTACGCGCACCGTAGCGCCCTAGTCTCGGGCAGGCAGCTGCCAGAGCACACTACAATGCCTAGGTTTTTGGCAGACAGGTGCTAGGGCGCCATGGTCTCGAGCAGATTGGCACCAGGTTGCGCTATAGCGCCCTGGTCTCTGGCAAACTGGCCCCAGAATGTGCTACATATCTCATGTCTCAGGCAGGTTGGTGTCATGGCATGCTACAACATGTTATTGTGTGTTATAGTGTCCCCAATCTCTAGCTAACTGACATTGAGATATGCTATAGCACCCCAGTTTCTGGATGCTTGTCGCCACAGCTTGCTATGGTGCACTGCAGGTTCTAAACCTCTCCAACTTGTCCTGTATCACCTCAAAATCTGCTGGAAGTCCATCGAGCTTCATCAACACCTCCACAATGATCTGAATAGTCTCCACACCCCAAAAATTCCACTTTTAGATCTATTTAGAATCACTTCTTTTTCAACCTTGAACCTTCTTTATCTTCTTTAATCTTTATCAAGAACATGGTGTAACTCACCCTCGCTCTCATATCATATGTCGAGGCCAACTGATGTAGCACATAGCTTCAGTTTCACCACTATTACTGCTTTTGTAATCATGTCTGCAAGATTCTTCAAAGTGTTAATTTTCTCCAATCCAAGCTATCTTTCTTCCAATAGTAGTTCTCCTCCGGCTATCAACATCTCCTGCAAGGTCTGAATTTATAAAGCCCTGTAGAATAATGTCAGACCTACCAAAGCATAGTGCTTTGTCTGCTGTACTTTTTAGATAACATAAAATTCGCTTGACAGCATCCCAATGGTGCTTCCATGGGTTTCCCATGAATCTGCTGACGACTCCCACTATATGTGTAATATTCGATATTGTCAGATTATCACATACGTCAAGCTCCCAACTGCTGAAGCACAAGAAACCTTTTACATGTGTTCCTTCTCCTCTTCAGTCTTAGGTGTTTAATCCTTTGATAAGCTAAAGTGACATGCAAGGGGAGTGCCCACTAAATTTGCCTCGCTCATATTGAATATTTTTAGTAACTTTTCAACATAGTCCTTCTGAGACAGTTTCAAAATTTTTGCACTTCTCTTCCTATTGATTCTTATCTCAAGAATCTACTTGATTAGCCCCAAATCTTTCATGTCAAACTCCATTGACATTTTCTCCTTCAGTATCTTTATCTCCTCCTTATCTGATCATGTGATTAATATAACATTCACATACAGTAAAAGACAGATATAGGAGGACTTACATTTTTAATATAACAACAGTAATTTGCTTGACATCTTTTGTGCCTATTTTTTAATATGAACCTATCGAATCTCTTGTACCATTTCATAGGTGCTTGTTCCAACCCATAATTGCTCTTCTTGAGCTTGCACAAAAGCTCAACTTTTCCTTTCTTTGAGCCTTGTACCCCTCCAATTGTTGCATGTATAACTTCTCTTCCAATTCTCTGTAAAGAAATACAATCTTTACATCTATTTTCTTTAGGTGTAAATCTTCAACTTTAATAATGTTCAGCACTACTCTGATAATAGTCATTTTCACAACTGGGGTAAATATCTTATTGTAGTCAACTCTATGCCACTATTGAAATCTTTTTACTTCAAGCCTTGACTTGTAGCATTTGTAACCATTTAGTTCTTTTTTCAATCGGCAAACTCACTTATTCTGAAGAGCCTTATTCCCTGTTGGTAAGGATACTAACTCCCATGTCCCATTTAATATGAGTGATGCTATTTCATCATTCATGGCAGCCTCCCCCTTAATTGAATCATCCACCTGAAGCACCTTTTCAAAGCTTTCCAGTTCACCACAATTCATTAGCAGCAGATAAAATAAGGAATGAGAGTATCTCTATGATGGTCTAGTGACTCTTGTGGATCTCAACAATATGAGTGTTTATTGTTCAATTTTTTCAACACCCTCATGAGCATCTTCTTGTACACGCTCCTCTGGCTCAACACTGTCATCAACTTCTATGTACCGAGGCTCACTATCTGAAGCAATCTTGGAAACAGTCATGACTCCAAAATAATTATTGTACATCTCACTTTCATTAAAAGTGACCTCTTTTCTTTTGATAACCTTCTAATTTTGATTGTGCCAAAATCTATAGCCGAACTCGCCCGTGCCATATCCAATAAATGTGCCCTTGATTACCTTTGCATCAAGCTTGCTCTTGTATCTTACAATAATATGCACATAGGAAAAATAGCCCAATACATCGAGGTGGTTCTGTTTCACCTTCTTTTTACTCCAGGCCTCCTTATGAATCCCTTCATTTATGTGTACGAAAGGTCCCCTATTTATCAAATAAACTGCTGTGTTAAAAGCCTCGACCCAAAATTGCTTTGGAAGACTTGCATACAGTCTCATGCTTCTGGCGCATTCTGTGATAATCCTATTCATCCATTATGTAATACCATTTTACTGTGGTGTTCCTGAAACTATAAATTCTCTCTTAATTCCTATCAAGGAACATAAATTCTTAAAAGTCATTGTTACAGTACTTGCCTCCATTATTGTATCTTAAGCACTTAAGCTTTATCCAGTCTCATTCTCAACTAAAGCCAACCATTTCCCAAACACATCAAATACAATATATTTGTTCTTTAGAAATAAACACATACATTCCTTGTATGGACATCAATGAAAGTGACAAAATATGTGGCTCCGCCTATGGAAGAAGTAGAAGCAAGCCCTCATATATCCGTATGCACTAACTCATGTTTTCTGCCATTAAGCTCTCTTCCACCCTTAGAAAATATGACTGTCTTTTGTTTTCCCAATACATAGTCTTCATAGAAATCCAAGTCCACTAATTTTAGTTCTGAAAGTTTTCTTCTTGACTATAATTATTTCAACCCCTCTCGCTCATATGGCCTAGCCTCCGGTGCCATAGACCCGCATTTATTTATTTTTTAGCTGCAATGGAATCAGACACTTTATTAATTAGGTAAAGTGTACCTTCCATTCTGCCTCATATAATAATGGGTACACACTCAGTGACCTTCCATGAGTCCCCTATAAAGGTTATACTGTAGCGCCATATGGCTAGCTAGCTAATTGAAATTAGATTACTCCTTAGACATGACATTTGTATAACATCTTTAAGCTTCCAAACTATATTGCTCAGTAGCTGGACATGCACATCACCTTTGCCTATGATATTGCATTCCTTGTCATCTCCAAGATATACCTTTCTCAAATTACCCTTGGTGTAGTTATTGAAGGCACCCCTCGTAGTAGTAGCATGAAAGGATCAATGATGACAAGTGATAGGATCAGTGTATATTGATCCTCTTTAGCTGAAACATTTAGTGTGGGGCATATGTACTTGCTCTTACCACTATCTTCTTCACGGTAGAATAGTCCTTCTTGAAGTGACTTGCCTTTTCACAGTTCTAGCAATTAGGATTTAATTTTCTAGATCTTGATTTTCCTTTTATTGACATAGATCTATTTCTATTATGTCTAGAGTCTACATGTGGCGCCCTGCTCCTTAAGCCCACAATCATTAAACTAAGGAGTGGAGTGTCACTTTGGCAAATCCCTCACTTATCATTGGATTAAGTAAGATCCACAATCCACTAATAAGGGGAGGACGTGCACAGAATAACTAAGAAGATTAGTCACTAAATAAGACATACATACAGAGTGCGAAAGCAAAATGAAATAAACATTACATCCATCCACCATATATCAAATAATGAATAGTACTACAGCTCAGCAAATAATAAAATGCATAAAAGTAATCACAGTCACAGTACCTATATTATTATAATATTTAAATGAATAGTTTAAAAGATAGAAAATAAATATCTCATCCTCACAATAGGCTAAAGGGAGACTATGCAGCATATGTCTCTCCTTGCTGATGCTCCTCCTCAAGAAATGGCTCCTCTTCTTCAACACCTAGCTCCTCAAACCTATCTGAATTTGATATTATCAGTTTCATAATGCCAAGGCCCTAGCCAATAAAAGAAAAATCTTTTTAGATAATTATCTAAGTATATTTTAAGCTGAATATTTTTAAATGAATTATTAATGCCATTATTTAAACTTGAATGTAATAGAAAGTGAGCTAAAACCATAGGTGCAGTAAGCATGCAAGGAACAAGATAGTTATAAATATAGCATTTATAACTAAACAAAAAGTGAGGCAAAAGAACACCTCAATAAAGTAAGTAAGAAATGGGCATATACATATATATAGTACAATAAGTAAAAGTACTGAAAGTAAAGTCTAATCTTAAACATGCTGATGCTCATATGACATATGCTAATTAAGGACAAAAATCTAAAAATGGTACATATAGTAAGCAGTAAAGTCTAGTATTCTATAAATACATACAAGTGAGCAGGTAAGTAAGGAAATATAGCTAACTGAAATATGCATCAATAATATAGTATACGGTAAGCTAAAACTAAAACAGGTATGTAGAGACTGACATATCAAAAAATTGGCCAATTTAGCCCAGTGAAATTCCCAAAGCCTTTCTGGGCTAGGGCAAATAGAAATTCACATAGCCTTTGTGGGCTAGGGCAGACAGAACCAGCAGCAGAATTGAGGAGGCAGTGAATACAAATGCAAATTTTTTTTATTATTTTACTTTTCTTTTTGTGAACATGTCCAGAAACAACTGAGGAGTCAAGCATGTCTGCAAGACTATACGGGTTCCAAGCTTAACACACACTCCTCAATGAGTAATGTTAAGCATCCTTATTACTCCTTACCCCTATCTATTAAGGTAAATGTGCACTCGAATCTACTAGAATATATTGAACCCAAAGGCAACTGTTATCCTAATTATTCTAAGTTTTCATTTCATGCACAAAATTTTCCTATATGATATGTCCACGGAATTAAGCATAAAATACAAGGAATGCATAGCAAAAATAAATCAAGTAAGCAAGGGACTCTCTTATACATGATGACACTGTTATCTAATTAAACCATTCTAACTATTCTAAGTTACACAAGTTTAGGATTTCCAATTCCTACTATCGAGAGTAACTTAAAAGCATGGCCTTATAAGTTAAAAGGATTATAATTGATCAGGTTCTAATCTAATTCAATCAAGTACAACTATAAATTTAATCAATAAATCACACATCCTAATTTGATGAATTTAGATGTTCAATTTAAGATCTGATCAAGATCTACTAAACTATAGATTATGGATTAAACACTATGAGATTGAGCTTAATCACATAATCCAAAAGGATAAGACATAAGATCTAAGTTTCAGTCTTAAAGTGATCTATTGATTAAGGTAAATTCTAGTAAGCAAATCAAACTTAATAGGATGATCTGCCTATCCTGAATCTAAGGTTGAAAGACAAAATAATCAAAATAAGTTGTAAAAATCTAGAAACTAATAAAACTAATGATTCATTCATTGTATAACCCACTTATCCAATGAATAAAATCTAACATATGAGCTAGTCCTAGTCTTGGGGATAGTCCTAATGTGAGGTTTAATGTCCTAAGATAAGACTTAGAGATAATTAAGGAAATTTAAGTATCTTGACATAATAACTAATTTTAACACTTAGAATGATTTGACTGTAGTTTTAGTATTAGTTTCAATGACTTAGAAGGTAATTTAGGGTTTACAGATGCTTAACCTAAATTTTGGATAAAATGACCATTTTGCCCCTACTTTAGGGTCCAAAAAGCTACTTTTTGAATTATGAATCCAAATTAAAAATTTTTACTGCCAAATGATTTCTTACAGTCTAACTTGAAGATAGAAAGTAAGTACAATCAATTTAGATAAGAAATGGGACCTATAGGTCCAAATTATGGATTTTGACCTAAGAGCATTTTAGTAATTTACACTTAATAGAATCTAAATTTTAGGCAGTTTACTATTGGTTACTGTTCAAGGATTCCATAGAGTCCAAGAACACTACAATCTGAGATCAAATGACTAAATTATGGCTATTTCAATTTCTAATAACAATTCGGTAATTTTGTCGGTCAACAAGAGACAAAAACCGAACTTTTCCATTTGAGGTCCAATTTCAGCAAACTCAGTTTTTATAGCTTCCCTATAATATACTGAGTGTATTGACAGGGAGTAAACCCAATTTGGACTTTAAATAGTCAAGTTATGACCTAACTAGGGTTAGGAGTATTTTAGTCATTTTTAATTTTTTAGCTATCAGATCCTAAATATTATTTCAATTTATTGATGATACTAAAATTCTAAACTATTAGCACTTTGAATTTCTGAATTTGGAGTTGAATTGACCAAGTTATGGTCAATTGAAGTTTAGGGGTACTTTGGTTATTTACAGGGTAGGGTCCTAAATGTTACTTTTCAAACTAAACTCCAAACGGGGAGACTAATACTTCTATAGTGTTGGAGCTATTCTCTTAAGTATTTTAAGACCCATATTGCCTATGTTTGGATAACTATGTTAAAAGTTATGATTGCTTATTTAGGTCCTAAAATGTCATAACATTATACGTACCCCAAATTAATTTTTGAATTATGCTATTTGATCCTTTTTATTTTTCTAAGTAAAATGAGACCTATATTTGATATGTTTGGATTATTGTACAAAAAGTTATTATACTTTAAATTTTATTTAAATTAAATTAAATTAATTTAATATTCAAAAATGCAATTTGTATTAATTACTATTCAAAACATATAAAAAGTCTCACTCATTTTAATTTAATTAATTAATTAATTAGATTAAACTAATTAATTAATTAAATTATTAAATAATTTTAATTAATTAAATTAAACTAATTAAATAATTCTAATTGATTATATTTCACTAATATTAAATAATTCTAATTAATTAAATTAAATTAATAAAATAATTCTAATTGATTAAATTTCACTAATTAATGTTTATTGAAATGAATTTATAAGTTTAAATTAATTTAATTAAATCAATTAAATTCACTATTTTTAATTATTTAAATTAGATTTACTACTCTTTAATAATTTTAATAATATTAATTAATCTAAATTAGTTATTATTAATTTATTAAATCACTTACCTAATTAATTATCATTAATAAATTTATTTAATTAATATAACTATTGTTAATAATTAATTATATTAATCTTACTATTTAATTATCATTAACTGAGAGATTAATTAACCTAATTACTATTAAATAATCTAATTAATCAAATTTTAACATAGTACAGAAATTATACATATATATTCCTATATATCTGTATAGTTACAACTATAAAATTCATTATTTAATAGATTATATAATTATATGTATAATATATATATATATATATATACTTATTTATTATTATTTTATCTATCTTCAAAAAACTGATGGCGCGGTACCCACAAGTGCCACGCATCACCCGTTGACTTGGTACGACAGAGAAAGCGGAGCCCGCCACGGACGCACGGCAGCCCGGGATACGAGCGCGACAGCGGTGCTGGCCCCACGAAACACGCGACAGTGTGTGAGAGGAGCGCGACGCTGCAGGTGGGACCCACGAATGGCGAAGCTGATGTGTGGGGCCCACGACGATGCACGTAGACAGACGCGACCCGCTGCTCGTGGGTCGGGTCCGGGTCGACCCGACCCGACCCGAAAGCCCTTCGTCCTCACGACTCGCATGCCGACACGTGGCGATACGGGGCAGACCCGTGCCGAGCGGGTCAGGCATGGCGTGACCCGGCCCAGCCCGCGGCTCTTCGTCTTCCTGAAGGGAAACTGAAAACAAGGCTCTTAGGGCACGGGGGTTCGCGGCCGTCCCGATGGTGCCGGAGCCTAGACCGCATGGCGTTGGGTACAGCTCGCCGAGCTCTACCTACTGAGAGGCGGACCGTCGGATGAGGTGGTTGGGGTTCGCCTCCTAGCCTAACCCTAAGTCGAACCCTACGGAACTCGACTTGCTTTCGATAGCAATTATTGAACAGTATTACAGCATCAATACGAAGCTAATTGAAGAAAAGGAGAGGGGTAGAGTATATGGACTGGACGATGTAAGGATCTAGGATTTGAACGAGCCGTCCTCTTGCAGCTCGACGAACACACGTGACGTGACCTGGCTCTAGAATCCCGAGGCTTATGGAGCTCGGGACGGAACCCACGAGGCTGCCGAGGGGGCTGGTTTGGTAGCCGCGGCGGCACCCGTGCTCTGCTCGCCATGTGGCAGGGTTCGCGCAGACCGCAGGGATGAAGGCGGGGAGCCGTTCGATCATCCACAGCTACCGTCTGATCAGACGGTAGCCATGATGGAAAGCGCGGATCAAACGGCGTGGGCTGACGGCGCCGTTAATTCTATAAAAAAAAATTAATATTTTAAATCAATTTAATTAGATTTTATTAATTAAATTTATTCACTTAATTATATTCCAAAAATTCTCGAACACTCACCCTTAGTTATTTGAGGGGTGAGGAACGCAACGGCGAGGTCGGATTTTCGATTTGATGAGTATTTTAATTTCCCAATTTTTGAGGTTTTTAAATATTATTAAAATATTTGTCGAAATTTCGAGGACTTCCGATTGACACGAAAACATCACCCCTAGCTAATTTGGGGGCAATGAGCGTAATGACAAAGTCAATTTTTTGATCTGAGGTGAGTTTAGATAGGTCAAATTCTAGGGTTTTTGGATTTTTTCAAAAATTAAGATTTGATCCATTTGACTCCTAATTTGGACTAGGTCTTAGTGGATGACCCCTAGTGACTTGATTAACATTTAAGATCAAAATTAAGACTGAAATTAGTCCTAATTGACAAAGATAACAACTTGGGTTGTTACACTACACCTCTTCCTTATATTTCAGCATTTAATATTAAATCATATGCCTCCCCATGGAATCTTTTCTGCACATCTTCATTCATCACTAGCCTGGCAGTGTTATCAAATTTCATCAATGTATTTTATGATGAGTTACTTATGGCTACAACCAGCCAATCCTAACTATCTGGCAATGAAGAGAGGAATAATAGAGCCTGAACCTCATCATCAAACTTGATGCCCATCGAACTAAATTGACTTGTCACAGTATTGAACACATTTAGATGTTCAGCCACTGAGTAGTTGTCCATCATCTTCATATTAAAAAATCCTTTCATTAGAAAGACTTTGTTAGAAGTTGAAGGCTTCATATACATTCTTGTCAGATTATTCATGAGATTAATAGTAGTTTTTTCATTAATAATATTAAATACAATAGAAGAAGATAATGAAAGATGAATTAAACCCAACACAGTTCTCTCAAGAACCTCCAATCTTCATTTAACATAGCAATCAATTTTATGTAAGCTCCACTTAATGGTAGATACAACTTCTTATAGTAGAGCATATCCTCCATTTGCAAATTCCAAAAAGCAAAATTAGTGCCATTGAACTTCTCTATTTTGTGTCTCATTTTGTCAGCCATTGCTCCCACTCAAAAAGTAAATCTTAAAATAATGAGATAAACTTCGCTATGAAACCACTTGTTGTTGACTACTATAAGCATCATGACAGAAGCAATTTGAGCTTGAAAATTGGGATTATGTTGACGGTTACCAAGAAAAAATGAAATCAACCAGGCATAATAAGATATAAATCATAGCACATACACATGCATGATCATAAGCATCAAAATGCAAGGATTTATATATAGAAAATCCAATGATGGGCAAAATTACGGAGCCACGCCACAAAAAAATTTCCACTATGAATTAAGAAGATATATAATTACAAAGAGCTACATTTTCATAAGAATAAGAAAGATTTACCGCTTACACAACCTTTCGATCAATTTCTTCTTCAATAAGGAACACCAGAAGCTCTTAATCTAGGTTGAAGGAAAAGAGAAGCAGCCACCACTTGATTAGAGTTCTGACGAACATGCAAAGCTTCTCCAATAGTATCCAAAACCCTCATCTTGCATTGTAAATAACTCCATAATGTTCCCTTATTTATTTAACCAACATTTGAACCCCAAAGGGTCCAAAATATCTGCTCAAATCACTTAGGGAAGTCCCTAAATATGAGCAGAAACCTGCACGGTGCTAAGGTGAACTGTAGTGCCTTGGTCTTGGGCAGGCAAATGCTAGGGGCGCTATAGCGCCCAAGTCTCGAGCAGATAGGCACCAGGAAGCACTATAGTGCTCTAGTTTTGGGCAAACAAGTGCTAGAGCATGCTGCTGCACCCAGGTCTCAGGCAAGCAGGTGCTATGGCACACTACAGTGAATCAAATCGTGCTATGGTGCCCCGAATATCTGGTAGACTGGCATCGGGCACATTACAACGCCCCAGTTTCTGGATGCTGGGTGCCTTGGCGCACTGCAGGTTCTGGATCTCTCCAACTTGTCCTGTATCACCTCAAAACCTCTCGGAAGTCCACCAGAACTTCATCAGCACCTCCACGATGATCTGAATAGTCTTCACATTCCAACATAAGGATCTCAAACTTAGCAACTTTAAGGTTCCACCTTAATATTTTAAGGGTTAGCTATGGTTTGAATTGTTAAGACTATTAATTTCTTTAAATTGACCTAATCAGGGCTCTAAGCATCTCACTTACTAATTTGAAGCTCATGGAATAATTTATAGGTTTCGATTAACTAGTTTAAAGACCTTAGACTTAAAATCATCAAAATATCATTTCCTTAAGATCTGAAAGTTGACATTAAGGTTTAAAGTTCCAAATTCAGTTTGCTTATTGTCAATTGATTCTTTACTGTTTAAGGAAAAGATTGACACTTTAAACACTAAATTTGCTTAAGATATGAGCTTAATGAGCACTAATTAGGATTTAAGATTATTAGAGAGGTATTAGTAATTTAAATATTATAAAATTTAATTTTAAGTTATAATTAGGTTCTATATTGTCTAAGGAGTTCTTTAACACTTTAAATATTTAAATTAGACCACTAATAGTTTAAATATTTACTAATCAAGCTTTTGAGTAATTAGTGAGAGATTAACAGAATTAAGCATAAAATATATTTTTAATTGTATGATCTAGTCCTCCTATGTCTAATGAAAATATAGAGACCTTAATTATGAATTTTGGCTTAGAATTAAGCCAAAAAATTTACTAATCAATTTATAAGGTAATTAGGGCCAAATTAAGAATTATAATTACATAAAGCTAAATATTATTATAGATTAAGATTCTACACATTTTTCTAGTAAAAAACTTTATAAATTTTTTTTTTAATTTGAATTGAACATTTTATTTCTTTAAGTGATATAATCATAAGTTTATAATTTATTAAATTAGTCAACAATAGAAATATAAATACAAAAATTCAGGTTATTTAAATAACTCGTTCAAAAATTTTGGTCTGACCTGACCCAGAACTCTTACTCTTCTCCTTCGCTTCATCCCCGATAATAGAGAATTAGGGTTATGGTTTAATTTAAATTTCTAGTTAAAGAGACCACGCCATGGTTCAAACTTGATTCCTTCACAGTCACTATGCCAAGCCGTGTCAATCGCATTAAGAAGACCATTGTGGGGAAGTCGAAATCGCTAGGAACCTATTTCTCCTAAAATGTTTTCTAAGGTATACTATGGGGAGCAAATCTTCCCCATAGAGGGATACCATGACCCATACTTCATCTCCAAATGGTCAGCATTCCAAGATATAGAGAAGCCCTACTCTAACATAGTTGGAGGATGGCTAACTCATCTAGAGTAACTAAGTGCTTGGTAATATAGGGTACTTGGCAACCTAATCAAATCAAAGGCCACCCAGGCTACCCAAGCACCATAAACTACATCGATTGATAGAGAACGATTACGAATTGCCTCACGGGAAATTAAGCACCAGAATGAGGTGCCAATTGCTAGTGAGGAACTTTAAGCCTCACTAGCCAACAACCCCATCCGAGCAGTGCTCTTCATTGTTCGGACTATTGTGGGGCATGGTCTGCTCCTAGAACTAGTCGCCAGACAAATCCTAGGTCTATTGCCAATCATTATGACAATCAACTAGAAGAGACTTGAGATGATTTGAGCTAGAACAACTTAATGGGACAGTGGGGTACTTGATCAGTGAATTGACGAGGGAAATTCAGGCTGTCGAGTGGAATTCAAAAGTTGCATGGTCCTTCGAGCTTCCACAAGTTGCTAACAACCAGCAAATAGTTTTCCTTGATGCGTCATCTCTTAGCCCGGTCGCGAGATTGCCACGGTGATTGGGGAGGATTGTCGGGTCGCTATTCCACCTCCTCAAAGCCTGACTACCCTTACAATGTTTTGGAGGATCGCTCGAATTGGGTGGAGTCACTGAGACTTAGAGCTGCCCTCCTTTGCGCAAGGACCTATTAATATTAATAAACAACAAACCCTAGGTATGCCATTTTCAATTGAGTTTGTTACAATTTTTCTTCCATTGCTTTTTTTTTGTCGACTTTAGTGATTATAGCATCTTCTTTTGAGCTTAAATGAAATCAATCATGTAACAACCTTATGTAGTTACTTTTCCTAATTTGTAGTTAATTAATACTTAAAACATATGCTACTAAGCTCTAATGACCAAACCTTAAAAATTTGGGATTCATCAGAATCTGTTTGAATTAACTGCCTAATTAGTCAATTTAATAACCTAGAAAATTAGCTAAATTAAATTAATCTCTAAATCAAATTATGATTGCATTTTTGAATTCCTCACACCAAAATTAGCTAATAATAAAATTTTGAGAATTTTTCGAGGTCATTTAGGTCTTAAATTAATTAAAAATAAATTGGGAAAATTGCACATTAGGAATCTAAAATTTGACCCTCCAACAGTCCCGGTTCCACTGTGCGAACCACTGGCAATCATTTGTGAAGCTCATCCATGCAACAACCAAACCTACCGCGATCAAGCCGTCCATCCCCATGGACAGACGATCCTTATCGCCTCTGTGTTTGACCGTTATGCTCTGATGGATCAGGACCATTCTGTTGTATCCTTTGATCCATCAGAGGATTGAATGAGCTCCTGCTACGTGTCATCATCGTCTCAAAGTCATTCACTCCTGACCATAAAAATCTATGTACCACTGACTATCAGAAGCTACAGCCCCACTATCCTTCCAAGTCAGAAAGTTGTTACCCTCTAATTCCATTAATGAAGAAGGCATCCTAATGGGCCTCACTGGACCTCAATTGGCCACTAGGAGGATGACCTTTGGGTTTAGACCTAACATCCCTGGTCTGTCAGCCCGAGACCTCCCTCAGGCTATAAATAGCCAGAGAATAGTTCAGTGAGCTCCATTGCTCACTCTGGAAAGCCCAATTACCCAAATTGCCCCATCTTCTTCCATGTGATTAATTTGATCCCGATGAAGCTCCAATTTTGGTTTCTAGCATTGCAGTGAGTGTGAATAGGCATTAGAGTCCCCAAAAATTTGTTGGTAATATAATAACTCAAGTTGTTACTTAAGTCAATTAGGACTAATCCAAGTCCTAATTATTATTCTAGTATCTTAATTAAGTCATTTAGAACTCACCTCTAAAATCCAGTCTAAATCAGGGATCAAATGGATCAAATCTTGATTTTTAGAAAATCCAGAAAACCTTAGAGATTGACATATTTAGTTTGACCTCAAATCAAAAATTTGACTTCACCATTACGTTCACCACCCCCAAATTAGCTAAGGGCGATATTTTGGATGCATTTGAAAGTCGTTGGATTTTCATCGAATGTTTTAATATTATTTAAATACCTAAAAATTCAAATAATTAAATACTCATCGAATTAAAAATCTAATCTCACCGTTGCATTCCTCACCCCTCAGTTAGTTAGAGGGGAAGTTTTGGAATTTTCCTAAACACATTTAAATACTTAAATTTAATTATCAAATTAGGTATTATAATAATTAAATTAAATTTATTTTATTTAACTGATGGGTCCCACCCGTGTGACAAGCCCAATATTGAGAATCACATAACTCAGCATTCATACATCACCACAATATCTAATACTAGATTAGAAGAAAACTAATCCAAATTATTAGATACTGTGTTTGGCCAAGGATTTAGGTGAGGGTCTTAAGTTAAGATGAAAGGGAATTTTATGAAATATATCATGTAATTTATGTATGAAGATGTAGTACATGCAAGGATATGATAGAATGTAAGTTAAAACCATTTAAAATTACCACTTACAATTCGAATTATGAAATTCTAAGTATTTAACATGTGAAACTTAAGTTTACATTTTTGCCAAATTATTCTAAGTTATTATTTTCTTAAAAATTTTGGTTGAGTTTACTTTGTAAATGGCTAAAGAAACACCTGCAAGGCAGATATACAAGACTTCCATTCCAAGGGAAGTTATATTTGAAAGAAAAATAACCTAAACCTGACATGTAATCAATCCATTACATAAGATGGTTTAGTTCCAGTTCTAGTATAGAGTGAATCCATTACATAGGATTGCTCATTTCCAATTCTAAAGTAAAGTTAATCCGTTACATGGTATTGCTTATTTTCAGTTCTAAAATAAAGACCATCCATTACATGGGATTGCTTATTTACAATTCTAAAAGTTTAAAGAGAGAAAATCCAATGTGTAATAATTATCTACCTTAAGGTATGCTTCATCACAACATTTAATACTCACATGTAGTTAAGGAAAAATTCTTACTTATATATTTAACTATTTTCCATTTCTATAAGTAATGTAGTATTCATCTAATTTCAATTAACATTCAAAGTAAATATGCAACTAATGACTTGATTAACATTCATTTTCATACATTTATTTTTCATCCATTTATTCATTATAAGCATTTAAATATAATATAAGTTCCAACATAAGTGTAGTAAAAGTAAAGTAAATAACATAAATTACAAACTAATAGTAAACCTAAAGGAAAGAAAGTAATTAAAGCTCAGTTGCAATTAATAATAAGCTATATATTTTTATTATATTATAAGCGGAAGAAGCTAGCTTTTAGCACTTGGTCCAACTCCACTAGCCTCCAAATGCACCTGATCTATCATATTTTGGCATTTAAACGTGATTGGGCAAAGCCAAGAAATAGAAAATTTGGTTAAACTAAACAATCTAAGTATATTTTAAGATTGGTTAAGCAAATTATTATTTTAATTGGATATCATTACTAGTTACAAAATAAGCACAAGCATGGGTGCAAAAAGGAAAGCATACAAATATGGAAAAATATATAAGGAAAATAAAAAGACAAAGTGAGTAAGAATACTCATTTAAGTATATATCCTAGTCTGCAAATAAAACAAGGGTAAAAGTATCCTAAATAGGTTAGAAAGAAACTAATGTGTATATAAAAGTAGATTAAGTAAAGCATGTATATGTTTAAATGAACTTATGCTAAGAAAGGAAAATAAACAGTGAAGCATTTAAATGTAATTTTACAACATTCACTATAATCTAAGTAAATTGTAAATGAGTAAAGTATAGTACTAAATCATAGAAAATGTATAGTAAGGAAATTGAAGGAAGAACTTAGACTATTAATCTAAGATTCACATAATCTATAACTATGGAAAGTAACATAGATAAAAGCTAGGATGAGTCTTAACAATTTATAAGATTAAAGAAAATCTCATATGTTAATTAATTAAAGTTATTTTAATCTGTTCTCATTCTGTGGGTATATTCAGAATGAAGAGAGGAGTTAAACACGTCTGTTTAACATCTAAAGAAAAGCGGGGTCAATTCCTAAAATACTCACATTCACCCTCTGAGAATGTGAGATCTCCTTATTACTCCTTTTTAGCCTGCCCTAGGCTGATCCATCAGTATAAACCCCTATTAATATTAATGTGAAAGTCTTATTCATGCACAATATGTTATATGAATGATTCAATGAATAAGGCTCAAAGCTAAGCAAGCATTCAAGGGAAATTCAATAATTGCAACTAAGTGATATCCAAAGTTATTTAATTTTAATGACCTACTTAATGATCAGAGCTAATTGAGCTCCCAATTAACTTTGAGATATTGATCTCAAGTTAATTATAAGTATAGTAATAGTTGGGGTTTTGAAAGTAGTAGATTCAATTCAATTAGTATGATATGACAAAATTATTTATAAGTATTATTGATACTATTAGAAACTAGTTCTTATTCACATCCTAAACTATAAGATTCAATTATAATAATTAAATCAAGATTTAAGAATCTAGTAGGAAGAAATTAAGATAAAGAAAACATCTAACTTAAGAAATTAGAGTTAAGGTAAATTCACTAAAGTTCACTAGCTAGGTTATAATTTGAAAGATCTAACCAATCAAGTACTAATCTAGCTAAGTTATAAGAAAGTGAAAGGCTTAAGGTAAGTAATTGATAGGACTTATGAACTACAAGTACTAAGTATTCTAATAATTAAAGTTTAAGGGAAATCAGTAGGATTCCTAAGTTACCCTAAGTGACTTAGGATTTCTAATACTAGCTCTTAAAGAAATTTAATGAAGACTTTAAGGGCTAGGGTGATTGAACTAAGTTCTAATCTAGTCACTAAAGGCTAGATCTAATTGATTCAATAATCTATATTTACAAGGACATTAAGGTTGACTACTCTTAATGGGTGTAACTATTATATTCTAGAAATCAACTACAATTTAAGTTTAAATCAATCCTAGGGTTTCTACCTTATGGTTGAATGATGAATTAAGCACTTAGCAATTAATTTATATAGTTAGAAAAATTAAGAACTAAGCTCATACTAAATGTAATCTAATTTAATAAGGGAGATAATAAATGTGACTTGTTAGCTATCCCAGGGTTTTATAATACCTAAAACATGTTATCTAAGAAATTAGAATCATCATAATAACACCTAATTAAGAGTCAATAACCTAAAATTACTAATTATTGTCCAATGGAAATTATTTATATAATATTAAAATCCTTATATCAAAAGGAGAAAAATGACACTAAGTATGTCAAATTTGGACAATATAGGAAAAATTAGGGTTTTTGTGACTCTTAGTTGGGGTTAACAAGTGATTATGAAAATTAGGTTTCAAATATTAAATTTGATTTTATATTATTATTTCTCACAATTTTATGAGTGAAATAGACTATTTGATCATTTAATTTGGACATTAAATGATCAAATTAAGTCACATGAAATGATGAAATTAATTTGTAATTAGTTAATTAATCTTTAATATTGACTAATTAAAATATTTGTCAAAACATAAATTTAATTACATATTATTAATCTACTCATTTTTATGATCAAAATAGTATATAATTTTACATTATTTGGATGAGTATAATTAATGTTATAATTAGATGAAATTAACTTTAACTAATCATTAAAAATTTAAATACTAATCATTTTATCAAATCAATGTGTCGATACGCGTCAACCTCGTAACCAGGAAGACGGCGCGGTTGACTCGGGGTAAACTGGCCCGGTCCAGGAAGGAGATCTGGACCACGGAATGCGTGGTCTGAATCGCTTCGTCCCCGAAAGGGGGTCCGTGAGATTCGCCCTAGGTCTGGACCTCCCGGTCGAACCCGGGGGCCTGACGAAGTGGCCCGCACCTCAAATCAAAGCCCATTCCAAGGCCGACCTATTGAACACTAAATCGACCCAGGATGTGAACTGGAACGGAGATAAAGTGATTCCATAGGTTTCACCATCGGAACCCTGGAACCAACTATGGACGGTTCGATTGACACGAGCTCGAACAGGCCTCGATGATTGCGATTGAGGTTCGATAGGATGTGTTAAGCCTCGAAATAATGTCTAGCATAATCAATTTGACAATCAAAGTAGAGATGGATACTTGGAAAGCTCATTTATTTTGCGTACGCCGAGTGAAAATTAGGGCAAGGTCGCAGCACCGATCAACCTTTCGCAGCTCCCAGCACCTCAGACAGCACAAAGGAAATATAGAAGAGCCAAAATGGAGTATAGGGGACAATCCTTAGGCTTAATTGATGAAGTGGGAAATGCTGGCAGTATGGATTGTCCTCACCTGACGTGCAAAGATTGTGCGGGAAGGGGAAGGATGGGACGCATGCAAGCCATTGGATCATGGTGCTGATCCAATGGCTGGATTAACTCAAAATAATCCACACTGCTAGATTAGGTTAAAAAGAATCCAACGTCTTGGATTGAGCTCTGCGGCTGTCCTATACGTTGGACCTGAGCACGGGATCCGCGCAGTCCGGAAATTATATTAACGTTAGTTTAATTTATATATTATACGTATTAAATTATCTACTTTAATTATTTAATTTAATTTTCACACACTTTATTAAATCAAAATTAAATAGCCAAATGCACTCTAAAAAATTCTAAAAATTCACCCTTACCTAATTGAGGTGTGGTGAACTCAAAAATGCTATCAGATTTTTGATTGGAGGTCAATTTAATTATTTTAATTTTTTAGGTATTTAAAGATTATTAAAATATTCAGGAAAAATTTGACGACTTCTAAACACTTCCAAAATACCTCCCATCACTAAATTGGGTGTGGTGAGTTGAATGGTAGACTCCGCTTTCAATTCTGAAGTCTTAATGTGGTGCCCTCGTACTGACAATAAAAAGTACGGTGCTCCAACTGTGACAAATCCCAGCTTAAGTAAGATTAGGTGAAAACCCAACTTACCTTAAGCCAAGAAAGTGTCACCAAAATACTATAAACATTCATCAATATACATACAGATATCAAAGTGGCAGAAGCAATAGGTGTAAAGTAACATCCACAAGCACAACATAGTATAGAAAAAGAGGAACAATATACTAACTCATCACAATGCAGAAATAAAATATATCCAGAATTGCTTATTACAATTTAAATTTAAAAGCAAATGCAATGGTCTCTCAATCTCACTAAAAAGAAATACAGAATCTACTAAAACTGCAATATCAAGGTCCTCCTCCTGAACGGGCTCCTCTCCTGTAGCACTGCCCACGAACAAGTCTGAATCTGACATTTATCAGTTTCACAAATGCTAGGGCCCCAGCCAACAAAACAAAAAAGTTACAGTTAGACAATTGTCTAAGTACATTTTAGGCTAGTTTACTGAACTAATTATTTTAAAGATATCACATTCAAATTCTCTAAACACGTAAGCAATAATGGGTGCGACAAGCTATGAAAGAAATGGGTAACTATAAACTATCTATTTATAGCCAACAACTAGTATGAAAAGTAACATACAATACCAAATAAACAAGGTGATGCCAAAGCTAAAAGAAATAGCGACTATAATACAAATTCTGAACCTAACATGCTTATGATCGTATTAACACATGCTGAGTACATAAAGGATACAAATGTTGAAATAAACATACAATTCTAACATCTTAAACATGCCAATATACATAAGTAAGCCATAAGAGTATACCTACAACATGCTAATTAATACAAAAGAAAAGAGAAGGGCAACTGAGACATGTGGCAAAAGCCGAGCAATCTATGAAATGTAAAGCAAGTGAGACATGTGGCAAAGCAAGCGAGCAAGTACTGTCAGCAAGGCCACTGAAGCATGTGGCAAAGAAAAAACAAGACTGAAAACTAAACTAGTATAGCAATAAGCCTAAGACTTAGTACTGCCATACCAACCAATAGGCCATACAGGGCCTCCAATATCAATCAATCCCCAGCCTAGACATCCAAATCTGCTAGGCCTGGGTCCATCTTATATAATACTAATACTGAAGAGGCAGACTAAGCTAGGTCATATTCTACTAACTAAAAACACTATAAGAACCAGATGAATAATATGCTTTACAACACTAACTTAGGATATATCATTCATATCCTAAGTTCTTTTATTATGCTCAAGGAATAAGGCTCAATATCCAAGGTATGCTAAGTAAAGCTAGTCAAAGTAAGCAAGAGACACAATCTAGACTTATGTGATATTTGTTATTATATAATTACCCAATCTAGCTACTCTGAGAAGGTACAAGTTTAGGATCTCTATTATCGAGCTATCGAGTAGAATCTCAAATTTACATCCTTAAAGTTAATAATAGAACTTAGCAAGTTCTAATTCAAAATCATGTGATGACAATAGGGTTTAAGTAAATAAATCAATGACCTACTTTGTTATTATTTTACTCTCTTACCCAAATCTTGATTATAAATCAAGATTTAAGGATTTTAGAGTTAAACCCCACTTTGGTGTTCAAATCCTAAATCCAAGGTGGTGTCCAAACTAGGATCTAGGGTTCACACTCTATCCCTAAGTTAAGGAAAAAGAATCCTATAAGATGAAGGATTCAAGAACTAAGAACTTAGTGAAAGGTTATTTAACTGATCATAAGATAAAATAATCAAATGAGAACTTGAGAATCTAAGATCTATATTCAATCTTTAAGATAATTTCATTATCTTATAGATTGAATCATACTATACCCATATGGAAGGCTTCAAAAGGTTTAGACAATAAATCATTTAAGGAATTCAATTGGAGATAGTTTGATTTAAGTAGAAGATCTAAAGTCTAAGATCTAAGATCTAAGATTTGCTTGTTTGATCACTTTAAACTTAGGCTAGGTTTTTAACTTAAACTTTACCAATTGCATTTCTTTTGAATTTAGCTCATAAGTTAACTTAGTTAAACTTATTAATGTGAGATTTAACATCTACAATTATTAGGTTCAATTACTAAGGCTTAATGACCCCTTTAAGATCACTCAAGATTTAAGTATTTTAATTAAGGCTGAATGAAGATTCTTTAATTTAATATGAATATTACTAACATATTAGCTTAAGAGTTTAGAGAATATTAATAATCTAAATAGGGGTAATTTACTGAATTTCCCAAGGTTTAATGGTACTTAAACACATCTTGGCCAAAATGACCAAAATACCCTCGTAAGGCTAAAATTGGGATTTTAGGGTTTAGTTATCTAAATTAAATCTACTGTGCTTTAATATATTTCATATTAATTAGTGAAGTGGGAAACACCATTAACCTAGTTTTTAACAACCTAATTAAGCTAATTAAAACTAATCACATTTTTAGGCCAATTATAGGGATTAGTGAATTTAGGGCAGTCTAGGATAATCCAACCTTACACTTAGGTTCTAATAGAATTAAGATGGTGTTAGGAACTAATCTACCCAAAATCAGAGACTAATTTAGGGTTTAATTCAATAATCCTTAATTAGAGTGATTAAGGAGTGATTAAGGAAATTAAATGTCCAAAATTAGTTTTAATGGTCAACAATTGTTCCCTAGGGTCACAGGAGTAATCAGAGCCCTTAAACAACTGAGTTGAATATTTATTGAATTTATTATGATTTAATTACAAATAGAAAAGGATTGGGCAATTATTTTAAATCCAACATTGGATCTGTGATTTTATTTTATATTTAGATTCTTTATATTTTTCTGATTCAAATGATATATTGGATAATATCATTTGGATTAGTATAGCCATAGTTATTCAATTAATTTAATCTGTATTTTTATTTAAATTAAAACTATAGGACTTGATTTATTTAATTAGTAACCATTGAAAATATCATCCTATAATTCGTTAATAGCCACGGCCTGAAATCAAAATGCGCGGGTCACGGGTCGGCCCGACCCGGACTTCGTCTCCTACCTATCGACGGGTCCGTCCCAGACGAATTTCAGCGTGAAAATTCTCGGCATTCAGACGACGACGGTGGCTCAACTCGATCCCTACATGTTCCTAGAGTCGAGACGCATCGATTGGACTAAGAACCCCCATCAGGGATGCACCTGATCGTCGGGGTGCTACTCGGCCGAGGCGCCTCTATACTGAAATTTAAGATTTGCTGTGAGGAGATAATTCTCATCACCTAACCCACCAATCGACCGGGGCTCAATGCCTACACCTTCAGAGAGTGCAGGTGAGTCGAACCCCCATCATTTCATAACCTAGGGTGCAGCCGATCGCTGGGTCCTTACTCAGACTCAACCATGGCTCGGTTGCTAGCTCAATCGATCGATAAGATTAATTTGATCTAGCTTAGCCCCAGGCAACAATTACAATGGGTTCCCTATGTGGCTAAGGTAATCTAGACGACATCCAGAGGCTCATCCAGAAGACAGAATGGAGACTGAGCTTAAGAAACTTTAATGGGGAAGGTTGTACCTGAAGTCAAGGTTGCAGGCTCGGCCGAGGGAAATTGAAGTGCCTTCGAGCTTCCTGGACAACAGACGAAGGTTCATAGGGGGTCTGAACACCAAACGGGCTCTCTATCAGTAGTTCTAAGCTTCGAGAAATGCCAGGAATTCGCCGAGATGATGGGAGCTCCAGCAGACCTTCAGTTAGGTAATTGGGGATTCTCAGTGAGCAAAGGGACTCACTGTGAAGTCCTGAGGGTATTTATAGGCTCCATGGAGTCCTAGGAGTGGAGACCAGGGCTCGGGAATGGAACTTGGCTCGGCCCAAGGGTCCTCACTGCTTTTCGAAACTGGGAGGGTCCAGGCCTCCTTGGTCGCCCTTCTAGGCTCGACCATTCTCCAAAGATCCTAACGGTCTAGGGGACAAGACAGGAGGGAGTGGGGGACAGTACTGGCATGGCACGGTATGGGAAAATTTTATGTTGGGCTGGCCATCGGCTGAAGACGATGATCCGCAGTGGCAGGGTCTGTCTCCAGCGTCTGATCGCGAGTCCGTTGAGGATCGACGGTCTGATGTGGCCCTCGATTAACAGAACCACAGAGATGATCTCGAGCATCGGATGCTAGATACGATTGAGTGGGTAGAATTCAATCACGACGCGCGGTATGTGAGTCATTGGATCGCAAGCGCTAAGATGCATGCTATCGCATCGAAGGGCATCTACCTATGCGCTGCTATTGGGACCCCGCAGCGGAACTGCCGTGATCCTGACAGTGAATCCCACCATTTAAAATTAATTAAAAAGTTAATTTAAATAAAATAAAAACCAATTAAATAATATATAATTATTCTTAAATGTTCTAAACCTAATTTAGGACCAAATGAGCTCTAAAAATTCCCAAAAATTCACCCTTAGCTAATTTGGGGGTGGGGAATTCAAAAATAAAATCAGATTTTGATTTGGAGATCAATTTAATTTAGGTATTTTTAAGGGCTTAAAAATAGCCAAAAATACCAAATTTTTCATTTTAGCTCTGATTGATTCCAAACTTCTAGGGTTAGGTTAGAATGACCCATTGAGTCTAATGGAATCAAAATTAAAGCTTGGATTTGCCTAATTAATCAAAATTTGGCTAAGTTAACAACTAGGGTTGTTACAGACTCCCCCACTTAAGATTGATGTTGTCCCCAACATCACCTAAGTGAAGAAAATTCTACTGGGCTTTAACAAATCTAAGAATGCAGAAGATGGAAGAACAGTACCTGGGCTTGCAAAGAGCTGTGGATATTTATTGCGCTTGCCCACCTCTTTCTCCCAAGTAGATTCTTTTAAGGTTCGATTTTTCCACTGAATTTTGACCATAAGAATTGAACGATTCCTTAATTGCTTCTGATCATGAGCTAAGATTCTAATAGGTTTTTCGACATAAGAAAGATCAGGTTGAATCACCACTGCTGGAAGTTGAACGAGATGAGAAGGGTCTCGGAGACACCTTCTTAATGATGATACGTGAAATATGTTGTGAACAGCTACAAAATCATCAGGAAGATTTAACCAGTATGAAGATGATATTACTTTGGCCAAAATCTTAAAAGGTCCAACATAGCGAGGACTGAGTTTTCCTGCTACACCAAATCTGAAAACACCCTTCATTGGACTGACCTTTAGATAAGCAGAATCTCCCACATTGAATTATAGGAGACTGTGATGAGAATCATGATACTTGCTCTGATGATCTTGAGCTGAATGAATTCTCTACTAAATTAATTTGATCTTACTACTGGTTTCTTCAACTAATTCTGATCCAAAGAGCTGAACGCTTCCTGTTTCTGACCAAGCTAGCGAAGTACTGCATTTTCTACCATACAACGCTTCATAAGGAGCCATTTTAATACTGGCTTAAAATCTGTTATTGTAGGCAAACTCCACTAATGGGATGTGATCTTCCCAGGAACTAGCAAAATCAAGAATACAGAGCCTGAGCAAATCTTCCAAAACTTAATTTACTCCTTCAGTCTGACCATCTATTTGAGGATGAAAAGTTGTACTCATGGCCAGAGTAGTACCCAGATCTTGATGCACAGCTTGCCAAAACTTGTAAGTAAATCTGCTATCTCTATCAAATATGATTTATTTTAGAATCCCATGTAATCTAACAATTTCTCTGATGTAGAGTTTTGCTAACTTCTCTACAGAATCAGTTTGACGGATAGGAAGAAAATGCGTTGATTTAGTAAGCGGTTACTATTACCCAGATTTCATCGGCACCAAATTTTGCACGAGGCAATCCCATGATGAAATCCATATATATATCGAACCATTTCCATTTAGAGATATCTAATGAATGCAGAAGACCACCAGGTCTTTGGTGTTCGGCTCTCACTAAATTATAGGCATAACATTTAGCCACAAAGTCGGCTATATCTTTCTTCATACTTGGCCACCAAAATGATTGTTTTATGTCCTGGTACATCTTAGTACTGCCTGGATGAATATGGTAACCAAAATTATGGTCTTCAATTAATACTTCATGATGCATGGACTTAGGAATCCACAATCGATTACCTTGATAAATTACACCATTCTACAACTGCAGATCATGACGAAGGCGTCCTTCAAAATCTGCTTTGAACTTTAGATACTCGTCATCTTTAGTTTGCGAGATAGAGACATCTCGATGGAAAGTGGGTTCCACATTAATATTTGCTAATAGTGAACTTAGCATATCGCCACTAACTGGAGAAATTCTAAGCTTACAGAATTCATGTTCTAAAGAACTAGATGCGATCATAGAGGTTAAAGTAGCACGACATCTAAGAGCATCCGCCACTACGTTTGCCTTCCCTGGATGATACTGAATACTGAGATCATAATCGCTGATGAGCTCCAACCATCTTCTCTGGCAGCAATTCAATTCTCTCTGGGTGAAGATGTACTTCAAACTTTGATGATCGGTGAAAATTGAACACTGCACTCTGTACAGATAATGGTGCCATATTTTCAAGGCAAATATCACGGCTGCAAGTTCAAGATCATGAATTGGATAATTTCGCTCGTGGGGTTTTAACTGATGAGAGGCGTAAGCAATTACCTTACCCTCTTGCATTAACACACAACCTAGACCGATTCCTGAGGCATCGGTATATACTTGATAGTTCAACCCTTCTTTAGGTAAAACAAGTACTGGAGCAGTAGAAAGTGCATTTTTTAGAGTTTGAAATGTTTCCTCGCATTCAGGACTCCAAATGAACAGAACAGCCTTTTGAGTCAATTTAGTCAATGGTGAAGCAATCTGGGAAAAGCCTTTAACAAACTTCCTGTAATATCCTGCTAATCCTAGGAAACTTCTAATGTCGATGACAGACTGTAACAGCTCAAACTCTTAAGCACCAAGGTATTGTCCGCTTTGGCCAGAAAGGCCTCACGATTTTGCCCTCAGAAGATAACTTCCCAGCAGGTCACCCATCCTGGGAGTGCTCCCACCTAAGCACGCTTAACTTTGGAGTTCTTATCAAGAACTCCACCGTTATCTGAAAAGGCGCCTCGATCTTTAAGAGTTTTACTTATTACTACTTAAGTAGGTCATCACAGTCTCCCCAACTTAAGTAACTGACGTCCTCGTCAGTATCCACACACAGATCCAAGAACCATCCATTAGGCAGATAGAACTAGAGGTGACCTTACAGGCACAAGAGGTACCCACAACCATGTAGTACCTTAACCATCATGGGTTCAAGAGGCTGCTCACATGAAGTGGTACTTTGCCCTATATGGCACTTAGCTCCTATCTGACACCCTATGGTTTGCTCTGATACAATTTGTAACAGCCCAAACTCTTAAGCACCAAGGTATTGTCCGCTTTGGCCAGAAAGGCCTCATGGTTTTGCCCTCAGAAGATAACTTCCCAACAGGTCACCTATCCTGGGAGTGCTCCCACCTGAGCACGCTTAACTTTGGAGTTCTTATCAGGAACTCCACCGTTATCTGAAAAGGCACCTCGACATTTAAGAGTTTCACTTATTAATACTTAAGTAGGTCATCACATAGACTTAGGTTGAGCCCAGTCCTGAATAGCGCTTACTTTAATCTACCCGAATACCCTGAGCATCGACTACGTGCCCCAAGAATGCAATGGAATTGATCCAGAACTCGCACTTAGAGAACTTGGCATACCGTTGATGCTCATGCAAAGTTTCTAATACTAATCTCAGATGTTCTTCATGATCTCTTAGAGTCTTGGAATAAATGAGAATATCGTCAATGAAGGCGATCACAAAATTCTCTAAATACGGTGGCACTCGCTGCATCAAATCCATAAAGATTGATGGCGCATTGGTGAGTCCGAATGACATCACCAAAAACTCAAAGTGGCCATAACGAGTACAGAAAGCAGTCTTCCCTACATCGTCTTCTTTTACTCGCAGTTGATGGTATCCAGATCTCAAATCGATCTTGGAAAATATAACGGCTCCGGATAATTGGTCGAACAAATCATCAATTCTAGGCAGTGGGTATTTGTTCTTTATGGTAACCTTATTCAATTCACAATAATCTATACACATATGCTTAGATCCATCCTTCTTTTTCACAAATAAAACTGGCGCTCCCCAAGGAGACATACTTGGCCTGATGAAGCCTTTATTCAGAAGCTCTCGCAATTGCTCGTTGAGCTCTTGAAGCTCCTTAGGTGCCATTCTATAAGGTGCTTTGGATATCAGCTGGATACCAGGAATTAATTCAATAGAGAATTCTACTTCTCTGAAAGGAGGTACTCCAAGAAAATCTTCTGGAAACACATCGACAAATTCTTTGACTACCTTACAATTTGAAAGAGAGATACTCTCTTTTGCTTCGCCCATCATGGCAACTAGGTAAGCATTACAACCCTTAACAATCAATTGTTCATCTTTAATTGCATTTATTAAGGATAACTGTGTGCTGGTTTTTCCTACAAATGCTTCAGGCTTACCTTGGGGATGAAGATTGACTTTCTTGTTATGGCAGTTTATCACGGCATTATTGTCACTGAGCCAATTCATCCTAAGGATGATATCAAAGTTTGCAATTGGCAGGATGATTAGTTTGGCATGGAATTCTTGGTCATTTATCGGGACTTTGATATTACAAAATTTATGGGCACTTAGTAGGCTTTCAGCTGGAAGTCCAACACTCAACTTTTGTGCTAAGTTGTAGGCGTGAAGTTTCAGATTATTGGCAAATCGTTCAGAGATAAACGAGTGATTAGCACCGGTATCGAATAATACATTATAAGGTTGGTTGTAGAAATAAAGTGTGCCTAATTCATACGAATTGCATCAATGACTTGCAAGAATTTAGAGCATAGTAATGCAATTATCAAAGGAAAAGTTTAGAGATGTGTACATGAAACCACATTGTTATCTTCTGCGGCTTCAATAGGAGTTAGGGCATATACTCGTGCAGGACCAGCAGGACGATTGTTAGTCTGCCTTCAGAGATAGTTCTGAGAATTAGAAGTTGGTGACAGCGTGGGAGCAACTTCAGAAGCAGGTGCTGGCATTATAGCCAGATTTGGTTCTCTCTGGTTTAACGGAGTTGCTCTGAACACTTTCTTCTTCTGGTAGGGCTTCATTGAAACCCCATCGACTATTTTTGTGTGGTCACACTGGTAGAACCTGTAGCCGGTACGCCCACAATTGAAACACCTTTGGCCAGTGTGGTAACACTTGCCGTATGGGTGTGGCCTATCGCAGCCTTGAACAGGTTTCGAGGTTGGTGCAGCTTCTAGTTGATAGACCTTTGCAGGATTAGATCTGTGCCTCTTGAAGGCATCCTGTAGGTTGTGAGTTGTTTGTGCCCGTCGATTGAGATTGTCCTCAGATTGGTGATGCTCAATTACTTTAGCTGTTTCCACTAACCTGAAGAAGTTAGTTAAGTAGAGTGGTACAATTTGATTCTTTAATGAATCTCAAAGCCCACAGAGAAAATAGTGGCACTTAGCTAATTCAGATTGAGTGACTTCTGGCGCAACGTGGATCAATCTACGAAACTCCTTTTTATATTCAGCGACTGAACGACTCCCTTGAGTCAATCGTATGATCGTGTCTGCGATAATGTTTTGTGCAGATAGGGGAATAAATTCAGCCTTGAAGGCTTCAACAAATGCATCCCAGGGAATGTCGTCTAGTTCATAATCAATGAACTGAGTGTTCCTGACTTACTCCCACCAATACTCTGCCACGGTAAGGAACAGATGGGTGGTGAGACGGACGGCTTCAAAGTTTGGGATCTTCAGACTAATCAAATCTTTTTCCACAGCCTTCAGCCAGTCGGCTGCATCCATCGGCAACAGATTCCCACCAAAGGTTGGAGGTTTTAACCTCAGGAAATTGTGAAGGAGATTATTTGCCATGTGATGTGAAGAAGAAGTAGCTTGTGGGGCATGAACTGTTAGAGCAGCAACAGTGACTGGAGTTGCACGATCATTTAGTAATTTCTGTACAATGATCACCTGTTGAGCTTGATTTTCTAACAGAGTTGCCACCATGGCTCACAGATGAGCCACCTCATCGTTAAAGCTACTAGAGGCAACATTGTTCTTGACAAGAGTAATGGTAGGTGGTGATCCGGTATCCATTCTAATTAAATAATTGCAAAACCAAACTCAGAATTTACTCTAAGGAAGAAAAATAAAAAAATCTTTCATTAATAATAGAAATAAAGGATTACAATGCAAAAACTGTAAGTCTACTAGGGCTATTTTGAAAATGAGATGACAATTATCCTAACTAGTACTCAAAATTATGAATATATTTTAACCTAAAGGCTACACAAAAGTCCTCAAAAGTTACTTCCTGGCGCTTTCTATTACGCTTCTTCTCGAGCCTTGCAATGGTCTCATACCACCAGACTCCGGCGTAGTCCAACATCAGGTCTGTCATAATGTCTACATAAAGTGACTCGGGACACTCTATGTGTATCAAAATGGACTCCATTCAACTCAACCACTCCTCTGCGTATATGGGAAAGTTGAGCCCTCGATATACTGCTTGATGTAGAAGCTAATCCAGGACCAGGACCAGTGCTCCTTTTGCTGAAACTCCTTCAATCTACTAGTTGCTTTCCTATCTCCATTTGAAACTAGAGTTCCAAACTGTCTTGAAAGCATGCAGATAATAGTCTATATCAGACTCACTAGAATTCATTTGACTCTAAGGATAGAACTTTATTAAGTTTTTGTTAGACTCAAGATGACTAAATTGTTAGGATGTGAGTATTCTCCTTCTACATTTTACATAGAGTTACTGATACTACTATGTTATGGATGTTACATATATTGATGTTTGTATTTCAGAAGAATGGTCCATTAGGTAGAAAGGAATCATGGATCCCATTCTAACACTTTATGGTGTTCTCTGATACCAACTGTGGTGCCCCCGTACTGACAGTAGGAAATACAATGCTCCAATTATAGCAAATCCCCAGCTTAAGTAAGATTAGGTGAAAACCCAACTTGCCTTAAGCCAAGAATGTGTCACCAGAATATTATAAACATTCATCAATATACATACAGATATCAAAGTGGTGGAAGCAATAGGTGTAAAGTAATATCCATAAGCACAACATAGTAGAGAAAAAGAAGAGCAATATAGTAACTCATCACAATGCAGAAATGAAATACATCCAGAATTATTTATCACAAACTGAATTTAAAAGCAAATGCAAAGGTCTCTCAATCTCACTGAAAAGAGATATAGAATCTATCTAAACTGCAACAATAAGGTCCTCCTCCTGAATGGGCTCCTCTCATGCAGCAATGCCCATGAACAAGTCTGAATCTAATATTTGTCGGTATCACAAATGCGAGGGCCCCAGCCAACAAAACAAAAAGATTACAGTTGGACAATTGTCTAAGTATATTTTAGACTATTTAACTGAACTGATTATTTTAAGGATATCACATTTAAATTATCTAAACACGCAAGCAATAATGGGTGCGACAAGCTATGAAAGAAATGAGTAACTATAAACTATCCATTTATATCCAATAACTAGTATGAAAACCAACATACAATACCAAATAAACAAGATGATGCCAAAGCTAAAATAAACAGTGACTATAATACAAATTCTGAACCTACCATGCTTATGATCGTATTAACACATGCTGAGTACATAAAGGACACAAATGTTGAAATAAACATACAATTCTAGCATCCTAAACATACTAATATACATAAGTAATCCATAAGAGTATACCTACAACATGCTAATTAATACAAAAGAAAAGAAAAGGGCTACTAAGACATGTGGCAAAAGTCGAGCAATCTATGAAATGTTAAGCCACTGAGACATATGGCAAAGCTAGCAAACTAGTACTGTAAGTAAGGCCACTGAAGCATGTGGCAAAGTAAAAATGAGGCTGAAAACTAAACTAGTGTAGCAATAAGCCTACGACTTAGTGCTGCCATACTAGCCAATAGGCCATACAGGGCCTCCAATATCAATCAATCCCCAGCCTAGACATCCAAATCTACTAGGCCTGGGTCCATCCTGTATAATACTAATACTGAAGAGGTAGACTAAGCTAGGTTATATTCTACTAACTGAAAAGACTATAAGAACTAGATGAATGATATGCTTTACAACACTAACTTATGATGTATCATCCATATCCTAAGTTCTCCTATTATGCTCAAGGAATAAGGCTCATTATCTAAGGTATGCTAAGCAAATCTAGTCAAAGTAAGCAAGAGACTCAATCTAGACTTATGTGACATCTATTGTTATCTAATTACCTAGTCTAGCTACTCTGAGAAAGTACAAGTTTAGGATCTCCATTATCCAGCAATCGAGTAGAATCTCAGATTTACGTCCTTAAAGTTAATAATAGAACTTAGCAAGTTCCAATTCAAAATCATGTGATGACTATAGGGTTTAAATAAATAAATCAATGACCTACTTTGTTAATATTTTACTCTCTTACCCAAATCTTGATTAAATAAATCAAGATTGAATGATTTTGGAGTTAAACCCCACTTTGGTGTTCAAATCTTAAATCCAAGGTGGTGTCCTGACTAGGATCTAGGGTTCACACTCTATCCCTAAGTTAAGGATAGAGAATCCTATAAGCTAAATGATTCAGGAACTAAGAACTTAGTGAAAGGTTATTCTACTAATCATAAGATAAAATGATCAAATGAGAACTTGAGAATCTGAGATCTATATTCTTTAAGATAATTTTATTATCTTATAGATTTAATCATCCTATACCCACATGGAAGGCCTCAAAAGGTTTAGATAATAAATCATTTAAGGAATTCAATTGGAGATAGTTTAATTCAAGTAGAAGATCTAAAGTCTAAGATCTAAGATCTAAGATCTGCTTGTTTGATCACTTTAGACTTAAGCTAGGTTTTTAACTTAAACTTTACCAATTACATTTATTTTGAATTTAGCTCATAACTTAATTGAATTTATTAATGTGAGATTTAACATCTACAATTATTAGGTTCAATTATTAAGGCATAGTGACCCCATTAAGATAACTCAAGATCTAAGTATTTTAATTAAGACTGAATAAAGATTCTTTAATTTAATATGAATATTATATACATTATTAGCTTAAGAGTTCAAAGAACATTAATAATCTAAATAGGGGTAATTTACTGAATTTCCCAAGGTTTAAGGGTACTTAAACACATCTTGGCCAAAATGACCAAAATACCCCTCATAAGGCTAAAATTGGGATTTTAGGGTTTAGTTATCTAAATTAAATCTACTCTGCTTTAATGTGTTTCATATTGATTAATGAAGTGGGAAACACTCTTATCTTAGGTTTTGACAGCCTAATTAAGCTAATTAACACTAATCACATTTTTAGGCCAATTAGAGGGATTAGTGAATTTAGGGCATTCTAGGGCAATCCAACCTTACACTTAGGTTCTAATTGGCTTAAGATGGCGTTAGGAACTAATCTACCCAAAATTAAAGACTAATTAGGGTTTAATTCACTAACCTTAATTAGGGTGACTAAGAAGTGATTAAGGAAATTAAATGTCCAAAATTGGTTTTAAGGGTCTACAATTGTTCCCTAGGGTCATAGGAGTAATCAGAGCCCTTAAACAACTGATTTGAACATTTATTAAATTTATTATGATTTAATTACAAACAAAAAAGGATTGGGCAATTATTTTAAATCCAACCATTGGATTTGTGATTTTATTTTATATTTAGATTCCTTATATTTTTCTGATTCAAATGATATATTGGATCATACCATTTGGATTAGTATAGCCAAAGTTATTCATTTAATTTAATCTGTATTTTTGTTTAAATTAAAACTATCGGATTTGATTTATTTAATTAGTAAGCATTGAAAATATCATCCTATAATTCGTTAATAGCCACGGCCTGAAATTAAAAGGCGCAGGTCACGGGTCGGCCCGACCCGGACTTCGTCTCCTACCTCTCGATGGGTCCGTCCGAGACGAATTTCAACGCGGAAATTCTCGGCAACCAGATGACGACGGTGGCTCAACTTGATCCCTACACGTTCCTGGAGTCGAGACGCATCGATTGGACTAAGAACCCTCATCAGGGATACACTCGATCGTCGGGGTGCTACTCGACCGAGGCACCTCTTTACAGAAATTTAGGGTTTGCTGTGAGGAGATAATTCTCCTCACCTAACCCACCAATCAATCGGGGTTTAATGCCTACACCATCAGAGAGTGGAGGCGAGTCGAAGCCCCATCATTTCAAAACCTGGGGTGCAGCCGATTGCTGGGTCCTTACTCGGACTCAGCCATAGCTCGGCCGCTAGCTCAATCGATCGATATGATTGATTCAAGCTAGCTTATCCCCAGGTGACAATTACAATGGGTTCCCTATGTGGCTAAGGTAATCTAGACAACATCCAGAGGCTCATCCAGAAGATAGAATAGAGACTAAGCTTAAGAAATTTCAATGGGGAAGGATGTACCTGAAGTCAAGGTCGCAGGCTCGGCCGAGGGAAATTGAAGTGCATACGAGCTTCCTGGACGACAGACGAAGGTTCACAGGGGGTCTGAACACCAGACGGGCCCTCTATCAGCGGTTCTAAGCTTCAAGAAATGCGAATTCCCCGAGATGACGGGAGCTCCAGCAGAACTTCAGCTAGGTAATTGAGGATTCTTAGTGAGAAAAGGGACTCACTGTGAAGTCCTGAGGGTATTTATAGGCTCCATGGAGTCCTAGGAGTGGAGACTAGGGCACGGGAATGGAACTTGGCTCAGCCTGAGGGTCCTCACCGCTTTCCAAAATCGGGAGGGTTCAGGCCTCCCGGGTCGCCCTATTAGGCTCGGCCATTCTCGAAAGATCCTAATGGTCTAGGGGACAAGATAGGATAGTGTGGGGGACAGCGCTGGAGTGGCACGGTACGGGCAAATTTTCTGTCGGGCTGGCGATCGGGCGAAGACAATGATCCACAATGGCAAGGTCCGTCTGCAGCGTCTGATTGCGAGACATTGAGGATCGACGGTCTGATGCGGCTCTTGATTAACTAAACTATGGAGACAATCTTGAGCGTCGGATGCTAGATACCGATCGAGCGGGTAGGATTCGATCACGGCACGCGGTATGTGAGCCGTTGGATCACAAGCGCTAAGATGCGTGCTATCGCATCGAGTGGCGTCTACCTATGCGCCGCTGTCGGGACCCTGCAGCGGATCTGCCGTGATTCCAATAGCGAATCCCGCCATTTAAAATTAATTAAAATTTTAATTTAAATAAAATAAAAAGCAATTAATTAATATATAATTATTCTTAAATGTTCTAAACCCAATTTAGGACCAAATGAGCTTCAAAAATTCCCAAAAATCCACCCTTAGCTAATTTGGGGGTGGGGAATTCAAAAATGAAATCAGATTTTGATTTGGAGATCAATTTAATTTAGGTATTTTTCAGGACTTAAAAATAGCCAAAAATACTAAATTTTCCAATTTAGCTCCGATTGATTCCAAACTTCTAGGGTTATGTTAGAATGACCCATTGAGTCTAATGGAATCAAAATTAAAGCTTGGATTTGCTTAATTAATTCAAATTTAGCTAGGGTAACAACTAGGGTTGTTACACTTAATAAGTTAGGCATTCTCAGAATTAACAGAAAACTAAGAAATGTTAGAAACTCTCAAATGGTCTCCAAATCGCTCAAAACTTGAAATGGAGGTTCCAAATATTATAATAAGGCTAATAGAAAATGATTAGAGTCAATTAGGTCACTAATTGATGAGTAATAATACTAGAGTTGTTACAGACTCCCCTCCTTAAAAAGAGTGTCGTCCATGACACACAATAATTAAAAACAAGAATATTGAAAATACATGAAGAAAGTCTAAAGAACTTAATGAAAATTAAAAGAACTAAATCTACCTAATTAAGAAATAAATTATGGGAACTTCTTTAGCATATCCTCTTCTTTCTCCCACGTGGCTTCACCAACTGGATGATTCTAGGAATGCTGCGGTTCCTTAACTGCTTAAGATCCCGCCCCAGAATCGCAACAAGTTTACCGATGAAGTATATATTATTAATATTTATCAATATTTCTAGTATGCTGATCACATCACAATACTAAGTATAGTAGTATAATAGAGTGCAGAAGCTAAAGCAAAACATCTAAAATACATTCATCACAGAGCAGTAGTAAACATTCATCTCAGAAAAGAAAAGTAAAATAAATCCAAAATTATTACAAACTGATTTAAATGACACAAAAGTAAAGTGTATCTGAAGTACTATAACAGTAAAGTAAAAAAGTAGAAGACAGGTCCACTAAGGCTCCATGTACTCCTCCTGGATCTCCTGTAAGTCCTCCGATCCTACCTAAACAAGTTGCTCGTGATCTAGCAAATTGTCGGATCCTAAAAATACCCCATGTTAGACAAGAAGTCTAACACATCGCAACTAACTAAGCAGTTCTAAAGTAAATGCAATAGACAGAAATGTAAACATGACTGAAGAACATAATAGTAAAGGCGCTATGTAACTGAAGCTATAAAGACTAAGCAAAGTAAAACTACATCAAAACTGAATACTGAAAGTAAACAAAAACATCAAATGCTCAGAAATTAATGCAAGAAATGTCCAAGGCCATACTATATGTCACTGAAATGATGCACCCAAATATGCAACAACACGGTATACCACGATATGTAACAGAACTATCACTGAAAGGCTATGAGTCATATGGTCCAATGTATACATACACCTAGTTGGGAAGACACTACCGTGATGCCAATGCATCCTAAAATTCCCCAATCAATGTATGCAACATTCCGTAACCCATAATTTGTCACTAATACTAATACATCACCACTAAATCATGCTCATGTTTATGCCCATGCTTCTATTCTATATGAGGAAAAATATGAAAATCTATAAAGATTTAAGTACAGATGATGAATTCAAGGACTCTATTATGCAGAATCCTGCTAAAAGGATTCTGACTCCTAGTTTTAGAATGAAAATTGGTTAAAGTTGAATATTTACTTAAAGATCATTAGATGGGATGATTGTATACACATATTTAGCATGTTTGAAAGAAGGTGCCTCTAATTACTTAGTTTGTTTGAGCCACACCTATTGAAATGGTCTTCACTAGGAGGCATCGCCCGTTGGCGATTTGTATTTCAATCAAACTAAGGAATGAGTACCTATTTAATACACTCTTAATCTTGGGAGATTTACTCTAACGGGACTATATTCATCTAATCCCTCAGGATAACACCTTCTCATAAGTCCACAATGAAGTGAATCAGTCAATCCTGAATAATACTGAAGAAAACCAGTAATATGGGATACCATACTACACCAACAAATCACCTGGGTTCAAACAATTCTATTTAATAAACAAGGATTTATCAAGACTATTAATTCCTATGCTAAATAGGTAAGTCCTATACAAGGCTCTAAGAAAAAAAGGGTGATTACGAATCACTAATTATAGATTCTACCACAAGGATAAGTGCCATTATAATATCTTAAGTGATTCCTACCACAAGGGGTTAAGATCAACTTCTAAGGTTAAGGGATCATCTAAGCTTCTACCTCAATGAGTTATACAAGATTCTCCTACCTCAATGTATATTTAAATTTAGGTGTTTAAAATATTTCAGAGACAATCGTATGCTGAGATACTTAATGTGATGACCCTAATATTGAGAATCACTTAACTCAACATTGATACGTCACCACAACACCTAATACTAGATTAAAAGGAAACTAATCCAAATCATTAGATATTGTGTTTGGCCAATGATTTAGAAGAGGGTCTTAAGTTAAGATGGAAGAAAAATTGTGAATAATATTAAGTAATTTATAATTAAAAATACAACAGATAAGTTTATAAATGAGAATGAAATAAGATTAAGCATATGATATATGTAAAGAAATGTGAGATTACATTTTAGAACAATTGAAATGAATACATTCAATCTTAGATATGAAATTCTAGATATTTAATGGGTATTTAACATGTGAGTTATAAGTCTACATTTTTGCTAAATTATTCTAAGTCTTAAAATTCTTAAAATTTTTGGCAGTCTCCTTTATAAATGGTTAAGGAAACAACTGCAAAGTAGACATGCAAGACTTTTATTCCAATGAAAATTATAATTTGAAAAGAAAGATAACCTAAACTAACATGCAATCAATCCAAATTGACTCCAATTCTAGTATAGAGTTCAATCCATTATATAGGATTGCACATTTCTAATTCTAAAATAGAGTTCAATCCATTTTATAGGATTGCTCATTTCCAATTCTAAAATAGAGTTTAATCCATTACATAGGATTGCTCATTTACAATTCTAGAAGTTTTGAGGGAGAAAATCACGTATGTAGCAATTTTCTACCCTAAGGTTTGCTTCCTCAAAATATTTAATACTCTCATGCAGATATGAAAAGATTTATACTTGATGATAAATTAGTTTCCAATTCTATAAATAATAGAACATACAACAAATTCCATTTAACATCCTAAGTAAATATGTAATTAATGGCTTAATCAATATTCATTTTTATACAATTTTAACCATTCATCCATTCAATACATTCATCCATTCATTCATCATAAGCATTTAAATATAATCTAAGCTCCAATAAAGTGTAGTAAAATTAAAATAAACAACATTATTACAAACCAATAGTAATATTAAGGGAAAGAAAGAAATTGAAAACTCACTTGAAATTAATTTTAAGCTATATAATTTAGTATATGATAGGCGAAAGCAATAAATTTTTAGCACTTGGTCTAGCTCTGCTAGCCTCCAAGTGCACCTGATCTACACATTTTGGCATTGAAATGTTATAGGGCAAAGCCAAAAAATAGAAAATTTGGTTAGACTAAACAGTCTAAGTACAATTTAAGATTAGTTAAACATATTATTGCTATAATTGGATATCACTTTGTAGTACAAAGTAAGCACAAGCATGAGTGCAATATAGTAAGCATATAAGTGAGGAAAAGTAAGTAAGAAAAACAAAGTGAATTAGAAGACTCACTTAAGTATAAATCCTAGCCTGCAAATAGAACAAGAGTAAAAGCATCCTAAATAGGCTAGAAATAAACTAACATGCATATGAAAGTAAATGAAGTAAAGTATGTATATATTCAAATGAGCTTATGTAAGTAAGGAAAAGAAACAGTGAAGCATTTAAATGTAATTTTAACAATATTCACTGTAATCTAAGTAAACTGTAAACAAGTAAAGTACAGTTCTAAATCATAGAAAATGCATAGTAAGAAAATTGAAGGAAGACCTTAGACTATTAGTCTAAGATTCACATAGTCTAGAACTATGGAAAGTAACATAGCTAAGAGCTATGGTGAGTCTTAACAATCTATAAGACTGAAGATCTCACATGTTTATTAATTGAAGTTATTTTAATCTGTGCTCATTCTGTGGGCATATTCAGAATAAAATGAGAAGTTAAATATGTCTGTTTAACAACTAAAGAAAAATTAGGTCAAATCCTAAAACACTCACATTCACCCTCTAAGAATGTGAGGTCTCCTTATTACTCCATTTTCAGTCTGCCCTAGACTGATCCACCATATAACCCCTAATAATTTTAATGTGAAAGTTTTATTCATGCACAATGTGTTTTATGAATGATTCAAGTGAATAAGGCTCAAAGCTAAGTTAGCATTCAAGGAAAATTTAATAATTGCAACTAAGTAATATCTAAAGTTACCTAATTTTTAATGATCTACTTAATAATTGGAGCTAATTGAGCTCCTAATTAACTTTGAGATATTTCAAGTTAATTGTAACTATAGTAGTAATTGGGATTTTGAAAATAGTAGATTCAATTCGATTTGTATGTTATGATAAAATAATTTATAAGTATAATTGATACAATTATAAACTAGATCTTATTCATGTCCTAAGCTATAAGATTTGATTACAATAACTAAATCAAGGTTTAGGTATCTAGTAGGAAGAGATCAAGATAAAGAAAATGTCTAACTCAAGAAATTTGAGTTAAGGTATATTAACTAAAGTTCACTAGAGTTCAATAGCTAGGTTATAGTTTGAAGGATCGAATCAATCAAGTATTTATCTAGCTAAGTTATAAGTAATTGTAAAGTTTAGGGTAAGTAATTACTAGGGCTTAAGAACTATAAGTTCTAAGTATTCTAATAGTTAATGTTTAAGGAATTCAATAGGATTCTTAAATTATCCTAAGTATCTTAGGATTTCTAATACTAACTCTTAAAATATTCAAGAGGAGGCTTTAAGGGTTATGGTCAATGAACCAAGTTCTAATCTAGTCACTAAACTATATCTAGTTGATTCACTAATCTACCATTATAAAGGTATTGAATCTATCTACACTTAATGGGTATAACTAATGGATTTAGGGATCAACTACAATTAAATTTGTAAATCAATCCTAAGGTTTCTACCTTAGCATTGAAGGGTGAATTAAGCACTTGGCAATTAATTCACATAGATAGAAAATTGAGAATTAAGCTTGTATAAATGTATTCTAATTTGATAAGGGAGATAATAAATATGACATGTTAGCTATCCTAGAGTTTTATAAAACCTAAAACATGCTATCTAAGAAATTAGAATTATCACAATAACACTAAGTAAGAGTCAAAAACTTAAAATCACTAATTATTGTCCAATGAAATGATTTATACATAATTAAAATCCTTATATCATAAGGAGAAAAATGACATTAAGTATGTTAATTTTGGATAACTTTGGAAAATTTAGGGTTTTAATGACTCCTAATTAGGGTTAAAAGGTGATTAAGAAAATTAGGATTCAAATGTTAAATTTGATTTTATATTATTGATCCTCACATTTTCGTGAGTGAAATGGATTATTTGATCATTTAATTTAGATCTTAAATGATCAAATTAAGTCATATGAAATTATGAATATTAATTTATAATTAATTAATTAATCTTAATTATTGACTAATTAAAATATTCATCAAAGTAAAATTTAAATTGCATATTATTGATTTACTTGTTTTTGTGATCAAAATGGTATATAATTTTGTATCAGTTGGATTTGTAATTTTAAAGTTATGATTTAAATGAAATTTGGATGATTAATCATTAATTAAGGATAATCTAATCATTGATAAATTATTTCCAATCAATTAATCATCACGGTGCAATAGTTAAAAAGAAAACACAAAAATTAAGGCTCAGAAATTTAGGGCACTGAATGCAGGGATTGGACAGATGGAGATTTCAGAACCATGTCGGTGGCTCTTAGATACACGAGCCACCAGACACGCATCATCCTTAACAGATGCCGTGTGTCTCCACGATTCAGAAGTCAGCGAAACCTCAACCAACGGTCCAACCTCAAAAGAGAGCCTGATTCAGCGACCAAACGTGAGCAGCAAAGACATAAATAAATATGGCCGCATCGTCCCCAAAAGGATTCCTCGATATGGGTGACCTAGGGTTCAATTTTTGTACTCGAACCCGAAGGTCTTAAGATCCTACTCGCAGGCCCAAGGATGGAGATTCAATAGGGCTACAAATTTGGATATAGCTTAGAGTCAATCACTGGCAGAGTAGCGAATTAGGTGATTCCCAAGGTTTCATTTAGAAAACCATAGAATCACCTAAAACATCGGTTCAACAAATTCGAGCTAAATAGAGCCCAAATATACTCGATTGAGCCTCAATCGATCGATTTGAACTCATAATACTGGTTCGATAGGTTATAGAAAGAAGAAATGAGGGATATGAGTACCTAATTAGAGCATTACAAGAGGCAGAGCAATGGAGATTAGGGTTTGATTCCTTCTTGCTATAATGTGCTCCTTAGCTCTCCAGATCTCTCCAGTAGTAGCAAAGGCAAACATAAAGAAATGTCGAAACCTTTCTTTGGGAAATAAGCATGGAAGGTTATTTAAAATCACGTTTTCCTCCGGACGGTGTACGCCTCTGCGCCCGATAGTGGTGCAGAGAGATGTACAATGAATCGCATCAACGCCGTCCACTTCAGATCAAAATCCAATGGTTCAAACTTCACGCACGAAAAGGAGAAATCTAGATCGTTAAATTAGACATAGGAAAAACACAACGGCCTGGATTCATAGGAAAAGTTGTCCCGTGTGCTGGCCTCACACACGAGATCTGCGCTGTCCAAAATCACAGCCGATAAAATTTAATATTTAATATTCATATAAATTTATTTAAATACTTTATTTATTAAATTAATTGCACATATTTTAATAATCAAAATTAAATAACCAAACAAACTCCAAAAAATCACATAAATTCACCCTTACCTAATTGAGGTGTGGTGAACTCAAAAATGCTATTGAATTTTTGATCGGAGGTCAATTTAATTATGTTAATTTTCTGAGTATTTAAAATATTATTAAAATATTCAAGGAAAACTCGATGACTTCCAAACACTTCCAAAATACCACCCCTAATTAATTTAGGTGCGGTGAGTCTAATGGTGGACTCCGTTTTCTATTCTAAGGTCTATGTAAATTAGGCATTCTCAGAATTATCAGAAAACCAAGAAATGTTGGAAATTAGCCAAATAACCTCCAAATCGCATGAAAATTGAAATGGAGACTCCTAATACTATTATAGGACTAATGGAAAAGGATTAGAGTCAAGTAGGCCACTAATTGATGAATAACCACACTAGGGCTGTTACACTTAAGATCTTATACCCTTAATTATAAAGCTAACATATTAGGTTCTATTTAATAGTTAGGTTTAGAGTGATCATATCAGATGATTAAGTCATCTGATCATATCTTATTTTAAGATTATGGAATTTAAAACAAGAATATTATTAGAGTCAAATCAATTATTAAGCCAATTTAGCTCCATTATCTTTTATGCTAGTAGTCTTATTTAGGAGAAAATCAAGGATCTAAAGTTTAGATTCAAATTAGTCAATCACATAGATTTATCAATAACCTTAACATGTCTAATTCAAATGTTTAAGATCAATACCAAATTAGGTGCATTATTGGAATAATGTCAATTTAATTAAGGATTTAAGAGTTTGGATCTTAATCAAATAGATTAGGGTTTAACCCCTTACTCATGCCTACTTAAGATCAAACATTTATATATAAATCAAATGCCAAATCAATAAATTTGGGATGTATTATTGATGGTAATCTTAGACCTAAATCAAGTCTTAATAGCTTGATCAAAGTCTTAAGATTTCTTAAGGTTAATTAAGATGTTTAAGTTCTTAATTTTTGATTTATTCAATTTATATATCATAAATTTTTGATTTATTCAATTTATATCTCCCTTACTATTATGAGTCATATCAATATAAAAATTTCAAAAAATTAAAAAGTAATTAGTTCTAATCAAACCCTAAATCAATCCAAAAGGATCAGCACATAACCACAAATCTAACCATCATAATTTTATGCAATTTGACACATAAGTTCTATTTTATCATACAATTAATCAGAGTCTAAGTTTGCTAAGATCCAATGATTACAAACCCTAATTTCACTAATCATGATTTAACAATATTATGGCATAAATTAAAATACAGAGATCAGAAAAATAAACTACCAAGTACATTCATTCTATTCTGCATAAGGAAACCAATGACACCCTAAACATTCAAATTGACTAAGTATAATTGCAAATCCATCCTAATCAAGTTCTATAATAATTAGGTTAAAATAGAAAATCAAGCCATTAGATGTTCAATATTATTTTATATTCTTATTCCTAAGGATTTTTTGATCAATTTGATATATAATATTATAGGGTTTGGACCAGTAGATTGAAAGTTATTTTATTAATACATTCTGTATTTTTATTTAATTAAATCCCTATGATTGGAATAATTGAATTATTTTCCTTAAGGAAAATACTTCTAATTATTCAAATATTTATTAAACGAGCTCAGCCCATTCACCGAACCACGTGGGTCGGCCGGGGCCCGAAGACCCGGGACTGTCGCACCGCGCGGGTCACGGGTTGGCCCGACCCACACTGGGCTTCTTCCCCGATCCTTTGTCCCGATGGAAGGATCCGATTAGGGGAACCATAATCGGCCAATTCAAGCGCATCCCGACCACTGCACGACCAACCAACAATTGCTACATGTTCACCGAGGTCAGGCGCACAGAATGGGACCTGAAGCCCTCAGTGAGACGGCTGAATTGGCCAGACCTTACTTGCTCGAGAGCTCCTTTAATGGAGCTACTATGTGGAGACAATTCTCCCCATGAAAGCCATGCCAGACCCAGGGCTTGATCCTTACACAATTAGGGAGGTGAGACAGATTGTAACTCCCTGGTATGAGGGCCTGAGGTGGGCTAGAACGTCGAGACCTTACTCACCTGAGGCGTTCCTTAAAGGACTTAGCCCGATCAATCGATTTGACCGATTAGATCTAGCTTAAGACTCAATTATGATAACAGTGAGTTCAAAACTACAATACGCATCTATACGCATCAAAAGAAGGGAGGTCCGAACCTCATTGGCTCGAAACCAGTAAATGGGGGTACCTGGTTTGATAGGAGAGCTTGGGATGATCGACTGAGGGTTTAGCTAACCTAAACTGAGCTTCTAGGCACTACAAAGGATCCTAAACTCTAGGAGAGCCTACTATCAACGGTTCGAGAGCTCCAGGAATCGCCTACGCAAGCTCGGACAGACGGCAATGGAGGAAGAGGGTGAGCGAGTTTGATTGATCAGTAAGGATCAAATGGAGAAATTCTGAGGCTATTTATAGCCTCAGGTAAGTGCAAGGAAGGTTCCAGAGGGTTAAATTTGGCTAGGGAAGACCCGAGATGTTGGGCCATGGCCGAGCTTTCAAAATTCCATTTCGAGCTCAGTCGGGCCACGAGGCCCAATCAGGTTCCTTGCCAAAATAGGGGAGGTCGTAACGACCTGCTGAGGTGGATGCGAGAGTGGGGGACAGGCTGGGTAGCTATCAGTATGGGGGAGATTTTTCTTGTCAGGCGCGGCGAGAGGAAGACAAAGGTCCACAGTAGCGGGACCTCTGGATGTCATCTTATAAATCGATCAAATGGCGGAATGGCTTAGATCGATCGGATCCTAATGGCCGATCGTGGGAGTGATCCGGGCAGTAGGATCGGTTGGGTAGATCCAATGGTTGATCCTCAGTTCCGCGAAATATGATCCTAGCAGTCGGATTCTCAGGGGGAACGGCAGATCGGAACGGGGTTCCGCTGTCATGTGACCTGGGCTCCACAGCGGATCTCCCGCGGTCTGCACAGCAAATCCCAGTCGTTTAAATGAGTATAGGATAGATTTGCAAAATCAAATTGTTGGAAACCCTAATATGCAATTAGGATAATTTAATTAAATGTGATTCATGGCCTAAATGATCTCCAAATTGCACTAAACTTTCACCCCTAGCTAATTTGGGGGTGAGGAATTCAAAAATGTAATCAGAATTTAATTCTAAGATCAAAATATTTTATGTCTAATTTAGGGCATCTAGATTGATCAAAAATACAATCTAGACTTAGGGTAGTCCAATTGACTTCAAATTTTCAGAATAGGCTTAACTTGATGTTTTAAAAGCAATGATATTGAAATTAATGAGTAATTAAGCTATATATTATAGGGTAACAACCTAAGGCTATTATAATATCGAACCACTTCCATTTAGGAATGTCTAAGGGCTTAAGAAGTCCACCAGGCTTCTGGTGTTTGGCCTTGACCAGGGAATAGGGATGGCAATGTGAAATGAAAATGGCTATATCCCACTTTATGCCAGACCACCAAAATGATTGCTTGAGATCTTGATACATCTTATAGCTATCAGGGTGCACTGCATATCCAGAGTTATGAGCTTTAGACAATATTTATAACTGCAAGCTTTTAGGAATCCATAACCTTACTTTTGAAATACCACACCTTCATCATCAAGACGTAATTCAGATTGCTTGCCACTGACAATATCAGAAACTAATGCAGATTAACTCGAATCTTCTTTCTGAACTTCAATAATCTTAGATCTTAGGGAATCATCTGACTAAATAGCAAATAGTATAGTGCCTAAATTAGATGAACTGATAGGCTCAAGATTCAATCTGATAAAATCTTCGATCAAAGATTCACTGCATCAAAGGGAAGATAAAGTTGCTTTACAACTAAGGGCATCAGCTACAATGTTGGCTTTACCCGGATGGTATTGGATTTCCAAATCATAGTCGTAAAGTAACTCTAGCCACCTACGCTGACAGCAGTTAAGTTCTTTCTGAGTGAAGATGTACTTTACACTTTGGTGATTAGTAAACATCTCACACTTAACTCCATACAAGTAGTGTCTCCAGATTTTTAGAGCAAAAACTACCCCTGTAAGTTCAAGATCATGCACAAGATAGTTCTGCTCTATAGGCTTAAGTTGTCTATAGGCATAGGCTATAACACGGTGATCTTGCATCAAAACACAACCAAGTTCTACATTAAAGGCATCAGTATAAACCTGGAAATTATTACCTTCCCGAGGTAGTACTAGAATAGGAGCAGAAGTTAAAAATTATTTCAGCTTCTGAAATGATTCTTCACATACTGTGCTCCAGATGAACGAAACATCTTTTCTAGTTAACTGAGTTAATGATGAAGCAATTAGAGAGAATCCAGGAATGAACCTTCTGTAATAACCAGCGAGTCCTAAGAAGCTTTATATCTCTATTACAAATTTAGGTTGAATCCACTGTTGAACAGCTTGGATTTTCTTTTGATCTACTATAATCCCTTCAGCATCAATCACGTGACCCTAAAATTCCATGGACTTGAACCAAAACTCGCACTTAAAAAAGTTAGTGAAAAGCTTATCTCTCTTAATAATTATAGAACAATACACAGATGCTCTTCATACTCAGCAGTTGACTTCGAGTAGATTAGGATGTCGTCAATGAAAATGATGACAAACTCATCGAGATATGGCTTAAGGATACATTGCATCAGGTCCATGAAGATGGAAGGAGTATTTGTCAGTTCAAAAGACATGACTAGAAACTCAAAATGCCCATAACAGGTCCTGAATGCAGACTTGGCAACATCTTCATCCTTGATTCTAATCTGGTAGTAACCTGATCTTAAGTCAATCTTGGAGGAGATCTTTGCTCCAGTGAGTTGATCGAACAAATCATCAATCCTAGGGAGAGGATACTTATTCTTCACAGTTACTTTATTAAGCTCACGGTAGTCTATACACATCCGCATTGAACTATCCTTCTTCTTGACGAATAGGACAGGAACTCCCCACGGTGACATACTAGGGCGAATGAACCCTTTCTCTAACAACTCTTGCAATTGCTCTCTAAGCTCATATAGTTCTTTTGGAGCCATTCTATAAGGAGCCTTAGATTTAGGTTGAGTTCTAGGGACAAGTTCAATAGAAAACTCTACCTCATGCAGAGGAGGTAGTCCAGGCAAGTCTTCAGGGAGCGCATCCATGAACTCTCTAATGACGATAATTTCTTCTGGACTACTTACTTGCTTCTTTTTGCCGATTAAAGTTACTAGAATTACATAGCAACCTTTACTAACGAGGTGCTTGGCTTCAACTGCATTAATTAAGGATGCAGTCAAGCTAAGTTTTCCTACAAACACTTCAGATTTCTTTCCAACCTTAAGTGAAACTCGCTTATGAAAGCAATCTATTACGGCATTAAACTTACTTAGCCAATCCATTTCTAAAATTATGTCGAAGTTCATAATGGACATAATAATAAGTTTGGATTGGAAGAATTGGTTACTGATTAGGATGTCTACCAAATAGAACTCTTTAGCACACATCTCAGCACCAGATGGCATTTGAACTACTAAGGGACTGCCTAGGCTAAAATGTTGAAGATTTAAGGAAGAGGCATAACTCACTGACATCAAAGAGTGACTAGCACCAATGTTAAAGTGAATGTCATAGAACTGATTTTTGATAATTAGAGTTCCTATAGCAGGGAAAATAAACTCTAATTACAACTAATGAAATTTAAAGCAGGAAAATGTTGAAAATTAAAATTGCAGAAGAAAATAAAAACAGAAAATAGGAAATTAAATTTAGAACGTACCGGTAACAACACTATTGTCATCAGGGGCAGCTGAAGAAGATAGAGTGTATATCCTTGCTACTGCAGGTGACTGAGCAATGGACTTGGCCTTATCCTTTCTACTATAATGGCCTTGCTTGGAGGAAGATGGAGGTACTCCCTTTTGATGATGACAACTTCCACCAGTAGGAGGAGGCATCAAGGCAAGCGCTGGCGCTTGAGAGTCTAGAGGAATCAAATTCTACACAGAACCTTGGCAGTTGATCTTTTTTTTTGTCCAAAATCTAATTTGCATGACAGTTCCAACATTTATAATTGGTACTGCCGCATATGTAACACCTACCACCAGTGTGGTAGCACTTCCCATATGGATGGGGTCTATTACAAACTGCTCCAGGTCTTCCTTAATGGTATTGCCTGGAGTTTTAGCTAGGATTTTGATTTGGGTTTTGGCCAAAAGTAAGCTGGAAGACTTTTGGACCATGCGAACAGTTTCTCTTGAAGGGTTCTGATCTAGAAGGTTGAGGATGGGAGCGCTTCTTCAAATCCATTTGGTTTTGATGGTACTCAACCATGTGAGCACCTTCTAGAAGCTTGGGAAAATTATCATTATGCTGGGACATCAAATGACTTTTAACAGAATCTTTTAGACTAGAAAAAAATCTAGTGCACCTATCCATTTCAGTATGGACTAGATTTGGAGCAAAGTGAGAGAGTTTATGGAATTCCATCTCATAGTCATGCACTGAACAATTTCCTTGGGTAAGCTGCATGAAGTCATTTTCTATTATAGATTGGGCAGAAGGAGGAATAAATTCCTCACGAAATACTTGCTCGAATTCATCCTAAGGGATGTCTTTAAAGAAGCGAGTTTTCAACTCACTATCCTACCAGTATTCAGCTTCTCTGTAGAATAAATAAGTTGCAAGATGGAGGCATTCACTCTCCGGACACTTAATACTGGCTAGGGTCTTTTCAATGGCCTTTAGCCAGTCAACAGCTTTGAAATGAAAAATGGAACCATTGAAGGTCGGAGGGTTCAGACGAAGAAAAGTGAGAAGGTAGGCATCCACTACAGGGCCTGAAGATGGCTGTGGAGCCAATGGAAGTTCAAGAATAATATGAGATGAAGCTTGAGGAGGAGTTGGGCAGATTTGGGATGGAGCCAAAAAAGGTTGGGAAGAGTTACAGGATGATGCCATCTTTCTACTGCACGAGTCTGTGCTTCTACCATAACCTTCATTAGATCCAGCAAATTCTGCATTTGATTAGTTTGAGAAGTTGTAGTGGATGTAGGTTCTTCCTCTATTGGTTCAATAGGAATATTGGGATTTGGATCCATTCTAAAGAAAAAAAAAGAAAATATCATTCAAAAATTGAAGAGGGTAAGAAAGGGAAATTCTCATTAAAATTTGAAGCTTTTAAGATATATTAATATTGGAGGAAAAGGAAAGAAATATAAGTAAAGTAGAAGCTATTTACAAAGCTACTAAAGGGAAAGAAGCTAGAGCAAAAAGATGACTAGTACTACTAGTTACAAAATTTTACATAAAATATATTTTTAAAGTCTTCATAAGTGGGGGCACAATGAAGACGCCTACATCCATGAATGAGAACTCCATAAGCATGACACCACCAGTCCATGGCGTAGTCATTATAACATTCATTTAAAATTTTAAGGCGTATGTGATCAGGGCATTATATGGCTTCAAATACTGTGGTAATACAGGAGAGCCATTCTCTAGCTAGTTGAGGCAAATAATCACCTCTAAATACACAAAACGTTAAAATTTTATTTAGAATGTCACCACCCACAGCCGATACTCCCAAGTAAACATGACCAAATGTCGACCCATACAAATGATCATACTCCTAATATTGGAAGAACAATTTGGTATAAAGTCTTAGTTCAGTACTAAGATCTGCCATCTGAAAGTTAAATTAAAGTTTGAGCTAAAAATTTAGATCACTTATTTAATTGAAAATGCATTTACTGTCCTAAAATGTCATTTATTTATTTTTACTATACTATGTTGTTTGCTCTTAGATGAATGGATATGTTTATCTTAACTTAAAGTTCTCAACTTGGCTCTGATACCAACTATGATGACTCCAATATTGATACGTCATCACAATATCTAATTCTAGATTAGAATGAAACTAATCCAAATCATTAGATAATATATTTGGCTAAGGATTTAGATGAGGGTCCTAAGTTAAGATGAAAGGGAATTTTAGAAAATATATTATGTAATTTATGTATGAAGATGTAGTACATGCAAGGATATGATAGAATGTAAGTTAAAAACATTTAAAATTAGCACTTACAATTCTAATTATGAAATTCTAAGTATTTAACATGTGAAACTTAAGTCTACATTTTTGCCAAATTATTCTAAGTTATTATTTCTTAAAAATTTTGACATACTTTTCTTTGTAAATTGCTAAAGAAAAACTTGCAAGGTAGACATACAAGACTTCCATTCTAATGGAAGTTATATTTGAAAGAAAAACAACCTAAAACTAATATGTAATCAATCCATTACATAGGATTGTTTAGTTCCAGCTCAAGTATAGAGTCAATCCATTACATAGGATTGCTCATTTCCAATTCTAAAGTAAAGTTAATCCATTATATGGGATTGCCTATTTCCAATTCTAAAATAATGACAATCTATTACATGGGAATTCTTATTTACAATTCTAAAAGTTTAAAGAGAGAGAATCCCATGTGTAACAATTATCTACCCTAAGGTATGCTTCATCACAACATTTAATACTCACATGTATATAAGAAAAATTTCTTACTTAGATATTTAATTATTTTCCAATTTTATAAGTGATGTAGTATTCATCTAATCCAAATTAACATTCAAAGTAGATATGCAGCTAATGACTTGATTAACATTCATTTTAATACATTTATTTTTCATCCATTTATTTATTACAAGCATTTAAATATAATCAAAGCTCCAACACAAGTGTAGTAAAAGCAAAGTAAATTACAAACCAACAGTAAACATAAAGGAAAGAAAGTAATTAAAGCTCACTTGCAATTAATTATAAGCTATATATTTTTATTATATGATAAGCGGAAGCAGTTAGCTTTTTGCACTTGGTCCAGCTCCACTAGCCTCCAAATGCATCTGATCTATTATATTTTGGCATTTAAATGTGGTAGGGCAAAGCCAAGAAATAGAAAATCTAGTTAGACTAAACAGTCTAAGTACATTTTAAGATTGGCTAAGCATATTATTATTTTAATTGGATATCACTACTAGTTACAAAATGAGCACAAGCAAGGGTGCAAAAAGGTAAGCATACAAATGTGGAAAAGTATATAAGGAAAAGAAAAGACAAAGTGAGTTAGAATACTCACTTAAGTATACATACTAGCCTACAAATAAAACAAGGGTAAAAGTATCCTAAATAGGCAACTAATGTGCATATAAAAGTAACTTAAGTAAAGCATGTATATGTTCAAATGAACTTATGCTTAGTAAGGAAAATAAACAGTGAATCATTTAAATGTAATTTTACAACATTCAATGTAATTTAAGTAAACTATAAATGAGTAAAGTATAATACTAAATTATAGAAAATGCATAGTAAGGAAATTGAAGGAAGATCTTAGACTATTAATCTTAGATTCATATAGTCTAGAATTATGGAAAATAATATAGCTAAAAGCGATGATGAGTCTTAACAATCTATAAGATTAAAAAAGATCACACATATTAATTAATTGAAGTTATTATAATCTGTACTCATTCTGTGGGCATATTCAGAATGAAGAGAGGAGTTAAACATGTTTATTTAACATCTAAAGAAAAGCGGAGTCAATTCCTAAAATACTCATATTCACCCTCTGAGAATGTGAGGTCTCCTTATTACTCCTTTTTAGCCCGCCCTAGGATGATCCATCAGTATAAACCTATATTAATATTAATGTGAAAGTTTTATTCATGCACAATATCTTATATAAATGATTGAATAAATAAGGCTCAAAGCTAAGCAAGCATTCATCAGAAATTCAATAATTGCAACTAAGTGATATCCAAAGTTATCTAATTTTAATGACCTACTTAATGATTAGAGCTAATTGAGCTCCTAATTAACTTTGAGATATTGATCTCAAGTTAATAGTAAGTATAGTAGTAGTTGGGGTTATGAAAGTAGTAGATTTAATTCAATTAGTATGATAAGATTAAAGAATTTTTAAGTATAATTGATATTTTTAAAAACTATTTCTTATTCACATCCTAAACTATAAAATTCAATTATAATAATTAAATCAAGGTTTAGGAATCTAGTAGGAAGAAATTAAAATAAAGAAAACATCTAACTTAAGAAATTGGAGTTAAGGTAAATTCACTAAAGTTCACTAGCTAGGTTATAATTTAAAAGATCTAACCAATCAAGTACTAATCTAGCTAAGTTATAAGAAAGTGAAAGGCTTAAGGTAAGTAATTGATAGGACTTATGAACTACAAGTTCTAAGTATTCTAATAACTAAAGTTTAAGGGAAATCAGTAGGATTCCTAAGTTACCCTATGTGACTTAGGATTTCTAATACTAGCTCTTAAAGAAATTTAATGAAGACTTTTAGGGCTAGGGTGAATGAACTAAGTTCTAATCTAGTCACTAAAGGCTAGATCTAATTGATTCAATAATCTATAATTACAAGGACATTAAGGTTGACTACTCTTAATGGGTGAAACTATTAGATTCTAGAGATCAACTATAATTTATATTTAAATCAATCCTAGAGTTTCTACCTTAGTGTTGAAATGTGAATTAAGCACTTGGCAATTAATTCATATAGTTAGAAAATTGAGAACTAAGCTCATACTAAATGTAATCTAATTAAATAAGGGAGATAATAAAGGTGACATGTTAGCTATCCTAGGATTTTATAATATATAAAACATGCTATCTAAGAAATTAGAATTATCACAATAATACCTAATTAAGAGTCAATAACCTAAAATCACTATTTATTGTCTAATGGAAATTATTTAAGTAATATTGAAATCTTTATATCAAAAGGAGAAAAATGACACTAATTAGTAATGTCAAATTTGGACAACATTGAAAAAATTAGGATTTTTGTGACTCCTAGTTAGGATTAAAAAGTGATTATAAAAATTAGGTTTCAAATATTAAATTTGATTTCGTATTATTGTTCCTCACAATTTTATGAGTGAAATTGACTATCTGATTATTTAATTTGGATATTAAATTATCAAATTAAGTCACATAAAAAGATATAATGAATTTGTAATTAATTAATTAAACTTAAATATTGACTAATTAAAATATTTATCAAAATAGAAATTTAATTGCATATTGTTAATCTACTTATTTTTGTGATCAAAATGGAATATAATTATGCATTATTAGGATGCATATAATTAAAGTTATACTTAAATGAAATCAACTTTAACTAATCATTAAAAATTTAATTACTAAACATTTTATCAAATCACAGCACGCAATTTAATAATTTGGCACAGTTTTTAATGGTGCTGAAGATGGGGCCTGACGGCTTACGGGGCGTAGAAGACAGAGTGGTGCTGAATTCAGCATCGTCTGATATTTAAGGCTAACGTGGCGCTTCAACGAGTCGACACGCGTCAGCCTCGTATCCAGGAAGATGGTGTGGTCGACTCGAAGTAAATCGGCCCTGTCCAGGAAGGAGACATGGAACACATAACGCGCGGTCCGAATCGCTTCGTCCCCGAAAGGGGGTCCATGAGATGCGCCCTAGGTCTGGACCTCCCGGTCGAACCCGGGGGTCTGACGAAGTGGCCCGCACCTCAAATCAAAGCCCGTTCCAAGACCGACCTTTTGAACCCTAAGTCGACCCAAGAGGTGAACTAGAACGGAGATAAAGTGATGCCTTAGGTTTCACCGCTGGAACCCTGGAACCCACTGTGGATGATTTGATTGACACGAGCTCGAACCGACCTCGATGATTGTGATTGAGCTTTGATAAGATGCGTTAAGCCTCTGAATAATGTCTAACATAACCAATTTGACAATCAAGGTAGAGATGGGTACCTGGAAAGCTCATTCACTTTGCGTACGCCGAGTGAAAATTAAGGCAAGTCGTAGCACCGATCGACCTTTCGCAGCTCCCAGCACCCTCAGACAGTACAAAGGAAACCTAGAAGAGCCAAAATGGAGTCTAGGGGACAATCCTTAGGCTTAATTAACGAAGGTGGAAATGCTGGTAGTGAGGACTATCCTCACCTGACGTGCAAAGATCATGCGAAAAGGGGAAGGACGGGACGCATCCAAGCCGTTGGATCATGGTTCTGATCCAACGATTGGATTAGCTCAAAGAAATCCATGCCATTAGATTAGGTTAAAGAGAATCCAACGTCTCGGATTGACCGCGCGGCTGTCCCGTGCATTGGACTCACGCACAGGATTGACGCGGTCCGAAAATTATATTAACGTTAGTTTAATTTATATATTATACATATAAAATTATTTAATTTAATTCTTACACACTTTATTAAATCAAAATTAAATAATTAGACGTACTCCGAAAAATTCCAAAAATTCACCCTTACCTAATTGAGGTGTGGTGAACTCAAAAATGCTATTGAACTTTTGATCGAATGTCAATTTAATTATCTTAATTTTCTAGGTATTTAAGTATTATTAAAATATTCATGAAAAATTTGATGACTTCCATACACTTCCAAAATACCACCCCTATCTAATTTGGGTATGGTGAGTCCAATGGTGGACTCCATTTTTTATTCTAAGGTCTAACTAAGTTAGGCATTCTCAGAATTATCAAAAAACTAGGAAATATTGGAAACTGTCAAATGATCTCCAAATCACTCAAAACTTGAAATTGAGGCTCCTAATACTATTATAAGACTAATGGAAAAAGATTAGAGTCAATTAGGTCACTAATTGATGAGTAACAACACTAGGGTTGTTACAACCCATTAATTAATCCCCACTATTTGGAATGAAGGTTTAGGCCTGTCTTTGAGTTTAGTTGCGGGCCGGGTCCGCCATTGAACCTAAGATCGGGTCGGACCTCGGTCTTATTATGACTTAGGCTAATCACTTGATTGAATTGTCCTAAATGGACAGCTCGATTCATCACTTCCTCCCGAATTAGGGAACGCGTCCATCCCGCGTGGGACACGCGGCTGCAACTCCCGATCGCATATCCTCTACCGCTCCAAAACAAGGATTATGGGACTTTGGGGCTGCCACTTCCATTAAAAAAAAATGGAGGGGTTATTATGAGGTTTGAATGGAGGAAAAGCTCAAAGCCCTGATCGACCTCCTCTCAAGCTTTAAGGTACTAGCTCTTCCCAAATCTACTTTACTTGATTCGATAATAGTGTTAATCGATTTATGCATGTGTGTTTCTATTGCGAGTTAATCGAATCCATGGCTGCATCGGCCATTTTCTTTTAGTCCTAGAATGTTTAGGGTTTCATCAGTTCGAAGGAAGAAGGTGACGACCCTTCGATCTGGGTCGTGCTAGTGTGTGGTGCCCCGCTCCCCGCCGTGGTCCTATTAACTCTTAAGTTAACATGATTATAGTGTGGCGGACACCAAATGACAAGATCCTTGCTTATGGATAGGTTAGTGACTAATACTAACCAATTATAATCAAAGGCCTTGTCATTTACTCAAAAAAATCATCACTAAATGTAAAAACAAGCAAAACAGAGTGCAAAAGCATAAATACAAACATCCATCCATCATATATAAATACAACATCTCATAATAAGTAAAGTAAGGAAAATAAAGATTTAACTTGTATTATTATAACAATAAACAGTTTATAAGAACTAAAAAGTAGCACTCAGCCTCACAATGCAAGAGATAAAAGAAGCTAAGCCTAAAGATCTTTAGGTACAGGCTCCTCCTACAATGGTGAGTCTTCCACTGGATCCACTACTTCAACCAACTCTGAACCTATCATTATCAGTTTCATAATGATAGGGTGTAACAACCCAAGTTGTTATCTTGGTCAATTAAGACTAATCTTAGTTTTAATCTTAATCCTAAGTGCTAATCAAGTTATTACGAGTCAACCTCTAAGACCTAGTCCAAATCAGGAGATAAATGGACTAAATCCTGATTTTTGGAAAATCTAGAAAACCCTAAAATTTGACCTATCTAAAATGACCTCGGATCAAAAAATGAACTTCAACATTGCGCTCATTGCCCCCAAAATAGTTAGGGGTGATGTTTTTGTGTCAATCGGAAGTAGTCAAAATTTTGATGAATATTTTAATAATATTTAAATATCCCACAAATCGAGGAAACAAAATACTCGTCGGATCAAAATCCGACCTCGCTGTTGCGTTCCTTACCCCTCAAATAGCTAGGAAAACATATTTGAAAAAAAAAATATTATTTTATTACTTAACGGCGCCGTTAAAATATTAAACAGCGCCGTCCACGGTAGCCGACGGTGCCGTCTGATCAGACGGCGCCCTCGTAGTCGTTGGATCAAATGTAGATCCAACGGCTACGGGACCATCCTCTACCTCGTGACCTCCGCCGGCTGCCTCGCGGCGATCCACCACGGATCCGGCCAATCCGGGGCTTGGCGCACCTCGCCGGCTCTGCTTGAGGGTCCATAAGGACCCTCCCCATCGTCCCGAGCCGAGCTTTTGCCTGGATCACATGCGAGAGTCTTGAGAGTTCAACCCTAAACACGGACCGTCGGACCTGAGGTACCCACCTCTCCTAATCATGTAGTTTGATCTTCCATGTTCCTATTCGTAACTTGATTGCATGATGTGGATTAGGATTAGGACGGATCGATCGGGTTGGATCGAACCCGATCGATCGAATTTAGGCTAGGATCCATAGTAGAAACCGTTAAGATTTGTCTCACCGAACCCTAGGGCCTAGGGTTTGCATTTGTCGGCGACTCCGGCAACCTCCGGTGCTGGTCCAGCCGCCGACGTGCAAGCCTCGTCGAGGGCTATCGTCGGCCGGGGCGCTCCGCAAAGCGGACGAAGCCCAGTCGGGCCGGGTCAACCCGAGCCCGACCCGAATACTCTCAGGTCCGCGTGTCACGAGTGGGGCCGTAGTGCCACGTGGCACCCTTCGGGCGTGCCAAGTGTCACGTGGGTCCCACCGCCAGGGACCCGCGGCTCTTCGGCTTCATTTGTGGGGCCCGCAGCGCCATGTGGCACCCTCCGGGCATGCCACGTATCACGTGGGCCCACCGCCGGAGTCCGCGGCTCTTCGGCTTCGGCTATGGGCCCGCAGCGCCACGTGGCACCCTCCGGGCGCGACACGTGGCAGCCATGGGACCCACAAGCTGAGCAGCGCCCCCGCTGTCACGTGTCACAGGTGGCACCCACTGCCTGACCGTGCGATAGGTGTGGGACCCGCCACGGCTCCCGTGGCCACGCACAGAGCGCCAAGTGGCAGCCGTGGTACCCACTGTCAATTCCGACAAACAGATTAGTACCTTAATTATGATTAATTAGTGTTAATTAGTAATTAATTAAGTTTACAGTAAAATTAGTATATTTAATAAATTACAATTAGTGGTTAATTACTATTAAATACTAAACTAATGATTAATTATTATTTATTAATACTAAATGCTAATTAATTAATTACATAATCATTAATTAATTATTAACTAGTATAATTAATAACTTAATTAAACTTAATTAAAATTATCCTAATTAAATATATATATATAGTAATATTAATAATTTAATAATTATTAAATTTAAACATTAAATTAACTTATTAATTAACACTAATCTTAGAATTAATAATTATAAATAGATAATTAATTTACTAGTTAGGGCTTAAGTAGTAATTATCATAACACTAATCAAACAATAAAAATAATAGTATTATAATTCAAATAATTAAATAACAGAAAATTAATTAATAATTAATACTAATTAATTACAGATTAATGATAATTAATTAGTTAATTAATAAAAATAGAAAAATATTTTTAACTTTAAGAATGAATAGTAAATTAATACAAATTGAATAAATGAATAGTAAATAATATAAATTGCATTTTTGAATATTAATTAAATTAATTAAAATTAAATAAATAAAACTTAAAAGTTTAATAACTTTTTATACAATAATCCAAACGTAGTCAATATAGGTCTCATTTTACTCAAAAAAATAAAAGGAATCAAATGGCATAATACAAAAATTAGTTTCGGGGTACGTATAACGTAGTGACATTTTATGACCTATTTAAAACCCTATAACTTTTAACCTAGTTGTCCAAATTTATGCAATATGGGTCTTAAAATACTCAAAAGAATAGCCCCATCACTATTTGGATATCAAGATAAAAAGTCAACCCTATACCCCACAGTTGACTTTAGGGAAAATTGACCAAAATGCCTTTATAATTCAAATGACCTTAACTTGGTCAATACAAGTCCAAATTTGAAAATTCAAGATGCTAACTAGTTAATAATTTCAATGTCATTGATAAAATGAAATAATATTTAGGATATGAACCTTAAAAATTTAGAAAATGACCAAAATGCCCCTAACTTTAGTTAGGTCATAACTTGACCATTTGAGATCCAAATTGGGCGTACTTACTGTCTATCTTCAAGTTAGATAGTAAGGAATCATTTAGAACTTAAGAAACTTTAATTTGGACCCTTAAATCAAAAGTTGACTTTTTAGACCCTTAAGTAAGAGAAAAATAATTATTTTGCCAAAATTTTAGGTTAAATATCCTCAACCTCTAAATTGTCCTTAAAATTATTAAAACCAATATTAAGGTTTTATTATAGTCAATAAAGTGAGTAAAATCAACAATTAGGTCAATCCATCAAAATTCCCAAAATCTTCTCTAAGTCCTTTCCTTAGGATTTTACACCTCACATAAGGATTATTCCTAAGATTATGACTAGATCACAAGTTAGATTTCATTCATTGGGTAAATGGGTTACTCAATAAATAAAATCTTTGTTTTAATAATTTTCTAGATTTTGCAACTTAATTTTGATTATTTTGTCTTTTAACTTTAGTTTCAGGATAGGAGATTCATCCTAATAAGTGTGATTTGCTTAATATGATTTGCCTTAATCAGTAGTTCACTTTTAGAATAAAACCTAGATCTTAGGTCTTATCCTTTTGGATTATATGATTAAGCCCAATCTCATGATGTTTAATCCATAATTTATAGCTTAGAAGATCTTGATTAGATCTTAGATATGATGTCTAAATTCATAAAATTAGGGCGTATAATTTATTGATTTAACTCAAAGCCATCATTTGATTGAATTAAATTAGAACCTGATCAGTTCTAATCCTTTAAATTATAAGGATGAGCTTCTAAGTTACACTCGATAGTAGGAATTGGTGATCCTGAACTTGTGTAACTTGGAATAGTTAGAATGGTTTAATTAGAAAATAAATGATATCACCATCTTTAGTAGAGTCCCATGCTTACTTTGATATTTTGTGTTACACATTCCTTAATATTTGTGCCATATTTTCTTAAGCATATCATATAAGACTTTGATGCATGAATATAATTTTAGGAAAATGTGGAGACTCATTAGATTCCTTATGAAAACATTAATACAAATGATTAAAGATACTAATTGCATGTGTTAGAGCTGCCTCTCAGTTATGTCTTCTGCCTAGTCTCCTTGTTGATGCTAGGAGAAGACTATATTTATATATTTTCTACCTAGTCTCCTTGATGACATTAGGAGAAGATTTGTTATATGTTTTCTACCTATGCCTCCTATATGACGCTAGGAGAAAACCCTATATCCTGCCTAGTCTCCTTGATGACGCTAGGAGTATATAGTTTTGCGCTTTAGCTTCCTTGTTGACGCTAAGATCCTTTTGATATTCAGTGAGCTAGATTAGCTCTTTTCTGTATAGCAGTTAGTACACGGATATTTATATATAGTTTTTATGTTTTGTATACATTTCAATATTTTCGTTCAGTCAGTTATTTCTTTGTTCTGCTTACATATATTGTAGGATGTTAGATTTGTTGCTGCTATTTATATGTATCACTAATAAGTTGTGTATTTAATTTGTATATTTCTTTTGATCACCAACATATTTAGGACGTAGTATTTTCTTTCAGTACTTGTTTAGTTACTTATATTTATATGCCCTACCTTGTTTAGCTTATATTTGAGGCATGTCTTAGCCATCTTCTTGCTTAAGTTATAAATGTTATTTATAGCTTTTCCTTTATCTTGTCATGCTAGTTGCTCCTATATTTGATGTAGTTGTTGCTGAGAATATGTTAAATAGTAATATTACAAAACACATAAAACTTATCAGCTTAAAATGTACTTAGACAATTATCTAACAAAATTTTTCTCTTTTTGGCTGGGGCCCTACATTATGAAACCGACAATGGCAGATCCTCAGGAGCTAGGAGTGGAGCGTTATCCAGAGGAGGAGCCCTTAGAAGAATCAGCTGCATAGTTTTATTATAAGTGAGGATGATAGTATTTTCACTTTAATTACTTAAACCTTAATATGATGTAATAATACAGGTACTCATGACTGTGTGTTTGGATTACCATGCTATTTATTCTGAGTTATATTTCATGTTTTTTGTATTGTGATGATTGGATGTCTCTTATTTAAATTACTTTCGCATTTTGTATGAATATCTTATAAAGTGACTGAATATTTGATTATGTGCTTACTCCTTCCCTTATTAGGTGGATTGTGAATTTCATTCTAGTTTAATAATAAGTGAAGGGTTAGTCAGAGTGACATAACACCCATTAGCTTAGTCTTGTAGATTAAGGGGTGGGGTGCCACATAGGGCCCCAACAAATAAAAGAAAATTCTTAATTAGACAATCTGTATAAGTACATTTTAGGGTAATCAATTTATTAAGTTTGTTAGATATCACCATAAACAGTAAGCACAAAAGCATATAGATAGGAGCAAGAACACATAAAAAAGAACAAGGTAAGCTTATAAACAAACATTTTATAACTTAAACAACTAGGAAGTAAGCACATACCTCCTCCATAGCAACTGCAACAAGAACAGATAATAAAAAGAAAAACTAAAATAAATACTATAAAGAAAATACATCCGAAACATGCTTATAATTAATCCAGAATTATGCTAATTGACAAAAAAGTAAATGAACGTATAAAACATGAAAAATCTAAAAACAAAGCTAGCATCCTATACATGTGAAAAACAACAAGTAGGACTAACATCCTACAAGTGTATAAATAGTAATTAAAACTAGCACCCTATATGTAAACAAAACTAGAAAAGACTATAAGTAAAAAGAAGTGCTGAAATGTAGAAAAAGTGTAAAGTAAAACAGTAAATCCAAAATTGAAAGCTGTATTGGCCATTTAAGCCGCTCGAACTGAAAGTAAAATTAGTCTCACTTAGCCTGATGGGCTAAGATAGAAGCTCTGAATGGATCGTACCAATGTACTCAACCTGATAGGCTATAACAAAAAATACCAAGTAGAAGTGTACTTAAATTAGTATAACTATATCAAATACTGACTAATCTGTCAGTAGGGCAAGAGTCTATGTATAACCCATCCTATCCCGTGGACTAGGCATGGCATAGACTATCGGACTGACCTGAAACTGAAGCCAATCCCAAATGAAAGAAGTGAAGAGGTACACTAATTAAGCTACACTCTACTAAACATATGAGAAAAAGAATAAATGCTACTTATGAATTCTCAAAGTTAGCATGGGATATTCATCAAATATCCTATATACATAATATATGTTCACAGTATATAGCTCAACTACAAGGTAAGAAAGCATCAAAGTCAAAGTGAGCAAGAGACTCAACTAGGACACTGGTGATATTCATTATTGTCCAATTTATTTGTTCTATCTATTCTAAGTTACATAAGATTCAGAATCATCAATTCTTAGTCCATATATAACTTAGACTCATGATCTTATAGGTTGAAAATAATTAGGACTGGCCAAGTCCTAACTATATCTAAATCAGTGACGACTACTTGATTTAAATAAACAAATCATCATCCTAATTTGATATTTTAATTAATCCCAAATCTATCTTGATCAGTCAAATCAAGATGAAAGGACTAAGGATTTGAACTCCAAATGATGGGGTTTAGTCACTCAATCTAAAGGTACATCTAAAGGTCTAAGATTTGGAACCTAAATCTCATATATTAGATTAAGGCAAATGCTAATGATTAAACTAATCTCATTAGGATAGATCTCTATCCTTAATTCTAATATTTGAAAATCATTAAATACACTAAGAAAATCTCAAAACTAGTAAACTCATGGCTTCACCTATTGAGTAACCCAATTTACTCAATAGATGAACTCTAACCAAAGATCTATTCCTAATCCTAAGAATTAAAGCTCTTAATTACTAAGAGTGTATCCTAGACACACATCCTAACTAGTGTTATAAAACATATGGGAAGATCTAAGAAGGTTAAGGAAGAAAGGAAAGCTCATAATTTTACTTAGGATTTTCCTTAAGAACTTAAGAATGAAATTTTGATAAAAATCTATTGAAGGTTTGAACTCACATAATTTCTACTCTAAGTCTTTTTATTTACTGTTTACAATACTTAGAATATGATTTTAGGGCTTTAAATTACTAAACCCTAAATTTAGGCAAAATGACCATTTTGCCCCTACTTAAGGTTTTAAAGATCAAATTTTGATCTAGGTTTTCAAATCTAAAAATTTTAGTGGCAAAGTATTTCTTACTGTCTAATATAAGATTAATCAGCAACTATATTAATTTTGGGTAACTACTAAGCCTCATGAGATCAAATTAATAAATTTAACTTTTAGGGGCATTTTGGTAATTTGACCAAGTGGAATCTAAATTTTCTTTCAGTTTATTATTACTTACTATCTAAAGTTTCCATAGAACCTAAAATTTCTAAATTCTGATAAGTATTAGCCAAGTTATGGCCAATACAAGCTTCAGACTAAAATGGTAATTTAGGGTTTCTTAATTAAGGATAAAAAATCCCAACTTCTCTAATTGGTATCCAAATTGAGTAAAATTAGTGGCTATAGATTACAAATGATCCACTGATTATAATGATTAATAGTATGCTCAATTTGGACTCTAATTGGCTAAGTTATGACCTAATTAGGGTTTAGGGTGATTAGTGAGTGATTAGTAAAATTAATTACCAAATCACTAAACCAACTACACCACTAAGTTCTAATGCACTCTAGGAGTTCTCTGAAACTTGAATTAATTTAATTTGGATCATTAAATTTGCTAATCTTTACTAATCAAGTTTTAGAGTAAGTAGGGTTAATTAAGAAATCTAACAGTTGGATCCTAAATATTTTTGCAATTTATTGTTAATTAGGTTCTCTTGATCAAAATGGATATAAGGATCACCTAATTTGAAGTTCAGTTGACCAACTTATTTTCAATTGAAGTTCTAGGGTTAATTAATCTAAATAGGGTTGGGTCTTAAAAGTGATAAAGCTCAAACTAATCCAAATAGTAAAAAGAACACTACTAGGTTGATTCTTAAGGTTTGCTGATCACTTTGACACACATATTGGGTATGTTTGGATTAGTGTGTGCAAAGTTAGGATTAAATAAAGTTTTGTGGCATTTTGTGAATATTCAAATATCATAAAATGTCACTAAGTGAAATATTAGTCCAAATGGAAAACTGACAGCACCAATAAATTTCTTGCATTTTTCTAATTAATTTGATATATTTGATTGTATAATTTGGACTTATATTCATCAGGATATTGAGGCTTAAAGTGTATGCATTAATTGAATTAACTAATGGCATAATATTACATTATTGTCAAATCAATTAATCTATTTAAATAATTAATATGTTTGTTAATATTAAATTTAGGATTCCCATCCTCTGTTTATATATATAAGAACATATTTTCATTAATATAAATATATACTTTATAGTATAGAAGTTATGTTATAAGATTATATATATATATATATATATATATATTATGATTATTACTATTTTTAACTAATTAAATTCTCTGCAAAAAAAGAGTCGGCAACAGGCCCCACAGCGAACGTGGCACGCAGGGATTCGCTAGAGCCTAATCGGTGGGCCTCACTGACACCCGCTGCAAACGCCAGCAGGCCCCACCCTCGGCTGACACGAAGAGGCACGCGTCAGCACGAGAGCGTGCCATCTGGCATGCGGGACCCCCAACCCTTATGCGGCAATTTGACACGCGACCGGTCCACATGCGGAGCGAACCGGACGGGCGAACGGGTTTGGGATGCGTCTGGATGGCGCTTCGTCTTCCTTCACACGACGGGAGGCGATTAGGGTTAGACGAGATCGCAAACTTTGGGTGCTTGATTCGCACGATCGGGTTCAATCGAACGCGGTTGAACCCGATCAGAGTTTAATCCAATAAATTAGATGCAATTTCGAAACAAGAATTAAGTGATTGAATGTAAGATCTAGGAAGTAGAAGTACCTCTAATTCGACGGACCGAATCAAGCAATGATCGATACGGGCTCCTTTCGTCTTCTTAGGGTCAAATTTCATAAAAATCGACAAGTTGAATCGATCGAAGGTTTAAATTAGGCTTTAGTCGGCTCTTATTGTCGGTGGAAGCAGCCATTTGGAGCGGGTAAGGACCCGCGGCGAAGGGTTTCGGCGTGAGGAGTCCCCCGCTTGACACGCGTAGGAGGAGAGGGAGACGACGGCTCGGCCGTCCGATCCCAGATCGGACAAATCAGAAGATCCGTCCAAACCAAATGGCGGCTTATTTAAAATTTTGACAGAATTACACTTAAATGGATGGCGCCGTTATTTCAATTTAAATAATATTTATCATTTAATTTGTTTAAATTAGTTTTCTTAATTAAAAATACTTAATTAATTGCATTTCAAAAAAAATCCCAATAAATCATCCTTAAATAATTGAGGGGTGAGGAATGCAATGGCGCAATCGAATTTTTGATTTGAAGAGTATTTAATTATTTTATTTTTCGGGATATTTAAATAATATTAAAATATTCGACGAAAATTCAACGACTTCCAAATGCATTCAAAACTTCACCCCTAGCTAGTTTGGGGGTGGTGAACGTAATGGCGAAGTCGGATTTTCAATCCAAGGTCTAAATAAAATGTTAATTTCTAGGGTTTTGGGATTTTCCAGAAATCCAGATTTTATCCAATTGATTCCTTATTTGACCTAGATCTTAGAGATGAGTTCTAAATGACTTAGTTAATGTACTAGAACCATAATTAAGACTTATATTAGTCTTAGTTGACCTCAGTAATAACCTGGGTTGTTACAGACTCCCCCACTTAAGAATAATGTCGTCCTCGACATCACTCAAGTGGAAAATAAAATAGAATAGAATATTAAAGTTGAAATCACTAGAGTTGGATAAGTACCTTGGTTAAAGAGATTTGGATATTTTTGGCGCACATTCGATTATTTTTCTCATGTTGCTTCGTTACATGAATAGTCCTTCCATTGAACTTTAATCATTTGAATGAAACGATTCCTCAATTGCTTTCTATCACAATCCAGAATCTTGATAGGTTCTTTAATATACATGAGGTCAGGTTGAACTCCCACTTCTGGAAGTTGAATAAGGTAAGAAGGATCTCTAAGGCATTTCCTTAAAGATGAAACATGAAATACATTATGTACTGACGCAAAATTATCAAGTATATTCAATCTATATGCGGAAGATCTGATCTTCTCTAAAACTTCAAATGGTTAAACATAACGGGGACTGAGTTTCCCAGCTATGCCAAATTTGAAAACTCCTTTCATAGGATTGACTTTTAAATATGCAAAGTCTCCTTCATTAAATTCTATAGATTGATGATGAGAATCAAAATATTTACTCTGTTGATCTTGCGCTGCACGGATTCTTTGTTGAATAAGATGAATTTCCGGTTTGTTTCTTCCACCAGTTCAGATCCATATAATTGAACACTTCCTAGCTCAGACCAGGCTAGCGGAGTACTACACTTTCTTCCATATAGAGCTTTATATGGAGCCATTTTAATACTGGCCTGAAAACTATTATTATATGCGAACTATACTAGTGGCAAATGATCTTCCCAAGATCCAACAAAATCTAGAATACATAGTCTAAGAAGATCTTCAAGTACTTGGTTTATGCTTTCTGTCTAGCCATCAATTTGAGGATGGAATGCAGTACTCATGGCCAAAGTGGTTCCAAGGTCTTGATGAACTGCTTGCCAATATTTGGATGTGAACCCACTATCTCTATCAAATATAATTGATTTTGGAATACCGTGAAGTCTTACAATCTCTTTAATATAGATCTTAGCGAGCTTCTCGACTAAATTAGTTTGTCGAATAGAAATAAAGTGAGCAGACTTGGTTAAACGATCGATTATCACCCATATTGCATCGGCTCCAGACTTAGCTCGAGGCAAACCCATCACAAAATCCTTCAATATATCTTCCCATTTCCATTCAGGAATTTATAATGGGTGAAGAAGACCACCAGGTTTTTGATGTTCAGCTTTCACAAGATTACATGTGTGACACTTAGCTACATATTCTATTATACTCTTCTTCATGCCATGCCACCAAAATGACTGCTTTAAGTCCTGATACATCTTTGCACTTCCTGGGTGAATTTGATATCCAGACCCATGACCTTCTATTAACACTTCTTGCTGCATGTATTTTGGAATCCACATACGATTCCTCTGATAAATAGCATTTTTATGAAAATAAATATCTGTTCTACAACCACTTTCAATTGCTTGCTTAAGGTTCAAATACTCATTATCTTTAGTTTGTGTTATGGAAACATCTCTTTAGTCTAACTTTCTAAACTCTTCTTCTACTGAACTGGTTGCAATCAAGATAAAAAGGTAGCACGATGGTTAAGAGCATCTGCTACAACATTAGCTTTGCCTGGATGGTACTGAATATCCAACTCATAGTCACTAATTAATTCCAGCCACCTTCTTTGCCTACAGTTCAGTTCATGCTGGGTGAATATGTATTTTAAACTTTGGTGGTCGGTGAATATGGAGCACTGAACTCCATATTGATAGTCTCTAGATTTTCAATGCAAAAACTACTGCAACCAATTCTAGATCATGAACTGCATAGTTCTTCTCATGTGGTTTTAGTTGACAAGATGCATACGCAATAATAACCTTGTCGTCTTGCATTAGAATGCACCCTAAACCAATTCTAGAAGCGTCTGTGTAAACTTGATAATTTACACCTTCTTTAGGTAGAACTAGTATAGGTGCTAAATATAAGGCATCCTTAAGTGTTTTATAAGCCTTCTCACATTCTGGTGACCAAATGAAAGGTACTGCCTTCTGAGTTAACTTTGTGAGTGGTGAGGCAATCTGGGAGAAGCCTTTTATAAACTTCCTATAATATCTAGCTAGACCCAGAAAACTATAGATCTCTATAACTGATTTGGGCTGCACCCAATCTTGAATAACATTGATCTTACTTTGATCCACCCAGATTCCATGAGCATCTACAACATGCCCAAGGAATGACACTAAACCTAACCAGAATTCACACTTTGAGTATTTTGCATATAATTCATGTTCTCTAAGTGTTTCTAGAACTATCCTCAAATGATTCTCATGATCTTTCACAGTCTTTAAGTAAATCAAGATATTATCTATAAAAATAATAACAAATTTATCTAAGGTTTCAAAACTCTTTGCATTAGATCCATGAATAAGGATGGTGCATTAGTAAGACCAAAGGACATCACTAGAAGCTCATAATGTCCATAACATGTTCTGAATGTTATCTTCTCCACATCTGAGTCTTTCACTTTTACTTGACGGTACCCAGATCTTAAATCAATTTTAGAAAATACAACTGCACCAGGATCAAATAGATCATCAATTCAGGGGAGCGGGTATCTATTCTTGATAGTCACTTTATTTAATTCCCTATAGTCTATGCAAATTCTCATAGACCCATCTTTTTTCTTCACAAATAATACCGGCGCTCCCCACAGAGACATGCTAGGTTTAATAAACTCTTTATTCAATAATTCTTGAAGTTGATCGCTTAGTTCTTGAAGTTCTTTCAGGGCCATTTTATACGGTGCTTTAGATAGTGGTTATGTACCCAGAGCTATGTTGGTTTCAAATTCTATTTCTCTGGCTGGTGGTAAGCCAGGCAAGACTTTAGAAAATACATCTTCAAAGTCTCTAATAACTTTTATAGTGGAAATAGGAACTTCTTCTTTACTACTACCCATCATAGTTATTAGGAAGGACATACAACCCTTGCATACTAATTTCTCTACTTGGATTGCATTAATTAAGGAACTACTGGTGCTGAACCTTCCTATAAATGTTTCTGAGGCATCAGGAGTTTGTAAGATGATCTTCTTCTTTTGACAATTTATGGTAGCGTTATGCATACTAAGCCAATTCATGCCCAGTATGATATCAAAATTTGCTATGGGTAATACGATTAACTTGGCTTGGAAAGTATGGTTATTTATTGGCACTTGAATGTCACAAAATTTGACTGCACTAAGTTGGGCTCCAGATGGAAGTCCAACATTCAAGACCTTTGCGAGTTTGTAGAAGTGAAATCCTAATCTCTTAGCAAAAGTTTCAAAATGAATGAGTGGCTAGCCACAATAAAACAATACATTGCAAGGCTCATCTTTAAGGCATATACTGCCTAATTTAATCAATTTAAACAAATCACATTTAATATAAGAATCTAATGCTATAAATAAAAGAAGATATTAAGAGTGTGTACCTGAGACTATGTTTTTATCCTCAGCTGCTTCCATAGGGGTAAGATTATACACCCTGGCTTTTCCTGTAGGACGATTGTATACTAGGTTGACCCTTTACAAATATTGAGCTGGGGGTCTAGCAGTAGATTGAGTTTTAAGTGGCGTTTGTTTCTATGCAGGAGGTGGTGGCATGAGAGCCATCTGTGGTTCTCTTGAATTAATAGGAATTGCTCGAAACACTTGACTCTGACGGCTCTAATTAATCAATGCCCACATCAATTGTCTTATTTTCTTTACACTCTGGATATCCATGACCTTGTCGGCCACAGGTAAAATAGACTCTACCAAAATGGTAGCACTTACCATATGGATGTGGTCTATCGCATTCTGTCACTTGCTCAGATGTTTCAAAAGTCGCCATTTGATATACCCTTCCCTGATTTGGGCAGTGTTGCTTGAAACTTTGAGGATGATTGTTCATATTGAATGCTTTACTTTTCATTTCTTTCACTGATTGGAAGTGCTCCACCACCATGGCTACTTTAATTAACTTTTCAAATTTGGTGTGCTGAAGTGGAACTACGTGATCCTTAATGGATTCACGAAGTCCACATTCGAATCTTTAGCATTTATCGGCTTCCGTAGGTGCGAGATGTGGAGTGAAACGAAAAAGGTTTCAGAATTCATCAACATAGTCAGCCACAGATCGACTCCCTTGAGTTAATCTTAATAAGGAGTCGCCGATGATGTTTTTAGCTGACGGTGGTACAAATGTCTCCTTGAAGGCCTGAACGAACTAGCTCCACTCTATCTCTTCTAACTTAAATTCTTCAAAGGGTGTTTCTCTTAACTATTCCCACCAGTGTTCTGCCTCACCTTGAAGCAAGTGAGTAGCCAATCTTACAGACTGGTTGCCTGGACACCCTAGACTTGTTAAATTCTTCTCTATAGATTTCAACCATGCCATGGTATCTATAGGGGATAAGGATCCATCAAATGTGGGTGGCCTTAGTTTTAAGAAACTATGTAATATTCCATTACTGGATTGTCTATTCTAGTTAAATTGGACTGTTGGAGATGCGGAGGATGTGCTAGCATTGGCAGATGGAATAGCGAATACTAGCCGTTGGATAGCTAGTGCTTGTTGGTTAAGTGTATTCATTATACTTTTCATTGATACCATTTCTTCTAAGTTCTCATTATTTGAAGCTGCTGCATTATCTGTTAGAACTTCATTAGTGGGGAGAGCACCAACTGGCACATTATTGGGTGAAGTTGCAGGATTCATTTTCTGGAATCAAAATAACTATCTTTAGATTTATAGTGAAACATAAGACTTTTTATTTATTCATTATAATTAAAAGATACAACATGTCCATTACATTATAGAATAGACTATATTACTAGTCCCATCCTATATATTTAGTAAAGAATGCTACATGAAAGTCCTCATAAGTAAGTTCACGATGTTCCTCCTGAAGTTTCTGGAATAGGCTCCCATATAAATCAATCCACCATTCTCTTGCCTGATCTCAAAGAAGACATAATACTACTTTTACTTTAATATTATTGAGCCATTCCATAACACAAAGAATTTGATCTACCCTCGCGAGCCATTCTTTAGCCAAAACTGGAAAGTCAAGGCTTATATGTGCCTTCTTTAAGCAATTTGTTTAATATTTGTGCTCCTTGATCAAACACCCCTTCTATGGATTTTCCTTGCTATACCCAATTTGGTCTCGTACTTCCAGATGATCTCAAATTCTTTCAAGTAATTCATAAACGCCTTACTTAGTTTATCTTTTATGCCTACAATTATAATCAAATTCCTTTAGTTCGTTGAGCATATATATATATATATATATATATATATATATATATATATATATATATATATATATATATATATATATTATTTAGATATTTATTCCTTAATATTTACTATAGTTTTCTCATTCCTTACTCTTACTCTGAGTTATACTTATAATGATATGGATGTTATCTCAAGTATTCATTTAGTGATTATGTGGCAGAAGAACAATCCATTAGGTAGAGAGGAATGCAAATTCCAATCTGACACCTTATGGAATTCTCTGATACCAACTGTGGTGCCTCGCTCTCCGACGTGATCCTGTTAACTCTTAAGTTAACATGATTACGGTGTGGCGGACACCAAATGACAAGATCCTTGCTTATGAATAGGTTAGTGACTAATACTAACCCGTTATAATCAAAGGCCTTGTCATTTACTCAAAGAAATCATCACTAAATGTAAATACAAGCATAATAGAGTGCGGAAGCATAAATACAAACATCCATCCATCATATATAAATACAACATCTCAGAAGAAGTAAAGTACAGAAAATAAAGATTTAACCTGTATTATTACAATAATAAATAGTTTATAAGAATTGAAAAGTAGCAATCGGCCTCACAATGCAGGAGATAAAAGAAGCTAAGTCAAAGGATCTTCAGGTACAGGCTCCTCCTCTGATGGTGAGTCTTCCACTGGATCCACTGCTTCAACCAACTTTGAACCTATCATTATCAATTTCATAATGATAGGGCCCGAGCCAACAAAAGAAAAATCTTAATTAGACAATATGTCTAAGTATATTTTAGGGTAATCAATTTATTAAGTTTGTTAGATATCACCATAAATAATAAACACAAAAGCATATAGATAGGAGCAAAAACACATAAGAAAGAACAAGGTAAATTTATAAACAAATATTTTATAACTTAAACAACTAGGAAATAAGCACATACCTCCTCCATAGATACTGCAACAAGGACAGGTAAGAAAAAAAAAAACTAAAATAAATACTATAAAGAAAATATATCCTAAACATGCTTATGATCAATCCAGAATTATGCTAATTGACATAAAAGTAAATGAATGTATAAAACATGATAAATCTGAAAACAATGCAAGCATCCTATACATGTGAAAATAATAAGTAGGACTAACATCCTACAAGTGTATAAACAGTAAGTAAATCTAGCACCCTATATGTAAACAAAACTAGAAAAGACTATAAGTAAAAGGTAGTGCTGAAATGTAAAAAAAGTATAAAGTAAAACAGTAAATCCAAAACTAAAAGCTCTATTGGCCATTCAAGCCACTCGAACTAAAAGTAAAAATAGTCTCACTTAGCTTGATGGGCTAAGACAAGAGCTCTGAACGGATCGTATCAATGTACTCAGCCTGATATGCTATAATAGAAAATACCAAGTAGAAGTGTATTTAAATTAGTATAACCATATAAAATCCTAACTAACCTGTCAGTAGGGCAAGATTCTATATATAACCCATCCTATCCTGCGAACTAGGCATGGCAAAGACTATCAAACTAACCCGACACTGAAGCCGATCCCAAACGAAAGAAGTGAAGAGGTATACTAATTAAGCTACACACTACTAAAAATACGAGAAAAAGAACAAATGCTACTTATAAATTCTCAAAGTTGACATGGGATACTCATCAAATATCCTATGTACACAATATATGTTCACAGTATATAGCTCAATTACAAGGTAAGCAAAGCATCAAAGTCAAAGTGAGCAAGAGACTCAACTAGGACACAGGTGACAGCCATTGTTGTCTAATTTATTCATTCTATCTACTCATAGTTACATAAGATTTAGAATCATCAATTCTTAGTCTATATGTAACTTAGACTCACAATCTTATAAGTTGAAATTATTTAGGACTGGCCAAGTCCTAACTATATCTAAATCATTGACGACTACTTAATTTAAATAAGCAAATCATCATAATAATTTAATATTTTAATTAATCTCAAACCCATCTTGATTAGCCAAATCAAGATGAAAGGATTAAGGATTTAAACTCCAAATGATGGGATTTAGTCACTCAATCCAAAGGTACATCTAAAGGTCTAAGGTTTGGAACCCATATCTCACAGATTAGATTAAGGCAAATCCTAATGTTTAAATCAATCCCATTAGGATAGATCTCTATCCTTAATTCTAATATTTGAAGATCAAATAATCATTAAATACACTAAGAAAATCTATAAACTAGTAAACTCAATGCTTCACCTATTGAGTAACCTAATTTACTCAATAGATGAACTCTAACTTAAGATCTATTCCTAATCCTAAGAATTAAAGCTCTTAATTACTAAGAGTATATCTCAAATACATATCCTAACTAGTGTTATAAAACCTATGGGAAGATTTAAGAAGGTTAAGGAAGAAAGGAAAGCTCATAACTTTACTTAGGATTTTCCTTAAGTACTTAAGAATGCAATTTTGATAAAAATATATTTAAGGTTCGAACTCACATAATTTCTACTCTAAATCATTTTATTTACTGTTTACAAAACTTAGAATATGATTTTAGGGCTTTAAATTACTAAACCCTAAATTTGGGCAAAATGACCATTTTGCCCCTACTTAAGAGTTTAAAAGATCAAATTTTGATCTAGATTTCCAAATCTGAAAATTTTAGTGGCAAAGTGTTTTTTACTGTCTAATATAAGATTAGACAGCAATTACACTAATTTTGGGTAACTACTTAGCCTCATGAGATCAAATTAATGAATTTGACTCTAGGGGCATTTTGGTAATTTGACCTAGTGGAATCTAAATTTTTTTTCAGTTTATTGTTACTTACTATCTAAGGTTTCCATAGAAGCTAAAATTTTTGAATTCGGATAAGTATTGGCCAAGTTATGGCCAATACAAGCTTAAGGGTAAAATGTTATTTAGGGTTTCTTAATTAATGGTCAAAATCCTAATTTCTCCAATTGGTGTCCAAATTGAGTAAAATTAATGGTTGTATATTACAAATGATCCACTGATCACAATAATTAGTAGTAGGCTCAATTTGGACTTTAATTGGCTAAGTTATGGCCTAATTAGGTTTAGGGTGCTGAGTGATTAGTAAAATTAATCACCAAATCACTAAGCCAACCACACCACTAGGTTCTAATGCACTCTAGGAGTTCTCTAAAACTTGAATTATTCAATTTGGATCATTAAATTTACTAATCTTTACTAATCAAGTTTTAGAGTAAGTAGGGTTGATTAAGAAATCTAACAGTTGGATCTTAAATATTTTTGTAGTTTATTGTTAATTAGGTTCTCTTGATCAAAATGTATATGAGGATCACCTAATTTGGAGTTTAATTGACCAACTTATGGTCAATTGAAGTTTTAGGATTAATTGACCTAATTAAGGTTAGGTCTTAAAAATGATTAAGCTCAAACTAATCCAAATAGTAAAATAAACACTACTAGGTTGATCCTTAGGGTTTGCTAATCACTTTGACACCCATATTGAGTATGGTTGGATTAGTGTGTGCAAAGTTAGGGTTAAATGAAGTTTTGTGGCATTTTGTGAATATTCAAATATCTTAAAATGTCACTAAGTTAAATATTAGTCCAAATAAAATATTGATAGCAACAATAAATTCTTTGTATTTTTTTGATTTATTTGATATATTTGATTGTATAATTTGGACTTATATTCATCAAGATATTCAGGTTTAAAGTTTATGCATTAATTGAATTAATTAATGGCATAATGTTACATTACTATCAAATCAATTAATCTATTTAAATAATTAATATGTTTATTAATATTAAATTTAGGATTCCCATCCTCTGTTTATATATATAAGAACATATTTTCATTTATATAAATATATACTTTATTATAGTATAGAAGTTATGTTATAAGATTATATATATATATATATATATATAAATTATTATTATTTTTAACTAATTAATTTCCCTACAGAAAAAGAGTCGGCAGCGGGCCCCACAGCGAACGTGGCACGCATGGATTCGCTGGAGCCTGACTGGTGGGCCCAGCTGACACCCGCTGCGAACAATAGCAGGCCCCACCCTCGGCTGACGCAAAGAGGCACGTGTCAGCACAAGAGCGTGCCATCTGGCACACGGGACCCCCATCCCTTACGCGGCAATTTGACGCTCGACCGGTCCACAAGCGGAGCAAACCGATTCGGGATGCGTCTGGATGACGCTTCGTCTTCCTTCACACGATCGGAGGCGATTAGGGTTAGACGAGATTGCAAACTTTGGGTGCTTGATTCGCATGATCGGGTTTGATCGAATGCGATCAAACCCGATAAGAATTTAATCAAATATATCAGATGCAATTTCAAAATAAGAATTAAGTGATTGAATGTAAGATCTAGGAAGTAGAAGTACCTCTAATTCGACGGTCTGAATCAAGCAATGATCGATACGGGCTCCTTTCGTCTTCTTAGGGTCAAATTTCATAAAAACCAACGAGTTGAATCGATCGAAGGTTCAAATTAGGCTTTAGTCAGCTCTTATCGTCGGTGGAAGCAGCCATTTGGAGCGGGTGGGGACGCGCGGCGAAGGGTTTCAGCGTGAGGAGTCCCCCGCTTGACACGCGTAGGAGGAGAGGGAGACGACGACTCGGCCGTCCGATCCCAGATCGGATGGATCAAAAGATCCGTCCAAACCAAACTGTGGCTTATTTAAAATTTTGACAGCGTTACACTTAAATGGATGGCGCCCTTATTTCAATTTAAATAATATTTATCATTTAATTTGTTTAAATTAGTTTTCTTAATTAAAATTACTTAATTAATTGCATTTCAAAAAAATTCCCAATAAATCATCCTTAGATAATTGAGGGGAGAGGAACGCAATGGCGTGATCAGATTTTTGATTCGATGAGTATTTAATTATTTTATTTTTTGGGGTATTTAAATAATATTAAAATATTCAACAAAAATTCAACAACTTCCAAATGCATTCAAAACTTCACCCCTAGCTAATTTGGGGGTGGGGGAGGGGTGAACGCAATGTCGAAGTCGGATTTTCAATTTGAGATTTAAATAAAAAGTCAATTTCTAGGGTTTTGGGATTTTCCAGAAATTCAGATTTGATCCAATAGATTCCTTATTTGACCTAGATCTTAGAGATGTGTTCTAAATGACTTAGTTAGTGTACTAGAACCATAATCAAGACTTAGATTAGTCTTAGTTTACCTCAGTAACAACCTGGGTTGTTACATAGTGCGACCCGTTTATTCTGGTTCAGCTCGAGATCTCTCGGCCCGTATCCCAACCATCTCCTAGTTTCATTGTCGCCCTCTCCGCTCTCCACGTTAGCCGTAGAATCAATGTGATGGGTCCCGCCACTAGCGCTGGTGTCATCTCTGACAGAGAGTTGGTGGGACCCATCATCATTTTGGCGACGGCTAATACAAATTTTAGGGCCCACCATTGTTCAATCATGCAGAAATTAATATTACTATCAAATAATTAATATATAAGTTAATTAATAATTAGCAATCTTAAATTACTCATAGATTACAATCCAATGATCCAATAATATTGAAATTATATATCAATGTGATTAGAAAAAATGAGAGGAACATTTTGGTATTGTCAAAAATCCATTTGGAACTGTATTTCACGTAGTGACATTTAGGACCCCTAAATTGAACCTTAAATGCCATAAAATTTCATTGAACCATAACTTTGTAACAACACATCTAAACATACCCAATATGGGTCATATTTTAATCAGGAGACTCCCAGGAATATTCTAATAGTATTAGAATTATTATTTGATTAATATTTTAACTAATCGCTTTTGAACCCAAACCCTAATCTTGTAAAGCTCATAACTTTTTAACCACTAGTCCAAACATAAGCATTATGGGTCTTAAAGTGATCAATAAGACCTCTAGAATAACATAGTAGTGTTCAATTTTCTATTTGGATTAGTATTGGCTTAATCACTTTTAGGACCTAACCTTAATTACCCTAATTAATCCTAGATCTTCAATTGACCATAACTTGGTCAATTAAGCTCCAAATTGGGTCTTCCAATAAATCATTTTGATTAGGAAGATCTAATTAACAATAAACTACAAAAATATTTTAGATACAATGGTTAGATCTCCTAATCAACCCTAATCACCTTAAAACTGAATTAGTGAATATTAGCATAATTAATAATCCAAATTGAGTAATTTCAGTTTTTGATTACTCCTAGAGTAAAATAAAACTTAGAAGTGTAGTTGGTTCTGTGATTTTGTGATTAATTTTACTAATCACTCACTAATCACAATAAACTCTGATTTTTAGCCCTAAAAATTATATCGGCTATAACTTAGCCAATACTCATCCAAATTTAAAGATTTTAGGTTTTATGAAAACCTTAGACAATAATCTTTAATAAACTGACAAAAAATTTAGGCTTCATTAGGCCAAATTACCAATTTGCTCTTATAAGTTAAATTTCTTAATCTTACCTTATAAGGCTTAATCCTTATCCAAAATAATGTACTTACTGTATAAACTCATATTTAACAGTAAGTAATCTTTCGACTTCAATAAATTTCATATTAGATCCCTAATTCATAAAGTTGAATTTTAGACCCTTAAATAGGGGCAAAATTATCATTTTGCCCAAATTTAGGTTTAAATATTCTTAAGCCATAAATTCATAATTAAAGATCTAAAATCATTATTATGACTAATTTGAAATCATTTTAGAATAATTAAACTGATTAAAATGATATTTTAGGAAATATCCTAAAAATCCTTCAAATTTCCCTAAGTCCTAGTTTAAGCCTCATAAGGTGAAATTAGTTCACCTTGTGCTTTTCCTAAGTTCATTATATCATAATAACAGTTAAGTAATATTAAAATTAAAGTTTAATTATTCTCTTTTTTCCTTTCCTTCAAACCTTTAGGTTCTTATTTTCTTAGGATCTAGCTTAGAAATTTATGTTAGAGTTCATCTATTAAGTAAAGGGGTACTTAACAGATGAAACCTTGATTTTATAACTTTCTAGAATTTCATCCTTTATTTATGATTATTTGGTTTTAAAACCTTAGATTTAAGATTAGAGATCCATCTTATTAAGATTGATTTTGTTTAATAAGATAACCTTAAATATAGTCCTTGAGATTTTGGGTTTAACTTTATACTATTAAAATTAGAACCTGTTTGGATTAAGAAGTCAAAATCCAACACTTAGATTTTAATATCTTAATCCCCCAATGTTGATTTATATTAATTAAGATTGGCTTTGGATTCGTAAAGTCATCAATTATGACGTTTGATTTATTTATTTAACTTAAATAAGCGTCATGTGATTAATATATGTTAGAATTTGATTAATTCTAATTTCTTGTAACTTATAGGACTGATATTCTAGATTTATACTTGATAGCTAGATGTTGGAGATCCTAAACTTGTATAAGTTCATATTAGATAGAGCAACTTAATTAGAAAATAAAGTGATATCATAAAATTTGTTTAGTCTTATTTTACACATTGAAATTTGAATGCTTTGCCTCCTTGTTTTTGACTTTATACCTTGATACATCATATTAAACATAGTCTACTTTCTATGTTAATTTGATTCATTCATAAGGCCTATTCTTAATTGAAAGAAAGAAATTAAGGTAATGAATTTCATGTTATGATGGAATATGTCTTACTTAGTCTGCCTGGACAATGTGATTTTACTTTTGCTTTAGGATGTTTCTGCTTGATGCTCAGATAATACTTTACATTTGCTCTAGGATGTTTCTCCTAGGTGCTCAGTAGATACTTTGTGATATTACTTTGATCTAGGATATTTCTCCTAGATGTTCAGATGGGATCAAGTGGTACTTTATTTAAATGGAAATAAGTGATATTGGATCTGGGATGTTTCTCCTTACTTTACTGCTTTAATTTTTAAATATTTTGTAATAATACAGGTTTAAGATGCTTCTCTTATCATGCTTATGTATTATGAGTTGTATAGTTCTTATCTGGATTGTAAGGATGTTATTACTTGTCTTTCTTGTGCACTCTGATATATATAGTATGCTCATTTAGTGATTGGCTCTTTTTCTCTTCCTTATTAGGGCATATCTTCCATTATCATTTGATTAGAAAGGTTATTCCTTAATCTAAATGCTAAGTTATGGTTTGCTCATTGACGACTACCTATTAATCTCAGACGATTAGGGGGCGGCTGCCATAATTGGTATCAGAGAACACCATAAGGTGTCAGATTAGAATTTGTATTTCTATCTACATAATGGATAGTTCTTCTAACTTACAATCACTAAATGAATACTTGAATGACATCCATATTACCATAACACTCTGAATGAAAGGCATGAAATGGAAAAGTGCTTTCATGATTAGTAAGTAAGGACAAAAATTAGAAAGTAAAAAATAACTTAATAATTTAGAGGAATATTTATAATATCTATAGGATCAAAGAAACTAAATAGCTAAACCTTGATCATTATACTAATAGATTTAAGCTAATATAAGGAATTATAATATCAGTAGATCAAGGGTATAGAATATTCCAAATTTTATGGTAAGGCAAACCACTTCAACATACCATCTGTAACAATCCAGATGTTGTTACTCGTCATTAGTAACCTTATTGACTCCAAACCTTTTCCATTATTCTTATAATAGTGTTAAGAGTCTCCACCTCAAATTTCATGCGATTTGGAGACCGTTTGACAATTTTTAACATTTTTTAGTTTTCTGATAATTCTGAAGATACCTATTTTATTTAGACTTTAGAATCAAAAATGAAGTCTGCCATTGGACTCACCACACCCAAATTAGCTAGGAGTAGTATTTTGGAAGCGTTTGGGAGTCGTCAAAATTTTTGCAAATATTTTAATAATATTTAATACCCAGAAAATTATGTAAATTAAATAATTCTCCGATCAAAAATCCAATCGTAATTTTGAGTTCATCGCCTCTCGATTAGGTAAAGATGAAAAACTGGGATTTTTTTGAATACATTTTGAATATTTAAAATAAGAAATAAATAAAGATAATTTAATAGTATTTTATTCAAATTTAATATTATCTGTCTAAATAATTTATATAAAATATATTTAAATCAACAGTTAATTAATAAGACAGCGGAGATCCATTGCCATACATATATTATGGAGCACCAAATTGTTCCATTCAACGTTGCCGATCTCTTTCCACTTTAATCCAACGATGAGTTTAATCGATCTTAATCTAACTGTTAGATTAACTTTAATCCAATGGTTCAAATGCTCTCCTCGTACGCCTCCTTCAAAAAAAACTGATCGAGGGTGCAGAGATCATGGGGACTGCATGCTTGGCAACCACCGATCCTTTTTCCCTTAACCCTATCCTCCTCTCTGGGGAAGGACGATTCGCCACAAACCTAAGGAAGAAGTGAAGGGAGATTTCAGAGCGGAGGTTACCTTCAAGAACTTAGCTACCCAAGAGATGTTGTGAGCTCTGCATCCATGCCCTAATCGAATTTCCAAATCCCAGTTGATGTAAACAAAGGGTGTTTACTATGTACTAACTTCATTTACCGTTCATTAATTTCTAAGTTCTAAATTCTTCAAAATCACTTTTAGGAGTAGTAAAATGATCCTATGAGAAAATAGGTTTTGCAAAGTTTGAATCTCTCTTTTTTTTTTGTGTGCACATAAATTTCTAGTTAGATTTGTTAGTATGCTAGTTAAAAAATGCAATACCATATCACTTTCTTTCGTCTCTGTCCCCGATAGGACCTTAAGATCTTCCGAGGTAGAGGCGGCTAGCCTATTTCTATTTTTGATTCTTGTCCTACGATTAAGGAAGATATAAATAATATCATTCATACTATGTTTATGAATAAATTTTCATATGGATAATTTTGATTCTGCAATTCGAATCTATTGTTTAAATTCTTTTTGGTTCGATGATTCAAGAAGTGATTTTCAAATGATTGACTACTTTGGTTTGGCTCCAAATTTAAAGATGAAATGTGATAATTATCTTTAAAGTCATATCCATCATTTTTAATCAATTTTCTTCTTTTAGATGTTGACTATAAATAGTTTATTTGATTTGCTACAATATAACTTGATAAAACATTGCGTATTTATATGTGCTTGAATAGAATCACTTAATAACTTTTTTGTGAATATTTGTATTATTATAAGTACTATGACTTTCACCTAGAGTCATGATTTTCTTATATAAAAATCTTAATTATCATGCTTAGTTTTAAATACTTCAAAAGAATATACTCGCATTACTAATCTACTAGTATAATAGGCGACATCTAAATATAATGATTTTTAAGTCCCTGAGGTGTAACGCATTACACAATCTCTAATGTACTTGATATTGATATCTAACCTTCTCAACCAATGAGCATAACATTGTGAAATTAGGGGTGTTTATTCAGCTCTAAAGTGTCTTATATTACAAGATGTATGTGCTTCTCTAACCTATATGGATAATCAAATTTATGTGGTAAGCATCTCTACCTTTATTAGAAACTCCATTCTTGTAATCGTATTTTCATCCAGCTTCATCAATCACTTGTCGTTTCTAGGTTCAATTAAGTGACTTTAAACTTCACAAAAAGGAAATAATTTGAATCAATTGCATAAAAATATAGCATAATGTTCATTCAATATATATTGTTAACGCTTAACGTAGGTATTGGCGGCTTTGAAATCATAATTGTAAGATTTTAAACTCCTTTCTTTTATGGTATCGCTAAGTTTACTTGTTGAAAATAAATCATCCATTTTAGATAATGAGTAGCCATACAAAGATGCTAACTTCTAATTCTTTTCTTTTATTTAATGCTGTCATATATGAAATAGAGAATGCTAAACTTCAAATGCTGCTTATGTTTAGATTAAATTTTCAGGAATTCAGGGTAGTAGTAATTAATAATTGATCTATTGTATTGTGAATGCTTTGGCTTACATCAAAGCCATTAATAAATTTAAATGTTGTTTGGTTTGATGTCATTAATAAGATAGCATGTTATTATGCTGGCAATGTGATTTTGATAATGGACCATGTTTGGTTCAATATTATTTTAAAAAAAATGTCAATGATATTCATAAGAATTATAAATGATTTACTGCCATTTATGTTATGTTACAAATGTGTAAGAATATATGATGCCATCATATTAAGATTTCCTTCTTTGGTGAGTTATGGTAAAGGACTCATTGATATACATAAGGGAAAGTATCTTCATTCCATTTTGATAGATTCATAAATCTTAAGTAATTTGTTCACCTTTTGTTGATTTATTTCAAAATGTAATTATTACTTTTGTTAAGTACAAGCAAATCTGATTATGTAATGAGATAGGATAACGAATGAAATGAGAAACTTCAAACTCTATACAAACTAATACAATCTCTCTAAAGATATTGAATTTGTTTATTTAATTTATGAATCAATTTATATTAATTGCTTATTAGTTATTGTTGTGTTGGAATTTTCATTAAACTTCTCCAATGTCTATTCTATTTCCCTAGTATCATGAAATATATTGTGTTTTACTAATAAAACAGAAAGGAGTTATATTCTTCTTTGTATAGTTCTTATAATGAGTATTGAACAAATGCTTGAATAATGATGGTACGCTTCAGTCTTAGATATTAACGTTGAATGATGAGATAAATGTTGTAATACTTTAAATCATTGGATTTGTATTGCTGTACTCTATAATGCTGAGTTAGCATTTCAACACTTCATAATACTGAATGGATATGATGCCATTAGTTTATAAGATTCAAATGCTGCCATTTATCATATAAGATCCAATGCTACAAGTATTATTTGAGATCCAATGCTGCTATGTATTCTTTGAAATCCAAATACTGTCATTGTTCTAATAGGATAGAATTACTGTCATGTTTTAGATTATATGGGTTCACTCAAGATATTTATATAGCTTATTTATCACCAATTGTACGAATTAGTTTAAGTTATGCTTATTTCTAAAGATAAATTGTTGATTTAATGTTGAATTTACATTAATATCTTTACTCTCCATGTATACTTTTCATTTACTGTCAAAATAAGTATGAATTGGCAAATGATATATAGTTACTTTAATTACCTTCAGAATATGTAATGATTTGAACTGTTAATCACTTAGTAAATATGGATGTATGTTTATTGTCAAACAACTTCACATAAATTGATGAATATGAATTCAATCTAATAGTTATTAAATTATATTCTTCATAATCCAATCAATATTATGAATCTATTGCTTCATTATGATAATTGTCTTCTAAGGGTAAATGTTGTCATTTTAAGAATGTGAGATCAATGCAATATGAAAATAAATGTGGTCATACCTTTTATTAGAACTGTATGCTACCAATTATTTATAAGAGATTAAATGCTGCCCCTTTTCAATACTAATATAATTACTGCACCTTTTATTATTTTTCATAAATGTATGATTTAAGAGGTGTGAACCATAGGTTAGTAAATTGCTTCATTAAATTTTCTCATTTAAAACTATTAGAATTGGAAATAGTCAATGGATTGACTTATAAATTGATGTTCTTTACAATTGTTAAAATTAGTAGAACTAGAAATAGTCAATGGATTGACTTATAAATTGATGTTCTTTACAATTGTTAAAATTAGTAGAACTAGAAATAGTTAATGGATTGACTTATAAATTGATGTTCTTTACAATTGTTAAAATTAGTAAAATTGGAAATAGGCAATGGATTGACTTATAAATTGATGTTCTTTACAATTGACAAAACTATTAGAATTGAAAATAGTCAATAGATTGACTTTACTTTAGAATTGGAAATAAGCAATCCTATATAATGGATTGACTCTATACTAGAATTGGAACTAAACAATCATATGTAATGGATTGATTATATATTTGTTTTGAGTTATTTTTCCTTCAATTATAACTTCCATTGGAATGAGAGTCTTGTATGTCTACCTTGCAGGTGTTTCTTTAGCCATTTACAGAGAAAACTCTGCCATAATTTTTAAAAATTCAATAACTTAGAAATTTATGGAAACTAGTAGACTTATGTTTCACATGTTAAATACTTATTAAATATCTAGAATTTCATATCTAGGATTGTAAGTATTCACTTCAATTGTAAGTATTCACTTCAATTATTTGTTTTAGAACATTAGTTCTTAATCAATTAGATTAAGAGTAATAGCTTCCTTTCATGCTTTTGATCAGCTTTTAGATTTCTAATTCCCTATAATCTTAAAATGAATTGTTTCATGTAGGGTGTAATCTATCTCTTTTCTTAATTTTAAATATTCAATATCAATTAATCTTAGATAACTTTATGATTAAATTAAGTTGATACTTTTTGTTTATAAGTTAAATAAGTGAAGCGACTATAATATTCTTTAGCTTATACTTTCATCAACTTAGAAATCTATAAATATTATTCTTCCTTACTAGTTTCCTTAAACTTTAATCATAAATCTAATTAATTTGATTAGTTTAGGACTAGTATAAGATGAACTTCAATTACATGAAGATACTAATTTTAAAACATAATTTCCTTCTACTTTCTATCAAAATTGACTTAAAGATCAATATCTATAAGTCAATTTGGAGCTCAATTAGCTCCAATCATTAAGTAGATTTTTAAAGTTTAGATAACAAAAGGATATATCATGTAGTTTACAATTATTGAAATTGATTGAATGCTTGCTTAGCTTTAAGGCTTTTTCTTTGAACATTCATTTGAGATTATTGTGCATAAATAAAGATTTTCATACACTTTAAGGGGAATGCCTTATGGAAAATTTGAACCTAAAAAATAGTGCTTATAATAGGACTTCACATTTTAGGGTGGGTAAATGTGAATGTTCGACCTCCCCACTGTATTCAGTTAGGCAGATGTGCTTAACTACTCGCCCCATTCTGTTGAGTACTCGCAGAATGAGGTAGCTTCTAAATATAACTTCAACTAAAGATATAAGAGTTCTTTTACAACCTTATTGATTGTAAGATCTCTTCATAACTGTTTAGTTATGCTTATATTTTATAATCCTGGGCTATATTTGTCTTAGATCAAGAGTCTAAGATACTTCTTTATTTTCTATGCTTTATAATCTCTATTTTTAGTATTGTGTATTGCTTACTTCAATTACATTTAAATATAGTGTATGTTTCTTAATTTCATTTAATGCTTCACTATATTTCATTACTTACTTAGCATAAATTTCATTGAACATGTATTACGTTCAATACATTTTACTTTAATGCACATAGTAGTTTCTAGCCTCTTAGGATGCTTTCCATTACCAATTTTGGATGCAGGTGACAGACTGTAAATACATGTCTGTGCTCACACGCAAGTGTATGTGGTCTGAAGTAATAAGTGGAAAGTGTTAATTTCTGAGAATTTATCGATCCTCAGAGAATTGGTTTATTTGGCATTAAGGTGTATATATTCTTACTAATGTTAAAGCTATAATATAATGGATGAGTTGGTTTTAATTCAGCACAATAATCACTAAGTAGATAGCAAGATAAGAGAAAGAGGAGAGTTGGGAGCATCCCACATATCATGATATAATATTTATGTGTATTAGTTTCTCAAGCTTTATCTTTCATTTTAACTTAAAATCAAGTGCACATTGTTTTTCCTTGAGTTTTACTCAAGGTCTTACAAGTTCAAATCTCGTGTGCAAAATGAACTCACATTTGGTTCTATTTCGCCAAAAAGACTCTTATAAGATTCTTTAGATTTTATTTTTTTATCTTATTCTCTTGATCAAAGAGAGTTTGATTATTAAATCTTAGGATCTTACAAGCATTGATTTCCACTACGAGCATCACTCGCATCTCATATAGTTGAGATTAGAGATTCATATGTTGGGCTCAACGACTATGTCACTTAGTTTATGAGCTCTCAACACTTCCTTCCTATACCTCAATTATGTTGAGCTAAGGAGCTCATTTAGTGGGTCTTAGCATCACTTGTATCAACACTTTGGTTGAGTTTAGGTTGAGGTGCATTGAGCTCAATAGCTTTGTCACATAGTTCCAAGCTTCATGCACTCATAACCTAGCATCCAACCTAAGGTGAGTTAAGGAGCACAAGACAATTTAGTTCTTGAGCCTTTTAGTTCTTTTCTCTTAATCCACATTCAAGACTAAATACAATATTTCTTAGCAAGGTATTAAGATCACAAATACATTATGCTTGAGAAAAAAACAACTTCATATATTAATATTACATCATGCACATGGGACTTCACCCCAACTCTCCCCAAGGGAGTTTAGCTACTCATCACAAAAGAAAAGAAGAAAAACACATACATGGATAAAGACCCTTTCATGATCAACTAAAAAGAAATGCAACAGTTGAGGTTAAAAGATACTAGGAACGCTCCTTGGAAGTTCTCTGGAATCCTTCTTCTCCTTTTCAATGCTTCCTTCTTAGGTCGCTAGTGCTGTCTTCTTTCTTCTCTTCCAATGCAAGAGCTTGCTTTGCTACCCTTTGGGAGTTTGTCTCTTCCTTGGTACTCCTCCTTACTTAGTGGATTTTTGGCTAAAATTGTGAACCCTCCTCTAGTCAAGAGGAGGGGTATTTATAAGAGAGGGGCTGCCTTCATCTTCCTTCATTTCAAAACCAACAATGCCATTTAAAATTCTGAACTCATGATGGCAAAATCCTCCATTGATGGTGAGGTGACAAAAATCTTCATTTATTTAACCAAAATATCACCTCAAGGTCTTCTTTTTCAAATAAAAATGTAGCAGCTGCTGGGAATAATGGCTAGGGACAAAATGCAGGATAGAGGTCATGTCCCCAGCCGCAATAAATGCTGTCTAGAAAAAATTTCGGCGTGCTGCTACAGCGTGTTGCGGCGTGCAATGGTCCTTAGCAAAATCGCCAAGTTCCCCGCTGTCGCGTGCTACCGCGTTTGAGTTTTGGAAGATGTCCCGCTGCAGTGCGGGCCATTTTGCAAATCTACTGTTCAATTACTTCACTTTTCATTTTTGTAAAGTAAAAGTATTTTCGCTGCAGCGCGCGACCGCGCGCTGTATCGGCTCGTTTTGCAAAACACTGTTCAATTAATCGATTTTCCCCATTTTATAGTTGGAAATATTTTGACAGCAGATCGCTGCAGCGCGCGACCGCGCGCTATAGCGGCTCATTTTGCAAAAACACTGTTCAATTAATCGATTTTCCCCGTTTTATAAAGTTGGAAATATTTCCGCTACAGACCGCTGTAGCGCACGACCGCACGCTGTAGTGGCTCATTTTGCAAAAAACACTGTTCAATTAGTGAGCATCCTATTTATAAAATGATAATAATTCTGCTGCAGCCCGTTACGGTGCGCTGCAGCCCGCTATGGCGCGTTGTAGTGCGCTGCAGCGCGCTGTAGCGGATTCCTTTAATAAATTTTGAAATTTTTGTAGATATGCCTCAAAACTCCTTTGGATGTCATTTTCCTGAAAAAGATAAAAAATATTGATTTAGGAGCAGCTTAAAAGATCTTAAGTGAATGAAATATCCCTTTATTTTAAATATAATTTATGGATTCATCACATCTGCACACTTAAATTCTTGCTCATCCTCGAGTTAGCTCAAAATAGTGTTTTTTTCTATTTTGCAGGGATGAAAATCACAATAATGTAATTAGAATATGTATAAGTCAAGATGTGGGCATGTCAAAAATGAAATGAACATTTTAGCAATATTAATATTTTTAATTATGGCACTAAGGTGGCTTAATTAATGAATCTTCAAATATTTGAATTTTCAATGCTTGATATTAGGTGATAGGTACAATTCATTGTGAACTCTAGACTATAGAAGTGGTCAAAGATTCCAAGAGTTGTGCAATATATGCTCCTTCTTATGAGTCACAAAGATGAATAGTTTAAAGAAGAGATATTTTTCTTCATCCTTTCACATTTTGTTCATTTGGGAGAGATATTTTTCATCATCTCTTTTTTTTTTTTTCATAAATATTTTATTCTTTTCATCTTTAGGGAGAGACATATTTCTTCATCCCTAATATACATCTTTATGATCATGAAGTCCAACGGGAGCCTAGCACACTCTTTTTAGAATACGTATCATATCTTTTAGTCTAAGTCCTATGCCTTCCCCCACACTTAGCTCAAGCATTTATTTAAATTTTTTTGAAGATTAGATTATCCTCCATTCATTCCTCAATTATAACATTTTATGGCTTGTGATGCATTTAATTATTTTTGTTAAGCATTCTCTTACTTATATCAAATTCGACTTTTACATTTTTAATGATTTTCATTTCTTTTGAGAAATTCAAAAAAAATATGTCAATAAGAATACCTTAAAAATGAGGGGATAAGAAAGATTCATGAATTAAAATCTCAAAATAGAAACATACTAAAACATACAAAAGAAAAAGAAATACAAAAAATGAAAAAGAACAAATACAACCTATTTAGTTTTCCTCTTCTCCTTCATCATCCTCCTCCTCTACATATGCTGTCTCGGTAGGGTAGTGCGTCACCGGAATGGGTGCACCAACTGGAGGCCTTGGCAACACAGAGGGATCCGGTCCACCCTGCAAGCTCCAATCCTCGAACATCATCCCAAGGGCTTCATGGAAATCGGATTGGAACCTGCGCTGCTGGACAAGCTCTTGTTTGAAGAATCCCATGTCGATTGAAAGAGCCTTGCTAAGCTCCGCATTTTGATTGTGGAGGCACACCAAAAGCTAGTTTGTGAGGCATGGGTCAGATGGTGCAGGCACATCCCCCAGCGGGCCACTTCTTTTCTTAGGCAGCTTTCGTTCGCTTGCCCGGACGTTTAGATTTGAGTGGTTAAGGGCGCAGCTGGGGGGGGACAATGGAGTCTGAGGAGAAGATCTTGACCCCTTGGGTCTCACACAACCCCGATATCATAGACCCGAAGGCCAATGCCATGCAGGGGCCCTTGAGAGCGGTTCATAGTTGCTCAAAGATAATGCTCGAAATACAGATTTTGCCTGCCCTAATCAATGAGCATAAGAGGAGTGCTCGGGCACGGGTCACTTCTATTAAGTGACTTGTGGGCCTGACAAAGCTCGAAATGAACACTAGCCAAGCACTACTCGTCTCCATCAATTCGGAGTAAAGAATGTTGGCTAGTCCTCCTTCCCACTCGGTGTCATCGTTGACGATTTCCGCAACGAGACTGTGGGGGTTAAAGCGAGATTCCAAGAGGTCCGAGTAAGAGCATGACTGTACCTCATCAAGCCCATAGAATTGCTCAATTTGAGCAATCCCTAGGGTGACAGTCTTACCCCGGAAGAAGAGCCGCTGCCCGGACGCATCGATTGCGTTTGCATACACCTCCTCGACAATCGCCGGGTATGTAGGGGATCTTTTGGTCACAAACTCCCTCCATCCCCGAGGGTTGACTTGCTCACTTGGAACGAGAAAGATGATGCTGAAGCTCCTCCCCGAAATCAACTTCCTTTGAAAAGTGGTGGAAACGAAGCGGTGCTCGGCCTCCACCGAGGAGAACCTTTTCTTATTGAAAGTTCCTCCAGACGAGGACGCTTCAACATCTTTCCGGGCAATCACCTTCTTCCCGGATGACATGGCTATGGATTAGGACTAGGAGGATTAAGAGATTGTGAAAGAATAGGAGAATTGGAAAGGTACAAGAATAACCCCCCCTCATTGCCTCCTTATTTATAGCCTAAAAATTCAAGGCAAAGAGAAGATGGTCAAATGGTCTTCCCCATGCCATAAGTATGGTGATCCATGTGAAAGGGGGGGGGGATAGCTTTTTCAGCAAACTTTTTTACTGCCTTGGAAACCCAAAGGTCATAGACTTTTTGACTGCATGTTCCCAAGATAGAAAATTTTTTGGAACTGGGGAAAATCGATGTAGCGCGCTGTAGCGCGCAATAGCGGGTTTTACGCGTCAGCGCACTGGAGCGAAAAATGGCTTCCATGTGCCGTCGCAATGCTCTACACACGCAGTTTACCGCTGCAGCGCGTTGTCGTGGAATTTTCGCTGCAGCGCCAGAAAAAAAAAAAAAAAAAAAAAAAAATATATATATATATATATATATATATATATATATATATTGTGTTGGGTTGCCTCCCAATAAGCACTTTTTTTACGTCCTTAGCTAAACTTACTAATGATCAACAAGTAGGATCCGGTGATTTCCTTTTCCATAAGCTAGAGATGTTCGAGTGAGCAAAACTCTCATTGTGGCTCGAACTCTTTTCATCTTCAACTTTTAATAAAGGATCCATTTTTTTTAGTTGCAAGATTGGGGGGAGCCTTTTTCTTTCTCTTCCCTCGTCGCATTTTTCTCTTTTTTACTCCTTCCTTGCTCCCCTTTTCAGAGGAAAGAGTAGAGTAATCATCTGAGTTTTTTTCTTCTATTGTGAGATCTTTTAGAGCATCATCGACCCATAACCTCTCTTCTCTAACCCATTTTCTCACTTCATCCTCCATCTCTTTCTTCTTAAAGATGGTTGGCTTAAGATCAATCAATTATGTTCTTCCTTTAACACTTATGCTCATTACACCGTGACTCACATCAATAATAGCCTTCACACTTATTAAAAAGGGTCTCCCAAAGATAATCGTGGAATTTTTGTTCCATTGATCCCATTCACACACCACAAAGTCAGTTGGAACGATGAAATTCCCCAAGTCAACTGCAACATTCTTTACCATTCCTAGAGGGGTAAGGGATTCTAGATTGGCAAACTCCAAAATCATTGAGGTGTATTCCATCTCTCCTACCTTTAAATGTTCATAGATGTGGTAGGGCATAACATTTACTAAAGCACCTAGATCACACAAGGGATCTACAAATAATTTATTTCTTATTATGCATGGGATGCTCAACCTCCCTAGATTTTTGCATTTAGGGGCCGTTAGCTTTTCACAGTCATTCCCTTTCTTTCTTTCCACTTCCTCTAGTTTAAAATTTGTTGTACTCTCTTTCTCAGTATTCATTCCTTCTAACATATTTTTTGAATGTATCACACTCACCAACTCCCTAAGGTTTATTTCAGTTGAACCGGGTAGCCCCTTACTATCGAGAGGTCAGCTGCTTGGAGATCTGCCGCAACTGTGTCTCTATATTCCTAAGGGAAGCTTCTATTCCTTGAGTGGAAGCCTCGTGGCGTGTGATGGTGGCTTCAGTGCTGTGCATGAATTGGGCTGTTTAGGCTTTAAATGAATTGAAGGCCCCTTCTAAATTGTGTTGATAGTTATTGTTATTATTCTCAAAGTTCATGCCTTGCTGGTTGGATGAACTCCCACCATATTGATTAGCATTATTATTATTATTACTCAAAGAGAAATTTGGGTGGTTTTTCCACCCTGGGTTATATGTGTTAGAGTAGGGGTTGTTCATCTGGTTATTGTTTCTAAGGTAATTTACCTGTTCAATGTTAGTTTACATGAAGGGGTTGTTTAAATTACAAATCTCACTGTTATGCCTACCCCCGCACAACTCACAGTGTACCTCAGAAACCATATTGACATTCATTCTTTTTATTCTCTCGTTTAAGGCATGAATTTCTTGTTGAAGTGATGTTATTTGGTTAGACGCATTTACTTTTACTAATTCCTTTTTCATCCTTTCAGAAGGCCATTGGTATGCGTTATTGGCCATTTCCTCTAAGAGGTTGTAAGCTTCCTCTTGGGTTTTTCCACTAATCGAGCCACCGGCGGCTGCATCAATGAGTGTCCTCGTGGGAGTGTTCAAACTATTGTAGAAGGTTTGCACTTGCATCCATAGAGGGAACCCATGATGTGGGCAATGCCTAAGGCACTCCTTAAAATGATCCCACCCATCACAGAAAGTCTCCCGTTCCAACTGAGTGAAGTTGGTGATCTCAATCCTCAACCAGGCAGTTTTGCCGGAGGGAAGTATTTGGCTAAGAATTTCTTAGTCAAATCGTCCCAAGTCCGGATAGAATCACTTGGTAGAGAACTGAGCCAACTCTTCACTCTAGCTCTCAGTGAGAAAGGAAAAAGCCGCAATTTAACTGCGTCTTCGGAGACACCGTAAATCTGAAGGTATCACATATTTCAAGGAAGGTTAAAATATGTGAGTTAGGATCTTTAGTGGCTAATCCTCCAAACTGATTATTTTGCACCATACTTAGTGTGGAAGGTTTGATTTCAAAATTGTGGGCTTTAATGTTTGGCCTTACAATCGCATGGGGGATTCCCCTAACAGTGGGTAGTGCATAGTCTCTAAGTGCTCTTCCCCTAGGCTCTTCTAAATTTTCAGTGTAATTATCCATAACTGCTTGTTGATTTGATAAGTTTCATTCTCGCCTAGCTTGTAAGTATGTTCTCTCAATTTTGGGATCAAAAAGATATTCAGTACAAACTCTTTTACTCATACAAGTAACAATATGGCTTATCGAGAACAAGTTGGCAATAAAGATCAAACAATTTTGCAGAAATAAAATAAAAAAAATATAAAATGTTAGCTTTGATAATTACAAAAAAATGTAAAATTACTAATATATGCAATTAAATGCTTAAATTACTAGTTACTTATAGATTATCCTTAATACAAATCAAGTACCAATTCCCCGGCAACGGTGCCAAAAACTTGACAGACTGTAAATACACGTCTGTGCTCACACGCAAGTGTATGTGGTCTGAAGTAATAAGTAGAAAGTGTTAATTTCTGTGAATTTATCGATCCTCAGAGAATTAGTTGAGTTGGCATTAAGGTGTATCTATTCTTACTAATGTTTAAGCTATAATATAATGGATGAGTTGGTTTTAATTCAGCACAATAATCTCCAAGTAGAAATAGCAAGATAAAAGAAAGAGGAGAGTTGGGACCATCCCACATATCATGATATAATATTTATGTGTATTAGTTTCTCAAGCTTTATCTTTCATTTTAACTTAAAATCAAGTGCACATTGTTTTTCCTTGAGTTTTACTCAAGGTCTTACAAGTTCAAATCTCGTGCGCAAAATAAACTCACATTCGGTTCTATTTCGGCACAAAGACTCTTATAAGATTCTTTGGATTTTATTTTTTTATCTTATTCTCTTAATCAAGGAGAATTTGATTATTAAATCTTAGGATCTTATAAGCATTAATTTCCACTATGAGCATCACTCGTATCTCATATAGTTGAGATGAGGGATTCATATGTTGGGCTCAATGACTATGTCACTTAGTTTATGAGCTCTCAACACTTCCTCCTCTACCTCAATTATGTTGAGCTAAGGAGCTCATTTAGTGGGTCTTAGCATCACTTGCATCGACTCTTTGGTTGAGCTTAGGTTGAGGTGCATTGAGCTCAAGAGCTTTGTCACATAATTCTAAGCTTTATGCACTCATAACCTAACATCTAACCTAAGGTGAGCTAAGGAGCACAAGACAATTTAGTTCTTGAGCCTTTTTAGTTCTTTTCTCTTAATCCACATTCAAGACTAAATTAAATACAATATTTCCTAGCAAGGCATTAAGATCACAAATATATTATGCTTGAGAAAAAAAAAACTTCATACATTAATATTACATCATGCATATGAGAGTTCACCCCAACTCTCCCCAAAGGAGTTTAGCTACTCATCACAAAAGAAAAGAAGAAAAACACATACATGGATAAAGACCCTTTCATGATCAACTAAAAAGAAATGCAAGAGTAGAGGTTAGAAGATATTAGGAACGCTCCTTGGAAGTTCTCCGGAATCCTTCTTCTCCTTTTCAATGCTTCCTTCTTAGGTCGCTAGTGCTGCCTTCTTCCTTCTCTTCCAATGCAAGAGCTTGCTTTGCCACCCTTGGGGAGTTCCTCTCTTCCATGGCACTCCTCCTTACTTAGTGGATTTTGGGCTAAAATTGTGAACCCTCCTCTAGTCAAGAGGAGGGGTATTTATAGGAGAGGGGCTGCCTTCATCTTCCTTCATTTCAAAACCAGCAATGCCATTTAAAATTCTGAACTCATGATGGAAAAATCCTCCATTGATGGTGAGGTGACAAAAATCTTTATTTGTTTAACCAAATATCAACTCAAGGTCTTCTTTTTCAAATAAAAATGTAACAGCTGCAGGGAATGATGGCTGGGGACAAAATGCAGGATAGAGGTCATGTCCCAGCAGCAATAAATGTTGTCTAGAAAAAATTTCGGCGGGCCGCGGCAGCACACTGCGACGTGCAATGGTCCTTAGCAAATTCGCCAAGTTCCTCGCTATCGCGCGCTACCGCGTTTGAGTTTTGGAAGATATCCCGCTGCAACGCGCTGCAGCGGGCCATTTTGCAAATCTACTGTTCAATTACTTCACTTTTCATTTTTTAAAGTAAAAATATTTTCACTGCAGACCGCTGCAGCGCGCGGTCGCGCGCTGCAGCGGCTCGTTTTGCAAAACACTGTTCAATTAATCAATTTTCCCCGTTTTATAGTTGGAAATATTTCCGTATCAGACTGCTGCAATGCGCGACCGCGTGCTGTAGCAGCTAATTATGCAAAAAAATACTATTCAATTAATCAATTTTCCCCATTTTATAAAGTTTGAAATATTTCTGCTACAGACCGCTGCAGTGCACGACCGCGCTCTGTAGCGGCTCATTTTACAAAAAACACTGTTCAATTAGTGAGCAACCTATTTATAAAGTAAAAATAATTCTATTGCATCCCGCTACGGCGCGCTGTATCGGATTCCCTTAATAAATTTTTAAATTTTAGTAGATATGCCTCAGAACTCCTTTGGATGTCATTTCCCTGAAAAAGATAAAAAATATTGATTTAGGAGCAGCTTAAAAGATCTTAAGTGAATGAAATGTCCCTTTATTTTAGATATGATTTATGGATTCATCAGCAGGCTAGGACTTTTATATAAGTGAGTATTTTTACTCAACATATTTCATACTGTCACTTTTACAGTTATACTTAATTCCTTTTTCCATACTTAACAGCTTTAATAGCTTCGCTGCTTACTTTAAATTGTGAAATTATGTTTGTGATATCTTATCAATTTAAAAATTTAGCCAATTTAAAATTGTGGCTAGAATGTTTAGTCTAACTATACTTTTTCTTTTCTTTGGTCTTGCCATATCATATTTAAATACCAAAATATGATAGATCAAGAGCCCTTTGATTCAGGTAATGCAGGTCCAAGTACTTGAAGGGCTTATAAAGAATTTGCTTCCACTTAATTTTACACTGTTTACTTGTACTTTGTTATAAGTGAGAGAGTGATCTACTTACTTTTTTTTACTCTTACTTTTAAAAGATTTGTAATAATTAAATTATAAACTACTTGAGTTTGCTTAATTTATTTTTACATATTCTTAATTAATTTGTGTTGTGTTTACTATTTTGTAACTGCCTGGGATGAATGAGTGGATTATTTTAATTATTTGTATTGAAAATACATGCAATGTTGTATATATATGTATCTTTGATTGCATTCAAATTGTATAACTTTATTTTAACTTAACAACAACTCATAAAGTGACTTGGCCACTTAACATCTATACCTGATTTGTTTACTTCTAATCGAGTGTTGGGTGCTAAGGTAACATCCCAATGTTTGGATTAATCTCCTATCCAATTATGGGGTCGTTACACCATCTTATCTTCAAGGGATTAGATCTTTCTTATTTAACGAAGTAGTGGCTTAAAGCACATAAGAACCTATCTTAGGAATATCCCAATCACGTTCTTATTCCACTAATAGCTTCTCTTCTACAAAATGAAATGAAAATCAAATGAAATATGATTTTTTAAGAACTCCCCTAGAATAGTAGAATAAAGCATTGTGATGTTACATTCATTAACTTCAGACTTGGTCTTGTTACAAGATGCATATGATAGGTCTCCTATCCTTTATAATAGATTGTCATATAATCTAAATTGTATCTTTCATATCATAATAATAATAATATATTCTCCCATTCATGATTAATAACAGTCAATGACACTTTGAATTCTTTCCCCAAATTCTAAAGTGTTATTTTCAGATTTATGTAGAAATAAACCATGGACAATCATCTTCTACTCTTGTTGCATCCAATAGTTCTATCAGAAAGATTAAAGCTCTAGTTAAACTATTATGGCATGAGTAGATATTCAGCTAAAGTAAATAGAACAGTGGAAAGACCATTTGTTGCTTAATGCAACTTTAACTATTCTTCACCAGTGTCTGTAAGTTCATGCCTTATTATTTCCCCAAATCTTATTACAAGTTCATTGATAGATTTTTGCACAAACTGTAGGGATCCCAATTAAGAACATAGACTCTTCTTCTAATAACTTGAAGATATTAAACCTCTTATGATTTCGGTTGGAGTTTGGCTTTAAATATCAGGCTCAGCAATCTCAGAAGAACTTATAAAAATCTCAAAATACAATAATATTCATGATTCTGTAAATAGTCTTAAATTATGATTAGTACACAATCTTTATATTTGGAACCCTGCGAGTCAAACGTAATCTATGCTTTGAGAATGACCATTTCACCCTTTAAAATTGAATTAAGGCTAATCCTCATAGTTTAGTCTTTAATTCATACTACTAAACTTTGGTGTTTGGTCATCTTGACTTAACCCAAAGATTATAGTATAGATAATTCTATCTTATCTTGGTAGGATAAATCTCTAACTATGGTCACCCTTTAATTTGAATATACTACTTGTAATTCTGATCAGATGTTCAAGGCATCTTAACTTTGATTAGACGATTGTCTTGTTTCTAAGTTTAATTCAATCAAACCTTAGATTCTCTTGATGAAGTCATACTTTTGTGACTTATAGAAATAGTTCTTCTTCTAAGAAGTGACTTACCCAGTTTGGGTGAATAACTTCTCATTTCTTAGGTTGGATTGATGCAGATTCCTAAACTTATTAGTTGAATAAGTTATAATTGTGACTTGAAATATTAGCCTAGTTTATTCCATAGATTCCAAGCATCTCATTCCTTTGGATGCGTGTATTCATATCTTTTAGAATGGATAATTATAACTATAGGACCTTAGTTGACTAAGTCATAATTACGACTCTTGGAAGTAACCTATAATTATATTTTATCCTAAATGATACGCAATCCATTATTTTGATTTATTTTGTTAACTCTTATAATTTTAATGTATCTAGTCATCATATATGAATGAATGCTATAGACTCCTCTCTCTCATGAGGATTAAGTATCCAAGTTGGATAATCAACCTCTTTATCTAAGTATTTTTCCTTAACCAAGGATGATTGCTTAGTTAATAATAGAAGCCTTAGGGTGAATTAATTTTATGATTAGGTCACCCTATTTTCCTTAAAGAGAGATTACATAATGATTAGATTATTTTAACTTATATGAGTATGCTCATAAGTTTAGCTATAGTGAACCCTATTTCATTTTAATCCTAGCCTAATAAGGATGTTCTATCTAGTTTTAAACATAAGACCCATTATAGATCAAAGAACCTTTGTTCTTTTAAGAATAGAATTTTCTTTAAGTTGCAAAGCATTTTGAATTTTAAACTTTTGAATTAAGAATTTATTATTAATTCCTTGGAAATTATTTTTAGTTAAAGTTATTTATGGTAACTTAATATGTTGATCTTGTACTTACCCTTGTCCATCTTGATTGGATAAGAATTCTATTTACTTTATTATAATCTTCATTAAGTGATGAATGCCACTTAAGTGAATAGCCTATTGTGGAAAATCTTATTCTCTTTGAATAAGAAAATTTCCTTTCTCAAATAATTTAAGTTCAACCTTTAAATGTGTGCCTAGGTCATGATATGACTTAAACATTGAGTTCTCATTCAAGATAAGTTAAATATATCCATTATATTTCTAATGATCTAAACCACATCTTATGACTTAGATATTAGCAGCTGGTTCTAGAAACTTTGACATAAGTCATAGGATATGACCTATGATCATAGCCTTAGTTCTTATTAAAGCTTCCTAGCACTTATCCATATGGATAAGTGAGTTCTTTGCTATTACCAAGTCAAGGCTTATGACTAGTGCTAATAGCAATTTCTTTTAAATCTTGGATGTCAAGTCATCACATGTGACTTAATGATCTAATTTCTCCTTAACTTTAAGGCTATGTATCCTAAATGGATATTAATCATATTTGCTCTAATTTAACCTCTTAGTAAGAGATGAATGTCTCTTTTTTAGTTCAAACCTAGTATGGACTAATTCATATAGTTAGTCCTTCTTCATCTTATCTTTAGTTAGAAATTATAAGCTAAGCCATTTGAATTCATTATTAGACTTAGATTATAGTGATGGATCTTTGTTCAAAATCCTAAATTTCTAATAAGAATAAGTAATCAAAGAATGCTGTTTCTTTGATACCAAATTTATATATTCCAATTCATTGAATTAAACTATATGTTATCCTTTAATTATCAGTAAATCTTATAATGGCTTAAATTAATTCACCTAAACTTTCTTAGGTGTTGAATATCACTTAAATGTAAAACTAGTAGGGTCTTTGATCCTTATAACATCATTTATTTAGTGTGTGATGTCACATGCTAAGTACTAATCTTATCTTATAGTGATAAACCATAAGTTATGAATTTAGAAGCTAACCTTTAAAACATTGAATCTATATTCAATTTGGATGAATATTAGTTTCTTTTTCCTTTATTGCTAACCTTATTAAGCGATGGTTATCACTTAATTTGGTTAGTTTCCTTAAAAATGTAAAAATTTAGGATTATATGCTAAAAAGAAAATTCTTGAGTCTTCAAATACCCTAAAGCAATTCAATCTGCTAAGGAATCCATTACTGCATTAGTGGTGTGCCATAATTACAGTTCAATTATTGCAGGACTCTATGTGCCTGAAAACCTCCTCTAGCTTTTAATCTCCAAATGAGAGTAACTTAATATTACCATAAGCCTTATCATCTTACCTCCATCTTTTCTAGCAAATTTCAACCAAATCAATCATTTGTTGAAAGGCTTGTCAAAATCTTAGGCAAGGATTAAGATCGCTTAAGAAGTCAATTAATCCATATGCTCAGAGCTCAGTAGAAGAACTATTCCCTAAAGACATAAATTAGGAGAAAAAATCAATTTTGGATCCAAGCATCAAAAGACATTTAATAACTCTAGTACTTTCTTATCTTCTTTTTATTTCAATTTGTCCTTTTCATTATATCTTATTCTTCTCACTTGAGTGATGTCGAGGACAACATCATTCTTAAGTGGCGAAGTCTGTAACAACCAAGGTTGTTACTTAGGTCAATTAGGACTAATCCAAATTCTATTTTTGATTCTAGTATCTTAATTAAGTCATTTAGAACTCACCTCTAAAATCCAGTCAAAATCAGGGATCAAATAGATAAAATTCTGATTTCTAGAAAATCTAGAAAACATTAGAAATTGACTTATTTAATTTGACCTCAAATCAAAAATCTGACTTCACCATTGCGTTCACCACCGCCAAATTAGCTAGGGGTGATGTTTTGGATGATTTGGAAGTCGTTGGGTTTTCATCAAATGTTTTAATATTATTTAAATATCAAATAATTAAATACTCATTAAATCGAAAATTCAATCTCACCGTTGCGTTCCTCACCCCTTAATTAGCTAGGGATGAATTTTCAGAATTTTTCTAAACACATTTAAATACTTGAATTTAATTATGAAATTGGGTATTATACTAATTAAATTAAATTTATTTTATTAACTGATGGGTCCCACCCGTTAATTAATACCCGCCATTTGGAATGAAGGTTTGGGCCCGTCTTTGAGTTTAGTTGCGGGCCAGGTCCGCCATTGGCCCTAAGACCAGGCCAAACCCCGGTCTTGTTACGACTCGGGCTGATCGAACCGTCCAAAATGGACGGCCCGATTCGTCTCTTCCTCCTGAATTAGGGCACACGTCCCTCCTGCGCGGGACACACGGCTGCAATTCCCGATCGCATATCCTATACCGCTCCAAAACAGGGATTAAGGGACTTTGGGGCTGCCGCATCCATAAAAAAAAATGGAGGGGTTATTATGAGGTTTGAGTGGAAGAAAAGCTCAAAGTCCTGATCGGCCTCCTCTCAAGCTTTAAGGTACCAGCTCTTCCCAAATCTACTTTACTTGATTCGATAATAATGTTAATCAATTTATGCCAGTGTGCTTCTATGCAAATTAATTGAATCCTTAGCTGCATCGGCCCATTTTCTTTTAGTCCTAGAATGTTTAGGGTTTCATCAGTTCGAAGGAAGAAGGTGACAGCCCTTTGATCTGGGCCGTGCCAGCGCGACCCGTTTCTTCTGGTTCTGGTCGAGAACTCTCGGCCCGTATCCCTACCATCGCCTAGTTTCGCTGTCGCCCTCTCCACTCGCCACGTCAGCCGTAGAATCAATGCGATGGGTCCCGCCACTTGCGCTGGTGTCATCTCTGACAGAGAGTTGGTGGGACTCGCCATCATTTCGACGCCGGCTAATACAAATTTTAGGACCCACTACTGTTCAATCATGCAGAAATTAATAATACTATCAAATAATTAATATATAAGTTAATTAATAAATTAGCAAACTTAAATTACTCATAGCTTACAATCTAATGATCCAATCATATTGATTAGAAAAAATGAGAGGAACATTTTGGTACTGTCAAAAATTCATTTGGAACTGTATTTCACGTAGTGACATTTAGGACCCCTAAGTTGAACCTTAAATACGACAAAATTTCATTGAACCATAACTTTGTAACCACTTATATAAACATACCCAATACGTGTCTCATTTTATTCAGGTGACTCCTAGGAATATTCTAGTAGTATTATAATTGTTGTTTGATTAATATTTTGACTAATCACTTTTGAACCCAAATCATAATCCTGTAAAGCTCATAACTTTTTAACCACTAGTCCAAACATAAGCAATATGGGTCTTAAAGTGATCAGTAAGACCTCTAGAATAACTTAGTAGTGTTCAATTTTTTATTTGGATTAGTATTGGCTTAATCACTTTTAGGACCTAACTTTAATTACCCTAATTAACCCTAGATCTTCAATTGACCATAACTTGGTCAATTGAGCTCCAAATTGGGTCTTCCAATATATTATTTTGATTAGAAAGATCTAATTAATAGTAAACTACAAAACTATTTTAGATCTAATGGTTAGATCTCCTAATCAACCCTAATCACCCTAAGACATAATTAGTGAATTAGCATAATTAATAATATAAATTGAGTAATTTCAGTTTTTGATTACTCCAAGAGAAAAATAGAACTTAGTAGTATAGTTGGTTTAGTGATTTTGTGATCAATTTCACTAATCACTCACTAATCACTTTAAGCCTTATTTTTAGCCCTAAAAACTTGTATTGGCTATAACTTGGCCAATACTCATCAGAATTTAATGATTTTAGGTTTTATGGAAACCTTAGACAATAATCTTCAATAAACTGACAAAAATTTTAGGTTTCACTAAGCCAAATTACCAATTTTCTCTTATAAGTCAAATTTCTTAATTTGTCCTTATAAGGCTTAATCCTTATCCATAATAGATGTACTTATTGTCTAAACTCATATTAGATAGTAAGTAATCTTTCCACTTCAATAAATTCCATATTAGAGCTCTAATTCATAAAGTTAATTTTAGACCCTTAAGTAGGGGCAAAATTATCATTTTGCTCAAATTTAGGTTTAAATATTCTTAAACCTTAAATTCATAAATAAACCTCTAAAATCAGTATTGTGACTGATTTGAAATCATTTTAGAATAATTAAACTCATTAAAATGACATTTTAGGAAATACCCTAAAAATCCTTCACATTTCCCTAAGTCCTAGTTTAAGCCTCATAAGATGAAATTAGTTCACATTCTGCCTTTCCTAAGTTCATTATATCATAATAATAGTTAAAGGTTAATTATATTATTTATTCCTTTCCTTCAAACCCTTAGGATCTTATTTCCTTATGATCTAGCTTAGAAATTTATATTAGAGTTTATCCATTAAGTAAATGGGTACTTAACGAATGAAACCTTGATTTTATAGCTTTCTAGAATTTCATCCTTTATTTATGATTATTTTGGCTTAAAACTTTAGATTTAAGATTAGAGATCCAGCTTATTAAGATTAATTTTACTTAATAAGATAGCCTTAATTATAGTCCATGATTTTTTTGGTTTAACTTTATACTGTTAAAATTAGAACCTGTTGGATTAAGAAGTTAAAATCCAACACTTGGATTTTAACATCTTAATCCCCCAATGTTGGTTTATATTAATCAAGATTGGTTTTGGATTCCTAAAATCATCAATTAGGACATTTAATTTATTTATTTAACTTAAATAAGCGTCATGTGATTAATATATTTTAGAAGTTGATTAATTATAATTTCTTTTAACTTATAGGATTGAAATTCTAGATTTATATTTGATAGCTATATATTAGAGATCCTAAACTTGTATAAGTTCGGATTAGATAGAATGACTTAATTAGAAAATAAAGTGATATCACAAAATTTGTTTAGTGATATTTTATACATTGAAATTTGAATGCTTTACCTCCTTGTTTTTGACTTTATGCCTTGATACATTATATGAAACATAGTATACTTTTTATATTAATTTGATTCATTCATAAAGCATATTCTTAATTCAAAGAAAGAAATTAAGGTAATGAATTTCATGTGACTTATGATGGAATATGTCTTACTTAATGTGCCTGGACAGTATGACTTTACTTTTGCTCTAGGGTGTTTCTCCTAGATGCTCAGATGATACTTTACTTTTGCTCTAGGATGTTTCTCCTAGGTGCTCAGTAGATACTTTGTGACATTACTTTAATCTAGGATGTTTCTCCTAGATGTTCAGATGGTATCAAGTGCTACTTTATTTAAATAGAAATAAGTGATATTGGATCTGGGATATTTCTCCTAGATATTTTCCGATGAATTTTTTTAACAGTCATTTACTTTTTGGCAGGACTAAGTAAGAATATGTCCATGTAAGTTAGGCTGTTTTGCTTTACAATTTCACTATACTTCTTATTTACAGTATTTTTAGTATATTTCTTCTCTATACATCACTTTGGCTATATTCAGTAGTTCCTTTAGTACTTACAATTTTTCATGTAAATTATCTTATTTCAGTAGCTTATTTTCACTTGATTGCATGTTAGGATGTTAGAACTTTACTTTCAGCTCAGTACTTTCATTTTATATTGTAAACCAGCATGTATTAAGTTGATCATATTACTTAGGAAATTCTTATACTTAGTAGTTTTCACTATTTGTTACTTAACCCTTTTCTACATCTTGAGTTGAGGTATGTGCTTACCTCACATTTTGTTTAAGTTATAATTAAGTTAATTATAACTTTATCACTTTTCTATGATGCTTTTCTGCTCCTAAATTTGCTTAAGTTAAGTTGTGATATCATTTAAATTAATAATTTGCAACCTAAAATGTACTTAGACATATTGTCTAACTAAATTTTTCTTTTATTGGCTGGGGCCCTATCATTGTGATACTGACAATGGCAAACTCCGAATTGTTTGAAGAAGGACCTTCTGAAGATCTGGTTCAGGAGGAGGAGCGTGCAGAGAAGACTCTTAGTTCTTTCTATTACTTTGTGAGGATTGAGTGACTCTACCTTACTTTACTGCTTTAACTTTTAAATATTTTGTAATAATATATGTTTAAGATACTTCTCTTATCATGCTTATGTATTCTGAGTTGTATAGTTCTTATCTGGATTGTCTAGATGTTATTACTTGTCTTTCTTTCGTACTCTGATATGTATAGTATGCTCATTCAGTGATTAGCTCTTTTGCTCTTCCTTATTAGGGCATATCTTCAATTAACATTTGATTAGGAAGATTATTCCTCAATCTAAATGCTAAGTGAGGGTTTGCCCATTGACGACCACCTCTTAATCTCAGACGATTATGGGGCGGCCGCTACAGGCAACCTGAGGAAGCTTTGGTGATCAGATTTGGCCTCTAGACTACCCCCGGTAATCTGCTGCCCATCTACATTGCACACAGCCCAAGTATTTCCTTTCCCCAAGTTAATTGAGCATGTTTGCATGCTTGATTTTTGGTTAAAGGGTGATGATTAGTGTTTCGATCTAGTTAATATTGAAATTCCCGTCAAACATGCATTAGCTCGACTCTACAAGGGTCCAAGTAGTGAAGGCCACTGCTTAGGTTGGGCTGCTAAACTGATGAGCTATTTATTATGTTATGAAGACCATTCAGATCATCATGGAGATGCCAATGGAGTTCTAGTGAGTTTTCGAAAGGTTCCAAGATTATTCAGAATAAGGTTTGAAGTTTCACCTACAATATAGGTGCCACAGCATGCCGTGGTGCGCTGTAGCACGTTATGCGCCCAACACTTGAGAGTAAGGTATTGTCACACACCCTGGCGAATGGAGTCAAGAGGTTAAGGCACTGTAGTGCACCTCAACAGAATTAGACAGAGTCTGGAGCACTGTAACGTGCCCCAGCGGTAGGCGACCCAAGAGCAGGTTGCTACACTATGCCTCGGCGCGCACTGTAGCGCTGTAACAACCTGAGTTGTTACCCAAGCCAATTATAACTAACACAGGTCCTAATCTTGATCTTAGTACACTTATTTAAGTCATTAGGAGTTCTTCACTAAGACCTAGTCCAAATTAGGGGTTGATTGGATCAAGACCTGATTTTGGGAATTTCAAGAACCCTGGAATTTGACCTATCTAAAATGACCTTAGATCAAAAATTGAACTTCTCCATTACGCTCATTGCCCCCAAATTAGCTAGGGGTGATGTTTTGGTGGCAATTGAAAGTTGTCAAAAATTTGTCGAATATTTTAATAATTTTTTTAAATAACATACCCCAAAAATGAGAAAATAAAATGCTCACCAAAACAAAAATCCAATCTAGTCGTTGTGTTCCTCACCCCCCAATTAACTAAGTATGAATATTTGAAACTTTTCTGAAGCCAATTAGCTAATAAATTTTAATTAGAAAAGTATGCATTTAATAATTTAATTAAATAATATTTAACATATCAAATAAACGATGTCGTCCATTAATCGCGCCCGCCGTTTGGATTTTCACTCTTGCCATCAACCTGTCGTTCAATCGATTGGCAGGAACAGACCATTCGATCAGATCGATCGAACGGTCCAGGAGCTATTTTCCTCGAAGGTCCCGCGGTCGCTCCGCGTGTCGCCACGCCGCGGGTGTCCGCTAACCAACGCTCCCTGAGCCCTCTGTGAGTCCATCGTCAGACCCTCGAGACCAGAACCGACTCCCTCGTCTCATTTCCACCTAGTCAGGGATCCCTCTGGAGCCAAGCAAACCTTCAATCAAACCCTAATCCCCTGTAGCCATCCATCAGATACACTTCCACCTCCCTCGATTCTTACTCGATAGCTGTTATCTCATTTTGAAACTCTATTGCTTGAGCTAGATTGATGATTTATCAGGTTCGATCGAATGCCATCAAACCTGATCAAGCAAATTTGAGGCCGTGTCTACAGTACCCAACAGTACTCGCCTCCCTCGTCCCGTCTCAATCACTTAGGGTTGATGATTGGCGACAATCCAGGTCATCTCAGTTGACGTCCTAGCCATTGTTTGGTAGATCTTTACTCATCCTACTCATTGTTGTGCGGGTTAAGGGCGGACGTCGTCGTTTCGACCCCTAAAATCCCTGCCCTAGATTTCCATGCTCGGTGGAGAAGACAACCCGATGCGGGTCAGGTCGAGTCAGTCCCAGCCCGCGATTACTTCGCGAATCATTGACCGCGTACATAGGCTGCGGGCCCGCCATTGTAGGCCCGACGCGTCGCGTACTACCACTCATTCTGCTGGGTCCCACGCCATCAGCCGCAGTCTGATAGGTGGGCCCGCCCGTCTCAGCCCATCGAATCAGATGATGCCACGTCAACTAGTGGGTCCCGCAGCCCTTAATGATCTGCATAAAAGATTATTATATATATATATATATATAACTAGTAATAATTTAGTATATAGTTTAACTATATATATTTAGAGATACATAGATAAATATAGATATAGAAATAACATACAAATTATTTAACAATGAATAATGTTTAGTTTAATTTATTATATGTTACTAAGATCAATAAAGCCTAATTAAGAACATTAAGTATATAAATTAATTTAAGTAGTAAGATAATAAATATTGAATGAAATTAAATACATACCTAAACTTTAGGACATCGTAACTTTAGATTTAATGATTCAAACATAGTGATGTTATATCTCATTTTAATCAGAAAAAGAAAATGAATGAAATGGCGTAAATTCTATTTTTCATTTGATGAGTATTTAACATAATTACATTTTAGGACATACACAAATACTCATAACTTTGCACACACTCACCCAAACATAATTAATATGGGTCTTAAAGTAATCAGAAGAACTTCTAGAATGCTTTGATAGTATCAGTTTTGTCATTTGATCATTAGGGTAGCTATTACTTTTAGGTCCTCTCACTATGACCCTTAAAGCCCTAGAAATTGATTGTCATATTTTAGTCATTTAGACTCCAAATTAAAAAATTCAAAGTGCTAAATAGCTTATAATTTCAGTGCCAATAGTAAATTGAAATAAAATTTTGGTTTTGAAATATAGAAATTATAAGTTGACCAAAATATTCCTAATTTTAGTTAGGTCATAACTTAATCAAATGAGGTCCAATTTGGGTCTACTCCTAGTTAAAGTACTCAATATGCTATAGGAAAGCTATAGCCACTGAGTTTACTAAATTTGAATCTCAAATAAATAAGTTAGGTTTTGACCCCTCTTAACCTTAAAATTTGCATAAATGCCCCTAATCTTGGAACACTCATAACTTAACCAATAAACCTCAGAATTTAGTATTCTTGGACTCTATTAAATCCATGAACATCAAATAATAATAAACTGTACAAATGCTTAGACTCGATTCTTGTCCAAATTTGGTGTACTTATTATCTATCTTCATGTTTGATAGTAAGAAATCATTTGGCAGTAAGAAATTCTAATTTGAAGCCTTAAATCAAAAAGTTGCATTTAGACCCTTAAGTAGGGGTAAAATGGTCATTTTGCCCAAAATTTAGGTTAAATATCCTAGAACCTTAAAATATCTTCTAAGTCACTAAAATTAGTAATAAAACTTATTTTGAATTAATTTAAGTATTAAAACTCATAAATTGAGCACTCTGATTAAAATCCTAATTTTAAGGCTTAAAATTCTCAAGTAAGGAAAATGTCCCCTACTTAGCTAGAATTCATTCTTATCTCTCATAAATAAGTAAAACAACAAAGAAAAATTTAATTTCTTATTTTTCCTGAGTTTTCTCGAAGTCATCTCATTAGAATTCTACACTTCACACTAGGACCTTTTCCTAAGATTAGGAATAGATCCTAGGTTATACTTCATTTACTATATAAAGTGGGTTATCCAATGAATGGAACCTTAGTTTTATTAGTTTATAGATTTTCTTTAACTTAATTTTAATTATTTTATCTTCTTCTGATTCTAGAATAAGATTAAAAGAATCTTTCTATTAAGTTTGATTATGCTTAATAGATTTTAGCCTTAGTCCTAATTCATTTTTTAGACTTAAAAACCTTATATCTTATGTTTGACCTTTGTTATGTGATTAATCCCAATTTTGTGGTGTTAAAATCATGATTCCTAGTTTAGTAGATCTAGATCAAATCTTAGTCTAAAACGTCTAAACTCTTCAATTAGGACATGATTATTTATTTAACTTATAGTCATTCTGATTGAACTAAATTAGGACCTGATCAGTTCTAATTGCTTTTAACTTATAAAAATATACTTCTAAGTTACACTCAATAGTAGAAATTGGAGATTCTGAATTTGTGTAACTTGGAATAGTTAGAAAGGATTAATAGATAATAATAATCAAATTAGTTACTACTTAATTATTTGTGCTATGCTTACTACTTAATTATTTGTACTATGTATTCCTTCTATTTTATGCTTATTTTCTTAAACATGTCATGTAAGAGAATTTTGTACATGAAATGAAAACTTAGAATAATTAGGATAACGGACAACAGTTGCCTTGGGTTCAGTTATATTTTAGTAGGTTCTGGTGCATATTTATTCTAATGGATAGGGGTAAGGAGTGATAAGGATGCTTAACATTACTCATTGAGGATTGTGTGTTAAGCTTGGAACTCGTATAGTCTTGCAGATGTGCTTGACTCCTCGGCTACTTCTGGACGTGTCCATGGAAGAAAAAGTAAAATAATTAAAATTTACTATATTTGTATTTATTGCCTCTTCAGTTCTACTGTACTATTCTGTCTGCCCTAGCCCAAAAAGACTTTGGGAATTCTATTATGCCCTAGCCTAGAAAGACTTTGGGAATATGCTAGGCCTGATTAGCCAATTTTTGATTGGGCAGATTGTACATACTTATTTCTGTTTCTATTTACAGTTTACTGATTTATGTTACTTCAGTCAGTTTTACATTACTTACTCATATATTATAGGATGCTAGATTTTACTGTTACTTATTATATGTATTATAGTCAAATTGGTTACTTTTAACTTGCATATGTCATATGATCATCAGCATATTTAGGTTCTAGTCTTTTTTTTAGTACTTTCACATACTATATTTGCATATGTATGCTTGGCCTTATTTTAGATAATTTAAGGTTTTTTTTACGTCATTCTTGCTTAGTTATAAATGCTTAACTTATAACTAACCATTTCCATTTGTACGCTTGTCGCTCCTATGTTGTTTTAGTTTTTGTCTAGTTTAAATGGTGACATTAATAAATTTATGAAAATGAATCAGTCTAAATTGTACTTAGATAATTATCTAATAAAATTTTTCTTTTGTTGGTTGGGGCCCTTGCATTATGAAACTGATAATGTCAAGATCAGATAGAATTGAGGAGCTTGGTGCTGAAGAGGAGCCATATCCAGAAGTGGAGCCATATCTTGAGGAGGAGCATTAGGAAAGAGCTAAAGCTGCTTATTTATTATTATTTTTGGTGAGGATGAGTATTTTCTTTCATTTCATTTAAATATAATTAATGTTATAATAATATAAGTACTGTTTGACTATGTTTTTTCTTACTGTACTATTTATTCTGATTTATATATTATGTTTTCTCTATTTATTGTGGTAAATTGAATGTATGTTTATTTTACCTTGCTTATGCACTCTGATTCTATATTTGCTTAGTGACTGATCATATAGCATGTATGCATTGGCATATCTCTCCCTTATTAGTGACTGATCATATAGCATGTATGCATTGGCATATCTAATCCAATGATAAGTGAGGGATTTGTCAAAGTGACACACCACTCCTTAGCTTAATTATGTGGATTAAGGAGTGGGGCACCACAACCGCGCCCCTGTGCTAAAAAGCTTGAGAGTAGGGCTTTACAGCGCGCCCTAGCACCTGGCTACAAGAGGCTTGGCGCTCTGGCGCATTGTAGCGCCAGACATGTTTCAGCTCTAACCCAAGTTACACTCTAAATTATTTTAGGGGTATTTGGACCATGTTGGGTCTGAAATGAACATGAGTACTTAAGGAAATAATTTGGAGATATTACCTAAGTTGGCATTAGTAATTTCAAGAGCTTTTGGCTGCTATCAAGGAAGAACCCTAAGAGAGAGCTATTGTGCAAGGGAACTCTTTTCTCCCCTTCATCTTAGGGTAAGAGCTAGTGTTCCTTATTAAGGTGAAAGTTTTTGTAATTATGTACTCTTTAATTATGTACTCTTTAAGATTCATAGAGAAAATTTTTGTGTGGTATAGCTCCGTAGTTTTTCCCATTCTTGAGTTTTTCACATAAAATCTGTGCTATTTGGATGTGCTTGTGGTTGTTATGTATGTATATATTATGATTCTTTTTCTTACAGTTTTATCATTTCAAATTTTTGCTTGGAAACTGTCAACATGTCTCTGATCCTCAATCGAGCGCTCAAAACCGCTTCCGTTGTGGTGCTCGATTTGTTACCAGCATAGTTGGATTTGTATTATGGGTAATTGGAATCAAATTGGATCACCTAATTGACTGCAAATCAAACCTTTATAAAATAAAATCATTTGATATGGCTCTAGCTATTCAGGTTAGCTTGATTGACCCCACCCATCAGAGCTGTTATAGTGCTCGACAGTAAGAAGGGGGTCGAAAAAGGATCCTCCATCCTAGCATGCCCCCGACCGTGCTAGGACAGAGCTTTATTCCATTTAAACACACTGAGTGTGTCAAGAATAAAATCTAGTTGTAGGCCTGTCTCTATAAGGAGAATTATCTCCCCTTGATAAATACTAGAAACTAGGATACATCAAATAGGGTTCTAATAATTCTAGTGTCCTCACTAAGTGATTCCTTACAAAAATGACACATCTCAGCCTAAGGAACGAGTGAAAATGAAGAATGGGCTATATCGTGCTCTGTGCCATTGGAATTAGGTGAAAAACCATAGCCCTAACGCTAGCCTACCTTGGAGAAATTCAAAAGAATATGAAGAACAGTGTGGGTCGGGTCACAGGCCCAACACATGACTTGCATTGTTTGATAGTAGTGGATCATCATGTAACATCCTAAGGCTATTATTGGGTTGATTAAACCTAAACTTGATTGAATTTAAGGAAAAATCTAGATCCCGATTTAAGTTGAATAAATTTTCAAATAAAAATATCCTTAAATAAAGCATATTGATGGAATCTTACTGCAAAAGTTTGAGTGCAATTGGGATCCTGGATCGTTCGAATCTAATTCTCAAAGTTTTAACTTCATAAATTGATTATAAATAAAATATAAATTGAAAACTAGAAAATTTTGTATTTTTAGGTTAAGCATCAAATGAGGGTGCTTGTTTTAAGTTTCGTTAATTTTCTCCATATTGATCATAGTGAATATTCAAAGTTTTGCACTTAAAATTTGATATAAAATAAAATACTTTTCTAAATTTAAAAATTTTGGATGTGTGCGCTCGTCTCATCGAGGCACTCTTTTCAGTACCAAGTTTATAAATTTTGGAGTTCAACCGATGACTGATCAAAGCTTGGAATTTTCAGATGATTTGTAGCCGTTCGTTTTCAATTTAAAGCTCATCAATGTTTGAGTATGTCTATATATTATCCCCTCATTTAACCTAATTGGATAGAAAATAAAAATTATCATCCTCTCATTCACTTATATTCCTCTCATCCAAAATTCCATCCCTCTTTTTTAGCCGTGTGCTCCCTCCTTCGTCGATCGAGCGGTCGAGCTCCATCTAGCCAGCTACCGCCTCCTTCTAGAATGATCTGTGGCCGATTGTCGCCTCCTTACATAACAATCTACAGCCAATAGTTGCCTCCTTCTAGAATGACCTGTAGCTTATAGTCACCAATACTACCCTCTCTGCTAGAGGCCGAGAGTCCCACCCACTCATCTCCTCTCTCGGATGGAAGTTGAGAGTCCTGTAACCATCACCTTCTCTCTCAACTAGAGGCCATCAGTAACTCACCAATCCTTCATCTTAGCCGAAGATCGAGTGCTAGCCAACCCCAACTTCTCTCTCAGCTAGAGGCTGAGAGCTCGCAGCAACCCTCTTCATTGCTAATTATCAGATCAATGACAACGAGGTGCTAAACCACTCTAAGCCTAAGCCATATGGGTTTGATCCTTGATGGTAATTATCATCAAATGCATGCATGTGTTGTTATCAAATATGTATTATAATGATTTCTTTTTTGTTAGCAATATTGATGTAAGCCTCTTTTCATGTGTTATGTCCTATTTATGAATGATTCAAGTTAGGTTAGGCATCACTCATGATATTGTTCATTCAAAGCTTGATTTGTAATAATCTAAGTTATTATCTTAGTCAATTAGTACTAATCTCAATCCTAATTTTGATCCTAAATGTTAATCAAGCCATTATAAGTCATCCATTAAGACCTAGTCTAAATTAGGAGTCAAATGGATCGAATCCTTATTCTTGGAAAATCTAGAAACCCTAAAATTTGACCTATCTAAATAGACCTCAAATTAAAAAACGAACTTCTCCATTGCGCTCATTGCCTCCAAAGTAGCTAGGGGTGATGTTTTCGTATTAATCGGGAGTCGTCAAAATTTTGATAAATATTTTAATAATATTTAAATACCCCTAAAATTGAGAAATTAAAATACTCGTCGAATCAAAAATCCAACCTCATCATTGCATTCCTCACCCCTCAATTAGCTAAAGGTGAATATTTGGGATTTTTTTGAAATTTAATTATTTAAATTAAATAAAAAATTAGTTAATTAAAATAACTAAAATATTAATTAAATCCTTTAACGGGTTGGATCCCCGCTGCCTACTGGATCCGATCTGATATCCTTAGTGGATCAGGACCGCGGATCTGCTTCGAGGGATCCGTCCAATCGGGCGAGATCGGACGGCGCTCGAGCTTTCATCTTCCTCGCACTCGTCGTCGCTGCCCGTTTCGCCCAACCACTGCACTCGGCGCCTTGAGGCCTCCGCCGGCGCCCCTTCTAAGGCATGAGGAGGACTACAAGCTTCAAACAGATTGTTGGAAGCTAGTTGGAGCATTCGAAGAGCCGATGCTGCAAGCCAAATTGATAGTCGTTCGTAAAGATACTCCTCAATCCCTCCTCTCGGTCAATATGATTGCTATGTATCAATCCGTAGGGTTATTCCGTGACTTAGATTGAGCATTGAGCAAACCCGATCGTCGCTTAAGCGATCCGATCGTATAAATTTGGGTAAATGTCCCCAGTTCTTTCTGTTAGAATCCACGCTCACCGAACCTTAGATGACTAGGGTTAGGTCTAGCTCTTAGTTCCAACCACCTCCGGCATCGGGCCGAGTACCGTCGAGTAGGTCTCGCCGAGACCTACCCTTAGCCATGCGGGCCGAGCTGCTCCATCACCGGGAAGGCCGCCGAAGGGTCTGCCCTAGCGGCCTGCCTCGGGTCCGCGCGAGAGGATGAAAGGATCTTCAGACCGGGTCATGTCGACTCGAGCCCGACCCGTGGGTTACGGGTTCACATCCGCGGTCTGTGGGGCCCGTATCACGCGTGGACCCCACCTCGGGTCAGCAGGCGTCACATGTGTTATGGTCAATTCAACTCCAAATCAAGAAATTCAAAATACTAAATAGCTTAGAATTTTGGTGCTATCAATAATCTAAGATAAAATTTAGGATCTGAACTCTAGAAAGTCAGAAATGACCAAAATACATTTAACCTTAGTTAGGCCATAACTCGACCAATTGAAGTCCAACTTGGGTATACTCCCTATCAAAGCACTCAGTATACTTTAAGAAAGCTATAGTGCTGAATTTGAATCTCAAACAGAAAAGTTCAGTTTTCGCCCATTTTTGACCCTTAGAAATTATCAAATTGCCTCTGAAAATTAGAACCTCCATAACTTAGCCATTTGATCTCATAATTTAGTATTTTTAGACTCTATGGAATCCCTGAATAGCAACCAACAATAAACTGCATAAGAATATAGATTCCATTAGAAGCAAATTACTAAAATACCCCTTAGGTCAAAACCATAGTTTGGACCTATATGACCAGTTTCTTATCCAAATTGAGCATACTTACAGTCTATCTTCATGTTTGACAGTAAGAATTCTTTTGGTAGTAAGAAATTTTAATTTAGAACCTTAATTCAAAAAGTAGCTTTTTAGACCCTAAAGTAAGGGCAAAATGGTCATTTTGCCCAAAATTTAGGTTAAGCATCTTTAGCTCCTATATTATCTTATAAATTAGTAAAACTAATACTATAACTATAATAGAATCTCCTAAGTTATAAAAATTAGCAATTCAATCAACTTAGTAAAAAATCCATAATTTACTCTAAGTCTTTTCCTTAGGAGCTTTCACCTCATATTAGGGTTATTCCTAAGACTAGGACTAGATCATATTTTAGATTTCATTCATTGGGTAAATGGGTTACTCAATGGATGAAAACTTGGTTTTATTAGTTTCTAGATTTTTCAATTAAATTTTGACTATTTTTGTCTTTCAACTTTAGATTTAGGATAGGAGATTCATCCAATTATGTTTGACTTTGCTTAATAGGATTGCCTTAATCATTAGCTCACATTTAGACTAAAACCCTAGATTCCTTAGACTATACCTTTGGATTATGTGCTTAACTCCAATCTTGTGATATTAAAATCATAATCCTTAGTTTAGTAGATTTTGATCAATTTTTAGATAGAACATCTAAAATCATCAAATTAGGATGTTGTGATTTGTTTCTTAATCTGTAATTATACTTGATTAAATTAAATTAGAACCTGATCAGTTCTAATTCTTTTAACTTATAAGGCCATACTTCTGAGTTATACTCGATAGTAGGAATTGGAGATCTTAAACTTGTGTAACTTAGAATAGTTAGAAAGGTTTAATTAGATAACAAATGATATCACAATATTTAATTGAGTCCCTTGCTTACTATTTGATATTGTGCTATGCATTCCTTGACTTTGTGCTTATTTTTCCTTGAACATGTCATATAAGAAAACATTATTACATGAAAATGAAAACTTAGAATATTAGAAAAATATTTGCATTTGGGCTCAGTCTTTGGTCGATTATGGTGCACATTTACCCCAATGGACAGGGGTAAGAAGAAATAAGGATACTTAACATTACTCATTAAGGAGTGTGTATTAAGCTTGGAACCTATTCAGTCTTGCAGATGTGCTTGACTCCTCAGCTGATTCTGGACGTGTCCACAGGAACAAAAGTAAAATAACTAAAAGATATTTGCATAGTATTATTTGTCTCTTCAACTTTGCTTTACATCTATTTTGTTCTTTATGTCCTAGCTCAGAAAGGCTAATGGGAATCTTTATCTGCCCTAGCCCAGAAAAGTTATGGGAATATACTAGGCTGAATTTGGTCAATTCTTTTTGATATGGCAGTTATATACTCTTTTTCAGTTCAACTTACTATTTACTATGATGTTGAAGCATGTTATTTTAGTTAGCTATATTTTTTTTTATTTTACCTACTTACTTGTGTAAATACATATATAGTATGCTAGACTTTACTGCTTACTATATGTACTACTTTTAGATTTCTATTTTAAACCAGCATATGCCATATGATCATCAGCATGTTTATGGTTAAATTTTTTTTCTAGTACTCTTACTTACTGTATTACATATGTATGCCCTTCTTTGTTAGTTGCTTGAGGTGTGTTTTGCCTTAATTCCTGCTTAGTTATAAATATTATATTTATAACGTATCTTATTTTTCCTTGTATGCTTACCTGCTCCCATGCTAGATAGTTTTCTTTTGTTAAGTTAACAGTAAATAGTGATATTAACAAATGCTTTATAAATTTTCTGCCTAAAATATACTTATGCATTTTATTTAATAAGATTTTTTCTTTTATTGGCTGAGGCCCTAGCATTGTGAAACCAATAATGTCAGATCTTGATCAGTTTGAGGAGCTAGTGCCTGAGGAGGAGCCTTACTTAGAAGAGGCGCAGCAGCTTGGAGTAGAGGATATTTAGCTATCTTTTATTATATTGTGAGGATGAGAGTCTTTTGATTCATTTTTAATCTTTTAAACTTTAATTAAAATATTATAATAATACAGGTTTATGTGAATGTGTTTACTTTTGTGCACATTATTATTTATTGAGCTATAGTACTATTTATTATTTGATGTATGGTGAATGGATATAATATTTACTTCTTATTGCTTTTGCTCTCTATATGTATATTAGATTTAGTGATTGATCCTTTTGTTCATTGTGTGAACATGTAACAACCCGGTGTTGTTACTAGCGTGTTTAACTCCAAATTCATAAGGATTAAGTCGGAATTAAAATTTTCAATTTTAGTCAAATAAAAATCAAATAAAAATATCCTCAAATGAAGCATATTAAGAGGATCCCTCTACCAAAATTTGAGCACAATCTGAGTTTCGGATCGTCCTAAATAAATTCAGGAAGTTTAAACTTCCGGAGTTGTTAAAAGATAAAATAAAAATCGGATTTCAGAAATTTTTAAATATTTGAGTTAAGCATTATAAGAGAAATCTATGTTTTAAGTTTCGTGATTTTTTCGAGCTCCGGATTAATCGTAGCAAATTTTTGAAGTTTTTCACTTAAAAACTAATATAAAATAAAAGACTCGTCCAAATTTAATAATTTTTGAACGCTTACGTTCGTCTCGTCGAGACGGTCGTTTCGATACTAAGTTTGTAGTTTTTGGAGTTTAATCGACTTAGATCAAGGCTTGCAAACTTTCAGCCATTGGATTCTGATCCAACGGCTGCGATAGGATTTAAAGTTTTTGCCTCTTAAGTGCATCTAACCCTACCCTAAGCAGCCCATCCGAAATTCATTCTCCCTCAGCCGACTCCACTCCCTCCAAGCCGAGAGCCCTTTCTACTCCTCCATCCTCTAGCCGAGCGATCTCTCCTCCTCCTTGGACGAGCGACAACCCGCCTCCATCTCCTCGGCCGAGAGGCGTCCACCTCCTTCTTCATCTCCTCGACTGAGCGGCAGCAGCCCGAATCCTCTCCATTCCCTCGACCAAGCTGCAGCATCACCACGACCGGGCTCCATCACCTTCTCCTTCTTTGGTCATGAGCAGCCTCCTCCCCGGCCGAGTTCCTCCTTCCTTATACTCGGCCGATCAGAAGCTCCATCCTCTCGGCCATGCCACCTCCTCCCTCTCGGCCACGCAACCGAGCACCTCCTCCTCCATTGATGGCCAAAACCCCAACCAGCCTTCCTTACGATCAAATCATCATCACCATTTAGGTATTCTAATGCTTCCATAGAGATGTAAATACATGCTTTAGTGACAATTTCAGCAAGATTGAAGGTTTTGTTCAGTATTTTGTGCTTTATTATGTGGTAGTAAAGTTGGGTGCTGGATTCTATTAAGCCCAATCCTCAATCCTTATAAATCAAACACTAAGTTATCATTCTATAAGGATGATAGTGTTACCTTAGTTTTTCTCATATTCGCAATATTTTCTTCATTTGATAAACTCATTGGAATTATTTTCATTGTATATTGCAAACATAATAGTAATGTCATAGCAATAGCTATTATTTTATGTTTCCGCTATACACTGCCCTTAATCATATTCTAAACCAATCAGATTAAATAGCTGTTTTATATTTTAACACTTATCAAACTAATACACACACACACACACACACACACACACACACACACACACACACACACACACACACACACACACACACATATATATATATATATATATATATATATATATATATATATATATATAAACTGGTAGAACTTGTAAATCAATGATCTAATAATTTATACTCATAGTAAAAGAAATTAAGATTGTGCTTATAATATTTACGCACTTTGTTATCAGCATGAATGTAAATGAGTTAAGCAAGTTTGAGTTGGGTTGGATTAATCAATAAAGTTTGAGTTTGATATAATAAGATGATACTTATAATATTTACGCACGGATTATCTATAATATAAACTCATAAGTACTTCTTAAAACCCTACTTATACATGAAGTATTCACGTTCTAAGCTGCTCGATATTATTTAATATAACATGTGAGTGCTAAAGATATATATTAAATTCATTTCTAAATTGATGATTCGTACTAATAAATATAATGCATCTATAGATTTGTCTTAGGAATTGTCTTTTACTATTCTAAGTAACATTAATCTAGGACATGATTAAATATTTATAACTGTTAAAGAGATCTTTTGATGTTAATTACAATATGTCAACAATATTATAAGAACTACGCAATAAGTTTATAATTAAAAGCAAAAGGGGCAGCCTCATTAATAAGAGTACTCTGAGTTTAAGAGGAGTAAAAAGAATGAGTAATGGCATTTAAACTTTAAAGAACTAATTTACTAATAATAAATTACAGGGGTTGTGTGTTGGCATCTCATTCTAATCAACCGTCGAGCTTCAGGTTCGAATCACCTTAAAGGTACATTTCATACTTAGAACTTGTATTGAGTTCGATATATTAAATTTCTTATTTAGTCCTATGTTAAGTGTGTACTTCACTTACATAGTTCTTATTATTATTTTTTTGGTGCATTTACCTTTCTTAAGTTGTATGTTAACTTTCAATCTCCTTATATGCTATGTTTAAGGATTTAGGTGTCTTGATTTTGTCTTGAATACTAAATTTCAATAAACTCTCATGTATCCTTAATTTAACTTAAGAGATCTTAAGGGATTGATTAAGTGATTTACACTTAATCTGGATCTTAGATTGCCATCAATAAGTCATCAATAATTTATTTAATTTGTCATTGATTTGTAATACAACTATAGGTCTTAAATTGATAAGGTTAGGGGTTAACACCTAATCTGTCAGATTTAGACCCAAACTCTTAATCACATAAATAATCGACTTGATTATAAGATAAGGAACTTAACATTTTCCAACAATGCATTCAATTTGGTATTGATCTTAAATATTTGACTTAGACATGTTAAGGTTAATAATAAATCTATGTGATTGCTCCATCTGAATCAAACCTTAAGATCCCTGATTTTCTCTTAAGAAAGAAGACTAGCATAAGAAGATAATTAAAATCATATTGATTAAACAAGTGATCTAATCCTTAACAATATGTTTTATTTAGATCCCATGATCTTAGATTGAGTGTAATCAGATGACTTAATCATCTGATCTAATCATCTTAAACCTAATTATGAAATAGAACCTAAGAGCTTAATGTTAATATTTAGAAGGGAGATCTTGAGTATCTCTTCATAAGATCATCTTGAATTATTTAAAAGACCTAAATTTATATATCATGAGGTAGGAAGCCTTGTATGAATCCTTGAGGTAGAAGTATAGAAGATCCCATCACCTTAGAGATTGATCTATTCTCCTTATGGTAGTAATCACTTAAGACATTAGAAGAGATACATCTCCTTATTGTAGAATCCATATTAAGTGATCTTGGATCACATTCACTTGATGAAACTTTGTATAGGACTTATTAGTTTAGGACTTGTAGCCTTGATAAATCCTTGATCTATTAAATAGACTTGATTGAACTTGGATTATTGGGTAGTGTAGTATAGTATACCCATATTACTGGTCCCCAGTAATATTCGGGATTGGTTGAGTCACCCTAAGTAAGATTTATCTTCGTTGTTATCCTGCGGGCTTAGGCGGATATAACCTCACTTAGAGTAAATCGATCAATCCTAAGAGTGTATTAAATGGGTACCCATTCCTTAGTTTAATTGAAAGACAAATTGCCATCGGGCAATGCTTCCTAGTGAAGATCGTTCAATAGGTTTGGCTCAAATAAACTAAGCAACGGGATTCACCTTCCTTAAGACACTAAGTATGATTGTGAGTTTAATGACTAAATGCTTAGTTTGAGATACAAAACCATCATCGGATGGTGCCTCCTAATGAAGATCGCTTTATTAGGGTGGCGTAATCAAACTAAATGTTGTGAGTTTTATCTTTGCAGCATATTTAATATGTGTATACAATCACCCCGCCTAGTGAGCTTTAATTAAATAAGCAACTTTAACTAAATACCGATCTAGAAATTTGGAGTCAAAATCCTTTTAGTAGGATTCTGCACAGTGGAGACTTAGGATTCATTACTGTTTCTTACTATATTATTCATGGATTTCAGTATTTCTCATTCGTTTAACATAGTGGCATAAACATAAGCATAAACATGAAAGTTGAACCATTCCTTCTGTTGTGACACATGGTTATCAATGATACAGCATGAGATACAGTATGTTGTATACACAGACTGGGAATTTCAGGGTGCATCTGCGTCACCATACTGACTTCCTAACTATTGTGCTTATGTTGGACCGTACTACTCATAAACCTTTAGTGATAGTTCTGTGATATACTGTGGTATAGCATATTTGTGAGCATTATTTCAGTGGCATATAGTGCAGCTTATAACAGTCTTCTCAGCATTTGACATCCCTTTCACATTAATATATAAGCATATGGTATTTTTATTTACTTTCAGTATTTAGTTTTGATGCAATTTTACTTGCTTAGTCTTTACAGTTTCAGTTATTTAGTGTCTTTACAATTTTTCTGCACTTTTATTTTACTTTGCTTCCATTTTGTACAGCTTTATACTTTCAGCTATTTACAGTATTGCTGCAGTTTGATTTCTATCTTACTCTTATGTTGAATAATATCTTCTTAAGTGCAAGTATATGTTATGTTATAGTTTTATTGTGCTTAGACTTTATAATTCTAATATTATTTTTCCTTTGTTGGCTTGGCCCTGTCATATATGTACATATGGCAGCATCAGGTGTTAGCTTAGACCTTGTACTTGGGGTGTGCTGGTGATAGAAGTTCAGGTGAGGTTGATACTCTGCATGGAAGGAGGCCTTGATCAGTTAGTAAAAATTCATGTTGTTCTTATTTAATTAAATGTAATAAAAAAGTTTCTTTCTTGTTATTCTGCATTTTCTATATTATATATGAATGAATGGATGTGGATACTATTGAATGCCTTTTTCCTTAGTTTCTGCACTGCTTTACTTATGTTTCTGCCTAATACTGTGCTCACCTTCAGATTAATACCATGGATAAGTTGTCTATTATCTATGGTGTTAGTGACAACCACCACTTGATCGTAGTTGAGTTAGTGTTACTCGATGATGGTCAAGGGGCGGCCATTACAATTGGTATCAGAGAAATCCATGGGTGTCAGATAGTGGCTATGCTTCTATCTACCTAATGGTTCATTCTTATATTGAGCATGATTAGAGAAACATTAGTATAGCAGTTTTGGGATCCACAGTTCATTCAATACAACATTGAAATGTTAGAATTATGAGAATCTCATAAAAGAGAACCAAAGAAATTATAAGACTTAGAAAGGAGTCAAGTTAAAGATGTTAGAAAAAGAATAATATGTGAGAAGGATAAGGTGATGAGTGCAATGTCAAATTTAGTTAACCACAACCACTTCATTGTTATGTTTATTCATTCCTTAAGTTATTAGTAAACTCATTTCTTACTTAAATAGGTTAAGTAAACTTTGATTTGTAAAACTAGTGTGAAGAGCTAAATAATTTATGCATCCGAATTGTATTTGCAAACTTGTTGTAGGGTTACCAAGGATTAATTAAATATGATGTATCTAGATTCTGGTTTTCGTAGTGATTAGTGTAGATGAAGTAAGAAGGTTGTGTATACTGTGTAGAGCTTAATCAATTGTTGGAATAAGATGAAGAAGCTAAGAATTTAAGCGTGAGGGTATCTCTGAGTTAGCAATTACATCACCAATAATAGAGAAGAAGACGACAAATAAAGAATTTGTAGGGTCGGCCGCAGACAAACCTACATAAACTACATTTGTGTGTTTCCTTGATATTATTGGGCAATTAATTAATCTACCATCTAGATCATTGTGACATTAAAATTTTATTCTTATTATTTTTATTTTTATTTCAGCCTTTTCATTTGAATTTGAGTATTTGAAACTAAGTTTATATAATTTTTCATAGAGTTTTGTTACCATAATTCATAACACTTGCATTCACGAGTTCCCTAAGCCGTTCGTGTAATGTCACATCCTATTTTAGTTGATTCTTGTCCATAATTTTGTGCCTTTTATCATTTCAGTTTGATTCAAGATTTGTTCGATTATTTAAGGATTAGATTGGCTCAGCAGTTATTATAGCTTCTAATTTATGTACACATATCATCCATTGATAAATGGGATATCTAGCTGCTAAGGGGTTTGTATCGACATCCCTATGTCTCCCTTAATTTCAATTGTATGCATTTAAGTAACCCTCGCTAACCTTGCTTAAATTACGTAGATTCTAATATTATTGATAAGAAAAGGGTAGATAGAACTCTAACTCTTCAATTTTATAGAGTTAATCAAGTATTGCATTCCCTGTGCTCGAATTAGAAGGGATATGCTGCATTTTTTTTATTTACTTGCTAACTTATTATTTGAATATTCAAATGGTGTTGGAATGAAAAATTTTAGAAGTTTGGTTTTAATTAGATATGTAAAAAATAAATACCCTCTTTGATGTAAACTGAAATGAAATGGCTGTTATTGTGGGGAGAAATAATTCGACACTCCTATCAATTCAGTTTGAGGGATATGTTTAGTTCATGAAGTCCAGATTGAAATTTCCATTTCAAATTTGTATATAATAAGGTAGTTCAAGTATAAATATAGTAACTTAAATAAGTAGAACCCTGAAACAAATCTGATTTGAAGACTTAGATATAGACCACTTGTTGTGAACCGCATAGGCGAATCCAATAATGAAGTCACATTTTTATTATCTGTTTCCTGGTTGCTTGTCCATTTCTCAAGATGCCTCCAATCAATAACACCAAAAATGTAGTGTTTGTATTTTGTTTTTGGTGGAAGAGCCTTTAATGTTAAACGGCTGGTTTAGAATGAAATTCAGTTTTAAATCCAATGCTAGCAGGTTAAGATAAATTGAATTGGATTCAGCATCATTGCTGTACTAGATAGATCAAAATCATAAATTTTTGGTTAAACCTTTCCGTTCACTTGCTATTATTCTTGCACCTTCAACTCCCTAAATGAATCGATTTGCTTGTTACGCTAAGATGCAACTGCCTCCTTGAATTGTTAGTATCTTACAATACTTCTATTCTTGCGTATAACAAAACAACAAAAAAATAAAACAAAAAAAAAAAAAAATAGGAATGCTCATTTATAATAGAACTTCCTATATTCATTCATTGTATATGAACATCACTTATTCATTCCACTTGCTAACATCTCTTATTAAATCATACATGATGCATGTACTATTAGTTTCATGGGCTTGTCATGGATGCCATTATTTAAGTTGAATGAGCTAAATGGCTCTAATTTTCAATGGAGCAATGAGAAAAATGTCGTGCTTCGTTTCAAGCGGGCAATGTGAAAGATGTTGATGTGCTATGTCAGGCATTGTTTGTGTTTTAGCGTCTTATTCGGATGAGAACTGCTTTCATCTTTTCTTCCAAACATTGCATGCACTTTAACATTGATTCTATTGCTATGTTCCTCTAGTTAAGAGCAAGGTTTCACTTATGTTCATTTATTTTTGACAGCTATTTGATATACCTTTCCCAATCATACGATGATACATAGAATCAATTGCCACTTGTTGTTCTCATAAAATCAAAAACTCTTAAACTGTTGAAAAGAAATTTGAAGTGTCAATCAAATCTGGAGATTTTGGATAGCCGGAATAATCTTAAATGGAGCAGATCATCCCTCGATCAAAATTGTGTATCCCAGATTCGACATAAGGAAATACAAAGAGAGCTGGCACCTATAAACCGATCTGCAGCCTGTCATAGGGCGGTTGACTGGTTCGGCAAGGCTACCCCAATTTCTTGAAACCTCCTGACCCTCGATGTTAGTCTCGTAATGTTTCATAAATCTTAACTAAATGGTGGTTTCGGTAGCAGTTAAATTTCTCTTAAATTCAATAGGGAAGTTATATGCAAATTATTGTAGAGAAGTACTGCCTTCTTCTTGCAGTGGCTGTAGACAGCACTTGCTGTTTTCTTCATGCAGCAGCTGTAGGCAGCACTTGCTGCCTTCTTCTTGCCGCAATTGCACGCAGTGTGACTAGTTGTCAAATCTTGTTAATGTTGAGATAACTAAATTCTGTTTCAATCAATATCTTTTATTTTCAAAAATTATTTTGTTTCAACTGCTTAATAGCTCCAACTCACCTAATATATATAAACTGCTCGCACTTGGGGGGATTGCTCTTAGAAAACAGTTATCAACACATTATTTTCTTCTTAAAGAATCTGAGTACAACAGATAAATGAGTTATCGGGCCTATTGCGGGGTATTCCAAAGCTCTAATGTTTGGGCTGCAGTGTTAGACCTGCAGATTAATCCATTTCGATGATAGAAATCCTTTGACTTAAAATCTGCAAACCTGAATTTTGTTCTTACTCGTGATTGAGAACCTTTGTACCTTGCAAATTCTGAAATTTACTTGCACCGATCTACTCTTAAAAGAAGTTTGAGAGATGAATCGCTTATTACTAAGTTTATCAACCTAACTTGATTTTCAAGCTCACTATATTCAAAAGTAATTAATTGGGAGTGTTATGTTCAAAATTCTGAATTTTATGTTGCGTAACAGGATTCTAGATGCAGTTGAATGTCTAAATGTGTTGATGCTAAATATTATGGATGGGAGTGGTAATAAACTAGTTCTTTTTTAGGAGACTGACAACATGGGGTGTGACCAATGTAAATAATATTATTAACTGAAATGAAGGATAAATCTACTGATGCTGTATTGAACCCATCCAAATAATAAGAATGTTCAGTTCGATTTATAGACTACAGTTGTAAAGCAATGTTTGATCATATTTATTGGAGGCTAAAATTATAGTTAACATTTTGCTGCACTTGCTTTTCAATCATTTTATTAAGTAGCTATTATATTTCTTACGAATGAAGGTAGAATAGGTGAAGCTGAACTTAACTTGAGTGGATAATTTTTTTTTTTATATTGATTGGGTTTATTTGATGTACTTGATGTATATTGGTATTAAGAAATGATGGAGGGTATCTGAATATTTTTTTTAATTAAGAAAAGTTTAAGGGGAAGCTCAGTTTAGCTATGGCTTATGCTTCCCGCACTATCGGGCGTACATGTGCTTGGTACATTTGCAGACTTTCTTTTCTCATATTATTAGCTTAAATACATTTTAAATTGGGATTATTAATAATTGAAGTAAGTTTGGAAGTTGGTTGAGTGTTGCTGCACATATTGAAATAAATTTTTCTTCACTTTAGACAATTTTTTTTGTGATCTCATGGTTTCTCTATTTAATAATTGTTGGGAATGTATTTCAGTTTAACTTTGCTCAATGTGGATGCTTGTATCTACACTTAATGGATATAGCCAAAAAGTCAAGATATTGATTTAGATATTTTGTGCTCTTACAATATAACCATTCTCGTGGACTCAATATAATGAAGACATCTAGGGTGTATTGGAGATGGTAGACCGAAACAACATTCTTTGCGACGTTATTATGAGTAAGCTAAGGTACCGAATTGACATTCTCTTTAACTGGAGCTTATACTCTTAGTTATGAATGCAGTTGATTTATACTCATTTATGTTGGAAAACTAGCAGTCATTTCCCCATGACCAATCGCAAACTATTTGAATTGCACCCAATTTATTACAATGCTCTTTCTTCGTCATATGGTAACCGTTTGGCTTATTTTGTACCCATCCTTGTACATTAATCCTTAAGCACTTGGTTTTCTTCCTTAGGAAAGATCTGTATACTTTCATAAATTTTTTTTTCCTAAATGTTTTAACTCAATTGATCATATTTACTATCAGCATGTCTAATTACGGGTCCTCTTCTGCCCATACAATATATTATATTTGATAAGTTAATTCTACCTTTCATCTAGAGTAGCATATAGCCCTTATAATTATGGGTCATGGATGTTGCTTATGACTAATTAATCACTTTAAGCTTGTGATACACTCCGTGATTTTGATCTAGTGTTTGCTTTTTGACATATGAGGGCTATGTAGAGGTTTACTTGCTTAAAATGATTGAATTATATATTTTAAATTGGGAAGTTAATGGATTGGTAACATCAATGCCTCATGCATAAGGTGTAATGGAAGAAAAATACATTGATCGAATGGTAATATAAAATCAGATGCTATCATTTATTTAAGGTGAATCAAATGTTAAATTCCTTATTAAGTAAATTCATGTGTTGTTATTAATATGAATAAAAGCTAAATTCTGTTTTTCTTTGCAGGATGAAATAAAATGCTAAATTTTATTTTCTTTGCAGGATGAGTTGTAAAATCAATAAAGGAATGCTAAACAAAATGTTATGTGCAAAAAGTCACATAATGCTGCTTTACAAATGCTAATTTTATTTATGCATTTCCTTTTTATTAGATATTTTATATAGGATGAATAAATTGCCTAGTTTAGTTTTATATATTTGAAATTATTGTAGAACTGAAAATGAGCAATCCTATAAAAAGGATTAAACTCTATTGTAGAACTGAAAATGAGCAATCCTATAAAAAGAATTGAACTTTATTTTAGAACTGGAGATAGTCAATAAAATTGACTTATGTTGATTGTGAAAATTGTTTATTTGAACAAAAATAAAAGAGACTCTACCGAAATTTTTAAGGATTTTAAGACTTAAAAAATTTTCAAGAAATTTTTGTATTCATTTTGAAATATTCATATCAATGATCTAATTGAGTTGAGTTGAATGCCCATTAGAGGAAAATCCTTGTATATAGATGTTAGGAGTCTTCTTGTGCTAGCCACCAGTATTAATTTTGACACTTGCTCATTCCATTTAGCTAGTGATGTCGAGGACGACATCGTTCTTAAGTGGGGGAGTCTGTAACAACCTGGTGTTGTTACTAGCGTGTTTAACTCCTAATTCAGAAGGATTAAGTCGGAATTATAATTTTTAATTTTAATCAAATAAAAATCAAATAAAAATATCCTCAAATGAACCATACTAAGGGGATCCCTCTACCAAAATTTGAGCACAATCTGAGTTCCGAATCGTCCTAAATAAATTCAAGAAGTTTAAACTTCCGGAGTTGATAAAAGATAAAATAAAAGTCAGATTTCATAAATTTTTGTATATTTGAGTTAAGCATTATAAGAGGAATCTATGTTTTAAGTTTTGTAATTTTTTCGGGCTCCGGAATAATCGTAGCGAATTTTTAAAGTTTTCACTTAAAAATTAATATAAAATAAAATACTCGTGCAAATTCAATAACTGTTGGACGCTTACGTTCGTCTCGTCGAGACGGTCGTTTCGATACTAAGTTTGTAATTTTTGGAGTTCAATCGACTTAGATCAAGGCTTGCAAAATTTCAACCATTGGATTTTGATCTAACGGCTGCGATAGGATTTAAAGGTTTGCCTCTTAAGTGCATCTAACCCTACCCTAAGCAGCCCATCCGAAATTCATTCTCCCTCAGCCGACTCCACTCCCTCCAGGCCGAGAGCCCTTTCTCCTCCTCCATCCTCTAGCCGAGCGATCTCTCATCCTCCTTGGACGAGCGACAGCCCGCCTCCATCTCCTCGGTCGAGAGCCGTCCACCTCCTTCTTCATCTCCTCGGCTGAGCGGCAGTAGCTCGAATCCTCTCCATTCCCTCGACCAAGCTGCAGCATCACCACGGCCGGGCTCCATCGCCTTCTCCTTCTTTGGTCGTGAGCAGCCTCCTCCCCGGCCGAGTTCCTCCTTCTTTATACTCGGCCAATCAGAAGCTCCATCCTCTCGGCTGTGCCACCTCCACCCTCTCGGCCATGCAGCCGTGCACCTCCTCCTCCATTGATGGCCGAAACCCCAACCAGCCTTCCTTACAGTGAAATCATCTTCACCATTTAGGTATTCTAATGCTTCCATAGAGATGTAAATACATGCTTTAGTGTCAATTTCAGCAAGATTAAAGGTTTTGTTCAGTATTTTGTGCTTTATTATGTGGTAGTAAAGTTGGGTGCTGGATTATATTAAGCCCAATCCTACATCCTTATAAATCAAACAATAAGTTATCATTCTATAAGGATGATAGTGTTACCATAGTTTTTCTCATATTTGCAATATTTTCTTCTTTTGATAAACTCATTGGAATTATTTTCATTGTATATTGCAAACATAATACTAATGTCATAGCAATAGCTGTTATTTTATGTTTCCGCTATACACTGCCCTTAACCACGTTCTAAACCTGTCAGATTAAATAGCTGTTTTATATTTTAACACTTATCAAACTAATATACATATATATATATATATATATATATATATATATATATATATATATATATATATATATATAGTAGTAGAACTTGTAAATCAATGATCTAATAATTTATACTCATAGTAAAAGAAATTAAGATAGTGCTTATAATATTTACGCACTTTGTTATCAGCATGAATGTAAATGAGTTAAGCAAGTTTGAGTTGGGTTGGATTAATCAATCAAATTTGAGTTTGATATAATAAGATGATACTTATAATATTTACGCACGGATTATCTATAATATAAACTCATAAGTACTTCTTAAAACCCTACTTATACATAAAGTATTCATGTTCTAAGCTGCTCAATAATATTTAATATAACATGTGAGTACTAAAGATAAATATTAAATTCATTTCTAAATTGATGATTAGTACTAATAAATGTAATGCATCTATAGATTTGTCTTTGGAATTGTCTTTTACTATTCTAAGTAACATTAATCTAGGACATGATTAAATATTTATAACTGTTAAAGAGATCTTTTGATGTTAATTACAATATGTCAACGATATTATAGGAACTACGCAGTAAGTTTTATAATTAAAAGCAAAAGGGGCAGCCTCATTAATAAGAGTACTCTGAGTTTAAGAGGAGTAAAAAGAATGAGTAATGGCATTTAAGCTTTAAAGAACTAATTTACTTAAAATAAATTGCAGGGGTTGTGTGTTGGCATCTCATTCTAATCAACCGTCGAGCTTCAGGTTCGAATCACCTTAAAGGTACATTTCATACTTAGAACTTGTATTGAGTTCGATATATTAAATTTCTTATTTAGTCCTATGTTAAGTGCGTACATCACTTACATAGTTCTTATTACTGTTATTTTGGTGCTTTTACCTTTCTTAAGTTGTATGTTAACTTTTAATTTCCTTATAAGCTATGTTTAAGGATTTAGGTGTCTTGATTTTGTCCTGAATGCTAAATTTCAATAAACTCTCATGTATCCTTAATTTAACTTAAGAGATCCTAAGGGATTGATTAAGTGATTTACACTTAATCTGGATCTTAGATCGTCATCAATAAGTCATCAATAATTCATTTAATTTGTCATTGATTTGTAATGCAACTATAGGTCTTAAATTGATAAGGTTAGGGGTTAACACCTAATCTGTCGGATTTAGACCCAAATTCGTAATCACATAAATAATCGACTTGATTATAAGATAAGGAACTTAACATTTTCCAACAATGCATTCAATTTGGTATTAATCTTAAACATTTGACTTAGTCATGTTAAGGTTAATAATAAATCTATGTGATTTCTCCATTTGAATCAAACCTTAAGATCCCTGATTTTCTCTTAAGAAAGAAGACTAGCATAAGAAGACAATTAAAATCATATTGATTAAACAAGTGATCTAATTCTTAACAATATATTTGATTTAGATCCCATGATCTTAGATTGAGTGTGATCAGATGACTTGATCGTCTGATCTAATCATCTTAAACCTAATTATGAAATAAAACCTAAGAGCTTAATGTTAACATTTAGAAGGGAGATCTTGAGTATCTCTTCATAAGATCATCTTGAATTATTTAAAAGACCTAAATTTATATATCATGAGGTAGGAAGCCTTGTATGAATCCTTGAGGTAGAAGTATAGAAGATCCCATCACCTTAGAGATTGATTTATTCTCCTTGTGGTAGTAATCACTTAAGACATTAGAAGAGATACATCTCCTTGTGGTAGAATCTATATTAAGTGATCTTGGATGACATTCACTTGATGAAACTTTGTATAGGACTTACCTATTAGCGTAGGACTTGTGGTCTTGATAAATCCTTGATCTATTAAATAGACTTGATTGAACTTGGATTATTGGGTAGTGTAGTATAGAATACCCATATTACTGGTCCCTAGTAATATTCGAGATTGGTTGAGTCACTCTAAGTGAGATTTATCTTTGTTGCTATCCTGCGGGCTTAGGCGGATATAACCTCGCTTAGAGTAAATCGATCAATCCTAAAAGTGTATTAAACGGGTACCCATTCCTTAGTTTAATTGAAAGACAAATTGCCATTAGGCAATGCCTCCTAGCGAAGATCGCTTAAATAGGTTTGGCTCAAATAAACTAAGCAATGGGATTCACCTTCCTTAAGATGGTAAGTATGATTGTGAGTTTAGTGACTAAATGCTTAGTTTGATATACAAAACAATCATCGGATGGTGCCTCCTAATGAAGATCGCTTTATTAGGGTGGCGTAATCAAACTAAATGTTGTGAGTTCTACCTTTGCAACATATTTAATATGTGTATACAATCACCCTGCCTAGTGATCTTTAAGTAAATAAGCAACTTTAACTAAATATTGATCTAGAAATTTGGAGTCAAAATCCTTTTAGCAGGATTCTACACAGTGGAGACTTAGGATTCATTACTGTTTCTTACTATATTATTCATGGATTTTGGTATTTCTCATTCGTTTAACATAGTGGCATAAGCATAAGCATAAACATGAAAGTTGAACCATTCCTTCTGTTGTGACACATGGTTATCAGTGATACAGCATGAGATACGGTATGTTATATACACAGACTGGGGAATTTCAGGATGCATCTGTGTCACCATACTGACTTCCTAACTGTTGTGCTTATATTGGACCGTACTACTCATAAACCTTCAGTGATAGTTCTGTGATATACTGTGGTATAACATATTTGTGAGCATTATTTCAGTGGCATATAGTGCAGCTTATAGCATTCTTCTGAGCATTTTACATTTCTTTCACATTGATGTATGAGCATCTAGTATTTTTATTTACTTTCAGTATTTAGTTTTGATGCAGTTTTACCTTGCTTAGTCTTTACAGTTTCAGTTATTTAGTGTCTTTACAGTTTTTCTGCACTTTTATTTTACTTTGCTTCCATTTTGTACAGCTTTATACTTTCAGCTATTTACAGTATTGCTGTAGTTTGATTTATGTCTTACTCTTATATTGAATAACATCTTCTTAAATGCAAGTATATGTTATGTTATAGTTTTATTGTGCCTAGACTTTATAAGTCTAATATTATTTTTCCTTTGTTGGCTTGGCCCTGTCATATCTGTATATATGGCAGCATTAGGTGTTAGCTTAGACCTTGTACTTGGGGTGAGCTGGTGATAGAAGGTCAGGTGAGGTTGATACTCTGCAAGGAAGGAGACCTTGCTCAGTTAGTAAAAATTCATGTTGTTCTTATTTAATTAAATGTAATAAAGAAGTTTCTTTCTTGTTATTCTGCATTTTCTATATTGTATATGAATGAATGGATGTGGATACTGTTGAATGCCTTTTTCCTTAGTTTCTGCACTGCCTTACTTATGTTTCTGCCTAATACTGTGCTCACCTTCAGATTAATACCATGGATAAGTTGTCTATTATCTGTGGTATTAGTGACAGTCACCACTTGATCATAGTTGAGTTAGCGTTACTCGACGACGGTCAAGGGGCGACCGTTATAGAACATCCATCCCTTATTTATGGATTGTGGATCTTACCTAATCCAATGATAATTGAGGGATTTGTAAGAGTGGCACACCACCCCATGGCTCTAATCCTGTGGATCAGGGGGCGGGAAGCCACATGATTTAACTTTAGTAATACGATTGATTCAATTTTAGTAAAAATATAGGAATCCTTACCAAATGCTTGAAGAAAATTTCTTTGATTGTTTGTAGAATCAATATTATTGCTTCTATTAGAATGTTACCTGTTATCCTTGTAGATCCATATGCATGAAGTACTCCTTGTAATGGTTAATCAACATGCAATAATGTCCTATATGGATAGAAGCTTGCATGTCTTCTAGAATAATTAACACAATAACTTATGTTAGTTAAGTTGTCACTTTTAAATTTCTATATAATCATAGCTTTGATTGTTGAAAACTAGAGGAATTCGAGTTATGTTTATGTCGCACCATTTACTCATTATGAAAATGCAAATCATTCTACTATTTTGTGAGGTACCTAATAATAATGCCTCAATAAAATATTCATGAAGTAATATCAATTTCTTTTTGATGTGGTTTAATGATATTCTTAAGTTATTCTTAAATGTTATAAATAATTATATTCTGTACACTTCCATCAATCTTTCATAAGTTATATACCATCATGTAGATCTCTATCTAGCATGATGTAGTTAAATCTTCTATCTTAAGTTATAGAGAATGATTTGGATAGAGACTATAATTATTAGAGTAAGCAACACTTGTCAAATTAATCACCACTTAGATGTATTTTGCCTAAATAATGCAGGTGCTATGAATGATACCTCATCTCTACCAACCTTCAGGCTGCAAATGCAAATTCTTCATACAAGGTATGTTAATTATTTAGAACTTTATTGAGTTATATATTATTTAATTATGTAATTTTTTTGAGCTCTATGTATAATGCATACATCACTTACATATATCTTAGCATCATTAGTGATTGATTGTTATTTGAAAACCATAACATCATGATATAGGAACTCCTTGTTAATGTAGTATTATCACCTTACTTGAAAATTATAAATATGCAAACATGTTATAACTTGGATTTAAAGAGTAATTTTGTTAATTACTCTAAATTAAGATAACTAATGTTTAGTCATTATTAGGACTGATAGATGCCCAATTTTGATGTTTAAGGAGTTGATTTACTCCTTAGACATTAACCATGCCATAGAATTAGAGAGATTCAATTTAGAACCCAAATTCTCAAAGTTACCTTTTAGACTCAAGGCTTGCATAGAACATAGTTTAAGCCCAATAATTTCTCCCATGACACTTAAATAAATAAAAGTTAGAATTTAGATATTTTATTGAGTCTAATTAAACTCAATGGAACCACCCTTTAGCTCAAAACTTAAATATCATATGAATTTGAATAACTTAAACTTTAGATGCTTAGAATCCTAAGTTAAGGGACTTAAACCCCATGTTGGAGTTTAATCTCTTAACTTCTAGTCTTGAGACATTATATCAAGATTGGTTGTAGTGATGGAAAAATGTAAATAATGATAATTGATTTACTCATTTAAGTTCTATAGGAAACACTGCCTGATTATGAATTAGAACTTGATTAGTTCTAATGTTTAACTTTATATGGTCGTGACTTTGAGAGTATACTGGGTAGTAAGACATTGATTATTCTGAGCTTATATTTTTCTCAGAATAGTTATATATATTAAAATAGAAATAAATAATATCACATATTTTTGCTTAGTTCTACTTTATATTACTTGAATTGTATGCACTACTTTCTTGTGATTTGAGCCTTACTATATCGATACACTAGTTAAGACATATAATATTTGAGGAATATTCTATATAAGTTTTAAAATGCATGTCATTGCTATTAATAATCAGTATAATCTATAAATTTAGATAAAAAATTCAGTGGAATATGTCCTAATTAGTCTACCTCTACAGTTTTGTTTTTGAGATAGAATTGACTCAGATCCAACCATGAGAGGGTTTTGATTCTATTATCCAACTCAAATCTAGCCATTAGTTGTCTAGATGATACATATGAGACTTTATGTTATGTGACTAGGCTTAGCTAGTTTTTATTATGGTAGTACTAGTCTAGACACACATCCAATTAAAGTGAAATAATTTTCAGTTCAGTTACTTCCAATTCGCCCAGTTCAGCTTTCAATAGTTATAATATTTATAGTATTTGTGGTATTTTTAGCATTGCGCATTTTTAATAGTTTTCTGGTTATACATAAGATTTTTTGTGTAAGCATGTTAGGATTCTAGTTTCAGTGTTGTTTTACTTATTTTGCACTTTTATCAAAAAAATTAGCATGTATAATTGATCATATATGTTTAAGAATTTTTCTTGTAATTTAATAGTATATAAATTGCTTAACCTTTTCTTTAGCAGCTAGTTTTGAGGTTTGTAGTTACACTTACCTCCTTTTGTCAAGTTATAAATGTTTTTATTTATAACTTCTTTGTTCTATTATCGCTTGTTGCACCTAAACTGCTTAGATTCATTTTGTGATATCTTAAATTTAATTAAAATTGCATCTTTACTTAGACTTAGTAAAGTCTAACCATATTTTCTTTTTTTAGTTGTGTCCTATCATATATGTACATATGGAAGATAAGGAGTGTAGGTCAGATCCTACGCTTGAGGATTAAGCTTATGATAGAAGGTTAAAGTACGGTGCAGCTTGCTAAAGGAAATTGATTCTCTAATTTTCTTTGCCCGCATTTAATTAAAATGTAATAAATGATATTTTTTATTTATTATGTATTTACTGTATTGTATGTGAATGGATAAATATAAAATTTGTGTGGATATCTTTCTTTATTTTCTGTACTGTTATACTATATATATTTCTGACAGGATCTTGCTCATCTTATGATTGGTTTCATGAATATCTTGTTTAATATTAGCGATGCTAATGAGTTCATGTTAACTTGACAACGATTAAAAGGTGGCCATTATATTTAATATCAGAGAGATCCATAGGGTGTCATATAGGGGCTATGTCTCTATCTACCCATATGGTTCGTTCTTATGTTGAGCAGGATTTGGAAAACATTAGTATAGCAGTATTTAGATCCACAGTTTATTCAATACAAAACTAGAATGTTAAAATGATGAGAACATCATGAAATAGCAGCATAAAAATCATAGAACTTAATTTGTGCATGTGTTCATATTTAGCTTACAAACTAATATTAGGATTTCCAAGGCTTCAGTCTAATATGATTTATCCAAGTCTTAGGTTTCCTTGATGATATGTGTAGATTTATTAAAAATATTCGATACATTATATAGAGCTTAATCAATGGTTGAGATAAGAAGAAGAAGTTATGAATTAAGTCTGAGGGTATCTCAAAGTCAATTTGCATCACCAATAATAGAGAAGAAAGCGATAAATATGGAATTTAAAGATTCAACTGCACACAAATTTACAAAAACTGCGTTTAAACTTGCTTTCTGGTATTAATTGGTGATTCAATAAAACTACATTTTAGATCAAGGTATTGTTTGGTATTTAATAAAATCTAAATTAACATAGCTAGACCATGAAGAAATTATACAGACGAATTCTAATCAAAATTGCTAAGTTAATGAATTTAATTAAAGTGAATAGGAAGCATTTTATTTTATAAAGGATTGATTTGCAGTCAATTAGGTGATCCAATTTGATTCCAATTACCCGCAATACAAATCCAACTATGTTGGTAACAAATCGAGCACCACAACGGAAGCGGTTTTGAGCGCTCGATTGAGGATCAGAGACGTGTTGACAGTTTCCAACCAAAAATACGAAATGATAAAACTGTAAGAAAAAGAATCATAATATATACATACATAACAGCCACAAGCACATCCAAACAACACAGATTTTATGTGAAAAACTCAAGAATAGGAAAAACTACAGAGCCATGCCACACAAAAATTTTCTCTATGAATCTTAAAGAGTACATAATTACAAAGAGCTTCACCTTAATAAGGATCACTAGCTCTTACTCTAAAATATGTATTTACTGTATTGTATGTGAATGGATAAATATAAAATTTATATGGATGTCTTTCTTTATTTTTTGTACTGTTATACTATATATATTTCTGACATGATCTTGCTCATCTTATGATTTGTTTCATGAATATCTTGTTTAATATCAGCGATGCTAATGAGTTTATGTTAACTTGACAACAATTAAAAGGTGGCCATTATAGTTGATATCAGAGAGATCCATAGGGTGTCATATAGGGGCTATGTCTCTATCTACCCATATGGTTCGTTCTTATGTTGAGCCGGATTTGGAAAACATTAGTATAGCAGTATTGATTTTAGTTAAAGTGAACAGGAAGCATTTTATTTGGCTGTGATGAGCGAAATTGTTCTAATTGCTGAAATCGTATTCTTGCATTTGATCACTAAATCATGTAATTCAAAGGGATCTTAAAAAAAAATGACGGTTGCTCGTATATGCGGCATGAAACCAAGTTCATTCCTCTTTATATCAAATGTTTGGAATCCCTGAATCTTAAAGGCAAACGTAAAACTTGAATGAGAATGAATTTAAGAAAAAAAGTAGGTCAATTCTATTTTCATCATAGATTTAGTAATTTATGTTCATTTCTAGACAACTATGCTCTTAAAACTTAAGGAAATTGTATTCATTTAGTTTTCAGTATCCTATTAAGTATAAGAAATTGTGTTCATCCTCTCATTTTAAGAAATTGGCAATTAAAAGGATTATAGTAGTTATAATTTTGCATGTATGAAGATGTTGGATTTCTCAACACTATGCGGATATATTGATTTAATTCATGCATGGTTGGGTCAAAGATTAAATGGTTAGATCCTGAATCCTAAATATTAAAATACCTCATTAAGTTTGCCTTTTTTAATTTTCTGCTGTGTTTATAATGCACTGTTGGCTTAATTCTTAAACTGAGTTTTAGTGTTATCGTTACTCATTATGATTATGAAAATGGGGTATTGTTCTTCATTTAAAAAATATATTTATCTGATAATGTGGTAGCGAGGAGGGCTTGATTTCAGCTCATATTTGTGATGAACTAAATTCTTATGGTGGCAGGGAGGGATATGTTGAATGATCAATCGGTTGCGTTGTCGATTTATTTCTCTATTTGTTCTACAGAAGTGTAACAGTAGCTGACAATGTTTATTTTGATCATGATGACCCTTAAGGGTCATTTGGTAAAGTGGATCCTTTCTATTGTTCTTCTAGCTATTACCAACAAAGGCGTTGCCATGTTTTGACTTGCCTCTGCTGCTTCGATAGTAGTGGGATATTGAGAGGAGAAGCTAACCCTTACAAGGCTAAGTAAGATGGTAAGAAAAAAACATATACTTTTAGAGGATCACACCTTGATAGCCGATGCATGTTAATTTTTTTTTCTTTTATTTTTATGGAAAATGAAGAATGGAGAACTTGTATGATTGGATTACAATATTTATTTATACGTGGAATGTCTGAAGGAATTTTTTTTACTCATTAAGAAAATAATTTAATATTAATTATTAAAATGATGCTAGATGAATGAACCTATATATAAGAATAAAGTTTGGATTGCATAAATTATATAGAAATTATTAATGAATTGTATGATTATAATTGAGGATAAGATAAATGATAATCTTATTATCAAGGAAAAAAAAAAATTCAATTGATTCTTTCCACGAAATAATGGCAAAATGGATAAGCTTTTATGGGGTGTTGTGCAATTGATTCTATCCGCTCGAACGTATAGTTAGCCTAACTATAAAATATGCGTAGATGCTGAAACCAGTGGATGCAAAGGCATTTGATAAGTTGAGATTTTAGTGATGATAGTTTTATTCAAATTAAATATATTATGTTAAGGAGTTGGAGGCCCAATAATGGAAAGAGAGATAAACTAAATCGCTCATCTTTAGCTAATGATTGATGAGAGGATAAATGTTTTGTTGTTGGATGTTAAAAAAATAATAATAATAAGTTTATTGATCAATATTATCTGAATCTAAAATTTGCATTTGGTGGATTCAAATCTCCATAGTAAGTGATATTGATTTATGAATTTTGAAGGTTAATCCTGAGATTTAAATAAGTGTTAGAGAAAAATGTACGATTCAATGTATTTGAATTTGATGATAAAGTTTGAAGCTATGTTATTTGTAAGTAGTGTTGTTGAGATTGATTTTGCAAATCTCATCATTCCATATCAAACTCAATAGTATTAAGGACGATAGAAATTTGCTTGTGCTAGTCACTATTATCGAATTTGACTCTAGCCCGTATCAAATAAGCAGTGATGTCGGGAACAACATCGTTCTTAAGTGGGGAGTTTGCAACAACCTAAAGTTGTTACTAGATCGATTAGACCTAAACTTGATTGAATTTTGAGAAAAATCAAGATCTCGATTTAAGTCGAATAAAAATTTAAATAAAAATACCCTTAAACAAAGCATATTGAGGGAATCATACTGAAAAGTTTGGGCGCAATTGGGATCCCAGCGTCCTAAATTAATTCGCGAAGTTTTAACTTCAGAAACTTTTAATAAATAAAATATAAATTAGAAATTAGAATTTTTTGTATTCTTAGGTCAAGCATCAAATGATGATGCTTTGTTTTAAGTTTCATTAATTTTCTAGCTCCAGAATGATCGTAGTGAATTTTCAAAGTTTTCACTTAAAAATTAATATAAAATAAAATACTCGTCTAAATTCAATAATTTTAGAATGCGTGCGTTCGTCTCGTCGAGATGCCTATTCCAGTATAATGTTTGTAATTTTTGGAGTACGATCGATGATCGATCAAAGCTTGGAATTTTCTGATGATTCGTAGCCGTTCGTTTTTCAATCTGTATCTCCTAAAAGTTTGAGGTTGACTATATATTATCCCCTCATTTAACCTAATTGGAAAGAAAACCTAAATTCTCCTTCTCTCATTCACTTATTTTCCACTCAGTCAAAATTCCCTCCCTCTTCTTTAGCGGAGCACCCCCTCCTTCGTTGACCGAGATTCATCCAGCCAGCAGCTGCCTCCATCCAAGACGATCTACAGCCGATAACTCCCTCCTTCCAGAACGAACTGTGGTCGATAGCTGTCTCCTTCCAGGATGACCTGCGGCCCATAGTCATTGATTCTTCCCTCTCGGCTAGAAGCCAAGAGTCACACCCGCTCATCTCCTCACTCGGATGGAAGCCAAGTGTCCCGTCGCCATCATCTTCTCTCTTGGCTAGAGGCTGAGAGCAACTTGTCGATCCTTCCTCTTGACTTTTCCCTCGTCTAGAGGCCGAGAGCCCCCAGCAACCCTATGCCTTGCTAATTATCCGATCAATGCCAATGAGTCACTAAACCACTCTAAGCCTAAACACTATGGGTTTGATCCTTAATAGTAATTGTTATCAAATGCATGCATATGTCATTATCAAATATGTATCATAATGATAGTTTTTTTTTTTGTCAACAATACTGATGTAAACCTCTTTGTATGTGTTATGTCCAATTCATGAATGGTTCAAGTTAGGTTAGGTATATGCTCCGTTATTAGATTTGATATGCTAATCTAACAACAGATATTACAGTAGTATTTAACACTGATTAGGGATCCTTAACCCAATATTGAGAACTACATTTATAATAATGCGGATCTATGGGTAGAATGAAACACAAATAATATAATCAAACATTCATCATACATAAAAAAGAATGAATAACATAAAAGAACAATTTAACATCACAGATCATTTATATACAAACTTATAATTTAAATACAGCACTCTTCCTCACATAAAAAAAATGAAAGATAAATAAATAGAGTCTTCAACACAGCTACAGATCAGGTTCTTCTTTGATTGCAGCACCTAATTTGTGCTCCTGATCTACTGTATTTGATATTTAATACGGTATGACACGGCCAATAAAAAGAAAAAAATGATCATACTTTTAAAACTCTAAATACATTTTAAGGGTAACTAAATATATTGCCTTTGTTAAGTCGATATCACATTAGTCGTTTACAATTAAATAAAAGCAGAGCGTTTGGCATAGAATGAATGAATAAGTAAACAACTACTTAAAGTGGTAATGTAAGAAAGGCTCACATAGTTTCCAATGATCTAATCATCCCTGCAACAAATAGGTTAGCTTGACATTTTGTATAATATGCATTTTTAAGAAAACATGAATATGTCCAAATGGAAGTAAGAAGACAGTGTAACTAATTTAAGTAAATTGTATTTGTAGGAAAAATTACACTGCATAAATAAAACTGAAATATTAAAATGCTATAAAGCAATAAAGTAAGCAATTTTAGTCTAAGAGACTGAATAAATAGTCATAAGACTATAATAATCATTCACAATCAATCAAATTATGATAAATGCAATTCATAGTTTATTTATTTTGTATTTGGTTCTCTGAGCACAGAACACGTGAGGAGTTGTGTACGTCTACTCAACTATAAGTAAAATAGGGTCAACTGCAAACACATGTATTCCCCTTATAGGAATAATGTGGTCTCCTGATACAAAATTATATTAAAATAATGACTGCAAAATTTATGAAGATTTGAAAAATTGGGCATTGTGGCGCGTTACGGCACGCCTCTGCGCTAGAAATCCTATGGCTCAAACGCTGCAATGTGCCGTAGCCCCCCTGGCCAGATAGCCAGGCGCTGCAGTGCGCTACGGTGTGCTCGATCCGTAAGTTGGACGCTACAGCGCATTTGTAACAACCCTAGTTGTTACCATAGCTAAGTTCAGGTTAAATAAGCTAAACTAACTCCTAATTTTGATTCTATTTGACTCAATGAGTCATTTAAACCTAACCCTAGAAGTTTGGGATCAATCAGAGCTAAATTGAGAATTTTAATAGTTTTGCCTATTTTTGAGCCTTGAAAATACCTAAATTAATTTAATCTGCAAATTAAAATCTGATTTCATTTTTGAATTTCTCACACCTCAATTAGCTAAGGATAAAAATTTGAGAATTTTTGGAGGTCCTTAAACCTATTTTGAAATTTATTTAATTTGGTTCAATTGCACATACGGGTTTGAAACAATCCCTAATTGCATATCTACCCTTCCCACAACGGTCAGCTAACCCCAAACCGCAGGTGTCATCCAGGCTATTCATCCCATAGATCTAATCCAACAGCCCGCACTTTCGATCAGGATCCGTCTCATCACGACCGTTCCGTGGTTCCGAGATTCTAATCCGACGGCATCTGAGTATCCGTCTTAAGTAGGTCCGATCGCCCGTCTGATCTTTAGATCCAATACGACGGATGATCCAGCCTCCTCGCTCAGTCGTTAGGTGTCGGGAGATCAAAGCTGTTCCGTGTCAACTGATGATCGATCAGACGGCGCTAGAGTCTCCCGCGACTATGGATCGTCTTCCTCCTTAGCTCGCGCCCGACAGTCGAATTCCTTCGTATAGCCATGTCCTCAAACCGTTCTACCACTCCTGTGCCATCTCAGGGAGGCCATTGCGACCTTGGCCTCGTCTCCCTAGCACTCCCAGCCAAGGTCGAGGCCTGGTTCACTGTAATTTTGGAAATTTAGGGAGCACCCTTGGACTGAGCCTATGCCATGGTCCCCAACCTCAGCAACCACCTCAGACCTTTCCTCATCCTATAAGTACCTCTGGGTTGTCACAGTCAGTCCTTTTGCTCACTGTGGTCCACGAATCATCCAGCTACAGTCCCTGGAGCTCTCGGCATTCCCGATGATTTCTGCTGCTATGAACCACTGATAGAGGGTGTGGTCTGGAGTTCAGACCCCTTTGCTGAGCCTCTACGATCATCTGGAGGAGTCCGAGCTTCTCATCTTACCTCTACAACATCTAAATTCAGGTACAGCTTTTCCACTGAATTTTATAAGTTCAGTTTCTATACTTGCCTCTGGATTGAGCCTCTAGATGTCATCAGGGTTTGAGCTAGCTCTGATCGATTGTATCGATCGATTGAGCTAGTAACCAGGCCATGGCTGAGTCCGAGTAAGGACCCAGCGATCGGCTGTACGCCAGGCTGCAAAATCTTAGGGGTTCGACTTGCCTCACCTCACTGATTGTGTAGGGATCGAGCCTTGTCCATTTAGTAGCCTTTGTGAGGAGAATTGCTCGCTCACAATGAACCCTAATTCTCCTGCCTTAGCATCTCTCAGTTGAGTAGCACCCCAATGATCCAGCACGACCTAGATGGGGGTTCTTACCTCAATCGACGTATCTTAGTTCCCTGAAGGTGTAACCATTGAGATCAGGGCATGGCGTGGAGTGTGCATGGAGAATTGCGTGTCGGAAGCTAACCCTAATGAAGGAGGGGTATTGGGCTGTAGGCACGGGGACGAAGCACTGGTGCTTCGAGCCGGGTCAGACCCCGACCCGCGCGGTTCTGATTTTGAGTCGCGGCTTTATTTAAATTATTTAGGAATTATTTTCCTTCTATTAATTCCTACGTAAATAGGTTTAATTAAACACCCTATGGTTTGATTTAAATAAAAATACAGAATGAATTATTTAAATAACTTTAGCTATACTTATTCAAATGGTATGATCCAATATACCATTTTAATTAGAAAAATGCAAGGAACAATAATATAAAATAAAATTAAGGATCTAATAGTTAAATTTAAAATAATTGTTTAATATTTCTCTGTTTTCATTTAAATCATAATAAATTCATTTATTATTCAAAAATGTTGATTAAGGTCTTTGATTGCTCATGAGATCATAAAGAACCTATGTAGACCCTTAGAAGTAACTTAGGATCCTTAATTTTGCTAACCATTCCTTAATTACCCTAAAATGAGATTAGTAAATTAAGCCTTGGGTTAGTCTTTGATTTTGATGAATCTAGTTCCTAATGTCTTCTTAAGTATGTTAGCACCTATAATTGAGTTTGGATCATTTTAGTATGCCCTAATTTCCTTAATCATCTTAATTGGCCTTAAATTGAGATTAGTGCTAATTAGGCTAATTAGATTATCAAACCCTAAGATGAGTGTTTATTCCACTTTATTAATCAGTATGAAGCTCATTAAAAGAAATTTGAATCAATTTGGATGATTAAATCCTAAAATCCCATTTTTAGCCTTAAGGGGGGGTATTTTGGTCATTTTGACCAAAATGTGCTTAAGTACCCATAAATCCTAAGAATCTCAAGTAAAATAATTATAATCAGTAATGAAATGTATTAAAATCAATTGTTAATTAGTATCACCTCATGATTGAATCTTAGTGTTTATATCTTAAAATCCTTAAGTAAGCTCTTAAGATCTTAAGTGATCTTAGGACCCTTCCTAAGAGTCTTAGCTTAATCAATATTAATGTTAAAGTTTCTAATCCTAGTTATCTTACCAAAGTTTATACATGAGTTATAGTCTTTAAGAAAGTAAAAGCAAAAGCTTTAAAGAACCCTAAAACTTAGACTTATTTGTTAGATCTAAGTGATCAAACTTCAGACCCTAGATCTTAGACCTTAGCTTTAGATCATCTAATTGAATTGAATTGCCTTCATTTGAAATTCCATAAGTGATTTATTGATCAATCCTTTTGAAGCCTCTATGTGGGTGTAGGATATATTCAATCTATAGAATAACATAATTATCCTAAAGATTGAATATAAATCTTAGATTCTTAGTTCTTAATTAATTATTTTATCTTATAACCAGTAGAGTGACCTTTCGATTAAGATTTTAGTTTCTAAATCCTTTGTCTTATAAGATTCCTTATCTTTAATTTGGGTTTTAAGTGTGAACCCTAGATCCTTATTAGGATATTACCTTGGATTCAGAATTTGAACTCCAAAGTGGAGTTTAGATCCAGAATCCTTAATCTTGATTTACTTAATCAAGATTTGAGTTAAGAGAGAAAAATAATAACAATTAAGTCATTATTTTATTTACTTTGAATCTTTATAGCTATCATATAATTAAGAATTAGAACTTGTTGAGTTCTATTGTTAACATTAAGGTCATGAATCTGGGATTTAACTTGATAACTGGATATTGGAGATCCTAAACTTCTATTTACTCAGAATAGTTAGTTGGATAAATTAGATAACAACAGATATCATATAAGTCTAGATTGAGTCTCTTGCTTACTTTGACTTAGATTGCTCTGCATGCCTTGAACATTGAGCCTTTTTCTTGAGCATAATAGGAGAACTTAGGATATGGAAGATACATCCTAAGTTAGTATTTAAAAAGCATAGCATTCATTCAGTTCTTTTAGTACTTTCAGTTAGTAGAGTATGTCCTAGCTTAGTCTACCTCTTTAGTTTTAATTTTGTTATAGAATAGACTTGGACCTAGCTCTGCGGATGTCTAGGATGGATATATGTTATTCTATAAATTCAACTCGGACCTAGCTCTGCGGATGCCTAGGATGGACACATGTTGAACTTTCAGTTCAAAGGTCCTATATGGCATGTTTCCAATATGGCAGTACTATGTCTTAGACTTACTTCTACTTTAGTTCAATTTTTAATATTTGTTTTGCTTAGCCATATGCTTCAGTGGCCTTACTTTAGTACTTGGCTTGCTTTGCCACATGTTGTAGTGGCTTTACTTTTTGCTCATTCATGTACTTAGTTTACTTTTGCCACATGCCTCACTGGGCTCTTACATATTAATCTGCATGCTTGTATAAATGCTCCTATTGATTAGTATTAAATATTTGCATGTTTAGGATGCTAGAATTTTATGTTTATTTTAACACTTGTATTCTTTATATACTCAGCATGTATCTATGTGATCATAAGCATGCTAGGATCAGATTTATTTTAGTAGTTATAGTTATTTTGCTTTTAGCCTCACTATGTTTAGTTATTATTTTGTATATTATTTTTACATACTTGTTAATTAGCTATAAATGATTAGTTTATGGCTATCCAGTTCTTTGTAGCTTGTAGCACCTTATAATGCTTATATGTTTAAATCCTTTAAATGTGATATCTTAAATATTCAGTTCACTTAAATAGCCTAAAATATACTTAGACAATTGTCGAACTGTAATCTTTTTCTTTTATTGGCTGGGGCCCTGACATTTGTGATACCGGCAAATGTCAAATTCAGAGTTGTTCGTTGGCAGTGCTACAGGAGAGGAGCCGGTGTAGGAGGAGGATCTTCCTACTGCTGCTTAGATAGATTTTCATTTTCTTGCAGTGAGATCGAGAGATCTTTTTTTTTCATTTAATTCAGTCTGTAATAATTAAATTCTGGATGTATTTATTTTTTACACTTGAACTGAGTTACTATTACTTTTTCTTCTTTTATACGATGTTATACTTGTGGATATTATATTATGTTGTTTTTCTGCTTCCACTGCTTTGATTGATGTATGTTCACAGTTCCAGGTGATAAGTCCATGGCTTAAGATAGGTTGGGTCTTACCTGACTTTACTTAAGTTAGGGATTTGCCACAGTTGAAGCACCGTACTCCCTGTGATTATGCTAATATTAGTATTTGCATGGTCGTGGAGGGTGCGGAGCCCCACAGCATTACAGTGCACTCAATCCGTAAGTTGGGTGCTACAGCGCACTACAGTGCAGCAAACTCGGAAGGCGGGTGCTATAGCACACTACAACATGCACAACCCAAAAGGTGGGCGCTACAGCACGCTACGACACGCTCAGCCGAAAAGCTGGGCGTTATGACGCGCTCAACCCAAAAGATGGGTGCTACAGCGCACAACGGCGTGGTCGACCCGAAAGTCGGCCACTACAATACATTAGAACATGCTCTAGTTGAAAGTCGGGTGCAACAATGCACTATGGTGCGCTCGACCCAAAAGTCAGGTGCTACAGAGCACTGGACTCAAAAGTCAAGCGCTGCAACACGCTACGACATGATTGACCCAAAAGCTGGGCGCTACAGCGCTTTCGACCCAAAAATCGGGCGCTACAGCGCACTATGGCATGCTCGACTCATAAGTCGAGCGCTAAAAATAGCTTATAATGTCACATGGAAATTCAATTTAAACATGCATCACAAAATATCTATAATTATTTAGCATTAAATGATGAAATTACTACTCAAGTCTAGCTTAATCTCTCCCACAACGGGTTTAGGCTTTCATATCCTGGAAAAGAACACAAAAAGAGAAGATATAACTCACAAACTTTATGATTTAAAATAACACAAGATACATCAGTGGTATATGTGATGTCAGCGACAAAATTTGACTTAAATTCTCTCTCCCAGCACTTTTGAATCATTTTAGTTTCTTTCTTTAGTTCTTTGGCATTTTCATTTTCATTCTCTTTTCCTCCAATACTCACTCCTCATCATGTATAAAATGATGGCTTAATTAATCTTTAAAACCATCCTCAACTGCTTCTTAAATGTGAGAGGGAACTTCTTTTCGAACTAGAATTACTGTGCCCAAGCCTCAATTTTTTTCATGTGCTTTAGGGAGCCAAGGAACACTTGGGCCCTTAGAGCTCTGCAGCTTCATTATGTGGCTCAAGGGTGCACCCGGGCACCTAGGTCTTAGTCTGGCTTTACTTCTATTGCTGGCAATAGTGCTTAGGCGCATCTGGGTGCTTGGTTTGCATGGTAATATCCAAATTGATCAAGTTCAATATTATAAGTCCATAGTTCAGGTAGCCACTCGGATAAAAGTAAGTATGGTAATATGAAAATGATCACTAGCCCTAGTAACAAGATAAAGGTTCTAATTTAAGGCTCTAATGTCCATCTTAATGTTAATCAAATAATCTCATAACAATATTATTTGAACATTGTAAGATAGAATGTTTTTCCATGAGAAGATATGATTAAGAAATTTAAGTTTGATCTTTAAAGTTATAGCCATTGAACATTTTCTCTCAAAATTATCCAATTTAAGACTTACAATTTATCCTTAAGGGATTTAAAAAAAAAAAAGTGAAGCATTCTAGTTATATCATGATAATGTTTAACATGAATATGTTCCTATTAATCATTTTAGAAGATGTGGTGTTCCACTTCATCGTCAAGATATACAAATCAATCTCAAAAAATCCCACATTTAAGATAAAATCTTAAACTAAGAAATATAATATTTAACTATTTTTAACCATTATTTTAAGATTTTAAGAAATCAAACCTTATTAAATCTTAAGGGTATTAATACTAAGATTCATCAAAATATACTTAGAAAATTAAGATAAAAATATCATTACTCAAGTTCTAACATAAATTTGTGATTTCTTTAAATCCAATATGATTTAATTATAATTTAAGAGCCCCTAATCCAACCTTAGTTAAGGTTTTATGCTTTGTACAAGTATTTAATCACTAATTATGGATAAGATAATCTTATAGGCCATGATTAAGAAAGCACAAAAAAGATCATACAAATATTTTGTGGATTATACTTCTAAGTTCATCTAGAAATTCTTCTTCAAACTAATCTTTCATACAATTAATGCTATGAACTAAATAGAAGTTCAACAAAAAACCTAAGGGAGCGCGACAGAGAAGGGATGAACTTGCTCTAACATTAACCATAATAATACCGATAGTAAGCATCTTTATGCTTTTATCCATATGGTAACCATGAACAACCCATAATAATTTTATCAATATAGCAATTAATAGATAATTATACACTAGTCTAAGTGAGAAATAGAGAGAGTGAGAAAGAGAGTGAAAGATATATATATATATATATATATATATATATATATATATATATATATAGAGAGAGAGAGAGAGAGAGAGAGATGATGAATTATGGCAAGAGTTCTCTAGTAAGCCTTCAAGAAGTAGTAAGCTTCTCAATACTTGTTTTGAGTTTCAATATCTCCAAAGAAATTCAAAACTCTTCCTAACTAGTTTAAGCTTAACTAGTTTGTCTTAAAGAAACCTAGCCCTACCAATGGTGCTCCAGCTAAGATTTAGTACACTTTGATTCCAACTATTTAAGAGCAATCTAAACCCTCAATTGAGTGCATCTCAATCTATAGCTTAGCTTAAGGCCTTTTGTAGACTATAGTAAGCTCTAACTGAGAGGAAAGAATCCCTAAATTAGACAAAAAAATGATCATCTTTATAGTGGCTCTCCCATTCTTTCTAACTATATATAGTTTCATAGAATGAGTTAAAGGTGAGGGAGTTAACATGTAGGTTCTAGAAGTGGTTAGGGATGGCATCAGTTCACAATGAGAAATAACCAAAGTACATATTTGAACTTAATGAAGTTAAAACCACAAAATTGTGGAATTATAATTGGAAATTATTATTAAATACTTTAGGAACATCTTAGGCTAATCAATTGTTGTAACGACCCCCTTAAGTAGTATTAAGTCAAACTCTTAAACATCGAGACACTTTTTTAGATAATGGTGGAGTTCTTGTAAGATCAAGAACTCCAAAGTTAAGCGTGCTCAAGTGGGAGCACTCCCATGATGAGTGTGTAACAACCCAATGCCAAATTAGGTATTATAATCCAATGCTAAGTGTTACTATAGTAGTTAATTATGGATTAGTAAAAACTAATCACTATTAAGTACTATATAGGCCAATAATCTATGAGATATAAAAAATAAAAATATAAGAGTATGTTAAACATTTATATATCTATCTATCATTATAACCATCCATAATCGGAAAGAAAATATTCATTGCAGAAAAGAAAGTAAGAAACATCCATTACAATTAATTAAATTATAAAAACTATTTATAGATGAAAATGACACTAGTCCTCAGAGCATGGCTAAAAGTACTAAGTCTTCTGAATTTGGCTCCACTCTTGGATCATACTTAAGATCTCCTCCAAGCTTCTAATGTACTGTATTTGGTTTTTAAAATGGTAGGGCACAACAATAAATCAAAAAATTGGGTTATACATAATAAGTCTAAGTATATTTTAAGGTTAAATATTTTATTTTTGCTATGGATATCACATTTATTAATTTACAATTAATTTAAGCGATGCACAATTACAGTAAATGGGAAAATACTGAAAATAAATGAAATTGTGTTGAAATGTAATGTTATTTTGTTTATCTTATTTTAATATGCTCTACAGGCATGTACAGAACAAATGAGGAGTAAGGCATATCTACTAAACTATATATAGTTGGGTCTCCAATAAAATTACACACTCCCCCTCTAGGATATGTGTAGTCTTCTAATCTCTCCATAGCCTACCCTAACTCAACAATGTCTATATAGACTGATCCACTCAGAGTGAAACCCCATATATGTATTATTTTAATATTTAATTTACGCACTATATTTAAATGTACGCACAATGATTGTAGTCTCAATGTGTTGCAACAATTAAGGATTTTTAATGTTAATTATAAATTATATGATATCCTTTGTTATTTTAATTAATTATCTAACCTTAGTGATTAGGGCTAATCAAGACCTCGATTGACTTAAGATATTAATCATTAATCTGGATTCACTTATGCCTTATCTTCTCTTAGATCTTAGACCTATCTAGAGTTTATTAATGGATTACATTAAATAAGAATTAAGTTTTTTTTATCATTAATCTATATAAATTCTCAACCATTGATTTTTCTATTCATGCTAATTGATATCTTACATCTTATAACACCTTTACCACCTTCTACATGAGAATAAGTCATATACTTAGTTGATCTAGGGCTATATTACAAAAATATTAGATTTAGCTATTTCTCTGCCCTTAATTTACTCTAATGCCATAGCAATAGTACAACATGTTTTAAACTAGTTTCTAAGTAAACAAGGAAATTAATGGGGATCTAATTAGGACTAAACCCAACTTTGATTAAAATAATAATTTCCTAAAGTTTGAAAATTTATATTCTTAAACATATGTCAAATTAATGCAAAGATCATATATTATATCAATCCTCATAATTCAAGGATTCTAATGACATGTAATTTATTAAATTTAGAGCTCTCTAGGCTCAAGCAAGTGCTAATCACTATTAATGGTGATTAGAGAAGTCATTAGTAAAAATAAATATCAAAAGTATATTTTAATGTCATACAAATGTTCAACTTATTTCTATGATCGTTTTGGTATATAATTTCAATATATTTGGATATTTTTTTAGTTATATAATTTATTTTACATTAAATTTTTCCTAAGTTTCAAAATTATTAAAATCAGAACATTCTAAAGAATATTCTGCTTAATGGAGAGATTATAGTGGTAGACCTATCGCGCCACAAGGCCAAATGGGCTGAGAATATTTGACAAATATTCTTGGAATATTTGCCGACTATTCCTTTGCACAGTGCAGCGCGAGCCACGTGTTAGCCTGCCTGACACTGTGCTTCCCCGTCATGCCCACGAGAGCGGAAATGAAGAATTAGGGTTTTGAAGGAAGTAATTACTCGAAGCACATACCATTTCAAATAGTAAATACGTAATGAAAAACATGGGAAAGCAAGTACCTAGTGTCCAATGAATCGCTAGTTCACCGAGTCCTAAAGTCACCAAGGAGCAATTCCGAACCTAGGGAACAATGAAATGGAGGTAGAGGAAACTTTGAATGAGCTTTAGGTGTGGAAGAGAAATGGGAAGGTGTAATAACCCTAGGTTATTACCCTAGTTAATTGGGATTAAATCAAGTCTAAATTCTAGTTCCATTAGACTTAAATAGTCATTAGAATCCAACCTTAAAATTTGGAGTTCATCAGACTTCGATTGGACCAAGTGGATATTTTTTTCAAATTTTGACCTACAAATTTAGCTATATTAAATTGATCTCCAAATTAAAATTTGATTTTATCTTTGAATTCCCCACCCCCAAGTTAGCTAGGGGTGAATTTTTGAAAATTTTTAAAAGTTATTTAAATTTCTTGAATATTTTAATATATTTAACTAATCAAAAAATTAAGATAATTAAATTGACCTCTGATTAAAAATTAAATATTATTTTTGAATTCTCTACCCCAAAATTAGGTAGGAATAAATTTTTAGGATTTTTTAGAGCACATTTGATAGCTTATTTTTAATTAAATAATTTCTAAATAATTATTATTAACTAAATTAGGATTTCTGTTTTACTTAACGGCATCCAGAGGTTTGATCGAACAACACGTAATATGCATAGTTCGATCAAGCCAGTTGTCTAGATCTGATAGCTGGCATCTATTGTCTCCAACGGCTTGCTCGCGTGCAGCACGTGGTAGTTGCTCACGCATGCAGCCTTTGTAGGTCGCGGTAGCTGCCACCCACTGCGTAGTGACCCCATTTTAATCCCATTCCAAATGTTAGCCTTGATTACATCAATTGAAGATTGAAATGGGAGCAGAGGACCACAGTAGCTACATCCCGAACTCAGCACAGTAGCTACATCCCAAACTCACGTAGGACCTCCTGAGACAAACCCAAGAGGTACCTAATTCTCCCATTAGTTTAGCTGCATTTTTCTTTCAATCTAATTTCATTTTGTCATTACACTACATTAAGATTAATTGTCGAGCCCCAATAGAGCTCAATTAAGTCTGATTGGCGCTCGATAGCCGTCGGATGAACAATGTGCTACAGTGACCCGTAACCCTAAACTCAGGGCATCAAAAATTTAATTAATTATAAAGAATTGGATGGGGGTTCTTAGCTCAATAGGTAGGTCTTGAAGAGACCTTTCAATTTGGATATAGCACGTCACCTGGGGAGCTCTGAGTGTGGAGAATTTGGATGCCCTAATTTGCCTTCTTCGGACTTGCCATGATGATGAAAAGTGTCAGGCGGGTTAGCCCGACACGCACGACACTGCCCGTCGGATCGCGCACACGGTCCATACCGTGTGCATGCAGCGAGACCGCGCACAAGTACGTCGTGCGTGCGAGCATGCCTTATGAACAGTAATGGATTAATTAATTAATTATTACAAATATTCAAAGTTTAATATTTCATTAATTACAAGTCCAAATATAATGATGTTATATCTTAAAGTAATCAAAAAAATGTATAGAATATCAATATGACATTAAATTTTAAGTTTGGTAATTAGTTTCACTAATCACTTTTTTACTTAATTAAGCATTTAATCTCATTTTAATTAATACAATAAATTGATCAATTCATATTCAAAATTTGATGTTCTAATATATCATTTTAATCAGAAAAATATATAGAACATTAATTTGCAAAAATTATATTTCTTAATTTTGCTTAATTACTCTAATAAGAGGATTAGTTTTGAATATTAATCTTATTCCTTAGCCAAATTCCATGATTTAGATACATAAACCTTCATTAGACAGTGAAGAATAAGTTTATAAAGTAAAATTACTTTTCTATCATTAATTTTACTAATCACTCACTAATTATCTTAAATCCTAATTAGCACCAAATTAAGCTAATTGATCTCTAATTTTAGTGATCTTGGTGTTTTTGAACTCCTTAGACAGAGTAGGATCTAATTGTGTCATAAAATCTTAATTTCCCCAATTTAAATTGTTAATCACTCTTTAATAATTTTAAACCTTATTTAGAGCTCATTAACCACAATTCTTAACTAATTTGGGTGTTCTTAGTATTAATACTCAACTTAGAGAAAGACCTTTTAGCATTAGAAGAATTCAATTTAGAACCCAAGAACTTTGTCTAGAGATGAAGAAATACAAGCTTTTATTATTTTGTCTCCCTTTCAATATGTTTTAATGTTAGTAAAAAAAATAGGAAGATAACAAAGATAATAGTAAGAATGATAAAGGTAAAAAATTATGATAGTAACAATAATAAAAATAACATCGATGTTATTATTATAATTTATATTTATAAGATAAGAAGAAAAAAAATATTGGAGAGAAAATAATATATATATATATATATATATATATATATATATATATATATATATATAGTAAGGATATAATAATAATATTATTATTATATTATTATTATCATTATCACCATTTATATAATAATTTATACATAAAGTCTATTATTATTATTTATCTTAGAGAGAGAATATGATAATAAGAAGAAAATAAAGTTGTAATTTTTTATAAATATTTTATGCGTACAAGCTTATCTTAGAGAGAGAATATTAAGATAATAATATAATAATAATAATAATAATTATTTCTTTACTATTTATTATTATTATTATTATTATTATTATAAATAAAAAAGGGGAGAGAAAATATTATAATATTACAATAATATTGTTAGTATTATATTTAATAAATGATGATAAAAATAATAATAAGTAATATTATATATTTGTTATTATTATTATCATTAAAAGATGATAATAAGGAGAGAGAATAATATACTAATATGAGATATATTATAATAATAATATTATTGATATTATTAATATTATATACATAATAATAAGTATAATAATTTATATACTTATTATTATTATCATTATACTTAGTTATCTAATGATAATAATAATAGTATTTATGAATTATTATTATTATTATTATTATAGCATAACAATAAAACAAAAATATAACTATAATAATTATACTATAGTGTATACATATATATTAAATGAATTAAAAATGAAAAATAGAGAACATGAAAATTACATAAAAAAGATGTTAGGAGCAAAAATATAAGTTACTTGCTTAAATAAAAATATTAGGAGCATAAATTAAATGTTAGTAGCAAAAAATCAATGTTATGGGAAAAAATAAAAATTAATGCTTAGTATGTGAGAGATGTCAGGAGTCAAATTAATTTTTAATTATTTTTTTTATTTATTTGAAATTTTTATAATTCAATTAGCCCATAAAATTTTTCTGACTCGCTTTTTTTTTTAATCTTTGTGACCCTTCTCCACGTTCAAAGAAGGCTTGCTGAGGACGGTGACGACTTTCCGAGGAGGCGGGGGACGACTTGTGGGGATTTCAGTAGGGTGACAGCCTGACGACGGCACGGTGATGTGGCAGGGTGAGGGAAGGTTGTTGGCCGGGGAGGAAGAAGTTGAGAGGAAGAGGTGGGGTAAGACCTTGGTGTTGTTGTGTGGGGAAGAAGATGAAGGTTAAGGGTTTTTGGAAAGGTAGATAGGTGGAGGAGGGAGGTCGGAGGCCAGCCAGAGGTAAGGAGGAGGCGAAACTTGTGATGAAGAGAGGAGGGGGTGGGGGAGGGGCTGCTCCCCGGCCACGTGGACAGGCAACCCCAAGATGGGGGACACGCGGCCCCCAAGTGGGGGGCTGGTTGTAACAACCTAAGTGTTGTTACCCGATAATTAGTTACTAAATTAACTTAATTCCATTACCAATACTCTTATAATAGTGTTAAGAGCTTACACCTCAAATTTTGTGTGATTTAGAGATCGTTTGATAATTTCTAACATTTCCTAATTTCCTGATAATTTTGAGAATACATATTTTATTTTGACCTCAAAATTAAAAATAGAGTCTGTCATTATACTCATTACCCCCAAATTAGCTAAGAGTTGTATTTTGGAAGTGTTTGGAAGTCATCAAATTTTTTTCAATTATTTTAATAATATTTAAATAATCAGAAAATTAGAATAATTTAATTGATCTTCGATCAAAAATCTAATTACATTTTTGAGTTCTTCACCCTTCAATTAGGTAAGGGTGAAATTTTGGGACTTTTTGGAGTCCGTTTGAATACTGAATTTTGAGAATTTAATGTAGTATAATTATTATTTAAATTTGCATCTAATTAATTAATATATATTATATAAAAATATCCAAATGGCCCAAATGCAATTACTGTACATCTCCTCTACATCCGCTGATCGTGGCCTACTGCCATGCGTATGAATGTCCTCACCTCTAGCTGTCTCCGCAAACAATTAATCCTCATTCCAATGCCTTACCCTTCCATTTTTCCACTCTACCTAGGCAAGTTGCGGAGGAAACTTACATAGCTGTGAATGAGGAAATTTGGTGACAGTTTGAGTGAGCCCTAATTGCGATTCACAAAGATCGTAGGTACAAGATACTTGCAACAACCTAGGTTCTTACTTAAGGTTGTTACAGACTCCCCCACTTAAGAATGATGTCGTCCTCGACATCACTCAAGTGGAAAGCAATAAAACAAATGCAGAATAATGAATTGATATATATTAGAGTTTAGGAAATACCTTTGATTAAAAAGACTTGGGTATTTTCGTCACATATCCACTTCTTTCTCCCAAGTGGCTTTGATACATGATCGGTTCTTCCACTGGACTTTGATCATTGAAATAGAACGATTTCTTAATTACTTCTGATCAGGATCTAAAATTTTAATTTATTCTTAAGTATAAGTAAGATCAGGTTGAATCTCTATTACTGGAAGTTGAATAAGATGGGAAGGATCTTGAAGACATTTCCTTAATGATGATACGTGGAACACATTGTGAACAGCAGTAAAATCTTCTAGCAGTTCAAGTTTATAAGCTACTGATCCAATCTTCTTTATAATCTTGAATGGTCCCACATATCTTGGACTAAGTTTTCCTGAAACTCCAAAATAATAAATTCCCTTCATTGGGCTGACTTTTTAGTAACCTAAATCTTCTTCTTGGAACTCAAGAGGATGGTGACGATTATCATGATATTTACCTTGTTTATCTTGAGCTATTCTAATTCTCTATTGTATGAACTTCACTTTCTTATTCGTCTCTTCCACTAACTCTGAACCATACAATTGAGTATCTCCTATTTCAGACCATGCTAGTGGAGTTGAGAACTTCCTACCATATAAGGCTTCATACGGTGCCATTTTGATACTTGATTGGAAATTATTATTGTAAGCAAATTCCACTAAAGGAATGTGCACTTCCCAAGATCCTGAAAAGTCCAACATACATAATCAGAAAAGATCTTCTAATACTTGATTAACTCTTTTTGTTTGGCCATCTGTTTGTGGGTGAAATTTTGTACTCATGGCTAAGGTGGTACCCAAATATTGATGTACAGCCTGCCAAAAATTTGAAGTGAAATGACTGTCTCTATCTGATATGATTGACTTAGGGATTCCGTGCAATCTGACTATTTCTTTAATATACAATTTTACTAACTTCTCCACTGAGTCAGTTTGACGGACAGGAATAAAGTGTCCTGACTTAGTAGATGGTCAACTATAACCCATATTGCATCAGCTCCAGATTTGCACGAGGTAAACCCATAATAAAATCCATAGATATATCTGTCCATTTCCATTCTTGAATCTCTAGTGGATGCAATAAACCACTAAGTTTTTGGTATTCTGATTTAACCAGATTACAAGCATGGTATTTGGCTACAAATTTTGCTACACTCTTTTTCATGCCAAGCCACCAAAATGATTTCTTCAAATCTTGATACATTTTAGTACTTTCAGGATGGACTTGATAACTAGAATTATGGCCTTCTATAAGTATCTCTAGATGCATTGACTTGGGAATCCATATACGATTGTCTTGATAAATTACTGTCCCATGCATCTGTAAATCATGACGGCAACCACCTTCAATATCTGTTTTAAATTTCAAATATTCCTCATCCTTAGTTTGAGAGATATAAATATCTCTATGAAAGGTGGGCTCTACATTGATATTGGTTAGTATAAAGCTCATTCTGTCATGAACTGGAACAATTTTCATCTTCTGAAATTCTTCTGTTAACGAACTTATAGCAATTAAAGTTGATAGTGTAACACAACGACTAAGGGCATCTGCTATAGTATTTGCCTTACCTGGGTGGTACTGAATATCCAAATCATAATCACTGATCAATTCCAGCCATCTTTTCTATCTACAATTCAGTTCTCTTTGGGTAAAGATATACTTTAAACTCTGGTGAATAGTAAAGATAAAACACTGTATCCCATATAAGTAATGATGCCAAATTTTCAAGGCAAAAACTACTGCAGCTAACTACAAATCATGGATTGCATAATTCCTCTCATGAGGCTTCAGTTGATGAGGTGCGTATACTATAACCTTGCCTTCCTGCATAAGTATGAATCCTAAGCTAATTCCTGAGGGATCAGTATATACCTCATAATTAACTCCTTCTTTTGGATGAACTAACACGGGAGCAGAAGATAATGCATCCCTTAAAGTCTGAAATGCATTTTCACATTCCGTTGACCAAATAAATGGAACTGCCTTTTGGGTCAGCTTTATTAAAGGAGAAGCAATTTGGAAAATACCTTTAACAAATTTTCTATAATATCCTGCTAATCCCAAAAAGCTACGAATCTCTGGAACTAATTTTGGCTGAGCCCAATCTTGTACGGCACTGATCTTCTATTGATCCACTATGATTCCTTGAGCATCTACTACATGTCCCAAAAAGGATACTATGCTTAACCAAAATTCACATTCAAAAAATTTATCATACATTTCATGTTCCCGCGGCATTTCAAGTACTAATCTTAAATGATCTTCATGATCTTTTAGGGTTTTTGAATAGATGAGGATATCATTGCTAAAGGCAATAGCAAATTTATCTATATATGGCTTTAGGACTCTCTGCATTAAGTCCATAAACTTAGATGGTGCATTTGTAAGACCAAAAGACATTACAAGAAATTCATAATGTCCATATTGTGTGTGAAACGCAGTCTTCTCTACATCTGAATCTTTCACCCTCAATTGGTGGTATCAATTTTTGAAAATACTACTGCACCAGGCAATTGATCAAAGAGATCATCTATTCGGGGAAGAGGGTACTTGTTCTTAATGGTAACTTTGTTTGATTTTCTATAGTCTATACACATTCTCATAGATCCATCCTTCTTCTTTACAAATAGGACTGGAGCTCCCCATGGGGACATGCTAGGCTTTATAAACCCTTTGTTCAACAATTCCTGCAGTTGTTCATTTAATTCTTGTAACTCTTTAGGAGTTATTCTTTATGGAGCATTTGATAATGGCTGAGTACCCATAACTAAATTAATCACAAATTCTATTTCTCTTACTGGTGGCAGTCCAGGCAATTCTTCAGGGAAAATATCTGTGAATTCTTTAACTATTTTAATATCGGCAATAGAAACTTCTCTTTTACTATCTCCCATCATAGTTACCAAAAATACCATACAACCTTTACTCACTAGCTTCTCTGCTTGGAGTGCATTTATTAAAGAACCTTGAGTGCTAAACCTTCCCACAAAAGTTTCTGAGATACCAGATGACTGAAGAATAATCTTCTTCTTTTGGCAATCTATAATGGCGTTATGCATACTAAGCCAATTGATGCCTAATATGATATCAAAATTTGCAATGGGTAGTACTATTAACTTAGCCTAAAAGGTTCTTTTATTCACTGGTATTTGCAGATTGCAGAACTTAGTTGTATTTAGTTGAGCTCCAAATGGGAGTCCAACAAAGAACATTTTGGCAAGTTTGTAGCATGGAAATTTTATATTGTTAACAAAATATTTTGAGATGAAAGAATGACTAGCCCCAGTACTAAATTATACATTACAGGGCTTCTCTCCTATATTTATGGTGCCTAATTAACCATTTAAATGAAAAAGCATTTAATAAATATTGTAATGTTATAATTAAAGGGTTATTAAGGATATGTACATAAAACCACGTTGTTGTCTTTAGTGGCTTGAATAAGAGTAAGATTATAAACTCTAGCTGTCCCAGCAGGTTTGTTACTTGTTACTTGGACCCTTGCTTAGTTTGGAACTGGGGGTCGAGAGATACTTGTTTGAATCTTGGCAGGAGCTTGGTCTTCTTTGACTAGAGGTGGCATTAAGGCCATCCTTGGCTCCCTCTTATTCATAGGAGTGGGTCTGAATACTTGATTTTGGCGTGAATGATCAATCAAAGCTCCATCAATCATCTTTACAGCTCTGCACATTTGATACCTATGGCCTAGACGACCATATGTATAGTAGACTTGACCAAAATGGTAACACTTACCATACAAATGAGGTCGTGTACATTCTTTTTGCTCGACAGATTCATTGGCTTCCATCTGATATGCTCTCCCTTGGTTGGGATGGTGGCACTTGAAACTCTCATAGCGATTAGATGGTGTGAATGCTTTTCTCTTAAATTCTTTAACTGATTGGTGGTGCTCTACCACCCTTGCAGTTTCCACTAACTTCTCAAAATTTATTAGTTGGAAGGGGAAAATGTGATCTTTGATAGATTCACGCAATCCGCTTTGAAAATGATAGCACTTGTCTTTTTAAGTAGGTACTAGATTTTGTGTAAAACGAGCCAGTTTTTTGAATTCTGTCATATAGTCTGCCACTGATCGACTACCTTGAGTTAACTTTAATAAGGAATCACCGATGATATTCCTTGAAGATGGAGGTACGAAGGCTCTTTGAAAACTTTTATGAACCAATCCCATTATATGTCTTCTAATTTATACTCTTCAAAATGAGTTTCTCTTATATTGTCCCACCAGTGTTTAGCCTCTCCTTAAAGCAGATGTGTGGCCAATCGTACAGTTTGGTAATTTGGACAGCTGAGACTTACCAAATTTTCTCTATCGTCTTTAACCATACCATTGTATCTATGGGAGATAAGGTTCCGTCAAATGTAGGTGGCCTCAATCTTAAGAAACTATGTAACATTCAATCACCAGATGATTGATTGGGATTAAATGAATGTGCAACTGGCAATGCAGATGAAGTACTGGCATTGATAGATGGAAGAGCAAATACTAGCTTTTGAATGGCTAGTGCATGTTGGTTGAGAGTATTCATCACACTTCTCATAGAAACTGATTTATCCTCATTATTGTCGTTAGATGTCGCAACAGCATTATTTGGGGGATCATTAGAAGATGGGACATCATTAATTGGAGTATTATTAGGAGAAGTAGCTGGATTCATTTTCTAAAAATAAAAATCAGCATTCTTAGTCTTTAAAGAACTAGAATATCATCAATATTTCATTATTCTTCAAACATGAAGTTATTACAATCTAAGAAATATAAAGCAAAATTCTTATCACAATAAGTACCTTAGCCTATATACTTAGTGGAAAAAGCTATACAAAAACCTTCATAAGTGAGTTTGTGATGCTCTCTTTGAAGTTCCTTGGATAAACTCTGGTAAGTGTCAATCCACCAATCTCTTGCAAGATCTCTCAGAAGACATAACACTACATCTACTTTAATTTTATCTGGCCATTCCAAAGTGCTAAAAATATGGTTCAACCTTGCTAGCAATTCCTTAGCCAATATGGGAAAATCAAGCCCTATATAAGTGCCTTCCTTTAGTAGTTTATTTAATACTTGAGCTACTTCATTTGACACCCCTTCTATAGATCTTCCTTACTTTAGACTCAGTTGAAATTCTTTTCTCCAAATGGCTTCGAATTCTTTTAAGTAACTCATGAACACCATTCTTAAGTATTTTTTATGCCTATAATTATCATTAAATCCCTTTAGTTTGTTGAGCATATATTATTATTTAAATATTTATACTTTAGTGTTTATTATAGTATTCTCATTCCTTACTTTATTCTGAGTTATACTCATAATGATATGGATGTTGCTTCAAGTATTCATTTAGTGATGAAGTGGCAGAAGAATAATCCATTAGGTAGAGAGGAATACAAATTTCCAATCTGACACATCATGCAGTTATCTGATACCAACTGTGGCGGCCCAGCTCCGTCGTTGTCCTGTTAACTCTAAAGTTAACATGATTACGGTGGAGGGGTCACTTAAATGATAAGGTCCTTACTTATAAATAGATTAGGTACTCATCCTAATCCATCATAATTAAAGACTTTGCCATTTCCAAAGTATATTCCCACCAAATGATGATTTTATGAAAGCAGAGTGCGGAAGAAAAATAGTAAACATCCATTCATTATAATATAAGGAACTAAACACCCAACTCAGAATAAGTAAAGTAGCAAAACTAAAGTTAACCCTATATTATTACAACATTTTAAAGGATAAAAGCTAAAATAAAATAAAGCAAACACTCATCCTCACAGCAAAAGAAGAAAATCTAAGAGTCTTCAACAGCTTGAACCTCCTCCTGAATCTTGTCTTCAGAAGGCTCCACAACATCAAATAGCTCAGAGTCTACCATTGTCAGTTTCACAATGATAGGGCCCCATCCAATAAAAGAAAATTCTAATTAGACAAAATGTCTAAATACATTTTAGGCTGCATATGTATTATTTTAATTTAGATATCACCATAATCTTTACATCTAAAATAAACAATTAAGGAGTAGAATGCATATGAATGAGAAAGACAGTTATAGACCATAAGTCTATAACTTAATAAAATAGGAAGTATGCATATACCTCCAAGAATAGCTGCAATAAGGTTAGTTATAAAATAAAGGCTAAGTACTAATATAACTGAAAGAAAACTCAACCTAAACATGCTTATAATCAATATAAGTTTATGCTAATCAATATAAAGAAAAAGAACATGTGAATTGATTAAATAACTGAAAATAAAACTAACATCATATATATATATATATATATATATATATATATATATATATATATATATATATAAGCAGCAAGAAAGACTAGCATCCTATAAGTAAATAAAGCTAGTAAATGCAGTAAGACAGTAAATAAGAACGTGCTAAAATGTAGAAAAGTAACTAAAAATAGTAAATCCAAAGTTGAAAGCTATCATGGCTACATAAGCCATTCAAAACTGAAAATAAAATATATATCTCACTTAGCCTGATAGGCTAAGACAGAAGCTCTGAACTGAAAGTACCAACATCACTTAGCTTGATGAGCTAAGGTAAAAATACTGAACTGAATATCACTGAATTCATTTAACCTGATAAGCTAAGGCAGAAAGTACTGAACTGAATATTACATGGTAGAAGTGCACGTACGACTAGTACTACCATATCAAATCCCGACTAATAAAGTCAAATGGGCGCAAAATCTTATTCTCTCCACCCCAGGAACCAACGCTTATCCAGGCATGGATAGACTTACCGGACACTAGCAATCCAGCGTGCTATGCCGAACCCATAGATTAAAGAGGTATACTAGTTAGGTCACAACCTACTAAAAACCAGAAAACTGAAAAACACCGATAAAATATAAATGATATTTATGCAAATTCAAAGTTGACATGAGATACTTATCAAATATCCTATGTCCAATACATGTGATCAAGGTATAAAGCTCAATACAAGGTAAGCAAAGCATCAAATATCAAAGTGAGCAAGAGACTCTATTAGGACACAAGTGATATCCATTGTTCTCTAATTTATTCATTCTATCTACTCTATGTTACACAAGCTCAGGATCTCCAATTCTTACTATCGAGTGTAACTCAGATTTATGACCTTATAAGTTGAAAGTAATTAGGACTAGCTAGGTCCTAATTATAAATAAATTGATATCGACTATAAGTTGAATAATAAATCAAATGACCTATTTTAATGATTTTAAGCAACACAAAACATCTTGATTAGCCAAATTAAGATGAAAGGATTAAGGATTAAGAATTAAACTCCAAAAGTTTGGGATTTAATTACTAAATCCAAAAAATAAATTTATAGAACTAAGGTTTTAATACTCAAACTCATAGATTAAGGTTAAGGAAAATCTTAATAAGTAAAGTCACACTTAATAGGATGGATCTCTATTCTTAAATCTAAGGTTAAAAGATCAAATAATCATTATTAAACTATGAAAATCTTTAAAATAGCAAAATCAAGGCTTCACATATTGAGTAACCCATTTTACTCAATAGATGAACTCTAACTTAAGAGCTAGTCCTAATTCCTAAGAATGCTTTTAAATACTAAGATGAACTCTCAGATACAAAACTTAATTAATGTTATAAGAATACTTAAGGAAAAGAGATAAGAGATTTAAAGAAAGGTGGCTAAGACTACTGGGGTATCTAATCACATTTGCTACCTTAGCTTTCGTCTCTCAATGTAAGTTTCATCCCAGCAGAGTGCTTTCACCATTCGTGTTCTCTCTGATCTCTACGCATTTCATCGCTACACCGGATATTCCCTCTGCCCCTATCCGTACTCCAAGCTTAATATTTTCAACCACTTAAACTAAGGTTAAGCCCCATTATTTAATAGCAGAATTAAGAAATCACATACAAACCTTATTGCAGTGATAATACTGTAGGAGGGGTCCTACGAAAAAAAAGCTCGATGCCAAAAATAGATTCTTTTTACTTATACTATAAGTAAATTTTTATATTTCAAAAAAATAAACAAAAATCATGTATACGATATATAAGATATAAAATAATATATAAAAAAGAAGTGAATTTATAATAAAAATAATCATATAACATAAATTATCTATATAAATTATCTAATATAATCTAATATATTAATATATAATTATATATAAATTATATATATATATATATATTTATTTATTTATTTATATTTATTATTTAATATATTTATTATTTATTTTATTATTTAATATTTATAGGCATCTTATAGACCTTATAGAATACTCGAATACTTCTTCTTTAATTTCATTAATAATTTAATTTATCTCACATCATGCAACTTGAAATATTCCTAAGAAAGGAATTTTAAGAATTTTATGTATAACTTAATTAATGGTTTAAATTAATGAAACTTTATTCGAATTTACTTATATTACTAAATTTAGCTATCAAAATATAAATTTAAGGCCTAAATGCAATTAACCTTAAATTTGGGCAAAATGATAATTTTGCCCCTCCTTAAGGGTCTAAAAATCTACTTTTTGATTTAGGGTTCTAAATTATAAATTTTTAGTGGAAAATGATTACTTACTATCTAATATGAGGATAGACAGTAGGTGCATTAAATTTGGATAATTATTAAGCCTTATGAGATCAAATTAAGGAATTTGACTCATAGGGGTAATTTGGTAATTTTACTTAATGAAATCCAATTTTTTTGCCAATTTATTATAGCTTTCTATCTAAGGTTTCCATATAACCTAAGACTACTAAATCTAATAAGTATTGGCTAAGTTATAGCCAATACAAGAATTAGGGCTAATTAAGGAAATTAGGGTTTCCTAAAATGGGGACAAAAACCTAACTTTTCCATTTGAAGTCTAAATTCAGTAAACTTAGTGGTTATAACTTCCCTATAATCTACTAATTACTTTAATTGGGAGTAAACCAAATTGGATCTCAATTAGTTAAGTTATGGCTTAATTAGGGTTTAAGTGATTAGTGAATGATTAGTGAAATTAATCACAAAATCACTACACCAACCACACAATGAGATTCTACTATACTCTATGAGTAATCAAAAACTAAAGTTACTTAATTTGGATTATTAATTATGCTAATATTCACTAATCAAGTTTTAAGGGGATTAGGGTTGATTAAGAGATATAATCCTTGGATCTAAATTATTTTTGTAGTTTAGTAATAATTAGGTCTTTCTAATCAAAATAATATATTGAAAACCTAATTTGGAGCTCAATTGACCAAGTTATATTTAATTGAAGTTATAGGGTTAATTAGGGTAATTAGAATTAGGTCCTAAAAGTGATTAAGCCAAGATTAATCTAAATAGAGAATTGAACACTACTAGGTTGTTCTAGAGGTCTTATTGATCACTTTAAGACCCATTTTTCCTATATTTGGGCTAGTGGGTAAACATTTATTAACCTTGGAAGATTAGAGTTTGGGTCTAAAAGTGATTAGTTAAATTATCATCCAAACAGAAATTTTAACCCTATAGAAATATTCTTGAGACTTTGCTGATTACTTTGAGACCCATATTGGGTATATTTAGTTGAACACACAAAAAATTATAAGCTAATAAAGTTTTGTGTCATTTAGGGTAATTATGGGGGATCCTAAATGTCACTAGGGAAAATATAAGTCCTACTGAAAATTAGATACCACTAAATATTCCTCTATTTTTGCTGATCTAAAAGATATATTTATTTGTATTATTTGGAAATGTAATTTGTAAGATATAGATATTTAAAGTTTAGTATTTAAATGAATAAATTAAGTATTCTTATAATAATATTATTGTTTACTAATTATTATTATGTTACTTATATTTTGATTAATTAGTAAATATATTATTATATTGTATTGATTAAATCATTTATATATATATATATATATATATTTGATTAATATATATTTATATATATATAATATTGAATTTATTTATTCGGCGTAAGAGGAACCCACACCATCCGGCAAATGCAACGGCTGGCCCTACAAAAGCCACGCGGCAAACTACTGTTTGCTAAGGGTTGAACAGAGGGCCCCACAGCCACAGAACAGTGCTAACCCCATCAGTTTGATGGGGACATGTGGGCCCCACACATTGAGATAATAGCATGGGGCCACGTGGATGGTAGAGAATGAGACAGAGCATAAGCGGGTCCCACTTTTTCCCCGTCAGTGCTAGCGGTTCGAACCGACACTTATTGGACCGGTTGAACCAGCTCTCGAGGGGGGTCGTCACTCTTCGTCTCTCGCTGCTTTTCGCAATTTTAAGGGTTTCCGGAAGAGACGATCGATTGCTTCGATTGACATCCCCGATTGTCAAGTTGATACAATAATTAAAAGATAGATATTGAAATCAAATAAATATACAAATGAAGTAGTACCTTTAGGTTATAGCTGCTCAATGAGTTGGATCAAAATGCAACACCCAGAATGATCCCAAGGCTCTTCTGTGGGGTAAACCGAGACTTTGAGAAAAACACAAGGATTTAATGGGTGTTAGAGCGGTGGATGAGGCCGAAAATTGCTGCGCGTGGAGGTGAGGTGTCGAGCGAATCAACCTCATTTGCCGCGTGTAAACCTAGGAGATGAAGATCCTCAGCCGTCTGATCGCTCGATCAGATGGCGCAGAGGCTCCATCCAAACCAAATGGGGCAAAGCTTAATGGTTGACAGCGTGGGGGAAAGTTGGACGACGCTGATAAGTGTATAAGAAAATATATTAATATTTTAATTAATAAAATTTTATTTGTATAATTAAAATTAATCACTTAAATGTATTCCAAAAATTCCCAATAAATCACCCCTAACCAATATTTAATTATTTGATTTTTCGGGGGATTTAAATAATATTAAAATATTTGACGAAAATCCAATGACTTCCAAATACCTTCAAAACTTCACCCCTAGCTAATTTGGGAGTGGTGAATGCAATGGCGAAGTCAAATTTTTAATTTGTGTCAAATTAAATAGGTTAATTTCTATGGTTTTTTAAAATTCCTAAAATCAGGATTTGATCCATTTAATTCTTGATTTGGACTAGATCTTAGAGGTGATTTCCTAATGACTTAATTAGTGAATTGGAACCATAATTAGGTCTAGGATTATGCTTAAATGACCAAAGTAACAGCTTAGGTTGTTACAGTACTACCTCTATTCTTACCTAATAATTCTTTAAGATTCCGATTTGTGATTTCATTCTTAAAGCATTATAGATAATTATATAGCTAAATCGAGCTTAGAAAAATTTGACTTTCCTATCTTTAATGCATGTTCAACTCATTTGTTAAAACATTTAGAGACTCCCTAATGAATATATGCAATGTTATTATTTTCATTCATTGTGTCTATTTGAGCTGTTCGGGTTTGATAGAGCCCGATCGAGCTCAGGAAATTATTGCAAAAACCCTAATTTGCAGCCGTCAAGGATAAAGGTACATGTACGCTATCTACTAATTATTTTATTTTCAATTGATTTCCATTAAGTACTATTTATGTATTTCACTAACCTTGTCAAACTCTATTGATCTCTATAAGAATCGATTTTGACACTTTTAAATCTGCTTAATGAAATTGCTATTAGTATTCCATTTTATATGATATTCTCTTTCAACATGAAATCAATCATTCCTAACACAACCTGTATTTCAATTCAATTTAATCTAAAAAGATATCGATCAGTCGAGCTTGATCAAACATTGTGATGACCCCAATATTGAGAATCACTTAACTCAACATTGATACGTCACCGCAATACCTATTACTAGATAAGAAGGAAGCTAATTCAAATCATTAGATATTGTGTTTGGCCAAGGATTTAGAAGAGGGTCTTAAGTTAAGATGGAAGGGGATTTTATAAAATGTGTTATTTATAATACGTATAAAGATGCAATATGTACTAGAACATGTGAGAATATAATTTAAATGTAATTTATTAGAATACTTGCAATTCTAGCTATGAAATTCTAGATATTTAATAAGTGAAACATGAGTCTACAATTTGTTATGAAATTTTTAAATCTTTAAATTCTTAAAAATTTCGGAAGAGTTTCTATTGTAATTTGGCTAAAGAAACACTTGCAAAGTAGACATACAAGACTTCTATTCCAATGGAAGTTATAATTGAAAGAAAAGGCAACCTAAAACTAACATGAAATCAATCCATTACATAGGATTGTTTAATTCCAGTTCTTATATAGAGCCAAATCCATTATATAGTATTTGCTCATTTACAATTTTAATATAAAGTCAATCTGTTACATGGGATTGCTTATTTCCAATTCTAAAGTAAAGTCAATCCGTTACATATGATTACTTATTTCCAATTCTAAAAGTTTAAAGTGAGAAAATATATGTAATAATTATCTACCCTAAGGTATGCTTAATTCACAATATTTATTACATACATGTAGATAAGGAGAAATTCTCAACTTAGATATGAAACTACTTTCCAAATCTATAAGCAATTTAATATACAACTAATTCCAATCAACATACAAATTAGATATGCAATTAATGAATTAATTAATATTTAATTTCATCCATTCATTTACATCCATCCATTCATTCATTCATCACAAGCATTTTAATAATAAGCTAAGCTCCAACACAAGTGTAATAAAAGTAAAGTAAATGACATTAATTACAAACTAACAGTAAACTTAAATGAAAGTAAGAAATTAAAACTCACTTGCAATTAATTATAAGCTATATATTTATGATATTATAAGCGGAAGCAGCTAGCTTATAGCACTTGGTTCAGCTCCACTAGCCTCCAAATCCACCTGATCTATCATATTTTGGCATTTAAATATGATAGGGCAAAGCCAAGAAATAAAAAATCTGGTTAGACAAAACAATCTAAGTACAATTTAAGATTGGGCTAAGCATTTTATTATTTAATTAGATATCACTACTAGTTACAAGATAAGCATAAGTATAAGTGCAAAAAGGTAAGCATACAAGTGTGAAGAAGTAAGTAAGAAAATGACAAAGTGAGTTAGAATACTCGCTTAAATGAACATCCTAGCATGCAAATAAAATAAGGGTAAAAGCATCCTAAATTGGCTAGAAATAAACTAAAGTGCATATGAAAGTAATTGAAGTAAAGCATGTATATGTTCAAATGAACTTGTGCTAAGTAATGAAAAGAAATAGTGAAGCATTTAAATGTAATTTTAGCAACATTCACTGTAATCTGAGTAAACTATAAACAAGTAAAGTACAGTACTGAATCATAGAAAATGCATAGTATAGAAATTAAAGGAAGATCTTAGACTATTAATCTAAGATTTACATAGTCTATAATTATGGAAAGTAACATAGCTATAAGCTATGAAGAGTCTTAACAATCTACAAAATTAAAGAAGATCTCACATGTTAATTGATTAAAGTTATTTTAATATGTACTCATTCTTTGGGCACATACAAAATGAAAAGAGGAGTTAAACACGTATGTTTAACATCTAAAGAAAAGTGGGGTTAAAACCTATAACACTTACATTCACCCTCTGAGAATGTGAGACCTCCTTATTACTCCTTTTTAGCCTACCCTAGGCTGACCCATCAATATAAACCTCTATTAATTTTAATGTCAAAGTTTTATTCATGCACAATATCTTATATGAATGATTAAATAAATAAGGCTCAAAGCTAAGCAAGCATTCAAGAAAATTCAATAATTGCAACTAAGTGATATCTAAAGTTATCTAATTTTAATAATCTACTTAATAATTGGAGTTAATTGAGCTCCAAATTAACTTTGAGATATTGATCTCAAGTTAATTATAAATATAGTAGTAATTGGGGTCTTAAGAATAGTAGTTTCAATTCAATTAACATGATATGACAAAATAATTTATATGTATAATTGACATAATTAGAAACTAGATCTTATTCACATCTTAAACTATAAGATTCAATTATAATAATTAAATCAAGTTTTAGGTGTCTAATAGGAAGATATTAAGATAAAGAAAATATCTAACTTAAGAAATTGAAAGTTAAGGTAAATTCACTAAAGTTCACTAGCTAGGTTATAATAAAGTGAAAGGTTTAAAGTACGCAATCGATAGGACTTAAGAACTACAAGTTCTAAGTATTCTAATAGTTGATGTTTAAGGAATTCAATAGGATTCCTAAACTAATTTAAGTAAGTTAGGAATTCCTATTACTAGCTCTTAAAATATTCAAGAGAAGACTTTAGGGATTAAGATGAATTAACTAAGTTCTAATCTAATCACTAAAGCTAGATCTAGTTGATTCAATAATCCATAATTACAAAGCATTAAGATTAACTACTCTTAATGGGTGTAACTAATAGATATAGGGATCAACTACAATTTAAATTGTAAATCCATCCTAAGGTTTTTACCTTAGGGTTGAAAGGTAAATCAAGCAAAATTGTAACTGATTCACATAACAAGAAAATGAGAACTAAGCTCAAATAAATGTTATGTAATTTGATATGGGGAATAATAAATATGACATGTTAGCTATCCTAGGGTTTTATAATAATAAAGCATGCCATATAGGAATTTAGAATTATCACAATAACACCTAATTAAGAGTCATAACCTAAATTCACTAATTATTGTCCAATGGAAATGATTTATATAATATTTCAAACCTTATACCATAAAGAGAAAAATGATGCCAAGTACATCAAATTTGGATAACATTAGAAAATTAGGGCTTTTGTGGCTCCTAATTAGGGTTAAAAAGTGATTAAGAAAATTATGGTTCAAATATTAAATTTGATTTCATATTATTGATCCTCACATTTTTGTGAGTCAAATGGACTATTTGATCATAAAATTTCGACATTAAATGATCAAACTAGGTCACATGAAATGATGAAATTAATTTGTAATTAATTAATTAATTTTAAATATTGACTAATTAAAATATTTAATAAAATATAAATTAAATTACATATTATTAATCTACTCATTTTTGTGATCAAAATGGTATATGATATTGCATATATTGCATTAGCATTTTTAAAGTTATATTTAAAAGAAATTTGGGTAATTAAACATTAATTAGAAATAATTAATCATTGATGAATTAATTTCAATCAATAAATTATCACAGCATAGGAATTAACACAAGGCACAGAGAATTTAGGGCGCGGAAAATGAGGGCGCTGAATTTAATAGTTGACAGCCATCAACTGTCAGCCGCCAAACACGAATCTTAATGCAGCACGGGCGACACGCATTAGCTGTATGGATCAACACCTGTCGTCGCGAGAATGGCAAGGATTGCATCAGAAAAATGCAGTTCAGCAAGAAGACCCGACCCAGTTCAGATAGACCCTAAATCCAAGGTTCAATCCAAGGATTAGGCCGCTTCGTCCCCTACAGGAAAGCACCGGCGCATTAGGGTTATGTTAAACGGCGAACGCTTTTGACTCCCAAGTACAGCCCGCAAGCCGGTGAGAAGACCTCATCGAGGTCGTTCTTCCAGGATGGTATCCAATGTTGATTAGTAATCACTATGACTATGAGACAATGCCCTAGGTATGATCGTTCGGACCTCCATTAACCCTAAAAACAGACTGCCAAATCCTGAGTTCAATCAGATGCAGAAATGATCGATTTAGCTCAATTGAAGCGTCGAAGGTACTTAGATGTAAAATAGAACAATCGAATAAGAAGTAATTAGAAAGGAGAGTGCCTAATAGCTTCTAAGAAAACACCGGTAGAGAGTTTAGGGTATCTCCTTAACTGATAGATTTTGCTTCCTATGAGTCGTCTAGCAGCCTAGAGCTTCCGCACAAGCTTTTGGGGGATCAGCAAAAAGGATAGAGTAGGATAAAATGGAGGTATAAGCTGTGGAGAGCCAACTGAAGGGCCAGACGGTACCTGCTTAGCGAGATGTGAATGCACTTGAGGAGAAATCAGTAAGACGTACAGGTAACCAAATCTGGTCATTCGTTCGATTGATTGATCGAACGGCCAGATCTAATTCACAAACTTAGATAAAAAATAGGTCGCTAGATCTGATCCTAAAAGGCGCGACGACCCAGATTTCAGCAGACCATTGTCACATGCGATGGCCTCACGCACAGGATCCACGTGGAAACAATTTAACAGCAGAAATAATTTTATTTATTAATTAGATTAATTAATTTAAATACTTTATTAAATAATTAATCATAAACATTTTAATTAATCAAAATTAAATAACTAAATGCACTCCAAAAATCCCAAAAATTCTCCCTTACTTAATTGAGGTGTGAGGAACTCAAAAATGCAATCGGATTTTTGATCGGAGGTCCATTTAGTTATCTTAATTTTCTAGGTATTTAAATATTATTAAAATATTTGGGGAAAATTCGACGACTTCCAAACACTTCCAAAATACCTCTCCCTGCTAATTTTGGTGTGGCAAGTCCAATGGTGGACTCCATTTTCGATTCTGAGGTCTAAATAAATTAGGCATTCTCAAAATTATCAGAAAACCAGGAAATATTGGAAATTGTCAAACGATCTCCAAATTGCATAAAATTTGAAATGGAGGCTTTTAACACTATTATAAGACTAATGGAAAAAAGGATTAGAATTAATTTGGTCATTAATTGATGGGTAACAACACTAGGGTTGTTACAAACATGATTGAGTTCAAACGGATCTTATATATTACATTCAGTAGATGTAAGGTTAAGAATAGGGTTTCACATTTGATAACACTAGGAGTATCCTCGATTGGGGCTTCCAAGTTCTAATCAAAGGTCTTCTTGTGAGCTTCACATTTTGGGGTCGATCGCCTCTACAGCTGTAATCACCCTAATAATTAGATAGAAGATTAATCCAAATATTGGGTTGTTACCTTAGCACCCAATACTCAATTAGAAGAATACTAATCAAATATAGATGTTAAGTGGCCAAGTCACTTTGTGAGCAAATGTTAAATTAAAATAAATTATGCAAATGAATGTAATTGAAGTTACATGTTAAGGAGATACATGAAAATATTGTAAGTATAAATAATATAAGCAATTAATATAATCCACTCATTCATCCCAAACAATTGCAAAATAGGTAATCACAACACAAAAACATGAGAGTAGGTAAAATAATTCAAGCAGTTTATAGTTTAATTATTACAAATCCATTTAAAAGAAAAATAAAGAGAGAATACAACCATTCTCTTCATAAAACTAAAAGTGCAAGAAAATTTAAATAATAAGCGGAAGCCTTTCATCTTAGAAGCTCTTCAAGCACTAGGACCTGCATTACCTGTATCAAAGAGCTCTTGATCTATTATATTTTAGCATTTAATCAAGATAGGGCAAAGCTAATAAGAGAAAAAAATGTAGTTAGACTAACTAGTCTAAGCACATTTTAAGATTGGCTATATTTTAAGTTAAAAGGATATCACAAGCATTAATTTATAATTTAAACTAAGCAGCGGAGCGATAAAAGCTATCAAGTAACAGAAAAAGAAAGTACACATAACTGTAAAGAATACAGTATAAAATAAGCTGAGTAAAAATACTCACTTGCATATAATTCTTGGTCTGCATCCAAAAATGGTAAGGGAAAAGTATCCTAAAATGCTAGAAACTATTATGTGCATTTAAAGTAAATGAAATAAAATTAATACATGTTCAATGAAACTTATGCTAAGTAATCAAATGAAATACAATGAAGCATTAAATGAATTAAGCGACATACATTATATTTTAAATGAACTGTAAGTAAGTAAAATATAATGCTGGAAATAGAGAGTGTAAAGCATAGAAAGTAGAGAAGTATCTTAAACTTTTGGTCTAAAATAATTATAGCTGAGGACTATGAAAAGTAAACATAACTAAATAGTTATAAAGAGATCTTACAATCAATAAGATTGTAAAAGAACTCTTATATTATTAGTTGAAGTTATATTTAGAAGCTATCTAATTTTGCGGGAGTATTCAATAGAATGGGACGATGAGTTAAGCACGTCTGCCTAACTAGATATAGTGGGGGGTTGAAAATTCACATTTACCTTCTCTAAAATGTGAAGTCCTATTATAAGTGCTATCCTTCTTGTTCAAATTTCCATAATGCATTCCCCATAAAGTTTTATGAAAGTTTCATTTATGCATAATGAATCTTGTATGAATGTTCAAGGAAAAATGCTCAAAATTAAGCAAGCATTCAATAAATTTTAATAATTGTAAACTATGTGATATCCTTTTGTTATCTAAATTTTAATGATCTACTTAATAATTGGATCTAATTGAGCTTCAAATTAACTTATAGATATTAATATTTAAGTTAATTATTATTGATAGCAGAAGAAAAAGGAGATTGGAAAAATGATATTTTTAAGTAAATGAAGTTCATCCTATACTAGTCCTAAACTAATCAAATTAATTAGATTATTGATTAAAGCTTAAGAAAACTAGCAAGAAAGAGTAAGATTCATAGCTTGTTAAGCAAATAGAAGTATAAGCTAAGGAAAATTGTACTAGCTTAATTTAGTTAATTTATAAACTAGAAAGTATCAAATCAATTCAATTATGAAGTTATCTAAGATTAATTGATGTTGAGTAATTAAAAGTAAGGAAAGAAGTAGATTATATTCTAAAAGTAATAATTCATTTGTAGTTGTAGGAATTTAGAAATCTAATAGCTTATTTAAAGCATGAAATGGATTTATTGTTCTCTAATTTAAATCAATTTATAACTAATTTGGAAAGTTTAAGACTATGAAAATATGTGCAAATCATCTAAGTGATTATTTGGGCACTAGTCTAATTATGAATTCTCTTAAAGTATTTTAGTTCAGCAATTATAAGTATTAAGCTAAAATAAAATACAAAAGAAATTGAAATATTCTTAGTTAAATCTAAACATGAAACTAAAAGAGAAGTAAAACATGTAGGAATATAAGAATCTCATTCCAATTCTAATAATTTTGGCATAAACTCTATTGTATTTGCTCAAAGAAAACACATAGGATATATCGTGCAAGTCTTCCATTCATTTGGAAGATTAATTGGAAAAAATAACAATATAAAGCTACCTTTAAGTCAATCCACTATATAAGATTGCTCATTTCCAAATTAATACTAGCATGAGATGAGTAATTGATACTACATTCGATAGCTATGCATATAAAATTCACAAATAAAAGAAAGCATAAAATTCTTGTATAATTCTCAACTTACTAGAAGATAATATAAAAGAGCATTTCTTTAAAGAACTATCATTGATTTAGATTATAGTAACATATATTAATTCTAATAAAATTCCAACATAATAAAATACAAGTAGCTTTAAAATTCTAAATACATCAATTATGACAATGCATTCAAGTCATCTAATCTAAGTTCCAAATGAAACATACATAATTTAGAGGATTCAAATTCAACTTATGTTATGTAGTTTTCTATTTAATTTACTCATGCAATTATTCTACATATGAGATAATCAATTATAGAAGTTCTAAACATCTCCAATTCATAATTTACATTGATATAAGAACTAGCAATTAGCATTTGAATAAACTATTAGAAAAGATACATACATTTTATTAATTTAATCCAATCCTAGGTAATTCTATAATGAAGGAAATTTAACTTGAATGAGCATTAAATATTTATATTCATCACATTTATGAATATGTAAGATCTGAGCATCCAATTCAAAATTATGTGTGAGAAAATCACATAAAATAATTTGCTAACATAGGATTCACACATCATAAATCAAACATAATTTGAAAATAAGGAATTAACATTTATTCTAAATTAAGGAACAAAATACCTAAAATGTCCTAATGTTGTCCAAATAATTTGATACATATATCAATGTGATCCTTATATCCTAAGGAGTAAAATGATACTAACTACGTTGAATTTGGACAATACTGATTTTTTAGTGATTGGAGGGGTCCTAATTGGGTTAAAATGTTAATATAAATTTATGGTTCAAAACCTAAGTTTCATTTCATATTATTGTTCCTCATATTTTTGTGAATGAAATAGACTATTTAAATGTCCAATTTGGATATGAATTGATTAATTTATGATACAATTAAGATTTGAATTTAAATTGTAATTATTTAATTAGTCTTAAATAATGATTAATTAAAATAATTAACAACGCTGAAATTAAGTAGTACATTATTAATCTACACATTTTTGTGATCAAAATGGTATATAATAATGTATATTTTGGATAATTAATTAATAAATTACAAAGGAAATGAAATTCATATTAATGTTATTTTATTTTATTCATATTAACTTATTAATCTATTCAATTATCGATTAATTAAAATTGGCGCTGAATATTTTGCAAAATCTCCCGCCCGCCATGTCACCTAAAATTTACGGCACTATTCATTCTTGTTGAATCGGCCGGTGCAATGACATTAGTCATTGGACCATCGTCTTCTTCTTCCGACGAGACGAATCCCGTTCCTTAATAAATTAGGGCTTAAATGAAACGGGAGGTTAGGTTCTCCTACTATGCATTAAAACTCCCAGATGAAAGGGCATCTCATACACTTCCATTATGGCTTTAAAAATACGATTAGGATCAACCTTAAAGCAAGTTACGAGATGCCCTAATCAGTCGACAATCGGCATTTTAGAACAACTAGAATGGAGATTTAAATCAATGGAATTATATGTGGTCGGGCTCATTTAAATACATGTACTAACTTTATCTTAAAGTATTAAGAACATTGATTCATAAATGGGGCATTTAGAGAGATTCATGCATAAGTAGAAAATAAAATGAAAAGAAAGTTAAAGCAGACAATATAATTGAATTAGAATAGTCCTCTTTTGGATTTAAGATTCATTAATTCTAATCATATTCATTCTATCTAAGTTACATCAATTTTCTTAATTAACATTACTAATTTTACAGTAAGAAGAGTAATAAGGAACTGAACTTATTTCTGATCAATTTAATCAAAGTTCCACTAATGTATCAAACAGAGTCTAATAAGAGAAATCAAGCAGAAGATAAAGTACCTTTGATCCAGATATAATCCTCGGGAAATGGAAGAATGTTTCAGTCGGCATTCCTTCAAAATTTTCTTGCCAAAACTCTCTATCTCTTTCCCAAATCCAGCAAAACCTCCAGAACAATTTCTGAAAAGAATAGAAATGAAATGAGGAGATTAATTAGATGAAATGCAGGTAGCTGGAGGGATCGTGGAAGGAGAAGGCCAGCTGGAGCGAAGGATCGTACGCCCATTACCTCTGCTTTCAGCGATCGTGCGAAAAGATGAGAAGAAGGCATACAGAGTAGAGATCTAGTCGTTCGTTCAATTGTTTGATCGAACAATCAGATTAGATTAATTGAACCGGGAAATGCCCAAGACGTTAGATTACCCTTAATAGTAAATCAATGCGCCAGATTAAATGTACACGCCGTTTCATATTTCGGGACCTACGGCGGATCCCCACGATTTATGAATTTAGCCGTTTGATAAATTTTTAAATATAAAATATAAATCATTATTAATTAAATATTATTTTATTTTATTTTATTCACTAAATTATTTACTCAATTTTAATTATCCAAACGGACTCTGAAAAATCCCAAATTTTCACCCTTACCTAATTGAAGGTGAGGAACTCAAAAATTAAAACAAATTTTTGACCAGAGGTATATTTAATTTTCGTAATTTTTTGGGTATTTAAATATTATTAAAATATTGACAAAAATTTTGACGACTCCCAAAAACTTCCAAAATACCACCCCTAGCTAATTTGGGTGTAGTAAAGTCCATAAGGAAACCGAGCTTATTTCTGATCAATTTAATCAAAGTTCTACTAATGTATCAAACATAGTCTAATAAGAGAAATCAAGCAGAAGATAGAGTACCTTTGATCCAGATATAATCCTCGAGAAATGGAAGAATGCTTCAGTCGGCGTTCCTTCAAAAGGTTTTCGCCAAAACTCTATCTCTTTCCCGATTCCAGCAAAACCTCCAGAACAATTTCTGAAAAGAATAGAAATGAAATGGGGAGGTTAATTAGATGAAATGCAAGCAGCAGGAGGGATCGTGGAAGGAGAAGGCTAGCTGGAGCGAAGGATCGTACGCCCATTACCTCTGCTTTCAGCAATCGTGCGAAAAGAGGAGAAGAAGGCGTACAGAAGTATAGATCTGGTCATTCGTTCAATTGTTTAATCGAACAGTCAGATTAGATTAATTGAACCGGGAAACTCCTAAGACGTTAGATTGCCCTTAATAGTAAATCAATGCACAAGATTAAATGTACACGCTGTTTCATGTTTCGGGACCTACGGCGAATCCCCACGATTTATGAATTTTGTCATTTGATAAATTTTTAAATATAAAATATAAATTATTATTAATTAATTATTATATTATATTATTTTATTCACTAAATTATTTACTCAATTTTAATTATCCAAACGGACTCTGAAAAATCCCAAATTTTCACCCTTACCTAATTGAAAGTGAGGAACTCAAAAATTAAAACAAATTTTTGATCAGAGGTATATTTAATTTTCATAATTTTTTGAGTATTTAAATATTATTAAAATATTGACGACTCCCAAAAACTTCCAAAACACCACCCCTAGCTAATTTGGGTGTAGTGAGTCCAATGGTGGTCTCGGTTTTTAATTCTGAGGTCTAAATAAATTAGGTATTTTCAAATTATTAGAGAATTAGGAAATGTTGAAAATTATCAAATGATCTCCAAATCATATAAAATTTGAGGTGGTGACTCCTAACACTATTATAAGAGTAATGGAAGAGGTTTTTAGTTAATTAGGCCACTAATTGGTAGGTAATAACACTAGGGTTGTTACAGTAGCGGCCAAAAGAGCGATCGCATCGATGCCCTAGTTTTTCTATTATGTGAAAATCTGTCGGGGAAGACAATGATCTGTGGACCGTTGTCAATCGAACCGGCCAGTTCAATTTAATCAAACCGCACCATTTACTTAGGTGAGATAGCATGTGAATTTTACTTTGTTGCAATCAGTTCTTTTTAATGACAATGATTAATTAAGTCGATTAACAGAGAGGGATGATATATAAGTATATAAACATATATATATATATATATATATATATATATATATATATAATTCTGATTTATATATTGCAAATTTCATTAGCTTGTAATTTTTTTAATATGTATCCAAAATATGTTATATTATATAAGAGTTATAAGAGCAATATCACCTCAGCATATACAGCTGTAGCTCTACACTTAAAATGGAGAAGGGAAGAAGCTGTTATCTCCTAAAGTTCTACTTCAAATAGCAAGCCTTCTCTAGTTCAGCAGCTAACTTCATTAGGTTTCTTCTAGGGTTCTCTCTTCCATAATTATGGAGGCTTTTCTTGAGCTTGCACATTAGCTCATACTTTTCTTTCCGTTGAGCATTGTACCCCTCAGGCTGTTGCATATAAAGCACTTCTTCCAGTTCTCCGTGAAGGAATGCAATTTTAATATCCATTGAATCCATATACAAATCTTTAACTGCAACTAAATTCAGTACAACCCTTATGGTTGTCATCTTCACAATTGGGGCAAAGATCTCACTGTAGTCAACCCCATGCCTTTGTTGGAAACCTTTGACTACAAGTCTCACCTTATAGCGCTTGCTTCCATTCATCTCTTCCTTCATCTGGTAAACCCACTTATTTTGAAGAGCTTTCTTCCCAGTTGGTAAGGGTGCTAACTCCCATGTCCCATTTGACATGAGTGATACTATTTCATCATTTATGGAAGCCTCCCACTTGATTGAATCTTCAACTTGAAGTGCCTTTTCTAAACTTTCTAGTTCACCACTATCAGTTAGTAACAAATAGAATAAAGAAAGAGATTACCTTTGTGGTGGTCTAGACACTCTTGTGGATCTTCTTAACAAGGGTGTTTGTGGTTCAACATTGACACCCTCTTGAGCTTCTCCAACATCTGGCTCAGCGTTGTCATCAATCTCTATGTATCAGGATTCTCCATCTGAAGCATCCTTGGTGTCAGTCTTGACTCTCATACAATCCTTGTACATCTCTGTAATGGCCGCCTCTTGACCATCGTCGAGTAACACTAACTTAACTACAATCAAGTGGTGGCTATCACTAATACCACAGATAATATATAATATATATCCATGATATTAATCAAAATAAGAGCAAGACCTTAGCAGAAGCATAAGTAAAGCAGTGTAGAAAATAAGAAGAAGTCATTCAATATTATCCACATATATCCATTCACATACAATATAGAAAATGCAGAATAATAAGAAAGAAACTCATTTATTACATTTAATTAAATATGGGCAACAAAAATTTTAGTAAATGAGCAAGATCTTCTTCTTTACAGGATGCCAATCTCACCGAGCCTTCTATCATAAGCACACCCCAAGCATAAGGTCTGAGCTAAAACCTGATGCTGCCATATGTACATATATGATAAAGCCAAGCCAACAATAAAAAAATAATATTAAACTTATAAAGTCTACGTACAATAAAGCTGGAAAAATAACATATGCTTGCATTTAAAGATGTTATTCAACATAATAGTAAGACAGAAATTAAGCTGCAGAAATACTGTAAACTAATTGAAAATATAAAACTATACAAAATTAAAGTAAAGTAAAGTAAAATTGTAAAAAAGCTATAAAGGCACAAAATAACTAAAATTGTATAAACTGAATGAAGTAAAATTGAATTGTAAACTGAATGTTGAAAGTAAATAAAAATAGTGAGTATTCTAAAACTAATGCAAAAACATCTAATGCTATACTATATGCCATTAGGATCATACATCCAAATATGCCATAATACAGTATGCCACTAATATGTAACATGACTATCACTGAATAGCTATTAGTCGTACGGTTCAATATACACATACATCTAGTTGGGAATACAGTTTACTGTGATGCCGATGCATCCTAAAATTCCCCAGTCAATATATGCAACATTCTGTAACCCATAAATCATCACTGATACTCAAACATCATCACTAAAATCCATGCATCATACTTATGCTCATGCTCATGCTCATGTTTCTATACTACATGAGTTAAATCCAGAAAAATCCATAAATACTTTAAATACCAAATATGAATTTAAAGTCTCCATTATGCAGAATCTTGCTAAAAGGATTCTGACTCCTAGATTCTAGTTTGATGATTAGTTTAAGTTGAGATTTCAATTATAAATCATCAGATGGGGAGGTGGTATACATATATATAGCATGTTTCCAAGAAGGGTAATTTTTAACTCTTAGATGGATTAAGTCACCCTAACGAAGCGATCTTCGATAGGAGGCATCACCCAATGGCGACTTGTATCTCAAGCTAAGATATTAAAATACTCAAATCATAAGCATACTTAGTGTCCTAAAGAGGGTGATTAGGATCACATAATTTACTTGAAGCACACTTATGGAAGAATTTTTTATAGGAAGTAGCACCCGATGGTGATTTTTATTCAAATAAGCTAATGATCTAAATTCATTAATTATAACACTCTTAGGATTGAATGATTTAGTCTAAGTGAGACTATGTCTGACTAAACTCATATGATAGAACATAGACATAAGCTTACACTAAGATGACTCAACCAATCCTGAATACTATTGGAGTAATCCAGCACTATGAGTATACCCTACTATACCCAACCAATAATCTAGGTTTAGATGATTCTATTTAATCAGCAATGATTTATCAAAGCTATCAATCCTTATTCTAATTAGGAGAGTCCTACACAAGGCTCCAAGGGCATGATCAAAAGATCACTCAATATAGACTGCTACCACAAGGAATAAGTTCTATTCTAACTACTTTAGGTGGTTCCTACCACGAGGTGTTAAGATCAACTTTCAAGGTTAAAAGGATCATCTAAGATTCTATCTCAATAAGTTACAAAGGTTCTTCCTACCTTAATATATCATTATTTATTAAGGCTATTATTAATACTAAATAAAGCCTAATGTAAAAACATCAAGATCTCATATATCTAAATACTCAATATAATCTTATAAGATTATTCATTAAGTTTGGTTAATTAGATTAGAAGGGTAGCCCTATCTGATCTAGTTCTAGACTATAATTATGAGATATTATCAAGAATCTTATTAGAATTTGATCTTGTAATGAATCATCATAGATTTTATAGTTGATTGCATGCTAATAGTCTTATTTAAGAAGAAATCAAAGATCTTAAGCTTCAAGTCCAGATGCTTAATCATATCGGTTCTTTAATTTCCTTAGCACATTTAATTCAATGAATTAAAGTCAATACCAAATCAAATGTATCATTGGAATCATGTTAGTCAAATTATCTTACAATCAGGTTGATTTATTAAGTGATTAAGAATTTGCGTCTAAATTAGACATATTAGGTGTTAACCCCTAACCTTATCACTTTAAGACTAGGAGTTACATTACAAGTTAATGGCAAATCAAATGAATTATTGATTTATTATTGATGGCAATCTAAGAACTAGATCAAGTGTAAATCACTTGATCAAGATCTTAAGATCTCTTAAGTTTAATTAGGGATAAATGAGAGTTTAATGAAATTAAGCATTCATAATAGAATTAAAACACTTGATCCCTTAAAACAACTTGCAAAACTAAATGGAAACTAGCCTAAGATTCAAGAAAATAAAAGCGCAAAAATAGCAATAAGAACTATGCAAGTGATGTACGCACTTAACATATGATTATATAAATAATTAATTTATAGAACTCAATACAAGTTCTAAGTACTTACATACCTTGTGGAAATGATTTGAAGTTGCAGCTTAATAATTACTGAGATGAATGCAACATTCACAGCACCTGCAAAAGTTTTGGTAAGATTCATCTAAGAGCTAGATTTTTTCGACCAAAATTGTTTTTTCAAACTAGCTTAGGCTCTATTTAGATCATGAGTATTCATTTGAGATATTATTATAAAGAATTTAGGATAATAAGAGCCTTCTATAACTTAGGATAGAAGGTTAACCTTAGCATGATAAGAAGAGACCTAAAAGTTAGCATCAAATAGCTTGGTAAGAATGATAACCAACATTATTATGGAATATAAAGGGAAGCACATAGAATATGATCTTTTAATAATTGATTAAGGTGAACTCAAGGGTGTCACTAAACCCAACTCCAAAGAGCAATGAATATTAAATCATGAGTATTCATTTGAGATATTATTATAAAGAATTTTTCCAAAATAATAAAAGAAATTGCATCTTGATTAAGAATAGAACATTTGCATAACACAAAGTTATTTAAATTTCTCTAGTTTCTAAACATTATATTAACAACACCCATATCAATTAATTGGATGAGGATCAATAGCTCTGGTTACAAATGATGCGAACGAAATAGATGAAGGATGACAAATAAAAGTATGTGAGGTAGATTTGAAATGATTAATTAACCAATAAAAGAGAGATGCATGCTGAAGTTGAAACTAACAAAATAGAATGGTGTGATAGATAGCTAATACATAAAGAATAATATGTTGAAGTTTAGACTAGCAAAGTAGAATAATATTCAGATGCAAAACATGCTATTGCTTATCATAACCATAATTATAAATGAGCAATATTTCAGCAACATATAATAGTTTAGTTGGCAAGACCTTAAGAAAGATCTCAAGTTCCTAAAGCAAATAATATAGCTAGTGCAATATATGAAATTAGAAGAAAATATATTGAATAGATCTTCACAAACATATTACTCAGCTATTTTAAAAAAATATATAGCTCCATAATCAAACCTAAATATTAACAAGTGGTATCATTATATCACTCTCTCAAGCCTTCTATTAGCAGCAATATGAGGTGCTATGCACTAAAAAAATGAGATGGTATAGCTCTATTGTATGTATTGAAGTATAAGATAGCTCTAGAATGATAAATAATTTGGTTGAATATGCTCTATATAATCACCAAAAATATAATTGCTGAATAAATTCTATGCATAATAAATATAATTGCAGAATCTAGTTGTTGAATGTTAATCTTAAAAACTTGATAAATCTTATGAGTAGTATAAGATACCTTGCCGAAATCGACTAGAAAGCTTGCCAATGAACAAAAAAAAAGCTGCAACATATGGATTTCTAAGTATAACAGCTAAGAACCTAATAAAAGCTATGAGTGCAAAAGATACCTTGTTGGCTGTATTTTGCTTAAGGAAGAGGAGATGCACGACAAGGCGGCGACTTGGCCTGGAGAGGAGGATGAGTGCTCGGCCATGGAGAGAAAGAGATGGCTGAGCTTCCATTTAAAGGAGAAGGAGAGCTTGGCTCTCCCTTGAATTTCTCCCATCAAGTATGGAAGGGGAAAAGGGAGGGTTAGAAGTAATTGCATGCATTAAAGGAGAGGAAGGGAAAAAGGGAGGGTTAGGAGTAATTATATGAATTATAGGGAAGGAAGGGGAAGAGAGAAAATGGGGTCCACCCATGAAAGAAGAAAATAAAGGAAATAAATGGATTATTTAAAGCTTTTAATTTAATTTATTTAATTATTTAATGATTTAAAACTAAGATTTAATAGAGCAGAAAAGTGGGGTCTATCCAAGAAGAATAAAAGGAAGGAAATAAAGAGAATGTATATAAATAGATAAATAATTATTCATTTCTAATATTCAATTTTTTAAAAAAATCATATTTAATAAACGCGTTCCGAAAAGTCCCATAAATTTACCCCTAACTAAATTAGGAGTGAGTAATTTAACGGCGAAGTCGGATTTCAATTCCAACGAGTATTTAATTATGCTAGTTTTCGAGGTATTTAATTATATTAAAATATTCACAAAAATTCGATGACTTCCAACGCATCCAAAATATCACCGTAAGCTAATTTGGGGGTGACAATTGCAAAGGCAAAGTCGGATTTTGATTTTGAGGTCAAATCAAATATTTAATTTTCTAACTAATTAAATATTAAAATAATCCAAAATAATCGATTGAGCTCTGAATTGTGCCAAACCTTCAGGATTTGGTTCTAATGGCTAGATGAACTTAATTAAGATACGATTAAGCTAAAATTAAGATGTGTAATAATCTTGGGTTGTTACAATCTCACTTTCATTGAAAGTGATATCCCTGCTTCTGATAACTTTATGGTTCTTATTGTCACAGGATTTATATCCGAACTCACCCGTGCCATATCCAACAAATGTGCATTTGATTGCCTTTGCATCAAGTTTGCTCTTGGATCCTGCATCAATGTGCACATAGGATGAGTAGCCAAATACCTTGAGGTAGTTTAACTTTGCCTCCTTTCTACTCCAAACTTCTTCGGGGATCCCTTCATTCAAAGGTACGGAAGGTCCCCTATTGATTAAGTATATAGCCATATTAACGGCTTCAGCCTAGAACTACCTTGGGAGACCTACATGCAATCTAATGCTCCTGGCTCTCTTTGTGATTGTACAGTTCATCTATTCTACAACACCATTTTGCTGCGTGTTCTAGGGACTATAAACTCCCTCTTGATTCCTCACAAGGCACAAAATTTCTTATAAAAGTACTCACCACCATTATCAAACCTTAAGCATTTTAGCTTTAACCCGGTCTCATTCTCCACCAAAGCTAGCCACTTTCCAAACACATCAAACACATCAGATTTATGTTTGAGAAAGTAATCCCATACCTTTCTTGTTTGATCATCAATGAAGGTGACGAAGTATGCTGCTCCACTTATGGAAGATGTAGGAGCTAGCCCACATACATCTGTATGCACCAACTCCAACTTCTTGCTTTTTAGCTCCCTTCCAACTTTGGAGAAAAAAAATTTCTTCAGCTTGCCTAGCACACAGTCTTCACATAAATCCAAATACACTGATTTCAACCCTTGGAGCTTTCCTTTTGACTGTAGAGAATTCAGCCCCCTCTCACTCATATGCCCAAGCCTTCGGTGTCTATCTCCTCTGCAGCTACAATAGTATCAGACACTTTATTGATTAAGTAAAGTGTACCTTCCATATTGCCCTATGCAATAATAAGTGCACCATTTGTGACCTTCTATGAGTCTCTTGTGAAACAAGTGATATTGCCTTCTCTGGCTAACTGGCTCACTAAGATCAAGTTTCTTCTTTGACATGGCACATGTCTAACATCCTTAAGCTTCAAAACATAGCCACTTGGTAGCTTCACATCCACATCACCTCTGTCGATGATATCATATACCATATCATCTCCAAGATATAATTTCCCCAAGTCACCCTTGGTGTAGTTCTTGAAGGCACTCCTTAACGGAGTCACATAAAAAGAGGTGCCCGAGTCCATAACCTAGGACTCTATGTTAACAAGTGATCCTCCTCAGCTGAAACATTTACAGTGGGGTTCAACATCTTACCACCACCACTTTTTAGAGTAGAGCAATTATAATAACCCAGGTTATTACTTAGGTAATTTATGACTAATTCAAGTCCTAATTATGATTCTATGCCTTAATTAAGTCATTAAAAACTCATCACTAAGATCTGGTCTAAATCAAAAATCATATAGATCAAATCTCGACTTTGGGAATTTTAAGAAACCCAAGAAATTAACTTATTTAAATTTGACCTCTGATCAAAATTTTGACTTTGTCATTGCATTCATCACCCTCAAATTAGCTAGGCGTGATGTTTTGAAATCATTTGGAAGTAATTGGATTTTTGTCAAATATTTTAATATTATTTAATGTGGCGGCCCTTCCCCGTCGTGGTCCTGATAACTCTTAAGTTAACATGATTATGGTGGAGGGATCACCAAATGACAAGGTCCCTACTTATAATTAGATTAGGCACACATCCTAACCCATCATAATTAAGGACTTTGTCATTCTCAAAGTAAAATCTCACTAAATGAAAATACAAGAACAGCAGAGTGCGGAAGCATATGTACAAACATCCATCCATCATATAAATACAACAGTCCAGAATAAGTAAAGTACTGAAAATAAAGTAAATCCCTATATTATTACAATATTAAATAGTTTAAAAAGAGCTAAAATAAATTCTCGGTCTCACAATGCAGGAAAAAGAAGCTAAGTCTAAGGATCTTCCAGTACATACTCCTCCTCCATAGGCAGATCTCCTGAAGGCTCTATCACCCCAAATAGCTCAGAATCTATCATTATTGGTTTCACAGTGATAGGGCCCCAGCTAACAAAAGAAAAATCTAGGTTAGATAACATGTCTAAGTACATTTTTTTAGGGTAATCAATTTATTAAGTTTGTTAGATATCACCATAAATAAGTAAGCATAAAAATAGGAGCAAGAATGTATAAGAAAGAATAATTAGCTATAAACAATTTGTTTATAACTTAAACAACTAGGAAGTACACATACCTCCTCCATAACAACTGCAACAAGGTCAGGTAAGTATAAATACAAGTGACTAGAAATAAAATACATCCTAAATATGCTTATGATCAATCCAAAATTATACTAATTGACATAAAGATAAATGAACATGTTAAATAAGTATATAACTAAAAGTGAGACTAGCATCCTATAAATATAAAAGTAAAGCTAGTATATGCTGAAGAATAGTAAGCAAGAAAGTACTGATATGTAAAAATGGAAATGAAAAGTATGAAATGAAATTACTATGACTGAAATAAGATGAACAACTTAAAGTAGAAATGTACCTAAATTAGTAATGCCAATAAAAGGGTAAAAAAGGATATAAGGCATGAAGTTTATAGTCTAACGTATACCATCCTAGCTGATCTTAGGCCTAAGATTGGTTAGACTTACTTTAGACAGATATATACCACCCTAGTCGGTCATAGATCTAGGTTTGGCATGTACTAAAGTCTAGGTACACGAAAAAGGCATACTAATTAGGCTACATTCTAATAATCATATAATCTACTTGACAATGATGATGATATATGTAGATGTTATTATGTAAAACAAGGTTGACATGAAACACTTTTTAAATGTTCTATGCCTAATATATGTGAACAAGGTATAAGGCTCAAAATAAGGTAAGCATAAGCATCAAAATCAATGTGAGCAAGAGACTCTACTAAGACACAGGTGATATCCATTTGTTATCTAGTTTAATCATTTTATCTACTTTAAGTTACACAAGTTCAAGATCTCCAGGTCCTACTATCGAGTGTAACTCAGATTCACGATCTTATAAGCTGAAAAATAATTAGAACTAATCAGGTTCTAATCTTATTAAATCAATATCGACTATACAAGTTGAATAATAAATCAAACGTCCTATTTTAATGTTTTATCATAATCCCAACCCATCTTGATTGATCAAATCAAGATAAAAGGATTAAGAATTAAACTCTAAATACAGGGTTTAATCACTTAATCCAAATGATATATCTAAGGATCTAAGGTTTAAAACCCATATCTCACAGATTAGATTAAGGCAAATCCTAATGATTAAATAAATCTCATTAGGATAAATCTCTACCCTTAATTCTAAGATTTAAAGATCAAATAATCATTTGAATAAACTAAGAAAATCTATAAACTAATAAACTCAATGCTTCACCTGTTGAGTAACCCAATTTACTCAATAGATGAACTCTAACCTAAGTTCTATTCCTAATCCTAGGAATTAAGGCTCTTAATTACTAAGAGTATCTCTCAGATACACATCCTTACTAATGTTATTAAGACCTATGGAAAGATCTAAGAAGGTTAAAGAAGGAAGGAACGCTCAAATTTTACTTAAGGATTTCCTTAAGGACTTAAAAAAAAGATTTTTATCAAAATTCATATTAAACTATATAATCACATAAATTATGATTTAAATCATTATTCTTACTGTTTATATTATTTATAATATAATTTTAGGGTTTTAGAAGGTTAAACCCTAAATTTGGGCAAAATGACCATTTTGCCCTGCTTTTAAGGGTTCAAAAGATCAAAATTTAATCTAGGGTTCCAAATCTAAATTTTTCAGTGGAAAATTGTTTCTTGCTGTCTTATATAAGATTAAACAGCAATTATACAAATTTTGGGTAATTATTAAGCCTTATGAGATCAAATTAATAAATTTGACTCATAGGGGTGTTTTGGTAATTTAGCTTAATGAAGTTTAAATTTTCTTTCATTTTATTGTTACTTACTATCTAAGGTTTCCATAGAACCTAAAATTACTAAATTTTGATAAGTATTGGCTAAGCTATGGCCAATACAAGCTTACTGGTAAAATGGTAATTTATGGAGGGTTTCTTAATTAAGAGTCAAAAATCCTAACTTTGTCCCTTGGCATCCAAATTGAGCAAAATTAGTGGATGTAGATCACAAATGATCCACTAATTTCAATGGCTAGTAGTAGGCTCAATTTGGACTCTAATTAGCTAAGTTATGGCCTAATTAGGGTTTAAAGTGATTAGTGAGTGATTAGAGAAATTAATCACTAAATCACTAATCGAACCATGCCATTAGATTCTATTATACTCCAGGACTTCTCTGAAACTTGAATTGTTCATGTTGGATTATTAAATTTGCTCATTTTTATTAATCAAGTTTTAGAGTAATTAGGGTTGATTAGGAGATCTAACTGTTGGATCTAAAATAATTTTACAGAGTACTGTAAATTAGGTTTTTCTGATCTAAATGGATATAAGGATCACCTAATTTGGAGTTCAGTTGACCAACTTAGGGTCAAATGAAGTCCTAAGGTTAATTTACCTAACTAGGGTTATGTCCTAAATTTCATTAGTCTAAAACTAATCCAAACATCAAAATGGACATTACTAGATTAATCCTTAGGGTTTTCTGAGTACTTTGAGACCCATATTGGGTATGTTTAGATTAGTAGTTTAAAAGTTATGATCATTTGAACATTTGTAACATATTTTAAATTATTTAATAACCTAAAATATCAATATACAAAATATAAGTCTCACTGAATTTTAGACAGTGCCATAAAATTTCTTATATTTTTTTGATTAAAACCACCTATAATTTTGTTATGTTTGGACTTATAATTTATGATTTATGAGCATTCAAAAGTTTAGACTTTAATTTAATTGAGTTATATTTAATTAAACAATCACATATAAATATATATATATATATATATATATATATATATGTGTGTGTGTGTGTGTGTGTGTGTGTGTGTTTGTGTGTGTGTGTGTGTGTGTGTGTGTGTTTAAATTAAATTCTTTATTGAATTATTTAATTCGGAGGCGGGACCCATCCAAACATCTGATAAATAGGCAGGCCCCACCATTTCCCATTCAGCACGTGATGCGCGGGTCGGGCCCAGCTCGATTCGGCCTGACCCGAGCGTCTTCTTCCTCAGCAGATCTATGGCATCACCCGGCGTATCAAACGGAGCCCAATCAGGATGAAAAACGCAAGCCAACAGTGCCTACAAGTTTGTCGTTCAAAAAGAAGCAAGTTACGGACTTTGCTAAAATCCCACTCGACGGGAGATTGCCCTAAGTTTCTAGGGTTAGGAGAAATTTGATTACCAACCAGTAGAAATTCGAATTTGATTGAAATTGCTCAATCACATCCAGATCTTAATAATGCAATAATTGCAGCAGGTTAATTAAGCACATATAAGAGGATTTAGTGGCCGATCGATTCTTATTTTGCACGAGACATTGAGCTTAATTAACTACAATAAGATCATCACAATGCATCAAAAAATAATTGCATAAGAGATTAGCTTCAATATTGAAGCATATTAACTTATACATATAAGGGAACTGGGGTACCTCGACTCATTCCCGTTGAGGGATTCTGTGCGACTAAGATCGATCGGCTGATGCAATCAACTTCCATTTCACCTTCCTTTGCTCTAATGGATTCTTAGAAGCTTAAAAGAGGTAAACGTGGAGCCTTTGCATGCCTAGATCGGTGGTGTGTGACGGGTATCAGAGGAGTGCGACAGGCATCCATGCTTTGACACGCGCAGGGAAGAGCGAAGAAGACACTGATCCACCGTCTAATCTTGATGATCAGACGGTCTTGATTTACCGTCAGATCAAACGATCAATAGAGAAATGACAGTTTTAGACAAACGACATTGATTATTTGTGACGGCAGTCGTTAATTTTATATAAATATTATTATTATTTAAATGATTTACATTTATTTTATTAATGCAGTATAAATAATTAATTATACTTAGACAAATTCAGATAAATCCCCCTTAGCTAATCGAGGGGTGTGGAACGCAATGGCGCAATCAGATTTTTGATTTGACAAATATTTATTTATTTGATTTTTTTTTGGGAGATTTAAATAATATTAAAATATTCGCCAAAATTTGACGACTTCCGATTGACACGAAAATATCACCCCTAGCTAATTTGGGAGTGGAGAATGCAATGGCGAAGTCAAATTTTCAATCTGAGGTCTAAATAAAAAGTTAATTTCTAGGGTTTTTGGGATTTTCCAGAAATCAATATTTGTCCTATTTGATTTCTGATTTGTCCCTGATCTTAGAAGTAGGTTCTAAATGACTTAATTAAGATATTATAACCTCAATTAAGACTTAGATTAGTCTTAATTGACCAAAGTAATAACTTGGGTTGTTACAAACTCCTTCACTTAAGAATAATGTCATCCTCGACATCACTCAAGTGGAAAAAAAACAAAATAGAATATTAAAATTAAGATTACTGGAGTTGAAAAAGTACAATTGCAAGAGTTTATATGAATATAGAATAGCTTGATGGAGATAGAGGAATATCAGTGTTCTCAATTAGTCTTTGGAACTTAGATCAAATAAACAATTTGATCTTTGTCCAGGATTTTGACAAGCCATTTAATGGGTGATAGTTTTGGATGAGATGATAAAGTTTATAGAAGTATTATGTTACACTCATTTAGAAATTAAGAGATAGAAGAGATTTGTAGGCACTTAAAGTCCTACAATAATGAATTGTAATTATGGCACATCTTCAATAATTATACCCTAGAAGAATGAATTGCTTTTAAAAATTGAAGATTCGATTGATGATTACATTCTATAACCATCATAAGTTTTAAGAATACAAACTATCTAAATGAGTAAAGAGTTAAAAGGAGTTGAAGTTTGAAGATTATCCAACTAAAATCCAATCTTCATAATCTTATCTTAAAACTGATAATACAAAAATTCTATCCAAAATTTTGGACTTAAAGAACTAAACAACTAAGTGATAACCATCACTTAATAAGGATATCAATATTAGAAAAAGAGAAGTTAACATTTATCTAAGCTAAATATAACTTTAAGGATCAAATACTTAGCCCTTAAGTTATAATATATGACTTGGCAATATACGATAGTTATAACTTAGCAGGTGACACTACCTGTTAAACATAGTATAAATTTATGAGTCAAGATCTTAAGGGTTTGATATTTGAGCTGTATACACTATCTAGAAAGCTTAGGTAACTAGTTAAGCTATTATAAGACTTAACAAAAATTAAAGGATGTGAATGATTCTAATTGGAATCCAAAGATTTGGCATTAAAGACTAGTATTCTTTGATCACTTATTCTATTAGGATTTTAGGAAAAGATCCATCCTTAAAATCTAAGTCTAATAATGAATCCAAATGGTTTGGCTTATAATTTCTAACTAAGGATAGAATGAGGATGAAGTAAGTTCATATTAGATTTGAACTAATAAAGAGATGTTCATCTCTTATTAAAATGTTCTGTTAAGGAATACAGGATTAATATCCAATTAGGATACATGGTTTCAAAATTAAGGAGGAACTTTAAGAATTTAAGTCTCACATTATGACTTAAAACCCAAGGTTTAATGATTACAAAATGTATTAACGCAAGTCATAAAATCTTGACTTGATAATGGCAAGAAACTCACTTATCCATATGGATAAGTACTAGGAATATTAATAGGAAACTAAGGCTACAGCTATAAGTCGTGTCTTATAACTTATGCCAAAGCTTCTAGGACTAGTTGTTAATATCTAAGTCACAAGATGCGGCTTAGATTATTAGAAATCTAATAATTAAATTTGTCTTATGATGAATGAGAACTCATTCTAAATGAATGTTTAATGACTACCTAAGTCATATCATGACCTAGACAAAAATGCAAAGGTTGAAATCAAATTATTTGGGAAAGGAGATTTTCTTACTCGACAGGAATAAGATTCTTCTCAATTTAATCTATTTACTTTAAGTGACATTCATTACTTATTTAAAGTTATATTAAAGGAAGGAGAATTTTCCTTCAAATCAAAATGGATAAAGAGAAGTACATGATTAACTTATTTAGTTACCATAAGTAACTTATCCTAAAAAGAGTTTCCAAAGAATTAACTATAAATTTTAATTCAAAATTATAATTCAAAATGTTTTGTAACTTAAAGAAATATTTATTGTTTAAAGAATAAGGATTCTTTGACTTAGAATGGGTTGTATGTTTAAAACTAAATATAACATCCTCACTAGGCTAGGACTAAGAATGAAACTTGGTTCATTATAGCTTATCTTATGAGCATACACGTACAGGTTAAAATAATTTAGCCATTATGTAATCTCACTTTAAGGAATATATGGTGAACTAATCATATAATTAGTCCACTCTAAGGCTTCTATTATGAACCCTATAATCCTACTTGGTTAACTAAGGCCATAAGGTTATACTTATCCATTTTAAAGGATATGGTTATTTTTATCCCAAAAGAATGAGGTACTCATAATCTTTAGGACAAACTAGGCTAATTTATTCAAGTCAGTGATTGTGACTTATTTGCCCATAGATTTAAAGATATTAATTAATCAAATCTAAGAAATTAGAAGTTATTCATCCAAACTGGGTAATCTACTTCTTTGAAGAAGAATTATTTATGTGAATCTCAAATGTGTGATTTTTGCCTAAATAATCTAATGTTTGATTAACTAAGCTTAAGGAAGAATTAGTTGTCAAATTAGGGATAACATATTGAATGCTAGATTAAGCTTATATGTAAGATTCAATTTAAATGATGATCATAATTAAATCATTTCAATTTGGATGAAGCAAAAATAAACTCTAAGGCTGAAAGGAATGATGAAATTGAATATATGTACCTGGGACAATATTTTTATTAGATCCCTCTGTTCCCAGATGATTGTATTCTTAAAGTTTATGTGGCGGCCGCCCCTTAATCAATTAAGTTTAAGAGGTGGTCATCATTAGTACCATGGACATTAAACTAAAAATATATCTGTGATACTAATCAAGAGCTGAGCAAGATCCAACAGAAACATACATATAGTATAGCAGTGCAAAAATAAGTAAAGACGAGGTATCCAAACACAGTCCACATTTAATTCATTCACATATAATACATTAAATGCAGAACAGTAAGAATAAGAAAAATTAGTTATTACACTTTTACTAAATGCAAGCCAAGAAGATAGAAGCATATCACCTTCAATGAGCTGCACTTTACTTTAACCTGCTAGTAGTTAAATCCTCAAGCGCTGGATTTGACCTATATTCCTGATCTGCCATATGTACATATATGACAGGGCACAGCCAAAAAAAGAAAATTTGGTTAGACTTTAATAAGTCTAAGTACAATTTAAGCTATTAAAATTTCATGAATTTAAAGATATCACCATTTTACATATTTAAAGCAACAAGACATCAAAAATAGGAGCGACTAGCAATACAAATAAAAAAGGAGAAAGCTATAAATAATATTTATAACTTAAGCAAAAAGGAGGCTAGGACATGCCTCAAATATAAGCTAAATAGGGTAGACATATATATAAATAACTACACAAGTGCTGAAAGAAAATACTACATCCTAAACATGCTGGTAATTAAAAGAAATATACAAATTAAATAACTTAATTCAACAATGATGCATATAATAGCAGCAAAATTCTAACATCCTAATATATATAAGCTGACCAAAGGAATAGCTGACTGAATAAAAATACTGAAAAGTAAGCCAAGTATTAAAAATGTACATAAATCTGAATATCTGTGTACTAACTGCCATATCAGAAGAATTGGCTAATTTGGCCCATATATATATATATATATATATATATATATATATATATATATATATATATATATATATATATATATATATATATATATATATATCCATTCCCATAGCCTTTCTGAGCTAGGGTAAATATATACATATCTATCCATCCACATAACTTTTCTGGGCTATGGCAGCTCTATCTATCCCCATAGCCTTTCTGGGCTAAGGTAAACATAACTGGATAATACTGTATGACTGAAGAGCTAGGCAATACTATGCAACATCTTTTAGTTATTTACTTTGTTTTTGTGGACACATCCAGAAACAGCTGAGGAGTCAAGCACGTCTACAAGACTATAAGGGTTCCAAGCTTAACACACTCTCCTCAATGAGTAGTGTTAAGCATCCTGATCTCACCTTACCCCTATTCATTGGAGTAAATGTGCACCATAATCCACCATAAATTGGACCCAAATGCAACTATTATCTTAATTATTCTAAGTTTTTATTTCATGCACAAAGTTCTCTTATATGATATGTCCAAGGAAGTAAGCACAAAAGTAAAGAATGTGTAGCAACAAAATATCAAAAGTAAGCAGGAGACTCTACTAATATGGTGATATCATTTATTTTCTAATTATCTATTCTAACTATTCCAAGTTATACAAGTTCAGGATCACCATTTTCCTACTATCGCGTATAACTTAGAAACTCTTCCTTATAAGTTTAAATGGATTAGAACTGATCAGGTTCTAATCTAATTCAATCAGATGATGACTATGAGTTACATCAATAAATTATACGTCCTAGTTTTATGAATTTAGACATTCTATCTAAGATCTGATCAAGATCTTCTAACTATAGATTATGGATTAAATACCTCAAGAATTGGGCTTAATTATATAATCCAAAAAGGTAAGCTTAAGATATATGGTTCAATCTACAAGTGAACTGATGATTAAGGCATATTCTATTAACTAAAATTAAGCTTAATAGAATGAATCTCTTATTCTTAATCTAAAATTGAAAGATAAAATAATCAAAATAAAATTATGAAAATTTAGAAACTAATAAAACCAAGGTTCTATTCATTGAATAAATCACTTATCTAATGAATGAATCTAACCTAGTGTCTATTCCTAATCTTAAGGAAAAGAGCCTAAGGTGAAGTGAAGATCCTAAGGAAGTGTTTTAGTTTTGACTCTAGGTTCTAATTCATGTCCGTATAATTTATAATTTTCAACTAAGGTAATAATTACTACTTGGTTAGCAAAAGTTCTTATACCCTTTTACAATAATACAAAGTCAAAAAAGTTCTAATTACATAACGTACCTTTAAGGCGATTCGAACTTGAAGCTCGTCGATTTGTTCGAGTGAGACGATAATCACAACACCTGAAATAATTGGGCGAGGAACATCTATATCAGACTCTTTGATACTTTTGTTTACTCCTAAATAAATATGGATTTCATCTAATTCCTCCTCCAGTACATATCATAAAAGATTAAGCTACAATAGCCTAGAGATGGAATCTACAAGATGGAATGTAATAATTAATAACAATAAATTTCTCGAGAAAGGTGGAATTACAAAGATGTGATTCCTAAGTATGAACTCAAGAGAATCATTGAATCACAATAAGGAGTATTACTTCATGAAAAATAAAACATTAATATTAGATCTCAATCCAATTAATATGAGAGTTGATCCATTATAATGAGCAAACAACATAACTTAAGTGGAATGAAAATCTCAGAAAAATGTCTTTGTTCAAAATAATTTTGTTTTAATATAATTGAAAATAAAAAATTAAAAACAAATTATCAAGATAAAATTTGAGATATAAAATGATGATTTAATGAAAGCAATAAGCAGATGGTTCATTGCCATTGCTATAAGAAAAAAAAAACAAATGAGTTTGATAGATAACTATGTCTCAAATAAATGGAATTTATTTTTGTTTAATTACAAATGAAGGGTATATTATAGTGTTAAGGTATATATATATTTATATATATATATATATATATATATTGAACTCAACACCATTGAATAAATCCATATTTACTTAATATTGAAGCTTTTCTCGCCAGACTTGGATGAAACTGACTTGCTGAGCAGCCATATAAGAAATTTATCTATATCAAGCAGCAGTTGGATAACCTAAATCAGCTCATTATAATGGCATTGTGTTACATAGACTTAGATTGGTTTGTAAATATATATATGCCTACATTTGCATGGTCCACATGATAATATTTTTAATGAGCATAATCAACCATGTACATATGCTTGTGACATTGGCCTTTCCCACAACATAAGCTTGTTGGGCATATAAGTGCATCTCATTATTCAAAATAAAGCAGGTGGTAGAGTTATTATGTACGAACAGCACAATGGTAACCAAATCAGTAATGTTAATGAACTTAAGCTTAAGATTCGATTAAGTATAAAAAAAATCCAGTACCTTAATGGACTTTGATTGAAGAAGATACATTGATAAAACCACAGCGGCACTAGGAGCCTCTCAACCTTTTACCGAGAGTAGAGAGGCGTTGTAACAACCCTAGGTTGTTACCCTAACTAAAATTAGATTAGTTAAGCTAAACCAAGGTTTGATTTTGATTCCATTGGATTCAATGGGTCATTTAAACCTAAACCTAGAAGTCTGAAATCAATCGGAGCTAAATTGGAAAATTTGGTATTTTTTTGGCTATTTGTAAGCCCTGAAAAATACCTAAATTATTTTGATCTCCAAATTGAAATCTGATTTCATTTTTGAATTCCTCATACCCTAATTAGCTAAGGGTAAATTTTTGGGAATTTTTGGAGCTCATTTGGTCCTAAATTGGATTTAAATAATTTAAGATAATTATATATTATTTAATTGGATTTATTTAAATTAAAATTAATTAAATTAAATCCTGGGATTCACTGTCGGGACTGCGGCAGATCCGCTGCGGGGTCCCGACAACGGCGCATGGCTTTGCGCCCGTAGGATCGCTAGCACGCATCTCAGCGCATATCGATCCAACGGTTCGCGCCTTCGACCAAATCCGTTAGATCTAAACCATTCTGCGGTTCTGAGATCTGATCCGGCGGCTCTTAATCCATCCGCCTAAATAAACCGGATCGCCCGTTCGATCCCCAGATCAAATCCGACGGCCGATCCAATCCCACGCGCGACCGTTAGATGTCGGGTGATCAGAGCCGTCCCAAGTCAACTAACGAACCATCAGACGGCCTGGGCGACCCCGCTACTATTCATCTTCGTCCCCAGAGGATCTCGTCCCAACAAGAAAAATTCGCGAAAATTCGCCACGTAATCCATGTCTGCCACTCCCCTTGCCAGCTCAGCTCGACCGTTGGCACCTTTTCGTAAGTGGCCGAGCCTAGCCGGCTGAGCCAGGAGGCCTGGACCTTCCCAATTTTGGGAATCCAGGGAGGAGCATCGGGCCGAGCCATTTTCCAAGCCCGAGCCCCGGCCTCCATGCCTAAGCCCTCCTAAGCTTATAAATACCCCCATTAATCCCTCAGTAAGCTCCTTTGCTCACTATCTCCCTCTGTTCTTTATTCCCGGTGTTCCCAGATCTTCCGGTGACTGGACCTACTGTTTCTGCTGATAGAGGGTGAGGTCTGGAGTTCAGATCCCCTTGTCAAGCTCCTGCAACCCTCTAGGACAATCCAGTCTACCTACATTGTCTTCATCGCTGCAAACCAAGGTACAGCTTCTTTCCCTTTTCTCTGTCGAGCTAGATTCAGCTCGATTTGCCTCTTTGCAAGCCTTAGATGCTGAGTAGGACCTTACCTTAGCTCCTCCGTGGTCAATCGAGTCGGTAAGCGTGGTCTGGCAGTGACCTAGACGACGAATTCGTCGTCTGTGTGCACCACCAGATGAAACTTCTGGTTCGCCTAGTTCGGCGTTCCCAGTTGGAATTAATTGTCTAATCGGTCCTAAGATCATCTGGGCAATAATTGTGAGCTGGCATCGAGGGGTGAACTCGACCAGTTCGATCGATTCGACTGGAACCGACCGAACCAGTCGCAGGTCTAAACGGCAGAAAATGCCTAGTAGCACCCCAGCGATCCAGACCACCCCAGGGCACCTTGTTTCGCCCTATCGCTTCCTCGTCGATCCCTGAACGTGTAGGGATCGAGTTCGTGGCGACTCGTGGACCCTGTGAGGAGAATTATCGCCTCACAGGTGTGCCGGCTGGAGGTTTTCGGCCGAGTAGCCATCTGGCGATCCAGTGCCTCCCAGTTAGGGATTCTTGGTTTAATCGATGCATCTGAGGTCAGGGATCGTGTAGCCGTCGAAATCGAGGCGTGGCGTGACTGGAGTGCGGAGAATTTGGCGCTGGAAGTCGGCCCTAGGGTTCGGGCAGCGGGCGCGAGCAAGAGGAAGAAGACGACGATTTTGGGCCGGGTCGACCCCCTACCTGCGCGTTTTGATTTTGGGCCGACAGTAAATAATTTCTTTTCTGGACTTAATTTTCTTAAGGAAATTAAAACAGAAAATAAAATCCTATGATTCTGATTTAAATAAAAATACAGATTAAATTAATTGAATAACTTTAGTTATACAGATCCAAATGGTATGATCCAATATACTATTTGAATCAGAAAAATTCAAGAAACTGAATATAAAATAAAATTTTAGATCCAATGGTTGGATTTAAAAATATTGGCTAAAACTTTTCTGTTCTTAAATAAATCATATAAAATCTTTTAAATATCCAAATTGTGAGTTTAAAAGCTCTGATTGCTCCTTGTACCCTAAGAAATAATTCCAGACCCTTAATATTAATTTTGGAGAATTAATTTTCTTAATCACTCCTTAATCACCCTAATCAAGGATTAGTGAATTAAACCCTAATTAAGCCTCTGATTTGGGTAAGGCTTGTTCCTAAACTCATGATAAGTATATTAGAACCTAAGTGTAAGGTTGGATTGCCCTTAATTGCCTTAATTTCACTAATCACTCTAAGTGACCTAATTAAGTGATTAGTGTTAATTAAAGATCATTTAGATCATCAAAACCTAAATTAAGGGTGTTTCCCACTTCATTAAGTAATATGAAACACATTAAAACAGATTAGAGCAATTTTTGGTAGTTAAACCATAAAATCTCTATTTTAGCCTTGAGAGGGGCATTTTGGTCATTTTGACCAAAATATGATTTAATATTCCTTAAGGATTGAAAATTTCAGTAAACCACTATAAAATAGATTGGAAATGTTCTCTGAAGTCCTAGAGCAAGGATAGTGATAATGTGATCCTTAATCCATGAAATCTTCATTTAGTCCTTAATAAAGATACTTAAATCTTAAGCATTCCTTATAAAGACATTTGACCTTAAACTTATTAAATTTAATAATTGAAATTATCAGTTATCTCATTAATAAGTTTAGTTAAGATAACTCAAGAATTAAGTGTTAAAAGAAAAGTAATTGGAAATGTCTAAGAAAAATCTTAGCTTAAGATCTAAAGTGATCAAAAAAAACTCAGACCCTTAGATCTTAAGTAACCTAAGAAGGTCAATATGGGTTTAATGTTAACCTAATACTTGGAATTGTCAATTTTAACCTTAATAAGATACTTTTAGTTAATTATGAACTTAGTTTCTAAAGAGAATCACAAATGGAAACTCTTAAGTCAAAACTCTATTTAGAAGTCTAAAGAGATCAAACTTCAGATATTTAGATCTTAGATCTTATACTCAAACCTTCAATTTGAAATTAAACCACCTCCAATTGAAATTCTTTAATGATTGATTGTTTAATCTTTTGAGACCTTCCATCTGGGTATAGGTTGATTCAATCAATAAGATAGTGAAATTATCTTAGAGATTGAATATAGATCTTAGATTCTCAAGTTCTTAATTGATTATTTTATCTTATAATCAATAGAATAGCCTTTCACTAAGTTCTTAGTTCCTGAATCTTTCAACTTATAGAATTCCTTAACTTAAATTTAAGGAAGAAGTGAGAAACTTAGATCCTATTTAGAATGTCACCGTGGATTTTAGGATTTGAACTCAATATGGGGTTTAAGTTCTAAATCCTTAGATCTTGATTTACTTAATCAAGATTTGGGTAAGAGAGTAAAATATTAATGAAATTTGGTCATTAATTTAGTTATTTAAACTAAATAGTCATCTTGTGATTCTAGATTAGAACTTGTTAAGTTCTAATGTTAATCTTAAGGCCGTACATCTAAGAATTTACTCGAGAGCTGAATATTGGAGATCCTAAGCTAGTAAATGTCTCAGATTAGCTAGTTGGATAAATTAGACAATAATTGATATCACATAAGTCTAGATTGAGTCTCTTACTTTGACTAGATTTCTTTGCTTACCTTATATTTGAGCCTTATTCCTTGAGCATAATAGGAACACTTAGGATATGGATGATACATCCTAAGTTAGAATTTGTAAAGCATATATCATTTCATTTAAGTTTTTGCAGTGCTTTCAGTTAGTAGATTAGGTTCTGAGTATAGTATTGCCACCTCTAGTGTTCAGTACAGTATGGAAGTTACCCAGGCCTCTGAGAGGAACGGGGATGGCCTATAGGTTGGGTATTTTGATGATTTTCGGGTTGGGGTGGTAGTGCTATAGCTTGGGCCTATTGCTACTTTAGTTCAGTTCAATTTAGCTTGTATTGTTTTGCCACATGTTTCAGTGGTTTTTTTTTCTTGCAGTTCAGTTGGCTTTACCACAAGTTTCAGTGGTTCCTTGCTTTAGATTGTATTTGCTTTTGTCAATGTCACAGTGACCTTGCTTTATATTAATCTACATGTTGTATGTATGTTCTTATGAATTATATAAGCATAAATGGCATGTTTAGGATGTTAGATGTCCTGGGTTTATTCAGTACTTGTGTTCTTTTATAATCTGCATATTTACTGTGATCATAATTATGTTAGGATCAGATTTACATTGTAGACCAGTCACTTTTGCTTTGAGCTTTACCTTAGTTATTTTTGATATTTTGTATGTTCTGTTACATACCCGTTGATCACTATAGATGGATAGTTTATAGTATTTCCTTTTCTTGTACAGCTTGTCGCACCTTTTAAACGCTTGCATGTTAAGATAATTTAAATGTGATATCTTAAATATTCATATCATTAAATTAGCCTAAAATGTACTTAGACAATTGTCTAACTGTAACCTTTTTCTCTTTTTGGCTGGGGCCCTAGCACTTGTGATACCGACAAATGTCAGATCCGGAGTTGTTCATTGGCAGTGCTGTTGGTGAGGAGCCAGTTCAGGAGGAGGGCCTTCCAGCTGCTATTTAAATAGCTTTGCCTTGTTTATTCAGTGAGGACGAGAGTATTTCATTTTCAGTTATTCATTTCAGTTTGTAATAATTAACTTTCTGGATGTACTTTTCCTTCTGTATATTTCTGAGTTACTGCTTGAGTTCTTTTCTTTACTATGTTGTGTATGGATGATTGCTTTATACTTTGCTTTCGCACTCTGTTCTATACATGTATATTGATGTATGACTCTCAGTTTTCAGGTGACAAGTCCTTAGATTAAGTAGAGTTGGGGTCTTGCCTGACTTTACTTAAGTTAATGATTTGCCACAGTTGGAGCACCGTACTTCCTTATTGATAGTATGAGGGCTCCACAGGCGCAGCCTCTCGGCCTTCTGCCAAGAGATGGAGATGCCAGCTACCGAGAGAAGAGAGGGATGGATCGGCGACCATCTAATGCATACCGAGCTGCTACCTCATGCGTGCACGAGAGGGAGGGAAGAATCGGTTCACACTCGATTTGGCAAAGGAGATGGGGCTCGAACGATTGTGTGGGAGAGATGGGGAGCATTCGGCTGAAGGAAGAAGAGAGCTCGGCCATGGAGAGGAGGAAGAGAGCTCGGCCAAGGAGAGGAGGAAGAGAGATCCTCAATGCATCGGATGGAAGAAAAAAAAAGTCAATTGGGAGGCAAGGGAATTTCAGCTATGAGGATTTAGGTTAGTGGTTTAGAAAAATTAGGTTAGAAGATAGTATTTTATAAGCAGCTTAAGTTATTTAGGGACATCGGATTGCGATCAAACGGTCAAAATTGCTTAAAACTTCTGAATTTTTGATCAATAGCTGATCGAATTCCAAAAATTATGAACTTGGTAGCAAAACGACCGTCTCTATGAGACAAATGCAAGCGTTCAAAAATTATTGAATTTGGATGAGTATTTTATTTTATATTAATTTTTAAGTGAAAAACTTCAAAAATTCGCTACGATTAATCCAGAGCTCGAAAATGTTCGAAACTTAAAACATAACACCCTCATATAACGCTTAACTCAAATCTACAAAAATTTCTAAAATCCGACTTTTATTTTATCTATTATCAACTCCGAAAATTTAAACTTTTCGAATCTATTCTGGACAATCCGGGACTTCGATTGCGCTCAAATTTTGGTAAAATGGCCCCCTTGATACACTTCATTTGTTGATATTTTTATTTAATTTTTATCCAACTTAAATATGGTTTTGGATTTCATCTTAATCTGCTCAGGATTAGGTCTGAATGGCTCGGTAACAACGTCAGGTTGTTACAGTTTAGGAGCAACTATTTGCTCCCTGCTAGTTGGACACTCTTTTGTAGGCGGTGGTGATGTTAGAATCAACCTTGATTCCAAATCTTTAGGTGAAGTGTCATGGCATGTTTTACTCTGACGAGAACGATTGATTATAACTCCATCGACTATTTTGAAAGCACAGCATTCCCGATATCCGTGGCCATGACGACCACATGTAAAATAGACTCTACCAAAATGATAGCACTTTTCATAGTAATGTGGTCTAGTGCACTCTTGAATTGGTTCTATTGATATACTGGATCCCTTTTGGTGAGCTTTTCACTTTCAATTCTTTGTGGTTGTCTTATGCTGAGTCTCAGTATCTGTGGAGAGACAAGTTTCCATTAAGGATTGGAAGCCTCAATATTAAGAAGCTACTAAGTAGTTCATTAGTAAATGGATAAGAGATAGAGAGAATATGAAGAGTAAAATATGTATAAGAGGATACCATTATTTACAGTACTAAGAGCAGATACTAGTTTTTGGATAGTTACTGCTTGTTGTAATTGAGTCTCTAACATGGTAGTTACCATTTTCCTGAGTGAAGTGACTTTGTCGGTGTTGCTATTAGATGAATCAGCATTGTTGAGGGGAGAAGTTGCAGGATTCATTCTGAAATTAATATAATTAATGTTAGTCTAGAAGAACAACTACTATACTTCTTGAGTTCTCACTATTTAAAGGATAATTTAATATAATATAAAAGATATTAAGTATACCATAGCAGCTTTAAATTGATAAGGATCCTATCATAGGTATTAAGTATCTAAATAGAGACTAAGGTTAGTGTATGTAACACCATAATGCTTTCTTTTACAATTCTATGGGAGTTCCTAAGAAGTAGTATTCCCTTAAGTTTTCACATCATCTCTTACAAGATAAGTTGTCAAGAATTTGATCAAGATACTCAATTATAGTTAAGATAGATCCTAGGTGCTATAAGTAGCTATTAGTCAAATGAGGAAGATCTAGTCTTCTAACAATGGTGTATTGATGAGATTTATTTAGCACACAAATTTATATTTTTGATCTATTAGGATAGTTTGAATTATTAATAATAACTTAACTTCTTAATCTAAAATTCAAGGTTTAATCTTTCCATTTCTATGATCCTAAAGATCTTATAAATATTATATTTACTACTTATCATTTTTAAATTAGTCTTTACAAAAGTTTCACTATAAAATTATTTTCCTTATTTCTTACCTCTTATTCTGAGTTGCTATCATAATGATATGGATGTTGTTTTCAAATATTCATTTAGTGATTATGTGGTAGAAGAACAATCCATTAGGTAGAGAGGAATGCAAATTCCAATCTGACAGCTTATGGAATTCTCTGATACCAACTGTGGCGGCCCTGCCCCGCCGTGGTCCTATTAACTCTTAAGTTAACATGATTACAGTGGAGGGGTCACCAAATGACAAGCCCCCTACTTATAATTAGATTAGGCACACATCATAACCCATCATAATTAAGGACTTTGCCATTCTCAAAATAAAATCTCACTAAATGAAAATACAAGAACAATAGAGTGCAGAAGCATATGTACAAACATCCATCCATCATATAAATACAACAGTCCAGAATAAGTAAAGTACTGAAAATAAAGTAAATCCCTGTATTATTAACACATTAAATAGTTTAAAAAGAGCTGAAAGAAACTTTCGGTCTCACAATGTAGGAAAAAGAAGTTAAGTCTAAGGATCTTACGGTACACGCTCCTCCTCCACAGGCAGATCTCTTGAAGGCTCTATCACCCCAAATAGCTCAGAATCTACCATTGTCAATTTCACAATGATAGGGCCCCAGTCAACAAAAGAAAAATCTAGGTTAGATAACATGTCTAAGTATATTTTAGGATAATCAATTTATTAAGTTTGTTAGATATCACCATAAACAAGTAAGCATAAAAATAGGAGCAAGAACGCATAAGAAAGAATAAGTAAGGCTATAAACAATTTGTTTATAACTTAAATAACTAGGAAGTACGCATGCCTCCTCCATAGCAACTGCAACAAGGTGAGATAAGTATAAATACAAGTGATTAGAAATAAAATACATCCTAAACATGCTTATGATCAATCCAAAATTATACTAATAGACATAAAGATAAATGAACATGTAAAATAAGTATGTAACTAAAAGTGAGACTAGCATCATATAAATATAAAAGTAAAGCTAGTATATGCTGAAGAATAGTAAGTAAGAAAGTACTGAAATGTAAATTGAAATGAAAAGTATGAATTAAAATTACTATGACTGAAATAAGATGAATAACTTAAAGTAGAAATGTACCTAAATTAATAATGCCAACAAAAGGGTATAAAAGGATGTAAGGCATGAAGTTTATAGTCTAACGTATACCATCCTAGCCGGTCTTAGGCCTAGGCTTGGTTAGACTTACTTTAGACAGACATATACCACCCTAGCCGATCATAGGTCTAGGTCTGGCCTGTACTAAAGTCTAAGTACAGGAAAAATGCATATTAATTAGGCTACATTCTAATAATTATATGTTGAACTTGACAATGATGATGACATATGCATATTGATTATGTAAAATAAGGTTGACATGAAACACTTTTCAAATGTTTTATGCCTAATATATGTGAACAATGTATAATGCTCAAAATAAGGTAAGCATAAGCATCAAAATTAATGTGAGCAAGAGACTCTACTAAGACACAGGTGATATCCATTTCTTATCTAGTTTAATCGTTCTATCTACTCTAAGTTACACAAGTTAAGATCTCTAGGTCCTATTATCGAGTGTAACTCAGATTCACGACCTTATAAGTTGGAAAATAATTAGAACTGATCAGGTTCTAATCTTATTAAATCAATATCGACTTTACAAGTTGAATAATACATCAAACGTCCTAATTTAAGGTTTTATCATAATCCCAACCCATCTTAATTGATCAAATCAAAATGAAGGATTAAGAATTAAACTCCAAATATGGGGTTTAATCACTTAATCCAAATGGTACATCTAAGGATCTAAGGTTTAAAACCCATATCTCATAGATTAGATTAAGGCAAAGCCTAATAATTAAATCAACCTCATTATGATAGATCTCTACCCTTAATTCTAAGATTTAAAGATCAAATAATCATTTGAATAAAGTAAGAAAATCTATAAACTAATAAACTCAATGCTTCACCTATTGAGTAACCCAATTTACTCAATAGATGAACTCTAACCTAAGATCTATTCCTAATCCTAGGAATTAAGGCTCTTAATTACTAAGAGTATCTCTCAGACACACATCCTGACTAATGTTATTAAGACCTATGGAAAGATCTAAGAAGGTTAAAGAAGGAAGGAACACTCAAATTTTACTTAAGGACTTCTTAAAAATGAGTTTTTATCAAAGTTCATATTAAACCGTATAATCACATAAATTATGATCTAAATCATTATTCTTACGATTTATATTATGTAGAATATAATTTTAGGGTTTTAGAAGGTTAAACCCTAAATTTGGGTAAAATGACCATTTTACCCCTACTTAAGGGTTCAAAAGATCAAAATTTAATCTAGGGTTCTAAATCTAAATTTTTCAGTGGCAAAGTGTTTCTTACTATTTAATATAAGATTAGACAGCAATACAAATTTTGGGTAATTATTAAGTCTTATGAGATCAAATTAATGAATTTGACTCATAGGAGCATTTTGGCAATTTGGCCTAATAAAATTTAAATTTTCTTTCAGTTTGTTGTTACTTACTATCTAAGGTTTCCATAGAATCCAAAATTACTAAATTTTGATAAGTATTGGCCAAGTTATGGCCAATACAAGCTTAAGGGTAAAATGGTAATTTAAGGTTCCTTAATTAAGGGTCAAAAATCCTAACTTTGTCCTTTGGTATCCAAATTGAGCAAAATTAGTGGCTATAGATCACAAATAATCCACTAATTTTAATGGCTAGTGGTAGGCTCAATCTGGACTTTAATTGGCTAAGTTATGTCCTAATTAGGATTTAAGGTGATTAGTGAGTGATTAGTAAAATTAATCATCAAATCACTAATCCAACTACACAATTAGGTTCTATTATACTCCAGGAGTTCTTTGAATCTTGAATTGTTCAATTTGGATTATTAAATTTGCTAATTTTCACTAATCAAGTTTTAGAGTAATTAGGATTTATTAGAAGATCTAACCATTGGATCTAAAATATTTTACAGATTACTATAAATTAGGTTTTTTTTATCTAAATGGATATAAGGATCACCTAATTTGGAGTTCAATTGACCAACTTAGGGTCAAATGAAGTTCTAGGGTTAATTGACCTAATTAGGGTTAGGTCCTAAATATCATTAGTCTAAAACTAATTCAAACAGCAAAATAGACACTACTAGATTAATCCTTAGGGTTTTTAGAGTATTTTGAGACCCATATTGGGTATGTTTGGATTAGTAGTTTAAAAGTTATGATCATTTGAACATTTGTAACATATTTTGAATTATTTAATAACCTAAAATATCAATATACAAAATATAAGTCTCACTGAATTTTAGATAGTGCCATAAAATTCCTCATATTTTTCTGATTAAAACGACCTATAATTTTGTCATGTTTGGACTTATAGTTTATGATTTATGAGCATTTAAAAGTTTAGAGTTTAATTTAATTGAGTTGTATTTTATTAAACAATCACGCATATATATATATATATATATATATATATATATATATGTGTGTGTGTGTGTGTGTGTGTTTGTGTGTGTGTAAATTAAATTCTTTATTGAATTATTTAATTTGGAGGCAGGACCCATCCAAACATCTGATAAACAGGCAGGCCCCACCATTTCCCATTCAGCACGCGATGCGCAGGTCGGGCCCGGCTCGATTCAACCCGACCCGAGCGTCTTCTTCATCAGCAGAGTTAGGGCATCACCTGGCGTACAAGTTTGTCGTTCGATTAGGATGAAAAACGGAACCCAATCAGGATGAAAAACGCAAGCCAACGGTGCTTACGAGTTTGTCGTTCAAAAAGAAGTCAAGTTACGAACTTTACTCAAATCCCTCCAGTCGACGGGAGATTGCCCTAAGTTTCTAGGGTTAGGAGAAATTTGATTACCAACCTGTAGAAATTCGAATTTGATTGAAATTGCTCAATCCTTAATAACCAATACATCCATATATTAATAATACAATAATTGAATCAGGTTAATTAAGCACAGATAAGAGGATTTAGGGGCTGATCGATTTCTTATTTTGCACGAGACATTGAGCTTAATTAACTACAATAAGATCATCACAATGCATCAGAACTAATTACGTAAGAGATTAGCTTCAATATTGAAGCATATTATATTATACATATAAGTGAACTGGGGTACCTCGACTCATTCCCGTCGAGGGATTCTATGCGACTAAGATCGATCGGCTGATGCAATCAACTTCCATTTCACCTTCCTTTGCTCTAATGGATTCTTAGAGGCTTAAAAGAGGTAAACATGGAGCCTTCGCTTGCCTAGATCGGTGGTGTGTGACGGGGATCAGAGGATTGCGACGCGCGTCCATTCTTTGACACGCGCAGGGAAGAGCGAAGAAGACATCGATCCACCGTCTGATCTTGATGATCAGACGGTCTTGATTTACTGTTATATCAAATGGTCAATAGAGAAATGACAAGTTTAGACAAACGGCATTGATTATTTGTGAAGGCAGTCGTTAATTTTATATAAATATTATTATTATTTAAATAATTTACATTTATTTTATTAATGCAGTATAAATAATTAATTATACTTAGAAAAATTCAGATAAATCTCCCTTAGCTAATCGAGGGGCGAGGAACGCAACGGCGCCATCAGATTTTTGGTTTGACTAGTATTTATTTATTCGATTTTTTTTTGGGAGATTTAAATAATATGAAAATATTCGCCAAAATTTGACGACTTCCGATTGACACAAAAATATCACCCCTAGGTAATTTGGGGGTGGAGAATGTAATGGCGAAGTCAGATTTTCAATCTAAGGTCTAAATAAAAAGTTAATTTCTAGGGTTTTTGGGATTTTCCAAAAATCAAGATTTGTCATATTTGATTCTTGATTTGTGCCAAATCTTAGAAGTAGGTTCTAAATGACTTAATTAAGATACTAGAATCTCAATTTATGCAAGAAGTTTGTGCATGATGAGAGTTATTGCATAACTCCTTTTTGAATTGAGAAGCTGACTCATGTGATGCCAAGATCCACTAGTTGAGCTCCATAGCTCATTTTAGGCTTGCGCGAGCTAGATGCATTATGTGATATGGGTAATGTGACATAGTCCATCTAGCCTAATAGCTCATCTTCTTAGCTAAATTTAAAATTGATGCATATGAGCTATTAGTGGAATCAAGTTCATGTTATGCAAGACTACAAATGCAGATTTCATATCTTAGATATAAGCCTTGAACTCTACCGATAATTATCACATGATGATCTATGTGCCGAGATTGAACAATCGTGAGTTCATCTCTGAGCACTGGGCGAGAAGTAGTACATTTGGGGGAAACCCTAGAGAAAACTGCATCTCTTGATTATAATTAATTCATCCATTTTATTTGACACTAAATCAATAAGAAAGAGTATTTGCATGAATTCTTAATAAATTGCATGCTGAAGCCCAATTTTCTCTATTTTTTCCAAAAGTAGATTCTAATAAAAGAAACCCTGATTTGGTAAGATCAGGACTAAACAATAAAAAAGCTTAATTGTCATTCAAACATTAGTGAATTATAGTAAACTTTAGTAACAAAACCAATACTATTCCCAGAGGATGATAAATCTTGAGATTTCACAATCTCAATATTACTTCAGACTACGTGCACTTGCGTGTGAGCACATATGAACAATTTCAATCGGTCAACATGATTAATTAAAAAAACTTTATTTATATTATAACAAACATTATAAACCAAAATTAGAGTTTAAACTATCATTTTAATTCTCCATGTTAGTTTGATGATAAGGCGTAATCAAATTTATCTACATGTGATGTAGCTCCCCGCCCGTTGCCGCACGCAAAAGAGTTAGGCATAATCGATTCGGTGGCAAAGAGGCATGCTGACTCAACCTCAAGGAGGGTTGAGAGCTAATACTTAAGATAAGAGTAATATCCTTATCCTAAGTATTAGGCTAATACATATATTGGATTTAAAATATGCATGAAGAATCTAATATATATATATATAGAATATCAACATTTCCAGTATATTGATCACATCACAATACTAAGTATAAGTAGTATATAAACAGAGTGCGGAAGCTAAAGCAAACATCTAGAAACATTCATCTTTGAAAAGAAAAGAAAATGCATCCAGAATTATTACAAACAGTTTACTAAAATATAGACATAAAAGCTAAGAACTGAACTGAAATAAACTAAGCAAAATAGTAATGATGCGGAAGAGTCCACTAGTGCTCCACGAGCTCCTCCTAAATCTCCTAGGTGTCCTCCTGACCTAGCTCAATATACCGCTCAAGATTTAGCAAATTGACAATACAAAAATATTTTAGATCCAATAATTAGATCTCCTAATCAACCCTAATCATCTTAAAACTTAATTAGTAAATATTAGCATAATTAATAATCCAAATTGAGTAATTTTAGTTTTTGATTACTCATAGAGTAGAGTAGAACCTAGTGGTGTGGTTAGTTTAGTGATTCTGTGATTAATTTCAATAATCACTCACTAATTACCTAAACCATAATTAAGTCATAACTTAACCAAATGAGATCCAATTTAGGTCTACTCCTAATTAAAGTAATCAGTGAGTTATAGGGAAGCTATAGCCACTAAGTTTATTGAATTTGGACTTTAAATGAAAAAGTTAGGTTTTTGACCCATTTTAAGAAACCCTAATTTGCTTAATTAGCCCTAAGCCTTGTATTGGCTATAACTTAGCCAATACTAATAAGAATTTAGAAATTTTAGGTTCTATGGAACCCTTAGACTGCAAGCTATAATAAACAAATAGAAAAATTAGAATTAATTAAGTTAAATTACCAAATTTCCCTTATGAGTCAAATTCCTTAATTTGATCTCATTAGGCTTAATAATCATCCAAAATTGATGTACTTTCTATCTCACTTCATATTAGACAGTAAGTAATCATTAACAACTAAAAAGTTATAATTTATAGCTTTAATTCAAAAAGTAGATTTTTAAACCCTTAAGGATGGGCAAAATGGTCATTTTACCCAAATTTAGGGTTAATTGCTTTTAGGCCCTAATTTCATGTTATAATTGTTAAAATCAGTAAATAGAGAAGCTTAGAAAGAAATTTTATTAATTTAAACCATTAGTTAAGTTTTAATCAAAATCCTTAATTTCTTCTTTAAGAGAATTCTAAGTAGATTTAAGCTGTATGATATGAGATATAAATCTCACATCATACCCCTTTTCTATAAACCTTTTATCTCTTTTCCTTCTTCTTTCTTATAACATTAGTTAGATTTGGAGCTTGACTGTTCATCTTAGTATTTAAGAGCTCATTCCTTAGGAGTTATGATTAGCTCTTAAGTTAGATTTCATCTATTGAGTAAAATGGGATACTCAATATGTGAAGCTTTGATTTTACTAGTTTATAGATTTTCATAGTTTATTAATAATAATTTGATCTCTTAACCATATATTTAAGAATAAAGATCTATCCTATTAAGTGTGACTTTACTTAATAGGATTTGCCTTAACTTTAATCTGTAAGTTTGGGTATTAAAACCTTAGTCCTGTAGGTTTACCATTTGGATTAAGTAATTAAATCCTAATATTTGGAGTTTAATTCTTAATCCTTTTATCTTGATTTGGCTAATTAAGATAATTTTTAGGTGGTTTAAATTATTAAAATAGATCGTTTGATTATTATTCAACTTATAGTCGACATTGATTTATTTATAATTAACACTTAGCTAGTCCTAATTATTTACAATCTATAAGGTCATGAATCTGAGTTACACTCGATAGTAGGAATTAGAGATCCTAAACCAGTGTAGCTTGGAGTAGATAGAATGAATAAATTAGATAACAATGGATGTCACCTATGTCCTAGTAGAGTCTCTTGCTCCCTTTAATAATTGATGCTTTGCTTCCCTTGTTTTGAGTTTTATACCTTGGTCACATGTATTAGGCCTAGACATTTGAAAAGCATTTCATGTCAAACTTGATTTGTGACAGACTGTAAATAAACATTTGCGCTTGCACGCAAGTGTACGTGGTCTAAAGTAATAAGTGGAAAGTGTGACTTTACAGGAATTTATCGAACCACAGAGAATTGGTTGATTTGGCACTAAAGTATATCTATTCTCACTAATGTTTAAGCTATAGTATGTATTGGTTGGTTGGTCTAAAATTAGCACGAATATTCACGAAGTAAATAACAAGATTTAAAGAATTAGGAGAGTTGGGCCCATCTCACATGCAATGATATAATACTTGTGTAGATTTGTTTTTCAAGCTTTATCATTTAGTTTAATTGAAATCAGGTGCACATTGTTGTCCTTTAGTCTAGCTCAAAGGCTTACAAGTTCAAATCTCGTGCACAAAATAAACTCACATTCGGTTCTACTTTAGCACAAAGATTCTTGTAAGATTCTTGAGATTTAAAGTTAATTCATTTTCTCCTTATTTAAGGAGAGTTTAAATTTTCTTAAATCTTAGGATCTCATAAACATTGATTTTCCACTACGAGCATCACTTCGCATCTCACATAGCTGAGATGAGAGAATCACATGTTGGGCTCAACGACTATGTCACTTAGTTCATGAGCACTCAACACTTCATTACTCAATCTCAATTATGTGGAGCTAAGGAGCTCATTTAGTGGGTCTTAGCGTCACTTGCATCAACTCTTAGATTGAGCTTAGGTTGAGGTGCATTGAGCTCAAGAACCTTCTCACATGGTTCTAAGCTTCCATGCACTCAAAATCTAGCATCTAACCTAAGGTGAGCTAAGGAGCACAAGACAATTAGATCTTTGATTTTTTAGTTCTTTTCTCATAAATACATCAAGACTAATTTAGATAAAAATTTTTTAGTAAGGCATTAAAATCAGAAATACATTATGCTTGAGGAAAAATACTCATACATCAATATTACATCATGCATCATGAGACTTCATCCCAACCCTCCCCAAGAGGAGTTTAGCTACTTATTACACAAGAAAATAAGGAAGACACATACATAGATAAAGACCCTATCATGGTCACTAAAAAAAAAATACAAGATTGAGTTTAGAAGATACTAGGAACGCTCCGTAAAAGTTCTTCAGAATTCTTTTTCTCCTTCTAATTATCCTCTCCTTAGGTTGCTAGTGCTGCATTCTTCCTCTTCTCCCTTTGCAAAAGTTTGCCTTGCCACCCTTGGGGAGTTCTCTCTTCCTTTGGCTCTCCTTATTAGGAAATTTTTGCTAAAATTGTGAACCCTCCTCTAGTCAAGAGGAGGGGTATTTATAAGGGGGGGGGGGGGGGGGGGGGGGCTGCATGCTTCTATCCTCCATAAGCAACCAGAATTTCCATAAAAAATGCTGAATTCATAATTGCACTAATTTTTAATTTAGGGTGAGGTGACAATAATCTCATTCCTTTAGCCACAACATCACCTCAAAGCTTCCCTTTTTTACAAAAATGGCTGCTGCAGGAAATGATGGCTGGAGATAACATTTAGGATAAAGGTCGTGTCTCCAGCCGCATTAAATGCATTGTCTGGGAAAATTTTCGGCTGGCCGCTGTAGCGAGCTACGGCGTGCTTTAGCATACCCTGGTCCCTAGCAATTTAGCCAAGTCCTTCGCTGTAGACCGCTGCAACGCACGACCGCGCGCTGTAGCGGTCGATTCCGCAAACACTATTCAATTAGTTCTTTTCCTGTATTTTATAGAGTCAGAAATGTTTCCATGGCAGACCGCTGCAGTGCGCGACCGCGCGCTGTAGCGGTAAATTTCGCGAAAAAACACTGTTCAATTAGTTGGGCGGCCCGATTTATATAGTCAAGTATTTTTGCGGTAAACCGCTGGAGCATGCGACCGCGCGCTGTAATGGTGAATTTCACAAAAAACACTATTCAATTAGTTGAGCCCCATTTAATAATCATAAACATTTCCGCGATAAACCGCTGCAGCGCGCGACCGCGCGCTGTAGCGGTAAATTCTGCGAAAAATACTATTCAATTAATTTTCATAAACTCCAGATATTTCCGCTGCAACCCGCTGCGGCGCGCGGTTGCGCGCCGCAGCGATTTTCCTTTAGTAATTTTTTAAAAACCTGCAGAAATGCCTTAGAATTTCTTTAAATTCAATTTCCTTGAAAGAGACAGAAAAATTAATTTTATGAGCAGCATAAAGATCTTAAATAGATGAATTTTTCTCTTTATTTAGATATAATTTATGGATTCATCACACCCCACACTTAAATTTTTGCTCGTCTTCGAGTAAGCTCAAAATGATAATTTTTTTGTATTTGAATGGATGAAAGTCACAATAATGTAATTGAAATAAGTATAAGTGAAAATATGTGCATGTCAAGAAAAAATGAAATGAACATCGTAGTAATCTTAATATTTTTAATTGAGTCACTAAGGTGGTTAAGTCACTAAATCTCCAAATATTTGAATTTTTTAATGCTTAATAATAGGTGATGGGTTCCATACATTTTAGATTTTTAGACTAAAGACATAGTTTAGAGATTCTTAGAGTTATGTTATATGTGCTCCTTCTTATAAATCACAAAGATGAAAAGTTTTTAAATGAGAGATATTTTTCTTCATCCTTTCTTATTTTATTCACTTGGGAGAGATATTTTTTATCATTCATTTTTTCATAAATATTTTATTCTTTTCATCTTTAGGGAGAGATATTTTTCTTCATCCCTAATATCTTTGTGATAATAAAGTCCTACGGGAGCCTAGTACACTCTATTTAGAATCCATACCATATATTTTTTTAATTTAAATCATATGCCTTCTCCCACACTTAGCTCAAATATTAATTTAAATTTTTGGAGATTTAGATTTTTCTCCATTCATTCATCAATCTCACATTTGATTGCTTATAATTCATTTAATTATTTCTTTGCTAGCATTTTTTTACTTATATCTCATTTGATTTTTGTATTTTTGTGATTTTTATTTCTTTTAAAAAATTCATAAAAAGTATGTCACTTAAGAATAACTCAATAAATGCACGAATATGAGAATTCATAAATTGCAATCTCAAAATAAAAATAAACTACAATAAAGATAAAAAGAAACAGTGAAAAAGAACAAATACAACCTAATTAATTTTTCTCGTTCTCATCATCGTCTTCCTCCGACACATATGCCGTCTCAGTAGGGTAGCGCGTCTCCGGTATGGGTGCACCGATTGGAGGCCGTGGCAACATGGAGGCGTCCGGTCCACCGTGCAAATTCCAATCATCAAATAACATCCTGAGGGCTTCATGAAATTTTGATTGGAACTGGCACTGTTGGACGTATTCCTGTTTGAAAAACCCCATATCGGCAGCTAGAGCTTTACTAAGCTCTATGTTTTGATTGTGGAGGTGCATCAAGAGTTGGTTTGTGAGACGCGAGTCAGAAAGTGCAGACGCTTCCGCCCTTTGGCCCCTTCTTTTCTTGGGCAATTTACGTTCACTTGCCCCGACGTTAAGGTTCGAGGGGTGCAGGGCAACGCTGGGGGGAACAATGGTGTCGGAGGAGAGGATCTTAACCCCTTGGGCTTCACATAACCCAAAAATCAAAGACCCGAAGGCCAATGCTGCGCATGAATCTTTGAGAGCTTTCCAAAGCTACTCAAAGATAATGTTTGAGATGCAAATTTTGCCTGCCCTAACCAATGAGCACAAAAGGAGTGCTCGGGCATGGGTCACTTCAGTTAAGTGACTCGAAGGCATGACATAGCTAGAAATAAAGACTAGCCAAGCACTACTCGTCTCCGTTAATTCGGAACGAGGAATGTTGGCGAGTCCCCCTTCCCACTCGGTGTCATCATTGACGATTTTCGCAACAAGAGCGCGGGGGTCAAAATGAGAGTCCAAGAGATCGGAGTATGAACAAGAGCTTACCTCCTCCAACCCATAAAATTGCTCTATTTGAGTAATTCTTAGGGTGACACCCTTTCCCCAACAGAAGATCCTCTGTCCGGATGCGTCAATTGTGTTGGCATACACTTCCTGGATGATGGTCGTGTATGTGGGAGCTCTCTTGGTCACAAACTTTTTCCATCCTCTAAGATTGACTTGTTCATGAGGGACGGGGTAGGCAACGCTGAAGCTTCACTCCGGGATCAACTTTCGTTGGGAAGTGATAGAGGTGTAACGGTGCTCGGCCTCCACTGAGGAGAACCTCTTCGTGTTGAAAGTTCCTCCGAATGAGGAAGCTTCAACATCCTTCCTAGCAATTGCCTTTTTCCCAGAATACATTGCCTTGGATGAGAGTTTTAGGATGATCAAGGGCTCAAGGAAGATAAAGAGAAGGTGCAAGGATAACCCCCCATTCCCTCCTTATTTATAGCCCAAATATTCAAGACAAGAGAAAATGGTCAAATGGTCTTCCCTATGCCATTAATGTGGTGATCCATGTGAAGGGGGGTAGCTTTTTCAGCAACTTTTGACTGCCTTGGGAACCCAAGGGTCATGACTTGTTGACTGTATTTTCCCAAGGCAGAAAATCTGGGCAAACCGCTGCAGCGCGCTGTAGCATGCGATCGCGGGTTAGGATGCGCCCGGGAAGAAAATGGTTCCGCGCACTGACGTGATGCCATTTATGTGCGGTTCACCCGCTGCAGCGCGCTGTAGCGCACAATTTTTTTTTTTTTTTTTTTGATTGGGTTGCCTCCTAATAAGCGTTCCGTTTAACGTCCTAAGCTAGACTCTCTTAAGATTAATAAGTTGGATCCGACAGTTTCATTTCCCATAAGCTAAGGATGTTCGAGTGAGCACACCCCTCTTGGTGGCTCGAACCTTATTCATCTTCAACCTCAAATAAAGGATCCTTCTTTTCGATTTTATAATTTGTGGGAGTCTTTTTCTTCCTTTTTTCCCGTCGCATTTTTCTCTTCTTCACTCCTTCCTTGCTCCCCTTTTCAGAGGAAGGAGTAGAATAGCCATCAGAATTTTTTTCTTCTATCATCAGGCCTCCTAGAATATTATCTACCCATAATCTCACTTCTCTAACTCTTTTCCTGATTTCTTCCTCCATTTTTTTTCTTTTTAAGAGAGTGGTTTTAAATCAATCACTTCTATTTTTCTCTTAACACTGATGCTCATTATACTGTGACTTACATCTATAACAGCCTTAACACTCATCGAAAAGGGTCTTCCAAAAATAATTGTTGAATTTTTATTCCATCTGTCTCATTCGCACACCACAAAATCAGTTGGAACAATGAAATTTCTTAGTTCCACAATAACATTTTTTATCATTCCCAGGGGAGTAAGCGACTCAAGATTAGCAAACTCTAGAATCATTGAGGTGTATTCCATCCCTCCTACCTTTAATTGCTCATATATATGATAGGGCATAACATTAACTGAGGCGCCTAGATCGCACAAGGGATCTATAAACACTTTATTTCTTATTATGCATGGAATGCATAACCTCCCTGGATCGTCACATTTGGATGCGATTAGCTTTTCATTATCATTCCCTTTTATTCCTTCATCTACTCCTAATTCAAAATTTGTTGCTCTCTCAGTTTCATCATTTATTTTTCCTGGTACAATTTCAGAATAGATCACACTCACTAATTCCCTTGGATTTATTTCAGTAGAACTAGGTAAAGCCCCCTGCTGCCGAGAGGTCAGCTGCTTGGAGATTTGCCCCAATTGAGTTTTAATATTTCTAAGGGAGGCTTCTATTCCATGGAAAGAAGCCTCATGACGTGTGATAGTTGCCTCAGTGCGACGCATGAATTGGGTTATTTTGGTCTTAAATGCGTTGAATGCCCCTTCTAGATTGTGCTGGTAGTTGTGGCTATTGTTACTATAATTCATGCCTTGTTGGTTGGATGAATTCCCCTCATATTGATTTGTATTATTGTTGTTATCACTCCATGAGAAATTTGGGTGGTTCTTCCACCCTGGATTGTATGTGTTGGAGTAGGGGTTATTTGTTTGGTTGTTGTTTCTTAAGTAGTTGACTTGTTCAGTGTTGTTTTGTACAAAATAGTTATTCAAGTTACAGCTCTCACTATTATGTCTCCCTCCGTACAATTCACATTGTACCTCAGAAATCACGTGTACATTCATCCTTTCTATCTTTTCATTCAAGGCATGAATTTCTTGTTGCAAAGCTGTTATTTGATTTGACTCATTCACTTTAATGGATTCTTTTTTAAGCCTTTCAGAAGGCTATTGGTAAGCGTTGTTTACCATTTCTTCCAAGAGGTCATAGGCTTCATCTTGAGTTTTTCCACTAATGGATCCCCCGGCGGCCGCATCAATGAGTGTCCTCGTTGAAGCGTTCAAACCATTGTAAAAGGTTTTCACTTGCATCCAGAGAGGGAACTCATGATGCGGGCAACATCTGAGGTACTCCTTAAAGCGTTCCCACCCATCATAGAGAGTCTCACCTTCCATCTGAGTAAAGTTGGTGATCTCAATTCTCAACCGTGCAGTTTTAGCCGAAGGGAAGTATTTGGCTAAGAATTTCTTAGCCAAATCATCCCAAGTACGGATAGAATCACTTGGTAAAGAGCTGAGCCAACTCTTGGCTCTATCTCTCAATGAGAAAGGAAATAACCTCAATTTAACTGCTTCTTCGGAGACACCGTTAAACTTGAAGGTATCACATATTTCGAGGACGGTTGAAATATGCAAATTTGGATCTTCAGTGGCTAATCCTCCAAACTGATTATTTTGTACCATACTTAGCGTAGAGGGTTTGATTTCAAAATTATGGGCTTCTATATTCGGCCTTACAATCGCATGGGGAATACCCCTAATCGTGGGCAGTGCATAATCTCTCAGTACTTTACCCCTAGGCTCTTCTAAGTTTTCAATGTTGGTTTGATAAGTTTCATTCTTGCCTAGCTTGTAAGTATGTTCATTCTATTTCAGGATCAAACAAATATTCAGTACAGACTCTTTTACTCATATAAGTTTTAATAAAGCTTATCAAGAATGATTTAGCAATAAAGATCAAACATATATATTTTGAAAATGAAAATAAACAAAAAAATATATAAAATGTTAGCTTGATAATTTCAATAGACAATGTAAAGCAAAAAAAATAAAATCAAATGCTTAAATCGCTAGCTACTTATAGATTATCTTTAGTTCAAATCAAAAATCAGTTCCCCGACAACGGCGCCAAAAACTTGACAGACTGTAAATACACATCTGTGCTTGCACACAAGTGTACATGGTCTGAAGTAATAAGTGGAAAGTGTGACTTTCCGGGAATTTATCGAACCATAGAGAATTGGTTGATTTGGTACTAAAGTATATCTATTCTCACTAATGTTTAAGCTATAATATATATTGGTTGGTTGGTCTAAAATTAGCACGAATATTCACTAAGCAAATAACAAGATTTAAAGAAAGAGGAGAGTTGGGCCCATCCCACATGCAATGATATAATACTTGTGTAGATTTATTTCTCAAGCTTTAGCATTTAGTTTAATTAAAATCAGGTGCACATTGTTGTCCTTTAGTCTAGCTCAAAGGCTTACAAGTTTAAATCTCGTGCACAAAATGAACTCACATTCGGTTCTACTTTAGCACAAAGATTCTTGTAAGATTCTTGAGATTTAAAGTTAATTCATTTTCTCCTTATTTAAGGAGAGTTTAAATTTTCTTAAATCTTAGGATCTCACAAGTATTGATTTTCCACTATGAGCATCACTTCGCATCTCACATAGCTGAGATGAGAGAATCACATATTGGGCTCAATGACTATGTCACTTAGTTCATGAGCACTCAACACTTCATTACTCAATCTCAATTATGTGGAGCTAAGGAACCCATTTAGTGGGTCTTAGCGTCACTTACATCAACTCTTAGATTGATCTTAGGTTGATGTGCATTGAGCTCAAGAACCTTCTCACATGATTTTAAGTTTCGATGCACTCAAAATCTAGCATCCAACCTTAGGTGAGCTAAGGAGCACGACAATTAGATCTTTGATTTTTTAGTTCTTTTCTCATAAACACATCAAGATTATTTTAGATGAAAATTTCTTAGTAAGGCATTAAAATCACAAATACATTATGCTTGAGGGAAAACACTCATACATCAATATTACATCATGCATCATGGGACTTTATCCCAACCCTCCCCAAAAGGAGTTTAGCTACTCATTACATAAGAAAATAAGGAAGACACATATATAGATAAAGACTCTTTCATGGTCACTAAAAAGAAAATACAAGATTGAGTTTAGAAGATACTAGGAATGCTCCGTAGAAGTTCTTCAGAATTCTTCTTCTCCTTCTAATTATCCTCTCCTTAGGTTGCTAGTGTTGCCTTCTTCCTCTTCACCCTTTGCAAAAGCTTGACTTGCCACCCTTGGAGAGTTCTCTCTTCCTTTGGCTCTCCTCCTTACTTAGGAAATTTTTGCTAAAATTGTGAACTCTCCTCTAGTCAAGAGGAGGGGTATTTATAGGAGGGGGGGGGGCTGCATGCTCCTCTCCTACATAAGTAATCAAAATTTTCATAAAAAATGCTAAATTCATCATTGCACTAATTTTTAATTTAGGGTGAGGTGATAATAATCTAATCCACAACATCACCTCAAAGCTTCCCTTTTTTACAAAAATGGCTGCTGCAGGAAATGATGACTGGAGACAACATTCAGGATAAAGGTCATGTCTCCAGCCGCATTAAATGCATTGTCTGGAAAAAATTTCGGTGGGCCGCTGCAGCGCGTTGGAGCGTGTTGCGGCGTGCTTTAGCATACCCTAGTCCCTAGCAATTTAGCCAAGTCCTCCGCTGTAGACCGCTACAGCGCGCGACCGCGCGCTGTAGCGGTCGATTCCGCAAACACTATTCAATTAGTTCTTTTTCCTACATTTTATAGAGTTAGAAATGTTTCCACGGCAGACTGCTGCAGCACGCGACAGCACGCTGTAGCGGTAAATTCCGTGAAAAAACACTGTTCAATTAGTTGGGCGGCCCAATTTATATAGTCAAGTATTTTCGCAGTAAATCGCTGCAGCGCGCGACCGTGGGCTGTAGCGGTGAATTCTGCAAAAAGCACAATTTAATTAGTTAAGCTCCCTTTTAATAACCATAAATATTTCCGCGGTAAATCGCTGCAGCGCACGACCGCGCGCTGTAGCGGTGAATTCCGCAAAAAACACTATTCAATTAGTTGAGCCCCCATTTAATAATCATAAATATTTCCGCGATAAATCGCTGCAGAGCGCGACCGCGTGCTGTAGCGGTGAATTCTGCGAAAAACACTATTCAATTAATTTTCATAAAGTCCAGATATTTCCGCTGCAACCCGCTGCGGTGCGCGGTCGCGTGCTGTAGCGGTTTTCCTTTAGTAATTTTTTAAGAACCTGCAGAAATGACTTAGAATTCTTTTGAATTCCATTTCCCTGAAAAAGATAAAAAAAGTTAATTTTAAGAGCAGCATAAAGATCTTAAATAGATGAATTTTCTCCTTTATTTAGATATAATTTTTGGACTCATCAATTTGCATAAATAATATTGGCATATGTCATTATAAATGTAGTAATTTGTTGAACTTATGGTCATTTAAAATATAGCCTAACTAGTTTGCCTTTTTTCGTACCTATACTTTAGTACAGGCCAAGCCTAGACCTATGACCAGTTAGGATGATATTCGTCTATCTAAAGCAAGTATAACTGAGCCTAGACCTATGATCAGCTAGGATGGTATTCGTTAGACTTTATATCCTTTTTCCCCTTGTTAGCAATACTAATTTAGGTGCATTTCTACTTTAAGCTTGGTTGTCCTGCTTAAGTCATAGCAGTTTCAGTTCCATACTTTTTGTTACAGTTTTTTTTCATTTAAGCACTTTCTTACTTACTGTCTTCTGCATATACTAGCTTTATTTATACTTATAGGATGCTAGTCTTACTTATTAGTTATATTCATAGGATGTTTATCACACCTTTAGTTATTTAATTATTTCACATATTCTTTTACTTTATGTCAATTAGCATGAGTTTATATTGATCATAAGCATATTTAGGTTAAGTTTCCTTTCTGTTATATTAGTATTTAGTCTTTATTTTATAACTAACCTTGTTGCAGCTATACTTGGAGGTATGTGCTTACTTCCTATTTTGTTAAGTTATAAATTTATTGTTTATAACTGTCTTTCTCTTTCATAAGCATTCTGCTCCTTTACTACTTGCTTTATATGTATGGTGTATGGTAATATCTAAATTAACATAATAAAATTGTAGCCTAAAATGTACTTAGATATTTTATCTAATTAGATTTTTCTTTTATTTGCTGAGGCCCTATTATTGTGAAACTAACAATGGAAGACTCTGAGCTATTTAAGATTATGGAGCCTTCTGAAGACAGGATTCAGGAGGAGGTTTGAGCTGTTGAAGACCGATAGTTCCTTTAGTTCTTTTCTTTTGTTGCTTGTGAGATTGAGTGTTGCTCTTTTCATTTCAGCCTTTACCTTTAAAAATGATGTAATAATACAGGGTTAAATTTACTTTTGTTGTTTTACTTATTTTGAGTTGGATGTTTAGTTTTTTATATTGTAATAAATGGATGTTTACTATTTTGCTTCTGCACTCTGCTTTCATGTAATTATCATTTAGTGAAATAGATCTTATAAATGACAGTCTTTAATTATAATTGATTATGATAAGTACCTAATCTAATTATAAGTAGAGACCTTGTCATTTAGGTGACCCCTCTACCGTAATCATGTTAAGAGTTAACAGGACCACGGCGAGGCTGGGCCGCCACAGCAATCCTTTTTGAAGTGATCTGCCTTCCCATATTTCCAGCAATTATGCTTTGCTTTTTCGGGTTTTGATTTACCTTGCAGAGACACAGACCTATTCCTGATATGTCTTCTCTCATTATGTCTTCCTCTGCTCTTAATATTCAGTGCTGAGGTAGATGCTTCTCTGTGAGATCTCTTCCGCACCTCCTCATTCAGCACTAGACCAACGATGTCGTCAAACTTCAACATGCATTTCCAGATGAATTGCTGATGGTTCTAACCAACCCATCCCAATTGTCTGGCAACGAAGAGAGGAACAACAGGGCTTGGACCTCGTCATCAAAACTAATGCCAACCGAGCCCAGCTGGCTCGTCATAGTATTGAACCCATTGAGGTGTTTTGTCACTAAATACTCATCCATCAGCTTCATATTAAACAATCTCTTCATTAGGAAAACCTTATTTGAAGCCGAAGGCTTCTCATACATCCTCGTCAAAGCATTCATGAGATTTACTGTAGTTTTCTCATTAACAATATTAAAAGCAACAGAAGAAGACGGTGATAAACGAATCAAACCCAAAGCGGTTCTATCAAGAACCTCCCATTCTTCATCTGTCATCGTTCTAAGTTTCTTGTCAGCTCCTTTCAATGAAAGATACAACTTCTTTTGGTAGAGCAAATTCTTCATTTATATTTTCCAGAACGCAAAGTTCATTATGCTGAACTTCTCAATCTTGTGTCTCATTTCTTCGGCCATAGCTCCCACTCAAACAAGCAAACCCTCCTTAGCAACAAGGCAAAGAACCTAACACACTGATACCACTTGTTGTGAACACAAGCGATACACAAGATACCGATGCAGAATGGTATTTGTAATACAAACAACAAACCAAAGTCCAAATAATTTGAGGATCAAGGTGCGTTGACAGTTACCGAGTTGGCTTAGAAATCCCAAAATCATAGTAAGAAAATCGCAACACATGCAAATCATCCAAACACAAGCATATACGTGGAAAACCCAAAGATTGAGAAAAATCACGGAGTCGCACCAATGAGAAAATTCACTATGAAAAAAGCTTCAATATTTACAGAGTTACAAGAGCTATATCATCTCAGCATACACAACTGTAGCTCTACTCTTAAAATGGAGAAGGGAAGAAGCTGTTACCTCATGAAATTTTTTCTTCAAACAGCAAGCCTTCTCTAACTCAGCAGTTTCATAGGGTTTTTTCTAGGGTTCTCTTTTCCACAACCTCCAAAATGATTGCAAAAGCTTTACGTTTTCCTCCACCACTTTGGCTTAAGTAGCTAGCTCTATTTTGGACCCAAAAAGTCTAAAATACCCCTCAGATTTTTTTCAGATTGAGACCTGGAACGAATCAAAAATTCGTCGGCCGCTATAGCGCGTTATGGCGCGGTAGCGATCAACTTTCAAATTTCCATCCGCTGTGGCGCCCGCATTTAATTTCGTTGTGGCGCGCTGCGGCGTGCGCCCCCTTCTCGATTGCTGACCGTTGAAGCGCACGTCGCGCCTCAGCTTCGGGCTTGGTTTCGCGGTAGCGCGCGGCGGCGTGCTGCAGCGCCTGCACTGTTCTTGGACAATGAAGTCTCTACAACACAACAACCGCCAATCATATCTACTCAATGGATGGTTCTTGGATATGTGTAAATAATGACAATAACATTAGTTACTTAAGTTGGGGAAATTGTAACGACCCCCTTAAGTAATATTAAGTGAAACTCTTAAATATTAAGGTGCATTTTCAAATAATTGTGGTGTTCCTAATAAGAACTCCAAAGTTAAGTGTGCTTATGTGGGAGCATTCCTAGGATGGGTGACATGCTGAGAATTTATCATCTAAGGATAAAATTATGAAGCATTTAATACCAAAATGGGTAATATATTAGTGCTTAATAGTTTAAGTTATTATAATTGCACATTCAGAGCTTCAAATGATATAAATTATGGGTTTTTTAGTCATTATATTTTGCTTAATTTTACCTTTTTATTCATAATTAAATCTTATTTAATGCTTTAAGTGTTAATTAAGCAAAAAAATATATTTGAATTTAATCAAATCAACTTGAAGATTTGACTAGCAATCATTTGCAAGTGAACACAGCTTCAATGATATAAAGGGGACAACACTGAAATTAGTTAAGACGAATTGTTAATAGGTCTAATATCGCTTTTATAAGATCAACGAAACTGTTTAGCGAGTTTTGGGTTTGATTATATATTATTAAATAATTAATGAGTTTATATTATGAGCATTATTTGTTGACATTATTAACATAATTATTTAACATTATTTAAAAGTAGCAAACTAATAATCAACTTTAAATTTTTTTAAATATGTTTAGTTTATTTATTATATTATACTTTTTATTCTTATTTACATCATAAATTATTATATTTACATTATAAATTGACTATTTTATCATTTTATATTGAATTTATTTAATATAATTTGTTTTTATAAAAGAATATAAGCAAAAATTTATAATAATAAAATATTAATTTTTTATTCAAATGGTTACAATGCAAATAACTTATTTTTGCTATATTTCTTTAAGCTTGCAAATCAAACACGCCCTTACCATACAAGTAGATAAATATAAGCATGCAAATCTAAGTTTATATTCTCAACAACTAAACAATTTAACAAATTTCTTAGCACATATGGCTTAAGCCTAATTTAATATGAACAAAGTGTGGCATCTCATATTAGTAGGGTTGACTTCGAATTGAGTTGGAGTCTCTTACTCGAACTTGACTCGAATTTGTTCGAGTTCGAGTCGAGTTCTAGTTGAGTTCGTGTTGAGTTCGAGTCATTTCGACTTATTTTAAATAGAGTTCGAGTCAAGATGTATGACTCGAACTCGACTCAAAAATTTTCGAGTCGAGTCAAAATGTTTCGAGTTCGAATTTCATGTTTCGGATCAAGATGCCAGCCCTAAGCTATATGAAAACTAAAAATAAAATTATAACCTTTACAATTTTGTGTTATTAATTTTAGAATGCATATTATATAACTTTATAATTAAAAGATTTATAGAAATAAGAGATGGATAATATTTTAATTGCAAACATTTAAAAATATATATTATAAAAATTTGGGTGTATAATTATATTTTGTTTTTATTAGCTAGCCATAGCAATTTTTGGAAGTCTCTCACTCCCCAGCGTGGGAAACGGGAAGTTGATCGCAACCTTGCGGATTCCCTCAACTCCCCCACAGCGTGGGAAACAGGAAGCTGACCGGGAAGGGAAAGGAGTGAGGGAGCCTCTCTCGCGCCTGTGCTTCTTTCAGATCCCATAATTGTTTTTTGGGAGGGGAAATGCATCAATAAGCTTTTACTCCTTCCTTTCTCGTCGTTGCAAAACATTATCCTGATTTCTCTCTCTCCATTCCTGTTTGCGTCAAGTTCCTCGGATCGAACCCTAACCAATCCTTCCTAGGGATGGCATCTTTTGTCGATTCTATTTCCTCCCCGCGTTCTTCCCAGGAACTCCCCAATGCTCCTTCTCCTACACTCCCTTTATTACATGGTAATGACGCCTTGTCGTCTTCCTCCGCGTTGGCACCCCCGATCGCCTTGCCGGTGATCCCAGGACGATCTCCGCGGAAGCCATTTGTTGAAACTCAGCCGCCGCGCTCTACGTTTGGCTCCGATCATGGCGGCAGTTGCAATGCTGCCGATGTTTCTGCCATCCCCCGGGTGAAGAAGCCGGCTTGGAACGTTCCGTCGAACAGTGTAATAGAGCCGGGATCCGTCATGGACACCATCTCCTGGCCTGCGCTCTCTGAGTCTGCCAGAGCTTCGCCAAAATCGTCATCTTATGATTCCCCGAGGGCCCTTTCCGAAGGATCAATCTCTGCTCTGCCGGTGAGATGTATACGAAGTCGGCTATTTTGATTTGCGTAGAGAATTAGATGATCATATCTTTTATTCGCGTTACGCTTGTACTTCTTTATTTGTGCTAGATTTCCTCGGTGCCATCTCCGTCATCCAAGCACGCTTTGAATAATCAAAATCTTAATTCAGCTCAGAATTCTCCATCTCCCCGTGGCAAGACCACGAAGGACGGTACAGTTACTGGAGGCGGCAGCAACATTTCTGGAGCATCGAACGACACACTTGCCGTGCCATCTTCGTTGCCAGCTTTAACAGAGGCAAGCCAGCTTGTGTCTGGCAAACAGTCTTCTCCAGAAAATTCTCCACAAGGCCTCCCAAACCAAAATAACAACACTGATTATGACAGGGATAATAACTCTAAGGGAGGTGGATTTTCTTCTCATTCTCATGGGGGTAATGATCACCATCGGGGTTATGGCGGGGGCAGAAGGGGCGGCAATGGACATCATGGGAATTATGGTAACAGACGCAACACGGAGCGTGGAGGTTATGAATGGAGTCCTCGGAATTTCGCCAGAGGCTTCCACATGCAACAACTGCATCAACAGCGAGGTGTTGGGCCATACCTAAGGTCTCCATCAGTAACGACAGCACCCTTCATTACACCGCCTCCACCTCCCAGACCTTTTCCCAATCATATGGGTTTTCCAGGTGAATCGCAAATTTCGGAGCCGCAGGCAGCGGTGCATTCTTTAATTTGCTTCATTATTTTTGGTGAACTGATTTGCTTAAATTGTCTATCAGATTTTCAATCTCCCATCTACTATGTTACTGCACCTCAGCATCCCGAGTCTCTCAGAGGCATCCCTTTTGCCTCACATCCTGCTCCTACTCAACAAGTAATGTTACTTCCTGCAGCTGATCCTCAGTGTGCTATGCTGCTAAAACAAATAGATTATTATTTTAGGTATGCATGTGCTCTTCATTTGTCTCGTTTCTTCTAGATATTGCTGTGAAGCTACTTATCCTTTTGGTTTTCATGATTCAGCCCAGAAAATTTGTGTAAAGATTTATACTTGAGGCAGAATATGGATGAGCAAGGCTGGGTTCCTATATCTTTGATTGCTGGCTTCAATAGGGTGAGTTTGCGGAACCTTTTTTGCCCTTTTATTACGATACTTTGTGTAATTTTTTATGTTTTGAGCAGTCAATGTATTATCTGCATGGTTTTTTGTCTTGAGCTCACATTAATGTGCCAACGTTGAGACATGTGAGAGTGGCTTAGTTCTATATATATTGGTGGAAATATCATTGGTTGGTTCACACTCATATGCGTGAGCATTTGAATTGAAATTGGATCTAATCGTTAATTTTTCTAACATTAGTTTAAGCATCTCTTTGATTCACTGTTTTTTAACAGCTAGATTATAGATTTTAAAGATATAATCTCTTAATTATTGATCTATAATAAAATCATTTGATTGCTATATAGCCATTGTTTTTAATTCATTTTTAGGTGTCATCAGGAAAATAAATTGCTATTTTAATTTGAATGAAGTTTTGCTATTTTAAGTGTCATGTTTTATATGCCCCAACACTTTTCATAACAGCTGCACATATTGATATTGAGTGCAATTGACATTTTTGCATCTTGGATGCTAGATAACTGGGCATCATGTCTATGCAATTTCCTGAGCACATCTTTTGTTTTTAATATGAGTATAATATATATGTGGTTACAAAGTGATTAATATTTTTGTCAAAATGTTTCTTAGAGATAGGTTTAGATAAGTCGACTATATTTTGTACAATTGTTCTTACAATGCATTAAACTTATTACTAACTCACTTTTTATTAACTTTAATTGTTACTCTCTAGATCTTAAAATTAAAAACTGCATGAAAATAGTAAGGTAGCTATGTGATATTAGAAGGAATGATGAATATAACTATACTAGGTGTAATTGCTTTTGGTTGATTTATTTCACTTCACTAGCCCAAATTCTTGCATAGGAATAAGCTTTCTTCTCACAAAATTTGTACAATTTTATTGATCATTAGCAGCAAATGCCAAAAAAATATTCTAGATTGATGACTGAATTCCCCACCACAAAATTGCAAGGTAAAATTTTGTGGAAGCGTAATCTGCTTACACGAATTTTGTGTAGAAATGAGATAATTGGATTTTCCTACATTTTACCGGGTAATCCTGTTATTTTAAGAATCCCGCAAACCAAACATCTAAATTTTAGAAATTCTAGAAATCATATTATCTTATCCCAAATTACCACAAACCAAAACAATCCCATCATATAAATTGAGGATATATTGCACTTCTTTTGCCAATGTGAGTTTTGGTTTTGAGCACTTATATTCATGTTTTTCTTTATTAACAAAAAATTTCCTCACTTTTCTTTCTAGCTAGAACAGTGGCTTTGGAATTCTTAAAAGAGTTTTTTGAATGTCCAAAGAGAGAATTTAAAAGCAACTTGTGACATTTATCAACCTAGAAATCTTTCTAAGGAAGCTTCTCTTAGCAACAAAACTTTTTAGAAATACATTGAGAAGTTGCAAAAATATGAGATGATTCTTTTTGATATTAACTATATAGGATGCCAACATGGCTTGAATGTCCTATTGTTTGAGTTATAGAGTGGAACAAGCTATGAATTCACTCATCTCTAAGTATGGTTTCAGTTTTCGTTGCCTGAACAAATGGGTTATGGGCTTAAAGAAGTATATGAGAGATGTACAAGGATCGGGATAGCACTAAGTTGGAAGACTTCATGGCATCAAATGAGTACATTGAATGTGAAGGCACTAATGAGCCCAAGAAGAAAGCTGAGTCAGATGGCGAGGTTTAGGTTGAACATTAAACTCCAATTGTACTATTGTGGAGATCCGCCAGAGTTTCACGTACTTTGAAAAGGTATATACTTTCTTTATTTTATCTGTATTAATTGAGTAGTGGTGAACCATGAAGCAATGGAGAAAAAAGATGTAATATTTAGCATTGAATTAGACATGGGATCTGATGGAGCTGCCCGTGTGAAAGAAGCGCTCCATAACAAATGGATTTACATGCTGAAGCAAGAACACAATTGGAGAAATCACTGCAATGATAGATTGGTCGTGAAGGGATTTCAGCAAAAGTACAGAGCTGATTACACAGGGAGATTCTCTTGACATTGCATTGAATTTTCCATGGAGAAACAATTAAACTTGGAATCATTAACGCAGTTTATGATCATTTGGATCGACATTTCATCGAATTTTCATAGAGAAGTAGTTGGCCTTGGAGTCTTTAGTTATGAAGTTAACCATTAACCATTGTTTTGATCATGGACATTCTACTTGCTTGAAATTATGGAAAATTGATTATTTGTACATAAAGACTTCTAAAACTTGAAACATACTAGATATCCTTGAGCTTCTTTCTTAGCAAAGCTCAGTAATCACAATACCATGTACTTGTTGACTTTTTGGTCTTTGTCTTTTGTTCAAGGTAATAAGTTCATGCTTGGCAAGGTTAAATAAAAAGTGGACAAAGTAGAGAGGGGTTGCCTAATGGTTCCTCTAAATGTAATAGTGATGACGAATTCATTCTTGGACTAGGCATACTAGCTCGGGTTGCATAGAAAAAAATGTTTCATCCTCCCAGTTAAGTTTGCCATAACTTTCTCAAGAGAAAAGAAGGTGAAAAAACTGATGATCCTTTTGCCAAAAAGGTAAGCGATAAGAAGAAATTGAGGAAGAAGCTTTTTCTCTTACTTGGTAGCTCAGTTGGAAGAAGCCTTTGCTTCAAAAAGATCTTAAACTAGTTATAGAAGTAGAAGTGGGTTATGTATTTTTCTCAGTCATATTGGGATGAAAAACTTGAAGAGCCTTTTAACATATCTTCTTTTATTGAGAATGACAGTGATATACAACTATGTAGGCCATAGTGAAGCAGGTCAAATATGACTAAAGCAGGAGTTTGAGATTGAGATATCTAATGATAGAGATTATAAAGACGAAGGGTTGATAATTATTTGTGAGAACCTCATCCCAATCTCTAAGCACTTCATGAGTGAGGGGATTGTTGAGGATGAAACCACTACACTACTATAGAGGTAACATGGAAGCGGATTTGGTATGATGATGTCAACTCATTGGAGGATGCCCTTCAACTTCTCTTTCTTGAAAAAATATCATCTCACAAGCTCCTCCAACAAAAGCAATTAACTATTTGATCACGAGCTTACCAAACTCAACCACAAAATTTCTTTGATATTCATCATCCCTATTTGCCAAGAAATGTTCTAGAAGAAAATCATAAAAGGTTGTACTTTTGTGTTAAATTCTGTGTTGCTAGTTTGACATGCAAGAGAAGATTACTTGAATAATTGAAAATTTGAAGGAAAGAATGTGAGACAAATGATGGTTAAACAAAGAAAATGCACAAGTCTGCAAATGATAATAATAAACTAATCAAAGTTGAAGATGCATTCATAGATTTACGAATTTTAGGGCTTCACACAAAGGATGAACAATAGTTGAGCTCAAGTTTTCATAGGAGGCTATAAGCCAAAGTTATGATCCATAGAATCATTTGAAGAATCATCCCACCAAGATTTTGGCAAAGAAGTAATAATTAAAAATTTTACCAGGTTATTAGTATCAATGGAGTTCTTTTGTGGAGGCATTGCAAGTTTAAGAGTTTTGCTTCTCTTAGAATAGAAAATAGATAAAAAAACTTTACTAGCATTGACTTTGAAATCTATTTAAAAATGAAACAAATAATACAACTCAAAGCATTTAGCTTAGGGGAAGAACATTAGTGAATGTGGAACTCCCATATATAAATGAATGTAATCAAAGGACACGTTTTGTAGAATGAAAAATTAATGCTTATATCATTTTTTTATTATGTAATTGTAATTATATTGATATTGAATTGGTTGTTAATTTAAATTACTTATGTTTTCATTTCTTCAATGTTTTTCAAATAATTTACCTGTCTTGTTACATTTGATAGGTTTACTTAACGACCAGCTATGGTTGAGAAGTTATGTGGATTAATATTTTGTCCAATGATACATTATTTGAAAAATGTTGGTCTATGTATAATTGTTGACTTATTACTAGAGTTATTAAAATGTCTTTATTTTCACCAAGTTTTCTTGGTTAGCATGGGAGTACCAAATACCAATCTAGCAACATAATTATCATATTCATCATTGAATTTCTATTCTTTGAGGATAACATACTATTGTAAGTTAGGGTCGTAGTTTATCACTCAATCCTTTATTCAAAGTTAAAGATATTTGCTAAGATAGTTGAAGAATTTATTTAAGTAAAATATTCTAATGTTAATAGAGATTACATAATTAGTTATTAACTAACTTAAACTATATAACAATAGTAACAACAATAACACTAAGCCCTAATCACACTAGGTGTGGTTGGCTATGTGAATCCTTTGTTTCTCCTCCTTAAGTTTCACATAGAGAAGATACTTTCTAATTATTTTTCGTGTGTTTTTGGGTATTCCCTATCTCTTTTAATATAGGAGAAAATCATAAACTTAGATTTTCTAACAGGAGCGTTGCATGGTTTATGCTTAATATGCTCGAACCATCTAAGGCGAGATTCTCTAATCTTGTTCATATTTGATTCACTCCAACGTTGTTACGGATAAATTCATTTCTTATTCTATTCCTATGAATAGACCCACTCAGCCACCTATGCTTCCTCATCTCGTTGCACTTGTTTTATCGATGAGTTTCTTTGTTGTTGGCCAATATTCAGCCCCATCTAACAAAGCTGGTCGTATAGCTGTTTCTTTAATTTTTTTTTTTTAATTTTGAGTTGAATTTTTAGATCACGCAACATTTCTGAAGCGCTCCTCCATTTCATTCTATCAGCTTGGATCCTATTAATCACATTGCTTTCTATTTCACCATTAGTTTGAATAATTGAACCAAGTTATTTGAACCACTCGCTCTTCTTGATCACATGGTCCTCAATAATTATGTCCTTGAGATTAGGGCCTCTGATACAATTGAACTTACACTACATATATTCAATTTTAAATCTATTAAAAGGAAAATCTCTGGATTCTAAAGTAGTCGTCCATAATTTAAGTTTGGCTTTAACTCAATCCCAAGTCTTATCAATTAATAGAATATCATCTATAAATAATATGCACCAAGGAATCTTTTCATGAATGTGCTTAGTAAGAACATTCATAATTAATGGAAAAAGATATGGGTTGAGAGCCGCGTCTTGTATAATCCAATCGAAATATTGAAATCATTAGACAAACCACCTTGCGATCGAACACATATAACAACTCCATTATGCATATCCTTAATAACATCAATATATGCAATGTTAATCCCTTTTCTCTCCAAATCTTATTAAAGAACTTCTTCTAGTATTCTAGCATAAGCCTTTTCAAAAAACAAATAAAGATCTTTTTTTCTTTCCCTAAATTTTTCCATAAAAGCTCTTAATAAATGTTTACTTCTATGGTAGATCGACTTGGCACATGATACCAAATTGATTTTGAAAATTGCAAGTGTCATTTCTTTTTCTGTATTTTATTTGTCTCCCAAAGTTTCAAATTATGATACGTTAACTTGATTTTATATAATCAAAACAGTCTTGAGCATCACATTTATTCTTTTAAATAGCATAACAATACTTTTTCTCTACTCATTTGATATTTGTTTTCCTTAAAATAACATTAAATAAGTTGGTAAGCCAATAATTTTCATCCTCCCTTAAATATTTTCGTACATTGATAGGGATGTCATCCAATTCTAATGTTTTCAGCTCTTCATCTTCTTTAAATTATTCCAAATCTTAGCTTTATTAACACGATGAATGGAAGTGTATTTGAGACTATTTTATAATCATTAAACTCACTTATATTAAATTTATTGGTACAATCTTCATTAAAAAATTTGGTAAAATAATTCATCTATGTTGAAAATTTTCATCCCTAAAATTGTATTTTGATGATTATCTTTGGTATATTTAATATGGGTCAATTCTTTAGTTTTCTTATCTCTTAATTTGGTTAGCTTAGGTATCTATTTTTCCCCCTTGATAGTGTTTAATATATTATATAGATCATCAAATGTTGCACTCTTAGCATCATGAATTGCTATTTTTGATTCATGATAAGTTATTTTATATTTTTTTAATTCTCTTTAGTCTTACATTAAAACTTTTTTTTAGCATACTTTTTATCTTTAATCTTAACTTAAATATCATTTTTTATCATCATGCATCTTTATTCTTAGGTACTCTCCTTTTTGATTCACCAAGTAAATTCTTTGTTATATTGCGAATATAACGTGCAACCAAATTCAATATAAGGTTGGCTTTATCCTCAAAGTCTCACAATCCTAGTTTTAAAACTTCACTCTTAAAAAACATTATGTTACTTTTCATATGATTCTGCCAATTAGGTTTAGGACATATTTTAGATTTAATATTACTTTTTTATTTCTTATTTTTAAAATTAGAATTAATAAACGATCTTGAGATGTTTAAAATTCACTTGGAATAATCTTACAATCCTTACAGAATAAGCGATTCTTTTTCCTTAAGAGAATAATTAATTTAAGTTTTATAAATTCCTTTTCATAAGTGATAATATGTTCATCTCTTGTTTTAAATAAGTGTTAGTAATCATAAAATCATAAGCTAAGGAAAATACCAAAATCAATGTTTCTTCTTTATTAATATCTCCAAGATCAAAACCATCTTGAATATAATTAAATTCATTAGTTACTCATCCAACATATCTATTTAAATCATATCCTATAAAAAGTATCTCTTCTTGAGGTATCGCTTGTATCAACTCATCTAAATTATGCTCAATTATTTTTTATACATATTTCTAATTCTGTTTGAGGTGCATAAACACTTACAATAATAAAAATTATTCTATTAATTCTCCATTTTATAGATATTATTCTATTTCCCAATAATTAACCTCAACTACATTGTCTTTTAAACTCTTATACAAAATATACGCATTATTTTTAAAGGAAGACTTACCTGAGTACCAGAGATTAAAGACTAAAGTGTAAAATATTTTTTGCCTAATTTTCAGCTCACCGAAATTTCTTGAAGGCATAATATATTAATCTTCCTTTTTAATATTTTTTATGTCTTTTGTCCAACTTTTTTTGAAGATCATCTTATTTTTTCTTTATGAATTGAATAATCGTTTTGTTGTTTACCTCAGCATGGCCGTTTGTTTGAAGGTAATGGATAAATGAAAATCTCAATTGCACTTTACTTATCTTAATGAATTCTTGTAATTTATTTGAGAACAATAGAGGCTCATTATCAATAGTTATTACCATGGGGAAGCCAAATTTAAGGAATGCTTGTTTTCTTATAAATTGGTGATATCTATAATCTTTAGCTAAAGTTACAATATTTATCCATTTAGCTTTCCTTTGGTTTGACGTTTATGGCTCAATAAGATCCTCTCATCCAACAAAGCAAATGTTCATATTCTTTGGCCCAAGAGAAAATAGTTAATTGAATAAGATAGGTCGGTTATCTATTCATACTGGCGTGCCTTTGAAAACTTTTGAATTGTCAAGCTATAACATATGCATTTTTTTATAGTTGGCTAAAAGTTTTCCTTGACTTGTTGAACTGGGTTTCTTTAACTGAGCGGCTTTCACGCTAGCATCAATATAGCTCTTTAAAGATTTCAAGTGCTTTGTATTTTCTTAGTGTATCACAAACTAAGTTCCTCAAGGGACTGTTTGTATAATGCATTTTCATAAAGGAAATATTTTTTATAATTGTTTGATAAAGTTCTTTACTTTTTTTGGAGGCAGTGAGCTGTAACTCAGGAAGTTAAACATCTCGTCATATTAATTATCACATATTGATTGATTCACAATTTAGATAATTTGGTTGAGTACAGTAGGTTTGCTAAGTTCTATATATTATTTGTTACATAGGTATTCCCATGCTTTGAAATTAGTTGTAAATTGTTTTTTTTCTGGAAACATGCTTCATTGTATTTAAGAGTTTTAATTTCTCTTGTTGAACAACTTTTAGATAAACTATGAATATCATTTTATTGCTTCATATATACTGAGCGTTTGACACTAATTGTGTATTGACAGTGACTTTTAGAGTGGTGATTTAAATCACATTAGCAAGCTTTAGGTTATCAAGTAAAGTCTTACACTTTGATTGATTTTTTGTTATCTAAAACATAATGGAAATATGTCATCAGGATTTACCAAAAAATTTAGATTTCAACACTATCTATTCTTAATGCATCATGAGCTAAACATGACGAATAGTTTGGGAGCAAGTGGAATACTTCTCTTGGTAAAATTCACTCACCTTACGGAAAGTCATCTATAGTCTGCAACAACACTAGTTTTATTGTATTTCTTGGAATAAATTCCGAATCAAATAAGGTGTGTTCTATGTTTCATTTTGTGAGTTAGATCGCCCAATCTTACGTTTATAGGATAATCTTGTGAGGGTCATCAGGACAGACTTTGGTTATTTAAGTATGAAACAATTGTAGTGTCTAGGATCTCTTACTGAAACAAAGTAAGATCCATCCCTACTCATCAAGTTTAACGTGCAATAATCATCTCGCGTAAATCAGGAGTTTTTCAAACATTTGCCCATTCTTTGTATGTTGCATGCACATGAAATAAAATGATTCAGGTCATAATAATATGTGAAGGGATAACAAAAAATGCATTTAAAAGAAATGAACAGGTGTAGAAAATGCATGTGAGCGTGTAGAAAAAAAACACAAAACAAGACAAGGGTACCTAATCCCTAGTAAGACCTAGATGGTCTACCTTTGGTTGAATTATAATGTGTTTATTAGGTTGATTTATAATGTGTTTATGTGATCTTAGAATGATCTTAAATCAACCTTAGTCCTCAAAATTTGATATGTTGAAAATTTGGCCCAATTAATAAGACTTATATTTAAAGCTCTAACTAAACTTAAGGAGAGTTAATTATTTGTAGGGGCTTGTACTTATATGAAATTCTTGACTCTAGTTCTAATAAAACTTTGGATCATTTGCTAAGGGAAAGTCTGTTAAATTCAAATATATCCTACAAAAGGTCTACTAAATTTAATTCAAAAGGTCTATATTTGCACTTTTTAGGGAAATCAACATAGTCTTGAGCATCGCCATTTTTCTTGTAATTAAGTATAACAATACTATTTCATCACTCATTTAACATCTTTTTAATCTTCATAAATAACGTCAAATAATTTAGTAAGCCAAGAATCTCCTTCCTCACCCAAACATTTCCACACTTTAATAAGGATGTCATCCGATATTTTTCTTTTTCTTTTCATCTTTAAAGCATTTCAAATCTCAGCTGTATTAATATGTCAAATTTTAAATTGGTATTATTTTTATAACCATTAAACTCTTTTATATTAATTGTATTGATACAATCTTCATTAGAAAGCTTAATAAAATACCTATTTAGCTTTATTGAATATCTTTATCCAAAAAATGAATTTGTTTATCATCTTTAATATATTTTATGAGTCAAATCCATTTTTTTTTATTCTTATATTTGACTAACTTATACATGTGGCTCCCTCCAACTGTTTCTATTTATATAAATCCTTGAATGTTGCACTTTTAGTATCATGAATTGTTATTTTAGATTAACGACAAGTTAATTTATATTTCTTTCAATTCTCTTTAGTCTTACTTTTGACTCATTGTTTAAAACATGCTTTTTTATCTTTAATCTTAATTTAAACATTTTATTTTCATTATCATGCATCTTTATTATTGGATATTCTACCTTTTGATTCACAAAGTAAACTCTTTGTTATATTTCAATTAAAATTAGTAACCAAATCTCACATAAGATTTGTTTCACCCTCAAAATCTCATTATCTAAGTATTAAAACATCTTTATTAAAAAATATCTATGTTACCCATCTAGTTTTATGACATATTTTAGATTTGAGATTTCTTTTGTTACCCTTGTTTTCAAATTCATAGTCAATAAATGATGTTAGGTTGTCAAATAATCATTTGGAATAATCTTACAATTCATACAATTTACCTGATCATTTTTCTCTAGAAAAAATAATCAATCTAAGTTTTAAAAATTTTATTTTTATAAGTAATAATATATTCATTTTCTTTTTTAAATTAAGTGTGTAATCATAAGATTATAAGCTAATGTGAACTTCAAAATCATAAATACTATTAAATTATTTAATTTTCCTTCCAATATTTTTATTTAAATTTTCTTTTATAAAAATATCTCCTCGAGGTTTTTCTTGAACCAACCCATCTAATAAATGATGTTAAAAGTTTCTTATAATACACATCCAATTCTACATGAGGGGAAAAATATTTTTAATTTTGAAAGTTATTTTTATTAATTATAAAGTCTTAAATATATAATTCTATCTCTTAGCTTTTTAACTTTCACTATATTATCCTTTAAATTTTTATCTAAAATAATACCCTCATCTTCTTATGACGGTTCTTATTTGAGTACCAGAATTTTTTCTTTTGCTTTATCTCCCACTTAATTTTTTGAAAGCATAATATATAATCCCCATATTTTTCATAAAATCAGCAATCTCAAAATGCTTGCTAGTGAGATGTTAATCATTTCAACTATCTGATGTTATTAAAATCATAGACTAGTTTCTTTACTCGCATTCGTCCATGATGCAGGATTCTTATTTATTTGACTCTACACTCGGATGCCGATTTAGCGACCTTTTTGCATTTCACTACATTCAGGTATGCAATGCATCACTTCTAGGGAACGCCTTAGCTAGTTCTAGCACAATTATTTAAAGAATTGATGATAGAATAAAATTTGGTGAAGTCTTACACTAGCTGTTGACTACTTAATGTAACTCTTCTTCTTTCTCATTTAGAACATGGGTCTCGGCAATGACTGAGTTAATTCAACACCAAAACTAATCAAGAAAATTAATATAAATCTGAAAATATAATATATATCTAGAAGGATCAAAACGTGGGGATCATCACAATAGAGAGTACTTTAACCATCCTCAAAAGAGAAAAATTCCTAGCAAAAATGTATTATAAATCTTAATAACACAGCCAACAAAAGGAAAAATAACTACTAACAGAAACTACATCAACCAAAACAATAAAATAATATCAACCACATCAAGGCATCTGTTCAGGCAAAGGAAAATAGTCTGTTAGTCATGCAGTTCAGAAAAGAAGATCAAATTAGATATAAAACAATACATTGGTGCAAAAACACCTTAAACATTTCAGATAAAATCAACTTGAATATTACAAGTACTAAGAGATCCGTTAGCCAAAATAGATTTAATATAAATTTAAGGAAATAAATGAAGAAATTCAAGAAGCAGCCCAACCATCCAAACTACTCCCAGCAAATACACAACGCCATCTAATAGTAACTAATTAGCAAAACACCAAAGGCTTCAAAAACATCGCAAGCAATTAGAAAATCTTGAAACAATAAAGGGGAACATCAACAATAGGTAGCAGTAACCCCTAAGCAAAATAAAACCGCTCATACAATGATGGAACTAAGTTCAAAGAAAATTAGAAACCTATGGCTAGCACAACCCAAACAAGAGCCAAAGTACCAACTATAGTCCACAAAGCTTCAGTAGACGTCATAAACAAAATCCAACAAAAAATCAAAAATTTAATAGCAGCATCTGATAATTTCAATTTTCAAATCTACAAATTTTCTTAAAAAGTTGATCAACAGTCAAAATATTAAAATTGCCATCAATAATACTATCAATGGCTGACCGTGGTTGTTGGAGATTTACTGAAAGAGGTAAAGAGAACAAAGGTGCTCATGCAGAAAGATTGCATCCAATTGCTAGATAAAGTGATGAATAGAAATTCCCATGTCTGTAGTTGAAGGTTCTGTAGGAGAGACTTTATTAACAGCGAATATGATATCCTCTTTAGTTATTGTGGGATATAGAAGAGAGCCTACAAGATAATGAAATTGAGCGGGATTAGAGAAGTTCAAGATTGAGTTGTCTTTCTCTTGTGCAAAAGTATGTGTGGAATCTGGTTTGCAATTTGTTTATCTTATTAATTAGCTGTGTAGCGAACTAGGATTAATGAAGAAAAAGGTTATGAGAAGTGCTACTGAGCTGCATTTTGAGATAGAGCTTGGCCTAGATTCTTCAAAGTTCTCGAGACAATGCATCAATCAGAAGATTAATATGCAGCTTGCTATTGCCGAATACCAAGATATTATTTACATAGATGAGGATGTATGTAGTAATTTTGTCTCACTTGTATAGGAGCAGAGAGGATATACTGTAGTGACACTAAAGTGATGGTATTGGAAAAGGTGGCTGGTATTGGTTCAAACCATTCAATGCATTTTATAAGTTTGCAAATGTTGTTTGGGTGAACATGATCTATAAATCCTTGTGGTTATTTTATGAAATACTGTATCTTGAAGTGATCTATGAAGAAATGCATTTGAAATATCAAGTTGAATGATTGACCACTTGTCAAAAATGACGAGGGCTTGGAGAACCTTGATTGTTGGCATTTTGGCCATTGGACTGAAATTTTGTGTACTTGATCCCATATTATTGTTTAAAGTTTTGAACAATCAGCCATGCATTATAGCAAGCAACAGTGCCTGTTTTGTTGAGTTTTGTTTTATATGCCCAGTTATATTCGAGAATACTATGTTCCTTTGGAGGGAATGAGTTCCCAAGTGTTTTGATGTTGGAGGGCATTGAAATCTTTGGTTGTGGCGACTCTCTAATGAGAATGTTTAGCAACTATTTATAAGTGGTGGGTGTGTCAATAGCTATATGGTTGTGGCGAGATCGAGGATTTGCTTTGGTTTGAGTGGCCTAGTTTGGAGCGAGTAAGCATGTGGTGAGATGATGTTAGGGTTGGTGGGGCTTATTGAAATAGAGTTGGTAAATGTGGTGAAGCTGTTGGTAGATCTGATTGTGTGACTAGAGGAGTGGTGGGCATTGGTGGAGGATGTGAGACTGTGCTAAGTGGTGTTATGCTGAGTTGATGATGAGGATGATGAGTTGATGAAGTGACTGCTGGTTTGGGTTATTGTTGAGAGGTTTGGTAAGGCAAGTGTTATTCATTGAAGATCACATGATGGGATATGATAGTCTGTTGTTTCTAGGATTATAGCATTTATAACCATTGTATTGCAAGGCGTATGCATGGAAAACACATGGTGTAGATCGAGGGATAATTTATTAAGATGCATTGAAGGAAGAAGGGGAAACCAGAGGCAACCAAAGGTTTTGAGGTGAGAATATGTTGAAGGTTTGTTGTGAAGTGGTGAATGTGGTGAGATATTGTTTGCCTTTGGCGACGACAATGTTTGCAGTGAAACGAATGAGAGATGAATGAAGAGGTAAAAATGAACTTATCTACAACAACCCGCCAATTACACTCGTGAATTCAACAAGTCTGTTTCATACATGTTGCCATTGACTTTACCTCGCTTGTATACATGAAAATCATAGCTTACTGAACTAGTCAGACGCTTACTCCGATGTATTGACATTTTTGCTATTGCTTTATCTACAACTTTACACTTTCAACCTTTATCAATGAAGATGGAATACGGAGATTGGGTGACAACCATCGAGGATTTGAAAAATAGAGAACAAGTATAGTTATGTTTGCAAGTAAAAAAAGAAATGAAAATAATACATGAAAAATGAAGAAGAAAAGTGGAAGGAGAAGAAAGGATCATTGTAGGCATTGACATCTCTGCCACCTACGCATGTCGCTAGCACATGTCGCAACGTCATCTCCTTTGCTTTCGCTCACACCCTAAAACTCACAAGCTTCAATTCCAATACTCTAGTGCATAGAGAAGATAGTCGACCACCTATGCCTCCACCACCAACACCTCCCATTTCTTGTGCTTGTGTGGAAGATCAAATGCATCGAAACTATTGAGTGATTACTAAAACAAGGCTGATAACCATTTTAATTAGCTTCTTACAAGTTGAGTTTTTTGCTCGAAACTACCTCAAGCGCTCAAAACTGCTTCAGCAATCGTCTGTAATTACTTATACAACCATATCTGTCATTAGCCCCGATCTCTAATTTCTAGGAATCACTCGATAACAATCTTTTGCAATTGTCATAGCAAACCACCTCCCCTCTACTATAAATTCCAAGGCCTCTTCTCCCTTTGTCACACATAATTGTGAAGCAATCGAACTGGAGGAAAAGGAGGAAAAGGAGGAAAAGGAAGAAAAGGAAGAAAAGGAAGAAAAGGAAGAAAAGGAAGAAAAGGAAGAAAATGAAGAAGTAAAGAGGAAAAGAAAGATAGGGTGGAAGATAACGTGTGAAAAAAAATGGAGGGGGCGAAGAAGATTAGCAGGTTAAATTTTAAGGCTAAGCTATCAATAAATCTCTTAGAGGTAAAAATTATAGGAGAAGACCTTGCATATTGTTCTCTTAGAAGCCAAACGGGTGAAGAAGTTTGAAGACATACCCTAGTTTCTTTGAGCTAGCCGAGAAAATTTATAAATTCCCTCTGTTAATATTAGATTCGAGTCTATGGAGCATTATTTGTTATATTATTTTGAGGTATTATAATGCCAAAAGTTTGTCAAAAATATTTAATAGAACCTAGAATGTTGTTATATTATCAAAATTTTATGGAGATATTTTCTCATAAAATTAATTTGTTAATTAATTAATCAAAAATTAAGTAGTAATATAATTAATATATTGATTTATTAATGATCTTAATTAATTATTAAATTAATAAAATTATTCAAATTATAATTAATTAATAATATTGATGAAATCATTGATTAAATTAATATCATTAATTAAACCATTAATTAATTATTTTAATTAAATAATAATAAAGCATAAATAATTAATTATTTAATGATATTCAATTAATTGATAATAATAATATTAAAATACTAATTAATACTATTGATTAGTTAAATGATCAAACTAATTAAATTAATTGTGGGGATTAATTATGGAGAGTCAATACAACAATTCAATTAACTTGTGTTTCTAAATGAAATGTCAAACAAATGCAAACACATATTTCAGCTATCAAGTGGTAGCAAATGCTACTATTGTTATTGTCACTTGAACCAAAGCAACAACAGAAAAAAATGTAAAAGAATTATTCACACTTTTCATTTTGAGTATACAGTTCTATCTTCAATATACTCGTTCGTGAACCCTCGACAACATAAACCCCTTTGCATTGCTTTGTGCTACTATGTCAGTCATGATTCTTCATTTACTATCCCTTATCTGCTACTTGTATACAAACATGAAATGATTAGTACCACATGTGAAATTATGAATAATAAAATATATATAAATAGAAACGTGCAAGACCTAGAGTAGTCAAAGACTATATAGAAAAGCAACAAATGCAATAACATGGAAAAGACCTAGAGTGCTAATTTCTAATACGATCAAAATGGTTGTATAGATGAATTGACCTAGGTTAAAATATGAATCCTCTATTGAATTTGTGTGGTCATAGATTGAATCTAAGTTTGACAATAAATTTTTAGTCAAGTTAATTTTAGTTAAATAACCCCTCCTATCATCTTAAAACTTAATAAGTCAATAATAATTAAGGTTTTGTAAGATCTAGTTGACCCATATCAAAAGATTGAACCAAAAATATGATGCATTAAACATCTAATTAAGATAACACCCTATATTTAAAATACATGATTCCTAATGGATCTAAAGATCCTAGTTGATCTATAGTAATTGATTCTTAGTAGATCTAATAGCTCATAGCCGAATCAAATCAATTAGGAACAATTTAATATCCTCTAATTTGATCACACCCAAAGTTACACCATAACATGCCATCTTATATGAAGATCTAAAGACTTGAAATGTACATATGCACTACATCACCGTATCTAAATGATAAGATGGTATGACCCATTATTTCGGGCATTCCAATGGATGTAAATCCCATTCTAAACCCAAACTCAAACAATTTCAATGGAGATAATCCTAGACCTTAAGAACACTAAAATCATAAATTAAGTATTCATGGGATTTATGAGATTAGGTAACCCATGGCTGCTAATCATAATTTTTGGAAGACGGATAAAAATTCTATCTAACATTGGCATATTGAACCATAAGTCAACATGGGATGATGAAATCTTGATTGGGTCTACTTTCAGTTAGCCTCATCTTGATGCTTGCTTAAAAATAATAATACTTCTTAGTCCAGAGTTCTCTCCTTAATAACTTGTAGGGGTAATTAAGTACAAAGGCCTACACCTATAGGAAATACCCTAGATATAACTAAACCGCCTTGAATCATCCATCAAAGGAAAGTTTTGTTAAAATTGAAATTTATTCGCGATAAATCTACTCATAAAACCCAATTCAAAAGGCGGATATTATTGTACTATATGGGGCTCTTATTTCTAGCGACTTTGCTTAAGAGGATTATTGTCTCCTTCTTTGGAGTATTATGTATTATACTATAATATTAACTACAACATTAAATGTGCCACAATGTAGCTTGCATTTCTATGGCGTGCATTGAATGAAAGACATGTGTTATTCAAATATTTTGCAACAAAAGTCTTGGGTTTAAGAACTCCATTGCAACTTAACCATTTTTGCTGGAAATTAAAAGTAATTTGATTAAAGAAGAATACATCCAAGGTGAAGATGTTAACCATCACACTTAGGGAGGGTCCCACAATCTAATTCGTTGATGTAGTGTTTAGTATTGAAGCAGTAGGAGCAACGCTCAGTTTGATCACTTGCACAGTCCAATTTTTTTCTACTACTCAGCTCAAAGTGGAGTTGGTCATAACTAAGACTACAACCAAGGCGGTCCTCTGTTTTTGCACGTTTACCCACACTGTAGACGCTTGAATGTCATAACCCAAATCTACGAAAGCATGTAAAACCTGAAGCTACTGGAAGAATGACCACTAATGTTCCCTCAAAGAGGGTATCTATCTTTTCAAGATTCTTCCGCACTCCATACTCAAAGAAGCAATCTATAAGAACTGATGGAGATTTTGTTACCAGCAAAGGGATTAATAGTCCCAATGTTTATTTGGGGGACTCTTCAACAAAGATGTTCACCATAGGGGAGGTTGATGCAACCGCATCACCCTCCAAGCTACCAAGAAGAACTAGTAGGAAGGCTAATACTAAATTGAGGGTCGAGAATTTGGAGACGACTACAGTTGTTTAAGTGGGGAGGATTGCATGAACAAGAATATATGTTTCTTATAGATATGAGCCTCCGAGGTGGGTATGAAGACTATAACATATTGTCAAAAGACAATTCACGAAGGTGCAGGAACAAAACTCCCACCGAGAAAGGCTCAATTCTTATCCTCTAGAATTTTCAAGGTTTTAAAGCTGATAATGAAAAGGACACTACAAAGGAGGGAAGTTCCTATTGATGCTAAAGGCTAATTGATCCTTCAAAGTATATATAAAATGTTGGCAGAAAAATGTCCATCAGAAATAATACTCACTGAACACTCTCCTGTAGCATGTAGATATCATGAAGTTTGGATATCCAATTTGGGAAGCTCTCGAGTCAAGGGTGTGGCATCCATAAAAATCTTGGAGATCCACCGTTCAAAAGCTTTGGATTCCAAATGAATCAAAATATTAGAAGACAATTAGTGGTGAACACCATGAACATCTAAATGATGATCATGGAAGGTCCAAATTGATATATAATGAAGAGGTTAAAGCTGGGTTTCCACTATCAAGATCAACATCCTCAATAATTCATTGGAAGATGCATTATGTTATCGAACTAGTAGATGATATAAAGCTGTCTTATACCAACAAAAAAGTTGAGGATGAGAAGATATTGTTAATTGAAATAATTTGCACTATCGAACATGATACTCCTATCCAAAGGGTATATGAAAGATCAAGGAACTAAAATCACAAATTTATATCACTGACTAAAGATATTTAAATGAAAAAGATAAATTAGAAGCAGAATCCATCGTGGAGAAGACACCAATAACGATGGGAGAGACCATGATAGATTGACTTATTTGGTTCAGGAATAGATGTAGTCTAAATTTGATGTGCAACATAAAGAGATCAATTAATTGAATGCCCAACTTGTGAAAATGAGTGATATGACAAAGCAATTGGCTAGCCAGCTTATTATGATAATATGAGTAGCTCGTCATGCAAAAATGCATATTTCTTTTCCAAAATTGAGTGCTAGCAAGATGCCTCAAATGATAGTTAATGAAAATATTGGTTAATAACCAGGGAATAAATGATATTTTACTTGGAAGTTAATGCTATAAACAAAATGTTGTTTGAAGAGTTAATCACTCAGAAGGCAAGGCAATCATTGCCTCCAAAATTGTTGAAGTTCTTATAGGGATGGACTGTCCTTACCCTGTAGAGTACAATTGAAGACCATATTTTAAAGGGTACAATGTTCCAAAGTTTAACAAATTTTTGGGAATGGAAAACCCTAAACAACATCTGGCACAATTAAAGGCTATTTGTGGTAACCTTGTAGGAAGTGATGCTCTTTTTTTTCAGCAATTTGTAAATAATTTAAGTGAATAATATTTGAATGATACTTTGATCTCTCTAATGAGTGTGTAGACATTCACTGAGTAGGAGATAGTGTTTATAAAATGGTTTGTCGGTAAAAGTAAAAAAAGGTAATAATTGCCATTTTTGCCCTATAAAGTGAAGAAAGGATGAGATTGTTACTATGACATAATAAGATGGTAAAACCTTAGCATGAAATATGAACAATACCTTAAAGTGAAGCATGCCATCAAGTTGCTAATGGAAATATAGATGAACAAATGACCCTTTATCGTTGCATGACAATGATCACCATCTTCCTAAAATTATTGGATTGTGTGGCCAAATTTGAAAGGTTGCCAACGCCTAAATGCTACCATTCTCCTCCCATGCACGGCAATGCCCTTGCAAAAGGAAAACATGTGAAGAGTGACTGCTGAAGAAATGATGCAACACAACATGCACATTGTTTGTAGAAAAAAATGAAAAATCAGCTATCAGTACTCGACTTAGCCAAATAAAACAGGTGGTAAATTGAAAAAACCAGACATGCAGAGAACAAATAAATAAGCAGTACTAATTTAAAAAGGATTGCATTGCTAAAATCTTTCGACATGTATTGAAGGCTGTCTTCAGTTATCGGAGTCACATTGACCAAAGCAAGATGATAAATCCATTGAGCCAAATTACTATCTATGGCATAGAGTGATAAGTCACCCAACTGAATGCTTTGTTTGAAAGATTGGATAGAATAATATCGTCAAAATGGTGAATTTACACTATCGTATATTGTGCTAATAAACTTAGAGGGAGTTAGAAAGTATAAGTTTAGCGGTGTCAATCTCACAAAGCAAAGATAAAAAATGAAGAGTACCTTACAAGGCTGATGAAGGAGAATAGGAGCCTTTTATCTCCAAAAAGATTACAAATGATCAAAATGATTAAGACAATTAATGCAGTTTGCTTGAAAAGTTCGTTGAAAGCACAACTTGTTACTAGAATCTTGTCAGGAAAAGAATCTCTTTCAAAACATCCCTTGCTATACAAGGGATGATTTTATGACAAACATAAGCTTCCGTCTTCTTCAAAAGCTAGGAAACTGAAAAAGAGGAGGCAAAAGGTGCTCAAATTGAAATTCAAATGTTGATCAAGCTCAACGAATATGAACTACCAGCATAAAAAGCCCGTCAAATTGAAGGAGTACATGGCGGCTTTGTAGCTTGGTGATGAGGAAGTAGTTCAAAATGAACCCTTTTGGGAGTCATGCAGGGTAATTAGGGCCCAGTACATGAGAATCTTAACCTAAGGATTCATAGGAGCCATTAATAGAGGTGGCTAACAACATGAGTACTAGTAAAATGACCAAAATATTCATTATTTTAGATGATGGGCTCAACTTTTTTAGCCAATGATTGGATAAGGAGCTCAAATTAATAGCAAGAGTCAGATGTCTCAAGCTAGAAAGTTTAAATAACTTTGAAGATTTTGATCTTGACGCAAGTTCAAAAGCATCTAGAATTATGATAATTCTGAGGAGGAAATTAAAGAGATATAATTAAGAAGAGGTAAGAAGTTCCATCTCCAAAGATAGGGAGGCAAAAATTAAGAGAGAAATATGTAATAGCTAACTGAAGAAAATTTTTCTCGATCACTTGACAAATCTTTAAAAGCTCCTAATGTGACTGGATTAAAATGTCATGGCCCATCTCTATAAATTTGCTGTATTACTCAACATATATGCTACTCTCTTAATGTCCAAGGACCCTAGACTTTAATAAAAGTATTGAAAAAACTTGAGAAATTTGAGGCATTTTTTACTAAAAAATTTGAAAGAAGCAATATTTACTCAACACATTTCAGAACTTTTATCATTATGAGTATAAAGTGCCATCTTTAGTGTACTATTTGCATTGCTTTGTAGTGCTATGTTAGCATCCTAATTCTTGATTTGCTGTTCCTTGTTTGCTATGTTAGACATGGAATGAGCAGTACCATTTGTGTAACAATGAATAATAAAATGTATATAAAAAGAAACACACAACGGCTAAAAGTAGTCAAAGATTGCATGTAAAATATGCAACAAACACAACATCATGAAAAAGATCTAGAGTGTTTAATTTCTAATAAGATTTAAATGATCATAGATAAATCGACCTAGATTAAAATATGAAACTCCTAGTGAATCTATGTGGTCATAGATTGAATTCGAGCTTAAAGACTTGATTTCTATTTGAGTTAATCGAGGTTAAATAACCCCTCTTCTATCATCCTAAACCCTTGTCAATGACTAAGGTTTTCTTCAGAGGGATCTTAATGAATTTGAATTGTAAGATCTAGCTGACCCATATAAGAAGATTGGGCAAAAAATATGTTGTATTAAAAACCTGATTTAAATGATCATATTCCTCCATGTCTAAAATACATGATTCTTAATCAATCTAAATGATCCTAGATGAGTTGTGTTTAACAAAATTAATTGATTTCTAGTAGATCTATTAGATCCTAGTCAAATCAAATCAAGTCAGAATAATTTAATATCTTACTAATTTGATCATAGCCGAAGTAACACTAGAGCATCTCCTCTAACTTACATGTAGATTTAAAGAGTTAAATGTACATATGCATTGTGCCACCTTGTCTAAATGATAGTGTTGTAAGGCCTATTGATTATGGCATTCTAACGGATGCAAATCTTATCTTAAACCCAAATTTAATAAATATAACATCATACCCTAAAAAATTTTAAAACCTAAAATTTGGTCTTCAACAAATACCACATTTTCTGCTTTGAATTTCTAAGGTGAGGTAACTCATAATTGTTAATCAAAATCCTGGATATTAGGATAAACTTTTCTTTGACATTAGTAGATTGGATCATAAGTCGACTTGAGATGACTGAAGTGTGGAATCTTGATCGGGTCTACGTTCATTTACTCTTCATGTAGTTGCTTGTTTGAAAATGATGGTAATTCTTAATTGAAAGTTTTCTTCTAAATGATTTGGGGTTACTAACTATAGAGGCCTACGCCTATAGCTTTCATCGACCCCTTATTTAATTATGACCCTTGACTATCCATCAGGGAAAGTCTAGTTAAAATTGATATCTATTCCACGAAAAGTCTACTACTAAAGCCTAATTCAAAAGCAGAAATCGTTGCACTTTTTGGGTGATCAGATAGGCGGATTGTGAGGTGGGTCCATAATTAATGTGGTAAAGAGGTGATGTTGAGAATTGCTCAGATAGTTTGAAAGAGATGGCAATGTTTTTGTTTGGCCATACCATTTTGTTGGGGTGTGTAAGGATATAAGAAAATTGGCATTGGAAGTTCATATGAGTGAGAATAGGTTTAAAGTACTAGTTTTGTATTCCCCTCCGTTTGACCGCAAGATTTTGATTTTGTGATTAAATTACTGTTCTATATTGCGCTGCCGTTGAAAGAGCTTGACACACTTCTGATTTGTATTTCAATGGGAAAACCCAATATCGTGAGAAATCATTAATGATTATGGCATAATAGCGACGACCTTTAATGGAAGGTGCAATAGAGGGGCCTAGATATTAGAATGAATTAAATGAACTTTTTTCTATGACCAATTTTTTGATATTGAAAATGGTAATTTGTTGTATTTGCTTATGGTGCATGTAAAACATAGGCAACACTTTTTATTATGGTTAATATGGAATGGCTCTTTGCTAGTTAATGTAGGATGCTAAAGTTTGGATGTTCGAGAAGATTATGCCAAATGATGGGGTCTCCATTTGTGTGTGTAACACAAAGAGAGGTACTTGATTGAGGAGAATGAAGGTTGATTGGGTAAGGTCATTATGGTTTGGTCCTTGGAGAAGAATTTTATTGAAATTAAGATCCTTGATGTAGTAGCAGTGTGGATCAAATGAAATAGAGCAGGAGGTATTAGTAGTTTGTTGATGGATAGAGAGTGCTTGTATTTTGTTTGTGGAACATGGAGGAGTTCTGTGAGAATGCCCAATGTGGTGTGGAAGGTTATCACTGCCAACATTCAGAATTGGAAGTCTGGCTGTTACCTATGGTAATGGTATCATTGCCATTGCATGTCTCAGATGTATAAATATTTAAGATCATTTGTGATATGTTAGGATGATTCAGAGTCCAAGAATCAATTCTTATGCCCGGATGATTGTGTGTTGGATAGCAGCACTGGTTAAGTGTTTGAGGTTCTATTGTAGGTTAGATCAGTACGATGCTAGCAATTGATGGTTGTGTGGCTTTGTTTGCCAAAGATTTGGCATTCGATGTAGGTGTTGTAGTTATATGATCTTCCTCCACACTGGTGTGAAGATCGCTGAGCTTGTTTACCTTCACCTCTCCAGGATGGCAACTGATTTTTTCTCTTGCCATGAATCATGGATACTAGATGTTCCATTGTGTTTTGAGCATTGTAGTTCCTTGCTGGCATCGTTCTGGGGGTTCATTTCTTCGTTTCATAGAAGTGATTATAAATTATCAAGACTGTTGGGGCAAAGCTTAGTGTGATTGTTGTCTTTAATGCTTGGTACTGCGGATGCAACCTGCTAAAGATGTAAAGAATGATAAAATTAGTGTCGACCTTTGAGCCACTACAACTATGTGGTCTATGATAATCTTGATTTTTGTTAGGTACTATGACATTGATCTAGCCTTCATCGCATGCTTTACAGTTTGTTGTTGAGCTGTATATCACACGGTCAGTTGGAGGACTGAAGATGCTGTTCCAGTGTAACCTGCACATCATTCTAGGTGTAAGCAGCAATAATGTGAGGCAAAATTGTCAACAAGAATGTAGAGAAGATATTTATGATGAGGTTCTGATCGATCTATTAGTGCTCTCATCGATGTATTAGTGCTGAGGGTGTAACGGGCCTTGACTTGAGGCAAGAGCGTGTCGACAGATCCTATGAGTACATTGTTGTGAGAAGGAATTCCTTGAGGAAGCAGCAGTGGATGAGTAGCTGGTCGCCTGGTGTATATCGCAATAACAGTGGCATTGCCACATAGAGTCAACTTAGCCAGGTTGCAGTTCTTATTCCGAGCAGTGGCTTTGTGTGTAGCAGGCCACAAGCTAGCGGGAAAGTGTTTTGCGTAATAGATTGAGAGTTGGCGCGGTCGTGACGTCTCTGCCTGCTGGAGCAACGACGTTAGTGGTTTTTTAGCTATATGCTAAAGGTGGAATTTAATGCCATTAATGGAGCGTTATGGGAACAGCACTAGGTTGACAACAACTAATTAATGTCCATTAGCCTGCCTCTCTACTTGTATAACACAACGATTTAAAGGTTTCCCAGTGAGAAAAAAAAGAGGGCACTTGTGAGGAAACACAGCATCCCTTATCCTGCGCTAGTTTGCGCGGTTCTGGGGCTTCAATGAGGGAGCACTTCAATTAGTCTCTGTCTAGGACATCTTTGAGGCTTGATGCAGAGAGCACTTCAGCTCGTCTTGTCCAGGAAGACAGTTCTGAGGCTTGATTCAGAGAGCACTTTTGCTTGTCTTTGTCCAAGATAGTGGTTTTTCTGCCATTGTCAATGGTGATTGATGACCGCACAGGAATTAATAAGTGTTGGTCGCTTTGATACCATGTAAGAGGAGAGAGTGCAATGGCAGAATGAGAAGGATTTTGTTTATAATTGCTTTTACAGACATACAAACATCTCTTGTATTTATACTTTTGTGTTTACAAGGTTGTTGGATAGTTCAAGGTGGTGATGGGTAGTTTTGGAATATTTATTATGCTATCAATTCGAAGTTGTTGAGGAAGAGTGAATTGTAAAAGTAAAAATCCTAAATTCGGTTAAATTGATTGTTTGTGTTGCTCTATGGCATAAATGTTTAGGACTTACATGCTACTACAACATTAATGACAACAATACAAAGCCTTAATCCCAGACGGCTATAGGAATTAAAAAGCTTGGGGTATTTGAAATTCAAGGGACTATAAATAAACTTGGCGTAAACTATAGGAATTAAAAATGAGATTTTTCTTTGTTTTTTTTATTTTAAAAGCCACATCCATCTATTCTTACATTCCTAAATGTTTATTTTTGTCACTATCCCTAAGCTTACTTGATAGTTTAAATATTTTTCTTATATTTTCATTCGCACATATTTTAATAGAGCCTGCATATTTTCTCTTGCTTCAATGAACAGGTGAGGCAATTGACTAACAGTATACAGTACATAATAGACACTGTACAGCTATCGAGTGTTGTGGAGGTGCAGGTACGTACAAGTGAAATGTTATTAATATTCTCTCGTAAGCCTTTTTTGAAGAATATACAAACATAACACCTTTAGATATTTATATGTTTTGCACTTACATTTTTATATTTATAAAACTACCATTAATCTTATCGCATAATGTGAAAGATACAAATTTGTGTGAAAAATGATAGAATGGATTTTCATTCTTGAAATAATTGGAAGTGCAGCCATTATGTAGCTAGTATACACAGTTTATTCAATAAATAGTTAAATTACTTACAATTGACTTGTAACAAATTCATGGACTTTAACAAACGTTAACACTTTTTCAGTAGGAGCATGCTTGGCTACAAACTTCTTTTGCATACATTTTCATTCATCAAATATAAATTAATTTCAATATGTATAGCTTTAATGTTTAACATTGGATTGACATAGATCTAATTGTGCTAAAATTGTCATATCATATAACCTCCACCATTTGTTATCTCCACCATTGTTATGTAAGCAACCAAACTTGCTAAACTTCATAGTTTGACTTAATTGAAGACCTTGATTTAGTTTGTTGTTTATTTAAACTCTATTACACAAGATTTTTTCCCAAGTATATATAAAATTCTTATAACTTTCTAGCACTCTGATTTAAAATCCAATTGACATTATTAAATTCAGAATATTAATGTCTTCTGCAAAAAGGCTTTCAAAAAGCTAATCTATGGTCAAGAGTTACTGGTAAATATTGAAGAATTTTTTTTTCTTAGATTTTCCCTCTTTTTTATTTATTTATGAAAAATGATCGTAGCTAAGCAGAAATAAGTAAAAACATCAGTACATCATCAACCGGGATCAAACTCTACGATGTTATCAATGAGAAGGTCTAAGAGCCTCCCAGGGAGCACATCTCCCATAACAAAAGAAAAATCGCCCTGTCGGGCTAACATAGAACAATAGTCCGCTGCCCGATTCGCATCGCACGAACGGTGAACAAAAATCTCATTAGGAAAGTCTAGCAGGAAAGCAAGGTGATCAGCGTGGCGCTCTCCGCCTCGTGAACGAAGAATTCTTTTTTATTAGCTTTACAATGATGACTCTTAATGAATTTTGCATGAACCGACATTTATTTACGTTAAAATGGTTCATTGACTTCTTAAAATTGTCTAAAATAGTCAATTGACTTTTATAAATCTTAAATTGGCCCATCAATTCATACAAATGATGCAAAATTAGTCCCACGTTTTAATTTCAATAGCGACCCATAGTGCAATTAAGTGATATTTTGGGATGGATAAATTCAGTTAAAGCCAACAACTATTACATTTATTCACTTTTTACAGCAAGCCATATTTCGACACAATCGTTAGCTACTAATTATAGTATTTGCGATAAAAGATGTTAAATATATCATTTACCAGCTTTATTCACTTTTTCTTTTCAAAATATTTTTAAGTACAATTCTAGTTAATGTTATGTTACGAAATTTTAATAATGGGACTAAATTTGCATCATTTTAAAGAGTTGAGAGTCCAAATTGGTATATACATGAGTTAAAATACTATTTTTAATAATTTAAAAAACCTAACTATTTTTGCAAATAACTCAATAAGTGCTTTTCTTTATCACTTTTGGAGATGATCATGTCAATCACATATACCAAAACTTAGTAAGGTAGTGTCACGAATAAATGGCGACCTATTTTAATTGATAGAGAAAATCAAGTTAAGGGCCACATGTAGTTTTTCAAACCTTGTTTAAGAGCCTGTTTAAACTCATAAAAGGATTCGTGCAAATGACAAACTAGATTAGGCTGTTGAATAAACCCAGGTGATTCCTGCATGTATGCCTCTTCTTCATTATTAAGAAAGGCATTGTTTGTAACGACCCAATGTCGTTATTTTTCAAAATTAGGTCAGAGCCCGCTTCAGACATTAAAACTCCGGGGAATTTCAATTATGGCAAACAAAATTTGCGTTAGATAGAAATAATTTTTAGATCAAAATGCCCTAGTTTGGGAGAATTCAGATAACGAAAACTCCCATTTTAATTTTCTAAATTAATTAAATCCAATAAATCAAGAACATTGAAATACATGTCGGAATTCATCGATTTCAGTGTCATTGTGTTAAGTATATTATTTAAAGGCTGCTCGAGAAGTTTCATCAAATTCTGAGCGCCGGATTTATCGTGATTAATTTCTGAAGTTTTTAAACTTCAGAAATTAATTAAAAATAAAATATTTGTCCGAATCAAAAATTTTCGACACGAGGGTGTTCGTCATGTCGTAACACACCTCGGTGCCAAGTTTCGTTGTGTTTGGATGCCGAACGGCGGAAAAATGCGAGTAATTTAACTTTAAGTATTATTTAAGTTTTTATTTTTATTTTTTATTTTTCCTAATTTCCTCCCACCTGTTCGCCCCCCCCCCCTCAGCGACCCGCCTCGACAGCGTCTGGCGCGGAACCTTCCGCACCAGGAAGGGGCCGCCTGCGCCGTTTATGGCGCAGGATGGTCAACCCACCTGGCCGACTCCCCCCTCTCCTCCTCTCCCCTACATGAACCCCCCCCTTCCTTCCCTATTCCCCCCACAGCCCCTCCTCCTCCAAACCCTAGCCAACCTATACCTGCAGCCCCTCCTCCCCCTCACAGTAGCCCAGCCAGCCTCCCTTCCCCACAACAGCCACCCTCAGCCTCTCAGCCCACGGCAGCCGCCCTCAGCCAATAGCCAGCAAGCAGCTGTCCGGCCACCCCATTTCGGCCCCATTCCGGCCAACAGCCCGGTCAGCAACCCGTTCCGACCTCCCTCCGCTTTCCGGCAATCTTAATCATAAGGTAAGAAGAAAAGTATAGGAGAGAAAAGAGGAGAAATTTCTACGTTCTTTTAATTTATACATACTTGATAATTATTATTATGAAAATAATGATGATATAATAACGTCATTCACATTAATATGGTTCTCATTAATTAATAATGAAAACTATACATATGTTATAAAATAACTATAATTTCAGTTCATGCATTTTCTTTTTGACAATTATTTCTATTATGTTCTTTCATTCTTATATTATTATTATCATTAAAATAATAATAATAATAATATTATATCAATATGATTCTATCCGCAGCGCCTTAATAAATGCTATAAACATTACTGTCATTGCAGTACCTTAAAAATCAGACATAGTAAGAGAGCTAAAGAAGAACATAATCGAAATGAAAATAAATGTTACTCCTAAAAACATTGGTTGTGAGCTAATTTGAAAATATCCAAAACTTAAATACAAATTGAGCGAACTGTCACTCATCCGAACTGTTGAACTGTTGAACTTGTGAACTTAAAAGAACAATGTACCAAATGTCTTTTATTACTTCTGTTTAAATATGCTTTCTCTGCTCAACATCGCACAAATTTGATAAAAGTGTTTTTTAAAGTCACATAAAATGATATATGAATAAGTTTGGATAAGTGAGAAGCAAGGGTTCCATGTTGCTTTATACTTTTTGTCTGATCAGACAACCGCTAGGACGGGGCTGTTCGACATCGGGAGTCATAAGGAGCCTATACTGATAATCCTTTGAGGGGGCAGGTATAGAGGGAAGTTGAGATATGTAACACAAAAATGAACCCCCTTTTTCTCGATTTTGTACTTGCCCAACAAAATCATATTTTGCCTCAGATATCAAGCCCTAAAATTTTGTATTTATTTTTATGACTGCAATTATTTTTATGCTAAGTTTCACGTGCAATTGAAACAGGTTCGCAGGGATAAGTTTGTACAGCTTTTATTTCTTGTCAAATATTAATTATTTTGCTTATTATTTAACATTTGTAAAGATGACATCTATCAGTACTTAGTTTCATAACTAACTGGTATTCGAATGCCCGCACTTTTGAAATGTGCCCAGATCAGGAGTTCATCCTCGAGGAAATGTGCTAAAGAACTGAGCAGTACTGATACTGCTACCTGTTGATCTATCACTTTCTTTTTGACTCTATCTACTTTTAAAAAGTTTGTAATATTTCTTTTATTTTAATCTATGTATCCAGGACTCGTGAATTATTGAATAAATGAGTTATGTTTGATGTCTATATATTTGTCTCTTAAATCACTCAATATGATCCTGCGGCTAGAGGACTTGTTGTTGCTTGTTGTTATTGCTATTACTATTCCACAAGCAAATCGATGCTGGGTTAGCTTCCGCTGATCCGGCATCAGGTCCTCACATTGTTTGCATCAAGCTGATTGATAATCCCGCCTTTGCTTGGAACCAAAGTGAGAACAATACAAATTGTTGTTACCTTCCAAATAAGATTGAAAGATTCTATAAAATCATATTTTGAACTGGATGAAAGTCTTTTTCTAGTGGCGCTTTATATTTATATATCAAGTTATTTAAATTCCCGACTTTAAAATACTCATTTGCTTCCACTTGTCTTTTTGCATTTATTAAGAGAGCTAAACTCCATGTTCCACATCTTGGTATATTGTTATATAGTAATAATTAGGGGATTAAGTCAAGAAACTGGGTGAATTAGACTATTCATATAAGACATGCTTAAATTTACTAAAATTTAAATGCAAAACCACTAGTTATCCCTCAATTAGTTTAGAAAACTAATTGACGATGATTATCTCTTCATTACTACATCAATATGTAAATGATAAATTACAACAGTAAGAATATCTTTTAAATCTTCCAAAGCAACTAGACTCCACATAGACTCACCAACCACAGGATGCATTCGAGTCAATGTTCAAGCTAGGCCCACCTAACTCAGTAGTTGGTGAAAAAGCCAGCCAGCTTGAAAAACTCTATAAGTAAATTTGAATTTAAATATTAGTTTATTCACTTAACAATATTTATACATGTAAAGTTTCACACTATGTACATGCATAAAGTACTAAGAAATAAGCAAATAAAGCATTTGTAAAGCTTTTTATGACAGGTTAACAATAGAAAAATTCAGATCTACTTGTGGTCTTCGAAGCATGTTGGAATTCAAATTACAAATTGCTCTGGGAATAAAACTAGGTTCATTAACGTTCTTAGGAATGTATACATTACACATCTGAAATGTTGAAATACTGGTAATTTTCGTAACAAGGCGATGCCTTGTAGACAACTTTATTTATGCATCTGATATTTGCATTAGTAGTATTATTTATACAAATTCAAATAGGTGCTTACCAAAAAATAGTAAATATATTATAAATATTTATTGATTTTTTTCACATTTAAATTCTTATAACTTTATGCTAATTATGAATATTCTTACTGAACACATTCAAGAGGAGGTTTCTTGGTGTATGCTATTTGCGGATGACATTCTATTTATTGATAAAACTAAGGATAGATTTAAAGAAAAACTCTAGTTGATGAGTGCTACTTTAGAATTTAAGGTTGACCTGAAATAGAATATATGGAGTGCAAGTTTAAACTTGAGAACATAACTATTGAGAAATATGAGATAAAAAAGAATGAGCGGTTCAAGTACCTTGGTTCAATTATTCAAAATGATGGTAAAATAGAGCATTATCTGATTAATAGTATCCAATTTGGTTGGATGAAGTGGAGGAACTCTTATGGATTGTTGTGTGATCAACAACCCCACTTAGTATAGAGTAGTTATGCGGCTGGTTATGTTAGATGTGGCTAAATGTTTAGAATTACCAATAAAGTAAGTGTTACAGAGATGAGGATGCTAAGGTGGATGGTAGATACACTTGAAAGGATATAATGAATTCATTCCTAGCAAGGTTGGAGTTTTTCCGATAGTGTAAAAGATAAAAGACAATGTCATCTTAAATGGTTTTGGCATATCAAGTTTATATTGTTCTATGCCTCAAACATTTTGTACATGAATTTTGCCCATGTTAAAAGATAGAGAGGAAGATAAAAAAAAGACTTGAAAATACCATTAGAATATATATTTTCTATTTCAAACATTAAGTGGGGCTTCTATATTAGCAAGCACAATAAACAATGGATTCATGTAGTTGAACCCGCATAGTGGGATTAAGGCAAAGTGGTCATGTTGTTATTGTTGTATTCATTATAAAAAATATTTTTTTTTAATATACATATATATATATATATATATATATATGCATCCATGACTTTATGCCAGGATATTAGGAGGCAGGGGATTACCTGTTGGTGGGCTTGCTAGTGTTAGTCCAGGGAGGAAGGTGCTGCTGTTGGGAGTACAATAGACAATGAACAAGCATCAGCATAGAAGGGAAGTTAATGGTGAGAAAGCTTGGTTGGAGGCGTTGTGATCACTGTAAAAGGCTGTTTGTAACCTTTCTTCGTCTTTGAGAAAGCAAGATGTGACAACGGGAGGTGAAAGTGGTACATGAACGGTCTTACAATGGGAGGATAGACATAAGGTGGCTATTGAGCTGTGTTCATTGGTGAGGGGTGCTGGTGTGAGAGGTGGAGAGCTTAAAGAGAAAAAGAGATTGAAGAGAGAAAGAGATAGTGCAAAGCTTAAACTGGGGTTGGGATGAACACAAGGATCAACCCTTATTTAGAACATGTGACGAAAGGGATAGCATGTATTTATTGAAATAAATTATTAATTATAATACTATATATAGATATGTAAAGATTTAATTCTAAAATTGGGTTTAAATTGATTTCTTTCAAAATGCTCTAAAGTATACAAGAGTTTGGAGAAAAATATCTAGAATTCAAATATATGAAAATTTTAACATTTGGCTACATATTTTATTTTATAAATGTTAAAGATGAAAATTTCAAAATTTATAATAAATGAAATAAAAATTTAAAGTCTTATGAAAAATATATAAAATTATACTATTCAAAATACATTAAGGATTTTGTGAAAATTCAAAAGAAGTTTGAAATTTATGACAAAAGTAAATATCTCGAAGTTCATAAAAGCTTCATAAAATTGTTGGAAAAGTTTTAGAAAGTTTAACGAAACTGTTAGTCTCCTCAAAGTAAAGATGATGCTTTTCTCGACATCAATCATAACTCAAAATAAAACAAGATTCAATCTTGGTAAAGGGAATATGTAGCACAATTAAGGCATAAACATTATGTTAACATTTTAGCCACATTGATGCTAAGACTGATTGTATGAACTAGTGTGATGTACTATAGTCAAGCTAACATTTGAGGTACAACTGACATTGATTGAATCCTTAATTCTTTAGCATCATGCCCTAGGATTTGCTTAGACTCTTTGATATAGTTACATTTGGCTGAAGGGCAGGCTTCTATCTCCTTTAGTGAGATTCTCAATGAAGCTTAGATAGCATCAATAAAGTCATGTAAGGTGTAATTCAATATGTTGCACCTTGGTGATGGGGAAGCTTAAACTTATAAGCAACATGTCCAACTCGAGTTAGAACCTCGAATGGATCGATGTACCTGAGGCTTAACTTTTTTACCACTCCAAGCAGTTGCTTCCTCTAAGCGGACTAATCTTCATGTACTTGGTCTTCACATTGATTTCGACGTGGCGATGCATGAAATTGGAGTATTTCTTATGTTTTAGAAAATTGGCGATAGTGAATCAACTTGATCTTTATTATATCCACTTCTATTAAGTTTGAGCCAAGCAATTGATTGTCATCGATTTCATGACAAACTAAAGGAATTGAATTTTTCTCATAGAGAGCTTAGTAAGTGGTTATATTGATGCTAGATTGATAGATATTATTATGCGCTGGTCATTCAAGCTTCCTTTAATGTCTAATAGTTGCACAGACAAAGGCAATCTTCTAGAATCTAATTGACTCACTATGTGTGATGACTCATGTTAGGTTAGTAACAACTAATTCAGCATTGAGTATATCTCCGCATGATCGTATTTGGCGGTTAAGCAAAATAGCATTTAATACAATAATTAAAATATTTAGAGCCATACAAGATGCAAAAATATTATTCATTCCATTTAAAATAAAATTATCTAGAATATTATAATAATAGATAAATGTTTCTACATATAGAAGTCATCAATTGTTTCTTATAAGCATAAAATAAAAACTTGAAATTCTATTCTTCAAATCTGCACCTTAATTTCTTAAAATATCATTTAGCTGTCTCAGCATTTTCTAACTGTGCATGATCTGATATTATAATAATAATGCTTTAGTGCACATTCTAAATACAAATGATATTAAATATTACACTTGAACAAAAGCGAAAAATAAAAATAAGGATGTAATAAAATTGCAGCGAAACATGACTTAATGCAAATAAAATTAATCGAAATTCCTCCAAACAAACATCTCCTTGCCATACTTATGCCACATGCAAAAAGCATAAAAATTCAATATTTATATCTATGTATTGGTATTATGAAGTAATGCTAACAGTTCTGATGGGCAAATCCGGAACCTCAAAGCAGGGTTCAAGAAAAATAAGCTCATCAATTGGGCCCCCTCAAATGCTCCAGTTGATACCCTTATAACTCTCGATGGACTAGCCCCGTCCCTACCTAATTCATCTTGATATGAATTTGTTATTCCAGTTTATTACTATCGTTTTGATACTTCATGAAGTCTTGCAATCTTTTTCAGATAGAGCTTGGCCAATTTTTTTGTTGGATTGCCAAATCAAAAGAAAATATGCAGATTTTGTTAGATGTTCCACATTCACCAAAACCAAGTGTGCATTTTGAGCTTGGAAAACTCAATACAAAGTCTATAAAAATATCCTCCCATTTGTATTCATGCATGAGAAGTGATTGCATTAGGCTTCCAAATTTTTAATGCTCATCTTTAACCAAATTGCAAGTTTCACAATGTGAGATGTTGTCCCATAATTATGGATACTTAGTAATCAACTCAGGCTTTCTAATTGATGGTATCCATAATTTGGTTAAAGTTAGAACATTAAAAATTTGGAGGCCTACTCTAATCACTTCCCATGTTTTTGCTATTATCAACTTTCTTTAAATTGGAGAGCTTGAGGTCTTGACTGCTAGGTATCCATAATTTGGAGCTGCTGAATAGGAACTTCTCATCATCCAGCTGTAGGTTAGTTCACTTTCTGCAGTGCATTGAAGTGACTTTTCATGCTCTGCAGATGTTTTATATATTGCCTGGATCTAACCCAATAAAGAAGGTTTAAGCGATAGTAATTTGAGAATAACTTGTCAAATTAGGTGTCACGACTTCTAATTTTAATTTTTCCATTGCTCATATCAATACATCAATTGATGTTAAATAGTGTATCAGCTCTCAAGTGATTTTTGGCTTAGTGCAATTTGCCAATACATTGGCTTTTCCTAAGTGATAGCGGATGTATAGCATAATCTTTGATAAGTTTCAACCACTCGCGTTATTGAAGGTTCAACTCATTCGTGTAGTAAATACTTATGATTTGGTGCTGTGAAGATCTTGGTAGGCCTCAAATGTGTTTTTTAGTCATGCAACTATACACGACCTGAAGTAATATAGGAGCGGGAGTTCTAGATTATTGTCCCTAGAATTGATATATAAGTTATCAGCTACTTTTTTATTAATGTTTAGATAATTGAAAGTTGATTTTCTAATTCTAAATTAATCTAAATGCAGCAAAATGAAAGTCTAATGATTTAATGAGGATTTTATCAATTTTAAAAGATCAGGGATAATTAAGCCAGATTTTCATGATTAAGTGCAATTACGATTTAGCAAGTTATGAGAATTTTATATTTTTGGTTTCAATGGGACAACGGAAATGATTGATCTACTAGTGATGTCTCATGCACATGGATCACTTACCATACCAACCTTTAGGTTATCTTTAGCTGATCTCCTAACCAGACCTAATAACTTCAGACCTTAATATATAAATGGTGGACATTCTAACAGATTAATGACTTTACTCTATCTAGTGCAATTAGAATGAGATTTTTTCACAATTTCACATAGATAGTTGTGTAACCAGAAGGACTTGTGTAGATCTCTCTACTCCAGCATCCTCATATTAAACATAACCTTATGTCTATAACAGAGGTTTTCATTAAATTGAGATCTGCACAAATCATGAAACAACCACATGCACATAACCCTAATTTTAGAACTTGTGATTCGAAACAAGAAATAGTACAACATGAAAACTATTTTAATCATATGATGGAATTGAAGATCATACATGACATTCAGAAATATAACTCTTAGAAATTCATCACAACTCTCTAAAAAATTAAGTTCAACATGTACATAAAATCTACACCATGGTTCTTAGCCTAACCATCCCCGAAGGGATTTTTGACGACCATTACAAGGAAATTACAAACACAAATGTTTGAGAATGGAAAACAGACATGATTACAAAAATTTAGTGCAAAGAGAAGTTAGAAGTAAGAGTTACTAAAGGAACAACCCTTAGGGTTCTTTTTTGGTGCTTTGATTTTCTCTTCTCCTTCGTTTCCTTCCTTGGCAGCTCTAGGGTTTCCATGAAAGACGGTCGTAGCCCATGCATATATATATATATATAGATATATATATATATATATCAATAGTCAATCACAGTACAACAACTTAACCGGGATCAAACTCCACGGTGTCATCAGCCAGGAGGTCCAAAAGCCTCCTGGGGAGCACAGAGCTCCTATCAAAAGAAAAAACACCCTGGCGGGCCAAAAAAGCACAAAAATCCGCTACACGGTTTGCACTACGCGACCGGTAGGAAAAGATAACTCACGGGACCTCGAGCAGGAAGGAGAGGGGAACCGCGGCAGCTCTAAGGTTTCCTCATATCTCCTTTTCTCAACCCTAATAATCCTCTCCTTTGTTCCCCAAATGATCCTCCCCATTTTAGGGCTTTAATTTTCCTTTCAAAATCTCTAGAACTGCCCCTTGAATGCCAATGGATGCTCCGATTCAGTGCATGGGTTGACTGGAACAACTGAAATTGCAACAGGCACTTGGGTGTGCCTACGCGACTGTGATCCAATTTTGAAGACGCTTGGGCGGGTCTGAGCATCCAGGATTCTGTTGTGAAGATGCCTGGGTGTGCTTGAGCGCTCAGAACTCTGTTTGGTGCAGGTATCTCTAGTGCCTGGGCGCACTGGGGGGCGTTCGATTCTACTTGGACTGCGCCTGAGCACATTTGGGCTCATCTGACTCTGTTGGGTAAATGTGAAATAGGCACCTGGGTGTCCAAATTTTGGATAAACAGGCTTCAGGGCACGCTAGGGCGCTTGGGCTTCTTCAATTTGCTGAGCTCTTGATGGCTTGAGGTGCTGGGGCTCTCATGAGCACCTAAAATCATCCCTTTTTAGCCAAATGCCGTGATTTTACAACTGGAATAGTTAAATCACTGCAATAAATAAAAACACATTTAATAGTATATAATTCTAATAAAAGTGGGGTTAAAATGCTATATTCTTAATTGCTATCATACCCCACAATTAAGTTCTTGCTCTTTCTCAAGTAAGATGAATCAAAGACTTTTTTTTATTGCAATGATTACACCTATTGTGAATTTCTAGTCTTGATGCTATGATTTGATATGTTGAAAGGTTTAGTAGAAATTTATTGGATGGTATGGATTAAGATATGCTTATCTAGATTTATCACCCAATGTCATCTAATCTTGTGAAAATTCATTTCCATTAACCTCAATTGTTTATACATAACACTTATGATAATCTTAAATCTGAATATGGGGGCTGATTTGGTTACTCCATGGGGTAATGTATAGTTAAAGGATTGGGATTTTATGTGCCATATGTGCCTCTTCTCATGATATGTACTCAATTTTTTTCTAAAGAGAGATATTTTTCTTTATCCTTTTTTCTTTATCCTTTTTTCTAGAGAGAGAATCATGTTTCAAAAAAATTTTATATTGGTTTCTTTCAAGTCGATTTCATTTGACTAGAGTTGGATCAGGTTTTACATCTAATTTGCATTTGAGTTCTAACAAAATTTCTAGAGGTTACTAAATCTTTATCAACAATATACTTGGAAACATCATGACATAAACCATCACAAGTAAGATAACCAGGAAATTACATCTAATTTAAATTGATTCAACATCACCCAAGACAACAAGAAACTCATGTCATAATATAGAACACAAATACACTAAACATAAATTGAATATTAAAAATCAACAAACAAATACTAACAAAAACAAAAATAAAAGAACAAAACTACCTGAAAAATATAGGGTTGATATAGGTAATTGCTGATGGACACTCAATCTTCTTCCATTTCTGTAGGAGAGTCGTCATTGAAGGAAGGCCATGGATCTCGTTGCTGGTCTCTAGTAGGAGAGGCTGGTGAAAGGATCATTTCTCAATGTACTCCATGCAATCGCCAGTGTGCAAATGAATTAGCGAGGCTATGGAAGCACTCACTTGTGTAAAGCTGCTGGTCATGCAAGGATTCCTGCATATAAAAATATTTAGATTCAAGGCACTTCCCTGATTGTTGGTGTACCTCTTCAAACTGATCAAACTGCCGCTGCAACTCTTCAAAGTATCCTCTCCTTTCTGCTGCGGTTGAAGATTCAACACTCGAACTATCTCTTGCTACATGTTTCTTGGTTGACGGAGCTTTCGAAACACTGCACTTTGTCAAGGGTGCACGTAGCTGCAACTCTGGCTCATCATCATCAATCGTGACATCCCTATAGTGGGTAGTGCATAATCTGTTAACACTCTCCTCTGATTGTTTTGATGAACCTCACCTAAGTTAGGGTCAGCCATAATGGTGTTTCGTTGGTTAGCTCTTAATTATTATTTAAGTCTAAAAAGACTTTGTTCGATCTCAGGGTCAAAACTAAGTTTTGTGATCCTGCACTATGCAGAAACAAACATAATTGATTTGATTTCTTAGACAACAATTCATATATTAATGAACAAAAATAAACACAAAGTAAAATGAATATAAGCAAAAACAAAAGGAATAAAAAACAAACAAATGTATCTGAATCACTAATTCAAAATTTTTGTTGATACCTAAACATTTAATCCCCGGTAACGACGCAAAAAATTTGACAGACCACAAATACATGCCTCCACAAATACATGCCTTTTAATCACACAAGTATATGCGGTATGAAATAATATAGGAACAGGAGTTCCAGATTATCGTCCTCGTGGATTGATGTGTATTATCAGTTACTTCTTTATGTAGTAATGTTCAGACAATCAAAATGTAGTTTTCTAATTCTAAATTAATTTTAATGCGGTAAAATTAAAGTCTAATGATTTAATGAGAATTTTATCAATTTTAAAAGATTAGGGAAAATTAAGCCAGATTTTTCATGATTTTGATTTTAGTGCATGTTGAATTGTGATTTAGCAAGTTGTGAGAATTTTACATTTTTGCTTTTAATGAGGCAGCGGGAATAATTGATCCACTAGTTATTTCTCACGCACATGAATCACTCACAATTCCAACCTTAAGGTCGTCTTTAGCCGATCTCTTAACGAGACCTCATGAGTTCAGACCTTTAACTTCTAAATGGTGGACATTCTAACAAATTAACGATTTTACCCTATCTAGTGCAATTAGAACGAGATTTGTTAACAATTTCACATAGATAGTTGTATAATCAGGAGTTGTGTAGATGTCTCTACTCCAATATTCACCTATAAAAGCTAAACCTTATGTCTAAGCGAGAGGTTTTCATTAAATGGAGATCTACACAAATCATGAAACAATCACATTAGCCTAACCCTCCCCGAAGGTGGTTTGGGCAGCCATTATAAGGAAATTACAAACACATGTTTTGAGAATGGAAAATAGGCATGATTACAAAAATTTAGTGCAGAGAGGTATAAGTAAGAGTTATTGAAGGAACAACCCTTAGGGTTCTCTTCCGCAGCTCTGATTTTTCTATTCCTTCTTCGTTTCCTTCCTTGGCAGCTCAAATATTTCCTCGTATCTTTTTTTCTCAACCCTAATAATCCTCTCCTTTGTTCCCCAAATGATGCTCCCAGTTTCAGGGTCTTAATTTTGCCTTTAAACTCTCCAAAACTGCTCCTTGAATGCCAAGGGACGCTCCTATCCAACGCATGGGTTGATTGGAACGGCTGGAACTGCAACGGGCGACTGGGCGCACTTACGCGCCCGTGATCCAGTTTTGAGGACACCTGGGCGCGCTTAAACTTCGAGGATCCTGTTGTGAAGGCGTTTGGGTGCGCCTGCGCCCAAGACTGTTTGGTGCAGGTGTCTCTGACGCCCGGGTGCGTTGGGGCGCGTCTAATTCAGTCTGGACCGCGTCTGAGCATGCTAGGGCGCACCCGACTTTATAGGGTAAATGTCAATTAGGTGCCTGGGCTTTCATTTCTCGAACAAGCAGGCACTGGGGAGCACTTGGGATTCTGCAACTTGCTGAGCTCTTTCTGGTTTGAGGTGTTGGGGTGCACCTGAGCACCTAAAATCATCACTTTTTAGTCAAATTTCATGATTTTATAGATGGAACACCTGAATCATTACAATCAATAAAAACATACAAAAAACTTATTTAATAGTGTATATAATTCTAATATGGCAAACACAAAAAAGAGGATAAAATTTAAGTTCTATAATGTCATTAGATTATAAAGACAAACATTATGGTTGTAAATTTTAAATCATGTACTAATAAAATTTCTCGTTAGTTTTGAGTTAATCTTGTTGCATAGGCTAAACACGAATTTCTTTTCAAAATATAACCAAAATCATTTAAGAAAGCATCACTGTACTGTTGTAGTCTTCCAATATATAAGTTACATTAGTATTAGGGCAATGGCAAGGCAATTTTTGAGCCGTTTGAAAGCAAATTTTGCACTTAGATCAAACACCAGACGAATGGGGTATTCTTTTGAGTTAAACGCGTATAAATTTTTTTTCGTATTAGCTTGTTAAGCTTAAGAGACTTTTGATTTTTATTATTGAGGCCAGCTGGGATTATTTGCTGATCGCGTCTTAGGAAAACAATTGATTTTAAGCTAGAATTTACACTTTGAGAATATTTCTTTGAAAAGCCTTGGACTGAATTTTAAGTTCTCGTGATCTGCTTTAATCTTTGTTAGTGAGAGTGCTATTGTAAAAATGATAGTGCGACACTCTCGATGTGTGGTCCATGATAGAAAGTGTATTAGTTAGACCAAAAGGCTTGATAAGAAATTCATAATGTATTTACCTGATCTGTAAGACTGTTTTTGGAACATCTCTTAATCTCAGTTGATGGCAATCAGATTGTAAATCAATCTTCAAAAAGATGGTGGCTCTTGTTAGTTTTTGTTGAATAGGCCTCTGATTTTTGGGATTGGGTATTAGTTCTTTATTGTAATTATGCTGTGCTCCTGGTAATCGATTGGCATCTGTATTGATCGATTCTTTTTGTTTATAAACATGACCGATGCTCATGCTCTCCAAGGTGAGATACTCGTTGAATGAATCCTCAGTTTGAAAGTTATTGCATCTACTCTTTTAATTATTGTGATTCTTTGGAAGCCACCCAATCCGTTAATTAAGAGCAAAATCAATGCAGAACTGTATTTCCCAGTTTAGTGGAAGTCCAGGAAGATCTTAAGGAAAAGTATTTGTGAATTCTCAATCCTAGATTGGTTTGCTAGTTTCACTAGCCTCAATCATAACCAGCTAAGCAAGGCTAGATTTCTTTTATTAGCAACTTCCTGGCTTGGAGCGACAAGATTAAGAGAGCATTTCTCTTAAACCAACAAAAGTGTTCCATTCTCTATCCAGCACTATCTGTATTCTCTTCTTGGATCGGCGGGATGTGACAGCAGTAAAGGATGTGATCAGTCTCACAGAAGGGCTGGATTTAGGGTGGTCACCGGGTGGCGTGTTCGCCAGTGAGGGGTTCCGGTGTGTGAGGAGAGAGAGATTATAAAGAGAACTTTATTTTGCTACTTTATACATTACTCTACACCATGTTTGCTGCTAAGCATAACTAGAAGCTTAATTTGGTCATTTTATACACATATGTTGATAAGCTTATCTTGAAGCTTAATCTGTTATGTTCAATTTAGTATAATTCAGAGTCCCTGCAATCGTAGCCTGAGTTTTCCCTGGAATTGATTATTAGTAGTTGATACTTTGGCCCTGAAATCAGATCTTGCAGTTTTAGTCAGAAAAGTTAAACGAGCTTGCTGAAGCTTCTGAAACTAACTCATTAACTTGTTTTAAACTAAATTCACCAATCTCTTAACCAACTTATTTCTTTACCACATCAAATGTATCGCTTGCCTGTAATGATAGCATAATGCAATGATGAACATTGCAGCACTCTTGAATTTATTGGAGTTTTGGCGCATGAATTTTCCATCTCCTGCAGCTCATTCTCTTTTGACGCAGGGTGATAAAATAAGGAAGCGTAATGATTGGATGGCATGGGTGCTTCACCCGGTCGATAGCATGGCTCCTGCTTCTGGCATGCAGTTCCCAGGAGCCAATTTCGACGGTCTGGCAGCTCGCTTCGACAATATTTACTTGAACTTGGATGCTCCTGATAGCGCGGGGCCGGATAAAAGTGAGGCGGCTTTTGCAAGATCGTCCTCCGCAAAACTAAATGGCATGAGAAATTCCGAGGGTGGTGATGGTACTCAAGCAGGCTCATACTCTGATCGCATTTGGAACATGAGAACACTGCTTAGAAGTGACACTATGTAAGTTCCATTTGCCCGGGTATGAAATCAATTGCATAATGCTTCGTCCAAGTGTAGTGTCCCGAAACATTATTCGAATGACCTGGCAAAACTCAAGTTGCAGAATTACCCTCTCTATGTTTATAACGCAAGGGTGAACTTGCCACGTCACCTGGATAATGTTTATGTACTCCACATTTGGACGAAATAAAAAGTTGGTTAAATGAAAAAAAAAAAATGAAAAAACCAAAAATATAAATTAATGAAACTACCGCTGGAGCTTCCTATATACCTTTATAAATAGAAAAAGAAAAAAAAACTGGTGAAGAGATACGAAAGCTGTCTGGAAGTGGGAGAGAGTTTTATACACAATGTATAATTAGTCTTCTTACATAATGCTTATAATTTTGGCATGCATAATACTATCAAGTCTGGCTAATGTGCTGAATTTATAAGAAGAATGTATAAGATTTCTTATACATTATTGTACGTATAAAACTTTTCCTTGCCCCTCTCGGATGCTTGTGGGGATATTCGGTTCTTTTCAGGAAGAAAAAGTGCCGAGTTTTAAAGAAGGGAAATGGAGTCGGCTGCAGTCTGGTGTGCTTTTGTCAAGTATTTTATTACCTTTCTATGCTGAAATTTACTCCCAAGTTATTTTTCTTATATATATATATATATATATAGAGAGAGAGAGAGAGAGAGAGAGAGATGTTTATTTTCTATATATGGGTTTGCAATATGATATTGGTTGCATTTAAAGTTTTTTGTTTTTATTGAAATTATTTTCTTTTTGGCTTGTGTTCTCAGTCGGGAGCTGTTTCTTTCTAGCATGCTTATTGCAGAATATTCCTGCTTCATACTATATAGTGCATGCTTATTGCAGAATATTCCTGCTTCATACTATATAGTGTGCATTTGTCAGATATCACCAAAATTAGGTATTTCGATGTATATGCGCATACTATGTAATACATATTTCGCAAGTCCAAGTCTCGTATGTATTACATGGTTGGTATTCATAGATTTTTTTCCAATAGTACTATCTTTTTTAAATTAATATTACATTAATTTTATAATTGAATTCAATTTATAATGATATGATTTAAAATTAAATGTATACTAGTTTCATAGTTAATACATACTTCTTAAACTATTTTATCATATATAAAAATATTATTAGCAAAACTATCATAAATTAATTTGGCTTATATCACCAACCTAAATTGTTGCTAATAACATATGTATGTAATTAATATTAATATTCTTATATTGATAATTACATGATATTATTTTCAATATTATAATCTAATATATAATTAATTATTATGAGATTAATAAATAATGACTTTATTTTTATAATAGGCAATTTGTTTGAATAGGTGCATAATGATGTTTGTTTAACTTTTCAATAACTTTTTATTAATTTAATTATTTAAACTATTTAATTTCTTAAATAATACTTTGAAAATTATGAAAAATGGAGCTGATATTTTCTCAGAACAGCTTTATTTTCCTTAGAATTGATAAATTAGTAAGATTAAGACATTTACATCATTTTAGATTAGTCGCTAGCCCTAATCACTATGTGAACAGTGTCTTTTAGCTCAGGATCTTAAGCCAATGATCATGCAATTATTAAGAGTTAAATGTTGACAAAAGGGGCGAACAAAGATGGCAATGCCTGAGGGTATTATCGTTTCCCCTTTCATTTGTGCTTGCTCTTGTGTTGGTTTGTCTTCATTTTCTTTGTTGCTTACTCTACATCTAGATTCTTCCCATAGAAGGAAATTCAAGTGATTTTGAACATTCCTCTGCATACTGACTATAGTCAAGAGCCTCTAAAATCAATGGCATACTAGGTATGGACATTGAATTCTAGAGTATCATGCTATAGAAAAGCATATTGCTAAGCTAATACTGAAGATTAAAGATGGATGGAGAGTTCCAAATCCATCTCCATTAAGGATATAATGTTAAAAATATCCACACAAGCTAGGCTTATGCCAATGTATTCATTGACAAATACTTTTTTTTTAAAATAAAAGAAAGGAGCATGAAAAGCACTTGAACCCATATTAAATGCATTAAAATGGTATACATATGAAGAGTTTTAAAATGCAATTTTTGGAAAGAAACTTAGCATTCTTGTATGTGGTAAACATGGAATTTCAATAAAATTTTATAAAATCATAATAGAATAAACAAAGCTTAATACAAGCATAATAGTAAGAGCTTCTCATGTTTAGGACATATTAATAGAAGAATTTTCCTAAGTAATTATTCAATTAACTCAAAATTTTATATTATCTGATTGATATGATAAGTATGAAGAACAATTCAATGTGTGAAATAATGCCCTACCACTACTCCACTACTCATATTATCATTAGAAGGTAAGAACTTTCAAGTTTAAGATGATGCTCTCTTAAATGGACTTGGTTGTGTGTTAAAGCAATAATGAAAGCATGGCATATGTTTTTATTCATAAAAATATTTTTTAAACCATGACCTAGAGCTAGGGGTTTTAGTATGTACTATACAAGCATAAAGGCAATATTTATGTGGAGTTCATTGCAAGATATTCACTTACCATCAATATTTAAAAAACACATTTTTGTAAAAGGATTAAATTTTTAATAATAAATAAGATTAAAATAAAATAAAGTTATGATCTTAACATACATTATTAGCCAAGTAAAGCAAAATAAAGTTAATTGGTTCCAAGAATAGGAGCTTACCTAACAATTATTTATATCTAGCCAAAGATCAAACATTACTATGAGAATTTGAGAAATAAGAGACATGAATGTTCACAATAAAATTTTCAAATATTAATTCTAACTAATTAAATAAACACAATATTAATTAAGTAGTTAAATGAAGCTCGAAAGTACACTCAAGAGTCCAAATAAATATTCAGAAAAAAATAAGACTCAAACTTTGGTACTAGTTGGTGCAGAGCTAACACATAATTTTTATGGAAGCCCATATAACATGTTACACCATGGAGGTGCAAAGCTAAGCAAGGATTTGAACAATCACATATGGTTGTTGAGATTAAGTACATTAAAGAGTACATGCCTTAATATATAGCCTACAATCCAAGAAAGGTTATGCATTAAAAATCAAGCAAACTACTTCAACTGCCACCAATACTAAATGGAAGTAGACCAACATCCTATTGATTTTGTAATGAATTATCTCTTAAAATTTGTTGCAATAAAATTTGGGCAACTATTTGCATAGTAACCATAAAAATAAATTACACAAAAAAATGTCAAAACATATACTAAAAGAGATTGTAATATTACATGAATTTCTAAGATATAATGTTAGACTTAGAAACAATTTCTTCTAGATTTTAGAAAGTTTACAAGTTGGTATGAGAATAATATTGATTATGGCAACAACATTTCATCATTAATTAAAATTGTTAAACAAAAAGAACTAACCAAGTGATAGAAGATCATTTGAGATTATGCATATTAAAATTTGGTGGAAGGTGAGATGAGCACTTACCTTTAGTTTTAAAAATAATAGATATTAATTCAATTTAAGGATGGCTACCTACAAAGTGTTATATAGGTAATCCTTAGAATATGATGATAAAAGGGCATGAAGTTCTTGAAGAGAAACACAAAAAATAAGGATATTATAGTTTAAACAAGGAAAGCTCAAGATCGGCAAAACTAATATATTGATTTGAACAAAATATAATTTGAAGAAAGTGATAACTTATTTCAAGGTTTATTAAAAAAAGAGAACTAGATTGTTTGGTATTTCAAAAATTTTAAGCTTGAGATATATTGAAAGTTTGGAAATATTCTTAAGTGTTGGGCAAGCATCCTATAAGTTAAGGCTATCTCCACACCTATAGTCTTACCAATGCAGTTACTATTTTGAAAAGATGTTTAGTTTCCAGCATGTTATATCATTCTATATATGAAATTTATAAGTTCTATGATTAGCAAAGTTCTTAAATCCCAATTATAAAATTAATTAACAAGCATATATATATATATATATATATATATAAGTATATATTCTTAGAAATTGGTATAATCTTAGCTCAGTGTATTTCTTAGTTTAGTATTAGTTCTGTTATTGTAGCGCCCCGCTCCGTCGCCGCATGCAAAAGAACGAGTATAATCATAATCAACGGCGGAGCGGTGTGCTACTCGGGATGAACTAGCTTTCAAAACCCATCTTCCTGAATAAGCTAAAAGACTGAGCCACACTAAAGGCTGCTGACTCGAACCTGAGAGTAGGATCGAGAGTCAATACTTAAGATAAGAGTAGATTACTTATCTTAAGTATTAGACTAATACGTACATTAGATTTAGAAAGGTAAATATGAATCCAATATACGTATCAATATATCAGCATTTCTACTATGCTGATCATATCACAATACTAAGTATAGTAGTATAACAGAGTGCGGAAGCTGAAGCAAAATATCCAGAATACATTCATCACACAACAGTAGTAAACATCCGTCTCAGGAAAAAAAAGTAAAATACATCCAGAGTTATTACAAACTGATTTAAAAGATAAAATGCAAAGTCTATCTAAAGTACTGAAAGTAAGGTAGTAACAAAAGGTGGAACGCTGCTCCACTAAGGCTTTACGTACTCCTCCGGGATCTCCTGTAGGTTCTCCTACCCTGTCTCCACAAGCTACCCGGTATTCAGCAAATTGTCAAATCCCAAAAGTACCCCATGTTAGACAAGAAGTCTAACACATCGCAACTAACTAAACAATTCTAAAGTAAATGTAATAGATAGTAAAGTAAATATAACTGTAGAAAATAATAGTAAAGGCACTATGTACCTAAAACTGTAAAGACTAAACAAAGTAACATTGTGTCAAAACAGAATACTGAAAGAAGATGAAAATATATAAAATGATCAAAAATCAATTTGAAAGGTCAAATGATATACTATATGTCACTGGAATAATGTACCCAAATATGTCATGACACGGTATGCTATGGTATGTAACGGAACTATCACTGAAAGGCTATGAGTTGTATGGTCCAATGTATACATACACCCAGTTGGGAAGACAGTACGGTGATGTTGATGCATCATGAAATTCCCCAGTCAATGTATGCAATGTTCCGTAACCCATAATTTATCATTGATACTCATACATCACTGCTGAAATGATTCCTCAAACTCATGCTCATGTTTATGCCCATGCTTCTACTCTATATGAGTAAACTTCATAAATCCACAAAACTTTGAATACCGAAAATAAATTCTATGTCTCCACTATATAGAATCCTGCTAAAAGGATTCTGACTCCTAGCTTCTAGAATGATAATTAGTTAAAGTTGAAGATTTGCTTAAAGATTATTAGGTGGGGTGATTGTATACACATATTTATCGCATTTGCAAGAAATATGATTCTTATCTCTTAGTTTGATTAAGCCACCCTAATGAAGAGGTTTACTATAAGAGGCATTGCCCGTTGGCGATTTGTATCTCAAGCTAAGTTAATAAAATGCCTAACTTATAATCACACTCAGTGTCTTAAAGGTGGTGATTCTAATTACTTAGTTTGTTTGAGCCACCTCTATTAAAGCGGTCTTCGCTAGGAGGCATCGCCCGTTGGCGATTTGTATTTCAATCAAACTAAGGAATGAGCAACTGTTTAATACACTCTTAGTCTTGGGAGATTTACTCTAACGAGATTGTATTCGTCTAATCCCTCAGAATAGCACCTGCTCATAAGTCCACATTGAAGTGAATCAACCAATGCTGAATACTACTGAAGAAAATCAGTACTTTGGGTATGTCATACTACAGCAACCAATAATCTGGGTTCACACAACTCTATTTAATTAACAAGAATTTATCAAGACTATAAATTCTTATGTTAAATAGATAAGTCCTATACAAGATTCTAAGAAAATGTGAAAAGTATCACTCAATATAGGTTCTACCACAAGGAACGGTGTCATTCTAAATCTTAAGTGATTCCTACCACGAGGGGTTAAGATCAACTTCTAAAGTTAAGGGATCATCTAAGATTCTACCTCAATGAGTTATGCAAAGTCCTCCTACCTCAATGTATAATCAGATTTAGGTTTTTAAAATATTTCAGACACAATTTTGTGTTGAGATACTTAATATCACACACTCTAATGCTAATACTCTAGGTTTACTTATCATTTAGATTTAGGATGATCAGATCAGATGATTAAGTCATTTGATCATAGCTTATTCTAAAATTATGGGATTTAAATCAAGAATATTAATAGAGTTAGATCACTTGTTCAATCAATATGCTTCTATTAATCTTATTATGATAATAGTCTTATTTAGGAGAAAATAAAGGATTTAAGGTTTAGATTCAAATTAAGCAATCTCATGGTTTATTATTAACCCTAATATGTCTAATCCAAATGTTTAAGATCAATATCAAATCAGATGCATTATTGGAATAATGTCAATTATATTATTTTATAATCAGTTAATTAAATTAAGTATTTAAGAGTTTGGATCTTAATTAAGCAGGTTAGGATTTGACCCCTACTTATGCTTTAATTGAGATCAAGTATTCATTTATAGATCAATGACAAATCAGTGAATTAAGTATGTATTATTGGTGGAAATCTTAGACCTAGATCAAGTCTTAAAAGCTTGATCAAAGTCTTAAGACTTCTTAAGATAATTAAGGTGATTAAGTTCTCCAATTTCAAATTTATTCAATTTATACATAAAAAATTAGCATACAATACTTCCATATATTTATCTTACTATTATAAAGCATATTAATAAAAAAATTTATGAAAATAAAAAGTAATTAGTGCTAATCAAACCATAAATTAATTTAAAAGGATTAGCACATAACTACAAATTTAGCCATCAGAATTTCATATAATTTGGCACATAAGTTTTATTTAATCATACAATTAATCAGAGACTGAATTTGCTAAGATCCAATATATATAAACCCTAATTTTTACTAATCATAGTTTAACAAGATTTTGACATAAGTTAAAGTACAGAGATTAGAAAAATAATTCACTTAGCACATTCATTATACTCTTCATAAGGAGACTAATGGCACCATAAACATGCAATTTGGTTAAGTATAATTGCTAATTCATCCTAATCAAGATCTATAATAATTAGATAAAATAAAAAAATCTAGCCATTAAATGGTCAATATTATTTTATATTTAGATCCCTGAGGATTTTTTGATCAATTTATTATATAATATTATAGGGTTTGGGCCAGTGGATTAAAAGTTATTCAATTAATACATTATGTATTTTTCCAATTTAATTTTTCTTATGATTGGATTAATTGGATTATTTTCCTTAAGAAAAATAAATCCAATTAATCGGATTTATTTTAAATGGCCTCGGCCCATTAGCCAAACTGCGCGGGTCAACCGGGGTCCGAAGACCCGGAACTATCACACCGCGCGGGTCACGGGCTGACTCGACCCACATAGGGTCTTCGTCCCCGCCCCGTCTCCTCTCGACAGGAGCCGATCCGAGAAACCCTAGATGGCAAAATTTTCCATCTGGAGCGCACGCATTGGCCTCGGGTTAATCAGGAATCGATCCTCTAGCCGAGATGCACTGATAGACACTTGAAGCCCCCTGTGAGGTGGTCCGTATCGGCCAAACCTTACTCACCAGAGGGCTCCCTTAATGGAGCTACTGTAGGGAGACAATTCTCCCTGCAGAGGACATGCCAGACCCAGGGCTCGATCCCTACACCTTTAGGGAGGTGGGACGGATCGAAGCCCCCTTGTCTGAGGGCCTGAAGTGGCTGGAATGCCGAGACCTTACTCACCCGAGGTGTTCCTTAAGGGACTTAGCCCGATCGATCGATTTGATCGATCGGGCTAGCTTAAGGTGCAATTACGATAGCATTAGGTTCGATTCAAGAATACATAACAATACGAGTCAAAAGAAGGAAGGTCTGAGCCTCATTGGCTCGAAACTGGCAAGTGGGGGTACCTGGTTCGACGGGGGAGCTCAGAACAATTGACTGAGGGCTCGACTTGCTTAAGCTGAGGTTCCAGATATTGCAAAGGATCTTGAACACCAGGAGAGCCTACTATCAGTGGTTCGGGAGCTCCTGGGATCGCCTACGCAAGCTCGGATAGACGGTAATGGCGGAAGTTGCAGAGAGCTCAATTGATCAGCAAAGAATCATAAGGTGAAACACTGAGGCTAATTATAGCCTCAGCATGGAATGGGGAAGCTTCCAGAGCCATTGGCTCGGGGTGGAGAGACCCGAGAGGTCGGGCCGTGGCTGAGCTCTCAATTTTCCTAATTGAGCTCGGCCAGGTCACGAGACCCAATCGAGGTCCTTGCCAAGGCGGGGGAGGTCCTAACGACCTGGCTGAGGTGGACGCAGGAGTGGAGGACAAGCAGGGTAGCTGGCAGTACGGGAGGATCTCCTTGTCGGGCGTGGCAAGAGGAAGACGAAGGTCCACAGTAGCGGGACCTTCGGATGCCGTCTGATCTATCGATCAGATGGCGCTATGGCTGGGATCGCTCGGATCCTAACAGGCGATCGCGGGGGCGATATGGGCCGTAGGATCGGTTGGGCAGATCCGATGGCTGGCCCACGATCCCATAGGATCTAATCTTAGCTGTTGATTCCTTAAGCGCAACAACTAGATTTGCGGGACGCCATTGTCGCACGACCCGGGCTCCGCAGCGGATCACCCACGATCCGCACAGTGGATCCCGATCGTTTTATTAGTTTAAAGGGTATAAATACAAATTTGAAAGGTTATGAACCCTTTTATGCAATTAGACAATTTTAATTGAATGTGAATTATGGCCTAAATGATTTCCAAATTGAACTAATTTTTCACCCCTAGCTAATTTGGGGGTGAGGAATTCAAAAATGAAATCATATTTTAATTCTGAGATCAAAATATTTTAGGTCTAAACTAGGGCATCTAGACTGATCAAATTATCATTTCGAACTTAGAGAAGTCCAATGGACTCTAAATTGTTAGGATATGATTCATTTGGTGTTCTTAAAGCAATGAAATCAAAATTAATAATTTCTTAGACTATAGATTAGCAAGGTAATAACCTAAGGTTGTTACAAACTCCCCCACTTAAGAATGATGTCGTCCTCGACATCATCTCAAGAGGGAAGACAAATATAAAGAAATTTAAAGAATAGAATAAAATTTAGAAAGTTAATGAGTACCTGGATTTTTATAGAGATTGAGATACTTTCTTTTCATATCCATCTCTTTCTCCCAAGTAGATTCTTCTAAAGAGCGATTCCTCCACTGAACCTTTACCATTAGAATTGAGCGATTCCTCAGCTACTTTTGGTTATGAGCTAAGATCTTAATTGGTTCTTTTGCATAAGAAAGATCCGGCTGGAGAGATACCGCTGGAAGTTAAATTAAGTGAGATGGGTTACGAAGACATCTTCGCAGAGAGGAGATGTGGAATATATTATGGACTGTAGAGAAATCTTCAGGAAGCTGCAACCGATAAGCTGCAGAACCAATCTTTTCTAGGATTTCAAATGGTCCGATGTAGCGGGGACTTAGCTTCCCGGCTACACCAAAACGATACACGCCTTTCATCGGACTGACCTTAAGATACACAAAATTTTCAACATCAAATTTTAGAGTACGATGATGAGCATCATGGTACTTACTCTGGCGGTCTTGAGCTGCTTTGATCCTTTGCTGGATCAACTGAATCTTACGATTTGTTTCTTCAACTAAATCAAAATTATATATCTGAACACTGCCTGTTTCAAACCATGCTAGCGGAGTACTGTATTTCCTGCCATAAAGAGCTGCATATGGAGCCATCCCAATACTCGCCTGAAAATTTCTATTGTATGCGAACTCCACGAGAGGAATATGGTCTTTCCAGAAACCTCTAAAATCTAGAATACAGAGATGAAGAAGATCTTCCAAGACTTGATTGACTCTTTCCATTTGTCCATCTATTTGGGGGTGAAAAGCGGTGCACATGGCTAGAGTAGTTCCCAAGTCTTGATGCACTGCTTGCAAAAATTTAGAAGTGAAATGGCTATCTCGATCAGATACGATAGATCTGGGAATTCCATATAGTCTGATAATTTCTTTGATATACAACTTTGCTAATTTCTCCATAGAATTAGTTTGATGCATAGGGATAAAATATGCTGATTTGGTCAGTCGATCAATAATGACCCAGATTGAATTGGCACAGGATCTTGATTTGAATAAGCCTATAACAAAATCCATGGAAATATCGAACCACTTCTATTCCGAAATTGATAGGGGATGAAGAAGTCCTCCAGGCTTTTGGTGTTCAACTTTGACTAGGTTATAAGCATGACATTTTGCTACAAATTCAGCCACACTCTTCTTCATTCCAGGCCACCAGAATGATTTCTTCAGATCTTGATACATCTTGGTACTGTTAGGATATACTCGGTAACCAGAATTGTGACATTCCAATAAAATCTCTTGGTGCATGGATTTGAGAATCCATAGGCGATCCCCTTGATAGATTACATTACCTTGAATCTAAAGATCAAAATGATGACCACTTTTGATGTCCACTTTAAACTTCAAATAGTCTTCATCCTTGGTTTGGGAAATGGAGACATCACGATGAAATGTGGGTTCAACTGAACTTATAGAAATCAGTGTGCTTAGCATAGCACCATGTACTGGCCTGATTTCGAGCTTTCAAAATTCTTCTTCTAGAGAATTGGATAGGGTTATAGAAGATAGAGTAGCATGACGACTGAGTGCAACTGCTACAACGTTCGCTTTTCCTGGATGATATTAGATGCTTAAATCAAAATCACTTATTAGCTCAAGCCACCTTCGCTGTCGGTAGTTTAGCTCATGCTGGGTGAAGATGTACTTTAAACTCTGATGATCGATGAATATAGAACACTGGATGCCTTAAAGTTAATGATGCTAGATTTTTAGAGCAAAAACTACGGCTGTTAATTCGATATTATGAACAGGATAGTTCTTTACATGTGGTTTTAATTGATGAGATGCACAGGCTATAACTTTTCCTTCCTGCATCAGCACACATCCCAAACCTATGCCAGATGCGTTGGTATAGACTTGGTAGTTAAGACCTTCTTTAGGTAAGACTAGAATTGGTGTAGATGAAAGAGCATTTTTTAATGATTGAAACGCTTTCTCACATTCTGGACTTCAGATAAATGGTACTGCTTTCTGTGTCAACTTTGTGAGAGGAGACGCAATTTGTGAGAAGATTTTAACGAATTTTCTATAGCACCTGCAATCCTAAGAAACTTCTGATATTGGTCGCAGATTTTAGTTATGACCAATCTTGAACTGCGCTCACTTTACTTTGATCAACTTTGATTCCTTGAGAGTCGATGACATAAACCAGAAAAGCGACTAAGTCAAACCAAAATTTGCATTTGGAATACTTAGCGTATAGCTCATGGCTTCAGAGCTCTTATAGTACTAATCGCAGATGGTTCCCATGATCTGTTTTACTTTTTGAATAAATCAGAATATCATCGATGAAGACGATGATGAATTTATCTAAATATTCTTTCAACATGCGTTGTATTAAATCCATAAAAATGGATGGCACATTTGTTAAGTCAAAGGACATTACTAAAAATTCATAATGTCTGTAGCGGGTTCTAAACGCTATTTTCTCCACATCTGAATCTTTAACTTGCAATTGATGGTATCCAGATCGCAGGTCTATTTTTGAAAAAACTTTAGCTCCAGATAACTGATCGAATAAGTCATCGATACGAGGTAGCAGATACTTATTCTTGATGGTTAACTTAATTCTTTATAATCGATGCACATTCTCATCGATCCATCTTTCTTCTTTACGAACAAAACTGGTGCTCCCCAAGAAGATGAACTTGGACGAACAAGACCTTTCTCCAACAGTTCTTGAAGTTGCTTGTTCAATTCTTGGAGTTCTTTTGGCGCCATACGATACGGAACCTTTGACAGTGGTTGGGTTCCAGGAATTAATTCAATTGCGAATTCTACTTCTCTAACTGGAGGAAGACCGGGTAGGTCTTCGGGGAAAATGTCAGGAAATTCACAAATTATACGATTCTCAGAGATAGGCATGACTTCTTTCTTCTCTCCCAACATCGTTACGAGATACGCATCACATCCCTTCTTGACTAGTCTTTCTGCTATCATTGCATTGATCAGCGATGCTTGGGTGCTAAATCTTCCCACGAATGATTTTGATTTACTTCCACTGCCCAAAGTTATTTTCTTCTTTTGGAAATTTATGAAAGCACCATGCTGGCTTAGCCAATTTATGCCTAGGATTATATCAAAGTTTGCGATGGGCAATACAATTAACTTAGCCCCATAGTTTTGTTCCCAATAGGAATATCTATGTTGCAAAATTGTTAGGACTGCATAGGGGCTCCAGAAGGTAACCCGATGCTCAATGAGCTAGCTAATCGATAGATTGGTATCTTAAGAGCATTAGCCCAAATTTCTAATACGAAGGAAAGACTCGCTCCTGTATCGAAAAGGATGTTATAAGATTTGTCGTTTATTGATAAGGTGCCTATGATTACAGTACCTTAATAAGAATAGCTGCTCAAACATTTAAAATATTGAAATGGTAAAGACTGATTACTGAAACAGTGAGAATTGAATAAACATTTAATCTAAGGCATACCTGAAATCACATCGTTGTCTTCAGGAGCAAAAGTGGGAGTTAACATGTATACCCTTGCCGGTGCTGAGGGTTGTTTGTTTTGGGGCCTTTGACCCTAACAATCATAGTTTGGCTTTGGAGCTGGTACAATTATTTTAGATCTCGTAGTGGTAGCTGGCATTATAGCAGGAGCAGGCTCACGATTGTTCCTTGGCTATGCACAGAATACCTATTTATGGCGAGAATGATTGATAATCACTCCGTCAATTGTATTCTTCTCATTGCATTCAAAATAACGGTGGCCTTTACGACCACAAGTAAAACATACACCAGTGAAGTGGTAGCATTTCCCGTACAGGTGCATTCATTTGCATTCAAAATTCTGAGGTAGGGGTTGTGTGGTTTCCATGTTATAGATCTTTGCCACCTTATGATGGCCAAAATGTTCCTTCCTCAGCTGCATTGCTATTGCCTTCCTTTTTCGATTCAGTTGACCTTGGAATCCTTCTTGTAGATGGGCAGCCTCGATCAGTTTAATCAGAGTCTTGATATGATGAGATACTAAGTGGGATTTAATAGAGTCTCTCACACCCTTTAGGAAATGGTGGCATCTAGATGCTTCCGTTCTAACTAGATCCGGAATGAAATGCGATAATCTCCGGAACTCTTATTCGTATTCAAATATTAAATTATTGCCTTATGTGAGATGGAGGAGTTCATCCTCCAGAATTGCTTGAGCTGATGCCGGCATGAACGCTTCATGGAATGCTTCCAAGAACATGTCCCAAGGAATGTCCTCTACTTCATAATCAGCAAATTTATTATTCCGCTCATTCTCCCACCAATATTCTGCTTCTTCTTGAAATAAATGAGTTACTAGGCGGATGGCTTCGAAGTTAGGGCACTTGATACTGGCCAGATTCTTCTCAGCCATCTTAAGCCAGTTTACTGTGTCCATGGGATTCAATGTTTCATTAAACGTAGGAATTCGGAGACGGAGGAAACTGTGCAGAATTCTATCGCCCGTATAGTGGGAAGATGATGAGAACCTTGACTGGGGTGCAGGTTGTTGTCTAACAGAAAGGATAAGAGCATGTGTCTCTTGTGTCTGTTGCACATTGCTTTCAATTAGGGCCTTCACTAGACTAGCCATAGGGTTGAACTCCTCAGGTCCGCCTGATGATGCGACCGTATTCTTAATTGGAGTAGGAGCTGATGGGGAACCAGGATTCGTGACTGCAATTATAAGTATGAACTTAGAAACATAAAATTTTATTATAATTTCATTCATTCTTTTCTTTCTCAAAAGAGAAGATATATGGATTCACAAAACATATAACAAGATGAAAGAAAATGACATAATAATATATCCAAACATCCTAGTGGCAATACTCTATCCAAAAGCGGCGCATAAGTCATCATATGTGACTATGTGGCTCTTTCAAGCTAATCTCTTATAAACCCAATACCACCAACGGCTCGCTGATCCCCTTAGTAGGATCTCTACAATCTCTAGTCGGTACTTCTTGGGACAGGCTGTCTCTCGAAGTGCAATAGTAACACGATCCAGCCATTCCTTAGCGAGTGCTAAAAGGCTGGTGCCTCCAAAGGATGAATGGACAAGTATCTTATCCAGCACCTTAACTCCACGAGGCGACACTCCATCGACGACCCTTTCGTAGATCAGGCCATCTCGAAGGTCGTCTATCCAGTAGTCGTCAAATCTCTTAAGGTAAAACAAAAATGCTGACTGCGAGTATTTTATTCCTAAGATAATTCAACCCGTAAGTATTTTATTTGTATTTCATTATTATTTTCAAAAATTTGATCAAGTCCTAAGATGTCCATGTTAAAAATGCATAGTTTCAATCAAATTACTATGTGCGTTAAATCCTTAGGGTGTCAACATTCTAGACATAGTCCACCCTTTTCATTTTTGAGATAACTTAATAAACTTTTCGATGATTACTTTGCACTACACTTAGTAATTTGTGATCTTGGTATGATCCAGAGAACATATCATAAAGTAGATAGGAACAAACTCCTTATCTGACACTTTATAATACTTCTCTAATACCAACTGTAGCGCCCCGCCCCATCGCCGCACGCAAAAGAATGAGTATAATCATAATCAGCGGCGGAGCAGTGCGCTACTCAGGATGAACGAGCTTACAAAACCCATCTTCCAGAATAGGCTAAAAGACTGAGCCACACTGAAGGTTGCTGACTCGAACCTGAGAGTGGGACCGAGAGACAATACTTAAGATAAGAGTAGATTACTTGTCTTAAGTATTAGACTAATATGTACATTGGATTTAGAAAGGTAAACATGAATCCAATATACGTTATCAATATATCAGTATTTTCAGTATGATGATAACATCACAATACTAAGTATAGTAGTATAACAGAGTACGGAAGCTGAAGCAAAACATCTAAAATACATTCATCATAGAGCAGTAGTAAACATTTATCTCAGACAAGAAAAGTAAAATACATCCAGAGTTATTACAAACTAATTTAAAAGATAAAATGCAAAGTCTATCTAAAGTACTGAAAGTAAGGCAGTAAGAAAAGGTGGAAAGCTGCTCCACTAAGGCTCCGCATACTCCTCCGAGATCTCCTGTAGGTTCTCCTGCCCTGTCTCCACAAGCTACCCGGGATCTAGCAAATTGCCAGATCCCAAAAGTACCCCATGTTAGACAAGAAGTCTAATACATCGCAACTAACTAAGCAGTTCTAAAGTAAATGTAATAGACAGTAAAGTAAACACAACTGTAAGAAATAATAGTAAATGCACTATGTACATGAAACTGTAAGGACTAAACAAAGTAACACTGCATTAAAATAGAATACTGAAAGTAGACAAAAATATATAAAATGCTCAGAAATTAATGTGAAAGGTTAAATGTTGTACTATATGTCACTGGAATGATGTACCCAAATATGCCACGACACGGTATGCCATGGTATGTAACGAAACTATCACTAAATGACTATGAGTCGTACGGTCCAATATATACATACAACCAGTTGGGAAGACAGTACAATGGTGCTGATGCATCCTGAAATTCCCCAATCAATATATGCAATATTCTGTAACCCTTAATTTATCACTAATACTCATACATCACTGCTGAAATGATTCCTCAAACTCATGCTCATGTTTATGCCCATACTTTTATTCTATATGAGTAAAATTCATAAATCCACAAAACTTTGAATACTGAAAATGAATTCTAGGTCTCCACTGTGCAGAATCTTGCTAAAAAGATTCTGACTCCTACTTCTAGAATGATAATTGTTGAAGATTTGCTTAAAGATCATTAGGTGGGGTGATTGTATACACTTATTTAGCGCATTTGCAAGAAAGGTGATTCTTATCTCTTTGTTTGATTAAGCCACCCTAACAAAGTGGTCTTCGATAGGAGGCATCGTCCATTGGTGATTTGTATCTCAAGCTAAGTTAATAAGATTCCTAACTTATAATCACACTCAGTATCTTAAAGGAGGTGATTCTAATTACTTAGTTTGTTTGAGCCACCCCTATTGAAGCGGCCTTCGCTAGGAGGCATCGCCCATTGACGATTTGTATTTCAATCAAACTAAAGAATGAACACCTATTTAATACACTCTTAGTCTTGGGAGATTTACTATAACGGGACTGTATTCATCTAATCTCTCGGGATAGCACCTGCTCATAAGTCCACATTGGAGTGAATAAACCAATGCTGAATACTACTAAGGAAAACTAGTACTATGGGTATGCCATACTACAGCAATCGATAATCTTGGTTCATATAACTCTATTTAATGAACAATAATTTATCAAGACTATAAATTCTTATACTAAATAGGTAAGTCCTATACAAGGTTCCAAGAAAATGTGATCAAGTATCACTCAATATAGGTTCTACCATAATGAACGGTGTTATTCTAAATCTTAAGTGATTCCTACCATGAGGGGCTAAGATCAACTTCTAAAGTTAAGGGATCATCTAAGCTTCTTGATGAATTTATAAATTATATCTAAACAAAAGGAAAATTTAATTCATTTCTGATCTTAAGGCTACTTCCTTAATCAAATTATGTGTATCTTTTTAGGAAAAAGGCCTATATAAGGAATTCTAAGCCATTGGTGCAATTTTCCATTTTTTTCCAAAGGAAACCGCTGCCGCGCGCTGCAGCGGGTCATTTTGCAAAAAGGGCGCTAACGCGCGCTGCAGCGAGTCAGCTTGCGAACGGCGGGCGCGGTCGCGCGTTGCAGTGGTTCAGCTTGCGATCCGCGGGCGCGGTCGCGCGCTGCAGCGGTTTAATTTGCGAACCGTGGGCGCGGTCGCGCACTACAGTGGTTCACTTTGCGTAATGCGGGCGCTATCACGCGCTGCAGCAGGGCATTTTGCGAAATGCTAGCGCTACAGCGCACTGCAGTGGGGTACTTTGCGAAAAACGAACATGGTCGCGCGCTACAGCGGGCATCTTTGCAAAAATTATTTGCGCCGCAGCGCGCCACAGTGCGCTCCAGCGCGACAGCGCGCTGCAGCGGCCCGCCGCAATTTTCTCTTGCAGAAGCATTTAATGCGGCTGGGACAAGACCCCCAACCAACATCTTATCTTCAGCCATCATTCCCTATGCATCTGCTATATTTTTTTATGGAAAAGAGGATCTTGATGTGATGAGAAGGATAAAAGAATGGAAGATATTGGTCACCTCACCATCAATTGAAATTTGCCATCATTACTCAGAATTTTCAATGGAATTGCTGGTTTGGATCTTAAGTGTGAAGAATGCAGCCCCTCATCTATAAATACCCTCATTCTTGACTATAGGAGAGTTCCAATTTTTGCTCAATTCAACTAAGTAAGGAAGAGGTCTGCATAGGGGAAGAGAGGAACTCCCCAAGGTGGAAGAGCTCATTTTGCTAAGGAGAAGGAGAATAAAGGCAGCACTAGTGACCTAAGAGCCAAATTTCAAGCAAGGAGAAGAAGAGTTCGGACAACTTCTAAGGAACGTTCCTAGTATCTTCTAACCCCTTATTTTGATCATGAAAGGGCATTTATCCATGTATGTGTTCTTTTTTATCTCTTTTGTAATAAAGAGCTAAATCTCCCTTGGGGAGGGTTGGGGTAATCCCATATGTTTAATAGTTACTTTCATTTGTATGAAGTTTTCCTTAAGTATTAATATAAGTTATGAACTAAATGCCTAGCTCAAGAAATGCTTAATATCATTTTAGTCTTGATTGTGAATCAAAGGAAAATGGACTAATGAACTCAAGAACTAAAGTGTCTTGTGCTCCGTAGCTTACCTTGGGTTAGATGCTAGATCTATGAGTGTATGAGAGCTTAGAACTATGTGAGAAAGTGCTTGAGCTTAGTGCACCTTGATCTAAGCTTAACTAAAGTGTTGATGCGTGTGATGCTAAGACCCACTAATTTAGCTCCTTAGCTCAACATAATTGAGGGAGGGAAAGAAATAGTTGTGTGCTCATGAACGAGGTGACATAGTCATGGAACCCAACATATTAAGTCCCTCATTTCAACTATGTGCGGTGCGAGTGATACTTTTAGTGGAATCAATGCTTATAAGATCTTAAAAATTAAATAATCCTCATCTCCTTGATCAAGAGATAAGATGAAAACTACAAACCTAAAATCTTATAAGAATCTTTATGTCAAAATAGAACCGATTGTGTGTTCATTTCGTGCATAAGATTTGAACTTGTGAATCCTTGAGATAAAACTCAAGGAATAACAATGTGCACTTGATTTAAATCTGAGTAATTAAAAGAAAAATGCTTGAGGAATCATCATGCATAAGTGACCTATCATGACATGTGGGATGAATCCAACTCTCTTCTTCCTTTTATCCGACTTATTTCTACTTAGTGATTGTTGTGCTTAATCTAGAACCAACTAAAACCAAATACTCATAGCTTAAATATTAGTGAGAAAAGATACACCTTGGTAACAAAACATCCAATTCTCTGTGGTTCGATAAATCCCAGAAGCTCACACTTTCTACTTATTACTTCAGACCACGTACACTTGCGTGCAAGCGTAGACGTGTATTTATTGTTTGTCAAGTTTTTAGCGCCATTGCCGAGGAATTGGAATACTGCGCCACAGCAGAAATCCCGCGACAGCGCGCTGCAGCGGGAATACCGCGCCGCAATGGAAATTCTGCTGCAGTGTGCGGCAGCGGTTTGCTCCTGCTGCAGAAAACTTTTTCACTACCTTGGGAACCATGCAGTTAAAAAGTCTTGAAATTTGGGTTCCCCATGTAGTCAATAGGTGGGCTAAAAAAGCTACCCCCCCCCCCCCCCATTCACATGGATCACCATATTTATGGCATGGGAAAGACCCATTGATCATACTCTCTTGCCTTGGATTTCCTTGGCTATATAAGGTAGGCAATGGGGGGGGGGGGCTTATCCTTGCTCCTTCTCAATTTTCTCACTTCCTAAATAAACTCTTGCTCCTCTCTAGCTACTTTACCATGTTATCCTGCAAGAAAGCAATTCCTAGAAAGGAGGCCGAAGCTTCTTCTTCCGGGGGAACCTTTAACAAAAAAAGGTTCTCTTCTGTGGAAGTTGAGCACCGATTATACTCCATAACTTCTCTGCGGAAGTTACTTACGGAGAAGAGCTTCAGCAGCTACTTGCTCGTTCCGGTGGAGCAAATTGACCCTCGAGGGTGGATGGAGATGGTAACTAAGAGAGCTCCCATGTACCCATCTATAGTCCAGGAAATTATGCAAATGCTATTGATGCGGCCGAATAGAGGATTTTTTGTAGAGGTAAGGTGTCACCCTTAGGATTGCTCAAGTCAAGCAATTCTATGAGCTTGAGGAGGTAAGTTCTTGCTCTTACCTTGAACTTTTGGAGTCTCGCCAAGACCCCCTTGATCTTGTCACAGAACTCGTCCACGAAAACATCAACTGGGAGGGAGGATTAGCCAACATTCATCGTTCTAAATTAACATATATGAGTAGTGCATGACTGATTTTCATTTCCAGCTATATTATGCATACGAGACACTTAACTGAAGTGACCTGTGCCAAAGCACTCCTCATGTGCTCATTGGTTATGTCGGGCGAGATTCGTATATCGAGTGTTATTTTTGAGCAGCTCTAGAAGGCTCTCAAGGGACCCTGCGATGCATTAGCCTTATGGTCTTTGATATCAGGGATTTATGAGGCCCAAGGGGTCAAAATCCTCTCCTTCGACACCATCGTTTCCCCCGGCTCTGCCCTTAATCCCTTAAATCTGAACGCCCGGGCAAGTGAACGGAAGCTGCCCAAGAAAAGGAGGGGCGAGAAAGGGGAAATGTCTGCTCCTGTCCGACCAAATGCTCACCAACAAGCTACTGCTGCGTCTCCACAACCAGCAGGCTAATCTTAGCAAGACCTTGGCCACCGACATACGGTTCTTTAAACAAGAACTCGTTCAGCAGCGTCAGTTTCAGTCCGAGTTTCATGAAGCCCTCAGGTTGATGTTCGAGGATTGGAGCTTGCAAGGTGGACCGGACCCTTCCGTATTGCCAAGACCACCCGTTGGTGCCCCAATTCCGGACTCGCACTACTTGTGAATTTGCGTACGTGAAAGAAGTGGAGGAAGAGGAGGAAACCAAAAATAAATAAATTGTATTTTTTTCTTTTTATTTTTTGTTGTATTAGTAGTTTTTTGTTGTACTTTTCATTTTGGGTGTTTTATTTTAAGATCTTAATTGATGAATTCTCATATTCCTTAATTTTTCTAGTACTTAAAAATGACAAAATTTTCTGAGTTTTTAATGAAATGAAAGTCACAAAATATCGATAAAGAAAATGATATGAAGTAAAAATGTGCTTAACAAAAAGTGATCAAATGCATTGATAGTATTAAAACCTTTTAACTAAGGAATGAATTAAGGTTAATCTAATCTCCAAAAATGTAAATCATGCTATGAACTAAGTGTGGGGGAAAGCTTGGACTAAGACTAGAGATTATGGTAAGTACTCTAAAAGAGTGTGCTAGGCTCTCGTAGGACTTCATGATCACAAAGAGGTGAATTGGGATGAAAAAAAATATCTCTCCCTAAGAATGAAAAAACAAAAAAAAACATAAAAAATGGATGATAAAAAATATCTCTCCCAATTGAAAGAAATGAAAAAGGATGATGAAAAATATCTCTCTTTTAATCTATTCATCTTTGTGATTCATAAGAAGGGGCACATATGGCACAAAACTCTTGAGTATTACACTATCTCTCTAGTTTATGTTTTCCATGGAACCTTCTTCATTACCTAGTAATATGCATAAAAATCAAATACTTGGAGATTAACTGATCAATGCCTTGCTTCATATCCAAGGTTAGACTATCTAATGCCAAATGACTTGGATCACTTCAATTAAGCACAAGTTTTGACTTACATATAAAAATCTAAATTGATATCTTTTGTTGACTATCACACCTAAAAAATAGAAAAATACTATTTTAAGCTTACTCGAGGACGAGCAAGAATCCAAGTGTGGGGGTGTGATGAATCCATAAATTATATCTAAAATAAAAGAAAATTTCATTCATTTCTGATCTTAAAGCTACTTTCTTAATCAAAATCTATGTATCTTTTTAGGAAAAGGCCTATCCAAAAAATTCTGAGCCATTGGTGCAATTTTCCATTTTTTTCCAAAGGAAACTGCTGCCGCGCGCTGTAGCGGGTCATTTTGCAAAAAAGGGCGCTGATGCGCGCTGCAGCGGGTCATTTTGCAAAAAAGGGCGCTGACGCACACTACAGCGGGCCAGCTTGCGAACCGCGGGCACGGTCGGGCGCTGCAGCGGTTCAGCTTGCGATCCGCGGGCACGGTCGCGCGCTGCAGCGGTTTAATTTGCGAACCACGAGTGCGGTCGCGCATTGCAGCGATTCACTTTGTGAAACGCGGGCGCTATCGTGCGCTGCAGTGGGGCATTTTGTGAAATGCTGGCGCTACAGCGCATTGTTGCGGGGTACTTTGTAAAAAATGGATGCGGTCGCGCGCTACAGCGGGCATCTTTGCAGAAATTATTTGCGCCATGGCGTGCCGCAGCGCGCTGCAACGGTTGGCCACAATTTTCTTTAGCAGAAGCATTTAATGTGGTTGGGACAAGACCCCCAACCAGCATCTTGTCTTCAGCCATCATTCCCTTTGCAGCTGCTACATTTTTTTTTATGGAAAATAGGATCTTGATGTGATGAGAAGGATAAAAGAATAAAAGATATTGGTCACCTCCCCATTAATTGGAATTTGCCATCATTACTTAGAATTTTCAATGGAATTGCTGGTTTGTATCTTAAGTGTGAAGAATGCAGCCCCTTATTTATAAATACCCTCATTTTTTACTAGAGGAGGGTTACAATTTTTGCTCAATTCAACTAAGTAAGGAAGAGGGCTGCATAGTGGAAGAGAGGAACTCCCCAAGGTGGAAGAGCTCATTTTACCAAGGAGAAAGAGAAGAAAGGTAGCACTAGCGACCTAATAGAGGAACTTCAAGCAAGGAGAAGAAGAGTCTGGAGAACTTCCAAGGAACGTTCATAGTATCTTCTAACCCTTTATTTTAAATTTTCTTTTCTAAGTTGATCATGAAAGGGTCTTTATCCATGTATGTGTTCTTTTACATCTCTTTTGTAATGGAGAGCTAAATCTCCCATGGGGAGGGTTGGGGTAATCCCATATGTTTGATAGTTACTTTTATTTGTATGAAGTTTTTCTCAAGTATTAATATAAGTTATGAACTAAATGCGTTGCTCAAGAAATGCTTAATATCATTTTAGTCTTGATTGTGAATCAAAGGAAAATTGACTAATGAACTCAAGAACTAAAGTGTCTTGAGCTCCATAGCTCACCTTAGGTTAGATGTTAGATCTATGAGTGCATGAGAGCTTAGAACTATGTGAGAAAATTATTGAGCTTAGTGCACCTTAATCTAAGCTCAACTAAAGTGTTGATGTGTGTGATGCTAAGACCCACTAATTTAGCTCCTTAGCTCAACATAATTGAGGGAGGGAAAAAAAATAGTTGTGTGCTCATGATGAGGTGACATAGGCATGGAGCCCAACATATTAAGTCCCTCATTTCATCTATGTGCAATGCCAGTGACAGTTTTAGTGGAATTAATGCTTATAAGATCTTAAAAATTAAATAATCCTCATTTCCTTGATCAAGAGATAAGATGAAAACTACAAACCTAAAATCTTATAAGAATCTTTGTGCTGAAATAGAACCGATAGTGTGTTCATTTTGTGCATAAGATTTAAACTTGTGAATCCTTGAGATAAAACTCAAAGAAGAACAATGTGTAGTTGATTTAAATCTGAGTAATTGAAAGAAAAATGCATGAGGAATCATCATGCATAAGTGACCTATCATGATATGTGGGATGAACCCAACTCTCCTTTTCCTTTTATCTGACTTATTTTCTACTTAGTGATTGTTGTGCTTAATCTAAAACCAACTAAAGCCAAATACTCATAGCTTAAACATTAGTGAGAATAAATATACCTTGGTAACAAAATATCCAATTCTCTGTAGTTCGATAAATCCTGAAAACTCACACTTTTCACTTATTACTTTAGACCACGTACACTTGCGTACAAGCGCAGACGTGTATTTACAGTATATCACTTCTACCTCAATAAGTTATGCAAAGTCCTCATACCTCAATATATAATCAAATTTAGGTCTTTAAAATATTTCAGACACGATCTTGTGTTGAGATACTTAAGATCTCGCACTCTTATACTAGTACTCTAGGTTTTACTTATCATTTAGATTTAGGATGATCATATTAGATGATTAAGTCATCTGATCATTCATTATTCTAAGATTAGGAATTTAAATCAAGGATATTATTAGAGTTAGATCACTTATTCAATTAATGTGGTTCTATTAATCTTATTATGCTAATAATCTTATTTAGGAGAAAATCAAGGATTTAAGATTCTGATTTAGATTAAGCAATCTTATAGTTTATTATTAAAGCTAATATGTCTAATCTAAATGCTTAAGATCAATATTAAATCAGATGCATTATTAGAATAATATCAATTACATTTTAAATAGTATCTCCAATTCAGATTTATTCAATTTATACATCAAAAATTAGCATATAATGCTTCAATATTTTTACTTTACTATTATGAAGCATATTAATAAAAAAATTTATAAAAACAAAAAGTAATTAGTGCTAATCAAACCGTAAATCAATTTAAAAGGATTAGCACATAATTACAAATCTAGCCATCAAATTTCATATAATTTGGCACATAAGTTCTATATAATCATATAATTAATTAGATACTAAGTTTGCTAAGATCTAATATATATAAACTCTAATTTTTACTAATCATGATTTAACAAGATTATGGCATAAGTTAAAATACAAAGATTAGAAAAATAACTCACTTAGCACATTCATTCTACTCTTCATAAGAAGATTAATGGCACCATAAACATGCAATTTTGTTAAGTATAATTGCTAATTCACCATAATCAAGATCTGTAATAATTAGGCAAAATAAAAAAATCTAGCCATTAGATATTCAATATTATTTTGTATTTAGATCCCTGATGATTTTCTGATCAATTTCATATATGATATTATAGGATTTGGACCAGTGGATTAAAAGTTATTCAATTAATACATTATGTATTTTTCCAATTTAATTTTTCTTATGATTGGATTAATTGGTTTATTTTCCTTAAGGAAAATAAATCCAAATAATCAAATTTATTTAAAACAGGATCGGCCCATTAGCCAAACCGCGCGGATCGGCCGAGGCCCGAAGACCCGGAACTATCGCACCGCGCGGGTCACGGGCTGACCCGACCTGCACAGGGTCTTCATCCCCGCCCCGTCTCCTCTCAACAAGAGCCGATCCGGGAAACCAAAGATGGCAAAATTCTCCATCTATAGTGTACGCTTTGGCCTCGGGTCAATCGGGAATCGATCCTCTAGCCGAGACGCACTGATAGACACTTAAAGCCCCCTGTGAGGTGGTACGGATCGGCCAGACCTTACTCACCCGAGGGCTCCCTTAATGGAGCTACTGTGGGGAGATAATTCTCTTTACAGAGGCCATGCTATACCTAGTGCTCGATCCCTACACCTTCAGGGAGGTGAGACGAATCGAAGCCCCTTGGTCTGAGGGGCCTGAAGTGGGCTGGAACGCCAGAACCTTACTTACCCGAGGTGTTCCTTATGGGACTTAGCCCGATCGATCGATTCGATCTACCGGGGCTAGCTCAATGCACAATTACAATATCATTTGGTTTGATTCAACAATACGCAGCAATACGAGTCAAAAGAAGGAAGGTCCGAGCCTCATTGGCTCGAAACCGGCAAGTGGGGGTACCCAGTTTGAAGGGGAGCTCAGGACGATCGACTGAGGGCTCGGCTTGCTTAAGCTAAGGTTCCAGACATTACAAAGGATCTTGAACACCAGGAGAGCCTACTATCAGCGGTTCAGGAGCTCCTGGAATCGCCTACTTAAGCTCGGACAGACGGTAATGGCGGAAGTTGCAGAGAGCTCAATTGATTAGCAAGGGATCATAGGGTGGAACACTGAGGCAATTTATAGCCTCAACATGGAATGGGGAAGCTTCTAGAGCCATTGGCTCGGGCTAGAGAGTCCCGAGAGGTTGGGCCATGGTCGAGCTCTCAATTTTCTTAATTGAGCTCGGCTAGGTCACGAGGCCCGATCGGGATCTTTGCCAAAATAGGGGAGGTCCTAATGACCTGGCTGAGGTGGACACAGGGTGGGGGATAAGTAGGGCAGCTGGTAGTATGGGGAGGATCTCCTTGCCAGGCGTGGCGAGAGGAAGACGAAGGTCCACAGTAGCGGGACCTTCGGATGCCGTCTGATCTATCAATCAGATGGCGTTACAGATGGTATCGCTCGGATCCTAACGGCCGACCCGCGATCCTGCTGGATCTGATCTTGGCTGTTGGTTCCTTAAGCACAATGACTAGATTTGTGGGACGCCACTACCGTGCGACCTGGGCTCCGCAGCGGATCACCCACGGTTCGCACAGCGGATCCCGATCGTTTTATTAGTTTAAAGGGTATAAATGCAAATTTGAAATATTAGGAACCCTTTTATGCAATTAGACTATTTTAATTAAATGTGAATTATGGCCTAAATGATTTCCAAATTGAACCAAACTTTCACTCCTAGCTAATTTTGAGATGTGGAATTCAAAAATAAAATCAGATCTTAATTCTGAGATCAAAATATTTTAGGCTTAAACTAGGGCATCTAGACTGATCAAATTATTATTTCGGACTTAGAGAAATTCAATGGACTCCAAATTTTTAGGATAGGATTCATTTGATGTTCTTAAAGTAATGAAATCAAAATTAATGATTTCTTAGACTATAGATTAGCAAGGTAACAACCTAGGGTTGTTACAGTTATCAAGTGTGATATACTTGCTTTAAGGATCTAATTTATATGATAACTCAACCTTGCATATTGTTTCTATCATTCAACAAGGTTGTTGAGAAATGACAAATAATTTGAATCAGGGCTGCAATTTGATTAGAAACTCAAAATTCGAACTTGACTCGACTCGAACTCGAGACATTTGACTCGACTCAAATTCGACTTGAAAATTTTTGAGTCGAGTTTGAGTCATACGTCTTGACTCGAACCCTATTTTAATTTACTCAAAATGACTCGAACTCGACTAAAACTCGACTAAAGTTCTAATGAAATGCTTAGTGATTATAATGACCATAGGTCATTTTTAGTAAAGATGTTGGCTTATTTGCAAAAGTTTGCATTTTAGTTAATTTTTCCGCTAAATTCTGTTTTGCATTAATTATCCGTTGAATTTAATTTTTCGTTAATTTTACTCGCTCATTTCCAACTTACGTTACTTTCCCTTTATTTTTGTATTACTTTAAATATCCCCGCTAAATTCCATTATATTTATGCTGAAGATCTTATTTTGGGATGTTTTATTTTATAATTTCTGCTTAAATAAAAATAGCAATAATAATATGTAATGGTTTCTGAAGCCCACCATCCTCCTTTGCAAAACACAAAAGATTTAATGCATAATTAAGAGAAACTATTGGCACTTGAGTTACGGTTTCAGGTTTCTGTGATTCCATGGCACCTCCACGACGCTTAGAAGCTCTCGCTAAATTCCCTCGCTCTTTCTCTCCTCACGTTGTGGCGACTCCATAAAAGGGAAATTCTCGACACTTCATTGATTATCGATCCTTCTTTGATCGATTCCGACAGTTGCAGCAAAAGGAAATTGACCTGATTTACCTTCGAATGTTATTCTGCATCTGAGCCATCTTATTTTCCTGATTTCAACATGCCAATCTTCTTCTGATTCTTGCTGTTGATCCTTCCCCGATATTACTCCCTAGTTGATTGATCAATAATCATTGAAAGGCTATGATAAAAGCAGGAGTGATTCCTGGCAACTTGGTGCTTGCTAGCATTTTCCGTTTCACTGGATGATTTTGGACACACATCAGCTCTTCGATCCTTCTCCCAGTTCCTGCCGCCTATTCTTCCCTTGATGTTGATCCCTTCTTCTACTCATCCTGTCGATTCCATACTCGAAGCCGATCTCTCAACGCCATTGAACTTCTTCTTCGAATCCCAATTTCTCCTTAGATCCCCGGAGATCGCAGAGTGTATAAGGTATGAGTTTAATTAATTTTCTTATTTCAGATTTAATCTAAAACCTAGAAATAGCTAATCCTAGTACCAATCTCTAGTGTAATCTAAAATTTTTGGGTAATTGAATAGGTTCAAACCTTATATGAATTGATGCAATTTCTCTTAAGATCCTAGATATGTTCATTTAAATTTCTAATTTTAGTTTTGCATCACATGCTTATTAATTACCATGTGGATTAGGATTTTAATTAGATTTTGGCTGATGTTTGATTTGTTGTGCTTAGATGAAGTACTAAGTCTTATGAAATCTTATTTGATGATTCTCTTATCTGAAATCTCCTAACATGCAGAGTTTAAAATGTAGAAATCTGCAGCCTTCAATTTATTTAATGTGCCCAAAATCTCTTTATTATAGAAATTTGATCAAAAAGATTTTATGCGAAGTGTTGAATAGTGGTTCTTATATGTTGATAAGATAGATTGTGTTCTTCTAAAATCTGATGGAATGTGCTCTTAATTCTGCAGTTAGAGAGTATAATTAATAAATTAAAGTGATAGAATATATCAAACATTATAATCATTTGTAGATTAGTAAAGAATGATGTAATTATTATATAAACATTGAGTTTTAATCAATGTTAATGATTACCTTCCTAATTTACCTCATGACTAAAGAATTTCAAATTTTAAAAGCATAGAAATAAGGACAAGGAATCTGATCTTAAGCTCTTCTTGAACTTAGATTATGAAGGGATCAACATCTTATTCATTATCAAATGTATCATTAGATCTAATGTTATGTTAACATTGGGTGCAAAATTGAGTTGAGTTAAGTGGTTAAAGTTGGATTCTTGTTTCAATTTAATTCTTAGTGTTTGCAATCATGATAGATGCCATAAGCCATATAATATAATTACATTAGAAATCATATAACAATGTTCTATGGATCTCTATAAGGAAAATGAGGGAAAACTAAGCAAATTATTATCATGTGTAACTTTTTGCATGCAAGCTAAGTTAAACACAATTTGAGTAAAGCCCAACTTCATTATGAATAAGTAAGATTATATTGAGTGAAGAATAATTAAACTAAATTATAATAATTATATCTGTTTCAACATATAGATTAATCAATTTTAAGTATAAATTAAAAACATGATTATTTTGCAGATGAGTCAAACTCTTGAGTATTTTCTTATCACAAACAAACATAGTTGTATATATGACATTACTTTTTATACATTTATTTACTTTTATTGCTGCTCTAACATTATTTTGAGCCTATTTTGTGTTAATTTTAAATATGTTATTCTTACTACCAAATGATGTAAAGAACAAATGATTTATATATATATTTTGAATGTGTGCAAGTATTCTGAAATGGTGGTTAAATTAGGTTAGTGATAGGGCCAGTGTGGCACCCCGCTCCACAAGCCCGTAATCATTAGGCTAAGGAGCGGAGTGTCACTCGCACAGATCCCTCACTCAACATCGAATTAGGTGGGATCCACAAGCCACTACTGAAGGAAGACTATGCACAAAATAACTAATAGGAACAATCACTAAAATCTAACATACATACAGAGTGCAGAAGCAAATAAAAGTATATGCTACATCCATTCATCATACATCATACATAAAATAAGATAGGATAGCTCAGAAAATAATAAAGTGTAGAAAGTAAAAACAATCACAGAACCTGTATTTTTATAATATTTAAATTAAAATTTATGAAATAAAGTAAATAACTCTCATCCTCACTATGAAATAAAAAGGCAGCTAAATATCCTCTGGTCTAAGCTGCTGCACCTCCTCTAAGTAAGGCTCCTCCTCAGGTACAGAATCCTCAAGCTACTTAAAATTTGATATTGTTGGTTTCACAATGCCAGGGCCCCAGCCAATAAAGGAAAATCTTGTTAGACAAAAATATATAAGTACATTTTAGGCAAGTAAATTATTAAAACTTTATTAATATCACCATTTATACTCTATACTAAGTAAAATGGCTATCTGGCATGGGAGCAAGTAAGCATACAAGGGAAACATGATAAATTATAAACATAGCATTTATAACTAAACAACAAATGAGACAAAAGTACATCTCAAGCAAACTAAACAAGGTAGGGCATACATATGTAATACAGTAAGTAAAGGTACTGAAAGAAAAATCTAAACTTAAATATACTAATGATCATATGACATATGATAATTTAAAACATAAATCTTAAAATGGTACATATAATATAAGCAATAAAGTCTAGCATCCTATATAAATATATAAGTAAGCAGGTAAAACAGGAAACACCGCTGATTGAAATAACATGCATCAGCATCATAATATACAGTAAGCCAAAAAACTAAAAAGAACGTATGACTACCATATTTCAAAAAGAATTGGCCAATTTGGCCCAGTATATTCCTATAGCCTTTCTAGGCTAGGGCAGACAAAGATTCCCATAGCCTTTCTGGGCTTGGGCATAAAGAACAGAGCAGAAGTAAAGTAAATCTGAAGAGGTAGATAACACTCTGAAGAATCTTTTAATTATTTTACTTTTGTTTTCGTGGACACATCCAAAAATAGCTGAGGACTCAAGCATGTCTGCAAGACTAGGTGGGTTCCCAACTTAGCACACACTCCTCAATGAGTAATGTTAAACATTCTTATTTCTCCTTACCCCTGTCCATTGGAGTAATGTGCACCATAATCAACCAATGATTGAACCCAAATGCAAATATTTTACTAAATTCTAAGTTTATTTTCATGCAATAATATTTTTCTTATATGACATATCCAAGGAAAATAAGCACAAAGCTCTTGGAATGCATAGCACAAAGTCAAATAGTAAGCAAAGGACTCTACTAAGCATGGTGATATCATTTGTTTTCTAATATAACCATTCTAACTATTCCAAGTTACACAAGTTCAGGATCTCCAATTCCTACTATCGAGTGTAACTTAGAAGCCCAGCCTTATAAATTAAAAAGAATTAGAACTGATCAGGTTCTAATCTAATTCACTCAAATATGACTATAAGTTTAATCAATAAATTATATGTCCTAGTTTTATGAATTTAGACATTCTATCTAAGATTTGATCAAGATCTACTAAGTTATTGATTATGGATTAATACCACGAGATTGGGCTTAATCACATAATCCAAAAGGATAATATAACAGATCTAGGCTTTATTCTAAAAGCAATCTATTGATTAAGGCAAATCCTATTAAGCAAATTAAACTTAATAAGATGAATCTCTTATCCTGAATCTAAGGTTAAAAGACAAAATAATCAAAATAAGTTGTAAAAATCTAAAAACTAATAAAACTAAGGATTCATTCATTGAAAAACCTTGCTTTTCAATGAATAAAATCTAACCTATGATCTAATCCTAATCTTAGAAATAGTCCAAATATGAGGTGTGATGTCCTAAGAAAGGACTTAGAGATAATTTAGGAAATTGTACTATCTTGACATAATAACTGATATTAATACTTAAAATGATTCTATTATATTTCTAATACTAGTTTTATTAACCTAGAAGATAATTTAGAGTCTAAGAATGCTTAACCTAAATTTTTGGCAAAATGATCATTTTGCTCCTACTTAAGGGTTCAAAAAGTGACTTTTTGACTTAGGGTTTCATATTAGAATTTCTTACTGCCAAATGATCCCTTACTGTCTAACATGAAGATGGACAGTAAGTACGCTCAATTTGGAGTCCAAACTAAGGTTTTTTTGACCTAAGGGGCAATTAGTAATTTATCTCTAATGGAATCTAAACTTTTGTGCAGTTTACTATTGGTTACTATTTAAGGATTCCATAGAGTCTAAAAATATTGCATTCTGAGGTCAAAGGGCTAAGTTATAGTTATTTCAATTTCTAAGGATAATTCGGTAATTTTGTCGGTCAACGGGTGACAAAAATTGAACTTTTTCTTTGAAGTCCAATTTTAGCAAACTCAACTTTTATAGCTTCTTTATAATATACTATGTGTGTTGATAGGGAGTAAACCCAATTTGGATTTCAAATGGTCAAGTTATGCCTAACTAAGGTTATGGGTATTTTGGTTATTTTTTAATTTTCTAGGGTTTAGATCCTAAATATTATTTCAATTTATTGATGACATTGAAATCCTAAGCTAGTTAGCACTTTAAATTTCTGAATTTGGAATTGAATTGACCAATTTATGGTCATTTGAAGTCTAAGGGTATTTTAATTATTTTTAGGTTATGGTCATAAATGTTACTTTTAAAACTAAGCTCCAAATGGGAAACTAATACTTCTATAGTGTCGATACTGTTCTTCTGAGTACTTTAAGACCCATATTGCATATATTTGGACAACTAGGTTAAAAGTTGTGAGGGTTTAATTAGGTCCTAAAATATCACTATATTATACGTACCCCGAAACTAATTTTTGAATTACGTCATTTGATTCCTTTTATTTTTTTGAGTAAAATGAGACCTATATTGGCTATGTTTGGATCATCCTATAAAAAATTATTAAACTTTTAAGAATTTTAAATTAAATAATTTAAATTAAATAAATTTTATTATTCATTTATTCAAATTTTATTATTTTACTATTCATTCTTATAGTTTAAAATGGATTTACTGTATTTATTAATTAATTACCATTAATCTATTTTTAATTAATTATTATCTAATTTATTATTTAATTAATTAAATATATTAATGATCAATTGAATTATAATTTTACTATTTAATTATTAGTTAATTAGTTAAGTAATATTAATTAAATTAAGCTAAATATTATTAATTAATTAATTTAATCTGATAATTATTAATTCATTAAATAAATTCTCTATTTGAATAATTTATTTATTAGGTTAATTAATTTAGTTAATTACTATTTAGTATTATCTAAATATTAAATTAACTAATGATTGGTAATAATAAATTCCTGATTCTTGCTAATTTAACTAGCTTAATATCATACATATATATGATTACATCCTAAAGTCTCTACTATATATAAATATATATAGTAAGTCAATTGATTAATCCCTAATTAATTTATGTTACTCACTAATATCAGTTAATTAACTATACTAACCTCCTAAATAACCCTCTGTTTAACTAACTAAGTGTTTATATATCTATATATGTACATAATATATACTTATATATAAATATTTATTTATAATATACTTCTGCCGGTATTAAAGGAGATGGGACCCATTAGGCGCCACGTGGCGGCCTACGTACTGCGGCAGGGAGACAGGTGGGGCCCGCTGGGACGCATGGCGACGCGTGATTCGCCGTGGGACTGCGAGTGGGGCCCGCTCCTGACGAATGGCGCTAGCGGGACCCACACCTCTTGGACTCAGCGGCAGTGGGGCCCACAGGTGAATCGGCTGCGGACGTGTGGCGGGAAGCCCCCGGATCACGCGGGCCGGGCTGACCCGGCTTGGTCCACGACCCTCCGTCTCCCTCTTGAGCTCCCGAGACGCCCTAACTAGGGTTCGCCGGCTGGACCTAACCGACGGTGATGGGGGTTGGGCCGCGAGACTGCAAGTAGGCACGGATGAGACCTACCCAAAGAATGTTGAATCGGCCGTCGAGGTGGCCTGATTCAAGTGCTATACTGAACCCTAGCCACGGCCCTAAGGTTCGACTGAGTTCGGTCAAGAGTCGGGCTTATCCGCGTGTTCGATCGATCCTAATCGTATGACGATCAATCGCATGCAATTAAGTAATTAGCAATTATTTAAAGGAATGCTTGAAGATCTAGGGAGGGAGGAGTACCTGGTTGAGCTTCAGGGAAGCAAGAGGGAGGGGGATTACAGCGGACGGCCTGGGGTGCTCAGCTCGTAAACTCATTCGATTTGCCAAAATTGGCTCAAGGCGGAGGCTTCTGAGGTCCTTAACGACCTATGGTCGGAGCAGCCTAAGCAGAAAAGTAAGGATGAAGAGGAGTCCACTAGTGCTCCACTAGTTCCTACTGAATCTCCTAGGTGTCTTCCTGACCTAACTCAATATGCTGCTCAAGATCTAGCAAATTGCCAGATCCAAAAAGTACCCCGTGTTAGACAATAAGTCTAACACATCGAAACTAATCTAAACAGTTCTAATTATTCATTTAACATTTACATAATATAAGTAAATCTGTAGAAAAATTATAAAGATAACTGAAAGTATAAAACTGTACGAAATTGAAGTAAAGTAATATAAAACTGAACTATAAACTGAATACTAAAAGTAAACCAAAAATAGTAATGGATCTAAAACTGAGTAATAGCATGTAAAACTATGTTGTATGCCATTGAAACTGTACATCTGAATATGCCACAATATTGTATGCTACTGATATGCAATAAAAATATCACTGAACTGCTATGAGTCGTATGGTCCAATGTCTACATACATTCAGTTGGGAACTGTGATGCCGATGCATCTTGAAATTCTCCAGTCAATGTATGCAATATTCTATAACCCATAAAATATCACTGATACTCATACATTATTACTGATACTCAACATTATGCTTATGCTCATGCTCATGCTTCTAAGTTATATGAGATAAATCCAGAAATCTAGAAAATGCTTTAAAATTTGATAATAAATTCAAGGTCTCCATTATGCAGAATCCTATAAAAATGAAGGATTCTGACTCATATATTCTAGTTCAAAAATTGGTTAGAATTGAGAGCTTACTTAAGAATTATTATATGGGATGATTGTATACACATATTTAGCATGTCTCCAAGAAAGGTGGTTCTTAACATTTAGTTTGATTAAGCCACCATAATGAAGTAATCTTCGATAAGAGGCATCACTTGATGGTGATTTGTATCTCAAGATAAGTCATTAAGATACCCAACTCACAATCACACTCAGTGTCCTAAAGAAGGTGACTTGAATTACTTAGTTTTCTTAAGCTACATCTATTGAAGCGATCTTCGCTAGGATGCGTCACCCGATGGCGATTTGTATTTTAATCAAACTAAGGAATGCGTCCATGTTTATAACACTCTTAGTCTTAGAAGATTTACTCTAACAGGATTGTATTCGTCTAATCCCTCGGGATAGCACTGGTCATAAGTCCACATTAGAGTGAATCAACCAATCTGAATACTATTGAAGTAATATAGTACTATGGGTATACCATACTACACCAACCAATAATATGGGTTCAGACAACTCTATTTAATCAACAAGAATTTTTCAAAGCTATTAATCCTTATTCTAAATGGGTGAGTTTTACACAAGGCTCTAAGGGTGTGATCATAGAGATCACTCAATAATGATTTTTACCACAAGGGGGAAGTTCCATTTTAGATGATTTAGGTAGTTTCTACCACAAGATATCAAGATCAACCTCTAAGGTTATGAAGGACCATCTAAGTTTCTACCTCAAAAAGTTACAAAAATTTTTCCTACCTCAATGTGTCAATAATTAAGATCCTTAAACATTTCAAGGATGATCTTAAAGCAAGACCCTTAAGATCTCACTTTTCTACTTCTTAAGTTAACATTCAAGTGATCAGATCAGGTGATTAAAATTCATCTGATCCTTTCTTATTCTACAATCATGGGATGAAATTAGAGATATTATTAGAGTTAGATTATTTCATAAATCATTATAATTTTATTTTCTATCTTATGCTAATAGTCTTGTATAAGAGAAAATCAAAGATCTAAAGTTTAGGTTTAGATAATTCAATCACACAGATTTAACATTAACCTTAACACTTCTAATTCAATAGTTTAAGATCAATACTAAATCAGATACATTATTGGAATAATATCAAAATTAAATTATCTTTTAATCAAATTAATTGATTAAGTGATTAAGGTTTAGATCTTAATCAAGACAAGTTAGGGTTTAATCCTTAACCCTTCTACAATTAAGACCAAAGGTTAATTTTAAAGGTCAATGACAAATCAATATGTTATTAGTGTTTTATTGATGGCAATTTTAAGTTTAAATTAAGTATTATCTACTTAATCAAGTTATCAAGATTTTATGTTCAATTATAATTTAATGTCAACTAAGCACACTTAAGTGTTCAAATAAATGCTAAGGTTCTCTAACATATACCTTAAAATTATAGAGGCATAAAAATGTAAATTTGACATAAAATGGAAAGTAATTAAGGCTAACTAAATTCTAAATCAAATCAAAGGAGTTAGCACTTAATTACAAATCTAAAGGACTTAGGTGTCATGCCATTTAGTTGTTAGATATACCTATTCAATATAAGCTTTTAAAGATTCTATTATCTAGCAATTGACACAATACATATAAGATGCATAATAGGTTTTGAGCACTTGATAAAAATAACAAAATTTCAAACTTAATTTCAACATAGAATTTGATGCAATACTCAATTTTAACTAAAATAGGTTCAAATATGATATAATTCAGTCCCACTATGGTCCTAGGGACCTTACAATGCAAAAACAGAGAAGTTCTGGCAATTTCAGCCAATTCTGGGCAATTTCTAGTTTCTGGGCGCTATAGCGTGCGCTGCAGCGCTTTTGGCGCTGCAGCGCGCTATGACGCTTTTGGCGCTAGAGGGCACTGTAGCGCGCTGTAGCGCGTTATAGTAGACTAACTCACATAAACACTATTCAATTAATTTATTTTTCTGATTTCATATAGTTTTCCTGGGATGGCGCTGTAGCCCGCTGTGGTGCGCTATGGCGCGCTGCAGCGGTCCACTTGCAGGTTATTGTTCAATTTATTTATTTATTATGATTTTATTCCCGAAATAATGCTGCAGCCCGCTATAGCGCGCTATTGTGCGTTGCAGTGGTTCAGTTTCTGCAACTTGGGTGCTGCAGCGCGCTGCAGCGTCAGACGGTATTTTCACCAGTGTGAAACCCGTAAGGCCTCATTTCGAGCTCAAATACTCCCAATCCAGAGCATTCCATGAGCGATGCCATATATCAATGGAAATGTCTTTCCGATACCTTTCCATTGACACCAAAATCAGCACAAATGGAGCATCCTAACTATACGAAAAAATGGTGATAATACAGGGGTGTGCAGGATAGATGAAAAACAGAGTAGTTTTCTTTCAAGAAATGTGATGCTTTAAAGAGCTTTAATGGCTTCTATACATGCTTATAGATTTCTAAAGATACATTCAAGCATAATAGTGACATGAAATAGGCAAGGAAGAGGAGCAAATGGGTACCCTTAGCCTTAAAGGAAGAAGAAGGAACCTCTATTTTCTTCAAGACTTGGAGATGAGCCTTCTCCTTCAGCACAAGTACATCAATAGAGGAAAAGATGAGAAAGCTTTAGCAAGAAGAAAAAGAGGGGCTGTGCTCTCCCTTTAAAGGAGGAGAGTGAGAGGGAGGCTCCATCATGAGCTAGGGAGCTAGGATGTGAGGGGGGAGTAGGGAGCCATCATGAATGAGCCTAAGGGGGGCCGGCCATGGGAGGGGCTGTCAGCCGATTAGGAAATTAGAAAAATAGGGACAATTGCAATTTAGGGACTGAATAATTACTTATTTATTTTTCTTAAGAAAATTCAGATTTTTGAAACGCACTCCGAAAATTCCCAAAAATTCACCCCTAGCTAATTTGGGGGTGAGGAAATCAACGGCAAAGTTGGAATTTGATTCCGACAATTATTTAATTATGCTAATTTTCGGGGTATTTAATTATATTAAAATATTTGCAAAACTTTGACGACTTCTAAATGCGTCCAAAATATTACCCATAGCTAATTTGGGGGTGACAATCGCAACGACGAAGTCATATTTCGATTTCGAGGTCAAAATAAATGCCTCAATTTTATGATTAATTAAATATTAAAATATTTCAAAATAATCGATTGAGCTCCGAATTGCTCCAAATCTTCAGGGTTTGGTTCTAATGACTAGATAAACTTAATGGAATGATAATTATGATAAGATTAGGCTAAAATTAAGCTGAGTAACAACCTTGAGTTGTTACAAGCGTGGCATGTCTAGTTGGGGTGTGTGGCACACGTGGCTAGCCTGCATGAGTCCTAGGGTTAGATGGAGGTTGTTTAGAAAAATTAAAACTTTTAATACATACATAAAGTTTATATGATGTATGGAGGATGTGTATACTATGGTGGCTAGAAGCTAGAGCTATAATGGTAGAGACTTGTTGTGGTGCCCCACCCCTCAGTCCACTAGATTAAGCTAAGGGGAGGTGTAACACTCTGGCAAATCTCTCGCTTATTATTGTATTAGGTTTAATCCACAATCCACTAATAAAGGAGAGATATGCTCAGAATATATACAACATGAATCAATCACTAAGTAAACACAAACTCAGAGTGCGGAAGCAAAGTAAGTAAATAGTACATCCAATTTACCATAATACATAAATGAAATGCAACATAAGGCTCAGAATAAATAGTACAGTAAAGAAAAACACATCATAATGATACCTATATTATTACAGCATTTTAAATATGTTTATTGTAATAAAGAACAAAACTCTCATCCTCACAATAAAGCATAAAAAAGATCTAGCTGGCTTCTGCTTCACCCGGCTCCTCCTCCTCAAGATAAGGCTCCTCTTCAGGCATGAGTTCCTCAAAACAATCCGGATCTAATATTATCGATTTCACAATGCTAGGGCCCCAGCTAACAAAAGAAAAATCTTATTAGACAATTGTCTAAGTACATTTTAGGCTGATAAATTTTCATAAGTTTTATTAATGTCACAATTTACTTTAAACTAAATAAAATATACTAGCGTAGGAGTAGCAAGTATACAAAGGAGGTGATAAGTTATAAATAAAAGTATTTATAACTAAGCAAGAATGAGGCAAAAGACATACCTCAAAATAAGCTAAACAAGGCTAGGCATACATGTATAAATACAGTAAATAAAAGTACTGAAAGAAAATGCTACACCTAAACATGCTGATGATCATATGACATATGCAGGTTAAAAATTAACAATATAACTGTGATACATATAGTAAGCAGCAACAAAATCTAGCATCCTATGACATACGAGTAAGCAGGTAAAGTAAAGTAAAGCTTACTGAAGTAACATGCATCAGTAAAATAGTAAATAAAAAATGCTATGTACAAACTACCATGTTAGAAATTGGCCAATCGGGCCACAGTAATAATCCCAAAGCCTTTCTGGGCTAGGGCAGAATAGAACTGAACAAGCAGGACTGAGGAAGCAGTAAATACAAATACAGTAATTTTTATTTATTTTACTTTGCTTCTGTGGATATGTCCAGAAGCAGCCGAGGAGTCAAGCACGTCTACAAGACTATACGGGTTCCAAACTTAACACAACACGCCTCAATGAGTAATGCTAAGTTATCCCTTATTTCTCCTTACCCCCGTCCATTAGGGTAAATATGCACCAGAATTAGCTTGAATACTGAACCTAATGCAAATGTTATTCTAATTATTCTAAGTTTTTGTTTCATGCAACAATATTTTCTTTTATATCATGTTCAAGGTTTAAGGCACAAAATACAAGAAATGCGTAAGCACAAATAATTAATAGTGAGTAAGGGACTCTACTACACATAGTGATATTATTGTTATCTAATTAACTATTCTAAATAATATAAGTTACACAAGTTCAGGATCTCCAATTCCTACTATCAAGTGTAACTTAGAATTATGGCCTTATAAGTTGAAAGCAATTAGGACTGATCAGGTTCTAATCTGATTCAATCAATATTGCATATAAGTTAAGTAATAAATCATTGCACACTAATTGATGAATTTAGATGTTCTAGGCTAAAATATGATCAAGATCTACTAAACTAAGGATTATGAGTTAAACACCATGAGTTGGAGTTAAACACATAATCCAAAGGTAAAGTCTAAGGATCTAGGGTTTACATTTAAATGTGAACTAATGATTAAGGCAAATTCTATTAAGTATAATCAAGCTTAATAGGATGATTCTCATATTCTTAATCTAAGATTGAAAGATAAAATAATCAAATGAAATTATAAAATTATAGAAATTATAAAACTAAGGTTTCATTCATTAAATAACTCACTTTATTCATTGGATGAAATCTAACATAAGATCTATCCCTAATCTTAGGAAAGGGTCCTAATGTGAGGTGAATATTCCTACAGAAGCTCTTAATGAATTGACATAGAGAGAGCATTAAAAATTAATAGAATTATCATAGGTTAGCTTTATTTGCTATTTTTGTTCAATTAAAAGAGCTAGGGATGGATTTTAGCTAAGTAAGATTTGTTAGCCTTACTTAGGAGTTTTCAAGCCTTAAATTGAGATGTTTGACAAATTATTCAAATTATGAGATTTAAGACTTAAATTGATCATAAATTAATTTTATTACTGATTTTAATGATATTTTAGGGGTTAAAAACACTTAACCTAAATTTTAGGCAAAATAATCATTTTGTCACTACTTAAGGGTTCAAAAAGCTACTTTTTGATTTAGGGTTTTTAAATTAGATTTTCTTGACACCAAATAATTTCTTACTATTTAACATGAAGATAGACAGTAAGTACACTAAATTTGGACAAGAATTGAGTCATATAAGCCTAAACTAAAGAATTTGACCTAAGGGGCAATCTAGTAATTTCCACCTAATGAAAACTAAAAAAATTTAAGCAGTTTATTGATGTTTGCTATTCAAAGATTCCATAGAGTCTAAAAATACTGAATTATGATGTCTATTGGAATAGTTATGACCAATTCAATTTTAGGGATATTTATGTAATTTTTTAAGCTTAAGAGGGGTCAAAAACTTAACTTTTCTATTTGATATTCAAATTTAGTAAACTCAGTGGCTATAACTTTCCTATATCACATTGAGTACTTTAATTAGGAGTAGACCCAAATTAGATCTCAATTGGTCAAGTTATGACTTAATTAGGGAAGGAGTATTTTAGTAATTTGTGGGAATGTTCTAAATTATTATTATGTTGTCTAGGCATCCTATGAAAAATTTGATATTACCATTAAATTTCTCTCATTTTTTTGATTAAATAGAAATATATATTCAATATATTTGGATTATCATATTTAAAGTTATGATACTCTAAAGTTTTGTATTAATTTAAATTTATTTAATAATTATTATTTTACTATCTAAATTAAATAAATTATCAGCTTACTATTTTAATTACCTTAATTATATGGATTAAATTAAGTATTAAATTTTTTGAATTAAATTAATTCAATTTAATGTTTTAAATAACTTAATTAATTAATTTAATTTACTATTTATTAATAGCTTAAATATTTTAAATTAAATTCAACTTACTGTTTAAAATAAATTAATTAAACTTATTATTTTTAAATTATACCAATTTAATTAAATTAAATTAGTTAATGTTAATAAATTAACCAATTAATTTAACTACTATTGAATTACTTAACTACAATTAATATTAATTAACTACTGATTATACTTAATTTTAATTTATTAACTAATGTTTAATTAATTAATTAACTTAATTTAATTAATCTAATATAATACTTATATTATATAATAGTGAATATATATAGATATAACTATATACTAACTAATTATATATATTCACTATATATATATATAATATTATAATCAATTTCTATAGGATTTAATGGCGGCGGTACCACCAATGACACGTGGCGCGACGCCATTGGCGGTAGCAGCGCGGGCGGGGTCCGCTAGCTCAGACGAAAGGGACAATGGGTCTTGTGCCTACAACAGGGGTGACATGCGGCAAGACGGGTGTCGACACGTAAACCAAGCGGGGTCCACGCCTTCTGCAGCGGTCAGATGTCGCGTCCCGCTGTTACAGGTCGAGCCCGAGTCGACCTGGAACCTGGTCTTCCCCGCACGAGGGGCCGAGACAGACGGTTAGGGCAGGGATTTCGGCTGCCTTCCCAGCAGTGCTAGGCGCCGATCCACATGAAATTGGATCGGCCTCGATGAGGGCTAGCCAGCAGTAGCTGGATCGGTTCCCGGGGTGGTCGGAGATGGCTAGAAATCTAAACCCTAGGTATACTCCGTCGGTGAAGAGGAAGACCTACTATGGACTAAAACCTAATTCCCACCGATCAAACTCATTTAAGTTCGGTCAGACTCATGCATTCATCTATCAAACACAAGGAAATTAAGATACGAAATGAGAATCGCAAGATTTGATCGAGGATTAAGGGTAAACGGGCGTACCTGATGTGTGGTTGAGATTTTAGGGTTCACTGCAGACGGCGTTTGGATCAGCTCCTGAGGTTCTAAGCTCGCATGCTTGTGAAAAGGTAACCCCTATGGTAGCTTAAGGAGAGGCTGGCGGAGCTCGTGAGAGTCTGCAGAGAGCTGGATGGCCACGACTCGCGGTGGGATGCCGTGTGGTGCGTGGGCAGCGGGGGTTGGGGAAGGCGACCCCCGAGCCGTTCGATCGAGCAGATCGAATGGCATTGATTTGCCGTTAGATCAAACGAAAAGAGGGGTAACAGTGTGAGCAATCTGACTGCATCGTTAGGAGGAAATTTAAATAAAATTATTTAATTAATTTCAAAGATTTTTCTTAATTTAAAATTAATTAAGTAATCGCATTCAGAAAATTTCCAAATATTCATCCCTAGCCAATTGAGGGGTGGGTAACGCAACTGCGACGTCAAATTTGGTATTGACGACTTTCGATTGCCACCAAAATATCACCCCTAGCTAGTTAGGGGGAATTGAGCGCAATGACAAAGTCTGATTTTTGATCTGAGGTCAAAATAATTAGGTGAATTTCTAGGGTTTTTGAAATTTCCAAAATCAGAATTTGATCCATTCGACCCCTAATTTGGACTAGGTCTTGGTGGTGAACTCCTAATGACTTATTAGTGCATTAAGATCAAAATTAGGACTTGGGTTGTTACACTTGTGAGGAAGAAAGAGAAGCTGTGAGTTGGGCTGATAAAAAATGCTCTAAGAGCTTCTAAAATGTGGAACACTCGTGTATCTTTTTTATGATTATCATTGTGAAGTTCTTCATAGTGTGCCTATATTTTTTTTCACTAATTTTAGGATTTTTCTAGGTAAATTTGTGTATTTTGCATATGCAATATTTTTCCTTATTAGTTTATATTTATCTTGCTCTTATTCCCTAAAATTTGCAATGTTAGAATCCATTTGGTGTTTTCATTTCTTTATCCTTATCGGTGCTTAGATGAGGGCTAATGGGGTGTATGAATCCCTAACAATTACTATCTTACAGGGTCAAGCTTTGTTGAAATAAGAACAATGAAAAAGGAGACAAGGTATAACTTGGAGAAATTCAACAAAATGAAATTTGTACTTATGAAAATACGTATGAAAGATTTGTTATACCCAAAGAATTGTAGCTTCCATTAGAAGGCATCATAAAACAAAGCATACGAAATGAGAGATGAAGACTAGTAGATCTTGGACAAAATAACCTTATGAATGATTTGGCTATCCCTAACTTTATCTATGACATTCAGTATTATGAACAAGAAAATCGCCATGGATCTAATGGATTCCTTGAAGAGGATGTGTGAAAGCCCTCAACATAAAATAAAGTGTTCTTGATGAAGAAGAAGTTTAGCCTAAAGATGGCATAATACAACTTTGTGATGGAGCATGTAATCTACTTTAACACTGTTAAGTGTCAACTGAGATTGGTGAACATTCAATTTAATGACAAAGTTTGAGTGCAATTATTGATACTTTTTTTGTCAAAAAGGTGGAATAACCTGGTAATGGTAGCAAAATCTCAATAGGTGTTGAAACTTTAAAGTTCAATGATGCGGTTGGGTTGATCCTAAATGATGCGGTGAGAAGGAAATCTAGTGGAGAGGCATCTAATTCTAGAGATTAGAATGTTAAAAATATAGAGAGGAGCTAGGACGGAGGCTAAGAGTTGAGTTGGGGCAACTTAAAAAGAGGGACGTCAATAAGTTAGCCAAATGCTTGAACTATCGAAGTGATGGCATAATCAGCGTAGTAGTAATGGATCTCAAATATGCATTGATCTATTCTTTATATAAAGAGACCTATTGAGTGGTAAATTTATGAGTGTCATGAACTGCAACACATAGCAAGGGGGTGTTTAGAAATTACATCATGAATGGGCTAGGGTGCTTGAGCATAAGAGATGACACCTTATGTAGCATAATGGAGTCTGAAGATACAAAAATTAGACTGTTGAACAATGTTATTTGGGAGGTGATAAATCCATAATTTTTATCCCAAATAAAGGAAAATCTCATTCATTTCTTTATTTGAAACAACCCCCTTGATCAAATTCTGCTTATTTTCAGGTAAAAAGCGAGCCTAGCAAATTCTGGGAAATTATGGAGTGTTTTTGCATTTTCTGGAAGAAAACTGCTGCGGCGCGCTATAGCGCGCGGAGCTCGCCGCAACTACATGCATACAGAAGACACTTAACAAGGGCATTACTGAATTCTGGAGGGTTATCGCTACGGTGCGCCACAACGCGCCCTAGCACGCTACAGCAGGCGAGTCTCAAACTCAATCGTTATAGCGCGCTGCAGTGGGTGAGTTTACGAAACTCAATCGCTACAGCGCGCCACAATGGTAGAGTTTGTGAAACTCAATCGCTACAGTGCGCTGCAGCGGGCAAGTTTTAAAACTTAAAACCGCCACAGCACTGCAGCAAAAGAGTTTCTAAGACTCAATCGATGCAGTGCACTGTAGCAGAGCATCAAATTTTTGCCAGCTCAATGCATTTATTGCAGCTGGGATAAGACTCCCAACCTTCTCCTTATCTCCCAGCCATTATTTCTACTGCAGCTTATTTTATTGGCATGAGAGAGGATTGAAATGATATCAAAGAATTAAAAAGGAAAAAAAGCATGTCACTTCACTCCTCAAGTGGTATTTACATTCATCATAGCAGAAAATTAAAGACGGAATAGCAGAATTTGAAATGAGGAAAGAGTAGAGTGCTCCTCTATTTATGCACCTCTTCTTCACTTAAGAAGGGTTCCAAAATTTTCATCCAAAAAGGTTCAGTTTTTAGGGGCTGCATAGAGGAAGAAGGAGAACTCTCCAAGGGAGGTGGAAGGACCATTGCAAGAGGAGAAAGAACCAAAGACTGCACTAGGGAGCTAAAGGAAAGGAGAAGAGGAGAGATCTAGAGAACCCCATTAAAGGCTGTTCCGAGTAAACTCTAATCTTGCTTTTACATTTCTTAGTCTTCATCCTTATATGTTTTTCTTCTTTTCTCAGCTGTAATGGAAGGCTAAACCCTCTTGAGGAGGGTTGTGCTGAGCCCATTGTAAAATGTAAAGGACTCAATGAATGATGTAGAACTTCCTCAAGCATTAAAAAAAAAGAATCTATTTTTTTGAACGACTAAATGAAAACATTTTAAGATCAAGTTGTGGAATAAATGAAAATATTATGTTAAGAAAATATAATTATAAATATTACAATCAAAATGAAAGTCTTGTGCTCCATGGCTCATTACTTGGTTAAGAGTGGGATATGTGTGAAAGGGGTGCTTAGAACTAAGTGAGAAGTTCTTGAGCCTTCTTACACCATATTTTATGCTCAACTAAGGAGTCAAAGCGTATGAGCTAAGACCCATTAATTGGAGCTCCGTTGCTCAGCATACGTGAAAGGAGGGAGTGGATTCTTTGAGAGCTCATGGATGACGTGACATAGTTCATAGAGCCCAATGAAATCACGTTCTTATCTGAACTACACATGATGCACGTGATGCTCATTAGTAGAATCAATGCTCTTGAGATCGGCTAATTAAAATTATAAATTTTGGTAACCTGGATGTAGGAAAACTAAGAGTCTCTAATTGCGATCTCATGTGTTCATCTCTCGCACAAGATTTGCACTTGAAGGATTTTGAGGACAACTCTAAGGAATACAATGTGCACTTGATTAATTAGCTTAATAAAAAAGAATGAAATGTGCTTGAGAAGTAGTACAACTTTAGGTCCCCATCATTTCACATGGAATAAGCCCAACTCTCCTCTCTAACTTAAATAGTTGCTAAACTCTACATTGTTGCTTGTTAATGGAACCAAATCAAACTGAAATCATTTCATTTAAACATTATTGAATTTAGATATACCTTAGTAACAAAACATACCGTTCCCTGAGGACGATAAATCTTGGAACTTACCTTCCAAATTATTACTTCAGACCACGTACACTTGCGCACAAGCGCAAACATGTATTTTACAGTCTGTCAAGTTTTTGGCGTCGTAGTCGGGGAATGGTAATTGTTTTGTATTAAGGAGAATCAACTAGTAAATAGTGATTTAAACAAGTTTCTTTGCATATATATTTTCTTATTTCTTTAGTTTACTTTTCTTTTAACTTTTATAGATTTTATCTTATTATACGGAATACTCAAATTTCATGGGTGTGCACAATAATAATCAAAACTCGTGTATTTGGTATGAAGGAACACATTTAAGTTCTGATTGTAATACAAACAACCCTTTTGCATCTTCCAAAATAAGACTGATTAATGACATTAAGTTTGATAACAACTTGCAACACAAGTACACTCACTCTGATATGAACATTAATAACACAAATTGGTCGAGTGAGCAGTCTTTCTTAGAAGAATCAGTGGAAGATTTTAGTGGTTATGTGAACAATAATTTGTAGGAAATTAAACCAACCTTGATTAGGCATGAGTTTAATCTAAAAGATCAAGAGCATTAATGTAAATCAATTGATGCTAAGTTAGACTTTATATTGCAACAATTAGCCAACCTTGTCCATGAAGTGTCGATTGTAGGGAAGAAACTTTAACTCAAATAAATTATGAAAATGAGAAAGAGTTAGAGTATCAATTTAAATTAGATAAGTTGAAAATACAACAAGAGATGCCAACATGTAGTGAAAACACTTTAACTCAAATAAACAATGAAAATGAGAAAGAGTTGGAGTATTAATTTGAATCAGATAATTTGAAAGTACAACAAGATTCTCAAACAGAAATAATTGATCAAATGCAATCCAAAAATTATGTCTCCTACACACCTCAAGTGCATCTACCTCAATGTTTAACAATAAGTGATGCTTTATTTGAGGATAAGCAAGGTTAATTGATTTAAAATAATGAATGTGTCAAAACCATTTGTTGTATCTCAAACATCAACAAATCCCTTAGTAACATTGATGATTATTGTGTGTAATTTGAATTTGTTGAGAAGTGCTTTGATTGTGCTTTTAAGAAAATTGATTTTTTTGCCTTTTTACAAAATGAAATTGAAAACAATGAATTTGATGAGTTTTATGACAATCATAAGGCAAGAAATGAAAAGAATGAAAAGAAGAATTATAGTAAGTTAGAAGACACAAGCTGGGCCTGGAAGGACAAAGACTGTGTAACTGTCATTCATAATGATTACATTATTAAACAAGCTCGTACTCATCCTAAAGCCTTAATGAAAATCTGGAAAGAAATTTTAAGGGGATATAAACTCTTTTTGGTCAGGCTGAGGACATTAAACTTAGCGCTTGGTGGGAGGCAACCCACACCTGAATTAGGTTGTATTATTTCTTATTTGCATTTCTAGTTTTTTCTTTTCTTTTGTGTGTTTTGTTTTTATTTAAGGAAATAAATTATGGATTATCATATTTTCAAATTCTTTCTATGCTTGCAACGATATATTTTTTCTAAACTTTTTAAGATTATGGAAGTTACAAGAATATCAATGTAGAAATTAATTATCAACCAAAGTTTGCTTAACAAAAAAATGACTAAATTTATTGACAGCATTAAATCATCTAACAAGAGAATAATTTTAGGCTGAATCCAGTTTCCAAATTTTTAAATCAATGTTAAGGTCTAAGTGTGAGAGAAGACTTAGAAATCAAAACTAGTGATGCTATTGAGTGATCAAAAGAGTGAGCTAGGTTCCTGTAGGACTTCATGATCACAAAGATTTGGAAGTGGGATGAAAAAAAATATCTCTCCCTAAAAGATGAAAAAGAAAACAAATATAGGGATGAAGAAAAATATCTCTCCCAAAGAAAGAAATGAAATAGGATGATGAAAAATATCTCTCCTAAAATTTTAAATATCTTTGTAATTCATAAGAAGGAGCACATATAGCACAAAACTCTTGACTACTCATTACAACCCTAGTAATTCTAAGGAACCTCCCCCATTACCTATCACCAAGTGTTACAAACTTAAAATTGGAGACTAGTTTATCAACCTTGGTTCATAACCCAAGCTAGAAAAATTTAAATGATGAAAAATGTGCTTGTCATTTTAGTTAAACATAAATTTTGAATTGCAATCAAACTCACATTGACATTACTTATAGACTCTCATACCTTAGAAATAGAAAAAAATCATTTTTGAGCTTATTCGAGGATGAGCAAGAGTCTAAGTGTGGGGGTGTAATAAATCCATAATTTATATCCCAAATAAAGAAAAAATCTCATTCATTTCTTTATTTGAAATAGCCCCTTGATCAAATTCTACTTATTTTCAGATAAAAAGCGAGCCTAACAAATTCTGGTAAATTCTGGAGTGTTTTTACATTTTCTGGAAGAAAACTGCTGTGGCGCGCTAGCGCACTGCAGCACACCACAACTACTTGCATACAGAAGACACTTAACAAGGGCATTACTGAATTCTGAAGCATTATTGCTACGGCACTGCCACAACGTGCCATAGCGTGCTACAGCGGGAGAGTTTGCGAAACTCAATCGCTATAGTGCGCTGTTCCTAGTAAACTCTAACTTATTTTTACATTTCTTTTAGTGGATCATGAAAGGTTCTTTATCCTTATATATTTTTCTTCTTTTCTCAGCTATAATGGAAGGCTAAACCCTCTTGAGGAGGGTTGGGCTGAGCCCATTGTAAAATGTAAAGGACTCAATGAATGATGTAGAACTTCCTTAAGAATTGAAATAAAAAGTATCTATTTTTTTGAATTACTAAATGAAAACATCTTATGATAAAGTTGTGAAATAAATGAAAATCTTATGTTAAGAAAATAGTAATTATAAAAGATACAACTAAAATGAAAGCCTTGTTCTCCATGGCTCATTGCTTGGTTAAGAGCGGGATTTGCGTGAAAGGGGTGCTTCTTGCACCATATTTTACGCTCAACTAAGGAGTCAAAGCATGTGAGCTAAGACCCATTAATTGGAGCTCTATTGCTCAGCATACATGAAAGGAGGGAGTGGATTCTTTGAGAGCTCATGGATGATGTGACATAGTTCATAGAGCCCAATAAAATCACTTCCTTATATGAACTGCGCTTGATGTGCGTGATGCTCAATAGTGGAATCAATGCTCTTGAGATTGGCTAATTAAAAACTGTAAATTTTGGTAACCTAGACATAGAAAAACTAAGATGCTCTAATTGCGATATCATGGGAATCTTTGTGCAGAAATTGAACCCTAATGTGTTCATCTCTCACACAAGATTTGCACTTGAAGGATTTAGAGGACAACTCTATGGAATACAATGTGCACTTGATTAATTAGCTTAATAAAAAAGAATAAAATGTGCTTGAGAAGTAATACAACTTGGGGTCCCCTTCATTTCACATGGAATAAGCCCAACTCTCCTCTTTATCTTAAATAGTTTCTAAACTCTACATTATTGCTTGTTAACGAAACCAAATCAAGCTGAAATCGTTGTTTAAACATTATTGAATTTAGATATACCTTAGTAACAAAACATACCATTCCCTGAGGACGATAAATCTCGAAACTTACCTTCCAAATTATTACTTCAGACCACGTACACTTGCGTGCAAGCACATGCATGTTTTTACAGTTTGTCAGTAGGTAATGTATGTCAAGCATGTTCCAAGAATGAAGAGAAACATGACCTTTGTAAACTAGCTAGCATGAGATGGGTTTGAAACCAAGATCATAAGGAATTCGAGAAAGGTGACCAAAGGAGAATTGGTGGTTGCCTAAGGAAGAAAAGTTGATTGACTATACATAATGAGTATAATTTTAGTAATAATGCATTAGTTTGAAGGGCACAAAGGAAAAGGGTCCAAATGTCCCCTCTCAAAATAAGATGTTAATAGGTGATAATGAGATGGATATTTAAGAGGAGGTGCTTGTCAGGTTAGTCGAGCCTAAGGCACCAAGGGGTATGTTTAACAACCATATCTATTAGATCAAGAACCCAATCCAGTATTAATTATTATTGTAGTACTTAATATTGGGTTAGTGAGTCTTAACCCACTACTAAGCACTACGGGGAGCCAAGGGTCTCTTAAGAAAAAAACTAGGTGCATAATATTAAGTCAATACAACTATTCCAGCCATCCAGAATATAAAGTGATAACACAACACAAAATAGTAAAGTGAAACATCCATAATTAATCAAAGTTATACAACATTTGATGTAATAACACTCATCCACACAAGATGCATAAAGTTAGAGAAAGACAGCGGAAAGTAAGAGTTTTAAATTAGCAGCTACTGGATCCGATCTATCTCAGGTTGACGATCCACTACAAGCTCCAGATCTACTGTATTTGGTATGTAATACAGTAGGGCACATCCAATAAGAGAAAAATAATTGATCAGACATAAAAATTCTAAGTACATTTTAGGGTAACTAATCTATTTTTGAGTTAAGTGGATATCACATTAGCCACTTACAATTATTATTTAGGCAGAGCTCAATGCAATAAATAGGGAAAGTAAGTAAGTAAAGTAAATGACTGTAAGCAACATTCAAAAAGGGTAAAAGCAATAAAAAGAGGAAAGTTGGTGATAGCATGCATCAAATGTGTAAGTAAGGAAAAGCAGGTACAACTATATTAGCAAGTGTGCAATAAAAATAGTAAGAAATATGTACAAATTGACATATGCTAAGTAACATAAGAGTAAACAATATGAGCATAAATGTAAGTAATCACAACATACACTACAAGTAAGTAAGTAAAAGAACTATAAGTAATAGTGAACCTATGCATATGTAAGTAAGGAAATTCTCAATCTCAATAATTGAGTATACAATAAAGGCACTCATAAAGGAATGAGTAAGCATAGTTAAAATATTATGACTCATAATCAAGAAGATTGTGAGAAATATAAGAACAATCATAAAGGACTATAGAATGTAAGTTATTTATCTTGATTTAAGTGTTTTGTTTTGCGAGAAAAGTTATAGAACAAATGAGTCAAGCATGCCTGCTTAACCAAGAAAGTGGGGTTTCCCATAACACACATTCTCTCTCATAAGATTTATGTGGTCTTTGGTCTCTCCATAGCTTGCCTTGGCTCAGTAACAGCTATATAACATCCTCCAAATGAAACCCTAAATTAAATATTATAAGTTTAATTTATGCACAATATCTTTGTGAATGTATTCAAATATTTAGTCTCAATGCATTGCAGTATTCAAGGATGTTCAAAGCTAATTATAAACCATGTGATATCTAATGTTATTTACTTTAGTTATATAGTCTATGATTAGAGCTAATCAAGCTCCTCAATTGACTTAAACATTCATCAAATATCTTCATCAATTGATACATAATAATATATAATTAAATAAGGTTTTAAAAATAACAATTTTATTAAGGTCCTATTGATATGACAATATAATTTATAGATATAACTATAAAATTACAAACAACATTCTATCATATTGCTAATAATACACTTATCTAAAGTTTCAAATAAACACTTTTAATCTAATGGGACATTCTAAATTACAAACTACAAGATTCCATCATACTCATCTTAAGATACTAGAAGGTCTAACTAAAAGGTTCTTCAACTTCCAAACTAAATTTCTCACTACAAAGGTTGCAAGGAATCTGTGACTTTCACTACTTCAAATATCTAAGTTATTACTAACTTATAATATATCTTATCTCACTAATATCTTGAAGGTTCTATTCTTGTGAAGGTTCAATCTTCTAATTAGTTAAGTTGTCTTAGTGTTAGGTGATTCACTTGTGGGATGATTCTAGTCTAATCTTAGACTTAATGGTTTTATAAAGCTTTTAGTATAATATGGTAAAATTAAATGAATGATATTATCTAAGTTATTATTGACTGATTCATTTTAGATTGAGTTGCTAATCTAACAATTAAGTTCCTCTTCTAAATTCTAAGGTTCCAAGTCTAATTGATATGGACATTAAGTCAAAGTTCTTATTATGATGGTTAACACATAGAGGATTCTAAGCTTTAGCACTTACTTAGTTGTTCAAAGTCTTAAGGTTATAATCTTTTTTTATTATCTAAGCTCACTTCTAGTCTTAGCTTATTATTTCAGCCATTCTAAGAGAACATAAGTATCATACTTAGAATAACATGAATAGCTGCACTACACTAAGAAGGTTGCACTTAACTACTTAGATCAATCTCTAAGTTCTATACTTAGCATGTTATGGCTACCCATACAATCATAAGTAGGTTGCACTTTAATCATTTAGGTTAGTCTCTAAGTTCAAGTGGAAGGCACTATTCTTCTTAATATCACTCCCTTATATTTATCTTATAAATCCTCTCATACTCACAAGTGCTATACTACGAATTGCTTAGTACATTTCAAAAGTAACTCACATGATATAGGTATGATCCAAAACTTCACTATCCTACAAGTTAGGATTTACTATAGGTTATCTAAATAATAACTAATGAGTAATTATTGGTCTAAGCAAACTTAAGAGCTTAACTTATCACTAATTTTTAAATTAATCAAGTTATCAGGATTAGCCTAGTACTAAGGTCCTTGCTAGAAGGTTAGAATAGGAGTTCTTCTAACCTTAAGTTCATTAAGATGGTTGCACTTAAGAAATCCATTTCTCCCATATCCTGTGCATGCCACTCCCATTTTCCCCACTTCCTGCACAAGGAAGCTTCCTCCCCGTGTTATTGATGGGAGAGGGTATGCTGCTCCATGATTGCTGCCTTGCCATCCCCCTCTCACAGCCCACACATCATCCTCCTTTAAGTTTAGATCATCAGTTCCCCTCTCAATTTGTTGTCTATTGAAGCTCCTTTTCCTCCCTAAGCTCTTGAAGAAAATTCAGCTTTCTTCTTCCTCTTGTTAGCAGTTGAAGAAGCTCTTTAAGAACTCTGTCTCCTTCCATTTTTAAGCTCAAGAACCCTCTTGTACTTCAACTTGTACCTCTTCTTGTACCTCTTTGGTACTTCTATTCTCAATGTTTCAGTTCAAATGCTCTATGTTCATCCATTGTGTATCGTTAGGATTGATTGTCGAGCCTCAATCAGACTTGAATGAGTCTGATCGAAGCTCGATCTGTTCATTATAAAACTTTGCATAGGTACCTAATGTGTTATTGTTTGTAGCATTAGAGTACTCCTTTCATGCCAATTTTGGTAACAATGGAAAGGTAGTGGAAAGATATATCCATCGGTATAAGGCACCGCACGTGAGGTGTCCTAAACCGAGAGTATTTGAGTGAAAAGGGGGACACATTCCATTTTTCACCTAGGAAAAATCACCGTCGAGAGCTATAGCGCATCGTAGTGCCTGACTTTCGGCCAGGCGCCGCAGCACCCGTGTCTCAGAAAATTTGGTGCTGTAGAGCCCGACTTACGGCCAGGGAGCGCTGCAGCACGCTGCAGCGCCAGCATCTTGGGAAATCGGCGCCATAGCGTCTGTAAGCACTGCAGCGCACCACCGCACCGAAATTCATCAGAGCATGCCGGAGTGCCTAAAAGTGCTGCAACGCAACAACCCGCCACAGTGCAACCAGGCAAGTGATACAGCGTGCCATAGCACGCAGAACTGTCCAACTTTGCTCAAATTTGATATTTTTCATTTTTTAATGACTCTAAAACCTAATAATTTGATATTTTCATATTTTAATAAAATCAAGCATTGTGTGAATATAGAGGTGTGATATATCTGATATTTATAGCAAGATTTAGTGTTAAAAACATTCAAAATATCATATAAACTAGTATACTTTGAGTATAATTTATGCATTTTCAGGAAAGTGAAGAATAGGGCAAGCCTGAGCTGTAGTGCGCCACACCGCGCCAAGGCAGTCCACAAAATTCCCTCACCTGGAAACTTACCTGAAGGCTAGGAAGGAAGACCACTACAGTGCGCCCCAGCGTGCCACAGTGGGTCGAAGCATCAATTCTCGGGAGCAATTTTAAAATATTATATGAAATAATTGAATAGTGCCAATCCGCTTTCCTGAAAGATTAACTGCTGCAGCGCGCTCCAAGCGCGCCGCAGTGCACTATGCCTTATAAGGATTAATACTGATCTGGGATAAAACCGCTGCCGCGTGCCGCAGCGCGCCATGATGAAAAATCTAATTAACTATGGAAAACCTTATGTGAACTAATTGAATATTTACTATTTCGCGTTCACGAAAGTCTAATCTTTGCAGCACGCCAAGACGGAATTTCTGATTATTTATTAAAACCTTATGTAAATTAATTGAACAATTACTATTTCGCTTTCACGAAAGTCTACCCGCCACAGCGCGCCACAACGGATAAGCAGCGGCTCGGCCTCAAGGTAAACGAGTGAAATATACAGCAGAACGTTATGCGAACCTCAGCTGCTGCTGCACGCCACAATGGAACAGTGTTTGAATCAAGGTCGCTATAGCCTGCCACAACGCGCTTTGGCACGCCACAATGCTTGCTATAGAAAACTCAAAATCTGCATTGAATGCATCATAAGGAAGGCCACAAATTAAGACCTTTGGCTTTCCCCTACCTCTTAAAACCTGAGTTGAATAATAACTTTGAGGAAACTAAGGAGACTAAAGTATAATAAAATAAATGGCTTGCATTGAAGAAGAAGAAGATGAAGGGTCATTGGTGATTAATGTATGGGGTTGAAAATTCCCCTATTTAAAGGCCAAATTCAGACCAAAGAAGGGTTTCAATTTTCAATATTCGAAAGACCACATGGGGAGGCTGCAGGGAGAAAAACAGGAGAACTCTCCAAGGGGCAAGCAGTAAATTATGAAGAGTGAAGACAAGAAGACAGCAAAGGAAAAGTGGAGAAGCTAAGTAGAAGTACAGGAGAAAGATCAAGAGAACCCTAGAGAACCTCTGGGTGTTTCCTAGTACTTTTCCTAAACTCTTTTTGATTATTTTCTACTGTAAGCCGATGTCAAGGCCTACCTCTTTTGGCATGTATGATTTTATTTATTCTATAATGGAAAGTTAAATTGTAGCGCCCTGCCCCATCGCCGAGCCCAAAAGAGATAGATATAATCAATTTTGGCGGCGGAGCGGTGCGCCACTCAGGGAGGAATATCCCTTCTACCCGAATAGCTGAAATAAAACCCATCTGAAGGGCTGCTGACTCAACCTCCAGGAGGGTTGAGTGCTAATACTTCTGATAAGAGTAGTATCCTTATCCTAAGTATTAGACTAATACATACATTAGATTTAAAACATACATGAAGAATCCAATATATGTAATATATCAATATTTTTAGTATAATGATCACATCACAATACTAAATATAAGTAGTGCATAAATAGAGTGCAGAAGCTAAAGCAAAAATCTAAGAACATTAATCACAGAATTTGTATGAAAATATTCATCTCAGAAAAGAAATGAAAATACATCTAGAATTATTACAAATAGTTTAATGAAATACAGACATAAAAACTAAGTACTGAACTGAAATAAACTAAGCAGAAAAGTAAGGCTGGGGAGGAGTCCACTAGTGCTCCACGGTCTCCTCCTGAATCTCCTAGGTATCCTCCTGACCTGGCTCAATATACTGCTCAAGATCTAGCAAATTACCGGATCCCAAAAGTACCCCGTGTTAGACAATAAGTCTAACATATCGAAACTAATCTAAACAGTTCTAGTTGTTCATTTAATATTTATATAAAATAAATAAATCTGTAGAAAAACTATAAAGTAACTAAAAGTATGAAACTGTATAAAACTGTACAAAACTAAAATAAAGTAAAGTAAAGTTGTATTGAAAATTGAATACTGAAAGTAAACAAAAAATAATAACAAATCTAAAACTGAGTAATATCATGTAAAACTATGCTGTATGCCATTGAAACTGTACATCCGAATATGCCACAATATTATATGCTACTGATATGCAACCAAAGTATCACTAAACTGCTATGAGTCGTACGTTACAATGTATACATACATCCAGTTAAGAACTACAATGCTGATACATTTTGAAATTTCCTAGTCAATGTATGCAACATTCCATAACCCATAAATCATCACTGATACTCATATATCATTACTGCTACTCATATATCATGCTTATGCTCATGCTCATGACATGAGTTAAATCCAAAAATTCAAAAAATGCTTTGAAATCCGATAATGAATTCAATGTCTCCATTGTACAGAATCCTACTAAAAGGATTCTGACTCCTAAATTCTAATCTCGATAATTGGTTAAAGTTGAGAGTTTACTTAAAAATCATTAGATGGGTTAATTGTATACACATATTTAGCATGTTTCCAAGAAAGGTGGTTCTTAACACTTAGTTTGATTAAGCCACCCTAACGAAGCGATCTTCGATAGGAGGCATCACCCGATGGCAATTTGTATCTCAAGCTAAGTTATTAAGATACCCAACTCACAATCACACTCAGTGTCCTAAATAAGGTGACTCGAATTACTTAGTTTGTTTAAGCCACACCTATTGAAGCGAACTTCGTTAGGAGGCATCATCCGATGGCGATTTGTATTTTAATCAAACTAAGGAATGAGTCCCTATTTATAACACTTTTAGTCTTGGAAGATTTTCTCTAATAGGACTGTATTTGTCTAATCCCTCAGGATAGCACCTGGTCATAAGTCCACATTAGAGTGAATTAACCAATCATGAATATTACTAAAGTAATCCAGTACTATGGGCATACTCTACTATACCTAACCAATAATCTGGGTTCAGAAGATTCTATTTAATCAACAAGAATTATCAAAGCTATTAATCCTTACTCTAATGGGTGAGTCCTACAAAAGGCTCAAAGGATGTGATCAAAGAGAACACTCAAAGTTAATTTCTACTACAAGGGAGAGGTTACATTTTAAGTGCTTTAGGTGATTCCTACCACAAGGTATCGAGTTCAACTTCTAATATTATGAAGGATCATCTAAGTTTCTACCTCAATAAGTTACAAGTTTCCTACCTCAATATATCAATATTTAAAATGAGTGCATGAGAGCTTAGAACTATGTGATAAAATTCTTGAGCTTAGTACACCTTAATCTTTGCTTAACTAATGAGTTGAAGCGTGTGATGCTAAGACCCACTAGTTGATGCTCCGTCGCTCAACATACTTGAGAGAGAGAATGGATTCATGGAGTGCTCATGAATGAGGTGACATAGTCATTAAGCCCAATGAAATCACTCTCTCATCTAAACTATGCTTGAGGCACATGAAGCTCTTAGTGGAATCAATGCTTATAAGATCTTAAAATTTATAACCCTCGTCTCCATGATCAAGAGATGAGATAAAAACTACAACTCTAAATTCTTATAAGGGTCTTTGTGTTGAAATAGAATCGAATGTGTGTTCGTTTCATGCATGAGGCTTGAACTTGTAATTCTTTAAATTAAAACTATAAGAAGAACAATATGCACTTGACTAAAGAACTAATGAATGCTTGAGGAATCATCATACATAAGTTATCTATCATATGATGTGGGAGAAACCCAACTCTCGTCTTCCTTTTATTAGAAGTATTTTCTACTAAGTGTTGTCATGCTTGTTCAGGAACCAACACCAGTCAATACACGTATAGCATAAACATTAGTGATCATAGATATACTTTAGTAACAAAACATCCAATTCTCCGTGGTTCGATAAATCCCAGAAATTCAAACTTTTCACTTATTACTTCAGACCACGTACACTTGCGTGAAAGCGTAGACGTATTTTAGGTCTGTCAATCAGATTAGATGATTAAACTCCATCTGATCCTTTTCTTTCTACAATAATGGGATGAAATCAAATATATTATTATTAGAGTTAGATCATTTCATAAATCATTACAACTTCATTATCCATCTTATGATGATAGTCTTATATAAGAGAAAATTAAAGATCTGAAGTTTAGATTCAGATAGTTCAATCACACAAATTCAATCATAACCTTAACACTTCTAATTCAATGATTTAAGATCAATACTAAATCAGATGCGTTATTGGAAAAATGTGAATTGATTGATCTTATAATCAAATTAATTGATTTAGTATTTAAGGTTTAGATCTTAATCAAGATAAGTTAAGGTTTAACTCTTAATCTTACCAAAATTAAGACCAATAGTTAATTTAAAGATCAATGACCAATCAATATATTATTGGTGTATTATTAATGTCAAATTTTAGATTTAGATTAAGTATCATTTATTTAATCTGGTTCTCAAGATTCTTATGTTCAATTATTGCTTAATATCAATCTAAGCACATTTAAGTGTCCAAACAATTGTTAAGGTTCTCTAACATACATCTTAAAAATATGAAAGCAAAAAATAATGTAAAGACGACATAAAATAGAAGGTAATTAAGGTTAACCAAATTTCAGACCAAACTAAAGGGTTAGCACTTGATCATAAATCTAAAAGACTTAAGTTTCATGTCATTTAGTTGTTGAGATATACTTGATTAATATAAGCAATCAAGGATCCTATTCTTTAACATTTGGCACAAGATTTTTATAACACATAAGAGATTTTAAGTGCAAATTAAAAAGGGAAAATTTTCAAATTTAATTCACATAAAATTTTATGCAATGCTCAATTTTAACTAAATTATATTCAAATTTGATATAATTCAATCCCACTAGGGTCCTAGGGACCTTAAAATACAAAAACAGAAAAGTTTTGGCCATTTTAGCTAATTCTGGGCACTTTCAGAAAATTCTAGGCACTACAGTGCTCTGTGGCACTTTCAGATGCTGAGCGCGCTATGACAGAAATCAGCGATGTGGCGTGCTGCAGCGCTTTCAGGCGCTGCGGCGCGCTACGGCGAAAAACGATGCTGTGGCACGCTGCAATGTTTTTGATGCTACGGTGCGCTATGATGAGACTAATCCGAGAGCTGGGTGCTACGGCGCGCAGTAGCGCTTTCAGGCAGTGAGGTGCGCTATGGTGGATTAACTAGCTGAAATACTATTTAATTAATTTATTTTCTGGTTTCATATAGTTTTCTAGAAATGACGCTGTGGCCTGCTGTGGCGCGTTGCAGCGGTCCAACTTTTGTGTGACTGTTCAATTAATTTTTCTCTTGATTCCCAATAGTTTTTCCCGAAATGACGCAGTGGCCCGCTGCGGTGTGCTGTAGCAAAAACTATTTGAACTTCGGGTGCTACGACGGGCTGTAGCGCCCGATGATGATTTCGCTTGTACGAAAATCGTGAAGGGCCACATTTTGAGCTACTCTCAAACCAGAGCATTCCATGAGCGATGACATATATCAATGGAAAGATCTTTTTGATACCTTTCCATTGATACCAAAATTAGAACAAACAAATTATCCTAACTATACGAACAATAGAGTTAAAGGTTCGGGTATACAAAATGGACAAAAATTAGGGCATGATATTTTCAAGTAGTATGATGCCTTAATGAGCCTCAATGGCTTCCACATATAATCATGGATTTCTAAAGATACAAAATAGCATAATAGCAACATGAAGTCGACAAGAAAGAGGAGCAAATGGGTACCTTAGCCTTAAAAGAGAAGAGGAAACTCTATTTTCTTCAAGAACCTTGGAGAGGAGCTTCTTCTTCAGCACAATGGGGCAGCAATGGGGAAAGGAGGGAGCTCTCAGCTTTTGCAAAGGGGGAAGAAGAAGGATGCTAAGCTCCTTTTTAAAGGAAAGGAAGATGAGGGATGAAGGCATGGGCTAAGAGGGCTAGTGATGTGAGGGAAAAAGAGATGGCCCTCAGCCATCTCTTGCGTGCAATGAAGGGAGGCGCCAAATGAGGTAAGGAGGGAAGCCAGGCAGGTCCCACATGCAGGAAATGGAGAAAAATACAAAATAAAATGCAAAATGCAATTTAAATGAGTACTTAAGTAGTCATTTAATTCATTAAAAATTCGGATTAAATAAACGCACTCCGAAAAATTCCAAAAATTCACCCCTAGCTAATTTGGGGGTGAGGAATTCAACGACGAAGTTGGATTTCAATTCTGACGATTATTTAATTATTCTATTTTATGGGGTATATAATTATATTAAAATATTAGTGAAAATCCGACGACTTCCAAACGCGTCCAAAACATCACCCCTAGCTAATTTGGCGGCGACGATCGCAACGGTGAAGTCAGATTTTGATTTCGATGTCAAATTAAATATTTTAATTTTCTAATTAATTAAATAATAAAATAATCCAAATATTTGTTTTAGCTCCAAATCGCACCAAATCTTAAGGGTTTGGTTCTCACAATTGGATGAACTTAATTAAGATGCAGTTAAGCTAAAATTAAGCCAGGTAACAACCTTGAGTTTCCTAGTACTTTTCCTAAACTCTTTTTGACTATTTTATGCTGTAAACTGATGTCAAGGCTTACCTCTTTTTGCATATATGCTTTTATTTATTCTGTAATGGAAAGCTAAATCCCCTTGGAGAGGGCTGGGATGTAGTTGTAGGAAAATGTAAGTAGTATTGGTGTTGAAATGAAGATGTTTGAATGAATATAATTGATTTCTATTTTCTTGATTATTATTACTATTATGAATGAATGCCTGGATGAAACTTTGTCAAATTATTTTGCTAAAAATAAACATAAATGAATTATCAATTAATAAAAGAACTTGAGTTCTAAGCTCATTAATTGGACAAGAGCAAGGAAAGTAGTGCAAGTAAAGCTGAGAACTATGTGACAAATTCTCAAAGTTCACTTGCACCTTTCCTTAAGAACTCTACCAAGATATTTGATGCTTGTGAACCAAGTTCCCATCAATTTATGCTCTACAGCTCAGCAAAGTAGAAGGGATGAGAGGACGTTGGAAACCCAATAGATGATGTGACATAGTCCATTAGACCCAATGCATCCTCTCATCTAGCTAAATCGCGTGTGTCAGCGCATGACACAGATTGATGGAAATCATATTTGTGAGATCTAACAATTAAAAAAAATATTTAGTAACCTCGATGTAAGAAATCAAAGATCAATTTAAACCACGATCTCATAAAGGTTTAAGTACCGAGGAAGAAGCCCAAGGGGAGTTCTCCTTGTTGTATTAAATCTGAACCTGTTGTAATTAGAGGATTGCTCAAATTCTAATAGTGTTCACTTGATTTAATTAGGCTTGAATAAATTGATTCATATATTTAAATAAATAAGTGACAACACCGAGTCCTTACAAGTACTACAATGAAACGCAGCTCTCTCCTTTTGAACAAACCATATCATATCCTAAGGTAGTTATATTATTAGTTTAGGAACCATCTCAAAACCAAAAATCAATCTTTGAAATATTATTGAAAGAAGATATAACTTAATATCAAAACCACCATTCCCAGAGGACGATAAATCTCTGAACTAAACTTCAACTTATTACTTCAGACCACGTGCACTTGCGTGCAAGCGCAGACGTGTATTTTACATCTGTCAAGGTGATTTTTGATATGAAATCTATCTCTTATCCTAATGGCATATTCTAAATCTCATGAAGATTCACTTGAATATTTTGTGCCAAATGGTAATACTATAGTTTTTGATTTCTTGTATGATTAATTAGGACATACTGGCCAGTTTGCATAAAATTTAGATTACTTAATTTTTAATTATGTGCTGATCCATTTTGGCTTGTTTAGGGTTTGATTAGCCTTAGTTATCTTCTGTTTTGATTAATGTAATATTTATATGCTTCAATAATAGTAGTATGCATGTTAGAAAACTTAAATTCTAATTTGGACACTCAAATAATTGATTTGATATTAATCATCTCTTAGACCCTTAATGATCTTAAGCAAAACTTTAATATAATAAATGATTAATTTGACATTAATTTGGACATCAATAATGTACAATAAACTCACTGATTTTATTTTTGGCCAATAACTAAGTAAGCAATTTTAGTTTGGTCAAGTTAGGAGTTAAATCCTTACTTGGTTAAACTAAGACCCAAATCTTAATAAGCTTGACTAAGACACTTAATTTGTACACTAGGAACTTGCATAAACTCTAACAATGATTATTAATTTTCCATTTGATCTTAAACTATCAAACTAAAAGATCTTAGATTTATAACAAACTTATATGATTGATCATTTGAATCTAACTTTTAGATCATTAATTTTCTCATATGGAAGATAATTAGCATGAAATGGGTTATAAAATGAAAATGATTATGAAACAATCAACTCCTAATAATTCATATGATTATATCCCATAACTGTAATATAGATTATAATTAGATAGGCTTACCCATCTAATTTGTATAATTAAACTCAATGTATTAAGGCTTATAAGTTTAATATAATCCTTTTAGCTTAAATTATTGTATATTTTAGTGTTTATATCATAAGTTTAAAATCTAGTAATTTAATTTAATATATGTTAGATCTCATTAATAGACAAACTATTGAGGTCGGAATAGCCAATTTGTTTGATTTGTGAGGTAGGAACTTAGATGCACCTTCTTAGCCTTAAATATCTGACTTTAAATCCTTGTGGTAGGATAACCTAAATACTATAGAATAAGATTCTTCCTTATGGTAGTATCCTAAGTTGGATGACTTTTATGTCGTACCTTGGATCCTTTGTATAGGACTCACCACAATGGAGTGTGGATTCATTAGATTATACTCCTTGATGTATATATAAATAGAATTGTTAGAATAAAAATTAGTAGATTCATCAGTTGGAGATGATAATTTATATCCATAGTACTGATTTATTTTAGTAGAAATCAGAGATGGTTGATTAATCTTGAATAGAACTATAGGGTTTTGGTCTTATCTTAGGTAATTAGATTAGTATAGTTCAGTTCAGGATAAGCATCCCAAGTCCAAGAGCATTATAAGTAAGGGATTGAGCAACTTAGTTTGAGAGGACAAACAGTGACAGCATTCTATCCCTTATCACGATGCATTTTGATAAGTGCATTTTAACAAACTAAGTGTTTCAAGTTACCTTTCTTAGAACACTAAGAGTATGCTTTTAACTAGGGTATTTAACAACTTAGTTTGAGAGAATAAACTGTGACAGGGTTCTACCCTTTATCATTATGCATTTTGATAAGTGCAATTAAACAAACTTAGTGTTAAACCCACCTTTCTTAGAAACATACCAACTATGTGTATACAACCTTTTTATTTGATAAGTTTAGGTATAATCTTAACTAATACTATTCAATGGATTAGAATTGGGAGTCAGTATTCATTTAGATGAATTCAGCACGATGGAGATGAATGGAATTAATACTTGATTTAGAATTGATTTTTGGATTTAGATGATTGAATGCATACCATCATTAAATCCTTGGCATATCATAAATACATAAGTCATGTCAGCATTAGCGAAGCACTTGGCTCACATAAGGATTCTATTAGCAGAGCGTTCTCTCACTTAGGGTCTGTGGGATGTCATGTGATATTGAGTCAGGCATATTTGTGGCTTATTTAGGTGCATATCCATATATTCAGTGGCATATGACACAATTTTAATTAAGTATTTATAGAGTTTCAATTTCTTAATTATTTTCCTACCTTTAGTATTCAGTTTTTAGTCTTAGTTTTACTTTACTTTCAGTTTTACACTATTTTTGGTTTCAGTTGTTTAATACTTTTTTGCAGCTTTGCTTAATCACTTAAATATTAAATATTGGATAACTATAACAGTTTAGAATAGCTTTCGATGTGTTAGACTCATTATTTAACATGTGGCACTTTTAAAATCCAGCAATTTACTAGATCTAGAGCAGCATGTGAAGCTAGTTCAAAAGACATCACAGGAGATCCAGGAGGAGTTCGTGGAGCACTAGAGGACTCCACATTAGCTTTTAACTTTTTGCATTAATTTGCTTTCAGTTTAGTCACTGGATTATTTGCTATATTTTCATTCAAGTAAACTGTTTGTAGTTCCTAGAGATGATATTTTCTTTCTTTTTTGAGATGAATGATTTACTATCTTCTGTGATGAGCGATCTCAATGTATGTTACTACAACTTATACTTAGTATTGTGATGTGGTCAGCATAAGTGAAATGTTAATACTCAAATTGATCTTTATTCCACTCATAATCCAATATACATAAGTACCCTACTTAATATTTAAGATAAGGATTTTACACTTATCTTAAGAATTAGTACTCAACTCTCTTTCCATTGGAGTTAAGTTCAGCTCTCTCAGCAGACATTCGAGGAGGTACTATAACAACATAAGGTTGTTACCCAGCTTAATTTTAGCCTAATCACATCGTAATTATCATTCCATCAAGTTTGTCTAGTCATTAGAACAAAACCCTGAAGGTTTGGAGTAATTCAGAGCTAAATCCAATATCTTGAATTATTTTAATATTTAATTAATTAGAAAATTGAGGTATTTATTTTGACCTCGAAATTGAAATCTGACTTCGCCGTTGTGATTGTCACCCCAAAATTAGCTAGGGTGATGTTTTGGACGCGTTTGGAGGCCGTCAAAATTTCGTGAATAGTTTAATATAATTATTAGCATAATTAAATAATCGTCGGAATTGAAATCCGACTTTGTTGTTGAATTTCTCACCCCCAAATTAGCTATGGGTGAATTTTTGGGATTTTTCGGAACACATTTATTTAATCTGAATTTTTCATAAATTGAAAATTAGGAATAATAATTAATTATTCATTAATTGGCTTTCTCTCTTTTGAATTTTTAGCTAGCCATCCTCATGCAATTTGGCTGGCCATCCCTTCTTTCTCCCCTAGCCATGCCATCCATAGCTCAAGCATGATGACCCCTCTCCCTAGGCTCTTAAGGGCTCCCTACCCCCCTACTCCATCCTCCCCTTCCCCTTTATTAAGGAGGAGCAAGCCCCTTCTTATGCTTGCTGAAATTTCTTCATCTCTATTCCCTCTATTGCTAAGTCCTTGTGTTGAAGAAGAAGACTCCTTTCCAAGATCTTGAAGAAAATAAAGGGTCCTCTTCTTCCTCTCTTTCCAAGGACAAAAAGGTACCCATTTTGCTACTCTCTTTGAATCCATTTGTTCCTCTATTATGCTTGAATGCATTATTAGAAGATCATAAGCATGTATGAAAGTCATTAAGACTCTTAAAAGCTTCACATAAATCTGCTCTGTTTTCGTCTATTCTGCACACCCTATCCTTTATCTATATTTTTCGTATAGCTAGGATGCTCCGTTTGTGTTGATTTTGGTGTCGATGGAAAGGTATCGAAAAGACCTTTTCATTGATATATGGCACCGCTGATGGAACTCTCTGGATTGAGAGTAATTGAGCTCGAAAATAGCCTTAACGGTTTCATCCAGGCGAAAATCACCGTTTGGCGTTGTAGCGCTGCAGCGTCCAAAGTTGCAATCTAGACCGCTGCAGTGGTAGTTTGGTAGAAACATACAAAAACATATATTAATATAATTAACCAGTAAATTTGCAAAGTGGACCGCTACAGCACGCTGTAGCGCGCTACAACAGTCTACAGCGGAAACAATTTTGGAAAAACTATAGAAAATATGAAAATTAATGACACAGTAATTTTGCAAATTGAACCGCTGCAGCGCGCTAGGCGCACCCCAGCACTAAAAGCGCTACGGCACGCTGCCGCGCGAAAAGCGCTACAGCGCGCTGCCGCACGAAAAGCGCTACCGTGCGCTTCCACGTGAAAAGTGCTACTACGCGAAAAGAGCTACAACGCGCTTAGCGCCCAAACTTGCAAAATGCCCAAAATTAGCTTAAAACTGCCCGGTTTTGGTTGAAATGGCCAAAACTTTACTGTTTTTGTATTTTAAGGTCCCTAGGACCCTAGTGGGGCTGAAGTATATCAAATGTGAACCTTGTTTAGTTAAAATTGAATATTGCATAAAATTTTATATGGAAATTAAGTTTAAAACTTTGTCATTTTTAATAAGTGCTCAAAATATATACTGTATCCTAAATATATTTGTGCCAAATGCCAAGTAATAGAATCTTAAGTGTTTGGATTGAATAGGTATATCTCAACAACCAAATGGTATGAAATCTACGTCATTTTGATTTGTAATCAAGTGCTAACACCTTTGATTGATTTAGGATTTGAGCATTAATTTCCTTTCTATGTCATCTTTACATTCATGTGTTTTCATAATCTTAGGGTGTATGTTAGAGAATCTTAACAATTATTTGGACACTTAAATGTGCTTAGTGGATATTAAACTAAACTTGAACATAAGAATCTTGATAACTTGATTAAGTAGATGATACTTAATCCAAACTTAAGTTTGACACTAATAATACACTAATAATATATTGATTTATCATTGAACTTTAAATTAAACTTCGGTCTTAATGATAGGAAGGTTAGGGGTTAAACCCTAGCTTGTCTTGATTGAGATCTAAATCTTAATCACTTAATTAATCAACTTGATTGTAAGATAACTCAATTGACATTATTCCAATAATGCAAATGATTTGATATTGATTTTAAATCATGGAATTAGAAATGCTAGGATTAATATTAAATTTGTGTGATTGAATTGTCTGAACTTAAACTTTAGATCCTTGATTTTCTCTTATATAAGACTATTAGCATAAGATGAATATTAAAATTATAATGATTGATGAAATGACCTAACTCTAAAAATATTCTTGATTTTATCCCATAATCGTAGAGTAGAAAAGGATAAAATGAATTTCAATCATCTGATCTGACCACTTGAATGTTAACTTAAGAAGTAGAAAAGTGAGATCTTAAGGGCTTTGCTTTAGGATTATCCTTGAAATGTTTTAAAGGCCTTGATTATTGATACATTAAGATAGGAAGAACTTTTGTAACTTATTGAGGTAGGAATCTTAGATGACCCTTAATAGCCTTAAAAGTTGAGCTTGATACCTCGTGGTAGGAATCACCTAAAATAATTAAAATGGGACTTCTTCCTTGTGATAGCAACCTATATTGAATGATCTCTTGGTCGTATTCTTGGAGCCTTATGTAGGACATACCTATGTAGAATAAGGATTATTTAGCTTTGATAAATCCTTGTTGATTAAATAGAATATTCTGAACCTAGTTTATTAGTTGGGTACAGTAGGGTATACCCATAGTACTGGATTTTTAAGTAATATTCAGGATTGGTTGATTCACTCCAATGTAGAGTTATGACCAAGTGTTATCCTAAGAGATTAGACGAATATAGTCCCGTTAGAGTAAATTTTTCAAGACTAAGAGTGTTACAATTAGTGAACAAGATCCTTAGTTTGATATATAAATTGTGACCGGGTTCTACCTACTATCGTAGTGCGCTTCGATAAGTGCAGTTTAAGCAAACTAAGTATCTTAAGTCACTTTGCGTAGATCACTAAGTGTGCTTGTAATTAGGTCATTTAACGGCTTAGCTTGATATATAAATTATGACCAGATTCTGCCTCCTATCGTAGTGTGCTTCGATAAGTGCAGTTTAAACAAGCTAAGGGTTAAATCCACCTTTCTTGCAAACATGCTAAACATGCGTATACAATCATCCCAGCTAATGATTTTTAAGTAAAATCTCAACTTTAACCAATTATCGAGCTAGAATTTAGGAGTCAGAATTGTCTTAGCAGGATTCTGCACAATGGAGACCTAGAATTCATTATCAAATTTCAAAGCATTTTCTGGATTCTTAGATTTATCTCATGTAGCCTAGAAACATGAGCATGAGCATAAGCATAATGTGTGAGTATCAGAATGATGTATAAGTATCAATAATGATCTATGAGTTATGGAATGGTGCATACATTGATTGGAGAATTTTAGGATGCATCGACATCATCAGTAAACAGTATTCCCAACTGGATGTATGTATACATTGGACCGTACTGCTCATAACAATTCAGTAATATTTTGGTTGCATATCAGTAGCATATAGTGTTGTGGCATATTCAGATGCATAGTTTCAGTGACATACATCATAATTTTACATATGATTACTCAGTTTCAGATTCAGTACTATTTTGATTTACTTTCAGTATTCACTTTACAGCTCAGTTTTACTTTACTTGCTTCAGTTTTGTATAATTTTATTCAGTTTTACACTTTTAGTTATTTTCCCAGTTTTCCTACAGATTTACTTATATTTTATAAATGTTAAATTAATATTTAGAACTATTTAGATTAGTTTCGATGTGTTAGACTTATTGTCTAACATGAGGTACTTTTGGGATCCAGCAATTTGCTAGATCCCGAGCAGTATATTGAACCAAGTCAGGAGGACACCCAGGAGATTCAGGAGGACCTCGTGGAGCACTAGTGGACTCTCCTTCAATTTTATTTTTTGCTTAGTATTTTTAGTTCAGAACTTAGTTTTATTTTAGTATTTTAGTAAAATGTTTATAATAACTCTAGATGTATTTTCTTTTCTTTTCTGAGATAAATATTTTCATACAGCTTCTGTGATGAATGTTCTAGATGTTTGCTTTAAGCTTCTGCACTCTATTATATACTACTTATACTTAGTGTTGTGATGTGATCAGTATACTGGAAATGCTGATATCCTATACATATATTGGATTTCTATCATATTCTAAATCTAATGTATGTATCTATCTAATACTTAGAGTAAGGATAATACTCTTATCCTAAGTATTAGCTTTTAACCATCTTTGAGGTTGAGTCAGCAGCCCTTCAGATGGGCTTCATTTTTAGCTATTCGGGGAGACGTGTTATTCCTCCCCGAGTGGCACGCTGTTCTGCCATCAAAATTGATTATAACTATCTCTTTTGCGCACGACGACGGGGCGGGGCGCTACAGGTACAGCAGTCCTTCCCGAGTAACACATCGTTCCGACACCAACAGTTTATCTAATTACCTCATGTAATAACCCAATGTTGTTACCTTGACTAATTAGGACTAAACTAAGTCTTAATTTTGGTTATAATACTCTTAAATAGTCATTAGGACCTTACTCTAAAGTTTTGGTCCAAATCAGGGGTCAAATGAATCTAACTCTGATTTTAGGAATTTCAGAACCCTAGAAACTAACCTAATTATTTGTATCTCTAATTAAAAATTGAACTTCACAATTGTGCTCATTGCCCCAAATTAGCTAGGGGTTAAGTTTTGGAGGAATTTGGAAGTCGCCGGATTTTCGTCGAATATTTTAATGTATTTAAAATGCCCGGAAAAATAAGAAAATTAAATACTCATCGAAATCGAAATCCAACTTCATCGTTGCATTCCTCACTCCTCAATTAGCTAGGAATGAATATTTGGAAACTTTTGGAAGTCATTAAATTAATTAATTTTAAGTAAGAAATTTGATATTTTTAATTTAATAAAAATTATTTTAGTTAAATCCAAATGACGACACCCACCTAAACCTTATGCCATATGTCCTGCCATTCAATCGAATGGATTGAACCACCCCTGTTCCACCTTCCCTACCTCCTCTGCGTGCGAGACGCATGCCTCACCGCCTGCAATTGCAGCAACTGCACTGCAGCGTGCCACCCTCCTTGGTGAATCCGCCAAGACCCCCCTGTTAAGGGCCAAGGAGAGCTCCCTGATCTAGGATACATTTAGGGTTTCGATTAGAGCAAGTGAAGGGTGCTGCCTCTATCACTTTGAGATTCTAAAGGTTCAGGACCATCGATCAGGTACCCCCCAACCCTTCCTCTTCCTTTATGCATTCTTCATTGCATAATTTCGAAAAGCTATTTTACTTTGTAGATTAGAGATTGTTTGGGTCCGATTGTGTTTAATCGATTTGGATCAAGGTAATTTAGGGTTTGATCTGCAGTAGTCAACAGTGTCGGGCCGTCTGCATCTCGTAGAAGCCACTTAGTGCTTTAGGTTTTGGAGTGTTAGGGACCCTATGAGTTGGGGTTTTGGGCTTAAAAGGTAGGGCTTGACGTAAGCTTCCTCTCAAGATGCGTGTCGAGCCCAGAGGTGGTCAGTGCGCCGCACAAGGTGAATCCCTAGGTCTCCTCTTCTAAGAAGGCAAAGCCCTATGTCTCGGGCCGGTTTGGGCCTGACCCGACTCGCGTGATGCTGCGCGGGCCTGCCATGCGTAGCACATAGTGGCATCGTGTGGGTCCCGCTAGCACCAATGTTGCATTCCTCTGTCGTGGGCCCCACCTATTGTGCAGAATAGTTGAGACCACGAGCCTCGCTTGTACCTGTTCAGTCGCTAGTTGTGGGTCCCACTATCAGCTGAATTAATTAAATCAAATCAGTAAGGTTTAATTAATTGATTTAGATAATTTAAAACACATAATTATAGTACTTTAAACACCCATAACTCTCAAACTAATAATCTAAATATATGAAATATATATCTCATTTTAAACAGAAAAATGAGAGAATCATTATGGCAATGTCAGATTTCCAATAGGATAAGTATTTAATATTGTGACATTTTAGGATCTCCCACTTAACTCAAAACCTTAGAAAACTTCAAAGCTTCATAATGTTGTACCCACTGATCCAAACATAGTCAATATGGGTCTTATTTTAATAGGAGAATGTCAAGAGTATAATGATAGTATTAGTTTTGATGTTGGACTTGAAATTTGACTAATGACTTTTGGGACCCTCACTAATTATCCTATTTGACCTAGAAATTAAATAAGCCATAACTTAGTCAATTTAGCTTCAAATTAGGTCATCCAATATACTATTTTGATCAGGAGAACCTAATTAACAGTAAACTACAAAAAGTTTTAGATTTTGATAATTAGATCCCCAAACCCTAATTACCCTAGAACTTGAATAGCTCATAACTTAATCAAATGAAGTATAAACTATGTATACTCCTAGTCATTACACTCAGTATATTATTGGAAAGCTTTAGCCATTGAGTTTGCTAAATTTGGACATCATTTTAGAAAGTTAGGTTTTTGGACCTTTCATAAAACCTATTAATTACAATTTTGAACCCCAAACTTGTTTTGGTTATAACTTGACCAATATACCTAAAAATTTAGTATTCTTTGACTCTATGTAATCCTTAGACAGTAAACAACAAAAAACTGATTGAATTTTTAGACTTCACTAGGTAAAATTACCAAATTACTCTTATGAGCTAAAAACCTTAAATTGAGCTTGCAAGGCTTAATCCTTGTCTAAATTGAGTGTACTTATTATCTATCTTCATATTAGATAGTAAGTAATTATTTGACATCAATAAATTTCAATTTGAAACCCTAAATTAAAAAGTAGCATTTTAGACCCTTTAAATAGGGGCAAAATAGTCATTTTGCCCAAATTTAGGTTTAAGTGTCCTTAAGCCTTAAAATCATAGTCTAATCAATAAAATTAGTAAATAAAGTGATTTAGATTCAATTTTATATCATTTAAGCTTATTAATTAAGTTTCTAAGTGAAACCTTAAGTTCCATCCTATAATGTTTCTAATCAAGTAATAAGTTTCATAATGTGAGATCCATCTCACACTATGCTAATTATAAGTTTCCTAAATTAGTAATAAGATAAGTTAAGATTAATTAACATAAGTGCTTAAATCCTCACCTGTTAATATAACTTAATTATTTAGGAATTTCCTTAAGATTTTCCTTTAACCTCTAGGATCTCCTCCTTAGAAATTAGAAATAGAAATTAGATTAGAATTCATTCATTGAGTAAATGGGTTACTCAATAGATGAAACTTTGATTTATAATAGTTTCTTGATTTCATTCTTTATTTATGATTATTTTATATTTAAACTTTAGTCTAAGTTTAGAGATCCATCTTACTAAGCTTGACTTTGATTAATAAGATAACCTAATTTGTAGTATTGGGAAGGTTTAGTATTTAAGCCTTAGCCTTTAGGATCACCTTTGAATTAAGGGACTAAACCCTAATATTGAAGTTTAATTCTTAATCCCTCAATCTTGGTTTACCTTAATCAAGATTTGTTTAGATCGATTAAATTCATATGCTTTCTATGCTCCACTACTTTTGCTTATTGTAAGCTAATTGTGATATCCAAAATGAATACTAAAATATCTAGCCTAAATCTTAAATTGTACTTGACTGTGTAGTATAACTACACTTTTCTTTTTATTGGCTTTGCTCTATCATATTTAATTGCCAAAATAGGATAGATCAGATGCATTTGGAGGATAGTGGAGCTAAACCAAGTGCTTAAGCTTAAAGTTATTAAATTGCATCCGCAATTATTAATTTTACTTGCTTTTATGTTAAATATGAGAGATAGACTTTACTTTCTTTATTCTCTATTTTAATTGGCATGTAATATTTTAAGTTAATTGCTTGTCCTTACTTGTTATGTGTTGGAAATTAGAATTTATACTTAAATGCTTGGTTTGGATAAATGAATGGATGAATTATATAATTATATATCATACACATTAAACTAATTGTAGCGTATCACATATATCTTTATTATTGCATGTAGGTAATTTCATTCATCCTTACTTGTAGCATATTTGCATATGCATCCCCTAATTGTAAATCTCTTAATGTTATATGTGAATGTTTACTCTTACTCTTACTTGCAAATGTTATTTTCACATGTATGTTACAATCACTTTAAATTCTTATTGCTATATATGATTGTAACTATCATTTGCTTCAAGTGATTATAAGTATGTCTATTCACATGTTTCATATCTTTTATTCATAATTATAATCATTTCTATTCAAGCATTCTTATTACTTGCATATATTATCAATTTATGTCAATCCTTTCTTTGTGCATATTTTGATCTCAATTTCTCTTTTGGATTCATAATTATTTACTCTCTTGTACATGCATAAAATTAACATCTTCACACATGAAATTGTAACTAACTTGATCCCATACATGCATGTGAACTCATACTTATCATATCACATTTATTATATATGTATTTTTATTCTATTATCTTCCTCATCTTAACTTAGGACCCTTTTATAATCCTTTGCCAAACACAACATCTAATGATTTGGGCTAGCTTCCTTCTTATACAGTATTAGATGTTGTGGTAACGCATCAATGTTGAGTTTAGTTGTTACTCAATATTGGGATCATCATAATCAAGTTCATATTATGGGCGGGAGACTGTGTATACACATTACTGCCAAAGGATAGGCGGTAAGGAGTAATAAGAATACCTGACACATACTCATTGGGGAGTTATGTTTGGTTAGGGAACCCACCTCAGTATTGTAGATGTGCTTGTCTCCTTTGCTACTTCTGGACGTGTCCGCTGGAGTAAAGTAAAATAACTGAAAACTATTACATATGTATTTTTTGCCTCTTCAGTATAATACAATTTTCAGTCTTAACTTTGAGAAGCTAAGTGATATGATATGATACAGTTCAGTTTAATTATAGTTCAGTGGCTTATTTGGCCAATTTTTCTGAGATGACAGCTTTTACATAATTTGTTCTATTTTTTGTTACTTTTACTGCAGTTCAACTTTAGTATAGCACTTACTTGCTTACATATATGCTAAGATGCTAGATATTGATTCAGTTTACTTATATGTATCACACTTTAGTTTACTTTTTATTAATTTTCATAATTCCATAAGATCATAAGCATGTTAGGATGAGTCTTTCTTTTCAGATTTTATAGTTTACTTTACATATATATTTCTTAACCTTGTTGCAGCTTTGGGTCGAGATATGTCTTTTTATCTCACTATTTATTAAGTTATAAATGCATTGTTTATAGCTTTCCATGTTCTTTCTTAGCTTGTTGCACCCATTTGTTTGCTTAGTTGTTTCAAGTAAATGGTGATATCATTTAATACATAAAACTAATCAGCCTAAATATACTTAGATAATATGTCTAATCAGATTTTCATTTCTTTTAGCTGGGGCCCTGTCATTGTGAAATTAATAATGTCAAATTCTGAGCTATTTGAGATGATTGAGCCAGGAGTGGAACTAGATTAGGAGGAAGAGCACCCTGCTGCTAAAGATCTTTAGTTTCCTATTTGCTTGTGAGGCTGAGAGTTTACTTTCCTTTCATTTCAGTTTTAAACTTAATAAAAATGCTATAATAATATAGGCACCCTATGCATTTTCTTTTTCTCAGCATTACTTTATTTGAGCTGCATATTTTTCTTATTTTCTGCATTATAGTATAATGGATGTAAAGTTGTTCTTTACTTGCTTTCGCACTCTGATTGAAATGTATATATTTAGTGATTGATTCTACTGCTCTTCTTAAGTGCACATCCCTCCCTTGTTAGTGGATTTGGAATCATACCATAATCTGGCGATAAGTGAGGGGTTTGCCAAGAGACGACTGCCCCCTCTTAGGGGCAGACCACCACAGTTGGTATTAGAGAACACTATATGGTGTCAGATTAGAATTTGCATTGCTTTCTACCTAGTGGATTGTTCTTCTGCAAAATAGTCACAAAATTAATACTTGAAATACATCCAGTACCATAATCATATGCTCAGAATAAAGGGCATGAGATGGAAAATACTTCCATGAGTAATGAAACTTAGGTGAGAATGAATTTATAGGTGATAAATAGTTTAATAACTTAAAGAAATATTTATAAAATCTCTAGGATCAAAGAAATTGAAATGTCATACCTTAACTTTTATACTAAGGGATTTGAATCATTATAGGAATTCAACTATCAAAGGGATTTTCTATTGTTCTTAAGCAGTTTCCTTCCACTTTTAAATTGTGTCTTTCTTATCATAATGACATCACAATCTACTTTTGTGATTCATGAGGGCTGATGGTATCCTCTTTCGAAGTTTAAGAATGCATTGTTTCCAAATTTGGTGGAAGTAAATCAATATTTCATACTTATAAAATTATTTGTTACATATAATTAATTACATCTATTCTTACTTGCAGCATAATTGTACATGCATTTCATAATTGTAAACTCATATTGTTATATGTAAATGTTCACTTTTACTCTTACTTGCAAATGTTACTTTCACTTATATGTTGCAATCTCTTTAAACTCCTATTGATGCTAATGATTATAACTATCATTTGAATTATGTAACTTTCAAGCATTTTTATTCACATATTTTATTTCTTTTACTTGTAATTGCATTTACTTTCTTAGTTACATGTAATTACAATTACTTCCTTTCATGAATTTTTCTTTTTCTATTTTCTCATCTTAACTTAAGACCCTCTTCATAATCCTTGCTTGGCCAAACACAGCATCTAGTAATTGGGTTAGCTTCCCTCTAATTCAGTATTAGATACTGTGGTGATGCTCCAATGTTGGGTTAATCTCCTACCCAATATTGGGGTCATCACAGTTAGTATCAGAGCCAAGTTGAGAGCTTTAAGTTAATATAAAGACATCCATTTATCCAAAAGCAAACAACACAGAATAGTTAAGACATTTAAAATGACACCCTAGGATAGTAAACGCTTTACTTATCCAATAATTGATTTAAATTTCTAACTTAAACTTTAATAAAATTTTCAGATGGAAAACTATAAAAGAGAACTAAGCTTCTTTTCTAGATTATTATTCCCTTATTGATTTGGTACAACTTATGGTCGTGAGTTCTTTGGTGTATCTCAAGCCGGAGGTGAAATTTTGGACAAACTTTTGAAGTATTGTGTGTTTCGAGGTGACTGCATTCTATAGTTGGTTAGAGAATATCTCTCACAAGTATCTACAACTTTTGATGCCATATCTTGCCCCGATCACATACGCTTCAAATTTTGGATGAACTTTTCAATGACTATGCCTTGGATTGTGGGTGTCGTGCTAATTCGAGCAAGTAGACACCTCCTCTGTGCTTTTACCTATGAAGACTTTGAGTTCATATTTTATGCAAAGTTTGTAACTTGTAGTGCTAATTTCATTATGCACTAGTTTCTTTTTCATTTAGTAGCTTCTTGTAAATAGCGCCTATCTTACTTATGTCTTCTCTTCTTTCTTCCAAGATTATATCTCTTAAATCCTTTGAGTTTAATGAGAATCCTCTTACCCATTTTCTTCAGTTTCTGAATTGTGTTTTTCTTTTCTTTCTTTAGAATGAATCCCGATTCAAATGACCCTGTTCCGCCTGTGGTAGAAGAACCCACTTCCACCACAACTTCCCATACCGATCAAATGCAGAATATGTTAGAGATGATGCGGGCTATGATTGTAGCACAAACCAGTACTGTAGAAAGGATGGCCTCATCCTGTACCCCTTGTCAACTTTATCCTACCCCATCTCATCAATTTCCAACTCCTCCCCAGCCTTCTTTTCTGAAGCTCCTATGGCTCCACAACCAACTGCTGGCCCAATAGTGGATGCCTTTCTCCTCACCTTTCTTCATCTGAACCCTTCAACATTCAATGGCTCTGTTTCCCACTTTGAAGCTATTGACTGGTTCAAGGTAATAGAGAAAACCTGGCTAGTATTAAGCGTCCTGAAAGTGAATACATTTGTCTTGCCACATATCTGTTTCATGGCGAGGCTGAATATTGGTGGGATAGTGAGTTGAAGACCCATTTCTCAGGCATTCAGTTGGAAGATATTCCATAGGATGACTTCGAACAAGTTTTCTGCAAATAATTCTTCATTCCTCCATCTGCCCAAACATAATTGAGAATGACTTCATGCAGCTTACTCAAGGAAGTTGTTTTGTTCACGATTATGAGATGGAGTTCTATAAGCTTTCTCATTTCGATCCCAATCTAGTCCACACTGATGTAGCGAGGTGTACTAGATTATTATTTGGTCTGAAGGATTCCATCAAAAGTCATCTGATGTCTCAACAACATAATGATTTTCCTAAGCTTCTAGAAGGTGCCCGCATAGTTGAGTACTAATAAGCTCAGATGAAGTTGAAGAAGCGTTCTCATCCTCATCCCTCAAGATCTGAGCCATTTAAGAGGAATTGTCCTCAAGGTCCTAATGTCTTCTTATTTACTCAAACTCAGAATCTGAATCAAAATCAGAAACACGTTCAACAAGGAAGACCTGATGCTAGATGCAACAGACCGCATCGTTACGGAAAGTGTTATTATACGGGTGGCTGATGCGACATCTATGGCTTGGGACTGTCGGGCTAATTGGACTGTGGATAAGATGAGGATTAATCGCCAGCCTTCCATGCAAAACCACGCTCCTATTAATTCTCAAGCACCAGCTCTTCCCTTAAAGCATCCTCCTGTTAGTAGAAGTGCACAATGTTCATAAGGTATACCTCCATGTCCTCCAAAGCAAGGTCAGTCTAGCAGGAAGGATAAGGGCAAGTCAGTTTCTCTATCTGTTGTGGTACCACGTGTCTACGCTCTTTCTCCTTTTGTTGCCCAAGATGATAATATCGTTATTACAGGTACATTCTACATTTAATTTTCTAATTCATGTCTTTCATTTCTTATGTATTTTATTTCCAGTATTTTCTGCCTTAATTTTCATTAATTGTAATTAGAGTTTAATTTTTCCTGCTATAGGAACTCTAATTATTAATAATCAATTCTATGACTCACTCTTTGACACGGGTGCTAGCCATTCTTTTATATATGTGAGTTATGCTTCTTCTATTAATCTCCAACATTTCAACCTTGGCAATGCCTTGAGAGTGCAGATGTCATATGATGCTGAAATGAGTGCTAGTGAGTTCTATTTAATAGACATCCCAATCAGTAACCATTTCTTTTAATCCAAACTTATTGTTATGTAAATTACAAACCTCAACATAAATTTAGGTATGGATTGGTTAAGTAAGTTCAATGCCGCCTTAGACTGCTTTGAAAAAAAGAGTATCGCCTAAGGTTGGAAGAAAACCAAAAGATTTCATAGGAAAGCTTAGCCTGACTGTATCCTTAATAAATGCAATTGAAGCTAAGAGCCTCATTAATAAAGGTTGCTATGCAATCTTAGTAACCTTAATCGGCGAGGAAAAGCAAGTTAGGAGCCCTGAAGAGACTATCGTCGTTAGAGAGTTTCTGGATTTGTTCTTTGAAGACTTGCCTGGACTACCTCCTTCACAAGAGGTTGGGTTTTCTATCGAGCTAATTTTGGGACTCAACCTAAATCTAAGGCTCTGTAGAGAATGGCACCAAAGGAATTAAAAGCATAGAGAGAAGTTGCAAGAGTTGTTAGAAAAAGGATTTGTTCGCCCTAGTATGTCACCTTGGGTAGCTCCTGTAATAACCCAAGTTGTTACTTAAGATAATAAGACTAAACTAAGTCCTGATTGTGTTTTTAATATACTAATTAAGTCATTAAAAACTCACCACAAAGACTTGGTTCAAATTAGGAGTCAAATGGATCAAATCTAGATTTTGAGAATTTTAGAAACCATGGAATTTGACCTATTTAAATTGATCTCAAATTGAAAAATTGATTTCACCATTGCACTCATCACCCCCAAATTAGCTAGGGGTGATGTTTTGGAAGCATTTAGAAGTCGTTAGATTTTTGGTGAATATTTTAATATATAATTTAAATACCTTGAAAAATGAGAAATTAAAATATCTGTCAAAACAAAAATTTGACTTAGCCGTTGTGTTCCCCACCTCTCAATTAGCTAGGGGTGAAATGTTAGAATTTTTTGGAATATATTTAATTACTTTATTTAATAAGAGAAAAACTAGTTTAAAATTATTTAAATAATGATATATATATATATATATATATATATATATATATAGTTAAATTGCTAAATTCAAAATTTGGTGGAACCCACTTGCATTAACCCCGCGATCCACCTTCCTTCATTGTACTGAACCACTGGTCCAGCCTGAACCAGCTCCACACTGATTTGGACCGGTTCGTGCTATCCACGGGTCATCTCCCTCAATCCCATTAGGGCATGCATCCAGCAGTGAGCGACAGAAGCTCTCCCACAGCTTCTAGCCTGATCTTTAATCAATTTCTTCTCCTAAGCCTTGACATCATCACTTAGAGCTAAGGGGAGTAAGGATTTTCTGCTAGACTATTTCTTCCATACCTCCATTGGAACCATCAAGTACTTCGCTTTCCTAAGCATACCTACTTTGAATTTTCCTCAAGATAACATTTCTTTATTTCGATCAAGCAATTAATTGAACTATGGATTAAAATCAAAGTATTAATTTAGCTCAGTTGAGCTTGATTCTTTCTCCTATTGTTCTACTAGCAGTTTAGGGCATCGCCTAATCAAGCCATCCTGTACGCTATAATTGGAGGTGTGTGCTTACTTCCACTTTTGCTTAAGTTATAAACTTATTGTTTATAACTATATTTTCTTTTCATATGCATTCTGCTCCTATAGAAGCATATATATTGAGTTTTATGGTGATATCTAAATAACTTAATAAAATTATAGTCTAAAATGTATAGACATTTTGTGTAATTAAGTTTTTTTTTTCTTTTGTTGGCTGGGGCCCTATTATTATGAAATCGATAATGATATATTTTGAGCTTTTTGAAGTTGTGGAGCCTTCTAAAGACCGGATTCAGGAGGAGGATCGACTTGCTGAAGATTCTTAGTTCTTATACTTTTGTTTCTTCTGTTGCTTGTGAGGACAAGTGTTTATTTCATTTCATCTTTTTTCTTTTAATATGTTGTAACAATATAAGTTTACTGTGTATTTTCTTTAATTGCATGTATTCTGAGTTATATATTTGTTTTTACTATATTGTGATGGAATGGATGTTATGTTTTACTTCTGTACTCTGATTTCTTATATATATCATTTAGTGAAGTTCTCTTATAAATGACAATTTCCTTAATTATATTGGATTAGAATGAATATCTAATCTAATTAAAAGTGAGCAACTTGTCATTAGGTGACCACTCAACCGCAATCATATTAACTTATGAGTTAATAGGACCACAGCGGGGTTTGGGTACCGCAGTTGGTATCAGAGAATTCTATAAGGTGTTAGATTGGAATTTGCAATCCTCTTTATCTGATGGATTATTCTTCTGCCATATAGTCACTGAATGAATACTTGAAATAATATCCATATCAATTTAATAAACTCAGAATAAAATAAGGAATGAAAATACTTCATGGAAAGTTGAAGTATGTGGATTTATATATACCCTGCTCAATAAACTTATTAAGTTTGATAAAATTTATAGGCTTAAAATACACTTAGAAGATGCCTATTGAGGATTATCTTCGGGAATTTAGATCCATGTGGGAATTTGATTTTCAAATGGGTCAAAGATATGGAAGAATTATAGAGAATGTCTCAGATCAAGGAATTTTAGTGCTAGACTAGATATTGCAAGATGGCATATACAGAGGCCTTCATTTTCCCATCATAGCCAAGGAGTGGCTAGAAATGGTGGATTCTATTTTTGACGCAACAGAATGGCCGGATGATGTCAAGATTACTCTAATGAGTTATCTTCTTTTTGATGCAGCTGGAGAATGGTAGGATACTACCTATCGTCAACTAGCTAGAAGATTTTGAAGAAAATGTCGTGAAGTCATCTTTAAGGACTTCCGTCGAGCTTTCATCACTAAATATATAGGATAGGACTATTATTAAGGTTTAAACTATTAAGTGATGGCTATGTCTTGTATCCTTTTAATTGTACTAAGTTTTATTAACTGAATAATGAGAAATCAACAAATATGTTATGTTTTCATTTTAAAACTAAAGATACTTATTTTGATTTCAGAATAAATTTCTACCTCTTCTCCTAACAACACCCCGATCAACACTACCCCTCAATCTAGCAATGCCCCGATCAAACCATCGCAGAATCAAATAACAATAACACATATGAAGTTACTTCCCTTAGAAATATGGTTAATGCAATGTTGGAAAACCAAAACCAACAATCCTTAGCTATTCAAAGATTGGTATCAGTGTTGCCATCTGCAAATGCAAGTACATCATCGGCATGCCCTGCTCTCCAGACTCCCAACCCCACTCACCATTCTGCTGATGGGTTACTACATAGCTTCCTAAGACTAAGACTGCCTACTTTTGATAGAATTCTATCTCCATTCGATACTATGGCTTGGTTAAGAACAATTGAGAAGAACCTAACAAGCCTTTGTTTTCTCAACTACCAAACAGTTCGTCTTGCTACACATCTGCTTCAGGACGAAGCAGAGCATGGTGGGAAAATATCCGTGAAACTCATTTTGAAGAATATGAGCTAGAAGATATATCTTGGGACTGGTTTGTAGAAGCAATTCAAGACGCTTTTGTACTAGCATCTTCAAAGAATACAATCGGTGATTCTCTTCTATGACTAACTCAGGGAAGTCGCTCCATCGCTGATTATGTAACAGAGTTTAGAAAGTTGGTTCGCTTTACTCCAAACTTAGTGCCAACAAAAGTGGACAAGTGTTACTATTTCCAAAGCGGACTTTGTGAATCTATCAAAGACCACGTAAGTCCATTTCGCATAACCAACTTCGAGCAGTTAGTTGAAACAGCGCAAGTGGTCGAGCATCACCAATAGGCAAAAGATCTTAAGCAAAAGGCATACGTAATGCCTAACGGTAATGAAGCATTCAAACGTTACTGGCCCAACCAAGGAAGAGCCTATTAGATTGAGGCTATTGAAAATACTGAAAAACAATTAGAATGTACTAGGCCTCACCCCTATGGTAAGTGATACCATTTTGGTCGAGTTTGCTTCACATGTGGCCGTTGGGGTCATTGATATCAATTGTCCAAAGCCGATAAGACAATTGACGGAGTTTTGATTGATTGAGCTTGTCGGAACCAAGTGTTCCGAGCTATTCCAATAAATAAAAGAGAACCAAGTATGGATCTTATGCCACATATAGCCGAAGAAAGGTAGATTACTCCCAAGATGCAAGCAACTACTTCCAGACCCCCAGTACAAAATCAGATGAGGGTCAAGGCAATAAATAATTGACCAGTTGGAACATCTAGAGTCTACAAAATCAGATTAAGGTACATACATTTACATATTTTTCTTAATTACAGCACTAAAATTTTTGTTAAATAATCTCTTGATAAAATTAGGCACCGTATGTATAAATGAAAAACCCTGTAGCATATTATTCAATACTAGGGCTAGTCATTCTTTCATCTTAGAGAACTTTGTTAACAGCCTGAATTTACCATGCTACAAACTTGCCAAAACCTTAAATGTTTGACTTCTATTCGGAGCCCAACTTAATGCGACTAAGTTTTGCGATCAACAAGTACCAGTAAATAAAATAACCTTTCAAGCAAAATTAATAGTGTTACCCATTGCAAACTTTGACATTATACTAGGCATGAATTGGTTCAGTATGCATAATGCTAATATAGATTGTCAAAAGAAGAAGATTATTCTTCAATCATCTGGTACCTCAGAGATATTTGTGGGAAGGTTTAGCACTCAAGATTCCTTAATAAATGCCCTCCAGGTGGAGAAGTTAGTAAACAAAGCTTGTGTAGCCTTTTTGGTAACCATGATGGGTGACAGTAAAAAAGAAGTTCCTATCTCCGATATCAAGGTAGTTGAGGAATTTGCAGATGTATTTCCAGAGGAGTTTCCTGGATTACCACTAGTAAGAGATAGGATTTGCAATCAATTTAATCCCCGGTACTCAACCATTCTCAAAAGCACCTTATAGAATGGCTCCAAAAGAACTTCAAGAATTGAATGAATAGTTGCAAGAACTTTTGGATAAAGGTTTTATAAAACTTAGTATGTCCCCATGGGGAGCCCCTGTTCTGTTTGTCAAAAAGAAGGTGGGTCTATGAGAATGTACATAGACTACAGAGAGCTAAACAAGGTAACCATTAAGAATACATATCATCTTCCTCGAATCAACGACTTATTTGACCAATTATTCAGTGCAGTCATATTCTCAAAGATCAATCTGCAATTTGGTTACCATCAACTACAAGTAAAAGACATAGATGTTGAGAAGATAGCATTTCGTATTCGCTATGGGCATTATGAATTTCTTGTGATGTCCTTTGACCTCACTAATGCACCCTTAGTCTTTATGTACTTATTGCAGCAAATTTTGAAACCCTACATAGATAAATTTTTTATAGTATTTATTGATGATATTCTCATATATTCGAAATCCCAGTAAGAACATGAGAATCATTTAAGAGTGGTTCTAGAGGCACTGCGAAAGAATGAACTATATGTGAAGTTTTTGAAATGTGAGTTTTGGTTAAGTTCTGTATCTTTCTTGGGGCACGTGGTACATGCCCAAGGTATTCAAGTAGATCAAAATAAGATCAGCGCCATTCAAGGTTGGGTTCAACCCAAATCCATGATAGAGATTTGCAGTTTTTTGGGGCTAGCAAGATATTATCAAAAGATTGTTAAGGGTTTCTCCTAGATTGCTTCTCCCTTAACAAAGTTGACCCAGAAGAGAGTTCCATTTGTTTGGTCAACAGAATGTGAGAATGCATTTCAAACTTTAAGAGATGTATTATCTTCCACTCCCATATTAGTTCTCCCAAAAGAAGGTCTTAATTATCAAGTATATACAGATGATTTGGGAAATGGCCTATGATGCATTCTAATGTAAGAAGGAAAGCTTATAGCATACACATCTCATCAATTAAAGCCAAATGAAAGAAATTATGCAGTTCACGATTTGGAATTAGCGGAAGTAGTTTTCACCCTAAGGATTTGGCGCCATTACTTGTATGGAGTTCAGTTCTCCATATTTACAGATCATGAAAGCCTAAAATATATATTTACCCAGAGAAAACTCAACTGCAGACAAAGAAGATGGTTAATATTAATCAGTGATTATGATTTGGACATTCATTATCATTCGGGTAAAGCCAATGTTGTAGCAGATGCCCTTAACCGTTGTGCTACACTTTCAGTCATAATTGCCACTAGTTCTTCAGAGGAAGAATTTTGCAAGTTGGATATTAATCCAGTCTGTGGGGATATGTTGAGTGAGACAATCTAAATGAGTAATGTGGAACCCACTTTCCACAGATATGTATCCATCTCCCAATCTAAAGATGAAGAATATTTTAATTTTAAGCAAGCGATCGAGAGTGGTCGCCATACTGATCTTCGTTTTCATAAGGGTGCTATTTATCAAGGGAAACATTTATGGATTCCTAAATATATACATCATGAAGTGCTATTAAAAGGCCATAGCTCAGGATATGCGATTCATCTGGGATGTGATAAAATGTATCAAGACATAAAATAATCCTTCTGGTTGTCGGGAATGAAAAGAAGTATAGCAGATTTTGAATTTAAATGCCATGCTTGTAGTTAGTTAAGGCCGAGCATCAAAGGTCGGGTGGTTTAATCCATCCTATTGAGATTCCTGAATGGAAATGGCTTTACATATCTATGCATTTTGTAATGGGATTGCCTTGGGCAAGATCAAGAGCTAATGTAATATGGGTGATAGTAGATCATTTAACCAAATCTACACATTTTATCCCCATTTGTCAAACAGATTCAGTAGAAAAGTTAGTTAAGCTCTATATTAAGAAGATTATCAGATTGCATGGAATACCTAAATCAATAGTGTCCTATAGGGACAGTAGATTTACATCCAAGTTCTGGCAAGCACTACATCAAGATCTAGGAATGACCTTAGCAATGAGTACAACCTTTTATCCTCAAATGAATGGTCAAACTGAACATGTGAATCAAGTCCTTAAATATTTGCTTAGATTATGTATTCTTGACTTTGTTGGTTCTTGGGAAGATCACCTCTCACTGGTAGAATTTGCATATAATAATAGCTTTCAGACCAGTATCAAAATAGCTCCATATGAAGCCTTGTATCACAGGAAGTGCAGTACTCTATTAGCCTGGTCTAAATTGGGAAGTGTGCAGTTATATGGATCTGAACTAGTTGAAGAAACTAATAAGAAGATTCAGCTTATTCAATAAAGAATTCATACTGCTCAAGACCGTCAAAGTAAATATTATTATATTCGTCACAGACCCATAGAATTCAATAATGGAGATTTTGCATATCTAAAGGTCAGTCCAATGAATGGAATCTTTAGATTTGACATAGCTGGGAAGCTCAGTCCCCGCTATGTCGGGCCATTTGAGAAAATTGAGAAAATAGGATCTTTTGCCTATAAACTAAATCTACCCAATGATTTTATGACGGTTCATAATGTGTTCCACGTATCATCATTAAGAAAATGCATCAGAGATCCCTCTCATTCAATTTAGTTCCCAGAAGTTCAAATTCAGCCTGACTTATCCTTTGTGGAAGAACTAGTCAAAATCTTGGACCAAGACCAAAAACAACTAAGAAGTCGTTCTATTAATATGGTCAAGATCCAATGGAAAAACCATTCACAGAATGAAGCTACTTAGGAAAAAGAGGTGGATATGCGCTAGAAATATCCTAACCTTTTTAATTCAGGTACTTCCTTAACTCCAAAAATATTGAATATATATATCATTTTGGTCAGTAAAATTAGAGGAATATTTTGAAACTGTCAAATATCTATTTGGATAATTGTTTAACCTGGTGGTATTTAGGACATTTAACTAAGTCCTAATTAACCCTAATCTTCCACGACTCATAACTTTGCACACACTCACCCAAATATACCCAATATGGGCTTAAAGTAATCAAGAGAACCTCTAGATTACCATGATAGTGTCAATTTATCTGTTTGGGTTGTAATTTGCCTAATCAATTTTGGGACCTAACCCTAATTACCCTAATTAACCCTAAAACTTTAGTTGACCATAACTTGGTCAATTGAGCTCCAAATTAAATATTCCAATATACCATTTTGATTAGAAAGATCTAATAAACAATAAACTACAAAAATATTTAGGATTTGATGGCTAGATCTTTTAATCAACCCTAATTACCCCAAAACTTTATTAGTGAATATTAGCACAATTTGTGATCCAATTAGAGTAATTCAACTTTCTAATAACTCCTAGAGTAGAATAGAACCTAGTAGTGTGGTTGGTTTTGTGATTTTGTGATTAATTTTACTAATCACTCATTAATCACCCTTAACCCTAATTAGGTCATAACTTGACCAAATGAAGTCCAAATTGGGTCTACTCATAGTTAAAGTACTTAGTGGGTTATAGGCAAGCTATAGCCACTAACTTTACTAAATTTGAACTTTAAATGGAAAAGTTAGGTTTTTGACCCTTCTTAAGAAATCCTAAATTTCATTTTGGAACCGTAATCATATTTTGGCTATAAGTTAGCCATAATAAATCATAATTTAGAAATTTTAGGTTATATGGACACCTTAGATAGTTAGCATTAATAAACTGAAAGAAACTTTAGATTTCATTAGGAAAAATTACCAATTTCCCCTATGAGCAAATTTCCTTAAATTGAACTTATAAGGCTTAATAATTATCCAAATTTGATGTACTTACTATCTATCTTCATGTTAGACATTAAGTAATCATTTTCCACTGAAAATTTTCAATTTAGAGTCCTAAATCAAAATGTAGATCTTTAGACTCTTAAGTAGGGGCAAACAGTCTTTTTGCCCAAATTTAGGATTAAGTGCCTTTAAGCCTTAAATTCATAACTTAATCACTAAAATCAGTAAGGAGAGTGATTTTGAATATAAACCCTATGATTAAAGTTGATTCCAAATCAAAACCCTACTTATTGATCTTAAATAAATTCTTAGTAAAAGTGTTAGTTGTATGATGTGAGATTCATCTCACATCATATCCTTCTTTGAACCTTCTATTTCATTTCTTAAGTCCTAAAAATAATAGTTAGATTTGTGTGTCTCAATGTTAATCATAGTGCTTAAGAGCTTTTTCCTTAGAGATTTGGAATAGATCTTAAGTTAGAGTTCATCTATTGGGTAAATTGGGTTACTCAATAGGTAAAGCCTTGGTTTTACTAGTTTATTAATTTTCATAGCGAAGACTCAATCTTGATATTTACGGGGAGTAATTTGTTTCGCATTGTGAAGCCTGCAGCCTGGTCAAAGCTGAACTTCTTAATCGCTACGCTAAACTACAACGTAAACTACAAGAAGCTAATCTAAGCGTAGGCTAAACTACAACGTAAACTACAAAACTAATTACTTCAATTCAAAAGTGAAAGCGGTAGGTAGGAATTGTGAGAAAAAGAGGCATTTGTGCCGAAGTATATAGTAAAGATTCACTTAGAAGCTTTGGATGGAAAGGGGAAGCCGGTTTACGTTCAGCACAGCTTTTCGGCATAAAATAAAGAAGCTCTTACCATTAAGACGTTGGAGGATCTGCTCACAATTTCATAAAAAATACTAGCTAAAACCTCACCTGACCGGAGGGAGCCTAATTGAGGCAACGCCCAATAAGAAAGAGTTTAATTATGATTATTTAATCTTTCAATCTTAAACTTAAGAATAGAGATCCATCCTATTAAGTGTGACTTTACTTAATAGGATTTGCCTTAATCTTTAATACATGAGATCAAGTTTTTAAGCCTTAGCCTTTAGGATCACCTTTGGATTAAGTGATTAAATCCCAATATTTGGAGTTTAATTCTTAATCCTTCTATCTTGATTTGGGTTAATCAAGATGGGCGTGGGTATCTTAAATATTTAAAATTGGTTGATGGATTTATTTATTTAAGTTATACCAACAATGATTTAATCAAATTAGGACTTGGCCAATTATAATTATTTTCATTGAAAATCTGTTGTTACACTTGATAGTAGAAATTGGAGATCATGAACTTGTGTAACTTAGAGTAGATAGAACGAATAAATTAAATATCAATGGATATCACTTATGTCTTAATAGAGTATCTTGATCACTTTGATATTTGATGCTTTGCTTACTTTATGTTGAGCTTTATATCCTGGACATATGTTGTGGACATAGGATATTTGATGATTATCTCATGTCAACTTTAAAATTTCATAAACAACATTTGCATTTTTATCAGAATTTTCATTTTTCTGACTTTTAATTCAGTAGAGTGTAGCTTAAGTAGTTTGCTCATTTAGCTCATTCGATCAGGATCAGCATAGACTCAGTTGCTAGTGTCCGATAGTCTATACCATGCCTAGCTTTATATAACAGCCTAGGATGGTGTGTAATAAACTCTTGCCCCACTAACTTTATCAATCGGGATCTGATATTGCATTACTAATTTTAAGTGCACTTCTACTCAATGTTCTTGCCTTAGCCTAGCAAGTTAAGTGTGTTCGTGCTTATTTGGATCAAAGCTTCTACCTTAGCCCAGCAAGCTCAGTGATGTTATAAGGATTTGCAATTGAATGGCTTATTTAGCCATATCAATTTCCAGTTTTGTACTTACTATTTCTAGTTTACTTTTCAATATTTCTGCACTTCTTTTATTGTCTTACCACATTTTAAGTAGGCATATTTATAGGATGTTAGTTGCTTATTTACACATATATAGGATGCTAGTCTGCTTGTTTACATATATATAAGATGTTAGTTCTGCTTTCAGTTATTTAAATGTTTCACATGTTCTTTTGCTTTATGTTGATTAGCAAAAGTTTATATTGATCATAAGCATGTTTAGGATGAGTTATCCTTTCAGTTATTAGTACTCATTCTTTATTTTATGCTTAACCTTGTTGCATCTATAATTGGAGGTATGTGCTTACTTCCTCTTTTGTTTAAGTTACATACTTATTGTTTATAACTATCTTTTATTTTCATATGCATTCTGCTCTAATATTTGCTTGTATATTGAGTTTAATGGTGATATCTAAATAACTTAATAAAATTGCATCCTAAAATGTACTTAGATATTTTATCTAATGAAGTTTTTTTTTCTTTTGTTGGCTGGAGCCATATCATTATGAAACAGATAATGATAGATTTTGAGCTTTTTGAAGTTGTGGAGCCTTCAGAAGACCAGATTCAGGAGGAGAATCGAGTTGCTGAAGATTCTTATTTGATTTACTTCTATTTCTTCTGTTGCTTGTGAGGATAAGTGTTTATTTCATTTCAACTTTTATCTTTTAATATGTTGTAATAATACAGGTTTGCTATGTATTTTCTTTTACTGCACTTATTTTGAGTTGTATATTTCTTTCTACAATATTGTGATGGAATGGATATTATGTTTTACTTCTGCACTCTGATTTATAGTATATATCATTTAGTGAAGTTCTCTTGTAAATGGAAATTTCCTTAGTTATATTAGATTATAATGAATGTCTAATCTAGTTCTAAGTGAGGAACTTATCATTAGGTGACCACTCCACCGTAATCAAGTTTACCTATGAGTTAATAGGTCCACAGTGGGGTTGGGGTGCCACAGCTCCCGTCCTATTTGTCAAGAAGAAGGATGGATCAATGCGGATGTGCATAGACTACCTCGAGCTTAACAAAGTAACAGTGAAGAATAGGTATCCTCTCCCAAGGATCGATGATTTGTTTGAATAGTTCATCAGAGCGAAAGTATTCTCTAAGATTGACTTGAGAATAGGTTATTACCAGAGTCGAGTCAAGGATGAAGATATTCCTAAAACTGAATTCAGGACCTATTATGGGCTTTTTGTGTTTTTAGACATGTATTTCAGACTGACAAATGCTCCTTCCATTTTCATGGACCTGATGCAACGTATTCTTAAGCCGTATCCTGAAGAGTTTGTCATCATTTTCATCAACGACATCCTAATCTATTCTAGGTCAACTGCTGAGCATGAAGAGCATCTGCGTACTATTCTTAAGTTGTTAAGAGAGTATAAGTTATTCACTAAATTTTTGAAGTGCAAGTTTTGGCCCAAATCCGTGGCATTTATGGGTCACGTGATTGATGCTAAAGGCATTAGAGTCATCTAAAAGAAAATCCAAGCTGTTCAACAGTGGGTCCAACCTAAGTCTGTAACCGAGATTTGTAGTTTCTTAGGACTCGCTGGTCATTATAGAAGGTTTGTTCCAGAATTTTCTCTAATTGCTTAGTTGTTAATTGAGTTAACTAAGAAGGAAGTTCCGTTCATTTGGAGCACAGCCTGTGAAGAATATTTTCAGAAGTTGAAGCAATTATTAACTTATGCTTCTGCTCTAGCACTACCTCGAGAGGGCAAAGATTTTTAGGTTTATACTGATGCCTCTAAGGTATGGCCTGGCTGTGTTCTGATGCAAGAACAATGTGTAATAGCCTATGCCTCTAGACATCTTAAACATAATGAGAAGAATTACCATGTGCACGATCTTGAACTTGTAGGGGTAGTTTTTGCTCTTAAGATCTGGAGATACTACCTGTACAGAGTTAAGTGTGAGAAGTTTACTGATCATCAGTCTAAATTATATCTTCACTCAAAAAGAACTTAACTACCGTCAGCATAGCTAGCTTGAGTTACTTTGCGATTACAACTTGGAAATCCAGTACCATCCGGGTAAAGCTGTTGTTGTAGCTGATGCCCTGAGTCGTAAAGCGACTTTATCTTCCCTTTGTTGCAACGAATCTTTGATCAAATATTTTGTCAGATTGAATCTTGAGCCGATCAGGTCTGCTAATTTGGGCACTCTATTATTTGCTATTCAGTAAGATGATTCTATGAGGTATAAGATTATCATAGCTCAGAAGGAAGATGCGAGGTATTTTGTTCTAATTTTTGATATCGTTAGTTGAAAGAGATCTGAGTTACGTCTTGATGCTGAAGGTGTGATCTTTCAAAAGCTTAGGTTATGGATTCCTAAAATCCTACAGTTGCAAATACTGTCAGAAGCCAATAGCTATGGTTACACTGTTCATCCCAGAAGCAATAAGATGTATCAGAATTTAAAGAAATTGTTCTGGTGCTCTGGCATGAAAAGAGATATTACCATTTTCATTTTTAAGTGCCATTCTTGTTCATTAGTTAAAGCAGAACATCAAAAGCCTGGTGGACTTCTCAAACCCTTAGACATTCCTGAATGGAAATGGTCCAACCTTTCCATGGATTTCATTGTGGGTCTACCTAAGGGCAGATCTGGTGCTGAATCAATTTGGGTGATTGTCAATAGACTCACCAAATCAGCTCATTTCCTTCCTGTCCGTTAGATAGATCCTGTGGAGAAGTTAGCAAAGCTTTATCTTAAGGAAATTATTCATTTGTACAGTACTTCGAATTGCATAGTTTTTAATAGAGACAATAGATTTACTTTTAGATTCTAGTTTGCTGTTCAGCAAGACTTAGGGACGAACTTAGCTTTGAGTACTGCTTTTCATCCCCAGACTAATGGTGAAATTGAGAGAATTAATCAGATCTTAGAAGATCTTTTGCATCTTTGTGTTCTTGATTTTGGCGGATCATGAGAAGATCATCTCGCCTTAATTGAGTTTGCCTACAACAACAGTTTCCAGTTCAGTATCAGTATTGCTCCTTATGGTAGGAGGTGTACAACTCTTGTTGCTTGGATTGAAGTAGGAGATTCTCAACTTTATTGCTCTGATCTTTTGCATATTTGTGTTCTTGATTTTGGTGGATCATGAGAAGATCATCTCACTTTAATTGAGTTCGCCTACAACAACAGTTTCCAGTCCAGTATCAGTATGGCTCCTTATGGTAGGAGGTGTACAACTCTTGTTGCTTGGATTGAAGTAGGAGATTCTCAACTTTATTGCTCTGATCTGATCGAAGAGACTATTAGAAAAGTTCTTCTAATTAAGCATAATATGATGACAGCTCAAGATTGATAGAAAAAGTATCATGATGCTCGTCATTATTCATTAGAGTTGTAAGTTGGTGATCGTGCATATTTGAAAGTAAGTTCAATGCGGGTTATGCAAAGATTCGGTGTTATTGGGAAGCTAAGTCTAAGGTATCTAGGACTCTTTGAAGTGGTTGATAAAGATGGAACCTCTGCATATAGGTTGGAGTTACCTGATAACTTTTCAGCCATGCATAATGAGTTTTACATCTCATCATTAAGAAGGTGTTTGCTAGATCCTAGTCAGCAAGTTCATATTCCAGCAATCGAGCTGCAACTTAATCTGATTCTCGTCGTTAAGCTTGTTGCAATTCTAGGGCGAGATCTTAAGCAATTAAGAAATCGCAGCATTCCTATGATTAAAATCCACTAGCAGAACCATTTAGCTAGAGAATCCACATGGGAGAAAGAAGAGGATATGCGAAAGAAGTTCCTAGAATTCTTTTCTTAATCAGGTAGTTTTAATTCCTTCATTTTCATTATTATTTCTTTAGACTTCCTTTCTGCATTTTCAATTTCATGTTTTTAATTATTGTGTGTTATGGGCGACACTCCTTTTAAGGAGGGGAGTCTATAATAACCTTAGTGTTATTACCCATTAATTAGTTGCCTAATCAACTTAATTTCTTTTCTATGCTCTTATATTAGTATTAAAAGCATCCATTTCAAGTTTCGTGCAATTTGGAGATCATTTGGCAATTTCCATTATTTCTTGGTTTTTTGATAATTTTGAGAATACCTAATTTATTTAGACCTCAGAATTGAAATTAGAGTCCGCCATTGGAGTCATCATCGCCAAATTCGCTAAGGGTATTGTAACAACTATAGTGTTGTTACCCATCAATTAGTGACCTAATTGACTATAATCTTTTTTCATTAGTCTTATAATAGTATTAAGAGCCTCCATTTAATTTTCGTGCGATTTAGAGATCATTTGGCAATTTCCAACATTTCCTAGTTTTTTTTTATAATTCGGAGAGTGCCTAATTTATTTAAACCTCAGAATTTAAAATGGAGAAGCTTCGGCTCTAGTATATGTAACTCTAATCCTCTCCTCTGTCAGATCATCTAAGGTATAAGGTACCTCTGCTATTATCCTAATACCCTCTTGATCTCAAATTTTAATGTCCATGCTTTAGATATCATATTCAGGTTTATTAATTTTAGATTTAAGGTTTAATCAGCTTAGAGGACTTTGAATTTATTTCTTCTGTCTGGTTGCATTTTTTGCCTCTTCTTCGTAAACCTGCAAACCTTAGAATACACGAGGCATGGGGGTTTATGCTTCATTGTGTAGAGCTCTTTGATAGCCTTAAGATAATGGGTCGTATGCCTCATGAGGTTGCCTAAATGCAAACCTGGAGCTAACCCTAATTCATCAACTTGCAAGTATGTTCAGAGGAAGACGACGCACAGTGTGCGATTCACTCGAACCACGACACTGTGCGGTTCACTCGAACAACGACACTGTGGAGTTCACTGAGGTGAATCGTGCGTAAACCACACACCCCGCTGGATTTGCTCCGGGCTCAATGTGCATGTACATGTCGACTTCAGGTTGGCCCTGTCGTCGTCTAAGGGGCCCGCACCTGGCTGAGTCAGCGCCGTCTTCCATTTTTCTGCGTCGACCCGAAGACTGCGCCTGCATGTTTTTCTGCAACCTTAAAATTTTGTGTCTGCTATTATTAATTAATTCTTAGTAATGATTTAATTAAAATAATTAATTGTAAATTTTATATCTTTAATAACTTCATTAATACACCACTAATGTATACAACATTATGTACCATTTTGATCACAAAAATGCATATTTAATAATATGACATTTAATTTATATTTGGATCATTATTTTATTTAATCATTAATTTAGATTTATTAATTAATTACAAATTAATTACAACTTTATTTGTGTCATAACTTGATTAATAGGTGTCCAAATTAAATGATCAAATAGTCCATTTCACTCATAAAAATATGAGGAATATTAATATGAGATCAAATGTAGGTTTTGAATCCTAGATCTCATAATAACCTTTTAACCCTAATTAGGAGTCCTCCTAATCCTAGAAACTCAATGTTGTCCAAAAGTGACCTACTTAGTGTCATTTTACTCCTTATACTATAAGGATTTCATAATTGCATATATTATTTCACTTGGACAATGTTTGGTAATTTTAGGTTTTTGGCTCCTAAATTAGAGTAATTTTGATAATTATTCTACTTTCATAATTTCATGTTTTATGTTTGTTTGAATCTTAGGATAGCTAACTTGTCACATTTAATTTCTTCCCATGTTATTTTACTTGTATGTTTAGAGCTTAGTTCTCTTAAATTTTATGCTTATTTACTTAGCAAATTAATTAATTTATCATTCAATCTTAGGAGAGAAGTTATAGGATTGATTTGTAATTTGAATTGTAGATGATCCATAGAGCTAGTCATTATATCTAGTAAGTGTAGCTAACCTTAATAATTGAGTAATCATAGATTGTGAGTCATTTAGAACTAGCCTTAAGTAACTTAATTGAATCTTAGCTCACATCACCTTAATTCTTAAGTCCCCACTTAAGTCCTTTAAGAACTTGTATTAGTAGTCCTAAATTCATTATAATAGTTTAGGAATCCTATTGATTTCCCTAACCTTCAACTTATAGAAAATATAGAGTTTATAGTTTACAAGTTCTTCTTTCCAATTCTCTTAAACCTTTCTTTTATTATTAACCTAGCTTGGTTAAGTAGTTTATTTTAAATAAGATCCTTCTAATTTAACCTACTTAGATGAGTTCAATGTGTAGAACCTTAACTCTTAACTTTCTCAATTATAGTGTTTAATTAACCCTAGCTTTCCTAACTTATTTCCTAAGCCTTGAATTAGTTAACCTATTTCAATCTTATGGTTTATGATAAGAATATGATTAGTTTCATTTAGCATCGTTATACTTATAAATTATTTTGCCACCTCATAAAATGAAATCAGACTATTACTTTCCAAAATCCAACTCTATATATATATATATATATATATATATATATATATATATATATATATATATTATTTACAATTGACTTGAGATCAATATCTCAAAGTCAATTGGGAGCTCAATTATCTCTAATTATTATGTAGATCATTAAAATTAGATAACTTTGGATATTACATAGTTTGCAATTATTGAATTTTCCTTGAATTCTCGCTTAGCTTTGAGCCTATTTCATTTGAAACATTCATAGAATAAATTGGGCATAAATAAAACTTTCACACTAAAACTATAGGAGTTTATGAAGTTGGAAAAGTCAAAGGCAAGCTAATAAAGAGTAATAAGGAGACCTCACATTCTCATAGGGTGAATGTGAGTCTTTATTATTTTGAACCCCGCTTTCCTTTACTTATTAAACATATGTGTTTAACTCTTCGCTTCATTTTGTATTTGCCTGCAGAATGAGTACTTCCATAAAATAACTTTAATTAATAAAATAAGAGTTCTTTTATATTCTTATTGATTGTGAGATCTCATTATATCTTTCAAGTTATACTTTACTTTCCATAGTTCTAGACTATGTGAATCTTAGAATAATAGTCTAAGATCTTCCTTCAATTACTATGCCTTATACTTTCTATATTTTTAATAATGTACTTTACTTGTTTACTGTTTATTTATATTACAGTGAATGTTATTATAATTTCATTTAAATGCTTCACTATTTACTTTTCTTACTTAGCATAATTCCATTAAACATATACATGTTTCATTTTAATTACTTTCATATGCATTTTATTACTTTTCTAACCTATTAGGATGTTTTTACCCTTATTTTATTTGCTGGCTAGAATTACTATACTTGTGAGTATTCTTACTCACTCTTTTACTTTAGTTGTCCTTCTTTACACTTGTCCATTTCTATACATATTCATATGCTTTTATTTGCTTCACTACTTATGCTTTTAATGCAGACTAGTTCTGATATCCAAAATAAATAATAAAATGCTTAGCCCAATCTTAAAATATGCTTAGACTGTTTAGTCTAACTACACTTTTCTTTTTGTTGGCTTTGCCCTATGATAAATCAGGTGTTTTTGGATGCAAGTGGAGATTGACCAAGTACTTGAGTTTAAAATAATTGCTTTTGCCTAAATATTAGTCTTGCTTTTATATTAAGTGAGAGAGAATTTTTATTTACTTATTTCTTACTTTTTAATTAATGGCATGCAATAATTTAATTCCTGTCCTTACTTATTATATGTTGGAATTAGATCTCTTATTGCTTAAAATGCTTAGTTTGGATAAATAGATATTTGAATGAATTGCATAACATCTCATACTCTTAAATTAATTGTTGCATGTAGTTAATTGTATCTACCCTTACTTGTAGCATATTGGTACATACATCTCATAATGTCAAACTCATATTGGTTCATGTGAATGTTCACCTCTTCTTCTACTTGTAATTGTTACTTGTATCTGTGTAATTGCAATCATGATAAATTTCTATTGTTGATATTTAATTACAACTACTAATCCTACATGTAATTTGCAAGAACTTTATTCACATATTTCATTCCTTTTACTTCATGTAATTTACAAGTATATCACTTCTTTTGTTTATAATCATAATTGCATTCTTCTTAATTTCAACCTATCATTGATTCATGTTACTCTTTCCCTTTATTCACATATTTTGATTTCAATTACTTTTATCAATATGTGATTACTTGCTTCCTCATATATACATACAATTATCATTTTCATATATGCATTTGTAATCACATTTATTATGTGATTCTTTTCTTCTTTCACACATATAATTGCAACTACTTTGATCACATTAATTTGTAATCATTTTAATTATCATGCATTTGAACTCACATTCTTTTTACATATATTATTCTTCCAATACCTTCCTCATCTTAACTTATGACCCTCTTCATGATCCTTGGCCAAACACAGCACCTAGTGATTTGGGTTAGCTTCATTCTAATCCAGTGTTAGATACTATGGTGATGCGCCAATGTTGGGTTTAGTTACTACTTAATATTGCGGTCGTCACAGTGATATTTTGGAAGTGTTTGGAAGTCATTGAATTTTTCCTAACTATTTTAATAATATTTAATTACTCATAAAATTAAGATAATTAAATTGACCTTTGATCAAAAATCCATTTTTATTTTTGAGTTATGACAGACGGAAATTCACGTCTACATTTGCACGCAAGTGTACGTCGTCTAAAGTAATAAGTGGAAAGTTTTAATTTTTGGGATTTATCGATCCTCAGGGAACGGTGGTTCTGATACCTAGTTAAAATTTCTTTTACTAATGTTTAGATGTCAAATTTTGGTTGAATTTTGGTTCCTAGTTTAACAATACAAATGACCATAAGTTAAGATATGATTTGATTAAAAAGGAGAGAGTTGAGATTTCATTGTAATAGTTGCAAGGGTTGGTGATATAACTTTATTATTGAATATATACTCTTAGTTTACTTGATTTATTAAATCAAATGAACTCCATTGGAATTGGAGTACCTTCCAATTATATTAGGTTCAAGTTTAGTGCATAAAGAGAACTCCTTTTGGGTTCTTCCTTAGCACATAAACTCTCTTGAGATCACAACCCATTAATTAAATTTTGATCCCCTACGTCTAGGTTACCAACATATATCTTTTATTTCTGATGATCTCACAAGCAAGACTTCCATTAACCATGCATCATGCGTGTCACTCACAGTTTAGCTAGATGGGAGGATGCATTGGGTCAAGAGATTATGTCACATCATCTATTGAGTTTTCCTAATGTCCTCTCATCCTTTCTACCTTGCTGAAAAGCAGAGCAAGGTTAATGGAGAATTTGGGTCACAAGCATCAATCTCTCGGTAGAGCCGTAAAAGAAGGGTGCAAATGAGCCTGAGAACTTTATCACATAATTCTTAGCTCTACTTGCACTATCTTCCTTACTCTTACCCAATTGATGAGCCTTGGAACACAAGTTCTTTTAAATAAAATATTTTAGATTTTAGTTCATCTAAGCATTTATTTTAGCATAAAATATGAAATGATAAAAACATTTTCTTATTATACATTCAAACAAATTCATCATACACCATCATTTCCTTACATATTCTTACAACTACATCTCAACCCTCTCAAAAGGGGTTTTAGCCTTCCATTACTAAATAAGCATAAGCATACATACAAGAAAAAGTGAACCTCGCAATCAGTTCACAATAGAAATAAATCAAGGGTGTTTAGGAAGAAATACTAGGAATCACCTGGAGGTTTTCTGGGTTTCTCTTAGATTCTTCCTGCTCTTCCTCTTAAATCTCCACCTTTTTTCCCTTGTTGTCTTCTTCATCTTCTTGTTCTTGGTCAGCCTTCTTTCCTTTGGAGAGTTCTCCTGTCTCCTCTTGCTGCAGCTTTTCCTTTAGGGTCCTTGAATATTAAAAGTTGGAACCCTCTTAAGGTCTGAGATTGGCCCTTAAATAAGGATGCGCTCAGCCTTAGAGCATTAATGATGTGAATTTTCCTCTTATTTGGCTTTAATCCAATCCCTTTTAATGTTTCATTTATCTATTCTGTTGGTATTCAGCAGAAATAATGCTCTTCAGGTTTTCAAGATGCTGGGGAAGGCCAAAGGTTGCATTTTGTGGCCTTCCCTATGCTGCAATTATTGTTGTTCTGGAAATTTCTGGATCGTTCGATGCGGTGTGCCACAGTAGCAGTGTTCCAAACACTGTTACACTATGGTGCGCTGCGACTACAGTTCTCCAAACACTATTCCTGCATAAATATTAGTATTTTTCCTTTGGTCACCGCAATGTCTGATGTGGCGTGCTGCGACGCGCTAGAGCGGATAAACCTTCGTAATCACTATTCAAATAGTTCACCTATAGTTTTTATGATTAATAAATATTATGCTGTGGCGCACTACAACATGCTGTGGCGGCAAATTCTTCAAAAATGTGGATCATTAGTTAGCCTATAGTTTGATAAAATGATAATTTACCTGCTGTGGTGCGCTGCAGCTGAAGTATTTTCGAAAGCACTATTCAATTTCTCTTTTATATAGTTTAAATATTTCATCGAGAACTGACGTTGTGGCATGCCACGATGCGCCATGGCATGCTACAACGAACAAACTTTCAAAGACACTACAATTACTCTTCTATATGATTTTAATTTAACTTCAGCAAAATGATGCTATGGCGCGCTGCAACGATCTTTCTTCCAAGTCTGCAGTTTGTTTCCAGGTGGAGAATATTTCATGAGCCACCATAGCGCGCTGTGGCGGGTTTGACTCAGAATTTGGTCATTCAGTTCATGCATTCCATTTTCTTTATTTTCCTGCAAAAGTATCATTTTCCACTCAAAGTATATGAATATATATGATGATTTGAATGTTTAATTATTATATTTTTGCTATAAATTCTGGATATATCACACCCCCACACTTAATTTCTTGCTCTTCCTCGAGTAAGCTCAAAATGTGATTATCTGAAATTTATTTTGTATAGGGATTCAATGTAGTAAACCAATGTGAAATGAATTTAGTTACCAAGTATGCTCTAGTTAAGATTACTTCATGCCTTTTAATTTCTACTACCCCTCTCATCAAGTTCATATTTCTACTCTCCATTTGGTTTCACGTCAAAATATTATACTTAATGTTTTATTATGGGGGAGATGATTCTAAAATTCAAACCTTAATGATGCAATTGGTGAGTGCTTGAGCATTGTGCCATATGTGCCTCTTCTTATGATTCACAAGGAACATTTTAACATTTTAGGAGATCTATTTTTCTTCATCATAAATGTTCAATTTTTTTAGCTTGGGAGAGATATTTTTCATCATCCCTATATATTCTCTTTTTTTTTCTTTTGGAATTTCAGCTTTAAGGGAGAGACATTTTTCTTCATCTCTTGATTTAGTTCATTATGGTCATTAAGCTCTATAGAAGCCTAGCACCATAATTTCACTCATCTATTGCCATCTTAGTTTTCATTCTCAGATTCCCCCCCCCCCCCCCCCCACACACACACTTAAACTTCAGCACATTTCATTTTAAGTTCTGGAAATAAGCTTAATAGAGCCTTAAGCATGAATAAGGGGTATATGATTGAAGTTTATTTTCCTCTTAAATTCACACATACTTGAATCCTAAGTTCCACACCATTGATTTTTGACATTGAGCCCATAAATTTATCTCATTCGAGAAATTATCTTTCAAGTTTAATTTTAGCAAAAATGAGGGTGCACTAGATTCAAAATTCACTTTATTAACTGAAATAAAAATTACAAAAATAGAAAAAATGAAAACATAAAGCACAAAATAGCACAAACTTATTGAAGTGGGTTGCCTCCCATCGAGCGCTTGTTCTTACATCTCAGTCTGACACTAATTTAGCTCATCTATGTGACTCCTTCCCTTGGGAGATCCTGCAATATCCAGCTCTCTTACTCTTGCAATTCAAATTCATCTAAGTAAGGTTTTAGATAGTGCCCATTTACCTTTTTTGTCCCGACAGACAAAGTGATATCCACACTTCCATGGGAGTTTTTTTTTTTATTATGAATGGGCCTGTCCATATTGATTTCAGCTTTCTTGAAAAAAGCCTCAACCTGAAATTAAATAACAATACCTTCATTCCCGGTTCTAGGTGTTTTGGTCTTTTTAGCTTATCATGTCATTTCTTAGTTCTCTCCTTGTACAGCTTCGCACTCTCATATGCACCAAACTTGAATTCATCCAGTTCGTGCAATTGCAGAACACTTTTCTCACCTGTTAGTTTGAAGTCAAAATTCAGCTTTTTGACTGCCCAAAGGGCCCGATGTTCCAACTCTACCGGCAAATGACAAGACTTCCCATAAACCAGCTTGTAAGGAGACATTCCTAAAGGTGTTTTGAATGATGTTCTATAAACCTAAAGTGCATCATTTAATTTCATGGACCAGTCCTTCCTATTTTTGTTAACTTTTTTCCCTAGGATGTACTTTAATTCTCAGTTTAACATTTCTACTTGGCTGCTAGTTTGAGGGTGGTAGGCAGTACCTACCTTATGTTTCACCCCATACCCCTTCAAGAGAGTTTCTAATAGTTTATTGCAGAAATATTTTCCACCATCACTTATTAGGACACGGGGTGTACCAAACCTAGTGAGGACATGATCTTTCAAAAATTTGATTACAATTTTGGCATTATTGGTTGCACAAGCTACAGCTTCGACCCATTTTGACACATATTCCACCCCCACTAATAGGTAGTTACTTGAATTAGAGGTAGGGAATAGGCCCATAAAGTCAGTCCCCCAAACATCAAAGAGTTCAACTTCAAAGCTTTCATTTAGGGGTAACTCATCTCTTTATCCTAAATTCCTCATCCTCTGACACTGATCACAGCTCTTCACAAAATCAGCAGCATCCTTAAATAATTTTGGCCAATAAAATCCAAATTGCAGCACTTTTATCGCTGTTCGATCGATACCATGATGCCCTCCATAAGGGGATGTGTGGCAATGATATAAGATTTTGTTTGTTTAAGGTTCAGGCACACATCTCCTTAAGATTTGATCGGCAAAGCATTTGTATAGGAAGGGATCATACCAAAAGTAATTTTTAACATTAGCAAAATGTTGAAAGTTAAATTCTCTTGGGATCACCTTCCGTGCAAGATAGTTGGCAAAATCAGCAAACTAGGGAGGACTGCGTGCAACAATTGTATAGAGCTGTTCATCGGGAAAGGTCTCACAAATTTCTTCTCCCTTCTTATGATTTATATGAGTCAATCTAGAGAGGTGATCAGCCACCACGTTATCGCACCCCTTCTTGTCATGGATTTCCAAGTCAAATTCTTATAGAAGCAAAACCCAACGCATGATCCGCGTACACGATTGTTTTTTATCCAATAAGATATGGCCTGAATTTGTTGAGTGCAAAAACAATTGCTAAAAGCTCTTTTTCAGTGGTGGCGTAGTTTTTTTGGGCTGCATTCATTAACTTACTTGCATAATAAATGGAATAAAAAAAATTTTCCTTTCACTATCCTAAAACTGCCCCCACACCAAGATAACTAGCATTACACATGATTTCAAATGGGTGCTCCCAGCTAGGTGTAGAAATTATAGGTGCTAAAATGAGAGCAGATTTTATTGCATTGAACCCCTTTTTGCATCCTTCATCAAATTTAAATTCAACGTCCTTTCTTAGAAGCTGGCACAAAGGTAAACTGATTTTAGAGAAATCTTTTATAAACCTTCTATAAAACCCAGTGTGCCCAAGAAAACTCCCAACTCCCTTTACATAGGTGGGTGGGGGAAATTTCTCAATAACCTCAATTTTAACTTTATCTACCTCAATTCCTTTTCTAGATATAAGGTGACCCAAGACAATACCCTCCTCCACCATAATGTGACACTTTTCCCAATTCAGAATAAGACTAGTTTCTTCACATTTCCTGAGAACCTTACCCAAGTTTGTCAAAGAGTCTTCGAAAGATTTGCCCACTACAAAAAAATCATCCATAAATATTTCTAAGAAATCTCCTATCATTTCAGAAAAGATGGCCATAATACACCTTTGAAAAGTTGCAGGTGCATTGCATAGACCAAAGGGCATCCTTCTAAAAGCAAATGTTTCATAGGGGCACATGAAGGTTGTTTTCTCCTGGTCTTTTAGGGCTATCAAAATCTGATTGTATCCCGAGTAACCATCCAGAAAATAGAAGTAAGGGTTTCCAGCTAGCCTATCTAACATCTAATCAATGAAAGTGAGAGGATAGTGATCTTTTTGCTTATTGCCTTGTTTAATCTCCTATAGTCTATACATACTCTTTACCCTGTAACTTTCCTGATGGGAATTAATTCATTATTTTCATTCAGAGTCACAGTTATCCCACTCTTCTTAGGGACCACATGAATAGAACTTACCCAAGGGCTGTCCAAAATTGAGAAAATGATCCCAGCATCCAAAATCTTAATGATCTCCTTTGCACCACTTCTTTTATATTTGGGTTTAATCCTTGTTGAGGTTCTATGGAAGGTTTGGAGATGTCTTCTAACAGGATGTGGTGCATGCATAAGGTAGGACTAATTCCCTTTAAATCAGCAATGCACCATCCTATTGCCCTCATATACTCTCTTTACAACTTACACAATTTAGTCTCTTGAGTTGAGCTTAACAAAGCAAAAATAATCACAGTAGTGATGTTCATTCCCCAAGATAAACATATTTTAAGTGTTTAGGTAAGGCTTCAAGTCCAATTCAGATGGTTCATCTATAGACATCTGTATTTTCTTTCTTTCCTGAATCAACTCATCTATTTTGTTTCTTCCTCAATAATTCCAGCTCCTTCTTCTTCCTCAAAATTGGATTCCCCTATATCTACCAAAATTAGCACCTCTTCCAACACATTTACTTCTCAACACTCCTCATTTGGCTTAATGGGGTGCCTTATTGAATTTCTTATGTTAAACTCACATCCTCCCCCTCACAACAAAGACTTAATTCACCCTTATCAACATCTATCATAGTTTTACCAATAGCAAGGAATAGTCTCCCCATAATTATAGGAATCTCTTGATTTTCATCTTCCATTTCTAACACAATGAAATCGGCGAGGAAGATAAATTTATCAACTTTGACTAGAATATTTTCTAAGATTCCCACAGGAGTTTTTACGGATCTATCAGCTAGTTGGAGGAGGACTGAGGTAGATTTTAAAGAATCAATTCCTAGTTTTTTAAATATGTAGAATGTCATTAAGTTTATTGAGGCCCCCAAGTCACACAAAGCCCTTTCTAAAGAGTGATTTCCTATAGTGCAAGGGATGGTAAAACTCCTTGGGTCCTTCCTTTTAAGGGGAATTTTTTGCTGGAGAATGGCACTACATTCCTCAGTCAAGGTAACCGTTTCCTTCACATTTATTTTTCTCTTCTTTGAAAGACTGTCCTTCACAAACTTAGCATAACTGGGCATCTGTTCTAATGCTTCAATGAAGGTAATGTTTATATGAAGAGTTTTAAATGTTTTAAGGAATTTTTGAAATTGGATGTCTAACTTTTCCCTTGCCATTTTTTACGGATCGGAGATATGAGGAGTTTAATCAGGAGGATTAGTCACATGCGTGTTAGTTCTCTCATTCATCTCTTTCTCTTTGTCCTTATTAATTTCTCATTCCTCTATTGAGCCCTCTCCCAAAACTTTAGGTGTATTTTTAGAATTTCTTAATACCACTGATTATGTAATTTTTCCACTTCTCAAAATTATGAAATTCCCTGATTCATTCCTACAGTCCCCTATAGCTCCTACCAGGATAGGTTGATTTAGTTGCATCATAATTTCCTTTAATTTTAACTCAATTCTTTGGACAACTTTTTCTTGATTCAAAAGTGTGTGTTCATGTTGATTTAATGTTACATCAATTCTGTTCATAAAATTAGTTGTGTCAGTTCTGAACTCTTTCATGGAATTCTCTAAAATCAGTTTATCCATTATGATCAGGAACCAGTTTCATACCCTCTAGTCTTTGGGTTAACAAGTCAATTTTATTACTTAGTTCAGCAATCTTATTTGAATGCAACCGTCTAGTCGGCTATTGGCATGCATTGTTAGCCATTTCCTCAAGGAGATCAAAAGCCTCCTCAAGGGTTTTATTACTTAACGACCCTCTTGCAGCTGCATCAATAAGGGTCCTTGTGGGTGCATTTAATCTATTATAAAAAATTTACACCTGCATCCATAAAAAGAACCCATGATACGGGCAATGCCTTAAGCAGTCCTTAAAGCATTTCCAGCTGTCATACAAATTCTCACCATACTGCTGAAAGAAGTTTGAGATTTCATTCCTCAACCTGGTTGTCTTAGTAGGTGGGAAATCTTGGCTAGGAATTTCCTTGCCAAGTCGTCCCAAGTCCTAATAGACTCACCGGGTAGAGAATTGAGCCAAACTTTAGCTCTATCTCTTAGTGAAAAGGGGAATAACCTTAATCTTAAGGCATCATCAAATATCCCGTTAAATCAGAAAGTCTCACTTATTTCCAAAAAGTTTGAAATATGCGCATTTGGGTCATCCGATGCTAGCCCACTAAATTGATTGTCTTGAATCATATTTAATGTGGATGGTTTCATTTCAAAACTATTAGCCTAAATAGGAGGTTTAACAATGGCATTGGGAACTCCTTCTGTAGTGGGAAGTGCATATTCTCTAAGGAGTCTTCTCCCCGTATTTACTATTGGTTCTACTGGGTTTACTTCAAAATCTTCCTTTTGTCTGTTTTGTTGATTAAGCAATACTTGTTCTCTCCTAGTTCTTAGAATAGTCCTATCAATTTTAGGATCGTGAAAGAATTCAGCAAGGTTTCACCTACTCATACAGTTAAAGATCAACTAGCTAGAGCAAGTTACAACAATATAAATTGAACCACAAATGGTCAGCAGATAAAAATTTTCAGTAATGATAATAAGCAATGAGCAATAAATTTCAGCACTAGATCTTTCCAGGAAATTATTAAAATTTTCTCAAAAGAAAGTAAATAAGGAAATTAATTATAGTTATGTAAGAAAATATACACAAAATAGTTAGTTCCAAATCACTAATTACTAGAAAATTGTACTTGATAAAAAACGAAACCGTTCCCCGGCAACGGCACCAAAAACTTGACAGACGGAAATACATGTCTGCGTCTGCACGCAAGTATACGTGGTCTGAAGTAATAAGTGGAAAGTTTTAATTTTTGGGATTTATCGATCCTCAGGGAACGGTGGTTCTGATACCAAGTTATATTTTCTCTTACTAATGTTTATATGTCAAATTTTGGTTGAATTTTGGTTCCTAGTTTAGCGATACAAATGACCTTAAGTTAAGATATGATCTGATTAAAAAGGAGAGAGTTGAGATTTCACTGTAATGGTTGCAAGGGTTGATGATATAACTTCATTGTTGAATGTATACTCTCAGTTTACTTACTTAAATCAAGTGAATTCCATTAGAATCGGAGTACCCTCCAATTACATTAGGTTCAAGTTTAGTGCATAAAGAGAACTCCTTTTGGGCTTTTCCTTAGCATAGAAACTCTCATGAAATCATGACCCATTAATTAGATTTTGATTCCCTACATATAGGTTACCAATGGTTATCTCTTATTTATGATGATCTCACAAGCAAGACTTCCATTAACCATGCATCATGTGCATCACTCGCAGTTTAGCTAGATAGGAGGATGCGTTGGGTCAAGTGATTATATCACATCATCCATTGAGTTTTCCCAATGTCCTATCATCCCTTCTACCTTGCTAAGCAGCAGATCAAGGTTAATGGAGAATTTGGTTCACATGAATCAATCTCTTGGTAGAGTCGTTAAGGAAGGGTGCAAATGAGCTTGAGAATTTTGTCACATAATTATCAGCTCTACTTGCACTACCTTCCTTGCTCTTACCCAATTGATGAGCCTTGGAATACAAGTTCTTTTAAATAAAATATTTTAGATTTTAGTTCATCCAAGCATTATTTCAGCATAAAATATAAAATAATAAAAACATTTTTTTTAATATACATTCAAACAAATTCATCATACACCATCATTTCCTTACATATTCTTACAACTATATCTCAACCCTCTCCAAAGGGGTTTTAGCCTTCCATTACTAAATAAGCATAAGCATACATACATGGAAAAGTGAACCTCGCCATCAGTTCACAACAGAAATAAATCAAGGGAGTTTAGGAAGAAATACAAGGAATCACCTGGAGGTTTTTGGGGTTCTCTTGGATTCATCCTGCCCTTCCTCTTGAAGCTCCACCTTTTTTCCATTGCTATCATCTTTGTTTTCTTGTTTTTGGTCAGCCTTCTTCCCTTTGGAGAGTTCCCCTGTCTCCTCTTGCTGTAGCTTTTCCTTTAGGGTCCTTGAATATCAAAAGTTGGAACCCTCTTAAGGTCTGAGATTAGCCCTTAAATAAGGATGCACTCACCTTAGAGTATTAATGATGTGACTTTTTATTTTCCTTGGCTTTAATCCAATCATTTTTAATGTTTCATTCATTTTATCTATTGGGATTCAACAATAATAATGCTCTTAAGGTTTTCAAGATGTTGGGGAAGGCTAAAGGTTGCATTTTGTGGCCTTCCCTATGCTGCAGTTATTGTTGTTCTGGAAATTTCAGGATCGTCCGCTACGGAATGGTGGAGCGCACTGTGGCGTGCAGCGGCAACAGTGTTCCAAACATTGTTTCGCTACGGTATCCTGCGGCAGCAGTGCTCCAAACACTGTTCCTGCATAAAGATTAGTATGTTTCCTTCGGTCGCCGCAGCGTCCGCTATGGCGCGCTGCGGCGCGCTATAGCGGATAAACCTTTGTAATTACTATTCAAATAGTTCACCTATAGTTTTTATGATTAATAAATATTCCGTTGTGGCGCGCTGTGGCGTGCTGTGGCGGCAAATTCTTAGGAAACGTGGACCTATAGTTTTGTAAAATGATAATTTACCCACTGTGGCGCGCTGTAGTGGAAGTATTTTTGAAAGCAGTTTCTTCTACTCATACAAATAAAAAATTAAGCTATCATGAATAATTTTAGCGATACAGTTTAATAGTTCAGCAAATTAAAGGAAAGTAAATTACCAGTCTAAGCTACAATTAGTACAGATATGATTACAAAAAAAAATAAAACTATATGCAAGGGAGATTTGTCAAAATCACTATTTACTAATAGATTATCCTTAATACAAAACAATTCACCATTCCCCAGCAACTGTGCCAAGAACTTGACAGATGGCGATTACACGTCTACGCTTGCATGCAAGTGTACGTGGTCTGAAGAAATAATTGGAAGGTAAGTTCCAAAATTTATCATCATCAGGGAACGGTATGTGTTCGTACTAAGGTATATCTACGTTTAATAATGTTTAAACTATATGTTTTCAATTTTTAATTGGTTCCTACTTAACAATGTAAAATTCTAAATTTGAGATACTATTTGATTAAGAAGTGGAGAGTTGGGTTTCCTCCATATGAATTGATAGGGACTCATGTTGAAGTACTACTTAAGCAACTCTTTATTTTCTTGTTATCATGCCCAATAATCAAGTGAACATTATATTCCTTAGATTGGTCCTCTAATTCCTACAAGTTCAAATCTTATGCATGAAATGAACACAGTAGGGTTCTATCTTAGCACAAACATTCTCATGAGACCACAATTAGAGTATCTTAGTTTTCCTATGTCTAGGTTGTCAAGATAGTCATTTTTATTAGGCGATCTCATAAGCATTGATTCCACTAACAAGCATCACGCGCAGTTCAGATAAGGAAGTGAATTCATTGGGCTTCATGGACTATGTCACATCATCCATGAGTCTCAATGCATCTTCTTTCTCCTTTCACGTCTGCTGAGCAACAGAGCTCCGTTAGTGGGTCATAGCTCACACACTTCGACCTCTTGACTAAGCTCAGTGTCTGGTGAAGTTAAGCTCAAGAACTTCTCACATAGTTCCAAGTGCTGACGCACACATATCCAGCTCTACACTAATTGGTGAGCTATCGAGCACAAGATACTCATTTCTATGTCCCATTTTCAATGTTCATATTTTTAGTAGATTTTCAATAATTCTACAGCATGTATTCTCAAGATAGCTTAGATAAACATTTGAATTCACATTTTCCTTCATTGCTTAAGAAAGATCGTCAACACTTTTTTTGTCCCTTACATTTCACATGATTTCAGCCCAACCCTCCCCAAGGAGGGTCTAGCCTTCCAATATATCAGAATTACAAAGAGAAGCATACAAAGATAAGGACCCTTTTATGATTTGACTAAAAGGAAATAAAAAAGAAAGATTAGGAGTGTACTAGGAATAGCCCTTACTAGGGTTCTCTGGATCTTCCTTTGCTTTCCTCTCTTCTTTCCTTTTATCTCTCTAGTGCAGTCTTTCATTCTTCTTCTTCTATTAAGGGACTCTTCAACCTACCTTGGAGAGGTCTCCTTCCTCTCTAAGCCCTCTTAATTCTGGAGATTTTGAAGTTAAAATTGGGAACCATTCTTTAGTCAAGAAAGGCTATACTTATAGAGGATTCCTCCTCAATTCAAATTCTGCTCACCATCCTCCCTTTCTCTTAATGAGTGAATACTCCACTTGAATCCCGTCCTATTGTATGTAATGATTACTTATTTTATCCATTTTAATTTTTGTAATCATTCCAAATCCCTTCTTTTCTCTTCAAAGATTTAAGTGGCAAAGGATATGTCAGCCGGGAGACAAACTACTGGCTAAAAGTCTTGTCCAAGCTGCAATAAATGCTCTAAAAAGAAAGAATTTTAGGCACCCATTATAGCGGGCTGCAGCGCACTGTGGAGCGCTTGAGTTTTGGATTATGATCCGCTGTAGCGCTTTTAAGTTTCGAACTCAATCCGCTGTAGCGCGCTGCAGCCCGATGTAGCGTGTTGTAGCGGTAAAGTTTCAACGTTTTAACCCGCTCAAGTGCGTTTCAGCGCTGTAACAATCCAGGTTGTTACTAAGGTCAATTAAGACTAATCCAATTTTTATTTATGATTCTAGTGCCTTAATTATGTCATTAGAAGATCTCTACTAAGACCTAGTCCAAATCAGGAATCAAATGGTACAAATCCTGATTTTGGGAATTTCCAGAAACCCTAGAAATTTACCCATTTATTTTGATCTCAAATCAAAAATCTAATTTTTCCATTGCATTCACCACCCCCAAATTAGCTATGGGTGATGTTTTGGAAGCATTTGGAAATCATTAGATTTTCATCAAATATTTTAATATTATTTAAATACCCAAAAATTCAAATAATTAAATATTCATCAAAATCAAAATCCGACTTCGTCGTTACATTTCTCACCCATCAATTAGCTAGGGATTATTTATTAGGAATTTTTGGAATGCATTTAAGTGATTAATTTTAATTATAAAAATCAGATTTAAATTAATTAATAAAATACTTTATTATTTAAATTTTTAAACGTCACCGTCTGCTGTTTAGCTTTGTCATCACCTAAACCTCACACCATGCCCGCTTCTGTTCGATGGATCAATGGATCATAGCCATCTAATCATTTGATCAGACGACAACGAAGTTGTCTTCTCCGCATGGCACCCGCGTGTCGCTGGAGTCTACACGTGGCGCTTAGGCATCTTCTAGCACACTATGCCGCTTCCAACCACTCTGGATTTAGATTAAGTTAACCGATCGACTCTACTACCCGATTTTGCTAAAAACTAGCATCTGCAGAAGTTGAAGGAGCGAGGCTTAATCAATTACTCCTCAACCTTGAACCTAGGTGTGTTTCGATCCTAACTTCTGCTCACTCAATTTTCAATCCAATTATTCGTATAGTTATTTTATATTGTTGATGGCAATCTATGTGGTTGGATCGTCGTAATTCTCAATCGATCGAAGGAATTTGATCTAAATCCACATTAGAAACTGTTATATCACGGGCTTAGTTTCGCAACGACGTCTAGGGCTAGTCTCTATCACCGGCTCAGACACCTTTGGATGCAGGATGACTGTCGTTGGGAAGGTATGCCCATTCCCGATCCGTTACCATGTGGTCCGGGACCTGATGCCATCGGAAGGCCATCGTATTTTCGAACCTTAGGCAACCTATCGCGGGTTTCAGCGAGGACGGAAGGGATTCGGGTCGGGCCGGGTCGACCCGGGCTCGACCCGCCTGCTCGTAATCCCTCGAGCATGAGGATCGAGGTAGTGGGTCCCACAACCACGCGTCTTGCGTGCAAGTGCCGTGACTCGACATTGGGCCCTGCATTGCGTCTGCTAGTGGGTCCCGCTTTCAGACTCTATCGCCCGGTCGGCTGCCACGCAAGCCAAGTAGGCCCGACCTCGTGGTTCTGCAGCCACTGCTTTTGCCCCACATGTAACCAATGGGTCCTACTACAGTATAATATAAATGGAATTTATTTAAATCTGATTTAGAATCAACTAACTGGATTAATAAAATTAATTAAATTGCAAAACTTTAATTACTCATATATTATGATTCATAAGTCCAAATGCAACAAAATTATACCATTGTACTCAAAAAAATGAGAAGAACATATTGGCACTATCAATTTTGCATTTAGAGCTGTATTTCACTTAATGATATTTAGGACCCCTAATTAAACTCTAAATATCCCAAAACTTCAAACTATCATAACTTTGCACACACTTATCCAAAAATACCTAATATGGGTCTTAAATTAATCAGCAAACCCTCAGGAATATTTTTGTAGGGTTAAGTTCTCTATTTAGGTTAGGGTGTGCTTAATCACTTTTAGGATCAACCCTAATCTTCCATGGCTCATAACATTTCACACACTAATCCAAATATAGTCAATATGGGTCTTAAAGTGATCAGGAAAACCCCTAGAGTAATCTAATAGTATTTATTTTTCTATTTGGATTAAGATTTACTTAATCATTTTTAGGACCTAATCCGAATTAACCCTAAAACTTCAAATTAAACATAACTTGGTCAATTGAGCTCCAATTAGGTCTTCCAATATCTTATTTTGATCAGGAAAGCTTAATAAATAGTAAACTACAAAGCTATTTAAGATCTATTAGCTAGATCTTTTAATCAACCCTAATCATCCTAAAGCTTGATTAGTGAATATTAGCATAATTAATAATCTAAATTGAGTAGTTTCAATTTCTAGTAGCTCATAGAGTAGAGTAGAAGCTAATGGTGTAATTAGCCTTGTGATTCTGTGATTACTTTTACTAATCACTCACTAATCACCTAAACCTTGATTAAGCCATAAGTTAACCAAATGAGGTCCAATTTGGGTCTACTCCCAGTTAAAGTACTCAGTGGGTTATAGAGAAGCTCTAGCCATTAAGTTTGCTGAATTTAGACTTCAATTGAAAATTTTGAGTTTTTGATCCCATTTAAGAAACCCCCATTTACATTTTTTAACCCTAAGTTTGTTTTGGCCATAACTTGGCCATTTGATATTAGAATTTAGTAATTTTAGGTTTTATGGAACCCTTAGGAAGAAAAATTTAATAAACTAGCAGAATATTTATATTTTATTAGGTTAAATTACAAAATTGCCCTTATAAGTCAAAATTCTTTAATTTGATCTCATAAGTCTTAAAATTTATCAAAATTTGATGTATTTACTGTCTATCTTCATATGAGACAATAAGTAATCATTTTCCTTTATAAAATTTTAATTTAGAGCTCTAATTCATAAAGTTGAATTTTAGACCCTTAAGTAGGGTAAAATAGTTATTTTGCTCAAATTTAGGTTTAAGTATCCTTAAGCTTTAAAATCATAATATAATCTCTAAAAATAGTTTTATAGCTAATTTGGGATCAATTTAGGAAGTTTAAACTCATTAAAGTGTTATTTTAAGGAAAACCCTAAAAATTCACTTAAAATCCTCTAAGTCCTAGATTAAGCCTAATAAGGTGAATTTAGTTCATTTTATGCCTTCCATAAGATAATTATATCAGAAAGTAAAATTAAAATAAAATCTTAAATCCTTACTTTATCCTAAATCCATTTATTATGATTTTTATTTAATCTTTAAGATCTTATTCCCTATGAATTAGCTTAGAAATTTAGGTTAGAATTTATTCATTAAGTAAATGGGTTACTTAATGGATGAAACCTTAGTTTTATAACTTTTTAGAATTTCATCATTTATTCATGATTATTTTTTATTTAAACTTTAGATTAAGCTTAGAGATCCATCTTATTAAGCTTGATTTTGCTTAATAAGATAGCCTTAATTATAGCTCGTGAGGATTGGATTTAACTTTATACCATTAGTATTAGAAACTATTGGATTAAGAAGTTAAACTTAAATACTTGAAGTTTAACATCTTAATCTCTCAATTTTGATTTATATTAATCAAAATTGGCTTGGGATCTATTAAAAATCATCAAATATGACATTTGATTTATTATTTGAACTTAAATAAGTGTTATTGATTGATATATGTTAGAACTTAATTAGTTCTAACTTCTTTTAACTTAATAGGAACGATATTCTGGATTTATACTCGATAGATGGATGTTGGAGATCCATAACTTGTATAAATTTAGATTAGTTAGAACGAATTAATTAGAAAACAAGTGATATCACAAAGTTTATTTAGTTCTATTTATATATTGTATTTATATGCTTTGCTTCCTTATTTTGGACTTTCATACTTTTGACACATTAGATGGAACATAGTATATTTGATGGATATTCTATGTTAAATTTGATAAATTCATAAAGCATATTCATAAGTAAAAGTGGAAATTAAATCAATGATCTATTTAAAACTTTTGTCGAATATGTCTTACTTAGTCTGCCTTTACAGTGTGACAACATATTTTGAGGTGATATTTTATCTAGGGTATTTCCCCTAGAAGGTGATATTTTATCTAGTATATTTCTCCTAGAAGATGATAATTTATCTGGGATATTTATCCTAAATGATAAGAAGTAATTAAGTGGTATTTACTTTTTGGCAAGACTAAGTAAGAATATACCCATATGAGATAGTTTTTCACTTTATATTTTCAACATATTTCTTTATACAACACTTTTATTTATTTGCAGTATTTTAGTATTTACAATTTTTCCTGTAATTTGGTGCATATTCAGTACTTTTGTTTATATATAAAAGCATGTTAGGATATTAGTCTTTTATTTCAGTTCAGTATTTTCAATTTGTATTACAAACAAGCATATCATCATATTACTTAGGATATTTTTTGTACTTAGCAGATTTTTATTATTATGTTGCTTAACCTTTTCTACGGATTGAGTTGAGGTATGTGCTTACCTCACACTTTGTTTTAGTTATAATTAGTTAATTATAACTTCTACCACTTTTCTTTGTTGCTCTACTGCTCCTAAATTGCTTAGTTAATTTGTGATATTATTCAAATTATAAAATGCTTAACCTAAAATGTACTTAGATATTTTGTCTAACCAATTTTTCTTTTATTTTGGCTGGGGCCCTATCACTGTGAAATCGACAATGGAAAACTTCGAGTTATTTGAAGTAGGACCTTCTGAAGAACTTGTTCAAGAGGAGGAGCGTGCCGGTGCAGATCCTTGGTTTCTTTATTTTCTCTTGTGAGGATTGAGTGTCTTTCTTTTATGTTATTAAACTTTTAAAATTTTTGTAATAATATAGGTTTTAAACTGCTTTTCCTTTCTTGCTTATTTATTCTGAGTTGTATAGTTCTTTATTTCACATGGATGTATGGATATTATTGTTTTGATACTTTCTTCAGCGCTCTGATATTTTAGTATGCTCATTCGGTGATTGTCTCTTTTGCTCTATTATTAGGGCATATCCTTCCTTTAATATTGGATTAGGAATGTTTATTCATACTATAATGCTAAGTGAAGTTCGCCCGATGATGACCACCACTTGATCTTAGATGATTAAGGGGTGGCCGCCATAAGCACGTTGTGGCGCGCTAAGTGGTTGAGTTTCTAAGATTCAATCCACTGTAAACTGCTGCATCGCGCTGTGGCTCACTACAGTGGTTGAATTTCAAATTTTCAACCGCTATAGCGTGCTATAGCATAATTGTTCCAGGCTCCAGAATTGCCCCTTGGTTATTACTGTCTGCTCTCTAGTCGCCGAAGCGCACTGTGGCGCGCTGGTGTGCGCTGTAGCAGTTTTCTCCCAGAATTGCAGAATTTCTCCTGATCTTTCTAAGGATAAGTTCATTGAGGATATACATACTTCAATCTATTTACTTTTATATTCACTTTAGTACTTTTCTAGCCTATCTTGGATGCTTTTACCCTTATTTTATTTGCAGGCTAGAATGTCTAAGCCTATGAGTATTCTTACTCACTTTACTTTTCATTGGTCTTTCTTACTATTTTCCTTATTTTCTTTTCCTTAATTAAATGCTTTCATTTGCTCCACTGCTTACTTTCATATTATAAACTAGTTGTGATATCCAAAATAAATATCAAACTGTTTAGCCCAATCTTAAAATGTGCTTAGACTATTTAGTATAACTATACTTTTTATTTTCTTAACTTTGCCATATCATATTTAAATGCCAAAATATGATAGATCGGGTGCATTTGGATGCAAGGGGAGCTGGTCCAAGTGCTTAAAGTTATCATAATTGCTTCCTCTTAAGAGTGATAATCCATAATGTATTTTCACAAAAATAAAAACACACAAAAGAAAAGTACAAATATTTGAAATGCAAAGAAGAAAAGATACAACCTAATTTAGTTGTGGGTTGCCTCCCACCAAGCATATATTTTAACGTATCAGCTTAACACGAGTAAAATCTTCTACGTTATTCCTTCATTATGGAGGTCTTGTAATGTCCATCCCCCTTTTTCCTGCAGGTTACTGTCTTCCAAGTAAGGCTTCAATCGATTTCCGTTTACGTTGAAGGTTCCTTCATTTGAAGAAACATCTATGGCTCCATGAGGATAGACCTTTGTTACTGTAAATGGTCCCATCCACCTTGACTTTAATTTTCCTGGAAATAGTTTCAATCTTGAATTAAAAAGAAGTAATTTCATTCCAGGTTAAAAATGCTTTGGTTTAATTAATTTATCATGCCATTATTGTGGCTTTTCTTTGTATATTTTAGCACTTTCATAAGCATTCAATTTGAATTCATCAAGTTCATTCAATTACAGCATTCTCCTTGCTCCTGCTTGGTGGAAATCTAAGTTTAATTTCTGTATTGCCCAAAATGCATGGTGCTCCAACTCTACGGGCAAATGGTGATTTACCATACACGAGCCTGTAGGGGGGCATTCCTAAGGGAGTTTTGAAAGCAGTTCTATATGCCCAAAGAGCCTCTTGGAGTTTTGAAGTCCAATCCTTTCTATTTTGGTTCACTGTCTTTTCCAAGATCTGCTTTAGTTCCCTATTTGAGACTTTAACTTGCCCATTAGTTTGAGGGTGATAAGCAGTTCCTACCTTTTGTTTTACTCCATAGCTTCTAAGCAAACTCTCAAGCTGCCAATTACAGAAATGCTTTCTCCCATCACTTATTAGATATTTAGGCGTGCCAAATCTCTCAAACACATGCTCCTTGAGAAATTTAACAACAATTTTAGCATCATTGTTCACACATGCAAGTGCCTCTACCCATTTGAAAACATATTCAACAGCAATCAGAATATACAAATTAATTTGGGATAAGGGAAATGGGCCCATGAAATCAATGCCCCAAACATCAAATAACTCCACTTCGAAGATCCCATTCAAAGGGAGCTCATCCCTTTTGCTAAGGTTTTCGGTTCTTTGGCATTTATCACACTTTTTCACAAAATTTGCGACATTTTTGAATATATGAGGCCAAAAGAACCCGGATTGAAGAACCTTAGTCATTGTTCGATCAATTCCATGGTGCCCTCCATAAGGGAATGTGTGGCAATGGTAGAGAATATCCTGAATTTCTGAATCAGGCACACATCTCCTTAGGAGTTGATCATTACAGCATTTATAGAGGAAGGGATCATACCAAAAGTAATTTTTCATGTCAGCAAAAAACTTTTTTCTTTGTTGAAAGTTCAGGTCTTTCGGTGTAACTTCTCCTGCAAGATAATTAGCAAAGTTAGCAAACCAAGGAGGTTTTGAAGAAGAAATAGTGTACATTTTCTCATCGGGGAACGATTTATTAATTTTGGTCAAATTATCACTATCAATGTGGTTAATCTAGATAGATGGTCTGCTAGCACATTCTCACTCCCCTTCTTATCCTGGATTTCTAGATCAAATTCTTGCAAGAGCAGCACCCAACAAATCAAACAAGGTTTTGCTTCTTTCTTTTGAAGGAGATACTTAATAGCTGCATGATCAGTGTAAGCAATAGTTTTAGACCCAATGAGATATGACCTGAATTTAGCGAAAGGAAAGATGACAGCTAAGAGTTCTTTCGATATGGTAGCGTAGTTTCTTTGGGCAATGTCAAGGTTTACTAGCATAGTAAATTGAATAGAAGGTCCGTTCCTTTCGCTGCCCAAGGATAGAATCAACTGCAAGGTCACTTGCATCACACATAATCTCAAATGGGGAGTCCCAATTTGGAGTAGAAATTATTAAAGCAGAGATCAGAGTAGTTTTAATGGTGTTGAAACCTCTTAAACAATTTTTCATCAAATTTGAATTTAACATCCTTCCTAGTAATCTACAGAGCGGTAAACTTATATTGAAAAAATCTTTGATAAATCTTCTGTAAAATTCTGCATGCCCAAAGAAACTTCTAATTCTTTTCACATTGATAGGAGGGGGGAGTTTTTCAATTACCTCTTCCTTAGCCTTATCAACTTCAATTCCTCTTCTAGAGATCAAATGACCAAGGACAATACCTTCTTCCACCATAAAAGGACATTTTTTCCAATTTAAGATTAAATTTGATTCTTCACACCTTTTTAAAACATTTCCCAGATTGATTAAACAATGATCGAAAGAGCTTTTGACAACAGAAAAATTAACCATAAAGATTTCTAAAAATTCCCCTATCATATCAGAAAAAATAGCCATCATACAGCGTTGGAAAGTAGCCAGGGCATTACACAATCCAAAGGGCATTCTTCTAAAGGCAAATGTCCCAAAAGGGTAGGCGAAGATTGTTTTCTCTTGGTCTTCAAGTGAAATCAAGATTTGATTATATCCTGAATACCCATCAAAAAAATAGAAATAAGGATTCCCTGCCAACCTATCAAGCATTTGGTCAATGAATGGGAGTGGGTAGTGGTCCTTACAAGTAGCTTTATTAAGTCTCCGATAATCAATGCACACTCTCCATCCTATCACCGTTCTAGTGGGGATCAATTCATTGTTGTCGTTAAGCACAAATGTCATCCCACTTTGTTTTGGAACTACATAAATAGGACTCACCCAAAGACTATCAGAGATGGGGAAAATGATTCCAGCATCTAAGAGTTTAATAATTTCTTTGTGAACTACTTTTTTTATGTTAGGGTTTAAGCACTGTTGAGGTTCAATTGATGGAGTAGAGTTATCCTCCAAAAGGATACAATGCATACAAAAAGTTGGGCTAATCCTTTCAGATCAGCTATACTCCATCCAACTGCTATCTTATGCTCTTTCAAAACCTTACATAAGAGACTGTCTTGATGCTGAGTTAACAAGGTAGAAATTATTACGGGAAGAGATGTCTCCTCCCCTAAATAAGTGTACTTTAAGTGCAGAACTACTTTCCTCTCCTTAATCAATTCCTTAATTACTCCCTCTCCAGTGAGATCCTCATCCTCCTCATTCACAAGCATCCCCTATTCTTCCACATCTCCCATTAACCAAGCTTCTTCAATTAAATTGATCCTCCAACACTCCTCATTGGGCTTAGATGGGTGCCTCATAGAATCATTTACATGAAATTTCACCTCCTCATCGCCATATCGCAATCTCAATTCCCCTTTATCGACATTAATCAATGTTCTTCTGGTAGCCAAGAATGGCCTTCCTAAGATGATGGGGATTTCTTAGTTTTCATCTTCCATATCTAAGATTATGAAATCAACTAGAAAGATGAATTTATCGACCTTTACAAGCACATTTTCCACAATTCCTAAAGGGATTTTTACAGATATATCAGTGAATTGGAGGAGAATTGAAGTGGGTTTCAAATAATTAATTTCTAACTTTTTGAATATGTAAAATGGCATCAGATTTATGGATGCACCTAGGTCACAAAGGGTTTTTTGGAAAGATTGGCTTCCAATAGTGCAAGGGATAGTGAAGCTACCAGGATCCTTCTTCTTAATGGGAATCTTCCTCTGAAGGATTGCATTATATTCTTCTATTAATGCCACAGTCTCTTTTTCATCAATCCTTCTTTTCTTTAATAGGATATCTTTCATAAACTTTGCATAACTCGGTATTTGCTCTAAAGCTTCCGCGAAGGGGATATTTATGTGAAGAGTTTTAAAAGTGTCAAAATTTTTTTGGAATTGGACATTAAGTTTCTCCTTATCCATTCATTGAGGGTATGGGATGTTAGGGGTCATTTTGAGTTGTTCATTAGGTCTAATGTTCTCTGAATCCCTTACCTCATTCTTCTCATTTCTGATCATTACTTCTTCCTCCTCCCATCCCTCTCTAGTTGTTATTATGTTTTTATTATTCTCCTCACTCACAACCGGCCTTGTCATTTTCCTTCTTCTTAGGGTTATAGAATTTCCCGAATCATTTTCATACTTGCCGATGACTCCTACTAAAGCTGTTTTCTCTAGTTGCCTCATGATTTATTTTATTTTTTGTTCAATTATTTTTACTAGCTCCTCTTGCCTTAAAAGAGTATGTTCGTGCTTGTTTAGTGTGGCATCAGTTTTATTCATGAATTCAATTGTGGATGTTCTAAATTCAATAAATGAGTTCTCCAATATTTCTCTATTTCTGTCATGATTCATGATTACATTGACATTACTTAACTCACAATCTCCCTCCTTATAAGATTTTAAGTGCCCACAATCTAACTTTTTTATGAGTTGAGAGAGTTGATTCTGGAGCTCAAGAATTTGTTGGAAATTTTCAAGCGAGTTACATTCATTTTTAGCCATGTGGTCATTCCTCTAGAGTGGCCATTGATAGGCATTATTTGCCATTTCATCTAAGAGGTCATAAGCTTCTTCTTGGGTTTTGCTACTTATTAAGCCTCTGATGGCCGCATCAATGAGAGTCCTTGTTGGAGCATTCAAACCTTTGTAAAAGGTTTGAACTTGCATCCATAAGGAAAACCCATGATGTGGGCATCGCCTTAAGCACTCCTTAAAATGATCTGAACCATCATACAATGTCTCCCCTTCAAACTAGTTAAAGTTAGTTATCTCAATTCTCAAGCGAGCAATTTTCACTGGATGGAAATATTTGGCTAAGCATTTCTTAGCAAGATCATTCCAAATACGGATCAAATCGCTCAGGAGAGAGCTGAGCCAACCTTTGGCTCTATCTCTTAAGGAAAATGGAAAAAGCCTCAGTTTAACTAAATCTTCAGAGACATCGTTAAACCTGAAGGTGTTACAAATTTTAGGGAAGGTTGAAATATGTGAGTTAGGATCTTCTGTGGCTAATCCATCAAACTGGTTATTTTGAACCATACTTAACGTGGAAGGTTTGATTTCAAAATTGTTGGCTTCGATATTAGGCCTAACAATAGCATGGGGGATTCCCCTAACAGTAAGCAGTGCATAGTCTCTAAGTGCTCTTCCCCTAGGCTCTCCTAAAGGTTCTCCAAGATTTTCATTAAAGTTTTCCATAACAGCTTGTTGATTCCGAAAAATTTTTTTTTTTTTAATTCTAGCTTGTAAATAGGTTCTCTCAATTTTTGGATTAAAAAGATATTCAGTACAACTTCTTCTACAAAAAGATTGAAATTAAGCCATTAAGAATAATTAGAATGATAATGTTCAAAGATTCAGAAAGATAACAAACAGAAAAGATTAATAATCTAACTATAAGTTAGTTCATATAAATACAAAACAAAACCATATGCAAGGGTTTTGTTTAAATCACTATTTGATGATAGATTTTCTTTAATCCGAAACAATTACCGATTCCCTGGCAACGGTGCCAAAAAACTTGACAAACGTATAATACACATCTGCGCTAGCACGCAAGTGTACGTGGTCTGAAGTAATAATTTGAAATGTGAGTTTCGAGATTTATCGTCCTCATGAAATCGAGTGTTTTATTACAAGGTATATCTACGTTTAATAATGTTTAAACTATGCGTATTTTGTTGATTAGGCTCCTAAACAAGCACAACAAGTCTTAGTAGAAAGTAACTATGATAAAAGGAGAGGAGAGTTGGATCTCTCCCACATGAAATGTTAAAGACTCGTGTAGAATAATTCCTCAAGCATTGACTTTTTATTTTTTTACATAGTTTTATGTAATTTAATAAAGTGCACATTATCCTCCTTAGAGTTTAACTCCAAGATTTACAAATTCAAATCTCATGCTTGAAATGAACACACAGTCGATTCTATTTCAGCACGATCATAAGATTTTAAATAATTAGTTTTTCTCTTATTTCTGGATTATAGAAATGAGAGTTGTTTCTTTATTTAAGATCTTACAAGCATTGATTCCACTAAGAGCATCACGTGCGTCATGCGCAGTTCAGATAAGGAGATGACTAGTTTGGCTCAATGTGCTATGTCACTTCACACATGAGCTCTCAACAAGTTATCTTCCTCTTATCACATATGCTAAGCTATGGAGCTAATTTAGTGGGTCTTAGCTCACACAAATCAACACCTTATTTGGGCATAGATCAAGGTGCACTAGGCTCAAGAACTTCCTCACATAGTTCTAAGCTCCTATGCACTCATGATTCCAGCTCCAAACTAAGAGTGAGCTATGGAGCACAAGACTTTTAAGTCTTGATGTCATTTAGTTCCATCATCATATGGTCCACATTTAAGTTCACACATAGTCCTTTTTTTTATTTCTTTAACAAGTCATTCATTTCACAAATTTTCATTAGAAGCTTGAGAAAAATTTCATACATAATAGTCCCGTACATGACATATAGGATTGGCCCAACCCTCCCCAAGGAGGGGTTTAGCTCTCCATTACACTTGAAATAAAGAAGAACACGTACATGGATAAAGACCCTTTCATGATCAATTAAGAAAAACACATAGACAAGAGTTGGAGATTACTAGGAACATTCCTTTGATGGAGTTCTTCAGATTTCTCCTCTTCTTGTTCTTGGTCGTTTCTCTTAGGTCCATAGTTCTGCCTTTCTCCCTTCTTCTCCTTAGCAATTGAAGTTCTTCCACCCATGGAGAGTTCTCCTACTCTTTTATGCAGCTCTCTCCACACTTAAAAGTTTTGTAAGCCAAATTGGGAACCCTTCTAATGAACTGAAGAGCTATATTTATAAGAGGAGTGCACATCCATTTTCAGCCCTTTTGAAATCTAAAAAACTAATTTAAAATTTCTGCCATCATTGCCAAACCAAGTGGAGCTTGAGGTGACAACTTGTTTTCCCATTTTTTATTCTTTTATTTCATTTCAAATCACCTCCTCCCAATTAAATATCATGCAGCAGGTCTAGAAAAATGGCTGGAAGACAAGATCCAAATTCTGGGTCAAATCTCAATTGCATTTAATCCTTTGAGAAGACAAAAATTGGGCGCCTGCTGTACCGCATTATAGCCCACTGCAACGCACTATAGATCGAGTCCCGCAACTCATTTTCTACAGCACGCTATGGAGGTTTTTAAGTCATGTAACCTACCCGCTGCAATGCACTGTAGCGGTTGAGTCCCGCAAGCTCTCCCGCTGTAGCGCGTTGTAGCGGTTGAGTCCCGCAAGCTCTCCCGCTGTGGCGCGCTGTAGCGGTTGAGTCCCACAAGCTCTCCCTGTGACGGCCGCCCCTTTCTAATCACAAGGCTTAAGGAGAGGTCGTCACTAAGCACATCTCATGCTTAACATTATGTTGGAATTTAAGACTCCAAACTAATCTTTAAGGAAAAGAGGTGCTTTTCTAAATAAAGTAAAGATTAGCAATCACTTAATGAGTATCAGAGTGCGGAAAAAAGTAACAACTGAAGTAACATCCATACAGTAAAATAAAGTCATCCAGCTCAAAATATATACAATGCAGGAAAGTAAAGTACAAATAGATCTGAATTATTACAAATGTTTAAAGTTTAAAAACTGAAATAAAAAGAGTCTCTCATCCTCACAATATAAAGTAAAGTAATCTACTAAGAAAGCTAAGGTCCCTCAGTAGTCTGGACCTCCTCCTGGATCTACTCCTCTGCAGGCTCAATCTCCTCAAAAAGCTCAGAATCTACCATTATCGGTTTCATAATGGTAGGGCCCCAGCCAATAAAGTAAAAATCTTGTTAGATAAAATGTCTAAGTACATTTTAAGGTAATATATTTTAATGTATTTTAATGACATCACAACTGAATTTAAGCAAAACATAATATAGCGGTAAAGCACAATGAAAGGCAAGAACAAGTCATGAGGTAAAAATATACCTCAACTCAGGCTGCAAAACAAGGTAAGTAAAGTACAAGGTAATTCTACTAAGTACAAAGAAAAGTCCTAAAGAATATGATCAAACTAACATGCCAGTATAGTATAAGTAAAAGTACTGTACTGAAAATATAAAGTCTAGCATCCTAACATGTTCTCAAGTAAGTAAAATGGCTGTCATACAAAAAGTTCTGAAATGTAAAGGAACTGCAGAAAATGAAAAATATGAAAGAAAGAAAAATGTACTGAAACAGTAAAGTAAAGTAAGTCTGAAATATAAGAAAAGTATGTAAGGTAACTGTAAAATGTCTGAAATGTAAATGTAAGTAATGTTTTATTAATTTATTATACTTGTAAGATATTCTTACTTAGTCTGCCAAAAAGTAAAGTCCATCTGGTAATCTAGGAGAAACATTCCAGATTAAAGTAAAGTTCATCCAAAGAGGCATCTAGGAGAAACATCCCAGACCCAAAAGTAAATCCACAAAGTATCTAAAGGGCAAATGGGAGAAACATCCCAATGCCAAAATAAGGGTACCATAGGAGAAATTCCCTAGGCAAAAGCAATCCTAAAGTAAGTCATACTAAGTGGCAGGTTAAGTAAAATATAAATCACAAGTAAAATGTTGTTTATTAATGTTTCTTTTTTTTCTTTTTTCTTTTTTTTTTAAATTATACATATGGGATGTGAATGAAACTCAAAGTATGATATAAAGTAAATAATAAGTATTCAAGTATTTAAGTATGTCCAAAGGTAAAAAAGGTTCAAAAGTAAGGAAAAGCATTGCATTTCAAATTCAAAGAACTAATTTGAACTACACAAACTTTGTGATATCACCTATTTTCTAATTTAATCGTTCTAACTACTCTAAGTTATATAAGATTCAGAATTAACAATTCCTACACTATCTGTAACTTAGAATCACGAACCTATAAGTTAAACATAATTAGGATTGGCCACACCCTAATTATAAATAAATCCAAGTCGCCTACAAAATTGAATAAGCAAATTAATCGTCCTAAGTTATGATTTTATAAATCCCAATTAAACCTTGATTAGCCAAATCAAGATTTAAAGAATTAAAAATCAAACTCTAAAGAATGAAGTTTAATTCTTAATCATAAGGCTATCCTAAAGGACTAATGTTTAATCACATCTTACTGATTAAAGGTTAAGGAAAATCCTATTGAATTAAATCAAGTTCAATAGGATAGATTTCTAATCCTAATTCTAATATTAAAAGAGCAAATAATGAATTAATAAACTATAAAAAATCTAACAAACTAGTAAAATCAAGGTTTCACCTTAATGAGTAACCCATTTTACCCATTAGATGAATTCTAACCTAAGATCTAATCTTAGTCCTAAGAATTAAAGTTCTTAAGTACTAAGAGTATCACTCAGACACACATCTTAACTAAAGTTATAAGACCTAAAGGATGATCTAAGAAGTTCAAAGGAAGTGAAGAAGAATTCATTTTTACTTAAGATTTCCAATTAGGCTAATTTAGGGTTTTCCTTCTAATATCTAATTTAAGGCTTAGAATTATTTAAATTATAGTTTAAACCACTTTAATTACTATTTGATATGATTTAGAGATGAAATTAGGTTTTAATTTCATTAAACCCTAATTTTGGGCAAAAAGACCGTTTTGCCCCTACTTAAGGGTCTAAATCTCATCTTTATGAATTAGCACTAAATTCTGAATTTTAATGATATTTATGATTACTTATTGTCTATTATGAGTTTAGATAGTAAATTCATTAAATTTGGTTAAGTATTAAGCCTTATAAGGTCAAATTAAGGAATTTGACCTATAAGGGTATTTTGGTAATTTTACCCTAATGACATATAATTTTGCTGTCAGTTTATTAAAAGTTGTGTTCTAAGCTTTCTATAGAACCTAAATTTATTGAATTCTGATGTGTATTAGCTAAGTTATAGCTAAAACAAATTCTATGGTTTAAAGGGTAATTAAGGATTCTTAATTAAGGGTCAAAAATCCTAACTTTGTCATTTGGTGTCCAAATTAAATAATTTCAGTGGCTGTATGTCACAATTGATCCACTGATTTTAATGACTAGTGGTAGGTTTAATTTGGACTCCATTTGACTAAGTTATGGCCAAATTAGGGTTTAGGATGATTAGTGAGTGATTAGTGAAATTAATCACCCAATCACTAATCCAACCCTACTGTTAGGTTCTAATAGGTTCTAGGAGTTCTTTGAAACTTTGTTTGTCCAATTTGGATTATTAAATTTACTAACATTCACTAATCAAGTTTTAGGGTAATTAGGGGTGATTAGAAAATCTAATTGTTAGATCCTAAATATTTTTGTAAATCTCTGTAGATTTGGTTTTGCTGATCTGAATTGGTATTTGGATCACCTAATTTAGAGCTAAGATGACTTACTTATAGTTATTCGAAGTTTTAGGTCAAATTAAGTTAATTAGGGTTAGGTCCTAAATGTCATTAGTCAAATGCTAATCCAAATAGCAAAGTTAATACCACTAGAATGTTCCTTAGGATTTTGTGAGTATTTTAAGACCCATATTGGGTATGTTTGGATTAATAGTTACAAAGTAATGAGGGTTTGATGTTTTGTAATATTATTTGAATTTAAATCATACCCTAAAATGTCATTACACAAAATACAAGTCCAAACAAAATTTTGATAGTCTCATATTATTCCTTAATTTTTGTTGATAATTTGATATATTTATTTGTATAATTTGGGTGTGTATTTATTAAGATATTTAAGTTTAAAGTTTTGGTAATTAACTAATATTAATATGTTGAAATTAAATATTTCTGTTTAATCTTAGTTCTGTATTTAAATAAAGTTGTCTAGTATAAGTAATATTTATTATCTGTTATTAGTTGTTTACATTTGTTTTCTATTTTTGTTTATAAATATATATATATATATATATATATATATATATATATATATATATATGTATAGGTATAGGTACCTATATATACACATATATGATAATTATAAGTATTATATGATTTTTTATACTAATTATAATTATCATTTTTATTATTATTATTTTACTTTATTTTATTTTACTTATTTCTCTGCATTTGACTGCAGGAAAAGACGGAAGCAGGCCCTACGCATACGTGGTGCAAAGCCATTGGTCCAAACAGCCTCTATGGGTCCCACTGCCGCTGTTAATTAGGACAGCGGCGGGCCCCATAATATTACGAACGGCGGTCTCTGCGTACGCCACATCACCCCGCGGGCCCCACCATTGCAGAAGAAGCGACGCATGACTCGGGCCGGGCCCGGGTCAACCCGGCCCGGCCCAAAATTCTCTCGGGCTTAATCGCGACAACCCTGGATACCGATGCCTAGGGCATCAATTTTGACGGCCGAAATGGCACCGGAGGAGGCTGGTCCTTACCTTGATCGAAAGGTCTTGAGGAGACCTTTCGATCGGTACCTAGAACATTGACGGAGATGAAGCACAGTTCCTGCCATATCTAACCCTAAATAGCTATATCGGGCGAACGAAATAACGGTTTGTACTATTTATTCGAATCAATTTTACACCGATTGATCACGGTTGGGCTCAATCGGGACCGATAGATGGACAATCAAGCATATGAAATTAAGAAACGAAACTTTAGATGCAATTTTTGATGAAGATCGAAGGTGCGAATGTGTACCTTAAATGAACGGCAGGGAAGGGGTCGAAGCTGGATTGCTAGGTTTTGGACTTCAGGTTTGAAACCAAGCGAATTAAGAGTCTTAATGGTCTTATACGAGGCTTTAAGCAGCGGATGGAAGCGGTGGGAGGCCACGCATGCGCCGTTGGAAGCTCGAGGGCGCGAGCAGGCGACACGCGTGATACACGCGGCCTCTGGACGGGGACGACGCACGCCAGCCGTCTGATCCGGATGGCTGGAATGATCAGACGGCTGGATTTAGGAGCCGTTAGATTAAACGGAAGATTAAGTAAATTAACGGCGTTAGATATTATTTAAACGGCGCCGTTAAAACTTTAAATAATATTATTATTTAAATAAAAATTCATACAATTAATTAATTAGGATTAAAATATTAGGAACTTCCCAAAAATTCCTAATAATTCATCCTTAGCTAAATGAGGGGTGGGGAACACAACGGTGCACTCAGATTTTTGATTCGATGAATATTTAATTATTCGAATTTTCAGGTATTTAAATAATACTAAAATATTCGCTGAAAATTTAATGGCTTCCAAATGCATCCAAAATTTCACCCCGGGCTAAATTGGGGGTAGTGAACGTAATGGCGAAGTCAGATTTTTAATCCGATGTCTAAATAAAAAGACAATTTCTAGGGTTTTGAGATTTTTCCAGAAATCAGGTTTTGATCTATTTGATCCCTGATTTGATTCAGATTTTAGAGATAGGCTCTAAATGACTTAATTAAGCTATTAGAACCATGATTAAGACTTAAATCAATCTTAATTGACCTAAGTAACAGCTTGGGTTGTTACACTCCCGCTGTGGCACGCTGTAGCGGTTGAATCTCACAAGTTCTTCCATTGTGGCGTGCTGTAGCAGTTGAGTCCCACAAGCTCTCCTGTTGTGGCGCGCTGTGCGGTTGACTTCCGCAAGCTCACCTGCTGTGGTGCGCTGTAGCGGTTGAGCCCCGCAAGCTCACCCACTGTAGCACGCTAGGGCGCGTTGTGGCGCGCCGTAGTGAAAACTCTCCAGAAAATATAAATATCCTTGTTAAAATTTTTCTGTATGCAAGTTAGCTGTGGCGCGCCATGGTGCGCTGCAGCGCGCTGCAACTGTTTTCTTTCATAATTTGCAGAAACATTCCAGAATTATCCAGAAATTGCTGAGCTTGTATTTCTCCTAAAAAATAGACAGAATTTAGTCAATGAAGCTGTTTAAAATAAGGATATGAATGAGCTTTTTCCTTTATTTAAGATATAAATTATGGATTCATCAGGGCGCGCCTGGGTGCTTGCCGTGCTATTTGGTTAATCAAAAATTCCTTCAACTTTCTTTTCAAATCAACAATTCTTAACCTCATATCTCATATGTGCCAAATGAGAGTTGAAACTAGGCACGCTTTAGCAGCTACACCAACTTGGTTTCCTAAGTATCTCCTCCCAAGGGAATCAAGTCGCACATATTTTTGACAAATGAGAAGCTTTAGCAATGGTTCTCCAGACTCACCAAACTCATGCAGTTGGTGAATTTATGAAAGTCAGCACCTTGATAAGCATATCTGTTGAGTTATATTTGTGTCAACATACTTCTTAGTGGTCTTAAGGAATCGATAAGAGATCAAATTATTCCATTAAGACTATCCAATTTTATGGAACTTATAGAAACAGCTCATGTAATTGATCGGAATCTAACTCAAAAGGAAAATAAGAGAACTTTCAATATGTCTTCTCAAAGGAACAATGATCCTATAAGAATTAGGCTTTCTTCTGGAAAAGTATATCAAATGAAAGCTGAGAGCCCACCAACAGATCCTTACAATGGGTGTACAAGACTACACCCATATGGATATGCGACAGAAATATACAAGCCTTTTTAACTAAGGTAATTCCTTAACTCTAACCTATTACAATTTATTAATTTATATCTGCTTTATTCTTCTCACTTAAGTGATGTCGAGGACGACATCGTTCTTAGGTGGGGGAGTCTGTAACAACCCAGGTTGTTACTAGGGTTACTTAAGTCGAATATAAATCTTAATTGTAGTTATAGTACGATAATTATGTCATTTAGAACTCATATCTAAAATCTAGGTCAAACTTGAAGTCAATTGAATCAAATCTGGATTTCTGGAAAATCCTCAAAACCCTAGAATTTGACTTTTTATTTTAACCTCAAATTAAAAATCTGACTTCGTCATTGCATTCATCACCCCCAAATTAGCTAGGGGTGAAGTTTTGGATGCATTTGGAAGTCGTTAGAATTTCATCAAATATTTTAATATTATTTAAATCCCGGAAAAATTAGATAAATAAATACTCATCTAAACAAAACTCTGAGTGTGCCGTTGCGTTCCTCACCCCTCAATTAGCTAGGGGTGATTTATTGGAAATTTTTGGAATGCAATTATGCGATTAAACTTAATTAATAAAACAAATTTAAATTAATTAATTAATAATATTATTAAAAAGACTTAACGGTGCCGTTTAAATAGTCCCTAACGCCGTTAATCTACTTAAGTTTACGTTTCATCTAACGGCTCTCAATTCTAATCGTCTGATCAATCCAGCCTCCGGATCAGACGGCTGTCATGTATCGTCCCCGTCGAAGGGCCGCGTGTGTCACGCGTGTCGCCCGCTCACGCTCTCGAGCTCCCAGCAGCGCACATGTGGCCTCCCACCGCTGTAAGAGCCCGATAAAGACTCTTATTCCCTGTCTAAGTTAAGTTTTCCACAAAAGAGGATACCTAGTGAAGTTTCTTTGGTTCCGGAGCCAGTAATCTAGCCCTAAGTCGCCCGAGCCATCCGTGTTTAGGTACTTCTAACCCTAAATCTTTTATTCAATCATTCTTATCCTATTTTGAAATTGCAATCAATTCATTAGATTAACCTTTGCTCGGGTTCGATCGCGTTCGATCGAACCCGATCATGCAAATCGAATGCCTAAAGTAACGATTTTGCCTGAACCCTAGTTTCCCCGTCGCGTGAAGGAAGATGAAGAGTCGTCCAGACGCCCTGATCCGGGTCGAACCAGCCAAGTCGCCTCTTCCGTGGACCGGCCACACGTCGACACGTCGTGTAAGGAGGAGGGTCCCACGAGCCAGATGGCACTCTCTCGCGCTGACGCGTGGCTCTGGCGTCTGCCGAGGGTAGAGTCCGCTATCGTTCACAGTGGGTACTAGTGGGTCCCGCCAGTCAGGTCCCAACAAATTCTTTTGCTACACGTATTGACCGCGGGGCCCGCAGTCGTGTCGTCTGTCAGCGTGGGTCCCACCTGCAGAAGATTAATAAATATTTAAATATAAATTAGATATATATATATATATATCAAATAAAATAAAATAAAATAATCTATATATTAATAACAGAATCATTAAAGATTAACTATAATACAAAACAGTGATATTATATATATATATATATATATATATATATACAATTAATTAAATTAAATAAATCCTAAGCTTTAAGCTTTAATAACTCACAAATTATACATCCAAATAATATAAATAAATATACTAAATTAATCAAAAAAATATAAGGAATTTAATAATGCTATCAATTTTGTTGTAGACTTAGTATATCACATAGTGACATTTTATGTTATTAAATAATTCAAATTTTGTTACAAATATTCAAATCACTATAAATTTGCAACCTCAAATCCAAATATACCCAATATGGGTCTCAAAATACTTAGAAAATCCTAAGAAATATCTTAGTAGGGTTAAATTTGTTGTTTGGATTAGATTTAGACTAATCACATTAGGTCAATTAACCCTAGAACTTCAATTGACCATAACTTGGTTAATTGAGCTCCAAATTAAGTGATCCAAATATCTATTTAGATCAAAAAAACCTAAACTACAATAATATATAAAAATATTTAGGATCCAATGGTTAGATTTACTAATCAACCCTAATTACTCTAAAATTTGATTAATGAATATTAGCAAATCTAATAATCCAAATCTTACAATTTAAGTTTTAGAGAACTCCTTAAGTACATTAAAACTTAATGGTGTGGTTGGATTAATAATTTGGTGATTAATTTCACTAATCACTCACTAATCACATAAACCCTAATCAGGCCATAACTTAGCCAATTAAGTTCCAAATTGAATCCACCACTAGTCAATAAAATAAGTGGATCATTGTGAATTATAACCACTGATTTTGTTCAATTTAGACATTAATTGGAGAAGTTAGCAAATTTTGATCTTAATTAAGAACCCTTAATTATCATTTAAACCCTAGAACTTGTATTGGCTATAACTTAGCCAATACACTTCAGAATTTGATGAGTTTAGGTTCTATAGAAACCTTAGGGCATAACCTATAGTAAACAAACATAAACTTTTGGTGTCATTAAGGTAAAATTACTAAATTACCCTTATAGGTCAAATTCCTTAATTTGAACTTATAAGGCTTAATACTTAACAAAAATTAATGAACTTACTGTCTAAATTCATATTAGACAGTAAGTAATCATTCTGCTTTATTAAAATCTAGAATTTAAACTCTAATTCATAAAAATGAATCTTAGACCCTTAAGTAAGGGCAAAATAGTCTTTTTGTCCAAAATTAGGGTTTAATGAATTTAAGACCTGATTTCATCTCTAAATCATGATTAAAATGATTTAGGCCTTGATTTAGATAATTTTAAGTCTCAAATTAGAAATTTGATGAAAACCCTAAGTTGAGTCTTAAGTAAAACCTAAGTGAAATATGAGAGATATTTCATTTCTTTTGAATTACTTAGATCACCCTTTAGGTCTTATAACTTTAGTTAGGATGTGTGTTTAAGTGATACTTTTAGTACTTAAGAGCTTAAATTCCTAAGATTAGGAATAGATCTTAAGTTAGAATTCTTCTAATGAGTAAAGTGGGATACTCATTGAGGTGAAATATTAATCTTATTAGTTTATTAGATTTTCATAGTTTATTAATTGATTATTTGGTCTTTTAATATTAGAATTAGGTTTAAAAATCTATCCTATTGAATTTGACTTAATTTAATGGGATTTGCCTTAACACTTAATTAGTAAGATGGGATTAAAACCTAGTCCTTTAGGATAGCCTCGTGATTAAGAATTAAACCTCATTATTTGGAGTTTAGTTCTTAATCTTGATTTGGCTAATCAAGATTTAGTTTGAGAATTTATAAAATAATAATTTAGGACGATTGATTCTACTTACCTAAACTTTATAGGCGACATTGATTCATTTATAATTAGGATGTGGCCAGTTCTAATTATATTCAACTTATAGGTTCGTGATTCTAAGTTACAGACAGTGTAGGAATTGAGATTCTGAATCTTATGTAACTTAGAGTAGATAGAACGATTAAATTAGAAAACAAGTGATATCACAAAGTTTGTGTAGTGTTATTTATTTCCTTGATTTGAATTGCTATGCTTCCCTTGTTATTTGAGCCTTTTATACTTTTGGGCATACTTAACATTAATACTTGATACATACTTTATAATATACTTTGAATTACATTCACATAACATTTGCATAATTTTAAAAAGAAAATATAAATAAAACAAACAACATTATACTTGTGGTTTATATTTTACTCAGCCTGCCATTCAGTATGACTTTACTTTATGACAGCTTTTGCCTAAGGAATTTCTCCTATCGTATGTTACTTTGGCATTGGGATGTTTCTCCTATATGCTCTTTAGATACTTTGTGGATTTTACTTTAGGATCTGGGATGTTTCTCCTAGATGCCTCTTTGGTGGATATTACTTTAATCTGGGATGTTTCTCTTAGATTATCAGATGGACTTTACTTTTTGGCAGACTAAGTAAGAGTATCTCACACGTACAGTACTTTAATCTACACTACTTACATTTACTTTTCAGTCTCTTTACAGTTACTTTACGTGTTTTTCTTTACACTTCAAACTTACTTTACTTTACCATTTCAACATATTTTTCTTACATATTTTTCATTTTCCGTAGTTCCTTTACATTTCAGAACTTTTGTATGTCAGTCCCTTTACTTACTTAAAAAATGTTAGGATGTTAGATTTATTTTTAGTATACTACTTTTACTTATATCATAAACTGGCATGTTAGTTTGATCATATTCCTTAGGACTTTTCTTTGTACTTAGTAGATTACATTTATACTTTACTTATCTTGTATTGCAGCCTGAGTTGAGGTATGTTTCTACCTCATAATTTATTCTTCCTTTCTTATCGCTTTACCGTTATGCTATGCTTAATTCCAGTTGTGATATCATTAAAATATACTAAAATTCATTACCTTAAAATATACTTAGATATTTTGTCTAATAAGATTTTTCTTTTGTTGGCTGGGCCCTACCATTATGAAACCAATAATGGTAGATTCTGAGCATTTTGAGGAGATTGAGCCTACAAAGGAGCAGATCTAGGAGGAGGTTCAAACTACTGAGGGACCTTAGTCTACTTACTAGATTACTTTACATTTACTCTGTGAGAATGAGAGCATTTTACATTATAGTTCTTTAAACTTTAAATATTTATAATAATACATGACTAAATTATGCTTTACTTTCCTACATTGTATATATTCTGAGCTGGATGTCTTTACTTTATAGTATGGATGATTACTTCGATTGATACTTTTCTTCCGTACTCTGATACTCATTAAGTGATTGTTAATCTTTACCTTATTTAGAAAAGCACCTCTTTTCCTTAAGATTGGATTGGAGCCTTGAATTCCAACCTAATATTAAGTATGAGATGTGCTTAGTGATGACCACTTCTTAACCCTTATAATTAGAAGGGGAGGCCGCCATAGTTGGTATCAGAGAACTCCATAAGGTGTCAGATTGGAATTTGTATTCCTATCTACCTAATGGATAGTTCTTCTGCCTTACAATCACTAAATGAATACTAGAATAATATCCAGATTTCCATCATCCAATATTCAGAATAGCAGGAATAAAATACTTAGAGTAAGAACACAAAGATACTCAAACTCATACATTAGGAACTCTAAGAACAAATAAATATAAAGTTATTTCCTAAGATTATATGATTGAGATGATTGAATAAAATACCCTTTCATTCTTCTAAAAAGAATGTTTGTTATTTAAATTCAGGTATAATAATGAATCCCGATCAATCTTCATCAGCTCTTGCTACGTCAAGCAGTCGGTCATCTGAGATCAGTGCATTACTGGAAACTGTTAAAATATTAGTAAAAACCAATGCCAAGCAGGCAGAGAAAATAGAAAGACTATTGGCTATGCAGAATAACCCCTCTCCTGCATCAGTTAACCCAACATCTAATTTCCCTTCTCAACAATATCAACAAACTGCTGATGAACTTTTACATAGTTTCATTAGATTAAGAACCCCAGTATTCAATGGGACTATGTCTGCAATTGATACGGTTAATTGGTTTAAAATAGTTGAGAAGAATCTTACAAGTTTGAACTGTCCTGAGTCAGAATCTGTTCGTTTAACTACACATATGTTTCAAGAAGAGGCAGAATTTTAGTAGGATCATATCCATCAGACTTATTCGTCGGGTACCGGATTGACACAATTCCTTGGAATAAGTTTGTAGAAGCATTCATGGCAGAGTACGTGCCTCCCTCCTTACAAAATAATTTGGGGGATATGTTCCTAAATCTCAAGCAAGGAAATCGGACCTTATCAGAATACGAGACAGAGTTCAGAAAATTATCTAGATTTGCGCCAATCATGGTACAAACAGAAGGATCTCGATAACATCGATTTCTTAGTCGTCTTAAGGAATCGATAAGAGATCAAATTATTCCATTAAGACTATCCAATTTTATGGAACTTATAGAAACAGCTCGTGTAATTGATCGGAATCTAACTCAAAAGGAAAATAAGAGAACTTTCAATATGTCTTCTCAAAGGAACAATGATCCCAGAAGAATTAGGCTTTCTTCTGGAAAAGTATATCAAATGAAAGCTGAGAGCCCACCAACAGATCCTTACAATGGGTGTACAAGACCACACCCATATGGATATGCGACAGAAATATACAAGCCTTTTTAACTAAGGTAATTCCTTAACTCTAACCTATTACAATTTATTAATTTATATCTGCTTTATTCTTCTCACTTAAGTGATGTCGAGGACGACATCGTTCTTAGGTGGGGGAGTCTGTAACAACCCAGGTTGTTACTAGGGTTACTTAAGTCTAATATAAGTTTTAATTGTAGTTCTAGTACGATAATTATGTCATTTAGAACTCATCTCTAAAATCTAGGTCAAACTTGAAGTTAATTGAATCAAATATGGATTTCTAAAAAATCCACAAAACTCTAAAAGTTGATTTTTTATTTTGACCTCAAATTGAAAATCTGACTTCGTCATTGTATTCATCACCCCCAAATTAGTTAGGGGTGAAGTTTTGGATGTATTTGGAATGCAATTATGCGATTAAACTTAATTAACAAAATGAATTTAAATTAATTAATTAATAATATTATTAAAAAGACTTAATGGCGTCGTTTAAATAGTCCCTAACGCCGGTAATCTACTTAAGTTTACATTTCATCTAACAGCTCTCAATTCTAGCCGTCTGATCAATCCAGCCATCCGGATCAGACGGCTGTCATGTATCGTCCTCGTCGAAGGGCCGCGTGTGTCACGCGTGTCGCCCGCTCGCGCCCTCGAGCTCCCAGCGGCGCACACATGGCCTCCCACCGCTATAAGAGCCCGATAAAGACTCTTATTCCCTGTCTAAGTCAAGTTTTCCACAAAAGAGGATACCTAGTGAAGTTTCATTGGTTCCGGAGCCAGTCTTCTAGCCCTAAGTCGCCCGAGCCATCCGTGTTTAGGTACTTCTAACCCTAAATCTTTTATTCAATCATTCTTATCCTATTTCAAAATTGCAATCAATTCATTAAATTAACCTTTGCTCGGGTTCGATTGCGTTCGATCGAACCCGATCATGCAAATCGAACGCCTAAAGTAGCGATTTTTCCTAAACCCTAATTTCCCCGTCGCGTGAAGGAAGATGAAGAGTCGTCCAGACGCCCCGATCCAGGACTAACCGGCCGAGTCGCCTCTTCCGTGGACCAGCCACACATCGACACGTCGTGTAAGGAGGAGGGTCCCGCGAGCCAGATGGCACTCTACTCTCTCGCGCTGACGCGTGGCTCTGACGTCTGCCGAGGGTAGGGTCCGCAGTCGTTCACAACGGGTACCAGTGGGGCCCGCCAATCAGGTCCTAGCAAATCCTTTTGCGACACATATTGACCGCGGGGCCCGCAGTCGCGTCGTCTGTCGGTGTGGGTCCCACCTGCAGAAGATTAATAAATATTTAAATATAAATTAGATATATATATATATATATATATCAAATCAAATAAAATAAAATAATCTATATATTAATAACAGAATCATTAAAGATTAACTATAATACAAAACAGTGATATTATTTATATATATATATATATATAATTAATTAAATTAAATAAATCCTAAGCTTTAAGCTTTAATAACTCACAAATTATACATCCAAATAATACAAACAAATATACTAAATTAATCAGAAAAATATAAGGAATTTAATAATGCTATCAATTTTGTTGTAGGCTTAGTATATCATATAGTGACATTTTAGGTTATTAAATAATTCAAATTTTGTTACAAATATTCAAATCACTTAAAATTTGTAACCTCAAATTCAAATATACCCAATATGGGTCTCAAAATACTCAAAAAACCCTAAGAAATATCTTAGTAGGGTTAACTTTGTTGTTTGGATTAGATTTAGACTAATCACATTTAGGACCTAACCCTAATTAGGTTAATTAACCCTAGAACTTCAATTGACCATAAGTTGGTTAATTGAGCTCCAAATTAAGTGATCCAAATATCTATTTAGATTAGAAAAACCTAAACTACAATAATATATAAAAATATTTAGGATCCAATGGTTAGATTTACTAATCAACCCTAATTACTCAAAAACTTGATTAGTGAATATTAGCAAATCTAATAATCCAAACTTCACAATTTAAGTTTCAGAGAAATCCTTAAGTACATTAAAACCTAATGGTGTGGTTGGATTAATAATTTGGTGATTAATTTCACTAATCACTCAATAATCACTTAAACCCTAATTAGGCCATAACTTAGCCAATTAAGTTCCAAATTGAATCCACCACTAACCAATAAAATCAGTGGATCATTTGTGAATCATAGCCACTAATTTTTCTCAATTTGGACATCAATTGGAGAAGTTAGAAAAATTTGATCTTAATTAAGAACCCTTAAATATCATTTAAACCCTAGAACTTGTATTGGCTATAACTTAGCCAATACACATTAGAATTTGATGATTTTAGATTCTATGGAAACCTTAGGGCATAACCTACAGTAAACTAATAGAAAATTTAGGTGTCATTAAGGTAAAATTACTAGATTACCCTTATAGGTCAAATTCCTTAATTTGACCTTATAAAGCTTAATACTTAACAACAATTAATGAACTTACTGTCTAAATTCATATTAGACAGTAAGTAATCATTTTGCTTTATTAAAATCTAGAATTTAAACTCTAATTCATAAAAATGAATCTTAGACCCTTAAGTAAGGGCAAAACGGTCTTTTTGCCCAAAATTAGGGTTTAATGAATTTAAGACCTGATTTCATCTCTAAATCATGATTAAAATGATTTAGGCCTTGATTTAGATAATTCTAAGTCTCAAATTAGAAATTTGATGAAATCCCTAAGTTGAGTCTTAAGTAAAACCTAAGTGAAACATGAGAGATATTTCATTTCTTTTGAACTTCTTAGATCACCCTTTAGGTCTTATAACTTTAGTTAGGATATGTGTTTAAGTGATACTCTAAGTACTTAAGAGCTTAAATTCCTAAGATTAGGAATAGATCTTAAGTTAGAATTCATCTAATGAGTAAAGTGGAATACTCATTAAGGTGAAACCTTGATCTTATTAGTTTATTAAATTTTCATAGTTTATTAATTGATTATTTGATCTTTTAACATTAGAATTAGGTTTAAAAATCTATCCTATTGAATTTGACTTAATTTAATGGGATTTGCCTTAACACTTAATTAGTAAGATGGGATTAAAACCTAGTCCTTTAAGATAGCCTCGTGATTAAGAATTAAACCTCATTATTTGGAGTTTAGTTCTTAATCTTTTTAATCTTGATTTGGCTAATCAAGATTTAGTTGGGGATTTATAAAATAATAATTTAGGATGATTAATTCTACTTAAACTTTATAGGCGACATTGATTCATTTATAATTAGGATGTGGCCAGTCCTAATTATGTTCAACTTATAGGTTCGTGATTCTAAGTTACAGACAATGTAGGAATTGAGGATTCTAAATTTTATGTAACTTAGAGTAGATAGAACGATTAAATTAGAAAACAGGTGATATCACAAAGTTTGTGTAGTGTTATTTATTTTCTTGATTTGAATTACTATGCTTCCCCTTGTTGTTTGAGCCTTTTATACTTTTGGACGTACTTAACATTAATACTTGATACATACTTTATAATATAATTTGAATTATATTCACATAACATTTGCATAATTTTAAAAATATATATATATAAATAAAACAAACAACATTATACTTGTGGTTTATATTTTACTCAGCCTGCCATTCAGTATGACTTACTTTATGACAGCTTTTGCCTAAGGAATTTCCCTATGGTATGTTACTTTGGCATTGGGATGTTTCTCCTATATGCTCTTTAGATACTTTGTGGATTTTACTTTAGGATTTGGGATGTTTCTCCTAGATACCTCTTTGGTGGATATTACTTTAATCTGAGATGTTTCTCCTAGATTATCAGATGGACTTTACTTTTTAGCAGACTAAGTAAGAGTATCTCACACATACAGTACTTTAATCTACACTACTTACATTTACTTTTTAGTCTCTTTACAGTTACTTTACGTGTTTTTCTTTACACTTCAAACTTACTTTACTTTACCGTTTCAGCATATTTTTCTTTCATATTTTTCATTTTCTGTGGTTCCTTTACATTTCAGAACTTTTGTATGTCAGTCTCTTTACTTACTTGAAAGCATGTTAGGATGTTAGATTTATTTTCAGTATACTACTTTTACTTATATCATAAACTGGCATGTTAGTTTGATTATATTCTTTAGGACTTTTTTTTGTACTTAGTAGATTACATTTATACTTTACTTACCTTGTATTGCAGCCTGAGTTGAGGTATGTTTCTACCTCATAATTTGTTCTTCCTGTCTTGTCACTTTACCGCTAAGCTATGCTTAATTCCAGTTGTGATATCATTAAAATATATTAAAATTCATTACCTTAAAATATACTTAGACATTTTGTCTAACAAGATTTTTCTTTTATTGGCTGGGGCCCTACCATTATGAAATCAATAATGGTAGATTCTGAGCATTTTGAGGAGATTGAGCCTACAGAGGAGCAGATCCAGGAGGAGGTTCAGACTACTGAGGGACCTTAGTCTACTTACTAGATTACCTTACATTTACTCTGTGAGGATGAGAGCATTTTACATTACAATTCTTTAAACTTTAAATATTTGTAATAATACAGGACTAAATTGTGCTTTACTTTCCTGCATTGTATATATTCTAAGCTGCTTGTCTTTACTTTATAGTATGGATGATTACTTCAATTGATACTTTTCTTCCGCACTCTGATACTCATTAAGTGATTGTTAATCTTTAGCTTATTTAGAAAAACACCTCTTTTCCTTAAGATTGGAATGGAGTCTTAAATTCCAACCTAATGTTAAGTATGAGATGTGCTTAGTGATGACCACTCCTTAACCCTTATAATTATAAGGGGCGGCCACCACCCTTGTACTCTTAACAAAGTAAACACATAACTTGTCATCGATCACCTTTGATCTAAATCTCTTACATAATCGGAACCTATGTATCTGAGACAAAGGTCTGCTATTGATGACTGCTTCTAAAATAATAAACCAACACCCACCATACTTTTTAAATATCAAAATATCCCCATTACTGCTTGTTAATAATCCTTTTTTGGATTATTCATATAAATGCTCACTGCTCCAATTGCTTGTGTCAAATCTGGTCTAGTGCAAACTATGACATACATCAAGCTACCTATAGCACTTATATATGGCACTAAATGCATTGCATCCCTTTTGAAATCTTTCTTGGGGCACAAATCAACATATAAGTAAAGTACAGTGCCAAAAGAATATTCATAGACATTGAGAAGTCATTCACTCGAAACCTTTTCAATACCTTCTCCAAATACACCTTATGGGTAAGCCAAAGCTTTCCAGTCTTCTTGTCTCTACAAATTTCCATCTCAAAAATTTTCCTTGCTTCCCCTAACTCCTTCATCTCAAAATTATTTGACAATTGTTTCTTCATGTGATTCATTTCAGACTAATCTGAAGTGGCCACCAACATCTCATCTAATATAAGAGCAGGTAAGCAAAGTTACCTTGGGGTAACCAATTAAAATACACATATTGGTCAAATTAAATTCTAATATACTTCTCTTCATACATAAACTGATCATACCTTTTGTTCACTACCTAAGTGAATGCTTTAGACCATAAAGAGACTTATCCAATTTGTAAACCAAGTCTTCTTTTTCTGCCTCAACATACCATGGGGCTGCACCATACAGGTCTCCTTTTTTAGTTCTCTGTGTAAATATACAATTTTGACATCGAGTTGCTCCAATAGTAAATCAATCTATGCCACCAAAGCTAGAATTGCATGGATCAATGAGTGCTTGATAACTAGGAAAAACACAACATCATAATCAATTCCTTCCTTTTGGCAAAGCCCTTAGCCACAATTATAGCTTTGAGTCTCACATCAGTTCTAGAAGATCTTTCCTTTTTCACAAAAACACATTTGCACCCAATCGCCTTTCTTCCTAGATGGAGCTTTTTCGCCTCCATACATTATTCTTTTGAAAATAATCCATCTCTTCATATATGGCTTTCTTCTATAAGTATTTCTCTAGACTCGTCATTAATTCCTTATAATGAGAAGGAACATCATCCTCTAACACTGACAAAATATGGATGGCGTAGTCCTTAAGCCAAACTGATCTTTGGGCTGCTTGTCATCGAGTTCTGTTTCTTGCAATTGACTCTTGAACAGGAGCCTCACCAACAGAGTCATCATCCTCTTCCTCATCACCAATGTGGCCATCAACTGTAGAAGTATCTTCAATAACTGTATCATGGTAGGAAGAATGTTGTGGAACAAATGTGGCTACATCAAATCCCACTCTCTGCCTGCCTATAAGAGGCATTGTAATATCCTCCAGTTGATGCAAATTCCTGTGCCTCAAAAAGACCTTCTCATTAAAAGAGACATTTTTGCTAATTAGTGTCTTTCTATCTACCAGATCTTCCAATCTGTGTCCCTTTTCTTGGCATCAAAAACAATGAATATTGCTTTCCTAGCTTGTAGATCTAGCTTATCCTTCTTTATGTGCTAGTAAGTTGAGATCCCAAAGATCTACAATGGAGAGTAATCTATAGTAATACATCCAAACAACAAATATATTGGAGTCTTCTTGTTAATTGCAGTAGAAGGCAAATGGTTCACCAAGTAGCAGGCGTAATCTAAGGCCTCCACCCAATATACTCTCTCCAACTCAGTATTGGACAATATACATCACACTTTTTTCACCAAAGTGTGATTCATATGCTCAGCTGCCCCATTTTGTTGTGGTGTATTTCTTATTGTGAAGTGGTGCTCAATCCTAGAACTTTGTCACTCCTACACAAAATAATTAGAAGTGTACTCTCTATCATTGTGAGGCCAAATATTCTTAATTCGCTTGCCAATTTGGTTATCTATTCTTCAATATATTGAATTTACTTTTCATGGTATACATTCAAACATGTTTGGAGTACTCATCTATAAAAGAGATAAAATATTTACGACCACCAAAGGATGATGTCTACGTTGGTCCCCAAACATCTGTGTGTATGTGCTCTAGGATGTCTTTTGTGTTGTGGAGGCTAACACCAAAAGTTGTGCGTGTTTTCTTACCAAAGTTACTATGTTCAAAAAATGGTAATATGCAAGGGTTTATACATTCTATGAGTTCATCCTTCTATAATTTTATTAGTGGCTCTCTAGCATATTCCAACCTTATGTGCTACAATATCATGGCATCATCAAAATTATCTACCACTGCCACTAATCCAGTAACCATGCTTCCTTGAAGGTAGTAGAGGTTATGTTGTTTGACTACAAGTAGATAAGTAATCGCATCTTTGCTGAATTTTAGAACTCTTGACTCAATCACCACCTTAAATTTCTTGGCTTCTAAGGCTCAAATAGACATCAATTTTTTTCTTAATCTCAGGCATATGATTGACTTCTTTCAGCTCCTACACAGTTCCCTTATGTGTCCTGATCAGCACACTACCAATGCCAACAATCTGGTATGTGATGTCATTCCTTATAATAAATGTGTTGTTGCTTGTTTCCTTGTACATACAATACTAGTCCTTCTTTGAGTAAATATGGTACGTGGCACCCATGTCCATGGTCCAGCTAGAACTATTTTCTATCAAACCCATAGAAATTGCGAGAAGAAAAACTTTTGAGTCTGCCCCTCCACCGCATTTTGAGTCATGTTGGCCTTTGCATCTGAAGATCCACTAGCACATTATTTTTCTTTCAACTTAGGGTAGTCCTTCTTCCAATGTCCATTTTTAAGTCAAAATGCACACTAATTGTGCTTAATTCTTCAGCCCCTAGATTTTCCTCTTTTTTGAGCATCCCAAAAAAAAAATTTTGGCCAAATTTTTTTCTTCTCTATTCTCTCCCTATGGAGGGTCAATGCCTCTACCATCTCTGATTTTACAAATGCCTTATCCTATGCTTGAATTCAAAGTTCAAGAGAGCTTCTGTCACTTCCTCATACTTTAAAGCATCATTCCCATGAATGATCGTCATATTGAAGTTTTCATACTCGTTTAGCAACGAGTTCAACAATAACAATGCCTTGTCTATGTCCTCCATGATCTCGTCCAAATTCAACAAATCTGACAATAACTTGGTGAACTCATTAAGGTGTTCATCAATAGAGATTCATTATCGCATTTGAGATATGTATAAATGTTGCTTCATGTGTGGACGATTCTCCATGCTCTTTGTTAGATGCTTTCTCCCAATGAACTTTCATAATTTCCACACCGATGTTTCCATCGTCACCAAATACTTTATATCTTGGGTTAAGCAATTTTGGATTAAGCCGCATGCATTGTAGTTCATCTTGACCCAATCTCTTTCTAATTTCTCCTCTAGTTTTCTTCATCATTAAGAACATCCTCCATATTCAATGCACAAAGTGCATCAGTGTCTACTGAGTGCATCCGTGACTATGCATCTCCACATTCTGAAGTTGTTCTTTCCATCAAACTTGACCACATCGATCTTCATCGAATGCGTCACAACTTGTTGAAAAGTTTTCTCCACCACCAATGACAATAAATAACCGTAAGCTTTTCCTCCAACTCTATCTTCCACTTTTTTTTTGCAAACCTTTCTCTGATACCACTTGTTAGAATCAACGAACCCTCGCCCAAGCCCTCAACAAAGAAGTTTTCTTCAACCTTTAGCAGTCACACAGCACAAATTAGGGATTTAATAAGTTGGGGTGCCCTAAAATGTGCTACAAACAAAATTTTAGGACCCAGAAATTGGGGTTGCAATACTGTGGGCGCCTAGGTGCGCCTGAGAGTCTGGCGCTCTATCGATGGGGCGCCTGCCCCTTTGTTTGATGGGTGTCGAGGGCGCACCTACCCATCTGTCTGCTGAGCACCTGTGGTGCGCCAAGGCGCCTATCTTTCAGTTTGTTGGGCACCTGCCCCTCTGTTTGTTAGGCACTCATGCTCTTTATCAAGAATTGTTAAATATTATTGTATCAATGCCGACTTTGATAGTCCACACACAAAGTCATGATTGAATTTTGTGTTTGAGTATCCTTCTCATACAACTACAAATAAATTATCCTAAGAGAATATTGCATCTTTAAGTGCTTTGAAAAGAGGAGCATTTGCTCTTAGTACTTAAAATAAATTTTTTAAGTTCACTATATGTTCAAGAGGCTTTCACAGTTTCTTAATATTGTGTGGAGAAAAATCATCAAGGATAGCTTAAAATTTCATAGGATTAGCTTCTATTCTACTGACACTGATCATGTATCATAAGAAAGTTCTTGTAATGATAACAAACATGCACTTTTTAGAGTTTAACATTATCTTGTACATGTTTTAGTTTTTGAAGACTTATTATAAATCATCAAGATGATCATAAAATATTTTTTTATTTTGACTATTGCATTATCTATATGTACCACAATGTTTTGATCCTATTGAACGTTAATATCTTATCCATTTGACATTCGTAAGTGTTTCTTATGTCTTAAGTTCAAATGGTATAACCTTATAGCATATGATTCCAAAAGGAGTAATAAATACATAATTTTTACTTGTCTGATGAATCCATCTTGATTGAATGGTATCTTAAGTGTACATTAAAGACTATAAAGCCAATTATATAGTAAATAAGGTTATAATATTTCAAAGTTGGTAAGATTTTTTAGGACAAATGTAATTGACTTTCTTATTATCAATGTACATACACTACAGATCCATCATGGGTCTAAGGGACTCGAATCTTTAACTTGGATCAATGAATATTTGAGTTGGAAAACATAAAAATTATTAAGCTTAAAGACTGTACAGATGTCCAAGTTCTTGCTAGAGTTCAAACGAGTCTGAAGAAAAATAAAGCAGTCACAGAGAAGAATCAAGATTATAGAAACAACTTCACTATTTCAGAGCTATAGTTCATCACTGCTTCATACTTTTTAGAATTAGTCATGGAGTGTGAATTTTTTCTAGTAATGATCTATTGTTCCTTGTTCTTTGATATAATTCAGCATGCATTTACATGCCTTGATGGACGCTCTTATCTTTAGTTGTTGTGTGGTGGGGGCTTCAAGTTAAATTGAGGAAAGTGCGCGCAAATACGTAGTCACAAGAAGGCACGTCAAGCGCCCAAAAGCCGCTTCATGATAAGGGAGCGTGGCGCCTGGATGCGCCCATCTGCCCACCATGCCTACAAATCACAGAAGTTAGCGCTTGAGCGCCAGGCCAAGACTGAGAAAGGAGCCCAATCACGCCCAGGCGCATACTCATAATAGCCGCACGTGCGAACTACTTGATCGCGTGCCACATTTATGGAACAACAATAGTAGTGCGCACAACCAAGATTGTGCTCATTCCAAGAGCGCATGATCAATCAATACATAGGCAAACATAGCTTGTCAGATGCCACATTAACACAGCAATCATAACAACGTTCCCAGATGTTCTCAAGCTCACGCCCATGCACATGAGCAGTGAATGAGCTAGGTATATAAATACCCATGCTGTGCAGTTGGCACTAGAAGTGCAACATGATTCTACAGGTTGTGAGTGCAGCTTGTAATATTATTTCATATGCATAGTGGCATTTCTCATGGTTTGTGGCTCGATAATTTTCCTCATTTCTGAATTTGCACTTAAAAATCTCTCTTTTCTGTGATTGTATGTTTGAATTTTTTGATGAACATAAGCCTTATTATCCGACTCCAATCAATCAGCTGCTATAGGAACAAACACTTCAAATCTGTCACATGAATTCAATTGACGGATCCTTGTGGCTGCTGACATGCAAGGGCTTAAAAACATAAGCCCTAGCACAGACCGCATAATAGCCGAGATTCAGGACTTGAATCCCTGCGACCAACCAGTAGAGCAGCTCTAGCCTGGCCTCATCCAGATCATCAGCCAGCCAACGAGTGCGGCTGTGCACGGCGCCGACGATCACGGAGCTGGCGTAGCTCCCAGCCGAAATGGCCAGCCAGAGCAGCGCCGCCCCCGTGCTCCTCATGCTCTCCGGCGCCTGATCGTAGAAGAACTCTGAGTGGCCGACCGACGAGAACGCCTCCGCCGCCCCGAACAGAGCATACTGCGGCACCAGCCAGAAGACGGAAATCGCCAGGTGGCTGCGTCTGCGCAGCACTTCGACGAAACCGGCGACGAGCGCGGCGGCGGCGGCGAATGCGAAGCCAACACCGATGCGGGAGAGGAAGGGGATGGGGCGGCAGCGGTCGCAGAGGGAGAGGGTGAGGAGGAGCGAGAGGTGGGAGAAGAGGGTCATGGAGCCGGCGGGGACGAGGAAGGAGGAGGATTGGGAGAGGCGGCGATCCATTGCTCGGGCCTGCTGGATGGAGAAGGTGTTCTGCTGGGAAGCCGCCGTGATCGGGAGTATGGCGGCAGACCAGATTGGGGCCATGCGGATCAGGGATTTCAGCTCTTCCACGCGATGGATGGTGCTCAGACGCCAAGGGTTCGGAGTGCCGCCGTCTTCCGGCGTGTCTTCTTCTGTTATCACCGCCGCTTTGTCTAAGAAACTGTACCAATATTATTACTACGAGTGATTAGTAATTATAAATATGATATCAATTACACTTTTATTAAATAGATTAGCCAAACTAAAGTTTGAATTAACCTTGTTGCAATGATTTTGTATTAGTGTTCAGTTGAAGTGACTCAACTTTTTTCATCTGCACATCCTACTTGGTACATTGGTCACTATAATTTTGAGCAAGCTCACATATCTCAAGTGATGAGTCACTTAAAATTGCAGCATTCAGCTGCTCATTACACTATCTTGACTAGTAGATTACCGCTCAATGATCACAGTAGGCTCCATATTAATGTTACCCATCGCTCTTTTAAAGCTTATTTGTCTCCCTCTTTATCATAGTTTTACCGAGCTTCAAATCCTTAGTGTTTTAGTAAATAACATCTATCTTGTGGCACCATTTGACCACCGATCCCCCAATAGTGTTTCTCGCTTGTTCTTGTTAGCCTACCTCTTTGACACACCATTTCAAAGCTCTTGATCAAAAACCATCTCTTTTTAACGGGCCTCGTTCATGGTCGCTGTTGTTTTGAAAGGAGCTTGTTATGGGCCTGGGCTCTCAAGTGCACTCATGCGCCCCATTGAGAGAGCAGCAGGCACTCGGGTGCGCCCAGGCGCTCACCAGATAGAAATCTGGGCGTTCGGGCGCTCCCAGGCGCTTGCCGGATAGAACATGGGCGCTCAGGCACCTGCGTATTTGCAGGCCCGCTTTGAGGGGCCTATAAAATTCACTCATAGCCCTTTTTAGGGTTAATCCCGATTTTTTTTTGCTATTGTTTGTGGTGGCTGATCTTTGAGGTGGTTAGAGCTCCATTGAGGCTTGGGTAAGTGTTTTTTAAACCCTAGAAATTGTAATTGCTGCTCCTATAGTAAGAGATTCTTCTCTCCTCTCCCCGAGATATAGGTGTTTGCACTGAATCACGTAAATCTTGTCTTGTACTATAATTTGCTCTTGTTTGTGGTTTTTTCTTTTACTTTATTGTGTGATTTTCTCAACAAATCATGTTTGTTCAGCATTGGCCAAACCCCTTCATTCCCAACAAGTGGTATCAAAACCCGAGGTTGCGCTTAGAGGTTGTGCTGCATTGTTAGGGTTGGGTTTGAAGTTGTGTATTTTTTGTGGTTGAGTGTTTGTAAAGCAAAAGGAAAACATGGAGATATAGTAGAAGATGTGACTGTTACTTCATCTTCATCAATGGTGGAGAGAATTTTCCCACCAAATTTTAGCACATCCAACAAAAATCGATTTGGTCAAGTTTGATGAAAAGAACAACTTCATGATGCGAAGATGCGAAGTGATGAATGCACTTTGTGCGTTGAACCAGGAGGACGTTCTTGACGGTGAAGAGAAACTAGAGGAAATATTATAGAGGGATTTGGTCAAAGTGAATCGCAGTGCTTGTGGGTTGATCCGAAATTATTTGACCCAAGATATAAAGTATGTCATGATGATAGAAACTTCGGCATGGAAATTGTAGAAATTACTGGAGAGCAAATACTTGACAAAGAGCATGGAGAATCGACTTCACATAAAAAGGCGGCTCTAACGGTTCCAAATGAGAAGGGATAATTTCATAGATGAGCATCTAAAAGAGTTTACAAAGCTAATGGTGAATTTGCTAAATATAAATGAACCTGTGGAGAATAAAGAGAAGGCTCTACTTCTATTGAACTCATTGTCGGATGAGTTTGAGAACTTCACGTTGACACTAATTCATAGGAAAGATGCTTTGAGATATGAGGAGGTAACTACTGCTCTTTTGAACTACGAGTTCAAGAGAATGGATAAAGAGTCTACCAAATTAAAGATGGCAGAGGCTCTTACACTTCAGAAAGGAAAACCATAAATGAAGAAGCAATGGTCAAAGAAAAATGTTGATTCCCAGAAGAGAGAAAGGTCTAGAAGCCGTAGCATTTGGCGCAATCAGTGTGCACTCTGTTTGGAGACAAGACACTAGAAGAAGGATTTACCAAAGTTGAAAAAAAAGCAATGTGCTGATGGTTCTTCCTAAGCAAAGGCCAATGTGATTTAGAATATGGTGGAGGGTTCAGACTCAGAGGTATTTCTTATTACTATTTCATGGGACTAATAGTTGACAGCTCCAATTGGATTATGGATATAGGTGCGACTTATCATACATGCTCCCAGAAAGACTTCTTTTGTTTGTATAAATAAACGGACAATTGTGTAGTCACAATGGGGAATGATGTTACATATCAGATTGCAGGAGTTGGAAGTCTGTTAATTATGATACATGCAGGGATAGTTCAAAAACTAAAAGAAGTCAGGTATGTACTAGAGATCAAGAATAACCTACTATCTATTGGGGCCTTAGAAGCTAAGGACTTTAAGGTCATGATTGAGGCAAGGGTTCTGAAGGTCAGTAAGGGTGCAATGACTTACTTGACATGAGTCAGATAATAGAACATCTACTATCTTTAGGAAAGTACAGTGACAGGTTCAGTAGTTGTGGCAGAAGAACCAGATGATGCCATGACACAATGGCATATTTGGCTGGCACATGCAGGAGAGCCTTCACTAAGAGCATTGGAGAGAGATGGTCTCATAAGAAAATGGCATCATTCAGTGCTTGTAGATAGTATCTCTTTTATTGATGATTACTCTAAGTTTGTTTGGGTGTACACCATGAAGAGCAAAACTGGTGTATTGGAAGTATTCATAAATTGAAAAAAGTGGGTGGAAAATTAAACTAACAAGCAGATCAAGAAGATCCATTCTAACAATGGCAGAGAGTATACTTCTGATTTGTTCTTGCACGAGTGCAAAAAATATGTGATTGAGCACCATTCACTGTTAGAGAGACACCACAATAAAACGGGATAGCAAAGTGAATAAATCAAACTTTGGTGGAGAAAGTTCAATGTATGTTGTCTAATACTGCGTTGGATAGAGTTTATTGGGCGGAGGCCCTAGACCATGCCTGCTACTTGGCAAACCATTTTCCCTCTGCAACAATCAATAAGAAAACTCTTATAGAATTGTGGTTTGGATAATCTGCTGGAGTTTATGATCAGTTGAAGATCTTTGGGTGCCTGACATATTATCATGTGAAGAAGGATAAATTGAAGCTATGAGCACGAAAGGCAATCTTTGTTGGAATTCAACGTGGAGTCAAGAGCTACAAGTTATATGATCCGGTTGATATGAAGATCATCATCAGGAGGGATGTCACATTTTATGAGGAATTCTTTTTGAGGCATAGGAGTTCGCACCAGGTGGAGGAAATTACAACTACTCCTATAAGTAGGCAAAGAGTGGGGTTTAATGCAGCCTCATTTGTTCCACTGGATGCTTCCCATCATGACGTAGCTGTTGATATTATACCTACCATTGATGATCATTTTAATGATGAGTAATAGGATGATGATACTGGTGATGAGGCTCCTATATAGAAGTCAATTGCAAAGAACAGAACTAGACGGTAAATTGAGAGGCCGGCTTGGATGGGCAGCTATGTCACCTATGCTTTGTCAGTGACAGAGGATGAGGTTCTTTCTCACTTCAAGGAAGCAGTGATGGGCCCAAAGAAAATTTTATGGAAGAGGGTCATGGATGAAGAGATAGACTCTCTTCATAAAGATGGTGTATGAGGTTGGAGAAATTCCTTCCAACAAGAAAGGCTATTGGTTGCAAGTGGGCGTTTGTAAAGAAGGAGGAATCTCAAGGAGCTAAGGTGTGCTACAAGGCTAGATTAGTGGTCAAAGGATTTTCTCAAAAAGAAGGGACGATTATGATGAGGTGTTTTCCTCAGTCATCAAGCCCTCATCGATCAATATACTTCTAGCTTTGGTGGCACGATTTGATATGTTATTTGAGCAGCTCAACGTAAAAAATGTATTCTTATATGGAGAACTAGAGAATATCTATATGTTGCAGCCCCCATGGTTCAAGGAGATAGGCAAGGAATACTTGTAAAATGAGTAAGTCTTTATATAGCCTGAAGCAATCACCACATCAGTGATTTAAGAAATTCAATCAAATTATGTAAAAAGAAGGATGCGCTCGCAGTTAGTAGGATCATTGTATATTGTTCAAGAAATTGCCTTAGGGAAATTTTATCTACCTGCTCCTATATGTGGATGACAAGCTGGTTGCTACATCGGATTAATCAAAAATGGACTGCATGAAGCATCAATTGGCTCAAATTTTTGAGATGAAAAGGTTAGGAGAATCGAAGAAGATCCTTGTGATGGAGATCTGCAAGGACGAGAAGGCAGGAAATCTTTGGCTCACCCAATTGTGGTATTTGGAGAAGGTGAAGAAAAAGTTTCAAGTGAACAACTTTACGAAGTCGATAAGTATTCCCTTTGGCATCACATTTTAGCTTATCTGCAGAGTTGTGCCCAAATATAGATGCTGAGAAGGATGATATGCACTCAGTGTCATATGAGAATAAAGTTGAGAGCTTGATGTATACCATGGTGTGTACAAGACCAAACTTGGCCCAGACAATTGGAGTTGTGAGATAGTATATACATAATCCGGGGAAGTTTCATTGACAAACAATTATGGGTATATTCTGTATTTAAGGAATTCAGTTGGTGTCGAATTACTTTATCAAAAGCAATCATCAATGGTGGATTTATGTGTCAGTTATATGAACATAAAGATGCATCAGTAGGCTTCTCGTTGGGATGAACTACGCACGGCTTGATTCCTATATGAAGGGGATATGTAAGTAACCATTTTGGGTGCAATCGTTACGCTACTCTTGACAATGTGTTGGGGCTAGCTCTCATATGGTCCATATGAGATCTAATTAGAGAATTATTGTTTTGAAAGGTTCTTATTAGGTGCCTCGTTGCTCAGGTGCACTTAGGAACCCCATTGAGAGAGCAGTGGGCGCTCAAGCGCCCGTAAAGCACAAGTAGACCCGAGGTCTGGGCGCTCAGGTGCCCGCATATTTATAGGCCCGCTTTGAGGGGACTATAAAATTTGTTCTTAGCATGTTTTAGGGTTAATCCAGATTTTTTTGCTATTTTGTGTGTGGTGACTGATCTTAGAGGTGGCTGAGCTCCATTGAGGCTTGGTTAAGACTTTTATAAACCTTAAAAATTGTAATCTCTGCTCCTTTAGTAAAATAATCTCCTCTCCTCTTTTTGTGAATGTAAGTGTTTGCATCGAACTAGGTAAATCTTATTTTATGTTGTGATTTGCTTTTATTTGTGGTTTTTCGTTGCTATGTTGTGCGATTTGCTCAACAAATGCATGTTTGTTTCACATTAATTAAACCCCTTTGTTCTCACAGTCACCACCTCAAGTGGTTGCACAAGTCCTTCTGTAAGGGTTGATCCATATTTTGTACTTCCATGGTTCTAAAGGAAGTAAATCTGCTTCACTTGCCCATTCAAAGCTCTCAGCTCAAGTTTAAGATGATGTGGTGCATACTCTCTCAATTCTCGTATATAAAAAATTTTAAGCTTTATCACCACTTATAATGTCAACCTACTTTTAGTTCCAAAGGATGCAATCATGTCATCTTTACAACATCTTCATAAATCCTTATTACATTATAAAAAAATAACTCATATATCTTGCTTGACAAAGTCATTATTTCTAGTTTTGGTTGATTAACCTTTTAAGAAAGCGTAGAGGTAAACAATAATGTGGCATTTTAAACTTTAACAACAACTAAAACATCCATAACTATATACGTTAATGTATCATAAGCACCACTATAAAAGAAAGAACATTTATTGATGCAAGCACCTTTGTTATAGTTGCATTAATTTTATCTCTTTTTTAACCTCTCTATAGAGCCCACAACGCTTTCAATAATGGAATGCCTCTCACTATGGCAAATGAACAACAATAATGATTTTCAACAAACTCAGCAACACTCGTAAAAAGAATAGTGCTGCAAATGGTTCTAGTCATCTAGCTCAGAGACCTATGCAATATTCTAAGGCATTCAAGATTAAGAATAAAAAATAATTGTATAGTCTCAGTTGTTCATATGTCTAACTAGTAAGGATGGTAAGAACTCATTAACAAATTTCACAAGTTTGCATGATGCCACAGCCAAGTGTTCCTCTGGTATGCATCAACAAGATCTCAAATTGCCTAATTTTCTCACAAGCCCTCCTCCATGCTTAAATTGAGAAGCTTATTTAATCACCTAATATTTAACCATTCAAACAACATGCTACTTAATGTTTGATCTCACTGATAGTGCTTATTCCCATTCTCTATATTGCTAATCCTCAATAAGCATCTATATTCCTGATTGGATCAGCATTGGAGGTGCCGATGGAGTGTTGGTGGGTTTTATTACAAGATGACACTGGTCATTACTAGGCTGGGGAGAGCCCAGTTGCCCAATCACGCCCCAGCACCAGGATAGCCTCAGCCCGAGTCCTGGGCCTCCAGGCGCCTGTGGAAAGGAGCCTTAACTAGAGGCTAGCGTGCCTAAGTGTCCGCGGCTATTGAGCCATGAGCAGGCGTGACTCTTCGTAAGCAACAGAGCGAGGTCTGGGCGCTCAGGCGGTTGTGATGTGAAGGGATGCATCCCTTCATGATTTAAAGGGTGGTTATGGCCTATTTAAAGTATAATTTGGGTATTTTTTGTGCAATAGCATTAGCAAAAAGTTGAAGAGCTGTAATGGAGGGATACAATGGTGGCTACAGTCGTGGTTATAGTGATGGTTGCACTGGAGAGCTGCATCGATGGCTACAATGGTGAGCTGCAGTGGAAATATTGTAGCGGTGACTGCAGTGGAAAAGTTGTGGCAGTGACTACAGTGGGGGGTTGTTGTGTAGCTTGAGCAATCCCAAATGTTGTTGTGCAAATACAGACAATAATGAGAGAACTTGAGAGATAAAAAGGAGAGAAGTGCAAATGGTTTAGGTGTGAGAAAAAGCTAAATAGATCAATTTTTCTCTTTCTTCTTCCCAAGAGCCAAGTTCTATGTAAGTGATGCTTGTGTGTTGTTGTATGATCAAGAGTTGAGTTAGAGAACCTATGGAAGGGAATAGAGAGAAGAAAAGAGCTTACGATTTGTGTTTTCATGACAGTTGTAATCTACCTCTTCTTCCAATAGTTAAGTTCTTGGGAATAGCTCTATAATTTCTTTGATTATTTTTATAGTAAATTTTATTGGTAGTGTGATTCTATGATTTTTCTCATTATTGAGTTTTTCACATAAATACTAGTGTTTGGATATTTGATTTGTAGCTTATTTTGTAACTTGTGTAGTTCTTGTTTTGCAAGTTTTGCACCAGATATTTTATTTACTCTGGAATCGTGGGCAATTTCCTCAACAATTTATGTTGTTCAATTAAATTTGTTGAAGTGTCAGCATGCTTCATCACCTTCATGCACATAATAAAGGCTGCCACCACATGAAACTAAAGTATCCCTTTCCAACACTTCTAAGAAATAAAATATACAATTTCTATCGAGGCTTTTAGCACATCTTGGCTTCTTCAACCTCTAAAACTTGTTCTTAGCCAAAAACATGAGAGAAACTCTATATTAAATATGTTGATCAAAAAATAAAAGAGATGTACAACTTGAAACAACTACATTAAATATGTTGATCAAAAATTGCTTTATTAGGATGGATGACATTGATGGATAATATCTACCATAAGATTTTAATGAATGTAAAAATGTGATTAACATGAAAGAAAATAGTAGCCCTAATTGTAATATTCAAGTTATCTTATTTAGTGCGTGAAATTAAAGTATGGAATATTTTGAAGAATATGAATAGTGAAAAGATGTAAAATTGGATACCCTCCTTATTAATATGTGGAAATATTTAAAGCTTCATTGAATTATTTAATATTTCTTAAGAAACATAGCAATATTGATCCAACGAGAACTACTAAGATATCAGTTTACAAGAATTAGGTGATATACAAGATTGTGTGAATTAAAAAATAGTTATGTTAGTAAGTCATACTTTAATTCTTTTAGAGAGACTGTTCAAGTGTAGATTACAATTTGGGTTAACAACAATACTTTGTTATAGGTAGATACTCTCTAGGGATTAAAAATTATTATGAGATATGATGGAGAATTTTAGAGAGTAACAAATATGTGCACAATTTGAGCACTATCAATTTAGAAAAGGAAATACATTTCCTTGGAAAGTCTTCAAAAGTGGGCTTATGTTGCTTATCTTAATATATTTTAAGGCATATTATAATAGTTACTGGTGTATTAATTTAAGGGATATTTCTTATTGAACTATTTCAAGGATAGTTCAAAATCTAAATTTTCGTTAAATTAATTATAAAAATTCATACAAAATATATTCAAGACGAGAAGACTTGGTGCACGATTTGAAATGATGTATTGTTTTTTAGTATGACTAGAGTTTTGTGCAAAAACTCCATCTCTGGAGCAACTCTTGAATCCAAGGAATTTCATCCTAATAGATCTAAAGAAAATCATTTGAGTGCAAGATTAAAAATAATTGAGGTTAAATTCTTGAGGATCATGTCATAAAGAAGAGCAAATATTTCAAATAAATAAAAGGTAATTAAATAATGAAGAAGGTTGGATAAATGTGAAGAGTGCTTTTGAAGTATCGTTCATATTGTATTGGATAAAAATTCATTCATGTAACAAATAGGAAAGGAAAAAGCCAAAAATGACAGACCCCCACTTAGCTAAGGCTTCGGATAAGTGTTACTATTGTGAGAGTTAGTTGTTGCATTGCTCAAATATGCCCATACCCTATTGAACTTGGCATATCTATGCTTAAGCAATGGAGTGCTTGTAAAGTCCTTCATTGCGTTAACATGTATTTGCTTGTGATTTGTTCAAGATACCTTACCAAGAGTGACATCAAAGAAATTTATCAAACATTAAAAAGCATTAACTATGCTGTATTGATTACAGTCAACAAAAACTATATGCTCATAATGCACGTACCTCATGCCCCTAGTATGGCCCAGCTTCCCGGTCAACGCAATAGCCGCATCAAGCTGGTCGTTCTCATACAGCATCTTCTCATCGGCCTTCAGCCTCCTCTTCCTCACGGCCGCCACCGCCACCTGCAGCAGCCTTGCGAACGGGCTGCCTTCCGGCCTCGCAATCCTGTACAACGGATGCCCCGCCACGAAGGAAAGCAGCGATATCCCCATCGCCGCAGTTGGAATCCCGAAGCCCCACCCCCACCCTACGTTGTCCTGCACGTACACCACAACGGTCACCGCCGCCAGCATCGACGCCCCCATGCAGATAAAGTACCAATTAAAGAACCTCGACGCTTTTCTGTCAAACTGCTCAGCGCCGAACGCAACGACGCACGGCCTTATGCCGCCTGCGCCCAGCGCAGCAAGGAGGAGAGAGGCGTATAGGACTGCCATCTGCCAGGCGGTTGCTTCCTTGCAGGATATATGGCTTTGGCTGCCGGAGCATGGCGGCTGGCGCAGCTGAGGGAGTGAGGCTGAGGCCGTAAGGCTGGACATTCCCTGGGAGAAATGGTCAGGCTAAATGCAGCAAACAATCATGTTTGAAAAGGTAGAATGAACGGTCATATACAGGATTTTATTTACCTATTTTCTTAAGAGTATAAGTAAAGTCTAAGGATAACCGGAAGCTTCTACACCGATGTAAGTGTTGCTACATTTAATATAATAGTGGATAGATATGACAATGTCTTAAGCTACCTTAGCAAAAAAAGAGAATAAATCAGAAACTCTTGCGATCTCAATTGATGCGTTCAACCAATGCATTATCTCCGATTCTCATTCTTCCTAGTTATTGGCCGAGAGCTGAGAGTTTTAAAAGAGCCATTGTTGGAGACCTCTTGTGAATGCTGGGTTAGTTTGGATCAAAACTAGAAGAACCTTTAAGCCTAGAGAAACAGTTGGATCAGCCTGGAATTCTTCATACGATTAAATGGTAGTTGCTTGATCTCTGCATAACTAAAATCTACAGTCGATTTGTATTCCAAAATTTTGAATTTATGTATACTACTGGATGAGAACCTTTAAGCTTGGAGAAACAGTTGAATCCGTTGGATGATGTTTGTGAGATTATAATCAAATTTTTAATGTTGAAATATGAATTCTTCTAGGTGAATTTGAAGAGACCATATCTAACAGTACACAAGACTCACCAAAATTATTGAGATCAATTCGATTATCGATGGGAGAGCAAATAATGTTCCGGTTAATTCTGGGACGGATCTACAGATGCCAACTGCAAGACTGGTGCTCAGGCGCTCAGGCACATAGCTGCATGTAGTAGACGAAGACTTTGACATGCCTCAGGCGCACAACAAACAGAAAGTTTGGTTCCCAGAAGCAGCTATGCAGGCACTCAGGCGCTCCCACGCGCCCACAGAAACTTCTAATCGGGTGTGATGTGTCCATAATTGATAAGTGCATTTTGAGAGGGCTAGTTTGAGATCCCATATAAATTTTAGCATGTTGAGTTAGGGTTAGGTGTGTGTCATTTTTCTGTGAGAGAGCTCTTGGAAGCTTGAAACTCTAGAGTGAGAACAAGGAAAAATATAGGAGAAAAGAAGAAGAAAAAGGCTTATGGTAGTGAACCTCTTATTCCTCAAGGAGATTGATAAGTTCTCTATAACTTTATAATCATTTCTTCTATAATATTTTTTTATAGTGGTGTAGCTCCGTAATTTTTCTCATTCTTAGGTTTTCCACGGTGAAGAACCTGCTTCAACATTAAATGCATAATTCAGAGGAAGAAGTATAGACCAGAAGCTCAACAGAAGCAAGTCTAATTCAAGGCGGGAAAATCAAAGCCGGCTAAGGGAAAGGCAGAATATTGGAACTACAGGAATTCTGGACATTTCAAGAAGGACTAACATGCCTTTATGAAGTCGGGAGGAGGAGGTAAAGTCAAGAACCACTTCGTTAATATTTCAGCAGATGAAGACCAAGATGCATTGATCATATCCCTTGTTAACACTGAGTCTTGGGTGGTGAATATTTCAAGTGCTTCCTTCCATGTAACCCCAAGCAAGGAAGTATTCAAGAACAACACTAATGGTGATTTGGGAAATGTCTACTTTGGAGATGAAAAAGCTTGCAGCATCATTGAAAAGGTGACGTGGATATCTAGTTGCTTAATGAGTCTGTATGGAATTTGAAGGATGTCAGACATGTTTCTTGTCTAAGAAGAAACTTAATTTCTGCCACCCAGTTAGCCCATAAAGGCTACAACACGAGTTTCACATGAGATTCCTATAATGTGACTAAAGGCGCATTGATAGTTGCTTGGGGAAGTATGGATTGGGCATTTAACCTGGTCAATAAGGTGTCTGACTCCATTACCGCAACAAAGCAGATTAATGCATGTCTATGGCACCAAAGGCTCTGTCATATGAGAGAGAAATGATTGACATCTATGTTATCTAAGGGAAGATTCCAGAGCTGAAATTTGTGGACTTTGAATATTGTGAAGATTGCGTGTACAGCATGCATAAGAAGGTCAGCTTTTTGTATGGGTATACTTGAAGCATGTGCACATATATATGGGGAAATAGCTCCCACATCCTCTCTTGGTGGAGTCACATATTTTGTCACTTTCATTGATGACCATATTAGGAAAGTATGGGTATAGTTCTTGAAGCATAAATAGCTCCCACAGAGCCTGCGATTCGCAGGGAGTCGGGCTGGAGTCAGCGGACAGGGAGAAGAAGGAGATAAGGGAAAGAAAAAAATAAAAAATAAAATAAATTACTTAAAGTTAAATTTTTTGTATTTTTCCGTCGTTCGGCGTTCAAATACAACGAAACTTGGCGTCAAGGTGTGTCACGACACGATGAACACCCTATATTGCGTCATTCGATTCGGAGTAATATTTTATTTTATTTTAATTTTTGAGGTTAAAAAAACTTCAAAAATTATCCACGATAAATCCGGCGCTTAGAATTTGATGAAACTTCTCGAGCAACCTTTAAATAATATACTTAACACAACGATACTGAGAACGATGAATTCGGACATGCATTTCAATATTCTTGGTTTTTATAATTTAAATAATTCAAAAAATAAAATAGGAGCTTCCGTTAATCGGATTTCTTCTAAGCTAGGGCACTTTGATCTAAAAATTATTTCTATCTATTGGTAATTTTGTTTGCCATAAATTGAAATTCCTCGGGATCCTGAATCCTAAGGCGGGATTTTGACCTAATTTGCAAAATAACGACTTTGGGTCGTTACGATACCCGAGGAGGTATGGAGTTGCAAAGAGGTGAAATTAAATCACCTAAAGGTATTTAGTTGCTTATCCTATGTGCACATTGATGCAGATTCTAAAGGCAAGCTTAATTAAAAAGTAATCAAGTGCACATTTATTGGCTATGGTACGGGAAAATTTGGCTATAGATTCTGGGACTATCATAATCATAAAATTATCAGAAGATAGGACGCTATATTAAAGGAGAATGAGATGTACAATGATAGGAATGGAACTACAAATGATGCACCAAATTACATTGAACCAGATGATAATGATGAACAAAATGAGCAAGCACAACCAATGTGATGACCCATGTTAGATTGGTAACAACCAAACTAAAATTGGATACATCTTTTCGCAGGATCATATTGGCGGTAAAGTAAAATAGCAGTTAAACAACATCCAGAGCCAAAGAAATAACATTCATTCAAATTAAAGTAAATAACATATAAAATATATTACATAAATGTCTTTATGCAGAAATGATTATCCCTTGAAGGGTAGTTGAATTCATTAATTTCTCATGTCATGCCTCTTTCTAATGATTTTAAACTAAATCAATCTCTCCAGTTGTATCTAATTTGACATTATAAAAATAATGTCTTAGTGTACATTCTAAATACAAAGGATATTAAAAATATACTTAAAGCAATGCGAAAAGTAAAAATGATAAAAATTTACAGGGAAATATATATTTATTTCAAAAAGATAATCATAATTATTGCAAAATATATATTCTTTTGTCACATGCTAAGTTTCAAATGAAAAAGCAATAATAGTATAAAAATTCATATTTATATTTATGACTTGATATTATAAAGTAATGTTAGCAGTTCTGATGGGCAAAGCCAGAACCATGAGGCTGGATTCATAAAAATGCAGTTAAGCATGACCTTCACCTGGGCCCCCTTAAAGGCTCCAGATGGCACCTTCACCTGAGCCTCTTTCAAGGCTCCAGGTGGCAACATTCACTTGGGCCCCCTTTAAAGGCTCTAGATGGCATCATATATATATGTAAGCATAACCTTCACATGCGCTTCCTCAAAGGCTCTAGATGGCACCCTTATAACACCTGATGGACTAGCCCCATCCCTAACTTAATTCAACCTCCATTTCGAAACCCTTTGCAATATTCACAAGATACATAAATATCATTTTGCCTCTCTTATATGATTAGAAGTAAAAGGAAAGCATTAAATAACAATATAAAATAGGTTTAAAGCGATGCTTAAGCAACAAATGTTTTTAGACTAAACAATGTTTTTCTTAAATTTCTTAATTTTGTCCCAAATTTCATGCAAATTCAAATGCATAAATGTAAGGAGACTTATAGGTTAAAATCAAATGTATCAAATCATGTTAAATGGATTAGAACTTCCTTCACATGATTCAATACTTAATAATATTAATTTACAGACCTAAATGCAAGGATTACATGCAACACAATCACACAGTGTCATAAATTCAATATTGAATTAGTTTTAAATTTGATTTCTTTCACTTCAAACTTCATCAATATATTATCTTTTCTCTTATCAAGATTTATCATTATTTACAAAAGTTTTGAAATGAACAAGGGTTCTAATACTTCCACTAGAGTAAGGAATTGAAAATAATTATATTGCAGTGTTTATGTGGGCAAATCATTAGATTAAGCTTGAGTGCAACCTACTTATTACTTATTGAGATTTTTCCCTAAATATAGTTTTTAATTTAGATTCCTGGAATTTGCATAAACACTAAGGTATTAAAGTATGGTTTCTAAATGAGGTTAGTACATTGCATAGATTTATCTAGTTTAAAACACTCATATAGAAATCTAGTTGCATGTGACATCTAAAATAGTATGACATTCAACCGATTTATATTTCAACCTAAGTATGCATGTCAATTTAATATACAACCTTAACAAGTATCCACAAAAAATTATGTTTCATGATTCTTGACTCCCTTCTTTTGTATCATGACTCTTATAATATAATAGTTTAATCATTGATAAATTATCTATAAGTTTATAATCATTTCTTCTATAGTGAATTTTTTTATGGTAGTGTGGCTCTGTTATTTTTTTTATTATTGGGTTTTCCATAAATATCTTTGTGTTCGTATGCTTATGTGCTTGTGAATATTTGTGTTGTGATCTTTCAGTTTCTTCTTGTGTTGGTATACATTTCATGTTTGCTTTGGTGATTCTCAGCGGTCAAATCCCGACCTAAGGGATTTCTTCGGAGTAGAAGATCTCCCAATTTTCTCAACAATTACCGCCTTGCTCACCTTTGGCAAAACTTTCATAAATTAAGAGAAAGTGAGTAAAGCCTTTTCTAGCCGACCAAAAAGTTGGGATCTAAAATTCAAAGTAATTTTTAATTCTAATCTTATAACTTATTATCTTGATATTTTACTCAATTCATTTACTGATTATGATCTAGTTTTAGCAAAGCTTAAGAACCAAAAGAAGAAAGAGAAAGGGAAAGCACTAAATATAAAGCAATAAATATTAGTCAAAGTCTGGATAAAGACGAAATGGTGTTAATAACCAGAACATTCAACACAATGCTCAAGAAGAATTACAAAAGATGGTCTCAACCACAATAGCAAAGAGAAAGCAAAGGAAAATTTCAAAGACCTCTAAATTTAATAGTGATTATAATGTTTATTACAAGTGCAAGGAAAAATTACTCATACAAATAGAGTGATTAATATTGAAAGAATAAAAAAAAGAGACGAGCTGCTAGAAGTTTGAAAATAAGAACTACAAAATAAAGCTTTCTGGCTAACTAAAACTCAGACAATAAGTCCAAGTCAAAATTTGAATAAACAAATCTCCTCCTGATGGCGAGAAGTAACAAAAGTGAAATCTCATAATCATCAAATAAAATTGTTAGTGTATTGAGACCAATTTGATCATCCATGGAGGTGTTAATGAAACTACGGTGGGTTTTCGGGAGGCTTCGGGGTGTTTCGGGACAAGTATGGGGAAATTTGGGTGCTCCGGCATGCCCTGCAATCATTGCAATCGAGGACCAGGCGCCCTGACGCACCATGGCATATGGGAATCGAGTTCCTTGTGCTACATCGCACCGTGGCACTTGTCGGGGTACCCAGGCGTGCTGTGGCGCCCCTGGTTCAAAACTGGGGTGCCCCGGCACGCTGTGGCGCCGCGAAAGCCCTGTTATGAATTGTGGCAATCTTCTAAGTATTTTAGGGGCATTTTGGGTCATTTGGGGTTCATATGACGCCTAAGTATATAAGAAAACATATGTGGATGTTTCCTTAAAGTGATCAACCTTAATTTGGTTGTGTGGTTGTTGCTAGTCGCTTTCAACATAGAGTGAGAGCATGAGAGTTCTGGAGGAGAAGTTGATAGGGAGATTTTGTAAGCGGTAGATCATTCTTATTCTTGTGAAAGTGAAACTCTCTATAACTCTGTAATCTTTTTGTTCATAGAGGATTTTTATGTATGATGTGGCTCAGTAATTTTTCCCTTTATTGGGTTTTTCATTTAGAATTTTCTGTGTTTGGATGCTTGTGTTATTTATGATGTGATTCTTGTGCTGTGATTTTACTCCTTTTTGCACTAATAATAATTTTTATTATAATGAATTAGAAAGTATGTATGATGAATTAAGCTTTGCATGTTAATCTTAAAAATCTTGCAGAATCATTAAAAATGAACTTTTTGAGAATTTAAAGATTTAAGTGAATCATAGAAATGTGACATTAAATTTATTAAGACTCAACTTGAACATTTAATATTAAGGAATAATGAAGAACTTAATGAAATTCTTCACCAAGAAAATCTTAAGCTCAATGAGAAGTATCTAATCTAAAGTTTGTCTATAATTTTCCTTGAAAATAAATTGAATGAATATCAATCTAGGCTTAGGCTACTATGATGACATTTTACAAAAGAAAGAAATAATTTTTGAAACAAATATAAAAAAATAGTTTTTTTTGTTGGTTATTTGATTACATATAAAGTATGTGTTATTCCTATAGAAATATGAATTTAGTATGATTGTTTAAAATATAGATGTTTCTATAATAGAAAATGGACCAAATTTTAGATGTATTTAATATTTAATTTTGTAATTGTAGGTACATCCTCTGAATAGGAGGAATGAGAAGATGTGCTACCTTGCACATGACCAGTGATGAAAAAAAACTCAGTGAGCTAGAACCTAAGAGCGATAAAGTTACTTTGTGGGAGAAATATGCTATAAATAAAGATAAAAGAATGCAATCAATCCTTTAGCATTTCTATCATTTGTAAAACTCAAGAATGTAATAGAAGCACTTGTTGATATAGCATGTTATGACTTTAGAGGAATTATTATTTTGTTATAGTTTCTTATATAGTATGTTCTCAGAGAATGATTAATTTTAGGGGAAGTTTTAGTTAGCTATTATTTTGTGTAACATTAACTTTTAGGCACGCTCAATCACACTCATAGGTGCACAACAATTGATGTGGGCCACACTTTAGGTTGGCAGAATGGCACCTAAATTTGCTGCCTAAAGTGCCTTATTGGATCACAGACTTGCACTATAATAGGTCTAATTTGGTAAACTGCAGACAACGGGCCGCAAGACACATCCGATCGCGCTTCGATCTACTCCAGGTAGAACTATTTAAGAAATTTGTAGGCCATTGATCAAGTACACGTGCCCAGGGCATACACCTAAAATTTAGTGGTTGGCTATATTGACTCCCACTCACCTCCTCTATAATTGGGGAAGGCAAAATATTAATAGCTCTCTGTGCTTTCAACACCTCAAAGACTCAAAGACTCAAAGGAGGGAAATCTCCATTGCTCATAAGGATCAGTGAGCATCAAGAGATGATTCCCAGCTCCCTCATTTTCATTTTCTATTAAAGAAACAAAAATTAAGAGTATATGTATTTGTGTGTACTCACATTTTCATTTTTTGTCGAATGTATATAATTTTACTTTTAGGATTATATACTGGAATACATAACATTTAATATTTATTTTGTAAGCACTCTCCTGCTAATATTTTCTAAACTGCATAATTTTTCATACCTATTTATAATTTAAATAATTTTAAAATCAGAAAACCAATAAAGCCTAATTTCTTCATCATACGGGCTGGAGTCGCTGACGTGGACATGAAAAAGTATTTAAATTTAAAATTTGTATATTTTTACGGGACATACGATGAATTTATTACTTATTTATTTGTTAAGAAATTGTATTTAAAAATAAAGCCTAATTTCTTAATCATAGAAATAAGTTTAATATATAAAAATAATATAAATTTGTGAAACATAAAACGAAATAAAATTTGTTGATGTGATATAAAAAAAATTGTTTATTTATTTAAATTAAAATGTTATAAATATAAAATGATGTCCAAAAGATAAATTGCATTTCTAATAAATTAATTTTGAATCATTACAGAGTGGATGCGGAGGCAAGTTGAAAAAGTTACTATGATGTAGAGTACGGTGGCGGCGGCGATGGTCCAGAAACGGCCGATGTAGGCGTCGGCGATGAAAGCTCCGAGGAGGGGTGTGAGGCTGGCGGTGCCGCCGAAGTTTGTGAGGGTGGTGGCAGCTTTGGCCACCGGCATGTGAAGCTGCTCTGTGAGGTAACTCACCATATTTGCTGACAACCCCACCACTGCCAATTTCTCTGAAACCTCATTAGCTGCAAGTCTTGTTATATAAGAACCTCTTTGCCTTTATTTTTAAGCATGAAAAAGAAGAAGAAGAAGGAGAAGAAGACAGGGGTTAATGCATCGAGTGATTACCGAAGATGAAAGGCATGGTTTTGATCCCGCCTTTTTTCCGTCTCTCGCCGCTAGCGTTGGGGTTTTCAGGGACTTCCATTGATGCCTCTTTTAGCTCGTGAACCTTGAGGAGATTGCTTTTAGGTAGGTTATGGGGATTCCAGATTCCCTTTATCTGTAAAGTTGCAGTGCTCTGTTATTACTCCATTATTGTTATTATTTTTGCATATACCGCACAAATCTATTCTTTATTTATCCTAATATCAAAAGCTTATTTTAAACTTTAATAAACTTAAAATTCATAATATAATTTTAGTTTTTGGATAAATAAATTAGGGCTCGCTTGAGTCTAGTCATCCCACACTCAAATTCAAATCAAATTTGTTCGAGTTCGAGTCGAGTTATAATCAAGATCGTGTCGAGTTCGAGTCATTTCAAATCATTTTAAATAGAGTTCGAGTCAAGATGTATGACTCAAACTCGAATCAAACGTGCTTGAGTTCGAGCTCGAGTCATTTCGAATTATTTTAAATAGACTTCGAGTCGAGATGGATGACTCGAACTCGATTTGAAAATTTTTGAATTGAGTTCGAGTCGAGTCAAAATGTCTCAAGTTCAAGTCGAGTTGAGTTCAAATTTCGAGTTTATAGTCAAATTATCAGGCCTAATCGCAGGGCTTCAACAATAAAGGCGTATACTAATTCATACAATCTACCCTACATGTGATTTTACATGGAGCTATAAATAAATATGTTGTGCAAAAATAATTTGGAATATAATAATTTGACTATTAACAAGTATAATCTAATTCATAAGTGACTAAATTAACATTTTCCTCAGAAATACTTATGCGCATACTTAGAATCATATTAGAGTCTATTAAAACTCTGCAAATCAAAACATATAGATCCCAGTGTACTTTGAAGAATATTAATGATCAAAACTAAGAAAATTTCTTATCAAATGTTGCTTATTGTTTAGTTATAATGTTATGGATAAAAAAACTCTTCTAATCTCACATTCTTTGAATCCAAGTTATAGCATTTTCAAGTGCATCCTCATCTTCATCTAGCATTAGATTATATATCTTAAGAAAAAATTAATCTATTACTAAGTGTTACTAAAATACAATGAAAATTTGGTTAGGTAAAGATGACATATAATAAGTAGTTACATAAGCAAAATTTTAAAATTATAATTCATGTATTCTTTTATTCATTTATAAACCATATAGATATGTCATTCATACAACATTGCACACTTAGGAGCTGTATGGCATGAGAAAATCTGAGAAATTTAAAAATTTTGAGAGTTAAGTAATCTGATTACAGTGTAATCAGTTTACAGTATTATTAGATTACTTTGCAGCTATTTGACAATCTTACTAGAAATTTAATATTTTTTTGTTACAGCTATTTGAAATAATACGTGAGCGTGATGTTTTGAATAAATTGACGAGCTAAAATTACTCCTTAAAATTTTGTATTTTTTTAAGGTTTCCATCGAACGATTCATTCGATCGAATCGTTGAACGAACGAATCCTTCGTTCGAACCGCCGAAATCATTCGCCAGAGAAGACGGAACCATTCGCCGGAATCATTCTCGTTCAGCTACTCCTCTCACTTGGCTACTCTGCTCGCCCTATGTTCAGCGTTCGATCGGCTCTTGAGCTCGGATGCTCCGTCGTTGATGCGTAATCCCGAAATACGTCTTAATTGGGCGCATTTCTTTTACTATGACCCTATGAATATTAATACAAAATTAAATTACAATGTAAAAGTTTTTAACCCATTTTACTTCTTGCCAAACATAAGTAATCTCAGTTTACCTGAAAATTTTTTACTTTACATTAGTTTTACATCATTCCAAATAATCCATCGGGGATTGTTTGGCATGGGTAATATGAGTGTTAAGTAATACGATTACAATGTAATATGATTATTTTTGTTTGGTTGTTTGTTTAACTTATGCAGGAAAGTTGAATTTTTTTTGTTTGGTATGCAGTGATTTGTTGTGTATGGTGCTATTATGATGAGATTACCCCATAGCTAAATTTTATGATTATGCCAAAAATTTTCACAAAAAATCTAAGGACTAATGAGAAACTTATTTTGACTTATATTTTACTATTTATATAATTTTAAAATTATTTTTAAATAAATAATATTTAAATAATATTATTTGTATGTTTAATTTCTGTTGACAATTAATCGTACAAGCATATATATGTATATATGCATATTTATGACAATACCGTGTTAGCAAAAACAAAGATCATAAATTTTATTGATAACTCAAAAATTGTAACAACTCAAGGTTATTACCGAGTTTGATTTTATCATAATCATATTGTAATCATCATTCCATTAAGTTCATCTAGTCATTAGAACCAAACCCTGAATGTTTGAAGCAATTCAGAGCTAAATACAATATTTTGGATTATTTTAATATTTAATTAATTAAAAAATTGAGGTATTTATTTTGACCTCGAAATCGAAATCCGACTTCGTCGTTGCGATCGTCACCCCCAAATTAGCTAGGGGTGATGTTTTGGACGCATTTGGAAGTCGTCGGATTTGCGCTAATATTTTAATATAATTAAATGCATCGGAAAATAGAATAAATAAATAATCATCGGAATCAAAATCCGACTTTGCCGTTGAATTCCTCACCCCCAAATTAGCTAAGGCTGAATTTTTGGGATTTTTTGGAGCACATTTCTAAAATCGAAATTTTTAAATGATTAAAGAAATAAATAATTATTTATTTGTAATCTTTTCTTCCCTAAATTATTTCTTCTCTCTCCTATCTGGTTGCCATCCCTTTAATTCGGCGCCTCTCCCTCCATTTGCACTCAAGGATGGCTGAGGCCATCCTCACTAGCCCCTTAAACCATGCCCCCTAGCTTCCATAGGCCATACCCCCATTTCCCTTCCTCATTCCTTTAAGAAGGGATCCCAGCCCTCCTTCCTCTTCTTGCTGAACCTTTTTCTTCTTGTTCTCCATTGCTACACCTTGAAGAAACTTCCTCTAAAGTCTCAAAGAAAATAGAGAAGTCTTCTTCCCCCACTCCTTCCAAGGACTAAAAGGTACCCCTTTGCTCCTCTCATTGTCTTTCTCATGTTGTTATAATGTTGGAATATAGCCTTTGAAGTCTATAAGCATGTATGTAAGCTATTATGACTCTTAAAAGCTTCACAGAAAAATGCTCTGTTTTCGTTCATTCTGCATACCCTTGAATTCGTCCACATTTTTAGTATAGCTAGGATGCTCCGTTCATGTCGATTTTGGTGTCGATGGAAAGGTATTGGAAATACCTTTCCATTGATATATGACACTGCTCATGGAACTCTCTGGATTGAGAGTAATTAAGCTTGAAATTAGGCCCTCAGAGTTTCATCCAGACGAAAATCACCGTCTGGCGCTGCAGCGCGCTGCAGCGCCCGATGTTGTAGAGCTAGGCCGCTGCAGTGCCCTATAGCGCACTGCAGTGGACTGCAGTAGCATTTCGGCAGGAACTTGGGAAAATATTAATAAAACTAATTGAGCAGTAAAAAAAAAAATACAAAATGGATCGCTACAGTGCGCTGCAGCGGCATTTCATGAAAAACTTAGGAAAACGGCCATAAAACTAATTGACAGTAATTTGCGAAATGGGTCGCTCCAGCACGCTGCAATGGTCTGCAGTGGAAATAATTTTGGAACTTTAGAAAATGTGAAAATAATTTAATTGAACAATGATTTTGCAAAATGAACCGCTGCAGCGCCATAGCGCGCCGCAGCAGGTCGTAGCGCTGCCGCGCTAAAAGCGCTACAGTGCGCTACCGCGCGAAAAACGCTACAGCGCGCTCTAGCGCGCTGCAGCGCCTGAATTTGCAAGGCTTCCCAGAATTTCAGAAAACAGCCCAGATTTTGTAAAACTGCCCGGTCTTGGCTGAAATGGCCAAAACTTCACTGTTTTTGTATTTTAAGTTCCTAGGACCCTAGTGGGGCTAAGTTATACTAAATTTGAACCTATTTTAGCTAAAATTAAACATTGCATAAAATTCTATGTTAAAATTTAATTTTAAACTTTGCCACTCTTAATGTGCTCAATAATCTACTATGTACCTTAAATGTAGGTCATGTCAAATGCTAAGCAATAGAATCCTTAAAAGTATATATCAAATAAGTAAACCTTAATAACCTAAATGGCATGAAACTTAGATCTTTTAGAATTGTGATTAAGTGTTAATCCCTTTATTTGTTTTAGGATTTGATTAGCATTAATTATCTTTTTATTTTATGTCATCTTTCTATTTATATACTTTTATGATTATTAGGATGTATGTTAGAGAACTTGAATACTTAAATGGGACATCTTGATATGTAAACTGAACTTGAACATAAGAATCTTGATAGCTTAATTAAGTAAATAATACTTAATCTAAACCTAAAGTTTGACATCAATAATACACTAATAAAGCATTGATTTGTCATTGACCTTAAAAGTAACATTAGTCTTAATAATAGAAAGGTTAGGAGTTAAACCCTAGCTTGTCTTGATTAAGATCTAAACCTTAATCACCTAATTATTAACTTGATTATAAGATAATTTAATTGACATTATTTCAATAATATATATGATTTGATATTGATCTTAAATCATCAAATTAGAAGTGCTAAGGATAATATTGAATATGTGTGATTGAATCATCTGAATCTAAGTTTTAGATTTTTGATTTTCTCTTATATAAGACAATTAGCATAAGATGGAAATAAAATTGTAATGATTTATGCAATAATCTAATTCTAATAAGATCTTTGATTTTATCACATGATTGTAGAATAGGAAATGATTAAATGAATTTTCAATCATCTGATCTGATCACCTTAACCTAAGTATAACAAGTAAATCTTAAGAAGTAGAAAAGTGAGATCTTAAGGGTCTTACTATATGATCATTATAAAAATGGTTAAGGACCTTAACTAATTATATATCGAGGTAGGAAGGACTTTTGTAACTTATTGAGGTAGAAACTTTGTTGATCCTTCATAACTTTAGAAGTTGAACTTGATACCTTGTGATAGGAATCACCTAAAGTACTTAGATTGTGGCTCATTCTTTATGGTAGCAACCTATATTGAGTGATCCTTCGATTACATCATTGGAGCCTTGTGTAAGACTCACCCACTTAGAGTAAGGATTAATAGATTTGATAAATCCTTGTCGATTAAATAGAATTTGCTGAACTCAGATTATTGTTTGGGTATAGTAGGGTATACACATATTACTGGATTAATTCAGTAATATTCAGGATTGGTTGATTCACTCCAATGTGGACTTATGACCAGGTGCTATCCTGCAGGATTAGCCGAATATTGTCTCATTAGAGTAAATCTTCCAAGACTAAGAGTGTTACAATTAGTGAACAAGATCCTTAGTTTGATATGTAAATTACGACAGGGTTCTGCCTCCTATCGTAGTGCGCTTCAATAAGTGCAGTTTAAGCAAATTAAGTATCTTAAGTCACTTTGCGTAGACCACTAAGTATGATTGTAATTAGGGCATTTAACTTCTTAGCTTGAGATATAAACTGTGACCGGGTTCTGCCTCCATTATAGTGCGCTTCGATAAGCGCAGTTTAAACAAGCTAAGGGTTAAATCCACCTTCTTTGCAAATATGCTAAATATGTATATACAATCATCCCAGCTAATAATTTTTAAGTAAACTCTCAGCTTTAACCAATTATCGAGATTAGAATTCAGGAGTCAGAATCTTTTTAACAGGATTCTGCACAATGGAGACCTATAATAATTATCAGATTTTAAGGCATTTTCTGAATTTATCTCATGTAGTTTAGAAGTATGAGCATGAGCATAAGTATGATGTGTGAGTATCAGAATGATGTATAAGTATCAGTGATGATCCATGAGTTACGAAATATTGTATATATTGACTAGGGAATTTCAGGATGCATCGACATCATCAGTAGACAGTATTTCTAACTGGATGTATGTATATATTGGACCGTACTGCTCATAACAATTCAGTGATATTTTGGTGGCATATCAGTACATACAATATTGTGGCATATTCAGATGCACAGTTTCAGTGACATACAACATAGTTGGACATATGATTACTCAATTTCAGATTCAGTACTATTTTGATTTACTTTTAGTATTCAGTTACAATTAAGTTTTACTTTACATTGCTTTAATTTTGTACAATTTTAGACAGATTTGTACTTTCAGTTACCTTTACAATTTTTCTGTAAATTTACTTGTATTATGTAAATGTTAAAAAAATAACTAGAACTGTTAGGTTAGTTTTGATGTGTTAGACTTATTGTATAACATGAGGTACTTTTGGGATCCGGCAATTTGCTAGATCCTGAGCAGTATATTGAGACAGGTCAGGAGGACATTCAGGAGATTTAGGAGGAGCCCGTGGAGTACTAGTGGTCTCTCCTCCAGTTTTATTTTCTGCTTAGTATTTTCAATTCAGTAATTAGTCTTATGTCCATTTCAGTAAACTGTTTGTAATAATTCTAAATGTATTTTCTTTTTTTTTTTCTGAGATGAATGTTTTCATACAGCTTCTGTGATGAATGTTTTCTAGATGTTTGCTTTAAGATTCTGCACTTTGTTATATACTACTTATACTTAGTATTGTGATGTGATCAGCATACTGGAAATGCTAACATCTTATACATATATTGGGTTCCTATTCTATTCTAAATCCAATGTATGTAATTGCCTAATACTTAGGATAAGAATATTACTCTTATCTTAAATATTAGCTCTCAACCCTCCTTGAGGTTGAGTCAGCAGCCCTTCAGATGGGCTTAGTTCTCAGCTATTCGGGGAGACAGATTATTCCCCCCCGAGTGGCGCACCGCTTCGCCTCCAATATGATTGTACTTAATTCTTTTGCGCGCGGCGACGGGGCGGGGCGCTACAAAAATAATTACAATATACTGAAAAATTTAATATACAAATTTAACTAATTTAACTAATTTAACTATTGTTAACCCTTGGTATATTCCTAAAAGATTAACAAAAAGAAAATACAAAATACAATATACACAATACAATAAAACTTCTCAATCCTCATGATGTCCACGAGCGAATTTCAAATTTTGAACCTATAACAAATACAAATAAAAAATTATAATTAGTTGCAACTTAATACAACCTTAAATCATAAATATAATTTAAATAATGTACAATATTACTTCTTTTCATATGGTAAAATGGTCATATTTAGTAGCGTCATAATTTTATCTACATCTCAAAGTATTTTGTTAATAAAAAAAAATAATAATGAGTCACTTACTTGAAGAACATAGAATACTACTCATAATATTTGAAGACTGTCCATTTGCTCATTCTAATATATTAGTCATACTCCGGTATCACAAATGAATGTGTGTAACACATTCCCAGCAATACAATGTATTTCATTATTGTTTGATGGCATCAGTGTATCTCATGGCATATTGTTAATGAACACAATTTCAGATAACTGCACCTAATATTATAAAATAAAGTATGACCCTGGACTATTTAACAAATTGAATGTGATATTTATATACATTACACTCCCAACTGCATCACATATTCTATTGTGGCAACAAAATCTTAGCAACACAATGTTTTTAAATGCTTATTGATGAGAATAATGGAAATCAAAATAGGTTTTTAATGAACATATACTCATCCTACTTCAATAAATTGTACCTATTGCAATGTCATGATTTAACAGATGTTAAGTATGCATTCCCAACAACACAATGTGTTTCTATATTACTTGATTGCATTTCTATTTCTCATAGCATGTTGTTACTCAACACAATTTCAAAGACTTGTGCTTAATGCTAACAAATGAAGTATGACCTAAATTGTTTAATGAATTAAACGTGACAATTACAAAACAATACAACCTTAGCTACATCGCAAAGTCCCAGCAACATAATATTTTAAAATACTTATTTATGAAAATAAATAAAATCAAACCAAGTTCTTAATGAACACATTTTCATATAAGTGCACATACTTTAATAAGATGTATCTATTATGATGTCATGAATTAGCAGATATAAGTATACATTCCCAGCAACACAAATTATTATGGTGTTCTTTGGTTGCATCAGTGTATCTCATATCATGTTGTTACTGATCACAGCCTTAGAGAACTACACCTAATATTATAAAATGAAGTATGACCTAACACTTTTAACTGATTAAAGATAACATTTGCATAGCATTATAGTCCCACATGCATCATAAAGTCCCAGTAACACGATGCTTTTGAATGCTTATTAATGAAAATAGTGCAAATCAAACAATTCTCAATAAACACAGTCTCATAAAAGTGCACATAATGTAGTAAATTATATATATTACAATGTCATAATTTAGTAGATATTAAGTATACATTCTCAATAACACAATGTATTATAGTATTGTTTAATTGCATCAGTGTATCTCATATTATGTTTTTATTGAACACAATTTTAGACAATTGCACCTAGTACTATAAAATGAAGAATGACTTGAATAGTTTAATGAATTAAATGTGGCATTCGCATAGTATTACAGTTCCAACTGCATCACAAAGTCCCAACAACATAATGATTTTAAAACTTAATGCTGAGGGTTTCAATGAACACATTCACATAAAAGTGCATCTACTTTAGTAACTTATATATATTGCAATGTCATGTATTAATAGATATGTTAAGTGTACATTCCTAACAATAAAAATGTGCTATAGTATTATTTGATTATACTGTTACTAAATATAGTTTTAGAGAACTATACTTAATGCTATCAAATGAAGTATAGCCTAAGACTTTTAACAAATTGTGTCTATTTGTGCTATAAGTGTCTCTCATACATAGCATTACAATCCCAACTGCATTACAAAGCCTTAGCATCACAATAATTTAGAATGCTTATTGATGAAAATAGTGTAAATTGAAATAATTATTAGTAAATATAGTCTCATAAAAGTGCACATACTACAATAAATTGTATCTATTATAGTGTCATAATTTAGCAAATGTTAAGCAATGTCATGAATTTTGATATTGCTTGATTGCATTTTTGTTTATCATAGCATGTTGTTACTCAAGATAATTTTAGAGAACTGCATCTAATGCTAACAAATGAAGTATGACCTAGATTGATTAACAAATTAAATATAACATTTACATAGAATTACAGTGATATACATCACAAAGTCATAACAACCAATGTTTTAAAATACTTATTGATGAAAACAATGAAAATCAAAAGTAGCAGATGTAAAATACCTATTACAATAAAAACTATGCATTCCCAGCAACACAATGTATTACAATATTATTTGATTGCATCAACGTATCTCACATATCATATTATTAGTGAACACTATTTCAGAAAACTGCATAAAATGCTATAAAATGAAGTTTAAACTAATACTTTTGTCGGATTAAATGTTACATTTACATTTGCATAGCATTATAATCCCAACAAATGCAATAATTGTTAAAAATTAGTGCTAATCAAAATAGGCTCTCAATAAACACATTCTCATAAAAGTGCACATACTATAGTAAATTATATCTAATGCAATGTCATGAATTAATAGTTATTACTGAACACAGTTTTAAGGAACTGCACCTAATGCTATAAAATGAAGTATGAAATAATTATTTTATTGTATACCCCCCTAAAAACACAATGTATCCATAAAACTGCATTGCATGAATTGAATTAGAATGTAATAAAGTCAATTTTAACCAATTAAAAATTAAGAAGCAATAAAATAATTCAAATTAGCTATGAAAAAACTAATAATCACTCTCAAGCTCACAACTCATCCATCTAATCTTTAGCTATAATGGCTTTGCCATGAGTGAATGAATCATCATCAGATTCTATGAAAGTTTGTTGTAAACACGGCTGACCTATTCGCTTGTAAATCTAGGAATGCTTATGAGCTCTGTCATGAGCTCTTCAAATAATGCCCTCTCATAAGCAAATCCACTTCTAATTGCAGTAGCAACCTAATCCATACTGGAAATAATAACACTAACTAGCTCTAACATTGGATATGTAGGATTGCCAGTTCTCTTTCTGTGGCGCCCACCACCCTTAATTCGCCAAAGGATTAGGTTAAGAGTGGGGTGTCACTCTGGATAACCCCTCACTTATCATTGGATTAGGATAGTCTCCACAATCCACATGATTAGGGAAGGATTAACACAGAATCAAATTAACAGTCACGGTATAAGTAAATAAACTGAGTGCGGAAGCGATTTAAGGAAATATAAACCATCCAAGCATCATAGTGTAAGTAAGAATAATAGACTCAGAATATAAGCATAAAATCTAATATACAGTCAATGGTACCTGTATTATTACATAATTTAAAATGTTTAAATAAAAATAGAATGAAAACCACTCATTCTCACTCGAAGTATAAAGGGACTAAACGGCAGCTTCTTCTACGGGCTCCTCCTCGGGGTAAGGCTCCACACCTAACTCCTGCTCGTCTAACTGAAAGGAGTCTGCCATTGTCGGTTTCATAATGTAGGGCCCCAACTAAAAAAGAAAAATCTAGTTAGACAATTGTCTAAGTACATTTTAAGCTAAAAATTTTTATATGTGTTAAGTAATATCACCATTCTACAACATCTAAGCAATAATATGTGTAAGGGAGCAGTAAGCAATACAAAAGAAATAGAAAAGCTATAAATTATCATTTATAACTTAAGCAAAGAAAATGAAAGAGGCTGAGACATGCCTCGCATACAAACTAAATAAGGAATGGCGTATAAATATATGTAACTAAACAAGTGCAGTAAGAAAAATTCTACATCCTAAACATACTGGTGATCAACAGAAAATATGTCCTATTAAAATAAATAAACAACTCAGCAGTGGTAAGTACATATAGCAGCAAGATTCTAACACCCTAAATATGTATATCAAGCAGTACAAGGAAATAGCTAACGGAATAAGAATATTGAAAAGTAAGCAACAACAACTGCATATAAAGTCACACGTGCATCGACTGCCATACAGAAAAGAGCTACTCAAGCCCATCGAATACCAAAGAAGCTTAGCACCATCACGGCTAAGTCATAAACTGTGTACCCCTAGCGACATAAGGAGGCTAGGCATATAAGCACACAAAGCAAGCGAATGGTCTTAGCACCAATACGGTTAAGGCCCAACTGTATGCCCCTAGCGACATACGGAGGCTAGTAAACTAAGCATACAAGGCAACCTTAACGCCAGTACGGCTAAGGCACCAACGGTGTACCCCTAGCGACATAAGGAGGCTAGTAAACTAGGCACACAACAAAATGGATCCTTCCCCTAATGACATAAAGAGTCTAGGCAATAAGGATATAACTGAGAGGCAGCTCATAAAATTATTATCTTTTCATAAATCACTTTAATATTTTCACAAGGAATTTAAGGAGTCTCCATATTTTCCTAACAGTTTATTCATGCATCAAATATCTTATATGATATGCTCAAGAAAATATGGCACAAAAATTAAGGGATGCGTAGGCAACAAAGTATCAAATATAAGCAAGAGACTCTACTAAACATGGTGATATTATTTGTTTTCTACTTAACCATTCTAATTATTCCAAGTTACACAAGTTCAGGATCACCGTTTTCCTACTATCGAGTGTAACTCAGAAATTCATCCTTACAAGTTAAAAAAGGATTGGAACTGATCAGGTTCCAATCTAATTCAATCAGATAGACGACTACGAGTTAAATCAATAAATCATACGTCTTAGTTTTGTAAATTTAGACAATCTAACTAAGATCTGATCAAGATCTTCTATACCTATAAATTATGGATTAAACACTACGAGAATTAGGTTTAATCTCATAATCCAAAGGATAAGACTTAAGTTCTAGGTTTTATTCTATAAATGATCTACTAGTTATGGCAAATCCTATTAAGTAATCAAACATAATAGGATGAATCTCCTATCTTAAACCTAAGGTTAAAAGACAAAATAATCAGAATGAGTTGTAAAATAAAAGAAGGTCTAGAAACTAATAAACCAAGATTTCACCCATAGGGTAACCCAATTTACCTAATGAATGAACTCTAACATATGATCTAGTCCTAGTCTCAAGAAAGGTCCTTAAGGTGTAGTGCTTTTAAGACTTAACAGAAATTATTGGAATCTAACTTAAGAGTTGATTTCACTCACTTAATTGATACTAAGAAGATTATAACCTTGGTTTAAGAGTTTTGAAATCTAAACTAGAGGTTAAGAGTACATAGTTTAAACTTAGGGCAAAATGACTATTTTGCCCCTACCTTAAGGGTCAAAAAGTCAACTTTTGATTTACAAGTCAGAATTGAATTCTTTTAGTTCCAATTGGTTCCTTACTGTCTAACTTGAAGATAGACAGTAAGTACGCCTAAATCAGGCGAGAAACGGTCAAGTTATGGCTAAAATAAGGCAAGGGGTAATTTGGTCATTTATCTAAATTTCCAGGGTTCAGATCCTAAATATTATTTTATTATAATGATGACATTGAAATTTTAGGCTAGTTAGCATCTTGAATTTTCCAATTTGGAGTTGATCTGACTAAGTTATGGCTGTTTGAAGTCCAAGGGCATTTTGGTCATTTTTCACCAAAGTCAACTCTAAGTTCTAGAGTTGACTTTTTGTCCTGATATCCAAATGAGAAAACTAATACTACCACGGTAATGGGGCCGCTCTCCTGAGCATTTTAAGACCCATATTGACTATGTTTCGATAATCGGGTAAAAAGTTATGGGGTTTTAAAGAGGCTCTAAAATGCTACCTCGTTATACGTATCCCGAAATAAAATTTTACATTATGCCATTTGATTCTAAATATTTTTTTGAGCATTTTAAGACCCATATTGGCTATGTTTGGATCATCCTACAAAAGTTATTAAACTTTTAAGATTTACTATTCAAAAATACAATTTGAATTAATTTACTATTCATTTATTCAAATTGAATGATTTTACTGTTCATTCCTAAAGTTTTTATTTAATTAATCACTATTTAATTATTAATTAATTAATTAATTTTACTGTAGCAAAGTAATTAGTGCTAATTATTATTTAATTAGTCTTAACTATTTATTAATATTAAATTAAATATAATTAATTAGGTTTTACTGTTCAAAAGTAATTAATTATCCTAATTACTATTTATGATTAAATTAACATTTAATTAATATTAATTATTCCTCTAATTATTTTTTAATTAAATAAAGTTACTGTTCAAAAGTAATTAACACTAATCATGAGTTAATTAACACTAACTGTAATTAATTAGGGCTAACAGCAATTAATTAACACTAACAGTAATTTAATTAATTTCTAATTAACTGACAGTGGGCCCCACTGACACGTGGCACTTCCAGAGGCTGCCACGTGGCACTGTGGGCCCCACAGGTTGCTGACTCAGATCGGCTGACTGGACAGTGGACCCACCTGACACGTGGCACTGCCAGAGGTGGCCACGTGGCACTGTGGATCCCACGGGCTGCTGACTCAGCTCAGGTGATGGGGCAGTGGGTCCCACCTGACACGTGGCACTGCCAGAGGCTGCCACGTGGCGCTGTGGCCCCACCTGGGCTGAGTTAGCTCGGGTGATCGGACATGTGGGCCCCACGTGACACGTGGCGGGCCCGTAGGCTGCCACGTGGTTGGGTGGGCCCCACCAGCGCTGACGCGGACCCGACCCGGCCCGGCCCGAAGGCGCGACGCTTCGCCTTTCGGGGTGGTTCGGCAGACCGAACCCAGTCCGCTTCGGGGAGCTGGTGCACCTGATCGGGTTGGTTTAAGCCCGATCGGAACGGTGGATGTGTAGATGACATCCTAATCTACATATCCTACAATTTTTGTAATGATCGAACGGTAAACGAGGGAGATCGAGGTACATGAAGTTCGGATCGGCGAAGATTTCGGCGGAAAAATAAGGCTGACTTCGGGGCTTGATTCCGGCTCTATCCGGGCTCCGATCGGTGTAAACTCGAAGCCTAGGGGTAGGCCGAGGTCTTCTAGACCGGATGGCAACCTCGCCGAGGTCTGGATGTGGCCGGATTGGCCAGAAAATGCGACGGGCCGCCGCGTGTCACGCGGGCGGAGAGGGCGAGGAAGACGCCTCCGGACCGTCGGATCTGTGCGATCGCGGACGGTCAGTATCGCTCCAGACCGCGTGACATGGATCGCGGCCGAGGGCCGCGGGATCCGCGCGCGATCGGACGGTCCGTATCGCTCCAGACCGCGTGACACGGATCGCGGCCGAGGGCCGTGGGATCCGCGCGTGATCGGACGGTCCGGATGGATCCGTCCGATCTAACGGCGCCGTTAACTGGAGTTAACGGCGTCGTACGACGCCGTTAATTAACTAATTAATTAATTAATTAATTATTTTTTTTTAAAATATTTTCAGAAAAAAAATTTTGAACATATTTTTCCTAGCTAATTTGGGGTCAAGGAATTCAATGGCGCAGTCGGATTTTCGATCCGACGAGTATTTTGATACCTCGATTTCCGTGATATTTTTATTATTAAAATATTCGTCGAAATTTTGACGACTTCCGATTGACACGAAAACTTCACCCCAAGCTAATTTGGGGTCAAGGAATTCAATGATGCGGTCGGATTTTTGATCCGACGAGTATTTTGATACCTCGATTTCCGTGGTATTTTTATTATTAAAATATTCGCCGAAATTTGACAACTTCCGATTGATACGAAAACTTCACCCCAAGCTAATTTGGGGTCAAGGAATGCAATGGTGGTGTCCGTTTTCCAATCAGAGGTCAATTTAAATAGGTCAATTTCCTAGGGTTTCCGAATTTTTAGAAATCATGATTCAATCCAATTTATAGGGCAAAGACTTCAATTCCTAGAATTGAAGTCTTTGCCCTATAAATCAATCCAATTTTAGTCTCAGTGCAAATCAGTGTAAGAATCAATTCTGTCAACAAATTTATCCCTAAGCTTATGTGTCTTTGCCCTATAAATTGAATCTTTGAAGCCCTGCGCACATTTTTGGTTTACATCCATAGAATCAGCCAAGCACTTTAATAGCTCAAGTATCCAATTTAGGTTAATGCTCCAATGGAAATTTTTCATTTTCCTCTCTTTATTATTCACTACAAAGTTGCTTTTAAAATTTTCCATTTCCTTATTGTATTTATAAGCATTTGGAAAAAATTATCTAACATATATTAACCATTTATGTCAACAAATACATTTCATGAAATTATAAGAAAAATAAAAAATATATTTCAAACACATCATGGGAAAAATGATAACTAAAACAAATTAAAGAACCAACATGAGTTATAATTCTTCAAATGCATTGCAGTTCAATTACTTTAAACAAATTAAAAAGCATAACATTAAGAACATTGTTCGAACAAGTTCATTCATATTTCTTCATTGGTTATGCATTCCCACATGGCATTAGCAATCTGGTCTCTTTGTTGAAGCCATGCATGAGACTCAATTTCTGAACTTGCATATGCTTATGTCACATGATAACCCTACACCCAACCGGCATCTCTAATTATAAATTCATCAGCACCCTCGCACAAAATCCAGTTATGTAAGATGCAACTAACAATCACCATATTAACTTGAGTGTCATAGGAGAAGTATGGTTCTGACTTGAGCAACGTAAAATGCTTATTGAGTGAACCAAATGCTCTTTCAATTGTCATCCTCAATGTTGAATGCCACAAATTAAACAAATATCTATGATTTGTTAGTTATATATATTTAAATTCCTTAAGGTGATATCTAGTTCCATGATATGGAGAAATAAAATTAGTTTTAGTTAAGTAGCCACCACCATCAACTAATTAGTGCCTATCATATGGAATGTGAAGACCATCAATGTGATGACCCGAATGTTAGATTGGTAACAACATATCCAATATTGAGTACATCTCCGTGGGATCATACTGAGCAGTTAAGCAAAATAGTATTTAAATAATATTTAAAATATTCAGAGCCATACAAAAATATCATACATTCAACTTGAAATCAAGTCATCCAAAATATTACAATAATAAATAAATGTTTCTGCAAATAAAAATCATCAATTTTTTCTTATAAAAGCTTGAATTTTATTCTTCCAATTGCACCATAATTCCTTAAGTGTCATTAAGCTATATATGTATCTTCTAGTTATACATGGTCTGGCGATGGACCCAATATATATATAGATAGTTATTGCAAATAATAAAGTAAAATTTTTTAAATTTATGATGCTTTGAGTTGTACTTCCTTACATTTTAGGATAAAAGCCCAAAAATCATGAAAGGAACAGATATGGCCAAAGTACAAAAAGGTACACGCTACAGCGCACCATAGCGGGTTCAATCTGAGAAGACAGCGCTACTGCGAGCTATAGCGGGTCTCAATAGAGAGCCAAGCGCTACTGCGCACCGCAGCGGGTTCAACCTGAGAAGGCAGCACTACCGTGCACTGCAGTGGGTTCAACCCGAGAAGGCAGCGCTATCGCACACCTTAGCGAGCTCAACCCGATAGTAAGGCATTACCATGCGCCGCAGTGGGACTCAACAGAGAACCAGGTGCTATAACATGTTTTAGCTAATTCAACCATAGAGCAAGGCGCTACCGCGCACCATAGTGCCTACAAAACAAAAACTCGGTGCTATAGTACGTCGTAGCGCCCGTCGTATTTCCTGCCCAGTAATGGGCAATTAACACAACATAGGGAAGGCAAAAAGACATTAATCTTATCATTCCCATAGCCAACTATTTATTGCAAACTTTTAAACTCCTTATTTCCAAGGGATGCAGCAGAATAATTCCAAATCTCAAGAGAAGAAAAAAGGTAACAGATTTAAATGCTAAAGGCAGTGACTTAGAAAATATAAAAGCTAAGGAGGAAGGCTAGGAAATGGTTTGTAGTTTGGAGTTCATAGTTCTAAAAGTTTGAGGCTATTGCAGGATTAGGAAGGAGAGTACCCTCTATCCAAGGAAGGAGAAGGTCTGCACTGAAAGAGAAAAGATCAAGCATAGAAAACTGAAGGGAGAAAGAGCTCTGAGATAGAGAGAAAGCCCCGCGAACAACAGTTCCCCAGTATTGTATTCCCCTCTCACTCATTTTCTTTTCTGTAAGCGCCATGCAAAGGCTTCTAATTCTTAGTAGCTGACCTTAAATTTGCTTTTTAATGGCAGCCTAAACCCTTTTTGGGGAGTGTTGGGCGTATGCATGTAATAAATTGGGTATGTAGTGTTTGTACTCTTCAATATTAATGGAAACTTATTAATCATTTTCTTGTGATTGATTGCTGAGAATGATGAATTTGATAGCGTAGTATCTAATGAAACAAAATTTAACTCAAGGATGATTTTAAGTTGCAAAACCATCGAGCCTTTGAACCACTTAGAATCTAGAGTGTGCATATTGAGAGTTCGCTGTGCAAAAATGACCAGTGCTAATCCTTGGAATTAAGTGATCAATAGAGCCATGGATTATGTGCACAACAACCTAGAGCCCGGTGACAAGCTCTGTGAGTGTTGTATGCACACATATTTTGCTAAGCTGAGAAGTTGACGTGTGTGAGCCGAGAGCTACGAGTAGAGCTCCATAGCTCATTTTAGGCTTACGCAAAGATCTAGATGCATAATGTGCTATGGGTGAAGTGACATAACACATTAGCTCTATAGCTCATTTCCTTAGCTAGGCCTAGAATTGACACATGAGAGCCATTAGTGGACGCATAATTAACAATAGCAATTTCATAACTTAGACGTAAGCATTGAATTCTATTTTGATCACATGAGTGTCTAAGTACTGAGGTTGAACCTTAGTGAGTTCATCTCTGAGTGTTAGACAAGACTTAGCTCACATGGGGGAACACTCCTAAAGAAAGCTACATTTCTTGATTAATAATTACACTATATAATTCATTGGATACTAAGTTAATAAGAAGAGTACTTACATGAAAACTCAAGGAATCTCATACCTAAGCTTAACTCTCTCTACTTTCTCTAAACGCAGTTTCAAACCTAAGAAATTCTGATTGCCAGACTAGGACCAAAACCACTTATTGAACACTTGAACATTAGCTAAATCAAACATACTCTAGTAACAAAAGTAAACTGTTCCCAGAGGATGATAAATCTTGGGATTTCATAATCCCTTATTACTTTAGACCATGCGCACTAACATATGAGCGCAGACGTGTATTTACAATTTGTCAATGCCTTAGAGTGCATTCTAAGTACAAAAGATATTAAATGATATATTTTATACAAAAGCATAAAGCAAAAATAAAGATAATAATAATTACAGGATAATATAGTTTAATACGAATAAAAATAATTAAAATTTATGTAAACAAACATCTCCTTGCCATAATTATACCGCATGCCAAATTCAACAGATAATCGCATAAGAATTCATATTTGTCTTTATGTCTTGGTATTATGAAGCAACATTAGCAGTTCTGATAAATAAAACTTGAATTTTGAGGTTAGGTTTAATAGAAGCATGTCATCACCTGGGCCCCCTCATTGGCTCCAGAAGACACGCTTAAACCCTCGATGGACTAGTAGTTGTAACAACCCAAATTGTTACCTTAGTCAATTAGGACTAATTTTAATCTTAATCTTGATCCTAAGTGCTAATTAAGTCATTAGGAGTCAACCTCTAAGACCCAGTCCAAATTAAGAATCAAATAGATCGAATCCTGATTTCTGGAAAATTTAGAAACCCTAAAATTTGACCTATCTAAAATGACCTTAAATCAAAAAACGGACTTCGTCATTGCGCTCATTGCCCCCAAATTAGCTAGGGGTGATATTTTCGTGTCAATCGGAAGTTGTCAAAATTTTGACGAATATTTTAATAATATTTAAATACCCCGAAAATTAGGAAATTAAAATACTTATCGAATCAAAAATCTGACATCACTATTACGTTCCTCACCCCTCAATTAGCTAGGGGTGAGTATTTAGAAATTTTTGGAAGCTAAATAATTAATTAGATTTAAAAATAATAATTATAATTTAATGAATTAAATTATTATTTAATTTTTGTATATAACGATGACGTCCACTTATCCCCCACTCCATCCACTGTGCTCGGTGGCGTCACCCCCCTTCCGTTTGATCGGGCGGGACAATCAGAGCCGTCCGATCGAATCGCATCGGACGGCTCCAGGCCGTCTTCCTCGCGGACGTCGCCCGCAATCCACGCAGCGCGTCCGCCGCAGCTCTGCCCAACGGTGACGCCGCAGCCAGGCTTTATTTCAGTTCAGAACTTAGCCTTTATTCTGTATTTTAGTAAACCGTTTGTAATAATTCTGAATGTATTTTCTTTTTTTTTCTGAGACGAATATTTTCATACAGCTTCTGTGATGAATGTTTCTGGATGTTTGCTTTAGCTTCTACACTCTGTTATATACTATTTATACTTAGTATTGTGATGTGAACAGTATACTGGAAATGCTGATATCTTATGCATATATTGGATTTTTCATATTGTATTCTAAATCCAATGTATGTATTTGCCTAATACTTAGGATAAGGATACTACTTTTATCTTAAATATTAGCTCTCAACCCTCCTTGAGATTGAGTCAGCATCCCTTCAGATGGGCTTGGCTTTCAGGCTATCCGGGGAGACTGTTTATTCCTCCCCGAGTGGCACGCCGCTCCGTCGCCGAAATTGATTATAATATCTTATTAGGAACTTCACTATTATATGAAAAGGCGCCTCGATGTTTAAGAATTCCGCCTAATGCTACTTAATGGGGTCATTACAATCTCCCCAACTTAAGTAATTAATGTCCTCGTCAATATCAACACACAGATACAAGAACCATCCATTGGTTATATAGAACTAGAGGTGGCCCTATATGTTCAAGTGATACCCATGATCATGAAACACCTTAATCATCATAGGTTCAAGAGGCTACTCACATGAAATGATACTTTAACTTGTGTAGCACATAGCTTCTTTTTGAGATCATTTGGCCTGCTCTGATACTATTAGTAGTAGCACAAACTCTTAAGCATCAGGTATTGTCCACTTTGACCTTACAAGCCTCATGATTTAGGATAGGTACTTGGGATTTCCTCATATGCTAGAACCTCCTTCTCAGATCATGTCCTCATAAAGGAGAAACCTTCTCGGCATAATCACATCTACTATTTTATCCAAGATAATAGTATTGTATGAGTTACAATATGAATATTTCTACTCATATTCTACCTTTTGAGGGATGAGGAAATTATTTGAATCAATTAAAGTATACCACAGTAATTGTGTAGTTTTCAGATTTCATTAGAGACTCTACAATTATGAACAACAAAGCAAAATCGATTAAAGATACATCAATTAGCGCAAAATTTCAGCCATATATGCAAAGAAGAGAAAGCTTATTTAGATGGCACAAAAGATGAATCCCACTCCCTTACTAGAAAAAACGCTCCAAAAAGAACCAAGGTCCTCCCTCCATACACGCAGATATATCCTCAAAATAGTTCAAAAAGATGCTAACAAGCTAGGTAATCAAGTGAAAAGTCCGAACTGGACTTTAGGGTTTCACATTTTAGATCTACATGGCGCACGAAAAGCAGGATAAGAGTGTTTCTGCTGCAACAAAAAGCTAAAAAGGCTACGCTCTCACATCTAGGTGTGAACCTCGATTAGATCCACACTAAAGCAATCCCCATTCACTGAAAGATATTATATTAGAGAGAATTTAGAATCGCTATAGAGAAAACGGGGAATAGAGATCTCCAAAAATGAGGCGGAGATTAGCGTCAAGATGCAGAAAATGCCATTGGGAACTGCTTTGTGCTTTCTAGCGACGAGGAGACACTGTAGGAGCCCTAGACTTTCGCTCCCTTTCATTTGAGTAATCCTCTTCAATTTATTTTGATTTATGTTAGTAGCGGGATCGATCCTGTGGAGCACCTACACCCAAAATATGCTGTGCGGCACTAAACATAATAGCAAAGCTCTAGAGAAAATTTGTTCACTAAAAAATTACTGTTCTACTGTCTGTCAATATTTCAGTCGAACAATGCGACATGTAAGGATTTACCCGCTTGAATTGAATCCTTTTAGCTATATAACTTTGAGCCTAATTCAAGGTTGGAATGAATACTTCATGCAGAGCCAGGGTGTGTAGGTACTAAGAGCTGCAAAGGACATATCCATATAATAGTAGCAAAATCCAAGTACTGTGAGAAGAGCATCTGAGTGGCATGTTAAATAACAGTTTGGCCCACGAGCTCGAGTGATTTAGACAACTCCTGCACTAAGCTTCTGTTCGGTACACAGATGAGGGAGGTGATGCCACCCAATATCCCACTATTATACATATATATACAAGATTCCGATGCATATTAATCCATATCATGTTCTGTAGTACAGTTTGTGCCAAACTAGAAGGGACACATGCGAAAGCTTCCAAATCTTTTAAATCTGAGACTTTCGTATCTTTATAATCAGGATGGAGATTCCTAATATGATATGGGCATGCAAAGAGATACAAGTGAGATTACTGTATAGTGTCGTCTAATGCTGTAGCTCCTATAGCTTAAGAGATCCGAGTCTAGTGGTTGTGTACTGTACAATAATTGCATATAATTCACTGCATTACTGATATATATATATATATATATCATAGATATTTCTCTCTTTTATAGAATAATAAAGCATGGACGTACAGTAAGTGTCTGTGGGAGGGAAAGGAATAAGTGGTGAAGTGAAATTTTTTCCTTATTAATTGATTTTGTATGTGAACATTATGATTTACTAGAAGGAAACAAAATTATATTTTTAAACAGCTCAAATCAACTCAAATATGAAATGAATCAACGCATTTTTGTTTGAGCATACAAACTAGTGTTGTAAACGTACAAATCTTTACAGATCAGAATGTGGGAAGATATTCTAGGTCGCTTGCTCAAATATAGGATTCAGGATATTTAGAAGAATAGAAGAAGAGTTTATTAATTTCAAAAATCAACAATTTCATGATTTGATTATCACATAATGATGGGGTTTTTAGTGGTCAGACTGTAGATAATGATTTTGAAGAATTCGGGAGAATTTTTTGTAGATCAAAGGATGTCGGATTAATATGATATTTTATGAGTATCTAATGTTAGATGCTAAAAATCTGTAGGATGTTGCCTCTATGACTTGGTGGATGTTCGGGAGAGTTATGGAAGGTGAAGTGGGATGATGCCGAATTTTGCATAAGTTTCTTGTGAGAAATACTTAAAAGTAGAAATGGAAGCGAATTTTCTACTATAAACATGTAAATTAGCTAATTTTCTTCATCCTCAAGATTAAGCCATTGGTGGCATTCTATTGGTTCTCTTCCATGGGGTTCCTGGAGGGTCTCATAGTGTTATTGGAAGCACTTTAATAATTGCGTTTCTAATGCTATTATTGATTCTAGTTATAGAAATAACCTAATGAGAATCTCTTTAGCCCAAGCAAAATTGATTGTTTTGGGTAATCAAAACAATGTTAATTTTTCTTGGGTTTGACACAAAGTATATAAACTAAAGTATGCAACATTTCTCTTAAAAGTCATGCATTCTTGACAAAAAACTGTAGATAAGATAAATAAAATAGGTTTTACATGTATTCAAAGTGTGTCACTTATATATCATGTTGCTCAATTATCATTGGCACATTTACTTTTCAGTTGTGGTTATTACTTGTACTATCTTTAAAATGCTGAATATTTCAGCCGATTTTCTTTTCTCCTTACGCTTATTTAGCTCATGGAACATTTAGCTCATAGTCCCACTATTAGTAGGAAAAGGATTTTTACTTTTATAGGTATTTTGACAAACATGAAACTTTAAATCTCAAATCCGTCGTGCAACATCGATTAAAAACAAGATTTTTGCACTTTTTAATCAGATTTACTATATGTCGAACGGGGCCATGACGAGCAATGATAATAAGGCTCTCATCACCATGCATGGCATGTTAGCCGCGCTTAATTCTTAACCTACAAATGCTACAAGAACTGCTATGAAGCTTGAAACCACCTGGTTCTCAATGCCATCTTGAATCACGCGGGATCTTTTTATTTTCCTGCTTAAATTCTTGCTTTAAATTGGGATGTGGCAGTTTAGTATATAGCTTCAGTTCATCTTATTCAGTGGTGGATTATTGTACTAGTATTGGTTTTATTCTGTGGTAGTTTTATTTTGTGCTTTAATAATTATGCTAGTATTGGTTTTAGGATTATTTTTTATTCAAATGTTGGTACTGTCAATCATCCATTAACATCAAAATCTGAACAGGAAAAAGTTGGCTTGCTTGCATGCTTAAAAACACTGTCAATCATCCATTAAAATCATTATGTTCATAAATATATTCCTTGTAAAGCATCTCAACTGTTGTTCATATTAATATTAAAGGAGGTTGGAGTGAATTTGAATCAGCCAAAAGAAACCAAGGAGTTGGATGAGGGCCTAGGCGCCCAAGCGTCCCATTGACAGAGCATCGGGGGCTCAAGTGGCCCCAAGCGCCCAGCAAACAGAGCGCCATACACTCTGGCGAGCCCAGACTCTCAAGCACGCTCAGCAGCCAGATCGTCAGGCGCGCCCAGGCGCCTAGAAGATAGAATGTCAGGCACTCACGATTTTACAGGCTCGATTTTTTGGGCGTATAAATGTGTTTATAGTCTCATATTCTGTAGATTGTTTGTTTTTATTTCTTAACAGTAGAATGTATTTATTAGTTATCATATTACATCAACTTATTTGATTTCGAACCTATTTGATCTGTTTTCGAACTTAATGTAAATGTAATATTTTCTAAAAAATAAAATAAAATAAGGAATGTTATCATATGAAGGTGTTGATATAAAGTTCTTTTTTTATAAATAATCGAGCAAAGTGAAGTATAATGTTTAAAATAAAGATATTTGCCATATAAGACTACGATAAAGATTTCAAGAAAATACCAGACTGTCTATGGGAAAATTCGAGCAGGAAGTGAATATGATTCGTTCTAATAAATCAAAAGATTGAGTTCCTTTGAAGTTGAACTCAAATTAAATTCGACATGAATCGGCTCGGCTTAAGATGGTTTAATTTCGAACCAACTATAAATTGACTAAAAATGCTAGAACAAAAAAACATAACGGATTAGTGGCACACACTAAAATATCATGCCTACTACTAACCACATTATAAATTCCTTTCATTCGAGCATCAAAAATATAATATACTTATATTTATTGTAAATTTTAAATAACCTACATAGCAAACCAAGCAAATTACACATGCTTAAAGTCAAGTCAAAATTATTTTAGGGGTTGTTTGGTTTGAAGAAAAAACAATGGAAAGTAAAACTCTTACGAGTAAACAGGAATTACCCAACGCTTGAACTGCGGTAAAACAGAGATAAAAGCATTTCAGTGTAAAACTCGTTTGCAACAGTATAAATAATACTGATGTAAACAAGTTACACTTGAATCGGCCACAATCTCACATTATCCGCTGCATCATATTCATCGTCCTCTCGAAGCCCTAATCTTCTCTCCCTGATCTGCAATTTCTGAGCTCCTTCCAGTGTCACTCATTCAATCTATAAGTCTTTCTCTTTATATTTATGGTGTACGTGGTGCTGTATTTTTTATTCAAATGATCTTCTGTATGCCTCTTTCTCATTAGATCAAAAGCAACACAATGTCTTTTTTTAATTTTATAGATTTCATTTCTATATCTCATAGCATGTTATTACTGAGCACAATTTTAGAAAACTACAGATAATGCTATAAAATGAATTATGACCAGCATTGTTTAACAAATTAAAAGTGACATTTACAAAGATTTACAGTTCCAACTGCATCACGTATTCTGCTATGGCAACAAAGTTCCAGCAATACAATATATTTAAATGCTTATTGATAAAAATAGTGCAAATCAAAATAGTTATTAATATATACAGTCTCATAAGAATCCACTTACTACAATATATTATATCTATTGCAATGTCATAATTTAACAGATGCTAAGTATATATTCCCAGCAACACAATGTATTTAAGTATTGTATGAATGCACTAATGTTTCTCATAGCATGTTCTAGTAATAATTAGACAATTTGTTTCTATTGATTTTTCCCCTTTTTTGCTTTTTTAATGATATTAGTTGTTGATGTTCAAGTCTTTTAAAAGGGAGTTCATTTCTTCCTTTATAATTGTTGATTGGATTTTTATGATATTATATTTTTTTGAGACTATAATGATTTATAATAATAATGGGGTCACATCTTTCAGTTGGACATATTTCCACTTGATCTTAGTCTAATGAATAGATATTAGATTTGGATACTACCAGAAAAGACATCTTGAAAGATCAAGGGATCCTCTTTGCTTCAGTAAGAGGCACTAAAATTGAAGTCTCCTGATTTGATTTTTATTTTGCTTTTTAATAATATTAGTTGTTGATGTTTAAGTTTTTTTAAAACGTGTCCATTTCTTCCTTCATTTCAAGGCACTGAAATTGGTCTCCATATTTTTATTTTTTTCTTTTGCTTTTTAATTATATTAGTTATTGATGTTTAAGTTTTGAGACTAATATGGTTGCATCATTCTGTTAGGCTTAATACGCAACAATTTGTGTGCATGCTTAAGATGGCGTGTAATACCAGTAATACACCCAATTGTGGCAATGATGAAAATAGAACATTATCAAACAAATCAAAAGTAGTCACTGCACAAATATGTATTCATGCTGCTACATGTGTTATGGCACTTGTAAACAATTTTGCAAACAAACATAAGCGTTCTCCAAATTCAAGCAAGGATTTGAAACACCATTCTTACATGAATTGAATATACAATGGTGATTATGCAGATTGTTTATCTATGATTAAAATGATGAGAGCACCATTCTTCAAACTCTATGACTTGTTGTGTGCAAGGCTGCTGTTGTCTAATTTGTTGCTTATCACCGTCAAGGAAAAAGTCTCAATGTTCTTACATACCATGGGACATAGAATTCGCTATCAAGTGATTATATTTAACTTTCAAAGGTCCGGTGAAATAATCAGTCGCTAATTTAAGCTTGTTTTATATGCTATTAGAGAACTACAATACGAATTAATCACTATGCCGCATCCTACGACTCCAGAGTAGGTTCATGTCATTTTTTAAGGTAAGTTGGAACACTGCATACATATTGAACAGATGTTTATTTTTTCAATGTTGCTCGTCTCTCATTTAAATATAGGATTGTATCAGCATAATTGATGGAACACACATTAAAAGTTTCTAAATGAGCTAAAACTGCTTTTCATGGAAGGAAACCATTTCCACCCCATAAATTTCTTGCTACAGTTGACTTTGCTTTATACTTCACTTATGTGCTTGTAGGCTAGAAGGGTTCTGCACATGATGCCATAGTTCTGAAAAATACAGTAGAAAGAGTTGATGGTCTTCACTTTCCACATGATAGCTGCTACTTTTTTGATGATGGCTGCTCAACCAGAACTATTTCATTTCTCCATATCGTGGAACAACAATATATATCACTTTAAGGAGTTTGCAGGTGTACAACCAACAAACCATAGAGAGTTGTTCAATTTGCGGCATTCATCATTGAGGATGACAGCTAAAAGGGCATTTGATTCACTCAATAATCATTTTACAGTGCTCAAGTCAGGACCATACTTCATTTATGACTCTCAAGTTAATATGGTGATTGTTAGTTGCATCTAACATGACTGGATTTTTCATGAGTTGTGATGAACTAAAAATTAGAAATTTCGATTGGGTGCAGAGTAATAATGTGACACGATCATATGCAAGTTCACAAGTTGATTCTCGTGCATGGCTTCCAAAAAAAAGACTAGATTGCTAATTCCATGTGGAAACATATAACCAATGAAGGAATATGGATGAACTTGCTCTAACAACCTTTTTAATGTTGTGCCTTTTAATATATTTTAAAACAATTGAACTGCAATGTATTTGGAGAAATGTAACTCATGTTGTGTTCTTTAATTTGTTATAGTTGTCTTTTTTCCGATGATCTATTTGAAATATATTTTTTTTATTTTTCTTATAATTTCATGAAAAGTATTTGTTGACATAAATGGTTAATATTGGTTAGATATTATTTCCCAAATATTTATAAATACAATAAGGAAATGGAAAATTTTGAAAATTTTCCTTTCGAGAAATAACCCATACTAGATCCCAAAGGTATTAAAGTGCATGCTAAATTTATGGATGCAAACCAAAAATGTGCGCAAGGCCTTAAAGATTCAATTTATAGGGTAGTGGTACATAAGCTTAGGGATAATTTTGGAATTGAAGTTAATGCAAATCAGTTTAAGAATAAACTTTGCCAACGAAAGAGAGCTTGGCTACATTTCCAGGAGTGTCTCTTGGGATGAAGAGAAAAAATTGATAATAATGGGACATGAAGAGTACATCTCATATGTATAGATGCATCTCATATAAATATATTTATAGTTTCAACTTCACTTTTTATGTTCTTGTTAACCTGTTATAATTAATTTTAGGCATTCCCAAAAGGTGTTATACCTCAACTTGCAATTCCCAAACTACATAGAGCTTGAAAAGGTTTGTAGAAAGGGGCATGCAATAGGAATGTGGGCAAAATCCTCGAACAACGAATTCTCACTTGAGTCACTATAACGACTCAAATCATTACTAAAATAATTATGACTAAACCCAACTCAAAAATCAGGATCTCGAGTGACTTCAAAATTATGGTAAACTAAAAAAATTATTGGATATAGTATATTTTTTTGATCATAGTGCCCAAGTTTGGGAGCGATCCGAATAACGGATACTCTTGAATTAATTCTTGAATTATTTAAATTTAGAAAATTGGGAAAATTAAATACAACTCTAAGTTCAATGATTTTGGTGTCGTTAAATTAAGAATATTATAAAAAAACTACAAATTTTTTTTGTCAAATTTAGAGCTCTGGATTTACCATAATTAATTTTTGAAGTTTTTATCTTAAGAAATTAATAAAAAATAAAATATCGCTCCAAATCGAAAAACTTTTGCACGAGTGTTTTTGTCTCATCAAGATGCACCTCTATGAAAAAAGAAGAGAGAGAAAGAGGAGAGAGAAAGAAAAGATAAAAAAGAGAAAGAGAAAGCAAAATTAAATACTCAAAGTAATTATGAAGAATATGATAAATTTGTACTTATCTAAATAATAGATGAGAGAGAAAATAATAATAAAAAATTAATTAATTAATTAATTATAAAAAATTTATAAATACACCCTCATCTCCCTTTCATCCTCCACCATCCCTCTCCCTCTCCTTTCCCCTCGCCACTCATCCCTCTCTTCCTAAGCCAGCACCGATTCCTCCACATTGACTTTTAGTAAAATCTTATCAACATTAAAATAGAATAAGAAATGAGAAAGAGATGAAAATTTTTATATTCTTTTTATTTGTTCTTATTTTAATAATATAATAATTTTATTATTATTATTATTAATGTTATTATTGTTATTATTATTATATTTTCATTTATACAAATTTTTTTTTCTATATATGTATATATTTTCTTAATTTCTGCAATTTTTAATTTTGTCATTTTCTTTTTTATCTATATATGTATATATTTCCTAATTTATGCAGCTTTCATTTATATTATTTTCTTTTTTTCTATATATATATATATATATATATATATATATATATATTTCCTAATTTCTACAATTTTTATTTCAGTCATATTCTTTATATATATATATATATATATATATATCCTAATTTATGCAACTTTTATTTTAGTCATTTATATATATATATATATATATATATATATATATATTTCCTAAGTCTTATATATATATATATATATATATATATATATATATCTTCCTAATTCCTATATATATATAAATATTTATATATATATAAAAAATGATTAATTTTTATTTCAATCATTTTTTTTTCTTATATATATATATATATATATATATATATATTTGTATATTTTCTAATTTTTACAACTTTCATTCTAGTCATTTTTTTATATATGTATATATTTCTTAATTTTTGTAATTTTTATTTCTGTCATTTTCTTTATATATATATATATCATAATTTCTGTAATTTTTATTTCAATTAGTTTCTTTTTTTTATGGACAATGCTACAGTACCCCCTCTAATACCCCCATTTTTTATAGATGACTTGGCAGCTAACGTGGCATTTAATGCCACGTCAGCTTAATACCCTAAAATGCGAAGCGCTAACCTAATAATTCAAAGCCGACACTTCCCCATTTCGCTAAGCCGACCCAATCTTTTGCCATCGAGCGCACCTCTCCTCCCTCCATCAGCCGATCTACATTTCGCTACTCTCCCTTTTCATCTCCGACGACTCCATCGTGAGACTCGCGAATCGGGACCTCCTCTATTAGCGATCGTGAGTTTTTCTCTTCTTTTGGCGATCGATTGTTGCTCGTCTTTTCCCCTCTTCTTCTGCTTCACATTTTTTTTGCGATTCTTGTAAGTATTACTGTTGTTTTTTATTTTTGATGAAGAAATGCCTAAAATATTATGATATGATTTTTTTGGCGATCGATCGTTGTTCCTTCCATTAACCTAATAATACTATTTTTTTACCGCATTTTTTTTGTGATTTGTGGTTGTTTTCTTTTGTTCAACTCAAAAAAAATTTATACATATCGCACAAATTTCAGGAGATTCATTTTTGATGAAGAAATGCTTAAAAGATTTGGATGTTATTATTATAAGCATAAAAGTTTAGTTTGATTTGAAAGTTGTAAAATTTTTTTGTTGCTCTGTGAGTGAATACCTGGGAAAAAGATTTTGATCATATGTTATCGAGGTAAGTTGCACAAATTTTGGAGTTGGAGCAGGAGAAGGAAAATTTTTTTGGTGGCGATATGTATATTCAACAGATTAGAATGTGATGTAGCTCAAATTGCAGAGCGCTATTATGGTATACAAGATGATCAGGGTTCAATCCCCTGCAACATCAAATAAGAAAGTGTACAAGTTCCACGAGTCACGAGCTTACGCATTTTAATTCATACATAAAGTTTAGTTGATTGGTTTCTCTAATAAAAATTTAGAATGCTGAAATGAAAGAGACCGCACATTCAAATTGAAGCTCTATGAAAAAGTTTGCATTGCAGATCAAGAAGCCTCCTCATCAAAAATTTATTTCTCCTCTCAGCTAGTTTCCCATATAAGAGACAAACTCATTCTTGAAGAGAAAAAGCAGCAATGGTAGAAGCATCTTGGTGCCGAATTCTTCAAGCAGCAAGGTCATATTAAGATAAGCTCTATCTGTTCTTTGGCACGTCGAGCAAGGTGACTTCATAAGAGAAGCTTTGTCTGTTCTTTGACACATCGACTCATTATTACTACTAAAGCGTTGATGCATGCAGGATCCAAAATAAATTGAGCAAGGTGTTTAGATTAGTTTTATAATCTTTTTCTTTAGAGCCAACAATAGTCATGGGTGTTAACTTGTGATGACCCAATCAATATTGAGAATCACTAAAGTCAACATTGATACGTCACCACAATACCTTATACTAGATTAGAAAAAAACTAATCCAAATAATTAGATATTGTGTTTGGCCAAAGATTTAAAAGAGGATCTTAAGTTAAGATGGAAGGAAATTTTTATGAAAAATATTATATGAAATATATATTAAAATATGATCATGCAAGAACATGAGAATGTAATTTAAAAATAATTGATGTGAGTACTTGCAATTTTAGATATGTAAATTCTAAATATTTAACATGTCAAATATGAGTCTACAATTTTCTAATTTTATTCAAAGTGATTAAATTTTTAAAAATTTTGATAAAATTTCTGCTGTATTTGGCTAAAGAAACACCTGCAATTTAGACATACAAGTCTTCCATTCAAATGGAAGATTAATTATAAAAAAAAATAACCTAAAATTAGCACGAAATCAATCTATTACATAGGATTATTTAGTTCCAATTCTAATATAGAGCCAATCCATTACATAGGATTTGCTCATTTACAATTCTAATATAAAGTCAATCTATTATATGGGATTGCTTATTTCTAATTATAAAGTAAAGTTAATTCGTTACATAGGATTGCTTATTTACAATTCTAATAGTTTGAAGTGAGAAAACATATATGTAATAATTATCTATCCTAGAGTATGCACAATTCAATTATCACTTAATGCATACAATATGGATAAGGAAAGATTCTCAACTTAGATATATAGATATTTTCCAATTCTATATGAAATTTAGTATACAACTAATTCTAATTAATATGCAAAATAAATATACAATTAATTATTTAGTTAATATTCATTTACATGCATTCATTTACATTCATCCATTCATCACATCTCAAGCATTTTAGTATAAAACTAAGCTCCAACACAAGCATAGTAAAAGTAAAGTAAATGCATAGTTATAATAAACTAACAGTAAATTTAAATGCAAGTAAGAAATTAAAAGCTCACTTGCAGAAAATTTATAAGCTATATATTTATGATAATTTTAAGTGGAAGCAGCTAGCTTTTTGCACTTGGTCCAGCTCCACTAGCCTCCAAATGCACCCAATCTATTATATTTTGGTATTTAAATGTGATAGGGCAAAGCTAATAAATAGAAAATATGATTAAACTAAATAATCTATGTACATTTTAATATTAGGCTAAGCATTTTACTGTTCAATTGGATATCACTATTAATTACAATATAAGCTCAAGCATAAGTGCAAAAAGGTAAGTATACATGTGTGGAAAAAGTAAGTAAGAAAAAAATGCAAAGTGAGTTAGAATACTCATAAAAATATACATCCTAGTCTGCAAATAAAACAAAGATAAAAGCATAATAAATAGGCTAGAAAGAAACTAGTGTGCATATGAAAGTAAATAAAGTAAAGCACGTATATGTTCAAATGAACTTATGCTAAGTAAGAAAAAAAGACAGTGAAACATTTAAATGTAATTTTACCAATATTCACTGTAATTTAAGTAAATTGTAAACAAGTAAAGTACAGTACTAAAATATAAAAAATGCATATTATAGAAATTGAAGGAAGATCTTAAATTATTAGTCTAAAATTCACATAATCTAGAACTATCAAAGGTAACATAACTAAGAGTTATGATGAGTCTTAATAATCTATAAGATTAAAAAAAATCTCATATTTTAATTAATTAAAGTTATTTTAGAAGGTACTCATTCTGCGGGCAAATACAGAATGAGGTGAGGAGTTAAACACGTCTGGTTAACAAGTAAATGAAAGCAGGGTCAAAATAAATAATACTCACATTCACCCCTGAGAATGTGAGGTCTCTTTATTACTCTTTATTAGCCTGCTCTTAGCTGATCCAGCAATATAAACTCCTATTATTTTTAATGTGAAAGTTTTATTCATGCACAATGTCTTACATGAATGATTCAAATGAATAAGGCTCAAAGCTAAGTAAGCATTCAAGAAAAATTCAATAATTGCAACTAAGTGATATACAAGGTTATCTAATTTTAATGATCTACTTAATGATTGGAGTTAATTGAGCTCCCAATTAACTTTGAGATATTAATCTCAAGTTATTTGTAGATAATAGTGGTAGTTAGGATTTTGGTAATAATATTTCATTTCATTCTTATGAAATGACAAAATAGTTTATATGAATAATCAATACAAATAAAAGCTAGTTCTATTCTAGTCTTAAACCATTAGATTCAATTAGGATAACTAAATCAAGGTTTATGCGACTAGTAAGAAAGGATTGATATTATGAACTTATCATAACTAAAGAAAATTAAAGCTAAGGTTCAATTCACTAAAGATCTTTAGCTATGTTGTAGTTTGAAGAATCTACCCAAATTAAATATTAATCTAGCTATGTTAAAGTTAAATGAAAGGTTTAAAGTATAAGATCAAAAGAACTAAAAACTATAAGTTTTATGTTTTCTAAAAGTTAAGGGTTAAGAAAATTAATAGGATTCCTAAGCTATTAAATGAATTTGTGATTCCTATTACTAGTTCTTAAAGAACTTAAGAATTAAGATGAAATGAACTAAGATTCAATCTAGTTACTTAAGGCTAGTCCTAATTGATTCATAATCTATAACTACATAAGCATTGAGGTTATCTACACTTAATGAATGTAATAATTAGCTATAAGGATCATCTACAAATTTAATTATAAATTAATCTTATAGCTTCTCTTCTAAGGTTGAAGATGAATCAAATAATTTTCTTATCAAATAAGCATCTAACTTTATGAGAACTAAGCTCAAATCAAGCAATTTATAATGATGTGAAGAAAATAATGAATACGACATGTTTGCTGTCCTAGGGTTTAAATACCTAAAACATACAATTAAGAAGATATGAAATTATCAAAATAATACTAATTAAGGAGCCATAAATCTAAAATCATCAATTGTTGTCCAAATGAAATAAAATTCATAAATATGAATTCCTTATTGTTTAAAAAGAATAATAATACTAAGTATGTCAAAATCGGACAATGTTGGGATTTTAGTCTTTAGGACTTCTAATTAGGATTAAAAAGTCATTAATAAAATTAGGATTTAAAAATTAAATTTGACTTCATATTATTGTCCTACACATTTTTGTGAATGAATTGGACTATTAAATCATAAAATTCGAACATCAATTGATCAAGTTATCATATATACAACAATTAATGAAATAATTAATTTAATTGATCAATTAAAACAATATTTAATGAAATTATTTGTCAAATTGAAATTCTAATATCACAATATTATTCTTCAATTTATTGTGGTTGAAATAATATATATATATATATATATATATATATATATATATTTACAAATTTTGATTTAAGTATTTCAAAAATTAAACAATAATTGAAAACTGCAATAATTGAATAATACTATTCTATTGACATTAATTTAACTAACATTTAATTCATTTGAATTAATGATCAATGAATTTAATTTTATTAAATACAAACTTTACTGTCGTTTTACTGAGCTATTATTTGACAGTCTTATTATATACATAAGACTTGCAGGACTTTAAATCTCATTAATAAAATTATTAATTAAGTGTTAATGATAGTTGATTCCTAACTTTAAATGGAATACAACCCATACAAATTTTAAATACACAGCACACATATCGGGATTATGGGCCTGAAAATGGGCCACTGATACGGCCCATTTACTAAACATTTCCTCCTTCATCACGAAGAATGGATCGGCTGCTCTTAACCTAAGATTCGGGGCTCGTAAGAAAAAATAATTCAGGCGGATGAATGCGTGCGAGGGAGAAGAAGTCTAACAAGATTTGATTTATACAAATCGATGGGAATAATTTAATTGACAGTATCAATCATAAGTCTTTGAAGTTTCAAAAAAAATTTGCAATCCCTAAGAAGAAAAGGAATTATGCAGATTAAAAGTAATTTTTTTTGTTTTTTTTTTGGTGTTTAAGCGTATCCATTCGATAGTAGAACCTGAAAATCAGAACATATTAGAAATTAAATCAAATATGATGATGGGTTTCTAAATGGAAGTTATTGCAGGCTTTATTTATACGAAACTGAAAAGAAATTTATATTACCATTCCTCACAGATTTTGATTCGAAGTATAACCGATTTAATTCGAGGTTGCATAAAAAAAATAAAAAATAAAATGACAGTTCTGTAACATATAGAAGTGATTGCGTATGAACTGGAGAAATTAGCAAGTACTTGGACATGGAAGAAGACCTCAATCGGCGTTTCTTCGAAAAGCTATCACAAGCTCCTACTATGCTCCTAGCTTCAGCAAAACTCAATAACAATGGCCAAAGAGGATAAGGAAAAGAACGGGGTGGTTAATTAAGTGAAATGAGGCCAGCAGTGAAGGAGGTCGTACCCCCACTCCGCATGCGCCTCTGCCGAAAGCGCGCGTGGCCAGGACAGGGATGTACAGGGAACCTGTCCTAGCCGTCGGATCACCAAAATCCTACGGTCCGAAATGGATCACGAGATCGTGCCATTACTTCAGCTTAATGGCCGATCGGACGGACAGAAATAAATGAAATTGCTGTGTTGCGTTCAGAGCTAAATATGGGATCCCCGCATTGTAGAGAATGTCGTTTGGAAATTTTATTTAACATATATATATATATATTAATTTAAATATATTATTAAATTATTTTATTTATCATATTTATTTAATCAAAATTTAATATTCAAATGCACTTCGAAAAAATCTCAAATTTTCACCCTTAACTATTTGAGAGGTGAGGAACTCAAAAATGCAGTCGAATTTTCGTTCGGAGGTCGATTTAATTAACTTAATTTTCTGAGTAATTAAAATATTATTAAATTATTCGGGGAAAATTCGATGACTTCCAAACACTATCAAAATACCATCTCTAGCTAAATTGGGTGTGGTGAGTCCAATGGTGGACTCCGTTTTTTGATTCTGAGATTCAATTCACATAATTATCAGAAAATTAGGAAATATTAGAAATTACTAAATGATCTTCAAATCACATGAAAATTAAAATGGAGGCTCCTAATACTATTATAAGACGAATGAAAAAAGATTATAGTCAATTAGGTTACTAGTTGATGGGTAACAACACTAAGGTCTAGTGTTGTTACATACTGCCCTCCTTAAAAAGAGTGTCGCCCATGATACTCAACAAACAAAAATGAGAAAATTGAAAATGCAAAAGGAAGTCTAAAGAAACTACAATGAAAATGAAAGAACTAAATCTACCTGATCAAGAAAAAAATTCTGGAACTTCTTTTGCATATCCTCTTTTTTCTCCCATGTGGCTTCAGATATCCTGGATGATTCTGCCAGTCGACTTTGATCATATGAATGCTGCAGTTTCTTAACTGCTTAAGATCTCACCCCAGAATCGCAACAGGTTTAACAAAGAAAGTCAGATTGGGTTGCAATTCCATTACAGGTATTTGAACTTGCTGACTCAGATCTAGCTATGGCAGTCGCCCCTTAAATATCCGAATTAAGAGGTGATCGTTAGCAGGCAAACCTTCACTTAGCATTCAGATTAAGGAAAATTCCTTCTTAATCAAATGTCAAGGGAAGATATGCCCTAAAGAGAAGAACAATAGAGCCAATCACTAAATGAGCATACTATAATATATCAGAGTGTGGAAGAAAGACAAGTAATAATATCCATACAATCCAGATAAGAACTATACAACTCAGAATACATAAGCATGAAAAGAAAAGCAGTTTAAACTTGTATTATTACAAAACATCAATTAAAAGTTTAAGCAAAAAGTCAAGATCACTCAATCCTCACAAAGCAATAGAAAGAACTAGAAGTCTTCTTCTGCATGCTCCTTCTCCTGAACCAGATCTCCAGAAGGTTCCACAACTTCGAAGAGCTCATAATCTACCATTGTCAGTTTCACAATGATAGGGCCCCAGCCAAAAAAAGAAAAATCTAGTTAGACAAAATTTCTAAGTACAGTTTAAGTTGTAAATTATTAATTTAAATAATATCACAACATCTAAGCAAAGTAGAAGCAGTAAAGCATCAAAGGAAGGTGACAAAGTTATAATTAACATAATTATAACTCGTACAAGGTGGGAGGTAAGCACATATCTCAACTCAAGCTGCAAAAAAAGGTTAAGTAGCACATAATGAAATCTACTAAGCACAAGAAAATTCCTAAGTAATATGATCAACTTATGACATGCTGGTTACAATATAAAATGAAAGTACTAAACTAAAAGTAAAGTTCTAGCATCCTAATATGCCATAAAGTAAAAGTGAACTGCTAAAAAGTACAACATACATGTAAAGCTACAAGTACTAAGGAACTGCTATATGTAAGTATGCTGAACAGTAAAGCAAAAGATGTGCCAGAACTGTAAAGTAAAGTAAATGTAAAGTAATGGTATAAAATAAAGTGTGGAGATACTCCTACTTAGTCCTGCCAAAAAGTAAAGTCTATCTGATCATCTAGGAAAAAGTCACAGAATAAAGTTAATTCCATCTAAAAAGTACCTGTTGAGTATCTAGGAAAGTAGTCCTAGGTTAAAGTATCATGCACTAGGAAAGTGGTCCTAGTCAAAAATAACACGCACTAGGAAAGTTGTCTTAGGCAAAAGTGTAAAGACCCACTTAAGTAGTAATAAGTGAAACTCTTAAACATCGAAGGCCTTTTTAAATAATGGTGGAGTTCCTGATAAGAACTCTAAAGTTAAGCGTGCTCAGGTGGGAGCACTCCCAGGATGGGTGACCTGTTGGGAAGTTATCTTCTGAGGGTAAAATTATGAGGCCTTTCAGGCTAAAGTGACAATACCTTGGTGCTTAAGAGTTTGGGCTGTTACAAATGGTAACAGAGCAAACCATAGGGTGTCAGATAGGAGCTAAGTGTCATATAGGGCAAATTACCACTTCATGTGAGTCGCCTCTTGAACCTATGATGGTTAAGGTACTACATGGTTGTGTGTACCTCTTGTGCCTGTAGGGGTCACCTCTAGTCCTATCTACCCAATGGATGATTCTTGGATCTGTGTGTGGATACTGAAGAGGACGTCAATTACTTAAGTTTAGGATACTGTAAAGACTCACTTAAGTAGTAATAAGTGAAACTCTTAAATATCGAGGCACCTTTTCAGATAACGGTAGGGCCGCAGGCGTAATGAGAATGAGGGCGCGAAGCGGCTCGTAGGCAAAGCATTCTTTTCCGTTCTGGCTAAAAGAATGTGTTCAACGATGTTCCTGATAAGAACTCCAAAGTTAAGCGTGGTCAGGTGGGAGCACTCCCAAGATGGGTGATCTGCTGGGAAGTTATCTTTTGAGGGCAAAACCGTGAGGCCTTTCAGGCTAAAGCGGATAATACCTTGGTGCTTAAAAGTTTGGGCTGCGCACTAGGAAAGTTGTCCTAGGCAAAAGTAACATGCACTAGAAAAGTTATCCTAGGTAAAAGTAACACGCACTAGAAAAGTGGTCCTAGACAACAATATCATGCACTAGGAAAGTTGTCCTAAGAAAAAGCTGTCTCAAAAGTAAAATTATACTAGAAGGCAAACTTAATAAGATATAACTCACACATTTAATAAAGTTATTTTCATCAAATTTCCTCCTTAAGTTATGAAAATACCATATGAATGTATTTAAAGTTTAACATAGAATACTCATCAATTATTTCATATTTAATATAATGTGTCCAAATGTATAATGAAGTCCAAAAGAAGAAAAGCATATCATACAATTTAAATGAATAAAATAGCACTAAATAACTTTGTGATATCACTTTGTTTTCTAATTAAGTTGCTCTATCTAATCTGAACTTATACAAGTTTAGGATCTCTAATATCCAGCTATCGAAATAAATTCAGAATATCAGTCTTATAAGTTAAGAGAATGTTAAAACTTATCAAGCTCTAATATATATGAATCACATGATGCTTAATCAAGTTTAAATAATAAATCAAGCATCCTAATTTATTATTTTAAATAATCCCAAACCCAATCTTGATTAGCCAAATCAAGATTGAAAGGATTAATAATTTAACTACAAATAATGGGGTTCAATTCTTAATCACAAGGTTATCATAAGGACTAGGGTTTAATCTCATCTCATTGATTAAATATAAGGCAAATCCTATTGAGTAAAATCAAACTCAATAGGATAGATCTCTAATATAAATTCTAAGATTAAAAGATCAAATAATCATTTAATAAAATATGAAAATCTATAAATTATTAAAACCAAGGTTTCACCTAATGAGTAACCTAAGCTCATTAGATAAATTTTAACCTAAGCTCTACTCCTAATCCTAGGAATTAAGGCTCTTAAATACTAAGAGTAGCACTCAGACATACATCCTAAATAATGATATAAGACCTATGGGTGAACAAAGAAGTTCAAAGGAAAGAAAAGAACTCACATCTTTACTTAGATTTTTACTTAATACTAAAATTAAGATTTTCCATGAATTTCTAATTTAAGACTTAGAACTATCTAAATTAAAGTCTAAATTAATTTAATTATTGATTATGATGTTTATATAATGATTATAGGGCTGAAAAGTGTTTAACCCTAATTTTAGGCAAAATGACTATTTTACCCCTACTTGAGGGTCAAAAGATCAACTTTTGATCTAGGGTTCCAAATCTAAAATTTTCAACAACAAAGTGTTTTTTACTGTCTAATATAAAATTAGATAGTGATTACATTAATTTTGGATAATTAATAAGCCTCATGAAATTAAATTAATAAATTTAGCTCATAAGGGTATTTTGGTAATTTTGTCAAATGGAATCGAAATTTTCTAACAGTTTATTAAATTTTACTATTTAAGGTTTCCATAGAACTAAAAATCATTAAATTCTAATAAGTATTGGCTAAGTTATAGCCAATACAAATTTAGGGTTAATAATTAGGGTCTATGGTGATTAATGAGTGATTAGTGAAATTAGTCATAGAATTACTAAACCAACTATAACACTAAGTTCTATTATATTATAGGAGTAATTAAAAACTAAAATTACTCAAATTAGATTATTAATTATGCTAATATTCACTAATCAAGTTTTAAGATGATTAGAGCTAATTAAAAGATCTAATAGTTAGATCTAAAATATTTTTATTATTTACTATTAATTAGGTCTTCCTGATCAAAATAGTTTATTGGAAGACTAAGTTTGGAGGTTAATTGACCAAGTTATGGTCAATTGAAGTTTTAGGGTTAATTAGGCTAATTAGGGTTAGGTTCAAAAAGTGATTAGTTAAATACTAATCCAAACAGAGAATTGAATATTACTAAGTTATTATAGAGGTTCTACTGATTACTTTGAGACCCATATTGCCTATGTTTAGACTAGAGGTTACAAAGTTATGAGCTTAGGAATATTATGGTTTGGGTCCAAAAGTGATTAGTCAAATTATGTCTTAAACAGTAAAACCAACACTACTGGATTAATCCTAAGGGTTTGTTGATTACTTTGAGATCCATATTGGGTATGTTTGGGTTAATGGTTGCAAAGTTATGGTAAATGAAATTTTGTGACATTTAGGGCTAATTTAGGGATCCTAAATGTCACTATGTTAAATATAGCTCCAAATGGAAATTTGATAGTTTCATTTTATTACTCTAATTTTACTGATCAAAATGATATATAATTTTATTATATTTGGAGCATGGATCATTACTTATGAATGATTAAAGTTATGATAATTATATTAAATTAACTTGGCTAATTTTAATTTAACCAATTTCTTAATTATTTAGAATAACAGGCAAACCCCACAATTCATTAATCGCAGGCGCATCCTTCGGCTCTGAGGACTCGACAACTGTGGGCCCAACGACGCCGAACCAGCAGGCGCCATACCGGTGACATGCATGCAATGGGGTCCACGCTTTTGAGTGATGAAGAGGACTGCGGGACCCACGCATCACCCTCGCCCACATTCTCTCCCAATAGAGCCGAAGATAAAGGATTAGGGCACGACGGTGGACAACTACCCTGGTGGTGGAAGCTCTAGGCTCGCATGGCATCAAAAAGGGCTCGATGAGCTCTTCCCAACAATGGGTGGATTGAGAATAAGTATTAACAAATTATCCAGGAAAACTTAAGCCCTACGGGGAGCTTATCGGGACGAGGAGAGACGGGGTTAATCCCAATCAGCTGATTTCAATTAAGTGGACTAATTATAGTTCATTCTTAATTAAATTCAGCACTAATCAAGAATGTAAATAGACTAAACATAATTAAAGTCATAGTTGAATGCAAAATTTTAGAGGGTTAAGAGTGTACCTCACAGGTATCGATGGCGAGAAGGTTGGTAATCAAGATAATTTTATTTGGAGTTACAGGCTTTTCCTCCCTTTTTCCCTCGATTTTGTTGAAGATCCGTGCTTAATGGAGGTAAAACTAGGCCTACAAAGGCCATAAGACAGCGGACTGCCATCTACTTCGAGCGAGGAGGCGATGCGTGCGCAGGCATTCGCCACGCGCACGCCCTGCGTGCTGTCACGGGGAAGATTAATGAGGGTCGTTCGATCCCTGATCGAACGGCTAGGATCTTTCGTCAGGGATAACTGTGAAAGGTAATGGCATGAAGGAGAGCAAGGATGACACCCTAATAGCATTAACGGAAGTTACAGGATTAAACAAATATTATTTAATAAAATAAAATTACATTTGAATTATTCTTAATTAAATTTCTATTTTAATGATTAAATGACTTTTAGAAAAATCTGAATAAATTGCCCCTAGCTATTTGAGAGGTGATGAACATAACAATGAAGTCATATTTTAATTTCGATGAGTATTTAATTATTCGATTTTTCGGGATATTTAAGTAATATTAAAATATTTGATGAAAATTCAACGACTTCCAAATGCCTCCAAAACTTCACCCCTAGCTAATTTGGGGGTGGTGAATGTAATGGTGAAGTTAGATTTTCGATTTGAGGTAAAAATAAAAAGGTTAATTTCTAGGGTTTTTGGAAATTCCCAAAATCAGAATTTAATCATTTGATCCATTATTTGGACTGGATCTTAGAGGTGAGTTCTAAATGACTTAATTAAGGCACTAAAAATATAATTAGGACTTGGATTAGTCCTAACTGACCTAAGTAACAGCTTGGGTTATTACACTAGCAAGCACCTTCTTAGTGATGAAATGTGAAACACATTATGTACAGTCGAGAAGTCTTCTAGCAACTCTAATCTGTAAGCAGGTGTTCCAATCCTCTCAATCACTTCAAAGGGTCCTAAATACCTTAAACTCAACTTTCCAAAAACGCTGAATCTTTGCACACCACGTATCGGATTAACTTTAAGATAAGCCCTATCGCCTACTTGGAACTCCAACTAACAATGACGAGCATCATGATATTTCTTCTGTCTATCCTAAGCTGCAATCATATTACGCTTGATTAGTTGAACTTTCTTAGTAGTTTCTTCTACTAACTTGGAATCATAAAGTTGAGAGTCCCTGTGGCGACCATCACCCTTAACCCTCAATAGGTTTAGATTAAGGGTGGAGTGTCACTCTGGTTAACCCCTCACTTAGCATTGGATTAGGATAAACTCTATAATTCACCTGATTAGAGAAAGGTTAACTCAGAATCAATCAAGCAGTCACTATATAAGTAAAAATACAGAGTGCGAAAGCGAAATATATATGACATCTAAGCATCATAATATATATAAGAAGAGAAATATAACTCAAAAAAGTAGCATAGTGAAATCTGAACACACAGTCATAGGTACCTGTATTATTACATTAATTAAAGTTTAACAAAATAAATATTCAAAATCCACTCATCCTCATAGGCAGTAAATGACTAGATATCTTCTGGCCCCAACTGCTGTGCCTCCTCTAAGTAAGGCTCCTCCTCGGGTGCAAGCTCCTCAAATTGCTCTAAGCCTGACATTGTCGGTTTCACAATATAGGGCCCCAGCCAAAAAAAGAGAAAATCTGGTTAGACAATTATCTAAGTACATTTTAAGCTGAATTTTTAATAAGGTTATATAATATCACCATTTTACCATTTACTTCTAAGCATGATGTGTAAATACAGGAGCAGTAAGCAAACACAAGTAAAAAGGCAAACTATAGACTATGCTCTATAGTATAAATAAGGTAAAGAAAAGAGGCTGAAGCATGTCTCGCATAACAAGTAAATATGGAAAGACATATGAGTGTAAATATAACTGAATAATACTGGAAGAAAAATTCTACATCCTAAACATGCTGGTGATCAATAAAAATAATATGCCAATTAAAAATGAATAACTCAGTAGTGATATATACATATAACAGCAAGAGCCTAACATCTTAAATATATATAAAGCAGTACAAAGAAATAGCCGACTAAAAAAAAAGAATATACTAAAACAACCACAACTGCATATAAATCTATAATACGTCAACTGCCATGCAGAAAAGAGCTACACTAGCTCGCCAAAAGAAACTGAAGATCTTAGCACGATATGGCTAGGGCTACTCCTAGCTCGATACGACTAAGCCAACAACTGTCATATATATGGCCCTAACACGATACGACTAGGGCTACTCCTAGCTCGATACGGTTAGGTCACCAACTATCATACCGAAATATCCTAGCACAGTACGACTAGGGCAACTCCTAGCACGATACGGCTAGGGCAACATTTGGTATGATCAAAAGAAAACCACTGAGAGGCAGCTCAATCACATCACTTTATTATTATTTCACTTATTTATTTTAATATTTTCATAAGGAATCTAGGGAGCCTTCATAATTTTCTAACATTTTATTTATGCATCAAAAATCTTGTATGATATGTTCAAGGAAATATGGCACAAAAATTAAGGAATACGTAAGCAACAAAGTATCAAGTAAGCAATGGACTCTACTAAATATGGTGATATCAGTTGTTTTCTACTTAACCTTCTAACTATTCCAGGTTACACAAGTTCAGGATCACCATTTTCCTACTATCGAGTGTAACCTAGAAATTCATTCTTATAAGTTAAAAAGGATTAGAACTAATCAAGTTCCAATCTAGATCAATCAGATAGACGACTACGAGTTAAATAAATGGATCATACGTCCTAGTTTTATAAACTTAGACGTTCTAACTAAGATCTGGTCAAGATCTTCTACACCTATATATTATGGGTTAAACACTACGAGATTTTAGGTTTATTCACATAATCCAAACTGGATAAGACCTAAGTTCTAGGTTTTATACTATAAGTGATCTACTAGTTAAGACAGATCCTATTAAGTAATCAAACTTAATAGAATGAATCTCCTATCTTAAATCTAAAGTTAAAAGATAAACTAATCAAAATGGGTTGTAAAACAAAATAATATTTAGAAACTACTAAAACCAAGGTTTCACCCATAGGGTAACCCAATTTACCCAATGAATGAACTCTAGTCTAGGATCTAGTCCTAATCTCAGGAAAGGTCCTTAAGGTGGGGTGCTTAAGACTTTGGAAGAATTATTGGAATTCAAATAATTATTAGCCCATGACTTGTTTTATTTACTTATATAGTACTAATATGATTATATTACTAATCCTAGTATTCTAAGATTTTAATTAAGGGCTAAAGTTGAGTAATCTTCAATTTTAAGGTAAAATGACCATTTTGCCCCTACTTTAAAGGTCAAAAAGTCAACTTTTGATTTAGGGGTCCAAATTGAGTTTTCTCTTCTCCAACTAATTTCTTACTGTCTAACTTGAAGATAGACAGTAAGTACGTCCAATTTGGATGAGAAATGACCGAGTTATGGCTAAAATAAGGCTAGGGGTATTTTGGTCATTTTCCTAAATTTTAGGGTTCAAATCCTAAATATTATTTCTGTGAAAATGATGACATTAAAATTCTAAACTAGGTAGCTTCTTAAATTTTTGGATTTGGAGTTAAATTGACTAAGTTATGGCTATTTGAAGTCCAAGGGCATTTTGGTCATTTTTCACTAAAGTCAACTCTAAATTCTAGAGTTGACTTTTTGTCTTGATATCCAAATTGGAAAACTAATACTACCACGGTGATGGGGCCGCTCTCCTGAGCATTTTAAGACCCATATTGACTATATTTCAATAATCGGGTAAAAAGTTATGGGGTCTTAAAGAGGCCCCAAAATGCTACCTCGTTATGCGTACCCAAAACAAAATTTTACAATATGCCATTTGATCCTAAATATTTTTCTGAGTATTTTAAGACCCATATTGGCTATGTTTGAATCATCCTACAAAAAGTTATGAAACTTTTAAGTTTTACTATTCAAAAATACAATTTGAATTATTTTACTATTCATTTATTCAAATTGTATTATTTTACTGTTCATTCCTAAAGTTTAAATTTAATATTTCTGATTTTTGTATCATTTACTGTAGTAAAATAATTAGTGCTAATTACTTTTTAATTAGTCCTAATTATTTATTTATTAATTATGAATTAATTTAATTATATTTTACTGTTCAAAAGTAATTAAGCTAATTACTATTTAATTAATTATCCTAATTACTGTTTAATTAATTATCCTAATTACTGTTTAATACTAATTAACTTATAATTATATTTAATTAATCAAATATACTGTTCAAAAGTAATTAATAATAATCCTGGGTTAATTAATATTAACTATAGTTAATTATGGCTAATTAACACTAACAGTAACTTAATTAATTTCTAATTAATCAACAGTGGCCCCACTGACACGTGGCACCTTCAGAGGCCGCCACGTGGCACAGTGGACCCCACGGGCTGCTAACTCAGCATGGCTGACTGGTCAGTGGGCCCCACCAGACACGTGGCACTGCCAGAGTCTGCCACGTGGCACTATGGGTCCCACGGCTGCTGACTCAGCTCAGGTGACTGGGCAGTGGGCCCACCTGACACGTGGCACTGCCAGAGGCTGCCACGTGGCACTGTGGGTCCCACTAGCTGCTGACTCAGCTCGGGTGACTGGGCAGTGGGCCCACCTGACACGTGGCACTGCCAGAGGCTGTCACGTGGCATTGTGGGTCCCACGGGCTGCTGACTCAGCTCGGATGATGGGGCTGTGGCCCCACTTGACACATAGTAGTGCCAGCGTGTGGCGGCCCTGCCCCGCCGTGGTCCTGTTAACCCGTAGGTTAACATGATTATGGTGGAGGGGTCACCAGATGACAAGGTCCCCACTTAAGATTAGATTAGCCACATACTCTAATCCAATTTAAATAAGGACTTTGCCATTCAATCCAGAAATACTATCACTAAATGATTATACATGAACTCAGAGTGAGGAAGCATAAAAAAAAAATAACATCCATCCAATACAGTATAAATACAACAATACAGAATAAGTAAAAGTACTGAAAAAGAAAATATAATCCTGTATTATTACAACATTTAATGAGTTTAAAAGGAACTGAAAGAAAACTCTCAACCTCACTGAAAATAGAAAACTAAGCTACAGATCTTCAGGAACGGACTCCTCCTCCAATGGCAAACTCTCCACTGGATCTGCTAAACCAACAAACTCAGAACCTACCATTATCAGTTTCATAATGGTAGGGCCCCAGCCAACAAAAGAAAAAAAAACTGGTTAGACAATAAGTCTAAGTACATTTTAGGGTAAACAATTTTATTAAATTAAGAAGATATCACCATAAAACAGAACTGAGCAAAATAGGTGCAGAAACGCGTATCAAAAGAACAGTAATAAGTTATAAACTTCAGTTTATAACTAAACAAATAGGAAGTAAAACATACCTCCTCCAAGCAACTACAACAAGGACAGATAAGTAAAAGTAAAAGAAAAGTAAGAAAAGTACAACCTAAACATGCTCATGATCAACAGATTATGCTAAGTGAAGTACAAAAGTATAAAGCTGAAACACTATCCTAAGTAAGCATATGAAAATAGTAAGTAAAACTGGCATCCTATATATAATTATGCGCAGAAAAGCTGTAAGTAAAACAGTGCTGAAATGCAGAATATACTAGTAAAACAGTAACTACAAACTGAAACTATAGTAACTATATAAGTCAACTGAACTGAACATGAACTCAGCAATTCTTAACCTGATGAGCTAAGAAACTCTGAACTGAACAACATTGAAACTCTTAGCCTGATGAGCTAAGACAGAACTGAATGTAAGTGTACTTGAATTAGTATATCCATATCAGAATCCTGACTCTGTAGTCAGTAGGGCGAGAGTCTATCCATTCTATCACTCAGACTAGGCATGGCCAATAGACTGTCGGACATTAAACCCTCGAAAGGTTGCCGACCCCGAACGGGTTGATCGAAGAGGTATACTAATCAAGCTACACCTTACAAACCACTTGTGAACATAATGCTGTTTATAAATAATGTTCCAAATTGACATAAGATATTTACCAAATATCTTAAGTACATAATATATGTTCAATGTATAATGCTCAAAATCAAGGAATGCGAAGCATCAAAATCAAAGTGCAAGAAACTCTATCTAAAACACAGGTGATATCCGTTTGTTATCTACTTTATGCGTTCTATCTACTCTAAGTTACATAAGTTTCAGAATCATCAATTCTTACACATTCTGTAACTTAGAATCACGAATCCTACTAGTTGAAATTAATTAGGACTGGCCAAGTCCTAATTATAATTTAATCAAAAGACGACTTCTTGGTTAAAGTGAATAAATCATCGACCTAGTTTTGTATTTTAAATTCAACCCAACTTCATCTTGATTAGCCAAATCAGATGAAAAGATTAAGAATTAGACTCCAGATGATGGGGTCTAATCACTTAATATAAAGGTATAATCTAAGGGTCTAAGTTTAGAACCCAAATCTCACAAATTAAGTTAAGGCAAGTCCTAATGATAAATCAATTCATTAGGATATATCTCTATTCTTAATTCTAGAGTTTAAAGATTAAATAATCATTTAATAAACTAAGAAAATCTATAAACTAGAAAACTCAAAGTTTCACCTATTGAGTAACTCAATTTACTTAATAGATGAATTCTAACTTAAGATCTATTCCTAATCTTAAGAATTAAGGTTCTTAATTACTAAGAGTATCTCTCAATATACACGTCCTAACTAATATTATAAGACCTAAGGTATGATCTAAGAGTGATTAAGAAAAGAAGAACACTCAAAATTTACTTAGGAAATTTGAGATTCTAATCAAAATCTAATTTAAACTTGAATTTGATTAATTTTAGTTCTAAATCATTCTATTTACTGATTTTAGTGATTAGAAATTGAATTTATGGCTTTTAAAGGCTAAACCCTAAATTTGGGCAAAATGACCATTTTGCCCCTACTTAAGGGTTCAAAGATCAAAATTTGATTTAGGGCTTAAATTCTGAAATTTTCTTTTGGAAAGTATTTCTTAGTGTCTAATATAAGATTTGACAGTAACTAAGTTAATTTTGGGCAATTATTAAGCCATATGAGATCAAATTGGTGAATTTGACACATAAGGGCAATTTTAATAATTTTGATTAAGTAAAAGTTTAATTTTCTTTCAGTTTAATATTCTTTACTGCCTAAGCTTTCCATAGAACCTAAATTTGCTGAAATCTGATAAGTATTGGCCAAGTTATGGCCAATACAAGATCTAGAGTTTTAAGGTTAATTAAGGAATCCTTAATTATAGGTCAAAAATCATAACTTTACCAATTAGTATCCAAATTAAGCAAAATTAGTGGCTATGAATTACAAATGACTCATTGATCATAAAGACATGTGGTAGGCTCAATTTGGACCTAATTTGACTAAGTTAAGACCTAATTAGGGTTTAGGGTGATTAGTGAGTGATTAACAAAATTAATCACTCAAAAACTATTCCAACCTTATAGATTGATTCTAAATGGATCTAGGAGTCCTCTGAAATTTAAATTTCTTAATTTGAGTCACTAAATTTGCTAATATTCACTAATCAAGATTTAGAGCAATTAAGGGTGATTAGCAAATCTAACCATTGGATCTAAAATATTTTTATAGATTATTAATAATTAAGCTCTTCTGATCTAAATTGATATTTGGATCATCAAATTTGGAGCTCAATTGACCAAGTTATGGTCAATTGAAGTTCTAGGGATTAATTAACCTAATTAGGGTTTGGTTCTAAATGTGATTAGGCAAACACTAATCCAAACAGCAAAATAAATACTATCAAATTAATCCTTAAGGTTTTCTGATCACTTTAAGACCCATTTTCAATATGTTTGGATCAACCTACACAAAGTTATGAGCTAAATAAGATTTGTGATATTTTAAATTAAATTAATTTAATCATTGAAAAATTACTTTGCAAAATATTCATCCTACAGCAAAAATTTTAGCATCAATAAATTCCTCATATTTTTCTGATTAATTTGATATATTTAATTGTATAATTTGGATAAATATTTTAGGAGTTATTTAGGTTTGAAGTTTGGATTTAAATCTGATTTTTTTTTTTAATTATTGATTTAATGTAATTAATATAACTGTTATTATATTAATAATTCATTTGATATTAACTGTTATATAATATATATATATATATATATATTTATTTAATATATAACTTTCTGTTATAATATTATAAGATTTTGATTTAAGTGCAGGACACGTGGCGGCCTCGGACTGGCGCGACAGACAGCGGCGGCCCCACGGGTCAGTCTGCTGACGCGCAGGCCACGCGTCGCGCCCGGGTTGACTGGCGTGCTGTGCTGTGGGTCCCGCCATGGCAGCTGAAATGCCGCGGGCTCGGGTCACGGGCCGGGCCCGGGCCGACCCGATCGGCCCGATTAGATCTTCGTCTCCGTGAGATCTTCCGGAAGCAGGGAGCTAGGGTTTGATTTTCCGGCGGTCTCCGGCGACGGTAGGGCTCAACCAACACGGCGACGCGAAGAGGAAGATGAGACCTATCTAATGGCATACGGTTCAACAACTGACGTGATCGAGCTAGAGCGCAAATCTAAACCCTAATCGCTCTAGTCGCGGTTTATAACGGTATGTACTGTGGATATGCTGCAAAATTAGAGGGATCAAACCATCCATTGTTTAATCATGCATTATTAACAATCAATTGAAGACTTGAAATAGAGTTTCAAATACTCAGATGAACAATCACATAGGAAATAGGATGGATCGTATAGTACCTTAGGGTTTGCAGAGAAAAAATTAGGGCTTCTTATTCTGGACTCGATCGATGCTTCCTCTTGAACTTAAGCGATGATAAACGACAGACACGAGAAAATGGAGTTTTAAATGGTTTCGAAGGCGGTGACCGGTGTGCTGGATGCCTCTATCGACCGGCGCCTTCTTCCGCGTGTCGAGCTCGACTCCACGCGCCTGTCTCGTGTAGACGACGAGCCACAGCCGTCTGATCAATTGATCAGACGGCGCGGAAGGCACGTTAGATTAAACGGCTAATTAGATTTAGGGAGCGACGGCGTCAATCGAATGATGACAGCACCGTTAATTAGTATAATTAAATAATATTATTTAAATTATATTATTCAATTTTAATTAATTAAATTTAGCCTATTAAATAAATCCCAAAAATTTCCAATAATTCACCCTTAGCTAATTGAAGGGTGAGGAACGCAACGGCGCACTCGGATTTTTGTTTCGACGAGTATTTAATTATTTGATTATTTAAAATATTTAAATAATATTAAAATATTTGACGAAAAATCAACGACTTCCAAATGCCTCCAAAATTTCACCCTGAGCTAATTTGGGTGTTCTGAACACAATGGCGAAGTCAGATTTTCAATCTGAGGTCTAAATAAAAAGTCAAATTTCCAGGTTTTGGGATTTTCCAGAATTCTTGTTTTGACTTTGTTGACTTCTTAGTTTGACCTAGGTTTTAAAGATGAATTCCAAATCACTTGATTAGTGACTTAGAATCTTAATTAGGACTTAGATTAGTCTTAATTGAGCAAAGTAACAACCTGGGTTGTTACACAGCGGCTGCCACGTGGCACTGTGGGCCCCAATGGGAGGCGAACCGCCGCAGGTAAACCCGGGCCATGGGCCCCACTGCCACGTGGCGGGCCCAGAGGCGGCCACGTGGCTCGGTGGGCTCCACTGGGGAAGCCGAACCTACACGGGCTTGGGCTGTGGGCCCCACGTGACACGTGGCGTGCCCAGAGGCTGCCACGTGGCACTGGTGGGCCCCACGGCCGAAGCCCGTGTAGGTTCGGGCTCGGCGTGTGGTCCCACGTGACACGTGGCGGGCCCGTAGGCGGCCACGTGGCTGGGTGGCCCCACCCGCGCTGACGCGGACCCGACCCGAGCGGGTCGGGCGCGGGTCGACCCGGCCCGGCCCGAAGCGGCGACCGTTCGTCTTCCTGAGGTTTGGCGGACCGAACCCCGTCTCATTCGCGGGCCTGGTGCGCCCGATCGGGTTGGTTTGAGCCCGATCGGAACGATGGATGTGTAGATGACATCCTAATCTACCTATCCTACAATTATTGCAATGATCGAATGGTAAACGAGGGAGATCAGGGTACCTGAAGTTCGGATCGGTGAAGGTTTCAGCGGAAAAAGAGGGCTGACTTCGAGGCTTGATTCCGGCTCGATCCGGGCTCCAATCGGTGTAAACTCGGCGCCTAGGGGTAGGCCGGGTCTTATAGACCGGGCGGTGATCTCGCCGAGGTCTGGATGCGGCCGGATTGGCCAAAAAATGAGACGGGCCGCCGCGTGTCACGCGGGCGGAGAGGGCGAGGACGACGCCTTCGGACCGTCGGATCTGCGCGATCGCGGACGGTCCGGATCGCGCCAGACCGCGTGACGCAGATTGCGGCCGAGGGCCGTAGGATGCGCGCGCGATCGGACGGTCCGGATGGATCCGTCCAACCTGACGGCGCTGTTAACTGGAGTTAACGGCGTAGTACGGCGCCGTTAATTAATTAATAATTAATTAATTAATAATTTTTTTTTTTTAACATTTTCAGAATAAAATTTTGAACATATTTTTCCTAGCTAATTTGGGGTCAAGGAATTCAATGATGTAGTCGGATTTTCAATCCAACGAGTATTTTGATACCTCGATTTTCGGGGTATTTTTATTATTAAAATATTCGTTGAAATTTCGACGACTTCCGATTGACACAACAACTTCACCCCAAGCTAATTTGGGGTCAAGGAACGTAATGGCTGTGTCCGTTTTTCGATCGGAGGTCAATTTAAATAGGTCAATTTCCGAGGTTCCTGAAATTCTCAAAATAAAGATTTAATCCGTTTGACCTCTGGTTTGGACTGGATCTTGGTAGTTGACTCCAAATGACCTAATTAACACTTATAATTGTGTTTAAGATCTAGGATTAGTCCTAATCAATTATAGTAATAACTCGGGTTGTTACAGTCCCCTACTTCAATCCAAGAAACTGAAGTTGTACACCTCCTTCCATAAAGAGCTTCATAAGGAGCCATACCAATACTAGACTGATAATTATTATTATAGGCAAACTCAACTAATGCTAAATGACCTTCCCATGACCCATCGAAGTCTAGGACACAAATACACAAGAGATCTTCCAAGATCTGATTAACATGCTCAGTCTGACCATCTGTCTGGGGGTGGAAAGTAGTACTCAATGCTAAACTCATTCCCATGTCTTGCTGAACAGCTAACCAAAATTTGGAAGTGAATCTACTGTCTCTATCAGAAACTATATATTTTGGTGTACCATGCAAACGAACAATCTTCTTAAGATAAAGTTTGGCTGACTTCTCAATATGATCAGTCTGACGAATAGCTAGAAAATGGGCTGAGTTAGTGAGCCTATCAACTATCACCCAAATAGAGTCAGAACCAGATCTACTCTTAGGCAAACCTACAATGAAGTCCATGAAAAATATCGGACCACTTCCATTCTAAAATGTTTAAGGGTTTAAGAAGTCCACCAGGCTTTTGGTGTCCGGCCTTGACCAAGGAACAGGGATGACACTTGTAAATGAAAATGACTATATCCCGCTTCATGTTGGACCACTAAAATGATTGCTTGAGATCTTGATACATCTTATAACTACCAGGGTGCACTGTATAGCTAGCGTTATGAGCTTTAGATAATATTTGTAATTTAAATCTCTTGCCACTAACGATTTCAGGAACTAATGCAGGGTAACTCGAATTTTCCTTCTGAACTTTAACATTCTTAGATCTTAGGGAATCATCTGACTGAATAGCAAATAGTAGAGTGCATAAATTAGCTGAACTGATTGGCTCATGATTCAATCTGATAAAATCTTTAATCAAAAATTCATTGCAACAAAGGGAAGATAAAGTCGCTTTACGACTAAGGGCATCAACTACAACGTTAGCTTTACCCGGGTGGTACTCCATACATGTAGTGTCTCCAGATCTTTAGAGCAAAAACTACTCCTACATGTTCTAGATCATGCACATGATAATTCTTCTCTTTAGGTTTAAGTTGTCTAGAGGCATAGGCTATTATGCGGTGATCTTGCATCAAAACACAACCAAGCCCTACCTTAGAGGCATCAGTATAAACTTGAAAATCCTTACCTTCGTGAAGTAGTACTAGAATCAGAGCAGAAGTCAATAATTGTTTCAACTTCTGAAAAGATTCTTCATAGGTTGTGCTCTAGATGAACAAAACATCTTTTCTAGTTAACTGAGTTGATGCAAAGCAATTAGAGAGAATCCAAGAATGAACCTTCTGTAATAGCCAGCGAGTCCTAAGAAACTGTAGATCTCTATTATAAATTTAGGTTGGACCCACTATTGAACACTTGAATTTTCTTTTGATCTACTCTAATACAAAGGCAATTTTATAGCGTCCATCATTTTCCCACATTTAATCGCAAAAGAAATTTTGTAGCCTCCATCATTAGAACTACCTCCTAAGTTTCATTATTGTACAATACCTAAAAGAAACTATAAAGTGGTATCAATATAGCATTCTTTTCTCCCACACCAATATTTCATCCCCATCCCTATTATAAAATATCTACCTAAACTACTATCAAAATTTATAATAAGCCGCCACCCGCAAACATGTATTTATCAAAAAGCTTAAGCACAACATACAAGATCATTTGCTTACCCAATCCTCACCACTTATCAAGTTAGTATTGCATGCATATGTTAATACCTACAAGAATCGCAAAAAAAATGCAAAGCAGAAGAAGAGGGGAAAAGACGAGCAACGATCGATCACCAAAAGAGGAAGTAAACTCGTGATCGCCAATGGAGGAGGTCTCAATTCGCGAGTCTCACGGTGGAGTTGTCGGAGATGAAAAGAGAGAGCAGCAGAATGTAGATCGGCTGATGGAGGGAGGAGAGGTATGCTCGATGGCAGAAGATCGGGGCGGCTTAGCGAAAGGGGGAAGTGTCGGCTTTGAATTATTAAGTTAGCGCTTCGCATTTTAGGGTATTAAGCTGGCGTGGCATTAAGTGCCATGTCAGCTGCCAAGTCATCTATAAAAAATGGGGGTATTAGAGGGGGTACTATAGCATTGTCCTTTACATAAATATATATATATTCTAATTTTTGTAATTTTCATTTCAGTTATTTTTTTTCTTTATATATGCATTTTTAAATTTCTGCAACTTTCAATTTAATTATTTTTCTTTTATTTAATATATATATATATATATATATTACTTATAATAATAAAAATTATTATTTATAATATATATAAAGATAAATAATCAATATAATATTAATATTGATATTTTTACTAAAATAAAATAAATGATATTATTCTTTTCATTTAATTATTTTATTTGCAATTTTTGCATCGTTATTAAACTTTCACCTATTTTAATATATTTATATGAGATTTTGTGCTTATAACTTGAAATAAATGATCAGAAATTAGTATTATTAGTTCATTTATATTGATCTCAGGTGTGTAGAGACAATACATTAGGCCAAGATAGATTAATTTTTAGAAAAATAATGAGACTGCACATAACCTTTAAAGGGGAATGTGTAGTTAGTCAAGAACCCATATCTCATATAATTATATAGATGTATCTAACTCCTCAATTATTCTGTAGCTTTGTCCAATAGAATAAATATTATATTTTACTGTATTTTCTTTCAGAATGAGCATATATCTTAAATATGTATATTGCATTCATAATCTTAACAATTTTGCAAGCATATCTTACTTAAATATCACATTTTAATTGTATATGCTTTATATCATACTTAAATATACCACTTAATATTATATATAATTTTAATATCCTACAAACCTTACTTAGACCTTTGTATCTAAATAAATATTTTCTTTTCTTTTCTTTTCTTTTCTTTTTCTTAGTTCGTCGTGTCATATATATATATATATATATATATATATAGCAGTTCAAAAGTAATCTCTGGATCAAGTCTTTGAGAAAAAATTGATGCATGATGGAGCAACTTAGATACTGATTTTCTTACATTTTTAAATTTTTGTTTAGTGTGTAATAGATTTCATAAAATAATTATTATTTTTATAATAAATATATTTTCTTTATTATTCTAGTATTTCTAAATATTTCAATGAATGTGGATGTGTGTATTTTATATGCTTCTAAATATACTATTATATTAAATCTTGATATGATCATGAGGATTGAGCACCTAACATTGGATTAGTCATGCTGACCCACTAGCAGGTCGCCACAGTCACAGCCTATGAATGTTGATGAGAATGAAGTCAACTTACCGGACCCTATGGTTGGTTTACAAGATTCAAAATTAGAATTGGAACATGAAGACAACAATGATAATGAACAAAAGAAAGTAATGTTATAAAACATCTATGCATCGTAAGAGAAAGAGAACTAGCGACTTGGCATATCCAATGTTAGAGCTAATTAGTATTATTACTGCTAGAATGGAAAAGGTTATTATTGCAATTGGAAGTGGATCTACTTATGAGAGGTCATTGTTTGAAGAGCTCATGATGGAGCTCACAAGCATTCCTGGATCACAAGCAAACATGTTGGCCACATTTACAACAAACTTTCCCAGAAACTAACGATGATTCATTCATAGCAAAGCTATTAGAGCTAAAGATTAGTTGTATGAGGCGTGAGCTTGAGAGTGGTTCTTAGATTTTTTTATTCTTATATATTTGTGAACCTTTGATATGCGCATGCGAGAGACAAATTTTTCGTAGCTAGTTTGAACTGTATTAATGCTTCTTAATTTTTGACTAGTTGAATTTGCTTTTATTACATTCTAATTCAATTTATATGATGTATCTTTATTGATTATTGTGCTTTTGGGAATATATACACTAAAAGCATTGTATCATACTTTATTTTATAGCATTAGCTGCAATTCATTGAAATTATGTTCAATAACATCTGTTAATTCATGGTATTGTATTATATATGATTTACTACAATATGTGCACTTTTATGAGAATGTGTTCATTGAGAGCCTATTTTGATTAACATTATTTTCAGCAATAAAAGCATTTAAAAACATCATGTCATTCGAATTATAATGTTATGCAAATATCATCTTTAATTCATTAAAAGCATTAGATTAAACTTGGTTTTATAATATTTAGTGTAGTTCTCTAAAATTGTGTTTACTATTAACATAATATGAGATACATTGATGCAATCAAACAATGTTGTAATACATTGTGTTGCTAGGAATGTATACTTAACACTACAATAGATACTTAACATTTCTTAATTTTGATTTCCACTATTTTCATTAATAAACATTTTAAAACATTGTATTATTGGGACTTTGTGATTTAGCTAGGACTATAATGCTATATAAATATCATATTTAATTTGTTAAGCATTCTTGGTCATACTTCTTTTGTTAGAATTAAATACAGTTCTCTGAAATTGTGTTGAGTAACAACATGCTATGAGAAATAGAAATGTGATCAAGCAATATTACATTATGTGCACTTTTTTGAGACTGTGCTTACTAAGAACTATTTTGATTTGCACTATTTTCATCAATAAGCATTCTAAAACATTGTGTTGGGACTTTGTGATGCAGTTGGGACTATATAGCTATGCAAATGTCACCTTTAATTCATTAAAAGCATTAGGTCATGCTTTATTTTATAGCATTAGGTGCAATTCTTTGAAACTGTGATCTGTAATAATATAATAGGAGATACACTAATGTAATCAAATAATAGTGTAATACATTATGTTGCTAGAAATGTATACTTAGCATCTGCTTATTTATGATATTGCAATATATATAATTACTGAAATATGTGCACTTTTATGAGAATGTGTTCATTAAATGCTTATTTTGATTAGCACTATCTTCAACAATAAGAGAACGTTGTGTTGATGGAACTTTGTGATGTAGCTGGGATTGTCATGCTATACAAATATCACCTTTAATTTATTAAAAGCATTAGGTCATACTTCATTTTATAGCATTAGATGCAGTTCTTTGAAATTATGTTTAGTAACAACATTATATGAGATACGCTGATGCAATCAAACAATATAATAATACATTGTATTATTGAGAATGTATGCTTAACATTTGCTAAATTATGATATTGCAATATATATAATTTATTGCAGTACATGCACTTTTATGAGATTTGTGCTGCTTTCATCAATAAGTATTCAAAAACATTATATTGATGGGACTTTGTGATGCAACTAGGACTATAATGCTATGCAAATGTTACATTTAATTTGTTAAAAGCATTATGTCGTACTTCATTTTATAATATTAAGTGTAGTTCTCTGCGTAACAATATGATATGAGTTATACAAATGTAATCAAACAATACTTCAAGTAGGTGACTCTTCATTATTTTTTTTTACTAACAAAATGATTTAAGATGCAAATGAATTTCTGATGGAACGAAATATGACCATTTTGTCAATGACAAGAAGTAATATTGTGCATTATTTAAATTATGTAAATTTTTATTATATTTGTTATATGCTCAGCAGTCATTATGATCAAGAAGCCTTGGTGTATTGTATATATTGTATTTTGTATTTTTAGTTTTGTTAACATTTTAAGAATATATCAGGTGTAACAACTTTTTGTTAAATTAGTTAATATGTATATTAGAATTTTCAGTGTATTACAATTATTTTTGAATTATCTTTATTTTGCTTACTTATTATTATTATTAACATGCAGATATACATATATGTGCTTGTATGATGTATTTGTCAACATAAATCATACATACAAATTATATTATTTAAATAATATTTATTTTAAAAAATTTATTTTATAAAAATAGTAAAGAATAAGAGGAAATATAATTCTCATTAGCCTTTAAGTTTTTGTAAAATATTTTAGCATAATCACAAAATTATTGAGAGTATCATATTTATTTAGTATATCAAATAGAAAAATGCAATTTTCTCATGTAAATTAAATAGACATTCAAATAACATCAAAATAATTAAATTATAAAAATTTAGATATCATTTCAATATAAAATTTAAAAATAATATTTATATTTTTTTAATATAAATAAATAAACATTAATAAAATAATATCTAAATTTTATTAGATAAATTTTTTTAATATCACATCAATAAATCTAAATAATCAACCCATCTAAATAATATTTCTCTTAAAAAAAAAAAAAAAAACCCAAATCTTTTATTCAATGTTTATAGAGAAATAATATCTACAATATCACATATCTAAGATATTTTTTTTCCAGAAAAAGTAAAATTAATTAATAAATAATACTGCTATAATTAATTGATTTATGGCCAAATCGGTCGAAAAGTAACTTCATACGGCGAGTTCTATCGCAGCAGAGGAAACGAACGCAGCGAAGCCGAAGGAGAAAATGGAGACGACGATTGCCGCAGCCGAAGGTCGACGGTAGACAGATTCATCCTCGTTGTCGCAGCTCGTTTTGGTTCTCGCAACAACCGACGGCCGAAGGAGAAGGTGACGAAGAGGAACCCTAATTGAAATCTTACAGCCAAATGCCGATGGTAGTAGATGAATCGCTCGGCACAGCTCGTCCTCGTTCTCGCAGACGAAGAGGAACCCTAAGGTTGAATGTCGAAGAGGTGCTCTTTTTGCATACAGGGCAACACCTTTGCTCAAATTTCTAGTTTATGTTTTACAGTGCTAGCTGTAGCAAATCTCTTTTTCCTTGCAATTGTAAAAGCATCATGGATTTCGTTTTTGGGAAACTCAAATTGCAGATACTTTGCAAATGAAATTTTGTTACAACTTTTCTTTATTGGCCTAAAATTCTTGTTTAATCTGTCTTTTTGAAGATCTGAAGTAGTTGGAACCTACTATTTCTCTGAATAATTGTATTCCAAAATTATGGTGGACTTGAAATGTGAATCCTCTTTTGTTCTTTGAAAAATTCTAATTTCTTGCATAATATTTACAGATAATCAAATAAAAATTAACTCAATAAAAACTGGCGAACACTTTTAATAAACATAGACGCATCAGCAATCAAACTATATTAATTTGTAAATATTTGGTATTTATTGATTAATTTCATATTTAATTCTCTTGAATTTAAATTTACACCAAATTTCTTAATATTTCTTTAAAAAGAGTAGCTAAAAGCCTGAAGCAGAAAATGCCTTAAACAGCTGCAGAAAAAGAAACATAAAAATAAACATTTTACAAAGCCAGCCGGCCAATTAGTCTACTAATTTTTCTGCTGCTCTCTCTCTCTCTCTGTCAGCATGCCTCCATTTTCACAGAGAAGAAGTTCGCCATTTCCATTCTCAGACAGAACTGGAGAGCATTCACTTTACAGGCCCAGCAGGATATAGTATACCAGCGTTATGGGCAGAGCAATCAGCATTCCAAATATAACCCTGGCAGGAACAAAGCAGGAACACGCCATTATTTCCATTAATAGCTTACCGTTATCTCAATCTCAATCATCCGTTCATTTCGGAATTATTTAAATACTTAATTATTATCTTAGTTCAACCTTGCCAAATGCTTTATATTTAATGCGAATATGCCAACGCATCAAGACAACTATCCTCTATGATACCCCCCCAACCAGCAAAACTAGGCTCAATCATTCTTAACCAAAAAAGAATAAGACAGTCAGTACTCACGCAGTGCTGAGAATGTCTGGATGCACGCTGTACTCCTTGGCGAAGACGAAGGGGACGATTCCCTGAGGCAGCGCCGCCTGCAAATTGTCAACACTAACATGGCTCATAATCATTATTAATTAGGGTAGATCAAAAATTATGAACACTTCTCATATTTATCTTTAGCATTCTCTCAAATAGTATTTATTGACGTTTTCTAAATGGGGCATTTCATTTCATATCTTTCATCATTTAAGAGATAGTAAATCCGTGAGTAAATAATTGATCTACAAAAAGAACGGCGAATAAGTAACCTGAACAATGGCCACGCGGAGGAGAACGCCTCGGAGGCCGACGGCAATGGAGGCCGCGGCCATGACAGCTGGTCCTGCTAAGAATCTCACCCCCATAGCGAATGTTGCCACCTTGTTCCCACATGCTATCATCCTTGGCTGCAGCGCCATGAACAGCCCTGCACCCAAACATTAAATACACAGTACATTTTCTCAGCGGCATAAAAGCAAACATCTTGCAGGCACTGTTTTCTGACCTAGACTAAACATTGCCATTCCCAGTCCGGCATCTGACAGTATGGAGATGGACTTTGTTACAATCGCAGGCATCTCCACATTCCATCTATAACACCTCAGATTCTTTTATCGTCACTATTTTTTTCATAATTTATAAATAAAACGAGAATCGGTCAAGATATATAGATAGACCTGTAGCAAACCAAGGCCCAGATTACGCCGATGAGGCTGGAATACGTGTTGGGGTTGCGGATGAGCTTTCTCCACACCATTATTAGAATCAGCCTAGTCATCACACTCGTCGGCGGCTGCGCCGAGTTGCGGCCACCGCTGCCTCCGGCGGCGGCTTTTCCATTTACCTCTTCCAACTTATCCTCGCCATCGGCTACTCCCCTGTTTCCAAAGCTGAACTCATTGCGCTCCAAATTCTCCGCGTCCTTTCGACCTTCCCCTGGCAACTAAACTGTATCTAATTAATAATAACCAAATAACGTCCAAAATATACAAAATAAAAAATAGTAAATTTTATAAAAAAAAAAAAATAATTAAATTCACTATATTTTAAATTTAAATTCTAATTATGAAAAATAACTTTTTTAAAACGCAAAGTTATCCTTACTCCAGTGCTCAAATTTGAGCTCGCCGTCCTTTAATTGATCGGTTATTTTACCGACTAATAAATGAAGTTTGTAATACTTAAAAGTGTAAATATGTAAATAAATAATAAATTTGTGTTATGTATATAAAATCTCTAACTCTTTTTATTAATAATTATGGAAATTTAGCTCTCAAATATTTTCATAAAATATAGATATTAGAATTTAGAGTTTAAAATATGCATTTTTATGATTCTTAAAAATAAAATTGAATTTAATGTTAAATTCTAATAATTCATAATTTTTAAAAGGTGAAAGAGAACTTTTGTTCTTTTTTTAGCATGTTTATTAACAGCGTTAAATTGTGAAAATATATATAAAATGAGCTCCGAACATATATTATATTATCAGTTTATCTTCTTCCGGGAAGAGAAACATACAGTAGTAGCTTCTAATTTCTTGACTAACAAAAATATATACTATCTAATAAAATAATTAAAATAATTTAATAAAAAATAAAAAATTTATATTTTAAATATAAATTCTGATTAATAATAATTTTTTAGGAGGAATGAAATGGTTATTTTTATATTATAAATAGTAAATATATTTGATATTAAATTTAAAAACATAATAAAAAAAGAGATTTTATGTGTTATTCAAAAAAAATTTATCTAACAAAATTTAGAGATTATTTTATTAATATTTATTTATTTATATTAAAATAATATAATTATTATTATTTTTTAAAATTTATATTAAAATAATATCATAATTTTATTAGATGAATTAAAAAAAAAAAATTATGTTTGGTATATAAGAAATATGTAAAATAGTAATAGAAATTAGGAGATATGTTTGACCATTGGGAGGGGAAGCAGGTTCCTTCAGCTCGGAGACGAGCCTAGACAGATCTCTCCTGGGCATCTGAGAATGCAGCTTGGGCCTGTTGGCCTCCTCGTCGAAACTAGAACAGAATTCGGCGCGGTTAAAGCTGGAGCCCCTGGGCGTGGGGTTTCTGGAAGACTGCAGCGAATAGATCTCCGCATTGGTGAGATTGGAGGCCCTGGGTGTGCACCCATCGGTGGAGCGCCTGAGCGTGACGTGCAGCCTGCCGTCCCCCCTGGGCTGCGCCTCCGCCTCCACCGCCCTCCCGTCCAGCGACAGGACGCCGGAGTCGACGGCCACGGAGCCGACGTTGGCTGGGAACTGATCGGCTATGAGGAGGCGGGCGGCGCGGAACTCGAAGATGAAGAGCATAAGTGTGTACCAGAGGATGCACTGGAGGACGACGATCTGAACCATGAGAGCTGCGGAGAAGTCTCCGTACATTCCTCTGAGCAGAGGGATGCCCATGACCAGGGTGTTGGGAAGGGTGCAGAGGGAGAAGAAGGTGGCGGTCCACTCCAGGCTGCCCCGCCGGGTGATGGCCCCCCAGAGGGTGAGGCAGCCCAGGGAGAGGAGCTTCTGCAGGGTATCGGCGGCGACGAAGCGGAGGTTCATGGAGAAGGGGTCGTTGGTGGAGATGAAGCGGAAGGAGAGGAGGGGGACCGCGAAGAGGGCCACGAACCGGTTGATGCCCGAGCACTGCTCCGCCGTGAAGATCTTCCACCACCGGACGGAGGAATACGCCACCAGCATCGCCACGTACAGAGGCACCACTGCCGTCATCACGTGGTACAAGTCCCCGCCGCTGATCATCCTGCCCCAGCACTACTCTCCCCTTCGATTAAGGAGGCGAGCGCGGTTTTTAAGACCCGGACTTCTTACCTTCTTCCGCCTTCGGTTATATGTTAATTAGTTAAGATCTATTGCTACACTTCCAATTCAAATTATACTAATATTGTAAACCATACAATAAAATAAAAAATAATAATTTATTTGAAATTGTTTGAGTGACCTCAAATATTTCATTATTTTTTTTAATAGCATTCAAATTCTAATATATTTTTAATCTTATTAGTCACATGATTATTTTTTTATAATACTATTTTTTTTTAAATATTATACTATAGGTACCATGTTATTAAAAACTTATAAGAGATATTTGTATTCTCTTTGTACTCTACTGATAGTTGGGCAGGGAGGCTCTTTTTAATCACTCTTGCATTGCTAAATTAAATTTTATATATAACTTTGTTGAGCCAAACAATATAACAAAATTTAATAGCTTAAGAAGAACATGTACATTATTATTTTCCTCTATCAGTACATCAATGTTAGAAGGAATGGTAACTTTATCAAATCCACGGATGAGTATTGTGACCAAATGAAATCATTGCTTATGCTGTCTCTTATTTGAAACTCTATTAACTTAAATTTTAAAGAGGTTTAAGAGCATAGCAGCAACTCTAAGAGGTCGTGCTCTTTAAATGTTGAAAATGATGCCCTACCATTTACTTAAGGAAGAAATTATTTGTAATGCTCCATTATTAGATTAAATAATCTAACCATGAACTTAATATTGGATTAGTGAAACTTAACTCATTATTAAGTACTACAAAGAGTTACTGATCTCTAAAGGGAAAAATCAGATGCATAAATAATATAAATACACATACATATCATTCAAGTCATTCGAAAATAGAAAGAGATTGCATCACATAATAGTAAATTAAAACATACAAAAATTAATAAAGTTTATATAAACATTTAGGGACACACATCCTCTAAGAAAAATAAAGTAAAATGATTGAAAAGAATGGTGCATAAGCTGCACGACCCACCTTAGGTTCAAGATCCACACATAGCTCCTGATCTACTATATTTGGTTTTTAATATGATAGGGCACAACTAACAAAAGAAAAACAAGTGGCTAGACTTTAAAAAAAGTACAAGTACAAATTTAAGGGTAAATAATGACGTTATTTTTATTAAGTGGATATCACAATAGTCATTTATAATTTTGCATTAAAAGGTGGAGCATAAGGCAAGGGAGTGAACATAAGTATAAAGATTATCAAAAACTATAAAGTATGCAAGATCATATGCTTATAATCAGTTGTTCATTCCTACATCAAATAGTTTAATAAGACATTTATGGATAATATAAAAATGCACTTAAACAAGTATGAAAGGAATGTATATTTAAACAAGTAAAGCAAGTACTAATTAACAACAAAAGATAATATATAAAAATATGCAAGTAATATATATGATCATCTACATTATGTAGAATGTATATATAAAGCTATAAAGTAAGGTGCTGCAAAAAAGTAAGTAAACAATCTTAGCCTCAGGGATTGGATACTAAAAAATATAGTCATGAAGATTATAAGGTGTAAATACAGTCATAAATATTGTAATATATAAATATTATTTATTTATTTTATATTTTGTTTTGTGGGCACAGAATAATTAATGAGTCAAGCACATCTGCTCAATAATAATATAAGCATGATTCCTATAAACATGCACATTCCCCCTCATAAAAATTATGTGATATCCTGATACTCTAATAGCTTACCCTGTCTAAGTAATAATTGTACAATATAATCAACCACATAATACCCATCAAAAATATATTAAATATTTAATATTTATTTTATGCACAAAATCTTAATGTATAAGTACAAGGATTTTGTTTCAAAGCATAACTTCATTCAAGGAATTTCAAATTCTTGTAAACCATGTGATATTCATTATTTTCTACTTTAATTATCTATATTAATAATTGGGGCTAACCAAACCCTCAATTAACTTAGGCATCAAAGATCTCTAAGTTAATTATAGTATATTAATGTAGTAATATGGTTTAGCTAATAGTAATTTAATTAAGCAATATTTAAGTGACAAAATAATTTATAAGTATAGATGTTGAATGTAATATAAAAACTTATTTTATTTAATTCTACAAATTATTGAGTTTAATATTTGTTTTTTAATAAGTCATTCAAAATTATCAAATATAGGTTTATTATGGCTCATTCTATGTTATCATATTTCTATAATTTATATTACTTTTAATCTTGCCTTAAGATAGTATTTTCATTCATATTAGAGCTCACTAATCTTAAATCCCACTCAATGGATCATCTTTTATACTAAAGCTCTCTAGTTAAAGATAACTTAAAAATTTATTAAGCTTCAAGTCTACCATAATTTTTGAAATTCTGGTATTCCTATCTCTTTAGAAACACTACAATTTAATTATGTAATATGAGTTTCTAACAAAGTTCGGAATCTAAATCTTAATCTTTTATTGATTTGAAAATCTTAAGATTTAAGCCTGTTACTTAATAAACATATATTAGTAACAATGACCTATAATTATTAACTATATGTTTATTAATACTAAGGTGATTGAGTCATTTCTTATATTTAAGGGATGAATATGACATATAAGGTTTAAAATCAATAATCTCAATTTACTATAATTAAATCTAATGAAACCTAATTATAGGAGATATGATATTCTAATTATACCTAATAGAATAAATTATCCTTTAATAATCAACCCAAACTTCTAATTAATAGCATAATATCTTATTCCCAGATTCACATATCATCTTAGGTTAACTTTTAATAGATATGCTACTAAATAGATCAATGCTAAATTATTAATGAACTTAATGACTGTACAAGACTATTAGTCTAATTAGGTAAATTTAAAAGAATAATCTTATTCAGGACAAGGTTATTGGATATAACCTTTACTTGTTTATTAATCTGATGATGCAGAATTATCCTTCTTATGTTATGAGGTTTTTAATATTATAATACTAGATTCTATAATTAATCTTATATATTATTCTAAAGTATTTTAAGTTTCATAAACACTTGAAAACAAAGTTCAGTTTTAATATATAGTTCAAAGGTCATTATACCACAAATCCCTATTCATAAATTGTGGCGACCGGGGATCGAAGTTCGAGAGTCTCTAAATAATGATTCATACATTTGAAAATATGCATTTATGAAAATAAAGGAAATAAAATACATAAATATTCACATTTACATTCAGAGCCATACACATATGAAATACACAGTTTAATATTTACAAAATAAATTTAATATCTTTACTTCCTCACATCTCTATCTCTTTTCTTTTTCTTTTACTTAGCAGATCTTCAAAGCTTTTAATTTTCAAAACCTGAAAAATTCAGTTACCTGTCAGGTAGGAGTACGCAAATCGTTCTTATAAGAATAATTCTAGCATCCTATAATAGGCATAAATCAAATATGGAACTGAAAGAAATATATATGAAAAGAAAGCAATGTTCTCAAATTTAAATACTGCCCTGCATATTAGCTTTGAAATTCATCATATATGAAAATCATAAATTTTATCAAAAATATTTGTAACAATAAGTCGAGTCCGTAGACTCCTGAGCCCAAATGGGTAAACCCATAGGCATAACATGTAGGAAGCTTATCTCACTACTCGTCGATAGCTTACTCAAAATAGGAACTGATGGTGTGTATTTCCTCTGGATTTTCCCACTTCCTACAAGGGCTAAATCCCTCCATATAACTCCCAGGGGCTGCCAGTAGGCCCAATCTATACAGATTTTCAGTGTTGCGTTCCACCCTCCAAAGACAAACACCACAATAATATATATATATATATATATATATATATATATCATTTTTTATCTTTTTATTACATGCTATTTGATATCTTTCTTTTACAAGTTTAATAGCGGTAAGCAATTTTGTAATAAATAGTGCTCAAATAAAAATGGCTCAAAACAAGAATACTGAAATAAAACTTATAAGTAAATTTGCATACCTAACTGTTTTGATACAAAATCAATTAATTTAATTTCTTTGATCTGCCAAAAATAGTTTAAGTCATTAATTTAATGCTTTATGATTTTAACATGATTTGTAATAATAAGTTTTTATGATATTGATATTTGGATTTTTCTAATTGATTATTTTATGACTAATACTTTCAAATGAAGCGAATATTTACAATCTTATATATGAAACTCTAAAAACATGTGAAAATATATATATTTCTCACAAATTTCTAAGTGCTAAAATTCTTAAAAATTTCAGCAAAGTCTCCTTTATTTTTGTTCAAATAAATAATTTTTACACAATCAAAATATAAGTCAATCCATTGATTATTTTCAATTCTAAAATAGAGTTCAATCTTTTTTATATGATTGCTCATTTCCAATTCTAAAATAGAGTTTATTTCCAGTTCTAAAATAGAGTTCAATCCTTTTTATAGGATTGCTTATTTCCAATTCTAAAATAGAGTTTATTTCAAGTTCTATAATAATTTCAAATATGTAAAACTAAACAAAGTAATTTATACATCCTATATTAAACATCTAATAAAAGAGGAAGTAAAAATAAAATTAGCAATTTATATGAACAACATTATATAACTTATGGCATATAGCATTTAATTCATCATTTTTGTACTAATTTGCAATTCAACATGTAGAGAACAATATCATTAAAAGTTAACATTCATAAGAATACTAATATATAAGTCAGCAGTTACAAAAATACAGTATTATGAATTCAACAATTCATGGATGCCAATATGAAATTCAGCTATTGAAAAATACAGCATTTCTGATTTATAACTTTATATACAAAGATGGCAGCAATATGACAACATATTATTCTAATGATAGCATTTATATTTCAATACAAATACATAGCAGTATTTTGAGCTTCCAAATTACATGGCAATATTTGTATTTTACAAAATAAATAACAGCATTTGGGTCTCTTAATATAAATCATGACAGCATGTGATACTTTTAAAAGAAATGACAATATATATTCTCATATACAGTTTATGGCAGCATTCATATTTAATCTCAAGAAAAATGACGACATTTCATTGTATTGATATATAAGGCAGCATTGAGTTTATTGAAATAAATGGCAGCATTTTGTTTGAGTGAATGATAGCATTCAATTCCCTAAATTATCAAGTTGTTTCCAAACAACCTCGGACACCTCCAAACACTTTCTAAACAGTCCACAACAGTTTTAAACTACTTCTAAACAAATTTCAGTAACTATAAGTTATGATCTTTAATCAAACAATGCAAAACATCAGGGTAATACTAATGACTAACACTTAGTCATCATTATTGAAGATTTTTGTTTTCTTATTTAGGAATATCAAAAGAAACTAAAATATGTAAACATTAAAACAAAAATATTTAGAATGTGTTAATGAGAATTTACAGCATAAAATTCTAAAAACATTTATACATAATTTATGATGTTTAAAATTTAAGTTTGCCATAATTTAGCCAAACTAACCGTTGAATGAAGGATCAATGGCAAGATTCATAATAATAGCAAATTTTGAAGGTATAAAAGTAGACAAAATAGATATGGTTGGCTGCAGTATTAATAAAAGAGATAAAACAAATACAAAATTATGATAAGTTTTCTTGATAAATAAGAAATAAATACAAGGTTTCCCACCAAAGGAGATGCATATATGATTGCCATATACTTGTTGATACCAATATTACTTTAATACATTATTTATTTTAATTATAGCAAAAACACTAAAACATGCTTTGGACAACCCTTTTTCCCTCCATCAATCTATTTTCAAGCTACTTAAGTAATTATAAATGAAATTGTATATTAAAGAAATGCTTTAAACAGTACTTCTTCAAAGCATTCAACCACATATGGTCAGCCCATACAGAGTTTAGTCGGCTGATTTCCATGCAATTCAGCATTTAATTCAATACATGTCATATATAAAGATCACACACCTAAAAAAAAACTCTTGTGTATTTAAGTCAAAATAATCTTATCAAAACGAAAATATTTCAAATGAACAGAGAAATAGTATCTAGTTCAATTCTTATTTAAATTTATAAGTTTAAATTCCACCTTTCTTTCTTAGGATTCTAAGAATTAGGGACCAAAAGGAAACAAAATGGAAATGAATGAGTCATTAAGAGTACTTTCCTTCTAAGCTAAAATTAAGATGCATTGGGAGGTAAGAAAAATGTTATTTAGTTAGTTCTCGTATGTATGAATAAAATCCATTGACGAGAACTGATTAGTAGTGAATGTAGCAGAAGGAAAAGGGCTTTAATTTTCTAAAAGCATGGCTAAATATATTAAAACAAATTTATAAGAACAAAATACTAGAAACTATAATATTTATTACTTTAAACTGCAATATGTTGCAAAAGAAAAAGTACTTTACATTTATTTTTGCTCAACTTAAATACTAATCCTTTAAACTACCATAGTAGAACAAATATACATATAAGGCAAAAACTTATTCCAAACATATAAAACAGCTCCATACTTCTGTCATTGTTGAAAGCCAAATACCACCAAGCATACATGAACAAATAATATATGAATTTATAAAATGAGAAATCTTGAACCAACCTCAAGTAATTAAAATAAGATCAATTATAACAATGATTAGCAAAAATTTAGAAGAAAGGTGTTATATGCATATTTAGCCATTCTTAACAGCCAATGATCCAACGGGACAAAATTATCCATTGTTATATAAAAAAAATAAGTGGATTGATTCCATTTGTGGCAAAAATTTCTATATATATATATATATATTTTTTTTTTTTTTTGATTTGTAAGCATAAACTTAACAGCTAGATTCCCGAAGGATGCCACATATTTCAGCCAAACTAACTTCTGCAGTATTTTTATAAATGGCTTTAAAAGAAGTCATAGATGCTCGAAACATATCATAATAATGTAAGAAGTACGGGCACCAAAATAACATACCATAATTAGGACACTGAAAGGTATGAAGCTTATGATCAAGAATAATGGTAATTTACAATGACAAATAATGAATTTCCCATGTCTCTAATAGAATGATCATGATGTTAACATTTAACAGCATCAGAAATCAGAACTTGTGGTGCAAATTACATAAAAAATATCCGAATATGATTAATACATGAAGATGAGCGCTTTCATTCCAGAATGCATCGCAAAAACTTCAAATATATATATGTAAAGAATAAGCATAACATTGGATTCTAACAACTTCCCATTTAACATCTCCAAGCCTAAGTCAATACTCGATTTATGCATGTACGACTTGAAAGGAAGCTATACTGAGGAGTAGAATTAGGTGGAGTACCTTTGTTTGTTGAGATTCGGCAAGTAGAGGTGTTTGGCGAGTGGAAGGGTTCGGCTAGATGGAGAGGATCGGCTAGGGTTCGCTGCTAGAGTTTGAAGGAGGTCTCGTTCCTTCGTCTCGAATCGCCTCCACCTTCCTCTTATCCTCGCAGGAATCCATCTCCCCTCCCCTCGTAGGATAAGATAAGGGCAAGAGGGGGGCAGTTGTCGTGCGAGAGAGAAACGCTCGAGCCACGCGTCGACTTTGTGCGAATGGGAGGAGGCGGTCTCGGGGAGGACGGGAGGCTCTCGGGACGGGAGAGGCATGCGTGCGTGCGAAGAGGATAGGGATTTAGGTTAAGAGATAAAGATGAAATAATGGATATATATATATATATATATATATATATATATATATATTTATTTAATTACATGATTTCCAATTTTTTTTTTCATTTTTAAATGATTTTCAAGAATCACTGAAATATTCACCCCTAACTAATTGAGGGGTGAGGAACGCAACGACAAAATTGGATTTTTAATCCGATGAGTATTTATTTATTCGAATTTTCGGGTATTTAAAATAATATTAAAATATTCATCAAAAATTTATGTCTACCAAATGCATTCAAAACTTCACCCTTAGCTAATTTAGGGGTGGTGAACGAAATGACAAAGTCAGATTTTCAATCTGAGATAAAAATTATTTAAATATAAATAAAAAAATGAATTCTAGTATTTTACATAGATTCTACTAATACTTAAAGGTATAAGTTATCACTAGTTAAGTCTAGATTTCACTTTCATTCTCTCTTTAAGGTACTAATGTGGCGCCCCACCCCTTAATTCAGAAGAGTGCGAAAGCAATTTAAAAATGAGAAATATCCAAGCATCACAGTATAAATAGCAGGAAATATAACTCAGAATAAAAGCATAGTAATCCAAACACACAGTCAAAAGTACCTGTATTATTACATCAATTTAGAGTTTAAGTAATGAAAGTGAAAATACTCTCATCATCACTTATAATAAATTATGCAGCTTCTTCTTAGGGCTCCTCCTCTGGATAAGTCTCTACTCCTAGCACCTGATCGTTTAACTAAAGAGGATCTGCCATTATCAGTTTCATAATGTAGGGCCCCAGCCGAAAAAAAAGAGAAAAATCTTGTGTTAGACAATTATCTAAGTACATTTTAAGCTGATAAATTCTTATGTGTTTTATAATATCACCATTTTTACAATCTCTAAGCATTATCTATATCAAATATGGGAGCAATTAGCAATAAGAGAGGGGAAAAGCTATAAATAGCATTTATAACTTTAAGCAAAAAGGAGACTAAGGTATATCTCAAATATATGCTAAGCAAGGCAGGGCATATATAAATAACAAAACAAATGCTGAAAGAAAATACTACATCCTAAACATGCTGGTGATAAAAAAGAAATATGCAAATTAGAATAACTAAACTCATAAATAATACATATAAATAGCAGCAAAATTCTAATATCCTAAATATACATAAGCAAAATAAATGAATAGCTGACTAAATAAAAATACTGAAAAGTAAACAAAACATCAAAACTGTATATATGAATATCTGTGTACTAACTACCATACATAAAAGAGCTAAACTAGTCCACTAAACATCAAAATGATCCTAGTGTTAATAAGGAGACTAGGCGCAAAACTATATACCCCTAGTGTCATCAAGGAGATTAGGCAAGATATATAGGGTTTTCTCCTAGTGTCATAAAGGAGCCTAGGCAAGAAAACACAATAAATCTTTTCTTAGTGTCAATAAGGAGACTAAGCAAAGAAGATATAAGCAAGGTCTTCTCCTAGTATCAATAAGGAGCCTAGGAAAGAAGACATAATTGAGAGGCAGCTCTAACACATACAATTATTATATTTAATCAATCGCTTTAATATTTTTATAAGGAATCTAAGGAGTCTCTATATTTTCCTAAATTTTTATTTATGCATCAAAGTCTTATATAATATGCTCAAGAAAATATGCCACAAATATACAAGGAATGCGTAGCACAAAATATTAAAAGTGAGCAAGGGACTCTACTAATATGGTGATATCATTTGTTTTTTTAATTAAACCATTCTAACTATTCCAAGTTACACAAGTTCAGGATCTCTATTTTCCTACTATCGAGTGTAGTTTAGAAGCTCGCCCTTATAAGTTAAAAAGGATTAGAACTGATCAGGTTCTAATCTAATTCAATCAGGTGACGACTATGAGTTAAATCAATAAATCGTACGTCCTAGTCCTGTGAATTTAGACGTTCTATCTAAGATCTGATCAAGATCTTCTAAGCTATAGATTATGGACTAAATGCCACGAGATTGGTCTTAATCACATAATCCAAAGGATAATATATAAGATCTAGGTTTAATTCTAAAAATGATTTATTAATTAAGGCAAATCCTATTAAGCAAATCAAACTTAATAGGATGAACCTCTTAGTCTAAATCTAGGGTTAAAAGACAAAATAATTGGAATAAGTTGTAAAAGAAAAGAAAAGTTTAGAAACTAATAAAACTAAGGATTTATCCATTGAGTAACCTATTTACTCAACGAATGAAATATAACCTATGATCTAGTCCAGTCTCAAGAATGGTCCTAATGTGATGTGTAACTGTAACAACCCAAGGTTGTTACCCAACTTAATTTTTATCATAATTATGTCGTAATCATCATTCCATTAAATTCATTTGGTCATTAGAACCAAACCCTGAAGGCTTGGAGAAATTCAGAGCTAAATCCAATATTTAGGATTATTTTAAAATTTAATTAATTATAAAATTGAGCTATTTATTTTGACCTCAAAATCGAAATCTGACTTCGTCATTGCGATCGTCACCCCCAAATTAGCTAGAGGTGATGTTTTGGACGCATTTGGAAGTTGTCGGATTTTTGCTAATATTTTAATATAATTAAATGCACCAGAAAATAGAATAAATAAATAATCATCGGAATTAAAATCCAACTTCGCTGTTGAATTTCTCACCCCCAAATTAGCTAGGGATGAATTTTTGGGATTTTTCGGAGCACGTTTCAAAAATTAGAATTTTTGAATGATTAAAGAAATAAATATTTAATTATTTCTAATTTCATTCCCTAAATTAATTCTTCTCTCTCTTAGCTGGCACATGGAGTTTGGTTGGCCATCTCCTTTATGCGGCTAAACCGTGCTTCCCATTTCCCCCTCCCATACTTGATGGGAGAGAGCTCACCTCTCCCCTCACCTAGCCTCCCTAGCTAAATGATGGATCCTACTCTTCCCCTTCTCCTTTAAAAGAAGAGCTCAGCCCTCCTCTTTTGCTTGCTGAAGTTATCTCACCTTCCCTTCCATTGCTTGATGCACTTGTGTTGAAGAAGAAGAAGTGCAGTTCATCTCTAAGGCTTTGGAGAAAGACAAAGGTTCCTTCCAAGTATCTTCCTCCTCTTATTGCAAGGTTTAAGGTTCCCCTTTGCTCCTCTTCTTGTCTTTCTCATGCTGTTATAATGTTGGAATATAGCTTTGGAAGCCCATAAGCATGTATGTAAGCCATTATGACTCTTAAAAGCTTCACAAAAATCTGCTATGTTTTCATTTATTTTGTACACCCTGTCATTCATCTACATTTTTTGTATAGTTAGAATGCTCTGTTTGTGCCAATTTTGGTGTCGATGGAAAGGTATCAAAAATACCTTTCCATTGATTAATGGCACCACTCATGGAACGCTCTGGATTAGGAGTAATTGAGCTCAAAAATATGCTTTTCAGTTTTCATCCTGGCGAAAATCACCGTCTGGCGCTGCAGCGCCAGAAATTGCAAAATAAGTCGCTGCAGCGCGCCATAGCAGCGAGATTTTGGCGAAATGTATAAAAACATTAATTAATCTATTGGAATAATATTTTTGCAAAATGGACCGCTACAGCGCGTGGTAGCGGGCTGCAGCGGAAATATTTAGGAAACCTTAGGAAATATGAAAAATAAATTAATTGAATAGTGAATTTTGCAAGTTGAACCATGGCAGCGCGCCACAGCGGGCTGTAGCAGGCCACAACAAACCTGCCGCGCGAAAAGGGCTACTACGTGCTGCTGCGCGAAAGGCGCTACCGCGCGAAAGGCGCTACCGTGCGAAAAGCGCTACAGCGCCCAATCTTGCAAAATTCCCAGAATCTTTTATTTAGTGCCCAATTTTGGCTGAAATGACCAAAACTTGGCTAAAATGGCCCAAACTTCACTATTTTGGTATTTTAAGGTTCCTAGGATCCTAGTGGGGCTAAGTTATATCAAATTTGAACCTATTTTAGCTAAAATTGAATATTGCATAAAATTTTATATGAAAGTTAAATTTTAAACTTGTCACTTTTAAATTAGCCCTCATATCTACTATGGATCTTAAATATGTGTTATGCTAAAGAATAAGTATTAGAATTTTAATTGTTTGTATCAATTAGGTATAGTTTAACAACTAAATAGCATGAAACTTAAGTCTTTTGGAATTGTGATTAAGTGCTAATCTCTTTGGTTTGATTTTAGAATTTGATTAGCCTTAATTACCTTTTATTTTGTGCTTTTATGATTCTTTAGGATGTATGTTAGAGAACTTTAGCATTTCAATGGGACATCTTGTTATGTAAATTAAATTTAAACATAAGAATCTTGATAACTTAATTAAGTGGATAATATTTAATCCAAACCTAAAGTGTGACATCAATAATATACTAATAATACATTGATTTGTCATTGACCTTTAAATTAACACTGGTCTTAATGATAAAAAGGTTAGGGGTTAAACCCTAGCTTGTCTTGATTAAGATCTAAACCTTAATCACTTAATTAATTAACTTAATTGTAAGATAATTCAATTGATATTATTCCAATAATGCATATGATTTGATATTGATCTTAAATCATCAAATTAGAAGTGCTAAGGATAATATTGAATATGTGTGATTGAATTATCTGAATCTAAGCTTTAGATTTTTGATTTTATCTTATATAAGATAATTAATATAAGATGGAAATAAAATTATAATAATTTATGTAATGATCTAACTCTAATAAGATCTTTAATTTTATCCCATGATTGTAGAATAGGAAAGGATTAAATGAATTTTAATCATCTGATCTGACCACCTTAACCTAAGTATAACAAGTGAACCTTAAGGAGTAGAAAAGTGAGATCTTATGGGTCTTGCTATAGGATCATTATTGAAATGGTTAAAGACCTTAACTAATGATATATTGAGGTAGGAAGGACTTTTGTAACTTATTGAGGTAGATACTTAGTTGATCCCCTATAACTTTAGAAGTTGAACTTGATACCTTGTGGTAGGAATCACCTAAAGTACTTAGAATGTGGCTCATTCATTGTGGTAGCAACCTATGTTGAGTGATCCTATGATCACATCCTTGGAGCCTTGTATAGGATACACCTACTTAGAGTAAGGATTAATAGATTTGATAAATCCTTGTTGATTAAATAGAACCTTCTGAATTCAGATTATTGGTTGAATATAGTAGGGTATAACCATATTACTAGATTATTTTAGTAATATTCAGGATTGGTTGATTCACTCCAATGTGGACTTATGACCAGGTGCGGTCCTGCAGGATTAGCCGAATACAGTCCTGTTAGAATAAATCTTCCAATACTAAGAGTGTTACAATTAGTGAACAAGATCCTTAGTTTGAGATGTAAACTGTGATCGGGTTTTGCCTCCTATCATAGTGCGCTTCAATAAGTGCAGTTTAAGCAAACTAAGTATCTTAAGTCACTTTGCGTAGACCACTACGTATGCTTGTAATTAGGGTATTTAATGTCTTAGCTTGAGATGTAAACTGTGATCGGGTTCTGCCTCTTATTGTAGTGTGCTTCGATAAGTGCAGTTTAAACAAGCTAAGGGTTAAATCTATCTTTCTTGCAAACATGCTAAATATGTGTATACAATCTCCATAACTAATGATTTTTAAGTAAACTCTCAACTTAAATCAATTATCGAGATTAGATTTAGGAGTCAAAATCCTTTTAGCAGAATTTTGCACAATAGAGACTTTGGATTCATTATCAGATTTCAAAGCATTTTCTGGATTTATCTCATGTAGTTTAGAAGCATGAGCATGAGCACAAGCATGATGTGTGAGTATCAGAATAATGTGTGAGTATCAGAATGATGTATAAGTATTAGTGATGATTTAAGAGGTATGGAATGTTGCATACATTGTATGGGGAATTTCAGGATGCATTGGCATCATTAGTAAATAGTATTCCCAACTGGATGTATGTATACATTGGATCATACTACTCATAATAGTTCAATGATATTTCAGTGGCATATCAGTAGTATGCAGTGTTGTGGCATATTCAGGTGCACAATTTCAGTGACATACATCATAGTTGTACATATGATTGCTCAGTTTTAGATTCAGTACTATTTTGATTTATTTTTAGTATTCAGTTACAGTTCAGTTTTACTTTACATTGCTCTAGTTTTGTACAGTTTTAGACAGTTTTGTACTTTCAGTTACCTTTACAGTTTTTCTGCAGATTTACTTGTATTATGTAAATGTTATATGAATAACTAGAATTGTTAGATTAGTTTTGATGTGTTAAACTTATTATCTAATATGAGATACTTCTGGGATCTAGCAATTTGCTATATCCTGAGTAATATATTGAGCCAGGTCAGGAGGACACTCAGGAGATTCAGGAGGAGCCCGTGGAGCACTAGTGGACTCTCCTCCAGATTTACTTTTTGCTTAGTATTTTTAGTTCAGTACCTAATTTTACTTTAGTATTTTAGTAAACTGTTTGTAATAATTCTGGATATTTTTTTTTTTTTGAGACAAATGTTTTATACAACTTTTGTGATGAATGTTCTGGATATTTGCTTTAAGCTTCTGCACTCTATTTGTATACCACTTATACTTAGTATTGTGATGTGACCAGCATACTGAAAATGCTGATATATTATACATATATTGGATTCCTATTGTATTCTAAGTCCAATGTATATATTTGACTAATACTTAGGATAAGAATACTACTCTTATCTTAAGTATTAGCTCTCAACCCTACTTGAGGTTGAGTCAGTAGCCTCCAGATGGGCTTAGTTTTTAGTTATTTCAGGGAGACGTGTTATTCTTCCCCGAGTGGCGCATCGCTTCGCCGCTGATAAGATTGTGTAACAACCCTAGGTTGTTACCCTAGATAAAACTAGATTAATTAAGCTAAACTAAATTCTAATTTTGATTCTATTAGACTCAATGGGTCATTTAAACCTAACCCTAGAAGTTTGGAATCATTTAGAGCTAAAATGGAAAATTTGGTATTTTTGGCTATTTTTAAACCCTGAAAAATACCTAAATTATTTTGATCTCCAAATCAAAATCTAATTTCATTTTTGAATTCCCCAAACCAAAATTAACTAAGGGTGAAGTTTTGGGAATTTTTGGAGCTCATTTGGTCCTAATTTGGATTTAGGATATTTAAGGATAATTATATATTAATTAATTGATTTTATTTATTTTTAAATTAAATTTTAATTAAAATTAAAATGGTGGGATTTGCTGTTGGGACCGCGGCAGATCCGCTGCGGGGTCTCGATAGCGGCGCATGCATATAAGCCACCCGATGCGATAGCACGCATCTCAGCGCGTCTAATCCAACGGCTCGCATACCGCGCACCGTGATCTAATCCCCTCTGCCTGATCGACATCTCAGATCTGACGCTCGGGCTTTAATCCGCGGTTCGGTTAAATAGAAGCCGCATCAGACTGTCTATCCCCAACGGTCGCTCCATCAGACGGTGGAGATGAACCTGAGCACTGTGGATCATCTTCCTCGCCTCGCCCGTCTGCGCCTGGTCCCCCCCCGACAGCGGGATCTCTCCCTGGCGCGTGGCAGTATGGGAAATTCACCGAGTTTCCTCTCCTGCCCTCGGCACGACCGTTTGGCTGGCTGCCTTCTTCCCCAATTGCCCCTAGCCGTTGGCCCGAGCCATTTCCTTCGGCCCGAGCCTTCTCGCCATTGCCCGAGCTTTGGAAGCCACCCCATAGCTCCCTCAGGCCTATAAATACCCCAAGCGATTCACAGCGAGTCCCTTTGCTCACTGTGAACCCTCAATTTCTCCAATTAAAGCCTCTGGAGCTCCCATCTTCCTTGACGAATTCCAGCATTTTTCGAAGCTCGAACTGCTGATTGAGGGCCCATCTGGTGTTCATACCCCCTGTGGAGCTTTGTTTGCTGACCAGGAAGCTTAAGGACACTCTAATTCTCCTCGGTTAGGCCAATAACTCGAAGTCAGGTACAGCCTTTCCCCCATTAAAATTTCTTCAGCTCAGCTTTGTTCCTGTCCTCTGGATGAGTCTTGTTTGTCGTCTAAGCAACCTTAGCCACCTAGGAATCCAATGCGATTGTCGCCTGGGGCTAGGCTAGCTCGAGTCGATCGTATCGATCGACTGAGCTAGCCAGCGAGCCAATGGCTGAGTCCGAGTAAGGACCCAGTGATTGGCTATGCCTCGGGTTATGATAGGTTGGGGTTTCGATGCGTCTAGTCCCCCTGAGTGTGTAGGGATCAAAATCCCGGTGAATCGAGGTCCCTGTGACGATAATTTCCCCCTTACAGGCGACCTGAGACGTCTCGCAGAAGAAACGTCTCGGGTGAGTAAGACCCCATCGATCCAGAGGGATCCAGATGGGGGTTCTTGGTCCAATTGACGCGTCTCGACTCAAGGAACGTGTAGGGATCGATTTGAGCCCCTGCCGTCGCCGGAGCACCGAGAATTTCAGCTTTGAAATTCGACGGGCTCGGGACCCGTCGAGAGGAAGAAGACGAAGTCGCGGGTCTGGGTCGGGTCGGTCTCTGACCCGCGTGGTTCTAATTTTGAGCCGCGATTAATTAAATAATTATTGGAGTGTATTTTTAATGGTTATGAATTAATTTATTTAAAACCTAAAGTTCTGATTTAAATAAAAATGCAGAATGAATTAATTAAATAACTTTAGTTATTTAGATCAAAATGGTATGATCCAATATACCATTTGAATCAGAAAAATTCAAGGAATCTGAATATAAAATAAAATTTTAGATATAATGGTTGGATTTAAAAATATTTGCCAGAACTTCTCTATTCTGAAATAAATTATATAAAATCACCTAAGCATCCAATCTATGAGTTTAAGGGCTCTGATTGCTCCTTGTACCTTAAGGAACAATTCTAGACCCTTAAAATTAATTTTGGATAATTAATTTTCTTAATCACTCCTTAATCACCCTAATCAAGGATTAGTGAATTAAACCCTAACTAAGCCTCTGATTTGGGTAGGGATGGTTCCTAACCTCATATTAAGTCTAGTAAAACCTAAGTGTAAGGTTGGATTGCCCTAGAATGCCCTAATTTCACTAATCACTCTAAGTGGCTTAATTAAGTGATTAGAGCTAATTATGATCATCTAGGTCATCAAAACCTAAATTAAAGGTGTTTCCCACTTCATTAAGTAATATGAAATACATTAAAATAGATTAGAACAAATTTGGGCAATTAAACCCTAAAATCCTAATTTTAGCCTTAAGAGGGGCATTTTGGTCATTTTGACTAAAATATGGTTAGTGTTTTCTAAAGATTGAAAATTTCAGTAAACTATCTTAAGGTAGATTGAAAATGTTCTCTGAAATCTTAGAATAGTAATAGTGCTAATGTGATCATGAATGCATGAGATCTTCATTAAATCCTTAATTAAGATACTTAGATCTTAAGTTTTTCTTATAAAGATCATATGTCCCTAAACTTTAAATCCAACAATTGAAAAAGGTCAAGTACCTCATTAATAAGTTAGTTAAGATAACTCAAGATTTAAGTGTTAAAAGAAAAGTAATTGGAAATGTCTAAGTAAAATCTTAGCTTAAGATCTAAAGTGATCAAAACTCAGACCCTTAGATTTTAAGTAACCTAAGAAGATCAATATGGGTTTAATGTTAATATAAAACTTGAAATTGTCAATTCTAACCTTAATAAGCTCCTTATAGTTATTTATGAACTTAGATTCCAAGGAAAATCACAATTGAAAACTCTTAAGTCAAAACTCTAATTAGAAGTCTAAAGTGATCAAACTTCAGATCTTTAGATCTTAGATCTTAGACTTAGATCTTCAATTTGAATCAAACCACCTCCAATTGAAGTTCTCTAATAATTGATTGTTTAAATCCCTTGAAACCTTCCATGTGAGTATAGGATGATTCAATCAATAAGATAATGAAATTATCTTAAAGATTGAATATAGATCTTAGATTCTCAAGTTCTTAATTAATTATTTTATCTTATAATCAGTAGAATAGCCCTTCACTAAAGATCTTAGTTCATGAATCTTTCAACTTATAGGATTCTTACCTTTAAATTAGGTAATAAGTGAGAAACCTAGATCCCATTTTGATTGTCACCTTAGATTAAGAATTTGAACTCAACATAGGGTTTAAGTTCTAAGTTCTTAAATCTTGATTTATTTAATCAAAATTTGGGTAAGAAAGTGAAATATTCATGAAATGAGGTCATTGATTTGCTTACTTAAACTATATAGTCGTCTTGTGATTCTAAATTAGAACTTGTTAAGTTCTAATATAAATCTTAAGGTCGTACATCTGAGAATTTACTTAAGAGCTGGATATTGGAGATCCTAAGTTAGTAAATGTCTCAGAATAGCTAGTTGGATAAATTAGATAATCATGGATATCACATAAGTCTAGATTGAGTCTCTTGCTTACTTTGACTAGATTGCTTTGGCATACCTTGTATTTGAACTTTATTCCTTGAGCATAATAGGAACACTTAGGATATGGATGATACATCCTAAGTTAGAATTTGTAAAGCATGTATCATTTTAGTTAAGTGTTTTTGCAGTGCTTTCAATTAGTAGATTAGGTTCTGAGTATAGTATTGCCACCTCCAGTATTCAGTGCAGTATGAAAGTTACCCAGGCCTCTGAGAGGAACGGGGATGGCCTATAGGATGGGTATTTTGATGATTTTGGGGCTGGGATGGCATACTATAGCTTAGGCCTATTGCTACTTTAGTTTAGTTTAGTACCGTTGTATTGTTTTGCCGCATGTTTCAGTGGCTTTTGCTTGCAGTTCAGTTAACTTTACCACATGTTTCAGTGGTTCCTTGCTTCATATTTTATTGTTTTTGGTCACATGTCTCAGTGACCTTGCTTTATATTAATCTGCATGTTGTATGTATGTTATTATGAATTATATAAGCATGAATGACATGTTTAGGATGTTAGATTTTCTAAATTTTATTCAGTCCTTATGTTCTTTTATACTCAGCATATTCACTATGATCATAATCATATTAAGATCAGATTTATTGCAGTAGTTGCAGTTTCTTTTGCTTTAGCTTTACCTTGCTTACTTTTGTGACTTGGTATGTTATCTCACATACATGTTGAACGCTATAGATGGATAGTTTATAGTATTCCTTTTCTTGTACAGCTTGCCGCACCTTTTAAATGCTTGCATGTTAAAATAATTTAAATGTGATATCATAAATATTCAGATCATTAAATTAGCCTAAAATGTACTTAGAAAATTGTCTAACTGTAACTTTTTTCTCTTTTTGGCTGGGGCCCTGGCATTTGTGATACCGACAAATGTAAGATTCAGACTTGTTCGTGGGCAGTGTGACTGAGGAGGAGCCAGTTCAGGAGGAGGACCTTCCAGCTGCTGTCTAGCTAGTTTTATCTTGTTGATTCCAGTGAGGACGAGAGTCTTTCATTTTCAATTATTCATTTCAGCTTGTAATAATTAAACTTTCTGGATGTACTTTACTTTCTACATTGTGATGAGTTACTATATTGCATTTTCTTTTCCTACTATGTATGCTTGTGGATGTTACCCTATTTTTATATTGCTTCCGCCACTTTGATATTTATATTGATGAATGTTATAGCACTTGGTGACAAGTCCTTGCCTTAAGGCAAGTTGGGTTCGCCTAACTTTACTTAAGTTGGGGATTTACCACAGTTGGAGCACCGTACTTCCTTATTGCCAGTACGGGGGCCCCCACAGATTGTACTTAACTCTTTTGCGCGCAGCGACGGGGCGGGGCGCTACTATAACATCCTTAGGAAAAAACTTAGAAAGATTTTACAGGGAATTTCACTGAATTGACCTAATAGATAATTTTACTCACTTACTTGACTCTAATATGGTTATGATGTTGGTTTTTATATTTAAAAGGCTAATTAAAGGTTAAGGGTACTTATCCTAAATTTTGAGCAAAATGACTATTTTGCCCCTACTTAAGGGTCTAAAAATCAACTTTTAATTTAAGGGTCCAAATTGAAGTTTTTTGATTCTAAATGATTCCTTACTGTCTAACTTAAAGATAGACAGTAACTACACTTAATTTGGATGAGAAATGGTCAAGTTATGACCTAATTAAGGATATGAGTATTTTTGTCATTTTTTAAATTTCTAGGGTTCATATCCTAAATATTATTTCAATTTATTGATGACATTGAAATTCTAAACTAGTTTGCATCTTAAATTGTTAAATTTGGAGTTTAATTGACCAAGTTATGATCATTTGAATCATAAGGGCATTTTGGTCAATTTTTTCCTAAAGTCAACTATGAGATATAGGGTTGACTTTTTATCTGATGTCTAAATGGGAAAACTAATACTACTATAATGATGGGGCAATTCTCATGAGTATTTTAAGACCCATATTGACTATGTTTGGTCAACTAGGTCAAAAGTTATGGGGTCCTATATATGTCACAAAATGCTAATTCGTTATGCGTACCCTAAAATTAATTTTTGCATTACACCATTTGATCTCTTTTATTTTCTTGAGTAAAATGAGACCTATATTGGCTATGTTTGGATCATCATATAAAAAGTTATTAAACTTTTAAGTTTTATTTAATTTTAATTAATTTAACTACTATTCAAAAATATAATTTATATTATTTTACTATCCATTTATTTTATTTATATTAATTTACTGTTTATTCATAAAGTTAGAACTATATTCTTCTGTAATTATTAATTAATTAATTAATCTGTAATTAATTAATATTAATTATTAATTGATTATTAATTAATCTATTATTTAATTATTTTAAATATAATAATAATAATAATATTATTATTTAATTAGGGTTCAGATTAATTATTTAATTATCTGTTAAGATATTTAATTAGGACTAATTAATCTTAATTAATTAATATTAATCATTGCTTTACTATTTAATTTGCTAATTACTGTTAATATTTAATTAATCATAATTATGTTAATTAATTATAATTAATTAATTAATTCTATACGGTTACTGTTCAAATGTCATTAACCACTAATTATAATGAATTAACTGCTAACTATAATTAATAACTAGTTAATTATCATTAAACATTAATTAATTAATTTAATTAACTGTTTGAGTTGACAGTGGGCCCCACGGCTACCACGTTGTGCTCTGTGATTGGCCATGGGAGCCGTGGCAGGCCCTACGACTGACGTATTCTGGCAGCAGGTCCCACCAGTGACACGTGGCAGTGCCTGGTTGGGTGCTGCTCAGCGTGTTGGCCCCACGACTGCCATGTGTCATATCCTGAGGATGTCACGTGGCAATGTGGGCCCCGCAGCCGAAGCCGAACTGCCGCAGGCTCTGGCTGTGGGCCCCACAGGACACGTGGCATGCCCGAAGGTTTCCACGTGGCATAATGGCCCTGCGGCTGAAATCGAAGGGTCTCGATCTCTGGTGGTGGGCCCCACGCTGCCACGTGTCGCACCCGGGGGTGTCACGTGGCACTGCGATCCCCACCCCGGCTTACGCGGACCCGAGGACTTTCGGGTCGGGCTCGGGTCGACCCGGGCCGACCCGAACTTCACCCGCTTCGCGGGGCATCTCGAAGGTCGGTGCCTAGGGCACGGCTTTTGCCGGCCTTCCCGGCGTCGGACCGCCTCGGCCCGCTTGGCTGACGGTAGCAAAAACTTGACAGACTGTAAATACACGTCTGCGCTCACATGCAAGTGTACGTGGTCTGAAGTAATAAGTGGAAAGAGTTACTTTCAGGAATTTATCGAACCACTGAGAATTGGTTGTTTTATTACTAAGGTCTATCTATTCTCACTAATGTTTAAGCTATGCTATAATTGATGAGTTGGTCCTAGACTTAGCACAGTAACTACTAAATGAAAATAAGCTAGATAAAAGAGAGAGAAGAGTTGGGGTTATTCCTCATGTGATGATACATTACCAATGTACTTATGATTTCTCAAGCTTCGTCTTTCATTTATATTTTGTTTATCAAGTGCACATTCATCAACTCTAGATTTTATCTCAAAGTCTCACAAGTTCAAATCTTGTACACAAAATGAACACACATTTGGTTCCATCTTTGGCACAAAGATTTTTATAAGATTTTAGATTTTAGATTTTCATCTCATTTCTTGATCAGGGAGATTATGATTATTGATGCTTTAGGATCTTATAAGCATCAACTCCACTATGAGCATCACTTGCATCCCACATAGTTGAGATTAGGGATTAATATATTGGGCTCAATGACTATGTCACTTAGTTCATGAGCACTCAACTATTTCTTCCTTTACCTCAATTATGTTGAGCTAAGGAGCTCATTTAGTGGGTCTTAGCATCACATGCTCAACACTTTGATTTAGCTTAGATTAAGGTGCATTAAGCTCAAGAACTTTGTCACATAGTTCTAAGCTCTCATGCACTCATAAACCTAGCATCCAACCTAGTGTGAGCTATGGAGCATAAGATAATTTAATTCTTGAAATTATTAGTTCATTTCCTTTTATCCACATTTAAGACCAAATAATAAAAATATATTTCATTTAAGTCATTTTACAAATTAATTTTGCTTGAGGAAAAGTTCATACATTAATAATAACACATACACATGAGAATTCCCCAACCCTCCCCAAGGGAGATTTAGCTACTCATTATAAAGGAAGTGAAAAAAAACACATATATGGATAAAGACCCTTTTATGATCAACTAAGAAAAGAAAATACAAGAGTAAGGTTTAGAAGGTACTAGGAATGTTCCTTAGAAGTTCTCCGGATTTCTTCTTCTCCTTCTTCAAGCTCCTCTCTTAGGTCACTAGTGCTGCCTTCTTTCTCCTCCTCCTTAGCTAGAGCTTGCCTTGCCACCCTTGGGGAGTTCCTCACTTCTCCTTATGCACTCCTCCTCTTTACTTAGTGTCTTGAGCAAAATTGTGAACCCTCCTCTAGTCAAGAGGAGGTGTATTTATAGGAGAGGGCCAGCATACTCCTTCATCCCCTTCAAAACCAGCAAATTGATAAAAGAAATCTGAAGTAATGATGGCAAATCCCAAAATAAAGATGAAATGACCAATATCCTTCTTTGTTTATCCTTCTTATCAAATTAAGAGGCCATCTTCTATTGAAAATTGGAGCTGCAGTAGGGAATGATGGCTAGGGACAAGATGCAGGTTGAGGGTCTTGTCCCAGCCGCAATAAATGCATAAGACTGGCAAAATTGGCGTGACGGCCGCTGCAGCGCGCAATGGAGCAAGCAAAAGAATGCTAAGTCTCCCGCTGCCGCGTGCTACCGTGTCCACATTTTGCAAATTTACCCACTGCAGCGCGCTATAGCGGTTCATTTAGCAAATTGCACCGCTGCAGCGCGCTGGAGCGGGAGCATTTTGCAAAATGCTCCGCTGCAGCTCGCGGTAGCGGCTCAATTTGCAAAACGACCCACTGCAGTGCGCTGTCGCGCCCGCGGTTCGCAAATGGATCCGCTGCCGCGCGCTACCGCGCCTGCGGTTCGCAAATAAACCCGCTGCAGCGCGCTACCGCGCCCGTGGTTCGCAAATGGACCTGCTGCAGCGCGCTATCGCGCCCGCAGTTCGCAAATGAATCCACTGCAATGCACTATAGCGTCCCCGTTTGCAAAAATGACCCAACGCGCTGCAGGTCGCGGCAGCGGATTCCTTTGAAAAATATAGGAATCTTGCAAAAATTGTCACAGAGCTCCTCTGGTTGCCATTTTCCTGAAAAAGATAGATAAAATTTGATTTAGGAGCAGTTTAAAGGTAAAAAATGAATGAGTTTTCTTTTATTTTAGGCATAATTTATGGATTCATCACACCCCCATACTTAAATTTTTTCTCGTCCTCGAGTAAGCTCAAAATGATATTTTTGCTGTATAATAGAAATGATAGTCACAAAAACTCAATTAGAGTCAATATAAGTTAATGTTCGTGCATAGCAAAAATGAAACAAAATATTTAGCAATATTTAATGTTTTAATCTTGGTAATAAGGGTGGTTTAATCAATTAATCTCCAAATATTTTGATTTTCATGCTAGACACTAGGTGATGGAGAGAGTTCATTATGGACCCTGGACTAGAAAAGGTGGTCAAAGTCTCAAAGAGTTATGCCATATGTGCCCTTCTTATGAATCACAAAGATGAAAAGATTTGAAAAAGAGATATTTTTCTTCAACCTTTCACATTTTGATCATTTGAGAGAGATATTTTTCTGCGCCATCTTAGCTTCCAAATTCCCTCGCAGCCATCTCCACTGCTAAGACCTCCCTTTAAGAGCCATTGCAATTTTCATTTCGTACAAATCCTTATCATCTTATTCCGATACAAACCCTAGAACTTCAATTTCGCTCTTCAAGGTACTTCCCTACAAATTATTTCGCATAAATATGTATCAATTTCCTTACAATCGATATCTTAATTATCATAGTTATCACACTGGATGCAAATTAAGCTCGATTAATGAAGCCATGCCGTCGGTTAGAAGTAGTTTAGTCGAATCCTAGAATCTTAGGTCACCTTCTTTCACCGGCATTTTATCACTAAGGTTAAAGAGTTTAAGCTCAACGGAAAGCCCCATGCTCGGGCTTCTGTTTTATATGCGATTCGAGTTCCAATTGGTAGCATATGCCGAGTTCTCTGATGCCCTAGAGCACTCCTCGCCGCCTGACAAAGGAGAAGAACCTTCGGTGCCGGGTCGAAGCGGGCCGAGCTCAACCCGCGTAAATGCGTACGGGCCACTCACTACAGTTGTCGGGTCAAAAAGTGGGTCCCGCCGTTGTTCCAAACCCAATCATGTTATGACATGTGGCCCTCCTCTAACTACTTCTCTGTCGATGTGATAACCTACAGAAAACAAAATTTATTATAAAACTTTATATATATATATGTATATAAATAATACTATAATCTATAAAGTAGAATTATACATATATTTAAGTAAAAATATATAAACAGAAAAATTTATTTAATAGACAGTTTAGTAAATTAAGTGCATTATCTCAACAGTAATATTAGTATAATTAATTAATTGAAATTAAATAGCAAACTTTAGATATTAGTATCTTACAAAATACTTAATCAAATTTAGCAAACAAATATACTAAATTTATCAGAAAAATAAAAGTAAAATAATTAATAATAAATAACAAATTAGTAGTTTTATTAAATTGATATAATTAATACAGAATTAATTTAAATCAGAAATATTTAAATATTCACAATAATATAATTCAATTAATTATAAAAGTTTAAAACTTAATTAACTCCTAAAATACTTATCCAAATCATACAAACAAATATATTAAATTAATCAGCAAAAATCAAGGAATATTTAATGCTATCCAAATTTCAGTAGGATTAATATTTTATATAGTTATTAAATAGTTCAAAATATATTACAAAAATGCCACTAAACTTCATTTGGCCACATCTTTGAACACACTAATCCAAGCCTATTGAAATAGGTCTCAAAATACTCAAAAAACTCTAAGAAATATTTTAGTAGTATTGCCATTTAGATTAGATTTAGACTAATCATAATTAGGACCTAACCCTAAGTAAGCCTTTAACCTTAGAAACTTCAAATAGCCATAAGTTAGTCAATTTAGCTCCAAATTAGGTGATCCAAATATCAATTTAGATCAGAAAAACCAAATTTACAGTAAACTACAAAAGTATTTAGGATTCAACGGTTAGATCTCCTAATCAACCCTAATTACTTAAAAACTTGATTAGTGAATATTAGGAAAACTAATGATCCAAATTAAGTAATTTTAGTTTTAGATAACTCAAATTAGAACTTAATTATATAAATAGTTTAATAATTTTGTGACTAAATTCACTAATTACTCACTAATTATATTAAACCATAATTATTAAACTTATAACTTATATTGACTATAACTTAGCTAATTCATATCAGAGTTTGATAATTTTGGATTCTATAGAAACCTTAGGACATAATCTATAATAAATTGGCAAAATGTTTAAATTTCATTAAGGATTAAATTACTAATATGCCCTTATAAGGTCAAATTCCCAATTTGACCTTATAAGGCATAATAATTAAGTAACTTAATAAATAAATCAAATATTCAAATTTTAATTATTATTATAAATCATGTTAAAATCATAAAGCATTAAATTAATGACTTAAACTATTTTTGGCAGATAAGAGAAATTAAATTGGTTGATTTTGAATCAAAACAATCAGGTACGCAAATTTACTTATAAGTTTCATTTCAGTATTCTTATTTTGAGCTATTTTCATTTGAGCACTATTACAAACTGCTTATCACTATTAAACTTGCAAAAGAATGATATCAAATAGCATGTAACAAAATAATGAAACATGGTATATATATTTTGTGGTGTTTATCTTTGGAGAGTGGAACACAACACTGAGAATCTGTACAGATTGGGCCTGCTGGCAGCCCCTGGGAGTTATATGGAGGGATTTAGCCTCTTGTAGGAAGTAGGCAAATCTAGAGGAAAGACACACTATCAGTTCCTATTTTGAGTAAGCTACCGACGGGTAGCGAGATAAGCTTCATACAGGTTATGCCCATGGGTTTACCCATTTGGGCTCAAGAGTCTATGGACTCGACTTATTGTTATAAATGCTTTTGATAAAATTTATTTATTCCAAGCTTTACAATTATATTGAATTTCATAGATAACTTGCAGGGCAATACTTAAATTTAGAAATTTGCTTTATTTATGCAGATATTTCAGTCACTTTCATGTTTGATTTAAACTTATTTTAGGATGCTAGAATTAATCTTATAAGAACGATTTGCATACTCCTACCTGACTGGTAACAGTATTTTTCAGGTTTTGATAATTAAAAGCTTTGAAGATCTGCCAAAGTAAAAGAAAAAGAAAAGAAGAGAAAGAGATGTGAGAAAATAAAGTTGTTAAATTATTATTGTAATTATTAAACTATAAATTTCATATATGTTTGGCTCTATCTTTAAATGTATAATTGGATTTTGGACTTTTATTATTTTATATCCTTTTATTTATAAAAATATATATATTTACATTTGAGATTTATTGTTCTTTAAAGACTCTCGAACTTCGGTCCTCGATCGTCATATGAAGATAAGCTAGATAAAAGAGAGAGGAGAGTTGGGGTTATTCCTCATGTGATGATATAATACCAATGTACTTATGATTTCTCAAGCTTCATCTTTCATTTATTTTTTGTTTATCAAGTGGACATTGATCAACTCGAGATTTTATCTCAAAGTCTCGCAAGTTCAAATCTTGTGCACAAAATGAACACACATTTGGTTCTACTTTGGTACAAAGATTCTTATAAAATTTTAGATTTTAGATTTTCATCTCATCTCTTGATCAGGGAGATTATGATTATTGATGCTTTAGGATCTTATAAGCATCAATTCCACTATGAGCATCACTTGCATCTCACATAGTTGAGATTAGGGATTAATATGTTGGGCTCAATGACTATGTCACTTGGTTCATGAGCACTCAACTATTTCTTCCTTTACCTCAATTATGTTGAGCTAAGGATCTCATTTAGTGGGTCTTAGCATCACATGATCAACACTTTGATTTAGCTTAGATTAAGGTGCATTAAGCTCAAGAACTTTGTCACATAGTTCTAAGCTCTCATGCACTCATAAATATAGCATCCAACCTAGTGTGAGCTATGGAGCACAAGACAATTTAGTTCTTGAAACTATTAGTTCATTTTCTTTTATCCACATTCAAGACCAAATAATAAAAAACATATTTCATTTAAGTCCTTTTACAATTTAATTTCACTTGAGGAAAACTTCATACATTAATAATAACACATACACATGAAAATTCCCCAACCCTCCCCAAGAGAGATTTAGTTACTCATTACAAAGGAAGTGAAGAAAAACACATACATGGATAAAGACCCTTTCAGATCAACTAAGAAAAAATACAAGAGTAAGGTTTAGAAGATACAAGGAACGTTCTTTGAAAGTTCTTCGGATTTCTTCTTCTCCTTCTTCAAGCTCCTCCCTTAGCTCGCTAGTGCTGCCTTCTTTCTCCTCCTCCTTAGCTAGAGCTTGCCTTGCCACCCTTGGGTAGTTTCTGACTTCTCCTTATGCACTCCTCCTATTTACTTAGTGTCTTGAGCAAAATTGTGAACCCTCCTCTAGTCAAGAGGAGGTGTATTTATAGGAGAAGGGTAGCATACTCTTTCATCCTCTCCAAAACTAGCAAATTGATAAAAGAAATATGAAGTAATGATGGCATATCCCAAAATAAAGATGAAATGACTAGTATCATTCTTTGTTTAACCTTCTTATTAAATCAAGAGGCCATCTTTCATTAAAAATCAGAGCTGCAGTAGGGAATGATGGCTGGGGACAAGATGCAGGTTGAGGGTCTTCTCCCAGCTGCAATAAATGCATCAGACTGGCAAAATTGGATGCAGCGCGCTGTGGGGCGCAATGGAGCAAGCAAAAGAATGCTAAGTCTCCCGCTGCCGCACGCTACCGCATCCACATTTCAAAAATTTACTCGCTACAGCGCGCTATAGAGGTTCATTTGGCAAATTGGATCTCTGCAGCGCGCTGGAGCGGTTCAATTTGCAAAACGGCCCGCTGCAGCGCGCTGTCATGCCCGCAGTTCACAAATGGATCCGCTGTAGTGCGCTACCGCTCCCGTGGTTCGCAAATAGACCCGCTGCAGCGCGTTACCGCGCCCACGATTCACAAATAGTCCCGCTGCAACGCGCTATCGCGCCCACGGTTGCAAATGGATCCACTGCAGCGCGCTATAGTGTCCCCATTTGCAAAATGACCCGCTGTAGTGTGCTGGAGCACGTTGCAGTGCGCAGCTGTGGATTCATTTGAAAAAAAATATGAATCTTGCAAAAATTGTCACAGAGCTCCTCTGGGTGCCATTTTCCTAAAAAAGATAGATAAATTTTGATTTAGGAGCAATTTTAAAGGTAAAAAATGAGTGAGTTTTCCTTTATTTTAGACATAATTTATGGATTCATCAGTAGCCATCGTCGAGGCCTACCCGTCGGTGGGCGGACCATCGCCGGAGGTGGCCGGAGTCGCCGACAAATGGTAACCCTAGCGACCTTAGGTTTGGGTCAGGATCCTAACAGTTTCTATTGTTTACGGGGCCCTAATTCTGGTCGATCGGCACTGGCTACGGGCGATCGAACTCGACCTAAGGTCGATCAAGCATTCATAATAGCATTTCAAAATGGAAATCATACAATTAATTGACGGATTGAGGGGGAATCGGGGGTACCTGGATTCGACGGCTGTGACGAGTCGAGGGCTCGGGGTTCGGATCGGGACTCTTCACATAAACAGCTGGCTCGAAAGCATGGGAGGGTCCTTATGGACCCTCAGACGGAGTCGGCGAGGTGGGGGGTGGCCAGTTAGGCACGATGGGCGGCGGGGAACGCCGCGTGGCGTCGAGGCGGAGAAGACGAGGACGACGGGCCATGAGCCGTCCGATCAATCCTGATCGAATGACTCGGATCCGTTTGATCTGATCAGACGGAGGGGGGGGGGGGGGCGACGGCGTCGCTCGGATCAGACGGCTCGCAATGTTAAGCGAACGGCATCGTCCGCGAATATTATTAAATTAATATTTATTTAATATTTAATAATTAAATTCCTTATTTAATTTAAATTTTAAATTGAGGGGTGAGGAACACAATGGCGAGGTCAGATTTTTGATCCGACGAGTATTTTTGCCTCGATTTGCGGTATTTAAATATTATTAAAATATTCGTCAAAATTTCGACGACTTTCGATTGACACGAAAACATCACCCCTAGCTAACTTGGGGTCAACGAGCGTAATGACGAAGTCCGTTTTTCAATCGGAGGTCTGTTTAGATATGTCAAATTTTAGGGTTTCTATATTTTTTAGAAATCAGGATTCAATCCGTTTGACTCCTGATTTGGACTAGGCCTTAGTGGTCGACTCCAATTGACCTAATTAGCACTTTGATTAGCTTTAAGATTAAGATTAGTCCTAATCAACTAAGGTAACAACTTGGGTTGTTACAACTAATGTTTGTAGCCCATAAAATTAAATTAATCACTTAAATATAGCACCCAATGGGTTAACTAATCTTGAGTGATCTAATATATTAAATATAATTTAAACTTAATCTTAATAAGAAGGATGCCTTTCTATAATCCTTAAAATAAATAATCTTCTCTATGGTTTAAGGATTATAATTTCTTAATTTATATTCATCTATAAGTGTAACTCTTCATTATGTTACTAGTCTTTAGTGACATACTCCAGTTTACTTCTCCAAGGACTTAGGTCTATGATGTAATTATACTTAAGACTTAATCATCAACATTCCAGGTGGTTTTAATCTTCCTTCTTATCATAATATGGTAGCCTACTCTACATTAGGTAGGTCATTTGAAGGCATTTAGATTTATTATAAGGGATCTAATCACTAAATTGATTAGATTGAGTGTAACACTACACTGTATAGATCTTTATTAGACACTTAGATTATTAAGGTCTTAAAGGAATATAATCACTAAGTGTAATATTACGCTTCTTATAATGGTTCTCTTCTATAAGGTCTTAGGATACTCTTTTAGTCACAAGTATCACAATTATGATTAATCACTACTAACTTTATGACAAAGTGATTAAGTTAAATCATAGATTTTCCATTTAAATGTCTCTCTCTTGAAAGTTAAGTTCACTTGGATTTAACCATGATTTAGGTCAAATTAATTATTTTCCTACTCATTTCATCACATAATGCTTGATCATATCATAAAGTAAGTTTCCCTAAGTTAATATAGGGTTATGAAGCCAAATAGAGAAAAATCCTAATTTTAGGATTAAAATAATAATTTATTAAAGAGTCAAAAACTCATAATCTCTATTTAATGTCCAAATAATATGTAATCAGTAGCTGTAGATTCTCTATAGTATGATGAGTAAAATGATAGTAAGTATGCTGAAATTGGACATCAAATGGCTAATATAAGTTTTAATGATAATTAAAATGGTGATTAGTGAAATTAATCATCAAAATAAAAATCTAATATGATATTAATATTATTTGTATTGTTTTGGTTACTTTAAGATATAACATCACTATGTTTGGATTAAGAATTAAGAAGATATTAAGCTTTGAATATTCTAAATTAATTAATTAATTTATTCCTTAATTACCTGATCATGTGCACGCCAACCAACCACGATCGGTTGTGAGCGACACACACATGCCCGTAAGGCGCATCGCATGCGCAGACTTAGGGTAGTGTTGTATGGATTGGGTCGACCTGCTAAGCACTGTAGCCCTTCCCTGTCGATTTGACAAATCAACGAAGCTAGGGCATCAAAATTCTTTGCATAGGACGTGTTTCAGGAGGCATGCAATGTGCCAAATTAAAGCTCTCTTCTAGATCTACAAGAAGCATATATAATTGCTATTATATGTTACATAACATCGAAACTCTAATTGGCTAGGGCTTATTGCTTACCATTATGGAGTCGGTGCCTATCATGCTTCTATTGGGCTCATTCAAGCTCAATTAAAATTGGCAGATTATAGCATAGCATATAGGATTGGGAAACAAAACTACATCTAAAGGAATTATGCAAGTGATTGCTCAAGAGAAGCATACCATTGGTTCGTAATGGGAAACCCCTTTCGAGCTCAGAACGACAAGCACTTAATCCTTGGGTTCACAGTTGACGGCTACAGCTTGAACGCTTTCCCGACCATCGACAAGGGGGCGAATTGAGCCTTAAATGGCTCAAGATCAATCAGCTATAGCGATTCTGTAATAACCATAGTGTTATTACACTGCATTTAGAAGTCTAATTGACTCCATTTCTTTTCTAGTACTCTTATAATAGTGTTAAGAGCCTCCCTTCACCTCAAGTTTGGTGCGATTTGGAGATTATTTGAGAGTTTCCAACATTCCTAAGTTTCTCAATAATTCTGTGAATGCCTATTTTATTTAGACCTCATAATTAATATCGGAGTCCTTGATTAGACTCATCACCCCCAAATTAGATAGAGATGATATTTTAGGAATGTTTGAAAGTTGTCAAATTTTCCCTAAATATTTTAATAATATTTAAATACTCAGAAATTTATGCTAATTAAATTAACATCTGATCTAATATTTGATTGCAATTTTTAATTCCTCACCCCTTAATTATGTAAAGATGAACTATTTGAATTTTTTGAAGTCCATTTGATTATTTAATTTTGAGTAATAAAATGTATTTAATTTATTAATTAAATTAAAGTATTTATTATACTTTAAATTATATATATTTTATAATTAATCCTAACGCTATTTTGAATCGTGTAGATCTTGTGCACGAGCCCAATGCATGGTACAGTCTTGCGGTTTCATCTGAATTGTTCGGCGCTATTAGATTAGATCAAGTAGCTTGTAGTGATCAATTAGGTCTGGCCGTCGGATCAGCGCCTTGATTCGATGGTCCATAATCGCTCCATGTATGTCTTCCTCTAAGGCCCAATCGTGTGCATGCCGATCATTCTACGACTAATCTAGCTGGATCCTTGAGCCTGTAATAGTCTTCCAAGCATCCTCTATCCCTCCATTTGCTCACCTTCTGCTTAGTTGAGAAAATAAAGAGTCCTAAGGAGCTACGGGTCGAGGTCTTAGTTGCGAATTGGGAGAAACCTAATCGATAAATCCAACAATCTTCAAGACCTTCTAGGTACACTTTTACTCCCTCCTTTTCCAAATTGATTGTTCCTATGTCTATTCCATAAGCTTTGTTGCATTCTAGAACTCAATCAAGCTCATCCGAGCTTGATTGAGCTCGGGCTCATCGAACTAGCTACAATAGCTTACAGGGAGGGCTCAGGTCTATCCTTTGCGATCTAGGGTTTGACCTTGTTGGTTGTAATATCATCTTCAGAGACCGATCCGCATATGTTCAGGTCAGCCTCTTTGAGGGCTTCACATCGGTATGCAGGCCATACCGAGAGACCACCGGAGTTGACCAGAAAATCTAACCCTAGGTGTAATAACCCAAGTTTTGTTACCCGTCAATTAGTGACTTAATTGACTCTAATCCTTTTCCACTAGTCTTGTATTAGTATTAGAAGCCTCCATTTCAATTTTCATGTGATTTGGAGATCGTTGGGCAATTTTCAACATTTCTTAGTTTTCTGATAATTCTGAGAACGCATAATTTATTTAGACATCAGAATTGAAAACAAAGTTCACCATTAGACTCACCACACCCAAATTAGCTAGGGGTGGTAATTTGGAAGTGTTTGGAAGTCATCAAATTTTCTTCTAATATTTAAATACTCGAAAAATTAAAATAATTAAATTGACCTTCGATCAAAAATCCGGTTGCATTTTTGAGTTCCCCTCACCTCAATTAGGTAAGAGTGAATTTTTAGGATTTTTTGGTGTGTTCGAATATTTAAAATTAAGTAAATAATTAAGTAAAATAGATATTATAATATTATAATTATAATAATTAGAATAATATATATATATATATATATCTTTAATAGAAGTTTTATCGGCATAATATTATTCTAGCAGCTTTGAGAAAGGCAGGAATTTGTCGTGTTTTGTAAAACACGGAGCAGCCATTTTTGTCAATTGCCTTCCTACTCTTAGGGCTGTCTGATTTATATTAATCGTGATCCATCGGCCGATCGAAATCCTCATTCTATTTTTCAGCGAGACTCAATCAACCAAAGGATGAGCTTTTTCGTTCGACACTACTTAATCTACAGCTGCCTATGTCTCTACTGTACATCCTCTCCATTCTCCCTTATGAGTACCTCTACCTCAAAGAGTGGGAGTATGACCTCTTTCAGCTGGCCACCTTTTCCCTCTTACTTTCCCATTACTCATCTCCTAAGGACCTTTTTCTTCTCCTTACCAATAATTTTTCTTCTTCTTCCGTGTGTACTGGGAGCTAGAATCCTAATTTCTGAAAAATCTTAAAACCCTAGAAATTGACTTTTTATTTTGACCTCAAATTGAAAATTTGACTTCGCCACTGCGTTCACCACCCCCAAATTAACTAGGGGTGAAGTTTTGGAAGCATTTGGAAGTTGTTGAATATTCATCGAATATTTTAATATTATTTAAATACTCTGAAAATTCAATTAATTAAATACCCGTCGAAATGAAAATCCAGTCACGCCGTGGCATTTCTCACCCTCAATTAGCTAGGGATGATTTATTGGAAATTTTAGGACTGCATTGAATTAGTTAAATTTAATTACTGAAATCTGTATAAAATAATCTAAATAATAAATATTTTATTTAAAATAAACGACGCCGTTTGCTTTATCACGTTGTTACCCTAAAAACTCTAATCATGTCGTTTACACTAACGAACCTTTTGCGCTGTCTGATTGCAAGATCAGATGGCTACGGCTTGTCGTCCCCGATCGCTGCGTGTGGCATGCCGAGCGAACACGCAGCATACACGTTTGCCAGATGGCCTCTTCACCACTTTAGAGCCCCTCTTTTGAGCCCTGTCGCTCGTCTAACCTCAGTTTCACAAACTTAAGACTCAAATCTGAAGCAGGAGTGACCGTCTGCCATCTTTTGATCGACCCTCAACCGTCCTTCGTCCGTGCAAAGGTACCTCCATCTTTCAAATTACTCATTCAATCATCGTGTTTTTTATCTAGATATTGATTTCATGCTTTCGATTAAATATTGTGTGGACCCGATTGTGTCGATCAGGCTCAACTGATTTGAATTTTGCTAATACTATACAGTTAATAACGTTATGTCTTCGTCTCGTCGAGTCATAGTCCTAGGGTTTGATCCACTGACTGTTCTAGTTCATCTCCGGTGGAATTTAGACCGTCTTCAAATAGATCTCATTATGTCCTAGTGATTGCTGGGCGAGCCGAGTCGCATCGCCGTTGGAGGCTGCCGGAAATGCGAACACTATTAGTGTGTCTTCGGAGCCTGGAGTCGAGAAGGTGAAGCTTCGGGTTGGGCCGGGTCGACCAGGGCCTGACCCACGTGTCTTGGGTTGGCATGATTAAGGCAGGGACGTGCGGCGTGATTCTATTGGTCGCGTGCCCGAGGTGGGAGTCGCCGCTGATTAATCCGGCAGATCTGTCTCATTCGAGAGAGTGGCGGGCCCCACTTCCCTGTCCCGGCAAACCATAAGGTGCCATGTGGCACTGGTGGGCCCGTCACCTGCAAAAAACTAATTATTTAAATTATAATTAAATAAGTTAAATTAAATAAATAAAGATAAGATATATTAAATTAGTTAATTAAATGTAATTTAATTAATTAAATCCCAATGCTTCAAATCTCCATATCTTGCAAGATATAATTCCAAATCATGCAAATGAATATACCAAATTAATCAGCAAGAATTAAGGAATAATTTGAGACTGTCAAATCTCTATTTGGACTTATATTTTGTATAGTGACATTTAGGGGTATTAATTAAATTCAAATATATCACAAAAACTTCATTTAACCATAACTTTGCACACACTAATCCAAACCTATTATATATACATCTTAAAGTGATCATCAAACCCTAAGGATTAATCTAGTAGTGTTTATTTTGTTGTTTGGATTAGTTTGAACCTAATCACATTTAGGACCTAACCCCAATTAGGTCAATTAACTCTAGAACTTCAATTGACCGTAACTTGGTCAATTCAACTCCAAATTAAATCATTCATATATCCATTTTGATCAAGAAAACCTAATTAACAGTAAACTATAAAAAATATTTAAGATCCAATGGTTAGATTTATTAATCAACCCTAATTACCTTAAATTTTAATTAGTGAAGATTAGTAAATTTAGAGATCCAAATTGAGTGATTTGAATTTTAGAGAGCTTCTTGAGTTCATTAAAAACTTAATGGTGTGGTTGGTTTAGTGATTGGGTGATTAATTTCACTAATCACTCACAAATCACCCTAAACCATAATTAGGCCATAACTTAGCTAATTAGAATCCAAATTGAGTCTACTACTAATCATTATAATCAGTGGAACATTTGTGAACTATAGCCACTGATTTTACTCAATTTAGACACTAATTGGATAAGTTAGGATTTTTGACCCTTAATTAAGAAACCCTAAATTACCCTTTTTACCCCTAAGTTTGTATTGGCTATAACTTAGCCATTACTTATCAGAATTTAGTAATTTTAGATTCTATTGAAACCTTAGATAGTAAGCAACAATAAACTGAAATAAAATTTAGATTTTATTAGGCCAAATCATCAAATTACCCCTATAAGTTAAATTTATTAATTTGATCTCATGAGGTTTAATAATTACCCAAAAATTTTGTAATTGTTGTCTAATCTTATGTTAAACAGTAAGAAACACTTTACCACTGAAGATTTCAGATTTTTAACCATAGATCAAAATTTGATCTTTTAGACCCTTAAGTAGGGGCAAAATAGTCATTCTGCTCAAAATTAGGGTTTAGCACTCTAAAGCTCTAAAATCATATTATAAATAATATAAACAGTAAAAATAATGATTTAGATCATAATTTATGTGATTGTAAGGCTTAGTTTGAGCTTTGATTAAAAATCTCATTTTTTTTAGTCCTTAAGGAAAATCCTAAGTAAAAATCACGAGTCTCTTTATTCCTTAAACCTTCTTAGATCATTCCCATAGGTTTTAATAACACTAGTTAGGATGTGTGTCTGAGAGATACTCTTAGTAATTAAGAACCTTAATTCTTAGGATTAAGAATAGATCTTAGGTTATAGTTCATTTATTGAGTAAATTCGGTTACTCAATAGGTGAAGCCTTGAGTTTACTAGTTTATAGATTTTCTTAGTTTATTAAATAATTATTTGATCTTTAAATCTTAGATCTAAGTATAGAGATCTATTCTAATGAGTTGATTAATCATTAGGATTTGCTTTAACATAATATGTGAGACTTGGGTTCTAAAACTTAGACCCTTAGATACACCTTTGGATTACATGATTATAATTCTTAATCCTTAGATCTTGATTTGATCAATCAAGATGAAATGAGATTATGTTAAAACATCAAAATAGGTAGATTAATTTATTATTTAACTTATATAATCGATATTGATTTAATAAGATTAGAACTTGATCAGTTCCAATTATTTTCAATTTATAAAGTCGTGAATCTAAGTTACACTCGATAGTAGGACTTGGAGATCCTGAACTTGTGTATCTTAGAGTAGATAGAATGATTAATTATAATGAATATCACATGTGTTCTAGCTGAGTATCTTGCTCACTTTGATTTGATGCTTTGCTTACCTTGAATATATATTGTGTACGTAGGATATTTGATGAGTATCCCATATCAACTTTGAGAATTCATAAGTAGCATTTGTTCTTTTACTCATATTTTTGATAGGGTGTAGCTTAATTAATATACCTCTTCACTTTATTCATTTGGGATCAGCTTTAGTGTCGGGTCAGTCTGATAGTCTATGTGTGGCTCCCCACCCCTTAATCCACAAGATTAAGCTATGGGGTGGAATGTCACTCTGACTAACCCTTCACTTATTATTGGATTAGGATGAAATCCATAATCGACCTAATAAGGGAATGAGTAAGCACATAATCAAATATTCAGTCACTTTATAAAAAATTCATATAGAGTGCGGAAGCAATTTAAATAAGAGACATCCAAGCATCACAATATGAATAGCATAGAATTTAACTCATAATAAATAACATAGTAATCCAAAACACACAGTCATAGGTACCTATATTATTATATCATATTAAAGTTTAAGTGATTAAAGTAAATAAATCCTCTCATCCTCACTTATAAGAAACTAGGCAGTAGCTCCCTCTAAAGGCTCATCATCTAGATAAGGTACCTCCTCTAGCACCTGATCTTCTATTTGATATGGATCTACCATTGTCAATTTCACAATGTAGGGCCCCAGCCAAGAAAGAGAAAAATCTTGTTAGACAAATTATCTAAGTACATTTTAAGCTGATAAATTTTATGTGTTTTGTAATATCACCATTTAACATATTCTAAGCATCAACTTTATCAAATAAGGGAGCAACTAGCATGACAAAAGAGAGAAAAGCTATAAATAACATTTATAACTTAAGCAAAGAGGAGGCTAAGATATGCTTCAAATGTAAGCTAAATAAGGCAGGGCATATAAGTATAAATAATCATACAAGTGATGAAAGAAAATTCTACACCCTAACATGCTGGTGATCATAAGAATCATACAAGTTAAATAAGTAAACTCGAGAGTGATACATGCATATAGCAGCAATAAATTTAACATCCTAAAAGTATATATAAGTATAACAAAGGAATAGCCGACTGAATAAAAATACTATATACAAAACATCAATACTATATATGAACATCCTTGTACTAACTGCCATATAGAAAAGAGCTAATTTAGCCCATTGAATATCAAAATGATCTTAGCATCAATAAGGAGGCTAAGGCGCAAAACTATATACTCCTAGTGTCATCAAGGAGACTAGGCAGAATATAGAGTTTTCTCTTAGCGTCATACAAGGAGGCATAGGTAAAAAACACATAATAAAATTTATCCTAGCATCATCAAGGAGACTAGGCAAAAAATATAAACATAACCTTCTCCTAGCGTCAACAAGGAGACAAGGCATAAGACATAACTAAGAGGCTGCTCTAGCACATGCAATTATTATATTTAATTATTTATATTAAAGTTTTCATAAGGAATCTAAGGAGTCTCCATAATTTCCTAAGAATTTTATTTATGCATGAAAGTCTTATATGATATGTCCAAGGAAATATGGCACAATTATACAAGGAATGCGTAAGCAACAAACAATTAAAGTAAGTAAGGGACTCTACTAAAGATGGTGATATCATTTATTTTCTAATTAAATCATTATAACTATTTCATATTACACAAGTTCAGGATCTATAATTCCTACTATCGAGTGTAACTTAGAAGCTCATCCTTATAAGTTAAAAGGTTTATAACTGATCAGGTTCTAATCTAATTCAATCAGATTACGACTATGAGTTAAATCAACAAATCATACGTCATAGTTTTGTGAATTTAGATGTTCTATCTAAGATTTGATCAAGATCTACTAAGCTATAATTATGGATTAAAGACTACATAATTGGGCTTAATTACATAATCAGAAAGGGTAAGACCTAAGATTTAAGTTTTATTCTAAAAGTGATCTACTAATTAAAGCAAATTTTATTAAGCAAATCAAACTTAATAGGATGAATCTCTTATCTTAAATCTAGGATTGAAAGGCAAAATAATCAGAATAAGTTGAAAAATCTAGAAAACTAATAAAACCAAGGATTTATTCATAAAGTAACCCATTTACCCAATGAGTGAAGTATAACCTATAATCTAGTCCTAGTCTCAAGAGTATTTCTAATATGATGTGTAATGTCCTAAAGAAAGGACTTAAAGATAATTTTAGGAATTTTACCAATTTGACCTAATAGTTGATTTACTCACTTAATTGACCTTAATATAGTTTTAATACTAGTTTTAGTGTTTTAAAAGAAAATTCAAAGGTTAAGGGCACTTAACCTAAATTTTGGGCAAAATGACCATTCTACCCCTACTTAAGGGTTCAAAAGTCAACTTTTGATTTAAGAGTCCAAATTAAAGTTTCTTACCATCAAATGATTCTTTACTATTTAACTTGAAGATAGATAGTAAGTACAACCAATTTGGACAAGGAACAGGTCCTACAGGTCCAAACTAAGATTTTTGACAAAAAGGGAAAACTTGTAATTTACACCTAATGGAATCTAAATTTTTTATACAGTTTACTATTGATTATTATTCAAGGATTTCATAGAGTCCAAGAACACTGCATTCTGAGGTCGGATGACTACTATTCCTATTTTTAAGGGCAATTCGGTAATTTTGGGTCGGTCAACGAGTGATAAAACCGAAATTTCCCATTTGAAATCCAATTTCAGCAAACTCAGTTTCTATAGTTTTTCTATAATATACTGAGTATATTGATAAGGAGTAAACCCAATTAGGACCTCAAATGGTCAAGTTATGACCTAACTAAAGTTATGCGTATTTTGGTCATTTTCTAATTTTTTAGGGTTTAGATCCTAAATATTATTTTAGTTTATTGATGATATTGAAATTCTAAGCTAGTTAGCATTTTGAATTTCTGAATTTGGAGCTAAATTGACCAAGTTATGGTCAATTGAATTCTAGGGGTATTTTGGTCATTTTTCCCCAAAGTCAACTATAAGGTCCAGGGTTAACTTTTTATCCTGTTGTCAAATAAAAAAAAAACTAATACTACCAAAATGATGGGGCTATTCTCCTGAGTATTTTAAGACACATATTACCTATGTTTGGATAATTAGATTAAAAATTTTGGGGGTTTAAATAGGTCATAAAATATCACTACATTATACGTACCCCAAAACTAATTTTTGCATTATATCATTTGATCCCTTTTATTTATTTGAATAAAATGAGACCTATATTGACTATATTTGGATCATCCTACAAAAAGTTATTAAACTTTTATATTTTATTTAATTTTAATTAATTTAATTACTATTCAAAAATATAATTTGTATTATTTACTATTCATTCATAAAGTTAAAAATATATATATTTTGTATTAATTAATTAGATAAGTAATTATTATTAATCTATAGTTAATTAATATTAATTATTGATTAATTAATGCTTAACCTAATTCTGAATTAATTTCCTAATATCTAAATATTACTATTTAATTAGGTTTGATTAATTGTTTAAACTTAATTAATTTATCTATTAATCCTAATAAATTAATTAATCAAATTAATATTATCATTAATTACTCCAATTAATTATCATTAATTACTTTCTTAAAATTAATTATTTTTAAACTATCCTACTAAGTGACTTATAACTTAGTTATTAATATTATACTTATTAAATTTTTCTAATTTACTTAATTAACTACAAGTTAAATGTTAATTGTCTATTTAATTACACCAAGTAATGATTAATAATTTAATTAATCTAATTACTAACTTACTGTAATTGAAATTAATTAATCCCTAATTAAACTATACTAATTTAATTACTCTGTATTATATATATATATGTATTATTTAATATAAATATGTGAATATATTCTAAAGTTTATATTCTAATTTAAAGTTTATGTTAATATATATATATATATATATATATATATATATAACTATAACTATATATATATATATATATATGTATATATATATAGATTTATATTTTATTATTTTAATATTCTGCAGGTTTTTAATGTGGCGGGACCCAACCGGGACAGGTGGCACCCCGCGATTGGGCACGGCAAGGGCAGCGAGGCCCACCTTGCCAGGCGGTAGAGCCGCAGCGGGCGCGACAAGGGCAACGGGGCCCACCTTGCCACGCGGTAGAGCCGCAGCGGGCGCGGCACACAAGCGGGGCCCACAGCTGCAGCCGTTGAGGGACAGCGGGCCCCACACAACTGACAAGGGCGGGCCCACTGCGCCTGCGCGCAACACACAAGCAAGCCGCGGGAGTTCCGCACGGGTCGGGAATGACCCAGCCCGTATCGCGCCGGGTCATCTTCCCCGTAGAGGGACCGAGAGCGGGGGAGCTAGGGCAAGGGTTTCGGAGGTCCTCCGATGGTGTCGGATGTCGGCCCACACGGCTTTGGAAAGGTCTTGGAGCGGCCTTTCGAATGACGCGCGGGACATCACCGGTGGTGGCGAAGGGGGTTGGCGAGGGTCAACCCTAAGTTCTAGGGTTCGGGGTACATAGTATAACGATTTTCACTGTTTGGACTTTCAAAAATTTGATCGATCAAACTCAATCATAGCCTAATCCCGTTAGTGGAATGAGCATACAAGCGATAAGAATCAAAAATGGAAGTAGATCGAGGGTTTAGGAGTACCTGGAAATTCGATGAGGCTCCAGACCCCGAGCATTGGACTGAGCCTTAATGGGGTCGAAGCAGAGTCATCGAGGCCAGCGGGCACGGGATTTGGCGGGCACGACAGCCAAATGCCGCGTGTCCTAGCTCGACATGCCAGCGACGAATACGAGGGGACGAAGACGGGTTCACCGTCTGATCCGGACGACATCCACAACGGCGCGTGAAGAAAGGAGGGACGGCGTTACTTGGGCTGACGGCGCGCGGGAAAAAAATAATAAATAATTTAAATATTAAATAATTTAATTAATTATTTTAAATCCTAATTCAATTTAATTAAATCTAATTAATTAAATGATTTCCCAAAATTCCCAAATATCCACCCTTAGCTAATTGAGGGGTGAGGAACGCAACGACGAGGTTAGATTTTTGATCTGACGAGTATTTTATTTCCTCGATTTATGGGGTATTTAAATATTATTAAAATATTTGTCAAAATTTCGACGACTTCCGATTGACATGAAAATATCACCCCTAGCTAATTTGGGAGCAATGAGCGCAATGACGAAGTCCGTTTTTTGATCTGAGATCATTTAAGACAGGTCAAATTTTAGGATTTCTGGATTTTCTAGACATTAAGATTCGATCCATTTGACTCCTAGTTTGGACTAAGTCTTTAGAGGTTGGCTCATAATGACTTAATTAGCACTTACGATCAAGATTAAAACTGAAATTAGTCTTAATTGACTAAGGTATCAACTTGGGTTGTTACACTATGCCATGCCTAGTCCGCGGGATAGGATGGGTTATACATAGACTCTTGCCCTACTGACAGATTAGTTAGGATTTGATATGGTTATACTAATTTAAGTACACTTATACTTGGTATCTTCTGTTATAGCCTATCAGGCTAAGTACATTGATACTATCCATTCAGATCTTCTATCTTAACCCATCAGGATAAGTGAGACTATGTTTACTTTCAGTTTGAGTGGCTTGAGTAGCCAATACAGCTTTCAGTTTTGGATTTATTATTTTACTTTACACTTTTTCTGCATTTCAACACTACTCTTACTTATAGTCTTACTGCATTTTCTAGCTTTGTTTTTATATAGGATGCTAATCTTATTTGCTGCTTTCATATATATATGATGTTAGCTTTATTTTTAACATTTTTATATATTCATTTACTTTTATGTCATTTAGCATAACTCTGGATTGATCATAAGCATGTTTAGGATGTATTTTTTTATAGTCATTATTCACTTTATTTCTTCCTTACTTACCTGCCCTTGTTATAGTTGCTATGGTGGAGGTATGAGCTTATTTCCTTATTGTTTAAGTTATAAACTAGTTGTATATAACTTTACCTTGTTCTTTCTTACATGTTTCTGCTCCTATTTACATGCTTTTGTGCTTGTTTATGGTGACATCTAACAAATATAATAAATTGATTACCCTAAAATGTACTTAGACATTTTATATAATTAAGAATTTTCTTTTGTTGGTTGGGGCCCTATCATTATAAAACCGATAATGAGAGGTTCAGAGTTGGTTGAAGCAGTGGATCCAGTGGAGGACTTACCATTTGAGGAGGAGCCTATACTTAAAGATCTTTAGTCTTTGCCTTTTATTTATTGCATTATGAGGATGAGTGTTTATTTCAGCTCTTTAAACTTCTTTAATGTTGTATAAACTGTTGTATTTATATATGATGGATGGATATTTGTATTTATGCTTCCGCACTCTATTCTGCTTGTATTTATATTTAGTGATGATTTTCTTAAGTAAATGATAAGGTCTTTGTCTATAATGTGTTAGTATTAGTCACTAACCTATTTATAAGCAAGGATCTTGCCATTTGGTGTCCGCCATACCGTAATCATGTTAACTTAAGAGTTAACAGGACCACGGTGAGGAGCAAAGTACCACAGTTGGTATCAGAGAATTTCATAAGGTGTCAGATTGGAATTTGCATTCCTTTCTACCTAATAGATTGTTCTTCTGCCACATAATCACTAAATGAATACTTGAGACAACATCCATATCATTATAAGTATAACTCAAAGTAAAGTAAGGAATGAGAAAACCATAGTAAATATTAAGGAATAAATATCTAATTAATAATATATATACGCTCAACGAACTAAGGGAATTTGATTATAATTATAGGCATAAAAGATAAACTAAGAATGGCGTTTATGAATTACTTGAAAGAATTTGAGATCATCTGGAAAAATGAAACCAAGTTAGGAATGAAGCAAGGAAGATCCATAGAAGGGGTGTCTGATCAAGGAGCTCAAATATTGAACAAATTGCTAAAAGAAGGCACATATAGAGGCCTTGACTTTCCAATTTTAGCTAAAGAATGGCTCGCAAGGGTAGATCACATTTTTTGTGTTATGGAATGGCCAATTAATATTAAAGTGGAGGTAGTATTATGTCTTCTACGAGATCAGGCAAGGGAATGGTGGATTGACTCATACGAGAGTCTATTCAATAAACTTCATGAAGAACATCGTGAACTTACATATGAGGACTTCTATGTAGCCTTCTCTACTAAATATATAGGGTGGAACTACTAATATAGTCTATTCTATGATGTAATGGGCATGTTGTATCTTTTTGTAATGAATAAATGAAAAGTCAATAAAAGTCTTATGTTTTACTCTAAATCTAAAGATAATTATTTTAATTTCAGAAAATGAATCATGCAACCTCACCCACTAATGTGCCAGTTGGAGCTCTCCCCACTAATGAAGTTCCAACGGATAATGCAGCAGCTTCAAATAATGAGAACTTAGAAGAAACAGTATCAATGAAAAGTATAATGAATACACTTAACCAACAAGCACTAGCTATCCAACGGCTAGTATCCGCTATTCCATCTGCTAATGCTAACACATCCTTCGCATCCCAACAGCCCACTTTAGTTACAACAGACAATCTAGTGATGGGATGTTGCACAGTTTCTTAAGACTAAGGCCACCCACATTTGATGGATCCTTATCCTCTATAGATACCATGGCATGGTTGAAATCTATAGAGAAGAATTTAACAAGTTTAGGGTGTCCAGGCAACAGTCGGTAAGATTGGCTACTCACTTGCTTCAAGGTTAGGCAGAACACTGGTGGGAATAGTTAAGAGAAACAAGCTTTGAAGAATTTGAGTTAGAAGAGATAGAGTAGAACTAGTTTGTTAAAGCCTTCAAGGAGACATTTGTACCGCCATCAGCCAAAAATATCATCGCCGACTCCTTATTAAGATTAACTCAAGGGAGTCGATCTATGGCTGACTATGTTGCTGAATTCCAGAGACTCATTCGTTTCACTCCACACCTTGCACCTACGGAAGTCGATAAATGCTACAGATTTGAAAGTGGACTTCGTGAATCCATTAAGGACCACGTAGTTCCACTTCAGCATGCCAAATTTGAGAAGTTAATTGAAGCGGCTAGGGTGGTAGAGCACCACCAATCAGTAAAGGAAATGAAATGAAAGGTATTCAATATGAACAGTTGTCCTCATGGTTTCAAGTAACACTGCCCAAATCAGGGAAGGGCATATCAAATGGAGACTTCTGAAACATCTGAACAAGTTTCAGAATGTGATAGACCTCATCTATATGGTAAGTGCTACCATTTTGGTAGAGTCTATTTTGCCTGCAGCCGACAAGGTCATGGATATTAAGAGTGTAAAGCAAATAAGACAATTGATGGGGCGTTGTTTAATTGGAGCCGTCAGAGTCAACTGTTCCGAGAAATTCCTATTAATTCAAGAGAACCACAGATGGCTCTCATGTTGCCACCTCCTGCACAGAAATAAACGCCAGTTAAAGCTTAGTCTACTGCTAGACCCCTAGCTCAGAACCTACAAAGGGTCAACCCAATAAACAACCATCATGCAGGAAAAGCTAGGGTGTATAATCTTACCCCTGTGGAAGCAACTGTGGATAACAACATAGTTTCAGGTACACACTCTTAATATCTTCTTCTACTTACAACATTAGATTCTTCTATTAAATGTCATTTATTTAAATTGATTAAATTAGGCACTATATGCCTTAAAGATGAGCCCTGCAAAGTATTATTTGATACTGGGGCTAGCCACTCATTCATTTCTGAGAATTTTGCTAAGAGATTAGGATTACACTTCTACAAACTCTCAAAGGTCTTAAATGTTGGACTTCTATCTGGAGCCCAACTTGGTGCAATCAAATTCTGTGACATTCAAGTGCTGATAAATAATCATACTTTTCTAGCCAAGTTATGTGTATTACCCATAGCAAACTTTGATATCTTACTAGGCATGAATTGGCTTAGTATGCATAACACTACCATAAATTATCAGAAGAAGAAGATTGCCTTACAAACTCCTGATGCCTCAGAAACATTTATAGAAAGGTTTAGCACCAGTAGTTCTTTAATTAATGTAATCCAAGTAGAGAAATTAGTATGCAAGGATTGTATGTCCTTCCTAGTAACTATGATGGGCAGTAGTAAAGAAGAAGTTCCTATTTCTACTATAAAAGTTGTTAGAGACTTTGAAGATGTATTTCCTGAAGATTTGCCTGGCTTACCACTAGCCAGAGAAATAGAATTTGAAATCAACATAGTATGCAGCTATTATCTAAAGCTCCGTATAGAATGGCCCCAAAAGAACTTCAAGAACCAAATAATCAACTTCAAGAATTATTGAATAAAGGATTTATTAACTTAGCATATCTCCGTGGGGAGCTCCGATATTATTTGTGAAGAAAAAAGATGGGTCTATGAGAATGTGCATAGACTATAGGGAGCTAAATAAGATAACCATCAAGAATAGATACCCACTCCCTCGAATTGATGATCTATTTGAACAGCTTGCTGGTGTAGTTGTATTTTCTATAATTGATTTAAGATCTGGGTACCATCAAGTAAAAGTGAAAGACTCAGATGTGGAGAAAACAACATTCAGAACACATTATGGATATTATGAGTTATTAGTGATGTCCTTTAGTCTTACTAATGCACCATCCTTATTCATGGATCTAATGCAAAGAGTTTTGAAACCTTACTTAGATAAATTTGTTATTGTTTTTATAAATGATATCTTGATTTATTCAAAGATTGTAAGAGATCATGAGAATCATTTGAGGATAGTTCTAGAAACACTTTGAGAACATGAATTATATGCAAAATACTCAACGTATGAATTCTAGTTAGATTTAGTGTCATTCCTTGGGCATGTTGTAGATGCTCATGGAATATGGGTGGATCAAAGTAAGATCATTATTAGTCATGATTGGGCTCTGCCCAAATCAGTTACAGAGATCCGTAGTTTTCTAGGTCTAGCAGGATATTATAGGAAGTTTGTAAAAGGCTTCTTCCAGATTGCCTCACCACTCACAAAGTTAACTCAGAAGGCAGTACCTTTCATTTGGTCACCAGAATGTGAGAAGGCTTTTCAAACACTTAAGGATGCCTTATCTTCAGCACCTGTACTAGTTCTACCTAAAGAAGGTGTAAATTATCAAGTGTACATAGACACTTCTGAAATTCGTTTAAGGTGCATTCTAATGCAAGAAGGCAAGGTTATTGCATATGCATATTGTCAACTAAAATCACATGAGCAAAACTATGCAGTTCATGATCTAGAATTGGCTGCAGTAGTTTTCGCATTGTAAATCTGGAGACACTATCTATATGGAGTTCAGTGCTCCATATTCACCGACCACCAAAGTTTAAAATACATATTCACCCAGCATGAATTGAACTGTAGGCAAAGAAGATGGTTGGAATTAATTAGCGACTATGAGTTAGATATTCAGTACCATCCAGGAAAAGATAATGTTGTAGCAGTTGCTCTTAGCCGTCGTGCTACCCTTTCAGCTATAATTGCAACAAGTTCAGTAGAAGAAGAGCTTAGAAAGTTAGACATTAAACCAGTTTATGGCGATATGCTAAGCACAATGATCTCTATGAGTAATGCAGAATCAACTTTTCATAAGGATGTGTCCATATCACAAACTAAGGATGATGAGTATTTGAACTTTAAGCAAGCAATTGAAAGTGGTCGTAGAACGGATATTCATTTTCATAAAATGCTATTTATCAAGGGAATCGTCTATGGATTCCAAAATCCATGCAACAAGAAGTGTTAATAGAAGGTCATGGGTCTAGATATCAAATTCACCCAGGAAGTGCAAAGATGTATCAGGACTTAAAGCAGTCATTTTGGTGGCCTACCATGAAGCAGAGTATAGCAGAATATGTAGCCAAGTGTCATGCCTGTAATCTTATGAAGGCTGAACATCAAAGACCCGGTGATCTTCTTCACCCATTAGATATTCCTGAATAGAAATGGGAGGATATATCGATGGATTTTGTGATGGGCTTGCCTTGGGTTAAGTCTAGAGCCGATGCAATATGGGTGATAGTCGATCGTTTAACCAAGTCTGCTCACTTTATTTCTATTCGACAAACTGATTCAGTCAAGAAGCTCACTAAGATCTATATTAAAGAGATTGTAAGACTTCACGGTATTCCAAAATCAATCTATCTGATAGAGATAGCAGGTTCGCATCTAAATTTTGGCAAGTAGTTCATCAGGACCTTGGAACCACTTTGGCCATGAGTACTGCATTCCATCCTCAAACTGATGGCCAGATAGATAGGGTAAACCAAGTGTTTGAAGATCTTCTTAGACTCTGTATTCTAGATTTTGCTGGATCTTGGGAAGATAATTTGCCACTAGTAGAGTTCGCATATAATAACAATTGTTAGGCTAGTATTAAAATGGCTCCATATAAAGCTTTGTATGGAAGAAAGTGTAACACTTCATTAGCCTGGTCTGAGTTAGGAAGTGTTCAGTTATATGGATCTAAACTAGTGGAAGAAACAAACCAAAAGATTCATCTTATTTAACAAAGAAGTTGTGCAGCGCAAGATCGATAGAGTAAATATTTTAATTCTCATCATCGGCCTATAAAATTTAATGAAGGAGACTTCGCATATTTAAAAGTTAGTCCTATGAAGGGAGTTTTCAGATTTGGCATAGCTGGGAAACTCAGTCCCCGTTATGTCAGACCATTTGAAGTGTTAGAGAAAATCAGATCTTCTGCATATAAATTGAATATACCTGATAATTTTGCAGCAGTACATAATGTATTTCATGTATCATCATTAAGGAAATGCCTTAGAGATCCTTCTCATCTAATCCAACTTCCAGAAGTGGGAGTTCAACATAACCTCACGTATATCGAAGAACTAATCAAGATTTGGATCGTGATAGAAAGCAATTGAGGAATAGTTTCATTCAAATGATTAAGGTTCAATGGAGGAACCATTCCTGTAATGAAGCAACATGGGAAAAAGAATCGGATATGCGCCAAAAATATCCACATCTCTTTAACCAAGGTACTTATTCAATTCTAGTAATTCCAATTTTAATATTTTGTTTTATTTTATTTTTCCACTTGAGTGATGTCGAGGACAATATCGTTCTTAAGTGGGGGAGTCTGTAATAACTCAGATTGTTACTTAGGTTAATTAGGACTAATCTATATCCTAATTATAATTTTAGAACATAAATTAAGTCATTTAGAATTTATCTCTAAGATCTAGGTCAAATCAGAAATTAACTGAATCAAATCCTAATTTATGGAAAATCTAAAACCCTAGAAATTGACTTTTTATTTTAACATCAAATCAAAAATTTGACTTCGCCATTGCGTTCACGACCCCCAAATTAGCTAAGGGTGAAGTTTTGAAGGCATTTGGAAGTCGTTGAATTTTTGTCGAATATTTTAATATTATTTATTACTCCAAAAATTCAAATAATTAAATACTCGTCAAAATGAAAATCTGATCACGCCGTGGCGTTCCTCACCCCTCAATTAGCTAGGGGTGATTTATTTGAAATTTTAGGATTGCATTTAATTAGTTAAATTTAATTAATGAAATCTGTATAAAATAATTTAAATAATAAATATTTTATTTAAAATAAACGACGCCGTCTAATTTATCATGCCGTTACCCTAAAAACTATAATCGCACCATTTACACTAACAAACCTTCTACGCCATCTGATCGCGAGGTCAGACGGCTACGGCATGTCGTCCCCGATCATTACCCGTGGCATGCCGAGCGAACGCGGGGCATACGCATATACTAGATGGCCTCTCTGCCGCTCTAGAGCTCTTCTTTTGAGCCCAGTCGCTCGTCTAACCTCAATTTCACAAACCCAAAACTCAAATTTGAAGCTGGAGTGATCGTTTGCCATCTTTCGATCGACCCTCAGCCATCCTCCGTCCGTGCAAAGGTACCTCCATCTTTCAAATTACTCATTCAATCATCGTATTCTTTATCTAGATATTGATTTCATGCTTTCAATTAAAGATTGTGCGGACCCGATCATGTCGATCAGGCTCAATTGATTCAAATTTCGCTAATACTCTACAGTCAATACCGTTAATCCTTCATCTCGTCGAGTCATAGTCCTAGGGTTTGATCCACTGGCTGTTCTAGTTCATCTCCGGTGGCATTTTGACCGTCTTCAGGTAGATCGCATTATGTTCTAGTGATTGCTAGGCGAGCTGAGTCGCGGCACCGTCGGAGGCTGCCATAAATGCGAACCCTAGCACAGTGTCTTCGGAGCCTGGAGTCGAGAAGGTGAAGCTTCGGGTCGGGCCGGGATGACCCGGGCCCGACCCATGTCCTGGGTTGGCGTGATTAAGGCGGGGATGCGTGGCGTGATTCTATTGGTCGTGTGCCCGAGGTGGGACCCGCCGCTGATTAATCCGGCAGATCTGTCTCATTCGAGACAGTGGCGGGCCCCACTTCCCTGTCCCGGCAAACCATAAGGTGCCATGTGGAGCTAGTGGGCCCGTCACCTGCAGAAAACTAATTATTTAAATTATACATAAATAAGTTAAATTAAATAAATAAAACTCAGATATATTAAATTAGTTAATTAAATATAATTTAATTAATTAAATCCCAATGCTTCAAATCTCCATATCTTGCAAGATATAATTCCAAATCATGCAAATAAATATGCCAAATTAATCAGTAAAAATTAAGGAATAATCTAAGACTATCAAATCTCTATTTGGACTTATATTTTGCATAATGACATTTAGGGGTATTAATTAAATTTAAATATGTCACAAAAACTTCATTTAACCATAACTTTGCACACACTAATCCAAGCCTATTGAATATGCATCTTAAAGTGATCAGCAAATCCTAAAGATTAATCTAGTAGTGTTTATTTTGCTGTTTGGATTAGTTTGAACCTAATCACATTTAGGACCTAACCCCAATTAGGTCAATTAACTCTAGAACTTCAATTGACCGTAACTTGGTCAATTCAACTCCAAATTAAATCATTCATATATCCATTTTGATCAAGAAAACCTAATTAATAGTAAACTATAAAAAATATTTAAGATCCAACGATTAGATTTATTAATCAACCTTAATTATCTTAAATATTAATTAGTAAAGATTAGCAAATTTAGAGATCCAAATTGAGTGATTTAAATTTCAGAAAGCTTCTTGAGTTCATTAGAACCTAGTGGTGTGGTTAGTTTATTGATTGGGTGATTAATTTCACTAGTCACGCACTAATCACTCTAAACCCTAATTAGGCCATAACTTAGCTAATTAGAATCCAAATTGAGTCTACTACTAGTCATTGTAATCAAGTGATCATTTGTGAACCATAGCCACTAATCTTACTCAATTTGGACACTAATTGGATAAGTTAAAATTTTTGACCCTTAATTAAGAAACCCTAAATTACCATTTTTATCCCTAAGTTTGTATTGACTATAACTTAGCCAATACTTATCAAAATTCAGTAATTTTAAGTTCTATGGAAATATTAGACAGTAAGCAACAATAAACTAAAATAAAATTTAGATTTCATTTGGCCAAATTACCAAATTGCCCCTATGAGTCAAATTCATTAATTTGATCTCATGAGGTTTAATAATTACCCAAAAAATTATAATTATCGTCTAATATTTTGTTAGACAGTAAGAAATACTTTACCACTGAAGATTTCAGATTTGGAACCCTAGATCAAAATTTGATATTTAGATCCTTAAGTTGGGGCAAAATAGTCATTTTGCCCAAAATTAAGGTTTAGCACTCTAAACCCCTAAAATTATATTATAAATAATATAAATAGTAAGAATAATGATTTAGATCATAATTTATGTGATTTTAAGGCTTAGTTTGAGCTTTGATTAAAAATCTTATTTTGTTTAGTCCTTAAGGAAAATCTTAAGTAAAAATCATGAGTCTCTTTATTCTTTAAACCTTCTTAGATCATTCCCATAGGTTTTAATAATACTAGTTAGGATGTGTGTCTGAGAGATACTCTTAGTAATTAAGAATCTCAATTCGTAGGATTAAATAGATCTTAGGTTAGAGTTCATCTATTGAGTAAATTAGGTTACTCAATAGGTGAAGCCTTCAGTTTACTAGTTTATAGATTTTCTTAGTTTATTAAATGATTATTTGATCTTTAAATCTTAGATCCAAGTATAGAGATCTATTCTAATGAGTTGATTAATCATTAGGATTTGCCTTAACCTAATCTATGAGACTTGGGCTCTAAAACTTAGACCCTTAGATACACCTTTGGATTAAGTGATTAAACCCGAATATTTGGTGTTTAATTCTTAATCCTTTCATCTTGATTTGATCAATCAATATGAATTGAGATTATGTTAAAACATCTAAATAGGTATTTAACTTATATAGTCAACATTGATTTAATAAGATTAGAACCTGATCAGTTCTAATTATTTTTAATTTATAAGGTCGTGAATCTAAGTTACACTCGATAGTAGGACTTGGAGATTCTAAACTTTTGTATCTTAGAGTAAATAGAATAAATAATTAGATAACAATAGATATCACCTATGTTCTAGTTGAGTCTCTTGCTCACTTTAATTTGATGCTTTGCTTACCTTGTAATTGAGCTCTATACCTTGAACATATATTGTGTACATAGGATATTTGATGAGTATCCCATATCAACTTTGAGAATTCATAAGTAGCTTTTGTTCTCTTACTCGTATTTTTGATAGGGTGTAGCTTAATTAATATACCTCTTCACTTCATTCGTTTGGGATCGGCTTCAGTGTTGGGTCAATCCGATAGTCTATGCCATGCCTAGTCCGCGGGATAGGATAGGTTATACATAGATTTTATATGATTTTTCCCGAAATGATTCTACAGCTCACTCCAGCACGCTATGGCTCACTGCAGCAGATCAGTTTCTACATATTCTCAGGTGCTGCAGCCCGTTGTGGTGCGCAGCAGTGGATCAGTTTCTGCAACTCGGGCGACAGTGTTTTTGCCCTGCAAAACCCGTAATGGCCTCATTTCAAGCTCAAATACTCTTGATCTAGAGCATTACATGAGAGGTTCTATTTATCAATGGAAAGGTCTTTCCGATACCTTTCCATTGACACCAAAATTGGCATAAATGGAGCATCCTAACTATAAAAAAAATAGTGATAAATGCAGGGTGTGCATAATAGATGTAAAACATAATAGTTTTATTTCAATAAATGTGATGCTTTAAAGAGCTTAATGGCTTCCATACATACTTATGAATTTCTAAAGATACATTCAAGCATAATAGCGACAGGAAATAGGCAAGGAAGAAGAGCAAATTGGTATAAGGAGAGTAAGCAAACGGGTACCTTTAGTACTTGGGAGGGGAGGAAGAGAACTCTGTTTTCTTCAAAAACTTTGGAGATGGAGAGCTCCTTCTTCAGCACAAGATGCAGCAATGAAGGAAGGGGCAAGGAAGGGTTCAACTTTTGTAAAGGGGAAAGAAGAAGGAGGCTGAGCTCCCTCTTAAAGGAGGAGAAGAAATGATGAAGGGGATACACCATCATGAGCCTAGGGAGGAAGAGGGCATGGGAGCATGGGGGCGCCAGCCATGGGAGGGCTGTCAGCCAAATAGGAAATTAGAAAAATAGGGACAATTGCAATTTAGGGACTGAATAATTACTTATTTATTTTCCTTAAGAAAATTCAGATTTTTGAAACGCACTCCGAAAATTCCCAAAAATTCACCCATAGCTAATTTGGGGGTGAGAAAATCAACGACAAAGTCAGAATTTGATTCCGATAATTATTTAATTATGCTAATTTTTGGGGTATTTAATTATATTAAAATATTCAAAAAAATCCGATGACTTCTAAACGCGTCCAAAACATCACCCCTAACTAATTTGGGGGTGAAGATCGCAACGACAAAGTCGGATTTTGATTTTGAGGTCAAAATAAATACCTCAATTTTCTGATTAATTAAATATTAAAATATTCCTAAATAATCGATTGAGCTCCGAATTGCTCCAAACCTTCAGGGTTTGGTTCTAATGACTAGATGAACTTAATGGAATGATAATTACAATATGATTAGGCTAAAATTAAGCTGGGTAACAACCTTGGGTTGTTACACGCCCTGCCCCCAATCCACAACAAGATTATGTTAAGAGCAGTGTACTATGCTGGCAAATCTCTCACTTATCATTAGGTTGAGGTGTAATTCTCAATCCACTAAAAAGAGAAAGATGTGCACTGAATAATACAGTAGAATTATTCACTAAGTATATACATTCAACAGAGCGTGGAAGCAAGGAATAATTGAAAGTGTTATATCCAATTCACCACAATATAAGTAAGAAATAACATGCAGCTCAGAATAAAAGAGTACAGTAAGAAAACATTCACAGGTACCTAAAGCTAAGATAAGGATCTCTAGCGACAGCACACTCCTCTTCTTGAATCAGATCTTCAAAAGGCTCGACTACCTCAAATAACTCGGAATCTATCATTGTCAGTTTCACAATGATAGAGCCCCACCAAAAAAAAAAACTGGTTAGTGTAATGACCCAAGTCGTTACTATGATAATTATGACTAAACTCAACTCAAAAATTAGGATCCTAAGTGACTTCAAAATTAAGAAAATCTAAATATACCGTTAGATAGAGTATATATTTATGATCGTAATACCCAAATTTGAGATCAATCTCGACAATGAACTCCTGAATTAATTTATGAATTTTTTAAATTCAGCAAATTGGAAAAATTAAATACAAGCCCAATTCAGCAATTTTAATGTCATTGGATTAAGAATATTATAAAAAAGCTACAAAAAAGTTTTGTCAAATTTAGAGTTCTAGATTGACTAGAATTAATTTTTGAAGTTTTTATCTTCAGAAATTAATAAAAAATAAAACATTGCTCCAAATAAAAAAAATTTCACGAGTGTGTTTTTCTCATTAACATACACCTCCATGTTAAGTTTCATTATTTTCTGGAAAAGGAATGGAAGAGAGAGAAAGTAGAGGGAGAAAAAAGAGAGAGAAGAGAATGAAATAATAAGAAATAGGAGGAGAAAAACCAAATTGAACACTCATGCATTTAAGTAAAAGAAGCCAAAAAAATTCTTCATGGTTAAGAGAGAATAATTAATTAATTAATTTATTTATTTATTAAATAAAAATTTTGTAAATACACTCCACCCCCTTCCCATTTCCTCATCCCCTTCCCACTCTCTTTTCCTCCCCCGCTCCCTCTCTTCCCCCACCTCTCTTATCCTCCTATTTCCCCCTCTTCTTCCTCATCCACTACTAGTTTTTCCCACCGATCTCCAGTAAAGCCTCATCAATATCAATATATAGTAAGAAATGAGAAAGAAATAAAATATTTTCTATTCTAATATTTTTTCTTCTTCTTTTAATAATAATAATAATAATAATAATAATAACAATATAATTATTATTAATATTAACATTATTACTATTATTATTATATTTCCATTTTTATCATTTTCCTTTTTTTTTATATATGTATATATTTCTTAATTTTTGCAACTTTCATTTCTGTCATTTTCTTTTTTTCTATATATGTATATAATTCATAGTTTCTACAACTTTCATTTTTGTCATTTTATTTTTTTCTAAATATATATATATATTTTTATATTTCTGCAACTTTTATTTTTATCATTTTTTTCTTTATATGTACATATTTCCTAATTTTTGCAACTTTCATTTCTATCATTTTCTATTTTTCTATATATGTATATATTTCATAATTTCTACAACTTTTATTTCTATCATTTTTTTTCTATATATGTATATATTTCCTAATATCTGTGATTTTCATTTCTGTCATTTTCTTTTTTTTCTATATATGTATATATTTCATAATTTCTATAATTTTTATTTCTCTTATTTTCTTTTTTTCTATATATGTATATATTTTTTAATTTCTGCAATTTTCATTTTTGTCATTAATTTTCTATATATGTATATAATTCCTAATTTCTATAACTTTTATCTCTATCATTTTCTTTTTTTCTATATATGTATATATTTCCTAATTTCTACAACTTTCATTTCTATCATTTTATTTTATTTAATATATATATATATATTACTTATAATAATAAAAAAATAAATTATTATTTTTAATATATAAAGATAAATAATCAAGATAATATTAATATTGATATTTTTACTAAAATAAAATGAAGAATATTATTCTTTTCATTTAATTATTTCATTTACAGTATTTCTATCGCTATTTAGCTTTGACACACTTTGATATATTTATATGAGATTTTGTGCTTAGAATTTGAAATAAATGATCAAAAATTAGTATCATGAGTTCATTCAGGTTGATCTCAGGTTTGTACAGATAATACGTTAGGCCAAGACAGACCAATATATGGAGAAATAAAGAGACTGCACATAGCCTTTGAGGGGGAATGTGTAATTAGTCAGTGTAGCACCCCGCCCCATCATTGCGCGCAGAAAGAGGTAACATAATCAATTCGATGGCGGAGCGATGCACGACTCAAGGAGGAATAACCCAATCTTTTTGAATAGTTCACACTAAACTACTGAAGGTCTGCGAACTCAACCCCAAAAGAGAGTCAAGAGTTAATACTTAAGATAAGAGTAGTATCCTTATTCTAAGTATTAGATAAATACATACATTAGATTTAGAATATAATACGATGAATCCAATATATATATATATATATAATATCAGCATTTCAAATATGCTGATCACATCACAATACTAAGTTAAGTAGTATATAAACAGAGTGCGGAAGCTAAAGTAAATACCCATAAACATTCATCACAGAAGTTGAATGAAACATTCATTTCAGAGAAGAAAAGAAAACACATCCAGAATTATTATATATAGTTTACTGAAATACAGGAAATTAGTTTAAGTACTAAACTGAAATAGTAACTAAGCAAAATAGTAAAACTAGAGAAGAGTCCACTAGTGCCCTGCAAACTCCTCATGAATCTCCTGAGAGTCCTCCTGACCTGGCTCAATATGCTACTCAAAATCTAGCAAATTGTCAGATCCCAAAAGTACCATGTGTTAGACTATAAGTCTAACACATCGAAACTAATCTAAGCAATTCTAATTATTCACTTAACATTTAAATAATGAAAACAAAATTACAAAAATACTATACAAGTAACTGAAAGTATAAAAATGTATAAAATTGTACAAAATTGAATTAAAGTAAAGTAAAGCTGTACTGTAAACTGAATACTGAAAGTAAATAAAAATAATAATGTATCTAAAATTGAGTAATAATATGTAAAACTATGTTGTATGTCACTAAAATCATGCATCTGTATATGTCACGATATGATATGCACTAATATGAAATTGAAATATTACTGAACATGTATGAATCGTACGGTCCAATATTTACATATATCTAGTTTGGAATCTAGTACTAGTCATCTTGAAAATTCCTAGATTGATATATGCAATATTTTGTAATCCATAAATGATTACTAATACTCATACTTCATTCTCATGTTCATGCTCATGACTCTGCACCACATGCCTTAAAATTTAGAAATCTAGAAAATAATTTAAAATCAAGTAATGAATCAAGTGTCTCCATTGTGGAGAATCCATCCAAATGGATTCTGACTCTTAGTTCTAATTTAAATAACTAACATTGCTTAGGATTTTATGTAAAATCACTAGTTGGAAAGGTTGTATACACATGGTTGTATATTTCCAAGAATTTAGATTTAACACTTAGCTTGTTTAAAATTGCACTTATCAAAGCGCACTTCGATAGGAGGCAGAACTTGATTGTAGTTTATATCTTAAGATAAGATGTTAAATACCCTAATTACAAGCATACTTAGTGTTCTACGCAAGGTAACTTGAGATACTTAGTTTATTTTAAACTGTACTTATCGAAGCACTCTACGATATAAGGCAGAACCTAGTCACAGTTATTATCTCAAACTGTGGCGGCCACCCCCTTTAATCATAAGGATTTGGGTGTGGTTGTCACTAAGCACATCCCACACTTAATATTAGGTTGGAATTTAAGGCTCCAATCTAATCTTAAGAGAAAGATCTGCTTTTCATAATAAAGCAAATGATAACAATCACTTAATGAGTATACTATGAAATCAGAGTGCGAAAGAAAAGTACAAATTGAATTAATCATCCATTCATCCATATTATAAAGTAGAACATCCAACTCGGAATATACAATGTAGAAAAAGTAAAGTACAATTTAATCCTGTATTATTACACATATTAAAGTTAAAAGAGCTGTAATAAGAAATAAAGTCTCTCATTCTCTCAAATGCAAAAGTAAGTAAACTAAGAAGCATAATCTATTGGTCTTCATTATCCTGCACTTCTTCCTGGACCTGCTCTTCTAAAGGTTCAACCTCTTCAAATAGCTCAGAATCTACCATTATCAGTTTCATAATGGTAGGGCCCCGACCAATAAAAGAAAAATCTAGTTAGACAAAATGTCTAAGTACATTTTAAGGTAATCATTTTTATGTAATTTAAAGATATCACAAACTTAACTTAAGCATAAAAATAGTGGTAAAGTGATAAAGAAAGGAAAGGCTAGTTATAATAATAAATTATAACTAAAACAAAATATGAGGTTAGCACATATGTCAACTCAAGCTGTATAAAAGGTAAGTAAAGTGCAAATATAAATCTACTAAGTACAAAGAAAAGTCATAAATAATATGATCAAACTAAACATGCAAATTTATAATATAAAGTAAGAGTACTGTACTGAAAAGAAAGTCTAGCATCCTAACATGCTTATAAATAAAGTAAAGTGACTGAAATAAAAAGAATATTACAAGAAATTCTGTAATACTAAAGAACTGTAGAAAATGAAAATATGATAGAAAGCGAACTGAATTGTAAAGTAAAGGTAGGTTAGAACTGTAAAGAAACTACAAAATAACTGAAAAAACAACTGTAAAGTGACTGAAAAGTAAAAGTAATATGATTGTAAAATGCTTGTAAAATAAAAGTAATGTAAAGTATAAAGTAAAGTGTGGAGATACTTCTACTTAGTTCTACCAAAAAGTAAAGTCTATCTGCTCATCTAGAAGAAACATCCTAGATTAAGTATGTTGTGCTAGGAAAGTGTCCTAGTCATAAGGTAACATCCATTTAATCATCCAGGAAAGTGTCCCAGGCAAAAGTAACAAGCACTAGGAAAGTGTCATAGGCAAAAGCTATCCTAAAGTAATGTTATACTTAAATGGCAGACTAAGTAAAATATAACCCACAAGGTGCATTAAAGTTTGTTTTATTTAAGTTTTCTTTTTAAGATATGCAAATGCTATAAAAATATAATTCAAAGTATAATATAAAATATTCATCAAGTATTTCTGTTAAGTAAAATATGTCCAAAAGTATAAAGAGGCTCAAAAATAAGGAAAGCATAGTATTTAAATTTCAAGGTAATAATTAGCACTACACAAACTTTGTGATATCACTTGTTTACTAATTTAATCGTTCTAACTACTCTAAGTTACATAAGATTCAGAATCATCAATTACTACACTATTTGTAACTTAGAATCACGAACTTATAAGTTGAACATAATTAGGATTAGCTACTTCCTAATTATAACTGAATCAATGTCACCTATAAAGTTAAATAAGTAAATCTATCATCCTAATTTATTATTTTATAAATCCCAAACTAAATCTTGATTAGCCAAATCAAGATTGAAAGGATTAAGAATTAAACTCCAAAGAATGAAGTTCAATTACTTAATCATAAGGTCATCATAAGGACTGAGGTTTAATCCCATCTTACTAATTAAGTATTAAGGAAAATCCTATTGAATTAAGTCAAACTCAATAAGATAGATCTCTAAACCTAATTCTAAGATTAAAAGATCAAATAATCATTTAATAAACTATGAAAATCTAATAAACTAGTAAAATCAAAGTTTCACCTTAATGAGTAACCCACTTTACTCATTAGATGAATTCTAACCTAAGATCTATTCCTAATCTTAGGAATTAAAGTTCTTAAACCTAAGAGTATCACTCAGACACACATCCTAACTAAAGTTATAAGGCCTATGGATAAGCTAAGAAGTTCAAAGGAATGGATGATCTCTCATATTTCACTTAAGTTTTATTTAAGACTCAGCTTAGGATTTTCTTCAAATTTCTAATTTGAGACTTAGAATTATCTAAATAAAGGTCTAAACTACTTTAATTACTATTTGTTATGCTTTAAAGATGAAATTAGGCTGCCATTTTGCCCCTACCTAAGGGTTTAAATTTCATCTTTATGAATTAGGGCTCAATTCTAGTTTTTAATAAAGTGGAATGATTATTTATTGTCTAATATGAGTTTAGACAGTAAGTTCATTAATTTTAGTTAAGTATTAAGCCTTATAAGGTCAAATTAAGGAATTTGACCTATAAGGGTAATTTAGTAATCATAGCTTAATGAACCCTAAAATTTTTGTTAGTTTACTGTAGATTATATCCTAAGGTTTCCATAGAACTTAAAATCATTAAATTCTGATATGTATTTGCTAAGTTATGGCCAATATAAGATATAGGGTTAAAATGGTAATTAATGGTTCTTAATTAAGGGTCAAAAATCATAACTTCTCCAATTAGTGTCCAAATTGAGTAAAATTAGTGGTTATAGTTTACAAATGATCCACTGATTTTATTGACTAGTGGTAGGTTCAATTTGGACTCTAATTGGCTAAGTTATGGCCTAATTAGTATTTAAGGTGATTAGTGATTGATTAGTGAAATTAATCACCAAATCATTAAACCAACCACACCACTAGGTTCTAATATACTCTAGGAGTACTCTGAAACTTAAATTATTCAATTTGGATCATTAATTTTGCTAATCTTCACTAATCAAGTTTTAGGGTAATTATGGTTGATTAAAAAATCTAACTGTTAGATTCTAAATATTTTAGTAGTTTACTGTTAATTAGGTTTTCCTGATCAAAATATATGGATCACCTAATTTGAAGTTCAATTAACCAAGTTATGGTTAATTGAAGTTCTAGGGTTAATTGACCTAATTAAGGTTAGGTCATAAATATGATTAGTCTGAAACTAATCCAAACAAAAAAATAAATACTACTAGGTCAATCCTTAAGGTTTTTTAAGTACTTTGAGACCTATATTAGGTATGTTTGGGTAAACACACAAAAAATTATGACCTAATACAATTTTGTGATATTTAGGGTGAATTTAGGGATCCTAAATATCACAATATGATAAATAGTTCCAATTGGATTTTTGATAGTGTCAAAATATTCCTCATGATTTTTTTATTTCAGGGATATAAAATTTTTTTGTATTTGGACTTATGGTTCAATAATTATGGGAGATTAAAATTATAATTTAAATTGAATTTATTTAATTTAAATCAATTCATACTAATTATACTATTAACAATTAATTTGAAAATTTGTTGATTTACCACAATATTACTTTTTCTGTCTTTGTATATATACATTAGACTTATAAGAATATATATATATAGATATATTTATATATTCTAAAGTATAGTTTATAGGACTTATTTAAATTGAATTATTAAATACTAATTTCTTTTCTGCAAGTGGGTCCCAACTGACGAATGCGGCAGAGGTGCGGGACCCACAGCACCGATATTGCAGCGTGAGGTGGGCCCTGCAGTCTGTAACAGCGGTTGCTGTCGCCACGTGGCCCACTGAGGTGCCGACATGCAGAGCATCTGACCCCGCTGTCGCCACGCCTTCAGCCTGACGCGAGCGGACGGGCCACAGACTCGTTCATGTTAACAGACGGGTCGTAGACCCGTTCGCGCAGGCGAACCTGAACGGGCCACACCACACACATCGAGCCCGCCCGAGATTACGGGACCCTTCGTCTTCCGTATGGACTCGGCGAAATGAACGAAAGAAGAATTTAGGGTTACAAATTTTGACTGAGATAGATTGTCAATAGCTTGATGAAAGTCTAATCGAGTAATAAAGTTACAATAATTGCATTTACAAACCATAGATTCAAATTTGAAAAGTAGAAAATCGGTAGAGGATGAGGTACCTGATTAGGGTTTGCAGTTTGATTCGGGAAGAAGTCCAAGACGCTTAACCACTGCCTTGCCGTTTAAGGTTTTAAAACCACAACAAAAATCAAGAAGCAAAGTCCCTCCGCGAAGCTTTGATGAGGTCGGGAGTCGGCGAAGCACCAGCTGGAGTGGCCGCGGTTCGACGCGTGCGATCCCTTCGCGACACGCGATGCGTGAGCAGGAAGAAAGTCCCTCCATTCGATCGCAGCATTCGATCTGCGATCGAATGGTCGGATGGCACCGTTTAATAAAACGAATTTGGGGAGGCGGCGTTAGAGGATTTAACGGGAACCGTTAAATCAATAAAATATATTAAAATTAAATTCTTATTTACTGATTTTTATTATTTTAAATTTAATTATTTAAACACATCCAAAAATTTCTAATAAATCGCCCTTAGCTAATTAAAAGGTGAGGAACGCAACGGTGCAATCGGATTTTTATTTTGACAAGTATTTAATTATCTCAATTTTAAGGATATTTAAATAATATTAAAATATTCGCCAAAAATCTAATGACTTCCAAATGCATCCAAAACTTCACCCCTAGTTAATTTGGGGGTGATGAATGCAATGATGAAGTCCGATTTTTGATTTGAGGTCAAAATAAAAGGTTAATTCCTAGGGTTTTGGGATTTTCCAAAAATCCAAATTTGATCCAGTTGATCCCTGATTTGACCTATATCTTAGAGATGAGTTTTAAATGACCTAGTTAGTGTACTAGAACCTCAATTAAGACATAGATTAGTCTTAATTGACCTAAATAACAACCTGGGTTGTTACACAAACTAAGGATCTAGTTCCCTAATTGTAGATGTGGCGCTCCGCCCCCTAATCCACAAGATTAGACTTAAGGGGAGGCGTGCCACTATGATAAATCCCTCACTTATCATTAGATTAGGTGAAATCCACAATCCACATAATAAGAGAAAGATGAGCTCAGAATGTATGCACAATATCAGTCACTAAATCAATATAAGTACAGAGTGCGAAAGCAAATAAAGTAAAAAAGTACATCCATTTCACTATGATTCAATTGAGAGAAAAATTAAAAATAGCTAAAAAATAATAGTACAGAAAAGAAAAATACAACCAAGAATACCTGTATTATTACAATATTTAACTAAAGTTTGAAATAAAATAAAAACATCCCTCATCCTCATAAGCAAATAAAATAATCTAAATAACTTCAGCTCTGCCCTGTTGCTCTTCTTCAAAATAAGGCTCCTCCTCATGCACCAGGTCTTCAAACTGATCATATTATGACATTGTCGATTTCACAATGTCATGACCCCAGCCAACAAAAATAAAAATTTTGTTAAGCAATTATTTAAGTACATTTATAGCTGATAAATTTTTATACATTTATTAATATTACTATTTTCCTAAACTTTAAGCAAAAGAAACTAAAACAGGAGCAACAAGCATACAATGGAAAGGGTAAAATCTATAAATAACAACATTTGAAACTTAAGCAATAGTGAGGTAAAAGACACACTTTAAGAAGTAAACTAAGCAAGTATATGCATACATGTTTAAAATTGTAAGTAAAAGCACGGAAAGAAAATCTAACCTAAACATGTTGATGATCATATGAACTATGCAAATTAAAAATGACAAATCTAATAATGATATGTATAGTAAGCAACAAAAGATTTAGCATCATATATATAAAAGTAAGTAATTAAAATAGCTAACTAAAACAAAAGTATAACTGAAAAGCATAACTGAATCAGGAATTCAATATAAATAAAATAATAAAAGTTGTGTAACAACTGTCATACATATAAGGGCTAAATTTAGCCTGCTGAAATCAAAAGGATTCTTAGCGTCAACAAGGAGGCTAAAGTGACAAAATATCCTAGCGTCACCAAGGAGGCTAGGGCTACAAGAATATTAGCGTAAACAAAAAGGCTAAGGAACAAAATTTCTTAGCGTCAACAAGGAGGCTCTATATATAACTGGACTGAGGGGCAGTATAAATACATGCAATTCATATTTTAGTTATTTACTTTACTTTTGTGGACAATTTTAGAAGTAACTAAGGAGTTTAGCACGTCTGCAAGACTATTCGAGTTCCAACTTAACAACACACTCCTCAATGAGTGATATTATGTAATCTTATCTCACCTTCCCCTTGCCCATTGGGGTACTATGCACAAAAGTCAACCAATAATTGAACCCAATGCAAAGTTATCCTAAATATTCTATAATTTCATTTCATACAACAATGTTCTTGTATGACTTGCCTAATGAATAAGGCACAAAATTCAAGAAATGCGTATGCAACAAAATTTAATAGTGAGCAAGAGACTCTACTAAACATGGGAATATCATTTGTTATCTACTTTAAGACATTCTAACTATTCCAAGTTATTCAACTTAGAAGCACGACCCTATAAGTTAAAAAGGATAAGAACTAATCAAGTTCTAATATAGTCAATCATATATGTTTATAGATTAAGTAATTAATCATAACATCCACAAGCTTGGGTTTAATCACATAATCCAAAGTTCAAGCTTAAGATCTAGGTCTCAATCTAAATGTGAACTAATGATTAAAGCCAATCCTATTAAGTAAAGTCAAACTTAATAGAATAATTTTCCTATTCTTATCCTAAGGTTAGAAGACAAAATAATCATAATTAGGTTATAAAAATCTAAAAACTAATAAACCAAGGTTTCATTCATTGAATAGCCTAATTTATCCAATGAATAAAATCTAATCTATGATCTATCCTAGTCTCAGGATTAGTCCTAATATGAAGTGTTGATTCATAGAGATAAGACTTAGGGCATTTATGGAATTTAACTTAATTTGATTGACTAACTGATTTTTTTCACTTAAAAGATTCTAAAAGTTAAGGGAATTATTATTAGTTAGCTTTAGTTGCTGTTCTTATTAATTTAAGGAGTTTATGAATGAATTTTAACTAAGTAATGGTGCATTTTCCTTACTTAGGGAATTTAAGCCTAAATGGGGGATTTTAGCTAAGTTACTCAACTTATGGATTTTTATGACTTCAATTAATACTAAATTAGTTTTATTATTATTATTAATGATTTAATAGTTATTTTAGAGGTTAAGAGAATTTAACCTAAATTTTGGGTAAATAATTATTTTAACCTTACATAGAGGTCTAAAAAGCTACTTTTTGATTTTGAAGTCCAATTTAGAAATATTTATCACCAAATGATTTCTTACTGTCTAACATGAAGATAGATAGTTAGTACACCAAATTTGGACAAGAGATGGGTCCTATAGGCCAAAACTAAAGATATTGACCAAACGGGCAATTTAGTAATTTCTACCAAATGAAATCTAAATTTTTATGCAGGTTATTGCTGGTTGCTAGTCAAGGATTCTATAGAGTCTAAGAACACTAAATTTTGATGTCAAATGGCTAAATTATGAGTGCTTCAAGTTCCAAGGGCATTTTGGTAAAATTTTCTAGGGTCAAGAGGGGTCAAAACTGAACTTTTCCATTTGAGATCTAAATTCAGCAAACTCAGTGTCTATAGCTTCCCTATATCATACTAAGTACTTTAACTAAGAGTAGACTCAAATTGGATCTCATTTAGTTAAGTTATGACCTAACTAGAATTATGGGTATTTTTATCAACTTAGGGTTTTTAGGATTCAAAACCTAAATTTTATTATAGTTTACTACTGGCATTGAATTTATAACCTAGTTAGCACTTTGAATTTCCTAATTTAGAGTTTCATTGACCAAGTTATGGTCAATTAAAAATCAAGGGTATTTTGGTTATTTTGGGAGGGAGTCCTAAAAGTGACTTTGCAAATAAATCACCAAATATAAAAAACTAATGCTACCACAGTAATGGGGCTGTTCTCCTAATTATTTTAAGACTCATATTAACTATATTTGGTTGACTATGTAAAAAGTTATAGATATTTATGTAGGTACTAAAATGTCAGTATGTTAAAAACTCGGATGAAAATTCTGATTTACGCCATTTAATTCCTTTTATTTTTCTGAGTAAAAAGATATATATATTTAATATGTTTAGATCATTAAATTTAAAGTTATGATATCCTAAAGTTTTAATGAAATTATTTAATTTCATTTATTGATTAATCAATTTATCTAACTAATTAATTTATTTGAATTAATAATTAACCTACAAATAATTATTAATTAAATTTAATTATTATAATTAAATTAACTAACTAATTATAATTAGTATTAACTAAGTACTGATTAACAGTAACTAATTAATTTAACTAACCTAATATATATATATATATATATATATATATATAAAACTATAAATACATATCTTATAGTTTTTGTTCATATATATATATATATATATATTTACATAATATATATAATTATATATATTTATTAAATTTTGTGCATATTTAATGGCGGCGGGACCCGCCAATGACACGTGGCAGGCGCTGGATGGCTGCAAAAATTGTGGCAGGCCCCACGAGACACGCGACAGCGTTTCGTTGGACACGAGGCTGCGGGCGGGACCCACGCGTAGCCGACTCGATGCCTGCGGGGCCCACTATTGATGCAACGGGGTAGCACGGACGTGCTCGCAATCCACGGGTGGGGCCTGGGTTGACCCGGCCCGACCCAGACCGCACTTGATTCCGCAGCATCCCGCTACGAGACCGACTAGGGCACCGAATTTTGTCGACCTCCCGATGCCACCGCAGGTCGACCCACACGGCGATAGGTAGGTAACGGCGAGGATTAGCTGTCAGCGGTTGCACCGCCACCTAAGGTGGCCTAGTTCGCCTACAATACCTAACCCTAGGCTACTAATGGGCGACCACGAATGGGAGGGGAGATAACGAGAAGAACTATTTGAAATTGCAAAAATTCGAACAATTGATGTATCGATTGATCAATCTGATTCGATCCTATACTAATCTAATTCAAGGGATAAGCATGCACATTACTAGATTATCAAATGCATAAGAAAATTTGGGGGATTGGAAGGGTACCTGAAGGATGGTTCGCAGCGAGCAGAGAGACTCCCTAGGGGTTCCGATTGAGCTAAAAATAGCGAGTGATAGAAGGTGCGAGCCTTAATGGCACTAGATGGCAGAGTTTGGAGGCTTGAGTGGCGGTGAGTGGACAGTGCAAGTGGCGGAAAGCCATTCGATCCGATCGCTCGATCGAATGTCCCGCACGGATTCGGGCGGATGGATCGAACAACGGGATCCGACCCGCGATGCCATCGGGTCTGACCTGTAAATGGGATCCAACCCGATAAGAATAAAATTTAAATAATTAGTTATTTAATTCATTTAGTTAAATCTTTAAATTCACATATTTAATTAATTATTTTTAATTAATAATAATTACCTCTCAAAAATTTCCAAATATTTATCCCTAGCTAATTAGGGGTGAGGAACGGAACGGCGAGGTCAGATTTTTAATTTGACGAGTATTTTATTTTTTTCTAATTTTTTGGGTATTTAAATATTATTAAAATATTCGGCAAAATTTCGATGACTTTCGATTGCCACCAAAATTCACCCCTAGCTAATTTGGTGCAATGAGCAAAATGACAAAGTTCGATTTTCAGTTTGAGGTCAATTTAGATAAGTCAAATTCTAGGATTTCTAGATATCCCAAAAATTAGGATTTAGTCTATTTGACTCCTGATTTGGACTAAGTATTGGTGGAGAACTCCTAATGACTTAAGTAGTGCACTAAGATCAAAATTAGGGCTTGGGTTAGTCCTAATTAGCCTGGGTAATAACTTGGGTTGTTATAGACTCCCCCACTTAAGAACGATGTCGTCCTCGACATCACTCAAGTGGAAAAAATAAATGCAGGATAAAGGAAAAATGGATTGAATTAAAAGATTAAGGAACTAAGGAGGATACATGGATTCTCAAAGAGTCTATGATACTTGGCTCTTATATTAGATTTTTTCTCTCAGGTGGCTTCAGCAGATAAGCGGTTCTTCCATTACACCTTAGCCATTGGGATGGAACAGCTTCTTACCTTCTTTTGGTCTCTCCCCTGAATTCTTATAGGTTCTTCAAGGACTGATAAATCTGGTTGGATCTCTATTTGAGGAATAAAGACTATGTGGTGAGGTTCTTTGAGGCACTTAAGGAGAGAAGACACGTGGAACACATTATTTTTAGTGATTTAAGTATTAAGACTCAGGATTAATACTTAGAGAGAGAGTTTTAGGGATTTTAATAAATTTGGCTTAATAACTAATTTTACTCACTTAAATGATTCTAATATAGCTTTAATACTAGTTTTAGTGATTTAAAACATAAATATGAGGTTACTGATGCTTATCTTAAATTTTTGGGCAAAACGACAGTCTAAAAGTTAACTTTTGATTTAAGGGTCCAAATTAAAGTTTCTTATTGTCAAAAGCTTCCTTACTGTCTAACTTGAAGATAAACAGTAAGTACGCTCAATTTGGACAAAAAATGAGTCCTATAGGTCCAAACTAAGGTTTTCGACCTAAAGGACAAACTTGTAATTTACACCTAATGGAATCTAAATTTCTATATAGTTTACTGTTGGTTACTATTTAAGGACTTCATGGAGTCCAAGAACACTGTATTCTGAGATCAGATGACTAAGTTAGAGCAATTTGGTAATTTTGATCGGTCAACGGGTGACAAAAACCAAACTTTTCTGTTTGAAGTTTAATTTCAGCAAACTCAGCTTCCATAGCTTCCCTATAATATATTGAGTGTGTTGATATGGAGTAGACCCAATTTGAACTTCAAATGATCAAGTTATGGCCTAATTAAAACTAGATGTATTTCGGTCATTCTCTAATTTTTTAGTGTTCGGATCCTAAATTTTATTTCAGTTTATCGATGACATTGAAATTCTAAGCTAGTTAACACATTGAATTTCTGAATTTGGAGTTAAATTGACCAAGTTATGGTCACTTAAATTTTAGGGGTATTTTGATCATTTTTCCTAAAGTCAACTATGGGGTCAAGGGGTTGACTTTTCATTCTGATGTCCAAATGGAAAAATTAATACTACCACAGTGATAGGGCTATTCTTTTCAGTATTTTAAAACCAACATTACCTATGTTTGGACAGCTATGTTAAAATTATGAGGGTTTAAATAGGTCCTTAAATATCACTATATTATGTGTACCCCGAAACTAATTTTTGCATTACGCCATTTGATTCCTTTTATTTTTGTGAGTAAAATAAGACATATATTGACTATGTTTGGATTATCATATAAAAAGTTATTAAATTCTTAAGAATTGTGAATTAAATAAATTAATTTAAGTAAAGTTACAAATTATTTATTCAATTTGTATTAATTTACTATTCATATAACTTTATATTTTTGTGTATTTATTAATTAAATAATTAATTCTTCTTAATCTGTATCTAACTAATATTAATTATTAGTTAAATAATAATTAATCTATTATTTATTTAATTAATTTAATTTAAATATTTTTATTATAATATTATTATTGTTACTGTTTAATTAGTGTTTGATTAATTACTGTTTAAAAGTAATTAGGTTAACCTTAATCAAATTTAATTAATTTAAAGTTACTGTTTAGTTAATTAGTTAATTACAGTTTAAATAATTAACGACTATTTAATTAATTAATTAGCATTTAATATTAATAATTAATAATTAATTAACTGTTTACTATTAAAAGTAATTAACCACTAATTGCTATTAATTAATCGTACTAATCTAACAGTTAACTATAATTAATAACTAATTAATTATCATTAACATTAGTAAATTAATAAACCATGTGTCGGAAAAGACATGTGGGCCCCACGACTGCCATGTGGCGCGCTGTGGTTGGCCACGGGAGCCGTGGTGAGTCCCACGGCTGACGCGCGGCTGGGCAGTGGGTCCCCCCACGACATGTGGCAGCGCTTGATTGGGCGCTGCTCTGGGTGTGCGCCCCCACGATGACACGTGGCAACGCCCGATTGAGCGCTGCACTGTGCGTGGGCCCCATGCCCGCAGTCGAAGAGGCGCGGTCTCCGGCGGTGGGTCCCACACAATAAGTGTCGCACCCGTAGGGTGCCACACGACGCTGCGAGCCCCACCTTGCTTACGCGGACCTGAGATAATTTGGGTCGGGCCCGGATCGACCTGGCCCGACCCTGACTCTTTCCTGTACGCTGGGCGTCCCGCCTTCCCGGCGTCGGACCTCCTCAGCTCGCCCGGCCGACGATAGCCTTCGACAGCCCTACATGTCGACGGGTGGACCAGCACCGAAGGTGGTCGGAGGCACCGGCTAGGGCAAACCCTAGTCTAGGGTTACGGGACGGTGGGCTTAACGGTTTCTGCTGCATATCGTTCGCACAATTGGCTCAATTAAATCGTCGATCGACCAATCAAACCCGATCGATCGACGATCTACCTCATGAAATAAGGATCCATGCATTGATCGACAATAAATGAAGTAAGGATCGGGAGTTGAAGTACCTGATTGACGAACGGTCGGGGTTACTAGGGTTCGCCGAGGATCCAATCCGGGTACGATCGCGCCAAACGGTTGTGCCCTCTGGGCTCAGAGGATCCTTATCGGCCTCAGGACGGACTCACTGAGGTTCCTGGCTTCGCCGATTTGGCGGGATCGACGGTGGAGCGACGCGTGGGTGCGAGGCAGAGAAGACGTGGATGGGCGATTCCGGGCCGTTGGATCTGGCCCGGAGCGGACGGCTCCCGCGGATCGGATCCGCGGTTTCGGATCCGTGGTTCGCGGATCCGGATCCACTTTAGGATTTTTAATTTTATTTAATTTATTATTTAATTAAATTAATTTCTTAATTAATTTAATAATTAATTCAATTTTAGAAAAATTCCAAAGATTCACGCCTAGCTAATTAAGAGGTAGAACGCAACGACGATGTCAAATTTTTGATCCGACGAGTATTTTAATTTCCCAACATTCAGGGTATTTAAATATTATTAAAATATTTGTCAAATTTCGACTTCCGATTGACATGAAAACTATACCCCTAGCTAATTTGGGGGCAATAAGCGTAATGGCGAAGTTCATTTTTAGATCGGAGGTCAATCTAAACAGGTCAAATTTTAGGGTTTCTGGATTTTCCAGAAATTAGGATTCGATCTATTTGATTCCTTATTTGGACTGAGTCTTAGTGGTTGGCTCCAAATGACTTAATTAGGCCATCTATCCTATAATTAAGACATGGATTAACCTTAAATGACTAAGATAATAACTTGGGTTATTACACTCATGTATGATGATTCCTCAAGCATTTTACTTTTCTTTTCTTTTTAATCAAGTGCACATTATCTTCCTTAGAGTTTAACTCCAAGATTTACAAGTTCAAATCTTGTGCTTGAAATGAACACACAGTCGGTTCTATATCAGCACAAAAATTCTTATAAGATTTTAGATTATTAGTTGTCCTCTCATCTATTGATCATAGAGATGAGGGTTATTTAGTTAAGATCTTATAACCATTGATTTCACTAAGAGCATCACATGCATCATGCATAGTTTGGATAAGGGAGTGATTTCACTGGGCTCAATGACTATGTCACCTCGTTCATGAGCACTCAATGAATCCATTCCCTCCCTCAAGTATGCTGAGCAACGGAGCTCAATTAGTGGATCTTAGCATCACATGCTTCAACTCTTTAGTTGAGCATAGATCAAGGTGCACTAAGCTCAAGACCTTTCTCACATAGTTCTAAGCTTTCATACACTCATGAATCTAGATCAAAACTAAGAATGAGCTATGGAGCACAAGACTTTTTAGTCCTTGAATTCATTTAGTCCCTTGTCATTTGGTTCACATTCAAGTCCACAATAGTCCTTTATATTTCTTTAACAAGTCATTGAGTTCACAAATTTTATTAAAGATTGAGAAAAATTTTATACATCATAGTATCTTTCATTACATGTGGGATTGCCCCAACCCTCCTCAAGGGAGGTTTAGCTCTCTATTACAAAAGAGATGAAAAAGAACACATATATGGATAAAAATCTTTTCATGATCAACTAAGAAAAACACAAGACAAGAGTTTAGAAAATACTAGAAACGTTCCCTTGATGAAGTTCTCTGGACTTCTCCTCTTCTTGCTTGTGATTGCTTCTCCTAGGTCCATAGTGCTGCTTTTCTCTTTCTTTCCCTTAGCAAGAGTAGTTCTTTCATGTAACAACTTAGGTTGTTACTTATGTCAATTAAGACTAATTTAAGTCTTAATTGAGGATCTAGTACACTAACTAAGTCATTTAGAATTCAACTCTAAGATCTAGGTCAAATCAGAAATCAACTGAATCAAACTTGAATTTTTAGAAAATCCCAAAACCCTAGAAATTTATTTTTTATTTTCACTTTAAATCAAAAATCTGACTTCTCCATTGTGTTCACCACCCCTAAATTAGCTAGGGGTGATGTTTTGGATGCATTTGGAAGTCGTTGGTTTTTAGTCAAATATTTTAATACTTTTTAAATACCTCAAAAAATTGAACAAATAAATACTCATCAAAATAAAAATCTGAGTGCACCTTTGCATTCCTCACCCCTCAATTAGCTAAGGGTGATTTATCAAAATATTTCCAAGTGCAATTAATCACCTAATTTATATTAATGAAATGAATTTAATTTAATAAAATAATAATATTATTTAATAGAGTTATACGGCGCCGTCACTTAAAGTATTATGCCGTTGGATTTTAGTCCATGTCGTCTACCATAGACGTTAGTTCAAGCATTGGATCCTGACCATTTGATCAAGGATCGAACGGTCCTCCTCTGTCGTCTCCGCGAAGGGCGTAGGATCTGCGCGTGGCGATCCTCCCTGCACGCGGCGAGTTTCCTTCTCCGCGCGTAACTCCATCATTTCCCCTTAATTCCATCCGAGTCTAAATCAATTTCATTGCTATCCTATCTGCCAGGATCTTCATTGCAAATTAGAAGAGCTCAGCGTTCGTTCCTGCTTTCGATCAACCCTCGCCAGAAACCCTAAACTTAGGTACTTCGACTCCCCTCGATTCTTAAATTATCGTCGACATATCATTACAATGATCCTTCATATCAATTATGTGTTCTTATTAGTCAGTTGAATCTCGAATTGAAATGAATTGTCTATAAGAAATTTTATTTCTTCCTTCCTGTTTTGTTGCATCTATGAGTATATCCCTAAACTTAGGGCATCATACTACCTCGAGTTATAATGAAGGTAAGGCTAGGATTTAAAGTTCAATAGATTATTATTATTACTTTCTTCCATTTGGTATGCGAGATCAATCGATTGAAGTTCTATCTGTCAATCTGGAGCATGCCCTAATTCTTGCGTCAGCGACTCGAAGGGGAGAAGAAGATGCCGACGGGTTTTTGGGTCTTTCGGGCCGGGCGCACTGCTTGGCCCGATTGAGCTTTGCCCTCCATGTGTCGATCGATGGCTTGTTGGAGTGGGGCTTGCTATGCAGCACTGTCTCTTCTCTGTCGCACGAAGAGCCGCCTGCTGTCATATGTGGGGCCCACCGCATGTTGACTTGCTGAGAAAACAAAATAAAACAAACTTATATATATAATACTTATAGTATAACTAAATATACTTTAAGGAATGTGAATAAATAAATAAAATCTTATTTACAGAAATCAATTGTACATAATAGAACATTAAATTATTAATTTATAACATGTTTAATTTAAACATAAGTATTAAATATTAATTAATAATATTGAGGTATTTACTTCAATTAATTTCAATATTTTAGACATCCATAACTCATAGAATACTTAACCAAATTTAGCAAGAAAATATATCAAATTCATCAGAAAAATTCAAGAAATTTATTGGAACTATCAAAATTTCATTTGGAGTAGTACATCACATAGTGATATTTTAGGGTATTTAAATAACTCCAAAAAAATATTACAAATTTTTATTAAGCCATAACTTTTAACCACTAATTCAAATCTATATAATATGGGTCTTAAAGAGATCAGCAAACCCTAAAGATTAGTCTAGTAGTGATTATTCTGCCGTTTGGATTAGTTTGAGCCTAATGACATTTAGGACCTAACCCTAATTAGGTCAATTAACCCTAGAACTTTAATTGACCATAATTTGGTCAATTAAACTCCAAATTATATGATCCTTATATCCATTTTAATCAGGAGAACCTAATTAGCAATAATATGTAAAAATATATAAGATCCCATGGTTAGATTCCTTAATCAACCCTAGTTACCTTAAATCTTGATTAGTGAAGATTAGCAAAATTAGAGATCCAAATTGAGTAATTTAAATTTCAAAGAGCTCCTAAAGTAGATTAGAACCTAATGGTGTTGTTTGTTTAGTGATTTGGTGATTAATTTTACTAATCACTCACTAATTACCCTAAACTTTAATTTAGTCGTAACTTAGCCAATTAGAGTTCAAATTGAGCTTACTAATAGTCATTGTGATCAGTAGATCATTTGTGATCTACACAGCCACTGATTTTGCTCAATTTAGACACTAATTAACAAAGTTAGGATTTTTGACCCTTAATTAAGAAATCCTAAATTACCCTTTTACCCCTAAGCTTGTATTAGCTATAACTTAACCAATACTTATCAAAATTTAGTAATTTTAAGTTCTATGAAAACCTTAGATAGTAAGAAATAATAATCTGGAAGAAAATTTAAAATTTATTAGGCCAAATTACCAAAATGCTCCTATGAGTCAAATTCATTAATTTAATCTCATAAGGCTTAATAATTATCCAAAATTTGTATAATTACTGTCTAACCTTATATTAAATAGTAAGAAACACTTTCCCACTAAAAATTTCAATTTTAGAACCCTAGATCAAATTTTGATCTTTTGAACCCTTAAGTATAGGCAAAATGATCATTTTGCCCAATTTCTAGGGTTTAGCATTTTAAGGCCCTAAGTATATATTATAAACATTATAAATAGTAAATAGAATGATTTAGAATAGAAATTAAGTGAGTTTAAGCCTTAATTTTATTTTGATTAAAACTTCAAATCTTAAATCCTTAAAGAAAATCTTAAGTAAGATTTGAGCGTTCCTTCCTTCCTTAATCCTTCTTAGATCCTTCTATATGACTTATAACATTAATTGGGATGCGTGTCTGAGAGATACTCTTAGTGATTAAGAGCCTTAATTCCTAAGACTAGGAATAGATCTTAGGTTAGAGTTCATCTATTGAGTAAATTAGGTTACTCAATAGGTGAAGCCTTGAGTTTACTAGTTTATAGATTTTCTTAGTTTATTTAATGATTATTTTGATCTTTAAACCTTAGAATTAAGGATAAAGATCTATCATAATGAATTAATTATTATTTAGGATTTTCCTTAACCTAATCTGTAAGATATGGATTTCAAACCTTAGACCCTTAGATATACCTTTGGATTAAGTGATTTAAGCCCCATCATTTGGAGTCTAATCCTGAATCTTTTCATCTTGATTTGGCTAATCAAGATGGGTTTGGGGTTAATTAAAATATCAAACTAGGACGATGATTTTTATATTTAAACCAATTAGTCGTTATTTGATTTAGATATAGTTAGGACTTGGCTAGTCCTAATTATTTTCATCATATAAGACCGTGAGTCTAAGTTACATTTAGACTAAGAATTGATGATTCTGAATCTTATGTAACTTAGAGTAGATAAAACAAATAAATTAGATAATAATGGATATCACATGTATTCTAGATTGTGTCTCTTGCTCACTTTGATTTGATGTTTTGCATACCTTATAATTGAGCTTTACACTTTGAACATATATTGTACATAGGATATTTAATTAGTACCTTATGTAAACCTTGAAAATTCATAAGTAGCATTTGTTCTTTTACTCATATTTTTGATAGGGTGTAGCTTAATTAGTATACTTATTCACTCCATCCATTTGGGATCAGCTTTAGTGTCGGATCAGACCGATCCAATTGACAGATTAGTTAAGATTTGATATGGTTATACAAATTTAAGTACACTACTACTTAGTCTTTCTATTGTAGCCTATCAGGCTAAGTACGTTGATACGATCTGTTCAAAGCTTCTGTCTTAGCCCATCATGCTAAGTGAGATTATGTTTGATTATAATTCGAGTGGCTTGAATAGCCATTACAGCTTTCAGTTTTGGAGTTACTGTTTTACTTTTTATTTTTCTACGTTTCAGCACTACTTTTACTTACAGTTTTACTGCATTGTCTAGCTTTGTTTTTATATAGGGTGCTAGTTTTACTTATTGCTTACACATGTATAGGATGTTAGTTTTGTTTTCAGCTTTATAATATTTTTACGTTCATTTACTTTTATATCAATTAGCATCAATCCATATTGATTATAAGCATGTTTAGGATGTATTTTCTTTATAGTCATTACTTTAGTTTTTCTTTTACTTACTTAATCTTGTTGCAGTTGCTTTGGAGGAGGTATGTTCTTACTTCCTAGTTATTAAGTTATAAACTAGTTGTTTATAACTTTATCTCATTCTTTCTTATGCATTCTTGCTCCTACTATGCGTTGTACTTATTTATAGTGATATTTAAATAACATAATAAACTTGCAGCCTAAAATGTACTTAGACATATTGTCTAACTAAGATTTTTCTTTTGTTGGCTGGGGCCCTATCATTATGACAGTGATAATGATAGGTTCGAAGTTTCATGAAGCAGTAGATCCAATGGAGGATTTGCCATTGGAGGAGGAGCCTGTACCTGAAGACCTTTAGTTTTCTTTCTGCATTTGTGAGGATGAGTGTTCATTTCTGCTTAAACTTTTAAATCATATTGTAATAATATAGGGATTTACTTTATTTTCAGCACTTTACTTATTCAGGACTGCTGTATTTATATGATGGAGGGATGTTTGTACATATGCTTCCGCACTCTGTTGTTCTTGTATTTTCATTTAGTGAGATTTTACTTTGAGAATGGCAAAGTCCTTAATTATGATAGATTAGAATATGTGTCTAATCTAATTATAAGTAGGGACCTTATTAAATCATGTTAACTTAAGAGTTAACAGGACTATGGCGGGCAGAGTAGCCACATTCCACCCTTGGAGAGTTCTCTTTCTCTTCTATGCAGCCCTCTACTTACTTAGGATATAGTGATCCAAGTTGGGAACCCTCCTTAAGTCAAGAAGGGTGGTACTTATAGAGGTGGGTTGCACTCTTCATTCATCTCATTCGATTTCTACATTGCTTTTAAAATTCTGCTGTCATGATGGCCAATCCCACTTGAGGGGTGAAGTAACTTCCACTTTTCCATTGTTTAATCTCCGCATCACCTAAAAATATCAATTTTCCCATTAAAAACAAATCTACTGTAGAAGGAATTATGGCTAGAGACAAGGAGCTAGTTGGGGGTCTTGTCCCAGCCGCATTTAATGCTCTGCTCAGACAAAATTTCAGCGCGCTATAGCGGATGAATATTCGTTTGCGACGTGCTGCGGCATTTTAGATTTTATTTTGATGAACCGCTACACCGCATTGTAGCGCTACGTTTCTCAAATGGTTCGTTGCAGCGTGCTATAGCGCTAGTTTTTCGCAAATTGATCTGCTGCAGCGCGCTGTAGCGCCAGCATTTCACAAATTGCTCCGCAGCAGCGCGCTATAGCACCAGCATTTTGCAAATGGTCTGCTGCAGTGCGTTATAGAGCCAGCGCTTCGCAAATGGTCCGCTGCAGCACGCTATACCGCCAGCGCTTCGCAAATGGTCCGCTGCAACGCGCTTGTAAAATACTAGAATTTCTTTTTTAATTTTTTTATCAATATTTAAATAATTTTGACCTCAAATTGAAAATCTGACTTCGCCATTGCGTTCACCACCCCCAAATTAGCTAGGGGTGAAGTTTTGAAGGCATTTGAAAGTCGTTGAATTTTTGTTGAATATTTTAATATTATTTAAATACCTGAAAAAAAATTAAATAATTAAATACTCATCGAATTAAAAATTCGAGTGCACCATTGTATTCCTCACCTCTCAATTAGCTAAGGATGATTTACTGGAAATATTTGGAATGCATTAATGCAATTAAAATTAATTAATAAAATGAATTGAAATTAATTAAATAATAATATTTATATATATACTTAACGGCGCCGTCGGTCAGTTAAGTAACGCCGTCCAATTATTTTATCTATGCCGTCAGAAGTCACGGAATCGGTGGACCGTTCGATCAATCGATCGAATGGTCCGCGCATCTTCTTCCTCGCCAATCTGAGAGAGGCGCGTCGAGGGCACGCAGCACCTTCCGCTGCGTGCAGATGGCAAAACACGCCGCGTCACTGCTTTTCACCAATCAAAAAAACTTCATTTAAGCCTCGAATTGATCCCTCCCTTGAGTTACACAATCGGAGGCCGGCGAAAAAAATCGAAGGAACTAACAATCAAAATTTTAAATTTTTCGGAACCGTTCATTTGAGGTACGCTTCCATTTCTCGATCTTAAATCATTTCATAGTTCTCCAATTTTGTTTACTTATTTCGATCTCCTGATTGTCCATTTATCGGGTTCGATCAACTTGATCGAACCCAGATTTATCTGAATTTCAAAACGATCCACAGTGATGCACAGTTATGCCGAGTATCGTTCGTAAGCGTAGCATATAGGGTTGGCAAGTATTGGAGATTCCGGCCACCTCCGGTGAACTGTCAGATGCCAATCAAAAGGTCTCTCCGAGACCTTTTGATGGGTGTGCGGGTCGATCTCCGGTGACGACGTTTAGATCGCCGATTTCGGTGCCCTAGACCTCGGGCCTTCTATCTCGCCACGTTTGGTCAAGACTGGGCCGAGTCAAGCCCGACCCGCCGACCGGGTTCAGGTCTCCATCGCATCAGCAGACAGTGGGTCCCGCTGTCTATCACAGCCCGCATCAGTGGGACCCACCTATTAATACCCGACAAATTAGAAATTGCCACGTAACCATTGCGGGTCCCACCGTCGCGTCGTCTACTGGTGCTGGTCCCATCTGCAGACAAAATAAAAATCAAAATAATAATAATAATGATTACAATAATTAATATATATAATACATAACATCTATATTAGAAAGTATACATATAGATAAATATATATAAACATAAATTGATTATTTCAATTTAATGATTAATAGATATATTAATCAAACATAATAATTAAGTTAAACAATAACATTAGTTTATATGAAATTAAATTAATTTAATATAAATAACATCTAATAATATCTTAATTATTTTAGGTAGATAATAATCAGAAAGTTTATTTTCAAATTAATATTAAATAGATTTAATAAATACAATTAATTAAATCAAATAAACACCTAAACTTTAAACATGCATAACTCCTAAAATAATTATCCAAATCATACAATTAAATATATCAAATTAATCAGAAAAATATAAGGAATTTAATGATAGTATTTATTTTGTTGTAAGTCCAATAATTCACTTAGTAACATTTTAGGATATTTAAATAATTATAAAAATACCACAAAAACATCAAACCCTTGTATCTTTGCACACACTAGACCAAACATACCCAATATGGGTCTCAAAATACTCAAAAAACTATTAAGGAATATTTTAGTAGTATTAATTTTACTGTTTGGAGTAGATTTAATCTAATCACATTTTGGACCTAACCCTAATTAGACCATTTAACCCTAAAACTTCACTTGGCCATAAGTTAATCAATTGAACTCCAAATTAGGTGATCCAAATATCAATTTAGATCAAAAAAACCTAACTTATAGTAAATTGTAAAAATATTTAGGATCCAGCAGTTAGATCTCTTAATTAATATTAATTACTCTAAATCTTGATTAGCAAATATTAGCAAATCTAATAGTCTAAATTGAGTAATTTTCATTTCAAAGAACTCCTAAAGTAATTTAGAACCTAGCTGTATGATTAGTTTAGTAATTTTATAAAACTAATCACTCACTAATCACATTAAATCCTAATTATTAACCCTAGAAATTATATTGGCTATAACTTAGCCAATACATATCAGAATTTGATGATTTTAGGTTCTATGAAAACCTTAGGACATAATGTACAATAAATTAATAGAAATTTTAGATTTTATTAAGGGTAAAATTACAAAAATGCTCTTATAAAGTTAAATTCCCAATTTAACCTCATAAGGCTTAATAATCACTCAAAATTAATAAATAAATTAATTTAAATATTCCTTTTATTATTTTTTAAAAACCTTGTATTACAAATCATATTAAAATAATAAAATATTAAATTAATGAATTAAATTATTTTTGGCAGATCAAAAAAATTGAATTGGTTAATATTATATCAAAACAGTTAGGTACGTAAATCTGCTTATAAGTTTTATTTCAGTATTCTTATTTTGAGCTATTTTTATTTGAGTATTATTTAACTGCTTACCGCTTATAAGTTGCAAAAGAATATTATCAAATAAGCATGTAACAAAAAGGTGAAATGTGATAAATATTATTATGGTGTTTGTTTTTGGAGGATGGAAAGCAACACTGAGAATCTGTACAGATTGGGCCGGCTGGTAGCCCTTGGGAGTCATATGAAGGGATTTAGCCCTTATTAGGAAGTGGGCAAATCCAGAGGAAAGACACACCATCAGTTCCTAATTTGAGTAAACTACCGACAGGTAGTGAGAAGAGCTTCTTACAGGTTATGCCTATGGGTTTACCCATTTGGGCTCAGGAATCTACGGACTCAACTTATTGTTACAAATGCTTTTGATAAAATTTATATATTTCATGCTTTTCATATATGTTGAATTTCAAAGCTGACATGCACGGCAATATTTAAATTTGAGAAATTTGCTTTCCTTTCCTATATGTTATGCAGATATTCCCTTCATTTCCATAGTTGATTTATGCCTATTATAGGATACTAGAATTACTCTTATAAGAACAATTTGCATACTCCTACCTGACTGCTAACTAAATTTTTAAGGTTTTGAAAATTAAAGCATTGAAGATCTGCCTAGCTAATAAAGGAGAGAAGAGATAGAGATGTGAGAAATTGAGAAAGTTTAAATCTTTATTGTAAATATTAAAACTATTATAAATTCATATATGAATGGCTCTAAATATAAATATAAATATTTATGTATTTTATTTTCTATATTTTCATAAATGTATATTTTCAATGTATGAATCATTCTTTTGAGACTCTCGAACTTCGATCCCCGGTTGCCACAGCGCTATAGCGCCAACGCATTTGCAAATTGCTCCGCTGCAGTGCACTATGGCACCAGCTTTTCGCAAATTGATCCGCTGCAGTGCTAGTGTTTCACAAATGGCCTGCTGCAACGCGCTATAGCGCCAGCGCCTTGCAGGTTGGACCGCTGCAGCGCGCTTCAGCTCGTGGCAGCGGATTGTTTCCATAAATCTTTGGGAAATTATTCAGAATTGTTCAAAATTTGATGAATGGGCATTTTTCCTGAAAATAGATAAAATTTGATCAAGAAAGCAATATCAATATGAAAATGTATGAATTTTTCCTTTATTTTAGGATGTAAAAATGATATTTTTCTATTTCTAGGTATGAGAGTCAATAAGAAATATTAATGAGAATTTGATTTGTAATTCAAATCTTGTGTTTAACTAAAATGACAAGATCAATTGACATTAATTAATTTTTTCTAATCTTGGATATGAACCAAGGTTGATAGACTAATCTCCAAGTATAAGTATTTATGCTTGGTGCTAGGTAATGGGGGAGGTTCTGTGGAATAACTGAACTTAGGGAGGTAGTGAGTAATCAAGAGTTTTGTGCCATATGTGCTCCTTTTTATGAATCACAAAGATGCTTAGGTTTAAGGAGAGATATTTTTCATCATCCTTTTTCATTTTTTTCTTTTGGGAGAGATATTTTTCTTCATTCCTATTTTTATTCTTCTTTTTTCATTTTTAGGGAGAGATATTTTTCTTCATCCCCATTTCAAATCCTTGTGATCATGAACTCCTACAGGAGACTAGCACACTCTTTTAGATTACTCACCTTAATCACTTGTTTTTAGTCCAAATCCTTTCCTCACACTTAGTCCTCAGTACTGATTTAAATTTTCTTGGAGATTAGACTCAACCTGAAATCATTCCCTTGTATAGATGATTTAATGGTGTCAATGAGTTAGTCAATTTTTGTTAAGCAATTCTTTTGTTGATTATAAATTTCTTCATTGATATTTTGTGACTTCCATTCTTGAAAAATTTAGAAAAATTTGTCATTTGTAAATTATAGAAATATTTTTGGGACTATGATAATTCATAATTTAATTCCTCAAAATAGAAATAAAACAACAAAAAGAAAAGTACAAAAACTAATAATGTAAAAATAAAAAGATACAACATAATTATTCTTGGGTTGCCTCCCAATAAGCGCTTGTTTTAATGTCTCAGCTTGACACATGTAGGATCTCTTATGTGATACCTTCATCCAGTAGGTCCTGAAGGGTTCATCCTCTGTTTTCTTGTAAAATACTTTCCTCCAAGTACAGCTCTAGACAATTTCTATTTACCTTAAAAGTGCTATCATTTGAAGCGACTTCAACTGCTCCATGAGGGAAAACCTTAGTGATAGTGAATAGTCTTGTCCATCTTGACTTCAATTTTTCTGCAAATAATCTTAATCTTGAGTTAAATAACAGTACTTTCATTCTAGGTTGAAAATGTTTTAGCTTGATCAGCTTATCATGCCATTTTTTTATTTTCTCTTTATATAGTTTTGCGCTTTCATAGGCGTTTAGTCTGAATTCGTCAAGCTCGTTTAATTGCAGTTTTCTCCGTGCACCTGCTTTTTGGGAGTTAAAGTTCAATTTTTTAATTACCCAAAAGGCACGATGCTCCAGTTCTACTGGGAGATGACATGATTTACCATAAATTAGCTTAAAAGGAGACATTCCTAGAGGGGTTTTAAAAGCAGTTATATATGCCCACAGGGCATCTTGAAGCTTTGAAGTCCAATCATTTCTATTTTGATTTACAGTTTTCTCTAAAATTTGCTTAAGCTCCCTATAAGAGACTTCCACTTGCCCGCTTGTTTGAATGTGGTAAGGGGTTCCCACCTTATGTCTCACCCCATAGCTTTTCAGGACACTCTCCAACTGCCTATTGCAAAAATATTTTTCCCCATCACTGATTAGGAATATGGGTGTCCCAAATCTAGCTAGCACGTGCTCCTTGAGAAATTTAATAACCGTTTTAGTATTATTGTTCATACATGCTAACGCATTAACCCACTTGGACACATATTCCACCACAACAAGAATATACATATTGGTTTGGGATAAGGGAAATGGGCCATGAAATCAATTCCCCACACATCAAATAACTCTACTTCAAAAATTCCATTCAAGGGGAGCTCATCCCTTTTGCTTAAGTTTCTAGTTCTTTGGCACTTATCACAAATCTTGACAAAGTCAGCAGCATTTTTGAACAGGTGGGGCCAAATGAATCTGGATTGAAGTACCTTTGCCATCGTTCGCTCAATCCCAAGGTGCCCTCCTTACGAAGATGTATGACAATGATAGAGAATATTTCTGATTTCGGAGAAAGGAACACATCTCCTTAGGAGTTGATCATTGCAATATCTGTACAAAAAGGGATCTACCAAAAGTAATTTTTAATGGCAAAGAATTTTTTTCTTTGCTGGTAGTTCATGTCTTTTGGTATGACTCCTCCTACAAGATAATTTGCAAAGTCAACAAACCAAGGAGAGTAATTTGAAGCAATAGTGTAAAGCTTCTCATCAGAAAATGATTCACTAATTTCGATCAAATTGTCACTCTCAAGGTGGATCAATCTAGATAAATGATCTGCTAGCACATTCTCACTCCCTTTCTTATCTCTAATTTTTAGATCAAATTCCTGCAAGAGTAGCACCCAAAGTATTAAGAGAGGTTTTGCTTCTTTCTTTTGAAGGAGATACTTAAATAGCTGCATGATCAGTGTAACTAATAATTTTTGACCCAATGAGATATGAGCTGAATTTAGTGAAGGCAAAGATGATAGTTAGGAGTTCCTTTTTCGCGGTAGCGTAATTTCTTTAAGCATCGTCAAGTAGCTTACTAGCATAGTAAATGGAATAGAAGGTCTGTTCTTTTTGCTGCCCTAGGATAGCACTAACTACAAGGTCACTCGCATCACACATAATTTCAAATGGGGAATCCCACCTTATAGTAGAAATTATTAGAGCATAGATCAAAGCAGTTTTATTGGCATTGAAACCTCTTAAACAATTTTCATCAAATTTGAACTCAACATCCTTCCCTAGTAATCTACAAAGCGACAAACTTATGTTGAAGAAGTCCTTGATAAATCTTCTGTAAAAACATGTATGCCCAAGGAAGCTTCTAATTCTCTCTATATTGATGGGAGGGAGAAGTTTTTCAATTATCTCAACCTTGGCCTTATCAACTTCTATCCCTCTCCTAGAGATTAAATGACTAAGGACAATACCTTCTTCCACCATAAAATGACATTTCTCTCAATTTAAGATTAAATTGGATTCTTCACACCTATTTAGAACCCTTCCCAGATTGATTAAGCAATGATTGAAAGAGCTCCTGATAACAGAAAAATTATCCATAAAGATTTCCAAAAATTCTCCTATCATATCAGAAAAAATAGCCATCATACAGTGTTGGAAAGTAGCAGGGGCATTGCACAATCTGAAGGGCATTCTTCTAAAGGCAAAAGTCCCAAATGGGCAGGTGAAAGTTGTTTTTCTCTTGCTCTTCAGGTGAAATTAGGATTTGATTATATCTTGAATACCCATCAAAAAAGCAGAAATAGAGATTCCCTGCCAATCTATCAAACATTTGATCAATAAAAGAAAGGGGATAGTGGTCCTTATGAGTGATTTTATTTAATCTCCTATAATCAATGCACACTCTCCATCCAGTCACTATTCTAATGGGGATCAGTTTATTGTTCTCGTTGAGAACAACTATCATCCCACTCTTTCTGGGGACCACATGTATATGGCTCACCCAAGGACTATCAGAAATGGGAAAAATGATTCCAGCATCTAGGAGTTTGATTATTTCCTTGTGAACTACTTCTTTTATGTTAGGGTTTAATCACCGCTAAAGCTCAATTGATGGGGTGGAGCTATCCTCCAAAAGGATATGGTGCATACAAAGAGTTGGACTCGCCCCCTTCAAATCAGCTATACTCCATCCAATCGCTCTCTTGTGCTCTTTTAAAACCTTGCATAAAAGACTCTCTTGATGCTAAGTTAACAAGGAGGAGATTATCATGGGAAGAGATTCATTTTCCCCTAGATAAGTATATTTTAAGTGAGAGGGAAAAGGTTTTAATTCTAATTATCAAGGGCAAATTATAGAAGGCTGAATCATTTTCCTCTCCTTAATTGTAACGCCCCGTCCTACCGCCGCGCGCAAAATACAAGTATAATTCATAGTTTGGCGGTGGAACGGTGCGCTACTCGGGAATGGTGGGCCGTACAAGTAAGACCCATCTTTCCGAATAGGCTAGAGAGACGAAGCCATACTGAAGGCCGCTGACTCAAACCCTAAGAGTAGGTTCGAGAGCCAATGTCCAAGATAAGAAAGAAATATTTATCTTGAGTATTCGGCTAGTACGTACATAAGGTGCAATGGAGTTATGGCGACCCTCACCCTTAACCCTCAATAGGTTTAGATTAAGGGTGGAGTGTCACTTTGGTTAACCCCTCACTTAGTATTGGATTAGGATAAACTCCACAATCCATCTGATTAGAGAAAGGTTAACTCAGAATCAATCAAGCAGTCACTATATAAGTAAAAATACAGAGTGCAGAAGCGATAAATAAATGACATCCAAGCATCATAATGTATATAAGAAGAGAAATATAACTCAGAAAAGTAGCATAGTGAAATCTGAACACACAGTCATAGGTACCTGTATTATTACATCAATTAAAGTTTAACAAAATAAATGTTCAAAATCCACTCATCCTCACAGGCAGTAAATGACTATATATCTTCTGGCCCCAACTGCTGCGCCTCTTCTAAGTAAGGCTCCTCCTCGGGTGCAGGCTCCTCAAACTGCTCTAAGCCTGACATTGTCGGTTTCACAATGTAGGGCCCTAGCCAAAAAAAGAGAAAATCTGGTTAGACAATTGTCTAAGTATATTTTAAGCTGAATTTTTAATAAGGTTATATAATATCACCATTATACCATTTACTTCTAAGCATAATGTGTAAATACAGGAGCAGTAAGCAATACAAGTAAAAAGGCAAACTATAGACTATGCTCTATAGTATAAACAAGGCAAAGAAAAGAAGCTGAAGCATGCCTCGCATAACAAGTAATCAAGGAAAGGTATATAAGTGTAAATATAACTGAATAAATGCTGGAAGAAAAATTCTACATCCTAAATATACTGGTGATCAATAAAAATAATATGCTAATTAAAAAAATAAATAACTCAGCAGTGATATATACATATAGCAGCAAGATTCTAATATATATAAAGCAGTACAAAGAAATAGTTAACTGAAAAAGAATATACTGAAACAACCACAACTGCATATAAAACTATAATACATCAACTGCCATACAGAAAAGAGCTATACTAGCTCACCAAAAGAAACTGAAGATCTTAGCACGATACGGCTAGGGCTACTCCTAGCTCAATACGACTAAGCTAACAACAGTCACATATATGGCCCTAACACGATACGACTAGGGCTACTCCTAGCTCAATACAGTTAGGTCACCAACTATCATACCAAAATATCCTAGCACAGTATGACTAGGGCAACTCCTAGCACGATACGGCTAGGGCAACATTTGGTTCGATCAAAAGAACACTGAGAGGCAGCTCAATCACATCAATTCATTATCATTTCACTTATTTACTTTAATATTTTCATAAGGAATCTAGGGAGCCTCCATAATTTCCTAACATTTTATTTATGCATCAAATGTCTTATATGATATGCTCAAAGAAAAATATAGGGCACAAAATATAAGATATGCGTAGCAACAAATTCAAGTAAGCAAGGGACTCGACTACACATGGTGATATTATTTGTTTTCTACTTAACCATTCTAACTATTCCAAATTACACAAGTTTAGGATCACCATTTTCCTACTATCGAGTGTAATTTGGAAACTCGTCCTTATAAGTTAAAAGGATTAGAACTGATCAAATTCTAATCTAGATCAATCAGATAGACGACTATGAATTAAACAAATAAATTATACGTCCTAATTTTGTGAATTTAGACGTTCTAACTAAGATCAGATCAAGATCTTCTACACCTATAGATTATGGATTAGACACTATGAGATTTTACGTTTAATCACATAATCCAAACTGGATAAGATTTAAGTTCTAAGTTTTATACTATAAGTGATCTACTAGTTAAGGCAGATCCTATTAAGTAATCAAACTTAATAGGATGAATCTCCTATCTTAAATCTAAAGTTAAAAGATAAACTAATCAAAATGGGTTGTAAAATAAAATAATATCAAGAAATTACTAAAACTAAGGTTTCACCCATAGGGTAACCCAATTTATCCAATGAATGAACTCTAACCTATGATCTAGTCCTAATATCAGGAAAGGTCCTTCAGGTGAGGTGCTTAAGACTTAGGAAGAATTATTGGAATTCAATTTAATGACTTATTTTATTTACTTATACAGTACTAATATGATTACATTATTAATCCTAGTATCCTAATAATTTAATTAAGGGCTAAAATTGCGTATTTCCAATTTTAAGGTAAAATGACTATTGTGCCCCTACTTTAAGGGTCAAAAAGTCAACTTTTGGTTTAGGGATCCAAACTGAGTTTTCTCTTCTCTAACTAATTCCTTACTGTCTAAATTGAAGATAGACAGTAAGTACGTCCAATTTGGACGAGAAACGATCGAGTTATGGCTAAAATAAGGCTAGGGGTATTTTGGTCATTTTCCTAAATTTTAGGGTTCAAATCCTAAATATTATTTCTGTGAAAATGATGAAATTGACATTCTAAACTCGGTAGCTTCTTGAATTTTTGGATTTGGAGTTAAATTGACCAAGTTATGGCCATTTGAAGTCCAAGGGTATTTTGGTCATTTTTCACTAAAGTCAACTCTAAATTCTAGAGTTGACTTTTTGTCCTGATGTCCAAATGGGAAAACTACCACGGTGGTGGGGCCGCTCTCCTGAGCATTTTAAGACCCATATTGACTATGCTTTGATAATTGGGTAAAAAGTTATAGGGTCTTAAAGAGGCCCCAAAATGCTACCTCATTATGCGTACCCCGAAACAAAATTTTACATTACGCCATTTGATCCTAAATATTTTTCTGAGTATTTTAAGACCCATATTGGCTATGTTTAGATCATCCTACAAAAAGTTATTAAACTTTTAAGTTTTATTATTCAAAAATACAATTTGAATTATTTTACTATTCATTTATTCAAATTGTATTATTTTACTGTTCATTCCTAAAGTTTAAATTTAATATTTCTGATTTTTATATCATTTACTGTAGCAAAGTAGTTAGTGTTAATTACTTTATAATTAGTCCTAATTATTTATTAATTATGAATTAATTTAATTATATTTTACTGTTCAAAAGTAATTAAGCTAATTACTGTTTAATTAATTATCCTAATTACTGCTTAATACTAATTAACTTATAATTATATTTAATTAATCAAATTTGTTGTTTAAAAGTAATTAACACTAATCCTTGATTAATTAATATTAACTGTAGTTAATTAGGGCTAATTAACACTAACAGTAACTTAATTAATTTCTAATTAATTAACAGTGGGCCCCACTGACACGTGGCATATCCAGAGACTGCCACGTGACACTGTGGACCTCACGGGCTGCTAACTCAGCTCGGGTGACGGGGCTGTGGGCCCCCACTTGACACGTGGCGGGCCCAGAGGCTGCCACGTGGCTCGGTGGGCCCCACACGTGCTGACGCGGACCCGACCCGGGCGGGACGGGCTCGGGTCGACCGGGCCCGGCCCGAAGGCGCGTCTGTTCGCCTTCTGGGGGTTCGGCGGACCGAACCCCGACCCCTTCGTGGGTCTGGTGCGCCCGATCGGGTTGGTTTGAGCCCGATCGGAACGGTGGATGTGTAGATGACATCCTAATCTACCTATCCTACAATTATTGCAATGATCGAACGGTAAACGAGGGAGATTGGGGTACCTGAAAGTCGGATCGGCGAAGGGATTTGGCAGAAAATCTGGGCTGACTTCGGGGCTTGATTTCGGCTCGATCCGGGCTCCGATTTGTGCAAAATCGGAGCCTAAGGATCGGCCAAGGTCTTATAGACCAGACGACGATCTCGTCGAGGTCTGGATGCGGCCGGATTGGCCAGCATCCGCGACGGGCCGCCGCATGTCACGCGGGCGGAGTCGTCGAGGAAGACGACTCCGCAGCCGTTGGATCTGGGCCGATCCAACGGCTGAGATGGCGCCGTCCAGATTGACGGCGCCGTCAGCTACAGTGACGGGTCCGTTAAATACTTAATGGCACGCCGTTAACTATTAAATAATAATAATAATAATTATTATTATTATTATTTTTTTTTGTAAAATTCCTAGAAAATTTTGAACATGTTTTTTCTAGCTAAATTAGGGTCAAGGAATTCAATGGCGTAGTCGAATTTTTGATCCGATGAGTATTTTGATACCTCGATTTTCGTGATATTTTTATTATTAAAATATTCATCAAAATTTTGACGACTTCCAATTGATACGAAAACTTCACCCCAAGCTAATTTGGGGTCAAGGAACGCAATGGTGGTGTCCGTTTTTTGATCGGAGGTCAATTTAATTGGGTCAATTTCTAGGGTTCTTGAAATTCTCAAAATAAAGATTTAATCCGTTTGACCTCTCGTTTGGACTGGATCTTGGTAGTTGACTCCAAATGACCTAATTAGCACTTAAGATTAATTTTAAGACTAAGATTAGTCCTAATTGACTAAAGTAATAACTCGGGTTATTACAGGAGTCGAGAGGAACCTATGTACATTACAAAATATATCAGCATTTCCAGTACACTAATCACATCACAATACTATGTATAATAGTATAACAGAGTGCGGAAGCTAAAAGCATAACATCCAGAATACGTTCATCTCAAGCAATAGTAAATATCCAGCTAATAAAAGAAAGTAAAAATACATCCATAATTTATTATAAACCATAAAAATGTAGAAATATAAAGAGTCTAGCTAGAATACTGGAAAGAACTAGAAAGTAAAAGTAGGTGCTCAATCCCCTACAGCTCCAATTGCTCCTCCTGAGTTTTTGGGATGTCCTCCTGACCTGCCTCCAACAACTGCTCGGGATCTAGCAAATCGCCGGAGCCCAAAAGTACCCCGTGTTAGACAAGAAGTCTAACACATCGAAGCTAGCTATACAAGCTAAACTAAACATAACAAATATGCAAGAACGAACAGTAAAAATGTAGGAAAAACTGTAAGGACATCAAATAACTGAACTGTAAGAACTAAGCAAAGTAAAACTGCATCAAACTAAACACTGAAAGTAAATAAAAATATCCGATGCTCATAAACCAATGTGAAAAGAATGTCAAAAGCTGAGAAGGATGCTATAAGCTGCACTATATTCCACTGAAACAATGCTCACAAATATGCTATACCACGGTATATCACAGAACTATCACTAAAGGTTTATGAGTAGTACGATCCAATGTAAGCACAACAGTTAGGAAGTCAGTATGGTGATGCGGGTGCACCCTGAAATTCCCCAGTTTGTGTATATAACATTCTGTATCTCATACTGTATCACTGATACCCATGTATCACAATAGAAGGAATGAGTTCAACTCATGTTTATGCTTATGCTTATGCCACTATGTTAATGAATGAGAAATCCTGAAATCTATGAAGAATGCTGTAAGAAATAGTATTGACTCCTAAGTCTCCACTGTGCAGAATCCTGCTAGAAGGATTCTGACTCCAAATTTCTAGATCGAAATTTGGTTAAAGTTGCTTAGTTACTTAAGGATCACTAGGTGGGGCAATTGTATGCACATATTGAATATGATGCAAGGATAGAACTCTCAACATTTAGTCTGATTACGCCACCCTAATGAAGCGATCTTCATTAGGAGGCACCATCCGATGATGATTTTATATCTCAAACTAAGCATTTAGTCACTAAACTCACAATCATACTTAGTGTCTTAAGGAAGGTGAAACTCGTTACTTAGTTTATTTGAGCCAAACCTATTGAAGCGATCTTCGCTAGGAGGCATTGCCCGATGGCAACTTGCCTTTCAATTAAACTAAGGAATGGGTACCCATTTAATACACTCTTAGGATTGATTGATTTACTATAAGCGAGGTTATATCTGCCTAATTCTGCAGGATAGCAACAAAGATAAATCTTACTTAGAATGACTCAACTAATCCCGAATATTACTAGGGACCAGTAATATGGGTATACTATATTACACTACCCAATAATCAAAGTTCAATCAAGTCTATTTAATAGAATAAGGATTTATCAAAAGTACAAGTCCTAAACTAATAGGTAAGTCCTATAAAAAGTTTCATCAAATGAATGTGATCCAAGATAACTTAATATGGATTCTACCACAAGGAGCTGTATCTCTTCTAATGTCTTAAGTGATTACTACCACAAGGAGAATAGATCAATCTCTAAGATGATGGGATCTTCTACACTTCTACCTCAAGGATTCATACAAGGCCTCCTACCTCATGATATATGAATGTAGGTCTTTTCAATAATTCAAGACGATCTTATAAAGAGAATATCAAGGTCTCTCCTTTAGATGTTGATATTAGTCTATTAGGTTCTGATTCATAATTAGATTTAGAATGATTAGATCAGATGATGGAATTATCTTATCATACTTAGACTAAGATTAAGGGGTGTAAATCAAACATATTGTTAAGGATACGATCCCTTGTTAAATCAACATAATATTAATGATCTTGTTATGCAGGTTTATTACTTAAGAGAAAATCAGGGATCTTAAGGTTCGATTCAGATTGTGAAGTCACAAAGGGTCATTATTGACCTTACTTTGTCTAATTCAAATGTTTAGAATCAATAGTAAATCAAATGCATTATTGGAAAATGTTCAATTCAAAGTCTTGTAATCAATATAATTAACTTAGGGTTTTTATGGTTTTAGATTTTTCTTAAGTAGATTAGGGTTTGACTCCCTCTCATATCTTAAGCAAAATCAAGTGTGTGTTTAAGGATCAATGTCAAATCAGTAGATTAATTATGCATTATTGGTGGCAACCTTAGACCTAGATCAAGTCTTAAAAGCTTGATCCAAATCTTAAGATTTCTTAAGTTAATTAAGATTCTATATCTTTGAGTTTATTCAAGTGTATTTAATAAGGTTACAAGAATGAATTCAGTTCATTGACTTGCTGTTCTAAACCAAACTGATAACTTCAAGTTCTAAAGCAAGGGTTACTTAATGCTAATCAAGCCCTAATTCCAATCAAAGGGATTAGCACATAAGTAAAAATCACATCATTCAAATTACATGGTTTTTGGCACACAAGTTCTAATTAACCATACAAGAAATCAAAGACTAAGTTTGCAAAGATCCAGTAAGTATAAACCCTAAAATTCACTAATCATGTTTTAACAAAATTAGAGCATAATTAAGAGTACAGAATTCAAAAAGATATTCTACCTAGCACATGCATTTTATTCATCATAAGTAAACTAATGGCACCCTAAACATGCAATTTGGATAAGTGGAATGGCTAATTTGCCCTAATTAAGATCCACTATAATTAGGCAATAATTAAAGATCTAACCATCAAATGCATGATTTTATTTTGTGTTCAGGTTCCTTGTATTTTTTTGATCATTTTCATATATGATAGTATAGGATTTGGACCAGTGGATTAAAAGTTAATAAGGAAATACATTCTGTATTTTTCTATTTTAATTTTCCTAATTTCCTTAAGAAAAACAAATAATAAATAACTGATTTATTATTTAACCCGGCGCCGGCCCGATCCCTAAACGCGAGGGCCACTCGGGCCTGAGAGCCCGTTACTGTCGGACAACGCGGGTCACGGGTCGACCTGACCCGCGCTGTCGTCTTCTTCCCTTCGCCTGGCCCCGACTGAGGACGATCAGGGCGAACCCTAATCGCCAAAATTCTCAGTCCTCGAGCCAAGCCAGGGCGTGAGAATGATGGCTGTGCATTCTTGGGACCATGGCTGACCTTAGGAAACCTAAAATGCTAAATGGGGTGGACTAATTCCTCTAAAGCCCAATTCCCCATTTCACTTAAAAGGCGCTCACTGTGAGGAGAAATTCTCTTCATAGGGGCTTGTCTGGGCTAGGCTCGATCCGTTCACCATCAGGGCGTAAGGATGGATCGAAGACCTATTTAAACATGGCCTGGGAGGCTCTAGATCTCTGGGATCTTACTCGGTCCCGAGCTCTGAGAGACGGATAGCCCGTTCGATCGATATGATTGAACAGACTTCCCCTAACCCATCAATTTGATTGCAAATAATTTGCCAAAGCTAGAGAGGGGTTTGGTGATCAAAATTGAGAAGGAGCTGAGCCCATACGACTCAGTCCTGATTGGGGGTACCTAGTTTTTACTGGTCTGAGCTGGACTGGGTGACGGAGCCTAGCACGAAGCAGCAGAGAGGCTCTTAGGGGTCCTGAACACCAGGAGCAACCCTTAATCAGCTGTACGTGAGCTAAGGAGCATCTGGAGGAGCTTGGCAGAGCAGCAATGGCCAGCGGAGGAAGATCTTGGAATGAACTCAATTGAACAGCAAAAACCTGCTACGGGAGACCTAAGGCTATTTATAGCCTCAGGAAGGCATCGAGAAGGGATGCTGAGGCTTGGGCTTGGCCCGAGAGCTCGGGTCATGAGGAGCTTTCAGGGTTTCCAAAACTGGGGGGTACCGGCCTAGAGAGCCTGTCTCAGAGGCCTTGCGAGAATGAGGAAGCCTCTAACGACTACGCTGAGCTGGCGAGGGGAGTGGAGGACAGGCTCTGCCTGTCAGGGATTTGATTTTCCCCTATCGGAGATCTGAGCGGAGCGAAGGAGACGATGAGCAGTGCGGGGTTTTACGGTAGCCGTCTGATGGATCGTTCATTTGAACGGGACGGTCCAGATCCTCAGACATCTAACGGCCGAATGCGGGGAGCAGATCGTCCGTTGGATTCAGATCTCTGGATCTGACGGATGGATCGCACTACTTACTGTGTGTGGTTGGATACCGTCCGATCCTTCGATCAAACCGTGGAACGGTCTGGATTGATCGATCCTAAGTTAAGGCATGGGCCGCACGATCTGATCCAAGAAGTGGACGGCGCAGATCACGCCCGCTGTTTTAAAGACGGCCGAGGGTAAGTTTACAAATTCTAAATGTTTGGAACCCTTTTATGCAATTGAACCATTTTAATTTAAATTGAATTATGGTCCAAATGAATTCTAAATTGCACCAAATTTTCACCCTTAGCTAATTGGGGGTGAGGAATTCAAAAATACAACCAGATTTTAATTCTGAGATCAAAATATTTTGGGTCTAGACTAGCGCATCTAGACTGATCAACTTGCAATTTTGACTTAGAGAAGTCCAATGGACTTTAAATTTTCTAGATAGGCTTAAATTGATGTTCTAAAGGCAATGGCACTAAAAGTTGAATGAAATAACCTGTAACTAGCATGGTAATAACCTAGGGTTGTTACATTAATCAATTCCTCAACCACACTCTTGTCAGAAGGATTCTTATCTTCCTCCATTGCTAACATTCCGTCTTCTTCCACATCTCTCATTAACCAAGTTTCTTCTATTAATTTGATTCTCCAATAATCCTCATTTGGCTTAGATGGGTGCCTCATAAAATCATTCACATGAAATTTCACCTCCTCATCCCCATAACGCAACCTCAATTCCCCTTTATCTACATCAATCAAAGTTCTTCCAGTGGCCAAGAATGGTCTATAATAGATAATGGGAATTTCTTGATTTTTATCTTCTATATCCAAGATTATGAAATCAGCAGGGAAGATGAATTTGTCAACCTTTACAAGCACATTTTCCACAATTTATAAGGGGGTTTTTACAGATCTATCAGCAAATTGGAGGAGAACTGAGGTGGGTTTTAAATGATCAATTTCCAACTCCTTGAATGTGTAAAATGGCATCAAATTTATAGATGCACCTAGATCACAAAGGGCTTTTTGGAAAGGTTGGCTTCCAATAGTGCAAAGGATAGTGAAACTCCCCGAATCCTTTCTTTTAATGGGAATCTTCCTCTGAAGAATTGCACTACAATCTTCTGTTAATACCACAGTCTTCTTTTCTTTAATCTTTCTTTTCTTGGAAAGGATATCTTTCATAAACTTAGCATAACTAGGCATTTGCTCTAAAGCTTCTATGAAAGGAATGTTTCTATGAAGAGTTTTAAGAGTTTCTAAAAATTTGTGGTATTGGATATCAAGTTTCTCCCTACCCATTCGCTGAGGATATGGTATGTGAAGGATTGCTTTAAGTTGATCTCCAAGTTCATCATTTTCTAAATCCCTTACATCATTCCTCTCTTTCCTGATCATTTCTTCTTCCTCCCCCTTTTCTTCTCTAGTTGTCCTATATTTTTATGATTCTCCTCTCTCATAATCCAGCTTTGTGATTTTTCCATTTCTTAGGATTATAGAGTTTCCCGACTCCTTTTCATACTCGCCAATGACTCCCACTAAGGAAGGTTTCTCTAACTGTTTCATAATTTCTTTTAGCTTTCGTTCTATTCTTTTCACTGACTTCTCTTGCCTTAAAAGAGTGTGTTCGTGCCTGTTTAGTGTCGTGTCAGCTTTATTCATGAATTCAGTTCTAGAGGTTCTAAATTCAATAATCGAGTTTTCTAATCTCTCTCATTCCTTCCATGATTTATGATTATATTGATATTTCTTAACTCACAATCCTCCTCCTGATAAGAATTTACATACCCACATTCTAGCTTTTTATTGAGTTGAGAGATTTGGTTTTGGAGCTCAAGAATTTGTTGTGAATTTTTGAGTGAGTTACATTCATTTTTATTAAGGTGATCATTCCTCTAGAGAGGCCATTGGTAAGCATTATTCGCCATTTCATATAAGAGGTCGTAGGCCTCTTCTTGGGTTTTACTGTTAATCGAGCCTCCAACGGCTGCATCAATGAGAGTCCTTGTTAGAGCATTCAAACCATTGTAAAAGGTTTGAACTTGCATCCATAAAGGAAGCCCATGATGTGGGCATCATCTTATGCACTCCTTAAAATGATCACATCCATCATAAAGAGTCTCACCTTCTAATTGAGTGAAGTTGGTTAACTCAAGTCTCAGCCGAGCAGTTTTCACCATAGGGAAATATTTAGCTAAGAATTTCTTAGCCAAATCATCACAAGTCTAGATCAAGTCGCTCAGGAGAGAGCTAAGCCAAATTTTGGCTCTATCTCTTAATGAGAATAGAAAAAGGCTTAATTTAACAGTACTTCAGAGACACCGTTAAATCTGAAGATGTCACAGATTTCAAGGAAGGTTGAAATGTGTGAGTTAGGATCTGCAATGGCTAATCCCCCAAACTGACTATTTTGAACCATACTCAATGTGGAAGGTTTGATCTCAAAGTTGTTAGCTTCAATGTTATGCCTTACAATTGCATGGGGGATTCCCCTAACAGTGGGTATTGCATAGTCTCTCAGTGCTCTCCCCTTCGGCTCTCCTAAAGGCTCTCCAAGATTTTCATTAAAATTATCCATAGCGGCTTATTGAGTTAGCAAAATGTTTTGTTCTCTTCTAGCTTGCAAATAGGTTCTCTCAATTTCTGGATCAAGAAGATATTCAGTGCAAACTCTTCTATTTATGCACGATATAAATTAAGCTATTAAGAACAAATATAAAAATAACGTTCAAAGATTCAACAAAAAAAAATAAAAAAAAATAAAAGTAAATGGTTAGCACTTATAGTTACAAAATCAAAATTATATGCAAGAATTTGCTTAAGCCACCAATTACTGATAGATTCTCCTTAATATGAAATAAGCACCAATTCCCTAGCAATGGTGCCAAGAACATGACAGACCTAAAATACGTCTGCGCTTGCATGCAAGTGTACGTGGTCTGAAGTAATAAGTGGAAAGTTTAGTTTCTGGGATTTATCAAATCTCAAGGAATTAGGTGTTTTGTTACTAAGGTATATCTATGATCACTAATATTTAAGCTATGTGTGTTGTTGAATTTGATTCCTAGACGAGCACAACAATACTTAGTAAAAGAATACTATGATAAAAGGAGAAGATAGTTGGGTCTCTCCCACATGATTTGCTAGATGACTCATGTATGAAGATTCCTCAAGCATTTTACTTTTCTTTTCTTTTTAATCAAGAGCACATTGTCCTCCTTAGAGTTTAACTCTAAGATTTATAAGTTCAAATCTCATGCTTAAAATAAAGACATAGTTGGTTCTATTTTAGCACAAAGATCCTTATAAGATTTTAGATTATTAGTTATCCTCTCATCTCTTGATAATAGAGATGAGAGTTCTTTAGTTAAGATCTTACAAGCATTGATTTCACTAAGAGCGTCACACGCATCATGCATTGTTTGGATGAGGTAGTGATTTCACTGGGCTCAATGACTTTGTCACCTCGTTCATGAGCACTCAATGAATCCATTCCCTCCCTCAAGTATGCTGAGCAACAAAGCTCAATTAGTGGATCTTAGCATCACACACTTCAACTCTTTAGTTGAGCACAGATCAAGGTGCACTAAGCTCAAGACCTTTCTCACATAATTCTAAGATCTCATGCACTCATAAATCCAGATCAAAATTAAGAATGAGTAATAGAGCACAAGACTTTTTAGTCCTTGAATTCATTTAGTCCCTTGTCTTTTGGTCTACATTCAAGTCCATAATAGTCCTTTACATTTCTTTAACAAGTCATTGAGTTCACAAATTTTATTAAAGCTTGAGAAAAATTTCATACATCATAGTATCTTTCATTACATGTGGGATTGCCCCAACCCTCCCCAAGGGAGGTTTAGCTCTCCATTACAAAAGAGATGAAAAAGAACACATACATGGATAAAGACCATTTCATAATCAATTAAGAAAACACAGGACAAGAGTTTAGAAAATACTAGGAACGTTCCCTTGATGAAGTTCTCCGGACTTCTCATCTTCTTGCTTGTGGTTGCTTCTCCTAAGTCCGTAGTGTGGCGCCCCACCCCTTAATCCGCAATATTTAGCTAAGGGGTGGTGTGTCAGTCTGGCTAACCCTTCACTTACCATTGGATTAGGGTGAAATCCATAATCCACTTAATAAGGGAAGGAGTGAGCACAAAATCGAATATCAGTCACTATCTAATAAAAATATACAGAGTGCGAAAGAGATTCAAAAATGAGAAACATCCAAGCATCACAGTATAAATATAATGAAATATGACTCAGAATACGAGCATATAATAATCCAAACACGCAATCATAGGTACCTGTATTATTACATCATTTTAAAATTTAAGTAACTGAAAGTGAAAATATGCTCATCCTCACATATAAAACTGAGTAACTAAATATCCTCTGGTCCAAGCTGCTACACCGCCTCTAAGTAAGGCTCCTCCTCAGGTACAGGATCCTCAAGCTACTCTACACCTGACATTGTCAGTTTGACAATATAGGGCCCCAGCCAAAAAAAGAGAAAATCTTGTGTTAGATATATGTCTAAGTACATTTTAGGCTGATAAATTTTACATGTTTTACAATATCACCATTTTATAACTTCTAAGCAACAATTACATCCAATAATAGGAGCAAATAGTAGAACAATATGAAAGGAAAAGCTATAAACAATATTTATAACTTTAAGCAAAAAGGAGGCTAAGACATGCCTCGAATATAAGCTAAACAGGGTAGGCATATATAAATAATTACACAAGTGCTAAAAGAAAATACTACATCCTAAACATGCTGGTAATCAAAAAGAAATATGTAAATTAAATAACTTAACTCAGCAATGATACATATAATAGCAACAAAACTCTAACACCCTAATATATATTAAGCTGAACAAAGGAACAGCTAACTGAATAAAAATACTGAAAAGTAAGTCAAGTATCAAAATTGTACATGAATCTAAATATATGTGTACTAATTGCCATATCAGAAGAATTGTCTAATCTGGCCCATATATATCTATCCATTCCCATAGCCTTTCTAGACTAAGGCAAGGATATATATATATCCATCCACATAGCCTTTCTGGGCTAGGGCAAACATATCTATCCCCATAGCCTTTCTGGGCTAGGGTAGACATAACTGGATAATACTGTAAGACTGAAGAGGCAGGCAATACTATGCAATATTTTTTAGTTATTTTACTTTGTTTCTGTGGACACGTCCAGAAATAGTTGAGGAGTCAAGTACGTCTGCAAGACTATACGGGTTCCAAGCTTAACACACACTCCTCAATGAGTAATGTTAAGCCTCCTTATTACTCCTTACCCTTGTCCATTATGGTAAACGTGCACTAGAATTCACCCAAAAACTAAACCCAAAGGCAACTGTTATCCTAATTATTCTAAGTTTTTATTTCGTGCACAAAGTTCTCTTATATGATATGTCCAAGAAAGTAAGCACAAAAGCAAGAAATGTGTAGCAACAAAATATCAAAAGTAAGCAGGGGACTTTACTAATATGGTGATATCTTTTGTTTTTTAATTATCCATTCTAACTATTCCAAGTTATACAAGTTCAAAATCACTATTTTCCTACTATCGTGTGTAACTTGGAAACTCATCCTTATAGGTTACAAAAATATTAGGACTAGCTAGGTCCTAATATGCTTAATCAAAGTCGACTATAAGAGTTAAATAATAAATCATCACGATCTAATTAATGATTTTAGATATTCTATACTAAGCTCTAATCAAAACTACTAAATTATAGATTATAGATTAGATACCATGAGATTGGGTTTAATCACATAATCCAAGAAGGATAAGGCCTAAGTTCTTGGTGTTATTCTAAAAGTGATCTACTAATTAAGGCTAATCCTATTAAGTAATCAAACTTAATAGGATGAATCTCCTATCTTAATTCTACAGTTAAAAGATAAAATAATGAGAATAAGTTGTAAAATTCTAAGAACTAATAAAACTAAGGTTTCACCCATTGAGTAACCTATTTACCCAATAAATGAACTCTAACTTATGATCTAGTCCTAATCTCAAGAATGGTCCTTATGTGATGTGTACAAACCTAAGGAAATGACTTAGAAGGATTTTCAGGGATTTTATAGTTTTGACTTTAAAGACTATTTTCACTCATTTAAGTGATTCTAATATAGTTCAAATATTGGTTTTAGTGTTTTAAAAGACAAATTAGAGGTTAATGGTACATAGCTTAAATTTTGGGCAAAATGACTATTTTACCCTTATTTAAGGGTCTAGAAAGTCAACTTTTAATTTAAGGGTCCAAATTGAAGTTTCTTGATTCCAAATGACTCTTTACTATCTAATTTGAAGATAGACAGTAAGTATCCTTAATTTGGATGAGAAACGGATCCTATAGGTTCAAATTAAATTTTTTGACCTAAAGGCATTTCAGTAATTTTTACTCTATTAAAACCAAAATTGTGATGCAGTTTATTGTTGGTGACTGTTCAAAGATTCCATAAAATCCAAGAACACTGAATTCCGAGGTTAAATGACTAAGTTATGGGTGTTCCAATTTCTTAGGATAATTATGTAATAGAATCTTAATAATCACAAGAGAAGTTTTAATTCCTTAAATTGAGCATCATTGTTCCACATATTAATATATTATCGACTTATTATTAACATTAGGATCTATTAAATTCAACATAGTATTTACTTATCATAATTTGGTTATTTTAAGGAATTATATATTTTGAATATTTTATGAATAAATACTAATATTTAATTTTAAATATTCAAGGATAATATTTTATGTACATTCTAGAAAGTAAGCAACTCTATCTTTTAGTGCATTTATTAAGGAACTATCTTTAATAACCATTTTTGTAAACAATGAGGTTATTAATGTTTAATTGATTTTTGCTCAAGGAGGGGACTCTAAACTTCACTTAAAATGAACTCTTAAGGGTCTAGTTAATGGCATATCCAAGGAGGTTGCTAATCATCATAGGACGATTTATAATATTTAGCCAATTGGTATGATATAAAATCTAAAGAATAAATACATGCATAACTAACTACTCAATAAACTATTTTGAGATTGATTTAAATTTAAAAGCATTCATGATCATTTTGTAGCCATAATAAGTAACTTAAATGTATTTAGAGATATACACTTTTAATTGAATAAGCAGATTTATCTAGTATTCACAACCTTGCTCATATTATACTAGTTTGGAATTATTAACAAGCCTGTTTAAAGTTTAACAATATGTTCGTTTGAGAATTATATATACTAAAAGCATGTTATTGACTGAATTCATGAAAAAGCTGAATAAAAATAAAATGTTGATTCTTTATAATGCAGTTACACATTTGAGATTCTACATATCAGCTTAAAGATTTACAATTCGCTGCAATTGCTCCAAATGCAAACTAAATTCGAACAAGCTCACTATTTGCTACACATGACTCATCTCTTTCAACATATTAAAATGATCAAGTACAGGAAACGCGCTCAAAATAGACTAACAATTATTTTAATAAAATCACTTAGGATGCTTAAAATAAACTTAATCGAAAAATGTGGATAAGGGAAATGAAGTAAAATTGTAATATGGCACCTACATGTCTCATAACTTTAATATTAAGTAGTGCTTTTCATGCAATTACAGTACTTACGATATAAATTGGTACTTGCTTTAACTTATATAAATAAATTTACGTACTCTAAGGAGGAATATGTCTCATGTGAGAATGCAGAAATGACACCATATTCTAATAAAATATATACATGGCCTTTCTTCAAATCAAGTTTATAAGAACAACTTTGAAATATGATAATAAGATTGATAGAATTGCAAAGTTTGCCATCAAGCTAGCTGATGTGAAGATCAACACTTGAACCCTCATATCACAAACTTAGATACACATTTTGCTATCCATTCACTTTAACGTTCATTAAGTTTTAGTACAACATATTGCTTTACTTCTAATCACTCAGCTGTTCCCAACCATTTCGCAATAGTTAGATGTAGAATTTATACAAATCTAAGCAGCAAATATTCTTTTCAAATATGCAGAAATATATTATTATAAATTTTTTTTTATATTTGGTCACTACTTTTGAAGCATACAATTGTCAAGTTATTTTTGTCAATGAAAGTTCAATGAAATGTTTTCTCATGATTTCATTGAAGTGAAAATGATATAAAATTGGAAGCCCACCATAGGACTGTTAAGGATGGTAATTTTGATGCGTCTAGACAAAAATGCAATACCTCTTAAATGAAAGAAATTCATCCTCATTAAGCATAAAAGACTACGGAGTTTACTGAAATACTGAATAAAACATTGCTAGAGAAAGGAGAGTAGGAGGTGGAGTACCTCGCTTGCGCTTAGGGAGATCAGCGGCTCCTTGCTGATCGGCCACTGATCAAACAGCACGGAGGGTCCTCTGCTTGACACAAAGAGGAAGGAGGCGGTAGGAGCCTCTCGGCCTCCTGCCGAGAGGGGTTGAGGAAACTAGAACCTCTCGGCCATCGAAGATAACCGTCGGCTTGGACGAGAGGAAGGAGTGCGGCTTGCGGTTGGAGAGACTGATGGGGTGAGGAAGGCTTGAGTGAAAAGAGGGGTTCGGTTGAGATGAAGAAGAAATAAGAGGGATTTTTGATCCGACGAATATTTTGATTTCCCAATTTTCGGGGTATTAAATATTATTAAAATATTCATCAAAGTTTCGACGACTTCCGATTGACACAGAAACTTCACCCCTAGCTAATTTGGGGGCAATGAACGTAATGGCAAAATCCGTTTTTCGATATGAGGTCATTTTAGATATGTCAAATTTTAGGGTTTCTAGATGTTGACTCATATTGACTGGATTAGCACTTAGGATTAGATTTAAGACTAAGATTAGTCCTAATTAACTAAGGTAACAACCTGGGTTGTTACATGTAGTGCTGCCTTTCTCTTTCTTTCCCTTAGCAAGAGAAGTTCTTCCACCCTTGGGCAGTTCTCTTTCTCTTCTATGCAGCCCTCTTCTTACTTAGGATATAGTGAGCTAAGTTGGGAACCCTCCTTAAGTCAAGAAGGGTGGTACTTATAGAGGTGGGCTGTACTCTTCATTCATCTCATTCAATTTATGTATTGCTTTCAAAATTTTACTGTCATGATGGTTAATCCCACTTGAGGGGTGAAGTGACTTCCATAAATCCATTGTTTAACCTCCACATCACCTCATAATATCAATTTTCCCTTTTAAAACAAATCTGTTATAGAAGGAATGATGGCTGGAGACAAGGAGCTGGTTGGGGGTCTTGTCCCAGCTGCATTTAATGCTCTGCTTAGACAAAATTTTGGTGCACCGCTGCAACTCGTTGTGGCGCGCTATAGCGGATAAATGTTCGTGAGATGGTCTGCTATGGCACGCTATGGCGTTCTGGATTGTATTTTGATGAACCGCTACAGCATGCTGTAGCACCAGCATTTCGCAAATTGCTCCGCTGCAGCACGCTATAGTGCCAGCATTTCGCAAATGGTCCACTGTAGCGTGCTATAGTGCCAGCGCTTGGCAAATGGTCCGTTGCAGCGCACTATAGTGCCAGCACATTTGCAAATTGCTCCACTGCAGCGCGTTATGGCGCCAGCTTTTCATAAATTGATCCGCTATAGTGCGTTGTAGCGCCATCGCATTGCAGGTTGGACCGCTGCAGCATGCTACAGCGTGCGGTAGCAGATTTTTTTTATAAATCTTTAGGAAATTGTCCAGAATTGTTCAAAAATTGCTGAATGGGCATTTTTCCTAAAAAATAGATAGAATTTGATCAAGGAAGCAATATCAAATATGCAAATGAATGAAATTTTCCTTTATTTTAGGATGTAAATTATGGACTTATCAACTTCCTTTGTATTTTCACTTTCCTTGTTTTTATTGATTGTGTGTCGTGGGCGACACTCATTTTAAGGATGGGAGTCTGTAATAACCCTAGTGTTGTTAGCTGTCAATTAGTGACCTAATTAACTCTAATCCTTTTCCATCAATCTTACACTAATATTAGCAGTCTCCATTTCAAATTTTGTGCGATTTGGAGATCATTTGATAATTTCCAATATTTTCTAATTTTCTGATAATTTTGAGAATGCCTAATTTATTTAGATCTGAGAATTAAAAACAAAGTTCACCATTGGACTCACCACACCCAAATTAGCTATGGGTGATATTTTGGAAGTATTTGGAAGTCATCGAATTTTCCCCGAATATATTAATAATATTTAAATACCCATAAAAATAAGATAATTAAATTGACATCCGATCAAAAATCCGATTATATTTTTGAGTTCACCACACCTCAATTAGATAAGGGTGAATTGTTAGAATTTTTCGGAGTGCGTTTGGTTATTTATTTTTTAGTAATGAAATGTGTATACTAATTACTTAATTAAATTGAATAAATTAATATATATATATATATATATATATATTATAAATTAAATAATTATTTCGGATTAAATTTTGAACGGCGGAAATCCGCTGTAAGGTTTAGAACACGGGACACCTTTTGCTTAGATCTGGGTCGTCCTTAGGATTTAAGGTGCGATCTAATGGTGGAAGTCTGGCCCGCTTGATCTGACCATCGGATTAAAGACTTAATCCGACAGCTCAGATCATTTCTCTATACGTCTTCCACTACCTGCCCTCTGCATCGCTGCAGGGCATATGAAGGCGAGCTGGCAACCTCCATCGTAGGGTTAATCCTCCCTATCTTCACCATTTCCTCTGCATTTTTCATCTTGTTACTTCTGGAAGTAAGAGCAAAAGGAGGTCCGAGAGCTACTTGATGGAATCTATGATATTTTTTTTGCTTGGATCAATCGGAGGGCCAGGGATCTCAATCTTCCAGGTACCTAACATTTTCTTAACCCTAGTTATTCTCTTAATATCAAGTATCATTAGATAGTTTATATCCATAACAGCTAAGGCATCCCTTCATTTCGGATCTTCAAAATTTATTTTATTTATGATCTAAATCCCTAATCCATCAGCATGTCAACTTAGGGCTTATGCATTTGAAGTTATTTGGAACCTATTAAGCTCTAATTTATGGCTTATTAGATCGGACTTATTCTGATCCTCATGCCAATCTACGGATCCTAAGGTGCGATTCAGAATTTCGGTGTGTATAGCCCTAAATCACCGATACTTCTCTCCTTTCGCGAATCAAGGAAGAAGGGTTTAATTTTAGGTTCACGGCTTTGTTTAAGTCTTCCTTCGAACTGGGCCGGTTCGCTCTGCTCTGAACCGCGCCACCATAATTGTGACACGAATTACGTGTCGTCTAATTACGACACATAAAATATGCGCCGGCTCTTTTTTAGTGCCAACATGATTCTTTGTGTTGTCAATGGAAGTCAATTAATAATATGAGTGTTGCTACCTTTACACTACTGTAGCCACAGTAGTGCAAAGATGTGCTGGCATGCTTAGGTGGTAAGCAGCCACGTCAGCCCCTCCTTTTAGAGTGCTACTACCTTTTACACTACTGTAGCCACGGTAGTGCAAAGATGTGCTGGCATGCGTAGGTGGTAAGCAGCCACGTCAGCCCCTCCTTAAAATCGTGCTGGCTCTTCCGCTAAACCTAAATCGCCGTTTCCTACGTAAAATCATCTGTTTCGTCGCTTTGTCGCTTCGTCCCTAAAATCGTTCGCTTCGTCGCTCCCTCAGTACGCTTCGTCGCTCCCTCTTGTGGCTTCCTCGCTTCGTCGCTCCCTCTCCCAGCCGTCACCACTTCGGCTTCCACTCTCCTTCCGCTGCTTAATTAAGGTACGTTGGTTCTTCCCGCCCCCCTTTCCATTCCTTTACAGCTGTCCCTACCCCTTCGCCGTTTCACCCACCTCTGCTTCCTTAACATAGAAAGTACTAGTGGTCGGTTTGAGTGCTGAAGAGCAAGGAATTTTTGAACTCTTAGCTTGATCCTCTGAATATACACTCAAAAGATGAGAAACTGAGTGATGCCATTGCATTTTCCACACACCTAGTGTTTACCGTGCTTCTATTTTTTTCTTACATGTGCAGAGCTCACTTCTTGTCAAAGCAATGTCCCTGATTTTGTGGCATTTTGTTTCATCTTGCTGCAGATTCCTAAAACTTTAATCCCTCTGCTTTCTGCTACTTTTAGTATGTCTTGGTGTACAATTGAATCTGACCCTGGTTAGTATTATTCTATATAGTCTTTTACAATCTTTTTTTTTTCTTTAACTATCGGGGAATGTTGGTCTATTGTTTGCTTATATTGTTGTATACTATGAAAATTGATTCTCTTAATTGTAGTGATTAAATTGAATGTTTTATGAACTATTATAAGCTTTGTAGTACTTAATTTACATGCTTACATTTGTGTTATTTGCATGCTAGTAACGCTTAGCATGCTTTAATAGAGTTCCTTTAAGTTTTGTTGAGCAAGATATTCCTCTAGAATTAGTTATTTGTTGTATCAAATTTTCTTTTACCTCTTAGAATTTGTTAGGTTTGCTATAATTGGGGTGCTTAATAAGCCTATATATAGTGGCTAATAAGTAGAGCACCTGCATTGAATTATTCTTGAGGTGTTCCTTATACAATTTTTCCTTTATAAGTGACATGTCTGGAGAGGTGATATTATTTAGATTCCCTTACTAATAACTTTGTATTAAGAATTATGGATGGAAAAGGCTCAAATTGAGGATTTTTAGTGATTTTAGTTGTTATTAAAGATATGCTCAGAGTTTTGTAGTTCCATAACATATCAATGATTGAATAACTAGCAGTTGCTATGTGGAATAATGTTGCTATAATTACACTTTTTGCACTTTCATGTTTTCTAAACATAAACTTGAGGCATGCTAGATATTCGTTAATGTAAACACTGAATTGACATATACTTGCTTTGACACTCAATTTTTTCCTCCCTTATAGGTGCCGTGAGAAGCAAAGTAAAGAGGCTTCTCGCCTCCAAACTGTTAACCGAAAGCTAACTGCTATGAACAAGCTGTAGATGGAGGAGTAAATTTTTTTCCTTACATTTTTATTTGGTAGATTTTAATGCTAGACATAGTTCAGTAATTCCTTAAATTTCCATATCAGGTGCCAGATTCTATATGTAGAAGGGGGTTTGCAATTGTGACCTATAAATCTTGCAATTTTGGGAATTCTAATTCAGTTCCAAAATTTCTAAATTCCTACCAGTCTTTTTAATGGCTTTGCATTAATACTTTCATGTGCCTTTTTGAGTTGAAAATATCCCAACAAATTAAGAACTAGTTTCAGTTGGATACTAGTTGTGGGTCTTTAGTGTTTAAAGGTTCTGGCCTGAGTTGCATTCTAAGATTTTAGTCAATCAAAGGTTTATAATTACTATTTGTTAAAAGAGTTAATTTGATTTGATTTGATTTTTTTTGTTTTTTTTTAAGACTCTCGAAAGAAACTTTTAGTTTATCATCTATTTTTCTTTTCATATTTGATATTCTAAGTTTCAGTAAAGAGAGATAGTTTTTATGAATAAATTCAGCATGTGTGTCCAAATTAGTGCCATATTTTTGTGTATGTTTTACTGTTTGTATTTATTACATTTTCATCCAGGCACCTGCGGCAACTACAGACAATAGCTGCGAGTTTGTGGTGACAAGTGGCCAAAACCAGCTGCAGCACAAGTCCAAATTGCATCATTTTCAAAGGGATGCTAGCAATCCTGTAGGGTAATTCTGTATATATATTTTTGTGTCTCTCTAGATCAATTTTTAATTTATGGATTGATATATAGAAAATAAAGAAACCAAGTGAATTGAATGTGATGTAGCTCAAATGGTAGAGCGCTCGTATGGTATACGAGAAGATCAGGGTTCGATCCCCTACATCACCAAATTTTGGCATTGAATACAAAATATTGGAAAATTTTGTCTATTATCAGGGGTTGCTCATGCAGGGACTAGTGCAGAAGGCTGAAATTTGCAAGGCCATACAAGCAATTTTAGCAGAGGTTCGCCTTAGCAAACAAAAAATATTCATTTGTATCTAGATCCACTTGTAGTCTCAACTAAAATAGGGACAGCTAAGGAATAAGGTCTAATTGAAAGCAGCAACTGAGTCTGATGTTAGCAAATAGGAAAAGAAGATGTAGATTAATTAGGAATAAATGCGTTATAATGTAATGAATAAAATGATGAATTAAGGGCAACGCTTTGCTTCTCAACAGCTCACATTGTTCTTTATTTCACAATTAGTTCCCTCCCCTCCACCATTCCCCTTTCCAAGACTCTTTTTCTGCTCATGCGTCTCTCTTTCTTGCTCTTCTTTCAATTTCCATTTGCAGCTTTCTAGACATTTATTGCCACACGTCATAGAGTTCTCAACTGCTCACATTGTTCTTTATTTCACATTGTACACATGATTGGAGCCACATCATCGATATCATTAGTGAATCTTCATTTAAATCTCTGCCTTGACTTTGATTTGCTCAAATATTTTCAATTGCAAATGTTTTGATATAATCATACTGTTACAAAAAATCGGTGAGTATGGATGGGTTAAAATGGTTTGAGCTGTATAATGATAAACGTGAGAGAATGGATGTTAGTTATATAGTGCTATGCAAGATTAATCATGGTCATCGAATGGAGCTTCATAAACAAAATATTGGGAGAATTTATCCCCTACATATTCATCTTTGAGCTTACTTGATTTTCAAAAGAAGAAGGCAAATCAGTACCAAGGCTCAAATTTGTTGTTTCTTTATCATTAACAATGTTGATTCAATCATATGACGCGGCTAACAAATTTCATGGTCATATGTGTGAGTAGAAAATATTATTCCTCTAAAATACATGATATCAAAGATGTGATAATATTGAGTATTCTAATATCTTGATTCAGTCATACAAAATGGTGGCAAATAGATGGTACTGCAAGTGATATTCTTCATTCAAATTAGATAAGGAGAAAGCTTTTGTACTAAATCTTGCTGCTTAGAAATATAACAAATTGTGATTTATCAACATACCCAGAAAATCTCTTTAATTTCATTTCATTTTAACATGAAGAAGCATTCTGAATTAATACATTTATTTCTCAAAAAATAAATAAAATTTGATACAACTCAAATTAAAACAAAATTGAGCTCTTTCGAAAGTGTAGATAGTCATTCTTTGTTGGTTTGCAACCATAGAAAGAGAGCTTTCGGGATTGTTTAAATGCTGCTAAGCTTCATTGTATTCTTCTTTAAGCCTTTTTCTAAAATGTGGGTTATGAAGAACATCATCAGTTTTATACATGGACAGTGCTACTCCACCTTCCCCAGTGAAGTTTAAAATGTCTAACTCAACCTGTGCTTCTTGTCCCTCTGGAGATGCAAGGCACAACAAATTACTTGATTATAAATATGATTATTAACCAAAAGCACAAGTCTCACCGAACACTAATTTGAGCTTTCCGGGTCCTTTAACTGATTGTCCCATTTGGACTCCTCCACACGAACTTCAAGTTGAATTCCTTGACCCGAGCTTCATCTGCCATTTCACCGTGAGAGATTAGCTGACTGAAGAGCAGTAGCACAACGAAAAAGCAGCATCATGCTCAGTAAAATAGCTTCGGAACATTTCAGCAAAATATAAAATGCATCTGTTTCAAATAATTCAAACGTTACCTCGAAGCTTTATTTCATAGCCTTTAGGCAAGAAGGTGTTGCAACCCAAGATAAGATCACGATGCCCCTTAAAGAGTTCTTTCACCCTCATAATTACCCCACTTGTATCAATCCTGTAAACAGACCATTGAAAAAACCAATCAAAAAAAGGGATCCCAAAAAAATGTCATCCGGGCAAAAACAAGCTGCAAAACACAATATAATTTCATGGATTCATAGCTGATCAGAGCTGACCTTTGGCTCTTAAAATCCTTCATTACTTCCAGAAATTCTTCATACTTCTCCCTATTATCCTAAGATATGTCTTTCACAGCCTTCAAGTATGTCCATATCTTTAGCTCAAATAATACCATCCAAAGAAAAGAAAAATCTCCAAACAAAGAAAGGACGCAAGATTCCTTCTCTGAATAAGTGAAAAAGAAAAATTGCACCAAGATAATTCGAGTTTAAAACTAGCATTTTGCAAATAATAGTGTGAAACCGGGCTATGAGGACATCAACATAATTTGTATAAAGGCAATGGCAACTCGCATTTTGCATATAAGAATGTTTCTATATACTGCGAAACAATGAAAAAGTAACTTGCGCAAACAGCAAGCAATCTTATTTTTTTGTATAAAGGCAACCAGAGAAAATCAAATTCATCAAACCTTATGGAAGAGGAAGAGCCTACGCTTAATAGATGTGCACTTTGAAATTTTTATAACCTCTATTTATTGTCATACTTTTTCTTCTTTTCATTTTTGAGCTATCAGCACACATTTTCTATCTTTTAATGAAAGAAATATCTCAAATTTCTATAAGAAAATGTACCTTACCTTCAAACGTGCATTGCTGAAAATTGGCATTACAAAAAATGTAGCATTGCTGAGAGCTTAAATAAGCATTTTTTGAATTCAGCACATAACAATCTACATGTTCTCATATCTAATCGTTTGATTGATGAGCCCACTAAAACATCTAAATTTGATATTAGGGGTAACTGTGTCTTTGAATTTTCAAAGAACCATTAGTCGTACTATTTTTGAATCTCACCGGATCAACATTTTCTTTTTTGAAATGGACAATTGATATTATAAAGTAAAAGACATAAAGGATCCCTACAATTATGGGAGGGGTTCTTCAGCTTTAGGCGTATTACCGGCCAAATCTTCCAGATACAGATTTTGCAACAATGCTAATTGGATTAGATGGCTTCTCCAGCCTGTAAGAAAAAAAACTTGTCATAAGAGCCCAAAGCGAGCAGCGAAGAGATTTTGGGATGCCCGAAACTTCAAAGATGCCCTAAGCGTGAGTGACCGGCGGAGAAATTCCCGAAGCGAGCAGCGAAGAGATTTTGGGATGCCCTAAGCGCGAGCGACCGACGGAGAAATAGGGCAAAGGCGGAGAAGGAATGAGAGGCCTGCGGAGATAGAGGGATGCGAAGAAAGAACTAGGGCTGCGTAGAAATGCCCAGAAATGTGTGATTTAGGGTTTTAAGAGAAGTGACGTGGCATGCTTGCCACGTAGTATGCCAACGCATCCTTATACCATTGTGGCTACAGTGGTGTAAATATAGCATTTTCCTAATAATATTAATGCTGACTTAAGGATTATAATAAATTATGAATTAATTTGTTAATGAATTTTATTTAAATCATATCTTATAAAATACTTACCCAATATATGCAACATTATATATCATTTTGATCGCAAAAATGAGTAGATTAATAATATGCAGTTTAATTTTTGTTTTGATTAATATTTTAATTAATAAATATTTAAGATTAGTTAATTAATTGCAAATTAGTTTCATCATTTCATGTGACCTAATTTGATCATTTAATGTCCAAATTAAATGATCAAATAGTCCATTTTACTAATAAAAATGTGAGGAATAATAATATGAAATCAAATTAACCATTTGAATCATAATTTTCTTAATCACTTTTAAACCCTAATTATGAGTCACAAAAAACCCAATTTTCCAAAGTTGTCCAAAATTGACATACTTAGTGTCATTTTTCTCCTTATGATATAAGGATTTCATTTATAAGTAAATTATTTCCATTGGACAACAATTTATGATTTTTAGATTTTTTACTCTTACTTAGCGTGGGGCCCCCGTACTAACAATAAGGAAGTACGGTGCTCCAACTGTGGCAAATCCCCAACTTAAGTAAAGTTAGGCGAACCCAACTTGCCTTAAGGCAGGGACTTGTCACCAAGTGTTATAACATTCATCAATATAAATATCAAAGTGGTGGAAGCAATATAAAAATAGGGTAACATCCACAAGCATACATAGTAGGAAAAGAAAATGCAATATAGTAACTCATCACAATACAGAAAGTAAAGTACATCCAAAAAGTTTAATTATTACAGACTGAAACGAATAACTAAAAATGAAAGACTCTCATCCTCACTGGAATAACAAGACAAAGCTAACTAGATAATAGCTGGAAGGTCCTCCTCCTGAATTGGCTCCTGCTCAGCGACACTGCCCATAAACACGTCTGAATCTGACATTTGTCGGTATCACAAATGCCAGGGCCCCAGCCAACAAAATAAAAAGGTTACAGTTAGATAATTGTCTAAGTATATTTTAGGCTATCTAGATGAACTAAATATTAAAAGATATCTCATTTAATTTAACTACACATGCAAGCAGTAAAGGGTGCAACAAGCTATGAAAAAACTGGAATACTATAAACTATCCATTTATAACATGCAACATACAAAACACTAAATATGCATGGTAAGGCTAAAAGCAAAATAACTGCAGCTACTGAATAAACATGATCCTGACATGATTATGATCAAAGTAAAACATGCTAAGTATAAAAGAACACAAGTACTGAATTTAATAAAATTCTAGCATCCTAAACATGCCATTCATACATATATCTAAGCCATAAAAGTATACATACAACATGCAGATTAAGATGAAAAGAAAGGCCACTGAGATATATGGGTAAAAGCAAAGCAATATATGATAAGTAAAGCCACTGAGACATGTGGCAAAGCGAGCAAATACTGAAAAATAAGGCCACTCAAGCATGTGGCAAAACAAACCAGAAAACTAAAATAATACAATACAGGTAAAGTAGTAATATGCCTAAGTTCTAGTACTGCCATACCAGCTAATAGGCCATCTAGGGCCTCCGATATCAATCAATCAATCCCCAGCCTAGCCATCCAAATATTCTAAGTCTGAGTCCAATCTATACAATACTACTACTGAAGAGGCAGACTAAACTAGGTCATATTCTACTAACTGTGACAAAACAAAACTGAATGATATGTAAATTCAATACTAGCTTAGGATACCTCATCCTAAGTTTTCCTATTATGCTCAAGGGCTAAAGCTCAAAATCCAAGGTAGGCAAAGCAATCTAGTCAAAGTAAGCAAGAGACAAAATCTAGACTTATGTGATATCTGTTATTGTTTAATTTCCAAATCTAACTACTCTGAGAAGGTACAAGCTTAGGATCTCCAATATCCAACTATCGAGTAGAATCTCAGATTTACGTCCTTAAAGTCAAATATTAGAACTTAACAAGTTCTAAGCAAAAATCATGTGATGACTATATAGTTTAAGTAAGCAAATCCACGACCTAATTTTATAAATATTTTACTCTCTTACCCAAATCTTGATCAAATAAATCAAGATTTTAAGGATTTATAACTTAAACCCTATGAGGGTTAAAATTTCAAATCCAAGGTGCTATTCTAAATAGGATCTAGGTTTCTCACTTAATCCCAAAGGTAAAGAATCTTATAAGTTGAAAGATTCAGGAACTAAGATCCTAGTGAAATGCTATTCTGCTGATTATAAGATAAAATAATCAATTAAGAACTTGAGAATCTAAGATCTATATTCAATCTTTAAGATAACTCCATTATCTTATTAATTGAATCATCCTATACCCACATGGAAGGTTTCAAAAGATTAAACAATAAATCATTAAAGAATTTCAATTGGAGGTGGTTTGATTCAAATTGAAGATCTAAGTCTAAGATCTAAGATCTATAGATCTAAAGTTTGATCACTTTAGACTTTTAATTAGAGTTTTGACTTAAGGGTTTCCATTTGTGATTTTCTTTAGAATCAAATTTCATAATTAACTATAAGGAGCTTATTAATGTTAAGAATTGACAATTCCAAGTATTAGATTAACATTAAACCCATTTTGACCTTCTTAGGCTACTTAAGATTTAAGGGTCTGAGTTTTGATCACTTTAGAACTTAAGCTAAGATTCTACTTAGACATTTCTAGTTCCCTTTTTCTCTTAACACTTAACTCTAATATAATCTTAACTGAACTTAATAATGAGGTAACTGACCATTTTAATTATTAGACTTAATTAAGTTAAGGTCCAATGATCTTTATAAGGAATGCTTAGATTTAAGTATCTTAATTAAGGAATTAATGAGACCTTATGGATTGGTGATTATTATTGTTCTAAGATTCAAGAAAACATTTCCAATCTATGTTATAGTGGCTTACTGAAATTTTCAATCCTTAAAGAACACTAAATCACATTTTGGCCAAAATGACCAAAATGCCCCTCTTAAGGCTAAAATTGGGATTTTAGGGTTTTGTTGTCCAAATTTGTTCTAATCTGTTTTAAAGCATTTTATATGACTAAATGAAGTGGGAAACACCTTTACTTTAGGTTTTGATGACCTAAATGGTCTTAATTAGCACTAATCACTTAATTAAACCACCTATGGTGATTAGTGAGATTAAGGCACTTTAGGGCAATCCAACCTTATACTTAGGTTATACTAAATCTAATATGATATTAGGAACCATCCCCATCCAAATCAGAGTCTTAACTAGGGTTTAATTCACTAATCCTTAATTAGGGTGATTAGGGAGTGATTAAGAAAATTAATTATCCAAAATTAATTTCAAGGGTTTGGAATTGTTCCTTAGGGTACAAGGAGCAGTCAAAGCCCTTAAACTCATAGATTGGATAATTAGATGATTTTATATGATTTATTTAAGAACAGAGAAGGTTTGGCAAATATTTTTAAATCCAACCATTGAATCTAAAATTTTATTTTATATTCAGATTCCTTAAATTTTTCTAATTCAAATGGTATATTGGATCATACTATTTGGATCTGAATAGCTAAAGTTATTTAATTAATTTATTTTGAATGTTTATTTAAATTAAAACTATAGGGTTTAATTAATTAAAATCGCAACCATTAAAAATGATATCCAATAATTAATAATTAGGCGCAGCTCGAAATCAGAACCGCGTGGGTCATTGGTCGGCCCGGCCCAGAACCCGCGACTTCGTCTTCAACCTCTCGACGGGTCCCGAGCCCGTCGAATTTCAAAGCTGAAATTCTCGGCGCTCCGGCGACGACAAGGGCTCAAATCGATCCCTACACGTTCACTGAGGCAAGACGCATTGATTGGACCAAGAACCCCCATCTGGATCCCTTTGGATCGATGGGGTCTTACTCACCCGAGACATCCTCCTGCGAGGCGTCTCAGGTTGCCTGTGGGGGGGAAATTCTCCTCACAGGTGCCTCGATTCGTCGGGATTTTAATCCCTACATGCTCAGGGGGACTAGACGCATCGAAACCCCAACCTATCATAACCCGAGGTGCAGCCAATCGCTGGGTCCTTACTCGAACTCAGCCATTGGCTCGCTGGCTAGCTCAGTCGATCGATACGATCGACTCAAGCAAGCTTAGCCCCAAGCGACAATCACGGAGGGTTCCCTAGGTGGCTAAGGTATCCTAGACGGCATCCAGAGCTCATTCAGAAGGCAGGAACGAAATCGAGCTTATGGAATTTTAATGGGGAAAAGGCTGTACCTGAAGTCGGGGACACAGGGCTTGCCGAGGGAAATTGACGGGCTCTGGAGCTTTCTAGAGGTTAAGTGAACGTGCACAGGGGGTTTGAACACTAGACGAACCCTCTATCAGCGGTCCTAGCCTTCTGAAAATGCCGGGAGTTCACCGAGGAAGGTGAGAGCTCTACGGGGTTCTAGCTGCCAATTGAGGGATCACAGTGAGCAAAGGGACTCACTGTGATTCTCTCAGGGTATTTATAGGCCCAGGGGCTATGGAGGGTGGCTTCTAGAGCTTGGGTTGGGAGGAATGGCACGGCCAGAGGCGGTTCCCTCAATTTCTCGAATTGGGGGTGGACCGGAGCTCAGGCTTGGCTGGGACTGCTCGGGAAGCAAGGGCAAGGCCGCAACTGTCTTCTTGACGTGGCGCGGGAGTGGCAGATCGGCTGGAGGACGTGGCAGTATGGGAGGAATCGGCTGTCCAGCGCGGGCTGGGGGAAGGAGACGATCCACACTAGCGGGAGCTGTCGGAGCCGTCTGATGGATCGTTGGTTGACGCAGAACGATCCAGATCTTTTAACATCAAATGAACGATCGAGGATAAAAGATCAGCCGTTGGATCCAATCGGGGAATCTAACTGTTGATCGAAGGTATTTATGGCGGATCGCTTAGATGCCGTCAGATCGGGATCTTGAAACCGCGGAATGGCGGAGATTAGATGGATTCATCCAACGGTGCGAGCCATTGGATCAAGACCGCGGAACGGATGGCCCAGATGGCGCTCGCGGTTTGGGAAGGAGCCGGCCGTTGGGGAAGGGTAGATTTGCAATTTGGAATTGTCTAAAACCCTAATTTGCAATTAAACTAATTTAAATTAAATCCAAAATGTGACTAAATGACCTCCAAAAATTCCCAAAATTTTACCCTAAGCTAATTTGGGTATGAGGAATTCAAAAATAAAATCAAATTTCAATTTGGAGATCAAAATATTTTAGGTATTTTTCAGGGCTTAAAAATAACCAAAAATACAAAATTTTCCAATTTAGCTCCGATTGATTTCAAACTTCTAGTTTTAGATTTAAATGACCCATTGAATCCAATGAAATCAAAATTCAAACCTTGATTTAGCTTAATTAATCTAATTTTAGCTAGGGTAACAACTTAGGGTTGTTACACTTAGTGTTATTGTGATTATTCTAAATTTCTAAATAACATGCTTTAGGTTTTATAAAACCATAGGATAGCTAACTTGTCACATTTATTATCTCCCATATCAAATTAGATTATATTTGTTTGAGCTTAGTTCTCAATTTTCTAGATATGTGAATTAATTGCCAAGTGCTTAATTCACTTTTCAAACCTAAGGTAAAAACCCTATGATTGATTTACAATTTGATCTATAGTTGATCCCTAGATCTATTAGTTACACCCATTAAGAATAGTTAGTGATTAGATTAGAACTTAATTTATTTATCCTAATCCATAAAGCCTTCTCTTGATTATTTTAAGATGTAGTAATATGAATCCCTAACTTACTTAAATTAGCTTAGGAATCTTATTAAATTCCTTAAATATCAACTATTAGAATACTTAGAACTTGTAGTTCTTAAATCCTATTAATTACTTACCCTAAACCTTTCAATTACTTGTAACTTAGCTAGATTAATACTTGATTGATTAGATCCTTCAAACTATAACCTAGTAAATGAACTCTAGTGAATTCTAGTGAACTTTAGTGAACTTACATTAACTTCTAATTCTTAAGTTAGATATTTTCTTTATCTTAATCCCTTCCTACTAGACTCCTAAGCCTTGATTTAATTATACAATTGAATCTTATAGTTTAGGATGTGAATAAGAACTTGTTCTTAATTGTACCAATTATACTTATAAATTATTTTATCATATCATATTAATTGAATTGAATCTACTACTTTCAAAATCCCAATTACTATTATACTTATAATTAACTTGAGATCAATATCTCAAAGTTAATTGGGAGCTCAATTATCTCAAATCATTAAGTAGATAATTAAAAATTAAATAACTTTGGATATCACTTAGTTGCAATTATTGAATTTTCTTGAATGTTTGCTTAGCTTTGAGCCTTATTCACTTGAATCATTCATATAATACATTGTACATGAATAAAACTTTCACATTAAAATTTTTAGGGCTTATATGGTGGATCAGTCTAGAGCAGGCTGAAAATGGAGTAATAAGGAGATATCGCATTCTCAGAGGTGAATGTAAGTATTTTAGAACTTGACCCTGCTTTTCTTTTATTGTTAAATAGACGTGTTTAACTCCTCATTTCATTCTAAATATGTCCACATAATGAGCACAGATTAAAATAACTTTAATTAATAAACATGTGAGATCTTCTTCAATCTTATAGATTATTAAGACTCACTATAGCTTTTAGATATGTTACTTTTCATAGTTCTAGATTATGTGAATCTTAGATTAATAGTCTAAGATCTTCTTTCAATTTCCTTACTATGCATTTTTAATGATTTAGAACTGTACTTTACTTATTTACAGTTTACTTAGATTATAGTGAATGCTGTAAAAATACATTTAAATGATTCATTATTTCTTTTCCTTACTTAGCATATGTTCATTTGAACATATATAAGCTTTACTTCATTTACTTTCATATGCACATTAGTTTATTTCTAGCTTAGTTAGAATTTTTTTACCCTTGTTCTATTTGCAAGCTAGGATGTATACTTAAGTGAGTATTCTAACTCACTTGTTTTTCTTACTTTTCCTCACTTGTATGCTTACTATATTGCACCTATGCTTGTGCTTATTTTTGTAACTAGTAAGTGATATCTAATTATAACAATAACATGTTTAGCCAATCTTAAATTGTACTTAGACTGTTTAGTCTAACTAGATTTTCTATTTCTTGGCTTTGCCCTATCACTTTTAAATATCAAAATGTGATAGATCAGGTGCATTTGGAGGCTAGTGGAGCTGGACTAAGTGCTAAAAATAAATTGCTTCCGCCTATTATATACTAAACTATATTGCTTAATATAAATTTCAAGTGAGTTATCAATTTCTTTCTTTCCTTTCAGTTTACTGTTGGTTTGTAATAAATATTATTTATTTTACTTATTCTATACTTTGTTGGAGCTTAGATTATTTTTAAATGCTTGTAATGAATGAATGGATGAATGTATTAGAATGGATAAATGGTTACAAATTTATAAAAATAAATATTAATTAAGTCATTAGTTGTATATCTACCTAGGATGTTAATTGGAAATTAGTTTCTTATTTAAGTTGAGAAGCTTTTCTTTATTTACATGTATATAATGAATGCTTGTGAATTGAGTATACCTTAAAATAAATAATTGCTACACATATGATTTTCTACCTTTTAAACTTGTAGAATTGGAAATGAGCAATCCTATGTAATATATTGAACTCTATTTTAGAATTAGAAATGAGCAATCCTATATAATGGAATGAACTCTATACTAGAATTGGAGCTAAAATGGATGATTACATATTAGTTTAGATTGTTTTCCTTTCAAATTATAACTTCCATTGGAATGGAAGTCTTGCATGTCTACATTGCAGGTGTTTCCTTAGCCATTTACAATGGAGACTATGCCGAAATTTTTCAAAATTTTAGGACTTAGAAAAAATGTTGAGAAATGTAGACTTATAACTCATATGTTAAATACTCTATAAATATCTAGAATTTTATATATAAGATTGAATGTATTCATTTCAATTATTTTAAATTATAATCTCATGTTTCCTTACATATATCACATTCTTAGTCATATTTCATTCTCACTTATAAATCCATGTATTGTATCTTCATTTATAAATTACTTAATGCCATTGACAATTTTCCTTCCTTCTTAACTTAAGACCCTCTTCTAAATCATTGGCCAAACATAATATCTAATAATTTTGATTAGTTTTTTTCTAATCTAGTATTAGATATTGTAGTGACGTGTCAATGTTGAGTTAAGTGATTCTCAATATTGGGGTCATCACACTGAGTACAAGGTATTTAAGGCCTTTTGAAGTGATTGAAAGGATTAGAACATCTGCTTATAGATTAGAGTCACCAGAAGACTTCTCAGCTATGCATAATGTGTTTCACATTTCATCACTAAGAAGGTGTTTGCTAGATCCTAACCAGCATGTTCAAATACCAGTAAGGGAACTACAACCCAATCTGACTTTCATTGTTAAACCTATTGCGATTTTGGGGCGGGATCTTAAGCAGTTAAGAAACCACATCATTCTTATGATCAAAGTCTACTGGCTAGATCATCCAACTGGTGAAGCCATGTCGGAGAAAGAAGAGGATATACGAAAGAAGTTCCCATAATTCTTTTCTTAATCAGGTAGTTTTAGTTCTTTCAATTTCATTATTGTTCTTTAGACTTCCTTTGTATTTTCAATTTCCAAGTTTTTATTTGTTGTATATCATGGGCGACACTCTTTTTGTAACAACCCAAGGTTATTACCCAACTTAATTTGAGTATAATCATATCTTAATTATCATTCCATTAAGTTCATCTAGTTATTAGAACCAAACCCTAAAGATTTGGAGTGATTTAGAGCCCAATCGATTATTTTATATTATTTTTATTATTAACTAATTAGAAAATTGAGTATTTATTTTGACCTCAAAATCAAAATCTGACTTTATCGTTGCGATCATCACCCCCAAATTAGATAGGGGTGATGTTTTGGACGCAATTGGAAGTCGTCGAATTTTCGCGAATATTTTAATATAACTAAATACCCCGAAAATTAGCATAATTAAATAATTGTCAGAATCGAAATCCGACTTCGCCATTGACTTCCTCACCCCTAAATTAGCTAGGGGTGAATTTTTGGGATTTTTTAGAGCACATTTAATTAATCCAAATTTTTAATAAATTAAAATTATGAATAATAATTAATTATTCCTTAATTTGCATTTAATCCCTCTTTCCTCCCTTAATTTTGGTTGGCCATTTTTTCCCCCATGCAAGTCACTTGAGGCCATCCCTCCACTCTCCTCTTAGCCATGCCCTCCCTAGGCAAGTAGGATGGCTCTTCACATCCTAGCCCCTAGCTCATGATGGAGCCTCCCTCTCACTCTCCTCCTTTAAAAGGAGAGCACAGCCCCTCTTCTCTTGCTTGCTAAAATTTTCTCATCTTCCTCCTCCATTGATCCCTTGTGCCGAAAGAATGAGCTCATCTCTAAGGCTTTGAAGAAAGGCAAAGATTCCTTCTTCCTCCCCCTTGCAAGGCTAAGGTACCTATTTGTTCCTCTCCTTATCTCCTTCATATTACTACAATGCTTCAATGTATCTCTAGAAGTCTATAAACATGTATGGAAGCCATTAAGGCTCATTGAGATAGCTCATTTATTTGAAAAATGCATGCTCTATTTTCGTCTACTTTGTATACCTATCCTTTATCTACATATTTGTATAGCTAGGATGGTCTGTTTGTGCCAATTTTAGTGTCGATGGAAAAGTATCGAAATACCTTTTCATTGATATATGGCACCGCTCATGGAATGCTCTAGATTGGGAGTATTTGAGCTCAAAAGTAGGCCATATAGGTTTTGTCCAGGAGAAAAACACCGTCTGGCGCTGCAGCACCCAAAGTTGCAAAATAGACCGCTGCAGCACACTGCAGCGGACTACCACAGTATTTCAAAAAATATATAAAAATCAATGATTAAATTAATTGAACAGTAAAAAAATCGCAAGTTGGACCGCTGCAACGCGCCATAGCGCGCTGTAGCAGGCTGGAGCGGAATTTTCGGAAAACCCTAGAAAATATGAAAAATAAATTAACTGAACAGTAATTTCACAAGTAGGACCGCTGCAGTGCACTATAGTGTGCCATAGCAGGCCGCAGCGCTAAAAGCACCACAACGCGCTGCAGCGGCAGAAGCGCCACCACGCGCTACAGCGCTAGAATCGCTGCAGCGCGCTATAGCACGCCACAGAATTGGCTGAAATGGCCAAAACTTCACTGTTTTTTTATCCTCAATTCTTAAATAATAATTAGGGTCTCTGATTTCTCATAAGACCATAAAGAACCTATTTAAGCCATTAAAGATAAATTAAGAACATTAAATTTGCTAATCACCTCTTAATTACCTTAATATATAATTAGTCAATTAATCTTTAAATTAACCTCTAGTTTTGGTAATTTCAATTCCTAATGTCTTATTAAGTATAGTAGAGCTTATAAATGTATTTGGATCACCTTTGAGTGTCCTAATTTTCTTAATCACCTTAATTGACCTCTTAATATGATTAGTGCTAATTAAGCTAATCTTATATCAAAAATCTAAGCTAAGTATTTTATCTACTTCACTAATCAATATGAAGCTCATTAAAATAGGCTTGAATCAATTTAGATGATTAAATCTTGAAATCCCATTTTTAGCCTCAAGAGAGGTATTTTGGTCATTTTAACCAAAATAGGTTTAAGCACCTCTTAAGTCTTGAAATTCTAATAAAGTATCTCTAATTAACTCACTAGCACCTTTCTGAAATCTCATCTTAATAAAGGTGAAGTTAAGTGAAGAAAAGTTAAATTAGTTCTAATTAAGATCTTAAGATCTTAAGAGTACTCAAAACCACTTCCTTAAGAAAGCAAACCTAAATAGTTTCAATACTAAATCTTTAGTTTATTTACCTTATTAAGTTGATTCATAAGCTACAAATCTTAAGTAAATATTCTTGTAAAATCCTAAGTCTAGTTCTTAATTGAGATCTAAAGTGATCAAATCTTAGATCTTAGATCTTAGATCTTAAACTTTAAATCATCTACTTGAATTGAATAATCTTCTTTGGACTTCCTTAATTTATTTATTGTTTAATCCTTTTGAAACCTCCATATGGGTGTAGGATTGATTCAATCTATAAAATAATGAAATTATTTTAAAGATTGAATATAGATCTTAGATTCTTAGTTTCTAATTGATTATTTTATCTTATTTTTAAAACAACCTTTCATTAAGATCTTAGCTTCTAATCCTTCAACTTATAGGATTCTGCACCTTTAAATTATGGTTGAGTGTGAACCATAGAACCTTAGTAGATTTAAGCCTTGGATTCAGGATTTGAACCCTAATGTGAGGTTTGGATCCAGAATCTTTAAATCTTAAATTACTTAATCAAGATTTGGGTTAAGTGAGTATAATAACAATAATTAGGTCATTAATTTATTTACTTTAACCTTCATAGTCATCATTTGATTATGAATTAGAACTTGTTAAGTTCTAATGTTGACATTAAGGTCATGAATTTGAGATTATACTCGATAGTTGGGTATTGGAGATCCTAAACTTGTATCTTCTCAGAATAGTTAGATTTGAATAATTTAGATAACAACATATATCACATAAGTCTAGTTGAGTCTCTTGCTTACTTTGACTTTAATTACTCTGCACACCTTGGATATTGAGCCTTCTTCCTTGAGCATAATAGGAGAACTTAGGATATAGAAGATACATCCTAAGTTAGTATTTGCAAAGAATAACATTCACTCAAATCTTTCAATGCATTCAGTCCAGTAAGGTATGTCCTAGTTTAGTCTGCCTCCTCAATTCGAGTTTTATTATAGAATATACTCGAACCTATTCCAGTGCTTAGCTAGGATGGATACAAGTCTTATTCTATAAGTTCAACTCGGACTTAGCTCTGATGATGCCTAGGATGGACACATGTTGAACTTTCTATTCAGAGGCCATGTATGGCCTGTTTCTATTATGGCAGTACTATGTCTTAGGCTTACTTTTACTTCAGTTCAATTTTGGTTCTTTCAGCTGCTTTGCCACATGTCTCAGTGGCTTTACTTTTTAGCTTATTTATGCTCTTAGCTTGCTTTTACCACATGCTTCAGTAGCCTTTTATATATTAAATCTGCATGCTAGTATATATGTTCTTATTGAGTAGTTATTAAGTGTTAGCATGTTTAGGATGCTAATTTTGTATGTTCATTTCAGCACTTTTCAATATAATCTACATTTATAAACTCAGCATATCTTCATGTGATCATAAGCATATTTAGGTCAATTTATTTCAGTACTTACAGATATTTTTACTCTTTAGCCTCACCTTACTTAGTTTCATGCTTTGTATGTTATGTTGCATACCTGCTATTTAGTTATAAATAAATAGTTTATAGCTATCCTTTTCTTTGTAGCTTGATGCACCCAATATTGTTTGCATGTTTAAAGTAGTTAGTGTGGTATCTTTAAATATTCAGTTCACTTAAATAGCCTAAAATGTACTTAGATAATTTGTCTAACAGTAAGTTTTTCTTTTGTTGGCTGGGTCCCTGCATTAGTGTTACCAATAAATGTCAGATTTGGAGCTGTTCGTTGGTGGTTCTGCATGAGAGGAGCCAGTGTATGAGGAGGACCTTCCTACTGCTACTTAGTTAGATTTTCCTTTCTTTTCCAGTGAGATTGAGAGATATTTTTTTCTTTTAATTCAGTCTTTAATAATTAAATTATGAATGTATTTACTTTCTGTACTTGAGATAAGTTATTGTTTCCTTTACTCTCATATACTATGCTATAATGTGGATGTTATGTTATATTATTTTCTGCTTCCGCTACTTTAATATATTGATCTATATTTACAGTTTTAGGTGACCAGTCCTTAGCTTAAGGCGGGTTGGGTCTTACCTGACTCTACTTGAGTTAGATATTTGCCATAGTTGGAGCACTAAACTCCCCATGTTTATGCTAATATCAGTATTAGCATGGCCGCGGAGGGTACGGGGCCCCACAGTTGGTATTAGGGAACACCATAAAGTGTTAGAATGGGATCTGTGATTCCTTTCTACCTAATGGATCATTCTTCTGAAGTGCAAACATCAAGATATAACATCCATAACATAGTATTATCGATAACTCTCTAAAAAATGTAGAATGAAAATACTCATATCCTAAAAATCCAATTATCTTTAGTTAACAAAAACCATTACATTCTACTATTAGGATAAAATGAATCGTGAAGAGTCTGACTTGGACTATTATCTGCATGCCTTTGAGTTGGCTTGGAGCTATAGTTTCAAATGAAGACAAGAGAGCAAATGGCAAATCGAAGGAGTTTCAACAAAAGGAACCCTAGTCTTGGATAAACTTCTACATCAAACGGCATACTAAGGGCTTGACTTTCCTATCTATGCATAAGAGTGGTTGAGCCGAGTAGAGTTGGTCCTGAGGCACATAGAGTGTCCAGAGTCCCTCTTGGTTAACATAGTGATGGATCAGATGCTAGACTATGTGGAAGTCTAGTGGTACGATACCATCAAGAATCTTGAACAGAAATGCAAGAGAAAGCATTAGGAAGTGACCTTTGAATATTTTTGAGTTGCATTCATGGCTGAGTACATTAAGGATGTCTAAGCGTTAGTTAGATTAATTGTCACTTCTTGTTACTTAAATGGTTTTAATAGTATGATGATTTTTGGCAATTTTCCTGAATCTTATGTAAATCTTCATTTCAAAAGTAAATGAGAATTTTTGGCATCTATTAGAAATTTAATTGATATATTCCTTAGAATGATTTTGAAATCTAGATTCATATTGCTCAACTAGAATGAATTCTAGATCACCCCCTGCTGCTACCCTTATCAAAACTATTGCCACTTCAAGCAGTTCTTCTGATAAAGAAGCTCATCTTTGAGCAATGGTGGCAACCTTATTGGAGAATCAGGCTCAACAAGCACTAGCAATGCAAAAGATGATGTCCGATCGGTCAGTACCATCCGTTGCTGCTCCTGTTGTTCCCATTTCACAACATCCTTTTCCTTCCCATCACTCCATGGATACTCTTCTCCATTACTTCTTAAGATTAAGACCATCCACCTTCAGTGAAAACTTATCACCAATGGATATAACCGACTGGCTGAAAGGAGTTGAGAAGGATCTGATTAGTCTAAAGATCCCAAATTCAAAAGCCATCTGTCTCATGACACATCTGTTTCATGCAGAAGCATAATACTGCTGGGACGATGTTCGAAATACTAAATTTATTAATTTTGAACTCGAAGACATCCCCTGGGATGAATTCGTTCTTGAATTTATTCCCCCGTCTGCACAAAACATCATAACGGATACGATTCTAAGGTTGACTCATGGAAGTCATTCTATCGCCGACTACGAAAGTGAGTTTCTTAGGTTGATTCATTTTGCCCTTGAGATTATCCAATCTGAATCAGCTAAGTGCCATCGCTTTCTCAGTGGACTGTGAGATTCACTAAAAGATCTGATTGTTCCACTTCGTCTAATTAGCTTTTTTGAGCTAGTAGAGACAGCTAAGGTGCTTGAGCACCATCACTCAAAAAGAGATCTCAAGCAAAAGATGCAGTCAACTCCTCACCGACATGAAGCCTTCAAAAGGCATAAACCTCACTCTATGAAGGTCTATCAAATCGAAGCTGCACCCACTGCTGAACCAATTCAAGGTTGTAATAAGTCTCATCCGTATGGCAAGTGTTACCACTTTGGCCATAAGTGCTACACATATGGGTGTCTAGGCCACCTGTTCTATCATTACACCTACACAGAGATAGTGGATGGAGTCCAGATTAAGCAGTATCAGAAGAACCAAGTATTCATGGCAACTTCACTGAACAAGAGAGAACTAGGTTTGGCAATAATGCCAACCCCTGCATCTGAAGTTGCTCTAGAGCAGCCCTCAGCTCCTAAGTCCCAGAACAATCCCAGGAAGTAGGTAAACAATCATCCTGCTGGTCCTGCGGAAGATGCAGAAGACAACAATGTGGTTTTAGGTACACATTTCTGAACCTCTTCTTATAAATTGCATTTCTGTACCTTAATTATTGCAATTTGTTAATGCGACTCATATAAATAATTTAGGCAAGCTATATTTTAACGACCAGCCCTGCAATGTGTTATTTGACACTGGTGCTAGTCATTCATTTATTTATGAACATTTTTCCAACATTCTTAAACCACACTCATACATATTAGCAAAATCATTAAGTGTTGGACTTCCATCTGGAGCCCAACTCAGTGCTCATAAGTTTTCTAATGTAAAAATCCCATTAAATGGTTAGGAGTTTGATTCTAAATTAATCATCCTGCTATTAGCGAACTTTGATATTATCCTAAGGATGAATTGGCTCAGTGACAATAATGCTGTGATAGACTACCTTAAGAAGAAGGTCATTCTTCATTCCCAGGGCAAGTGTGAAATATTTATAAGAAAATCCAGTACATAATAATCGTTAATCAATGCTATTAAAGCTGAACAATTGATTAATAAGGGTTGTGATGCTTTTCTAGTCACTATGATGGGTGAAGCAAAAGAAAGTATCTCTCTCTCTCTGATTGTAAAGTAGTTAAGGAATTTGTCGATGTGTTCCTAGAAGATTTGCCTGGTGTACCTCCTCCTAGAGAAGTAGAGTTCTTTATTGAATTGATTATGGGTACCCATCCTATATCTAAAGCTCCGTACAGAATGGCGCCTAAGGAACTTCAAGAACTCAATGAATAGTTACAAGAGCTCTTAGATAAAGGTTTTATTAGGCCAAGTATGTCTCCTTCGGGAGCACCCATTTTATTTGTAAAGAAGAAGGATGGATCTATGCGAATGTGCATAGATTATTGCAAGCTAAATAAAGTCACCATAAAGAATAAATACCCATTGCCTAAAATTGATGATTTGTTCGACCAATTGTCTGGAGCTATCATATTCATTAAGATTGACTTAAGGATTGGATATCATTAATTGCGAGTAAAAGAAAAAGATGTAGGAAAGACTGCTTTTTGTACTCGCTATGGTCATTTTGAATTCTTAGTGATGTCTTTCGGACTCACCATGCATCATCAATCTTTATAGATTTGATGCAGCAAGTTTTTAAGCCATATTTAGACAAATTTGTAATCGTCTTTATCGACGATATTCTCATCTATTCTTGAACCTTAAAGGATCATGAAGATCGTCTTAGGTTAGTATTAGAAGCTCTGTGTAAATATCCACTGTATGCCAAGTTTTCTAAGTGCAAATTTTGGCTCAAGTCTATTACATTTTTAGGACATATAGTCGATGTCCGGGGTATTTGTGTAGATCAAAATAAAGTAAGCGCTATTCATGACTAGGTTCAGCCTAAGTCAGTCACAGATATCAGAAGTTTCTTAGGATTAGCTGGATATTATAGGAAGTTTGTTAAGGGCTTTTCCCAGATCGCTTCGCCTTTGACTAAGTTAACTCAGAAAGCCGTTCCGTTCATTTGGAGTCCTGAATACGAGGAAGCATTTCAAACCCTGAAGGACGCACTCTCTACCACTCCAGTACTTGTTCTGCCCAAGGAAGGCTTGAATTATTATGTGTACATCGATGCCTTTGGAATTAGTCTAGATTGTGTGTTAATGCAAGAGGGTAAGGTTATCACTTACGCCTCTCATCAGTTAAAATCCCATGAGAAAAATTATCCAATTCATGATCTTGAACTTGCCATTGTAATCTTTGCTCTAAGAATTTGGCATCACTATTTATATGGAGTTCAATGTTCAATTTTCACTGATCATCAAATCTTGAAGTATATCTTCACTCAAAGAGAACTGAATTATCGACAGAGAAGATGGTTAGAACTCTGCAGTGATTATGATCTGAGCATTTAGTATCATCTAGGTAAAGCAAATGTAATGGCCGATACTCTTAGCCATCGTGCTACTTTATCTTCCATGATTGCCTCTAGTTCCCTTAAATAAGAATTTTGTAAGCTAGATATTTCTCCAGTCAGTGGCGATATGCTAAGTTTTCTTCTAGTAAATATCAATGTGGAACCCACCTTCCATAGAGATGTCTCTATCTCACAGACTAAGGATGATGATTATCTGAAATTCAAAGCAGATATTGAAGGCGGTCGTCGTCATTATTTGCAAATCCATAATGGTGTAGTTTATCAAGAAAATTGTTTGTGGATTCCTAAATCCATGTATCGTGAAGTTTTGATTGAAGGCTATAATTTTAGGTATCATATTCACCCAGGCAGCACTAAGATGTACCAGGATCTAAAGTAATCATTTTGGTGGCCCGGTATCAAAAAGGATGTAGCCAATTTTGTGGCTAAGTGTCATGCCTGTAATTTGGTAAAGGCTGAGCACCAAAGACCTGGTGGTCTTCTACATCCATTAGAAATTTTTGAATGAAAATGGTTTGATATATTTATCGATTTTGTCATGGGATTGCCTCACGCAAAATATGGTGCTAATGCAGTCTGGGTTATAGTAGATCATTTGACTAAATTAGCGCACTTTCTTCCTATCCACCAGGCTGATTCTATTGAAAAGTTAGCAAAGCTCAATATCAAAGAAATTGTCGTGATGCATGGTATTCCGAAATCAATCGTATACGACAGAGATAGTAGATTTACTTCTAAGTTTTGGCAAGCTATGCACCAAGATCTGGGTACTACTCTAGCTATGAGTACAACTTTTCATCCTCAAATAGATAGTCAGACTGAAAGAGTGAATCAAATTCTAGAAGATTTGCTTAGGCTTTATGTTCTTGATTTTTCCAGTTCCTGGGAATATCACATTCCGTTAGTGGAGTTTGCCTACAATAACAGTTTCCAAACCAATATTAAAATAGATCCTTATGAGGCATTGTATGGTAGAAAATACAGTACTCCGCTAGCTTGGTCAGAAATAGGAAGCGTTCAACTTTTTGGGTCTGAGTTAGTTGAAGAAACTAATAAGAAGATCCAATTAATTTAGCAGAGGATTTGTTCTGCTCAAGATCGTCAAAGCAAGTATCATGATGCTCATCACCATCTCCTAGAATTTAATGTTAGAGATTTTGCCTATTTAAAGGTCAGTCCAATTAAGGGTGTCTATAGATTTGGTGTAACAAGAAAACTCAGTCCCCGCTATGTTTGACCTTTTGAGATTTTGGCCAAAGTAGGATCATATGCCTATAGGTTGAATCTTCTTGATGATTTTGCAGCCGTCCATAATGTGTTTCATGTATCATCATTAAGAATATATCTCAGAGACCCTGCTCATCTCGTTCAGCTTCCAGCAGTAGAAATTAAACCTGATCTTTCTTATGCCAAACAACCAATCAAAGTGTTAGCTCGTGATCAGAAACATGTAAGAAATCGTTTTAATTCCTATGGTCAAGGTCTAGTGGAAGAATCAATCTTTGGAAGATTCTACTTGGGAAAAAGAAGTGCATATGTGCAATAAATATCCACAACTCTTTAAAAGTTCAAGTACTGTTCTTTTCTATCTTATGTGTTACATTTAAATTTTTAGTCCTTATAGTACTTTCTTCACTGAGTGATGTCGAGGACGACATCATTCTTAAGTGAGGGAGTCTATAACAACCCTAGTTATTACCTTAGCTAAATCCAAATTAATTAAGCTAAACCAAGTTTTAATTTTAATTCCATTAGACTCAATAGGTCATTTAAACCTAACCCTAGAATTTTGGGATCAATCAGAGCTAAATTGAGAATTTTGGTATTTTTGGCTATTTTTGGATCCTGAAAAATACTTAAATTAAATTGATCTCCAAATTAAAAACTGAGTTCATTTTTGAATTCCGCATACCGTAATTAGTTAAGGGTGAATTTTTGGGAATTTTTGAAACTCATTTGGTTATAAATTAAAATCAAAATTATTAAGATTATAATTTATATAAATTAAATACATTTTATTAATTAAATTAATAATATTTGAATTTTTATTATTTCAGGATTTGTTGTCGGAACCACAGCAGATCCGCTGTAGGGTCTTGACAGCGGAGCACCATCCCCTCCCAATGGATGCGCTAGCGCGCATCTTGGAGTGATCCATCCGACGATAGCAATTTCATCCGTCTTTTGGTTAGGCTAGGAGTGCATCAGACCGTCTATCTCCAATGGTCTCGTGATCAGACGGTGAGCATAGACCCCTGTTTGTTCATCATTGTTCCCCGCTCAACTCCATGCCTGACCACAAAGATCCGCCCATATCTACCACATCGATATAGTCGGCCATGCCTCCACCTTATTCTCTAAATAGTCGGGATTCTCCCATGTATGGTTAAGCCTAGCATAGAGACCATGAGGAGTAGAACCTCCCATTTGAGGAAGGTTGAGGATACCCATCGGCCCAAGCCTGGACCTTTGGCTCCCACCTTTGTCAATCAAACCTAGGCCTCTCAAAGTCTTATAAGTACCGCCATTGATCCCATAATGAGCTCCTTTGCTCACTATGAATCTCAATTTTCCTCCGCTCTCTGTTCTAGGTGCTCCCAGCTTCCTCGATGACTGAACCTGTTGCATACTGCTGATAGAGGGTGAGGTATGGAGTTCAGACCCCCTTGCTGAGCTCCTACGATCATCTGGAGTACTCTGAGCTGCTCAACTCGTCTCTGTCGCCTCTGCCATCTTAAGTTCTCAGTGTAACAACCCCAATTATTACTTAGGTCAATTAGGACTATTTTTAATCCTAATTATAGTTCTAATATCTTAATTAAGATATTTAGAACCTACCTCTAAGATCTGGATCAAATCAGGGATTAAATAGAGCAAATCCTGATTTCTGGAAAAATCCCAAAATCATAGAAATTTGACTTTTTATTTTGACCTCAAATCAAAAATTTGACTTCGCCATTGTGTTCCCCACCCCAAAATTAGCTTGGGGTAAAGTTTTGGATGCATTTAGAAGTCGTTGGATTTTTGTCGAATAATTTAATATTATTTAAATACCCCAAAAGATCAAGTAATTAAATACTCGTCAAAACAAAAATCTGATTGCACCGTTGCATTCCTTACCTTCAATTAACTAAGAGTTAATTATTGAGAATTAATATAACGCATCTGGTTAATTAAATTTAATTAAGAAATTATGATTAAAATTAATTAATATTAATATATTTAATATATATTAATTGATGTCGTTCTCTTCATCCCTCCCACACCGTCTAATCTAACGACTTCTCTAACCGTTCGATCGTGGATCGAATGATCCCGACTTCATCTCTATCATGAATCTGTGTGTCGCAAGCAGAGGATGCGCGGCACATTCTGCCTATGCCAGGTACTGCGATCGCTCCTCAAGCTTAGTAAATCTCTATCTCACCGTCTTCCGGAGCTCGATATCCATTTAGGATCGTTCTGGCGTAAAAGGAGAGTGGGGAATTAATGGATCTCTCCAACCCATTCGATCAAATTCTCAGCAAACGTCCACTTCCAAGTACCCCAATTTCCTATTAAAATATGCTAAGATGTTTTATCATTGAGGCTAATCTTTTCTGCAATGAGTCCTAGTAATATTGTGATAATCTTAGCTAGTTAATTTTAATAACTCACGCAATTGAAATTAACTTGTATTTTTCCTAAACTCAACATTCTTCAATTTAATTTTGATTAATCTATTTCATGTTATTATGCTACCTTAATATGATCTGCTATGATCAATTGCAATGATACCTTTCATCGGGAGTTGGACTCAGTTTGTATCGACTGAAACCATTTTTTGCAAGAAGATTAGGGCATCATGAAATTGGATTATAAAGGCCATCGGGATTTAAGAAAACTTAATTTGATAGGGAGAAGGGATCTAGGAGTTGTGTTTAACATGCGTTCAACCTCTGGAGGTGTCGCGATCGACATCTAGGGAGATGCCCTAATGGCTCCGTCTGCGCCATGGAGAAGATGAAGGAAACCGAAACTCTTTTTAGGTCTTCCTCGGCCCGACTCTGCGTCCAGCCCGTTATTTCGCCACATGTCCATCTATTTATTAATGGGACCCGCGCGCCATTTTTCAGCCGAATAATTAAGGATTTAATATTGGATTTAATAATTTCTAGAATAATTAAATCAATTAATTTCAAATGTTCAATCATTCATAAAATAAAATCTACTAATCCAATTATAACAAAATTATATACCATTTTGATCAGTAAAATTAGAAGAATATTATAGAACCATCAAACTTTCACTTGGAGTTGTATTTAACTTAGTGACATTTAGATATTTAAATACATATCAAAATTATCATTTTTGTTCAAATCACCATAGTTTAGCAACCAATAACCCAAACATACCCAATATGGGTCTCAAAGTACTCAGAAAACCCTAAGAATTAATATAGTAGTGTTTATTTTGTTGTTTGGATTAAATTTAGACTAATCACATTTAGGACCTAACCCTAATTAGGTCAATCAACCCTAGAACTTCATTTGGCCATAAATTAGTTAATTAAGCTTTAAATTAGGTGATTCAAATATCTATTTAGATCAAAAGAACCTAATTAACAATAATTTGTAAAAATAATTAAGATCCAACAGTTAGATTTCTTAATCAACCCTAATTACTCTAAAACTTGATTAGTGAAGATTAGCAAAATTAATGATCCAAATTGTACAATTTAAGTTTCAAAGAACTCCTTAAGTACATTAAAACCTAATGGTGTAGTTGGATTAGTGATTTGGTGATTAATTTCACTAATCACTCACTAATCACCCTAAACCTTAATTAGGCCATAACTTAGCCAATTAAGTTCCAAATTGAATCTACCACTAGTTAATAAAATCAATTGATCATTTGTGAATCATAGCCACTAATTTTACTCAATTTGGACATCAATTGGAGAAGTTAGAAAATTTTGATCTTAATTAAGAACTCTTAATTATTATTTAAACCCTAAAATTTGTATTGGCTATAACTTAGCCAATACATATAAAAATTTAATGATTTTAGATTCTATGGAAACCTTAGAACATAACCTTTAATAAACTAACAGAAAATTTAGATTTTATTAAGGTAGAATTACTAATTTGCCCTTATAGGACAAATTCCTTAACTTGACCTTATAAGGCTTAATCCTTAACCAAATTAATGAACTTACTGTCTAAACTCATATTAGACAGTAATTAATCATTCCACTTCAATAAATTTTAGATTTGAGCCCTAATTTATAAAAGATGAAATTTAGACCCTTAAGTAAAGGGCAAAATAGTCATTTTTGCCCAAAATTAGGTTTAAACACCTTAAGACCTTAATTACATTCCTAAACTCCTAAAATCAGTAAAATAACTGATTTAAACTCATTCTGGAACATTTAAACTTATTTAAGTAATAATATATGAGAAACCCTAAAAATGGCCTAAAATTCTCTAAGTCTTAAATTACGTCTCATAAGGTAAATTTAGTTCACCTTATGCCTTCTTTAAGTTAAATCCATCATAATACTTATTAAGAAAGATCAAAACTAAAGTTTAATTGTTCTCTTAAGATTTCCCTTCAAAATTTTAGGATCTTAATTTCTTATGATCTAGCTTAGAAATTAGGTTATAGTTCATCTATTAAGTAATTGGGTACTTAATAGATGAAACCTTAGTTTTATAGTTTTCTAAATATCTTCATTTATTTATGATTATTTTGTATTTAAAATTTAGATTTAAGATTAGAGATCAATCTTATTAGGCTTAATTTTGCTTAATAAGATATCCTTAATTATAGTTCGTGAGATGTGGGTTTAACTTTATATCATTATGATTATAACTATTGGATTAAGAAGTTAAAATCCAATACTTGGATTTTTAATATCTTAATCCCCCAATTTTGATTCATACTAATCAAGTTTGGTTTGGGATTCGTAAAATCATTAATTAGGATGTTTGATTTATTCTTTTAACTTAATTAAGCGACATGTGATTTATAAGTGTTAGAACTTTATTAGTTCTAACATTCTTTTGACTTGTAGGCTCGATATTCTGGATTTATACTCGATAGCTGGATATTTGAGATCTTAAACTTATATAAATTTAGATTAGTTAGAATGTCTTAAATAGAAAACAAAGTGATATCACAAATGTTGTTTAGTGCTATTCTATATTTATTAAAAATTATATACTATGCTTTCCCTTGCTTTGGACTTCTTTACATTTGGATACATTGCATTAGATGATTATTTCTATGTTGATTTTGATTATATTCATATGGCATTTCATATTGTTAGAAGGAAATTTGATGGAAAATAGCTTTACTAAATTTGATTATCGGCATTTTCCCGAGGCATTGAGCTATATTTTGAAGTCTAAATACCTCTTGAAGTGATTGTAGACTAGTTGCAATCACTGGGCTCAATTTGATCGATCCATTTGACTAAAATCGATCGACTCAGAGTGAGCCTGCGTCTGTAAAATGCCATGAGTAGCACTCCATTGATCCCTCCATTCTCGGGACCAATCAAGTTGCCCAATCGATGCCCCTTCAATCCCTAAATGTGTAGGTCTGGATCCCAGCTCGTATAATTAGCTCTGTGAGGAGAATTCAATCCTCACAGGTGTGCCTTAGGAGTCATTCGACAATAAATCCTAAACATGATATCTACGAGTAGCACCCCAGCGTTCCGGTGCATCTCTGATGGGGGTTCGTAGTTCATTCGACATGTCTTCAATCCCTGATGGTGTAGCTATCGAGAGAAGGGTGCGACATGGCTTGAGCGCGAATAATTTGGCGATGGAAACTAAACTTAGGGATCCCAGCATTGGGGGAGTGTCCGCGAAGAAGATCCACAGTGCCAGGTCGGGCCGGACCCCGGCCCGCATGTATTCGAATTCGGGCCGCGATTTTAATTATTTCAATTAGAATTAATTTTCCTTCTATTAATTCATTCATAAATGAATTTAAATTATTTGTCGTATGGTTTGATTTAAATAAAAATACAAATTAAATTAATGAAATAACTTTAATTTTACTAACCTAAATGGTATGATCTAATATATCATTTTAATCAAAAAAATGCAATGAATAATAATATAAAATAAAATCAAAGATCTAATGGTTAGATTTTAATTAATTGCCTAATCATTTTCTATTTTCATTTAAATCATAATAAATTCATTTGATGTCCAAAAAAAATAACTAGGGTCTTTGATTTCTCATAAGATCATAAAGAACCTATTTAAACCATTAAAGATAAATTAAGAATATTAAATTTGTTAATCACCTATTAATTACCCTAATATATGATTAGTGAATTAGGCTTTAAATTAACCTCTGATTTTGGTAATTTCTATTCCTAATGCCTTATTAAGTATAGTAGAGCCTATAAATATATTTGGATCACCCTATAGTGCCATAATTTTCTTAATCACCTTAATTGACCTCTTAATATGATTAGTGCTAATTAAGCTAATCTAGATATCAAAAATCTAAGCTAAGTATTTTATCCACTTCACCAATCAATATGAAGCTCATTAAAATAGACTTGAATCAATTTAGATGATTAAATCTTAAAATCTCATTTTTAGCCTTAAGAGGGGTATTTTGGTCAATTTGACCAAAATAGGTTTAAGCACCCCTTAAGCCTTAAAATTCCAGTAAAGTATCTCTAATTAACTCATTAGCACATTTCTGAAATCTCATGTTAATAAAGGGGAAGTTAAGTGAAGAAAGCTTAAATTAGTTCTACTTAAGATCTCAAGATCTTAAGTGTACTCAAAACCACTTCCTTAAGAGAGCAAACTTAAATAGCTTTAATACTAAATTTTTAGTTCAATTATCTTATTAAGTTTATTTATAAGCTACAAATCTTAAGTAAATTTTCTTGTAAAATCCTAATTCTAGTTCTTAATTGAGATCTAAAGTGATCAAACCTTAGATCTTAGATCTTGGATCTTATACTTTAAATCATCTAATTTACTTGAATTATTTTCTTTGGACTTCCTTAATTAATTTATTATTTAATCCTTTTAAAACCTCCATGTGGGTGTAGGATTGATTCAATCTATAAAATAATGCAATTATTCTAAAGATTGAATATAAATCTTAAATTCTTAGTTTCTAATTGATTATTTTATCTTATTTTTGGAACAACCTTTCATTAAGATCTTAGCTTCTAATCCTTCAACTTATAAGATTCTTCACCTTTAAATTTTGGTTGAGTGTGAACCATAGAACCTTAGTAAATTTAAGCCTTGGATTAAAGATTTGAACCTTAATGTGAGGTTTGGATCCAAAATTCTTAAATCTTGAAGTACTTAATCAAAATTTGGGTTAAGTGAGTATAATAATAATAATTAGGTCATTGGTTTATTTACTTCAACCTTCATAGTTGTCATTTGATTATGAGTTAGAACTTATTAAGTTCTAATATTAACATTAAGGTCGTGAATCTGAGATTATACTCGATAGCTGGATATTGGAGATCCTAAACTTGTATCTTCTCAGAATAGTTAGATTTGGATAATTTAGATAATAATAGATATCACATAAGTCTAATTGAGTCTCTTGCTTACTTTGACTTTGATTGCTCTACACACCTTGGAAATTGAGCCTTGTTCCTTGAGTATAATAGGAGAACTTAGGATATGGAAGATACATTATAAGTTAGTATTTGCAAAGTATAACATTCACTCAATTCTTTTATTGAATTCAGTCTAGTAAGGTATGTCCTAGTTTAGTCTACCTCCTCAGTTCTAATTTTGTTATAAAATAGACTCAGACATAGTCCAGTGCTTTACTATGATGGATACATGTCTTATTCTATAAGTTCAACTCTGACCTAGCTCAGATGATGCCTAGGATGGACACATGTTGAACTTTCTGTTCAGAGGCCCTGTTGTGGCATCCCTGCCACGCCGTGGTCCTGTTAACCCTAAAGTTAACATGATTACGGTGGAGGGGTCACCAAATGACAAGGCCCCCACTTAAGATTGAATTAGTCACACATCCTAATCCAATTTAAATAAGGACTTTGCCATTCAATCCAGAAATACTATCACTAAATGATCATACATGAACTCAGAGTGCGGAAACATAAAACATAACATCCATCCAATACAGTATAAATACAACAATACAGAATAAGTAAAGTACTGAAAAAGAAATATAATCCTGTGTTATTACAATATTTAATGAGTTTTAAAAGAACTGAAAGAAAACTCTCAACCTCACTGAAAATAGAAAATTAAGCTATAGATCTTCAGGAACGGACTCCTCCTCTAATGGCAAACTCTCCACTGGATCTGTTAAACCAACAAACTCAGAACCTACCATTATCAGTTTCATAATGGTAGGGCCCCAGCCAACAAAAGAAAAACTAGTTAGACAATAAGTTTAAGTACATTTTAGGGTAAACGTTTATTTAAGTTAACTGAATATCACCATAAAAATAGAACTGAGCAAAATAGGTGCAGAAAAGCATACAAAAGAACTGTAATAAGTTATAAACCATAGTTTATAAATAAACAAATAGGAAGTAATACATACCTCCTCCAAGCAACTGCAACACAAACAGGTAAGTAAAAGAAAAGTAAAACTATAAGAAAATACAACCTAAATATGCATATGATCAAACTGATTAAGCTAAGTGACATACAAAATTTAAACAATAAAAGCTGAAAATACTAACATCCTATGTAAGCATATGAAAACAGTAAGTAAAACTAGCATCTTATATATAAAAACACGTGCAAGAAAGCTGTAAGTAAAACAGTGCTGAAATGCAGAATATGCTAGTATAATAGTAACTGCAAACTGAAACTATAATAACTGTATAAGTCATCTGAACTGAACACGAACTCAGCAATTCTTAGCCTGATGAGCTAAGAAACTCTGAACTGAACATCACTGAAACTCTTAGCCTGATGAGCTAAGACAGAACTGAATGTAAGTGTACTTGAATTAGTATATCCATATCAGAATCCTGACTCTGTAGTCAGTAGGGCGAGAGTCTATCCATCCTATCACTCGGACTAGGCATGGCCAATAGACTGTCGGACATTAAACCCTCGAAAGGTTGCTGACCCCGAACGGGTTGATCGAAGAGGTATACTAATCAAGCTACACCTTACATACCACTTGTGAAACGAATATAATGCTGTTTATAAATAATGATTCAAATTAACATAAGATATTTACCAAATATCTTAAGTACATAATATATGTTCAAGGTATAAGGCTCAAAATCAAGGAATGCGAAGCATCAAAATCAAAGTGCAAGAAACTCTATCTAAAACACAGGTGATATCCGTTTGTTATCTACTTTATGCGTTCTATCTACTCTAAGTTACATAAGTTTCAGAATCATCAATTCTTATACATTCTGTAACTTAGAATCACGAGTCCTACTAGTTGAAGATAATTAGGACTGGCCAAGTCCTAATTATAACTTAATCAAAAGACGACTATTTAGTTAAAAAGAATAAATCATCGACCTAGTTTTATAATTTAGCTCAACTCAACCTCATCTTGATTAGCCAAATCAAGATGAAAAGATTAAGAATTAGACTCCAGATGATGGGGTCTAATTACTTAATCTAAATGTATAATCTAAGGGTCTAAGTTTAGAACCCAAATCTCACAAATTAAGTTAAGGCAAGTCCTAATGATAAATCCATTCATTAGGATATATCTCTATTCTTAATTCTAGAGTTTAAAGATTAAATAATCATTTAATAAACTAAAAAAATCTATAAACTAGAAAACTCAAGGTTTCACCTATTGAGTAACCCAATTTACTTAATAGATGAATTCTAACTTAAGATCTATTCCTAATCTTAAGAATTAAGGTTCTTAATTACTAAGAGTATCTCTCAAGACACACATCTTAACTAATGTTATAAGACCTAAGGTATGATCTAAGAGTGATTAAGGAAAGAAGAACACTCAAAATTTACTTAGGAAATTTCTTAAGGAGCAAAAATTTGAGATTCTAATCAAAATCTAATTTAAACTTGAATTTGATTAATTTTAGTTCTAAATCATTCTATTTACTGATTTTAGTGATTAGAAACTGAATTTAGGGCTTTTAAAGGCTAAACCCTAAATTTGGGCAAAATGACCATTTTGCCCCTACTTAAGGGTTCAAAAGATCAAAATTTGATCTAGGACTTAAATTCTGAAATTTTCTTTTGGAAAGTGTTTCTTACTGTCCAATATAAGATTTGACAGCAACTAAGTTAATTTTGGACAATTATTAAGCCATATGAGATCAAATTGGTGAATTTGACTCATAAGGGCAATTTTAATAATTTTGATTAAGTAAAAGTTTAATTTTCTTTCAGTTTAATGTTTTTTACTGCCTAAGCTTTCCATAGAACCTAAATTTGCTGAAATCGGATAAGTATTGGCCAAGTTATGGCCAATACAAGATCTAGGGTTTTAAGGTTAATTAAGGAATCCTTAATTATAGGTCAAAAATCCTAACTTTACCAACTAGTATCCAAATTAAGCAAAATCAGTAGCTATGAATTACAAATGGCTCACTGATCATAAAGACATGTGGTAGGCTCAATTTGGACCTAATTTTGACTAAGTTAAGACCTAATTAGGGTTTAGGGTGATTAGTGAGTGATTAACAAAATTAATCACTCAAAAACTATTCCAACCTTATAGATTGATTCTAAATGGATCTAGGAGTCCTCTGAAATTTAAATTTCTTAATTTGAGCCACTAAATTTGCTAATATTCACTAATCAAGATTTAGAGCAATTAAGGGTGATTAGCAAATCTAACCATTGGATCTAAAATATTTCTATAGATTATTAATAATTAAGCTCTTCTGATCTAAATTGATATTTGGATCATCAAATTTGGAGCTCAATTGACCAAGTTATGGTCAATTGAAGTTCTAGGGAATAATTAACCTAATTAGGGTTTGGTCCTAAATGTGATTAGGCAAACACTAATCCAAACAGCAAAATAAATACTATCAAATTAATTCTTAGGGTTTGGATCAACCTACACAAAGTTATGAGCTAAATAAGATTTGTGATATTTTAAATTAAATTAATTTAATCATTGAAAAAATCACTTTGCAAAATATTCATCCTACAGCAAAAATTTTGGCATCAATAAATTCCTCATATTTTTCTGATTAATTTGATATATTTAATTGTATAATTTGGATAAATATTTTAAGAGTTATTTAGGTTTGAAGTTTGGATTTAAATCTGATTTTTTTTTTTTAATTATTGATTTAATGTAATTAATATAACTGTTATTATATTAATAATTCATTTGATATTAACTGTTATATAATATATATATATATATATATATATATATATATATATATTTAATATATAACTTTCTGTTATAATATTATAAGATTTTCATTTAAGTGCAGGACACGTGGCGGCCTCGGACTGGCGCGGCAGACAGCGGCGGCCCCACGGGTCAGTCTGCTGACGCGCAGGCCACGCGTCGCGCCCGGGTTGGCTGGCGTGCTGTGCTGTGGGTCCCGCCGTGGCAGCTGAAACGCCGCGGGCTCGGGTCACGGGCTGGGCCCGGGCCGACCCGATCGGCCCGATTAGATCTTCGTCTCCGTGAGATCTTCCGGAAGCAGGGAGCTAGGGTTTGATTTTCCGGCGGTCTCCGGCGATGGTAGGGCTCAACCAACACGGCGACGCAAAGAGGAAGATGAGACCTATCTAATGGCATACGGTTCAACAACTGACGTGATCGAGCTAGAGCGCAAATCTAAACCCTAATCGCTCTAGTCGCGGTTTATAACGGTATGTACTGTGGATATGCTGCAAAATTAGAGGGATCAAACCATCCATTGTTTAATCAGGCATTATTACCAATCAATTGAAGACTTGAAATAGAGTTTCGAATACTCAGATGAACAATCACATAGGAAATAGGATGGATCGTATAGTACCTTAGGGTTTGTAGAGAAAAATTAGGGCTTCTTATTCTGGACTCGATCGATGCTTCCTCTTGAACTTAAGCGATGATAAACGACAGACACGAGAAAATGGAGTTTTAAATGGTTTCGAAGGCGATGACCGGTGTGCTGGATGCCTCTATCGACCGGCGCCTTCTTCCGCGTGTCGAGCTCGACTCCACGCGCCTGTCTCGTGTAGACGACGAGCCACAGCCGTCTGATCAATTGATCAGACGGCACGGAAGGCACGTTAGATTAAACGGCTAATTAGATTTAGGGAGCGACGGCGTCAATCGAATGATGACAGCGCCGTTAATTAGTATAATTAAATAATATTATTTAAATTATATTATTCAATTTTAATTAATTAAATTTAGCCTATTAAATAAATCCCAAAAATTTCCAATAATTCACCCTTAGCTAATTGAAGGGTGAGGAACGCAACGGCGCACTCGGATTTTTGTTTCGACGAGTATTTAATTATTTGATTATTTAAAGTATTTAAATAATATTAAAATATTTGACGAAAAATCAACGACTTCCAAATGCCTCCAAAATTTCACCCTTAGCTAATTTGGGTGTTTTGAACGCAATGGCGAAGTCAGATGTTCAATCTGAGGTCTAAATAAAAAGTCAAATTTCCAGGTTTTGGGATTTTCCAAAATTCTTGTTTTGACTTTGTTGACTTCTTGGTTTGACCTAGATTTTAAAGATGAATTCCAAATCACTTGATTAATGACTTAGAATCTTAATTAGGACTTAGATTAGTCTTAATTGAGCAAAGTAACAACCTGGGTTGTTACAAACTCTCCCACTTAAGAATGATGTCGTCCTCGACATCACTTGAGTGAGAAAAAGAATTTAAGCAGGTAATAAGAAACAAATTGAAATAAGATAGAGTTGAAGAATCACCTTGATTAAAAAGGTTTGGGTACTTTTGACGCATATCCACCTCTTTCTCCCAGGTGGCTTCATTACAAGACCGGTTCTTCCACTGAATCTTTATCATTGGAATAGATCGATTCCTTAATTTCTTCAGGTCATGATCTAGGATTTTTATTGGTTCTTCAATGTAAGAGAGATCAGGCTGAATTTCAATTGCAGGATGTTCAATAAGATGAGAAGGATCTCAGAGACACTTCCTTAGAGATGAGACGTGGAATACATTATGAACAGCAGTGAAGTCTTCTGGAAGTTCTAATTTATAAGCTGCTGAACCAATCTTCTGTAAAATTTTGAAAGGTCCAATGTACCTTGGACTGAGCTTTCCAGAAACTCCAAAATGATAGATTCCTTTCATCGGGCTCACTTTTAAGTACACCAAATCTCCTTCGCTGAATTCTAGAGGACGATGACGATTATCGTGATATTTACTTTGCCTGTCTTGAGCAGTTCTAATTCTTTGTTGAATGAGTTTAACCTTCTTATTTGTTTCTTCCACTAGCTCAGATCCATATAATTGAGTATCTCCTGACTTAGACCATGCTAGTGGGGATGAACATTTTCTTCCATATAGAGCTTCATATGGTGCCATCTTAATACTTGACTGAAAACTGTTGTTATATGCAAATTCTACTAAAGGAATATGCTCTTCCCATGATCCTGAAAAATCCAACATACATAAACGCAGAAGATCTTCTAAGACTTGATTTACTCACTCTGTTTGGCCATCTGTTTGGGGATGGAATGCTGTACTCATGGCCAAAGTTGTGCCTAAATCTTGATGGACAGCCTGCCAAAATTTAGAAGTAAAATGACTGTCTCTATCGGATACAATTGTTTTAGGAATTCCGTGCAATCTGACTATTTCTTTAATGTACAATTTGGCCAATTTCTCCACTGAGTCAGTTTGATGGATTGGAATAAAATGGGCAGATTTTGTGAGACGATCCACTATAACCCATATTGAATCAGCTCCAGATTTTGATCGAGGCAAGCCCATGACAAAATCCATGGATATATCAGTCCATTTCCATTCTAGGATTTCTAGTGGGTGCAATAAACCACCAGGCTTTTGATGCTCTGCTTTTATTAAGCAACAAGCGTGGCATTTTGCAACAAATTCTGCAATACTTTTCTTCTTTCCTGGCCACCAGAATGATTGTTTTAGGTCTTGGTACATCTTAGAATTTCCTGGATGAATTTGATATCCTGAATTGTGACTTTCAATTAGGATCTCTTTTTGCATGGATTTAGGAATCCAGAGACGATTATTCATGTAAATAGCACCTTTCTTAAAATTCAATTCTGGACGACGACCACTTTCTATTGCCACTTTAAGGTTTAAATATTTGTCATCCTTACTTTGAGAAATTGAAACATCTCTATGAAAAGTGGGTTCTATATTATCCATGGATATCATGGTACTGATTGAATTTCCCTTAGCAAGAGAAATTTCCATTTTATGAAACTCATTCGCCAACGGACTTTCTGAAATTAAGCTGTTAAGGACAATGTGACGGCTTAACGCATCAGCTACTACATTAGCTTTGCCTGGATGGTACTGGATATCTAAATCATAATCACTTATTAATTCCAGCCATCTTCTTTGCCTACAGTTCAATTCTCTCTGAGTATAGATGTACTTCAGACTTTGGTGGTCTGTGAATATGGAACATTGAACTCCGTACAAATAATGGTGCCAGATTTTTAATGCAAAAACTAATGCTGCCAATTCTAAATCATGTACGGCATAGTTTCTCTCATGGGTTTTAAGCTGGCGAGATGCGTATGCTATAACCTTGCCTTCTTGCATTAATACGCATCCTAACCCAATTCCAGATGCATCTGTATACACCTGATAGTTAACTCCTTCTTTTGGAAGAACTAAAACTGGAGCAGAAGTTAACGCGTCCTTTATAGACTGAAATGCAGTTTCACATTCTTTTGTCCAAACAAATGGAACTGCCTTCTGAGTTAATTTTGTAAGAGGTGCGGCAAGCTGAGAGAAGCCTTTAACAAACCTTCTGTAGTATCCGGCTAAACCCAGAAAATTACGAATTTCAGTAACTGTCTTGGGCTGAACCCAATCTTGAATAGCACTAATTTTACTTTGGTCTACTTGGATTCCTCGAGCATCAACCACATGTCCAAGAAATGATACAGAATCCAACCAAAATTCACACTTAGAGAATTTGGCATATAACTCATGTTCTCTAAGCTTCTCCAGAACCGATCTCAAGTGTTCTTCATGATCCTTTGCTGTCTTGGAATAAATTAAGATATCATCAATGAACACTATAACAAATTTATCTAGATAAGGCTTCAGAACTCTCTGCATTAAGTCCATGAACAGAGATGGGGCATTTGTGAGACCAAATGACATTACAAGAAACTCAAAATGCTCATATCGTGTTCTGAATGCTGTCTTTTCTACATCTGAGTCCTTTACCTTCACTTGATGATACCCTGACCTTAAATCAATTTTAGAGAACACAACAGCACCAGCAAGTTGGTCGAACAGATCATCAATACGAGGAAGTGGGTATCTATTTTTAATAGTGACTTTATTCAGCTCTCTATAGTCTATGCACATTCTCATAGACCCATCTTTCTTCTTAACAAAAAGCACCGGGGCTCCCCATGGGGACATACTTGGTTTAATAAACCCCTTATTTAATAGTTCTTGTAATTGCTCATTTAATTCTTGTAATTCTTTTGGAGCCATTCTATATGGTGCTTTTGATAGAGGTTGTGTTCCTGGAACTACATTTATTTCAAATTCTACTTCTCTGGTTGGAGGTAAACCAGGCAGATCTTCAGGGAAAACATCTTCAAAATCTTTAACAACTTTTATTTTAGAGATTGGGTTTACTTCCTTGTTACTACCCATCATCACCATCAGAATACAACTATAACCTTTGCACACCATTTTCCTTGCTTGAATTGCATTGATCAAGGAGCTACTAGTGCTGATCTTCCCAATAAATGTTGTTGAAGCTCCTGGAGTTTGCAACACAACCTTCTTCTTTTGACAATTGATAGTAGCGCTATGCATACTAAGCCAATTCATGCCTAGTATGATATCAAAATTTACTATAGGTAGCACAACTAACTTGGCTTGGAAGGTATGGTTATTAATTGGTATTTGAATGTCGCAGAATTGGTTCGCACTAAGTTGGGCTCCAGATGGAAGTCCAACACTCAAGATCTTCGCAAGTTTGTAATATGATAGTCCTAATTTCTTAGCAAAATTTTCAAAGATGAATGAATGACTAGCCCCAGTATCAAACAATATACTGCAGGGCTTATCTTTAAAGTATAAGGTGCCTAATAATAAAAGTATAGACTTTAGAAAATTCTAATTCAGTAAGAAAAGTAAAAGTTTGTGATTTGTACCTGAAACTACATTATTATCTTCTGCTGCTTCTACAGGAGTGAGATTATACACTCTTGCCTTTCCAGCAGGTCTGCTGTCAGATATTTGTGCTGTTGATTGATTTGGATTTGAAGGCTTTGCTACATATGGAACCTTTGTAAGGGTTCGTTCTTGAGCAGGAGGTGGCATAAGAGTTTTTTGAGGTTCTCTGAAATTGATAGGAGTGGCACGGAATACTTTATTTGTACGATTCCTATCAATAGTTACTCCATCAATTGTTTTATTTGATCGACAGTCTCTATATGCATGACCTTGTCTTCCACATGTAAAACATACTCTGCCAAAATGATAACATTTCCCATAAGGATGTGGCCTATTACATGTGGCAGTTTGACTTGATGTTTCAGTGGTTTCTATTTGATATACCCTTCCTTGATTTGTTCGTTGTTGCTTGAAATTCTGAGGGTATTTATTCATATTGAAAGTCTTTCTCTTCATGTCTTTAGTATTTTGATGATGCTCTACTACCCGAGCTGTCTCAACTAGCTTCTCGAATTTGGTATGTTGTAAGGGAATTACATGATCTTTGATAGACTCTCTGAGTCCATTCTCATATCTGAAACATCTATCATCTTCAATTGGAACCAGATGAGGTGAAAATCGGATGAGCTTTCGAAATTCTGAAGTATATTCTGCTAAAGTTCGGCTTCCTTGGGTTAACCTTAATAAAGACTCACCAATGATGTTCTTGGTGGAGGGTGGAATAAATGATTCTTTGAAGGTTTGGACAAACCAGCTCCATTCTATTTCATCTAACTCGAACTCTTCAAATCGTGTGTTCCTTTCTTATTCCCACCAATGTTCTGCCTCTCCTTGCAGAAGATGAGTGGCTAGTCTTACATATTGGTTGCTTGAACAACCAAGACTAGTGATATTTTTCTCTATAGTTTTCAACCATGCTAAGGTATCCATCGGGGATTCAGATCCTTCAAAGGTAGGCAGTCTTAATCTTAGGAAACTATGAAGTATCCCATCTGCAGACTGCCGATAGATATTGGGAACTTGAGGAGTGGGGGATGCTGAAGAGGTACTGGCATTAGTAACAGGTATTATAGATACTAACTTTTGAATGGCTAGAGCTTGCTGATTTTGATTCTCTAGCATTATAGTAACCATATTTCTTAGAGAAGTTATTTCATCAGCAGTGTTGGAAGCGGCCACGGTATTATTTGGAGCATTGCTTGCGGATGGTTGAGGATTGAGTGGAGTATTATTGGGAGAAGTAGCAGGATTCATTTTTCCTGAAATCAAAACAACTATCTTGAGTTCTTTATTACAATAAGAAATAATATAACTACTGCTTTTCTCATTTATTTAAAATTTTATTGAAATAACAAAATACATCATCATAGACTTATAAAACTATTCCCATCCTATATATTTAATGAAAAATGCTCTACGAAAATCTTCATAAATCACTTCACGATGCTCCTCTTGTGCTTTACGAAACAGTTCTGCGTATGTCATAATCCACCATTCTTTTGCTTGCATATGCAAAAGACATAGCACCACTTCTAATCTGATGTGACTAGGCCATTCCATAACACCAAATATGTGGTCAACTCTCGCAAGCCATTCCCTTGCTAGTACTGGAAAATCAAGGCCTCTATAGACACCTTCTTTCAGTAACTTGTTTATCACTTGCGATCCTTGTTCTGATACTCCTTCAATCACTCTTCCTTGCTTCTTTCCTAATTTATGTTCGTATTTCCAAATAGTCTCAAACTCTTTTAGGTAAGCCATGAATGCCATTTCTAGATGATCTTATATTCTTACAATTATAACATTCTACTTAGATTTGTTGAGCATATATATATATATATATATATATATATATGTATTTTGATAATTATCATCTTTTATGGTTATCTAATAACTTAACTTATTCTGAGTTATACTCCTAATGTGATGGATGTCAATTCAAGTATTCATTTAGTGATCAAGTGGCAGAAGAACAATCTATTAGGTAGAGAGGAATACAAATTCTAATCTGACACCTTATGGAATTCTCTGATACCAACTGTGGTGGCCCTGCCCCGCCGTGGTCCTGTTAACCCTAAAGTTAACATGATTACGATAGAGGGGTCACCAAATGACAAGGTCCCCAGTTAAGATTGAATTAGTCACACATCCTAATCCAATTTAAATAAGGACTTTACCATTCAATCCAGAAATACTATCACTAAATGATCATACATGAACTCAGAGTGCGGAAGCATAAAACATAACATCCATCCAATACAGTATAAATACAACAATACAGAATAAGTAAAGTACTGGAAAAGAAATATAATCCTGTGTTATTACAACATTTAATGAGTTTTAAAAGAACTGAAAGAAAACTCTCAACCTCACTGAAAATAGAAAACTAAGCTACAGATCTTCAGGAACGGACTCCTCCTCCAATGGCAAACTCTCCACTGGATCTGCTAAACCAACAAACTCAGAACCTACCATTATCAGTTTCATAATGGTAGGGCCCCAGCCAACAAAAGAAAAACTGGTTAGATAATAAGTCTAAGTACATTTTAGGGTAAACGTTTATTTAAGTTAACTGAATATCACCATAAAAACAGAACTGAGCAAAATAGGTGCAGAAAAGCATACAAAAGAACTGTAATAAGTTATAAACCATAGTTTATAAATAAATAAATATGAAGTAATACATACCTCCTCCAAGCAACTGCAACACAAACAGGTAAGTAAAAGAAAAGTAAAACTGTAAGAAAATACAACCTAAATATGCATATGATCAAACTGATTAAGCTAAGTGACATACAAAATTTAAACAGTAAAAGCTGAAAATACTAACATCCTATGTAAGCATATGAAAACAGTAAGTAAAACTAGCATCCTATATATAAAAACACGTGCAAGAAAGCTGTAAGTAAAATAGTGCTGAAATGCAGAATATGCTAGTATAATAGTAACTGCAAACTGAAACTATAATAACTGTATAAGTCATCTGAACTGAACACGAACTCAGCAATTCTTAGCCTGATGAGCTAAGAAACTCTGAACTGAACATCACTGAAACTCTTAGCCTGATGAGCTAAGACAGAACTGAATGTAAGTGTACTTGAATTAGTATATCCATATCAGAATTCTGACTCTGTAGTCAGTAGGGCGAGAGTCTATCCATCCTATCACTCGGACTAGGCATGGCCAATAGACTGTCGGACATTAAACCCTCGAAAGGTTGCTGACCCCGAACGGGTTGATCGAAGAGGTATACTAATCAAGCTACACCTTACATACCACTTGTGAAATGAACATAATGCTGTTTATAAATAATGATTCAAATTAACATAAGATATTTACCAAATATCTTAAGTACATAATATATGTTCAAGGTATAAGGCTCAAAATCAAGGAATGCGAAGCATCAAAATCAAAGTGCAAGAAACTCTATCTAAAACACATGTGATATCCGTTTGTTATCTACTTTATGCGTTCTATCTACTCTAAGTTACATAAGTTTCAGAATCATCAATTCTTATACATTCTGTAACTTAGAATCACGAGTCCTACTAGTTGAAGATAATTAGGACTGGCCAAGTCCTAATTATAACTTAATCAAAAGACGACTATTTAGTTAAAAAGAATAAATCATCGACCTAGTTTTGTAATTTAGCTCAACTCAACCTCATCTTAATTAGCCAAATCAAGATGAAAAGATTAAGAATTAGACTCCAGATGATGGGGTCTAATTACTTAATCTAAAGGTATAATCTAAGGGTCTAAGTTTAGAACCCAAATCTCACAAATTAAGTTAAGGCAAGTCCTAATGATAAATCAATTCATTAGGATATATCTCTATTTTTAATTCTAGAGTTTAAAGATTAAATAATCATTTAATAAACTAAGAAAATCTATAAACTAGAAAACTCAAGGTTTCACCTATTGAGTAACCCAATTTACTTAATAGATGAATTCTAACTTAAGATCTATTCCTAATCTTAAGAATTAAGGTTCTTAATTACTAAGAGTATCTCTTAAGACACACATCCTAACTAATGTTATAAGACCTAAGGTATGATCTAAGAGTGATTAAGGAAAGAAGAACACTCAAAATTTACTTAAGAAATTTCTTAAGGAGCAAAAATTTGAGATTCTAATCAACATCTAATTTAAACTTGAATTTGATTAATTTTAGTTCTAAATCATTCTATTTACTGATTTTAGTGATTAGAAACTGAATTTAGGGCTTTTAAAGGTTAAACCCTAAATTTGGGCAAAATGACCATTTTTCCCCTACTTAAGGGTTCAAAAGATCAAAATTTGATCTAGGGCTTAAATTCTGAAATTTTCTTTTGGAAAGTGTTTCTTACTGTCTAATATAAGATTTGACAGCAACTAAGTTAATTTTGGGCAATTATTAAGCCATATGAGATCAAATTTGTGAATTTGACTCATAAGGGCAATTTTAATAATTTTGATTAAGTGAAAGTTTAATTTTCTTTTAGTTTAATGTTTTTTACTGCCTAAGCTTTCCATAGAACCTAAATTTGCTGAAATCGGATAAGTATTGGCCAAGTTATGGCCAATACAAGATCTAGGGTTTTAAGGTTAATTAAGGAATCCTTAATTATTGGTCAAAAATCTTAACTTTACCAACTAGTATCCAAATTAAGCAAAATCAGTAGCTATGAATTACAAATGGCTCACTGATCATAAAGACATGTGGTAGGCTCAATTTGGACTTAATTTGACTAAGTTAAGACCTAATTAGGGTTTAGGGTGATTAGTGAGTGATTAACAAAATTAATCACTCAAAAACTATTCCAACCTTATAGATTGATTCTAAATGGATCTAGGAGTCCTCTGAAATTTAAATTTCTCAATTTGAGTCACTAAATTTGCTAATATTCACTAATCAAGATTTAGAGCAATTAAGGGTAATTAGCAAATCTAACCATTGGATCTAAAATATTTTTATAGATTATTAATAATTAAGCTCTTCTGATCTAAATTGATATTTGGATCATCAAATTTGGAGCTCAATTGACCAAGTTATGGTCAATTGAAGTTCTAGGGATTAATTAACCTAATTAGGGTTTGGTCCTAAATGTGATTAGGCAAACACTAATCCAAACAACAAAATAAATACTATCAAATTAATCCTTAGGGTTTTTTGATCACTTTAAGACCCATTTTCAATATGTTTGGATCAACCTACACAAAGTTATGAGCTAAATAAGATTTGTGATATTTTAAATTAAATTAATTTATTCATTGAAAAAATCACTTTGCAAAATATTCATCCTATAGCAAAAATTTTGGCATCAATAAATTTCTCATATTTTTCTGATTAATTTGATATATTTAATTGTATAATTTGGATAAATATTTTAGGAGTTATTTAGGTTTGAAGTTTGGATTTAAATCTGATTTTTTTTTTTTAATTATTGATTTAATGTAATTAATATAACTGTTATTATATTAATAATTCATTTGATATTAACTGTTATATAATATATATATATATATTTAATATATAACTTTCTGTTATAATATTATAAGATTTTGATTTAAGTGCAGGACACGTGGCGGCCTCGGACTGGCGCGGCAGACAGCGGCGGCCCCACGGGTCAGTCTGCTGACGCGCAGGCCACGCATCGCGCCCGGGTTGGCTGGCGTGCTGCGCTGTGGGTCCCGTCGTGGCAGCTGAAACGCCGCGGGCTCGGGTCACGGGCCGGGCCCGGGCCGACCCGATCGGCCCGATTAGATCTTCGTCTCCGTGAGATCTTCCGGAAACAAGGAGCTAGGGTTTGATTTTCCGGCGGTCTCCGGCGACGGTAGGGCTCAACCAACACGGCAACGCGAAGAGAAAGATGAGACCTATCTAATGGCATACTATTCAACAACTGACGTGATCGAGCTAGAGCGCAAATCTAAACCCTAATCGCTCTAGTCGCGGTTTATAACGGTATGTACTGTGGATATGCTGCAAAATTAGAGGGATCAAACCATCCATTATTTAATCAGGCATTATTAACAATCAATTGAAGACTTGAAATAGAGTTTCAAATACTCAGATGAACAATCACATAGGAAATAGGATGGATCGTATAGTACCTTAGGGTTTGCAGAGAAAAAATTAGGGCTTCTTATTCTGGACTCGATCGATGCTCCCTCTTGAACTTAAGCGATGATAAACGACAGACACGAGAAAATGGAGTTTTAAATGGTTTCGAAGGCGGTGACCGGTGTGCTGGATGCCTCTATCGACCGGCGCCTTCTTCCGCGTGTCGAGCTCGACTCCACGCGCCTGTCTCGTGTAGACGACGAGCCACAGCCGTCTGATCAATTGATCAGACGGCACGGAAGGCACGTTAGATTAAACGGCTAATTAGATTTAGGGAGCGACGGCGTCAATCGAATGATGACAGTGCCGTTAATTAGTATAATTAAATAATATTATTTAAATTATATTATTCAATTTTAATTAATTAAATTTAGCCTATTAAATAAATCCCAAAAATTTCCAATAATTCACCCTTAGCTAATTGAAGGGTGAGGAATGCAACGGCACACTCGGATTTTTGTTTCGACGAGTATTTAATTATTTGATTATTTAAAGTATTTAAATAATATTAAAATATTTGACGAAAAATCAACGACTTCCAAATGCCTCCAAAATTTCACCCTTAGCTAATTTGGGTGTTCTGAACGCAATGACGAAGTCAGATTTTCAATCTGAGGTCTAAATAAAAAGTCAAATTTCCAGGTTTTGGGATTTTCCAGAATTCTTGTTTTGACTTTGTTGACTTCTTGGTTTGACCTAGGTTTTAAAGATGAATTCCAAATCACTTGATTAGTGACTTAGAATCTTAATTAGGACTTAGATTAGTCTTAATTGAGCAAAGTAACAACCTGGGTTGTTACACCTGTATAGCCTATTTCTATTATGGCAGTACTATGTCTTAGGCTTACTTTTACTTCAGTTTAGTTTTAGTGCTCTCAGTTGCTTTTCTACATGCCTTAGTGGCTTTGCTTCTTAGCCTATTTATGCTCTTAGCTTATTTTTACCACATACTTTAGTAGCCTTTTATATATTAAATCTGCATGCTTGTATATATGTTCTTATTGAGTAGTTATTAAGTATTGGCATGTTTAGGATGTTATTTTGTATGTTCATTTCAGCACTTTTCAGTACAGTTTACATTTATAATCTCAGCATGTCTTCATGTGATCATAAGCATGTTATGGTCAGTTCATTTCAGTACTTGCAATTATTTTGGCCTCACCTTGCTTAGTTTCATGCTTTGTATGTTATGTTACATACCTGTTGCTCAGTTATAAATGAATAATTTATAGCTATCCTTTTCTTTGTAGCTTGATGCACCCGATATTCCTTGCATATTTAAAGTAGTTAGTGTGGTATCTTTAAATATTCAGTTCATTTAAATTGCCTAAAATATACTTAGATAATTTATCTAATTATAACCCTTTTATTTTATTTGTTGGGGCCATGGCCTTTGTGATACCGAACAAATGTCAGATTTGGAGCTATTCATTGGTGGTTCTGCATGAGAGGACCAGTGCAGGATGAGGATTTTCCTACTGCTGCTTAATTAAATTTTCCTTTCTTGCAGTGAGATTGAGAGATCTTTTATTTCTTTTAATTCAGTCTGTAATAACTAAATTATGAATGTATTTACTTTCTGCACTTGAGCTGAATTAATGTTTCCCTTACTCTTGTATACTATACTGTGATGTGGATGTTATGTTATATTATTTTCTGCTTCCGCTACTTTGATATATTGATGTATGTTTACAGTTCCAGGTGACAAGTCCTTGGCTTAAGGCTAGTTGAGTCTTACCTAACTCTACTTGAGTTCCAGGCTCTCAACGTGTTTATTTCTTTAATACTTTCCTTCATTTACGTATGATTGCTAATCTCGTAGATATCATGTTTACGATTTATTATTATGAAATCAAGGTTTCAATCAACTAAATTGATTTCAAATTAACCTCTCAAGTTTAGCTAACCTTCTCGCACTCCTCTCTAACGCTTACGACCATTAAGGGCATCGAGACATGGGGGTTTTAGGTTCAATGGCAAGATCTCGTCATTGGCCTTAAATCAGTGGGTCGCACGTTGCGTGGGATCGCCGGACTGAGGAGTTATGGCTAACCCTAATTCTCCTACCCTCTGATCCTGTCGGAGGAAGAGGATGCACAGTGCGTGGTTCGCTTGAACCACGACACTGTGCGGTCCGCTTGGGTGAACTGTGAATGAACTGTCTCTCCCGCTCGGTCCGCTCCGGTTACCTTCTGGAGCCCAAATGCCAACTCGCCAATTTTTCAAAGTATCAATCCCCATTAAAAATGAGAAGTATAAAGCTAAGTTAGTAGTTCTCCCAACATCCAATTTCAATGTAATATTAGGCATGAATTGGCTAAACCAACATAATGCCACTATCAACTGTACAAAAAAGAAAATCACCTTATGCAATGGTAGTAAGGCCAGATCCTTCATTGGTAACCTTAGTACTCGAGCCTCGCTAATCAATGCTATTAAAGCAAAAAGGTTAGTTCCGAAAGGTTGTTATGCCTTCTTAGTAAAGATACTAGGAGAAAAGAAAGAAGATGTTTCCTTATCCGAGAACCTCGTTGTTTGCGAGTTCGCCAACATCTTTCCAAAAGATCTACCCGGTCTTCCTCCTACACGGGAAGTAGAATTTGCAATTGACACTGTTCCAGGAATGCAGTTCATCTCTAAGCTCCTTATCAAATGGCGCCTAAGGAATTATAAGAACTGAACAAGCAACTGTATGAACTATTGGAGAAAGGTCTTATCAGACCTAGTACGTCCCCATGGGGAACACCAGTTCTGTTTGTCAAGAAGAAATATGGATCAATGTGAATGTGTACACGCTCCCCCTTTTTTGCTCGCATGCGCTCGCACGACCCCCCCTTCGCGCCAAACGACCGCGCGCCCCTTCACCCCATCGGCAACACGTGTCCCCCCTCTCCTAGGAGCCTCTGCCGCCGCACATCCTAGCTATCGGCGCGCCTCTTCGCCTCGTAGACTCCGCCCTAGATGGCTATAAGGTTCCGTCCGCACTCAAGGCCCCAATCGTTTGGGCGATCGAAGTCTGCAGCTCGCCGAGTCCAGCCATCCGTCGAGCCTCCTCCCCGCCTCCTCCTTCGTCGCCAGCGAGGTACCCCACTTCCCAACTTCTGCTTGTCTCAACCTAGTCTAAGTACTCACTTCACCCAATTCTCCTCCCAGTCGTTATATATGCGAATGCAATCATTTCTCTGAAACGTTCTCTTAAGATCGCAGCCCTCAAATACTGTCAAAGAAAAAAAAAGAAACATTCTTCTCCTTTACTGCAGTTTGGATATTTAAATAGCAAGCTAGATCACTCAATATTTTATTTCATTACAGTATTAGTGAATATCTGCAATTTTATTTACGTTGATGATGTTCTAATTACTGGCAGCAATGCTGAAATTATTTCTAATTTTAATCTTTTTCTGCTAAGGCAACCTTTCTTTGAGTATAAGACCAGTGAAATAAGCTTTAAGGGTTAGAACTTTGAAAGGTAATCAGCTTACGATAAAAGCAAAACTATGAATGGCTGTTCTTTAATATTATTTTGGTACATTATTTTGGATTAATAAGGCACTTGTAGCATTGATAAGGTGTCTATTCGTTCTTTTAATGTTATCATTTTGCTGTGAGATGTAGATATAAGCGGATTTTGTGGATAGTCCATTTTTTATAAAAAAAGGGGGGATAGAACACAGAATTATATAGTAAAACCTCATAGTAGTATAAATAGCTACGAACCATCAAGATGGTAGAGAATTTTATTTTCTTTTTTTTTCTGTTGGACCGCATAGCAATAACTAGGATGAGTAAATTTCAGATTTATGATGGTTCTACACTTTCCTCTATAGTTAGATTTCCACTGATTTATGCCAATACTTGCAGAAATTCAAAAAGAATTCTATATTTGTTCAAAATAACTATAGTTTCATTCATACCGCACTAATACTAATCAGTACATATAGAAGATTCCAATTAATAAATTCTGTACTGAATTCGTATGATTGACCCAAGTGTTTTAGTTGTGCTTAATGATTTCAGTAATAAATTGCACTTGCCAAATGTGAAATAAAAACTATATGTTGTCAAATATAATCAAAAGCCAACAAATGGTTCGGATGGAGAGCCTTTTTCTTTGAGTTTTCCTGTTGATGACAAAAGCATATTAATTAAATCAAAATAAGATTGAAAATGCTATAGAGGTGCTTTATATCTTTGCTTGAAACTCGGTTCTCACACAAATGTTGGTTTAACTTGGAATTGATCTGTGAAGATTTAAGTTGAGTTTTGAACTGGAAACATAGTTTGAGCTAATTTTTCGATATAGTTGAATAACTCTAATTACGATTAAATAGACTTAAAATTTAACAAAGTGTATGTACAATAAGAGATTTAAATCATCATGTTGAGCACAAAATAACAAATAGATACATGAAATTTTGCCTTTATTTTTCTCTTTTGTATTAAACATTAGAGCATCAAAGCTTTGAAGTATCACATTTTCAAATGAGAACAACAAATAAAGAAAGCACAGCATCTGGATTAATATACACAATTCACATTGGTAAGTATCATAAATTAATGCAGCATGCAATGATTTTTATCCACCCTATTAGCTTTAATTAGAAACCAATCTTTAAAGAAATGAGACTTTTGTTATTTAATTCTTGATATTGTATCTTGTATATCATTTGAATTGTAAGGGTTGTATGACTTGAGTAGTATGCATGCCATTAATTTGAAAATGATAGTTTCATGAGGGAATTTGTGGCCATCTGATTACTTAATAATGGACTATAAGTATGGCCATTTGCAGCACTTATAAGCTTCACTACAGCCAAGTATGCTTGTAATGCATAATTTCGTATGCATTTTGTTTAAGATATAAATAATCATTTTTCTGTGTTTTGTGATTATGTAATTCACAGAACCAAACATATTAGAGGAATACTATCAACCAGTGAGAGTGATGTCCATTGAAGCTGAGAGTATTAAGAAGTTATAGCAAAATAGCGGATTGAATAGTAATGAGCGGATTGAATAGTAAAACAGCGGATTGAATAGTAAAACAGCGGATTGAATAGTAATGAGCAGATTGAATAGTAAAACAGCGGATTGAATAGTAACGAGCGGATTGAATAGTAAAAACAGTGAATTGAAAAATAATGGAATTATGAGTTGAATTGCACCCTTTCTTTTTGTATAAAATAAATAAGTATTAAGCTTCATGATGTGAGATTCATCTCACATCATGCCTTCACTAAATCTTGTAATCTTTCAATTAAGCTTTTCAACTAAATTAGTTAAACTTCCTAAAATATTCTCTAAGTCTTTTTCTTTAGGATTGTACACCTCACATAAGGATCATTCCTAAGACTAGGACTAGATCATAGGTTAGAGTTCATTCATTGAGTAAATGGGTTACTCAATAGATGAAACTTTGGTTTTATTAGTTTTTAGAATTTTTCAACTTATTTTAATTATTTTATCTTTTAACTTTAGATTTAAGATAGGAGATTCATCCTATTAAGCTTGATTATTTAATAGGATTTGCCTTAATTATTAGATCACTTTTAGAATAAAACCTAGAACTTAGGTAATATCCTTTGGGATTATGTGATTAAGCCCAATTCTCGTGGTATTTAATTCATAATCTATAGTTTAGAAGATCTTGATCAGATCTTAGATAGAACATCTAAATTCACCAAAATTAGGATGTATGATTTATTGATTCAACTCATAGTCATATATCTGATTGAATTAGATCAGAACCTGATCAGTTCTAATCATTTTTAACTTATAAGGATAAGTTTCTAAGTTACACTCGATAGTAGGAAAATGGTGATCCTGAACTTGTGTAATTTGGATTAGTTAGATGGATAAAGTAGAAAACAAATGATATCACCATGTTTAGTAGTCTCTTGCTTCTATTTAATGATTGTTGCTACGCATTTCTTGTATTTTTGTGCCTTAACTCCTTGAGCATATCATATAAGATCTTTGATGCATAAATAAAATGTTAAGAAAATATGAAGACTCCTTAGATTCCTTATGAAAATATTAAAGTGATTGATTAAAGATAATAATTGTATGTTTTAGAACTGCTTCTCAGTTATGTCTTATTTGCCTAGTCTCCTTGTTGACACTAGAAGAAGACCTTGTTTATGTCTTCTTTGCCTAGTCTCCTTATTGACACTAGGAGAAGACCTTATTTATATCTTTTTTGCTTAGTCTCTTTGTTGATACTAATAGAAGATTTGTTGTGTTTTCTTTGCCTAGTCTCCTTGATGACACTAGGAGAAAACCTATATCTATTGCCTAGTCTCCTTGATAACACTAGAGCTATATAGTTTTACGCCTAGTATCCTTGTTGACACTAGGATCCTTTTATTTTCAGTGGGCTAGATTAGCTCTTTTCTGTATGGTAGTTAGTACACAGATGTTTACATATATGTGTAGTTTTTATTTATTTATTTTTCAGTATTTTTATTCAGTCAGCTATTTTCTTTGTACTGCTTATATATTTTATGATGTTAGAATTTTACGGCTATTTATATGTATCATTACTGAGTTCAGTTATTTTAATTTGCATATTTCTTTTGATCACCGGCATGTTTAGGATGTAGTATTTTCTTCCAGTACTTGTTTAGTTATTTATATTCATATGTCTTACCTTGTTTAGCTTACATTTGAGGCATGTTTTAGCCTCTCTTTTTACTTAAGTTATAAATGATTATTTATAGCTTTTTCCTTTCTTATTGTATTGCTAGTTACTCCCTTATTTGATATAGTTGTTGCTTAGAGAATATAAATGGTGATATTATAAAACACATATAAAACTTATCAGCTTAAGATGTACTTAGACAATTGTCTAACACAAGATTTTTTTTCTTTTTTTGGTTGGGGCTGTAACGCCCCGTCCCGTCGCCGTGCGCAAAGGACAAGTGTAATACATATTTTGGTGGTGGAACGGTGCGCTACTTGGGAACGGTGGGCCATACAAGCAAAACCCATCATCCCGAATAGGCTAGAGAGACGGAGCCATACTGAAGGCTACTGACTCGAATCCTAAGAGTAGGTTAGAGAGCCAATATCTAAGATAAGAATGAAATTACTTATCTTAGGTATTAGACTATTACGTACACAAGGTTCAAGGAAGTGGGGGCGAACCCATGTGCATTATAAAATATCTCAGCATCTCCAGTATGTTGGTCGCATCACAATACTAAGTATAGCAGTCTAACAGAGTGCGGAAGCTAAAAGCAAAACATCTAGAATACATTTATCTCAGGCAGTAGTAAATATCCATCTCAGAAAAGAAAGTAAAAGTAGATCCAGAGTTTATTACAAGCCATTTAAATGCAGAAATATAAAGAGTCTATCTAAAATGCTGAAAAGAGCTAGTAAGTAAAAGTAGATGCTCGGTCCACTATAGCTCCAAATGCTCCTCTTGAACCTCTGGTATGTCCTCCTGACCTGTCTCCAAAAACTGCTCAGGATCTAGCAAATTGCTGGATCCCAAAAGTACCCAATGTTAGACAAGAAGTCTAACACATTGAAACTAGCTATGCAAAGCTAAACTAAACATAACAAAATATACAAATAAAGTAAAGCCATAATAGAGCTGAAGAAAAATAAGTAAGCGAGAAAAACTGTAAGTACTGAGTAAACAAGATAGTAAAAGGGCTATGAAATGTGAAGCTATCACCAAATATAACTGAAAGTAAAGCAAACATTATGCTGAAAAAGATGCTATAAGCTGCACTATATGCCACTGAAACAATGCCCACAAATATGCTATACCACGGTATATCACAGAACTATCACTGAAGGTTTTTGAGTAGTACGGTCCAATGTAAGCACAACAGTTAGGAAGTCAATATGGTGACACAGATGCACCCTGAAATTCCCTAATCTGTGTATATAACATTTCGTATCTTATACTATATCACTGATAACCATGTGTCATGACAGAAGGAATGAGTTCAACTCATTATTTATGCTTATGCTTATGTCATTATACTGAATGAATGAAAACTCCAAAAATCCATGAAGAATTTAGTAAGAAATAATAATGAATCCTAAGTCCCCACTGTGTAGGATCCTGACTCCTAGTTTCTAGATCAATGTTTAGTTAATGTTACATATTTACTTAAAGATCACTGAATGGGGTGATCATATACACATATGTAGCATGCAGCAAGGAAAGGGGATCCTTATTACTTAGTTTGATTAAGCCACCCTAATAAAGTGATCTTCATTAGGAGGCACCATCCGATAATGATTTTGTATCTCAAGCTAAGTATTAAGTCACTAAACTCAAAATCATACTTAGCATCTTAAGGAAGGTGAATCCCGTTACTTAGTTTATTTGAGCCATACCTATTGAAGCGATCTTCGCTAGGAGGCATTGCCCGATGGCAACTTGTCTTTCAATTAAACTAAGGAATGGGTACCCATTTAATACACTCTTAAGATCGATTGATTTACTCTAAGCGAGGTTATATCCGCATAAGCTTGCAGGATAGCACAAAGATAAATCTCACTTAGAGTGACTCAACCAATCCTGAATATTACTGGGGACCAGTAATATGGTTATACTATACCACACCACCCAATGATCAAGGTTCAATCAAGTCTAATTAATAGAGCAAGGATTTATCAAGACTACAAGTCTTAAACTAATAGGTAAGTCTTATACAAGGTTTCACCAATCAAATGTGATCAAAGATCACTTAATATGGATTCTACCACAAGGAGAAGTATCTTTTCTAATGCCTTAATGGATTACTACCACAAGGAGGATAGATCAATCTCTAAGGTGATGGGATCTTCTATACTTCTACCTCAATGAGTCATACAAGGCCTCCTACCTCAGGATATATAAATTTAGGTCTTTTAAATAATTCAAGATGATCTTATGAAGAGATACCCAATATTTCCTTTCTAAATGTTGATATTAAGCTCTTAGATTCTGTTTTACAATTAGAATGAGGATGATTATGTCAGATAATTAAGTCCTCTGATCACTTTTGAACTAAGATTATGGGATCTAAATCAACATATTATTAAGGATTTGATCACTTATTCAATCAATATAGCATTTATAGTCTTTTTATGCAAGTTTATTACTTAAGAGAAAATCAGGGATCTTAAGCTTTGATTCAGATGGTGAAATCACTAAAGATTGTTATTAACCTTAATTTGTCTAATTCAAATGTTTATAATCAATAATAAATCAAATGCATTATTGGAAAATGTTTAATCCATAGTTTTGAAATCAAATCAATTAAGTTAGGGTTCTTAAGGATTTAGATTCTTCTTAAGTATATTAGGGTTTGATCCCTTCTCATGCCTTAAGAAAAATCAAGTTATTTATTTTAAAGATCAATGTCAAATCAATGGATTAATTATGTATTATTGGTGGCAATCCCAGACCTAGATCAAGTCTTAAAAGCTTGATCCAAATCTTAAGATTTCTTAAGTTAATTAAGATATTTAAGATTCTAAATCTTTGGATTTATTCAAGTATACTTAATAAGCTTATCTAAATGAATTCACTATACTTAACTTACTATTATAAGTCAGATTAACAATCAAAGTTTATAAAACAGAGGGTACTTAGTGCTAATCAAATCCTAATCCCAAGTAAAAAGGATTAGCACATAAGTATAAATCCAACCATTCAAATTACATGATATTTGGCATGCAAGTTCTAATTAATCATACAAGTAATCAGAGTATAAGCTTGCTAAAATCCAATGAGCATAAACCCTAAAATTCACAAATCATGATTTAACAAGATTAGGGTATAACTAGAATTATAGAACTCAGAAAAATATTCTACTTAGCACATGTATTCTAATTATCATAAGTGAACTAATGGCACCCTAAACATACAATTTGGATAAGTAAATTGGTTAATTTACCCTAATCAAGATCCACTGTAATTAGGCAATAATTAAAGATCTAACCATCAGATCATGATTTTATTTGATATTTAGATTTCTGAGAATTTTTTGATTATTTTCATGTTATAATATCATAGGGTTTGGACCAGTGGATTAAAAGTTATTCAAATAATACATTCTGTATTTTTCTATTTTAATTTTCCTAATATCCTTAAGGAAAATAATTACTTAATTAATTATTTAATATTTAAAACAGTGCCAGCCCGATCTCAAAGCACGTGGGCCGCTCGGGCCTGAAGGCCCGCCACTGTTAGACAGCGCGAGTCACGGGTCGACCCGACCCACGCTGTCATCTTCTTCCCCCGCCTGGCCCCCGTCTGAGGACGGATAGGGCTAACCCTAATCGCCAAAATCCTCAGTCCTCGAGCCATGCCGGGGCATAAGAACGACAGCAGCACATTCCTGGGACCACGGCCAACCCTTGGAACCCTGAAATTTTATATGGGGTGGACTAGTCCCTCTGAAGCCCACTCACCCATTTTCATGCGGAAGCTACTCACTGTAAGGAGAAATTCTCCTCACAGGGAGCTCGCCTGGGCTAGGGCTGGATCCGATCACCATCAGGGCGTGCTGACGGATCGAAGCCCTATTTATGCATGTCCTAGGAAGCTCTAGACCTCTGGGACCTTACTCAGTCCCGAGCTCCATGAGACGGGTAGCTCGTTCGATTGATACGATCGAACGGACCTCCCTTAACCCACCAATTTGATTGCAATAAGTTCGTCATAGCTAGAGATGAGTTCGGCGATCAAAATTGAGAAGGAGCTGAGCCTATATGACTCAGTCCAAATTGGGGGTATCTGGCTTTTCTACACGGAGCTTGACTGGAAGATGGAGTGTGGTACATCGCAGTAGAGAGGCTCATAGGGGTCCTGAACTCCAGGAGTAACCCTCTATCAGCTGTACGCAAGCTCGGGAGCGTCTGGAGGAAGCCTGGCAGAGCAACAATGGCGAGCAGAGGGAGAACTTGAATGAACTCAATCGAACAGCAAAAGCCTTCTAAGGTGAGACCTAAGGCTATTTATAGCGTTAGGAAGGTATTGAGAAGAAATGCTGAGGCTTGGCTTGGCCCGAGAGCTTGGGCCAGGAGGAGCTCTCAGAGCTTCCATATTGAGGTGCACAGGGCCCAAGGGCCCGACCCAGAAGTGCCACCATAACAGGAAATGCACTAACGACCGTGCTGAGCTGGCTTGGGGAGTGGGGGACAGGCTCTGCTTGCCAGGGATTCGATTTTTTTCCTGTCGGGGATTTGAGCGGAGGAGAGGAAGACGATGAGCAGTGCAGGATCCACGGCAGCCATTGGATTGATCAATCATTGATGCGGGACAGCTTAGATCCTCAGACAACTAACAGCCGAACGCGGGGATCGTCCGTTGGATTTAGATCTCTGGATCTGACGGATAAGTAGCGCTACTTACGGTGGGTGGTTGGATACCGTCTGATCCTCTGATCGAACCGCGGAACGGTCAGGATTGATTGAACCTAAGCTAAAGCACAGGCCGCACGATCTATCCCGAGAAATGGATGGCTTAGATCGTGCCCGCTGTTTTAACTGCGACCGATGGTATAACTGCAAAATCAAATTGTATGGAGCCCTTATGTGCAATTGAACCATTTTAATTTAAATTGAATTATGGCCCAAATGATCTCTAAATTGCACCAAAATTTCACCCTTAGCTAATTTGGGGGTGAGGAATTCAAAAATGCAATCAGATTTTAATTTTGAGATCAAAATATTTTAGGTCAAGTCTAGGGTATTTAGATTGATCAAGTTGTCTTTTTAGACCTAGAGGAGTCCAATGGACTTTAAATCTTCTAGATAGGCTCAATTTGATGTTCTAAAGGAAATGATACTGAAAAATTGATTAAGAAACCTATATTTTTGCATGGTAATAACTTAGGGTTATTACAGGGGCCCTACATTGTGAAACCGATAATGGCATATCCTCTTCAGTTAGACGATCAGGAGCTAGGTGTGGAGCCTTATCCAGAGGAGGAGCCTTTGGAAGAAGCAGCTGCTTAGATTTATAATAAGTGAGGATGAGAGTCTTTTCATTCTCTTATTACTTAAACTTTAAATTGATATAATAATACAGGTACTCTTGACTATGTGTTTGGATTACTATGCCTTTTATTCTGAGTCATATTTCATTATATTTATATTGTGATGCTTGGATGTTTCTTATTATAAATCGCTTTCACACTTTGTATGAATTCTTATTAAGTGACTGAATATTTGATTCTATGCTTACTCCTTCCCTTATTAGGTGGATTATAGATTTCATCCTAATCCAATAATAAGTGAAGGGTTAGCTAGAGTGACGCACCACCCCTTAATTTAATCTTGTGGATTAAGGGGCGGGGCGCCACAAATAGTCTCTCCACTCACCAAACTCACCAAGAAGGTTGTACCCTTTAAATGGTCGTCAGCTTGTGAAGCAGCATTCCAAGCCCTAAAAGATGCGCTTACCTCTTCTCCCGTTCTAGCTCTTCCTAAGGAAGAAGTGAACTATCAAGTTTATACTAATGCATCTCGTATAGGCTTAGGTGATGTACTGTAACAACATAAGTTGTTACCTTGGTCAATTATGACTAATCTCAATCCTAATCTTGATCCTGAGTACTAATTAAGTTAATATAAGTCAACCTCTAAGACCTAATTCAAATCAGGAGTCAAATAGATCAAATCCTGATTTTTAGAAAATCCAGAAACCCTAGAATTTGACCTGTCTAAAATGATCTCAGATCGAAAAACAAGCTTCGCCATTACGCTCATTGCCCCCAAATTAGCTATGGGTGATGTTTTCGTGTCAATCGAAAGTCGTCAAAATTTTGATGAATATTTTAATAATATTTAAATACCTCGCAAATCAAGGAATTAAAATACTCATCGGATCGAAAATCTGACCTCACCATTACATTCCTCACCCCTCAAATAGCTAGGAAAAACATACTTGAAAATTTTGGAAAAAAAATATTAATTAATTATTAAAAGATGACAGCGTCGTTCCCGCGCCTTTAACTTAAGTGGACGGCGTATCTTCCGCTGTCTGATCAGACAGATCCATCGGGACCTTCCATTCCGTTTGATCGAACGGCGCTCACAGCTTCGTCCCGCTCCGAGGGTTCTGCCTCGCGATCGCGCACCACGCGGCTACTGCCGTTCGCGCAGCCAACCGGCGCCCTCGAAGGCCTCGGCCGCTCCGTCCTGAGGTTTCTAAAGACCTCAAGAGCCCCGTCGCCGATGAATTTCTGCTCGAGCGAACCCGAAGTGTCTACTACCGAACCTTCATCCGCAAGCCGTTCGTCTAATGTACCCTCTTAACTTCCCCGATCTACTTACAATCTTGCATTTGATTGTTCGAATCGTTATTCCACTGCTTAGATTAAGCTATAGTAGGTCCTGATCGATCGATCGACTGATCGATCGATCAGATTTTGGGATCAAGCAACAGTAGAAACTGTTAAATTTGACTCGTCCCGTGACCCTCGACCTAGGGTTTACCATTCCTGACGACTCTGGCCACCTCCGGTGCTGGTCCACCCGCCGACGTGTAGGCCTCGACGAGGGCTACCGTCAGCCGAGCGTGCCAAGGTGGTCCGGCACCGGGAAGGCCGGGAAAGCCTACATAAGCCATCCCCTGGGCGCCGGCCCTCGGGGCGCTCCGCAGAAGAGGCGAGGTCCGGGTCGGGCCGGGTCGCCCGAGCCCAACCCGAATGCTCTCGGGTCCACGTGCCACATGTGGGGCCGTAGCGCCACGTGGCACCCTCCGGTGTGCCACGTGTCATGTGGGACACGCCGCCAGAGCCCGCGGCTCTTCGGCTTCGGCCGTGGGGCCCATGCACAGTGCAGCACCCAACCAAGTGCTGACACGTGGCAGTCGTGGGGCCCACACGCAAAGCAGCGCCCAATCAGGCGCTACCGCATGTCACTGGTGAGGCCCACTGCCCGACCATGCACCAGGTGTGGGACCCGCCACGGCTCCCGTGGCCATTCATGGTATGCTACATGGCAGGCGTGGGGCCCACAGGTTATTTCTGTCAAATAATTTAGTAATTAACTAATATTAATGATAATTAATTAATTATTAATCATAATTAATAGTTAGATTAATTAATATTAATTAACTATTAATCATTATTATAAAGTAACATTATAAGATTCAATAATTAGTTAATTAAATAACATTAACTATAATTAATTTGCATAATTAACTAATTAGTAAATAAATATGATTATTTTAATATTAATTAAATATTAATAGTAATTATTATTTAATTAATTAGGAATAATTAATTTAAATCAATATTAAACTATATCTTATAATTAAATTAACTAATTAATGATAATTAATTAAAATAGTTATTAATTAAATTTATCTTAATCACTATTTAATAGTAAACTATTAATTATTAATATATTAATAATCAGTAAGTATAAGCTTAACCTAATTAACATTTCAATTAATGATTAAATTAGATTAATTAAATATGATTAGAATTCATTAACTTTTAATAGTAACATATCATAATATTTTAATTAAAGATATATGAATTAATTGATAATAGATTTATTATTATTTAATTAATGATTAGTATTAATTAATTATAATTAAGGATAATTAAATTAGTACTAATCTTAATTAAACATTAATATTAATATTAAATATAATTTAAATATTTAATATAATTAAATAATAGATTAATTATTAATTAATATTAATTACAGATTAATAATAATTAATTAATTAATTAATAAATATAGAAAAATATATTCATAACTTTATAAATGAATAGTAAATTAATATATATTGAATAACTGAATAGTAAATAATGCAAATTATATTTTTGAATAATAATTAAATTAATTAAAATTAAATAAAACTTAAAAGGTTAATAATTTTTTGTAGAATGATCCAAACATAGTCAATATAAGTCTCATTTTACTCAGAAAAATAAAAAGAATCAAATGATGTAATGCAAAAATTAGTTTCGGGGTACGTGTAATGTAGTGACATTTTAGAACCTATTTATACCTTCATAATTTTCACCTAGTCATCCAAACATAGATAATATGGATCTTAAAATACTCACGAGAACAGCCCCATCACTGTGGTAATATTAGTTTTTTTATTTGGACATCAAGATAAAAATGCCCCTAAAATTCAGTTGACCATAACTTGGTCAATTAAACTCTAAATTTAAAAATTCAAAGTGTTACTTAGCTTAGAATTTCAATGTCATCAATAAACTGAAATAATATTTAGGATCTGAACATAACCTTAATTAGGTCATAACTTGACCATTTGATGTCCAAATTGGGTTTACTCCCTATGAACACACTTAGTATATTATAGGGAAGCTATAGAAATTGAGTTTGCTGAAATTGGACTTCAAACGAAAAAGTTCAGGTTTTGTCATTCATTGCCCGACCCAAAATTTTCGAATCGCCCTTAAAAATGAAAATAGCCATAACTTAGTCATCTGACCTCAGAATACAGTGTTCTTGGACTCTATGGAATTTTTGAATAGTAACCAACAGTAAACTGCATAAAAATATAAATTTCATTAGGTGTAATTTATAAGTTTATAATTTTGGTCAAAAATATTAGTTTGGACATGTATGACCCGTTCCTTGTCCAAATTGAGCATACTTACTATCTATCTTCAAGTTAGATAGTAAGGAATCATTTGAAACTAAGAAACTTCAATTTGGATCCTTAAATCAAAAGTTGAGTTTTCAGACCCTTAAGAAGGGGCAAAATGATTACTTTGCCCAAAATTTAGGTTAAGTGTCCTTAACTGCTAGTTAGTTTTTTAAATCACTAAAACCAATATTAGAACTATATTAGAGTCAATTAAGTGAGTAAATCAACTATTATGTCAAATTTGTAAAATTCCTAAAAATATCTCTAAGTCCTTTCTTTAGGATCATTACACATCCATTAGGATCATTCTTGAGACTATGACTAGATCATAGGTTAGAGTTCGCTCATTGGGTAAATGGGTTACTCAATGGATAAAATCTTAGTTTTAATAATTTTCTAGATTTTATAACTTATTCTAATTATTTTGTCTTTCAACTTAGGATAGGAGATTCATCCTATTATGATTGATTTTTGCTTAATAGGATTTCTCTTAATTAGTAGATCACTTTTAGAATAAAACTTAGATCTTAGGTCTCACCATTTTTGGATTATGTGATTAAGACCAATCTTATGGTCTTTAATCCATAATTTATATCTCAGAAGATATTGATCAGATCTTAGATAGAACGTCTAAATTCACAAAATTAGGACGTATAATTTATTGATTTAACTCGTAGTCATAATTTGATTAAATTAGATTAAAGCCTAATTAGTTCTAATCCTTTTAACTTATAAGGATGAACTTCTAAGTTACACTCAATAGTAGGAGTTGGAGATCCTGAACTTATATAACTTGGAATAGTTAGATTGGCTAAACTAGAAAATAAATGTTATCACTATATTTAGTATAGTCCCTTTGTTACTTTGATATTTTGTGCTATGTATTCTTTGATATTTGTGTCATATTTCTTTGGACATATCATATAAGACTTTGATGCATGAATAAAATTTTAGGAAAATATGGAGACTCCTTAGATTCCTTATGAAAATATTAATGTAAATGATTAAATATAATAATTGCATGTGCTAGAGCTGCCTTTCAGTTATGTCTGCTGCCTAGTCTCCTTGTTGATGCTAGGAGAAGACTATGTTTATATTTTATGCCTAGTCTCCTTGATGACTCTAGGAGAAAATTTGTTATGTGTTTTCTGCCTATGCCTCCTTGTATGACGTTAGGAGAAAACCTTATATCCTGCCTAGTCTCCTTGATGATGCTAGGAGTATATAATTTTGCGCCTTAGCCTCCTTGTTGATGCTAAGATCCTTTTGATATTCAGTGGGCTAGATTAGCTCTTTTCTGTATGGCAGTTAGTACACGAATGTTCATATATAGCATTGATATTTTGTATATAGTATTTTCATTCAGTCAGACATTCCTTTGTTCTTCTTATATATATTTTAGGATGTTATATTTATTACTGCTACTTATATGTATCATTATTAAGTTTTATTTGTTTAACTTGTATAATTCTTATGATCACTTGCATGTTTAGGATATAGTATTCTCTTTCACTACTTGTTCAGTTACTCATACTTATATGCTCGGCCTTGTTTAGCTTATATTTGAGGTTTATCTTAGCCTCCTTTTTACTTAAGTTATAAATGTTATTTATAACTTTTTTCTCTACCTTATTATGCTAGTTGCTCCCTTATTTGATACTGGTTATTGCTTAGAATATGTAAAATGGTGCTATTACAAAATACATAAAACTTGACAACTTAAAATATACTTAGACAATTATCTAACAAGATTTTCTCTTTTTTGGCTGGGGCCCTACATTGTGTAATCGACAATGATAGATCCATATCAGATAGAAGATCAAGTGCGAGAGGAGGTGCCTTATCTAGAAGAGGAGCCTTTAGAGGGAGCTACTGCTTAGTTTTTTATAAGTGAGGATGAGAGGATTTATTTGCTTTAATTACTTAAACCTTGCTATGATATAATAATACAGGTACTCATGACTGTGTGTTTTGGATTACTATGCTATTTATTCTGAGTTATATATTATGTTATTCATATTATGATGCTTGAATGTCTCTTATTTAAATCGTTTCCAAACTCTGTATGAATTTCTTATAAAATGACCAAATATTTGATTCTGTGCTTACTCCTTCCCTTATTAGGTGGATTGTGGATTTCATCCTAATCCAATAATAAGTGAAGGGTTTGTGTAACAACCCTAGTTGTTATCTTAGCTAAATTTGGATTTAATGAAGCTAAACTAAGCTTTAATTTTGATTCTATTGGACTCAATAGATCATTTAAACTTAACCCTAGAAGTTTTGAATCAATCAGAGCTAAAATAAAAAATTTGGTATTTTTGGCTATTTTTAAGCCCTAGAAAATACCTAAATTAATTTGATCTCCAAATCAAAATCTGATTTTATTTTCGAATTCCTCATACCCTAATTAGCTAAGGATGAAATTTTGAGAATTTTTGAAGCTCATTTGGTCCAAAATTGGATTTAGAATATTTAAGAATAATTATATATTATTTAATTAGTTTTATTTATATTTAAATTAAATTTTAATTAAAATTAAAATGGCGGGATTCGTTGTCGGGACCGTCGCAGATCCGCTGCGGGGTTCCGATAGCGGCGCATGTGTATAAGTCACCCGATGCAATAACACGCATCTTAGCGCTCTTGATCCAACGGCTCTCATACCGCGCGCCCCGATCGCATCCTACCCGCCCGATCGGCATCTAACATCCAACGCACGATATCCTCTCCGCGGTTTAGTTAATCAGGAGCCGCATCAGACCGTCTATCACCAACGGCTCGTGGATCATACGGTGGAGGTAATCCAACCGCTGTAGACCTTCGTCCCCAAGAGGTCCCCAGCCCGACAGAAGAAATTTTGCCCGTTATGCCATGTAGCCTTGTCCCCCACTCCCTCCTGCCTGTCCCCTAGGCCGTCAGGATCCTTCCAATTGTGGCCGAACCTAGTAGGATGGCTCGGTAGGCTCGAACCCTCCCAATTGTGGGAAGTGGGAAGGGCCTTCGGCCCGAGCCTCTACTCCAGGCCCGAGCTCAGGACGCCACCCCCACAGCTCCTAACGCCTATAAATACCATCGGCACATGTAACAACCCAAGTTCTTACCTTGGAATCGAGCGCCCTAGCGTCCGTCCGCGGAACGGCAGCGAGGCCCGGCTCTCATGCCGGGCCAGGCCGAGTCCACCCGGCCCATGCCGCACGCGTGAACCGCGGGCGGGCTCGACGCCCGGGGTGCGGGACCCACGGTCCTGCCGCGTACGCGTGCGGCCGACGCGTGCGGCCGACGCGTGACGCGTCGACTGACGCGCCCGTGGGACCCACCTGTTGAAGTCGCAGCCTCTTGGGGTTCGATGCGTGGCGTTGTGGGGCCCACTACCTCTGCAGCGCCCAGTCAATCGCTGCCACGTGGCCATGCTGGCCCCGCATGCGTCCATTCCTGCAAAAGAGTTAATCAAATATATATGTGTGTGTGTGTGTGTTTGTGTGTGTGTGTGTGTGAACTTATCATTTAATTAATTAAGTTCAGTAAACTTAGTTAATATATAATAGGATGCTATTAATACTAATTAATTAAACAACTAGCTAATATTAAGCATTAGTTAAACATATTAATTAAGATTTTTAATTAAACATTAAAGGAATAATAATTATAAAGTTAACAGAACTAATAACAAATATTAATTATTTAACATATATATATATATATAAAAGCTTAGATAAATAAGTTTATAAATATATGTATAGCTGTATAATAATTTAGGATAAGACATGATTAATTAAAACATTTAATAAAGAGTTAATTAGTGAGTAATATTTATTTGATTAACTAATTTAAAGTCATTAAATATTAATTAAGTTAATTAATATTTAACAGTATATAATTTAAATAAATTAATTAGTTATACCAATTCTAATTAAACATAAATTAGTAATTAATTCATTTAATAAAATGATTAATCAGTTGAATTCAATTAGAAAAATTAATAATAATATTTTAGTAAAAAGAATACAAATTATATTTTTCAATAGTAAAACCTAAAAGTTTAATAACTTTTTGTAGGAAGATCCAAATATAGTCAATATAGGTCTCAAAGTACTCAGAAAAATAAAAGGAATCAAATGACGTAATGCAAAATTTAGTTTCGGGGTACGCATTACGAAGTAGCATTTTAAGACCTATTTAAGACTCCATAACTTTTGATCTAGTTGACCAAATATAGTCAATATGGGTCTTAAAATGCTCAGGAGAGCGGCCCCATCACTGTAGTAGTATTAGTTTTCCTATTTGGACATCAGAATAAAAAGTCAACCCTATAACTTAGAGTTGACTTTAATGAAAAATGACCAAATTGCCCCTAGAATTCAAATGACCATAACTTGGTCAAATCAACTCCAAATCCAAAAATTCAAGATGCTAACTTGTTTATAATTTTGATGTCATCAATAAATTGAAATAATATTTAGGATTTGAACCCTAAAAATCTAGAAAATGACCAAAATATCATCAATCTTAGTTAGGTCATAACTTGACTATTTGTGGTCCAAATTGGGTTTACTCCCTACCAACATACTTATTATATTATAGGGAAGCTATTGAAACTGAGTTTGCTAAAATTGGACTTCAAACGGAAAAGTTCAGATTTTGTCACCCGTTGACCGACTCGATTTTACCAAATTGCCCTTCAAACTTAAAACATACATAACTTAGTCAATTGACCTCAGAATACAGTGTTCTTAGACAATATGGAATCCTTGAATAGTAACCTACAATAAACTGCATAAAAAACTTAGTTTTCAGTGGAGTGAAAATTTCTTAAATGCCCTTAAGTCAAAAACCTTAGTTTTAACCTGTATGACCCGTTTCTCGTCCAAAATGGATGTACTTACTGTCTATATTCAAGTTAGACATTAAGGAATCATATGGAAAAGAGAAACATCATTTTGGACACCTAAATCAAAAGTTGACTTTTCGAACCCTTAAGTAGGGGCAAAATAGTCATTGTGCCTTAAGATTGGATTAAGTGCCCTAAACCTTTAATTAACTTCTCCAGACTCAAAAACCAATGTTATAATTATATTAGTGACATTTAAGTAAATAAAATCACCTGTTATGTCAGATTCCAAATTTTCCCTAAGTCTTTAACACTATACCTTAAGGACCCTTCCTGAGATTGGGACTAGATCATAGAGTTGATTTCATTCATTGAAAAATAGGGTTTTTCAATGAATGAATCCTTAGTTTTATTAGTTTCTAGAATTTTTCAACTTATTTTGATTCTTTTATCTTTTAACCTTAGATCTAAGATAAGATATTTATCCTATTAAGTTTGATTACTTAATAGGATTGGCCTAAATTATTAGATCACTTTTAGAATAAAACTTAAATCTTAGGCCTTATCCTTTTTGGATTATGTGATTAAGCCCAATCTTATGGTGTTTAATTTATAATCTATAGTTTAGTAGTTTTTGATTTGACCTTAGTATAGAACATCTAAAATTATTAATTAGGTTGTAATTATTTGTTATTTAACTCTTATAGTAGACTTTGATTCAGTATATTAGGACCTAGCTAGTCCTAATATTTTGTAACTTATAAGGATGAGTTTCTGAGTTACACTCAATAATAGGAAAACGGTGATCCTGAACTTATGTAACTTGGAATAGTTATAATAGATAATAGAAAATAAATGATATCACCATATTAGTAGAGTCCCTTGCTTATTTTGATACTTTGTGCTACGCATTTCTTGTATATTTGAGCTTACTTCCTTGGACATTTCATATAAGAGAACTTTGTGCATGAAAATGAAAACTTAGAATAATAAGATAACAGTTACCTTTGGGTCCAGTTCGTGGTGATTATGATGCACATTTGCCCCGATGGATAGGGGTAAGGTGAGATCAGGATGCCTAACATTCTCATTGAGGAGAGTGTGTTAAGCTTGGGACCCGTATAGTCTTGCAGACGTGCTTGACTCCTCAGTTGTTTCTGAAGTTGTCCATAGAAACAAAAGTAAAATATCTAAAATATGTTACATAGTATTGCCTGCCTCTTCAATCACATAATATATTCAATTATGTTTAAGGGAACAAATTGATATGTATATATATATGAACCAGTTTGGCCAAGTCTTCTGATATGATAGTCAGTATACAGAGATTCATGTGCAGTTTGATATTTGGCTATGTTTTCAGCATTGTTCATTTAGTCAGCTATTTCATTGTTCGACTTGTATACAGTAGGATGTTAGAATTTTGCTGCTATTATATGTATTACTGTTAAGTTTACTTATTAAATCTACATATTTCATTTTATTACCAGTATATCTTAGGATGTAGTATTTCCTTTCAGCATTTATTTATCTAATTATATTTATATGTTTTACCTTGTTTACTTTGCTTTTGAGGCATGTCTTAGCCTCCTTTTGCTTAAGTTATAAATGTTGTTTATAGCTTTCCCATTTTTATTGTACTGCGAGTTGCTCCTATGTTTATTGTTGCTTAGAAAATGTAAAGTGGTGATATTATAAAACACATAAAAATGTATCAGCCTAAAATGAACTTAGACAATTGTATAACATAAGATTTTCTTTTTTTTTGTTGGGGCCCTATATTGTGAAACTAATAATGTCATGATTAAAGCAGGGGGAGGTGATAGTACCTGAGGAGGAGCCTTATTTGGAGGAGGAGCAGCAGCTTGGACCCGAGGATATTTAGCTGGTTATTTTACTTGTGAGGATGAGTGCATTTTATGGTAAAATAAAATATATCTATATGCATCATAAATAATACAGAGGCCTAAAATGTGTATTGCATTTTTTATGAATAAAATCTTAGATTGATTATTCATTTAAAAATATACCAAAAATGGAAGAATATTAGATTACTTAATACGATCAAAGTATTATATGAGAATTTCTTAACAAACATTTTTATTTTAAATAATTTAAAAAATTATGTAGCTTTTAATATATATTTAATTTATTTATATTTATAATACAAGTACCTATGACTGTGTGTTTGGATTATTTTATGCTTATAATTTGAGTCATATTCCATATTTATTATATTGTGATGCTTGGATGTCATTCCTAATTTGCTCTGCACTTTGTATGATTTAGTAGATAGTGACTGTTAGTTGATTATGTGTCATTCATTCCCTAATCAGGTGGATTGTGGATTCAATCCTAATCCAATGATAAGTGAGAGGTTAACCAGAGTGACACTCCACCCTTGGCTTAATCCTTGTGGATTAAGGGGTGGGGCGCCACAGTTGGTATCAGAGAATTCCATAAGGTGTCAAATTAGAATTTGCATTCTTATCTACCTAATGGAAGATTCTTCTGCCAAAACAGTCAATATGTCCAGAAACATCAAAGTCACATCCAAGATACCACAGTATCATGAGCTCAGAATAATAAGAGTATGGAAATAGAAAATGCTGGCATGGTACTAGAACTTAAATAAGTATGAACTTAGGATAAATGAGTAATTAAGTAACCTAAATAAATCTTATAGGATCAAACCTAAGGATCATATATAGCTAATCAATTCAAATTAAGATCTTCATAAGATTTACAAGATCAAAAACTTAAGATAGTAGGACTTAACTTTCATACTAAGATATATGAATCCCTATAAGGCTTTTAATCAACCAATAGGTCTTGAAAACACTTTTAAGTAATCACCCTCTACTTTCTAAATATTCTCTCCTTAGGTATAATAATGGCAAAATCTACTACAAGAATCATTAAAGCTAATAATATTTCTCTAAAGAGTTTAAAACTAGTTAAAATATTAGAGTATTAATAGATAATAAGCTGAGGTGAAAGCACTAGATTGGGAGATCATCCCTTGTATCAAGTCACTACTAGCATCTGTGACTCCTACTTCACTAATTCCACAACTCGAGGTAGAAACTTAACATAATATGCAATGAGAAAGAGAACCTCGTAATAATACCTATAATCACTTTTTGTCTCAGTTAATAGATGACTACCACGATACCTCTTTCACCAATTATTTTATAATCAGTAAAATTAATTATATTCAATTCTTCTTGGACTCTAAACACTGTGTTACTTATACACTTCAGATTGAACCATGAATCCTGGATCATCCCCCTCTTCTGCGACCCCTAGAAGCTCCTCAACTAAGGCCACCACACTACTGGAGACAATAAGCGTCTTGGTCAACACTCAGGCCAAGATATTCGAAAGAATAGAGAGAATAATAATTGCACTCGCCAATCAGAATCTGCTCCCAACATCAGTAGCCCCACCAATGATCCATATAATGGCTGTACAAAGCCCCATCCTGATGGAAGGTGTTACCACAGTAAGAGGTGTTGTTATACTTATGGTGGGTCACCACTTCTATCAGTGCATGCATAACAAGACCATCGACGATGCTTACATCGACCGTTCCAAGCACCCTCAGGCTGTAACACTGGGTCGAAGGAAGAAAACAGCCAATAGACCTCGACCCATGTCGTCTAGACCTTCACAGAAACAAAAATGCAATAGTGGGTCTGCAAGATCATGCACCTATTTAGGTGTAGCCAATGGAAATGATGTTGTTTCAAGTACACATATTCAATCGCCTAATTATTTTCATCATATAAGTTTTATCATCGCTTCGTTATTAAGTATTATTCTTAATCATCCTTTAAATTTTACTTGTGAATCTAATACTGTACTAGGATGTCATATTGTTGATTGGACAAGTTCTTATTCCTAGATTAGCTAATCAAATCTTAGATTCTAAGTCATGCTTCTGTGACTCGTAACAATAGTTCCTTCAATGAGTAGTAACTTACCCAAGTGGGTAAGTCACCTCTCACTCCTTAGGTTAAACCAAATTAGTGATAGGCGAGTCACAACTGTGACTTAAAATACTAGCTTAGCATTAGATCTCCAACACCTTAGTTGTTGGAGTGAGTACCTTCCATATCATGTTGAAATGGAAAGTCATCACCATAGAGCCAATAATGATCAAGTTATAGTCTATGACTTGATAAGTAGCCTTATAAAGTGCATTCTAGTACATCATCCTAATTGGATGAGGAACCCATCATTTTGATTCATTGTGAATCCTTTCATCCTTTCTATATCGAATCATATTTTGTGATTTGATGTATATGACTTCTCTTTCCTTGAGGTTAACTTCCACAGTTCTCGACCACTCTCTCCAACTTAGCATTATTCTTTCTAGTAAGGTGGGTTACCTTACCAGCAATAGGAGCCTTAGCTTGAGTTGATCTTATGATTGGTCCATCCTAGACCTTCCAAGTGTGAGTTCACTTCATGGCTAGACCATTCTAGCCCATGTTTGTAAACCCATAAGTGTAATAGCCTGCCTTATTAGACTTGGTCTAATGATATGGTATTAGCTAGCCTTAGTTATAGAATCCTTTCTAAAATCAAAGAATATTTGTTCTTTGAAAATATGTCCTCCACTTAAGTTATCGAGCACTTGAATTCTAATTTGGGATTAGGATTCTTAGATACCCTTAGGAACTCTTCTTGATTTAGTCACTTGTGGCGGCTTAATGAGATAGTCTAGCACCTTCCTTGCCCATCCTAATTGGATGGTGATTCCCTTCACTCTAGCATAAACTTCCTTAAGTGATATGTGTCACTTAACTATAGAATTTGGGTTGTGAAGGATCTTATTCCTATAGAATAAGAAATTCTCCTTCCCAAGCAGCAAAAGTCAGACCCTCAATAAATGTCTAGGTCATGATGTGACTCAAGTATTAATTGTTCATTCCCTTGGAATGAGTTCTCCTTCAAATTAGGTAAATTTTTAACCCATAAGCCCATAATAATTTGAGCCACATATGTGACTTATATATTAACAATTGACTTGGAATTTTAAACCTAAGTCATAGATTGTGACTTATGGTTGTAACATAGGGACCTACTAGGTTTCCTAGTACTTATCCTTATGGATGAGTGAGCTCCTTATCTTAACCAAGCCATGGTTCATGACTTGCGTTAATGGCCTTCTGATAGACTCTTGAATACTTGATGTTAAGTCAGCATGTGTGACTTAATATTCTAAATTCTTCTTAACTTTAAGGCTAAGTATCCTAATTGGATATCAATCCTATTTGCCTTAGTGCAACCCTTAGTAAGAGGTGAATGCCTCTTATTAGTTCAAATCTAGTATAGACTATTTCATATAGTTAGTTCATCTCAACCTTACTTCCTAAAGTAAGAATTAATAGAAATTCCTTGGGCTTCCTTATTAGCCTCAGCCTAGTAAGTAGTCATTTAGCCAGCTTATAAATCCTAGATTCCATTGAAGTAAGTAGTCAAAGAGTTCTAGTTCTTTGATACCAAATCCTTGGATTCTAATTCAATGAAATAGAATTATAGCATTCCTTAGCTCTGCCCTAATTGATGAATGTCCCTTAAGTAAAGAACCACACGGATCCTTAATCCTTAAATAAACCTATGCTTAATATGTGATATCACCTATTAGTGATATTATTATTCCATAATACTAAGCCATATATAATGACTAAGTATTAAATCCTTAATCACAGAAAGTCACATACAACTCAGTTGAGTGACAACTTGTCTCTCTTCATCGCTATCCTCACTTGAGTAATATTTATCACTTAGATTAGTTAAATTTTCTCTAATCTTAGTAATGGGGTTAGATTATGAAGGCCTAATCTTAAATCTTAAGTCTTGGAATTATAAATGGAGAACCCTAGCTCTTCCTCAAAATTTGCACATCAAACTCACTCCTGTTTATTCTTCCTACTTAAGTGATGCTGAGGACGACATCATTTTTAAGTGGGAGAGTCTGTAATAACCTAAGTTGTTACCTTAGTCAATTAGGACTAATCTCAATCCTAATCTTAATCCTAAGTGTTAATTGAGTCATTTGGAGTCAACTTCTAAGACCTAGTCCAAATCAGGAGTCAAATGGATCGAATCCTGATTTATGAAAAATCTAGAAACCCTAAAATTTGACCTATCTAAATTGATCTCAGATCAGAAAATGGACTTTGCCATGGCGCTCATTGCCCCCAAATTAGCTAGGGGTGAAGTTTTCGTGTCAATCAGAAGTCGTCAAAATTTTGACAAATATTTTAATAATATTCAAATACCTCGAAATACTCGTCCGATCAAAAATCTGACCTCACCGTTGCATTCCTCACCCCTCAATTAGCTAAGGGTGAATATTTGGAATTTTTCTAACTTTAATTTGATTATTTAAATTAAAATAAGAAATTAAGTAAATTCAATTAAATAATAATAAAATAATTAATTGAATTAACGGTCCCGTCCCTCCGCTGTCACCCTCTTCAAACCGCAGTGTCTAATCTGACGGCTCGGTTCCGCGCCATCTGATCCGATTATACGCGATCGTGTGGCTGGGACGCTTCGTCCCCAGCCCAGGCTCCGCGTATCGCAGCGCCGCGACACACGACCAGTCCCTCGCACGCCAACCTCGAGGCCTCCATCGGCGCCTCTTCTAAGGCATGTGGGAGGCTCGAGACTTCGAGCATGTCGTCAGGAGCTACCAAGTGCATCCGGGAGCAAATCTCGCAAACCCTAAGCCACTAGCCATCGAATCAGGTACGCTCGATACCCCTTCGATACTCAATCTAGTTGCAATGTTATGATTCGCTTACTTATTTCACATCCTAGATTGTGAGTTAGATGGTTGGATCGATCGATAGTCGATGCAATCATCCAAATTTTGCGATTTCGACACAGTACATACCGTTAGAGAACCCTAGCCACCGAAGGTCCTCGACTAGGGTTTAGATTTGCGGCCGGGCTAAGCCACCTCAGACGATGGTTCAACCTCCGACGGGTAGGTCTTGTCAGGACCTACCCACGGCCGTGCACATCCAGCCCGTCCGGTGCCGGGAGAGCCTTGGAATTGAGCGCCCTAGCGTCCGTCCGTGGAACAGAAGTGAGGCCCGGCTCTCGTGTCGGGCCAGGCCGTGTCAACCCGTGTGGCTCCCCGCTCCCTAATCCCACAATCAATAGGCTAAGGAGCGATGGGTCACTTGTGCAAATTTCTCACTTATCATTGGATTAGGTAGGTCCACAATCCACTAATAAGAGAATGATGTGCACAGAATATCTGAGGGGATTTGTCACCACATCTAATATACATACAGAGTGCAGAAGCTAAATAAAATAAATAGTACATCCATTCATCATGCATCTCATAAGAAATAGCAATAAAATAGCTCAGAAAATAATAAGGTGCATAAAGTAAATCACAATCACAGTACATGTATTATTACAACATTTAAATAGTTTAAAAGACTGAAAGGTAGATCACTCAACCTCACAAGAGGCTAAAAGAAACTAAGCAATATCCAGCTCTCCTGGTTGAAGCTCCTCCTCTAAGTAAGGCACCTCTGCTTCAGCACCTAGCTCCTCAAACCTATCTGAATCTGACATTATCGGTTTTATAATGCCAGGGACCCAGCCAATAAAAGAAAATCTTGTTAGACAATTGTCTAAATATATTTTAGGCTAAATATTTTACATGAGTTATTAATGTCACCATTTTTATACTTAAGTACAACAAAAATACTAAGTAGTAGGAACAGTAAGTGTACAAAGGATAGGATAAATTATAAATATAACATTTATAACTAAATAGCAAATGAGACAAAAGCGCACCTCAACAACTAAGCAAGAGATGGGCATATACATGTATAATACAGTAAGTAAAAGTACTGAAAGGAAAGTCTAATCCTAGACATGCTGATGATCATATGACATATGCTAATTAAATGATAGAAATCTGAACATGGTACATATAGAAAGTGATAAAGTCTAGCATCCTATAAATACGTACAAGTAAGCAGGTAAGTAAAAGAAAATAGCTGACTAAAATATACAGCATAACACAGTACACACTAAGCTGAAAACTGAAATAGATATGTAAAGACTACCATATCAGAAAGATGGTCATCGGGCCGGTGAAATCCCCAAAGCCTTTCTGGGCTTGGGCAGACAGAAATTCCCATAGCCTTTCTGGGCTATGGCGGACAGAATCCAGCAGCAGAACTGAGGAGGTAGCAATTACAAATGCAGAATCTTTTAGTTATTTTACTTTGTTTCTGTGGACACATTTTAGAAACAGCTGAGGAGTCAAGCACGTCTGCAAGACTACGTGGGTTCCATACTTAACACACTCTCCTCAATGAGTAATGGTAAGCCTCCTTATTACTCCTTACCCTGTCCAATAGAGTAAATGTGCACCAGAATCCTCCCAGAGACTGAACCCAAAGGTATCTGTTATCCTAATTATTCTAAGTTTTCATTTCATGCACAAATTGCTCTTATATGATATGTCCAAGGGATTAAGCACAAAGACAAGGGATGCGTAGCAACAAAATAAATCAAGTAATCAAGGGACTCTTCTATACATGGTGACACTGTTGTTATATAATTTAAACCATTCTAACTATTCTAAGTTACACAAGTTCAGGATCTCCAGTTCCTACTATCGAGTGTAACTTAGAAGTACGTCCTTATTAATTACAAATTACTATGACTAGCTAGGTCCTAATATGCTTAATCAAAGTTGACTATAAGAGTTAACTAATAAATTATCACAACCTAATTAATGATTTTAAACATCTTATACTAGGACCTGATCAAAACTACTGAACTAGAGATTATGGATTAAACACCACGAGATTGGGCTTAATCATATAATCCAAAAAGGTTAAGATATAAGATCTAGGTTTTTGTCTAAAAGTGATCTATTGATTAAGGTATATTCTATTAAGTAAACCAAACTTATTAGAATGAATCTCCTTATCCTAGATTTAAAGTTGAAAGACAAAATAATTGAAATAAGTTATAAAAGTCTAGAAACTAATAAAACCAAGGATTCATTTATTGAATAACCCACTTATCTAATAAATAAAATCTAACTTATGATCTAGCCCTAAACTTAGGAATAATCTTAATATGAGGTAAAAAGATCCTAAGGAAAAGACTTAGAAAATTTCTAGGAAATTTTATTGAGTTGACCTAATAAATGATTTTTCTCACTAAAATGAATATAATATAGTTCCAATACTAATTTTAGTAGCTTAAAACATAATCTAGAGGTTAATGACGCTTAACCTAAATTTTGGGCAAAATGACTCTTTTGCCCCTAACTAAGGGTCCAAAAAGTCAACTTTTGATTTAAGGCTCCAAATTGAGATTTCTTGTTGTCAAATGATTCCTTATTATCTAACATAAAGATAAACAGTAGGTACACTATATTTGGGTAAGAAATGGGTCCCGCAAGTCCAATATAAGATTTTTGACCTAAGGGGCAATTTTGTAATTTGCACTTAATGAAATCTAAATTTTTATATAGTTTACTGTTTGTCGATGTTCAAGAATTCCAAAAAGTCCAAGAACACTAAATTCTGAGATCTAATGAGTTAGTTATAGTCATTTGAATTTTTAAGGGTAAATAGGTAATTTTCTAAGTTAAGAGGGGGCCAAATAGCTAACTCTTCCATTTGGTGTCCAAATTCAGTAAACTTAGTGACTATAGCTTTCCTATAGCACCTTAAGTACTTTAACAGGGAGTAAACCCAAATTGGACTTCAAATGGTCAAGTTATAACCTAACTAAGGTTATGGGTATTTTGGTCATTTCTCCTAATTTTCTAAGATTCAAAACATAATATAATTTTTTATTATTGTTGGCACTGAAAATTCTAAGGTATTCAGCAATTTGCACAATGCATTTAGGTACAATGTAGGTTTTGATAACTTATTAAAAATGGCAAGGTTTTCAAACTTAATTTTCATATAGAATTTATATAATGTCAATTTTAACTAAATAGGTTCACTTTTGATATAACTTAGCCCCACTAGGGTCCTAGGGTTTTAAAATATCAAAACAGTGAAGTTTTGGCCATTTCAGCCAAAATTGGGCAGTTTACAAAAATCTAGGCAATTTTCTGGAATTTCTGGGCAATTTGCAAATCTGGGCGCTACAGTGCGCTGGAGCGCTCTGTAGCGCTTTTCGCGCGGCAGCGCGTTGTCGCGCTTTCCGCGCGATAGCGCCATTGCGCTGCGACTCACTGCAATCTGCTGTGACCCGCTGTAGCGCACTATGGCACGCTGGAGCGGTTCATTTTGCAAAACCACTATTTAATTACTTTCATTAAATGAGTTTATAAATTTCGCGAAATTACCACTGCAATCCGCTGTAACCCGCTGTGACCCGCTGCAGCGAGCTATGGCGCACTGTGGCGGTTCATTTTGCAAATCTACTGTTCAATTAATTTATTTTCACATTTTATAAAGTTCTGAATTTCCGCTATAGTCCGCTGCAGTGCTCTACAGCGCGCTGTAGCGGCCCATTTTATAATTTACTGTTCAATTAAATTTAAGGCCGTTTTCCTAAGTATTGAAATGCCGCTGCAGCGCGCGACCGCGCGCTGGAGCGGTTCACTTCGCAATTTACTATTCAATTAGTGCTATTAACATTTTCCCTAAGTTTTTATGCCCGCGACCAACCGCTGCAGCGCGCTACAGCGCACTGTAGCGGCAGACGGTGATTTCGCCAGGTGTGAAACCCAGGTAGACCATTTTTCAAGCTTAATTACTCTCAATCCAGAGAGTTTCATGAGCGATGCTATTAATCAATGGAAAGGTATTTTCGATACCTTTCCATCGACACTAAAATCAGCATAAACGGAGCATCCTAGCTATACTAAAAGTGATGATAAATGATAGGGTATACAAAATAGAGAAAAACAGAGCAGATTTTCATGGAGTTTTTAAGAGCCTTAATGACTTTCATATATGCATATAGACATTCCAAGGCTGCATTCTAACATCATAACATCATAAGAAAGATAAGGAGAGGAGCACGAGGGTACCTTTATGTCCTTGCTAGAGGAGGAGGAGGAAGAGAGGGACCTTTGCTTCTTTCAAGACTCTTGGAGGGAGAGAGAGCTCCTTCTTCAATGCAAGGGGCTTAATGGAGGGGAAGGAGATGAGAAAAATCTCAGCAAAGAGAGGAAGATGGCTGAACTCTCCCTTTTAAAGAAGGAGAGAAAGGGGAGACTCCATCATTAGCTATAGGGGAGCTAGGGGAAGAAGATATGGCCTTTGCATTTAATGCGCATGGGAGGTGAGGGGGTCATCCGCATGAATGGAAATGGCCAGTCAAAAATTTGGAAAAAGAATGGGGAAATTGCAAATAAGGGTCTCAATGATTGCCTAATTGCATATTTATTTTCCCGAATTATTTAAAAATTCTGATTTTTGAAATGTGCTCCGAAAATTCCCAAAAATTCGCCTCTAGCTAATTTGGGGGTGAGGAATTCAACGACGAAGTCAGAATTTGATTCCGATGATTATTTAATTTTCCTATTTTTCAACGCATTTAATTACATTAAAATATTCGTGAAAATTCGACGACTTCCAAATGCGTCCAAGACATCACCCTAGCTAATTTGGGGGTGACGATCGCAACGGCGAAGTCGGATTTCGATTTCGAGGTTTAAATAAATACCTCAATTTCCTAATTAATTAAATATTAAAATAATCCAAAATATTAGATTTAGCTCCAAATTGCTCCATACCTTCATGATTTGGTTCTAATGACTAGATGAACTTGATGCAATGGTAATTACGATATGATTAAGCTAAATTCAAGCTGGGTAATAACCTTGGGTTGTTACAACCTGGCTCGTGCTGCACGCATGAATCGCGTGCGGGCTCGACGCCCGGGGTGCGGGAACCACGGTCCTGCCGCGTACGCACGCAGCCAACGTGTGGCACATCTCATTGAGGAGATTTTGCTAGGCTTGGGACCCGTATAGTCTTGTAGATGTGCTTGACTCCTCAGTTGTTTCTGAAGTTGTCCATAGAAACAAAATAGAACAACTAAAATATGTTGCATAGTATTGCTTGCCTCTTCAGTCACACAGTATATTCAGTTATGTTTATGGGAACAGATTGATATGTATATATATATGGGTCAATTTAGCCAAGTCTTCTGATATGGCAGTCAGTATACAGAGATTCATGTGCAGTTTGATATTTGGCTATATTTTCAGCATTGTTCATTTAGTCAGCTATTTCATTGTTCGGCTTATATACAATAGGATGTTAGAATTTTGCTGCTATTATATATATCACTGTTGAGTTTACTTATTAAATTTGCATATTTCATTTGATCACCAGCATATTTTATGATGTAGTATTTCCTTTCAGCATTTATTTATCTAATTATATTTATATGCCTTACCTTATTTACTTTACTTTTGAGGCATGTCTTAGCCTCCTTTTGCTTAAGTTATAAATATTGTTTATAGATTTCCCATTTTTATTGTACTGCTAGTCGCTCCTATATTTATTGTTGCTTAGAAAATGTAAAGTGGTGATATTATAAAATACATAAAAATGTATCAGCCTAAAATGTACTTAGACAGTTGTCTAACATAAGATTTTTTTTTTTTTGGCTGGGGACTTACATTGTGAAACTGACAATGTCAGGATTAGAGCAGGTGGAGGTGACAGTACCTTAGGAGGAGCCTTATTTGGAGGAGGAGCAGCAGCTTGGACCCGAGGATATTTAGCTGGTTATTCTACTTGTGAGGATGAGTGCATTTTCTTTTCTATTTGTCTAAACTTTAAATATTGTAATAATATAGGTACCTATAACTGCATGTTTGGATTATTTTATGCTTATATTCTGAGTCATGTTCCATATTTATTATATTGTGATGCTTGGATGTCATTCCTTAATTTGCTTCCGCACTATATATGATTTAGTAAATAGTAACTGTTAGTTGATTCTGTGTTATTCCCTCCCTAATTAGGTAGATTGTGGATTCCATCATAATCTAATAATAAGTGAGGGGTTAACCAAAGTCACACTCCACCCTTGGCTTAATCCTTGTGGATTAAGGGGTGGGGCGCCACAGCGCGCCCCAGTGACCTATTTTGCTCACTGAAATCGCCTCAATTTTATCTGGTGCATGCTTTGGAGCTTACGATGATTCGATGTCTGGACCTACTGCATCCGCTGATAGAAGGCGAGGTCTGGCATTCAGACCCCCTTGCTAGAGCTTCTACGACCCTTCGAAGAAGCCGGAGTTACCTGCATTGCCTCTGTCGCAACCGTCCCCCGTCGTCAGGTACAGCCTCTATCATTTTTTAGTCGAGCTGGTTTCAGCTCATCTCTCCCTCAATTGAGTCTAGATGCTGTGTTAGGATCCCTCCCTAGTTCTCTAGTGACCGCTTGAGCCTTCTGGCGAGGCTTGGTAGTGGGCCAGATGGCGAAATTTCCATCTAAGTGCGCATTGCCAGTCGGTCGTTGGTTCGCCCTTTGTGCACCTCGTGGATGCAATTAGTCGCTCCTTAAACATTAGAAGCCTTCAATCATAATTGTCGAACCATATCGAAGGCTGAGTTCAACCAGATCAAGCGATCCGACCGGACTCGATTGATCCAGTCGCAGCTCTCATCGGCAGAATACCCCGAGTAGCACCCCATTGATCTAGACCATCCCAGAACTCTCTGATTCACCCTATCGATTCCTCTTCGGTCCCTGAACGTGTAGTGATTGAGACAGCTGCAACTCGTGGCCTCTGTGAGGAGAATTCACTCCTCACAGGTGTGCCTTCAGAGATGCCTCGACCGAGTAGTCCCCCGGCGATCTGGCGCCTCCCAGTTGGGGCTTATTGGTTTAATCGACGCGTCTGGAGTCAGGGATGGTGTAGCCATCGAGATCAGGGTGTGGCGTGGCATGTGCAAGGTGAATTGCATGTCAGGAAGCTAACCCTAATGAGCCGAGTGTCGGGTGTCATCCGCAGGAAGAAGACGATGGTCTTTGGGCCGGGCCAACCCCGACCCGCGCCTTCTTAGTCCGGGCCGACAGAAGAATAAAAAGGATTTTTGAATTAGAATCCTTAAAAAAATAAACTCATAAATAGAATCCTAAAGTTTATATTTAAATAAAAATACAGAATAAATTAATGTAATAACTTTAGCTATACTAATCAAATGATTGATCCAATACACCATTTGAATCAGAAAAATACAAGGAATCTAAATATAAAATAAAATCTCAGATCCAATGGTTGGATTTAAAATAATTCCCTATTCCTTTTTTGTTTGCAATTAAATCATAATAAATTCAATAAATGTTTAAATTAATTGATCAAGGACTCTGATTGCTCAGTAAACCATAAAGAATAATTATAGACCCTAAAAATTAATTTTGGATACTATGTTCTCTTAATCACTCCTTAATCACCTTAATTAGGGATTAGTAAAGTAAACCCTAATTAAGCCTCTAATTTTGGCAACGGTTGTTCTTAATGTTATCTTAAGTCTATTAGAATCTATAGGCAATGTTGGATTGCTTTAGGATGCTTTGAATTCACTAATCACTCTAATTGGCCTAAAAATGTGATTAGGGTTAATTAGCTTAATTAGGTTGTCAAAACCTAAGATAAGGGTGTCTCCCACTTTATTAATCAATATGAAATATATTAAAATAGATTAGATTTAATTTGGATAACTAAACCTTAAAATCCCAATTTTTGTCTTAAGAGGGGCATTTTGGTCATTTTGACCAAAATGTGCTTAAATGCCCCTTAAACCTTGGAAAATTAAGTAAGCTACACTTAGATGGATTATAAATGTTTTACTGAACTCTCAGATTAATAATGTTGATCAAGTGGAAGTTATTTAAGAAATCCTCAATTAGCCTTAGTTAAGACACTTAGACCTTAGGTGATTCTAAAGAAGTCACTTAGTCCTAATATTTGAATCTAATGATTTTAGATGTTAAATTTCAGTTTAATAAACTCAGCTAAGTTATTTTATGAGCTTAAATTCTAAAAGAGACATATTTAGGGAATCCTAAGCTAGAAAATTAGTTAAGTCTAAAGTGATCAGATCTTAGATCCTAGATCTTAGACTTTAGATCTTCTACTTGAATCAAACTATCTCCAATTGAAATTCTTAAATAATTCATTATTTAATCTTTTGAAGCCTTCCATGTGAGTATAGGATGATTCAATTTCTATGATAATGAAATTATCTTAAAGATTGAATATAGATATTAGATTCTCAAAGTTCTTAATTGATTATTTTATCTTATAATCAGTAGAATGACCCTTCACTAAGTTCGTAGTTCTTGGATCTTTCAGCTTATAGGATTCTTTATCCTTAACTTAGGAATAGAATGTGAACCCTAGATCCTTAATAGGACTTTTTCCTTTGGTTCAGGATTTGAACACCAAAGTCGGGTTTAAGTCCAAAATCCTTAAATCTTGATTTACTTAATCAAGATTTGGGTAAGAGAGTAAAATATTAATAAATTTGGTCATTGATTTATTTACTTAAACCATATAGTCATTACATGATTTTGGATTAGAACTTGTTAAGTTCTAATATTAACTTTAAGGATGTAAATCTGAGATTCTACTCGATAGCTGAATATTGGAGATCCTAAACTTGTACCTTCTCATAGTAGCTAAATTTGGTAATTATATAATAATAGATATCACATAAGTTTAGATTGAGTCCCTTGCTTACTTGGATTTGATTTGCATGGCATACCTTGGTTATTGAGCCTTATTCCTTAAGCATAGTAGGAGAACTTAGGATATGGATGATACATCCTAAGTTAGTAATTGAATTTCATATTATTCAGTTCTTGCCTTGCTTATAGTTGGTAGAATATGTCCTAGCATAGTCTACCTCTTTAGTAATAGTATTATGTAGGATTGACCCAGGCCTAGAGGATTGAGATGGCCTATTGGCTGGGTATTGATTGATATTTCAGTATTGGGGGCCTAGATGGCCTATTGGCTGGTATGGCAGTACTATGTCTTAGGCTTATTACTATTTTAGTTGGATTGTTCAGTATTATTTTTTGTTTTGCTTTGCCACATGCTTCAGTGGCCTTACTTTCAGTACTTGCCTTACTTTTGCCACATGTCTCAGTGGCCCCTTTTTCTTTTCTTTTATATTAATTAGCATGTTGTCTGTATACTCTTATGGCTTACTTATGTATATTAGCATATTTAGGATGCTAAAATTATATGTTTACTTCAGTATTTGTGTCCTTTATATATATTCAGTATGTGTTAAATACGATCATAAGCATGTTAGGTTCAGTATTTGTATTGTAGTCACTATTGCTTTTAGCTTAAACCTCACCTTTTTATTTGGTATTGTATATTACTTTCCATACTAGTTGTTGGCTATAAATGGATAGTTTATAGTTACCCATTTCTTTCATAGCTTGTTGCACCCACTATTGCTCGCATGTGTAGATAATTTAAATGTGATATCTATAAAATAATCATTTCATTAAAATAGCCTAAAATATACTTAGACAATTGTATAACTGTAACCTTTTTATTTTGTTGGCTGGGGCCCTAGCATTTATGATACCGACAAATGTCAGATTCAGACTTGTTCATGGGCAGTGTTGCAGGTTCAGGAGGAGGATCGTGTTGCTACTTAATTAAATTCTGCTTTTCCTTTTTAGTGAGATTGAGAGACATTTGTATTTTCTATTAAATTTTAGTCTGTAATAATTAATTCTGGATATATTTAGTTTTTGCATTGTGATGAGTTACTATATTATTTTCCCTCTTTCTACTATGTATGATTGTGAATGTTACCTTACTGTTTGTTGCTTCCGCCACTTTGATACTTGTATATTGATGAATGTTATAGTGCTTGGTGACAAGTCCTTGGCTTAAGGCAGGTTGAGTTTACCTAACTTTACTTAAGTTGGGTATTTGCCACAATTGGAGCACCGTACTTCTTTGTTGTCAGTACGGGGGCCCCACAGTTAGTCAGAGTGACACTCCACCCCTTAGCTTAATCTTGTGGATTAAGGGGTGGGGCGCCACATGTACTAATGCAAGAAGGGAAGGACATAGCATATGCTTCCCATCAGCTAAAGACTCACGAAAGAAATTACGCCATTCATGTTCTCGAACTAGTTGCTGTAGTGTTCACTTTAAAGATCTAGCTAACTATCTATATGGAATTCAGTGCTCGATTTTCACAGATCATCAGAGTTTAAAATATATATTCACTCAAAGGGAGTTGAACTGCCAACAGCGAAGGTGGTTAGAACTGATTAGTTACTATGACCTGGACATCCAATACCATCCAGGAATGGCGAATGTCATAGCTGATGCACTTAGCTGTCATGCAACTCTCAATGCTCTTATCTCTAAGAGTCCTCTTGAAGAAGAATTCCGTTAAATGTATATCAAGTTAGCATGTAGTGACCAAATGAGTACAATGATCTTAATGATTAATGTGGAACCCACATTCCACAGAGATGTATCTATTACTCAAACAAAAGATGATGAGTACCTAAATTTTAAACGAGCCATCAAAAGTGGTCGTCACACCGACATTCGATTCCATAAAGGTACTATTTATCAAGGAGATTGCTTATGGATCCCTAAGTCCATGCAACAGGAGGTGTTGATCGAAGGCCATAACTCCGGATACCAAATCCATTCTGGAAGCTCAAAGATGTATCAAGACTTGAAGCAATCCTTCTGGTGGCCAGGAATGAAGAAAAGTGTGGCCGAATTTGTTGCAAAGTGCCATGCTTACAATCTAGTTAAGGCAGAACACCAAAGACTGGCAGTCTACTTCATCCACTGGAGATCCCTAAATGGAAATGGATAGATATATCTATGAATTTTGTGATGGGATTGCCTCATGCAAGGTTTGGAATAGATGTAATTTAGGTTATAGTAGATCGATTAAACAAATCCGCTCATTTCATTCCCATTCAGCAAACAGACTTGGTTGAGAAACTCGCCAAGATGTATATCAAAGATATAATCAGGTCGCATGGAATTCCCAAATCCATTGTATCTGATAGAGACAGCTGATTCACTTCTAAATTTTGACACACTATGCATCAAAATCTAGGCACAACCCTAGCATTTAATACAACCTTTCATCCGCAAATGGATGGTCAGATAGAACGAGTAAATCAAGTTCTCAAAGATCTGCTTAGACTATGTATCCTTAATTTTGTTGGATCTTGGGAAGATCACCTCCCACTAATGGAGCTCGCTTACATAATAGTTTTTAAGCTAGTATAAATATGGCTCCATATAAAGCCTTGTATGGCAGGAAGTGTAGTACTCTGTTGGCATAGTCAAAAATAGACAGTGTTCAACTATACGGATCTGAGTTAGTATAAGAGACAAACAAGAAAGTTCAATTGATTCGACAACAAATTTGTGCAGCCCAAGACCGCCAGAGTAAATACCACAATATGCACCATCGCACGTTAGAATTTAAAGTTGGAGACTTCACGTACCTAAAAGTCAGTCCGATGAAAGGAGTCTTTATATTCGGCATAGCTGGGAAACTCAGTCCCTGCTATGTGGGTCCGTTCGAGGTAGCAACCAAAATAGGTTTTTTCGCCTACAGACTAAATCTTCTAGGTGACTTCACAGCAGTCCACAATGTATTCCATGTATCATCACTAAGAAAGTGTCTCAAAGATCCATCTCACCTCATGCAACTCCTAAAAATTCAGATCCAACCCGATCTATCATATACCGAGGAACTAATTCAAATTTTGGCCCGCGATCGCAAACAGCTTAGAAGTCGTACTATCAAAGTGTTCAAAGTGCAGTGGAGGAATCATTCTCAGAATGAAGCCACTTGAGAGAAGGAAGCTGATACAAGACTCAAATATCCTATACTCTTTGAGAATCCAGGTATTACTCCTTCTTAGCATTCTAAACTTAAAATTCAATTCATGTTTTTATTCTTGCCTTTTCTTTCCACAGAGTAATGTCGAGGATGACATCATTTTTAAGCGGGAGAGTCTGTAACAACCTAAATTGTTACTCTTGTCAATTAATACTACTCTCCTTCCTAATCTTGACCTTAAAGTATTAATCAAGTCATTAGGAGTCATCCACTAAGACATAGTCCAAATCATGAGTCAAATAGATCAAGTCTTGATTTTTGAGAAATCCAAAAACTCTAGAAAATGACTTATATAAATTGACCTCATATCAAAAATTGGACTTCATCATTATGCTCATTGACCCCAAATTAGCAAGGGGTGATGTTTTCAAGTCAATCAGAAGTCGTCAAAATTTTGACGAATATTTTAATAATATTTAGTACCCTGAAATTGGAAAATTAAATACTCATCAAAATTCAAATCCAACTTCGTCGTTGCAATCCTCACCCTCAGATTAGCCAAGGGTAAAATTTTGGGATTTTTTAGAAGTCGTTGAATTTTCTTGAATATTTTAATATATTTAAAATAATTAGAAAATTGAGGTATTTATTTTGACTTCAAAATTGAAATCCAACTTCACCATTGCGATCATCACCCCCGAATTAGCTAGGGGTGATATTTTGGACGCATTTGGAAATCGTTGGATTTTCATGAATATTTTAATATAATTGAATACCCCGGAAAATAAAATAATTAAATAATCGTCAGAATCTAAATCTGACTTCGCTATTGCGATTATCACCCCCAAATTAGCTTGGGATGAATTTTTGAGAATTTTTGGAGCTTGTTTCTAAAATCAAAAATTTTAATTAATTAAAGGAATAAATAATTATTTATTCCTAATTGCATTTTTTATTTTCTATTTTTCTCTCTCCTAGTTGGCTATTCCATTCGGCTGACCCTTACCTCCATTTTTTGCTGACCCATCTTCTTCTCTCTCATTAATGGAAAGCTTTGATGGATATGGCCATCCCTCTTCCTTCCCCCTCCTTAATGGCAATGTTTGATGGCTATGGCCATCCCTCTTCCTTCCCTCCCTCCTAACTCAAGATGGCTTTCCCCCTTCCTTCTCCTCCTATAAATGGAAGCTCATCTCTTCCTCTCCATTTTTGGCTGTTAAGAAAAAGCTCTCAAGCTTCCACCCTTCTCCACCCTATAAATTTGGAATTTGACATTATAAGGGCATTTTAGTAATTTTACCCTTAATAAAATATAAATTTTTTTTCTTAATTTATTGTAGATTATGTCTTAAGGTTTTCATAGAACCTGAAATGATTCAATTCTGATATGAATTGGTTACATTATAGCTAATCTAATTTCTATGGTTAATTATTATGGTTAAATGTGATTAGTGAGTGATTAGTGAAATTAGTCACAAAATTATTAAACTAATTATACATTTAGGTTCTAATTTACTTTATGAGTCATTTAAAACTGAAATCACTTAATTTGGATTATTATATTTGCTAATATTCACTAATCAAATTTTAAAGTGATTAGGGTTAATTATCAGATCTAACCATTGGATTCTAAATATTTTTGTAGTTTACTGTAAATTAGGTTTTTTTGATCTAAATTGATATTTGGATCACCTAATTTGGAGTTAAATTGGCTACTTTATGGCTATTTGAAGTTCTCATAGTTAAAGGCTTAATTAGGGTTAGGTCCTAAAAGTGATTAGTTTAATTTTAATTCAAATGGCAAAATTAATACTTCTAAAATATTCCTTATGATCTTCTGAGTATTTTAAGACACATATTCAATAAGTTTGGATTTGTATGTGCAAAGTTATGACTATCGGAAGTTTTTGTGTCATTTTGTGAATATTCAGTCATATGAAATGTTGCTCCTACTAAAATTTGTTTGGCATCATAATATTCCTTAATTTTTGCAGATTAATTTAATATATTTAATTATTGTATTTGGATATGTATTTTAGAAGTTATGATTTTCTAAAGTTTTGAGATATAATTAATTAAGTCAATTAATCTTTATTATATTTGATATTTAATTTAACTTTTTCATCTGTTTTATCAATTATTCTGTTTGATTAAATATTCTTATTAGAAGATATTTATTTTCTGCTTTATTCTTAGTATTATTATGTATTTGTATAAATCCGTATATATATGTATTTATATATTCATTTAAGCATTACATACTTATATCTATATATCTATTATCTAATCTATATATATATATATAATTTATTTAATATATTTTCGCAGGTGGGGCCCGCCTTCCTCCGAAGTCGATCGTGTGGCTTGCCTCGATCTTCTTCACATGCGACGAACGAAGAAGGATAATTTAGGGCATGCGATTTGGAGGTCGGATCGGCCTCGTCGGAGGCTGGACCGCATGGTCGTGAGTGGGACACGCCGGGAACTCTCCAACGACAGTTGAACCTTGGTTCGAGATGGCCTAAATGGTCAACTAAGGTTAACCCTAACCCAGGGTATACTGAAAATGGCCGCAGCAAGGTTAATCGATATAGCACGCAGAATTAGAAAAGTAGATCAAAACGAAAGTAATTAAACTCTATTGATTGTCAATAGATTCAATTACAATTGAAATTAATTATTGCATCTACTTAAAAATTGATATTAAGAGACGAATGAGGGAGAGAAGGTGGAGGTACCTGCTGAGCAATTAAAGGAGTTAAGGTTTCGTCGAATCTTCGAGTTGCAATGGTAGGAGGATTCGAAGAAAAGTGAATGCAGATTTTAAGATTTAGAGAGGTTATTCGAGATCTTAAAGTGCGATTGAAGAGCGGTCGAGGAGCGACAGATGGCGAGCGGGCATGGCGGGAGGGGCCGCGTGTGGCCAGGCAAACCACGCGTCTGTGCCTGTTCCACGCGTATGGTTATGCGTGCTTTGGGGAAGACGAAGACGGTCCGTCCGATCAAAGATCGGACGGTCCGACCTTGCCGTCAAATTTAAACGATAAAGGATGAATGGCAGTTAGGTTTTTAAACGATGCTATTACTATTAAATAGAATATATTATTTATTAATTTATTTTAGTGGATTTCATTAAATAAATTTATCTTGATAAATATGTTTTAAGATTTTCCAAAATATCACCCCTAGCTAATTGAGGGGTTCTAAACGCAACGGTGCACTCGAATTTTTGACCGACGAGTATTTAATTACTTAAATTTTCAGGTATTTAAATAATATTAAAATATTCATCAAAAATTCAATGACTTCAAAATGCATTCAAAACTTCACCCCTACCTAATTTGGGGGTGATGAACGCAATAGCGAAGTCAGATTTTTAATCTGATATCAAATTTATTTAAATATTAATAAACAATTGAAAATGAAGTTTTGGTATTTTACATTCTCTCCAACTTAAAAGAGATGTCGTGTAACGGCCCCAATAATTGGATAGAAGTTTAATCCAGATATTGGGGTGTTACCTTAGCACCCAACACTTGATTAGAAGAAAATAAATCAAATGACAATGCTAAATGGCCAAGTCTCTTTATGAGTATTTGTTAAGTTAATGAAAAAAGAAGATGTAAATAAATGCAGTAATACAAGCACTTACAACTAAGCAATCCACTCATTCATCCAAGTAGTTTTATATACATAGAAGATACAATACAGATTAATAACTGAAATAAAAGTAACTTAAGTAATCTAATTATTACAAGACTTTTTAATATATATGGCAAATACAAGTGAATTATATATATATATATATATATATGACTAAGCAGAAGCAAATTTCCATAAAGGTTCTTCAAGTACTGGAGCCTCAATCACCTGAATTAAAGGGCTCCTGCTCTATCATATTTTGGTATTTAAATATGATAGGGCAAAGCCAAGAAAAAGAAAATTATAGTTAGACTAAACAGTCTAAGCATAATTTAAAGTTGGCTATGTTTTTAGATTAACAAGATATCACAATTATAATAACAATTTAAGTATGCAGTGGTGCTGAAAAAGCTATATAGTATGGGAAAGTAAAGAGTGCAACTATAAGGAAAATAGTATGAAAATCATTGAGTAAAAATACTCACTTTCTATTTAAAGTTCTAACATTTTTCAGAAAATTGGTAAGGGAGAATATTTTAAAGGTTAGAAATTAATATGCGCACAAAATGTAAGCAATTTATATGATCAAATGAAAGTATGCTAAGTAAGCAATTGACATACAGTGAAGCATAAATTGAAATTAAACAATATACACTTTATTCAAATTAACTGAAATAAGCAATACATAATACTGAAAATATAGAGTGTAAAGCTAAAGGAAGTGAGGAAATATCTTAGATTATTAATCTAAGATAATCATAGTCTATAACTATGATACGGAAGCATAACTAAACAGTTATGAAGAGATCTTACAAATTGTAAAAGAATCACTTATATCTTTAGTTAAATTACATTTAGAAATACCTCATTCTGTGGGAGTACACAACAGAATAGGCGAGGAGTTAAGCATGTCTGCTTAACCAGATACAGTGGGGAAGATGAACATTCACATTTATCCTTCCTAAAATGTGAAGTTCTAATATAAGCGCTTTTTTTTGTACTCAAATTGCCATAAGGCATTCCCCTTTAAAATTTAAAAAAAAATCTTTATTTATGCACAATGCTCTTGAATGAATGTTCAAGGAAATAGGCTCAAAGCTAGGCAAGCTTTCAATAGATTACAAAAATTATAAATGTATGTGATATCTTTTTGTTATCTAATTTTTTAATGATTTAATCTATAATTGGAGTTAATTAAACTCCCCATTGACTTAAAGATATCAGATCTTAAGTCAATTCTAATAGAAGTAGAATGAATGTAAGTTCATTCCCATATAATTTTGAACATAGAAAGATAATTTAAATAAAAGAAATACTTATCCAAATCTTAAAAAAGAAAGAAACTAAAGTTTAAAAGTGAACCATTTGAAATACATATATCGATTTGAATACTTAAAATTTTAAAATATTCTTAAGTCTTAAAATTCTTGAAAATTTTGGCAGTCTCCTTTGTTTTTGTTCAATAAACAATTTTTCTCACAATCAATATAAGTCAATTTTTATTGACTATCTCCAGTTCTAAAGTTGTAACAACCCTAGGTTGTTACCCTAGCTAAAACTAAATTAATTAAGCTAAACCAATGTTTGATTTTGATTCCATTAGATTTAATGGGCCATTTAAACCTAAACCTAGAAGTTTAAAATCAATCGGAGCTAAATTGGAAAATTTTATATTTTTGGCTATTTTTAAGCCCTGAAAAATACCTAAATTATTTTAATCTCCAAATTGAAATTTGATTTCATTTTTGAATTTTTCATACTCAAATTAGCTAAAGGTGAATTTTTGGGAATTTTTGGAGCTCATTTAGCCCTAAATTGAATTTAGAATAATTAGGATTTTATTAATTATTAATTAATTGAATTTATTTTATATTAAATTAAATTATTTAATTAAAACTGCGATGGGATTTGCTGTCAGGACCGCGGCAGATCCGCTGCGAGGTCCTGACAGCAGTGCACATAGATGCACCCGTGGGATGCATAGCACGCATCTCGGTGTGGCTTTTCCAACGGCGCGATCTTTCCCCGCCATGATTGAATCATGGCCATGCGATCGACATCTAAGATTAGACGCGTAGGATCTAATCCACGTTTCTATTTTTTTTAACCCCGCATCAGACCGTTTAAATCCAACGGCTTCGGCATCAGACGGCGGAGGCAATTCCAGCCATTGTGGATCGTCGTTCTCACGACGATCCTACCCGACAGTAGAAAATTCTCCGTACCCAGCCATGTCGATCCGGTCTGCCACCCTCCCGCCAGGTCAGCTGGACCGTTAGAGGTCTTTCTCATTGTGGCCGAGTCGCAGGGATGGCTGAGCCTTTCCCTAAGAGGCAATGGCAAGTGAACCCCGGGCCGAGCCAAGCTCCAAACCAGAGCTCTGGCATCCACTCCCCAGGTCTCTCCCGGCCTATAAATACCTTCCAAGCTTCTTAGTGAGCTCCTTTGCTCACTGAAATTCCCTCCATCTCCCAGCTGAAGCCATTGAAGCTCTCGGCGATCATGATGACTGGTCCTACCACGTATGCTAATAGAGGGCGTGGTCTGGCATTCATACCCCCTTGCCGAGCTTCTGCAACCTTCTGGAACAATCCAGCCCAGCCGCATTATCCTCTGTCCCTGCATTTCTTCAAACCAAGGTATAGCCTCTCCCATTTTAGTAGAGCCGGTTCTCAGCTCGTCTCGCTCTTTGTTAAGCTTAGGTGCTGTGATAGGATCCCTCCCCAGTTCTATAGCGACCTCTTGGACCTTCTGGCAAGGTCTGGCAATGGGTCAGACGGTGAAAACGTCATCTGTGCTCATACTACCAGTCAGTATGGAGTTCGCCTATCGTGCGCTTCCCAAGCACAATTGGCCACTCCTCACTGCATTAGGACCCTTCGCGCATGATTGTCAAATCGTATCGAAGGTTGGATCGATCGAGATTGTGCGATTCGACTGCACCCGATTGATCCAGTCGAAGCTCTAAACTGCAAGATGCGTCGAGTAGCACCCCACCGTTTCAGACCACCCCAGAGATCCTCGTTTCGCCCTATCGCTTCCTCGTCGATCTCTGAACGTGCAAGGATCGAGATCGTGGTGGCTCGTGAACTCAGTGAGGAGAATTATTTCCTCACAGGTGCACCAGCTGGAGGCTATCGGCCGAGTAGGCATCCAGCGATCCAAAGCTTCCCTGTTAGGGCTTCTGGGTTTAATTGACGCGTCTAAGGCCAAGGAACGTGTAGCCATCGAGATCAGGGCCTGGCGTGGCCTGTGCGTGGCAAATTTTGCGACGGAAGGCAACCTTAGGGTTCGGGCTGCGAGTGCTCGCGGGAGAAAGAAGACGGCAATTTTGGGCCGAGCCGAGCCCCGACCCGCGCGGTTTGGAATTTGGGCCGCGTTTATTGAATAATTTTAGGAATGCATTTTTAATGATTCCGAATTTAATTAATTAAATCCTATGATTCTAATTTAAATAAAAATACAGATTAAATTAATTAAATAACTTTAGTTATTCAGATCCAAATGGTATGATCCAATATACCATTTGAATCAAAAAAATTCAAGGAATCTAAATATAAAATAAAATCTTAGATCCAATGGTTGGATTAAAAATTATTTGCCAAACCTTCTCTATTTTTAATTAAATCATATAAAATCATTTAGTTGTCCAATTTATGAGTTTAAGGGCTCTGATTGCTCCTTGTACCCTAAGGAACAATTCCAGACCCTTAAAATTAATTTTGGATAATTAATTTTCTTAATCACTCCTTAATAACCCTAATCAAGGGTTAATAAATTAAACCCTAATTAAGCCTTTGATTTGGGTGGGGATGGTTCCTAATATCATATTAAACCTAGTATAACCTAAATGTAAGGTTGGATTGCCCTAAAGTGCTTTAATTTCACTAATCATCCTAAGTGACTTAATTAATAGATTAGTGCTAATTAAGATCATTTAGGTCATCAAATCTAAATGGAGGGTGTTTCCCACTTCATTGAGTAATATGAATCACATTAAAATAGACTAAAGCAAATTTGGATAGTTAAACCCTAAAATCCCAATTTTAGCTTTAAGAAGGGCATTTTGGTCATTTTGACCAAAATGTGATTTAATGTTCCTCAAGGATTGAAAATTTCAGTGAGCCACTATAAAATAGGTTGGAAATGTTCTCTGAAGTCCTAGAACAAGGATAGTGTTAATGTGATCCTTAAGCCATGAAATCCTCATTTAGTCCTTAAATAAGAATACTTAAACCTTAAACATTCCTTAAAAAGATCATTTGGCCTTAAACTTATTTAATTTAATAATGAAAATGGTCAGCTATCTTATTAATAAGTTTAGTAAGCATAATTTAAGAATTTAGTGTTACAGGAAAAGTAATTAGAAAGGATCTAAGTAAAATTCTTAACTTAAGATCTAAAGTGATCAAAACTCAGACCCTTAGATCTTAAGTAACCTAAGAGGGTCAAAATGGGTTTAATGTTAATCTAATGCTTGGAATTGTCAATTCTTAACCTTAATAAGCTCCTTATAGTTAATTATGAAATTAGATCTAAAGAAAATCATAAATGGAAACCCTTAAGTCAAAACTCTAATTAGAAGTCTAAAGTGATCAAACTTCAGATCTTTAGATCTTAGATCTTAGACTTAGATCTTCACTTTGAATCAAACCACCTCCAATAGAAATCTTTAATGATTGATTGTTTAACCTTTTGAAACCTTTCATGTGGGTATAGGATGATTCAAGCAATAAGATAATGAAATTATCTTAAGGATTGAATATAGATCTTAGATTCTCAAGTTCTTAATTGATTATTTTATCTTATAATTAGTAGAATAGCCTTTCACTAAGATCTTAGTTACTGAATCTTTCAACTTATAGGATTCTTTACCTTTAAATTGGGATTAAGTGAGAAACCTAGATCCTATTTAGAATATCACCTAGGATTTGGGACTTGAACTCAACATAAGGTTTAAGTTCTGAATTCTTAAATCTTGATTTATTTAATCAAGATTTGGGTAAGAGAGTGAAATATTCATAAAATTAGGTCATTGATTTACTTATTTAAACTATATAGTCGTCACATAATTTTGGATTAGAACTTGTTAAGTTCTAATATTTAACCTTAAGGATGTAAATCTGAGATTCTACTCGATAACTGGATATCGGAGATCCTAAGCTTGTACCTTCTCAGAGTAGTTAGATTTGGTAATTAGACAACAACAGATATCACATAAGTCTAGATTGAGTCTTTTGCTTACTTTGACTAGATTGCTTTGCATACCTTGGATTTTGAGCTTTTGCCCTTGAGCATAATAGGAAAAACTTAGGATGATGCATCCTAAGCTAGTATTGAAATTACATATCATTCAGTTTTGTTTTGTTTGCAGTTAGTAGAATATGACCTAGCTTAGTCTGCCTCTTCAGTAGTAGTATTGTATAGACTGGACTCAGACCTAGCATATTTGGATGGCTAGGCTGGGGATTGATTGATTGATATTGGAGGCCCTGTATGGCCTATTGGCTGGTATGGCAGTACTAGGACTTAGGCTTATTACTACTCTAGCTGTATTGTATTATTTTATTATCTGATTTGCTTTGCCACATGCTTAAGTGGCCTTATTTTCAGTATTTACTCACTTTGCCACATGTTTCAATGGTTTTATATTTCATACATTGCTTTGCTTTTGCCACATGTCTCAGTGGCCTATCTTTTCATGTTAATCTGCATGTTGTATGTATATTTTATGGCTTAGATATATGTATAAATGGCATGTTTAGGATGCTAGAATTTTATCATATTCAGTACTTGTATTCTTTTATACTCAGCATGTTTTACTTCAATCATAATCATGTTAGGATCATGTGTATTCCGTAGTTGCAGTTATTTTGCTTTTAGCCTTACCTTGCTTATTTAGTATTTTGTATGTTACTTCACATACATGTTGCATGCTATAAATAGATTATTTATAATATTCCAGTTCTTTCATAGCTTGTTGCACCCTTTACTGCTTGCATGTGTAGTTAAATTGAATAGTAATATCTTTTAATATTCAGTTCATTTAAATAGCCTAAAATGTACTTAGACAATTGTCTAACTGTAACCTTTTTATTTTGTTGGCTGGGGCCCTGGCATTTGTGATACCGACAAATGTCAGATTCAGACGTGTTCGTGGGCAGTGTCGCACAGGAGGAGCCAGTTCAGGAGGAGGACCTTCTAGTTGTTGTTTAGATAGTTTCGCCTTATTTATTTCAGTGAGGATGAGAGTCTTTCATTTTTTTTCAGTTATTCATTTTAGTTTGTAATAATTAACTTTTGGGATGTACTTTACTTTCTGCATTGTGATGAGTTACTATATTGCATTTTCCTTTTTCTACTATGTATGCTTGTGGATGTTATTTTATTTTGTACTGCTTCCGCCACTGTGATATTTATATTGATGGATGTTATAGTACTTCGTGACAAGCCCTTAACTTAAGGTAGGTTGGGTTCGCCTAACTTTACTTAAGTTGGGGATTTACCACAGTTGGAGCACCGTACTTTCTTATTACCAGTATGGGGGCCCCACATTACTAAGATCTAAACGGATGTTAAGGCAATCTCCTTGCCATTCTATATAATATTTCTATCTAAGTAGTACAAGAATAATGCACTACTCATATCCTAAATTAGGAAGCTAACTTAATTCCTATTGCTCCATAATGAGGAAATGGAATTTGCAAGAAGTTAAGATAGAGATTAAATTTAACATCAAGCCTAATGCAGTTCCTTCCTTTAATGGTGACAACTATAAACAAGGGCATACACCCTCAATAGAGCAGTAAGAAGATTGATTGCACATCTATTCAGATTACCTCTTAGAAAAGGAAATGATATTGTCACAGGACAAAGGCATGATTGCATAAGCTGGAGTTAGAAATTTAATAGAAATTGGATTTTAGATTTAAAGTATGATGATTGATCTACACCAAAGTTGTGGTGGTTAAATCACTAGGAGAGTTTGAGGTGATTGGATTCCTATCCTCTGAGGTTACATTTATAATTCTCTAGAGGATATAAGGTTTCTTCTTCAGCCTCAACTTCTTCTACTAGTATTCTATTAATCTTGCACCTTCCAACATTTTTTGAGAAATTGATAAAGTGGGAGGATACAAGATGATTCTAAATTGAGTCTTCCAAACTTTAGAGGTAACGACTAAGTCTAGCTTTTTAAGTCCTTACCAATCCAAGAGGAAAACTTGATTGCATTCTCACTATAGAATTCTTTGATTAGGATTTACTTAACACCTTGGGTCGAATAAATCCTACTCAACAATTCATTCTTAAACTTATATTGAAGTTTGTAATCGACATAAGGATAAATTTGAATTAGAATTCATGCTAATAGAAAGAAAAAGTAAGATTAATTAGAAGTTTTAAAATTTTGGAAAAGAAAATTCTCCTTAATTTGGAAGACTTTGAGCTTTTTTAATTGAAAAGAAGGAAGAGCACAAGTGGAAAGAAACTGTATTCATTAAATTATTAATGAAGAAGAAAGTAGTGTAAAAAGAAATAACACTATACTTGATGAAGTTTATTATAAAACATAGATCTAAAATTTTTATAAGAAGGAGCTTGGTGTAAATGGTTGTACCCACAAATGCACATATCATAAGTATGATTCAACCTATTTGTGGCATAGATATTAAGGAACTGTTCTAATATCAGCAGATGTATAAGATCTGGACATTTAATGGCATCCATTACTAAAGTATTGTAATGAAACCATTCTCTTGCCAATCTAGGAAAATCGTCACCTCCAAAGATACAGTACTTTTAATATCTAAATTAACACATTTTCACCGTCTATAGATACTTCCTGGTATACACGACCAAAGGTCAAGCCATACTTATGAAGATTCTAAGCCTTCATCCTACTTTAAAGGAATTTCTTTTCATAGAGAAGATTGTTACAACATTATACTGACTTAATTGATCAAATCTTAAATTGGCATTTAGATTATCTAAGTATTACTCAGGTTGTAATGCTAAAAATTAAAAGAAATGTATTACTCACTAAAATGCAGGAGTGACAAGCACTCTTAATGCAAAGAGTGATAAGGTTGGTTCTTAAAACTAGAGTTCCTTTAACAGGGAAAATAAACTCTAATTATAACTAATGAAAATTAAAAGTATAAAGTAAAAATAAAGATGTAGAGAGAATGAATGATAGAAGATATGAAGGTGGAAAGGTTGAGGATGGGCAAAAGGGAGCAATTATAGAAGCAATCCTCTCAGCCACCCTTGCTTAGGTTTCAACCAAAACTTAAATCTTTTGCATTAACTCCCTTATATCCTTATTAGGAGGTGGGACAAAAGATTCGACTTTTTATTTGTTGAAAGAAAAGGATTTATCTGATTATAATCCATTCTTAGAAGATTAAGAAAAGAAAATTGGAAGCTTGGAAAAGAGAAGATTCACATAGAAATTATTTAAAAATTGTAGTAAGAAAATAGGGATTACAATTTTGAACAGAATTAGAAATATATTCTAGTTCAAATTTCATATTATTTCATCTTAGATCACTTAATTCAAATAAGATTTTATCAATTATTGAATTTAAAGTTCGTTCATTTTCCTAAGGTGACATTCTTTAAGTACTTTTACCTTTCTGTGTTGTTGATTAGGATGAGTGGATATCTCTCTTTTAACTTAACATTCTCAACCTTGGCTCTGATACCAACTGTAACGGCCCCAATAATTGGATAGAAATTTAATCCAGATATTGGGGTGTTACCTTAGCACCCGACACTTGATTAGAAGAAAACAAATCAAATGCCAATGCTAAGTGGCCAAGTCTCTTTATGAGCATTTGTTAAGTTAATGAAAAAGGAAGATATAAATAAATGCAGTAATACAAGCGTTTACAACTAAGCAATCTACTCATTCATCCAAGCAGTTTTATATACATAGAAGATACAACACAGATTAATAACTGAAATAAAAGTAACTTAAGTAATCTAATTATTACAAGACTTTTTAATATACATGGCAAATACAAGTGAATTATATATATATATATGACTAAGCGGAAGCAGATTTCCATAAAGGTTCTTCAAGTACTGGGGCCTGCATCACCTGAATAAAAGAGCTCTTGCTCTATCATATTTTGGTATTTAAATATGATAGGGCAAAGCTAAGAAAAAGAAAATGGTAGTTAGACTAAACAGTCTAAGCACAATTTAAAGTTGGCTATGTTTTTAGATTAACAAGATATCAAATTATAATTTACAATTTAAGTATGCAATGGTGCTGGAAAAGCTATATAGTATGGGAAAGTAAAGAGTGCAACTATAAGGAAAATAGTATGAAAATCATTGAGTAAAAATACGCACTTTCTATTTAAAGTTCTAACATTTTTCTGAAAATTGGTAAGGGAGAATATTTTAAAGGTTAGAAATTAATATGCGCGTGAAATGTAAGCAATTTATATGATCAAATGAAAGTATGCTAAGTAAGCAATTGACATACAGTGAAGCATAAATTAAAATTAAGCAACATATATTGTATTCAAATTAACTGAAATAAGCAATACATAATACTGAAAATAGAGAGTGTAAAGTTAAAGGAAGTGAGAAAATATCTTAGATTCTTAATCTAAGATAATCACAGTCTAGACTATGATACGGAAGCATAACTAAATAGTTATGAAGAGATTTTACAAATTGTAAAAGAATCTCTTATATATTTAGTTAAATTACATTTAGAAATACCTCATTATGTGGGAGTACACAACAGAATAGGCGAAGAGTTAAGCACATCTGCTTAACCAGATACAATGGGGAAGATGAACATTCACATTTACGCTCCCTAAAATATGAAGTTCTAATATAAGCACTTTCTTTTGTACTCAAATTGCCATAAGGCATTCCCCTTTAAAATTTTAACAAAAATCTTTATTTATGCACAATGCTCTTGAATGAATGTTCAAGGAAGAGGCTCAAAGCTAGGCAAGCTTTCAATAGATTACAAAAATTGTAAATGTATGTGATATCTTTTTGTTATCTAAATTTTTAATGATTTACTCTATAATTGGAGTTAATTAAACTCCACATTGACTTAAAGATATCAGATCTTACGTCAATTCTAATAGAAGTAGAATGAATGTAAGTTCATTCCCATATAATTTTGAACATAGAAAGATAATTTAAATAAAAGAAATACTTATCCAAATCTTAAAAAGGAAAGAAACTAAAGCTTAAAAGTGAACCATTTGAAATACATATATCGATTTGAATACTTAAAATTTTAAAATATTCTTAAGTCTTAAAATTCTTGAAAATTTTGGTAGTCTCCTTTATTTTTGTTCAATAAACAATTTTTCTCACAATCAATATAAGTCAATTTTTATTGACTATCTCCAGTTCTAAAGTAGAGTTCAATCCTTTTTATAGGATTGCTCATTTTCAATTCTAAAATAGAGTTCAATTCCAGTTCCAAAATTGAGTTCAACTCCAGTTCTAAAATAGAGTTCAACCCTTTTTACAAGATTGCTCATTTCCAATTCTACAATAGAGTTCAATCCTTTTTACAGGATTGCTCATTTCCAATTCTACAAATATATAAAACTAAACTAATCAGTTTACTCATCTTTATATAAAACATTTAAAAAAATGAAATATAGACATAAAATTAGCAATTTGTAAAAGCAGCATTATGTGACTTTTGCACATAGCATTTTAATTTAGCATCCCTGCATTAATTTTTACAACTCAACCTGCAAAGAAAACCAAATTTAGCAGTGTGTTTCAATCTACAAAGAAAGATAGAATTTAGCATTCATTCTTATTGAAATTACTTAATAAAGAATTCAACTTTAGATTTACGCTTTGTACTTGATTTGGACTTAGAATATGCCATGAAACTTAATTATACTATCTCCATAATAATTGCATTACATGTGTAAGAAAATTATCAATAATTGAAATTAAATTTAGCTTAGTATTATTGTATAAAATTTATATAATTCAATTCATGAATATTACATTAAGGATACTATGATTTAACATTAATGGTTTTCATAACAAATCTTTTGTATATTTGCAATTTCTATAAAGATTAACTTTGAAGTAATCAAATCTTACATTTCTCAATTATAAATTATAGTTCCATTGGAAATCAAAATCTGATTCAATATTTTTATGGGATAGCCACAATTAATTTAGATTTATTAAGGAACATGAGTAAATGTAAAGGAGAGCAACATTTAATATACAAAGAATAATTGCATTTAACATAGCAATAATAAGAGAGTAGTAGCTATTTAGATTAGCTTCACAAGGTACAGCAATTTATAACTTAGCATGTTAAGAACAGTTATATTTGATTCTAATATAAATCTATCAGCATTTAATAACATTCAATCACTTATAATCTTATAAAACTAAAGTTGACAGCATTTGTTCACACGTATATAACTAATAGCATTTGATTAAATAAGAATTAAAAGGCAGCATACGATGTAAATTGCATCATATGTTTCCTTTTACAGCAATTTAATCTTTAAATGGCAGCATTTATAGAATCAGCTAGGATAAACACATCATCAGATTTAAGAATAGCATACATATCCATTGAAACAACATCATTTATAATAGGTGCAATATAAAAGATATCATTTATTTCAAGAGATGATAACATTTAATCATAATTTAATAGTTAACAACATTTAATTATAATTGAACTAATCATTTAATCTCATAAGATGGCAGCTCATATCTCCCATTTCAATTGATAATAGTGGCAGCATTTCATCCCATTCTATTTGGGAAGAAAGGCAACGTGATAGAGGCATCTTATCTTATAATTTGAAAAGACAACATTTGATTAAAATGAAATAAATAGCAGCATAGGTTCTCTTTTGATAACAACATTGAAACACTTGATGTTACATTAATTCTTCTCATTTATATAATTAACTTCATATGAGCATATTTAAATTTTCATAAGAACAAGAGATTATAGCGTGTGATCCTTAAATATAATAAGGCAGCACTTATTTTTATTTGAGATATAGCAACACATAATTTTTCTAAGAGAAAGGCAACATTGATGCTCTTATGACCCATTAGCAACTTTTAAAATAAATAATGGCAGCACAGGTTCCCTTGGTGGCAACATATGATTATGTAAAGAATGAGAGCATTGTTACTCATAATCCATTGGCAAATTTTGTATTTCAAACATAGATGGCGGCATTTATAATTTACAAAATAAACAACAGTATTCGGGCTTTTTGAATATATGGCAGCATTATTTACGTTGAGATAAATGACAGCATTTAACTATTTGACTCCATATACTAAATGACAGCATATATTTCTATTAAACCATTGATGCCAATATAAGAATTCATCTAAAAGAAAAATAGCATTAATGGTAATATAACAACGTAGGCTTTTATAAAAGAATAACAACTTTGATGTTCATAATACAAAGAAAATAAAACATCAAGGAAGGATCATTATCCATTACTTAGCATAAAATCTTCCTTATCATAATACAAGTTTATACAATATAGAGAGTCAAGTAAAATAAATAAATTTAAGGTTCAAACATCATCCTTCCAATCTCAAGTTAGTGTGGAACTAGTTTAAAAGAAAAATTGAAATTTTGCACTTAGAAGTTCTTAAAGAAGAAGATATATCTGTTTTTATCAATTTGTTCTCTTCAAACAATTTAAGAAGGAGATTTATAAGTAAATGTTTGAATACTTGATCAGGTAATGAAAATTAAATGCAGTTCTCAGTTCTTCTATCTTCATTTGACACAAATTTGTGTTCATGTTGCATTAGTTCAAACAGTCGTAAGCATCTCAAATAAGTTATAATGCATTTGCAAAAGATACTTTTTGAAAAACTGAAGTTATGGTTTTGGATGAACTTAAATCTTCATACAAGAATATTAATAATACATTAGCAACCTTTCCATAAATCACAATTAACAAAATAAGGTAAATGAATAGTGACAATGTAAATGGATAAGATTTGGTAGTTTGATAGGGCTCAGTACAAATGAGCCACATTTGGCAATGTTACTCTAAACTAATAAAGAGGATCTTAAATGAATGACAATATTTATATTTCCAAAAATTCATGCGTAAATGAATGACAACAACTATCTTACCTTCAATATGATTTTGAGAAAGATTGTCCACATTTGTTTTCATAATTAAATTCAAAAGTAGCATGTTCTTTTGAATAATTTTAACTTAGTTCATCAATTTCTTAGGAGCTGTTCAGTATGTTATAAACAATATATGTCTATAAATTTGCACTTATTAAATGAAAAAGATTAATATATGACAAGCTCCACTAATAAAAAAAAGTATGAATCAAGATGACAAAATTGATGGACTACAATTCCTTCAACATTATAATTACAAATTTATAAAAATTATTAGTACGTATGGTTTGATAACAACACATGAATAAGTAAGAGCTGAGGACAAAAAGATTTCAGTATACGTAACTCTAATTGATATAATCCATAACTAGTATCCTTTCCAAAAATCTTACTAGAACATTTTGATAATGTACTACCAACATCTACAGCTCTTGATTTAATAACAATATGTAGCAAAATATTAAATATAATTTCATGAGATGATAAATTACATCATCATTAAATATTCAAACTCCAGGTTGCATTATTATTCAGCATTACATTTAGAAAGATCTTTAATATATATCCAATACCCGAAATATAGCTAGTGGCATTTAAATTCACAGTATAGCCCTCATATCTTTCTTATGATTATATAAGTTCATACAATATAGAGAGCTTGAGAATAAACTTATAGATTTCAGATTTGAAAATATTATTAATTTGATCATGAGAAAATCTCATAGTAGCATATGTTAAATGTAAAGAGATACTTTAAATTGCTAACACATCAATTAAATATGATTATATTGAAATCTATATAACTTATTCATTAAATTTTTCAGCCATTTCTAATTCATCAATACTAATGAGAAGCAATGATCAAAATTTAAAGTTGAGTGGCATAAGAGGGTTCAATCCATATAATTCCCTTAAAAGTTAGGATAAGCCAATTAAAATAAATTTATGAAGTGAAGAAGATAAATGGAGGGTTGTACCTTAGCTCCTTTACTCGGCTAATAAAGAGGTTCGGTGAGAAATAGCGGCTAGAAGAAGCACCCGGATGGATAGAGGCTCGGCAAAGCTGGAGGACACGGCTAGGTGAAGAATCGATTAGGGTTTTGCTGTCCTCTGATCCCTCCCCTGCCGAGAGGTTGAATGATCGTAGATATGGAGATGGGGAATATGGGTTTAATTGAAGATTGATAGCCGAACTTCCTGACTCACGATGAGAAGAGGTTATGGCAACCTACCATTGGATCTCGCGGGAGGTGGAAGCCACGCGTCGCCGAATTGCATTCAAAGGAAGAGGCGATCTTTGAATGGGGTTCTCGGTCGCGAATGGAGGCGTGTGTGCGAAGGGATAGGGATTTAGGGTTTGCCATTTGAGATAATGAAGGATATTATTATATATACTTATATACATACATATATATATATAAGTTATATTATTAAAATTTCCATTAATTAAATTTATATTGTAATGAGTCTTTGAAAGATTACTTTTTAGCTAATTTGGGGGTCACGGACTTAAAAATGAAGTCGGAATTTTAATCGAAAGTCATCTTAATTATTTTAATTATCAAATTATGAAAATATAATAAAATAATCAAGAGATTTTGACTATCTCCAAAACTCACCAAAATTTCACCCCAAGCTAATTTGGGTGTGAGGAATGCAATGGCGAAGTCCATTTTCAATTCGAAGTCTAATTAAATTAAGCATCTTCAGAATTATCAGAAAATCAGGAAACGTTGGAAATTGTAAAATAGTCTCCAAATCACATGAAATTTGAGGTGGAGACTTTTAACTTTATTGTAAGAGTGATGAAAGAGATTTAGAGTCAATTAGAGCACTAATTGATAGGTAACAACCTCCGGGTTGTTACATGTCATCCCGACATCAATTTAAAATTTAAAGGTATTTACAAGATCTAGGATTACTTACTAGTGGAATAAATGAGAATATTCTTTCCTCATACTTGATTCTTATTCCCATGTAGCATCTTCTTTGCGGCAGTTTTTCCATCTAACTTTTATCATGGGAATGGATTTATTTCTTAATTTCCTTTCATTTCGATCTAGAATCTCTTCTGGTTCAATCACATAGTTGAGATTTGGTTGCAAATTGATATCTTCTACTTCCACTCTCATTGAAGGTTCAGATAAAAAAAAAATTAGTGAGGAGATATGAAACACATCGTGCATCAGACTCAGATGTAGCGGAAGCTTGATTTGATATGCCACCTGGCCTACTCTCTTCAAGATTTTAAAAGGTCCAATAAATCTTGGACTTAATTTCCCAGAAACTCCAAATCTGGAAACTTTATCTTTTTTAAATATACAAAATCTCCAACAGAAAATTCAACACGATGATGATGAGCATCAAAATACTGCTTCTGCCTATCTTGAGCTGCTTTCATTCGATGCTGAATTAACTTTATCTTTTTTATTGCCTGAAGAATCAAATCTGATTTTAATATTCTGTTTTCTCTAATATTATTCCAGGATAAAGGAGTGATACACTTCCTTCCATAAAGGGCTTCATAAGGAGCCATTCCAATGCTTGCTTGAAAACTGTTATTATAAGAAAATTCAAATAATGAAAGGTGATCATCCCAACTTCCTCCAAAATCTAAGACACAAAGACAAAGAAGATCTTCTAGAGTTTGATTCACTCTTTCAGTTTGTCCATCAGTCTATGGATAAAATGTTGTACTCATACAGAGCTATGAACCAAGATCTTGATGAACTGCTTTCCAGAACTTTGAAGTGAATCTACTATCTCTATCAGAAATGATAGTTTTTGAAATACCATGCAACCTTACTATTTCTTTTAAATAGATCCTTGCCAATTTGTCTACTGAATCTGTTTGCTTAATGGGTAAAAAGTGTGCTGATTTTGTAAGCCTATCCACTATTACCCAAATAGAATCATTATTGGATTTTGAACGAGGAAATCCAGTTATAAAATCCATAGAAATATCTTCCCATTTCCATTGAGGTATAGCTAGAGGTTGAAGTAATCCACCTGGTTTCTGATGTTCTGCCTTTACTAGATTACAGGCTTCATACTTTGATATAAACTCAGCTATACTTCTTTTCATTCCTGGCCACCAAAAATGTGACTTCAAATCTTGATACATTTTGTTATTTCCAGGATGAATAGAGTATCTAGACTGGTGAGCTTCTTTTAATACTTTAGATCTTAACTCAGCTTTATTAGGTATCCATATTCTGGATCCACACCAAATATTCTTATTTGAATCTAAATTCAGTTCTAAGTGCTTTCCCGATTGAATGGATGTAGATAAGGAGCTATATTCTTCATCAAGGTGTTGAGCTTCTTCAATTTCATCCATTAATGAATATTTTACAATCATCTGAAATAGCTTAGCATTTGACAGCAATATGACTTCTAATTGAAGATCTTCTACTTCCTTGAGTAATATAGGATTAGAAGTCAAAATATGCAAATGTGAAACTGCTTTTCAACTTAGTGCATCTGCTACTACATTTGCCTTGCCAGGATGATATTGAATTGATAAAATCATAATCTTTGATTAATTCTAACTATCTTCGTTGTCTTAATTTGATCTCTTTCTGGGTAAAGATATACTTCAGACTCTGATGATCTGTAAAGACTTCACATCTTACTCCATACAAATAGTGTCTCCAGATCTTTAGTGCAAAAACTATTGCAGCTAACTGTAGATCATGAACTGGATAATTCTTTTCATAAACTTTAAGCTGTCTATATGCAAAAGCTATTACTTTTCCTTCTTGCATAAGAACATAGCTTAATCTAATTCCAGAAGCATCACAATAAATTTGATAGCCTTTTCCTTCAACTGGCAGAACTAGAATAGGAGCTGAGGTTAGACATTCTTTTAATTTCTTAAATGCTGATTCACAAGATGAGTCCCAAACATAAGGTACATCTTTTTGAGTGAGACGAGTAAGAGGGACTGCAATCTAGGAAATGTTCTTAACAAACTTACGATAATACCCAGCTAATCCCAAGAAACTTTGTATTTCAGTTACTGAAGTAGGTTGGGGCCAATCCTGAATTGCACTTATCTTGCTGGGATTAACTGATATTCCTTCCTTGCTAATTATATGGCCTAAGAAGGCGACTGAGTGAATCCAAAATTCACATTTTGAGAATTTGGCATACAATTGATGTTGCCTTAGCAAGTTTAAGATGATTCTAAGATGCTCTTCATGTTCCTTAGCATTCTTAGAATAAATCAATATATCATCAATGAAGACGATGATAAAAGAATCCAAGTATGGTTTCATTATTCGCTACATTAGATCCATAAAGTAAGATGGGGCGTTTGTTAACCCAAAAGGCATCACTAAAAATTCATAATGCCCATATCGCGTTCTGAATGCAGATTTAGGAATGTCTTAATTTTTGATACGAAGTTGGTGATAACCAGATCTCAGATCAATTTTGGAAAATATGGAAGCACCAACTAATTGATCAAATAAATCATCTACTCTTGATAATGGGTATTTATTCTTAATAGTAACCTTATTCAATTCCCAGTAATCGATACATAATCGCATACTCCCATCTTTCTTTTTAACAAACAAAACAGGGGCTCCCCAAGGAGAATTACTTGGTCTTATAAACCCTTTTTCAGTCAACTCTTGAAGTTGATTCTTAAGTTCTTCTAACTCTTTGGGTGCCATTCTGTATGGAGCTTTTGATAAAGGATTCATTCCTTGACTTAAATCAATACTGAACTCCACTTCTCTTTGAGGTGGCAAACCTGGAAGTTCTTTTGGAAAGACATCTGCATATTCTTTCACTATAAGAGTTTCTTCTAGAGTTGTAGCTTTAGCATCAGAATTTGAAAGTAAGGTTAAGAATATGGGATACTTCTTTCTAATGAATTTTTCAATTTTGTTTGTTGGGATAAGGCCAATAATTGCACTTTTTTGACCAATAAATGTTACCTTCTTACTTCCATTATAAATATATACCCTCTTTTTTGCACAGTCAATCAATGCCTTATTCTGACTCATCCAGTCCATCCCAAGGATAATATCAAAAGTAGTTATAGGGATGACAATGAGTTTAGCTTCCCAAGAATTTCTACTTATGTCTAACTTGCAATTACAAAAGATATTTGTCTCTAAAAACTCTCCTGATTGTAGATTGACTTTAAGGGCTGATGAAAGTTGTTCTACTGGTAATGAATATTGTTGAACTATTTTTGACACAATAAAAGAATGCATAGTTCCAAAATCAAAAAGGACTGAACACAGATATAGAAATAATAAAATGGTACTTGTGACCACATCAGGTTCCTCTTTTGCCTCTTCCTGAGATAGGTTGAATATTCTGGCCTGGGCTTGATTATTTCTCGGATTACTGGAAGATGCCATATTATTTCCTTGGTTTACTGGTGGAATTCCTTGATTTCTTATAACTGCTTTTCCTTGATTTGGAAGCTGATGCCCATTGATTGTATAAGTCGCACGGCAGAACTTTATAGAATGATTTGTCCTTCTGCATCGATGGCATTGACCCTCACCGATAAAATACTTATCTGTAGTATGAATTCTTCTACAAAATCTGCAAGTACTTGGTGTTCTCGGAGCAGGTATACCTGAGTTGCCTTGAATATTGTACACTTTTCCTTGAGGTCTTGAGAATTGCTACCTCTTGGATTGGAAATGAGGAGAAAATGCTGGCTTTTTCATTCTTGAAGAGTACTGCTCTTCTTGGGCTTCCATAAGCTTAGCTTTTTCTACTAGTTGAGCAACGTTTAAGATCTGAAGAGGTGTTAAGATATGTTAAAAGTTATTCCTTAATCCATTAAGGAATAGATGGCATCTGACTTCTTCAATTGTAACCATTTCTAGGGCAAAGCTAGCTCGACTAGTGAATTCCTCTTCGTATTCTGTTACTGTATGACTTCCTTACTTTAGGTTTAGAAGCTCCTTTCTCATTGTCTGTCTACCAGACTATGGCACATATTTGCCTAAGAATGTCTTCACAAATTCCTCCCACTGTATTTCTTCTTCTGATCTATTCTTGAATGTGGTGTTCTTAATTATCTTCCACTATTTCTCAGCAGCTTCTGTCAGAAGATAAGTAGCTAGGGATACCTTCTGATCTTCAGAGCTCTTAGCACATTTAAACTCCTTCTCTATCCTTTGGATCCATTCTTCAGCTTGATACGGAGTTGCTTTTCCATTGAATCTTGGAGGTTGAAGTTTAAGGAATATATGCATGTCTTCATTTACTGCTTTCCTCTGAATAGGATTTAGGTTCTGAATTTGTTGACTGTTCATGAATTGACTCATCATATTCATGAACTGGAGCATCTAATTTGCTCAACTATGATCAAAGGGATAGACTGCTTCAACGTTAGGTGAAATAGTCTCGTTGTGACTAGGAGTATTTTGAGGAACATTTTCCTCCTGAGATTAATTATTGTTATTGTTGTTGTTGTTTTGACTATTCATAATCTGGAAAATTAATAAACTATACCTAATAGGCTCTTTAACTTAAGATATAACTTCTAATATTCTAGTGACTGTATTCATATAGTTGGCTCTTTTAATGAATTATTCCTTAAATTGTCTCAAACTTCGTTCTGATACCAATTTCTGTGGCGACTGGGGATCGAAGTTCGAGAGTCTTTAAAGAACAATTCATCTCAATTGGAAATATATACATTTTTATAATTCAAAAAGGATATAATAAATAATAAAAGTCCATTTATATAAATAGAGCCAAAACATATATGAAATTTTACAACAGTTTGAATTTTACAAAATTAAAATATGAACTATCTACATTCTTCTGCTTGATTTATTTCTTCTCCTTTTTATTGGAAGATCTTCTAAGCTTTTTAATATCAAAACCTAAACAATTTAGTTTACCAGTCAGGTAGGAATACGCAAATTGTTCTTATAAGAATAAATCTAGCATCCTATAATAGGTATGAATCAAATATGAAAATGACTGAAAATCTGCATAAAAAATAAAGCAATTTCCAAATTCAATTTCTGCCCTGCAAATTAGTTATGAAAATTCAACATATATGAAAAGCATGAAATTTGTAAATTTTATCAAAAGCATTTGTAACAATAAGTCAAGTCCATAGACTTATGAGCCCAAATGGGTAAACCTATAGGCATAACCTGTAGGAAGCTTACTCAAAATAGGAACTGATGGTGTGTCTTTCCTCTGGATTTACCTACTTCCTACAAGAGGTTAAATCCCTCCATATAACTCTCAGGGGCTGCTAGCTGGCCTAATCTGTACAGATTCCAATGATGCATTCCACCCTCCAAAGACAAACACCACAAAATATATATATAATGTGTTTCATTCTTTTTGTTATATATTATTTGATATCATTCTTTTGCAGATTAAAATGTGGTAAGCAGTGTAAATAATACTCAAATGGAAAATGCCTCAAATAAGAATACTGAAATAAAACTTATAAGTAAATTTGCGTACCTGACTTGTTTTGATAAAATCAACCAAATTTAATTCCTTTGATCTGCCAAACTAATTTAATTCATTAATTTAATATTTTGTGTTTGTAATATTAGTTTTCCTAAAATGATAATAAGATGAATATGTGAATATTTTTGAATTATTTTATTAAGTTATTTAATTATTATGCCTTATAAGGTCAAATTGGGAATTTGACCTTATAAGGGCATTTTAGTAATTTTACCCTTAATAAAATATAAATTTTTTATTTGATTTATTGTAGATTATGTCTTAAGGTTTTCATATAATCTAAAATTATTCAATTCTGATATGAATTGGTTAAGTTATAGCTAATCTAATTTCTAGGGTTATTTATTATGGTTAAATGTGATTAGTGAGTGATTAGTGAATTTAGTTAGAAAATTATTAAACTAATTATACATTTAGGTTTTAATATACTTTATTAGTTATTTAAAACTGAAATCACTTAATTTGGATTATTATATTTGCTAATATTCACTAATTAAATTTTAAAATGATTAGAGTTAATTAGGAGATCTAACCGTTGGATTCTAAATATTTTTGCAGTTTACTGTAAATTAGGTTTTTTTGATCTAAATTGATATTTGGATCCCCTAATTTGGAGTTAAATTGGCTAATTTATGGCCATTTGAAGTTTTTATGGTTAAAGGCTTAATTAGGGTTAGGTCCTAAAAGTGATTAGTTTAATTTTAATTTAAATGGCAAAATTAATACTTCTAAGATATTTCTTATGATTTTCTGAGTATTTTAAGACCCATATTCAATAGGTTTAGATTTGTATGTGCAAAGTTATGACTATTGGAAGTTTTTGTGTTATTTTGTGAATATTCAAATGTCCTAAAATGTCACTATATGAAATGTCACTCCTACTGATATTTGTTTAGCATCATAATATTCCTTAATTTTTGCTGATCAATTTAATATATTTAATTATTATATTTGGATATGTATTTTAGGAGTTATGAATTTCTAAAGTTTGAGATATAATTAATTAAGTCAATTAATCTTTATTATATTTGATATTTAATTTAACTTTTTCATCTGTTTTATCAATTATTCTGTTTGATTAAATATTCTTATTAGAAGATATTTAGTTTCTGCTTTATTCTTAGTATTATTATGTATTTGTATAAATCCTTATATATATGTATTTATATATTCATTTAAGTATTACATACTTATATCTATATATCTGTTATCTAATCTATATATATATATATATATATAATTTATTTAATATATTTTCACAGGTGGGGCCCGCCTTCCTCCGAAGTCGATCGTGCTACTCGCCTCGATCTTCTTCACAGGCGACGATCGAAGAAGGATAATTTAGGGCATGCGATTTGGAGGTCCGATCGGCCTCGTCGGAGGCTGGACCGCATGGTCGCGAGTGGGACACACCGGGAACTCTCCAATGACGGTTGAACCTTGGTTCGTGATGGCCTAAATGGTCAACTAAGGTTAACCCTAACCTAGGGTATACGAAAAATGGCCACAGCAAGGTTAATCAATATAGCACGCAGAATTAGAAAAGTAGATCAAAATGAAAGTAATTAAACTCTATTTATTGTCAGTAGATTCAATTACAATTGAAATTAATTCTTGCATCTACTTAAACATTGATATTAAGAGACGAATGAGGGAGAGAAGGTGGAGGTACCTGCTGAACAATTAAAGGAGTTAAGGTTTCGTCGAATCTTCGAGTTGCAATGTTAAAAGGATTCGAAGAAAAGTGAATGCAGATTTTAAGATTTAGAGAGGTTATTCGAGATCTTAAAGTGCAGTTGAAGAGCGGTCGAGGAGCGACAAATGGCAAGCGAGCATGGCGGGAGGGGCCGCGTGTGGCCAGGCGAACCACGCGTCTGTGCCGATGCCACGCGTAGGGTTACGCGTGCTTTGGGGAAGACGAAGATGGTCCGTCCGATCTTTGATCGGATGGTCCGATCTTGCCGTCAAATTAGTAAAGGATGAACGGCAGTTAGGTTTTAAAATGGTGCTGTTAATATTAAATAGAACATATTATTTATTTATTTATTTTAGTGGGTTTAATTAAATAAATTTATCTTGATAAATATGTTTTAAAATTTTCCAAAATATCACTCCTAACTAATTGAGGGGTTCTGAACGCAACGGTGCACTCAGATTTTTGATCCGACGAGTATTTAATTACATAAATTTTCAAGTATTTAAACAATATTAATATATTCGTCAAAAATTCAATGACTTCCAAATGCATTCAAAACTTCAACCCTAGCTAATTTGGGGGTGATGAACGCAATGGCGAAGTCAGATTTTCAATCTGAGGTCAAATTTATTTAAATATTAATAAACAATTGAAAATGAAGTTTTAGTATTTTACATTATAGTTCTTCAAAGTAATATACCTCATGCACTGTTTTTTGTCCATTATGCACACCCATGCCTTTATCACCATTATCCATATAGCTAAGATGATCCGTTCATGCCAATTTTGGTGTCAATGGAAAGGTATTGGAAAAATATTTTCATTGATATGTGGCACCACTTATAGAATGCTCTGGATTGAGAGTATTTGAGCTCAAAATGTGACCCTTCACAGTTTTCGCACATGTGAAATCACCGTCGGGCGCTACAGCGCACCGTAGCATCAAAAAAATTCATTTAACCATATCTTAGTCATTTAGACTTCAAATCCAAAAATTTAAAGTTCTAAAGAGCTTAGAATTTTCAGTGCCAATAATAATCTAAATAATATTTAGGTTCTGAATCCTTAAAAAATTAGAAAATGACCAAAATACTCCTAACCTTAATTAGGTCATAACTTGACCAATTGAAGTCTAATTTGGGTCTACTCCTAGTTAAAGTGCTCAGTGTGATATAAGAAAGCTATAGCCACTAAGTTTGCTAAATTTGGATATCAAATGAAAAGTTAGCTTTTGACCCCCCCACCTTAGCTTAAGAAAATTACTAAATTGCCCTTGGAAATTGAAATGGCTATAATTAATTCATTAACCTCAAAATTTAGTGTTCTTGGACTCTATAAAATCCTTGAACAATAACTACTAGTAAATTGCATAAGAATTTAGATTTTATTAGGGGTTATTTACTAAAATGCCCCTTAGATCAAAAACCTTAATTTTAACCTATATGACTCATTTCTTATCCAAATTTAGTGCACTTACTATCTATCATCATATTAGACAGTGAAGAATTATTTGACAGTAAGAAATCCCAATTTGGAGCCCTAAATAAAAAAAGTAGCTTTTTGAACCCTTAAGTAGGGGCAAAATGGTCATTTTGCCCAAAATATCCTTAACCCTTAAAATACCCTTTGAAATTATTAAAATAAGTAATATAACTGATTTAGGATCAATTTAAGTCATAAATCTTTCAATTATAATAAATTGTAAAATATCTCAATTTTTTATTTGAAAATCCCTAAGGTTAATATGCCTTACTTGGCTAAAATCCATCTCTAACCTCCCAAATTAAATAAAATCAGCAAGTGTGAAAGAATTCAATCAATTCTTAGAAATTTTTTAAGTCTTATCATTAGGAATCCTCACTTTACCTTAGGATCTGTTTCTTAAGAATAGGATTAATTATTAGGTTAAATTTCATTCATTAAATAATGGGGTTATTCAATAAATGAATCCTTGGTTTTATTAGTTTCTAGATTTTACAACTTATTTAGATTATTTTGTCTTTTAATATTAGATTTAGGATAGGGGATTCATCATATTAAGTCTGATTTGCTTAATAGGATTTACCTCAATCATTAGTTCATATTTAGATTTAACCTAGATCGTTAGTCTTATCCTTGGGATTATGTGATTAAGCCCAATCTTGTGATATTTAATCCATAATCTCTAGCTTGGTAGATTTTGGACAAGCTTTTAGCTTAGAATGTCTGAACTCATAAACTAGGTCATGATAATTTCTTATAGTTGACATTAATTTAATCATATTAGGACCTAGCTAGTCCTAATATTTTGTAACCTATAATGACGTACTTCTAAGTTACACTCGATAGTAGGAATTGGAGATCCTAAACTTGATTAACTTGTAATAGTTAGAATATTTAAATTAGATAATAAATAATATCATCATGTTTAGTAGAGTCCCTTTCTTATTACTTGATTTTATGCTACGCATTCCTTGAACTTTGTGCATATTTTTCATTGAACATGTCATATAAGAAAAATATTATTACCTGAAAAATGAAAACTTAGAATAATAGGAAAATATTTGCATTTGGGTTCAGTACATGGTAGATTATAATGCACATTACTCCAATGGACAGGGGTAAGGAGAGATCAAGATGCTTAACATCACTTATTGAGGAGAGTGTATTAAGCTTGGGACCCATTCAGTCTTACAGACGTGCTTGAATTCTCAGCTATTTTTGAAATTGTTCATATAAATAAAAGTAAAATAACTAAAAGATATTTGCATAGTATTATCTGTCTCTTCAGTCATGTTGTACTATATTGTGATATTATGTTCGCCCAATCCCATAAAGGCTATGGGAATATATTGGGCCAGTTGGCCAATTCTTTTTGATATGGCAGTTTTTACATTCTTTATAGTTTTTCAGCTTACTGTTTATTATGTTGTTGATGCATTTTATTTCGGTTAGTTGTGTTTTTCCTATATTACCCGCTTACTTGAGTAGAGGCATATATAGGATGCCAGACATTACTGTTTATTGTATGTACCATTTTCAGATTTATAATTTAAATTAGTATATGTCATATGATCATCAACATGTTTAGGTTAGACTTTTCTTTTTAGTATTTTTACTTACTATATTATATATGTATGCTCTACCTTATTTAGTTTACTTGAGATGTGCTTTGCCTCAATTTTTGCTTAGTTATAAATGTTATATTTATAAATTATCATCATCCCATTGTATGCTTACTTGCTCCCATGCTAGATAGATGTTTCATTTGGTTTAGAGTAAAATGGTGATATTAACGAATGCTTAATAAATTACTTACCTAAAATGTACTTAAATAGTTTGTCTAATTAAAATTTTCTTTTATTGGCTGGGGCCCTAGCATTGTGAAACTGATAATGTCAGATCTTATTCAGTTTGAGGAGCCAGTGCCTGAGGAGGAGCCTTATTTAGAGAAGCTGCAGCAGCCTTGTGCAGAAGACCTCTAGCTGTATTTTTCTTTATTGTGAGGACAAGTGATATTATCATTTTCAGTCTTTTAAATTTTAATTAAATGAATAATAATACAGGTACGCATGACTATGTTTACTTTCTACATATTATTATTTTTTGAGCTATTTCATTTTATTTCATGGTTGATGTATGGTGAATGGATGTAATCCTTACTTCTTATTTCTTCCGCACTCTGTATAAATATATAGATTTAGTGACTGAATTTCATAAATATTCTATGCACATCCTTCTCCTATTATTGGATTGTGGACCTTACCTAATCCAATGATAAGTGAGAGATTTGCCAGAGTGACATTCCACTCCTTAGCCAAATGATTGCGAACTTATGGAGTGGGGCGCCACAAGTAATCACTTGTTTTTATCTATTTTGCGTTAGTTGGTTATATTTTCATTTGAATTGATTGGATACGACCTTTCCTGATTGAACTCAAGGAGACAGTAATGGTAGACTTAAGTATATACTCTCTTTTGCTTATAAACCTTTGTAAATTTTTCCTTATGTAGTTTCAAACATGATTTTAAAGATTATGAAATAAACTCTGTATTATGTAATGAATTGAATTCTTTTGAATTTTTTGTATAAATGTAATCTATAATGGCTTCTATTTAGAAATCTTTTCAGATATCTGTTTCAATCTAATGTGTATTCTCATTTCCTTCCTTTTTCCTTTCTTCTTATTTATTGAATGTTTATTTATGATTTTATAATAAATCTGTGAAATTCCCTTACTTTTAAAATACTTATAGATTTTCATAGATGAATTTCACACACATAGCATTAATACTGTCGGATTGAATTGAATCTATGATTTCTTTTCATTTCATATCTGCATTCACTACTATTCTAATAGTTCGATAGTCCGCAAAGCTTTTATAGAATACCTAAGGTTCACTCCTTGCTTTTTCCCGATCCTGTTTCGGCTCGACAAGAAAAGAGTAGATCATGAGCCGTAAATGCGGCCCGCGTACAAGCACAGGATCGAAGATCCTTGCATCTATTTTCCATATCTTGACCGACTGAGCTCTGCATCCATCGGGTAAGGGATCGCATCATTGCCCTAATTTATATAGGGCACAAACTTCCGTCAGGGAAGATAACGGTCCGTGGAGCGTTGTCATTGGATTGGCCGGTTCAAATTAATCGAACCGCGCCGTAAATACAATGTGGCAAACTGGATTAATTGCATGGTTATCTGCACCTAATTTGTTTAATATTTATACTGATTAGTTAGTTTAATATTAATATGAATAATCAAAAAAATCAAAAAGTTCAAAATTCATTTAATCATATATTCAAATATACCTAACTAAAATACATGTTATTATATACTACTTCGATCACAAAAATGTGTAGATTATTAATAGTTTAATTAATTTCTGTTAAAATGACTATTTTATTTAGTCATTATTTTAGATCTAATTAAATAATTACAATTCAATTCCAAATCTTATTTACATTAGAACCAATTCAATTGAAGTTCAAATTGGACATTCAAATAGTCCATTTCACGCACAAAAATATGAGGAACAATAATATAAGATCAAACTTAGTCTTAAATCATAAATCTCCTAATGGCATTACTAAGCCTAATTAAGACCCCTCTAAATCCTAAGAAAAATTAATGTTGTCCAAATTCAATCTAGTTAGTGTTATTTTACTCCTTAGGATATAAGAATCACATGGACATGCATAAAATATCATTTGGGAAATATTTGGACATTTTAGGTATTCAGCTCCTTAATTTAGGTTGAATGTTAATTTCTTAATTTTCATAAATACTTGTTTTAGGATGAGTGAAACCTAGGACAACAAATTTATTTTATTTTATTTTCTCACATATAGTTTTTAAATTGTATGTTTTAATCTTGCAATTACATGGAAGTGATGATTAGAGATAATTAATGCTCATTTAAGTTAAATTTCTTCCATTGTATAATTACTTAGGAATGAATTGAATTGAATGAAATGCATGTACCTTTTCCAATTATATTATTCATAATATCGTTAATAGTTCTCATATTAATGTAAATTATGAATTGGAATAATTAGAACTTCTATAATTGATTATTTTTATATGAAGAATTAGTACATTAATGAATTAAATAGAATAATTGTATAATATATGCTGAGTTTGATTCTTCTATGTCATGTGTATTTCATATGGAATTTAGTTTCTTAACTTGGATATATTATCAAATTTTATACAACCTAAGTATAAAGTTACATATAATTTGCTTAGGTTGGAACATAATTAGAATTCATATCTTATGCTTTAAATTTGCTTAGGTTGAAACAAAAATTAGTTCTCTAATGAATTGTTTTTTCATTCTATATCATAGAAAGTTGATAATTATACAAACATTTCATGTTTTATTTTATTTGTGAATGTTATATGCATAATTTATGGAATGTAGTTTCAATTATTTCTTTATTAGTTTCTTTAATCTTTAATTAGTAATCTATTTAATTTGATTAGTTTAGGACTAGTATAGGATGAACTTTATATACTTGAAAATACTATTTTCTAAGCTTCTCTTTCTTCTACTATTAATTATAATTGATTTAAATATCAATATCTATAAGTTAATTGGGAGCTTAATTAGCTCAAATTATTAAGTAGATCATTAAAATTTAGATAACAAAGGGATATCACATAATTTATTATTATTGAAATTTATTGAATATTTGCTTAGCTTTGAGCCTTTTTCTTGAACATTCATACAAAATTATTGTACATAAATAAAACTTTCATAAAATTTTATGGGGAATGCCTTATGGCATTTTGAACAAGAATGATAGCGCTTACAATAGGACTTCACATTTTAGAGAGGGTAAATGTGAATGTTCGACCCCCCAATGTATCTAATTAGACAGACGTGCTTAACTCCTCATCTCATCCTGTTGAACACTGCCGTAGAATAAGATAGCTTCTAAATATAACTTCAACTAATAATTTAAGAGTTCTTTTATAATCTTATTGATTGTAAGATCTCTTCATAACTATTTAGTTATGATATATTTTTCATAGTCCTAGGCTATGTTTATCTAAACCAAGTGTCTAAGATGCCTTCTTTACTTTCTATGCTCTACACTTTCTATTTCCAGTATTTTGTTTTGCTTACTTATAGTTTATTTAAAATACAGTGTATGTTATTTAATTTCATTTAATACTTCACTGTATTTCATTGCTTAGTATAAATTTCATTGAATATATATTACTTTCATTTCATTATTCTTTAAATTCACATAGTAGTTTCTAGCCCTATTAGAATGCTTTTCCCTCACCATTTTTGGATGCAAGCTAGGACTTATATACAAATGAGTATTCTTGCTCAATTTATTTCATACTGTCTTCTCCACAATAATGTATACTTCCTTTCCTTTATTTGACAGCTTTTATAGCTCCGCAAGTTAGTTTAAATTGTAAATTAATGCTTGTAATATCATATTAACTTAAAATTATAGCCAATCTTAAAATATGTTCAGACTATTTATTCTAATTACACTTTTATTTTATTAGCTTTGCCCTATCATATTTAAATACCAAAGTATGATAGAACAAGAGCTTTTTGATTCAAGTAATGTAGGTCCTGGTTGTAACAACCCAGATTGTTACTAGGGTTACTTAAGACTAATTTTAGCCTTAATTAAGGTTTTAAAACATTAATTATGTCATTTAGAACCTACCTCTAAGATTTGGATCAAATCAGGGATCAAATAAATCAAAACGTGATTTCTGGAAAATCTCAAAAAACCTAGAAATTAACTTTTTATCTAGACCTCAGATTAAAAATCTGACTTTGCCATTGCATTCACCACCCCCAAATTAGCTAGGAATGAAGTTTTGGATGTATTTGGAAGTCGTTGGATTTTCGTCAAATATTTTAATAATATTTAAATAACTGAAAATTCAAATAATTAAATACTCGTTGAAACAAAAATTCGAGTACGTCGTTGCGTTCCTCACCCCTCAATTAGCTAGGAGTGATTTATTGAGAATTTTTGGGATTCATTTAATAGGATAAATTTATTTAATTAAATTTGTATAATATAAATAAAATAATATTATTATTAATTAAGGGTTAACGGAGCCGTTCAAAGCAGCTAACACCGTTCAATTTTTTTTATTTTACCGTTGAATCTGACGGCTTTCGAGAGCCATTCGATTTGCAATCGAACGGCTACCTCTTCATCTTCCCCACCGTCTCCCACGCGTCAAGCCCTGCACACACGTCCGCAGCCTGCCTCCGTGTGGAGCCTTGCTGTCGCCCAGCACCTCTCTTAACTATATTTTAATCTTTCTCTTTCGACTTAACTAGAAACCTTTGTTCAACATCAGATCTAAACAAACCATTTCAGCTTTGTCGTTTTACTCAACAAAAATTCAGATCTAGGAACCCTAAGGTACCTCACTTCTGTACTCTCCCATTTCTTTCTTCTTCTTTGATTGTGCTATCTTATTTTGATTGTTCAATACATAATATCTTATCTATCAAATTGTTGGCATGCAATCGAACCCTAGATATTCGATCGAGCCTCCGTCTTCGAAACCCTAATCACGCATCTTTGCCAAGGGAGACGAAGTGTCCCTCAACGATCTGTCGTTGGATTCATTATGCGAATCCAACCGATGGATCAAAATGGGATCAATCTCGACCGTCGATTAGGCAGTCCGTCCCGACCATTTTCGTGGGCTGATTCGCGCTGATCGAACCCGCTGGTTCGAGTGAACCGCGGCTGAGCTGGCGTGGAATGAGTGCTGGTGGGTCCCGCGTGTACCGCCCGCCGCGTATATGGTTGACGCGCGACAGTGGGACCCGCCGTCTCGTCCTTCAGTCGGCGTGGGTCCCACCTGCCGAATGACATATGTGATGTTTAATATTAATTTAATTTTGATTTTAAATGCTGAAAGAGTATCATATATATATATATATATATATATATATATATAATTACTTTAGTATAAATGTTTATGTACATATATAGTTATACATCTACATATAGATGCAGAATAAAATATTAAACAGAAAAGTGTTAATTGATTTTTTTTTATATCATAACATTAGATTAATTCAATCATAATAGTAGTTCAAGTAATAAATCAAATTAATTAACTCAAGTTCATTAATTTAATTAATTAAATCATAAAACCTTAAGTAACCATATCTTGATAAATATAAGTCCAAATAATACAAATAAATATACCAAATTGACCAAAAAAATATAAGGAATATTATGATACTAACCAAATTTCAGTATGAGCAACATTTCATATAGTGATATTTAAGGGTGTTAATTAAATTCAAATATTGTCACAAAACTTCATTAACTCATAACCTTGTGTGTGTTCACCCAAACATACCCAATATAGGTCTTAAAATACTCAAAAAACTCTAAGGAACATTTTAGTAGGGTTAATCTTGCTGTTTGGATCAGATTTAGACTAATCACATTTAGGACCTAACCCTAATTAGTTTAATTAACCTTAGAACTTTAATTGACCATAAGTTGGTCATCTTAGCTCCAAATTAGGTGATCCACACCAATTTAGATTAGCAAAACCTAATCTATAGAGATCTATAAAAATATTTAGGATCTAATGGTTAGATTTGATAATCACCCCTAATTACTCTAAAACATGATTAGTGAATATTAGCAAATCTAATTATCCAAATTGGACAATTTAAGTTTCAGAGAACTCATAGAGTCCATTAGAACCTAACTGTAGAGTTGGATTAGTGATTGGGTGATTAATTTTACTAATCACTCACTAATCACCCTAAACCCTAATTAGGCCACAACTTAGCCAAATAGAGTCCAAATTGAGCCTACCACTAGTCATTAGAATCAGTGGATCAATTGGGACATATAGCCACTAAAATTATTCAATTTGGATACCAAATGACAAAATTAGGATTTTTGACCCTTAATTAAAAATCCTTAATTACACTTTAACCCTAAAAACTTGTTTTGGCTATAACTTAGCCAATACACATTAGAATTCAATAATTTTAGGTTCTATGAAAACCTTAGGGCATAACCTTTAATATAATGATAGAAAAATTATATATTATTAGGGTAAAATGACCAAAATACCCTTATATGTCAAATTCCTTAAATTAACCTTATAAGGCTTAATACTTAACAAAAATTAATAAAATTACTGTCTAAACTCATATTAGACAGTAAGTAATCATTCCACATCATTAAAATACAGAATTAAGCCCTAATTCATAAAGGTAAAATTTAGACCCTTAAGGAGGGGCAAAATGGTCTTTTGCCCAAATTTAGAGTTTAATGAATCTAAGACCTGATTTCACTTCTAAATCATAATATATAGTAATTCAAATGAATTAGTCCTTGATTTAGATAATTCTAAGTCTTAAATTAGAAAATTGAAGAAAATCCTAAGTTAAGTCTTAAATAAAACCTAAGTAAATTATGAGAGAAATTTCATTTCCTTTGAATTTCCTATATCATCCTTTAGGTCTTATAACTTTAGTTAGGATGTGTGTCTGAGTGATACTTTTAATATCTAAGAGCCTTAATTCCTAAGATTATGATTAGATCATAAGTTAGAATTCATATAATGGGTAAAATGGATTACTCATTAAGGTGAAACCTTGATCTTACTAGTTTATTAAATTTTTCATAGTTTATTAATTGATTATTTGATCTCTTAACATTAGAATTAGGATTATAAATTTATCCTATTGAACTTGACTTAATTCAATAGGATTTGCCTTAACCTTTAATCAAGTGAGATGGGATTAAACCTTAGTCCTTAAGATGACTTTGTGATTAAGTAATTGAACTTTATTATTTGGAGTTTGATTTTTAATCCTTTAAATCTTGGTTTGGCTACTCAAGATTTAGTTTGAGATTTATAAAAAATACAACTTATGATGTTTGATTTATTCTTTTAACTTAATTAAGAGACATGTGATTTATAAGTGTTAGAATTTTATTAGTTCTAACATTCTTTTGACTTATAGGCTCGATATTCTGGACTTATACTCGATAGCTGGATATTAGAGATCCTAAACTTTTATAAGTTCAGATTAGTTAGAACATCTAAATAGAAAACAAAGTGATATCACAACTGTCGTTCAGTGCTATTCTATATATATTGAAAATTGAATGCTATGCTTCCCTTTGTTTTTGAACTTCTTTACATTTGGATACATTGCACTAAACATAAAATATTGGATGATCATTTCTATGTTGAGTTTGATGGTATTTCATATTGTTAAAAGGATATTTAGTGGAAAACAATTTTATCAAACTTGAGGAGATATGTCTTTTTAGTCTGCCATGTAGTACAACTTTACTTCAGAATGGTTTTGGGCTAGGACTACTTTCCTAGTGCCTGTAGGATAGCTGTTGGACTAGGACTACTTTCCTAGTGCCTATGGTTCTGGACTAGGACTACTTTCCTAGTGCCTACTATTTCTGACTATGACTACTTTCCTAGTATATCTGGGACTACTTTTCCAAATACTGGCTGTTTCTGACTAGGACTACTTTCCTAGTATATCTGGAACTACTTTTCCAGATACTAGTTGTTTCTGACTAGGATTACTTTCCTAGTATATCTAGGACTACTGTTCTAGATACTGGTTTTTCTGACTAGGACTACTTTCCTAGTGAATCTGGGACTACTTTTCCAGATAGTCTGCAATACTTTTTGATGGAATTAACTTTAATCTAGGACTACTTTTCTAGATAAGTAGATGGACTTTACTGGTGGCTGGACTAAGTAGGAATATCTCATATTTGCAGTTACTTTTTAGTTATCTCATTTGTGTTTCAGTCACTTTACAGTTGTCATTTCAGTTGCCTTTTATTTACTTTACAGTTTTGGCTCACTTTTACCTTACAGTTCAGTTCACTTCTTGTTATATTTTCATTTTCTGCAGTTCTTACTTGTCTTATAGTTTAGTATGCCTTCTGCTACATTTTCATTTTCTGCAGTTCTTACTTGTCTTATGGTTCAGTACGCATCTTGCTATATTTTCATTTTCTACAGTTCCTTTGTACTCACAGCTTTGAAATATTCATTTTTACCTTTCAGCAGTCACTTTTACTTTTGGCATGTTAGGATGCTAGATCTTTACTTTCAGCTCCGTACTTTCAGATTAATTATAAAAGCAGCATATTTTATATTGATCATATACTTAGAAGTTTCACTTGTGTTTAGTAGATTTCTTTATGTATTACTTGACCTTTTATGCAGCTTGGATTGAGGTATGTGCTTACCTCATATCTTGTTAAGTTATAACTATGTTAATTATAACTTTGTTACCTTTCCTTACTGCTTACTGCTCCTATGTTGCTTAATATTGTGATATCATTAAAAATTAACAATTTATAGCCTAAAATGTACTTAGATATTTTGTATAACTATTTTTTTTTTTTATTGGCTGGGGCCTACCATTGTGAAACCGATAATAGTAGATTCTAAGTTATTCGAGGTTGTGGGACCTTCTGGAGATCCGGTACAAGAGAAGGAGCATACAGGAGAAGATCAGTAGTTTCTGTCTAATATTGTGAGAATATGAGAGACTTTACTCTTTTTACTGCATAAACTATACTATCATTTTGTAATAATACATGATCTAACTGCTTTACTCTTCATGTTTATGTATTCTGAGTTGTACAGTTTTTATCTGAATTGTATGGATGTTACTCTTGTTTTTCTTCCGCACTCTGATAAATTATAGTATACTCATTTAAGTGATTATTTCTGTTGCTAAATCTTTGCTTATTAAGGCATATCCTCCCTTGAGATTTGATTAAGAAGGTCTATTCCTTAATCTAAATATTAAGTGAGGGTTTGCAAAGTGACGACCACCTCCTAATCCTGGTGATTTGGGGGCGGCCGCCACACTGGTGCTTGAAGAGCTCCTAAAATGAAAAGCTTTCACTTATTATTATTTAAATTTTCTTTCACTTTTGATTTAATAAAGATAACGATTGTATTCTCTATTTCCTTTTCATTTAAATGGATTTGTAATAGTTAAACTAGACTTTAAAATGCTTGAGTTATTTTTACCTACCTTAATCGGTGTTGTTCTTCATTATTTTGAAATTGCTTGGGTTGAATGAGTGGGTTATAATAATTGTTTGTATTATTTATGCTTGCAATATTTTTTTAGTATCTGCTATTACTTTCATTGTAAATTATTTTAAATAAAACAACTACTCATAAAAAGACTTGGCCACTTAGCATCTAGTGTTTGATTAATTTCCTTCTAATTGAGTACGAGATGCTAAGGTAACATCCGAATATTGGATTAATCTTCTATCCAAATATTTAGGGCCGTTACATGTATGGGCCACCTCTAGTCCTATCTACCCAATTGATGATTCTTGGATATGTGTATGGATATGGACGAGGGCATTAGTTACTTAAGTTAGAGAGACCATAAAGACACACTTAAGTAGTAATAAGTGAAACTCTTAAATATCGAGGCATATTTTCAGATAATAGTGGAGTTCTTGATAAGAACTCCAAAGTTAATCATGCTCATATAGGAGCATTCCCATGATTGGTGATCTGTAGAAAGTTATCTCCTAATAGCAAAATTATGAGGCCTTCCAGACCAATGTGGACATTACCTTGGTGCTTAAGAGTTTTGGATGTTACATATATTCTCTTCCCACCTTCCATTTCTCAAATGCTTGAATATTGGCATGATGGTTTATATGAAGGCGATGCTTATCAACAAAAAAAATAATTTGATAGCATATTTGGCTTGAACGGAGTTGGAGAATTTTCTAAATAAATTTCTTTGTCGCAACTCCCTTAAAAGTTTTATTTCTTTTAATAAAGTGCAATTAGGCTTAATGAATACTTAACGTTGTTTTGTTGCTAGGTTTGTTGTTATTGAGTCATTAGTGGGTCATCCAACTTAGGAGGCTGAGTCAATTAAATTTTGAATGCCATCAAGGTTTTTTTCGTCTTTCAATGCTTGTTAAGGTGCGTGTGCAAGCAGTTGCCTTACATTCTCATTTGTTGTTGTGGAGTTATCTTTTTCATTACTGAATAAGTAAAATAATTATTGTTATTAGCGGGATACTGCTTGCTCATTGTGTTGGTTTTGCATATCACAAATGGGATGTCGTAGTTTCATGAGACGATTAATGGTTTTATTGGTGTTAGTGAGTTCTTATCAGATTATCACTGATTTTTCAATTAAAAAAATTGCAATTTTATTCGAATTGATGGATTATATGTATTCATTATGAGTTCGGTCTTCCCATTATTGGACTATTGTTGGTTATGTTTAGTGTTGATGATTTTTGGTGGAGGGCTTGGGTTGATTTTTATCTTCTTTTTGTCAACATTGAACAGTTTATATTTGCTTCTTTTATTTTATTCCAATTAAAATATAATAGCACATGAATAATTATAGGGTGTTATACGAGATGATTAAAGAGCGGATAAGACAACCCATAGAAAGGCCCAATTACATTAGTACAAAAGAAAGTAGAATGAGCACAATTCCACCAGTTGTAGCTTTAAACTATACGAATAATCCCAATTTTCAGTGAGACAAGCAAATCAAACAATTGCTTGTCATTTAAGCTAGGATACTGAGCATTAATTAAGTGTGAATAATAAAACAACTCAATAATAACAATGTGGTAAGAAAAAACTATAAGACGTAGCTTCTAAGTTATAGCTCTACAACTCAACTGTGGCAACTCAATAAAACTTTGAATGTGGCAATTCAGTTTCTTTAGATTGATAAAAGATTTGTAGTTATTTAGTAAAAAACTTTTGCAAGTAAGGCTAGCTTCGAGTCGAGTCAGCCCATACTCGAACTCGACTCAAACTTGTTCGAGTTCGAGTCCGAGTTGAGTTTGAGTCAAGTTTTATTCGAGTTCTTGTCGAGTTTTAGTCATTTCGACTCATTTTAAATAGGGTTTGAGTCAAGGCGTATGACTCAAACTCGACTCAAAAATTTTTGAGTCGAGTTCGAGTCGAGTCAAAATGTCTCGAGTTTGAGTCGAATTGAGTTCGAATTTCGAGTTCCGAGTCAAATTGCCAGCCCTATTTGCAAGCTATGTTGACAACTCGAACATCATTTGGCATACAAACCGGGAAATGGAGACTCTACAAAAGCAGCTCAAATGACAAAATTACATACATGTAAACACCCAAAAAAGCTATCATTTTTGGGTACATGGGCTCAACAAAGCTGAACACATGACAATTACAAGCCCATAACATTTAAAAAAATGAATTATATATAAAATGGCCAAGAACAAATGAGGCATGTAGTCTAGCCATGTAAGTGTTGGGTGTGGAGCATAATTAGATCTACATAGAAGGTGCCGATAGAGTTTTGGTTGTGTTCTAAAAGGCTTCAAGGAAAGGGGCATAGTTTCGATGAGTTTTGGGATCTTGGATGTGGAGCCTAATTTGATCTACATAGAAAGTGTCTATGGAGTTCTTAAGGTTTTACGAAGGGTCCCAAGGCAAGGTACAGTGTTTTTGTGGTTTCTGAGAGGTCCCAGTATGTTCTGAGACAAATCGGGGCGATTTGGGAGCTTCAGCGCGCTTTAACACGTATTGCAGCCATTGCAGTTGAGGGCCAAGCACCCTGGTGCACCGTGGCTCTTAGGATATGAAATTCAAGCGCTACATCGAGTTATGGCTTCCGTCTGGGGCGTCCAAGTGCTCTCTAGCACCCCATGGTTCGAACCTGGGGTGCCCCGACACGTGTAGTGCCCGCAGTGAACTCAAATAGCAAGGGACTCATCTCTTGGGCCCCAAGGAATGTCTTGGGGCAAAATAAGGTTTGGTTTGACCCTATATAAAAGCTTAAATATGTGTGGGGCTTAATTTAGATGCAATATAAAGCCTTGTGAGTGCAAAGGAAAAGGAGATGACAGCCCTAGGGCTGTGGCTACAACCAAAGGCCAAATCAGAGGTCGCAGCCAAGGGCAGCAATGGAAGGCTACTGCAGTGGCAGCACCAGGAAGTCATTGATGAAGATCTTCATCGGATATTTGCGTTGAATGGCTGCAGTGGTGTACTACTGTAACAACCCTAGTTGTTACCCTGGCGAATTTAGATCAATTAAGCTAAACCAAGTCTTAATTTTGATTCTATTAGACTCAATGGGTCATTTAAACCTAACCTTAGAAGTTGAAAATCAATCGGAGCTAAATTGAGAATTTTAGTATTTTTTGCTATTTTTGAGCCCTAAAAAATACCTAAATTAAATTGATCTCTAAAATAAAATCTAAGTTCATTTTTTAATTCCTCATACCCTAATTAGCTAAGGGTAAAATTTTGAGAATTTTTGGAGCTCATTTGATCCTAAATTGGATTATAAATTTATTAGAATTAAAGGTAATAATTAAAATGAATTAATATTAATAAAAAAATTAAATATATATATATATATATATATATATATATATATTCATGATTCACTGTTGGGACTGCGGCAGATCTGCTGCGGGGTCCCGACAGCGATGCAGCATAAGCCTCGAACGGATGCGTTAGCATGCATCTCCGCGCCTCCATCTAACGGCTCGTATCACCCGTGCCGAGATTAAATCCTAAGCATTAGATCAATCGAGAACATTCGGCAGCTAATATCTTATCCGCGGTTAATCATTTAAGTAATCCATCTCAGCCTTCTAATCCCAACGGCTGGGCAATCAGGTGGCTCTCAGCACCTCGAGCACTATGGATCTTTGTCCACCTCTCGCTCATCGCTCACTAATCCCCCCCTACAGCCAGATCTCCTTTCAGCCTCTGTGGTAGTACGGGATGATGCCAAAATTCCTCTACTACCCTCGGCGCGACCTCCTGTCGGTAGTAGCTTCCCTGAATTGCCCCTAACCGATGAACTGAACCATACCTTCGGTCTGAGCCAACGTCATGGAGCCCAAGCTATGGAAGCCACCCCTGGTGATCCTAGTGCCTATAAATACCACTAGGACCTCACACTGAGTCCCTTTGGTCAATATGAATCCTCAATTGCCCAACTGAAGTCCTTTGGAGCTCCCATCATCTAAATATTTTCTCAGTATTCCCAAAGCTTAGCACCACTGATAGAGGGTCTATCTGGTGTTCAGACTCCCTGCGAATATGTGTCTGCTGCTTGGGAAACTCCAGTTCACCTCCATTCCTCTCGGTCAGCTTGCAACCCTATCTCCAGGTACAACCTTCTCCCACATAATTTATTAAGTTCATTTCTTCATTCTGCCTCTAGATTGAGCCTTTGGATGTTGCCTAACTAGCCTTAGCTACTTAGAGAACCAGTTGTGATTGTTGCCAGGATTTAAGCTAGGTCTGATCGATCATATCGATCGATCGCACTAGCAGCTGAGCCATGGCTGAATTCGAGTAAGGACCCAGTGATCGGCTGCACCCCAGGAACAATAATATAAATAAAATCAAAGATCTAATGGTTAGATTTTAAATAATTATCTAATCCTTTTCTATTTGTAATTAAATCATAATAAATTCATTAATTATCCAAAATTAAGGTCTCTAATTATCATGAGACCATAGAGAACCTATGTAGACCATTAAAAGTAATTTCAGAACCTTAATTTTGTTAATCACTCCTTAACTACCTTAATTTAGGATTAGTGAATTAAGCCTTAGATTAACCTCTGATTTTGATAAATCTAGTTCCTAATGCTTCATTAAGTATAGTGGAGCCTTTAAATATGTTTGGATCATTCTAATATGCCCAAATTTTCTTAATCACCTTAATTGGTTTAAAAATGTGATTAGTGCTAATTAGGCTAATTAGGCTAATTAGGTTACCAAGACCTTAGATAAGTGTGTATCCTACTTCATTAACTAAGATGGAACTCATTAATATATTTGAATCAATTTGGATAATTAAATCTTAAAATCCCATTTTTAGCCTTAAAAGGGGTATTTTGGTCATTTTGACCAAAATGTGTTAAAGCACCCCTTAAACCTTAAAAATTCAGTAAAATACCTCTAGTTAGATTATTAGCACCTTTCTGAAATCTTATGTTAATAATATTGATGTTAAGTGAAAAAATCTCAAGTTGGTCTTATTAAGATCTTAAGACCTTAAGTACCCTTAAAACCCTCTTTCTTAAGAGTCAAGCCTAATTACCTTTAAGTGCCAAATCCTTAGTTTAATAGCTTAATTAAGTTAATCCTTAAGCTTGAATCCTAAGAGAAATATTCTTGTAAAACTCTTAAGTCTAGTTTTAGCTTAAGGTCTAAAGTGATCAAATCTTAGACTTTAGACTTTAGATCATTCAATTAAATTGAACTACCTTCATTTGGAATTTCTTACTTGATTAACTATTTAATCCTTTTGAAACCTTCCTAGTGGGTATAGGATTAATTCAATCTATAGAATAATGTAATTATCCTAAAGATTGAATATAGATCTTAGATTCTTAATTCTTAATTGATTATATTATCTTATAACTAGTAGAGTGACCTTTCAATTAAGATCTTAGTTCCTAAATTCTTCAGCTTATTAGGTATTGCTCATTTAGATTATGTTTGAGTATGAACCCTAGATCCTTATTAGGATACTACCTAGGATTCAGAACTTGAATACCAAAATGGAGTTTAAATCCAGAATCCTTAATCTTGAGTTAATCAAGATTCAGGCTAAGAGAGGAAAATAATAATAATTAAGTTATTGATTTATTACTTTAATATTTATAGTCATCATATGATTATGAATTAGAACTTGTTAAGTTATATTGTTAACATTAAGGTCGTGAATCTGGGATTATACTCGATAGCTGGATATTGGATATTCTAAACTTGTATCTTCTCAGAATAGTTAGTTGGACATATTAGACAATAATAAATATCACATAAGTTTAGATTAAGTCTCCTGCTTACTTTGACTTAGATTGATTTGCACACTTTGAATATTGAGCCTTATTCCATGAGCATAGTAGGAGAACTTAAGATATGGATGATACATCCTAAGCTAGTACTTAAAAAGTATAACATGCATTCAGTTCTTTTAGTGCTTTAAGTTAGTAGAGTATGTCCTAGCTTAGTCTGCCTCTTCAGTTCCAGTTTTATTATAGAATAGACTCGGACCTAGCTCTGTGGATGTCTAGGATAGATACATATCTTATTCTATAAGTTCAACTCGGACCTAGCTCTGCGGATGCCTATGATGGATACATGTTGAACTTTCAATTTAGAGGTCCTGTATGGCCTATTTCTGTTACGGCAGTACTATGTCTTAGGCTTATTTCTATTTTAGTTCAGTTTTTAGTATTTATTTTGCTTTCACACATATCTCAATGGCCTTACTTTAGCTTGGCTTGCTATTCCATATGTTTTAGTGACTTTACTTTTTGCTCATTTATATACTTAGCTTACTTTTACCACATGTCTCAGTGGCCTATTTACATTTTAATTTGCATGCATGTATATATGCTCTTATTGATTAGTATAGGATGCTAGAATTGTATGTTTATTTCAGCACCTGTGTTCTTTATATACTCAGCATGTATTCATGTGATCATAAGCATGTTAAAATCAGAATTATTTCAGTAATTGCAGTTATTTTTCTTTTAGCCTCACCTTATTTAATTGCTACTTTGTATGTTATTTTTGCATACTTATTGATTAGCTATAAAGGATTAGTTTATAGCTACCCTATTCTTGTAGCTTATTGCACCTTATAATGCTTGCATGTTTAAAATCTTTAAATGTGATATCTTAAATATTAAGTTCACTTAAATAGCCTAAAATGTACTTAGACAATTGTCTAACTATAACATTTTTTTTTGTTGGCTGGGGCCCTGGCATTTGTGATACCGACAAATATCAAATTTGGAGCGGTTCGTAGGCAGTACTGCAGGAGAGGAATTGGTGTAGGATGAGGATCTACCTACTGCTATTTAGTTATATTTACTTTCTTGCAGTGTAGTTTTAAGAGATCTTTACTTTCATTTAATTCAGTTTGTAATAATTAAACTCTGATGTATTTACTTTTTTGCATTTGATATGAGTTACTGTTTCTTTTATTCTCTTATACTATATTGTGATGTGGATGTTATATCATACTATTTCTTACTTCCGCAACTTTGATTTGTATTGATGTATGTTCATAGTTCCAGGTGATAAGTTGTGGCGGCTGCCCCCAAATCACCCAGATTAGGAGGTGGTCGTCACTTAGCAAACCCTCACTTAACATTCAGATTAAGGAATGGACCTTCTTAATCAAATGCCAAGGGAGGATGTGCCTTAATAAGCAAAGAGCAGCAACAGAAACAATCATTTAAATGAGTATACTATAATTTATCAGAGTGCGGAAGAAAAATAAATGTAATATCCATACAATCCAGATAAAAACTGTACAACTCAGAATACATAAGCATGAAAATTAAAGCAGTTAAATTATGTATTATTACAAAACGATATTAGAGTTTATGCAGTAATGAAAGTAAAGTCTCTTATATCCTCACAATATATGGTAATGACTAAAGATCTTCTCATGTATGCTCCTCCTCCTGAACAAGATCTTCAGAAGGTCCTACAACCTTAAACAACTCAGAATCTACCATTGTCAGTTTCACAATGGTAGGGCCCCAACCAATAAAAGAAAACTCTAGTTAGACAAAATGTTTAAGTACATTTTAGGCTATAAATTATTTATAATGATATCACAATACTAAGCAACATAGTAGTAGTAAGCATTAAAAAAAGGTAACAAAGTTATAATTAACATAATTATAACCTTAACAAGATGTGAGGTAAGCACATACCTCAACTCAAGCTACAGAAAAGGTCGAGTAATGTATAAAGAAATCTACTAAACACAAGTGAAACTTCTAAGTATACGATCAATATAAAACATGCTGCTTTATAACTAAGCTGAAAGTACAGAACTGAAAGTACAATTCTAACATCCTAACATGCCAAAAGTAAAAGTGAACTGTTGAAAGGTAAAACTAAATATTCAAAGCTGTGAGTACGAAGGAACAGCAGAAAATAAAAATATAGCAGAAGGCGTACTAAATTATAAGACAAGTAAGAACTGCAGAAAATGAAAATATAGCAAAAGTGAACTGAACTGTAAAGTAAAAGCTAGCCAAAACTATAAAGCAACAAAAGGCAACTGCAAAGTGACTGTAATACAAATGAAGTAATTGAAAATAACTGTCAGAAATGAGATATTCCTACTTAGTTCTTCCACAAGTAAAGTCCATCTACTCATCTAGAAAAGTAGTCCCAGATTCTATCTGAAAAGTAACTGCTAAACATCTGGAAAAGTAATCCCAGATTTAAAGTTAATTCCATCAAAAAGTACTGCAAAGTATCTGGAAAAGTAGTCTCATATTCACTATGAAAGTAGTCCTAGTCAGAAACAACCAGTATCTAAAAAAGTAGTCTCATATACACTAGAAAAGTAGTCCTAGTCAAAAATATCCAGTATCTAGAAAAGTAGTCCCAAATACACTAGGAAAGTAGTCCTAGTCAGCAATAACAAGATCTAGGAAAGTAGTCCTAATCCAAAACCACATGCACTAGGAAAGTAGTCCTAGCCCCAAAAGCTATCCTACAGGTACTAGGACAGTAGTCCTAGCCCCAAAACCATTCTAAAGTAATGGCATACTACATGGCAGACTAAAAAGATATATCTCCTCAAGTTTAATAAAGTTATATTCCATCAAATAATATAAAATACCATATGAATATAATCAAAATCAACATAGAAATAATCATCTAATGCAATGTATCCAAATGTAAAGAATTCCAAAGCAAAGGAAAGCATAGCATACAATTTTCAATAAATATAGAATAGCAATAAACAATATTTGTGATATCACTTTGTTTTCTAATTAGGACGTTCTAACTAATCTGAACTTATACAAGTTTAGGATCTCCAATATCCAACTATTAAGTATAAATCCGTAATATCAAGCCTACAAGTCAAAAGAATATTAGAACTAATAAAGTTCTAACACTTATAAATTACATGTCGCTTAATTAAGTTAAAAGAATAAATCAAACATCCTAATTAATGATTTTACAAATCTCAAACCAATCTTGATTAGTATGAATCAAAATTGGGGGATTAAGATGTTATAATCCAAGTATTGGATTTTAACTTCTTAATCCAATAGGTTCTAATCCTAATGATATAAAGTTAAACCCAAATCTCATGGACTATCATTAAAGCTATCTTATTAAGCAAAATCAAGCATAATAAGATTGATCTCTAATCTTAAATCTAAAGTTTAAATACAAAATAATCATAAATAAAGGTGAAATCTAGAAAACTATAAAACTAAGGTTTCATCTATTAAGTACCTAATTACTTATAGATAAACTCTGACCTAATTTCTAAACTAGATCCTAAGGAATTAAGATCCCAAAGTTTGAAGGAAAAACTTTAAGAGAATAATCAAATCTTAAGTTTGATATTATTTAACTATTAAAAATGTTGAATATAACTTAAAGGAGATATAAGGTTAACTAAATTCACCTTATGAGACCTACTTTAAGACTTAGAGAAATTTAGGCCATTTTTAGGGTTTACTCATATATAAGTTTAAATGTTCTAAAATGAGTTTAAATTAGTTATTTTACTGATTTTAGGAGTTTAGGAATGTATTTTATGTTATAAGATGATTAAACCTAAATTTGGGCAAAATGACCATTTTGCCCCTTTCTTAAGGATCTAAATTTCATCTTTATGATTTAGGGCTTAAATTTAAAATTTCTTAAAGTGAAATGATTACTTATTGTCTAATATGAGTTTAGACAGAAGTTCATTAATTTTGGTTAAGGATTAAGCCTTATAAGATCAACTTAATAAATTTGACCTATAAAGGCAAATTGATAATTTTACCTAATAAATCTAAATTTTCTGTCAGTTTATTAAAGGTTAAGTCCTAATCTTTCCATAAAACCTAAAATCATCAAATTTTGATATGTATTGGCTAAGTTATAGCTAATACAAGTTTTAGGGTTTAAATGATAATTAAGGGTTCTTAATTAAGATCAAATTTTTCTAACTTCTCCAATTGATGTCCAAATTAAGTAAAATCAGTGGCTATGATTCACAAATGATCCACTGATTTCATTGACTAGTGGTAGGTTCAATTTGAAACTTAATTGGCTAAGTTATGGCCTAATTAGGGTTTAGGGTGATTAGTGAATGATTAGTGAAATTAATCGCCAAATCACTAATCCAACTATACCATTAGGTTCTAATGTACTTAAGGAGTTCTCTGAAATTTAAATTGTACAATTTGAATCATTAATTTTGCTAATATTTACTAATCAAGTTTTAGGGTAATTAGGGTTGATTAAGAAATCTAACCTTGGATCCTAAATATTTTTGCAGTTTATTGTTAATTAGGTTTTTTTGATCTAAATGAATACTTGGATCACTTAATTTGGAGCTCAATTGACCAACTTATGGTTAATTGAAGATTTCCTAAAATTAGGGTAATTAGTGAGGAGTCTTAAAAGTGAAACAGCAAAAATAAACAATATGTGAACATTCCTAATGATCTTTATTAAGTTATAAAAAAAGGCTTAGCATTTATCAAATGCATTATTATTAGGATAATGAAATCAATAAATCAATTACAATAGATCTGTTTAATCATGAATTTTTCACCTTATTAAATCCTTATTATGAAATGGATTTAATTCTTTAATTAACACTTAATTAATTCAGCTTATCTTATATCTAGGTCCTAAGATTCCCTTCAAGTAACTCAAAATTTCTAAATCATTTAATTAAGAAAATTCTATGGTTCAATATATCATCTATTTAATATGAAATTATTGCTACACTAATTCTTGCGAGCAATTGCACCATGAATTTGTAAAACTAGGTTTTTCATCAAATTTTGCATTAGCTCACAATTTTCACATCTTGAAAATTTATAATTAAAATTTGATTGATATTATATAATTGAAAATTTATACAATAGTAAATATATAACAATTGTATGATAATTAATTTACTTAAGACTTAATCGAAGCTTAATCTATCAATGATAATCATCAAAAGTAATTAGCATGAATAATTATCAAATTGAAGTTTTGAATTCATATTATTATTCTTGGTATTTTTCTGATTAATTTGATATATTATTCATTATATTTGGATATGTATCCTTATTTTTATGAGACTTCAAAGTTTATGACATTTATTTAAAATTAAACTATATTAATTAGTGCATCTTAATTCCTAATCACTTCTCCATTCAGCTGAACGCACACGACGTTCATTCGCTTGCGGGCCAGGATCGAAGGCATGCGGGTCAGGCTCTCGTCCCGCCCGTTACTATAGCAGTCCCCAATGAATGAAGGCCGAAACCCTAATCGCTACGGTTCCAAGAGGCGCTCAGCAAGAAGATAAAATTTGATCTAGTTTTAGTGTATCGAGCAGAAATTATGAATCAATTCATCAATACATAATTAATCCATATCAATTGACGACTACATCCAACCTTAAAGTCATGGCAGAAATGTTTGACATTAAAGAAAACATCCCGAATCAAAATCGGGTTCATTAAATTTCGATCGCAAATTAATTTCCTCCTAATTGACATGGCGTTTTGAATTCTCATAGGGTGGGATGAGGAGTACCTGAAATGCGGATGGGTGCTTTCTGAGGAAGAGAGAATGACGAACCAAGCTCGCCCTTCCTTAGGATTGATCCCCCTCCAGAAAATTAAGTCTTCCCCAAGCATTAATCCCAAGCATTGGGGATCTTAGGCGGTGGAGAAAACGCAACACGCGGCAGTCCTCGCCGCGTGCTATCCACACGTCTCACGCGAGGAAGACGCTGCGCTGATCGTTCGATTGGTTTTAATCGGACGATACAGAGGTGACGTCTGGTCCAGACGGCGTCAAAGGAAATAGACGGAAAAAGGGAATGGATGACAGCGCCGTTTAGCAATAATTTAATAATATTAATATTATATTAAATTAATATATATATATTAGCTTTATTAATTAAAGTTAGGTATTTAAATGCATTCAGAAAATTTATCAATAAGTTACCCTTAGCTAATTGAGAGGTGCTGGATGCAACGACGTGATCGAATTTTTGATTTAACGAGTTTTTTAATTATTTGATTTTTTTTTTGGGATTTAAATAATATTAAAATATTTGATGAAAATACAATGACTTCCAAATGCATCCAAAATTTCACCCCTAGCTAATTTGGGGGTGGTGAGCGCAATGGTGAAGTCATATTTTCAATCTGAGGTCTAAATCAAAAGTCAAATTCTAGGGTTTTGAGATTTTCTAGAAATCCAGATGTAACAACCCTAGGTTGTTACCATAGCTAAAACTAGATTAATTAAGCAAAACTAAGATTTGATTTTGATTCCATTAGATTCAATGGGTCATTTAAACCTAAACCTAGAAGTTTGAAATCAATTGGAGCTAAATTGGAGAATTTGGTATTTTTGGCTATTTTTAAGCCCTGAAAAATACCTAAATTATTTTGATCTCCGAATTAAAATCTGATTTCATTTTTGAATTTCTCACACCCAAATTAGCTAAGGATGAATTTTTGGGAATTTTTGGAGCTCATTTGGCCCTAAATTGAAATTAAATAATTTTTGAATAATTTAAATATTATTTAAATGATTTTAATTAATTAAATTAAATTAGTTTAATAAAAATATTTCGGTGGGATTTGCTGTCGGGATCGCGGCAGATCCGCTGCGGGGTCCCGACAGCGGCGCATAGCAACGAGTCACCCGATGCGCTAGCACGCATCTCAGCGCCGGATCCAAGGGCTCGCGTCGCTCCGTCCCGTGATCGAATCTTATACGCACGATAGGCATCTGGGATCCAACGCCTCAAATTTAATCCGCGCGGCCATTAGCTGGGATCTTCATCAGGCCATCCATCCCCAACGACTTCGTGCATCAGACGGCTCCCGATCTCCCGGTCGCTGTTCACCTTCGTCTTCGCAGAGATTCGGCCGACAGCAAAAATTCTCCATGTCGACGTTGTCTGCCACTCTCCCGCCAGGTCATCCAAAGCTGTTAGCACCCTCCCGTTTATGGCCGAGCCTGTCGAGGCAATCCAGAGGGTGGGATCACCCCCATTTTGGGCTGGCTGGAGGAGCCTCTGGTCCGAGCCCGAGGCTTTGGCCCAGCTTCGGAATCCATTCCTAGGATCCTTCCCTGCCTATAAGTACCTCCCAAGAATCACAGTGAGCTCCTTTGCTCACTATAATCCTCGCGCTAGACGGCTGAAGTTCTGGAACTCTCTGCAAACCAGATGGCGGGACCTGCTGTAGATGCTGATAGAGGGTGAGGTCTGGAGTTTAGACCCCCTTGCAGAGCTTCTGGAACCCCTAAGTGCCTTCGAGATGGCCTGCATTGCTCCTTCTTCGCAAGTCTTCGAGCTGAGGTACAGCCTTCTTCCCTCCTCTCTGTTGAGCTGGATTCAGCTCGATCCACTTATTCGCAAGCCTTAGGTGCTGAGTAGGATCATACCTGAGCTCCCCGTGAGCAATCGAGTCGAAAGACGTGGCCTGGCAGTGACCCAGACGACGAATTCATCGTCTGTGCGCACCGCCAGATGAGATTCCTGGTTCGCCAAAAGAATTGGCGTTCCAGTTGGAATTGATTGTCCATTCGGCCCTAGGCACATTTGGACAATAATAGCAAGCTGGTATCACGGGTTGAGCCCGACCAGTTCGATCGATTCGACTGGAATCGACTGAACCAGTCGCAGGTTGAAACGGCAGAAAATGCCGAGTAGCACCCCGACGATCTAGACCACCTCAGGATCTCTCGTTGCCCCCTTTCACTCCCTCTTCAATCCCTGAACGTGTAGGGATCGAAATATCGGCGACTTGTGGACTCTGTGAGGAGAATTATCTCCTCACATGTGCGCCAGTTGAGGGGTTTCGGTCGAATAGGCATCCCGCGATCCGGACCTTCCCAGTTAAGGCTTTGTGGTTTGATCAATGCGTCTAAGGCCAAGGGACGTGTAGCCATCAAGACCAGGGCCTGGCGTGGCCTGTGCGCGGCGAATTTGGCGACGGAAGGTAACCCTAGGGTTCGGGCTGCGAGCGCTCGCGGGAGGAAGAAGACGGTGATTTTGGGCCTGGCCGAGCCCCGACCAGCACGGTTTGGAATTTGGGCTGCGGTTAATTAAATGATTATTGGAATGTATTTTTAATGGTTGTGATTTAATTTAATTAAAACCTAAAGTTCTGATTTAAATAAAAATATAGATTAAATTAATTAAATAACTTTAGTTATATAAATCCAAATGATATGATCCAATATACCATTTGAATTAGAAAAATTCAAGGAATCTGAATATAAAATAAAATCTCATATCCAATGGTTGGATTTACAAAATACTTGCCAAACCTTCTCTGTTCTTAAATAAATCATATAAAATCATCTAATTATCCAATTTATGATATTAAGGGCTCTGATTGCTCCTTGTACCCTAAGAAACAATTCCAGACCCTTAAAATTAATTTTGGATAATTAATTTTCTTAATCACTCCTTAATCACCCTAATCAAGGATTAATAAATTAAACCCTAATTAAGCCTCTGATTTTGGGTGGGGATGGTTCCTAATAACATATTAGACCTACTATAACCTAAGTATAAGGTTTCATTACCCTAAAGTGCCCTAATTTCACTAATCACCCTAAGTGGCTTAATTAAGTGATTAGTGCTAATTAAGACTATTTAGGTCATCAAAACCTAAATTAAAGGTGTTTCCCACTTCATTAAGTAATATAAAACACATTAGATAGTCTAGAATAAATTTGGATAATTAAACCCTAAAACCCCAATTTTAGCCTTAAGAAAGACATTTTGGTCATTTTGACCAAAGTATGATTTAATGTTCCTTAAGGATTGAAAATTTCAGTAAACCACTATAATGTAGGGTGGAAATGTTTCTCTAAAATCCTAGAATAATAATAATCACCAATCCATGAAATCTTTATTTAATCCTTAATAAAGATACTTAGATCTTAAGTTTTACTTATAAAGATCATATGGCATAAAACCTTAAACTCTAATAATTGAAAAGGTCAATTATCTCACTAATAAGTTCAGTTAAGGTAACTTAAGAATTAAGTGCTAAAAGAAAAGTAATTGGAAATGTCTAAGTAAAATCTTAGCTTAAGGTCTAAAGTGATCAAAACTCAGACCCTTAGATCTTAAGTGACCTAAGAAGGTCAAAATGAGTTCAAAGTTAATCTAATACTTGGAATTCTAAATTCTTAACCTTAATAAACTCCTTATAGTTAATTATGAAATTAGATCTAAAGAAAATCATAAATGGAAACCCTTAAGTCAAAACTCTAATTAGAAGTCTAAAGTGATCAAACTTCAGATCTTTAGATCATAGATCTTAGACTTAGATCTTCAATTTGAATCAAACCACCTCCATTTGAAATTCTTTAATAATTGATTGTTTAACCTTTTGGAAACCTTCCATGTGGGTATAGGATGATTCAATCAATAAGATAATAAAATTATCTTAAAGATTGAATATAGATCTTAGATTCTCAAGTTCTTAATTGATTAATTTATCTTGTAACTAGTAGAATAGCCTTTCACTAAGATCTTAGTTCCTGAATCTTTCAACTTATAGGATTCTTTACTTTTAAATTGGGATTAAGTGAGAAACCTAGATCCTATTTAAAATATCACCTTGGATTTGGAATTTGAACTCAACATAGGGTTTAAGTTATAAATTCTTAAATCTTGCTTTACTTGATCAAGATTTGGGTAATATGGTAAGATATTCATAAAATTAGGTCGTTGATTTGCTTACTTAAATTATATAGTCGTCACATGATTTTTGATTAGAACTTGTTAAGTTCTAATATTTGACTTTAAGGACGTAAATCTGAGATTTCACTCGATAGCTGGATATTGGAGATCCTAAGCTTGTACCTTCTCAGAATAGTTAGATTTGATAATTAGACAATAATAGATATCACATAAGACTAGATTGAGTCTTTTGCTTACTTTGACTAGATTGCTTTGCATACCTTGGATTTTGAGCTTTAGCCCTTGAGCATAATAGGAAAAACTTAGGATGATGCATCCTAAGCTAGTATTAAAATTACATATCATATCAGTTTTGTTTTGTCACAGTTAGTAGAATATGACCTAGTTTAGTCTGTCTCTTTAGTAGTAGTATTATATAGATTGGACTCAGACCTATCATATTTGGATGGCTATGCTGGGGATTGATTGATTGATATTGAAGGCCCTGTATGGCCTATTGGCTGGTATGGCAATACTAGAACTTAGGCTTATTACTACTTTAGTTGTATTGTATTGTTTTTCTAATTTGTTTTGCCACATGCTTCAGTGGCCTTATTTTTAGTATTTGCTCGCTTTACCACATGTCTCAGTGGTTTCATATTTCATATATTGCTTTTCTTTTGCTACATGTCTCAGTGGCCTTGCTTTCCTTAACAATCTGCATGTTGTATGTATATTTTATGGCTTAGATATAAGTATAAATGGCATGTTTAGGATATTATAATTTTATCATATTCAGTACTTGTGTTTTTTATACTCAGCATGTTTTACTTCGATCATAATCATGTTAGGATCATGTTTATTCAGTAGTTGCAGTTATTTTACTTTTAGCCTTATCTTGCTTATTTAGTGTTTTGTATTGTACTTCACATACATGTTGCATGCTATAAATAGGTAGTTTATGATATTCCATTTCTTTCATAGCTTGTTGCTCCTTTACTGCTTGCATGTGTAGTTAAATTAAATGTGATATCTTTTAATATTTCGTTCATTTAAATAGCCTAAAATATACTTAGATAATTGTCTAACTGTAACCTTTTTATTTTGTTGGCTGGAGCCCTGGCATTTGTGATATCGATAAATATCAGATTCAGACGTGTTCGTGGGTAGTGTCGCTGAGGAGCCAATTCAGGAGGAGGACATTCCAGCTGCTGTCTAGCTAGTTTTGTCTTGTTGATTCCAGAGAGGACGAGAGTCTTTCATTTTCAGTTATTCATTTCAGTTTGTAATAATTAAACTTTCTGGATGTACTTTACTTTCTGCATTGTGATGAGTTACTATATTGCATTTTCTTTTCCTACTATGTATACTTGTGGATGTTGCTCTATTTTATATTACTTCCGCCACTTTGATATTTATATTGATGAATGTTATAGCACTTGGTGACAAGTCCTTGCCTTAAGGCAAGTTGGGTTCACCTAACTTTACTTAAGTTGGGGATTTGCCACAGTTGGAACACCGTACTTCCTTATTGTCAATACGGGGGCCCCACACCAGATTTGATTTAATTGATTCCAGATTTGGCCTGGATCTTAGAGATGAGCTTCTAATGACTTAATTAAGGTACTATAACTAATATTAGGACTTGGATTAGTCCTAATTAACCTAAGTAACAACTTGGGTTGTTATATAAGCCCATGACTTAAGGCAGGTTGGGTCCTACCTGTAGCACCCCACCCCTTAATCCACAGGATTAAGCTGAGGGGTGGAGTGTCACTCTAACTAATCCTTCACTTATTATTGGATTATAATGAAATCCACAATCCACCTAATAAGGGAAGGAGTAAGCACGGAATCAAATATTCAGTCACTTTATAAGAAATTCATACAGAGTGCGAAAGTAATTTAAATAAGAGACATCCAAGCATCACAATATAAATAGCATGAAATATAACTCAGAATAAGTAGCATAGTAATCCAGAATACAGAGTCATGGGTACCAATATTATTATATCATATTAAAGTTTAAGTAATTAAAGCAAATAAATACTCTCATCCTTACTTATAAGAAAACTAAGCAGCTCCTTCTAAAGGCTCCTCCTCTAGATAAGGCACCTCCTCTGGCACCTGATCTTCTACCTGATATGGATCTGCCATTGTCGATTTCACAATGTAGGGCCTCAGCCAAAAAAAAGAAAAATTCTTGTGTTAAACAATTGTCTAAGTATATTTTAAGCTCATACATTTTATGTGTTTTGTAATATCACCATTTTATATACTCTAAGCAGCAACTATATGAAATAGGGGAGCAACTGGCATAACAAGGTTGAGGAAAAAGCTATAAATAATATTTATAACTTTAGTAAAAGAGAGGCTAAGACATGCCTCAAATATAAGCTATATAAGGCAGGGCATACAAGTATAAGTAACTATATAAGTGCTGAAAGAAAATTTTACATCCTAAACATGCTGGTGATCATAAGAATTATGCAAGTTAAATAAACAAACTCAACAATGATACATATAAATAATAGCAATAAATCTAATATCCTAAAATATAAATATGCAAAACAAGGAAATAGCTGACTGAATGAAAAATATGGTACATAAAACATCAATACTATATATGAACATCCGTGTACTAACTGCCATACAGAAAAAGAGCTAATCTAGCCTACTGAATATCAAAAGGATCTTAGCATCAACAAGGAGGCTAAGGTGCAAGACTATATACTCCTAGCATTATCAAGGAGACTAGGCATGATATAGGGTTTTCTCCTAAAGTCATACAAGGAGGCATATGCAAAAAATACATAACAAATCTTTTCCTAGCATCGTCAAGAAGACTAGGCAGAAAATATATAAATATAGTCTTCTCCTAGCGTCAACAAGAAGACTAGACAGGAGACATAACTGAGAGGTAACTCTAACATGTGCAATTATTATCTTTAATCATTTGTCTTAATATTTTCATAAATAATCTAAGGAGTCTTCATATTTTTCTAAATTTTTATTTATGCATCGAAGTATTATATGATATGCTCAAGAAAATATGGCACAAATATCAAGAAATGTGTAGCACAATATATCAAAGTAAGCAAGAGACTCTACTAAACATAGTGATATCATTTATTTTCTAATTAAACCATTCTAACTATTCTAAGTTACACAAGTTTAGGATCTCCAATTCCTACTATCAAGTGTAACTTAAAAGCTCGACCTTATAAGTTAAAAAGATTAGAACTGATCAGGTTCTAATCTAATCTAATCAACTTATGATTATGAGTTAAATCAATAAATTATACGTCCTAGTTTTATGAATTTAGATGTTCTATCTAAGATCCGATCAAGATCTTCTAAGCTATAGGTTACGGATTAAACACCACAAGATTGAGCTTAATCACATAACCCAAAAAGGATAATACATAAGATCTAAGTTTCATTCTAAGAGTGATCTATTGATTAAGGCAAATCCTATTAAGCAAATCACACATAAGATGATGAATCTCCTAGCCTAAATCTAAGGTTAAATGACAAAATAATCGAAATAAATTGTAAAAGAAAAGAAAAGTTTAGAAACTAATAAAACCAAGGATTCATCCATTGAGTAACCCATTTACTTAATGAATATAATCTAACATATCATCTAGTCCTAGTCTCAAGAATGGTCCTAATGTGATGTGTAACATCCTAAGGAAAATGACTTAGAAAGATTTTTAGGAAATTTGATGGACTGACCTAATAGTTGATTTTATTCACTTAATTGACTCTAATATAGTTCTAATATTAGTTTTAGTATTTTAAAAGGTATTTTAGAGGTTAAGAATGTTTATCCTAAATTTCAGGCAAAATGACTATTTTGCCCCTACTTAAGGGTCTAAAAAGTCAACTTTTGATTTAAGGGTCCAAATTGAAGTTTCTTATTGTCCAATGGTTTCTTATTGTCTAACTTGAAGATGGACAGTAAGTACGCCCAATTTGGACAAGAAACACGTCCTACAGGTCCAAACTAAGGTTTTTAACCTAAAGAGCAAAGTTGTAATTTACATCTGATGGAACTTAAATTTTTATGTAGTATACTATTGTTTATTGTTCAAGGATTTCACAAAGTCCAAGGACACACATTCTGAGGTCGGATGATTAAGTTATGGCTATTTTAATTTCTAATGGCAATTCGGTAATTTTGGGTCAATGGTGACAAAAACTGAACTTTTCTATTTGAAGTCCAATTTTATCAAACTCAGTTTCTATAGTTTTCCTATAATATACTGAGTATGTTGATAAAAGAATAAACCTAATTTGGATCTCAAATGGTCAAGTTATGACTTAACTAAGGTTATGGGTGTTTTGGTCATTTCTGATTTTTTTAGGGTTTAGATCCTAAATATTATTTCAATTTATTGATGACATTGAAATTATAAGCTAGTTAGCATTTTGAATTTCTGAATTTAAAGTTAAATTGATCAAGTTATGATCAATTGATTTCTATGAGCATTTTGATTATTTTTCTCTAAAGTCAACCGTGGGGTCAAAAGTTGACTTTTTATCATGATATTCAAATAGAAAAATTAATACTATTACAGTGATTGGGCTATTCTCTTAAGTATTTTAAGACTCATATTACCTATGTTTGGATAACTAGGTTAAAAGTTATGAGAGTTTAAATAGGTCCTAAAATGTCACTATGTTATACGTACCCCAAAACTAATTTTTACATTAACTATTTGATTCCTTTTATTTTTCTGAGTAAAATGAGACCTATATTTGTTATGCTTGGATCATCCTACAAAAAATTATTAAACTTTCGAGTTTTGAATTAATTAATTTAAATAAATAAAATTACTATTCACTTATTCAATTCGCATTAATTTACTTTATCATTTTTAAAATGCATTTATTAGCTATAAATCTATTAAATTTAATTATTATTTAACATATATTTAATTATCACTAACTCTAATTAAGATATTAATTATCAATTTAAATTATCATATAATTAAATATTAAATTTATTGTTTAGTTAATCAAAATATTAATTAATCATAATTAATGATTTATTCAAAGTGTTAAATAATATCTTTATGGTTAATTATCAATACTTATTCAATTCATCGTTCATCAATATGGTTGAATCTTAATAATAGTTAATTATGTATCAATTAAATCATATAATTCTTACTGTTTAATTAACTAAATATTTTTATGGGTAACTATTATCCCTTTAATCCACTGATCAAATTTAAATTAAATCACTTAAGTCAGCTGCTGTCAAATCAATTATTCTAAACTTAAGTTAATGACAGTTAACATGATTAATTAAATTCTAATGTTTATTAAATTAATTACTATGATTATAACTTATTTGATTAATTAATTTAATAGTTGGGATTGATGACATCAGTTAAGTTAAATTATATATATCAAAAAAAAAAAAAAAAATATATATATATATATATATATATGTATGTAAGTATTATTTTCTGTTTACAATATAATATATATAGGATTGAACCCGATATATTAATTTGCTAAATAACTATCTTAACCTCTTAATTAATACTCTACTAATACTATCTTACCGCCGACAGCTAAAGTAACCAATTAACCTCTTGTTTAAGTACTTAACTAAGTACTTATATATCTATATATATATATACATATAATATGTATGTATATATTATATAAATATATTATTCTAATATAATTATGCAGGATTTATGGCTGCGGGACCCGCGTCGGATGCGTGGCACGACGGGGTTTGCTGTCCGTCTGCTGAGGCGGGACCCACGATGGCTGTGAATTTGAAACGGTGGGCCCACACGACGCGTGGCACGTCTACGTTGGATGCGGAGGCTGCTGTGGGCCCCGCGGCATCGATCGACTGCGGGGCGTGGGGACTGCAGTCACGCAGGCAACGCTTCACGTGAGCGGGCTCGGAAGACGCGGAGTCGCTTGCCTCCGAGCCGGGACAGGTCGGGTCTCGCGCGACCCGACCCCAGGGCGATTCACCTTCCCGAGCAAATGCGAGCGGGCGGGTGGCCGAGCGGGCCAACGGGATCAATGGGTCCGGATTGGATCCGGCCCAATACGCCACAGCCGTTTGATTCCTTCTCCTTCGTCGGGCGTCGGCGATTAGGGTTTAGGAAAATCGCACGATTGTAGTGATTTTGGAGACGATAGTGTGACAATTTGCAAGCAAAAACTAAGATGCGATTGTTAAGAGTTGGGATCGAAAGGAGGGGGGTACCTGTAGTTCGAGGGTCGGTGCTCGCGCGAAGTCGTTCGGGCTCTGTCACGCGTGCTAAGCTTGACCCCGAGTGAGGAGGACTCAGCTAGGGTTAATAGGGGCCCTCGACTGACTCCCCGAGGTCTACCTCGCGCGCGAGTGGCGGCCGCGGAGGAACCCTCGCGCGGCGCGACACGCGGCGCGATCTTTGGGACGACGACCCGCTGCCATCGGATCAAACCCGATCCGACACCTGGATGTGATGTTGTTAGATCAAACGGCCCCATCAGCTACATTTGACGGCGCTGTTTAAATATTAACGGCGCCGTTAAATAATAAATAATAAATTATTATTATTATTATATATATTTTTTTTTTAAATCAAAAATTTTCAAATATGTTTTCTCAGCTAATTGAGGGGTAAGGAACGCAACAGCGATGTCGGAGTTTCGATCCGACGAGTATTTTATTTCCTCGATTTGAGGGGTATTTAAATATTATTAAAATATTCGTCGAAATTTTGACGACTTCCGATTGACACGAAAACATCACCCCTAGCTAATTTGGGGGCAATGAGCGCAATGGTGAAGTCCATTTTTCAATCTGAAGTCTTTTTAGATAGGTCAAAATGATTTAGGGTTTTTAGATTTTCTAGAAAAATCATAATTCGATTCATTGACTCCTGATTTGGACTAGGTCTTAGAGGTTGACTCATAATGACTTAATTAGTACTTAGGATTATATCTAAGACAAAGATTAGTTCTAATTGACTATGGTAACAACTTGAGTTGTTATACTACATGACTTTACTTAAGTTGAGGATTTGCCACAGGTGGAGCACTGTATTCTCCGCGATTATGCTAATATCAGCATTAGTGTCGCCGTGGGAAAGTATGGGGCCCCACAACTACATCAAGTGACTAGGGAGTTATTGTATGCTCAAGAGTTGAGTTAGAGAATATGGGAAGGGCATAGAGAGAATGATATTATGGTTTGTGCGATCTCTCTAGTTGTACAAACTTCCTCTTCTTTTGAGTTAGGGTTTCTCAGAAATTTGTAAGGTTTTGATGGTTTCTTTATAATGGATCTTCTTAGTGGTTTAGCTTTGTAGTTTTTACCATTATCGATTTTTCCACATATATCATTGTGTTCGGATAATTATTTCTCTGTGTTTTTATTGATATCTGTATGGTTTTCTATTTTATGGGTTTTGCTTTGGTATCATCAACTCAAACATGTTGTAATGATCCTAATAAGTTGTATCAGAGCAATATTTTAGGGTTTGTTAATTTGAGTAGGAGCAATGACAGACGAAATGAGATACAATGCTGAGAAGGTGCAATGGAGCAATCTTTGTTGAATATTTACAGTACAGAAGAAATTGTTTTTGCCACAAAAAAATTCCAAGAAAATTATTGACTATGAAAAGATGAAGAACGAGAAGTTCTTGACAAAGCAACTTTTGTTGACCTTGGAATGCTACAAAGGTGGGTGAGCCACACAGCAACCTTTGCTAAAGTTAAGCTAAGGGGAAGAGGATCTAGTTGAAGATGGACCAATCACAATCAGTCTCCATGTGGGAGATTGTTGGGTGTGGAGCTTGATTGGATTTACACATAAGGTGCCGACGGAGTTCTAGTGGTGTTCCAAAATGCTTCAATAAGAGAGATGTAGTGTAACACTGTGGCGACCGGGGATGGAAGTTCGAGAGTCTTTAAAGAACAATTCATCTCAATTGAAAATATATACATTTTTATAATTCAAAAAGGACATAATAAATAATAAAAGTCCATTTATACAAATAGAGCCAAAACATATATGAAATTTTACAACAGTTTGAATTTTACAAAAATAAAATATGAAATATCTACATTCTTCTGCTTCTTTTATTTCTTCTCCTTTTTATTGGCAGATTTTCTAAGCTTTTTAATTATTAAAATTTGAAAAATTCAATTTATCAGTCAGGTAGGAGTACGCAAATTATTCTTATAAGAATAAATCTAGCATCTTATAATAGGCATGAATCAAGTATGAAAATGACTAAAAATTTGCATAGAAAATAAAGTAATTTCCAAATTCAATTTCTACCCTGCAAGTTAGCTGTGAAAATCAATATATATGAAATAAATTCTATCAAAAGCATTTGTAACAATAAGTCGAGTCTATAGACTTCTGAGCCCAAATGGGTAAACCCATAGGCATAACCTATAGGAAGATTATCTCGCCACCCGTCGGTAGCTTACTCAAAATAGGAACTAATAGTGTGTCTTTCCTCTGGATTTGCCTACTTCCTACAAGAGGCTAAATCCTTCCATATAACTCCCAGGGGCTGCTAGCTGGCTCAATCTGTACAAATTCCAGTGTTGCATTCCACCCTCCAAAGACAAACACCATAATATATATATATACTGTGTTTCATTCTTTTTGTTACATACTTTTTTATATAATTCTTTTACAGATTAAAATGCGGATAAGCAGTGTAAATAGTACTCAAATGAAAAATGACTCAAATAAGAATACTGAAATAAAATTTATAAGTAAATTTGCGTACCTGACTATTTTGACAAAATATCAATCAACTTTAATTTCTCTGATCAGCCAAAATAATTTAATTCATTTATTTAATATTTTATGTTTGGTAATATTAGACTTCCTAAAATGATAATAAAATGAATATTTGAATATTTTGAATTATTAAGCTATTTAATTATTATGCCTTTAAGGTCAAATTAGGAATTTGACCTTATAAGGGCATTTTAGTAATTTAAGCCTTAATAAAATATAAAATTTTTGTTAGTTTACTGTAGATTATATCTTAAGATTTTCATAGAACTTGAAATTATTCAATTCTAATATGAATTGGCTAAGTTATCGTTAATCTAATTTCTAAGGTTAATAATTAGTGTTTAGTGAGTGATTATTGAATTTAGTCACAAAATTATTAAACTAATTATACATTTAGGTTCTAATTTACTTTATGAGTCATTTAAAATTGAAATCACTTAATTTGGATTATTAGATTTGCTAATATTCACTAATCAAGTTTTTAGAGTAATTAGGGTTGATTAGGATATCTAACTGTTGGATCCTAAATATTTTTGCAGTTTACTGAAATTTAAGATTTTTTGATCTAAATGGATATTTGGATCACTTAATTTAGAGCTAAATTGGCTAACTTATGGCTATTTGAAGTTTTAGGATTAAAAGCTTAATTAGGGTTAGGTCCTAATTGTGATTGGTCTCAATTTAATCCAAATACTAAAATAAACACTACTAGAATATTCCTTAGATTTTTCTGAGTATTTTAAGACCTATATTGGGTATGTTTAAATTAGTAGTTTACAAAGTTAAGATTATTTGAATATTTGTTCATTTTCTTAATTAATTAATACCCTAAAATGTTACTAGGCAAAATATAAATTATATTGAAAATTAAATAACATTAATAAATTTCTTGATTTTTGCTGATAAAAATAATATATTTATTTGTTAATTTTTGATAAATATTTTGTAAGTTATGAATTTTAAAAATATGGTTATTTATTAATTAATTACTCATATATTAATTTTTCTGTTTTAATTAATATATTCATTTCTTAATTTGTTTTATATTCATATTAATATTACTGTTTTATATTATATCATTTATAAAAATTTTTATTATTATTAATGTATAGATTTTGAATATTGATTTATTTGATATATATATCTAATATTTATATTTTATTTAAGAAATTTTCTAGTTTATATATATATATATATATATATATTATTAGATTTTATAAAGATTTTCTGAAATTTTTTTTTATTTTTATTATAATTTATTTAATTCTGCAGGTTTTTGCGTCAGCAGGTCAGAGGAGGCCACGTGGCGTCTCCTTGTTTGTCGAAGTCAGGCATGGCGGGTCCCACGTGAAGCGGTGGCACTGGCAGGGACAGAGATGCCCCAATTGTGGGTCCCACAAGATGCGTCTTCGACCCGCTTGACAGCGGATCGGGCCCGATTCAACCCGGCCCAGTCCGAATGGTTCTTCTTCCTTCACGCAGACGCCTGAGTTCGAGAAACTAGGGCACGAGATTTTTTGGCCTTCCCACTGATAATGATGGTCATTCTACATACTATTTTGAAGAGGATGAAGAATACTACACTACGGAAGTGGATTCAAGTCCTAAGGTGATCGGTACTTCTTATAAAGGTTAACCCTAATCAACCATATCGCGACTCACCCGCTACTTTTAACGGTAACAACTGTGGAGTTACGATCAAATTGATACGATTGGGTTTGATCGAGTCCGATCAAACCCGATCAAAGTTTAATCGAACTAGTGAAATAACTTTGCAATTAATGAAATGAGTAATCCATCGGGTAGATTAGGAAGGGTGCGTACCTAAAATTTGACGGCTGAGGATTTAGGGTTCGAAAGGACCACTCAAAATTCAGCTTAACTTCTTCTGAATCCGAAGTAAATTGGAAATCAGAGCCTAGGGACGCACGGAGGTATTTAATTGATTCTCTCCAAGCCTAAAAGCGGCGGAGGAAGCAGAACACGCGGCGATTTTCGCCGCGTGTACGCCACGCGCTGGTCGTGAGAAGCTCTGTGGAGAAGACGCCCATCGACCGTTGGATCGGATCTTGATGATCCGATCAGACGGTTCAGAGGGCTGACGGGAAAGTGGTAACGACGTTAATTAAAGAAACGACGCCGGTTAATTAAATAAATAAGTATTTAATTCAATTTAATTAATTTAATTAATTAAACTTAACTTAATAATTATATTCCAAAATTTAAAAAAAAATATATCAATCCTATCTAATTGAGGGCTTCTGAACACAATGGTGCACTCGGATTTTTGATCCGACGAGTATTTAATTATTCGAATTTTCAGGTATTTAAATAATATTAAAATATTCGTCAAAAAATTAATGACTTCCAAATGCATTCAAAACTTCACCCATAGCTAATTTGGGGGTGGTGAATGCAATGGCGATATCAGATTTTCAATCTAAGGTCAAAATTATTTAAATATTAATAAATAATTAGAAATGAGATTTTTGGTATTTTACAAAGACCCTGCAATTAGATTATGTAATTTAACATAATAAGGAATGTTACAATAGTACTTAATATTGTATTAATAAATTTTAATCCACTATTGAGTACTACATTTATTTGTGAATTTATGGGCAGAAAGAAAACCAAAATCCAATAAAAATCTATCATTCAGAGTATACATTTACTCATGCATAATATGAAAGAAAGTTTAAAATTATCATATAAATATAGGTACAAACATTCACATAATAGTCCATAATACAAGCTGAGAAAGATATATCTCACATAACAATAAAAGAAAATGCTAAATGCTGCACTTCCAAGAGTCTTTTAATGTTCAGGCTCTTCTTTAGGTAATATATCTGATATAAGCTCCTGATCTACCGTATTTAGTTTATAATATGGTAGGATACAGTAAAACAAAAGTGATTAGATTTTAAAAAATCTAAGTATAATTTAAAGGTAAATATTATTATTTTATTTTAATAGACATCACAATAGCTATTTACAATTTTAATAAAGGCATATCAATTTGCAAGAAAATGAACATAAAGTAGTAATAGCATTAAAAGTTATAAGGTATGCATATAACTCATAGTAGACTGCTCAAACTTATATCAAATAGGTTAATATAACATTTATGTATCTAAACAAGTAAATAAAGCAAAGTAAAATATATGCTAAGTAACAATAAAAGACAATATAAAAAAATATGTAAGTAAATGTATAAAAAACTATATTGTACAAACTGTAAGTAAAAGTGAAATGATAATATAATATTATATTTTATTTATAAATATTTTTAAAATTAGACTTTATAACTTATAATTTTTTTCATTTAAATTGTTATTCTTTTATTTATTATGAATTTATTTTGCCTTCTTTATTCTTGAAGAATATTTTAGTATTGTTCAAATATTGACTCACTTTGCTTATTTTTGTTGAGCTTCAAATAAGGTGAGCTTAAATCCATATTATTGAATAATATATTTAGAGCGTTAATTATTATGCTATAGTATTAATTAAGACTCATTTTGTCACTCATTTTGTTGTTGAAGTGTATATAATGTCTTGCCTCTAAAAATGCTAGAATTGATGATAGTTTTGATGTTATTAAATACTTTAGTGTTATATTAATAAACAGAAAAGTAGACGTTAAAATATTTTTGCTGCGCGATAAAAAACCAAAAGGTTAATCAGAAGATTCAATTATATGTTCAGCAACCTGCGTCATGTACGAGCGGCAGACGAGCCGATCGGGGCGACGAGGCACCAACGCTGGATTGGAGGCGGGAGAGGAGACCATATATGAAGACCCACTTAAGTAGTAATAAATGAAACTCTTAAATATCGAGGCGCCTTTTAAGATAATGGTGGAGTTCCTGATAAGAACTCCAAAGTTTAGCATGCTCAGGTGGGAGTATTCCCAGGATGGGTGACATGCTGAGAAGTTATCTTTTGTGGGCAAAACTATGATGCCTTTCTAGCCAAAGCGGACAATACCTTGGTGCTTAAGAGTTTGGGCTGTTACAAATAGTATCAGAGCAGGCCATAGGGTGTCTGATAGGAGCTAAGTGTGCCATATAGGACAAAGTACCACTTCATGTGAGCAGTCTCTTGAACCCATGATAGTCAAGGTGCTATATGGTTGTAGGTACCTCTTGCGCCTGTAGGGGTCACCTCTAGTCCTATCTACCCAATGGATGGTTCTTGGATCTGTGTGTGGATACTGACGAGGACGTCAGTTACTTAAGTTGGGGAGATTATGAAGACCCACTTAAGTAGTAATAAGTGAAACTCTTAAACATCGAGGCCCCTTTTCAGATAACGGTGGAGTTTCTGATAAGAACTCCAAAGTTAAGCGTGCTCAGGTAGGAGCACTCCCAGGATGGGTGACCTGCTGGGAAGTTATCTTGTGTGGGCAAAATCGTGAGGCCTTTTTAGTCAAAACGGACAATACCTTGGTGCTTAAGAGTTTGGGCTGTTACACACAGCCGCGAGCAGAACACAGGCCGTTGCAGTCGAGAGTTGCAGCGAGCTATTCTTAATTGTTGCCCTAGACGCGTGAGGTTGCGGGAAACTAGAATGAACGCAAAAATCCGTTGTTTTTTGGGCGAAGTAAGATAATTACGGCTATTCGCCAGATTTGGTTAATCCGTGATCTGCGCCCATTTCTGTGATTTATGAGATAACGGGGGATTTACAGAACCGTTATATGCTACTAAACCTGAATTTGGGTATTTAAATTCTTCAATCATACTAAGGGACTGTTTGGTTTGCAATTATTTAAGATAATGTGATATTATTTAAAATTATTCATAAGTAAGTGTTTGATTTGATGTCATTTAAGTAATACATCTAAATAATTACGAAAATCAACGGACATTCGGATAACATCACGCCAATCTATCTCGTGATAGATAGGGAGAGGCAGGGTACTTCGCGCGCGAGGAGATTCGACGCCGAGCCTGCCGTCGACGCCGAGCCTTGCCTGCCGTCGCCGCCTTCGCCGCCGTCGCCGCCGTCGCTGCCTTCGCCGCCGTCGCTGCCTTCGCCGCCGTCGCTGCCTTCGCCGCTGCCGTTGCCTTCGCCGAGACGCACGGAAGGGTTGCTTCGTTGCTTTCGCAGAGGTCGCCGAGACGCATGGAAGAGACGCACGGAAGGGGTCGCCGAGCCGAGACAATCTACCGTCTACGGTGAGAGTTGTAAGTTGGTCCTTGGCACCACTGGATCAACAAGTTAGGTTTCGATGATAATCCGGCAAGCAAATTCTTCTGCAGTTGAGTGTTTATTTGTTTCTTTTCTTAAAATATGGAATCCTCTATCTATCGCCAATTATTTGTGCTAAAGATCGCCAATTATTTGTGCTAAAGGAGGAAATAAAACACATCAGCTTTAGTAATTAAACATCTCGCAATTTGAAAAATAACAGAACATGAGAAGAACGAGTGCGAGTCAATTTCAGGCCCAATATGACGAAAACATAGAGTTTGCTGCAGTTAATTTCTCTTCTAAGAAGATTATCCTCTGTTTTATAGCCATTAAACATTGCTTTCCGTAGAACACATTGATATTTAATTTAAAAATCTTTTGTCCAGATGTTTTTGTGACACTAGAAGTTCGGTTGATGTGTGTATTCTTCAACCATCCATTGGTGAACAGTAAGAATGGATATGAAGCTGTGCTTCATCAACACAACCATTGTTGGCTTTAAGTGGTGCGGAAGGAAGGCTTGACGTTGCTGGAGAAGGGAGGCATCGTTGGCTTTAAGCTGTACGTTTATCATATATATATATATAGATATATTGGAATGCAACTGAGTACCTAGCCCTCAAATCTTAAAAATAATGATAGTATGTTGTCATCTTTCAAATGTTCTTATTTTTTTTCTTCATAATTTTTTTTTTATGAAATGAAAGTCTTATTTGGAGGTATTCTTACCTCATGTGTAATATAACATAAATGACATTGAACCAAACAGCATATATCTGAATAACACTTACATCTGTTATTTAAATAACACTGAACCAAACAGCCCCTAAATCTTCTTGCCAAATACGTGTCTCGCTATTTCTTTTTCACAATCAACTCATCGATTGCATAATCCCTCAGTTTCTGTATTTTTTAAATTTATTTGTCAAATGAATATAAACGGTTTAGTAGTTTAGTTTGTACAAATGGGATGTTTTGAAGTCGGTCATAATTTCTAAACAGCAAGTTTTGGTTTAAACTTCAGGCATGAAGTCTTATAATTTCATGCTAGTAGACATTTGGTCTTTTTCTGCCAAAGCAGGTAAATTGATTGTTTCTTTGCTTGCGCAAGATTTAAGGCTGCTTTCAGTATCTTTCTTTAAATACGATATTTGGCTATGTTAATGGTGAAGTAGTTCGGGAAGCTAGCATATTTTTGATTCATAGATACAAACAGGCTCCTTGAATGCATACCCAGATGCAAGCGCAAGTGCAATTCCTTTCATTGCATTTTATTTATTAGTTGGGATTATCCTCTACTAAGTAGCTACATGTTATGTGATTTACTACTGCTGCAGCTTTTGAAGCTTGTTCATCGCTCATTTTTTTTCCGTCATTATCTTTCATTTAGTTATTCTCTTTCGCATTGATGCCAAACATTTAAAGGAACAATAAAATAATTGAATTAAAATGCGATGGACACATTTATCCTTATAATTATAAATTTATTTTGAAAACTTTGGACTAATTTTGATTTAAGGGCACCATTCGATTGATCACAAAATTTTGGGTGACTATAAGGAGCCTTAGTATTGAAGGAAAGTTTGGGTTAATATATTGGTTTTTGGGCACTACTTAGAGCATTATTACTGAAGCAATATCAAAATTTGATATCCATTACTGATGTTCTAACATTGGTCAATACATGAGAACGGGAATACGATACACATTAAGTCACAAGCATTCACGTAATATTATTTATAATTACCTGTATTTTACTTTCATATGGAATCATATGAGTCTAGAAATTGTAATAAGAAAAATGGTTAATGGTGAGAGTTGTGTTGATGGTTATGAATGCTCAGGTGATGTAATATGTTAGGTGATATGCATGAGATTGAATGCCATAATGGTTTGTGCGAATAAATACTTGTTGAAGGGGTGGATGATGATGTGTAGAGTACATATGAGGATAATAGTATATTATCAGGCCATGAAGGTTGAAAATGGGTCGCTATTGGTTTGGCTTGTGCAATGAGTTATAGTCTCAAGTGAGGAAAATACAGTGGTGAATGTATATGGATCGAAGAATTAATTTTAAATATTGGTAATGCTAGATACAAGATTTGTTTTGTTTTTTAATAATATGAATTGAAAACAATAATTTATAAAACTTCATAAAGTGCAGATGCAATGATGAACCATGATCACACTCATGCAACATCAGCAGGTTATGTTGAAAGCATCGAAGAATTAATTTTGAATATTGACACATTAGTTTGAAGATTTTTGCCATGACAGACTTGTTAAGAGTGCAATGATGGCCTTTAGCAGGCAGGAACATCAAAATGATTTAACAACATGAGTATTATTAGAAAAAATGTTTTGGCAATGTAGTTTGAAGATTTTTGCCAAGCCAAAGGCTTGTTAAGAGTGCACAATTATGATCTTTAGCAAGCAACTTCACACTCGTAGGAACATCATAATGATTTAACAATGGGAGCATTGTTAGAACAAAATTTGACTTTTCGGAGCTTTACATGCTTATTCAAAATTGTGCAGATGCATAGTAGCTATTTGAAAATGCCGATTTAGGGCTTTTTAATATGTTTGTGTGCTAAAATTTATTTTACAGTATTCATGGTTGTTTGTATAATTTGACTGAAGTAGTTGTTATAAAAACTAAATACTAAGTTTTTTTTCCTTTTATTTTTTATTTTAATTCAATATAAAGAAGGCAAGTTAGAATTGATATATCCAACTAAAAAGTAAGCAACAGGGGGAACAACAGTCTTAGTTCTTGTAAGATCACCATCCCTTGCTCTTGATTCCTATAGTTTCTTGTACAAGTAATTATATATTTTTTTGGATGATTCTTGCTAGTTGAAATAATTTGTCTAGGAGATGGTGACTATGGAGATGGGAAGAGGATATGTGACTTAAAGATGAAGAAGAGGAGGAGAATGCTTCCAAACAAGAGAGGAATACAAAATATAGGGCACTCAAGATTATGAAAGGGAGAGGGAGTGTAGAAATGCACACGAATTTTTCAAAGCCAATGTTTTTCATTTCATTCTAAATTCGTTCAACGTTACAATGCTTATTTTCTCTCATTGCAATTTAAAAATGTAATCTGTATGAATAATTAAATAGTCATTAATTTAAATATAATAAAGTTTATTTTACTGGAAAATATTTATTTGGATGTTTTGCTAGTAACACACATCCAATTAACTATTATGGTGTTTTTTCCAATATTCAAATTTGAATTTTTGGCATGAAATTCTTATATCTAAAATTTGTTGAACATTTTATTTTATTTTATTTTGATAATATTAAATTTAAGTAGTATTGCATCAATTTCCTGAGGCACAAAGTAACTTTTATTTCTTGGAGCTATTCTCTAAATGCTGTTGGTGATGGTGGAGGCCAACCCTTGAGAAGAAATTTTGACATACCATTGACCTTGTATCAACTTTGTATAACTTATAATAACACATTTCGCCAATTTTAAACTACAAGAAACCTTAAATGAACTTATGTGTTTATATTGTCTAGTAAATTTGGTGTCATTATGATTTTGTGAAAATTAAATAAGTAATTCTTTCCTATGGGTGGATGGGAAAGGATATACTCAAAAGATTTGAATGTTGTCAAAGAGGGTTGCTTTGGTGGTGACAATACTATAATATGAATAATAACTTTTGGATGTGGAGGTACATATAACTCAATAAAAGATAAGTTAAATGCCTATGGTAGCTTTAATGTGTAGGATAGAAGTGCTAAAATGGGTTAAGTTTAGATTTGACATGAAAATGACCCACTTGAAATGATTCAACGAGAAACTGACTCATTTAATAGATATGTCAAAGTTCCTTTCTTAGACCCTTCCTCGACCCAACTCGACTTGATCGATTCGACTGGACTCACATGTAATATAATTGGCTCAAATACTACTCATTTTGACTTGGATGCACAAGCACTAAAGAAGCAATGAAGCATTTTGACTCGGTCACGACTTATTTTAACTTAAACATGACCATTTTGACTTGAACACATACTTCTTATTTGCATCTCAACGTATTTTAGGGAGAACCAGCTAGCTCCCTTACATATAATAAACATGCCAAACTAGAGGTTTTGGGTCAACTCAATTTTGATCTAAATATTATATGGGGGTTTAAAACTCTAACATGAGCTTGACCCACCCTTGTTTGGGTCACATTTTTGTGTTAGATCACATTTTGACATCCATAGCATTGGAAAGTTTTGAGGTTTCTCATTTGGTATGGATGACTCATTAGTTGGTGTATCATAAAAGATGATAGGTATATTGAACAATTTGTATGTATGGACTTGCACTGAAGGTGAGTTACTATGCTCATCAGTATTGGGTAATTCCTTAATGCGTGTGCACTAATATATTTAGGTATTCCTTTTGGGGTTGGAATCAAAATGTGACTAATATTTTTGAATAGAAAAGCTTTAGCATCTTTGTTTGACATCTAAACATATAGTATTATCCTTAATGATAAAATCAGCATTGATAAGCTCTAGTCAAGTCCTTCCTAACATAACATTGTTGTGAATAATAATAATATCATACACAATATCCTCCATTTTACTTGTTATCGGAATAAAGCATCTAGATGTGATGTGAAGTTGTGGATGGGTTTCAAGACTGACATAGTATGTATGCTTTAGGGTGTGGCTTAGATAGCAGGTTAGCTTGTGATTGTGCATGTTCAACATTTGAAAATTAATTCCTCCAAAAAAGGAATATTGCATTCTCAACATACATTAAATTTTATTAAAGGCTCCTTTAATATTTTTCCTTGTAGTAATATTCATTGTTGTGAATTCAAGCATGAAGATTTGACAAACTGGTTACAGTTGCTTTGATATCAATTGCTGGTGGTGATGGAGATGAGAGGAGGTTATAGGACCTAAAGGTGAAAAAGGGCAAGAGAAAGATGACTTTCTACTAAGAGAGAATATTGGGCAACCAGTGGCTTAAAGAGGGAGGAGTAGGGAAATATCAAAAGAATTCTTCAAATTTAATATTTTTCATCTTATTATAAATTTGTTATAAGTTTCAATATTTATATTTCTTTCCTATAATTTAATATTTAAATTTGGAGGCATAATTAATTAGGAGGTAATTATTTCTATTCTAATAAAATTAAAAGCCATGATAAATGAAGAAATGATGACTTAATTTGGGGTTACTATTGAATTTTAAAAGTACCAAATTATTACTCATTGCCTTTACTTAATCTGTCCAATTAGTTTCCTTCCAATAGTAAAATTTAAATTATTTAATACAACATTGAATTCAATTTTGGCAAAAAAAACTATTTTGGAATATTTTGAATTTAGTACAATCAATTAATTAGTATTATATTTTTCTTAAAAATCAAAATTAAAAAAAGAATTTTGGTAGGAAAACTTTATATTTAGAGTTCTTTGCAATTTATATTTTTAGTTTTCCTTAAACATTAAATTTATGTTGTGTGAATTAGTTTGTTATGTGTGAGCTAATTATAATAGCGAGAGATTGATTAATGTTTTGTGTGAGGTTATATTAATAAATAACATGGTAAAAACTTAACAAGTGAGTTTTTTGTTTTGCTTTTTATTTGTTGGGAGTGGGTATAAATGTACTTGACAATAAATTCTAAAGTTAGAGATACAATCTAGGTAAACAAAAGCTGGGTCAACAACAATAACAACAACATAAATCTTTTGTTTCCATTTTGCTTGATCAAATAAAACCCCTTTTCTAAGTTCCAATTATGGAAGATTCTTTCTAGTGATTTATTCTCATGTTTTTTTAATTATCCCTTTACCTCTTTTAACTTGGACAAAATTCATATACTCCATTATCTGAACAGGGGTATTGAATGGTCTTTGCTTACTATGTCCAAGCCATCTAAGATGAGATTTTCTATTTTTATCTACTATTGGAGCCACTCGAATCTTGCTATGAATTAACTCATTTCTCATTTTATTATGGATTGCTTATTTTATTGAAATGTTTTTTCTTTTTTGGAAACATCCAACCTCAACATAGTAGACTGCATGCTACTCTATATGATTTTTTTATGTTTGAGTGAGATTTTTTGATCACACCACGCTCTATAAGCATTCTTCCAGTTAATATAACTAGCTTGTTTCCTAATAATCACATCACTCTTTATTATACCATTATTTTGTATAATTGAACCAAGGTATTTGAACCTCTCATTCTTCTTGATCCATGGTTCAATAATTTTGTCCTCGATCAAAGCTGTATTATTACGATTAAACTTACACTGTATATATTTCGTTTTAAATCTTTAAGGAGAAACCCTTTAGATTCTAAAGTAGTCCATGGTAACTTGAGTTTTGCTTTAAATCCATCTCTAGCCTTATCACTTAAGAGAATGCTATCTGCAAATAACATGCACCAAGGAACTTCCTCTCGAATGTGTTTAGTAAGAACATCCATAATTAAAGCAAAAAGATGCGAACTAAGAGAAGAGCTGTGTTGTAATCTAATACTAATAGGAAAATCATTAAACAAGCCACTTTGCGATCGAACAAATGTTATATCACCATTATACATATCATTAAAAATATTAATATATGCTACACATTCTTTTTTCTACAAAATCCTCTAAAATACTTCTTTTGGTACTCTATCATTTTTTATTTTTAAACTTTTTCAACAAGTCTTTTAGTAAATATATGATTTCCATGATAGATTTGTTTGGTATAAAACCAAATTAATTTTGTGAAATATGAATATCCCTTTGTACTCTCAATCAAATTACTTTTTCCCAATATTTCATCATATGGCTCATTAAATTAATTCCCATATAAGTTGTAGTCCTTAGCATCATTTGTATTCTTAAAAATCAGTATAGCAATACTCCACTTATTTGATAAATACTTAGCCTTCAAAATAATACTAAATAACTTGATAAGCCAAGAAATTATTTCCTCACCTAAACATTTTCATACACAAATAAGAATGTCATCCTATATTACAACTTTTCCACTCTTCATTCTCTTTACAACAATTTAGATCTCAATTTTACTTGTTGAATAAAAATATAATTGATATTATTTTTATCACCATTATACTCACTCATATTAATTATATTGGTATAACTTTCATTAAAATTTTTTGTTAAAATAATCCATCAATCATTAATGGGTATCTTCATTTGTAAAAATAATATTTGATCAATATTTTTGATATGATTTACTCGAATTAAGTTCTTCGTTCTTTTATCTCATAATTTGACTAACTTATGTAAATCTTTATCTCATCAGTTTCAATTTGTCATTTAAATAATCACGTCCTTTCATATTTACATGAACGAAAGCTAGTTTGAACTTTGTAGAGTTATTTATTTTGCTGTCTTTTCTTTTTATATTATGCTAATGCAAATAGTATCTGTGATATTTTATAGTGAATGCTCTCATTTATCATTTTATTTCACTAATCAATTAATAAGAATAGCATTAATATCTTGATAAGCAGTAATTTGATGAGAAAATAAGAAGTGTAAAAGTTGCTTTAACATCATGCTATCTTTCCAATTGCATCTCAATTTTGATTCTCGATGTTGTTTCTCTGTTCCATATCTTGATAAAGTACATTTTTCTATTACCCACGATCTTTGGTAGCTTATGTTTTGTTTATTTCTTGTAACAGTGGCAAACTTTCTTCCCTTACGAATATCATTGTTTCTTATTGGGATATTTAGTCAAAAGGGCTACACCAATATATTCTGCACAAAATTGATTTAATATAATTGATGTCATGCCATTTCATAAAATCTCTCCTTAATTTCCCATTACAGTTCATCAGTCATAACATCTTCTTAATATTGTCTTTTTCTTGTGCATGCATGCAAATAAATATCATATTCTTTGTCATTAACAATACCATGATCAATTCAAGCTGAAAAGGGTTAGCAGTACACACAACTAATGAGCATTCTGAATTTCTTTTAACCATTTCTTTTCAATGAGGTTTAAAGCATACTACAGACAACACAATCTAGTTTATACGAACATTGTATGTTAGATATCTCTTGTTTTATAATCTTACCATCATGTTTAAACTACACATATTCTTTGTTGACTTTAGGAGTCTAGCACATTTTGTGAAGTGGATGTTTCTCTTTTTGATAGTAACAAATCATTTATAAAATAACTTTTGAGTACTAATATTTTTTATTTAATTAGTCTTATTTTTAGGAACATTAGCATTTTCAGAAAAGTGGCATTGCAGTCAGAGGATACAGTAGAAATCAAGCCATTAGCTTTAGCTGTTGACCTAAGAAAGCCTTTTTCTTAACCTATCATTGTAACTTACATTATGTATGAATATTTTGTAAAACTACTCCCAAGAAAGCTTTGAGATTAAGCAAAATAACATAAAAAAAAATTCAAAATAATTTAATTTAGTCTACTCCCAAACACATAATTTGCGCACCCAGGTATACCGTGCCCAGACACAAGCTATACATCCAGACACATTATATATTTCCAACGGGATTAACCTAACAAGGAAACAATTAGATACAGAAATATTATTATGTGCCCAAATGCATTTCAGGATTTCAATTTATTAGTGTTGCCATTTTTTGAACTCGAATTTCTTCATTATAATTAGGGACCACGAGCCATGTTCTTAACCAACTTAAGCCCTTAAATCTTCTTAAATCATTTGGAGTCATTTAAGAAAAATTAAAAAAGCAAATGGCTCTCTTTTCTGTGAAGTTCTTTCTGCTTAAATCTCAAAAATTAGGAACCTATTTGGGATTTCTTTTTAGAACAGTTTTTTAAGTTTTTGTTTTCACTTTTGTAATTTCAATTTGTTTCTTGCCCAACTTTAGCTGGGTTGTGCTAGAGAAAGTTTTTTAGGCATCTCAGCTAACAAAAGACTTAGGAAGTATGGTTTGTTTCACTGCTCTACGGCTAAGTTTTTTTTTTGCAAAGAAGAGATACTTCTTAGCTTGTGAAGGAGTACTCGTTCGAGTGGATTTCAGAAAGTGGTGAAATTCAGAAGAGTGGAAGTAGGGTTAAGAGTATCCGAACCACTATAAATTAGTGTTTTAGTTTGTTTTTTTGTTACTTTTATTTATGTGGTGTGATTTTTTTTAATATTTTTATTTTATAGACTTTCAAAATTTAAATAGAATATTAAGTTTTTTTTTTGTTTTCAAAATATTTTCAAAACCCAACTCACCCTACCTCTCTTGGATAGTGCTAGAGGCTTATATAGCCAACATTCTTTGCATATTAAGAGAAAGTTTGTAGCAATAGATCATGCATATACTGTGCATATTTGTAATACTTTGATTCTAAAGGTAGGTCAACAAGATCTAAATGATTATAGGTTTGCATCCTGTGGAAATTTAAATAAATTAATGCTAAAGTGTTTATGGATAATCGAGCCATAAGCAATCACATACATATTAAATAACAAATCTGACTTATATTTATAATCTTGTATGAAGCATTGAAAATTTTTGGGTTAACTAAATTTCAGTTATTCATCAATTCATCGTTGATAAGTAGTAGAAACATTAGCTTATGTTTCCAATCTCTTCTAAAGCGTCTTGCAAAATTAACTTGTCAATTTTGTTTTTGTCAAAAATAATTATTTTGGTAACCAATGTATTTAAACCACCTCATCGTATTATATTTTAGTTTCATGAAACATTGCAAGTTTGAGATAAGGCGTGACATGTGCCATAATGGAAAAATGCGAAATATCATTGCAAACATAGAATCATTCTTTCTCAAAGATTGTATTAGATAAGTGCAAATTTATACTAATATTCTCACAGGATTCATATTTGATTCATCAAAGTGTTATTAGACCATTGTTTTGTTTTTGACAAGTAGAAGCAGATTTTTTATGTCCTAAACTGCAAACAATTTTTGCAATTTTTTTTTTGCATTCTTGACTAAGAGGCTTTTTGGTTGGCATGATTTTAGGCGTTATGTATAAACATTTACATATAAAATTATTTTTTAGGTGCTTAGTTTGAAACAAAGTAAAATATCCGGGGAATTTATTTACCATGGGACCTCAAAGAACCCAAAAATTGCATGCAGGTTTTTTGCTCAGATTGGGTGGAAAAATTTTACATTGTGCGAGCAAGACAAAAAAATTCACGCAGGCATTAGCCCTTATCACACCTAAATTGTAAGTTGGGATCCGGTGGTCATCTCTTACCGTCACCTAGATCTCATGCCCGTTGTCAGCCTTTTTTGTTTGAAAATAGGGTTTTCTGACCTAGATCATGTACTTACCTCTGCCAGATTGTGCTGGCTTCTATTGGTCATTGGCCTCCTACCATACCCGACTGTCCTCTGGTCCTTTGTGGATCGACATTGCATATTTCTCTTTTTAGTTTCTTAATAAAATATATTATTATATTAATTTAAATTCTTTCAAAAATAAATTGTTAAACATTTAAAAAATATTTATATTTTTTCATGTTATCTAAGATTATTTTATATTCATTTAATTTGGTAATTTTCTTACATTGAATTAAACAGTCTCTCGAAGTATTTTTGGTCATTGAAAGTTTATCCCTTCTGAAGTATTCAGTTGCACCCGAGTACAATCTATGATCAGGAAATCTCACAACTTGTGAGTCAAAGATACATACAAGTAACACAAATAGGTTGCCATCTTTTATTATGTAACTTTTGTCAAGTAAATGTGAGAAAAGTTTTGATAAATTTTACATAAATATTTTTATTCATACATTTCTATATTTTTTCAAGTTTATTAACCTAATAACCTCTGACTGTATTGTATGTAAAAGAACTGATAATTTACTCGAGCAGTAGTAGATTTAATTTTAATTTTGTTACAATGTTTAAGGGAAAAATGATGACTTTTAAAGAAATTTAATTTTCTTTATTTATGACCCATTTTTTGTTAAGAGTTCTAAAGTCTTAAGTTTGAAACATCATATAAATATTTTTAATCACAATTGGTTTGTTTAGTTTTTTTATCGATGATATCAATTTATTGACCGTATCACATAATTTTACCATTTTGCCCTTCTTATTTCCACCGTATAATTAAAACCACTTACTACATCTCATCTCTTCGAGCGCTCTATATATCATGCCTCACTCCATACGGTTTAGACGAGATTGCAAAGGTAATTTCTCTAATCCTCTCGTGTCTCTTATTACACTGTCATGTTATCAATGCACTGAATGAGAGTTGATCTCCATCTCCTTGTAAATCCGCCTCTTGATTTCTCTCATGAGAATCAACCTTGGTGCTATGGCTTCCCCGTCCCAGTCGGGCAATTCCACCTCTCAATCGACTGTCCTTCCAACAAATTCATCGCATTCCCAGTCAACCGCCGTTCATCACTTTCTTTTAGTGAAACTCGACGGTAAGAACTACTCCATCTAGTGTGCGCAATTTCTCCCCATTTTTCGCGCACACAGATTGATCGGGTACGTCGATGATTCCCGCTCAGTTCCGCCTAAATTTCTTGCCCAAAATGAACCAAATCCTGAATACCTAATATGGTATAAACAAGATCAAATGATCTTGAGCTGGATCGTCTCCTCCTTGACAGAATCCAATTCGCTCAAGTGCTCGACAACGATACCTCATTCGCAATCTGGAAAGCTCTCTCCAACATTTTTGCGTCATCCAATCAAGTGTGTATACAACAACTTGAACTGCAACTACGTAGCATAAAAAGATCTCTATCAATATCTGACTACATTCAAAAGGCCAAGCAAGTTGCACATCAGCTCACTGTCACTGACGCTCCAACCTCAGAATAGCAAACTATTCTCAGCATTCTGACCGGTTTAAGAGCGGATTATGCCTCTCTCACTGCTGCCATCATAGCTCACATTGAACCGATTTACTTGGACGAACTTTTCGGAATCCTCATCAACCACGAACTGTTGTACTCAGATCTCTTCAACCTTTCAGATGCGTCTGCACCAACACTGCATGCCCATTATGTTGCTGCTCTAGTAAGCCTCACTTCTAACAGAAGCTGTGGCTTCCTTTCACGAGGACGTAGTCGACCGAATGGAGGTTGCGGCTGCTGCACCATTCAATGCCAACTATGCAACAAGTTTGACCATGTAGCATTCAATTGCTACCATTGTTAAGACTTTGCCCTCTACCTCATGGCTCGTCCTCCTCCTACTACCATTCAAGCACCGTTCACCCAGCATCCTACTATTCATCCACCATGATTGAATCATGGTACCTAGACTCTGGGGCAACACACCATGCCACACCATCCATTGACTCCATACAAGCGGTGCAACCTTTTCATGAATCAGAAAAGCTTCAAATCGGTGATGGTTTGTCAATACCCATCAATCACACAGGTAATGCGATTCTCCCCACCCCAACTCTTTCTTCAAACTTACTCATACCCTTCATGTTCCACATATTTCAAAAAAACTTAAATCTATTAGTCAATTCACTCGTGATAATAACATGCCAAGTGAATTTCATCCTACTTATTACCTTGTAAAGGATTTGGCTTTGAAACAGGTCATGCATCGGGACACGCTCAATAATGGCGTATACTCATTTTTGGCCACTCAACCCATGTCACTTCAAACCGCTCAAGGCGCTGATGCCAGATGATGGCGCATACACATTTTCCCCTTGTTGCCTCATCGCTTCAACCACATGATCTGCCCACAACTCTGTTTAGCCCGTGTCCTTACCCACTACTGCCTCTATGCTTCAAACCCCATCCAATCACAATTCCCACCCAATGCAAACTCGAAGCAAAACCATGCACCTCATGCCTAAGATACTCACCACCACCTCCTCCATACCCTCAATTGTTCCCACAACTTTTTCCCAAGCTTGTAAATTACTTCATTTGGTTGAAGCTATGCAACAAGAGTTCCAAGCCCTTCACAACAATGGCATGTGGTCCCTTGTGCCTTGCCTGCATAATGTCAACATTGTAGGATGTAAGTGGATGTACAAACTGAAGCTCAATTGTGATGGTTTTATGGCTCGTCACAAGGCCCGCCTTGTCGCCAAAGTGTTCACCCAAAAGGAAGACATCGACTACTATGTAACTCTTAGTCCGGTTATCAAACTTGTTACCGTTCGGATCGTTTTCACTCTAGCTTTCACCTTTAAATGGAATATTTGGCACCTGACCATCTCATCCGCTCAGCCGCACTTCATGTGCAAGTTACATAAAGCCCTTTATGGGCTAAAACAGCCCCCTTGTTAGTGGCATAAAAAATTGTCCACGACCTTACTCTCATTTGGTTTCACAAACATCGTCAACGACACCTCCATCTGTCTTCTGTAAAAAGACGTTCACTTATTATTTTTTAATATATGCGGATGACGTCCTCCTCACCGGAAATAACTCCATCATGCTTGACAAACTTGTCTCCTTTTTAGCACCTCAATTCGCTCTCAAAGACTTGGGAAACATCCATCAGTTTCTGTACATTAATGTGCAATCCTCACCAATCTCCTTGTTCTTGTCTCAGCAACACTACATCTTTGACCTGCTTCTTAATGCTAACATGCAGACCGCCAAACCAGCTCCAACATCAATGACTATTCCGAGTAGCTTTGGCATCCCAGACTACACTCCGTTCTCAGATGGAACCCTCTACCCCAGTGTTGTTGAGGCACTTCAGTACTTGTAACACACACACCGGATATTACCTTCACTGTCAACAAATCATGCCAATCCATGCATAACCTGACCAATTCAGATTGGTCCAAAGTCAGACGCATCCTTCACTACCCTCAGAGTACTTCATCCTCTTATTTTTCACTTAAACCTCTACCTATTTTTAACCATCTATGCCTTTTGTCATGTTGACTGGGCTGGCGATTTTTTTGATCGCAAATCTACTTCCGGATATTATGTTTTTTTTGGTGCAAACAAATTGTGGCTAGTTTAAGTACTGAAGCCGACTACAAGTCCATTGCCAACGTCACCAGTGAAATTCTATGGATCATGTGTCTCCTGCAGGAACTCGAATTCCCCCTTGGGTTCGCTCCCACAATTTACTATGGAAACCTTAGCTCCACTTACCTTACTGTCAAGCCAATCATCCATACATGCATGAAATATGTGGAAGTGAACTTCCACTTCGTTTGTCACCTAGTCCACTCCAACCGCCTCAACGTCTGTCACGTTTCAATTGATCAACATCTTGCAGACATCCGCACAAAGAACCTGCCAATCACTAAGTTCAAGGAGATTACCAACATGCTCATCCACCAACCGGCGATGACCTTGTGGTGGCGTACTAATAGTATCACCTCATTTTACTATTTTACCCTACTTATTTCCACAGTATGATCAAAACCGCTCACTCCATCTCATCTCTTCGAGTGCTCTATATATCACTCCTCATTCCATCCGGTTCAAATGGGAATGCAAATGTAATTACCTTAATCTCTCGTCTCCTGTTACGCCTCAGAGTAGCCTTTTTGACTCGAAATTTCATTACTCAGTAAACTCTTCATTTCGCATCTCCTGTAATCTTTAATTGTAGCCATTACATTATTAAGCTATTACTGATAATTGTCTTTTATATTTAAATTCTCATTTTATTCATGTTCTTAAGCTTTTTTATGTAAGTTCTATTGGAACAAATGCATTTAGAATCATCCAATTTGTGATTAATGTCTTTTGTTAGATTCACATATTGTGTTCATTGTTTAATTCCATATTTAAAGCATGTATCCCTTCTTTCTACTTGGGCTCCTTTTCAAATGTTAAAAACTTATTGCTTCATTGAGTGCACTGCATTTTTGTGTAGACTCATTCATTTTTTCAGGTTTTACTTGGTCTTTACCCCTGTTAGCTTTAAAAGCTAAGCATTCAGCTTTACAAAATGTAACATGTATATCATTATGTCACAACCCACCCAAAATGGCATAAATAACATCTATGGACCGAACAACCTGAATTGGAGTTAGCCACCTATAAGATAAATGCAATGTGTACTTGTGTACCTAAGTATTTTTGTAGGGTAATCGTTTATGTTTAAATTTCATATGGCCCAGGGCACTTTTTAAACTACATTTGTGTAACTTTCATTGACGATGAGTTAAACTACCTTTGTACAACTTTCTTTTTTAATGATGAGGTTGCAAAGTTTTTTCTCAAGTTTGAAATGTCAGAAAGATTGTTGTTCCCTGCCAACCAATGCTTGGGTGCAATGCATGACTTAAGATTTTTATTTATCACTAGTTTTTTTATCAAACTAATGGGTAATTCTGGTTTCATTGTTTCATTTTGTTCACCATCCATACATATATGCAAGTTTCTATTTTTGTATTTATTAGCATAATGGCAATTTTGCTGACATTTTTAATACGAACTTGCATAACTTTTAATGTGAAAAGCAGATTTTATTGCTATACCTTAATTATTTTTATTCGTTGTTGTATTGCTATCGGTAATTCTGGTTTCATTGTTTCATTATGTTCATCATCCACACATATATGCAAGTTTCTATTTTTTATTTATCAGCATAATGCAATTTTGTTGACATATTTCTATTATGAATTTGCAAAAATTTTAATGTGAAAAGCAGATATAATTGCTATACCTTTATTATTTTATTCATTATTGTGTTACTCTTTAGATAGTTTTGTGCTATATAAATAACATGAGCATTCTAATAATTTTTTTTATTCCCTAAAAACATGTTGACTCTCATTGACACAATTCTCATATTTTTTTTCAAATATAGTGCCATTTGAAAAGCATGCTTGTGTACGTGCTATGATTTTACTTTTTTTTCTTGATTAGAGATTTTGGCCCAAATTTTAACCTATAAAGTTTTGTATTGGGATCTTTAATGATTTTAAAGCACACTAATAATTCTTCAAACATGTTCTCAAACGTAATAACAAGTTAGTATCATATTATAATGAGTTGTATATATCCATTAAGCTGTCTAGATATGACCAAGGCTTATATTATCTCTTGGGGATTGTTTTGTTTAGGTTTAGTTTAGCTTATGATTATTAAGCTAAGCAAAGCTTGATAAAACTGTTAAGCTAGTTAAATTGTTTGGTTGTTAAGAAAGATTAAACTTAGCTTAATCTAAAAAATTGTTTGATTAAATATTAATTTAAGCATGATATGCCTAATAGTATAATTTTTTCGTCTATTTTGATTACTTTTGTTATTTATTATTGTGTTTTAGTTATTAACTATATAATTAATAAGTACTAATCATTATGTAATTTCAACATGTATCTATTAACATTATTAAGTTAATTATTATAATTAATAATTATAGTAATATTATTTTTAATACAAATATTATAATTATTTTGGCTATAATATGCACAATATCTTTAATTTTATATTTTCTTAAACAAGACTAACATTTTCCCAAAAAACCACATCATTTTTCTTCTGCACGCCATAGTGTCATGCTTAAGCCTTGGCTTTGAGCTCTTGATAAAGTGCTCTGTGTATTTTAGCTCTTAAGAGTGAATTCGTTCTTTTATTTTACATTTCTTAAAGCTGTTTGGCTATAACATCCTTATTAATCATCTAGTTTTAATTTTTATATTATCAATTATCATTATTATTATTATTATTATCATCACAATTGAAGTTTTCTAAAAAAATATTATTTTGTTATGTCGCGAGTCAGTCGTAAGGCAAGTCTAGACGCGTGACGAGCCCAGATGTGCATAATGCGAGTCTCTGGGCGTGACGAGTCCCAATGCGCAGAAATCGAGTTCAGGGGCGCCGCTACCAAATCAAGTCCAGACATGAAGCAGATAAACATCATTCGATTTTCCTTAAACAAGCTGTATTGTTTCGTAGTAATGGTAGTGCACCTAGACGCACATTATGTACGCCCAGATGCACATTATGTGAGCCAAGAACGAGCCGTAAGGCTTTAAATATCCCTTCAAAGGCAAAAAGGTTCTTAAATTTTCAAAAACATGATGCTGAGCTCTTGGTGTTCAGTGGGTCCATAGGGAATTTGAGTCAGGTTAGTGGCCAGACGTGCTGTGCTAGTTGGTAGAAGTGAGAGAAGAGACTTTTCCCATTTTGCCACATCATGTGAGGAACATATAAGTCTAAGTTCCAATTATATTACTTAAATATGCCAATTAATATTATTGCAATATCTTTTTCTTGAAAATTTGATTAGTATTGTGATTTGTTAAAAAACTATAGTAGAATGATGATAATTGTAGTGCTGCATACATTTGTAGGGTTCTAATTTGCAAACAAAATATTATTGTTGTTATGTGTAAATTTGTATGTTGAATAAGTTAGATGCGTTGTATTGGTGAGTTTGTTTTAATGCTGCAGATTAATTTGCACGAAAATATTTATTTATCTCTCGTACAATCGGTCAATGAAGTCTGAAATGAATCAAGTAATCATCTTGTGATCTAATTCAATGTTATTGCCCTACATCGAATTTAGGGATTCTCTTTGTATTCTGTATAGATGTGTGCCATCAGCACGGGAGAGATAAGGTGAAGCTATGTTGTCCAAGAGGCATATACCCGAACGGATCAATACTCACCGTATTGTTATTATTGTTCGTGAACCACCGACGAGTGGATGGCAGATTTTCTTACGCACGCCTGTGATCTATTATAGAATCCAGTGAGGTGGTGGGTGAAAAAGATCATTTACATAGGCTCAGATCTTTACCTATGAATAATTTGATTTTAAGTATAAATTGGCTAAATACATGACCTCGAGTAGTGGAAATGACATGAAAATATTGATTAGTTATTATCATTTATTTTATTTTTAATTCAAAATTATTATTTATTAGCATATATTTTAGTATTTCTTGTTAATCTTTAGCTTCATTAAATCATTTATATATTGCGTTATCATATGTTTTAATAATTTTATTGTAACTTTCTCTTGTTTTTAAATCTTTACATGTTTAATTATTTTAATTACAAAAATGACAAGTGAAATATGATTATTTTAGACTTTTATGTACTTGTTATGATTGATGCTTTCACATGTTATTTTTAGGTAAGTTTGGGTAGTTCGATAGTTAGTTGGCTTGTTCTGGTTGTGGGTGATCATTGAGAGGTATACGATGTTTTGATTATATAATTTTGTATTGTATTTTGAAGGAATGACTCTATTGGTGGAGTTTTTTTATTGATGAATGTATATTTGAATGACTGGATGTTATTGTTTATTATTGTGCTTAAGTTGATTTTTCTTATTGTTAGATTGAGATTGCACCATATTTATTCTCTCATTTTTCTTGACTCTGATCCTAGATCCCCACATACATACTTGAGATTCTTAAGTTGCAACCAACAACCCTTCTTAATCTCTATTTACGCCTAAAATATAGTCATTGAATATGTTTTAGTTTGGTCAATTATTTTTTCTGAATAAATCTTACATTTTATCAAACTTAACTTGGCATTTAAACAATATATTTTTATTTAACTACCCAAAAATCTTAGGGATTAATTTACTAGATGTTTTTTTTTGCCAAAATGTCATTATTTAAGCTATATTCCTAATGCCTATATTTGCAAACATAGTCTTAAATTGTTTATCAAACTGATTAAGCAATTTTGTTCTAAAAAATTTAAGCAAATCGTTCTTTGTTGTGATTGGAGCCTACTTTAGGTTTGCATGCATGTATTTGATTGTCTTTTTAAAATTTCAATCAATTTCTTACCGAATTTATTTCATTACATAATTTATTTGTTTGTTCTCTAGCTTTGTTTTAAAGTAAAATTAATTCTCTTTCACTATATGTCAAGTTATTCGTGTTATTAGTCTGATTTCAAGTACATTTTCTCATTGTCTAATTTTTATAATTGGAAGTGTTAACAAGTGGAGTTCAAGCAAATTTGGGTCGCCTCAAAATAAAATAAATAGTTTCAGTTTGAGTCAAACTAGACTTTAAAATATTGTTGTGCCGAACTGACTTAACTACAAGAGTTTATATTTTTAATTTACTTAATTTAATTTGGAGTATACTAATTTTTTTTTCATTTATACTAATACACATTTATTATACTAATTATCATACCAATATGTATATATATATATATGTCTATGTTGTATATACTATATATTTTTAGAAGTACTTATTTTGATCAAACCTGAACAACATTTGAGTGGGTTTTGGAAAACTTAAGATAAGTTCAAAATAAAAATATAGCACTAAACTTATAATTAACTTGAATTCATGTCGATTTGAGTGAAATACTAAGTCAGCTTCTAGTTCTAAGCTTTTATAACTAGCCTATATGATGCAAGATGACTTTGGGTTATGGCTCATAATGCATTTATATTTTCTTACATAGCTTGATTCAATATAAGATAGTATAAAAGGGTTTAATAATCAGTAGCTGCTACGCTAATGCTTACTTTTTGTGGATCAAGAGTAACTCAAATTCAGACCTTTTTGATGATGAAAATTTACCAAAACCCAGGAAGCCTTGAGTTTTAGAGCAATAAAAAATGGCAAGGCTATTTTTTATTTTTCAAGAATTTAGAATACTGGCAAATCCATTTTTGATCAAAATTTTGGTAAAATATCAAATTAATAGCAAGCAAGGCTCACTTGTACTACTCTATAAAGAAAGGAAAGTACAATAGAATGGAAAATAAAGTACAATGTTGATTTGAATAACTAATCCTCATGACAAGAAATCTCACCTTGTATTTCGCTCTAAGGAATTGCACTTCCAATATTAATTATAAGATTGAACAACAATTACAACACCAACAACAACTCAAAGTCTTAGTTTCACTAGGTGGGGTCGACTACATGGATCCTTTGTTTTCATTGTCCATGATCAAATAGAATCCCCTCCATAAGTTCTCTCTTCCCACGAATTCTTGGCCTTCTTCTTTTTCTTTTAACACAAGAAAAATTTATAACTATGTTTTCTTAATAGCGGCATTGAATATTCTATGCTTTATGTACGAACCATCTAAGATGAAATTCTTTAATATTATCAACTATTGGAGCCACTCCAATCTTGCCACGAATGAACTCATTTCTCATTCTATCTTTTTGAGTATATCCAATCATCAACCTTCGCATCCTCATTGTTGTAGCACTTATTCAATCAACAAGGCATTTTATTTTCCAAAATTCAGTCTCATATAACATAATTCTAACTTATAGCTGCTTTATATTATTTTCATTAAGTTTGTGGGGGATTTTTTGACCACACAGCACTCTAGAAGTGTTCCTCCATTTAATCTAACTTAGATCCTTTTAATTACTTCACTTTTTATTTCACCATTATTTTCTTAATTGAACTAAGGTATTTAAACATTCATTTTTCGTGATCATATGGTCCTCAATGTAAAAATTGAGAAACTTGGCTAGAAAAGGATGATTTTTCATTGTAATAATAATCATTGATACATAAATTTATATAGAAAACATGTGGGTACTAAGTTCAGATTCGATGGCACCTTGGCACCTAGTCGTCTGTCTGGTGCCTTGGACGCTTGGGTGCCTAGGGCTCTTTCTGGCACTTGGTGTGTTTGGTTTATAGGCACTTGGGTGTGCCTAGGCGCCCAACTGCCTGTCTGCCATTCATTTCACTGATGCCTTGGCGCACTTGGGCTCCCAATGCTCTATTTTGGCATTGGATGTATCTGATACACAGACGCCTGGGCGCCCAATCTTATTTCTTGAGCTATTGTGTCTTGATGTTCTCTAATATCCCTTCCGTAAGGTGACAGTGGGCTCATTAACCGTCTGCTTATCGTGTAGAAGATTAAATTGTGTTATTGAGAGAAGTTTGGTGATGATGTCGGCTATTTGTTCCGTCGTTGGTGTGTATTGGATGATGATCTCATTTTTTAACATTGTCACGGATGAAGTGGCAATCCACCTCCACATGTTCATATGAGCGTGGAATAGTGGGTTGTTGGCAATGGAGATAGTGAAGACATTGTCACAGAAAATGGTAGTAGCTTGAGATTGGAAATGATGGAACTCTTGTAGGAGTTGTCGAGACTTGAGTTCGGTGACCGTGGATATGAGTGCCCTGTATTCAGCTTCTGTAGAAGATCATACTACTGTATTTTGTTTCTTTGCACTCCAACTTATAAGTGTGGTGCAGAGGAATATGCAAAATCATGTCGTGGATTTTCAATCTGCGGAGTCATCGGTTCATTCGGAGTCGGAGCATGAATGAAGCTTTGGAGGTGCAGAGGTGATTGGTAGGCCTAGTTGGATGATGCATTTGAGTTGGGAGAAGTGGAGCTACGAGTGTTGATGCCTGTGTTGGCAGATGCAGTTGACCGCAAGGCTGATGTTCGGATGAATGATGGTAAGAAACTGAAGGCAACCAACAAGTTACTGGTAGAGTTGTGGGTCAGTGAGCTTCAGTAGAGTTGTCGGCAGGAGTGGCAGGTGTAGGGGTTGACTTGCAGTTGGACATTCCAACGTCTTGAATGATCAGGGAAGCATACATTGCTTGTGATAGGTGTAGACCGTGTTCTATTTTTTGAATGTAGATACCGAGAAATTGAATGGGGAGTCTGAGTGTCTTCATTTTGAAGTGAGCTTCCATTGTGCTAATGGTATTCTGAAGAAAGTCCAGATTTGTTCTAGTGAGAAGAAGATCGTCAACATAGATGAGAAGATATGCTTGAGTGTCGTACTTATCATAGATGAGTAGGGATAGATCTGCTTTGCTCTGAGTAAAGCCTTCTGATATAAGGAAGTCGATAAGTCGTACTTATCATAGATGAGTAGGGATAGATCTGCTTTGCTCTGAGTAAAACCTTCTGATATAAGGAAGTCGATAAGAATTGAGAACCATTGACGTGGGGACTGTTTTAAGCCATAGAGGGCTTTCGTTAACCTGCATACATGGTTGGGTTTGGTAAGGCCGGTAAAGCTCGAAGGTTGCTTTATATGAATTGTTTCGTTTAAGGATCCGTGAAGGAATGTATTGAAGACATCAAGTTGTAATAGGGGTCAATTGTGATGGGTGTCTATGGTAAAAAGAACGCGAATGGTGGAAATTGATATAATTTAATTGTACTGAAAAATTATTAGACAGGCCATCTTGTAATCGAACACATGTTACAACCCATTATGCATATCTTTAATAACATCAACATATGCACACATTCTTTTTCTTCTTAAAATTCTCATAAGAAGTTCTCACATTATTTTATCATAAGCTTTTCAAGATTGGTAAAGGTTAAATGCAAATCATTTTTTTCTCTAATTCTTTCCATCAAACTTCTTAGTAAAATATATGGCTTTTGAGATTGATCTATCAGGCATAAAATTCAATTGATTTTGTAAAATATGGGTATAGCTTCGTAATCTATATTTATTCATTTTTTTCAAAATTTCAATATATAGCTCTTTAATTTAATTCTCTTATAATCGCTTGGGCATCATCTTTATGATTGTAAGTATGCTCAATAGTACTCACTCATTTAACATCTTTTTAGTTTTCAAAACTATTTAAAATAACTTGGTAAATCAAAAATTACTTTCCTCACCCAAATATTTTCACACATAAATAGGGATGTCTTATGATCCTACAACCTTTTTAATTTTTATCTTTTTTTAAATTTCAAATCTTGTTTTACTAATTTACTCAATAAAAATATAGTTAGTATTATATTTATATATACTACATGTATATTAACTTTATTGATGTTACTTTCAATTAAAATCTTAGTAAAATAATTCATTTGTTTATATTGAATATTGCCATTCTTTAATTTTTTTATCATTATCTATAATATATTTTAGTGAGTTTATCTTTACATTTTTTTATCTTTTAGTTTAGCTAATTTATATTTTTTTCAATAGTTTCTATATTTTATATATATTATCGAATGCTACAATGTTAGTAGCACAAACTATAATTTTGGATTCACATTAAATTAATTTATATTTCTTTTAATGCTCATCAATTTTACATTTTTAAACTATTCTTTATTATAATTTTCTAAAATCTTGAACCTTGCATCTCCACCACCAAACATCTTTATTATTAGGTGCTCTTCTTTTTTATTCAACAAGCATTCTTTTAAATATCTTGCAAATACAACTAGCAATCAATTCTTCATGCTTTACTCATAATCTCATTGTCTAAATTTTAAAATACATTTAAAAAATCTTATATTAAATCTTCTTAATATTTCACAATTTTGTTTTTTGAATAAGACGAGCCTCAATGGGGTAAATATGTGGCCAATTGACTTGAACTCTTGATTGCTAAAATTTCAAAGTTCTTAACCACTAAATCACAACAATATCATTCACGTTTTATGATAATTTATTTAATATTATTTTTTTAGTATTTATTTTCAAATTTAAAATCAATAATCAATATTATAGGCCACTCAGTAATCATCTGGAATATTTTTTTATAAACGCAATATAAATGCTCTTTTCTTTTTAAAAGACTATTCAATTCGAGATTTAAAAGCCCATTTTTACAAGTGATTATATATTTCTCTTTTTGTATTAGCAATTATAAAATTATAAGCTAAAGAAAACTTAATTTCTTATTTTTCATTAATCACTCCAAAATCAAAATCACCATAAAAATTATGAAAATCTTCAGCGACTCTTCCAACTTGTTCATTTGAATCTCAACTTATAAATTTTATCTTATGTTGGGAAATTCTATAAACCATTTCCTTTAAATCATGTAAAATTTGTGTACTTGTATTTTATTATATTTGAGGGGCATAAACATTTGCAGTATTAAAATTTTATTCATTTATTATAATTTTTAAATATATGATTCTATTTGTCAACCTTTTAACTTGCACTACATTGCTATTTAAATTTTTATTCAAAATTATTCCCACGTCATTTATATTATGATTATTACTCAAGTTCCAGAACTTAAAGCCTATATTATCAATTTTTTGTCTTCTATCTCATCCACTTCATTTCTTGAAGATATTAAATATTTATCCTTTTATTAATCATAATATCTACCAACTTAAAAAGTAGTTAGTGAGAGTACCAAATATTTTGACTATCTATTTTTAATTTAGTGTCACCGACTAACTTTTTTACCTACATTTGTCCATATTATAAGGACCATCACTTATTAACATTGTAGCTGAAAGCTGATATAGCAGCTTTTGCACACTTTTTACTATATTAAGGCAATGTAGTGTGTTGCTTCCAGGGGACGCCCTAGCTCTAGCACAATTTCTTAAAAAATTTATGTTATATGAAGATTCATCAAACTTTTACACTAACTGTAGACTACCTTGTGCAAACCTATGTTCACATTCGGGACTACGGAGTTGATATGCTTAGTCAAATATTAATTTCATGTATTCTTAAGTTTAATTTTATAGGTTATCTAATTTTGGAAAAATAAATTTTGTAGGTGCAAAAATCAGTTAAATTTTATTTAGAATAATTGCTAAAAATTCTTATCAAACACTGCCCCCATAATTATTAGAATAATTGAATTTTAATATGCCTATCCTTCCTGTTTTTCAACTGTGCTCATTTTGTCGGTTCAGGAACTGATCTTCATCCATATTCATACTCCATCCCTTTAGAATTCATTGACTTGGGTAAAATGATCAAAATCCTTAATCTTTGGGATCTATCTTTATGATTATGTGAATATTTTATTGGTTCAAAATTTTTTCAAATGGCATGGCATTTTCTTTAAATTCAATTAAAATTGAAATTTCACCAGTCAATTAAACTGGCCTATGTTAAGTAAAGTAAACTGTAAACCTTGGCAGTTGGCCATCACAGTCCCTTCTCTGCCATCACAATAAGCAAAATAAAGTAAATCAAATTATTAAATTCAAACGCAATTGCAAAGATAATAATTAGGTTGTTACTAATATATATTATAATATACCTTTGATTAGCTTTGAGACAGATTACCATAATCACATTTTCATGGTGTGTTTAGTGTTTTTTGTTGTTTTGTCTGTGATGGAAATTTGCGAGAAACATATGTAAATTCATATGATTCTGTCATATGTGAACAAGTTATTGCTGTATTGAAACTTACTGTGTGAGTATATCTTGTTTCCTGACTTGATTTCTTTTATTTTGGTCTCTTTTGGAATTTATTTACTATGTTTGCATTTTAACAAGTGTAGGCTTTAGCAAATATATGTGTGTGTATCTATATATATATATATATATATATATATATATATATATATGAATATGAATATGAATAAAAATATTTATATTTATAATTATATGTTAATGAATACACACATATATATATTTAAATTGAAGAACAATGTTAGTAGCAACATTATATAGTTTGTAGCAATTTTTTAAAATAAAAAAAATGAAATTTTCATTAATTTTTTTTTTAATATTTCTCAAGATATTTATTAAAATAATTATATCAAAAAGTAAGTTACATTTTTATGTTTTATCTATAAAACTTTGGCAAATTTCAAAATATTAAACTAATTTTAATAATAGTTAAAAATATATTTTTAAAATTAATATAAAATAAAATATATCAAGAATTTAGACCTCTTTTCAAAAATAACTTCTTGAATATCTACACCGCACATGAAAAATGTATGTGTAAAGTGGATAATGTTTATGTTTGTGGTTCAAGAAATGGATGCTTCGGAGCAAATTCTGATTTCTTTTTTTACTGTTTTGAAGCTTTCTCAGTGAAATGACGACTGCACATCATGTTGAGCTGGAAGCAGCCAAACTGTTACAAAAACTTGTCCAAGAATCAAGGGACGAGCCTGCTAAATTGGCAACCAAGCTTTATGTGGTATGCTGAAAAGGCTTTTCACTGTCTACTTTTGATTGAGGGATATACAAATGTTGAATCATCACCTGATGTATATTTTTCTTAACCTGAACTGTACCAGATATGCCATCACATGAAAATAAATGGAAAGGAACATTCATTGCCATATCAAGTTATTACAAGGTTTGCAAATTTACAATTGGAATCATGCACCTTTTCATATTTATTAATTTGATTGCTATGCTTCTTTAAGAAATATTTTTTTTGGTTTTCCATAACTGGATTAAAAGCTGCTAGCTTGTGTAATGGAGTAAGGTTTTAGGAGTGTAGCTAGAGGATAAAATCTATTTGTATAGATCTCATTGAAAATTAGTTTTTTATAAATGGTTATATATATATATATATATATATATATATATATATTTGCAAAGGGTCATGTATTTTGAGGTGCTTAAATGAGTTTTTCTTTTCTTTTGGATATTCGTTGCTTAGGATAGACGATGTATTGGATCAACTAAAATTGAAAAGATCAGTTGAATTCCTTTAAAAATTAATATTGACGACACTATACAGGGTGATTTCTAGGCGATATCAGGAAGTCTTCATATCGATAGTAAAAATCATTGATTCCGTTTTTTAACGGTTTCTTTGGATTCTCGTTTTTTCAATTTCTCGCCACAATCTTCCATTGGTGGTGAGTTTTTTGTAAATAGAGCAAGTTTCAAAAATTTTATCTTTTGCCCGAGTTAAGCTTTTAGCTTGCTATTGATAACAAAACTGATATTTATGACTTCATTGATATGTAAGTGAGCTCTATTTGGACCGTTGAACTCTAAAAGTTGAGGTTTTCTTAGATTTTTTATGACTTCAAGCTAGGGTTTCTGAATTATCTTTTACTAAATCAGGTGTTTTACTACTAGTTTTTTCTCAATATGCAGAGGTATTTTCTATATCATGGAATTCTTAGAGGGTCCAGGCCCCTACCTAAACTTAATAATGCTGCAAGAATTTTTCCTTGAGTACCTAAGTCATTTCTTGAGGTGCTTACAATGTTATTTGTATTTTTAGGGTCAAACCTACTCTATTGCTTACTAAAGATGAGATTGCAACTCTTGCCAAGCTTTTGAGTATATTTTAGTTGGAAAATTCTCTAATGCTAAAGTTGTTATGTTTAGTGTGCTCAAGTCTTTCAGTGATCTGGGCTTGGTTCTAACTCTATTGGTTTGAATGATTGTCATCATATTTTGGTGAAGTTGATGGTGGAAGCTGATTGTACCAGGTTGTTTCTAGAGGTTCTTATTTTATTGAAAATTTTCATTTAAAAATGCTAAATTGAACTCCTGATTTTGATCCCAAAATTGAATCTCCAATTGTGCCAGTATGGGTTATTTTAATATGTTTAAGGCCATCTTATTATACATTTTATGTTATTTTCTTTGGTTTCTTAATTTGGTAAGCCTCTAAAGATTCAGCTACAACCAATCTTCTTAGACCTTTGATTGCTAGACTTTGGTTGAAATTAATCTTATTGATCTTTTGAGAAGGAGATTTGGATAAGGGAGGAGGATAATTTGTATATTCAAGAAGTTATATTTGAAAATATGCCTAAATTCTTTGACATTGTGGCATTATAGGGCATGATCTTGTTTCTTGCCTTAAACTTCATCCTGAACTTAAAAGACTCAAATCTGATAATACTATTAAGGAAATAAAATATTTGACTATGAGAAAACTTGACAGGTATATGCTCCTAAAGCTAACGATGCTTCTCGTTTGCAATCAAACTTTGTGAATATTTATGTGTCCTATGTCAGAGATTGTCGTATTGGAAAATATTGAAGTGATGCTTGCTACTACGAAAACTCCAAGGATACCCCTCAAAATTTCAATGAATTTGTAGTCTAATCTTAATTATGATTATTCTGTTTCTCTGATTAATATAATTTTTCTGTAGATACTAATAGTTTTGCGGTGGAGATGGTTATTAGGGGAGAGCCTGCTGTTTCTTACTTAAATGTCGATGCTTTGGCTTTCAAGTCAGCTGGTGGTGACTCTCCCATCACTTAAACAGCACCTAGTAAATCTGATAATGTTGGAGTGACATTTTTTATCTAATCCATCTTTTCCTTGTGGCATTACCAATATTTGCAATTTCATTGCTAGGAATTCTCTTTTATATGCCGGACAACCTGATTCCTTATTTCCTATGTAGGCTGAACTTAGTGCTTTGAATGAGGCGGCTCATTTGATTCAGATTATAATGATTTCTTTTCCTTTATTCTTGTCATACCAAAGACGTCACTGAGGTTAATTCTAAGCTTGATGCTGAGGATGACTCATATAATGTTATTTTATCTTGTCATTTCGAGAACCAGTTTAGAAGGAAGTCTTATGATAATCATTCTAATAGTTCAATTGAATGCCCTACGTTAACTGCCTATGAACTGAATCTGCTTTTGCTGTTTCTTCAGGAAATAAGAAAAGGGATTTAAAATATCTAAATACTAGGAAAGGAGATTTAAACAGAAGATAGAGTGCCATCCTGTCTTCTTTATTTTGTTCTGGCTCATTGTCCTTTTGAACTAAGTTGTTTCCTCTTCTGCTCAGGTGTTGGCTGCTAGAATCAAATTCTAGGTGCTTTACATTATCTTGCTGTGGTAATTGGAGTTTACTTAACTAAATTCAGTTTGCTAGCTGGATAAGCTTTGAACCTAGTGGTTTAGTGGTTTCTCTTACTATTTTCGTTTCTGTTACTGCCTACATGGATTCATTGATATACATCTGGCTTTTGTTGTTGATTTTCACAAGACCTGTATCTGGTACTGGGTAAATTTGTATTGCTTGACTCATATTTGGACCTTGCTGAATGGCTCTAGATTTCTTATTCCTTGATTTTCTTGCTGTGGTAATTGGGTATAGTCACTGGACTAACCCAGTTACTGGTTGGATAAACCTTGGCACTTTTGATATTTCAGTTTTTTTGTCTTGCAGTGGAGTTAGTATATGCTGTTACTGCTGGTGCTGGAAGATGCTAGCAGAAGATAGCTGCGATCTGGCGATTATCAGTTGCTTTGCTGGATTCCCTGGTTCCTGTTTGCTGTTGTGGAACTGCTATGGGGAAGCTGGTGCAACCGCTCAGCTCTTGAACTGCAAACTGTTCTGAAATTTTGGATGATAATGCAAACTGGAATGCTTGTTGTTGCATCTGGGGGCTTGCAGTCTGGTGTTTCATCTCAATGAATGTTGGTCTGCTGCTTTTAATGCTCTGAAGAAGGATGTTCTGATGTGTTAAATTGGATGCAACTTGTAGTTGCTAATAGGACTCAGATTTTCTTAATGTTTTTATCATACATTAGTTCTATTAAGTTGTATGTTTTTATTGGTTTGTACTCAGTTTCTTTTAGGGGTACAAAACACTTACTCTTTTAGGTTGGTTGGCTCTCTTTTGGATGTTTGAGACCAACTTTATGTACTGTGTGGGGTCGAATGAATCCTTTTGCATCCATGTACTCATCATATAGTGGACTCTCCCTAAGTTCCAAGTATGTGATATCATATCTAATAGTTTCTAGCCATGCCTTTTTTTGTCTTCTTCCCTATTTTTTTGTTTGCAAATTTTCTTAACTGTACTCACTGAGGCATTTTATGGTCTACCGTTAAATTTACCACAAATTATTTTACACGACTTTCTTTGAGTTTATGCTCGATTGGAGCTACTCTAATTTTGATCTACTTAGTCTTAGTCAAATTCTTTCGCTTATCCACCTCATCATTCTCATTTTTAACCATGCAAAGTCAGATTCATTTGAATATACTTTTGTTAAATTGTTTGTTTTTATTTGTAATTCATCTGCTGATATAATTGATAAGTTAGAGCCTGGAAGATAATATTTTGAAGGTAACATTGTAATTGGTAGACACAAGTTTGAATATCATATATATATTTTCAGTAGGCATGCATATATTTCTTACAGAATACTGCTTGAAGATGAACTGATACTGTTGTGATATTAGTTTTTGTTCTAGTTACATGTGCGAATAGATCTTTGATGATTTAACTTTTGAAGTTTAGGGATATTATCATGGTGAAGGCTTCAAGACTGCCAAAAAATATAACCCTATTGTAGACATAAATTTGATAATACAAATGAATTATGGGATTATTTGGATATGAACGTTGGGAAATAAAATGTCAAGGATTGTCAAGAACTCATTGAAATCAGAATGTTTAGATGTATATCTGGTTTAAATAATTGGATTTACAATGATAAATGAATTTTTAAGTATGATTGGAATGACTATTGAGAGTTTATGTTAAAAAAATAGTCATACTGGGTTTATGATTATGGAACAAAGGATTGTAGATCAGCACCAATGAATTAGATAGATTAAATGTTTTTGATGAAAATGGGTAGAATAAAGCTGTTATTGCTTGTTGTGTAAAAGGATTTGCACAAAATGTACAATATTTCATAAAACACTCAATAAGGATGGTTGGTAGATGTTAATTTATTAATCTTGTTCAAGTTAGTTTTGATAGTACTAGGTGACAATGATGTTAGCACGCATCCCAATTTATCTACTTCTTAACATTGGGAAAGGCTTCATGACTGCTTAAAATTAAAGTGTTATATTGATATTAATGTTGGGAAACAGATGTTAGGAATGCCAAATTGAGAATGATCATAATCACAATGTTAAGATGTATATGTGGAAAGTGTAGTCTGAGAAATGACTATTTTTGGGTTGATTAGAATGAATACTACTGGAAGTTTAGGATTGGAAAATAGCCACAGGGGGCTTAGGATTACAGAACAAAGGGCTGTCATCCACACCAGTACAATAGATAGATTAACTATGTTGATGAAATTGGATGGGTAAGGGGTAGAAAAAGTTGGTATTGATAGAAGCTGTGTAAAAAGATTTGCACAAAATTTTTTTAAATCTCTTGTAACACTGAAAGTAAATGGAAGAGGATGATTTATTAATCCTATTCAAATTAGTTTGGATACTGCTAGATGAAATTGGTGCTATTATCATTCACCAATTTTTACCCTCTTGCATGCTTTATTGATTCAACTAGTTGTTGATGAGGTAGCAAAGAGTATTCTATGATATTGTTCTTGATGAGGTGGCAAAGAGTATTGTCTGATGGTGTTAACAAAAAAAAAGGATTGATGTATGCAAATTATGAAAAAATTAGTGCTATATGAGCTGAGATTGAGTGATCTCAAGAATTGCTTGGTCCAACCCTTTAAAAAATACAGTCAAATTATGTTTGCATTTGACTCCGTTTCTTGTTGAGCCAAACACCAAATGCCTACAAATATAAAATTTACTATGAGAACTTTAATTTCTTATAATGATGCCAGATTTGCTTTTTATATTTGGAATATCTTTTTGATGTTGTTAGGTAATGGTTTAGTAGTCTTTAACACTCTAGTTGCTGGTTATAGTTGAGTTATAAATAAACTTACATGAAATTTATTGACATTTCTAATGAAAAAATGTCTAGGTTATTGGGGTATGCATCCTCCTATTATTGAATTGCATACAGCAGTACCTTATTTATGTTCTAAGTTGAGTACTTGTTTTTCATATTCGGAAGCGTCCTACAGTCATCATTTGAAATAATCTATTTCTTGCAGGGCGATGGAAAAAGTTGTAAATCAGTATGGACTTGATATGAATGCTCTAAGCTCATCTCGTCTTCCATTGAGCTGTGGGACTCAGCAAGGTGATATTGAGCATGGCACGACAATGGGTAAGGACACTCCTGATAGTCAGTTTCCTTCAAATCGAAGTGATTTTCCCCATGGAGGTTTTCCTTCTGGAACATGGCACGGAGCATCTAGTAGTATGACAAAAGAAGAAACTTATGCTGGTCCATTTCAGATTTTTGGGACGCTACAATCATCCAAACTATGTCCTGGTGGGGCTGATTTGACTCGACATGATTTAATTTTTCCAAATAAAGCACTAGTAGGCCTTGGTAGAGTGGACAATGTTCCACCAGTTGATGCTCATCAAGGCTCTTTTTCTCACAAAAGTGGCAAGTCATCTGAGCAAGAAAGTCCTAGTGTTCCAATGGATGATACAAGATCTGCAAATTCACTGGAAATGCATGATTCTCTAAAATCAGATAACAAAACAAACAAGAAAGACACTAAAAAAGCTGGCAATAAGCGAAAAAGAGCTGATTCTAAGGCTGCCTCTGATGCTCTCTCGGAGAACCCCCAGCAATCTGATAATATTAGCACGGGATCCAACTCTAGGAAGGGGAAGCAAGTTACTAAAGGAGGGTTACAGCGCCAACTTTCTGGAAAATATGATGACCAAGCACTAGCAAATCCTGGCCAAAATGGTACTGGTGCTTCATCTCTTGTCAGATCTAGACAAGAAGGCGGCTATTCTTTCTCTGAAAGGATCATGGATGAAGCTAAAAGCACAAATCCTTTTTTAGTTTCACCAAAACAACATGATGATGGGGAAGTGTCTTCTAGTCAGAGTGCTGGGCTTCAAAAGGGTAAAATGCTGCCTAAAGGTAGCATTTTTGGATCTGTTCCTGCATGGAGTCAAAATCGGCTTGCCTTATCTCAACTTTCTCAAGGCTCCAATTCTGGCATTATGGAGCCATCTTCTGATATGAATAATGTTTCTCAATACCATGTTAGTGAGTTAAAGGGTGCTACTATAGGTTCAAATGACAGCTCCAAGCATATCAGTTCACCTGCAAGCCTTGCACATAGCGGTGGGAAAGCCTTTGGAACTTCAAGCGCCTTCAGCTCTTTTGCAATGGCAAAGACGGGCTTTCCCTTTCCAGCTCATCAGAACAGTTCTTTTGAGAATCAATATACAACATCCAAGTTGCAAAATGAAAATCATATGGGATTATATTCCAGTTCACAATTATTGGAAAAGGGAGGAGATGCCAGTTCTATCAATCTCAGTGTTGAATCTCCAGGTTCATTTAAACCTGTGTCTGGAGTTTTTCATTTTCCTCACAAATTTATAGAAGCACCAACTAGCTCGTCCTTGCATGCAGCTGAAGCATCAGCAGGGTTTGCTTCTTCTGGAAAAGTCGCATTGTTGGAAAAGAGAGGTGGGACACAAATAGGAGCAAGTTCTTACAGCAATCCGGTGGTATAATTTCTTCTACTTAAATTCTTTACTTGTTCTTTCATGATGAAAAAAAGTGCAACAAAGAGTAAAGATGGAGATTTTGACTAACTCGTGATGAAAATTGTGCATTGCGGCATTATCCACTGCCACCTTTTTATAAATAACTCTATGATTCTTTTTGTTATTAATTGGTCATTTCAGATCAGTGGAGTTCAAGAAAAGCCTAGCCTAGATAGCATTTCTTCTGAAAGAAATCGTGATGCATGTCTTAAGCTGAAGACTGGGTTTAGCATGCAAGCTGAGCCTTGTAGTAGTGTGCAGACAATTACATCAAGAAATTCAGCATTGTCTTCTAGAAACACACCATTCAGCGATCAACAACTTAGACAGCTTAGAGCACAATGCCTGGTGTTTCTAGCATTCAGGTATGATCTACATACAGTAGCACTTTCTGGCTTGATTTGAAATTTCATTCAATGACACTCAAATGGCTTTTACATATTTTTATCTTAAATGTAGAAATAATTTGGTTCCTAGAAAGTTGCATCTTGAAATCTCCCTAGGAGGAAACTATATGCAAGAAGGTAGAGGTTCAAATTTTCAGTGCAAGTGCTGGTGACTTTCTTATTTGGTTTGTTTGCTAGTTGCATACTTCTTACCATTACTCGATTTCTATTGTCTCTCTTTATTTAAATAGGGGGAGCTGCTGATGGAACTCTCAGAGTGTTGAATGACTGCAGAGGAACTGATTCATCTGCAAGGGAGTCTGTTGACAATCATGAAAAGTCTGGCTTGTTAGGTAGGGTAAATGATATTACAAAAGGCTCAACAGCTTTTTCATCTGGTGCCAGCATTATGGACAGAGATTTATCTTTGAAAGTGTTGGAGGGGATGAAGAACAGGAACAATTTAGACATGTCTTTGGTATCTGAAGGAAAGAAACCTCTTTCTGTTTCTAAGCCAAGGACTGATGCTGAAGCAAGGGTGACAGAAACAGCAGAATCATTTATAGCATCAAACATGCTGCAGTCTGATTCCCTTGGACATTCTGGAAGAAGTATTCAACAAGGCCATCTTGGAAAGGGTGCTACAGAGAATTTTAACCAACATGTAGCGCACACAAATCTGGCCCTACCTGTTACTGGTTTGGAGAAGCCTCCCAACATTGAGAAAACTGATTCATCGAGGACTAAATCTGGTGTTGAGTTCTTTAAAGAATCAACAATCGCTATGGCTCATCATGATTCTTCACTTGTTGAAGCTGAAAATTGTTTGGGCCACTCTCAAATTGTGAATGACAGTAATAACATGAGCAGACCATATAGGCCAGGCTCTCCTATGTTGGAAGCCACTAAATCTACAAATCATCATCTTTCTTTACCTTTAAAGGATATGGTGACACTAGCTGTAGATGGTAGTAATAACTTGAAACATGTGATCAACCCTTCAAATGATGTTAACATGTTCTTTACCTGTGCTAGTTTGAACAATAGGATTCAGACTACTGATTTTGTAACATCTGATCATATAGATGATAATGCTGATGGTAGTGAAGGGATAGACAATCAGAGGGCTTCTGTAATCGAAAAATTTGATATTCGTAGCCAGTTTTGTGATGATATGCGTAAGTACAGCAATCCAGGTTTTGTTGAGTATGATGCTGAAGATGAGGGATATGAATTATTATCAAATGACATCACTGGTTCTCCCCCAAAATACACAACCTTTGACAAATGGACAATGGACTTTCAAAAAAAGAAACTTTTTGAAGAGCAGAAGTGGATCTTGAAACAGAATAGGGCTGAAGAAAGGATCACAGGATGCTTTGCCAAGTTAAAAGTATGCTATTAAGTAGCAAGACGCATCCAGTTTTTCTTTTCTAGATGGTTACAACATCCTTCTGAAATATGTCTCTATTTTGATTGTTTGGTTTATTTCATTTTAATTAAACTCATGATTATTTTGATATTTTAACATTATAGCGTCATTGCTCTTATTTTGGTAACATGGAAGGCCAGATTTCAAATATAACAAATTAAGTTGAACCTTTAAGTTTGACTTATGATGATTTACATTTTCTTATATGAGTAGGGGATTCAATGGAGAATATTGATGAAACTTTATTTTAGGGGCTGTTTGGCATGAGGTAATCTGAGAAATTTGAGTGTAAAATAATCGGATTATAGTGAAATTTGATTACAATCGTGTTTTTGTTCGAAATCGGCTTTTCGTTCGAAATCGGGTTTTTATTCAAATCAATTTTGAACAAAAGCGATTCGTTCGAATCGATTCTAATGAAATTGTTAGAAATCGGAAATTTCGAACAAAAGCAATTTCGTTCCAATGATTTCGTTCAAAATCATTCAAATCGCTCGTTCAAATGATGAAGGTTTCGGTGAAGCCATGTATGAAGCGGAGAAGAGGGAGTTCCTCACGTTGGAGAAGAGGAAGCTCACGTGTTGCATCGGAGAAGAGGGAGCTCTCATGTCGCAACAGGAAGAGGGAGCTCTCACGCCGCAGAAGAGGGCTCTCGCGCCGCAGAAAAGGGGCTCTCGCTCGGCTGCTCTGTTCGCTAGGCGTAATCGTGAGTTACACCCGATTCAGGCGTAACTGGATTTTCCCGTTTATGTATATATTAATAAAAAATTAAATTATAGTGTAAAAGTTTTCCTCGTTTTACTTCATACCAAATACCGAAAATCTCAATTTATATGAAATGTTTTTACTTTTCCCCCATTTACCTCAATCCAAAAAACTCTTTAGTGAATGTACACATTTTAAAATCATGCTAATAAAGCAGTGTTATCTTTTATGATCTTTTATTTTTATGTATAAATGCTTAATGATAAAAAATTTGAATCTTTAAAGCACTTTTCTTGATTTTAATTTATAATTAATTAATAAACTATATTTCTTGAGGGATGTTTAGCATCCAACAATATTTTTTGTTATACCTTTTGACATGTTGCCATTGATGATCCATTTGCTGAATGGTCGATTCTTTTTGACTACTTTCTCAAGTACATTAGTCAAAGTCATCTTAGTCTTTTTTTACACCTTTCAGAAATGAATTATCCTTTCATTTCACGTGTTATTCTATAATCATTGTTTTTTTTTTCTTATTCACCGGTAAATGCCATAATCTGCTTTCATTTTTTCCTAGGAAAATGTAAATTCATCTGATGATATTTCTGCGAAGACTAAAAGTGTTATTGAGTTAAAAAAACTCCAACTTCTTAAACTCCAGCAACGGTTACGGAGGTGCTTATTTTTCCTATTTGGATGCAAATTTCTGTTTTGTTTTCAGCAATTTACCCAAACAATGATATTTTGAATCTCATCGGATTAAAGGTTTAACATTTTTCTAAAACTGCATCCCTTATTTTCTGTAATCAGCCAATTTCTCAATGATTTTTTCAAACCTATTGCATCTGACATGGAACGCTTGAAATTAATCAAGAAACATCGACATGGTAGGAGAGTGAAGCAAATTGAGAAGTTTGAACAGAAGATGAGAGAAGAGAGGTTGAAACGAATTCGGGAGAGACAAAAAGAGTTTTTTACTGAAATTGAAGCGCATGGGTATGGATCTGTACCCAAAACCTTGTGGTCTATTATTTTCTATTGCAATATTTTGTTTCTCTGATGATTAATTATATTAAATTTTCTTTTTCAACAACAGTGTATGTTTATAAATTTTTGGTTGATGTTTCTTGCTTTATATCGATAATGCAATTTCACATATTATGTTATGGATTGACAGGATAAAGTTTGAGGATTATTTCAAGATTAAGCGAGAGCGATGGAGAGGCTTTAATAGATATGTTAAAGAGTTTCACAAGAGAAAGGAACGTTTATATCGTGAAAAGATTGACAGAATCCAGCGTGAAAAGATTAATCTTTTGAAAAACAATGATGTTGAGGGGTATCTAAGAATGGTTCAGGTTCAAATGGGCTCTTTTTCCATTATTGAACCATTCATTTCATCATTAGTCTTTGTTTTGATTATATATTGGTTGCGCAGGATGCCAAGTCTGATCGAGTTAGGCAACTCCTTAAAGAGACTGAAAAATATCTTCAAAAGTTGGGCTCAAAATTAAAGGAGGCCAAGGGTATGTCTAGAAGGTTTGAGATGGAAATAAAAGATTGCTGGTCAGCTGATGTGGATGAGAAGGACATTCCTGTGATTGATAATGAGGATGAAAGCGATCAAGCTCAGGCAAACATTTGGAGAATGTCTATTTTAAATTTTCTTATGTTTTAATTTTTCCCCCCTCGGTAGAACTCATTTTCTTGCATTTTCTTGATATTTTTGTTTCAGCATTATCTAGAAAGCAACGAGAAGTACTACATGTTGGCGCACAGGTATTGTTTCTAATTACTTAATCTTAATTGAATAATCTATTTTTGAACAAATAAAAATGTCGGTTGTGAATTATTGATTGTTTGCATTTGCCTTCCCCTTCAACAAATTTTTATGTTGATTTGATTTGTTTATATATTACTAGCGTGAAAGAGAGCATAATTGAGCAGCCAGCTTCTCTTGTAGGCGGAAAGTTGCGTGAGTATGTCATGTTTATCCCTATATTCCAGTCTTTATCCTTTATTTTATTTTATATTCATTGCTTTGCTATTAGAGTTTATTGAATGCTGTACGCAGTTGTCTTTCGTTTGATGAGCTGAAAAATTGGTTCTTGATCCTAGGTACCAGATGAATGGCTTAAGATGGCTAGTTTCACTGTATAATAATCATTTAAATGGCATCCTTGCCGATGAGATGGGCCTTGGAAAAACTGTTCAAGTAGTGTTTCCTGCTTTATTATTCTTACCTTTATTTATTTAAGAGATGCTGTTGAATCTTTTTTGAGTGTTGAGTTAGTGTTGCTGAGTTTTTTTTTTTCTGCAGGTTATTTCTTTAATATGCTACCTCATGGAAAGAAAAAATGATAGAGGGCCATTTCTGGTTGTTGTACCTTCTTCAGTTCTTCCTGGTTGGGCATCTGAAATTTGCCTTTGGGCTCCCAGCGTAAATACAATTGCTTATTTTGGTTCTCCCGATGAGAGACGCAAGCTATATAAGTAATTGTTGACCAACCCAGTGTCTTTTGTTTCATTTTTTCAAAGACTTGATCTCTCTCTTCTTCAGGGAAAGAATTGTTCAACGGAAATTTAACGTTCTCCTCACTACATACGAGTACTTAATGAATAAGCATGATAGGCCAAAGCTGAGCAAAGTTCAATGGCATTATATTATTATTGATGAAGGCCATAGAATAAAGAATGCATCTTGCAAACTTAACGCTGATTTGAAGCTTTATTCAAGCACCCATCGTCTTCTTTTAACTGGAACGCCCCTTCAGGTACGTGTGTGTGATACACCAATCTGTGTACCAAAATAAAAATGTTCAATAATATGAGTTTTGAATAATTTCATTTTCATTTAGCATGTGGGCTTGTTAAATCCTGTTTGTATTTTTATGTGCAACTAGTTTGCTCTTGTTGTTGTAATTTTTACTATATCTTATCTGTGCTTTAGATTGCATGGTATAGTTTATTTTCTTATTTTGTTTTTGTCTACTTACTTTATTGTTACTGTATGCCGTATTCTCTTTTGCAGAACAATTTGGATGAACTATGGGCCCTTTTGAATTTCTTGTTGCCAAATATTTTCAATTCATCTGAGGATTTTTCTCAGTGGTTCAACAAGCCATTTGAGAGTAATGTTGATACCTCACCTGATGAAGTGAGGCTTCCTTGTGTTTGTGGTTCTCTTCTTTAAATTTTATATGCCATCATAACATAATCTCACATCGTTTATGATTGATGATCATATAGGCCTTACTAACTGAAGAGGAAAATCTTTTGATTATAAACCGTCTTCATCAAGTTCTTCGACCTTTTGTACTTCGAAGGCTAAAGCACAAGGTTTGTTTGTTATTATTATTATTTTTGTCAATGTATTTCATTTGTTTTTAAAAATTTTGCATAGATTTGCACTCATGTCCAATCTGCTATACACATGATATATCTCATTTAAGCTCACTATATTATACTTATTGAATTGATTCCCATTAGTATTTATTATATATATATATATATATATGTATATAACTTTAATGCATGTATAAATACAAGGCATAAAATATTTCATGAATTTTATGCTTTGTAACTTCAATGCTCATTTAAGTTCACTTTATTATACTTTTTATATTGATTTCCATTAATTTTTATTATGTATGTATGCTTGTAACTTTAATGCTCATTTAAGTTTATTATACTTTTTGAATTGATTTCCTATTTGCTATATATCTTTCATTTAAGAAAACTTTATTATATTTTTTGATTTTATTTCTATTAGTATTTATTATACATATGTATATAACTTTAATGCATATATAAATGCTATTTATAAATTATTTTATGAATGCATTTATTCACACTTTCCTATACTTTTGATCCAATTTATAGTTTTCTTAAAAGTTAGGCTTGTCTTGTTTGTTGGTCACTTATTCAAACACAAGCTTAAGCAGTGCTAATACTCAATCCAATCTTCTTTCTATCTTCAATCTTGACTTGAACTCACAGCCATATTTGGGTTGCGTTTATTAGTGGAGCTCAGCATAAAAGAATATATGCTTTGTTAAGTGCCAGGCTATAAAAAGTGAATTCACATGTACTGAAATACACCCTGCTTCTTCTTAAGCGAGTTGTTGTGATGTGAGTAATGGTTGGTTTCTTATGATAATTATCTTGACTCTAGGTTTTGCTTAAACGCTTGATTCTAGAATGACCTCTCTTCCATATAGGAGCAAAGTTGTGCAATTGATCTGTTATCTAACCCTTGTTACTGGAGCCATTGATGTCCCTTTACTATTTAATTACTAAAACAACAAATAAGCCATAATGGGTGAGCTACTGTTTCTGTTGTGGACATCACTTTTTTTGTTGACTAATATTTAAACCTGCAAAAAATTAAGGAGCTTTTTAGTAGTTCACATTGCTAATGGCTCAGTGTTGCTGCTAGATATTTATCCTTACCCATGTTGTACTAAATGTTCGCCTCTTTTACCTGCCGAGGGCTAAACTTAGGAGTTGAGCTGGATATTGGTAATTATAATTTACAGTAGCTGGTCTTTTATCTTCAATGTAAGATACTCTACATCGTGCTTTTGTCTTTAGAATTTCTTTTATGATATTTGAAAATATAACTATGGGAATAAGGTTTGTACTGTTGAAAATGTTTAAGTGTTCTAAAATTTCAGCTTAATCCTACCCAATTGCTTAAACTTTGACTTCATTCTTTAATGACATCATCTAGGGTCAATTTAATTGTTGAAACTGAATTTGAAGATGGTGAAGTCCTTACATTTGTTTTAAATTTCTTTTAAAGTTCTCCAAAAGTGGTGAATAATTGTATACGGAGCAAGACTAGATAGAATTTCTTATAATATTCAACATTATGTTTGGCATAGAAATGAGTGATTTTTCTTTTTTTATTAAATTAGTGAGTATATATTCTTTAACTAATTTGGTCCACTCTATTCCATTGTCACCCTAATTTTGAATAGGTAGAATGTGCTTGATGAATTAGCAGATCAAGATTGATTGATTGATCAGTTTGCATATTGGGAATTAATTGTTGGTTGCCTACCCGCTTGGCATAACATGTGGTTCTCTGATCCAAAAAACATACATGAGAAAGAATTGGAGGGTGCTTTCTTAACTTATAAAAGCTGTGGTGATCCTCTTTATAATTGTTTAACAGTTGGTAGCTTTAATGACTTCTAGTCTTGGAGTTAGTTTCAAAGATTAATGTTGTTACCAATGTCCCTTTGAGAACTTTGTGGTGCTGTTATTGATGGAATGATTGAGAATAGTTTAATGAGAACTTAGAGTTATGATTTTTGGTATAAAGTAGACTAAAAGATACATTTCATGATATTCAAAAATTAGATTTTTTGGATATAAGAGCATAAAAAAAGATATGTAATGAAAGTAGGCTTTTAATTGAAAGGTATGATAGTTTTTCTTAAAAATATTAATCCAGTTAAATTGTTTGATCAAAGGCAAGGAGCATCACATCTTGTTTTGTTAGTTTTGACCAATGGTTTGTTGTTATGCTTGCCAACGAAATGGTCCTTGCTTTTAGTTATGAAATATGCCTTGCCATCATTTTTTGTTTTTTTTGCTAAAATGGTCCTATTAATTTTAAATTTGCCCACTTTAGTTTTAATTGTTAAGAAGTTCTTAAAAAAATATTTTGCTCTTTTTGTTTGGCTTTAAAATAGTAATTGCACTTCTCCATCTACTTAAGACAAAAAAGATCCTTGGAGAGATAAATAATATATACATAAATTCGTTTGTCTTTCTAATGATTTATATTACAACTTTCATGTTTTTTTTTTTGCTTAGGCATCAACTATCTAATCTTAATTTGGAATCATATTACTAGTTTTTTTACTTGTTCATTCATAATTCGAGAACCTTTTCTTCTTTGACATTACACTTGGGCACCGATGTAGCAATCTTTGCACACTTTTCAATATATTCAGGCAATGTAGTGCATTACTTCTAAGAGATGCTCTAGTTCTAGCATAATTATTTATAAAATTCATGTCATAAGAAGATTCAACAAAATTTTATGCTGGTAGTCTACTGCATCTGCTGCATAACACAACTGGTATCCTTTCTCATTTAGGACTTGAGACCTTGCTAAAAAGGAAATTCTAAATGAACATGATTATATAAGCAACATTAAGTTAAAATAAAAAGGAGTGTGACGGAGTGTCTTCAAGGCATTGCATTAGAACATCTCTTTGGGCATGAATGGTTCTTAATTGTTGGAGGGATAACTGATAAACCTTTGAATGATAAGTAAAGGTCTCATCAAGGGTTTGCACATGAAAAGAGATTGCAATAAAATTAGTCTTCGCTTTAGTTGCCCTCTCACGGGTATTAGACTGTCGTCCCAAAAAATATTCCAGTCTTCACCGCAATATTTCAATCTCACCAGATAACTTTAGAAGGTACATTATGTCTCTGTGACTTTGCACTGGTGAAGCCTTAATAATATATAAGACTAGAACATAAATTTTTTTCAGAGATCATCACGAGTTCAACCAAAGAACTAGAGTAAATCTTTGCATCTGTGAAATCAATATCTTCCAATCCCTTGCAGGCAATATCCATCTGGAGCAGCCTGAAAGATACCTCTTGGCAAAGCGACTCCCATTGATGAAGAGCTGGCTGATCGAGCTTTAATGCCACAACACATTCTAGTAGGTTAGCAGTCTGAACTGTGAAATGGGATATAATTGATGTAGCTCAAAAACCCTCTATATTAAAAGACATTAGAGCTTATACCAGACTCCTTGGAAAGCTCTACTGACAGTCTTATGATAAATGTGTGAATAAATGCACATTAATCTCGAACTTGGAAAGAAAGAAAATGCAAGATAATGATCAAATTGATAGAAGGATAATGAAAGTCAATTGCTAATATGATGAAATATAGAGAGAGAATGGAAAATGTATGTATAATACTATTATTCTTTGTCGGCCATGGAGGACTAATAATCTCAATATCACCAAAATGATTGAAAACTATGAGAAGAGTGCTCTCAGTGTATGTTGAATCAGATGGACGAGAGAATCATGCAACACTACAACTATCACCTTCGATAGTGATTGTATGCTTGATCAAAGGATCAGACCACGCCTGAACAGGAGTAACCTTATTAGAACGGTGGCATAAGCCAAGTGGGTATGGGGTTCCGAAAGATAAACAGTAGAAGGTCGATCTAGTGACTCTGGAGCAGAGTTTATCTTGTTACGAAAAGTCCTTTTAGGAGGAGTAGATGACTGACACTCTAAGAATGATAAGAATAAAGCTAGATAATCAAATAACAATAAAGTAATAATAAAGAAGCTCAAAAGGAAAATACCAATGCCTCCAAAAGAGGAAAAATGGAAAAATCCTGCTTTCTGGAATATCGAACCCACTCAGGTGTATTATAAAATGGATTTGGGCATGTGAAGGAGCTAAAACACTCCTAATCTTTCTAATTGCATGCTATAAACTTGAGCATTTATCTCAAAAAAGGACAAAAGTGTGCTGGATCCAAATAATACGCATATGCTCAATCCATGTAAATGAAGGTGTTGAGGAACATTCTGAGCTAAACAGAAGGTGCTCTCTTGCCGCAAGCTATCATGCTGGTGATCAACTGTCTTGGGGAGAAAGATCCTTTTTCATTTAGGAAAGACAAAATAGTACAACCAAGTGGCAATGAATCCAACCGAGGCCATCTTTATATCAATGCCATATCTCAAAACTTGTGCTGTTTCAGCAGTAATCCCATGTTCAACTAAATTCTCAAGAAAACTTGTGTTTGAAAAGGGCCCGACACCAAAGAGTCTCGGGGCTGTGAACCCCTCTCACGGTAAAGCTTATAATAGTGTGCCTGCGATCTGCGTAAAATCTCTGAATAAACAAAATTCCCATGCACTAATCTCCAGCTAATCATCGCCGATACAACTCTTCCTATAGAGGCATACACTCAAAAGGAAGACCATAGATCGATAGCCCAACAGTACGCGTCAGATCCCGCAATGTAATAGTCATCTCGTGAGGACTTGTCCAACAAGTGTTCAAGCTGCTATCCCATCTCTAAATAGGTACCTCAAATCCAAGAAGCGGGTAATTTGGTGTTATCAAGTAAGGAAATGTGGATGAGATAAACCTTTGCCTGGTGAAGAACGGCCTGATGCATCCTCAGAGTGTAGCATGCCTAGTAAGTGTATCCACTAAGAACCTCAGGAGAACTCTCTAGTGAGGATTATTGGATCCAAACATTTTCCTTTTGGTGCAATAATCAATAATTCAAAAATCAGATGACCCAAGCTACATCTACACTATCAGTGGATGGCAGAGAATATTTTGGTTTTCATAACTCTTATTGTATGTGATCCTCTTCAAGATTTGAGAATTCTCATGGCGCAACCTTTGCTCGATCGCACAGTTGCCAGGGTCATTGTTAGTAGGAACTTCCAAAGCTGAAAACTTCAACAGGGGAGAGCGGTTAAGAAACTTATCATAAATACCTCGATTTGATAACATCTCTTGATGTCAATCCAGGTGATCATGTATTCATGCCAGTCTAAAGGGATCATACCTATCGATCTTCTCTCAAATTTATTTCTCAGAAGGCTTGGTCCGAAGCATCTGAATGAACAATGGAACTGTAATGACCCTAGGTTATTTTTAAGGAATACGTTATTTTCCCGCAATGTCTAAATTCTGTTTATTTCCCGCAAATTTCCATTTTTTGTTAAAATTTCCTACTAAAATTCGTTTTTCACTAATCGCTGCTTGATTTTGTTATAACTGGAAATCGTAAGAATTCATTGATTTGTTTGGAATATAAATACAAACGTAACATGCAACATTCAGGCAAAAAAAAAAATTTACAACTGAGCAGTTTCCAATTTCTCTCCACTTCCGTAATCAACTCAAGAGTTATAGGAGGCATTTAAGTTGCTAATTCCAAACGTGATGAGTACCTTCCGCTGAAACCAGTGTGACCGTTTTATTGGGGAGGGTCGACGGAAGGCACGAAACACCCAATACCCTCCCTCAATCACACACGACTTCCTAATTGGCCTCTCAACACCATCTCCAGTCGGACTACGCGGGCGCACGTTACGCACGCTCGCTCTATATAATCCTAGGTAGGCCGCTCGACTCTTCTCCACTTGGGGAGGGTCGACAGAAGGCACGAAACACCCAATACCCTCCCGCAATCACACACGACTTCCTAATTGGCCTCTCAACACCATCTCCAGTCGGACTACGCGGGCGCACGTTACGCACGCTCGCTCTATATAATCCTAGGTAGGCCGCTCGACTCTTCTCCACTCTTATCGACCCCGCTCGATTAGAACTGACGAAGCGTACCTAAGTTGACCGCTCAGGAGTTCTATGACAGGGTCGCAATAGTCGATCAAGAAGCCAGCGACCGCCCTTCCGTGCACAGGACAATCGACATCTGCTCCACACGATCACCTGCTCCGCACGGTTACCTGCTCCTCACGAATTCTTCTGTGGTTTTGGATGTTATTTAACTGCCATTTTAATTATGAAAAGATGCACCCGATATTAGATTGGTTGTTACCAACCTAACATGGGCCATCACAGGAACCCCAATCAAAATCAGCATGCCGCCTAGGACTATCAAGGGGGTCATCATTATCTCAAAATGTACATTATTAGCAGAAAGAAAAAAAGAGATGAATGGAAAGCTTACAAAATTAGTATGCCAAAAAGATTGCAAACATGTAGGCCTCGAGCACAATTGTTTGGTAAAAGATGGAGCTAACCGTTGACTGCTGGGAGCCAAGAATGCTCAATTAGCTTGACTAATCAATCGATGATTGGATGGAAGCTGCACGATCCATCACCTCGGATCCGTGACAGCAATTTGCTGCATGTGAGCTTGCAAATCCGATTAATGTGGTGCACTGTTCGATCAATGGAGGGATCGACAAATGCAAGCTCCACTCGCCCTTGCCCACGAATTGAGCCACTCAACAACTGCCCACGATTCTACAAACATTTATTTGACAATTGCCCTGACAATCACCAATTGGCAACTTCTACAGGAATCTTTCACATCTTCACTCCTATCATACAAATGCCTCCTCCTCCTTTGACATAATCAAAAGGCGTTGTGAAAGAAGATGCAAGCAATCAACAAGAGGAACACATAGCCAGAGAAAGAAGAGGAAAAAGAAAAGTAGGCATAAAAGGGGGTGCATGTAAATTTTAATTAACAAGCTTAGGGTCAATGCAAGTCCTAGAATAGGGTACAAATGCAAGTACAGGAGAAGACTCCATGTTTCTTTGAATCTTAGAACTGTTCACCTCTTTACTCCTATAATTACAAATTCTCATCCTTCGACACAACAAAATGGCGTTGTGAAAGAAGATGCAAGCAACCAACAAGAAGACCACATAGCCAGAGAGAAAAAGAGGAAAAAGAAAAGTAGGTAAAAAAGGGGGTGCATGTAAAATTTAATTAACATGTTTAGGGTGAATGATGGTCCTAAAATATGGTACAAGTGTAAGTACAAGAGAACACCTCGTTTTTCATTACTCAAAGAGTCAACTAGGTGAAGAAGGCTTTGAAGACCCCTCGTTCCGTTTTCTCTTTGAGCCGACTCGGTTGACTGTAAATCTTATCCATTGATCTTAGATATGAATCCAAGGAGTGAGGTTTTGACACTATTTTGGGACATTATGTTATTGAAATTTTGTCAAAAATCCTCTTCACCCAAAAACATCTTGTTATATTGTCGAAATTTTATTAGTATTCTTCATTTAATTAGTTAAAAATGTTTTAAAATATTAGTTAAATAAAATTTTTAATTAAATGAAATTAGTTAAATTATCATTTTAATTTAATTATTAATTGATAACGTTAACATGATTAGTGATTAAATAAATGATGTTAATTAATAATATTAATTAAATAATTTTAAAATTAAAATTATTAATTAGCCATTATATTATTAATTAATTAATAATATAACATTGCCAATTAATTAAATTAAATAATTTATTTGGGGATACGAGCTTAAACAAAACTTCAAAAGGAGTCATTCAAAGAACCTTGTGAATCTAATTGTTCAACTATATTAGATAGATGTTCACAAATGATCCAAGCAAACAACAAAGAAACAAAATAGAAAAGATAAAAAGAGAAAAATTGTTTTTCACTATACATTTAGATACTATGTTATTATGTATATCTCAAATTTACAAACAATTATCTCAGACTCTTACTATTGAATACAAGAACACTCTCAGTACCTTCATTTGAGCAAGCTCCCAAATCTCCTCTTCAAAATCACACTATACCACTTACTGTCAGCGCCTCAATTTTGAGTCCGCAAAGCACCTACTACTTAGCTATCTGCATATGAAAAGCAAATGATCAATATCCTGAAATATATGAATTAATAATAAAAGAATTGCATAATTGCTAAAGGCAGTACAAATCATGCATGTAAAAAGTGTGTATGTAAAACAAAACAAGGACAACATGAGAAAACCTATGACACAATTTTTAGTTGATTTAAATGGTCATAGTGGAGTTATATCACTTGATTCTTATAGATATAAGTCTCATCCTAATTACAAATTAGGCATTCCAACATATATAAGTTTCATCTCAAATACAAAGTAGATCATTTTAAATAGATGTAAGCCCGCCCCATCTCAAACTAAATTTCAACTCTCCAACAGATAAAAGCCCTATCTCAAATAAGACTTGAGCATTTTAAATAGATGTAAGTATATCTCCAACTAAATTCAAGCAATTCAACAAATATAAGATTATCTTAAAATAAACTTGGGCATTCTAAATAGATGTAAGCCCTATCTCAAACTAAATTTAAGCATTCCAACAAATTTAAGCCTTACCTTAAATTAAACACATGCATTTTAATTATATATAAATCACCCATCTTAAACTAAATTTAGGCATTCCAATAAATATAAGTCCTATCTCAAACTAAACTTGGGCCTTCTAAATAGACATTAACCCCCTATCTCAAACTATATTGGACATTTTAATGGATATAAGTTATATCTTAAATCAAGTCGGGTATTCTAACAAATATATACCCGAAATTCAAAATATTAAAGTTTAATATTTAAATTCTAAAAAAATACCACCCAATATGCTTATGAGATGAGAAAAACCAATGGTTGCTAATCTGAATCTTTGGACGTTACGTATAATATTCCTCTATCATTGGTAGATTAGGCCACAAGTTGACATGGGATGACAGAACCATGGGATCTTGAACTGGTTTACTTCCATTTAAATCTCATTTCACTGTAAATTAACATATAGTAATACTTCTTAATTGAGAGTTTTTTCATAAATAGATATGAGGGGTAATTAAATAGAGGGGTTTGTGTTTATAAAATTTCTTTTACTTCCAAATCTAACTAAATCCTGAATCGTTCATTAGAAGAAAGTTTAGTTAAATCTCAAATCCACCCCACGAAAGATTTGCTCCGCAAACTTATTTAAGGTGGAGCTAGTCTTACTTTTTGGGGCGATCACGTTCTAATTTTTTTAATCATGAATTTTCATAATAAATATTTATTTGAATTAAATAAATATTTTGAAATATATTATTTAAATTAACTTTAATTCCTATAAACTTATTGAATATATTAGAACACTTGGGAAGTCTTTTTTTTTTTAAATAAGTAATTTTGAAAATTACTAAAGCAATATTTGAATTTTAAAATTAATTGATTTGGTGTGCATGACAATTCAACAAAGTAAGCCTTTAAGTCAATTTAATGATACATTGAACTCAAAAACATTGTTGTTGTTGCATTGAAATTCATCGAGTTTTGGAAAATTGTAGTCTTTCATGACTTGTCCAATTCATCAAATAAATTGCACATTTAAGTAATTGCACATTTTGTTTCAATGGTCAATATTTTTATCTGAATTTATTGAAAAATCATTGTCAATTTTTTTTTTAATGATCACCATGAAATTTGTTGGAATATGAGCTCATGTGGGCTCATGGGGTTAATAGAATTTGAGTTAGAAATTATTTTATTAAAATTCGAATCAGTTATCGATCATGAAAATGACATGGAAGTAGCTTTCTATATTTGAATCTATCTTTTTGTTTTTTAATAGAATTCCTTTAAGTGTTTGTCTAATGATTTTTCTTTCCTTTTGATTTTCTTATTAGTGTGGAATTGCATCAAGATTGTGCTCTCATTCTATATTTCCTTGCTTTAATTTTGAATTTTATCACTTAACACATTTAAGAGGAGTACATGTTAATTGCAATTAACATTCTCTTAATTGATAGAATTAGAGTTGGGGTTAATGGTGGTAAACTCAAGTTGTGGGTGACCTTCGAATCTTAAATGGTTCTTAGTAGCTCTAAAATAGAATATATTTTGTGTAAGATTACTCATAATATAAATCTCAATATTGGATACAACTATTGAGGATCATACGACAAGGGTAGTGAGGGTTAAATTTCTTGGCTCAATTACATAAAATAATGGTGAAATTAAAGCTGATGTGGTTTATAGGATTCATGCTAGCTGGATGAAATGGCAGTGCCCTTTTGGGCTATTGTGCGTTAAAAATTTTCCGCTCAATTAAAGGAAAATTTATAGCACCACTAGAAGGCCAACTATGCTATGTAAGACAGAATGTTGGTCAACAGATAAGAACTTGCTAATAAAATAAGTGCTATAGAGATGAGGATGTTAAGGTGGATGAGTGGGTGCACTCAAAGCATAGGATGAGATATTCATAGCACGGTTGTGGTTGACTACTTTCAAATCTAAAAAGGTTATATCTTAATAGATCTTAAACATTATTTATTTAGTATAAGTTTAATCATAATGGAAATCTCAAAATTTGGGATAGCTATTGAGGACTATATGGTCAAGAATAGTGAGAGGGTTAAATATATTGGCTCAATTATATTAAATAATGGTGAAATAAAAGCTGATGTGATGGTGGTGCTCTTTTGGGCTATTGCATAATAAAAAAATCCAATCAATTTAAAAGAAAATTTATAGCACCACTATAAGGCAAACTATGCTATGTAAGATAGAATGTTGGCCAACAAATAAGAGGATGGTAAGGTGGATGAGTGGGTGTACTAAAAAAGATAGGATGGAATATGAGTTCACTCGTAGCATTGTTGGGGTGGCTTCAATAGTGGATGAGATTTGAGGATGCTGCTTATATGGTTTAGATATATTAAGGGTAGACTGGTTGATGCCCTTATTAAAGAAATTATGTGTATGAATTTTTCCCATGGTAAAATAGGAAGAGGAGAACCAAAAAGTCATTGGAATAATCTAATAAAAATGGTTTTTTTTTCTATTTGAAACTTGAGGGGGTCTTTTATTTGATTGTGTACAATGAAAATAGAGGGCTTGCAGCTAACTCTACTTAATGTTGTGGAATCTTTAAGAGCTCTCCCTTCGTGGTGAAATGAACAAGAAATGTTGAATGAGGTTGCTGTGAAGAAATACTTTTGATCTTATTACAGATAAAATTACAATAATTTATTGGGAATGCATATGATTTCTCTCAGGTACACGCTCCAATCAGATCTTTTCTGAGTTATTCTTTAGAAATGTTACCTTTGCTTTTTCAAATGATGTAACCACACCACACCTAGATGCAACCTTAAGGATAGATGCAAAATTAAAATGGTAAACAATGAATGTCAACCTAAAGATGCTTTTGCTTTTTTAAATTTGCTATTCTGCTACTCTTACCTTGTTTTTTAAACACAACAGAGAACCCTTTGAGCTTAGTACAATTTTTCTTCACTAGGAAATGTAGGATTCTTGAAGATTTAAATTTGTGAAAGAAAGAATCCGTATTCATCATGCACATTTAAATTATTAATTCATTGTCTTGGTATGATTTCAAAACTTTGGAAAGGTCTTTTCCCATAGTTGTATGTGTTGAGGTAGTTGTAATATTAAATTTTATTTTTCTTAGACAGCTTGAAGAAGAGACATTTGAATAGAGATCTCTTTATTCTATGGATTATAAACAAGGTTTAAAAATGCTTTTTTTTTCTTTATATTTGTAACAATGGCATTTCTACAATATTGAGGTAGGCAAATTTTGCTCAAACCATTGAAACTAGTCATCTCAACTCACTCTTTTTACTCATAATGTATGATTTTTATTTGTAAATTTTGTATTCTCTTGTAAATCTATATTTTTCAATTCATTTGTTTTGAATTTACTTGTAGCTAATCAATGATGGCTTAGTATGATTGCTAGATTTATTTTTATGTGATTAATTTGACTTTCTTCTCATAAATTCAAGGAATCAAACTGGTCATCGAACTGTTAAGACGAGAGGTTCAAGGTTCGAAGGTCAAACCTGGGTTGAACCGGAGGTCGGACCATGATGACGTAATAAATTATAATTTAATTAAATATATACAAATATATTAAAAGTACAAGTTTCTTAAATAATTAATACTTAATTAATATATAATCAATTTAAGTCATAATTAATAAATATATAATAAGTTAAAATATTAAAATTAGGATCATATATAATTAATAAAGTGAAATTTTTTTTAGTCCTTATACTCTTACCTATGTCTCAATTTATTTCATAACTTTTTATTTGTATCATTTAAGTCATCGTAAATATCTTAAACAAATATACTAGTCCTTACAGATTTATTAGAAAGTGTCGTTGCCCTAGTCCTCCACTTCTTCGCAGCCCCTAACCTACTCGATCGCTCGAAGGCTTGAAGCTCGTCTCCTTCCTCGTATCGGACGACACTTTGAATATTCGCGACCGCAGTTGGCGATCCCAGTGTCAGGAAGATTTATGAAGCAAATAAAAAGTATAGGGACTAAAAAAAATTCTTATTAAAAATACATTTGTTTTTTATTTATACATAATTAACTAATCAAAACATAATTAGCTAATGTGTAACTTATATGTACTTAATAAATATATGCAATGTAACTAATCAAAAGTATTAATTTATAATTTTTGAGCAGCCACTTTAAATAAAAACATCTTCTCATTCATTTTTTTGTTCCACATAGGGAAAGTATGCGTTTGTTTTGGGGATATAAGCAAATCTTGGGCTCCTACCTATTGCTAGTTGTTGCTGTGTGGGCTTGTAGTTCCTTCTCTTTTAACCGGGCGGCCCCGGTTTAACCGGGATGGTTTAACGATTAACCAGTTTAACCGCCAAAATGGGTAGTTTTTGTCTGGTCTGATGAATTAGGGTTTAATCAGCTTTAAAAAATTGAGACCCCGACCGATTCGCAGTTAAACTGGTCAAATCGCCCGGTTCAGTTCGATTTTTAATTCATTGCATAAATTATTGAATTTCTTAACAAAGAGAACGATTTGTGCGTGCATGGTGAAAGAGATAGATGGACACTATACTTTTTGAAGGATTGGTTTATTTCATGTACATTTTTCTATATCTATTTCAAAATTTTAATCACCATGATTAAAAGCTGATAAGATGCTTAAGGCTAACTGAAGTTCGCTTTACATTTTGTTTGATCCACAATTGACTCGAACAATTTTGAGCGAAATCGTGATCCCAAAAGATTGATTCAAATTATTTTAGAATTAATTCATGCGTTGAGGACTCTAAACTTGATTCAAGACACGCACACACATGTATATGTGTATGTGTATGTATATGTATATATATATATGTATATGTATATGTATATATATATGTATATATATATATATATGTATGTAGATATATAATCAAGTCACATGTGTCTGTAAATATACACACACCAGCATGCATGCATAATTTTCACAAAATTATGCAAATAAGGTGCTTTGATCTATTATTGTTTAGAGACAACTTTTAAAGTTTGTTATTCTTACATGGTCGGTCATACATTTCATTTTTTTTTTATCGTATACTACTAGTTTTAATAGCACTAAAAATTTAAAATTTACTTTTTTAAACCTAAACTTATTGTTTTATATTAAGTAATATGTTGTGGTATTTTCAAATATTAAATTGTAGATGTTGATATGTAAAGAATGAAGATTCATGTTGCATGCTTGATTTTCTTTTTTTTTTTAAATCTGTATTTTCTTATCTCTTTAGTATACATCTCAATTTAACTTGAAAAAAAAGGTTTATTTAAAATCAAATTTATTTTGGGTTGAGTTGGCTTAACATAAAATAGTTTCAATTTTAAGATGAGTTAGATTTGAGTTAAAATAAAAATTTTGAGTTTGAATCCAACAAAGTCAATCAAAATTTGATTTGTTGTCATCCTTATCTTTGATATAATGTATTCACAAGACACGTTTATTTATTAATAAAAAATTGTTGTTATCTAGTTTAAATTTAGACACTTAAAATCTAAAATGGTTGGTGGAATATGTGATGAAATATGCACCTATCATTCTAAATAAATTGTAGTGCAACTCTATATATATGCTAAATTTCTTATAAATTTTAAATAATTATAATAATAATTATTTGTATGCTAACTCAAAAATATGCTTGATTTTTCTCATATTTAAGGTTATTTTACCATGTTTTTATGGGAAATTAGTGAATTCGCAAAGGGCGTTTTTTGTTGGGAATGTGAGATTTTGTAGAGTAAATATTTAAAATGTTCATTAATATAGTACACCAAAAAGTATTCTAAAGGAGTCTTGATATGTTGACATTCTTGACAAAAATGAAATTTGATGAAATAGATAGTCAATTAATTGCTGGCTCAGTTATCCATAATTTGTTCAATTAGTTGACTTTGTTTATGATTTTTTAGGACAATTGTTTTGTAGTTTATTAGTTCACGAATTATATGCATAGAATACCCATACATAACCATAGAACACCCACACATGTCTAAAAATTACCCATATATACGAATTATTCAAAAATATTTATATTTTCCAATTTTCATTGTGAGCAAAAAAATTCATGAACTTTAATCATCAAAAGTTATATCACATATTTAATGTATTATATTCCTATAATATTGATAAAGGCCCTTAAATATATATTATTTTGGCATAATACTAAGGAGATTTCAATATAATAAATATAATAATTTAATTCTAAGTTATTAAACACATATTTTTCATTCCAAATTTTAAAACAAAAAAGTATATTACATGCACATTTCCAAATTTCTTAAAACCCGCATGTATTTTATTTAGACAAAAAAATGTTGCAACTATGTTTTTGTTTGTGGGCATTTTCTAACTGTTGTTAAAAATTGCTTTTAAAACAAATTAGAACCATAGATTTAGAATGAATTCTTTGTTTTAAAAGTGTTGTTGTGATTGCTAAATGACCTCTAGTGATGCTAGTCCTTATTCTTTCTAAGAGTCTCTTTCTTGATAGTGATAAATTTTTTTGTTTTATTTATTTATGAGTCCCAACTAGATAATTGGATCACCTAAAGATCACAGCCGTTTTAGGTGGTGGCTCCAAATAATTAGTACTTTTATAATTGATTTACTTTTGACTTTCTGTATAGATGCAATTGTCCCAAACAAGTCCTTGTTTTGCAGTACTTTTATTCATTTTCATTCATGGAATTCCATTCCCTGAAAATTTATTCTATCAATCACATGTTGCTTCTTGTTTTCTACTTAAAACACATCAAGCTTTTCAAGGTTTGATGAAGACTCTATTTCTTTCATTTTCTTACGTAGTTTAATTGAATAAACCAATAAGAATATTGGGGGATACTTTATTTTATATTAATATTTATCTTAAATTATGTTTTCTTCTTAACTTTTTTATCTTTTTAGAGTAATCAGGACTAACCTGAACACTCTTTTTTTTACATAAATTTGACTTGGTAGGTTGAAAATGAATTGCCAGAAAAAATTGAGAGACTTGTCAGATGTGAAGCCTCTGCATATCAAAAGCTTCTTATGAAGAGGGTGGAAGAGAACCTTGGTTCGATAGGGAATGCAAAAGTATACTCTCAATTATTTCATATATGGTTTATTTGCTGATTGTTTTAGCAATCTGTAGATGATTTTGACTTGATCTAAAAAATCAGGGCCGCTCTGTGCACAACACAGTAATGGAGATGCGTAACATTTGCAATCATCCTTACATCAGTCAACTTAACACTGAGGAGGCATGCTTGAAAACTTTTTTGAGCAGTTCTTTACTTCTTACCATAAATCTGGTTATTTCTTACATATGTTATATTATAATCACTTTTGTAGATTGATGCTTTATTGCCAAAACATTTCCTTCCCCCTGTTGTGAGGCTTTGTGGTAAGCTGGAAATGCTGGACCGATTGCTGCCCAAGCTCAAAGCGACTGATCATAGGGTATGCAAACCTTATTTGAATATTTTTTGTTGAATGATGACCGTTGAAAATTTTTAATCATAATATTCCTTAGTAGTGACTGCACAATTAATTTGTAACCTTAAAGTTCATTTATTTGTTACTTTATTTAGATTTGTGTTTAGCGCTTAGTTTAATCCTTATCTCCATAAAGAGTGCAAATTCATGCGCAAACATGGAGCAACAACCCCTAGGGGAAGGGGGGAGGCATTTACCTCGTGGGTTTTTTAGGTGTGTGCCTCCACATATAGGCTCATCTTTTACTTTTGCCTAATGATTAGAGTTATAAACTCATACCACAAATTTATAAATTTAAATCAATGATAATTAATTCTTTGAATGTTTATTTTTTCATCAATAATATATATTTATGTTGTTTATTTAGTATAATTCATAAATGATGAGATTAGTTATAAATAGACTCTATAAAAGATAAATAATAACCCTACAATACAATTTGCCTTATGGAGGTACCCCCAACAACCTTGGGTGTGACGTGCATGTATGGGCTTGATATATAAAATAAGTCTCATGTTTGGGGTTATATCTCCATAATTCAAATTTTGTAAAAAATTTAAATAATAGTACTCTTCAATGTGATTATATTTTTAATAAATGCCTACTTCTAAATCTAATTTCAAAAAATAAATTATAACTCCACTACCCAATTCCCATGAAATTTTTAATGTTATACAATTCAATACTTCTACTTTTTTTTTTGCTCAAAACGCTACATTTGTGTAACTAATTAGGATTCTTATTGATTACATCTCAAAAAAAGATAGAAGAAGAGGAAAGAGAAGCTCACATCATGGGACAAAACACCCTACCTCACTCATTCAATCACCACTTTTAGCCGCTTACAATGCTATGCATTGGATCAAACACCAAAGCCATCTGGCATCATTAGATCTTCCTTCTTATATGCCAACAGATCCATCCCAATTGTGAGTCTCTTATGCGTGGAGGCATTTGACTCCAATCTACGAATCTTCCACTCTGAACCAAATCGATGAATAAGCCATGTGCAGATGCTGATTATCACTTGATTTGCATTCTTCATCATTGCAATTAACCACACCTACTTGCGCATGCAAGCAACTACCAAACCCCTTGTTCCCTGATCTCATGCACATATGTGGTTGGAGAAGATTGATATCAGACACCTTCATGTTTCAATTTTTCGATAAGTATTGGTCAGCATTGGTTGCTTTTTTGTATGATGAAATTGCCTCTTATAATTGCACAAAACTTCCCCAACAACTACTCTTAAGTGACAAGTCACTACCTCCCCTATAATTATTTGACCTTCCTCATTTCACCCCCTAAATTCCAAGTGGCTCTAATGAAGACTATTCAAATCACAAGTGAAAACCCCATGATCCGATGCACTTAGAGTTTGTTGGGCAAAGTTTCAAAGCCCCGCATCCAGGAAGATTAAAATCTTCGTTAATCTTTTGTCGGGTCATGGGAGCATTTTGACACAAGTTTTAGAGACATCATACTTTTTAATTGCACTGAAAGTTTTAATAAAATTCAAGACTCTTGTATTGTCAAAATATTTTGGAAATTTCATTTAACAAATTAAGTTAAATTAATAAAACAAAAAGATTAATTAATTATATGAACTAATTGATTAATCAATTAAGTTGATTAATTATTAATTAATGCATTAATTAGTTATTTAATTAAATTAATAATAATTTTATTAAATATTAAGATTAATTTTTTAATTAAATTTATATGTCAAAAGAACATAAATGGAGAAAAGTTTGAAATAATTTCATTGAATTAATTAATCAATCAAAGTAGCCATGCAACTAGATAATATGATATCTTAAGCCTATGGTATGCTAGGCTTGTACCAAAAAAAGCAGCAAGTTATCAAAGCACTAATAAGGATTTTGAACTCATGACCTGAGATAATAAATTTTGAGCCTCAACCATTAGGTTGCAATACTATTCACACAAACACACACCTATATATATATATATTGAAAGCTTTCAAACTCAAAATGTAAAATAAGCTCAACTCAACAATAATACCTTGCTGACACAAGCCCTAGCTTTCAATGCTCGTATCACATAGAGTACAAAACACTCTTTTTGACGTTTACACACACACCCAGAGCACCCTGAGTACAACCATTGTTCCTAAAACTCTCATCTATGAGCTCACAAGTCTTCAATAATACTTGCCTCTCAACGTAGGTAGTACTAATCTCACACTTGTGGCTCCCATGTTGTTGCTCCCAAAGCATCTAAGTCTTCATGTACTCCCTTTGATCCCAAGGCATACTAAACATCCGTTACTTGCAAATTTTCATTTGTACACAAACTAATAAAATGATTAGTACAATAAGCAATAAAATACACATAAAATGGACATGCAAAAAGTAAAAAACTACAATAAAATCAAGCAGTCTAAATAGAACAATAAAATAGTCTACAAACCTAGTTGTCTGATTCTAGGTAGATTTAAGTGGTACTAGTTGAATTGTTTTTTATTAAGAAATATGATTTTAGTCAATCAAAGTGATTATGGTTGAATCTAAGTTAAATGTTAGACTCCTGGTAGATCTAGTTAGTCCTAGTTGAGTTAACTTATGTTATACAATTTAAATCTTTGTTGAGCTAAATGTCCCTTGTTAAACTAGCCAAAAAAAAAAATTTCCTTAGTTGATCTCAATATAGATTTTCTAGATCAACACGCTAAGTTCTAACAAATCTAAGTAATACAAGTTAAGGTTTTTTAAAGATAAGATGAATTGATTTTTAACCAATCTTAGTTGAGTCAACCTAAGTTGATTTAATATCTAGGTAATCTAACAATAATTGTGTTAGCATAAGTTGAACATTTTGATCTCCAATTGATTTCAACAAAGAGTGACTTAGTCAATGCCACACCCTAATATATCTAAATGATCAGAAGTTTAAAACTGTTTAGAATTTGATGATTTGATTCCTAGATGATACCAACAATTTTAACTAAATCACATAACATTGAAGATGTGATTCTTAGTTGATCCAAGTTTTCTTTGTCGAATTACAATAAGCTATGCGAATTGATTTCCAATTGATTTGAATGATCCTTGTCAAATCATGTCAAACTAAGTAAACTGATTATAAGTTGATATGGGTTGTCCAAGTTGAATCAATTCAGGATTCAAAGATCTAGCTCTTAAATGATTTAGTTGATAAATTTAGATACACATAATAGGTCTTCCAAAGGTTGTAAGTCACACCTTAACCTCACACTTTGGGTCACACTGTCAAATGATCAGGATATAAAGTTCATTATATTAAGCTTCCAATGGATACAAGCCGTATTATCATCTTAGGGTCTAAATTACTAAGGTCATAAGACTTGCACACAACCAAATCTGGTTTACATTGTCTAAATGATCAAGGATGCAAGATTTGTTACTTTGGGCATTCAAAACTGTTGCAAGTCGCACTCTAATTAAAATGAGCATTCCAATTGATTTAAGCGCCGACCAAATCATTTTTGAGCCAGCACTGGTATCAAGCCTTTCAACTTAAACTAAAACAGGGCCAGCACCATCACTGTTAAACTCCTCAATGTAAACTAATATATATACACTAATTTCAATTTTAACAAGCCCTATATCCAAACTAAAACTGCAAAGCGTATTACATAAACTCGTTAATTTATATTTATGTCTGCGAGCTCAGTTAAAGCTTTAAATGATTATTATAGTTAAGCACATCTCTAAACATTTAGCAGCTAAGTAACCATAATGATCATGTTATATAAGTGCTTAACTATTGAGCAAAATCATATAATCTTCTCTTTTCAAATTTAAGATTCATTACTAAACCTAAAGACTGAGACTTTGATCGAGTTATTTGAGATGAGGTTACTCATAATTGCTAATCAGAATATCTGTAAATTACAGATAATTGTTTTATCTAATGTTAGTAAATTGACCACAAGTTGATATGGGATGATGGAATCATGAATTTTGGTCCAATTTTATTTCCATTTACCCTTTTTCCCTATCACATGTAGTCTTATGCTTTCCTAACCCAAAAAAGTTTCTCAGTCGTGGTTGGTAATTAAACATGAGGCTTGTCTTATAGAATAATCTCAACTCCTATGAATAAATGAATCCTGATCCATCCATTGGTGAAAAGTTTGGTTACATTTATCCAATCATTCTCACGAAAAGTCCGCTCCTAAAACCCAATTTAAGCGGAGATCCCTGCACATTTTGAAGTAATCACTTGATATGTCTTTTTACACTGCTTGTGCTCTTAAGTTTGATACTCTTATTCTGAATGAAATGTTAAAAATATAAATTACAGCTTTCTTTTATGATAGATAAATTGTGATGTCACACTCCCCACTTTTTAAAACATTGTTAAACACGTACAGAGTAAAAACAGATAACTTGGCAAAATTTTGTAATGTGTTTTTAGTGAAGCAGGGATGTTAAAATCTTGCTACAAATTTTAACTGAAACTAATTTTCGCTGATAGCTGAAGCTGTGTACTTTTCTTTCTTATGTTTCTAGGTTCTATTCTTCTCAACAATGACCAGATTGCTTGATGTTATGGAAGAGTACTTGTCTTGGAAGCGCTACAAGTACCTTCGTTTGGATGGGCACACTTCGGGAAACGATCGTGGAGCTCTAATTGATGAATTTAATCGCCCTGACTCTGAATTTTTCATATTTCTTCTCAGGTATTTATTTTTGAACTAAAATAAGGATACAGTTTCCAACGCCTTTGTTTATCTAGGTTCAAAGATATCCTAAACTTTAATCAAGTTTAAATAAAAAGTGTGCCCTGATTTTTAAATTACCTGAGTGACTGTTATATTTGGTAATTTGCCTTCTGTCAAGTTATCTTGAATGATGAACAACCAAGTGCAACTCAACTAGTAAAATAGCTATGTAGAATTTTCTTAAGAGAACGCAGGTTCTTTTAACAATGAATTTTTGAATGTGTTTTATTGTCAGTATTGACAAAAAATCTATTTGGATATTATGCTTATATGAATGAGATTTACTGAACTTATTTAAAATTTCAGGATCAATGTTAGGTTGGCATATCATACTAAGATGTGCGATTAGAATCAAATTAATATAACCAAATAGTAGGAAAGATAATTTTATATATAAAATTTTATTCTTAGGTTTTGTTTTGAAACATCTATAAAATATTAATTATTAGCTAAGAAGCAGCAGCGATTTGGCTTCATATATATTTTTTGCAGCATCCGAGCAGGAGGTGTTGGCGTTAATCTCCAAGCAGCTGATACTGTCATTATTTTCGATACTGACTGGAATCCCCAGGCAATTATTATTCTCGAGTTCCATTCAAAATTTTTATTATGTAATCTGCTCTTTTATTTTAATCATTTATCATGATCATTTTTACTATGATTCTAGGTAGATTTACAAGCACAGGCCAGAGCTCACAGGATTGGACAAAAGAAGGATGTACTTGTTTTACGTTTTGAGACGGTTAGTTGTGATATTATTCGTCCATCATTCATGCATATTCACCTTGGAACTTAGTTTTTAAGCTGTTCTATTTTCTCTTACTTTCTTGCTATTTTATTAAATTGCTTACATTTTTCTGTTGCTAGTTTAATTATTTTATACAATATGACTGGATTATCAGAAATTTATTAATTTCTAATATTGCCCCTTGGGCTTATGAATTTGTGACTTTTTAAATGTAAACTAAAACAAGAATGGTGGCATGCATATATAATTCATTTAATCTACCTTATACCAAAGCTCTTACACATTTGTAATTCAACAAATGAAGTCGAGTAAATTTATGTGTTAGTTTGCTCAAGGTCAGTTTGGCAACTTTTCTGAAGGTGGCTGTAGTACCTTCTCAACTTCTATGTTGGTTCCATTACTGATGCTTTGTTCCTCTTACATATGCAAGCATCTTGCTTCAATACAAATTTTATTAGCAAAACGTGATACAATTTGTGCTAGCATAAAAAGAAACATGATCCAAGTCAGAGTACAGATGCTTCTAGTTTGAAAGCATTTTAACTGTCACAGTAAAAAATATTCAGGATTCAAATTTTTCTTAACAAGAGTAAAGTTTAACTTGGAGCATGTATCAGTTAACTCTAGTTTGAAATGTATTGGAACTTCAAAAGAAATGCTATTAGTTATTTTAATTATTGCTTCAAAAATTACTTGATGTACTATTGTTTCTTATACGAAAACTATTACTATGAAAAATGTCAGTGCAGCTAAATCAATAATTTGACCATAAATTTGTCCTGTTGTAGATCTTGTTAAAATTGAACAATCTCATTAGAACAATGAAAGTATCATTAACAAATAAGGATGAAAAATGATTATATTAATTTGAGTGTAGAATTTCGTTGATTGAGTTGCTGTATAGGACAAATTCTTACAAAATCATTACGCTTTGTAAATTACCAAAATAGTCATTGATTATTTAGGGTCGGCCAATTTATTAGCCCCTGGCTATTCGATTTGGCCAATTAGTCCTCCATCTATACAATGTCCCATTTGCTTTTAAATATTTTTTGTATTTCTTGGGACTCTAAATTTGGCTCAAAAATAATAGTTGAGGGACTAAATTGAATTGTGGGAATGCAAATTGGACAAATTGAATTGTATGACACTACATTGGTAAAACTTAAATAATAGATGAACTATTTTGCCTTTTTTTCTCGTTGCTCTGCATGTATTTGTCAGATTCTGAAAGTAATTTTTTTTCTGCACATATATTCATATTGTATTTGGAATTTCAATTTAATTTATATAAATTGTTTTTAGTTAGGTAGAATTGTAATTACAAAAATATGTTGTACTACGTTTGTAAATCTGTTCATGTTTCCTATGATTTTGATATTATTAACGAACAACAATTTACTTGATATTGCCTTCAGTTAGATAAAGAAAAGTGTATCAAGTAACAAATAACGAAATATTCTCCCATCAAATTTTCAAGCAATTTTTAAGTTTAGTTGATTATAACCTAGGGTTGGAAGGAAAAACAAACAAACTTGTCTGTAATCTTCTAAAGAAAAGCTCATCTTTATGCCTATTTTGGATGATTGTAACTAGAAATTGTTAGTTGTGAGGTTCTATTAGAAAAGTCGATATATTTAAAGTTTTGTAACTGAAGCAGTTAATGGCATTTGGGAATCAAGCCGCTGTACTGTTGACTTAAAATCAAGATTTCTAATACTTTTAATAGATAAAATTCCACACTAAAATATGAATGTGGGTATTTTATACTGTTGATATTTTAGATGAGTGTATACAATATTTTGGTTTGCTCAAACTAGCAAAACTATTTTGTGTAGGTTGATATTGGTATCAAAACTCATCTTAATTTTCATAGTGTTGGTATAAGATTTTAAATAGCTATGATTTGTAGCCTCCTAAATAGTTTCTTAAAATATTTTGCATATATATTATTAGCACAATAGCCTAAAAGCCACCGCAAGCATACTAAAGATACAAATGACTTGAGATAATGAAGTAGGTTTAAAGTTCTTGCACATTGACCTCTATTGATATAATCGACTCATAGTTGGGTTTAATGTTGTAGTTAAAATAAGTCATGGGTTTTGCATGGAGCGGCTGTTTGAAAAAGTTGTGAAGCTCATGAAGAAGAAGCTGATGTCGTTACTATTTGAAAGCCTTAGTATCATACTGCTATGCCACAATGGTGTTGGTGGAGGACTCATATGCAAAGCAATAATTTTCTTATGCTAAAACACTGCAAAGCGGTCATGCGACAGTTGGGAAATGCTTTCTAATGGGCTGACTTTAGAAGAAGAAAATAGAAAGCAGCTTCTCCAAATGATGAACCAGATAGAGGGAGGTTTTATGTAAAATTCAACAGCCATAAAAAGTTTCTCCAAATGATGAACCAGATAGAGGGAGGTTTTATGTAAAATCCAACAGCCATAAAAAGTTTCTCCAAATGATGCCATAATAATCATGCTAATTTATATTTTTCTTACTTATCAATAATTTTAGGGATTATAAGCCATCTATAGCTAGTGCAAATTCTTGCTAAACTAATCAAGCATTACAATAGATCATATCCTGGCATTTTCTTTGTTCTATATAAATCAAACGTCCTTAAACGTTAACCGGTAAAATAGATTATAATCCCTTGATAATAAAATGATTAAGTTTTTCTTGAACTACAGCCAAGAACTAGAATTATGCAAATTTAAGGAAAATTGAATTGAATTTCCATTATATTCAGTTATTCATGTGTCAACTCTTAAAAAAAGCAAGAATCCAAATAAGTGATAAAGAACAAAATATCAAGGAAAATCATGATTGGCTCTAGCACAAGAAAATAATTTCTTCTAAACTATATTATTGTGCAAGCACCTTACTTGAAGTGTTTGTTCCCCTGGAATTGAATTGAGAGAGATTTTTTCCAAGTCAAATTTAAAAAATTGCTTGCCTTGGAATAACTCTTTAGAGATTTCTCATCTTGTAAGTTATAGATTGTTTGATTTTGTTTATTTTAACTCAAGTTAGATAATCTAAGATGCTCTAGCACAAGGAAATAATTTATTCTAAATTAGATTATTGTGCAATCATTTTACTTGAAGGGTTTGTGCATTTGAAATTGAATTGAGAGAGATTTTATCCAAGTTAAAATTGAAAAATTACATGCCTTGGAATAACTCTTTAGAGACTTCTCATCTTGTAAGTTATGGATTGTTTGGTTCATGCTTATTTTAACTCGAGTTAGATACATTTAGATAAGCTAATATTTTAAGCTAGTTAAGATATTTAGTTTCTTAAACAGACTTTTAATTAGGAAATCATTTGATACATATATTTGAAGTTAATGTGGGAAAAAATCTAAGTTTATTAATTAACAATCATAAAATATTTATAATATTACAAATTATTATTTTAAGTATCTATTTATTATTTGTTAATGTTACATGAATATTATGTGATTAGTAATTTTGTATGCTGTAATTAATTAATTACCTAATTTAATAAAAGTAGTTAAATTATTTTATTAGTTTCGTTGGATTATTCTTAAGAAATTTTATAGAGGAGCTATGCGAATGGCTATGTTATATGGGGTTGTGCTGGCAATAAAGATAAACTTATCTATAAAATAAGTGTTACAAAGATGAGGAAGTTAAAGTGGATGAGTGGGTATACTCAAAAGGTTATAGCGTGAAATGAGTTCATTGGTAGCAAGGTTGGAGCGGCTTCAATGGTGAATAAGATTAGAGAATATCATCTTTTAGATGGTTTGGAGTAGATTGTTTGATGCCCCTGTTCAAAAAGTTGACCATATGAATTTTGCCTATGCTAAAAGAGGAAAATTCTCAAGACATAGGAAGGTATTAGTAGAAAAGTTTCTCTATTTAAAATTTGAGGACTTCTATTTGATGGTGCACAATGAAAAAAATATATATAGTCGATCACACCCAGCAAGCTAAGGCTTAGTGTTGTTCTATTGTCGTATTAGTTTCATTGGATTATATTTATTATATTAATGATAGCATTATTTCTTATGTATTATATATGATTATACTTAATCATTAATTTTGATATTTTTATTTTTATTATTTATGTAATTAATGAGTAATAATCATTTTTCAAGATTATTTCTTAAAACAGCATAGCAACTTTTTAATTTTCAATCAGCAATAATGCAATACTTATTATGTATTATCTTAAGTTGTGCTCAACATTTTTATGCTATTATAATATAGAAGCTGCAGCTTTTGCCCACTTTAAGCTACCTTATGTCAAGGATTTTCGACACCCCTATGTGCTTACCTAGTTAAAGCATAGATGAAGTATGTTGCCCTGTAAACACCAAGCGATCACCAACTTATCATCTTTGGAAACAAAGACAAACAATCAACAAAAATAAAGAAAAATCACAGAACCACACTACATAGAATATCACGATGATAATCAAGAAGCAAATACAAGAGTTTGACATTTTTCAGGAGCTCTAGAGTTTTTTTTACCCAACTCATAATTTCTTATTCCTCGTATCTCTCATCCCTAGCAGCCCCAACTACCAACCATCACACCTTACACGCATAGTACACTCAAATTGTAAGCATCTCTTTAATATTTGTAGCCCTCCAAACAGCTTCCAAAAGTCTCCATCTGATGATAGGAATCATTGAATGTTTGTCATGTGTCACTCATGTTCCATATTGGGCATGTCACGTGTCCAATTTCTCATTCATGCTCTCCAAAATGTTTACAAGCTTCTGTATTTGTCGTTTGATACTTGGGCTCGGCCAAGCACCTAGTTCTCAGACTGCTTCACCTAGACTGGCATACACAGGGCACTTGGGCATGTCCAAGCTTCTATCATGAGTTCCACTTGGTTCTACTGCTGGTACCTGGGCGCCCAGGTCTTTGATTTGGCTTTGTTGTTTGAAGAATGCCGACAATTGGGCATGCCTAAGCTTTCACGCATTGGCTTACCTCTATCTGATCAACGCTTTGGGCACTTGGGTGCCCAAGCCTCAGTTAGTTGAGATTTAGAACAACACCATCAACACTTACGTGCGCCGGTTTCTCAACACTGCCTTAGGGCTTGTGAGTGCTTTAGTGTCGGCTTCTAGGCTAATATATTTTTAGGCTTAACTTGATCAATTCACATCCAGCTTGCACTCGGCTGATTTGTGGCTAACCCGAAGTCATCCCAAGCTTCACAACTGACCTATAGCTCATTCCAAGTGCAATTGATACTTCACCACATTCGAATCTAGCTCATTGATGCATTTCTGGCTGTGTTTTTAAGTGCACCCAAACTCATTGCACCACCTTGGGATGCACTTGAGGTTCCACAAAACACAAAACCTCCCACTTGGAGTGTATAATTGTCTTCTTTATCTTGGAAACAACCTTCAGAGTCCTAGCGTACAATCATATCTCAAATCCCACTACCAAATCAAACTAATCCAGTTGTCCACTTGTCTTCTCTTCACCCACTTTAGAAAAGCAGCCTTCCCTGCTCCAGTGGATCACACACCCAAGTCCTCTTCCTGACTTGGTGTTGGTAGTTGCGACTTGGCACCCTTGGCCAACTACCACTCGCTTCGGACATGTCGCATACCAAAAGACTTATTGGGCAAACTTGTGGCTCGACTCACCTCACCAGAGCCTCCTCTTCAATTTGCTTTTGACTACCAAACTTCTTGTCAAAAGAGAACTTAACTCTCCTCTCTTGCTTTTTCACTATTTTTTAGAGTGGAGATTTGGACTCTTCACTTGCTCTCTTCAAACAAAAGTGTTGTTGTTGGGGTCGAAATCGTCTCAAAAAGTGACTCGACTTTGCTCCCATGTGTAGCCTCCAATGGTCTTGGTCACTTTCCAAGAGTCATTCATGAATTTTGTTGCAAACTCAACTCGTGTTAGCTGGTTGACAGAGTTCATGTTTTTATTTAGGTTCGGATCATGTCGGACGCCTTTCAGCTACCACATTGCATAGTTTGGCAGTCTAACATCTACGTCTACTTGCCCCGTGATGCTGCATGCAATGCTATCTTCTATGCTCATGCATCCTAGATCGCCCGTGGTGTAATCTTTGATCATCGCCTTGCTCGGCATTGTGTGGTTCAATGCTTCTGAATCCATTACCCAAGGCATCATCTTGCCTATGGACATGATCAACGCATCTTCGAGATCTGTTGCTGCTACCTCATCTACGTTGCCTCTCTCCCGATTTGCATCGCTAACTTTTCAACCATTGCTTTTCAACCATTGATTGCAATCCCTCCTGTGATGACCTTCATCACAATTCTAACATTTGGCTTGACTCATTGACTCCTACTTTCTTAAGTTGCTCTAACTCGATTTCGAGTCTTGCTTCAGCTCCTTTCTTTATTTTCAACATTCAAGGCTCCATATGTAGATGCCGTACCACTAGATATTCTTTTCACCTCGGCCTTCATTGTCAAATCGGATGCTCATCAAGCTCAGCTGACTCGTGATAGTATTGAAACAGTTTATACATGATTTATCACTGAGTCATAGTCTACCATCTTCATGTTAAATAATCTCTTCATCAGAAGCACTTTGTTCGACGTCGAGGGATTTTTTTACATCCTCGTTAAGGCAACATCATATCCACGATGGTTTTCTCATTCACAAATTTGAACGTCACATACGAAGTTAGGGACATTCGAATCAATCCCTAGCAATTTTTGTCCAAAATTCGCCATTCTTCTTCACTCGTACCTTGTGGTTTCTTCTCGATGCCTTCCAACGAAAGATACAACTTCTGGTATAGTAGATCTTCTATCTGCATCTTCTAGAACACAAAGTTCGTTCCATTAATTTTCTTTGTCGCTCATACCTACTGCTCCCACTTGAACAAAGCTTGATTCACTCTGTACCAATTGGCAGGGATTTTGAACACCCCATTGCGTTCACTGCGTCAAAGCACAGACGAGGAACATTGCAGTAGAAACACCAATCGATCACCGACTTTACTACCTTTGGTAATAAAAACTAACAAACAACAAATATGAGAAAAATAGAGCATCTAGAGCACACACAAATTTAATGTGTAAAATCTTAACATTGGGGAAAAATTACTAAGCTATACCACGAAGAACTTCACATGATAATTAAAAAGAAGATTCAAGAGTATGGCACTCTTTAGGAACTCTCAGACCTTTTCTTAGCCCAACTCACAACTTCTTCCTTACAATACTCAACCCTAATAGCCTCAGCTATTAGCAACCACAACTTACTTGCACAACACACTCAAACCCTTAGCATCTCTTAGGTATTTTAGCCCTCCAAATAGCTCTCAAAAGCCTCCATCTAACCGTAGGTCACATGTCACATGTCACCCATGCCCCTCCTGGGCATGCCACATGTCTAATTTTTTATTATCGCACCCCAAATGGATACATGCTTCTGTATTTGCTGCCTAGCACTTAAGTGTGCCCAAGCGCTAGGCTTCAGGTTGCCTCAGCTGGTTCTCACTCAAGTTCCACTTGGTTCTATTTGTGATGCTGGGCGCACCCAAGCATCAGGGTCTCTAACTTGGCTCCACTGAGAAGTTTTGACATTTGGGCGCTCCCAAGCAAGCCTCAGCCTTCCACAATCTAATTATAGCACCACCAACACTTGAACCTACCCAAGCGCCTAACTCTCGTTCAACTGAGATTCAGGAACAACACCCTCAGTGCTTAGACGTTCCTAGACGCTCGAGCCTCTGCCGCTGAGCTCACTACCCCAACGCTTGGGCGCTCTCAAGCACGCCTTCTCGACCAGTCTAATTTTTTAAGCATTTGAGGAGCTAACTTAATCCGATTCGTGTCCAATATGCTCTTGGTTAATTCGTGGTTAACTTAACATTATTCCATGTTTTGTAATGACCTATAGGTCATTCCAAGGCTATTCCATTGCACTTGAGGCTTCAATACATCCAGATTTAGCTCGCAATGACGAATTTCAACCTGTATAGATTAAGGTGCATCCAAATCGTCACACCACCTTGTGCTGCACTTGAGGCTCCTCAAAACACAACACCTTGAACATTTGATTTTGGGTGCTTAACTAAGTGAGTAGTTAGTGTGTGTAGTGGTATTTTTAGTGGGCTTGCACGATTAGCTAAGCATCTTAATCTTGTTGTTTTAAAGATGTTTGGTACTTAATCTTAAGCTGCATATGAATGCCTTCCACGAGAATGGAGAAATCGTCAAAAATGCACAAACAGTTGCATTATTATTGAACATTAGGAAGACGTGATTGCAATCGACTTGAATTTCTGGAGCATTTCTGAATGTTGATTGTGGAAACCAACCATAAGAGAACTTCCCAACAAGTGAAAATTCAAATGGTTCTTTTGAGAGGAGTAAGGCAGGCATGCTATTAATCGTACGAGGTTGAGGACTCATTGATGAAATGGAAGGTGTGAAAATAATTTCTCCTGAGGTCAATAGGGTGAAAGAATGACGCCTCGAAGCGGCCCACATGTGGATCCCCTTACAGCTGACCATTGAAAAAAATATATTAGTTTTATTTTAATTATCTCTTTTTAGTTTCTTTGTTTAAAATAATAATTCTCTTAAATGCATGTTAGCGGTGTATTGGCCGAGAGAATTTGATGTAGGGATGACCTCGAAATTGCAAATTTATATTTTTTTTCTGCAGAATTTTTTCGTTTTCGCACATTTATTCTTACTGATGTATATCATAACACACTGACTTGTTCATTGTATTAATGTGTCTGATACATCATCTATTTACTTTTCTATTAAGGTGCGTACTGTTGAAGAACATGTTAGAGCTGCAGCTGAGCACAAATTGGGTGTTGCTAATCAGAGCATAACTGCAGGATTTTTTGACAATCACACAAGGTTCAATTTATTTGTTATGAAATTTTTCTTCTTTGGTCATATGTCTGCCTCAATATTCCTTTCTTATTCTTAGTTTTATGCTGTTGCAGTGCCGAAGATAGAAGAGAATATTTGGAGTCTCTGCTGAGGGAGTGCAAGAAAGAAGAAACAGCACTTGTTTTAGATGATGATTCCCTTAACGACATCTTAGCTCGCAGGTATTTTCTCTATTCACTCTTTCAAGCCTCCATGGAACTTTATTGAAGGATCATTTTTTTCATATTTATTTCCAATAATTGTACCACTTTTGATTTTCTTACAAATTTTTTGTTTTGGTATTGTTACAGTGAATCTGAGATTGATGTCTTTGAATCTATTGACAAGAAAAGACGTGAAGAAGAGATGGTATGCTGAAAGTTTATGCCTTCCTTCCTCTCATTTCCTTGCTTTTCTTTTTGGGAATCAGCTCAAGCCTATCATTTTGTAAATCAACCACAAAGTACAAAATACAAAATACAAAAGAGAAGCAAACTTAAGATGAGGTCACCAAAAGCTTCTTGCTCATAAATATAGTAAGAATCGTTGATGTTGTATTTTAGCCACTTGGGTGGTGGGCACCTTGGAGATCTGAGGGTGACAAGGCTCGAACCGGTCGAGGTGTCCTAGGAGCCCACATTAAAAACTAGGTTAACAGTAATCACTGTCGTCAAGATAAACAATGCACAGATCACCAGGTTATAGAGGATGCACCTGTGCTTTTTGGTTAATCTATTCCTTCAAGATTGGTAAAATTTGTAGCAATAGATCTGATTGAATTGCTTATACTTTAACATAACATGGCTCTTTTTGGTTAGCTCACGTCTCTGGTCATTGATAATTAGAAGATCAATTCCCCAACTAATTAAGGTGTCGTGAGTCGCGCAAGTGTTAGTACAGCTCACAGCAAAATGATTTTTCCTATCTTCAATCGCATTGCATCCCCAAATGCAAGTCGGCAAATGTTGCTTGCACAAATTGATACATTCACTGGTGGGATGGCATTCTGTTTATCCTCCGTAGTAAACAACATTCATGTAGACCAATATTGAGATTTCAATTGTTGCCCAAGTGTCATTCATTGGCATACAATTGCAGGTTATAAAGGTTACCCAAAATACTCAAGGTGGTTTTAAAATTTCAAAGCAATATTATCTGATTCTTGCGGTTGGACCTGCACTAAATCCAATATGGATTGGTTGAACTGCACTTCAAAAACGAGGGCTTCCTAACTCGGCCCCAGCTCAATTTGGGATCCAAAAATAAACAGAATTGCTGCAACTACAGATCACACAAGTTTTTGAGGTCTCTTTGCCCAGTCCAGTTATCAAAATAAGCTAATCTCCAATCGTTACATATGATCCTCTAAGTGGCTGGACTGATGTGCTTGATGTTAAATTCCTTCCTCTAGGATGATATTTGCATTTCATCACATGAATCTAAATAAGATTGACTCTATTAACACAGTTTTAAGTATGACTTGCAATTAGGTCCCATCTCCACAAATTTAGGTTTTGAATGCCAAGTCCGCCGTCATGTAATCGGAGGTGATCTTTCTCCCAACTCATTTGGTGCATCCTTTTTCCATCTGATCCTTCCCATAGAAAGGTATGCATGGTTTTTTCAAGCTTTAACAAATAAGATTTAGCGATTGGGGATGTCTCATGGTATAAACTGGAATTGAAGCAGTGACGAACTTAATCAAACAGAGGCTTCTTGCAAGTGATAGAGCATGGTTGCCCCACCAGTGATTTTTAACTGGACCTTATGCACCCAAGATTGTGATCTTCTTAGGAGGTTTTCTGCTGATGTTACTACTCCAGTACCAAATCTCTGAGCTTCTCACAAAGCCATTAAGAGATGTGATTCTCTTTTACTTGTAAAGTGGGATAAATTTGTTGAATAAGATTTGAAACTTACTGGCATTCACGGATTGATCCGTCTAATGTCTGTTTTTTGCCAAAATCCATTGCACTTGCTTGCCACCGGCCATAGAGGTGGGGGCACAGAGAAGTATATAGTCCGCATATAGGAGATGGGAAAATTGGGCCCTCTTATATAAAACTTAATCCCAATAGGCCTTCAATTAATAGCATTGGAGAGGAGCTCTGAACAAAATATGAAAGGGTACAGCAAGAGCAGATACTCTTGCTGAAAACTTCTTTTGGCTTAAATTCAAGCATGTCTTTTGCCATTGACCAAGAAACCAAAGTGTGATTCACACTCACACTGAAGGGCCCAATTGATTCAATGGGAAGTAAAGCCAAGCTACATTAAAACATTGTGGAAACAACTCCACTCCATGTGGTTGTAGGGCTTGCTTCATATTAATCTTTTTAGCCATATGACCAGCCTTTGATGCCAGATAAGTAAAGTGTGAAAGGATTTTTTGTACAATGTCCTATACTAGCACAAAAGCACTTTGCTCTTGAGAGATCATAATCGGGTGGTCTTTAAGGCGGTTTATAAGAACTTTGGCGATGATTGTGTAGATCGTGGTGCAAAGAATGTTAGGCTTCAAACCTTTTTGGAGAAGTGGCATTGTCCTCTTTTGGATGAGGACAACTAAATTGCCATGCTATCTCTTTGGGAGTTGCCTAAACTGGAACAAATTGTGAATAACCGCTCGAGTATCTTTTTTGATAATGCTCCAGCACCCGTTAAAGGATGGTGTGATGTTTTCTAAACTGGGTTGCCCAAGCTTTTAATGTTATCCTCATTTTTTTTTCCAGCATGGATCTTATAGGAGAGGCAAAATCTACATCATTGAGAGGGAAGCTCGGATTTGGAAGATAGGGACAGCTAGAGGCTGTCATTTAAATGCTTAAATATTGTTTGAAAAGTTGAAGTAAGATGCGGTTGATCTCACTTAGATCGAATAGAAGGACACAATGTTCATCCTTGAGCACAAAATTAGTTTAGTTTTTCTTTTCTTTGGGTGAAAAAATGATGAAAAAAGGAGAATTTTGGTCATTGTGAGTAAGTCAGTTAATTTTGGCTCTTTGTTATCACCCCCATTCTGTCCTTGCTTTAACACAATTGAGCTTAAGATTTACCTCCCATATCTTGTTACAAAGAACAACTTCACCACATCTTGTGCTAATATCTCTTGCTTAAAAAATACTAAGATGAGAAGTTTGGTCAACTTCTTTTTTATTCAAATATGCAAGCATATGCTTACACATTCTCTTAGGGACCGTAGAGTGCATGTTGTCTTTTGATTGAGTATGGTGGCTGGAGAGCCTCTTGAAAGCCTATTCCAAGCATGGTTGGCAATTTATAGGCCTTAGGGTACTGTAGCTGCACATTTTCAAACTTATAATTGCTACCCGAACTCTGGAAACAGAGCTTCAAATTAGGAGAAACTATGAATAATGATTGGAAGCAATCCAGGGAAGGTGCTTAACCGAGGCAGTCATAAGAAGACCCAACACTGTGGAGCTAAAAAGAAATTTGCCCAATCTCTCTTAAATACAATTCATACCGATTTTAATGTTGCTCCATTTATACTTTACTCCAAAATTCAGGTCACAAAGATTGCGCTTGTTGATAGAATTATAGAAATCCTCTTGGACAGTGGACAATCAAAAAGACTTGCCACCAAATATTTCATCATTTGCTAAAACACAATTGATATCCCTACCAAATAAATATGGTGGAACCCTTTCCTAATGTCCTCCAAATGAGATTTCCATATATTCCGCCTATTGTGTGTCAGTATTAGCAAAAGACCGCACTCAAAAGGATGGAAAAGTTCACATCGAGTATAGTTCTAGCAAGAATAATTTGTCTTAGCTAACATCAAAAGAACACTTCAACAAAATAGCCTTCCAACAGAAAATAATCCCTCAAGATTTAGCTTTTTATGGTTGAATGATAAACTCCTATTTGCAGCCCAACAATCTGTTTATATCATGTCTAGTAAATTCCACAATCAAAGTCTCCACTAAAGATATAATGTCAGGCTGAAGCTCCGAGACTTGAGGCAGAATGTGGCAGTTCCATATTAGAAGCATTCACTTTGTCTCTGAAGGGAAGGCGTGCTTGCTGCTGCATTCTCTTCTGCTGCGCTATTGTCCCAGTTGAACTTCATCCCTTATAGTATTGATTTTTTGTCTATCCGATTGCGGTTTGTTGACTCTGACCAAGAATGTCAACATCATTGTTTTCATAAAGTTGTTACCTTCATCCCTACTATTGTAAGCACATTCAGTATTTGGAGGCAAAACACTTCCTCATCAAGCCGAGGGTCTTCTCCATTCGGTGCCTAGCTGGGGGCCAAATCCCATTGCCAAGATGTTCTAGTTGACTTGTTTGAATTGGCCCACTGGAAGTAGCCAGTTTCCCATGGTTAGCAGTGTGTTTGGGTGTTGCATTTTTGAAGATTGAGAATCTTGCATATTCTTCTTCTTGCGTTGGACTAAAATCCAAGGATAAAGTGTTGTTTTGGCAACCTCAAGAGGTTGCATAGGCTCAGTTTGAGCTTTTTTTAGTTCTGTAACTTTGGCACTAATGATCTACTTTTTCGGGACTGCAAGCTGTGCTTTGGGAGTACGAAGCACATGTGCGCATACATGTGCTCTATGTGCGGGGCTGTCCTTGGAGGGGCTTGCACACCGTTCAAATAGGCGCTGATTCTGTCCGACTTTTCCACTTTTGAAACAAAATACGGTAATTCCCTCAAATATAATCGGCTTGTTGAGTAGGACGCAGAAGCTTCTCACATTGGTGTTGAGAATAAGTTTTTAGACAAATTGACATTTGTTCAAAGTCTTGCATGCGAGCCCACATTTCCATTCAATGTTGATCCATCAGTAAAGAGTGCCTTCCCAATCATGGCATCAATCTAAAATTATGATTAATCTGATGCCATAGTTCAAGCGAGCAACCTAGCAAGTGAATCCAAGTATCAATTCTAAGCACCTGCCTTCCCTCAAACCAAGGCCTACTACCATGATATGAATTTTAGCCTCAGCTTCTGCAAACTTAACCTAGACACTTTGAATCCAAAACAAGCACCTTGAATTAGCGATGGTGTCCTTAACAGAGCTTCAACTTGCTAGTAATAATTTGGAATGGTATTCTCCTCCCAAAGATATTGATGACATTCTCACCCACATGTTTGCTGTATTGCTTTAGCTCTTCATTTCGATCCATCAAATATTCACTATCGTTTCAAATTTTTTCTCTTGCTCTTTTCTTTTAGGTGGCGTGGATTAATTTGGTTCAGGAAAACAACAAAATGGATGCATCAAAGCTCTTACCTTTGCCCTCTCGCCTTGTTACAGAGGATGATTTGAAACCTCTCTACGAGGCAATGAGGATTTATGATACTTCCATTGTAAACAACGTATCTGCCATTTCAAAAAGAAAAGGACAGCAACTTGGAGTCCTTGATATGGAGCAATACGGGAGGGGCAAACGCGCTCGAGAGGTTTGTGTAGCATCCTTGTAAAAATGTCTTGTCTCAATTTTCTAGGCACAAAGCAATTTACTTATTGTATCTTTTTTTTCTTAAATTTTTTAAAGATTCGTTCATATGAGGACCAGATGACTGAAGAAGAATTTGAAAAAATGTGTCAAGTTGATTCTGCTGTTTCAGTCGCACTAACTGTTCATCAACAAGGTTTATATATGTCAAAGATTCAAGGTCCGCCTAAATTGATTAATGCTGTGCTTACATCCCCACAAGCTAATGTATCTTCACTGAAGCCAAATGAATCATGGCAACCTAGCACAGATCCCCCTGTGAAACGAGGAAGAGGCAGACCAAAGAGATCATCTTTATTCATGGCTACTATTCCAGTTGCAATGCCACCTTCCCCATTTCCAACTTTCAATAAAGGGGTGCTCTTTGAACCTCCTAAAGATCCCTTAACAGAGTCTGCTGTTAATGACGTTTCGGCAGGGGGTGCAACTGCCCTACATTTGTTTCCATCTCCTACCAGTAGCACACCTAAAACAAGTAGGCGGCTAAGTAATTTGGGAGAAACAGCTAAACGACGTGGTAGGAAGAAAAAATCTATTTTATCTGATGTCGGTGCTCAGTTTAACGCACAGGCTGTCATTCAGAATGGAATTGACGTATCTATGAGTAAAGATGCTGCTGCTGCTATAGCTGAAGAGAACTCTACTATTAATGTGGCATCCACTGATCGTTGTCATATAAGTCAAACTCCAGGATCATTGGCTGTTGCTGATGCACCTGCGACCAAAGCCTCCAGTTTTCAAATCCCCAAAATACTGAGTGACTCACTTACCATTGATTCAAAAGAAGATGGCAGAGGTGCAGTTTCTGCATGTGAAACAAAATCAGCTGAGAAAGGTGTTGATAATTCATTAGAGATGACCATGAAAACAGATCAAAACATCGATAGCTCTTTAAATGAGAAGCTCACTGAACTATGCTCAGCTGATGAGAAAAGAAGTGACATTTCTTCTTATATGAACCAAGAGATAATGGCTATTACAGATGATCAAACCATAAACAAGGTGAAAACTGAAGCTAAACCACATCAAAATCCCTCATTGGGAAGCCATAGTGATAGTTCAGTTGGTTATGAAACTGTCAGTGGGGAATCTACAAAGCGTGTTGTCGCTTGTCAAGCTCAATGCCCTCCATCTTTAGAGTATAGAGCAGTGCCTGTAATAATACACCGAGATTCTGAAAACAGAGCCTCAGTAACAAGAAAAAAGGCTGCTGCTCGTGAAACAAGAAACAGAGGGAACACCACCTTGACGGCAGCTTGTGAAAGACGCGCCCGACAAGCTGGGTTAAAGCTAGCAGACGGTTCAAAAGAAAAGGTAAAAACTGGAAAGGCAACCGGCTCAAAATCTAAACAAAAAGCTGGGTCCGGCATTTCCAGGATTCGAACTGTTCAGTGCTCTGTTGTTTCCCCTATACAAACAGAAAGTTTACCAGAGAAGTTAGATTCGAGCAAGCAGACACAGATTTCATCATCTTCTGAAAATGCTGCCTCAAAAAATTTTGAGCAGGCTGCAACAAAGGAAATCGAAGTCAGCCTAGGCGATGCTTGTGGCTCTCTATTGGATCCCAATAAACTGATCCCTGCTGAAACCAGCACAGTAGCTTTGCCTTCAAGCAGTGTGGAGGGTGGGTTTGTTCTGGGTCAGCCATCTTCAGCAGATCTTCCATCAACAATAACCAGCCCCTTGAAAGAAGGCAAGCTTGCTGTTGACGGAGGTGAAAAGCCTGGTGATGGACTGAAAGTTGTAGACTCTGCTGGTGCATTAGTTGAGCACACAGCAGAGGAGAAGATCAGAGTGCCCACACTTTTGGATGGCATCGTGCTTGCCCTTCCCACTGAAGGCGAGCAACCCCTGCCCGCGAATCCTGATGCCATCGACATTAAGCCCGCGAAAGCTGCTGCTCCAGCATTGAGCATTAAGACAAGGAGCAGCAGTGGTGACAGGTCCAGAGCAGAAGACAAGACTTCTGAAAATCCTCATCTCACTGCCGGAGGAGAGGCTTTATCAAAACCGCAGAATGCTGAAGTAACGGAATGCTCTGATCTAATAGGGAAGGATGCCTTGAGAAAAACCAAGCCAAAGGTTGAAAAGTCATGTCAGGATTCCGAGAATTCTGATTCTGCTGAAGAAACCAAGCTGGAGGTTTAATTTATGATATTGGGGGCTATTATTACTGTATGTTTGAGCTATGCGTGGGAATATGGCTAGGTTTATTATGATGAATCTGGTTCTCCGAATGAATTCGGGTTCAGCTGCTCCTAAGGGTTCCCACAGGTTACAGGTCAGGCTTAGGATTTTTGCTTTATTTATATGAATTTACAGCTTTCTCGATTTAATGAATTTACAACTTTCTCAATTTAATAGCCGAACATCTCGCAAGGTTTGTGTATAATATATAAATAAGGCGTTCAGAAATTAATTTATATATATGTCGTTCATCTCCTGGTCTTAATCCCCATTTAACAGCCCAATGCTGCATTCTTTTTCAATATCTTTTAATTATATTTTATAATTATAATTTATATATAAAGATAAATCATTTCTTAATCTACTTTCCAAATCAGGTGAAATTTTTATTTTCCTCTGTGATTTTGAAAATAAAATAATATGTTCACACTGAGGAGCATATATTTATTTTTTCATTTAACTTTTCATATGAAAAAAGTTTTCAAATGACAATTACTTATTTAATTCCTGAAAGACAATCCTTTTATTTGGAAAATTTTCAATTGGTAATTAAAGTTAGTGCTGGCACTTTTTCCCAAGAATCTTCCCTTTTGTTACCCTTTTCCTTTTTATTTTTTATTTTGATTAAGCATTTGTGGACGTACATTTATATCTTCTAATTATAAAGGGAATTAGCTAATTGCACCGTTGATTAAGAAGCTTCAATCAACATTTCCCAATGGCTATATTCTACATTTGACTAAAAATAGAGTAGCTCATATTTTTGGTTAGTCAGTTTGTCTTCCTTGAGTTGTAGGATTTCTGCATGGGCTTTGAGGCTTTAGCTCCTTGGAAGATGTATTGGAAACTTGTCAAAGATGAAATGTGAAGTGGTCATCTAAGATGCATGCTTATTTGACTTATAAAGCTCCCATTCTCTTGTATTTGTAATTGTTTAGATTTAATTTGCCTCCCTTCTTTGTGCACTTGTGATTATTAATATCTCCTTGAAATGACAACATTGAATAACCAAGGAAATGCCTAAGAAATCCCAAGAGATGAGCTAAATCAGAGCAAGTCTTAGAACAATCATTGGGCAGATTAGTGGGCCAAATCATTCTTTCTTAAAAGGGGAACCCCAAGCACTTCATGAAGCTAATCTTGGCCAGCCCTATTATCGCCCATAGTCACCAAATCCTCCTAGAGAACATCAACATGACATTGACCCTATGATGAAAAAATTAAGGTTGAAGCACCAACATATGATGGCACCAAAATTGTGATAAATTTTTTGATTGGATGACTTGGTTAGAAGAATTTTTTGTGCTGCATGGGTTAAATGATTATCAAGATGTCAATTTTGCACGAATGAAATTGATAGGACATGCCAAGATTTTATAGAGTATTATTTTATTGAAAGAAGAGAGACGTGAAAGGAGAATAATAACTTAGTTAGAAATGCGAGAGGTGTTAAGAGATAAGTGTGGTCCCTGATTCTATCAAAAGCAACTTCACACCAAGCTTATGATATTAATGAAATAGTTTATGTCCATTTATTAAGTATCTAAACACATTTGAGGATCTTGTGGTTTGAACCAATTTTCAAGATGTTGATTGGCAATTAGCCAACAAATTTGTGTTAGGCCTTATATGAACTTAAGACATTGAATGGAGTTATATGACCCTCAAATAGTGGAAGATGTAGTCCATGATGCACTCCTTTTGAAATCTCAATCAAAGACTTCATCTCTTAGGATTAGAAGTGTTTGTTCTTTATCTAACAAGAAGCATAATTAAAATCCCTCTACACCACAATCATTGGTACCCAAGATATGTACTGGTCAACTTACCTAAACTCCTACTAATGTTATTTGGTAAAGATGTAAGAAGAAAGGTCATTTAAAGTATGAGTGCAAGGCTATCTTGCCACTATGATAGTTGAAGAAGAGGGTGCTAAGGATAATGAGTGTTAGACATATCACGAAGATGTGTGATTTGATGATGAGGAAATAAGTATAAGTGATGATACACGTTTAGGAGTTGTTAAATGTTTGACTACTGTTTTTGAAGAAGAAGGTTGGAGAAGAAGAAATATTCTTAGTGTGTCGATGATGACTTGCAATGGAGTTGGATGCAAGTTTATTATTGATGGTGGAAGTGCCATGAATGTGGTTTCCTCTTGTACACTTTCTTAGGCAAAACTAATACCAGAACCACATCCAAATTCCTTTAAAGTTAGTTAGGTTAACCAAGTATCCCTTTAGTTACCCAAAGATGCTTAGCCCCAATAAAAATGGGTAGTTATAAGATTTAGTGTGCTATGCTACCCTTGAATATTCTTATATCTTGCTAGGTGGACCATGGTTGTGGGGCATGAGTGTGATCCATTATGGTTGAGACAACATATATGTTTTTTAATTTAAAGATATTACCATAAATCTATTTCTCATCGAACCTATCATCAATATCCCATCTTCTTCTAGTACAGTTCCATCTTCATTTGCACCCTCTATAGAACTTATTTCTTTTATTTTCATAGATTGTTGAGGATGTTGTTCATGGCACTGTTCTCTTAAAATTCCAATCTATGACTTCATCTTCCAAGTCTAGGAATATTAGCACCATACTTTCTTCAAAGCTTACTCAAATGCCAACATCCTAGTTCGCCACTATTCTAAAGATGCCCTGTTGTTCATCCATTTAAATTCCTTGGAGGTATTGTATATTAAATTTGCAAACAGAAGTGCACTTGAAACATGTGAAAAGCCATTATGAATGCTACCATTATTGGGGAGGAGAAGGTAGATGAAGAAGATCATGAATCATGCCATAGGATTGACCAATTTAATGTGAGGGTATTTTAATGAGTGAGGAACTCATGATGGGGATAATGAGCTATATGAGCACATATTTTGAGGAGGACGATTGGAGGAGATGTGATATCTTTACTATGTCAATTAATTGGGATGGAGTAGGTTTTAAATTGATTATAGATGATGGAGTGCTATGAATGTTGTACCCACTTATACCCTTACTAGGGCCAAGCTAGAACCCAAGCCACCCATAAGCCCATTCAAAATTAGCTAGGTTAATCACACTTCTCTTTGTATTACACAAATATATTTAATGCTTATCAAAGTGGCTAGTCATGAGGATATGATTTGTTGCAATAGAATTTGTTTAATAGCCTAAGGTATTAAATTATAGAATCAATTTAATAAGTGGGGCTTGCCACCTGCTCACAAGCTCTTGCGCTTCACCCCCACTTGCAGAAAATAAAGAACTTATTGCAGCTCATCCCATAATCAACTTATCTTCTCAACATGCAGCTTATTCTCTAATCAAACTCATCTTTCCCCACTTGCACCTCTTCCCCCACTATGGAAAATAGAGAACTTATAGCAGCTTTTCCAACTCCTCTAAGCAAACTCATCATCTCCCACTTGCAAACTCTAAATCTATAATTTATTCCATAGTCAAGCCCTTCCTCCCCACTTGCAAACTCAGAAACTTGCGGCCTATCCTCTCATTTAGCCATATCTCACTCCTTTATCAATACTCATCTTGATCTCTCAGCTTGCACTAAGAAATTTTGAGAGAAGGAGAAAGAAATGTTTGCTGAAATTTTATCCCAAGCAAAGGAAAAATCTTCATTAGCTGAGCTAAGGTGCTTCATTTCTTATGAATTTAATCATGTAATCACTTAAAGTTCGCAAGCTTATCGCTCATCTTGAATCCCTAAAATGCTCAATCGAACTCAAACACGCTCGATCTGAGTCTAATTTTTGATGAAGATGAACATTATTGCTCTGTAAAATCATAGTATATATATCTCAATTCTGATACCCAAAGCTAAAACATCAATTTTAACAGCGTTTGAGTGGTCCAAATATCGATTTAGGTACCAATCAAAAGGTCTTGGATCCATGATGTGTCATAAATTGAGAAAATTTGGATACCTAAGGAAGACCTGCGTTTTACGTTCGCATAGGTTGACCTGCGCGGCGTTGTGGCGCGCCGTAACGCCCGACTCTCCGGTCGAGGGCCGTCGTAGCATGCAGTAGCGCCCGACTCTCGGGTCGGGGAGCGGTATCACGCTGTAGCGCCCGATTCTTGGGTCGGGGGTGCCGTAGCGCTCGACTCTCGGGTCGGGGACGCGATAGTGCCCACCGCTCAGATCAAGGGCGCTGTAGCGCGCCGAAGTACCCTGCATTCGGGTTGAGGCGGGGCGTTATGGCAGGCAGGCCATAGCGCCCGGCTTTTGGATTGGGGGGCGCGGTAGCGCGCCATAGCGCCCGACTCTCGGGTCGGGGGGAGCTGTAGTGCGCCAAATAACACGTCGTAGCGCGCTACAATACCTAGCTTTCTAAATCATTGCAATTTTTGTAAGCTGTCCGCTCCAAAACTGAAATAACACAAAAATATTAAAAATATGCAGTATAAATATAAATTCATTATTTTTGATGTTTGGATCTTTTGAATTTGGGTTTTATATGGCACAACGTTTCTTTTGAACTAATGAAAATTTTGCACATTCAAGCAATGTATTATTCACCCCCCTAAAGACAAGATAACAAAGTTTAATTTAAATTAATGTTTAATAGACCCAATCAAGTGAAATATTTGTGCTTTATCAAATCAGTCAAGTATATAGATCTATTTGTAAGTGTTAATTATATTTATTTTTGAGCATAATTTCAATTGAATCATACTTTGAGTTGCAAAAATATTATCATAATACATGTGACAAAAATATGAATTATATAATTGTTTGCGGTGTTTGTCTTTGAAGGGAGAAAAGCAACACTGAGAATTTATACAGATTGTGCCGGCTGACAACCCATGAAGTTATATGGAGGGATTTAGCCATTTTTAGGAAGTAGGAAAATCAAAGGAAAGACACACCATCATTTTCAAAAAGGTTAATAAGCTATTGATGGATAGTGAGAAAGTTTCATAAAAGTTATGTCTATGAGTTTTCCTATTTGGGCTTAGGGGACTTTGGAGTTTACTTTATGTCACATAATGCTTTTGATGAGATTTATTTTATGCTTTTATATATATATATATATATATATATATATATATATATATATATATATATTAAATTCATGTCTAACATGCAGGGCAAAGTTTGGCTATATTTGGCAAATGTTTATATCTCCTTACTTTGGTGCAAAGCTGCTTATATCAGTATTTACATTGATTTATACCTTATATAGGATGCTAGAAAATAGCTCTTATACAAATAGTATGTACTTCTGTCTGATTGGTAACTGTTATTAAATTTTTATATTTTGATAATTGAACATAAGGAGAGCAACTAGAATAAAGAAAATTGGCTTGAGTTTAAGAAGTAAGCTGTAGAGGAGAATTTACTTTTAACTTTCATTATAATTTTAAATAATTCATGTAATATTTATGTAAATGACTCTGCATGAATAATTATGAACTTAGTATCATTTTAATTTCATTATTAATGTCATAATTATGAATTGTTCATTGGAAATTCTCAAACTCGATTCCCTGGTCGTCACAGTACCCAACTAAGCCAACCATAAACATTTGATTTATAGTCCCTCATCTTCCATACCATCTGTATCTCCCATTTCATTGACTTTCACTTTTAGTCTTTCCCCTAGTGAGTTTTTGAGACATGTGACAAAAAGGGGGCGCCTTCCACCTCATATTCCATTCATTGTGTCCAATCTTTTATAGATCAACACTTGTCTGAACTTAGAGATAGTTTCCCAGTTATATACTGATTTATATTTCACATGTGAGGGAGGTTATAATTGATTTTGAAAGAATTCACATGCCACCTAAGGTATCTAGGTTTTTGGAGGATTTCTTAGAGATTGAGTTGGATAATTCATCTGATGAGTTGCCACCCATGTGTGATATCCATCATGCAATGTATCCTTTGGGAACAACTTATTAATCTCGTAGTATATTTTGGCCTTGTAAAGCAGATTGAGTTATAGTAACAAGTAGATTAGTGGTTAAAAAAGGGTTCCTTCTAGAGAGTCTTAGCCTAAATGTAGACAATAAAGCCATCAATAATTTTATGATTAAGTACAAGTTTCTTATACGATGCCTTGATAATATGATTGATCTTATTGCCTCTTTAAAGTTGTTTCAAAGATAGACTTCAAAAGTAGATATCACCAAATTATGATTTGATCACATAATGAGAAGAAAATTGCCTTTACAACAAAAAGAGAATTATATGAGTGGCTTACTATGTGTAACAATGCAGGTTGTTACCTTAATCAATTATGATTAAACTAAGTCCTAATTTTAATTCTAGTACTTTAATTAAATCATTAGGAATTCACCACCAAAATCTAGTCCAAATTAGAAGTCAATTGGATCTTATTCTGATTTTAGAAATTTTAGGAACCCTGAAAATTTGACCTATTTAAATTTACCTCAAATCAAAAATCCGACTTCGCCATTGCGCTCACCACCCTCAAATTAGTTAAGGGTGACGTTTTAGAAGTATTTGGAAGTCGTTGGATTTTTGGCAAATATTTTAATACAATTTAAATACCCAAAAAAATGAGAAAATTAAATACTCGTAGGAATTTAAATCCGACATCACCGTTGAGTTCCTCACCCCTCAATTAGTTAGAGGCGAATATTTGCTGATTTTTGAAAATCATTCAACTAATTAAAATTATTCAAGAGAAATTAGGAAATTAATTATTAAATTAAATTCTAATATATATAACTAAATTCCTTTATTCTTATCTCCTTATTTCCTTCGCCTCTAAACCTAATATCATACCCGATCGCACGCTCGACCCCTCCCCTACCCGACGGCCCTCGACGCGTGGCTCGCGTCGCTCGCCACCGCCCTCGCAACCTCAGCCGAAGGCTTTAAGCCCTGCTTCCCCTCTTATTTCTTACGCGCATACTCGCGTCCCTTCTTCCCGACGCCGAAGGCTTTAAGCCCTGCTTCCCCTCTTATTTCTTACGTGCATACCTGCGTCCCTTTTTCCCGACGCCGAGCCCTCAGGAGCTCTCGAGTGCCGTCCGCGCAAGCCCTAGGTTCGACCGACCTTTCTTCAACCGTGGAGCTCCTCCAAGCGCCAGCCCTCTCCTCCATTCGGTGCCATCAAAGTACTTCACTTCACCCGCTAATTTCTTAATTTCAGATTCCTTTCGATTTCTTTGCTGAATGCATTACGATGATTATACAATCAAATGGAGTTTAGAATAACCCGATTCTCCTTCTCAGTATAATTTACATATGATCAATGTTAATTTAGAGCTTTAAAGTGTTAAATGAGGAAATGATGTGTTATTGCTCATTCTCCTTGCTAGGAGGTAAATATGTTCATTTAAGTAAGTACCCTTTGATATCTCTTATGTTTCATAGCCATCGTATAGCGGCATATGTTTTCTTTCTTTTCTATTGTCTTTTTGGTACCTCTTAGGATACTGATGGAAACTTGTTAGTATCATTAATAGTTCTATTAACTTAGAGCAATCACAATTAGTTTTATTAGATGAATGCTTGGTTCTTTAAAGTACATTTCAAACTGCTTCGTGCTATGCTATGAGCTCAATTTTTCAAATAAGCAAAATGTTATTTATATTTCAAATTAGTTTCAATAACAATTTAGTTAATTGATTTTTCTTTTGATTTGTGAGAAGGTTTTAATAATTGTGATGTAATATTTTGAAGCTCACCAAGCCTAGTTGTCCCTAGCTGCCATTGTAACATAATGGCAAGTTCGACCTTCATAGTTCAAAACGGAATAAATTAGGCTTGACTTAAGAGTCGTGAATATAATGAAGGTGATTAGTACATATTATAAATGCATACCATCTTACATATTTTGCTAGATGTGATTTGGTTCACAAAAGGCATACTTTTTTTGAATTTTGTGATTATCTTATAAATTTATCCCAACAAGAAAATTAGTCTTTTGATGATGGAGACGCTAATGTGGTTGAGTGGGCGCACATAAAAGGATAATGTTCGCGATACAAAGAGCTTGTCTCTTCTTTTAATGTGGATAAAATATATTAGTTCAAATCTTTTAATCGAAGGTTCTAATAGTACATTTAATATATATGAGACATCTAAGATGAAAACCCTTAACTTTATTTTCAATTAAACTATTCCCAACTTCAGCATATACATATTCAATTCTCATCCCATCTTTTTGTGTACACTTACTTAATCACTCACAACATTGAAACACCTTGTTATAGTTGCAATACAAGAATTTCTTATGCAAGTAAATAATCAATTCATATTAGAATATTCATTCTTGCACATGATGATATATTCATCTCATTTTGAGCAATGCATTGTTAAACTTGTATATTATTTATATATTTATTTTTTGATTACTTTGCCTTCTTAAAATAATACCCTTGTGAATAACATTAAGTTCCTCCATTACCTTTTTACACGTCCATCTTAATACCCTTAAGTCAATATCATTTCCTTAGATTTTTAATTGAACCAATCTTTCCTAGTTATTATATTATTAATTTCTTACACTCACTTTTAATTCTACATGATGAGCTTAAGCATTTATTGTTGGGATCGAATAGGGTTTAAACCAAAAGCGGAACAAAAAGAAACTTGAGCGAGCGTTGAGAAATCGAAAAATTAAAGCAAGAAAATCAAGTACATAATATAATCACAGCCACAAGACAGAAATTACGTGGTTCGGTGATCACACCTACGTTTACGGGGAGGAGAGCAAAGTTTCACTAAAATCAGAGAGGAATACAAATGGTTTAAGGTTAGAGAACCCTTACAAAATCTTCTCTTGGAGATCTTCTCTTGTATCTTGTGTCATGTGTCATAAAACTCTTATTTATCAAGGCCTATTTATAAGCCATCATTGATTCCTAAGAGTTACAAATCCAATCTCTCAATTAAGGACATAAAGAAAACTTCCAAATCCATAATTCCCGAAACGGAAGTTATTAATACGATAGTTTTTTAATATCATATTTGAGAGATTTAATTATATATATAGAAAATTAATTTCCTTTAATTTTTCTTTAATTAAGGAAACTTAATTTCCTTTAATTTAGAAAAAATTAATTTCCTTTAATTTTTCTTCAATTAAGGAAAAATTAATTTTCCTTAATTTTCCTTCAATTCTCCACCTCAGGTCTCATGTGCTTCACATGAGAACTGAAATCTTATACTCTTGATCAATACGACTGCACCAAGTTGGTTGCCTACGTATCCCTCTCCCATGGGAATCAAGCCATCCGTAGTTCCACCAAAGGAGAAGTCTATTAATGCTTCTCCAAATTCACCAAAGATTTATAATGGATGAATTTCTGAACAGTGAGTACCTTTGTCATCATATCCACGGGGTTGTCTTTGGTATCAATCTTCTCTAGTAAGATCTTACCATCTTCAATAACATCTCGAACGAAATGATGTCTTGGACATCAATATGCTTTGTGTGAGCATGACAAACTGGATTAGTAGCTAAAAATATAGCGCTCTGGCTATCGCAATGTACTACTATCTCCTTTTGTTCAGCACCCAGATCTTTCAGCAACCCTTTCATCCAAATAGCTTCCTTAAATGCCTCAGTAACTGCCATATATTCAGCTTCCATTATTAACAGGGTAACTGTATACTGAAGGGTTGACCTCCACCCTACTGGACCTCCTACAAGTGTGAATACATAACCAGTTGTTGACCTTCTTCGATCCAAATCTCCGGCATAATCGGAGTCCACATATCCCGTGCACAAGTCAGCTATTGAGGGCTGCTTCTGAAATAATAATCCAACACCAATTGTACCTTTCAAGTACTTGAAGATTCCCATCACTGCTTGCCAATGATCCTTCCCCGGATTATGCATGTAACGGCTCACAACTCCAACAGCTTGTGCCAAATCCGGTCTAGTGCAAACCATGGCATACATCAAGCTCCCAACTGCACTAGCATACGGTACTGTATGCATTTCTTCTTTTTTAAAATCTGACTTCGGACATTGCTCTGCAGATAGGCGAAAATGAGGTGCTAGAGGTATACTTATAGACTTTGTATTTTCTTCAATCTTAACCCTCTTTAGCACTCTCTCCAAATAACCCTTCTGGGTCAACCAAACCTTCCATGCAATTTTGTCTCTACAAATTTCCATTCATAATATTTTCTTTGCTTCTCCCAGATTCTTCATTTTAAAGTTCTTTAATAATTGATCATTCATATGATCCATTTCTGCTGATCCGAAGTAGCTATCAACATGTCATCGACATACAATAACAAATAAAGGAAGTTATTTTGAGGCAGCATCTTGAAATACACACAATGGTCAAACTGGCTTCTACAGTACTCCTCTTTTTGCATTAATTGATCAAATTTTCTGTACCATTGCCTCGGTGATTATTTTAGCACATATAGAGACTTGTTTATTTTACATACCAAATCTCCCTTTCCTGGCTCACTATACCCTGGGGGCTACATCATATAGATCTCCTCCTCTAGTTCTTCGTGCAAGAACGCTGTCTTCACATCAAGCTGCTCAAGCAGCAAGATGAACTGTGCCACAAAAGCTGAAAGTACACAGATCGAGGATTGTTTTACAACTGGAGAAAACACCTCATCATAATCGACCCCTTTCTTCTGAGCAAAGCCCTTTGCCATAAGTCTAGCTTTATAGGGCACATCAGCTTTTGAGGAACCTTCTTTCTTTGCATACACCCATTTGCACCCAATAGCTTTTCTTTCTGGAGGGAGTTTCTCCAACATCCATACCTTAATTTTGTGAAGAGACTCAATCTCTTCATTCATAGCCTGCTTCCATAAATTTTCTTCTGAGCCTGTCACCACTTCTTTGAAGTGAGAGGGAACATCTTCCTCCACTATAGATAATGCAAATGTGACGTAGTATCTAAGCCAGGCTGGCTGTTGAGGTGCATTCCTTCTAGGTCTATTTCTAGCAATTGACTCCCGAGTTGGAGCATCACCATCAATATCAATTTGCTCTTCATCATCACCAACGTGGTCTTCATCTGTAGGAGTATCATCAATGTGATGTGAAGTTTCCTGTGGAACAAATGGGGTGACATCAAACCCCACTCTCTGCCTTCCTGTAAGAGTCTCAGTACTATCCTCTACTTGATGAAAACTCCTCCATCTCAAGAAATACTCTTCATCAAAGGTGACATCCCGGCTCACCACGATCCTCTTGTCAATTGGATCATACAATTTGTAGCCCTTCACGCCGCGTCTGAAGCCCACGAAAATTGCTTTTCTAGCCCGCGGTTCAAGCTTATCCTTCCTAACATGGTAGTAAGCTGGGCTGCTAAAGATCTTCAGCTAATCATAATCTGTGGCAGGATGTCCTGACCACAACTCAATTGGAGCTTTCTTGTTAAGTGCGGCAGATGGCAGACGGTTCACCAAGTAGCAAGCATAGTTTAGGGCCTTCGCCCAATAGACTCTCTCCAACCCAACATTGGACAATATACACCGAACCTTTTCTACCAAGGTACGGTTCATTCGCTCTGCTACCCCGTTCTGTTATAGTGTTTCTTTTACTGTGAAGTGGTGCTCAATCCCTGAATCTTGACATTCCTTAACAAAAGAATTGGATGTGAATTCTCCGCCATTGTCCGAATGGATTATCTTGATTTTTTTGTCCGTTTGATTCTCCACCATCTTCTTCCAGTTTATGAATACCTCTAGTACATTTGCTTTGCTCTTCAAAGTGTATACCCATACAAATCTGGAGTAATTATCTATAAAAGAAACAAAATATCTTCGACCACCGAATGATATAGTCTTCGTTGGTCCCCATACATCTGTGTGTATATATTCTTATATATCTTTGGTGTTGTGGAGGCCAACACCAAAGGGCTTGCGCGTTTTCTTGCCAAAAATATAATGTTCACAAAATTGTAATTTGCAAGAATTTATACCTTTGATGAGCCCCTCTTTCTCTAATGCCTTCAGTGATGGTTCCCCTGCATGTGCTAGTCTCATATGCCACAACATCATGGCTTCTTCAGAGTCTTCAGCCACAACCACTGTACCTATCACTGTACTTCCTTGCAAGTAGTAGATGTTCTATTGTTTGACTCCTTTTAAGTAAGTCATTGCACCTTTGCTGATCTTCAGAACTACTGGCTCAATCACCACCTTAAGCCCTTGGCTTCTAAGGCCCTAATAGATAGAAGATTCTTCTTGATTTCTGGCACGTGTCTGACTTCCTTTAGTTCCTGAACTATTCCTGAATGTATCCTTATCAGCACACTATCAACTCTTGTAATCTGGCAAGTAACATCATTTTCTACTGTGACTGCATCGCTGTCCGTTTCCCTATACGAACAGAACCAATCCTTCTGGGAGCAAATATGATACGTTGCACCGGTGTCCATGATCCAATTGGAGCTGTCTGCTATTAGACCCATAGAAACTGTTACAAGAGATACATCAGAGTCTGAACCCTCCACCACATTTTGAATCATATTGGCCTTTGAAGATTCACTCGCCCATTGCTTGTCTTTCAACTTTGGGCAGTTCTTCTTCCAATGTCCTGTCTCTAAACAGAATGCACATTGATTGCGTCCAATGCTTCGGCCTCTAGATTTCCCCCTTTTTTGGAAGTCTGCATTCTTCTTTGGCCATTGCTTCTTCTTCTCTGGTCTTCCCCTCTGGAGTGTAAGTGCCTCTGCCATATCATATTTGGTAGACTCCTTATCCCTTCTTCTGAACTCATGATTCACAAGGGCTGTAGTCACCTCCTCATACGTCAGAACCTCCTTCCCATGGATCAACGTCATGGTGAAGTACTCGTACTCGTCTAGCAACGAGTTCAGCAATAACAGGGCATTGTCATTATCATCCACGGTCTCATCCAGATTTAACAAATTCGCCAATAGCTTTGTGAATTCATTCAGGTGCTCATCAATGGAAATCCCTCTTCTCATCTGAAATCTGTAGAGCCGCCTTTTCATGTGGAGTCTATTCTCCACGCTCTTCGTCAGGTACTTAGACTATAGGAATTTTCATAATTTCCACGCCGATGTCTCCATCATAACTGCATACTTGATCTCCTGAGTCAAACAGTTTTGGATCAAGCCGCATGCACTGCGGTTCATCTTGATCCAGTCCCTCTCTGAAATTTCCTCTGGTTTTTCTTCGTCATCCAGAGCATCTTCAAGATTTAGGGCATACAGTGCGTCTGTCAACTTGCACCGCCACATCCCAAAGTTGTTCTTCCCATCAAATTTGACCGCATCTATTTTAGTCGGATGTGTCACAACTTGGTGGAGACTCCTCTCCACCACCGATGACGACGAAGGTCCAACCACCTCTTCTCCTCCTTCAGCCATGTTTATCTTCTTGCTTTAATAAAACTTAATCACAAATTAACAATTAGCTCAAGCAAAAACCCCAGTCTTTAAGAATGAATAAGGGAAACCAAACCTTTCTCTGATACCACTTGTTGGGATCGAATAGTGTTTAAACCAAAAGCGGAACAAAAAGAAACTTGAGCGAGCATTGAGAAATCGAAAAATTAAAGCAAGAAAATAAAGCACATAAAATAATCACAGCCACAAGACAGAAATTACGTGGTTTGGTGATCACACCTATGTCCACGGGGAGGAGAGCAAAGTTTCACTAAAATCAGAGAGGAATACAAATAGTTTAAGGTTAGAGAACCCTTACAAAACCTTCTCTTAGAGATCTTCTCTTGTATCTTGTGTCATGTGTCATAAAACTCTTGCATATCAAGGCTTATTTATAAGTCATCCTTGATTCCCAAGAGTTACAAATTTCAATCTCTCAATTAAGGACAAAAATAAAATTTCCAAATCCATAATTCCCGAAATGGAAGTTATTAATGTGGCAGTTTCTTAATATTATATTTGAGAGATTTAATTATATATATAAAAAATTAATTTCCTTTAATTTTTCTTTAATTAAGGAAACTTAATTTCCTTTAATTTAAAAAAAAATAATTTTCTTTAATTTTCTTTCAATTAAGAAAAAATTTATTTTTCTTAATTTTCCTTCAATTAAGATAAAATTAATTTTCTTTCATTTATAATACTTAAGAATCCTAAAATGAATTACATTCCTTAAAGATATAATTTTCTTTCATTCTCTTTGGCATTCACTATGTCATTCTCTAAATTCTTATTTAGAATAATGTTCACACCACTTTTATTTCAATCCTTACTCAGATTATTACAACTTAAACTAAAGTTATTAATACTTGTATTTTATTATATTTCTACTTTAAATTTTGAGTGCACAAAAATTTATCATAATATTTATCATAATATTATTGAATATTAAATATTGAAATGAATAGTAAACAACGAAATGAATAGTAAACTGCAGAATAAATAGTAAATTGCAAAATAAATAGTAATAGAATTTCGAGTTGAATAATAGATTTTTTTTATACAAAATAATTAAGTTTTAAGCTTCATGATGTGAGATTCACATCATGCCTTCCATAAATTTTCTAATTTTTTAATCAAGATTAGTTAATGTTAGTGCTTGAGTATTCATCTTAGTTCCTTAAAATCTTCTTTCTTAGGAATTAGGAATAAGACTTAGGTTAGAATTCATTCATTGGGTAAATTGGGTTACTCAATGAATAAAACATTATTTTCAACTTACGAGGTCGTGAGTCTGAGATACACTCAGTAGTAGGAATTGGAGATCCTGGTCTTGTGTAACTTGGAGTAGATAGAACGGATAATTAGATAATAATAGATATCATATCTGTCTTAGTAGAGTCTCTTGCTTATTTTAAAATTTGATGCTGTGCACACTTTGTATTAAGTTTTATGCCTTGGTCATATGTGCTGGACATAGGATATTTGATGAATATCTCATGTCAACTTTGAATTTGCATAAACATAATTTACATTTTTATCGATGTTGTTGGTTTAGCGATTTCTATTTAGTAGAGTGTGAACTAATTAGTTTGCCTCTTCACTTTGTTCATTCAAGGACCTACTGTAACAGCCCATACTCTTAAGCACCAAGGTATTGTTCGTTTTGGCCTGAAAGGCTTCACGATTTTGCCATCAGAAGATAACTTTCCAGCAGGTCACCCATCATGGGAGTGCTCCCACCTGAGCACGCTTAAATTTGGAGTTTTTATCAGGAACTCCACCGTTATCTGAAAAGGCGCTTAGATGTTTAAGAGTTTCACTTATTACTACTTAAGTGGGTCTTCACAATATCCCCAACTTAAGTACCTAACGTCCTCGTCAGTAACCACACACAGATCCAAGAACCATCCATTGAGTAAATTGGACTAGAGGTGACCCTTATAGGCGCAAGAGGTACCCACAATCATGTAGCACATTAACCATCATGGATTCAATAGGCTGCTCACATGAAGTGATACTTTGCCCTGTATGGCACATAGCTCATATCTGACACCCTATGGTTTACTCTGATACCATTTGTAACAGCCCAAACTCTTAAGCACCAAGGTATTGTCCGCTTTGGCCAGAAAGGCCTCACAGTTTTGCTCTCAGAAGATAACTTTTCAACAGGTCACCCATCCTGAGAGTGCTCCCACATGAGCATGCTTAACTTTGGAGTTCTTATCAGGAACTCCACCATTATCTAAAAAGGCGTCTCGATATTTAAGAGTTTCACTTATTACTACTTAAGTGGGTCTTTATGGTCTCCCCAACTTAAGTAACTGACGTCATCATCAGTATCCACACACAGATCCAAGAACCATCCATTAGGTAGATAGGACTAGACGTGACCCCTACAGGCACAAGAGGTACCCACAACCATGTAGCACCTTAACCATTATAGGCTCAAGAGGCTACTCACATGAATTGGTACTTTGCCCTATATGACACTTAGCTCCTCCTATTTGGCACCCTATTATTTGTTCTGATATCATTTGTAACAGCCTAAACTCTTAAGCACCAATGTATTATCCGCTTTGGCTTGAAAGGCCTCATGGTTTTGCCCTCAGAAGATAACTTCCCAACAGGTCACCCATCTTGGGAGTGCTCCTACCTGAGCACACTTAACTTTGAAGTTCTTGTTCTTATCAAGAACTCCACCGTTATCTGAAAAGACGCCTCGATGTTTAAGAGTTTCACTTATTACTACTTAAGTGGGTTTTCACAATCTCCCCAACTTAAGTACCTGACGTCCTCGTCAGTATCCACACACATATCCAAGAACCATCCATTAGGTAGATTGGACTAGAGGTGACCCTTACAGGCGCAAGAGGTACCCACAACCATGTAGCACCTTAACCATCATGGATTCAAGAGGCTGCTCACATGAAGTGATACTTTGCCCTGTATGGCATATAGCTCATATCTGACACTTTATGGTTTTCTCTGATACAATTTATAACAGCCCAAACTCTTAAGCACCAAGTTATTGTCTGCTTTAGCCAGAAAGGCCTCACGATTTTGCCCACAGAAGATAACTTCCTAACAGGTCACCCATCCTGGGAGTGCTCCTACATGAGCATGCTTAACTTTGGAGTTATTATCAGGAACTCCACCATTATCTAAAAAGGTGCTTCGATATTTAAGAGTTTCACTTATTACTACTTAAGTGGGTCTTTACGGTCTCCCCAACTTAAGTAACTGACGTCCTCATCAGTATCCACACACAGATCCAAGAACCATCCATTAGGTAGATAGGACTAGAGGTGACCCATAAAGGCACAAGAGGTACCCACAACCATGTAGCACCTTAACCATCATAGGCTCAAGAGGCTATTCACATGAATTAGTATTTTGCCCTATATGACACTTAGCTCTTCCTATCTGACACCCTATGGTTTGCTCTGATACTATTTGTAACAGCCCAAACTCTTAAGCACCAATGTATTATCTGCATTGGCTTGAAAGGTCTTACGGTTTTGCCCTCAGAAGATAACTTCCCAGCAGGTCACCCATCTTGGGAGTGCTCCTACCTGAGCACACTTAACTTTAGAGTTCTTGTTCTTATCAAGAACTCCACCGTTATCTGAAAATGCATTTCGATGTTTAAGAGTTTCACTTATTACTACTTAAGTGGATCTTCACAATCTCCCCAACTTAAGTACCTGACGTCCTCGTCAGTATCCACACACATCCAAGAACCATCCATTGGGTAGATAGGACTAGAGGTGACCCTTACAGGCGCAAGAGGTACCCACAACCATGTAGCACCTTAACCATCATGGATTCAAGAGGCTGCTCACATGAAGTGATACTTTGCCCTGTATGGCACATAGCTTCTATCTGACACCCTATGGTTTGCTCTAATATCATTTGTAACAGCCCAAACTCTTAAGCACCAAGGTATTGTCCGCTTTGGCTTGAAAGGCCTCACGATTTTGCCCACAGAAGATAACTTCCCAGCAGGTCACCCATCCTAGGAGTGCTCCCACATGAGCATGCTTAACTTTGGAGTTCTTATCAGGAACTCTACCATTATCTGAAAAGACGCTTCGATATTTAAGAGTTTCACTTATTACTACTTAAGTGGGTCATCAGACATCCGATTAAATTAGAACGATACAGAGAAGATTAGCATGGCCCCTACGCAAGGATGACACGCATAAATCGAGAAATGGTATCAGAGCAAACCATAGGGTGTCAGATAGGAGCTAAGTGTCATACAGGGAAAAGTACCATTTCATGTGACCAGCATCTTGAACCTTTGATGGTTAAGGTGCTACATGGTTGTGGGTACCTCTTGCGCCTGTAGGGGTCACCTCTAGTCCTATCTACCCAATGAATGGTTCTTGGATCTGTGTGTGGATACTGATGAGGATGTCAGTTACTTAAGTTGGAGAGATTGTGATGACCCACTTAAGTAGTAATAAGTGAAATTCTTAAATATCAAGGCACCTTTTTAGATAACGGTGGAGTTCCTGATAAGAACTTCAAAGTTAAGCGTGTTCATCTGGGATCACTCCCAGGATGGGTGACATACTGGAAAGTTATCTTATGTGGGCAAAATTGTGAGGCCTTTCCGGTCAAAGCAGACAATACCTTGTTGCTTAAGAGTTTGGGCTGTTACATATTATCCGGAACTCTACTATTATCTAAAAAGGCGCCTCGATGTTTAAGAGTTTCACTTATTACTACTTAAGTGGGTCATCACATAAGAACTCCAAAGTTAAGCGTGCTCATGTGGGAGCACTCCCAGGATGGGTGATCTGCTGGGAAGTTATCTTCTGTGAACTGTGAGGCCTTTCAGGTCAAAGTAGACAATTCCTTGGTGCTTAAGAGTTTGGGCTGTTACAAATGGTATCAGAGTAAATCATAGGGTGTCAGATTGGAGCTAAGTGCCATACAGGGCAAAGTACCACTTCATGTGAGCAGCCTCTTGAACCCATGATAGTTAAGGTGCTATATAGTTGTGGGTACCTCTTGTGCCTATAGGGGTCACCTCTAGTCCTATCTACCCAATGGATGGTTCTTGGATCTATGTGGATACTGACGAGGACGTTAGTTACTTAAGTTGGGGAGGTTGTGATGACCCACTTAAGTAGTAATAAGTGAAACTCTTAAACATCGAGGCGCCTTTTCAGATAACAGTGGAGTTCCTGATAAGAACTCCAAAGTTAAGCGTGGTTATGTGGGAGAACTCCCAAGATGGTTGACCTATTAGGAAGTTATCTTCTATGGGCAAAATCGTGAGGCCTTTCAGGCCAAAGCGGACAATACCTTGGTTCTTAAGAGTTTGGGTTGTTACACCGACCTAGTACCGTGGCTGCTAGCAATCGGTAGTCTATCTATGCCTAGCCCTATATGGCAATCTAGGATGGTGCGTAATAGACTCTTTGCCCCTAGGACTTTATTAGTTAAGTTCTAATATGATTGTACTAGTTTTATGTGCACTTCTACTTATTGTTCCTGCCTTAGCTCAGCAGGCTAAGTGGCACTATTACATATTTTCAATTTGTGTGGCTTGATGGCCATATCATTTTTTTGTTTTGTACTTACTATTTCAGATCATTTTTATGGTATTTTGGTATTTTTATTACTTGCTGTCTTATAGAATTTCTAGTTTATTTATATGTCAGAATGCTTAGTTTATTTATTTAATTATATGCTAGGATGCTAGTCTTGTGTAATTATTTTTTCATAAGATGTTAATTTTACTTGTTCATACATAGGATGCTAGACATGCATTTGATTATCAACATATGATGCTAGATGTGTTTCTAATTTGTTTATTGCATTTTATGTTTGTTTATTTTATGTAAATCAGCATGAGTTTATATTGATCATAAACATGTTTAGGATGAGTTCTATTTCAGTTGTTAGTATTTATCTTTTCTTTTATTTTCTAACATTATTGTAGCGCTGGTTTGGGAGTATGTGTTTACTTCCCTCTTATTTAAGTTATGAACTTATTGTTCATCACTTCTTGTTCATTTCATATATTTTCTTGCACCTATATTATTTATTTAATGATGATATATACAGAACTTAATTATTTATCAGCTTAAAATGTATTAAGATATTTTATCTAATAAGATTTTTTTTTTTTTAGTTGGGGCCTTATCATTATGAAACGGATAATGATAGATTATGAGCTGTTCGAGGTTGTGGAGCCATCTTAGGATCTGCTTCAGGTGGAACATCGTTTTGTGGAAGACTCCTAGATTATTAGTTCTTTTTATTTTATTATGCTTGTGAGATCAAGTACTTTTACTTCCCTTTCAGTTAAACTATTTAACTGTTTTGTAATACTACGGAGATAAATTATATTTTCTATTTCTATATTTATTCTGAGTTGTATGCTTTTCATATTTTATTATGATGAAATGGATGTTCATATTTAACTTATGCATTATGATTTCATATATTTTTCATTTAGTGAATAATTCTTTAAATGACAAACTCCTTAATTATAATGGGTTAGGTGAATGTCTAATCTATTCATAAGTAAGGATCTTGTCATTTGGTGATCACTCCACTGTAATCATGTTAACTTAAGAGTTAACAGGATCACGAAGGGGTTAGGGTACCACACTATGCCATTTGGATTATCTAATGTCCCAAGCACTTTTATGAGATAATTGAACTCCATTTTGAGGTCATTCATAGATAAATTTTAGTAATTATTATGATATATTTGATTTTTAACACTGATGAGGATCACTGTTTAAAGCATTTGAGATTGGACTTAAGAAAGTTGAGGGAAGAATAACTCTATATAAAGAAGAGGAAATGATCTTTCATGTAGATGTAGGTTACATTTTTGGAAGTTATTATTTCCTCACCGAGTTTAAAGCCTAATGTAATCAAAATTCAAGCTATTCTAGATTAGCCAACACCTAGAAGTCTTATTAAGGTAAGGAATTTTCATGGGTTAGCCACATTCTAACAAAGTTTTGTGAGGAATTTTAGTACCATTACAACACCTATGATTAAACTTTTAAAGAGAGACAAATTTGATTAAACAACCGTGCTGTGAGAGCCTTTAGACAAATTAAGAAAATCATGACTATGTCTCTTGATCTCAGGCTCACTTTATCAAAATATTTGAGGTAGCATGTGATGCGTTAATAGTTGGTATTGGAGGAGTATTATCACAAGTAAACACCCTATTATATACTTTAGTGAGATTACACAGTTATTCTGTTCCTCCATGACAAAATCGTTGTGAGTTCTTCTTCCTTAAGTTTTATTTTTTCTGCCCAAGGGCAGCTTTGATTTTTCCTGTTGGTGATTATTCTCGTCGATGTGATGTCGAGCACATGTGATTCTTCTTGTTGGTGATTCAAGCTTCTCTATTCAAGAGCAGTTGCGTCTCTTCGTGTGGGCGGTTTGAGCTTCTATGTCTACGAGCAGTTGCAATTCTTCTCCATCCAAAAGTAAGCTACATATTTGTCGATGAGTGCAATTGCAATGATTCTTCAAGTTTTTCTTGTTAATGATTTAGGGTTTATAAATCATAGCTTGCTTGTCAAGTTGCAAACCTTTGATGAAGAGAGCCACTGCAACAATTTTTTTTCATTGGCGATTAAGGGATTGGAAATTGTAGCTTTGTCCACGGGAGAGTACAGTGATTCCTTAAAAATTCTTTTCATCGACAATTTAGGGGTAGGAAATGGTAGCTTGATCGTCACTTTCATCTGCGTTGACGTCGATAATTTTATTCTTATCATCAGTGTGAATCTATAGACTATAGGCAGTTGGTCTCCCCGGAATGCATATAGGGTTGCGTAGTTGTCCTTAGGGCCTGATGATGTAGAGCCAGTTTAGTCTAGCTGAGTTAGTCTCTTGCGTTTGATTTTTGTTGTTGTGATGGTTCAATTCTGTTAATTAGGACAATCAAATATCTTGTTATTGTATCTTCATTTTGGTTTTGTTGTATGTTTCTTATTTGTCGCTTCATACAAGTTATTGGTATGTTGATGATTCCACAAGTAGATAATTTAACCTATAAGTAAGAAATTGGTGCAATTCATATTTTAATTGAGCATTATTAAGATATATATATATATATGGGAAGCTCATTGTTATTAAAAATGAAAAAATAAAGTACTTTTAATTATCAAGAATAGAGGTTTCAGTTGTGAATCAATCTTACACAATGAGAGACTCTCATGACCCTATTTGTATACTTCTCAAACTCTTAACCTAAATTTTATCTCAAACAATAATAAAACAAATCATAATTCAAAATTCATAACACCAACACTTGAAAAAATATATTAAAACTCATTAAATATTTGCAGCTCAACGACTACCCAATCAACCAAAAAGTTGAAATTTTCTGTTGGCTATTGCTTAACAGCAACAGCCACACACATTTTATGGTTCACATACTGCCTTATAAAACATTTCACATATCAACCTCCAAAATTTAATATTTGCAAAATACACTTATCTCGACATTTCTTAAGTGCACCGCACCTCATTTATACTTTTAATTAGGATATTTTGTATTAATTAACAGCTGGATAATTTTCCCAAACAACACATTAATTTTTATAATATACATCTCTAAAACTATAAACCCTTTTTTTATTCTTACAAGGCATGGCACCATCTATCTTAATATGGTGAATAATAATGCTTTATTTGTAAATATTAAAATTTGAGTACTGGTATAAATATTTGAGTGCCATTCATGAAAAGAATACTTGACGATGCATTTTACAGAGGATTCCCTCATTTGTTGTCAAAGAACTGTATATACAACACATTCTTGCTCTTGCTGTGGTCTAAGAAACAGCAAGCTATAAACGCTAAGCAATTGGATGTTGTTGCCGGAGCCTTGCAACTAGTATGTCCAATGCTTCTCTCATCCAAGTATGTTGGCATCCCTCCCTCGCTTCAGCAATACTCACCTGTTAACAAAAGTCATATGAAATAAGCACTGAATGACAATTTCGATTAATCTCAATTTAGGCCAGAAAAATTATGGCTTACCCAAATTTGATTAGGATTTGATATCATTCTGATCAAATTTGGGTGGAGATATCTACAATCCCGTTTCTTTTTGTTCATAAAAGTTCATCAATAGTATAGAACATGATTCAAACATTCTGACTCACCCATCTCCTCTTCCGAACCACCTTCTCAGGCCAACAATCTAGCTCTTCGGTTACATTCAAAGGAAACATAATGCCCTCATAGAGCACATTGTATCTTTTGCTTTTATACGTCCATCTTCCAAGTTTACTCTACAATTGAATGTAAACTTTTTTAGTTCAGACTAGTAAAACAAAAGGATATTCACCAAAAATGTACAATAATTATAATGATGAATAATGAAATTAACCTCAACAAGCCCATGAACACCAGCTTCTTCCAACGCCTCCCTAGAAGCTGCTTGCTTCATAGTTTCATCAGATTCCCATCCTCCCTGAGCAAAATTAGTATGATACATCAGAAAAAGATGCAGAAAGAGAAAACTGCAACAAAGTTATGATAATTTATCTTTAAAGTTCAAATTTTTAAATGTTTGAAAGTTTAGTTGTTTGTCTACAAGCAGTATTTGACTATTACAGGCAGGGCTCTAGCAAATATTGCATGCTGTGTAATTTGCCATAGAAGCGAGGGTGCAGTTGCTTTTAAACTGTTTTACAATATTTAATTTAAATCCTACCCAAAATCTGATATCTAAGTAGTTACCAAACAAAGAAAAAGATTGTTTTATCATGATCTGATTACAGGAGTTCAGGTTCATTGGATGTCATTCACTTGGTTTTAGATAATGTAATGGGTCTGAATACAGTATTGATGACAATTTTAATTAGCACTAACAAAATAAATCAATGAAGGAATTGGTTCTTTGCTTTCTGCATTAGAAAAAAAGAGGCCTTAAAAGTAGATACTAAAATGTAAATTGCTACAGAGCGGCTTCAAATTTACCTTAGGAAACATCATCCCATGGCCCTTTTGAGAGCTTATGACAAGAACTTGCACCCCTTCATCTACGTTCAGTGTGCAAGAAGCATGCATCTTTAATCTATATGGAATGCAACTGTTTGAACGATAAGAAAATACAAAATTTATTAGATAAAATCTACAAAAAGAGCAATGAAAGTGCTTTTTTCAAAGTCTTTGAGATATGAAATCACATTAAAGAAACAAACATTAGCAATGGAGGAAATGACATTCATATCGATCATACACTTTTATACAAAAAAAAAAAGAAGAGAAGAGAAAAAGAAAGAAAAAAAAAAACCCCAAAATCAATGAAAACTTAAACCCTAATCTCCAAAGGAATCGAGCTCAATGAGAGTTCAAAAGAGCACAACTCACCCAACAACAAGCCTCCCGCCGCAGCTGGAGTACCTCTGAAGCTGCCTTCCCTGCCTAGCAGCCAAGGAACACTTCTCCTTCTCAGTCTTCCCATCTCTCCCTTTTAATAGCACCCAAAGAGCACCCAACCAAGAAGCAAAGGAAATCGAAGCAGAAATACAGAACCCCAGTGACCCAAATCGCGAAGCAATCCGATGTTCCTCTCCACCAACTATTCTGGGAAAATCCATACGAAGATAGCAACAAAGAGTGCGTTTTTTTGGGGGAGATCGATGGCGGGGAGAAAGAGGTGAACAAAACTCCAAAAAGGTGAAGTGGGATTGCTTTTCTCATGGAGGGATTATAAAGGGTTTGGTCCCCGGCGATGAGAAGCGCGTGCCGGGGCTTTCTGTGTCCCTTCTTCTTCATCTTCTTCTCCACTCTGATTTTGATCTAATGTTCGCTTCTTTTTGGATCAAGGTATAGTCGTAGATGGTCTTTTCTGGAGTCCACACGGCAGACACGTCTCAGAATTTATTTCCTTTCACTGCAAATTCTAAAAAATACGCAGTTAGAAGACAAGTGGGCAATGTTTGAATTTTAAAAATGATTTTTTTTTCCTTCTCTTTCATTACTAATTATTGCCTTTAATTTTTGAATAAGAGACTCGGAAAGAAGCGCAAATCTGAACTTAGGAAGTATAAATGTAGAGACTTTGAATCCAGACATAAAAAATCTCGTTTTGAGGAGTAAGTAGTTAATTGTGAGTATTGCTATATAGCTCTTAAATATTTTTAAAAAAATATGGAGGATTAGGATTTAAGGAGTTAAGTAGAATAAAAAATATTATTAAATTCACTTTTACTTGTGAGACCTATAAAAATATATTTTTTAAATCTTAAATCCTAATTATCCATATTTTTTTTTTGGAGATATTTGATGCTATATAACATTTTCCTTATTTTAAATATGTGAATTAATTTGCTTAATTAAGTAAGGATCTTGCAAATAACTTGTCTTAATCATTAAACATAATTATTATGGAATTATGTCACGATAGGTTTGAACAAAACATCATTGAGTCAGGCAAGCTCAAATATTGCACAGCTGATCATTTGAACTCACAAAACAAAAAAACGGTCGATAAAAGTTATTGAACCCTATGATAATCTAATAACTCTTCCACCATAATAATGAATTATTTTCTTATCCTCCCCGTTGACATAAGTGATTCTCGCCAAATCATGTAAACCCTGGTGTTGTCCTGTGATTTTGGTTTTTCACTTTTGTGCTTTACGTGGATCTCGTTTATGCTTGAGTTCCTCGGCATTTGAATCATAACAAGTGGTTTTAGAGATGGTGGTTGTACTACGACGTTCGACAGAGATCCAGTTAGTTGTGCTATAGCGGAGGGAGCAAGATCTATTTCAACTTTTACTGTGTTGGAGAGACTCGTTCATCAGATTATGGCTCATCAATCAAATTTTGATGTCGTCAAATTTAACAAAAAAAGTAATTTCATGATGTAATGGTTCGAGAAAATGGATGCTCGATGCACCAAAAATTTTGAAAATATTTTGAATAATGACGAGAGGCCTAGAGAAAAGTCGAAGAAAGATTGGGTGAAGATGAATTGAAGTGCAAGCAGTTTGATCATTAATTGCCTTACTTAAGACATCAAATATACAGTTATGACGAAGACTATCATAGTGAAGTTGTGGTAGACATTGGAGAATAAATAATGGATGAAGAGTGTCGAGAACATGTTCACTCGAAAAAGAGATTATACTGATTTTAGATGATGAGAGGAATATCCATTGATGAACATATAAAGGATTTTACTAAGTTATTGGCAGACTAAATATGGATGGAGTGGATGATGAAGACAAAGCTCAATTACTATTGAACTTGTTTTCGGATGAGTATGAGAACTTTATGATGAAGCTTATTTATGTAAAAGAGGCTTTGAAGTGCGAGGAAATGACTACGATGCTATTAAATCTTTCATTTTGTTGGTGAATATTTTCAATATGATATTACAAAGTGCTTAAAAGCATGTTAAAGTGATTCAACTTACTTATGGCCTTTTATATAGACACCTGCACACTCTAGCAGACTTCATATTTTATCAAAGCCAGACTTAGCTTACATTGTTCAAGTCAACCAAATCAATTTTGTAAAGGGCATTTTCTTAAAAAGAAATCCAATAAGAGCTTTTTTAAGGAATCAATTACTAAACCACAAAGCTATTAGAACTTGTACATGCCAATGTTTGTGAACCTATAGGTCCAACTTTCTTTGGTAAGAGCAAATGTTATATTCTGTTATTGATGATTTTTAAGAAAAGTATAGATTTATTTTCTAATAAAATCAAAAGTATCCGAGTGCTTTAAAAGGCTGAAAGATTTTTTTTTTTAGAAAGAAAGTGTAACAATCCAGGTTATTACTGATGTCATTTAGAATTAATCCAAGTCCTAATTATAGTTCTAGTATCTTAATCAAGTTATTAGGAACTCACCTCTAATATCCAATTCAAATCAGGAATCAAATGAATCAAATCATGATTTTGAGAAATTACAGAAATCCTAAAAATTAACTTTTTATTTTGATATCAAATCAAAAAACGGACTGCGTCATTGCGCTCACTGCCCCTAAATTAGCTAGGAATGATGTTTTCGTGTCAATCGGAGGTCGTCAAAATTTTGACGAATATTTTAATATTATTTAAATCCTCTGAAAAATCAAATAATTAAATACTCGTCGAAATAAAATCTGATCACACCGTTGCGTTCCTCATCCCTCAATTAGTTAGGGGTGATTTATTGGGAATTTTTGGAACACATTTAGGCAATTAAACTTAATTAATAAAAAGGATTTAATTTAATTAAATAATAATATAATTTTATTTAGTTAACGGCGCCGATTACTTAAAGGTAACGCAGTTACCTAAATTATAATCTTGCCGTTAGTCCTGACGGCTTAACAGATCCGCCCGATCAAAGGATCGGACGGTTAGGATTGTGTCTCCGTCGGCATTGAGGGAGACCTTTGCGTGTGGCACTCGAGCAGGCACGCGGCACTCGCTTCGCCGCGTGGCTCGTCCCTGCCGCTCTGAACCTCTTATCTTTCTCCTTAAAAGCTATCAAGGGCCCTAAGTCTCGATTTCACCTTTTGGACATAGCAAAGGAGCAGGTGAAGCCCTGATTTCTTCTTCTCGAGACAACCCTAATATTTGTATTGAAGCCATTTGAGGTACCCTCCTACCCTCTAGTTCTTATTTATGCCTTTCTTATAATCTATGGATTGATTGCTAAGTTCCAAGTTCAGTCGATCGAGCCATTATGAGCCCGATCATTCTAAAATTTGCTAACCCTAATTCAGTGTTCCGCCTGCCTTAATCAGCGGAAGGCGAAGGGATCTCGGGTCGGACTGAGTCGACCCGACCCGACCCGCTCGTCTTCGGGCTGATTTGCATGGCACGCCTCCATTGGGCCATGTGGCAGCCTCCGCTTCCACTGCAGCGTGTGGGTCTCACCATCTAAGTAATTAAAGGAGGTGGGACCCGCCTTCCATTCAGCCGACGACCGTGGTGGGTCCCGCCTGCAAAAACGTTAATAAAAAATAATAATAAAAATAAATAAATAAATAAATAAAATATATATATATATATATATATGTAATTACAGTGAATAAATAAATAAAATAGAAAGGAATTTAATTAATTAATTTATGTCAGAATAAGTCTTATTAATTTAAGGATTAGATAATTAGAAAATTTATTTGGTTAAACAGTAAGTTGTATATTAATTAAATCAATTAAACCTTTAACTTTAAATATCCATATTTTGCAAATTATTAGTCCAAATAATACAAATAAATATACTATTTTCATTAGAAAAATATAAGGAATTTAATGATGCCATTTATTTTGCTATAGGATTATTATTTCACCTAGTGATATTTAGGGTTCATTCGATGTGACATAAATGGTTCAAATTTTTATTAAGCCATAATTTTGCACACACTAACCCAAACTTATCAAATATGGGCCTTAAAGTGATCAGTGAGACCTCTAAAACAACCTAGTAGGGTTTATTTTTCTGTTTGGATTAATTTTGAGCCTAATCACTTTTAGAACATAACCATAATTATCCTAATTAACCTTAGAACTTTAATTAACCATAATTTGGTCAATTGGACTCCAAATTAGGTTATCCATATATCCATTTTGATTAGGAAAACCTAATTAACAGTAAACTATAAAAATATTTTAGATCTAATAATTAAATCTCTTAATTAGCCTAATCACTTTAAAACTTGAATATTAGCATAATTAATAATCTAAATTTAGAAATTTTAGTTTTTGAATACTCCTAGAGTAGAATAAAACTTACTTATATGGTTGGATTAGTAATTCTGTGATTAATTTCACTAATCACTCACTAATCACCTTAAACCCTTAGCCAATTAGAGTCCAAATTGAGCCCACCACTAGTCATTGTGATCAGTGGGTCATTTGTGATCTACATCCATTGATTTTACTCAATCTGGATACCAATTGGAAAAATAAAGATTTTGACCCTTAATTTAGAAACCCTAATTACTCTTTTACCCTTAAACTTGTATTGGCTATAACTTAGTCAATACTTATCAGAATTCAATAATTTTAGATTCTATGGAAACCTTAGAGAATAAGCAATAATAAAATGATAGAAAAAATTTAGATTCCATTTGACCAAATTACCAAAATGCACCTATGAGTCAAATTTCTTAATTTGATCTCATAAGGCTTATTAATTATCCAAAATTAATATAATCACTATCTAATCTTATATTATACAGTAAGAAATACTTTGCCATTAAAAATTTCAGATTTGAAACCTTAGATCAAAATGGTCATTTTGCCCAAATTTAGGGTTAAACACTTTTTCAGCCCTAGAATCATTATCTAAATATTATAATCAATAATTAAAATAATTTAGACTTTAATTTAGATAGTTCTAAGTCTTAAATTAGAAATTCAAGGAAAATCCTAATTTTAGTCTTAAGTAAGAATCTAAGTAAATATGTGAGTTTTTTTCTTTCCCTTAAACTTTTTAGTTCACCCATAGGTCTTATATCATTAGTTAGGATGTGTGTTTGAGTGCTACTCTTAGTATTTAAGAGCCTTAATTCCTAGGATTAGGAGTAGAGCATAGGTTATAATTCATCTAATGAGTAAAGTGGGTTACTCATTAGGTAAAACTTTAGTTTTAATAGTTTAAAGATTTTCATAGTTTATTAAATGATTATTTGATCTTTTAATCTTAACATTTGGATTAGAGATCTATCTTATTGAGTTTGACCTTACTCAATAGGATTTGCCTTACATTTAATCAGTGAGATGGGATTAAACCCTAATCCATAGAATAACCTTGTGATTAAGAATTGAATCCCATTATTATTTGGAGTTAAATTCTTAATCCTTTCAATCTTGATTTGGTTAATCAAGATTTGGTTTGGGATTATTTAAAATAATAAATTAGGATGGTTGACTTACTTATTTAATTATATAGATGACATTAATTCAATTATAATTAGGACCTAGCTAGTTCTAATTGTGTTCAACTCATAGGATCGTGATTCTAAGTTATAGACAATGTAAGAATTGATGATTCTAAATCTTATGTAACTTAGAGTAGTTAGAACAACTTAATTTGAAAATAAAGTGATATCACAAAGTTGTTTAGCGCTATTTTATTCATTGAAAATTGTATGTTATGCTTTCTTTGTTTTGGACTTCATTATACATTTGGACATATTATATTGAACATGGAATAATTGATGAGTATTTTATGTTAAACTTTGAATACATTCATATGGCATTTTCATAACTTAAGGAGAAAATTTAATGAAAATAGCCTTATTAAACTGTGTGAGTTATGTCTTATTTAGTCTATCTTCTAATATAACTTTACTTTTGAGATAGCTTTTGCCTAGGACACTTTCCTAGTGCGTGTTACTTTTGCCTAGGACACTTTCCTAGTGCGTGTTACTTTTGCCTAGGACACTTTCCTAGTGCATGTTACTTTTGCCTAGAACACTTTCCTAGTGTGTGATACTTTTTGCCTAGGATGTTTTCCTAGTGCAGCATACTTTAATCTGGGACTACTTTCCTAGATGCTCAGTAGGTACTTTTCAGATGGAATTAGCTTTAATCTAGGACACTTTCCTAGATGATCAGATCGACCTTACTTTTTGGCAGAACTAAGTAGGAGTATTTATACACTTTACTTTATACCCTTACTTTACATTTACTTTATTGTTATTTTATAGTTCTGGCATATTTTTTGCTTTACAGTTCAGCATACTTACATATAATAGTTCCTTAGTATTTACAGCTTTACATGTACATTGTATTTTTTAGCAGTTCACTTTTACTTTATGGCATGTTAGGATGTTAGAACTTTACTTTTAGTTCAGTATTTTCATTTTATATTGTAACCAGCATATCTTAAGTTGATCATATTACTTAGGAATTTCCTTATGCTTAGTAGATTTCATTATGTGCTACTTAACCTTTTTTTGTAGGTTGAGTTGAGGTATGTGCTTATCTCACACCTTATATGAGTTATAATTATGTTAATTATAACTTTGTCACATTTCTTTGATGCTTTACTGCTCCTACGTTGCTTAAATATTGTGATATCATTTAAATTAATAATTTATAGCCTAAAATGTACTTGGACATTTTGTCTAATTAGATTTTTCTTTTGTTGGCTGGGGCCCTATCATTGTGAAATCGACAATGGTAGATTCTAAGCTTTTCGAGGTTGTCGAACCTTCTGAAGATCTGATTCAAGAGAAGGAGCATGCAAGAGAAGTCTCCTAGCTTTTCTTTTACTTTGTGAGGACTGAGTGACGTTACCTTTCCTTTACTGCTTAAACTTAAATATCATTTTGTAATACATGTTTAAATTGATTTTCTTTTCATGCTTCTATAGTTCTTATTTGGATTGTATGGATGTTGTTACTTGTCTTTCTTCTGCCCTTTGATATATTATAGTATGCTCATTCAATGATTGACCCCTTTGCTCTCTTTCTCTTTAAGGCACATCTTCCCTTGGCATTTGATTAAGAAGGACAATTCCTTAATCTGAATGCTAAGTGAGGGTTTGCCCGTTGATGACCTCCTCCTAATTCGGATGATTAGGGGGTCTTGAAATAGAATATATGAGATTTAATCGAGGTGAGGATTTCACATTAAATGAGTATAGAAACTTTTTGTGAAGAATATAGAATTTGTCTCCCTTTAACAATTCCAAGATCTACTCAACATAATGGAGTTGTAGAATGAGAGAAGGAGCCATTCAAGATAAGGCGAGAAGCATGCTTAAAAGTAAGAGATTCTCAAAAGAGCTTTGTATAGAAGTAGTTTCATGTGCAATCTATTTGGATAGTTGGTCAATAATAAGAAGGGTGTGTGGAAAACATCACAAAAAATATTAAGTGGAATAAAGTCCATCATCTATCATTTAAGAGTCTTTGGAAGTATAGCCCAAGTGCAAATGCTCAATTAAACAACAAATAAGCTTAGTGATAAAAGTGAGAAGTTTATTTTCATAAATATTGACACTAACTTAAAGGATATATGTTGTATAGTTCAAATATTGGGAAGATAGTTATTAGTCAATGTGTCATATTTAATGAAGAAGCAAAATGGTATTTAAAGTTACACAACAAAGATTATAGTTTTTTCATATAATTCAAAGAAGATGTGGAACAACTAAAGTTGGAGCAAGCAAGAGAGGAGCCCATCATATATAAGCACTTAAGAAAACTTGTCTTCTTCAATCGTAAGTGATAACTCAAGTAGTGATAACTCAAGTGAAAGAGTACCATGATTCAAAAGCGCATAAGATCTGTATGAGGTAACTAAGAACTTAGATCTTACTTTCTTTTGTATCTTTGTCAGTTGTGAGCCTATGATTTTTCAAAAAGCTATACAAAATGCAAAATATAAATATGTTATGGATGAAGAAATTAATGTAATTAAGAAACAAAATTCAAGGTAACTAAATAAGGTAATTGATGAGACATGGGCATACAAAGCTAAGAAGCATGTTAAAGGAGAAATTAAAAAATATAAGGTAAGATTAGTGACAAAAGACTAGTCAACATGACATTGACTAAGATGATGTTTTTGCTCTTATTGTTTGACTAGAAATAGTAAGATTAATCATTTCTTTAGCATCTCAAAGAAAGTGGAGAAAATATTAAATGGATGTAAAATCTTCATTCTTATTAAACTCCTAAAAAGAAGTTTATGTTAGATAGACACAATGTAATAAACTCAATGGACAACAAGATAAAGTTTTAAACTAAAGAATACTCTATAAATAAGATTACAGTAAGCACCAAGCTCATAAAATAGTATATTATATAAGTACATGCAGAAGAAAAGTTGTAACACCCCGTTATTAGATTAAATAATTTAACCCAATAAAGAGTGTTGCGGTAGTACTTAATACTAGATTAATATATTTTAATCCACTATTGAGTACTACCATTAATTGCAGATCTATGGGTAGAAAGAAAATCATCATCCATTAAATATCCATCATTTAGAGCATATATAACCATACATAATATGAAAGAAAGTCTAAAATAATCACATAAATATATATACATCCACATAATTATTCAGAATATAAGTTGAATAAAAAGACTCTCTCATCCTCACATAGTAAAGAAAATAGCAACTATAGTTCTCCCAATAATCTCTTACTACTTCGGCTCTTCTTTAGGTATAAGATGTGATCCAAGCTCCTTATTACCCATATTTTGTTTATAATACGGTAGGGCACTGCGAACAAAAAAAATTTGGTTAGACATTTAAAAAGTACAATTACAATTTAAAGATAATAATGTTATTTTTAATTTAGCGGATATCGTATTTGTCATTTACAATTTAATAAAAGTGGAGCATATTGCAAAGAAATGAACAATATGTATAGAGGTAATAAAAGCTATAAAATATGTATACTACTCATAATAGACTGCTCAATTTTGCATCAAATAAGTTAATAAGGCATTTAAATGTATACATCTAAATAAGTAAGAGAAGTATGTGTAAATGTTATGCATCTAAATAAGTAAGAGAAGCATGTATATGCTCAAATAAAACAGATACTAAGTAATAATAATAATAAAAGTAATGTAAGGAAATATATAAGTTAACATATATGAAAATATATACTACACAAACTGTAGTAAGATTATAAGTAAACTATTGAAGTAAAATATATAAAGCACATTCAGTCTTAGGGATTAAATTGTAACGGTTGCCTCTTAACCGTTGTCGAGTAACCATAACTCAACTATGATTAAGTGGTGGTCGTCACTAATACCACAGATAATAAGCAGAATATCCATGACATTAATCCTAAGATGAGCAAGACCTTAACATAAATATAAGTAAAGCAGTGTAAGAAAAAAAAGAAAAAGGCATTCAAACATTATCCAAATATATCCATTCACATACAATTTAGAAAATATAGAATAATAAGAAGGTAATTCATTTATTACATTTAAATTGACATAAGGGCAACAGAAAGATTACTATCAGCCATTTCTTCTTCTTTACGGTACCAACCTCACTTGACTTTCTATCGCAAGCACACCCTTAAGTGCAAAGCCTGAGTTAAATCTTGATGCTGCTATATGTACATATATGACAGGGCCAAGCGAACAAAGGAAAAATAATTTGTTAGCCTTATAAAGTCTAAGCACAATTAAGCTGAAAAATAACATACTCTTGTATTTAAAAGGTATTATTCAACATAATAGTAAGATAGAAATTCAAAGTGCAAAAATACTGTAAAATAATTGGAAGTATAAACTAAATAGCAGAAAAGTAGTAAAATAACTGAAAAACTTGAAACTGTATGAAATTTGCAGTAAAATAAAGTAATGTTGAAATATAAAGCTGAATACTAAAAATGGAAAAGATAGTAAATGAGCTGAAACTGCATAAGGTATATGTGAAAGTATGATGTATGCCACTGAATAAATGAATTTGTATATGCCATTGAACTGAATGTCATGATATGTAACCAATATATCACTGAACTACTATGAATCATATGGTCCAATGCCTATATATATCCAGTTGAAAATCCAGTACTAGTCATCCTGCAAATTCCCTAATTTATATATATACAACATTCTGTGATCTATAAATCATCACTGATAATCATATATTATGCTGATGATCATGCTCATGCTTTTATGTCTACATGACTTAAAATTTAGAAATCCAAAAAATGATTTAAAGTTAGATAATGAATCCAATATCTCAATTATGTAGAATCCATCTAAATGGATCATGACTCCTATTTCTAATTTCAATAATTAGTTTTACTTAGGATTTTACCTAAGATTATCAGCTAGAAAGGTTGTATACATATAATTATATGTTTCCAAGAAAGGTGAATTTAACACTTAGTTTGCCCATAACTGCACTTATCGCCATGCACAACGATAGGAGGCAGAACCCTGTCATAGTTGTTTCTTCAAACTAAGTTGTTAAATACCTAAATTATAAGCATACTTAGTTTTCTAAAGAGGGTGATTTGAAATACTTAGTTTATTTATAACTGTACTTATCTCCACGCACAACGATAGGAGGCAGAACCCTGTCACAGTTATTCCTTCAAACTAAAGGTTCCATTCCCTAAATATAATATACTAATAGTGTCTTAAGAAGAGTAACTTTAGATACTTAGTTTGCTCATAACTGCACTTATCACCATGCACAACGATAGGAGGCAGAACCCTATCACAATTATTTTTCTAAACTAAGGATCTAGTTCACTAATTATAACACTCTTAGGATTGATTGATTTACTCTAAGTGAACTGTATCTGCCTAAGCCCGCATGATAGCATAAGATAAGTCTTACTTAGAGTGACTCACTAATACTGAATATTGATGGAGTGACCCAGCTCTATGGATCTACATCACTATATTCAACCAACAATCTGAGTTATATTAATGCTATTTAATCAATATGGATTCCCAAAATTATGAATTTAGGATTCAAATTGGACACATCCTACACAAGGTTTCAAGGATGTGACCAAGAGGTCACCCAATATAGGATACTACCACATGGAATAAATCTCATTCTAAGTAATTTAGGTGATTCTACCACAGGGATTTAAGATCAACTTCTAGAGTCAAGTAGAATCATCTAAGCTTCTACCTCATGATAACATAATAAGTCTTTACTATCTCATTAGTTTAAAGATGATTAAGGCTATTATTAATATCACATAAAACCTAATGTAAGATCATCAAGATCTCACATATCTAAATACTTAATATAATCTTAAGGGATTATTCAATAACTTATTTTGATCTGATCAGATAGGTGGCCCCATCTGATCAAGTTCTATACTATAATTATGAGGTATAATCAATATTATTATTAAGATTTAATTTTATAATAAATTAGTATGGTTTTAATATTATTCTTATGCTAAGAGTCTTATATAAGAAAACATCAAAAGATTTTAAGCTCAAGTTCAGATACTTTATACAAGTTCTTTAATTTTTTTAGCACTTCTAGTTCAATGAATTGAGATCAATATCAAATCAAATAGATTATTGGAATTATGTCAGTCAAACTATCTTACAATCAGGTTGATTGATTAAGGGATTAAGAGTTTGGGTCTTAATCAGATAGATTAGGTGTTAACCCCTAACCTTATTAACTTAAGACAAATAGTTACATTATATATCAATGACAAATCAAATGAATTATTGATGTGTTATTACGGCAATCTAAGATCATAGATCAAGTGTAAATCACTTGATCAAGATCTTAAAATCTCTAAGGTTTAATTATGAATAAATGACAATATAATAAAATTAAGCATTAATGATATAATCAAAATACCTTAATTCCTTAAAATAACTTGCAAAATGAATGAAAGTTAACATATAATTCGAGAAAGTAAAAGCACAAAAACATCAATAAGAACTATGCAAGTGATGTACGCACTTAACATAGGACTAAATAAACAATTTAATTTATTAGAACTCAATACAAGTTCTTAGCACTTATGTACCTTGCGCAAGCGATATGAGTTTGCAATTTTATAATTGTTTGGGACGAGGCAGCGCTCACAACACCTGCAGATATTGGCAAAATACAACTAAATGATAGTTACTTATACAAGTGATGCATTTCTTAAGCTAGCACAGATCCCATTGGATTTCATTCACCATAACTCAAAGATAACATATTAGTCTACAACATGTTAGAGAGGAACCTACAAGATGGAATGACACAGTTTGATAATAATCAATTCCTTATAGATGGATGGAATAATAAGGAGAGGATTCCTAAGGATGAACTCAAAGAAATCATTGAATCAGCAATAATGAATATAATTAAGGTTCTAAACAAGCCAAATACAAACAATAACTTAATCGATTGTGTTTAGCTAAATAACAAATAAATCTTAAATCTATAGATTTGACGGGATTTACTGATTTCAATTATGTAAAATAATTATATAGAGCTTGTGGTATAAAATTACTATGAATGGCACAAATGTAGAAGCCACAAAATAATATGTGTGTGTGTGTGTGTATATATATATATAATATAACTAAGCCAACTACATTTACAAGATGATCACAAAATCATATGGATGAATAAAATATCTACATGACTACACATAGAAGATAAAATATAAAAAATATTACAAGTTATTATTTCAGAGCACTTTAGTATAAATGCATGCATGAGTAAGAAACATTGAAATATTTTAGTTTTTCTATAAGAGATTGGAGCATAAAATTGATAAAATAGCATGCGAGAAGGTTGATATATAAGATAAAAAAATTGATATATAAAGGCATTTAATCAAATATCGTGAAATTGTTTATGGAATAAAAGAAATTGATATATAGAAAAAAAAAGAGATATGAACGAATTCTTCATATCAAATAGGCAATTAGCATCATCAGGTTTGAACGAGTGGAAGTTGGGCATATAAAAAATGCTAAAAAAAAAAAGCTAATGATTAGTACCTTGGCAAGTCGATGATCCGTGAATGAAGGTAATGAGAGGTTGATGGGTTGGAGAGCTCATTGCCATTAGTCGAGAGAGGGAGAAAACCCCTCGGCAAGACGGAGGTATATCTCATCGAGCGCAGAGGAGGGCTGTAGCTACACGACACCTAGCCGAGAGGCAGGAGAGGCGCTCGGCCATGGAGAGGAGAGGTGCTCGACCATGGAGAGGAGAAGAGGCGCTCAGCCATGGAGAAGAGAGGCTATGCCTTGCGTCACATAAGGATAGAAAATTTCAACTAAAGGAAGGAATGAGAGGTAGGATTTTTAGGTTTAGGAAAAATAAAGTTTAGATGAGATATAAAGCAAAATCTAAAATCTAAAGCAGCCATTAGATTTAAATCGCACGGCTGAAAATTCTTGAGCTAAGATCTATAACTATTTGAACTCCAAAAACTACAAACTTGGTATCGAAACAAGCGTCTCGACGCGAAGAATGTACACGTTCAAAAATTATTGAATTTGAATGAGTATTTTATTTTATATTAATTTTTAAATGAAAAACTTCAAATAATAGCTATGACTAAACAGAAGCTCAAAAATTTGCGAAACTTAAAACATAACATCCTCATATGACACTTAATATATAAAAATTTCTAAATTTTGATTTATATTTTATCTATATCTGCTCCTGAAGTTTAAACTTTTCGAATTTATTTTGGATGATCCAGGATTCTAATTGCGCTCAAATTTTCGCAGGAGAATCTTCTTAAAATACTTTATTTGAGGATATTCTTATTTAATTTTTATTTGACTTAAATCAGAATCTTGAATTTTCTCTTAATCTGGTTAGGTTTATGCCTAATTGACCAGATAACAATATCGGGTTGTTAAAGACTCCCCCACTTAAAAATGATTACGTCCTCGACATCACTGCTTAAATGAAATGGGCAAGAGTCAAATTCGATAATAGTGACTAACACAAGAAGATTTATAACATCCTTATTTGATATGATTAAGTTTGATATAGAATGAAATAACCTACAAAATCGACCTCATCATCAATACTTATTGTTTACATGTCTTCAAAATTTATCATTAAAATTGAATACATCAATTCATCTATTTGCCTCTAACACTCAATTCAATCTCATGATTAACCTTCCAAAATTCATCAATCATGATCAATTGCTATTTTGAAGAATTGTAAGCACCAACATAAGTTTTAAAAATTTTCCAACATATGCAAATTGATGCAGGCATCAACAAAATCATCATCGACGTACCAGATCATAAATTAGTTTAATGGGCATCAACGAAATCATCATTGATGTGCCAAATCATAAATTAGTTTAATGGTACTATGTTTTATTTTTCTATTTTTGAGTCCTATGGGCTTTTGTATTTGTTCCATAAATAGGCCTTCATTCTAGCCCATGTATTGTCGTGTGAGTTTTTTATGTAAAAGAACATTTTAGTCATTCATGAGAGAGTTGGTTTATGGTTTATTTGGTCATTTGTGTGAAATGACATTTTAGTCCTTCATAAGAGAGTAAGTATATGGTTTTTTTGGTCTTTTAGAGGAAAGGACACTTTAGTCATTCATAAGAGGTTGGTTAAAGGTTTTTTTGGTCATTTAGTATGTATTTTATGGTTATAAATTGGCCACCATCACATGTATTATGACATTGCAAGTGATATAAAAAAAATACTCTCTTCTTCTTTGTGTTATGTGAGCTTTATTCTTAAGAGAAGAACTTCTTGAGGTGTGGTTTGCAATTCTTGGAGAAGGACTTCTAAGGAAAGAAGGTTCGATCTACGGTGAAGGACTGCTCGTAGAAGTTAATTTTCTTTATCGTAAGCGGCATATTCGGTAATAAGGCTCCCGTAAGATCTTCTTCATTTATTTTTATTTTCTTTCCTCCTACCTTACAAGTGTGCTCGTTTAATCTTAGCTCTCATTACTTGTGAACGCTTACAACACTTATCTTTATTCTCAACAAGCGACTCGCATATCTTCTAGTAACTTAAATATGCAAGGTTAATTTTGTTAATTAATTGGTGGATTTGATTATGTTATATGTCCTCACCCCTATCCTACATCACAAATTTTTTATTCGGATACTATTTGATCAATAAACTTTTCTTCCATTCAATCATATGCATGAGGCATTGATATTTTATGCTCTTTGATAAACCCATCAATATAGATCATGAAAAATCCCTTAACTTCCTAAATTAGAATATAGAATTCAATCACTTTAAGCAAGGTAAACCTCTATTTTATTTTGATTCAGGCTCAGCTTGATTTGACAAATTTAAAAATAAAATTTGCAAATCACTGATTCAATTTAACACTCAACCACCAACATTTCTTGTAACGACCCAAGGTCGTTACTTTGCATTTTATGTCAAAATCCTAACACTAACATTAGGACCCTTGGAATTTCAAATTAGGGCAAACAATAATACCCTTAGATAAGAATAAATTTAAGATCAAAGTGCCTTAGTTTGGGAGAAATCTGACTAATGGAAGCTTCTGCTTTATTTTCTGAATAATTTAAATTCTAAAAATCAAGAACATTGAAATACATTTTTGAATTCATCATTTTCAGTATCGTTGTGTTAAATATATTATTTAAAGGCTGCTCGAGAAGTTTCACCAAATTTAGAGCACCAGTTTTATCGTGGTTAATTTTTAAAGTTTTTAAACTCAAAAATTAATATAAAATAAGATATTACTATGAATCAAAAAATTTTGATGCAAGGGTGTTTATAATGTTGTAGCACACATCGATGTCAAGTTTCATTGTATTTGGACATCGAATGGTGAAAAAATGCGGTTAATTTAAGTTTAAATAGTTTTAAATAAAATTCATTAAGGAAATTTATTCCCCCCCCCCCCTCGTAAATGGCAAGTTACGCAAGTTTTATTCTACCTCTGGCATAAGAAGCTTCTGCTACTGGTGGATACCATGCGCCATTAAGGCGCTAATTCCACATGTTTGGCGCAGGAGACCCCCTCCTACACCTATTTAAGCGCAGCTCTCCCTCCTAGCCATTCTCTACTAGCCTCAAAACAACAGCAGCCTCCCATTTCAACCCTCTCTCATCCAGCTCCTTGCTAGCCCCTCCTCCTCAGCCCCTACTAGTTGCCACCCCTCCAGCAGCCAACTAGCAAGCATCCAGCTCCTCCTCCTCAGTCCCTACCAGATCCTCCAACTCTCGCAGCTAGCCTTCTCCCATTCCAGCACCTACCAAGAAGTCAGTAGGCCATTTGTAGTAGCAGCAAGGAGCCAATAGTAGTAAGAAGCCAGTAACAGTAGCCCTTAGCAGTCCCACAGCCAGATGCAGCCATTGCTAGCCAGCCAGCAAGCTATCAGCTAATAACAACCCATGTTGTTACTTATGTCATTTAGAACTAAATCCAAGTCCTAATTAGGGTTATAGTATATTAATTAAGTTATTAGGAACTCACTATTAATATTTTAGTCCAAATCAAAAATTAAATAGTCAAATCCTAATTTTTTGGGAATTTCCAGAAACTCTAAAAATTTACCTATTTAAATTTGACATCAAATCAAAAATTTGATTTCGCCATTGCATTCACCGCCCCCAAATTAACTTGGGGTGATGTTTTGGAGGCATTTGGAAGTCATTGGATTTTCAGCGAATATTTTAATAATATCTTAAAACCCTGAAAATTCGAATAATTAAATACTCATCAAAACAAAAATTTGATTGTGTCGTTGCGTTCCTCACCCCTCAATTAGTTAGGGTGAATTAATAGAATTTTTCTAAACCCAATTAAGGATTCAAAATTAAAAGATAAATATATATATATATATATATATATATATATATATATAATTATTTTATTAAAATTCTTCAATTTGGGCTGCCATTTGCTAGCGGGTGGTGAATCTTCGTCGTGATTGGGCCTGGTTTCGTCTCCAGTTCGGTTGATTTGATCAATTGAGCCGGGCCCGTTTCACGACCTGAGGCGGTTCGATCAGGTGGGCTAACCCGATCGATCGGCCTAAGACTTCTCCTCCCCCGTTAGGGCACGCGTCGTCTGGAAGGACACACGGCAACGAAATGCCTCCCCATCTAACCTCCATTGCTCTAATGCATCGTGATCTTCTCCTCTTTGCATTCAATATCAGGGGAATATCATCATTTATCAAAGGAAGGAAGCCCCAAAGCTATTAGCTAAGAAGAACTATCCCTTCGCAAGCACAAAGAGTCCAGCCAAGCAAAGGTACCTATTTTTCCCAAGTCTATTTTTCCTTTCAATCAGTTGATCTAGGGATTCATATATTCATTTACCACTCATATTGTTTGATTACTGCATCTAATTGAAACTAATATCGATCGATTGATCGAATTAAATCGCATACCATGGATGTGTTTGGAAATTTGCTTACGGGCCCGTCAGCAGGAATCTAGGGTTAGCTATTGTGGTCAAACTTGGCCACATCCGTTGGCATTCTTGGTGTTGCTTGAAAGGTCTCATCAAGACCTTTCGATTGTCGTGTGGGCTGAGTGTCGGCTCTTCCGTTAGGATAGCCATCTTAGCCGCCCTAGATCTTGGCTGTCGGGACGAAGAAGGCGTACATTTTTGATCGGGTCGGGCCTAACTCGACCCGCTTCTCCACATTGGGCCGAATTTATGGAAATCGTGGGGCCCGCCTTTGTGTGCTGGCTAGTGCCTGTGTTCTCCATGTGTAAGTGTGGGACCCACGACGCGAAACTCGCGCCGTTTTCGACTGCTCTCGATGGGTCCCCGCCTACGCTTCGTCCTCCAATCATTTTGCGACACGTGGCCTCTTCTGCTGCCGCTGTTATGATAATGGAGGCTGACATGTGTGGGGCCCACTGCTGCAATAAATCAGTTAACTAAAGTTTAATCATAAGATTATTTAAATTTTTAATTTATTAATTTAGTAATTGCAAAAAATTTTAAAGCCTTATAATTTGCAAACCAATAATCCAACCATATCAAAATTATATATCATTTTGATCAGCAAAAATAGAGGAATTTTATGGTGCTATCCAAGTTCCAGCAGGATGATTATTTCACATAGTGACATTTAGGATCCCCATATTTGCCCTAAATATCCCAAAACTTCATTTAACCATATCTTTGCACACACTTACCCAAACATACCTAATATGAGTCTTAAAATAATCAGCAAATCCTTAGGAACATTCCAGAACTATTAAATTTTCTATTTGAAGCTTAAGTTGCCTAATCACTTTTGGACCCAAACCCTAATCTTGTAAGGCTCATAACTTTTTAACCACTAGTCTAAATATAGGCAGTATGGGTCTTAAAGTGATTAATAGAACCTCTAAAATAACCTAATAGTGTCCAATTCTCTATTTGGATTAGTTTTATCTTAATCACTATTAGGACCTATCCCTAATGACCATAATTAACCCTAGATCTTCAATTGACCATAACTTGGTCAATTGAGCTCAAAATTGGGTCCTCTAATATATTATTTTGATTAGGAAGACCTAATTAATAGTAAACTATAAAAAATATTTTAGATCCAATGGTTAGATCTCCTAATCAACTCTAATTATCTTAAAACTTGATTAGTAAATATTAACATAATTAATAATCTAAATTGAGTAATTTTAGTTTCTGATTACTCATAGAATAGAGTAAAACCTAGTGGTATGATTAATTTAATGATTCTATAATTAATTTTACTAATCACTTACTAATCACCCTAAACCCTAATTAAGCCAGAACTTAGCCAAATGATGTCAAATTTGGGTCTATTCCCTGTTAAAGTACTCAGTGGATTATAGGGAAGCTATAGCCACTGAATTTACTAAATTTGGACTTAAATTAGCAAAGTTTAGTTTTTGACCCCATTTATGAAACCCTAAATTGCATAATTAGCTATAAAACTTATTTTAGCTATAATTTAGCCAATACTTATCAGAATTTAGTAAATCTTAATTCTATAGAACCCTTAGATTGTAAGCTTCAATAAACTAATAGAAAAATTAAATTTTATTAAGTAAAATAACCAAATTGCCCATATGAATCAAATTCCCTAATTTGATCTCAGAAGGTTTAATAATTATCCAAATTTGATGTACATACTGTCTATCTTCAAATTATACAGTAAGTAATCATTTTCCACTAAAAAGTTTCAATTTAGAGCCCTAAATCAAAAAGTAGATTTTTGACCCTTAAGGAGGGGCAAAATGGTCATTTTGCCTAAATTTAGGGTTAAGTGTTGTTAGGCCTTAATTTCATGTTATAATAGCTAAAAATCAGTGAGTGAAGCATTTTAAATAAAATTTCATTAATTTAAGCCATTATTAAGTCTTAAACAAAATCTTTAGTTTCTTTACTTAGAAAAATTCTAAAGTTTTTAGTTGTATGATCTGAAATAAATCTCACATCATACCTCCTTTCCTTAGACCTCTTATCTCTTTTCCTTAATCTTTCTTATAACATTAGTTAGGTTTGAAGCTTGAGTGTTCATCTTAATATTTAAGAGCTTATTCCTTAGGAGTTAAGATTAGCTATTAAGTAGAGTTCATCTATTGAGTAAAATAAGTTACTCAATATGTGAAGCCTTGATTTTAATAGTTTATAAATTTTCATAGTTTATTATTAATTATTCAATCTTTTAACTTTAGATTTAAGAATTGATATTTATCCTATTAAGTGTGATTTTACTTAATAGGATTTGCCCTAAATCTTAATATGTGAGTTTAGGTAGTAAAACTTAGTTCTTTAGGACCACCTTTGGATTGAGTAATTGAACCCCAATATTTGGAGTTTAATTCTTAATTCTTTCATCTTAATTTGGCTAATCAAGATGATTTGGGTTGTTTAAATATTAAAATAGGTCGATGGATTTATTTACTTAATTTATAATCGACAATGATTAATTAAATTAGGACTTGGACAGTTTTAATTATTTTCAATCTATAAGGTCATGAATTTGAGTTACACTCGATAGTAGAAATTAGAGATCCTAAATATGTGTAACTTAGAGTGGATATAATGAATAATTAGATAATAATGGATATCACCAGTGTCCTAGAAGAGTCTCTTGCTCATTTTGATATTTGATACTTTGCTTCCCTTATTTTGAGCTTTATACCTTGGTCATATGTAATAGGCATAAGACATTTGAAAAGAATTTCATGTCAAACTTGTTTTGCATAATAGAATTGGCATATGTCTTCTCATTGTTGTGTTTTGTTGAACTTATGGTTATTTAGAATGTAGCCTAATTAGTATGCCTTTTTTTGTACCTATACTTTAGTACAGGCCAAGCCTAGACCTATGACCGGCTAGGATGATATTCGTCTGTCTAAAGTAAGTCTAACTAAGCTTAGACCTATGATTGGCTAGGATGTTATTCATTAGACTTTATATCCATTTTCTCTTTTTGGCAATATTAATTTAGGTGCATTTCTACATTAAGTTTGATTGTCTTGTTTAAGTTATAGCAGTTTCAGTTTTATACTTTCTATTTCAGTTTACATTTTTAGCACTTTCTTATTTACTGTCTTACTGTATATAATAGCTTTATTTATACTTATAGGATGCTAGTCTTACTTGTTATTTATTTTTATAAGATGTTAGTCTTGCTTTCAGTTACTTAATTATTTCACATATTCTTTTACTTTATATTGATTAGCATAAACTTATATTGATCATAAGCATATTTAAGATAAGTTTTTCTTTCAGTTATTAGTATTTATTCCATATTTTATGCCTAACCTTATTGCAGCTATAGTTGGAGGTGTGTGCTTACTTCCTTTTTTATTTAAGTTATAAACTTCTTATTTATAACTACCTTTTTCTTTACATATGTATTCTGCTCCTATACTTGCTTGTATGTTATATTCTTAATAGTGTATCTAAATAACTTAATAAAATTGTAGCTTAAAATATACTTAAGACATTTTATCTAATTAGAATTTTCTTTTGTTGGCTAGGGCCCTATCATTATAAAACTGATAATGGTAGACTCTGAGCTATTTGAGATTGTGGAGCCTTCTGAAGACCAGATTCAGGAGGAGTTTCGAGCTGCTGAAGACCTTTAGCTTTTTTTTTTGCATTGTGAGGATGAGTGGCTTATTATATTTCATTTCTGCTTAATCTATTAAGTAATGTTGTAATAATACAGGGTTAACTTTACTTTTTGCTACTTTACTTATTCTAAGTTAGATACTTAGTTCCATTTGTTGTAATGAATGGATATTTACTATTTTTGTTTTCGCTCTCTACTTTCTTGTACTTTTCATTTAGTGAGAATATACTTTGGAAATGGAAAAGTCCTTAATTATGATAGATTATGATGAGTACCTAATCTAATTATAAGTAAGGACCTTGTCTTTTAGGTGACCCCTACACCATAATCATGTTAACTTAATAGTTTACAAGACCACGGTGGGGCTGGGCCGCCACATGGCCACCCCGTTCCGGCCTCCCTCTATTTTTTGGCGATCCTAATCCTAAGGTAAAAGGAGGTTGAAATGAAGGAAATTGAAGGGAACATTTTTGCTAATCTTATTACTCTGTACGTTTAAAATATTGCTATAAAAGAATTATATTCAGTCATTCATATTTTGATCATTCTCATTAATTAATAATGGGAACAATTAAAATGTTATATACTGACTACTATTTATATTTAAGTATTCCTTTCATTTCTATCTTTACTCTTTCATACAGTAATATTATCATAATGATAAATATTAAGTGACTTAAAAATACCGACTTAAATCATTATATGAATGTGAAGGAAAATGACATAATAGAAAGAAGAATGTAAAAATCCTGAAATATCACATCAATTTTAAAAAGACTAATTTAAAGAAACATCGGAAACTTAAATGCAAATTGAGTGAATTGTCACTCATCCAAACTATTGAACTTCTGAACTTAAAGAGCAAAGGTACCCAGTACATGACAAGTATTACAATTTTATTTTGCATTTTTACTGCTTCGCTTATTTGCTTTGAGCCAAATTCATTTAAGCTTCGTTGGTTTTTCGGAACCAATGTAATAATATTTGGGTTTTTACTAGAAAATGACATTAGTAACATTCGAGTTTGTTATTGGAAAATGACATCAATAACATTCGGGGTTCTTATTGGAAAATAACACCAAGAACATTCAGGGTTGTTACTGGAAAATGACATCAGTAACATTCGGGGTTGTTATTAGAAAATGACATCAGTAACATTCGGGGTTATTACTGGAAAATGACATCAGTAACATTCGGGGTTGTTACTGAAAAATGACATCAGTAACATTCGGGGTTGTTACTGGAAAATGATATCAGTAATATTTGAGGTTAATTACTAGAAAATAACATCAGTAATGTTTATTTGATAAATAATATTTATTGTAGGAAATTGTTTATTTTGCGCTATTACCTTATTTTTCCTACATTTTATTTCCTCCTTACTTCTGCTAATCATATTTTTTTAAAAATGTAAATATTATTATGTACTGCAGTACTTAGAATATTCTCTAATTACTGAGAGTTTAAATCTCGGTATTGTTTTCTGTACAATACCAGGTCAGGTGCTCTTGAGGAAATATACACAAGAACCATAATGCTTAAAATGTTCAAACTGTTGATAGATCCACGGTGCTATTTTGCTTGTTTATCTTTTAACTTTTTCCTTATTTTTACTTTTGTACGAGGAATTCGATGACAAGATCTTGTAATATGAACTATTGAAATAAATGAATAATATCTTTTGGCTTTTATATGCGTGTTCCTTTTTCTCTCAAGTTACTCAATATGATCATGTGATAAGTGAATACCTGATGTCAGAATAGTTTCCGCTGAACCGGCGTCGGGACATTACATTTCTCTTTTCATCTTTCATTAGCTAAAGACAAGCAATTTAATTTGCCAAATTATGACTTAGGGATAGATGAACTAATTATAAATTGAAATGTAGTATGCCATATATACTCTTCATTTTCACCAATATTGGTAATATATATAATATCACTTATTATGTGGATTAAAGATCAACTTTGAGTTCAAATTAAATAGGTATGAATGTAGGGAAAGCTAACAATGATCAATATTTACAAAAGACCTTGAAATTAAATCTTTAACATCCTCAAAACTTAAAACTATTCAGATTAATTATAGATTGTAGATTGACCAACCTTCGGCATATTACAATATTCATAACCAAATCAAATTGCTTAACATTGAGCGCTTAGTTTATTACCGAAACTGCAGTACATCATAATTACAAATACGTAATTAGAAAATCTTCATAAATTACAATTTAAATCACTTCTAAAATAGACATTCCTTCTTAACTAAATTAAATTCAACTTCTTATATCACAAGTCTATATCTTATAAACCCTCTACACAGCCCTCATATGTCAAAAATGCAAAAACTAGATCAAAATCACGGGGTTCCTAACAAGCTTAAAGTAATTAACCACAAGCATCAGCCATGACCCATAATTATAAGGGCTATATGCTAATCTAGATGAAAGGTAGAATTAACTTCTCAATATAATATATTGCATGGGTAGAAGGGGACCTAAAATTAGACATGCTAATATTAAATAGGATCAATTGAGCTAAAACATTTAGGAGAAAAAAAATTATGAAAGTATACGAATCTTTCCTAAGAAAGAAAACAAAGTGGTTAAGAATTAGTGTATAAGGTTGGGTACAAAATAAACCAAGTGGTTACCATATTGCACCTGAATAGTAACTACAAAAAATAAATAAAAAAAATGACAAGAAAGAGCATTGCAATAAATTGGGTGCAAATCAAATAGCTTGAGAATAGCCATTGGGAATTGAGTGCTAGTTTTCCAGCATAAATGAGTATAAATCAATTATATTGTAAGAGCACAAAATATCTAAATCGATATTTTGACTTTTAGGCTATATTGATTAAGTGTAGATATAAGCATCCGCATTGAGCAAAGTTTTAATTAAGTATTATTTAGATGACTGAATAATTTATAAGTATACATGTTAAATGTGATTTAAGAACTTATATTATTAGATACTCTTATCTGACTAAATTATCTAACTAAAGATTATAGACTTATTATTGTTCATTCAAAGTCATTATATTTTTAGGGTTTATATCACATCAAGCTAGGTTTTAAGGTTCTCTAATATTCCAACTTGATGTTCACCATCCTAATTTCTATTCAATAGCTTAATATCTGAGTCCTAAATTTTCTATCTAACATCTTAGGTTAGCTTATCATTAGATATACCATTAATAGATTAATTCTAATATATTCTCAATCTAATTATTTTACAAACTATTAGTAGCAAGTTTTAAGGAATGGTCTTACTTTATAACAATGCTAAGTTGATATCCTATTTAATATTAACTAAACCAAGCCCTGACTTGTGTTCCATTAGACTTAGGTAGTCATTAGAATCTTACCTCAATTGAATCAATTGTCCATTTTTGCCAACTGTTTGACTTAGAAAACTAGTTAAATTAAATTGATCTATAAATCCAAATCTAAGTTAATTTTTGAATTCCTCACTCTCAAATTAGCTAAGGGTGAATTTTTTAGAATTTTTGGAGGTCATTTAGTCCTAAATTGGATTTAATTTCATTGAGATTAATTAATTTAATTTAATTAATTATTAATTCCCTTTTAATTTCCAATAGTTGATTGGTTCAAAAAGGTATAACAAATTTGAATCATTGAACTGTTTCCCAGCCTTAGATCGTACGTCCCTCACTTGCCCTCACTCGGATCGCTCGCAGCCATCTGATTGCAGCCGCGATCCAACGACTGTGATCTAATTTGCATTTAGCTATTAGGATCCAAAGCATTTTGATCATGGCACATGCCTCATATCGCATTAGATGGCTGGCATAGCTTTCGCTGTTGTGGATCATCTCCTTCGCTTGATCATCTTTGACAGTGCTTATCCTCCCATACCAATGGTTGTCAAAGGCTATCGCCCACTCGCGCACTATGTTAGATGGTCATTGCCCAGCTTCTCGCATTGGTTAGGCAACTCCCAATAGACCATGAGTCCCGGCTAGTCCTCATTTAGAAATGGAAAATTTGAGTCTAGGGCCTGAACACAAATCCTGACTTGTATGCTCAGCCCTCTTCTAGAGCTATAAATAGCTCCAAACTCTCCACAGTGAGCTCTTTGCTCATTATGCATCCCTACTGTAGCTCCTGGAAACCTTTGCACTCTCCTTGTCTAGCCGGTCATTCCTCGGCTCTCAGGTAATCGCCCCGACGTGTTCAATGGGCGTGGTCTAGTGTTCAAACCCTTAGTTAAGCTTGGTTTATCTCAGAAGCTCATGGGACAGCTTCTAGTCTCTAATCAACTCTCGTCTATAAGATTCTTTGTTATTTTCCTTCAAGTCATGTACTCTCCCAATCTCCATTGAGCCGTGTAGGCTCAATGCTCACCAACTTTAACTTTAGATTAATGATGAGTTCTGCTATGAGCTTTTTAGAGCATTTAGATTAAATTGAGTTGAACTATTGAGCTCAATCTTTACAGTGAGGACATGCTATTTATATAGAGCTATTGTTCAGTGGAAGCAAATTTCTTTCATTAAATTTTAGAGCTCCAATAATATCGTATTTCATTCACAATCACATGCCATATCATATCAAATTCAGTGGCAGAGCAGAGCACCATTCGGGAAGGAATTTCCCATCTCCACGAATAGCTCAAACTAACACTGAAGGGCGCCTGACTCAACCTCAAGGAGAGTTGAGAGCTAATACTTAAGATAAGAGTAGTATCGTTATCCTAAGTAATAGACAAATACATATATTTGATTTAAAACATACATGAAGAATCCAATATATGTATAAGATATCAACATTTTTAGTATGCTGATCACATCACAATACTAAGTATAAGTAATATATAAATAGAATGTGAAAGCTAAAGAAATCATACAGGAATATTCATCACAGAAGCTGAATGAAAGATTCATTTTAGAAAAGAAAAGAAAAACACATCCAAAATTATTACAAACAGTTTACTAAAATATAGGAAATGAGTCCAAGTACTGAACTAAAATAGTAACTAAGCAAAATAATAAAACTAGAGAAGAGTCCACTAGTGCTCCAAGAACTCCTCTTGAATCTCTTGAGAGTCCTCCTAACATGGCTCAATATGCTGCTCAAGATCTAGCAAATTGTCAGATCCCAAAAGTACCACGTATTAGACAATAAGTTTAACACATTAAAACTAATATAAGCAGTTTTAATTATTCACTCATATTTAAATAATATAACCAAAACTATAGAAATACTAAAAATAATTGAAAGAAATAAATTGTACAAACTTGAAGTAAAGTAAATTAAAGCTGAATTATAACTGAATATTGAAAGTAATTAAAATAGCAATGATCTGAAATTGAGTAATAATATGTAAAACTATATTGTATGTCACCAAAGTCATGCTTCTGATTATGCTATAAAATTGAACTCCATTGATATGCCACCGAAGTATCACTGAACTACCATGGATATATAGTCTATTGTCTACATACATCCTTTTAGGAAATACAGTTTACTGTGATGCCTAAATATCCTGAATTTCCCCTGTTGATGTATGCAACTTTCCATAATCTATATATATAATCACTGATATACATACCCATGCTTATGCTTATGATCATGTTTCTAAGACTACATGTCTTAAAATTCATAAAAAATCTAGAAAATGATTTAAAATCAGATAATGAATCAAGTGTTACCACTGGCAGAATCCATCCAAATGGATTCTGACATCTAGTTTTAATTTCAATAACTAGCCTTGATTAGGATTTTACTTAAAATTAGTTGGAAAGGTTATATACCATGGTTGTATGTTTCCAAGAAAGGTAGATTTAACACTTAGCTTGTTTAAAACTGCACTTATCGAAACGCACTTTGATAAGAGGTAGAACCCAGTCGCAGTTTATATCTCAAGTTAAGTTGTTAAATAACCTAATTACAGGCATACTTAGTGTTCTATGCAAGGTGACTTTAGATTCATTTGTTTAAAACTGTACTTATCAAAGCGCACTACAATAGGAGACAGAATCCAGTCGCAGTTTATATAACTCTTATTCTTGGAATATTTATTCTAATGGGACAGTATTCATCTAATCCCTTGGGATAGCACCTGATCATAAGTCCACATTGGAGTAACTCAACCAATCCTGAATATTGCTGAAGTGACTTAGCACCATGAATATACATAGTTATATCCAACTAATAATTTGGGTTCTAAAAATTCTATTTATCAACCAAGGATTTATCAAAGCTATGAATATTGACTATAATTGGGTGAATCCTACACAAGGTTCCAAGAGTGTGTCCAAGAGGTCACTCAATATAGGTTATCACAACATCGAAGGAATCTCATTCTAAGGACTTTGTGTGGGGCCCCCATACTGACAATAAGGAAGTACAGTGCTCCAACTATGGTAAATTCCCAACTTAAGTAAAGTTAGGTAAACCCAACCTGCTTAACCAAGGACTTGTCACCAAGTGCTATAACATTCATCAATATACAAATATCAAAGTGGCGGAAGCAATGCACAATAGAGTAACATCCATAAGCATACATAGTAGAAAAAGAGAATGCAATATAATAACTCATCACAATGCAGAAATAAAATACATCAAGAATTAATTAATACAAACTGAAGTTTAAAGAAAAAGAAAATATCTCTCAATCTCACTGAAAATGAAAATGCAATAACTATCTATTCAGCGGCAGCACGATCCTCCTCCTGAACTTGCTCCTCTTCGGTGACACTACCCACGAACACAACTGAATCTGACATTTATCGGTATCACAAGTGCTAGGGCCCCAGCTAACGAAATAAAAAGGTTACAGTTAGACAATTGTCTAAGTATATTTTAGGTTATTTTAATGAACTGAATATTTTAAAAATATCACATTTTAATTTAACTAAACATGCAAGCAGTAAAGGTGCAACAATCTATGAAAGAAACGGGTAACTATAAACTATCCATTTATAGCCATCATACAATGCAAAAACAAACATGGTGAGGCTAAAAGCTAAAAGACAACAATTACAAAATAATTCTAAACCTAACATGCTTATGATCATGTTAACATATGTTGAGTATATAAAAGAAATACAAGTACTGAAAATGTGCAATTCTAGCCATCCAAATATGTTAGGTCTGAGTCCAGTCTATACAATACTACTACTGAAGAGGTAGACTAAGCTAGGATATATTTATTCTACCAACTGCAAACAAGACAAAACTGAAAGATATACAATTCAAATATAAACTTAGGATATATCATCCATATCCTAAGTTTTCCTGTTATGCTCAAGGAATAAGGCTCAATATCCAAGGTAAGCAAAATAATCTAGTTAAAGTAAGCAAGAGAATCAATCTAGACTATGTGATATATAATGTTATCTAATTACCCAATCTAACTATTCTAAGAAGGTACAAGTTTAGGATCTCCAATATCCAGCTATTGAGTAGAACCTCAGATTTACATCCTTAAAATTAATATTAGAACTTAACAAGTTCTAATCCAAAATCATGTGATGACTATAGGATTTAAGTATGTAAATCAATGACCTAATTTATTAATATTTTACTCTCTTACCCAAATCTTGATTAAATAAATCAAGATTTAAGGATTTAGAACTTAAACCCTATGTTGAGTTCAAATCCTAAATCCAATGTAATATTCTATCTAGGATCTAGGGTTCACACTTATTGCCCAAATTAAAGGTAAAAGATCCTATAAGCTGAAAGATTCAGGAACTAAGAACTTAGTGAAAGATTATTTTACTGATTATAAGATAAAATAATCAATTAAGAATTTGAGAATCTAATATCTATATTCAATCTTTAAGATAATTTCATTATCTTATTGATTGAATCATCCTATACCCACATGGAAGGTTTCAAAAGATTAAACAATCAATCATTTAAAGAATTCCAATTTGAGATGGTTTGATTCAAATTGAAGATCTAAGTCTGAGATCTAAGATCTAAAGATCTGACGTTTGATCACTTTAGATCTCTAAATTAGAGTTTTATCTTAAGAGCTTTCATTTGTGATTCTTTTAGAATCTAAGTTCATAATTAAACTATAAGGAGCTTATTAAGGTTTAAATTGACAATTCTAAGCATTAGATTAACATTAAACTCATATTGACCTTTTTAGGACTACTTAAGATCTAAGGATCTGATGTTTGATCACTTTAGACCTTAAGCTATATTTTAACTTAGACTTTACCAATTACATTTCTTTTAAGTTTTAACTCTTAGGTTAACCTTACTGAACTTATTAAGGTGATATTTAATCATCTCAATTATTAGATTCAAGGATTAAAGCCAAATGACTCTTATAGGATCACTTAAGATCTAAGTGTCTTAATTAGAAACTAAGTGGAGATTTCTTGAATTAATGATCACATTAACATTACTATTAGTATAAGGGTTCAGAGAATGTTTCTAATCTACCTTAGGATAGTTTACTAAAATTTCCAAGCTTTAAGGAGCATTTAGACCTATTTTGGTCAAAATGACCAAAATGCACCTCCCTCTAAAGGGTAAAATTATGATTTTAGGATTTAGTCACCCAAGTTAGATGTAATCTATTTTAATAACTTTCATATTGATTAGTGAAGTGAGAAACACACTTATATTAGGTTTTGATGACCTAATTAATCATAATTAACACTAATCACTTATTTAAACCAATTATGATGATTAGTGAACATAGGCATTCTTAGGGCAATTCAACCTTATACTTAGGTTAAAATAGACCTAATATGACATTAAGAATAACCCTCATCCAAATCAGAGGCTCAATTAGGGTTAAATTCACTAATCCTCATTTAAGGTGATTATGGAGTGATTAAGAAAGATAATTATCCAAAATTAAATTTAAGGGTCTAATATTGTTCCTTAGGGTACAAGGAGCAATCAGAGCCCTTAACCTCATAAATTGGATACTTATGTAATTTTATATAATTTAATTAATGACAGCAAAGAGTTTGGCAAATAAATTTTAATCTAACCATTGGATTTGAGTTTTTATTTTATATTTAGATTCCTTGAATTTTTCTGATTCAAATGGTATATTAGATCATACCATTTGGATTTGTATAACTAAAGTTATTTAATTAATTTATTATGTATTTTTATTTAAATTGGAATCATAGGTTTTAATTAATTAAATTCACAACCATAGAAGATATCATCCAATAATTATTTAATTAGCCACAGCCCAAAATCAAAAGGCGCGGGACGGGGGTCGGCCCGGCCCAGGACCCACGACTTCGTCTTCTTCCTCTCGACGGGTCCCGAGCCCGCCAAACTTTGGTGGTGAAATTCTCGGTGCACAGACGATGACGGCGGTCCGGCTTGATCCCAACACGTTCCCTTAGTCAAGATGCATCGATTGGACCAAGAACCCCCATCTGGATCCCTCTGGATCGATGGGGTGCTACTCGACCGAGACGCCTTCGATATGGGCTCAGCTGTGAGGGGAGAATTCTCCTCACAGAGGCCTCGATTCGACCGGGGTTCGATCCCTACACGTTCAGGGAGTCAAGACGCATCGAACCCCCAACCTATCTTAACCTGAGGCGCAGCTAATCGCTGGGTCCTTACTCGGACTCAGCCATTGGCTCGACTGCTAGCTCAGTCGATCGATACGATCGACTCGAGCTAGCTTAGCCCCAGGCAACAATCATCACAGGTTCCTTAGGTGGCTATGGTTCACTAGGCGGCATCCAGGGCTCATCCAGAGGACATGAATAAAATGGAGCTAAAGGAAATTTCCATGGGGGAAGGCGGTACCTGAATTCAAGTTGCAGGCACGACCGAGGGGAATTGAGGTGCGCGGAAGCTTCCTGGACAATAGAAGAAACTTCACAGGGGGTCTGAACACTAGATGGGCCCTCTATCAGTGGTTCCAAGCTCTGGAAATGCTGAAATTCGCCGAGGAAGACGGGAGCTCCAGAGGCTTCAGCTGGGAAAATTGAGGGTTCACAGTGAGCAAAGGGACTCACTGTGAATCACTGGGGGTATTTATAGGCCAAGGGGGCTATGAGGGTGGTTTCCAGAGCTCGGGCAATGGCGAGAGGCTCGGGCCGAAGGGAATGGGCAATTTAGGGAGAAGGCAGCTGGCCAGACGAACGTGCCGAGGGCAGGAGAGGAAATTCGGTGATTTTCCCGTACTGCCACGCGTCAGGGAGGATTCTGGCTGTCGGGGGGGGGACCAGTCGCAAACGGGCGAGGCGAGGAAGACGACCCATAGTGCTCGGGTTCATCTCCGCCATCTGATGGAGCGACCGTTGGGGATAGACGGCCTGATGCGGCTTCTACTCAGCTGAACCGCGGATTAAATCTTGGGCGTTGGATCTGAGATGCCGATTGGGCGGATGAGATTAGATCACGGTGCTGGGTATGCGAGCCGTTGGATTAAACGCGCTGAGATTCGTGATAGCGCATCGGGTGGCTTACACTCATGCGCCGCTGTCGGGACCCCGCAGCGGATCTGCTGCGGTCCCGACAGCGAATCCCGCTGATTTAATTTTAATTAAAATTTAATTTAAATATAGATAAAATCAATTAATTAATATATAATTATCCTTAAATATCCTAAATCCAATTTAGGACCAAATGACTTCCAAAAATTTCCAAAAATTCACCCTTAGCTAATTTGGGTGTGAGGAATTCAAAAATAAAATCAGATTTTAATTTGGAGATCAAAATAATTTAGGTATTTTTTAGGGCTTAAAAATAGCCAAAAATACCAAATTTTCCATTTTAGCTCCAAATGATTCCAAACTTCTAGGGTTAGGTTTAAATGACCCATTGAATCCAATAGAATCAAAATCAAGCCTTAGTTTAGCTTATTTAACCAGTTTTAGCTAGAGTAACAACCTAGGGTTGTTATAAACTCCCCCACTTAAGAATGATGTCGTCCCCAAGATCACCTAAGTGAAGAAGATTCTATTGATATAATACAAGTTTGAATATATTTTATATAGGAGAAAAGAACATTACCTGGGTTTGCAAAGAGCTGGGGATATTTATTGTGCATATCCACCTCTTTATCGCAAGTAGATTCTTCTAACAATCGATTCTTTCATTAAATTTTAAACATAGGAATTGAACGATTCCTTAGCTATTTCTGATCATGGGCTAAGATTCTGATAGGTTCTTCAGCATACAAAAGATCAGGTTGAATCTCTACTGCTAGAAGTTGAACGAGGTGAGAAGGGTCTGGAAGACATCTTCTCAAAGAGGATACATGAAATACGTTGTGAATAGCTGCAAAGCCATCAGAAGGCTTAACCAGTAGGCAGATGATCCTACTTTGGCCAAAACTTTGAAAGGTCCAACATAGCGGGGACTAAGTTTCCCAGCTACGCCAAATTTGAAGACACCTTTCATTGGACTGACTCTTAGATAAGCAGAATCTCCCACATTGAATTATAGGAGACGGTTGTGAGAATCATGATACTTGCTTTGATGATCTTGAGCTGAATGAATTCTCTGCTGAATCAGTTTGATCTTACTACTGGTTTCTTCAATTAATTCTGAACCAAAAAGCTGAACACTTCCTATTTCTGACCATGCTAGCGGAGTACTGCATTTTCTCCCATACAGTGCTTCATAAGGGGCCATCTTAATACTAGCTTGAAAACTGTTGTTGTAGGCAAACTCCACTAACGGGATATGATCTTCCCATGAACCAGCAAAATCAAGAATACATAGCCTAAGCAAATCTTCCAACACTTAGTTCACTCTTTCAGTTTAACCATCCGTTTGAGGATGAAAAGCTGTACTCATGGCTAGAGTCGTACCCAGATCTTGATGTATAACTTGCCAAAACTTGGAAGTAAACATGCTATCTCTATCTAATACAATTGACTTTGGGATCCCATGCAATCTGACAATTTCTTTAATGTAGAGTTTTGCTAACTTCTCTACAAACTTAGTTTGACGGATGGGGAGAAAATGCGCTGATTTAGTTAAGCGGTCTACTATCACCCAGATCGCATCGACACCTAATTTTGCACGAGGCAATCCCATGACAAAATCCATAGATATATCGAAACCATTTCCATTTCGGGATATCTAATGGATGCAGAAGACCACCAGGTCTTTGGTGTTCGGCCTTTACTAAATTATAGGCATGACACTTGGCTACAAAGTCAGCTACATCTTTCTTCATACTTGGCCACCAAAATGATTGTTTCATATCTTGGTACATCTTAGTACTGCCTGGGTGAATGTGATACCCAAAATTATGGCCTTCAACTAAAACTTCTTGATGCATAGGCTTAGGAATCCTTGATCGATTACCTTGATAAACTACACCATTCCGCAACTGCAAATCCTGACGAAGACCACCTTCAATATCTGCTTTAAGTTTCAGATACTAATCATCTTTGGTTTGCGAGATAGAGACATCTCGGTGGAAAATGGGTTCCACATTAATATTTGCTAATAGCGAACTCAACATATCGCCACTTACCGGAGAAATCTCAAGCTTACAAAATTCAGGTTCTAAGAAACTGGAGGTAATCATAGAGGTTAAAGTAGCACGATGACTAAGAGCATCGGCCACTATATTCACTTCTCCTGGATGATATTGGATACTGAGATCATAATAAGCTGATGAGCTCTAACCATCTACTCTGGTGGCAATTCAATTCTCTCTGGGTGAAGATATACTTCAAACTTTGATGATCAGTGAAAATTGAATATTGCACTCCGTACAGATAGTGACGCCATATCTTCAAGGCAAATATCGCGACTGCAAGTTCAAGATCATGAATTGGATAATTTCGCTCATGGTGTTTTAGTTGATGAGAGGTGTAAGCAATTACTTTTCCCTCTTGCATAAAAAACAACCTAGACCGATTCCACTATATACCTGATAGTTCAAACCTTCTTTAGGTAGAACAAGAATGGAGCAGTAGAAAGAGCATCCTTTAGAGTTCGAAATGCTTCCTCGCACTCTAGACTTCAAATGAATGGAACGGCATTTTGCGTCAGTTTAGTCAATGGCGAAGCAATCTGGGAAAAGCCCTTAATGAACTTCCTGTAGTATCCCACGAATCCCAAGAAACTTATAGTGTTGGTGACAGACTTAGGTTGAGTCCAGTCCTGAATAGCTCTTACTTTACTCTGATCTACCGAATTCCCTGAGCATCGACTACATGCCCCAAAAATGCAATGGAGTTAAGCCAGAACTCACATTTGGAGAACTTGGCATAAATTTGATGCTCACACAAAGTTTCCAGCACTAACCTCAGATGTTCTTCATGATCTTTCAGAGTTTTAGAATAAATAAGGATATCGTCGATGAAGACGATTACAAACTTGTCCAAATACAGTTTTAGCACGTGCTGCATCAAATCCATAAAGATTGATGGTGCATTGGTGAGTCCGAATGACATCACCAAAAACTCAAAGTGGCCATAACGAGTACGGAACGCAGTCTTCCCTACATCATCTTCTTTTACTCGCAGCTGATGGTATCCAGACCTTAAATCGATCTTGGAAAATATCACGGCTCCGGATAACTGGTCGAACAAATCATCAATTCTAGGCAGTGGGTATTTGTTCTTTATGGTGACCTTATTCAATTCACGATAATCTATACACATACGCATAGATCCATCCTTCTTTTTCACAAATAACACTGGCGCTCCCCAAGGAGACATGCTTGGCCTAATGAAACCTTTGTTCAAGAGTTCTTGTAACTGCTCGTTGAGCTCCTGAATCTCCTTAGGTGCCATTCTATAAGGTGCTTTGGATATCGGCTGGGTACCAGGGATCAATTCAATAGAGAATTCCACTTCTCTGAAAGGAGGTACACCAGGCAAATCTTCTGGAAATACATCGGCAAATTCTTTGACTATCTTACAATCAGCAAGAGAGATATTTTCTTTTGTTTCGCCCATCATGGTGACTAGGTAGGCACTACAACCCTTGACAATCAGTTGTTCGGCTCTAATGGCATTTATTAAAGTTAACTGCGTGTTGGTTTTTCCTACAAACATTTCAGGTTTGCCCTGAGAATGGAGAGTGACTCTCTTTTTATGACAGTTTATCACAGCATTATTGTCATTGAGCCAATTCATCCCAAGGATGATATCAAAGTTAGCTATCGGCAGGATGATTAGTTTAGCCTAAAATTCTTGATCATTTATCGGGACTGTGATATTGCAAAATTTATGAGCTCTTAGTTGGATTCCTGATGGAAGTCCAACACTCAACTTCTGTGCTAGGTTGCATACGTGAAGTTTAAGGTTATTAACAAATCGTTCAGAGATAAACGAGTGACTGGCACCAGTATCAAATTATTCGCTACAAGGTTGGTTATTGAAATAAAGTGTGCCTAAATTTTACATAGTTTTGCATTAACAACTTGAAAAGAATACATAAATACAATTTTAACAAAAGAGGTTTAGAAATGTGTACCTGAAACCACATTATTATCTTTGGCGGTTTCAATAGGAGCTAAGGCATACACTCGTGCAGGTCCAGCAGGATGATTGTTAGATTACCGTCGTTGATAGTTCTGAGAATTGGGGACTAGTGGTTGCGTGTGAATAACTTCAGAAGCAGGGGCTGGCATTATAGCCAGATTTGGTTCCCTCCAGTTCAGTGGGGTTGCTCGAAACACTTGTTTCTTATGGTAAGGCTTTATTTGAACTCCGTCTATCATTTTCGTGTGGTCGTATTGATAGTACTGGTGGCCTGTACGCCCACAGTTAAAACACTTCTGGCCAAAATGGTAACACTTGCCATAAGGATGTGGCTTAGTACAGTTTTGAGCTTGTTCGGCAGTATGTGCTGCTTCCAACTGATACACTTTCGCGGGGTTGGATCCGTGTCTCTTGAAGTTTCCTCGCAGGTTTAGAGTGGTTTGCTTTTTTCATTTAAGATCCTCTTCGGATTGGTGATGCTCAATCACCTTAGTTGTTTCCACTAGTTTGAAGAAGTTAGTCAGACAGAGCGGTACTATTTGATTCTTCAATGAACTTTGGAGTCCACAAAGAAAGCGGTGGCACTTAGCTGACTCAGAATGGGTGACTTCTGGTGCGAAACGAATCAATCTGTGGAACTCTCTTTCGTATTCAGTGACTGAACGACTCCCTTGAGTCAACCTCATGATTATGTCTGCAATAATATTTTGTGTAGATGGGGGAATAAATTCAGTCTTGAAGGCCTCAACGAACTCATCCCAGGGGATGTCTTCTAACTCGTAGTCAGCGAACTTGGTGTTTCGGATCTCTTCCCACCAATATTCTGCTTCTGCATGAAATAGACGGGTGGCGAGACGAACAGCTTCTGAGTTCGGGACCTTAAGACTAACTAGATCCCTTTCCACAACTTTCAATCAGTCAGCTTGTAACAGCCCAAACTCTTAAGCACTAAAGTATTGTCCGCTTTGGCCAGAAAGGCCTCACAGTTTTGTGTGAATAACTTCAGAAGCAGGGGCTGGCATTATAGCCAGATTTGGTTCCCTCCGGTTCAGTGGGGTTGCTCGGAACACTTGTTTCTTATGGTAAGGCTTCATTTGAACTCCGTCTATCATTTTCGTGTGGTCGTATTGATAGTACCGGTGGCCTGTACGCCCACAGTTAAAACACTTCTGGCCAAAATGGTAACACTTGCCATAAGGATGTGGCTTAGTACAGTTTTGAGCTTGTTCGGCAGTATGTGCTGCTTCCAACTGATACACTTTCGCAGGGTTGGATCCGTGTCTCTTGAAGTTTCCTCGCAGGTTTAGAGTGGTTTGCTTTTTCATTTAAGATCCTCTTCGGATTGGTAATGCTCAATCACCTTAGTTGTTTCCACTAGTTTGAAGAAGTTAGTCAGATAGAGCGGTACTATTTGATTCTTCAATGAACTTCGGAGTCCACAAAGAAAGCGGTGGCACTTAGCTGACTCAGAATGGGTGACTTCTGGTGCGAAACGAATCAATCTGTGGAACTCTCTTTCGTATTCAGCGACTGAACGACTCCCTTGAGTCAACCTCATGAATATATCTGCAATAATATTTTGTGTAGATGGGGGAATAAATTCAGTCTTGAAGGCCTCAACGAACTCATCCCAGGAGATGTCTTCTAACTCGTAGTCAGCGAACTTGGTGTTTCGGATCTCTTCCCACCAATATTCTGCTTCTGCATGAAATAGACGGGTGGCGAGACGAACAGCTTCTGAGTTCGGGACCTTAAGACTAACTAGATCCCTTTCCACAACTTTCAATCAGTCAGCTTGTAACAGCCCAAACTCTTAAGCACCAAAGTATTGTCCGCTTTGGCCGGAAAGGCCTCACGGTTTTGCCCTCAGAAGATAACTTCCCAGCAGGTCACCCATCCTGGGAGTGCTCCCAACTGAGCACGCTTAACTTTGGAGTTCTTATCAGGAACTCCATCGTTATCTGAAAAGACGCCTTGATATTTAAGAGTTTCACTTATTACTACTTAAGTGGGTCATCACAATCTCCCCAACTTAAGTAACTGACGTCCTCGTCAGTATCCACATACAGATCCAAGAACCATCCATTGGGTAGATAGGACTAGAGGTGACCCCTACAGGCACAAGAGGTACCCACAACCATGTAGCACCTTAACCATCATAGGTTCAAGAGGCTGCTCACATGAAGTGATACTTTGCCCTGTATGGCACTTAGCTCCTATCTGACACCCTATGGTTTGCTCTGATACCATTTGTAACAGCCCAAACTCTTAAGCACCAAAGTATTGTCCGCTTTGGCCAGAAAGGCCTCACGGTGTTGCCATCAGAAGATAACTTCCCAGCAGGTCACCCATCCTGGGAGTGCTCCCACCTGAGCACGCTTAACTTTGGAGTTCTTATCAGGAACTCCACCGTTATCTGAAAAGGCGCCTTGATATTTAAGAGTTTCACTTATTACTACTTAAGTGGGTCATCACACAGCTGTATCCATCGGGGACAGGTTCCCACCAAAGGTTGGAGGTCTTAACCTCAGAAAATTGTGGAGTAGGTTATCTGCCGAGTGATATGAAGAAGAAGCAACTTGTGGAGCATGAACTGTCAGAGCAATGACAGTGACTGGAGTTGTACGATCATTCAGTAGTTTCTGCATGACTAGTGCCTGTTGAGCTTGGTTTTCTAATAGAGTTGCCACCATGGCTCTCAGATGAGCCACCTCATCGTTAGAACTACTGGAGGCAACAGTGTTCTTCATAGGAGTAACTGTGGGTGGTGATCCGGAATCCATTCTAGTTAATTAAGAAAAGGAGACAAACTCAGAATTTTCTCTAAGGAAGGGGAAATCAAAATTTTTCATTAATTATAGAATAAGGGATTTTAATGCCAACACTGTAAATCAAATGGAGTTGCTTTGAAAATAAAATAACATTTATCCTAACTATCATTCAAACATTATCAATGTATTCTGCCCTAAAGGCTACACAAAAGTCCTCAAAAGTGACTTCCCGACGCTTCCTGTTACGTTTCTTCTCGAGCCTTGCCATGGTCTCATACCACCGAACTTCAGCGTAGTCCACCATCAGGTCTATCACAATATCTACATAAAGTGACTCAGGACACTCTATGTGTATCAGAAAGTTGAGCCCTCGATATACAGCTTGCTGTAGAAGCTTCTCCAGAACCAAAATTCTTTTTGCTGACACCCCTTCAATCTACCAGTTGCTTTCCTGTCTCCATTTGAAGCTACAGCTCCAAACTCTCCTGAAGGCACGCTGATAATAGTCTATATCGGACTCTTTAGAATCCATTTGACTATGGGGACAGAATTTTATTACATTTGGGTTAGACTCCAGATGACTAATTTATTAGGATGGGAGTATTCTCCTCCTACATTTTGCATAGAGTTACTGACACTACTTTGTTATGGATGTCACTTATATTGATGCTTGTATTTCAGAAGAACGGTCCATTAGGTAGAAAGGAATCATAGATCCCATTCTAACACCTTATGGTGTTCTTTGATACCAACTGTGGGGCCCCCGTACTGTCACTAAGGAAGTATGGTGCTCCAACTGTGGCAAATCCCCAACTTAAGTAAAGTTAGGTAAACCCAACCTATCTTAAGCCAAGAACTTATCACCAAGTGCTATAACATTCATCAATATACAAATATCAAAGTGGCAGAAGCAATGCACAATAGAGTAACATCCACAAGCATACATAGTAGAAAAAGAGAATGTAATATAGTAACTCATCACAATGCAGAAATAAAATACATCCATAATTAATTATTATAAACTGAAGTTTAAAGAAAAAGAAAATATCTCTCAATCTCACTGAAAATGAAAATGCAATAACTATCTATTCAGCGGCAGCACGATCCTCCTCCTGAACCTGCTCCTCTTTGGTGACACTGCCCACGAACACGTCTGAATCTGACATTTATCGGTATGTCAAATGCCAGGGTCCCAGCCAACAAAATAAAAAGGTTACAGTTAGACAATTATCTAAGTACATTTTAGGCTATTTTAATAAATTGAATATTTTAAAGATATCACATTTTAATTTAACTAAACATGCAAGCAGTAAAGGTGCAACAAACTATGAAAGAAACGGGTAACTATAAACTATCCATTTATAGCCAGTATACAATACAAAAATAAATTTGGTGAGGCTAAAAGCTAAAAGACACAACAATTACAATACAATTCTAAACCTAACATGCTTATGATCATGTTAACATATGCTGAGTATATAAAAGAAACACAAGTACTAAAAATGTGCAATTCTAGCATCTTAAGCATGCCAATATATATAAGAAGCCATATGAGTATACATACAACATGCTAGTTAAGAATAGGAAAAGAACATAAAGGCCACTGAGACATGTGGCAAAAGCAAGCAATCTATGAAATATGAAGCCACTGAGACATGTGGCAAAGCATGCAATTACGGGAAATAAGGCCACTGAAGCATGTGGCAAAGCAAATCAGAAAACAATACAATCCAGCTAAAGTAGCAATAAGCCTAAGACATAGTACTGCCATACCAGCCAATAGGCCATACAGGGCCTCCAATATCAATCAATCAATCCCCAGCCTAGCCATCCAAATATGCTAGGTCTGAGTCCAGTCTATACAATACTACTACTGAAGAGGCAGACTAAGCTAGGACATATTCTACCAACTGCAAACAAGACAAAACTGAATAATATGCAATTCAAATACTAACTTAGGATGTATCATTCATATCCTAAGTTTTCCTGTTATGCTCAAGGAATAAGGCTCCATATCCAAGGTAAGCAAAGCAATCTATTCAAAGTAAGCAAGAGACTCAATCTAAAGTATGTGATATCTAATGTTATCTAATTACCCAATCTAACTATTATAAGAAGGTACAAGTTTAGGATCTCCAATATCCAGCTATTGAGTAGAATCTCAGATTTACGTCCTTAAAATTAATATTAGAACTTAACAAGTTTTAATCCAAAATCATGTGATGACTATAGGATTTAAGTAAGTAAATCAACGACCTAATTTATTAATATTTTACTCTCTTACCCAAATCTTGATTAAATAAATCAAGATTTAAGGATTTAGAACTTAAACCCTATGTTGAGTTCAAATCCTAAATCCAAGGTAATATTCTATCTAGGATCTAAGGTTCACACTTATTGCCCAAATTAAAGGTAAAAGATCCTATAAGCTGAAAGATTTAGGAACTAAGAACTTTGTGAAAGACTATTTTACTGATTATAAGATAAAATAATCAATTAAGAACTTTAGAATCTAAGATCTATATTCAATCTTTAAGATAATTTCATTATCTTATTGATTGAATCATCCTATACCCACATGGAAGGTTTCAAAAGATTAAACAATCAATCATTTAAAGAATTCTAATTTGAGATGGTTTGATTCAAATTGAAGATCTAAGTCTAAGATCTAAGATCTAAAGATCTGACATTTGATCACTTTAGATCTCTAAATTAGAGTTTTATCTTAAGAGCTTTTATTTGTGATTCTTTTAGAATCTAAGTTTATAATTAAACTATAAAGATCTTATAAAGGTTGAAATTGATAATTCTAAGTATTAGATTAACATTAAACTCATATTGACCTTTTTAGGACTACTTAAGATCTAAGGATCTGATATTTGATCACTTTAGACCTTAAGCTATATTTTAACTTGGACTTTACCAATTACATTTCTTTTAAGTTTTAACTCTTAGGTTAACCTTACTGAACTTATTAAGGTGATATTTAATCATCTCAATTATTAGATTTAAGGATTAAAGCCAAATGACTCTTATAGGATCACTTAAGATCTAAGTGTCTTAATTAGAGATTAAGTGGATATTTCTTGAATTAATGATCACATTAATAATAGTATTAGTCTAAGGGCTTAGAGAATATTTCTAATCTACCTTAGGATAGTTTACTGAAATTTCCAAGCTTTAAGGAGCATTTAGACCTATTTGGTCAAAATGACCAAAATGCCCTCTTAAGGGTAAAATTAGGATTTTAGGATTTAGTCACCCAAGTTAGATCTAATCTATTTTAATGAGTTTCATATTGATTAGTGAAGTGAGAAACACACTTATATTAGGTTTTAATGACCTAATTAATCATAATTAGTATTAATCACTTATTTAAACCAATTAGGGTGATTAGTGAACATAAGCATTCTTAGGGCAATCCAACCTTATACTTTGGTTAACATAGATCTAATATGACATTAGGAACAACTCTCATCCAAATCAGAGTCTCAATTAGGGTTAAATTCACTAATCCTCATTTAAGGTGATTAAGGAGTGATTAAGAAAGAGAATTATCCAAAATTAAATTTAAGGGTCTGATATTGTTCCTTAGGGTATAAGGAGCAATCAGAGCCCTTAACCTCATAAATTGGATACTTAAATAATTTTATATGATTTAATTAATGACAGCAAAGAGTTTGGCAAATAAATTTTAATCCAGCCATTGGATCTGAGATTTTATTTTATATTTAAATTCTTTGAATTTTTCTGATTCAAATGGTATATTGGATCATACAAATTGGATTTGTATAACTAAAGTTATTTAATTAATTTATTATGTATTTTTATTTAAATTGGAATCATAGGTTTTAATTAATTAAATTCACAACCATAAAAAATATCATCCAATAATTATTTAATTAGCTGTGGCCCAAAATCAAAAGGCGCGGGTCGGGGGTCGGCCCGGCCCAGGACCCACGACTTCGTCTTCTTCCTCTCGACGGGTCCCAAGCCCGCCGAACTTCGGCGCTGAAATTCTCGGCGCACAGACGATGACAGCGGCTCGGCTTGATCCCTATACGTTCCCTGAGTCAAGACGCGTCGATTGGACCAAGAACCCCCATCTGGATCCCTTTGGATCGATGGGGTGCTACTCGATCGAGACGCCTTCGATACGGGCGTCTCAGGCCGATAGTGAGGGGAAAATTCTCCTCACAGAAGCCTCGATTCGACCGGGGTTCGATCCCTACACGTTCAGGGTGTCAAGACACATCAAACCCCAACATATCTTAACTTGAGGCACAGTCAATCGCTGGGTCCTTACTCGGACACAGCCATTGGCTTGGCTGCTAGCTCAGTCGATCCTTAGGTGGCTACAGTTCACTAGGTGGCATCCAGAGGACCGGAATGAAATGGAGCTAAAGGATTTTTCCATGGGGGAAGGTGGTACCTGAAGTCGAGTTGCAAGCTCGATCGAGGGGAATTGAGGTGCACGGAAGCTTCCTGGACAGCAGACAAAACTTCAGAGGGGGTCTGAACACCAGACAGGCCCTCTATCAGTGGTTCCAAGCTTTGGAAATGCTGGAATTCGCGAAGGAAGTCGGGAGCTCCAGAGGCTTCAGCTGGGGAAATTGAGCATTCACAATGAGCAAAGGGACTCACTGTGAATCACTGGGGGTATTTATAGGCCAAGGGGGCTACGGGGGTGGTTTTCAGAGCTCAGGCAATGGAGAGAGGCTCGGGCCGAAGGGAATGGCTCGGGCCAACGGCTATGTGCAATTTGGGGAGAAGGCAGCCAGCCAGACGAGCGCGCCGAGGGCAGGAGAGGAAATTCAGTGATTTTTTCGTACTGCCACGCGTCAGGGAGGATTTTGGTTGTCGGGGGGGAGCAGTCGTAGACGGGAGAGGCGAGGAAGACAATCCACAGTGCTCGGGTTTGTCTCCGTCGTCTGATGGAGCGACCATTGAGGATAGACGACCTGATGCGGCTTCTACTCAACTGATCTGTAGATTAAATCCCGAGTGTCAGATCTGAGATGTCGATCGGGCGGATGGGATTAGATCACGACGTGCGGTATGCGAGCCGTTGGATTAAACACGCTAAGATGCGTGATAGCGCATCGGGTGGCTTACACTCATGCATCGCTATCGGGACCCCGCAGCGGATCTGCCGCGGTCCCGACAGCGAATCCCGCCGATTTAATTTTAATTAAAATTTAATTTAAATATTAATAAAATCAATTAATTAATATATAATTATCCTTAAATATCCTAAATCCAATTTAGGGCCAAATGACCTCCAAAAAATTCCAAAAATTCACCCTTAGCTAATTTGGGTGTGAGGAATTCAAAAATGAAATCAGATTTTAATTTGGAGATCAAAATAATTTAGATATTTTTTAGGGCTTAAAAATAGCCAAAAATATCAAATTTTCCATTTTAGCTCCAAATGATTCCAAACTTCTAGGGTTAGGTTTAAATGACCTATTGAATTTAATAGAATCAAAATCAAGCCTTGGTTTAGCTTATTTAACTAGTTTTAGCTAGAGTAACAACTTAGGGTTGTTACACTTTGGGTGATCCTACCACAAGGGTTTAAGATCAATCTTCTAAGGCTAAGAAAGATCATCTAAGTTCCTACCTCAGGATATAACAATAAGTTCTTCATACCTCAATGTAATAACATTTTGTTAAGGCTTTCAATTACATAAAAATTCTATTGTAAGATCATTAAGATCTTACACATTTAACATTTAACTTAGTAATTTGTACTAAGATCATAAGTTGGATTTATTTAGTCTGAATTGGTTTGATCAGATCAGATGGTTAGACCCATCTGATCACATCCTATACTATAATTATGATGTATAATCAAGAGTATTATTAAGATTTGATTTTGTGATAAATCAACTTAGTTTTATAATTATCCTTATGCTACGAGTCTTATATAAAAGAAAATCAAAGATCTAAAGTTTAAGTCCATATAGTTAATTACATAAATTCTTTTAATAATCTTAGCACTTCTAATACAATGTATTTAAGATCAAAATCAAATCAAATGTATTATTGAATTATGCAAGTTGAATTATCTTTTAATCAAAGTTACTTGATTAAGATGATTAAGGCTTAGATCTTAATTAAGACAAGTTAGGGCTTAACCCCTAACCTTACCAAAATTAAGGCCAGTGGTTGATTTATAGATCAATGATAAATCAATACATTATTGGTGTATTATTGATAGCAAATTTTAGACTTAGATTAAGTATCATTTACTTAATCAAGTTCTTAAGATTCTTATGTTCAAATATATTTTAATGTTAATTTAAGTAAATCAATATGTCCAAATCAACATTTAAATTCTCTAACATACTTAAATATTACATTGATTAAAATAATAAGTAATTAAGGCTAATCAAATGTCAATTCAAACACAAAAGGGATTAGCCCTTGATTACAAATTTAAAGCAATTATGTTCCATACAATTTGATTATTAAGATCTACTTGGTCATACAAACAATCAAAGATTTTAACATTAACATTTGACACGAAATATTTAAGACATGATATTTAGGATAAATTTTCACATTTGAATTTCACATAAAATTATATACAATGCTTAATTTTACATAAACTAAGTTCAAATTTGATATATTTTAGCCTCACTATGATCCTAGGGTCCTTACAATGCGAAAAATGTGAAGTTTTGGCCATTCTGGACAGTTCTGGGCTCCACAACGCATTGTGGTGCCTTTTGGCCAGAAGCTAGGCACTACGGAGCATTGTGGTGTGCTGTGGCGCACAACAGTGCTTTTAGGCGTTACGACGCAATGCAGCGCTGTGGCAAAAAATTTTCTGAAATTTGGGTGCTGTGGCGCACGATGACACTTTCAGGCGCTGCGGTGCGCTGCAACAAAAATCGCAATAGTGGTGCGCTACAGTGCTTTTTGGTGCTACAGTGCACGGCAACATGACCAACCCAAGAGCTGGGTGCTGCGACGCCTGATTCCTTGAGGTGCAGACGCTACGGTGCACGACAGGGCTCTTAGGTGCTACGACGCACTGCGACAGATTTCATTTAATTTCATCAAAAATGTTTTTATGGTTAATCAAACTATTATGCCACTACAACGCACCGTAGCACTCTACAGCGGACCCGAATTTGAAACTTCGGGCGCTGCGGTGCGCTGCAGTGCCCGACGATGATTTCGCCTGTGCGAAAATCGTGACGGGTCTCCTTTCGCACCCAAATACTCTCAATCCAGAGCATTCTATGTGTAGTGTCATATATCGATGGAAAGGTCATTTTGAGACCTTTCCATTGATAACAAAATTGGCATGAACAGATCATATTAATAATATAAATGATCAAGTTAAAGCTTAGGTATACAGTAATTAAACATCTTTGATTGTATTTTAAAAAGGAGAAAATGGAGCTTCGATCGTATTTATTGAGTCCGATTGAGGCATGACGATCAACTTAGAATCCAGGCTATAGCTATTTCAAATGGCATTCATAGTATTTTGATAAATCATGAAGAGGGCACAAGGAAGAGTAAGCAAAAAGCTACCTTAGCCTTGTAAGAATGGAGGAAGAAGATCTTAGGAGCTTGAGCTTAAGGTTTGAGGGCTTCTCCAATAACAACTCAGCAAGGAAGGAGGGAGGAGCTTTCATCTTTAGCAAATGGAGAGGAAAAAGGAGGCTGAGCTCCTTCTTAAAGGAGGAGAAAGGCATGGGCTATGGGAAGAAAAATGGAGAAGGAGGGGGGGGTCTTCAGCCTTTCGTACGAATGCGAGGAAGGGATGTGGTGCCGAATGCATGGAAAGGAGGTGGGTCCCATGCGCAGGAGGGAGAAAATAAAGGGAAAATGGAAATAAAGAAATAAATAATTATTCTTTATAATTTTTAATTTATTAAAAATTTGGATTTAATAGATGCGCTCCGAAAAATCACAAAACTTCGCCCCTTGCTAATTTGGGGGTGAGGAATTCAATGATGAAGTCAGATTTTGATTCAGACGATTATTTAATTATGTGATTTTTGGGTGCATTTAATTACATTAAAATATTTGCAAAAATCCGATGACTTCCGAATGCGTCCAAAACATCACCCATAACTAATTGGGGGTGACGATTATAACGGCAAAGTCGGATTTTGATTTAGAGATCAAATTAAATACCTCAACTTTTTAATTAATTAAATATGTTAAAATATTATAATTATTCGATTGAGCTCCGAATCACTCCAAAATTTTGATGATTGGTTCTAATAATTAGATGAACTCAATAGAACTCAATAGGTTGCAATTAAATTAAGATTAAGCTAAGTAACAACCTAGGGTTGTTACAGGTTGTGAGAAGGCTTGTGCATCCTGAATGTTACAGGTTGTGAGAAGGCTTGTGCATCCTGAATTTAGTCATCGAATCTGACAGATGGAAAATACACATCTGCGTTTGCACGCAAGTGTACGTGGTCTGAAGTAATAAGTGGAAAGTTTAATTTTCAGAATTTATCAAACTTCAGGGAAAGGGTGTTCTGATACAAAGTTGTATTTTCTTTCACTAATATTTAGATGACAATTTTGGTTGTTTTTTGTTGGTTCCTAATTAGCGATTTACAAGATCTTGAGTAAAGATACGATTTGATTAAAAAGGAGAGAGTTGAGAGTTCGTTGTAGTATTTGTAAGGGTTGGTACTAGAACTTCATTATTGAATATATACCTTAGTTTACTAGCTTTGTTAAATCAAGTGAACACCATTAAAATTGGAGTACCCTCCAATTATATTAGGTTTAAGTTTAATACACAAGGAGAATTTCTTTGGGTTCTTCCTTAGCACATTCTTATGAGATCTAGTTTTATTAATTTGATTTTGACTTCCTAAGCCTAGGTTACCAAAAGATATCTCTTATTTCAGATGATCTCATAAGCAAGATTCCATTTATCATGCATCATGCGCTTCACACGCAGTTTAGCTAGATGGGAGGATGCATTGGGTCAATAGATTATGTCACATCATCCATTAAAGGTCCCAATGTCCTCTCATCCATTTTACTTTCCTGAGCAACAGAGCAAGGTTAATGGAGAACTTGGTTCTCAAGCATCAATCTTTTGAAAGAGCTATCAAGGGAGGGTATAAGTGAGCTTTGAGAGTTCTATCACATAATTCTCAGCTCTACTCGCACTACCTTCCTTGTTATTACCCAATTGATGAGCATTGGAACACAAGCTCTTTTAATTAAAATAATTTATATTTTAGTTCATCCAAGCATTCATTTCAATATGAAATTCAACAACAAAAATAGTTTTTTATTATATTTAAGAAATGTCATCATGCACCAACTATCCTTTACATAATCTTACAACTACATCTCAACCCTCTCCAAGGGGTTTTTAGCCTTCCATTACTAAGCAAGAAAGAACATACATACAACAAAAAGTGAACATCACCATCAGTTCATGGTAAGGAATAAATCAAGGAAGTTTAGGAGAAATACAAGGAATCACCCAGAAGTTTTCTGGGGTTCTCTCTACTTTTCTTGCGCTTTCCTCTTGAAGCTCCACCCTTCATTCCTTGTTGTCTTTCCTTTCTTTCTGTTCTTGGTCCTCTCTTTCCCTTGGAGAGTTCTCCTTCTTTTTCTTCATGCAGCCTTTCTTTTTGATCTTCGAATAACAAAAGTTGGAACTCTTTCAAGGTCTGAGATTGGCCCTTAAATAGAGATGCACCCAGCCTCAAAGCCTTAAATGTGTGACTTTTCCTCTTCATTGATTTTAATCCAATCCCTTTTAATGTTTTTATTAATTGAACCTATTGGGATTCAGCAGGGATTAATTCATTTGTTTTCTAGAGGTTGGGGAAGGCAAAAGGTCACATTTTTGTGGCCTTCCCCATGCTGCCTTAATTACTATTTTCTGGCATTTCTGGACCGTCCGCTGCGGCGCACTGTGGTGCGCTATGGCAGCAGTGTTTCAAATGTTATTCCACGATGGCATGCTGTGGCAACCACGTTCCAATTTATGTTCTACTGTGGCGCGCTATAAAAGCAGTGCTCTAAATGCTTTTCCTGCATGTAAGTTAGTGTCTTTTTCATTTGGTCGCTACATCGTCCACTTTGGCGCATTGTGGTGCGCTACAGCGGATAATCTTTCAGAATCACTAATCAATTAGTTCAACTATATTCTTATAAAATAAAAGTTTACTCGCTGCGGTGCGCTGCAGCGGAGGAAGTTGTGTGATACTGTTCAATTACTTGTTTATAAAGTCTTAATAATTCCTCAAGAAATGACGCTGTGGCGCACCGCAGCGTACAAACTTGTATATTACTGTTCAATTACTAATCTGTATAATTTTAATTTATCTTTAGCGACATGATGTTTTGGCGGGCTGCTGTGGTCTTTCTCCATGTCTACAGTTCTGCTTCTAGGTAAGGCATTTTTTAATGGGCCACCGTGGCACGTTGCGGCGTGTCGTGGCGCGCTGCGGTGATTTTGTCCCAGAATTTAGTAATTCAGCCCATAAAATTTGTTTTCTTCAATTACCTAAAAAAGCAACATTTTTGACTCAAAGTATAGGGATATAAATGGTGATATGAATATTTAAGCACTATATTTTTGCTATAAATTCTGGCTATATCACACCGCCACACTTAAATTCTTGCTCGTCCTTGAGTAAGCTCAAAAAATATGATTTTCTAAATTTTGTTTTTGTATAAGGATTCAATGTGCTATGCTAATGTATCATGAATTTAGCTGAAAAGCATGCTTTAGTCAAGATTACTTGATGTCTCCAAGTTTCCACTACTCCTCCAATAAAGTTCATATTTGTACACTTCAATTGGTTTCAAATCAAAACATCATGCTTAATATTATAATATGGGAAGTAATCCTAAAAATCTAACCTTATTGATGCAATTGGTGAGTCTTTGAGTGTTGTGCCATGTGTGCCCCATCTTTTGATTCACAAGGAATATTTCAACATTATAGGAGAGATATTTTTCTTCATCCAGAATGTTCACTTTATTTAGCTCGGGAGGGATATTTTTCATCATCCCTTCACATATTTATTTTTCTTTTCAATTCCTTTTAAAGGGAGAGCTATTTTTTTTCATCCCTTAATTTAGTTTCTTGTGGTCATTAAGTCATACAGAAGCCTAGCACCTCAATCTTTTCACTCACCGCATGCCACCTTGGTTTTTGTTCTCAGATTTCCCCGCCACACTTAAACTTAAGCACATTTCATTTTAAGTCCTGGAAACCAAGCTTAGTAGACTCATGAACTAAATAAAGGGAGTATAACTTGAGTTCATTTTCATGTTTATCACAAACATACTTGCATTCTTAAATTCACACCATAAATTTTTGACATTGAATCCAGATATTGTTCTCATTCAGAAAATTCTTCTTCATGTTTAATTTTTGCAATATTGAGGGTATGATATATACGAAATCTATTTTATTCTATGAGAATGGAAATTACAAAATAGAAAAATTGAAAACATAAAGCAGGAAACAACACAACCTTATTAGTGTGGGTTGCCTCCCACGAGCGCTTGCTTTTACGTCTCAGTCTGACTCCAATTTGGCTCAACTATGTGACTCCTTCTCTTGGAAAATTTTGTAATAACCACCCCTCTTTCTCTTGCAATTCAGATCCGTCTAAGTAAGGTTTTAGACGGTGCCCGTTTACCTTTATAATCCCAGCCGATGAAGTGATATCCACACTTTCATGGGGGTATAATTTTTTATTTATAAATGGGCCCGTCCATCTTGATTTCATCTTTCATGGAAAGAGCCTCAGCCTGGAGTTAAATAACAATATACTTTCATTCCTGGTTCTAGATGTTTTAGTTTTATTAGCTTATCATGCCATTTCCTTATTCTCTCCTTGTACAGCTTGGAACCTAAATTCATCTAGTTCGTGCAATTGCATAACTCTTTTCTCCCCTGCTAGTTTGAAATCAAAATTTAACTTTTTAATTGCCCAAAAGGCCCGATGTTCTAACTCTACTAGCAAATGACACAATTTCCCATAAACCAACTTGTAAGGGGATATTCCTAAAGGTGTTTTGAATGCTGCTCTATACGCCCAAAGTGCATCGTTTAATTTCATGGACCAGTCCTTCCTATTTTTGTTAACAGTTTTTTCTAGGATTTGCTTTAATTCATGGTTTGACACTTTTACTTGGCCTCTAATTTGAGGGTGTTAGGTTGTACCTACCTTATGTTTTACCCCATACCCTTTCAAGAGAGTTTTTAATTGTTTATTGTAGAAATGTTTTCCACCATCACTTAATAGAACACGGGGTGTACCAAACCTTGAGAGTACAAGAGCTTTCAATAATTTGATCACAGTTTTAGCATCATTGTTTGTACAAGCTATAGCTTCAACTGACTTGGAAACATATTCCACCACTGCTAATATGTAATTACTTAAATTAGAGGTGGGGAATAGGCCCATAAAGTCAATCCCCCAAACATCAAAGAGCTCAACTTCAAGGATTTCATTTAAAGGTAACTCATCTATTTTTCCTAAATTTCCCATCCTCTGACATTGATCACAGCTCTTTACAAAATCAACAATATCCTTGAATAATTTGGGCCAATAAAATCCAGATTGCAGCTCCTTTGCCACTGTTCGATCAATACCATGATGCCCTCCATAAGGGAATGTGTGGCAATGATATAAGACATTATTTATTTTAGGTTCAGGTACACATGTCCTTAAGATTTGATCGGCACAGCATTTATATAAGAACGGATCATCATACCAAAAGAAATTCTTAACATCAGCAAAAAAAAAAAATTCTTCGTTGATAGTTAAATTCTTTTGGGATTACCTTTCCTGCAAGATAGTTGGCAAAATCAGCAAACCAAGGAGGATTGCTTGCTGCAATTGTATAGAGCTGTTCATCAAGAAAAATTTCACAAATTTATTCTCCTTATGTTTTATATGAGTTAATCTAGAGAGGTGATCAGCCACCACATTATCGCACCCCTTTTTATCACGGATTTTCAAGTCAAATTCTTGTAGAAGCAAAACCCAACTTATGAGTCGTAGCTTTGCTTCTTTCTTTTGAAGGAATACTTGATCACATCATGATCTGTGTATATAATTGTTTTCGATCGATTAAGATACACCCAAAATTTATTGAATGCAAAAACAATTGCTAAATTCTCTTTTTCAGTGGTGGCGTAATTTCTTTGGTCTTCATCCTTTAACTTACTTGCGTAATAATTGGAATAGAAAATTTTTTCCTTTCATTGTCCTAATGCTGCTCCCACGACAAGATCACTAGTATCACACATGATTTCAAAGGGATGATCCTAGATAGGAGTAGATATTATAGGGGCTGAAATGAGAGCATATTTTAATGCATTGAATCCCTTTGTGCAGTCTTCACCAAATTTAAATTCAACATCCTTTCCTAAAAGCTGGCACAAAGGTAAACTAATCTTTAAAAAATCTTTTATGAACCTCGTATAAAACCTAGTGTGCCCAAGAAAACTCCTAACTCCCTTTACATTGGAGGGTGGAGGTAATTTCTCAATAACCTCAATTTTGGCTTTATTAACCTCAATTCCTTTTATTGATATAAGGTGGCCCAAGACAATACCTTCCTCCACCATGAAGTGACACTTTTCCCAATTAAGAATAAGATTAGTTTCCTCACATTTCCTTAGAACCTTACCCAAGTTTGATAAACAATCTTCAAAGCATTTTCACACTACCAAAAAATCATCCATAAATATCTCTAGGAAATCTCCTGTCATTTCAAAAAAGATGGCCATTATACACCATTGAAAAGTTGCTGGTGCATTACATAGACCAAAGGGCATCCTTTTGAAAGCAAATGTTCCATAGGGGCACGTGAAGGTTGTTTTTTCTTGGTCTTTCAGGGTTATCAAAATCTGATTGTATCTTGAGCAGCCATCCAGAAAACAAAAGTAAAGGTTTTCGACTAACCTATCTAACATCTAATTAATGACTGGGAGAGGATAGTGATCTTTCCTAATTGCCTTATTTAATCTCCTATAGTCTATGCATACTCTCCACCCCGTAACCTTCCTTATAGGAATTAATTCATTATTTTGGTTCAACGTCACGGTTATCCCAATTTTCTTAGGGACAACATGAATAGAACTTACCCAAGGACTATCCAAAATTGGGAAAATGATTCTAGCATCCAAAAGCTTAATGATCTCCTTATGCACCACCTTTTTTATACTTGGGTTTAATCTTCATTGAGGTTCTATGGAAGGTTTGGAGTTGTCTTCAAGCAGAATGTGGTGCATGCATAAGGCAGGGCTAATGCCCTTCAAATCGGCAATGCTCCATCCTATTGCCCTCTTATGCTCTCTTAACATCGTACATAATTTAGTCTCTTGAGTTGGGCTTAACAAAGCTGAAATTATTACCAGTAGTGCTATTTCCTCCCCAAGATAAACATATTTTAAGAGTTTGGGCAAGGGTTTCAAGTCCAATTCAGTGGGTTCATCTACAGACAACTGCATGAAATCCTCTTCCAATGCATTTACTTCCCAACACTCCTCATTTGGCCTAAATGGGTGCCTCATCGAATCCTTTATATTGAATCTCACCTCCTCACCCTCACAATAAAGACTCAATTCTCCCTTAACAACATTTATCATAGTTTTTCCAATAGCAAGGAAAGGTCTCCCTAGAATTATAGGAATCTCCTAATTTTTATCTTTGATTTCCAACACAATAAAATCAGCAGGGAAGATAAATTTATCAACTTTTACTAGAACATTTTCTAAGATTCTCATGGGAGTTTTTACGGATCTATCTGCTAGTTGAAGGAGGACAGAGGTAGGTTTTAAGGAGTCAATTCCCAATTTTTTAAATATGTGAAATTACATTAAATTTATTAAAGCACCAAAATCACATAAAGCCCTATTAAAAGAATGATATTCTATTATGCAAGGAATGGTAAAACTTCTTAGGTCCTTTCTTTTAAGAGGAATTTTTTGCTGAAGGATGGCACTATATTCCTCAGTCAAGGCTACCATTTCCTTCTCATTTATTCTTCTTTTCTTTGATAGAATATCCTTCATGAACTTAGCATAACTGGGCATTTGTTTTAAGGCTTCAGCGAAGGGTATATTTATGTAAAGAGTTTTAAAAGTTTCAATGAATTTTTGGAACTGGTTGTCTACCTTCTCCCTTGCCATTCTTTGAAGATAGGGGATGTGAGGAGTGTGATTAGAAGGTTTAGTCATCTAAGTGTTAGTCTACTCATTCATCTCCTTCTCTTTATCATTATTGATTTCTTCTTCCTCAATTGATCTCTCTCCCGACACTTGAGAAGTATTTTCAGAATTTTTTAATATCAAAGGTTCTGTAGTTTTTCCACTTCTCAAGGTTATGGAGTTTCCTGATTCATTCCCGTAGTCCCCTATGGCTCCTACCAAGAAGGGTTGATTTAGTTGCATCATGATTTCTTTTATTTTTAACTCAATTCTTTTGATGATTTTTCTTGATTCAAAAGTGTGTGTTCATGAAAATTTAATGTTGCATCTGTTCTATTCATAAAATTGGTCGTATTGGTTCTAAATTCCCTTAGAGAATGCTATAAGCTTCTTCCCTCCTTAGTTTGTTTGGCTCTATAATTTTGAACAGTGTTCACTCCCTCAGTTTCTCCCTTATGATCAGAAACCAGTTGCAATCCCTCTAGTCTTTAGGTTAACATGTCAACTTTGTTTCTTAATTCAGCCATCTGATTTGACTCGCTCATGTTATACACCTCCACTTTATTTGAATTTAGTCGCTCAGTCGGCCATTGGTAGGCATTGTTAGCCATTTCCTCGAGGAGATCAAAGGCCTCCTCAAGGGTCTTACTGCTTACTGATCCTCCTACAGCTGCATCTATGAGAGTCCTTATGGGTGTATTTAATCCATTATAAAAAATATGCACTTACATCCACAAAGGAAACCCATAATGAGGGCAATGCCTTAAGCAGTCCTTAAAGCGTTCCTAGCCATCATAAAAGTTCTCACCATGCTGTTGAGAGTAGTTTGAAATCTCATATTTCAGCCTGACGGTCTTGGCGGGTGGGAAATTGTGGCAGCCCTGCCCTGCCATGGTCCTGTTAACTCTTAAGTTAATATGATTACGGTGGAGAGGTCACCAAATAATAAGGTCCCCACTTAGAATTTGATTAGACATATACTCTAATCCAACTTAACTAAGGACTTTGCCATTCATAAGGTAAATATCTCACTAAATGAACATACACGAAAATGCAAAGAGCGCGGAAGCATAAAATACAACATCCATCCATACAATACAATAATCCAGAATAAGTAAAGTGCTGAAAAGAAATATTAACCCTGAATTATTACAACATTTTAAAATAGTTTTAAGAACTAAAAATAAACTCTCATCCTCACAAGGCAGAAAAATAAAACTAATGGTCTTCAGGAACAAGCTCTTCCTCCAACGGCAAGGCCTCCACTGGATCTACAGCACCAAGAAACTCAGAACTTACCATTATTAGTTTCATAATGGTAGGGCCCTAGCCAATAAAAGAAAAACTGGTTAGACTATTGTCTAAGCACATTTTAGGGTAAAAGTTTTATTAAGTTAACTGAATATCACCATAAACTAGTACAATAAGCAAATAGGTGCTGAGAGCGTAAGAAAAGAACGGTATAAAGTTATAAATAAACAATTTATAACTAAATCAACTAGGAAGTAAGCACATACCTCCTCCAAGCAACTGCAACAAAGTCAGGTAAGCAAAAGAAAGACTAAACAAAACTGTAAAGAAAAATACATCCTAAACATGCTTATGATCAAAACAGGCTTATGCTAAGTGACATAACAGTAATTGAACATGTGAAATACTATAAAGCTGAAAACATAACTAACATCCTATATATGCATATGAAAACAGTAAGTAAGACTAGCATCCTATATAGAAACAAGGCTAAGAAAGTGCAAAAAAATTGTACGTAAAAGTAGCACTGAAATGCAGAATATGCAAATTAAAACAGTAACTGAAAATTGAAAATTGAAATGGCTATTCAAGCCACTCAACTGAAGGCATACTCAGTAAAACTTAGCCTGATGGGCTAAGAAAAAAAAAGCTCTGGCCTGAGTATTATTGAAAAAAAAATCTCTTAGCCTGATGAGCTAAGACAGAAACCAAATGTAAGTGTACTTGAATTAGTATAACCATATCAGATCCTGACTCTACAGTGAGTAGGGCAAGAGTATATCCATCCTATCCCTCTGACTAGGCATGGCATAGACTATCGGACTGAACCCCCAACAATGTAGCCGACCCCAAAAAATTTGATCGAAGAGGTATACTAATCAAGCTACACCTTACAAAAATTTGAGAAGAAAACAAAATGCTACATATGAATGATCAAAGTTGACATAAGATATTTATCAAATATCTTAAGTACATTAAATATGTTCATGGTTTAAAGCTCAAAAATCAAGGTAAGCGAGCATCAAAATAAATTGAGCAAGAGACTCTATCTAAAACACAGGTGATATCCGTTGTTGTCTATTTATTCATTCTATCTACTCTAAGTTACATAAGTTTTAGAATCATCAATTCTTACACATTCTGTAACTTAGAATCATGAATCCTACTAGTTGAAGATAATTAGGACTGGCAAAATCCTAACTATAACTTAATCAAAAGATGACTACTTGGTTAAACTGAATAAATCATCGACCTAATTTTATAGTTTAAATTACCCCAACCTCATCTTGATTAGCCAAATCAAGATGAAAAGATTAAGAATTAGACTCTAGATGATGGGGTCTAATCACTTAATCTAAAGGTAGAACTAAAGATCTAAAGTTTAGAACCCAAATCTCACAGATTAAGTTAAGGAAAATCCTAATGATAAATCAATTCATTAGGATAGATCTCTATTCTTAATTCTAAAGTTTAAAGATCAAATAATCATTTAATAAACTAAAAAAACTCTATAAACTAGTAAACTCAAGGTTTCATCCATTGAGTAACCCAATTTACTCAATAGATGAACTCTAACTTATGATCTACTCCTAATCCTAAGAATTAAGGCTCTTAATTACTAAGAGTATTTCTCAAGACACACCCTAACTAATGTTATAAAACTTATGGAAAGATCTAACAATGAATTAAGGAAGAAGAATCACTCACTATTTTACTTAGGATTTTCCTTTAAAAGTTAAGATTAAAATTTTAATCAAAATCTAACTTAGGCTTGAACTTAATTAATTTTTATCATAAATCATTCTATTTATTGTTTGTAATGATTATAAAATGATTTTAGAGATTTAGAAAGCTAAACCCTAAATTTGGGCAAAATTACCATTTTGCCCCTACTTAAGGGTTGAAAAGATCAAATTTTCATCTAGAGATTTAAATCTGAAATTTTCTTATTTGAATAAGCTTCTTACTGCCTTATGTAAGATTAGACAACAATTATACTAAATTTGGGTGATTAATAAGCCACATGATATCAAATTAATGAGTTTGACCCATAAGGGCAATTTAGTAATTTGGCTAAATAAAACTTAAATTTTCTTTCGGTTTACTGTTATTTACTATCTAGGCTTTCCATAGAACCTAAATTTGCTAAATTCTGATAAGTATTGGCCAAGTTATGGCCAATACAAGCTCTAGGGTTAAAAAGCGGTAATTAAGGAATCCTTAATTAAGGGTTAAAATCCTAGCTTTGTCAATTAGTGTCCAAATTGAATAAAATTAGTGGCTATGGTTTACAAATAGTCCACTGATCACAATGACATATGGTAGGCTCAATTTGGATCTAATTTGACTAAGTTATGACTTAATTAGGGATTAGGGTGATTAATGAGTGATTAATGAAATTAATCACTCAAACACTAATCCAACCTTACAGCTAGGTTCTAAATGACTCTATAAGTCCTATGAAACTTAAATCACTCAATTTGGATTACTAGATTTGCTAATAGTCACTAATCAAGTTTTGGAGTGATTAGAGGTGATTAGCAAATCTAACTGTTGGTTCCTAAATATTTTTACAGATTACTGTTAATTAGGTTTTTCTAATCTAAATTGATATTTGGATTACCTAATTTGGAGTTTAATTGACCTAGTTATGGTCAATTGAAGTTCTAAGGTTAATTGACTTAATTATGGTTAGGTCCTAAAAGTGATTAGTCTCGAATTAATCCAAACATAGAATTGAACACTTCTAGGTTGTTCTAGAGATTCTACTGATTACTTTAAGACCCATATTGGCTAAGTTTAGACTAAGGTTTTAAAAGTTATGAGCTTAAGAAGATTAGGAATTAGGTCAAAAAGTGATTAACCTAATAATGTCTCAAACAACAAAACCAATACTACATAGATGTTCCTTAGGCTTTGCTAATCACTTTGAGACCTATATTGAGTATATTTGGACTAGTGTGTGCAAAGTTATGACCATTTGAATATTTTGGACATTTAGGGCTTAATTAGGGGTCATAAATGTCACTAAGTAAAATATTTATCCAAATGAAATTTTGATAGTTCCATATTAACCCTCTAATTTTGCTGATCAAAATGATATATATATTTTTGGCATTTGGACTTATGGTTTAGGAACTATAAGAATTTAAAGTTCTAAGGATTAATTTTAATTTGATATAAATCAATCATTGAATATATAATTAATCCCTTAATTTATAAATATGACCCGGCGGCAGGACCCACCAAGACGTTTGATAGGAATGGTGGGCCCCATTTACGCTTTGATTCTACACTCGCAGACTGATCGAAATTTGTGGGTCCCACAGCATTAGTCAGACCCGCGACTCTGGGTTCGGGCCAAATTGACCCGAACTTGGCCCAGGATTTGCGCGACTTCCTCATCCCGAAGAAGTGCGACATCGCTGGTTAGGGCATCACATCCTGAGGTCTTCCCGGTGGCGGCGATGGCCAAACCACCCATCGCTCGAATGAGAATGACAACACCTAACTGATAACATAAAGATTGCTATACAATTTAAACTAGATCAACCATAGATTCAAACCCTAGGATGCTAAGGTAAAAATGAAAAACATAAATTTCACTAACTCCTGTTAATCTCGAACCAAATTTGAATGCTCAAGCTACTTCAAATTTGATCAAATAAATATTACAATAATTGGAGGCAAAATATAGATATGCGAAATCAAAATCCTTAAATTGGAGAGGTACCTTACGGACGACTGTAAGAAGATGAGGGCCAATTTAGGGTTTCTCTGATTCTCCTAAAATTCTTCTTGTGCCCAAAACTTGCATGACTGCGCCCTTTAGGTTTTAATCTAGACTTCAATGGCCCTCGATCGATAGTGGAAATCGCCACGATGCGATGAGGACGCCGCGTGCCGAGTCCTTCGATATGTGGGAGGGGCGGAAAGAACGAAGGGCGCTCACCGTTAGATCTCAGATCGAACGGTTAGGAGGTGCCATTCGATTGACTGTGTGAAGGTGACAGCACAGTTAAGAAGGAGAAACGGTGTTAGGTTTAAAGTGACAGCACCGTTAAGTATATTTAAAAATATTATTATTTAATTAATTTAAATTTGTTTTATTAATAAATTTTAATCGCATTAATGCATTCCAAAAATTTTCAATAAATCACCCCTAGCTAATTGAGAGGCGAGAAATGCAATGGCACTCTCAGATTTTTATTTCGTTGAGTATTTAATTATTTGATTTTTCAGGTATTTAAATATTATTAAAATATTCGACGAAAATCCAACGACTTCCAAATGCCTCCAAAATTTCACCCCTAGCTTATTTGGGTGTTCTGAATGCAATGGTGAAGTCAAATTTTTAATTTGAGGTCTAGATAAAAAGTCAAATTCTAGGATTTGAAATATTCCAAAATTTCTGATTTGACTTAATTGACTTCTAGTTTGACCTAGGTTTCAGAGATGAGTTTTAAATTACTTAATTAGTGACTTAGAATCTCAATTAAGACTTAGATTGATCTTAATTAACCAAAGTAACAATCTGGGTTGTTACAAACTCCCCCACTTAAAAATGATGTCGTCCTCGACATCACTCTAGTGAGAAGAATAAAGCAGATAGAATATAGAACATACTAGAAGTTGATAAGTATGTTTTGCAATAGTTTAAATGAATGTAGAACAGTCTGGTAACGGTGGAAGAAACATCAAGACTCATAATTAGATCTGAGAACTCAGATCAAATAATCAATTTTGATTGTTATCTATGATTTTGACAGGTCAATTAATGGGTAATGGTGTTAGTTTTGAAATTCTCACTAAAAGACAGGAAGATGAGAATCATAAAAGTATTAAGCTACTTTCATTTGAAATTTGAGATATTTATAGATATATACGGTCTTATGATAATTAAATTGTAATCACAGCACATCACTACTAACATAGTAATGCATGCTTTAGAAGATAAATTCTAAGAATGAAGATTTGATTGGTGTTTACATACCAAAATTGACATGAGTTTAAGAATATTTCTTTGTATAAATAAACAAGGCTTAAAGGAACTTGAAGGTTTAAAGATTCCACCCTTAGGATTTATTCCTCATAATCTTAGATTATTTTCCAAAAGTTTGTGTTTTAAGGAACTAATTGACTAAATGCGAAACATCACTTAATAATGATAGTAAGTTAGGGTTCACCTAAGCAAAAGTATAATTTTAAGGATCTAGAATTAATTCCTAAGTAATAACATATGACTTCTTAACACAAGATGATTATAATTTGACAAGTGATATTACTTGCTGAGCATAGGATGAAGTTAAAAATTAAGATTCTAATGGTTCTATACCCAAGTTACATTTACTATCAAAGAAGGCATTGGCAACTAGCTAAGCCTTTACAGGATTCAATAGAGATTAAAGAACAAGGATGGTTCTATTTCAACAAATTGGAAATTAAAGATTTGGCATCAAAGAATTAGTATTCTTTGATTTCTTATTCTATGAGAATTTTAGGAAGAAATTCATCATTAGAATCAAAGTCTAATAATGAATCCAAATGGTTTGTCTTATAATTCTTAACTAAAGATAAGATGAGGATGGACTACATATACGAATTAGTCCAAATTAGATTTGAACTATTAAAGTGACATTCATCTCTTGTTTAAATGTCCCTTTAGGGCAAATAGGTTTAGCATCCAATTCTTGATACTTAGCTTTAAGTTTAAAATATTAAGTCACACATGATGACTTAACATCAAGTTTTGGAGGTTATAGGTTTAATAATACAAGTTATAAGTTCTGACTTGGTCATGTTAAGGAACTCACTCATTCATATGAGTAAGTACTAGGAAATTCAATAGAAATTAAGGCTACGATCATAAGTCATAATCTATGACTTTATGCCAAAATTTATGGAATCAGTTGTTAATATCTGAGCTACATGATGTGGCTTAGATCACTTAGAAATTTAGTGGTTATATTTAATTTATCTTGAATGAGAGCTTAATTAAGGGAATGATCAATAAGTGTTCAAGTCATATCATGACTTAGGCAAAAAGTTTGAAATCAAATTATTTGAGAAAGGAGATTTTCTTATTCGATAAGAACACTATTTTTCTCAATCAATATATTCACTTTAAGTGGCATTCATCACTTAATTAAAGATTATAGTAAGGAAAATAGAATTTTCCATCTAACCAAAATGGACAAGAGAAAGCACAAGTTCAAGCTTATTAAGTTACCATAAGTAAATTAAACAAAAAGAATTTCCAATAGAATATTTATAGATTCTAATTCAAAATTTTGAATTCAAAATGTTTTGCAACTTTAAGGAAATCCATTCTTACAAGAACAAAAGTTCTATTATTTAATATTATAGAATATCCTTATTATGCTAGGACTAAGAAAACAACAAGTTTATTATAGCTAAACTTATGAGTCTACACATATAGGTTAAAATAATCTAACCATTATGTAATTTATAATTGATCCACTCTAAGGTTTCTATTATTTAATCAATCAATCATCCTTGATTAAGGAATGATATTTAGATACAGAAGGTGATTTACCGAATTTGACTACTTAACTTAATAAGAGAGAAAAATTTATTGCCTCTAATCATACAAGGTGGCTTGATATTTTGAAATCATAAGAATTAAAAGAATAAATAAAGGTAATGGATTGCTCATCAACTATAATGAGATATAATCATAAAGTCACTACTAAGAGTCAAAATTTTGACTTAGATAACTTATCCTATATGTTTAACTAATGTGAATACACTCATCCTAATGGAATGAGATACTTAAGGGATGGGCTAGTTTAATATTTCTAGTCATACTGGTGACTTAATCAGCAGTAGATTCAAAAATCTGAATTAATTTAATGTAAGGAATGAGAAGTTATTTACCCAAACTGGGCAAGTTACCTCTTAGAAATATTTATTTCTATAAGTTACTAAAGTATGACTTTGCCCAAAAGGATTTAAAGTTTGATTAACTAAGCCTAATGAAGGATGTATTGTCAAATTAAGGACAAAACATATTGAATCACAATATTAGACTTATATGCAAAATTTCAAATGACAACCATAATTAAGTCATCATAATTTGAACTTATATGAAATAGAACTAAATTATAAGATTATAAGGAATGATAAAATTGAATAAATGTACCTGGGACAATATTATCATTAGATCCCTCTGTTCCCAGATGATTGTATTCTTGAAATTTAGGAGCAACTATTTTCTCCCTGCCAGTTAGACATTCTGCCTTAGGCAGTGGTGATGCTAGATTTGATATTGCTTCCAAATCTTTAAGTGAGTTGTCATGGAATATTTTACTCTTACAAGAATGATGGATTATATCTCCATCGATTGTTTTGAAAGCACGGCATTCCCGATACCCGTGGCCTTGTCGACCACATGCAAAACAGCCTTTACCAAAATGATAACACCTTCCATAAAAATGTGGTCTAGTGCACTCTTGGATTGATTCCATTGATATGCTAGATCCCTCTTGGTGAGCTTTGCGCTTTCGATTCTTTTTGGTTGTCTTATGTTGAGTTTCAGAATCTGTGAGGAATAAGTTCCCATTAAAGATTAGAAGTCTAAATCTCAAGAAACCACTAAATGACTTATTAGTAACAGTTTGGGAAGTATAAAAAATATAAAAGCATACCAGTAATTGCAGTATTAAGAGTAGATACTAGTTTTTGGATAGTCACTGCTTGTTGTAATTGATTCTCTAGCATGATAGTTATCATGTTTCTGAGTGAAGTGACTTCGTCAGTGTTGCTATTCGATGAATCATCCATGTTGGGGAAAGAAGTTACAGGACTCATTCTGAAATTAATATGATTAAGGTTAGTCTCAGAAGAAGAGCTATTACACTTCTTAAGTTTTCATTATTCGAAGGATAATTTAGTACAATAGGAAAGATACTAGATATAATAGGGTAGCTTAAATTGATAAAGATCCTATCATGGAGAATATAGTTAATGGTTATACTATCAACATATTTCGCTTATAATTCAAAGGATTTTCCTAAGATTTAACTTTTCATCAAGCTCTTATTTCATCTTGGATAAGAGAAATTTCAAGTATAACTAAGATGTGATTGGAATACCTATTTTCATTTGAGATAGATTTTATACGATTTTGGTTCTTATTAAATCAATAAAGAGGGTCCAATCTTCTATGGATAAGCTGTTGCACTAAAGAGGTTCATACAAGTTTTGAATTTTTTCTAGGCCTTTGATTTAGTATGATAGTTTGAATTTCTTAATTATAACTTAATCTCTTACTCTAAAATCCAAGGTTTAATATTTCAATTTCTATGATCATAGAGATCTACAAGTATTTGTTACTAAGCCTTTTATAACATTAGAGTTTAGTCCTTACTAAAGTTTTATTTTGGAAGTGTTTTCCTTACTTCCTACTTCTTATTCTGAGTTGTACTCATAATGAGATAGACGTTATTCCAAGTATTCATTTAGTGATCTTGTAGCAGAAGAAATCAATCCATTAGGTAGAGAGGAATACAAATTCCAATCTGACACCTTATGAAATTCTCTGATACCAACTGTGGCGGCCCTGCCCCGCCATAGTCTTGTTAACTCTTAAGTTAACATGATTACGGTGGAGGGGTCACCAAATGAGAAGGTCCCCACTTAGAATTGGATTAGACATATACTCTAATCCAACTTAACTAAGGACTTTGCCATTCATAAGGTAAATATCTCACTAAATGAACATACAAGAAAATGTAAAGAGCGCGGAAGCATAAAATACAACATCCATCCATACAATACAATAATCCAGAATAAGTAAAGTGCTGAAAAGAAATGTTAACCCTGAATTATTACAACATTTAAAAATAATTTTAAGAACTAAAAATAAACTCTCATCCTCACAAGGCAGAAAAATAAAACTAATGGTCTTCAGGAACAAGCTCTTCCTCCAACGGCAAGGCCTCCACTGGATCTACAGCACCAAGAAACTCAGAACCTACCATTATCAGTTTTATAATGGTAGGGCCCCAGCCAACAAAAGAAAAATTGGTTAGACTATTGTCTAAGCACATTTTAGAGTAAAAGTTTTATTAAGTTAACTGAGTATCACCATAAACTAGTACAATAAGCAAATAGGTGCAGAGAGCGTAAGAAAAGAACGGTATAAAATTATAAACAAACAGTTTATAACTAAATCAACTAGGAAGTAAGTACATACCTCCTCCAAGCAACTGCAACAAAGTCAGGTAAGCAAAAGAAAGACTAAACAAAACTGTAAAGAAAAATACATCCTAAATATGCTTATGATCAAAATAGGCTTATGCTAAGTGACATAACAGTAATTAAATATGTGAAATACTATAAAGCTAAAAACATAACTAACATCCTATATATGCATATAAAAACAGTAAGTAAGACTAGCATCCTATATAGAAACAAGGCTAAGAAAGTGCAGAAAAATTGTAAGTAAAAGTAGCACTGAAATGCAGAATATGCAAAGTAAAATAGTAATTGAAAACTGAAAAATGAAATGGCTATTCAGGCCACTCAACTGAAGGCATACTCAGTAAAACTTAGCCTGATGGGCTAAGAAAAAAAAAAGCTCTGGCCTGAGTATCACTGAAAAAAAAACCTCTTAGCCTGATGAGCTAAGACAGAAACCAAATGTAAGTGTACTTGAATTAGTATAACCATATCAGATCCTGACTCTACAGTCAGTAGGGCAAGAGTCTATCCATCCTATCCCCCTGACTAGGCATGGCATAGACTATTGGAGTGAACCCCCAACAATGTAGCCGACCCCGAACGTTTTGATCGAAGAGGTATACTAATCAAGCTACACCTTACAAAAATTCGAGAAGAAAACAAAATGCTACATATGAATGATCAAAGTTGACATAAGATATTTATTAAATATCTTAAGTACATTAAAAATGTTCATGGTTTAAAGCTCAAAAATCAAGCTAAGCGAAGCATCAAAACAAATTGAGCAAGAGACTCTATCTAAAATACAAGTGATATCCATTGTTGTCTATTTATTTGTTCAATCTACTCTAAGTTACATAAGTTTCAGAATCATCAATTCTTACACATTCTGTAACTTAGAATTACGAATCCTACTAGTTGAAGATAATTAGGACTGGCCAAATCCTAACTATAACTTAATCAAAAGACGACTACTTGGTTAAACTGAATAAATTATCGACCTAATTTTATAGTTTAAATTACCCCAACCTCATCTTGATTAGCCAAATCAAGATGAAAACATTAAGAATTAGACTCTAGATGATGGGGTCTAATCACTTAATCTAAAGGTAGAACTAAAGATCTAAAGTTTAGAACCCAAATCTCACAGATTAAGTTAAGAAAAATCCTAATGATATATCAATTCATTAGGATAGATCTCTATTCTTAATTCTAAAGTTTAAAGATCAAATAATCCATTAATAAACTAAGAAAACTCTATAAACTAGTAAACTCAAGGTTTCATCTATTGAGTAACCCAAGTTACTCAATAGATGAACTCTAACTTATGATCTACTCCTAATCCTAAGAATTAAGGCTCTTAATTACTAAGAGTATTTCTCAAGACACACACCCTAACTAATGTTATAAAACTTATGGAAATATCTAAGAATGAATTAAGGAAGAAGAATCACTCACTATTTTACTTAGGATTTTCCTTTAAAAGTTAAGATTAAAATTTTAATCAAAATCTAACTTAGGCTTAAACTTAATTAATTTCTATCATAAATCATTCTATTTACTGTTTCTAATGATTATAAAATTATTTTAGAGATTTAGAAAGCTAAACACTAAATTTGGGAAAATTTACCATTTTGCCCCTACTTAAGGGTTCAAAAGATCAAATTTTCATCTAGAGATTTAAATCTGAAATTTTCTTGTTGGAATAAGTTTCTTACTGCCTAATGTAAGATTAGACAGTAATTATACTAAATTTGGGTGATTAATAAGCCACATGAGATCAAATTAATGAATTTGACCCATAAGGGCAATTTAGTAATTTGGCTAAATAAAACTTAAATTTTCTTTCAATTTACTATTATTTACTGTCTAAGCTTTCCATAGAACTTAACTTTGCTAAATTTTGATAAGTATTGGCCAAGTTATGGCCAATACAAGCTCTAGGGTTAAAAAGGGGTAATTAAGGAATCCTTAATTAAGGGTCAAAATCCTAGCTTTGTCAATTAGTGTCCAAATTGAGTAAAATCAGTGGCTATGGTTTACAAATAGTCCACTGATCACAATGACATGTGGTAGGCTCAATTTGGATCTAATTTGACTAAGTTATGACTTAATTAGGGATTAGGGTGATTAATGAGTGATTAATGAAATTAATCACTCAAACACTAATCCAACCTTACAGCTAGGTTCTAAATGACTCTATAAGTCCTATGAAACTTAAATCACTCAATTTGGATTACTAGATTTGCTAATAGTCACTAATCAAGTTTTGGAGTGATTAGAGGTGATTAGCAAATCTAACTGTTGGTTCCTAAATATTTTTACAGATTACTGTTAATTAGGTTTTTCTAATCTAAATTGATATTTGGATTACCTAATTTGGAGTTTAATTGACCTAGTTATGGTCAATTGAAGTTCTAAGGTTAATTGACTTAATTATGATTAGGTCCTAAAAGTGATTAGTCTCGAATTAATCCAAACATAGAATTGAACACTTCTAGGTTGTTCTAGAGATTCTACTGATTACTTTAAGACCCATATTGGCTAAGTTTAGACTAAGGTTTTAAAAGTTATGAGCTTAAGAAGATTAGGAATTAGGTCAAAAAGTGATTAACCTAATAATGTCTCAAACAACAAAACCAATACTACAGAGATGTTCCTTAGGCTTTGCTGATCACTTTGAGACCTATATTGAGTATATTTGGACTAGTGTGTGCAAAGTTATGACCATTTGAATATTTGGGACATTTAGGGCTTAATTAGGGGTCATAAATGTCACTAAGTAAAATATTTATCCAAATGAAATTTTGATAGTTCCATATTAACCCTCTAATTTTGCTGATCAAAATGATATATATATTTTTGGCATTTGGACTTATGGTTTAGGAACTATAAGCATTTAAAGTTCTAAGGATCAATTTTAATTTGATATAAATCAATCATTGAATATATAATTAATCCCTTAATTTATAAATATGACCCGGCGGCGGGACCCACCAAGACGTCTGATAGGAAAGGTGGGCCCCATTTACACTTTGATTCTACACTCGCAGACTGATCAAAATTTGCGGGTCCCACAGCATTAGTCAGACCCGCAACTCTGGGTTCGGGTCAAATTGACCCGAACTTGGCCCAGGATTTGCGCAACTTCCTCATCCCGAAGAAGTGCGACATCGACTGGTTAGGGCATCACATCCAACGGTCTTCCTGGTGGCGGTGATGGCCAAACCACCCATTGCTCGAATGAGAACAACAACACCTAACTGATAACATAAAGATTGCTATAGGATTTAAACTAGATCAACCATAGATTCAAACCCTAGGATGATAAGGTAAAAATGAAAAACATAAATTTCACTAACTCCTGTTAATCTCGAACCAAATTTGAATGCTCAAGCTACTTCAAGTTTGATCAAATACATATTACAATAATTGGAGGCGAAATATAGATATGCGAAATCAAAATCCTTAAATTGGAGAGGTACCTTACGGACGACTGTAAGAAGATGAGGGCCAATTTAGGGTTTCTCTGATTCTCCTAAAATTCTTCTTGTGCCCAAAACTTGCATGAATGCGCTTTTTAGGTTTTAATCTAGACTTCAATGGCCCTCGATCGATGGTGGAAATCGCCACGATGCGATGAGGACACCGCGTGCCGAGTCCTTCGATACGTGGGAGGGGCGGAAGGGACGAAGGGCGCTCACCGTTGGATCTCAGATCGAACGGTTAGGAGGCGCCATTCGATTGACTGTGTGAAGGTGACGGCGCAGTTAAGAAGGAGAAACGGTGTTAGGTTTAAAGTGACAGCGCCGTTAAGTATATTTAAAAATATTATTATTTAATTAATTTAAATTTGTTTTATTAATAAATTTTAATCGTATTAATGCATTCCAAAAATTTTCAATAAATCACCCCTAGCTAATTGAGAGGTGAGGAATGCAACGGCGCTCTCAGATTTTTATTTCGTCGAGAACTTAATTATTTGATTTTTCAGGTATTTAAATATTATTAAAATATTCGACGAAAATCCAACGACTTCCAAATGCCTCCAAAATTTCACCCATAGCTAATTTGGGTGTTCTGAATGCAGTGGTGAAGTCAGATTTTCAATTTGAGGTCTAGATAAAAAGTTAAATTCTAGGATTTGAAATATTCCAAAATTTTTGATTTGACTTAATTGACTTCTAGTTTGACTAAGGTTTGAGAGATGAGTTCTAAATAACTTAATTAGTGACTTAGAATCTCAATTAAGACTTAGATTGATCTTAATTAACCAAAGTAACAACCTAGGTTGTTACAGAAATACTTGGCTAGAAATTTTCTTGCCAAGTCGTCCCAAGTCTGTATAGACTCATCGGGTAGGGAACTGAGCCAAACTTTAGCTTGATCTCTCAGCGAGAATGGGAGTAATCTCAGTCTCAAGGCGTCATCGGATACCCCATTGAATCGGAAAGTGTTGCATATTTCTAGAATATTGGAAATATGTGCATTCGGGTCATCCGATGCCATCCCACTAAATTTATTATTTTGAATCATGTTTAAGGTGGACAGTTTTATTTCAAAATTATTAGCTTGTATAGGAGGTCTAACAATGGCATTTGGAACTCCTTTTACTGTGGGAAGTGCATATTCTCTAAGCAATCTTCTTCTAGCATTTACCATAGGTTATACTGGGTTTTTTCTAAGTCTTCCATTTATGTATTTTATTGGTTTAAAATGGCTTGCTCTCTCCTGGCTCTCAAATAAGTTCTATCGATTTCGGGATCGTAAAAGAATTCGGTAAGATTTCTCCTACTCATGCAGTTAAGGGGTTCGCTAGCTAGAACAACTTTCAGCGATCAATATTGAACAATAAATATTCAGCAGAAATGACAGCAAAAATCTCAATAAGATAATATGCAATAATGTTTAGCAAAAGTTATTTTTAGAAATTTTTCAAATTTTTCTCAGGGCAAGCAAGTAAAGAAATTAATTACAGTTATGTAAAAAAATATGCACAAATTAGTTAGTTATAAATCACTAGTTACTAAAAAATTGTACTTGGTACAAAACAAAACATTTCCCGGCAACGACACCAAAAACTTGACAGACGGAAAATACACGTCTGCGTTTGCACGCAAGAATACGTAGTTTGAATTAATAAGTGGAAAGTTTATTTCTGGGATTTATCAAACCTCAGGGAAAGGGTGTTCTGATACTAAGTTATAATTTCTTTCACTATAGTTTAGATGACAAATTTGGTTGATTTTTGTTAGTTCCTAATTAGCGATATACAAGATGTTGAGTAAAGATGCGATTTGATTAAAAATGAGAGAGTTGAGAGTTCGTTGTAATATTTGTAAGGGTTGGTACTACAACTTCATTGTTGAATGTATACCTTAGTTTACTAGCTTTATTAAATCAAGTGAACACCATTGGAATCGGAGTACCCTCTAATTACATTAGATTCAAGTTTAGTGCATAAGGAGAACTCATTTGGGTTCTTCCTTAGCACATAAACTCTTATGAGATCTAGTTTCATTAATTTGATTTTGACTTCCTGCATCTAGGTTACCAAAAGATATCTCTTATTTCAGATGATCTCACAAGTAAGATTCCATTTACCATGCAGATGCCCTTCACACATAGTTTAGCTAGATGGGAGGATGCATTGGGTCAATGGACTATGTCACATCATCCATTAAAGTTCCTAATGTTTTCTCATCCCTTCTACTTTGCTGAGCAATAGAGCAAGGTTAATGGAGAACTTAGTTCTCAAGCATCAATCTTTTGAGAGAGCTATTAAGGGAGGGTGCAAGTGAGCTTTGAGAATTTTGTCATATAATTCTTAGCTCTACTCGCACTATCTTCCTTGTTCTTACCCAATTGATGAGCTTTGGAAGACAAGATCTTTTAATTAAAATAATATAGATTTCAATTCATCCAAGCATTCATTTCAATATGAAATTTAACAACAGAAACAATTTTTTATAACATTCAAATAATATCATCATACACCAATTATCCCTTATATAATTTTACAACTACATCTCAACCCTCTCCAAGGGGTTCTTAGCCTTCCATTACTGAGCAAGAAAGAACTTACATGCAAAGAAAAGTGAACATCGTCATCAATTCACGACAAGAGATAAATTAAGGGAGTTTAGGAGAAATACAAGGAATCACCCGAAAGCTTTCTGGGGTTCTCTCTAATTTACCTGCATTGTCCTCTTGAAGCTCCACCCTTCGTTCTTTGTTGTCTTTCTTTTCTTCCTGTTCTTATTCCTCTCCCCTTGGAGAGTTCTCCTTCTTTTTCTTCCTGCAGCCTTTCTTTTTGATCTTTGAATAACAAAAGTTAGAACCCTTTCAAGGTCTGAGATTGGCCCTTAAATAGGGATGCACCCAACCTCAAAGCCTTAAATGGGTGACTTTTCCTCTTCCTTGATTTTGATCCTATCTATTTTAATGTTTTTATCTAATTGAACCTATTAGGATTCAGCAGGGATTAATTCATTTATTTTCAAGAGGTTGGGGAAGGCAAAAGGTCACATTTTTGTGGCCTTCCCATGCTGCCTTAATTGCTATTTTCTAGCATTTCTGGACCATCTGCTGCTGCGCACTGTGGCTTGCTGCGGCAGCAGCATTTCAAATACTGTTCCGCAGCGGCGCGCAGTGGAAACCATGTCCCGAATCCTGTTCTGCTGCGGCGCGCTATAGCAGTAGTGCTCCAAATGCTTTTCCCGCATGTAAGTTAGTGTCTTTTTCATTTAGTAATTGCAGTGTCTGCTTTGGTGCACTACGGCGCACTACAGCGGATAATCTTTTGGGATCACTGTTCAATTAGTTCAATTATAGTTTTAGAAAATGAAAATTTATTCACTGCGGTGCGCAGCGGCGGAGAAAGTTGCGTGATACTGCTCAATTACTTGTTTATAAAGTCTTAATAATTCTTCGAGAAATGACATTATGGTGCGCTGCTGCGCGCCACAATGTACAAACTTGCATATTACTGTGCAATTACTCATCTGTATGATTTTAATTTATCTTTAGCGACATGACACTGTGGCGCACTACAGCGGTCTTTCTCTAGGTCTGCAGTTTTGCTTCCAAGTAAGGCGTTTTTTAATGGGCTGCCATGGCGTGCTGCGGTGATTTTGTCCCAGAATTTAGTAATTCAGCCCATGCAATCTGTTTTCTTCAATTACCTAAAAAAGCATCATTTTCGACTCAAAGTATAGGGATATTTATGGTGATATGAATATTTAATCACTATATTTTTGCTATAAATTCCAGCTATATCAGAATCTAACCTTAGAAACTCACGTATTGGAACTCCACGCAAAGATGAGGTATAGTAATGGGTCAGGTATGACCCCGACAATCATGTTTTATTATTGGATCATTAAATAATCTGATTTATTGGATTATTTTTCCTTTAGTAAAATCCCTTGAAAACTAAATACCCTACGATTCAATTAATAAAATAATTTTAAGGAAATTAATTGTATGAATCAGTCAATTCAAATTTAAATTATATGATCCAATATACTATTTTAATCAAAAAAATATGCTAAATACTAAATTATAAGAATATTTAAATTTTTGTAATTAAATTTCTTAATTATGGCCTAATTACTTTAGAAGATAGATTAGTGAATATTAATCTAATTTCTTAGCTAAAATCTTTGATTAAGATCTCTAAATCTTCATTAAATGAAGGAGAACAAATTTAGAAACATAGAAATTTTTTTATAATTAATTTTACTAATCACTCACTAATTACTATAAACCATAACTAGCAAATAATTAAGCTAAACTTGCACTAGTATTACTGTCTCTTTAGTTCAGTTCAATTTTTGCTTTAGCTCTGAGTAGCTAAATGATTTGCATGATATGTTAAAGTATAATTATAGTTAATGTGCTTTATTAGCTATGCTTCTAATATGACAGTTTTACTTGTTTACTTTTAGTTTGCACGCTTTTATTTTTGTTTCAGCTTTTATACAATATTTACTTGTACTTATATGCATGTTAGGATGTTAGTCTTGATTGTTACTTAACTTAGTATACTTATACGTATCACTGCTTAGTTTTGCTTACTGGTTACTTTGCATATTTATAATTAATCATATTCATGTTAGATGTTTATTTAGACCTTACAACTATTATATAAATTATATATATTATTGTCTAATCTTATTGCAGTTTCTAGCTTGAGGTAAGTTCCTTTATTTACTTCATTTTTGATAAGTTATAAATGCATCATTTATAGTTTTCCTTTGTCCTGTGGCTTGTTGCTCCCATAGTATGTAGTGTTATTTAAGTTAAAATGTGATATCATGAAAAATGTAAAATTCATTAATTCAACCTAAAATATACTTAAGCAATTATCTAACATAATATTTTTTTTCTTAATTGGGGCCTTGACATATAAAAAGCTAATATGTCAAATTCAAAGCTTTTTAAGGAGATAATATTAGGTGAGGAGCTTGGCTAGGAGAAGGACCTTCTTGCAGTGGCTGATGCTTAGCTAATTTTTTTATTTCTGCATTTGTGAGGATGAGTGTTTGCTTTTCAACTAAATTATTACTCATAATTTGTAATAATTCAGGGTTTAGATATATTCTCTTTTATGCACTTTTATTCTTAGATGCATTATGTTCTATTATATTTTATTTATGGATATAAATGTTATTTCATTTCCTTCTGCAGTTTGATATTTATGTATGCATATTTGGTGATTGAATTACGGGTAGGTGGCATATATTGCAGTAAGCGCAGTCCGAGATTGGTCACAACCAAAATCCGTGACGGATATCCGAAGCTTCTTAGGACTGGCAGGCTATTATAGAAAATTCGTCAAAGAATTCTCACAAATTGCATCTCCTCTTACCAAGCTGACTCAAAAAGCAGTACCGTTTGTCTGGAATCCAGAATGTGAAAAAGCATTTCAAATATTGAAAGATGCTCTTTCTTCTGCCCCAGTTCTCGCCCTACCCAAGGAATGATTGAATTACCAAATTTATACTGATGCATCTGGTATAGGTTTGGGATGTGTATTAATGCTGGAAGGGAGAGTTATAGCCTGTGCATCTTGGCAGTTGAAACCACATGAAAAGAACTATCCTGTTCATGATCTCGAACTAGTATCAGTAGTCTTCGCTCTAAAGATTTGGCGTCATTATCTGTATGGCGTCCAGTGTTCCATATTCTCTGACCATCAGAGCTTGAAATATATTTTCACCCAGCGCGAGTTCAATTGTCGACAGCGAAGATGGATCGAGTTAATAAGCGACTACGACTTAAGCATTCAGTATCACCCGGGAAAAGTGAATGTCGTAGCAGATGCACTCAGCCGTCATGCTACGCTATCTTCTATAATTTGCACAAGTGCATTGGTGGAAGAATTCCGAAAATTTGAAATCAGGCCCGTGCATGGAGATATGCTAAGTACACTAGTATCCATGAGCTCGGTTGAACCTACCTTCCATCATGATGTCTTCATCTCTCAAACCAAGGATGAGGATTATTTGAAGTTCAAAGTCGATATCAAAAGTGGACGTCGCTTCAACCTTTAGCTTCGTGGTAACGTAATTTACCAAGGTGATCGTCTATGGATTCCCAAATCCATGCATCAAGAGATTCTGGTCGAAGGCCATAATTCTGGTTACCAAGTGCATTCAGGTAGTACCAAGATGTATCAGGATCTGAAGAAATCATTCTGGTGGCATGGAATGAAAAAGAGTGGCATAATTTGTGGCAAAATGTCACGCTTGCTGTTTAGTCAAAGCCGAACATCAGAAGCTTGGAGGACTTCTTCACCCTCTAGTAATTCCTGAGTGGAAGTGGTTCGATATCTCTATGGATTTTGTTATGGGTCTGCCTAAAGTACGATTAGGCGTGGGTTCGATTTGGGTCATTGTCGATCGATTGACCAAGTCAGGTCACTTCATCCCTATGCGTCAAATGGATTCTATGGAAAACTGGCAAAGTTATATATCAAGGAAATTATTCGACTCCCTAGGATTCCGAGATCCATTGTGTTTGATCGAGATAGCCATTTCACTTCTAAATTTTGGCAAGCAGTTCATCAAGACTTGGGAACTACTCTAGCTATGAGTACCGCATTTCATCCTCAAACAGATGGACAAACTGAAAGAGTCAACCAAGTTATGGAAGATCTCCTTCGTCTTTGTATTTTGGACTTTGGAGGTTTTTGGGAGGACCACCTTCCTCTGGTAGAATTTGCGTACAATAATAGTTTTCAAGCAAGTATCGGTATGGCTCCATATGAAGCCCTGTACGGCAAGAAATGTAGTATGCCTTTAGCATGGTCCAAAACTGGCAGTGTTCAACTTTATGGGTCAGAGCTAGTTGAAGAAATAAATCGCAAGATTCAACTGATCCAGCAAAGAATCAAAGCAGCTTAAGACCGACAGTAAATATCACGATACTCATCATTGTGCTTGGACCTTGAGGTGGGAAATCATGTGTACCTTAAAGTGAGTCCTATGAAGGGAGTTTATCATTTTGGCATAGCCGGAAAATTAAGTCCTCGCTACGTCGGACCATTTGAAGTACTAGAAAAGATTGGTTCTGCAGCGTATCGATTAAAGCTTCCTGAAGATTTCTCTGCAGTTCATAATGTATTTCACATCTCCTCTCTGCGAAGATCCCTCCGTGATCCATCTCACTTAATTCAACTTCCAACCGTATCACTACAAACAGATCTTTCCTATGCAGAAGAACCAATTAAGATCTTAGCTCATGATCAAAAGCAACTAAGGAATCGCTCAATCCCAATGGTAAAAGTTCAATGGAGAAATCGCTATTTAGAATAATCTACTTGGGAAAAATGGAAGATATGAGAAAGAAATATCCCAGTCACTTTGTAATCCCAAGTACTCTTTAGTTTTAAAGTCTTATTCATGTGCTTCACTTTTCCTTATTGTCTTCTCTTGATATGATGTCGAGGACGACATCGTTCTTAAGTAGGGGAGTCTGTAATAACCCTAGGTTGTTACCATACAAAATATAGGCTACTTTATTCAAAATTTAGTATCATTGCCTTTAGAACATCCATCTAAGCCTATCTAGAAGACTTTAAGTCCATTGGATTTCTCTAAGTCAAATTTGCAATTTGATCAATCTAGATGCCTTAATCTAGACCCAAAACATTTTGACCTCAGAATTAAAATTTGATTGCATTTTTGAATTCCTCACCCCCAAATTAGCTAATGGTGAAAATTTGGTGCAATTTGGAATTCATTTGGACCACAATTCAATTTAAAATAAAATGGTTCAATTGCATAAAAGGGTTCCAAACAATTTAATTTTGCAAAAATACCCATTTAACTAAATTAACAGCCGGGATCCGCTGTGCGGAGCCCGGGGCATGCGACAGCGGCATCTGACCGTTTCGCCTTTTTATTTGACGATTGAGATTTAATTCTGCGGAAACGCGGATCAACCGTAGGATCCACCCGACCGATCCAACGGCCCGGATCGCTTCCGCGATCGGCCGTTAGGATCCGAGCGCATCTGACCGTTCCGCCATCTGATCGATAGATCAGACAGCATCCGAAGGTCTCGCTACTGTGGACCTTCGTCTTCTTCTCGCCGCACCCGACAGAGGAGATTCCCCATACTGCCAGCTGGCCATCCGATCTGCCACTCCCCTCTCCAGCTCAGCAAAGCCGTTAGCAACTTCCCTGGAGTGGCTAGGTACCCCAATTGGGCCTCGTGGCCCGGCCGAGCTCAAATTGGAATCTTGAGAGCTCTGCCATGGCCCGTCCTCTCGGGCCCTCTCCAGCCCGAGCCAGCCCTCCAGAAGCTTCTCCAATCCTCGGTAAGGCTATAAATAGCCTCAGCAAACCTTCCATGGACCCTTTGCTGATCAATTGAAGCCTCTGCAATTCGCCGCCATTGCCGATTGCCGAAGCTCCTTCCAGGCACTCCCGTGCTTCTGAACAGCTGATAGTAGGCTCTCCTAGAGTTCAGGAACCTTTGCAGGATTTGGAACCACAGCTAGAGCCAGCCGAGTCCCCCCAGTCGAGCGTTCCGAGCCAATTCGTCAAACCAGGTACCCTAGTTGCAGGATTCGAGCTAATCAGGCTCAAACCCTATTCCATTTGATGCGTTTTCATACTTATTGTCGATACGAACCCAGCCATATCGTAATTAGGGCCTAGGTTAGCCCCGATTGATCGAATCAATCGATCGGGTTTAATTCCTTCTGGACCGCCTCGGTCGAGTAAGGACCCAGTGATCCAGACCACCCCAGACCCCCAGACCAGAGGGCTTCGATCTGCCTCACCTCCCTAATGGTGTAGGGATCGAGCCCGGGGTCTGGCATGGCCTCTGTGGGGAGAATTATCTCCCCACAGTAACTCTAATGGAGGAATCCTCGGGTGAGTAAGGTCTGGCTGATCCAGACCGTCTCATAAGGGGCTTCGAGTTCCAATCGACGTGTCTGACCATGGTGATGGAGTAGCGATCGAATGCTAGCCAAGCCGTGGCTAGGATGCACCGGAATTTTGGCAATTAGGGTTCCCTATTCGGCTCTATTCATCGGGAAGAAGGATCGGGGACGACGGCACTGTGCGGGCCGGGTCGACCCACGACTCGCGCGGTGCGACAGTGCCGGGTCTCCGGGCCCCAGTCGACCCGCACGTTTTGAAATCGGGCCGATCCGTTTTAATTAAATATGAATTTTAAAAATATTTTCCTTAAGGAAAATAATTCAATTAATCAAATCATAAGATTTTGATTAAATAAAAATACAGAATATATTATTTAAATAACTTTTAATCCACTGGTCCAAATCCTATGATATTATATATGAAAATGATCAGAAAAATCTCAAAAATCTAAATATAAAATAAAATTGTGCATCTAATGGTTAGATATTTAATTATTACCTAATTACAGTGGATCTTAATTAGGGTAAATTAGCCATTCCACTTATCCAAATTGCAAGTTTAGGGTGCCATTAGTTTACTTGGATGAATAGAATGCATGTGCTAAGTAGAATATTTTTCTGAATTATGTACTCTTAATTATGCCCTAATTTTAGTAAATTTTAGGGTTTATACTTACTGGATCTTAGCAAACTTAGTCTCTGATTACTTGTATGGTTAATTAGAGCTTGTGTGCCAAACTCATGTAATTTGAATGGTTGGATTTTTACTTATGTGCTATTCCTTTTTGATTGGAATTAGGGTTTGATTAGCACTAAGTAACCTCTGTTTATTAAACTTTGATTGATATTCTGACTATTAACAGTAAGTTAAGTAAAAGATGAAATCATCCTTTATAACCTTATTAAATACACTTGAATAAATCTAAAGATTTAGAAGCTTAAATATCTTAATTAACTTAAGAAATCTTAAGATTTGGATCAAGCTTTTAAGACTTGATCTAGGTTTGAGATTGCCACCAATAATGCATAATTAATTTACTAATTTGACATTGATCTTTAAATCCACACTTGATTTTACTTAAGATATGAGAAGGAGTCAAACCCTAATCTACTTAAGAAAAATCTAAAACCATAAGAACCCTAACTTAAGTATATTGATTACAAGACTTTGAATTGAACATTTCCAATAATACATCTGATTCATTATTGATTCTAAATATTGAATTAGACAAATTAGGGTTAATGATAATCCTATGTGACTTCTTGATCTGAATCAAACCTTAAGATCCCTGATTTTCTCCTAAAGTAAGATAACTAGCATATGAAGATTAATAAAATCATATTGATTTATTAAGCGATCTAAGTCTTAAAAATATTCATGATTTAGATCCCATGATCTTAGATTGAGAGTGATCAAATAACCTAATCATCTGATCTAACCATCCTAAACCTAAATATGAATAAGAACCTAATAGTTTAATGTTAACATTTAGAGGAGAGAACGTTAAAGTTTCTCTTCATAAGGTCATCTTGAATTATTTAAAAGACCTAAATTCATATATCATGAGGTAGGAGACCTTATATGAATCCTTGAGGTAGAAGTATAGAAGATCCCATCACCTTAGAGATTGATCTATTCTCCGTGTGGTAGTAATCACTTAAGACATTAGAAGAGATACATCTCCTTGTGGTAGAATCCATATTGAGTGATCTTGGATCACATTCACTTGATGAAACTTGGTATAAGACTTACCTATTAGTTTAAGACTTGTAGTCTTAATAAATCCTTATTTTATTAAATAGATTTGATTGAACATGGATTATTGAATAGTGTAGTATAGTATACCCATATTACTGGTTCCCAGTAATAGTCAAGATTGGTTGAGTCACTCTAAGTAAGATTTATCTTTATTGCTATCCTGTGGGCTTAGGCGGATATAACCTCACTTAGAGTAAATCAATTAATCCTAAGAGTGTATTAAACGAGTACCCATTCCTTAGTTTAATTGAAAGACAAATTGCCATCGGGCAATGCCTCCTAGCGAAGATTGTTTCAATAGGTTGGCTCAAATAAACTAAGTAACGGGATTCACCTTTCTTAAGACGCTAAGTATGATTGTGAGTTTAGTGACTAAATGCTTAGTTTGAGACACAAAATCATCATCGGATGGTGCCTCCTAATAAAGATCGCTTCATTAGGGTGGCGTAATCAAACTAAATATTATGAGTTCTACCCTTGCATCATATTCAATATGTGTATACAATCACCCCACCTAGTGATCCTTAAGTAACTAAGCAACTTTAACCAAATATCGGTCTAAAAATTTGGAGTCAGAATCCTTCTAGCAGGATTCTACACAGTGGAGACTTAGGATTAAATACTATTTCTTACAACATTCTTCATGGATTTCAGGATTTCTCATTCATTAACATAGTGGCATAAGCATAAGCATAAACATGAGTTGAACTCATTCCTTCTGTTGTGACACATGAGTATCAGTGATACAGTATGAGATACGGAATGTTATATACACAGACTGGGAAATTTTAGGGTGCATCTGTGTCACCATACTAACTTCCTAACTATTGTGCTTATATTGGACCGTATTACTCATAAACCTTCAGTGATAATTCTATGATATACCGTGGTATAGCATACTTGTGAGCATTGTTTCAGTGGCATATAGTGCTGCTTATAGCATCCTTCTCAGCATTTGACATTCTTTTCACATTGGTTTATGAGTATCTGGCATTTTCATTTACTTTCAATATTTAGTTTTGATGCAGTTTTACTTTGCTTAGTTCTTACAGTTCAGTTATTTGATGTCTTTACAGTTTTTCCTGCACTTTTACTTTACGTTCTTGCACATTTGTTATGATTAGTTTAGCTTGTATAGCTAGCTTTGATGTGTTAGACTTCTTGTCTAACACGGGATACTTTTGGGATCCGGCAATTTGCTAGATCCCGATCAGTTGTTGGAGGCAGGTCAGGAGGACGTCCCAGAGACTCAGGAGGAGCAATTGGAGCTGTAGGGGATTGAGCACCTGCTTTTACTTTCTAGTTCTTTCTAGCATTTTAGATAGACTCTTTATATTTCTGCATTTTTAATGGTTTGTAATAAACTCTGGATGTATTTTTACTTCTTTTCTTTTTTTTGAGATGGACATTTACTATTGCTTGAGATGAATGTATTCTGGATGCTTTGCTTTTAGATTCCGCACTCTGTTATACTACTATACATAGTATTGTGATGTGATCGACGTACTGGAAACGCTGATATATTTTATAACGTACATGGGTTCTTTCTCGCTCCCTTGGACCTTATGTACGTGCCAGTGTAATACCTAAGATAAGCATCTCATTCTTATCTTAGATATTGACTCTCGGACCTACTCTTAGGGTTCGAGTCAGCGACCTTCAGTATGGCTCTGTCTCTTTAGCCTATTCGGGATGATGGGTTTTACTGTATGGCCCACCGCTCCGAGTAGCGCACCGTTCCACCGCCAAATCATAAAATGATACTTATCTTTTGCGCACGGCGACGGGACGGGGCGTTACAAAAGTGCAGAACCTAAAATCATTCATCCAAACATTCATCGCAGAGCTAATTAGAAGCATTCATCTTAGAAAGGAAAATAAAACAACATACATCCAAATAATTATTTCAAACCATTATGTTAAAATAAAAATAGCAAGAATAAAGGTCTCTCAATCTCACAACTAAAAACAACTAAAAGAGTAAGGACCGGGTCTTTTAGTGCTCCACTGGATCTTCTTGAATCTTCTGAATAGACTCCAATGCTGGCTCCCCAAACTACTCAAGATCTGACATATTGTCGGATCCTAAAAATGCCAGTTTTCTGGGTGAAAGAAAAGAAAATAACCTCAGTTAGACAATAAGTCTAACACCAACAAAATGCTACAACATGATTTTATACAGTTTATAGAATTTAAAATTTAAATAATTCAAAAAAATACTATAAAAAAAATTGAAATAACTAAAAGCTAGAACATAAAGTAAAATAATAACTAAAAGGAAATTCTGAAATAATCCACTGCAAAGACTGAAAATTGAGTAACCATACTATAGTAAAACCATGTTGTATACCAATTAAATACATTTGAAATACAGTTGACTTGTTATGAATACATAGTTTGATGCCCACATACATCTCATAAGGAATTCAATATCTTGATGCCCACAGCATCCCATAATTCCTCTATTAATGTATGATACACCTTGTAATTCTCAATGATTCTTGATACTTATGCTTATGCTTATGTAGTGTATGCAAAAATGCTCTTAAAAATAACTTAATCTTAAAATGTTTTTAAGTTACCACATACTGGGATTGCATATACATAAATATTATATTTCTAAGACGGTGACTTGAAACACTAAGTTTGTTTAACTGCACTTAGCGATGCGCACAAAAATAAGGGGACGGCTGTAATAACCATAGTTGTTACCCTAGTTGAATCCAGATTATTTAAGCTAAACCAAGTTCTAATTATGATTACATTAGGCACAATGGGTCATTTAAACTTAACCCTAGAAGTTTGAAATTAATTGGAGTTCAATTGAGTATTTTGGTAGTTTTGCTTATTTTTGAATTCTGAAAAATACCTAAATTAATTTGATCTCCAAATTAAAATCTGAGTTCATTTTTAAATTCCTCATGCCTCAATTAGCTAAAGGTGAAATTTTAGAAATTTTTGGAGCTCATTTGGTCATATATTTGCTTTAGGAATTATTAGAATTAGTATTATTTAATTAAAGGATTTAAATTATTAATTAAATTTTATAAATAATACTATTTAACTGTAAGTTTCACTGTCGGGACCGCGGTAGATTCGCTGCGGGGTCCCGACAGTGGCGTATAGGTGTTAGCTAGTGGATGTATTAGCACGCATCCTAGCGCATTCCCTCTAACAACGGGATCTACTCCGTATCAAGATCAAATCCTAAGCGTCTGATCCATCACACGCATCTGACAACAGGCGTAAGTCTGAGCACTATGGATCATCTCCCTCACCTCGCCTGTTCGCATCGGGCCCCTCCTGATAAATTGATCCTTCCAGCCCCCATGGTGGTATGGAAAATGCTTCGATCTTCCTCTTCTACCCTCAAGCACAATCATCTACCGGTAGTGCTCTCCCTGAATTTCCCTTAGTTGTTGAACCGAGGCAATTCTTCGGCCCGAGCCATTTCTCTAAATTAGAGCTCTGGAATCTACCCCCAGTGCTCCTAATGCCTATAAATACTCTTGGGACATCACAGTGAGTCCCTTTGCTCACTGTGATCCCTCAATTTCCTAGCTAAAGTTCTCCAAAGCTCCCCGTCATCCTTGCAAATCTCGACATCCAAGGAGTTGCATACCGCTGATAGAGGGTCCGTCTGGTATTCAGACTCCTTGTGAATGCACTTGCTGCTGGGTGAGCTCAGAAGTCCCTCAGTTCCTCTCAGTCGTGCCTATAATATCAGAACCAGGTACAACCTTCCCTACTGAGTTGCGTAAGCTCAGCCCATCGATTTAAGCTCTTAGTTATTGCCTATGGATGTCATCTAGTAGCCTTAGCCCCGTAAGAACTTATCCAGATTGTTTCCAAGGTCCAAGCTAGCTCTGATTGATCGTATCGATTGATCGAGCTAGCAGACAAGCCATGGCTGAGTCCAAGTAAGGACCCAGCGATCGGCTGCACCCCAGTCTGTGAAACCTTGGGGGGTTCGACTCACCTCACCTCACTGATGGTATTGGGATCGAGCCCTATCAGTTTAGTGGCTTATGTGAGGAGAATTATCCCCTTACAGTGAATCCTAATCAGCTGCACTTAGGACATTTTGGTGGAGTAGCCACCCGGTGCCCTAGTCCGTCCTAGTTAGGACTTCCCAGCTCAATCAATGCGCCTTAACCTCCTGAAGGTGTGGTGATTGAATACTAATCGTGGCGTGGTCTATCGACGACAAATTTGACGTTCTAAGGTACCCTCCCGTGGCTGTCTGCGAAGGGGTATCGGGGACGAACATGCTGGCGCATCGGGCCGGGCCAGCCCAGGCTTGCGCGGTACAACAGCGTTGACCCAGCCAGGCTCCACTCTAACCCTCACGATTTAATATCCAGGCCGGGTTAATTAAATTATTTAGGAATTATTTTCCTTCTATTAAATACCATATGGTTTCAATTTAAATAAACATTCAGATTAAATTATTTAAATAACTTTGGCTATACTTATCCAAATGGTATGACCCAATATACTATTTTAATTAAAAATAAAATGGAATAATAATATAAAATAAAATCTAAGATCAAATGGTTAGATTTTAATTAATTTCCTAATCTTTCTCTGTCCTTAATTAATTCATAATTAATTCATTAAATGTCCAAAAATCTTGATTAAGGCCTGTGATTGCTCATGAGACTATGGAGAACTTATGCAGATCACTAAAAATAATTTAAGAACATTAAAATTTCAAATCACCTCTTAATCACTCTAATTTTAGATCCGTGAATTAAGCCTTGATTAAATCTCTGATTTGGATATTGGGTCATAAGTTTCTTAATCACCTTACTTGGCTTTAAAATGTGATTAGTGCTAATTAGGTTGATTATGGTATCAAATCTTAAGTTAACTATTTCATTCACTTTATTATTCATTATTAAGTTCATTAAAACTGATTTGAATCAATTTGAATATTTAAATCTTAAATTTCCAATATTGGTCGTAAGAAGGGTATTTTGGTCATTTTGACCAAAACATCATTTAAACATCCTTCAACCCTAAAATCTTAGTAAAAAGCTTCTAATTAATACACTAATACTTGTCTGAAATCTTAGGCATAATGAAATTAATCTAAGTGAAGAAATCTTGAAATTTCTTAATAAGATCTTAAGATCTAAAGAGTAATCTAAACCACCTCCTTTAAGGATCCCTCTAACTTCTTAGCACTCAAACTCTAGTTTAATTACCTTATTAAGATCATTCATAAACTGAAAATCTTAAAGGAAATATTCATGTAAATCCTAAGTTTAGATTTTAGTTTAGGTCTTAAGTGATCAAACCTTAGATCTTAAATCTTAGATCATCTTATTGAATTAGCTCATCTCATTTAGAATTCCCTACTTAATTTATTGTTTACATCTTTTGAAACCTCCTTATGGGTGTAGGATTAATTCAATCTATAGAATAATGTGATTCTTCTATGATTGAATATAGATCTTAGATTCAAATTTTCTTAATTAATTATTTTATCTTATAATATTAGTAATGACCTTTCACTATGATCTTAGCTTCTATATCTTTCAGCTTATAAGGTTCTTTATCTTTAGATTAAGCTTGTGTGTGAACCTTAGATCATTTGCTAGGAAAATACCTTGGATTCAGGATTTGAACCCCAAATATGGAGTTTAAATCCAGAATCTTTAATCTTGATCTACATAATCAAGATTTGGGTTAAAAAAGTAAGATAATAATAATTAAGTTGTTGATTTATTTACTTCAACTATTTATAGTCATCATGGATTTTGAATTAGAACTTGTTAAGTTCTAAGGTTAACCTTAAGATCGTAATTCTGGGATTATACTCGATAGCTAGATATTGGAGAACCTAAACTTGTATTTTTTCAGGATAGTTAGATTTGAATAAATTAGACAACAACAGATATCACATAAATCTAGTTGAGTCTCTTGCTTACTTTGACTATTATTGCTCTACATACCTTGTATATTGAGCCTTTTCCTTGGACATAATAGGTGAACTCAGACTATGGATAATGTATCCTAAGTTAGTTTTGAATAGCATAAACATTCATTCAGTTCATCTAGTGCATTCTATTCAGTAAGGTGTGTCTTAGCTTAGTCTGCCTCCTCAGTTCTAATTTTATTTTAGAATAGACTCAGACCTAGCTCTGTGCTTAGCTAGGATGGATACATGTCTTATTCTATAAAGTTCAACTCCGACCTAGCTTTAATGGTGTCTAGGATGGATACATGTTGAATTTTATGTTCAGAGGCCCGGTAAGGCTTGTTTCTGTTATGGCAGTACTATGTTTAGGTATGCTTTTACTTCAATTCAATTTTTAGTACTTTTGGTTGCTTTGCCACATGCTTCAGTAGCTTTACTTTTAGCTTACTTCAGTACCTTGGCTTGCTTTTCAACATGCTTCAGTGGCCTTTTATTTAATTATTTTGCATACTTGTATACTTATTTCTATTCAATAGTTATTAAATATTTGCATATTTAGGATGCTAGTTTTTGTATACTTAGTTCAGCATATTTCATCATAGTTCCCTTTTAATGAAATCAGCATGTATTAATGTGGTCATAAGCATGTTAGGATGAGTTTACTTTTAGTACCTCACAGTTATTTACACATCTTGACCTTACCTTATTCAGCTGCATGTTTAGTATATACTTTATGTACTTTGTTGTTTATGTTATAAATATATTATTTATAGCTATCCTGTTCATTATGGCTTGTTGCACCTTAATTTAATTATATGCTTAAGGTAATAATATGATATCCTTAAATATTCAGTTCACTTAAATTAGCCTAAAATATACTTAGATAATTTGTCTAACTGTAACCTTTTTCTTTTATTGGCTGGGGCCCTGGCATTTGTGATACCGACAAATGTCAGATTTGGAGCTGTTCGTTGGTGGTTCCGCAAGAGAGGAGCTTGGACAGGAGGAGGATCTTCATGTTGCTGCTTAGTTAGCTTTCTTTTTTTGTCGTGAGGATGAGAGTTCTTTGTTTCTTTAAACTCTTTAATTTGTAATAATTAATCTGGATGTATTTACTTTCTGCACCTTGAGCTGAGTTACTGTTGCATTTACTTTTTTATACTATGTTGTGATGTGGATGTTATGTTATACTGTTTTCTACTTCTGCTACTTTGATATATTGATGTATGTTCGTAATTCCAGGTGACAAGTCTTCGGCTTAAGGTGGGCTAGGTCATATTTGACTCTACTTAGGTTGGGGATTTTCCACAGTTTGAGGACCACACTCCTCGTGATTATGATAATATCAGTATTAGGATGATTGCGAAGGGCACGAGGCCCCACAACGGCACCCTTTTATAGTTTATCCTTTCAAGCTAAGTTGTTCAACCCCCTAATTATAAATATAACTTAAAATATTCTAAGAAAGATAATTTAAAACACTTAGTTTGTTTAGCTACACTTATCGATACGCACAAAGATAAGGGGACGACACCCTTTTACAATTTATTCTCTCTAACTAAGTTGTTCAATCCCCAACTTATAACATAATTTAAAGTGTCATAAGGAAGGTAAATTAAAATACTTAGTTTTCTTTGCTGCACTTATCGATGCCCACAAAAATAAGGGGACGATACCCTTTTACAGTTTATTCTTCCAAACTAAACTGTTCAATCCTTCACTTATAACACACTTGATGAAACTAGGAAATTTTTTCTAATGTTATTGTAGATCCATCTAAGACAAGATAGGATATACAATTTTATTTAGGATGAATCAACTAATTTCATATCCTTACTGAATCAAATCAGCTTTATGGATATGCACTACAGTCTCCACATGATAAATACTAATGATTATGATTCTATACTAACTATTCAGAAACCAAGAAAATTCAGACTATTAAATCCATTCTCCATTAGGATTCAAAGCAATGAGGTTCCAAGTTTGTGAGATAAAAGTCACTATAATTAGGTGAATTACCTCATTTAAGCTCAATCTATGGTTCATTAGGTTAATACTTCCACAAAATAGAAGCTCAGTTATCTAAGGTTTAAAAGGTTCATCTAAAGGCCTACCTCAATGTGTATTCAATAAGATATCTCCTACCTCAATATTTTCCTAAGTTAAAGTATAAAACACTTAATTTAAAAGTAACTAATAATGTAAGAAGATATTAAGAACATATAATCACAACATTTAAATTTCTATCCTAAGTTGAATCATGAGATCAAATTAAAGGTTCAAACACATGAACATTTCAATACAAATTAATCACTTAATTATAATGGAAGATTAGCATATTATATCACTAATTTTTAAGTTTGATTAAAATGATCTATTCATGGGATAAAATCAATATATTATTAAGAATGGATCATTTGAAAATCAACCATATTTTAATGATTTGATACAAATTAGATTACACTACTTCTCTTAATTTAGAGAAAATTAAAAGAGTATAAAGTTTGAACAAGATAATAATTTACATCATCATGCACCTTAGGATTTATAATTAGTTTCTAAGCCTCCACTTAATAATTTTAAGGACTTAGGGATGACATAATGTGGGCTAGATTCCACATTATGAAGCTTAAGGGTTATTTAGGAATTTCTTAAGGAAAAATTAAAATTTAACTTGAAATTTAATTCAATAAGTTTAAAAGATCTAAAATTGATTCTAGATCACTTAATTTACTGATTAGAAGGAATATTTTAGGTTCATAAGGCTTAAGAACACTTAAACTTTTAAATTTTAGGCAAAAGGACTATTTTGCCCCTATTTAAGGGTTTAAAATATAATTTTTTTGATTTAAGATTTCAAACTAAAATTTATTAATGTCAAATGGTTACTTACTATCTAATATGAAGGTAGATAGTAAGTACACCTAAATTGACTAAGGATTTAAGCCTCATGAACTCAAATTAGGGTTTTATCTCATTAGGGGTAGATTAGTAATTTTACTTAGAGAAATATGAAATATTTGTTGTACTTATGTTGTTTGCTATCTAAAGATTTTATAAAGTCTAAAATCACTAAATTTTGATCTCACTTGGCCAAGTTATGGCCAAAATAACTTAAGGGTTCAATTATGTAATTTAGGAAGTTTAGAAAAAGTTCAAAATTTAACTTTTCCAAATGATGATCAAATTCAGTAAATTCAAAGGTTATAGCTTCCCTATAACACACTAACTACAATGACTGGGAGTATACCCAATTTGAACCTCATTTGCTTAACTTATGCCCTAATTAAAGTTTAGTGTGATTAACGAGTGATTAGTAAAATTAATCACAGAAATAGAAAATTAACTTCACGAAAGTGTTCTACTCTAGTCTAGGAGTCTATAGTAACTTAAATTTCTAAATTTGGATAATTAATTTTGCTAATATATACTAATCAAATTTTAGAGTGGTTAGGGCTAACTAGGGAATCTAATCACTAAATCCTAACTATTTTTGTAATTTAATGTTATTTAGATTTTCCTGATCAAAATGATATATTGGATAACTTAAATTGAAGTTGAAATGATCAAGTTATGACCAAATGAAAGTCTAAGGTTTACGAGTGTAATTAAGTATAGGTCCTAAGAGTCGTTAGCCAAATTACACTCAAAACAACAAAACCAATACTATCAGAACAATTTTGACATTCTTCTGAGCAAAATGAGATATATATTAGCTATGTTTGGAGCCAGGGGTACAAAGTTATGGGTATTGAAAGTTTTGGGTTAAATGGGTCATTAGCTAAGGGCCCTAATCAGAAATACTCATCCAAATGAAAATTAAACACTCATAATTTCCCAAAATTATAAAGTTATCATGAATCGCTCAGCGGCCACAGTTCTCTAATCGTTGAGTTTCAAAAATCATAAAGTTATCATGAATCGCTCAGCTATCACAGTTCTTTGAACGCTGAGTTTCAAAAATTAAGCTATCGATTATGGATGGTAGCGGCAGGATTTGAAGATTGGCATCACCTCACACAAATTGATCAAACCTCAACAAAAGAATTCAGACGCTGGCTAACTTCATAAGGATTATTTCATCAAATTATGTCGCCGCTGACAAGCAAACTATAAAAAATAACGATGCAGCGCATAGAGCCCACATGTCTTATTTTTTTCTGAAAATACAGTTGTTTCAACTGAGTTAATGAATAAGAAATATATATCATGATGTAAGCGCGCAGCGAAGCGCTTATTATGCATGAAAGCGTGGCTTTAGGGCCTGTGGAGAGGACGACAGTCTTAATTAAGCACTTTAATTATATTAATCCCGGTAGCCGTTACTCGTTTTTTAAATTTAATGTTTTACTATATTTGAGGTATAAACTGAAAGAAATATCATCAACGAGGAGGAAGTGATGGGTTTTATGAAAGCACAATTAAATTAAATAAGATATATATTATGTGCTAATTTAATTTAAATTTGGAATAAGTATCTATTATCGATCACATAAATGAGTTTAACGTGATCATAAATCAATTGTGATTTATAATGATCAAAATTGAAGACGAGGAGGTCAAGACACTCATTTAATATCTTTTTTATCATGCTAATGCTAGTACGTAATATCACCATAATTTATTTATCTGAAACAAATGATTTAATTTGTAAAATATTTTTAAAATAGTCAAGTCTTATATGATAAATATATCAAAACTAAGAAGTAATTTTTTAAAATTTTTAAATTTTTTTTTTGGTAAATTTTATATAATATATTTACTGAAACTTCTACTGCTAATAAGGTTTTTCAGTACATAAAGAAGGTCATGACCATATCACTAGCTCTTAGGCTCCCAAAATTTGGAAAGGTATTTGAGATAGTTGTGATGTCTCAGGGGTTGGCATTGGACGAGTGTTGCAGCAAGATGGCCACGCATAGCATATATTAGTGAGAAATTGAATAATACAAAATAATGTTATTCCACCTACCATAAAGAATTATATGCCATCATTCAATCTTTTAAGCACTTGTATCATTACTTTCTACATAAGGAGTTCATTTTATACACAAACTACTAAGTTTTAAATCTCATCAATGCCTAAAAGAAATTAAACCAATAACATTTCAAATGGATATAATACTTGCAAGATTTTGCACTTTTTCTCAAGCACAAGCTGGGTGTGGAAAATAAGTTGGCTGATGTATTATATTAGGTAGTTTTAGTGGTATCTTCATTGTTGAGTGGGGTTGTAAGTTTTGAGAAGATTCTTTGCTACCCATTAGATCTTATTATCACATTATTTAATGGTATTTATTTAAAGGGCCTGATTTGTGTATCCCCAGAGCCTCACTTACAATTTATTTGATAACGAAATTGCATTTCGATGGAGTTACAGGACACCTGGGGAGAGATAAAACCACCCACCTTATAGAAGAGATATTTTATTGGTCATCTTTAAAGATAGATGCGGGAAATTTTATTTCACAATGCTTCACATGTAGGAGGGCCAAAATGAAGATCTAACAATTATTCAGCTCTACCTGTCCCCTATAGACCCTAGGAGGATCTATCTATGGATTTTATTTTGGGATTACCTAGGACAGCACGTCAACATATTAGTTTTGTATGTGGTTGTAGATAGATTCTCCAAAATGGGACATTCCATTCCTTGTTCCTAGTCCATAGACGCATCTCATGTGGCTAGACTATTCTGTAGAAAGGTAGTTATCTTGCATAAGGTACCCACCACTATAGTTTAGACAAAGATGTAAAGTTTGTTACCAACTTTTGGAAGACATGTTGGATATTATTATGCACTACGTTGAAGTTTTTTTTTTTCTGCTTTTCACCCTATACTGATCGGAAATTAAGGTAACAAATATAAGTTTAAAAAATTTACTTAGATGTTTAATTGGGGAGAGCTTAGAGAATTGGTACCTTCATCTACCTACTGCTAGATTTGCGTATAACAGTACTATATCTAGAACCACTATCTGAAGTTGTAAGTTATTTTAATCCTATGTTCATCTCTTAAGAATTTCAAATCATTCTTATTTTAATGTTATATTTTATTTTGTATTGACTTTTTATATTCACATGAAAATGTTAAAATACAAATAGAACTTTCAAATTCTAAATATGCAAATAAAATAAATACAAGTATATCACATAAAGAGCTCAGAGAAGTGGATTATGTGTTGGTTCACATTCAACACGCCACTAAATTAGAGTTACAGCCTTTGATTTATGTTGTATCTGATCTCAGCCACTGAATTAGGGCCCAAATTCAACATGTGAGGCACACCCGCATAAATCAAATCTCATGATCATATTAGTGTCGTCTGATTGGGCGGGCAGCCGAGATGCGACAGAGAACTGTGCTCTGTCATCTTCTCCATCTCGACCACACTAGTGTGCGCTTAAGGAATGGCCTCATTCTCTTCCTCACACTCAACCCTCGATTGGGAAGGTGACCAGGTGCTCTCGACCACTTGGCGTGACGGATGAACCTGACAAAGGAACGACTAACGAACGCCTGACACTCCTTCCTCATCCTATTTTCTTTCAATTGCTGAGTTAATCTTTCATTTAGCTATTTCATTAGTATTATGATTGATTGCTCCGTCAATCAAGCTTGAGTGAGCCTGATTAATGACCCGGTGTCGGGTTAGTGAAGCTAAACTGTGACGATCAGTGATCAAGTTTAAGAATTTCTAAATAATATACTCATCATTTGAAATATAAAAAAATGAGATAATGATATTATAAGTTATTTATTCAACATAGAGCCAATCTTATAAAATTATATAAATTCAATTATTATTACAATATATAACAAAATAAAATATATTCACTATAATTTCATTTCTTCTTTTAAGCTCTTCCTAAGTGAGTATCTTCTTAAGCTTTAGTTTTCAAAGTCTAAAATAAATATCAACAAAGCTAGTCAGGCAGAAGTACGAAAATTATCAATTAAGAATTATTTTATAGCATCTTAAAATAGGTGTAAATTAAATGAAATGACAAAAAAATTAAATTTTCATATTGAAGTGTAATAAAATAAATATTGCAAATTTTACCAGGCTTGCCGTGCATGTTAAATATGAAATTAAACATTTGAAAAACATCAAGTAAAATTTTTTCAATTAAAAGTAAATTATGATACAAAGCTGAGTCCTGTGACTCATCATCCAACAGGTAAAACCTATTAGCCATGGAAGATTATCACCACTCGTCATAGTGCTTCATCTTATAGATGTAAAGTGGTGTATCTTTCCTCTAGATCTTCTGCCCACTTCCATAAGTGCTAGATCCTTCCGTATTTTATTGTGAGCTATTAGTATGACGGTGCATTAGTTAAACCAAATCCATTACTAGAAATTTAAAATGTCTATAACGAGTACTAAAAGCAGATTTAGATATGTTTTCTTCTCATATACGGAGTTGATAATAACCAAATCTTAAATCAATCTTAGAAAATATTGATGCGCCTGTTAATTGATCAAAGAGATCATCAATTCTTGGCAATTGATTCTTATTTTTTATAGTCACCTTATTAAGTTCACGGTAATCAATACATAATCGCATATTTCCATCTTTTCTTCTTAACAAACAATACAGGGGCTCTTCAAGGGGAATTACTTGGTCTTATAAAATATTTTTCAAATAATTCTTGAAGTTGATCCTTCAGCTCTTGTAATTATTTTGGTGTCATTCTATAAGATGTCTTAGTAATTTGATTCATTCCATAGATTAAATCAATTCTAAATTCTACTTCCCATTGTGATCATAAACCAAAAAGTTCTTCAGAAAATACATCAGTATACTCATGAACAATGGGTGTTTCTTCAAGAATCTTAAGCTTGATCTCTAAATTTGAAAGTAAGATTACAAATACTAAATATCCATTCCTGATTAACTTTGAAGCTTTATTTGCAGTGATAAGATTATCAACTATATTCTTTTGTACTACATATATTACTTTTCTTCCTCCTTTATTCAAACATACTTTCTTATCAGTACAATCAATCATTGCCCCATTCTGACTCATCTAATACATTCCAATTATAATATCAAAAGTAGTGATATGAATGATGGTTAATTTTGCTTCCCAACTACTATTATCTATTTTTAAGTTACACAAATAATAAGTATTTGATTCTAAATAATCTCTTAATGGTAAATTTACTCTGAATGAATTTGAAAGCATTTCTACTGATAAAGATAACTTTTGCACAATATTTAAGGAAATAAAAAAGTATGTCGCTCCAGTATCAAATAGAACTGTGCAGGGATTATTGAAAAGTAATATAGTACATGTCACCACATCAGGCTCTTCTTTTGCTTCTGCTTGAGATAAATTGAAGACCCTGGCTTGAGTAAGAGGGCTCCTACTTGGCGCTTCAGCTACTTTCTTTCCATCATTAGGAATTTGATGCCCATTAACTGTAAAATTTTCACAACAATTTTTAATTAGATGGTTTCTTCTTTCACATTGATGACATTGATCTAAATTAGTAAAATATTTTTTCGAAGAATGAATTCTTCCACAAAATATGCATGTAGATTTTTCTTTAGGTGTAGGTGAAGTATTTTCTTAAATATTGTTAAATCTTCCTTGATGTGACTAAAAATGAATCTTCTTATTTGAAGTGAGGTTTGAAGTTCCTGACCTTTTATAATTCTAAAATACTTGGCCTTCTTAAATCTCCATTAATTTTTCCTTCTTTATTAAATGATGAAATTTTGATATTTGTAGAGCTAATATGTGCTAATAAGAATTTCTTAAACCACTAAGAAATAAGTGGCATCTCAACATAGAGCTAATCTTATAAAATTACATAAATTTAATTATTATTACAATATATAATAAAATAAAATATATTCACTCTAATCTCACTTTTTCTTTTAAGCTCTTCCTAAGTGAGTATCTTCTTAAGCTTTAGTTTTCAAAGCCTGAAATAAATATCAAAAAAGTCATCAGGCAGGAGTACAAAAATTATCCATTAAAAATTATTTTTTAGCATCCTAAAATAGGTGTAAATCAAATAAAATGATAAAGAAATTATATTTTTATATTGAAGTGCACTAAAATAAATACTTCAAATTTTACTAGGCTTGCCATGCATGTTAAGTATGAAATTAAATATTTGAAAAGCATCAAGTAAAAATTTGTCAATTAAACGTAAATTGTAACACAAAGATGAGCCATTACTCATCATCCAACAGGTAAAACCTATTGGTCATGCAAGATTATCACCACCCGTCTATAGTGCATCATCTTATAAATATAAAAAGGGCTAGATCCCTCCTTATTTCATCATGAGTTACTAGTAAGCTCTACATGTACATGTTTCATTTTCATTTCTTCCTACAAAGATAAATATCAAAAATGAAATTTCTTTATTTTTTGTCACACACTTTTATATGAAAATATTGCAATTTAATAAAACAGTTTGCATGATAAATAAATAAGCAATATTCAAATGGAAATAAACTTAAAATTAAGATACTTGAAATAAAACTTAAGAATAATTTCGTAACTAACTTGAAAAATAATTTTCTTAAATTTGTTGATTTTAATTTGTTAAATTAACATTTAATTTTTTTAATTAACTATCTTAATTCACTTTAATTTATACATTTAATAAAATATATGAAAAATCATAATATTATTATTATTACGATGAATTATATTTATAAATATTCTAAAAATCAAATTTATTACTTAAATTCTACATAAATATCAAAATTTATATTTTTACAGCAATTATAAAATTTGTAACTTAATTATATATCATTTGAGACGAAAAATTTCATTTTTTATAAAATTTTCCTAATTTTGATTAAGTAAGAAATGTTTTTATCTGATTTGTGTCATCCAAAAGGTATTCTTAGAATATTTATTTTTTATTGATGTTTAAACAACAATTGTTCTCTATATATCAGAGAATATGCATGTCAAAAATCACAATCTTGAATTTTTAAAAAAATATACAGAAATTTTCTAAGAATTCAAAAATTTTATTATACTTTAGGATTAATTTAAATTAGCATAGAAGCAAAATCATTAAATAGTTTCTTCCAATAATATGCAACTAATATATATGAGAACATATGAGAAAAAATTTGAAGTCTTAAAAATGATGGATCTAAGAATTATGGCTAAGCAAAGTTATAAAAAAAATTATTTTTTTCCCGAGGAGATCTAAATCAAATTGAAAGATGCTTTGCATGCATACTTTGATCTTATAAATAAAATGAGATAGAAAAAAAAGATAATAACTTAAGAAGAAATTTGAAATATTTGATGGAGAGGAGCTTTTCTTTGGATCTCTTCTCTAAGATATTTAAATATCTTAGATAACTTCTTAGATCTCTAGGATAACCTTGAGAGTATGCGAGATTTAGGAAAAAAAAGAAAAAAAAAATGTGGAAAAGTTCTTGAAAATGAAAAGAGAAGTGTTTGAGAAAAAAAAGAATTTGGAAATAATAAAAAAAAATAAATGAGAGGTGTTTGCTAATAGATGAGAAGTTTAAATTGAGTTGCAAATGCTGAATTTTCTTCTCATCTATAACCTTTAAATATATAGAAAAAATATATATTAGATAAGAAAAAAATCAAATCAAATAACATAATTAAATTAAAATAAGAATATATGGTTTATATTAAGAGGTGGAATATCTTTATTTGGAATAAAAATAGGATAAAAATATTCCTAATAGGTATATTTGTAAGCATAAATTTTAAGAAAAGAAAAAAAATATAAACTAACTCAATTTAAATAAATAAATGAAAATTTAAATTTTTACAAATTCAAAAAATCAAAAGTTAATGAATATTAAATTTTAAGGTATCAAATAAAATGTCTCATTGATACAATACCAATGATACTAAAAATATCAAATTTGGACGAACGGTTAAGCGTCAATTAGCCCCAAAAATTTACAATATATATATATATATTTAAATTTAGACTACTTTCAAAATAATTTCAAAAATTATGAAATTTTCCCCTTAACTTATTTTGACATCCTGAATCCAAAAATCTCAAAAATTTTCAATTCTGACACCTAAATATTTTTAAATAATTATTTTATTTTAAAATTCTCATTACAATAATCATGAAAAATCCTACCACAAAATAATTTTAAAAATTTGTCAAATATACTCTAAAATCATTTCTAACATTACTATAATCATAATATGAAATAGTAATAAATAGATAATTCAAACTATATTTAATAATTAAATTTGAAATAAATCATATATTACATAAACTGACATTAGATGTTAATTATCCAAGATTATATTGGATGATTAAACAAAGTGGCATAAAGGAATTAAGAAATGTCAAAAAATCACTTTAAAGCCATTTCAAGAGAATTATGTTTTATTTCCAATCAAAAGAGAAAAGTGCAAACTAAAATTATTACAAGACTTTGAATAAAAATAAAATATTCATTAAACTAAAAGTTATCTAAAGTTTGATTTCATTCTACTCTTCCCGGTGAAGAAGCTCTCCTTTCATTAGCGATGATCAGCATTTTAAGAAAAAAAAGTTGATTTCATATATTAGAGAATTTCTCTAGCACTACAGATAATAATGTGTACTAATAAATTGACGGTTAATACAATGTAAATAATAGCATGTAATAAATAAATCATAATGTAGGAGCAAATGAAAGCATGAAATAAATGGCAAGCCTCTTTTGAGGCAACAATAGTAATTTTCTTTCAAAACAAATATTAATCACAATTGTATTTATATACATATTGTCACATTTAACACTAAACTACCTGCACTTTACCTGCAAAATAAGAAAAATAAGCACAATTTAAAAGTAAAAAAACAAATTTCGATACCTCTATTTGTATGACAATGCTTCTAAAGTGGAATATATCTGCAAGCATTTATTAGTTTAACCTTTATGAACACAAAAGCCTAAAATCATTATTGTTTAGAGAGTTCTTTTGATTACTTATATATGCTTAGAACATCTTTATGTTCATTAGCTTGCTTATATGAAGTGCTTTCTTTTCCCATATTATATTTAATTTTCAAAGCTCAAGTATTTGATGATATATAGAGTCTCCCAAGAAAAATTCTCAATGATTTAACTAATATAAGTGCACTTCATAAGGAAACTTAAAGCTCTTCCCAACATGCCATATAAGTGTCATGAAATTTAACTAATATGCTCTAAACACATGTTTTATTTATATAAATTATTTTTTTAAGAGCCAGCCATGCACAAATTTTGGTCATCAGTCACAAAAGAGAGCCAAATACATTTATTTGCTTGATGTTTTAAATGAGTGCTATAAAGTATAATAAGATTAAACAACATTTATAATCTCTATATGTGATCCATACCACCCAAATTAAATACTAAGACAGCCACCACAACACTACGCTAAATTAAAAAAAAACTGCCTGCAAAATATTATATCTTAAATGCTCATATTTCTAACTTCGATTATTCAACAAAAGGTATAAATGCTTTGTGTCCGAAGCTAATAACAACTCAAACATCCTCTCAAGGAAATAATTTCAATGCGAAATCTGTTTAATTTTATCACATAAGAACAATACTAGCGGTCAATCCATGAGACATATATTATAAAAATAATACCACCACACTTATTCTAAAAGAAGTCAATCAGCATTGAGTCTAAACAAGAGATTTAATTCTGCAAGCCACCCAAAATGGTTAAAGAAATTAACTTGGTTAACCATAATTAAAATGCTGTAAAGTCGACAACACAGCCGGTAGAAATGCAAGCACAAAAAGCTTTGTTTCTTGATTGTCTTGAACAATTTCAGCTCATTATGAGAAAATGTTGAAGCTATATGAAACTTGTTGCGATATAACCCATTTAAGAGAAATTAAGCATTTTCGACATGATAATAGCTACACAGATGCACTTTGCTTGCAAATCATTACGAGCCCCTTAACCAAAGCTAATGCTTAAAACATGAAGAGAAAAAATGTATAATATAACAATCGTTCTAAAGATAGTATTTATCGATTCAAATTATTATATTCTATTCATTCATTTCAGGATCTTAAGAAATTGCATCACTTATATTCTTAGAATTTAAAGTGATAATTATGTGACAAACAATTGTGTTGTTTAAAACAGCTGCAAAACTAATCACAAAGTTAATAATGTGACAAACAATTGTGTTGTTTAAAACAGCTGCAAGGCGTACAAAAACAACAAATTGTGATAATTATGTATCATCATTGCAAAACTAATCACAAAGTTAGTTTTGCAATATGTATAAACATATTTTATAATACAATGGTCTAAGCTTAACTAAGCAAATAAATGACCAGCTTATATGATATCGAACTTCACAAATTTTAAATTTCCATATAAATGCAAATACTAAATTGATTTTATGCATGAAAATACATAAAATGTTTATGTATATTAATTTTGATAGTTTTGATTTCTAATATGCATATGTATAAATCTAACAATTGTTGAACAAAACTTAAAACAAATTAAACAAATTCTTTGGAGAAGCAGCATGCATAGTGGCAGTGAGAGTAAATTGTAAATTTAACAAAGATTGTAGAGTCATATACATAATTTAGCAATATTATGCAGCATGATATGAATCAAAGACAATTAAATATAAATAAAACAAAAACAATTTAACAATTCTGCCAAATGTCATTCCCTTTTATAAATTTCACAGTTAATGGTAATTTTAATTTGACTAACACAAGATAATATGTCAAGGAAACTATAGTTCAATTTCCAAAAATACACAAACCCTTACTAGATATATCTTTCATTAAGACAAAATAATAGTACTTTTCAAGGATTATTAAAATTTTAAAGCATATCTTTAGATTTGAGCGCTGCAGCATATATTAAACTCAATTGTAGATTAAATCCAAAATATATGTACATATTTGATAAATAGATAAGGTGCACAAAATAGTGGCAATGAAACAATGATAAAACTTGCATATATTCAATCTATGAAGTCAAATAAATTACGAACTAAGCTTTTTTTTTATACAAATTGATATGAAACAATTTGACTGACAAATTGAGCTAACAATACACTAATTATTATTACCGAAATATAGATGAATAAGCATTCACAGGCGTGCATGATATGCTTAAGAAAGCGGCTCAGCAGACAAACAAATACTTTTCAGATCACAACTGGAACGACAGATCTACGGCTACAGAGCATTTGATGATAAAATAAATTCGTTATTTACAAAAAATCATACCTGACAAATGGTTTCAGTTCTACAGATCAAAAGTTGTCGATCAAGCGTTGCAGACTACACTGGCCCTGGAAGACCTCACTGCGAACAGATTGGGAGACGCAGGATTCACTGAAGATGATGAGGGTGTGGTGTCGGGAATGTCGAGATCGAAACCTTGGTATTCCCAATCACCTTATCTTTAACAATCTGAAAATGCCGCCGTCGATGGGTGAAAATGGGAAGAGATCGGCGACTCTTGAGAAAAGAAGGGGCGTATAAAGGGTGAGCATTGTCATTTGGCGTTTGCTTCAAATCCGTAGATGAGGGATCGTCGGGTTAGAGGATTTAAAAGGCTAGAAGTCCAGCAACAGATGGTGGATTGACTGTCGTGGAGGTGGACAGTGTTCGAGCAGAGGACGGCGGAGAGGAAGGCAGTCATCGATTAGGGAGGAGAAGAGCAAGCTGCGATGAAGGAGGCCTGAGGTTTGGCGAATTCGGCCGAACAACTAAGGATTATATCTACAGATCTCTTGCTCCCTCATCCATCCGATTTAGCCTAATTAAACCTCACGACATAAGAAGGAGGCCGATGGAAATTTTAATTAAGAGACTTATTATTTATTCTATTCTATTGATCTTATTTTATATGCATAAATATATATACAATATCTTAATTTTGATTTCAAATTTATAAAAGAAAAATTGGACAGATTGGAGATCTCGATAAGACAAATGTTCACAAGAAGAAAAATTTCTGAATTTCTCGATTATATTTTATTTTTTATTAATTTTCAAAATTAAAATTTCAAAAATTAATTTAGAAAAATTTAGGATCTCAATTACGCTCTAATTTTTGAGTCCTGTGTTTGACTTTATAATATTGAATTTATAGCTAATTGATCTAATAACAACATTGAGTTGTTACAATAACCCCAGAGGCTTATAAAGAGTTGTACAATGCTCGGGCCGAGTAGACATCTCGAATTCTACTAACGCCTAGGTCACGACATGGGTTTCGCAGGGTCGACCTCGACCCGATGAACGTGAAGGGACCTTTTGTAAAATCTCAAGATTTTTGGTTAATAAAATTATTTTTTGTTATCTTAATTAATTTGAATAATTTATTAGTTATTTTTGTAAAAGAAAAATACTAGGTTATTAAAAATAATTTTTGAGAATTTTGATAAATTTTTAAAAAAAATTTCATAAGAGAATTTTTTTCGGTAATTTTTTACGATGAATTTAAATCAAAATAATTATAAATAAATTTTGAGTGTAAAAATTGAAATATTTTAAAATTTTTGAATTATACACTATCAAATTAGCAATCAATAAAAATTCATAATTTTTGGAGCTAAAATAGATGAGTAATGATAAAAATGCATCTGGAAAAAAAATCGACCGTTACGATTTCAGCAAACCTAATTTTGGTCAACTTCAAACTCATATTGTGGCGTCCCGCCACTCAACCAAGTATGATTCAGAGATGTCATCACTTGATAAATCCCTCACTTATCACTAGATTAGGGTATGACCCCAATCCACTAACAAGGGAGAGATAAGCCTTTGAGCAAGAGCAGCGGAACCATTCACTAAATACATACATACCATTCAGAGTGCAGAAATAAGTAGAGAATAAATTTACATCCATTATACTATAATGCAGACAATAAGAAAATAAACAACTCAAAATAAAGTAATACAATGAAAATAAAATACACAGGGTACTAGTATTATTATAATATTTAAAAATTTAAAATTGAAAAGAAAATAACTCTCGGCCTCACAAGCAAATAAGAAACTAAAGATCTTCAGCAACAGGGCGCTCTTCCTCCTGATCTAGCTCCACTCCTAGTTCAATCACCTCAAACAACTCAGAATCTAATATTATCAATTTCACAATGACAGGGCCCCAGTCAAAAGAAAATTTTTTTTGATTAGACATTATCTAAGTACATTTTAGGATGATTAATTTTATACATTAACTAATATCACCATTTACTTCAAACCACTAAAGCAAATAAATGGGTGTAGTAGGCTAAGAAAGAACATGTAAAAGTTATAAATAATGTATTTATAACTTAACATATAATGAGGAATAAAAAGACATACCTCAACTCAAAGCTGTATCAAAGTTAAGAAAATATATATGTAAAATAAATTGCAAGTACTGAAAAGAAAAACTCATCCTAATATACTGATAATCATATGTAATTATACAGATTAATAGAAAATAAACTGAAGTATGATACATATAAGTAAATTGAATCAATATTTAGCATCCTAGTATATATGTAAGCAAGTAAGCACTAAACTAAAACTGAACTGCAATAAAAGTAACATAAAGCATAAAAGAATCTTGTACAAGCTGCCTATGATGATCCCAATATTGAGTAATAACTAAATTCAACATTGATGAGTCACCACAACATCTAATATTGTATTAGAAGGAAGCTAACCCAAATCATTAGATGCTGTGTTTGGCCAAGGATTTGAAGAGAATCTTAAGTTAAGATGAGGAAGGTAATAGAATAAAAATACATGTATGATGAATATGATATGATAATATGAGTTCATATGCATGTATGAGATCAAATTGGTTACAATTTCATGTATGAAGATGTTAATTGTATGTATGTATAAGAGAGCAATTAACTATGAATCCAAAAGAGAAATTGTATATAAATATGCGAAAGCAAGTAATCACATATTGATAAAAGTAATTGGGATAAAAAATGCATAGGAAAGGAAAGAGCAACATAAATCAATATTAGATTGCAAGTAAGAAGGATGCATGAATGAAATGATTACAATTATGAATAACAAATATAAAATATGTGAATAGACATACTTACAATCACTTGAAACAAATGATAGTTATAATCATATATTGCAATAAGAATTTAAAGTGATTGTAACATACATATAAAAATAATATTTGCAAGTAAGAGTAAGAATAAACATTCACATATAATATTAAGAGATTTACAATTAGGGGATGCATATGCAAATATGCTACAAGTAAGGATGAATGCAAATTAATCACGTATGACAATTATGATATGTTACAATTAGTTTAATGAGCATGACATATAATTATGCAATTCATCCATATATTCATCTAAATTTTCATATAAGTATCCATTTATCCAAACCAAGCATTTAAGTAAAATTCTAATTTCCAACATATAATAAGTAAGGATAAGCAATTAACATAAAATATTACATGCCAATAATAAACAATAAGAAAGCAGAGAGAAAGTAAAGTCTCTCTCTCACATTATAATATAAACGCAAGTAAAACTAATTTATGCAGAAGCAAAATATAATCTTATAGCTTAAGCACTTGCTCCAGTTCCACTAGCCTCCAAATGCACCTAATCTATCACATTTTGGCATATAAATGTGATAGGGCCCAGTCAATAAAAAGAAAATATAGTTAGACTAAATATTCTAAGTACAATTTAACATTGAGCTAAACATTTTAATATTCATTTTGGATATCGCAACTATTCACAATATAAGTATAAGCACTGGTGCAAAATGAAAGCATATAAGTATGGAAATGAAATAGACATATGTAAAGAAAGATAATTGAAATAAAAGAGTGAGTAAGAATACTCATAAGTATAAATATTCTAGCCTGCATTTAAAGTGAGGATAAAAGCATCTTAAATAGATTAGAAAGATACTAAAGTGTGTATATGAAGGTATATAAAATGAAACATATATATGTTCAATGAAATTATGCTAAGTAAAAAATTATAACAACATTCACTACAATTTAAATGAATTACAAACAAGTAAAGTACAGTACTAATAAACAAAGAAAGTGCAAAGCATAGTAAATGAAAAAAATCTTAGATTATTAATCTAAGAAGCTCATAGTCTAGAACTACGAAATGTAACATAGCTAAAAGCTATGATGAGTCTTCACAATCAATAAGATTATAGAAGATCTCATATTTTAATTAATTGGAGTTATTTTATAAAAGAATTCATTCTGATGAAAAATACAAAATGAAGCAAGGAGTGAAACACATCTAATTAACAAGTAAGGGAAAGCAGGGTCAAAATAAATAATACTCATATTCACCCTCTGAGAATGTGAGGTATCCTTATTACTCTTAATTAGCCTGCCCTTGGCTTAACCAATAATGTAAGCCCATATAGTTTTTAATGTGAAAGTTTAAGTTATGCACAGTCTTAATGAATGTGTCAAATGAAATAAGCTTGCTAAGTAAGCATTCAAGGAAAATTCAATAATTGCAACTATGTGATATCCAAAGTTATATAATTTTATTGATCTCCTTAATGATTTGAGCTAATTGAGCTCCTGATTGACTTTGAGATATTGATCTCAAGTTAATTGTGAATAATAGTAATAATTGGGGTTTTGAAAATAGTAATTTTAATTTTATTCTATGAGATGACAAAATTGCTTATAAGTATAACAATACTAAAATGAAGGTAATCATATCCTTATCCTAAGCCGTAAGATTCAAGTAAGTTAACTAAGTCAAGGCTTAGGAAACTAATTACAAAAGGGCATGGTTAAGCAAACATTACAATTTGAGAAATTAAGAGTTAATGTTCTATTCACTAAACTCATCTAACTAATTTGAATTAGAAGGATCTCATTTAAAATTAACTACTAATCTAGCTAGGTTAATATAAAAGAAAATATTTAAAGGAATAGGAAAGAAGGATTTGTAAATTGTAAACTCTATATTTTTTGATAGTTGAAAGTTAAGGAAATCAATAAGAATCCTAAACTATTTTAAAAGAATTTAGGACTTTTATTACAAGTCCTTAAAGAACTTAAGTGAGGACTTAAGAACTAAGGTAAAGTGAACTAAGCTCTAATATAGTTACTTAAAGCTAGTCCTAATTGATTCATAATCTACAACTACATAAGCATTAAGGTTAACTACATTTAATGGATATAATAAATAACTCTAAGGATCATTTACAATTCAAGTTATAAATTAATCCTATAACTTTTATCTTAAGGTTAAAAGATGAATCAAGCAATTTGCTAATGATTCAAGCAATTGATTTAAGAGAACTAAGCTCATAACGTACAATTGAAATTGATATGGGAAGTAATAAATGTGACATGTTTGTTATCATAAACTTTTAAATACATATAATATACAATTTAAGAAAATAGAAATTATCACAATAACACTAATTAATAAGCCAAAAACCTAAAATCTACAATTGTTGTATAATGGAAATGATATACATAAATATAGAATCCTTATAGTATAAGGAGAAGAATAACACTAAGTAGGTTAATTTTGGATAATATTAAAAAATTAGGGTTTTTAGGACACCTAATTATGGTTAAAAAATGATTAAGAAAATTAGGATTCAAATGTTAAATTTGATTACATTTTTTGTGAGTGAAATAAACTATTTAATTATTAAATTTGGACTCTTAATTATCAAATTATGCCACATACAAGAATTAAATTTAATTTGTAATTAATTAAATTAATCTAAAATAATGATTTTATAAAATAATTATCAAAATGGAAATTAAATAGCATTTTATTAATCTATGTATTTTTGTGATCAAAATGGTATATAATTTTGTATTATTTGGAAATGTATATTTAAAGTTATGATTAAAATAAAATTTATATTTAATTTAATTAGAATAGAATACTTAATTTCATCTAATTTAATTAATCAGTTTCATGAATGATTAGGACCCATAATTTCAGGAGGCACGGAAACGAACCTCAGCTGTCAGGTGCAAATTTTGAGAGCCGTCAATTAATAATACGGGATGGCACGATTAATTTGGCACCGACATCGAACACGTGTCGTCCTAACACAGGAGACACGCATTTTGGCGGGCCCCGCACCCTTCTGCGCTGGCTTACGAATGGATCGTATGGTCTGAGCAAATCCCGATGACGCACGAAGGTGAGGATAATTAGGGTTAGGTTTCTTTCCTTACAAGCAAGAGGTCTTACGTAACCTAAGACCTATCAATGGAAAGCCATTGACGTGCTCTTGCGAAGGAAATAAAAAACCCTAAATATTAATTCCACTAACAACATTTATTTAACAATTGAAAATTTATAATTTTGGATAGGGTTAAATCTCTTAAACAGAAATTTAAGGTTTTAAAATTGAGCTATCTTAGCTTGAGCAAAATACAATACAAGAATACAGTGGATTCAAAATTGCTTAATAACATTGAACTAAGGTAAGGTAGAAGTATGGAGTCTACCTGGGGGTTTCGTCAGTGGAAAATTTTTGGATCGCAACTAGTGTTGCAGGCAAGGTTTGAAGCGCTCCTCTCTACTCTCTCAAGTAACCACAGAGGGCAATAAAGCAAAATTAAAGAGCATAGAGGAATGGAAGAGTGGTTAAGGATTCAAATTGGACAGCTAGAAGTTCATACCTCCATTTCTGTTGATAGCTACCTTCCCTGGCAAAAAGGAAGAGGAGGCGTACTAGAAGAGATCCGAGCCGTTCGTTCAATCCGTCGATCGAACGACCAAATCTAGTATAACAGATCAGATCAAATGCCAGTCATCTGATGAGAACAGAAAAAGGCGCAACAACCAAGATCAACGCAGATCGTTGTCCCATTAGCTGGTCTTACGCACGGGATCCGCGCAGTCTAAAAATAGCCATTTAAATTTTAATTTATATTTATATTATTTAATTTAAAAAATTAATCATACACGTATTAATACTGAAAATTTAAATAATCAAATACACTCCAAAAAATCTCAAAAATTCACCGTTACCTAATTGAGGGGTGAGTAACTCAAAAATGCAAATGAATTTTTGATTGTAGGTCAGTTTAATTATCTGAATTTTTGATTATTTAAATATTATTAAATTATTCGAAGAAAATTCGACGACTTCCAAATATTTCAAAAATTTCTCTTAGCTAATTTGGGTGTGGTGTGTCTAATGGTGGACTCCATTTTTGATTCTGAGGTCTAAATAATTTAGGCATTCTCAGAATTATCAAAAAACCAGGAAATGTTAAAAATTGCCAAATGATCTTCAAATTGCATGAAAATTGAAGTGGAGGCTCGTAATACTATTATATGACTAATGGAAGAAGATTAGTGTCAATTAAGTCACTAATTGATAGGTAACAATACTAGAGTTATTACAGACTCCTCTCCTTAAAAAGGGTGTCGCCCACGACACACAACAATTAAAAATAAGGAATTGAAATATATGAAGGAAGTCTAAAGAAATAATAATGAAAATGAAAGAATTAAAACTACTTGATTAAGAAAAAAATTTTGGGAACTTCTTTTGCATATTCTCTTCTTTCTCCCACGTGGCTTCACCAGTTGGATAATTATATGAGTGGACTTTGATCATAAGAATGTTGTGGTTTCTTAACTGCTTAATATCCCGACCCAGAATCATAATGGGCTTAATGGCGAAAGTCAGATTAGGCTGCAATTCGATTGCTGGAATCTAAACTTGCTGATTAGGATCTAATAAACACCTTCTTAATGATGAGACGTGAAACACATTAGGCACAACTAAGAAGTCATCAGGTAACTCCAATAGATATGCAGAGGTTCCAATTCTTTCATTCACTTCAAAGGGGTCCCAGATACCTTGGACTCTACTTTCCAGAAACACCGAATCTTTGCACACCTTGCATCAGACTTACTTTTAAATAAGCATGATCACCAACTTGAAATTCTAACGGATGATGATGAGCATCATGATACTTTTTCTGTCGATCCTGAGCTGTCATCATATTATGCTTAATTAGAAGAACTTCTCTTAGTAGTCTTCTAAGGAGCCATACCAATGCTGGACCGAAAACTGTTGTTGTAGGCGAACTCAACTAAGGAAAGATGATCTTCCCACTATCCGCCAAAATTAAGAACTCAAAGCTGAAGAATATCTTCTAAGATCTGATTAATCAACTCAGTTTTACCATCAGTCTGGGGATGAAAAGCAGTGCTCAATGCTAAATTTGTCCCCAAGTCTCGTTGAACAGCAAACCAGAATCTAGAAGTAAATCTGCTATCTCTATTTGAAACTATGCAATTTGGCATACCGTGCAAATGAACGATTTACTTAAGGTAAAGCTTAGCTAACTTCTCCACAGGATCTATCTAATGAACTGGAAGGAAGTGAGCTGACTTTGTGAGTCTATCAACTATTACTAAAATTAAGTTAAAACCGACCTACTCTTAGGCAATCCCACAATGAAATCCATGGAAATATCAAACTATTTCCATTCAGGAATGTCTACGGGTTTGAGAAGTCCACCAGGTTTCTGATGTTTCGCTTTAACTAACGAACATGAATGGCACTTAGAAATGGAAATGGCAATATCTCTTTTCATGCCAGACTACCAAAATAATTTCCTTACATCTTGACACATCTTACTGCTTCTAGGATAAACAATGTAACCAGAGGTATGGGCTTCTAATAGTATTTGCAAGTGTAGGCTCTTAGGAGTCCATAATCCAATCTTCTGAAAGATCACACCTTCAGCATCAAGATATAATTCAGATCTCTTTCCATTGATGATATCAGAAACTAGAACAGAATAACTCTCATCTTCCTTTTGAGCTTCGACAATCTTAGGCTTTAGAGAATCAAATAACTGAACAGAAAATAATAGAGTGCCCAAATCAGCAGACCTGATTAGCTCAAGATTCAATCTGACAAAATCTTCGATCAAAGATTAGTTGCAACAAAGGAAAGATAAAGTTGCTTTATAACTTAGGGCATCAACTACAACATTAGCTTTACCCGGATTATACTGGATTTCCAAGTTGTAATCGTAAAGTAACTCTAGCCACCTACGCTGATGACAGTTAAGTTCCTTCTGAGTGAAGATGTACTTCAAACTTTGATGATCAGTAAAGATCTCATACTTAACTCCATACAGGTAGTGTCTCTAGATTTTAAGAGCAAAAACTATCCTTGTAAGTTCAAGATCATGCACAGGATAATTCTTTTCATTATACTTAAGCTGTTTAGAGGCATAGGCTATTATGTGATGATCTTGCATCAGAGCAGAACTAAGCCCTACCTTAGAGGCATCAACATAAACTTGAAAATCTTTATCCTCATGAGGTAGTACTAGAACTGGAGCAAAAGTTAATAACTATTTCAACTTCTGAAAAGATTCTTCATAGGCTGTGCTCCTAATGAACAGAACTTCCTTTCTAGTTACCCAAGTTAACAATGAAGCGATTAGAAAAAATCTAGAAATAAACCTTTTGTAATAACCAATAAGTCCTACGAAACTACAAATCTTAGTTACAAATTTAGGTTGAACCAACTGTTGAATAGCTTGGATTTTCTTTTGATCGACTCTTAATGCCTTCAGCATCAATCACATGACCCAAAAATGCCATGGACTTGAGCCAAGACTTGCACTTAGAAAACTTAGCAAATAACTTATTCTCTCTTAATAACTCAAGAATGGTACGCAGATGCTCTTCATGCTTAGCAACTGACTTTGAATATATTAGGATGTCGTCAATGAAAACAATGACAAACTCATCGAGATACAGCTTAAGGATACGCTGCATCAGGTCCATTAAAATGGAAGGAGCATTTATCAGTCTGAAAGACATGACTAGAAACTCAAAATGCCCATAACAGGTCTTGAATGCAATTTTAGAAACATCTTCATCCTTGACTTGAATCTAGTAATAACTTGATCTTAAGTCAATCTTGGAGAAGAATTTCACTCTGGTGAGTTGATCAAACAAATCATTGATTCTAGGAAGAGGATACTTATTATTCACAGTCACTTTGTTAACCTCATGGTAGTCTATACACATCTGCATCAATCCATCCCTTTTCTTGATGAATAGGACAGCAGCTCCCCAAGGTGACATACTAGGGCGAACAAATCCTTTCTCTAATAACTCTTGCAACTGCTCTCTAAGCTCTTACAATTCTTTTGGTGCCATTCTATACGGAGCCTTAGATTTTGGCTGAGTCCCAAGAATTAGCTCAATAGAAAACCCTACCTCATGTAAAGGAGGTAGTCCAGGCAAGTCTTTAGGGAACACATCCAAGAACTATCTAACAACGATAGTATCTTCTGGATTACTAACTTGCTTTTCCTCATCGATTAAGGCTACTAAGATTGCACAACAACCTTTACTAATGAGGCATTTGGCTTCAATTGCATTAATTAGCAATGCAATCAAGCTAAGATTTCCTACAAAAACCTCAGGTTTTCTTCCAATCTTAAGCAAAATTCACTTTCTAAAACAATTTATAACGACATTAAACTTACTCAACCAATCCATACCTAAGATTATGTCGAAGTTTGTAATTGACATAACAATAAGTTTGGATTGAAAGTTACTTATTGGGATGTCTACCAAATAGAACTCACTAGCACACATTTCAGCACTAGATGACATTTCCACTACTAAGGGATTGCCTAGGCTAAAATGTTGAAGGTTAAGAAAAGAGGCACAACTCATAGATATAAAAGAGGGGCTAGCACCAGTGTCAAAGGGTATGTCACATAATTGATCCTTAATAATTATAGTTTCTATAGCAGGGAAATTAAACTCTAGTTATAACTAATGAAAGATAAAGCATAAAATATTTAAAATAAAAAAAAATTAAGGCTTCACATATTGAGTAACCCATTTTACTCAATAAGTGAACTCTAATTTAAGAGCTAATCCTAATTTCTAAGAATTGAGCTCTTAAACCCTAACATGAACACTCAAGCTCCAATCCTAACTAATGTTATTAGGAAAGATTAAGAATGGATTAGGAAGGTTAAGAAGAGGTATGATGTGAGATTTATCTCATATCATACAACTAATAATTGCTTATGATTTTCTTAAGGAAGGGAAAGTAGGGTTTTAGATCTAAACTTAATTAATGACTTAATTAATACAATCTAAATTACTTACTTACTGATTTTAAATATTATAACAAAAATTTAAGGCCTAAAAGCACTTAACCCTAAATTTGGGCAAAATGACTATTTTGCCCCTACTTAAGGATATAAAAGATTAAATTTTGATCTAGGGTTCCAAATCTAAAATTTTCAATGGCAAAGTGTTTCTTACTGTCTAATATAAGATTAGATAGCAAGTACATTAATTTTGGGTAATTATTAAGCCTCATGAGATCAAATTAATAAATTTAACTCATAGGGGCATTTTGGTAATTTGACCTAATGGAATTTAAATTTTCTATCAGTTTATTGTTGCTTATTGTCTAAGGTTTCCATAAAACCTAAAATTATTGAATTCTGATAAGTATTGGCTTAAGATAAAAAGGTAATTTAGAATTTCTTAATTAAGGTTCAAAAATCTTAACGTTTCTAATTAGTGTCCAAATTGAGTAAAATCAATGACTGTAGATTACAAATGATCCGATGATCACAATGACTGGTGGTAGGCTCAATTTGAACTCAAATTGGCTAAGTTATGGCCAAATTAAGGTTTAGGGTGATTAGGGAGTGATTAGTGAAATTAATTATCAAATCAGTAAACCAACCATACCATTAGGTTCTAATCTACTCTAGGAGCTCTTTGAAATTTAAATCACTCAATTTAGATATTTAATTTTGCTTATCCTTACTAATTAAGTTTTAAGGGTAATTAGGGCTGACTAAAAAAATCTAATCGTTAGATCCAAAATATTCTTACAGATTACTGTTAATTAGGTTTTTCAGATCAAAATAGATATATGGATGATCTAATTTGGAGTTCAATTAAATAACTAATTAGAGTTAATTGACCTACTTAGGGTTAGGTCCTAAAAGTCATTAGTCTAAAACTAATCCAAACAGCAAAATGAACACTACTAAATTATTCTTTAGGATTTGTTGATCACTTTGAGACCCATATTCAATAGGTTTGGATTAGTGTGTGCAAAGTTATGGCTAAATGAAGTTTAGTTGTATTTTTGTAATAATTTAAATATCCTAAAATATCACTAAGTGAAATATTAGTCCAAATAGAAAATTGACAGTACCAATAAATTCCTTGAACTTTGTTGATTAATTTGGTATATTTGATTGTTGCATTTGGACTTATAATTTGTAAATTATAAGTATTTAAAGTTTGATATTTAATTTCAATTAATTAATTAAACATATACTAATATTCTTATTTAATTTAATTAATACATTTGATTTGATAAACTGTTTATTAATTGATTATTATTGACTGATTATACATATATATAAGATTATATATATATATATATAATGTTTTATAATTGATTTTATTTTCTGCAGGTGGGACCCACACGACCGGTGACACCAACGACAGCGGGACCCACACCTTGCATGTCGCTCCCTTATTCGCCTCTAATATAGAAGCGAGGCCCACACTCGTCAGGCGCTGTGCAGCGGGACCCACCCTCGACAGCTGCTGAGGGAACAACTGGGCCAACTCTTGCACACACAGCGCGACCAGAAGCAGCCAGCCTAGCGGGACCCAAACCCTCGACCCGAGACTCTTTGTCTCCCTCGCGCACCGTTAGGGTTTGCGAGGGAACGAACCCAAGTCGGGCTCACAGGGTCTGATCTGCGGTCGAATAAGCTTGAAACAACAATAATTAAGGGTGCAATTTGCTTCATTAGATGAATCGAATGAGTTTGAGGAGTATGGAGGTACCTAATTATCGAGACGAACAGAAGAATAAGGTTCGAATCTTCTAGCTCCTCACTTAGCTCCAGAAATGGCAAAATCCCCTCTCCATGAGTCGACCTATTGCTTAACCCTAAGTTCTGAGTGGTGTCTACTGCGAGAGTCCTCCATCTGGTGAGCCTGCGAGCTGCGCGGGGCTGTGCTCGACACATGCACCGTGTGTGGTAGTCGATGGTAGGGATGAAGACGGGACCGTCTGATCTCAGATCAGAAGGTCAAGATTAACCGTCAGGACTTAACCCAACCCAGTGGATGGCATTACTGGATAATGATGGTGCCATTAATTTTGAATGAAATAAAATTTATATTATTTATTTAATTTAACATATTTTATTACTTAATTTTAATCACATAAATGCATTCCAAAAATTCCCAATAAATCACCCCTACCTAATTGAGGGGAGAGGAATGCAACGATGCGATCAGATTTTTGATTTGATAAGTATTTATTTATTTGATTTTTCGAGGTATTTAAATAATATTAAAGTATTGGACGAAACTCTAACGACTTCCAAATGCATCCAAAACTTCACCCCGGCTAATTTAGGGGTGGTGAACGTAATGGTGAAGTCGGATTTTCAATCTAAGGTCTAAAAAAATTAGTCAATTTCTAGGTTTTGGGTTTTTCCAGAAATCAGGATTTTATCCAGTTGCTTCCTGATTTGACTTAGATCTTAGAGATGAGTTCTAAATGATATAGTTAGTAAAATATAACTATAATTAAGACTTAGATTAGTCTTAATTGACCTAGAAAACAATCAGGGTTGTTACATACTCCCTCACTTAAGAATGATGTCGTCCTCGACATCACTCAAGTGGAAAATAAAATAGAATAAATATTGAAATTGAAAATACTAGAATTGAATAAGTACCTTGATTAAAGAGATTCAAATATTTTTGATGCGTATCCGAATCTTTTTCCCATGTTGCTTCGTTACATGAACGGTTCCTCCATTAAACCTTGATCATTGAAATAGAATGATTCCTTAACTTCTTCTGATCACGATCTAGAATTCTAACTAGTTCTTCTACATAAGAAAGATCTGGTTTCATCTCTATTACTGGAAGTTGAATAAGATGGGAGGGATTTCGTAGACATTTTCTTAATGATAATACGTGGAATACATTCTGAACAATAGCAAAATCTTCTAGCAATTCAAGTTTATAAGCTGCTGATCCAATCTTCTTTATGATCTTAAATGGTCATACATATCTTAGACTGAGTTTCCTTGAAACTCCAAAATGATAAATTCCTCTCATCATGCTAACTTTTAAGTATACCCAATCTTCTTCTTGGAACTCAAGAGGACGGTGACGATTATCATAATATTTACTTTGTCTATCTTGAGCTGTTCTGATTCTTTGTTGAATGAGTTTCACTTTCTTATTTGTTTCTTCCACTAACTTTGAACAATACAATTGAGTATCTCCTGTCTCAGACCATGCTAGTGGAGTTAAGCACTTTCTACTATATAAGGATTCATATGGTGCCATTTTGATACTTGATTGGAAACTATTATTATAAGAAAATTCTACTAAAAGAATGTGCTCTTCCCAAGATCCTGAAAAATCCAGCATGCACAATCAGAGAAGATCTTCTAAAACCTGATTAACTATTTGAGTTTGGTTATCTGTTTATGGTTGAAATATTATACTCATGGCTAAGGTAGTTCCCAAAACTTGGTGTGCAGCCTGCCAAAATTTCTAAGTGAAACATTATCTCTATCAGACACGATTGTTTTGGGAATTCCATGCAATCTGATTATTTCTTTGATGTACAGTTTTGTTAACTTCTCTACAGAGTTAGTTTGATGGACTGGGATAAAATGTGATGACTTAGTAAGATGATCAACTATAACCCATATTGTACCAGCTCCTGATCTAACATGAAGTAAACCCATAATAAAATCCATAGATATATCTGTCCACTTCCATTCTAGAATTTCTAGTGGATGTAATAAACCACCAAGTTTTTTGTGTTCTGCTTTTACTAAACAACATGCATGGCAAATTGTAACAAATTCTGCCACACTCTTCTTCATTCCTGGCCACCAGAATGATTATTTTAAGCTTTGATACATCTTAGAGTTTCCTGGATGTATCTGATATCCTGAGTTGTGACTTTCAACCAAGATCTCCTTTTGCATGGTTTTGGGAATCCAGAGGCGATTATCCATATAGATAGCACCTTTCTTGAAGTTCCATTCTGCATGACGACCACTTTCTATCGCCACTTTAAGATTTAAATAATCATCATCCTTTGTTTAAGAGATTAAAACATCTCTATGGAAAGTAGGCTTTATATACATCTTACAAAATTCATTCATTAATGAGCTTTCTGAAATGATAATGTTAAGAGTAGTGACATACTTAAAATACATCTGCGCTTGCAGATAAGTGTATGTAGTCTGAAGTAATAAGTGGAAAGTTTTAGTTTCTGTGATTTATCGAACCTCAGGGAATTTGGTGTTTTGTTACTAAGGTATATCTATGATCACTAATATATAAGCTATTTGTGTATTGTTCAAATTGGTTCCAAAACAAGCACAATAATTCTTAGTAGAAAATAACTCTAATAAAAAGGAGAGGAGAGTTAGGTCTCTCCCTCATGATATGTTAGATTACTTATGTATGATTATTCCTCAAGCCTTCCCCTTTTACTTAATATTTAATCAAGTGAAAATTGTCCTTCTTAGAGTATTATCCCCAAGACTTACAAGTTCAAATATCGTGCATAGAATGAATGCACAGTTGGTTCTATTTCAGCACAAAGACCCTTATAAGATTTTAGATTATTAGTTTTCCACTCATCTTTTGATCATAAAGATGAGGGTTAATTAGTTAAGATCTTACAAGCATTGATTCCACTAAGAGCATCACGTGTGTCATACATAGTTTAGATAAGGGAGTGATTTCATTATGCTCAATGACTATGTCTCTTCATTCATGAGCACTCAATGAATCCATTCCCTCCCTCAAGTATGCTGAGTAACGGAGCTCAATTAGTGGTTCTTAGCTCATATGCTTCAACACCTTAGTTGAGGATGGATCAAGGTGCACTAAGCTTAAGAACTCTCTCACTTAGTTCTAAGCTCTCATGTACTCATGAATCCAGCATCTAATACTAAGGATGAGCTATGGAGCACAAGACTCTTGAGTCCTTGAAGTCATTTAGTCCTTCATCCTTTAGTCCACATTCAAGTCCAAAGTCCTTTACATTTTCTTAACAAATCATTTAATTCACAAATTTTATTACAGCTTGAGGATTATTTCATATATCATAGCATCTTACAATTCATGAAGGCTTTCCCAACCCTCCCTAAGGGAGGTTTAGCTCTCCATTACAAAAGAGATGAAGAAGAACACATATATAGATAAAGACCTTTTCATGATCAACTAAGAAAAACACAAGACAAGAGTTTCGAGAATAATAGGAACGTTTCATTGATGAAGTTCTCCGGACTTCTCCTCTTCTTATTCATGGTTGCCTCTCCTAGGTCTGTAGTGCCGCCTTCCTTCCTTCTTCTCCTTAGCAAGAGGAGTTCTTCCACCCTTGGAGAGTTCTCCTACTCTTCTATGCAGTCCTCTTCTTACTTAGCATGTTAGTGAGCTAAGTTTGGAACCATCCTTAAGTCAAGAAGGGTGGTATTTATAGAGGTGGGCTGCACTCTTTTTCTCCTCATTCAAATTTTGTATTTCCTTTAAAAATTCTGCTGTTATGATGGCCAATCCAACTTGAGGGGTGAAATGACTTCTACTTTTTCATTCTTTAATCTCCAAATCACCTCAAAATGTTAATGTTTTTCCATAAAGAATAGTTCTACTGTAGATGGAATGATGGCTAGAGACAAGGAGCTAGTTGGGGGTCTTATCCCAGCCGCATTTAATGCACCAGCACAGCCAAGATTTTGAGGCATCACTATAGTGCACTGTGGTGCGCTGTGGCGTGCTATAACGAATGAATATTCGTGAAATGATCCACTATGGTGCGCTACAGCGTTCTGGGTTGTATTGTGATGAATTGCTACAACGCGCTGTAGCGCCAGGGTTTCGCAAAATGCTCCACTGAAGCGCACTGTAGCACCAGCATTTTGCAAAATGCTCCGCTGCAGCGCGCTGTAGCACCGATGTTTCACAAAATGCTCTGCTGCAGCATGCTATAGTGCCAGCGCTTCGCAAATTGCTCCACTGCAGCGCACTATAGCGCTAGCAGTTCGCAAATTGCTCTACTGCAGCACGTTGTAGCGCTCGCGCTATACAAATTGCTCTGCTGCAGCGCGCTATAGCGCTAGCAATTCGCAAATTGCTCTGCCGCAGCGCACGACAGCGGATTTTTTCCAAAAATCTTGGGAAATTCACCAGAATTGTTCAAAATTTGATGGGTGGGCATTTTTCCTGAAAAATAGATAGAATTTGATCAAGAAAGCAGTATCAATATGAAAATGAATGAAATTTTCCTTTATTTAGGATATAAATTATGGATTTATCACACCCCACACTTTATTTCTTGTTCGTCCTCGAGTAAGCCTAGAATGATATTTTTCTATTTCTTAGGTTTGAGAGTCAACAGGAAATATCAATGAGATTTTGATTTGTAATTCAAAGCTCGTGCTTAACTTAAATGATAAGAGCAATTTATATCAATTAAATTTTCTAAACTTGGATATGAACCAAGGTTAATAGATTAATCTCCAAGTGTAAGTATTTATGCTTAGTGCTAGGTGATGGGGGGAGGTTCCTTAGAATAAATGAACTAAGGAGGTGGTGAGTAATCAATAGTTTTGTGCCATATGTGCTCCTTCTTATGAATCACAAAGATGCTTAGATTTAATGAGAGATATTTTTCATTATTCTTTTTCACTTTTTTCTTTTGGGAGAAATATTTTTCTTCATTCTTGTTTTTATTCTTCTTTTTTCATTCTTAGGAAGAGATATTTTTCTTCATCCTAATTTCAAATCTTTGTGAACATGAAGTCCTACGAGAGCCTAGCACACTCTTTTGGATTACTCACCTTAGTCACTAGTTTTTTTAGTCCAAAGCCTTCCCCCACACTTAGTCCTTAACACTAATTTAAATTTTGGAGATTACATTAACCTTAAATCATTCCTTTGTTAAGAAATTTAATGTTGTCAATGCATTTAGTCACTTTTTGTTAAGCTCACCTTTGATTTAATATCAGTTTCTTTATTAATATTCTGGTGACTTCCATTCTTGAAAAATTCAAAAAAATTTCACATTTGCAAATGATAGAAAGATTTTGGGATTTTGATGATTCATAATTTAATTCCTCAAAATAAAATAAAACACACAAAAAGAAAAGTACAAAAACTAACAATGTAAAAATAAAAAGATATAACCTATTTCTTCTTGGGTTGCCTCCCAATAAGCACTTGTTTTACTATCTCATCCTGACCCATGTAAGATCTCTTATGTAATACCTTCATTTGGTAAGTCCTGAAGGGTCCATCCTCCCTTTTCTTGTAAAATACTCTCCTCTAAGTACAGTTTTAGACAATTTCCATCATTTAAAGCGACTTCAACCACTCCATGAGGGAAAACCTTAGTGACAGTGAATGGTCTTGTCCATCTTGACTTCAATTTTCTTAGAAATAATCTTAATCTTGAGTTTAAAAGAAGTTCTTTTATTCTAGGTTGAAAATGTTTTGGCTTGATCAACTTATCATGCCATTTTTTTGTTTTCTCTTTATATAATTTTAGGCTCTCATAGGCGTTCAATTAGAATTTGTCAAGCTCATTTAATTGCAGTATTCTCCGTGCACCTGCTTTTTGGGAGTCAAAGTTTAATTTTTTAATTGCCCAAAAAGCACGGTGCTCCAATTCTACTGGAAGATGACATGATTTACCATAAATGAGCTTATAAGGAGACATTCCTAAAGGGGTTTTAAAGGTAGTTCTATATGTCCATAGGGCATCTTGAAGCTTTGAAGTCCAATCCTTTCTATTTTGATTTACAATTTTCTCTAAAATTTGCTTAAGCTCCCTGTTTGAGACTTCAACTTGCCTGCTCATTTGAGGGTTGTAAGGGGTTCCCACCTTATGTCTCACCCCATAGCTTTTTAGGACACTCTCTAATTGCCTATTGTAGAAATGTTTTCCACCATCACTGATTAGGAACTGGGTGTCCTAAATCTAGCCAGCATGTGCTCCATGAGAAATTTAATAATAGTCTTATCATCATTGTTCACTACATGCTAATGCCTCAACCCACTTGGACACATATTCCACCACAACAAGAATATACATATTGGATTGGGATAAGGGAAATGGGCCCATGAAGTCAATTCCCCACACATCGAATAATTATACTTCAAAAGTTCCATTCAAGGGGAGCTCATCCCTTTTGTTTAAGGTTCTAGTTCTTTGGCACTTATCACAACTTTTGACAAAGTCAGCAGCATTTTTAAACAGGTGGGGCCAAAAGAATCCGGATTAAAGTACCTTCGCCACCATTCGCTCAATCCCATGGTGTCCTCCATAAGAAGATGTGTGGCAATGATAGAGAATATTTCTAATTTCAGAGTCAGGAACACATCTCCTTAGGAGCTAATCATTGCAACATTTGCATAAAAAGGGATCATACCAAAAGTAATTTTTAATGTCAGCAAAGAACTTCTTCCTTTGTTGATAGTTCATGTCTTTTGGTATGACTCCTCCTGCAAGATAATTTGCAAAGTCAGCAAACCAAGGAGAGTGATTTGAAGCAATAGCATATAGCTTTTCATTGGGGAATGATTCACTAATTTAAGTTAAATTATCATTATCAAGGTGGGTCAATCTAGATAAATGATCTGCTAGCACATTCTCACTCCCTTTCTTATCCCGAATTTCAAGATCAATTTTTTGCAAGAGCAGCACCCAATATATCAAGTGAGGTTTTGCTTCTTCTTTTGAAGGATATACTTAATAGCTGCATGATCAGTGCAAACAATAGTTTTAGACCCAATGAGATAAGACCTAAATTTAGTGAAGGCAAAGATGACAGCTAGGAGTTCTTTTACTATGGTAGCATAATTCCCTTGAGCATCGTCAAGGAGCTTACTAGCATAGTAAATTGAATAGAAGGTCTATTCCTTTCACTGCCTAAGGACAACACCAACTGCAAGGTCACTCGCACCACACATAATTTCAAATGGGGAGTCCCAGTTTGGAGTAGAAATTATTGGAACAGAGATCAAAGCAGTTTTAATGGCATTGAAACCTCTTAAACACTTTTCATCAAATTTGAACTCAACATCCTTCCCTAGTAATCTACAGAGTGGCAAACTTATATTGGAGAAGTCCTTGATGAATCTTCTATAAAACCCATCATACCTAAGAAACCTTCTAATTCTGTTCACATTGATAAGAGGGGAAAATTTTCAATTACCTCGACCTTGGCCTTATCAACCTCTATCCCTCTCCTAGAGATCAAATGACCAAGAACAATACCTTCTTCTACCATGAAAAGACATTTTTCCCAATTTAAGATTAAATTTGATTCTTCACACCTCTTTTAAACCTTTCCCAGATTGATTAAGCAATGATCAAAAGAGCTCTCGATAATAGAAAAATCATCCATAAAAATTTCCAAAAATTCTCCTATCATATCAGAAAAAATAGCCATCATACAATGTTGGAAAGTAGCTGGGACATTGCACAATCTAAATGGCATTCTTCTGAAGGCAAATGTCCCAAAGGGGCAGGTGACAGTTATTTTCTCTTGGTCTTCAAGTGAAATTAGGATTTGATTATATCCTGAATACCCATCAAGAAAGCAGAAATAGGGATTTCCTGCCAATCTATCAAGCATTTGGTCAATAAATGGGAGGGGATAGTGGTCCTTATGAGTGGCTTTATTTAATCTCCTATAATCAATGCACACTCTTCATCTAGTTAATATTCTAGTGGGGATCAGTTCATTGTTTTTGTTGAGAACAAATGTCATCCCACTTTTTTTGGGAACCCCATGTATAGGGCTTACCCAAGGACTATCAGAGATGGAAAAAATGATTCCAGCATCTAAGAGTTCAATGATTTGTTTGTGAACTACTTCTTTTATATTAGGGTTTAATCGCCGCTGAGGCTCAATTGATGGAGTGGAGTTATCTTCCAAAAGGATATGATGCATACAAAGAGTTGGACTAACCCCCTTCAGATCAGCTATACTCCATCCAATTGCTCTTGTGCTCATTTAAAACCTTGCACAAAAGACTCTCTTGATGTTGAGTTAACAAGGATGAGATTATCACGGGAAGAGATTCTTTTTCCCCTAGATAAGTGTATTTTAAGTGTGAGGGAAGAGGTTTTAATTCTACTTCTAGAGGACAAATTATAGAAGGCTGAATTATTTTCCTCTCCTTAATCAATTCCTCAATCATTTTTTTGTTAGTGGGATCCTCACCTTCCTCCCTTGCAGTTATTCCCTCAGTTTCCAGATCTCCCATTAACTAAGTTTTTCTACTAAATTGATTCTCCAACAATCCTCATTGGGCTTAGATGGGTGCCTCATAGAATCATTCACATGAAATTTCACCTCCTCGTCCCCATATCGTAACCTCAATTCCCCTTTATTGACATCAATCAAAGTTCTTCCGGTTAATTTTCATCTTCCATATCTAAGATTATAAAATCAGTAGGGAAGATGAATTTATCAACCTTTATAAGCACATTTTCTATAATTCCTAAGGGGTTCTTACAGATCTATCAGGGAATTGGAGGAGAACAGAGGTGGGTTTTAAATGATCAATTTCTAACTTCTTGAATATATAAAATGGCATTAGACTTATGGAACCACCTAGATCACAAAGGGCTTTTTGGAATGATTGGCTTCCAATAGTGTACGGGATAGTGAAATTGTTAGGATCCTTCTTCTTAATAGGAATCTTCCTTTGAAAGATTGTACTACATTCTTCTGTTAATGCAACAATATCTTTTTCATCAATCTTTCTTTTCTTGGAAAGGATATCTTTCATAAACTTGGCATAACTTGACATTTGCTCTAAAGCTTCAGCGAAAGGGATGTTTATTTAAAGAGTTTTAAGAGTTTCTAAAAATTTGTGGTATTGGACATCCAGTTTCTCCTTAGCCAATTGCTGAGGATATGGGATGTTAGGGGTCACCTTAGGTTGGTCTCTGGGTTGATCCTTTTCTAACTCCCTTACATTGTTCCTTTCATTTCTAAAATTTCTTCTTCATCCCTTTTTTTCTCTCCAGTTGTCATTGTGTTTTTATGATTCTCCTCTCTCACAACCGATTTTGTTATTTTCCAAATTCTTAGGGTTATAGAGTTCCCAAACTCCTTTTCATACTCCCCAATGACTCCTACTAATGATGGTTTCTCTAACTATTTCATAATTTCCTTTAGCTTTTATTCTATTCTTTTCACTGACTCCTCTTGCCTTAAAAGGGTGTGTTTGTGCCTATTTAGCGTGGCATCAATTTTGTTCATAAATTTAGTTGTGAAGGTTTGAAATTCAATAAATGTGTTTTCAAATCTTTCTCTATTTTTTCCATGATTAAGGATTACATTGATGTTTCTTAACTCATAATCTTCCTCTTGACAAGAATTTATATACCCATATTCTAGCTTTTTATTGAGTTGAGAGATTTTGTTATGGAGCTTAAGAATTTGTTGTGAGCTTCCAAGTGAGTTACATTCATGTTTATTAGGGTGATCATTCCTCTAGAGAGACTATTGGTAAGCATTGTTAGCCATTTCTTCTAAGAGGTCATAAGCCTCTTCTTGGGTTTTACTGCTAATCAAGCCTCTGGTGGCCACATCAATGAGAGTCCTTGTCGGAGCATTCAAACCATTATAAAAGGTTTGAACTTGCATCCATAAAAGAAACCCATGATGTGGGCATCACCTTAAACACTCTTTAAAACAATCCCATCCATTGTAGAGGGCCTCTCCTTCTAACTGAGTGAAGTTGGTTATCTCAATTCTTAGCCGAGCAGTTTTCATCGGAGGGAAATATTTAGCTAAGAATTACTTAGCCAAATCATCCCAAGTCTGGATCGAGTCTCTCGGGAGAGAGCTGAGCCAACTTTTGGATCTATCTCTTAAAGAAAATAGAAAAAACCTTAATGTTAAATCTGAAGGTGTCACAAATTTCAAGGAAGGTTGAAATGTGTGAGTTATGATCTTCAGTGGCTAATCCCCTAAATTGGTTGTTTTGAACCATACTTAGTGTGGACAGTTTGATTTCAAAGTTATTAGCTTCAATGTTAGGCTGGACAGTAACATGTGAGATTCTCCTAATAGTGGGTAGTTCATAGTCTCTCAGTGCTCTTCCCCTCGGCTCTCCTAAAGGCTCTCCAAGATTTTTATTAAAATTCTCCATAACGGCTTGTTGAGTTAGCAAAATGTTTTGTTCTCTTCTAGCATGTAAATAACTTCTCACAATTTCTGGATCAAAAAGATACTCAATGCAAACTCTTCAATTCATGCATGACAAAAAATAAGCTATCAAGAACAAATATAGCAAAAATATTCAAAGATTCAATGAATTAAAAAAAAAAAAAAGTAAATTGTTAGCACCTATAATTACAAAATCAAAAATTAAAATTATATGTAGGGATTTGCTTAAATCACTAATTACTGATAGATTCTCCTTAATACGAAACAAGTACCAATTCCCCGGCAACGATGCCAAGAACTTTACAGACTTGAAATACGTCTGCGATTGCACGCAAGTGTACATGGTCTGAAGTAATAGGTGGAAAGTCTTAGTTTTTGGGATTTATCGAACCTCAGGGATTTGGGTGTTTTGTTACTAAGGTATATCTATGATCACTAATGTTTAAACTATGTGTGTATTGTTGAAATTGGTTCCTGAACAAACACAACAATTCTTAGTAGAAAATAGCTCTGATAAAAGGGAGAGGATAGTTAGGTCTCTCCCTCATAATATGTTAGATTACTTATGTATGATTATTCCTCAAGCCTTCCTCTTTTCTTTACTTAATATTTAATCAAGTGCACATTGTCCTTCTTAGAGTCTTATCCCCAAGAGTTACAAGTTCAAATCTCGTGCATAGAATAAATGCACAGTCAGTTCTATTTCAGCACAAAGACCCTTATAAGATTTTAGATTATTAATTTTTTGCTCATCTTTTGATCATAAAGATGAGGGTTAATTAGTTAAGATCTTACAAGCATTGATTCCACTAAGAGCATCATGCGCATCAAACATAGTTTAGATAAGGGAGTGATTTCATTGGGCTCAATGACTATGTCACCTCATTCATGAGCACTCAATGAATCCATTCCCTCCCTCATGTATGCTAAGCAACAGAGCTCAATTAGTGGGTCTTAGCTCACACGCTTCAACGCCTTAGTTGAGCATGGATCAAGGTGCACTAAGCTCAAGAACTCTCTCACTTAGTTCTAAGCTCTCTTGCACTCATGAATCCAATGTCAATACTAAGGATGAGCTATGGAGCACAAGACTCTTGAGTCCTTTAAGTCATTTAGTCCTTCATCCTTTAGTCCACATTCAAGTTCATAGTCCTTTACATTTCTTTAACAAGTTATTTAATTCACAAATTTTATTAAAGCTTGAAGAAAATTTCATACATCGTAGCATCTTACAATTCATGAAGGATTTCCCAACCCTCCCCTAGGGAGGTTTAGCTCTCAATTACAAAAGAGATGAAGAAGAACACATACATGGATAAATACTATTTCATGATCAACTAAAAAAAACACAAGACAAGAGCTTAGAGAATACTAGGAACGTGCCTTTGATAAAGTTCTCTGGACTTCTCCTCTTCTTATTCATGGTTGCCTCTCCAAGGTCTATAGTGCTGCCTTCCTTCCTTCTTCTCCTTAGTAAGAGAAGTTCTTCCACACTTGGAGAGTTCTCCTTCTCTTCTATGTAGCCCTCTTCTTACTTAGGATGTTAGTGAGCCAAGCTGGGAACCCTCCTTAAGTCAAGAAGGGTGGTATTTATAGAGGTGGGCTGCACTCTTCTTCTGCTCATTCAAATTCTACATTTCCTTTAAAAATTCTGCTGTCATGATGGCCAATCCAACTTGATGGGTGAAGTGACTTCTAATTTTCCATTCTTTAATCTCCAAATCACCTCAAAATGTCTTTTTTTTCATAAAAATAAAATCTATTGCAGAAGGAATGATGGCTGGAGACAAGGAGCTGGTTGGGTGTCTTGTCCCAATCACATTTAATGCACATGCACATACAAGATTTTGGTGCACCACTACATCGCGATGTAGTGTGTTAGAGTGGATGAATAATCATGAAATTTTCCATTGTGGCGCGCTACGGCGTTCTGGGTTGTATTGTGCTGAACCGCTACAGTGCGCTATAGTGCCAGTGTTTCGCAAAATGCTCCACTGCAGCGCACTGTAGCGCCGACGTTTCGCAAAATGCTTCGCTGCAGTGCGCTGTAGCGCCAGCATTTTGCAAAATGCTCTGCTGCAGTGCACTGCAGCAGCAGCGCTTGGCAAATGATCTACTGCAGCCCGCTATAGCGCCAGCACTTTGCAAACTGCTCCTTTGCAGTGTGCTATAGCGCCAGTGCTTCGCAAATTGCTCTGCTGCAAGCGCGCTATAGCGCTAGCACTTCGCAAATTACTCTGCTGCAGTGCGCTATAGCGCTAGCACTTCACAAATTGCTCCGCTGTAGCGCGCTGTAGCACCCGCGCTTCGCAAATTGCTCTGCTGCAGTGCGCCGGAGCGCCAGCAATTCGCTAATTGCTCTGCTGCAATGCGCTATAGTGCCAGCGCCTTGCAAATTGGTCTGCTGCGGCGCGTGGCTGTGGATGTTTTCTAGAAATCTTGGGAAATTGACCAGAATTGTTCATAATTTGTTGTGTGGGCATTTTTCCTGAAAAATAAGTAGAATTTGATCAAGAAAGCAGTATCAATATGAAAATGAATGAAATTTTTCCGTATTAAGGATATAAATTATGGATTTATCAAGAAGCATAACGACTTAAAGCATCAGCTACTACGTTGGCCTTTCCTGGATAATATTGAATATCCAAATCATAATCGCTAATCAATTCTAGCCACCTTCTCTATCTACAATTCAGTTCTCTTTGGGTAAGGATGTATTTCAAACTTTGATGATCCGTAAAGATAGAGCACTGAACTCCATACAAATAATGGTGCCAAATCTTTAAGGCAAAAACTAATGCTGCAAGTTCCAGATCATGAACAACATAGTTTCTTTCATGAGTCTTAAGTTGACGAGATGCGTATGCTATAACTTTACCTTCTTGCATTAATACACATCCTAAGCCGATTCCTGATGCATCGGTATAAACTTGATAGTTAGCACCTTCTTTAAGAGGAACTAACACAAGAGCAGAAGATAATGCAGTTTCACATTTTATTGACCAGATAAATGGAAATGCTTTTTGGGTCAACTTTGTTAAAGGAGAGGCAATTTGGGAAAAGCCTTTAACAAATTTTCTATAATATCCAGCTAATCCCAAAAAGCTACAAATCTCTGTAATTGATTTTGGCTAAGCCTAATCTTGTATAGCATTAATCCTTTACTGATCAACTCTGATTCCTTGAGCATCTACCACATGCCCCAAAAAGGATACTGAGCTTAACCAAAATTCACATTTAGAAAATTTAGCATACAATTCATATTCTCGAAGAACTTTCAATACTAATCTCAAATGATTTTCATGGTCTTCTAGGGTTTTTGAATATATAAGGATATCATCAATAAAAATAATAACTAATTTATCCAAATATGGTATTAGGATTCTCTGCATTAATTCCATAAACATAGATGGCGTGTTTGTGAGACCAAAGACATTACAAGAAATTTATAGTTTCCAAATCATGTGCGAAATGCAGTTTTCTCTACATCTAAATCTTTTACCCTCAACTGGTGGTATCTAGATCTAAGATCAATCTTTGAAAATACTATTGCACCTGCTAATTGATCAAAGAGATCATCTATTCGGGGAAGAGGATACTTGTTCTTAATGGCCACTTTGTTTAATTCTCTATAATCTATGCACATTCTCATAGATACATCCTTCTTCTTTACAGATAGGACTGGAGCTCCCCATGAGGACATGCTAGGCTTTATAAATCCTTTGTTCATTTAATTCTTGTAACTCTTTATGAGCCATTCTATATGGGGCTTTTGATAATGGTTGAGTGCCCGGAACTAAGTTAATCATAAATTCTATTTCTCTTGCCGGTGGTAGCCCAGGCAATTTTTCAGGAAATACATACTTGAATTCTTTAACTACTTTAACATTAGAAATAAAAACTTCATTCTTATTGTCTCCCATCATGGTGACTAAAAATGCCATACAACCTTTACTCACTAGCTTTTCTATTTGGAGTGCATTTATTAAAGAGTCTTGAGTGTTAAACCTTCCCACAAAGGTTTCTGAGGCACCAGATGATTGGAGAATAATCTTCTTCCATTGACAATCTATATTGGCATTATGCATACTAAGCCAATTCATGCCTAGTATAATATCAAAATTTGCAATGGGTAATACTATTAACTTAGCCTGAAAGGTTCTTTTATTTATCGGTACTTGTAGGTCACAGAACTTATTGGCACTTAGTTGAGCTCCGGATGGCAGTTCAACGTTTAGGGGCAAGTTTGTAACACGAGAATTTCATTTGGTTAACAAAACTTTTTGAGATGAAAGAGTGACTGGCCCCAGTATCAAATAATATATTACAAGGCTTTTCTTCTATATTTATGGTGCCTAATTTAACATTTAAATAGAAGAAGCATTTAATAAATATTGAAATGCTATAAGTAAAGAATAATTGAAGATGTGTACCTAAAACCACATTATTATCTTCAGTGGCCTGAATAGGAGTAAGATTCTAAACTCTGGCAATCCCAACAGGTCTACTACTGGTTGCTTGGACCTTCACTTGATTTGGAATAGGGGGTCGAGAGATACTTGTCTGAACCTTAGAAGGAACTTGATCTTGGTCAACTAGAGGTGGCATTAAGGCCATCCTTGGTTCTCTTTTGTTCAGAGGAGTAGGTCTGAATACCTGATTTCGACGAGTACGATTAATTTCCACCCCATCGATTGTCTAGAAAGCATTACATTGCTCATATCGGTGGCCCTGGCGACCACATGTAAAACATCAACGATCGTAATGGTAACACTTTCCATAAGGATGACGCCTTTGACATTCTTGATTTTGGTTGATAGCTTCCTTAGCCTCCATCTGGTAGGCTCGTCCTTGATAGGACGTTGGTGCTTGAAGCTCTCATAACGATGGTTAGGAGTAAATTCTTTGCTCTTAAACTCCCCTGCTGACTGGTGGTGTTCAACTACTCTTGCAGTCTCTACCAACTTTTCAAAATTAGTTATCTGCAAGGGAAAAACATGATCCTTGATGGATCTACGTAATCCACTTTGGAAGTGATAGCACTTGTCTTCTTCCATCGGTACTCAATTTGGAGTATAGTGAGCTAGTTTTCTAAATTCTGCTATGTAATCTGCTATTGATCGGCTTCCTTGAGTTAACTTCAATAAGGAGTCCCCAATGATATTCTTTGATGATGGAGGTATGAAGGTTTCTTTGAAAGCTACAACGAACCAATCCCATTCGATATCTTCTAATTCATGCTACTCAAAGCGAGTTTCTCTAATATATTTCCACCAGTGTTCAGCTTTGCCTTGAAGAAGATGTGCAGCCAATTGTACAGTCTGATAGTTTGGACAGTTTAAACTCACCAAAATTTTCTCTACTATCTTTAGCCATGCTATTGTGTCTATCGGAGACAGTGTTCCATCGAATATAGGTGGTCTCAATCTCAGGAAGCTATGTAGCATTCCATCACTAGATAATCGATTGGAATTGTATGAGTGTGCCACTGGAGATGCAGATGAAGTGCTGGCATTAACTGATGCAAGGGCAGACACCAACCTTTGTATGTCTATTGTCTGTTGATTCAACGTATTCATTATGCTTCTCATAGAGACTGAATCCTCCATATTATTACCATTAGGTATCATAATCTCATTATTTGGGGGATTACTAGCAGATGGGACTTCATTGATTGGAGTGTTGTTAGGGGAGATAGAAGGATTCATTTTCTGAAAATAAAGATAAGTTCATAATTTTATTGAAAAGATTTAGAATATCACTAACATTTTATTGCGCTTCAATCATGAAGTTATTACATCTTAAGAAACATAAAGTAGAATCCTTATTATAATAAGGATCTTAGCCTATATACTTAGTGGAAAAAGCAATACAAAAGTCTTCGTAGGAGAGTTCACAATGTTATCTTTGAAGTTTCTTGAATAAGCCCTTATATGTGTTGATCCACTATTCTCTTGCCCTATCTCGAAGAAGACATAATACTATTTTTACCTTAATATTATCTGACCACCCCATAATACTAAATATGTGATCTACTCTTGCGAGCCATTCTTTAGCCAAAATTGGAAAGTCAAGCCCTCTATAAGTGCCTTCCTCTAGCAACTTATTTAGTACTTGTGCTCCTTTGTCAGATACTCCTCCTATGGATCTCCTTTGCTTTAAACCCAATTGGGTTTCATATTTCCAGATGATCTCGAATTCTTTTAAGTAATTCATGAACGTCATTTTTAATTATACTTTATGCCTACAATTATCATCAAATACTTTAATTTGTTGAGCGTATATATGTATTATTTATGTTTTAATATCTTTTGAGATTTCCTCATTACTTACTTTATTCTGAGTTATACTCATAATGACATGGATGCTATTTCAAGTATTCATTTAGTGACTATATGGCAGAAGAACAATCCATTAGATAGAGAGGAATGCAAATTCCAATCTGACACCTTATGAAATTCTCTGATACTAACTGTGGCGGCCCTGCCCTGTTATGGTCCTGTTAATTATTAAGTTAACATGATTACGGTTGAGAGGTCACCTAAATGGCAAGGTCCCTACTTATAATTAGATTAGGCACACATCCCAATCCATCATAATTAAGGACTTTGCCATTCTCAAAGTAAAACTTCACTAAATGAAAGATACATGTAAATAGAGTGCAAAAGCAAACAAATATACATCAATTCATTACAATATAAAAAGAACTAAACATCTAACTCAGAATAAGTAAAGCAATAAAAAGTAAAGTTAACCTGTATTATTACAACACTAAACAATTTATAAGAATATAAAATAACACTCAGCCTCACAATGCAGGGAATAAAAGAAGCTAAGTCTAAGGATCTTCAGTAATACACTCTTCTTCTAAAGGTAGATCTCCTGAAGGCTCTACAACCTCAAAAAGCTCAGAGTCTACCATTGTCAGTTTCACAATGATAGGGTCCAGCCAACAAAAGAAAAATCTTAATTAGACAATAAGTCTAAGTACATTTTAGGCTGCAATTTATTATGTTAATTTAGATATCACCATAAATTCAACTAAGCAACATTATAGTAGCAGAATTCATATGAAAGAAAAAGGCAGTTATAAACTAAATGCATTCCATGAAAAAGGCAGAATGCATATGAAAGAAAAATTACATAAATGCATTCCAAAAGTTCCCAATAAATCACCCCTAGCTAATTGAGGGGTAAGGAACGCAACAGCGCGATTGGATTTTTGATCTAATGAGTATTTATTTATTTGATTTTCGGGGTATTTAAATAATATTAAATTATTCGACGAAACTCCAACAACTTCCAAATGCATCCAAAACTTCACCCCTAGCTAATTTGGGGGTGATGAGCGTAATGGCGAAGTCGGATTTTCAATCTGAGATCTAAAAAAAAGTCAATCTCTAGGGTTTTGGGATTTTCTAGAAATTAGGATTTGATCCAATTGCTTTCTGATTTGACCTAGATCTTAGAGATGAGTTCTAAATGACTTAGTTAGTGAACTATAACTATAATTAAGACTTAGATATGTCTTAATTGACCTAGATAACAACTTGGGTTGTTATATTACTTAACATTACTCATTGAAGAGTGTTGTGTTAAGTTAGAACCCGAATAATCTTGCAAATGTGCTTAACTCCTCAGCTACTTCTGGACGTGACCATAGCAGTAAAGTAAATAACTAAAATATTATTGTATTTGTACTTACTGCCTCCTTAGTTTAGTTTTGCTTTGTTATTCGCCTTAGCCTCTTATGATGCTAAGAACTTTATCAGCTTAGCTTCTTATGATGCTAAGAATATTATATTTTTTAGTTTAACAGGCTAGTTTAACCCTCCCATGATAGTTATTACATACTTATCTACTATTTTATTGTTACATTTTTATTATAGTTAGCCTTTACTTTACTTGCTTACTGGTATACTTATAGGATACTAGATTACCTTAATGCTTAGTTATATGTATCACAGTTAGATTACTTTCTTATGAACCTGCATAAATTATATGATCATAAGCTATTTAGGATGAGACTTTTCTTTTAGTATTTTCCTTACTTTACTTATACTTATATGCCTAAGCTTATGGCAGCTTTGGTGTTGAGGTATGTTCTTTTATCTCATATGTTGTTTAGTTATAAATGCATAATTTATAACTTCCTCACATTCCTTGTATGATTGTTGCACTAATATATTATACTGCTTTGGTAGTCTAAACAAAATTATGATATCATAAAACTAATGAACTTAAACAGCTTAAATTGTACTTAGATAATATGTCTAATAAGATTTTTTTTTTTGGCTAGGGCCCTATCATTGTGAAACTGGCAATGGCAGGTTCTGAGTAATTTGAGGACCTTGTGCATGAAGGGGAGCCATACTCAGAGGAGAAGCAAATTAGAGCAGAAGATCAATAGAGTAGATGTTGTTTTATTTTGTGAGGACGAGTGATTTATTTTGTTTTAAACTTATCTTAAAATTAATGTCATAATTCAGGTACCCATGTATGTTCTTTTGTTGTATTATTTTACTTTGAGCTGCATGTTTATTCCCTATCTTGTATTGTGGTTGTTTTGGATGTAACATTTTACTTTTCTTTGCTTCTGCACTCAAATGAATGTATATACTTAGTGAATGATTCTGCAGCATTATTCAGGGCACATCCTTCCCTTATTAGTGGATTGAGGATTACACCTTAATCTAATGATAAGTGAGGAATTTGCCATGATGGCACACTACTCCTTGATGACCAAGGGGCGGGGCACCATACGGTGAACCATTACTCCATGGACTGGGCTTAATCAAACCCAATTGCATGTGTAGACATCCTAAGGTACTAGGGGAAGCTAGACGACATCTAGAGGCTATCCAAGAATGCTGAATTGAATGTTAAGCTCACACGACTCAATGGGAATAGGCTTGTATCTAAATATTGAGAAAGAGAAGCAACTAAAGTGAGCTGGAGATTCCAATGTGACTCAAGGGAGATTCACAAGTAGTTTGAACACTAGACCTAGCCCTTTATCAGCAATACACAGCAACTGGAACACCGAAGTTTGTCGGGAGCTTGAGAGGAGAAGAAACTTAAATTGGATGAACACAATGAGCAAAGGGTCTCACTGTGATTCCAAAATGAGTATTTATAAGTGCATGAGTGACTAAGGATGGCTGCCAAGGTCGGGAACCATGACATAGGTTTGGCCCAAGGGTGCTTCAACAGTTACCTCAATTAGAGTGGACCGGGCCCCAACCTCAGTTGGGAGTGCTTAGGACATGAAGGCAAGGATCACAATGACCTCCCTAAAGTAGCACAAGAGTGGCAGACCGGCCTGGTGATGTGGTTGTATGAGGGGATCTTCCCGTCAGATGCGAGCCAAGGAAGGAGACAATCCACAGTTGGGGGAGTCACCAGGACCGTTTAATTGATCTTCGGTTGGAGCGAAATGGTCCTGATTGTGAAACGATTGAACTGAGATGGATCCGTTTGAAAGCGCAGGCCATTAGATCAGATTTGCGGGATCAATGCTCCGGATGTCACTCGCAGTTTGGAGGCAGCCGACTATTGGAGGGAGGATTAATATGCAATTAGGAAATGTTATTAACCCTAAATTTCTATTGAACCTATTTAAATTAAATCCAAAATAGGCATAAATGACCTCTAAAACTTCCCAAAATTTCACCCTATACTAATTTGGGGGTGAGTAATTCAAAAATGCAATCAAATTTTAATTTGGAGATCAAATTATTTTTGATAATATTCAGGATCCAAAAAATGGCAAAATAGCCAAAATGCTCAAATGAGCTTCGATGAATTTCAAACTTCTAGGAAAAGTACATGAGTTTGCAAGGAGTTGCGGATATTTATAGCACATATCAACTTCTTTTTTCCAAGTAGATTCTTCTAATGATTGATTCTTCCACTAAATTTTAACCGTTGGAATTGAATGATTCCTTAACTGCTTTTGATCATGAGCTAAGATTTTAACTAGTTCTTCGAAATAAAATAGATCCAGCTGAATTTCCATAATTGGAGGTTGAACAAGATGGTAAGGGTCCCTGATATATCTTCTTAATTATGACACATGGAACACGTTGTGAATAGCTACAAACTCATCAGAAAGATTCAACTTGTAGGTTGATGATCCCGCCTTGGCAAGTATCTCAAAAGGTCCGACATAGTGGGGACTGAGTTTCCCTGCTATGCCGAATTTGTAGACACCCTCCATCGAACTTTCTTTCTGATAAGCAGAATCTCCAACACTAAATTTTAAAAGATAGTGATGAGCATCATGATATTTTCTCCCACCTGTTCCAAGATGAGGCCAAATATTGGTGGGAGAATGAATGTTGTGGGGCCTCGTACCCTCTGTGGTCATGCTAATATTAAGATTAACATAATTACGATGAATACGGTCTCCAACTATGGCAAATCTCCCAACTATAATCGAGTTAGGTATAAACCCTACCCGCTCTAATTAGTAAACCTGCCAGCTGAAATTGAAGATCATACATCAAAATATCAAAGTAGCGAAAGCAAAAAAGAGTATAATATCCACATCACAACATCATACAGAAAGTAGAAATAACTCTACTCAATATGAAAAAGGCAAAAAATAAATACATCCAAAATATGAAAATATTATAAACTGAATTTAATGGAAAAGGTACACTCATCCTCACTCTTGAAAATAAGACTAGCTAAACTACAGCAGTAGAAAGGTCCTTCTCTTAGTTAAGTTCCACTCTAGAAGCAACCTCAACGAATATATCTGAGTCTGATATTATCGGTATCACAATGCTAGAGCCTCAGCTAAGAAAAGAAAAACTTGTAATTAGACGAATTGTCTAAGCATATTTTTGGATAATTTAAAAGAAACTAAATATCTATGATATTACATTTAAAAAATATTTAAGTAATCAAGGGAAGCAACAAGCCACAAGAAACATGATAACTATAAACTAAATATTTATAACTAAACACAACATAGTATGTAAATTAATATACCTCAACTAGAAGCTGTAACAAGGTTAGGCAGTAAATAAATATATGACTAAAAAGGACTTAAAATAAACTCATCCTAATATGCTTATGATCATATTAATACATACTAATTTTCATAAAAGGAATCTGAACTGAAGCATAAGAAAACTGAAATAAGACTAGCATCCTAAATAAGCAAATACTAAGCCAAAATGCTGAACTGAAATAAACTACAGAAGCGTACAGAAAATAGTAAAAATACAAGTAAAACACAGGTAAATGAGCCACTAAACTGGAACTGAACTGAAAAGTAAGAGTATGCCAAAATTAGTACTGCCATAACAAAAATGGGCCTAAATAAGGCCACTATATAGAAAGTTTAACATGTATCCCCCTAGGCATCTTTAGAGCTAGGTTCGAGTTGAACTTATATAATCAGACATGTATCCCCCAAGCCAAGCACAGAGCTAGGTTTGATTCTATTATATATATAAAGAACTGAACTGAAGAGGTAGACTACGCTATAATGAACTCTACTATACTGAGAAATTAATTAACTAAATAAATTGAATGAAGTTAAACCATGTTTATACAATTTCAAATCTAACTTAGTATACTCATCAAATATCTTATGTCCTACTAATATGTTTAAGGAAAAAGGCTCAAATAAAAGGTGTGCAAAGCAATAATTATCAAAGTTAGTAAGAGACTCAACTAGATATATATAATATCTATTGTTATTTAATTTAATTTGTTCTATCTACTCTGAGCTAGTACAGGCTTAGGATATTCAATATCTAACTATCTTGTAAAATCATAGAGTTATGACCTCAAAGTTTATATTAGAACTTAATTATTCTAATACATAATCAAAAGTGATGACTATAAAGGTTAAGTAATTAAATTAATGACTTAATTAATGTATTTTAATAACTCAAACCCAATCTTGATTATGCAAATCAAGATTAAGGATTCTAGGTTTAAACTACAATTTGGGGTTCAATCCTGAATCCAAAGTACTAATCTGCTAAGGATCTAATGGTTCACACGCACTCTGATTGTAAGAACTCTAGTGTTATTACCCATCAATTAGTGACCTAATTGATTTTAATTCTTTTTCATTAGTCTTATAATAGTATTAGGAGTCTCCATTTCAATTTTTATGCGATTTGGAGATCATTTGGCAATTTCTAGCAATTCTTAGTTTTATAATAATTCTGAGAATGCCTAATTTATTTAGACCTCAAAATAAAAAATGGAGTCCACCATTGGACTCACCACACCCAAATTAGCTGGGAGTGGTATTTTGGAAGTATTTGGAAGTCGTCGATTTTTCCAAGAATATTTTGATAATATTTTAAATACTCAGATAATTAAGATGATTAAATTGACCTCCGATCAAGAATCCAATAGCATTTTTAAGTTCTCCACACCTCAATTTGGTAAGGATTAATTTTTGGGATTTTTTAGAGTACATTTGGATATTAAAAAAAATTAAGTAAATAAATAAGTAGAAATTTAACTAATTTAATATAACATTTAATAAAATTAATATGTAATTCAAAAGGCTGTAATTCAAAAGGCGGGAATCCTGCGTGCAGCCTCGAACATGGGACAACCATCCATGATATTCTGGGCTGTTCCGTGTTCTCGTAATCCATCTAACGGCCACGATCTGATCCAATGCTTCCTTCACGATCTCGCTGTTAGATCTACTCGGGGATCCAATGGCTGAGGATTAGGGACTGTATGTCCCTATCCTCAGAGCAGTCATGCGCATGTCATCGTACCCCCATCCAGCTGGCCACACCATTTCAGCCTCAATTAGGCTACCCATTCGACTCCTCTCATCTTTTGGAATCTGCGAGGGCATTTTTTTGGAGTTGGGAGCTGCTGTAGCGTCGTCCCGAGCTATTTTTAAGATCAGCGGAGCCCTAGCCCTAAATCAATCGAGCAGCCACCTTGCAAGGCTACCAGGTACTCAATCCTTTTCCTCCCTCTAAAATTGATATTGCTAGACCTTATTCCGTGCGTCGATCTCTCAATCCTGACTTCATTTAGGCTCGATCGAGTTAGATCGAACCTGGATGGACTGAACTGTCCACAGTTGCCCCTAGGGATCCGATTAGGAAACCTAGGGCATCATCCGGTTATCTCTAAGGTCGACCCCATGAACCAATTTAAGGCTTGTTGGGTTGGTCTTGGCTCGGGCTTTGCACCGGTATGCGGACCATCGAGTATCGCTACCTGGTTCGACTGTGAATTCTAACCCCAAGGCAATCGCTTCGGGAACCTTATGGGGACGAAGCGGCTGGATACCCCGCGGGCTTTTGGTACGGGTTTTTACTTTGAACCAAGCTGGTTCGTTGGGATGAACCGCGCATCCCCGTGTCGACACGCAGCGTCTATAGCTTTTGCCACGTGTCTGACGACGCACACAAGTTGATGCGCCGTCAGCCGTTCTCCTTCTTTTTCGCGCCGCCATCTTACCTCATTTTCAGCATTTCTAAAATTCTGTGTTGTCTTAAAATCTTGTGCCGATTAATTATTAGTGTTTAATGCTGATTGAATTATTAATTTATTTGGAATTTAATTAGTATAATTGAATGTTAATTTTATTTAATTAATAACTTTAATTATACTCATCTAAATAGCACAAAATTATGAACCATTTTGATCATAAAAATGAGTAGAATAATAATATGTAATTTAAATTCAATTTTGATAATTATTTTAATTAGTCAATATTTAAGATTAATTAATTATATACAAATTAATTTCATCATTTCATATGACCTAATTTGATCATTTAATGTTCAAATTAAACGATCAAATAGTCCATTTCACTCACAAAAATGTGAGGAATAATTATATGAAATCAAATTTAATATTAGTACCCTAATTTTCTTAATTACTTTTTAATCCTAATTAGGAGTCATTAAAACCCTAATTTTTCCAAAGTTGTCCAAAATTGACATACTTAGTATCATTTTTTTCCTTATGATATAAGGATTTCATTTATATGTAAATCATTTCCATTGGACAACAATTTGTGATTTTAGGTTTTTGACTCTTACTTATTGTTATTGTGATTCTTCTAAATTTCTAGATAGCATGTTTTGGTTTTATAAAACCCTAGGATAGCTAACATGTCATATATATTATTCCCCATGTCAATTTAGATTTCAATTATATAAGTTTAGTTCTCAATTTTCTATTTATGTGAATTCATTGGCAAGTGCTTAATTCACCTTTCAACCCTAAGGTAGAAACCCTAGGATTGATTTGCAAATTGAATTATAGTTCATCCCAAAATCTATTTAGTTAGACCCATTGAGTGTAGATAGAATCAATACCTTTATAATGGTGGACTAGTGCATCAACTAGATCTAGTTTAGTAACTAGATTAGAATTTAGTTCATTTACCCAAATCCTTAAAACCTCCTCTTGAATATTTTAAGAGCTAGTATTAGAAATCTTAAGTCACTTAGAGAAATTTAGGAACCCTATTGAGTTCCTTAAACATCAATTATTAGAATACTTAGAACTTATAATTCTTAAGTCATATCAATCACTTATCTTAATCTTTCATTTACTTATAACTTAGCTAAATTAATACTTGATTGATTAGATCCTTCAAACTATAACCTTGCAAGTGAACTCTAGTGAACTCTAGTGAACTTTAGTGGACTTACATTAACTTTTAATTTTTAAGTTAGATATTTTCTTTATTTTAATCATTCCTACTAAACACCTAAGCCTTGATTTAATTATATAATTGAATCTTATAGTTTAGAATGTGAATAAGATCTGGTATATAATAGTATTAATTATACTTATAAATTATTTTGTCATATCATACTAATTGAATTGAATCTACTACTTTCAAAACCCCAACTACTACTATACTTACGATTAACTTGAGATAAATATCTCAAAGTTAATTGGGAGCTCAATTAGCTCCAATCATTAAATAGATCATTAAAATTTTATAACTTTGGATATCACTTAGTTGCAATTATTGAATTTCCCTTGAATGCTTGCTTAGCTTTGAGCCTTATTCTCTTGATCATTCATATAATACATTATGCATGAATAAATCTTTCACACTAAAATTAATAGGGGTTTACATGGTGGATCAGTCTAGGGCAGACTGAAAATGGAGTAATAAGGAGACATCACATTCTCAGAGAGTGAATGTGAGTGTTTTAAGATTTGACCCCGCTTTTCTTTAGTTGTTAAATAGACGTGTTTAACTCCTCAGTTCATACTGAATATGCTCACAGAATGAGCATAGATTAAAATAACTTCAATTAATAAACATGTAAGATCTTTAATCTTATGAATTTTTAAGACTCACCATAGCTTTTAGCTATATTACTTTCCATAGTTCAAGACTATGTGAATCATAGACTAATAGTCTGAGATCTTCCTTCAATTTCCTTACTATGCATTTTCTATGATTTAGAACTGTACTTTTACTTGTTTACTATTTACTTAGATTATAGTGAATGTTTTAAAATTACACTTAAATGCTTCACTATTTCTTTTCCTTACTTATTATAAGTTCATTTAAGCATATACATGCTTTACTTCATTTATTTTCATATGCACATTAGTTTATTTCAAGCCTATTTAGGATGTTTTTTCTCTTATTCTATTTGCAGGCTAGGATGTATACTTAAGTGAGTATTCCAAATCACTTTGTTTTTCTTACTTACTTTTCCTCACATGTATGCTTACTATATTGCACCCATGCTTGTGCTTACTTTGTAACTAGAAAGTGATATCCAATTATAACAATAATATGTTTAGCCAATCTTAAATTGTACTTAGACTATTTAGTCTAACCAGATTTTCTATTTCTTGGCTTTGCCATATCACATTTAAATACTAAAATGTGATAGATCAAGTGAACTTGGAGGCTAGTGGAGCTGGACCAAGTGCTAAAAATTAACTGCTTCCGCTTATCATATACTAAACTTTATAGCTTATATAAATTTACAAAGTGAGCTATTAGTTTCTTTCTTTCCTTTTAGTTTACTATTGGTTTGTAATAAATGTTGTTTACTTTAATTTTACTACACTTTGTTGGAGCTTAGTTTATAATTAAATGCTTGCGATGTGGGGATGGTTGCCATGGCTGGGAACCATGGTTTATGATCGGGTCAAGGGAGAGGCGTGGTTCCTATCAATCGAGGGCAATTCAAGAAGATGGCAGCCAACAATTTGTTGGACTCGATGGCAGAAGGTGAAGATCAGGGTGTCCACGTACTGCCATTAGGCCTATGGAGGGTTAAGCTATCGGGGAGGGCCAAGTGAGCAAGAGGCGAGCTAGAGATGATAATCCATAATGCATAGATTGTTTCGGGCCATTTGATTATGGAGCCATTGGAGATGGATGGTCTTGTTGCGATACTTAAATGGGTAACTACGGAGAAGTCATCAGCCATTGGATACGTAGGGTTGATCTGTCAGCTAGGATTAGATCTATGCGCGGGGTGGTATACATCATTGGATGGAGTGCGTTAGGATGCGTTCTAGCACCTCCAATGGGAAAGGTTGATGCGCCACTGTCGGGACACCACGACGGATCTGCCGCAGTTCCGACAGCAAATCTTATGTATAAAAATTATTATATATTTAAATTGAATAATATAATTCATTTAATTAATTAAAAAATAATCCTAAAAATTTTAAAATTGAATTTAAGACTTAATGAGCTCCAAAAATTCCCTAAAATTTACCCTTAGCTAATTAAGGCATGAGAAATTCAAAAATAAAATCAAATTTTAATTTAGAGATCAAATTAATTTAGCTAATTTTCAAGATCAAAAAATAGGCAAAATAGCCAAAATACTCAATTGAACTCTGATTGATTTCAAACTTTTATGGTTAGATTTAAATGACCCATTGAGTCTAATAAAATGAAAATCATAGCTTGGTTTAGCTTGGTGTAGCTTGTTGGATTAGCTAGGATAACAACTAGGGTTGTTATAAATGTAATACCAAATTCACCGACTATGAAGTGGAGGATTTCTTGTGGGATCATTTTGTTGAAGCTTTCAAGGAAGTCTTTATTTTGGTATCTGCTCAGGCAATATTGTAAGATGAGCTGCTCTACTTGACTCAAGGTGGAAAATTAGTAGCAAACTACGAGCTTGAATTCTGCTAACTATCACGTTTCACTCAAAAACTGGTTAAGTCTGAAGCTTCACGTTGCCATCGATTTCTAAAAGGGCTGAAAGATTCCATTATGGCTCACTTAATCTCCCAGCAGATTAAGAGCTTCCCTAAACTAGTTGAGACTGCCCATATACAAGAAAGATTTCAAGGGCAAATGGATAGGTAGAGAAAAGTTAGCTTTGTGCAGCCCAAAAGAGAAAAATTTGGTCATTGGAAGGTGGCCAAGGTGTATAATATGAAAGCCAGACAACCCCAAGCAGATCTTTTTGAATGCAAATGCCGTCATCTATTTGGGAAATGTTACCACCAGGGTAACATGTGTTATACCTGTGACTATCAGGGCCATCGCTTTTATCACTGCATCTCTAAGACCATTATCGATGAAGTACCCATCACCTATTCACAGCATGATCAAGCATTCTGTCCTCAACCACTGAATAGCTGATCTATTGCCTTGGCTGTAATGACAGCTTCTACTCCTTCAGCTAATCCTAAGGCTGCAGCACTTGCTCCTAAGCTGACCTACAATCATCAAGGCCAAATGCCTCAGAATAAGCAACTAATGGCTCCTGCACGTGTGTACATGCTAACTCCTGCTTCTGCACTTTAGGATAATGATGTCGTATCAGGTACGTCTTAAATTTATTTTAAATTTCTGTTCTATTATCTTAGAATTTCTTGAATGTTTTGAATAGCAATTTTTATTATTGCTATAATCATAGGCATCTTATCGATTAATGGTAAACCATGTAACATTATGTTTGAAACTAAAGCAAGTCACTCTTTTGTATCAAAAAGTTAGGTCAAAGCCCTTAATCTACCTTCATACCATTTAGCAAGCTCATTAAGCATCAGGTTACCTTCTGGGGCCTGCATGTAATCTCAGCAATTCTGTAATGTAGAAATCCCTATTAGTGAACAACAGTTTGAAGCTAAGTTGATTGTATTGCCAATTGCTAATTTTGATATAATATTGGGAATGAACTGATTAAGCAAGCATGGTGCTTCTATAAATTACCAAAAGAAGAAAATCATTCTAAGCAGTGAAAGTCGAATTAAGACATTCATTGGAAAATTTAGTACTCAAGCATCGTTAATCAACACGATGAAGGCTGAAAAGCTAGTTATGAAAGGATGTGATGCCTACCTAGTAATAATGTTAAGTGAGAAGAAAGACAATATCCCTATCGCTAAAAATTGTATTGTATGTGAATTCCCAGATGTGATTCCTGAAGACCTACCTGGTCTTCCTCCTATTCGAGAAGTAGAATTTATGATAGAATTAATTATAGGAACACAACCACTATCAAAGGTTCCTTATCGCATGGCACCTAAGGAGCTACAAGAAGAGAACAAGCAGCTTCAAGAGTTGCTCAGAAGGGTCTTATTCGACCAAGTTCTTCTCCTTGGGGAGCACCAGTATTATTTGTAGATAAAAAGGATGAATAAATATTCATGTGTTTCTATTACTGTAAACTGAACAAGGTAACCATTAAGAATAAATATCCATTACCTCGAATCAATGATCCCTTCGACCAATTATTCGGAGCTAAGGTTTTCTCCAAGATCGACCTACGATCAGGCTATCATCAATTGAGAGTCAAAGATTAGATATAGAAAAGACAGCATTCAGAACTCGATATGGATATTACGAGTTCTTGGTAATGTCATTTGGTCTAACAAATGCGCCGTCTAAATTTATGGACTTAATGCAACGTGTGCTAAAGGCATACTTAGATAAGTTCGTCATCATCTTTTTTGATGATATTTTGATCTATTCAAAAAGTAAAGAAGAACATGAAAACCACTTAAGTGCAGCATTATAAGACATGTGAGACCATGAGCTTTATGCCAAGTATTCCAAGTGTGAATTTTGGCTTGACTTAGTAGAGTTTCTGGGTCATGTGTTAGATGCCTAAAGAATTTGGGTAGACTAGAATAAGGTCAATACTGTTCAAGATTGGTCACAACCAAAATCGGTGACCGACATTAGGAGCTTTCTGGGATTAGCAAGCTATTACAAAAACTTTGTAAAAGGCTTCTCTCAGATAGCATCCCATTTAACAAAGTTAACTCAGAAGGCAGTGTCTTTCATCTAGAGCCCTGAGTGTAAGAACACATTTCAGTCACTAAAAGATGCTCTTTCTTTTGCCCCAGTTCTTGCCCTACCTAAGGAAGGTTTTAACTACCAAGTCTATACCAACACTTCTGGCATAGGCTTGGGTTTTGTTCTAGTGCAAGAAATAAAGTTTATCTCCTATGCTTCTCATCAATTAAAACTGCATGAGAAGTATTATCTAGTCCAGGATCTTGAATTAGCCGTCGTAGCATTTGCATTGAAGATCTGGCATCATTATCTCTATGGAGTCTAATGCTATATTTTTACCGATCATCAGAGGCTAAAATACATCTTCACTCAGCAAGAGCTTAATTACCATCAATGTAGATGGCTTGAGCTGATAAGCGATTATGATTTATCTATCAAGTATCATCTGGTAAAGTAAATATGGTTGTGGATGCACTCAGCCATCATACCATTTTATCTACCATGATTTCTTTAAGTTTGTTAGATGAAGAGTTCCGTAAACTTGAAATCTCCTTAGTTCATGGGAATATGCTAAGCTCAATGTTGACTAATATCAATGTGGAACCCATATTCCACTGAGATGTCTCCGTCTTGCAAACTAAAGATGAGGATTATCAGAAGTTCAAAATCGATATTGAAGGAGGGCATCATTTTGATCTGAAATTGTGTGGTAATGTAACCTATCAAGGGAATCATTTATGGATTCCCAAATCCATGCACCAAGAGATTCTCATTGAAGGCCACAATTTATAATATCAAGTTCACCCCGGTAGTACCAAAATGAATCAAGATCTAAGGTTTTCTCCAAGATCGACCTGCGATCAGGCTGTCATCAATTGAGAGTCAAAGATTAGATATAGAAAAGACAGCATTCAGAACTCGATATGGATATTACGAGTTCTTGGTAATGTCATTTGGTCTAACAAATGCGCCATCTAAATTTATGGACTTAATGCAGTGTGTGCTAAAGGCATACTTAGATAAGTTCGTCATCATCTTTTTTGATGATATTTTGATCTATTCAAAAAGTAAAGAAGAACATGAAAACCACTTAAGTGCAGCATTATAAGACATGTGAGACCATGAGCTTTATGCCAAGTATTCAAGTATGAATTTTGACTTAACTTAGTAGAGTTTCTGGGCCATGTGTTAGATGCCCAAAGAATTTGGGTAGACCAGAATAAGGTCAGTGATGTTCAAGATTGGTCACAACCAAAATCGGTGACCGACATTAGGAGCTTTCTGGGATTAGCAAGCTATTACAAAAACTTTTTAAAAGGCTTCTCTCAGATAGCATCCCATTTAACAAAGTTAACTCAGAAGGCAGTGTCTTTCATCTAGAGCCCTGAGTGTAAGAATACATTTCAGTCACTAAAAGATGCTCTTTCTTTTGCCCCGATTCTTGCCCTACCTAAGGAAGGTTTTAACTACCAAGTCTATACCAACACTTCTGGCATAGGCTTGGGTTTTGTTCTAGTGCAAGAAATAAAGTTTATCTCCTATGCTTCTCGTCAATTAAAACTGCATGAGAAGTATTATCTAGTCCAGGATCTTGAATTAGCCGCCGTAGCATTCGCATTGAAGATCTGGCATCATTATCTCTATGGAGTCTAATGCTATATTTTTACCGATCATTAGAGTCTAAAATACATCTTCACTCAGCAAGAGCTTAATTACCATCAATGTAGATGGCTTGAGCTGATAAGCAATTATGATTTATCTATCAAGTATCATCTGGTAAAGTAAATATGGTAGTGGATGCACTCAGCCATCGTACCATTTTATCTACCATGATTTCTTCAAGTTTATTAGATGAAGAGTTCCGTAAACTTGAGATCTCCTTAGTTCATGGGAATATGCTAAGCTCAATGTTGACTAATATCAATGTGGAACCCATATTCCACTGAGATGTCTCCGTCTTGCATACTAAAGATGAGGATTATCAGAAGTTCAAAATCGATATTGAAGGAGGGCATCATTTTGATCTGCAATTGCATGGTAATGTAACCTATCAAGGGAATCATTTATGGATTCCCAAATCCATGCACCAAGAGATTCTCATTGAAGGCCACAATTTAGAATATCAAGTTCACCCCGGTAGTACCAAAATGAATCAAGATCTAATGTAACCTATCAAGGTAATGCTACTAAGTACAAAGAAAAGTCCTAAGGAATATGATCAACTAATATGCCAATATAGTATAAGTAAAAGTACTGTACTGAAAGTAAAAGACTAGCATCCTAACATACTCTCAAGTAGGTAAAACGGCTGACATACAAAAAGTTCTGAAATGTAAAGGAACTGCAGAAAATAAAAAATATGAAAGAAAGAAAAATGTACTGAAACAGTAAATTAAAGTACGTCTGAAGTGTAAGAAAAGTATATAAGGTACTGTAAAATGTCTGAAATGTAAATGTAAGTAATGTCTATTAATTCATTGTACTTATGAGATATTCTTACTTTGTCTGCCAAAAAGTAAAGTCCATCTGGTAATCTAGGAGAAACATCCCAGATTAAAGTAAAGTTCATCAAAAGAGGCATCTAGGAGAAACATCCCAGATCCTAAAGTAAATCCACAAAGTATCTAAAGGGCGAATGGGAGAAACATCCCAATGCCAAAGTAAAGTACCATAGGGGAAATTCCCTAGGCAAAAGCAGTCCTAAAGTAAAGTCATACTAAGTGGCAGATTAAGTAAAACATAAATCACAAGTAAAATGTTGTTTATTAATGTTTCTTTTAAATTTATGCTTATGAAATGTGAATGAAAGTCAAAGTATAATATAAAATATGTTCCAAATATTTAAGTATGTCCAAAGGTATCAAAAAGGCTCAAATGACAAGGAAAGCATAGCAGTTTCAAATCATGGAAATAGTAAATAGCACTACACAAACTTTGTGATATCACCTATTTTATAATTTAAACATTCTAACTACTCTAAGTTACATAAGATTCAGAATCAATAATTCCTATACTGTCTGTAACTTAGAATCACAAACCTATAGTTAAATATAATTAGGATTAGCTACATCCTAATTATAAATGAATCAAATGTCGCCTATAAAGTTAAATAAGTAAATCAATCATCCTAAATTATTATTTCATAAATCCCAAATAAATCTTGATTAGCCAAATAAAGATTTAAAGAATTAGGAATCAAACTTCAAAGAATGAAATTAAATTCTTAATCATAAGGTCATACTAAAAGGCTAAGTTTTAATCCCATCTTACTGATTAAAGGTTAAGGCAAATCCTATTAAATTAAGTCAATTTCAATAGGATAGATTTCTAATCCTAATTCTAATGTTAAAAGATCAAATAATCAATAAATAAACTATGAAAAATCTAATAAACTAGTAAAATTAAGGTTTCACCTTAATGAGTAACCCATTTAACCCATTAGATGAATTCTAACCTAAGATCTAATCCCAATCTTAGGAATTAAAGCTCTTAGATACTAAGAGTATTACTCAGACAGACATCCTAACTAAGGTTATAAGACCTAAAGGATGATCTAGGAAATGAAATTTATCTCATATTTTACTTAGGTTTTATTTAAAACTTAACTTAGGGTTTTCTTCAATTTTCTAATTCAAGACTTAAAATTATCTAAATCATAATTTAAATCACTTAAATTACTATTTGATATGATTTAGAGATGAAATTAGGTCTTAATTTCATTAAACCCTAATTTTGGGCAAAAAGACTGTTCTGCCCCTCCTTAAGGGTCTAAATCTTACCTTTAGCAATTAATCTTAGATTTTAATGATGTGGAATGATTATTTAATGTGTAATATGAGTTTAGATAGTAAATTCATTAAATATGGTTAAGTATTAAGCCTTATAAGGTCAAATTAAGGAATTGGACCTATAAGGATATTTTGGTAATTTTACCCTTATAATATATAATTTTTCTTGTCAGTTTATTAAAGTTTTGCTCTAAGGTTTCCATAGAACCTAAGTTTATTGAATTCTGATGTGTATTGGCTAAGTTATAGCCAAAACAAATTCTAGGGTTTAAAGGGTAATTAAGGAATTTAATTAAGGGTCAAAAATCCTAATTTTGTTATTTGGTGTCCAAATTGAATAATTTTAGTGGCTATAAGTCACAATTGATCTACTGATTCTAATTACTAGTGGTAGGTTCAATTTGGACTTCATTCGGCCAAGTTATGGCTTAATTAGGGTTTAAGGTGATTAGTGAGTGATTAGTGAAATTAATCACCCAATCACTAATCCAACCTTACAGTTATGTTCTAATAGGTTCTAGGAGTTCTCTAAAACTTAGTTTGTCCAATATGAATTATTAAATTTACTAATATTCACTAATCAAGTTTTTAGGTTAATTAGGGGTGATTAGCAAATCTAACCATTGGATCCTAAATATTTTTGTAGATCTCTATAGATTAGGTTTTGCTGATCTAAATTGGTATTTGGATCACTTTATTTGGAGCTGAGATGACCAACTTATGGTCATTTGAAGTTCTAGGTCAAATTAGGCTAATTAGGGTTAGGTCCTAAATGTCATTAGTCAAATACTAATCCAAACAGCAAAATTAACCCTATTAAAATGTTTCTTAGGATTTTGTGAGTATTTTAAGACCCATATTGGGTATGTTTGGATTAAGGGTTGCAAAGTTATAATTGTTTGATGTTTTGTAACATTATTTGAATTTTAATAATATCCTAAAATGTCACTAAGTTATATCTACTCAAATTTTATTTTGATAGTCTCAATTTTTTCTTTGATTTTTACTAATTAATATAGTATATTTAATTATTGTATTTAGATATGTATTTTACAAGTTATTTAAGTTTAAAGTTTGGGATTTATAGAATTAATTTAATTTATTAGTAGTATGTTTAAATATTTTTATCCTAACATAATTAATTTTATATTAATTATAATTGTTTAAAAATATCTAATATTTTGTTATCTGTTTATTTATTTCAGTTTATATATATACCATATAAGTACATAATTTTTATACATATAGATATATGTATGTTTAATTAATAGTATATATATATATATATATATATATATATTATCTGTAATCATTATTTTTGATAATTAAATATTTTGTTATGCAGGTGGGACCCGCAGAGGCATACGTGGCGGCCTACGGTTTGCAGACAACGATGGGTGGGGCCCACGACTGAGAATGAAATGATTGGTTGATCAGTAGTGGGTCCCGCCACAGTTACGCTTCCAATGAGATTGCGCCACGTGTCCAGCCAACGCGTTCTTCGAAACACACGGGCCGGACTTGGGCTTAACAACGTGTGCGGGTCGGGTCTCCGCACACACACACGGACGAGCCCGCAGAGAACGCTCGGGTCGAATGCGACCCGAATCCTCGGCCCGAGTCGCCTCTTCTTCTTCTAATGGCGAAACTTAGGGTTAGGTTTTGCGAAAGAAAATCGAGCGATTAAAAAAAAACGGCTTTAATCGATCGAATAATTGACAGTATAATGATCTTAGAATGCTTGACTAATTAATGTAAGAAGGGAGACGTGAGGTACCTTGATTCGAGTGGATAAGATAGGCTAGGGTTTCAGCTTGATCGACGATCGAGTTTCAAAAGGTGAAACCGGGACTAGGAATAGACAGGGGGTCTTAAACTACCCCTAAAGCAGTCGGATAAGGCTCTCCTAAGCTTGGATCGACGCGCGTCCTTCCCGGTTCAGCGCCGCGTGCCATTAGGGCTCTCCGCGCGCGACAGGTGTGAGCCATCGAGAGAGATGGCTCACAGCCATCGGATGAGGCCTGATCTGATGGTTGGATTGATGGGCCGTTAATCCAAATGGTAAATTATAAACAGTGGACGGTGTTACTTCTTGACTAACGGCCGCCGTTAATGCTATTAAAATATTAATTTAATTATTTTTCATCCTATTTTATTAATTAAAATTCACTAACTAAATGCATTCCAAAAATTTCCAATAAATCGCCCTTAGCTAATTGAGGGGTGAGGAACGCAACGGTGCACTCGGATTTTCGTTTCGATGAGTATTTATTTGTTTGAATTTTCAGGTATTTAAATATTATTAAAATATTCGACGAAAATCCAACGACTTCCAAATGCCTCCAAACTTTCACCCTTAGCTAATTTGGGTGTTCTGAACACAATGGTGAAGTCAGATTTTCAATTTGAGGTCTAGATAAAAAGTCAATTTTCTAGGATTTGGGATTTTCCAAAATTTCTAATTTGACTCAATTGACTTCTAATTTGACCTAGGTTTCAGAGATAAGTTCTAAATGACTTAATTAGTGAACTAGAATCCCAATTAAGACTTAGATTAGTCTTAATTACTCAAAGTAACAACCTGAATTGTTACATGAAGCCTCCAAATAGCTCCCAAGTAGTGTCCCTCATTAATAACACCGTCAGCGTCCATCATTATAGTCAAGAGTGCTTGTTGAAAAATGGTCACTGCCTGAATTTCTGCCTGAAGGGGGAATCTAGCCTGCATAGTGTCTCCCACCACAGCAAAAAACTGTCCCTCATCATCATGAAAAACAGCAGCCCCAAAAGTTGTCAGCTCTTCATAGCAGTTTGAGGCGTCAATGTTGACTTTAAACCAATGGGTCGTGAGGGGGGCACCATTTATAGTTGGTGGTGGGGCCCTAGTGGGCCGTGGAGCCCCAGGAGTCATACCCATCATGTAGTCCAGCACTAACCAAAGCAGACATAATCTAACCAGTACAGTCTAGAGGAGTGGGATATCAGTGACCATAAGAGTGCTCAGTCTTGCTCCGCCAGGACTAGTAAAGAGTATAAGCGACCAACTAGCAACTGAATTGGATGTATCGGGATGCAGCGGCATTCAAGAACAGTGCAGAAAACTGATCCCTGGAGACCAAAGTGGTCGGGAGCAAGCCCCGGTGAATAAGGATATCCAGGATGGCTCTGGTATTACATCAGTGCACTACAAAGTGCTCTCTATCCTCCTTAAACTCACAGCCCCAGACACAAGTGGCAAACTGAGTGAGTCCCTATCAAAGTATCCAACATATAGTCAGGATGGAATCGCTGAGCAGATGCCAAAGAAAACAAGCCTCCTGGGGGCCTAGGGCCATCTCCCACATGGCTACAAATAGACTGGGCTGGCCATCCCTCTCCAGCTTGTAAAGCTGACTGCCTCTGCTCACAGAAAAGTCATCTACCATCCACTAAAGCTGACTGTCTTTCCAAAGTCTTTGGGTTCCATGAAAGGATGGCCGTAACCTATGCATATATATATATATATATATATCAAAAGTACAATCGATTAATCCAAATCAAACTCCATGGTGTCATCTACCAGAAGGTCTAATAGCATTCCAGGGAGCACATCGACCCTAACAAATGAAAAAGCACCATGACAGGCAATAAAAGCACAAAAATCTGCTACATGATTCGCACGGCACGATCGGTAAGTAAAGATAAGTTGATGTACATCTAGTAGAAAAGCTGCGGGTGTGGGTCCCGCAGTGAAGAAAAGCTGAGGCGAGGCTACGGGGGTGGGGTCCACTGGCGAGGAGACGTGTGAGTTGGACGATGCACTGTCATTTGCAAGGCTCACCACATAGGTGCAGATAGTGGTAACGGTCCCATAGATAGGCTTGAGGACCTGCTGGGGACCCTTGGGTGGATGGGGTCATCACTGTCAAGCGCTGTGTAGTCCACGTGGCCAAATGCGGTGCACACTATCCTGTTTTCAGGTGTGCTATCGAGGCATAATTTTGAGCAGGAAAACTCATGCATTAATGCCTGTTGACCAATAGTTGGCATCCCACATGTACCAGGAGGATCTAGCTGGTATGGAGGATCCAACTGGCACTCCTTGTGACCAATTGACAATGGCCATCTGGAGAGAGCTACGTGGGCTGACAGGGGCTATAAGAAGCACATTGGTACCTGTAGCTGCATGAATTTGTGTGTACAAGATGTGGTGCACTTGACCCAAGTCCGTTGGGCATGGGTTTGGTGGGACCGAACATGCTGGTTGTCTAGACTTCTGTCATTGAGTCGGTTGTCCCCTCATTGGATCCCTTCCGAGCCAGTACATAGGTCGTTTCTTCCTTTGAACTAAGATCCAATCTATACCTTCAGCCTTGTTACAGGTAGATGCATTGTTTGCAACAGCTGTGTTGGGATTTTCTTTATCTATGGGTCTTTGAACAGTCTCTGTGTCCCAGTCTCATGCAATGATTGAAAAACAGTGAGAATCCTTCAAACAATACTTGCTGAGTATGCAGAGCCTCCATAATTTGTATTTGGACTGATGCAACCAAAGGTAGTCATAGATTAGCTTCAACACAAATGTAGGTAAATGCACACCTTTCGTCATTCGCAGTGAAGGAATCAATAAAATTGGCTTGCCAACTTTATTTGCAATTCTGGAGAGGTTTTTGTTGCTCCATAGATCCAAAAGAAGATCCGAGTGTCTGATCCAAATTAGGGTGGACCAACCCACCTTCATGTTGGGAGAGAAGTTTGGCACCCAAGGTGCCATTCTAAGAACTTGTCCTCCCACATACCAAGGCCCTCCAGTGAGGATTTGATTACATTCCACCTCATTGCCAAACTTTACCAAGAGACAATTTGCTTTAATGAATTGGACTGAGAAGTTACCAAACTTCTCCCATTGTACCTTAAGCTCATTTCTAATGATAATATATGGAATCCATCATCCAAAGAGCTAAACAATGAAGGATCCCTCGAGTTTGTTCCGATGTAATCGAACATCATCCTCATCCATGATAACTTCTCCATTCATACCAAAGCAAGAGTCATCTTCATTCACCGGGTCACAAGGAACATTTTGTGGTTTGTTCCAAACCAATTTTCCTTTAGAGATAGTAGGCATGGCTGTGGATTTTTGTCGAGAGGTTGGCAACCCAACTTCTGTAATAGTTTGTACACAGTGTCCTTGATTTTCCTCAGGTTTCTATTCAGCTCTTGTCACTTCCATTCCCTCAATACCTTCATCATTCATTGTATGCAATCTAGAAATCATGTCAATCATACCTTCGTTGTTTGACTCAGCAACATTTTTTGGAGATTTCTGCAGTGGCTTTGGAGGCCAAGGCTTTAGCTGTGAGGAAATTGAGTAAACCTCCTCCTTCTCTTGTGATATATTGAAAGGAAGATTTTGGAGCAGGAAGCACAATCACCATATCCTTAGTCAAAGCTACCTTCCCTGTCACAGCCGCTGACGAAGAGGATAATGTCTCCAAAGGGGATTGAGAGGCTTCATCCATCCCCAAGGAGGCTGAGTTTGCCGATCCTGAGGCCGATCTTTGAGCCTTGCTGTCCACTATGTCTCCAGCTATGGCCGCCACCAATCTAGAAGTAGAGGAGGGCACGAACCTCCCTTTTGGGCCAAACAAGAGAGGTGCCTGTGCTGTCGGCCCCAATAGAGATGCCACCGAACCCCCCAAGGAGTTTGGGGGCTCCTTCTTCTCTTTACTTTCCTTAGCTCCTTTCCCTCTTTTCCACATGAGAGAAATGTTTTTGGGTTCCATGAAAGGATAGCCATAGCCTATGCATATATATATTTATAACTATCAATCAAAAGTACAACCGATCAATCAGGATCAAACTCTACGGTATCGTCTACTAGAAGGTCTAATAGCCTTCCTGGGAGCACATCGCCCCTAATAAAGGAAAAAGCACCCTGACGGGTCAAAAAAGCACAAAAATCTACTACACAATTTGCACCGCGCGATCGGTAAGCAAAGATAACTTGAGGTATATCCAGTAAAAAAGCAATGGGATCAGCATGTCTCTCTCCTCCTCGAGAGAAGAGGGTCCTCTCCCAGTGGCAACGAAGCCTCTGAATCGCTCCCAGATAGTCTCCCTCAATAATGACACTATCAACCTCAATCTTAGTAGTCTGGAGCACCTGTCATAGGATAAATGCTGCCTAGATCTCTGCTTGAAGAGGAGACCGTGCCTGCACAGTAGCTCCCGCTGCAGCCAGAAATTGTCTGTCAGAGTTGCGAACATTAGCAGCCCCAAAAGCAGTGAGCTTACCATATCTGTATGAGGCATCAATATTGGCGTTCAGCCAACAGGGTGGAGGGCACCATCAAGAGGAGGTGGTGGGGTCCTGGTGGACTGTGGAACCCTAGTAATCACTCCAGTCATACAAACCAGCACTGACCAAGGTAGACATTATCGAACCTGCACAAATCACCATAGTGGGGTACGGTCATTCATGATAGAACTCTGTCTACTCCTTCAGGCCTGTTATAAGGAGTAGGCAATAAGCTGACATCCAAATCGATGGCTGTGAGACACTGTGGAGGTCAATAATAATGTTGTAAACTAGTCCCAGGAAGTCAATGTGGCCGGAAGAAGGCTCCAACTCACAAAGGTCTCCATGACTGCTCTCGTGTAGCTGTAGTGCACTACAAAGTGCTCCTTATCCTTCTCAGCATCACAGCCCCAGACACAGGCTGTAAACTATGCAAGCCCTCTCTTGAAAAGCCAACTGCTGGTCGGGATGGCATTGCTAAAGAGTCTCCATAAGAAACAAGCCTCTCGAGGCCCTAAGGCCATCTCCCAAAGTGCCGTGAACTACCAAGGCTGTCCCTCCCACTCTAAATATTATAACAGGCTGGTATGACTCTTCAAAAAGTCATCAATCTGCCACTGCCAAACCCCTCCTCAAAATGATTATGGTCTTAAACAACAAGCCAGCCATAACCTAGGATCCTTCAAACATCTGAATCCCCACACTGGACTGTAAAGTCCTCCCTGCGGCGACAGTAACGGGCCTCCTTGGCCCTCACCCAGAGTAGGTCCTCTCCACTAACAAAGCTGAAGGTGTGGTGGGCCACTAACACTCTACTACAATTTTGCAAGCCTCAGATCCCAAGGTCTCCAGACTTGAGCGAGCGACATAACTCCTCCCAATGTACATAGTGAAGGCTGCTACCCCCCGCTCCTTTCCAAAGGAACTTGCGGAGGATAGCCTCAATATCCGTAAGGCAGGGGTCAGGAATAGAGGTCACTCACATCTAATAGCAGGGTATCAAGGCTAATACGGACCTGATCAGACTCATCCTTTCTGCAAGGGAGAGGTATCGAGCACCCCAACAGCTCAGTTTATCTTGAACCTTAGTAGTGACTGTCGCAAAATATGCCTTCCTCGGAGGTCTATCAATAACTATAATCCCAAGGTAGTGGAGGGAGTCTCCTCTCCTAAATCCCAGCTGGGCTGCCATTCAGCACTGCTTGTATGCTGGAGTCTATCAGCTAAACATAATCTGTGACTTCTGTGCATTCACAAATTGTCCTGTCCAGCTGTCGTACTCCCCAAGGATCCACTTAACCTCTCTGCCAGCTGCCACTGAAGCTGGAGCAATTAGAATCAAATCATTGGCGTACATGAGATGCAAAAAGGTGGGCCGACCTCGACCAAGTGTGATGCCAATTGGGCAACAAATCTGCTGTTGTTGTCGAATCAAGAGAAAAAGAGCTCTGAGCATAGGATGAATAGATGGGGAGATAGATGGCATCCCTGCCTAAAGCCCTTCCTCCCTAAATCCAAGGGAGCTGGTGCTCACTAATGATGACAACAACCTTGATGGATTCCATACACTGCATGGCCCAATCCATTCACCATTGTAGAAATACAAATAACTGCAGGACAAAGCAAAGACATCCCCACTCCATACGATCATAATCATGCTCCCTATCTGTAACAACTCTAGGTTATTACCTTGCAAAAATATAGGTAACCTAATCAATTTTCAAATACCATTATTTATAGAACCCCAAACTGAGCCTATCTAGAAAATTTGAAGTCCATTGGACTTCTCTAAGTCCAAATTGAAAACTTGATCAATCTAGATGCCCTAGATTAGACCTAAAATATTCTTACCTTAGAATTAAAATATGATTGTATTTTTGGATTCCTCACCCCCAAATTAGCTAAAGATGAAAATTTGGTGCAATTTGGGATTCATTTTGTCCATAATTCAATTTAAATTGAAATGGTTTAATTGCACATAAGGGTTCCTAATAATTCAAAATTGCAAATATACCCTCAAAACTAGATTAACGGCCGGGATCCGCTGTGCGGACCGCAGGCGATCCGCTGCGGAGCCCGAGTCACGCGACAGCGGGGTCCCGTGAATCTGGCCGTCGCATACAAATAACTGATGGTTAGGATTAACTCCTGCGGAACCACGAATCAACCGTAGGATCTCCCCGACCGATCCAACGGCCCGGATCACACCCGCGATCGGCCGTTAGGATCCGAGAGATCCGAGCTGTTCTGCCATTTGATCGATAGATCAGAACCCAGCACTGTGGATCATCATCCCCACTCCATCACGCACCTGATAGGGATATTTTCCCATACTGTCAGCTGCCTCCTCTGTCCCCCACTCCTGCTTCCACCTCAGGAGACCGTTAGCACACCTCCCCTAATGGCCAAGAGACCCAATTGGGCCTCGTGACCCGATCGAGTTAGAAATGGAAATTCTAGAGCTCGGCCATGGCCCGAACCATCTGGTTCACCCTAGCCCAATTAAACTCTCTGGAACCATCCCTGTATTCCCCTGAGGCTATAAATAGCCTCAGCACTCCTCTGATTGATCCTTGCTGATCAATCGAAGTCGCTTACCTTCTCCACCATTGCCATTTGCTGAAGCTTCTTCCAGGAGCTCCCGAGCTTGCGTACCATTGATAGGAGAGTCTCCTGGAGTTCAAGAACTCTCAGAGAGGTCCAGGGCAGCTCAACAAGCCCGGAGAAGACCACCCTATCATCTGCAAACTCTCGGATAAAAACCAGGTATCCTACTTACCAGTTTCGAGCCAATGACGCTCGGACCTTCTGTATTTTGATGCGTCCGAGTTCGTATTATCATCTCAAACCCAATAGTATCGAGATTAAGATCTAGGCTAGCCTCGATCGATCGAATCGATCGATCGGATTGAATCCTTAAGGATTGCCTCGGTCGAGTAAGGACCTGGCGATCCAGACCACCCCAGACCCTCAGACCAGAGGGCTTCGATCCGCCTCACCTCCCTGATGGTGTAGGGATCGAGCCTGGGGTCTGGCGTGGCCTCTGTGGGAAGAATTATCTCCCCACAGTAGCTCCAATGGAGGAGCCCTCGGGTGAGCAAGGTCTGGCCGATCCAGACTATCTCACAGGGGGCTTCGAGTCCCATTCGACGCGTCTGACCATGGGGATCAAGTATCAATCCAATCCTGGTCATGCCATGGTCAAGATGCGCAGGGATTTTGCGATTAGGGTTCCCCTAATCGGGTCCCTAGTTCGGGACGGAGACGCAGGGACGAAGGCTCTGTGCGGGCCGGGTCGACCCATAACCCGCGCTGTGCGACAGTGCCGGGTCTCCCGGGCCCCGATCGACCCACGTGGTTTGGAATTGGGCCGAGCCGTTTAAATTAATTCGAAATTATTTTTCCTTAAGGAAAATAATCCCAATAATGAAATCATATGAATTTAATTAAATAAAAATATAGAATATATTATTTGAATAACTTTTAATCCACTAGTACAAATCCTATGATATTATATATGAAAATAACCAGAAAATCATCAGGGACCTAAATATAAAATAAAATCATACATCTGATAGTTAGATCTTTAATTATTTCCTAATTATAGTGGAACTTAATTAGGGTAAATTAGTAATTTTACTTATCCAAATTGCATGCTTAGGGTGCCATTAGTTCACTTATGATGATTAGAACTAAGTAGTGCTTATTTTACAAAATTTGAGTATTAATCTGACTTATAACAACAAGTTAAATGTAGTGAATTCCTCTAGATAAACTTATTAAGTATACTTGAACAAATCTAAAGATTGAGAATCTTAAATATCTTAAATAACTTAAGAAATCTTAAGATTTATATCAAGCTTTTAAGTCTTGATTTAGATCTGAGATTGCCACCAATAATGCATGATTAATCCACTGATTTGACATTGATCTTTAAACACACACTTGATTTTACTTTAGATATGAGAAGGGATGAAACCCTAATCTACTTAAGGAGAATCCAAATCCTTAAGAACCTTAACTTAATTAACTTGATTGTAAGACTATGAACTTGACATTTTCCAATAATGCATCTGATTTGAAATTGACTCTAAACATTTGAATTAGACAAACTAAGGTTAATAATAATCCTATGTGATTTCTCAATCTAAATCAAACCTTAAGATCCCCAATTTTCTCTTAAGTAAGAAGATTAGCATAAGAAGATTCATAAAATCATATTGATTAACCAAGTGATCTAAGTCCTAAAAATATTCCTAATTTAGATCTACTAATCTTAGATTGAGTTGTGATCAGATGACTAAGTCATCTGATCTAATCGTCCTAAACCTAATTATGAAGCAAAACCTAAGAGATTAATATCAGCATTTAGAAGGAAGAATCTTAAGTGTCTCTTCATAAGATCATCTTGAATTATTAAAAGACCTAAATTCATATATTCTAAGGTAGGAGACCTTGTATGACTCCTTGAGGTAGAAGTATAGAAGATCCCATCACCTTAGATATTGATCTTATCCCCTCATGGTAGTAATCACTTTAAAACCTTAGAACAGATACTTATCCTTGTGGTAGAATTTATATTAAGTGATCCTTGCTCACAAATGGTTTGTGAGACCTTGTATAGGACTTACCCATTAGTTTAGGCCTTTATAGTCTTGATAAATCCTTGTTTTATTAACTAGACTTGATTGAATCTTGATCAATAGGTGGTGTAGTATAGTATGCCCATATTACTGGTCCCCAGTAGTGTTCAGGATTGGTTGATTCATTCTAGTAAGGACTTATAAGCAGGTTCTATCCTACGGGATTAGATGAATATAGTCCCATTAGAATAAATCATTTAAACTTAAGAGTGTATTAAATGGGTACTCATCCATTAGTTTAATTGAAAGACAAGTTACCAACGGACAATGCCTTCTAGCGAAGATCGCTTCAATAGGTATGGCTCAAGTAAACTAAGTAGTGAGATTTACCTTCCTTAAGACAGTGAGTATGATTGTGAGTATAGCAACTTAATACTTAGCTTGAGATACAAAATCACCATCGGGTGGTGTCTCCTAATAAAGATCGCTTTGTTAGGGTGGCTTAATTAAACTAAGTAATAAGAATCCTTTTCTTGCAATGTACTGAATATGTGTATACAGACACCCCATCTAGTGATCTTTAAATAAATATGCAACTTTAATTAATCATCGATCTAGAAGTTAGGAGTTAGAATCCTTTTAGAAGGATTCTGCATAGTGGGGACTTAGAATTCATTATCATTTCTTACTAAACTTTTCATTAATTTCTAGATTTTTCATTTTAGGGTGCATCTGCATCACCATACTAACTTCCTAACTAGTGTATTTACATTGGACCGTACTACTCATAAGCCTTCAGTGATAGTTCTGAGATATACCGTGGTGTAGCATATTTGTGTGCATCATTTTAGTGACATATAGTGCAGCATATAGCATCTCTTTCATCATGGTTTTTACTTTACTTTCAGTTTTCATTTGGCGATAGCTTCACTTAACTGGCCTTTATGGCTCTATTTACTTAGCATTTAGAGTTTTCTTTACTATGCGCTTTTCCTCATTTGTTTTATAGTTTTGCTTTACTTTTCTATTTGTTATGTTTAGTTTAGTTTTGTATAGTTAGTTACGATGTGTTAGACTTCTTATCTAACACGGGGTACTTTTGGGATCCGACAATTTGCTAGATCCTGAGGAGTTTGTGGAGACAGGTCAGGAGTACATACCGGAGACCCAGGAGGAGCATGTGGAGCTGTAGTGGAACGAGCACCTACTTTTACTTAATAGCTCATTTTAGCATTATTAGCTCATTTCAGCATTCTAAATAGACTCTTTATGTTTCTGCATTTTAAATCTGTTTATAATAAACTCTGGATGTATTTTACTTTTCTTTTCTGAGATGAATGGCTATTACTGCTTATGATGAATGTATTCTAGATGATTTGCTTTTAGCTTCCGCACTCTGTTATACTACTATACTTAGTATTATAATGTGATCAGCATACTGGAAATGATGATATATTTTGATAACGTATATCGGGTTCTTATTTATCTACTTGGACCTTGTATATGTACTAGCCTAATATTTAAGATAAGCTTTTCACTCTTAACTTAGGTATTGGATCTCGATCCTACTCTTAGGATTCGAGTCAGCAGCCTTCAGCATGGCTCAGTTCTTACTAGCCTATTCGGGGAGATGGGTTTTGCTTGTATACCCGGCCTTCCCAAGTAGTGCACCGCTCTGCCGCGAAGGTTGAGGTACATTACTTTTTCTCTTTTGCGCGTGGCGATGGGGCGGGGCGCTACAGTTGGTATCAGAGAAATATCATAAAGTGTCAGATAAGAGTTGATCCTATCTACTTTATGATTTATTCTCTATGTTAGGCCAAGATCACAAGTCACTAAGTGTAGTGCAAAGCAATCATCCAAAAAAAAAATTTCATTAAGCTGTCTCAGAAATAAAAAGGGAAAAACTATGTCTAGAATGTTGACACCCTAGGAAATTAACGCACATAATGAATTGATTGAACCTGTAAACTCTAAAATGGACATCTTAGAACTTGAATGAACAATTGAAGGTAATAATAAATTACAAATAAAATACTTATGGGTTGAAATATTCTAGGAATGGACTACTCGCTGTCATCAATTCCGCTCTATCTTAGGAGGTTTGACGACTACTGGGTAGACGATCATCGAGATGGTCAGATCTATGGAAGGACCATAGATGGAGTGTCGCCTCGCAGAGTTGAAGTAATAGACAAGATTCTTGCCCATTCATCATTTGGAGGCACCAGTCTTTCAGTACTAGCCAGAGAACGGCTGGATTCTGTTACCACTGCACTATGAGAGACGGCCTGTCCGGAGGAGCATCATTTGGAGATTGTGGAGATCCTACTTAGGGGATCAGCGAGTCATTGGTGGTATTGGGTTTATAGGAGATTAGCTCGGAGGAGCCACATAGTCACCTATGATGACTTATGTGCTACCTTTTGGGTAGAATATTGTAACTATGATGTTAAAGAGCCTCATCATATCATTTATTTCAGTATATATTTCTATGTATCTTCTCCTATGAGAAAGAAATGAATGAAATTTTAGTAAAACCTCTATGTTCTGAATTCATACTCATACTTATAGCCATGAATCCTGGTTCTCTGTATGCTCCTACCCCAATTAAGAACACGGTGGTGTCATCAAGCGGACCAGAAGACTCCAACATTATGGCTAGCTTGTTAAAAGCCTTAATTAATAGCAATGCGCAACAGGCACAAGAGACCCGTGCTCTTATCCTCTCAGTTAAATAGCAATATGCTCCTCCAGCAGGATCCTCATCATCACACTACGCTGGGGTTGGAATCCTGCATAGTTAATGGGCACTAAATCCCATGGACACCGTAACATGGGTCAAGTTAGTAGAGAAGAACCTTGCCATTATCAAATTCCCTAACTCTGAGGCCATCCGCCTAGTGACTTACTTATTTCAAGAAGAGGCGAAGTATTGGTGGGAGAATGAGCAAAATAGCATATTTGCGTAGTATGAAGTAGAAGACATTCCATGGGACCTGTTAATGGAAGCATTCCATGAAGCATTCATCCCGGCGTCAGCTCAAGCAATTCTGGAGGATGAACTCATCCATCTCACACAAGGCAATAATTCCGTGTTTGACTATGAACAGAAATTTAGGAGGCTATCATGATTCGTTCCGGATTTGGTAAGAACGGAGGCGTCCAATTGCCACTGCTTCCTAAAATGCCTGAGAGACTCCATTAAAGTGCATCTAGTATCCCGTCAGATCAAGACACTGACTGAATTAATCGAAGCAGCCCGTCTATAGGAAGGATTTCAAGGTCAACTGGACCAAAAGCAAAAAGCGATAGTCATGCAGTCAAGTGGAGAACGGTTTGGCCATCACAAGATGGCAAAGGTCTACAATATGGACTCAGCACAACCCCAGCCTCATAAATCTGAATACAAATAGATGCATCTTTATGTAAAATGCTACCACTTTGGTGGTGTATGTTTCACCTGTGGCCGTAAGGGTCACCGATATTTTGAGTGCAAGGAGAAGAACACAATCGACGGGGTGCTCATCAACCACTCCCGCCACAAACAAGCATACCGAGCCCAGTCGATCAACAGTCGAGAGTTTACTCCTGCAATCATGCCGGCCACTACCGCAAACTCTAAAGCCATAGTACCGGTGCAAAAGCCCAACTATGATCGCCAGGGTCAGAGGCCCCAAAATAAGCAACCCTTAGCACCTGCCAGGGTATACATGTTAATTCCTGCCTTTGCTCCAGAAAACAATGATGTGGTGTCAGGTACGCCCTAAAATTAAACTTTTTCTTTCAGCTCTTGCTATTTCAGTACCCAACAATTAATCTCTTAGTATTTAATATATGCTTGGTTTACGCCCTTATCAAATCACTGTACTCATAGGCACTTTCTCAATAAACGACAAAACCTGTAACATCCTTTTCGATATGGGAGCAAGTCATTCCTTCGTATCAGAAAGTTGGGCTAAAATCTCAAGCTACCAACCTATCAATTAGCTAGTTCATTGAGCATCGGGTTTCCTTCGGGAGCCCATATGCAGTCATAACAATTCTGCAACTTGGAAATTCCTATTGGGGAACAGCACTATAAGGCTAAGCTAATCGTGTTACCAATCACCAACTTTGATATAATCTTAGGCATGAATTGGCTAAGCCAGCATGACGCGTCCATAAATTGCCAAAAGAAGAAAATAACATTGGGCAGTGGGAGTAAAGCAAAATCATTCATTGGAAGGTTTAGCACTCAATTGTCATTGATCAATGCGATGACAGCAGAAAAGCTAGTCAGGAAGGGGTGCAGCGCTTACCTTGTGACAATGTTGGGAGAGAAGAGAGAAGTCGTACCTATTTCTGAGAATCATATAGTTTATGAATTTCCTGATGTATTCCCTGAAGACCTACTTGAACTTCCTCCGGTGAGAGAAGTAGAATTTTCCATAGCATTAATTCCTGGAACGTAACCACTATCAAAGGTTCCGTATCGTATGGCACCAAAAGAACTCCAAGAGTTGAACAATCAACTCCATGAACTATTAGAGAAGGGTCTTATTCGTTCGAGTTCATCTCCTTGGGGAGCGCCAGAGCTATTCATAAAGAAGAAAGATGGATCAATGAGGATGTGCATCGATTATAGAGAATTAAATAAAGTAACCATTAAGAATAAGTACTCTCTGCCTCGTATAGATGACCTGTTCGACCAACTATCTGGAGCTAAAGTCTTCTCTAAGATAGACTTGCGATCAGGATATCATCAATTATGAGTTAAAGATTTAGATATTGAGAAGACAGCGTTTAGAACCCGCTATGGGCATTACGAATTTTTTGTGATGTCCTTTGGCTTAATAAATGCACCGTTCGTCTTTATGGACCTCATGCAGCGCGTGCTGAAAACATATTTGGATAAATTTGTCATTGTCTTCATCGACGATATATTGATATACTCAAAAGATAAAACTGATCACGAGAATCACCTACGTTTAGTACTTGAAGAACTCAGAAACCATAAGCTATACGCTAAATATTCTAAATGTGAATTTTGGCTGGATTTAGTTGCTTTTCTGGGTCATGTTGTCGATTCCCAAGGAATCAGAGTTGATCAAAGTAAAGTAAGCATAGTCCAAGATTGGTCACAACCAAAATCTGTGACCCACATTAGGAGTTTCTTAGGACTGGCAGGCTACTACAGGAAGCGCAGACGTGTAGGCAAGAAGAAATAAAAGAAATAAAATTCAAATGCTTAAATCGCTAGCTACTTATAGATTATCTTTGGTTCAAATCGCAATGGCGCCAAGAACTTGACATACTGTAAATACACGTCTGTGCTTACACGCAAGTGTACGTGGTCTGAAGTAATAAGTGGAAAGTGTGACTTTCTGGGAATTTATCGAACCACAAAGAATTTATTGATTTGGCACTAAAGTATATCTATTCTCACTAATGTTTAAGCTATAGTTTATATTGGTTGGTTGGTCTAAAAATTAGCACGAATATTCACTAAGTAAATAACAAGTTTTAAAGAAAGAGGAGAGTTGGGCCCATCCCACATGCAATGATATAATACTTGTGTGGAATTATTTTTCAAGCTTTATCATTTAATTTAATTAAAATCAAGTGCACATTGTTGTTCTTTAGTCTAGCTCAAAGGCTTACAAGTTCAAATCTCGTACACAAAATAAACTCACATTCGGTTCTTTTTAGCACAAAGATTCTTGAGAATTCAAGTTAATTCATTTTCTCCTTATTTAAGGAGAATTTAAATTTTCTTAAATCTCAAGATCTCACAAGCATTGATTTTCCACTACGAGCATCACTTCGCATCTCATATAGTTGAGATGAGAGAATCACATGTTGGGCTCAATGACTATGTCACTTAGTTCATGAGCACTCAACACTTCATTTCTCAATCTCAATTATGTGGAGCTAAGGAGCTCAAATAGTGGGTCTTAGCATCACTTGCATCAACTCCTTGGTTGAGCTTAGATTGAGGTGCATTGAGCTCAAGATCCTTCTCACATGGTTCTAAGCATCCATGCACTCAAAATCTAGCATCCCACCAAAGGTGAGCTAAGGAGCACAAGACTATTAGATCTTGGATTCTTTAGTTCTTTTCTTATAAACACATCAAGATTAATTTGATAGAAATTTCTTAGTAAGGCATTTAAATCACAATTACATCGTGCTTAAGGGAAAATATTCACACAATAATATTACATCATACAAAATGGGACTTCATCCCAACCCTCCCCAAGGAGAGTTTAGCTACTCATCACATAAGAAAATGAGAGAAACACATACATAGCAAAAGACCCTTTCATGATCACTAAAAAGAAAATACAAGATTGAGTTTAGAAGATATCAGGAATGCTCAGTAGAAGTTCTCTGGGATTCTTCTTCTCCTTCTAATTACCTTCTCCTTAGGATGCTAGTGCTGCCTTCTTTCTCTTCTCCCTTTGCAAAAAAGCTTGCTTTGTCACCCTTGGGGAGTTCTCTCTTTCTTTGGCTCTCCTCTTTACTTAAGCAATTCTTGCTAAAATTGTCAACCCTCCTCTAGTCAAGAGGAGGGATATTTATAGGAAGGGGGGGCTGCATGCTCCCCCTCATAAGTAACCATATTTCTTCTTTAAAAATATTGAATTCATCATTGCATTACTTTTTAATTTAAGATGAGGTGACAATAATCCCATTTTTTAAGCCACACATCACCTCAAAGCTTTACAAAAATGGCTGCTGCAGGATATGGTGGCTGGAGACAAAATTCAGGATAGAGGTCATGTCTCCATCTGCATTAAATGCTCTGACTGGAGAAAGATTCGGTGGGCCGCTGTAGTGCGCTGTAGCGCCCTGTAGCGTGCTGCTGCATGCCTTGGTTCCAAGCAATTCTAGCCAAGTCCTCCGTAGTAGACCGCTGCAGCCCGCGACCGCGCACTGTAGCGGAGAATTCTGCGAAAAACATTGTTCAATTAGTTCTTTTTCCCGATTGTATAGAAATATTTATGCGGCTAACCGCTGTAGCGCACGACCGCGCGCTGTAGCTGGGAATTCCACAAAAAATACTGTTCAATTAGTTGGGTAGTCCGAATTATTTAGCCAAGTTTTCCGCGGCAGACCGCTGCACCGCGCGACCGCGCGCTGTAGCGGGGAATTCCACTAAAAACACTATTCAATTAGTTGGGCGGCCCGAATTATTTAGCCAAGTCTTCCGTGATACACCGCGGCAGCGCGCAACCACGCGCTGTAGCGGTGAATTCTGCAGAAAACACTATTCAATTAGTTGAGCCCCATTTAATAATCATAAATATTTTCACGATACACCGCTGCAGCGCGCGACCGAGCGCTGTAGCGGTGAATTCTGCAAAAAATATTATTCAATTAATTGGGGCCTATTTAATAAGGTTTAAATGTTTCCGCTGCAGCCTGCGGTGGCACGCGACCGCGCGCTGCAGCGCGCTGTAGCGGAATAATTTGTTATATTTATTTATCAAATTGCAGAAATGCCATAGAGCTCCATTGGAATCCATTTCCTGAAAAAGATATAGAAATTTGATTTAGGAACAGCAAAAATATCTTAAATAAATGAATTTTCCCCTTTATTTTAGATGTAATTTATGGATTCATCACACCCCCACACTTAAATTCTTGCTCGTGCTCGAGTAAGCTCAAAATGATAATTTTTTCTATATTTTTGAATGGATGAAAGTCACAATGATGTAATTGAAATAAGTATAAGTGAAAATATGTGCATGGCAACAAAAAATGAAATGAACATTGTAGCAATCTTAATGTTATCAATTGAGTCACTAAAGTGGTAAGTCACTAAATCTCCAAATATTTGAATTGCTTAATGCTTGAAAATAGGTGATGGGTTCCATACATTTTTGGATTTTTAGACTAAAAACATGATTTGGAGATTCATAAAGTTGTGCCATATGTGCTCATTCTTATAAATCACAAAGATGAAAAAATTTAGGAGAGATATTTTTCTTCATCCTTTCTTATTTTGATCACTTGGGAGAGATATTTTTCATCATCCCTTTTTCAATAATTATTTTGTTCTTTTCATCCTTATGGAGAGACATTTTCTTTATCCCTTACATCTTTGTGATCATGAAGTCCTACGGGAGCCTAGCACACTCTATTTAGAATCAATTCCATATTCTTTTAGTTTAAATCCTATGCCTTCCCCCATACTTAGCTCAAGCATTTATTTTAAATTTTTAGAGATTTAGCTTTTCCTCCATTTGTTCCTCAATCTCACATTTGATTGTGTAATAATTCATTTAATCAATTTTTTTGCTAAGCATTCTTTTACTCATATCTCATTTGATTTTCGCATTTTTGTGATTTTCATTTCTTTTGAATATTTCAGAAAAAATATATCAATTAAGAATAACTCCATAAATGCGGGAATATGAGAATTCATAAATTGCAATCTCAAAAATAAAAGCAAACTACAATAAGGATAAAAAGAAAAAATAAAAAAGAATAAATACAACATAATTAACTTTTGGGTTACCTCCCAACAAGCACTGGTTTTAGTGTCTCAGCTTGACACAGGGAGGAGCTTATGTGATTCCCTCATCTGGGAGGTCTTGAAGGGTCCACCCTCCCTTCTCTTGAAAGTCTCCTTCCTCCAAGCATAATTTCAGACGATTTCCATTCACCTTAAAAGAGCTATTATTTGAGGCAACTTCGACAGCTCCATGAGGAAAAACTTTAGTTATGGTGAATGGTCCTGTCCAACGTGATTTTAGTTTTCCAGGAAAAAGTCTTAATCTAGAGTTAAAATGAAATACCTTCATTCCTGGTTGGAGGTGCTTAGGTTTAATTAGTTTGTCATGCCATTTTTTTGTTTTTTCTTTATATAACTTGGCATTCTCGTAGGCATTTAACCTAAATTCATCAAGTTCATTTAGCTGCAGCAATCTCTACGCCCCTACCTTTTGGTGGTCAAAATTTAATTTCTTTATTGCCCAAAAGGCACGGTGTTCAAGTTCCACCGGAAGGTGACATGCTTTTCCATAAACGAGCTTATACGGGGACATTCCTAGAGGGGTCTTGAAAGCAGTTCTATAAGCCTAAAGGGCATCTTGGAGTTTTGCAGTCCAATCTTTTCTATTTTGATTTACAGTTTTTTCTAAAATTTGTTTTAGTTCTCTATTGGAGACTTTAACTTGCCCGCTGGTTTGAGGGTGGTAGGGTGTACCCACCTTGTGTCTTACGCCATAGCTTTTTAATATATTATCTAACTGCCTATTGCAGAAGTGTTTTCCCCCATTACTGATCAAGAATCTGGGTGTTCCAAATCTAGCTAGCACATGTTCCTTGAGAAATTTGATCACAGTTTTAGCATCATTGTTGATACATGCTACAGCTTCAACCCATTTTGAAGCATATTCAACTGCCACAAGGATATACAGATTGGCCTGGGAAGAGGGGAAGGGTCCCATGAAGTCAATTCCCTAAACATCGAATAGTTTGACTTCAAAAATCCCATTTAAAGGAAGCTCATCCCTTTTTGTTAAGTTCCTTGTTCTTTGACACTTGTCACAACTTTTGATGAAATTAGCGGCATCCTTGAATAGATGGGGCCAAACGAATCCAGATTGAAGCACCTTTGTAGCCATTCACTCAATTCCATGGTGTCCTCCATAAGGAGATGTGTGGCAGTGGAAGAGAATATTCCTGGTGTCAGCGTCAGGAACACATCTCCTTAGGAGTTGATCATTGCAACATTTATACAGAAAGGGATCATACCAAAAATAATTTTTTATATCCGCAAAAAATTTCTTTTTTTGTAGGTAACTCATATCTTTTGGTATGATTCCTCCTGCAAGGTAGTTTGCAATATCAGTGAACCAGGGAGGATCATTTGTAGCTACCCCATAGAGTTTCTCGTCGGGAAAGGATTCACTAATTTCTGTCGACTTTTCATGATCAATGTGGGTCAATCTGGATAAATGTTCAGCAAGCACATTTTCACTCCCCTTCTTATCCCGGATTTCAAGATCAAATTCTTGTAAGAGCAACACCCATCGTATCAATCGTGGTTTTGCCTCTTTCTTTTGGAGGAGATACTTAATGGCGGCATGATCCGTGTAAACGATGGTCTTAGACCCGATGAGATACGACCTAAATTTAGTAAAAGCAAAAATGACAGCTAAAAGCTCCTTTTCCATGGTGGCGTTATTTCTTTGAGCATCATCAAGGAGTTTACTAGCATAGTAAATTGAATAGAAGGTTCGCTCTCTTCGTTGCCCTAGAACAACGCCTACAGCAAGGTCACTCGTATCACACATAATTTCAAAAGGTGAATCCCAGATTGGAGCGGAGATTAAGGCAGTTTTTAATGTATTGAATCCTTCCAAACAATTGTTATCAAAATTGAACTCAACATCCTTTCCAAGCAATCTACAAAGTGGCATACTTATGTTTGAAAAATCCTTAATAAATCTGCGATAAAACCAGCATGCCCTAGAAATCTTCTAATTCCTTTAACATTGATGGGAGGAGAAAGTTTTTCAATTACTTCAATCTTAGCTTTATCCACCTCTATCCCCCTCCTCGAAATTAAATGACCAAGAACGATACATTCTTCAACCATAAAATGATACTTTTCCCAATTCAAGATCAAGTTAGAATCTTCACATTTTTTTAACACCTTTCCCAGATTAGTTAGGCAATGATCAAAAGAGGTCCCAACCATAGAAAAATCATCCATAAAAATTTCTATGAATTCTCCTATCATATCAAAGAAAATAGCCATCATGCAGCGTTGAAAAGTAGCTGGAGCATTACACAAACCGAAAGGCATTCTCTTAAAGGCGAAGGTTCCAAAGGGGCAGGTAAATGTTATTTTCTCGTGGTCTTCGGGTGTAATCAGGATTTGATTGTATCCAGCATTTGGTCAATGAAAGAAAGGGGATAATGATCTTTTCGAGTTGCTTTATTTAATCTCCTATAATCAATGCAAACTCGCCAACCAGTCACAGTCCTAGTGGGGATTAGCTAATTGTTGTTGTTGAGAATAACGGTCATCCCACTCTTTTTGGGAACCACATGTATAGGGCTCACCCAAGGGCTGTCAGAGATGGGAAAAATGATCCCAGCATCTAAGAGTTTGATGATTTCCTTGTGAACTACTTCTTTGATGTTAGGGTTTAATCGCCACTGAGGTTCAATTGAAGGCTTAGAGTTGTCATCCAATAGGATACGATGCATACACAGAGTTGGGCTAACCCCTTTCAAGTCCGCAATACTCCATCCCATTGCACCCTTATGACCTTTTAAAACGTTACATAAAAGATTCTCTTGATGTTTAGTTAACAAAGCGGAGATTATTACATGAAGTGATTTATCTTCTCCTATGTATATGTATTTTAAGTATGAGGGAAGAGGTTTTAATTCAATTTTAGGCGGAAAAATTATCGAAGGTTGAATCATCTTCCTTTCCTCAATTAATTCTTCAATAACTTCCATTTCAGTGGAAACTTCGTATTCCTCACTTCCCACCATTCCCTCTTCTCCCACATCTTCCAATGACCCAACTTCTTCTAATAAATTGACCTCCCAACAATCCTCGTTTAACTTTGAATGGTGTTTCATAGAATCATTTACATGGAATTTAATCTCTTCCTCTCCATAGCGCAACATCAATTCCCCTTTGTCTACATCAATTAAGGTTCGTCCTGTGACCAAGAAAGGTCTACCTAAAATATTAAGAATCTCTTGATTTTCATCTTCCATGTCCAAGATTATGAAGTCTACCGGGAAGATAAACTTGTCAACCTTTACAAGTATATTTTCCACAATTCCTAAGGGAGATTTTACAGATCTATCGGCAAATTGGAGTAGAACAGAGGTAGGTTTTAACTGATCAATTTCTAGTTTTTTGAATATGTAGAAAGGCATCAAATTAACAGAAGCGCCAAGATCACAAAGGGCTTTTTGAAAAGATTGGTATCCAATCGTGCATGGGATAGTCAAACTCCCAGGATCCTTCTTTTTAATGGGAATTTTTCTTTGAAGGATTGCATGGCATTCCTTAGTTAATGCCACAGTCTCCTTTTCATCGATCTTCCTTCTCTTGGATAGGATGTCTTTCATAAACTTATCATAACTAGGCATTTGTTCGAGGGCTTCAGCGAATGGGATATTGATGTGAAGAGTTTTAAAAGTCTCAAGAAATTTTTGATATTGAACATCGAGTTTCTCCTTAGCCATATGCTGAGGATAAGGTATATGAGGGGTTTTCTTAGGTGCGTCTCTATGTTCATCTCCTGCAGCATCCCTTGCCATAATCTCTTCTGTCATAATTGTTTCTTCTTCCTCTTTTTTCCCTTCTAGATTTAGCGATATCTTTACCATTCTCTTTTCTTACGATCGCATGAGCAACCCTTCCACTTCTTAAGGTGATTGTGTTACCTGATTCATTTTCATATTCCCTGATCACCCCGACCAGTGAAGGTTGTTCTAGCTGCTTTATTATATCTTTAAATTTTTGTTCAATTCTTTTAACCATCTCCTCTTGCCTGAGGAGAGTGTGCTCATGCCTGTTTAGTGTGGCGTCAGTTTTATTCATGAATTCAATAGTGAAGTTTCTAAATTCTTTTAGAGAATTTTCGAATCTTTCTCCATTCCTTCCATGATTCATGATCATATTAACATCTCTCACTTCCCCATCATTCTCCTGTAAAGGGCTTATATAACCACATTCTAGCTTCTTATTAAGTTTGGAAATTTGATTTTGCAATTCTAGGATTTTCTGTGAGTTTCCTAGTGAATTACACTCTTTTTTATCCTTGGAATCATTCCTTAGAAGTGGCCGTGGTAAGCGTTGTTTGCCATTTCTTCCAAGAGGTCAAATGCTTCCTCTTGGGTTTTCCACTAACGGATCCCTCGGCTGCTGCATCAATGAGTGTCCTCATCGGAGCGTTCAAGCTATTATAAAAGGTTTGAACTTGCATCCAGAGAGGGAACCCATGATGCGGGCAACGTCTGAGGTACTCCTTAAAGCATTCCCACCCATCATAGAGAGTCTCTCCTTCCATCTGAGTAAAGTTGGTGACCTCAATTCTCAACCGTGCAGTTTTAGCCAGAGGGAAGTATTTGGCTAAGAATTTCTTAGCCAAATCATCCCAAGTACGGATGGAATCGCTCGGTAAATAACTGAGCCGACTCTTGGCTCTATCTCTCAGTGAAAAAGGAAATAGCCTTAATTTAACTGCGTCGTCGGAGACGCCATTAAACTTGAAGGTATCACATATTTCAAGAAAGGTTGAAATATGTGAATTTGGATCTTCAGTGGCTAATCCTCCAAACTAATTATTTTGTACCATACTCAGCGTAGAGGGTTTGATTTCAAAATTATGGGCTTCTATATTTGGCCTTATAATCGCATGGGGAATGCCACTAATAGTGGGTAGTGCAGAATCTCTAAGTGCTTTACCCCTAGGCTCTTCTAAGTTTTCCGTGAAAGTGTCCATCTCAATTTGTTGGTTTGATAAGTTTCGTTCTCACCTAGCTTGTAAGTATGTTCGTTCTATTTCAGGATCAAACAGATATTTAATACAGACTCTTTTACTCATACAAGTTTCACTAAAGTTTATCAAGAACAATTTAGCAATACAGATCAAACAGATATATTTTGGAAAAGAAAATAAACAAAAAGAAATATAAAATGTTAGCTTGATAATTACACTAGACAATGTAAAGCAAGAAGAAATAAAATCAAATGCTTAAATCGCTAGCTACTTATAGATTATCTTTAGTTCAATTCAAAAACCAATTCCCCGGTAACGATGCCAAAAACTTGACAGACTGTAAATACATGTCTGCGCTTGCACACAAGTGTGCGTGGTCTGAAGTAATAAGTGGAAAGTGTGACTTTTCGAGAATTTATCAAACCACAGAGAATTAGTTGATTTGGCACTAAAGTATATCTATTCTCACTAATGTTTAAGCTATAGTTTATATTGGTTGGTTGGTCTAGAAAATTAGCACGAATATTCACTAAGTAAATAACAAGTTTTAAAGAAAGAGGAGAGTTGGGCCCATCCCACATGTAATGATATAATAATTGTGTGGAATTGTTTCTCAAGCTTTATCATTTAATTTAATTGAAATCAAGTGCACATTATTGTCCTTTAGTCTAGCTCAAAGGCTTACAAGTTCAAATCTTGCGCACAAAATAAACTCACATTCAGTTCTACTTTATCAAAAAGATTCTTGTAAGATTCTTGAGAATTAAAGTTAATTCATTTTCTCCTTATTTAAGGAGAGTTTAAATTTTCTTAAATCTCAAGATCTCACAAGCATTGATTTTCCACTACGAGCATCACTTCGCATCTCATATAGTTGAGATGAGAGAATCACGTATTGGGCTCAATGACAATGTCACTTAGTTCATGAGCACTCAACACTTCATTTCTCAATCTCAATTATGTGGAGCTAAGGAGCTCAAATAGTGGGTCTTAGCATCACTTGCATCAACTCCTTGGTTGAGCTTAGATTGAGGTAAATTGAGCTCAAGATCCTTCTCACATGGTTCTAAGCGTCCATGCACTCAAAATCTAGCATCCCACCAAAAGTGAGCTAAGGAGCACAAGACTATTAGATCTTGGATTCTTTAGTTCTTTTCTTATAAACACATCAAGAATAATTTGATAGAAATTTCTTAGTAAGGCATTTAAATCACAATTACATCGTGCTTAAGGGAAAACATTCACACAATAATATTACATCATGCAAAATGGGACTTCATCCCAACCCTCCCCAAGGGGAGTTTAGCTACTCATCACATAAGAAAATGAGGAAAACACATACATAGCAAAAGACCTTTTCATGGTCACTAAAAAGAAAATACAAGATTGAGTTTAGAAGATACTAGGAACGCTCCGTAAAAGTTCTCCGGGATTCTTCTTCTCCTTCTAATTACCTTCTCCTTAGGATGCTAGTGTTGTCTTCTTCCTCTTCTCCCTTTGCAAAAAGCTTGCTTTGTCACCCTTGGGGAGTTCTCTCTTTCTTTGGCTTTCCTCTTTACTTAGGCAATTCTTGCTAAAATTGTCAACCCTCCTCTAGTCAAGAGGAGGGATATTTATAGGAAGGGGGAGTTGCATGCTCCTCCTCATAAGCAACCAGATTTCTTCTTTAAAAATACTTTATTTATCATTGCATTACTTTTTAATTTAGGGTGAGGTGACAATAATCCCATTTTTTAAGCCACACATCACCTCAAAGCTTTACAAAAATGGCTATTGCGGGATATGGTGGCTGGAGACAACATTCAAGATAGAGGTCATGTCTCCAGCCGCATTAAATGCTCTGACTGGAGAAAAATTTGGCGGGCCGCTGCAGCGCGTTGTAGCGCCCTGTGGCATGCTGCTGCATGCCTCGGTTCCAAGCAATTATAGCCAAGTCCTCTGCTGTAGACCGCTATAGTGCGCGACCGCGCGCTGTAGCGGGGAATTCTGCGAAAAACACTGTTCAATTAGTTCTTTTTCCCGATTGTATAGAAATATTTCCGCGGCTGACGTTGCAAGCGCGCGACCGTGCGCTGTAGCGGGGAATTCTGCAAAAAACACTGTTCAATTAGTTGGGCAGCCCAAATTATTTAGCCAAGTTTTCCGCGGCAGACCGCTGCAGTGCGCGACCGCGCGCTGTAGCGGGGAATTCCGCAAAAAACACTATTCAATTAGTTGGGCGGCCCGAATTATTTAGCCAAGTCTTCCGCGATGCACTGCGGCAGCGTGCGACCGTGCGCTGTAGCGGTTAATTCCGCAGAGAACACTGTTCAATTAGTTGAGCCCCATTTAATAATCATAAATACTTCCGCGATACACCGCTGCAGCGCGCGACCGCGCGCTGTAGCGGTGAATTCCGCAAAAAATATTATTCAATTAATTTGGGCATATTTAATAAGGTTTAAATGTTTCCGATGCAGCCCGCGGTGGCATGCAACCGCGTGCTGCAGCGCGCTGTAGCGGAATAATTTGTTATATTTATTTATCAAATTGCAGAAATGCCCTAGAGCTCTATTGGAATCCATTTTCTAAAAAAAATATAGAAATTTGATTTAGGAATGGCAAAAATATCTTAAATAAATGAATTTTCCCCTTTATTTTAAATGTAATTTATGGATTCATCAGGAAGCTCGAAATCAGGCCAGCGCATGGTGACATATTAAGCACATTAATATCCATGAGTTCAGTTGAACCCGCATTTCATCACAACGTCTCCATTTCACAAACCAAGGATGAAGACTACCTGAAGTTTAAGGTTGACATCTAGAGTGGTCATCGCTTTGATCTGTAGCTCCGAGGTAATGCAATTTATCAAGGGGATCGTCTGTGGATTCCCAAATTCCTGCAGCAAGAGATTATAGTAGAAGGTCACAATTCAGGTTACCAAGTACATCGTGGCAGCACCAAGATGTATCAAGATCTAAAGAAAGCATTCTGGTGGCCTGGAATGAAGAAAAGTATGGCAGAGTTTGTCGCAAAATGTCACGCTTGTAATTTGGTCAAGGATGAGCACCAAAAGCCTAGAGAACTTCTCCATCCTCTAGCAATTCCTGAATGGAAGTGGTTCGACATTTATATGGATTTTGTCATGGGATTGCCTAAAGCAAGATCCGGTGCTGATTTAATATGGGTCATTGTCGATCGATTGACCAAATCAGCGCATTTTATTCCTATGCGGTAGACTGATTCTGTGGAAAAATTTGCAAAGTTGTACATCAAGGAAATTATCAAGCTCCATGGAATCCCAAGATCTATCGTGTCTGATCGAGATAACCGTTTCACTTCTAAATTTGGCAAGCAGTGCATCAGGACTTGGGGACTACTCTAGCCATGAGTACCGCTTTCCATCCTCAGACCGATGGTCAAACAGAAAAAGTCAGAAGATCTTCATTGCCTCTGTATGCTAGATTTTGGAGGGTTCTGGGAATATCATATTCCTCTTGTAGAATTCGCATACAATAACAGTTTTCAGGCAAGTATCAGCATGGCTCCATATGAAGTCTTGTATGGCAAGAAATGCAGTACTCCCTTAGCATGGTCTGAAACTGGCAGTGCTCAACTTTATGGTTCTGATCTAGTGGATGAAACAAACCGAAAGATTCAGCTGATCCAGCAAAGAATTAAAGCAGCTCAAGATCGCCAGAGTAAGTATCATGGTGCTTATCATCATACTCTGGAGTTTGATGCTGGAAATTTTGTATACCTTAAAGTCAGTCCAATGAAAGGTGTATATCATTTTGGTGTAGCCGGGAAGCTAAGTCCCCACTACGTCAGACCTTTTGAAATATAAGAAAAGATTGGTTCTGCAGCTTATCGATTGAAGCTTCCTGAAGATTTCTCTGCAGTCCATAACGTTTGCTACATTTCGTCTCTATAGAAATGTCTTCATGATCCTTCCCACTTAATTTAACTTCCAGCGGTATCTCTCCAGCCGGATCTATCTTATGCAGAAGAGCCAATCCAGATCTTGGCATATGATCAAAAGAAGCTGAGGAATCGCTCGATCTCAATGGTAAAAATTCAGTGGAGGAATCTTCTTTAGATGAGTCTACTTGGGAGAAAGAGGCGGATATGAGGTTGAAATATCCCAGTCTCTTTGAAACTCCAGGTACTCTTTAATCTTCTGAGTTTTGTTTATGTTCTTCAATTTCTCATATTTGTCTTCTCTCTTGAGATGATGTCGAGGACGACATCGTTCTTAAGTGGGGGAGTCTGTAACAACCCTAGGTTGTTACCTTGCAAAAATATAGGTAACCTAATCAACTTTCAAATACTATTATTTATAGAACCCCAAACTGAGCCTATCTAGAAAATTTGAAGTCCATTGGACATCTCAAAGTCCAAATTGATAACTTAATCAATCTAAATGCCCTAGATTAGACCTAAAATATTTTTATCTCAGAATTAAAATTTGATTGCATTTTTGGATTTCTCACCCCCAAATTAGCTAAGGGTGAAAATTTAGTGCAATTTGGGATTCATTTGGGCTATAATTCAATTTAAATTGAAATTGTTCAATTGCACATAAGGGTTCCTAATATTTCAAAATTATAAATATACCTTCAAAACTAGATTAACGGTCGAGATCCGCTGTGCGGACCGCGGGCGATCCGCTGCGGAGCCCGGGTCACGCGACAGCGAAGTCTCGTGAATCTGGCCGTCACATACAAATAATCGACAGCTAGGATTAACTCCCGCGGAACCACGGATCAACCGTAGGATCTCCCCGACCGATCCAAGGCCCGGATCACTCCCGCGATCGGCCATTAGAATCCGATAGATCCGAGCCGTTCCGCAATTTGATCGGTAGATCAGACAGCATCCGAGGCACTCGGCACTGTGGATCATCGTCCCCACTCCATCGCGCACCTGACAGGGATATTTTCCCATACTGCCAGCTGCCTCCTCTGTCCCCCACTCCTGCTTCCACCTCAGCAGACCGTTAGCACACCTCCCCTAATGGCCAAGAGACCCAATTGGGCCTCGTAACCCGGCAGAGCTCGAATTAGAAATTCGAGAGCTCAGCCATGGCCCGAAGGATAGGCAAAAATCTGGCAACTAAAGCGATGGTGGTGAGACGCTATAAAGGTCAAGAATAGTACAGTAAACTGGTCCCAAGAAGTCAATGTGATCGGAAGCAAATTCCAACTCACAAAGGTCTCCCAAACTAGAGCGAGGAGGTCAGCCCTGGCAATTTTTGGTTATGTGAGAGATGGCGTTGGGCCCCAGGGAGGCCTGCTTCTTGTGAAGACTATTTAATGATGCCATATCGACTAGTAGCTGGCTTTTCATGAGAGGGCTTGCACAGTCGATTACTTATGTCTAGAGCTGTGATGTAGAGGAGGACAAGGAGCATTTTGTGTTGTACTACAGTTATACGAGAGTCATTCAAGAGACCTTTATGAGTTGGAACTTGATTCCAACCATATTTACTTATTGGGATCAGTTGACTGCACTATTATTGACCTCTACAGTGTTTCGCCACCATCTCTTCCGCTATCAGATTGTTACCTAATGGACGAGCAGGACAGAGTTCACGCACGAGCGGGCCCATCCTATGCCGCTGGTTTGCGCAGTCTCAATTCTATTCATCTTAGTTAGTTTAGTTTGTACGATGAGTGCGACTATTGGGGTTCTACGGCCCACCAGGGCCCCTCCACCTCCTTCAGATGGTGCCCCCCTCCCCCACCTACTGATGGGCATACATTAATGTAATGTACAACTATGGAGAGCCGATTGCTTTTAGAGATGCAGTAGTCCAAGGTCCGACAGGAGTGTTTCTTGCTATTGTTGGTGCGAGCTTGCAGGCAGGGGCACCGCTATAGGCGATCACTCTTCTACAACATGCCATCCCAGCCTTGGAGTCTGATATGAAAGGTGTCATCATTGAGAGTGACTGTCTGGGAGCGATCCGACAACTTGACTCAGGGGATTTTGGGAGAGGACCCTCCGTTCACGAGGCGGAGAGACATGCTGATCATCTAGCCTTTTTGTTTGATGTACCTCATATTATCTTTGCCCACTAGTCGCGTGGGAACCGGGTGGCTGATTTTTGTGCTATGTATGCCCGTTTTGGTGATTTTTTTTTTGTTATGGGAGATGTATTTCCTGAAAAGTTACTTCACCTCCTAGCTCAGGACATGGTGAAGTTTGATCCCGATTGAGTTTGTACTTTTGATTTTTTATATATACATAGGCTACGACCATCTTTTTATTTAACCCAAAAATTTTGGGATGAGTAATAAAGGAAAAGAGAAAGAATAACTAATTTCAGCAAAATGCAGAAAAAATGCTAAAAAATTTGAGCTTTAAAACAAAAAAGTTGAACTAATTTCTCAAGCATTGTGCACTAATTTGATTGACAACCATGCAGTGAATGTTGATGTTAATGTACATCATATGGAAGGGTTGCTACCTGATAGCTCTCACCACCATGAAGAGTTCATACCGAAAAATTCGAAAAATTGCCCATAAGTTGTTTATGAGAATGCTTCATAGGGGGTTGCAGAAATTAAAAAAAAATCTATTTGAGAACAAAAGAAACTAGTTTTTTGCAAGGACATTGGGAATGCATGTGGCTTCATTGGTGATCATGGCCAAATATTAATCGATGTTGAATAACAACTCCAACAACGAGTTCACTTTGAAAGTGCACTTATTGCTCAACTTTTTGGGTGCCAGATCTCATTTGAAATTATCAAGTAGCTTCTTCATTTGAGATGGGATCATTCGGAGATTTCTCAGTCCAAAAGCTAGAAGCGGATTGCCTGTTGATTAAGTTTACAAATGAAAATGCACAACCCCAAAATCCTCTCAAACGGACCTTGGTTAATTGGGGGCAAGTACTAAGCCTCGTCAATTGGGTCTCGAATTTCTCGCCCACCATGAATGTTGGCTGGACTACCCTGCTATGGATCCGCCTTCCAGGCCTGCCCCTTGATATTTGGAGCACAGGAAACCTCACAAGGATCACTTCGAAAATTGGTAAGCCTCTCTTCATCGACGCTATGACTGCAAACCGTGAAGTTGTGCTTTCACACGTGTTTGCGTAGAGTTAATCTAGCAAGGGCCTTGTTGGCCACAATTCAAATACAAGGAATGGATGGAGAATTCCCTCAGAAAGTCTCCTATGAAGGTATTTCCATCCTTTGTAAGCATTGCAATATGGTTGGCCATAAGGATTGCTCAAGCCAAGCCATCACTACTATAACTACGATTCGACCTACCGCAGCAAATAATATGGTGAATGGTTCAACAAATAAAGACTGGATCCTTGTTCAACGCAAGCAAGATCCCCGGTTCCGTTCCCCAAGCCGCAACGCTTATCGGGGATGCCCAGCCTCGCGCCCGCCATCCCGGGCTGCCGCAACAAGGTCGCAGCCCCCACCGCCAAGCTCATCGCGCGGTTCCCCTCCTGCTCGGGCTTAACATCCCCCGCCTTTTTCTCTAGCCACCGTCCAGGCCCAGCCGGTCCTGGGCCAGGGCCCACCTCGCTGGCCGCAGCCTGGTCCACTTGTTAAACCCGCTGCCTAGTAGCTCTCTCGCTAGGCCACGCTAGCCTCTCCAGCCCAGCTCACACCAGCATAGCCCACCTCACCCATGACAGCTCATGTGTCCCAGCTCATGCCAGCCCAGCACACACTAGTTTCTACACCGCCACCGCTACTATCAGCCCACCGCACTCCTAGCCCTCCTCCGTAGCCACTAGCTATCGTTCTCCCTCCTGCACATTACTTTTGCTCTAGGAGTAGGGAGCATCCCCCTCCCCTCCAATGAATGACATTCTCGCTTGGAACTATCACGATGTGCGGAAGACGACGACGTGCCACCACCTTCTGCCACTTGTCTCGAAGCGCAGACGGGGACTCATTGCTTTGATTGAGACACGTGTAGAGGATTTCACCCGCCGCGATGTTGATCACCTTTTTGGGCGCCACTAAAGTTTCTTTGCTCAACCATCTTCAGGGCAGTCGACTTTCCTTCCAGAAGGATTTTTTGCAGTGCGAGAACCACTATTCTTGCAGCCAGGTGATCTAGACCACCATGACCTTATGCTCGGGGATCTGCTTCCAGTTCGGCGCAGTCTATGCGTCCTCAGACTTGCAAATGAGGAGGGAGATGTGGAAGATGATACTTGTTGTCCAGGTTAAGGGCTGCCCTCTTGTTCTTAGTGGAGACTTCAACTACGTTCTCTCCCAAGTAGAGAAACGTGGTGGGAAGCTATTTAGAGTCACCACCACTCGGACAGACTTCCAGGAGGTACTAGATGCTTGCCACCTTCAATATCTAGGCTTTATTGGTTCACCTTACATGTGGAACAACAATCGGGAGGGAGCGAGGTGCATCTGGGAGCGCTTGTGCAAGCACTCTTCTAAAAAGGCAGCTGCTAGTCAGTATGGCATCACTGAATAGTCTTCACAAGAAGCAGGCCTCCTTAGGGCCCAAGGCCATCTCCCACATAGCCAAATATTGCCAAGACTAACCCCCTCGCTCCAGTTGGTATATCTGGCTGGCTCGACTCTCAGAAAAGTCCTTAACCTGCCATTGTAGGGTCCCCCCCTCCATCTGAGTATGGCGCTGAATCACAGGCCAGCCATATCCCAAAAGTCTGGACCGCCCGAAGGCTAAATACAATCTGTGACTTATGCGAGTTCATAGATTGTCCAGTCCAACTGCCATGCTGATCAAGTATACTCTAGACCTCCTTGGCTGCTGCCACAGTAGCTTATGCGAACATAATCAAATCATCGGCATACATGAGATGTTAGAAGTTAGGCCCACCTCAATTCACCGTGATGCCAATTGGGCGACTAATCTGCTGCTGCTGTCGGACCAAAAGAGAAAAGAGCTTGGAACATAGGATGAATAGGTAGGAAGAGAGGGAGCACCCCTGCCTGAAGCCTCTCCTTTTTACTATCCAAGGGAGCCGGTGCTCACCAATAATGATCAAAAACCTGGGGGACTCCACGCACTACATGGCCCAGTTTGTCCACAACTACAGAAAGCCAAAATGTTGCAACACTAACAAAAGACACCCCCACTCCATGCAGTCGTAAGCCTACTCCATATCTACCCTGATAGCTATATGACCGGCCATCAAAGTGGAATATGAGAGCCACGAGAGGATCTCCTAAACTATGAGATAGTTCTTACTAATATCTTTCCTAGGAATAAAGGCACCCTATTTTTGGGAGATCAAAGAAGGCAGCACTGCCTTAAGGCGCATGATCAGAATCATGGCCACTCCCTTATAGACAGTGTTGCAAAGATTAATCGAGTAGAACTGCCTCAAAGTGGAGGCCCCTTCATCCTTTAGCAAGAGGACAACTAGAGTATCATGTTAGTGTTGTGGCATCCGTCCACCATAAATGAAAGGTGGATGGCTACTAGGGTGTCAGCCTGGGGGATTCACCAGCAGCCGGTGAAGAAGGAAGGGGTGATACCATTAATCCCAGGAGAATGGTTGGGGCCAAGGTCCCTCAAAGCTGCCCAAATCTCTGTGTCTATGACCGCATCTTAGAGAGAGGCAGAATCTACATCACCGAGCATACGATCTGGAATCAGATTATTTGGACACCCCTCTATGGGACTATAGGTGCCCAACTTCTTCTGGATGAAATCAAAAAATACTTGGCATATCCGCAATGGGTTGGGAGAGAAGTCCTCGTACTCATCCTGAAGCACGATGACAGTATTTGACTTGCGACACTGCATCGCAAGCCGCTGAAACACCACAGTGCATTGATAACCCTGAGAGAGCCACCATGCCTTGGCGCACTGCTGCCACCAGCATGCCAACCTCGACTCCACCAGAGAGAGCTCTTGTGCGATGTCTCAGATTTGTTGAACGAGCTCCGAGTCGCCGCCCCTATCCATCTCTGTGTCCATGGCCTGCAGTTACGTGAGGGTCGCTGTGAGCTCGGCCTCCCACCTTCTCAAATTTGGGTGTGTGCCCCGTCTCCATAGAGCCAGTGCCCTGAGAGTGCAAGCCAATTTGTGGTTGAGGACTGAAGATGGTAAGCCACGAGTCGGCCGCCCCCAAGTCCTCTCCACCACAAAGTAGGCCTCCGGGTAGTGAAGCCATGTGTCCTCAAACTTATACCGAGCACCGGTAGGCTGGAACCTGAGCATGCATCAGTCAAAAAAATTGGGCAATGATCAGAAGCCTCCAGGGAAAGATGGTGCACAACTGCACCTGGCAGGGAGTCCATTGCCTCAGTGCTGAGAAGAAACTGTTCCAAGCACTCCCAATTGCGCCTCGCTCGCTCCCGATTATTGTTCCACATGTAAGGTGGACCAACAAAGCCTAGATCGTAAAAATGGCAAGCATCTAGTACCTCCTGGAAGTTTGTCTGAGTGGTGGTGACTCTTAACGGCTTCCCACCGCATTTCTCTGTCTAGTAGAGAACACAGTTGAAATCTCTGCCAAGAACAAGTGGGCAGCCCTCAACCCGGACATCAAGTATCGTCTGCCACAGCTCCCGCCTCGTGTGTAAGTCAGTGGACGCATAGAATGCGCTAAACTGGAAGCAGATCTCGGAGTGTACGGTGATGATGGACAAGATCTCCTGGTTGTAAGAGTAGTGGACTTCGCATTGCAAAACATCCTCCTGCTAGGCAAGTACTACACCTCCTGACCGCCCTGAAGAGGGCTAAGCAAAGAGACTCCAATGGTGCCCAAAAAGGCAATCAGCATTACGGCGGCTGACATCCTCCATACGCGACTCAATCAAAGCAATGAGTTTTGGTATGCGCTCCGAGACAAGTGGCAAAAAATGGTGGCGCGTCATTGGCTTCCACACACGATGACAGTTCCAAGCGAACTTAAAGTCTATGTGTTCCATGAAAGACGACCGTAGCCCATGTATGTATGTATATCTATATATATATATATATATATATATATGTATATATATATATATATATATATATATACATATTAGGTGTCAATCAACAGCACAAAACTCAATCGGGATCAAACTCCATGATGTCATCTGCCAAAAGTTCTAAGAGCATCCTGGGGAGCACATCACCCTTAGCAAGAGTAAAAGCACCTCGACGGGCAAATGAAGCACAGAAATCTGCTACACGATTTGCACTGGGTGATCGATAAGCCAAAATAACCCGAGGAATATCTAGTAGAAACACAAGGGGATCATCATGTCGCTCTTCACCTTGTGAACTGAGTGTCCTCTCTCAGAGATGTTAAAGCCTCCAAATCACTCTTAGGCAATCTCCCTCAATAATAACTCCATCAGCATCAAACTCAGTCTCCTCAAGAGCTTGATGCAAAATGGTCACTACTTGGATCTTCGCCTGAAGAGGAAACTGCTCCCGCACACTATCCCCCACCGCAGCTAGAAACTGTCCATTAGCATCACAAACAATGGCCGCCTCAAAAATTGTGGGCTCTCCATAGCTTTACGATGTGTTGATGTTGGCCTTCAGCCAACGGATAGAGGCGGGGGCACCATTTGTAAAGGGTGGAGGGACCCTGTTAGGCTGTGGAACCTTAGGAGTCAGACCCATCGTGCAGCCCAGCACTAACCAAGGTAGACAAGATCGATCCAGCACAGACCAAGGGTGTCAGATATCTGCGACCATGAGAACGCTCAGTTCTACTCCACCATGACTGATAAAGAGTATATGCCACTAGTTGACAGCTAAAACATCTGTGTCTGGATGCAGAGGCAATCGAGAATAATGCAGAGAACTAGTCCCAAGAGACCAGTGTGGCCGAGAGCAAGCCCCAGTGTACAAAAGTCTCCAGAATGGCTCGTGTAACAGCACTGCACTATAAAGTACTCTATATCCTCCTTTGACTCACAGCCCTAGGTACAAACTATAGACTGAGTGAGTCCCCATTGCAGTAACCAACATCTTGTTAGGATAGCATCGCTGAGCAGCCTCCATAGAAAACAAGCCTCCCTGGGACCAGGGCCATCTCCCACGTGGCCGTAAACTACCAAGGCTGACCACCTCTCTCTATCTAATAAAGCTGACTGGCTATGCTCACTAAAAAGTCATCGACCTACTACTGCAAGGTCCCATCCTGGAGCTAAGTATGTCTCTGTACCACAGGCAAGCCTTGGCCCAACAATCTCCAGGCAGCTGAGTCAGCCCTCTGTACTATGAAGTCCTCCCCTCAATAACGATAGCGGTACTCCATGGCTCTCACCCAAATGAGATCTGTGCTAACAAAACTGAGCGTGCACCTAGCTGTAATGACTGTCCTCCACAATATATGATCTCTAATCCTAAGTCCTCCAACCTCAAGTGGCCGGCAAACATCCTGCCACCTCTCATAGTGAAGACTGCCACCCCCGCTCTTTCCCAAAGGAGCTTACGGAGGATGCCTTTGATGTTTGAGAGGAGAAAGTCCAGAATCAGTGTAATCAACATCTGCTAACAAGGGATTATTTCTAGAATAGACTTGATTAGATAGAGTCTTCTGACAAAAGAGAGGTGACGACTGCACCAAGCCCTCAATCTGCTACGAACCTACTGCAAAGTCAGCTCATCTCGAGGGTCGCCCAGTGACAGTGATACCAAGGTAACTAATTGTCTCACTCCTTTGGAGCCCCAGTCGAATAGCTATCCTGCATTTCCTGTAGGTAGGTGTCTGGCGGCTAAATACAATTTGTGACTTGCACAAATTCACAAACTGCTAGTTTAGCTCTTATATTTCCCTAGGATCCACTGTATCTCCCAGCTTATAACCTCAGTGGATGGTGGAACATAATCAAATCATCTGCATACATTAAGTGGAACAATGCAAGCTCACCTTGATCTAATCGAATACCTATCAGATGGCTAATCTACTATTGTCATATGACCAACAAGGAAAAGAGCTCTGAACATAGAATATGTTGCTGTCATCTAACCGTCTTGTCCATCCATCAATTCAGGAAACTGAAGCATTGCAACACCATGCATAAGCACCCCCACTCCATCTGATCATAAGCCTGCTCTATATCCACCTTGATGGTCATGTGACTAGCCATCGAGGTGGAGTATGAGAGATGAGTGAGGATCTCCTAGACTATGATACAGTTCTTACTAATGTCTCTCCCGGGAATAAAGGCACCTTGTTCTTTGGAGATCATGGAGGGTAGCACTGTCTTAAGGCACATTACCAAGATCTTGGCCACAATCTTATGGACGATATTGCAAAGGCTAATGGGGAAATACTGCCTCGGAGTGGAGGCCCCTCCTTCATATAGAGGAGGACTACTAGAGTATCACGCCATTGCTGTGGCATCCCCCCACCATCAAAAAAATGGTGGACGACTGCCAGAGTGCCAGCATTGCTGATTTTCTAGTAACCCGTAAAGAAAAAGAGGGTAATATAACCAATCCCAGAAGAATGATTAGGGCCAAGGTCCCTTGGGGCTACCCATATTTCTGCGTTTGTGAACGCACATTAGAGAGAGGCAAAATCTACATCACCAATAGTGCGGTATGGAATCAGAAAATCAAGGGAATCCCCTATGGGGCAAGAGGTGCCCCACTTCCCCTAGTAGAACTCAAAGAATGGCTGACGGATCCGCAGCAGGTCTGAAGTGAACTCACCAGACTCCTCCTGTATGGCAAGGATAGGACTTACAATGCTGTGTCGCAAGCTGCTAAAACATCGTTGTACACTGGTCACCCTGGGAGAGCTGCCTACCTTGGTGTGCTACTACCAATAGCTTACCAACCTCGCCTCCACCTGAGAGAGCTTTTGAGTAGTAGCTCGGAGTAACTGAATTAGCTCTGGGTTGCCTCCTCTAGCTATAGCCATATCCTCCGTTTGGAGCTGAGTCAAGGTTGATGTGCACTCTGTCTCCCACCTCCTCAGGTCAGGGAGTGTGTCACGTCAACATCACCACAGTGCTCTGAGCGTGCAAGCCATCTTATGGTTGAGTATTGAGGATGGAGAGCCATGAAATGGCCATCCCTAAGACCTCTCCACCACTGAGAAAGTCTCTTAGTATTGCAGCCAGCTGTCCTTAAACTTATACCGAGCATCGGTACTCTGGAACCTGAGACAAGCATCTGTCAAGAAAATTGGGCAGTGATCAGAAGCTACTCAAAGAAGATGGTGCATGACAGCACCTAGTAGAATGTCTAACACCTCCGTGCTGAGTAGAAACTGGTTCAAGCATTCCCAGATGCAGAGACCTCCAGACCTCTTGTTGTTCCACATATAAGGTAGACCAACAAATCCTAGGTCGTGGAGGTGGTATGCATCAAGTACCTCCTAGAAGTCTGTCTACATAGTAGTGACACTGAACGACTTCCCACCACATTTCTCCACCTGAGAGAGAATGTAGTTAAAATCCTCCCCAAGAACCAGTGGGCAACCCTCCATTCGTACTACTAAGATCGTCTACTGCAAATCTCATCTCGTGTGCAAGTCTGTAGATGCATAGACTGTACCAAACTAGAAGCAGATCCCGGAACTCAAGGTGATAGTTGTGAGAATCACTTGGCTACTAGAGTAGTGGACCTCACACTGCAAGAAATCCTTTTGCCTGGCAAAAGTGATACCTCCCGATCTACCTGAGGAAGGCTGAATGAAGAAACTCTAATGGCACCCAAAAAGGCGATCAGCATCACCGTGGATGAACTCCTCCACTTGCATCTCGATCAAAGTAACGAGTCTTGGTCTGTAGTCCAAGACTAGAAGCAGAAGGTGGTGGCATGTCATCGGCTTCTGCTCACCGTGACAATTCTATGCAAGAATGCCTTTCATTGCGGGATAGGTGGTTGCTCTCTGCTCCGAGATCGAAGGTGGCGGGTTGGAGGAGGTGCAATGGCGGGCCTAGCAGCAAGCTGGATGCTGAGTTTGGGCCATGGATGGAGTGGCCCATATCAACTGCAGTTGTAAATCCTTGCAGACTAGATGGGCCAGAGGTCAGCTTATTGAGATGCAATGCCTCATTGAGGCCCAGCAAGAAAAAAATTCGGCCAGTTGGCGAGTGTTTTACGGATTCAGCTGGGTAGAGGGTGTCCACGGTGGCAATGCTGGCATTTAGAGGCAAGAGTGCAGAAGTGGGAAGGCCCACAAGAACACTGTCTCTTAGCTGGGAATGTATAAGCATGGATGTGGGGCCCGCATAACTAATGCAATAGGTTAAAAAGTGTTGTCACTCAGAGAAGTAACGCATGTGGGTCCCTCTACAGCGGTCGAGTGTTCAGCGGCTAGTGTGAGACAATTGGGGCCCAGCTCATTATTACCTGGGCGGGGGACCGTAGGGCATGTGCTGTCACTCTGTGGTTTGATAGCGGGGTTGTTTCCCATGGCAACTTTCAGCACCATGATTAGCCTTGGCAAGTGGAAGTTTGAGGTGTCGGATAGGCTCACTTCCACATGGGCATGGTTGGCGTGCGGGATATCAGTCAAAAGGATTGCAAATGTGTTGTCGAGCTGGGAATAGTTACAGCTGGCAGCCAGTTGACTGCTATAGCTTGTTGGCAGCACAGAGATGACATGAGGTAGAGCCAGTTGACTATTTGTAGAAGAAAGGTTTGCTGCTGTGTGGGACTGTGTGCCCAGGTTGGGTGCACCTGACCTGCTCCTTCACTTGGGTCAAGTCTTGGCTTGACTCGATTGGCAGGGTGTCTGGAATTAGTCCACCGATGAGGTCGGCCGCATGATGGGTCTCGATTGGGCCTATTTGTGGGTCATCGTTTCCTTTGCACAAGTATCCAATCCATTTTCCCGAGCTCATGAGACTTGGGTGCAACACTTGTAGAGGGTGCATCAAGGTTCGCTTTGGGTTAGGATTGTGTTGAACAATCCTTGTGATCGATCCATCCACAGTGGTTGCAGAACAACGAGAAGCCTTCATACATAACTTGTTGGCTGAGTGTTGCATCAATATTAGTATTTGCACAGTTGAGACTAGTGGTTTGCGTAAATTGACTCAACGCAGATGGCAAATGCATACCTTTCTCTACTTATGGTGAGAGCATCAATACAAAGTGGTCGTCCTATTTTTGCTGCGATCAGGGATAAGTTTCTGTTGCTCCAAAGGTCTGATGGGAGGCCGGGAAGATGGATCTATAATGGAGTAGACCAGCAACCTCCATGGTCCTCCCATAAGGACTTGATCACACATCGTGCCATCTTCAAACTTCACTAATAGACAATCACTTCAATTGCTTGAACAGAGAAGTTACCAAACTTTCCCAATCATAACTTGAGCTTGTTTGCGATGATTGCGTACGGAATTCGGTGCCTAAAGAGCCGGATGATGAGAGATCCCTCCAGATTATTTCTAAGCGGTCTCACATCCTCCTCATCCATAATGACTTCCCCATTTATTCCAAAGCATTCATCCTCATCAACCTGATCGTAAGAGATAGTTTTTGGCTTACTCCAAGACACTTACTTACCTTTTGGATTCACCAAAATTGTTTGATAAATAGGTGACAAGCTATCTTATGCAACAATTTGCAGCTCATTCTCAAGATTTGAACGATGTTCAAGCCCCTCCTTTGGCTTACCTTGAATATCGGTGTCAGCCATTTTTTTTTTGAAGACCTTTCTATAGTAATTCTTGCGGTAGTCGCTTTAACTGTCAAGAATTTCAGCAAACCGCCCTCCTTCTTTAGAGATCTCTTAGTGTGGAAGAGATGATCGTGGGGGGGAAGCCCTATTGCCATTTTGTCATTCGAAACATTCCTTGCACATTTCTCGTGTGAGGAAGGAGCCGATGGAGATGCCGACGACTCCAAGCGTGGGGGTGAAGTATGCGTCTCTGAGGAGGCCGAGTTTGCAGAAGCTCCCGTCGCTGCCAGCCTTTCTTCATCCATTGCTGCCTCCAGTCTAGCAGGGGTGGGTGAGATAGGGGCCGATGACTCAAGAGGAGCCATCGAGCCCCCCTTGGAGATGGGGGGCTCATCTCCCTCTTTTCCTTCCTTGGCTCCTTTCCCTCTCTTTCACATGAGTGGCAAAGTCCTTGGGTTCCATGAAAGATGATCGTAGCCTATATAAATATATATATGTTTGTATGTCAAAAATTAATCAAACTACAACATCTCAATCATGATCAAACTCCACAATATCCTTAGCCAGGAGGTCCAAAAGCCTCCTGGGGAGCACATCGCCCCTAATGTAAGTAAAAGTGCCCTTACGGGCAAAATAAGCACAGAAATCAGCTACCCAATTCACACATCATGATCAGTAAGCAAAAATGACTCGGGGTACATCCAGCAGAAAAGCAAGGGGATCCACATATTGCTCCCCACCTCAAGTACAGAGGGTCTGCTCCCAAAGGCGCCGAAGCCTTCGAATCGCTCCTAGGCAATCTCCTTCAATGATGACACCGTCAACATCAATTTCAGTAGCCAGAAGTACCTATTGAAGAATGGTCGTAGCATGAATCTCCGCCTGAAGTGGGGACTACGCCAGTACACTATCTCCCATAGCAGCCAGCAGCTATTCGTCAAAGCCATGAAGAACTGTAGCTCTAAAGGCAATAGGGGCTCTCCATAGTTGTATGAGGCGTCAATGTTGGCCTTCAGCCAACTGGTCGGGGGGAGGGGGGCACCATCTATAGAGGGTGGAGGGGCCCTGGCAGGCTGTGGAACCCTAGGAGTCAGACCCATCATGCAGTCCAGCACTCACCAAAGCTGATAAGATCGAATCAGCACAGACCAAAGGAGTAGGAAAATTATGACCATGAGAACGCTTTGTCGTGCTACTCCATGACTGGTATAGGGTATAAACCACTAACTGACCACTGAACCGGCTGAATCTGGATGTAGCAGCGGTCAAGAATAGTGTAGAAAATTGGTCTCAGGAGCAAGCCCCAATGCACAAAGACCTCCAGAATGGCTCGAGTGTAGAAGTAATACACAATAAAGTGCTCTCTGTCCTCATCTGACTTGCAGCCCCAGACATAGGCTGCAGACTGAGTGAGTCCCCATCTAAATAGCCAACATCCGGTCGAGATAGTGTTGCTGAGCATCCACAAAAGAAAGCAAACCTCTGTGGGGCCTAAGGTCATCACCCACATTGCCGCAAACTGCCAAGGTTGTGATCCCCTCTCCATCCTGTAAAGCTGACTAGCTCTGCTCATAGAAAAGTCATCCACCAGCCACTGTAGGGTCCCCTCCTCAAGCTACATATGTATCTGTACCACCGGCCAACCATGTTATATCAACCTCCAGACTACAGAATCTGCCATCTACATTGTCAAGTCCTCACCCCTGCGGCAGTAGCAGAACTCCATCGCGATCACCCAGAGAAGGTTCTCTCTGCTCACAAAACTGAGTGTGTGCCGAGCTGCTAGGACTGTCCTCCACAAACAAAGATCTTAGATCCCCATTACTCAAGCCTCAAGAGGCCGACAGACCTCCTGCCATTTCACGTAATGCAAACTGCCACCCCCGCTCCTTCCCAAAGGAACTTATGGAGGATAGCCTCAAAGTTCGAGAGGCAGGAGTCCGGAATTGACATAACCAGCATCTGATAACTAAGGATCATCGCCAAAACTGACTTGATCAGACAGAGTCTGCCTGTAAGAGAGAGGTGATGGCTACTCCAGGAACTCAACCTACTGCGGACCTGCTCTGTAACTACAGCAAAGTCTGCCCATCAAGGGGGTTGTTTGGTAACATTCACTCCAAGGTATCTAATGGTGCCGCTCCTCTTGTACCCCAGCTGTCGAGCAATCTTGATCTTTCGGTAACTCGGGGTCTGTTGGCTGAAAACAATATGTGACTTGTGTAAGCTCACAAACTACCCAATCCAGCTCCCATACTGAATTAAAATCTACTGTACCTCCTAACCTGCTGCTACAGTAGCTGGTGCAAATAGAAGTAGATCATCCGCATACATTAAGTGAGAGAACACATGCCCGCCACGATCTAGACGAATGCCAATCGGGTGCCCAATCTGTTGTTCATGTTTAACCAACATGGAAAAAAGCTCAGAGCATAGAATGAATAAGTAGGGGGAGAGGGGGCATCCTTGCCTGAAGCCTCTCCGCCCCTTTATCCACAGAAAACGATGCTAGCCAACCAAAACTACAAATCTCGGGAACTCGGCGTAGTACATCACTTAGTATGTCCACCACTGAAGGGTCTGTAGTGGGTCTGAAGTGAACTCACCAGACTCCTCCTGTAGCGTGAGGATGATGTTTAACTTACGATGCTGCATTGCAATTCATAGAACACCATCGTACACCGATCACCCTGAGAGAGCCATCGTGCCTTGGCACATTGTTTCCACCAGCTCGCCAACCTTGCCTCCACTTGAGAGAGCTCTTGGGTGGCTCCTTGGAGCAGCTAAACTAGCTTTAAGTTGCCTCCCCTAGCAGTAGCCATGTCCTCTATTTGAAGCTCCGTCAAAGTGATCGTGAGCTCCGTCTCTCTCCTCCTCAGGTCCGAGAGCGTGTCTTGTCCCCATCTCCACAGTGCCTGGAGTGTACGAGACATCCTGTGCTTAGGAATGTGGATGGCGAGCTGTGAGACAGCCTTCCTTAAGTCCTCTCCACCATAGAGAAAGCCTCCATGTACTATAGCCAGGTGTCCTCAAACTAATCGAACCAAAAGATGATAAACTATGCTTGAGCAAGGCAAAGCCAGAGAAAACTTTGGTGGAGTCCCACAGCGATAATGACATGCAAATCATTTATCTGACTTTGGTATAGGGGAGAAAGACTAGTTGAACCATCCACATTCCTCAGCCATCTCGCATTATCATCTATTGGACTTATACTTGTGCAAATCATATAGGTCTATGATTCCCTTAGATGGTCTGGGCCACACGCATGCTACACTGATGTATTAAACAAGTATATAGCCTTGGCCAACAGGCCTAGGTAATATTTAGAAAATTTTATCAAGATGAGGAAAGATCATTACAATTGGTTGTCTTCAAAGAGGAATTCCTAGTAAGCGTGAGTCATCAGCTCGCGTTGACTACGTCCTTGCCTTTGTACACACTGCCCGTCACTCCTACCGATTGAATGGTCCAGTGAAGTGTTCAAATCATGGGTACGCGATGGGTTCACAGCCTGCTATTCTACAAGAAATCCATTGAACCTTATCATTTAGAGGAAGGAGAAGTCATAATAAGGTTTCCATAGGTGAACCTGCGTAAGGATCATTGTCAAGATCAAGAAAGCATTCTGAGCAATTCAGATAACTCACGAACCATACGGTAGCCTGTTTGGTGCTGACGCGCAGCAGCGGCCTGAGCCGGCGCCCCTATTAAAGGGCTGTGGCATGGGCCGACTGAACTCAAATTGGCACAGCGCCGCACCAAGAGAACACGTTTGCGCACGATCTCACGAGCGGGCATAATGATGTGGGCACCGTTGTGCTCCAAAAGGACTAGCACGACTCTCGGTAATGGATCTCTCATCTCTCGCAATGATGAAGAGCGCATCAAAATGTGATACATGGTGTGAATTGCAGAATCTCATAAACCATCGAGACTCTGAACACAAGTTGTGCCCAAGGCCAATCTGCCAAGGGCACGCCTGCCTGGGCGTCAAGCATTATGTCGTTCTGCACCTGAGCAGACATTGCCTTCACAGAACTTCTTGGGATTTCTAAATTTTTAAGTCATGTAGTACAGAGACATGAGCATGAGCATAACATGATGTATAAGTATCAGTAATAATTTATGGGTTACGGAATGTTACATATATTAACAAGGGAAATTCAGGATACATCGGCAACACAGTTAACTGTATTTCCCAACACAATGTATGTAGACATTGGACAGTATGACTCATAGCAGCTCGGTGATATTTCAGTTGCATATTAGTGGCTTACAGTATTATGATATATACAAATATATGACTTCAGTGGTATACAACATAGTTTTACATGTTATTTACTCAGTTTCAGATCATATACTATTCTTATTCATTTTTAGTATTTAGCATACAGTCTGTCTATTTTCCTTACTTTCAATTTTACATAGTCTTATGTTCAGTTATTCAGTTACTTTTACAGTTTTTATGTAGCTCTATTTTATGTTATTTTAAATGTTTGTAAATGTTTAGAACTGTTAGATTAGTTTCGATGGGTTAGACTTATTGTCTAACACGTGGTACTTTTGGGATTCGCCAATTTGCTAGATCCTGAGTAGCTTGTTGAGCCAAGCTATGAGGACTCTCAAGAGATTCAGGAGGAGTTTGTAGAGCTTTAGTTGACCCTCCTTCAGCTTTACTATTTGTTTTTATTTTTGTTTTAGTTCCATATTTAGACTTTATTTCAGTACTATTTTAGTAAATCATTTGTAATAATTTCTGAATGTATTTTCTCTTTTTTTTCAAGATGAATGTTTATTTCAGCTTTTGTAATGAATATTTTTTGAATGTATGCTTAGCTTCAGCACTCTGTTTATATTACTTATACTTAGTATTGTGATGTGATCGGCATTCTGGAAATATTGATTTTATTATACACATATTGGATTCCTCATCTTACTTTCATAATCCAATGTCTGTATTAGCACAATACTTAGGATAAGTACTACTCTTATCTTAAGTATTAGCTCACAACCCTTCTCATGGTTGAGTCAGTCGCATTCAGTGGCTTAGTTTCAGCTATTTAGGGAGATGAGATATTATTCCTTCCCGAGTGGAGCACCGCTCCGCCACCAAATTGAATTATGCTCTCTTTTTGCGCACGGTGATGGGGCGGGGTGCTACCGAACTAGTACGGTCAAGGATAATTTGACTGTTTAAATGTCGGATCTTCTTATCATTGCGAAGTAAAAATTCGCCAAGTGTTGGATTGTTCACCCATTAATAAGGAATGTTAGCCGAATTTAGACCATCATGTGATAGGTTTGTTTTACCTTACTGATGATCGTGTCACAATAATAATTCAACCCAATACGAGATGAACCATTGATTTACATAATTAGTCATCACAATTGGTTAAAAAGCCAGTGGTGTGAAGCTACCATGTGTAGAATTATGACTGAATGTCTCTAAGTCAGAATCCGCGCTAATGATGTGGCGCCTGAGCCCATCGATTGCCCTCTGACAGCAGTCAGGGGATCGCCCCCAAGGGCATGCGAGTCGGGCTGTTCCCGCGCAGTTCTCCTCATAAGGATTGGTGCGGCGGCCCTGAATTATAGTTTTGAATGATGGATGGGTATAATCTCTTACAGATGAATTAAATTTGCACCGGAGCATTCTACGTGACAGATTAGCCATTACTGCCACGATCCATGGAGATTCGGCCACGTGTTGCAGTAGATTCGTCCCCCGGCAGTGCCGCGCGGCTAAGGTAGGAGGGGCTCACAGAGGTTGTGCGGGCTTGGGTACAATGGACGTGGCGCTTACGCCACACAGGCCGGACCCGCTCTTCTTGCTATGAACCCAGGATCCCCCTAGGGGCACGGTGGTGGCGGGCAGGCTGTCGTCGGGGGCGGGCCAGTCCAGGACCGATACGGCCCGCACAGTTTAACTAAGGCGAGGCAGGGCAATAGCCCTAGTGGATATCCGGTCATGCAATGTGATTTCTGGCCAGTGCTCCGATCGTCAAAGGGAATGGGATTGACAAGATCGGTAGGAAAAGAGAGCCCCATTGAGGGCCACTCTGGTCTGACTCTGTGAAATAACTTGAGATGTGGATGATGGGCAGGGGAGCAGGCACGCCGGAGAAAGTGAAATAACGCTACTACTGACGTTATCCTACTTGTTCCGTGAGATGGGGGTAGGGAGTTGCCCATATTTTGGCTATCAAGGCCCACTCCAGCGGGGGTCGATCAGGGTGGAATCCTTTGCCGGGCAGGGAGTTTAGCTGGGGCGGCGCAACTGCAAAAACTATGATGCGGGTGCTCGGAGATGAACCCAAAGAAAACAAAAAACTTGTGCGGGACAAAGGGGTAAAAGTTTGCTTGATTTCCAGTGCAATTGCAAACCCCAATGATGGCACCCGGCGGGCGGCGGTAGGTGCCACGACTACAGGTGGGGGTGGGAAACGACGCGCAGGGTGCCGGCAGAGAGACCGAAGGTTTTTAGGAAGTGAACTTGGCTCTAGGGTAATAAAGGAGGAGTCCTCCAGCACTTAGAGTGTTATATAAAATAACTCCAATAAGATCATTGGGGTCAAATCGACAATGAGAAAAAATGAGAGAGTATAATGGTGGGGATTATTATGGAGATGGTGATGCTGATGATGATGGTATAAGGAAGGATGATGATATGAGTACGACGGTATTGATGATTAAGATTGTAATGATGGTTGTGAGTATAATAATTAAGGTGGTGGTGCTGATTAAGATGGTAGTGCTGGTGGTGAGTACAACAAATAAGGTGCTAATGGTGATTAAGGTGGTGATAATAGTGGTGTAGTTAGATGATGGGGATGACGGAATGTCAATGTGATGATGGGCATAAGATTCTCCTGGCTTGGGGCCCCAATCGGGCAGAGCCGCGTGCCCCTTTACGGGGATGGGTGAAAGTTCATGGGTGAGTCCGTGCGCGGCCGGGCCGCGGCGCAACGATGCTCCACCAGCGGGCCGTCACCGCTGCCTGCTGCCGTCGTAAAAATTTTTTGGCGGGCCGCCAGAACTATACTGTCCGGCCCCTTTTATGGCAGCCCCCCTGAGTTCACGGCACTCAAAAATTTGGTCCCGAGCTTGTGGCGTATGCGGCGTGGGCACGTGGGCACTTGTGGGCACTTGGGGCAATCTTGGAGCTGGCGACCCGTGGCTGCGGTGGTGCATCCCCCCCGGTCCATGGGGGCCTGCCGCAAACTACCCCAGTTTTTACATCTCCTCCAGCCGCCCTGTTGATTCGCTTGCGGCCGCCGCCATTGCGCCCAACCCCATTTTTGGTGCCCCTAGAACTCCAATTCCTTCACTCGCGGTCGGCGGCATTACGCCTCCCACCTGCTTGTATTCCAGCAGCTCCACTCCATACATCGTGGAAGCTCATTGCGTGTCATCGATCCTCGACCCATCTGATCTCTTTTGCATGGAATCTTCTGGGCCGGCCGATGCACTGTGGTGGCAGATCGTCGGTGGCACATGAGATGCTTACGGTTCAGACTATTGGCCGAGGTTTCCCTACAACGTAGGGGCCCTCCCACCTTCCGAGCACTCGACTAGCTGCACCCCCCCCCCAAAAAATGTCGGAATCAGCATGCGTGCTCTCTTGAGCGAGGTTGCTTGCGTGAGAATCTGCTTCTCTACATCGTATTGTCTACATATGACGAAGCGACGGTGCCATCCCGGGCACAGTAGCGGGGGCATCATAGTGCTACTCTATTTAACGAGACCCTTGGATAGTCACTTGTCGTGGGCTCTACCCAGAGCAGCTATTTTTCTTTACGATAAAGCGGCTCAAGATTCTCCGCTCGCCTCGGGTGATCGTCCACCCCTTGCCCGAGCAGTCATCGCGTATTTGAGTTGTTATGACACCCTCATACTGGTGCCACTACAAAGTCATCTGGCTGATCATTCATGTGGTTATTGCAGGCAATGTTCTAGTTGCCTCGAGGTTGTGCTACCTGGTTGATCCTGCTAGTAGTCATACGCTTGTCTCAAAGATTAAGCCATGCTTGTGCAAGTATGAACTAATTCAGACTATGAAACTGTGAATGGCACAATAAATCAGTTATAATTTGTTTGATGGTATGTGCTACTCAGATAACTGTAATAATTCTAGAGATAATACATGCACCAAATCCCAACTTCTAGAAGGGATGCATTTATTAGGTAAAAGGTTGATGCTGGCTCATGCCAGCTGCCCTGATGACTCATAATAACTTGTCATATCGCACGGGCGTTGTACCAATGACGCATCATTCAAATATCTGCTTTATTAATTTTAGATGGAAGGATAGCGTCCTACGATGGTGGTGACGAGTGATGGAGAATTAGGGTTCAATTCAGAAGAGAAAGCCTAAGAGACAGCTACCCCATCCAAGGAAGGCAGCAGGCTCGCAAAATACCCAATCCTGACATGGAGAGGTAGTGACAATAATTAACAATATCAGGCTCTTTAAGTTTAGTAATTGGAATGAGTACAATTTAAACCCCTTAACAAGGTTCCATTAGAGGGCAAGTCTAGTGCCAGCAGCCACAATAATTCTAGCTCCAATAGCGTATATTTAAGTTGTTGAAGTTAAAAAGCTCGTAGTTGGACCTTGGAATGGGATGATCGGTCCGCCTCACGGTGTGCACCACCCATCTCATTCCCTTATATCAGTGATGCGTTCCTGGACTTAATTGGCTGGGTCGTGCCTTAGGCGTAGTTACTTATAAGAAATTAAAGTGCACAAAGCAAGCCCACATTCTGGATACATTAGCATGGTATAACACCATAGGATTTTGGTCCTATTATGTTGTCCTTCAGGATCAAAGTAATGATTAAGAGGGACGGTCAGGGGCATTCATATTTCATAGTCAGAGGCAAAATTCTATGATTTATGAACGACGAACCACTGTGAAAGTATTTGCCAATGATGTTTTCATTAATCAAGAACAAAAGTAGGGGGGCTCAAAGATAATCAGATATTGTCCTTATCTCAACCATAAACGATGTCGACCAGGGATCGATGGATATTTCTTTTATGACTCCGTTGGCACCTTGTGAGAAATCAAAGTCTTTGGGTTCCATGAAAGATGATCGTAGCCCATGCCTATATATATATATATATATATATATATATATATATATATATATCAGCTATCAATCAAAAGTACAAAACTCAATCAGGATCAAACTCCATGGTGTCATTAGCCAGATGGTTTAGAAGCCTCTTGAGGAGCACATCATCTCTAGAAAAAGTAAAAGCACCATGGCATATGAAAAAATGCAAAAATTTGCTACACAATTTGCATAGCACAATCTATAAGCAAAAATAACATGAGGTACATCCAACAGAAAAGCAAGGGGAGCATCATGCCGCTCTCCGCCCCGGGAACAGAGGGTCCTCTTCTAGAGATGTTGAAGCCTTCGAATCGCTCCCAAACAGTCTGCCTCAATAATGACTCTATCAGCCTCAAACTCTGTCGCCAAGAAAGCCTGCTGTAAAATGGTCACTGCATGGATATCAGCCTGAAGAGGAGACCACGCCAGCACATTATCTCACCGCAGCCAAAAATTGTCCATTCGCATCACGAACAACAACAGCCCAAAAAGTTGTGGGCTCGCCATAGTTGTACGAAGTGTCGATGTTGGCCTTCAGCCAATGGGATGAAGGAGGGGGGGAGGGGGCACCATCTAGAGAAGGTGGAGGGGCCCTGGTGGAATGTGGAACCCCAGTAGTTACTCTCATCATGCAAACCAGCACTGACCATGGCGAATAGTATCGAACCTGCACAAATCTCTAGAGAGGGGTATGGTCATCTATAGGAGAACTCTGTCCTGCTCATCCAGGCCTGGTATAAGGAGAAGGGGACTAGTTGGCAGTCGAACCAATGACTGCGAGATGCTGTAGAGGTCAAGAACAATGCTGTAAACTGGTCCTAAGAGGTTAATGTGGATGGAAGTATGCCCCAACTCAGAAAGGTCTCCATGACTGCTCTCGAATAACTGTAGTGCACTACAAAATTCTCCCTATCCTCCTCAGCATTACAGCCCCAGACACAAGCTATAGACTGGTCCTAAGAGGTTAATGTGGCATCTCTAAAAAGTCTTCATAAGAAGCAAGCTTCTTAGGGTCCTAAGGCCAACTCCCACAGTGCTGCAAACTGCCAAGGCTGTCCCTTCCACTCTATGCAGTATAACTGGCTAGCATGGCTCTTCGAGTCCTAAGTCTACCACTGTCAGACCCCTTCCTCAAAACATGTATTGTGTTGAACAATAGGTCAGCCATATCCCAGAATCCTACAAATAGCAGTCGATGCGCCGGACTGTGAAGTCGCTCCACGACATTAGTAGCAGGCCTCCATAGCTCTCACCTAGAGTAGGTCCTCTCCGGTGACAAAGTTGAAGGTGTGGCAGGCCATTAAAACTGTCCTCCATATCCGCAAGTCTCGGACCCAAGGCCACTAGACCAGAGTGAGCGACTGACCTGCTGCCAACGTACATAGTGAAGACTGCTACCCTCTGCTCCCTCCCAAAGGAACTTACAGAGGATAGCCTCAATATTTATGAGGCAAGAGTCTGGAATAGGTGCCACTGACATCTGATAGTAGGGTATCAAGGCTAGTACAAACTGATCAGACTCAGTCGGCCTGCAAGGGAAAGGTGTCGAGCGCTCCATGCGCATAGTCTGCCGCAAACCTGTGCAGTGACTGCTGCAAAATATACCCTCCTCGAAGGTCTACCAGTGACTATAATACCAAGGTCACGGAGGGAGTCCCATCTCTTGAAACTAAGTTGATCTGCCAGTCTACGCTGCCTGTAAGCTGAGGTATATCATATAAACACAATCTGTGACTTCCGTGCATTCACAGATTATTTCGTCCAGCTGTCGTACTCACCAAGGATCCACTGAACCTCTCTGCCAGCCGCCTTTGAAGCTGGTGCAAATATAATCAAATCATCGGCGTACACGAGATGCGAATAGGTGGGCTCGCCTCAATCTAGCGTGATGCCAATCGGGTAACCAACCTGCTACTACCGTCGGACCAAAACATAAAAGAGCTAGGAGCATAGGATAAATAGATAAGGAGAGAGGGGGCATCCCTGTCTGAAACCTTTCCTCCGTATCATCTAAGGGATACAGTGCTCATTAATAATAACAAAAAATCTAGGGGACTCCATGCACTGCATGGCCCAGTCTATCCACCTCTGTGGAAAGCCAAAATGCTGCAGGACTAAGCAAAGACACCCCCACTCCATACGGTCATAAGCCTGCTCCATATCCACCTTGATGGCCATATGACCGGCATCAAAGTGGAATATGAGAGCCATGTAATAATCTCCAGGATTATGTGGCTATTCTCACTGATATCTCTCCTAGGAACAAAGGCGCCCTATTCCCGAGAGATTAAATAAGGCAACACTGCCTTAAGGCGCATGACCAAGATCTTGGCCACCACCTTATACACAGTGTTATAGAGACTAATTGGGAATAACTGCCTCGAAGTGGAGGCCCCTTTCTCCTTCAACAAGAGGACAACTAGAGTATCACGCCAGCACTATGGGATCCGCCCACCATCAAAGAAATGGTGGATGGTGGCCAAGGTATCCGCTTGGGAGATCATCCTCCAGTAGCCGGTGAAGAAGGAAGGGGTAATGCCATAAATCCTAGAAGAACGGTTGGGGCCAAGGTCCCTCATGGCTGCCCAAATTTCTGTGTCCGTGATTGCAGCTTGGAGAGAGGCAGAATCTGCATCACTAAGTATACGATCTAGAATCAGATCATTTGGGCACTCCCCTATGGGACAAGAGGTGCTTCACTTCTCTTAGAAAATATCAAAAATACCTCACAAATCTGTAATGGATTTGATGAGAAGTCCCTAGACTATTTTCAAAGCGCAAGTATGGTGTTTCACTTGCGACACTGTGTCGTGAGCCGCTGAAACACCGTGGAACACCGGTCGCCAGAGAGAGCCCTAGTGCCTTGGCGTGCTACTGCCACTAGCACACAAACCTTGCATCCACCTGAGAGAGCTCCTGTGTGATATCTCGGATCTGCTGAATGAGCTCCGGGTCTCCGTCTCTGTCAATCTCCGTGTCTGTGGCCTAAAGTTGCATGAGGGTCGCTATGAGCTTAGCCCCCATCTTTCTCAAGTCCGAGTGCACGTCTCGTCCCCATCGCGACGGTGCCCTGAGATGATGGGGATGATGAAATGTTGATGTGATGATGGGCATAAGCTTCTCCTGGTTCGAGGTCCCGATCGAGCAGAGACATGTGCCCCCTTACGTGGATCAGTGAAAGTTCGTGAGAGAGTCCGCATGCGGCCTGGCACGGCAGAACGGTATGCCAGAGAAATGGCGCATCGGGTCGCCACCGGAATGACACTGTCTGGCCCCTTTCCAGCGGCCCACAGATCTTTCCCCGTCGGCCCTCCCAGGTGCATGGCACTCAAAAATTTGGTCCTGAGCTCACGGTGCCCTCGTCGATCCCTAGAATTTGCTCCGCTGCATGGCGATTACCGCAACGGCATCCTTGCGATGTCTTATTCAGATCCGTACACCAGAGCAGTCCCAGGATCCATCAATCACACGATGCTTCGCCAAAAGCCACATCGCCATCCCCGTGTGGGGTTACGACAGTGGAGCTCCTGCTCGTGGTAGGTTTCCCCATAGACGAGCCGGAGCACGCTCTTTGCTGACTCGTATCATGCCTCAGGGTGATTATGCAATTTTGATTTTGCAGGACGCGGTAGAGTAGATCATCTTTCCTCGCATGCGTGCGGCGTGGGAACATGGGCACTTCGGGCAATATGAGGTAATATTGGGGCGGGCGATCCGTGGCCGCGGTGGCGCAGTCCCCTCGGTCCGTAGTGTCCTGCCATGAACTACCCCAATTTTTTTAGTTCCCCTGGCCGGCCGTTTGCTTTGCTTGCAGCCACCACAGTTATGCCCCACCCCATTTCTGGCGCTTCTGGACATCTGGTTGCTTCGCTCGCGGCCTCGCCGTTGCGCCTCTCGCCTGCTCCCATTCCAGCAGCTCCACTCAGTGCCTCATGGGAGCTCGCTACGCACCATTGATCCTCAACCCATCTGATCTCTATTGCGGGGAATCCTCTAAGTGGGCCAATGCGTGGAGGTGATAGACCGTCGGTGACTCATGAGATGCTTACGGTTTTGGCTGTCGGTCGAGGTTGCCCTGCAGGGTAGGGCCCTCCCGCCTTCCGACCACTCCACTAACTTCACCCCCCAAAAACTGTAGGGATTGGTGTGCGTGCTCTCTTAACGAGATTGCTTGCATGAGAATCTATTTCTCAGCATCGTGTTGTCTGCATACGACAAAGCAACGGTGCCATCCTAGGCCGTACAGTGGGGACATCGTCGTGCTGCTCTATTTAATGAGACCCTTGGATCATCGCTTGCCATGGACTCTGCCCAAAGCTCCTACCATCTGCTCGGTGATTGCATGCAGTTTATTTTTCTTTGTGGCACAGCGACATGAGATTCTCTGCTCATCTTGACGTGATCGTCCACCCCTTGCTTGAGCGGTCATCATGTATTCGAGATGTTATGGCGCCCTCATGCTAGTGCCACTACTAAGTCATCCGCTGATCATTCTCATGGTTATTGCATGCGATATTCTGGTTTCCTCGAGGTTGTGCTACCTAGTTGATCCTGGAAGTAGTCATATGCTTGACTTAAGGATTAAGCCATACAATTGCAAGTATAAACTAATTCAGACTATGAAACTACGAATAGCTTATTAAATTAGTTATAGTTTGTTTGATGGTATGTGCTACTCAGATAATCATAGTAATTCTAGAGCTAATACGTGCACCAAATCCTGACTTCTGGAAGGGATGCATTTATTTGGTAAAAGGTCAATGCTGGCTCATGCCAATTTCCATGATGACTCATGATAACTTGTCGGATCGCATGGCCCTTGTGCCGGCGACGCATCATTTGAATATCTGCTCTGTGTAGGGGCCTACTATGGTGGTGACAGATGACAGAGAATTAGGGTTTGATTCTAGAGAAGGAGCCTGAGTGACAGCTAACACATCAAAGAAAGGGAGCAGGCGTGCAAATTACCGAATCCTGACATAGGGAGGTAGTGATGATAAATAATATTACCGAGCTCTTCGAGTCTGTTAATTGGAAAAAGTACAATCTAAACCCCTTAACAATAATCCATTGGAGGGCAAGTATGGTGCCAGCAGCTACGGTAATTCTAGCTCCAATAGCATATATTTAAGTTGTTGCAGTTAAAAAGCTCGTAGTTGGACCTTGGGATGGGACGGTCGGTCCACCGCACGATGTGCACCGCATGTCTCATCCCTTATGTCAGCGATACGTTCCTGGAATTAATTGGTTGGGTCATGTCTCTGGCGCAGTTACTTTGAAGAAATTAGAGTGCTCAAAGCAAGCCCATGCTCTAGATATATTAGCATGGGATAACAACACAGGATTTTGGTCCTTTTATGCTGGCCTTCGGGATCAGAGTAATGATTAAGAGGGACGGTCGGGGGCATTTGTATTTCTTAGACAGAGATGAAATTCTTGGATTTATGAACGACGAACCACTGCGAAAGCATTTGACAAGAATATTTTCATTAATCAAGAATGAAAGTTGGGGGCATGAAGATGATCAAAGACCATCCTAGTCTCAACCATAAACGATGCCAATCAGGGATCAGCGGATGTTACTTTTAGGACTCCGCCGGTACCTTGTCACAAATCAAATTCTTTGGGTTCCATGAAATGACGGCCGTAACTACCAATCAATCAACACTATAAAACTCAACCAGGATCAAACTCCACGGTGTCATCAGCTAGGAGCACATTGCCCCTTTAAAAAGCACCCTAACGAGCCAAAAAAGCGCAAAAATCTGCTACCCGATTCGCACAACACGATCGGTTTGCAAAAATTACATGAAGTACATCTAGTAGAAAAGCAAGGGAACTAGCATGTCTCTCTCCACCTCATGAATAGGGTTCGCTCCCCGAGGCAGTGAACCTCCGGATCGCTCCCAGGCAGCCTTCCTCAATAATGACTCCATCAACCTCAAACTCAGTAGCTAGGAGCGCTTGCCGCAAAAAGGTCACTGTCTAAATCTCTGCCTGAAGAGCAGATTGTGCCTGTACAGTATCGCCAACCACGGCCAAAAATTGTCTGTCGGAGGCATAGAAAATAGCGGCCCCAAAATCTATGGGTTCACCATAGCTGTAGATAGCGTTAATATTGGCCTTCAGCCAAAGGGGTGGGGGGGCACCAACTAAAGGAGGTGGAGATACCCTGGTGGGTGGTGGAACAGCATAAGTTACTCCTGTCATACAAACCAGCACTGACCAAGGTGGATAGTATCGAACCTGCACAAATCACAGGAGTGGGATATGGTCATCCATGGGAGAACTCTGTCCTGCACCTCCAGAACTGGTACAAGGAGTATGCAACTAGCTGGCAGCCAAACTGATGGGTGTGGGATGAGGTAGAGGTTGAGAGTAGCACTATAAATTGGTCCAAGGAAGTCAATGTGGCTTGAAGCAGGCCCCATCACCCAAAGGTTACCATGACTGCTCTCGTATATCTGCAATGTACAACAAAATTCTCCCTATCCTCCTTAGCATCACAGCCCCAGACACAAGTTGTAGATCGCGCAAGCCTGCCTGCAAGCTTGGTGGAACTCGCACTGTAAGTAATCCTCGTGCCAAGCAAGGATGATACCTTCTAATCTGCCTGAGGAGGGTTGTATGTTGAAACTTCAGTGGCGGCCAAAGAGGTGATCAGCATCGCAGCAGGTGAACTCCTCTACCCATGTCTTAAGCAAAGCAGCAAGTTCCAGTTTGCGCTCCAAGATGAGCGATGGAAGGTGGTGGCGTGTCTTCTGCTTCCGCATATCGCGACAATTCCATGCGAGGATACCGTTCATTGGGCTCTTTTAGAGCTATAGCCCACTTGCAATCACGTTGGAGAGTGGGACAATATCTGCTAAGGACTATGGGACCAAGAGGCGGTACAGGGGGCATCCACAGTAGCAATCCATTGAGGGACAGGGCTGGGTGTGGGTTGGAAATGATCTTCCTCATGAATCGGTGCAACAACAATGGAGCAAGGCTAACGGGATGGAACTGTCGGGTTACGGTGTGGTGGGTGATCCTTATCTCGGATGGGTGGTTGGGACTTCTTTGAAAGCTAGTGATGCTGGACAAGGATCCAATCTGTATCAAAACCACTGAGACATGTGGCAAAGTGAGAAAATACTGAAATAAGGCCATTGAAGCATGTGGCAAAGCAAAACAGAAAATAATACTGAACAATCTTGTTAAAGTAGCAATAAGCCTAAGACATAGTGCTGTCATACCAGCCAATAGGCTATCCAGGCCTCCAATATCAATCAATCAATCCCCAGCCTAGCCTTCCAAATATGCTAGGTCTGAGTCCAATCTATACATACTACTACTGAAGAGGCAGACTAAGCTAGGACATATTCTACCAACTGCAATCAAGGCAAAACTGAATGATATGTAATTCAACTACTAATTTAGGATGTATCATCCATATCCTAAGTTCTCCTATTATGCTCAAGGAATAAGGCTCAATAACCAAGGGATGCCAAGCAATCTAGTCAAGGTAAGCAAGAGACTCAATCTAGACTTATGTGATATCTGATATTATCTAATTACCAAATCTAACTACTCTGAGAAGGTACAAGTTTAGGATCTCTAATATCCAGCTATCGAGTAGAATCACAGATTTTACGTCCTTAAAGTTAATATTAGAATGTAATAAGTTCTAATCCAAAATCATGCGATGACTATATGGTTTAAGTAAGTAAATCAATGACCTAATTTATTAATATTTTACTCTCTTACCCAAATCTTGATTAAGTAAATCAAGATTTAAAGATTTAGAACTTAAACCCCATTTTGGGTTCAAATCCTAAATCTAAGGTATTATCCTAACTATGATCTAGGGTTCACATTTACAACCCAAATTTAAGGTATAAAATCCTATAAGCTGTAGGATCCAGGAGCTAAGAACTTATTGAAAGGTTATTCTACTGATTATAAGGTAAAATAATCAATTAAGAACTTGAGAATCTCAGATATATATTCAATCTTTTAGATAATCTCATTATCCTATAGTTTGAATCATCCTATACCCATATAATAGGTTTCAAAAGATTAAACAATCAAATATTTAAAGAATTCCAATTGGAGGTGGTTCAATTCAAATTGAAAATCTAAGTCTAAGATCTAAGATCTAAGGATCTGAGGTTTGATCACTTTAGACTTTAAACTAGAGTTTTAACTTAAAAGTTTCCATTTGTGTTTCTTTTAGAAATTAAGTTCATAGTTAAACTATATGGAGCTTATTAAGGTTGAAATTGACAATTTTAAGTATTAGATTAAACATCAAACTCATATTGATCTTTTTAGGGCTACTTAAGATCTAAGGATCTGAGGTTTGATCACTTTAGACCTTAAGCTAGATTTTAACTTAGGATGTTCCATTATTATTTCTTTTAGCATTTAAGCTTATAATTTAACTAGTTTGAACTTATCAAGTGACTTCTGAAATGGTTACATTTAAGTGTTAAGCTTAAGTGACTTCTTTAAGGTCACTTAAGATCTAAGTGTCTAAATTAGGGCTTAGCTGAAGATTTCTTAAATTAATGATCACATTGAGTTTGTTATTAGTTTAAGAGTTCAGAGAATGATTCTAATCTATCTTAGGGTTAATTTACTGAATTTCCCAAGGTTTTAGGGCATTTAAGCACAATTTGGTCTAAATGACCAAAATACCCCCACTTAAGCATAAACTTGGGATCTTAGGTTTTACTTATCCAATTTAATCCAAATCTATTTTAATGTGCTTTATATCAGTTAATAGAGTAGAAAATATACTTATCTTAAGTTTTGATCCTTTAATTAATCTAATTAGCACTAATCACTTATTTAAGCCAATTTTGGGGATTAGTAAATTTAGGGCATCTTAGGGCAATCCAACCTTTCCAAATGGTTCTAGTATACTTAGGATAGCATTAGGGACAATCTTTATCAAGATCAGAGGCTTAATTAGGTTTAATTTTACTAATCCCTAATTAGGGTGATTAAGGAGTGATTAAGAAAAATTAATATCCAAAACTAAACTTAAGGGTCTGATCTTCTTTCTTAGGGTACAAGGAGCAATCAGAGCCTTTAATCTCATTAATTATATATTTACATTATTTTATATGATTTAATTAATGACAGTAAGGAGTTTGGAAAATATTTTTAAATCTAACTATTGGATCTAATATTTTATTTTATATTTAGATTCCTTGAATTTTTCTGATTCAAATGGTATATTGGATCATACCATTTGGATTTATATAACTAAAGTTATTTAAATAATTTAATCTGAATGTTTATTTAAATTGGAATCATAGTTTTAATTAATTTAATTCACAACCATAGAAAATGTCATCCAATAATTATTTAATTAGCGTCGGCCCAAAATCAAAAGGCGCGGGCCGGGGGCCGGCCTGACCCAAGGCCCACGACTTCATCTTCCTCCTCTCGACGGGTCCCGACCCAGCCAAACTTCGGTGCTGAAATTCTCGGCGCACAGACGACGACGACGGCTCAACTTGATCCCTACATATTCCCTGAGTCAAGACGCGTCGATTGGACCAAGAACCCCCATTTGGATCCCTCTGGATCGACGGGGTGCTACTCGACCGAGACGCCTTCGATACGGGCGTCTCAGGCCAACTGTGAGGGGGAAATTCTCCTCACAGAGGCCTTGATTTGACCGAGGTTCGATCCCTACATGTTCAGGGAGTCGAGACGCATCGAACCCCCAACCTATCTAAGCCTGAGGCGCAGCCAATCGCTGGGTCCTTACTCGGACTCAGCCGTTGGCTCGGCTGCTAGCTCAGTCTATCGATACGATCGACTCGAGCTAGCTTAGCCCTAGGTGACAATCACACTGGGTTTCCTAGGTGGCTAAGGCAACCTAGATGACATCCAGAGCTCATTCAGAGGGCAGAAACCAAATGGAGCTTGAAGAAATTTCCATGGGGAAGGCTGTACCTCAAGTCGGGCTACAAGCTTAGCCGAGGGGAATTGAAGTGCGCTGAAGCTTCCTGGATAGCAGACAAAGCTTCACAGGGGGTCTGAACACTAAACTGGCCCTCTATCAACGGTTAGAGCTTCGGGAATGCTGGGATTTGCCGAGGAAGATGGAAGCTCCAGAGACTTCAATTGGGGAAATTGAGGGTTCATAGTGAGCAAAGGGACTCACTGTGACTCATTGGGAGTATTTATAGGCCAAGGGGGCTATGGGGGTGGTTTCCAAAGCTCGGGCAATGGCGAGAGGCTCGGGCCAACGGCTATGGGCAATTTGGGGAGAAGGCAGCCGGCCAGACAAACGAGCCAAGTGCAAGAGAGGAAATTCGATGGTTTTCCCGTACTGCCACGCGACAGGGAGGATCCTGGCTGTCGGGGGGGGACCAGACGTAGACGGGCGAGGCGAGGGAGATGATCCACAGTGCTCAGGTTCATCTCCGCCGTCTGATGGAGCGACCGTTGGTCTCGAACGGCTCTGATGCGTTACTTAACGGGATAGGATGGTAGTCGTTGGATACGCGTGATGGATTCAACGCCTACGATTTAATCTTAACACGGAGAAGATCCCGCCATTCGATGGCTTGCGCCAGGATGCGTGCTAACGCATTGGGTGGCCGAAATGCGTGCGCCGCTGTCGGGACCCCGCAGCGGATCTGTCGCGGTCCCGACAACAAATCCTGGGTTTTATTTTAAATAAAAATTAATTTTAAATATAAATAAAATTAATTAAATAATATATAATTATTCTTAAATTATCCAAAACTAATTTAGGCCAAATGAGCTCCAAAAATTCCCAAAATTTCACCATTAGCTAATTAGGGTATGAGGAGTTCAAAAATGAAATCAAATTTTAATTTGGAGATCAAAATAATTTAGGTATTTTCAGAGCTTAAAAATAGTCAAAAATACCAAATTTTCTATTTTAGCTCCAAATGATCCCAAATATCTAGTGTTAGATTTAAATGACCTATTGAATCCAATGGAATCAAAATCAAGCCTTGGCTTAGCTTAATTAATCCAGGTCTAGCTAGGGTAAGAACTTAGGGATGTTACATGAATAAACTTAAGATTTCATATTTTTAAAGAATAAATTCTGAAATTAATCTATATAATAAAACATCAAAAGCATTTGAGTCTTATGAACTAATGGTATTTAATTAATTGACAGTATTTGATGATATCTAGAAGAATGTGTTGATCAACATTTAGATTTATGTTACATTTATTTTCTACTAGAAAAGTACACTTTTGAATCCACATCATATATTTAAATAAAGCTAAGATTTATTTAGCAGTAACCATCAATTCCCAGGAGTAGCCAGCAGCAGCCATCAACTTCACAACAGCAGCCAGTAGCTGCTAGCAACCCCCAGCAGCAGCTCGCAATTTTCAGCAGTAGCTGGAAGAACCAACCACAGTCAGCAATTCCTAATAGCAACTAACAGCAACTAACAGCAGCCAACAACTTCCAGGAATCAAACCAATACCCACAGTAGACTCAAGAAAATGACTAGAATATATAGCAGGTCAGTCGAGACGTATAATAGCCCATGCTTCAATCAGAATGGTCGAAACAAACAATTTTTAAGCAAATCTTTTGTTTAGTTCTATATGAACTAGAATTTTAAGGAATACACAAGGCTAGTAGTCTTAATGGGAAACAAAGAACAACACTCAGATCACCCCAAACCATAAGTAGGACTCCATATTTGTTGCTAAGAAAGATGGGTATTGCTGAAAATCATCAATCAGTAAAAAAAAAAAAATCAAAAACAACTCCTTATTTGAATCATTCAACTTTAATTCTTAATTTATATCTGCAACCAAATCTCCAATTTTCTTCTAGTAACTTGAATAATAATTACTAGAGGCATGTCCATATGAAATTTTAAGAGATGTTATTTAGATCTTCCTCATGAAAATTTAATAATGCATAAAACTCCACATAATTGACACTGTACTTGGGCATCAATTCAACAACATTTGCATGCTTACCATTATAATCATGAAATGCAGCATGTTGCAGAATACTATTCTTCTTTTAAAAAAAAAAAATTTAAAAGATTATCAAGATATAATAGACAACATGCCAAAGCATTCCAAAGGATAATTTTAATTTGACAAATACTAATAGTTGAAGTCCAATTTATTAACCGGATCAGTAATGTGATGAAATAAACAAGCTTATGCAGAGATGAACATTTGACACACATCCATTGATTCATGCTGCCACTGACATTTATATACAATAATCAGAACCATCAAGCAAAACACAAGACTTTTTTTCTACATTACTGAAAGTTGACTTCCAATTTTTAATACTAATTAGATGAAACAACTAAGAGAGCAAAAGCAGACACTAAAAGAAAATACTGCACCTTTCAAACATAATCCTTAAACCCATAGATTCATAAAGTAAATCATTCTTTTAGAAGGAAATTTCAATAACTCGAAATATATAACTCATTTTTCTTGTAATGAAAGTGGATTCCACTGAATCTTTACAAGTTCCTCATCATAAACCCTAGGTTAATATTGATTTCAATATGAATGATATTGAGAAGGAGAATCGAGTGGAGTACCTTAGTTGGTGCTTAGAGATCGCTGTTAGTGTTTGAAATCAAGCCTCGCTATCTTACCTTCGGATAATCCCCCTCTATCGAGAGGATGAGAAGGCGTTGATAAAGAAGGGATCGGTCATGGGTTCGATTGAGATTGGGATGGCAGCACACTCCTTGCTAGCTCTCCCATTGGCGAGAGTAGCGGTGAGTGGCACGCGTCATCTTCCTCGGATCGGAGGAGGGATTCTCGGGACCGAATGGAGGCGTGTGTGCGAAGAGGATAGAGATGTCGGCTGAAGGATTAGGTTAGATTTTGAGGTAATGGATTTATCTTTACAAGTACATATATATATTTATATTAATTTATTTGATTAACTTATAAGTTTTATTTCATTAAAATTAAATGATGATATATTTCCAAACCAATTTTTGAAAAATTACTTTTTAGCTAAATTGAGGGTCACGGACTCAAAAATAAAATCAAATTTTTTATTGGAAGTCATCTTAATTATTTAATTTATTAGATTAAGAAAATATAATAAAATAATCAAGAATTTTGACTTTTTCCAAAACTCACCAAAATTTCACCCCAAACTAATTTGGGCATGAGGAACGTAATGGCGAAGTCCATTTTTGATTTTGAAGTCTAAATAAATTAGGTATTTTCAGAATTATCTGAAAATCAGGAAATGTTGGAAGTTGCCAAATAGTCTCCAAATCGCACGAAATTTGAAGTGGAGACTTTTAACTCTATTATAAGAGTAATGGAAGAGATTTAAAGTCAATTAGATCACTAATTGACAGGTAACAACATATGAGTTGTTACAGACTCCCCCCTTAAAAAGAGTGTTGCCCTCGACACATAACCATTAAAATGCATAATTGCATATACTAGAAGGAAGTTTATTTAAAATTCTATTGGAAGTGAAAGATTTTAATTACCTGATTAATTAAACAATTCTAGAAATTTCTTTCGCATATCTTCCTCTTTCTCCCAAGTGGATTCTCTATCAGAATGATTCTGCCATTGGATTTTGATCATAGGAATACTACGATCTCTTAATTGCTTAAGATATCTTCCCAGAATTGCTGTAGGCTTAACAATGAATATTAGATTGGGTTGCAGCTCTATTACTAGTATCTGAACATGCTGGCTAGGATCTAACAGGCACTTCCTTAGTGATGATATATGAAACACATTATGTACAGCCGAGAAGTCATCTGGCAACTCTAACCTGTATGCTAATGTTCCAATTTTCTCAATCTCTTTAAAGGGTCCTAAGTACCTTGAACTCAATTTTCCAGTTATACCAAATCTCTGCATACTCTTCATTGGGCTAACCTTAAGATAAGCTCTATCACCTATTTTGAATTCTAATTGATGATGACGGGCATCATGATACTTCTTTTGCCTATCCTAAGCTATCATCATATTTCGTTTAATCAATTGAACTTTCTTAGTGGTTTCTTCAATTAGTTCAGAACCATAAAGTTGTGAGTCCCCTACTTCAGTCCATACAAGAGGAGTTGAATATCTCCTTCCATAAAGGGCTTCGTAAGGAGCCATTCCTATGCTGGATTGATAACTATTATTGTAGGCGAACTCGACTAATGCTAGGTGATCTTCCCATGATCCATCGAAGTCAATAATACAAAGAGGTAGAAGATCTTCCAAGGTCTGATTAACGTGTTCAGTCTGACCATCAGTCTGAGGATGAAAAGCAGTACTCAATGCTAAATTTGTCCCCATGTCTTGCTGAACAGCGGACCAAAATCTGAAAGTGAATCTACTATCTCTATCAGAAACTATACAGTTCGGTGTACCATTATAACAACCCATGTTGTTACCCAAGCTAATTAGGACTAATCATAGTCCTAATTTTTATCTCAATACACTAATTAAGCTATTAGGAATTCACCACCAAGACCCAGTCCAAACCAGGAGTCAAACGGAGCAAATCTTGATTTTAGGGAATTTCAGGAATCTCAAAAATTTACCTATTTAAATTGAGCTCGGATTAGAAAATGGACTTTGCCACCGCTGCGGCCAGTCCATTTCCTCCATTAATACCTGCACAGAAAATAAATATAATAGGATTATATCTTACAAACATATATATATATACAGATTACATATATGTATAGTTATATTAATAATCTAGCTGTATATGTTCAGTTAAATCTTAGGTTAGTATCTAATTAGTTAGTGTTAAATCAGTTATTAATTAGTATTAATAATAGCTAGCAATTAAAATATAGCATAAGGATTAATAATTTTAATAAATGCTCCAATTAATTAATTTATTATAACTAGTTAATCTTAATAAGTTATATAAACTTAATTAAGTATAGACAGTTAATTATTCTTAGCTAATTAATTAGGAGCAGTTAAGTAATAATTAATATTAAATAATTAGCATTGAGTTATAATTAAGCTTAAATCCAAACAGTGATAAATAAATTAGTTAATATAATTAATATTCATTAAAAATAGTAAATGATTAAATTAAATTTATGAATTTAATTAATCAAATTAATTAAATTAATTAATTAAAATTAATAATAGCTAATTAGGACTAATTAACCTTAATCCTAAATATTAATGTTAATCAATAATATTAAAATTTAATGAAAATATTAACCTATGATTAACTAATAGACTAATCAATTAAGGACTACTCAAATTAAATAATTATTAACAATATTTGAATTGATTAAATGATAGATTAAATATTAATTAATTATTAATTAATTACATAATATTAATTAATTATATAATAATTATATAAAAATATTTATAGGAATGAATACTTAAATATTATTAAACTGACTATTAATGGATTAATTAAATTATTAATTAATTTTAAATAGTAAATAATTTTAACCCTAAATTAATGATAATAGTGTCATATTTAATAATTAACTAACAGATTAATTAATTAATTAATTAATTAAATTAATTAATTAAACCATAAATACAGAAGAATATTTATCTTTAGGAATACATAGTAAATAATACAAATTGTATTTTTGAATAGTAAAACTTAAAAGTTTAATAACTTTTTATAGGATGATCCAAACATAGCCAATATAGGTCTCAAAATACTCAAAAAAATAAAAGGAATCAAATGACATAATGCAAAATTTAGTTTTGGGGTACGTATAATGAAGTAGTATTTTAGGACCTCTTTAGGACCCTATAACTTTTGACATAGTTGACCAAACATAGTCAATATGGGTCTTAAAATACTCAGGAGATCGGCCCCATCACCACAGCAGTATTAGTTTTCCCATTGGGACATCGGGATAAAAAGTCAACCTAGAACTCAGAGTTGACTTTAGTGAAAAATGACCAAAATGCCCTTAGAATTCAAATGACCATACTTTGGTCCAATCAACTCCAAATTCAAAAATTCAAGATGCTAACTAGTTCAGAATTTCAGTGTCATCAATAAAGTGAAATAACATTTAGGATCTGAAACCTAAAAATTTAGAAAATGACCAAAATACCCCTAACCCTAGTTAGGTCATAACTTGACCAATTGAGGTCCAAATTGGGTTTACTCCCTACCAATATACTCAATGCATTATAGGGAAGCTATAGGAACTGAATTTGTTAAAATTAGACTTCAAACAGAAAAGTTCGATTTTTGTAACCCGTTAACTGACTCGAATTTACCAAATTGCCCTTCAAACTTAAAACGTTCATAACTTAGTCAATTGACCTCAGAATGCAGTGTTCTTGGACTCTATGGAATCCTTGAATAGTAACCTACATTAAATTGTATAAAAAACTTAAGTTTTCAGTTGAGTGAAAATTACTTAAATGCCCTTAATTCAAAAATCTTAATTTGAACCTGTAGGATCTGTTTCTCATCCAAATTAGACATACTTACTGTCTATCTTTAAGTTAGACAGTAAGAAATCATATGGAAAAGAGAAACCTCATTTTGGACACTTAAATCAAAAGTTGACTTTTGGACCCTTAAGTAGGGGCAAAATAGTCCTTTTGCCCAAAATTTAGGATAAGCACTCTTAACCTTTAATTAGTCTTTTAAAATACTAAAACTAACATTATAACCATATTAGTGACATTTAAGTAAGTAAAATAAACTGTTATGTCAGATTCCAGAATTTTTCCTAAGTCTTTAACACCACACCTTAAGGACCTTTCCTGAGACTAGGACTAGATCATAGGGTTGATTTTATTCATTAAAAAATGGGGTTTTTTAATGAATGAATCCTTAGTTTTAGTAGTTTCTAGAATTTTTCAACTTATTTTGATTATTTTATCTTTTAACCTTAGATCTAAGATAAGAGATTTATCCTATTAAGTTTAATTACTTAATAGGGTTAGCCTAAATTATTAGATCACTTTTAGAATGAAACTTAGATCTTATGTCTTATCCTTTTTGGATTAAGCCCAATCTTGTGGTATTTAATCCATAATATATAGTTTAGCAGTTTTAAGTTAGAACGTCTAAAATTATTAATTAGGTCATGATGATTTATTACTCAACCCTTATAGTCGACTTTGATTCGGTATAATAGGACCTAGCTAGTCCTGATATTTTGTAACTTATAAGGATGAATTTCTAAGTTACACTTGATATGTGGGAAATCGGTGATCCTGAACTTGTGTAACTTGGAATAATTAGAACGGATAATAGAAAATAGATATCACCATATTAGTGGAGTCTCTTGCTTATTTTGATACTTTGTGCTACGCATTCCTTGTATATTTGAGCTTACTTCCTTGGATATTTCATATAAGATAACTTTGTGCATAAAAATGAAAACTTAGAATAATAGGATAACAGTTGCCTTTGGGTCCGGTTTATAGTGATTATGGTGCACATTTGCCCCGATGGACAGGGGTAAGGTGAGATCAGGATGCCTAACATTCTCATTGAGGAGAGTGTGTTAGGCTTGGGACCCGTATAGTCTTACAGACGTGCTTAACTCCTTAGTTGTTTCTAACAATTATCCATGGAAACAAAAGTAAAACAACTAAAATATGTTGCATAAGTATTATCTGCCTCTTTAATCATGTAGTATGTTTAGTATGTTTACAGATTGATATGTATATATGTGGGCCAGTTTGGCCAAGTCTTCTGATATGGCAGTTAGTATGCAGAGTTTGATGTGCAATTTTAGTATTTGGCTATGTTTTAGCATTGCTTATTCAGTCAGCTATTTCCTTGTGCAGCTTATATATAGTAGGATGTTAGATTTTGCTGCTATTTATATATATCAGTGCTGAGATTTATTATTGTAATTTATATATTTCATTTGATCACTAGCATGTATTAGGATGTAGTATTTCCTTTCAGCACATGTTTAGATTGCTTATATTATACGCCTTACCTTGTTTACCTTGCTTTTGAGGCATATCTTGGCCTCCTTTTTGCTTAAGTTATAAATGTTATTTATAGCTTTTCCTCTTTCTTATTGTATTACCAGTCGCTCCTTTATATATTGTTGCTTAGGAAAAATATGTAAAGTGGTGATATTATAAAACATATAAAAATATATCAGCCTAAAATGTACTTAGACAAATTGTTTAACTAGATTTTCTTTTTTTTTTTTTGGCTGGGGCCCTACATTGTGAAACTGACAATGGCAGGCATAGAGCAGATAAAGGATCCAGTACCTGAGGAGGAGCTATACCTAGAGGAGGAGCAGCAGCTCAGACCAGAGCATATCTAGTCTTTAGATTTATATGTGAGGATGAGTGTATTTGCATTTCCTTTTTATTTAAACTTTAAATGTTATAATAATACAAGTACTCTTGACTGTGTATTTGGATTTATATGCTTATATTCTGAGCCATATTTTGCACTTATATTATATTGTTATAATTGGATGTTATTTATTGCTTCCGCACTCTGTATGTTTACTTATATAGTGACTATTAGATTAATTCTGTGTTAATCCTTCCCTAATTAGATGGATTGCGGATCTTATCCTAATCCAATGGTAAGTGAGGGGTTAGCCAGAGTGACACTCCACCCTTAGCTTAATCCCTTGGCGGATTAAGGGTGTGGGTCACCACAACCATGAAGGCGAACAATCTCTTTAAGATAAAGTTTAGCTAATTTCTCAACTGGATCGGTCTGACGAATAGCTAAAAATGAGCTGATTTAGTGAGCCTATCGACAATCACCCAAATAGAGTCAGAACCAGACCTACTCTTAGGCAAACCTATGATGAAGTCCATAGAGATATCAGACCATTTCCATTCAAGAATGTCTAAGGGTTTGAGAAGTTCATTAGGCTTCTGGTGTTCGGCCTTAACTAATGAACAGGGATGGCACTTGGAAATCAAAATTGCTATATCCCGTTTCATGCTGGACCACCAAAATGATTGTTTGAGATCCTGATACATCTTACAACTACCAAGGTGCACAGTATAACCAGAGTTATGGGCTTCAGATAATACTTATAACTGTAAGCTTTTAGAAACCCATAATCTAGACTTATGAAAAATCACACCTTTAGCATCGAGATGTAATTCAGATCTCTTACCATTTTTAATATTTGTAACCAATTAAGAATAAGAAGGATCTTCTTTCTGGGCTTCAATTATTCTTGATCGAAGAGGTGACTCAGATTGAATAGCACATAAGAAATTGCATAGATCAACAGATTTGATCGGCTCTATATTCAATCATTCGAAGTCCTTGATCAAAGTATTATTGCAACAGAATGAAGATAAATCTGCCTTACGACTTAGAGCATCAGCTACTAGATTAGCTTTACATGGATGATAGATTATATCTAAGTCATAATCACAGATTAGTTCTAACCACCTACATTGACGACAGTTAAGTTCTTTTTGAGTGAAGATATACTTCAAACTCTGATGATCGATGAACATTTCACACTTAACTCCATACAGGTAGTGTCTCCAAATTTTAAGAGCGAACACTATACCTGCAAGTTCTAAATCATGTACAGGATAGTTCCTCTCATTTGGTTTTAATTGCCTCGAAGCATAAGCTATAACATGTCAATCTTGCATTAAGACACAACCCAGTCCTACTTTAGAGGCATCAGCATATACTTGAAAATCCTTGCCATCTTGAGGTAAGGTTAAGACTGGTGCAGAGGTTAACAATTGCTTTAGCTTCTAGAATACTTCTTCACAAGCAGGAGTCCATATAAAGGGAACCTCTTCACGAGTCAACTGAGTTAACAAGGATGTTATTAAGGAAAATCTAGGAATAAACCTCCTGTAATATTCGACAAGTCCTAGAAAACTGCAGATTTCAGTTACAGATTTGGGTTGAACCCATTCTTGTATAGCTTGGATCTTCCTTTGGTCAACTTTAATGCCTTCTGCATCTATTACATGGCCTAGTAATGCCACTGAGTTGAGCCAAAATTCACACTTCAAAAATTTAGCATACAATTTATATTCTCTTAAAAGAACTAGGACAGCATGGAGATGATCTTTGTGCTCAACAACTGACTTGGAATAAATCTGGATGTTGTCAATGAAGACTATTACAAACTGATCGAGGTAAGGCTTCATAATGCGCTGCATTAGGTAAATGAAAATAGAAGGGGCATTAGTCAGTCCAAAAGACATGACAAGAAATTCATAGTGCCCATAACGGGTCCTAAATGTAGTCTTAGGAATATCCTTATCCTCAACTCAAATTTGATAATATCTTGTTCTCAAGTCGATTTTAGAAAAGACTTTTGCTCTAGCTAATTGATCAAACAAGTCATCGATCCTTGGAAGAGGATACTTGTTCTTAACTGTCACCTTATTGAGTTCATGATAATCTATACACAATCGTATGGATCCATCCTTCTTTTTAACAAAAAGGACAAGGGCTCCCCAAGGTGACATGCTAGGGCATACAAAGCCTTTTTCTAACAGTTCATTCAACTGTTCACGAAGTTCTTGAAGTTCCTTCGGTGCCATCCTATATGGAGATTTGGATTTAGGTTGAGTTTTTGGAATTAGTTCTATAGAGAACTCTACCTCTCTTATTGGAGGTAGTCCGGGCAATTCATCTGGAAACACATCTAGGAATTCTTATATGATGGGGGTATCCTTTAAGTCACTTTCTTCTTTCTCTTCACCCATTAAAGTTACTAATATAGCATAGCAACCTTTATTAATTAGGCGCTTGGCTTCATGTGCATTTAGTAATGATGCCATTAGGCCAAGTTTGCTTATGAAGACTTCTGGCTTGTTTCCTATCCGAAGAGAAACTTTCTTTTTATTACAATCTATTATTACATTGAATTTCTCCAGCCAATCAATTCCTAATATTATGTCAAAGTTGGTAATTGGCATAATAATAAGTTTGGAGGGAAATAATTGATTGTTGATTGAAATGTCAACTAAATAGAAGCTTTCTGCTAGAATTTCAGCACCTGATGGCATTTGCACTCGCAAAGTATTATTTAAGCTGAGTCGTTGAAAATTCAAGGAAGAAGTACAATCCTCTGATATGAAAGAGTGACTAGCACCCGTATCAAAGAGTGTAATACATTATCGATTCTTAATTATTAATGTTCCTATAATATGAATGAAAGGAAAAAAATTTTAACTACTGCTCCTAAAATTAAATGCAAGAAATTTGTGAAGATACTTGTATTGAAATTGAAAAGCAACAATTGAAAGATTTAAATATATAAAATGTACCAGTCACCACATCGCTTTCTTCCTTTACAAAGGAAGCAGAAAGAGAGTAGACTCTTGGTACTGATGAAGATTGCACAATAGCCTTGCCCTTATTGGCACGACTACTTTGACCTTGCCTCTGAATATGCAAATATGAACCCTTCTGATTTTTATTGGAAGGAGGAGGCATAATAGCTTGATGAGGTGCCTTGGCATTGAAGGGAGTAGGATTCTGGACTGTTTGCTGACGGTTGATCTTTACTTTGTCAATTGTCCAGTTAGCAAAATAATCTTGATATTTGTAGTTAGTTCTCCCACAAATGAAACACCTATCCCCAGTATGGTAACATTTGCCATATGGGTGCGGCCAGTTGCATTTCTTTGATTGACCTCTTCTTTGACTTTTATTTGCGTATAAGTTAAAAACCTTCAAACCCTATGAACGGATTCTCTTAAAAGTCCCTTGTTTAAAAGGCAGAGGATGAGGTCGCTTGTGTGACTCAATTTGAGCTTGGTGATGCTCAATCATCTTTGCCCCCTCTAATAAATTTGGAAAATCCTCATGATGTAAAGACATCAAGTGGCTTTTAATAGGGTTATTGAGACCCTTCAAAAATGTGCTGCATCTAGCCGTTTCAGTACGGACTAGATCTGGTGCAAAGCGGGAGTATTTCTTAAACTCCATTTCATAATCATGTACAGAACGATTACCCTGCCTTAATTGCATGAAATCATCCTCAATATTGTTTGAGCAGATGGGGGAATAAATTCAGCACGAAAGACTTGTTCAAACTCTTCCCAAGGAATATCTTCCATATCGATACCTGGATAACGGGCCTTTAGCTCGCTGTCCCACCAAAATTCTGCCTCAGCTTTGAATAAGTGGGAAGCCAGACAAATACATTCACTTTTTGGGCATTTAATACTCGCTAAGAGCTTTTCTATCTCTTGGAACCAATTGGCTGCTTCCATAGGAGAAGCAGAACCATTAAAATGTGGAGGGTTCAGCCTAAGAAAGGCCATTAAAAAGGGGTCCACTACAGGACCTGAAGGGTGTGGAGTTGAAATTATCATTGCTTTAGAATTTGAGGCAGAAGCTTCTGGTACTATAAGAATAGAAGGAAGTGGGAGTTAAAAAGTTTGGGGTAGTATAGGAGATGAAAAAGGGGAAGCTAGAGATGGGTGAGAGGGGTTGCTAGTAGCAGACATCCTCTCTGCTGCTCTTGTTTGAGCTTCAATCATAGTTTTAAACATTCCCATAATTTGTCTCATCTCTTCTTGAAGAGATAGGTTACTAGATTCAGCATCCTTTATTATTGAGGAAGAAGGATCTACATGATCTGGATTCATTCTTCTTCTTTTGAATAAGAAAAAGAATTTGAATTCAGGATAAATGGAAAAAGAAACTCCCCATGAAGTTCTGCAGTACTTAAGAAGAATTCATAAAATCTTTTGGAAATAAAAATTACAAGTCTTAAATGACTTTGAAAGGAATAGAAATATATTCTAGTTTAGGCTCTAGATTATTTTTTTTTAGAATCACTTTCTTAATTCAAATAAGATTTTATCAATTATTGAATTTGAAGTTCGTTCACTTTCCTAAGGTGGCATTCTTTAAGTACTTTTACCTTTCTATGTTGTTGACTTGGATAAGTGGATATCTCTCTTTTAACTTAACGTTCTCAACCTTGGCTCTGATACCGACTGTAATGACCCCAATAATTGGATAGAAGATTAACCCAATTATTGGGATGTTACCTTAGCACCCAACACTTGATTAGAAGAAAACAAATCAAGTGTTGATGCTAAGTGGCCAAGTCACTTTATGAGCATTTGTTAAGTTAAATGAATGAAAATGAAGATACATATAAATGCAATGTTGCAAATATTTGCAATGCTAGAAATTAGATTAATCCACTCATTAATTCAAGCAGTTTTAAACATAGAAGATACAACACAGATAAGTGTAGGCAAAAGTAACTTAAAAGTTTATAATATAATTATTACAAACCTTTTTAAAAGTAAGAGAAAAATGCAATAAGTAAATCACTCTCGCTCTCTCACTTATACAAGTAAATTATTTAAAATTAAGCGGAAGCAGATTTCTTTATAAGCCCTTCAACTACTTGGACCTGCATTACCTGGATAAAATGGCTCTTGTTCTATCGTATTTTGGTATTTAAATATAATAGGGCAAAGCCAAGAAAAAGAAAAAGTATAGTTAGACTAAACAGTCTAAGCACATTTTAAAATTTGGCTATGTTTTTAGATTAACAAGATATCATAATTTTAATTTATAATTTAAAGTAAGCAGCGGTGCTATAAAGCTGATGGGAAAATGAACAAACATAACTGTAAGGAAAACAGTATGAAATCAAATGAGTAAAATACTCAATTTTATTAAAGTTCTAGCCTATATTGAAAATTAGTAAGGGTAAGTATCCTAAAGGCTAGAAACTACTATGTGCATGAAATGAAAACCAGATATGTTCAATCGAATTTATGCTAAGTAAGCAAATGACATACAGTGAAGCATTAATTGAAATTAAGCAACAAACATTGTATTCAAATTAAACTGAAGTAAACAATACATAATACTGAAAATACAGCGTGTAAAGCCAAAGAAATAAGGAAATATCTTAGATTCTCAATCTAAGACAAACATAATCTAGGACTATGAAATGAAAGCATAACTAATCAGTTATGAAGAGATCTTTTAATCAAATACCATTAAAAAAGAACTCTTATATCTTTAATTAAAGTTATATTTAGAAATTATCTCATTCTATAGGAGTACACAACAGAATGGGAGAGGAGTTAAGCACGTTTTCCTAACCAGATACAGAGGGGAGATTGGATATTCATATTTACCCTCTCTAAAATATGAAGTCCTATTATAAGCGCTTTCTTTTGTACTCAATTTGCCATAAGGCATTCCCCTTTAAAATTTTAAGAAAATCTTTATTTATGCACAATGATCTTGAATGAATGTTCAAGGAATGAGGCTTAAAGCTAAGCAAGCATTCAATGGAAATAATCATAAATTTATGTGATATCTTTTGGGTATCTAAACTTTTAATAATCTACTCCAAATTGACTATAGATATTTGATCTTAAGTCAATTCTAAATAAAAGTAGAATGAATGTAATTTGGAAATTAACATTTTCATGAAATTTAAATTTAAGAAAAGAAATAGATTATTTCTAACTTGAAATAATCTAAAGCTTAACAAGAAGCTATTACTTTCAATCAAATTGATTGGGAGTCAAGGTCCTAAAATGAATTATTGAAGGGATACCTTGAATTGAATACTTAAATTTTCTTAGATATTTTTCTAAGTATTTATTAAGTGAAAATATCCGATATTTTCTTAAAAATTTCTAAGTCCTAAAATTCTTAGAAATTTTGGCAGATTCTCCTTTGTTTTTGTTCAAATAAACAATTTTACACAATCAAAATAAGTCAATTTTATTAACTATCTCCAGTTCTAAAATAACGTTCAATCCTTTTTACTGGATTGCTCATTTCCATTTCTAAAATAGAGTTCAATCCTTTTTACAAGATTACTCATTTACAGTTCTAAAATAATTTCAGATATGTAAAAACAAAGTAGTTTATACATCCCATATTAAACATCTAATAAAAATACAGAAAGTAATTTAAAAAGGCAGCATTATTTGACTTATTGCACATCATTTAATTCAGCATTTCATTTTGTATTAATTTATAATTCAACCTGCAAAGCAAAACAGCATTAAAGTTAGCGTTTAGATATTATAGAAACAAGAATCATTTGAATTTAAAGGCAGCATATAATTTTATTAAAAGAAGGGCAACATTTGAATTTATTTAGGTGATACCTTAACTAAATGGCGGCATTTTAATCACATATAAGTTCAAAGGCAGCATTTGTATTTTACAAAATAAATGACGGCATTTGAATCTCCTATAATACATAACAGCTTATGAATTTCTCAACTTAAGTGGCAACATTCGGAATTCCTAAATTACATGGCAACATTTTAACCCATTCAATTTGGGAAGGAAGGGAACATGTGATGGCGGCATTCATTCTCTTACACAATTGATGGCAACATATGCACTTTAATCATAATTTATGGCAGCAATTGATTTATTACTTATCTAATAATAGTGATTTGATCCCACACATAATTAATAGCAGCAATTGAATTTATTAAAATTAAATGATAGCAATTTGGATCTCATTAAAATAATTGCAGCATTAAACATTTGATCTCATGGTAACTTATGATTCTAATGAAAGAAAATGATAGCATTCATAATCTAAATTCAGCACATAATAAATATAACATCATTTAATCTTAAAGGATAAATGGCAGCATTTGACTCTTAATACATTATTAAACATTAATAAATGAAACATTAGAGTTTAAGCCCGACACATATTATGCAGTCTAAGTAAAGCATTTGAGAATTTAAAAGCAATACTTGATCAATTTGATTTCATTTTATATGAAAGGCAGCCTATAATTCTACTCATGATAGATAGAAGAATTTAATCACTTAAACTAACTAACAACATTTGGTCATTTTGATTTAACTAACAGTTTTTAATTCACATCAATCAATTGACAACATCTGATGGCAATATTGCCGCATGTGTATTTATTCTAATATCCTATTAATCTTAACAATATACTGTTCTATACAATAAATGACAACATTCAGTCTTCCATTACCTTAAATGACAACGTATGGATCTCAAATACAGCAACAATTGATATTATACATTAGATAACTTCCTTTGGATCCTATTGGTAGCATTTGTTTAAGATAACATCATAAAGGACAGATATCTTTAATTGGCATAATAAGTACAGCAGTATAATAACGTATTATGGCAACTATAACATAAACTTCAATATATAGTTGATCAAAATGCAACAATAAAGAAAATTTCAATACTTGTTCAATACCCAACAATGCAACAATAATAGCTTAAGCATCAATTCTTCCTTTATACCGATTTATATAATATAAAAAAAATCTGGAAACTATGAATAAACTTAAGATTTCAGATTTTCAAAGAATAAATTCTAAAAATTAATCTATATAATATAACATAAGAAGCATTTGAGTCTTATGAACTAATGGTATTTAATCAGTTGATAGTATTTGATGATATCTAGAAGAATGTGTTGATCAAAATTTAGATTTATGATACATTTATTTTCTACTAGAAAAGTGCACTTTTGAATCCACATCATATATTTAAATAAAGCTAAGATTTATTTAGCAGTAACCATCAATTCCCAGGAGTAGCCAGCAGCAGCCGTCAACTTCATAGCAGCAGCCAGCGGCTGCTAGCAACCCCAGCAGCAGCTGGCAGCAACCAACCACAGTCAGCAATTCATAATAGCAACTAGCAGCAGCCAACAACTCCCAGGAATCAAACCAATACCCACAGTAGACTCAAGAAAAAGACCAGAATATACAGCAGGTCAGTCGAGACGTATAATAGCCCATACTTCAATCAGAATGGCTGAAACAAACAATTTGTAAGCAAATCTTTTGCTTAGTTCTATATGAACTAGAATTTTAATGAATACACAAGGCTAGTAGTCTTAATGGCAAACAAAGAACCACACTCAAATCACCCCAAACCATAACTAGGACTCCATATTTTTTGCTAAGAAAGATGGGTATTGCTGAAAATCATCAATCAGTAAAAAAAAAAAATCAAAAACAACTCTTTATTTGAATCATTCAACTTTAATTCTTAATTTATATCTGTAACCACATCTCCAATTTTCTTCTAGTAACATGAATAATAATTACTAGAGGCATGTCCATATGAAATTTTAAGAGATGTTATTTAGATCTTCCTCATGAAAATTTAATAATGCATAAAACTCCACATAATTGACACTGTACTTAGGCATCAATTCAACAACATTTGCACGCTTACCATTATAATCATGAAATGCAGCATGTTGCAGAAAACTATTCTTCTTTAAAAAAAAAAAAATTTAAAGATTATCAAGATATAATAGACAACATGCCAAAGCATTCCAAAGGATTATTTTAATTTGTCAAATACTAATAGTTTAATTCCAATTTATTGACCAGATCAGTAAACTGATGAAATAAATAAGTTTATGCAGAGATGAACATTTGACACACATCCATTGTTTCATGCCGCCACTGACATTTATATACAATAATCAGAACCATCAAGCAGAACACAAGACTTTTTTTCTACATTACTGAAAGTTGACTTCCAATTTTTAATACTAATCAGACGAAACAACTAAGAGAGCACAAGCAGACACTAAAAGAAAATACTGCACCTTTCAAACATAATCCTTAAACCCATAGATTCATAAAGTAAATCATTCTTTTAGAAGGAAATTTCAATAACCCGAAATATATAACTCATTTTTCTTGTAATGAAAGTGGATTCCACTGAATCTTTATGAGTTCCTTATCATAAAACCGTAGGTTAATATTGATTTTAATATGAATGATATTGAGAAGGAGAATTGAGTGGAGTACCTTAGTTGGTGCTTAGAGATCGCTGTTAGGGTTTGAAATCAAGCCTCACTATCTTACCTTTGGATAATCCCCCTCTGTCGAGAGGATGAGAAGGCGTTGATAAAGAAGGGATCGGTCATGGGTTCGATTGAGATTGGGATGGCAGCACACTCCTTGCTAGCTCTCCCATTGGCGAGAGTAGCGATGAGTGGCACACGTTATATCTTCCTCCGATTGAAGGAGGGGTTCTCGGGACCGAATGGAGGCGTGCGTGCGAAGAGGATAGAGATGTCGGCCGAAGGATTAGGTTAGATTTTGAGGTAATGGATTTCTCTTTACAAGTATATATATATTAATTTATTTGATTAATTTATAAGTTTTATTTAATTAAAATTAAATGATGATATATTTCCAAACAAATTTTTGAAAAATTATTTTTTAGCTAAATTGAGGGTCACAGACTCAAAAATGAAATCAAAATTTTAATTAGAAGTCATCTTAATTATTTGATTTATCAGATTAAGAAAATATAATAAAATAATCAAGAATTTGACTTTTTCTAAAACTCACCAAAATTTTACCCCAAACTAATTTGGGCGTGAGGAATGCAATGGCGAAGTCCATTTTTTATTCTGAAGTCTAAATAAATTAGGTATCTTCAGAATTATCTTAAATCAGGAAACGTTGGAAGTTATTAAATGGTCTCCAAATCGCACGAAATTTGAAGTTGAGACTTTTAACTCTATTATAAGAGTAATGGAAGACATTTAAAGTCAATTAGATCACTAATTGATAGGTAACAACATATGGGTTATTACATGAACATCTCTGGATGTATGCTTTAGCTTCCGTGTTATATTTTTACTTCTACTTATACTTTGTATTGTGATGTGATCAGAATATTCATGAAATGCTAATACTCATGTAACTTGGATTATATTTGTATTCACAATCTAATATACATGAGTACCTTATCTAATATTTGAGATAAAGATACTACACTTATATTAAGGATTAATACTCAGCCTTCTTCTCGTGAGGTTTAGTATCAACAGTTCTTGTGCTCAGTAGGTTTATTTAAGGAAGTTGTGTTTCCTTCCCAAGTAACGCACTATTTCACTGCCAATTTGGATGAGGATCTTCCTGTTACAGAGACTTAGCTAGTTTCTGTTTTTACTTGTGAGGATGTGAGAGTTCTCTTTCATTAAGCTTGTTTGTAATAATTAAATATTTTGGATGTATTTATTTTTCTTACATTTTTGTATTAAGCTGAGTTACTATCTTTTTTCTTTCCTATATTATGATGTGATGTGGATGTTATACCCTTGTCTGCTTCCTCTACTCTGATATTTTGATGCTTGACCTCCAGTTCCAGGTGGCAAGTCTCTCAGCTAAGGTGGGTCATGTTTATGCCTGACTCGACTACAGTTGGGAGGGTTGTCGCATGGGGACCGTATTCTCCGTAGTCATGTTGATGACTGCGAAGGGTGTGGCACCCCATAGGCGGTCTGCCACCTGCAGCGATTGTGGCATTTGCGACCATCGCATGTTCTCTGCGGAGCATGCGCCACTCGATTGACAGGGCAAAGGCCCATGGGCCGCTTGGGTCGGCCCAAGCGCAGAACACAAGCCCTGACCAAGCCCGACAAAAGGTATGGGCCCGGCCTAGAGTGCGAAAGAAAAATCAGCCCACTAGGATATGTAAGGGTAGCCCGCTGGAGTTTTACGAATAGTTAAATTTATTTAATTTAATTTCAAAGTTTAACTTAAATTGATACAAATTCTCTAATTAAATTTTGATCATTTAATGGACTCAAAAAAACTCTAATAATTCACCCCTAACTAATTGAAAGGTGGGGAACAGAATGGAGAAGTCTGAAAGATGAAAATACATATTTGTGTTTGCACGCAAGTGTACGTGGTCTGAAATAATAAGTGGAAAGTTTAATTTCCAGGATTTATCAAACCTCAGAGAATGATTATTTTGATACTGAGTTGTATTTTCTTTCACTAATGTATAGATGCAATTTTGGTTGATTTTTGTAGGTTCCTAATTAGTAATACACAATATTTGAGTAAAGGTATGATTTGATTAAAAATGAGAGAGTTAAGATTTCATTATAATATATACAAGGGTTGGTTGTATGACTTCATTATTTGAATGTATACATTCAATTTATTTTCTTAATTAAATCAGGTGAACACCATTGGAACTGAAGTATCCTCTAATTACATTGGGTTTAAGTTCAATAAATAAAGAGAACTCCTTTGGGGTTCCTCTTTAGCACATAAACTCTTATGAGATCTAGTTTCATCAATTTTATTTTGACTTCCTATGTCTAGGTTACCAATAATATCTTTTAATTATAATGATCTCACAAGCAAGATTCTATTTACCGTGCATCATGCGCTTCACACGCAATTTAGCTAGATGGGAGGATGCATTGGGTCAAAGGATTATGTCACATCATACATTGAAGTTCCCAATGTCCTCTTATCCCTTCTACTTTGTTGAGCAGTAGAGCAAAGTTAATGAAGAACTTGGCTCTCAAGCACCAATCTCTTGGGAGAGCTACTAAAGGAGGGTGCAAGTGAGCTTGAGAATTCTGTCTCGTAATTCTCAGCTCTACTCGCACTATCTTCCTTGCTCTTACCCAATTGATGAGCATTGGAACACAAGCTCTTTTAATAAAAATAAATAAGAATTCAATTCATCCAAGCATTCATTCAATATTAAAAATTAATAATACAACAAATAGTTTTTTATTACAATTAAACAATATCATTATACACCAATATTTTCCTTACATAATTCTACAACTACATCTCAACCCTCTCAAAGGGGTTTTTAGCCTTCTATTACTAAGCAAGAAAGAATATACATGTAAAGAAAAGTGAACATCACCATCAGTTCATGGCAAGAAATTAATCAAGGGAGTTTAGGAGAAATACAAGGAATCACCCGAAGGTTTTTTGGGGTTCTCTCTACTTTTCCTGTGCTGTCCTCTTGTAGCTCCACCCTTCATTCTTTACTGTCTTTTCTTCCTTCCTATTCTTAGTCCTCTCTTCCCCTTGGTGAGTTCTCCTTCTTTCTCTTCTTGCAGCCTTTCTCTTAGTCTTTTGAGTAGCAAAGGTTGGAGCCATTTCAAGGTCTGAGATTGGCCCTTAAATAAAGATGCACTCAGCCTCAAAACTTTTAATGTGTGACCTTTCCTCTTCCTTAATTTAATTCCAATCCCTTTTAATATTTTTATCTATTTATCTGTTGGGATTCAGTAGGGATTTAATATATTAGTTTTCAAGAGGCTAGGGGAGGCCAAAGGTCACATTTTTGTGGCCTTCCCCAAGCCTCTTAATTGCTATTTTTTGGAAAATTCTGGGCCGTCCGCGGCGGCGCACTGTAGCAGCGACGTTTCAATTACTATTCCGCTATGGCGCGCTATGGAAACGATGTTTAAATTACTGTTTTGCTACGGTGCGCTATGGCAGCAGTGCTCCAAATACTTTTTCTGCACATAAGTTAGTATCTTTTTTTCTTCGATCGTTGTAGCGTACGCTGTGGCGCACTGCGGTGCGCTAGAGCGGACGACTTACTATTTTCACTATTCAATTAGTTTAACTATAGTTTTATAAAATGAAAATTCACCCGCTACAGTAGACAACTTGTAGGATCACTGTTTAATTACTTGTTTATAAAGTTTAAATAATCATCGAAAAATGACGCTATAGCGCACTGCGACACGCCGTGGCACGCTGCGGCGTGCAACTTGTGATTTCACTATTCAATTACTTATTTATAAGGTTTCAATATTCAACAAGAAATGACGTTGTAGCACGCTGCGATGCACCGTGGCGTGCCACTTGAATTTTTTTACTATTCAATTACTCATTTATAAGGCTTTAATTTATCCTTATCTATATGATGTTGTGGCGCGCTACAGTGGTCATGCTCCAGGTCTGCAGTTGTACTTCCATGTCAGACAATTTTAAGGGGATGCCAAGGTGCGCTGCAGTGCACTGGAGCGCACTGCGGCAGTTTTTGTCTAGAATTGGTAAATTAGCCTTTGCAATTTTTTTTCTTCATTTTCTTGAAAATACATCAATTTCTACACAAAGTATAGAGAAATTTGTAGTGATATGAATGTTTAAACACTAGATTTTTGCTACAATTTCTGGCTATATCACACCCCCACACTTAAATTCTTGCTCGTCCTCGAGTAAGCTCAATAAATGTGAATTTCTGAATCTATCATTGTCTAAGGATTCAATGTGTTAAGCTCAAGTATCATGAATTTAGATGTCAAGTATACTCTAGTCAAATCACTTCATGTCTCCAAGTTTTACTACCCCTCCAATCAAGTTCATGTGTCTACACTTCCTTTGGTTTCAATTCAAAATGTCATGCTTAGTGTTTAAATATTGGGAGGTAATCCTAAAATTATAACCTTAATGATGCAATTGGTGAGTCTTTTGAGTATTGTACCATATGTGCTCCTTCTTATGATTCACAAGAACAATTTAACATGTTAGCAGAGATATTTTTTTTCATCCTAAATATTCGCTTATTTAGCTTGGGAGAGATATTTTTCATTATCCCTTTATATATCAATTTTTTTTTCAGTTTCAAATTCCTTTTTAAAGGGAGAGCCATTTTTTTCTTCATCCCTTAATGTAGTCCTTGTGATCATGAAGTCCTATAGGAGCCTAGCACTTCAAATTATCACTCACCTCTTACTTCTTTGGTTTAATTTTTAGATTTTTCACCCCCACCTTTAAACTTAAGCACATTTCAATTTAAGTCCTGGAAACCAAGCTTAGTAGGCTCATGAACTCAATAAGGGGTTTGACACTTTAATTTATTTTCATCTTATCTCAAACATGCTTGCATCTTAATTCTATACCATAAGTGTTTCTTTTGACATTGAATCTAAGACTTGACCGCATTCAAAAAATTCTCTTTAAAGTTCAATTTTAGCAAAAATGTAGGGTGTGCAAAATACGGAATTTATTTTATTGATAGAAATCAAAACTACAAAATAGAAAATAGAAAACTAAAACACAAAAATATGAAGCAGCACAACCTTATTAATCGTGGGTTGTCTCCCATAGAGCGCTTGTTTTTACATCTCAGCCCGACACCAATTTTGTTTGTCTACATGACTCCTTCTCTTGGGAGATCCTGCAATAACCAACTCTCTTTCTCTTCCACTTCAGATCCACCTAAGTATGGTTTTAGATGGTGGCCATTTACCTTAATTGTCCCAGTTGATGAAGTGATATCCACACTTCCGTGGGGGTATATTTTCGTGATTATAAATGGGACCAGTCCATCTTGATTTTAGCTTTCCTGGAAAGAGTCTCTACCTGGAGTTAAATAACAATACCTTCATTCCTGGTTCTAGATGTTTTGGTCTTATTAGCTTATCATGCCATCTCTTAGTTCTCTCCTTGTTTAGTTTGGCACTTTCATATGCCCCCAACCTGAATTTATCCAGTTCAAGCAATTGTAGAACCCTATTTTCTCCTGCTAGTTTGAAATCAAAATTCAGCCTATTAACTGCCCAAAAGGCTCCATGTTCTAACTCTACTAGCAAATGACAAGATTTTCCATAAACCAACTTGTAAGGGGACATTCCTAAAGGTGTTTTGAATGCGGTTCTATATGCCCAAAGTGCATTGTTTAATTTCATGGACCAGTCCTTCCTATTTTTGTTAATAGTTTTCTCTAGGATTTGCTTTAATTCCCAGTTCGACACTTCCACTTGGCCACTAGTTTGAGGATGGTATGTTGTACCTACCTTATGTTTCACTTCATACCCCTTCAATAGAGTTTCTAATTGTTTATTGCAGAAATGTGTTCCACCTTCACTTATTAGGACACGGGGCATACCAAACCTAGAGAGGACATGATCTTTCAATAATTTGATCATCGTCTTGGCATCATTATTTGCACAAGCTATAGCTTCAACCTATTTGGAGACATATTCCACTCCCACTAATATGTAGTTACTTGAATTGGAGGTGGGGAATGGGCCCATAAAATCAATTCCCCAAATATTAAAGAGTTCAACTTTAAAAATTTCATTGAGAGGTAACTCATCCCATTTTCCTGAATTCCCCATCCTTTGACATTGATCACAGCTCTTTACAAAATCAGCGGCATCCTTGAATAATTTGGGCCAATAAAATCCAGATTGCAGCACTTTTGTCGATGTCTAATCAATACTATGATGCCCTCCATAAGGAGATGTGTGGCAATGATATAAGATATTAATTATTTCAGTTTCAGGCGCACATCTTCTTAGGATTTGATCAGGACAGCATTTGTATAGGAAGGGATCATACCAAAAGTAATTCTTAACATCAGCAAAAAAAAAATTTCTTTGCCGATAGTTAAATTCTTTTGGGATCATCCTTCCTGCAAGATAATTGGCAAAATCAGCAAACCAAGGAGGATTGCTTGTTGCAATTAAGCAGAGCTATTTGTCAGAAAAAGTTTCACAAATTTCTTCCTCTTCTTTATATTTTATATGAGTCAATCTAGAGAGGTGATCAGCCACCACATTATTGCACCCCTTTTTATCATGAATTTCCAAGTCAAATTCTTGTAGCAATAAAACCCAACGTATGAGTCGTGATTTTGCTTCTTTCTTTTAAAGAAGATACTTGATTATAGCATGATCTGTGTAAACGATTGTTTTTGATCCAATAAGATATGCCCTAAATTTGTTGAATGCAAAAACAATCGCTAAAAGTTCTTTCTTGGTGGTGGCATAATTTCTTTGGGCCTCATCCATTAACTTACTCGTGTAATAAATGGAATAGAAAATTTTTTCCTTTTGTTATTTTAAAACTGCTCCCACCGCAAGATCACTAGCATCACACGTGATTTTGAAGGGGTGATCCCAGCTTGGAGTGGAAATTATAGGAGCTGAAATGAGAGCATATTTTATGGCATTGAATCCTCTTATGCAGTTTTCATCAAATTTAAATTCAACATCCTTTCCTAGAAGTCGGCATAAAGGTAAACTAATTTTAGAGAAATCTTTTATAAACCTTCTATAAAACCCTGCGGGCCCAAGAAAACTCCTAACTTTCTTTACATTAGAGGGTGGGGGCAATTTCTCAATAACTTCAATTTTGGCCTTATCTACCTCGGTTCCTTTTATTGATATAAGGTAACCTAAGACAATCCCTTCCTCCACCATGAAGTGACACTTTTCCCAATTAAGAATAAGATCAGTTTCCTCACATTTTCTTAGGACCTTACCCAAGTTTGTTAACAGTCTTCAAAAAACTCTCCCATAATAGAAAAATTATCCATAAGATCTCTAGGAAATCTCCTATTATTTCAAAAAAGATGGCCATCATACACCTCTGAAAAGTTGCAAGTGTATTACATAAACCAAAGGGCATCCTCTTGAAAGCATATGTTCCATAGGGACACATGAAGGTTGTTTTTTCTTGGTCTTTCGGGGCTATCAAAATTTGATTATACCCCGAGTAACCATCAAAATTTGATTATACCCCAAGGTTGTTCGAAATTGGGAAAATAATCCCAGTATCCAAAAGCTTAATGATCTCCTTATGCACCACCTCTCCTATATTCAGGTTTAATCTTCATTTAGGTTCTATGGAGGGTTTGGAGTTGTCTTCTAGCAGTATGCGGTGCATGCATAAGGTAGGTCTAATACCTTTCAAATCAGAAATGTTCCATCCTATTGCCCTCTTATGCTCCCTTAACAATGCACACGATTTAGTCTCTTAGGTTGGGCTAAACAAAGCAGAAATTATTACCGGTAGGGATGTTCCCTCCCTAAGATAAACTTATTTTAAGTGTTTGGGCAAATGTTTCAAGTTCAATTCAGGGGGTTCATCTATAGACAGCTGCATTTTTTTTCTTACCTTAATTAATTCATCAATGTTGTTTTCTTCCTCTTCAATTCTAGCTTCTTCTTCTTCCTCTAAATCTGATTCCTCTATATCTCCAGAAATTAGCACCTCTTCCACCGAATTTACTTCCCAACACTCCTCATTTGGCCCAAAAAAATGCCTCATTGAATCTTTTATGTTAAAACTCACCTCCTCCCTCTCACAATGAAGACTCAATTCTCCCTTATCAACATCAATCATGGTTTTCCCAGTAGCAAGAAATGGTCTCCCTAAAATTATAGGAATCTCCTGGTTTTCGTCTTCCATTTCCAACACAATAAAATTAGCAGGGAAGATAAATTTATCAACCTTTACTAGAACATTTTCTAAGATTCCCATGGGAGTTCTTACAGATCTATCGGCTAGCTAGAGAAGGACTGAGGTAGGTTTTAAAGAATCAACTCCCAATTTTTTAAATATTTAAAATGGCATTAAATTTATTGAGGCACCCAAATCATATAAAGCCCTTTTAAAAGAATGATTTTCTGTTGTGCACTACATTCCTCAGTTAAGACCACAGTTTCCTTTTCATTTATTTTTCTTTTCTTTGACAAGATTTCCTTCATGAATTTTGCATAACTGGGCATCTGTTCCAATGCTTCAGTAAAGGGAATATTTGTATGAAGAGTCTTAAAAGTTTCTATGAATTTTTGGAATTGGTTGTTTAACTTCTCCCTTGCCATTATATGAGGATAGGGGATGTGAGGAGTGTGGTCAGAAGGTTTGGTTATTTGTGTGTTAATTTCCTCATTCATCTCTTTATCTTTGTCCTTATTGTTTTTTTTTTCCTCAATTGATCTCTCTCCCAAATCTTGAGAAGTATTTTTAGAATTTTTTAGCACCAAAGGTTCAGTAATTTTTTCTGCTTCTCAGAGTTATGGAATTGCTTGATTCATTCCTATAATCCCCTATGGCTCCCGCCAAGAAGGATTGATTTAGTTGCATCAGAATCTCTTTCATTTTTAACTCAATTCTTTGAATAGCTTTTTCTTGATTTAAGAGTGTGTGTTCGTGTCAATTTAATGTTGCATCCATTCTATTCATAAAATAAGTTGTGTCCATTTTAAACTCTTTTAGGGAACACTCTAAGCTTCTTCCCTCCTTAATGTGTTGGGTTATATAGTTATGAACAGCATTCACTCCCTCAGTTTCTCCCTCATGATCCAAAATATGTTTCCTTCCCTCTAGTCTTTGGGTTAACATGTTAATTTTGTTTCTTAATTCAGCAATCTGATTTAATTCATTCACGTTATCTACCTTCAACTTATTATAATGTGGCTACTCAGTTGGCCATTGATATGCATTGTTAGACATTTCCTCAAGGAGATCAAAGGCTTCCTCGAGGGTTTTGCTACTTAATGATCCTTCTGCGGCTGCATCTATGAAGGTCCTTGTGGGTGCATATAATCCATTGTAAGAAATCTGTACCTGCATCCACAATGGAAACCCATGATGCGGGCAACATCTTAAGCAGTCCTTAAAATGTTCCCAGCCATTGACAGACCTAAAATATGCATCTGTGCTTTCACGCAAGTGTACGTGGTCTGAAGTAATAAGTGAAATGTTTGAGTTTCTAGGATTTATCGAACCACAGAGAATTGAATGTTTTGTTACTAAGGTATATCCATTATCACTAATGTTTAAGCTATCGATGTCTTGTTTAAGTTGGTTCCAAAACAAACATGACAATCACAGTAGTGGAAAATAAGTCAAATAAAAGGAAGAGGAGAGTTGGGTTTCCCCCTACATGACATGATAGATAACTTATATATGATGATTCCTCAAGCGTTTATCTTTCATTTTCTTGATCTTAATCAAGTGCACATTGTCCTTCCTTAAGTTTTATCTCAAAGATTTATAAGTTCAAATCTTGTGCACAAAATGAACACACAGTCGGTTCTATTTCAGCACAAAGATCCTTATAAGATTTGAGTTTTATGGATTTTACCTCATTTCTTGATCATGGAGATGAGGGTTTTTTACTTTTAAGATCTTATAATCATTGATTCCACTAAGAGCGTCACGCACATCACACATAGTTGAGATGAGGGATTGATTTCATTGGGCTCAATGACTATGCACCTCGTTCATGAGCACACAACTATTCCATTCCCTTCCTTAATTATGTTGAGCTACAGAGCTCAATTAGTAGGTCTAAGCATCACACTGCATCAACTCTTTGGTTGAGCTTAGATTAAGGTTCACTAAGCTTAACAACTTTCTCACATAGTTCTAAGCTCTCATGCACTCATAAAGCTAGCATCAAACCAAGGTGAGCTATGGAGCATAAGATAACTTAGTTCTTGAGTTAAGAAGTCATTTTCCTTTGGTCCACAATCAAGTCCATGATAGTCTTATACATTTCTTTAGCAAGTCTTTAAGTTCACAATTTTTATTAATACTTGAGGAAAACTTCATATATTTTATAGTAACTATCAAAACATGTGGGATTACCCGAACCCTCCCCAAGGGAGGTTTAGCTCTCCATTATAAAAGAGATGAAAAAGAACACATATATGGATAAAGACCCTTTCATGATCAACTAAAAAGAGAAATTACAAACCAAGCGTTTAGAAAATACTATGAATGTTCCTTGGGAAGTTCTCTGGATTCTTATTCTCCTTGCTTGAAGTGCCTTTCTTAGGTCCCTAGTGCTGCCTTTCTCCTCCTTTTCCTTAGCAAGTTGAGCTCCTCCACCCTTGGGGAGGTCTTCTTCTCTTCTATATAGCCCCCTCTCTTTACTTAGGTGAAGTGAGCAATTTTTGGAACTCTCCTCTAGTCAAGAGGGGAGGTATTTAAAGATAGGGGCTGCATCCTCATACTCAAGATCAAAACTGGCAATGCTTTTTAAAAAATCTAAGAAATGATGGCAAATTCCAATTGATGGGTGAGGTGACCAATATTTTCCATTATTTTATCCTTTTCATCGCATCAAAGAGGTTGCTTTCCATTAAAAAATAGAGCTGCAGCAGAGGGAATGATGGCTGGAGACAAGAGGCTGGTTGGGGGTCTTGTCCCAGCCGTAATTAATACACCTGTCAAACAAAAAAAATGGCAGCTGCTGCAGCGAGCTGTGGCGGAAACAAATTGCAAAGAGGCCCGCTCAAACGGGCGATCGCGCCAGCATTTTGCAAAATGCTCAGCTGCAGCGTACGATCGCGCCCGTGGTTTGCAAACTGAACCGCTGCAACACGCGATCTCTCCTGCGGTTCACAAACTGAACCGTTGCAGCGCGCGATCGCGCCCTCGGTTCACAAACTGAACTGCTGCAGCACGCGATCGCGCCCGCGCTTCGCAAATTGAACCGCTGCAGCGCGCGATTGAGCTCACGGTTCGCAAACTGAACCGTTGCAGCGCGCGATTGCGCCAGCGATTCGCAAGATGGTCTGCTGCAACGCGCAGCAACAGTTTTTCCTTTAGAAATTTTTGGAAAATTCTCCAAATTGCTCGAAATTCGTTGGATAGGCATTCTTCCTGAAACAGATAGACAAAATTGGATTAAGGAGTAGTTTTAATATGATATATAAACAAAATTTTCCCTTATTTAGGATATAAATTATTGATTCATCAGCCATCATACAAGTTCTCACCATGCTGCTGAGAGAAGTTTGAAATTTCATTTCTCAGCCTAGCAGTCTTAGCAGGTGGAAAAAACTTGGCTAGGAATTTCCTTGCCAAGTCATCCTATGTCCGTATAGACTCACCGGGTAGAGAACTGAGCCAAACTTTAGCTCGGTCTCTTAGCGAGAATGGGAATAATCTCAATCTTAAGGCGTCATCAGATACCCCGTTAAATCGGAATGTGTCACATATTTCTAGAAAAGTTGAAATATATGCATTCGGGTCATCCGATGTCATCCCACTATATTTATTATTTTGAATCATGTTCAAAGTGGATGGTTTTATCTCAAAATTATTTGATTGTATAGGAGGTCTAACAATAGTATTTTGAACTCCTTCTACCATGTGAAGTGCATATTCTCTAAGCAATCTTCTCATAGCATTTACCATAGGTTCTGCTGGCTTCATATCTAAGTCTTCCATTTGCATGTTTTGTTGGTTTAAAATAATTTGCTCCCTTCTAGCTCTCAGATAAGTTCTATCTATTTTGGGATCGTAAAAGAATTCTATAAGATTTCTCCTACTAATGCAGTTAAGGTGTCACTAACTAGAATCAATTTCAACAATCAATATTCAACAATAAATATTCACCACAAATGACAGCAGAATTTGCAATAAAATTCAGCACAAGTTCTTTTTAAAAAAAAAATTAATTTTCTCAAGCAAGCAAATAAAGAAACTACAGTTATATAAAAATATGCACAAGTTAGGTAATTTTAAATCACTAGTTACTAGAGAATTGTACTTGATATAAAACAAAAACTGTTCTCCGGCAACGGTGCCAAACACTTGACAGACGAAAATACATGTCTGCATTTGCATGCAAGTGTACGTGGTCTGAAGTAATAAGTGGAAAGTTTAATTTTCAGGATTTATCAAACCTCAGGGAATGGTTGTTTTAATATCGAATTGTATTTTCTTTCACTAAAGTCTAGATGCAATTTTAATTGATTTTGTTGGTTCCTAATTAGCAATACATAAGACTTGAGTAAATATACGATTTGATTAAAAAGGAGATAGTTGAGATTTCATTGTAATATATGTAAGGGTTGGTTGTATGACTTCATTATTTTAATGTATACATTCAATTAATTTACTTAATTAAATCAGGTGAACACCATTGGAATTGAAGTATCCTCCAATTATATTGGGTTCAAGTTCAGTGCACAAAGATAACTCCTTTTGGGTTCTTCTTTAGCACATAAACTCTTATGAGATTCAGTTTCATCAAATTGATTTTGACTTCCTACATTTAGGTTACCAAAAATATCTTTTAATTAAAATGATCTCACAAGCAAGATTCCATTTACGATGCCTCATGCGCTTCACACATAGTTTAGCTAAATGGGATGATGAATTGGGTCAATGGATTATGTCACATCATCCATTGAAGTTCCCAATGTCCTCTCATCCCTTCTACCTTGCTGAGCAGTATAGCAAGGTTAATGGAGAACTTGGTTCTTAAGCGTCAATCTCTTGGGAGAGCTACTAAGAAAGGGTGCAAGTGAGCTTGAGAATTCTGTCACGTAATTCTCAGCTCTACTCGCACTACCTTCCTTGCTCTTACCCAATTGATGAGCATTGGAACACAAGCTCATTTAATTAAAATAAATAAGAATTTAATTCATCCAAGCATTCATTTAATATTAAACATTAATAATACAACAAATAGTTTTTCATTATAATTAAATAATATCATCATACACCAATATTTCCTTTACATAATTCTACAACTACATCTCAACCCTCTCCAAGGGATTTTTAGCCTTCCATTACTAAGCAAGAAAGAATATACATGCAAAGAAAAGTGAACATCATCATCAGTTCACAGCAAGATATTAATCAAGGGAGTTTAGGAGAAATATAAGGAATCACCCGGAGGTTTTCTAGGGTTCACTTTGCTTTTCCTATGATGTCCTCTTGAAGCTCCACCCTTCGTTCTTTGCTATTTTTCTTCCTTCTTATTCTTAGTCCTCTCTTCCTTTTAGAGAGTTCTCCTTCTTTCTCTTCCTATAGCCTTTCTCTTAGTCTTTTGAGTAGCAAAGGTTGGAACCATTTCAAGGTCTAAGATTGGCCCTTAAATAGGGATGCACTCAGCCTCAAAGCTTTTAATGTGTGACCTTTTGTAACAACACTAAGTCATTACTATGCTAATATATGGCTTAATTAATCATTAAATTTAATGCCATTAGTTTTAGAACATCAAATTAAGACTATCCTAAAAATTTGAAGTCAATTGGATTTCCCTAAGTCTATATTGCATTTTGATTAGTCTAGATACCCAAGATTAAACCTAAAATATTTTGATCTTAGAATTAAAATCTCATTTTATTTTTGAATTCCTCACCCCCAAATTAACTAGGGGTGAAAGTTTGGTGAAATTTTGAGATCATTTAGACCTCAACTCAATTTAATTTAATTTATTCTAATTACATCTTAGGGTTTCCAATAAATTTAATTTGCAAATCTATCCTATACCTGTTTAAACGGACGAGATTTGCTATTCGGACCGCGGGCGATCCACTGTGGAGCCCAGGTGATGCCACAGCGTTGTCCCGCTAATCTCGTCATTGAGCCTTTAGATCCCATGGTCTATATTTAATTTTCGCGGGATTGCAGATCCACCGTTAGATGAATTTGTGGTTCCTATAGCCAGGATCACTCCCGCGATTGGCGGTTAGGATCTAAGCAATCCCATCCATAGCGCCATCTAATCGATGAATCAGATGCCATCCGAAGGTCCCACTACTATGGACCTTCGTCTTTCTCTCGCCTGTGCCCGATAGGGAAGATCCCTGTACAGCCAGCTACCCCCTTTGTCTCCCACTCCTACATCCACCTCAGTAGACCGTTACGACCTCCCCCGTCTTGGCAAGGAGTCCCTATTGGGCCTTGTGACCTGGCCGAGCTCAAATTATAAATTCGAGAGCTCAGCCATGGCATAACCCCCTCGGGCCTCCCTAGCCCAAGGCATTACCTCCAGAAGCTTCCAAATCCTCTGCTAAGGCTATAAATAGCCTTCGCATTGCTCCATCTGATCCTTTTTGATCAATTGAACTCTCTGCTTCTTCCGCCATTGCTGATCACTTGAGCTTGCATAAGCAATCTCAAGAGCTCTCAAACCGCTGATAGTAGGCTCTCCTAAAGTTCAGGATCCTTTGCAGCATCTGGAAGCTCATCTAAGGCCAACTGAACCCTCAGTCGATCACCCCGAGTCATCCCGACAAACCAGGTACTCCCATTTCCCGATTTTAAGCCAACGAGGCTCGGGCATTCCTCCTTTTGATGCATATAGTTTTGTATTGCCAAATCAAGCTCAAGGCTATCAAAATCACACCTTGAGCTAGCCCCGATCGATCAAACTGATCGATCGGGCTAAGTCCCTTAAGGATGCCTCAGGTCGAGTAAGACCCCGGTGATCCAGCCCACCTCAGGCCCTCATACCAAGGGCTTCGATCTGTGTCACGTCCCTGATGGTGTAGGGATCGTACCCTGGGTCTAGCATGGCCTCTGTGGGGAGAATTGTCTTCCCACAATGGCCCATTAAGGGAATCCTTGGGTGAGTAAGGTTTAGCCGATCCAGACCACCTCACAAGGAGCTAACGAGTTCAATCGAAGCGTCTGGACCTACTGACGGTGTGAGGATCCATGGGAGATCATGACATGATCAAAGCAGCTGGAATTTTGCTACAAAATCCAACCCTAATTCCCTGGGTATTGAGGAAGGAGGATTGGGGACAACGGCACTGTGCGGGTCGGGTCAGCCCACGACCTGCGCTGCGCGACAGTGCCGGGTTCTTCGGGCCCCGGTCGACCCGCGTGGTTTAGCTAATGGGCCGAGGTCATTAATTAATATCCAAATAACTAGAATTATATTCCTTAAGGAAAATAATTCAATTATTCTAATCATAGGGAATTGTTTAAATAAAAATACAGAATATATTAATTGAATAACTTTTAATCCACTGATCCAAACCCTATGATATTATATATCAAATTGACCAAAAAATCCTCATGAATAAGATTATAAAATAGTATTGAACATCTAATGGTTAGATTCCCATGTTTACCTAATTATGTCAAATCTTAATTAGGGTTGATTAGCATGTATACTTAACCAAATTGCATGTTTATGGTGCCATTAGTTTCCTTATGATGAGTAAAATTAATGTGATAAGTGATTTATTTTTTTGATCTCTATATTCAATTTATGCCCTAATCTTGTTAAATCATTATTAGTGAAAATTAGGGTTTTTAACTATTGGATCTTAGCAAACTCAGTCTCTAATTAATTATATGATAAAATAGAACTTATGTGCTAAGTTGTATGAAATTCTGATGGTTAGATTTGTAAATATGTGCTAATCCTTTTGAATTGGTTTAGGGTTTGATTAGCACTAATTACTTTCTATTTTTATAAATTTTTCTGTTAATATGCTCCATAACAGTGAGGTAGATGTAGTGAAACCATGTATGCAAACTTATGAGGTATAAATTGAATAAACTTAAATCTAAAGAACTTAAACAACTTAATTAATCTTATGAAGTCTTAAGACTTTGATCAAGCTATTAAGACTTGATCTAGGTCTAAGTTTGCCACCAATAATGCATCCCTAATCTACTGATTTGACATTTGATCTATAAATGAACACTTGATCTTAATTTGATGTGAGTAGGGGTCAAACCCTAACTTATTTGATTAGGATCCAAACTCTTAAACTTAATTAAATAGACTTGATTATAAGATAATGCAATTAACATTATTCCAATAATGCATCTGATTTGGTATTGATCTTAAATTATTGAATTAGACATGTTAAGGTTAATAATCAAACCATGTGATTGAATAATCTGAATCTACACTTTAGATCCTTGATTTTCTCTTAAATAAGACTATTAGCATAAGAAGACAAATAAAATTGTATTGATTTGATAAATTGATTTAACTCTAATAACATCCTTGATTTGAATCCCATGATCTTAATTTAACATGTGATCAGATGATCTAATCATCTGATCTAACCACTCTAGACCCAAATATTGTATAAAACCTATAATAACATTAAAAGTAATAGTGTGAGATCCCAAGTATCTCACTACTTAGCTCGTATCTAAAATACTTAAAAGACCTTAATTAATGATACCTTGGGGTAGGAAGGACTTTTTGCAAACTTATTGAGATAATCTTAGATGATCCCTTTCCTAAGAAGTTGATCTTACTACCTTGTGGTAGAACTCACCTAAGCTACTTATAGTGAACCCATTTTCTTTGTGGTAGAACCTAATTTGAGTGATCTTCAATCACATCTTTGGAGCCTTCTATATGATTCACTCATTTAGTATAAGGATGGATAGTCTTGATAAATCATTGTGAATAAATAGAATTGCTAAACTCTAAATGTTGGATGGTATAGTTGTGTATATCCATAGTACTAGGTTACCTTAGTAGCATTCAGGATTGGTTAATTCATCTTAGTATAGATTATGTCTGTGTTCTATCCTATGAGTTTAGTCGGACATAGTCTTACTTAGACTAAATCATTCAAACCTTAGAGTATTATGATTAGGGAATTTAGATCATTAGCTTGTTTGAATAAAAATCACCATCGAGTGATGCCTCCTATCAAAGATCACTTCCATAGGTGTGCTTCAAGCAAACTATGTGATCCTAATCACCATATTTATAATACTATGTGTGCTTGTGAATTGGGTATTTTGATAACTTAGCTTGAGATATAAGTCGCCATCAGGTGATGCCTCCTATCGAAGATCGCTTTATTAGGGTGGCTTAATCAAACTAATAGTTGGAAACTACCCTTCTTGGAAGTATGTTATATATATATATATATATATATATATATATATATATATATATATATATATATATATGTGTGTGTGTGTGTGTGTGTGTGTGTGTGTGTGTGTGTGTGTGTGTATGCCATCTCCCCATCTAATGATTTATAATTGAATTCTCAACTTTAACCAATTATCATTCTAAAAGCTAGGAGTCAGAATCCTTTTAGCAGGATTCTGCACAATGGAGACTTTGGATTCGATATCGGTATTTCAAAGTATTTCACGGATTTCTGTAGTGATGTATGAGCATGGGCATAGGCATGGGCATGGGTATGAGGAATGATTCCTATAGTGATGTATGAGTATTAGTGATGACTTATGGGTTACGAAATGTTGCATGCATTGACTGAGGAATTTTAGGATGCATCGGCATCACAATAAATTGTATTCCAAATTGGATGTGTGTACACATTGGACCGTACGACTCATAGCCTTTCAATGATAGTTCTGTTACATATCTGTGGCATACAATGTTGTGGCATATTTGGATGCATGATCTCAGTGACATATAGTACAGCTTTGAGCATTGTTATATTGGTTTATGAGCATTTGATATTTTTCACTTATTTTAGTATTCAGGTTTCAATTCATTTTCACGTTGTACATTCTTTACCATTTCAGTTACTTAGTGCTTTTTTCAACTTTTCTATAGCTTTCTTTACCTTACTGTCTATTTGTATTTACTTTAGTACTGCTTAGTTTAGTTGCGATGTGTTAGACTTCTTGTCTAACACAGGGCATTTTGGGATCCGACAATTTACTATATCCCGAGCAACTTGTTGAGACAGGGCAGGAGGACTTGCAGGAGATCCAGGAAGAGTACGTGGAGCTTTAGTGGATCAGTCTTCTACCTTTTTACTTTATTGTTTTTACTTTAGTACCTCTGATAGACTTTACTTTGCATCATTTAAAATTAGTTTGTAATAATTCTGGAAGAATTTTATTTTTCTTTTCTGAGATGAATGTTTACTACTGCTCTGTGATGAATGTATTCTGGATGTTTTGCTTTAGCTTCCGCACTCAGTTATACTACTATACTTAGTATTGTGATGTGATTAGCATATTAAAAATGATGATATATTGATAACATATATTGGATTCATATTTACCTCTTTAAATCCAATGTACGTATTAGTCTAATACTTAAGATAAGTATTCTACTCTCATCTTAAGTAATGACTCTCGATCTTACTCTTGAGTTCGAGTCAACAGCCTTCAGTGTGGCTAGTTTTGTTAGCCTATTTGGGAAGATGGGGTTATGCTTTGTCCTCCCGAGTAGCGCACCGCTCTGTCGCCGATCTGATTATACTTGTTTATTGCGCTTGACGACGAGGAGGGGAGCTACAGTTGGTATCAAAGAAGTATCATAAAGTGTCAGATAAGGAGTTTGTTCCTATCTACTTTATGATCTATTCTCTGTATCAGGTCAAGATCACAAGTTATTAAGTGTAATGAAAAGAAAATATCCAAACATTCATTAAGTTATCTCAGAAAGGAAAGGGTTGACTATGTCTAGGATGATGACACCCTAGAAATTTAACGCACATAATAATTTGATTGAAACTATGAATTTTTAAATACCATAAATGACATCTTAGTATTTGAACAAACTTTGAAAGTAATGATAAAAATATAATGAAATACTTATAATTTGAGTTATTTTAGGAATGGAATATTCGCAGTCAACATTTTGGTTCTACCTTAGGAGGTTTGACGACTACTGGATAGATGACCTCTGAGATGGCCAGATCTTTGGAAGGGTCGTCGATGGAGTGTCACCTCAAGGAGTTGAGGTGCTAGATAAAATCCTCATCAACTCATCCTTTGGAGGCACCAGTCTTTCAGCACTCATCAAAGAGTGGTTGGATCGTGTTACTACTACACTTTGAGAGACAGCCTGTCCCGAGAAGTACCGTCTAGAGATTGTAGAGATCCTACTAAGGGGATCAGCGAGTCATTAGTGGTATTGGGTTTATAGGAGATTAGCTCGAAGGAGCCATATAGTCACATATGATGACTTCTGCACTACCTTTTGGGTAGAGTATTGTAGCTTGGATTTCAGAGATCTTATTATGTCATTTTCTTTATCTCAGTTATATGTTTTGTGGATCCATATATCTTCTCTTTTGAGAAAGAAATGAATAAATGAAAGTATAGTAAAATTTTATATTTATGAAATCATACTTGTGTTGTTAAATCCATGAATCATGGCTCTCCATCTACTTCTACTCCAATCAAGAATGCGGTTTTGTCGTCTGGCGGACCTGAAGAGTCCAACCTAATGGCCAGTTTAGTAAAGGCCTTAATAGATAGTAATGTGCAACTGGCGCAAGAGACACATGCTCTTATTCTTTTTGCTAGGCAACAACCTGCATGGTTCTCTTTGTCTTCCCACTATTTGGGCGATGGAATCCTGCACAGTTTTCTTCGCCTCTGAACTCCTACTTTCAATAGAGTGTTGAATCATATGGACAAAGTGAACTGGCTAAATATGGCCGAGAATAATTTGGCTAGTATTAAGTGCCCTAACTCTGAACTCATTCACCTAGTAACTCATCTATTTCAAGAATAAGCTGAATACTGGTGGGAGAATGAGCGGAACAACAAATTTCCTGATTATGAAGTAGAAGACATTCCATGGGATATGTTTTTGGAAGCGTTCTGTGATATGTTCATACCAGCTTCATCTCAAGAAATCCTGGAAGATGAGCTCCTCCATCTCACTCAAAGAAATAATTCAGTGTTTGACTATGAACAAGAATTCTGCAGATTATCATGCTTTGTTCCAGATCTAGTTATAACGAAAGCATCTAGATGCCATCATTTCCTAAAGGGTCTGAGAGACTCAATCAAGGCCCACTTAGTCTCCCGTCAGATCAAGACTCTGGCAGAATTGATCGAAGCTGCCCATCTACAAGAGGGATTCCAAGGTCAACTGGACCGTAAGAGAAAAGCAATAGTTATGTAACTAAGGAAGGAGCATTTTAGTCATCATAAGATGGCAAAAATCTATAACATGGAAACTGAACAATCCCAATCTCAGAACTTCAAGTGCAAATGATTTCACCCATATGGGAAATGCTACCATTTCAGTCGCGTATGTTTTACTTATGGTCGAAGCAGCCACAATTATTTCGAATGCAATGAGAAGAACACAATCGACAGAGTGCACATCAATCACTCCTGTCATAAGCAGATATTCCGTACACAGCCAAGGAACAGCCAAGAGCCTGCTCCTGCTATAATGCTGGCTCCAACTTCAAATTCGAAGGTAATTGTACCGACACAAAAGCCAAATCATGATCGTCAGGGTCAAAGGTCCTAGAACAAATAACCCTCAGCACTTGCCAGGGTATATATGTTAACTTCTGCCTCTACTCCTGAGGACAATGATGTGGTGTCAAGTACGCCTTAAATTAATTCTTATTCAGTCATTTCTGTTTCGCTATTCGATATTTTCAGTTTTAGTAATAAAGACCTTAACATAATCATTATAATAGGCACCTTAATGATAGAGGACAAATCGTGTAACATCCTTTTCGATACGGGAGCAAGTCATTTGTTTGTATCAAAAAGTTTGGCTAAAAATCATAAGCTACCATTTTATCACTTAGCAAACTCATTAAGCATATGCTTACCTTCCGGAGCCCGTATGCAATCCCAACAGTATTGCAAGTGAAATATCCTTATTGGTAAACAAATATATGAAGCCAAATTGATCATCTTGCCAATTACAAATTTTGATATAATCTTGGGCATAAACTAGCTAAGCCAGCATGGTGCTTCAATTAATTTCCAAAAGAAGAAGATCACCTTGGGCAGTGAAAAGCTGTCACAATCTTTCATTGGCAAATTTAGTACTCGCGCGTCAATAATTAACGCGTTGAAGGTGAAAAGTTTAGTCAAAAAGGGCTGCGATGCATATCTCGAAACAATGTTGGGAGAAAATAAAGAAGTCGTGCCCCTATCAGAGAATTGAATCGTTCGTGAATTTCCCGATGTTTTTCCCAAAGACCACCCGGTCTTCCTTCAGTTAGAGAAGTCGAGTTCGTAATCAAATTAATTCCCATAACTCAACTGCTGTCAAAAGTTCCGTATCACATGGCGCTTAAGGAGCTCCAAAAATTGAACAAGCAATTTCAAGAACTATTCGAGAAAGGTCTTATTCGTCTAAGTTCATCCCCTTGGGGAGCGCTAGTTTTATTCGTGAAAAAGAAAGATGGATTGATGAGAATGTGCATCGATTATAGGGAACTAAATAAGGTAACTATCAAGAACAAATACCCTTTACCTCATATCGATGACCTATTCGATCAGTTATCTAGAGATAAAGTTTTCTCAAAGATAGACTTGTGATCTGGATATCACCAATTGCGAGTTAAAGATTCATATATTGAGAAAACAACGTTTAGAACCCGCTATGGGCATTATGAATTTTGGTAATGTCCTTTGGCTTAACAAACGCATCGTCCATTTTTATGGATTTAAAGCAACGCGTGCTGAAAGCGTATTTAGATAAATTCATCATCATCTTCATCGATGATATTCTGATTTATTCGAAAAGTAAAATGGATCATGAAGACCATCTGCGATTAATATTAGAAGAGCTTTAAAGTCATGATTGTATGCTAACTATTCCAAATGTGAATTTTGTCTTGACTCAGTCGCTTTCTTGGGTCATGTCGTGGATTCTCAAGGGATCAAAGTCGATCAAAATAAAGTGAGTGCAGTTCAAGATTGGTCACAACCAAAATTCGTGACTGATATCAGAAGTTTCCTGAGACTAGCAGGCTACTATATAAAATTTGTTAAAGGTTTCTCACAAATTGCATTTCCTCTTACAAAGTTGACGCAGAAAGCAGTACCTTTTATCTGGAGTCCAGAGTATGAGAAAGTGTTCCAATCATTAAGAGATGCTCTTTCCTCTGCACCAGTTATAGCCTTACCTAAAGAAGGCCTTAACTACCAAGTCTATACTGATGCATATGGCATAGGTTTAGGATGTGTGCTGATGCAGGAAGGAAAAGTTATAGCCTATGCATCTCGTTAGTTAAAATCACATGAAAAGAGCTATCCTACCCATGATCTCGAATTAGCAGCCATAGTTTTTGCTCTGAAAATCTGGTGTCATTATCTTTATGGTGTCCAATGTTCCATATTCAACAATCATCAGAGCTTAAAGTATATCTTCACATAGTGTGAGCTAAACTGCCGATAGCGAAGATGGCTTGAGTTAATAAGTGATTAAAATTTAAGCATCTAGTATCATCCAAGAAAAGGGAACATCGTAGTAGATGCACTCAACCGTCATGCTACTCTATCTTCCATGATATCGTCAAGTTCTCTAGAAGAAGACTTCCAGAAGCTCGACATAAGGCCAGTGTGTGGTGCTATGTTAAGCACCCTGATATCCATGAGTTCAAATGAGCCCACGTTTCATTGTGATGTCTCCATCTCCCAAACCAAGGATGAAGACTATCTGAAGTTTAAAGTAGACATCAAAAGTGGTCGTGGTTTTGCTCTTCAGCTTTGAGGTAATGTAATCTATCAAGGAGATCATCTATGGATTCCTAAATCCATGCATCAAAAGATTCTAGTAGAAGGTCATAATTCTAGTTACCAAGTACATCATGGCAATACCAAGATGTATCAAGATTTGAAGAAATCATTCTGGTGGCCTGGAATGAAGAAAAGTGTGGCTGAATTAGTAGCAAAGTGCCACGCTTGCAACTTAGTTAAAGCCGAACACCAAAAGCCTGGAGGACTTATTCATCCTCTAGCAATTCTTGAATGGAAGTGGTTCAATAGTTTTATGGATTTCATTATGGGTTTACCTAAATCCCGATCTGGTGTCGATTCAATTTGGGTCATTGTCGATCGACTAACCAAAGCAACACATCATTCCTATGCATCAAATCAATGATGTGGAGAAAATAGCAAAGCTGTATATCAAGGAAATTATCAAGCTCCATGGAATTTCCAAATCTATCATATCTGAACGAGATAGTCGTTTGACTTCTAAATTCTGGCAAGCAGTACATCAAGACTCGGGAACTACTCTATTCATGAGCACCGCTTTCCATCCTCAAACAGATGGTCAAACGAAAAAAGCCAATCAAGTATTAGAAGATCTTCTTTGTCTATGTATTCTGGATTTTGTAGGCTTCTGGGAAGATCATATTACTCTTGTGGAGTTCGCATACAACAATAGTTTTTAGGCAAGTATCGGTATGGCTCCATATGAAGCTCTGTATGGCAGAAAATGCAGTACTCGTTTGGCATGGTCTGAAACAGATAGTGCTCAGCTATATGGCTCAGAATTAGTTAAAGAAATTAATCATAAGATTCAACTGATCCAGCAAAGAATCAAAGTAGCTCAAGATCACCAGAGTAAGTATTATGATACTCATCATCATACAATGAAATTTGATGTTGGAAATTTTGTGTATCTTAAAGTCAGTCCGATGAAAGGCGTATATCATTTTGGTGTAGCTGGGAAACTAAGTCCCCGCTACGTCGGACCTTTTGAAATCCAAGAGAAGATCGGTTCTGCAACTTACCAATTGCAGCTTCCTGAAGATTTCTCTACAGTCCATAATGTGTTCCACATCTCCTCTCTGTGGAGTTTCCTTCATAACCCATCTTATCTAATTCAACTTCTAGTGGTATCTCTCCAACCATATCTTTCTTATGCGGAAGATCCAATTAAGATTTTAGCTCCTGATCAAAAGCAGCTAAGAAATTATTCAATCCCAATGGTAAAGGTCCAATGGAGGGATCGCTCGTTAGAAGAATCTACTTGGGAGAAAGAGGTGAATATGAGAAGAAAGTATCCCAGTCTCTTTGAAAATTCAGGTATCCGTTAATTTTCTGAATCATAATATTATTCTTAAAATTTCTGTATGTTGTCATCTCTCTTGAGATGATGTTGAGAATGACATCATTTTTAAGTGGGGAGTCTGTAACAACCATAGGTTGTTACTTTTCTAATCAATGGCCTAACTAATCATTAAATTTAATGCCATTACTTTTAGAACATCAAATTAAGCCTATTCTGAAAATTTGAAGTCAATTGGATTTCCCAAGTCTATATTGTATTTTAATCAGTCTAGATGCTCTAGATTAGATCTAAAATATTTTAATCTCAAAATTAAAATCTGATTTCATTTTTGAATTCCTCACTCCCAAATTAGCTAGGGGTGAAAGTTTGGTAAAATTTGGAGATCATTTAGACCCTAATTCAATTTAATTTAATGTGGTCTAATTGCATCTTAGGGTTTCCAACAAATTTAATTTGCAAATCTATCCTATACCTGTTTAAACGGCCGGGATTTGCTGTGCAAACCGCGGGCGATCCTTTATAGAGCACGGGTCACACGATAGAGTTGTCCCGCTAATCTCACCATTAAGCCTTTAGATCCCACGGTTTGGATTTAATTTTCGCGGATAGAGGATCCACCATTAGACGAACTTGTGGATCCTACAGCCAGGATCACTCTCGCCATTGGCCATTAGGATACGAGCGATCCCAGCTGTAGTGCCATCTGATCGATGGATCAGACGGCATCCAAAGGTCCCACTACTGTGGACCTTCGTCTTCCTCTCGCCCATGCCCGACAGGGAATATCCCCCGTACAGAGCTACCGCCTTTGTATTCCACTCCTACATCCACCTCAGTAGTCCATTTTGAGCTCCCCCATCTTGGCAACGAGCCCCAATTGGGCCTTGTGACCCAGCCGAGCTCAAATTAGAAATTCGAGAGCTCGACCATGGCCCAACCCCCTCGAGCCTCCCCAACCCTAAGCATTACCTCCAGAAGTTTCCAAATCATCTACCAAGGCTATAAATAGCCATAGCATTGCTCCATCTAATCCTTGCTGATCAATTAAACTCTCTGACACTTCCACCGTTGCTAATCACTCGAGCTTGCATAGGGGATCCCAGGAGCTCTCAAACCTATAATAGTAGGCTCTCCTGAAGTTCAGGATCCTTTGTAGTGTCTGGAAGCTCAACTAAGGCTAGCCAAACCCTCAGTTGATCACCCCGAGTCATTCCGACGAACCAAGTACTCCCATTTGCTAGTTTTGAGCCAATGAGGCTCGGGCCTTCCTCCTTTTGAGGCGTATAGTTTCATATTGTCGAATCAAGCTCAAGGCTATCGAAATCACACCTTGAGCTAGCCCCGATCGATCGAATTGATCGATCAGGCTAACTCCCTTAAGGTCGCCTCGGGTCGGGTAAGACCCCGGCGATCCAGCCCACCTCAAGCCCTCAGACTAGGAGGCTTCGATCTGTCTCACCTCCCTGATGGTGTAGGGATCGAGCCCTGGGTCTAGCGTGGCCTCTGTGGAGAGAATTGTCTCCCCACAATGGCCCCATAAAGGGAATCCTCTGGTGAGTAAGGTCGAGCCAATTCGGACAACCTCATAAGGGGCTAATGGGTTCAATCGAAGCATCTGAACCTGCTGATGGTGTGAGGATCCATGGGAGGTCACAGCGTGATCGAAGCAGTCAGAATTTTGCCACGAAAGCCAACCCTAGTTCCTTGGGTATCGGGGAAGGAGGGTTGGGGACAACGGCATTGTGCGGGTCGGGTCAATCCACGACCCGCGCTGCACAACCGTGCCGGGTTCCTTGGGCCCCGGTCGATCCATGTGGTTTTGCTAATGGGCCGAGCCCGCTAATTAATATCTGAATAATTGGAATTATATTCCTTAAGGAAAATAATTCAATTATTCCAATCATAGGGAATTATTTAAATAAAAATGCATAATATATTAATTGAATAACTTTCAATCCACTGATTCAAACCCTGTGATATTATATATCAGATTGAAAAAAAACTCCTCATGAATAAGATTATAAAATAGTATTGAACATCTAATGGTTAGAATTCCCATTTTTACCTAATTATGTCAGATCCTAAATAGGGTTGATTAGCATGTGTACTTAACCAAATTGTACGCTTAGGGTGCCATTAGTTTCCTTATGAGGAGTAAAATTAATGTGTTAAGTGATTTATTTTTTTGGTCTCTGTATTTCAATTTATGCCCTAATCTTGTTAAATCATAATTAGTGAAAATTAGGGTTTTTAACTATTGGATCATAGCAAACTCAGTCTCTGATTAATTATATGATAAAATAGAACTTATGTGCCAAGTTGTATGAAATTCTGATAGTTATATTTGTAAATATGTGCTAATCCTTTTGAATTAGTTTAGGATTTGATTAGCATTAATTACTTTCTATTTTTATGAATTTTTCTGTTAATATGCTCCATAACAGTGAGGTAGATGTAATGAAACCAAGTATGCAAACTTATGAGGTATAAATTGAATAAACATAAATCTAAAGAACTTAAACATCTTAATTAATCTTATAAAGTCTTAAGACTTTGATCAAGCTATTAAGACTTGATCTAGGTCTGAGATTGCCACCAATAATGCATCCCTAATCTACTAATTTGACATTTGATCTATAAATGAACACTTGATCTTAATTAGATGTTAGTAGGGGTCAAACCCTAACTTATTTGATTAGGATCCAAACTCTTAAACTTAATTAAATTGACTTGATTATAAGATAATGCAATTAATATTTTTCCAATAATGCATCTAATTTGGTATTGATCTTAAATCATTAAATTAGATATGTTATGGTTAATAATCAAATCATATAATTGAATAATCTGAATCTTCGCTTTGGATCATTGATTTTCTCTTAAATAAGACTATTAGCATAAGAAGACAAATAAAAATGTATTGATTTGATAAATTGATCTAACTCTAATAACATCCTTGATTTGAATCCCATGATCTTAATTTAACATATGATCAGATGATCTAATCATCTGATCTAACCACTCTAAACCTAAATATTAGATGAAACCTATAATGTAGCATTATAAGTAAAAGTGCATCTCACTACTTAGCTCGTATCTAAAATACTTAAGAGACCTTAATTAATGATACCTTGGGGTAGGAAGGACCTTTTGCAAATTTATTGAGGTAAATTCTTAGATGATCCCTTACCTTAGAAGTTGATCTTACTACCTTGTGGTAGAACTCACCTAAGCTACTTAGAGTGAACCCTTTTTCCTTGTGGTAGAACCTAATTTGAGTGATCTTCAATCACATCTTTGGATCCTTCTGTAGGATTCACCCATTTAGTATAAGGATGGATAGTCTTGATAACTTCTTATGAATAAATAGAATTGCTGAACTCTGATTGTTGGATGGTATAGTTGGGTGTATCCATATTATTGGGTTACCTTAGTAGCATTCAGGATTGGTTGATTCATCTTAATCTAGATTATGTATGTGTTCTATCCTATGAGTTTAGTCAGACATAGTCTTACTTGACTAAATCATTCAAACTTAAGAGTGTTATGATTAGGGAATTTAGATCATTAGCTTGTTTGAATAAAAATCATCATCGGGTGATGCCTCCTATCACAGATCGCTTCTATAGGTGTGCTTTAAGCAAACTATGTGATCCAAATCATCATCTTTATAATACTAAGTGTGCTTGTGAATTGGGTATTTTAATAACTTAGCTTGAGATATAAGTTTCCATCGGGTGATGCCTTCTATCAAAGATCGCTTCGTTAGGGTGGCTTAATCAAACTAATAATTGGATACTACCCTTCTTGGAAGTATGCTATATATATATATATATATATATATATATATATATATATATGTGTGTGTGTGTGTGTGTGTGTGTGTGTGTGTGTGTGTGTGTGTGTGTGTGTGTGTATGTCATCTCCACATATAATGATTTATAATTGAATTCTCAACTTTAACCAATGGTCATTCTAAATACTAGTAGTCAGAATCCTTTTAGCAGGATTCTGCACAATGGAGACTTTGGATTCGATATCAGTATTTCAAAGTATTTCACAGATTTCTAGACTTTACTCATATAGAATAGAAGCATGAGCATGAGCATGTGTATGAGTATGAGGAATGATTCCTGTAGTGATGTATGAGTATCAGTGTAGCGCCTCGCCCCGTCGCTGCACACAAAAGACAAGTATAATCATAATCAGTGGCGGAGCAGTGCGCTACTCGGGAGGACAATTATAAAACCCATCTTCTCAAATAGGCTAAAAGACTGAGCCACACTAAAGGTTGCTGACTAGAACCTGAGAGTAGGATCGATAGTCAATACTGAAGATAAGAGTAGATTACTTGTCTTAAGTATTTGACTAACACGTACATTGGATTTAGAAAGGTAAATATGAATCCAATATACGTTATCAATATATCAGCATTTCCAGTATGCTGATCATATTACAATAGTAAGTATAGTAATATAACAGAGTGCAGAAGCTAAAGTAAAACATCCAAAATACATTTATCACAGAGCAGTAGTAAACATTCATCTAAAAAAAGAAAAGTAAAATGCATCCAGAGTTATTACAAACTGATTTAAAAGATGAAATATAAAGTCTATCTAAAGTACTGAAATAAGTAGTAAGCAAAAAGGTGAAAACCTGATCCACTAAGGCTCCATGTACTCCTCCGATATCTCCTGTAAGTACTCCTGCCCTGTCTCCACAAGTTGCTCGGGATCTAGCAAATTGCCGAATCCCAAAAGTACCCCGTATTAGACAAGAAGTCTAACACATCGCAACTAACTAAGCAGTTCTAAATTAATTGCAGTAAACAATAAAGTAAACATGACTGTAGAACATAATAGTAAAGGCACTATGTAACTGAAATTGTAAAAGACTAAGCAAAGTAAAACTGCATCAAAGCTGAATACTGAAAGTAAACGAAAATATCAAAAGCTCAGAAATCAATATGAACAATGTCCAATGCTGTACTATATGTCACTGGAATGATGCACCCAAATATGCCACAATACGGTAAGCCACGGTATATAACAGAACTATCACTAAAAAGTAATGAGTCATACAGTCCAATGTATACATACACTCAGTTAGGAAGACAGTATGGTGATGCCAATGCATCCTGAAATTCCCCAGTCTATGTAACATTCCGTAACCCATAATTTATCACTAATACTCATGCATCACTGCTGGAATGATTCCTCAAACTCATGCTCATGTCTATGCCCATGCTTCTATTATATATGAGTAAATTTTAGAAAAACCACAAAAGTTTGAACACTGATGATGAATTCTAGGTCTCCACTGTGCAGAATCTTACTAAGAGGATTCTGACTCCTAGCTTCTAGAATGATGATTGGTTAAAGTTGAAGATTTACATAAGGATCCTTATATGGGATTATTGTATACACATATTTAGCACGTTTACAAGAAAGACAATTCTTATCACTTAGTTTGATTAAGCCACCCTAACGAAGCGGTCTTTGATAGGATGCATTGCCCATTGGTGATTTGTATCTCAAGCTAAGTTATTAAGATGCCTAACTTGCAATCACACTTAGTGTCTTAAAGAAGGTGCTTCTAATTACATAGTTTGTTTGAGCCACACCTATTAAAGCGGTCTTCGCTAGGAGGCATTGCCCATTGGTGATTTGTAATTTAATCAAACTAAGGAATGAGTACATGTTTAATACACTCTTAGTCTTGGGAGATTTACTCTAACAGGATTGTATTCGACTAATCCCTCGGGATAACACCTGCTCATAAGTCTGCATTAGAGTGAATCAAACAATCCTGAATACTACTGAAGAAAATCAGTACTATGGGTATACCATACTACACTAACCAATAATCTGGGTTCACACAACTCTATTTAATTAACAAGGATTTATCAAGACTATAAATTATTATGCTAAATAGGTAAGTCCTATATAAGGTTCCAAGAAAATATGATCAAGTATCACTCCATATGGATTCTACCACAAGGATAGGTGTCATTCTAAAATCTTAAGTGATTCCTACCACGAGCGGTTAAGATCAACTTCTAAAGTTAAGGGATCATCTAAGCTTCTACCTCAATGAGTTATGCAAAGTCCTCCTACCTCAATGTATATTCAAATTTAGGTCTTTAAAATATTTCAAAAATAATCTTGTGTTGAGATACTTAAGATCTCACACTCTTAACTCTACTACTAACACTATAGATTTTACTTATCATTTAGAATTAGGATGATCAAATTAGATGATTAAGTCATCTGATCATAGCTTATTCCAAGATCATGGGATTTAAATTAAGAATGTTAATATAGTTAGATCACTTGTTCAATCAATATGGTTCTATTAATCTTATTATGCTAATAGTCTTATTTAGGAGAAAATCAAGGATCTAAGGTTCAGATTTAGATTAAGCAATCTCATAGGTTTATTATTAACCTTAATATGTCTAATCCAAATGTTTAGGATAAATATCAAATCAGATGCATTATTGGAATAATGTCAATTACATTATCTTATAATCATATTCATTTATTCAAGGTTTAAGAGTTTGGATCTTAATTAAACAGATTAGGGTTTAACCCCTCCTCATGTATAATTAAGATCAAGAGTTTATTTATAGATCAATATCAAATCAGTGAGTTAGATATGTATTATTGATGGCAATCTTAGACCTAGATCAAGCCTTAATAGGTTGATTAAAGTCTTAAGACTTCTTAGAGTTATTTAAGAGGTCTAAGTTCTCCATTTATGAATTCTTCAAATATTACACATCATAACTTTGCATACATTATTTTAATACATCTAGTTTACTAATATTGATCATATTATAGAATTTTTTCAGAAAATAAAAAGTAATTAGTGCTAATCAAACCTTAAATCAATTCAAAAGGATTAGCACCTAATTACAAATCTAACCATCAAAATTTCATGCAATTTGGCACATAAGTTTTAATTTACCATACAATTAATTAGAGATTAAGTTTGTTAAGATCTAATATATATAAACCCTAATTTTCACTAATCATGGTTAACAAGATTAGGGCATAATTAAAGTATAGAGATCAAAAAAATTATTCACTTAACACATTCATTCTACTCTTCATAAGGAGACTAATGGCACCCTAAACATGTAATTTGGTTAAGTATAATTGCTAATAAACCCTAATCAAGATCTACAATAATTAGGTAAGAATGAAAAATCTAACCATTAGATGTTCAATATTATTTTATATTCAGATCCCTCAGAATTTTTTGATCAATTTCATATATAATATTATATGGTTTAGACCAGTGGATTAAAAGTTATTCAGTTAATTTATTCTGCATTTTTCCAATTTAATTTTCCTATGATTAAATTATTTTCCTGAAGGAAAATAAATCCAATTAATTGGATTTATTTAAAATGGGCTCGACCCATTATCAAAAGGTGCGGGTCGGCCGAGGCCCGAAGAACCCGGCACTGTCGCGCAGCGCGGGTCATGGGCTGACCCGGCCCTCACATTGCCATCGTACCCAGCCCCTCTTCCCCGATACTTAGAGAATTAGGGTTGGCTTCCACGGTAAAATCTTGTGCACTACGGTCATACAGTGGCCCCTAATTAATCCTCACACCATCAGTGGGCCAAGACACTTTGATCAAACCCCTTAGCCCCATGTGAGGTGGTCAGGGTAGTCCAAACCTTATTCACCCGAGAGGCTTTGCCTCGGAGCTACTGTGGGGAGACAATTCTCCCCACAGAGGCCACGCCAGACTCGGGTCTTGATCCCTACACCATCAGAGAGGTGAGATGAATCGAAGCCCCTTGGTCTGAGGGCCTGATGTGGGCCAGATTGATGGGGCCTTACTCGACCCGTGGTGTTTCGTAAGGACTTAGCCCGATCGATTGATTCGATCGATCGGGACTAGCTTAGAGCTTAGGTTTGATAGTCTTGGGTTCATTCGACAATACGCACTATTACGAATCAAAAGGAAGTAGGTCTGAGCCCAATTAGCTGAGGCCGAGCAAACGGGAGTACCTAGTTTGACGAGGACTTGCATACGATGCTAGGAATAATGCCGAGCTTACTGAGCTTCCTGAGGTTTCTCTAAAAGTTCCTGAACACCAGGAAACTCTTCTATCAACGGTACGCACGCCTAGACGCTTGGGAAGCTCGGACAGACAGTAATGGAAGCTTGGAAATGGCGGAAGGTAACTCAGCTCCAATTGATCAGCAAAGGACCATAGGGTGAAATACTGAGGCTATTTATAGCCTCAGCATGGAATGGGGAAGCTTCCATATCTATTGGCTCAGGCTGGAGAGACCCGAGAGGTCGAGCCATCACTGAGCTCTCGATTTTCCAATACGAGCTTGGCCGACCCATGAGGCCCAATTAGGGCTCCAATGCATTTCAGGAGAGGCCCCAATGACTTGTTGTGGTGAACACTGGAGTGGGGGGCAAGCGGGGCAGCTGGCAGTATGGGGATTCTCCTTGTTGGGTGCGCGAATGAGTGGGGACAAAGATCCACAGTTGCGGGAGGGTCCAGAGCCATCTGATTGATCAATCAAAAAGATGCAATGGTCTTGATCTTCTGGATCCTAACAGCCGGATCGGATTAAATCTGTGCCATATGATTTTATGGTTGATATAATGGCAGATCTGCGATTCCACGGGATCTAATCCTAGCAGTTTGATTAATAAAACGAATAGCGGATACGATGGAAGCACCACTGTCGCGCGACCCGGGCTTCGCAGCGGATTGCCCATGGTCTGCACAGCGAATCCCAGCCGTTTAATTAGTTAAAGGTATAAATGCAAATTTGAATTGTTGGAAACCCTAAAATGCAATTAGACCATTTTAATTAAATGTGAATTATGGCCTAAATGATTTCCAAATTATACCAAACTTTCACCCCTAGCTAGTTTAGGAGTGAAGAATTCAAAAATACAATCAGATTTTAATTCTGAGATCAAAATATTTTAGGTCTAATCTAAGGCATCTAGATTGATCAAAATGCAATTATAGACTTAGGGGAATCCAATTGGCTTTAATTCAGGATAGGCTTAATTTGAAATCCTAAAAGTATTGGGATCAAAATGAATGCTTAATTATACTAGAATTTAATAGGGTAACAACCTAGGGTTGTTACAGACTCCCCCACTTACGAACGATGTCATCCTCGACATCATGTCAAGAGAGAAGACAAATATGAAGAAATTTGAAGAATATAATAAAATTCAGAAAGTTAATGAGTACCTGAATTTTCAAAGAGACTGGGATCTAAAGAGCGATTCCTCCACTGAACCTTTACCATTGGGATTGAGCGATTCCTCAGCTTCTTTTGATCATGAGCTAAGATCTTAATTAGCTCTTCCACATAAGAAAGATCTGGCAGGAGAGTTATCGCTAGAAGTTGAATAAAATGAGATGGCTTGCAAAGACATCTCCACAGAGAGGAGACGTGGAATACATCATGGACTGTAGAGAAATCTTCAGGAAGCTGCAATCGATAAGCTGCAAAACTAATCTTTTCTAAGATCTCAAATGGTTCGACATAGCGGGACTTACCTTCCCGGCTACACCAAAACGATACACGTCTTTCATTGGACTGACCTTAAGATACACAAAATTTCTGACATCAAATTCCAAAGTACGATGATGAGCATCATGGTACTTACTCTGGCGATCTTGAGCTGCTTTGATTCTTTGCTGGATCAACTGAATCTTTCAATTTGTTTCTTCAACTAAATTAAAACCATATAGCTGCACACTGACTATTTTAGACCATGCTAATGGAGTACTGCATTTCCTGCCATAAAGAGCTTCATATGGAGCCATGCCAATACTCGCCTGAAAATTGTTATTGTATGCAAACTCCATGGGAGGAATATGGTCTTCCCAAAAACCTCCAAAATCAAGAATACAGAGATGAAGAAGATATTCCAAGACTTGATTTACTCTTTCCATTTGTCCATCTGTTTGAGGATGTAAAGCGGTGCTCATGGCTAGAGTAGTTCTCAAGTCTTTATGCACTGCTTGCCAAAATTTAGAAGTGAAACAGTTATCTCGATCATATACGATAGATCTGGGAATTCCATGGAGTCTGATAATTTCCTTGATATACAACTTTGCTAATCTCTCTACATAATCAATTTGATGCATATGAACGAAATGTGTTGATTTGGTCAATCGATCAACAATAACCAGATTGAATCGACACCAGATCTTGATTTGGGTAAACCCATAATAAAATCCATATAAATGTTGAACCACTTCCATTCAAGAATTGCCAGAGGATGAAGAAGTCCTCCAGGCTTTTGGTGTTCGGCTTTAACTAAGTTACAAGCATAATATTTTGCTACAAATTCAGCCATGCTTTTCTTCATTCCAGACCACCAGAATGATTTCTTCAGATCTTGATACATCTTGGTACTGCCAGGATGTACTTGGTAACTAGAATTGCTGCCTTCCACTAAAATCTCTTGATGCATGGATTTGGGAATTCATAGGCAATCCCCTTGATATATTACACTACCTCAAATCTGTAGATCAAAGCGACGACCACTTTTGATGTCCGCTTTAAACTTCAAATAGTCTTTATCCTTGGTTTGGGAGATGGAGACATCATGATTAAATGTGGGTTCAACTAAATTCATGGATATCAATATGCTTTGCATAGCACCCGTACTGGCGTGATTTTGAGATTTTGGAATTCTTCTTCTAGAGAATTGGATAGGATTATAAAAGATAGAGTAGCATGATGATTGAGTGCATCTGCTACGACGTTCGCTCTTCCTGGAAGATATTGGATGCTTAAATCATAATCATTTATTAGCTCAAGCCATCTTTGCTATCGGCAGTTTAGCTCACACTGGGTGAAGATGTATTTTAAACTTTGATGATCGATGAATATGAAACACTAGACACCATAAAGATAATGATGCCAGATTTTCAGAGCAAAAACTATGACTGCTAATTCGTGATCATGAACAGGATAGTTCTTTTCATGTGGTTTTAACTAATGAGATGCATAGGCTATAACTTTTCCTTCCTGCATCAGCACACATCCCAAACCTATGCCAGATGCATTGGTATAGACTTGGTAGTTAAGACCTTCTTTAGGTAAGGCTAGAATTGGTGCAGAAGAAATAGAATCTTTTAATGATTGAAATGCTTTCTCACATTCTGAACTCCAGATAAATGGTATTTCTTTCTGCATCAACTTTGTGAGAGGAGATGCAATTTGTGAGAAGCCCTAAACAAATTTTCTATAGTAACCTGCTAGTCCTAGGAAACTTCTGATATTGGTCACAGATTTTGGTTGTGACCAATCTTGAACTGCGCTTACTTTATTTTAATCAACTCTGATTCCTTGAGAGTCGATGACATGACCCAGAAAAGTGATAGAGTCAAGCCAAAACTCACATTTGGAATACTTAGCATATAGCTCATGACTTTAGAGCTCTTCTAGTACTAATCGCAGATGGTTCTCATGATCTATTTTACTTTTTGAATAAATCAGAATATCATACATGAAGACGATGACAAATTTATCTAAATATTCTTTCAACACGCACTGCATTAAATCCATAAAAATGGATGGCGCATTCGTTAAGCCAAAGGACATTACCAAAAATTCATAATGTCCATAGCGGGTTCTAAACATCATTTTCTCCACATATGGATTTTTAACTTGCAATTGATGATATCCCAATGCAAGTCTATCTTTGAGAAAACCTTAGCTCTATATAACTGATAGAATAAGTCATCGATACGAGGTAGAGGATACTTATTCTTGATGGTTACCTTATTTAATTCCCTATAATCGATGCACATTCTCATTGATCCATCTTTCTTCTTTATGAACAAAATTGGCGCTCCCCAAGGAGATGAACTTGGATGAATAAGACCTTTCTCCAATAGTTCTTGAAGCTGCTTGTTTAATTCTTGAAGTTCTTTTGGCACCATACGATACAGAACCTTTGACAGTGGTTGTGTTCCGGGAATTAATTCTATAGCAAATTCTACTTTTCTAACGGAGGAAGACTGTGTAGGTCTTCGGGGAAAACATCAGGAAATTCACAAACTACATAGTTCTTGAAAATAGGCACGACTTCTTTCTTCTCTCCCAACATCATTACGAGATACACATCACATCCCTTCCTGACTATCCTTTCTGCTGTTATTGCATTGATCAGTGACACTTGGGTGATAAATCTTCCCACGAATGAATTTGATTTACTTCCACTGCCCAAAATTATTTTCTTCTTTTGGAAATTTATGGAAGCACCATGCTGGCTTAGCCAATTCATGCCTAGGATTATATCAAAGTTTGTGATTGGCAATATAATTAACTTAGCCCCATAGTTTTGTTCCCCAATAGGAATATCTATGTTGAAAAATTGTTGGGACTGCATACAGGCTCTAGAAGGTAACCCAATGCTCAACGAGCTAGCTAATCGATAGGTTAGTAGCTTAAGAATTTTAGCCCAATTTTCCGATACAAAGGAATGACTCGCTCCTATATTGAAAAGGATGTTACAAGATTTGTTGTTTATTGATAAGGTGCATATGATTACAGTAACTTAATAAGAATAGCTACTCAAACATTTAAAACAGTGAAATGGTAAAGACTGATTACTGACACGGTGAGAACTGAATAAAAAAAAATTAATTTAAGGCGTACCTGACACCACATCGTTGTCCTCAAGAGTAGAGGCAGAAGTTAACATATATACCCTGGCAGGTGCTGAGGGTTATTTGTTCTAGGACCTTTGACCCTGACGATCATGATTTGGCCTTTGTGCCGGTACAATTGCCTTTGAGTTTGAGGTTTGAGCCAGCATTATAATAGGAGCAGGCTCTCGATTGTTCCTTGGTTGTGCACGGAGTGCTTGCTTATGACGGGAGTAGTTAATGAGCACTTCGTCGATTGTGTTATTCTCATTGCACTCGAAATAGCGGTGACCTTTATGACCACAAGTAAAATATACACCATTGAATTGATAGCATTTCTTGTACAGATGCATTTGTTTGCATTCAAAATTCTGGGGTTGGGGCTATGTAGTTTCCATGTTATAGACTTTTTCCACCTTATAATGGCCAAAACGTTCCTTCCTCGGCTGCATTAATATTGCCTTCCTTTTTCGGTCTAGTTGACCTTGGAATCCTTCTTGTAAATGAGCAGCCTCGATTAATTCTATCAGAGTCTTGATCTGACGAGATACTAAGTGGGCTTTAATAGAGTCTCTCAGACCCTTCAGGAAATGGTGGCATCTAGATGCTTCCGTTCTAACTAGATCTGGAACGAAACGTGACAGTCTACAAAATTATTGCTCGTAGTCGAACACTGAATTATTGCCTTGTGTGAGATGGAGGAGTTCATCCTCCAAAATTGCTTGAGCTGACACCGGTATGAACGCTTCATAGAACGCTTTTAAGAACATATCCCAAGGAATGTCCTCTACTTCATAATCTGCAAATATGTTATTCCGCTCATTCTCCCACCAGTACTCAGCTTCTTCTTGAGATAGATGAGTTACTAGGTGGATGGCTTTAGAGTTAGGGCACTTGATACTGGCCAAGGACTTCTTAGCCATCTTAAGCCAGTTCACTGTGTCCATAGGATTCAACACTCCATTGAACGTAGGAGTTCAGAGGTGAAGGAAACTGTGTGTAGGATTCCATGAGAACCCTGATGGGGGTGCAGGTTGCTATTTAACCGAGAGGATAAGAGTACGTGTCTCTTGTGCCTGCTGTGCATTGCTATCTATTAAGTCCTTCAATAAACTGGCCATAGGGTTGGACTCCTCAGGTCCACCTGATGACGCGGCCGTATTCTTAATTGGAGGAGCAGATGGGGAGCTAGGATTTATGACTGCAAATAATAGTATGAACTCAGAAACATAAAATTTTATTATAATTTCATTTATTCATTTCTTTCTCAAAAGAGAAGATGCATGGATCCACCAAACATATAACTAAGATGAAAGAAAATAATAAGATCTCCAAAAATCCTAGTGGTAATACTCTACCCAAAAGGCAGTGCAGAAGTCATCATATGTGACTATGTGGCTCTTTCGAGCTAATCTCCTATAAACCCAAAACCACCAACGGCTCGTTGATCCCCCCAATAGGATCTCTACAATCTCTAGATGGTACTTCTCAGGATAGGCTGTCTCTCGAAGTGCAGTAGTAACACGATCCACCCATTCTTTGGCGAGTGCTGAAAGGTTGGTGCCTCCAAAGGATAATTGGACAAGTATCTTATCTAGCACCTCAACTCCATGAGGCAACACTCCATTGACGACCCTTCCGTAGATCAAGCAATCTCGAAGGTCGTCTATCCAGTAGTCGTCAAATCTCCTAAGGTAGAACAAAAATGCTAACTACGAGTAATCCATTCTTAAAATAACTCAACTTATAAGTTTTTCATTCACAATTTATCATTACTTTCAAATTCGATCAATTCCTAAGATGTCAATTTTGATATTACGAATAAGCATAGTTTAAATCAAGTTATTATGTGCATTAAATTCCTAGGATGTCATTATTATAGACATAGTCAATCCTTTCCTTTCTGAGGTAATGTAATGAATGTCTGGATTTTTTGTTTTTTATTATACTTAGTAACTTATGATCTTGACCTAATGCAGAGAATAGATCATAAGGTAGATAAGAACAAACTGCTTATCTGACACTTTATGATACTTCTCTGATACCAACTGTAGCGCCCCGCCTCGTCACCGTGCGCAAAAGACTGGTATAATCATAATCAGCGATGGAGCTGTGTGCTACTCGGGAGGACAGGCTTACAAAACCCATCTTCCCGAATAAGCTAAAATACTGAGCCACACTGAAGGCTGCTGACTCAAACTTGAGAGTAGGATCGAGAGTCAATACTTAAGATAAGAGTATATTACTTGTCTTAAGTATTAGCCTAATAGGTATATTAGATTTAGAAAGGTAAATATGAATCTAATATACATTATTAATATATCAGCATTTCAAGTATGTTGATCACATCACAATACTACATATAGTAGTATAATAGAGTGCAGAAGCTAAAGTAAAACATCTAGAATATATTCATCACAGAGCAGTAGTAAACATTCATCTCAGAAAAGAAAAAAAGTAAAATACATCCAAAGTTATTACATACTAATTTAAAAGATGAAATGTAAAATCTATCTAAAGTACTAAAATAAGCAGCAACCAAAAAGGTGGAAAGCTGATCCACTAAGGTTCCACGTACTCCTCCGGGATCTCCTGTAGGTCCTCCTGCCCTGTCTCCACAAGCTACTCGGGATCTAGCAAATTACCGGATCCCAAAAGTACTCCGTGTTAGATAAGAAGTCTAACACATCGCAACTAACTAAGCAGTTCTAAAGTAATTCCAGCAAATAGTAAAGTAAATATGACTGTATAACATAATAGTAAAGGCACTATGTAATTAAAATTGTAAAAGACTAAGCAAAGTAAAACTACATCAAACTGAATACTGAAAGTAAATGAAAATATCAAAAGCTCAGAAATCAATGTGAACAATGTCCAATGCTATACTAAATGTCACTGGAATGATGCACCCAAATATGCCACAATATAGTATGCCACAGTATGTAAAAGAACTATCACTGAAAGGCTATGAGTTGTACGATCCAATGTATACATACACTCAGTTGGGAAGACAGTATGGTGATGCCGGTGCATCTTGAAATTCCCCAGTCTATGTATGTAACATTCTGTAACCCATAATTTATCATTGATACTCATGCATCATTGCTGGAATGATTCCTCAAACTCATGCTCATGTCTATGCCCATGCTTCTATTATATATGAGTAAAATTCAAAATAACCACAAAAGTTTGAACACTAATGATGAATTCTAAGTCTCCACTGTGCTGAATCTTACTAAGAGGATATGACTCCTAGCTTCTAAAATGATGATTAGTTAAAGTTGAAGATTTACTTAAGGATCATTATATGGGATAATTGTATACACATATTTAGCATATTTGCAAGAAAGGTGATTCTTATCACTTAGTTTTATTAAGCCACCCTAAAGAAGTGGTCTTCGATAGGAGGCATCGCCCATTGGCTATTTGTATCTCAAGCTAAGATATTAAGATGCCTAACTCACAATCACACTCAGTGTCTTAAAGAAGGTGATTCTAATTACTTTGTTTGTTTGAGCCAAACCTATTGAAGCGGTCTTTGCTAGGAGGCATCGCCCGTAGGTGATTTATAATTCAATCAAACTAAGGAATGAGTACATGTTTAATATACTCTTAGTCTTGGGAGATTTACTCTAACGAGACTGTATTCATCTAATCCATCGGGATAGCACCTGCTCATAAGTCCACATTAGAGTAAATCAACTAATTCTGAATACTACTGAAGAAAATTAGCACTATGGGCATGCCATACTACACCAACCAATAATCTGGGTTCACACAACTCTATTTAATTAACAAGGATTTATCAAGACTATAAATTCTTATGCTAAATAGGTAAGTCCTATACAAGGTTCCAAGAAAATGTGATCAAGTATCACTCAATATAGATTCTACCATAAGGAAAGGTGTCATTCTAAAATCTTAAGTGATTCCTACCACGAGGAGTTAAGATAAACTTCTAAAGTTAAGGGATCATTTAAGCTTCTACCTCAATGAGTTATGCAAAGTCCTCCTACCTCAATATATATTCAAATTTAGGTCTTTAAAATATTTCAGAAATGATCTTGTGTTGAGATATTTAAGATCTCACACTCTTAACTCTACTACTAACACTATAAATTTTACTTATTATTTAGACTTAGGATGATTATATCAGATGATTAAGTCATCTGATCGTAGCTTATTCTAAGATCATGGGATTTAAATCAAGAATGTTAATAGACTTAGATCACTTGTTCAATCAATATGGTTATATTAATTTTATTATGCTAATAGTCTTATTTAGGAGAAAATCAAGGATCTAAGGTTCAAATTCAGATTAAGCAATCTCATAGGTTTATTATTAACCTTAATATGTCTAATCCAAATATTTAGGATCAATATCATTTAAGGTTTAAGAGTTTGGATCTTAATTAAACAGATTAGGATTTAACCCCTCCTCATGTCCAATTAAGATCAAGAGTCCATTTATAGATCAATGTCAAATTAGTGAGTTAGATATATATTATTGATGGCAATCTTGGACCTAGATCAAGTCTTAACAGCTTGATCAAAGTCTTATGAATTCTTAGAGTTAATTAAGAGGTTTAAGTTCTCCATTTATGAATTCTTCAAATTATACATCATAACTTTGCATACATGATTTCAATACATTTAGTTTACTGATATGGATCATATTAATATAAAAAAATTAGAAAATAGAAAGTAATTAGTGCTAATTAAACCCTAAATCAATTCAAAAGGATTAGCACATAATTACAAATCTAACCATCAAAATTTCATGCAATTTGGCACATAAGTTCTAATTTACCATATAATTAAATAGAGACTAAGTTTGCTAAGATCCAATATATATAAACCCTAATTTCATGAATCATGGTTTAACAAGATTAGGGCATAAGTTAAAGTATAGATATTAGAAAAATAATTCACTTAGCAAATTCATTTTACTCTTCATAAGGAGACTAATGGCACCCTAAAGATATAATTTGGTTAAGTATAATTGCTAATCAACCCTAATCAAGATCTACAATAATTATGTAAGAATGGAAAATCTAACAATTAGATGTTCAATAATATTTTATATTCAGATCCTGAGGATTTTTTAATCAATTTCATATATAATATTATAGGATATGGACCAGTGGATTAAAAGTTATTCAATTAATTTATTCTGTATTTTTCCAATTTAATTTTCCTATGATTGGATGATTTTTCTTAAGGAAAATAAATACAATTAATCAAATTTATTTAAAATGGGCTCGGCCCATTATCAAAATGCGCGGGTCGGCCGTGGCCCGAAGAACCCGGCACTGTCGCGCAGCGCGGGTCATGGGCTGACCTGGCCCGCATAGTGCTGTCGTCCCCAACCCCTCTTCCCCGATACCCAAGGAATTAGGGTTGGCTTCCGCGGCAAAATCCCGAGCACTGCGGTCACACCGTGGCCCCTATTTGATCCTCATATCATCAATGGGCCAAGACGCTTCGATCAAACCCCTTTGCCCCATGTGAGGTGGTCGGGGTAGCCCATACCTTACCCACCCAAAAGGCTTCACCTTGGAGCTACTGTGGGGAGAAAATTCTCCCCACAGAGGCCACGCCAGACCCGAGGCTCGATCTCTACACCATCATGGAGGTGAGACAGATCGAAGCCCCCTAGTATGAGGGCCTGATGTGGACTAGATCATCGGGGCCTTACTTGACTGTGGCGTTTCGTAAGGACTTAGCCCAATCAATCGATTCAATTGATCAGGACTAGCTTAGAGCTTAGGTTTGATAGCCTTGGGTTTGTTTCGATAATACGCACGATTACGAATCGAAAAGAAGAGGATCTGAGCCCAATTGGCTCAGGCCAAGAAAATGGGGGTACCTGGTTTGACGGGGGACTTGCAGACAATGCTAGGAACAATGCTGAGCTTACTGAGCTTCCTGAGGTTTCTCTAAGAGTTCCTGAATGCCAGGAAACTCTTCTATCAGCGGTACCCACGCCTGGACGCCTGGGAAGCTCGGACAAATAGCAATGGAAGCTTGGAAATGGCAGAAGGTAACTCAGCTCCAATTGATCAGCAAAGGACCATAGGGTGAAATACTGAGGCTATTTATAGCCTCAGCATGGAATGGGAAAGCTTCCAGAGCCATTGGCTCGGGCTGGGGAGACCCGAGAGGTCAGGTCATGGTCGAGCTCTCGAATTTCCAATTTGAGCTCGACCGGGCCACGAGGCCCGATTGGAGCTCCAGTGCATTTCAGGAGAGGCCCCAATGACTTGCTGAGGTGGACACGAGAGTGGGGGACAAGCGGGGCAGGTGGCGGTATTCTCCCTGTCGAGTGCGCGAAGGAGTGGGGACGAAGATCCACAGTTGCGGGAGGGTCCAGAGCCGTCTGATTGATCGATCAAAAAGATGCAACGGTCCTGATCTTCCAAATCCTAATGGCCGGATCGGATTAAATTTGTGCCGTAGGATCTTACGAGTTAATCTAACGGTAGATCCGCGATTCTGCGGGATCTAATCCTAGCCGTTGGATTAATAGAACAAATGACGGATACGATGGAAGCACCGTTGTCACGCAACTCGGGCTCCGTAGCGGATCACCCGCGGTCCGCGTAGCGGATCCCAGCCGTTTAATTAATTTAAGGTATAAATGCAAATTTGAATTGTTGGAAACCCTAAAATGCAATTAGCCCATTTTAATTAAACAGGAATTATGGCCTAAATGATTTCCAAATTGTACCAAACTTTCACCCCTAGCTAATTTGGGGGTGAGGAATTCAAAAATGCAATCTGATTTTAATTCTGAGATCAAAATATTTTTGGTGTAATCTAGGGTATCTAGATTGATCAAAATGCAATTATAGACTTAGGGGAATCCAATTGGCTTCAAACTTTTAGGATAGGCTTAATTTGATATCCTAAAAGTATTGAGATCAAAATGAATGCTCAATTATGTTAAAATTTAACAAGGTAATAACTTAGGATTATTACAGACTCCCCCACTTAAGAATGATGTCGTCCTCGACATCATCTCAAGAGAGAAGACAAACATGAAGACATTTGAAGAATAGAATAAAATTCCGAAAGTTAATGAGTACCTGAATTTTCAGAGAGACTGGGATACTTTCTTTTCATATCCGCCTCTTTCTCCCAAGTAGATTCTTTTAAAGAGTGATTCCTCCACTGAGCCTTTACCATTATGATTGAGCAATTCCTCAGCTACTTTTGATCACGAGCTAAGATCTTAATTGGCTCTTTCGCATAAGAAAGATCTGGCTAGAGAGTTACTGCTGGAAGTTGAATTAAATGAGATGGGTTACGAAGACATCTCCATAGAGAGGAGATGTGGAATACATCATGGACTGTAGAGAAATTTTCTGAAAGCTGCAATCAATAAGCTGCAAAACCAATCTTTTCTAGGATCTCAAATGGTTCGACATAACGGGGACTTAGGTTCCCGGCTACACCAAAACAGTACACGCCTTTCATCGGACTGACCTTAAGATACACAAAATTTTTGACATCAAATTCCAAAGTATGATGATGAGCATCATGGTACTTACTTTGGCGATCTTGAGCTGGTTTAATTCTTTGCTGGATCGTGCGACTCATAGCCTTTCAATGATAGTTCTGTTACATATATGTGGCATACTATGTTGTGGTATATTTGGATGCATGATCTCAGTGACATATAGTACAACTTTGAGCACTGTTACATTAGTTTATGAGCATTTTATGTTTTTCATTTATTTTAGTATTCAGATTTCAATTCATTTTCATATTGTGCAGTTTTTACAGTTTCAGTTACTTAGTGCTTTTTTCAGCTTTTCTATAGCTTTCTTTACCTTACTGTCTATTTGTATTTACTTTAGTACTGCTTAGTTTAGTTGCGATGTGTTAGACTTCTTGTTTAACACGGGGTAGTTTTGGGATCCAACAATTTGCTATATCTCGAGCAGCTTGTTGAGACAGTGAAGGAGGACTTGCAAGAGATCCAATATGAGTACGTGGAGCCTTAATGGATCTGTCTTTCACCTTTTTACTTTACTGTTTTTGCTTTAGTATCTCTGATAGACTTTACTTTTGCATCATTTAAAATCAATTTGTAATAATTCTGGATGTATTTTACTTTTCTTTTCTGAGATGAATATTTACTACTACTCTGTGATGAATGTATTCTGGATATTTTGCTTTAACTTCTGTACTCTATTATATTAATATATTTAGTATTGTGATGTGATCAGCATACTGAAAATGTTGATATATTGATAATGTATATTGGATTCATATTTACCTCTTTAAATCCTATGTATGTATTAGTCTAATACTTAAAACAAGTATTCTACTCTCATCTTAAGTATTGACTCTCGATCCTACTCTTGGATTTGAGTCAGTAGCCTTCAGTGTGGCTAGTTTCGTTAGCCTATTCGGGAAGATGGGGTTATGCTTTGTCCTCCCGAGTAGTGCATCGTTCCATCGCCGATCTGATTATATTTGTTTATTGCGCGGCGACGGGGAGGGGCACTACACCTTTCCTCTTCCTTGATTTAATTCCAATCCATTTTAATATTTTTATTTGTTTAACTGTTGGGATTCAACAGGGATTTAATATATAAGTTTTCAAGAGGCTGGGGTAGGCCAAAGGTCACATTTTTGTGGCCTGCCCCATGCCTCTTAATTGTTATTTTCTGGAAAATTCTGGGCCGTCCGCGGCAGTGCACTAGGGCAGTGACGTTTCAATTACCGTTTCGCTGCGACGCGCTGGGGCAACGACGTTTCAATTATTGTTCCGCTGCGGCGCGCTGTGGCACCGATGTTTCAATTACTGTTCTGCTGCGGCGCGTTATGGTAGTAGTGCTCCAAACACTTTTCTTACACATAAGTTAGTATCTTTTTTCGTTTGATCGCTGCAGCATATGCTGAGGCGCGCTATAGCGGACGACTTGCGATTTTCACTATTCAATTAGTTTTACTATAGTTTTATAAAATGAAAATTCACCCACTGCAGTGCGTTACAGCGGACAACTTGCAGGATCACTGTTCAATTACTTGTTTATAAAGTTTAAGTAATCATCGAGAAATGACGCTGGAGCGCGCGGCGGCGCGCCGTGCGCGCCGCGGCGCACTACGACGTGCAACTTGCAATTTCACTGTTCAATTATTTGTTTATAAGGTTTCAATAATCGACGAGAAATAACACTGGAGCGCGCGGCGGCACGCCTCGACACGCTGCGGCGTGCCACTTCCATTTTTTTACTATTCACTTACTCGTTTCTAACATTTTAATTTATCCTTATCTATACGACACTGTGGCGCGCATGACGAGCCATAGCGCGCTGCAGCGGTCATGCTCCAGGTCTGCAGTTGTACTTCAAGGTCAGGCATTTATAAGGGGACGCCATGGAGCGCTGAAGCGCGCTGCGGTGATTTTTGTCCAGAATTTGGTAAATCAGCTTTTGAAGTTTGTTTTCTTCATTTTCCTGAAAAGACATCAATTTCTACTCAATGTATAGGGAAATATATAGTGATATGAATGCTTAAACACTAGATTTTTGCTACAAATTCCGGCTATATCAAAGTCATATTTCGATTTCAACTAGAAATTAATTATTAGAATTTTTGGGGTATTTTAAATATATTAAAATATTCGACAAAAATCTATTGACTTCCAAATGCTTCCAAAACTTCACTCCTAGTTAATTTGGGGGTGATGAGCGCAATGGCGAAGTCACATTTTTTATTTAAGGTCAATTTGGATAGGTCAAATTCTAAGATTCCTGAAATTCTCAGAATCAGAATTTGATCTATTTGACACCTAATTTGGACTAAAACCTAGGGGTGAGCTCCTAATTTATTATTTAAAAAGCTAGCATTAAGATCAAGACCTAATTAAGTCTTGATTGACTAAGATAATAATTTTAAGTTATTACAATAATAGTGATAATTACTTTAATTTACAGCTTTATAGCAAACTTGCATTATTTCTATATGCTTATATTACTTAGATATACTACTTGTAGTTTTGCTCATAACTTGAGATATACATAGATTTATCACTTTACTTTTATATTAACTATAAATTATAGGATGTTATAAATTATATATGTGCAAAGATTGTCTAGGATCGCAAAAAGATTCTTCTTGGGTGTGTTACTTTTGGTGAGCTCAAATAATTTAGAATGGTCATTAGAATAGTTATTTTATTTTACATATTAAACTTTATTTTCGGTTAAGTTTATTTTTGGATCATATATTTTTGGACAAATCATTTGTTTTCAAACATTTTTTTTATTAAACATTATTTATTATTACTAGGCTTTGTGTGGATATTTGGATAATATTTTGAATGTTTGTGCTTCACTTTTAACCTTTAAAATTATTTTAATATTCTGTGATTTGAGTTCTTAATTAATTGATTATATAAAATCTCTTGATATTATAGAAATCATACAATTCATCCCCAATTTTCATATAGTTGATGTGTGTGGAAGCTCTTATCTAGAAGAGAAAAATATCATAAATTTTAGTTTATTTTTTTCATATTTTTATTCATGTGAATATTCATTGTTTAAACACTTGAAAATAATATTGTCATATTGTTATAATGACTATTTTTTATTTTTAAGTGAATGAAACTTAGATGGGTTAATTTGTGCTCAATTCCTCGACATGATCCCTAAGTCGTCACATTAATTTCCCTTGGTTATGCCGTCTTTCTCTTTTCATTATCAATACATTAAGTAGCTTTATATTATCCAAGGCTATCAGTTGGTCTATTAAGAAATGCATGTTGTGCCAATAAACTCTTTGTTGGACACTTCCTTTTGTTAAACAGTTAAACAATTACTCTACAATCACCATTCTTGAATTGCTAATTCAAATAAGTGTTTGCTTTCCTTGATACAATTATCTCGTGTAATTTGGATCTTATTGAGTATATTGTTCGAGGTAAAACAATTGTATCAACTTGCTAATGCAATTGTCTTGTCAACAACTCATTCTACTTAAGGCTGAAACTAGTTTCAGCAATTTTGATTGTAAGACTGGCTTCTTCACTAATTTTTATATTGTCCCATTGCAGTGATTATTTTTCATTTTATCTGTGATTTTTAATCTTATGAACCTATTATGCTTTGCTCTCCTTTTATTCAAAGCAACATAGGCAGTGGTTACTATCTTATTAGAAGAGGATCCCCTATGGCAACAACTCATTCCCCTACTACATATGGTGGGCTGTGAAGGTAGTGGCCAACCTATTGGCAATCTAAATACACTTCATACTAAGCCTATTATTTGTTGTTTATATTCATATTGAGTATTTATATTTTTAACATTAATTATTTTAATATTATCTCTTAAAATAAAATTGAGCAATCTTTTTAAATTAATTTTATTTTTAAATTATAGTAAGACAATAAACAAGAAATTTATAAAAAAAAAATTTAAATCATATTTATAATAGATTTAAAAAAAAATTATTGACAGAATAGTTTCTTTTGTTAATTTTTTGAATATTTATTATTTATTGGTATTTTAGTGGTAAAATATTGAGGCCTGCATCTTAAAACTAAAATGATCCAAAATATAAAAAAAAAAAAATAATAATAATTATTTCTTTGAACAAAGAATTTTCTTAAAATATTATAACTTAGGAATTTGAACTGAGTCAACTGAAAACAAACAAAAAGCGTACGGGTGGGGAGAGCGATCCGCGGTCAAATATCCTATGCTACGAAAGCTTTTAGCTAAAATAATGTTTCCTGTATCTACTTTGAATTTGTCCGCAAACGTGCCTCAAGATTTGTGCTTTCACAACGCAAATAAGACCCGAGGCGCAGCAAAATGTAACTCGATGGAGTTTGCACTGCAACAGTTTGCGCTTTACCGGAATCGGGTATAAGATCTTGTTTACGTTCCACCATCATCATTTCCACACTTTTTCCAATCCTCCCGCCGGGCTATCTCGGTAGAGGGAGTGGGGGAGAGAGAGAGAGAGAGAGAGAGTGATCGAACCCAAGCGCTCCGCGATGTTCCGGCAAAATCAGCGGTGAAAGATATGAGGGAGAAGTCGGCGATGGATGGCGCTTCAGTGGAGCTTGAGCGGCGGAGCCGCTACTTGAGTTCTCTTATAGAGAGGACTAAGCTCAAAGGTGACGCTAATCATGAGAAGGAAGTAAAGAAGGAGAAGGTGCAAGAGAAGAGAGGAGATGATGGCGGCGATGGGGAAAAGTATGGGGATGATCTGAAGGATATGGAGAGTATTCGGATTAGGGCCGCTGATATGCCACGGGAGCTTCAGCGGCGTGCGTTCCGCTGCGCACGGGAGACTCTTGGCGACATGCCCAAGCTCGACAGCAAGCGCCTCGCTCTCGCCCTAAAGAAGGTACTGTGCTTTATTACTGTTAATTTTTATGCGGTTTTGTTTTGATTAGTTGATCTGAACCTGTGATTTTTGTTGATGCTTTGCTGATTTAGGATGTTTCGGTATTAATTTATGCAGCTTTTCGTTTTTTGTGGCATTGTCCTGTGAGTTTTGTTGGCGGAGTACTGGAAGTATTGCCTCTTTCTTTTTGGTTTTTTACAGGTATCATTGGTTGCTAAAGATTATTTTTGCTGGGATGAAGACGTCTGTTGAAAAGATTATTTTATTTTATTTTGTAGAATTCATCATGATTGTTAGGTACATGGCATGATGGCATTCTCAAACTAATGTATTGCCATATGGAACTGGCATTGTGCTATTTGGTTCGCAGCATTTCGGTGCTATCTTAATGATATGCGATGTTTCTAGGAGACGAGGGATGTTTGGTATGCAGACATTTTATTCATAGTTCCAAAAGTACAAGTGTATCATCCCTTCTGTCAGATTGAGATCAAAGCTTCTCATAGGTGCTGGCTGTTTGGCAGCTGCAAAAACATAAGTCATGGAGGAGTTGGGGGCTGTTTTGTTTGCTGTTATTGGGGTGCAAATTAACCGTAATTCTGGGGATTTAAATTTCTTATGTTTGGTTAGCAGAATTTACATTATTGTGTAAGAATTTGGTGGATTTCGATTTCCACCTAAGGCTAAAGGTAGGGGATTTGAATTTAATCCAATGGAGCTTAAGTCCTTTTTTGCTGAATATCTAGATTTATCTTCTAAATCCCTCCTAAATCATTAATTTTTGAAATCCTTTGTTGCCAACAGTACATAATTTTCCCAGGAGAAGAGAGGCAAAGGCGATTGTGGAGAAGGAAGCTTTGGTTTCTGGTGAGGTTTCGAGTACATGATGTGGTTGGTGGTGATTGTGTTTTGAAAGAAGGAAATTGCAGTTGATCTCTTTTCAAACGATCACGAACAAGGAGAATTGCAAGAATCAAACATGCACAAACAAAACAAACAAGTGAACAAAAATTTTTTACCTTGGATTGAAAGGGAAATTCATGTAGCCACTATGCCAAAAATTTACTATCAAGAATAAAGAAGAAGATTATAAGGGATCTCATACTTTCTCAGCAAATCCCTTCTCTATTAGGGTTTTTCTTGCAACCACAACCTTTTTAGAGTAGTTTGAGCACACACAATAGTCTCTAAGCTCTCGCATCACATTCAGTTAAAAAGCTTAGGTATTTATATTCCCAACACAAAACCAACCCCAAATAACCCTTTTCAATTTAGATCCATTATAATGCTTGTACGATGCCCAAGCGCTATTTATGCCTCCATTTGGTGCTCGGCGCTCGCCCCACGGATTGGATGGCTTAAATAAATGGTTGGGCGCTCCTGGGCGCCCAATGGGCATTTTTGCTTAGCTTTTGGGACTTGTATTCAACTCGTTTCACATTCGTTTCACCTTCGATGGATCCCTAACCCATCTAAGGTCACTCCAAAATACTCAAAGCTTTATCATACACAACAATTTTTCACTTGGTGTCTAAGTGTTAGTCAAATGTTGTCAGCAATCTTTATAGCTTAAGGAGGCATGTTGTGGTTCACCCTACCTCTTGTTCATGTTCTAAAGCCGCTAAACCTAAACCTAGCTTTAGATATTCCACTCCGGAGAGAAGATCTTTAGGTAGTAAACACTTTGCTGAACACCTTTTCTAGCATGCTTCGCCTTGTGGCAATGTGTCTATGAGTTCCTCTTTCATCCGCTTCCTTCGAAATGTCATTTTCCTCTCATTGGGTAACTTTGTTAAATTTTGAGCTTTTAGCACCAATGATTGCACATAGTGATCCATGGCTCACTCCCATTCGCTTTGAGCACACCAGGTTCTTGAAGACATTCTTCGCTCCACTTTTAGTGTTTGAGGTACATCTTGCACCTTCATTGATTTTTGAGCTTGCTCTTTAATCTCCTTGTCACCAAGAGACTTCCATTCATTTATTGAGAAACTAATTTTTTTTCTATTCCTCACTCACAAAACAATCAAAGGGGAGAGATTTTGACCATCTCTTCATCATCTGCTTATTTCATGTTGAACAAGTTCTTCATCAGAAACACCTTGTTGTATGTTTAGAGCTTTTAATACATTTTGGCAAAGCATTCATGAGATCCATCGTGGTCTTCTCGCTTACAATATATAAAGCTACATATAAGGCTTGAGAAAGTCGGATCAACCCAGGCTGATCTCGCCGAGCACCTTCCATTTTTTGTGAGTCATATCTTGTGGCTTTTTCTTCACGCTATATAGTGGAAAATAAAACTTCACTGATATAATAAATATTTGATCCCCGCCTTTTAAAATGCAAAGTTCGTGCTATTAAATTTCTCAATGTTCTACCTTTTTAAATTTACCATCGCTCCTACTTGAACAATAAATAACATTTTCACTAATGCTAGTTGTTGTGAAAGAAGAAAGTTGCATTGGATCTATTTTACTAGGAACAAACATGAACTATTTGATACTCTTTTTCTCACGCTTTCTCATTCTTATCATGGATTACTTTAATGATACTATTTGATTGTAAAGGATGCAACTTAGAGATAAGGGCTGTCATAAAAGCCGGCTTAGGCCTATGTATATAATAAAATCAACAATATACAATCAATCGGGATTAAACACCACAATATCATCTGTTAGGAAGTTCAAAAATCTAGTTGAGAGCACATCTCCCATAATAAAAAAAAAGTCATCCTGTTAGGTCAAAGAAGAACAAAAATTTGTCGCACCATTGGAATCGTGCATACAGTGTACATAAACAATAGGGGGAGATCCAGCAAGGATGCTATTGAGCCGCATGTCTTTCTGCGCCATGGGTCCTTTGAGTCCGCTCCCACGTATATCGTAATCTGCAATCGTCACTCTCAATATTGAGACCATTCAACTCGAGAGCTCTGTCTTGGAGGGGCCAGTCTCAGTAGAAGGCCGCCTTGATCTCTACGTCAAGAGGGGTGTGAGCCTGGAAACGAGTACCATAGACAACCACCAGCTGGCCACGATCATCACGGACAACAACTCTGCCATAAGTTTCCTGCTCAATAGGCGTGCCCAGGCATTCAACTAAAGTGCGTCCTAACACAACTTATGTGTGCTCATATGCAATGCGTCCAGACACGTTAAGTGCGCCCAAACGCTATTAGATAAACATCAACCGGATTACATTTAATGACATGCATTTAGACGCACAAATAGTATCGTACCCAGACATGTTTAGGATGCGCCTAGACATGGCTAGAGGTCTATAAATACCATATGGTCGTGAGCTTATTTGGAAAAATTTGGGATTCATCATTATTTTGTCAAATTGTGGAGTTCTTCAAGCATAAGCACTGCCTCGTGCGAGCTTAAAAGCGAGTTGTACAAGTTGTCGAACTGTAGTTTTGCTAAAGTTCTACTGATTTGGTATTTTTCATTAGGTACATTTAAATTTAGTAAGCTTTAATATTACTCAAGCATGCCAGTGAATGTTAGCAATTGAGCTATATTTTTTATTGCAATGTTGCTTTAATTTAATTTTGTATGGAATTATCTATTGAAATTTCCAATTTGGGTAAAGTATTTAGTCAATTAGAATAAACCCATTTGCCTCACTATTTGCATTAACAACTTTATTTGCTTTGTATAAATCTTGTTTTTGACATTCCGCCTAGCCATTATCATGTTCATTTACAGGTTGATTAAATTGTTGACTTGCATTGGCAATTTAATTTACGTGGTAAAAATCTTGATTTGCCATTTTGCTTAGTCGCTATCATGTCCATTTGTAAGTTGATTAATTATTATAATTATTACATTAATTAAGATAAGCAAATAGTTTGCACATTTGGTGTATTAATTTCATACTATTTGTGATGCTCATTATTTTGTATTTGCTAATCTTTGTTCCCAATTGATAAATTATTATAATAATCATTCAAATCATATCTATTGATTTTGGTATCATCTATGGTCCTTTGGGAGGCATTTTGAACTATATATATTTAAGTTTTGCAACTCTTAAATGATGAACAAGTCAATCAATGAATTTTGTGATCTAATATTTAGGAGTATCTTGTTTGAGATATGTAAAGATAGTCAATTGCTTAGGGAGGCTCACAAGGGCTCTTGTGGGTGGCAACACTGAAGAGTGATTGTATTTGTGTTGATGAACTGGGTTCGACACCCAGGAAGATGGATAGCAATTTGACTCCTGCAATAGTTGTAAACTAGTAGCCCGGGTGAGACTCCCAAACTAGGCAAAAAAAATGCTTAAGCGCTGGTGGAACTATCACAAGTGTTGATTGGTGAAAATTCATTCATTTAAAGAAAATGATTATAGGTTGAATATCTGATAAAAGAATAATTTTGCAAAAAATTTGATAAAGTTAACATAATGATTAATGTATTTATGAGATTTAGATATTTTATTCTTCAAATCAACATAATTCTATGTACATGCCATTTGCCATTTTAATATCTATTATGTTGGATGTCTTTTGTTCTTAGCAAGTGATTGTAAGATTGTATTTATTGGTCTGCCTAGTCGTTTTTAAATTTTCTTAAATGTGAGATTCTAATCTGTAAATATCTTATAACCTAATTTGCAAGTATCATTGTACAGAAACTGGCGTGAGAATGAGATAGAGTTTCATTCTAGATTTTTACGTACTTTTCTTTGATTGAAGTTTTATTCCATATTTTTAAGTTTTAATCTCGAATATGATAGCTAGACTCGAGAGAGGAGCTAGTTTTTAGCTTGTTTAGATAATAGGTTTTCTGACTTTACTTTTGGATTATAGATTAGCCGATGGATAATATATTGTTATGCTTTCTTAATTTTAAAGTTATTTTCTTATGAGTAATGGTTTGCCTTTTTGGTGTTAGTTAAGTATAAATGGATATTTTGTTTAATTAATATTAATTCTTCCTTGATCTTTCCAGATTTTGATCTCTAATCATCATAGTTGGTATCAGATTTGGATTGAGGAATTGAAGTTAGAATTGTAAAGAGCCAATATGTTTGATTTTAGTTGACAAGTTGGAATTTTAAGTTGAAGAGTGTATATTTTCGTGTGGCACTAGTTTTTATTTTCTACTATTTATAATTCTAAGATAGTATTATTAATGTTTATTGTAGGACTTTCAGTTACCATGAGTACAGTTGATAAAAATCCTATTGCTAAGTCGCTAGTAGGTTCATTGGGCGTAATTTGCCAATCCATTGTTTGAGTATGCCAAATGTAATTAGGCTTTTTTGATTATCTTGGAGCATATAAATTCCTTCCAAGAAAAGGAAAGTATTTAATGTTTGTGAATTTCTTTTTGTGAATTTCTTTTAGGATGCGGTCGAAGACAGATTTTGCTGAGATGCTCGAGAAAGGAGAGATCTAGGTAATTAGGGTCAGTTGATGTTTATGTGCTATAAACTTTTGGAGCTTTGATCTTACATCCAAATATTTTTGTTTTATTTTTGGATTAAATGAGCCTATTCTAAATTAGTGTAATATTAATGCTTATAATTTGTTTTTTTCATTAAATAAGAGAATAACAAACTCATTGATTTTTGTTTTTTTTAGGATATTATGAAAATTACTGATGATGACCTAAACTATGGCCAGTCAACTTTCATTTTATTCCCAAGTGCCTAAAGAGGGCATATAAGAAGAATTCTTCAAAACTTTCTCAATGTACAGCACCTAAGTTTTCTGGTACAAGTTGGAAAGGGTTGAAAAAGAATATAAGTGTGTTAGGTGTTGAGAGAATCGAAAAGTTTACTTAGTTGTATATCTTTTCTTTGGATTGCCTGAACATTAGTGGAAGCCAATTTTAGCACAACTTCTCAAGGAAAAGCTGAAGATATTCAGTGGTATGAGTTTGTAAATATGTTCATGTATAAATTCATACCTTTGTCAGCTAGACAGGCTATGAGATAAAAATTTTTAATATTAAAGCAAGAGCTACACTAGCACGCTTTGCTCCAAAAGTAGTAGCTATGGAAAAAGTGCGTTGTCAATTATTCTTAACAGAACTAAAAGAGTATTTTACTAACATAATCTTGTAGCTCATCGAATTTTAGAATTTATAAGCTTGGTAAAGAGCTAAATTGAGAATAAAAAAAAAGATTTATTAAAGGATTTAAGTGGAAATCAATTGATTAGTTGGTTTTAGAACATGCTAAAATATTATGAATTTTTAGTAATATTATTTTGACTCACAAATGCATCTTATGTATTTATAGATCTCATTTATAATAGTTATTGATAACGTTCTTATTTATTCCAAAAATAAAGCTGAGCATGAAAATCATTTGAGACTTATTATGAAAATTCTTAGAAAACACCAAATCTATGTTAAATATTTTAAATACAAATTTTGGCTTGAGTCAGTTGTGTTTTTGGGGCTTGTTGTCAACACCAACTGTGTTTCTGTTGACCATAAGAAGATCGGTTAAATATTAGATTTATGTATTTAAGAAGATCAAAAATAGAATTAAACTTGAGGTAGAGAAAATTGTTAGAATTTATAAAGGATCACAATTTAAGTATTTAGTATCATCTTGGATAAGCAAACAGAATAGCAGATGCGTTAAGTTGAAAAATGATTGGAAATTTACATTGTTTGATTATTGAAGTGAATTGTGATTCCCCGATGTTGGAATAGTAAAACTAATCCAACATTAGGTTTCTTCTCGTAAGATTATATTGAACAGCTAAGTAAAAGTGTATTTAATACAATAATCAAATATCCAGAGCTATACAAGAATCTATGATAATAATATTTCATTCATTTTAATATAAAAATGTAGAATACATCCATATCAGTTATGTCTTAAATAATTAAACAACAATTTTACTAATATATCATTTTAAAATAGAAATTAAAATGAAACTAAAGTGCTTTCTACAAGTTTCAAAAATAATTCCATTAAATGTCTTGTTGTTAAGCTTATTCAGCCTCCTCCAATTGTACTTGACCTGGTGGCATCATTTTAAATAATATTGGGATTTGAATTTCTAGTAATTAGAGCATAATCTACGTATCAAACATATATTAAATGTTACACTTTTTCAAACGGTATGCAAAGAAAATAATAAATAACAAAAATTGCATAAAAATAGTTTTAAACATTTTCTTGCTCTTGTAAACAAAACATTTCTTGCCATATTTTTGTCACATGTAAGAAAATAAATAAAGTATATCTATGTCATATACATTTATTATGTATCTTTCATCATTATTTTGTTGGAAAAAATAGAATTGGAGGAATCAAGCATATTTGTCTTATTATCATAATTGGGTTCAATATTCACCACATTTTCTATACATGCCCCCTCAAGGCTAGGTATAGCTTCCTTATCACTCAAGATGTAGAACTTGTTATGCCCTCGTCTGTTTGTACAGATCGTAAAAATGCTTCATTTCGTAACCCATGATACATATCTTTTCTTCACAAGACATCTTATTCATACTCTGATAAGTGACATAAATTTAGTAGTTTAAATAAAGTACATAGCAAAGAATCAATAATATAAACAAGGTTCAAAGATGCACAGCTATAGCAATAAAAGCAAATAAGTGCAAAAAGTAATATTCTAGGTCATTGGATTTTGACTATGATGAAAAGTACTAAAAACTTTGATGTCTCTGCAAAAAATATATATGTAAGCTTATTATTCCTTGAAAATATTTGGTTGTAGTATCAATACATATATTTTCATTCCTAAGTTTGATTTATAAGTTTATGCTTTCTCTAATATAATTTCACTCTAAATTCTCAATTAGTTCATATTTAATCTTCATGTAATTTCAGCAAGATTCTTACCTGTAGGTTACAACCATCATTGAAACTTGTGCATAGAATTATTAAATTCAAGCTTGACTTATTCTTCCCTCTTAATGGATTTTGATGTTCATAGTAGAGATTCTTTGGATCTGTTGCATAAAATAACTTGATGGTTAGAGATGTCATTGTCAATTTAAGACTCCTTGACTCTACAGTTTCTTGCTTCTAACGATCTTTAATTCTCTACTAAAAATTCTTTATCACTTTTTCTTTTGTTCTGAAATTAGATTCCAAGTGCATGTGGCTTATGGTTTATTCTAGTTCTAATCTTGTCACTTTCTAGAAAAGGTCAAAACTTATCTTTTAATATAAAAAAAACTAAATTCTATTTCTTTACTTCATTTTTTCTTCACATTATTTTCTGATCGTAAACAGCTTCCTACTTCAGCATTCTTCGAGATTAATTCTCTAAGCTAAATGTGTGTCCTTACCGTGTTTTCCAACAGGGATCAAGCTGAAGCTTCAATAAGCTGCAGGAATATGATTTTCCACCTACAGTGCCATCTCGTCTGTCCTCAAACCTCTTATTGATCTTAAAACCTTATCAGTATATATTTTCCCTCCATGTTAAAGACATAAAAACAGCTCCTAGAAAAATTTTAGAATCAGTTCAATTGACAACAAAAAGCCCCGTTTCACTCTAAAATAGGGAGGTTTGAACATAAAAATGACCATTAAATCTGTTCAAAACTAGGAGGGATTCTCAGCCCAAAATCAGCCCCAAACTACTACCTAGCCGAGACTCTACCTGCCTTTATGCCTTCCCCCACTAATTGCTTAGAACAACCCTTGAACAGCTGCTTAAATAGCACTAACAGCAGCCATTGTGCCTTTCTAAACCGATATCCAACAGCTTGGAATAACAGCCATCAAGTCATCTATGCATGCTTCCTAACTATCTCATGATATGGCACACAAACAACAACAAAAGAGCAGCCCAAACACCTAAAACCTTTCAGCCATCACTACTCTTTCGCCATCCTCAAGCACCAGAAAATAACAACATAATTCTCATTACAGCTCCAATTCATAGGCTCTTTTTAACCCCAAATATTGGTTGTTTTGTTGCTCAATTTTCAGGCCACAAATAAGGAAAGTCTTAGCTCAAAATAGAGATTGTTAAATCTTGTTTGTCATTTAAATATAGTAAGCTTTAATATTATCCAATCATACCCGTGAATGTTAGGCATTGAACTACCTTTTTATTGCAATGCTGCTAAAATTGATTTTTGTATAGAAATATTTATTGAAATTGCCAATTTGGGTAAAGTAGTTTGTCAATTAAAATTAGTCCGTTTACTTCAATATTTGCATTGGCAGCTTAATTTACTTGGTATAAATCTTGTTTTGTCATTTTGCCCAGTTATTATCATATTGGTATAAATCTTGTTTTGTTATTTTGTCTAGCTGTTATCATGTCCATTTGCAGATTGATTAATTGTTGTAATTATTCAATTAATTAATATAAACAAATAGTCTGCACATTTGTCTGATTGATTTAGTAGTAATTGTGATACATATTCTATTGTATTTGCAAATCTTTGTTTTCCATTTGATAAATTGTTATAATATTCAGTTGAATCATATCTATTGATTTTGGTATCATCAATAACCCTTTGGGAGGTTTTGTGAATTATATGTATTCAAGTTTTGCAACTCTTAAATGAGTAATGAATCATTCAATGAATTTTGTGATCCAATATTCAAGAGTAACCTGTTCGAAATATATATAGATAAAATATTGCTTAGCGAAATGACTTTGATTGGTCTAAAAGGGATCTTGTAGGTGCCAACACTGATGAGTGTTTTCCTTTAATCTTCCTAAATTTAAGTTGATAAACTGGGTTCGACTCCCTGGAAGATGAGTAGCGATTTCACTCATGCAAAATTTGTGAGCTAGAGTATGGGTGAGACTCCTCCCAAACTAGGCAAAAGAAACTATGTAAGCATTTGTGAAAATATAACAAATGTGTTATTTTTTTAAATTTATTTATTTAAAGGAAATGATTGTAAGTTGAATATCATATAAAAGATCATTTGGTAAATATTTTGATCATTTGGTAAATATTTTGATAAAGTCAGCATAACAATTGATATAATTATGAGATCTATGTGTTTTATTCAATCAACATAGTTCTGTAAACATTATTTGCTAGTTGTAATATCCATTCATTGAATATCTTCTAATAGTTAGACTCAAGAGGAGAGCTAGCTTTGAGCTTATTTAGATAGTAGGTTTTGTGTTTTTTTTGTATTATGGGTTAATTGGTGGATAATGTAATATTGTACTGTGTTAATTAGAAAATTATTTTTTTCATGAATTATAGTTTGTTTCTGGGGTGTTAGTTTAGTATGAATGGATGTTTTTTTAACTAATGTTAAATCCATAATTGTCCTCATTCCTGATCCCCAGTCACACATAAATGCACGCTATGATGTGCTTGAATTCTAATCAACAAAGAAGTAACACGTTAGACATTGTGATTTGTTTATTTCAAAAGCACGAAAAAACTATTGGTCCTGCTACCTATAGTCACTTAGTTGCATTTTGCGATATGCCTAGACGTCCATATGGTGAACTTAAATTTCTTTTATCTAATCCTATAAATAGACCTCACCGCAACTCAAATAGAATACATTGCCACAATAATAGTAGTCCTAGTCATCATTTTCTTGCTTAAATTTTTATTTTGCTTTTAATTGCATAGTAACTAGCTTGGTGATCTCACTCTAAGATAGTGTTATTTTCTCTTCTCACATTGTTGAAGCTCAATCTTTGTGGGTTAACAAGGAGACCTTAGTAGCTTTGTTGTAAGTGAAACTGGAAGGAGGATGATGTGAAATGCTTCTCTGCCAGCTACAATGTATGAAGGTCGAGTGATCATTGGCTTTATCACCTTAGGAAATTAAAGTAAAATAAGCAACAAAAGACAGATTAACAGAGCATCCAAAATCGGCCTGGCATTCGCTCAATGCAACCACAGTGCAGTTTCTAAATGCTGCATTGCTAGGCATTGCTTGGCACGATGCTCCCAAATTCACCACCCAAGATGTCGTCTTGTCTAGGGACAGAATTAGTACATCTTCGAGATCCGCTACCGTTACACTAACTATGCCACCTCTCCCCCAGTTTGTACCTCCAACTTTTTGCCGTTTCTTGCAATCCTTCCTGAGATGGCCTTCTTCGCCATAATTCCAGCATTTGGCTCGACTCATCGACTTCCCTCTTCTTGAGCTACTTTGACTTGACTCCAAGTCGCTCCCAGCTCTTCCTTCTGTTTCAACATTCAAGTCTCTAGGTGTAGAGGCATTGCCAATAGATTTTCTCCTCACCTCTTCATTCTGGATTAGCTCGACCACATTGTTGAACTTTAAATTTTAGCTCCTATTAAGTTGCTCACTGATGTCCAAGTCGTCACAGCTTTTCGACAATGAAGACAACAACAATAGTGCTCGGGTTTTGTCATCAAGCCGGATGTTTACTGCGCTTAATTGGCTATTGACAGTGTTGAAGCAGTTTACATGCTCTGTTAATAAGTTGCCGTCCTCCATCTTCATGTTAAACAATCTCTTCAGCAGGAACACTTTGTTTGATAGCTATGTTTTTCATACATCTTTGTTAAGGCAACCATTAAATCCATAATTATTTTCTCATTCACAATGTTGAATGCCACAAACAAAGTCAATGAAAATCGAATCAAGCCCAAGCCTATTTTATTCAGGATCTACCATTCTTTGTTGTTGTAGTTTCTTCTCATTGCCTTCCAATGGAAGATACAACTTCTTCTGGTACAATAAAATTTTCAATCGCATTTCTTAGAATGCAAAGTTTGTTTCTCTAAACTTTTCCATGGTGTACCTTGTCTCCTCTTCCATTGCTTCCACTTGCACAAACTCTGTACCAATTATTAGGAATTTACTCACTTCAATGAGTTCTCCTTATCTAAAAGCACAAATGAAGAACATTGCATCAGAAACACCGAGCAATCACTAGCTTTATCAGCTTAGGAAGTAAGAGAAAAACAAGCAATAAAGGACAGAACAATAGAACATTCAAAATATATATAGATTTACATGGAAAATTTCAAGATCGAGAAAAATTATGGAATCACAGTATGAAAAATTTACTATAATAATAAAAAAGAAGATATAGGAGTGCATCCTTTAAGAGCTCTCAAAGCCTTTTAACCTAACTCATAGCTTCTTCCTCGTAGCACTCAAACCCTAGCAGCCTCTAACCATCACATCACTCCCAACATCATACAAAACTTAAGCATGTCTTTGGTATTTATGGCCCTTCAAATAGCTCCCAATGACCTCCATCTAACCTTTGAAACTGTTGAATGTTTGCACGTGTAACACATGCTCATCTATACATGCCAATGTCCAATTTTTCATTTATGCATGCCAAAATGTCTCCAAGGTATTGCATTGGCCACCTGGAAGCATCCAAAAGCTGGAGTCTCGGGTTGCTGAGAAATATATGCCCAAGCGCTCAAGCCTCTAATTTGGTTTCTGCTTGGTTCAACTGCTGGCACCTAGGCGCGTCTAAGCGCGCAAGTTCTTGACATGGCTCCGCCATTGTGGAAGTGTTGACACTTTGGGATGCCCAATTGCCCAATCTTGGCCTGCCTCTGATCTATGCTTCCAATGCTTGGGCACCCTCAAGCTTCCAAACTTCGATTTTGTTGGGATTATGGGTCAACTCCTCAGCGCTTGGGCGCGTCCAAGCATTGGATTCTTCGCCAGTCCAACCCCTTCAGCATTTTCAGGCTTCACTTGATCAAATTCGCGTCCAGTTCGCACCCTGTTAATCCGTGGCTAACTGGAAGTCTCTAAGCTTCACAATTGACCCATGGTTCATTCCAAAATGATTCCTTTGCACTTGAAACTTCACCATATCTAGCTCTAGCTCGCAATGACACACTTCAAGCTATAAGTTCAAGTACACCTATCTCGTTGCACTATCTTGGTTTGCACTCGAGGCTCCACAAATCACATTAGTTTTTAAGTGGGTGATGGAAAAGATGCTCTTCAAAGAATATATGTAATCCTGTAAAGATCTGCTTAAGCAGTAATAAGTGAAACTCTTAAACATCGAGACACCTTTTTAGATAACAGTGGAATTCCTGATAAGAACTCCAAAATTAAGCGTGCTCATGTGGGAGCATTTTCAGGATAGGTGACCTGCTGGGAAGTTATCTTCTGAGGGCAAAATCGTGAGGACTTTCAGGCCAAAGTGGATAATACTTTGGTGCTTAAGGGCTTTTAGGCTGTTATAAATGGTATCAAAGCAGACCATAGGATGTCAGATAGGAGCTAAGTGCTATATAGGGCAAAGTACCACTTAATATGAGCAGTTTCTTGAACCCATGATGGTTAAGGTACTATATGGTTGTGGGTACCTGTTGAGCCTGTAGGGGCTACCTTTAGTCCTATCTACCAAATGGATGGTTCTTGGATTTGGATACTGACGAAGACGTCAGTTGCTTAAGTTGGGGAGATTGCAAAGACCCACTTAAGTAGTAATAAGTGAAACTCTTAAACATCGAGGCGCCTTTTCAGATAATGGTGGAGTTCCTGATAAGAGCTCCAAAGTTAAGCGTGCTCATGTGGGAGCACTCCCAGGATGGGTGATCTGCTGGGAAGTTACATTCTAAGGGCAAAATCGTAAGACCTTTCAAGCCAAAATGGACAATACCTTGGTGCTTAAGAGTTTGAGCTATTAAAAAGCCTTGGTTTGATCTAAACTACTTAAAATTTGGTTTGCATTTTCTTTTTTCTTACAATTTTTATTTTCATGCGTGATTACATCTTTGCAATTTCTTATTTCCCATAAACTTCCTTAAATTAAATTATCAAAATTTTTACTCTTAAATAATTTAGAAAATCTTATTTCAATTAATTAATAAATTATCTAAATTCTTCCGTCTTGAGTTGTGTTATTTATAGTAGACATTTAATCCTTGAGAATCGGGTTGCATGCCCCCACTATGAACAATAGTGGTTAAGTTTGAGAGTTGTAATTGTGGATTTAAAAAAAAAAATTAGTCTCATCAGTGAGGGGCACTCTCTTACCTTCTCTTTTGTAATAAAAATGGTGTGTTGTGTAACTTTAGCTTTTTTTTCAATCTATTATTGTGCTGTGCTGTGATGAGCCATGTACTAAGACTATTGAGACATTCGCTCACTTGATCAGGATTTGTTTGATTTAAAATTCAACTTCTTGTGGTTAATATTGAGGCTACTATTGGGCTAATATTGGGTCGGGAATACTTGGTGAGATTTATACATGGAAATGAAAATGGAAAATGATGCCTTCACATGATTGAACTTCACATGTCGACATCAATGCATATGTTGACTTATACATTCGCACTAGATTAGAGGCTTTGGTTACTGTGCACATTTTAAATCAATATCCTGGCAAACTAATTTACCCTTATGGCTTCTTTTTAAAACAGAGAAATTATCTGTTCACATAACAGAGTTCTAAAAATATCATAGAAACTATTTGTTCTTATGCATGCCTCAGATGATCAATTGTAGATAAGATTAAGGAACTTGGATGTGTCAAAAAAGACTGATATTATCAGTCACATGCCTCTGGGCTCAGTTTGAGGTATAAAGAAGAATCTAGTCTTCATTGATATACACAATGGAGGGTGAGGCATCAGTGCTGAGGGGGAAGAGGTGAAAATGTTGGAGGCATCCCGCATTGTTAAGAATAAGAGTTTTCTTTAGCAATGGGTGTGAAAGTATAAAGGAGCTGACTCAAGTGCCCTCTTAGGTATTGGATAAGTTAGTATTTATTTTTTATAAGTTCATGAAATTTGTCAAGGAGTGCATGTTTTCTGATTATTTATGTTTGATTTCTCATTATAGGCATTATGGTAAACTTCTTGACTACATATTAAGTTTCTTGCTACCTATTTGATTACCTCATCAGATTAGCTCAAGCCTCTACATTTCTCGCCTCTCTTTTGATGGGTTCTTTTTTTACAGTTACATATACAATGATTTTCAACTTGTTATAAAACTAGACTCATTGTTATCGACCTATTTGGATAGTATTTATGTTGGTTCTATAAATTCAACGTGTGCGAGGTTTGACATCATGAATGTTGCCCCGATATTCATTTAATTACTCAATAATTAAAAATCCATAAAAGGTCGATATAAATGTTACGAGAACTGATTATGCTTCGAGTTTTACTCATTCTCGAGTATAAAGCCTCCATGAAAGATATGTGAGCATCATTCATGATGTGACCTAATGTTCATTTAATGGCATTATAAACCACCTCCATTTTAATTTATGCTAAATTCTATGCACAATACAAGTATCATGCTTTAGAATTATGCTCATACCCATTTATATATGGAGCTTGTTGCTTTTATTTTGTACCTTCTCATTCGGTATTTTTCTTTTTATTGTCATTGAAGCTCTTTCACATTCAATTCATTATCTCAAGTCTTCGAAGTTGTGCATTCTCTAACTACATTTCCTCTTTTTCATGACATAACCAAATTTCTTCAAAAAAAATATTTAAGTAGTTGGTCTTGTATTAATTACTGAGCTGATATAATCAATATCTGTGTAATCTTTAGGTGTAATGGTTTCTCTCTTTTCAATAAGATACCTTTCCAAAAATTCCTTTGATATCATGTAGAACTTTATAGGTATCTTGTAGATGAATTTCTCGAGGCTCATAAATGAACTGGCTCAAAACCCTTGAATCATATGTAAGATAAGTAAGATAAGTCTTTCAACTAATGTTGGGTATTTCTTTATTTGTTAAAGCATTTCCTTCAGCACTACTAATTTGTGATTTAGGTAAACATGAATGTTTAAAAGCTTGCATGCTAACTTTTTAGTATTTCTTAGAAGATTTTTAGTATATTTTTTTTTATGAGATGAATTTTTTTTTATCAAGCTACCTCAATTTCTAAGAAGTATTTAAGATTTCCATATTTAGTTTTCTTAAATTCCTTTGTTAAATGTTCTCTTTTTTTCCTTCTCATCATTCTCGCTATTATGATATCATCCACACATACGTAGAGCTATAGCTCCCTCTATTTTTTGAATTTTCTATAATAAGGGTATGATTTCCTTGATTTGTCTATATCCTAAAGTAGGGTTGACAATCTTACTCAAAATTTGCTTGAAATTTGATTCAATCTAAAATTTTCAAAAAATTTGAGTCAAAGCATTGACTCAATTTTGTTTCTAAGTTTAAATTGACTTGCTCATATAAAAATTTGGATCCATTTGTAATTCATTTTTAACTTTTATATACTATATAATCAAAATAATTGTAGTATAATGTTGGGATATGCTATGTATGATTCACCCACCTAGGATCAAATCTTGCCTTCATCATTTGCTTAAAAATTTTAAAAATTTATTTTTTGAGTCAGCTTAATTAGATTCCGAGTTCAGGTTGAGATGGCTCGGTTGGAAACAAGTTTGAGTTCAAGCTGAGTTAAGTTGATTGCCTTGAGTTCACTCATAGTATGTGTAATGACCCTAGGTCAGTACAAGGAAAACGCTGAAATTCCCGATTCGCTAAATATTCCTCAATTTTCAGTTTCCCGTTAAAACTCTCGCCAAAACTTAATTTTTCAGTTTCGATCTTTTGACATAGAAAGCTTTCAAAATCATTTCAGCTAAAATAGGAAGTCTTAAATTCAATTAAGCGCAAAAGATCAAAATAAGAAATGAAAACCTCAGAAAATTGTCGTCAATTAAGGTTGGCAGTTCGATTAGGAAGGAAATTTAGAAACTTACGTGCGCTCATCAACCGCTCGACTCCTATACTTATGTCGTTTCCAAAATAAATCGTAAACCTCCCGTGCGTTCAATGCAGCGCGGCAGGCGTGCGTTACGTACGCACGCCTTATAAAAGCACTAGGAGATCGGACGACTACCTCACACCCCTCCCTCTCTTCCATAGAAGCGTACCTAAGCCGCGTCCAGCAGCCAGAGTCGCTCGACCCTACTTCCGATTGTGCGCCGAGAGACGACGTCAGGAGCTCGTAGCGCACGGCCTCTACCTCTGCGTCGACTCCTCCTTTGCGCTCGACCGATCCTTCCACTCAGCTTGACCTCTTCCAGCGGCCGACTCCTCTCTACGTGTCGTGTCGATTCTCTGTGCCGCTCGACTCGCCTGCTCAAATCGTCCGCTCGAATCGTCTGCTCGGATCGTAAGGTAAGGACTCTGCTGCTGATCCTCTTAAAGGATTAATATGTAAATAGGTATATATATATATAAATGTATATATATATATATTTATATATGAATATATATATATACATATATATGTATATATATTGGTATAGGTATTTATATAATAAATAAATAATAATAATAATAAAATTAGAATAGAATAAATCGATTTGATTTCAAGTTTTAGGTTGCAATTTTTGTGAGTAGTATAATTCAATTAATCTATTAGCATGCATTAGTATCAAACCCTAGATGTCTAAATCTAGCTTAGGCATCAAATTATGCTATTAGAAGATTTAAGAAATAGAATTTGATGAGGTTAAATTTGTATATGCTTAAGTAAGTGAATGCTTAGCTATTGTAGATATCACATACAACTAAAATTCAAAATCTATACGATATATTAACCTCTATTCAATGGAAATTGATACATTTTCCTGACCTATAAATATTTGCAATTGAGAACAAAATTAAGAGTTTTAGGAAAGCATTGTTTAGCCTACCTCCCTACGACTTTGAGATTTTAAAATTAAGTTTAAGAATCAAAATATAAGCTTTAAATCTTATAAGTAGATCATTGCAAAAGTTTAATAGGATCTCAATTATAATTTTTGTAGACACAACACGTTGAGAGTGATTCATTTAGTTAAGTCAAACACAAAAGGTACACTGGATATTACTTTATATGCTTTTACTTTCAATTACCGCTTATGCATCGCTTTGAGCTTATTACTACTTGATATGTTATTCTTACTACTAATGATGTAAGAGAAATTGAATGATGTTTATGTGTCTTGTGAATGTTGCAAGAAGGGTTCCAAAACGGAGCATGATTAGGTTAGGGACGGGACTAGTCCTCGGGAACTATAAGGGTGCCATCTGGAGCCTTTGAGGGAGGCACAGATGAAGGGTGCTTAAATGCACGTTGCCATCTGAGACTCTTAAGTGGGTCCAGGTGAAGGTTTATGCTTAAATGCATATGAACCTAGCCTCATGATTCTGGCTTTGCGCAATAGAACTGCTATTATTGCTTCATGATATCATAGACATAAGCATAAACATAAATTTTTATGCTACTATTGCTTTTTCTTTTGACACTTGGCATGTGAACAGAATATTTATTTTGCAGGTGATATGATTATCTTTTATTTGAAACACATTGTATTTTCCTGTAAATGTTATCTCATTTTTCTTTGCCTTCCGCTATGATTTAAGTATATTTTTAATATCCATTGTATTTAGAATGTGCACTAAGACATTATTTTTATAATGCCAAATCAGATACAGCTGGAGGCGGTTGATATAATCTAGAGGCATAGCGCGGGAAAATAACTGCCACTTCCAGGATTAATAGTTTGATGTATAATAAATTTCATGTAATAAATATTGGATATTATATGCTTTAAATTGAATGAATGATATTTCTTATATTTGAATGGCTTGAATGTTTGTTTAACTGCTATTTTACCTAACTGTCAATATGATCCTGCGGAAAGATGCATCCGATGTTAGTTTGGTTATTATCAACCTAACATGGGTCATCACAGTTGGTATCAAAGCTGGATTGAAAGTGTTAGAGTAAAATAGTATTTATACATAGAAGCCATAATTGGGAAATTATTCAATATAAATACACTGGAATGAAATACATGGTAGAAAACTAGTGACATAGTAAGATGGTGGTAGAAACAAATATCTTATAGAAAATTAGTGACATGATGAGGCTATTATTAGGGCAACATTTTGTAGAAGAACTAGTTACATAATAAGGTCATTATTTCAACCAATTATAAGTTTGACCTTTAACAGATGAATTCCCCTAATCATTCGGAGGAACACTCAGAAATCGACTTAAGCCAAGAAGGAGCTTGGCGTATGAACTTCAACGAACCTAATTTCAGCCCACCTACTCTTGAAGATCGGATTCGAGAGTTGGAGGACAAAGAAGGGGTACGCGGTGAAAACCTGACAAGGTTCATGTGTGTCTCTTACGAGAAGATCACCAACCTCCAAAATGAGGTACAAGAATTGAAGGAGACACTAAGGTGGGTGCTCCTTAAATTGGCTGAATTCACCCTATAAAAAGAAGAAGAGCATGAGGAACACATTTTAGAGGTTGAAAGGAAGGTGCATCAAGCAAAGACTGCAGCCTCAACCTCTAAGAAGCAGAAAGCAACCAATAAGTATAGGACGCTTTGGGCAAAAAGTCTTAAGAAACTCATTTAGAATATTATTATCTTAAGAGTGAAATTTTGTGTAACAAAATGATTGTATCTTTATTTATGTTAAATTTTTTTGGCATAAAATATTAATTCTTTCTAAATGAAGCATTCAATTCTTTATTTAATTACAATCACCCTCCTTATAGATGAATCCGGAAGAGTACTCTTCTGAATTGCCAATGGAGACTCCGGTGAAGGCCCCTTTGCCTTCAGGTCCATCGGAGAACAAGACTGATAAGATTTTGGAGTTGATGACTCAAATATTAGCCAATCAGCACAAGACTCAGGAATCTCCCCCTAGCCAAGGGCACAGAATTGGCGGAGCTTTGTAAGCATTCTTAAAGCTAAATCCACTGCGCTACGACGGATCAGCTCGGCCGATGGAGGCTGAAGATTGGATCCAAGAGATAGAAAATAAACTGGAGGATATAAAGTGTCCGGCCAGAGATGCTGTACGATTGGCTAAGAGCCTATTCAAGGCTGAAGCTGAGCGATGGTGGGGAGTCACCCACAAAACTCAGTTCATGAGCTTGGAACTAGAAGATATATCCTGGGAAGAATTCGCGGAGGCATTCCGAGGTCGCTACATCCCTTTGTCTGCCCAAAAGATATTGGAGAACCAATTCATTAAGCTGACTCAGAGAAATAGGTCCATTGCGGCTTATGAGTCTGAGTTCACAAGGCTCTCCAGATATGCACCTAAGCTGGTTGACACAGAGGCTGCTAGGTGTAGTAGGTTCTTGGATGGCTTGAAGGAGCCGGACCATCTTGCTCCCGCTCAAGCACACCAAATTTGTTGAGATACTGGACTGTGCAACCATAATGGAGCATAATGAGCAGATAATTGCTGAACGCCAGGAAAAGCGCCACTCCCCATCCCAAGACAGTCGTGAAACCTTTAAAAGGTTTCGACCTAGTCGGCAGGCTAATGTTTATCAGATCACCTCAGGGCCTGCTAGGGAAAGGGAAAATTCAGAATGTCGCCGACCTCACCCAACGGGCAGGTGCTATCACAGGGCAACAGATGTTATCATTGTGGCAGGACGGGGCATAGTTATCGATATTGTAAATCTTTCAAAACTATAGACGGGGACATTATTCAGAGGCCCAAAATGAACCCGGTATCTACCCCTCCTCGTACCCCAGCTCCAGCAAGTGCACCAGCCTCGACAGCATCTCCTGCAACCACGCCAACTCAAAGGAGAAGTCATACCCCTGGACGACCAGCTGCCGCTAAAGTTTACACACTTACTCCAGTTATGGCTCCCGAGGATCATGACGTGGTGACAAGTACTTTTAAATTATTTTGACCGGCATTTTTTAATTTTTAAGAAATAAATCTTTAGCATGCATTTAATATTAGGTACCTTGTATTTTTCCAAGCACGCATGTATAACCTTATTCGACACGGGTGCAAGTCACTCCTTTATATCTGAAACCTTCGTAAAGAAACTACAACTGCCATTTATAGAGCTAGCAGAAAGATTAAACGTGGGGTTACCATCTGGCGCCCTCATGAGCGCTAGAGAATATTGTGAATGTGAAATCCCAATTAATGGTGGGACGTTTAAAGCTAGCTTGATAGTTCTCATAATTACAAATTTTGATATTATTTTGGGTATGGACTGGCTATCTTGTCATCAAGCAGTCATCAATTGCCAGCGTAAAAAGGTTACCCTCAGGAGTGCAGGAAGACCAGTGACATTTATGGGAAGACTAGGCACTGCAGCGTCTCTCATCAATGTCATTCAAGTAGCTAAGTTAATTCAGAAAGGGTGTGAAGCCTACTTAGTGACTGTTGGGAAACAAAGAAGAGGTGACTACCCTAGATGATGCAAGGGTCGCCAATGAATTTTCGGATGTATTTCCTAACGATTTGCCAGGAATACCTCTGGTAGGGAAAATAGATTTTACCATTGATTTAATTCCCGGTACACAACCGTTATCGAAGGCACCTTATAGAATGGCGCCAAAAGAGCTTCAAGAATTAAATGAGCAATTAAAGGAATTGTTAGATAAATGCCTTATTCGTCCCAGTATGTCACTTTGGGGAGCTCCTGTGCTTTTTGTCAAAAAGAAGGATGGAACAATGAGGATGTGTATCGACTACAGGGAACTAAACAAGGTGACTATTAAAAATAAATATTCTTTTCCCCGAATAGATGATTTATTTGATCAACTAGCAGGAGTTGTTATTTTCTCCAAGATTGACCTTCGATTTGGATATCATCAAGTAAGAATAAGGGAAGAAGATGTCCCAAAAACTGCATTTAGGACAAGGTATGGTCATTTTGAATTTCTTGTGATGTCCTTCGGACTGACTAATGCGTCGTCTCTATTCATGGATTTAATGCAGAGGGTTCTCAAACCATATTTGGATAAATTTGTGATCGTCTTCATTGACGATATTTTAATTTACTCCAAGAATGAAATTGATCATGAGATTCACTTGCGGACAGTTTTAGAAACTTTAAGATGCAGCCAGTTATATGCAAAAATTTATAAGTGAGTTTTGGTTGAGCTCGATAGCCTTCCTGGGCCATATTGTAAGCATTGAAGGGATTCAAGTAGATCCAAGGAAAATTAGTTTCATTCAAGAATGAACTTAGCCTTCAACAGTAACGGAAATCAAAAGTTTCTTGGGATTGACAGGTTATTATAGAAAGTTCGTACAGGGATTTTCCCAGATCTCGGCTCCACTCACCAAGCTCACCCAAAAAGCCACGCCATTTATCTGGAGTTCTGAATGTGAAATTTCTTTTCAGAAATTAAAGGATGCTCTCACGACCGCCCTGTTTTAGCACTACCTCAAAAAGGCATGGACTACCAAGTCTACACCGATGCATCTAAGGTATGACTGGGGTGTGTTCTAATGCAAAATGCGAAGGTAATTGCTTACGCTTCTCGCCAGCTGAAAGTTCATGAAAGAAACTATCCAGTTCACGATCTGGAGTTAGCAGCCGTTATCTTTGCTCTTAAAATATAGAGGCATTATTTATATGGGGTAAAATGTGAAATATTCACAGATCACCAAAACCTCAAGTATATCTTTACTCAAAGAGAGTTAAATTGGCAAAGGCGATGGCTGGAATTCATTAGTGATTATGATCTGGATATCCAATACCACCCAGGAAAAGCCAATGTTGTGGAGGACGCCTTAAGCAGAAAGTCAGTTAGCATACTCAACACGATGACTGTTAATAAAGATCTCATTAAGGAGCTGAATAAGCTAAAGATAGATCTGGTAACAACGAATCAACTGAATACCATTTCAACTTCAGAGGTTGCAGATTTAACGTTAGAGGAACACATAAAACTATCTCAAGAAAAAGACTCAGAATATCAAAAACTGAAGCAGATTATCCAGGAAGGAAGGAATAGTTATCTTCAAGAAAAGAACGGCTACATTTACCATAAAACTCGATTGTGGGTTCCCAACGACAAAGAATTACGAATGGTGATTTTACAAGAAGCACATCATTCAAGATATAATATCCACCCTGGGATTTCAAAAATGTACGACGACTTGAAGAAAATTTATTGGTGGTCTAGATTAAAGAGAAGTGTAGGAGAGTTTGTGGCGCATTGTAACCCATGCAACTTAGTGAAAGCGGAACATCAAAATCCAGGAGGACTCTTACAGTCTCTGCCAGTACCAGAGTGGAAGTGGACTGATATTGCCATGGATTTCGTCGTTGGCTTGCCTTGAAGCAAATTAGGAGCTGATACCATATGGGTCATCGTTGACAGACTCACGAAGTCCGCTCATTTTCTTCCGATAAGACAAATAGATCCAGTGGAGAAGCTCGTTGGAACTTATATCAAGGAAATCATTCGGCTACACGGAATTCCAAGATCAATTATATCAGACAGGGACCGAAGTTTCACTTCTCGATTTTGGAAAGCTGTACATCTTGATTTGAGCACCAACCTTGCAATGAGCACTGCTTTTCATCCTCAAACTGATGGACAAACTGAAAGAGTTAATCAAGTGCTAAAGGATCTCTTGAGACTTTGAATACTAGACTTCAGCGGGAATTGGGAAGAACACTTGCCATTGGTTGAATTTGCTTATGATAACAGTCATCAGGCCAGCATTGGAATGGCGCGCTACGAAACTCTGTACGGAAGAAAGTGTCTTGCACCTCTATCCTGGTCGGAAATTGGAGATGTCCAAATTTATGGATCCGATCTTGTTGAAACTAATAAAAAGATTCAGTTAATAAAGTTAAGAATAACTACAGCCCTGGACCGCCAAAAGAAATACCACGATTTGAGACACAGAATACTAGAATTCCAGGTAGGAGATTTTGCTTATTTAAAGGTAAGCCTAATGAAAGGAGTATACAGTTTTGGCATATCAGGAAAGCTAAGTCCGCGTTATGTGGGACCATTTTAGATCATCGCCCGAATAGGGAACTCTGCTTACCGTTTGAAACTACCTGAGGATTTTTCTAGAGTACATGATGTGTTCCATGTATCATTCTTACGTAAGTGTCTACAAGAACCATCTCATTAGCTAGTAGCTCCCGGAACAGTGATTCAGTCAGATTTGACCTATGTAGAAGAACCAGACGAAACTATAGAACGGGATAATTGCCGATTAAGAAAGAGAATCATTCCTATGGTTAAAGTGCAATGGAAAGGTCACAGCACCAAGGAAGCAATGTGGGAAAGAGAAGAGGATATGAGAAAAGAATATCCCGGACTCTTTCAGAATTCAGGGAATCTTAATTAAATCTTTTTGCTTTCAACTAAATATTTCCTATTACGGTGAAATATCGAGGACGACATTATTTTTAAGTTGGGGAGTTTGTAATGACCCTAGGTCATTACAAGGAAAACGCTGAAATTCCCGATTCGCTAAATATTCCTCAATTTTCAGTTTCCCGTTAAAACTCTCGCCAAAACTTAATTTTTCAGTTTCGATCTTTTGACATAGAAAGCTTTCAAAATCATTTCAGCTAAAATAGGAAGTCTTAAATTCAATTAAGCGCAAAAGATCAAAATAAGAAATGAAAACCTCAGAAAATTGTCGTCAATTAAGGTTGGCAGTTCGATTAGGAAGGAAATTTAGAAACTTACGTGCGCTCATCAACCGCTCGACTCCTATACTTATGTCGTTTCCAAAATAAATCGTAAACCTCCCGTGCGTTCAATGCAGCGCGGCAGGCGTGCGTTACGTACGCACGCCTTATAAAAGCACTAGGAGATCGGACGACTACCTCACACCCCTCCCTCTCTTCCATAGAAGCGTACCTAAGCCGCGTCCAGCAGCCAGAGTCGCTCGACCCTACTTCCGATTGTGCGCCGAGAGACGACGTCAGGAGCTCGCAGCGCACAGCCTCTACCTCTGTGCCGACTCCTTTGTGCTCGAGTGATCCTTTCGCTCAGCTTGACCTCTTCCAGCGGCCGACTCCTCTCTACGTGTCGCGCCGATTCTCCGTGCCGCTCAACTCGCCTGCTCGAATCGTCCGCTCGAATCGTCCGCTCGAATCGTCTGCTCGGATCGTAAGGTACGGACTTTGCTGCCGATCCTCTTAAAGGATTAATATGTAAATAGGTATATATATAAATGTATCTATATATATATGAATATATATATATATGAATATATATAAATATATATACATATATATGTATATATATTGGTATAGGTATTTATATAATAAACAAATAATAATAATAATAAAATTAGAATAGAATAAATCGATTTGATTTCAAGTTTTAGGTTGCAATTTTTGTGAGTAGTATAATTCAATTAATCTATTAGCATGCATTAGTATCAAACACTAGATGTCTAAATCTAGCTTAGGTATTAAATTATGCTATTAGAAGATTTAAGAAATAAAATTTGATGAGGTTAAACTCGTATATGCTCAAGTAAGTGAATGCTTAGCTATTGTAGATATCACATACAACTAAAATTCAAAAGCTATACGATATGTTAACCTCTATTCAATGGAAATTGATACATTTTCCTGACCTATAAATATTTGCAATTGAGAATAAAATTAAGAGTTTTAAGAAAGCATTGTTTAGCCTACCTCCCTACGACTTTGAGATTTTAAAATTAAGTTTAAGAATCAAAATATAAGTTTTAAATCTTATAAGTAGATCATTGTAAAAGTTTAATAGGATCTCAATTATAATTTTTGTAGACACAACACGTTGTGAGTGATTTATCTAGTTAAGTCACACACAAAAGGTACACTGGATATTACTTTATATGCTTTTACTTTTAATTACCGCTTATGCATCGCTTTGAGCTTATTACTATTTGATATGTTATTCTTACTACTAATGATGCAAGAGAAATTGAATGATGTTTATGTGTCTTGTGAATGTTGCAAGAAGGGTTCCGAAACGGTGCATGATTAGGTTAGGGACGGGGCTAGTCCTCGGGAGCTATAAGGGTGCCATCTGGAGCCTTTGAGGGAGGCACAGGTGAAGGGTGCTTAAATGCACGTTGCCATCTGAGACCCTTAAGTGAGTCCAGGTGAAGGTTTATGCTTAAATGCATATGAACCCAGCCTCATGGTTCTGGCTTTGCCCAACAGAATTGTTATTATTGCTTCATGATATCATAGACATAAACATAAACATAAATTTTTATGCTACTATTGCTTTTCCTTTTGATACTTGGCATGTGAACAGAATATTTATTTTGCAGGTGACATGATTATCTTTTATTTGAAGCACACTGTATTTCCCCGCAAATATTATCTCATTTTTCTTTGCATTTCGCTATGTTTTAAGTATATTTTTAATATCCTTTGTATTTAGAATGTGCACTAAGGCATTATTTTTATAATGCCAGATCAGATACAGCTGGAGACGGTTGATATAATCTAGAGGCATAGCGCGGGAAAATAACTGCCCCTTCCAGGATTAATAGTTTGATGTATAATAAATTTCATGTAATAAATTTTGGATATTATATGCTTTAAATTGAATGAATGATATTTCTTATATTTGAATGGCTTGAATATTTGTTTAACTGCTATTTTACCTAACTGCCAATATGATCCTGTGGAAAGATGCATCCGATATTAGTTTGGTTATTATCAACCTAACACGGGTCATCACAGTATGACTCAAGTCAAACTTTACTTGAAGCTACTGCTATCCCATGTATACCATAATTTTGATAAACATTTTAAACTAAGTTCTAAGTGGTTAATTGATACATATTATACCTTTTTCAAAATGCACACTTTGTTGCTAAGTATTTATATATTTAATCATGGTGGCATTTTTATATATCTTCCTTACGACAATCTGGAGGATGAGCTGTATATGGTGCAACCACAGACAGGGGTATGCCACCAAAGGAAATTTAGAGCTAGTCTGCAAGCTCAAAATGGGCCTATACGACTTGAAGCATGTACCAAGGCAGTGGTACAAGAGATGTCAAACGGATCACTACTATTTTATAAAGCAGTTTGGTACCTCCTATATTATTATATTACTGTACGAAGATGACATGCTTATTGCAAGATCTGATATGGAGAAAATTAGGAGATTGAAGAAACAATTATCAAAGAAGTTTGACATGAAGGACTTGTGGCTGATAAAGCAAATATTCGGGATGAGGATCATTAGGGAGATAAGTGCAGGAATACTGAAGTTGTCTCAAACAGAATATGTTGATAATGTGCTAAAAAGATTCAACATGAATGAGGCAAAGTCAATTTGCACCTCCCTTGCAAGTCACTTTAATCTTTCAAAGGATCAGCTGCCAAAAACTAAAGTGGAGAAGAAACAAATGCAAAGAGTTCATTATGCTTCAGCAGTCAGAAGCTTGATGCATGCCATGATCTGCACGAGATCGGATATAACACATTCAGTGGGAGTGGTTGGTAGATTCATGAGCAACTCGAGAAAGTGCCACTGGAGGCTATCAAATGGATACTCATATATCTGATGGGTATAATGGACAAAGCACTTTACTTTGGGAAATACAAGATAGAGTTACAAGGATATGTAGACTTTGATTCAGCTGAAGATATTGATATCAGAAGGAGCACTACAGGATGTGTTTATATTGGGAAGTGTTGCGGTAAGTTGGATTTCCATGCTACAAAGTATAGTTGCTCTATCTACTAGTAAGGTGGATTATGTTTACTTCACTGATGATAGCAAGGAGATGATCTGGTTGAAGAGTTTTTTAGCTGAGTTGGGCAAGAAGCAACAGGATGTGAAACTGCATAGTGACAATATGAGTGTCATCCATCTTACTAAGAATGCATCATTTCATGCCAGGACGAAGAACATTCAATTAAGGTACCATTTCATCCGGACACTATTGGAAGACGGTTAGTTGGTATTGGAGAAGATTCACACATCGAAAAATCCAATTGACATTCTTACGAAGACTGTAACAGTGGAGAAACTAAAACTATGTACTGCTTCAGTTGACATCGGTATGTGATAAGATGGTCACCATATCCTTTCGCAAGGATGGAAGCAAGGTTGAAGAAGATCCAAGTTTGAAGGTGGAATGATCCCAATAGGTCCTCCAAGTGGGAGATTGTTGGGATGTGGAGACCAATTTGATCATCCATATATGTGCTAATGAAGATTCGATGGGTTTCCGGGAGGTCCCGGGACAAGTCAGGGGCAATTCGGGCACTCCCCAGTGCGCCCTGCAGTCACTGGACCCGAGGGCCAGATGCCCTGGCGTGGCATGACGCCTGGGATTTGTGAGCCATGCACCACGGTATGCTCCGACACTCGCTTGGGGGGCCAGGAATGCTCTGGCGCCCATTGTTTAAACCTGGGGCGTCTAGGCGCCCGCGGAAACCTTGTCACAGGTTTTGGCGGTGCCTTAATGTAACCCATTTTCGTTAATTTGCTAAATTAGATCAAATCTCGCCTCAAAAATTAGGACCCCGGGGATTTTCAAATTAGGGCAAGCAAAAATACTTTTAGATAAGAATAATTTTTAGATCAAAGTACTTTAGTTTTGGAGAAATCCGGATAACGGAAACTCCCGCTTTATTTTTCTGAATTTTTAAATTCAATAAATTGAATTCATTAAATACGCGTCAGAATTCATCATTTTTGTGTCATTATGTTGAGTATATTATTTAAAAGTTGCTCGAGAAGTTTTATCAATTTTGGAGCGTTGATTTGATTTCAATTAATTTAAAAAACTATTGCTCTGAATCAAAAAAATTTGGTGCGAGGGTATTTGTTATGTCATAACACACATTGGTATCAAGTTTCGCTATATTTAGGTGTCAAACGACAGAAAAATGCAAAAAATTTATCTTTAAGTAATTTTTCTTTTTTTCCTTGAGAAATTCTTCCCCCCCGATCCCGATCAAAACCTTCCGTGCCAGAGGTGCCAGAAGCCTTGCGCCATTTAATTTTGGCATAGGAATGCCCCCTCCAATGCCTATTAATACCCCTCCGTACCCTCTTTCTCCCACAACCCCTCTCTCAAGCAGCTTCCTCCCTCTCCCCACAACAACCAACCCCTCTCCTCCCTCCCCACAGCATCCAGCCTGCTCCCTCTCCCCAGCAGCAGCCAGCCTCCCCTTCCACAGTAGCAGCCAGCCACCCAGCAGCTAGCTCCCTCTTACAGCAGCCCTCCCTCAGCCTGCCAACAACCAGCCAGCAATCGTTCGGCCTCCCTCAGCTTTTCCGACAGTACTATCCTAAGTAAGAGGAGAAGTATAAGAGGAAAAAAAATGAGGAAATATTTTGATTCTTTTACCTTTTTATTAGTCATTCACATTATTATTGTTCTCATTAATCAATAATGAAAATAATACAAATATTATAAAATGACTATTACGTCAATTCTGTTAAATTTCAATTTAAGCATTTTTATTCTAATGTTTTATTATTATTATTACATTCTAAAATTTTTACAATCATTTTTATTCTGTCTTATTCTTTCATGCTTTATTATTATCATTAAATAATGATATAATAATAACATTATATTACTACATCAATAACTTAAAAATACGGACTTCTATCAATATGAGAATATGAATGAAAGATAGAATAGAAAAGAAGAATATAAAAATCCTTAAAAATATATCATATCACTTTTACAAAGCTAATTTAAAATATCAAAAAAACCTAAAAGAAGATTAGCGAACTGTCACTCATATGAACTTAAAGAAAAAGTACCCAGTATATGACATGTATTACTTTTTGTACTTTATTGCTGTTTAGTTTTGCTTTGAGCCAAATTTGTATTGAAGTTTGGTTGGTTGTTTGAAATTAACATCCTTTTCATAACGTGGTTGTTACTAAAAAAATGACATCAGTAACATTCGCGGGTTACTGGAAAAATGACATCAGCAACATTCGTGGGTTATTGGAAAATGACATCAGTAATATTCGTGGATTGCTGGAAAAATGACATCAGCAACATTCGTGGGTTGCTGAAAAATGACATCAGTAATATTTGTGGTGGATTACTGGAAAAATGACATCGGTAACCTACATTTTGTAATAATACTTTTTGTAGGAAATTGATTATTCCTTTTTGTGTCATTGCCTTACTTTCCCTGCATACTTGTTACACCCTTATTTTTGCTAATCGCATCTCTGCTTTTATAAAAATTGTAATATTTTATTATTTACTGCTATACTTAGAGTATTCTCTAATTTCTGAGAATTCCAATCCCAGTATTATTTTTGTTATAATGTCAGGTCAGGTGCTTCTGGGAGAATTCAAACAAGAACCTTATTTCATACATTTTCAAACTTGCTGATGAATCGACGGCGATACTTTAACTTTTATTATCTTTTTATTTTCTCTTTATTTCTAAAAAGTTGAACAATGTTCGTGGTGTACGATGAAGATATTGTAATATGAAATTTTGAAATGAATGAGAGATATCTTTTATCATTTATATGTGTGCTACTTTTTCTTTTAAATTGCTCAATATGATCCTGTAGTATGTGAGTACCTGAATGCTGAGACAGTTCTTGCTGAGCCGGCATCGGGTCTTCACACCTATGAAATTTTAGGGGTTATTTGGGCTCTTTGGAGTCTAATTCAGCTTTGGGTATTTAAGGAAATATGTGAGAGATGTTTTTATATGATGAACCCAATTAGTTAGAATGTGGAGGCTGCTTCTTTATCCTAAGCCTATAGTGAGAGTTGGAAGAAAAAATTTGAGAGGAGTTGATTGGGAGGCCTGAAAATAGTAGATTTTTCTTACTCTTGAGATAAGGAAACCTTCTGTAATTTTGTAACCTTCTTGTTCGTAGTTGTTCATAGTTGATATTTTCTTTGGTGGTGTGATTCTGTGATTTTTCTCATTCTTGAATTTTTCACTTAAATCTTTATTTTGGATGTTCTTATGATTTATGTTGTGATTATTTTGTGCTGTGAATTTTTTATCTTGCTTGTGTTTGTTTGTATTTCTCTGTTTGTGCTTCGGTAACACCAACGGAAACCCGCAGTATAAGTCCTATCAGTGGTATCAGAGCAAGTTGTTATATTTTTTTATTTGGTTTATTTATCACTTTTTATTTATTATTCTACTCAAATTCTTACATTTCAACATTTATGGCATTCATCAAATTTCCTCATGTTTAAGCTTCTAAAAACGATGTAGGAATTTTATATTTGATCGAGTCATAAAAGTTTTATGGTGAGGTGAACATCTTTCAAAAGATAACTATTCTGAGATGGCAACAAGGCTGTTGTCCCTTTGTACATTTTCTAGTTTTCTTTTTAGTAGTAATGAGCATATCAAGATCATTGGGAATTATCTCATTCTCAAAGATAGGTTTTTATTCTTGAGATATCCATGGATTTAGAGCATGTATTCCTTCACTTGAGTATTCTTGATAAAATTGATTATCGATAGATTGTAATTCTTCGTATAGTTGATTATGGTGTAAAAGATGTTAGTGAATAAAGTTCATTTGTAATATCTTTTCGTAGACGAGAAAGAAAAAGGAAAGAATAAGCTTATCTTCTATGAAGGTAGTCTTTCTTACAGACAAGACAACAAACTAAATTTCATTTTCAGCAAATGTGACGAACAAAAACAAAAAAGCATTTGGTTGGTGGATGATCATATTTATCTTTTTTGTATTGGAGAGTATCTAACAAATATGCACTTTTCTCAAAACGACTGATGAGGGAAAACCACTAAAAATTGCTGAGCTTAGTTTGATCGGGCAACTGCAAGACGGGGTATCACTGCCTGCTTTAGGTCCTCAAAAGCTCTTTACTCGCCCCTGAAAATGCTATGCTAAAGGATTACTTACTACATGATATGCCTTTCAGAAACCACTCTACTCCCAACCTTGCAAGCCCTACCTCTCACCGGTCCGGTCGGAACTGGATGGTCCTTGGATCTAAATGTGGACAAACTAAACAACAAATTAGCTAAGCTTCAGATGATTGATTATTTTCTTAATTAGGATAAAAGGATGAAATGACTTGAGATTTTATTATTTAAAACTAAAGAATGCTTTCGCTTTATGAATACAAGCAGAAGTAAGAATAAAACCATTGCAGTATTATTATTTTTTTTTTCTCGGGAACATTATTTTATTATGGGGTATATGCGCAAGATGATTTGTGTATAGTCCCTTCCCTATTAATAAAAAGTTAATCTGGTTTCATTGGCATAATCTGTTACATTTTCAGATGTAAATTTTTTAATGTTAATATCAAATGATTGTCTTATCATTTTATCAAAATGGGGGGAGGGGGGTGTCTCTCTTTAGTTTTATTTTGATTTAATAGGAAGATCTAAGAGACCATAGTGTACTTCTTTTAAAAGAAATGAGTAATATTGCCTTTGAAATAATTGGAATATCAGATGAATCGAAGTAAATGGAGTAGGATACCTTGAGTTATTGTTTGAAAATTTACTTCTTTTATGTTTTACAATTTCACAAATATCACAATTTAAAATAGTTTTTATTTAAACTTTTATATAAAATGTGATATATTAATTTAAGTGTTGCAAAGAATGGATGACCAAATTTTGATGATGCAGCTATAATGTCTTTTGAGTTATGATTTTCCTCTGTCGATAAGATAATATACGATTTCTCAGATTCTTAAAGTCTTCAAGGCCCTTCCTTTTCTTAAGCATCTTCAATCATCATTTCCGAGCTTTGGTTTTAAAACACAGCCGGATGAAAAAAAGATCATTTTGCAATTCACATCTCAAATGAAAGCTTATTATTGGAGATTAGATTGTAAATATTTACGAATGTGAACATTTTGTAAAATGATTTTTTAATTGTGTTTTTCATCTTCTTTCCCGACTATTGTAGTTAAAGTTTCATTAGCAGTAGATTTTATTATAATAAAAGTAACTTACAAAGTAGTGAGAATATGTGGCTCTAGACTCAAGGGTCTAGAAATTAAAATTCTTTCTGAAGCATTTAATCCCTATGATACTCTTTTTGAGTTGATATTCCTTTTTATTATTTTCTTCTTGGTTTTTCTTCTTCGGGCTCAGTTAGCTGGTATAGTCAAACCTTGGGTCATTGTTGGCTCCATCATCACATTTGTTCCTCTTTCTTCAGCAAATATTATATAGATAAAATTTAATGAAATGAGGGTAAATTGTCCCTAGCAAGTATTTGAATTCTCATTTGATTAGATTTTGCATTTGAGATCCGGAAGAAAATCATGAAAGTAGCCTTTAGATTTCATTTTAGATGACACGATAGTGATTTGTTTCTTGCCAAAATGCTGTTTTTTTCTGTGATGATTTTGCTTTCTTGCAAGTGAATGTGATTTTATTCTTCAACTCATATATTTTGGCATCATCCTCAAAATAAAATAATTATCCTTAAAGTATGAACAAAAACATACATATTTCACTTATCTTTGATAGCATTGACCTCCATAACCATGCCATGATTGTTATCTTTTTATCCCCACGAATCAAAATTGGAACTTCCTTCTTCTGGCTTAGTATTATTATATGTTGATCTGTTATTGTAGTTTAGTATTTTGACGATTTATTGCTTGAATAAAATGAGGTACACAGATTAGGTAAAGCGTTAAATGCTGCTTCTAGCAAATCCTTCTGCCTTGTCATTATTTCTAGCCTATTATTCATGTTCTGTTTTAGGGACTTGTATTTTTGGAGTGTTGATGGTTTCCTTAACTGCTGCTCCTTGTCGCAGGAATTTGATTCTTCATATGGCCCAGCATGGCATTGCATCGTTGGCTCGAGCTTTGGTTCTTACGTGACACATTCTTTGGGTGGTTTCCTCTACTTTTCTGTCGGCAAAGTTTACATTCTTCTCTTTAGGACTGCCGTTGAACCATTAGATCATCAACAGCCTTGAACAAAGCCATCATCTAGGTTTGTTGCAATATATATATATATATATATATATCTATAATCTAATAGTAATCTTTTGTTGCACAAAACGCTTCGTATAGACTGCAGCTTCTGTAATGACTTAAGAGTACCAAAGCAATAGTCATTAGAACAAGAGGTTTAAATGTTTGATTGGAGTTGAACGGTAATGCTATATTAAAATGGAGACTGATGTTGTAGCCGCACGAGATGCTTTGGCCAAACAAGCTCCCCCAGAACAGCGACAACGCCGCTCATGGAAACCCTAAAGCTCCATAATAGGAATCACAGAGCGACAGCGATTCATTCATGTATATATTATACATGTATATATGAGTTAACAGGTTATGGCAGCAGCATAAGCTATAGGTCCTTGCATCGCATGATGGTCAACTCAAGCTCCCCAACAAATTAGGCTCGAGTCATAAGCTCCTGTTCTAACCTATGAAAATTGCCAGGAATAGAATCTAGTTACAGATGAGTTTAGTAAGAAAATCGCTTTAAAATTTTCAATGGAAATAAATGCGAGAAAGAAATCAAAAGACTCAAAAGACGCATAACTAAAAGAATAATTAAAGAAAAGAAATGATATATTCCAAGGAATGATGACATCTTTTATTTATTTCATTCATGATTATTTAAGTGCAAATTATTGAAAAGAATATTGTTATACTTACACATTAATATATATTAAAATATATAGATGATGTGTCAATTCAATGTATATGTAGATTGTTGGTTAATACATATTTTGTGGGGATTATATGTAAAAATTAAAAAAAAAAAAAAAAGAAAATTTTTTATTAGTCCTGATTATTTTTTAATGTATATTTTTGTGTAAGCATAGTATTTTTTATTCCGTAACATTTTGCATGAGTACCTAATATAAGTTTCTTTAAATAAATGTTATATATGTAAATTAAATTCTCATTCTGGCCAATACATTGAAATTCAGATAATATTTCATTAAATTAGATTCTCCTTTATGGGTATATAGTTTGAGATCTAATCGCCTTCATTGACTCTTCGTTTTTTGTAGAACCATATAGCTCTTAGTGAGTGTCTATGTTGGATCCTCATTTGAATTAACTTGAGGAATCTAAAACTCATGTTGGATCCCCATATAAAGTGACTTTAAAACCTAATAGCTCATGTTGGGCCCACTAAGGTAATGAATAAAAATCAAATTATGTTGTTGCGATGCATAATTTCCATAGAGCAATTGTAGTGTGAGCTAGTGCGTATAAATTTGGCCTTTTAACAAAAGGAGGGTTTCATAGAAGCTCGCCATTTTCAATGAAAACTATAATAAATATGTATTGGAATCTTTTGCAAAAGGTGCAATTAATTAATTTTGCATGTTTTAGAATTATAATTTAATTGTTTTCTTGTGCTAATAATAACTGTTGATATATATATATATATATATATATATATATATATATATATATTAATAATGGATGACAATCAATAATATGAGATCCATGATTAAAATAAGATTCATGTATATCTTCTGCTGTGAATTTAATGTAAGGTAAAGTAAATCTTTGCTAGGCAATGGGGCTTAAACTGCACAACTGCTCATAAGTGGTGCTAAAGTGTTGTATGCAAGCGTAATGTGCTGTAATCTTAGTTTAAAATTGTAATATAATAATTTCAATGAAATTAGAAATTATATTACTCAAGTAGATGCTAAGACCTGGACTAATCTAACTAGGCATTCATTAAGAATTTAGTTGTCTAATTTTAGGTTCAAGTAGAAATATGGGTTCATGAACCTTGGATTAGTCCATAGGTACTTAATGCACACTTTAATTAATAAGTGTTGAATATCAGCTATGCATAGAATATTAATTTGACAAGAAGATGACAAGAGGAAAAGTATATAGGAAGGCTTAGACACCATTTCTCCACTTGAATGTATCACGATTCAATTGACTAAATTTGATTACATGAATGAATAAGAGTATACTACATGTAGTATGCATATGTAAAATATATTTGACATTGTATATTAAAAATTTTAATTTATGAATCATACAACATAAATAACTATAACCTAGGTTTAGCATAGATGGATAATCGGAACCAAATTAAGATATAGATACTTAAGTGCTTCATTCAATTCTATGGGCCTAGCACTAGGTTCAAACAAAATTGTGATCTCATGGGCTCTTGCTTAGTTCTTTGATATTTACAACATTATTTAGTTATCAATTATGATTTGGATTAGTTATTTCTTTAGTATGCTATCACATCAAGAAGTCAAGTAATATTAAGTAACCATCACTTTATCGTGCATAAATATTTAGAATTAGTTAAAAATGAGTTGGAGCACTTTAAACATCAAAATATTAGACTTAATTTAACTTATAAATGCATAATTTAAATATAGTTTAGGGTAAATGAGTAATGGAGTTTTAACAATGTAAAGGCAATAATATTCCAAGGCATGCAATCTATCTTGCAAATATTACTATATGGGGCCTTAGGCAAATATATTTGCAAAAAAAAATTAAAACATACAAAAGATTCAATTAAAAAGTTTTCTTCTAAGCGGCTTAGTTAAGCATTTGATAATTATTCAATCATAAGAAAATCTTATTACATAGAGGGTTAGCTCAAGTGATTTGGTTTTAACATACATGCCATCAAATCCTTATATTAACAAGTTCTTCATTGACTAAAGTTTAAACAACAAGAGATAATATTAATATTAATCAAACTGTGTTTATGAGAATGCTAATTAAGCATGGAATAGCCTTAACCACAATTGTTATAAACTAGTCCTTAAGTATCATGATTCCAAGTATCATTGAGGAGGCTTATAGACATGCATACTTGCATATTCAATGTCCATAGCTCAAGTATGGCTATATAGTTAGATATCACAATGAAGCTTCAGCCATAAATTAAAAGGGTCTTATTATCATGGAACAACATTACTCATTGCATAATAAAGGGATTCTATCGAGTGTCACATGTTAGCAAAATTTTAGGTCTTGTCGTAACCCTAATTGTGGGTATGTGATGAGGTAAAAAAATAAATATTGGAGCATATAATTTTAACAATTTTATATCCACCTGGATGCAAACTTAAAAGAGTGATAGACAAACCATATCAAGCATGAATAATCCTTATTAAGATTAAGGTTTTGTTTAATAGAAGTTAGTTACATACTTTATGTACAATATAACTCTTAATTTAGCTTATTAGTAAAATAGTTATCATGGAGATGAACTTGGAATTCCACCATAAAAATCTAGAAGATAAGAGCTAAAGTAAACAATGGAGCTTACCCAGGTGAATTTAACATTGGAGTTGTGCTCAGTTGTCTTTAATGATCTCGTAATGGATAATTCCCAGCACCAACAATAATTTATACCCTAAGAACTTTACTTGTTGAATTAAGGAGATTCAAGGGCTAAGTTGGAGATCAAATGACAGAGTATACTTTTTATACCGTTGGATAGAGTATATTCTTGTGATCGTAATACTTAAGTTTGGGGGTTTTTTAGATAACAGATACTCATGAATTAATTTCTGAATAACAAAAATTCAAAAAATTGGGAATTAAATATAAGTCCAATTAATATTATTAGTGTCATTTGATTAAAAATATTATAAAATGGCTACACAAAATTTTTTGTCAAATTTGGAGTTCCGAATTGAACGTAATTAATTTTTGAAGTTTGAATTTTCAAAAATTAATATAGAATAAATTATAGCTCCAAATTAAAAAATTTTGGTACTGGTGCGTACGTCTCATCGTAATACACCTCCGGATTCTCGTTAATTTTGGAGACCAAATGACAAAAAATGCAAAAACTTTATTTGAAATAAATTATTTAAATTAATTCTATTTTTTTCTTGCCTGCTACAGTGCCACCGCCTCCCCACCCCCGTACGACCCCGTGTACCCTAACATTCGCCCATATGCATGCATGACTATGTGCCATGCAGCACATGGCTCGATGACTGATGGTCGCAACTGACTAATTCGAACTGAGCCTCTCCCCCTCTCCCCTTCCCGCTCCTATAAATACTCCTCTCCCCCTCCATTATTCTTCCCACATCCCTCTCCTTCCCCTACTCCCACTGCCAGCATCACCTACTCTCTCTGCCCTGCCCTCACCATGACCTCTCCATCCTCCGGCCTCCACCATCCTCGATAGCCCCCTCCCTCGTCAGTAACAAAAGGCAAAGAGAACATTTTTTTTCTGATTTTCAAAAATAAAAAAAGAATATTATTGTTTTTTTCTGTTTTTATTCCAATTTTATTAGTTATAATTAATAAAAAATATATTTTTATTAAATAATAATTATCATTATTATAAAGTTATTATTATTATTATTATCATTACATAATATTAATAATAGAAATGATATTATTATTATTATTATTATTATTATTATTATTATTACTATTATATTAATTATTTTCTATAATTTTTATTTCTGTCATTTTAATTGTCATTTTATTTTTGTCAATATTATTACTATTATTATTATTATTATTAGTGTTTTATTTTTGTTATTTCAATTAAGTTATTTTTCTTGTCATTTTATTTATGTCAATTATTATTATTAGTATTATTATTATGTTATTATTATTATTCTTATTATTATTATTATTATTATGCACTATTTAATATACTACAATTATTTAATTTATTTAAAGAGAAAAGAGAAGAGAAGAGACCATAATTTCATAAAAGAGAGTAGAGGAAGAAGAAATGATAATTTAATATAAGAGAATAGAGAGAGAGAAACAAAAACAGATAATAGAATAAAAGAGAAATATAAGAAATAAATATTATTTCTCTTATATATTATTATAATATCATCTTTTTTTCATTTTTATTCTATTTTTCATAATTATTATATCATCATAGTTTTATGATTATTTGTCTTATATTAAGTATTTATTATATTATTTCTGCAAAATAATAATGTCATTATTAAGAAGTTACAAATCTATCCAAATTTAAAAGGTAATTAAATATCAAATCTTATGCAGATGTGATTAATTGTTGACTTTTGAATTTAGAGAAAAAGTTAAAGTATTTACATATATTACTTTTTGTGCTTAAATGTTTTTCATTGCCGCCTAGCATCGCTTCGAGCTTAATTCATATTGATGTTTTGTTTGTTGGAAACCAATATCTTTTTATGTTTGATTGGTTGTACAAAACCAATATCCTCTTATATTTGGTCGGTTACTGGAAAATGATATCAGTAATATACATTTGGTTAATTACTAAAAAATGACATTAGCAATATTTACATGGTTGATTACTTAAAAATAACATCAATAATATACATTGGTTTGTTACTGGAAAATAACATCAATAACATACATTTAACTTATTGTGCGAAAATAACTCTTATGCGGGAATTGAGAATAATACTGCTTTTGTACTAATCACCACATTTTCCTGCATTTTATTTATATCCATATTTTTGCTAATCACTGTTAATTGAAAAGTGTAATGTTTAATATTTATTGTGGTACTTAGAGTATTATCTAATTATGGGGAATTTTTAATTTCAGTGTTATTTTTACAATGTCAGATCAGCTACTCCTGGAAGAATATAAAAGTAAATTATTGTGATTATCAGAAATTTTTGAGTTGTTAATGAAGATGATGTAATCACCTTGTTATTATTTTCTTATGTTTTGTTATTTTGGCAAGACCATGTAACAAGCTTTGAACATTGTAGAAAGTATTGTTGGTTGTTATATTTTTTTAATATTAAATTATGATGAATGAAAATTTTCATGAGTTCTTACACCTGCATTATTCTTTTTCCATTAAATTGCTCCCTGGTTGGTGTCATTGAAGGAGGTTGCGAGCGAGAGCGGTAGCGTACGACAATGGGTGCACAGGTGACGGGGACACGCAAGGGTGCAAGGGCGCACGAGCGGGTGAAACTAGCGGGTACACGCGTACGGGCACACGTTCAGATACCAAATTTGATGGCGATCGGTGCGTCGTTACGTTTTGAGGTGGCGCGGGTAAACGGTGATCGAGGGAAGCGACAAAGTGAACTTTTGGAAGAAATGACGACAAAGCAGATGAACATGGTAAAATGAGACAATGTTGAGCAGGTTGTACGCACCACGTACATCAGTGCTGTCACTTAAAATTATTAGTGTAACGACCTAAGTCGTTATTAGAGTAATTATGACTAAATCTGACTCAAAAATTAGGATTACAAGTGACTTCAAAATTAGAGCCAACAAAAATTAACGTTGGAAAGAGTATATTTTTTGTGATCGTAATGCCTAAGTTTGGGAGCAATTTGGATAACGGGTATTCCTGAATTAATTTCTAAATTATTTAAATTCGGTAAATTGAGAAAATTAAACACAAGTCCAAATTTAGCCATTTTTATGCCGTTGGATTTAGAATATTATAAAAGGCTACAGAAAAAGTTTCATCAAATTTAGAGCTACAGATTGACCATAATTAATTTTTGAAGTTTTTATCTTTAAAAATTAATAAAAGATAAAATATTGCTCCAAATTAAAAAAATTTAATGCGAGTGTGTTTTTCTCATCAAGATACACATCCGTGTCAAGTTTCAATGGAAGACAGAGAAAGACAAGAGAGAAAGAAGAGATAAGAATGAAGAAGAGAAGATCAAATTGAACACCCAAAACAATTATGACAAATTTTATCTTATCCATCTCATCCAAATAATGGAAGAGAGCAAAAATAATTCATTAAAAAAAATTATAAAGACACCCCCCCATTTTCTCATCCCCTCCCCACTCTCTTCTCATCCCCCACTCTCATCCCCCACTCCTCTTTTCCCCTTCACTTTCTTCATCTCTTCCTCAGCTACCACCGATTTCCCCCTGTTGACCTCTTATAAAATCTTATTAATGCCAATATAGGGTAAAAAATGATAAATTTTCTATTATTTCCATTTCTTCTTCTTAATAATAATAATAATAATGTTATTATTATTATTATTATTAGTGTTATTATTATTACTATTATTATTACATTTTTATTTATGCAAAATTTCTTTCTTTTCTATATATGTATATATTTTTTAATTTTTACAAATTTTATTTTAGTTATTTTTTTTATATATGTATATATTTTCTAATTTTTGTAATTTTTATTTTTGATATTTTTTTTTTCTATATATGTATATATTTCCTAATTTATATCATTTTCATTTCTATCATTTTTTTTTATGTATGTATATATTTCATAATTTTTGTAACTTTCATTTATGTTAATTTCTCTTTTTTCTATATATGTATATATTTTCTAATTTCTGCAACTTTAATTTCTGTTATTTTCATTTTTTTAAATATATTTTCTAATTTTTGAAATTTTCAATTCAATTATTTTTCTTTCATTTAATATATATATATATATATATAAATATATATTATATATTATTACTTATAATAATAAAAATTGTTATACTTTTATGAATAAAGATAAATAAATAAAATATTATTAATATTGATATTTTTGCTAAAATAAAATAAAGGATATTATTCTTTTTATTTAATTATTTTATTTGCAGCTTTTGCATCGCTATTAAGTTTTGATCCACTTTGATATATTTATATGAGATTTTGTGTTCAAAACTTAAAATAAATGATTAAAAATTAATATCATAGGTCCATTTAGGTTGATCTTACATCTGCACAAACAATATGTTAGGCTAGAATATGTTTATATCTGGAGAAATATGGAGACTACACATCCTTTGAAGGGGAATGTATAATTAGTTAGGAACCTAGTTCTCAGATAGTTAGATGGACTTATCTAACTTCTCGATTATTCTATAACTTTGTCCAACTTAATAAATATTATAAATTGCTGTATTTTCTTTCATAATAAACACATATCTTAAATATGTATATTGAATTCATAATCATGACAATTTTGCAAGCATATCATACAAATATCACATTCTATTTGTATATACTTCTCATGCAGAATCATGTCACTTAATATTATATATAAATTTTGATATCCTACAAATGTTATTTGAACTTTTGTGTTTAATTAAATATTTTATTTTTCTTTGTTCGCCCTATCATCTACATATTCAGGAATAATCTCTGGATCAAGTCTTTGAGGTGGAGTTAATGCATGATGGAACAACTTAGATGCTGATTTTTTTAAAATTTTAAAATTTTAATTAGTGTGTAACAGATTTTGAAAATCAATTATTATCTTTGTAATTAATATATTTTTATTATTATTATAGTATTTCTGAATGTTGCAATAAATGTGAAAGTGTGTATTTTATATGCCTGATATAATCCTAGAGAGTGAGCACCTGACACTGGATTAGATATGCTGACCCAGCAACTGGTTGCCACAATTAGCTAATAATTATTGCAATGGTCAAAAACTACTCTCTCCTTAGGGGTCAAACCAATTTTATTAACTTAAATTCAGTAAGATTAAATGCAAGCACTCATCAGTGTTATCACCCATGAAAGTTCTTATCCACCAACCAATGCCACTTTCTTAGGCCATTGACTATTTGGAAATATCTTGAACCAGCAGCTCTCGTACATTGGATCGCAAAGTTTATTGATTGAATGGATCTTCATTTAAGAGTTGCAAATTGTCACACTTATAAAACTCACAATGCCTCTCAAAGTACTACACAATTATACCCCAATCAATAGATATATCATAATTTGAAATACAAAGATGCAAGGATGCTGAGATGCATATCACAATTTTATGTCATTAATAGGGCGATTACAAACAAATTAATCAAATTGTAGAAAAACATTATAACAATTGAACAATACAAAAACTAATCTGACAATAAAATTAATCTAACAAATAGAAGTCATAAAGTTATTAGAAAAATTTTAATTTATTAAAGAATGCACACAAACTAGCAAGTTCAATAAATACTTAACTTAGAAATCAAATCAAGGAATTTTGCAATAAAAAAGATAGCTCAATACTAATATTTATAGGCATGAATGAATAATATTAATGCTCTAGATTTAATTATATCACATGATTGAATAAAATTTTTATTAATCATCTATGAGGGATTATAATAATAAAATTAAATCACATAATAAATTATAATATTTAAAAATGATAATTTTTGTACAACTTAACCTTTTAATCATCATATAAAATTATTTTCATAATAAATCCACCTTAATACAAAAAAAGGAATTTAGCTAATCACCTCATTTAATGTAGATTTATAATGTCACCTATTTTAGTTTTTAAAAAAATCTAACCAAAATAAATAAATTTCAAAGCACCCCAAATTTAGATGAAGCAAGCAATAATTATCATACTCAAAATTTATCTATTTAAATGCAAACAAAAAGTCTATTTTCAAAGGAGCTCATATCATAACCGAATATCTAAATATTACCACATAAGCTCAAATGAAAAAAAAAAACAATTAAAATATTACACAACTCACCTTTTTTGCCTTTTTTTCCCCATAGTTTGTATAGTTTTATTAATGCAATCAATAAATGAACAAGAAAGTACTTAATGGTGTATATAAAACTTGAAAATAGGATATTTCAATTTAAATAATAAAGAGAATATATAACCAAAAAATTGTCAAAATAAAGGATAAATGATGTGATAATCTTTTATGTAAAAGCACATAATTACTGTAATTCACTTTTTGTATAGAAATTTTTGATTGGTCATAAATACTTATTTTTGACTATTTTCTTGGAACTTTAGTATTTTCTAAATAAGTAAACATATGCAAAATACAAATATACCAAAATACAAAATACTAATGCTAGAAACAAAACTAGAAAAATATACAAATTTATAGTAATTTGTTGCTATTTTGCTAATTCAATAATAAGCAGAGAAGTCAGTACAACTGAAGCAACACCACCATCAGTTTAACGATGACGAGCAGTGACACGTGTGTTTGCTAGGAGAGTGAATACTTAAGAATATGTTAATTTTTTATTTACTTGCAATTTATTATTTTTTTATTTTTATCTTGAAAGAGTGATTGGTCAAACAATCTGATGATCATTATTTTAGTCTTTTTGAGATGATAGATTTATGATTTTTGTGGTTATTTAGTATGTCTTATATGATTATAAATAAGGCTCTTATACTCTTGTATCTAGATAAAAATAATAAGAAGTATTTGAATGCTTCATAAGCTATTCTTCATTGGTGGCAAGTTTTCTCGCCGGTATAAGAAACAACAAGGCACGTGGTGTGCATATTCCTGTTGAACTACAGTATGCGTAACCTAAGTATTTTTTTTTATTTTTCTGTATTTGTGTTCTTCTAATCTCCTTTTTAAACTCTCTCAAAATTTCACCAAAATGTGAGAGATCAAAAAATCATGTAATCCTTAAGCAATACTCAACATAAGCCACCAAATATTAGTATCAAAGCATGTCTATGTCCAATGCTCATTCCTAACTTTTCAATTTCTATTTTGAATTTTTGTTTGGATTTTTCTTAAAGCAGTCAAAGTTACAAAATAAGCATTACAAAATTTTCTTTCATTAATAATGTTTTATTAGTTTTCTAATTTTTTATTGTAAGGAAAAAGTTAAATTAAAAAAAAGTTTGTATTATAATTATTATTATTTTTATTATTATTATTAATGTAAAAAAGAGAAAAAAAAATTAGAAATTTCTTTTACGGCACACAAACACAAGTGCACGACTTCATCATGCCTACTTTCGATGGTCTATTCTTCTCCATCAAAGCTTCGATTTTAGTTTTGTTTGCACAGTTAGATTCCTAAAACTAGTGCCTACATTTTAGCGATAGTTTTAATGAGATTTTATCACTCTATCACAAAGAAGGATAGTTAGAAGCATTGCAAAATCTTCATTGTGATTAGTGCTCCGTTCGCCTTTCATAGAGGTATGGCTTTAATTCTTTTTGATTTGAAGATTTGTAGATTGTATTTTTTAGATCTTTAAGTTAAATTGTGGTTTAATATATATTTGATTGCAAAAATATATGTAATTGACCTTTGGTTACGTGTACTAAATTTGCCTTCTACTTTCACCTTAACCTTAACTTTAACCAAATTAAGCGATAACTTGTAAGGGAATGCTCCACTTTAAATTTAGCCCACCAAAGTGCAATCACAACATCTAAATCTCTATTTTGTTAAAATCCTTTAGCTAATCTTGGCTTGTGTACATTCGTAAGCAAATTTGTAATCATTTTAGTTGTATTTTATGTCTCACTTTATTGTGCATTTGTGAATATCAATATCTCTTTAAATGACAACAATGAACAACCAAGGAAATTCCAAATAAATCCATAAAGTTGAGCTAAATCAGAAAGTGCAAGTCATAAAACAATCATTAGGTAATTTAGAGTACCAACTTCATCAAATCATTGTAACTTTAAAAGGGATATCACAAGCACATCATGAAGCTAATCCTACCCAACCTCATCACCACCTACATTCATCAAATCCTCTTAATGAAGGTCTGCATGACTTTGAGATTACGAGATACCAAACTATAGAAGAGTTCACATTCTTGTGGATGATAATGATATGAATGACTTTAGTGATGACTACTTTGACAGGAGAGGATATAGGTCTAGAGAGAGACTCCCAAGAAAGAGTTGGGGTAGAACCTTAGCCTAGCGGCATTGCTAGGCATAGAAGTAGAGAAGAGATGAGCTCGACCCTGACTTTACAAGGATAATCAAGGTTGAAGTTCCACACAAGATAACACCCACAATTCTAATAAATTTTTGGAATGGATGACCCAATTAGATGAATTTATTGATTAGCTTGGGTTTAATGATTTTTAAAATGTTACTTTTGCACATATGAAATTGAGAGTGCATAACAATATTTTCTGGAAAACTTTTTTATGAAGGAAGAGAGGCATAGAAGGAGAAGAATAGATTGGGTAGAATGCTAGAGGTACTATGAGTTAAGTATTCTCCTTGCTAAACTCATAAGCAGATTCACACCAAGCTTACGACATTGAGGCAATGATCTATGTCTGCTACTGAGTAGCTAAACACATTTGAAGATCTTGTTGCCCGAACTAATTGTTAAGATGTTGCCTAGAAATTAGCCAACAAAATTATATGAGGCCTAAGGTAGGTCTTAAGACACCAATTTAATTTAAGTGACCCTTGAATATTTCATGATGCACTTCCTTTGGAATCCCAATCAAAGGCTTCATCTTCATGGATAAGAAGTGTTAGTTCTTTATCTAACCAGAGGCCTATCCAAAATCCCTCCACAACATATATTACACTAACACCCAATACACTAGTTGGTCAACCTACTAGAACCCTTAGTGATGTTGTTTGATGTAGATATAAGAAGAAAGATTATTTGAAACATGAGTGTAAGGCTATCTTGTCCACTACAACAATTTAAGAAGAGGATATTGAGGATAGTGAGTGCTAATCATATCAAAGAGATGAGTATATAATGATGAGAATATTAATATATGTGAATATCCATAATTAGGAGTAGTTAGATGTTTGATTTCTACTATTGGAGAAGAAAATTAGAGAAAAATAAATGATTTTAGTGTGTCAATGGTTTGTAATGGAATTGGATGCAAGTTAATTATTGATAGGTGAAGTGCCATGAATGTGATTTCTACTCATACACTTTTTGGGGAAAAATTAATAGTATAATCACATTTAAAGCCCTTTTAGGTTAACTGGGTCAACCAAGTATTTGGTGTGATGTGCTACCCAAGGATATTGCCCAAAGATGTATGGTCCTAATAAAAGTAATTATAAAGGCAACTTTTGGTGTGATGTGCTACCCAAGGATATTGCCCATATTTTGTTAGGTACACCATGGCTATATGACACAAGTGTGATTCATTATAATTAAAACAACTTATATTTTTTTAATTTAGAGAAAAGAATATAAAGTCATATCCCACCAAACCTATTATCAAGAACCTATTTTCTTCGAATATAGTTTCATCTTCATCTACACCCTTTGTAGGGTTGATTATTTTAACTTCCACAAATAATATATCCAGAGTGGTAAAACGCATCCTCAAGCTAGAAAAGGAGCTAAACTTTAGTTAATTACCATTGCACCTTCTTGATGCATCAGAACTTGTGGTGCCCCACCCCCTAATCCGTAAGATTAGACATAAGGGGTGGTGTTCCACTCTGGCAAATCTCTCACTTATCATTGGATTAGATAAGATCTATAATCCACTAAAAAGGAAGGATGTGCATAGAATGAATATAAGCATCAGTCACTATATCAACATAAACACAAAGTGCGAAAGCATAAAAAATGTGTAGTACATCCATTTAACCATACATCAACAAGAAATAAATGAAATATAGTTCAGAAAATAACATAGTGTAGAGAAGTAAACATAGTCACAAGGTACATGTACTATTACAATATTGAATTTAAAACTTAAGGAATGAGATAAAGCATCACTCATCCTCATAATGAAATAAAAGATAACTAAAGATCTTTTGCTCCAAGCTGCTGCGCCTCCTCTAGATAAGGCTCCTCCTCAGGCACTGGATCTTCAAATTGCTCAAGATTTGACATTGTCTGTTTCACAATGCTAAGGCCCTAGCCAATAAAAGAAAAATCTTATTAAACAAAATATCTAAGTACATTTTAGGCAGAATATTTATTATGCATTTATTAATATCATCATTGACACTTAAACAAAACAAAAGTGACTAATAAGCATAGGAGCAGTAAGCATACGAGGAAATAGGATAAGTTATAAATATAACATTTATAACTAAGCAGGAATTGAAGCAAAAGCACATCTCAAACAATTAAACAAGGAACAAGCATATATATATAGTACAGTAAGTGATAGTACTGAAAGAAAAGTCTAATCCTAAATATGCTGATGATCATATGACATATGCTGATTTAAAGTAGTAATCTAAAAGTGGTATATATAGTAAGCAGTAAAGTCTAGCCTCCTTTATACATATACAAGTGAGCAGGTAAAGTAGGAAACACATCTGACTGAAATAACATACATCAACAACATAGTAAATAGCAAGCTAAAATTGAAACAGAACGTATAACTGTCATATTAGAAAAAATTGGCCAATCCAGTCCAGCAATATTCTCATAGCCTTTCTGGACTATGGTAAACAGAAATTCCCATAGCCTTTCTGGCCTAGGGTAAATAGTATAGAATAGTAAAGCTGAAGAGGTAAAAAATACAATGCAAATATATTTTAGTTATTCTACTTTGGTTTTTGTGGACATATCCAGAAACAGCTGAGGAGTCAAGCACGTCTGCAAGACTAAATGGGTTCCAAGTTTAACACGCACTCCTCAATGAGTAATGTTAAGCATCCTTATTTCTCCTTACTCGTGTCCATTGGGGTAAATGTGCACCATAATCGACCATAAACTGAACCCAAATGCAATTATTTTCTTAATATTCTAAGTTGTTATTTTCATGCAACAATGTTCTCTTATATGACATGTCTAAGGGAAAACAGCACAAAATTCAAGGAATGCGTAGCACAAAATCAAGTTGTAAGCAAGGGACTCTACTAAATATAATAATATCATTTGTTTTCTATTTAAACCATTATAACTATTATAAGTTACACAAGTTCAGGATCTCTAATTCCTACTATCGAGTATAACTTAGAAGCATGGTCTTATAAGTTAAAAGGATTAGAACTGATGAAGTTTTAATCTAATTTAATCAAGTATGACTATAAGTTAAGAAATAAATCATAATATCTTAATTTGATGAATTTAGACATTCTAACTAAGATCTGATCAATATTTACTAAACTAGGGATTATGATTTTAACACCACGAGATTAGAGTTAAGCACATAATCCAAAGGTACATTCTAAGAAATCTATGGTTTCAATCTAACTATGATCTATTAATTTAGGTAAATCCTATTAAGCAAAGTCAAACTTGATAAGATGATTCTCTTATCCTGAATCTAAGGTTAAAAGATAAAATAATCAGAATTAAATTAAAAAATCTAAGAGCTATTAAAACTAAGGTTTTATCTATTGAGTAAACCATTTACCCAACAAATGAAATCTAACATATGATCTAGTTCTAGTCTTAGGAATAATCCTAATGTGAGGTGTTGAATTCATAAAGGAAAAGACTTAGAGAAATTTTAGGGATTTTTAATAAATTTGACATAATAGTTGATTTTATAACTTGAATGATTCTAATACAGTTTTAGTATTGGTTTTACTAATTTAGAAGATAATTATGAGTTAAAGATGCTTAACCTAAATTTTGGGCAAAATAACTATTTTGCCCCTACTTCAGGGTCCAAAAGTTACTTTTTGAATTAGGGTTCCAAATAAAATTTCTTATTTCCAAATAGTTCCTTACTGTGTAACATGAATATAGACTATAAATATGCTAAATTTGGATAAGAAATGGGCCCTATAGGTCTAATTAAGGATTTTGACCTAAGGGGCATTTTAGTAATTTACAATTAGAAGAATCTAAATTTTTATATCGTTTACTGTTGTTTGCTATTCAAAGATTCCTTAAAATCCAAGAACACTAAATTCTGAGGTCAAACAACTAAGTTATGGAGGTTCTAATTTTTAGGGGCAATTTGATAATTTCTAAGCGTTAAAGAGGGGCAAAAACCAAACTTTTCCATTTGGGGTCCAAATTAGATAAACTCAATTTCTATAGCTTTCCTATAGTATACTGAGTGCTTTAATAGGGAGTAGATCAAATTTAGACTTCAATTGGCCAAGTTATGGCCTAACTAAGGTTATGAGTATTTTGGTCATTTCTGATTTTCTAGGATTCATATGCTAAAGATTATTTTAGATTACTGATGGCACTAAAATTCTAAGCTAGTTAGCACTTTGAATTTATTGATTTGGAGTTGAATTGACCAATTTATGGTCAATTAAAGACTATGGGCATTTTGGTCATTTTTAAGTGAGGGTCATAAATGTCACTTTTTACACTTAGCTCCAAATGAGGAAGCCAATACTACCACAGTGATGGAGCCATTCTCCTAAGTATTTTAAGACCCATATTGCCTATGCTTAGATAATTAGGTTAAAAGTTGTGAGGGTTTGATTAGGACCTAAAATGTTACTAGGTTAAATATATCCTGGATCGAATTTTTGAATTACGTTATTTGATTTATTTTATTTTTCTGAGTAAAATGAAACTTATATTCAATATGTTTGGATTATTGTATAAAAAGTTATTAAATTTAAAATTTTATTTAATTTTATTTATTTTAATCAATTTCAATTAAATCACTGATTTAAAATAGATATATTTTAATTCCTTTGAATTAAACCAAAATATTTAATTTACTATTATTTAATATTTTAATTTAATTAATGCTAAGTATAATTAATTAATTGGTATTTATTAGTTCATTTAAATAAACATTTAAATATTATTTATCAATTTAACAAATTAACTAATACTAACTAAATTTTAATTAATATTAACTAATTATTAACTTAAAGTTTCTATTTGCAAATAAGTTAATTTATACATACTATATTAACTTAACTAGTATTATGCTAATTAATTATTAATTAATTAAGCTATTGATTTTGCACACACACACACACACATATATATATATATATATATATATAATATATATATATATATATAATATATATATATATATATAATATATATATATATATAACTATGTATTTTCTATCTATACTATAAGTATACATACATATATATGAAATTATATACATTTTAACTTTTCTGAATATATATATATATTTGATTTTATTTCTAAAGTTTCTATTTTATACAATTTAATTATTTACATAACCTAAGGTTTTTGTTTGTATATATATACATGTATAATTATCTTACATTCCTAAAATCTCTGCTCAAATAATCCCTAAGTTTATTCATAATATATGCATATGTACATATATATATATATATATATATATATATATAATTTATTATATACTTTTTTTTATTTCGAGAGAACCTTCCGATCTAACGAGAACAGCTAGATGGCGCCAACTGGATGGACGGCGGCCCTTAAATGGATTAAATAAATATTAAATATTATTTAATTTAATATAATTTCTTATTTAAATTAAATAATTGAATTGGATTCAGAAAAATTCTAAATATTCACCCCTAGCTAACTGAGGGGTGAGGAACGCAACGGCGAGGTCGGATTTTTGATCCGACGAGTATTTTAATTTCCCAATTTTCAAGGTACTTAAATGTTATTAAAATATTCGTCAAAATTTTGATGACATTTGATTGACACGAAAACATCACCTCTAGTTAATTTGCGGGCAATTAGCGTAATGACGAAGTTCGTTTTTTAATTTGAGGTCAATTTAAATAGGTCAAATTTTAGGATTTCTGGATTTTCCAAGAATCATAATTTGATCAATTTGACCCCTAATTTGGGCTAGGTCTTAGTGGATGACTCCTAATAACTTAATTAATACTTATGATCATGATTAGGACTAAGATTAGTCCTAATTGATTATAGTAACAACTTGGGTTGTTACACAACCATCATTAGTTTATCTCTGCATTGTGATGCAAGCTTATGCTAAGGAGCTGAATATTTGAAAATTAATTTTAGTTTATTTACTGGAGTTTTAGGAGTAATTTCATATAATAATCTTGTATTTTTGTTTTCATAAGCATGTGGATTTGGTTTGTTACGTTGGTTCATCGAATTGGTCATCTTTTAGTTTTGGGTTAATCGGGTAGACCTAATTGTTTATTTTTGTTTTATTTTTATATTTTCATGTATGGGGATGATGGATAAATTTTTTATAATGCATTTAGCTATCCTCCATCAAGGTTCAGGATTTAAAGAATTACTTGGGAATCCAAAGGGTGTTAAAGAGGTATTGTGGTCATTAGATCAAGGGTTGGTCATAGGGTTTGCAAGGGCTATACATTGTAATGTTTTTGAATTCTAATGGTGAATGAATTTTTTATTCTCTGAATTTTGTCTTAAAGCATTTGAGTTTTGGTGTGGACACCTAGATCGGTTGTTGGTGTGCACAAACAATGAGGCTTCAAAATGTGCATAACCTCGAAGGACCAAGGTGTGGATAATCCTAGTAGTTACCTCTTATTTTATTTTTCTTTTTTGCAGTTTTCTGTTTCAAAATGCTTTATGTTTAGTTTTATTCTGACTTTATTTGCCCATTCAATCATCCACTTTACAAATATTATACAAAGTGTGATGTTTGGATACTCCACTCATCATATCTTTCTCAAATCTCCACTAATTTTTTTGAAATCAGTTCCTACAATTTTCCAATATCTATACAACATTTTTTAAATTTCATAATATTTGACTTTGTTTGGTCCTCCAAACTATTGTTCAAAATCAAACAGTGATTTTCCTACTCGCAAACCCCTTTTACCACTTCACCCCTACCATTTTGGTATCAGAACCTAGTTTCTCTTCTCAGCATAGAAGGAAAAGTTGTTTGTAACATCAAAATTTGCCTGCACAAAGTTTTTTGAATTTTTTTTTATTTTAAAAAAATCCAGTTTTTCCTCTCTCCTATTTGTCGGAAGCCACATCTGCCACTAGAAACCCCTTTCATTCCTGAAACATCTAGTAACTTTAGCTGGTCATTTGTCTTCTGGTGATTAGTCCAACAAGCCACCAGACAAATCCATTTGAAGACAGATTTGCGTAGATAACTTTTGGGAAGCATTGTGAACTCATCTAGACTTGGAATTATGATCTAAAATTGTGTTTGATTCTTTACAAAACATACCCAAAAGTAACAAAAATTTTAAAATCATCTTCAAAAGTGCGTGAAGCAACAATTTCCACATACGATATATAATTTTATGCTATCATTTAGTCGTTCAAGCAGTGACGACATTATCTGTTACATAGAGAGTTTATTTTACACACAGATCACTAAGCTTTGAAATTCATAAACTTGCAAAAAAAGTTGAACCATCGGCATTCCATATGTATGGAATATCTACAAGATTTTTCATTTGTTATAAAACACAAACCAGGCGTTGAGAATAAACCTGTCGATGCATTATCTCGAGTAACTTTAGTGGTTTTTTCTTTATCGGATGAGTTATGGGATTTTATAGACAGAAAGATGATTTCAAGTGTTGTCCTGATTTCCATATTATATACAGTCAACCAAGTGACACTTTGTTGCCACTGTTCTAATTATCACATTATACAAGGGTATTTATTTAGAGATTTGGTATTGTATATCCCTATGACTTCCTTAAAGATACTTATGGTGAGACAAAACAACCCATCTTGTTGAGGAGAAGTTTTACTAGTTATTACTGAATAGAGATGTGGTAGATTTGTGCCTCAGTATCTAATTTATAGAAGTGCATAAATGACTAAGCAAAAAACTGGTAAGTATTCTACCCTACCTATTCCATATAGACCATCATCTATTAATAGGTTTTGTGTTAGGATTACTTAGGACAATGCATCAATTTAATTTTCTTATTTTTTTAATTAATTAAATTGATTAAAATACTTAAATAATTCAAATGATCTCCAAATTTGCTCAAAATTTTAGATTGTTCTAAATAATAATTGGAGTTTATTGGTGAGGTTTTTCAGCTATTTGGATTACCCAAGTTTATGTAACAATACTATGGTTGTTATAAGTGTCCACCTAATATATCAGTGAAATAAGATATAATATTAAATAAAATTGCATTCATGTACAATCTCTTAGTGTTATGCATTTTAGTTCATGTATAGTTACGTGGACTGTACATTATATACTTTAGATATAGTTTTCAGGAACTACTTTACATATTCACGGTGTTCTTATCTTATACTATACTTTTCTTATGCTTCAATATAGTTTGCATCACTTTTTAACATATTTCATTTATTGCACAACACTTTCAACACTTAGCATATATTTATGTTGGTCATATTCTTAGATTGTTGTTTTGTTTAGCGCTTATATATGTATATACATCTATATTATTACAATTTTTGTAAGCTATATATTGATTGGAGATATATGGTATTGTACTGTTCACTTTAACTTTAGTTCTTTTTCTTTTTAACTAATGTATGTTTAGCATATGTACCTGTTTATTAGATTAATTATAAACAACTGTGATGTCCTAAAGAAAATAGATTAAGAGCCTATAATGTACTTAAATAATTTGTCTAATCATATTTTTTTTTTGGCATTAAGGTTGTTACCCAGCATAATTTTAGCTTAATCGCATCTTAATTACTATTCCGTTAAGTTCATTTAGCCATCAGAACCAAATCCTAAAAATATGGAGGAATTCAAAGCTCAATCGAATAATTGGAATATTTTAATATATTTAATTAATTAGAAAATTGAGGTGTTTAAATTGACCTTGAAATCAAAATTTGACTTCGTTATTGCGATCGTCACTCCCAAATTAGCTAATGGTGATGTTTTAGATGTGTTTGAAAGTTGTTGGATTTTTGTGAATATTTTAATATAATTAAATGCACCAGAAAATACAATAATTAAATAATCATCAGAATCAAAATTCGACTTCGCTGTTGAATCCATTTTCTTGATTTTCTTTTTTGGCTGCCCATCTCTACTATAGTAGAACCTGTCTAAACTGATACTGTCTAAACTAATAACCTCTATAATCTAATACAAACGTTCGGTCCCAACATTGGGCCAACTTGTAAACTAATAAACCTCCGTAATCTGATATTCAATAACTTTTTGTGGTCCCACAACTTTTCAAAGTGATATTCGCTACAGTATGTATAAAAAAAAGGCTCAAACCCCTACAAACTGGCCTCAAAAAAGCTGACATTGCGAACTAAACACGCCTGAAAAAATATGTAATCCCCTTCCGTACCATCTGTCTGCTCCGGACCGTGGAGAACTTGTCCTTCATCCTTGTTATAGCATTGAGGAATTCGGTGTTATCGTCGTCCTGCTGCGTCCAGAAGTTTTCCAGAGATTGAAGGATCTTGTTCGTCTCCGCTGCTGTCACCAGGGGCGGTGGTTCCTAGCTGTCGTCAGACTCGCCTTCATCCACATAATCCTGCTCGAGGTATTCTTGAATGATGTCATCCACATCCGGCACATAAGACGCAGTTTGTTCGCCCGGAAAGTTAAGAAGGTTCCGGACATCCATTGGATTTTCATACCGGAGCTGCCGGATCTATGTCTCAAGCTCCTGGACCACCTCATTATCAATGAGGTCCTGCTCTGGAGCCGACATGCCTGCCTCATCAGTGTGGATCTTGCAGTGCAAGAAGCAGTTCTTGATAGTGTCTGCTTTTACATCAAATCCCCAAGCTGCCACTACCATCCGAATCGCGACAAGGACATCAATCTTTTCAAGGGCGGCAAGGTTGTCTTCCAGACCCTAAAGGAGCCGGTTAAACCACTTGCGGTAATAGGCTTTAAAGTTGTGAATGATCCCAGTGTCGCATGGCTGAATCTTCGAAGTGGTGTTCGGTGGAAGGTAAAAAACGGTTGTGTTCCGCAGTTGAACCTGCTCCGGAAGTTCTGCTGGCGGAATATGGGCGCTGCAGTTGTCAAGGATGAGAAGAACAGAGTGGTTCGCCATGTGGCGGTCGAATGCTTTGAGCCACTCGAGAAAGATGATCTGAGTCATCCAAGCTTTTGTGTTGTTCCGGTATTGGCAGCCGAGGTTGTCACGGTTGATGTTCTTGAAGCACCGTGGGTTATGGTATTTCCCGATGACCAACAGTGGCATTTTGTCGCTCTAATCTCCATTGCAACACACTGTCACAGTGATCTATTCCCTATTTTGCTTGCGGCCATCAAGTTGCCTGGTCGCCAAGGAGTTGTCCGGCTACTAGGAAACAGAGCTTTAGAAAATGATCGATTTGTTCAACGGGGACCGACACAAACCAAAAACCACTTGCATGCGATAGAAAAGGCCAGTTTCATCCATGTTATAAATATTCTTCCAAGAAAACTTATTCAACGTCTCATGGATGGTGGGAAGTGCGTTCGTGATGACAATCATGTCCATCGAGCCACTCTCTCCAAATCGGTGGAAGGAACGTATGCCATGTTAGGCTTTGAATGCTTCCAGCCAGCCATTCGAAAACTCAAATGCCTCATGGCTAGGGTAGAGGCAGTCCAGGATCAGTGAGGCATTCTCCTTGATGAGATCACCACTCATATTGACACATTCCTGGTGAGACTTGAAGAAATCCACAAGTGCAGACTCCATCTCGGGATACTTAACGGTGCGCTGGCGCTTGGCAGCCAGATTGGCACCATCAGACTTATCGAGCAGCTCTGATGTCTGCTTCAGGGTGGTGGAGATGGTTGCCTGGCTAACAATGATTCCGTGATTGTCCTGAACCCACTAAACGAGTGCCTTCTGTGTGAGGCGGGGGTTTTCCTTTTTGTGTTGGCACAGGGCAATGCGGACCGTATCGGTCATGGTTGTGTGTTGCATTCCATGCTGCTGCATTTTCATGATGGAGATGAAGGTTCGAAGATCTTGGTCTAAAAGCTGGGTTGGTCTACGCTTGATTGGTATAAAGAATGTCTGGCGTGAAGGTTTCTCACGGAGGGGGGGTACATATAAGGGGGTACAGTACAAAAAGGGGGAAAAGGGGTAAAGGAGGGAAATTTTATTCGAGCTCCATTAACTAATAACCTCCCTAATCTAATACTGACCTTCCGATCCTAGCAGTATTAGTTTAGACAGGTTCTACTGTATTTGGCACCCCTCTCCCTCAATTTTGACATGCAAGGGGGAAACCTCTCCCCCTTCTCCTTTAGGCCATGCATACTCCTCCTTCTCCTTTAAAAAGAGGCCACAATCCTCCTCTCATTTCTTTCTTTACCCTCAAGCTGAAACTTCTCCTCTTTCCTCCGTTGCCGAGCTTTGTGCTGAAGAAGAAGCTCCCTCCCTCTAAGTTCCTGAAGAAAAAAACATAGTTCTATTATTCTTCCTAATCAAAGGTACCATTTTTCTTACTCTTCCTTGTGTTCTCGTCATGATTTATCAAATACTATTACAAATAGTTGTAGTATGGATTCTAAGTTGATCAACAAGCCTCAATTGGACTCGGTGAATCCTAATGAAGCTCCATTTTCTCCTTTTTAAAATGCAGTCAAAGTTGTTTAATTTTTGTATGCCTAGGCTTTAACTTAATTGTTTATATTGTTAATATGCTTCGTTCATGCCAATTTTAGTACCAATGAAAAGGTCTCAGGACAACCTATCCATTGATATATGGCACCGCACGTAGAATGGTTTGGATATAGAGTATTTGGGTGCGAAAGGAGACCTATCACAGATTCTGCACAAGCGAAATCACCGTCAGGCGCTGCAGCGTGCTGCAGCGCCCAAAGTTTTGAATTCGGGTCCACCATAGCGCGCTATAGCGTGCCACAGCGGCATAATAGTTTGATAAAGCATAAAAACATTTTTGATGAAATTAAATGAAATTCGCCACAGCGCACCACAGCATCTGTACCTCGAGGAATCAAGCACCATAGCACCCATCTCTTGGGTTGGTCACATCGTAGTGCGTCGTAGTGCCAAAAAAGCGCTACAGTGCACCACCACGCTGATTTCTGCTGCAGCGCACCTTAGTGCGCCACAGCGCACCATAGCGCCTATTTTTCGGCCAGAAGGTGCAATAGTGCGCTGTAGCGCCCAAAACTATCCGGAACTGCCTAGAACTATCTGGAATAGCCAAAAATTCACATTTTTTTTCATTTTAAGGACCCTAGGATCCTAGTATGGCCAAAATATATCAAATTTGAACCTAGTTTTAGTAAAATTAAGTATTGTATAAAATTTTATGTAAAATTCAAATGTGAAAAGTTATCCTAAATAGCATGTGCTAAAATCTCTTATGTGTTTACTTAAATATTCTGTGCCAAATGTTAATGTTGGAATCTTTGATTGCTTGTATGACCAAGTAGATCTTAATAATCAAATTATATGGAACATAATTACTTTAATTTATTATCAAGTGCTAATCCCTTTTGTATTTGAATGAGATTTGATTAGCCTTAATTACTCATTATTTTTAATCAATGTAATGTTTACGTATGTTAGAGAACTTGAATGCCAATTTGGACACCTTGATTTACCTAAATTTGATATTAAACTATATTTGAACATAAGAATCTTAAGAACTTGATTAAGTAAATGATACTTAATCTAAATATAAAATTTGCCATTAATAATACACTAATAATGCATTAATTTGTCATTGGTCTATAAATCAATCATTGGTCTTAATTTTGGTAAGACTAGGAGTTAAATCCTAACTTATCTTGATTAAGATCTAAACCTTAATCACTTTAATTAAGTAACTTTGATTAAAAGATAATTCAACTTTCATAATTCTAATAATATATCTGATTTGACATTGATCTTAAATATATTATATTAGAAGTGCTAAGAGTATTAAAAGAATTTATATGATAATTATCTGAACTTTAACTTTAGATCTTTGATTTTATCTTATATAAGACTCTTAGCATAAATCTAATTATAAAACTTAGTTGATTTATCATAAGATCAAATCTTAAGAATACTCTTGATTATACCCCATAATTATAGTATAGAATATGATCAGATGGGTCTAACCATCTAATCTGATCAAACCAATTTAAACTTAACAAATGCAACTTATGATCTTAGTGCAAATTATTAAGTTAAATGTTAGATGTGTAAGATCTTGATGATCTTACAATAGAATTTTTATGTAATTTAAAGCCTTAACAAAATGTTAACACATTGAGGTATGAAGAACTTATTGTTACATCCTGATGTAGGAACTTAGATGATCCTTCTTAATCCCAGAAGCTTGATATTAGATCCTTATGGTAGAATCACCTAAAGTACTTAGAGTGACATTTCTTCATTGTGGTAGTAACCTATATTGGGTGATCATTTTAATCACATCCTTGAAATCTTGAGTAGAATTTAACTCTTGTAGTCTAAATCTCATAGCCTTGGTAATCCTTGTTGATTAAATAGCATTGATTGAACCCAATTTATTAGTTGAGTTTAGTTGTGTATACCCATCCATAGTGCTGGATCACTTCAGCAGTATTCAGGATTTGGTTGATTCATTTTAATATAGGACTATATTTGTGTTCTATCATGCGGGCTTAGTCGGTTATAGTCCCACTTAGAATAAATCATCCAACTCTAAGAGTATTATAATTAGTGACTTAAATCCTTAGTTTGAAGAAATAAATTATGACGGGGTTCTGCCTCCTATTATTGTGCACATCGATAAACACAGTTTAAAACAAACTAAGTATCTAAAGCCACCCTTTTTAGAACACTAGTAGTATGTTGTGATTAGGGAAATGAAATCCTTAGTTTGAGATATAAACTACGACCTAATTCTGCCTCCTATCATCATGCACGTCGATAAGTGCAGTTTAAGATAAACTAAGTATCTCAAGTCACCCTTCTTATAATACTCAGTATGTTTGTAATTAGAGCATTTAACAGCTTAGCTTGAGATGTAAACTATGATCAAGTTCTGCCTCCGATCGAAGTGCGCTTTGTAAGTGCAGTTTTAAATAAGTTAAGTGTTAAATCCACCTTTCTTGGAAACATACAACAATGTGTATACAACCTTTCCAACTAATGATTTTAAGTAAAATCCTAAGAAAATCTAGTTATTGAAATTAGAACTAGTAGTTAGAATCCATTTGGATGGATTCTACATAATGGAGACACTTAATTCATTATTTGATTTTAAATTATTTTCTAGATTTCTAAATTTTAAGGCATGTAGCATGAACATGAGCATGAACATAAGCACAAACATGAGCATGATGTATGAGTATCAGTGATGATTTATAGATTACGGAATATTGAATATATCAAGCGGGAAATTTTCAGGATGACTAATATTAGATTCTCAACTATATATATATATATATATATGGAGATTGGACCATACGATTCATACCCATTCAGTGATATTTTAGTTGTATATCAGTGCATATTATATCGTGGCATATACAGATGCATGACTTCTATTACATACATTATAGTTTTACATATTATTACTCAACTTCAGATCATTTATATCTTATTTACTTTTAGTAATTATTTTATAATTCAGATTTACTTTACTTTACATTATTTCAACTTTGTATTATTTATACTTTTAGTTACCTTTTTAGTATTTCTGCATTTTTATTTATATTATTTAAATGTGAAGTGAATAATTAGAACTGTTTAGGTTAGTTTTGATGTGTTAGACTTACTGTCTAATATGTGGTACTTTTGGGATCCGATAATTTGCTAGATCCAGAGCAGTTAGTGGAGCCAGATCAGGTGGATACTTAGGAGATCTATGAGGAGTTTGTGGAGCACTAGTGGACTCTTCTCTAATTTTATTGTTTGCTTAGTTACTATTTTAGTTCAGTACTTAGACTTGTTTTCCGTATTTTAGTAAACTATTTATAATAATTATAAATGTGTTTTCCTTTTTAGTTCTGAGATGAATGTTTTTATTTAATTTTATAATGAATGCTTAGGATGTATTCTTAGCTTCTGTAATCTGTTTATATACTACTTATACTTAGTATTATAATGTGGTCAACATACTAGAAATGCTGATATTTTATATATATATTGGATTCTTCATATTGTATTCTAAATCTAATATATGTATTTATCTAATACTTAAGATAAGGATTCTACTATTATCTTAAGTATTAGCTCTTGACCCTCATTGGGGGTTGAGTCTGCAGCCATTCAGATGGGTTTTATTTCAGCTATTCAGGAAGATGGGAATTTCCTTCCCGAGTGGTGCACCGCTCCACCAGCAATTGATTATCTTTCTTTGCTTTGCGCGCGATAATGGGGTTGGGCGCCACACATATGACATAGATATGTGAGATTATGAGCCCAATAATATATAGCCTTGTAGGAGGAGCTAGTTTAGGAGGAACCAACTGCTTAGTTTCTTCTACTTCAGCATTTTTACTTATTGAGGATGAGAAATTATCTCTTATATTCATTTTATGCTGTAACATAACTTTATATATATATATAGGGATTTCCTTTTTTTTTTTGAGATGCATGTATTTTTTTTAGTCATTTTGGATGTATGAGATTATGGATGTTGTGTTGTTTCTCTTACTTAAATTATATGCATTTACTATCATGTTACACCTCAATAGGACCCTTGGAACATATGACCCCTAATATTAGATTAGCACCTCTAATTTAATAAAATGAGTCACAATAACACCAAAAATTGGCTTAGCTTTGCTAATACAATATCGGGTTGTTACAATTAAAGATATTATTTGTTACATAGGAAGTTTCTCCTTCACGCTGGCTACCATTGTAATAACTCAAGTTATTACTCTAATCAATTAGGACTAATTTAAGTCCTGATTCTCACCTTAGTTCATTAATTAAGTCATTAACCAAGACCTAGTCTAAATCAGGAGTCAAATGAATTAAATCCTGATTCTAAAAATTTTAAAAATCATAGAAAATGACCAAGTTATGTTGGCTTCAAATTAAAAATCAGATTTCGCCATTGCGCTCATCACCCCCAAATTAGCTATGGGTGATATTTTGGTGGCAATCAAAAGTCGTCAAAATTTTGTCAAATATTTTAATAATATTTAAATACCCCAATAATTAGGAAAATAAAATACTCGTCAGATCAAAAATCTAACATCGTCATTGTGTTCCTCACCCCTCAATTAGCTAGGAGTGAATATTTGGGAATTATTTTAGGAATCATTTAATAATTAAAATGGGTTAATAAAATAAGGAAAATTAATTGAATTAAATAATTAATTCTAAACCCTTATCAGGTCGGATCTTCACTGATTTCCAAATCTGACCCATTACCTCTGTGGATCCGATCCATGAATTCACTTCGCATGATCCATTCGATTGGATCAGGATCGAACGGCCCCGGGTGCGTCTTCCTCGACCTCTCCGCAGATCGCCACACGGTCGTCCCACCGCTGTGTCCACCAGTCCCCACTCACGGAAGCCTCGCGAGCTCCGTCTATGAGTCCATTAGGACTCACACAATGCTCTGAACCCCACTGTTTGTGAAATTGGAGTCCAATTGGCGTCATTTCGATCCTGCAGTGAACCTCGACCGACGGATTAAGGTACCCCTCTACCTCCCCTTTTTGTTGCTCATTCCTTATCGCACTATTTCAAAAACCTACTGCATGCGTAGATATAGTAATTGATCAGCTTTGATCAAGTCCGATTGAAGCCGATCGAAGTAATTATAGCACTCATCCACAGTAGAAGTCATTAGGATTCAAATCGTCCGTACCACCAAGCCTAATGTTGGGATTTACGGGCTAACCAGACCACCTCAGGCACTGGACCGCATGCCAATTGGAAGGTCTCTCCGAGTCCTTTCCATCAACATGCAGACTGCCGCTTGGCGAGGTCGGTAGGCCCTCCAAATCCTTTTCCTAGCCGCCACGCTCGGAGCCTTTCGGGATGAAGCCCTGTGGGACCGATCAAGTCGAGTCAAGCCCGACCCGCGCGAGATCGAACTGGGTCCCGTCTGCCATCGTGGGCCCGCCACTTATCATTCATTGCTCTATTGCACTCTGGAGGTGGGTCCCGCCCATGGTGCGGCATCTGCTGGGCTGCTGCCACATGGCCTGGTGGGTCCGCGTCTGTCTCTCCCACTCCGAGCTGCCACGTGTGTGCATGGGTGTAACAACCCAAGTTATTACCCAATCTGATTAGGGCTAATCCAGGTCCTAATCTTAGTCTTAGCACTCTAATTAGGTCATTAGGAGTCTTTCACCAAGACTTAGTCCAAATCAGGAGTCAACTAGATCAAATCCTGATTTTTGGAAAATCCAGAAACCCTGGAAATTGACCAATCTAAATTGATCTCAGATTAAAAATTAGACTTTGCCATTACGCTCATTGCCCCCAAATTAGCTAGGGGCGATATTTTCGTGTCAATCGCAAGTCGTCAAAATTTCGTCAAATATTTTAATAATATTTAAACACCCAAAAAATTAGAAAATTAAAATACTCATCAAATAAAAAATTTGACCTCACTGTTGTATTCCTCACCCCTTAATTATCTAGGAGTAAATATTTGGGAATTTTTGGGAGTCAATTAAATATTTTAGAATTATTATTAAAATAAGATTTTAATTATTTAAATTAATAGTTATATTATTGAATTATGCGTTAACGAGTCGGATCCTCCGTTCTTAATGGGTCGTATCCATCACATTAACAGTTCGTATCCGTTACCTAATGGATCTGAGCCCACAGATTCGTTCCGCGGGGACCGTCCGATCGGGATTAGATCGGATGGCCCGTGAGCCTTCCCCCTCGTCGAGATCTCTGCCCACGCCATGCGGCTGGCCGCCGCCACTGCAGCCAGCCCCCGCATCCCCCGGCTTCGGCAAGTCTGTCGGGAGTCCTTTAAGGTTCCACCCTCGCATGTGTATCGAAGTTTTGGCCAGGTCGAGCCCACGATACACCTCGAAGATTTGCGCGAACCCCCCCAGCCGTCTGCGACCGTCGAGTGAGGTACCTCTGATGCCCCTACTCATGCCTGCATTCTTCAATTTGCAATTTGTATCGTTATTCCGGGCAGTAGATTAGAATCTGAATGGCTCAATCAGGTTTGATCGAACCTGATCGAGCGAATTGGCCACCTCGACCATAGTCACGCACAGTGACTCTCCCCGTGCCTCCCTCGACCCGTAGCTGGCTGTCTAGGGTTAGACACGGCAGCCGTTGCGTTCCAGCCCACCGACATTTGTGCGTCATTGGGAATACCTTTTTGTCCCCTATCCAATGGCATGCGGTCCGGGCTCCGATGCCGCCAGGATCGCCACCAGAGGTCTACCCTAGATCCCAGTATTGGGATGGTTGGGGAAGCCGAAGCACCGCAGGGCTGGGTCAGGCCGGGTCGACCCGAGCCCCACCCATGAGTCGCGCCCATGTCAGCACGTTTTGCGTGCCCCCCCCCCCCGCAGATTCGCACCCAATTCGGGACCGCCGCGTCTTCTGGCGGGCCCCACCGCTCTGCCCGCACCCAATCCGGGGCCGCCGCATGTCTTGACGGGCCCCTCCGCTCTGTCTGTGCCCAATCCTAGGCTGCCATGTGTCTGTGGCGGGTCCCGCCACTATAACTCCTGCATAAAACTTAGATAATATATATACATATAATTATTTATATTATATAAATATATATATATATATAACATATATGTATAAATAGAAACCTATAGTTAGATTAATTAAAGATAATTTGCTTAATAATTAATTAGCAGTTAATTAATTAGTCATTTGTTAGCTAATTTACATCAATTTAATATAATAGTAGATTAGATTAATGATAATTATTATAAACAGTGAATTAATTAGCTTAATTATAATCAAAATTAATTTACATTAATTTAATAAATAGATTTAATTAAGAACAAGTGAATTTATTTAATTAGTTAATTAATAATTATTAGATTAATTTAATTAATAGTAATTATAATTAGTTAATTGAGTTAATTAACATTTTTCTTAATTATTAAAAATAGTGAGCTAATTTAAATAGTAAATTTATTAATTTGTATATTTGAATAGTAAAAATTTAACTTAAATAAAATTAATACAAAACTTGAAAGCCTCATAACTTTAAGAATATTAATCCAAATATATCAAATATAAGATTCATTTTATTCAGAAAAATAAAAAAGATCAAATAGCGTAATTCAAAAAATTCGATTCGGGGTATATGTAACTTAGTGATATTTTAGGGCCTAAATACACCCCCATAACTTTTAACCTAGTTATCCAAACATATGTAATATGAGTTTTAAAATACTTAGGAGAATAGTCTTATCACTATAATAGTATTAGTTTTCCCATTTATACTTTAGTTTGAAAAGTGATATTTATGATCCTCACCCAAAAATGATCAAAATGCTCTTAATTTTTAATTTACCATAACTTGGTCAATCCAACTCTAAATTTAGAAATTCAAAGTGCTACCTAGCTTACAATTTTAGTGCCAACAATAATCCGAAATAATATTTAGGTTCTAAACCCTAGAAGATCTAAAATTACCAAAATACCTATAACCCTAGTACGGCCATAACTTGACCAATTGAAGTCCAAATTGGGTCTACTCCCATCTAAAGCACTCAGTGTGTTATGGAAAGCTATAAAAACTAAGTTTGCTGAATTTGAATATTCAACAGAAAAGTTTTGTTTTTGCCCCCTACGACCATTAGAAATTTACTGAATTGTCCCTGAATTTTAGAACCTCTATAACTAATTCATTAGACCTCAAAATTTAGTGTTTTTGGACTCTATAGAATCCTTGAACTGCAACCAATAGTAAACTGCAAAAATTAGATTAGAACTTGATCAGTTCTAATCTTTTTTAACTCACAAGGCTGTATTTCTAAGTTATACTTAATAGTAAAAATTGAAGATCCTGAACTTATATAATTTGGAATAGTTTAGAATAATTTAAATTAGATAATAAATGATATCATCATATTTAGTAGAGTCCCTTGCTTACTACTTGATTTTGTGCTACATATTCTTTGAACTTTGTGCTTATTTTTCTTAAACATATTATATAAGAAAATATTATTGCATGAAAATAAAAATATAGAATATTAGGATAATATTTATATTATGTTTAGTTACTGGTTGATATGGTGCATTTTACCCTACTAGATAGGTGTAAGGAGAAATAATGATGCTTAATATTACTCATTGAGGAGTGTGTGTTATGCTTGGAACCCATTTAGTCTTGCAGATGTAGTTGACTCCTCAGCTATTTCTAGATGTGTCCATAGAAGCAAAAATATAACAACTAAGAGATTCTGCATTTGCATTTACTACCTCTTCAGCTCTTTTGTTCCTTCCATATGCCCTAGCCTAGAGAGGCTATGGGAAATTTTGTCTGCCCTAACCTAGAAAAGCCTTAGGAATTATACTAGGCCGGGTTGGCCAATTCTTTTTGATATGGCAGTTATACGTACCTGTTTTAGTTTTAGTTTACTATTTACTATGTTATTGATGCATGTTATTTCAGTCAGTTATATTTCTTTTCTTACCTTCTCACTCATATATATGTATAAGATGCTAAATTTTACTGCTTACTGTATGTACCACTTTTAGATTCTTATTTTAAATCAGCATATATCATCATCAGCATGTTTAGGATTATCTTATTGATGTATACATATTTCTTGATTAGTTTGCTTAAGTGTGATTTGCCTCAATTCTTGCTTAGTTATAAATATTGTAATTATGGCTTATCTTATTCCTTATATGCTTGTTGTCCCTTTGTTAGATAGTTCATTTTTGTTGAGTTTAAGTGTAAATGTTGATATTAATAAATGTATAACAAATTCTCAGCCTAAAATGTACTTAGACAATTATCTAATAAAATTTTTCTTTATTGGATGGAGCTCTGGCATTGTGAAACTGACAATGTTAGATCTTAAGCAATTTTAAGATCCAGTTCCTGTGGAGGGGCCATATTTCGGAGGAAGCACTTTAGGGCGGAGCAGAAGATCTCTAGTTCTTTTATTATTTATGAGGATGAGTGATATGCTTCATCTTATTTCAAACTTTAATTAAATATTGTAATAATATAGGTACACTTTTGACTGTATTTACTTTACTGCACTATTATTTTTTGAGCTACTCTTCATTCTTATTTCTTATTGATGTATGGTGAAATGGATGTAATGTTTACTTTGTATGCTTTCGCACTATGTACATGTGTTGATTTAGTGATTGATTCCTTGTATTGATTCTGTGCACATATTTTTCTTATTAGCGGATTGTGGATCTTACCTAATCTAATGATAAGTTAGGGATTTTCCAGAGAGGCACACCACCCCTTAGGCCTGATCCTACGAGTTAGGGGGTGGGGCGCCATAATGGGGCCCGCCCGCTGTCCTGCAACTAATCTGGGCTTGCTATGTGGTGCTGTGGGTCCCGCCATTAGTCAAATTCTATATAAATGGATTAAAATATATATATATATATGTATATATATATATATATATATATTTATTTATATTTATATTTATATATAGTTAATATATGATTATAATATAGTTATATCTATATATATTCACTATTATATAATATATGTATTATATTAGATTGATTAAGTTAATTAAGTAATTAAACAATAGTTAATTATGAACAGCAAGTTGTAAATTTATAAACTTAATTCATTTAATTTAATTAATAATTATCAAAATAGTAAACTATTTAATTGATTAAATTTGTATTATTAAAATTAATTAATTCAAAATAAGTGAAATTTTAGGATGCCATAACTTTAAATATAATAATCCAAATATATTGAATATACATCTCATTTTAATCAGAAAAATGAGAGGAATTTAATGGTAGTATCAGATTTCTCAAACAACATAGTAGAATTTTAGGACCTCCACACAAATTACCTTTAAAACTCTAAAAATTTAATTGATCATAACTTGGTCAATTGGACTCCAAATTAGGAAATTCAAAGTGTTATATAGATTAGAAAACCATTCTAACTATTCCAAGTTACACAAGTTCATGATCTCCAATTCTTACTATCGAGTGTAACTTAGTAATACAGTCTTATAAATTAAAAAGATTAGAACTGATCAGGTTCTAATCTAATTCAATTAAGTACGACTACTGGTTTAAGAAATAAATCACAATGTCCTAATTTGATGATTTTAGATATTCTATACTAAGATCTGATCAAGATCTACTAAACTAGGGATTATGATTTTAACACCATAAGATTGGAGTTAAGCACATAATCTAAAGGTACAGTCTAAGGAATCTAAGATTTTAATCTAAATGTGAACTAATAATTAAGGTTATTAAGCAAATCAAATTTGATAGGATGAATCTCTTATCTTAAATTTAAGGTTGAAATAAAAAATAATCAAAATTAAATTGAAAAATTTATAAACTAATAAAACCAAGGATTCATTCATTGAATTACCCCATTAATCAATGAATGAAATATATCTTATGATCTAGTCCTAATCTTAGGAATACTCCTAATGTGAAGTGTAAAATCCTAAGGAAAAGATTTAGAGAAAATTAAAGAATTTTACTAAGCTGATATAATTACTGATTTTGATCACTTAAATAATTATATTAGAGTGCTAACATTAGTTTTCTAATTTATAAGCTAATTTAAGAGTTAAAGACGCTTAACCTAAATTTTTTGGCAAAATGACCATTTTGCCCCTACATAAGGGTCCAAAAAGCTACTTTTTAATTTAGGATTCTAAATTAAATTTTCTTACTGCCAAATGATTCCTTACTATCTAACATGAATGTAGATAGTAAGTATGCTCAATTGGATAAGGAACGGGTCTTACAGGTCCAAACTAAAGTTTTTGACCTAAGGGATATTTTAGTAATTTACACCCTTTAAAATCTAAATTTTCATAAAGATTACTAAAGGTTATTATTCAATGATTCCATAGAGTCTAAGAACACTGCATTCTGAGGTCATATAGCTAAGTTATGGAGATTCTAATTTTAAGGAGCAATTCGGTAATTTTTAAGGGCTAAAGGGGACAAAAACCGAACTTTTCCGTTTGATGTCCAAATTCAACAAAATCAGTTTCTATAGCTTCCCTATAGTATACTGAGTGCTTTGACAGGGAGTAGACCCAAGTTGGACTTCAATTAGTCGAGTTATGTCTTGATTAAGGTTAAGGGTATTTTTGTCATTTCTTACTTTCTAATATTCAGATCCTAAATATTATTTTAGATTATTGATGGCACCAAAATTCTAAGCTAATTAGCACTTTGAATTTTTGAATTTGGAGTTGAACTGACCTAGTTATGGTCAATTGAAGACTAGGGGCATTTTGGTTATTTTTTGGGTAGGGTCCTAAATGTCACTTTCCAAACTAAGTTCCAAATAGGGAAACTAATATTTTTATAAAAATAGGGCTATTTTTTTGAGTATTTTAAGACCCATATTACCTATATTTGGACAACTAAGTCAAAAGTTGTGAGGGTTTGATTATGACCTAAAATATCACTATACTATATGTACCCCGAAACGAATTTTGAATTATGTCATTTAATTCCTTTTATTTTTCTGAGTAAAATGAGATATTTTGATCGTCGTACAAAAAGTTATTAAATTTTAAAGTTTTGAATTAAATAATTTAAATTTAATAGATTTCACTATTCATTTATTTAATTTGAATTAATATACTGTTCATATATATAGTTAAAATGAATTTATTGCATTATCATTAAGTTGTTCTTAATTATCATTAATTTAAATTAATTACTACTTAATCTACTATTTAATTAATTAATTAAATATATTAATTATCAGTTTAAGTATATTTAAGTATTAATTTACTTTTTAATTAAGATTAGCATTAATTAATTATAATTAACCTATTATTTAATTTAATTAATGATTTAATTAATTCATTAATTATAATATTTTAATATTTGTTTATTAATTTTAGGATTAATAATTTAATCCTAATTAATTATTATTAATACTATTTAATAATATTATTTTATTTATTAAACCTAACTAATATACTGATTATCAGCTAACCTAATTTTTTTTTAATTAACCACTAATTGTTTTTAATTTTATTTAATAAATCAAGTAATAGTTATATATATATATATATTTATTTATTTAATTAATTAATTGTTCTTTGCAGTATTTGACCTCTGTGGGTCCCACCATGCCACATGGCGGCACATGATTGGGCTGCGGACTGCGGAGCGGGGTCCACTACCACGCGGCAGCTCGGCCTGATTATCAGCTAACCTAATTTTTTTAATTAACTGTTAATTTTTTTTAATTAACTGCTAATTGTTTTTAATTTAATTTAATAAATCAGCTAATAGTTATATATATATATATATAATTGTTCTTTGCAGTATTTGACCTCTATGGGTCCCACCATGCCACATGGCAGCACATGATTGGGCTGCGGACTGCGGAGTGGGGTCCACTGCCACGCGGCAGTTCTGTGGGTCCCCCAGCTGCAGCCGAAACAATCGCAACATGCCTCACGCTAACTCCCGTGGAATAGAACGCGGGCCCCGCGCGCGACACGTGCGACCTACGGGCCCCACAGACTGCGGACGCGGACCCGGACCTGGGACTCACGGGTAGGGCCCAGGTCGACCCGGCCCAACCCAGCTTCGCTGCGAATATCCCCGTGACGAACCGGCTAGGGCGCGCAAAAATGGAGGCCCGTCCGGCGTCGTCACGCCTTGGCCCGCCTGCTGCCGGGAAGGTCTCGAAGAGACCTTCCCTTTGGTGGCAGGACTGAGGCCGGAGGTGGGCTGGATCGAACAAGGATCCTAACCCTAGCTAACCTAACTCGGCGAAACGATACCTAACGGTATCGACTATTTGGCAAAACGAAAATCCGATCAATTGACGTATTGATTGATCGATCTGAGTCGCTCCTAAGTCAATCTAATCCATGGAATAAGCATGTGAAACAATGGATGAACAATTGCACGAAAGAATGTCAAGATCGAGAGGGTACTTGATTGACGGCTGCAGGAATATTGGCTTTAGGGTTTGCTGGTCCGAGCTCCAAAATGCAAGGTAGCGGGGCCTGAGTGTGGCTAGGGCCTTAATGGCTTCCAGACAGGGATTGCGAGGCCGGGGCTGTGTCGGTTGGGCAATGCGAGCGGCGGGATGCCGCGTGGAGGGCTCGGCTGAGAAGACGAGGGAGATGATCCCTCGTCCGTCCGATCTGCAGCGATCCGACGGATCGGATCCAATTGCGGTATCGGGTCGGATCCGAAAGGGAGCCGGGATCCAACCCGATAAGGAACTCTTTTAATTAATATTTATTTAATTACTTTAATTAATTAATTTCCTATTTAATTTAAATATTTAAATTGATTTTAGAAGAATTCCAAATATTCGCCCTTAGCTAATTGTGGGGTGAGGAACGCAACGGCAAGGTCAAAATTTCAATTCGAAGGGTATTTTAATTTCTCAATTTTCAGGGTATTTAAATATTATCAAAATATTCATCAAAATTTTGACGACTTCCGATTGACACGAAAACATCACCCCTAGCTAATTTGGGGGCAATGAGTGCAATGGTAAAGTTTGTTTTCCAATATGAGGTCTATTTAGACACGTCAAATTTAGGGTTTCTGGATTTTTTAAGAATCAGGATTCGATCCATTTGATTCCTGATTTGGACTAGGTCTTAGAGCTTTGACTCCTAATGACTTGATTAACACATAGGGACTGAGATTAGGATTGAGATTAGTCACAATTGACCAATGTAACAACTTGGGTTGTTACAGCATCTCTCTCGGCCAGGAGGCGCTACAACGCGCCGTAGCACTCAGAACAGTTTGAAATTTCCCTGAACTGTCCAGAATTGCCTAAACTTCACATTTTTTGCATTTTAATGACTCTATAAACCTAATGGGGCCAAAATATACCAAGATCAATAGATTTAGTAAAATCAAACATTGTATGAATTTGGAGGTGATTTTGAATATGGAAATCTACCATTTATCCTAAAGAGCATGTTCTAAATCCTAAAATTATACTTTTAGACCCTAGAAATATTTTAGTCATAACTTAACTAATTGACATCAAAATTTAGCATTCTTAAGCTCTATGAAGCCCTTAGACAGTGAACAATAATAAACTGACTAAATTTGCAAACTTTACAAGGTAAAAATACCAAATTGCCCTCCTTAGAAGTTGAAATCTTTAAAATTGGACCCATATGACTTAATGCATGTCCAAATTAGAAGTACCTATTGTATATCTTTATATTAGACAATAAAGAATTATTTGACAGTAAGGAATCAATTGACTTAATCAAAAAGTAGTATTTTAGACCCTTATATAGGGGCAAAACGGTCATTATGCCCAAATTTTAGGTTAAGTGCCCTTAATCTCTAGAATATAAATTGAAATATTAAAATCAGTAATAAAACTAATTTGTAATCAATTTAGGCTCTTAATCTCCTAGTTGGGTTGAATTGAGAGAATCCCCATTTGTGGTTAATAAATTCCTAAGTAAAAAAAATGAATTTATAATTTAGTTCTAATTTTACATCTCAGCTTCCTTAAGTTAATTAGGTCAGCAAGTAAAGATAGATTGTGCTAATTATTATCAATTCCTAAACTTCCTAAGTCATATATTAGGAGTTTCCTTAAGATCTGCACTTCACTTTATGATCTTTTCCTTAATAGTTTAGGGATAGAAATTAGCTTTAATTTTATTCATTGAGTAAATGAGTTATTCAAAGAATGAAACCATGGTTTTATTAGTTTCTAGATCTTCATATTTTAATTATGATTATTTTATCTCTTAACTTTAGATTAAGATTAGGAAATCCCTTCTATTAAGCTTTAACTTTGCTTAATAGGATTTGCCATAATCATTAGTTCATAACTATGACTTAAGCCTTAGTCTTTGAGTATTACCTTTGGGATTATGAGGTTAAACCCCAAAACTTTGAGTTTAATTCTTAATCCCTAGTTTTAGTAAATTTTGATCAGATCTTAGCTTAGATCATCTAAATTCATTAAATAGGACGTACTGATTAATTATTTAACTGTAAGCGTAATTGATTAAATTAAATTAGGGCCTCGTCAATTCTAATTTTTTTTAACTCATAAGGCTGTGGATCTAAGTTATACTTGATAGTAGGAATTGGAGATCCTGAACTTGTATAACTTAGAATATATAGAATATATTAAGTATATAACAACAGATATCACTTATGTATAGAGTCCCATGCTTACTATTGAATTTGCTGTTTTTGCATTTCTTGTACTTTGTGCCTTTTCCTTGAACATGTCATACTAGATAACATTATTGCATGAAATGAAAATATAAAATTATTAGGATAACATTTGCATTGAGTTCAGTTTCTGGTTAGATCTTATGCATTTTACCTCCTCTAGATAGGGGGTAAGGAGAACAAAGGATTACTTAGCACTTACTCATTAAGAAGAGTTGTGTTAAGTTGGAACCCAAATAATCTTGCAAACAAGTTTGTCTCATCATCTACTTTTGAACGTGTCCACAAAAATAAAGTAGAATAACTAAAATCTTATTGCATGTGTATTTTTTGCCTCCTCAGTACATGTAACAGTCCAAACTCTTCAGCACCAAGGTATTGTCCGCTTTAGCCTGAAAGGCCTCATGGTTTTGCCCTCAGAAGATAACTTTCCAGCAGGTCACCCATCCTGGGAGTGCTCCCACATAAGCACGCTTAACTTTGGAGTTCTTATCAAGAACTCCACCATTATCTGAAAAGGCGCCTCGATGTTTAAGTTGGAACCCAAATAATCTTGCAAACAAGTTTGTCTCATCATCTACTTTTGAACGTGTCCACAGAAATAAAGTAGAATAACTAAAATCTTATTGCATGTGTATTTTTTGCCTCCTCAGTACATGTAACAGTCCAAACTCTTCAGCACCAAGGTATTGTCCGCTTTAGCCTGAAAGGTCTCATGGTTTTGCCCTCAGAAGATAACTTTCCAGCAGGTCACCCATCCTGGGAGTGCTCCCACATAAGCACGCTTAACTTTAGAGTTCTTATCAAGAACTCCACCATTATCTGAAAAGGCGCCTCGATGTTTAAGAGTTTTACTTATTACTACTTAAGTGGGTCTTTACAATCTCCCCAACTTAAGTAACTGCCATCCTTGTCAGTATCAACACACAGATCCAAGAACCATTCATTGGGTAGATAAGACTAGAGGTGACCCATATAGGCACAAGAGGTACCCACAACTATGTAGCACCTTAACCATCACAAGTTCAAGAGGATGTTCACATGAAGTGGTACTTTTCCTTATATGGCACTTAGCTCCTATCTGACACCCTATGGCCTGCTCTGATACCATTTGTAATAGTCCAAACTCTTAAGCATCAAGGTATTGTCTGCTTTAGCCTGAAAGGCCTCACGATTTTGCCCTCAGAAGATAACTTCCCAGTAGGTCACCCATCATGGGAGTGCTCCCACATGAGCACGCTTAACTTTAGAGTTCTTATCAGAAACTCCACCATTATCTGAAAAGACGTCTCGATGTTTAAGAGTTTCAATTATTGCTACTTAAGTGGGTCTTTACAGTACAGTTCCTGCCCTAGCCCATAAAGGCTATGAGTTCTTACAGTTCCTGCCTTAGCCTAGAAAAGCTATGAGAATCCTACCATAGCCCAAAAAGGCTATGGGAATCCTACCCTAGCCCAAAAAAGTTATGGAAATTTATAGTACAGTGGCCCGATTAGCCAACCCTTCTGATATGTCTGTCTTTATATACTTACCTTTCTATTTTACTGTTACTTTTACTATAGCTATCATTTATATTATTTGCTTACTTGTATACTTATTGGATAGTAGATTTATTTTCCTGTTTACTTATATATACCATAGTTAGATTACTTTCTTTTAAACATGCATAAATCATATGATCAAAGCATGTTTAGGATGAGTCTTTTCTTTCAGTATTTTCTTTACTTTACTTAATCTTGTCACAGCTTTGGTGTTATGGTATGTTCTTTTACCTCATATGTTACTTAATTATAAATGCCTTTATTTGTAACTTCTTCACACTCATTTTTATGCTTGTTGCGCCCTTATGCTTTGCTTGTTTTATAATCTAAGTAAAATTGTGATATCATAAAACTCATGAACTTAAACAGCCTAAAATGTATAGACATTATGTCTAGCTAAATTTTTTTTCTTTGGCTAGGGACGTTTCATTGTGAAACTAACAATAGCAGGTTCTGAGCAATTTAAGAACCTTATGCCTGAAGATGAGCCATTCTTGAAGGAGCATCAAGTTAGAGCAAAAGATCAATAGAGTAGCTGTCATTTTATTCTATGAGGATGAGTGATTTATTTTATTTTAAACTTATCTTAAAATTAGTGTAATAATTCAGGTACCCATGTATGTTCTTTTACAGTACTGTTTTATTCTGAGCTACATGTTTATTCCCTATCTTGTATTGTGATGGATTAGATGTAGCATTTTACTTCCCTTGCTTTCGCACTCTATTAAATGTATATACTTAGTGAATGATTTTGCTGCATTATTTAAGGCACATCCTTCCCTTATTAGTGGATTGAGAATTTCACATTAATCTAATAATAAGTAAGAAATTTGCCAAAGTGGCACACCGCTCCTTGATAACCAAGGGGCGGGGCGCCACATTTTGTGGTGAAAACATAGAAAATTGGGACCTTACAATTGGGACCCACTACAAAGTTTACTTACAATAGCACTTCCTCCAGTACTACCAAGCAAACACCCCATGAGATAGCGTATGGTTTTAACTTTAAGAAGACCAGGGGTCTAATAAAGTTATCCCACCACCCTTATTCTAATGTTTCCTATACTTTTATATAGTTTTCTTACAAGTTACATACTGAATTCATAGCACAATTTGAGCAAGCAAATAAAAAAATACATTAATAAAATATTAGCAACCAAATTTTAGAGGAAATTTAAGAGGGAGATTTTGCGTTGGTACATATTTGTCCTAAGAGGTATGCCACAACAAAATTTAAGAAACTATATGCAAGAGCCATTCGACCTTTCAAGGTTATTAGAGAAATTGGATATGATGCTTATCTTATGGATTTGCCATCTTATATGTTAATTAGTCTTGTATTTAGTATTGAGAACTTAATTGTATTTTATATTGATCTTTCATCCAAGAATGCATGAATTGCATCTATTATAGGAAATAATGGTGATATGTTACATGATAATCCTATACTTTATATTTCTTAGATTGAGTCCATTATTGTTGGTGAGATTGATGTAGGCATGTTTAAAGAGCACAAATTTCCTATTAGGTGGAAGCATAATCCTTCTTTAGAAGGAATATGGGTAAACAAATAATAGCTCAAAAAGATTGATCTTGATTTGCTTTATAATTACTTAGATTTCAACTTAGTGGAGCTAAATTCCTTTGGCAAAAGGGAACTGATGTACCATATCCACTAGTTAAACAATCACAAAGAATGACACCTGCCTATGTTAGAAGCATGAAGATTTGAGGATATGCTAACTTTCTATTTAATTACTTTTTATTGCCTTTTTGTTGTTTATAATCTTTGAGAACTTAAGAATGCTTTCGAAAGAATAATAACCCAACTAGAGATAATACAAACACAAAATGAGTCAAGAATAGGTTTTAGAACAAAAGTTGATTTGTTTTAGGTCAGTGCTTAGGTGCGCATGCCCAAGCATTTGGTTCACCATGTTTTGAATGCTTTTCCCTAAAAGTAGGCGTTTGGGCGCCCCCAAGCGCCCGAGGCATTGTCTAAAAGTATTTGAGGCACTATAAATCCGATACTTACATGCTTCGGCAAGCGTTGAGCAAACTTGAATGTCAAATATTGACGCATTAAATGTAAAACAACACAATAAATGCATATTTTAGCTTTTCATTAGTTTCTCTAATATAAGTTCCTATGTTTCTTTAATGGTTATTAAGTAACTATTGTATTTTGCCTTGAGAAGTAATTATAAACTCACTTTTGCTTTATTAAAGAATAACCAAAATATTTAGAAGAATCAAGCAACAATTATCAACTCTACTATAAAAGTCTCTACTTCAAAGGAGCTCATATAATAAGAATCTCACAATTTAAGCTCTAATTTAACAAAAAAACAAAACTTTACAACCAATTAAACCTCAATTTTATTTTAAAGTTCTAAATGAAAAGAAAAATGTACATCAAACCTTAAAATATGAGACATTTACAAATAAAAAACTAAGGAGAATATTTAAAAAGAGCGCATCATAATATCCATCCTGACAAGAATATAAATGGCTTCTAAATAAAGAACAACAATCCGAGAATACAACATCAGTACTACACCCATTTTCAGATCAAGAATCGATTCCACAAAAGGCAAAAGAATCCAGCTTTAATTGATAAATCAACTTCTTCTCATAAAAAGCATCGCAGCGCGAGCAAATTAAAAATTGCCAAACTTCGATTAGCAAAATGCAATCGTCTGCTCAAGAATCCCAACCTGTTAATTCGTTAGAACACACTGTAAAATCGTTCGCAGATCAGCAATGCAAAAGGGAAGAGATCAGTATTGTCATCAATTAAGTCCTTCTCATTAGCACCGCAGCTTGTACATGGAAATTACAACCTTAAAAGCAAGGATAATGCAAGAGATTAAAATGGTAAAACAACTTACACATTAAATTCATTAGCATCTCAGCAAAGAAAAACTAAACAATTTAAATCCGTTCCCATCATTACAGCCTTGTGTCACACTGAATCGAGCAAGAGCAGCTCACTCCATGGCCGAATCAGGGACAGGCTCCCTCGCCTTGGGCGGCCTTCCCCTGCCTCTTTTCATTCCAGGCGCACCCGGCTTTAAGCCGGGAGGATTAGGGGGAACAGCTGCGACTGCAGGACGATGCTTCTTAGGCCTGCCACGGGGGCTGGGGAGGCCTCTGGCAGCCTTGGCAAGGGCCTCTGACAATGGATCTTTAGGCTTCGGAGGTCGTCCGCGCGGCCTGGGAGCCAGCGGAGAAGCTCCAGATGGCAAAGGCTCTTTGGGCTTAGGCGGGCGCCCGCGGCCGCGCCTAGGCGCCGGGCCAGTATCAGATCTCAGGTAGTTGTTCTTCACAAAAAGAAGCTCTCCGCTCTCCTTCATCTTCGAAAGCGTATCCGAAAGCGCCGCCTCATGGCCCTCTGGCAAGTTTCCGTTGTAGGTAGTCTCGATGAAACTCAGAATCTCTGATTTGCTCGACCCCTCCGTCTCTCCCAGAGCTGCAATCGCTGCGAGTATCATCTGCAGTACGAAAGATTGATGAAATCAAGCCCTTTCAAATCGCGGATGGGAAATTGACGATGATGTGATGGCATGAATTGATTAATAATTAGGGTTTTTTTTGTATATTACCTTCGGGTACGTAGGAAGCAAAGAAAATTTTCTGTTCTCCTCCTCTGAACTAGCCATGGAGGAACTAGGATTCTGTTATGACTCTTGTTGTTTGAAAAGATGAAGCCGACGCCGATTTTAAAAGGTGGCAAGGCATCGGCGACGGAAAATAAATAAATAAATAAATTTGTGTATATATACCTAAAGAGCTTTTCTGCCAAAAATTAAAAAAAATTAAAGCTGCGAAATAAAAAAAATAAAATAAAAAAATAAAGAGTGAGGATAACGAAGAGCAAAAGGTGTTTTCGCTGCAGATGGACGGTTGGGATCAGCAAATCATTTCGGAATCGGAGGGTGATGAGAAGATTGGAGGTCGTTCACGCGGATCGCTCGCGTGGCAGACAGATCATGCTTTTCCTCCCCCACGTTAATACTCTGGAAAATTACGACGCTGGGATGGGAATTTTTGGATGCAGCCATGAACTTTTTGGTCATTTTAAGTATTTTCGGAATTTAAGGAAAAATAATATGTTTACGCAAAAATATATATAAAAACAAATTCAGAACTAATTTTTTTTTTTAATTTTATATATAAATCTCATAAGAAAATAAGAAAAGTATATTCAATCGATAATCTACTCATATTAAATTAATATATCATCTATATATTTTTGTGTATATTAGTGTATAAATGTAGCAATACTTTAAAATTGAGGATGAATGATATTAATTAAAAAGACCCCATATAATTTAGAAAATTCTCATTTGCTTAATTAAATTATCTTATGTCTATATTTAATTAGAAAAATTTTAATTGGCTCTCAAATATTTCTCAAAAAATATGGATAATTAGAATTTAATATTTAAAACATATATTTTTATTGACCTCACAAGAAAAAATGAATTTAATAATAATTTTTTATTCTACTTAACTTTTTAAAACCTAGTCATCTATACTTTTTGGAAGATATATGAGAATTATGTATCAAAACTCTTTTAATTAAGAAGATGTTTGGCTTGTGAGATTCTTAGTGCAAGGTAATAATTTATCAGGAATTACAAATTTTGAGTGTTAGATTTGCTTTGTTGTCATGCTCAAGCGATGAATTGGACGGGTCACAGAATGAACTGGTTCGACATCGTCGCCGTTCACGAGATTCGATGCCATTGTCCCAAAGTTCAAGTCCAATGAAGTATAAGCCCATTCACGCAATGAACCTACGTTGTCCAACGAGTTACAAGTTTTGACATCGATGTCCCTGATGTTGTCGTTCCCGATATCATCGCATCTTCATCTTCCTCGTTCACACAATCGTTGTTCTCGACATTGCAACAAACCAAATTGCAAAATTGTTTCAGTCCTCAAATTATTGGGTAATCTCATCACTATACTTTTTAGAATATCATATTGTAAGGAACACATGCATGTTCTTCCCTAATACAACATTTGCCTCAACATCCCACCTTCATTTAACTATAAACTATTCTTTTGAACTTAGTTGATTATGTGTTTTCGTAGATACACCCGATCCATCGGCACTCTTGCCGTGCGATTGTCCTTCACAGATATTTGACGATGAATTCATGTTTTGAATTTTATTCTAGTCTTTCAAAATTGTAGAATTTTTTTTGTTACCACAAAATCAACACATGTTCTCGCCTTTAGCAACTTTAGAGACTATTATGTACAAGCCAATGAGATGTCTTGGAATGATTACAATGACCCAGCAATAGAAATTTGACAAGTCAACGATGGTATTTGTTTGAGATGTCTCCTTCGACTATAAACTACCCCATTGTTCACTAAGAATCGAGGCTAAAACAATGGTCAAGTGCTCATGAACTCCTTAATATCTCAAGCCCTTTCTTCTATATCTTCGGGAGTACTGCATTTTCAGTTAATGATAAAAAATTTTATAAGAACTCCAAAATTCAACATGCTCAAATTGGGAGCTCTCACATGATGAGTAACTTGTTGGATTGTTATTTTATGAGGATAAAACTTTGAGGCCTATAAAATCAAAACGAACAATACATTAGTGCATAAGATTTTTAGTTGTTATAAATGGTATTAGAACATAACATTATGTTGGATGGGAGCAGTGTCACACAAGGCAAATAACCACTCCATAAGGGAAATCTCTTGAACATATGGGAATAATGTGCTACATATTATAGGGTGCTTCTTAAGCTTGTAGGGGCCACCTTTAATCTTATTTACTTAATAAACAATTCTTAGGTTTGTGTGTCGATACCATCTTTTCAAATAATTATGGGCATCAATTGCCTTAAAGGGAAATATACCACTCCATGGGAGTGATCTCTAGATTTCTTTATGAAAAATGATGTTATATGGCAGATAGATTGTGAAACCCCCTTAATTATAATTAAGTTTAACTCTTAAATATTGATGCACTTTTTCAGATAACGTTGAATGTCAATTACCTTATAGGGCATAATACAACTACATGGGAGCGATCTTTTGGTCCTATGATGAGATCATATGTTATATGGTAGGGGGTATCTCTTGAGCTTGTAGGGGCCACCCTAGCCCTAAAACCTCAATGGATGGTTCTTGAATTTGTGTGTGGCTACTGATGAGGATCTCGGTTGTTTAAATTGAGAATATTATAATATCTAGTATAATTGAGTTGAACTATTAATATCAATCCATATTTTTTAGATAACAATAGAGTTCTGGATGAAACACCCAAAGTTAAGCATGCTCAAATGAGGACCACTCTTAGGATGTGCTGTTGGTAAACACAGCACAAGACAAGCAATGCAGAATACCACTTGTAATGCAAATAACAAATCAAAGTCTAAAGACTTTGATGATCGGGGTGCGTTGATGGTTACCGAGATAGCTTAGGAAATCACAAAATCATAACAAGAAGAACGCATCACATAAAAAATCATCCACAAGCATATATGTGGAAAACCCAAGATTGGGAAAAACCACAGAGCCACACCAACAAGAAAATCCACTCTGAAAAAAGCTTTAAGGTTTACTGAGTTACAATAGCTATATCACCTCAGCATACACAGTAGTAGCTATACTCTTAGAATAGGGAAAGCAAGAAGCTGCTACCTCTTGGAATTTCCCCTCCAAATAGCAAGCCTTCTCATGCTCAGCAGCACCCTAAGGTTTAGCTTAAGGTTCTTCTTCTTCAATCAACCAATAGCCTCCAAACTGATTTCAAAAGCCCTAAACCTCATCTCAACACTTAGCCTTAAGTACTTAGGTCATTCCTGAACTCCAAAATATCCAAAATACCATCAGATTTCTTTAGATCGTGACCTGGAACAAAGCAGGTCTCCATCGGGCGCTGCGCCACGCTGCAGCGCCCGACCTTTCAGAACGCAGCGCGCTGTGGTGCTCAAACTTTTGAAACAGTGACCTATTAGTTTGAATATGATGCCATGGTGCGGTGCGGCGCTGCATTCTGCTATGGCACGCTTCAGCGCCTGCATTTTGGTTGCTGACCGCTAAGGCGCGCTGTAGCGCCTCAGCTTTGGATTGGGACCGCCAGGGGCATGCTATGGCATGCAATGGCGTGCTGCAGCGCCTGAGCTGCAGTTGGACACTAAAGTCTCCATTACACAACAATCTCCAACTTGGAGACTTCTAGGCAACCTTCCCCAGCTTCCTCTTTTGAACCTTCACTGTCTTCTTTTGTTCCTGTCAAGGATTGTGGTGTGGCTACCACCGCTCTCCCTTCACATATTGAGGCCAACTGAAGCTGCACATAGCTTCAGTTTCTCCACTGTTACTATTTTGGTAAGCATGTTAGTTGGATTCTTAGAATATATATCTTCTCTAATCCAAGCTGCCCTTCTTCCAACAGCGTTCGGATGAAATGGTAACGAAGTTTAATATGCTTTATCCTGGCATGAAAAGTGGCATTCTTGGCTAAGTGAATGGTGCTCATACTGTCACTGTAGAGCCTTACATCCCTCTGCTCCTTGCCTAATTCAGACATGAATCCTTTTAACCAAATCATCTTTTTGCTTGCTTCTGTGATGGCAATGTACTCTGCTTCCGTTATCAATAGTGATACAATGTTCTATAGCCTGAAGATTTAGCTTACTGCTGTACTACCCAATATATAAATATAGCATGTAGTACTTCTCCTGCTATCAACATCTCGTGCAAATTTTGAGTCTACATATCCATATAAAACGATATTAGATCTTCCAAAGCATAGAGCTTTGTTCGTTGTACCTTTCAAATACCTTAGGATCTACTTGATCGCATTCAAATGGTGCTTTCCTAGGTTTTTCATGAATTTGCTGAGCACTCCCACTACATGGGCAATGTCCGATCTCATGCAGATCATCGTGTACATCAAGCTCCCAACAGGATCTGGTTCTGGTATTGATGAAGTGAATATATCCAATATTTTTTGTATTAAAATAGATTCATAGTTTACAATAGTGTAAAATAAAGTAGAGTTAATTTTTATTTACTCATTTCCTAGTATTTTTGATCTCGAAATTGGAATGAGATCAAAGAATGTTTTTTTGTTCAATAATATTCCTTTTTTAACTAAGATTTTATTATCAAATCCTATTACTTTTTTGTTTTTTAATTTGTTGAAGAATAAGGAACCTTCATCATATTTTCCTTCCTTCTCCTCTTCAAATTTCAGCATCTGTTCCTTTGATAAGCTAAAGTGACTTGTTAGGGGAGTGCCCACTAGCTTGGCTTCATTCATGTTGAATCATTTCAACACCTTTTCAATATAATTCTTCTGCGACAACTTCAGAATTCCTACACTCCTCTCCCTATGGATTCTCATTCCAAGAATCTGCTTGGCCGGCCCCAAATCCTTCATGTCAAACTCCCTTGACATATGTTTTTTCAGCATCTTTATCTCCTCCAAGTCTGATCCTGCAATCAACATATCACCTACATACATCAATAGAATGATATAAGTGGACTTAAACTGCCTAGCATCTTTTGTACCCTGATTCCGATATGAACTTGTCAAACCTTCTGTACCATTGCCTTGGCGCCTGCTTTAATCCATAGAGGCTTTTCTTGAGCTTGCACATTAGCTCAGACTTCTCTTTACCTTGAGCTTTGTACCCCTCAGGCTGTTTCATATAAAGCTCTTCTTCCAGTTCTTCATGAAGGAAAGATGTTTTAACATCCATTTGCTCTAGATGCAGATCTTCAACTGTTCAATAAAATTTATGCTAAGTAAGCAAATGAAATACAGTGAAGCATTAATTAAAATTAAGAAATATATATTGTATTTTAAATGAACTGTAAGTGAGCAAAACACAATACTAAAAATAGAGAGTGTAAAGCATAAAAAATAAAGAAATATCTTAGACTCTTGATTTAAGATAAACATAGTCTAGGACTGTGAAAAATAAGCATAACTAAACAGTTATGAAGAGATCTTACAATCAATAAGATTATAAAGGAACTATTATATTATTAGTTGATGTTATATTTAGAAGCTATCTCATTCTGCAGGAGTACTCAACAAAATGGGATGAGGAGTTAAGCATGTCTGCCTAACTAGATACAGTGGGGGGTCGAACATTCACATTTACTCTCTCTAAAATGTGAAGTCCTATTATTTGCGCTATCTTTCTTGTTCAATTACACTGAACCGCATTAATCGTGCGGTTCCTGCCGTGATTACAAAGAGATACACGTCGCTCTTTGGAGCTAACGCGTGCCTATAAGGTTCCCAAGATTTCATGCCAGTCGCCGTCCTGACTATTCGTAAAACATGAAAATCTGTGCGGTTGATTTTCGAGCCGCCCCGAGACGCGTGTTGACCGCCATTTTCTTCCATCTTCAGTGCCTTCTCTTTTTTGTGTGTCATGATTATTAATTATTGTAATGATTATTATGCTTTTAATTAATGTTTAATTATTCAAATTTTTATTAAATCATAACTTTATAAATACTAATCCAAATAATATAAAATTATATACTATTTTGATTACAAAAATGAGTAGATTAATAATATATAATTTAATTTTTGTTTTGATTAATATTTTAATTAGTCAATATTTTGGATTAATAAATTAATTACAAATTTACTTCAATATTTCTTGTGACCTAATTTGATCATTTAATATTCACATTAAATGATCAAATAGTCTATTTCACTCACAAAAATATGAGAAAAAATAATATGAAATCAAATTTAATATTTGAAAACTAATTTTTATAATCACTTTTTAGCCCTAATTAGGAGTTACAAAAAAAAAACTCTAATTTTCCAAAGTTGTCCAAAATTTGACATACTTAGTATCAATTCTCCTCCTTATGATATAAAGATTTCAATATTATGTAAATTATTTCCATTGGACAATAATTTAATATTTATGGTTTTTGACTCTTACTTAGTATTATTGTGATAATTCAAACTTCCTAAATGGCATGCTTTAGTTATTATAAAACCCTAGGATAGTTACTCCCTGTATCAAATTAGATTATTTTTATTTGAGCTTAGTTCTCATTTTCTAATTATATGAATTAATTGTCAAGTACTTAATTCATCTTTCAACCATAAGGTAGAAATCTTAGGATTGATTTAAACTTAATTTATAGTTGATCTCTAGAATCTATTAATTACACCCATTAATAGTAGTTAACCTTAATGCCTTTGTAATTATAGATTATTGAATCAACTAGATCTACCTTTAGTGATTAGATCAGAACTTAGTTCATTAGTCTTAATCCCTAAAGCCTTCTCTTGATTATTTTAAGATCTAGTAATAGGAATTCCTAGCTTACTTAGATTAGTTTAGGAATCCTATTGAATTCCTTAAACATCAACTATTAGAATACTTAGAACTTGTAGTTCTTAAGTCCTATCAATTATTTATCTTAAACCTTTCACTTTATTATAACCTAGCTAGATTAGTACTTGATTGATTAGATCCTTTAAACTATAACCTAGCTAGTGAACTTTAGTGAATTTACTTTAACTTTCAATTTCCTTAAGTTAGATATTTTCCCTATCTTAATCTCTTCCTACTAGACACATAAATGTTGATTTAATTATATAATTGAATCTTATAGTTTAGGATATGAATAAGATCTAGTTTCTAATAGTATTAATTAGACTTATAAAATATTTTGTCATATCATACTAATTGAATTGAATCTACTATTTTCAAAATCTCAATTACTACTATAATTACAATTAACTTGAGATCAATATCTCAAAGTTAATTGGGAGCTCAATTAGCTCCAATCATTAAGTAGATCATTAAAATTAGATAACTTTGGATATCACTTAGTTGCAATTATTGAATTTTCTTGAATACTTGCTTAGCTTGGAGCCTTATTCATTTGATTTATTCATATAAGATATTGTGCCTGAATAAAACTTTCACATTTAATATTAATAGGAGTTTATATTGATAGATCAGCCTAGGACAAGCTAAAAAGGAGTAATAAGGAGACCTCACATTCTCAGAGGGTGAATGTGAGTATTTAAGGATTTTACCTCACTTTTCTTTAGATATTAAATGGACGTGTTTAACTCCTCTCTTCATTCTGAATATGCCCACAGAATGAGTACAGATTTAAAATAATTTCAATTAATTAACATATGAGATCTTCTTCAATTTTACAGATTGTTAAGACTCATCATAGCTTTTAGCTATATTACTTTCCATAGTTCTAGACTATGTGAATCTTAGACTAATAGTCTAAGATCTTCCTTCAATTTCTATACTATGTATTTTCTATGATTTAGTACTGTACTTTTACTTGTTTATAATCTACTTAGATTACAGTGAATGTTATTAAAATTACATTTAAATGCTTCACTATTTCTTTTCATTACTTAGTATAATTTTATTTGAACATATATATACTTTATTTCATTTACTTTCATATGCACTTTAGCTTCTTTCTAGCCTATTTAGGATATTTTTACCCTTATTTTATTTGCAGTTTAGGATGTATATTTAAGTGAGTATTCTAACTCACATTATCTTTTCCTTACTTACTTTTCCACACTTGTATGCTTATCTTTTTGCACCCATGCTTATGCTTATTTTGTAACTAGTAGTGATATCTAATTAAATAATAATATACTTAGCCAATCTTAAACTATACTTAGACTATTTAGTACATATTATTTACTTTACTTTTACTACACTTGTGTTGGAACTTAGTTTATATTTAAATACTTGTGATGAATGAATGGATGGATGATTATAAATGTATGAAAATGAATATTAACTAAGTCATTAGTTGCATATCTATTTAGAAAGTTAATTGGAATTAGATGAATACTACATTACTTTTAGAATTGGAAAATAGTTTCATGTCTAGGTTGAAAAATTCTCCTTATCTATATGCATGTAATGAATGCTTGTGAATTGAGTATTTTTAGGGTAGATAATTGTTATACATATAATTTTCTCCCTTTAGACTTTTAGAATTGTAAATAAGCAATCCCATGTAACATATTATCTTTACTTTAGAATAAAAAATAAACAATCCCATGTAACAGATTGACTTTACTTTAGAATTGGAAATGAGCAATCCTATGTAATGGATTGACTCTATATTAGAATTAGAACTAAATAATCCTATGTAATGGATTGATTACATGTTAGTTTTAGGTTATTTTTGTTTCAAATATAACTTCCATTGGAATGGAAGTCTTGTACCTTGCAGGTGTTTCTTTAGCCATTTACAAAGGAAACTCTGCTAAAATTTTTAAGAAAATAATTAATGAATCCATAAATTATATCTCAAATAAAAGAAAATATCATTCATTTCTGATCTAAAAATACTTCCTTAATCAAATTCTGTCTATCTTTTCTGGAAAATGGCCTATCTAAAGAATTCTGAATCATTGGTGCAATTTTCCATTTTTTTCAAAGGAAACCATTGTCGCGCGTTGCAGGAATCTACAACGGGCCATTTTGCAAAAAAGGGGCACTGACGCGCACTGCAGCGGATCTTTTTGCGAACCACAGGCGCGATCGTGCGCTGCAGCAGTTTAACTTGCGAACTGCGGGCGCGGTCGCGCACTACAGCCGTTCAGCTTGCAATTTGTGGGCGCGGTCGCGCGCTTGCAGCTGTTCATTTTGCGAAATACTGGCGCTACAGCGCGCTGCAGCGAAGTGCTTTGCAAAACGCATGTGCCACAGCGCGCTGCAGTGGGGTACTTTGCAAAAAATAGATGCGGTCGCGCGCTACAGCTGGCATCTTTGCAGAATTGTTTGCACCACAGTGCGCTCCCGCCAGCTACAGCGCGCTGCAACGGCCCACCGCAATTTTCTCTGGCATAAGCATTTAATGCGGCTGGGGCAAAACCCCCAACTAGCATCTTATCTCCAGCCATCATTCCTTCTACAGCTGCTACATTGTTTTTAATGGAAAAGAGGCTTATGAGGTGATGTAATGGCTAAAACAAATGAAAGAATTGGTCACCTCATCCATCAAGTGGTTTTGCCATCATTGCTCAAATTTTTAAAGGAATGTGTTGGTTTTTGGATTTGAAGAATGAAGAGGCAGCCTTCATCTATAAATATCTCTATTCTTGATTAGAGAAAGGTTCCAATTTTTGCACAATTCAACTAAGTAAGCAAGAGGGCTGCATAGTGGAAGAGAGAAACTCCCCAAGGTGGAAGAGCTCATTTTGCCAAGGAGAAGGAGAAGAAAGGCAGACTAGCGACCTAAGTGAGGAACTTCAAGCAAGGAGAAGAAGAGTCCAGAGAACTTCCAAGGAACATTCTCAGTATCTTCTAAACCCTTATTTTGTAATTTCTTTTCTTAGTTGATCATGAAAGGATCTTTATCCATGTATGTGTTCTTTTTCATCTCTTTTATAATGGAGAGCTAAATCTCCCTTGAGGAGGGTTAGGGTAATCCCATATGTTTGATAGTTACTTTCATTTGTATGAAGTTTTCCTCAAGTATTAATATAAGTTATGAACTAAATGCCTTGCTCCAGAAATGCTTAATATCATTTTAGTCTTGATTGTGAATCAAAGGAAAATGGACTAATAAACTTAATAACTAAAGTGTCTTGTGCTCCTTAGCTCACCTTGGGTTAGATGCTAGATCTATGAGTGCATGAGAATTTAAAACTATGTGAGAAAGTTCTTGAGCTTAGTGCACATTGATCTAAGCTCAACTAAAGTGTTGATTCCTGTGATGCTAAGACCCACTAATTTAGCTCCTTAGCTCAACATAATTGAGGGAGGGAAAGAAATAGTTGTGTGCTCATGAATGAGGTGACATAGTCATTGAGCCCAACATATTAAGTCCCTCATTTCAACTATGTGCGATGCGAGTGAAGCTTTTAGTGGAATCAATGCTTATAAGATCTTAAAAATTAAATAATCCTCATCTCCTTGATCAAGAGATAAGATGAAAACTACAAACCTAAAATCGTATAAGAATTTTTGTGCCGAAATAGAACCGACAGTGTGTTCATTTCGTGCACAAGATTTGAACTTGTGAATCCTTGAGATAAAACTCAAGGAAGAACAATATGCACTTGATTTAAATCTGAGTAATTGAAAGAAAATGCTTGAGGAATCATCATGAATAAGTGACCTATCATGACATGTGGGATGAACCCAACTCTCATCTTCCTTTTATCTGACTTATTTTCTACTTAGTGATTGTTGTGCTTAATCTAGAACCAACTAAAACCAAATACTCATAGCTTAAACATTAGTGAGAATAGATATACCTTGGTAACAAAACATCTAATTATTTGTGGTTCGATAAATCCAGAAAACTCACACTTTCCACTTGTTACTTCAGACCACATACACTTGCGTGCAAGCGCAGACATGTATTTACAGTCTGTCAAGTTTTTGGCGTCGTTGCCAGGGAATTGGAAATTGTTTCGTATTAAGGATAATCTTTAAGTAACTGGTGATTTAAGTATTTCCTTGCATATACTTTTAGTTTTTGATTTTTGTAATTGTAGGCACTAACAACTTACTTTTCTGTTTCTTTTCTGTTTCTTTTTTTGAAAGAACCTACTTGTAGGCTAGGAGAGAACAAAACCTTTCGAACCAACAAGCCATTATGGATAACTATAATGAAAATCTAGGAGAGCCATTAGGAGAACCTAGGGGAATAGCACTAAGAGATTATGCACTACCCACTGTTAGGGGAATCCCCCATACAATTATAAGGCCTAATATAGAAGCCAATAGTTTTAAGATCAAACCTTCCACTCTGAATATGGTTCAAAATAATCAATTTGGGGGATTGGTCATTGAAGATCCGAACTCTCATATTTCAACTTTCCTTGAAATATGTGACACCTTCAGATTTAACGGCGTCTCTGAAGACGCAATTAAATTACGACTTTTCCCATTTTCCTTGCGAGATAGACCCAAGAGTTGGCTCAGTTCTCTTCCAAGTGATTTAATCCGGACGTGGGATGATTTGGCTAAGAAATTCTTAGCCAAATATTTCCCTTCGGCAAAAACTGCTTGGTTGAGAATTGAGATAACCAACTTCACTCAGTTGGAAGGTGAGACACTATATGACGAATGGGACCGATTTAAGGAATGCCTAAGGCATTGCCCACATCATGGGTTTCCCTTGTGGATGCAAGTACAAACCTTTTACAATAGTTTGAACGCTTCTACAAGGACACTCATTGATGCAGCCGGCAACAGCTCTATTAGTGGTAAAACCCAAGAGGAAGCTTACGACCTCTTGGTTGAAATGGCTAACAATGCATATCAATGGCCTTCTGAAAGGATAAAAAAGGAATCTATAAAGGTAAACGAATCCAACCAAATAATGGCGTTACAGCAAGAAATACACGCCTTGAATGAGAAAATCGAAAGAATGAATATTAATGTTGTTCTGGAGGTACATTGTGAGTTATGCGGAAGGAGACATAATAGTGAAAGCTGCAATTTAAATAACCCTTTTGTACAAACAAATACTGAACAAGTCAGTTATCTGAGAAACAACAACTCAATGAATAACCCTTACTCCAATACCTACAATATAGGGTGAAAAAACCACCCTAATTTCTCTTGGAGTAACAATAACAATAATGGAAATCAATATGGGGGAAGTTCATCAAACCAACAAGGCGTAAATAATAAAAATAGAAATAACTATCATCACCCAAATTTAGAAGGAGCTTTTAACTCCTTTAAGGCTGAAATGATCCAATTCATGCACCACACTGAAGCCACTATCACTCGCCACGATGCCTCTAACCAAGGGATTGAAGCCTCCCTTAGGAACATAAAAACACAACTGGGGCAGATCTCCAAGCAGCTGACCATACGATAGCAAGGGGTCCTACCCAGTTCTACCGAAGTAAACCCTAGGGAGCTGGTCAGTATAATTCATTTGGAAGAGATGTATGGGGGAACTAATACTGAAAAAATGAGTGCAATAAATGATGAGCTAGAGGCATGAAAAGGAGAAAGGGGCACAGAATGTGCGAAGCTCACAGCTCCAAAATGTGAAGACCCCAGGAGGTTGAGCATTCCATGCATAATTAGAAACAAAGTATTTTTAGATCCCTTGTGTGATCTTGGTGCTTCGGTCAATGTTATGCCCTACCACATTTACGAACATCTGAAGGTAGGAGGAATGGAATACACCTCAATGGAATTCCACGATCATTTCCGGGCTACCTTTTCTGATGAGTATAAAAGCTGTTATTGATATAGGCTGTGGGATAATGAGTGTAAGAGTCAAAGGGAAAATTGAATTAATTGACCTTAAACCTTCCATCTTTAAACAAAAAGAGATGGAAGAAGAGGTGAGAAAAAAATTAAGAGAAGAAAGATTATGGGTAGATAATGTTCTTGAATATCTAAAGTTAGAAGAGAAAAATTCTAATAATAGCTCGACTCTATCCTCAAAAAAGGGGAGCAAGGAAGGAGTAAGAAAAAGAAAAACAAGAAGAGAAAAAAGAAAGAAGAAGACTCCCCCTAGGCTTGAACTCGAAGGAGTGGATCCGATGAGGGAAGGAAGAGAGGGCGAGGGTTCGAGCCACTTTGAGGGGTGTGCTCACTCTAGCATCCTTAGTTTATGGAAGAAGAAACCTCCGAATCCGATTAGTTGATCATTAGCGAGTCTAGCTAAAGACGTTAAATTAAGTGCTTATTGAGAGGCAACCCAATCTAAAAAAAAAAATTTTTTTTTTGTAGCGCGTTGCATCGAAAATCCCGCAACAGCGCGCTGCAGCGGGAATACCGCGCCACAGCGGAAATCCCGCAACAGCGCGCTACAACGGAAATTCCGCTTCAGCGCGCTGCAGTGGTTTGCTCCAACTGCAAAAAAAATTTCACTGCCTTGGAAACCATGCAGTCAAAAAGTCATGAAAATTGGGTTTCCCATGCAGTCAAAAGGTGGGCTGAAAAAGCTTCCCCCCCCCCCCTTCACATGGATCACCACATTTATGGCATGGGGAAGACCCATTGACTATACTCTCTTGTCTTGGATTTTCTTGACTATATAAGGGAGGTAATGGGGGGGGGGGGTTATCCTTGCACCTTCTAAGTTTTCTCACTTCCTAAACAAACTCTTGCTCCCCTCTAGCTACTTCACTATGTCATCCGGCAAGAAGGCAATTCCTAGAAGGGAGGCTGAAGCTTCTTCTTCCGGGGAACTTTTAACAAAAAAAGTTTCTATTCTATGGAAGCCGAGCACCGATTCTACTCCATAACTTCTCAGCGGAAGTTAATTCTGGAGAAGAGCTTTAGCGGCTACTTGCCCGTTCCTATAGAGCAAATTGACCCACGGGGATAGAGGGAGATGGTGACGAAGAGATCTCCCACGTACCCGTCTATAGTCCAGGAGATATATGCAAATGCTATTGATGCAGCAGGACAAAGGATTTTTTGTAGAGGTAGGAGTGTCACCCTTGGGATTCCTCAAATCGAAAAATTCTATGGGCGTGAGGAGGTAAGTTATTGATCTTACCTTGAACTCTTGGAGTCTCACCAAGACCCCTTGATCTCGTTACGGAACTCATCCACGAGGACACCGACTAGGAGGGAGGATTAGCCAATATTTCTCGTTCTGAATTAATGGATAAGAGTAGTGCATGGCTGGTTTTCATTTCCAGCTTTGTCATGCCATGATAGCATTAAAACCTTTTAACTAAGGAATGAATTAAGGTTAATCTAATCTCCAAAAATTTAAATTATGCCATGAACTAAGTGTGGGGGAAGGCTTGGACTAAGACTAGATATTTTGGTGAGTACTCTAAGAGAGTGTGCTAGGCTCCCATAAGACTTCATGATCACAAAGAGGTGAATTAGGTATAAAGAAAAGTATCTCTCCCTAAGAATAAAAAAAAGAGAAAAAAACATAAAAAAGGGATGATGAAAAATATCTCTCCCAATTAAAAAAAATGAAAAAGGATGATGAAAAATATATCTCTTTTAATCTATTCATCTTTGTGATTCAAAAGAAGGGGCACATATGGCACAAATCTCTTGAGTATTTCACTACTTCTCTAGTCTAAGTTTTCTATGGAACCTTCCTCATTATCTAGTAACAAGCATAAGAAAATCAAATACTTAGAGATTAACTGATTAAACATTGCTTCATATCCAAGGTTAGAATATCTAAATGCCAAATGACTTGAATCATTTCAGTTAAGCACAAGCCTTGACTTACAAATCAAAAATCTAAATTGATATCTTTTGTTGACTATCATACCTAAAAAACAGAAAAATACTATTTTAAGCTTACTCTAGGACGAACAAAAACTAAGTGTGGGGGCGTGATAAATCCATAAATTATATCTCAAATAAAAGAAAATATCATTCATTTCTGATCTAAAAATGCTTCCTTAATCAAATTTTATCTATCTTTTCAGAAAAATGGCCTATCCAAAGAACTCTGAACCATTAGTCAATTTTCCATTTTTTTCAAAGGAAACCACTGCCGCACGATGCAGTGCGCTGCAGCTGATCATTTTGCAAAAAAGGGCGCAGACGCGCATTGCACCGGGTCTTTTTGCGAACCGCGGACACGATCGCGCGCTCCAGCTGTTCAGCTTGCCAACCGCGAGCGCGACCACGCGCTGCAGCGGTTCAGCTTGCAATTCGCAGGTGCGGTCGTGCGCTGCAGTGGTTCACCTTGCAAAACGCGGGTGCTATCGCGTGCTGCAGCGGGGCATTTTGCGAAATGCTGGCGCTACAGGGCGCTGCAGCGGAGCGCTTTGCAAAACACCAGCGTCATAGCGCGCTGCAGCGGGGGTACTTTGCAAGAAATGGATGCGGTCGCATGCTACAGTGGGCATCTTTGCAGAATTGTTTGCGCCACAGAGCGCTACAGCACGCTGCAGCGGCCCGCCGCAATTTTCTCTGGCAGAAGCATTTAATGCGGCTGGGACAAGACCCCCAACCAGCATCTTGTCTCCAGCCATCATTCCCTCTACAGCTGCTACATTTTTTTAATGAAAAAGAAGCTTATGAGGTGATGTAATGGCTAAAACAAATGAAAGAATTGGTCACCTCATCCATCAAGTAGTTTTTGCCATCATTGTTCAGATTTTTAAAGGAATATGCTGGTTTTTGGATTTGAAGAATGAATAGGCAGCCTTCATCTATAAATACCTCTTCTCTAGATTAGAGAAGGGTTCCAATTTTTGCTCAATTCAACTAAGTAAGGAAGAGGGCTGCATAGTGGAAGAGAGAAACTCCCCAAGGTGGAAGAGCTCATTTTGCCAAGGAGAAGGAGAAGAAAGGCAGCACTAGCGACCTAAGAGAGAAACTTTAAGCAAAGAGAAGAAGAGTCCGGAGAACTTCCAAGGAACGTTCCTAGTATCTTCTAAACCCTTATTTTGTAATTTCTTTTCTTAGTTGATCACGAAAGGGTCTTAATTCATGTATGTGTTCTTTTTTATCTCAATTGTAATGAAGAGTTAAATCTCCCTTGGGAAGGGTTTGGGTAACCCCATATATTTGATAGTTACTTTTATTAGTATGAAGTTTTCCTCAAGTATTAATATAAGTTATTAACTAAATGCCTTGCTCAAGAAATGCTTAATATCATTTTAGTCTTGATTGTGAATCAAAAGAAAATGGACTAATGAACTCAAGAACTAAAGTGTCTTGTGCTCCATATCTCACTTTGGGTTAGATGCTAGATCTATGAGTACATGAGAGCTTAAAACTATGTGAGAAAGTTCTTGAGCTTAGTGCACCTTGATATAAGCTCAACTAAAGTATTGATGTGTGTGATGCTAAGACCCACTAATTTAGCTCCTTAGCTCATTAGTCCAACATAATTGAGGGAGGGAAATAAATAGTTGTGTACTCATGAACAAGGTGACATAGTCATTGAGCCAAACATATTAAGTCCCTCATTTCAACTATGTACGATGCAAGTGAAGCTTTTAATGGAATCAATGCTTATAAGATCTTAAAAATTAAATAATCCTCATCTCCTTTATCAAGAGATAAGATGAAAACTACAAACCTAAAATCTTATAAGAATCTTTGTGCCGAAATAGAAACGACTGTGTGTTCATTTCGTGCACAAGATTTGAACTTGTGAATCTTTGAAATATAACTCAAGGAAGAACAATGTGCACTTGATTTAAATCTGAGTAATTAAAAGAAAAATGCTTGAGGAATCATCATGCATAAGTGACCTATCATGACATGTGGGATGAACCCAACTCTCATCTTCCTTTTATCTGACTTATTTTCTACTTAGTGATTGTTGTGCTTAATCTAGAATCAACTAAAACCAAATACTCATAGCTTAGACATTAGTGAGAATAGATACACCTTGGTAACAAAACATCCAATTCTCTGTGGTTCGATAAATCCTGGAAACTCACACTTTCCACTTATTACTTCAGACCACGTACACTTGTGTGCAAGCGCAGACGTACACTTGCGTGCAATCACATGCGTGTATTTACAGTCTGTCAATAATAACTTAAAATAATTTGGCAAATAGTAGATTCATATTTTACATTTTTAAATACTTAGAATCTTCATATCAAAAATTGCAAGTATTCACATCAGTTGCTTTTGAATTTATATTCTATCATATCCAAGTACGTATTGTATCTTCATATATAAATTACATAACAAAATTTATAAATTCCCTTCCATCTTAACTTAAGACCCTCTTCTAAATCCTTGGCCAAACACAATATCTAATGATTTGGATTAGTTTTTTTCTAATCTAATATTAGGTATTGTGGTGACGTATCAATGTTGAGTTTAGTGATTCTCAATATTGGGATCCTCACAAACATCTTACCACCACTTGGCTTCTTTAGAGTAGGGCAATCCTTCTCGAAGTGACCTGCCTTCCCATAACTCTAGTAATTCGGCTTTGCTTTTCTGGGTCTTGATTTACCTCGTTGAGACATAGACCTATTCCTGATATGTCTCCTTTCAGCATGTCTTACCCTGCTCTCAGCATTCAATGCTGAGGTAGATGCCTCTCCATGAGTTTTCTTCCGCACCTCCTTATTCAGCATGAGCCCAACGATGTCATCAAACTTTAATGACGCATTCCCTTATGAATTACTTATGGCTGTAACTAGCTCATCCCAACTATCTGGCAACGAAGATAAGAACAACATAACTCGGACCTCGTCATCAAAATTGATGCCCACCGAACTCAAATGGCTCATCACGGTGTTGAACCCATTGAGGTGTTCAGTCACTGAATGGTCATCCACCATCCTCATATTAAATAGTCTTTTCATCAAGAAAACCTTATTCAAAGTAGATGGCTTCTCATATATTCTCATTAGAGCATTTATGAGATATACAATAGTTTTCTCATTAACAATATTGAAAGCAACATAAGAAGATAGTGATGAATGAATCAAACACAAAGCAGTTCTATCAAGAACCTCCCATTCTTCATCAGTCATAGTTCCAAGTTTCTTGTCAGCTCCTTTCAATGGAAGATACAACTTCTTCTGGTAAAGTAAATCCTCAATTTACATTTTCTTGAGCGCAAAGTTCATCCCGCTGAACTTCTCAATTTGTGTCTCATTTCTTCGGCCATTGCTCCCACTCAAACAAGCAAACCCTCCTTAACAACAAGGCAAAGAACCTAACTCTCTGATACCACTTATTGGTAAGCACAACACAATACAACCAATGCGGAATACTAATTATAATGCAAACAATAAACTAAAGTCTAAATACTTTGAGGATCGAGGTATGTTGATGGTTACCAAGCTAGCTTAGGGAATCACAAAATCATAATAAGAAGAACACATCACATAAAAAATCATCCAAACACAAGCATATACGTGAAAAACCTAAGATTGAGAAAAACTACGGAGCTACACAAACGAAAAAATCTACTATGAAAAAAGCTTCAAGGTTTATAGAGTTGCAAGAGCTATATCACCTCAGTATACACAGCTGTAGCTTTACTCTTAGAATAGAGGAAAAAAAAGCTGCTACCTCCTGGAGTTTCCCCTCCAAATAGCAAGATTTTTCTTGCTCAGCAGCACCCTAGGGTTTATCTTAGGGTTCTTCTCCTTTAAGTAACCAATAGCTTCCAAAAAGGATTGCAAAAACACTAAAGCTCTTCTCAGCACTTAGTCTTAAATACTTAGGTCATTCCCGAACTCCAAAATATCCAAAATACAAATAGATTTCTTCAGATTATGACCTGGAACAAAGCAGGTCTCCGTCGGGCGCCACAGTGCGCGGCAGCTCCCGACCTTCCAGAACGCAGCGCGCTGTGGCGCTCAAACTTTTGTAACAGTGACCTATTAGTTTGAATATTATCTGAAAAATGTTTCACCTGAAATAACGTCGTGGCGCGCTGCGGCACTACGATCCGCTGAGGTGCGTTGCAGCGCCTCAGCTTTGGATTGGGACCGCCAGGGGCGCGCGGTGGCGCGCTGTAGCTGGACGCTAAAGTCTTCATTACACAACTGTAACAACCCAAGTTGTTACCTTAGTTAACTAAGATTAATCTCAGTCCTAATCTTGATCTTAAGTGTTAATCAAGTCATTAGGAGTCAAACTCTAAGACCTAGTCCAAACTAAGATTCGATTTCTAGAAAAAATCCAGAAACCCTAAAATTTGACCTATTTAAATTGACCTCTGATCGAAAAATAGACTTCGCCATTATGCTCATTGCCCCCAAATTAGCTAGGGGTGATGTTTTCATGTCAATCGGAAGTCATCAAAATTTTGAAGAATATTTTAATAATATTTAAATGCCCAGAAAATTAGAAAATTAAAATACTTATTGGATCAAAAATCCGACCTTACCATTGTGTTCCTCACCCCTCAATTAGCTAGGGGTGAACATTTGGAATTTTCCTAAAGCTATTTAATTATTTAGAATTAATTAAATTTAATTGGGAAATTTAAATAAAATAATTTAATTGAAATTATTTAATATTTAATATTATTTATATTTAATTTCGCGGCGCCATCAGAAATCCAACGTCGTCCACCCGTTAAACCGCGCGCTGTTGGGTTTGCCGTCAGGATCAGACGGCAATCTCCAACCGTCTGATTGGGGATCAGACGGTGCTCGAGTCGCCTCCCCCATCTACGAACCCTAGGGTTCCATGCGGCGCACCCGCCGCGCCCTCGCATCGTCCCCGCACGCCCAACCTCGAGGGCTCCGCAGGGAGCTCCTATTAGGCCCATTCAGACTCAGAGCTTCGGGCTAGACGAGGAGGATCCCCCGAGCCCTCAGGAACCGTCGGTGCGAAGCCCCGGGTCTACAACAGTCGATCGAGGTACCCTTCGATCCCTCCTTTCATTCAATATCATTGCTATGTATCGACCGTTAGAGCTATTCCGCGATTAGGATCGAGCATCGAGCGGGTCTGATCGTCGTTGAGACGGTTCGATCAGGTCAATTTAGGAACTCATCCACAGTACTTCTCGTTAGAGTCCGTGACCACCGTGCCATATGCGACTAGGGTTAGGTCTAGCTCCTAATCCTGACCACCTCCGGCCTCGGACCTAGTCCAATCGGGTAGGTCTCGGCGAGACCTACCCTCAGCCGTGCGGGCCGAGCCGCACAGTTGCCGGGATGGCCGCCGTCTAGCGTGCCCTAATCGCACTATTCGGGATGAGGGCGAGGGTCCTCGGGTCGGGCCGGGTCGGTAGCTCAACCCGCGCCCTCGCATGCGGGTCGCGTGTGCGCAGCGGCCGAGAGTGTGGGCCCCGCACGTACGCTCCGCGGACGTCATGTGGGCCCCGCCGCAGCCCAGCGTCCATCTGGGATGCGCCGCGTGGCTTCGTGGGCCCGTCTCCTCTGGCCCGGCCAATCAGAGAACGCCATGCGTCTCTGGCGGGTCCCGCCACCTGTTTAAAAATAAATAAAAATAATAGAATATATATATATATATATATATATATATATATATATATATATATATTACAAATCAGTAAATCTAATGTAATAACTATATAGGAATAATTATATGTATGATATATACATATATAAATGTTTTATAAAAATCTGTAATTTAGATAAATAATTAACAGATTAATTATGTAATAAGGTATAATCATATAAATATTTATGCATTTATAACTATAATTATACAATATAGAATTATATTTATATCAATAAGAAAAAAAAAATATAGTTATAAGAATAGACATAAACTTTAAATTAGGGTGATATTTAAGAAGGATTAATTATTAGTTAATTAAGTATAAGTTACTTAACTAGTAATTAATTAAATAATTAATTTATTTAATTAAATAATAGATTCTTAATTTAATTAAACAATTAATAATTTGTCTAATTTAGTTGATTAGCTTAATTTAATTAATTAAATTAAAACCAGTAAGCATAATTAAATTAAGTAGGATTAATTTAATTAAACAATAACTTTAAATTAATTAAACCTGATTAAGAATATCTTAATTACTTTCAAACAGTGATTAATCTTATCTAATCAAACAGTAATATTAATATAATTAAAATATTTATTTTAATTAAATAATAGATTAATTATTAAGTAGTTAATAATTAATATTAAATAATGACACATTAAGAATAATTAATTAATCAATTAATAAATACAAAAAAATATAATTTAACTTTAGGAATAAATAGTAAATCAATATAAATTGAATAAATAAATAGTAACTTTATTTATTTGAATTATTTAATTCAAAAATCTTGAAAGTTTAATAACTTTTTATGCAATGATCCAAACATAATCAATATAAGTCTCATTTTACTCAGAAAAATAAAAGGAATCAAATAGCGTTGCAAAAATTAGTTTCAGGGTACATATAACATAGTGACATTTTAAGACCTAATTAAACCCTCATAACTTTTAACATAGTTATCCAAACATAAATAATATAAGTCTTAAAATACTCAGGAAGACAGCTCTATCATTGTGGTAGTATTAGTTTTTTTATTTTGACACTAGGATGAAAAGTCAACCATTGACCCCATAGTTGACTTTAGGATAAAATAACTAAAATGCCCCTAGAATTCAATTAACCATAACTTGATCAATTCAACTCTAAATTCAGAAATTCAAGGTGCTAACTAGCTTAGAATTTCAATATCATTGATAAACTGAAATAATATTTAGGATCTAAATCCTAAAAAATGAGAGAATGACCAAAATACCCATAATCTTAGTTAGGCCATAACTTGACTATGTGAGGTTCAAATTGGGTTTACACCCTATCAACATGCTCAGTATATTATAGGGAAGCTATAGAAACTGAGTTTGCTGAAATTAGACTTCAAATAGAAAAGTTCGATTTTCACCGTTGACCGACCAAAATTACGGAATTGCCCTTGGAACTTAAAATAGCCATAACTTAGTCATCTGACCTCAGAATGCAGTGTTCTAAGACTCTATGGAATCCTTAAACAGTAACCAACAGTAAACTGCATATAAATTTAGATTCCATTAGGTAGAAATTACAAGTTTACCCTTTAGGTCAAAAACCTTAATTTGGACCTATAGGACTTATTTCTTATCTATCTTCAAGTTACACAATAAGGAATCATTTGACAGTAAGAAACTTTAATTTGGACCCTTAAATCAAAAGTTGATCTTTCGGACCCTTAAGTAAGGGCAAAATAGTCAGACTATTTTGCCCAAAATTCAGGTTAAGTGTCCTTAACCTTTAAATTTTCTCTTAAAAAACTAAAACCACTATTACGACTATATTAGAGTCAATTAAATGAATAAACTAAACTATTAGGTCAAACCATTACGGCAATTCTGGGTAATTCCGGACATTTCTGAGCAATTTCGGACATTTCTGAGCACTTTCGGGCAATATTGGGTGCTACGACGCGATGTAGTGCCTTTTGGCCAAAAGCCAAGCGTTACGGCGCATTGCAGCGCTTTCAGGCGTGCTGTGGCACCAAAATTTTTTGAGATTTGGATGTTGCGGAGGATTTAATTTAATTTCATCAAATTTTTATGCTTCATCATACTTTTATGCCACTGCGGCACACTGTAGCGCTCTACGGTGCGCTACAACGAACCCAATTTTGAAACTTTGGGCGCTACGGCGCACTGTAGCGCCCAACGGTGATTGCGCCTGTGCGAAAATCGTAATGTGTCTCATTTCGCACACAAATACTCCCAATTTTGGGCACCTCATGTGCAATGCCATATACCGATGGAAATGTATTTCTGAGACATTTCCATTAATACAAAAATTAGTATGAATGGATTATTCAAACGATCAGAAAATAGAGCCCTAGCTACAGGTATATAGAAGACATTCAATTTTTGACAGCATTTTCAATGGAGGAATGAGCTTCAATCGGACTCATTGAGTCCGATTGAGACTTGATGATCATACATAGCTTCCATATAACAGCTAATTGAAAGGGCATTCACAATACTTTGATAAATCATGAAGAGAGTTACCAAGGAAAAGTGAAGCAAATGGGTACCTTATCCTTTAGAAAAGGAAGAAGATCTTAGATTTTCTACAGAAGCTTGAGACTTGAGGGTTCCCAAACAACAAACTCAACAAGTGTTGGGGAAGAAGGAAGCTTTAGTTTTACAACAAGGGATGGAGGGAGGGGGCTGAGCTCAATTTAAAGGAGAAGGAGAAGAGGATGTGCTATGGGAGTTAAGAGGTGAGGGGAGATGGCCTTAGCCTTACTTGCGTGCGCCAGTGACAGGGAGCGCCGAACGGGAAAAAGGGGATGGGGTCCATGCACAGGAAGAAGGAGAAAAAATGATTTTAAGAAATAAATAATTTATTTCTTTTTAATTTTTTAAATTTATTAAAAATTCAGATTTCATAAACAGGCTCCGAAAAATTTCAAAAATTCACCCATATCTAATTTGGGGGTGAGGAATTCAACGGTAAAATTGGATTTTGATTCTGACGGTTAAATAATCATTCTATTTTCCGGGGTATTTAATTACATTAAAATATTTAAGAAAAAATAACGACTTTCAAATGTGTCCAAAATATCACCCCTAGCTAATTTGGGGTGACGATCGCAATGACAAAGTTAGATTTTGATTTCGAGGTCAATTTTAATACCTCAAATTTCTAATTAATTAAATATATTAAAATATTCCCATTATTCGATTGAGTTCCGAGTCACTCCAAAATTTTGAGGATTGATTCTAATGACTAGATGAACTCAATAGAATGATAACTAAGCTGCAATTAAACTAAGATTAGGCTAAGTAACAACCTAGGGTTGTTACAGCTTCCGCTTCTAATTCTCACGGTATGTAAGTACTTTTAGATGCTCTATGTACTCTTGCCTGATTGGCAATGTTGATATTTAATACAGGTCGCGAGAATTAGAAGCGGAAGCTAACTTAATTTCAAGAGCTAGAAAAGATTCTATTATCAAGTGTGAGATGAAGATTTATTATATGAATTTTATATTATTTTATATTTATTTAAGTTAAGATAATTTGAATAACTTTAATTTAAATTTCTAGCTTTATAATGTATAGATATTAGTTTATTTAGTAATTTTATAATAAATGTTTATTCTTGAATTATTACTTGTAATCTCCCAATCTCGATCTTTAGGTCGTTACAACGTATTTAAAAGTTAGTCTTCTGAATGCACAACTCTCTGACCTATACTTTATTATACAAGGGTGGAGATCCATATTAAGAAATATATAGTTACTCCATAGTTTATCGAAATTACACTCTAATCATGTTCGAAAGCAAGCCATCCTTATTCTTCATAAAGAACATTGGTGCAGTGTAAAAACCCAAAGCTGTTACTTAATTTAATTTACCTAATTAGTTTAGAAATCTCATTATTAGGTTCTAATCATCATTATAATCAAATCCTGAAGTTTTGGATCAATTTGGAAGTCATTTGAATAAATTAAATATTTTATTCAATTTAAATAATTAGAAAATAAAAATATTATTTTGACCTCTAATCAAAAATTTGATTTTATTTTTGAGTTCATCATATCCATATTAGTTAAGGGTGAATTTCTAAGAATATTTGAAGATCATTTGGTCAATATATGTATTGATTAATACAAATTATATTAATTAATATTAATATTAATTAATTTATTTTAAATTTTTATTTAATTTATAATAGCTAATCATTGTTTCTTCAAATAAGAGGAGGATCGGTTCTTCAGTTCCAAATGCCAAATAGCGGAATTTTTTTAATCGTTAGATATGGGTCGTTCTACCAATTCGTCAGATCTGATCAAACGATGAAGATAAAACCCGGGGTCTAATCTGATCTAATCTCAGTAACTAGATCTATAATCAGATCCAATGTCTGAGGGTGGCTCCATGGTTATTTGAATCATGGGATTAGATCTGGGCTGTCAGATCCAATATGATGGCCAAGATTTGACAGAGCATTATGTTGTGTGGTCTTCGCTAGCTTAGCCATGCCCCGCACGATTGCGTGCGGGTCATACTACGGCCATCCTTCCTCGCTTTTTTTGCTCACCAAAAGCTCGACTGAGGGTTCCTTTAGTGACATTTCAACAAAACCCATTGGTTGGAAGACATAGCTCATTCTTGGTTTTCCTTCGACCAGACGACGCGATGAACCATCGGACCTAGGTATGCCATTTTCATCATTTTTTGGTGTTAAGTTTCTTAATTTTTGATGTATTTCCCATTGAAATGATTGTAGACCCAATTATAGAGTTCAATTGAGCTTGAGCAAGCCAATGGTAGCTCAATAGTCCCGAGTCTATATAGTAGTGTAAAGTGCTAGGAAGGGGTCCTGGCATTTATGGCGCCCCACCCCTTAACCACCAATAATCAAGGCTAAGGAGTAGTATGCCACTTTGACAAATCCCTCACTTATTATTAGATTAAGGTATAATTCTTCAATCCATTAATAAGGAATGGATGTGCCCTGAATAATGTAGTGGAATTATTCACTAAGTATATACAATCACAGAGTGCGGAAGCAAGAAATGTTAAAATACTACATCCAATCCACTGCAATACAAGTAAGAAGTAAACATGCAGCTCAAAATAAAATAATACAGTAAAAGAATATACATAAATATATAAAAGATAAAGCTCTCATCCTCACAAGAAAAGGAGAAGCTAAGCTAAGGATCTCCAGCGGCAGCACACTTCTCCTCCAAAGAAAATTGAACTGAAGAGGCTGACATATTTTATGAATCTGATCTTCAGAAGGCTCGACTACCTTGAATAACTCGGAATCTACCATTGTCGGTTTCACAATGATAGAGCCCAAGCCAAAGAAAAGAAAAATCTAATTAGATATATTGTCTAAGTACATTTTAGGCTGGCATATTTTATGAATTTTTATGATATCACCATTTTACTTAGACTATAAAAAAATAAGGCATATGGGTGCAATAAGCTTACAAAGGAAGGAATAAGCTATAAATAAAGGCATTTATAACTAAGTAACATGTGAGGTAAAAGAACATACCTCAACACCAAAGCTGTAACAAAATTATGCATGTAAGTATAAGTAAAGTAAGAAAAATACTTAAAGAAAAAACCCATCCTAAACACGCTTATAATCACTTGACATATGCATGTTAAAAATAAATAATTTGACTGTGATATGTATAGTAAACAGTAACAGAAAGTAGCATTCCTTAAGTAAGTAAGCAGATAAAGTAAAGTTGATTGAAGTAAAATGCTACATTAAAATAGTAAACAATAAATATTAAATAATAAATATTAAACGTGTATATAATGACTACCAGATCAGAAGGAGGGCTAATTTAGCATACTGCAACAAGTATATGTATATATTCCTAGCGTCATCTGAGGCTAGGCCAAAATAGTAGAACAAAAATTGAACTGAAGAGGCTGTAATCACAAATGCAATAATGTTTTAGTTATTTTACTTTACTTCTGTGGATATATCCAGAAGTAGTTGAGGAGTCAAGCATGTCTGCAAGACTATTTGGGAACCAACTTAACATAACACTCCTCCATGAGTAATGTTAAGTAATCCTTATTTCTCATTACCTCTGTCCAGTAGGGTAAAATGCGCAAGATCAACAAGTAATTGAACCCTATGTAAATATTGTCCTAATTATTCTAAGTTTTTATTTCATGCATCAATGTTCTTATATGACATGTTCAAGGTAATGGCACAAAGTAGTAGGAATGTGAAAGCATAAGTAAAATAATAGTGAGCAAGGGACACTACTTTACAAGCTGATATCAGTTGTTATCTATTAAACCATTATAACTATTCCAAGTTACACAAGTTCAGGATCTTCAATTCCTACTATTAAGTGTAACTTAGAAGCACAACCTTATAAGTTAAAAGCAATTAGAACTGATCAGGTTCTAACTTAGTTAAATCAATATCACCTACAAGTTAAATAAGAAATCAACACATCATATTTAATGAATTTAGACATTCTAAACTAAGATATGATCAATATCTACTAAAGCTAGGGATTATGATGAATTAAACACCATGAATTGGAGTTAATCACATAATCCCAAGGTAAAGCATAATGACTAAAGTTCATGTTTAAATGTGAACTAATGATTATGACAAATTTTATCAAGCAAAATCAAAGCTTAATAGTATGAATCTTCTATCTTTATCTAAAATTGAAAGATAAAATAATCATAATTAAAGTATGAAAATTTAGAAATTAATAAAACTAAGGTTCCATTCATTGAATAACCTATTTACTTAATGAATAAATTTTAACATAAGATATACTCCTAATCTTAAGGAAAATGTCATAGGGTGCAAGTGAAGTTCTTAAGGAAGTTCTTACTAAGAGAATTAGGCAATTTATGGAGTTGAAGATAGTTATTATAATTTATCTTTATTTGTTGATCTAATTCATTAAGGAAGTTAGGGATGTGATTAACAAACTGAGTTAGAAACTTATAGATTTCACTTTGAAAATTTTCAAAATTTTAATGGAGTTTTTATCTAATTACTTGATTAAAAGGTTAAGGGTTATAAATTGATCCCAAATTGGTTTTATTACTGGTTTTTAATGATTTTAATGATATTTTAGAGGTTAAGCATACTTAATTTAAATTTTAAGCAAAATGACCATTTTGCTCCTACTTAAGGGTTTAAAATGTTACTTTTTGATTAAGGGCTCTAATCTGGATTTAGTTGATTCCAAATGATTCTTTGCTGTCTAACATGAAGATAGACAGTATGTACATCAAATTTGGATAAGTATTAAGTTCTATGGGTCCACTTTAAGGATTTTAACAGTAATAACCCAAATTGTTAACTAAGACTAATCTCATATTTAATCATCATCCTAAGTGCTAATTAAGTCATTAGGAGCCAACTTTTAAAACCTAGTCCAAATCAGGAGTCAAATGGATCGAATCCTGATTTCTAGAAAGCCTAGAAACCCTAAAATTTGACCTATTTAAAATGACCTCAGATCAAAAAACAAACTTCGCCATTACACTCAATGCCCCCAAATTAGCTAGGGGTGATGTTTTTATGTCAATCGAAAGTCGTCAAAATTTTGACGAATATTTTAATAATATTTAAATACCCCGAAAATTGGGAAATTAAAATACTCGTCGAATCGAAATTCTGACCTCGCCGTTGCGTTCCTCACTCCTCAATTAGCTAGGGGTGAACATTTGAATTTTTTTTAACTCAATTAATTATTTAGTTTTAAATAGAGAATTAATTAAATTTAATTAAAATTATAATCCCATAAACGGCGCCGTCAATAATCCGCCCGCGTCGTCCAATTCGCGCAATGCCGTTTTTGCCCCGTTTGATTCGGATGGATCAATCAGAGCCGTTCGATCAGATCGGGCTCGTCGTCCTCGGAAGCTCCGCGGTCAAGCCGTGTGTCACCGCTGGGATCGGCCGGCCAACCCATGTCCGCCCACCCTCGGACGCTCCATCCTGAGGTCAATATGACCGTCACCCGCGCCCAGCCAGTCCCTCTTTGGCATGAGTCAGAGCCTTCGAGCTGCGGTGTAAGAATCGATCGAACCCTAAAGTCCCGCAACCGTCCACTCTAGGTACCCACATCTTCCGATCCTATCGTTCGATCTTTCCATTCTTTGTCCGTAACTTGATTGGATGGTATGGATTAGAATTAGGATGGATCGATCGGGTTGGATCGAACCCTTCCCCGCACGGCCGACAGTAGGCCTCGATGAGGCCTACCTAATGGTACTCGGACCGGCGGCGGAGGAGCGCGGGGAGGGGAGAAATCCTCAACCCTAGCTGTTAGGGTTTGGCGGGACGGACCCTAACGGTAAGCACCGTGGATCCAAGCCTACATTCAATCGATCGTAGTCCGAGTACCGTTAGGTAGGCTTCATCGAGGCCTACCGTCGGCCGTGCGGGCCGGACCCCTCCGGCGCCGGGAAGGGCACCGGTGGGCGAGCTCTAATCCTTGTTTTACGGGAGGAGACGGTCCCCTCTCAGGTCGTGTCGGGCCGGGCCCGACCTGCGTCGAACCTTGCCACGCAGTAGGCGTGGGGTCCGCAGCGCCACGTGGCGTCCCCTTAAAGGCGGACGCGTGGCATGCGGGCCCACTGGGTCGCATCGCCCGCCAGTGGGTCCCGTGGTCAGCTCGGTTGACGCCTGGTGGGGCCCGCGTGCAGGCCGCAGCCTCGACTATGCCGCCACATGGCATGGTGGGGCCTGCGACAGTCCCACGATTGCCCTCGAACCGCCACGTGGCATGGTGGGGCCTGCGACAGTCCCACGATTTCCCTCGAACCGTGACGTGGCATGGTGGGGCCTGCCAAGCAAGCTGTGTCCTCTCGCAGTCTGCCACGTGGCAGCTGGGTCCCACCGCAGGTCAAATCCTATAGAAGGTATTTTAGTATTAATATAATTATAATTAGTTAATGTTAATTACAATTAATTAGTAGTTAATTAAGATTAACAATAAATTAGTATATTTAATTAATAATAATTAATTAATTAATAGTAAATAGTAAACATTAATTGATTAGCTAATTAATTATTAATCATTAAGTTAATAGATTACTTAATTAATAATTTGTTAATTAAGATCTAATACTAATTAAACAGTGATTAATTTAACAAATACAAAATAAATAGTAAGTATAATTAATAAAATTATATATGATTAATTTAGTTAACAGTAATTAATTAAAGATTAATTAAATCCTAATTAAATACTAATAATAATAATTATGTAATTAAAAATATATAAATTAATTAAATAATATATTAATTATTAACTAAATAATAATTAATATTAATTAAATACAGATTAAGAATAATTAATTAACTAATTAATAAATATAGAAAAATATATTTTAACTTTAGGAATAAATAATAAATTAATACAAGTTGAATAAAGAATAGTAATTTTATTTATTTAAATTATTTAATTCAAAATTCTTAAGAGTTTAATAACTTTTTCTAGGATGATCCATACATAATCAATATAGGTCTCATTTTACTCAGAAAAATAAAAGGAATCAAATGGCGTAATGCAAAAATTAGTTTCAAGATACGTATAACGTGGTAACATTTTAAGACTTAATTAAACCCTCATAATTTTTAACCTAGTTATCCAAACATAGGTAATATGGGTCTTAAAATACTCAGGAGAATAGCCTCCCCAGCACTATAGGAGTATTGGATTTTCCATTTGAACATCAAGATAAAAAATCAACTCTTTGACCCCATAGTTGACTTTAAAAAAAATGACCAAAATGCTCATATACTTCAAATGATCATAATTTGGTCAATTCAACTCTAAATTCAAAAATTCAAGGTGCTAATTAGCTTAGAATTTCAATGTCATCAATAAATGAAAAAACTATTTTGGATCTAAACCCTAAAAAATTAGAGAATAACCAAAATACATATAACCTTAGTTAAGCCATAACTTGACCATTTGAAGTCCAACTTGGGTTTACTCCCTATTGACACACTCAGTTTATTATAGGGAAGCTATAGAAACTAAGTTTGCTGAAATTAAACTTCAAACGGAAAAATTAGGTTTTTGTCATTCGTTGACCGACCAAAATTATCGAATTGCCCTTAGAAATTGAAATTGCCATAACTTAGTCATTTGACCTCAGAATGCAATGTTCTTGGATTCTATGGAATTCTTGAACAGTAACCAACATTAAACTGCATAAAAATTTAGGTTTAATTAGGGTGAAGTTACTAAAATGCCCCTTAGGTCAAAAACCTTAGTTGGAACTATAAGATCCGTTTCTTATCCAAATTGAGCGTACTTACTGTCTATCTTCATGTTAGACAATAAGAAATCATTTGGCAGTAAGAAATTTCAATTTGGACCCTTAAATCAAAAGTTGACTTTTTGGACCCTTAAGTAGGGGTAAAATGATCATCTTGCCTAAAATTCAAGTTAAGCATCCTTAACCTTTAAATTATCCCTTAAATCACTAAAACTAATATTAGAACTATATTAAAATCATTTTAGTGAGTAAATTAGCTCTTAAGTCAAATCTATTAAAATCCCTAAAAATCTCTCTAAGTCTTTTCCTAGGACTTTGCACTTCACAATATGACTATTCCTGAGATTAGGACTAGATCATAGGTTATATTTCATTCATTAAAAAATACAATTTTTCCATGAATGAATCCTTATTTTTATTAGTTCTTAGACTTTTACAACTTATTTTAATTATTTTGTCTTTTAGCCCTAGATTTAGGATAAGAGATTCATTCTATTAAATTTGATTTGCTTAAAAGGATTTGCCTTACTCAGTAAATCACTTTTAGAATAAAACCTAGATCTTAGGTCTCATCCTTTTGGATTATGGGTTAAGCTCAATCTCACGATGTTTACTCCATAATCTATAGCTTAGTAGATCTTGATCAGATCTTAGATAGAACATCTAAATCATAAAACTAGGATGTATGATTCATTATTTGAACTTGTAGTCGTATTTGATTGAATCAGATTAGAATATGATCAGTTATAATCCTTTTTAATTTAAAGGCCGAGCTTCTAAGTTACACTCGATAATAAAAATTTGTAAAATACCATAAATAATTTTCAAGTTTGACCTCAGATTGAAAATCTGACTTCACTGTTGCATTCACCACCCTTAAACTAGCTAGGGGTGAAGTTTTGAATGCATTTGGAAGTCATTGAATTTTTGGCAAATATTTAATATTATTTAAATACCCCGAAAAATCAAATAAATAAATACTCGTCGTATCGAAAATCCAAGTGCGCCGTTGCATTCCTCACCCCTCAATTAGTCAGGGGTGATTTATTGGGAATTTTTGGAACGCATTTTTGTAGTTAAATATATAATTAACAAAATTATATAAAAGATTTAAATAATAGTATTATTTAATTTATACTTAACGACGTCGTCACATTAAGGCCTAACTTCGTTTGACTTCAGCAATTTTACCGTTTCATTTGACGGTTCCTTCGAACCGTCCGATCTTCCGATTAGACGGTTCTCGTCTGTCTTCCCCGCGACAGACACGCGAACTCGGCGTGTCGAAAAGCTCAACGCGTGTAGCCCTAATCTTCCTCCAACGCAGTGCCACACATCCACAGCCGCTCTAGCACCATACCAAACGTCCATTAAATCCATAATGGAGTTTCTATCATCTAGCTTTCCCCGTTCGAAATCCTGAGGTTGCCGAAACATCTTCGATCAAACCATTTGTTTGTCCTCTGCCATTTGCATTAAGGTACTTGTCTCACCCTATCCTTAAGTTTTGCAATCACATTAACGCATTGAATGAGGCTATCGATCAATGATCTGGGCTCGATCGATTGCATTTCCACATAACCCTAATCGCTCGCACCTTCGGGAAGACGAAGAGGCTCGACCCCTCGAACCGGGTTTCGACTCGGCCGGTTCAGTACGCCGGTTTAGCTTCAGCGCTGATGGGGCATAGCGGGACCACTGTCTATGCGCTGTTACCCTCTGAGCTCGTCGTGTGTGATGTGGCAGGTCCCACGATTGTCTCATCGGCAATACGCTGGATGTGGGACCCACGTCTGGATACCGTGTCAGTGCTGTCTCATTTGACAGCCGCGGGTCCCACTCAGCAGATCTCCAGCCAATAGCAGGAGGCCACTTGTCCTCTCTGGTCCCCACCTGCAGCAAAAAATATATGATATATATATATATATATATATATATATATATATTTATATATATTAATAAATATAGGTTAGTTTAACTTATAATATATGTATATTCAGAAAATATAAAATTTATATATAAATAAAAACAGAAGATGAATATTTCTTTAAAATAATTAGATAAATTAATTAAATAGATTAATTAAATTAATATTAATAATAATACATTTAATTAATTAAATCTTAAAACTTTAAAAATCCATAACTTATAAAATATACATTCAAATAACACAATTAAATATATTAAATTACTCAACAAAAATCAAGGAATATTTTAGTGCCATCCAAATTTAAGTAGAATTAATATTTTGCATAATAATATTTTAGGATATTAATTAATTGGAAAAATGTTTCAAATATTCAAATTGCTAACTTGATACCCTTTAACCCAAATATACCCAATATAGATCTCAAAATACGCAGAAAACCCTAAGGAATATTTTAGTAGTGTTAATTTTGTTATTTAAATTAAATTTAGACTAATCACAATTATGACCTAACCCTAATTAAGCCCTCTAACCCTAAAACTTTGATTGGCCATAAGTTAATCAATTAAACTTCAAATTAGGTGATCCAAACATCAATTTAGATCAGAAAAACCTAATTTACAGTAAGTGCAAAAATATTTAGGATCCAACAATTAGATCGCTTAATTAACTCTAATTATTTAAAATTTTGATTAGTGAATATTAGCAAATCTAATGATCCAAATTAAGTAATTTCAATTTTAGAGAACTCATAAAATATATTAAAACCTAGATGTGTAATTAATTTAATATTTTTGTTACTAATTTCACTAATCACTTACTAATCACATTAAATCCTAATTATTAACCCTAGAATTTGTATTGGCTATAACTTAGCCAATACATATCCGAATTTGATAATTTTAGGTTCCATGGAAATCTTAGGACATAATCTGCAATAAACTAACAAAAATTTTAGATTTCATTAAGGGTAAAATTACTAATACGCCCTTATAAGATCAAATTCCTAATTTGACCTTATAAGGTATAATAATTACTCAAAATTAAGTAACTAAATAAATTAATTTAAATATTCATTTTATTACTTTAGAAACATAATATTAAAAATCATATTAAAAGCATAAAAATATAAAATTAATGATTTAAATTATTTTTGCCAGATCAAAGAAATTGAATTTGTTGATATTTTATCAAAACAGTCAGGTACGTAAATCTACTTATAAGTTTTATTTCAGCATTCTTATTTGAGCCATTTTCATTTGAGCATTATTTAACTGCTTACCGCTTATAAACTTGCAAAAGAATATTATCAAATAAGCATGTAACAAAAATATGAAATGTGATATATATTATTTTGGTGTCTGTCTTTGGAAGATGGAAAGCAACACTGAGAATCTGTACAGATTGAGCCGACTGGCAGCCCTTGGGAGTCATATGGAGGGATTTAGCCCTTTTTAGGAAGTGGGAAAATCCAGAGGAAAGACACACCATCAGTTCCTATTTTGAGTAAGCTACCGACAGGTAGTGAGAAAAGCTTCCTATAGGTTATGCCTTTGGGTTTACCCATTTGGGCTCAGGAGTCTACGGACTCGGCTTATTGTTACAAATGCTTTTGATAAAATTTATAAATTTCATGCTTTTCATATATGTTGAATTTCAAAGCTAACATGTAGGGCAATATTTAAATATGAGAAATTTGCTTTTCTTTCCTATATGTTATGCAGATATTCCCTTCATTTCCACATTGATTTATGCCTGTTATAGGATGCTAAAATTACTCTTATAAGAATGATTTGCGTACTCGTACCTGACTGGTAACTAAATTTTTTAGGTTTTGAAAATTAAAGAATTGAAGATCTGCCTAAGTAATAAAAGAAGAGAAGATATAGAGATGTGAGAAATTAAAAATATTTAAAGCTTTATTGTAAATATTAAAATTGTTATAAATTTCATATATGAATGGCTCTGGATATAAATATGGACATTTATGTATTTTATTTTCTTTATTTTCATAAATGCATATTTTTTAATGTATGAATCATTCTTTAGAGACTCTCGAACTTCAATCTCCGGTCGCTATAGAATTGGTATCAGAGCAAAGTTTGAGACAATTTAAAGAATGATTCATAGAGCCAACATTATGAATACAATTTTGAAAATGCTTGATTATAATACATATAATTAGTAGTTGAATTTTTAAGTTGGAGAGCGCAATAAGTATAGTTTATTATTTTCCCAGATTATGGAGAGTCATAACCAAAACAACAACAATCAATCTCAGGAGGAAAATGTTCCTCAGAATACTCCTAGCCATAATGAGACTATTTCACCTAATATTGAAGTAGTCTATCCTTTTGATCATAGTGGAGCAAATCAGATGTTCCAATTCATGAATATGATGAGACAATTCATTAATAATTAACAAATCTAGAATCCAAATCCTATTTCAATTCAAAAGAAGGCAGTAAATGAAGATATGCATGTATTTCTTAAACTCCAACCTTTGAGATTCAATGGAAAGGCAACTCCTTACCAAGCTGAGGAGTGGATTCAAAGAATAGAAAAAGAGTTTAAATATGCTAAGAGCTCTGAAGATCAGAAAGTATCCTTAGCTACCTATCTACTGACTAAAGCTGTAGAGAAATGGTGGAAAATAGCCAAAACCATTGCATTTCAGAATAGATCAGGAGAATAAATCCATTGAGAAGAATTCATAAAAATATTCTTGGGCAAGTATGTACCCCAGTCTGCTAGGTAGACAATGAGGAAAGAACTCTTGAACTTGAAACAAGGAAGTCATTCAGTTACAGAATATGAAGAGGAATTTACTCGCTTAGCTACGTTTGCCTTAGAAATGGTTACTACTGAAGAAGTTAAGTGTCACTTATTCCATAATGGATTAAGGAATAATTTTTAGCATATCTTGACACCTCTTCAAATTTCAAATTTTGCCCAATTGGTGGAGAAGGCCAAGCTCATGGAAGCCCAAGAAGAATAGTATTCTTCAAGAACAAAGAGGCCAGCTTTTTCTCCCAATTTTCCATCCTAGAGACAACAATTTTTAAGACCACAAGGGAGAATTTATAATATTCAAAGCAACCCTAGTGGACCTATTCCAAGAACACCAAATACTTGTAGATTTTGTGAAAAAATACACAGCACAGATAAATGTTTTACCGGTGTAGGTAAATGTCACCGATGTCGAAGGACCAATCATACAATAAAGTTCTGTCGTGCAACTTATACAGTAAACGGACATCAACTTCCAAATCAAGGCAAGGAAGTTATGAGAAATCAAGGCAGGCCACCAATAAATCAAGGAAATAACATAGCATCTTCAAGTAATACAAGAAATAATCCAGCTCAAGCCAGAATTTTTAATCTGTCTCAAGAAGAGGCAAGAGATGAACCTGATGTGGTTACATGTACTATTCTGTTATTTCAACACCCTTGTTCAGTTCTTTTTGATTCTGGAGCTACGCATTCTTTTATTGCATCAAAATTGGTTCAAAAATATGCATTGCTAGTAGAACAACTTTCATCAAACCTTAAAGTCAATCTACCATCAGGAGATTTCTTAGAGACAAGCATCTTTTGTAAATGTAAGTTAGATATAAGTGGAATTTCTTGGGAAGTTAAACTCACTGTTATCCCTATAACCACTTTTGATATTATTCTTGGAATGGACTGGATGAGGCAGAATAAATCATTAATTGATTGTGCAAAGAAGAGTATATTTTTATAATGAAAGTAAGAAAGTGACATTTGTTGGTCAAAGAAGTGCAGTTATTAGTCTTATTCCAGCTAATAAGATTAAAAAGTTTATTAGAAAGAAATACCTTATATTCTTAACCCTACTCTCAAGTTCTGATGTTAAATCTATGCCTCTAGAAGAAACTCATATAGTAAATGAGTATGCAGATATTTTCCCAGAAGAACTTCCAGGGTTACAACCTCAAAGAGAAGTAGAATTCAATATTGATTTAATTCAAGGAACAAATCATTTATCAAAAGCTCCATACAGAATGGCACCCAAAGAATTAGAAGAACTTAAGTATCAACTCCAAGAGTTAACTGAATAAGGGTTTATTAGACCTAGTAGTTCCCCATGGGAAGCTCTAATCTTGTTTGTTAAGAAGAAAGATGGGAGTATGCACCTATGTATCAATTACCGAGAACTGAATAAGGTTACCATTAAAAACAAATACCCATTACTAAGAATTGATGATTTATTTGATCAATTAGTTGGTGCTTCAATATTTTAAAAAATTGATTTAAGATCTGGTTATCATCAACTTCGTATCAAAGATGAAGATATTCCTAAATCTGCTTTTAAAATGCGTTATGGGCATTATGAATTTTTGGTGATGCCTTTTGGGTTAACCAATGCCCCATCCTATTTTATAGATTTGATGCACCGAATAATGAAACCCTACTTAGATTCATTTATCATAGTCTTTATTGATGATATATTGATTTATTCTAAGAATGCTTAGGAACATGAAGAGCATCTTAGGAATACATTGAGCTTATTAAGGCAACATCAATTGTATGCTAAATTCTCAAAATGTGAATTTTGGCTTCAATCTGTAGCCTTCATAGGGCTTATAATTAGCAAGGATGGAATATCAGTTGATCCAAGTAAAATAAGTGCAATTCAGGATTGGCCCCAACCTACTTCAGTAACAGAAATACGCAGTTTCTTGGGATTAGCTGGTTATTATCGTAAATTTGTTAATAATTTTTCTCAAATTGTAGTTCCTCTTACTCGTCTTACCAAAAAAGATGTGCTTTATGTATAGGATTCATCTTATGAATCAGTGTTTCAGAAGTTAAAAGAATCTCTAACATCGGCTCCTATTCTAGTTCTACCAATTGAAGAAAAAGAAAATCAAATTTATTGTGATGCTTCTGGAATAGGATTAGGCTATGTTCTTATGCAAGAAGAAAAGGTTATAGCCTTCGCATTTAGACAGCTTAAAATTCATGAGAAAAGTTATCCAATTCATGATTTGGAGTTGGCTGCGATAGTATTTGCACTTAAGATTTGGAGACACTACTTATATGGAGTAAGATGTGAAGTCTTCACTGATCACCTTGAAATTTATCTTTACTCAGAAAGAGATAAATTTAAGACAGCGAAGATGGTTAGAGTTAATCAAGGATTATGATTTATCGATTCAATATCATCCTAGAAAGGCAAATGTAGTAGTAGATGCGCTAAGTCGAAAGGCAATTTCACATTTGCATATTTTGACCTCTAACCCTATCTTACTCAAGAAAATAGAAGATCTCCAATTAGAAGTCGTATGACCATCAAATGTTAATTTATTTCAAATGACAGTTGAATGCTCATTAATGGATGAAATTAAAGAAGCTCAACATATTGATGAAGAGTATAACTCCTTGACTGCGTCTATTCAATCAGGAAAGCATCTAGAACTAAATTTGGATTCAAATAAGAACATTTGGTGTGGATCTAGAATTTGGATACCTAATAAAGCTAAGCTAAGATCTAAAGTATTGAAAGAAGTCCACCATTCCAGATACTCAATACATCCAGGAAATAACAAAACCAAGATTTGAAATCACACTTTTGGTGGCCAGGAATGAAAAAAAGTATAATAGAGTTTATATCAAACTGTGAAGCTTATAACCTAGTAAAAGCAGAACATCAAAAACCAAGAGGATTACTTCAACCTTTAGCTATTCCTCAATAGAAATGGGAAGACATTTCTATGGATTTCATAACTGAGTTTCCTCGTTCAAAATCTAATAATGATTCTATTTGGGTAATTGTGGATAGGCTACAAAATCAGCACACTTTTTACCCATTAAGCAGACATATACAGTAGATAAATTGGCAAAGATTTATCTTAAAGAAATATTAAGGTTGCATGGTATTCCAAAAACTATTATTTTTGATAGAGACAGCCGGTTCACGTCAAAGTTCTGAAAAACAGTTCATCAAGATCTTGGTTCCCAGCTCTGTATGAGCACAGCTTTTCATCTGCAAACTGATGGACAAACTGAAAGAGTAAATCAAACTTTAGAAGATCTCCTTTGCCTTTGTGTATTAGATTTTGGAAGAAGTTGGGATGATCACCTTCCATTAATTGAATTCTCTTATAATAACAGTTTTCAAGTAAGCATTGGAATGGCTCCTTATGAAGCCCTTTATGGAAGGAAGTGTATCACTCCTTTATCTTGGAATGATATTGGAGAAAATAAAATATTAAAATCAGATTTGATTCTTCAGGCAACAGAAAAGATTAAGTTAATTCAACATCGAATGAAAACAGCTCAAGATAAACAGAAGCAGTTTTTTGATGCTCATCATTATCATGTGGAATTTTCCGTTGGAGATTTCGTATATTTAAAAGTTAATCCATTCAGAGGAGTTTCCATATTTGGAGTTTTTGGGAAATTAAGTCCAAGATTTATTGGACCTTTTGAAGTCTTAAAAAGAGTGGGCCAAGTGGCTTATCAAATCAAGCTTCCACCACAACTGAGTCTGATGCACGACATATTTCATATCTCCTCATTAAGGAAATGCTTATTAGAACCTTCAATAAGAGTGGAAGTAGAAGACATCAATTTGTAACCAAACCTTAGCTATGTATGTTATTGAACCAGAAGAAATTCTAGATCGAGATGAAAGAAAATTAAGAAATAAATCTTTTCCCATGATAAATGTTCGATAGAAGAACTGCCGCAAAGAAGAAGCTACATGGGAGAAAGAATCAAGCATGAAGAAATCTTATCCTCATTTATTCCACTAAGTGATTCTAGATCTATTAAATGTCTTTAAGTTTTAGATTGATGTCGGGATGACATCCTTTTTAAGTTGGAGAGAATGTAAAATACCAGAAATAATTTTCAAATTTTACCTCAGATTGAAAATTTGACTTCACCATTGCGTTCACCACCCCCAAATTAGCTAGGAATGAAGTTTTGAATGCATTTGGAAGTCATTGAATTTTTGGCAAATATTTTAATATTATTTAAATACCCCGAAAAATCAAATAAATAAATACTCATCGTATCAAAAATCCGAGTGCACCGTTGCGTTCCTCACCCCTCAATTAGCCAGGGGTGATTTATTAGAAATTTTTGGAACGTATTTAAGTAGTTAAATATAATTAATAAAATTATTTAAAAAGATTCAAATAATAATATTTTTTAATTTATACTTAACGGCGCCATCACATTAAGGCCTAACACCGTTTGACATCAGCGATTTTACCATTTCATCTGACAGTTACTTCGAACAGTCCGATCGGACAGTTCTCGTCTGTCTTCCCCACGACAGACACGCATACTCCGCATGTCGAAAAGCTCGACGCGTGTAGCCCTAATCTTCCTCCAGCGCAGCGCCACGCATCCACAGCCGCTCTAGCACCATACCAAACGTCCATTAAATCTCTAATAGAGTTTCTATCGTCTAGCTTTCCCCGTTCGAAAATCTTGAGGTTGCCGAAACATCTTCGATCAAACCATTTGTTTGTCCTCTGCCATTTGCATTAAGGTACTTGTCTCACCTTATCCTTATTTCTTAAGTTTTGCAATCACATTAACGCGTTGAATGAGGCTATCGATTGATGATTTGGGCTCGATCGATCGCATTTCCACGTAACCCTAATCGCTCGCACATTCGGGAAGACGAAGAGGCTCGACCCCTCGAACCGGGTTTCGGCTCGGCCGGTCCAGTACGCCGGTTCAGCTTCAGCGCTGACGGGGCATAGCGGGACCCCTGTCTATGCGCTGTCACCCTCTGAGCTCGCCGCGTGTGGTGTGGCGAGTCCAGCGGTCGTCTCATCGGCAATACGCTGGATGTGGGGCCCACGTCTGCATACCGCGTCAACGCTGTCTCATTTGAGACAGCCGTGGATCCCACTCAGCAGATCTCTATCCAATAGCAGGAGGCCACTTGTCCTCTCTGGTCCCCACATGCAGCAAAAAATATATGATATATATATATATATATATATATATATATTTATATATATATATATATATATATATATATATAGATTAATAAATATAGGTTAGTTTAACTTATAATATATGGATATTCAGAAAATATAAAATTTATATATAAATAAAAACAGAAGATGAATATTTCTTTAAAATAATTAGATGAATTAATTAAACAGATTAATTAAATTAATATTAATAATAATACATTTAATTAATTAAATCCTAAAACTTTCAAAATCGATAACTTATAAAATATACATTCAAATAATACAATTAAATATATCAAATTAATCAGCAAAAATCAAGGAATATTTTCGTGCCATCCAAATTTCAGTAGAATTAATATTTTGCATCATGATATTTTAGGATATTAATTAATTACGAAAATATTTCAGATATTCAAATTGCTATAACTTGATACCCTTTAACTCAAATATACCTAATATAGGTCTCAAAATATGCAGAAAACCCTAAGGAATATTTCAGTAGTGTTAATTTTGCTATTTGAATTAAATATAGACTCATCACAATTAGGACTTAACCCTAATTAAGCCATTTAACCCTAAAACTTTGATTAGCCATAAGTTAGTCAATTTAACTCTAAATTAGGTGATCCAAATATCAATTTAGATCAAAAAAACCTAATTTACAGTAAATTGCAAAAATATTTAGGATCCAACAGTTAGATCGCATAATTAGCCCTAATTATTCAAAATACTGATTAGTGAATATTAGCAAATCTAATAATCCAAATTAAGTAATTTCAGTTTCAGAGAACTCATAAAGTAGATTAAAACCTAACTGTGTAATTAGTTTAGTAATTTTGTAACTAATTTCACTAATCACTCACTAATCACATTAAACCATAATTATTAACCCTATAATTGGTATTGGCTATAACTTAGCCAATACATATCAAAATTTGATAATTTTTGGTTCTATGGAAATCTTATGATATAATCTGCAATAAACTAACAGAAATTTTAGATTTCATTAAGGGTAAAATTACTAATATGCTCTTATAAGATCAAATTCCTAATTTGACCTTATAAGGCATAATAATTACTCAAAATTAAGTAACTAAATAAATTAATTCAAATATTCATTTTATTACTTTAAAAACCTAATATTACAAATCATATTAAAAGCATAAAAATATTAAATTAATGAGTTAAATTATTTTTGGCAGATCAAAGAAATTTAATTGGTTGATATTTTATCAAAACAATCAGGTACATAAATCTACTTATAAGTTTTATTTCAGTATTCTTATTTGAGCCATTTTTACTTGAGCATTATTTAACTGCTTACCGCTTATAAACTTGCAAAAGAATATTATCAAATAAGCATGTAATAGAAACATGAAATATGATATATATTATTGTGGTGTCTGTCTTTGGAGGATGGAAAGCAACACTGAGAATCTGTACAGATTGGGCCGGCTGGCAGCCCCTGGGAGTCATATGGAGGGATTTAGCCCTTTTTAGGAAGTGGGAAAATCCAGAGGAAAGACACACCATCAGTTCCTATTTTGAGTAAGCTACCGACGGGTAGTGAGAAAAGCTTCCTATAGGTTATGCCTTTGGGTTTACCCATTTGGGCTCAGGAGTCTACGGACTCGACTTATTATTACAAATGCTTTTGATAAAATTTATAGATTTCATGCTTTTCATATATGTTAAATTTCAAAGCTAACATGCAGGACAATATTTAAATTTGAGAAATTTGCTTTTCTTTCCTATATGTTATGCAGATATTCCCTTCATTTCCACATTGATTTATGCCTATTATAGGATGCTAGAATTACTCTTATAAGAACGATTTGCGTACTCCTACATGATTGGTAACTAAATTTTTCAGATTTTGAAAATTAAAGAATTGAAGATCTGCCTGAGTAATAAAAGAAGAGAATATATAGAGATGTGAAAAATGGAAAATGTTTAAACTTTTGTTGTAAATATTAAAACTATTGTAAATTTCATATATGAATGGCTTTGGATATAAATATAGATATTTATGTATTTTATTTTTTTCATTTTCATAAATGCATATTTTTTAATATATGAATCATTCTTTAGAAACTCTCGAACTTCGATCCCCGGTCGTCATATAATTGGAGATCCTAAACTTGTGTAACTTGAAATAGTTAGAATGGATAAATTAGAAAACAAATGATATCACCATGCTTAGTAGAATCCCTTACTTACTATTTGATTTTGTGCTATGCATTCCTTGATTGTTTGTGCCATATTTCCTTGGACATATTATATAAGACTTTGATGCATAAATAAAATTTTAGGAAATTATGGAGACTCCTTAAATTCCTTATAAAAATATTAAAGTAAAGGATTAAGATAACATTTGCATGTGTTAGAGCTGCCTCTCTGTTATGTCTTCTGCCTATGCCTCCTTGTTGGCGTTAAGAGAAGACTTTGCTTAAATTTTTTGCCTATGCCTCCTTGTTGATGCTAGGAGAAGACTTTGCTTATATTTTCTGCCTATGCCTCCTTGTTGACGCTAGGAGAAAATTTGTTACGTGTTATTTGTGTATGCCTCCTTGATGACGCTAGGAGAAAACCCTAAATTCTGCTTATGCCTCCTTGATGACGCTAGGAGATTATAGCTTTGCGCCTTAGCCTCTTTGTTGATGCTAAAATCATTTTTGATATGCAGTAGGCTGGATTAGCCATTTTCTGTATGGCAGCTATGTGGCGGCCGCCCCTTTATCAAATAAGTGTTAAGAGGTGGTCGTCACAAGTACCACAGACATTATACTAATAACATATCCGTGATACTAATCAAGAGCTGAGCAAGACTTAATAGAAACATACATATAGTATAGCAGTACAAAATAGGTAAAAAGGAAGTACCCAGACACAGTCCACATTAATTCATTCACATATAATACATTAAATGCAGAACAGTAAGAATAAGAAAACATAGCTATTACATTTTTAACAAAGGTAAGTCAAGAAGGTGGAAGCATATCTCCTTCAATGAGCCGCACTTAACCTTAGCCTACTAGCAGCTAAATCATCAAGCACTGGATCTGACCTATACTCCTGATCTGCCATATGTACATATATGACAGGGCACAACCAAAAAAGAAAAATCTAGTTAGACTTTAATAAATCTAAGTACAATTTAAGCTATTAAAATTGCATGAATTTAAAGATATCACCATTTTACTGATACTACTAAGCGAGCAAAATAAATAGGTGCCACAAGCTACAAGGAAAGGATAACTATAAACTATCCATTTATAACATTCAATATGTATGTGAAATAACATACAAAGACATGAAAGTAAGCAAGGTAAACCTAAAAGCAAAAGAAACTGCAACTACTATGATAATTCCGCTCCTAACATACTCATGATCATATTAACACATGCTGAGTATATAAAAGAAACACAAGTACTGAAAATATGCAATTCTAGCATCCTAAACATGCCAATATATATAAGTAAACATATGAGTATACATACAACATGCTAATTAAGAAAAGAAAAAGAAAAGCCACTGAGACATGTGGCAAAAAGCAAAACAATCAAGTGCAATGTAAAGCCACTGGGACATGTGGCAAAGTAAGCAAATACTGAAAATAAAACTACTGAAACATGTGGCAAAGCAAAAATAAAATAATACTGAACAATCCAGCTAAAATAGCAATAAGTCTAAGATATAGTACTGCCATACTAGCCAATAGGCCATAAAGGCCTCTAATATCAATCAATCAATCCCCAGCCTAACCTTCCAAATGTGCTAAGTCTGAGTCCAGTCTATAGAATACTACTACTGAAGAGGCAGACTAAGCTAAGACATATTCTACCAACTGCAAACATTACAATAACTGAATGATATGAAATTCAAATACTAACTTAGGATGTATCATCCATATCCTAAGTTTTCCTATCATGCTCAAAGAATAAGGCTCAATATACAAGGTATGCAAAGCGATCTAGCCAAAGTAAGCAAAAAACTCAATCTAGACTAAGTGATATCTGTTATTGTCTAATTAAGTCGTTCTGACTATCCCAAGTCATACAACTTAGAAGCACGGCCTTATAAGTTAAAAACAATCAGGACTGATCAGGTCCCAATTTAGTTCAATCAAAATCGACTATAAGTTAAATAATAAGTCATCACGTCCTAATTGATGATTTGAGACATTCTCAGCTAAGATCTAATCCAGATCTACTAAGCTAAGGATTATGAATTGAACACCACAACCTTGGGTTCAATCACATGATCCAAGAATAAGCTTAAGATCTATGATTCAATCTAGAAGTGAACTGATGATTAAGGCATATTCTATTAAGTAAAAATCAAGCTTAATAGAATGGATCTCTATCCTTAATCTAAAATTGAAAGACAAAATAATCAAAATGAAACTATGGAAAATTTAGAAACTAATAAAACCAAGATTTTATTCATTGAATAAATCACTTATTCAACGAATGAAATCTAACTTAGTGTCTAATCTTAATCTTAAGGAAAGAGCCTAAGGTGAAGTGAAGTTCCTAGGAAGTACCTTAGTTTCACTCTAGGTTCTAATTCATGTCCGCATAATTTACAGTTTTCAACTAAGGTTTAGCAAAATTTCCTATACCCTGATGTCATGGTTTTCAAATATCAAGCAATTTTTAATGATACTAAGATCTATGCAAGTGGTGTACGCACTGTACATAGAGCTCCAGAAAATAACATAATTAAGAAAATACAGAACTTCAATAAAGTTCTAAGTACGAAATATACCTGGCATATGCATTTTGAGTCTTACAACCTGATGCTTGAATGAAAGGTGGAACTTAATTACGAGCCTCTTTTGTGATTAGCAATCACACCACCTGGATTATTTGAGTAAGCAAACATAGGATAATGAATATTTGATAGGTGCAGATTGCCCAAAAATAAGAGACCAACGATAAGCAAAGCTCACTAAAATCACTTACAACTATGTAGGAGGTTAATAAAATTATCTTAAGCTTTGGATACTACTACTACTATAACATTTAATAAGCAACATTCCATATATTGGGAGACTTAAACTCAGTTAAAGGGTGCTCGAAAATCATTAAGTTTGCAATTTCTTCACCTCAAATTCTATATTTAAAACCAGCGAGTAATTCTTTCTCTAGGCTAAGTATTAAGAACGTCAATATTTTATCGATTGATGAGACTAAGCAAACATAAAGCATTTTTAATGGATTCGTTCTTAAGGATGCTTTTGAAATGACATGAAAGTAGTAGAACCTTATTTCTTTCCACATGGGCTTGAGAATCAATGGAAGTTCAACCCATGCATTTCATATGAGTTAATGCTCAATCCATGGCATTAAACTATTGAACAAGAATATATTCATATTGTGATTGTGATATGTACAGATTATTTGACAATATTTGTATAGATCTATCTACTTAATATGAAAGATTTAAATTATGCTAACACATATTTATGCATATCACCATACTCAATAATTCAGATTTAAGATTTTTGGTTAGGCATAGAAGTTACCTTAACAGCACTGGCGTAAGGTTGGCTAGATTGAAGGGATGGCAGCAGCACCTCTCGGCCCAACTGAGAAGAAGGAGGAGGAGGTCCATCGGCTAGCCAACGCCTCTCGGCCTCCTGCCGAGAGGGACGAGCTGCGACGAGGCCACACGCCGAGGAAGTGGCGCAGAGGAGATCCTCGACCGCCATCCGAGCGGGAGGATTGAATGGGTCGGGGGTGAGAGGAGGAGTTGCCGACGAGTAGGGGAAGAGCAAGAGGGCTCGGCTGGATGAAGGATGGCTTGGCGTTCCTTGGCTTCTCTAAGAGGAGTCGAGGAGCTTGGAAGGCTCGGCGAGAGGAGGGCTCGACGAGTGGAGATGCTCGGCTTGGAGGTAGGAGGCTCGACTTGCGTGCGAGAGGGAAAAGGGGGTATTTCGGCTGAGAGGAGAGTTTAGGTTTTTAGGAAGATTTAGGTTAGAAGAGGAGTTATATGCTCTCAACCGAATTTGATGAGAGCCACTCGATCAAATCGAGTGGCTAAGAATTGCTGAAACTTATAAGGGTTGATTGAATAATCAAATGAACTCCAAAAATTACGAATTTGGTATTGAAACAACCGTCTCGACGAGACGAACGTAAGCGTCTAAAAATTATTGAATTTGGACGAGTATTTTATTTTATATTAATTTTTAAGTGAAAAACTTTAAAAATTCGCTACGATTAATCCGGAGCCCAAAAAATTACGAAACTTAAAACATAGCTTAATCTTATAATGCTTAATTCAAATCTACAAAAATTTCTGAAATCCGACTTTTATTTCATCTTTTATCAACTCCGGAAGTTTAAACTTCCCGAATTTATTTAAGACGATCCGGGACCCCGATTGCGCTCAAATTTTGGCAAGAGGATCCCCTCAATATGCTTTATTTGAGAGTATTTTTATTTGATTTTATTTGGTCTATATCAAGATCTTGAATTTTCTCTTAATCTGATTAGGTTTATGCCTAATCATCCTGGTAACAACGCCGAGTTATTACAAGCTCCCCCACTTAAGAATGATGTCGTCCTCGACATCACTACTTAAATAAAATGGGCAAAAGTCAATTTCAATGACGATGATTAGCACAAGAAATTTCCTATCCTCCTTATTTAGCTATTGAAAAAAAATCAAAGAAAACAGCTTTAAGATTCAACATCCACAAATCTCAACAAGTAACCCTTATTAATTCGGCTAATTGGTAGAGTATCTAACGAATATGGTAAGCTCGCTAAAATTTCCTGATAAGAGGGTGTGCTGCTCTCATTCCACCAAACTTAAAGTTTTAGATTATACAACTAATTAACAACAAGAAGAATTTTTTACTAACCTCAAGGCAGGCAACTTCTTATCATTCTTAAGCTTACCGCACTTTGAGATGCAACTTGGAAGTCCTACGGATTTCAGCCATACCTGTCTAAGTCCCCCACATTCATATGCAAGGATTTTCCTCTAATGGACATTCAACTCAACTCAATTAGATCATTGAAATGAATATTTTGAAATGAATACTAAAATTTTCTAAAAATTTTCCAAGTCTTAAAATTTTTAGAAATTTCGGCAAAATTTCCTTTATTTTTGTTCAAATAAACAATTTTCACAATCAACATAAGTCAATTTTATTGACTATCTCCAGTTCTAAAATAGAGTTCAATCATTTTTATAGGATTGCTCATTTTCAGTTCTACAATAATTTCAAATATATAAAACTAAACTAAGCAGTTTATTCATCGTATATAAAACATCTAATAAAAAAGAAAATACAGAAATAAAATTAGCATTTATAATAGCAGCATTATATGACTTTTTGCACATAACATTTAGTTTAGCATTCCTGTATTGATTTTATAACTCATCCTGCAAAGAAAACATAATTTAGCTTTTGTTCATATTGATAACAACATATGAATTTACTTAATAATGAATTTAACATTTGATTTACTTTAAATGAATGATAGCATCTGATTCTATATTACCATTTGTATTTGATTCATTATTACAATAATTAACTTCCTTTAAACTTAGAATATGCCATGAAACTCAATTACGTTAACTTCATAATCATTGTATTATATATTTGCAAATTCTAGAATATGATGAATAAAGTGTCTGAAAGAGAGGTATGCAGCTGAGAAAATTATGGAGAGTTTAACACCAGCAACTGGGTCGAGTGACGTAGTAGAGTATGCTACCACTGCCATTTCCTCTCAGAATTAGGGAAACAAACCAGCAACAAACCCACTACTCACCCAACTGAGCTACCACTGTGCTGCACTCAAAAAGAGTAATCCTGACGTTGAAATAGACATCAGGAATAACATATGTTAGCTAGAAAAAGACGTCGACAAGGAGAACGAGCAAAATAGGTGGAGTTAATTGGAACTATGCCATGCATTTAACCCATTTAATAAAGAGCGGTCATCCATAAATATTTAACTACTTACTTCAATAATAAAACCATGACTTCCCTTAGGCTAAGGGAATTAGCTTACCCTTTTCTTTTTAATGGTTGCTGACACAATTATAATACAAATTTTATCCTCTATTGTAGTTTCGATACTAAAGCTGCATGGGTGTTTGCTTGCACTTACTCCAACTCTCTCATAACAAGTTTGAACAAAACTTCTTAGATGCAAACACTAATGTTGGCGAGAAACTCAATGAATGCATTCCTTAATTCAAATTACCTTTAATCATCCCTTAAATCATGGAGTAGATAATATATTTGAACTTAAGTGGGGCATCACAATTGTTGAACCCGCAACAATGATTAGGAATAATTGAATCGCTCTTATACTTGATTCAACAACTATTCTTATTGAACCGATTAAAATCATCATGTAGGGAACCAATGACAAGAGCTAACAATGATGACAGTTAACCTTAAATAAATTCCTTTCCTGCTCGACATCAAAGAAAATGCAATTCATACACATAAATTGTAATAAATTCTTCTTAATCATCATTAATTATCATAAACTGAACATAAGAAATTAACTAAATCAATTAAGCATGTCCCATCAATGTGAATATTAGAGAATCACCTTAATCTGAGTATTTTGGCACATTCTAATTGTAACTATAGTTCACTTTAAATTTAGATTCTACACACTGATTGCTCAAACCACATATTAGGAATTACATTTCGTTTTGAAGATTTTGATATATCAAGAAGTCTGAAATAATTTTAAAATAAAGAAGCAAGGGAAATTGAAAAAAAAAAACAAAGTATTGCTATTGAGAAAAATAATAGTAAGGTAGGTATATTCATGATTGCTGGCAAGAAAATGACTTGGTGTACATTCTTGAAGTTGAAAGTTGAAGCTTTTGTATGCTAAGATAAGTTAAATGTTGTAATGGAGAAGCCGAGTGACAAATCTTTAAATATTTAAATATTTTATGCACATACCGAGGTTAACAGTTTTAATTCAAAAGCGTGCACATTGTTTACAAGGATATTAGAAGAGAGTTTACAACAATATATATTCTTAAGCAAAATAGAATAGCTAAGAGGAAGATATGTATAATTATAAAGATAGCTAGATGAATGGTGAAGGCCAAAGAGTTAAATAATAAATTTTGGGTTGAAGAATTTATAGCAGCAGTGCATATATTGAAAATTTCTTATCAACAAGTTATACTTAGTATTCTAATCAGTCTAGGACAGAAATATCCTTCGCTCGCCGCAGCTATCATAGCACATTTAGATCCAATATCATTAGATGAATTCATAGGAATCTTAATCAATCATGTTTTATTTTGTTGATTCACAAAATCAGTATGGTTCCGACATCTTCTCATACCATACTTAACCACGACAACATCAAAAATCCGCATCCTTATCATCTTCCAAACCACCGAATACATAATATAATTATCACAGAGGACAAGGTTGAGCAACAAATATCCAAAATTTAGGTGTTATAGCACTTTATTATCCCAATCAAATTTGTAGATTACAAAATCTGCTATATGTGCTAGAAATCGCAAAAAATTTAATATAGTTAGCTTCTCCTCTTTTACAAACTCAAATCCATTACCTATAAAGCATAGAATTTATTAATTGGGACTAACTTCACAATGCACACGCGTCACAGCGGTTCATAGTTTAGCTTATATATTTCTCCATCCAACCCAAATGCCATCAACAGATTTTTTTATAAGTTTGCCTAAAACTTTGTTTGCATTTAAATGCAAAATCTTCATATTTACAATTATTTCTTCCTCCAAATGAATTATAAAAAGAGTATAGCATTAAAATGATGTTATGACTTTTATTATATAGTTTGGCGATTGCAGGATTTTAGAATACCTTGACAGTGCCATATTACAAATAGTCCTAACCTAACCTGCTGTCCAAAACAACCGAATTGCTCTTTCAAGCAGCACCAAAACCTTCTAAATTTGCTTTTACCCAACTTTCCACTCCAACAAAACAATAATTTATACAAAATTCAATAAATTTAAAGTCATGACCATCTCGTATCTACATTAAGATTGTAGTGAGTTGTTCAATTTCAGTTGAAGTTAAGCAGATATTAAAACTACTGCAGATTTCAGTTAAGCAGTCTAATAGTTAAAAAAAAAAATTTGATAGTTGTGTCTAGCTGAGTTGATTGTGGCAATTGTTCAGCATAGGTTGCTTAATGCTCTCCTAGACATCTATGACTCAATTTACGATCAAAATAAGTATTAGATTTTCTTATGTTTTAATACCTCTCATCAAAATTATCTCCTAACTAGTTAACGAAGGCATAATAATGAATCAAATTAGTGTCAGCATTACTAAATTAACTTAAGCTAGCCATTTAATCAAATCAGTCGTCAATCCAAGCTAATTTATCTCTTGAAACAATCAGGCATCAGTGCTTTAATCCTTATTTTATATATAAATCAAAAGATTATGCCTTTAATCTATTTGGAGCATTCAGATTCTCCTGAAAAAACAAATTCTGCAGCCTTCTAGATGATTAGATGAACATCAACACGTGAGAATGCTGCACTCCTGTCTTCTATCAATGACACATAGTAAATCTTCGATTTGAGATTCGGCGAAGAACAAATCAAGTTTCTATTAAATAACGAAGGTGAAGTGAGTTGCCGGCCATTCTTGCCTAACTTTCAAAACTATTTTCTTCTCATCTTTTAATTAAATTATTCAAATGGAATGTGTACTGCCATCGCAATTTTATGAATTATATTGAATCAAAACAAAATTTTGACGGCATGCCATTATAATTCGAATGAAAGCCCTTTGAGCATCTGTTAAATTTCAGTAATTTCTTCTGACGATTGCAGACAATTCTGACCATTGAATGTTTATAAGCTTCTTTGGTAAAATAAACAATTAATCTCAGATTTATTCTGTCACAAACATGATTGGGTTTCTATTTCCTAGTTCAATTTTAATTCAAATGAAATTTGTTTCATTTACTGAAAGATTAATGCTTTTGCATCCTCTCTTTTACTAACTTCTTACTTGCTATATATGATTGGTTTTGATTGTGTTTGTTGCAGTTGTTTAAATGGCCGTTTATGAAGCTGATAGAGGGAAAGTTACTGTATGAAGATGTTGTGCTTGAAATAAGCACCTCAATTATCAATCTGCTGTATATAAATCGAATGATATAAATGCCTTAAAAATTGTTTTTATGAACTTGTTAGTTAGGTAGAACAAAGACGGACATCACTAGCTATTGGAAGATGTGCTTTTATTATAGATGAAATCAAGTAGCAAAATTGTACTAGAAGAGAACTATAAAATTTAAGATCACAGCACTTTTAGCATCAGCATTAGAAAAAAAAAAGGGGACCAATCAAAGTCAATCAACTATAACAAAAAAAAAACTCTAAGCAACTTAAGAAAAGGGGCTAGAGGAAATAACTTTGCTGATTCTCTTTTACAAAATCAGATGGAGAATATGCAGTTCTTGTTTCGCAGAGGTCATTATGCAGAATATGCATCACGTATCTTTTATTTTAGCTGTCTGACCATGTACATTGCTGCATTTAAGAAATTGATGACCGCAGTCGATACTTGAAATGAAGAACGAGATGTAATGTATGCAAAAATATGCTCCATTTTAAATGATTTATATTCAAATGAAAATACGTTAAAATAAAATGGCACATAGTTACTAATATGCCATAAATCTTATTATACCAAATGGCTTTGATGTGCATTTTGTATCATCATTTTAGGCTAAGAAAAATTCAACATCACAAAAACTCAAGGAGAGGATTCGGACAGCCTGCCACAGCTACTTTTGCCCTACTCATATCTCATATGGAATCCCAATGTTTCAATCTATCATGGTGCTGGTGTTGGTGATGAAGACAATCATGGAAGTTACTTGCAAGTCAGTAATAGAACTTAAACATATGTATCAAAAAGCACCCTTCATGAATGGTGTCACGCTGACATGTTCCACATATGTATTTATATGCTGAAATATACGTATATGTATTTATTGCAAGTGAAAAGAGGCGGGTGATCTTTTGAAATTCATGGAAACTGTAGCTGTCAAAACTGTGCAAGAACGGCCTACGAAGGTGAGAAATCTGAAGTTCTATCTTCAATGATTGCTTGTGGTTGTGTACATTCTATGGCTGCCCATTCTGGGAGCAAATTAAATTTGCAAGGGAAGGAGCTATGGAATATGCTAGCAGCATGCACACAACTTGGTTGTGTTAATTTCCAAGAGAAAGTTTCAGAATCTGGAGACATTGTTCAGCCGAATTAGATCGAGTATTAAAGCTAATTTGGATTCTTCAATGTGGTCGCTCAGAGTACAAGCAGCTAGCTGAATTCGGCATAGGGTTGAAGAAAACATAATTTCAAGTAAATCAAATTTAAAAAGGTTCAACTAAAGAAGTGAACTTATTAAAGAAGGAATGTGATATTCTAGGACTAGTAGTGAGACTGAATTAGGATTAATATGAGGATTAAAGTAGCAACCAAAATGGGATTATTTATTAATATAGACCATTAAAATAGTGATCACATAAACAAACCATTTTACTCCTCTATTACGGATGATACAATCATTAGTTAGAGATACTCTTAGACTAAATTCATAGCTTCTTCGTCTTATCTCCACGATTGATTAAGTATTTCACTATGTATGAATATTCTTACTAAATTCACAAAATCTTAAGGAAACCAAAAATCTAGATGAATCATATTCTACTAATGCCTTAGCGACCCTACCACAAGTTTGCAAGCTAAATCTAGATGCATACGTTATTTATCTCTTCACACTGTTTATTCAAACTTACAAAGCAAGGTTCACTTACATGTTTAGGTTCGAATTGGATTTAATGATAGCTTAAGAAATGAATCAACAGAATATTTGAAGTGGCTGAGGTTAGTTAAATATGTCTTGCACGTATCACATTGTTTTCCTAACATTTTATTTTTCTAATCATCTTTAACTTGACTCTTTTCTAGGTCCTATAATTTCTATGATTCCTTTCATAATATTCTCATCATTCTAACATTTCAGTTTTGTATTGAATGAACTCTGGATCCCAAAACTACTATACTGATGTTCCTCTAATCATGCTCAACATAAGAACGAACCATTAGGTAGATAGGAACATAGCCCCTATCTGACACCCTATGGATCTCTCTGATACCAACTATGGCGGCCGCCCCTTAATCAAATAAGTGTTAAGAGGTGATTGTCACTAGTACCATGAACATTATACTAATAACATATCCATGATACTAATCAAGAGCTGAGCAAGACTTAATAGAAATATACATATAGTATAACAGTGCAAAATAGGTAGAAAGGAAACATCCAAACACAGTACACATTAATTAATTCACATACAATACATTAAATGCAGAACAGTAAGAATAAGAAAACATAGCTATTACATTTTTAACAAAGGTAGGTTAAGAAGGTGGAAGCATATCTCCTTCAATGAGCTGCACTTAACCTTAGCCTGCTAGCAGCTAAATCCTCAAGCGCTGGATCTGACCTATACTCCTGATCTGTCATATGTACATATATGACAGGGCACAGCCAAAAAAAAAAATCTGGTTAGACTTTAATAAATCTAAGTACAATTTAAGCTATTAAAATTGCATGAATTTAAAGATCACCATTTTACTGATACTACTAAGCGAGAAAAATAAATAGGTGCCACAAGCTACAAGGAAATGATAACTATAAACTATCCATTTATAGCATTCAATATGTATGTGAAATAACATACCAAGACATGAAAGTAAGCAATGTAAACCTAAAAGCAAAAGAAACTGCAACTACTATGATAATTTCGCTCCTAACATGCTCATGATCATATTAACACATGCTGAGTATATAAAAAAAACACAAGTACTGAAAACATGCAATTCTAGTATCCTAAACATGCCAATATATATAAGTAAATATATGAGTATACATACAACATGCTAATTAAGAAAAAGAAAGGAAAAGCCACTGAGACATGTGGCAAAAAGCAAAACAATCAAGTGCAATGTAAAGCCACTGAGACATGTGGCAAAGCAAGAAAATATTAAAAATAAAACCACTGAAACATGTGGCAAAGCAAAAATAAAATAATACTGAACAATCCAGCTAGAATAGCAATAAGCCTAAGACATAGTACTGCCATACTAGCCAATAGGCCATACAGGGCCTCCAATATCAATCATCAATCCCCAACCTAGCCTTCCAAATATGCTAAGTCTGAGTTCAGTTTATACAATACTACTACTAAAGAGGTAGACTAAGCTAGGACATATTCTACCAACTGCAAACATTACAATAACTGAATGATATGAAATTCAAATACTAACTTAGGATGTATCATCCATATCCTAAGTTTTCCTATCATGCTCAAGGAATAAGGCTCAATATACAAGGTATGCAAAGCAATCTAGTCAAAGTAAGCAAAAGACTCAATCTAGACTAAGTGATATATATTGTTGTCTAATTAAGTCGTTTTGACTATCCCAAGTCATACAACTTAGAAGCACGGCCTTATAAGTTAAAAACAATCAGGACTGATCAGGTCCCAATTTAGTTCAATCAAAATCGACTATAAGTTAAATAATAAATCATCACATCCTAATTGATGATCTGAGACATTGTCAGCTAAGATCTGATCCAGATCTACTAAGCTAAGGATTATGAATTGAACACCACAACCTTGGGTTCAATCATATGATCCAAGGATAAGCTTAAGATCTATGGTTCAATCTAGAAGTGAACTAATGATTAAGGCATATTCTATTAAGTAAAAATCAAGCTTAATATAATGGATCTCTATCCTTAATCTAAAATTGAAAGACAAAATAATCAAAATAAAATTATGGAAAATCTAGAAACTAATAAAACTAAGATTTTATTCATTGAATAAATCACTTATTCAACGAATGAAATCTATCTTAGTGTCTAATCTTAATCTTAAGAAAATAGCCTAAGGTGAAGTGAAGTTCCTAAGGAAGTACCTTAGTTTCACTCTAGATTCTAATTCATGTCCGCATAATTTACAGTTTTCAACTAAGGTTTAGCAAAAGTTCCTATACCCTGATGTCATGGTTTTCAAATAACAAGAAATTCCTAATGATACTAAGATTTATGCAAGTGGTGTATGCACTGTACATAGAGCTCCAGAAAATAACATAATTAAAAGAATACAGAACTTCAATAAAGTTCTAAGTACGAAATGTACCTGGCACATGCATTTTGAGTCTTACAACCTGATGCTTGAATGAAAGGTGCAACTTAATTACGAGCCTCTTTTGTGATTAGCAATCACACCACTTGGATTATTTGAGTAAGCAAACATAGGATAATGAATATTTGATAGGTGCAGATTGCCCAAAAATAAGAGACCAACGATAAGCAAAGCTCACTAAGATCACTTACAACTATGTAGGAGGTTAATAAAATTATCTTAAGCTTTGGATACTACTACTACTATGACATCTAATAAGCAACATTTCATATATTGGGAGATTTAAACTCAGTTAAAGGGTGCTCGAAAATCATTAAGTTTGCAATTTCTTCACCTCAAATTCTATATTTTAAAACCAGCGAGTAATTCTTTCTCTAGGCTAAGTATTAAGAACGTCAATATTTTATCGATTGATGGGACTAAGCAAACATAAAGCATTTTTAATGGATTCGTTCTTAAGGATGCTTTTGAAATGACATGAAAGTAGTAGAACCTTATTTCTTTCCACATGAGCTTGAGAATCAATGGAAGTTCAACCCATGCATTTCATATGAGTTAATGCTCAGTCCATGGCAAAAAATTATTGAACAAGAATATATTCATATTGTGAGTGTGATATGTACAGATTATTTGACAATGTTTGTATAGATCTATCTACTTAATATGAAAGATTTAAATTATGCTAACACATATCTATGCATACCAAAATGATGAGCCATAATACAATCATCTCACCATACTCAATAATTCAGATTTAAGATTTTTGGTTAGGTCTAGAAGTTACCTTAATAGCACTGGCGTAAGGTTGGCTAGATTGAAGGGATGGCAGAAGCACCTCTCGGTCCAACTGAGAAGAAGAAGGAGGAGGTCCATCGGCTAGCCAACGCCTCTCGGCCTCCTGCCGAGAGGGACGAGCTGCGACGAGGCCACACGCCGAGGAAGTGGCGCTGAGGAGATCCTCAACCGCCGGCCGAGCAGGAAGATTGAATGGGTCGGGGGTGAGAGGAGGAGCTGCCGACGAGTAGGGGAAGAGCAAGAGGGCTCGGCTGGATGAAGGATGGCTTGGCGTTCCTTGGCTGCTCCGAGAGGAGGAGTCGAGGAGCTTGGAAGGCTCGGCGAGAGGAGGGCTCGGCGAGTGGAGATGCTCGGCTTGGAGGTCGGCTTGCGTGCGAGAGGGAAAAGGGGGTATTTCGGCTGAGAGGAGAGTTTAGGTTTTTAGGAAGATTTAGGTTAGAAGAGGAGTTATATGCTCTCAACCGAATTTGATGAGAGCCACTCGATCAAATCGAGTGGCTAAGAATTGCTGAAACTTATAAGGGTTGATTGAATAATCAAATGAACTCCAAAAATTATGAATTTGGTATCGAAACAACCGTCTCGACGAGACGAACGCAAGCGTCCAAAAATTATTGAATTTGGACGAGTATTTTATTTTATATTAATTTTTAAGTGAAAAACTTTAAAAATTCGCTACGATTAATCCGGAGCCCGAAAAAGTACGGAACTTAAAACATAGCTTCATCTTATAATGCTTAATACAAATCTACAAAAATTTCTGAAATTCGACTTTTATTTTAACTTTTATCAACTCCGGAAGTTTAAACTTCCCGAATTTATTTAAGACGATCCGGGACCCCGATTGCGCTCAAATTTTGGCAAGAAGATCCCCTCAATATGCTTTATTTGAGGATATTTTTATTTGATTTTATTTGGTCTATATCAAGATCTTGAATTTTCTCTTAATCTGATTAGGTTTATGCCTAATCATCCTGGTAACAATGCCGGGTTGTTACAAGCTAGTACACATATATTCTTATATAGTATTGATGTTTTGTATATGCTTTAGGATTTTCATTCAGTCAGCTATTTCCTTATTTTGCTTATATATATATATATATATATATATATATATTAGGATGTTAAATTTATTGCTACTATTTATATGTATCATTGTTGAGTTTATTTATTTAACTTGCATACTTCTTATGATTACCAGCATGTTTAAGATGTAGTATTTTCTTTCATTACTTGTTCAGTTACTTATACTTATATGCCCGGCCTTGTTTAGCTTATATTTGAGGCATATTTTAGCCTCATTTTCGCTTAAGTTATAAATGTTGTTTATGTTTTTTCCTCTATCCTGTTATGCTAGTTGCTCCCTTACTTGGTTTGATTATTACTTAGAATATGTTAAATGGTGATATTACAAAACATATAAAATTTATTAGCTTAAAATGTACTTAGACAATTTGTCTAACAAGATTTTCTCTTTTTTGGCTGGGACCCTACATTGTGAAGATCCATATCAGTTAGAAAATCAGGTGCCGGAGGTGGAGCCTTATCTAAAGGAGGAGCCTTTAGAGGAAGTCGCTGCTTAGTTTTTTGAAAGTGAGGATGAGAGAATTATGCTTTTAATTATTTAAACTTTAATGTGATGTAATAATACAGGTATTCATGACAGTGTGTTTTGAATTACTATGCTGTTTATTCTGAGTTATATTCCATATTATTTCTATTGTGATGTTTGGATGTTTCCTATTTAAATCACTTCTACACTCTATATAAATTCTTATATAGTGACTGATCATTTAATTCTATACTGACTCATTCCCTTATTAGGTGGATTATGGATTTCATCCCAATCCAATAATAAGTGAAGGGTTAGTCAGAGTGACACACCACCCCTTATCTTAATCTTGTGGATTAAGGGGTGGGGCGCCACATTAACATATAAGGGATTTTTGGTAATTTCACTTAGTGAAGTCTAAAAGTTCAGTTAGTTTATTGTTGTCTACTATCCAAGGATTCCATAGAGTCCAAGAATAATAAATTCTGATGTCTAATAATCAAGTTATGATTGTTTCAATATTGGGGTTCTATTTTTTTATCAAAGGGGTTAAAACCTAATTTTTCCATATTAAAAAATCATATATAATTTTGTACAATGCTAAATTTTACTAAAATCAGGTTTGAAATTTTGGCCCTATTAGGGTACTAGGGTCATTAGAATGCGAAAAATCACAAATCTGGGCAATTTGGACAATTCTGGGCACTTTCGGACATTTTTGGGCTCTACGGCGCGCTATGGTGCCTACTGCCCGAAAGCCAGACGCTACGGCGCGCCGCGACGGATTTCAGTGATGGGCGCACAGCAACACTTTCAGGCGCTGCGGCGCGCTACGATGCTAGAGTTCCAGAGAGCTGGATGCTACGTCGCGCGGTAGCGCTCCATGACCGAGAGCCAGGTGCTACGTCCCGCTGCAGCGTGCTATGGAAGATTCAACCTGAGACTCGAGTGCTACGACGCGCTGTTGTGCCCGACGGTGATTTTGCCTGTGCAAAAACCGTGATGGGTCTCCTTTCGCACTCAAATACTCCCAATTTTGGGCACCTCACGTGTGGTGCTATATACCGATGGAAAGGTATTTCCGAGACCTTTTCATTGAAACCAAAATCGACACAAAAAGAACATTCTTACAATGCAAACAATGAGGTTAATTGTCCAGGTATCAGAAAAAAGGAAAAACAGAGCTGATTTTCTTACCTAAAATTTTCTATCTCAAGGAGGTCTAATGAATTCCATATCCCAATCACAGATTTCTAAGTATGCAAAATAAGCATAAGAGCAAAATGAAAAAGCCATTGAATCCATTCAATAAGGGAAATGGCGGTACCTTGGCTTGCGAAGAGAGATTTCCTTAAGGATCCTTCAGGCTTGAGAGCTTTAGAGCTTTCCTTCAGCAACAAGCACAACAATGGAGAGAAGAGGAGAAGCTTGGAAGGAAGAGAAGAGACTTCAACTTGATAGCAAGGGGTAGAGGGAGAGCTGAGAGCTACCTTTAAGAGGTCATTTTTGCGTCTCAGATTGAGCTTGGTGGTGCTCGATCATTTTTGGGCCCTCTAACAGCTTTGGGAAATTATAATGCTAAAAAGACATTAGATGACCCTTAATTGAGTTCCTTAAGCCTTTTAAGAAACGACTGCACCTTGCCACTTCAATGCGGACTATTTCTAGTGCAAAATAAGAGTATTTTCTAAATTCTACTTCATATTCATGATTGTATGATTTCCTTACATCAACTGCATGAAATCATCTTATATAATTGTTTGTGCAGAAGGAGGAACGAACTCATCTTTAAAAACTTGTTCAAACTCCTCCCAAGAAATATCTTCTAAACATGTATCTAAAAAGCGAGCCTTCAACTCACTATCCCACCATAATTCAGCTTCTTCCTTACAAAGGTGAGTGGTTAATCTTATATTCTCACTCTCTGGACACCTTATGCTTCTTAAGAGCTTCTCTACTGCATTATTCGAATTGGCCGCTTCCATTGGTGAGTCTTGGCCATTAAAAGTAGGTGGGTTTAAGCGTAGGAAAGCTAGGAGAAAGGCATCAACTACTGGGCCTAGAGTAGGTGGTAGTGGAGCAGGAACTGCCTTAGAATCAGAAGCAGGAGTTTCCGATAAGGAGATAAGAAAGAAGTGGGACTTGTGAAGATTATGGTAAGATGGGTGAGGGGAAAGGAGAATCAAGTGATGGGTGAGAAGGATAGCCTGCGGAAGCTATTCTTTCAGCGGCCCTTGTCTGGCCTCAATCATTGTCTTAAATAAACCCATAATTTGTCTCATCTCTTCTTGAAGAGATGGTGTACTGGGTTCAGCATCCTTTACAATAAAAGAAGACATATCTTCTTGATCTGAACTTATTCTATTTAATAATGAAAAGAATAAAAATTTAGAATAAATATAAAGGGAAAATTCTCATTAATATTCAAAATTTGAGATACAATAAGAAAAGTATATAAGATAAAAGAGAAAGAGCAACTACAATGTACAAACTACTATGAAAGTTGCTTGTAAGGGAAACTAATTATTTATTTACCATATTTGTTATAAAACATGAATTCAAAATCAGTATATAAAGGTGCACGATGAAGGCGTCGACTAGCTAAAATAAGGACGCAGTGGGCATAAGCCCACCAATCTTGGGAATAGTTGTCAAAGAACTCAATTAACATTTGAAGGCGTATGTGATCGGGGCATTGTATGGCGGTAAAGGTATCTAAAACCTTTAAAAGCCACTCCCTAGCTAACTGAGGGATACAGTCTCCCCTAAACACGCAGTACTTTAATATCTTATATAGCACTTCACCTCCAACATTAGACACTTCCAAGTAGAGACGTCCATACATTGAGCTAAAGCTGTGGTCATCTTCCCAATACTAAAAGAACTCTCTAGTGTACAGTCTTAACTCTGACTCTGGATTCTCCATCTGAGAGTCAGTTGATTTAGATTCAAATTGAAGGGAAACTCCCTAAGTTCCTTAAAAATTTGTAGTACTTAGAAAGAGTACATATAATTAGTAAGGAAATAGCAGCTACAAGTCATAAGTGACTATTAAAGGAGTTAGAAATATATTATAGTTCAGACTCTAGATTATTTTAGCTTAGAATCAGTTACTTAAATTCAAATAAGATTTAAATCAATTATTGAATTTGAAGTTCGTTCACTTTCCTTAGGTGATATTCTTTAAGTATTTTTATCTTTCTATGTTATTTTCTTGGATGAGTGGATATCTCATTTAACTTAACATTCTCAACCTTGGCTCTGATACCAACTGTAATGATCCTAATAATTGGATAGGAGATTAACCCAACATTAGAATATTACCTTAGCATCCAATACTCAATTAGAAGAAAACAAATCAAATATAGACACTAAGTGGCTAAGTTACTTTATGAACAAATGTTAAGTTAACATAAATTTGCAATGAATACAGTAGAAGGTACATGCAATATTGAAAGTATAATACAATACAAGCAATTAATATAATTAATTCATTCATTCATCCCAAGAAATTGCAAAATAGGTAATCATATATAGATATTTAAGAGTATGTAAAAATAACTCAAGCAGATTATAGTTTAGTTATCACAAATCCATTTAAAGGAAAAATGAGAGAGAATACAACCATCCTTTCTCTTAAACTAAAAGAACTAAAAAATTTAAATAATAAGCGAAAGCCTTTCATTTTGGGAACTCTTCAAGTACTAGGACCTGCATTACCTGTATCAAAGAGCTCTTGATCTATCATATTTTGGTATTTAAATATGATAGGGCAAGCCAACAAAAGAAAACGTTTAATTATACTAAATAGTCTAAGCACATTTTATAATTGGCTTCAATTTTAAGTTAATAGAATATCACAAGCATTAATTTACAATTTAAACTAAGCAGCAAAGCTATAAAAGCAATCAAGTATAACAAAGAAAGTAAACATAACTATAAAGAAGACAGTATGAAATAAGCTGAGTAAGAATACTCACTTGTATGTAAGTCCCAGCTTGCATCCAAAAATGGTAAAGAAAAAGTACCTTAAAGGCTAGAAACTGCTATGTGCATTTAAAGTAAATGAAATGAAAGTAATACATGTTCAATGAAATTTATGCGAAGTAAGCAAATGAAAATATAGTGAATCATTAAATGAAATTAAACAACATACAATGTATTCCAAATGAACTATAAATAAGCAAAACATAATGCTGGAAATTGAGAGTTTAAGGCATAGAAAGTAAAGAAGGTGTCTTAGACTCTTGGTCTAAAACAAACATAGCCTAGGACTATGAAAATTAAACATAACTAAATAATTATGAAGAGATCTTACAATCAATAAGATAGTAAAAGAACTCTTATATTATTAGTTAAAGTTATATTTAGAAGCTATCTAATTCTGCGGCAGTATTCAAGTGAATGGGACGAGGAGTTAAGCACGTCTGCCTAACTAGATACATTGGGGGGTTGAATATTCACATTTACCCTTTCTAAAATATGAAGTCCTATTATTAGTGCTATCATTCTTGTTCAATTTGTCATACGATATTCCCCTTAAGGTCTTATGAAATTTATATTTATGCACAATAATCTTGTATGAATGTTCATAGAAAAAGGCTCAAAGCTAAGCATTCAATAAATTTTAATAATTGTAAACTATGTGATATCCTTTTGTTATATAAATTTTAATGCTCTACTTAATAATTGTAGCTAATTGAGCTCCTAATTGACTTATAAATATTGATCTTCAAGTCAATTATTATTAATAGTAGAGGAAGGAGATGTTTGGAAAATAATATTTTCAAGTAAAAGAAGTTCATCCTATACTAACCCTAAGCTAATCAAATTAGGTAGAATAATGATTCAAGTTTAAGAAAAATAGTAAAGGAGAAGTAAGATTTATAGTTTACTAAGCTAATGAGAGTTTAGAGGAAAGTCTATTAGCTTCTTCTAGTTAGCTTACAAATTAGGTAGTATCAAATCAATTCAATTATGAAGTTATCTAAGATTGACTGAGATTGAGAAGTTTAATATAAGAAAAGAAATATATTATATCCTACACATAATAATTCATTTATGATTGTAGGGAAATAGAAATCTAATAACTTATTTAAAGCATGAAAGGGAGCTATTATTCTCTAATTTAATCAATTGAGAACTAATTTGGAAGTTTTAAGATTATGGAGATGTATGCTAATCATCTAGTGATGGTTTGGGCACTAGTCACTTCATGAGTTCTCTTAAAGAACTTTAACTTATCAATTAAAAGTATTAAGCTAGATAGAATACAAAAGAAATCAAAAGACTCTTAATTAAATCTACATATAACTAAAGGAGAAGTAAAGCATGCAGAGACATAAGAATGAAGTTCCAATTCTAATAATTTTGGCATGAAGTCTGTTGTATTTGCTCAAAAGAAACACATATGACATTAATATGCAAGTCTTCTAGTATTTAGAAGATTTAATGAAAGCATGAAGATTAAAGGACTAACATTTAGCCAATTCAATCAATAGAACACTTATTTCAATTTAAGTCTAGCATGGCATAATTAATTGAATCTACATTCCATAATTTTGAATATAGCATCTACTAATTGAAATAAAGCATAAGATAACTTTATAGTTCATCAATTTGCTATGAGATGCAAAGAAAGAACAATTCATTTAAAGAACTATCATTAACTTAATTTAAGTACATGACATTAGTTCTAATTAAGTTCCAATATAAATAAAGTACAAGTAACTTTAAAATTCTAAATACATCAATTATGACAATGCATTCGAGTCCTTTATTCTAAGTTCCAAATGAAACATGCATAAAATAGAGGATTCAAATTCAACATATTTTATACAGTTTTCTATTCAATTCATTCATACTATCATTCTACATATGAGCATTAATTAATTTCAATCATCACATATATGAATTTTAATATTTAAGCATACAATTTAAAACTTTCAGTGGTCATTGTAACATAAATGCATATGAGTAATATGATGATTTATGTTGATGATGAGAAGCAACTATACATCATTTTTGTGATGTCTTATGGATCATTAAATTGACTAGATAATGGTTAATACTTGTTTATTTAAGAACTTTCTACAACTTCCTTTTGCCATATTAGATGTAGATCTAATTATTTAGGTTTGCTTTAACTTTTATCATGTAATTTTCCTTATCACATAAAGTTTAAGCAAAATAGACAATACACATAATGAATAGCATAATTTAAATACTCAAAACAGGAATTACATTTTTCTTTAGGGCTTTACAAGGGAGAATACTTAAAGGATCTAAAATTTAATTCATCACACCACTAGAATGGTCTCTCAATGCATAAACTAAATAAATAGAACTAAAACCAATAGCGTATAATCAATTTCAGTTGCTGAACAATTTTCACATTAAGTTTTACTGCTAAGAAAAGAAATAATAATAGAACCAACGCCACATTATCAAGAATGGATAGATTGAGTAGTAGTACTTATGCATACTGATCATTTAATTATCAATTAAAATATTGAATGTTTTTATTAGCATTTACTACTATTATTTATACCAAATGGTACATGTACAGGAGCAAAGATATGCATGTTATTTATGAGTATGGGGATCTGGAAAATTGAAACTCTCCCTATCGTGGGTCAATTTTGAATCCACCACACTAGTAAGTTCTATTAAAATATCATATGGCCAGTTCTTATTATGTCTCTTTCTTTGGAAAATAGATTTAGTATGTTGTATATGATCAAATTCCTATTATATATATAAATGGGGTTAGCCCTAATCTGTAATGAGACATTTATTAAATTGATTTATTGACATTGCATTTATACTTTGGAAAGACGAGAAATGAGAAATTCAGCTCTTGAAGCTCACCTGAAGATATTGGACATCCCAATGACCTCTTCGTTGTTATTGCTATCATTTGCTTCATAAAACAAACGACGAAAGAAATTGCTGCACTGAAATTTTATACTTATATACCGCATCACACACCAAAGGTTTACAATAGCATGAATACAACACTCAAGAAGAAATCCCTAGGAAATATGTACCAGTTTTGAATCACTACTCAATGGATAAATCCATTCATTATAAGGTGATTAAGCTGTTTATTAACATAGTTCGTATTGAAGAGGAAGTAGTTCAAGTCACACACAGCAAAGTAGTTCTCTCTGACAACAAAATTATCGAACTCATTTGACTTCAACTGTTAATTTCATACTCTTCCATAAGATCAGAACTACTTATTGAGAAATTGATAATAGAAAAAAAAAAAGGAAGATTAGTAAGACGTACTTAAGATGGAACGAACAAGCATTTAAAATTTCATTCGGGTTTTGGAAAATCAAACTCAATCATTAAAATCTACTAAGCAAATTATTAATTAATTGCAAGCAACCTAAATCGAATACTAGATTAACTGAAAATTTTTAGTATTGTTATACATAACGATTGCGCATAGAGGATTGAACCATAAACGATTAAGTAAATTCATTAGCAATTTCTCGCGGGGATGATAGATGATTTGAAGAGGTCTCAAACTATCTAATTCAAAATAAAGAAAATAAGGTATGAATGTAGAGCACCTGGAGGTTGTTCCGTCGATCTTATGAATCAGAAGTCTCGCAAACTCGCTTAGAAGCTCTTGCAGCACTTCGTTTCCGTCATTGCTTTTTAGGAGGCGTTCTGGAGAATAGAGAGGAGAATACTGATAAGGAGGGAACGAAGGGAGCCAGCTGGAGGAGAGGACGACGTCCCCCTTCGCCCATGACCGATGGTGTGGTTATCAGGGCTTGGTCACAGGTTGAAGAAGACGTGCAGTTCTTTTATCAGGGCCGCCAGATTAAGCCTGTGATCGTGCGTTTTAGGATTCATCTGGGAGGAAGGGGATCCTGGCCGTCAGATTAATTTGATTAATCATGGGACGGCTGGGATTCGAGAATCCTGCTATCCTGTGTTCCTTCTACCACGGCAGATCTCCGCTTTAACTGAAAGCCATTGAAAATATACGTTTAATAATATTAAATTAATTAATAAATGCAATATTTTATTATTAATTTATCCCATTTATTTAATTAATATTAAATATCCAAACATACTCTGAAAAATTTAAATTTGCACCTTACCTAATTGAGAGGTGAGAAACTCAAAATAAAATTAGATTTTTGATCGAAGGTATACTTAATTTACTTAATTTTCTATGTATTTAAATATTATTAAAATATTTATGAAATTTTTGACAACACCCAAATACTTTTAAAATATCACCCCTAGTTAATTTGGGTGTGGTGAGTCTAATGGTGGACTCTATTTTTGATTCTGAGATCTAAATAAATTAGTATTTTTAAAATTATCATTAAACTATGAAATATTGAAATTTATTAAACGATCTCCAAATCATATGAAATTTGAGATGGAGACTCCTAACATTATTATAAGAGTAATAAAAAAAATTTGTAGTCAATTAGGTCACTAATTAATGAGTAACAATATTAGGGTTTTCACATTATGTCTCACCTATGGGAGCATTTTGACATCTTATTTGCATTCTGAGATGAATTTTATGCATTGAGAATTTAAGGTTTCTTTGAAACCCTAAATAGTGATTTTCCTCTCTTGTACTTGAGACGACGGTGCATAGTGCTGGGTTGGTCGGCTCGCGACCCACGCGGCACTATATAGCGAATATTTGAGAATATTTGTTGGCCCATCAGGCCCTGTGGCCCAATTGACTTGATCGGCCCGATCCCGCGATTGTTTGTTAAGAAAAATATTTTGTTGGAATATTCTTTTTTTTTAAATTTAGAAACTTAAGAAAATTTAATTCTAAATAAATTATTAAAATAAAATTATAAATATAAATTCAAATATATTGTAATTATATACCAAAATGATTAGAAAAATAATTAGAATAATATTATGACATTAAATTACACTCTATAGAAGTAATTTTACTAATGAATATACTAATTACCATTAAGGATAATTAGCAGATATCTGAGCCTTTTGAGCTCCAAGTTTAACGAATGACATGTCATTGCATTCCTTAAATCATAATGAATAATAACATATTATTATTTTATTAATTTGTTATAAAAATAGAAATATCAATTTTAGGACCATAGAAATAATCATTCTTTCTCTCTCTTACTGGAAAAATTTAAAGGCAAGATTATAATTGCAGTTCCCCGCCCCATCACCGTGCGTAATTTATTCAAGAGATAAAAAATTGGCTGCAGAATGGTGCGCTACTCGGGAAGGAAACACAACTTCCTTGAATAAACCTGCTGAGCTCAAGAACTGCTGGGCTGTTGAAACTCAACTTCAAGAGGATTGGCTGAGTACTAATACTTAAGATAAGGGTAATGTCCTTATCCTAAATATTAGGTAAATATATACATTGGATTATGAGTGGAATATGAGAAATCCAATATATATATATATAAGTATAACAGCATTTCTAGTATACTTATCATATCACAATACTAAATATAAGTAGTAATAAATACATAGTACAGAAGCTAAAGCATACATCCAAAAATATTTATCACAGAAACTGAAGAAATCATTTATCTCAGAAAAAAGAAAGAAAATACATCCAGAATTATTACAATTGTTTACTTAATGAAAACATAGAGAATAGTCTAAATACTGAATTGAACGTAAACTAGTGCAAAAAAGTAAATGCTGATGGAGAGTCCTCAAAGGCTCCACAAACTCCTCATGGATCTTCTGAACTGTCTCCTGATTTGGATCTGGCAAATCGTCGAATCCCAAAAGTACCACGTGTTAGACAATAAGTCTAACACATTGAAAATAATTCTAATAGTTACTATTATCCACTATTTAACATTTAAATAATTTAAACAAAATTGTAGAAAAATAATAAAATAGTTAGAAGCTCAAAATAGTATAAATTTGAAAGTAAAGTAAACTAAAAATGTATGTAAAATAGTATGTAATTTAAATCTAAATAAATAATGCTATAAAATTGTGTTGTATGCTGCTGAATTTTTAATTATGCATCTGATTATGCCATTGAACTGTATGCCACTGATATGCTGACTGGGTGTCTCGCTGTAACAACCTAGGTTGTTACTTTGCTCAATTAAGACTAATCTAAGTCTTAATTAAGGTTTTAAGTCACTAATCAAGTGATTTGAAATTCATCTCTGAAACCTAGGTCAAACCAAGAAGTCAACAAAGTCAAAACAAGAATTCTAGAAAATCCCAAAACCTGGAAATTTGACTTTTTATCTAAACCTCAGATTGAAAATCTGACTTCACCATTGCATTCAGAACACCCAAATTAGCTATGGGTGAAATTTTGGAGGCATTTGGAAGTCGTTGGATTTTCGTCGAATATTTTAATATTATTTAAATACCCCAAATATTCAAATAAATAAATACTCGTCGAAACGAAAATTCGAGTGCACCGTTGCGTTTCTCACCCTTCAATTAGCTAAGGATGATTTATTGAAAATTTTTCTGGATGCATTTAATTAATAAATTTTAATTAATAAAACAGATTTTAAAATTTATTTAAATAATATATATATATATATATATATATTAAAACCAAATTGTAGGGCCCGCATGCTTATATCCGTGGACCGCCACTGTTTCGCTGGACCGAACATGCCGGTCCAGTTCGAACCGGTCTGCACGATCAGACCGGTTCATCCTCAACACCCTCCTCGAACGCGTCTTCCCCAAATTAGGGCACGCGTCCGTCACTTAGGATGCGTGGCGAGCGCATCTCTGCGCGTGGCTTCCTTCGGCATTCGACCTTCCTTAAATCTCTAAGTAGGGATCTTAATTGAGAGCTTGCCCTCATCAATCGATCGACGTCCTCAAGACTTCAGCAAGCCATCCAGAGATCGACCTCTAGGTACCCGATTTCCTTTCTGCATAAAACACTTGATAAATTAATAATGATTCGAATGTGTCTATCTCAATCTTGTAATCATCCTAATTTATGAAATTTTATGTAAATATTCAAGTTATATTGATTGTTTAAGCCAATTATGAGATTCAGTCTCTGTATAAAAAAAAAAAAAAAAAAATGAAAACGAATCACAGTTCATTGTTAGGGCATTTAGGGTTAAGTTTTGTTGCGATCTCAGGTCATCTACTCCCTTAAAACTATACCAATAGGTTATGCTCGTCAAGCCCGACAGGCTCGTATGCGGGTTGTCGTCCCGCGGCGTCGAGAGGGCCGGATTCCGGGATGCCCTAGGCGAGGGTGTTCGACGTTCGCGTTTCAGAAGCAGGCCCATCGCAGATGGATGCGGGTCGATACTCGACCCGCGATTTAAGCACGTGCGTGACTGGAGGACCCGCCCGTGTATGAATTCACGCGGGTCGGGCTGTCATTAAGACTATCATTGGTGGGACCTGCAAGCCACAGATCGCTGACATAATGCTGCGACTGTGGGACCCATCTACACTCCATCAGCAAATCCTGTGGTGACACGTGGACTAGAGATCTCTTCTGTCTGCTTGCGTGGAACTCAATCTGCAGAAGATATAATTATCTATATCTTGATTAATTTATATATATGATTATATTTATATAATTATATATATATATATATAAGACGAAAGATGAATATTATAAATATATAGCAGATAAATTAAATAACCAAAATCATATATATATATATATATATATATATTTATTTATATAACAGTTATATTATTTCAATTAAATCAATAATTATTAATTAAATTTATACCAAACTTTAAACCTTAATAACTCCTAAAATACTCATCCAAATTATGCAAATAAATATACCAAATTAATCAGAAAAATATAAGAAATTTATTGATACCATTTAATTTTCTATAGAATCAATATTTAATAAAGTGATCATTTAGGGTTTAATTAGGTCAAAATTTATATCTCAAATATTCAATCAATCATAACTTTGTGTAGAATGATCTAATCATACCCAATATGGGTCTTAAAGTGATTAGAAAACCCTAAGGATTATTTTGGTAGTATTCATCTTGCTGTTTGAATTAGGATTTGACTAATGGCATTTAGGACCTAACCTTAATTAGACATAGAACTTCAATTGACCATAACTTGGTCAATTGAGCTCCAAATTTGATGATTCAAAGGTCCATTTAGATCAAAAGAACTTAATTAACAATAATATGTAAAAATATTTTAGATCCAACGGTTAGATTTGCTAATCACCCCTTAATCACTCTAAACCTTAATTAGTAATTATTAGCAAATTTAGTAGCCCAAAATGAGTAATTTTAAATTTCAGAGGACTCCTAAAATCATTTAGAATCAATCTATAAGATTGGATTAGTATTTGAGTGCTTAATTTTGTTAATCACTCACTAATCACCCTAAACCCTAATTAGATCTTAACTTAGTCAAATTAGGTCCAAATTTAGCCCACCATATGTCATTATGATCAGTGAACTATTTTTAATTCATAGCCACTAATTTTTCTTAATTTGGACATTAATTGGCAAAATTAGGATTTTTGACCGTTAATTAAGCATCCCTTAATTACCCTTTAAACCCTAGATCTTGTATTGGCCATAACTTGGCCAATACTTATCAGATTTTAGCAAATTAAGATTCTATAGAAAGCTTAGACAGTAAAGAGCATTAAACTGAAAGAAAATTTAGCTTTCACTTAGTCAAATTACTAAATTGCCCTTATGAGTCAAATTTACTAATTTGATCTCATATGGCTTAATAATCACCAAAAATTAATTTAGTTGCTGTCTAATCTTATATTAGACAGTAAGAAACACTTTCCAAAAGAAAATTTCAGAATTTAAGCCCTAGATCAAAATTTGATCTTTTGAACTCTTAAGTAGGGGCAAAATGGTCATTTTGCCCAAATTTAGGGTTTAGCCTTTTAAAGCCCTAAATTCAATTTCTAATCATTAAAATCAGTAAATAGAATGATTTAGAACTGAAATTGATCAAATTTAAGTCTAAATTAGGTCTTGATTAAAATCTCAAAATTTGTTCAGTAAAGAAAATTCCTAAGTCCTAAGTGAGGTTCTTCTTCTTTAATTATTCTTAGATCATATCTTAGGTCTTATATCATTAGTTAGGATGTGTGTCTTGAGAGATACTCCTAGTAATTAAGAGCCTTAATTCTTAAGATTAGGAATAGATCTTAAGTTAGAATTCATCTATTGAGTAAATTGGGTTACTCAATTAGGTGAAACCTTGAGTTTTCTAGTTTATAGATTTTCTTAGTTTATTAAATTATTATTTAATCTTTAAACTTTAGAACTAAGAATAGAGATCTATCCTAATGAAATTTGATTTATCATTAGGATTTGCCTTAACCTAATCTGTGAATTTTGGGTTCTAAACTTAGACCCTTAGATTATACCTTTAGATTAAGTGATTAGACCCCATCATCTGGAGTCTAATTCTTAATCTATTCATCTTGATTTGGCTAATCAAGATGAGGTTAGGATGTTTTTAAATTACAAAACTAGGTCATTGATTTATTCATTTTTTAATTAAATAGTCATCTTTTGATTAAATTATAATTAGGACTTGGCCAGTCCTAATTATCTTCAACAAGTAGGATTCGTGATTCTAAGTTACAGAATGTGTAAGAATTGATGATTCTAAAACTTATGTAACTTAGAGTAGATAGAACGAATAAAGTAGATAACAACGGATATTACCTGTGTTTTAGATAGAGTTTCTTGCACTTTGATTTTGATGCTTCGCATTCCTTGATTTTGAGCCTTATACCTTGAACATATATTATGTACATAAGATATTTTGATAAATATCTTAGGTTAATTTGGAACATTATTTATAAGTAGCATTATGTTCGTTTCACAAGTGGTTTGTAAGGTGTAGCTTGATTAGTATACCTCTTCGATCAACTCGTTCGGGGTCAGCTTCTTGTAGGGGGTTTCAGTCCGATAGTCTATGCCATGCCTAGTCCATGGGATAGGATGGATAGACTATTGCCCTATTGACTATAGAGTCAGGATTTTGATATGGTTATACTAATTCAAGTACACTTACATTTAGTTCTGTCTTAGCTCATCAGGCTAAGAGTTTCAGTGATGTTCAGTTCAGAGTTTCTTAGCTCATCAGGTTAAGAATTGCTGAGTTCATATTCAGTTCAGATGACTTGAATAGTTATTGTAGTTTCAGTTTGCAGTTACTATTTTACTAGCATATTCTGCATTTTAGCACTGTTTTACTTATAGCTTTTCTGCACGTATTTTTATATAGGCTGCTAGATTTACTTTCTATTTTTCATATGCTTATATAGGATGTTAGTGTATTCAATTTTATTCTGTTTGAATTTTGTATGTCACTTAGCATAATTCATTTGATCATATGCATATTTAGGTTGTATTTTCTTACAGTTTTACTTTTCTTTTACTTACCTGTTTGTGTTGCAGTTGCTTGGAGGAGGTATGTATTACTTCCTATTTGTTTAGTTATAACTGTAGTTTATAACTATATATTGTTCTTTTGATACACTTTTCTGCACCTATTTTGCTTAGTTCTATTTTTATGGTGATATTCAGTTAACTTAAATAAACTTTTACCCTAAAATGTACTTAGACTTATTGTCTAACCAGTTTTTCTTTTGTTGGCTGGGGCCCTACCATTATGAAACTGATAATGGTAGGTTCTGAGTTTGTTGGAGCAGTGGATCCAGTGGATAGCTTACCATTGGAGGAGGAGCCCGTTCCTGAAGATCCGTAGCTTTAAGTTTTTCTTTTAGTGAGATTGAGAGTTTCATTTCAGTTCATTTAAAATCATTAAATGTTGTAATAATACAGGTTTATAATTCTCGTTCAGTACTTTACTTATTCTATATTGTTGTATTTATACTGTATTGGATGGATGTTATGTTTCCGCACTCTGAGTTAATGTATGATCATTTAGTGATAGTATTTCTGGATTGAATGGCAAAGTCCTTATTTAATTTGGATTAGAATGTGTGTCTAATCCAACCTTAAGTGGGGACCTTGTCATTTGGTGACCCCTCCACCGTAATCATATTAACTTAAGGGTTAACAGGACCATGGCGGGGCAGGGCCGCCACACTCGCGGACACACCACTGAGTCCTTATATGAGTGAATGCTCTGCTAATAGAGCCATTGGGTGAGCTCATTTGCTTTGCTAATGCTGACATGACTTGTGTATTATGATATGCCAAGGTTTCAATGCCGGTATGCTTTAAATTATCGACAAATCTTGAAATCAATTCATTATCAAGTAGTGATTCCATTTATCTCTATTATGTAGAATTCACCTAAGTGAATTCTAACTCCTGAGTCTAATTTATTGAGTTATTTAGATTAAGATCAATAGAACTATTAGCTAAAAGGATTGAATACACATAGTTGGTATGCTTCCAAGAAAGGGGATTTAACACTAAGTCTGTTTAACTGCACTTATTGAAGCGCACGATAATAAGAGACATGACCTAGTTACAGTTTATTCTCTCAAACTAAGCTACTAAATATCTTAATTACAACCATACATTATGCTATAAAAGGATAACTCGAGATATTTAGTTTGTTTACATGCACTTATTGAAGCACATGGCGATAAGAGGCATAACCCGGTCATAATTTATTCTGTCAAACTAAGCATCCAAGTTTACCCAATTATGAAACACCTAGGCTTGGAATATTTACTCTAAGATGGTTTGTACTTATCCAATCACATAGGATACGACCGAGACTCTACAATCTCACTTAGAGTGACTTATCCAACCCCAGAATTTTATTGAAATGATTTAGTACTTTGGATATACACTTTCACATTCTCTTGATAATCTACTGATTTCCAAAAATCTATTTAAGAAACAAGGATTATCAGACTAATGAATCCTTTCTCCACTGAAATGGTACTATACGAGGTTCCAAGGGTGTGACCTAAAGGCCACTCAAATTGAGCTTATTATAACATAGAAGAAACTCATACTAAGTTCTTAGGTAATTCTACCACAATGGTCTATGATCAAGCATCTAAGCTAATAAGGAGCATCTAAGTTCCTATCTCAAGATGTAAACAGTAAGCTATTCCTACCTCAATAGATTAATATTATGGCTTATAATTACTGATTTATTCATGACAAGATGATAATGATCTTTCACACCTAACTTAAAGGAAAATATAAGTTCTATACTTTGCATTAATTATACAGTCCTTATTTTCTTAATGTTTGATTTAACCATATCAGATGGGTAAATCAACACCTATGCTAAAATCATGAGATTTAATCTCATAAATTACTAAATGACAGACTGTAAATACACGTCTGCGCTTGCCTCCAAGTGTACGTGGTCTGAAGTAATAAGTGGAAAATGTGACTTTCTAGGAATTTAGCGAACCACTGAGAATTGGTTGATTTGGAACTAAAATATATCTATTCTCACTAATTTTAAGCTATAGTATGTATTGGTTGGTTGGTTTAAAATTAGCACGAATATTCACTAAGTAAATAATAAGATTTAAAGAAAGAGGATAGTTGGGCCCATCCCACATTCAATGATATAATACTTGTGTAGATTTGTTTCTCAAACTTTATCATTTAGTTTAATTGAAATCAGATGCACATTACAGTCCTTTAGTCTAGCTCAAAGACTTACAAGTACAAATCTCATGCACAAAATAAACTCACATTCGGTTCTACTTTAGCACAAAGATTCTTGTAAGATTCTTGAGATTTAAGGTTAATTCATTTTCTCCTTATTTATGGAGAGTTTAATTTTCCTTAAATCTTAGGATCTCACAAGCATTGATTTTCCACTACGAGCATCACTTCGCATCTCACATAGTTGAGATGAGAGAATCACATATTGGGCTCAACAACTATGTCACTTAGTTCATGAGCACTCAATACTTTATTACTCAATCTCAATTATGTGGAGCTAAGGAGCTCATTTAGTGGGTCTTAGCATCACTTGCATCAACTCTTAGATTGAGCTTAGGTTGAGGTGCATTGGCTCAAGAACCTTCTCACATGGTTCTAAGCTTCCATGCACTCAAAATCTAGCATCCAACCTAAGGTGAGCTAAGGAGCACAAGACAATTAGATCTTGGATTTTTTTGGTTCTTTTCTCATAAACACATCAAGACTAATTTAAATAAAAATTTCTTAGTAAGACATTAAAATCACAAATACATTATGCTTGAGGGAAAACACTCATACATCAATATTATATCATGCATTATGGGACTTCATCCCAACCCTCCCCAAGGGGAGTTTAGCTACTCATTACACAAGAAAATGAGGAAGACACATACATAGATAAAGACCCTGTCAAAGTCACTAAAAAGAAAATACAAGATTGAGTTTAGAAGATACTAAGAATGCTCTGTAGAAGTTCTCTGGAATTCTTCTTCTCCTTCTAATTATCCTCTCCTTAGATTGCCAGTGCTACCTTCTTCCTCTTCTCCCTTTGCAAAAGCTTGCCTTGCAACTCTTGGGGAGTTCTCTCTTCCTTTGGCTCTCCTCCTTAGGGAATTTTTGCTAAAATTGTGAACCCTCCTCTAGTCAAGAGGAGGGGTATTTATAGGGGGGGGGGCTGCATGCTCCTCTCCTCCATAAGCAACTAGAATTTCCATAAAAAATGCTGAACTCATATTTGCACTAATTTTTTATTTAGGGTGAGGTGATAATAATCTCATTTCTTTAGCCACAATATCACCTCAAAGCTTCCCCTTTTTACAAAAATAGCTGCTGCAGGAAATAATGACTGGAGACAATATTTAGGATAAAGGTCATGTCTCTAGCCGCATTAAATGCATTGTCTGGGAAAAATTTTGGCAGGCCGCTGCAGCGTACCTTGGTCCCTAGCAATTTAGCCAAGTCCTCCGCTGTAGACCGCTGCAGCGCGCGACCGCGCGCTGTAGCGGGGAATTTCGCAAAAAATGCTGTTCAATTAGTTCTTTTTCCAGATTTTATAGAGAGAAATATTTCCGCGGCAGACCGCTGCAGCGCACGACCGCGCGCTGTAGCGGTCAATTCTGTGAAAAACACTGTTCAATTAGTTGGGCGGCCGGATTTATATAGCCAAGTCCTCCGTGATAAACCGCTGCAGCTCGCGACCACGCGCTGTAGCGGTGAATTTCGCGAAAAATACTGTTCAATTAGTTGGGCGGCCCAATTTATAAAGTCAAGTATTTTCGCGGTAAACTGCTGCAGCGCGCGACCGCGCGCTGTAGCGGTGAATTCCGTAAAAAATATTATTCAATTAGTTGAGCCGCCTTTTAATAATCATAAATATTTCCACGGTAAACCGTTGCAGCGCGCGGTCGCGCGCGCTGTATTGGTGAATTCCGCAAAAAACCCTGTTCAATTAGTCGAACCCCCATTTAATAATCATAAATATTTCCACGATAAACCACTGCAGCGCGCGACCACGCGCTGTAGCGGTGAATTCTGTGAAAAACACTATTCAATTAATTTTTATAAAGTCCAGATATTTTTGCTGCAACCCGTTGCGGCGCACGGTCGCGCGCTGCAGCGGTTTTCGTTTAGTAATTTTAAAAAACCTGCAGAAATGCCTTAGAATTCCTTTGAATTCCATTTCCCTGAAAAAGATAGAAAAAATTAATTTTATGAGCAGCATAAAGATCTTAAATAGATGAATTTTCCCTTTTATTTAGATATAATTTATGGATTCATCATACCCTCACATTTAAATTCGTGCTCGTATCAAGTAAGCTCAAAATGATTATTTTTTTTATATTTGAATGGATGAAAGTCACAATAATGTAAATGAAATAAGTATAAGTGAAAAATATGTGCATAGCAAGAATAAATGAAATGAACAACATAGTAATCTTAATGTTTTCAATTGAGTCACTAAGGTGATTAACTCACTAAATCTCCAAATGTTTGAATTTTTTAATGCTTGATAATAGGTGATGGGTTCCATACATTTTGGATTTTTATACTAAAGACATGGTTTAGAGATTCTTAGAGTTGTGCCATATGTGCTCCTTCTTATAAATCATAAAGATGAAAAGTTTTTAAAGGAGAGATATTTTTCTTCATCTTTTCTTAATTTGTTCACTTGGGAGAGATATTTTTCATCATCTATTTTTCCATAAATATTTTGTTTTTTTCATCCTTAGGGTGATACATTTTTCTTTATCCCTAATATCTTTGTGATCATGAAGTCCTACGGGAGCCTAGCACACTCCATTTAGAATACATGCCATATTTTTTAAGTTTAAATCCTATGCCTTTCCTCACACTTAGCTCAAGCATTTATAAATTTTTTTTTTTTTTAAGATTTAGATTTTCCTCCATTCATTCCCCAATCTCACATTTGATTGCTTATAATTTATTTAATCATTTTTTTGTTAAGCATTCTTTTACTTATATCTCATTTGATTTTTGCATTTTTGTGATTTTCATTTCTTTTGAAAAATTCAGAAAAAATATGTCACTTAAGAATAACTCAATAAATGCGGGAATATGAGAATTCATAAATTGCAATCTCAAGAAAATAAAAACAAACTACAATAAAGATAAAAACAAAAAGTGAAAAAGAACAAATACAACCTAGTTAGTTGTTGGGTTGCCATCCCAACAAGCGCTGGTTTTAGTATCTCAGCTTGACATAAGAAAGAGCTTATGTGATTCCTTCATCAGGGAGGTCTTGAAGGGTCCACCCTCCCTTCTCTTGAAAGACTCCTTCCTCCAAGTATAACTTCAGACGATTTCCATTCACCTTGAAAGAGCTATTATTTGAGGCAACTTCGACAGCTCCATGAGGAAAAACTTTAGTGATAGTGAATGGTCCTGTCCAATATGATTTTAGTTTTCCAGAAAAAAGTCTTAAATTTAGGGTTAAAAAGCAATACCTTCATTCATGGTTGGAGGTGCTTAGGTTTAATTAGCTTATCATGCCATTTTTTAATTTTTTTCTTTATACAACTTGGATTCTCATAGGCGTTTAACCTAAATTCATCGAGTTCATTTAGTTGCAGTAGTCTCTGTGCCCCTACCTTTTGGTGGTCAAAATTTAATTTCTTTATTGCTCAAAAGGCACGATATTTAAGTTCCACTTGAAGGTGACATGCTTTTCCATAAATGAGCTTATACGGGGACATTCCTAGAGGGGTCTTGAAGGTAGTTCTATAAGCCCAAAGGGCATCTTGGAGTTTTGAAGTCCAGTCCTTTCTATTTTGGTTTACAGTTTTTTCTAAAATTTATTTAAGTTCTCTATTAGAGACTTCAACTTGCCCGCTGGTTTGAGGGTGGTAGGGGGTACCCACCTTGTGTCTTACCCTATAACTTTTTAATATATTCTCTAACTGCCTATTACAGAAGTGTTTTCTCCCATCACTAATCAAGAATCTGGGTGTTCCAAATCTAGCTAGCACGTGTTCCTTGAAAAATTTGATCACAGTTTTAGCATCATTGTTGACACATGCCACAACTTCCACCCATTTTGAAACATTCAACTGCCACAAGGATATACAGATTGGTCTGGGATGAGGGGAAGGGTCCCATGAAGTCAATTCCCCAAACATCGAATAGTTCGACTTCAAAAATCCCATTTAAAGGAAGCTTGTCCATTTTTGTTAAATTCCCAGTTCTTTGGCACTTGTCATAACTTTTGACAAAATTAGCGGCATCCTTGAATAGATGGGGCCAAACGAATCCAGTTTGAAGCATCTTCGCATCCGTTTGCTCAATTCCATGGTGTCCTCCATAAGAAGATGTGTGGTAGTGAAAGAGAATATTCCTGGTGTTAGAGTCAGGAACACATCTCCTTAGAAGTTGATCATTGCAACATTTATATAGAAAGGGATCATACCAAAAATAATTTTTTATATCCGCAAAAAATTTCTTTTTTTGTTGGTAACTCATATCTTTTGGTATGATTCCTCTTGCAAAGTAGTTTGCAATATCAGCGAACTAGGGAGGATCATTTGTAGCTACCCCATAGAGCTTCTCATTGGGAAAGGATTCACTAATATCTATCGACTTTTCATGATCAATGTGGGTTAATCTGGATAAATGGTCAGCAAGCACATTTTCACTCCCCTTCTTATCCCGAATTTTAAGATCAAATTCTTGTAAGAGCAACACCCATCGTATAAAATGTGGTTTTGCCTCTTTCTTTTGGAGGAGATACTTAATGGCGGCATGATCCGTGTAAACGATAGTCTTAGACCCGATGAGATACGACCTAAATTTAGTAAAAGCAAAAATGACGGCTAAAAGCTCATTTTCCGTGGTGGCGTAATTTCTTTGAGCATCGTCAAGGAGTTTACTAGCATAATAAATCGAATAGAAGGTTCGCTTTCTTCGTTGCCCTAGAACAGCGCCTACAGCAAGGTCACTCACATCACACATAATTTCAAAAGGTGAATCCCAGATTGGAGCAGAAATTATTGGAGCAGAGATCAAGGCAGTTTTTAATGTATTGAATCCTTTCAAATAATTATTATCAAAATTGAACTCAACATCCTTTCCAAGCAATCTACAAAGTGACATACTTATGTTTGAAAAATCCTTAATAAATCTGCGATAAAAACCAATAAGCCTTAGGAAGCTTCTAATTCTTTTAACATTGATGGGAGGAGGAAGTTTTTCAGTTTCTTCTATCTTAGCTTTATCGACCTCTATCCTCCTCCTAGAAATTAAATGACCAAGAACGATACCCTCTTCAACTATAAAATGACACTTTTCCCAATTCAAGATCAAGTTTGACTCTTCACATCTTTTTAACATCTTTCTTAGATTAATTAGGCAATGATCAAAAGAGGTCCCAACCACAAAAAAATCATCCATAAAAATTTCTAAGAACTCTCCTATCATGTCAGAGAAAATAACCATCATGCAGCGTTAAAAAGTAGCTGGAGCATTACACAACCCAAAAGGCATTCTCCTAAAGGCAAAGGTTCCAAAGGGGCAGGTAAATGTTGTTTTCTCTTGGTCTTTGGGTTGCTTTATTTAACCATTAAGAAACAGAAATAAGGATTTCCTGCTAATCTATCAAGCATTTGGTCAATGAAGGGAAGGGGATAATGGTCTTTTCGAGTTGCTTTATTTAATCTCCTATAATCGATGCAAACTCGCCAACTAGTCACAGTCCTAGTGGGGATTAGCTCATTGTTGCTGTTGAGAATAACGGTCATCCCACTCTTTTTGGGAACTACATTTATAAGGCTCCCCCAAGGGATGTCAGAAATGGGAAAAATGATCCCAGCATCTAAGAGCTTGATGATTTCCTTGTGAACTACTTCTTTGATGTTAGGGTTTAATCGCCGCTGAGGTTCAATTGAAGGCTTAGAGTTGTCATCCAATAGGATATGATGCATACATAGAGTTGGGCTAACCCCTTTCAAATCCGCAATACTCCACCCCATTGCACTCTTATGATCTCTTAAAATATTACATAAAAGATTCTCTTGATGTTTAGTTAATAAAGAGGAGATTATTACAGGAAGTGATTTATCTTCTCCCAGGTATATGTATTTTAAATGTGAGGGAAGAGGTTTTAATTCAATTTTAGGAGGGAAAATTATCGAAGGTTGAATCATCTTACTTTCCTCAATTAATTCTTTAATAACTTCCATTTTAGTGGAAACTTCGTATTCCTCACTTCCCATCATTCCCTCTTCTCCCACATCATCCATTGACCCAGCTTCTTCTAATAAATTGATCTCCCAATAATCCTCGTTTAACTTAGAAGGGTGTTTCATAGAATCATTTACATGGAATTTAATCTCTTCCTCTCCATAACGCAACATCAATTCCCCGTTGTCTACATCAATTAAGGTTCGTCCTGTGGCCAAGAAAGGTCTACCTAAAATAATAAGAATCTCTTAATTTTCATCTTCCAGGTTCAAGATTGTGAAGTCTGCCGGGAAGATGAACTTATCAACCTTTACAAGTATATTTTCTACAATTCCTAAAAGAGATTTTACAGATCTATTGGCAAATTGGAGTAGAACAGAGGTAGGTTTTAACTGATCAATTTATAGTTTCTTGAATATGTAGAAAGGCATCAAATTAACAGAAGCGCCAAGATCACAAAGGGCTTTTTGAAAAGATTGGCATCCAATCGTGCATGGGATAGTGAAACTCCCATGATCCTTCTTTTTAGTGGGAATTTTTCTTTGAAGGATTGCACTGCATTCCTCAGTTAATGCCACAATCTCCTTTTCATCAATCTTCCTTCTCTTGGATAACATGTCTTTAATAAACTTGGCATAACTAGGCATTTGATCGAGGGCTTCAGCGAATGGGATATTGATGTGAAGAGTTTTAAAAGTCTCAAGAAATTTTTAATATTGGATATCGAGTTTCTCCTTAACTATACACTGAGGATAAGGTATATGAGGGGTTTCCTTAGGTGCATCTCTATGTTCATCCCTTGCGGCATCCCTTGCCACAATCTCTTCTGCCCTTATTGTTTCTTCCTCCTCCTTTTTCTCTCTAGATTTAGTGATATCTTCACTATTCTCTTTTCTCACGATCTCATGAGCAACCCTTCCACTTCTTAAGGTGATTGCGTTACCTGATTCATTTTCATAATCCCTGATCACCCCGACTAGTGAAGGTTGTTCTAGATGCTTTATTATATCTTTCAATTTTTGTTCAATTCTTTTAACCGTCTCCTCTTATCTGAGGAGAGTGTGCTCATGCCTATTTAGTGTGGCGTCAATTTTATTCATGAATTCAATAGTGGAGTTTCTAAATTCTTTTAGAGAGTTTTCGAATCTTTCTCCATTCCTTCCATGATTCATGATTATATTAACATCTCTCAATTCCCCATCATTCTCCTGTAAAGGGCTTATATAACCACATTCTAGCTTCTTATTAAGTTTGAAAATTTGATTTTGCAGCTCTACGATTTTCTGTGAGTGTCCTAGTGAATTAAACTCTTTTTTATCCTTGGAATCATTCCTTAGAAGTGGCCATTGGTAAGCGTTGTTTGCCATTTCTTCCAAGAGGTCATAGGCTTCCTCTTGGGTTTTTCCAATAATGGATCCCCCAGCGGCTGCATCAATGAGTGTCCTTGTTGGAGCATTCAAACAATTGTAAAAGGTTTGCACTTGCATCCAGAGAGGGAACCCATGATGCGGGCAACGTCTGAGATACTCCTTAAAGCATTCCCACCCATCATAGAGAGTCTCACATTCCATCTGAGTAAAGTTGGTGATCTCAATTCTCAACCATGCAGTTTTAGCCGGAGGGAAGTATTTGGCTAAGAATTTCTTAGCCAAATTGTCCCAAGTACGGATAGAATCGCTTGGTAAAGAGCTGAGCCAACTCTTGGCTCTATCTCTTAGTGAGAAAGGAAATAGCCTCAATTTAACTGCGTCTTCGGAGACGCCGTTAAACTTGAAGGTATCACATATTTCGAGGAAGGTTGAAATATGTGAATTTGGATCTTCAGTGGCTAATCCTCCAAACTAATATTTTTGTACCATACTCGTATGAGGGTTTGATTTCAAAATTATGGGCTTCTATATTCGGCCATACAATCGCATGGGGAATGCCCCTAACAGTGGGCAGTGCATAATCTCTAAGTGCTTTACCCCTAGGCCCTTCTAAGTTTTTAGTGAAAGTGTCCATCACAGCTTGTTGGTTTGATAAGTTTCGTTCTCACCTAGCTTGTAAGTATGTTCGTTCTATTTCAGGATCAAACAGATATTCATTACAGACTCTTTTACTCATACAAGTTTCAATAAGGCTTATTAAGAACGATTTAACAATAAAGATCAAACAGATATATTTTGGAAATGAAAATAAACAAAAAGAAATATAAAATGTTAGCTTGATAATTATAATAGAAAATGTAAAACTACTAATATAAAAAAATATCAAATGCTTAAATCACTAGCTACTAATACATTATCTTTAGTTCAAATCAAGAACCAATTCCCCGGCAACGGCGCCAAAAACTTGACAGACCGTAAATACACGTCTGCACTTGCACGCAAGTGTATGTGGTCTGAAGTAATAAGTGGAAAGTGTGACTTTCCGGGAATTTATCGAACCACAGAGAATTAGTTGATTTGGCACTAAAGTATATCTATTCTCACTAATATTTAAGCTATAGTATGTATTGGTTGGTTGGTCTAAAATTAGCACGAATATTCACTAAGTAAATAATAAGATTTAAAGAAAGAGGAGAGTTGGGCCCATCCCACATGCAATGATATAATACTTGTGTAGATTTGCTTCTTAAGCTTTATCATTTAGTTTAATTGAAATCAGGTGCACATTATTATCCTTTAGTCTAGCTCAAAGGCTTACAAGTTCAAATCTTGTGCACAAAATGAACTCACATTCGGTTCTACCTTAGCACAAAGATTCTTGTAAGATTCTTGAGATTTAAGGTTAATTCATTTTCTCCTTATTTAAGGAGAGTTTAAATTTCCTTAAATCTTAGGATCTCACAAGCATTGATTTTCCACTACGAGCATCACTTCGCATCTCACATACTTGAGATGAGAGAATCACATGTTGGGCTCAACGACTATGTCATTTAGTTCATGAGCACTGAACACTTTTTTACTCAATCTCAATTTTGTGGAGCTAAGGAGCTCATTTAGTGGGTCTTAACATCACTTGCATCAACTCTTAGATTGAGCTTAGGTTGAGGTGCATTGAGCTCAGGAACCTTCTCACATGGTTCTAAGTTTCCATGCACTCAAAATCTAGCATCCAACCTAAAGTGAGCTAAGGAGCACAAGACAATTAGATCTTGGATTTTTTTAGTTCTTTTCTCATAAACACATTAAGACTAATTTAGATGAAAATTTCTTAGTAAAGTATTAAAATCACAAATACATTATGCTTGAGAGAAAACACTCATACATCAATATTATATCATGCATCATGGGACTTCATCCCAACCCTCCCCAAGGGGAGTTTAGCTACTCATTATACAAGAAAATAAGGAAGACACATACATAGATAAGACCATTTCATGGTCACTAAAAAGAAAATACAAGATTGAGTTTAGAAAATACTAGGAACGCTCCGTAGAAGTTCTCCGGAATTCTTCTTCTCCTTCTAATTATTCTCTCCTTAGGTTGCTAGTGTTGCCTTCTTCCTCTTCTCCCTTTGCAAAAGCTTGCCTTGCCACTCTTGGGGAGTTCGCTCTTCCTTTGGCTCTCCTCCTTACTTAGGGAATTTTTGCTAAAATTGTGAACCCTCCTCTAGTCAAGAGGAGGGTATTTATAGGAGGGGGGCTGCATACTCCTCTCCTCCATAAGCAACCAGAATTTCCATAAAAAATGCTGAATTTATCATTGCACTGATTTTTAATTTAGGGTGAGGTGACAATAATCTCATTTCTTTAGCCACAACATCACCTCAAAGCTTCATCTTTTTACAAAAATGGCTGCTACAGGAAATGATGGCTGGAGACAATATTCAGGATAAATGTCATGTCTCCAGCAGCATTAAATGCATTGTCTGGGAAAAATTTCGGCAGGCCATTGGAGCGCTTTGTAGCGCGTTGTAGCGCGCTGGAGCGCGTTGTAGCGTGCTGGAGCGCGCTGTAGCGTACTGCGGTGTACCCTGGTCCTTAGCAATTTAGCCAAGTCCTCCGCTGTAGACTGCTGCAGCGCGCGAACGAGCGTTGTAGCGGGTAATTCCGTGAAAAACACTGCTCTATTAGTTATTTTTCCAGATTTTATAGAGAGAAATTTTTCCGCGGCAATCCGCTGCAGCGTGTGACCGCGTGCTGTAGCGGTGAATTCCGCGAAAAAAAATGTTCAATTAGTTGGGCGACCCGATTTATATAGCCAAGTCCTCCGCAATAAACCGCTGCAGCGCGCGACCGCGCGCTGGAGCGGTGAATTCCGCAAAAAATATTGTTCAATTAGTTGGGCGGCCTGATTTATAAAGTCAAGTATTTTCGCGGTAAACCGCTGCAGCGCGCGACCGCGCGCTGAAGCGGTGAATTCCGCAAAAAACACTATTCAATTAGTTGAGCACCCTTTTAATAATCATAAATATTTCCGCGGTAAACCGCTGCAGCGCGCGACCGCGCGCTGTAGCAGTGAATTCTGCGAAAAACACTATTCAATTAATTTTCATAAAGTCCAATATTTCCGCTGCAACCCGCTGCGGCGCGCGGTCGCGCGCCGCAGCAGTTTTCCTTTAGTAATTTTAAAAACCTGCAAAAATGCCTTAGAATTCTTTTGAATTCCATTTCCCTGAGATAGATAGAAAAAATTGATTTTAGGAGCTGCATAAAGATCTTAAATAGATGAATTTTCCCCTTTATTTAGATATAATTTATGAATTCATCACTAAGGAATGATCTGTTTATAAATACATTCCATTTTATAGGTTAAATTATGCTGGTAGTCTTACTTAAGAGGAAATCAAGGATCTAAAGATAAGTATTCAGATTGACCAATTACATAGCTTATTAAAGATCTTAGTAGTTCTAAGTTAATAAGTTAAGATCAATGTCAAATCAGGGTGCATTATTGGAATTATGCAAGTTAATTTATCCTTCAAATCATGTTAATTTATTTAAAGTGATTAAATTTAGATCTTAATCAAGATAAGTTAGGGTTTAACTCCTTACTTAACCAAATCAAGATTATTTGTTTTATTTATAGATCAATGACAAATTAGTGGGTTATTGGTGCATTATTAGTATCCACTTTAAGTTAAATATCAATTTTTAGTTAACTTAATCATCCTTTAAGATTCTTAGGGTTAAAGTTTATTAGTATCCAATCCAACATTTAAAGTAATCAAGGATTATAATTTAAATTTGCTAACATGCATATTACTATTAATGGAACATATAAACATCACATTTATTATAAGAACAAGTAATTAAGATTAATCAAATCCTAAATCAAACCAAAAGGGATTAGCACTTAATTATAAATTTAAAACACCTAAGTTTCATTTAACTTGGTTATTAAGTTCTACTCATTTATGCAAGCAATCAAGGATTATAACATTTCCATTTGGCACAAAATATACAAGCAAATCTTTAGGAGGTTTAGAATACACCATTTAGGATGAAAAGATAGGTTTCATATTAAAAATTACCTATATATTTACACAATGCTTAATTTTACTAAATCAAGTTTTAGTTTTGATATATTTTGTCCCCCTTAAGGTCCTAGAGTCATTAAAATTCAAAAAATATGAAGTTTAGGCTATTTTGGTTAGTTCAGGGTGCTACGATGAGCAGTAGCACCTGCTGGCCAAGAGCTAGACGCTATAGCGCTGACCAACCCGAGGCACAGGCGCTATGGCGCGCTGCAGCGCCTAAAGTGCGCTATGGTGGATTTCAGCGTTATGATGCGCCGCAGCGCTTTTAGGCACTGCGGTGCGCTATGGAGCCAGATCTCCTGAGAGCTGAGTGCTACAGCGTGCTGCTTTCAGGTGTTGTGGCGCGCTATGGCGTGCTACAGTGGATTTAGTACAAGGAATTGTTTACTACGGTGCGCTACAGCGGTCCCTGGCCGAGAGCTAGGCGCTACGGCTCGCTGTAGCGCTCGACAGTGATTTCACATGTGCAAACATCGTAATGGGTCTCCTTTCATACTCAAATACTCTCAATTTAGGGCACCTCACATGTGGTGCCACATATTGATGGAAATTTCTTTCCGATTCTCGTTCTATTGATACCAAAATCGGCATGAAATGTTCATTCTAATGAGTAGAAAATGATGCCCTAGTTACGAGTATACAAAATTTCACAGCTTTTGACAACAATTCATTAATGGAGAAACTAGCTTCAATTAGACTCATTTGAGTCTGATAGAGGCTTGATGATCAAACCTAGACTCCATATAATAGATACTTGAAATACCATTCAAAATTACTTTGATAAATCATATAGAGAAAGTAGCATAAGGAAGAGTATAGAAAATGGGTACTTTGGCCTTGGATGAATGGAGGAAGAGAACCCTGATTTTTGCAAAAACTTGGAGGAAGGAGCTTCTCCTTCTTCTTCGGCTACTAACAAGAGGAGGAAGTGGCTAAGAGTTTTTTCTTATCTTGGGAATGAGCTTGGAAGGGAAGGAGTTTGGGAGGAGGAGAAGAGCTTAGCTTGATAGCAATTCAAGGAAGGAGGGCTGATGTTCCATTTTAAGGGAAGATGGAGGCATGGCTCTCCCTTGAGCTCTCCTATTAGCATGGAGAAGGAGAGGGGAGGGGTAGAGATTCTTGCATGCGATCAGGAGAGGGGTAAGGGCACCAAATGCAGAATGGGGGAGTGGGGTCCAGCACAGAGAAGAAATGGAATTAATAAAATTATTAAATTACTTTTATATTTCCAAACTAACCCATATTTTCTAATTTAATTTGGATGAATAAATAGGCTCTGAAAAAATCTCAAAAATCCACCCATAACTAATTCAAGGGTGAAGAATTCAAAGATGAAATTGTATTTTAATTTGGATGATTAAATAATTATTTTATTTTTGAGGTAATAATTATATTAAAATATTAGTGAAAATTTGACGACTTTCAAACACGTTCAAAACATCACCCCTAGCTAATATGGGGGTGATTAGCGCAATGGCAAAGTCAGATTTCAATTTTGAGGTCAAATTAAATATCTTAATTTTCAACATAATTAATTATTACTGTATTAATATATTCCAAATATTCAATTGAGTTCCGAATCACTCCAAATCTTTGAGGGTTGGTTATAATGACTAAATAAACCTAATGAAATGATAATTAGGCTAAGTAACAACCTAGGGTTGTTATAATAATCTAAGCATCTTCATCTTCCTGAATAGAAAACTGAATCCTAAAGTAGCTTATGATATAGCACAAGTACATGTATGCTAGGGTAAATAAAAGAAAAAGAAATTTGAATAAACACATAGGTCTAAGTACATGTATAATTTATTAATATTTAGGGTATCATACATTTATAGTTAAAATTGTTGAGAGCACGAGGCAAAAGAAGCATTTTTTGAGCTTGAGAATTAGGGTTACATTGACGGTTACTAGGCAATCGACAAAATCAACCAAGCACAATAAGATAAATCACAGCACATGCACATGCAAAATAATAAGCATCCAAACACAAGAATATTTATGTATAAAACCCAAATATGGGAAAAATTACAGTCACACCTCACATAAATTTCCATTATGAATCAAGAAAATAGAGTTACAAAAATCTTCACCTTCACATGAACAAGAAAGATCTACTACTTACACAATCTCTTGATCAATTTCTTCTTTTATAGGGAACACCGGCTCCTACTCTAGGCTGAGGGAGAAGAGCACTAGCCACCACCTCTTAAGGTTCTATCTAGCATACAAATGCCTTTGCATAGCTGCTCATTCACATATGAAGCATCTTCATAATATATTCTTATATATTCCAGCAATATTTGGACCCAAAATGGTTCAAAATACCCCCCAAATCACTTAAGGCATCTGATAAATCGAAACTAAAACCCACCAAGCGCTATGGTGTGCCATAGTGCCTTGGTCCCAGGCCGGTAGCCACTAGGGCATGCTATAATGACCTGGTCTTGAACAGACAGGAGCCTAGGAATGCTATAGCATCTTGGTCTCGGGCAGACATAATTTAAGGAGCACTATAATGTGTTAGTCTCAGGCAGACAGACGCCCTATTATGCTATAACATGCCCTAATGCACTACAGTGCCTTAGTCTCTGTCTGACTGGTGTCGGGGCGTACTACAGTACCCTAGTCTCTAGATTCTAGGTGTCCTGGAACGCTATGATGCGGTATGATCTGCTATAGCACGATGTAAGTTCTGGACTTCTTGAACTTGTCTCATATCATCTCGTAACCTTGTGGAAGTTCATTGGAGCTCCATTAGCACCTCCACAATAATCTGAATGGTCTCTGCATCCCAGCAATCTCCCACTTGAAGACATATTTAGAATCACTCCTCTTTCAACCTTGAACCTTTGTTATCTTCTTCAATCTCAATCAAGAACATGGTGTGGCTCACCCCCACTCTCTCTTCACATGCCGAGACCAACTAAAGCAGTGCATAGTTTTAATTTCTTCACTATTATTTATTTTGTAAGTATGTCAGCGAGATTCTTCAATGTATGAATCTTCTTTAATCTAAGTTGTCCTTCTTCTAACAATGTCCTGATGAAATAGTACCAAAGCGGTATATGCTTTATCCTGGCATGAAATGCTGAATTTTTTACTAGGTGAATAGCGCTTATTCTGTCGCTGTAGAGATTTACATCCTTCTTCTCCTTACCTAATTTTGCCATAAAACTCTTCAACTAGATCATCTCCTTACTCACCTTAGTAATGGCGATGTACTCTGCCTCCATAATGGATAGAGCATTAATATTATGTATCATGGAGATCCATTTCACCGCTACACTTCCCGATATGAATAGATATGCAATAGTGCTCTTCTGGCTATTGATATCTTCTACAAGGTTTGAATCTACAAAGCCATGTAGAGTAATGTTAGACTTATCAAAGAAAAGTGTTTTGTCTATTATACCTTTTAGATACCTCAAAATCCACTTAATTATGTCCCAATAGTGCTTTTCTGAGTTTCCCATGAATCTGCTGACAACTCCTATTATATGTGCAATATCCGGTCTCATGCAGATCATCATGTACATCAAGCTCCCAACCACTAAATCATAAGGAACCTTTGCACATGTACCTTCTCCTTGTTAGTCTTAGGTGTCTGATTCTTTGATAAACTAGTGTGACTTGATAGGAGAGTGCCACTAGTTTTGTCTCGCTCATGTTGAATCTTTTTAGCACCTTTTCAACATAGTCATTCAGAGACAACTTCAGAATTTTCTACATTTCTCTCCCTGTTGATTCTCAACCCAATTATATACTTGGTCAGCCCCAAGTCTTTAATGTTAAACTCCCTTGATATTTGATCCTTTAGTATTTTTATCTCCTTTATATCTATTCCTGTGATCAAGATATCATCAAAATACAACAAAAGAATAATATAGAAGGACTTACACTATTTCATATAACAACATTAATTTGAATGGCATCTCTTATACCTAATTTCTAATATAAACCTGTAAAATCTCTTATACCAATGCCTTGGCACTTATTTTAAGCCATAGAGGTTCTTCTTGAGCTTGCACACTAGCTAAGCCTTACTTTTTTCTTGAGCCTTGTACCCCTCTGGTTGTTGAATGTACAACTCCTCTTCCAACTCTCCATGAAGAAACACAGTCTTTATATCCATTTGCTCAAAGTGCAAATCTTCAACTACAATAATATCTAGTGCTACTCTGATAGTACTCATCTTCACAACTAGGGAAAAGATCTCACTGCAGTCAACTTTGAGCTGCTACTGAATGACCTTTACTACAAGTCTCACCTTGTAGCATATGCTCATATCCGACTCTTCCTTCACTCGGTAAACTCACTTATTCTGAAGAGCTTTCTTTCCACATGGTAGAATTACCAACTCCCATGTTCTATTTAATATGAGTGATGCTATTTCATCATTCATGGCAGCCCACCACTTGATTGAATCATTCACTTGAAGAGCTTCTTCAAAGCTTTCTAGTTTACCACCATCCGTTAGCAACAGATAAAATAAGGAAGGAGATTAACTTTGTGGAAATCTAGTGACTCTTGTGGATCTCCACAACATGGGTGCTTGTTGTTCAATTTTTTCAACACCCTTTTGAGCATTTTCTTATACATACTTCTATGGCTCAATGTTGTCATCAACTTCTATGTGTCGGGGCTCACCATCTGAAGCAACCTTCGAATTAGGCCTGACTCTAAAACAATCCTTGTACATCTGACTTTTATTGAAAGTGACATCTCTACTTCTGATAGCCTTCAAGTTCTGATTATACTAGAATATGTAACTGAACTTGCCCATGCTATATCCAATAAATGTACACTTGATTGCCTTTGCATCAAGCTTTCTCCTGGGTCTTGCATCAATATGCATATAGGATGTAACAAAATACCTTAAGGTGGTTTAGTTTCACCTCCTTTCCATTCTAGGCCTCCTAAAAAATCCCTTCATATAGGGATAGCCTCAGCCCTGAACTGCTTTGGGAGACCTGCATGCAACCTCATGCTTTTGGCGTATTCTGTGATTGTCCTATTCATTCGTTCTCAACACCATTTTGCCGCGGTGCTTTTGGAATGGTAAATTCCCTCTTGATTCCTCTCAAGGCACATAACTTCTTGAACTCCTTATCACATTTTTATTGTTAATTTGAATTAGGCACTCTCCGATAGGAATAAAATTCTAAGCAAAACATGCCATTTGTTAGATCATAAGTGTGGCATTTTAAAAATCATAGACACAACAGCTCAAGAAAATAAAACAAACATAATGTTGATTATATGTTCAAATAAGTAAAATAATTTATATTCTTATAACATGTTGCATTCCTATTAATCCCCATTTCCTATCAGTAGTGAAGCTATGACACATATTCTCAATCCCAATCTTCTCCCAAAGAATTTCACTAGTTCCTCTCAGTTCTTGAAGATCATATAAGACTTTAGAGTAGGTATTGTAATAACCCATAATAACCTAGGTTGTTACTTATGTCAATTAGGACTAAATTAAGTTCTGATTATATTTCTTGTACATCAATTAAGTCATTAGAAGTTCATCATAAAGACCTAGTATAAATTAAGAATCAAATAGATCAAATCCTGATTTTGGAAATTTTAGGAACCCTAGAATTTGACCTATTTAATTTGACCTCAAATAAAAAATCTGACTTTGCCATTATGCTAATCACCCCCAAATTAGGAAGGGGTGATGTTTTGTAAGCATTTGGAAGTCGTTGGATTTTTTATGAATATTTTAATATATTTAAATATCCCAAAAATTCGAATAATTAAATACATTTCGAAACAAAAATTTGACGTCGCCATTACATTCCTCACCCCTCAATTAGCTAGGGGAGATTTATCGAGAATTTTTGGGAAGCATTTAAGTGATTGATTTTAATTAATAAAATTGATTGAAATTAATTTAAATAATATTATATTAAATAAATCAAATGACTCCGTCCATTTGGCCTTTGTGCCATTTGCTTGCAGGGCGTTAGCGTCTGATCAGACGGTAGCGCTCTGCGCCGTCTGATCAAATCCCAGATCAGGATCGAACGGCTTAGAGCCATCTTCCCCGTAGTGTCTGCGCGTGGCATGCAGGTAGAGCACATGGCAGCCTCTGGCCATTGTAGGTGGCCTCCGCCTCCTCGAAGGCATCCAAAGCTCTCCTTTAATCCCTTACCCTTAATTTTCAACCCGGCCCCTTTCAGTGGATTGCAAGCCGAAGTTCTCCCTAATCTACACCTTCTTTGATCTTCTTGCTGCTCAATCAGGTACCTCCCTCTCCAATTGTTCTCATTTTAATGCTACGTTATTTAACCCCATTCAATTAATACTTTGAGATAAAATTATTGTATGCAATTATCAGTATTTGAATGTAATTTATTTCCAAATTAATTCGATCGATTTTAGCTTTGGGTGTGCTTAACCTTCTGGCATTGTACCCTAGTCCTAGGGCATGTAGTGGTCATCTAATGTTAGGTTTCTTTAGCTTGTTCAAAAGACCTAATGCATGAGCTCTCGTTAGTTATTTGATTCAACCCTTGAGGGATCGCGTACGCCAAGCCTTGGGGTGCCCTAGCGCTCATCCTTGTTGCTTATCGGGGACAAAGACAAAATTTGGGTCGGGCTGGGTCCACCTGGGCCCGACCCGTGTGTCTTTTGGGCCCGGTCTTCGTCTTTTAAACTGCGGTGGGCCTGTCTGCGCTGAGGTAGCTGTTGGGCCTGCAATGATTCTGTCGCAGCTCTATGATGGGGCTCGCAAGCGTTCCATCATTTCTCTATCGGTGGGATCCACATGTCTCGTTCTTGATGCCTTGGGACTCATGCGTCATTTAAATTGATGTAATTATGAGCATAAATGATTTAATTAAGTTAAGATTAATTATTTCAAATAACTTTAAACATTAATATCTCATAATCCACTAGTCCAAATGCAACAATATTATATGTCATTGTGATTAATAAAAATCAAGGAATATTTTGGCATGATCAAAATTCCAATTGGGTGTATATTTCACATAGTGACATTTAAGACCCCTAATTAATGTCCTAAATGCCCCTAAACTCCAAACTATCATATCCTTTCACACACTCACCCAAACATAACAAATTTGGGTCTCATTTTTATCAAGATATCCTTAGGAATGTTTTTATAATATTAATTTTGTTGTTAGGTTAATATTTTGGCTAATCACTTTTAGGACCCTACCCTAATTGCACCCTTAAACCCTAGAATTTCAATTGATCATAACTTGATCAATTGAGCTCCAAACTAGGTCTTCCAATATACCATTTTGATTAGGAAGACCTAATAAATAGTAAAATGTAAAAATATTTAGAATTGGGTGATTATATTTTATAATTATCCCTAATCACCCCAAAACTTGATTAGTAAATATTAGCACAATTGGTGATCCAAATTGAGTGATTCAAGTTTATGATAACACATAGAGTAAATTAGAACCATGTGGTGTAGTTGGTTTTGTGAATTTGTGATTAATTTTACTAATCACTCATTAATCACCCTTAGCCCTAATTAGGTCATAACTTAACCAAATGGAGTTCAATTTGAGTATAGTATAAGTTAAAGTACTTAGTGTTCTATAGGGAAGCTTTAGCTACTGAGTTTGCTAATTTTGGACATCAAATGAACAAGTTAAGTTTTTCTGACCCCTCTTAAGAAATCCTAATTTACATATTTAACCCCGAATATTATTTTGCTTATAACTTAATCATTAGACCTAAAAATTTAGTGTTCTTAGACTCTATGAAGTCCTTGAATAGTAAGCATAAATAAACTGCATAAACTGTTAGACTTTATTAGGTAAAATTACCAAATTGCCCTTATGAATCAATTTCATTAAATTGAGCTCATAAGGCCTAATCCTTGTCCAAATTTGATGTACTTACTATTTATCTTCATGTTAGATAGTAAGTAATCATTTGTTATTAATAAATTCTTATTTTGAGCCCTAAATCAAATCAAAAAGTAGCAGTTTAGACCCTTAAGTAGGGAAAAAATAGCCATTTTGCCTAAAATTAGGTTTAAGCATTCTTAAGTCTTAAAATATTATTTAAATCATTAAAATTAGTAATTAAATTTAGTTAGAATCAATTCCATTGATTTTTAGGCTTATTAATTAAGTTTCTAATCAAAACTCTAAAATCCACCTTAAGAATCCCCAAGTCATAATTTTAAGCTTCATAAGATGATACTAACCACCTTATGTATTTTTTTCTTAAGTCTTTTAAATTATCAATTTTAGTATAATAAGATCAGTTAGATTTAGTTCTTGAGCGTTCATCTTTCCTCCTTAAGATCTTCTTTCTTAGGAGTTAGGAATAGGACTTAGGTTAGAATTCATTCATTGGGTAAATTAGGTTACTCAATGGATGAAGCCTTGATTTTACTAGTTTATAGATTTTCATAGTTTATAGATTTTCATAGTTTATTATGATTATTTGATCTTTTAAGCTTAGACTTAAGATTAGAGATCCATCCTACTAGTTTGACTTTAATTAATAGGATATGCCTTAATCTTTAATCCATGAGATTGTATTTTAAGCCTCAGCCTTTAGGATCACCTTTGGATTAAGTGATTAAACCCCAATATTTGGTGTTTAATTCTTAATCTTTCCATCTTGATTTATCTTAATCAAGATGGATTTGGGTTGCTTAAATCACCAAAATATGTCGATTGATTTACTTGTTTAACTTATATAGTCGACATTGATTTAATGAAATTATAACCTAGCTAGTCCTAATTATTTTCAACTTATAAAGTTGTGAGTCTAAGTTACACTTGATAGTAAGAATTAGAGATCCTGAACTTGTGTAACTTGGAATAGATAGAATAGATAAATTAGATAGCAATGGACATCACCTATGTTTTAGTAGAGTCTCTTGCTTACTTTGAAAACTTTGATGCTTTGCTTACCTTGTATTTGAGCTTTCTGCCTTGGACATATTTGATGGACATAGGATATTTGATAAATATCACATGTCAAATTTTGAGTTGCATAAACATCATTTGCATTTTTTTATTGATGCTTTCATTTTTCTTGATATTTGGTTTAGTAGAGTGTGACCTAATTAGTATGCCTCCTCAGTTTTTTCTGTTTGGATCCGACCTAGCACTGTGGCTACCAATTTATCGGTAAGTCTATCCATGCCTAGTTGAGCGATGGCTGCCTAGGATGGTGCATAATAAACTTTTTGGTTTTGTGGCTTGATTAGCTAGGTTCTGATATGATAGTACTAGTTTTAGGTGCACTTCTACTTAGTATTTCTGCTTTAGCCTAGTAGGCTAAGTGAGTTTGTGCTTATTTCAATTTAGTTTTTCTGCCTTATCCCAGCAGGCTGTGTGAGATTATTGAATATTTTTAGTTTGAGTGGCTTGTTTGACCATAGCAGATTTCAATTCTGTATCTATTATTTTCAGTTTACTTTTACTATATCTTAGCACTGTCTTATTTACTATCTAATTGTATTATTAGCTTATTTATAAGCTAGGATGTTAGCTTTGCTTAATTGTGTATACATATGATGTTAGTTTACTCACTTGTTCATATATGGGAAGCTAATTTTGCTTACTAGTTAATATATATATATATATATATAGGATGCTAGCCTTACTTACTTATTTACTTATATAGGATGCTAGTCTTGCTTACTTGTTATATATAGTATGTTAGATTTGTGTATTTGAATATATATATATATATATATATATATATATATATATATATATATATATATATATATATATATATATAGGATACTAGCCTTACTTACTTATTTACTTATATAGGATGCTAGTCTTGCTTACTTGTTATACATAATATGTTAGATTTGTGTATTTGAATATATATATATATATATATATATATTTTTTTTTTTTTTTTTTTTTCTTTTTTTTATTTGAATATATATATATATATATATATATATATATATATATATGATGCTAGATTTGCTTTTAAGTTATTTAATTGTATTACATATTCATTCATGTTATGTTAATCAGCATGAGTTCACATTGATCATAAGCATATTTAGGATGAGTTTCTTTTAAGTTATTAGTATTTATTCAAGATCTTTTATTACATAACCTTGCTGTAGCATTGAATTGGAGGTATATGCTTACTTCATTCTTGTTTAAATTATAAACTTATTGGTTATAGCTTCTTTTTTATTTCATATGCTTTACTGCACCTATACTGTTTGCTTAATTGTTAAGTAACGGTGATATCTAAATGAACTTGAAAATTTATTAGCCTTAAATGTACTTAGACAATATGTGTAATCAAATTTTTCTATTTTTTGACTGGGGCTCTATTATTGTGAAATTAACAATGATAGATTCTTAGCTATTTGAGATTGTGGAGCCTTCTGAGGAGGAGGGTGCTGCTAAAGACTCTTAGATCCTTAGCTTTATTTCTATTTCTGCTTGTGAGGTTGAGAGCTTTTATTTTCTATTTTAGCTAAACTCTTTTATGTTTTGTAATAATACATATTTAATTTGCATTTTTTGTTATTATACTTATTCTAAATTGGATGCTATACTTATTATATTATGATAGAATAAATGTTTACATTTTTGCTTTCGCACTATGGATATTTCTTATATTTACCATTTAGTCAAATGCTCTTATGAATGGTGATGAATCTATAAATTATATCTAAAATAAATGAGAAAATTCATTTATTTAAGATATTTTTGCTGCTCCTAAATCAAAATTTTCTATCTTTTCAAGAAATAGAATCCAAAGGAGCTCTAGGGCATTACTGCAATTTTTTTAAAAATATGAATAAAGAATTCTGCTACAGCGCGCTGCACCGCGCGGTCGCGCACCGTAGCGGGCTGCAGCGGAAACATTTAAACTATATTAAACTGGTTCCCCACTAATTGAATAGTGATTTTTGCGGAACTCACCGCTATAGTGCGCGGTCGCGCGCTGCAGCGGTTTACCGTGAAAATACTTATGATTATTAAAAGGGGGGCTCAACTAATTGAATAGTAATTTTTGCGGAATTCACCGCTCCAGCCCGCGGTCGCGCGCTGCAGTGGTTTATCGTGAAAATACTTATGATTATTAAAAGGGGGGCTCAACTAATTGAATAGTGTTTTTTGTGGAATTTACCGCTGCAGCGCGCGGTCGCGCGCTGCAGCGGTTTACTGCGAAAATACTTGACTTATTAAATCGGGCCGCCCAACTAATTGAACAGTATTTTTCGCGGAATTCACCGCTCCAGCGCGCTGCAGCAGTTTATCGCGAAGGCATTGGCTATATAAATTGGGTCGCCCAACTAATTGAATAGTGTTTTTTGCAGAATTGACTGTTACAGCGCCCGGTCGCACGTTGCAGCGGTCTGCCGCGAAAATATTTCTCTTAAAATCTGGAAAAAGAACTAATTGAACAGTGTTTTTCGCGGAATTCCCCGCTACAGCGCGCGGTCGCGCGCTGCAGCGGTCTACAACGAAGGACTTGGCTAAATTGCTAAGGACCAGGGTATGCTAAAGCACGCCGCAGCACGCTACAGTGCGCTGTTGCGGCCCGCCAAAATTTTTTCCAGACAGTGCATTTAATGTGGCTGGAGACATGACCTTTATCCTGAATGTTGTCTGCAGCCATCATTTCCTGCAGCAGCCATTTTTGTAAGCTTTGAGGTGATGGTGTGGCTAAAGAAATGAGATTATTATCACCTCACCCTAAATTAAAAATTAATGCAATGATGAATTCAGCATTTTTTATGGAAATTCTGGTTGCTTATGGAAGAGTGGAGCATGCAGCCCCCCCTCCTATAAACACCCCTCCTCTTGACTAGAGGAGGGTTCACAATTTTAGCAAAAATTCCCTAGGTAAGGAGGAGAGCCAAAGGAAGAGAGAACTCCCCAAGGATGGCAAGGCAAGCTTTTGCAAAGGGAGAAGAGGAAGAAGGCAGCACTAACAATCTAAGGAGAAGGTAATTAGAAGGAGAAGAAGAATTTCGGAGAACTTCTACAGAGCGTTGCTAATAGCTTCTAAACTCAATCTTGTATTTTCTTTTTAGTGACCATGAAAGGGTCTTTAGCTATGTATGTGTCTTCCTTATTTTCTTGTATGATGAGTAGCTAAACTCCCCTTAGGGAGGGTTGGGATGAAGTCCCATTTTGCATGATGTAATATTGATGTATGAATGTTTTCCCTCAAGCATAATGTATTTGTGATTTAAATGCCTTACTAAGAAATTTCTATATAATTAGTTTTGATGTGCTTATGAGAAAATAACTAAAGAATCCAAGATTTAATTATCTTGTGCTCCTTAGCTCACCTTAGGTTGGATGCTAGATTTTGAGTGCATGAAAGCTTAGAACCATGTGAGAAGATTCTTGAGCTCAATGCACCTCAATCTAAGCTTAACCAAAGAGTTGATGCAAGTGATGCTAAGACCCACTAATTGAGCTCCTTAGCTCCACATAATTGAGATTGAGAAATGAAGCGTTTAGTGCTCATGAACTAAGTGACATGGTCATTGAGCCCAATATGGGATTCTCTCATCTCAACTATGTGAGATGCGAAGTGATGCTCATAGTGGAAAATCAATGCTTGTGAAATCTTGAGATTTAAGAAAATTTCAACTCTCCTTAAATAAGGAGATAATAAATTAACTTTAAATCTCAAGAATCTTACAAGAATCTTTGTGCTAAAGTAGAACCGAATGCGAGATCATTTTGTACACGAGATTTGAACTTGTAAGCCTTTGAGCTAGACTAAAGGACAATAATGTGCACTTGATTTCAATTAAACTAAATGATAAAGCTTGAGAAACAAATCTACACAAGTATTATATATCATTGCATGTGGGATGGGCCTAACTCTCCTCTTTCTTTAATTTTGCTATTTTACTTAGTGAATATTCGTGCTAATTTTAGACCAACCAACCAATACATACTATAGCTTAAATATTAGTGAGAATAGATATACTTTAGTGCCAAATCAACCAATTCTTTGTAGTTCGATAAATTCCCGGAAAGTCACACTTTCCATTTATTACTTCAGACCATGTACACTTGCGTGCAAGCGCAGACATGTATTTACAGTCTGTCAAGTTTTTGGCGGCGTTGCTGGGGAATTGTTTTTTGATTTGAACTAAAGATAATCTATAAGTAGCTAGCGATTTAAGCATTTGATATTTTTTTTTATATATTAGTAGTTTTACATTTTCTATTGTAATTGTCAAGCTAACATTATATATTTCTTTTTGTTCATTTTCATTTCTAAAATATATATGTTTGATCTTTATTGCTAAATCGTTCTTGATAAGCTTTATTGAAACTTGTATGAGTAAAAGAGTCTATATTGAAAATCTGTTTGATCCTAAAATAGAACGAACATACTTACAAGCTAGGTGATAATAAAACTTATTAAACCAATAAATTGTGATGGACACTTTCACTAAAAACTTAAAAGAGCCTAGGGGTAAAGCACTAAGAGATTATGCACTGCCCACTGTTAGGGGCATTCCCCATGCGATTGTAAGGACAAATATAGAAGCCCATAATTTTGAAATCAAACCCTCTACGCTAAGTATGGTACAAAATAATCAGTTTGGAGGATTAGCCACTGAAGATCCAAATTCACATATTTCAACATTCCTTGAAATATGTGATACCTTCAAGTTTAACGGTGTCTCCGAAGACGCAGTTAAATTGAGGCTATTTCCTTTCTCACTGAGAGATAGGGCCAAGAGTTGGCTCAGCTCTTTACCAAGCGATTATATCTGTACTTAGGACGATTTGGCTAAGAAATTCTTAGCCAAATACTTCCCTTCGGCTAAAACTGCACGGTTGAGAATTGAGATCACCAACTTTACTCAGATGGAAGGTGAGACTCTCTATGATGGGTGGGAATGCTTTAAGGAGTATCTCAGATGTTGCCCGCACCATGGGTTCCCTCTCTGGATGCAAGTGCAAACCTTTTACAATGGTTTGAACGCTCCGACGAGGACAAACAATGCTTACCAATGGCCTTATGAAAGGCTTAAAATAGAATCCATTAAAGTGAATGAGTCAAATCAAATAATAACTTTGCAACAAGAAATTCATGCCTTGAATGAAAAGATAGAAAGGATGAATGTACACGTGGTTTCTGAGGTACAATGTGAATTGTACGGAGGGAGATATAATAGTGAGAGCTGTAACTTGAACAACCCTTTTGTACAAAACAACACTGAACAAGTCAACTACTTAAGAAACAATAACCAAACAAATAACCCTTACTCCAACACATACAATCCAGGATGGAAGAATCACCCAAATTTCTCATGGAGTAATAACAACAATAATGCAAATCAATATGGGGGGAATTCATCCAACCAATAAGGCATGAATTATAGCAACAATAGCCACAACTACTAGCACAATCTAGAAAGGGAATTCAACGCATTTAAGACCGAAACAACCCAGTTCATGCGCCGCATTGTGGCAACTATCACACGTCTCGAGGCTTCTATCCAGGGAATAGAAGCCTCCCTTAGAAATATTGAAACTCAATTGGGGCAAATCTCCAAGCAGCTGACCTCTTGGTAGCAGGGGGCTTTACCTAGTTCTACTGAAATAAATCTAAGGGAATTAGTGAGTGTGATCTATTCTGAAAATGTACCAGGAGAAATAAATGATAAAACTGAGAGAGCAACAAATTTTGAATTAGAAGTAAAGGAAGGAATAAAAGGGAATGATAATGAAAAGCTAATCGCACCCAAATGTGATGATCCAGGGAGGTTATGCATTCCATGCATAATAAGAAATGAAGTGTTTATATATCCCTTGTGCGATCTAGGTGCCTCAATTAATGTTATGCCCTACCACATATATGAGCAATTAAAGGTAGGAGGGATGGAATACACCTCACTGATTCTAGAGTTTGCTAATCTTGAGTTCCTTATTCCTCTAGGAATGATCAAAAATGTTGTTGTGGAACTAGGAAATTTCATTGTTCCAACTGATTTTGTGGTGTGCGAATGGGACAGATGGAATAAAAATTCAACAATTATTTTTGGAAGACCCTTTCTGATGAGTATTAAGGCTGTTATAGATGTAAGTCGCGGTATAATGAGCGTCAGTGTTAAGAGAAAAATAGAAGTGATTGATTTAAAACCCACTCTCTTTAAAAAGAACAAAATGGAGGAAGAAATCAGGAAAAGAATTAGAGAAGAGAGATTATGGGTAGATAATATTCTAGGAGACCTGACAATTGAAGAAAAAAATTCTGATGGTTATTCTACTCCTTCCTCTGAAAAGGGGAGCAAGGAAGGAGTGAAGAAGAGAAAAATGTGACGAGGAAAAAGGAAGAAAAAGACTCCCACAAATCATGAAGTTGAAAGAAGGGATTCTTTGGTTGAGGTTGAGGATAAACAGGGTTTGAGCCACCAAGAGGAATGTGCTCACTTGAACATCCTTAGCTTACGGAAAATAAAACCGCCGGATCCATCGTATTAATCTTAAGAGAGTTTAGCTTAGGACGTTAAATGGAGCGCTTATTGGGAGGCATCCCAATCAAAAAAAAAAAAGCGCAACAAGCGCGCTGCAGACAAAATTCCGCGACAGTGCGTTGCAGCGGAAATTCCGTGACAGCGCACTGCAGCGGGTAACCCGCGCATAAACGGCATCGTGACAGCGCGCGTAACCATTTTCCGCCCAAGCACACCTTAACCAGCGATCGCACGCTACAGCGCTGCAGCGGTTTGCACGCATTTTCTACCTTGGGAAAATACAGTCAACAAGTCATGAACCTTGGGTTCCCAAGGCAGTCAAAAGTTGCTGAAAATGCTGCCCCCCCCCCCTCCCTTCACATGGATCACCACATTAATGGCATGGGGAAGATCATTTGACCATCTTCTCTTGCCTTGAATTTTTGGGCTACAAATAAGGAGGGAATGGGGGGGGTTATCCTTGCACCTTCTCTTCATCTTCTTCATTCTCTTGATCATCTTAAAACTCTCATCCCAAACAATGTTTTTCGGGAAGAAGGCAATTGCTAGGAAAGATGTTGAAGCTTCCTCATTCGAAGGAACTTTCAACTCGAAGAGGTTCTCCTCGTCGGAGGCCGAGCACCGTTTCACCTCTATCACTTCCCAATGAAGTTGATCCCGGAGCGAAGCTTCAGTGTTGCCTACCCCGTCCCTCATGAATAGGTCAATCCTAGAGGATGGCATGAGTTTGTGACCAAGAGAGTTCCCACATACCCGGCAATTATCCAAGAAGTGTATGCAAACGCAATTGACGCATCCGGGTAGTGGATTTTCTGTCGGGGAAAGGGTGTCACCCTAGGAATTGCTCAAATTGAGCAATTTTATGGGTTGGCGAAGGTAAGCTATTGTTCATACTCTAACCTCTTGGACTCTCGTTTTGACCCCCGCGCTCTTGTTGAGGAGATCATCAATAATGACACTGAGTGGAAAGGGGGACTCGCCAACATTCCTCGCTCCGAATTAATGGAGACGAGTAGTACTTGGCTAGTCTTCATTTCTAGTTATGTCATGCCCTTGAGTCACTTAACTGAAGTGACCCGTGCCTGAGTACTCCTTTTGTGCTCATTGGTTAGGGCAGGCGAAATCCGCATCTCAAACATTATCTTTGAGCAGCTTTGGAAAGCTCTCAAGGTTCTTGTGCAGCATTAGACTTCGAGTTTTTGATTTCTGGGTTATGCGAAGCCCAAGGGGTTAAGATCCTCTCCTCAAACACCATTGTTCCTCCCAGCGTTGCCCTGCACCCCTTTAACCATAACGTCTGGGCAAGTGAACGTAAATTGCCCAAGAAAAGAAGGGGCCATAGGGCGAAAGCGTCTGCACCTTCTGATTCGCGTCTCACAAACCAACTCTTAAAGCGCCTCCACAATCAAAACACTAGAGCTTAGTAAAGCTCTAGCTACTGATATGGGGTTTTTCAAACAGGAATACACCTAACAGCACCAGTTCCAATCAGAATTCCATGAAGCCCTCGGGATGTTGTTTGATGATTGGAATTTGCATGGCGGATCGGACGCCTCCATGTTTCCATGGCATCCCATTGGTGCACCCATACCGGAGACGCGCTACCCTACCGAGACGGCGTATGTGTCGGAGGAAGACGATGATGAGAACGAGGAAAATTAACTAGGTTGTGTTTATTTATTTTTTTTACTTTTTCTTTTTATCTTTATTGTAGTTTGTTTTTATTTTGAGATTGCAATTTATGAATTCTCATATTCCCGTATTTATTGAGTTTTTCTTAAGTGACATACTTTTTCTGAATTTTTCAAAATAAATGAAAATCACAAAAATGCAAAAATCAAATGAGATATAATAAAAGAATGCTTAGCAAAAAAATGATTAAATAAATTATATGCAATCAAATGAGAGATTGAGGAATGAATGGAGGGAAATCTAAATCTCCAAAGATTTAAATAAATGCTTGAGCTAAGTGTGGGGGAAGGCATAGGATTTAAACTAAAAAAATATGGTATGGATTCTAAATGAATAGTGATTTTTGCGGAAACATTTAAACTATATTAAACTGGCTCCCCACTAATTGAATAGTGATTTTTGCGGAATTCACCGCTACAGCGCGCGGTCGTGCACTGCAGCGGTTTACCGCGAAAATACATATGATTATTAAAAGGGTGCTCAACTAATTGAATAATGATTTTTGCGGAATTCACTGTTACAGTGCGCGGTCGCAAGCTACAGCGATTTATCGCAAAAATACTTATGATTATTAAAAGGGGGGCTTAACTAATTGAATAGTATTTTTTGCGGAATTAACCGCTACAGCGCGCGGACGCGCGCTGCAGCGGTTTACCGTGAAAATACTTGACTTATTAAATCGGCACGCCCAACTAACTGAACAGTGTTTTTCGCAGAATTCACCGCTACAGTGTGCGGTCGCGCGCTGCAGCGATTTATCGCGAAGGCCTTGGCTATATAAATCGGGCCGCCCAACTAATTGAACAGTGTTTTTCGCGGAATTGACCGCTATAACGCGTAGTCGCGCGCTGCGGCGGTCTGCCGTGGAAATATTTCTTTTTAAAATCTGGAAAAAGAACTAATTGAACAGTGTTTTTCGCGGAATTCCCCGCTACAACGCATGGTTGCGCGCTGCAGCGGTCTATAGTGGAGGACTTGGCTAAATTGCTAAGGACCAGGGTATGCTAAAGCACGCCGCAGCACGCTATAGCGGGCGACTACGCGCTGCAGCGCGTCGAAATTTTTTCCAGACAATGCATTTAATGCGGCTGGAGGCATGACATTTATCCAGAATGTTGTCTCCAGCCATCATTTCCTGCAGCAGCCATTTTTGTAAGCTTTGAGGTGATGTTGTGGCTAAAGAAATGAGATTATTGTCACCTCACCATAAATTAAAAATTAATACAATGATGAATTCAGCATTTTTTATGGAAATTCTAGTTGCTTATGGAAGAGTGGAGCATGCAGCCCCCCCTCTTATAAATACCCCTCCTATTGACTAGAGGAGGGTTCACAATTTTAGCAAAAATTCCCTAAGTAAGGAGGAGAGCCAAAGGAAGAGAGAACTCCCCAAGGATGGCAAGGCAAGCTTTTGCAAAGGGAGAAGAGGAAGAAGGCAGCACTAACAATCTAAGGAGAAGGTAATTAGAAGGAGAAGAAGAATTTCGGAGAACTTCTACAGAGCGTTGCTAATAGCTTCTAAACTCAATCTTGTATTTTCTTTTTAGTGACCATGAAAGGGTCTTTAGCTATGTATGTGTCTTCCTTATTTTCTGGTATGATGAGTAGCTAAACTCCCCTTAGGGAGGGTTGGGATGAAGTCCCATTTTGCATGATGTAATATTGATGTATGAATGTTTTCCCTCAAGCATAATGTATTTGTGATTTAAATGCCTTACTAAGAAATTTCTATCTAATTAGTGTTGATGTGTTTATGAGAAAAGAACTAAAGAATCCAAGATCTAATTATCTTGTGCTCCTTAGCTCACCTTAGGTTGGATGCTAGATTTTGAGTGCATGAAAGCGTAGAACCATGTGAGAAGGTTCTTGAGCTCAATGCACCTCAATCTAAGCTCAACCAAAGAGTTGATGCAAGTGATACTAAGACCCACTAATTGAGCTCCTTAGCTCCACATAATTGAGATTGAGAAATGAAGCGTTTAGTGCTCATGAACTGAGTGACATGGTCATTGAGCCCAATATGGGATTCTCTCATCTTAACTATGTGAGATGCGAAGTGATGCTCATAGTGGAAAATCAATGCTTGTGAGATCTTGAAATTTAAGAAAATTTCAACTCTCCTTAAATAAAGAGAAAATGAATAAACTTTAAATCTCAAGAATCTTACAAGAATCTTTGTGCTAAAGTAGAACCGAATGTGAGTTCATTTTGTGCACGAGATTTGAACTTGTAAGCATTTGAGCTAGACTAAAGGACAAAAATGTGCACTTGATTTCAATTAAACTAAATGATAAAGCTTGGGAAACAAATCTACACAAGTATTATATCATTGCATGTGGGATGGGCCCAACTCTCCTCTTTCTTTAATCTTGCTATTTTACTTAGTGAATATTCGTGCTAATTTTAGACCAACCAACCAATACATACTATAGCTTAAACATTAGTGAGAATAGATATACTTTAGTGCCAAATCAACCAATTCTCTGTGGTTCGATAAATTTCCGGAAAGTCACACTATCCACTTATTACTACAGACCACGTACACTTGCGTGCAAGCGCAGACGTGTGTTTACAGTCTGTCAAATGGAAAACTCCTTACTTATACTAGATTAGGGTGAATACATAATCTATCTATAAGTGAGGAACTTATCATTTGATGACCGCTTCACCGTAATCATGTTAAATTAAGAATTAATAGGACCACGGTGGGGCTGGGGTGCCACACAACCCTAGGTTGTTACTTAGCTTAATCTAAGTTTAATCATGCCTTAATTATAGTTCCATTACATTTAAAGCACTAACTTAAGCTAACCCTGAAAGTTTGATGTCAATTGAACCTCTCTAAGTTAAATTAGCCATTTAATCAATCTAGATGCTCTACTTTAGACTTAAATTATTTTAATCTCAAAATTAAAATTTGATTGCATTTTTGAATTTCTCACCCCCAAAGTAGCTACGGGTGAAAGTTAGGTAATTTTTGGAAGTCATTTGGACCATAATTCAATTTAAATTAAATTAGGGTAATTACACATAAGGGATCACAATATTTTGATTCTGCAATCTACCCTAAACAGAATTAACCGTATAGGATCCACTGTGCAAACCATGGGCAATCCATTGCGGTGCTCTGGTCGCGCAACAGTGGAGCCCTATTCCATCCTACCATCCCTCCCATGGATTCGACGGCTAAGATCTAGATCCGCAGAGTCGCAAATCTACCATTGGATCTACCCATGGATCTTATGGCTTGGATCGCTTCTGTGATCGGCTGTTAGGATCCAAGCAATCTAAGTCATTCCTCCATTTGATCGAAAGATCAGATGGCATCCAAAGGTCCAGCTACTGTGGATCTTTGTCCCCATCATGCTAAACTCCCAATAGAGAGTATCCCCTTACCTCCTGATAGGGAGTATCCTCGTACCTCCCGATTGCAGGCTTGTACCCAGCTCATGCCTCCACCTCAGCAAGCCGTAGGGGATCTTCCCTCTATGGCATATCAGCCCTATCAGACCTCGTGGCCCGGTTAGCTCCCATTATGGAAATTGGGAGCTCAGCCATAGCCTGAGCTCCTGGGTCATCCTAGTATGATCCCGTCCACCATGGGATCCTTCTGTGGCTTTAAATAGCCTTTATAATCCTTATGTGAAGGGTTTGCTAGCCAATTGGGTTCGATTTTTGCATTCCCTCAATCTACTATTTTTGGTTTGCCAAGCTTCCTCCAAGCGCTCCAGGGCTTAAGTACCACTAATAGAAGGTACTCCTGACATTCAGGATCCATAAGAGCTCTTCTCCGAAGCTCAGCAGCCTCTGGTGTGTGACATATGGTGATTATATGTCTGTGCTTACATGCAAGTGTATGTGGTCTGAAATAATAATTAGAAGGTAAGTTCCAAGATTTATCATCCTCAGGGAACGGTGCATTTTGATACTAAGGTATATCTATATTTAATAATATTTAAACTGTATGTTTTTAGATTTATATTGGTTCTTACTTAACAATGCAAAATTTTGAGTTTAAGAAACTATTTGATTAAAAGAGGAGAGTTGATAGGGACTCATGTTGAAATACTTCTTAAGCAACTTTTCATTCTTTTGTTATCATGCCAAATAATCAAGTGAACATTATATTCCTTAGATTGGTCCTCTAATTCTTACAAGTTGAAATCTTGCGCATGAGATGAACACACTAGGGTTCTACCTCAAACAAAGATTCTCATGAGACTGCAATTAGAGTATCTTAGTTTTCCTATGTCTAGGTTGTCAAGACAGTCATTTTAATTAGACAATTTCATAAGCATTGATTCTACTAATGAGCATCATGCGCTTCACGTGCAATTCAGATAAAGAACTGAATTCATTGAGCTTCATGGACTAAGTCACATCATCCATGAGCTCTCGATGAATCCTCTTCCTCCTTTCACATATGCTGAGCAATGGAGCTCCATTAGTGGGTCTTAGCTCACACACATTGACTTCTTGACTGAGCTCAGGGTATGGTGCAGTTAAGCTCAAGAACTTCTCACATAGTTATAAGAGTTGATGCACACATGTCCAACTCTAAGCCAATCATGAGCTATGGAGCACACGACAATTATTTAGATGTTACATTTTCAATATTCATATTTTTAGCAGATTTTCAATCATTCCGTAGCATGTATTCTCAAGATAGTTTAGATCAACATTTGAATGCATATTTTTATATTTATTTCTTAAGGAAGATTGTCAACACTTTTTCTGTCCCTTACATTTCACATGATTTCAGCCCAACCCTCCCCAAGGAGGGTCTAGCCTTCCATTACATCAGAAATACAAAGAGAAGCATACAAAGATAAGAACCCTTTCATGATCTTACTAAAAGGAAATTAAAAAAAAGATTATGAGTGTACTAGGAATAGCCCTTGTTGGGGTTCTCTGGTTCTTGCTTGTCCTTCCTCTCTTCTTTCCTTCTAGCTCTCAAGTGCAATCTTTCCTTCTTCTTCTTCTAGTAGTGGACTCTTCAACCTACCTTGGACAAGTCTCCTTTCTTTTTACAACAGCCTCTGAATTCTGGAGATTTTGAAGTTAAAATTGGAACCCCTTTTTTTATCAAGAGAGGTTGTACTTATAGAGGAGTCCTCCTTATTTTCTCAATTCAAATTCTACTCTTCCCTCTACCCTTTTAATGTAATGAATGAATCCTCCACTTGAATCTTGTCCTATTGTATGTAATAATTACATATTTTGTATTTTTAATTTTTATAATCATTCCAAATCCCTTCTTTTCTCCTTAAAGATATAAGTGGCAGGGGATATGTCAGCTGGGAGACAAACTTCTGGTTGGAAGTCTTATCCAAGCTGCAATAAATGCTCTGAATAGAAAGAAATTTTGGTGCCCACTGTAGCGCACCGCACTGCGCTGTGACGCACTGCAGCGCTTGAGTTTCAAATTATTATCTGCTACAGCACCTTTTAAGTTTTAAACTTCATCCGTTGTAGCGCACTGCAGCGCACTGTGGCGGTTGAGTTTTGAAATTTCAATTTATGGTAGTGATTGAGTTTTGAAGTTTCATCCTGTGATAGCGTGCTACAGCGCACTGTGGCGCGCTGTAGCGGTTGATTTTTGTTGTTGCATTCCACGGTAGCGCGCTGCAGCGCATTGTAGCGATTGAATTTTGAAGTTTCTTCATGTGGTAGCGCGTAATGGCCCGCTGTAGCGGTTGAGTTTGGATCTTTCAATCGCTATAGTGCGCTATAGCAAAATCTATTCAGGCTCTAGAATTTCCCTTAGATCTTTGTTATCTACTCCCCAATAGCCGGAGTGTGCTGCGGGGCGCTGCAGCACGCTGCGGCGCGTTGGAGCGCGCCGCGGCAGTTTTCTCCCAAAATTGCAGAATTGCTCCATATTTTTCTGAGCTCTCATTTTTCCTGAAAATAAAAAGAATTTGATCACAGTAGGCTATTTCCATTATGGACTTGTATGACTTCTTCCCTTATTTTTGCTATAAATTATGGACTCATCACACCCCCACACTTAGATTCTTGCTCGTCCTCGAGTAAGCTTAAAATAAATTTTCTGATTTTAAAGTATGAGAGTCAAATTTTTAATATCAATGTGAAGTTTGTTGTCATTCAAGTTTTGCTTTAACTGAAATGACTCACAAGTCTTCAACCACTAAATGTTTCTGAACTCCAATTATTGTCCTCGATTGCTTCTCTAATCTCCAATTTTAAGCTTATAATGCTTGTTTCTGCATTATAGGAGAGGTTCCTTAGAATTTCCTAAACTAGTGAGGCTGTGAGTGACCAAGAGTTTTGTGTCATATATACTTCTTCTTATTAATCATGAAGACACACATAATTTTTAGGAGAAATATTTATCATCATCCTGTTTCACTTTTTTCCTTGGTAGAGATATTTTTATTCATCTTGGTCTTTGTTTTTATTTCTTTTCAGCTTAAGGGAGAGACATTTTTATTCATCTCTTTTTCTAGTTTTTTGTGATTATGAAGTCCTACAGGAACCTAGCACACTCATTAGTTTACTCAATTATTTCCAATCACTACTTTCAGTTTCTCAGTTCAACCCCACACTTAAACTTTAGCACTGACCTTGTTAAATATTGGGAGACTTTATACAACCCAGGACCTTCCCATTATTTAGATGATTTAGTACTGTCAATTAGTTTTTGTCACTTTTTATTAAGCAAATTTTGGTTGACATTTAATCTTCGTAATGATATTTTCTTGACATTCATGGCATTGAAAAGTTCAAAAAAATTATTCTTTGCAAACCACAACAATTTGAGAGGATATGAAAGTCCAAAATTTATTCATTCAAAAGGGGCAAACCACAAAAACAAAAAATATAAAAAAAATGAAAACAAAAAGAAAAAGAAACAACCTTAGTGAGCATGAGTTGCCCCCCACCAAGCGCTTGTTTTAACATCTTAGCTTGACGCGTCTAAAATCTCTTAGTGATTCCTTTCATAGGAAGGTCTTGTAAGGTCCATCCTCCTTTTTATGAAGGTTACTCTTTTCCAAATATGGCTTCAATCCATTCCCATTCATCTTGAAAGTCCCTTCACTTATAGTGACATCTATGCTCCATGAAGGTAAACTTTTTTCACTGTGAACGGGCCTGTCCACCTTGACTTCAATTTCCTTAGAAATAATCTCAATCTTGATTTAAAAAGAAGTACCTTCATCCCTGGTTAAAAGTGCTTTGTTTTAATCCATTTATCATGCCATTTTTTAGTTTTTTCTGTGTACAATTTGGCACACTCATAAGCAATTAGTCTAAATTCGTCGAGTTCATTCATTTGCAGCATTCTCCTTACTCTTGCTTGTTGAAAGTCAAAGTTCAATTTCTTAAGGGCCTAAAAAGCACGGTGTTTCAGCTCCACCAGTAGATGCCATGATTTATTATACTATAGTTTGTAATGAAATATTCTCAAGGGGGTTTTAAAAGCAGTTCTATATGCCCGTAGGGCATCTTGAAGTTTTAGTGTCCAATTCTTCCTATTTTGGTTTACTATCTTCTCAAGGATCTGCTTAAGTTCCCAATTTAAAAATTCGACTTGTCAACTAGTTTGAGGGTGGTACGCAGTACCCACCTTATGTTTTACTCCATAACTTCTCAGCAAACTCTCAAGCTGCCTATTACAAAAATGCTTTCCCCCATTGCTTATCAGAAATCTATGCATACCAAATCTAGAAAGCATGTGCTCCTTGAGAAATTTGACAATAGTTTTAGCATCATTGTTCACACATGCAAGCGCCTCCACCCACTTTGAAACATATTCAACAACTACAAGAATATACATGTTCATTTGTGATAAAGGAAATGAGCCCATGAAATCAAGTCCCAAAATGTCGAATAGCTCCACCTCAAAGATTCCATTTAAAGGAAGCTCATCCCTTTTGCTCAGGTTCCCAGTTCTTTGGTTTATAACAACTTTTAACAAATTCAGTAGTATTTTATAACATATTAGGCCAAAAGAACCCAAATTGAAGAACCTTAGCAGCAGTTCGATCAATTCCATGGTGCCCTCCACAAGGGGATGCGTGGCAATGATAGAGAATGTTATTAATTTTTGATTCATGCACACATCTCCATATGAATTAATCGTTACAACACTTATAAAAGAAGGGATCATATGAAAAGTTATCTCTTATGTCAGTGGAGAATTTTTTCTTTGTTGGAAGTTCAGATCCTTTGGTATAACTCCTGTAAGTTTATTTGCAAAGTCAGCAAACCACAGAGGTTTAGTTGAAGCAATGGTGTATAGCTTCTCATTGGGGAATGACTCACTAATATCAGTCAATTCATCATTTTCTAGGTGGGTCAATCTAGAGAGATGGTCAGCCAACACATTATCACTTCCCTTTTTATTCTGAATTTCAAGATCAAATTCTTGTAAGAGCAGAACCCAACGTATTAGGCGAGCTTTTGCTTATTTCTTTTGAAGGAGGCATTTAATGGTAGTTGACAGACTGTAAATACACGTCTGTGCTTGCACGCAAGTGTACGTGGTTTGAAGTAATAAGTGGAAAGGGTAACTTTCCGGGAATTTATCGAACCACAGAGAATTGGTTGATTAGGCACTAAAGTATATCTATTCTTACTAATGTTTAAGCTATAGTATGTATTGGTTAGTTGGTCTAAATTTAGCATAAATATCACTAAGTACATAATAAGATTTAAAGAAAGAGGAGAGTTGGGCCCATCCCACTTGCAATGATATAATACTTGTATAGATTTGTTTCTCAAGTTTTATTATTTAGTAAATTAAAATCAGGTGCACATTGTTGTCCTTTAGTCTAGCACAAAGGCTTACAAGTTCAAATCTAGTGCACAAAATGAACTCACATTCAGTTCTACTTTAGCACAAAGACTCTTCTAAGATTCTTGAGATTTTAGGTTAATTCATTTTCTCCTTATTTAAGGAGAGTTTAAATTTCCTTAAATCTTAGGATCTCACAAGCATTAATTTTCCACTACGAGCATCACTTCGCATCTCACATAGCTGAGATGAGAGAATCACATGTTGGGCTCAATGATTATGTCACTTAGTTCACGAGCACTCAACATTTCATTACTTGATCTCAATTATGTGGAGCTAAGGAGCTCATTTAGTGGGTCTTAGCGTCACTTGTATCAACTCTTAGATTGAGCTTAGGTTGAGGTGCATTGAGCTCAAGAACCTTCTCACATGGTTCTAAGCTTCCATGCACTCAAAATCTAGCATCCAACCTAAGGTGAGCTAAGGAGCACTAGACAATTAGATCTTGGATTTTTTTAGTTCTTTCCTCATAAACACATCAAGACTAATTTAGATGAAAATTTCTTAGTAAGACATTAAAACCATAAATACATTATGCTTGAGGGAAAATATTCATACAACTATATTATATCATGCATCATGGGACTTCATCCCAACCCTCCCCAAGGGGAGTTTAGCTACTCATTACACAAGAAAATAAGGAAGACACATACATAGATAAAGACCCTTTCATGGTCACTAAAAAGAAAATACAAGATTGAGTTTAGAAGATAGTAGGAATGCTCCGTAGAAGTTCTCCGGAACTCTTCTTCTCCTTTTAATTACCTTCTCCTTAGATTGCTAGTGCTACCTTCTTCCTCTTCTCTCTTTGCAAAAGCTTGCCTTGCTACTCTTGGGGAGCTCTCTCTTCCTTTGGCTCTCCTCCTTACTTAGGGAATTTTTGCTAAAATTGTGAACCCTCCTCTAGTCAAGAGGAGGGGTATTTATAGGAGGGGGGGGGGGGGGGGCTGCATGCTCCTCTCTTCCATAAGCAACCAGAATTTTTATAAAAAATGATGATCTCATCATTGCATTAATTTTTAATTTAGGGTGAGGTGACAATAATCTCATTTCCTTAGCCACAACATCACCTCAAAGCTTTCAAAAATGGCTACTGCAGGAAATGATGGCTGTAGACAATATTCAGGATAAAGGTTATGTCTCCAGCCGCATTAAATGCATTGTCTGGAAAAAATTTCGGCGGACCGCTGCAGCGTGCTGTAGCATGCTGTGGCGTGCTTTAGCATACCCTGGTCCTTAGCAATTTAGCCAAGTCCTCCGCTGTAGACCGTTGCAACGCGTGACCGCGCGCTGTAGCGGGGAATTCCATGAAAAATACTGTTCATTTAGTTATTTTTCCAGATTTTATAGAAAGAAATATTTTCACGGCAGACCGCTACTGTGCGCGACTGCACGCTTGTAGCGGTCAATTCTGTGAAAAATACTATTTAATTAGTTGGGTGGCCCAATTTATATAGCCAAGTCCTTCGCGATAAATCGCTGCAGCGCGAGACCGCGCGCTGTAGCGGTGAATTCTGCGAAAAACACTATTCAATTAGTTGGGCGGCCTGATTTATAAAGTCAAGTATTTTCGCGGTAAACCGATGCAGCGCGCGACCGCGCGCTTGTGGCGGTGAATTCCGCAAAAATCACTATTCAATTAGTTGAGCCCCCTTTTAATAATCATAAGTATTTTCACGGTAAACCGCTGCAGCGCGTGACCGCGCGTTGTAGCGGTGAATTCCGCAAAAATTACTATTCAATTAGTTGAGCCCCCCCTTTAATAATCATAAGTATTTTCGCGGTAAACCGCTGCAGCGCGCGAACGCACGCTGTAGCGGTGAATTCCGCAAAAATCACTATTCAATTAGTTGAGCCCCCCTTTTAATAATCATAAGTATATTCGCAGTAAACCGCTGCAGCGCGCGACCGCGCGCTGTAACGGTGAATTCCGCAAAAATCACTATTCAATTAGTGGGAAGCCTATGAATATAGTTTAAATGTTTCCGCTGCAACCCGCTGCGGCGTGCGACCGCACGCCGCAGTGCGCTGCAGCGGAATTCTTTGTTTATATTTTTAGAAAAATTGCAGAAATGTCCTAGAGCTCATTTGGATTCCATTTCCTGAAAAAGATAGAAAAATTTGATTTAGGAGCAGCAAAAATATCTTAAATAAATGAATTTTCCCTTTATTTTAGATATAATTTATGGATTCATCCCACCCCCGCACTTAAATTCTTGGTCGTCCTCAAGTAAGCTCAAAATGATAATTTTTTCTGTATTTGAATGGATGAAAATCACAATGATTTAATTAAAATAAGTATAAGTGAAAATATGTTTTCAATTGAAAATGAAATGAACATCGTAGTAATCTTAATGTTTTCAATTGAGTCACTAAGGTGGTTAAGTCACTAAGATCTCTAAATGTTTGAATTTTTTTTTTAATGCTTGATAATAGGTGATGGGTTCCATACATTTTGGATTTTTAGACTAAAGACATAGTTTAGAGATTCTTAGAGTTGTGCCATATGTGCTCCTTCTTATAAATCACAAAGATGAAAAGTTTTTAAAGGAGAGATATTTTTCTTCATCATTTCTTATTTTGTTCACTTGGGAGAGATATTTTTCATCATCCATTTTTTCATAAATATTTGTTCTTTTCATCCTTAGGAAGATATATTTTTCTTCATCCCTAACATCTTTGTGATCATGAAGTTCTACGGAAGCCTAGCACACTCTATTTAGAATCCATACCATATTTTTTAGTTTAAATCCTATGCCTTCCCACACTTAGCTCAAGCATTTATTTAAATTTTTGGAGATTTAGATTTTCTTCCATTCATTCCTCAATCTCACATTTGATTGCTTATAATTCGTTTAATCATTTTTTGCTAAGCATTCTTTAACTTATATCTCATTTAATTTTTGCATTTTTGTGATTTTCATTTCTTTTGAAAAAATTCAAAAAAAATATGTCACTTAAGAATAACTCAATAAATGCAGGAATAGAAGAATTCATAAATTGCAATCTCAAAATAAAAATAAACTACAAAAAAGATAAAAAGAAAAAGTAAAAAATCAAATACAACCTAGTTAATTTTCCTCATTGTCATCATCATCTTCTTTTAGCACATACGCCGTCTCGGTAGGGTAGCGCGTCTCCGGTATGGGTGCACCGATGGGAGGCTGTGGCAACATGGAGGCGTCCGGTCTACCGTGCAAATTCCAATCATCAAACAATATCTCGAGGGCTTCATGGAATTCTGATTGGAACTGGCGCTGTTGGATGTATTCCTGTTTGAAAAACACCATATCGGCAGCTAGAGCTTTACTAAGCTCTGCGTTTTGATTGTGGAGGCGCATCAAGAGTTGGTTTATGAGACGCGAATCAGAAGGTGTAGACGCTTCCGCCCTTTGGCCCCTTCTTTTCTTGGGCAATTTACGTTCACTTGCCCAGACGTTAAGGTTCTAGGGGTGCAGGGCAACGCTGGGGGAACAATGGTGTCGAAGGAAAGGATCTTAACCCCTTGGGCTTTGCATAACCCAGAAATCAAAGACTCGAAGGCCAATGCTGCGCATGAACCTTTGAGAGCTTTCCAAAGTTGCTCAAAGATAATGTTTGAGATGCGGATTTCGCTTGCCCTAACCAATGATCACAAAAGGAGTGCTCGGGCACGGGTCACTTCAGTTAAGTGACTCGAGGGCATGACATAGCTAGAAATGAAGACTATCCAAGCACTACTCGTCTCCGTTAATTCAGAGCGAGGAATGTTGGCGAGTCCCCCTTCCCACTCAGTGTCATTATTGGCGATTTCCTCAACAAGAGCGCGGGGGTCAAAATGAGAGTCCAAGAGATTAGAGTATGAACAAGAGCTTACCTCTGCCAACCCATAGAATTGCTCAATTTGAGCAATTCCTAGGGTGACACTCTTTCCCCGACAGAAAATCCGCTGTCCGGATGCGTCAATTGCGTTGGCATACACTTCTTGGACGATTGTCGTGTATGTGGGAGCTCTCTTGGTCAAACTCATGCCATCCTCTAGGTTTGACCTGTTCATGAGGGATGGGGTAGGCAATGCTGAAGCTTCGCTCCGGGATCAACTTCCGTTGGGAAGTGATAGAGGTGAAATGGTGCTCGGCCTCCGCCGAGGAGAACCTCTTTATGTTGAAAGTTCCTCCGGATGAGGAAGCTTCAACATCCTTCCTAGCAATTGCCTTCTTCCCGGAATACATTGCTTGGGATGAGAGTTTTAAGATGATTAAGACATTGAAGAAGATGAAGATAAGGTGCAAGGATAACGGGGGGGGGGGGCAGCTTTTTCAGCTACTTTTGACTGCCTTGGGAACCCAAGGGTCATGACTTGTTGACTGTATTTTTCCAAGGCAGAAAATCTGGGCAAAATGCGGCAAACCGCTGCAGCGCGCGGTAGCGAGCTGTAGCGTGCGATCGCGGGTTAGGGTGCGCTTGGGCGGAAAATGGTTCCGTGCGCTGTCGCGATGGCGTTTATGAGCGGGTCACCCGCTGCAGCGCGCTAGTTGCGCAGTTTTTTTTTTTTTTTTTTGTTTTTGTTTCTGATTGGGTTGCCTCCCAATAAGTGCTCCATTTAACGTCCTAAGCTAGACTCTCTTAGGATTAATACGATGGATCCGGCAGTTTCATTTTCCATAGGCTAAGGATGTTCAAGTGAGCACATTCCTCTTGGTGGCTCGAACCCTGTTCATCCTCAACCTCAACTAAAGGATCCCTTCCTTCAACTTCATGATTTGTGGGAGTCTTTTTCTTCCTTTTTCCTCGTCGTATTTTTCTCTTCTTCACTCCATCCTTGCTCCCCTTTTCAGAGGAAGGAGTAGAATAACCATCAGAATTTTTTTCTTCAATCATCAAGTCTCCTAGAACATTATCTACCCATAATCTCTCATCTCTAATTCTTTTCCTGATTTTTTCCTCCATTTTGTTCTTTTTAAAAAGAGTGGGTTTTAAATCAATCACTTCTATTTTTCTCTTAACATTGATGCTCATTATACCGCGACTTACATCTATAACAGCCTTAATACTCATCAGAAAGGGTCTTCCAAAAATAATTGTTGAATTTTTATTCCATCTGTCCCATTTGCACACCACAAAATCAGTTGGAACAATGAAATTTCCTAGTTCCACAACAACATTTTTGATCATTCCCAGAGGAGTAAGGGACTCAAGATTAGCAAACTCTAGAATCATTGAGGTGTATTCCATCCCTCCTACCTTTAATTGCTCATATATGTGGTAGGGAATAACATTAACTGAGGCACCTAGATTACACAAGGGATCTACAAACACTTCATTTCTTATTATGCATGGAATGTATAACCTCCCTGGATGATCACATTTGGGAGCGGTTAGCTTTTCATTATCATTCCCTTTTATTCCTTCCTCTACTTATAATCCAAAATTTGTTGCTCTCTCTATTTCATCATTCATTCCTCCTGATACAACTTTAGAATAGATCACACTCACTAATTCCCTTGAATTTATTTTAGTAGAACTAGGTAAAGCCCCCTGCTGCTGAGAGGTCAGCTGCTTGGAGATTTGCCCCATTGAGTTTCAATATTTCTAAGGGAGGCTTCTATTCCCTGGATAGAAGCCTCATGATGTGTGATAGTTGCCTCAGTGCGGTGCATGAACTGGGTTGTTTCGGTCTTAAATGCATTGAATGCCCCTTCTAGATTGTGCTGGTAGTTGTGGCTATTGTTACTATAATTCATGCCTTGTTGGTTGGATGAATTCCCCCCATATTGATTTGCATTATTGTTATTATTACTCCATGAAAAATTTGGGTGGTTCTTCCACCCTGGATTGTATGTGTTGGAGTAGAGGTTATTTGTTTGGTTATTGTTTCTTAAGTAGTTGACTTGTTTAGTATTATTTTATATAAAAGGGTTGTTCAAGTTACAGCTCTCACTATTATGTCTCCCTCCGTACAATTCACATTGTACCTCAAAAACCATGTGTACATTATCCTTTCTATCTTTTCATTCAAGGTATGAATTTCTTGTTGCAAAGCTGTTATTTGATTTGACTCATTCACTTTAATAGATTCTTTTTTAAGCCTTTCAGAAGGCCATTGGTAAGCGTTGTTTGCCATTTTTTCCAAGAGGTTATAGGCTTCCTCTTGGGTTTTTCCACTAATGGATCCCCCGGTGGCTGCATCAATGAGTGTCCTTGTCGGAGCATTCAAACCATTGTAAAAGGTTTGCACTTGCATCCAGAGAGGGAACCTATGATGCAGGCAATATATGAGGTACTCCTTAAAGCGTTCCCACCCATCATAGAGAGTCTCACCTTCCATCTGAGTAAAGTTGGTGATCTCAATTCTCAACTGTGCAGTTTTAGCCGGAGGGAAGTATTTGGCTAAGAATTTCTTAGCCAAATCATCCCAAGTACGGATATAATTGCTTGGTAAAGAGCTGAGCCAACTCTTGGCTCTATCTCTGAGTGAGAAAGGAAATAGCCTCAATTTAACTGCGTCTTCGGAGACACCATTAAACTTGAAGGTATCACATATTTCAAGGAAGGTTGAAATATGTGAATTTGGATCTTTAGTGGCTAATCCTCTAAATTGATTATTTTGTACCATACTCAGTGTAGAGGGTTTATTTCAAAATTATGGGCTTCTATATTCAGCCTTACAATCGCATGGGCAATGCCCCTAATAGTGGGCAGTGCATAATCTCTTAGTGCTTTACCCCTAGGCTCTTCTAAGTTTTCAGTGAAAGTGTCCATCACAGCTTGTTGGTTTGATAAGTTTCATTCTCGCCTAGCTTGTAAGTATGTTTGTTCTATTTCAGGATCAAACAGATATTCAGTACAGACTCTTTTACTCATACAAGTTTCAATAAAGCTAATCAAGAACGATTTAGCAATAAAGATCAAACAGATATATTTTGGAAATGAAAATAAACAAAAAAATATATAAAATGTTAGCTTGATAATTACAATAAAAAATATAAAACTACTAATATAAAAAAAATATCAAATGCTTAAATCGCTAGCTACTTATAGATTATCTTTAGTTCAAATCAAAAACCAACTCCCCAGCAACGGCGCCAAAAACTTGACAGACTGTAAATACACGTCTACGCTTGCACGCAAGTGTACGTGGTCTGAAGTAATAAGTGGAAAGTGTGACTTTCTGGGAATTTATCGAACCACAGAGAATTGGTTGATTTGGCACTAAAGTATATCTATTCTCACTAAAGTTTAAGCTATAGTATGCATTGGTTGGTTAGTCTAAAATTAGCATGAATATTCACTAAGTAAATATAAGATTTATAGAAAGAGGAGAGTTGGGCCCATCCCACATGTAATGATATAATACTTATGTAGATTTGTTTCTCAAGCCTTATCATTTAGTTTAATTGAAATCAGGTGCACATTATTGTCCTTTAGTCTAGCTCAAAGGCTTACAAGTTCAAATTTCATGCACAAAATGAACTCATATTCGGTTCTACTTTAGCACAAAGATTCTTGTAAGACTCTTGAGATTTAAGGTTAATTCATTTTCTCCTTATTTAAGGAAAGTTTAAATTTCCTCAAATCTTAGGATCTCACAAGCATTGATTTTCCACTACAAGCATCACTTCACATCTCACATAGCTGAGATGAGAGAATCACATGTTGGGCTCAACGACTATGTCACTTAGTTCATAAGCACTCAACATTTCATTACTCAATCTCAATTATGTGGAGCTAAGGAGCTCATTTAGTGGGTCTTAATGTCACTTGCATCAACTCTTAGATTGATCTTAGGTTGAGGTTCATTGAGCTTAAGAACATTCTCACATGGTTCTAAGCTTCCATGCACTCAAAATCTAGCATCCAACCTAAGGTGAGCTAAGGAGCACAAGATAATTAGATCTTAGATTTTTTAGTTCTTTCCTCATAAACACATCAAGACTAATTTAGATTAAAATTTCTTAGTAAGGTATTAAAATCACAAATACATTATGCTTGAGGGAAAATATTCATACAACTATATTACATCATGCATCATGGGATTCATCCTAACCCTCCCCAAGGGGAGTTTAGCTACTCATTACACAAGAAAATAAGGAAGACACATACATAGATAAAGACCCTTTCATGGTCACTAAAAAGAAAATACAAGATTGAGTTTAGAAGATACTAGGAATGCTCCGTAGAAGTTCTCCGGAATTCTTCTTCTCCTTCTAATTATCCTCTCCTTAGGTTGCTAGTGCTGCCTTCTTCCTCTTCCCCCTTTACAAAAGTTTGCCTTGCCCCCCTTGGGGAGCTCTCTCTTCCTTTGGCTCTCCTCCTTACTTAGGAAATTTTTGCTAAAATTGTGAACCCTCTTCTAGTCAAGAGGAGGGGTATTTATAGGAGGGGGGCTGCATGCTCCTCTCTTCCATAAGCAACCAGAATTTCCATAAAAAATGCTGAATTCATCATTGCATTAATTTTTAATTTAGGGTGAGGTGACAATAATCTCATTTCTTTAGCCACAACATCACCTCAAATCTTACAAAAATGGTTGCTGTAGGAAATGATGGCTGGAGACAATATTCAGGATAAAGGTCATGTCTCCAGCCGCAATAAATGCATTATATGGGAAAAATTTCGACGGGCCGCTGCAGCGCGCTGTAGCGTGCTCCGACGTGCTTTAGCATACCTTGGTCCTTAGAAATTTAGCCAAGTCCTCCGCTGTAGACCGCTGCAGCGTGCGACCACACGCTGTAGCGGGGAATTCCGCGAAAAACACTGTTCAATTAGTTCTTTTTCCAGATTTTATAGAGAGAAATATTTCCGCGGCAGACCGCTGCAGCGTGCGACCGCGCATTGTAGCGGTCAATTCCGTGAAAAACACTGTTCAATTAGTTGGGCGGCCCGATTTATATGGCCAAGTCATTCGCGATAAACTGCTGCAGCGCGCGACTGCGCGCTTGTAGCGGTGAGTTCCGCAAAAAACACTACTCAATTAGTTGGGCGGCCCGATTTATAAAGTCAAGTATTTTCGCGGTAAACCGATGCAGCGCGCGACCGCGCGCTGTGGTGGTGAATTCCGCAAAAATCACTATTCAATTAGTTGAGCCCCCTTTTAATAATCATAAGTATTTTCACGGTAAACCGCTGCAGCGCGCGACCGCACGCTGTAGCGGTAAATTCTGCAAAAATCACTATTCAATTAGTTGAGCCCCCCTTTTAATAATCATAAGTATTTTCGCGGTAAACCGCTGCAGCGCGCGACCGAGCATTGTAGATGTGCATTCTGCAAAAATTACTATTCAATTAGTGGGGAGCTTGTTAATAAAGTTTATATATTTCCGCGGCAGCCCGCTGCGGCGCGCTGCAGCGCGCTATAGCAGAATTCTTTGTTTATATTTTTAGAAGAATTGCAGAAATGCCCTAGAGCTCCTTTGGATTCTATTTCCTGAAAAAGATAGAAAAATTTGATTTAGTAGCAGCAAAAATATCATAAATAAATGAATTTTCCCTTTTATTTTAGATATAATTTATGAATTCATTAGTAGCATGATCAGTATGCATAATAGTTTTTGACCCAATGAGATATGACCTGAATTTAGTGAATGCAAACACAATAGCTAGCAGTTCTTTCTCCGTAGTGGTATAATTTCTTTGGGTATCATCCAGGTGCTTACTAGCATAGTAAATTAATTAAAAAGTTCATTCCTTTTGCTGCACAAGGACTGCACCTACCGCAAGGTCCTTCGCATCACACATAATTTCAAAAGGAATATTCCAAATTGGAGTATAAATTATGGGAGAAGAGATTAAAGCAATTTTAATAGCATTGAAACCTTTTAAGCACCCTTCATTAAAATTGAATTCGACATCTTTTCCTAGAAGTCTACATAGCGGCAAGCTTATCTTGGAAAAATCATTGATGAATCTTTAATAAAATCCTGCATGCTAGAGGAAACTTCTAATTCCTTTCACATTGATTAGAGGTGGGAGTTTCTTAATTACCTCAACTTTAGCCTTATCAACTTCTATTCCATTCCTTGAGATCAAATGACCAAGGACAATACCCTCTTCAACCATGAAATGACATTTTTCCTAATTTAAGATTAAATTCATTTCTTCACATTTTCTTAAAACCTAACCCAAATTGGCAAGACAATGATCGAAAGAACTTCCAACAACAGAGAAGTCATCCATAAATATTTCTAAGAACTTCCCTGTCATGTCTGAGAAGATAGCTATTATACAGTGTTTGAAAGTAACCGGAGCATTACATAACCCAAAGGGCATTCTCCTAAAAGCAAATGTCCCAAAGAGGCAGGTGAATGTTATTTTCTCTTAGTCTTCTAGTACAATCAGAATTTGATTATACCCAGAATACCCATCTAGAAAATAGAAAATAGGATTTCCTGCCAACCCATCGAACATTTAGTCTACGAATGGGAGAGGGTAATGATCCTTCTGAGTTGGTTCTTTCAGCTTCTTGTAATAAATGCGCACTCTCCATCTGGTCACTGTTCTAGTAGGGATTAATTCATTATTATCATTGAGCACTACAGTCATCCCACTCTTCTTGGGGACCACATGAATATGGCTCACCCAAGGATTGTCCGAGATGGGGAATATAATTCCAGCATCTAAGAGTTTGATAATTTCTTTGTGAACAACTTCCTTTATGTTGGATTTAAATGCCTTTGAGGTTCAATCGACAGATTAGAGTTGTCCTTCAAAAGTATATGATGCATACATAGAGTTGGACTAATCCCCTTCAGATCGGCTATACTCCATCTAATTGCTCTCTTGTGGTCTTTTAAAACCTTACATAATTGTTTTTCTTGATGCTGATTCAGCAAGGAAGATATTATTGCCGGTAAAGATGTTCCTTCTCCTAGATACATGTATTTTAAGTGAGATGGCAAAGGACTTAGTTCTAATTTTGGAGGAACATCTATGGATGGTTGAATTATTTTTCTTTCTTTGATCAGTTCCTCTACCACTCTTTCTTCCATGAGGTCCTCATATTCTTCATTCATTTGTAGCTCCTCTTCTCCCATGTCTCCCAATATCATCATATTCTCAATTAAACTAATTCCCCAGCATTCTTCATTAGGTTATGATGGGTGCCTTATATCATCATTTACCTGAAATTTCACCTCCTCATCCCTCTATCGTAATCTTAATTACCCTCTATCAATATCAATCATCGTTCTTCCGGTAGCCAAAAATTGTCTTCCCAAAATCATGGGGATTTCTTAGTTTTTATCTTCCAAGTCTAAGATTATGAAATCAGCTGAGAAGATTAATTTGTCAACCTTGACAAGCACATTTTCAACAATTCATAAAGGAGTTTTTATTAATCTATCAGCTAGTTAGAGTAGAATAGAAATGGACTTCAAGTGATCTATTCCTAATTTCTTGAAGATGCAAAATGAAATAAGATTTATGGATGTACCCAGTTCACAAAGAATTTTTTGGAATGATTGGTTCCCAATAGTGCAGAGGATAGTGAAATTACCAGGGTCAATTTTATTAATGGGGATCTTCTTATGAAGGATCGCACTACATTATTCCATTAAAACCACAATCTCCTTCTCATCAAACCTTCTTTTTTTTGAAAGGATATCTTTCATAAACTTGGCATAACTAGGCATTTTCTCTAATGCTTTAGCAAATGGAATGTTTATGTGAAGAGTCTTAAAAGTTTCGAAGAATTTGTGAAATTAGGCATCAAGTTTATCTCTAGCCATTTGCAAATGGAATGTTTATGTCAAGAGTCTTAAAAGTTTCTCTCTAGCCATTTGTCCTTCCTCTCTTCTTTCCTTCTAGCTCTCAAGTGCAGTCTTTCCTTCTTCTTCTTCTAGTAGTGGACTCTTCAACCTACCTTGGAGAGGTCTTCTTTCTTTCTACAATAGCCTATGAATTCTAGAGATTTTTGTTAAGAGAGGCTGTACTTATAGAGGAGTCCTCCTTATTTCCTTAATTCAAATTCTTCTCTTCCCTCCACCTTTTTTCTATAATGAGTGAATCCTCCACTTGAATCCTATCCTATTGTATGTAATGATTACATATTTTGTATTTTTAATTTTTATAATCATTCCAAATTCCTTCTTTTATCCTCAAAGATTTAAGTGGCAGGGAATATGTCTGATGGGAACAAACTGCTGGCTAGAAGTCTTATCCAAGCTGCAATAAATGCTTTGAATAGAAAGATATTTCGGTGCCCTCTGTAGTGCGTTGTGGCGCACTGCAACGCTTGAGTTTCAAATTATTATATGCTACAGCGCTTTTAAGCATTAAGATTCATCCGCTGTAGCGCACTGTAGCGATTAAGTTTTGATATTTCATCCCACAGTAGAGTATTGCAGGGCACTGTGGCGTGCTGTGGTGGTTGTGTTTTAAAGTTTCAATCCAATGTAGTGATTGAGTTTTGAAGTTTCTTCCCACGGTAGCACGCTGTGGCACGCTATACCGGTTGAGTTTCATTATCGCATCCTGCGGTAGCGCGCTGCAGCATGCTGTGGCATGTTGTAGCAGTTGAATTTTGAAGTTTCATCCCATGGTAGCACATTGCAGCGCTCTATGGCGTGCTGTAGCTATTAAGTTTTGCTCTTTCAATTGCTATAGAGCGCTATAGTAGAATCGATTCAGGCTCCAGAATTTCCCTTTGGTCTTTGCAGCCTGCTCTCCCAGAATTGCAGAATTGCTCCAGATTTTGCTGAGCTCTTATTTTTCCTAAAAATAAAAAGAATTTGTTCAAAGTAGGTTGTTTTCAATATATACTTGTATGACTTCTTCCCATATTTATGCTATAAATTATGGACTCACCAGTGTGCTCCCTTCTGATCGATCCGAGCTTCCCGTTAACCACGTACCCCTGCCCCTTTGCATGCTCTGAGCTAATTAATCTCGATCACTTCTCCATTTGATGCATAATGGTTGCCATAGTCTAAAAAAACTCCATGCAACAATTATAAGGGCTCAGTTTATTCTCGATCCATCGAACCGATCGATCAAGCTACCATCCCTTCTGAGCTTGGGATCGAGTAAGGTCTCAATGTTCTGGCCACTCCTTGACCCTCTTGCCTTAGGTTTTTGATGCACCTAGTCACCTTGGTGGTATATCCATCAAGTCCTAGCTCTGATTTGATCCATGTGAAGAGAATTTCTCCTTACAGTGGAATCCTTAATTTGGGACTTAGCTAAATTGGAGAGAATATCTTCCCAACTATCCCGACCACCTCAGTTTGTAATTGAGGTTCTCTTGGGTGCGCCTTAAGATCCTGATGGTGTGAGGATTGAATTGAGGGTATGGTGTGCCCTAGGTTGCCATAATTTCTATGGTTAGGGTTTTCCCTAATGTCCTGGTGTCGGGGGCGAGGTTGGGGAAGAAGGAGAATAGTTTGGGTCAGGCCGACCCGTGACTCACGCTGTTCGATAGTGCCGGGTCCTTAGGCCAAGCCGACCCATGTGTTTTGGAAATGGGCTGAGCTCATGGATTATTAAGAATATTAATTTGTACAATTTTCCTTCAAAAAATAATCCAATTAATCAAATCATAGGAAAAATTAATTTGAAAAATTAGAATAAATTAATTAAATAACTTTCGATTTACTGGACCAAACCCTATAATCTTATATATCAAATTGTTTAAAAAATCATAAGGAATCAGAATATAAAATAATATTTCAATTTTAATGGTTGGATTTTCTAATTTAGCCTAGTTATTACAAAAACTTATTAGGGTTGATTAGCATGTGTACTTAACCAAATTAGATGATTTAGGTGCCATTGTGATCCTTATGCCTTGTATAATATATGTGCTAAGTAGAATAATTTCTTAAATTTTGTATTCTAAATTATGCCCTAATCTTATAAATGTATGATTAGTGAAAATTAGGGTTTTTGCTTATCCAAATCAGTGAACTAAGTTTCTAATTGTTTATGTGACTAAGTAGAACACCAATACCAAGTTTCATGAATCTTTAATGGTTGAATTTGTAATTAAGTGCTAATCTATTTTGCTTGATTTAAGATTTGATTGGCATTAATTACTTTTTGGTTTATGCAATTTCCAACTATTATGCTTTAATAACATTTGTATGAATGTAATGAACCTTTCATATGTGTCTTAGGTACTTGAATTGATTAAATTGGCATTAATCTCTAATTAAACTTCAAAATCTTATTAAGCTTGATTAAGTAGAAAATACTTGATCTAAATCTAAAAATTTGTCATCAATAATACACCAATAATACATTGATTTGTCATTGATTCAAATATAAACAAGTGATATTGATTAGGTTAAGTTAGGGTTTAAATCCTATCTTTACTTGATTATGGCGGCCGCCCCTTAATCATCTAAGATTAAGTGGTGGTCGTCAACGAGCAAACCTTCACGTAGCATTTAGATTAAGGAATAACCTTCTTAATCAAATGTTAAGGGAAGATATGCTCTGAAAAGAGTGCAAAAGAGCCAATCACTGAATGAGCATACTATAAATATCAGAGTACGGAAGAAAGACAAATAATAACATCCATACAATCCAAATAAAACTATACAACTCAGAATACATAAACATGAAAAGAAATGCAGTCTTAAACTTGTATTAGTATAAAACAACTTAAAAGTTAAAACAATAAAGTAAGGTCACTCAATCCTCACAAAATAAAAGAACAAAACTAAGGATCTTCTCCTGCATGCTTCTCCTCCTGAATAATTTCTTTAGAAGGTCCCACCTCAAACAACTCAGAGTCTGCCATTGTCAGTATCACAATAACAGGGCTCCAGCCAAAGAAAAGAAAATCTAGTTAGATAATATGTCTAAGTACATTTTTGGTTAAGCATTTTATAATTTTAATGATATCACAACATCTAAGCAAAGTAGGAGTAGTAAAGCATCATAAAAAAGAGGTAAAAGTTATAATTATCTTAATTATAACTCAAACAAAGTATGAGGTAAGCACAAATCTCAACTTAAGCTACAAAAAAGGGTTAATCAACAAATAATGAAATCTACTAAGTAAAAAAAATTCTTAAGTAATACGATCAATTTAATACATGCTGGTTTGCAATATAAAATGAAAGGTACTGAGCTGAAAGTAAAGATCTAACATACTAACATACTATCATATGTAAACAAACTGTTGAAATAATATAATTTACATGAAATACTGCTGCAAGTGCTAAAGGAACTGCTGGATTTAATCAAAGTGCTATTTAAAGAAGAAATATACTGAAAATGCTGTAATGAAAGAAATGCGATGAAAATGTAAAGTAAAAATAGACTAAGTTATGTGGACATAGTCATACTTAGTCCTACCAAAAAGTAAATGCATGTTGAAAGAATCCATCTAAAAATATCTAGGAGAGACATTCCAGATCCAATATCACTTAATTCCATTTGTATAAAATACCACTTAATTCTATCTGAATATCTAGGAGAAACATCCTAGATCAAAATGCCACAACATACCATCTGAATATCTAGAAGAAACATGCTAGATCAAAATACCACAAAATACCACCTAAATATTTAGGAGAAATATCCTAGATCAAAAAATACTATCACCATATCCAGGCAGACTAAATAAGATATATTCTATCATAAGTTACATAAAATTCATTGCTTTAAATTCTCTATTTCAATTAAGAAAATGCTTTATGAATGAATCAAATTAACATAAAATATAAATATACTATTGATGAATCTATAAAATATATCTAAAATAAAATAAATTTTCATTCATTTCTGATCTTTAAATTGCTCCTAAATCAAATTTTGTCTATCTTTTCATGAAAATAGCATCTCCAATGAAGTTCTGAGACATTCTTACAAAATTCCAAGATTTTTCAAAGGAAACCGCTGCCGTGCTCTACAGCGCGCTGCAGCGGGTCTTTTTGCAACTTAGGGCGTGGTAGCGCGCTGCAGCGGATCTTTTTGCAAATTAGGGTGTGGTAGCGCGCTGCAGCGGGTCCTGTTTCAAACTGTGGGCACGGTAGCGCGCTGCAGCGGGTCCTATTTTGAACCGTGGGCACGGTAGCGGGCTGCAGCGGGTCCTGTTTCAAACTGTGGGTGCGGTAGCGCGCAGCAGCGGGTCTTGTTTCGAACCGTGGGTGCGGTAGCGTGCTGCAGCAAGTTCATTTGCTACCGTTGGTGTGGTAGCGCGCTGCAGCAAAGTATTTTTGCGAAATGCTCCCGCCACATCACGCTGCAGTGGTACAATTTGCAAATGGAACTGCTACCGCGCGCTGCAGCAGGTAATTTTGCAAAGCATGGACGTGGTAGCGCGCGTCAGCGGGAGACTTAACTGATTTTGCTTGCACCTTTGCGCGCTACAGTGCGCTGCAGCGGCCGCCAAAATTTTTGCTAGTCAGGAGCATTTATTGGGGCTAGGACAAGACCCCCAACCTGCATCTTGTCCCCAGCCATCATTCTTTGCAGCAGCTCTGATTTTTAATGGAAAGTAGCCTCTTGATGTGATAAGATGGATAAACAAAGAAGGATGTTGGTCACTTCACCCTTAATTTTGGATTTGCCATCATAACTTCAAAATTTTTTTCTCAAATGCTGGTTATGGAGAGGATGAAGGAGGATGCAGCCCCTCTCCTATAAATACACCTCCTCTTGACTAGAGGAGGGTTCATAATTTTGCTCAATTCATTAAGTAAGGAGGAGGGGTGCATAAGTGGAAGTGAGGAACTCCCCAAGGGTGGCAAAGAAAGTTCTTGCTAAGGAAGAGAAGAAAGAAGACAGCACTAGCGACCTAAGAGAGGAGCTTGAAGAAGGAGAAGAAGAAATCCGGAGAACTTCCAAGCAACGTTCCTAGTATCTTCTAAACTTTGCTTTTGTAGTTTCTTTTCTTAGTTGATCATGAAAGGGTCTTTATCCATGTATGTATTTTTCTTCATTTCCTTTGTAATGAGTAGCTAAATCTTCCTTGGGGAGGGTTGGGAAAACCCTCATGTGTATGAGTTAAATTTAATGTATGAAGTTTGTTTTCTCAAGCACAAAATAAAATGTGAGAACTCTATGCCTTGTTAAGAAATGCCTTTTATTATTTAGTCTTGAATGTGGATGAAAGGAAAATGAACTCATAATCTCAAGAACTAACTTGTCTTATGCTCCATAGCTCACCTTAGGTTGGATGCTAGGTTTATGAGTGCATGACAGCTTAAAACTACATGACAAACTTCTTGAGCTTAATGCACCTTAATCTAAGCTCAACCAAAGTGTTGATGCATATGATGCTAAGACCCACTAAATGAGCTCCTTAGCTCAACATAATTGAGGTAGAGGAAGAAATAGTTGAGTGCTCATGAACTAAGGATATAGTCATTGAGCCCAACAAATTAATCTCTCATCTTAACTATGTGTGATGCGAGTGATGCTCGTGATGGAATCAATGCTTATATGATTTAAAAAACATAAAAATTGAATGTCTCCTTGATCAAGAGATAAGATAAAAACACTAAACCTAAAATCTTATAGGAATCTTTGTGCCAAAATAGAATCGAATGTGTGTTCATTTTGAGCACAAGATTTGAACTTGTGAAACCTTGAGGTAAAACTCAAGGAAGCACAATGTCCACTTGATTAAATCGAAAAGAATAAAAGAAAAAGCTTGAGAATTCAGCATGCATTAATAAACTTCTCATCGCATGCAGGATGAACCCAACTCTCCTCTCTCTTTTATCTAACTTATCTTCACATAGTGATTATTGTGCTAAATCTAGGACCAACTTAACCAATCAATCGTAGCTTAAACATTAGTGAGAATAGATAGACTTTAGTGTCAAAACAACTAATTCTCTGTGGTTCGATAAATCCCAGAAATTAACACTTTACACTTATTACTTCAGATCACGTACACTTGTGTGTGAGCGCAGACGTGTATTTCAGTCTGTCAACTATGCTCCATATAATATGTCAAAGTATAAATTCCAAAATAAGGAAGCAAAGTATTCAAATTCAAGGTATAAAATAGCACTAAATAGACTTTGTGATATCACTTGTTTTCTAATTAAATCGTTCTATCTAATTTGAACTTATATAAGTTTAGGATCTCTAATATCCAGCTATCGAGTATAAATCCAGAATATCAGTCCTATAAGTTAAAAGAAATTAGAACTAATCAATTTCTAACATATATAAATCATATGATGCTTAATTAAGTTAAATAATAAATCAAACATCCTAATTGATGATTTTATGAATCCCAAGCTAATCTTGATTAATACAAATCAAAATTGGGGGATTAAGATGTTAAAATCTATGTATTGGATTTTAACTTCTTAATCCCACAGGTTCTAAAACTAATGGTATAAAGTTAACTCTAAAATCTCATGAGCTATAATTAAGGTTATTTTATTAAGCAAAATCAAGCTTAATAAGATGGATCTCTAATCTTAAATCTAAAGTTTAAATATAAAATAATAAAGAATAAAGGATGAAATTCTAAAAAGTTATAAAATTAAGGTTTCTTCTATTAAGTACCCATTTACTTAATAGATGAACTCTAAACTAAATTTCTAGGCTAGATCCTAAGGAAATAAGATACTAAGGGTTGAATAAAAGAAAATAAAGATAATAATTAAGTTTTAATTTTAATCTTACTTAACCATTATTATGTTAATTAACTTAAGGAAAACATAAGGTGAACTAATTTCACCTTATGAGGCCTAAATTAGGACTTGGAGAAAAGTGAGGCTTTTTTGGGCTTTTTCTTTAAATAGAAAAATGATGAGATTAAGCATCCTAAAAGATTCCAAATCAATTATAATACTAATTTTAAGGGTGTAATTATGAATTTAAGGTTTAAGAATGCTTAAACTAGAATTTGGGCAAAATAACTATTTTGCCCTTACTTAAGGGTCTAAAATTCAACTTTATGAATTAAGGCTCTAAATTGAAATTTGTTGAAGGGAAATGATTACTTTCTATCTAATACAAAAATTAAATAGTAATTACATCCATTTTGGATAAGTATTAAGCCTTATATGGTCGAATTAAGGAATTTAACTTATAAGGGCAATTTGGTAATTTAACCCAATAAAATTTAAATTTTCTATCAGTTTATTGAAGATTATTATCTAAGGTTTGGAAGATTGGCATCCCACTAGTTTTTTGCTTGATCTTGAAGTAACCTTTTTGCCAATTCAACTCTAATAATGTCAGGGCAGTCTATAGCTTCAAGAATGTTCTTCACACGCTTTAGCCATTCCTTGGCTAAAGGAGGAAGATCAAATCCTTTAAACATAGCATGACAAAACATCTAATCTAATACTTGTACTCTTGGTTTTGATACTCCTTCAACATATCTTCCATAATGTTGCCCACACAGGAAGTTGAGTTCCCATATTGCTTCAAATCTACAGTCGTAGTCTCAGATCGACATTCTCAAGTATTATATATCCTATAAGTTTAATCACGTTCAATAAATTTGATTGAGCAATTTATCTTTCTTAAAGCTTCTAATATACAAATTTTGTAATTTATCATTTTATCTTAAGCATATTAGTATTTTATGCTTATTATTCTGAGTATATGGTAATATGGATGTCATTCCAGTATTCATTTAGTCATTGTAAGTAAGAAGAACTATCTATTAGGTAGATAAGAATACAAATTCCGATCTGGTACCTTATGGAGTTCTCTGATACCAACTGTGACGGCCGCCCCTTAATCATCTAAGATTAAGTGGTGGTCGTCAATGGGCAAACTTTCACTTAGCATTTATATTAAGGAATAACCTTCTTAATCAAATGTTAAGGGAAGATATGCCCTAAAAAGAGAGCAAAAGAGCCAATCACTGAATGAGCAAACTATAAATATCATAGTGTGGAAGAAAGACAAATAATAACATCCATATAATCCAGATAGAACTATACAATTCAGAATACATAAACAAGAAAAGAAAAGTAGTTTTAAACCTGTATTATTATAAAACAACTAAAAAGTTAAAGTAGTATAAAGTAAGGTCATTCAATCCTCACAAAATAAAAGAGCATGTAACAACTCAAGTTGTTACCCTTGTCAATTAGGACTAATCTAAGTCCTAATCTTGATCTTAAGTGTTAATCAAGTCATTAGGGGTCAAATTCTAAGACCAAGTCTAAATTAGGAGTCAAACGAATCAAATCTTGATTTTTGAAAAATCCAGAACCCTGAAAATTGACCTATTTAAATTAATCTCAGATCAAAAATAGGACTTTGTCATTACGCTCATTGCCCCCAAATTAGCTAGGGGTGATGTTTTTGAGTTAATGGGAAGTTGTCGAAATTTTGTCGAATATTTTAATAATATTTAATACACTGAAAATTAAAAAATTAGATACTCGTTAGAATTAAAATCTAACTTCGCCGTTGCGATCTTCACCCTCAAATTAGCCAAGAGTGAAATTTTGGGATTTTTCCGAAGTCGTCAAGTTTTCTTGAATATTTTAATATATTTAAATTAATTAGAAAATAAGAAAAATAAATCGTCATCAAAATCAAAATCCAATTTCAACATTTTGTTCCTCACCTCCAAATTAGCTTGGAATATATTTTTGGGATTTTTCGGAGAACGTTTTCAAAAATAATTTTTGAGATTTATTAACTTACTTTCCTTAAACTCCATTTTTGTCTTCTTCCTCTCATCATTGGCTGGCTGGGACTCACAACCATCCTATCCCAGCTGAACCCCTTTCTCTCCTGCCCCTATCTCTTACAAGCCCCTCCCCTATCCCATCCATTGGCCGCCCTCTCCCCCCCATTAAGAGAGCCTTTGGCTCTCAGCTCTTCCCCCTCATTTTGCCTAGCTAAACTCATTCCTCTCTTCCCCTCTTCCCTTCCTTACTGTACCTACTACTAGAAGAAACTGTAGCTCCTTCCTCTTATTGCTAGCAATTGAAGAAGAAGAAGAAAGGATCTCTCAAGCTCTCAAACCTCTCCTAGGAAATCTGCCATTGTCAAAGCCAAGGTACTTCTTTTCCCCCATTAAATGTATTCAATGGCTACTTCATTTCACTCTTTTACTTAGTTTGTATCCTTAAAAACCTGTATTTAAGATATGGAGTTGATTAGAGCTCATTAAGGTTGTGATTTTAGGAAGATGAAGTTGTCCTATTTTTCTTTAATTCAGCATACCTATTCCCTTAACCCCACTATTTATATTAATAACTTAATCTTTTAGTGCTAATTTGAGTATAAATGGAAAAGTCTCGGAAAGAGCTTTCCAACGGTATATGGCACCGTACATGAAGTGTTCTAAGTTGAGAGTAATTGAGCCCGAAAGTTGACCCATTGCTGTTTTCGCACAGGCGAAATCACCGTCTAGCGCTCCAGCGCGCTGCAGCGCCCAAGTTGTGAATTTGGGTCTGCTACAGCGCGCCATAGTGCCTAAGTTACAATTTTGGGCTGCTATAGTGCGCTCCAGCGCACTGCAGCACCCCAATTTCATGTAGGGTCCGCTATAGCGCGCCATAGCACTTAAAATTGCAATTTGGGTCGGCTACATCGCGCTACGACGCCCAGAAATATTAAAATGACCATAACTTGGTCATCTGGACTCCAAATTCAAAACTTTAATGTGCTAGATAGCTTAGAATTTTAGTGCTTATAATAATAAAAGATAAGATTAAGGTTTTAAGCCCTAAAAATATCAGAAATGACCAAAATACTCCTAACCATAATTAGGTCTTAACTTGACCAATTGAAGTCCAATTTGGGTCTATTCCCAGTTAAAGTACTTAGTGAGATATAGGAAATCTATAGCCACTAAGTTTGCTGAATTTGGACACCAAATGGAAGAGTGCTTTTTGACCCCTCTTAACTTAGAAAATTACTAATTTACCAATAGAAATTCAAATGACTATAATTCATTAGACTTCAGAATTTAGTGTTCTTGAACTCTATGGAATCCTTGAACAGCAACAAATAATAAACTGTATAAAAATTTAGATTTAATTAAGTGAAATTTAATAAAATACCCCTTAGGTCAAAAACCCTAGTTTGGACCTATAGGACCTATTTCTTATTCAAATTTGGTGTACTTATTGTCTATCTTTATGTTAGACAGTAAAGAATTATTTGACAGTAAGAGATCCTAATTTGGAGCCTTAAATTGAAAAGTAGCTTTTTAGACCTTTAAGTAGGGGCCAAACAGTCATTTTGCTCAAAATTTAGGTTAAGTATCTTTAACTCCTAAATTATCTTCTAAGTCAATAAAATAAGTATTAAAACTGTATTAGAATCCTCTAAATGAGTAAAATCAGCTATTAGGTAAAATTTGTTAAAATCCCTAAAATTTCTCTAAGTCTTTTTTTTAGGAAATTCAACACCTCACAATAAGATTATTCCTAAGATTAGGGCTAGATCATAAGATAGATTTCATTTAGTGAATAATGGGGTTATTCAATGAATGAATCCTTGGTTTTATTAGTTTCTAATTTTTACAACTTATTTAGATTATTTTGTCTTTCAATATTAGATTTAGGATAGGAGATTCATCCTATTATGTCTGATTTACTTAATAAGATTTACCTCAATCATTAGTTTACATTTAGATTTAACCTAGATCTTAAGTCTTACCTTTGGGGTTATGTGATTAAGCCCAATCTCATGGTATTTAATCCATAATCTATAGCTTGGTAGATTTTGGACAGCTTTTAGTTTAAAACATCTAAACCCATAAATTAGGTCATGATGATTTATATAGTCGACACTGATTAATCATATTAGGACCTAGCTAGTCTTAATATTTTGTAATCTATAAGGATGTACTTCTAAGTTACACTCGATAGTAAGAATTGGAGATCCTGAACTTGTGTTACTTAGAATAGTTAGAATGTTTAAATTAGATAATAAATGATATCACCATGCTTAATAGAGTCCCTTGCTTACTATTTGACTTTGTGCTATGCATTCCTTGAATTTTGTGCTTATTTTCCTTGACATATCATATAAGATAAATGTTGTTGTATGAAAATAAAAACTTAGAATATTAGGAAAATATTTGCATTTGGGTTCAGTTTATGGTAGATTATGGTGCACATTTACCCCAATGGATAGGGGTAAGGTGAGATCAGGATGCTTAACACTACTCATTGAGGAGAGTCTGTTAAGCTTGGGACCCATTCAGTCTTGCAGACATACTTGATTCCTCAGTTATTTCTAAAATTGTCCACAAAAATAAAAGTAAATTAATTAAAAGATATTTGCATAGTATTATCTGCCTCTTCAGTCATACAGTGATATATTATTGTGATATGTTTGCCCTAGCTCATAAAGGCTATGGGGATATATATATATATATATATATATATATATATATATATATATATATATATATTGAGATAGATTGGCCAATTCTCTCTGATATGAAAGTTATACGTTTCCTTCAATTTTCAGCTCACTATTTATTATGTTGATGATATGTGTTATTTCAGTCAGCTGTAGATATATTGTTTTGCCTGCTCACTTGTATAGATACATGTATATGATGCTAGACTTTGCTGCTTATTATATGTACCATTTTCAGATTAATGTTTTAAATTAACATATATTAATGATCATCAACATATTTAGGTTTAGATTTTTCTTTTCAGTATTTTCACTTACTATATTACATATGTATGCCCTACTTTATTTAGTTTACTTAAGGTATACTTTTGCTTCAATTCTCACTTAGTTATAAATATTACATTTATAATGTATCCTCATCCCCTTGTATGCTTACTTGCTCCCATGCTAGATAGATGTTTCATTTAGTTTAGGGTAAAATGGTAATATTAAAAATGCTTTATAAATTACTTGCCTAAAATGTACTTAGACAATTTGTCTAATAAGATTTTTCTTTATTCACTGGGGCCGTAGCATTGTGAAACCAACAATGTTAGATATTAAGCAGCTTGAGGATCCAGTACCTGAAGAGGAGCCATACTTAGAGGAGGTGCAGCAGCTTGGGCCAGAGGATATTTAGCTGCCCTTTTATATCTATTGTGAGGATGAGAGTATTTTCATTTCATTTCATTAACTTTAATTAAAATGTTGTAATAATATAGATACTGTGACTGTGTTAATGTTCTGCACATTATTATTATCTGAGCTATTTCATTTTGTTTCATGTCCGATGTATGGTGAATGGATGTAATGTTTACTTCTTTTTCTGCTTCCGCACTATGTATGTATTATAGACTTAGTGACTGATTCTCTTTATTAATATGTGCATATCCTTATCTCAGCAGCAGATTGTGGATCTCACCTAATCCAATATTGAGTGATGGATTTGCACGAGTGACACTCTGCTCCTTAGTCTAATGATTGTGGACTTAAGGAGTAGGGTGCCACAGAGCAGAACTAAGGATCTTTTCCTACATGCTCCTCCTCTTAAATAAGTTTTTCAGAAGGTCCCACCTCAAAAAACTTGGAGTCTGCCATTGTCAGTATCACAATGACAATGCCCTAGCCAAAGAAAAGAAAATCTGGTTAGACAATATGTCTAAGTATATTTTAGGTTAAGCATTTTATAATTTTAATGATATCACAACATCTAAGAAAAGTAGGAGCAGTAAAGCATCATAGAAAGTGGTAAAAGTTATAATTATCTTAATTATAACTCAAACAAAGTGTGAGGTAAGCACATACCTCAACTTAAGCTATAGAAAGGGGTTAATCAACAAATAATGAAATCTACTAAGTACAAGAAATTCTTAAGTAATATGATCAATTTAATACATGCTGGTTTGTAATATAAAATGAAAGGTACTGAGCTGAAAGTAAGGATCTAACATATTAACATACTATCATATGTAAACAAATTGCTAAAATAACATAATTTACATGAAATACTACAAGTGCTAAAGGAACTGCTGGATATAATCAAAGTGCTACATAAATAAGAAATATTCTAAAAATGCTGTAATCAAAGAAATGTGATGAAAATGTAAAGTAAGAATATACTAACTTATGTGGACATATTCATACTTAGTCCTACCAAAAAGTAAATGCCTGTTGAAAGAATCCATCTAAGAATATCTATGAGAGATATCCAAGATCCAATATCAAACTTAATTCCATTTGTATAAAATACCACTTGATTCTATCTAAATATTTGGAGAAACATCCTAGATCAAAATGCCACAAAATACCACCTGAATATGTAGTAGAAACATCCTAGATCAAAAAGAACTGTCACACTATCCAGGCAGACTAAATAAGGCATATTCCACCATAAGTTACATAAAATTCAGTGCTTTAAATTCTTTCTTTCAATTAAGAAAATGCTTTATGAATGAATCAAATTAACATAGAATATATTAATATTATATTCTATATAATGTGTCAAAGTATAAATCCAAAATAAGGAAGCAAAGCATTCAAATTCAAGGTATAAAATAGCACTAAATAAACTTTGTGGTATCACTTGTTTTCTAATTAAATCATTCTATCTAATATGAACTTATACAAGTTTAGGATCTCAAATATCCAGCTATCGAGTATAAATCCAGAATATCGGTCCTATAAGTTAAAAGAAATTAGAACTAATCAATTTCTAACATATATAAATCACATGACACTTAATTAAGTTAAATAATAAATCAAATGTCCTAATTGATGATTTTATGAATCCCAAGCCAATCTTGATTAATTCAAATCAAAATTGGGGGATTAAGATATTAAAATCAAAGTATTAGATTTTAACTTGTTAATCTAATAGGTTCTAAAACTAATGGTATAAAATTAAATCTAAAATCTCACAAACTATAATTAAGGCTATCTTATTAAGCAAAATCAAGCTTAATAAGATAGATATCTAATCTTAAATCTAAAGTTTAAATAGAAAATAATCAAGAATAATGGATGATATTCTTAAAAGTTATAAAATTAAGGTTTCATCTATTAAGTAGTACCTAAATTTCTAAGCTAGATCCTAAGGAAATAAGATCCTAAAGGTTGAAGGAAAGAAAATAAAGAGAATAATTAAGTTTTAATTTTAATCTTGCTTAACTATTATTATGATAATTAACTTTAGGAAAACATAAGGTGAACTAATTTCACCTTATGAGGCTTAAATTAGGACTTATAGAAAAGTGAGGGATTTTTTGGGTATTTTGTTTCAATAGCAAAATGATGAGATTAATCATCCTAAAAGATTAAAATCAGTTATAATACTAATTTTAAAGGTTTAATTATAAATCAAAGGTTTAAGAATGCTTAAACCAGAATTTGGGCAAAATAATTATTTTGCCCCTACTTAAGGGTCTAAATTTGAACTTTATGAATTAAGGCTCTAAACTAAAATTTGTTGAAGGAAAATGATTACTTACTATATAATATGAAATTATATAGTAATTACATCCATTTTGGATAAGTATTAAGCCGTATAAGGCCAAATTAAAGAATTTAACTTATAAGGGCAATTTGGTAATTTGTCCTAATGAAATCTAAATTTTCTATCCGTTTATTGAAGATTATTGTTTAAGGTTTCTATAGAATCAAAAATTATTAAATTTTGATAAGTATTGGCTAAGTTATAGCCCATACAAGATTTAGGTTATTTATGTGAATTAGGGTTAGGTCCTAAAAGTGATTAAGCCAATATTAATCCAAATAGAAAATTGAACACTACTAGGATTTTCTAAAGGTTCTACTGATCACTTTTAGACTCATATTGCATATGTTTAAACTAGTGAGAAAAAAGTTATAAGTCTTGGAAGATTAGGGTTTGGGTCCAAAAGTTATTAGTCTAAATATGCCTCAAATAATAAAATTAACACTACTGGAATAATCCTGAGGTTTTGCTGATTACTTTGAGACCCATAATAGGTATATTCAGGTAAACACACACGAAGTTATGGCCTAATGAAGTTTTGGAACATTTAGGGCTTAATTAGGGGTTCTAAATATCACTAGGAGAAATTATGATTCAAATGCAAAATTGGCAGTTCCATATGGATCCTCATATTTTCCTGATTTCAATGGTATATTTATTTGCATTATTTGGACTTCTAATTTACAAGATATTAAGGGCTAAAGTTTGGATAATTTAATTTAAATAATTACATTAAATGAATTAATTCTCTTAATATATATATATATATATATATATATATATATATAATTATTTTATATTTAGGCAGAGCAAAACGGCGCACGAGACCTACACAAGATTGCGTGGCAGCCAAAATGAGCACCGACGATGAGGAGTGGGACCCACACGCGGCTCTGCAGACGAGAAGCGGACCCCTCCAATCTACGTGTCGCGATGACAGAGGCTTGAAGGCGGAAGATGGGACCCACTAGGCGCGGGTTTGATTGATAATTATTCGATAGTGGGGCCAACCTCGTGACCTCTGTCGATTGTACGCGGATGACACGTTGCCACGGGTCGGGCTCTGGTCGACTCGGCCCGATCGAAGCCTTCCCTACCACGACCTGGATAGCAGCCAGATCTAGGGTTTGATTTTGAGGGTGACTCTAGCCTCGCCAGCCGCTGGTCTGCACAGCGATGGCAAGAGGATGCCAAGGCCTACACGATTAAGGTTTTACGGAGGCTCGAGATGATCTAGATTCATCGGTAGCTCAAACCTTAAATCTATACGGGCAAAGGGACAGGAATATTATGTGTAATAACTGAAATCAGATCAATTGAGTTTGATTGTATTCGATCGAACATGATTATTCAATTACTTGAATACATGCGAATATCGATACAATAAGGATTTTTTTTTTTTGCATTAATTGAATGATGGAGGAGGTTAGGGTATACCTCGATCCGATGGTGCAAATAGGGAGAGACTTCTGGCTAGATGATGCTGCTCTCAAAAGTCCTAAATCCAACAGAAAGCAAATGCCCTAAAAATCTTAGCTCAACAGAGCCGTAATTCAGGTTGTATAGCAGTGAAGTGGCGAGTTCGCTATCCGCACGAGGCGGAAGGTGCTGCGTGCCATTGATACGCCACACGCAGGCTGGCGGGGAAGAAGATATGTGGGCCGTTCGATCAATCGATCGAATGGTCCACAAATGCCATCACTTCTGACGGCGCGATCTAAAAGAAGGTGGATGGCGAGTAATGCCGTTTCACCTTAATAATATATATATATATATATATATATATATATATATATATATATATATATATATATATATATATATATATATATATATATATATATATATATATAAATTTATATTAATTTAAACTTATTTTTATTAATCGCCCTAGCAATTGAGGGGTGAGGAATGGATGGCGAATTCAGATTTTTGATTTGACAAGTATTTAATTACTTAATTTTTTGGGGATTTAAATAATATTAAAATCTTCGCCAAAATTTTGATGACTTCCGATTGACATGAAAACATCACCCCTAGTTAATTTGGGGGCATTGAGCGCAATGGCGATGTCCATTTTTCAATTTGAGCTCAATTTAGGCAGGTTAAATTTTAGTGTTTTTGAATTTTCTAAATCAGGATTTGATTCATTTGCTTCCTGATTTGGACTGGATCTTAGAGGTGAGTTCCAAATGACTTAATTAAGATACTAGAACCATAATTATGACTTAGATTAATACTTAAGTAATAACTTGGGTTGTTATAGTTAAATCCTAGCTTTACTTGATTAAGGTCTAAAATCCTTAATCACCTTAAATAAAATAATCTTGATTGAAAAACAATTCAACTATCATAATTCCAATAGTACATTTAATTTGACATTGATCTTAAATCATTAAATTAAAAGTACTAAGGCCTATAATATAGTCATATGATAGAAATTCTGAATATTTATCTTTAACTCCATGATTTTATCTTGTATAAGACTCATAGCATGATATAAGTCATAATACCATATTAATTTGCAAAATGATCAATTCCTAATAAAATATATGATTGAAACCCTTGATTTTAGTGTAGGTGGTGATCAGATGAGTTTACCCATCTGATCTGATCAGTTCAAACTTAAGGAAGTAATAGCATTAAAATTAATATTGAGCTTAGGACTTAGATGTTATTTTAAGTTCGAGGTGCAATATTACAATGATCTTGCATTAGTGTGAATAAACTAGTGTTTATAAGCCTTAATTGATTAGATCTATTGAGGTAGGAAGAGTTCATTATCTAAATTTGAGGTAGGAACTTAAATGCTCCTAACTAGCCTGAGAGGCTTGATCTTAGATCATTGAGGTAAGACTTCCTAAGAACTTAGCATGAGATTCTTCCATTTGGTAGTGACCTAAAATTAAGTGACGTTAGGGTTACACCCTTGGAACATTGTGTAGTACAATCTCAATGGAGTAAGGGTTCATTAGTTTGATAATCCTTATTGTTTAAATAAATTGTGGAGATCAATGGATTATCAATAGAATGTGAAATTATATATCCATAGTATTGAATCATTTCAATAAAATTCTGGGATTGGATAAGTCACTCTAAGTGAGATTGTAGAGTCTCGATTTTATCCTATGTGATTAGATAAGTACAGTTTAGCTTAGAGCAAATATTCCAAGCCTATGTGTTTCATAATTGGGTAAACTTGGATGCTTGGTTTGAGAGAATAAACTGTAACCGGGTCATGCCTCTTATTATCATGCACTTTGATAAGTGTAGTTAAATAAACTAAGTGTTAAATCTTTTTTTTGGAAACATACCAACTATGTGTATTCAATCCTTTCAACTGATAGTTATATTGTCTTAATATAAATAACTCAATAAATAAGACTCTGGAGTCAAAATTCACTTAGGTGAATTTTGTGCAATGGAGATAAATGAATTCATTACTTGATATTTCATTTGATTTCGGGATTTGTCGATGATTTAATGCATACCAACATTGAAACCTTAGCATATCATAATGCATATCCTGTCAGCATTAGCGAAGCAATTTGGCTCACCTAAGGACTTTGTTAGCAGAGCATTCGCTCGCCTAAGAAATCAGTGGTGTGTCCGTGAGACACCCAGTTAGCATATCAGTGGCATACAGTTTGGTGGCATATTCAGATGCATACATAAATTCAGTGACATACAACACAGTTTTACAGTTTCAATTACTCAGATTCAGATTTCATACTGTTTACACATATTTTAGTAGATAGTTATAGTTTCACATTCATTTATTATTTTTAGTTTATAGCTTTGTTTACAATTTTAGTCTGCAGTTTTAGTTTTTAGTTTCAGTTACTTCATTTTAGATTTATACTATTTCGGGTTCTTAGCTATTTTTACTATCTTTGCTTCAGCTTTATTATACTATTTAAGTGTTAAATAGTAGAAATTTATAAACCATTAGTATACTTTCATTGTGTTAGACTTCTTGTCTAACACAGGGCACTTTTAGGATCTAGTAATTTGCTATATCTTGAGCAGTTTGTTGAGCCTGATCTAGAGGATACTCAGGAGATTCAGGAGCAGTTCGAGGAGCAGTAGTGAACTCTTCTTCAGCATTTTTCTTCTGTTTATTTTATTTCGGTTCAGTATTTAGAGTTTATTTCTGTATTTATTAAAAAGCATTGTAATAACTCTAGATATTTTACTTTTCTATTTCTGAGCTGAATGTTTATTTCAATTTCTGTGATGAATATTTCTGGATGCATGCTTAGCTTCCATACTCCATCTTTTTACCGCTTATACTTAGTATTGTGAAGTGATCTATATTTTCATAAATTGCTAGTATTCGTGTAACTTGGATTGTACTTGTATTCTTAATCCAATATACATGAGTACCGTACCTAACACTTAAGATAAGGATTATACACTTATCTTAAGGATTAGTGCTCAGCCCTCTTATCTCGAGGTTGAGTATTAGTATGCCTTATACAGTGGCTATCCTCTTAGCAGTTATTCAGGGAGGTTGTGTTTGGATATGTCCTGAGTAATGCACCATATCGTCGCCAATCTGTTATCCCTTAAACAAATTGCGCGTGGCGATGGGGCAGGGCATTTTAGTTGGTATCAGAGAAGTATCATAAAGTGTTAGATAATGAATGTGTTCTTATCTTCCTTATGATCTATTCTCTGGAACAATTATGATAACAATCACTAAATATGAGTAAAAGCAGCATCCATAACTTCATCAAGTAGAAATATCTAAAATGGAAAACTAAGAATGTCTGAAAATGACATTAAAACTTGAACGAACATTAAAAGATATGTAAAAGTGAAATGCAAATAAAGGACATCCTAGGAATCTGAACGAACTTAAAAGAAGCAAAATATGCAAGTAAATTATTCATCATTAAAACAAATGTGAAATTCGAACTAATAATTGAATGGACTTTAGGAAATGGATTACCAAGATTTAGAGTATTACTTCTACCTTAGACAATTCAGTGAGTATTGTGAGGATGATTTCTAAGATGGAAAGATACATGGAAGAGCTGTGGAAGGAGTATTTCCTCATGGCATAGAAGTAATGGATAAGACATTAGTTTGCCCCACTTTCAGAGGAACCAATCTCCTTGCCCTCGTAAAGGAGTGGCTAGATCGAGTGGCTACTACATTTAGAGAAACTGCATGTCCAGATGACTACAACATTCATACTTTTGGTACTCTACTTGGAGACTCAGATGATAGATGGTGGTGTTGCACCTATAGAAGACTCTCAAGGAGGCATTGAGTAGTTTTTTTTGATGATTTCTGTGTTGCCTTTAGGGCAGAGTATTGTAGTTGATATTTTTGAGTCATTCTCTGTATCTTCCTTCAGCTTTAGTTTTCTACCTATCATTGTAACTTCTCATTTGATAAAGTAATTGAAAGAAATATTGAATTTTCCTTTTTGCTGAATTATATTCTGGGTATTGCAGTAATAAGTCCTAGATTCCCCTCAGCAGCCTCAATTGGAGTAAGGGTATAAACACTAGTAAGGCCGACAGGCCTATTGTTGTAGGCTGTCATGGGGGCGACCTAGGAGCATTCGTTGAGCTAGAGGACAAGGTAGTGCTGGACGATTTACTGCGAGTTTATGGAACAAGTCAAAGATTTGTTGGCACTTGGAGTGATCATTCTGATCACCATCGATGGTTTCTTTGGCGGCACATTGTAAATAGTTGTTGCCCGACCTTCCGCAGGTATAACGAGCATGGCCCTTGTGGTAGCATCGACCATAGGGATGAGGTTGTAGCACCCCGCCTCGTCACTGTGCGCAAAAGAGAAAAAAGTAATGTACCTCAACCTTGGTGGCGGAGCGGTGTGCTACTCGGGAAGGCCGTGTATATAAGCAAAACCCATCTCCCCGAATAGGCTAGTAAGAACCGAGCCATGCTGAATACATCATCCTTTACATCATTCAAGTGAGAAAATACAAGCAGATATAAAGTAATGAATTGTAACTGGTTAGAGTTGAAAAATTACCTTAGTTAAAAAGGCTTGGGTATTTCTGTCGCATATCCACTTCTTTCTCCCAAGTGGCTTCATTGCATGATCGGTTCTTTCACTGAACTTTTATCATTGAAATAGAACGGTTCCTTAATTTTCTTTGATCACGATCTAAAATTTTAACTGGTTCTTCAGTGTATGACAGATCCGGTTGAATTTTTATTGTTGGAAGTTGAATTAGGTGGGAAGGGTCTCGAAGACACTTCCTTAGCGATGATACATGAAACACATATGAACAGCAGCAAAGTCTTTTAGCAGTTCTAGCTCATACGCTGTTGATCCAATCTTCTTCATGATCTTGAAAGGCCCAACATACCTCGGATTGAGTTTTCCGCAGACTCCAAAACGATAAATTCCCTTCATCGGGCTTACTTTTAAATATACTAAGTCTTCTTCTTTGAACTCAAGTGGATGGTGACGATTATTATAATATTTGCTTTATCTGTCTTGAGCTGTTTTGATTCTTTGCTGGATGAGTTTCACTTTCTTGTTTGTTTCTTCTACTAACTCGGAACCATATAATTGAGTACCTCCTATCTCGGACCAAGCTAGTGGAGTTGAGCATTTTCTACCATATAATGCTTCATATGGTGCCATCTTAATACTGGATTGGAAGCCATTATTATATGCAAATTCTATTAAAAGAATATGATCTTCCCAAGATCCTGAAAAATCTAGCATACATAAATGAAGTAAATCTTCTAAAACCTGGTTCACTCTTTCTGTCTGGCCATCAGTTTATGGATGGAATGCAGTACCCATTGCCAGAGTAGTTCCTAGATCCTGATGGACAGCTTGCCTGAATTTTGAGGTAAATCGACTGTCTCTATCATATACAATCGATTTAGGAATTCCATGTAACTTGATTATTTCTTTGATGTATAGTTTGGCAAATTTCTCCACTAAGTTTGTCTGCCGTACAGGAATAAAGTGAGCAGATTTAGTTAATCTATCAACAATCACCCAAATTGTATTTATCATATCCAAATTTTGATCGAGGCAAACCCATTACAAAGTCCATTAATATATCTAACCACTTCCACTCAGGTACCTCAAGTGGTTGAAGTAAGCCACCAGGTCTTTGGTGTTCTGCCTTAACCAGACTACAGGCATGGCATTTCTCAATGAATTCTGCCACACTCCTTCTCATCCCAGGCCACCAAAAAGACTGTTTTAAATCTTGATACATTTTTGTGCTTCCGGGATGAATATGATAACTGGAATTATGTCCTTCATTTAATACCTCATGTTGCATGGATTTAGGAATCCATATACGATTATCCTGATAAATCACCGACCCGTGCAATTGTAAATCATGACGGCGTCCTCCTTTAATATCCATCTTAAACTTTAAGTATTCTTCATCTTTGGTTTAAGAGATGGAAACATCCCTATGAAATGTGGGTTCTACATTTATGTTGGTTAATATTGAACTCATAACATTACTCTGAATAGGAATAATTTCCATCTTTTGAAATTCTTCTATCAGTGAACTTGTAGTGATCATTGTTGATAAAGTTGCACTACGGCTAAGGGCATCTGCCACCACATTTGCTTTACCTGGGTGGTATTGAATTTCTACATCATAGTCACTTAACAATTCAAGCCATCTTCTTTGGTGACAATTCAATTCACATTGAGTGAATATGTATTTCAGGCTTTGGTGATCAGTGAAAATGGAACATTGAACACCATATAAATAATGACGCCATATTTTTAATGCAAAAATTACTGCAGCAAGTTCTAGATCGTGTACTGGATAATTCCTTTCATGAGGCCTCAACTGTCTTGAAGCATATGCAATCACCTTTCCTTCTTGCATTAGCACACAACCTAATCCAATTCCTGAGGCGTCTGTATATACTTGATAGTTCATACCTTCTTTTGGTAGCACTAATACTGGAGTAGTAGAAAGAGCATCTTTTAAGGTTTGAAATGCTTTTTCACATTCAAGAGCCCAGATAAATGGAATAGCTTTTTGAGTTAGCTTGGTTAATGGAGTAGCTATCTGAGAGAATATTTTGACAAATTTTCTATAGTAGCCAGCGAGACCTAAGAAACTTCTTATATCTGTTACTGCTTTTGGCTGATTCCATTCTTGAATAGCATAGATCTTTTGTTGATCAACCCGGATTCCTTGAGCATCTACAATATGACCCATGAATGCTACTGACTTCAACTAGAATTCACATTTTGAAAATTTGGCATATAATTTATGTTCCCGTAAAGTTTCTAATATTATTCTTAAATGATCTTCATGATCTTCCATAGTCTTTGAATAGATGAGTATATCATCAATGAATATAATTATAAATTTATCTAAGAATGATTTTAAGACTTGCTGCATTAAGTCCATGAAAATAGAAGGTGCATTTGTGAGTCCAAAGGACATTACAAGAAATTCGTAGTGTCCGTACCGGGTTCTAAATGCTGTCTTCTCCATGTCAAAATCTTTTACTTGAAGTAGATGATATCCTGATCTTAAATCAATCTTCGAGAATACTATTGCTCCAGATAACTGATCGAATAAATCATCAATTATGGGAAGTGGGTATTTATTCTTAATAGTTACTTTATTTAATTCTCTATAGTCTATACACATTCGCATAGACCCATCTTTCTTCTTTACAAATAATACCGGAGCACCCCATGGTGACATACTTGGCTTAATAAATCCTTTATCCAATAGTTCTTTTAATTGCTCACTAAGTTCGTGAAGTTCCTTAGGAGCCATTTTGTAAGGAGCTTTTGAAATTTGTTGGGTACCCGGGACTAAATTAATTGCCATTTCAACTTCTCTTGGTGGAGGTAACCTGGGTAGTTTATTAGGAAAAACATTAGCAAATTCATTAACCACCTTAATCTCAAAAAGTGGTATATCCTTTTTACTTTCTCCCAGCATAATTACTAGGTGTGCTGAACAACCCTTGTTCACTAGCTTACTTGCTGTTATTGCATTAATTAGTGAACTTAAAGTACTGAACCTCCCGATAAATGTTGATGTAGTGTCTGGTGATTGAAGTGATATCTTCTTTTGTTGACAGTTAATAGTAGCGTTGTGAGTACTAAGCCAATTCATACCCAAGATTATATCAAAGTTTACTATTGGTAGAATTATTAACTTGGCTTGAAACACTTGCTCATTTAAGGGTACTTGAAGGTTGCAGAAGTGGGTGGTATTGAGTTAAGTTCCGGATGGTAGCCCAACTGCTAAAGATTTTGCCATCTTGTAACATGGCAAATTTAATATTTTAGCAAAATTTTCAGATATGAATGAATGGCTTGCTCCCATATCAAGTAGCAGTTTGCACGGATGATCATTAATACTTATAGTGCCTAATAAAATAATAATTACTTAGAACTTATTAAAAACTTAAAAATAAATACAATATGAATTATGTATACCTGATATCACATTATTATCTTCTATAGCTTCCATAGGAGTGAGAGTATATACTTTAGCAGGTCCTATAGATTTCTTAATAACCACCTGCTTTTGAGGATTTCTGGATGTGCTGGGTTGATTTGATCTTCCTTTATCATTCCTCTGGATAGACCTTTCAGTTTGTGGAGTAGGCATAATGGTCAGTGGTTGATCCCGTTGATTGATTGGAGTTGGATTTAACATTTGATTGCGTCTGGAATGATCAATACAAACTCCATCTATAGTTATCTCATAATCACATTGCTGGTAGAGGTGTCCTTTGCGACCACACGTATAACAACATTGTTTATTGTGATAGCATTTTCCATATGGATGTGGTCTTGTACACCCATTGTAAGGATCTGTTGGTGGGCTCTCAGCTTTCATTTGATATACTTTTCCAGAAGAAAGCCTAATTCTTCTGGGATCATTGTTCCTTTGAGAAGACATATTAAAAGTTCTCTTACTTTCTTTTTGAGTTAGATTTCGATCAATTACACGAGCTGTTTCTATAAGTTCCATAAAGTTGGATAGTCTTAATGGAATAATTTGATCTCTTATTGATTCTTTAAGACCGCTTAGGAATCAGTGGCATTGAGATCCTTCTGTTTGTACCATGATTGGTGCAAATCTATATAATTTTCTGAACTTTGTCTCGTATTCTGATAAAGTCCGATTGCCTTGCTTGAGATTGAGGAACATATCCCCCAAATTATTTTGTACGGAGGGAGGCACATACTCAGCCATGAATGCTTATACAAACTTACTCCAAGGAATTGTGTCAATCCGGTACCTAGCGAATAATGTCTGGCGGATATGATCCCACCAAAATTCTGCCTCTTCTTGAAACATATGTGTAGTTAAATGAACAGATTCAGACTCAGGACAATTCAAACTTGTAAGGTTCTTCTCAACTATTTTTATCCAATTAACTGTATCCATTGCAGACATAGTCCCATTGAATACTAGGGTTCTTAATCTAATGAAACTATGTAAAAGTCCATCAATAGTTTGTTGATATTATTGAGAAGGGAGATTAGATGTTGGGTTAACTGATGCAGGAGAGGGGTTATTCTGTATAGCCAATAGTCTTTATATTTTCTCTGCCTGCTTGGCATTGGTTTCCACTAATGTTTTAACAGTCTCCAATAATGCACTGATCTCGGATGACTGACTGCTTGGTGCAGTAAGAGTTGATGAAGATTGACCAGGATTCATTATTATACCTGTATTTAAATAATAAACATTCTATTTAGAAGAATGAATAGGTATTTTATTTAGTTATTTCAATCATGTCATATTAGGAAATAGTCTTATGTTAATTTGTTCTTAGAGTTTCTAATGAGTTTAAGTATCTTTGTGTTCTTACTCTAAGTGTTTTATTCATGCTATTCTAAATATTGGATGAGGGAAATATGGATGTTATTCTAGTATTCATTTAGTGATTATAAGGTAGAAGAACTATCCATTAGGTAGATATGAATACAAATTCCAATCTGACACCTTATGGAGTAATCTGATACCAACTGTGGTGGCCGCCCCTTCTAATCATAAGGATTAAGGAGTGGTCGTCACTAAGCACATCTCATACTTAACATTAGGTTGGAATTTAAGACTCCAATCCAATCTTAAGAAAAAGAGGTGCTTTTCTAAATAAGGTAAAGATTAACAATCACTTAATGAGTATCAGAGTGTGGAAGAAAAGTATCAACTGAAGTAATCATCCATATTATAAAATAAAGACATCCAACTCAGAATATATACAATGCAGGAAAGTAAAGCACAATTTTATCCTGTATTATTATAAATATTTAAAGTTAAAAATTGAAATGAAAAGAGTCACTCATCCTCACAATGTAAAAGTAAAGTAAAGCAATCTAATAAGTAGACTAAGGTTCCTCAGTAGTCTGGACCTTCTCCTGGATCTGCTCCTCAGTAAGCTTAATTTCCTCAAAAAGCTCAGAATTTACCATTATCGGTTTCATAATGGTAGGGCCCCAGCCAATAAACGAAAAATCTTGTTAGACAAAATGTTTAAGTACATTTTAAGGTAATGAATTTTAATGTATTTTAATGATATCACAACTTGAAATTAAGCAAAACATAGCGGTAAAGCACAAAGAAAGAAAAGAACAAGTTATGAGGTAGAAACATACCTCAACTCAGGCTGCAATACAAGGTAAGTAAAGTACAAGGGTAAATCTACTAAGTACAAAGAAAAGTCCTAAGGAATATGATCAAACTAACATGCCAGTCATAGAATAAGTAAAAGTACTGTACTAAAAATATAAGACTAGCATCCTAACATGCTCTCAAGTAAATAAAATGGCTGACATACAGAAAGTTCTGAAATGTAAAGGAACTACAGAAAATAAAAAATATGAAAGAAAGAAAAGTGTACTTAAATGGTAAAGTAAAGTAAGTTTGAAGTATAAGAAAATATGTAAAGTAACTGTAAATAATCTGAAAAGTAAATGTAAGTAATGTAGATTAAAGTGTTGTATGTGTGAGATACTCTTACTTAGTCTGCCAAAAAGTAAAGTCCATCTGATAATCTAGGAGAAACATCCCAGATTAAAGTAATGTCCACCAAAGAGGCATCTAGGAGAATCATCCCAGATCCTAAAGTAATATCCACAAAGTATCTAAAGAGCATATAGGAGAAACATCCCAATGCCAAAGTAAAGTACCATAGGGGAAATTCCCTAGGCAAAAGCTGTCCTAAAGTAAAGTCATACTATGTAGCAGGCTAAGTAAAACATAAACCACAAGTATTATGTTGTTTATTAATATTTCTTTTAAGATTATGCATATCATATGTGAATGAAACTCAAAGTATATTATAAAGTATTTATAAAGTATTTAAGTATGTCCAAAGGTGTAAAAAGGCTCAAACGACAAGGAAAGCATGGTAAATTTCAAATCAAGGAAATAAATAGCACTACACAAACTTTGTGATATCACCTGTTTTCTAATTTAAATGTTCTAACTACTTTAAGTTACATAAGATTCAGAATTATTAATTCCTACACTGTCTATAACTTAGAATCACGAACCTATAAGTTAAACATAATTAGGATTGGCCACATCCTAATTATAACTGAATCAAAGTTGCCTAAAAGGTTAAAATAATTAAATAAATCATCCTTAGTTATTATTTTATAAACCCCAAATAAACCTTGATTAGCCAAATCAAGATTTAAAGGATTAAGAATCAAACCCAAAGAATGAAGTTTAATTCTTAATCACAAGGCTATCCTAAAGGACTAAGGTTTAATCCCATCTCACAGATTAAATGTTAAGGCAAATCCTATTGAATTAAGTCATATTCAATAGGATAGATCTCTAATCCTAATTTTAATGTTAAAAGATCAAATAATCAATTAATAAATTATGAAAAATCTAATAAACTAGTAAGATCAAGGTTTCACCTTAATGAGTAACCCACTTTACCCATTAGATGAATTCTAACCTAAGATCTAATCTTAGTCTTAGGAATTAAGGCTCTTAAGTACTAAGAGTATCACTCAGATACACATCCTAACTAAGGTTATAAGACCTAAAGGATGATCTAAGAAGTTCAAAGGAAAAATAAAAGATACATAGGTTTTTACTTAAGACTTAACTTAGGGTTATTGCCAAATTTCTAATTTGAGACTTAGAATTATCTAAATCAAGGCCTAAATTATTTTAATTACTATATATTATGATTTAAAGGTGAAATCAGGTCTTAAATTCAGTAAACCCTTATTTTGGGCAAAAAGACCGTTTTACCCCTTACGTAAGGGTCTAAATTTTATCTTTATGAATTAGGGCTATATTCTGGATTTTAATAATGTGGAATGATTACTTACTATCTAATATGAGTTTAGACAATAAGTTCATTAATTTTGGTTAAGTATTAAGCCTTATAAGGTCAATTTAAGGAATTTAACCTATAAGGGCATATTGGTAATTTTACCTTAAGGACACCTAAATTTTTTGTTAGTTTACTGTAGGTTATATTCTAAGGTTTATGTGGAACTAAAAATCATTACATTCTGATGTGTATTGGCTAAGTTATAGCCAATCCAAGTTCTAGGGTTTAAAGGGTAATTAAGGATTCTTAATTAAGGGTCAAAAATCCTAACTTTGTCATTTGGTGTCCAAATTGAATAATTTTAGTGGTTGTATGTCACAATTGATCCACTGATCCTAATGACTAGTGGTAGGCTCAATTTGGACTCCATTTGGCTAAGATATGTCCTAATTAAGGTTTAGGGTGATTAGTGAGTGATTAGTGAAATTAATCACTACTTTACTAATCCAACCCTACAGTTAGGTTTTAATAGGTTCTAGGAGTTCTCTAAAACTTAAATTGTCTAATTTGGATTATTAGATTTGCTAATATTTACTAATCAAGTTTTAGAGTAATTATGGGTTATTAGCAAATCTAACTGTTGGATCCTAAATATTTTTATAGATTACTATAGTTTAGGTTTTTCTAATCGAAATTGATATTTGGATTATCTAATTTGGAGCTCAATTGACCAAGTTATGGTCAATTGAAGTTCTAGGGTTAATTAACCTAATTAGGGTTAGGTCTTAAATGTCATTAGTCAAATGCTAATCCAAACAGCAAATTTAATACTACTAGAGTGTTCCTTAGGGCTTTCTAAGTATTTTAAGACCCATATTGGGTATATTTAGATTAAGGGATACTAAACTATAGTCATTTGAATATTTGCAATATTTTCCTAATTAATTTAATATCCTAAAAATGTCACTAAATGAAATATTAATCCTACAGTAAATATATTGGCATCATTAAATTCCTTGTATTTTTCTGATCAATTTGATATATTTGATTGTAAAATTTGGACTTATATTGTGCAGGATATAGAGGTTTGAAAGTTAAGATTTTTAATTAAATGAAATGTATTAAATTTATTTAATATTTATGTTTATTTTCTGTTTGATTAAATTGTAAATTATTATATACTATATTATTAGGTATTATTAATCATATTAACTTTTTGTTTATGCAAAAATATATAAGTACATAATTATATAAATATATGTGTATGTATTAAGTAGTTTAGTATATATATTCTAATATTAATATGGGTTTATTATATGTATTATTACATTAATTAAACCTTTATAAGTTAATATGACTAATATTATTAATATCCTAATCATTCTTTTCTCTGCAGGAAAGGACACCTGGCAGACTCTCTGTCCACGTGGCGGCTGCAGATTGGCTGGCCAGGAGAGCGGGTCCCACAAGGAGTTGAGGCACCGACAGGTTCTGTCCCGCGAGACACGTGTCCTTGCGGGATTGGTACTTCAGCTGCACGCGGGGCCCTCCATGTAACGTGACGTGTCGATGCGTGGCCGGCCCACAGGCGGAGCAACTCGACCGGTTCGGTCCGGTTCGAGGTGTGTCGAGACGGCGCTTCGTCTCCCTTCACGCGACGAGAGACGATTAGGGTTAGGCCATCGGGGATTCAATCGGCAAAAATTGATTCGTTTGACATAATTTAGATCGATAAACTACGATACTAGATGATAAGGCACTCAATCTTTGCTTGATAGATAAATTAGAAGTTGAGGAAGGTACCTTAATGACGGCTGGACCTAGGGTTTGAACGCCTGGCTCCTCGTTTAACTCCAGAAATGGTTTGATGTCAAAACTCCAACCTTGAGGGGACGATAAGGAGTTAAATCCTAAATTCTAGGCGGTGCGTTGGCTGCGAAGCTCCCACCTGGCGAGCTCCCCTTCCATGCGCGGCTGCGAGCGCCACGCGTTCTACGCATGGCGAAATTTGGCAGGGACGAAGAAATGGCCGTCCGATCATGATTGACAGTCAGAAGTTAGCCGAATTAAGCAGACGACGTTAGCATTAAAGAGACGGCACCATAATTTATTTTATTTAATATTATTATTTAATTAAATTTTAAACATTTTATTAATACTAATTAAATAATTAATCGTGTATAGAAAAATTCAATTCACTCACCCCTAGCTAATTGAGGGGTGAGGAACGCAATAGCGTGATCGGATTTTTGTTTTAACGAGTATTTAATTAATCAATTTTTTGGGGTATTTAAATTAATATTAAAATATTCGTCAAAATTTGATGACTTCTAAATGTGACCATATTATCACCACAAGTTATTTTGGAGGTGGTGAGTGCAATGGCGAAGTCAGATTTTCAATCTGAGGTCAAAATAGAAAGTCAATTTCTAGGTTCTTGGGATTTTTTCCAGAAATCCAGATTTGATTCAATTGACTTCAAGTTTAACCTAGATTTTAGAGATGAGTTCTAAATGACATATTTAATGTACTAGAAACTTAATTAAGACTTAAATTCGTCTTAAGTAACTTAAGTAACAACATGGATTGTTACAGCTGCTGACTCGAATCCTAAGAGTAGGATTGAGATCCAATACCTAAGATAAGAGTGAAAAGCTTATCTTAGATATTAGGCTGGTACGTGTTCAAGGTCCAAGGAGGTAAATAAGAACCCAATATACGTTATCAAAGTATATCAGCATTTCCAGTATGTTGATCACATCACAATACTAAGCATAGTAATATAACAGAGTGCGGAAGCTAAAAGCAAATCATTCAGAATACATTCATCACAAGCAGTAATAGCCATTCGTCTTAGAAAAGAAAAGTAAAATACATCCAAAGTTTATTACAAACAGATTTAAAATGCAGAAATATAAAGAGTCTATTTAAAATGCTGAAATGAGCTAATAAATAAAAGTAGGTGCTCGATCCACTACAGCTCCACATGCTCCTCCTGGGTCTCCGGTACGTCCTGCTGACCTGTCTCCACAAACTCCTCAGGATCTTGCAAATTGCCAGATCCCAAAAGTACCCTGTATTAGACAAGAAGTTTAACACATCGCAACTAACTATACAAAACAAAACTAAATATAATAAACATAAAAGTAAAGCGAAACTGTAAAAGAACTGAGGAAAAGCACATAGTAAAGAAAACTGTAAATGTTAAGTAAATAGAGCAGTAAAGGCCAGTTAAAGTGAAGCTATTGCCAAACAAAAACTGAAAGTAAAGTAAACACCATGATGAAAGAGATGCTATATATTGCACTATATGTCACTAAAATGATGCATACAAATATGCTACACTACGGTATATCCCATGACTATCACTGAAGGCTTATGAGTAGTACGGTCCAATGTAAATACACTAGTTAGGAAGTCAGTATGGTGACGCAGATGCACCCTGAAATTCCCCAGTCTGTGTATATCACATTCCGTAACCCATACAATATCATTGATACCCATGTATCACAACAGAAGGAATGAGTCAAATTCATATTTATGCTTATGCTTATGCCACTATGTTGAATGAAATAAAAAATCCAGAAATCAATGAAGAGTTTAGTAGGAAACGATAATGAATTCTAAGTCCCCACTGTGCAGAATCCTTTTGAATCCTAACTTCTAGATTGATGATTTATTTAAAGTTGCATATTTATTTAAAGTACACTAGATGGGGTGTTTGTATACACATATTCAGTACATTGCAAGAAAAGGACTCTTATTACTTAGTTTGATTAAGCCACCCTAACAAAGTGATCTTCATTAGGAGGCACCATCCGATGGTGATTTTGTATCTCAAGCTAAGTATTAAGTTGCTATACTCACAATCATACTCAGTGGCTTAAGGAAGGTAAATCTCACTACTTAGTTTACTTGAGCCATACCTATTGAAGCGATCTTCGCTAGGAGGCATTGCCCGTTGGCAACTTGTCTTTCAATTAAACTAAGGGATGAGTACCCATTTAATACACTCTTAAGTTTGAATGATTTATTCTAATGGGACTATATTCATCTAATCCCGTAGGATAGAATCTGCTCATAAGTCCTTACTAGAATGAATCAACCAATCCTGAACACTATTGGGGACCAGTAATATGGGCATACTATACTACACCACTTATTGATCAAGATTCAATCAAGTCTAGTTAATAAAGCAAGGATTTATCAAGACTATAAAGGCCTAAACTAATGGGTAAGTCCTATACAAGGTCTCACAAACCATTTGTGATCAAGGATCACTTGATATAAATTCTACCACAAGGATAAGTATCTATTCTAAGGTTCTTAAGTGAATACTACCACGAGGGGATAAGATCAATCTCTGAAGTGATGGGATCTTCTATACTTCTACCTCAAGGAGTCGTACAAGGTCTCCTACCTCAGAATATATGAATTTAGGTCTTTTAATAATTCAGGACGATCTTATGAAGAGTCACTTAAGATTCTTCCTTCTAAATGCTGATATTAATCTCTTAGGTTCTGCTTCATAATTAGGTTTAGGATGATTAGATCAGATGACTTAGTCATCTGATCACAACTCAATCTAAGATTAGGGGATCTAAATCAGGAATATTTTTAGGACTTAGATCACTTGGTTAATCAATATGATTTTATGAATCTTCTTATGCTAATCCTCTAACTTAAGAAAAAATCGAGGATCTTAAGGTTTGATTCAGATTGAGAAATCACATAGGATTATTATTAACCTTAATTTGTCTAATTCAAATGCTTAGAATCAATATTAAATCAGATGCATTATTGGAAAATGTCAAGTTCATAGTCTTACAATCAAGTTAATTAAGTAAAGGTTCTTAAGGATTTGGATTTTCCTTAGGAGATTAGGGTTTGATCCCTTCTCATATCTTAAGTAAAATCAAGTATGTGTTTAAAGATCAATGTCAAATCAGTGGATTAATCAAGCATTATTGGGGGCAATCTCAGACCTAGATCAAGTCTTAAAATCTTGATCCAAATCTTAAAATTTCTTAAGTTATTTAAGATATTTAAGATTCTCAATCTTTAGATTTGTTCAAGTATACTTAATAAGTTTATCTAGAGGAATTCACTACATCTAACTTACTATTATAAGTCAGATTAATACTCAAATTTTGTAAAATAAGCAATACTTAGTGCTAATCAAACCCTAATTCAATTCAAAAAAAATTAACACATAAGTATGAATCTAACCATCAGAATTTCATGAAATTTAAAACCCAAGTTCTAATTAACCATACAATTAATTAGAGCATAAGTTTACTAAGATCCAGTGAGTATAAATCCTAATATTCACTAATCATGCTTTACCAAAATTAGGGCATAACTAGAATTATAGAGCTCAAAAAATAAACTACTTAGCACATACATTCTAATCATCATAAGTGAATTAATGGCACCCTATGCATGCAATTTGGATAAGTAAAATTTCTAATTTACCCTAATTAAGATCAATTGTAATTAGGCAATAATTAAATATATAACCATCAGATGTATGATTTTATTTTATATTTAGGTCCCTGATAATTTTTTGATCAGTTTCATATATAATATCATAGGAATTGGACCAGTGGATTAAAAGTTATTCAAATAATACATTATGTATTTTTATTTAATTAAATTCCTATAATTTGATTATTGGGATTATTTTCCTTAAGGAAAATAATTCCCATAATTCCGATTTAATTTAAACGGCTCGGCCCAATTCCAAACCGCGCGGGTAGACCAGGGCCCGGGAGACCCGGCACTGTCGCACAATGCGGGTCGTGGGTCGACCCAGCCCGCACAGAGCCTTCATCCCCGCGACTCCGTCCCATCAAAGGGGACCGATTAGGGAAACCCTAATTGCCAAATCCTGGTGCATCCAGGTCATGGCACAGCCAGAACTCGATCGCTACTCGATTACTGTGGTCAGACGCATTGAATGGGACCTGAAGCCCCCTGTGAGATGGTCTGGATTGACCGGACCTTACTCACCCAAGAGCTCCTCCATTAGAGCTACTATGGGGAGATAATTCTCCCCATAGAGGCTATGCCAGACCCCGGGCTTGATCCCTACACCTTCACGGTGGTGAGGCGGATCGAAGCCCTCTGGTCTGAGGGTCTGGGATGGTCTGGATTGCCAGGTCCTTACTCGACCGAGGTGATCCTTAAGGAACTCAATCCGATTGATCGATTCGATCGATCGAAGTTAACCTAGATCTTAATCTCGACACCATTGGGTTCAAGATGACAATACGAACTCATACACATCGAAGGAAAGAATGTTCAAGCCTCATTAGCTCGAAACCAGCAACGAGAGTACCTTGGTTGATGGGGGAGCTCGGGATGACCGCCTGAGGGCTCGACTGGCTCTAGCTAGAGTTCTGGAGGCCACAAAGGATCCTGAATGTCAGGAGAGCCTACTATAAGCAGTTTGAGAGCTCCTGGATAACCTATGCAAGCTCAGGAACACGGCAATGGCAGTGAATTGCAGATGGCTCAATTGATCAGCAAGCCTCAATTGGAGCAAAGCTGGGGCTATTTATAGCCTTGGCCGAGTTCAGGGAAACTTCTGGAGGGTTAGCTCGGGCTGGGAAAAGCCCGAGAGATCGGGCCATGGTCGAGCTCTTGAAATTCCATTTCGAGCTCGGTCGGGTCACGGGGCCCGATTAAGGCTCCAAACCATTATGGGAATGATCCTAACGACTTGCTGAGGTGGAAGAAGGAGTGGGGGACAGGGTCGGTAGCTGGCAGTATGGGAGAATCCTCCTATCGGGTGAGTGAGGGAGTGGGGACGATGATCCACGGTGCCGGATGCCTCGGATGCCGTCCGATCTGTCGATCGGACGATGCTACGGCTGGGATCACTCGGATCCTAACGGCCGACAGCGGGAGCGATCCTGGCTATAGGATCCATGGAGTAGATCCAACGATGGATCCACGATCTAACAAGATTGAATGCTGACCCTCAGTTGAGAAGGCACAACGGCTAGATGTGTGGGGCTCCGCTGTCGTGTGACCCGGGCACCGCAGCGGATCGCCCGTGGTCCGCACAGCGGATTCCGGCCGTTATTGTCATTTAGGGATATATTTGCAATTATGAATTAATAGGAACCCTTAAGTGCAATTGAACCATTTTCATTTAAATTGAATTATGGCCCAAATGATTTCCAAATTGCACCAAATTTTTACCCTTAGCTAATTTGGGGGTGAGGAATCCAAAAATGCAATCAGATTTTAATTCTGAGATCAAAATATTTTAGGTCCAATCTAGGGTATCTAGACTAATCCAATTATCATTTTGAACTTAGAGAAGTCCAATAGACTTCAAATTTTCTAGATAGGCTCAGTTTGAGGTTCTACAAGCAATGGTGTTTGCAAATTGATCAGATTACCTATATTTTTGGCAAGGTAACAACCTAGGGTTGTTATAGAGGTTGAGTGCAACCATTGAAGGGGTTGGTAGAAGGAGCGTCTGCCTCGAGCTACTATACCTTAGCTCGCTTAGGGTGATCATGTTGGAAGGAAGTTGACCCAAAACACATTTTGGGTCCTTCCATTACTTGGTCTCACTCCACCGCTTTGGCAGACTCCAGGAGTTTGGCGAAGTTTGATAAATGGAGAGGAACCACTTGGCTTCTAATGGAAGCCCGCAGACCGCTTTGGAATATCAGCAACAACGATCTTATTCGGTGAGAACTAGGTTAGAGGAGAACCTTGCAAGGCACCAGAACTCAGCTTCATATGCGAATACAGAATGGTTTCCCTACTGCAGCTTCAATAAGATGTCCCCCAAATTGTGTTTGGCAGACAAGGAGATGTATCAGGCCTAGAATACTTCAACGAACTCGTCCTATGTCTTTGAGCTCGACATCAGTGAACTGAGTGTTGCTGGTGGTATCCCACCAATACTTAGCTTCATCTTGGAGGAGGTGGGTGGTAAGATGGATTACTTCAGTATCCGGGCACGTGATACTAGTTAGTTTCTTTTTCACCATTTTTTATCCAACTGGCGGTGTCAATTGCGGATAGGCTCCCATTAAAGGTTGGGGGCCTCAGACGAAGGAAACTGTGTAACAATTCGTCTGCGGATTGCACATGGTGCTAATATGAGTATTTTTCATCTTACTTATATAAGTATTTTTTATTCTTATGCCTTTTTATTTTGAGCGTGATATTGTATTAACTTGGATGTAATTCTAATGTTTTAATTAGTGACTGATTAGTCAGAAGAATCATCCATTAGGTAGAGAGGAATATAATTTCTAATCTGACACCTTACAGAGTTCTATGATACCAACTGTGGCACCCCACCCCCTGACCCATAAGATTAGGTTAAGGGGAGGTTTGCAACTTTAGCAGATCCCCCACTTATCATTAGATTAAGTGTAATCCAAAATCCACTGACAAAGGATGGATATGCCCAGAATGCATACATAGGAACCAATCACTAAGTAAACACAAACTCAGAGTGTAGAAGCAAAAAGAAAGTAGAACATACATCCATTAGATGGGCTTGGGCTACTTAAAATCAATCAAAATAGGTTAATTTGATTTACTTTTTAACTTATATAGTCGATATTGGTTAATCAAATTAGGACCCTGCTAGTACTAATTATTTGCAACTTGTAAGGTCGTGAGTCTGAGTTATACTTGATAGTAGAAATTGGAGATCCTGAACTTGTGCAACTTAGAGTAGATAGAATAAATAAATTAAACAATAATAGATATCACCTATATTTTAGTAGAGTCTCTAGCTCACTTTGGACATTGATGCTTTGCTTACCTTATAATTGAGCTCTATACCTTGGACATATGTTGTGAACATAGGATATTTGATGAGTTTCTCATATCAACTTTGAATTTGCATAAACATCATTTGCATTTTTATCGGTGCTTTTGGTTTTACTAAATTCAGTTCAATAAAGTGTGATCTAATTAGTCTGCCTCTCGGTTCCTTCTATTCTGATCTGTTTTGCGGCTGTTGGACCAGTTTTGACATGGTAGTACTAGTTTTAAGTACACTTCTACTCAGTAATTCTGCCTCTTGGTTCCTTCTGATCTGATCTATTATCTATTCCATGCCTGGCATGATCCACGATGGTGCATAGTAGACTTGTTTTGTGGCTATTATCCTAGTTCTATTATGGCAGTAAATAAGTTCGTATATTCTTAGTTTAGGTGGTATGTTTGGCCAGTGTAGTTCTTAAGTTTATATTTACTATTTTTAGTTCACTTTTATTATATTTCAGCACTTATATACTTACTGTTTACTTAGTTGCTACCTTACTTATATTCTAGGATGCTAGCCTTGCTCGTTTAATTTTATATATATATATATATATATATATATATATATAGGATGTTAGTTTTGCTTTCAGTTATTTAAATATTTCACATGTTCTCTTACTTTAGTTAATTAACATAAATTTATATTGATCATAAGCATATTTAGGATGAGTTTTCATTTTAGTTATTTATAATAATCCAGGTTATTACTTAGGTCATTTAGGACTAATCCAAGACCTAATTATGGTTCCAGTTTACTAATTAAGTCATTAGGAACTCACCTCTAATATTCAGTCCAAATCAGGAATCAAATAGATCAAATCCTGATTTTAGGAATTTTAAGAAACCTAGGAAATTGACCAATTTATTTTGACCTCAAATCAAAAATCTGACTTCGTCATTGTGCTCATCATCCCTAATTAGCTAGAGATGATGCTTTGGATGCATTTGGAAGTCGTTAGATTTTTGGCGATTATTTTAATAATATTTAAATACCCTAGAAAATGAGAAAATTAAATACTCGCCAAATCAAAAATCCAACTTCACCATTGCATTCATCACCTCTCAATTAGCTAGAGGTGATATATTAGGAATTGTTGAAATAAACTTTAATAATTAATTTTAATTAATAAGATATTATTAAAATTGGTTAAATTTACAGTTTATTATTTAAAATTTTATTAACAGCATTGTCCGCTGTTTAGTTCTACCGTCTAAGGTCCCTCACGCCATCCCTCATTGCTCTTCTGCGCTGTCAAGTTTTTTGGAATCTTTCAGGCTGTCTGATCATCAGATCAGACGGCAAGACTCCATCTTCCTTGCGCGCATTATGTATGGCGCTAGGCAACGCGCGTCGCCTAGTATCGAAGCTAGGCGTCAATCACCGCCTATTGACCTTCCTGTCTAGCTCATTTAGGCCTTCCGATGGCTCTACTGCATGTTTCGACCCAGACCCTAGTGTTGCTCGAAGATTGAAAGACTGTGGTTCGAACCCTAAATTCTTCTGTTGTTCTTCAAGGTACTTCTTTGCCCTTATCCTTATGCATTAATTTACTTCAGCAATTTCAATTAAATCTTGTGAGTGATGAATTGCTGATACTATGTAGTGAATTCAATTGTCCATTTTAGGTGTATTTCGATTAAACATCTTACAATTGATTTGTATTTCTTTTCTCTTCATCCTACTGCACTGGCTCAATGGGTAGCTTCATTGAACTACAATTTTATCTAGTGATCGAATGAGGCTTCTTTGCAATCATCTCGACTTCATTTGCTGAATCCTCCAAAAATACCTGATTCTTCATGTTAATTTTTCCATTCAAGTAATACAGTTTGCTTGCTAAGTAATTACTCTAGAATATTGTATTCGAAATTGGATAACCATACAAACTGTAATTTAATAATTCATATGGTACTCATTTCATTGAATCAATATGTGCCTACGTTTAACTGAAGTCCCCTCAAGCTAGGGCATCAGTACCTTCAAAGTTTGAGAGATCCTTTTTTTCCAATTTAGTCATCCATCGAAAGGTATCGAGAAGACCTTTAGATAGACATATGGATTGCTCTATTTGGCGCTCGGTGTTGCGAGTTCTCGGATGCCCTAGCTTTCCCTGTGTTGGACTCTTCGGGACGAAGGCGCCATCTTCGATCCTTTAGCCGCGTGGCAATGCCGACTCAGCTCTGTGGGGGCCCGCAGGACTTGACAGCATGTAAACCTTCTAGCCGTTGCCTCCCTCTGAAAATCTGGAGCCCATAGCAGGATTTAGTTACTCATAAATGAAAAGTCTATAATGGATTAGAATTAAAAATTTAATTAAAAATAAATAATTATTTAAAACTTCAAATATCAATAACTTGACATTTATACACCCAAACATAACAAATAAATATGCGATACTGATTATTAAAATTAGAGGATTAATAGGGAACTATCAAAATTTCATTTGGAGCTGAATATCACTTAGTGACATTTAGGATCCCTAAATTGAACCCTAAATGCTACAAAACTTCAGTAGGTCATAACTTTGTGTGTGTTTACCCAAACATACCTAATAAGGATCTCAAAGTAATCAGCAAAGCCTAAGGATTAACCCAGTAGTGTTCAATTCTCTATTTGGATTAGTTTGAACTTAATCACTTAGGACCTAACCCTAATTAAACTAATTAACCCTAGAACTTCAATTGATCATAACTTAGTCAATTGAGCTCCAAATTAGATCTTCCAATATACTATTTTGATCAAGAAGACCTAATTAACATTAAACTACAAAAATATTTTAGATCTAATAGTTAGATCTCTTATTCAACCCTAATCACCTTAAAATTTAATTAGTACATATTAGCATAATTAGTGATCCAAATTGAGTAATTTTAGTTTTTGATTACTCATAGAGTAGAGTAGAGCCTAATTGTGTGGTTGGTTTAGTGATTATGTAATTAATTTTACTAATATCTCACTAATCACCTAAGCTTTAATTAAGCCATAACTTAACTAAATGAGGCTCAATTTGGGTCTACTCCAAATTAAATTAATTAGTAGATTATAGTGAAGCTATAGCCACTAAGTTTAATGAATTTGGATTTAATTTAGAAAAGTAAAGTTTTTGACCCATTTTAGGAAACCCTAATTTCCTTAATTAGTCCTAATTCTTGTTTTGGCTATAACTTAGCCAATACTTATCAGAATCTAGTAATTTTAAATTTTATGGAAACCTTAGATAGTAAGCTATAATAAATAGATAGGAAAATTATAATCCATTAACTAAAATTACAAAATTACCCCTATGAGTCAAATTTCTTAATTTGATCTCATAAGGCTTAATAATCATCCAAAATTGATGTACTTATTGTCTAACTTTGTATTAGATAGTAAGTAATCATTAACCACTAAAAATTTCTAAATTAGAGCCTTAAATCAAAAAGTAGATTTTTAGACCCTTAAGGAGGGCAAATGGTCATTTTGCCCAAATTTAGGGTTAATTGTTTTTAGGCCCTAATTTTAGGTGATAATTGTTAAAATTAATAAATAGAGAAGTTTAAAAATAAATTTTATTAATTGAAATTGTAATTTAAGTTTTAAGCAAAATTATCTATCTTTGAGTTGTATGATGTGAGATAAATCTCACATCATACCCCCCTTCCTTAAACTTCTTATCTCTTTTCCTTAATCAATCTTATAATACTAGTTAGTTTGAATGTCTGAGAGTTCATCTTAGTATTTAAGAGCTTATTTCCTTTGGTTTAGGATTAATTCTTAGGTTAGATTTCATCTATTGAGTAAATGGGTTACTCCATATGTGAAGCCTTGATTTTGATAGTTTATAGATTTTTATAGTTTATTATTGATAATTCAATCTCTTAACTTTAGATTTAAGGATAGAGATCCATCCAATTAAGATGACTTCACTTAATCAGATTTGCCTTAATCTTAATTTATGAGTTTGGGTATTAAAACCTAGTCCTTAGAATCACCTTTTGGATTAAGTAATTAAACCCCAATATTTGGAGTTTAATTCTTAATCCTTTCATCTTGATTTGGCTAATCAAGATGGCTTGGGACTGCTTAAATTATTGAAATAGGTCAATTGATTTATTATTTAACTTATATAGTCGACATCGATTTATTTATAATTAGGACCTAGCTAGTCCTAATTATTTTCAACTAATAAGGTCGTGAATCTGAGTTACACTCGATAATAAGATTTGGAGATCCTGAACTTATGTAACTTAGAGTAGATAGAATGAATAAATTAGATAATAATGGATATCACTTGTGTCCTAGTATAGTCTCTTGCTCACTTTAAAAATTGATGCTTTGCTTACCTTATTTTTACCTTGTTCACATGTAAATCTCATGTCATCTTTGAATTTGCATAAACATCATTTGCATTTTTATTGGTAGTTTCAGTTAAGTAGAGTGTGATCTAATTAGTATGCCTCTCGGTTCCACTTCTCTCATCTTATATTTCTTGTGTGGCTGTTGGCCCGATTTTGATATGGTATTACTAATTTTGGGTGCACTTCTACTCATTGATTCTGCCTCTCAGTTCCACTTATCTCATCTTATATTTTTTGTGTGGCTGTTGGCCCGGTTCCAATATAGTATTACTAATTTTAAGTGCAAATCTACTTAATGTTTCTGCCTCTTAGTTCCACTTATCTCATCTTATACATATTGTGTGGCTGTTGGCCCAGTTTTAATATGGTAGTAAGTGAATTCTTATACTTTCCTTTCTGATGGAAAGTTTGGCCAGTGCAGTTTTTCAGCTTATACTTACTAAGTTTAGTTACTTTTTTGCACTTCAGTACTTTCTTATTTACTGTTTTACTACATTACTAGCTTTATTTATTTATAGGTTGCTAGTCTTGTTCATTACTTATATCTTTATAGTATGTTAGTCATGCTTTTCAATTATTTAAATGTTTCACATTCTTATTTTACTTTATGTCAACTAGCATACACTTGTATTGATCATAAGTATATTTAAGTTGAGTTGTCTTTTAGTTATAATCATACTTAGTCTTCATTTTATAACTAACCTTGTTGCAGCTATACTTGGAGGTATGTGATTACTTCCTATTTTGTTAAGTTATAAACATATAGTTTATAACTACCTTATTCTTTCATACGTATTCTGCTCATTTACTGTTTATTTTAAATATAAAGTGTATGGTGATATTCAAGTCAATATAATAAAATTTGCAGCCTAAGATCTACTTAGACATTTTATCTAATTAGATTTTGTTGGCTGGGGCCCTATCATTGTGAAACTGACAATGGTAGACTATGAGCTTTTTGAGTTGTGGAGCCTTCTGAAGATAGGATTCAGGAGGAGGTCCAGGCTGTTAAAGAACATTAGCTTTCCTTTCTTGCATTGTGAGGATGAGTGGATTAAACTTTTAAAAATAATGTTGTAATAATACATGGTTAAATTTATTTATTTTGCTACTTTATTTATTTTGAGTTGGATGTTTAGTTCCTTCTATTGTAATGAATGGATGTTATTATTTTTGCTTCCGCACTTTGCCTTCTAGTACCTTTCATTTAGTGACATATACTTGGAAATGGCAAAGTCTTTAATTATGATGGATTAGGATATGTACCTAATCTAATTATAAGTAGAGACCTTGTCATTTTGTTGACCCCTCCATCGTAATCATGTTAACTTAAGAGTTAACAGGACCAGGCGGGGCAGGGCCCCCACAGTTGGTATTAGAGAACTCCATAAGGTGTCAGATTGGAATTTGTATTCCTCTCTACTTAATGGATTGTTCTTCTACCACTTCATCACTAAATGAACACTTTAAACAACATCCAAATCATTATGAGTATAACTTAGAATAAAGTAAGGAATGAGAAAACTATTGTAAATATTAAAGTACTATCTAAATAATAATATATGCACAACAAATTATTGCTACGGTCAAAACCTACCCTCCGGGTGTTCTTAGCTAGGCCGCGCAGTGGATTCTTTCTTGCAGCTAGAAAAGGAAGGAGAGTCAGTCTTTCCTTAGTTCTTAGCTAGGCTAGGCCACCCTCCGGGTAGGTTCTGTAGGTAATATAGATTTGCTCCGCTAACTATGAAACTTTGATTGAAAAGACGACATTGACTACCCTAAACTTATTACTTATTGGGAGCTACCCAGAATAAGTTCCAAGTTTAATTAAGTAGATCAATGTCTCCAAGACCGGCTTCGGATCGGATTTTTGCTCTACTACTGAAAGAGCTGGATTGCACGAGTCTGGAATCAGATCCTTTTTTGGCATCGAAGTCAATGTGTGAAGCATAGTGTATCGGTGTCCTTCTCTATACCATGTTCTTGGATTGATGACTCGTGGCTTAGGGAAAATGATGAATCGAAGCTCTACCCGACTCGCTGCGCCACCTGTAGGTAGTCAACTATTATAATATCAAAATTACGGCCGCGAAGCTCCGGAGGGCGCGAAGCATCGCACTTGTGTTTTTACTCTTTTTTCTGACAGATAGAATGGATTCCGCGACAACAACTTCTAAGGCGATACCATATTAGGGTAGGGCGTAGCTGTTTTTTGGCGAAGCGGATAAGTCAAGTACTCCTCATTTCCCGGCCTGAGTAGCTCAACCCTTTGGCAAGGCAACCCGTTTCGTAATAAGTTCTGCTTTACTGTGTGAAGCATCTCTTCATAGACTATACCTCGTCTTCTATTCTCTAAGAAAAGAGTCTCTCAGCTTCTTATTCTTAGGCAAAGGCAAATAGAAAGAGAAATTAGTCTGCTTCGCAACCTTAAGTAGCAATAGTCGCTACTCTACCTCTAGAGAAAAGCAGCAGATCCTACCCGGAGGGTGGCGTACGAAGCGAAGAGTTTAAGTTGACGTTCAGTTGACGGAAATGCACTAGTCAATTCTTGCTTTGATTTAGTTCAGCCATTGAAAACCTTTTCTTTTTCCTGGGAAGGCCACGGATTCAAGGCCGCGTAAAATTTAAATTAAAAAACAAAAAAGTAATAGGATTTAATAATAAAATCTTAGTTAAAAAAGGAATATTATTGAACAAAAAAACATTCTTGGGCCAATTACTAGTCACTCCGTTTCGTTTGAGTCCTAGCGTAGGTTTACTTCCCAGTCGAGTCTTCTTTCTTCTCTTCGTTCGACCTAGGGACTCAAAACCTATAAACCTCTTCTTTTCAAAACCTACTAAACTGGTTTTACGTAGGGAGAGTGTTTTCAAAAGTGACTTTTTGCCCACTCATCTATGGTCAAAACCTACTCCACTACATTTTACCTTTGGAGAGTGTTTGAGAAAAGTAATTATTCCTACTCCCCTATGGCAAAAACCTACTCAATTCCGCTGCACGGGGCCTACTCACCCTTGGAGGAAGGAACTGAAACCCTATATAGTCTGAAACCCTGGCAAGTTCAAACCTTCTAGAGTACAGTACTTCAAAGCTCAATATCTTTCTCTTTCTATTCAAACAAACAAAAGAGAATCGATAAGCCGGTCAACCTTACCCATCAAATTTAGAGCTTCTACTCTGACTCTTGAATGAAGAGATTCGACTATTCGAATATCTAACAATCTTTAGTTAGAAAAGCCATCCACCTCCGGTGCGATTGGACTGAGTAAGATCGATTCGGCTAGATAGCTCAGAGTGAAGGGATGTAAGGGGAAGGATTTCATGGTCTAGTGGAACCATTTGCATCAAACCAAATTGGAAATTGAGCTGGAGGCTCCAATGAGCGATTCAGGCTTACGAGTACATGGACAATAAGCCAGCTTGCGAGCAGTCTCACATCTCCCTTTGGTCGAACCCTCGATTTCATATTCTCTTTCTGGCTGGCGTTTCAATTCTATTGCCTCCAAAGTCTATGTCCGAGTTGCTGGCTCGGGCAACAAAGTACATCAACGCGGAAGAGGATTACAAAGGTATGACCAGAACGAGGGGAGACCTCAATAAGCACTTCTGATCCGAAACACTCGGGAAAGAAAGAATAACAACGGCGGCAAGGGAGAGTAACAGGAATCCCGCGGCCGAGAGGTGGACACCTTAGACTCGGGAGAGTATACCCGAGTTCACCGGGTAGACGACCCACTTTTATTGTAGCCTTTACTTTACTTTATAGAGCTTGTAGGATAACTAAAGGCCAAGCGAGACCCAAATCAGCAGTTTTAGTTTTGTCTTTACGGGCACAGCACCTCCAACCCTCAAAGCATTCCTTGATAAGCTGATTAAATGAAATTAAAGCTTAGGTAATTTATAGTGGAGGAGAGAGGCCCGGTCCAGCAGGAAGGGGAACAGGGATCTGCCTCCTAATCCAGTCACTGACAGCATCAACGTAGTGACGGATGAGAAAAAACCTGTTCCCTGGGGTTCGATAAGCCTGAAGAGGATCAGGCAAGTATGAGTCCAGCGTCAGCTGCTGGCCGAGTGTCACATTCACTGACGCTGATTTGCCTTGCTTCACCAATCCGTTTCACGATGCGATCATGGTGCAAGCTATAAGAGGCACCACCCTGTCGACTTTTAGTGGACTATTATCTATGATGTGTGAATATCTTAGGCCTACATGTTAATAACAGGCCCATCATAAATCTGCAGCCAGTCACTATAAGATAAGCTGGCCAGGTTCAGCGGTGAGACCGGATCTACTTCGTAGCCTCCAGGTCGCCTGGGGGACAGAGAAAGATTCTGAGGTCACAGAATAAGAAAGAGTTCATGGTGATCCGAGTTACTGCTGCCAGCTACAACGCATTATTGGCCCTTAATGCTTTCCTTTCCCCGACACATGGCGTGAGTTTTGCCTTGTCCAGGGAAAGCTACGTCTCCATGATGAAAGCACATCAGAGGCAACCCGACCCGAGCTTCCGCAGCAGCTGGCTTCCCAAGCCGAGTCTTGTGCAAACGCCCGAAAACACTCGGCTAGTCCCGGCCGACCCGGAACGAGTAACTTCGTGGTCAGTAATTCGGCCGAATTTAATTACTCTGTTTCTAAAGTATTCCAACCGCGGTAACAATTTAGACTTCTGCCTTCTGCACATTGATCCTCGAAAGCCCCCTGTCACTCAAAGACTGAGGCGATTCTCGCAAGAGCAAAGCTCGGCCAAATTCTAGTTTGGAAAACTATGTTCGTCCGCTGCGCGGCCTTCGTAGCCTTCTCAAAACTCCGGGAAAGAAAGAAATAGAAAATCAAGCTTTCCAATGTCGTAATGGTCAAAAAGGCCAACGATAAGTGGAGAATGTGCGTAGACTGAAAAAAAGTAAATGATGTGTGCCCGAAAGACTCATACCCATTGCCAAACATCGATGACCTTGTCAACTCAACAGCCGGATAGAATAACTTGAGTTTCCTGGACGCCTATTCGGGCTACCATCAAATTCAAATGAATCTGAGTGATGAGGACAAGAACGCGTTTCTCACTCCGGTAACAAAAGTTATAGAAAGGCTGCGAAGCAGATTCTTATCTAAACCTTGAAAAATGCCGGGGCGGCTAGTGGACAAGATGTTCCGAGCTTCAAAGACTATACCAATCGGCTCGACCGATGGGATAATCTAATAGAATAGAAGAGGCCTGTTCTATTTTTTATTTTCTATAGAGCCGGTAAGCAATTGGGGAGTGAACTCGAAAACTAAAGAAGCGACGATAGAGATTTCTCACAAAATAAATGTTCTAAAGAAGAATTTAGGTGAGTAGATTAGCCGAACGGAGAGACATTAGTCTTAGTCGAATGGTACCGATAGGGTAATTAACCTATAGCCTGAAGGTCTAATTATTAAGCTTCGCCTTTCCTATGGCAAATCAAGTTTAGGCTCACATCTTTATCTTTCTCCAAGAGATTCGTCTGCTTCGCAGCCTCACTATTACATATCCTTCTAGCATATGACTCACTCTGACATCCCCCCTCCCTATTTACTTGAATAGCTCTATGCAGGCCACCCGAAGGGTGGTTGAAGACCGCTGGTTCGGTTCGTTTCAAGGCGCTTCTTGCCGCACAGCATGAGCTCTGAAAGAAAGTAGATCAGAGGCGGAGAAGCGGTTCCGAGAAGAGCTTAATTCATAATTAATACCGCTACGCGGCCAGCTAATGAGTTTAGGTTCTCCGTAGGCCACCCGGAGGGTGGAGATGTTTTAGAACCTGAATGCTGTGAAGCAGACGAATTCCAGGTTAGCATATTAAAGAAAGAGAAATTAGAAATTGCTACGGCGCAAAAGGTAGCTTCGACTAGCGTCTCAACTATTCTAGCCTACTAACCTGGTTTTACGTGGCCGCGAAGCGGTGAGAAAGTAAAAAGTTCCCACTCATATAGTTGTAAAACCTACTAAACTGGTTTTACGTAGGGAGAGTCAAATCAGAAAGAAGAAAGTGCTACCAGCCTAGGGTCAAAACCTACTAAACTGGTTTTCCCTTAGGAGAGGTGAATCATAAATTAAAAAATACTACTCACCTATGGTCAAAACCTACTAACCTGGTTTTATCTTTGGAGAGGTTCATCAGAAATCCGTTTCGCGACCTCACCTATGGTCAAAACCTAGCAAACTGGAGGCCGCGCAGCGGTTCGACTCCTATAGAAACCACCCTTCGGGTGGCCTGCGCTCCTTCGTCGCGCCCTCACTTCGTTCGCAGATTCACTTAGCAGCTCAACGTATCTTCGCTTATCAGCCCTTCGGCTTCAGTATATTCTACTAGCTCAAAAACTACTTCGTAGCTTGTCGGGCTGCTCATAGAACAGGTTACTTCTTATTCGAACTAATATTGTATATAATATAATATATACGATATATATTCTTTTGAGTTGAATTTAGAAAACTGCTACGCGGCCTTTGTTTTAAGTCAAAATTTGAATTCACACTTCAAGAATCCATAAATAATATTATGAAGGCCACCCAAAGGTGGTTTTGTTTTCCTGTATAAGGATCTCAACTCAATGTCAAACTCCTCTATAAAAATCCACTACTAGCCTAGCTAAGAACTAAGGAAAGACTGACTCTCCCATTCCTCTTCTAGCTCATCACTCACGCTACGCGCCCTCACTTCGTTCCTCAGGTAAAAAGAGTCAGGATAGGATATATGAGACGCTAGGAGAATGTAGGCGGATAGGATACATGAGACGCTAGTCGAATGTAGGCGGCCCGGAGGGTAGGTCGAATGTTTTGATTCTCTTAGCTCCCCAGGTACAAGGTTTAAATCTTCCCTAACTAGTTGAGATCTCCGAAGCTGATAGGTCATTCTATCAATACTAGTAGGCTATGTAATAGAGAAAGTGATAGTGATATGGAACTAATCCTTACCATTGCTCTTAGTTAGCTGCTCCTTCACCGCTCCGTGGGCTTGTAATAGCCTAAGAACTATGAGGAAGGTTACTTCTCGAGGTATCCTACCCTGCCACGGGACGTCTACTGCGTCAAGAGTTTAAGCAATGGGTTAAATTTTGTATACTGCCGCAATTCAGAGAAATATTTACTCGTTCGCAGCCTCTAATTTATTTCGATCGAAGCATTGAAAAGATTACACTGAGTCAAAGTGGTAATATGTGGAATAGATAGCCCCTTTTCCTCCAGGGGGGTTCTTATCTGAAGTTTAGGACCCATTCGTCCAAGTCTACAGCATCATCACTCCAGCCAGGCGTTCGTCAACCCAGAACTGTCACTTATCTTCTCCGCTGCGCGGCCTCGTGTGTGATCAGATATTGAGGTCGTTCATCTTCTGGAATGGAATATTGAAGTCATAGGTTTGCCCACTGGTGGATTGAGCTCAAGCGGGTAGAAATAGAAGTCTCGAAGACCGTCCAGGCAAGCATGCATCTTGGGCTGTAACAAACCGTACCCTTGTCACTTCTTTTCTATGCCGTTGGGAGTCGAGTGTGGCGAAGGCCGCGCCAGCGGAGAGTGAGCTTACTATTACAAAGAGTGACTAGAACGTAGGCGGGCTCCGGCCGCGTACATTCGACTAACGTCTCATCTACTTCCTACATTCTCCTAGCGTCGACCTACCCGGAGGGTGGCCTCCGGCTTCGTAGCCTCTGGGTAGGATCTAGAGTACTTGGTACTATCTCTACTTCCTCCTTCTTATTATATCGAAGCGAAGCGCATTCCTAGCTTGGTTCAACGTTTGCTTCGCAACCTTGTGTTATGTGTTAATGTGAATCTACTACGTAGCCTCCAATCTTCTCTTCCAGGATGAATCTTTCAAGTTCAGACGAAGGCTCATCCGAACAAAGCTGCTCAGCCATCCACCGATACCAGATTCTCGATCCGTATACACCAGATGAGGCGAGCTAATTCAGCAGCTTCTATGGCGGAGGGCCAGTTCAACCAGCGATAACCGTGACAGTTCGACGAATGATCTTTCTTCTTTAATCTTCTTTACTGGCCTGTTGGGGTCTTCCTGTCCTAAATTCATAATTAGCTCCTTAACTACTGAACTCCCAATCTCATCCTTTTTAGATTCTATAAATATTCCTGTTCAACTGAACTAAAGAGAAAGAGGCTTGGTTCATAGATAAGGATAAGACTCCGCTCACTCGTGAAGATAAGCGGGAACCTTTTTTAGACTAGCTGACGAAAGTTGAGGTCAAAGCATTCGTGAATGGTAATGTAAGCTCTTCCTTGGTCTACCACTAGGAAAGGTGTAATCGGTTACTGCTAAGTAGAGGAGATTCTAGGGCTTCGGCAGTTCAGGGAATGCTCGACAGATGACCTTCCCCCTTCTCCCTAATGCCACTGGAGGCGGATAAGAGAATAGATCAAAAACAAAATCTTGATAAGAGGCCGCGCAGCGGAATAACTTCTTAAAAGAAAAAAGAAAAGGCCACCCGGAGCCGGAGGGTAGGTGAGACTGTAAGGAGAAGCCGGTAGCTCCGGTGGAGGTTCTGTAGGCTACGAGGAGTAGGAGACGCTAGTCCAAACTCCGGGTAGGTTGTTATCTAGCACATGTAATAGTGAGTCGTATGCTTAGAAGGCTGCGAATGAAGTGAGGGCGCGCAGCGTGAGGCCGCGCAGCGGAAAAACATGACATCAAATGAGCTTCCAGAATAAGAGAAAAGATAGCGTGACTGGGTGTGATAATTTCAGTCCCCAGCCACTTAACCTAGCCAACCTAGCCCGCCGAGTTACCTGTAGTTGCTTCCAAACCAAAGCTGAAGGCGAAAAGCGAGTTCATTCAAATGAAAGGATTAAAGGTAAAGGTGAAGCAGCTGGGTCCAGAAGCGGCTTGGCGAGGTCGGCTAGGCGAAGAAGACTGAAGACTCAAGTCAAGTTCTGTGATCTCGAAATGGCCTGGTGAGTTGCCCGCGTTCAGAGCTAGGTGAAGGTGGCAGTGAGGCTAAAGGAGATTGATGACGGTCACGATCCAATTTGGTATGTTCATGCAATTCTAGACGCCTCTTTTCTTTCTCTTTAGGCACTGAAGGCTTTCTACGCCCACAGATTTCAATACTTATCCGCTCCCTTTTCTCCGCCGAACCGGCCGGCCTTTCAAGTCAAGCTGAGCTCGGCCGAATTAAAACTAAGCTTTCAGGTCTCTAAAGATCGAGTTTCCCAACCGGATTCCATTCCCATTACCACGAGGGCTCTGGCCTGGCTCTAAGGCGAGCGAGAGGCTAATAGGCAAAGGTTTCTATCATCGGAGTGGCCTAGTTTGGTTTCTTTGTACGTGCTCCTTTATGCTGAGAGTGCTCGGATTTCATATTTTTGTTGTCTCATAAAGAACTTATATCAAATTAACTTCGTTCATTCATTAGAATCCGCTACGCGGCCTCTGCTCACTTCGTTCGCAGCCTCACTCTTTAATATTTAATAGCATTAGCCCTAGCCCTTTTTTTGCTCACAATTTAATAACATTATTCGCCTATCGGCTCATGTTACGTCTATCAACTCACTCTTGAAGAGCCTGACTTTTCCTTTTTTTTTGCTAACTTTTATAAAATATTTCGGAAGAGCTCCAAACTACCCCTTTCGGGTAACTCCTCTCACTCTTCACTCTGGCCGGTTTCTCAAACCAAGCAAAGACCGGTTGAGGTGCGAAAGATGTATAGGTCGAGGTGCGAAGGATCGAAAGAACCTCGACTTCAAGGACGAAGTCTGTTCTTATCCGCAGGAGCTAGTGACTACTTACTTCTATTCGCTAAAAGTCCGAACCATTGAGACGAAGAAAACATTGACCTTCTGAAGCCCTAGCTGTTTGGTTACTAGCAACTCCGAGTTACACATTAGGTGGTTAGCCTCCGCTCCGGCTATTCTCTCCTATCCTCCGGTCTTCGCTTAAAGTCTCGATTCACATCTTTCCTACCTGTCCTTCGGTGTTATGGCCTTTGAAACGAGGAACCACACCTAAAAAAGGCGGTTCGGTAGTTGGGCAAAAGGATCTATCTCGATGCCCCAACGCCCTTTCGTCCCGGCGGCGGGTGTACCTACCGGTATTGAAGAATGGTGACATTATATACAGATATTCAAAAGAAAGATAAACTTTGACTCATAAACATAAAGTTAAAGTAAACTTTTTTACAAATTTTAAAGTAAAACACGTAAATTTTATGGCTAACCTAATAAATAATTATAGGCAAAAAAGATACTTGAGAATGGCATTCATAAGTTAAAAGAATTTGAGGTCATTTGGAGATACGAATTTCAACTGGGACTAAAGCAAGGAAGATCTATAGAAGGGGTGTCAAATAAGGGTGCTCAAGTATTAAATAAACTACTAAAAGAAGGCACTTACAGAGGGCTTGATTTTCCCATTTTGGCTAAGGAATGGCTCGCAAGAGTGAACCATATTTTTAGCACTTTGGAATGGTAGATAATATTAAAGTAGATGTAGTGTTATGTCTTCTGAGAGATCTTGCAAGAGAATGGTGGATTGACACTTACAAAAGTTTATCCAAGGAACTTCAAAGAGAGCGTCGCAAACTCACTTTCAAAGATTTTTGTATAGCCTTTTCCGATAAGTATATAGGCTAAGGTCCTTATTATGATAAGGATTCTGCTTTATGTTTCTTAGATTGTAATAACTTCATGTTTTAAGAATAATGAAATGTTGATGATGTTCTAGTTCTTTTTCAATAAAATTAAGAATGCTGATTTTTATTTTCAGAAAATGAATCCTGCTACTTCTCCTAACAATACTCCAATTAATGAGGTCCCAACTTCTAATAATCCTCCAAATAATGCTGTTGCGATACCTAATGACAATAATACAGAGGAATCAGTTTCTATGAGAAGCGCGATGAATACACTAAACTAACAGGCACTAGCCATTCAAAAGATGGTATCTGCTCTTCCATCAGTCAATGCCAGTACTTCATCTGCATCGCCAGTTGCACATACATTTAATCCCAACTGATCGTCTAGTGATGGAATGCTACACAGCTTCTTAAGACTGAGGCCACCTACATTTGACGGAACTTTATCTCCTATCGATACAATGGCATGGTTAAAAATGATAGAGAAAAATTTGGTAAGTCTTAGCTGTCCAAATTTCCAAACTGTACGATTGGCCACGCATCTGCTTCAAGGTGAGGCTAAACACTGGTGGGACAATATAAGAGGAATTTGTTTTGAAGAGTATGAATTAAAAGATATAGAATGGGGTTGGTTTGTAGAAGCATTTAAAGAAACCTTCATACCTCCGTCTTCAAAGAATATTATCGGCAATTCCTTATTAAAGTTAACTCAAGGTAGCCGATCTGTGGCAGACTATGTTGCAGAATTCAGGAAACTGGCACGCTTTACACCAAATTTAGTACTTACTAAAGAAGACAGGTGCTATCATTTCCAAAGTGGATTGCGTGAATCCATCAAGGATCATGTCATCCCATTCCAACAACTAACTTTGAGAAGTAAGTGGAAACAGCAAGGGTGGTCGAGTACCACCAATCAGCAAAAGAATTTAAGAGAAAAGCATTTACTCCTTCGCATCGATATAAAAGTTTCAAGCACCACCATCCCAATCAAGGGAGAGCCTATCTGATGAAAGCTAATGAATATGTTAACCAAATCAAGAATGTTAAAAGCCCCATCCCAATGGGAAGTGTCACCATTTTGATCGACGATGTTATAAATGTGGTCGTCAGTGCCATTATTGATGGAGTTATAATAAATCTTTCTCATCAAAGTTAGGTATTCAGACCCACTCCTTTGAATGAGAGGGAGCCAAGGATGGCCTTAATGCCACCTCCAGCCAAAGAGAACCAGACTCCTTCAAAGATTTAGATAACTACATCTCGACCTCCAGTTCCAAATCAAGCAAGGGTCCAAGCAACCAATAATATACCTGCTGGGATAGCCAGAGTTTATAATCTTACTCTGATTCAATCCACTAAAGACAATAATGTGGTTTCAGGTACACATCTTTAATAATTTTTTACTTATAGCATTTCAATATTTATTAAATGCTTTTTAATTTAAATGGTTAATTAGGCATCATAATTATATAACAAAAGCCCTGTAGTGTATTTTTTGATACTGGGGCTAGTTATTCTTTCATCTCAGAAAGTCTTGTTAATAATATGAAATTACCATGTTATAAACTTGCCAAAACCTTAAATGTTGGACTTCCATCCAGAGCTTAACTAAATGCAACTAAGTTCTGCAATTTGCAAGTACCGATGAATAAAAGACCCTTTTAAGCTAAGTTAATAGTACTACCATTGCGAATTTTGATATTATACTAGGCAAGAATTAGCTTAGTATGCATAACGCCACTATAGATTGTCAAAAAAAGAAGATTATTCTTCAGCCATTTGGTATCTCAGAAATGTTTGTGGGGAGGTTTAGCACCCAAGGTTCTTTAATAAATGCACTCCAAGCAAAAAGGTTAGTGAGTAAAGGTTGTATGGCATTTTTGGTAACCATAATGGGAGACAGTAAGAGAGAAGTTTCTATTGTTGATATTAAAGTAGTTAAAGAACTCACAGATATATTTCCTGAGGAATTGCCTGGACTACCACCTTAAAGAGAAATAGAATTTGCCATTAACCTAGTTCTAGTTGCTCAACCATTATCAAAAGCACCCTATAGGATGGCTCCTAAATAATCCAAGAACTGAATGAACAGTTGAAAGAACTTTTGGATAAAGGTTTTATAAAACCTAGTATGTTCCCTTAGGAAGCTCCAGTGCTATTTGTCAAGAAAAAGGATGTGTCTATGCAAATATGCATAGACTACAGAGAATTAAACAAAGTAACCATTAAAAATAAGTATCCTCTTCCTAGGACAGATGACTTATTTGATCAATTATCAGAAGCAGTTGTATTCTTAAAGATCGACTTGAGATCTAAGTACCATCAATTAAAAGTGAAAGACACAAATATTGAGAAGACAACATTTCGTACTCGCTATGGGCATTATGAATTTCTAGTAATGTCCTTTGGCCTCACTAATGCATTCTCAGTCTTTATGGACTTAATGCAGCAAATTCTGAGACCATACTTAGATAAGTTTGTTATAGTCTTTATTGATGACATTCTCATATATTCAAAATCCCAAAATGAGCACGAGAATCATTTAAGAATAGTTCTGGAGACTCTACGAGAAAATGAATTATATGCTAAATTTTCTAAATGTGAATTTTGGTTAAGCTCAGTATCCTTTTTGGGGCATGTGGTAGATGCTCAAGGAATCAAAGTAGATCAACAGAAGCTCAGTGCCATACAAGATTGGGCTCAGCCAAAATCAATTACAGAATATTATAACTTTTTGGGGTTAGCTGGATATTATAGAAAATTTGTTAAAGGTTTTTCCCAAATTGCATCTCCTTTAACAAAGTTGACCCAAAAGGTAGTTCCATTTATTTAGTCAACAGAATGTGAAAATGCATTTAAGACTTTAAGAGATACATTATCTTCTTCTCCCATATTAGTTCTTCCAAAAGAAGGTGCTAACTATCAGGTATACAAAGATGCATCAGGAATCTGCTTAGGATGCGTATTAATGCAAGAAGGCAAAGTTATAGCATACACATCTCATCAACTTAAGTCTCATGAGAGAAACTATGTTGTCCATGATCTAGAACTTGAGGCATTAGTTTTTTCCTTGAAGATCTGGCGACATTATCTGTATGGAGTTCAATGCTCCATCTTTATGGATCATCAAAGTTTGAAATACATCTTTACCCAAAGAGAACTAAATTATAGATAGAGAAGATGGCTGGAATTGATCAATGATTATGATTTGGACATCCAGTATCATATGGGAAAAGCTAATGTAGTAGGTGATGCTTTAAGTTGTTAGGATACTATTAATTCTATAATTTCAGAAAGTCTGTTAGTGGATGAATTTTGTAGGATGGATATTACACGAATTCACAGTGACTTGATGAGTATACTGATATCTATGAATAATATAAAACCCACTTTTCATAGAGATATTTCTATTACTCAAACAAAGGATGATGACTACTTAAATTTTAAACTAGCAATAGAAAGTGGTCGTTGCCCGGAACTGAAGTTCAAGAAAGGTGCTATTTGTATGGATAATCGCCTCTGGATTCCCAAATCAATGCAAAAGGAGATCTTTGTTCAAATTAACAACTCAGGATATCAGATACATCCAGGAAATTCTAAGATGTATCAAGATTTAAAACAATCATTCTGGTGGTTGGGAATAAAAAAGAGTGTGGCATAATTTATTACAAATTGCCACGCATGTTATTTAGTAAAAGCAGAATATTAAAAACTAGGTGGTTTTATACATCCACTAGAGATTTAGAAATGGAAATGGACAGATATATCCACGGATTTTATTATGAGTTTACCTCGTGCAAGATCTGGAACTGATGCAATATGGGTTATAGTAGATCATCTTACGAAGTCAGCACAATTTAACTAAGTTTGTCAAACTGACTACATGGAAAAGTTAGCAAAAGTGTATATTAAAGAAATAGTCAGATTGCACAGAATTCCCAAAACAATTCTGTCTGATAGAGACAGTTGTTTCACTTCAAAATTTTGGCAGGCTTTAAATCAAGATTTGGGTACTACTTTGGCCATGAGTATAGCATTCCACCCACAAATTGATGGCCAAATAGAAAAAGATAATTAAGTTTTATAATATCTTCTCCGATTATGCATGTTGGATTTTTCAGGATCTTGGGAAGAGCACATTCCTTTAGTGGAATTTGCTTACAATAATAGTTTCCAGTCAAGTATCAAAATGGCACCATATGAAGCTTTATATAGTAGAAAGTGCTCAACAACACTAGCTTGGTCTGAAATAAGAGATACTCAATTATATGGTTCTGAGTAACTCGAAGAGACAAATAAGAAAATAAAGCTCATTCAACAGAGAATCAAAACAGCTCAAGATAGACTGAGTAAATATCATGATAATCGTCACCATCCTCTTGAGTTCCAAGAAGAAGGTTTAGTATACTTAAAAGTCATCTCAATGAAGGGAATTTATCATTTTGGAGTTTCAGGAAATCTTAGTCCAAGATATGTAGGACCATTTAAGATTATATAAAAAATTGGGTGAGCAGCTTATAAACTTGAACTCCTAGAAGATTTTACTGCTGTTCTCAATGTATTCTACATATCATCATTAAGAAAATGTCTTCGAGATCCTTCTCATCTTATTCAACTTCTAGTAATAGAGATCTAACCCGATCTTTCTTATACTAAAGAACCAATTAAAATCTTAGATCGTGATTAGAAGCAATTAAGAAATCGTTCTATTTTAATGATCAAAGTTTAGTGGAAGAACCGATCATGTAACGAAGCCACTTGGGAGAAAGAAGTGAATATGCGATGAAAATACCCAAGTTTTTTTAATCAAGGTATTTCCTAAACTCTAATATATTTCAATTTATTATTCTGCATCTGTTTTATTTCTTTCCACGAGTGATGTCGAGGACGATATCGTTCTTAAGTGGGGGAGTCTGTAACAACCTAAGTTGTTACTTAGATCATTTAGGACTAATCCAAGACCTAATTATGATTTCAGTTCACTAATTAAGTCATTAGGAACTCACCTCTAATATTCAGTCCAAATCAAGAATCAAATAGATCAAATCTTGATTTTAGGAATTTTAAGAAACCTAGGAAATTGACCTATTATTTTGACCTCAAATCAAAAATCTGACTTCGTCATTACGCTCATCATCTCTAATTAGCTAGAGATAATGTTTTGGATGCATTTGGAAGTTGTTAGATTTTTGGCGATTATTTTAATAATATTTAAATACCCAGAAAACGAGAAAATTAAATACTCGCCAAATCAAAAATCCAACTTCACCATTGCATTTATCACCTCTCAATTAGCTAGAGGTGATATATTAGGAATTGTTGAAATAAACTTTAAGAGTTAATTTTAATTAATAAGATTTAATTAAAATTGATTAAATTTACAATTTATTATTTAAAATTTTATTAACAGCATTGTCCGCTGTTTAGTTCTACCGTCTAAGGTCCCTCACGCCATCCCTCATTACTGTTCTGCGCCATCAAGTTTCTTGGAATCTTTCAGGCCGTCTGATCATCAGATCAGACGGCAATACTCCATCTTCCTTGTGCGCATTGTGTATGGCGCTAGGCGACGCGCATCGCCTCGTATCAAAGCTAGGCGTCAATCACAGCCTATTGACCTTCCTGTCTGGCTAATTTAGGCCTTCTGATGGCTCTCTTGCATGTTTCGACCTAGACCCTAGCGTTGCTCAAAGATTGAATGGCTGTCGTTCGAACCCTAAATTCTTCTGTTGTTCTTCAAGGTACTTATTTTCCCTTATCCTTATGCATTAATTTACTTTAGCAATTTCAATTAAATCTTGTCAGTGATGAATTGCTGATACTATGTAGTAAATTCAATTGTCCATTTTAGGTGTATTTCGATTATACATCTTGCAATTGATTTGTATTTCTTTTCTCTTCATCCTTCTGCACTGGCTCAATGGGTAGCTTCACTAAGCTAAAATTTTATCTAGTGATCGAATGAGGCTTCTCTGCAATCATCTCGACTTCAGTTGCTGAATCCTCCAAATATACTTGATTCTTCATGTTAATTTTTCCATTCAAGTAATATAGTTTGCTTGTTAAGTAATTAATTTAGAATATTGTATTCGAAATTGGATCCATACAAACTGTGATTTAATAATTCATATGGTACTCATTTCATTAAATCAATATGTGCCTGCGTTTAACTGAAGTCCCCTCAATCTAGGGCATCAGTACCTTCTAAGTTTGAGAGATCCTTTTTGCCAATTTAGTCATTCATCAACAGGTCTCATGAAGACCTTTCGATAGACATATGGATTGCTCTGTTTGGCACTCGGTGTTGCGAGTTCTTGGATGCCCTAGCTTAGCTTGCGTCGGACTCTTTGGGACGAAGGCGCCATCTTCAATCCTTTGGCCACGTGGCTATGCCGACTCAGCTCTATGGGGGCCGCAAGACTTGACAGCATGTAAACCTTCCAGCCGTTGCCTCCCTCTAAAAATATGGAGCCCACCCAGGATTTATTTAGTCATAAATAAAAATTTTGTAATGGATTAGAATTAAGAATTTAATTAAAAATAAATAATTATTTAAAAACTTAAATATCAATAACTTGGCATCTATACACCTAAACATAATAAATAAATATGCCATTTTGATTAGTAAAATTAGAGGATTAATAGGGAACTATCAAAATTTTATTTGGAGATGTATATAACATAGTGACATTTAGGATCCTTAAATTGAACCCTAATTTCTACAAAACTTTAGTAGGTCATAACTTTGTGTGTGTTTACCCAAATATACCTAATATGAGTCTCAAAGTAATAGCAAATCCTAAGGATTAACCCAATAGTATTAATTTTTCCGTTAGAAATATATTTAGACTAATCACTTTTTGACTCAAACCCTAACCTTCTAAGGCTCATAACTTCTTCACCACTAGTTCAAACATGGCAATATGGGTCTTAAAGTGATCACTAGAACCTCTAGAATACGCTTGTAGTGTTTAATTCTTTGTTTGGATTCGTTTGAGCTTAATCACATTTAGGACCTAACCCTAATTACCCCAATTAACCCTAGAACTTCAATTGATTATAACTTAGTCAATTAAGCTCCAAATTACATCTTCCAATATACCATTTTGATTAAAAAGATCTGATTAACAGTAAACTACAAAAATATTTTAGATCCAATGATTAGATCTCTTAATCAACCCTAATCACCTTAAAACATAATTAGTAAATATTAGCATAATTAATGATTCAAATTGAGTAATTTTTGTTTTTGATTACTCACAGAGTAGAGTAGAACCTAATTGTGGGGTTAGTTTAGTGATTTTGTGATTAAATTGACTAATCACTCACTAATTACCTAAACCTTAATTAAGCCATAACTTAACCAAATGAGGTCCAATTTGGGTCTACTCCCAATTAAAGTAATCAGTAAATTATAGTGAAGCTATAGCCACTAAGTTTAATGAATTTGGATTTAATTTGGAAATGTTAGGTTTTTGACCCATTTTAGGAAACCCTAATTTCCTTAATTAATCCTAATTCCTGTATTGGCTATCACTTATCCAATACTTATCAAAATTTAGTAATTTTAAATTTTATGAAAACCTTAGATAGTAAGCTATAATAAATAGATAGGAAAATTATAATCCATTAACTAAAATTACAAAATTACCCCTATGAGTCAAATTTCTTAATTTGATCTCATAAGGCTTAATAATCATCCAAAATTGATGTACTTATTGTCTAACTTTGTATTAGATAGTAAGTAATCATTAACCACTAAAAATTTCTAAATTAGAGCCTTAAATCAAAAAGTAGATTTTTAGACCCTTAAGGAGGGGCAAAATGGTCATTTTGCCCAAATTTAGGGTTAATTGTTTTTAGGCCCTAATTTCAGGTCATAATTATTAAAATTAGTAAATAAGGAAGCATAGAAAGAAAGTTCATTAATTTAAATATTAATTTAAGGTTTAAGCAAAATCCACATTTTCCTTCTTTAGAAAAATTCCAAGTGTCTTTGAGTTGTATGATGTGAGATAAATCTCACATCATACCCCCTTCCTTAAACTTCTTATCTCTTTTCCTTAATCTATCTTATAACATTAGTTAGGTTGAATGTTTGTGAGTTCATCTTAGTATTTAAGAGCTTATTTCCTTAGGATTAAGATTAGTTCTTAGGTTAGATTTCATCTATTGAGTAAATGGGTTACTCCATATGTGAAGCCTTAATTTTGATAGTTTATAGATTTTTATAGTTTATTATTGATTTTCCAATCTCTTAACTATAGATTTAAGGATAGAGATCCATCCTATTAAGTATGACTTCACTTAATTGGATTTGCCTTAATCTTAATCTGTGAGTTTGGGTATTAAAACCTAGTCCTTAGAATCACCTTATAGATTAAGTAATTAAACCCCAATATTTGGAGTTTAATTTTGAATCCTTTCATCTTGATTTGGCTAATCAAAATAGATGGGGACTGCTTAAATTATTAAAATAGGTCAATTGATTTATCATTTAACTTATTTAGTCGACATCAATTTATTTATAATTAGGACCTAGCTAGTCCTAATTATTTTCAACTAATAAGGTCATGAATCTGAGTTACACACGATAATAAGATTTGGAGATCCTGAACTTGTGTAACTTAAAGTAGATAGAATGAATAAATTAGATAACAATGGATATTACTTGTGTCTTAGTAGAGTCTCTTGCTCACTTTGAAAATTGATGCTTTACTTACCATATTTTTCAGCTTTATACCTTGTTCACATGTATTGGACATAAGATATTTGATAAGTATCTCATGTTATCTTTGAATTTGCATAAACAACATTTGCATTTTTATTGGTATTTTCAATTAAGTAGAGTGTGATCTAATTAGTCTACCTCTCAGTTCCACTTATCACATCTTATATTTCTTGTGTGGCTGTTGGCCCGATTCCAATATGGTAGTACTAATATTAGGTGCACTTCTACACAGTGTTTTTGTCTCTCAGTTCCACTTATCTAATTTTATATTTCTTGTGTGACTATTGGCCCGGTTCCGATATTGTAGTACTAATTTTAGGTGCACTTCAACTTAGTGCTTCTGCCTCTTGGTTCCACTTATCTCATCTTATACTTCTTGTGTGGCTATTGGCCCGGTTCTGATATGGCAGTAAGTGAATTCTTATAGTTTCCTTTCTGATGGCAAGTTTGGCCAGTGTAGTTTTTCAACATATACTTACTGAGCTTAGTTAATTTTCTACATTTCAGTACTTTCTTATTTACTGTTTTACTGCATTACTTGCTTTATTTATTTATAGGTTGCTAGTCTTGTTCATTACTTATATCTTTATAGGATGTTAGTCTTGCTTCTCAATTATTTAAATATTTCACATTCTTATTTTACTTTATGTCAATTAACATATGCTTGTATTGTTTATAAGCATGTTTAGGTTGAGTTGTCTTTTTGTTATACTAGTACTTAGTCTTTATTTTATAACTAACCTTATTGCAGCTATACTTGGAGGTATGTGATTACTTCCTAATTTTTTAAGTTATGGACTTATAGTTTATAATTGACTTGTTCTTTCATATGCATTCTGCTCCTTTACTGCTTGTTTTAAATTTAAAGTGTATGGTGATATCTAAGTCAACATAATAAAATTTGCAACCTAAAATATACTTAGACATCTTATCTAATTAGATTTTTCTTTTGTTGGCTGGGGCCCTATCATTGTGAAATTGACATATGTAGACTATGAGCTTTTTGAGTTGTGGAGCCTTCTGAAGAAAGGATTCAAGAGGAGGTCAAAGATGTTGAAGATCCTTAGCTTTCCTTTCTTGTATTATGAGGATGAGTGGACTATATTTCTATTTTTTTGCTTAACTTTTAAAAATCATGTTGTAATAATATAGGGTTAACTTTATTTATTTTGCTACTTTACTTATTCTGAGTTGGATGTTTAGTTCCTTGTACTGTGATGAATGGACGTTTATTAGTTTCGCTTTCGCACTCTTCCTTCTAGTACCTTTCATTTAGTGAATTATACTTGGAAATGGCAAAGTCTTTAATTATGATTGATTAGGATATGTACCTAATCTAATTATAAGTAGATACCTTATCATTTATGTGACCCCTCCACTGTAATCATGTTAACTTAAGAGTTAATAGGACCATGGCGGGGCAGGTCCCCCATATTATTAGTATTCACTTTTCATTTATTACCTAACCTTATTGCAGTGCTGGATTTGGAGGTATGTGCTTATTCCTCTCTTGATAAGTTATAAACTTATTGTTTATAGCTTCCTTTTCTTTTGATTTGCTTTCTTGTACCTATATTATTACCTAGTTGTTAATTAATGGTGATATCTAAAGAATTTAATAAATTTATCAACCTAAAATGTACGTAGACATTTTGTCTAATCAGATTTTCTCTTTTTTTACCTGGGGCTCTATCATTATGAAACCAACAATGATAGATTCTAAACTATTTGAGGTTGTGGATCTATCTGAGGATCTGCATCAAGAGGAGGGGCGTGCTGCTGAGGATTCTTAGATCCTTAGCTTTTACTTTTTTTGTTTGTGAGGATGAACATTTATTTCATTTCAACTTTTTCTCTTTAAATGTGTTGAAATATTACAAGTTTATTTTGTTATTTCTTTTACTGCACTTATTCTGAGTTATACATTTGTACTTACTATATTGTGATGAAATTGATGTTAGATTTTGCTTCCGCACTTTGATTATATTTCTTGTATTTATCATTTAGTGAAATACTCTTGTAAATGTCAATTTCCTTAATTATATTGGATTAGAACGAATATTTGATCTAGCTATAAGTGACGAAGTTGTCATTTGGTGACCACTTCATCGTAATCATGTTAACTTAAGAGTTAACAAGACCATGGTGGGGTTGAGATGCCACAGTTGGTATCAGAGAACACCATAAGGTGTCATATTAGAATTTGTATTCCTCTCTATCTAATTGATTATTCTTCTGCCATACAATCACTAAATGAATACTTGAAAACATGCATATTATCATAATCAAATACTCAAAATAAAAGGCATGAAATGGAAAATACTTCCATAAAGAGTGAAAGTGAAGTAACTTAAAAGTGATAAATAGTTTAATAACTTAAATAAACATTCATAAGATCTCTAAGATCAGAGAAACTAAAATGTTAAACCTTGACCTTTATACTAAGAGATTTGAGTTAAAATTAGGAATTCAACTATCAAATAGACCAAGGTTATATAAAAATTCAAAATTTGTGTTCTAGACAAACTTTTTTGGTACACCCTCTCTAGAGGACTTGATCTTCCTCAATTAACGAAATAGTGGCGTAAAGTGTGTAGAATCTATCTTAGAAGTAATTGAGTATCCTGATCATGTCCTTATTGAACTAGCAGCTTCTCTCATACAAGATGATGTGAAAAAAAATCTAATTGAATACTACTTCTTAAGAATTCCCTGAGAATTGTAAAAGAAAGCATTATGGTGTTATATACACTAACTGTCTAGTTTATAAATACATATGATAAAATCTTTATCAATTCAAGCTATTATGTTATACTTAGTATCTTTTCCATTGTAATAAATTTATCCTTTGAATAATGAGAAATATAGTAACTGCCATGTAGCTCTTCTTTTGAGACTAAAATTAATCATATTAATTTCCAAATGAATCTGACAACTTCCCCCATCAACTCTCCCCTCAACACTACTGATGCATCGAACAATAATACTGATGAAGTTACTTCGCTCAGAAATATAGAAACTGCCATATTAGAAATCCAGATCCAACAAATAGTGACCATCTAGAAACTAGTATCTACTCTTAATACTGTGAATATTAGTACCTCTTATGTATCTTCTACTCCTCATATCCTTTATACCTCTCATCAGTCTTCTAATGAGTTATTTAGCAGCTTCTTAAGATTGAGGCTTCTAATATTTAATGGAAATTTATTCCCACATAGATACTAATACTCGACTTAAGTTGATAAAAAAGGATCCAAAGTGCAAGGCTAATAAGAAGAAAGCTAGCACATCAACGGAACCAATCCAAGGGTGCACTAAACCACACCCTTATGGAGAGTGTTATCACTATAATCATCACTTTTTTATGTGTGGTTGTCATGGCAACAAGTATATTCAATGCAATGCTATAAAGATAGTGGATGGAGTTTTAATCAATTATTCTTGTTGAAATCAAGCGTTATGTACCACCCCACTCAAAAGTAAGAAATCAAGGATGACTCTAACATCACCACAGCGTGCGAAAGAGTATCCAGCTGTCAAGGAGCAAGTAGCTGCTCCTAAACCTCAAGTAAAAAATCACCTCAGAGCAAAGAATATTAATAGCATTATTGTCTCAGGTGCACATATTCAATCCCATCAATGCTTTCAGCCTTAAAGTTTTATTATTTTGTACAATTTCAATTTGTAATGATTTAATGGTGGTCATTTTTTAATTTGAATCTACTGCTTGTAAACCTAATCTAGTGCTCAGGTGTTTTATCATTGACTTGGTAATTACTTCTTTCTTATCTTTGTGATTTACAAAAATAGTTTTTCTTCAAAGAAGCGGCTTTATCAATTTGGGTGAATAACTTCTAGTTTCTTAGATTAAATTGATTTATATCTTTGAATCTATGGTCGAATAAGTCACAATTGTAACTTGAAATATTAGCCTAGCTTATCCCTTAGATTCCAAGCATCTAATTCCCTTGGGATGATTATTTCCAGATCTTTTGAAAAGTGTAGCTATTACCATAGAACCTCATCTAATTAGGTCATAATTATGACTATTAGTAGAAACCTTATGATTTTATCTCATCCTAATTGATGAGCAATCCATTGCCTTGATCTATTTTGTTGACTTTTATAATTTTAATGTATCAAGTCATCTTATGTGACTGGATGCAATAAACTTCTCTCTCTCGTGAGGTTAAGTATCCAAGTTGGGTAGGCACCCTCTTTATCTAAGTATCATTCCTTAACCAAGGATGATTAATTGGTTAATAATAGAAACTTTAGAATGGATTAACCTTATGGTTTGTTCAACTTAGCCCTTACTAGTGGGAGGTTATCTCAAGGTTATATTGTCCTAACCTTTATGTAAGCTTCATGATGTGAGATGTGGTGGCTTAGTAAGTTAACTTTATATCTCCCTTATCTATCTTGATTGGATGGAAATTTTCTTTCCTTTATTCTAATCTTCATTAAGTGATGTGTGTCACTTAAGTGAATAGCCTATTTGTGGAAAAATCTTATCTTCTTTAAATAAGAAAAATCTCATTTTCCCAAGTAGTCTAAGTTCAACTCTGAATGTGTGCCTAAGTCATGATATGACTTAAGCATTAACTGATCATTCCTTTAGAATGAGCTCTCCTTCAAGCTAAGTTAGGTGTAGCCATTAGATCCTTAGTGATCTAAGTCACATCTTGTGACTTAGATGCTAGCATATAGTTCTAGGATCTCTTGCATAAGTCATAGAATATGACTTATGGTTGTAGCATAAGTCCTTATTAAACTTCATAGTGCTTATTTATATTGATAAAGTGAGTTCCCTATCATAACCAAGTTAAAGTGATATATCCAAAATTTATAGCAAAAATGTAGTGATTAAATAATTAAATCATCATATATACCCATATACTTTGAGTGAAAATTATACTTTCGCAAGAAAAATGAAGAAAATGGGAAGCATGAGCTAAATCACCGAATTTTGGGTGAAATGTACCGCAGCGCGCCACAGCACGCCATGGCAGTCCATCAAAATTTCCTCGCCTGGAAGGATATCTAATGACCTGGATGGATGACCGCCGCAGCGTGCCGCATCGCGCCATAACGTCATTTCTCGGTAGCAAAATTAGAACATTATGCGGAATAATTGAACAGTGCCAATCTACTTTCTTGAAAAATAACCCGTTGCAGCGTGCCACAATGCGCTATGCCCCATAAGGATTTACACAGACCTAGGACAAAACTGCTGTAGCCCGCTGCAGCAACATATCTAATTAATCATTAAGAATTTCATGTGACCTAATTGAATAGTCACTATTCCACGTTTACGAAAGTTTTACCACCGCAGTGCACAACAGTGCACCATGGCTGAATTTTTTATTATTTATACAAACTTTATGTGACCTAATTGAATAGTCACTATTTCGCGTTCACGAAATTTTTTTGCCACAACATGCCATACTGCACCGCGGTGGAATTTTTGATTATTTATCCAAACTATATATGATTTAATGGAACAGTTACTATTCCACATTTTCAAAAGTTCAACCACCGTAGCGCGCCTTCAGCGTGCCACAACGAATGGTAGCGACCTCAAGGAAACCATCAAAATATACAGTGGAATAGTATTTGAACTTCAGCTGCTGCAGCGCGCCACAGTGGAACAGTGTTCGGATCAAGACCGCTACATTGGGCCGCAATGCCCAATACAGAAGATTCTAGAATCATCAATATATGCAGCATGCGAAAGGTCACAAAATTAAATTATTAATTTTTCCCCTGCATCTTGAATCCAGAATAAACATTAAAATTGGGGAAGTCAAGGAGACTTGGCAGTATAAATTAAATGGAATGCATTGAAGTGGAAGAATATGAAGAGTCATATGTAATTAATACTTGGAGCTAAAAAAGTCCCCTATTTAAAGGTCAATTTCAGGCTGAAGAAGGGTTCCAAATTCTGATATTCAAAAGACTAAAAGAAAGGCTGTAGAAGGAAAAGGAAGAGAACTCTCTATGGGGCTAGCAGTAATCCATGAAGAGTGAAGAGAAGAAGACAACAAGGGAAAAGGAGGAGAAGTCAAACAAAAGTGCAGGAAGAAATTCAAGATAACTCTAGAAAATCTCTGGGTGCTTCCTAGTATTTTTTCTAAATTTTCTTTTGATTATTTTTTGTTGTAAACCGATGACAAGGTTAACTTCTTTTGGCATATATGCTCATATTTATTATTTAATGGAAAGCTTTATCCTCTTGGAGAGGGTTGGGATATAATTGTAGGAAGATGTAAGGATAATATGGTGTTGTAATGGAAATATTTTAATGAATGCAAGAAATGATTTATATTTAACTGTCTATATTTATTATTGTGTTGGAATGCTTGGATGAACTTTTGTCAACCCATTTTGCTAAAAATAATACTTAAAAGAATTATTAATTAAAATAACTTGAGTTCTGAGCTCATCAATTGGACAAGAGCAATTAAGATAGTGCAGGTAGAGTTGAGAGCTATGTGACAAGTTCTCAAAGCTCACTTGCACCATTTTATAAGAGCTCGACCAAGAGAATTGATGCTTGTGAACCAAGTTCCCATCAACTCATGTTCTGCAGCTCAGCAAAGTAGAAAGAATGTGAGGATGTTGGGAACCCAATGGATGATGTGACATAGTATAACAACCCTAGTTGACACCCTAACTAAATCTAGATTATTTAAGCTAAACCAAGTTCTAATTTTTTATTCTATTATACTCAATGGGTCATTTAAACCTAACCCTAGAAGTTTGAGATCAATCGATGTCCAATTGAGAAATTTGGTATTTTTGCCTATTTTTGAGCACTGGAAAAAACATAAATTAAATTAATCTTCAAATTAAAATCTGATTTCATTTTTGAATTCATCATGCCTCAATTAGCTAAGGGTGACATTTTAGGAATTTTTGGAGCTCATTTAAACATAAAGTGGATTTAAGAATTTTAAGATTATTAATTTAATTACTTAAATGAATAATATTAAATAAAATTAATTTTATTAAAATTTATTTATACGGGATTTGCTGTCGGGACTGCGGCAGATCCGCTGCGGGGTCCTGACAGCGGAGCACTTTTACCTTCCAATGGATACGCTAGCACGCATCTTAGTGCCATTTATCCAACGGCTCGTATCACCCGCACCGTGATTAAATCCTAAGCGTTAGATCGATCGAGCGCATCCGATGGCTGATATATTATCTGTGTTTAATTATTTAAGTAGTGCATTGTAGCCTTCCAATCCCAACGGCTCGGTAATCAGACGGCTCTTAGCACCCCGTGCATTGTGGATCTTCGTCTACCTCTCGCCCCTCGCATGCTGCCCCCCCCCCCCCGACAGCTCGATCCTCCCAGCCCCCGTGGCAGTACAGAAAAGAACTCGTTCTTCTTCTTCTTCCCTCGGTGCGACCTTCTACTAGTAGTAGTCTCCCAGGATTACCCCTAGCCGTTGAGCTAAGCCTTACCCTCGGTCCGAGCCAATGTCATGAAACCCAAGCTCTAAAACCCACCCCTAGTGCTCCTTATTGCTTATAAATACCCTGAGAGCATCATAGTGAGTCCCTTTGCTCACTATGATCTCCTAATCCTCCCAATTGAATCCCATGGAGCTCTCATCTCTCTCGGCGAATCCCGGCATCCCCGCAGCTGCGTATCGCTGATAGAGGGTACATCTGGTGTTCAGACTCCCTGTGAACCTGCACCTACTACTGGGTGACCTCAGAAGCCTCTCAATTCCTCTCGGCTGTGCCTACAACCCCATCTTCAGGTACAGGCTCTTCCACTAAATTCCATAAGTTTAGTTTTCCATATAAGCTGCTGATGAGCCTCTGGATGTCGCCTAGCTTACCTTAGCCACCTAGGGAACCCATTCTAATTGTCATCAGGGTTGAGCTAGCTCTGATCGATCATGTTGATCGATTGAGCTAATAGCCAAGCCATGACTAAGTTTGAGTAAGGACCTAGCGATTGGTTGCACCCCAGGCTGCAAAATCTTGGGGGTTTGGCTTGCCTCACCTCACTAATGGTGTAGAAATCGAGCCCCGTCCATTCAATGGCCTCTGTGAGGAGAATTATCTCCTCACAGTGAACCCTAATCGTCTGAAATTGAAACCATCAGTGGAGTAGCCATCCAGCATTCTAGTCCGTCCTAGTTAGGGCTTCTAGGTTCAATCGATGCACCTTGACCTTTTGAAAGTGTGGCGACCGAATGCTGGTCATGGCGTGGCCTAGCGGCAGTGAATTTGGTGGTCCAAGGTCCCCTCCTCGCAGCTGTCTGCGAAGGAGAGGTATCGGGGACGATGCACTGGCGCATCAGGTCGGGCCTATCTTGACCCGTACGGTTTCGATTTTGAGCTGCGATTATTTAAGGAATATTGTAATTAATTTCCTTATGATAAATAATTGATAAATGCATTCCGTATAGTTTTAATTTAAATAAAAATACATATTAATTTATTTAAATAACTTTAGTTATACTTATCCAAATAGTGTGATCCAATATACCATTTTAATCAGAATAATGCAAGGAATAATAATATAAAATAAAATTAAGGATCCCATGGTTAGATTTTAAATAATTGCCTAACCTTTCCTTATTTCCATTTAATTCATAATTAATTCATTAATTGTCCAAAAATAGTGATTAAGGTCTCTGATTGCTCATAAGACTATAGAGAACCTATTTAAGCCATTAAAGATAATTTAAGAACCCTAAATTTACTAAACACCTCATAATTACCCTAAAATGAGATTAATGAATTAAGCCTTGGATTAGTCTCTGATTTTGGTGAATCTAGTTCCTAATGCCTTATTAAGTATAGTAGAGCTTATAAATGTATTTGGATCATCCTAGTATGTCCCAATTCCCCTTATCACCTTAAATGACCTCATAATGTCATTAGTGATAATTAAGCTAATTTAAATATCAAAAACCTAAATTAAGTATTTTACCCACTTCAATAATCAATATAAATCTCATTAAAACAAACTTGAATCAATTTAATTGATCAAACCCTAATTTCCCAATTTTTAGCCTTAAGAGGAGCACTTTGGTCATTTTGACTAGGGAATGGCTTAAGCACCCTTAAACCCTAGCAACCTCAAGTGAAGAGAGTGTAATCAGTAATGAATGATATTAATATCAATTGCTAAGTTTCATCACCTCATGAATAAATCCTAATGCTTAAGTCCTAAAATCATTAAGTAAATCCTTAAGATCTTAAGTGATCTTAAGACATTTCATAAAGAATTTGCTAGATCAATGCTAAAGCAAAAGTTTCTAATCCTAGATATTTATCAAAGATTATCCATAAACTATAGTCCTAATGAACAATCCTTTTAGAATCCTAAGTCCAATCTTTAGCTTAGATCTAGAGCGATCAAACTATAGATCTTAGATCTTCGACTTTAGATTATCTGATTAAATTGAATTATCTTCTTTGGAATTCCTTATTTGATTTACTGTTTAATCCTTTTGAAACCTCCTTATGGATGTAGGATTTACTCAATCTATAGAATAGTATAATTATCCTAAAGATTGAATATAAATCTTAGATTCTTATTTCTTGGTTGATTATTTTATCTTATAATACTAGACATGACCTTTCATTAAGATCTTAGTTTCTAAATCCTTCAGCTTATAAAATTTTTCACATTTAGATTATGCTTAAGTGTGAACCTAAATCCTTATTAGGATATCACCTTAGATTCAGGATTTGAACCCCAATGTGGAGTTTAAGTTCATAATCCTTAGTCTGGATTTAATTAATCAAGAATTGGGTTAAGTGAGGAAAATAACCATAATTAAGTTATTGATTTACTTACCTTAAACTCTTATAGTTGGATATGAAATAAAACTTGTTAAGTTCTATTATTAACATTAGGGTCGTGAATCTGAGATTTTACTCGATAGCTGGATATTGGAGATCCTAAACTTGTATCTTCTCAGAATAGTTAGATTCAGATAAATTAGATAGCAATAGATATCACATAAGTCTAGTTGAGTCTCTTGCTTACTTTGACTTTAATTGCTCTGCATACCTTGGATATTGAGTTTTTTCCTTGGACATAATAGGTAAACTTAGGATATGGAAGATACATCCTAAGTTAGTATTTGAAAAGCATAATATTCAATTCCTTCAGTGCATTCAGTTCAGTAGGGTATGTCCTAGCTTAGTTTGCCTCCTTAGTTCTAGTTTTGTTATAGAATAGACTCAAACCTAGCCCAGTGCTTGTCTAGGATGGATATATGTCTTATTCTATAAGTTCAACTCGGACCTAGCTCTGATGATGCCTAGGATGGACACTTGTTGAACTTTCTATTTAGAGGTCCTGTATGGCATGTTTCTGTTATGATAGTACTATGTTTCAGGCATACTCTTACTTCAGCTTTGTACTTTGTTTTTCTTTGCCACATACTTCACATGATCATAAGCACATTAGGATGAGTTCTTTAGTACTTGCAGTTATTTTTGCTCTTTAGCCTCACTTTGCTTAGTTTCATGTTTTGTATGTTACTTTACATACATGTTGTTTAGTTATAAGTAACTAGTTTATAGCTATCCTTTTCTTTATGGCTAGATGCACCCTATATTGCTTGCATATTTAAAGTAGTTGATGTGATATCCTTAAATATTTAGTTCACTTAGATCAACTTAAAATGTACTTAGACAATTTGTATAACTGTAATATTTTTCTTTTTATTGGCTGGGGCCCTGGCATTTGTGATACTGACAAATATCAGATTTGGAGTTGTTCATTGGTAGTTCTACAGGAGATGAGCTATCATTGGAGGAGGACCTTCTTGTGGCCACCTAGTTAGATTTTCCTTTCTTGTAGTGAGTTTGAGAGATCTTTCCTTCATTTAACTTTCAGTCTGTAAAAATTATTCCTGGATGTATTTACTATCTGCACTTTGATCTAAGTTACTGTTGCATTTACTTTTCTATACTATGTTGGTATGTGGATGTTATGTTACACTATTTTCTACTTCCGCTATTTTGATATGTTGGTGTATGTTTACAGTTCCAGGTGATAAGTCCTTGGCTTAAGGCAGGTTGGGTCTTACCTGACTCTACTTGAGTTTGGGATTTGCCATGGTTGGAGCACCGTACTCCTCGTGTTTATGCTAATATCCATATTAGCATGGTCGAAGAGGGTACGGGGCCCCACACATAGTCCATTGGATCCAATGCATCCTCTCATCTAGCTAAATCATGTGAATAAGCGCATGATGCATTTTTGATGGAAATCATGTTTGTGAGATCTAACAAGCGAAAGAATATATTTGTAATCTAGACATAGGAAATCAAAGGTAAATCAAACCATGATCTCATAAAGGTTTAAGTGTCGAGGTAGAACCCCAAAGGGAGTTCTCCTTGTTGCACTAAATCTAAACCTATTGTAATTGGAGGATTGCTCCAATTCTAGCAGTGATCACATGATTAAATTAGGCATAAATAAATCAATTTATACATTTAAACAAAGAAGTGACAACACCAAGCTCTTTCAAGTACTACAATGAAACCCCAACTCTCTCTCTTTGAATAAATCGTATCTTATCTTACGATCATGTGAATTGATAATTTAAGAACCAAATTAAGCCAAAAATTAATCTTTTAAACATTATTGAAAGAAGATATAACTTTGTATCAAAACCACCATTCCCAGAGGATGATAAATCTCAGAATTAACTTCCACTTATTACTTCAGACCACGTACACTTGCTTGCAAGCGCAGACGTGTATTTTATGTCTGTCAAGTTTTTGGCGTCGCTGCTGAGGAACAATTTTGTTTTGTATTAAGTACAATCTTTAAGTAAATAGAGATTTAGACTTCTTACTTAATTGTTATATATATTTTCATTTTCTATGATTATATCACATTATTCTAACTTTAATGTAAATTTAGATTTGCTTTAGTTCTTATTTGCTGCTAGAAAATTTTTTTTGAAAATTCCTAAAAAATTGTGTTGAAATATATTGCAAATATCTATTTGTTGAAATTTTATGTGCTGATCATTTTTTGTGCTGAATTATATTGTTAAATTTGATTGCTGTGACTTGTTCTTATTGGTTGTAATCTTTAAACTGCATGAGTAGGAGAAACCTTTTTGAAATCTTTTTCGATCTTAAAATATATAGAGCATATCTTAGAGCTAGGAGAGAATAAGTAATCTTAAACCAACAACAAGCGCACATGGAAGATTTAGAGGTCAATCTTGTAAAGCCAGTAGTAAATGTTAGAAGAAGACTCCTTAGAGAATATGCGCTTCCAACCGTAAAAGGAGTCCAAAATGCTATAGTTAGACCTCGAATTCAGGTGAATAATTTTGAGATCAAACCATCGACTTTAAATATGATCCAAAACAACCAATTTAATGGTCTAGCATCGGATGACCCTAATGCACATATTTCAAATTTTTGGAAATATGCGACACTCTTAGATTCAATGGAGTATTCGATGATGCCCTTAGGTTAAGATTGTTCCCGTTTTCACTGAGAGATAGAGCAAATGTTTGGCTTAGCTCTCTTCTTGGTGAGTCCATTAGGACTTGTGATAATTTGGCTAAGAAATTCCTAGCTAAATATTTCCCACATGCTAAGACTGTTAGGATGAGAAATAAGATTTCAAATTTCTCTCAGCAAAATGAAGAAAATTTGTATGACGCCTGGGAACGCTTCAAGGACTGCTTAAGGCATTGCCCGCATTATGGGTTCCCCTTGTGGATGCAAGTACGGATTTTCTATTATGAATTGAATGCATATATAAGGACACTTATTGATGTAGCCACGGGTGGCTCTTTGAGTAGTAAGACCCTAGAGCCTTTGATCTTGTTGAGGAGATGGCCAACTATGATGACCCCAATATTGAGTAATCACTAAACTCAACATTGATACGTCGCTACAATATCTAATACTGTATTAGAAAAAAGCTAATCCAAATAATTAGATATTGTGTTTGGCCAAGGATCAGAAGAGGTTCTTAAGTTATAATGGAAGAGATTTTATGAAAATATTACATGAAATAGATATGATAACATGAATTTAAAAAAACATATGATATAAATACTTGTAAATTTAGATATGAAAGTTCTAATGATTAGCATATGAGATATTAGTGTAAAATATGTAATATAATTACAAGTCAATTAAATCTTAAAAATTTCAGCATGACTTCTACTGTATTTGGTCAAATGTACACCTGCAATTTCAATATACAAGTCTTCCATTCCAATGGAAGATTAATAAAGAGTACAGAAACTTTTCAATTCTAATATAAAGTTAATCTATTACATGGGATTGCTTATTTACAGTTCTAATATAAAGTCAATCTATTATATGGGATTGCTTATTTCCAATTCTAATATAAAGCCAATCCATTACATGGGATTTACATTCTACATCATTTACATTTATACAAAAAATGAGAAAATGATAACTAAATTTCTAGTTAAGTATGCAACTAAATTTTTATTTAAGTATCCATTCATCCCTAACCAAGCATTTAAATTTAAATTTACAACACGAGCATAGTAAATACAAAGTAAGATACTTTTATTATTACAGGCCAAGAATAAACATTAGAAAGTAATTAAACAAAATTCTCTCTCTCACTTATAAAATAAGTAAGAATTTTAATAAAATAAGCGGAAGCAATTATAATTCTTTAAGCGCTTGGTCCATCTATCATATTTTGGCATTTAAATGTGTTAGGGCAAAGCCAAAAAAGAGAAAATATGGTTAGACTAAATAGTCTAAGTACAATTTAAGATTAAGCTAAACATTTTATTTTTTATTTTGGATATCATAACTAGTTACAATTTAAGCATAAGTAAGGGTGCAAAAATGAAAGCATACAAATGTGGAAAAGAAAGTAAGGAAAGTAAGGAAAAGGTGAAGTGAGTAAGAATACTCATAGAATTTGACAATCTAGTCTGCAAGTAGAACAAGGGTAAGAGCATCCTAGATAGGCTAGAAAAATATTAAAGGGTGCATATGAAAGTAAATAAAATGAAACATGTATATGTTCAATGGAATTATGCTAAGTAAGAAAAGTAAACAATGAAGCATTTAAATGAAAGTATAACAATATTCACGATAATATAAAAGTACTGTAAACAAGTAAAGTACAGTACTAACATGGAAAGTGCAAAGCATAGTAGTTAAAGGAAAATCTTATACTCTTGGTTTAAGATACACATAGCCTAGGACTATGTAAGGTAACACAGCTAAAAAGATATGAAGAGTCTTCTCAATCAATAAGATTATAGAGGATCTCACATATTATTTAATTGAAGTTATTTTAGGATGTTTCTTGTTCTATAGGGACTTACAGAATGAAGCGAGGAGTTAAGCACGTCTACTTAACCCATAAAGGAAAACGAGGTTTCAAATATAGCAAAACACTCATATTCACCCTCTGAGAATATGAGGTCTCCTTATCTCTCCAATTTAGCCTGCCTTGGCTACCACAGTTGTCAACCCCTATAGTCTTAAATGTGAAAGTATTAATTATGCACAATGTCTTATATGAATGATTCAAATGAAAAAGGCTCAAAGCTAAGCAAGCATTCAATAAAATTTAATAATTGCAACTAAGTGATATCCAAAGTTATCTAATTTTAATGATCTACTTAATAATTAGAGATAATTGAGCTCTCAATTAACTTTGAGATATTGATCTCAAGTTAATTATAATTAATAGTAGTAATTGGGGTATTAAAAATAGTAGTTTCATTTCATTTTATGAGATGGCAAAATAATTTATAAGTATAACATACCAAAAGGAACTGGTTCTAATATAATCCTAAAACAAAAGATTGAAATAGGTTAACTAAATCAAGTTTTAAGAAATTAGTTAAGAAAAGGTAGGGTTAAGTAAACACTACAATGAGGAAGCTAAGAGTTAAGGTTCTACACACTAAACTTATCTAACTAGGTTAAATTAGAAAGATTTAATCAAATTGACACATAATCTAGTTATGTTAACTAAATAGGAAAGGTTTAAAGGAAAAAGAAAAGAAGTATTTGAAACTAAAACTCTATGTTTTCTATAAATTGAAGTTTAAGGAAAATCAATATGATTTCTAAATTATTTTAATGAATTTAGGACTCCTAACATAAGTCTTTAAAGGACTTAAGAACTAGGGTGGAGTGAACTAAGTTCTAACCTATTTACTTAGGATTATGACTAAGAAGATCATAACCTACACTAAACAAGCATTAAGGTTAAACACACTTAATGGGTATAACATCTAATTCTAACAGATCACTTACAATTTAAGATGTAATTAATCATATAGGCTATATCATAAGGTTGAAAGATGAATCAAGCAATTTTCTAAAGATATATACAAATAAATTATGAGAACTAAGCTCAAAATAATCATGTCATGGAAAATTAACATGGGTGCAAAATGGTCAATCAAGTTTGCTATCCTAGGGCTTTAAGCACTTATACCATAAAATCAAGAAACTATGAAATTATTTAAGTAATACTAATTAAGGAGCCAAAACCTAAAATCACCAATTATTGTCCAAATAAAATAAAATTCATAAATATGAAATCCTTATTGTATAAGGAGAAGAATGATACTAAGTATGTCAAAATTGGACAACTTTGGGATTTTAGGGCTTTATGGGACTCCTAATTAGGGATAAAAAGTGATTAAGAGAATTAGGGTTCCAATGTTAAATTTGAATTCATATTATTATTTTTCATATTTTTGTGAGTGAAATAGACTTTTTGATCAATAAATTTGAACTTCAAATTAATGAATTAAGACACAAACAAAAATTGAAATTATTTGAAAGTTAATTAATTAATCTAAAATAATGATTAAATAAAATAATCATCAAAACAAAAATTAATTTCAAATCTTAATCTATGCATTTTTATGTTCCAAATGTTATATTATATCTCATAATTTGGTTAAGTATTTTGTAAATTATAAATCAAATAAAATTTTAATTAACGAAATATGTTTGCTATCCTAAGTCATAAAGGCCTACATATGCAAGTAATATAATCATGAAAAATGATTTATTATGAAGATTTTGAGGAGCCAAATACCTAATTTATCTAATTATTGTTCAATCAAGATAATAATAACATAACTGAAATCCTCACATCTTAAGGAGAAGAAAGATATTAAGCAGGTCATATATGGACAATATTGGAAATTATGATTTTCTTGGAACTCCCAATTATAATTAAAAGTGATTAGGGAAACTAGGCATTTAATTCTAAATCTGATTCTATAATATTGTCCTACACATTGTTGTGATATAGATGTACTATTGAATCGCCAAGTTTGGACAAGAATCAGCTAAATTTTAGTATTTGCAAAATTTAGTCTACTTGTTGATTAATTAATTAAATAAAATACATTAGCATGAAAGAGATCAATATGTGTGATGATCGCACTGCACATAAACCTCCAATAAAGTAATTTAGTCTATGAGAACTAAATATAGGTTCTAAGTACTTAACGTACCTTGCACAAGCAATTAGAAATTGGAGCTTAATAATTAATTAAAAGAAGATGACAATTACAACACCAGCACCTGTAGTAATTGGGGTAATATACAATTATATTATACTTTCTTTGATAACTTGCTTACTCCTAGATAAGCATTGGTTCCATCTAATTCATCCTCTTAAATGTTAGGATTCAAGTTAATTTTAATATTACTAGACTAGTAAACTTAATATAAGAAACAAACTGAATTATGACACTTAGCAAATCACTTATATTGCACTATCAATATCTAACCATATGCAATAAATTGGCAACAAATACATATCATCTAATAACTAAGCATTAGTGGATTAAAGAAGAATAATCATTTGTACTCTATCTTTAACGTGCTTAAGAAAAATGCTGCGTTCTCTTTTTTTTTTTTTCTTTTTTTCTTTGAAGCTTTTGTTATATCCTTCACTCTTCTACTTGAACTTAATACATAGCTGAAAGAAATGAGGTGGGCATGTTAAGCTTTATTCAACAATAATAAAATACATTGGTAAATTTATACTTTAATGTGCATTGAAGTGCATAAAGAGTTTGAGAATATTTGATTCATAATATCCTGCTAATTTCAATTTGCGACCAGTTTCATAAGACGGGGACAAAATAGATCTTGACTTTATTAAGCAAATAAAATGTACTACTTTGGTTTCAATTTCGAGCATTGATCTAAAGATTCAAGATCAAGGCAGTAAAGAGTATCTCACCGAACTTCGGAGCTGGTTCGCTCCTCTCCGGATTGAGAACCTCAGTTATTGTCGCCGCAGGCGCAGCAGATCTGATCCTCGCATCGCGCCTCTTGTCGGCTTCTTCCCATCGGATGAGATGCATGAAAAGCAGCTCATCTAAGAAATCCGTCAAAGGCTCGACTCGATGCTTCTTTGAGAATCGAGAGGAAAGCGGGCTTTCATGGCAAGCGTGGGGGAAGGCATCGGCGATCGGGCTACGTGGACGAGACGATGGTTTGCCTATCGTGAGATATCGGTGTGCGACGGGGAAGGGCTGTCTTCAGCCATGGAGAGGAGGCCAACGAGCACCTTCATCGAATGGAGAAAAAATATCGGCTTGCATGTGAGATATTAGGTATTTCAGCTGAGGGAAAACTATTATTTTTTTGTAAGAAAAAACTAGGTTCGATGAAATAAATAAAGCAAATCCAAGATCTAATTATGTCGTTGGATTGAAAATGAATGGCTGGAATTTTCTGAGCTATGATCTGAAGCCAATTGAACTCCAAAAATTATAAACTAGGTACTCAAATGAGAGTCTCGATGAGACAAACACACGCGTCTAAAAATTATTTAATTTTGACGAGCAATTTATTTTATATTAACTTTTTTTAGTGAAAAATTTTGAAAATTAATTACGATAAATCAGGAGCTTGAAAATTAGCGAAACTTAAAACATAGCATCCTTAATTGATGCATGACTTAAATATAAGAAAATTAATTAATTTTGATTTATATTTTTCTAATTATTAGAATTTGAAATTTGAACATCACAAATTTATTTAGGACAATTTGGGATCTCAAACACGCTCAAATTTCCACAATAGAATCTCTTCAATAAGCATTATAAGACGATATTTTTATTAAATTTTTATTTAACTTAAATTGGGATCTTGAATTTGACTTAACTATAGTAGCGCTCGAAAATAAAATAAAATATCAGAGAAATTCAGTGGCTTCCAATAGTTCCTAGAACATCACTCCTAGCTAATTTGGAGCTACTGAGTCCCATAGCGGATTCCATTTTTTATTTTGAGGTATAAATAAATTTAGCATTCTTAGAATTATTCGAAAACTAGGAAATGTTGGAAATTGACAAATAATCTCCAATTCGCACAAAAATTGAAATGGAGGCTCCAAATACTATTATAAGACTAATGGAAAAAGATTATTGTCAAATATGTTGCTAATTGATGGGTAACAATACTAGAGTTGTTACACCATCAATGCCTCTCAATGGCCCCCTGAGAGAACCAACCCCAACAAAAAGGAAGTTAACCAGATTGTTGAATTAAGATGTCAAATTTCCCAATTAACCCAAAGACTTGAGAGTGCGCAACTAAATTCATCTCATAATAAAGAAATTGAAGGTGTCAATGCAATTATAAACTATAGGAATCAGTAAAATAAGGATAGAAGAGGATTAGAGCACTCCTTTAAAAAGTTTAGAATATCCACAATCAATTTCATGAACAAAACTGATGCAACATTAAATCAGCATGAGCATACTCTTTGGAGCCAAGTAGAAATTATCAAAAGAATTGAGCTAAAACTAAAGGAAACAATAAGCCAATTAAATGAACCTGTCCTAGTTGGAGCAATAAGAGACTGTGGGAATGAATCAGGAAATTCTATAACTTTAAGAAGTGGGAAAACTACGGAAACTGTTGTGTTTAAAGAATCTAAAATTACATCTATATCTTTGATAGAGGAATCAATGGAGGAAATTAATTAGGAAAAAGAGAATGAAATGAGAGGGGAAGCTCAAACGCAATTAACTAAGCAATCTGAATACACCCCTCACATTCCTTACCCGCAAAGAATGGCAAGGGAAAAGTTAGACATCCAATTCCGAAATTTTCTTGAAATATTTAAAACCCTTCATATAAACATACCTTTTACTGACTCTTTAGAGAAAATGCCTAGCTACACCAAATTCATGAAGGACATCTTATCAAGAAAAAGGAATATCAATGAGAAAGAAATGATAGCTTTGACTAAGGAATGTAGTGCCATTCTTCTACAGAAAATCCCCATCAAAAGGAAAGATCCAGGGGGTTTCAAAATTCCTTGCACTATAGGAAATCACACTTTTCAAAAGGCTCTTTGTGACTTAGGAGCCTCAATAAATTTAATGCCATTCTGCATCTTTAAGAAATTGGGAATTGATTACTTAAAACCTACTTCAATCCTTCTTCAACTAGCAGATAGATCTGTAAAAACCCCCATGGGAATCATGGAAAATGTCCTAGTCAAGGTTGACAAGTTTATCTTCCCAGCTAATTTTATTGTTTTAAAAATAGAAGAAGAAAACCAAGAGGTTCCTCTAATTCTTGGAAGACCATTCCTTGTTACTAGCAAAATTATGATAGATGTTGACAAAGTGGAATTGAGTCTTTGTTGTGAGAGAGAGGAGGTAAGGTTTAAGATAGGAGATTTGATGCGGCACCCTATTAAGCCAAATGAAGAATGTTGAAAAGTGAATGTGATGGAGGAGTTACTAATTTTAGGAGATGTTAGGGAATTTGAGTTAGAGGAAGGAGAGGAAGCTGCATATTATGAGGTAGAGAACAAGGTTGATGAGTTAATTGAGGAAAGGAAGAAAATGCAATTGTCTCTTGATGAACCTCCTAAATTGGAACTTAAACCCTTTCCCAATCACTTAAATTACATTTATCTAGGGGAGGAAACAACACTACCTATGATCATTTCTGCTTTGTTAATCCCGACCCAGGAAAATAAATTGTGCACGCTATTAAGAGATCATAAGAGGGCTATTAGATGGAGCATCACTGATTTAAAGGGGATTAGCCACACTATGTGCATGCACCGCATCTTGTTGGAAGAAAATTTTAAGCCATCCATAGAACCTCAAAGGAGACTAAACCCAAACAAAAAGGAAGTGGTGCATAAGGAAATTATTAAGCTGCTTGATGTTGGGATCATTTTTTCAAGTTTTGACTGCCCTTGGGTGAACCCAATTCATGTGGTTCCCAAGAAGAGTGGGATAACTGTGATCATTAACAAAAATAATGAATTGATTCCTACTAGGAAAATGATGGGGTGGAGAGTCTGCATAGACTACAGGATCACTATCCTCTCCCATTCATTGATCAGATGCTTAATAGGTTATCATGAAATCCATAATTCTATTTCTTGATAGTTATTTGGGGGTACAATCAGATTTTGATAGCCCCAGAAGACCAAGAGAAAACAACCTTTACTTGCCTATACAGAACTCTTGCATTTAGAAGAATGCCTTTTGGGTTATGCAATGCCCCTGCTATGTTTCAAAGGTGTATGATGGATATCTTTTCAAATATGATTAGAGAATTTTTAGAGATTTTCATGGATGATTTTTCAATAGTGGGAAAATCTTTTGAGGAGTATTTGATAAATCTAGGTAAGGTTCTAAAGAAATGCGAAGAAACTAAATTTTTCCTAAATTGGGATAAATGTCATTTTATGGTAGAAGAGGGGATTATATTAGGCCACCTTATATTAAGAAAATGAATTGAGGTAGACAAAGCTAAAATTGAGGTGATTGAAAAGTTGCCACCACCTACCAATGTGAAGGGAGTTAGAAGTTTTCTGGGGCACGTGAGATTATATAGAAGGTTCATCAAGGATTTCTCAAAAATTAGTTTACCGATGTGCATGCTTCTAGGCAAGGATGTAGAATATGAATTTGATGAAAGCTGTATCAAGGGATTCAATGTAATAAAATATGCTCTAATTTTAGCTCCTATAATTTTTACACCTACCTGGGATCTCCTTTTCAAAATAATGTATGATGCTAGTGATCTTGCTATGGGAGCAGTCTTAGGACAGCGAAGGGAGAGAACTTTATATTCCATATATTATGCGACTAAATTAATAGATGAAGCCCAAAAGAACTATGCCACCATAGAAAAAGAACTGTTAGAAGTTGTATTTGCATTCAACAAATTCAGGCCTTATTTTATAGGGTCAAAAATAATTGTGTACACGGATCATGTTGCAATCAAATATCTTCTTCAAAAGAATAAAGCAAAATCATGTCTCATACATTGAGTTTGGATGTGATAATGTGATGGCTAATCACCTCTCAAGATTGACCCATCTAACTCATAAAGTGGGTGAAAAAATTTGTGAGACTTTCTGTAATGACCCCAATAATTGGATAGGAGATTAATCCAAACATTAAGATGTTACCTTAGCACCTGACAGACTGTAAATACACATCTGCGCTTGCACGCAATTGTACGTGGTCTGAAGTAATAAGTGGAAAGTGTTAGTTTCCGGGATTTATCGAACCACAGAGAATTGGTTATTTTGTTACTAAGGTTAATCTATACTCACTAATGTTTAAGCTATGATGTAATTGGTTTAAGTTGGTTCTAAACTAAGCACAATAATTACTAAGTAGAAGTTAAGTTAGATAATATGAAGAGGAGAGTTAGGTGCATCCTATATGTCATGATAAGTTACTTATGCATGATGATTCTTCAAGCGTAGTCTTTCATTTACTTTAAATTAAATCAAGTGCACATTATTGTTCCTTGAGTTTTATCTGAAGGTTTCACAAGTTTAAATCTTGTGCACAAAATGAACACTTATCTCTTGATCAAGGAGAAGAGGATTATTAATTTTTTAAGATCTTATAAGCATTGATTCCACTAGGAGCATCACTCGTATCACACATAGTTGAAGTGATAGAATAATACGTTGTGCTCAATGACTATGTCACCTCGTTCATGAGCACACAACTATTTTATTTCCTCCCTCAATTATGTTGAGCTAAGGAGCTCACTTATTGGGTCTTAGCATCACACGTATCAACACTTTAGTTGAGCTTAGATTAAGGTGCACTAAGCTCAATAACTTTTCTCACATAGTTCAAAGCTCTCATTCACTCATAGATCTAGCATCTAACCAAAGGTGAGCTATGGAGCACAAGACACTTTAGTTCTTGAATTCATTAATTCATTTTTCTTTAATTCACAATCAAGACTAAAGTAATACTAAGCATTTTTTGAGCAAGGCACTAAGTTCATACATTTTATTAATACTTGAGAAAAATATCATACAATTAAAATGTAACTATCAAACACATGGGATTACCCTAACCCTCCCCAAGGGAGGTTTAGCTATTCATTACAAAAGAGATGAAAAAGAACACATACATGGATAAAGACCCTTTCATGATCAACTAAGAAAACAAATTTCAAAAGAAGAGTTTAGAAGATACTAGGAACGTTCCTTAGAAGTTCTCTGGATCCTTCTTCTCCTTCTTGAAGTTCCTCTCTTAGGTCGCTACTGCTGCCTTCCTTCTTCTTCTCCTTGGTAAATTGGCTCTTCCACCCTTGGGGAGTTTCTCTCTTCCACTATGCAACCCTTCTCCTTACTTAAGTGATTTGAGCAAAAATTGGAACCCTTCCCTATTCAAGAGGAGTGATATATATAGGAGAGGGGCTGTATTCATTCCACTTAAGATCCAAACTAGCATTTCCATTTGAAAATTCTGATCAATGATGGCAAAAATCCTAATTGATGGTGAGGTGACTAATATCTTCATTTGTTTAGCCAATACAACACCTCATAAATCTCCTTTTCATTTAAAAACATAGCAGTTGCAGAGGAAATGATGGATGGAGACAAGATGCAGGTTGGGGGTCTTGTCCCGGCTGCATTAAATGCTTCTGCGAGAGAAAATTGCGGCGGGTCGTTGTAATGCACTGCGGCGTGCAATGGCGTGAGTAAAATTCGCTAAGTGTCCCATTGTCGCGCACTACCATGTCCATTTTTCACAAGGTGACTCGCTACAGCGCGCTGGAGCGCTAGCATTTTGCAAATGGCACCGTTGCAGCACGCTGTAGTGCTAGCATTTTGCAAATTGCACCGTTGCAGCGCGCTGGAGCGGAAATATTTCGCAAAATGCTCCGCTGCAGCGTGCGGTAGTGTCAAAATTTGCAAAGTGACCCGCTGCAGCTCACGATCGTGCCTGCGATTCGCAACTTGAACCACTGCAGCGCGCGTCAGCGCTAGATTTTGCAAAATCACCCACTGTAGCGTGTTGTAGCGGTAGCATTTCACAAAATGCTATGCTGCAGCGTGCGACAGTGCCCGTATTTCGCAACTTGATCTGCTGCAGCGCGCGGTAGCGGTTTCCTATGAAAAAAGTGTGGAAAATTGCATACATGTCTCAGAACTCCTTTGGATAAACCATTTTTCTGAAAAGATAGATAAAATTTGATTGAGCGGTTAAAATATCAGAAATAAATGAAATTTTCCTTTATTTTAAATATAATTTATGGATTCACCACAACCCCATACTTAAATTCTTACTCATCCTCGAGCAAGTGCAAAATGATATTTTTTCTATTTTGTAGGCATATTAGTTAACAAAAGATATCAATTTAGAATAATTGTAAGTCAAAGCATGTGCATAACAAAAATGATCCAAAACATTTGGCATTTAGATATTCTAACCTTGGATATGAAATAAGGTTAATCAATTATTCTCCAAGAATTTGATTTTTATGCTTGGCACTAGGTGTGGGTAAAGTTCCTTGGGAAACCTAGACTAGAGAGGTAATAAAAGACTCAAGAGTTTTGTGCCATATATGCTCCTTCGTATGAATCATAAAGATGAATAGATTAAAGGAGATATATTTTTCTTCATCCTTTCACATTTTGATCATTTGAGAGAGATTTTTTTAATCATCCCTTTTTAATTTTTTTTTTCTCGTCATTCTTAGGGAGAGATACTTTTCTTCATCCCAATACACATCTTTGTGATCATAAAGTCCTACGGGAGCCTAGCACACTCTTTTAAAGTACTCACAATAATCTCTAGTCATTAGTCCAATGCCTTCCCCCACACTTAGTTCATGGCATTAATTTAAATTTTTGGAGATAGATTATCCTCCATTCATTTCTTAGTTAAAATATTTTAATACTCATAATGCATTTGATCATGTTTTTATTAAGCACTCTTTTACTTTATATTAAATTCCTTATTGATATTTAATTTTAAGTTTCCTCTTCTTCCTCCACTTCCTCCACGTACGTGGTTTCGCAAGGGTAGCGCGTCTACGGAATGGGGGCACCAACAGGCGGTCTTGGCAACACGGAGGGATCCAATCCACCTTGCAAGTTCCAATCCTCAAACATCATCCCAAGGGCTTCATGAAAGTCGGACTAAAACCGGCACTGCTGGATGAGTTCTTGTTTAAAGAACCCCATGTCGGTGGCCAGGGCCTTACTAAGATCCGCTTGCTGATTGTGGAGACGCAGCAAAATCTTATTGGTGAGGTTTTGGCCGAACGGCGCGGATGTTTCCCCTTGCACGCCCCTTCTTTTCTTGGGCAGCTTCCGTTCACTTGCTTGGGCATTCAGATTTGAGAGATTAAGGGCGCAACCAAGGGGAATGATGGTGTCAGAGGAGAGGATTTTGACCCCTTGCATCTCGCAAAGCCATGATATCAAAGACCTGAAGGTCAATGTAGCGCAGGGACCCTTGAGAGCTTTCCAAAACTGCTCAAAAATAATACTCGAGATGCCAATCTCACCCGGCTAACCAATGAGCACAAGAGGAGTGCTCTGGCACGGGTCACTTCAGTCAAGTGACTCGTAGGCATGACAAAGTTAGAAATGAAGACTAACCAAGCAGTATTCATATATGTTAATTCGGAACGATGAATGTTGGCTAATCCTCCTTCCCATTTGGTATTTCGTGGACGAGTTCCGACACGAGATCAAGGGGGTCTTGGCGCGACTCCAAGGGTTCCAAGTAAGAGTGATGAATCCATAAATTATATCTAAAATAAAGGGGAAAATTCATTTATTTAAGATATTTTTGCTGTTCCTAAATCAAATTTTTCTATCATTTTCAGGAAATGGAATCCAAAGGAGCTATAGGGCATTTCTGCAATTTTTCTAAAAGTATAAACAAAGAATTCCGCTCCAGCGCACTACAGCGCGCGGTCTCGCAACGCAGCGGGCTACAGCGGAAATATTTAAACTATATTAAACAGGCTCCCCACTAATTGAATAGTGATTTTTGCGGAACTCACCGCTACAGCGCGCGGTCGCGCGCTGCAGCGGTTTACCGCGAAAATACTAATGATTATTAAAAGGGGGCTCAACTAATTGAATAATGATTTTTGCAGAATTCACCGCTCCAGCGCGCGGTCGCACGCTGCAGCGGTTTACCGCGAAAATACTTGACTTTATAAATCGGGCCGCTCAACTAATTGAATAGTGTTTTTCGTGGAATTCATCGCTACAGCGCGCGGTCTCACGCTGCAGCGGTTTATCGCGAAGGACTTGGCTATATAAATCGGGCCGCCCAACTAATTGAACAGTGTTTTTCACGGAATTGACCGCTCCAGCGCGCGGTCGCGCGCTGCAGCGGTCTGCCGTGGAAATATTTCTCTCTATAAAGTCTGGAAAAAGAACTAATTGAACAGTATTTTTCACGGAATTCCTCGCTACAGCGTGCGGTCGCGCACTGCAGCAGTCTACAATGGAGGACTTGGCTAAATTGTTAAGGACCAAGGTATGCTAAAGCACGCCGCAGACCGCTACAGCGCGCTGTGCAGCGGCCTGCCGAAGTTTTTCCCAGATAATACATTTAATGTGACTGGAGACATGACCTTTATCCAGAATATTGTCTCCAGCCATCATTTCCTACAGCAGCCATTTTTATAAGCTTTGGGGTGATGTTGTGGCTAAAGAAATGAGATTATTATCACCTCACCCTAAATTAAAAATTAGTGCAATGATGAATTCATCATTTTTTATGGATATTCTAAGGAGAGGAGCATGCAGCCCCCCCCCCCTCCCCTTCCTATAAATAGCCCTCCTCTTGACTAGAGGGAGGAGGGTTCACAATTTTAGCACAAATTCCCTAAGTAAGGAGAAGAGCCAAAGGAAGAGAGATCTCCCCAAGGGAGGCAAGGCAAGCTTTTGCAAAGGGAGAAGAGAAAGAAGGCAGCACTAGCAACCTAAGGAGAGGATAATTAGAAGGAGAAGAAGAATTCCGGAGAACTTTTACGGAGCGTTCCTAGTATCTTCTAAACTCAATCTTGTATTTTCTTTTTAGTGACTATAAAAGGGTCTTTATCTATGTATGTGTCTTCCTTATTTTCTTATGTAATGAGTAGCTAACTCCCTTGGGGAGGGTTGGGATGAAGTCCCATGATGCATGATGTAATATTGTTGTATGGATGTTTTCCCTCAAGCATAATATATTTGTGATTTTAATGCCTTACTAAGAAATTTTCATCTAAATTAGTCTTGATGTGTTTATGAGGAAAGAACTAAAAAACTCCAAGATCTAATTGTCTTGTGCTCCTTAGCTCACCTTAGGTTGGATGCTAGATTTTGAGTGCATAGAAGCTTAGAACCATGTGAGAAGGTTCTTGAGCTCAATGCACCTCAACCTAAGCTCAATCTAAGAGTTGATGCAAGTGATGCTAAGACCCACTAAATGAGCTCCTTAGCTCCACATAATTGAGATTGAGTAATGAATGTTGAGTGCTCATGAACTAAGTGACATAGTCGTTGAGCTCAACATGTGATTCTCTCATCTCAGCTATGTGAGATGCGAAGTGATGCTCGTAGTGGAAAATCAATGCTTGTGAAATCCTAAGATTTAAGGAAATTTTAACTTTCCTTAAATAAGGAGAAAATGAATTAACCTTAAATCTCAAGAATCTTATAAGAATCTTTGTGCTAAAGTAGAACCGAATGTGAGTTCATTTTGTGAATGAGATTTGAACTTATAAGCCTTTGAGCTAGACTAAAGGATAACAATGTGCACCTGATTTCAATTAAACTAAATGATAAAGCTTGAGAAACAAATCTACACAAGTATTATATCATTGCATGTGGGATGGGCCCAGCTCTCCTCTTTCTTTTAATTTTGTTATTTACTTAGTGAATATTCGTGCTAATTTTAGACCAACCAACTAATACATACTATAGCTTAAACATTAGTGAGAATAGATATACTTTAGTGCCAAATCAACCAATTCTCTATGATTCGATAAATTCCCAGAAAGTCAAACTTTCCACTTATTACTTCAGACCACGTACACTTGCATGCAAGCGCAGACGTGTATTTACAGTCTGTCAAGTCTTTGGCATCGTTACCGTGGAATTAGTTTTTGATTTGAACTAAAGATAATCTATAAGTAGCTAGCGATTTAAGCATTTGATATTTTTTTTATATTAATAATTATACATTTTCTGTTGTAACTATCAAGCTAACATTTTATATTTCTTTTTGTTTATTTTCATTTCCAAAATATATCTGTTTGATCTTTATTGCTAAATCATTCTTGATAAACTTTATTGAAACTTGTATGAGTAAAAGAGTCTGTACTGAATATCTGTTTGATCCTGAAATAGAATGAACATACTTATAAGCTAGGCAAGAATGAAACTTATCAAACCAACAAATTGTGATGGACACTTTCACTGACAACTTAGCAGAACCTAGGGGTAAAGCACTTAGAGATTATGCACTGCCCACTGTTAGGGGCATTCCCCATGCGATTGTAAGGCTGAATATAGAAGCCTATACTTTTGAAATCAAACCCTCTACGCTGAGTATGGTACAAAATAATCAGTTTGGAGGATTAGCCACTGAAGATCCAAATTCACATATTTCAACCTTCCTCGAAATATGTGATACCTTCAAGTTTAACGACGTCTCCGAAGACGCAGTTAGATTGAGGCTATTTCCTTTCTCACTGAGAGATATAGCCAAGAGTTGGCTCAGCTCTTTACCAAGCGATTCTATCCGTACTTGGGACGATTTGGCTAAGAAATTCTTAGCCAAATACTTCCCTCTAGCTAAAACTGCACGGTTGAGAATTGAGATCACCAACTTTACTCAGATGGAAGGTGAGACTCTCAATGACGGGTGGGAACGCTTTAAGGAGTATCTCAGATGTTGCTCGCATCATGGGTTCCCTCTTTGGATGCAAGTGCAAGCTTTTACAATAGTTTGAACACTCCAATGAGGACACTCGTTGATCCGGCCACTGGGGGATCCATTAGTGGAAAAACCCAAGAGGAAGCCTATTACCTCTTGGAAGAAATGGCAAACAACGCTTACCAATGGCCACTTCTAAGGAATGATTCCAAGGATAAAAAAGAGTGTAATTCACTAAGAAACTCACAGAAAATCCTAAAACTGTAAAATCAAATTTCCAAACTTACTAAGAAGCTAGAATGTGGTTATATAAGCCCTTTATAGGAGAATGATGGGGAATTGAGAGATGTTAATATAATCATGAATCATGGAAGGAATGGAGAAAGATTCGAAAATTCTCTAAAAGAATCTAGAAACTCCACTATTGAATTCATGAATAAAACTGGCGCCACACGAAACAGGCATGAGCACACTCTCCTCAGACAAGAGGAGATGGTTAAAAGAATTGAACAAAAATTAAAAGATATAATAAAGTAGCTAGAACAACCTTCACTAGTCGGGGTGATCAGGGAATGTGAAAATGAATCAGGTAACGCAATCACCTTAAGAAGTGGAAGGGTTGCTCATGAGATCGTGAGAAAAGAGAATAGTGAAGATATCGCTAAATCTAGAGAGAAAAAAGAGGAAGAAGAAATAATAAGGACATAAGAAATTATGGTAAGAGATGCCGCAAGGGATGAACATAGAGACGCACCTAAGGAAACCCCTCATATACCTTATCCTCAGCGTATGGTTAAGGAGAAACTCGATGTCCAATATCAAAATTTCTTGAGACTTTTAAAACTCTTCACATCAATATCCCATTCGCTGAAGCCCTCGAACAAATGCCTAGTTATGCCAAGTTTATGAAAGACATCTTATCCAAGAGAAGGAAGATTGATGAAAAGGAGACTGTGGCATTAACTGAGGAATGCAGTGCAATCCTTCAAAGAAAAATTCCCACTAAAAAGAAGGATACTGGGAGTTTCACTATCCCATGCATGATTGGATGCCAATCTTTTCAAAAAGCCCTTTGTGATCTTCGCGCTTCTGTTAATTTGATGCCTTTCTACATATTCAAGAAACGAGAAATTGATCAGTTAAAACCTACCTCTGTTCTACTCCAATTTGCCGATAGATCTGTAAAATCTCCTTTATGAATTGTGGAAAATATACTTGTAAAGGTTGACAAGTTTATCTTCCCGGCAGACTTCATAATCTTGGACATGGAAGATGAAAATCAAGAGATTCCTATTATTTTAGGTAGACCTTTGTTGGCCACAGGACGAACCTTAATTGATGTAGACAAAGGGGAATTGAGGTTGCGTTATGGAGAGGAAGAGACTAAATTCCATGTAAATGATTCTATGAAACACCCTTCTAAGTTAAACGAGGATTATTGGGAGATCGATTTAATAGAAGAACCTGGGTCAATGGAAGATGTGGGAGAAGAGGGAATGATGGGAAGTGAGGAATACAAAGTTCCCACTGAAATAGAAGTTATTGAAGAATTAGTTGAGGAAAGGAAGATGGTTTAACCTTCGATAACTTTCCCTCCTAAAATTGAATTAAAACCTCTTCCCTCACATTTAAAATACATATACCTAGGAGAAGATAAATCACTTCCTGTAATAATCTCCACTTTGTTAACTAAACATCAAGAGAATCTTTTATGTAACATTTTAAAAGATCATAAGAGTGCAATGGGGTGGAGTATTGCGGATTTGAAAGGGGTTAGCCCAACTCTGTGTATGCATCGTATCTTATTGGAGGACAACTCTAAGCCTTCAATTGAACCTCAACGGCGATTAAACTTTAACATCAAAGAAGTAGTTCACAAGGAAATAATCAAGCTCTTATATGTTGGGATCATTTTTCCCATTTCTGACAGCCCTTGGGTGAGCCCTATACATATGATTCCCAAAAAGAGTGGGATGACCGTTATTCTCAATAGCAACAATAAGCTAATCCCCACTAGGATTGTGACTGGTTAGCGAGTTTGCATCAATTATAGGAGATTAAATAAAGCAACTCGAAAAGACCATTATCCCCTTCCCTTCATTGACCAAATGCTTGATAGATTAGCAGGAAATCCTTATTTCTATTTTCTTGATGGTTATTCTGGATACAATCAAATTCTGATTACGCCCGAAGACCAAGAGAAAACAACATTTACCTGCCCCTTTGGAATCTTCGCCTTTCGGTTTGTGTAATGCTCAAGCTACTTTTCAACGCTACATGATGGCTATTTTCTCTGACATGATAGGAGAGTTCTTAGAAATTTTTATGGATAGTTTTTCTGTGGTTGGGACCTCTTTTGATCATTGCCTAATTAATCTGGGCAATGTGTTAAAAAGATGTGAAGAGTCAAACTTGATCTTGAATTGGTAAAAGTGTCATTTTATAGTTGAAGAGAGTATTGTTCTTGGTCATTTAATTTCTAGGAGGGGGATAGAGGTCGATAAAGCTAAGATTGAAGTAATTGAAAAACTTCCTCCTCCCATCAATGTTAAGGAATTAGAAGCTTTTTAGGGCATGCTGGTTTTTATCGCAGATTTATTAAGGATTTTTCAAACATAAGTATGCCACATTTGTAGATTGCTTGGAAAGGATGTTGAGTTCAATTTTGATAACAATTATCTGAAAGGATTCAATACACTAAAAACTGCCTTGATCTCTGCTCCAATAATTTCTGCTCCAATTTGGGATTCACCTTTTGAAATCACGTGTGATGCGAGTGACCTTGCTGTAGGCACTATTCTAGGGCAATGAAGAGAGCGAACCTTCTATTTGATTTACTATGCTAGTAAACTCCTTGACGATGCTCAAAAAAATTATGCCATCATGGAAAATGAGCTTTTAGCCATCATTTTTGCTTTTACTAAATTTAGGTCGTATCTCATCGGGTCTAAGACTATCGTTTACACGGATCATGCTGCCATTAAGTATCTACTCCAAGAGAAAGAGGCAAAACCACGTTTGATACGATGGGTGTTGTTCTTACAAGAATTTAATCTCAAAATCCGGGATAAGAAGGGGAGTGAAAATGTGCTTGCTAACCATTTATCCAGATTAACCCATATTGATCATGAAAAGTCGACAGATATTAGTGAATCCTTTCCCGACGAGAAGCTCTATGGGGTAGCTACAAATGATCATCCCTGGTTCGCTGATATTGTAAACTACCTTGTAGGAGGATTCATACCAAAAGATATGAGTTACAAACAAAAAAAAAAAATTTTGCGGATATAAAAAATTATTTTTGGTATGATCCCTTTCTGTATAAATGTTACAATGATCAACTCCTAAGGAGTTGTGTTCCTGACTCTGACACCAATAATATTCTCTTCCACTGCCACACATCTCCTTATGGAGGACACCATGGAATTGAGCGAACGGCTACGAAGGTGCTACAATCTAGATTCGTTTGGCCTCATCTATTCAAGGATGCCGCTAATTTTGTCAAAAGTTATGACAAGTGCCAAAGAACCGGGAATTTAACAAAAAGGGACGAGCTTCCTTTAAATGGGATTTTTGAAGTCAAACTATTCGATGTTTGAGGAATTGACTTCATGGGACCCTTCCCCTCGTCCCAGGCCAATCTGTATATCCTTGTGGCTGTTGAATATGTTTCAAAATGGGTTGAAGCTGTGGCATGGGTCAACAATGATGCTAAAACTATGATCAAATTTCTCAAGGAACATGTGCTAGCTAGATTTGGATCACCTAGATTCTTGATCAGTGATGGAGGAAAACACTTCTGTAATAGGCAGTTAGAGAATATATTAAAAAGCTATGGAGTAAGACACAAGGTGGGTACTCCCTATCACCCTCAAACCAGTAGGCAAGTTGAAGTCTCCAATAAAGAACTTAAACAAATTTTGGAAAAAATTGTAAACCAAAATAGAAAGGACTGGACTTCAAAACTCCAAGATGCCCTTTGGGCTTATAGAACTACCTTCAAGACCCCTCTAGGAATGTCCCCGTATAAGCTCGTTTATGGAAAAGCATGTCACCTTTCGGTGGAACTTGAACACCGTGCCTTTTGGGCAATAAAGAAATTAAATTTTGACCACCAAAAGGTAGGGGCGCAGCGACTGCTGCAACTAAATGAACTTAATGAATTTAGGTTAAACGCCTATGAGAATGCCAAGTTGTATAAAGAAAAAACAAAAAAATGGCATGATAAGCTAATTAAACCTAAGCACCTCCAACCAGGAATAAAGGTATTACTTTTTAACTCTAGATTAAGACTTTTTCCTAAAAAACTAAAATCAGGTTGGACAGGACCATTCACCATCACTAAAGTTTTTCCTCATGGAGCTGTCGAAGTTGCCTCAAATAATAGCGCTTTCAAGGTGAATGGAAATCATCTGAAGTTATACTTGGAGGAAGGTGTCTCTCAAGAGAAGGGAGGGTGGACCCTTCAAGACCTCCCAGATGAAGGAATCACATAAGCTTTTTCCTGTGACAAGCTGATACACTAAAACCAGCGCTTGTTGGGAGGCAACCCAACAACTAACTAGGTTGTATTTTTTTTTTTTTACTTTTTCTTTTTATCATTATTGTAGTTTATTTTTATTTTGAGATTGCAATTTATGAATTTTCCTATTCCCGCATTTAGTGAGTTATTCTTAAGTGACATATTTTTTCTGAATTTTTCAAAAGAAATGAAAAACACAAAAATACAAAAATCAAATGAGATATAAGTAAAAGAATGCTTAGCAAGAAAATGATTAAATGAATTATAAGCAATCAAATGTGAGATTGAGGAATGAATGGAGGGAAATCTAAATATCCAAAAATTTAAATAAATGCTTGAGCAAAGTGTGGGGGAAGGCATAGGATTTAAACTAAAAAAATATGGTATGGATTCTAAATGGAGTGTGCTAGGCTCCCGTAGGACTTCATGATCACAAAGATATTAGGGATAAAGAAAAATGTCTCTCCATAAGGATGAAAAGAACAAAATATTTATGGAAAAAGGGATGATGAAAAATATCTCTCCCAAGTGAACAAAATAAGAAAGGATGAAGAAAAATATCTCTCCTTTAAAAACTTTTCATCTTTGTGATTTATAAGAAGGAGCACATATGGCACAACTCTAAGAATCTCTAAACCATGTCTTTAGTCTAAAAATCAAAAATGTATGGAACCCATCATCTTAGTGCTCTCCCACTAGCCACTCCTAGCTCTCCTAATGGCTCTACAAGATTTTCATTATCATTATCCATAATGGCTTATTGGTTCAAAAGGTTTTGTTCTCTCCTAGCCTGCAAGTAGGTTCTTTCAATTTCTGGGTCAAACAGATAGTTCGTGTAAACTCTTCTACTCATACACTATAATAATTAGGCTATCAAGAGCAAATTTAACCATAATAATTAGAAATTCAATAGAAATTAAAGGAAATAAACAAAAAAAGTAAATGTTTATACTTACAAAAATCAAAAACTAAAAGCATCTGCAAGAAAATACTTAAATCACTAGCTACTTATAGATTATCCTTGATACGAAACAATTGCAATTCCTCGGCAACAGTGCCAAAAGCTTGACAAACTGTAAATATATGTTTGTGTTTGCACGCAAGTTTACATGGTCTGAAGTAATAAGTGGAAAGTGTAAGTTTTCGGGATTTATCGAACCACACAGAATTAGTTGTTTTATTACTAAGGTTTACCTATTCTCACTAATGTTTAAGTTATGATGTAATTAGTTTGAATTGGTTCTAAACTAAGCATAATAATTACTAAGTAGAGATTAAGTCACATAAAAGGAAGAGGAGAGTTAGGTACATCCCATATGTCATGATAAGTTACTTATGCATGATGATTCCTCAAGCATAATCTTTCATTTACTTTAAATTAAATCAAGTGCACATTGTTGAGTTTTATCTCAAGGTTTCACAAGTTCAAATATTGTGCACAAAATGAAAACACAGTTGGTTCTATTTTAGCACAAAGATTCTTATAAGATTTTAGGTTTGTAATTTTCATCTTATTTCTTGATCAAGGAGATGAGGATCATTAAAATTTTAAGATCTTATAAGCATTGATTCCACTAGGAGCATCACTCACATTGCACATAGTTGAAGTGAGGGAATAATACATTGGGCTCAATGATAATGTCACCTCATTCATGAGCACAAAACTATTTCATTCCTCCCTCAATTATGTTGAGCTAAGGAGCTCACTAAGTGGGTCTTAGCATCACACACATCAACACTTTAGTTGAGCTTAGATTAAGGTTCACTAAGCTCAAGAACTTTTCTCACATAGTTCTAAGCTCTCATGCACTCATAGATCTAGCATCTAACCAAAGGTGAGCTATGGAGCACAAGGTACTTTAGTTCTTGAGTTCATTAGTTCATTTTCCTTTAATTCATAATCAAGACTAAAGTAATACTAAGCATTTTTTGAGCAAGGCATTGAGTTCATACATTTTATTAATACTTGAGGAAAGCTTCAATCAATTAAAATGTAACTATCAAACACATGGGATTACCCCAACCCTCCCCAAGGGAGATTTAGCTATTCATTATAAAAGAGATGAAAAAGAACACATACATGAATAAAGACCCTTTCATGATCAACTAAGAAAAGAAACTTTAAAAGAAGAGTTTAGAAGATACTAGGAACATTCCTTAGAAGTTCTTTGGATCCTTCTTCTCCTTCTTGAAGTTCATCTCTTTGGTTGCTAGTGCTGCCTTCCTTCTTCTTGTCCTTGGTAAATTGGCTCTTCCACCATTGGGGAGTTCCTCTCTTCGACTATGCAACCCTTCTCCTTACTTAAGGGATTTGAGCAAAAATTAGAACTCTCCACTAGTCAATAGGAGTGATATATATAGGAGAGGGGCTGCATTCATCCCACTTAAGATCCAAACCAGTATTTCCGTTTGAAAATTTTGAGCAATGATGGCAGAAATCCCAATTGATGGTGAGGTAACCAATATCTTCATTTGTTTAGCCAATACATCACCTCATAAGACTCCTTTCCATTTAAAAATGTAGCAGCTACAGAAGGAATAATGGCTGGGGACAAGATGCAAGTTGGAGGTCTTGTCCCAACCGCATTAAATGCTTCTGCCAGAGAAAATTGAGGCGGGCCGCTGTAGCGCGCTGCAGCGTGCAATGGCGCGTTTAAAATCCGCTAAGTGTCACACTGCCGCGCGCTACCACATCCATTTTTCGCAAAGTAACATGCTGCAGTGCGCTGTAATGCTAGCATTTTGCAAATTGCACCGCTGCAGCGCCCTGTAGCGGGAGCATTTCGCAAAATGCTCTGCTGCTGCGCGCGATAGCGCCAGAATTTGCAAAGTGTCCTGCTGCAGTGCACTAGAGCGGTAGCATTTTGCAAAATGCTCTACTACAGCATGTTATCGCACCTACGGTTTACAACTTGAACTGCTGCAGCGCGCGATCGCGCCCGCAGTTCGCAACATGAACCGCTGCGGCACGCGTCAAAGCCAAATTTTGCAAAATGACCCGCTGCAGCACGCTGTAGCAGTAGAATTTCACAAAATGCTCCACTGCAGTGCACGACAGCTCCCGTATTTCGCAACTTGACCCACTGCAGTGTGCGGCAATGGTTTCCTTTGAAAAAAATTTGGAAAATTGCATAAATGTCTCAGAACTCCTTTGAATAAGCCATTTTTTGGAAAAGATAGACAAAATTTGATTAAAGAGCCATTTAAAGATCAAAAATGAATGAAATTTTCCTTTATTATATATATAATTTTTGGATTCATCAGCACCCAATACTCGATTAGAAGAAAATAAATCAAATCTAGATACTAAGTGGTCAAGTCACTTTGTGAGTAGTTGTTAAGTTAAAATAAAGTTACATAATTGAATGCAATAAAAGATACATGATAAGGAAATACATATAAATACAATATTGTAAGTATTTTCAATATAAGCAATTAGATTGATCCACTCATTAATCCCAAGCAGTAACAAAATAGTAAACACAACACAGATATTTAAGAATAGGTAAAAGTAACTTATACAAACTCAAGTAGTTTATAATTTAATTATTACAATTCTTTTAAAAGTATGAGTAAGAGACAGTAAGTAGGTCACTCTCTCACGTATATCATAATATAAGTAAACATTTCTAAATTAAGTGAAAGAAAAATTATTTATAAGCCCTTCACGCACTTGGACCTGCATTACCTGAATCAAAGGGCCCTTGATCTATCATATTTTAGCATTTAAATATGATAAGGCAAAGCCAAAAAAAGAAAAAGTGTAGTTAAACTAAACAGTCTAAGCACATTTTAAGATTGGCTATACTTTTAATTTAATAAGATATCATAAATATAATTTTACAATTAAACTAAGCAGCGGAGCTATTAAAGCTGTCAAGTATGGAAAATGGAATTAAACATAACTATAAAGGAGACAATATAAAATAAGTTGAGTAAATACTCAGTCATATATAATTCCTAGCTTGCATCCAAAATTGGTAAGGGAAAGCACCAAAAAAGGCTAGAAATTATTATGTGCATTAGAGTAAAATGAATTGAAAGTAATACATGTTTAATGAAATTTATGCAAAGTAAGCAATGTAATATAGTGAAGCATTAAATAAAATTAAGGAACATACATTGTATTTAAATTAAACTGAAGTAAGCAATAAATAATACTAGAAATAGAGAGTGTAAAGCATAAAAATTAAAGAAGTATCTTAGACTCTTGATCTAAGACAATTATAGTCTAGGACTATGAAATATAAGCATAACTAAATAGTTATGAAGAGATCTTACAATCAATAAGATTGTAGAAGAACTCTTATATTATTAGTTGATGTTATCTTTAGAAGCTACCTCATTCTGCGAGAGTACTCAACAGAATGGGGCGAGTGAAGCACGTCTGTCTAACTAGATACTGTGGGGAGGTCAAACATTCACATTTATCCTCTCTAAGATGTGAAGTCCTATTATAAGCGCTATCTTTTTTATTCAAATTTGTTGTAAGGCATTTCCCTTAAGGTTTTATGAAAATATTTATTTATGCAGAATGACCTTGAATGAATGTTCAAGGAAAAAGGCTCAAAGCTAAGCAAGCATTCAATAAATTTCAATAATTGTAAACTATGTGATATCCTTTTGTTATCTAAACTTTAATAATCTACTTAATGATTGAAGCTAATTGAGCTCTAGATTGACTTGTAGATATTTTCTTTAAGTTAATTTTGATAAAAAGTAGAAGGAAATTAAGTTTGGAAAGTAGTATTTTCATGTAACTGAAGTTCATCTTATAATAGTCCTAAACTAATCAAATCAAATAGATTTATGATTAAAGTTTAAGGAAACTAGTAAGGAATAATAATGGTTATAGATTTTTAAGTTAATGAAAGTATAAGCTAAAGGATATACTAGTAACTTTACTTATTTAACTTATAAAGAAAAAGTATCAACTCAATTTAATCATGAAGTTATCTAAGATTAATTGATATTGAATATTTGAAATTAAGAAAAGAGATAGATTACACCCTACATGAAAAAATTCATTTTAAGATTGTATGGAATTAGAAATCTCAAGGCTTATCTAAAGCATGAAAGGAAGCTATTACCCTTAATCTAATTGATTGAGAACTAATATTTAAACTTAAATAATTGAAGTGAATACTTACAATCTTAGATATGAAATTCTAGATATTTAATAAGTATTTAACAAGTGGATATATCTACAATTTTCCATAAAATTTCTAAGTTATCAAATTCTTAAAAATTTCAGCAAAGTTTCCTCTGTAAATGGCTAAAGAAACACCTGCAAGGTAGACATACAAGACTCCCATTCTAATGGAAGTTATAATTGAAAGAAAAATAACTCAAAACTAATATATAATCAATCCATTATATAGGATTGTTTAGTTCCAGTTCTAGTATAGAGTCAATGCATTACATGGGATTGATAATTTCCAATTCTAAAATAAAGTCAATCTGTTACATGGGATTGCTTCTTTCTGGTTCTAATATAAAGTCAATCCATTACATGAGATTCATTATTTCTAGTTCTAGTAATTTTAACAATTATAAAAATATCAATTTATAAGTCAATCCATTGACAATTTCTAGTTCTACTAATTTTAATAATTATAAAGAACATCAATTTATAAGTCAATCCATTGACTATTTCCAATTTTACTAGTTTCAAATGAGAAAATTTAATGAAGCAATTTAATAACTTATGGTTCACATATCTTAAATCATTCATTGATGAAAAATAATAAAAAGTGCGATAATTAAATTAGCAATCTAAGGAGCATCATCATTTGACTTAATATACATAAGGCAATAGCATTTAGTTCAGCATTTTATTTGATATTAATTTATAGCTCAACCTGCAAAGAATAACAACATTAAAGTTAGCATTTATATATAAAAGAAACAAGAATAATTTAAACTGAATTCTAATATAGCATTTGGTTCTTTCAATGCATTTAATCATAGAAGTTAATTTAATATAAATAATCTAAAGGACAGTATTAGATCTCACATGATCCTATGATTCTTTCATTTATATAATTGGTCACATTAGGTTTTAATAAAACAAGTAACAATGTTTAGTTTCATTTAATCTTATTGATCTTACTTTAGAATTAAATGGCAACATAGAATTCTATTTTATACATGGCAGCATTTGATCACCTGATTTCACTTTAGAATTAAAAGGCAACATTTTATCATATTTTATTTCACTTTAAAATAGAAGGCAACATTTGATCACATGGATTTGACTAATAGAATTTGATTCGCATTGAAATAAATGGCAGCACTTGTTCTCTTGTTACAATTAATAGAAACATTGAATCACTTATGATCTTATTGATCTCATTTTAGAAAATACACGGCAACATTGAATCCCATATGATCTCATATAAAAATGCCAACATGTGATGTTTAATAAGAAAAATGATAGTATATATTTTAGTATACAGTTGATGGCATCATATGATTCTGTAAAAGAAATGTCAGCATTGATTCTCATATAATTCATTAGCAGCATTTGGATTTTATAATATAACTGATGGCAGCATTTGACTTATACATAATTGATGGCAGCAATTTATCTTATACATAATTGATGGCAGCAATTGACTTATACTTTATTTATGGCAGCAATTGATCTTATACATAATTGATAGCAGCAATTGATCTTATACCTAATTGATGGCAACATACGATTCTATAAAAGAATAATAACATTGATGCTCATATAATCTATTGGCAGCTTTTGTATCTTACAACTAGATGGTAGTAATATAACAACATTTATTCTCATATGAAATTAATCTCACATTAATTTAATGGCAACATATGATCCTAATAAATACATGGCAGCATTTGATCATTTGACCTCATATACAAAGATGGCAGCATGTGATGCTAATAAGGGAAATGACAGTATATATCCTCATATACAATTGATGGCAGCATTAGCAGAAACAACTATGATAAACACATCATCAGATTTAAAGATATCATGCATATCTATTGGAGCAGCATCATTTATACTAGGGACAATATAAAAGACATCATTCATTTTAATAGGGTCAACATTGGTTATGTGAATATGTTCTCAGCCTTTATTTGAATACTACCTCCCCAACCTTTATTTTAATACTATCTTCCCAGCCTCTATTCAAATAATAGGAGCAGCTTTTCAAATCTATTATTTTTGTTAACTAAAGATGTTCAAAGGATAGTTTAAGAAAATTGCAAAAAATAAAGAATAGAACATACATTGGAAGCAATAAATAAAAACTATTGTTCATTATAAACTTTCAATAACTAGTGTAAAGAGCCCCCAGTTATTGCAAACAACATTTAACTTGACCTCACATTTCAATAGATAATAACATTTAATCCTATATTACAAGAGGTAGTAAAATTTGGTTCAATATTGCATCTACACAAGCCAAGATTTATACAAGAAGAAATAAATACTTTGCCACATGAACAATTTATATTGTTACCATGCTGTTAATCCCTATCAGATTGCACAAATCATTAAACTACCAATTAAAACTTGTATATTTAGATCCCCACATCTGCTATAACATTTATTTATATAGACAGCTCTGAAGATTAATTATCACTCATTTGTTTGTTTTAATAAGTTATATTCTTCCAATGAAGAAACAATTTTTCATTTGAATCTTCCAATGTTTCATGAATATTCTGAGGCATTGTATCTTTTACTGAAATAGTAATAAGAGATTATATTAATAAGGATACATATGTACAAATGAAGCAATTTGAAATGAGATAATAAACATGAAATCTTATGTTTATTCTTAAGGTTATTTAAAAGAATAGCCAGCCAAACAAATGAGATCAAAAGCAGCAGGTTTGACTTCTTTTTAATTAGTTTAGCAAATGAAATCTAAATTGGTCTATTTTAGACTAGTTCAATTTATGAAAAGTTGTCATCTCTTCATCTGCAATGAAACTTAGGCATTTATACTCAAAAGGGAGATGATTATGCATGTTGACTACTTGTTGTTACAATACCTGTAGACTCAATTCAAACTTTAGCAAGTAAAGTACATGAAGCAGACGAGTTATTAACTAAATTTGATTGAAAAATTATCATGGCCTCTTGCAACAACCTTCACAGTTATGAGAGTCAACAATGATGTTTTCTAGTAATAAAGAAAAGACTTTACTAAGGATGATCAGTTTAAAGATGTCACAAACAGCTATTAAATAAAATCATATATTTGCACTTCATAATCCACAAATCATTGTACTAACTATAAAGTAGTAATAATTATATTGCAACATATATTCATCAGCAATTATAAGTTAATTTAAATATGTGAGATACTAAATCTAATGTCAATAATTAATTATAATTATAGCTACAGTTACAGATGTATGTTCTTAAAATAACAGAACAACAATAATAGCAAATGATAATTAATAAATAATTAGTATATCTATATAACATGTGTCATGACAGACTGTAAATACACGTCTGCGCTCACACGTAAGTGTACGTGGTCTGAAGTAATAAGTGAAAAGTGTTAATTTCTAGGATTTATCGAACCACATAGAATTGGTTGTTTTAACACTAAGGTCTATTTATTCTTACTAATATTTATGCTACAGTTGATTGGTTGAGTTGGCCCTAGATTTTAGCACAATAATCACTATGTGAAGATAAGTTAGATAAAAGAGAGAGGTGAGTTGGGTTCATCCCGCATGCGATGAGAAGTTTATTAATGCATGTTGAATTCTCAAGCTTTTCCTTTTATTCTTTTTGATTTAATCAAGTGCACATTGTGCTTCCTTGAGTTTTACCTCAAGATTTCACAAGTTCAAATTTTGTGCTCAAAATGAACACAAATTCGGTTCTATTTTGGCACAAAGATTCCTATAATATTTTAGGTTTAGTGTTTTTTATCTTATCTCTTGATCAAGGAGACATTCGATTTTTAAGTCTTTTAAATCTTATAAGCATTGATTCCATCACGAGCATCACTCGCATCACACATAGTTGAGATGAGGGATTAATATGTTGGGCTCAATGATTATGTCACTTAGTTAATGAGCACTCAACTATTTCTTCCTCTACCTCAATTATGTTGAGCTAAGGAGCTCATTTAGTGGGTCTTAGCATTACATACATAAACACTTTGGTTGAGCTTAGATTAAGGTGCATTAAGCTCAAGAAATTTTTCACATAGTTCTAAGCTTTCATGCACTCATAAACCAAGCATCCAACCTGATGTGAGCTATGGAGCACAATACAAGTTAGTTCTTGAGATTATGAGTTCATTTTCCTTTCATCCACATTCAAGACTAAATAATAAAAGGCATTTCTTAATAAGGCATAGAGTTCTCACATTTTATTTTGTGCTTGAGAAAATAAACTTCATACATTAAATTTAACTCATACACATGAGGCTTTTCCCAACCCTCCCCAAGGGAGATTTAGCTACTTATTATAAAGGAAATGAAGAAAAACACATACATGGATAAAGACCCTTTCATGATCAATTAAGAAAAGAAATTACAAAAGTAAAGTTTAGAAGATACTAGAAACATTCCTTAGAAGTTCTCCAGATTTCTTCTTATCCTTCTTCAAGCTCCTCTCTTAGGTTGCTAGTGCTGCCTTCTATCTTCTCTTCCTTAGCAAGAACTTGCTTTGCCACCCTTGGGGAGTTCCTCACTTCCACTTATGCACCCCTCCTCCTTACATAGTGAATTGAGCAAAATTGTGAACCCTCCTCTAGCCAATTGGAGGTGTATTTATAGGAGAGGGGATGTATCCTCCTTTATCCTCTCCATAACCAGTATTTGACAAAAAAAAAATTTGAAGTCATGATGGCAAATACCAAATTAAGGGTGAAGTGCTAATATCCTTCTTTGTTTATCCTTCTTATCACATCAAGAGGCTACTTTCCATTAAAAATCAGAGCTGCTACAGAGAACGATGGCTGGGGACAAGATGCAGGTTGGGGGTCTTGTCCCAGCCGCAATCAATGCTCCTGACTGGCAAAAATTGCAGTGGTCGTGGCAGCGCGCAAAGGTGCAAGCAATATCGGCTAAGTCTCCCGCTATCGCCCGCTATCGCGTCCCCGCTTTGCAAAATTACCCGCTGCAGCATGCGGTAGCGGTTACATTTGCAAATTGTACCGCTGTAGAGCATTGTGGCTGGAGAATTTCACAAAAATGCACCGTTGCAGCGTGCTACCGCACCAACGGTAGCAAATGAAGTCGCGGTAACGCGCTACCGCGCCTTCGATTCGAAACAAGCCCCGCTACAGCGCGCTACCGCGCCCGCGGTTTGAAACAGGACCCGCTGCAGCGCACTACCATGCCTGCGGTTCAAAACAGGACTCACTGCAGCACGCTACTGCACCCGTAGTTCGAAACAGGACCCGCTGCAGTGCGCTACTGCGCCCGCGATTCGAAACAGGACTTGCTGCAGTGCGCTAGTGCACCCTAATCTACAATTAGACCCGTTGCAGCGCACTACTGTGCCCTAATTTAAAATTAAACCTGCTACAGCGCGCTGTAGTGCGCTGCAGCACGCGACAGTAGTTTCCTTTGAAAAATCTTGGAATTTTGTAGAAATGTCTCAGAACTTCATTGGAGAGGTTTTTTTCCTGAAAAGATAGACACAATTTGATTTAGGAGCAGTTTAAAGATCAAAAATAAATGAAATTTTCCTTTATTTTAGATATATTTTATGGATTCACCATGTCATATGGAGAAATGAAACCAAAGTTATTTTTGTCACTCAGATTTATCGTTATTCAGTTGTATCTAGAGTTTGTATCAGGTAAACTGAAAATATTAAAACTAACAATTGTATTTATTAAGGCATTAATGCTTGCTAAGTAATACAAATTTATAGACATTAATGCTTTCTAAGGGATTGATATCATTGTTTGACTGTATAATATGAACATGATAGTGATCAATTAAAACCCACTGACTAAGAGTCTAAAAGCCAAAACATCAACGAATGTTATAGATATTGACTCAATAAGTTAATAAAGGTTAAGGAAAACATATTGGATGAGTTGAGGGATTATTATGATATTGATGTACTATACATTATTTCTAATCAAATAAATACCTTCCTTCAGTAGATTAAACAGATGCTACTAAATCCTAAAGAAGATTCGCAGCATATCAACTATTTGCCAGAAATGAAGTAAGGTTAAGGTAAAGGTGGTACCAGATAAATGCTTCTTGATCATGATGGTGGAGGTTGAAATCGCTGAAAGGATGTATAAACAAAGGTCGCAATACCTCTCGGCAACTTAAGATCTTGAATATCGCCTCAGCGCTCGAATCTTCCTTTCTTTTTACTTCTTGTTGCCTATTCTGGGTTACGGCATTTGTGGCCGATCCTTTAAGAAGGACTTGGCCTCATCCCTTTCCTTCCCACTCCTCTGCAGCTCTCCTTTTTCTCCGCAAGCAAAAATGCTTAAGCCCAAAAAATGCCACTGAGGTCTAGGATGCATAAGAAGATAAGGTTGAAAAAGGGGGCAGCTGTCAAGCGTCCGCCCCCTCCTTCCTTTCTCAGCCATCGTGCAAAAAGCAAGGAGGAAGACATTCAAGAAAATAAGATATGGCCATTTGTTTGATCTTTTGATCGAACGACCAGATCAAATATGATTAAATGAAGATCGTGCCAGCCGTTTGATCTGAATAAGAATGAGGTGACGGACGAGAATCCATTGATCCGCTATTCTGTGTGATGTGGAGAACAGCGGATCTCTGCCATTTTAAAATAGCTGTTTAAATATTATTTTTAATTTATTATTTATAATTAATTATTTTATTTGCATTATTTAATTAATTAAATTTCCTTAAATTATTTCTTAAATTTAAATACCCAAACGCACTCTAAAAAATTCTAAATTTTTACCCTTACCTATTTGAGGGATGAGGAACTCAAAAATGAAATCAAATTTTTGATCGGAGATGTATTTAATTTATCTAATTTTGTGGGTATTTAAATATTATTAAATTTTTGATGAAAAATTTGACGTTTCCCAAACACTTTCAAAATATGATCTCTTGCTAATTTGGGTGTGGTGAGTCCAATATCAGACTCCGATTTTAACTCTAAGGTCTAAATAAATTAGGTATTTTTAGAATTATGAGAAAACTTGAACATGTTGGAAACTGTCAAATGGCCTCAAAATTGCACAAAATTTGAGGTGGATACTCCTAACTCTATTATAAGAGTAATAGAAAGGTTTGGAGTTAATTAGGTTACTAATTGATGGGGTAACAATATCTGGGTTGTTACAGACTCCCCTCCTTAATAAAAGTGTCACCCACGACACACAACAATTAAAATATTGGAAATTAAAATATAAGAAGGAAGTCTTCTGAAACATGGAAGAAAGAATATGAGAAAACTCAAGTTGTTTGATTAATGAAGAATTTTATGAAATTCCTTAACTGATTAGGATCTCTTGCCATAAGCAATATATGAAACTAATACATAATAAGAAAACTTCTTTCTGAGCTCTGATTATTCTTGATCTTAGAAATGACTCGAACTGAATAGCCAAAAATTGCACAAATTAGCAGATCTGATCGGCTCTAAATTCAATCTCTCAAAGTTCTTGATCAAAGAATCATTATAATAGAGTGAAGTTGAAACTACATTACATCTTAAGGCATTAATTAGTAATTTGTTTTACCCAGATGGTATATAACCTCTAAGTTCACATATTGATTCTAGACTCCTATGCTGGCAACAGTTAAGTTCTTACTGAGTGAAGATGTACTTCAACTTTTGATAATCAGAAAACATCTTTCACTTAACTCTGTATAGATTTGGATCCTATACAGGATAGTTTCTCTCTTTAGACATTAATTTTCTAGAGGCATAAGCTATAATACAAAGAGCTAACATTTGTACACAACCTAGTCCTACTTTAGAGGTATTAAAGAAAACCTGAAAGTCTTTACCTATCTAAAGTAATATTAAAACTAGTGTAGAAGTTAGCAGTTGTCTCAAATTCTAAAATACTTCTACATAAGTAGATTTTCTAATGAATGAGACATCAATACTAGATAGCTAAGTTAATAAAGATGTTATTTAGGAAGATTCATAAGTTCTCTAACAATAAGAGCATCCTAAGAATCTATCTTTACTTTTACTTTGCCAAAAGGAGCTACTAAGATCGAGTAGCAATCTTTACTGAAAAGGTGCTCAACTTAATATGCAAATTTCAATAATGCAATTAGGTTAACCTGCTTATGAAGACCCTGGGCCTTCATCCTACTCTAAGGGGATTTCTTTTCTTAGAGTAGATTGTTACAGCGTTATACTAACTTAATCGATCTATTTTTAAAATATATGTCAAAATTCGTAATCGGCATTATGATAAGCTTGGATGGGAAGAGTTGGTTATTGATAGGGATGCCTAGCAAACATAATATGCTACAGACATTTTTACACATGTCGGCATTTGCTTTATCTAAGCATTACCCAGGATGAAATATTGGAGGTTATAAATATGTACAACTCACAGATAGGTAGGAGTGACAAGCACCCTTAACGCAGAGGGTGACACAAAGTTGGTTCTTAAAATTAGAGTTCCTTTAATATGGAAAATAAACTCTAATTGCAACTAATGAAAATAAAAAATACAAAGTATGAAAAATGAAAATGCAGAAAGAATGAAAAATAGAGGATATAAAAGTGGAAAGGTTGAAGATGGGTGAGAGGGACCACTTATAGAAGCAATCCTTTCAGCCGCCCTTGCTTGGGTTTCAACCAAAACTTTAATCATTTGCATTAACTCCCTTATCTCCTCATTAGGAGGTGCGACAAAAGATTCAACTTCTTTACTTGCTGGTGGGAAAGGATTTATCTAATCATAATCCATTCTAAGAAGATTAATAATGGAAAATCAGAAACTTGGAAAAGAAAATATTCTCATAGAATTCATTAAAAGTTGCAGTACTATGGAAGAGTACTCACAAATAATGGAAAGGAAATAGGAACTACAAGTCATAAGCGACTTTGAAACGAATTAGAAATATATTCTAGTTCAGACTCTAGATTATTTCATCTTAGAATCAATTACAAAAATTCAATTATTAAATTTGAGTTCATTCACTTTCCTAAGGTGAAAGTCTTTAAGTATTCTTACCTTTCTGTGTTGTTGACTTAGATGAGTTGATATCTCTTTTTAACTTAACATTCTCAACCTTGGCTCGGATACCAACTGTAATGTAATGACCCCAATAATTGGATAGAAGATTAATCCATACATTAGGATATTACCCTAGCACCCAACACTCAATTAGGAGAAAACCAATCAAGTATAGATGCTAAGTGGCTAAGTCACTTTATAAGTAGTTGTTAAGTTAAAATAAATTTATACAATTGAATGCAATAGAAGATACATGATATGAAAATACATGTAAATACCACATTGAAAGTATTTTCAATACAAGCAATTAGAATAATCCACTCATTCATCCCAAGCAGTTACAAAAATAGTAAATACAACACAAATATTTAAGAATAGGTAAAAGTAACTTAAGCAAACTCAAGTAGTTTATAATTTAATTATTATAAACCTTTTAAAAGTAAGAGTAGAAGAAAGTAAGTAGATAACTCTCTCACTTATAACAAAATACAAGTAAACAGTTTAAAATTAAGCGGAAGCAAATTCGTTATAAGCCCTTCAAGCACTTGGACCTGCATTACCTGAATCAAAGGGCTATTGATCCATCATATTTTAGTATTTAAATATGATAGGGCAAAGCCAAAGAAAAGAAAAAGTGTAGTTAGACTAAATAGTCTAAGAACATTTTAAGATTGACAATGTTCTTAAATTAATAAGATATCACAAACATGATTTACAATTTAAACTAAGCAGTGGAGCTATTAAAGCTATCAAGAATGGAAAAACAAATTAAGTATAACTGTAATGGAGACAGTATGAAATAAGTTGAGTAAAAATGCTCACTTATATAACAGTCCTAGAAACTACTATGTGCATTAAAGTAAAATGAATTGAAAGTAATACATGTTCAATGAAATTTATGCTAAGTAAGAAATGAAATACGGTGAAGCATTAAATAAAATTAAGCAACATACACTATAATTAAATGTAACCGAAGTAAGCAATACACAATACTAGAAATAAAAAGTGTAAAGCATATAAAATAAAGAAGTATCTTAGACTCTTGATCTAAGACAAACATAGCCTAGGACTATGAAATGTAAGCATAACTAAACAGTTATGAAGAGATCTTACAATCATTAAGATTGTAAAAGAACACTTATATCTTTAGTTGAAGTTAGATTTAGAGGCTACCTCATTCTGCGGGAGTACTCAACAGAATGGGGCGAGGAGTTAAGCACGTCTGCCTCACTAGATATAGTGGAGAGGTCAAACATTCACATTTACCTTCTCTAAAATGTGAAGTCCTATTATAAGTACTATCTCACTTATTCCAATTTTCCAAAAGGCATTCCCCTCAGGTTTTATAAAAATCATTATTTATGCACAATGATCTTGAACAAATGTTCAAGGAAAAAAGGCTCAAAGCTAAGAAAGCATTCAATAATTTTCAATAATTATAAATTATGTGATGTCCTTTTTGTTATATAAACTTTAATAATCTACTTAATAATTTAAGCTAATTGAGCTTCAAATTAACTTATAGATAATGATCTTTAAGTCAATTTTGATAAAAAGTAGAAGGAAATTAAGTTTGGAAATTAATATCTTCATATAATTGAAGTTTATCTTATGCTAGTCCTAAACTAATCAAATCAATTAGATTTATGATTAAAGTTTAAATAAACTAGTAAGGAAGAATAATGTTTATAGATTTCTAAGTTAATAAAAGTATAAGCTAAAGGATATTCTTGTAGCTTCGCTTATTTAACTTATAAATAAAAAGTATCAACTCAATTTAACCATGAAGTTATCTAAGATTAATCGATATTGAATATTTGAAATAAAGAAAAGAGATAGATTACACCTTACATGAAATAATTCTTTTTAAGATTTGGAAGAAATTAGAAATCTAAAAGCTTATCTAAAGCATGAAAGGAAGTTATTACTCTCAATCCAATTGATTGAGAACTAACATTCTAAACTAAATAATTGAAGTGAATACTTACAATTGAAGTGAATACTTACAATCCCAGATATTAAATTATATATATTTAATAGGTATTTAATAAGTGAATATAAGTCTACAATTTTCCATATAATTTCTAAATTGTTAAATTCTTAAAAATTTTGGTAGAGTTTCTGCTGTTAATGGCTAAAGAAACACCTACAAGATAGATATACAAAACTCCCATTCCAATGGAAGTTATAATTGAAAGAAAAATAACTCAAAACGAACATGTAATCAATCTATTACATAGGATTGTTTAGTTCTAGTTCTAGTATAGAGTCAATCCATTACATAGGATTGCTCATTTCTAATTCTAAAGTAAAGTCAATCTGTTATATGGGATTGCTTTTTTCTAGTTATAAATTAAAGTCAATCCAATGACTCTTTCCAATTCTAATAGTTTTGTCAATTATAAAGAACATCAATTTATAAGTCAATCCATTAACTATTTCCAATTCTACTAATTTCAAGTGAGAAAATTTAATGAAGCAGATTACTGACCTAAGGTTCACACATCTTAAGTCATTCATTGATGAAAAATAATAAAAGGTGCTGTAATTAAATTAGCAATCTAAGGGGCAGCATCATATGACTTAATCTGCATAAGGCAGTAGAATGTAGTTCAGCATTTCATTTGATATTAATTTATAACTTAACCTATAAAGAATAACAACATTAAAGTTAGCATTTATATATAAAAAAACAAGAATCATTTAAACTGAATTCTAACATAGCATTTGATTCTTTCAATGCATTTAATGATAGAAGTTAATTTAATATAAATAATGTAAAGGACAGTATTAGATTCCACATGATCCATTGATTCTTTCATTTATATAATTGACCACATATGGTTTTAATAAGAGAAGTGACAGCATTTGATCCCATTAAATGAACTAATAACATTTTATCACATTAAATAAACTAATAGCATTTGATCATATTAAATGAAATAATAGCATTTGATCAAATTTGATGTTATACTATAAGAGGTGGCTGTATTTGCTCACTTTTGTGCTTACTTTGGAATAGAAGGCAGCATTTGAATCTCACAAAATAAATGGCAGCAATTGATTCTCTTTTATAATTGATGGTAGTAATTGACTTTATACATAATTGATGGCAACATATGATTCTATAAAATAATAACAACATTGATGCTCATAAAATCTATTGGCAGCTTTTGTATCTCACAAATAGATGGCAGCAATTGATTCTCTTATATAATTGATGGCTACAATTGTCTTTATACATAATTGGTGGCATAATTCATCCTTTTATACAATTGATGACCACTTATGTTCTTACTTACCATTTATAGCAGCATTGAATCCTATTTGATACATGATAACATGTGGATCTCATAAACTAAATAACATCAATGAATCTTATATGATATATAGCAGCATTTAGATCTCACTAATAGAATGGCAACATGTAAATCTAATGAAAGAAATAATAGCATTCATTCTCATAAAAAATAAAATGGCAGTATTTGATCTATCTTAAATGAATAACTGCATTTGATTAACCTTAACTGAAAGACAGCATTGATCTCTTAAATACAACTAACAGCATATGATTTCTTTTACAAAATATAATAGCATTTAATCTTAAATGATAAATTGTAGCAGTTGTAAAAAAAAAGGCAGCAATATTCTACTATACTCATAAGGTATAGCATTATTCATTTTCAGCATTCGACATTAATATCTAAGACTGAGGTATAGCATTTGTACCCAGCATTTGAAGGATACTAATATAAATTCGGTCATCACAAAATACAGCCTTAATAATTCAACATTTATAAGTATTACAATTTTTATCCAGCATTTGAAGGATACCGATATAAGTTCTGCAATCACAAACTACTGCCTTAATGATTCAGCAACTCTAAATATTACAATATTGATTCAGCAATTCGTGGATATCAGTATTTAACTCATCAAATATATAATACAACAATATTAATACAACATCTCAAATATTACAATATTGTTCAACATTGCAAGGATATTAATATATGACTTAACATGGAAGGAGTAAAGGCATTTGGTTTTGCATTTGTAAAGGATAGCTGAAATTTAAATAGCTTTATAATGCAGTTTGGTTCCATACTATCCACTACCTATCAAGTAATGACATTTTATAATAACCTGCAAATAACAAGTACATAGTTTGATGCTGTATTATTCATTGATGGAAAAAAGGAATTGCAACATATATTAAAAATACAATCTAATATTTCACATACAACTGCAGCATGAGTATCATTATCCGGCATTAAATATAAAGGAAACTTTCAGCATTTTAAGAAAAGAAAATTGCATCAATTCTTTAGAAATAAGCTTCAACTATTTAATTAAATCATCCACGATTCTTAAACAGTGAACCGTATCATCATTTAGAAAATCGGACAAGTTTATTCAAACAAATTATTTAGTTTTTATTTGTAATAAGAACAAGTAGTTTAAATCCTCAAAATGTTATTCTTCTATCATTTTATTGATCTTCAATATTTGATAATCAAATAGTACATAACTATTACAATATTAAATTTCTATAATTTGAAGACCATTGAATCTATTAAGGAGTGGTTATTTGATCTTTCTCTTTATCAATTAATCATTTGGATTCTTATCAGTATGTAAATCAAGAAAACATATTTATATTTATCTCTTGGTAGCCCATTAATTGAAAGTGTAGTTCCTTTATAAAAATGGTATTAAAGTTACAAATGGGCCATGTTTGATAGGCTCATTAAACAATGAAAATCTTTTCTTTGCATAAACATGAATGAAATAATAATTATATTTACATCATGAAGTAAAATATTTGAAGAGCTTATACTATCACAAAATTTCAACTCTATTAGAGGATAATAATTTTAATTAGTATGAGATAAAACCCATGAATATAAATTTAGTTAAAGTTAACTTCTTATCATATTTACTCATAATTTAACGAGCCACCACCATTCCTATTTGAAATCTATTTGAATAAAGTTCATCAAGCAATTCAATGGGCTGCAACGTAGGGTCCATTAAATTGCTTTCATCTCCTTTCATACGCAAGCAAAAAGTTGATAGGAGGGAGGAAGAAACTTATAGATTATTAGACCTGCTTGAAGTACTAGTGTAACAACCCCAGTTATTACCCTAGCTAAATCCAAATTAATTAAGCCAAACCAAGCTTTGATTTTGATTCCATTAGACTCAATGGGTCATTTAAACCTAACCCTAAAAGATTGGGATCAATCGGAGCTATAATGGGAATTTTGGTATCTTTGCCTATTTTTGAACCCTAAAAAATACTTAAATTAAATTAATCTCTAAATCAAAATCTAATTTTATTTTTGAATTCCTCATACCCTAATTAGCTAAGGGTGAATTTTTGGGAATTTTTGGAGTTCATTTAAGCCTAAATTGGATTTAGAATTAAATAGAAATTATTATATTAATTAATTAATTTTATATTATTTAAATTGAATTATTTAATAAAAATAAAAATTGGCGGAATTTGCTATCGGGACCACGGCAGATCCGCTGTGGGGTCCCGGCAGCGGCTCAGCTATGTTAGCCAAGGGATGCTCTAGCATGCATCCTGGCGCCCATATTCCAACGGCTCCTTGCATATGCGCTGCAATCGAATCCCGTCCACTGGATCAGCATCTCACATCCAATGTGTAGGATTTCATCCGTGCTTCTGTTAATTGGAAACCGCATTAGGCCTTCCATCATCAATGGCTTCGCAATCAGATGTGTGGGGCCCCCGTACTAACAGTAGGGAGTACGGTGCTCCATCTATGGCAAATCCCCAACTTGCCTTAAGCTCACGACTAGTCACCTGAATACTATAAACATTCATCAATACATATGTATATCAAAGTGGCGGAAGCATAAAAGTGTACAGTAACATCCACAAGCACAACTTAGTAGAAGGGAAAGGAACAAAATAGTAACTCATCATAGGTGCTGAAAAAAAAATACATCTAGAATTTAATTATTACAAACTGAATTAAATAAAAATATAAAATTCTCTCAATCTCACTGAAAGAAAATGCAAAGAGTCTATCTAAACTGCAGAACGATCCTCCTCCTGAACTGGCTCCTCTCCTGCAGCATTACCCACAAACAAGTCTGAATCTGACATTTGTCGGTGTCACAAATGCCAGGCCCCATCCAACAAAATAAAAAGGTTACAGTTAGACAATTGTCTAAGCACATTTTAAGCTATTTAAATGAACTGATAAATTAGAGATATCACATTTGATAATTTAACATGCAAGCAATTATGGGGTAAGACAAGCTATGAAAGAAACGGGATAACTATAAACTATCCATTTATAGCAATCAACAAGTATGTGAAATAACATACAAAACATGAAATTAAGCAAGGTGAAGCTTAAAGAAAAAGTAACTGCAACTACTATAATAAATCTGATACTAACATGATTATGATCACATTAAAATATGCTGAGTATAAAAGAACACAAGTACTGAATATAATAAGAAATTCTAACATTCTAAACATGCCAATATATATATATATAGCTAATCCATAACAGTATACATATAACATGCAGATTGATATGAAAAGGGAAGACCACTGAGACACATGGGAAAAGCAAAACAATCGAATGTAACGTAAACCCACTGAGACATGTGGCAAAGACAAAACAATTAGATGTAACATAAAGCCACTGAGACATGTGGCAAAGCAAGCCAGTACAATAAGTAAGGCCACTAAAGCATATGGCAAAGCAAAAACAAGACTAAAAACTAAGCTAGAGTAGCAGTAAGCCTAAGACATAGTACTGCCATACCAGACAATAGGCCATACAGGGCCTCTGAATTGAGAGTTCAACTATAACCATCCTAGACATCTAATATGCTAGGCCTGAGTTGAACTGATAGAATAAGTCTATAACCATCCTAGACATCCAATACGCTAGGCCTGAGACTATTCTATAATAATACAAGAATAGAAGAGGCAGACTAAGCTAAGACATACTTTACTACTGAAAGCATTGCAAGAACTAGATGAATGATATACTTTACAAACCCTAACTTAGGATGTATCAAATATCCTAGGTTCTCCTATTATGCTCAAGAAATAAGGCTCAATATCCAAGGTATGCTAAGCTATCAAGTCAAATTAAGCAAGAGACTCAATCTAAACTTATGTGATATCTGTTGTTGTCTAATTTGTTCAACCTAACTATTCTGAGAAGATACAAGTTTAGGATCTCCAATATCCAGCTATCGACTAAAATCTCATATTTACTATCTTAAAGTTAGTATTAGAACTTAGCAAGTTCTAATTCAAAATTATATGATGACTACAAGGTCTAAACAAATGAATTACGACCTAATTATTAATATTTTTCTCTCTTACCCAAATCTTGATTAAGTAAATCAAGATTTAAGGATTTTGGACTTAAACTCCACCTTAGTGTTCAAATCCTAAATCCAAGGTGATGTCCTAATAAGGGTCTAAGGTTCATACTTAATATCCCAAGTTAAGGATAAGGAATCCTATAAGCGGAAGGATCCAAGAACTAAGAACTTAGTGAAAGGCTACTCTACTGATTATAAGATAAAATAATCAATTAAGAACTTGAGAATTTAAGATATATATCCAATCTCATAGGATAATTTCATTATCCTATAGATTGAATCAATCCTAAACCCACATGGAATGCTTCAAGAGATTCAAATAATAAATCATTTAAGGAATTTCAATTGGAGATAGTTTAATTCACGTAGAAGATATAAAGTCTAAAATCCAAGATCTAAGATCTAAGGTTTGATCACTTTAGACTTAAATTAGGTTTTCAACTTAGACTTTCTAAATGTGTTTCTTTTACAATTTAAGATCATAAGCTAACTTAATTGAACTTATTAATTTGAGATTTAGCATCCAAAATTATTAGATTCAATTATTAAGGCAAAGTGATCCTTTTTATGATCACTTAAGATCCAAATGTCTTAATTAAGGCTAAATGAAGATTTCTTAACTTAACATGAATATTTTTAACTTAAGAATTCAGAGAGATGCTGATAATCTAACTAGGGATAATCTACTAAATTTTCCAAGGTTTAAGAGGCACTTAAACACATTTTGGTCAAAATGACTAAAATATACCTCTTAAGGCTAAGTATGGGATTTTAGGATTTAATTATCCAATTTACTTCTAATCTATTTTAATGTGTTTCATATTGGTTAATGAAGGGGGAAACACACTTATCTTAAGTTTTGATAACCTAATTAAGCTAATTAGCACTAATCACTTATTTAAGCTAATTAGGGTGATTAAGGGATTTAGGGCATTCTAGGGCAATCCAACCTTACCCGTTGGTTTAATATACTTAAGATAGCATTAGGAATTATCTTACCCCAAAATTAGAGGCTTAAACTCTACTTAGTTCAGTAATCCCTAATTAGGGTGATTAAGGAGTGATTAAGAAAATTAATTACTTTAAATTGGTTTTAAGGGTCTGTAATTGCTCTCTAAGGTTATATGAGTGATCAGAGCCCTTCTTTTCCATACTTGGGCATTTATTTAATTTAATATGATTTAATTAAGAACATAAAAGGATTGGGTAATTAATTTAAATCCAACCATTGGATCTGTGATTTTAATTTAGATTTAGATTTCTTGTATTTTTCTGATTCAAATGGTATATTGGATCATACCATTTGGATCAGTACAGCTAAAGTTATTAAGTTAATTTATTCTATATTTTTATTTAAATAGAAATCATAGGATTTAATTTCCAACTTAATTTCCTCAAGGAAATTAAATTCAGAAATTCAAATATTATCTGTCGGCCCAAATTCAAAATGTGTGGGTCACGAGTTGGCCCGACCCGGACTTCATCTTCCTCCTCTCGACAGGCTCCACCCTAGTGGAACTTCCACACTGAAATTTTCCACGCTCAGGCCCCGCCATGCCTAGCTCTCAACGGCTACACCTTCAAAAGGCTCAGACGCATCGATTAAGGTAAGAACCCCCATCTGGGTCCTTCTGGTTCAATGGGATGCTACTCGACTGAGGTGCCTTAATACCGAGGATTAGGGTTCACTGTGAGGAAATAATTCTCCTCACAGAAGCCATTAATCGATCGAGGATTAATGCCTATAGCTTCAGGGAGGGGAGGGGACTCGAACCCCAAGGTTTTATAACTCAGGGTGTAGCCAATCGCTGGGTCCTTACTCAGACTCAGCCATGGCTCAGCCGCTGGCTCAATCGATCGATATAATCGATTCGAGCTAGCTTAGCCCCAGGTGACAATGACAACCGGTTCTGTAAGTGGCTACGGCTAGCTAGACGACATCCAGAGGCTCAATTTTGAGACAGAAGGGAGAATTGAATCAACAAAATTCAATGGCAGAAGGCTGTACCTGAGGATGGGTTACAGGCTCAGCCAAGGGAAATTGAACTGCCTCCAAGGTTCCTCGACGACAGACAAAGGTTCACAGGGGATCTGAACATCAGACGAGCCCTCTATCAACGGTTCTAAGCTTCAAAAGATTACCGAAAATTGCCGTGGTGGGACAAGAGCTCCAAGGACTTTAGCTACCAATTGAGGGTTCACAGTGACCAAAGGCACTCACTATGAATCTCTGGGGTATTTATAGGCAGACGTAGGCCCTAGGGGTGGATACCATGGCTCAGGAACCATGGCATGGCTCGGGCCGAAGGAGAGGCTTGGCCTAATGGCTAGGGGCATTTCTGGGAAGCCACTGCCGGTAGGAGGTCGCGCTGAGGGGAGGAAAGGAATTTTGGCACCTTCCCGTACTGCCACGGGGGCTGGAAGGGGATATGTCTATCGGGGGGGGGGGGGGGGGACTAGCAAGTGACGGGCGAGAGGAAAGGGATGATCCACATTGCTTGGGGTGTTCTAGTCCATTTGATTGATCATCCATTGAAGTGGGATGACCTGATCTTCTAACACTTAATGAACGAACATGGATAAGAGGCCAGCCATTGGATCAGATCGGGTGATCGAACGGTGGATAGCTAGATGCCGTCGGATTAGGATCTCGAAACCGCAGAACGGTCGAGATGAGACGGGTCTTGACCTAAAGCGCGGTCGTTGGATCAGATCCGCAGAATGGACGGCCCCGATGGCACCCGCGGTTTGGGATCAGCCGACCGTTGGAAGAGGGTATACTTGCAATTAAGAATTGTTTAAAACCCTAAATTGCAATTGAACTAATTTAAATTAAATCCAAAATGTGCCTAAATGACCTCCAAAAAATTCCCAAAATTTCATCCTTAGCTAATTTGGGGGTGGGGAATTCAAAAATGAAGTCAAATTTTGATTTGGAGATCAATTTAATTTAGATATTTTCCAGGGCTTAAAAATAGCCAAAAATATCAAATTTTCTATTTTAGCTCCGATTGATTTCAAACTTCTAGGGTTAGGTTTAAAAGACCCATTGAATCCATTGGAATCAAAATCAAGGCTTGACTTAGCTAAATTAATCTAGATTTAGCTAGGATAATAATTAGGGTTGTTACAAACTCCCCCACTTAAGAACGATGTCATCTGCGACATCACTAAGTGAAGAAAGTCTTACTAGAACTGAACAATTTTAATTACAATTGATGGGAAAGAAAAGAGCAATACCTGGATTTGCAAAGAGTTATGGATATTTATTGCGTATAGCCACCTCTTTCTCCTGAGTAGATTCCTCTAAGGATCGATTCTTCCAATTTTGACCATACGAATTGAATGATTTCTTAGCTGCTTCTGGTCACGAGCTAAGATTCTGATAGGTTCTTTGGCATAAGAAAGATCAGGTTGGATCTCTATTGTTGGAAGTTGAACGAGATGAGAAGGGTCTTGATGGCATCTTCTCAATGATGATACATGAAATACATTATGAACAGCTGCAAAGTCATCAGGAAGATTTAACCGGTAGGTAGATCATCCTACCTTGGTCAAAACCTTAAAAGGTCCAACATAGCGGGGACTGAGTTTCCCGGCTACGCCAAATCTGTAGACACCTTTCATTGGGCTAACTTTTAAATAAGCAGAATCTCCCACATTGAATTCTAGGAGACGATGATGAGAATCATGATATTTCATCTGACAATCTTAAGCTGAACGAATTCTCTGCTGATTTAATTGAATCTTACTGTTGGTCTCTTCAACTAACTCTGATCCAAACAGTTGAACACTTCCTATTTTTGACCAAGCTAGCAGAGTTCTGCATCTTCTACCATATAATTCTTCATAAGGAGCCATTTTAATACTGGCTTGAAAACTGTTGTTGTAGGCAAACTCCACTAACGGAATATGATCTTCCCAGGAAGCGGCAAAATCAAGAATACAAAGTCTAAGCAAATCTTCCAAAACTTGATTCACTCTTTCAGTCTAACTATCCATTTGAGGATGAAAAGTTGTACTCATGGCCAGAGTAGTACCTAGATCTTGATGCACAGCTTACTAGAATTTAGAAGTAAATCTGCTATCTCTATCGAATACAATGGATTTTGGAATCCCATGCAATCTAACAATTTCCTTGATATAGAGTTTTGTTAACTTCTCTACATAATCAATTTGGTGAATAGAAAGAAAATGCGCTGATTTAGTCAAACGGTCTACTATCACCCAGATTGCATTAGCACCGAATTTAGCGTGAGGCAATCCCATGACAAAATCCAGAGATATATCGAACCACTTCCATTCAGGAATTTCTAATGAATGCAGAATACCACCAGGTCTTTGGTGCTCAACCTTTATTAGATTACAAGCATGGCATTTAGCCACAAAGTCGGTACTGGGCCACCAAACTGATTGCTTTAGATCCTAGTACATCTTCGAACTGCCTGGGTGAATAGATACCCAGAATTATGACCTTCAATTAATACTTCACGATGCATGGACTTAGGAATCCACAATCGATTACCTTGATAAATTACACCATTTTGCAACCGCAGATCATGACGAATGCCACCTTCAATATCTGTCTTAAACTTCAAATAGTTGTCGTCTTTGGTCTGTGAGGTAGAGACATCTCTGTGGAAAGTGGGTTCCACATTGATATTTACTAAAAGTGAACTTAGCATATCACCACTAACTGGAGAAATTTCAAGCTTACGAAATTCATGTTCTAAAGGACTGGATGTGATCATAGAGGATAAAGTAGCACGGCGACTAAGAGCATCGGCCACCACATATGTTTTTCCTGGGTGATATTAAATACTAAGATCATAATCACTGATGAGTTCTAACCATCTTCTTTGGCGACAATTCAATTCTCTTTGAGTGAAGATGTACCTCATGCTTTGATGGTCAATGAAAATCAAACACTGTACTCCATATAAATAGTGACGCCAAATCTTTAAAATAAAGATCACAACGGCAAGTTCAAGATCATGAACTTGATAATTTTTCTCATGGGGTTTTAACAGACAGGACGCGTAAGAGATTACCTTACCCTCTTGCATTAATACACAGCCTAGACCAATTCTAAAGGCATTAGTGTATACCTGATAGTTTAAACCTTCTGTGGGCAGAACGAGAACTAGAGCAGTGGAGAGTGCATCCTTCAGTGTTTAAAATGCATCCTCGCATTTAGTACTCCATATGAACGGAACAGCTTTCTGGGTTAACTTAAGTCAAAGGTGAAGCAATCTGGGAAAATCCTTTAACAAATTTCCTATAATATCTAGCTAATCCCAAGAAAATTCTAATATCGGTAACAGACTTAAGTTGAACCCAGTCCTGAATAGCGCTCACTTTGCTCTGATCTATACGAATACCTTGGGCATCAACTACATGTCCTAAGAACGCAATCGACTTAAGCCAAAACTCACACTTAGAGAACTTGGCATACAATTGATGTTCACGTAGAGTTTCTAGCACCAATCTCAAGTGTTCTTCATGATCTTCCAAGGTTTTAGAATAAATGAGGATATCATCGATAAAGGCGATCACGAATTTGTCCAAGTTTGGCTTAAGAATTCGTTGCATCAAATCCATGAAGATTGATGGCGCATTAGTGAGTTCAAAAGACATCACTAAGAATTCAAAGTGACCATAACGAGTGCGGAAAGCGGTGTTTCCTACATCATTTTCTTTTACACGCAATTGGTGATATCCAGACCTTAAGTCAATTTTGGAAAATATAACAGCTCCGGATAGCTGGTCAAATAAATCATCAATTCTAGGCAATGGGTATTTATTTTTTATAGTGACTTTTTTTAGTTCACGATAATCTATACACATACGTATAGATCTATTCTTCTTTTTCACAAATAAAACTGGTGCGCCCCAAGGGGACATACTTGGCCTAATAAAGCCCTTACTCAAGAACTCTTGCAATTGCTCATTGAGCTCTTGAAGTTCCTTAAGTGTCATTCTATAAGGTGCTTTGGATATAGGCTGGGTACCAGGGATTAATTCAATAGAGAACTCCACTTCTCTGGAAGGAGGTACCCCAGGTAGATCTTCGGGGAATACATCAGCGAATTCTTTAACTACTTTACATTCAGAGAGATGGATACTTTCTTTTGTTTCACCCATCATAGTGACTAAATAAGCATCGCAACCCTTACTGATCAATTGTTCGGCTTTAATTGCATTTATCAATGATAACTGTCTACTGGTTCTTCCTACAAATGTTTCAGACTTGCCCTGGGAATGGAGAGTGACCTTCTTCTTAAGGCAGTTTATCACGGCATTATTGTCACTGAGCCAATTCATCCCAAGGATGATATCAAAGTTTGCTAATGGCAGGATGATTAATTTAGAGTGAAATTCTTGACCATTTATTGGTATTTGGATGTTACAAAACTTCTGAGCACTTAGTTGGGCTCCAGAAGGAAGTCTAACACTTAAAAATTTGGCTAAGTTATATGAGTGTAGCTTAAGGATGTTGGCAAATCATTCAGAGATAAATGAATGACTAGCACTGGTATCGAATAATACATTACAAGGCTGATTATTGAAATAGAGAGTGCCTAATTCATATGAATTACAGTAACGACTTGCAAGAATTTAAAGTACATAAATGCAATTGTCGAAAGAGGAGTTTAGAGATGTGTACCTGAAACCACATTATTAACCTCTGCAGCTTTGATACGTGTTAAGCCATAGACTCGCGTAGGACTAGCCGAACAATTGTTGGTTTGCCTCCTGAGATAGTTCTGAGAGTTAGGAGCTACTAACTATGCTGGAGCAACTTCAGATGCAGGTGCTACATTATAGCCAGATTTGGTTCTCACCAGTTTAGCGGAGTTGCTCTGAAGACTTGCTTCTTCTAATAGGGTTTCATTGGAACTCCATCCATTATTTCTATGTGGTCACAGTGGTAGAACCTGTGGCTTGTGCGCCCACAATTGTAGCACTTCTGGCCAAAGTGGTAACACTTACCATACGGATGAGGCTTGGTACAGTTTTGAATTTGTTCAGCAGTCAGTGCAGCATCTAACTGATAGACCTTCGCAGGATTAGATCCGTGTCTCTTGAAGTTTCCCTGTGGGTTCAGATTTGTTTGCGCTTTCCATTTGAGATCCCCTTTAGATTGGTGATGCTCAATCACTTTTGCTGTTTCCACTAGCTTAAAGAAGCTAGTCAGGCAGAGCAGCATGATCTGATTCTTCAGTGAATCTCAGAGTCCACATAGAAAGCAGTGGCACTTAGCTGACTCAGAATGAGTAACTTCTGGCGCAAAGTGAATCAACCTACAAAATTCCCTTTCGTATTCAGCAACCGAATGATTCCCTTGAGTCATCCTTATGATCGTGTCTACAATAATGTTTTGTGCAATGGGGGAATGAATTCAGTTTTGAAGGCTTCGACAAACTCATCCCATGGGATATCCTCCAATTCGTAGTCAGTGAAGTTGGTGTTTTGGACCTCCTCCCACCAAAATTCTGCTTCTGCATGAAACAAACGTGTAGCGAGATGGACAGCTTCCAAGTTCGGGATCTTCAGACTAATGAGATCTCTTTCCACGGCCTTCAGCTAGTCGGCTGTATCTATTGCTGACAGATTCCTACCAAGGGTTGGAGGTCCTAACCTCAAGAAATTGTGAAGGAGATTATCCATCGAGTGATGGAAAGAATAAGCAGGTTGTGGGGCAGGGGCAATAATAGTGGTTGGAACATAATGATTACTCAGCATCTTCTGCATGATGATTGCCTGTTGGGCTTGGTTCTCCAACAGGGTTGCCATCATTGCTCGCAGGTGAGCTACTTCATTATTAGAACTACTGGAGGTGATGGTGTTCTTGATAGGAATAATGGTAGGTGGTGATCCAGGATTCATTCTATTTAAGTAATACAAACCACATCTTAGAATTTTATTGAATAAAGACAATCGATAGATATCAAAAATTTTCATTACTTACTGAAATAAAGGATTACATAAGATTTAGAAAATGTCAAAAAGCATATTCTACTAGAATTATGTAAGCCAAAGGATAACAATTATCCTAACTAACACTCAGATATTCTTAATATACTCAGCCCTAAAGGCCATACAAAAGTCCTCAAAAGTCACTTCCTGACGCTTCCTCTTACGCGTCCTCTCGAGCCTCCTCATGGTGTCGTACCACTAGACTCTTGCGTAATCCAGCATCAGATCCATCACAATGTCTACGTAGAGTGACTCGGGACACTCTATATGTATCAAGATTGAATCCACTCAGCTCAACCATTCCTTTAGGTATATAGGAAAGTCAAGCCCTCGGTACACTGCTTGATGTAGAAGCTTGTCCAAGACCAAGGTCCCTCTTATTGAAACTCCTTCAATCCACCAGTTACTCTCCTGTCTCCATTTGAAACTATAGTTCCAAGCTAACTTGAAGGCATGCAGATAGTAGTCCATATTAGACTCTCCAGAATCCATTTGACTCTAAGGAAAAAATTATATTAGGTTTTTATTAGACCCAAAATGACTTGATTGTTAGGATGTGAGTATTCTCCTTCTACATTTTTTGTAGAGTTACTGATACTACTATGTTATGGATGTTACATATATTGATGTTTGCAATTCAGAAGAACGGTCCATTAGGTAGAAACGAATCATAGATCTCATTCTGACACCTTATGGTGTTCTCTGATACCAACTGTGGGGGCCCCTGTACTGATAGTAGAGAGTACGGTGCTCCATCTGTGGCAAATCCCCAACTTAAATAAAGTCAGGTAAAACCCAACTTGCCTTAAGCTCGGGACTTGTCACCCGAATACTATAAATATTTATCAATACATATGTAGATTAAAGTGGTAGAAGCATAAAAGTGTAAAGTAATATCCACAAGCACAACATAGTAGAAGGGAAAGGAACAAAACAATAACTCATCACAAGTGCAGAAAAGTAAAATACATTTAGAATTTAATTATTACAAACTGAATTAAATAAAAATATCAAAGTCTCTCAATCTCACTGAAAGAAAATGCAAAGAGTCTATCTAAACTGCAGAATGATCCTCCCCCTGAACTGGCTCCTCTCCTGCAGCACTGCCCACGAACAAGTCTGAATCTGATATTTATCGATATCACAAATGTCAGGGAGCCAGCTAACAAAATAAAAGGTTATAGTTAGACAATTGTCTAAGCACATTTTAAGTTATTTAAATGAACTGATTAATTAGAGATATCATATTTGATTAGTATAGCATGCAAGCAATTATGGGGTGCGACAAAGTATAAGAGAAATGGGGTAACTATAAACTATCCATTTATAGCAATTAACAAGTATGTGAAATAACATACAAAACATGAAATTAAGCAAGGTGAAGCTAAAAGCAAAAGTAACTGCAACTTCTGTAATAAATCTGATACTAACATGATTATGATCACATTATAATATGCTGAGTATAAAAGAACACAAGTACTGAATATAACAAGAAATTCTAAAATTATAAACATGCCAATATATATAGCTAATCCATAAGTGTATACATACAACATGCAAACTGATATGAAAAGGGAAGACCACTTAGACACATGGCAAAAATCAAAACAATCAAACATAACGTAAAGCCACTGAGACATGTGGCAAAAATAAAACAATTAGATGTAATATAAAGTCATTGAGACATGTGGCAAAGCAAGCTAGTACTACAAGTAAGGCCACTAAAGCATGTAGCAAAGCAAAAACAAGACTAAAAACTAAGTTAGAGTAGCAGTAAGCCTAAGACATAGTACTGTCATACCAGACAATAGGCCATTCAGGGCCTTAGAACTGAGAGTTCAACTATAACCAGCCTAGACATCCAATATGCTAGGCCTGAGTTGAACTCATAAAATAAGTCTATAACTATCCTAGACATCCAATACGCTAGGCCTGAGAATATTCTATAACAATATAAGAATTGAAGAGGCAGACTAAGATAGGACATACTCTACTACTAAAAGCACTACAGGAACAAGATGAATGATATGCTTTACAAACCTTAACTTAGGATGTTTCATTCATATCCTAAGTTCTCTTATTATGCTCAAGAAATAAGGCTCAATATCGAAGGTATGCCAAGCTATCAAGAAAAAGTAAGCAAGAGACTCAATCTAGACTTATGTGATATCTATTGTTGTCTAATTGGTCCAATCTAACTATTCTGAGAAGATACAGGTTTAGGATCTCCAATATCCAGCTATGGAGTAAAATCTCAGATTTACGATCTTAAAGTTAATATAGACTCAATCTAGACTATAAGGTTTAAACAAATGAATTACATCCTATTTATTAATATTTTTCTCTATTACCCAAATCTTGATTAAGTAAATCAAGATTTAAGGATTTTGGACTTAACCTCCACCTTGGTGTTCAAATACTAAATCCAAGGTGATGACCTAATAAGGGTCTAGGGTTCATACTTAATACCCCAAGTTAAGGATAAGGAATCCTATAAGCTGAAGGATCCAAGAACTAAGAACTTAGTGAAAAGCTATTTTACTGATTATAAGATAAAATAATTAATTAAGAACTTGAGAATTTAAGATATATATCTAATCTCTTAGGATAATCTCATTATCCTATAGATTGAATCAATCCTATACCTACATGGAAGGCTTTAAAAGATTCAGACAATAAATCATTTAAGGAATTTCAATTGAAGATAGTTTAATTCACGTAGAAGATCTAAAGTCTAAGATCGAAGATCTAAGATCTAAGGTTTGATCACTTTAGACTTAAATTAGGTTTTCAACTTAGACTTTCTAAATGTGTTTCTTTTAGAATTTAAGCCCATAAGCTAACTTAATTGAACTTATTAATTTGAGATTTAGCATCTAAAATTATTAGATTCAATTATTAAGGCAAAGTGATCCTTTTTATGATCACTTAAGATCCAAATGTCTTAATTAAGGCTAAATGAAGATTTCTTAACTTAACATGAATATTTTTAACTTAAGAATTTAGAGAGATGCTAATAATCTATTTAGGGATAATCTACTGAATTTTCCAAGGTTTAAGGGGCACTTAAACACATTTTGGTCAAAATGACCAAAATACCCCTCTTAAGGCTAAATATTATATTTTAGGATTTCATTATCCAAATTACTTCTAATCTATTTTAATGTGTTTCATATTGGTTAATGAAGTGGTAAACACACTTATCTTAGGTTTAGACAATCTTATTAAGCTAATAAACCAATTAGGGTGATTAAGGAATTTAGGGCAATCAAGGGCAATCCAACCTTACCCATAGGTTCTAATATACTTAAGATAGCATTAAGAATTAACTTACCCCAAAATCAGTGGCTTAAACATAACTTAGTTCACCAATCCCTAATTAGGGTGATTAAGGAGTGATTAGGAAAATTAATTACTTAAAATTGGTTTTAAGGGTCTATAATTGCTCTCTAGGGTTATATGAGTAATCAGAGCCCTTCTTTTCCATACTTGGGCATTTATTTAATTTAATTTAATTTAATTAAGAACAAAAAAGGTTTTGGCAATTAATTTAAATCCAACTATCGGATCTGTGATTTTATTTTAGATTTAGATTCCTTGTATTTTTCTGATTCAAATGGTGTATTGGATCATACTATTTGGATCAATATAGCTAAAGTTATTAAGTTAATCTATTCTGTATTTTTATTTAAATAGAAATCATAGGATTTAATTTCCAACTTAATTTCCTTAAGGAAATTAAATCCAGAAATTCTAATATTATTTGTTGGCCCAAATTCAAAACGCGCGGGTCACGGGTCGGCCAGACCCAGATTTCATCTTGCTCCTCACGATGGGCTCCGCCCTAGTGGAACTTCCACTCCGAAATTCTCCACGCTCCAGCCACGCCATGCCTAGCTCTCGATGGCTATGTCTTCAGGAGGCTAGGACGCATCGATTAAGGTAAGCACTCCCATCTGGGTCCTTCTGAATCAATGGGATGCTACTCGACCGAGGCGCCTTAATACCAATGATTAGGGTTCGCTGTGAGGAGATAGTTCTCCTCACAGAACCCATTAATCAATCAGGGCTCAATGCCTACACCTTTAGGGAGGGGAGGCGAGTCGAACATCTAAAATCTTATAACCCGGGGTATAGCCAATTGCTGGGTCCTTACTCGGACTCAGCCATGGCTCAGCCGCTGGCTCAATCGATTGATACGATCGATTCGAGCTAGCTTAGCCCCAGGCGACAATGACGACGGGTTCCCTAAGTGGCTACGGCTAGCTAGATGACATCCAGAGGCTCAATTATGAGGCAGAAGGGAGAATTGAATCAACGGAATTCAATGGTGGAAGGATGTACCTGAACACGGGTTACAGGCTCAGCCAAGGAAAATTGAAGTGCCTTCGAGGTTCCTGGACAACAGATGAAGGTTCATAGGGGGTCTGAACACCAGACGGGCCCTCTATCAGTGGTTCTAAGCTTCAGGAGACTGTCAGAAATTGCTGAGGTCAGACGAGAGCTCTAGGGACTTTAGCTGCTAATTGAGGGTTCATAGTGAGCAAAAGGGACTCACTGTGAATCTCTGGGGGTATTTATAGGTAGACGGAGGCCCTAGGGGTGGATACCATGGCTCAGGAACCATGGCATGGCTCGGGCCGAAGGAGAGGCTCGGCCTAACAGCTAGGGGCAATTCTGGGAAGCCATTGCCAGCAGGAGGTCGCACCGAGGGTAGGAGAGGAATTTTGGCACCTTTCCGTACTGCCACGGGGGCTGGAAGGGGATATGGCTGTCGGGGGGGGACCAGCAAGCAACGGGCGAGAGGAAAGGGATGCTCCACAGTGCTCGGGGTGTTCTAGGCCATCTAATAGATCATCCATCCAAGCAGAATGGCCCTGATCTCCCGACACTTAATGAACAAATGCGGATAAGAGTTTAATCGTTAGATTAGATCAGGCTATCTAACGGTTGATCGAGGTTACTTACGGCGGATAGCTAGATGTCGTCGGATTAGAATCTCGAAACCGCGGAACGGTCGAGATGAAACGGGTCTTGATCTAAAGCACGACCATTGGATCAGATCTGTGGAATGGACGGCCCGGATGGCGCCCGCGGTTAGGGATCAGCCAACTGTTGCAAGAGGGTATATTTGTAATTAAGAATTGTTTAAAAGCCTAAATTGCAATTTAACCAATTTAATTTAAATTCAAAATGTGCCTAAATGACGTCCAAAAAATTCCCAAAATTTCACCCCTATCTAATTTGGGGGTTGGGAATTCAAAAATGAAGTCAAATTTTGATTTGGAGATCAATTTAATTTAGGTATTTTCGAGGGCTTAAAATAGACAAAATACCAAAATTTCCATTTTAGCTCCGATTGATTTCAAACTTCTAGGGTTAGGTTTAAATGACCCATTGAATCTAATGGAATCAAAATTAAGGCTTGATTTAGCTAAATTAATCTAGATTTAGCTAGGTTAACAACTAGGGTTATTACAAGATGACTGCTGGGATCTCCTCCCTGTTCATCTTCATCCCCGAGAGATCTCGGCTCGACAGAGGAAATTCGCTCGTATTTGCCACATAAACCTTTGTCTACCACTCTCTCGCTAGGTAACCTAGGCCGTTAGAAGTTACCATCTCTGGCCGAGCCCCCGGGCATCCCTGAGGCTGGGAGTAATCCCCCTTTTTGGGGTGAGTTGCCAAGATAGCTCAGGCCAGACCAGTGCCATGCCCCTTGACCTCAGCAGCCACCCTAGCCCTCTCCAGTCCTATAAATACCCCCATTGATCCTTTAGTGAGCTCCTTTGCTCACTGTGATCCCCTAATTGCTCAGTTGTGTCCCTCTAGAGCTCCCCATCTTCTTGATAAATCCCATCACCTCAGGAGCTGAGAGCTGCTGATAGAGGGTGTGTGTCTGGTGTTTAGACCCCCTTTGAGGATGATGTGATCCTCTAGAAGCTCCAGCTACTTCCAACTTCCTTCGACCATGCCTGTGACTTTGACTTCAGGTACAGCTTCTCCCACTGAACTCAGGGAGTTTAGTTTTCCATTTAAGCTTATGTATGAGCCTCTAGATGTCATCTAGATTGCCTTAGCCACTTAAGAAACCCAATGTGATTGTCCATATAGTCTAGGTTAGTCTAATTTGATTGTTCGATCGTTTGGTTTGCGCCTCGAGTCCGTAGCTGATCTCGAGTAAGGATTCATTGATCTAGGGCACCCCGAAGCTCGTGGCCAGAGGGATTCGATCCGCCTCACCACCAGGATGGTGTTGGGATTGAGCTCTGGCCAAATGGTCATCTATGTGAGGAGAACTTACTCCTCACAGTAAGCCCAAGATGCTGTGAGTAGAGCCAAATCCATCGAGTAACCATCCAATGATCGGGTGCATTCCAGAGATAGCTTAAGGGTGGGATCAATGTGTCTGAACTTCAGGAACGTTTGGGGATTGAGTTGAGCCGCCGTCCTCATCTAGGTATCAGAAATTTTAGCACAGAAGATTCCTCAGGTCAGAGCCGTCTCAAGGAAGCAGACGAAGTCACGGGTCGGGCAGACTCGTGACCCGCGCCTTTTGGATTTTGTGCCAATTGTTATAATTAATGGATTTCTGAATTAATTTCCTTAAGGAAATTAATTTAAAAAATCAATCCTATGGTTTTAATTTAAATAAAAATATAGATTATATTATTTAAATAACTTTGGCTATACTCATCCAAATTGTATGATCCAATATACTATTTTCATCAGAAAAATGCAAGGAACTTGAATATAAGATAAAATCACTGATCTAATGGTTAGATTTTAAATAATTAACCAACCCTTTTTTGTTCTTATTAATCTCATATTAAATTCAATAAATACCCAAACATGTTGATTAAGGGCTCTGATTGTTCATGAGACCCTAAAGGACCTATGTAGATCATTAAAAGTAAATTTGGAACTTTAATTTCATTAATCATCTCTTAATTACCCTAATTATGGATTTGTGAATTAAACCATGATTAATCCTTTGATTTTGGTGAACTAAGTTCCTAATGCCTTATTAAAGATAATCGAGTCTACAAATGTAATTGGATCACAATAAGATGCCCTAATCTCACTAACTACTTTAATTGGCCTCTTAATGTGCTTAAGGCTAGTTAAGCTAATTAGGTCACTAAAACCTAAGATAAATATATTTCCTACTTCATTATCCATCATGGAACTCACTAAAATAGATTTAAATCAATTTGGATAATCAAATCCTAAAATCCCATTCTCAGCCTAAAGAGGGGTAATTTGGTCATTTTGACCAAATTATGTTTAAGCACCCCCTTAAACCTTGAAAATTCAGTAAGATATCTCTAGTTAGATTATTAGCACCTAACTGAAGGTTTATGTTAATGATATTAATATTAAGTGAAGAAATCTTAAGATAGTCTTATTAAAATCATAAGACTTTAAGTGTTTTTGAGAAAATCACCTTGTCTTAAGATCTAAGTTTAACTATGCCAAAGTACTAGATCCTTAGCTAATAGCTTAATTAAGTTGATCCTTGAGCTTGAATCCTAAACGAAACACTCTTGTAAGAATCCTAAGTCTAAAGCTTAGTTTAAGTCTAATGCGATCAAACATCAGATCTTAGATCTTAGACTTTAGATCCTCTAATTGAATTAGACTACCTCCATTTGGAATTCCTTAAGTGATTTATTATTTAATTCCCTTACAGCCTTCCATGTGGGTGTAGGATTGATTCAATCCATAGGATAATGTAATTATCCTAAAATATTGAATATAGATCTTAGATTCTTAGTTCTTATTGACTATTTTATCTTATAACTAATATAACAACCTTTCATTAAGATCATAGTTTCTAAATTCTTCAGCTTATAAGATTCTTATCTTTAATTTGGGTTTTAAAGTGTGAGCCCTAGATCCCTACTAAGGATACTACCTTGGATTCAGGATTTGAACACCAAGTGGGGTTTGGATCCATAATCCTTAATCTTGATTCACTTAATTAAGATTTGGGTTAAGAGAGAAAAATAATAATAATTAAGTCGTTTATTAAATTACTTTAAATCTTTATAGTCCTCATATGATTATAAATTAGAACTTATTATGTTCTAATGTTAACATTAAGGTCGTAAATCTGAGATCTTACTGGATAGCTGGATATTGGAGATCATAAACTTGTATCTTCTCGGAATAGTTAGATTTGGATAAAGTAGACAACAACGGATATCACATGAGTCTAGATTGAGTCTCTTGCTTACTTGACTAGATTACTCCGCACACCTTGAATATTGAGCCTTGTTCCTTTAGCATAGTAGGTAAACCTAATATATGGATGATGCATCCTAAGTTAGTATTTGAAAAGCTTAGCATTCATTTAGTTCTTTCTGTTCTTTCAGTTAGTAGAGTATGTTCTAGCATAGTCTGCCTCTTCAGTTCTGGTTTTGTTATAGAATAGACTTAGACCTAGCTCAACGGATGTCTAGGATGGATACATGTCTTGTTCTATAAGTTCAACTCAGACCTAGCTCTGCGGATGTCTAGGATGGATAAATGTTAAACTTTCAGTTCAGAGGTCCTGTATAGCCTATTTTGTTATGGGAGCACTATGTCTTAGGATTACCACTACTTTAGTTTAGTTGTCAGTATTTATTTTGCTTTGCCACATATTTTAGTGGCCTTTCTTTTAGTGCTTGACTTAATTTGCCACATGTCTTAGTGGCCTTACTTTTGCTCATATATATACTTAGTTTACTTTTTCCACATGTCTCAGTGGCCTTTTTAAGTCAATCTGCATGCTTGTATATATGCTCTCATTGATTACTACCAAAATATTGGCATGTATAAGATGATAGAATTGTATGTCTATTTTAGCACTTGTATTCTTTATACACTCAGCATATCTCCATGTGATCATAAGCATGTTAGGATCAACTTTATTTCAGTAGTTGCAGTTACTTTTGCTTTTAGCCACACCATGTTTAGTTGATAATTTTGTATGTTATTTTACATACCTATTGATTAGCTATAAATGATTAGTTTATAGCTACCCCGTTCTTGTAACTTGTTGCAACTTTATTATGCTTGTATGTTTAAAAACCTTTAAATGTGATATCTTAAATATTTAGTTCACTTAAATAGCCTAAAATGTACTTAGACAATTGTCTAACTGTAACCTTTTTTTTTGTTGGTCGGGGCCCTAGCATTTGTGCTACTAACAAATGTCAGATTCAGAGTTGTTCATCGATAGTGCAGCAGAATCGGAGCCGGTGCAGGAGGATCTTCCTACTGTTGCTTAGATAGATTGTTCTCCTTTTTGTATTGAGATTGGGAGATCTTTATTTTCTATTAAATTTAGTTTATAATAATTAAATTCTTAATGTATTTAGTTTTCTGCATTTGATCTGAGTTACTGTTTCTTTTACTCTCTTACACTATATTATGCATGTGGATGTTATATTATTCAGTTTCTTGCTTCCGCCACTTTGATTTGTATTTATGTATACTCAGAGTTCTCCTACAGGGTGACAAGTCCTTGGCTTAAGGCGAGTTGGGTCCTACCTAACTCCACTTGAGTTGGGGATTTGCCACCACAGAGTTGAGCACGGTACTCTCTATAATTATGCTAATATCAGTATTAGCGTAGCCGCGGGAAAGTACGGGGCCCCACAGTTGGTATCAGAGAATACCATAAGGTGTCAGAATGAGATCTATGATTCCTTTCTACCTAATGGACCATTCTTCTGAGGTGTAAACATCAACAAGTAACATCCATAATATAGTATTATTGGTAACTCTTTGAATAATTGCAGAATGAAAATACTCATATCTTGAAACTCTAATTGTCTCTAGTTTAACAAAACTTAGTAACTTCTCCTCTTAGATTCAAATGGATTCTGGAGAGTCTGACGTGGACTATTATCTGCACACTTTGAAGTTAGCTTGGAGCTATAGTTTCAAATGGAGATAAAAGAGTAAATGGCATATTGAAGGACTCTCAACAAGAGGAATCTTAGTCCTGGACAAACTTCTACATCAAGCAGTGTACCGAGGGCTTGACTTTCCTATATACACGAAGGAGTGGTTAAGCTGAGTAGAGTCAATCTTGATACATATAGAGTGTCCCGAGTCACTCTACATGGTCATTGTGACGGATCTGATGCTGGATTACATAGGAGTCTGGTGGTACGACACCATTGAAAAGCTCGAAAGGAAGCGTAAGAGGAAGCATCAGGAAGTGACTTTTGAAGACTTTTGTATGGCCTTTAGGGCTGGGTATATTAAGAATGTCTGAGCATTAGTTAGAACAATTGTCATCTTTTAACTTAGATGATTCTAGTAGAGTTATGCTTTTTGGCATTTTCTAAATCTTATGTAATCTCTAATTTCAGCAAGTAATGAAAATTTTTGATCCACTGTCTTCATTTAAGAAAATTTGAAGACATGGTTTGTATTGTTTAAATAGAATGCACCCTGGATCACGACCTGCTGTCACTCCTATCAAGACTAATGTCGCATCCAGTAGTTCTACCGATGAAGTGGCTCATCTGTGGGCAGTGGTAGCAACCTCGCTAGAAAACCAAGCCCAACAAGCGATCGTCATGCAGAAGATGCTGAGTGATCATTCTGTTCCAGCCGCTATTATTGTTCCTGCTGTCCCTGCTCTGCAACATACATTCCCTTCCCATCACTAGATGGATAATCTTCTCCACACTTTCTTAAGACTAAGGCCTTCCACCTTCGATGGAAACCTATCACCGATGGACACAGCCGACTGGCTGAAAGCAGTGGAAAAGGATCTGATTAGTCTAAAGATCCCAAACTCTAAAGCCATCTATCTCATTACACATCTGTTTCATGCGGAGGCAGAGTATTGGTGGGAGGAGATCAGGAATACCAAGTTCATTGACTATGAGTTAGAGGACATCCCTTGGGACGAGTTTGTTGAAGCATTCAAGACTGAATTCATTCCCCCGTCCGCACAAAACATTATCGCAGACACAATTATAAGATTGACTCAAGGGAGTCGTTCTGTTGCTGACTATGAAAGGGAATTTTGTAGGTTGATTCTCTTTGCCCTAGAAGTGACTCATTCTGAATCAGCTAAGTACCACCACTTTCTCTGTGGACTCCAAGACTCATTGAAGTATCAGATCATTCCACTCCGCCTAACTAGCTTCTTTGAGCTAGTGGAGATAGCCAAAGTGATTGAGCATCATCAATCGAAAAGGATCTCAAGCAGGAGACACAACCAACTTCTAACCCGCATGAAACCTTCAAGAGGCACATGCCTAATTCTGCAAAGGTCTATCAGCTGGATGCTGCACCAACTACTGAACCCATTCAAAGCTATAATAGGCCTCATCCATATGGTCAGTGATATCACTTTGGCCATAAGTGCTACAATTGTGGACGAACAGGCCACAGGTTCTACCACTGTGCTCATGCAGAAATAGTGGATGGAGTTCTAATGAAACTATATCAGAAGAACCAGGTGTTCAGGGCTACTCCACTAAACAGGATAGAGCCAAATTTGGCCATAATGCCAGCCCCTGCACCTGAAGCTGCTCCAGTGCAGCCATCTACTCCTAAGTCCCAGAATAACCCTAGGAGGTAGACATACAACCGTCCTATCGGTTCTACATGAGTCTATGCTTTAACAGCTCTCGAAGCTGCGGAGGACAATAATGTGATTTTAGGTACGCATTTTTGAACTTTTCTTTTGTTAATTGCATTCCTGTACTTTAATTATTATAATTTGTTAATGCGATTCATGTGAATAAATTAGGCACACTTTACTTTAATGACCAGCCTTGCAATGTGTTGTTTGACACTGGTGCTAGTCATTCATTTATTTCTGAACAATTTGCCAACACCCTTAAACCACAAGTGTACAACTTAGCAGAATACTTAAGCATTAGACTTCCATCTGGAGCCCAACTAAGTGCCAATAAGTTTTGTAACATCAAAATTCCATTAAATGGTTAGGAGTTTAACTCCGAATTGATCATCCTGCCATTAGCAAACTTTGATATTATCCGTGGAATGAACTGGCTTAGTGACAATAACGCCGTGATAAATTGTTTGAAAAAGAAAGTCACTCTTCATTCCCAGAGCAAGTATGAGACTTTTATAGGATAGACTAGTACACAATTATCATTAATAATCACTATCAAAGCTGAGAAATTGATCAGTAAGGGTTGTGATGCTTATCTAGTCACTATGATGGGTAAAGCAAAGGAAAGTATCTCTCTCTCTAATTGTAAAGTAGTTAAGGAATTTGCTAACATATTCCTAGAAGATCTACCTAGTGTACCTCCTTCCAGAGAAGTCGAGTTCTCTATTAAACTAATTCCGGGTACCCAGCCTATATCTAAAGCACCATGCAGAATGACACCTAAGTAATTGCAAGAACTTAACGAACAGCTACATGAGCTCTTGAATAAAGGCTTTATTAGGCCAAGTATGTCTCCTTGGGGGGCACCCGTTTGTTTGTAAAGAAAAAGGATAGATTTATGCAAATATACATAGATTATCGTGAACTAAATAAAGTTACCATAAATAATAAGTACCCATTACCTATAATTGATGATTTATATGACCAATTATCTGGAGCTGTCATATTCTCTAAGACTAACTTAAGGTCTGGATATCATCAATTATGAGTAAGAGAAGATGATGTAGGAAAGACCTCTTTCTGTACTCACTATGGTCATTTTAAATTCCTAGTGATGTCTTTTGGACTCACTAATGCACCATCAATATTTATGAATTTGATGCAACGATTTCTTAAACCATACTTAGACAAATTCGTGATCGTCTTTATCGACGATATCCTCATTTATTCTTGCACCTTAAGAGATCATGAAGAATACTTAAGGTTAGTGTTAGAAACTATGTGTGAACATCAGTTGTACACCAAGTTCTCCATGTGTGAGTTTTGGCTTAAATCCATTGCCTTTTAGGGACACGTAGTTGAGGCCCAGGGTATTCATGTAGATCAGAGTAAAGTGAGCGCTATTCAGGACTGGGTTCAGCCTAAGTTAGTCACTGATATTAGAAGTTTCTTGGGATTAGCTGGATATTACAGAAAATTTGTTAAAGGCTTTTCCCAGATCGCTTCGCCTTTGACTAAGTTAACCCAGAAAGTCGTTCTGTTCATTTGGAGTACTGAATGCGAGGAAGCATTTCAAACTCTGAATGATGCACTATCTACCGCTCCAGTTCTCGTCCTGCCCAAAGAAGGCTTAGACTATTAGGTATATACCGATGCCTTTGGAATTGGCCTAGGTTGTGTATTAATGCAAGAGGGTAAGGTAATCGCGTACGCCTCCTGTCAGTTAAAAGCACACGATATAAATTATCCAGTTCATGATCTCGAACTTGTCGCTATAATTTTTGCCTTGAAAATATGGCATCACTATTTATATGGAGTGTAGTGTTTGATTTTCACTGATCATCAATGCTTGAAGTATATCTTCACTCAAAGAGAACTGAATTGTTGTCAAAGAAGATGGTTAGAACTCATCAATGATTATGACCTTAGTATCCAGTATCATCCAGGAAAGGAAAATATAGTGGCCGATGCTCTTAGTCGTCATGCTACCTTATTATCCATGATTGCCTCCAGTGCTTTAGAATAAGAATTTTGTAAGCTTGAAATTTCTCCTGTTAGTGGCAATATGCTAAGTTCACTTCTGGTAAATATCAATGTGGAACCTACCATCCACAGAGATGTCTCTATCTCGTAGACCAAAGACGATGATTATCTGAAGTTCAAAGCAGATATTAAAGGTGGCCTTCGTCATGATTAGCAGTTGCAGAATGGCGTAACTTATCAAGGTAATTGTTTGTGGATTCCTAAGTCCATGCATCATGAAGTTTTAATTGAAGGCCATAATTCTGGGTATCATATTCACTCAGGCAGTACTAAGATGTACCAGGATCTAAAGCAATCATTTTGGTGGCCCGGTATGAAAAAGGAAGTGGCCGATTTTATGGCCAGGTGTTATGCCTGTAATTTGGTAATGGCCGAGCACTAAAGACTTGGTGGTCTTCTGCACCCATTAGAAATTCTCGAATGGAAATGGTTCGATATATCTATGGATTTTGTTTTGGGGTTGCCTCGTGCTAAATCTGGTGCCTATTCATCAGACTGACTCAGTAGAGAAGCTACCAAAGCTCTATATCAAGGAAATTGTCAGATTGCATGGGATTCCAAAATCAATCGTATCCGATAGAGATAGCAGATTTACTTCTAAGTTTTGGCAAGCTTTGCAACAAGATCTGGGTACTACTCTAGCCATGAGTATTGATTTTCATCCTCAAACGGATGGTCAGACTGAAAGAGTGAATCAAGTTCTGGAAGATTTGCTTAGGCTTTGTGTTTTTTATTTTATCAGTTCCTGGGAAGATCATATTTTGTTAGTAGAGTTTGCCTATAATAATAGTTTCCAAGCCAGTATTAAAATGGCTCCTAATGAGGCATTGTATGGTAGAAAATGTAGTACTCTGCTAGCCTGGTCAGAAATAGGAAGCGTTCAACTTTTTGATTCTTAGTTAGTTGAGGAGACTAACAAGAAGATCCAATTAATTCAGTAGAGAATTCGTTCAGTTCAAGATCGTCAGAGCAAGTACCATGACACTCATCATCATCTCTTGGAATTTAATGCGGGAGATTCTACTTATTTGAAAGTCAGTCCAATGAAGGGTATCTACAGATTTGGTGTAGCAGAGAAACTTAGTCCACGCTATATTGGACCTTTTGAGATTTTGGCGAACGTAGGATCATCTGCCTATCGGTTAAATCTTCCCAACGACTTTGCAGCTGTCCGTAATGTGTTTCATGTATCGTCATTAAGAAGATGTATCAAAGACCCTTCTCATCTTGTTCAACTTCCATCAGCAGAAATCCAACCTGATTTTTCTTATGCCGAAGAACCAATCAGAATCTTGGCTCGTGATCAGAAGCAGCTAAGGAATTGCTCAATCCCATGGTCAAAATATAATGGAAGAATCGATCATTGGAAGAATCTACTTGGGAGAAAGAGCTGGATATGCGTAATAAATTTCCATAGCTCTTTGCAGATCCAGGTACTGTTCTTTTCTCTTCCATCTATTTTATTTAAATTTTTCAGTTCCAACGGTACTTTCTTCACTAAGTGATGTCAGGGATGACATCATTCTTAAGTGGTAGAGTCTGTAACAACCCTAGTTGTTACCCTAGCTAAATCTAGATTAATTAAGCTAAACCAAGCTTTGATTTGATTCCATTAGACTCAATAGGTCATTTAAACCTAACCCTAGAAGTTTGGGATCAATCGGAGCTAAATTGAGAATTTTAACATTTTTGCCTATTTTTGAACCCTAGAAAATACCTAAATTAAATTGATCTCCAAGTCAAAATCTAATTTCATTTTTGAATTCCTCATACCCTAATTAGCTAAGGGTGAGTGTTTAGGAATTGTTGGAGTTTATTTAAGCCTAAATTAGATATTAAATTAAATAGAAAATATTTTATTAATTAATTGATTTTATATTATTTAAATTGAATTATTTATTTAAAATAAAAATCTGTGGGATTTGTTGTTGGGACCGCAGTAAATTCACTGTGGGGTCCCAACAGCAGCTCAGCTATGCTAGCCACAGGATGCTCTAGCACGCATCCTGGCAATCAAAATCCAATGGCTCCTAGCATCTGTGTTGCCATCGAATCCTGTCCACTAGATCGGCATCTCTCATCCAACACACAGGATTTCATCCGCGCTTCTGTTAATTGGAAACCACATCAGGCCATCCATCATCAACGGCTTCGTAATCAGATGGCTGCTGGGATATCCTCCCAGATCATCTTCATCCCCGTGAGATCCTGGCCCGACAAAGGAAATTCGCCCGTAATTGCCACATAAACCTTGTCTACCACTCCCCTACTAGGTCACTTGGCCGTTAGGGAGTTCTCATTTCTGGCCGAACCCCCGGGCGACCCTGAGGCTGGGAGTAATCCCCTGTTTTAGGGTGAGCTGCCAAGATAGGTCAGGCCAAACTAGTGCCATGGCTCCTGACCTTAGCAGTCACCCTAGACCCTCTCCAGTCCTATAAATACCCCCATTGATCCCTGAGTGAGCTCCTTTGCTCACTATCATCCCCTAATTGCTCAGATGTGTCCCACTGGAGCTCCCCATCTTCTCGGTGAATCCCGTCACCTCAGGAGCTATGAGCTGCTGATAGAGGGTGCGTGTCTGGTGTTCTGACCCCTTGTTAGGCCACTACGATCCTCTGGAAGCTCCACATACTCCCAACTTCCTTTGATCGTGCCTATGACCTCAACTTCAGGTACAGCTTCTCCCACTAAACTCAGAGAGTTCAGTTTTCCATTTAAGCTTCTGGATGAGCCTCTAGATGTCGTCTAGATTGCCTTAGCCACTTAGGAAACCCAATGTGATTGTCCATATGGTCTGGGTTAGTCTAATTTCATTGTTCGATCGTCTGGTTTGCGCCGCAAGCCCGTAGCCGAGCTCAAGTAAGGATTCACTGTTCTAAGGCACCCCAAAGCTCGTGGCCAAAGGGCTTTGATCCGCCTCACCACCAGGATGTTATAGGGATCGAGCTCTGGCCAAATGGTCATCTCTGTGAGGAGAATTTAGTCCTCACTGTTAACCCTAAATGCTGTGAGTAGGACTGAATCCATCGAGTAACCATCCGACGATCTGGTGTGTCCCGGATAAGGCTTAAGGGTGGGATTGATGCGTCTGAACTTTAGGAACATGTGGGGATTGAGTTGAGCCACCATCCTCATATAGGTATCAGGAATTTCAGCCCAAAAGATTCCTCAGGTCGGAGCCATCTCAGGGAAGATGATGAAGTCACGGGTCGGGCCGACCCGTGACCTGCGCCTTTTGGTTTTATGCCAACTGTTATAATTCAAGGATTTCTGAATTAATTTCCTTAAGGAAATTAATTCAGAAAATAAGGAAATTAATTCAGAAAATCAATCCTATGTTTTAATTTAAATAAAAATATAGATTAAATTATTTAAATAACTTTGGCTATACACATCCAAACTGTATGATCCAATATACTATTTTAATCAGAAAAATACAAAGAACCTGAATATAAAATAAAATCACTGATCTAATGGTTAGATTTTAAATAATTGATCAATACTTTTCTATTTTTATTTAAATCATATTAAATTCAATAAATACCCAAACATGTTGATTAAGGGCTCTGATTGTTCATGAGACCCTTAAGGACCTATGTAGACCATTAAAACTAAATTTGGAACTTTAATTTCATTAATCATCTCTTAATTACCCTAATTAAGGATTTGTTAGTTAAACTATAATTAAACCTTTGATTTTGATGAACTAAATTCCTAATGCCTTATTAAAAATAATAGTCTACAAATGCAATTGGATCACCCTAGGATGCCCTAATCTCACTAACCATCTTAATTGGCCTCTTAATGTGCTTAAGGCTAATTAAGCTAATTAGGTCACTAAAACCTAAGATAAGTATATTTCCTACTTAATTATCCATCATGGAACTCACTAAAATAGATTTAAATCAATTTGGATAATTAAATCCTAAAATCCCATTATTAGCCTTAAGAGGGGTATTTTGGTCATTTTGACCTAATTGTGTTAAGCACCCCCTTAAACCTTAAAAATTCAGTTAGATATCTCTAATTAGATTATTAGCACCTAACTAAAGGTTTATGTTAATGATATTAATATTATGTGAAGAATTCTTAAGGTAGTCTTATTAAAACCATAAGACTTTAAGTGTTTCTGAGAAAATCACCTTGTCTAAAGATCTAAGTTTAACTATGCCAAAGTACTAGATCCTTAGCTAATAGCTTAGTTAAGTTGATCCTTGAGCTTGAATTCTAAAGGAAACACTCTTGTAAGAATCCTAAGTCTAAATCTTAGTTTAAGTCAAAAACGATCAAACATCAGATCTTAGACTTTAGATCTTCTAATTGAATTAGACTACCTCCATTTGAAATTCCTTAAGTGATTTATTATTTAATTCCCTTACAGCCTTCCATGTGGGTGTAGGATTGATTCAATCCTTAGGATAATGTAATTGTTCTAAAAGATTAAATATAGATCTTAGATTCTTAGTTCTTATTAATTATTTTATCTTATAACCAGTATAGTAACCTTTCATTAAGATTATAGTTTCTAAATTCTTCAGCTTATAAGATTTTTATCTTTAATTTGGGTTTTAAAGTGTGAACCCTAGATCCTTACTAAGGATACTACCTTGGATTTAGGATTTGAACACCAAGTGGGGTTTGGATCCAGAATCCTTAATCTTGTTTCACTTAATCAAGATTTGGGTTAGGAGAGGAAAATAATAATAATTAAGTCATTGATTCAATTACTTTAAATCTTTATAGTCGTCATATGATTATGAATTAGAACTTATTAAGTTCTAATGTTAAAATTAAGGTCATAAATCTGAGATCTTACTAGATAGTTGGATATTAGAGATCCTAAACTTGTATCTTCTCAGAATAGTTAGATTTGGATAAAGTAGACAACAACGGATATCACATGAGTCTAGATTGAGTCTCTTTCTTACTTGATTTGATTGCTCTACACACCTTGAATATTGAGCCTTGTTCCTTGAGCATAGTAAGTAAACCTAGGATATGGATAATACATCCTAACTTAGTGTTTGAAAAGCATAGCATTCATTCAGTTCTTTCAGTGCTTTCAGTTAGTAGAGTATGTTCTAGCATGGTCTGCCTCTTCAGTTCTAGTTTTGTTATAGAATAGACTCAGACCTAGCTCGACGAATGTCTAGGATGGATACATGTCATATTCTATAAGTTCAACTCGGACCTAGCTCTACGGATGCCTAGGATGGATACATGTTGAACTCTCAGTTCAGAGGTCATGTATGGTCTGTTCTGTTATGGCAGCACTATGTCTTAGGCTTACTGTTACTTTAGTTCAGTTGTCAGTATTTGTTTTGCTTTGGCACAGGCTTTAGTGGCCTTTCTTTTAGTGCTTGACTTGCTTTGCCACATGTCTTAGTGGCCTTACTTTTGCTCATATATGTATTTAGTTTACTTTTGCCACATGTCTTAGTGGCCTTTTTAAGTCAGTCTGCATGCTTGTATATATGCTCTCATTAATTACTACCAAAATATTGGCATGTATAGGATGGTGGAATTGTATGTCTATTTCTGCACTTGTGTTCTTTATACACTCAGCATATCTCCATGTGATCATAAGCATGTTAGGATCAGCTTTATTTCAGTAGTTGCAGTTACTTTTACTTTTAGCCTCACCATATTTAGTTAATATTTTTGTATGTTATTTTACATACCTGTTGATTAGCTAAAAATGATTAGTTTATAGCTACCCCGTCTTGTAACTTGTTGCACCTTTATAATGCTTGTATGTTTAAAAACCTTTAAATGTGATATCTTAAATACTCAATTCACTTAAATAGCCTAAAATGTACTTAAAAAATTGTCTAACTGTAACCTTTTTCATTGTTCGATCGTCTGGTTTGCGCCGCAAGCCCGTAGCCGAGCTCAAGTAAGGATTCACTGTTCTAAGGCACCCCAAAGCTCGTGGCCAAAGGGCTTTGATCCGCCTCACCACCAGGATGTTATAGGGATCGAGCTCTGGCCAAATGGTCATCTTTGTGAGGAGAATTTAGTCCTCACTGTTAACCCTAAATGCTGTGAGTAGGACTGAATCCATCGAGTAACCATCCGACGATCTGGTGTGTCCCGGATAAGGCTTAAGGGTGGGATTGATGCGTCTGAACTTTAGGAACATGTGGGGATTGAGTTGAGCCACCATCCTCATATAGGTATCAGGAATTTCAGCCCAAAAGATTCCTCAGGTCGGAGCCATCTCAGGGAAGATGATGAAGTCACGGGTCGGGCCGACCCGTGACCTGCGCCTTTTGGTTTTAGGCCAACTGTTATAATTCAAGGATTTCTGAATTAATTTCCTTAAGGAAATTAATTCAGAAAATAAGGAAATTAATTCAGAAAATCAATCCTATGTTTTAATTTAAATAAAAATATAGATTAAATTATTTAAATAACTTTGGCTATACACATCCAAACTGTATGATCCAATATACTATTTTAATCAGAAAAATGCAAAGAACCTGAATATAAAATAAAATCACTGATCTAATGGTTAGATTTTAAATAATTGATCAATCCTTTTCTATTTTTATTTAAATCATATTAAATTCAATAAATACCCAAACATGTTGATTAAGGGCTCTGATTGTTCATGAGACCCTTAAGGACCTATGTAGACCATTAAAACTAAATTTGGAACTTTAATTTCATTAATCATCTCTTAATTACCCTAATTAAGGATTTGTTAGTTAAACTATAATTAAACCTTTGATTTTGATGAACTAAATTCCTAATGCCTTATTAAAAATAATAGTCTACAAATGCAATTGGATCACCCTAGGATGCCCTAATCTCACTAACCATCTTAATTGGCCTCTTAATGTGCTTAAGGCTAATTAAGCTAATTAGGTCACTAAAACCTAAGATAAGTATATTTCCTACTTAATTATCCATCATGGAACTCACTAAAATAGATTTAAATCAATTTGGATAATTAAATCCTAAAATCCCATTATTAGCCTTAAGAGGGGTATTTTGGTCATTTTGACCTAATTGTGTTAAGCACCCCCTTAAACCTTAAAAATTCAGTTAGATATCTCTAATTAGATTATTAGCACCTAACTAAAGGTTTATGTTAATGATATTAATATTATGTGAAGAATTCTTAAGGTAGTCTTATTAAAACCATAAGACTTTAAGTGTTTCTGAGAAAATCACCTTGTCTAAAGATCTAAGTTTAACTATGCCAAAGTACTAGATCCTTAGCTAATAGCTTAGTTAAGTTGATCCTTGAGCTTGAATTTTAAAGGAAACACTCTTGTAAGAATCCTAAGTCTAAATCTTAGTTTAAGTCAAAAACGATCAAACATCAGATCTTAGACTTTAGATCTTCTAATTGAATTAGACTACCTCCATTTGAAATTCCTTAAGTGATTTATTATTTAATTCCCTTACAGCCTTCCATGTGGGTGTAGGATTGATTCAATCCTTAGGATAATGTAATTGTTCTAAAAGATTAAATATAGATCTTAGATTCTTAGTTCTTATTAATTATTTTATCTTATAACCAGTATAGTAACCTTTCATTAAGATTATAGTTTCTAAATTCTTCAGCTTATAAGATTTTTATCTTTAATTTGGGTTTTAAAGTGTGAACCCTAGATCCTTACTAAGGATACTACCTTGGATTTAGGATTTGAACACCAAGTGGGGTTTGGATCCAGAATCCTTAATCTTGTTTCACTTAATCAAGATTTGGGTTAGGAGAGGAAAATAATAATAATTAAGTCATTGATTCAATTACTTTAAATCTTTATAGTCGTCATATGATTATGAATTAGAACTTATTAAGTTCTAATGTTAAAATTAAGGTCATAAATCTGAGATCTTACTAGATAGTTGGATATTAGAGATCCTAAACTTGTATCTTCTCAGAATAGTTAGATTTGGATAAAGTAGACAACAACGGATATCACATGAGTCTAGATTGAGTCTCTTTCTTACTTGATTTGATTGCTCTACACACCTTGAATATTGAGCCTTGTTCCTTGAGCATAGTAAGTAAACTTAGGATATGGATGATACATCCTAACTTAGTGTTTGAAAAGCATAGCATTCATTCAGTTCTTTCAGTGCTTTCAGTTAGTAGAGTATGTTCTAGCATGGTCTGCCTCTTCAGTTCTAGTTTTGTTATAGAATAGACTCAGACCTAGCTCGACGAATGTCTAGGATGGATACATGTCATATTCTATAAGTTCAACTCGGACCTAGCTCTACGGATGCCTAGGATGGATACATGTTGAACTCTCAGTTCAGAGGTCATGTATGGTCTGTTCTGTTATGGCAGCACTATGTCTTAGGCTTACTGTTACTTTAGTTCAGTTGTCAGTATTTGTTTTGCTTTGGCACAGGCTTTAGTGGCCTTTCTTTTAGTGCTTGACTTGCTTTGCCACATGTCTTAGTGGCCTTACTTTTGCTCATATATGTATTTAGTTTACTTTTGCCACATGTCTTAGTGGCCTTTTTAAGTCAGTCTGCATGCTTGTATATATGCTCTCATTAATTACTACCAAAATATTGGCATGTATAGGATGGTGGAATTGTATGTCTATTTCTGCACTTGTGTTCTTTATACACTCAGCATATCTCCATGTGATCATAAGCATGTTAGGATCAGCTTTATTTCAGTAGTTGCAGTTACTTTTACTTTTAGCCTCACCATATTTAGTTAATATTTTTGTATGTTATTTTACATACCTGTTGATTAGCTAAAAATGATTAGTTTATAGCTACCCCGTCTTGTAACTTGTTGCACCTTTATAATGCTTGTATGTTTAAAAACCTTTAAATGTGATATCTTAAATACTCAATTCACTTAAATAGCCTAAAATGTACTTAAAAAATTGTCTAACTGTAACCTTTTTCTTTTGTTAGCTGGGGCCCTAGCATTTGTGGTACTGACAAATGTCAGATTCAGAGTTGTTTGTCGGCAGTGCTGCGGGACCGGAGCCGATGCAGGAGGATCTTCTTACTGTTGCTTAGATAGATTGTTCTCCTTTTTGCAGTGAGATTGGGAGATCTTTATTTTCTATTAAATTCAGTTTGTAATAATTAAATTTTATATGTATTTACTTTTTTGTATTTGATCTGAGTTACTATTTATTTTACTCTCTAACACTATTTTATGCCTGTGGATGCTACATTATTCTATTTCTTGCTTCTGCCACTTTGATTTGCATTGATGTATGTTCATAGTTCTCCTACAGGGTGTCAAGTCCTTGGCAAAAGGCAAGTTGGGGATTTGCCACCACAGAGTGGAGCACCGTACTCTTTACGATTATGCTAATATCAGTATTAGCGTAGCCACAGGAAAGTACAAGGCCCCCACTTTAAGGAAGAAAAAAAATGCAATCTCACTTTAAATTTTAATCCAACTTATAGAAATAATATAGTAATGAAAGAATTAGAAATAATGAGCATTATGTTGGCCATTCTGTAGAACTTTTCCCTAATAATTTCAATCTTATGAACAGGCCCAAACATTAAAGTGTTGGAGAACTTACAATAGATCTGATGAGTAGAGCAATGGATACACATGAAATATCTTCACATTTTGAAGGTATAGAAAGCCGATTAATTTAACAAATATTTACATCCCTATTAACATTTGATTTCACCCCTTTAACCATATTTGATAAATAGAAGAAGAACCAGAAGATCAAGCGCTCAATACATACGAATCGAACTTCGCAAGTTTGATTCAACTAATATAATTGGTTCTAAGAGAATATATAGAAAATTTAGGGACATCAATTTTGACAGAAAATAAAATGTAGGAAGTACCTTGCTCCATCGTTCATACGACCTAAAGCTAGGGCAGGGATGTGCAAAGCCCGATTCGTGTCAAATGGAGGTAGGTTTTCTTTAAAACTCTACCCATCCTCTAGATCGATGGCATCACATAGTTTCACTTCGGCAGCAGCTTCCAATTTCTCATGGAGACGCTCGATAATCACTCAGCCTCGATACCTTCAGCTCCCCAAAGGTAATGTTTGATGGAGATAGAGAAAGAAAAAATGAAGAGAAGAGGGATAGCTGGAGGAGATAAGAATAGCTAGAAACCATGCGTACGCCACTCCCTCTCTGCAGGCGTACTATCCACTGCCGAGGGAACGACATACCGTAGGGTTCTTCTTAACCCTTTGATCATCAATCGTGCGAAAAGAAAAGAGGAAGATGTTCCGAAAATATGATCTGGTCATTCGTTCGATCCTTTGATCGAACGACCAGATCAAATATTATTGAATGAAGATCGTGTTGGCCGTTTTATCTGATTAGGAATTCACGAACAATGCTGATAGGGGTGTGTGGCTGTTTTGTGGTATGCACTTTACACAGGATTTCCGTGTTGTATATATAGCCGTTTAATTTCCTTAAATTAGTTGATTATATATATATATATATATATATATATATATATAATTTAATTGTAAATTCTATAATTAATTAATTATTTAAATTCAATTATTTACTCAAAATTAAATTTCTAAATGCACATTTGAAAATTCTAAATTTTCACCATTACCTAATTGAGGGGTGAGAAACTCAAAAATACGATCAGATTTTTGATCGGGGGTATATTTAATTATCCTAATTTTCTAGGTTTTAAAATATTATCAAAATATTTGCGAAAAAATTGACGACTCCCAAACGCTTCCAAAATATCACCCCTAGCTAATGTGGGTGTGGTGAGTCCAATGGTGGACTTCATTTTTTATTTTGAAGTCTAAATAAATTAGATATATTTAGAATTAACAGAAAACTAGAAAATGTTGGAAATTGTCAAACGGTCTCCAAATCGCACAAAATTTGAGGTGGAGACTCCTGACACTATAATAAGAGTAATAAAAGAGGTTTGGAGTTAATTAAATCATTAATTGATAGGTAACAACATCTTGGTTGTTATAAACTCGCCTCCTTAAAAAGAGTGTCGCTTATGACACACAACAATTAAAATATATAATGTAAATACTAGTAGGAAGTCTTATTAAAATTTACTTGAAAATAGGAAAATTATGATTACTTATTAATGAAAGAACTCTGAGAATTTCTCTCGCATATCCTCCTCTTTCTCCCAAGTGGCTTCTTGATCAGAATGATTTTACCACTGGATTTTGATTATGGGAATGCTGCGATTTCTTAATTATTTAAGATCTCTTCCCAGAATTGCTATAGGCCTTATAATGAATGTCAAATTTGGTTGCAATTTCATGGCTGGTATCTGAACATGCTGACTAGGATTTAACAGACACCTCTTTAGAGATGATATATGAAAAATATTATGTACAATCGAGAAGTCATCTGGCAACTCTAACATGTATGCTGATGTTCCAATTTTCTCAATCACTTCAATGGGTCCTAAGTACCTTGGACTCAGCTTTCCAGATATACCAAATCTCTGCACACCCTTTATCGGACTAACTTTAAGATAAGCTCTATCACCCATTTGGAACTCTAACTGACGATGACGGGCATCATGATTTTTCTTTTGCCTATTCAGAGGTGTCATCATATTACATTTAATCAGCTGAACTTTCATAGTGGTTTCTTCAATCCGTTCAGAACCATAAAGTTGTGAGTCTCCTACTTTAGTCCAAGCAATAGGAGTTGAACATCTCCTTCCATAAAGAGCTTCATAAGGAGTCATTCCTGTACTGGACTGATAGCTATTATTGTAGGCAAACTCAACTAATGATAGGTGATCTTCCCATGATCTACTGAAGTCAATAACACAAAGACGTAAGAGATATTCTAAGATCTAATTAACATGTTCAGTCTGACCATCAGTCTGGGGATGAAAAGCAGTACACAATGCTAAATTCATCCCCAAGTCTTGCTGAACATCGGACCAAAATTTGGAAGTGAATCTACTGTCTCTATCAGAAATTATACAATTCTATGTACCATGGAGGTAGATGATCTCTTTAAGATAAGGCTTGGCTAACTTCTCAACAGATTGGTCTGACGAATAGCTAGGAAATGAGCTAATTTAGTGAGTCTATTGACAATCACCCATATAGAGTCAGAACCAGATCTACTCTTTAGCAAACCTACAATGAAGTCCATGGAGATATCAGACAACTTCCATTCAAGAATTTCTAAGGGTTTAAGAAGTCCACTAGACTTCTGGTGTTTGGCCTTAACTAAGGAACAGTGATGGCACTTGGAAATGAAAATTGGCTATATCCCGTTTCATGTCGGACCACCAAAATGATTGCTTGAGATCCTGGTACATCTTACCACTACCAGGGTGCACATTATAACCAGAGTTATGAGCTTCAGACAATACTTATAACTGTAAACTTTTAGAAATCCATAACCTAAACTTCTGGAAAATTACACCTTCGGCATCGAGACGTAATTCAGATTTCTTGCCACTTTTAATATCTATAACTAATTGAAAATAAGAAGAATATTCTTTCTGAGCTTCAATTATCCTTGATTGAAGAGATGACTCAAACTGAATAGTACATAAAATATTGCTTAAATCAGTAGATCTAATCGGCTCTATATTCAATCTTTCAAAGTCCTTGACTAAAGAATCATTGCAACAGAATGAAGACAAATCTGCCTTATGACTTAGAGCATCAGCTACTAGATTAGCTTTACCTAGATGATAAATTATTTCTAAGTCATAATCACAAATCAGTTCTAACCACCTTCGCTGATGGCAGTTAAGTTCTTTTTGTGTGAAAATGTACTTTAAACTCAGATGATCGGTGAACATTTCACACTTAATTCCATATAGGTAGTGTCTCCAAATTTTAAGAGCAAAAACTACACCTGCAAGTTCTAAATCATGCACAGGATAGTTTCTCTCATTTAGTTTTAATTGCCTTAAAGCATAAGCTATAACATGTCAATCTTGCATTAGGACACATCCCAATCCTACTTTAGAGGCATCAGTATAAACTTGAAAATCCTTGCCATTTTGAGGTAACATTAAGACTGGTGCAGAAGTTAACAATTGTTTCAACTTTTGGAACACTTCCTCACAAGCTGGGTTCCATAAGAAGGGTACTTTTTTATGAGTCAACTGAGTTAATGAAGATGCTATTAGGGAAATCCAGGAATAAATCTTCTGTAATATCCAGCAAGTCCTAGAAAACTACAAATTTGGGTTGAACCCATTCTCGTATAGCTTGGATCTTCTTTTTGTCAACTTTAATGCTTTTCGCATCTATTACATGGCCTATGAATGCCACTGAATTGAGCCAAAATTCACACTTCAAAAACTTAGCATATAACTTATATTCTCTTAAAAGAATTAGGACAGCGCGGAGATGATCTTCATTATCATTAACTGACTTGGAATAAACCAGGATGTTGTCAATGAAGACTATTACAAACTAATTGAGGTAAGGCTTCAGAATGCACTGCATTAGGTCCATGAAAATAGAAGGGCATTAGTCAGTCCAAAAGACATGACAAGAAACTCATAGTGCCCATAATGGGTCCTAAATGCAGTCTTAGGAATATTTTTATCCTCAACTCGTATCTGATAATATCCTGTTCTCAAATTAATTTTGGAAAAGACTTTTGCTCCTGGTAATTCATCGAACAAGTCATCAACTCCTAGAAGAGGATACTTGTTCTTCACTATTACCTTATTGATTTCATGATAATTTATACACAATCACATGGATCCATCCTTCTTCTTAACAAAAAGGATAGGAGCTCCCCAAGGTGATATGATAGGGTGCACAAAGCCTTTTTCTAACAGTTATTTTAATTGTTCATAAAGTTCTTGAAGTTCTTTTGATGCCATCCTATATGGAGCTTTGGATTTAAGTTGAGTTCCTAAAATTAGCTCAATCGAGAATTCTACCTCTCTCATCGGAGGTAGTCCAGGTAATTCATCTAGAAAGATATCTAAAAACCCTTACTAATTAGGCACTTGGCTTCACAAGCATTTATTAATGATGCCATTAGGCCAAGCTTGCCTACAAAGACTTATGGTTTTCTACCTATTTGAAGATAAACTTTCTTTCTATAGCAATCTATTATAGCATTGAATTTCTTTAGCCAATCCATTCCTAAAATATATCAAAATTGATAATTGGCATAATAATAAGTTTAGAGGGAAATAATTGATTGCTAATGGGGATGTCTACCAAACAAAATTTATTTGCGGTCAATTTAGCACCGGATGGCATTTGCTCATTCAATGCATTATTCAGGTTGAAAGGTTGACAATTTAGAGAAAATGCACAATTCTCTGATATGAAGGAGTGACTAGTACCCATATCAAAGAGAGTTTCACATGGCTGATTCTTATTTAACAAAGTTCCTATAAGGAAGGAAAAGAAAATTCAACTATTGCCCATGAGATTAAAAGCAGGTAGTATAAGAAAATAAATGCATTGAGAATGAAAAGCATTAATGAAAGTCTTAAATTTTTAAAACATACTAGTCATGACATCACTTTCATCTTTAGCGATGGAAGCTGAGAGAGCATAGACTCTGGGTATGGCTGAGGATTGAGCAACAAAATAGTTTTGCCCTTGTCAACATGATTTACTTGCCCTTGCCATTGGGCCTGTGAAGAGGTTTTCTTCTTATCTTGAATATTTCCACCCATAGAAGAGGGCATTAGAGCGTAGAGTGGAGCCTTAGTGTTATAGCGAGTGGGATTCTGCACTTGTTGTTGACGATTTATCATCATTCGATCAACAGTGAAAGCAGCACGGCAGTTCTGATAAGAATGATTCGTTCTACTGTAGAAATAACACCTATTCCCCGTGTGGTAGCACTTACCATACGGGTGAGGCCTATTGCACTTGGCTGCTGAACTTCCCTATTGCTCTTTACCTTTTTCCATTTGAAAGAATGACTTCTTTTATTAGAGTCTCAGCACTATGGCGAAGGATGAAGTCATTTTTGTGACTCAGATTGAGCTTGGTGATGCTCTATCATTTTTTCTCCCTCTAGTAGCTTTGGTAAATTATAGTGATGCAAGGACATTAAATGGCCCTTAATCGAGTTTCTTAGACCTTTCAAGAAATAATTGCACCTTGCCACTTCAGTGCGAACTATTTCAGGTGCAAATCAAGAGTATTTTCTAAACCCTACTTCATATTCATGAACCGTATGATTTCCTTGCATCAATTGCATGAAATCGTCTTCAATGATTATTCGGGTATGAGGAGGAATGAAGTTGTCCTTAATAACTTGTTCAAACTCCTCCCAAGGAATATCTTCTAGGCATGTATCAAAAAAGCATGCCTTTATCTCGCTATCCCACCAGAACTCAGCCTCTTCCTTAAAAAGGTGAGTGGTCAATCTTAAACTTTCGCTCTCCGGGCACTTTATACTTCCTTGGAGTTTCTCTACCACACTAATCCAATTGGCCACTTCCATTGGGGAAGCTTGGCCATTAAGAGTAGGTGGATTTAGGTGTAGGAAAGCTAGTAGAAAGGCATCTACTACTGGGCGTAGGGTAAGTAGTAGTGGAGTAGATAGTTCTTTAGAAACATGGACAGGAGTTTTAGATAATGTAAGACCAGGAGGAAGTAGGACTTGTGAAGATTGCAATGGTATAGGAGAAGGGAAAGGAGAAATAAGAGATGGTTGCAAAGGATTGCTTGCGGAAGTCATCCTTTCTGCAGCGGGCCTCTATCATAGTTTTGAACAACCCCATAATTTGCCTCATCTCTTCTTGAAGAGATGGGTTACTTGATTAAGCATCCTTCACTATTGAGGAAGAAGGATCTGCTTGATCTAGATTCATTCTATTAAATAAGGAAAAGAATTTGAATTTAGAATAAATAGAAAAGGAAACTCCTCATGATGTTCTTTAAAAGTTTGTATTACTTAGAAATAGTACATAAATTGTTTGGAAATAAAAGTTACAAGTCATAAATGACTTTGAAAGAAAAAGAAATGCATTATACTTCAAACTCTAGATTATTTCATCTTATAATCAATTAATTCAATTCAAATATGATTTAAATCAATTATTGAATTTGAAATTCGTTCACTTTCCTAATGTGTCAATCTTCTAGTATTATTACCTTTTTGTGTTGTTGAATTGGATTAGTGGATATCTCTTTTTAACTTAATATTCTCAACCTTGGCTTTGATACCAACTTTAATAACCCCAATAATTGGATAGAAGATTAATCCAAACATTGGGATGTTACCTTAGCACCCAACACTCGATTAGGAGAAAACCAATTAAGTATAGATGCTAAGTGGCCAAGTCACTTTATGACTAGTTGATAAGTTAAAATAAATTTATACAATTGAATGCAATTGAAGATACATAATATGGAGATACATGTAAATACAACATTGCAAGTATTTTCAATACAAGCAATTAAAATAATCCACTCATTCATCCCAAGCAATTACAAAAATAGTAAATACAATATAGATATTTAAGAATAGATAAAAGTAACTTAAGCAAACTCAAGTAGATTATAATTTAATTATTACAAACCTTTTAAAAGTAAGAGTAGAAGAAAGTAAGTAGATCACTCTCTCACTTATAACAAAATACATGTAAATAGTTTAAAATTAAGTAGAAGCAAATTCTTTATAAGCCCTTCAATCACTTAGACCTGCATTACCTGAATCAAAAGGCTCTTGATCTATCATATTTTGGTATTCAAATATGATAAGGAAAAGCCAAAGAAAAGAAAAAGTGTAGTTAGACTAAACAGTCTAAGCAAATTTTAAGATTGGCTATGTTTTTAAATTATTAAGATATCACAAACATGATTTACAATTTAAACTAAGCAGCGGAGCTATTAAAGCTATCAAGTATGGAAAAAGGAATTAAGTATAACTGTAAAGGAGACAATATGAAATAAGTTGAGTAAAAATACTCACTTATATAAAAGTCCTAGGCTACATCCAAAATTGGTAAGGGAAAGTACCCAAAAAGGCTAGAAATTACTATGTGCATTAAAGTAAAATGAATTGAAAGTAATACATGTTCAATGAAATTTATGCTAAGTAAGAAATGAAATACGGTAAAGCATTAAATAAAATTAAGCAACATACACTATATTTAAATGTAACTGAAGTAAACAATACACAATACTAGAAATAGAGAGTGTAAAGCATATAAAATAAAGAAGTATCTTAGACTCTTGATCTAAGACAAACATAGCCTTGGACTATGAAATGTAAGCATAACTAAACAGTTATGAAGAGATCTTACAATCATTAAGATTGTAAAAGAACTCTTATATGTTTAGTTGAAGTTAGATTTAGAAGCTACCTCATTCTGCGGGAGTACTCAACAGAATGGGGCGAGGAGTTAAGCACGTTTGCCTAACTAGATACAGTGGGGAGGTCGAACATTCACATTTACCCTCTCTAAAATGTGAAGTCCTATTATAAGCACTATCTCTCTTATTCCAATTTGCCATACATTCTTCTTAGGTTTTATAAAAATCTTTATTTATGCACAATGATCTTGAACGAATGTTCAAGAAAAAAGGCTCAAAGCTAAGAAAGCATTCAATAATTTTCAACAATTATAAACTATGTGATGTCCTTTTTGTTATATAAACTTTAATTATCTACTTAAAGATTTAAGGTAATTGAGCTCCAAATTGACTTATAGATAATGATCTTTAAGTCAATTTTAATAAAAAGTAGAAGGAAATTAAGTTTGGAAATTAATATCTTCATATAATTGAAGTTTATCTTATACTAGTCCTAAACTAATCAAATCAATTAGATTTATGATTAAAATTTAAGGAAACTAGTAAGGAAGAATAATGTTTATATATTTCTAAGTTAATGAAAGTATAAGATAAAGGATATTCTAGTAGCTTCGCTTATTTAGCTTATAAACAAAAAGTATCAACTCAATTTAACCATGAAGCTATCTAAGATTAATTGATATTGAATATTTGAAATTAAGAAAAGAGATAGATTACACCTTACATGGAACAATTCTTTTTAAGATTTGTAAGAAATTAGAAATCTAAAAGCTTATCTAAAGCATGAAAGGAAGTTATTAGTCTTGATCTAATTGATTGAGAACTAACGTTCTAAGATAAATTGAAGTGAATACTTACAATTGAAGTGAATACTTATAATCCTAGATATGAAATTCTAAATATTTAATAAGTATTTAATAAGTGAATATAAGTCTATGATTTTCCATATAATTTCTAATTTATTAAATTCTTAAAAATTTTGGCAGAGTTTCTGCAGTAAATGGCTAAAGAAATGCCTGCAAGATAGACATACAAGACTCTCATTCCAATGGAAGTTATAATTGAAAGAAAAATAACTCAAACTAACATGTAATCAATCTATTACATAGGATTGTTTAGTTCCAATTCTAGTATAGAGTCAATCCATTACAAAGGATTGCTCATTTCTAATTCTAAAGTAAAGTCAATCCATTATATGGGATTGCTTATTTCCAATTCTATATTAAAGTCAATTCAATTACTATTTCCAATTCTAATAGTTTTTACAATTGTAAAGAACATCAATTTATAAGTCAATCCATTAACTATTTCTAGTTCTACTAATTTCAAGTGAGAAAATTTAATGAAGCTATTTACTGACCTAAGGTTCACACATCTTAAATCATTCATTGATGAAAAATAATAAAAGGTGCTGTAATTAAATTAGCAATTTAAGGGGTAGCATCATTTGACTTAATGTGCATAAGGCAATAGCATTTAGTACAGCATTTTGTTTGATATTAATTTATAACTCAACCTACAAAGAATAACAATATTAAAGTTAGCATTTATATATAAAAGAAACAAGAATCATGTAAACTGAATTCTAATACAGCATTTGGTTCTTTCAATGCATTTAATGATAGAAGTTAATTTAATACAAATAATATAAAGGACAATATTAGATCCCACATGATCTATTGATTCTTTCATTTATATAATTGACCACATATGGTTTTCATAAGAGAAGTGATAGCATTTGATCACATTAAATGAACCAATAGCATTTGATCACATTAAATGAACTAATAGTAATTGATCATATTAAATGAACTAATAGCATTTGATCATATTAAATGAACTAATAACATTTGATCACATTTGATGTTATAATATAAGAGGTGGCCATATTTGCACACTTTTGTTCTTACTTTAGAATAGAAGGCAGCATTTGAATCTCACAAAATAAATGGCAGCAATTGATTTTCTTATATAATTGATGGCAGCAATTAACTTTATACATAATTGATGGCAACATATGATTCTATAAAATAATAACAACATTGATGCTCATATAATGTATTGGCAGCTTTTGTATCTCACAAATAGATGGCAGCAATTGATTCTCTTATATAATTGATGGCTGCAATTGTCTTTATACATAATTCATGGCAGAATTCATCCTTTTATACAATTGATGACCACTTATGTTCTTATTTACCATTTATAGTAGCATTGAATCCTATTTGATACATGATAGCATGTGGATCTCATAAACTAAATGACATCAATGAATCTTATATGATACATAGCAGCATTTAGATCTCACTAAAATAATGGCAACATGTAATTTGAATGAAAGAAATGATAGCATTCATTCTCATAAAAAATAAAATGGCAGTATTTGGTCTATCTTAAATGAATAACAGCATTTGATTAACCTTAACTGAAAGACAGTATTGATCGCTTAAATTCAACTAACAGCATATGATTTTTCTTACAAAATATAACAACATTTAATCTTAAATGATAAATGGCAGCAGTTGTAAAAAAAAAGGCGGCAGTATTCTACTATACTCATAAGGTATAGCATTATTCATTTTCAGCATTCAACATTAATATCTAAGACTGAGATATAGCATTTGTACCCAGCATTTGAAGGATACTAATATAAATTTTGTCATCACAAAATATAGCCTTAATAATTCAGCATTTATAAGTATTACAATTTGTATCCAGCATTTGAAGGATACCGATATAAGTTCTGCAATCACAAACTACTGCCTTAATGATTCAGCAACTCTAAATATTACATTATGGATTCAGTAATTCATGGATATCAGTATTTAACTCATCAAATATAGAATACAATAATTTTAATACATCATCTCAAATATTACAATATTGTTCAATATTGCAAGGATATCAATATATGACTTAACATGGAAGGAGTAATGGCATTTGGTTTTGCATTTGTAAGGGATAGCTGAAATTTAAATAGCTTTATAATGCAGTTTGGTTCCATATTATCTACTACCTATCAAGTATTGACATTTTATAATAACCTGCAAAGAACAAGTACTTAGTTTGATGTTGTATTATTCATTGATGGAAATAAGGAATTGCAACATGTATTAAAAATACAATCCAATATTTCACATACAACTGCAACATGAGTATCATTATCCGGCATTAAATATAAAGGAAACTTTCAGCATTTTAAGTAAAGAAAATTGCATCAAATCATTATAAATAAGGTTCAACAATTTAATTAAATCGTCCACGATTCTTAAACGGTGAACAGTATCATCATTTAGAAAATCGCACGAGTTTATTCAAACAAATTATTTTGTTTTTATTTATAATAAGAACAAGTAGTTTAAATCCTCAAAATGTTATTCTTCTATCATTTTATTGATCTTCAATATTTGATAATCAAATAGTACATAACTATTACAAGTTTAAATTTTTGTAATTTGAAGACCATTAAATCTATTAAGGAGTGGTTATTTGATCTTTCTCTTTATCAATTAATCATTTGGATTCTTATTAGTTTGTAAATCAAGAAAATATATTTATATTTATCTCTTTGCAGCCCATTAATTGAAAGTGTAGTTTGTTTATAAAAATGGTATTAAAGTTACAAATGGGCCATGTTGGATAAGCTCATTAAACAATGATAATATTTTATCCGCATAAACACGAATGGAACAATAATTATATTTACATAATGAAGTAAAATACTTGAAGAGCTAATACTATCATCAAAATTTCAACTCGATTAGAGGATAATAATTTTAATTAGTACGAGAGAAAACCCATGAATATAAATTTAGTTAAAGTTAACTTCTTATCATATTTACTCATAATTTAATGGGCCACCATCGTTCCTGTTTGAAATCTATTTGAATAAAGTTCATCAAGCAATTCAATGGGCTGTAGCGTAGGATCCATTGAATCACTTTCATCTCCTTTCATACGCAAGCGAGAAGTTGAGAGGAGGGAGGAAGGAACTTATAGATTATTAGACCTGCTTGAAGTACTAGCTATTGAAATTAAAACATTTTTTGCTAAATCGGATAGAACATGTTTCATTTTAATTAAGTTCATTATCAATCCTTTGCTTGGAACGAATAGAACAAAAAGATTCAATGTGCAATCCCTTAGTCTTATGTAGCCATTACTATTATTCTAATGCCTTAAATGTTTAATATGGCAGCATAACATCGATCCACAAAAATTAAGGTCCCTTTAAGATCAACATTGTTCCTCTTAAAACAAGAAGTCCATACACCCAACATAACCACATTTAAGATGCTTAATGCTCATTATGACAATCTAAAGCATAAAAAGGTATTGCAATTTCACGTCTACAACTTGCTCTCAAAACTTCCTAGAACAGCTTAGTACTATATTCATAAGTATTATTTTTCTAAGATGCAAAAAAAATGCAATCTCACTTTAAATTCTAGTCCAACTTATAAAAAAAATATAGTAATGAAAGAATTACAAATAATGAGCATTATCTTGGCCGTTCAGTAGAGCTTTTCCATAATAATTTCAATCATATCAACAGACACAAACATTAAAGCATTGGAGAACTTACAATAGATCTGATGAGTAGAGCAATGGAAACACATGAATTATCTTCACATTTTGAAGGTATAGAAAGTCGATTAATTTAACAAATATTAACATCCCTATTAACATTTGATTTCACGCCTTTAACCATATTTGATAAATAGAAGAAGAACCAGAAGATGGAGCGCTCCATACATATGAATCGAACTTCGCAAGTTTGATTCAACTAATATAATTGGTTCTAAGAGAATATATAGAAAATTTTGGGACATCAATTTTGACAGAAAATAAAATGTAGGAAGTACCTTGCTCCATCGTTCATACAACCTAAAGTTAGGGCAGGGACGTGCAAAGCCGGATTCGCGTCAAATGGAGGTAGGTTTTCTTTAAAACTCTACCCATCCTCTAGATCAATGGCATCACATAGTTTCACTTCGGCAACATCTTCCAATTTCTCTAGAGATGATCGATAATCACTCACCCTCGATACCTTCAGCTCCCCCAAAGGTAATGTTTGATGGAGATAGAGAAAGAAAAAATGAAGAGAAGAGGGATAGCTGGAGGAGATAAGAATAGCTAGAAACCATTCGTATGCCACTCCCTCTCTGCAGGTGTACTATCCACTACCGAGGGAACGACATATCGTAGGGTTCTTCTTAACCCTTTGATCATCCATCGTGCGAAAAGCAAAGAGGAAGATGTTCAGGAAATATGATCTGGTCATTCGTTCGATCCTTTGATCTAACGGCCAGATTAAATATGATTGAATGAAGATCATGTCGGTCGTTTGATCTGATTAGGACTTCGCGGACTGTGCTGATAGGGGTGCGTGGCTATTTTGTGGTATGCACTTTACACAGGATTTCCGTGTTGTATATATAGCCGTTTAATTTCCTTAAATCAGCCGATTATATATATATATATTATTTAACTCTAAATTCTATAATTAATTAATTATTTAATTTCAATAATTTACTCAAAATTAAACTTCCAAACACACATCCGAAAATTCCAAATTTTCACCAATACCTAATTGAGGGGTGAGAAACTCAAAAATGTGATGAGATTTTTGTTCAGAGGTATATTTAATTATCCTTATTTCTTGGTATTAAAATATTATCAAAATATTTGTGAAAAATTTGATGACTCCCAAACACTTCCAAAATTTCACCCCTAGTTGATTTTGGTGTGGTGAGTCCAATTGCGGACTCCATTTTCAATTCTAAAGTCTAAATAAATTAGATATTTTCAGAATTAACAAAAAACCAAGAAATGTTGAAAATTGTCAAATAGTCTCCAAATCGCACAAAATTTGAGGTGGGGACTCCTGACACTATTATAAGAATAATGAAAGAGGTAAAGACCCTAATAATTGGATAGGAAATTAATCCAAACATTGGGATATTACCTTAGCACCCAATACTCGATTAGAAGAAAACAAATCAAGGATAGATGCTAAGTGGCCAAGTCACTTTGTGAGTAATTATTAAGTTAAAATAAAGTTATAAAACTAAATGCAATAAAAGATACATGATAAGGAAATACATATAAATACAACATTGCAAGTATTTTCAATACAAGTAATTATATTAATCCACTTATTCATCTAAGCAATTAGAAAATAGTAAACACAACACAGATATTTAAGAATAGGTAAGAGTAATTAAGCAAACTTAAGCAGTTTTAAATTTAATTATTGCAAACCTTTAAAAGTAAGAGTAAAAGACAGTAAATAGGTCACTCTCTCACTTGTAATAAAATACAAGTAAACAATTCTAAATTAAGCGAAAGCAAAATTCTTTATAAGCCCTTCAAGCACTTGGACCTGCATTACCTGAATCAAAGGGCTCATGATCTATCATATTTTGGTATTTAAATATGATAGAGCAAAGCCAAGAAAAGAAAAAGTAAAGTTAGATAAACAATCTAAGCACATCTTAAGATTGGCTATACTTTTAATTTAATAAGATGCCATAAACATAATTTTATAATTAAATAAAGCAACAAAGCTATTAAAGATGTCAAGTATTGAAATAGGAATTAAATATAACTATAAAGGAGATAGTATGAAATAGGTTGACTAAAAATACTCACTCATATATAATTCCTAGCCTGCATCCAAAATTGGTAAGGGAAAGCACCCAAAAAGGCTAGAAACTATTATGTGCATTAAAGTAAAATGAATTGAAAGTAATACATGTTTAATGAAATTTATGCTAAGTAAGCAATGTAATACAGTGAAGTATTAAATGAAATTAAGCAACATACACTGTATTTAAATTGAACTGAAGTAAGCAATACACAATACTAGAAATAGAAAGTGTAAAGTATAGAAAACAAAGAAGTATCTTAGACTCTTGATCTAAGATAAACATAGCCTAGGACTATGAAAAGTAAGCATAACTAAATAGTTATGAAGAGATCTTATAATCAGTAAGATTGTAGAAGAACTCTTATATTATTAGTTGAAGTTAAATTTAGAAGTTACCTCATTTTGTGAGAGTACTCAACAGAATGGGGCGAGGAGTTAAGCACGTCAGCCTAACTAGATACAGTGGGGAGGTTGAACATTCACTTTTACCCTCTCTAAAATGTGAAGTCCTATTATAAGCGCTATCTTTCTTATTCAATTTTTCATTAAGGCATTCCCCTTAAAGTTTTATGAAAATCTTAATTTATGCACAATAATCTTGAATGAATGTTTAAGGAAAAATGCTCAAAGTAAGCAAGCATCAATAAATTTCAAAAATTGTAAGTTATGTGATATCCATTTGTTATCTAAACCTTAATAATCTACTTAATGATTGAAGCTAATTGAGCTCCAAATTGACTTAAAGATTTTTTTTAAGTCAATTTTGATAAAAAGTAGAAGGAAATTAAGTTTAGAAAGTAGTATTTTCATGTAATTGAAGTTCATCTTATACTAGTCCTAAGCTAATCAAATCAAATATATTTATGATTAAAGTTTAAGGAAACTAGTAAGGAAGAATAATGTTTATAGATTTCTAAGTTAATGAAAGTATAAGTTAAAGGATATTCTAGTAGCTTTACTTATTTAACATATAAACAAAAAGTATCAACTCAATTTAATCATAAAGTTATCTAAGATTAATTGATATTGAATATTTGAAATTAAGAATATAGATAGATTATACCCTACATGAAACAATTCATTTTAAGATTGTAAGAAATTAGAAATCTAAAATCTTATCTAAAGCATGAAAGAAAGCTATTACTGTTAATCTAATTGATTGAGAACTAATATTCTAAATTAAATAATTGAAGTGAATACTTACAATCCTAGATATAAAATTCTCGATATTTATTAAGTATTTAATAAGTGAATATATCTACAATTTTCCATAAAATTTCTAAGTTATCAAATTCTTAAAAATTTTGACAGGGTTTCCGTTATAAATGGCTAAAGAAACACCTGTAAGGTAGACATACAAGACTCCCATTCCAATGGAAGTTATAATTGAAATAAAAATGACTCAAAAATAATATGTAATCAATCCATTACATAGGATTGTTTAGTTCCAGTTCTAGTATAGAGTCAATGCATTACAGAGGATTGATAATTTCCAATTCTAAAGTAAAGTCAATCCGTTATATGGGATTGCTTATTTCTAGTTCTAATATAAAGTCAATATGTTACATGAGATTGGCTATTTTTAGTTCTAGTAATTTTAGCAATTGTGAAAACATTAATTTATAATTCAATCCATTGACTATTTCTAATTCTACTAATTTTAACAATTGTAAAGAATATTAATTTATAAATCAATCCATTGATTATTTCCAATTCTAATAGTTTCAAATGAGAAAATTTAATAAAGCAATTTACTAACCTATGGTTCACATATTTTAAATCATTCATTGATGAAAAATAATAAAAGGTGCTGTAATTAAATTAGCAATCTAAGGGGCAGCATCATTTGACTTAATGTACATAAGGCAATAGCATTTAGTTCAGTATTTCATTTGATATTAATTTATAACTCAACCTGCAAAGAATAACAGCATTAAAGTTAGCATTTATATATAAAAGAAACAAGAATCATCTAAATTGAATTCTAACACAACATTTGGTTCTTTCAATGCATTTAATCATAGAAGTTAATTTAATACAAATAATGTAAAGGACAGTATTAGATCTCACATGATCCAATGATTCTTTCATTTATATAATTGGTCACAAAGGGTTTTAATAAAATAAGTGACAATATTTAGTTTCATTTGATTTTATTTATCTTACTTTTGAATTAAATGGCAACATAGAATTCTAATTTATACATGGCAGCATTTGATCACTTGATTTCACTTTGGAATTAAAAGGCAACATTTTATCATATTTGATTTCACTTTAAAATAGAAGGCAACATTTGATCACATGGATTTGACTAATAGCATTTGATTCGCATTGAAATAAATGGCAGCACTTGTTCTCTCATTACAATTAATAGCAACATTGAATCACTTATGATCTTATTGATCTCATTTTAGAAAATACACGGCAGCATTAAATCCCATATGATCTCATATAAAAATGGCAACATGTTATGTTTAATAAGAGAAATGATAGTATATATTCTAGTATACAGTTGATGGCATCATATGATTCTATAAAATAAATGACAACATTGATTCTCATATAATTCATTAACAGCATTTGAATCTTATAATATAAATGATTGAAGCATTTGACTTATACATATTGATGGCAGCAATTTATCTTATACATAATTGATGGCAACAATTGACTTATACTTTATTGATGGCAGCAATTGATCTTATACATAATTGATAGCAGCAATTGATCTTATACCTAATTGATGCTGACATAAATAGTCTAAGCACATTTTAAGATTGGCTATACTTTTAATTTAATAAGATATCACAAACATAATCTTACAATTAAACTAAGCAGCGGAGCTATTAAAGCTGTCAAGTATGGAAAAAGGAATTAAATATAACTGTAAGGGAGACAATATGAAATAAGTTGAGTAAATACTCACTCATATATAATTCCTAGCGTGCATCCAAAATTGGTAAGGGAAAGCACCAAAAAAGGCTAGAAACTATTATGTGCATTAAAGTAAAATAAATTGAAAGTAATACATGTTCAATGAAATTTATACAAAGTAAGCAATGTAATATAGTGAAGCATTAAATAAAATTAAGCAACATACACTGTATTTAAATTAAACTGAAGTAAGCAATAAACAATACTGGAAATAGAGAGTGTAAAGCATAAAAAATAAAGAAGTATCTTAGACTCTTGATCTAAGACAATTATAGCCTAGGACTATAAAATGTAAGCATAACTAAATAGTTATGAAGAGATCTTACAATCAATAAGATTGTAGAAGAACTCTTATATTATTAGTTGAAGTTATCTTTAGAAGCTAGCTCATTCTGCGAGAGTACTCAACAGAATGGGGCGAGTGAAGCGCGTCTGTCTAACTAGATACTGTGGGGAGGTCAAACATTCACATTTATCCTCTCTAAGATGTGAAGTCCTATTATAAGCGCTATCTTTTTTATTCAAATTTGTTGTAAGGCATTTCCCTTAAGGTTTTATGAAAATCTTTATTTATGCACAATGATCTTGAATGAATGTTCAAGGAAAAAGGCTCAAAGCTAAGCAAGCATTCAATAAATTTCAATAATTATAAACTATGTGATATCCTTTTGTTATCTAAACTTTAATAATCTACTTAATGATTGAAGCTAATTGAGCTCTAGATTGACTTGTAGATATTTTCTTTAAGTCAATTTTGATAAAAAGTAGAAGGAAATTAAGTTTGGAAAGTAGTATTTTCATGTAATTGAAGTTCATCTTATAATAGTCCTAAACTAATCAAATCAAATAGATTTATGATTAAAGTTTAAGGAAACTAGTAAGGAATAATAATGGTTATAGATTTCTAAGTTAATGAAAGTATAAGCTAAAAGATATTCTAGTAACTTTACTTATTTAACTTATAAACAAAAATTATCAACTCAATTTAATCATGAAGTTATCTAAGATTAATTGATATTGAATATTTGAAATTAAGAAAAGAGATAGATTACACCCTACATGAAATAATTCATTTTAAGATTGTAAGGAATTAGAAATCTCAAAGCTTATCTAAAGCATAAAAGGAAGCTATTACTCTCAATCTAATTGATTGAGAACTAATGTTCTAACTTAAACAATTGAAGTGAATACTTACAATCTTAGGTATGAAGTTCTAAATATTTAATAAGTATTTAACAAGTGGATATATCTACAATTTTCCATAAAATTTCTAAGTTATCAAATTCTTAAAAATTTTGGCAGAGTTTTCGCTGTAAATGGCTAAAGAAACACATGCAAGGTAGACATACAAGACTCCCATTCCAATGGAAGTTATAATTGAAAGAAAAATAACTCAAAACTAATATGTAATCAATCCATTACATAGGATTATTTAGTTCCAGTTCTAGTATAGAGTCAATCCATTACATGGGATTGATAATTTCCAATTCTAAAGTAAAGTCAATCCGTTAAATGGGATTGCTTCTTTTCAATTCTAATATAAAGTCAATCAGTTACATGAGATTGGCTATTTCTAGTTCTAATAATTTCAATAATTGTAAGAACATCAATTTATAAGTCAATTGACAATTTCTAGTTTTACTAATTTTAATAATTATAAAGAACATCAATTTATAAGTCAATCCCTTGACTATTTCCAATTTTAATAGTTTCAAATGAGAAAATTTAATGAAGCAATTTACTAACTTATGGTTCACATACCTTAAATCATTCATTGATGAAAAATAATAAAAAGTGTGGTAATTAAATTAGCAATCTAAGAAGCACCATCATTTGACATAATGTACATAAGGCAATAGCATGTAGTTCAGCATTTTATTTGATATTAATTTATAACTCAACCTGCAAAGAATAACAACATTAAAGTTAGCATTTATATATAAAAGAAACAAGAATAATTCAAACTGAATTCTAACATAGCATTTGGTTCCTTCAATGCATTTAATCATAGAAGTTAATTAATACAAATAATGTAAAGGACAGTATTAGATCTCACATGATCCAATGATTCTTTCATTTATATAATTGGTCACATTGGGTTATAATAAAATAAGTAACAACATTTAGTTTCATTTGATTTTATTGATCTTACTTTAGAATTAAATGGCAACATAAAATTCTAATTTATACATGGCAGCATTTGATCACTTGATTTCACTTTAGAATTAAAAGGCAACATTTTATCATATTTTATTTCACTTTAAAATAGAAGGCAACATTTGATCACATGGATTTGACTAATAGAATTTGTTTCGCATTGAAATAAATGGCAACACTTGTTCTCTTGTTACAATTAATAGAAACATTGAATCACTTATGATCTTATTGATCTCATTTTAGAAAATACACAGCAACATTGAATCCCATATGATCTCATATAAAAATGGCAAACTGTGATGTTTAATAAGAGAAATGACAGTATATATTTTAGTATACAGTTGATAGCATCATATGATTCTGTAAAATAAATGACAACATTAATTCTCATATAATTCATTAACAGCATTTGGATCTTATAATATAAATGATTGCAGCATTTGACTTATACATAATTGATGGCAGCAATTTATCTTATACATAATTGATGGTAGTAATTGACTTATACTTTATTTATGGCAGTAATTGATCTTATACATAATTGATAGCAGCAAATGATCTTATACATAATTAATGGCAACATACGATTCTATAAAAGAATAATAACATTGATGCTCATATAATCTATTGGCAGCTTTTGTATCTTACAACTAGATGGCAGCAATATGACAGCATTTATTCTCATATTAAATTAATCTCACATTAATTTAATGGCAACATATGATCCTAATAAATACATGGCAGCATTTGATCATTTGACCTCATATACAAATATGGCAGTATGTGATGCTAATAAAGGAAATGACAGTATATATCCTCATATACAATTGATGGCAGCATTAGCAGAAATAGCTATGATAAACACATCATCAGATTTAAAGATATCATGCATATCTATTGGAGCAGCATCATTTATACTAGGGACAATATAAAAGACATCATTCATTTCAATAGGGTCAACATTGGTTATGTGAATATGTCTCAGCCTTTATTTGAATACTACCTCCCCAACCTTTATTTTAATACTATCTTCCCAGCCTCTATTCAAATAATAGGAGCAGCTTTTCAAATCTATTATTTTTGTTAACTAAAGATGTTCAAAGGATAGTTTAAGAAAATTGCAAAAAATAAAGAATAGAACATACATTGGAAGCAATAAATAAAAACTCTTGTTCATTATAAACTTTCAATAACTAGCGTAAAGACCCCCCAGTTATTACAAACAACATTTAACTTGACCTCACATTTCAATAGATAATAACATTTAATCCTATATTACAAGAGGTAGTAAAATTTGGTTCAATATTGCATCTACACAAGCCAAGATTTATACAAGAAGAAATAAATACTTTGCCACATGAACAATTTATATTGTTACCATGTTGTTAATCCCTATAGGATTGCACAAATCATTAAACTACCAATTAAAACTTGTATATTTAGATCCCCACATCTGCTATAACATTTTTTTATATAGACAGCTCTGAAGATTAATTATCACTCATTTGTTTGTTTTAGTAAGTTATATTCTTCCAATGAAGAAACAATTTTTCATTTGAATCTTCGAATGTTTCATGAATATTATGAGGCATTGAATCTTTTACTGAAATAGTAATAGGAGATTATATTAATAAGGATACATATGTACAAATGAAGCAATTTGAAATGAGATAATAAACATGAAATCTTATGTTTATCCTTAAGGTTATTTAAAAGAAAAGCAGGCCAAACAAATGAGATCAAAAGCAGCAGGTTTGAATTATTTTTTATTAGTTTAGTAAATGAAATCTAATTTGGTCTATTTTAGACTAGTTCAATTTATGAAAAGTTGTCATCTCTTCATCTGCAATGAAACTTAGGCATTTATACTCAAAAGGGAGATGATTATGCATGTTGACTACTTGTTGTTACAATACCTGTAGACTCAATCCAAACTTTAGCAAGTAAAGTACATGAAGCAGACGAGTTATTAACTAAATCTGATTGATAAATTATCACGGCCTCTTGCAAAACCTTCACAGTTATGAGAGTCAACAATGATGTTTTCTAGTAATAAAGAAAAGACTTTACTAAGGATGATCAATTTAAAGATGTCACAAACAGCTGTTAAATAAAATCATAAATTTGCACATCATAATCCATGAATCATTGTACTAATTATAAAGTAGTAATAATTGTATTACAATATACATTCATCAGCAATTATAAGTCAATTTAAATATGTGAGATACTAAATCTAATGTCAATAATTAATTATAATTATAGCTACAGTTATAGATGTATGTTTTTAAAATAACATAACACCAATAATAGCAAATGATAATGAATGAATAATTAGTACATCTATATAACATGTGTCATATGGAGAAATGAAATCAAAGTTATTTTTCTCACTCAGATTTATCGTTGTTCAGTTTTATCTAGAGTTTGTATCAAGTAAACTGAAAATCTTAAAACTAACAATTATATTTATTAAGGCATTAATGCTTGGTAAGGAATACAAATTTATAGATATTAATGCTTTCTAAGGGACTGATAGCATTGTTCGACAGTATAATATGAACATGATAGTGATAGATTAAAACCCACTGACTAAAAGTCTTAAAAGCCAAAATGTTAATGAACGTTATAGATATTGACTCAATAAGTTAATAAGGGTTAAGGAAAACATATTGGATGAGTTGAGGGATTATTATGATAATGATGTACTATACATTATTTCTAATCAAATAAATACCTTCCTTCAGTAGATTAAATAGATGCTACCAAATCCTAAAGAAGATTCGCAACATATCAACTATTTGCCAGAAATGAAGTAAAGTAAAATTAGAGGTGGTACCAGATAAACGCTTCTTAATCACGATGGTGGAGGTTGCAATCACTAAAAGGGCGTACAAGCAAAGGTAGCAATACCTCTCGGTAACTTAAGATCTTGAAGATCGCCTCAGCGCTCGAATCTCCCTTTCTTTTTACTTTTTGTTTTGCCAATTTAGGGTTAAGGCATTTGTGGCCGATCCTTTAAGAAGGACTTGGCCTCATCCCTTTCCTTCCCACTCCTCCGCAGCTCTCCTTTTTCCCCGCAAGCAAAAATGCTTAAGCCTAAAAAATGCCTCTGAGGTTTAGGATGCGTAGGAAGATAAGGTTGAAAAAGGGGACAGCTGTTGAGCGTATGCCCACTCCATCCTTTCTCAGCCATCGTGCAAAAAGCAAGGATGAAGACATTCAAGTAAATAAGATATGGTCGTTCGTTCGATCTTTTGATCTAATGGTCAGATCAAATATGATTGAATGAAGATCGTGCCAGCTATTTGATCTGAATAAGAATGAGGCAACGGACGGGATTCCATTGATCCGCTGTTCCGTGTGATGTGGCAAACAACGGATCTCCGCCATTTTAAAACAGCCGTTTAGATATAATTTTTAATTTATTATTTATAATCAATTATTTTATTTGCATTATTTAACTAATTAAATTTCCTTAAATTATTTCTTAAATTTAAATATCCAAACGCACTCTGAAAAATTCTAAATTTTCACCCTTACCTATTTGAGGGGTGAGGAACTCAAAAATAAAATTAGATTTTTGATCGGAGATGTATTTTATTTACCTAATTTTCTCGGTATTTAAATATTATTAAAATATTGATGAAAATTTTGACGTTTCCCAAATACTTTCAAAAGGCCACCCCTTGCTAATTTGGGTGTGGTGAGTCCAATAGCGGACTCCAGTTTTAACTCTGAGGTCTAAATAAATTAGGTATTTACAGAATTATCAGAAAACCTGGAAATGTTGGAAACTGTCAAACGGCCTTTAAATTGCACAAAATTTGAGGTGGAGACTCCTAACTCTACTATAAGAGTAATGGAAAGGTTTGGAGTCAATTAGGTTACTAATTGATAGGTAACAACTTCTGAGTTGTTACACCTTTCTCAACAAACAACTTTATATGATTGCAGCAAGTAGACATCCTTGGTTTGCTGATTTTGGTAACTATATTGCTAGAAAGGTGATCCTAAAAGAGTTGAATTTCCAACAAAGAAAACAATTCTTTGCTGACATTAAAAATTACTTTTGGTACGACCCCTTTCTATATAAATTATGTGCATATCAACTCCTTAGGAGATGTGTGCCAGAGTCTAAAGCAAACAACATCCTATATCATTGCCACACATCCCCTTATGGTGGGCATCATGGGATAGATCGCACAGCGGCAAATGTGCTGCAATCATGGTTTTACTGGCCAAAATTATTTATGAATGTGCTAAATTTGTAAGAAGTTGTGATAAATGTCAGAGAACAGGGAATTTATGTAAGAGAGATGAGTTACCCTTGAATGGAATTTTTATAATAGAGCTATTTGATATTTGGGGAATTGATTTTATGGGACCAATCCCTACTTCTAAATCAAACAACTACATATTAGTGGGGGTTGAGTATGTTTCTAAATGGGTGGAAGCTTTGGCATGTGTGAATAATTACATGAAAATTATAATTAAATTCCTTAAAGATCATGTCCTGGCTCGATTCGGTACACCCCGTGTGTTTTTAAGTGATGGAGGAAAGCACTTCTACAATAGACAACTTGAAACCCTTCTAAATGAGTATGGGGTAAAACATAGGGTAGGCATGGCTTACCACCCTTAAACTAGCAGTCAGGTAGAAGTATCCAACCGTGAATTAAAGCAAATTCTTGAGAAAACAGTTAGTAAGAATAGAAGGGACTGGTCAATGAAACTGAACGATGCACTTTGGGTGTATAGGACAGCTTTCAAAACTCCTTTAGGAAGGTCCCCTATAAGCTAGTGTATGGGAAGTCATGTCACTTGCTGGTTGAGCTGGAACACTAGGCCTTTTGGGCAATAAAGAAGTTAAATTTTAATTTTAAGGAAGCTAGAGAAAAAAGCAACTAAATGAATTAGATGAAATTAGGCTGAAAGCTTATGAGAGTGCCAAGCTGTACAAGGAGATGACAAAGAAATGGCATGATAAACTACTAAAACTAAAGCACTTTGAACCTGGAATGAAAGTATTATTATTTAACTCAAGATTGAAGTTATTTCCAGGAAAACTGAAGTCAAGAGGGACGGGCCCATTCACAATAGAGAAAGTATATTCTCATGGGAGTGTTGATATCACTTCATCTAAGGGGACACTAAAGGTAAACGGGTAGCATCTAAAGCTGTTTCTAGATGAACCTAACTAGCAAGAGAAAGAAGAATGTACATTGCAGGACCTCCCTAGGGAAGATATCACTTAGTAGACTCCATTGGTGTCGGGCTGAGACGTAAAAACAAGCACTTAGTGGGAGGCAACCCCTATAATAATGTTGTATTCTCTTGTTTTACAGTTTTTTATTTTTATTTTTATTTTTATTTTATTTTGTTTTTAATTCAATAAAGTAAATTTTGAATCATTGGCTCCCTTATCATTGCTATGATTATGTTTAAAAGTTAAAATTTTTTGAACATAATTATTTCCTAGATTCAATACTGAACTCAAATGTGTAATAATAAAGACACTTATATGCTTAAAATCAAGGTGATAAATCCATATTTCAAATCCTGCACCTCTTGATCAAGTTCAAGGCTCTAGCGAGATTTTGTTGAAATGAACATGTGCTTAGGTTTAAGTGTGGGGGTGAGGACACTTAAAGAATTAAAACCAAGATGGCAAAGTGTGAGTGAATAAATGAGTGTGTTAGGCTCCAGCAATACTTAATGACCACATGGAGCTAAATTAAGGGATAAAGAAAAATATCTCTTCCTTAAGCTGAATTCAAAAAGAGAAAAATAAGGATGATGAAAAATATCTTTCCTATGTTTATACATTGAGAACTTAGGATGAAGAAAAATATCTCTCCTAAGAATATAAAAATGTTCCTTGTAAATCATGAGAAGGGACATACATGGCACAACACTCTTGTCACTCACCAAATGCTTAATTAAGGTTTGAAATCCCTAAGATAATCACCTCCATAATAAAGGCATAAGCAAGAACATTTGAGATTGGAACTAGATGGTAACTAGAATTTAGAGCTTGATTGAGGAGGGTAGTAGAGGTTGGAAATCTGAAGTCACCTTAACCTAGAGAAACACTTAGTGACTAAAATATTTCACATTGACATCCCACATTGAATCCATTGACTAAGAAATTCAGAAAATTACTTTTGAGCTTACTCGATGACGAGCAAGAATTTAAGTGTGGAGGTGTGATATATCCGAAATTTATAGCAAAAATATAGTGATTAAACATTTAAATCATATATATATATCCATATTCTTTGAGTGGAAATTATAATTTTGCAGGAAAAATAAAGAAAATGGGAAGCATGAGCTAAATCGTCAAATTCTGAGTGAAAACCACCGTAGTGCACCACAGCGCGCCATAGCGGTCCATCAAAATTTCCTCACCTGGAAGGATATCTAAGGACCTGGATGGATAACTGCTGCAGCGCGCCACAGCGCACCACCGCGGGCTGCAGCGTCATTTCTTGGGAGCAAAATTAGAACCTTATGCGGAATAATTGAACAATGCCAACCACTTTCTCAAAAAATAACCCACTACGGTACGCTCCAAGCGCACCATAGCACGCTATGCCCCATAAGGATTTACACTGACCTGGGACAAAACTGCAGCAGCCCACCGCGGTGTGCCGCAGTGCGCCAGGATGGCATATCTAATTAATCATTAAGAACTTTATGTGAACTAATTAAACAGTCACTATCCGCGTTCACAAAAGTTTTAACGCCACAGCGCACCACGACAAAATTTTTGAATAGTTACACAAACTTTATATGAACTAATTGAATAGTCACTATTTCACATTCACAAAAATTTTATAGCCACAGCGTGTTGCGGCAGAATTTCTAATTATTTATGCAAACTATATGTGATTTAATGGAACAGTTACTATTCTGCATTTTCGAAAGTTCAACCGTCGTAGCATGCCCTCAATTTGCCACAGCGGATATGTGGCGACCTCAAGGAAACCATCAAAATATACAGCGGAACAGTATTTGAACTTCAGCTACTGCAGTGCGTTACGGCTGAACAGTGTTTGGATTTAGACCGCTACAGCGCACCGCAGCGCCCGATATAGAAAATTCCAGAATCATCATTAGATGCAGCATGGTAAATGTCACAAAATAAAATCTTTGATTTTCCCCTGCCTCTTAAAACCAGAACAAACATTAAAATTGAGGAAGTCAAGGAGACTTGGCAAGATAAATTAAAGGGCTTGCATTGAAGTGGAAGAATATGAAGTGTTAAAGGTCATTAATACTTGGGGCTTAAAAAGTCTCCTATTTAAAAGTTAATTTCAGGGTGAAGAAGGGTTCCAAATTCTGATATTCAAAATACTAAAAGAAAGGCTACAGAAGGAAAAAGAGGAGAACTCTCCAAGGGTCTAGCAGCAATCCGTGAAGAGTGACGGGAAGAAGATAGCAACGGAAAAAGGAGGAGAAGTTAAAGAAAAGTGCAAGAAGAAATTCAAGAGAACCTAGAAAACCTCTAGGTGCTTTATAGTATTTTTCTTAAAGTTTCTTTTGATTATTTTCTATTGTAAACCAATGTCAAGGTTTACTTCCTTTAGCATGTATGCTCATATTTATTCTTTAATAGAAAGCTAAATCCTCTAGGAGATGGTTGGGATGTAGTTGTAGGAAGATATAAGGATAATATGGTGTTGTAATAGAAATATTTTAATGAATGAAAAAATGATTTCCATTTAACTATTTATATTTATTATTGTGATGGAATGCCTGGTTAAACTTTTGTCAACCCATTTTGCTAAAAATAAAACTTAAAAGAATTATTAATTAAAAAAACTTGAGTTCTGAGCTCGTCAATTAGACAAGAGCAATTAAGGTAGTGCAGGTAGAGTTGAGAACTATGTGACAAGTTCTCAAAGCTCACTTGCACCTTTTTCTCAAAAACTCGACCTTGAGAATTGATGCTTGTGAACTAAATTCCCATCAACTCATGCTCTATGGCTCAGCAAAGTAGAAAGGATGAGAGGATGTTGGGAACCCAATGGATGATGTTACATAGTGCAACAACCCTAGTTATTGCCCTAGCTAAATCCAAATTATTTAAGCTAAACTAAGTTCTAATTTTTTATTCTATTTGACTAAATGTGTCATTTAAACCTAACCCTAGAAGTTTGAGATCAATCAGAGTTTAATTGAGAAATTTGGTATTTTTGCCTATTTTTGAGCCCTGGAAATACCTAATTTAATTTGATTTCTAAATTAAAATCAGATTTCATTTTTGAATTCCTCATGCCTTAATTAGTTAAAGGTGAAATTTTGGGAATTTTTGGAGCTCATTTAAGCCCAAAGTGGATTTAAGAATTCTAGAATTATTAATTTAATTACCTAAATGAATAATATTAATTAAAATTAATTTTATTAAAGTTTATTTATACAGGATTTGCTATCGGGACTGCAGCAGATCCGTTGCGGGGTCCCGACAGCGGAGCACTTTCTCCTCCTATTGGATATGCTAGCACGCATCTTAGCGCCATTTATCCAATAGCTCATATCACCCACACCGTGATTGAATCCTAAGCGTTAGATCGATCGAGCGCATCCGACGGCTGATATCTTATCAGTGGTTAATTATTTAAGTAGTGCATCGCAGCCTTCTAATCCCAACGGCTCGGTGATCAGATGGCTCCCAGCATCTCGTGCACTGTGGACCTTCGTCTACCTCTCGCCCGTCGCATGCTGGTCCCCCCCCCCCCGACAGCTCGATCCAATTTAGAGCCCTAAATCAAAAAATAGCTTTTTAAACCTTTAAGTAGGGGCAAAACAGTCATTTTACCCAAAATAAGGTTTAAATATTCTTACACCTTATAATCATATTCTAGTCACTATAATCAATAATTAAAATAATTTAGAATCAAATTCTTTTACTTTAAGCTATTAATTAAATTTCTAAGATAAATCCTAAGTCATTCTTAAGTAGTTAATTTAAGTGACATAATGTGAGATTCATCTCACATTATGTCTCCTTTAAGTCCTTAATTTAGTATTTAAGCTTTCATTTTAAGAATAGTTATGGTTAGTGATTGAGTGTTCATCTTATTTCCTTAAGATCTTCTCCTTTATGAATTAGGAATAGAACTTAGGTTAGATTTTATTTATTGAGTAAATTAGGTTACTTAGTGGGTGAAATCTTATTTTTCTAGTTTATAGATTCTCATAGTTTATTTATGATTATTTAATCTTTCAATCTTAGATTTAAGAATAAAGATCCATCCTATTAAGTGTGACTTTACTTAATAGGATATGCCTTAATCCTTAATTTGTGAGATTGGGTTTTAAGCTTTAGTCCTTTAGAATCACCATTTAGATTAAGTGATTTAAACCCCAATATTTAGAGTTTAATCCTTTGTCCTTCCATCTTGATTGGGCTCAATCAAGATGGGCTTGGGTTGCTTAAAATTAATCAAAATAGGTTGATTCTATTTACTTCTTAACTTATATAGTTGACATTGATTAAATTAAATTAGGACTTAGCTAGTCCAAATTGTTTACAACTTGTAAAGTCGTGAGTCTAAGTTATACTTGATAGTAGGAATTGGAAATCCTGAACTTGTGTAACTTATAGTAGATAGAATGAATAAATTAGACAACAATGGATATCATCTATATTTTAGTAGAGTCTCTTGCTCACTTTGAACATTCATACTTTGCTTACCTTGTAATTGAGCTCTATACCGTGGACATATGTTGTGGACATAGAATATTTAATGAGTTTCTCATATTAACTTTGAATTTGCATAAACAACATTTGCATTTTTATCAGTGCTTTTGGTTTTACAGAATTCAATTCAGTAGAGTGTGATCTAATTAGTCTGCCTCTCGATTCCATCTATTTTGATCCATTTTGTAGTTGTTGGACTAGTTCTGACAATGTAGTACTAGTTTTAGGTACACTTCTACTCAATAATTTTGCCTCTCAGTTCCTTTTGATCTGATCTGTTGTTTATTCCATGCTTGGCATGATCCAGAATGGTGCATAATAGACTTCTTTTGTGGCTATTGGCCCGGTTCTATTGTGGCAGTAAGTGAGCTCGTATATTTTCAGTTCAGGTGGCATGTTTGGCCAGTGTAGGTTTTCAGTTTATATTTTTATTTTCAGTTTGCTTTTACTGTATTTTAGCACTTGCATACTTACTCTTTACTTAGTTGCTAGCTTACTTATATTCTAGGATGCTAGACTTGCTCATTTGATTTTATATATATATATATATATATATATATATATATATATATATATATAGGATATTAGTTTTGCTTTCAATTATTTAAATATTTTACATGTTCTTTTACTTTATGTTAATTAGCATAAGTTTACATTGATCATATGTATGTTTAGGATGAGTTTTCATTTTAGTTATTAGTATTTACTTTTCTTTTATTACCTAACCTTGTTGAAGCACTAGATTTAGAGGTATGTGCTTACTTTCTCTCTTGATAAGTTATAAACTTATTATTTATAACTTCTTGTTCTTTTCATTTGCTTTCTTGCACCTATATTGTTGCTTAATTGTTAATTAATGGTGATATCTAAGGAACTAAATAAATTTATCAGCCTAAAATGTATTTAGACATTTTGTCTAATAAGATTTTCTCTTTTTTTAGCTGGAGCCCTATCATTGTGAAACCAATAATGATAGATTCTGAATTGTTTGAGGTTGTGGAGCCATTTGAGGATCTGTATCAGGAGGAGGGGCATGCTGCTGAAGATTCTTAGATTCTTAGCTTTTATTTCTTTTGCTTGTTAGGATGAATGTTTATTTCAGTTCAGCTTTTTCTTTTTAAATGTGTTGTAATAATACATGTTTATTTTGTATTTTCTTTTACTGCACTTATTCTAAATTATACATTTCTACTTGTTGTATTGTGATAGAATGGATGTTATATTTTGCTTCCGCACTCTGATTATATTTCTTTTATTTATCATTTAGTGAAATACTCTTGTAAATGGTGATATCCTTAATTATATTGGATTAGAATGAATATCTGATCTAGCTATATGTGAGGAACTTGTTATTTGGTGACTAATTCACTGTAATTATGTTAATTTAAGAGTTAACAGGATGATGGTGGGGCTGGGGTGCTACACTGTAACAACCCAGGTTGTTACCTAGGTCGATTAAAACTAATCAAAGTCTTAATTATGGTTTTAGTACACTAATTAAGTCACTTAGAACTCATCGCTAAGACTTAGATTCATTCTGGAATCAATTGGATCGAATTCGGACTTCTCGGAAAAAAATTCTAAACCCTGGAAATTCACCTAATCATTTTGACTTCAGATCAAAAATTGGTCGTCGTCATTGTGTTCACCACCCTAAAATTAGCTAGGGGTGATGTTTTGATGGCAATCGGAATTCGCCGAAATTTCGACAAATATTTTAATATTATTTAAATACTCGAAAATGAGAAAATTAAATACTCGTCGGAATCAAAATCCGACTTCACCGTTACGTTCCTCACCTCTGAATTAGCTAAAGGTGAATATTTGATGATTTTTGAAAATCATTCAATTAACTAAGATCAATTAATAAAAAAAAATTAGAAAATTAATTATTTAATTCTAATATACTTATATATATATATATATATATATATATATTTATATATCCATTTTTTTTTCTTCCTCATTCTTTTTTTTTTAACCGCAAGCCCTAATCAGCCGACACTCTCCTCTACACAAGGTACGCCACTTCTTCCATCGCATACAGGTGTTGCTCGGTCGACACCACCACCCTCCTTCTCCTCTCGCGTGGCACACTCTCTTCCTCCTCGCTCGACACACGTCCTTCCCTACCCTCGCAAGCTCCGCCTCTTATTTTCTAAGGAATCAAAGACCGAGCCTCTAAGACGGCAAGTGTGTCATTTTGCAAGAAGCCGAGCCCCTCAACGCCAACAAGCCAAACCCGCACCTCCATCTCCTCGGCCGAGCGCCATCTAGCTCTCAGCCGACGACTCCAGCAAAGGTTCGCTCCTCTGTACTCCTTCGCCGCCGACGACATCTTCTTCCTCGACCAAGCCAATTTCAGGATGGCCCCCAACCGAACCAAAGCATGCTAGGTACTCCACTTCACCACCTTCTTCTTGGTTTAATCTAATCAAATTTCTTTAGCATGCTTAAGTTCTCCAAATCTCTTGCTGAGTTTAATAAAGCATGAGCAAAAGCTGATGGAAATTTGTTCTTCCATAATTGATTTTTCCATTGTTTTGATTTTCTCTACAAATAATATTGAGATAATAAGTATATCAAATAGTGTGAAGTATAAGCTGGATATTAAGCTTGTGAACAAAATAGATTTTTATGGTATGTGTGTAAGCCTACTCTTATCTAAAGATGCTTATTGTATGGTATTTAATATCTTCAATTTATAATTTGCTTGATTCAACTTTTCAGAATTATCTGTAGCTGTTTGACTTCTATGTTGTAGCAAAATAGCAAGCTAAAAGGGTTATATCTTCATCAGTTTCCTATTATAGCATGGGAGTCAAGAATCTCATTCTATCTGGTGGCTTTCTCTCTTTGGAAATGTAACTATTTTCCTTATGTTCCCCTCTCAAGCATTGTATAGTAATTAGTTATTTATCTCTATCCATTATCAGCAGTGCTGCACTTGCTATATTTAAAATTGGAAATTTGTTTAGTTGGAATCAATATCAAGCCAAATCTTAAAAAAAAAAAGAAAAAAAGAAGAAACAATTCCATCCTGATTCGTTTTTGGCTTCCAAATCAAAATTCTTGTTTTAATGAACATAACTCAACTATAAAATTTCATATAAAAAAATGAATTTTTTCACATGCATGCAATAATAAAAATCAAATAATTACATAAATATATGTATATATGCATTCAAAGAGGCATGCATATGCATTTTAATTGGACCAAAGCACATACCATTTTGTACTAAATTCAAGTCAAGGTAGGTTCATCTTAAAATAGAAGATAATTTCAAAATTTATGAAGCTATAACAGTAGCTTAATTTTTTTGATAAATACAATAGGATGAAAAGTATGTCAAAATTTATCAAATTTAAAGACTGGATTAGTTTTTAAATAAGTAGTTAAGAAGCTAAATTGAACATATTTAATAATTAAAAGACTAAATGAATATATTTAGTAATCTGTGACTAAATTGATTTTAACTAAAATAATCAAGGAACTTGTTCGGTAAATAAAATTCGATGTAAAGAAAATAAACAGCATGCTACCTTTTCTTAGTGCAAATTCTTCTTCATAGTAATTAAACTCCATATAATATCATAGTGATCTTAAATCTGCTTGATAATTAAAAATATCATCGATTACGTTTACCCGTTAACTTTTTGATTATTGTGCGATTATTCATACTTATGATTGAATGCTCTTATAGTCAATTAAACTGTCTCGAAAGAAAACATAAAGCATTTGTATTAAATATTATGATTATGGTCTTACTAAATTCATCCGTCTACTCATAATTTTCAGCAATTTTTTTTATATATGCTTTATACTTTAATTAATATCATCCGACTTTCTATGGGTTAAATGATACATTATCATCAGGAATAATGGGAATATGGAAACTCCTTTGTTTCCAAGAGAAATGTCATTTTAAGAAAATTTTCAATTTAGATTTGCCAAGTTGTTAAGAGTTGATTTTGTTAGAAATTTTATGTTTGCTTGTTTGGACGCTACGGAAGAGATTAAAGAATTTGTCGAAATATAAGATTTTATGTCAAGATTGTATGATTGCATTTCTCCATGGGATATGTGAGTTTTAAGCTGAATTAACAATTTATCATGGAAGGAAATTTTTGATGGCCAAGCGATTCTAATGATAGGTTGAATGGGTATGTATTGTTGTATCTTATAATTGCTAAATCAATGCTGCAGCATTTGAAATGCTGTATTAGTATTATTTCAAATGCTGAACTAAATATAGTTATCCCTCGCATGTTAATTAAGGTATTGCTGTCCTATACAAATGCTGGATTAAATATAGCTATCATTTGCATATTAAGTCATATAATGCTATCTTTCTCTTTGATTAACACAAATATTGTTGTTTCATATAATGTTAAATCAATAATCCTTAAGGCTAGGATAATTCCAAATTGACTTTAATATAAATTGTAATTATGCAATATAAATGTTAAGAATGTTGTTAAAGTTAATTCATATTATTCTTCCTGATTTAATGTTATATATTGATTTTATATCATGAAGTCTAAATTCTCAATTTAATTAGATTGTCACTAAAATCTTAGTCCAGTTATCCCATGAGTTTAAAAATTTAAATTTGCATGTATTCTTTCATAAGCTGAGTTCATGAACATTAATAAAGTTATCAAAGTAAACAAACACGTTTAAAAATAAATTTAATCGATGACTCATTCTTAACTATTTAAGAATACTTTCACTCAGAAATAAGATTTTCATTCAATAAATATATGTTACATCTATTATCTAAGCAAATATAGCTATGCATATACATTCTTGTAATACCATAATTACAATTTGGACGGCCTACGAGTAGGCAACCATTATAATTATGCATTATACCTTCCTACAGTTTCACCGTATCAAAACTAAAATAATTCAAGTTAAATTTGCTCATGTTAATTATAACAGAAGCGGTATCAAAAATTATAAATCTTAATCAGCACCACGAAATAGATAATGAGGGTTGAGAGTTGAATAAGTAATAATGTTGTAATGAAATTAGTGCCAAGTTAGTATACTCAATTATAGTTTTTCTTCTTTTGCAAAGTAATTAAGTTAAGCTTCATGATATAAAATTCATCTCATATCATGTCTTCTTAAACTTCTCTAATCTTCTCTATTTTATTCTCAACCTTCTTAATAATATTAGTTAGGATTTGTGTCTGAGTGTTTATCTTAATGATTAAGAGCTATTTTTCCTAAGATTAGGAGTAGATCTTAGGTTAGAATTCATCTAATGAGTAAAGTAGGTTACTCATTAAGATGAAATATTGACTTTACTAGTTTATTAGATTTTCATTGTTTATTAAATAATTATTTGATCTTTTAATCTTAGAATTAGGATTAGAAATCTATTTTATTGAGTTTGACTTAATTCAATAGGATTTACCTTAACATTTAATCAGTGAGATGGGGTTAAGTTCTAGTCCTTAGGCTAACCTTGTGATTAAGAATTGAACCTCATTATTGGGAGTTTAGTTCTTAATCCTTTAAATCTTGATTTGGCTAATCAAGATTTGGATGAGATTATATAAAATAATAACTTAGGACGATTGATTTACTTATTTAACCTTGTAGACGACTTTGATTCAGTTAGAATTAGGATGTGGCCAGTCCTAATTATATTCAACTTATAGGTTCGTAATTCTAAGTTATAGACAGTGTAGGAATTGATAATTTTGAATCTTATGTAACTTAGAGTAGTTAGAATGATTAAATTAGAAAATAAGTGATATCATAAAAATTGTGTAGTGCTATTTATTATTCCTTGAATTTGAATTGCCATACTTTCTTGTTATTTGAGCCTTTTATACTTTTAGACATACTTAACATTAATACTTGATACATACTTTATAATATACTTTGAATTACATTCACATATCATTTGCATGATTTTAAAAAGAAACATTAATAAAACAAACAATATTATACTTGTGGTTTATATTTTACTTAGCCTGCTATTTAGTATAACTTTACTTTAGGATAGCTTTTGCCTATGGAATTTCTCCTATGGTATGTTACTTTGGCATTGGGATGTTTCTCCTATATGCTCTTTAGATACTTTGTAGATTTTACTTTAGGATCTGACATATTTCTCCTAGATGCCTTTTTGGTGGATATTACTTTAATCTGGGATGTTTCTCCTAGATTATCAGATGGACTTTACTTTTTAGCAGACTAAGTAAGAGTATCTCACATATACAGTACTTTAATCTACACTACTTACATTTTCTTTTCAGTCTCTTTACAGTTACTTTACGCACACTTCAGACTCACTTTACTTTACTGTTTCAGCATATTTTTCTTTCTTTCATATTTTTCATTTTCTGCAGTTCCTTTACATTTCAGAACTTTCTGTATGTCAGCCGTTTTACTTACTTGAGAGCATGTTAAGATGCTAGTCTTTATATTTTCAGTACAGTATTTTTACTTATATTATAACTGGCATGTTAGTTTGAACATATTTCTTAGGACTTTTCTTTGTACTTAGTAGATTGCACTTGTACTTTACTTATCTTGTATTGCAGCCTGAGTTGAGGTATGTTTCTACCTCATAATTTGTTCTTCCTTTCTTGTCGCTTTACCGCTATGTTATGCTTAATTCCAGTTATGATATCATTAAAATACATTAAAATTCATTACCTTAAAATGTACTTAGACATTTTATCTAACAAGATTTTTCTTTTGTTGGCTGGGGCCTTACTATTATGAAACCGATAATGGTAGATTCTGAGCTTTTTGAGGAGATTGAGCCTACAGAGGAGCAGATCCAGGAGGAGATTCAGACCATTGAGGGACCTTAGTCTACTTACTAGATTACTTTATTTTTACTCTGTGATGATGAGAGCATTTTACATTACAGTTCTTTAAACTTTAAATATTTGTAATAATACAGAACTAATTGTATTTTACTTTTCTGCATTGTATATATTCTGAGCTGGATGTCTTTACTTTATAGTATGGATGATTACTTCAGTTGATACTTTTCTTCCGCACTCTGATACTCATTAAGTGATTGTTAATCTTTACCTTATTATGAAAGGTACATCTTTTCCTTAAGATTGGATTGGAGTCTTAAATTCCAACCTAATGTTAAGTATAAGATGTGCTTAGTGACGACCACTCCTTAAGCCTTATGATTAGAAGGGGCGGCCGTCACACACACGTTCGCTCACCTAGGAAATCAGGGGTGTGTCTGCGAGTTACCCAATTAGCATATCAGTGGCATATAGTTCTATGGCATATTCAGATGCATACTTATAAATTCAGTGACATACAACAAAATTTTATAATTTCATTTACACAGATTCAAATTTATATTATTTCATACATATTTCAGTATATAGTTACAGTTTCAAATTTATTTACTGTTTTTAGTTTACAACTTTGTTTATAGTTTGAGACTGTAGTATTAGTTTTCAATTTCAATTACTCCATTTTAGATTTATACTTTCATGGGTTTTTAGTTGTTTTTACTATCTTTGATTCAGCTTTGTCAAACTATTTAAGTGTTAAATAGTAGAAATTTGTGAACTGTTAGCATAATTTTGTTGTGATAGATTTTTTATTTAACACGGGGTACTTTTAGGATCTAGCAATTTGCTAGATCCTGAACAGTACATTGAGCCTGATCCAAGGAATACTCAAGAGATTCAGGAGTAGTTCGAGGAGCAATAGTGGACTCTTCTTCAGCATTTTCCTTCAATTTATTTTATTTCAGTTCATTATTTATACTTTATTTTTATATTTATTAAAAAGCGTTGTAATAACTCTGGATGTTTTACTTTTCTGTTTTGAGATGAATGTTAATTTTAATTTCTGTGATGAATATTTCTGGATGTATGCTTAGCTTCCGCACTCTGTCTTTTTATCGCTTATACTTAGTATTGTGCTAAGATGAATGTAACTTGGATTGTACTTGTATTCTTAATCCAATATACATGAGTATCGTACCTAACACTTAAGATAAGAATTCTACACTTACCTTAAGGATTAGTGCTCAGCCCTCTTTTCTCGAGGTTGAGTATTAGCATGCCTTATGCAGTGGTTGTCTTTTTAGCAGTTATTCGAGGAGATTGTGTTTGGATCATTCCCGAGTAACGCATCTTCTCGCCGCCAATCTGTTATCCATTAAACAAATTGCGCGTGACGACGAGGTGGGGTGTTTACAAGTACATTTCTTAGAAAAATACAATTATAATAGATTTATGTTTCATATCAGTACTCAAGAATGCTCCTAATGGCTGGATTCTTTGAAGAAAAATTATGATCCTGGAGCTCAATAGATCATGACTAACTATAAGAGAGCTTCCCTTTACCCACTTGATGTATCACTACACTCTAAAGGCTCAGGGGATGAATTTAGGGTTCTTGGTGTCCAGAAATTTGGAGGATGGGTTAATTATAGGAGAAAATGAAGGGGGGTGGAGTGGATATGGGTGACCAGCTGGTGAATAAGCTGTTTACAGTGTATGGTGTTGCGGTTCAATAGTTAGGGTATTTAGATTTAAACTCTTGGCAAGTCAATAAATTCCACTGACCATACAATTATCTCATTAATATTTAAATTATTTAAGAAAAGAAGCCCCTTAAGATTTACAAAAAAAAAAGATAAAAAAATAATTATTAATTTGCCGGCTCAACCATTCGAGGCTTGGTAGAGCCATTTAATCACTCAACTAGCTTTCAAAATTGATCCAATGATCGTTGCACAAATCATGGGGTATGCAAGAACAAGATTTGCAGGGACAAGTTTTATCCATACTTGGGTATGCAAGAAAGGTTCATGGGTGACAAAAAAACTCAGATCCATAGTGACAAGAGATGAACAACAGACTTAACACCTGTCAAACGGGCGGTCAATTTCGATTTAGTAAAAAAGAAGAAAAGCAACAGGGAAGAAAAAATATCATCTCGCTTCTAAATTGCAGGGTGCTTTATATCACTTATCATTATAAAATTCTATCGGTGAAACATAATTGGGAGTTAAATATATGTATTATAAGAAGTTGGGTGGTATACATATAGGCTCCATTGCATAAAAAATAGACTAAAATATACAAGTTTACAAGAAAAAATTTACGAAAGCATGAAACAAATATTGCATTTATATGTGCTAAATCTCGGACAGTAGACATCATTTATTTTGATTCAAAACTATTACTGATGTAATTTATCAACAGAAAAAAGAAGTTTAATTATGCTTAATCGTTATATATGGATTCACCTTTACATTTCTAGTCCACCAAGAAGCATTAGAAGATCCTCTGGTTGCATTAATGATCAATCTAACAGAAGAAGGCTAAGAACTAAGGGAGAGGGAAATGAATGCTGAAGTTTCAACAATTCAAGCGAACTTCTTCAAACAATTGATTCATCTATGTGTTGCAGCCTGTGTGCTCTTGACTCCGTTCTGAACAAAACTGCACTATACTATCCAGTGTATTCTTCAAACTCACGCAATTATCTCTGCTGGCATTTCCATAAATCTCGTTCGTTTCTGAAAAACATAAAATTTAACTATAGATCAAAAAAGAATTCGTCCGATAATACTATTGAAAATTAGTTTAAGAAGATCAAAAAAGAGCTGCTTCAGAGAAGGGATGCAGTTGCAGTACAATTAACTTAATAGATTTCAAATTTATATAAGGAAAATGCTTTGGTACCATAGACGGTGCACTAGCTCTTTTTTCTAGGTAATAAAATATTTTAAAATAATTATAATCATAATTTTTACTAATAAAATTTAATTATTATTAGTTTAACACTAAATTTAATTATTAATTGTGCTGGGCATCTAACTGGATGAAAGAAAAAACTAAAAAGAAAAAGAAAAAAATACAAAAGTCATGATTAAATGAATCAAGAAAATATATGCATATTAAAATAATGGCTGAAGAACAAGTCAGCTGTCAGGAACATTTGGGTAGATAAGGCCATGTGATCATTGTTGAAAAAATTGAACATCTAACAAAATAATGCTGATTAAGAGCATAGAAATAAGCTGCATGTGTATCTATCGACATTCAACTCGCAGACTAGAAGTATAATAATCATATAATAAATCAAGACAGCAACTATATAATTTGCAGATAATTAAATACATGCCCAATATACAGAAATATCTAAGAAAATCTGCTGATATAAAGGTTCAAACTTTCAAGCTTTCACACGTCTCTCACCAACCATTATCTTTCCTTGAGTGGGTCAAAAAACTAAATAAATCTGAGCCATTCAATACAAAATATATGCAATGCTAAGCGAAAAGTGCTTAAAAAAGCATCAATAGTGTGTATATTTACATTACGGCTTTGTAAATTGCAATGATGAAAAAGATTTTAACTAGTGAACCATGATGAGAAAGACTAAGAAGTTTCAAATAAATTTTGCTCTTTTGCTGCATTGCAGGTTAGAAATTCTGAAAAAAAAAATCTCAACATCTCCTCAATTCTTAGCTCAATACACACCACAAAATTATATTAGGTGCATATACTTACAATTAATTTAATTGTTATTAATAATAAATTAGACTGGGCTCTGTTTTTTTAGCTGAGTAGCAGAGCACGTATTTCAAAGTCAAGCATATGATATGACATGACTTGAATACAGTAAGTATAGTACCATCAATAACTTTGACCCAATATTAATGGAAAAAAATCCTATGGTACATATATCAGAAAATAATTACAGTTAGACCAAGGCAATTTTACTCAGAAAATCTATTCACAACATTTTTTTATGAAACATTATTCAGAATATTAACCTCTCTTTTCATGCGTCCTGAAAATTTTTCATTAACAATGAAAGAAAGAGGAACAGTTGGCTTGTGATTACTTGGATTTTAGGCTTTTATTCTACTTTCATACTGTGTTTTTTTTTTGCTCTTGAAACACAGGAAAAGAGAAGAAAAAAATAGAAAAATTCTCATCTTCTGTTCGACTGATCATAAATTAACTGAAATACATTTTCTGCAATTTTTTAAGAAGGCTAAAATATAGACAAAAGATTTTTATTTATAAGAATAAAACTAGTATGGCACTTTTGATTGTGGAGTATGAGTATATTTTTCTCTTACTTTTTAATAAATGCACAAATTTTCATCCATTTATTTATTTATTTATTTATTAGGACATTTAGCCTTTCTATTCTTTCAATTCAAGAATAACATAGATTGAGAAACTTTGATCTATTTGCATAAGCAAATAAAATAGTTACACCCTTTATTGTTAGCCAATAAACATTTTAAAGCAAATCTCCGAAAAAAAAGAACAACCGTTTTTAATGCGTTGTGGGTGGGACATGCATAGCACCCAAAACAAAACTAGCACCCCAACCCCTCCATTACCAACAAAGGTCTACATCATTTCAAAAAGCCCAAAATTTCAACTCAAAGGTTTTCACTTTTACAAAATATCCAAGGTTATACTAATGGCATGTGCAATGAGTTTGTAGTTCTTTTGAAGAGAGGATTTGAGTGCCAAAATATAATTATTCTATACCAGAATCCTAGCAACAACTTGCCAACTTTATTCACTAAGAAAAACATTCACTTTTTTAAGCTACAGTAAGGAAACAGGCAAAAACTTTAACCAAATTAGGCAGCAAACAAGATGCTAGAGAATCTACCAAAAGTCACTAATTTATTAATCCATTTTTTGTAATTCAATAGAAATCTCTTAAATGATTCAAATGTCGTTATGCACCTAAATTCTTGTTCACGTAATAAATCCAAGGAATGATGAGTGCTTAGTTCCAAAACAATGGTAGGTCAGCTCTCCTAACCTGCCAACCTTTGTTCTTGATCGTCTTGTTTAATTGTAAGAAAAATTATTTAATGATGAGTAGTTGATTTTCCATAGTGATACGACTTACTATTTGGCTACATGACTACTTGGGAGTTCAAATAAGATATAATCAATGTACAAAAGATTCCTCAGAGGAATAAACAATGACGAACCATCATCAAGTATCAACAAATTTTCCCTCATTTATAATTAATATTTTAAGAAAAAGTACAAATTACAGCCACAAATCTCAAAACTGAAAGATTTATCATCCTCAAACCTTGCTCTGCATAATCAAATGTTAAACTTTAATGAAAGGTGGGAAAAGGTTGCATTTTTTATTCAGTTGATAAAATTCAGCATAAACAGAAATAGTACTTTAAAAATTTGCAAGATATAATTAAAAAGACTAAACACATAAGAAAAACTTACAACTGAAAACAAGCAGAAAGCTACAATATAAACGACTAATTTTGAGACAATATATATTTTGCGTGGGGTCATCATAGACACATGTTGGCAAATCTATCCATTTCGCAGTGGAGCATTTTAGGATACAGATGTGATCATACTGCTCTTTATTAATTTAAATTTTTTATATGAAAAAATTAAAATTGATTTAATTTAAATATTTAAAAAAAGTTTGATTAATATTTTTGTCTTTTACTAGTCTTTGGACATTGTCAATAGTGATGGAACTATTTCAGAAATAAATTATATTTTTTAATCACTTACTCGAACCATATAACTAGTTAATATTTCCACTTGAGAAATGCTAAATATCACAACAAACAAACTAAAAATTTAACAAAAATTTACCCTAATAGAGAGATTTGCCACTCATTCTTGGAAAATAGCACATCATCGAGCCATATCACTAGTTAATATTTCCACTTGGAAAATAGCAACATCACTAAACTCATCAAAATAGCACATCATCTCTTGTTTTATTTTTACTCAACAAAGGAGCAAAATAGGCTCCACCTAATGCTATTAAAGTAAGAAACAAGTGACCAGCCCAAAAATCGAACTATTTTACAAAAAGAATCCCAGTTTTACAGTTGAATTGCTCACTCCTACTGATAACCCGAAGCTTGAGTAACAAATTGACCTAAAATTTTCGCGAGTTAAGAAGCGCAAGAGAGTCGGAAATAATACCTGGAGGGACGGCTGCTCCTGGGCAGCTCTAATAGCAGCAGAGAGCTGGAGGATCTTGAAAGCTACATCGTGGGCATCTTTGCTCTCCTGCACAAGCTTGGCAACCTCTGATTTGGGCAGCTTCATCGTCAGGCGCATGGCTCCATGAGGGGGTTCCTCGGGAGACGGGCGGTGGTGGAGCGCGAGGTCTGAGACGGCGCGGCGCGAGAGCATGAGGGAATCGAGGCGGTCCTTCGCTGACAGGTGGAGGTTTCCAGAGAAAGTTCGGCGAGGGTTGGGATCTTGAGAGGGGAGGCGGGGAAGGTGAACGAGGAAGTAGAGGCGGCCATGGAGAAGGGGATCGCCGGAGGAGAGCGGGCGGGCGCGAATTCCGAGGGACTTCACATCGCCCGCATCCAGAACGGAGAAGCCGGGGTGGTTTTGGACAACTTCCCCGGCGAATACAGGGAGTTTTAGCCGGAAAGTGCTGCCGTCGATCTTCATCACCTTCGCGGTTTTCTTTCTGCGGATCATACCTAAGCCGTTTCCCATTCTCTTCTCCTCTCTTCTCCTCTCTTCTCCTCTCTTCTCCTAGACTTGTGAATTGTTCCTTTCTGTGCGTGCGTTTTGCTCCTTATTGCTCCATCGACGGTGCGGTGGTCAAAAAAGGATGGATGGGAAGATGCATTGCTAGTCGGGCATCTATTTATACCCGCGTTTAATTAAAAATTGTTTTTGAGTCTTATTACGTTTCAAAACTGTCAAAAGTACGGCTGCGCTAATAAATAACTAATTTTAAATCTCATTTTAACTAGATTCTTTTTTTCTTAATTAGATAAACTTAAATATGAAATAAATGATTTAGATTAACTCACATTTCACGAGCTAAATTATAATACAAGAGATATTAAATATTGAAGAGAATAATATTCTGATGCACAAATAAATTATATTAATTTTATCTTACAATTATTAGAATTAGTAGCTTTTGAAAAATTAAGATGGTAGCAAATTTCTTCATCAATTATTTGGAACCTATAATATTTTTATATTTCTTAAAATATGTGCTAAGATCTTAACTCTAATTTATCAAATTTTAAATTAAAAAGATAGATTATGATATGGATAACAAATTCAAAGCTTTCGTGCTAAACTAACAATATATAATTATATTGATTAACAACAATACATCAACAACACACATGCAGATAGACCTGTATAAAAGAGCAGCAAGAAAAAAAATAACTTCATACAAAAACTAAAACCAGCCCGCCCGAGCCAGTAATAACCAAGCATGGGCCTAATATTGCGGCCCGGTTCTTGGGCTTGGCCGAGCTTGTCCTGCTATGCAATTCTTCTTGGCCTGGGGAGGCCCGGCTCAGGCCCAACTTAACCCAGCATGTGCCCGGATCATTCGCACAAATAAATTAAAGAGAATTATTACTAGGAGCAAGAATTGAACAAAAGCTTTACTTGATGGCTCAACAAGCTATTACCACATAGGTAGCTACATTTTTCTCAGCATATAAGCTATAGTTTTCTCTGCATATGAGCTAATGTTTTCTCCTTTGATGCTATGCAATTAAGGAATTTTTTATCGGTGCACACTTTCTTCTCTGTTATTTATCATCCGAAATTGTGTCCCTTTCGACTAATTTTTCTCGATGATTTCTCCTCTCCAATTATTGAAAACCTCTTTTTTGTGGCTCTAAACTTGTACTTCGATGATCCTCTTAATTAGAATGCTTATTGCATCATGTAATGCATGTATATACTTTAGGTTACAAATTTTTCATATTTGAATCATATGATACGACATGTTATAAAGGAAATCAGGTTGTGCTTCATCTTTACTATTTGTGTTATTCTTGGGCTTGTCTTTACTTCTTTCATTTCTAATGTATGCTATAAATTAATTTAGCATATATTATCACATACAATAATGTTTAGAACCTTATATATCATGTAGAAGAATAAGTAATAAAATATTTATATGATTTTATTGATTAAATCCATAGATCAAGATAAATTTATTTGAGGTCTGCAAGAATTTTCTTAAGATTTGATCCCTAAAGCTTGATTACTACTGCTTGTATTTACTATCGATTATTCTAAACACATTATGCATTTACCAATGTATCTATAGGGGCAAGTAAATAAATATTTAATGGTGGTCACAACCTATGGTAGTTGTAATTCTTATGTGAACAAATACTCCTTCGACCTTACCCATAGTTTATACTTGACATATTTTTCAAATTTTGAGAAAAATAAAGTAAATTATAAGTTGAATTTGGTATCTAAAGATTTCATTTAATCATACTAACCATCGATTTTGTCACAAAGAAATCCCTTTCTATTTGACCCCAAAATTAGCCCACATACTTAAATGAACTAATTGTTGATATGTTTATTTCTAACCCATGATATGAGCCTTATAAACTCATTTTTAATATCTTGATGATGTGGTGAACAATTCATAACTTATATTTTGCATCCATAATAAATTTAACATAATTTGGTTAAGGAAAATCACAAGGTGAATTAAATAGAATATTATCAATTTGACTTATCTTGAGATTTGGCTATTATTACTTCCAAATTTCAATTACAACTTATTGTGGAACTTCATAAGTTTTTAGTTATGTGCTAAAAATACTTGGGAACAATATGATAATATTGAAAGGTGTTTATGGCATATAGCATGAGATGAATTGCCATAAAACTAATGTTCCAAATATCTTCACATACACTTACTTTATCACCCAAATATAAATACATGAAGTTCTAAGCCAATTTAATTGTGCTGTATTAAACATTATTTGTATCCTTAAATAACTTATTTTGGTCTTAAAGAAGTTTACTTCCATTTAAGCATAAAACTAGCCCATAGCCTCAAATGAAGATTCATTGGACTAATATTGAGTTTAGTATTTTTAAACTGTGATGATCCATGTTAGGTTAACAATAACCAATCTAACATTATGTACATCTCTGCAGGATGGTATTGATAGTTAACATATAAACAACACCTAAAGCCATCTAAAATATAAGAAATATCATTTATTCAATTTAAATATAATATCATCCAGAATATTACACATTTGTTAATAAAAGTAAAAGCTAAAGTTTTATTCTTCCGTTACACACCATAATTAATTATAATATTCTTAAGCTATCTCAGCCGCTTCTAGTTGTACCTGGTGTTGTGTTGTGGAGACCACTTAGTCCATCATGGAGATTCCAATGGTGCTCCGGTAGCTTCCAGGAGGTTCTGAGGCAATTCGAAATAAGGCGTGAATTCCAGGAACATCACAGGTACTATCGCAGCGCACCTTAGCGGTCCCTCACCCAAGACAGAGGCGCTATGACGCGCCTCAGCGGTGAGCAAACAGAGAAGTGACACTACAGCATGCCACAGTGAAATTCGGAGCTACGATGCACTGTAGCACCTGGCTACTCAAATCCTAGAAGCTACTCAAGGGAACATGTGAAGGAGTTTTCTAAGCAAGCTAAGAGGGTTGACATCTCAGTTAAAGGTTTTTGGGCTAATGTGAGAAGGAGAACCCAAAGTGAAGTGACAGACCTAAAATATGTATGCACTTTCACGCAAGTGTACGTGGTCTGAAGTAATAAGTGGAAAGTTTAGTTTCTGGGATTTATCAAATCTCAGGGAATTGGTTGTTTTGTTACTAAGGTATATCTATGATCACTAATGTTTGGGCTATGAGTATATTGTTGAATTTGGTTCCTGAACAAGCACGACAACTCTTAGTAGAAAATAACTCTGATAAAAGAAGAGGAGAGTTGAGTTTCTCCCACATGATATGATAGATAACTTATGTATGATGATACTTCAAGCATTCATCTTTTCTTTATTTAGTTTTTAATCAAGTGCACATTATCTTTCTTAGAGTTTTAACTCAAAGATTTACAAGTTCAAATCTCGTGCGTGAAATGAACATACAGTCGGTTCTATTTCAGCACAAAAATCCTTATAAGATTTTAAATTTTTTTTAGTTTTCCTCTCATCTCTTGATCATGGAGATGAGAGTTGTGTAGTTAAGACCTTACAAGCATTGATTTCACTAAGAGCGTCACACGCATTAAGCATAGTTTAGATGAGGGAGTGATTTTATTGGGCTCAATTACTATGTCACCTCGTTCATGAGCACTCAATGAATCCATTCCCACCCTCAAATATGCTGAGCAACGGAACTCAATTAGTGGGTCTTAACATCACACGCTTCTACTCTTTAGTTAAGTATAGATCAAGGTGCACTAAGCTCAAGAACTTTCTCACATAATTCTAAGCTCTCATGCTCTCATGAATCCAACATCAAGACTAAGAGTGAGCTATGGAGCACAAGACTTTTTAGTCCTTGAATTTTATATAGTCATTTGTCCTTTGGTCCTCATTCAAGTCCACAATAATTCTTCACATTTTTTTAATAAGTCATTGAGTTCACATTTGCAAAGGATCACCCCCCCTTACCTCTCCTTAAATAGCCAAGGCAATCAAAGGTAAGAGAGTTATGGTTAATGGTCTTCCCTCATGCCATAAATATGAAAACTCATGTGAAGGGGGGACAGCTTTTTCAGAACACACCTATTGACTGCATGGGAAACCCAAAAATATTAACTTTTTGACTGCATGGAATCTGAGACAGTCAAAAGTTGCTATAGCTGGAGCAGACCACTGCAGTGCACTATAGCGGGTTAACCGCTGTAGTGCGCTATAGCAGTTTAACCGTTGGAGCGCTGCCTTCCAAAAAGTATATATATATATATATATATATTTATATCTTGGCTTGCCTCCCAAGAAGCGCTTAATTTAATGTCTTTAGCTAGACTCATTAACGATCAAATGTTCAGATATGGAGGTTTCTCTTTCCACAATCTTAAGGTACTAGGGTGAGCACAACCCTCAAGGGTGCTCGAACCTTTGTCCCCTCTACTTTCCCTCATGGGATCATCTCTTTCAAGTTCTATCTCAAGAGGAATCTTCTTTTTCTTTTTACCCCTTCTTGTTTTCCTTCTCCTCACTCCTTCCTTACTTGCCTTCTCCGAGGAAGAAGTTGAGCTATTATCAGATTTTTTTTCCTAACATTAGATTCTCAAAATCATTATCAATCCTAATTCTTTCTTCTTTATTTTTCTTCCTCACCTCTTCCTCCATCTCTCTTTGTTTAAGGAATGTGGGTTTAAGATCAATTAAATCTGATTTCCCTTTAATTTTAATACTCATTATCCCACGACTTACATCAATAATAGCTCTTGTGCTCATAAGAAAAGGTCGCCCTAAAATAGTTGTGGAGTTCTTATTCCATCTGTCCCACTTGCACACCTTAAAATTGGTTGGAACAATGAAGCTCCCCAATCCTACAACAATATTCTTTATAATTCCTAGAGGGGTAAGGGATTTCAGATTTGCAAATTCTAGAATTATGGAGGTGTACTCCATTCCTCTTACATTCAGATGTTCATTAATGTGGTAGAGCATAACATTGATAGAAACACCAAGATCACACAAGGGATCTAAAAATATTTCATTTCTAATTATGCAAGGGATACAAAATTTCCCAGTGTCATCACATTTTGAAGATGTGAGCTTCTCACATTTTGTTCCCTTCACTCTTTCTCGAGCCTCTAGCTCTTCTTCTATAGCACTCAACTTATCAATTGTATTTCCCCCATACATCCCTTTAGAATGAATCACACTAACCAGCTCCCTTGGATTCACTTAAGTGGAACTGGGTAGAGCTCCTTACTACCATATGGTCAACTGCTTGGAGATCTGCCCTAGTCGGGTCTTAATAATTCTAAGGGATGCTTCTATTCCTTGGATAGAGGCATCATGGCGAGTGAGTGTAGCTTTAGTGCGGTGCATAAATTGGATGGTTTCAATCTTAAAGGAGCTAAAAGCTCCTTCTAAATTTGGAGGGTAAGGATTATAATTATTTCCATTATTAACGCCCTGTTGATTCGATGAACACTCCTCACATTGATTTCTGTTGTTATTATTATTACTCCACGAGAAATTAGGATGGTTTCTCCACCCTAGATTGTAAGTATTGGAGTAGGGGTTCTTCATGGTATTATTATTTCTTAAATAATTAACTTGTTCGGTGTTTGTTTGTACAAAAGGGTTATTCAAGTTGCAGCTCTCACTATTATGTCTTCCCCCGCACAACACACATTGTATTTCAAGAACAACGTTAACATTCATTCTCTCGATTTTCTCATTCAAGGCATGTATTTCTTGTTGTAGTGTCGTTATTTGGTTGGATTCATTCACCTTCATAGATTCCTTTTTAAGCCTTTTAGAAGGCCATTTATATGCATTGTTTGCCATTTCTTCTAAGAGGTCGTACACCTCTTGTTAAGTTTTACTACTAATAGAGCCTCCAGTGGCCACATCGATGAGTGTCCTTGATGGGGTGTTTAAACCATTATAAAAGGTTTGAACTTGCATCCACAAGGGAAACCCATTATGTGGGCATCGCCTTAAGCACTCCTTTAATCGATCCCATCCATCGTAAAGTGTCTCACCTTCCAATTGAGTGAAGTTGGTTATCTCAATTCTCATTCGAGCAATTTTCGCTGAAGGAAAATACTTGGCTAAGAATTTCTAAGCCAAATCATCCCAAGTCTGGATCGAATCGCTTGGGAGATAGCTGAGCCAACTTTTGGCTCTATCTCATAAAGAGAATGGAAAAAGCCGTAATTTAACTGCATCCTCAGAGACACCGTTAAATCTGAAGGTATCACAAATTTCAAGGAACATTGAAATGTGTGAATTAGGATCTTTAGTGGCTAATCCCCAAAACTTATTATTTTGAACCACACTCAGAGTAGAAGGTTTGATCTCAAAGTTGTTCGCTTCAATATTAGGCCTTAAAATAGCATGAGGAATTCTTCTAATAGTGGGTAGTGCATAGTCTCTTAGTGCTCTTCCCCTAAGCTCTCCTAATGGCTCTCTAAGATTTTCATTAAAATTTTTCATAGTGGCTTATTGGGTTCGTAAAAACTTTTGTTCTCTTCTAACTTATAAATAGGTTTTATCAATTTCTAGGTCAAAAAAATATTCAGTGTAAACTCTCCTACTCATACACAACTAGAATTAAGCTAGCAAGAACAAATATAGCAATAATGTTTAAGGATTCAGCAATAATAAAAAAGAAATAGAAAAGTAAAGGGTTAGTGCCTATAATTACCAAAATCACAAAATAAAATTATACGCAAGGATTGCTTAAATCACTAATTACTGATAGATTCTCCTTAATATGAAACAAGTTCCAATTCCCCAGCAATGGCACCAAAAACTTGACAGACCTAAAATACGTCTGTGCTTTCATGCAAGTGTATGTGGTCTGTAATAATAAGCAGAAAGTTTAGTTTCCGAGATTTGACGAACCTCAGAGAATTGGTTATTTTGTTACTAAGGTATATCTATGATCACTAATGTTTAAGCTATGAGTATATTGTTGAATTTGGTTCCTAAACTAGCATGATAACTCTTAGTAGAAAATAGCTCTGATAAAAGGAAGAGGAGAGTTAAGTTTCTCCCACATGATTTGATAGATAACTTATGTATGACGATTCCTCAAGCGTTCATCTTTTCTTTACTTAGTTTTTAATCAAGTGCACATTATCTTTCTTAGAGTCTTAACTCAAAGATTTACAAGTTCAAATCTTGTTCGTGAAATGAACACATAGTCAGTTCTATTTCAGCACAAAGATCCTTATAAGATTTTAGATTTTTTTTTAGTTTTCCTCTCATCTCTTAATCATGGAGATAAGGGTTGTGTAGTTAAGATCTTTCAAGCATTGATTTCACTAAGAACGTCATGTGCTTCAAGCATAGTTTAGATGAGGGAGTGATTTTATTGGGCTCAATGACTATGTCACCTTGTTCATGAGCACTCAATGAATCCATTCCCACCCTCAAATATGCTGAGTAACGGAGCTAAATTAGTGGGTCTTAGCATCACATGCTTCCACTCTTTAGTTGAGCATAGATCAAGGTGCACTAAGCTTAAGAACTTTCTCACATAATTCTAAGCTCTCATGCACTCATGAATTCTGCATCAAGACTAAGAGTGAGCTATGGAGCACAAGACATTTTAGTCCTTGAATTTCATTTAGTCCTTTGTCCTTTGGTACTCATTCAAGTCCACAATAGTTCTTCATATTTCTTTAATAAGTCATTGAGTTCACAAGTTTTATTTAAACTTGAGGAAAGTTTCATTACATCATAGTATCATTCAATACATGTGGGATTGCCCCAACCCTCCCCAAGGGAGGTTTAGCTCTCCTTTACAAAAGAGATGAAAAAGAACACATACATAGATAAAGACCCTTTCATGATCAACTAAGAAAAATAAAGACATGAGTTTAGAAAATACTAGGAATGTTCCTTAGAAGTTCTCTGGACTTTTTCTCTTCTTGCTTGTGGTTGCTTCTCCTAGGTCCCTAGTGTTGCCTTTCTCCTTCTTTTGGAGAGTTTTCCTTCTCTTCTATGCAGCCCTCTCCTTACTTAGGTTGTAGTGAGCCAAGTTGGGAACCTTTCTTAAGTCAAGAGATGTAGTGTTTATGGAGGTGGGCTGCTTCTTCATCCTCACATTTCAAAAATCTGCATTTTCCTTTAAAAATTCTAGAGCAATAATGGCCAATTCCACTTGATGGATGAGGTGACCATTGCTTTTCCATTGTTTAATATTCACATGACAATTCTCCCTATAAACAATCAACCTGCTGCAGAAGGAATGATGGCTGGAGACAAGGTGCTAGTTGGGGGTCTTGTCCCATCCGCATTTAATGCTCTGCTCAAAAGGAATTTCGGCGGGCTGCTGCAGCGCCCTGTAGCACCCTGCAGCACGATATAGTGGAAAATTTGTACAAAGTAGGCCATTGTGGCGTGCTGAGGTATTTTGGTTTATACAATGAAGGGCCGCTGCAGCGCGCTTGAGCGAGCTGTGGTGTGCTATAGCGCTAGCAATTTCGCATATGGCTCTGCTGTAGCGCACTGTAGCGCCAGCGATTCGCAACTAGGTCCGCTGCAGTGTGCTATTGCACCAGCATTTCGTGAGTTGCTCCATTGCAGCGCGCTGTAGCGCGCGGTAGCAGAATTTTTTCAGAAATTTGGGAAAATATCCAGAATTCTTCAAAATTTGTTGGATAGGCATTTTTCTTGAAAAATAGGCAAAATTGGATTAAAGAAGTAGTTTTAATATGAAATATGAATGAACTTTCCTTTATTTAAGATATAAATTATGGATTTATCATGAAGCCCTATGAAAGCTGCAGTACAAAATAGCTCTTAAATGTTGGAGAAGATACTTCTGGTGGAGGCTGCTTTCTCTCCTCTTCATCTTAGAGTAAGGGTTTTTATTTCTTGTCAAAGGTCAAGCTCAATGTAACTCTGTACTCTTCAAGATTCTTAGTAGATATTTTCTATCGTGTGGCACTGTAGTTTTTCCTATTCTTGGGTTTTCCACATAATTTTTGTGTTTGGATGTTTATGTGCTTGAGTTTTCTTTGTATGCATGTATTGTAATCTTTCTTTTGTGAATACATGATTTCATATTTGCTTGGTAACCATCAATGCAACCTCGATCCTCAATCTAGCACACTAATCAAATATTTTTTGCTGCAGAGAGTGCTTTTAGTGTGCTGGAAGGTTTTCTATATTTTCTACCATTAAGTGCATCAGAGTGTGAGGTTAACTTCTTGGTCCTAGGGTTTGCTGCTTGAGGGGGAGCAATGGCTGACGAGATGAGACACAAGATAGAGAAATTCAATGGAACAAACTTTGCATTTTGGAAAATGTAGATGGAGGATCTGCTTTACCACATGAAGTTATATCTTCCATTGAAAGAAGCTGACAGAAAACTTGCAAGTATGACTGATAAAGAGTGGGAAGCTCTCGATAGAACAACACTGGGTTTGATTCGTTTATTATTGTCTTCTTTTATTGCATTTAACATTGTTAATGAGGAAGCTAACATTAATCTCATGAATGCCCTGATGAGAATGTATGAGAAGCCCTCAGCTTCAAATAAAGTTTTCTTGATGAAGAGATTATTTAACATGAAGATGACAGATAGTTATTTAGTGACTGAACACCTTAATGGGTTCAACACGGTGATGAGATAGTTAAGTTTGGTGGGCATCAATTTTGATGATGAGGTCTGGGCTTTGTTGTTTCTCTCTTTATTGATGGACAATTGGGATGGGCTGGTTATAGCCATCAGCAATTCATCAAAAAATGCATCGTTGAGATTTGACAACATTGTCGGGCTTGTGCTAAATAAGGAGGTGCAAAAGAAATACCACGGGGAGGCATCCACCTCAGTGCTGAATGCTAAAAGTAGGGGAAGACATATTGAAAGGAGACATAATAGAAATAGGTCAATGTCTCATCGAGAAAAATCAAGACCCGAAAAAGTAAAGCAAGATTGCTGGAATTGTGGGAAGGCAGGTCACTTCAAGAATGATAGCCCTACCCTGAAGAAGCCAAATGGTGGAGGCAAGATGATAAATTCCACTATGAATGTTTTGGCTGAGGAGGATCAGGATGCGTTGACCCTCTCACTTGTCAACACGTAGTCTTGGGTAGTGAACTTAGGCGCATCCTTTCATGCGACTTCATCGAGGAGTGCCTTCAAGAACTACATCAAGGGTGACTTGGGGAAAGTATATCTTGGAGTTGACAAGGCTTGTGACATCATTGACAGTGGTGATGTGGATGTCCAGCTACCAAACAGCATAGTTTGGAAGCTAAAAGATGTTAGACATGTGCTATGTATAAAAAAAATTCTAATTTTTGTGAGTAAATTAGCCAGAGGGCTACATCTCTTATTTCACTGGAGACTCGTGGAAGGTCATCAATGGTGCACTTATTATTGTATGAGGTAATATGGAAGGTACACTTTACTTGATCAATAAAGTATCTAATTTTATTGCAGCTGCAGAAGAGATAGATGTAAATATATGGTACCAGAGGCTTGGCTATATGAGTGAGAGGGGGCTAAAATCCCTATAGTTAAAGGGGAAGCTCCAAGGACTGAAGTTAGTAGACTTAGATTTTTGTGAAGACTATGTGCTGGGAAAATAAAAGAATGTTTATTTCTCTAAAGTTGAAAGAGAGTTGAAAAGCAAGAAGCTTGAGTTGGTGCAGACAGACGTATGGGGGCCAGCTCCTACATCTTCCATAGGTGGAGCCACAAATTTCATCACCTTCATTGATGACCATACGAGGAAGGTATGAGTTTAATTTTTAAAATATAAATCTAATATATTTGATGTGTTTGGAAATTGGTTAGCTTTGGTGGATAATGAGATATAATTAAAGCTTAAGTGCTTGAGGTCTGATAATGATGGTGAGTATTGTGATAGGAAGTTCTAGGAGTTCTGTGCTTTGAGAGGCATCAAGAGGGAGTTTACAGTCCCAAGAACACCATAGCAAAATGGTGTTGCAGAACAGATGAACAGAATAATCATAGGAAGAGCCAGGAGAATGTGATTGCATGTGGGTCTCCCAAAGCAGTTCTAGGCTGAAGTTATTAAAATAGTTGTTTAGTTGACAAATTGCGGACCTTTTGTACCCTTGAATGAAGGAATTTTTTAGGATGTTTGGAGCAAAAAAGAGGTGAAACTAAATGTTGCGCCCTGCCCCATCGCTGCGTGCAAAAAAAAAAGAGAATCATAATTTTGGCAGCGGAGCGGTGCGCTACTCAGGATGAATAAACAACAACATCTTCCCGAATAGGCTTACTAAAACTAGCCACACTGAAGGGCTACTAACTCGAACCCAAGAGTTAGATCGAGGGTCAATACTTAAGATAAGAGTAGAATTCTTGTCTTAAGTATTAGACTAATACGTACATTAGATTTACAAGATTAAATAAGAATCCAATATATATTATCACCATATCAGCATTTCTAGTATGTTGATCACATCACAATACTAAGTATAGTAGTATAACAGAGTCTGGAAGCTAAAGTAAAACATCCAGAATACATTCATCACAGAGTAGCAATAAATATTCATCTCAGAAAAGAAATAAAGTAAAATACATCCATAATTATTACAAACTGATTTAATACTACAAATGTAAAGTCTATTTGAAATACTAAAAATAAAGTAGTAAGTAAAAGGTGGAAGACAGATCCACTAGGGCTCCATGTTCTCCTCCGGGATCTCCTATAAGTCCTCCTGCCCTGCCTCAACAAGCTGCTCAGGATCTAACAAATTGCCAGATCCTAAAAGTACCCCGTATTAGACAAGAAGTCTAACACATCATAACTAAACTAAATGGTACTAAAATAAATATAAGTAGACAGTAAAATAAGCAAAATTGTAGGAAATAACAATAGAAGCACTATACAACTGAAATAATAAAGACTAAACAATGTAAAAGTGAACTAAAAGCTGAAAGTAAGCAAAAGGTAAATGAAAACATCAAATACTCAAACAGCAATGTAAGAATGTCCAATGTTGTACTATATGTTACTAGAATAATGCACCCAAATATGCCACAACATGGTATGCCACAAAAATGCAACAGAACTATCACTAAAAGCTATGAGTCGTACGGTCCAATGTATACACACATCCAGTTGAGAGTACAGTTTACTGTGATGCCGATGCATCCTGAAATTCCCCAGTCAAGGTATGTAACATTCCTTAACCCATAATTCATCACTGATACTCATACGTCACTACTGAATCATTCATCATGCTCATGCTCATGTTTATGCTCATGATTCTATTCTATATGAGGAAAACCCAAAAATCCATAAAACTTTGAATATCGATAATGAATTTAAGGTCTCCACTGTGTAGAATCCTGCTAAAAGGATTCTGACTCCAAACTTCTTGAATGATAATTGGTTATAGTTGAAGGTTTACTTAAAATTCATTATATGGGATGATTGTATACACACATTGAGCATGTTTACAAGAAAGGTGATTCTTAACACTTAGTTTGATTAAGCCACCCTAACAAAGCGGTCTTCAATAGGAGGCATTGCCCATTGGCAATTTATATCTCAAGCTAAGTTATTAAGATGCCCAACTTATAATCACACTCAGTGGCTTAAAGAAGGTGATTCTAATTACTTAGTTTGTTTGAGCCACACCTATTGAAGCGGACTTCGCTAGGAGGCATTTCCTGTTGGCGATTTGTATTTCAATCAAACTAAGTAATCAGTCCCCATTTAATACACTCTTAAGATCGATTGATTTACTTTAAGTGAGGTTGTATCTGCCTAAACCCGCAGGATAGCCCAAAGATAAATCTTACTTAGAGTGACTCAACCATTCCCGAATACTACTGAAATAATCCAAGAGTATGGGTATACTTTACTATACCCAACTAATAATCTAGATTTAGACAACTCAATTTAATCATCAGGGATTTATCAAGACTATTAATTACTATGCTAAATAGGTAAGTCTTATACAAGGCTCCAAGAAAATGTGATCAAGGATCACTCAATATAGATTCTACATCAAGAAGAGGTATCATTCTAATATCTTAAGTGATTCCTACCACGAGGGATTAAGATCAACTTCTAAGGTTAAGGGGGATCATCTAAGTTTCTACCTCAATTAGTTATACAAATTCTCCTACCTCAATATATATTTAATTTAGGTCTTTAAAATATTTCAAAGATGATCTTATGTTAAGATACTTAAGATCTCACACTCTTAATTCTAATGCTAACATTCTAGAATTTACTTATCATTTAGGTTTAGAGTGATCAAATTAGATAATTAAGTCATCTGATCATAACTTATTATAAGATTATGGGATTTAAATCAAGGATATTATTAGAGTTAGATTAATTATGAAATCAATATAATTCCATAAATCTTTTCATGCTAATAGTCTTATTTAAGAGAAAAATCAAAGATCTAAAATTTAGATTTAGATTAAGCAATCACATAGATTTATTATTAACCTTAACATGTCTAATTCAAATATTTAAGATAAATATTAAATTAGATGCATTGTTGGAATAATGTCTATTATATTATCTTATAATCATGTACATTTAATTAAGGTTTAAGAGTTTGGATCTTAATTAAGCAGGTTAGGGTTTAACCCCTACTCATATCCAATTAAGATCAAGGGTTCATTTATAGATCAAATGCCAAATCAGTGAATTAGGTATGTATTATTCGTGGCAATCTTAGACCTAGATCAAGTCTTAATAGCTTGATCAAAGTCTTAAGACTTCTTAAGGTTAATTAAGATGTTTAAGATCTTCAAATTTAGGTATATTCAAATTATATATTATAAATTTACATACATGGCTTCAATATATCTAACTTACTGTCATGAAGCATAATAACAAAAAAATTCATAAAAATAGAAGATAATTAGTGATAATCAAATCCTAACTCAATCTAAAAGGATTGGCACATAAATACAAAATATAACTATCAGAATTTAATACAACTTGGCATATAAGTTCTATTTAATCATATAATTAATTAGAGATTAAGTTTGCTAAGATCCAAAGATTAGAAACCCTAATTTTTACTAATCATGGTTTAATAAGATTAGGGCATACGTTAAAATATAAAGATCAAAAAATAAACAACTTAGCACATTCATTCTATTAATCAAAAGGAAACTAATGGCACCCTAAACATACAAGTTAATTAAGTGGTTATGCTAATCAACCATAATCAAGATCTTCAATAATTAGAAAAAAATGGAAAATCTAACCATTAAATATTCAATATTATTTTATATTCTTATTCCTAAGGATTTTCTAATCAGTTTAATATATAATATTATAGGGTTTGGACCAGTGGATTCAAAGTTATTCAATTAATACATTATGTATTTTTCCAATTAAATTTTTCCATGATTGGATTAATTGGATTATTTTCCTTAATGAAGATAAATCCAATTAATCGAATTTTAATTAAAACGGGTTCGGCCCGAATCCAAAAGGCGCGGGTCGACTGGGACCCAGAATACCCGGCACTGTCGCACAGCGCAGGTTATGGGCTGACCCGGCCTGCATAGTGCCATCGTCCCCGCCTCGACCCCTCTCGGTAGAGACCGGTCCGAAAAACCCTAGATGGAAAAATTCTCTGTCAAAAGTGCACGCCTTGGCCTCGGGTCGATCGGGAATCAATTCTCTAGCCAAGACGCACCGATTGACACTCAAAGTCCCCTGTGAGGTGCTCCGGATCCGTCAGACCTTACTCACCCGAGGGCTTCCTTAATGGAGCTACTGTGGGGAGACAATTCTCCCCATAGAGGCCACACCATACCCAGGGCTCAATCCCTACACCATCAGGGAGGTGAGACAGATCGAAGCCCCCCTGGTCTGAAGGCCTAAGGTGGTATGGAATGCCGGGACCTTACTCACCTTACTCACCTTAGGTGAGACAGATCGGGGATAGCTCAAGGCACAATTTCGATAGCCTTGAGTTTGAATCGACAATACCTAGCTATACGCATCAAAAGAAGGAAGGTCCGAGCTTGCGGACCGGCAATGGCGGAAGAAGGATCGAGCTCAATTGATCAGCAAGGATCAATTGGAGCTATGCTAAGGCTATTTATAGCCTTAGTAGGAAATGGGGAAGGTTTCAGAGGCTTAACCTCGGGCCAAGAAGACCCGAAGGATCGGGCCATGGCCGAGCTCTCAAATTTCGAATTCAAGCTTGGTCGGGTGACGAGGCCCAATTGGGGTTCCTTGCCAAGATGGGGCAGGTCGTAACGACCTGCTGAGGTGGATGTAGGAGTGGGAGAAAAAGAGGGCAGCTAGTGGTATGGGGATCTTCCCTATTGGGCACGGGCGAGAAGAAGACGAAGGTCCACAGTATTGGGACCTTTGAATGCCATCTGATCTATCGATCAGATGGCGCTACGGCTGGGATCGCTCGGATCCTAACGGCTGATCGTGGAGTGATCCTGGCCATAGGATCCATGGATTTGTCTAACGGTGGATCCGCTATCTCGCAGAAATTAAATCCACACTACGGGATCTAAAGGCTCAATGGCGAGATCAACAGGATACCGTTGTCGTGTGACCTGGGCTCCACAGTGAATCGCCCGCGGTCCGCACAACGGATCCCAGCCGTTTTGTCGGGTATAGGATATATTTGCAATTTTGATTTGTGGGAAACCCTAAAATGTAATTAGACCATTTTAATTAAATGTGAATTATAGCTTAAATGATTTCCAAATTGCACCAAACTTTCATCCCTAGCTAATTTGGGAGTGAGGAATCCAAAAATGCAATCAAATTTTAATTATGAGATCAAAATATTTTAGGTCTAAATTAGGGCATCTAGACTGATCAAAATGCCATCTTTGACTTAGAGGAGTCCAATGGATTTCAAATTTGCAAATAGGCTTGAATTAATATTCTAAAAGTAATGAGATCAAAATTAAGGAATAATTAAGCTATAAATTAGCAGGGTAATAACCTAGGGTTGTTACACTAAACCACCTCAAGGTATTTGACTGCTCATCATATGTGCACATTAATGCAGGATCCAAAGGCAAACTTGATGCTAAGGCGATCAAGTGCACATTTGTTGGATATATCATGGGCAAGTTCAGTTACAGATTTTAGGACAATAAGAACTAGAAGGTCATCAAAAGTAGGGATGTCACTTTCAATGAAAGTGAAATGTACAAGGAATATATTAGAGTCAAGACTGATTCCAAAAAATGCTTCAGATGGAGAGCCTCGACATATGGAAATTAAAGACAGTGTTAAGCCAGATGCTGGAGTACATGAAGCAGCTTAGGAGGGTGTCAATATTGAGCCACAAACGCCCAAATTAAGAAGATTCACAAGAGTCACAAGATCACCACATAGGTACACTCCTTCCTTATTTTATGTGTTACTAACAGATGGTGATTGTAACAACTCTAAGTTGTTACCCTAATTAATTCTTAGCTTGATTAGGCATTAGTTTTAATTCTATTCCATTTTAAATATCAAGTTAAGAAAATCCTGAAAATTTGAACTTAATTGGACTTCTCTAAGTCAAGTAAAAAATTTTGATCAGTTTAGATGCCCTAAATTAGATCCAGAGTATTTTGATCTCAAAATTAAAATCTAAGTTCAATTTTGAATTTCTCACCCCCAAATTAGCAAGGGGTGAAAGTTTGGTAAAATTTGAAGATCATTTAGACCATAATTCAATTTAAATTAAATTGGTCTAATTGCATTCTAGGGTTTCCAATAATTTGATTTTGCAAATCTACCCTCAACTAATTTACCCATTGGGATTTGCTGTGCGGACTGCGGGCAATCCATTGGAGAGCTCGGGTCACGTGACAGCAGAGTCACGTTCCATCCTGCCGCTGCTTCTATGGATCCTACGATTGGGATCTAAGATCCGCGGATCTACTATTGGATCTGCCTGATCGATCCTACCGCTCGTATCGCTTTCACGATCGGCCGTTAGGATCTAAGCGATCCGAGCCGTTCCGCCACCTGATCAATCGATCAGACGGCATCTGAAGGTTTTGCTATTGTGGACCTTCGTCTTCCTCTCGCTCGCACCAGATAGTAGATCTTCTTGGTATTGCCAGCTGTCGATCCTGTCTCCCACTCCCGCGTCCACTTCAGCAGTTCGTTAGTGTTGGTTAACACAGCACAAGACAAGCAATGCGGAATACCACTTGTAATGCAAACAACAAACTAAAGTCTAAAGACTTTGAGTGCGGTGATGGTTACCAAGCTAGCTTAGGAAATCACAAAATCATAATAAGAAGAACACAACACATAAAAAATTATCCAAATACAAGCACTTACATGACAAACCCAAGATTGGGAAAGACAACGGAGCCACACTAGCGAGAAAATCCACTATGAAAAGCTTCAAGGTTTACAGAGTTACAAGAGTTATGTCACCTCAGCATACACAGTTATAGCTTTACTCTTAGATGGAGAAAGGAAGAAGCAGCTACCTCCTATAGTTTCCCCTCCAAATAGTAATCCTTTTCTTGCTTAGTAGCTCCCTAGGGTTTAGTTTCTAGTTCTTCTCCTTCAAGCAACCAATAACCTCCCACTGATTGCAAAAGTCTTAGACCTCTTCTCAGCACTTAGCCTTAAGTACTTAGGTTATTCCCAAACTCCAAAATATTCAAAATTCCTTCAGATTTCTTCATATCATGACCTGGAACAAAGCAGGTCTCCATTGGGCGATGCGGCGCACTGCAGCGCCCGACCTTCCAGAACGCAGCGTGCTGTGGCATGCTACGGTGCGCTGTGGCGTGCTCAAACTTTTGAAACAACGACTTATTAGTTTGAATATGATTCGAAAAATGTTTCACCTGAAATGATGCCGTGACGTGTTGCGGCACCGCGATCCGCTATGGCGCGATGTGGTGCTGTGATCCACTATGGCGCGCTGCAGCGACAAATTCCACTACAATGCCTGCATTTTGGTTGTTGAGACTGAGGCGCGCTGCAGTGCCTCAACCTTGGATTCGGACTACCGAGGGCGTGCTGCTGCGCCTAAGTTGCAGTTTGACACTAAAGTATCCATTACACAACAAACTACCACTTGGAGACTTCTAGGAAACCTTCTCTAGCTTCCTCCATTGAACCTTCACTGTCTTCTTCTTTGTCTGTCAAGGATTTTAGTGTGGCTCACCACTGCTCTCCCATCACGTACCGAGGCCAACTGAAGCTGCATATAGCTTCAGTTTCTCCACCGTTACAGCTTTGGTAAGCATGTCGACTAGATTCTTAGAAGTATGAATCTTCTCCAATCTAAGCTGCCCTTCTTCCAATAATGTTCGAATGAAATGGTAACGAAGTTGAATGTACTTTGTCCTAGCATGGAGTATAGACCCTAATCCACTAATAAGGAAGAGATGAGCCACTGCATATATGCCATAAACTCAATCACTAAGCAAATACAAAATCAGAGTGCAGAAGTAAAGTAAAACAAATATACATCCAGTTTATGACAATAAACAGAAATGTGCAACATACAGCTCAGAACAAAAAGTACAATAAGGAAAAACATAGTTAAGATACCTATATTATTACAACATTAAATGAATAGTTTAAGAGACTGAAATAAAAGTCTCTCATTCTCACATTATGCAGAAAAGGAAACTAAGCAGCTTCTGGTTCTCCTGGCTGATGCTCCTCTTCAATATAAGGCTCCTCCTATTCAGTAGCTAGCTCCCCAAACCTATCTGAATCTGACATTGTCAGTTTCACGATACCATGGCCCCAGCAAACAAAAAAAACTTATTAGTTAATTGTCTAAGTACATTTTAGGTTGAATATTTTTCACATATTAATAATACCACCATTTATACTTAAATAAACAAAAGTAAACTAACTAGCAAAGGAGCAGTGGGAATACAAGGAACATGATAAGTTATAAATGCAACATTTATAACTAAACAAGATTTGAGGCAAAAAAGCGCATCTCAAAGCAACTAAGTAAGGATAGGCATACATGTATAATATAGTAAGTAAGAGTACTGAAAGATAAGTCTAATCCTAAACATGCTGATGATCATATAACATATGCTGATTTAAAATAATAAACTTGAAAATGGTACATATAGTAAGCAGTAAAATCTAGCATCCTATAAGTATGTACAAGTGAGCAGGTAAGTAAAGTATAGATGACTAAAATAACATGCATCATTAGAATAATAAGTAGTAACTAAAATAGGAATAGGTATGTACAACTACCATATCAAAAAATTGGCAAATCAGACCCAGACAAAAATTCCTAAATCCTTTCTGGGCTAGGGCATACAGAACAAAGCATCATGACTGAAGAGGTAGTAAATTCAAATGCAGAGTATTCTAGTTATTTTTACTTTTGCTTTTGTGGATACATCTAGAAGCAGTTGAGGAGTCAAGCACATCTGCAAGATTATACGGGTTATAAGCTTAACACACACTCTGTGGTGCCCCGCCCCTTAATCCACAATCATTAGACTAAGGGTAGAGTGTCACTTTGGCAAATCCCCCACTTAAGATTGGATTAGGTATATACCCTAATCCACTAGTAAGAAAGAGATGAGCCACTGCATATATGCCATAAACTCAATCACTAAGCAAATACAAAATCAGAGTATAGAAGTAAGGTGAAACAAATGTACATCCAATTTATCATAAAAAATAGAAATGTGCAGCATACAACTCAAAGCATAAAGTACAATAAGGAAAATATAGTCAAAGGTACCTGTATTATTACAACATTAAATAAATAATTTAAATGATTGAAATAAAAGTCTTGCATCCTCACATTATGCAAAAAAAGGAAACGAAGCAGCTTCTGGTTCTCCCAACTAATGCTCCTCTTCAATATAAGGCGTCTCCTCTTCATCACCCAGCTCCTCAAACCTATTTGAATTTGACATTATCAATTTATTAATGTCAGGGTCCTAGCTAACAAAAGAAAATCTTATTAGACAATGGTCTAAGTACAATTTAGGCTGAATATTTTTCACATGTTAATAATGTCACCATTTATACTTAAACAAATAAATGTGAACTAACTAGCATAGGAGCAGTAGCCATAAAAGGAATAGGATAATTTATAAATACAACTTTTATAATTAAACCAGATTTGAGGTAAAAGGGCATACCTCAAAGCAAACTAAGCAATGATAGGCATATATGTATAATATAGTAAGTAAGAGTACTAAAATTAAGGTCTAATCCTAAATATGCTGATGATCATGTGACATATACTGATTTAAAATAATAAATATGAAAGTGGTACATATAGTAAGCAGCAAAATCTAGCATCCTATAAATATGTACAAGTGAGCAGGAAAGTATAGTTGACTGAAATAACATGCATCAGTAGAGCAGTAAGCAGCAAACTGAAATAGAAAAATAGGTATATATAACTTTCATATCAGAAAATTGGCCAATCGGGCCCAAACAAAAATTCCCAAAGCCTTTTTGAGCTAGGGCAGACAGAACAGAACAACAGGACCAAAGAGGCAGTAAATACAAATGTAGAATATTTTAGTTATTTTACTTTTACTTCTGTGGACATATCTTAAAGTAGCTGAGGAGTCAAGCACATCTGTAAGCCTATATGGGTTCCAAGCTTAACACACACTCCTCAATGAGTAATGTTAAATATCCTTATTAGTCCTTACCCCTATCCAATAGGGTAAATGTGCACCAGAGCCTACCATAATATAATTGAACCCAAGGCAACTATTATCCTAGTTATTCTAAGTTTTCATTTCATGCACAAAGATTTCTTACATGACTTGTTCAAGGAATTAAGCTCAAAATATAAGGAATGCGTGGCACAAAATATTAAGTAGTAAGGGACTCTTCTACACATGGTGTGTAACAGCCTAAACTCTTAAGCACCAAGGTATTGTTCGCTTTGGCCTAAAAGGCCTCATAGTTTTGCCCTCAGAAGATAACTTCCCAGTAGGTCACCTATCCTGGGAGTGCTCCCACCTGAGCATGCTTAACTTTGGAGTTCTTATCAGGAACTCCACCATTATCTGAAAAGGTGCCTCGATATTTAAGAGTTTCACTTATTACTACTTAAGTGGGTCTTCACAATCTCCCCAACTTAAGTAACTGACATCCTCGTCAGTATCCACACACAGATCCAAGAACCATCTATTGGGTAGATAGGACTAGAGGTGACCCCTACAGGCACAAGAGGTACTCACAACCACATGAAGTGGTACTTTGCCCTGTATGGCACTTAGCTTCTATCTGACACTCTATGGTTTGCCCTGATACCATTTGTAACAGCCCAAACTCTTAAGCACTAAGGTATTGTCCGCTTTAGCCTGAAAGGCCTCACAGTTTTGCCCTCAGAAGATAACTTCCGCTTAACTTTGGAGTTCTTATCAGGAACTCCACCATTATCTGAAAAGGTGCCTCGATATTTAAGAGTTTCACTTATTACTACTTAAGTGGGTCTTCACAATCTCCCCAACTTAAGTAACTGACATCCTCGTCAGTATCCACACACAGATCCAAGAACCATCTATTGGGTAGATAGGACTAGAGGTGACCCCTACAGGCACAAGAGGTACCCACAACCACATGAAGTGGTACTTTGCCCTGTATGGCACTTAGCTTCTATCTGACACTCTATGGTTTGCCCTGATACCATTTGTAACAGCCCAAACTCTTAAGCACTAAGGTATTGTCCGCTTTAGCCTGAAAGGCCTCACAGTTTTGCCCTCAGAAGATAACTTCCGCTTAACTTTGGAGTTCTTATCAGGAACTCCACCATTATCTGAAAAGGTGCCTCGATATTTAAGAGTTTCACTTATTACTACTTAAGTGGGTCTTCACAATCTCCCCAACTTAAGTAACTGACATCCTCGTCAGTATCCACACACAGATCCAAGAACCATCTATTGGGTAGATAGGACTAGAGGTGACCCCTACAGGCACAAGAGGTACTCACAACCACATGAAGTGGTACTTTGCCCTGTATGGCACTTAGCTTCTATCTGACACTCTATGGTTTGCCCTGATACCATTTGTAACAGCCCAAACTCTTAAGCACTAAGGTATTGTCCGCTTTAGCCTGAAAGGCCTCACAGTTTTGCCCTCAGAAGATAACTTCCGCTTAACTTTGGAGTTCTTATCAGGAACTCCACCATTATCTGAAAAGGTGCCTCGATATTTAAGAGTTTCACTTATTACTACTTAAGTGGGTCTTCACAATCTCCCCAACTTAAGTAACTGACATCCTCGTCAGTATCCACACACAGATCCAAGAACCATCTATTGGGTAGATAGGACTAGAGGTGACCCCTACAGGCACAAGAGGTACCCACAACCACATGAAGTGGTACTTTGCCTTGTATGGCACTTAGCTTCTATCTGACACTCTATGGTTTGCCCTGATACCATTTGTAACAGCCCAAACTCTTAAGCACTAAGGTATTGTCCGCTTTAGCCTGAAAGGCCTCACAGTTTTGCCCTCAGAAGATAACTTCCGCTTAACTTTGGAGTTCTTATCAGGAACTCCACCATTATCTGAAAAGGTGCCTCGATATTTAAGAGTTTCACTTATTACTACTTAAGTGGGTCTTCACAATCTCCCCAACTTAAGTAACTGACATCCTCGTCAGTATCCACACACAGATCCAAGAACCATCTATTGGGTAGATAGGACTAGAGGTGACTCCTACAGGCACAAGAGGTACCCACAATCACATGAAATGGTACTTTGCCCTGTATGGCACTTAGCTTCTATCTGACACTCTATGGTTTGCCCTGATACCATTTGTAACAGCCCAAACTCTTAAGCACTAAGGTATTGTCCGCTTTAGCCTGAAAGGCCTCACAGTTTTGCCCTCAGAAGATAACCTCCCAGCAGGTCACCCATCCTAGGAGTGTCCCACCTGAGCACGCTTAACTTTGGAGATCTTATCAGGAACTCCACCGTTATCTAAAAAGGCGCCTCGATATTTAAGAGTTTCACTTATTACTACTTAAGTGGGTCTTCATATGGTGACACTGTTGTTGCCTAATTAACTATTCTAATTATTCTAAATTACACAAGTTATGGATCTCCAATTCTTACCATCAAGTGTAATTTAGAAGTACGACCTTATAAGTTAAAAAGCAATTAGAATTAATTAGGCTCTAATTTAGTTCAATAAAAATTGACTATAAGTTAAATAATAATTCATTACGATTTAATTAATGAATGTATACATTCTATAGTAGAATCTGATCAAGATATACTAAGCTAGGGATTATGAGTTAAACACTACGAGATTAGAGTTAAGCTCATAATCCAAAGGTAACATCTAAGGATCTATTGCTTCAAATTCTAAAGTGAACTAATGATTGAGGCAAATCCTATTAAGCAAAGTCAAGCTTCATAGGATGATTTGAATAGTCTTAATCTAGGATTGAAAGAAAAATAATCAAATTGAAATTATGAAAAATCTAGAGAAATTATAAAACCAAGGATTCATTCATTGAATAACCTCATTATTCAATGAATGAAATCTAACCTAATATCTATCCTTATTTCTAAGGAATAGATCCTAGGGTGAAGTGAGGATTTTTAATGAGCTCCTAATGAAGAAACTTAAAGATGTTCAAAGAGTTGATTAAATTTATGAACATTTGCTATTTGTATTTAATTAGGAAATGTTAAGGGAGCATTTTAACTAATCAAGGAACATTCTCCTTACTAAGAGATTTTTAAACATATATGGAGGATTTTAGACAATTAATCAAATTATGACATCTATGAGCCAAATTGATCTTAAATCCATTTTATTATTGATTTTATTGATCTAATCAATATTTTAGGGGTTAAGGGCACTTAACCTAAATTTTGGGCAAAATGACCATTTTGCCCTACTAAAGGGACCAAAAAGCTACTTTTTGATTTAAAGCTCCAAATTGGAATTACTTACTGCCAAATAATTCCTTACTATTTAATATAAAGATAGACAATAGGTATGCTCATTTTGGATAAGAAATGGGTCATATAGGTCCAAACTAGTGTTTTTGACCTAAGGGGCAATTCAGTAATTTGCGCTTAATGAATCTAAATTTTTATGTAGTTTATTATTGGTTGCTGTTTAAGGATTCCATAGAATCTAATAACACTAAATTTTGATGAGTATTGAATTAGTTATGGCCAATTCAATTTTAAGGGAAATTAAGGAATTTCTAAGGCTAAGAAGGGTCAAAACCTAACTTTTCCATTTGGTGTCTAAATTTAGCAAACTCAGTAGCTATAGTTTCCCTATATCACACTGAGTACTTTAACTAGGAGTAGATCCAAGTTAGACCTCAATTGGTCAAGTTATGACCTAACTAGAGTTAGGGGTATTTTGGTTAACTTAAGATTTCTAGAGTTCAAAACCTAACAATTATTTTAGTTTACTATTAACATTGAAATTCTAAACTAGCTAGCTAGCACCTTGAATTTTTTGATTTGAAGTCTAATTGACTAAGATATAGCTAAAATAAAATCTAAGGTTTTAGGGGTAATTATGATAGGTCCTAAAAGTCATTAAATAAATAATTTATCAAACAACAAGGTTAATACTACCATGGCATTCCTAAGGTTCTCCTAATTACTTTAAGACCCATGCTAGATATATTAGGGTCACTAGGTACAAAGTTATGAGGGTTTGAAGTTTTGGTATAAGTGAGAGGATGTCCTAAAATGTCACTATATTATCTAGGCATCCTATGGGAAATCTGATACTACCAGAATATTCCTCTCATTTTTCTGATTAAAATGAGATATAACTTTAATATAATTGGAGCAGTGGATTAAGAGTTATGCATGCCTAAAGTTTTTGTAATTAAATAATTAGCATTATGCAAATGAAATGGATTAAATAGATACTTATTTAATAATATAACATAAATTAAATAAATCTGTTTAATTTAAACAGTGGGCCCCCCAAGAGGACACACAATGCTCATTGAGTGGTCATGCGAGATCCGCAAGACCCATGAGCAGACGGTGCGCAACTAGACATCGACATGCGGCATTACGGGACCCACAGAGCCGGACAGACGCCAGCTAGTGGGCTCCGCAGAGCACATGCGGAGCCGTATGACTTGCAGAGCGGGGCCCACGTGCTAAGGACCAAGGACTACGCATCAGAAGCAGGCCCCACACGCTACTCATGACCCGACAGACGCGGGTCAGGCCCGGGTCGACCCGGCCCGGCTCGATTCTTCACCAGCGCAGGCCTCCCGAGGGCTACACATAGGGCTGGACTTTTATCGGTGCTCCTGGCGATGCCCGATATCAAACCGCCCACTATTGGGAAGGTCTTAGAGAGGCCTTCTTAATGGTAGTTTAATCCAACTCAGAGAGGAAATGAGGCTCCTACACTAACTAACCCTAGCTGGCGAGTCACGGGACGAAGCTCTAATGGTAAGTGATGTAGAAGATCGAGCAAATTGGATCGATAGAGACGATGAATCCCCAATCAGATACTAAGCTAATGCAATCCAGGTCACAAAATAAGGTTTCAAATTGAGAATACAATGATCGAATAAGAGGATTAAGGGATCAAAGTACCTGAAGATGGATGGACATCGAGTACTAGGGTTTGCACGGGAAGGTTCTATAGAGTTTTTCACATTTGATCGGATCTAAAGTTGATGATGGCTCATGGAACTGAGGGCTTAAGGAGCCTCAGACAGACCTGTCGAGGGCCTGGGGCCACGGGGTTGGCCAGGAGCCGTGGCGAGGCATCGCGTGGAGACGGCGGAGTCCCTGAAGGAAACGAGGCCCGAGATTGTCTGATCCTCGATTAGACGGTCTGGATCATCCGTTTGATCTAACAGAAGGATCCCTAATGGCGCATGATATTTGTGGATGGCGTTAGGAATTTAGATGGCGCCACAATTATAAATTAAAAACTAACTTAATTATTTAATTAATTTAATAATTTAATTTCTCACTTTAATAATTAATTTCAAATATTTAAATGACTTCCAAAATATCCCAAATATTCACCCCTAGCTAATTGAGGGGTGGGGAATGCAACGTCGAGGTCGGATTTTTGATCCGATGAGTATTATATTTTCCCAATTTTTGGAGAATTTAAATATTATTAAAATATTTGATAACTTTTCGACAACTTTTGATTGACTCCAAATCATCACCCTTAGCTAATTTGGGGGTAATAAGCGCAATGACAAAGTCTAACTTTTGATTAGAGGTCAAAATAATTAGGTCAAATTCTAGGGTTTTTAGATTTCTCAAAAGTCAAGATTTGGTCCATTTGACTCCTAATTTGGACTAGGTCTTAGTGGTGAACTCCTAATAATCTAATTAGCACATAAAATCACAAATTAGGACCTGGGCTAGTCATGATTGACTTGGGTAATAAGTTTGGTTGTTACACACTCCTCAATGAGTAATGTTAAGCATCCTTATTACTCCTTACCCCTAACCATTAGGATAAGTATGCACTAGAACCTACTAAAATATAATTGAACCTAAGGCAACTGTTGTTCGAATTATTCTATGTTTTCATTTCATGCACAAAGTTTTCTTACATGAGATGTTCAATAAAATATGCTCAAAATACAAAGAAATGCGTAGCACAAATAATCAGGTAGTAAGCAACGTACTCTTCTACATATGGTGACACTGTTATTGTCTAATTAATAATCTAACTATTCTAAGTTACACAAGTTCAGGATTTCCAATTCCTACTATTGAGTGTAAATTAAAAGTACGATCTTAAAAGTTAAAAAGTAATTAGAACTGATCAGGTTCTAATTTAGTTTAATAAAAATTGACTATAAGTTAAATAATGATTTATTACAACTTTATTAATGAATTTAGACATTTTGCACTAGAATCTGATCAAGATCTACTAAACTAGGGATTATAAGTTAAACACCATGTGATTGGAGTTAAGCTCATAAACTAAAGGTAAAGTATAGGGATCTAAGGTTTCAAATTCTAAAGTGAACTAATGCTTGAGGCAAATCTATTAAGCAAAGTCAAGCTTAATAAGATGATTCTCCTATTCTTAACCTAAGATTGAAAGATATAAATAATCAAAAATGAAATTATGAAAATCTAGAAAATTATAAAAAAATAAGGATTCATTCATTAAATAACTACATTATTTAATAAATGAAATCTAACCTGATATCTATCCAGATACTAAGATGAAGTAAGGATTACTAATAATAAGATTTAGAGAAATTCTAAGAGTTAGATTGAGTTTATTTACACTTGCTATTTGCATTTAATTAGGGAAGGCTAAGGGTGCATTTTAGCAAAGTAAGGGTCATTTTCCTTAGAGATTTTCAAGCATAAATTAGGATTTTTAGACAATTATTCAAATTATGAGAATTTATGACCCAAATTGATCTTAAAATAATTTTATTACTATTTTTATTGATCGAATTTATAGTTTAGGGGTTAAGGACACTTAACCTAAATTTTAGACAAAATGACTATTTTGCCCCTACTTAGAGGTCCAAAAAGCTACTTTTTGATTTAAGGCTCTAAATTAAAATTTCTTATTGCTAAATGATTCCTTACTATCGAACATGAAGATAGATAGTAGGTACACTCATTTTGGATAAGAAATGGGTCATATAGGTCCAAACTAGGGTTTTTGACCCGAATGAAATCTAAATTTTATTGCAGTTTATTGTTGGTTGCTACTCAAGGATTCCATAGAGTCTAAAAATACTAAATTCTGAGGCTTATTGGATTAGTTATGGTCAATTCAACTCTAAGGGCCATTATGGAAGTCTCTAAGATTAAGAGGGGTCAAAAATTTAACTTTTCCATTTAGTGTCTAAATTTAGCAAACTTAATGGCTATAAATTACCTATATAACACTAAGTACTTTAACTGGGAGTAGACCCAAATTGGATCTCAATTGGTCAAGTTATGACCTAACTAGGGTTAGGGGTATTTTTGATCAACTTAAGGTTTCTAGGGTTCAAAACTTAAATATTGGTTCAGTTTATGATTGGCACTAAAATTCTAAGCTAGCTAGCACTTTAAATTTTCTATTTTGGAGCTTAATTGACTAAGATATGGCTAAATCAAAATTTAGGGTCTTAGGGGTCATTAGGACAGGTACTAAAAATCATTAGCCAAACTAAGTACCCAATGGAAAAACTAATACTATCAGGGTATTCCTAATATTCTCCTAATTAATTTAAGACCCATATTGCCTATGTTTGGGTCACTAAGTACAAAGTTATGAGGGTTTAATGTTGTGGTATAAGTGAGAGGATGTCCTAAAATGTTACTATGTTATCTAGGTGTCCTATATGAAAATTAATACTATATGAAAATTAATATAACCATTAAATCCTGCTCATTTTCTTGAGTAAAATGAGTTATATATTTGCTATATGTTGGCTTATGATTTAAGATTATGAGCCTTTAAAGTTTTAAGATTTAAATTAATTAATACATGCAGATTAAATTAAAATAAGCATTCTATTTGAATTAATTAAGCTGAATTAAATTAAATATAATTTAATTATTGCAGTGGGACCCACGAATCAAGATGGCACGCATGGTGGGTCCTCTCTATCTCAAACAGAGGAGGCAGTGGCGAGCCCCAAGCAATAAGTGGCGCAAGAAGACAGGCCACAGAATACACGCGGGCCCCACTACTGGCTCGGACGAGACCATGCTGACGTTATCGCTTAGATGCAGGCCCCGCAGTCCACGCATCGTGCATCGACATGCGAGCCACGTAATTGCGATGCCCACCAGCTGTTCCCGAGACCCAAAGGGATGCGGGCCGGGCTTCGGGTCGACCCGATCCGATCCACAATACCCCGACCTCGCCCGCACACCTGCAACTACGGCACAAAAAAAAAAGAGCCCGCCAACAGTGCTAGGTGACGACCCGCATGCCCTCCGGTCAGCCTTGACAAGGGCTAGCAACTGCCAGCTAAGTTAAGACATGAGGTGGAAGGAAGCGTCGATAGAAGCAAACCCTAAATCTAGGGGTTTGACAAGACACAGCCCAAATGGTATTAATTGCGAAGGGTTCATGAATTGAATCGATCGATCGAGTCTTACGATGATCAGGACCGATCAATCATCATCAGTCATGCGGAATAAAGATGGGAGTGCTAATATTTGAAATGCGTTAAGGTAAAGGAGTTGATTGAAGTACCTCACGATCGATGGCTGCAGATGGCTTTGGGTTCTTGCTCACTCCAGACACTTTGGTCACACGCAAAATAATGCTAGGATGCAGAGGTAGATCCTTAATGAGTCACAGGCAGACTCGCCAAAGCCTGGGAGGCCTCGGGTAGGCTGCGCGAGCGGTGAGGGTGCCGCGTGGAACCATATGGTTCGGGGACGAGGATTGGGATGATAGAGCCGTCTATCCTCGATCAGACGGCTTGGATCAGCCGTCTGATCCAGATGGCAGACTAACGACGTGGGCAAGTGGACGGTGCTGTTAGCCTTCGAATAAAATAATTAATTAATTTTAAATATTAATTAATCTAATTTCTTAATTAAAATTAAATATTTAAATGACTTCCAAAAATTTCCAAAAAATCATTCTTAGCCAATTGTGGGGTGAGAATAGCAACAGCGATGATGGATTTTTGATTCGACGAGTATTTTATTTTCCCAGCTTTCGGAGTATTTAAATATTCTTAAAATATTCGACGGATTTTCAACGACTTCCGATTGCCACCAAAACATCACCCCTAGCTAATTTGGGAGTAATGAACACAATGGTGAAGTCCAATTTTTGATCTGAGGTCAAAATAATTAGGTCAAATTTTAGGGTTTCTGAATTTCCCAAAAATTAGAATTTGGTCTATTTGACTCCTGATTTGGACTAGGTCTTAGTGGTGAACTCCTAATGACTTAATTAGCACTTAAGATCAATATTAGGACTTAGGTTAGTCCTAATTGACTTGAGTAACAACTTGGGTTGTTACAAGCTCCACCACTTAAGAACGACATCGTCCTCGACATCTCTCAAGTGGAAGAAAAAGGCAGGGTGAAAGAACATGAATTGAATTGAACAATTATGATGCTAAGGAAGAATACATGGGTTCTCAAAGAGCTTAGGATACTTGACTCGCAAATCTAATTCTTTCTCCCAAGTGGCTTTAATAGATAAGCGGTTCTTCCACTGCACTTTAACCATTGGGATGGAATAGCTCCTTAACTTTTTTTGGTCTCTCCCTAGAATTTTTATAAGTTCTTCGATAAAAGATACATCTGGCTGAATATCTATTGGAGAAATAGAGACTAGATGATGAGGCTCTCTCAAACATTTTTTGAGAGACGATACGAGGAACACATTATGCACAACAGCAAAAATTTTAGGCAGCTCTAACTTGTAAGCTGCTGACCTAATTCATTTTATGATCTTAAATGGTCCAACATATCTCATGCTGAGTTTTCCAGCAACTCCAAAAATGGTAGATACCTTTCATAAGACTGACTTTTAGGTATACTAAGTCTTTCTCTTGGAGCTCTAGAGAATAATGACGAGTGTCATGGTACTTACTCTGCCTATCTTGAGCTATTTTAATCCTTTATAGTATGAGCCTTACCTTTTTTATTTATCTCATCAACTAACTTAGAGCAATACAACTGCACATCCCCAGTTTCTGACCATGCCATTAGAGTAGAACACCTTTTACCATATAGGTCTTTATACCCATCTTGATATTTGCTTGGAAGCTATTGTTATATGCAAATTCAACCAAAGGGATGTGATCTTCCCAAGATCCTGAGAAATCCAACATGCAAAGATGGAGAAAATCTTCCAGAACTTGATTAACTCTTTCTGTTTGGCTATTTGTTTGTGGGTGGAAATCCATGCTCATTGCTAATGCAGTGCCTAAATCCTAATGCACAGCCTGCCAAAATTTGGAAGTGAAATGACTATCCCTATCAGATATGATTATTTTAGGAATACTGTGCAATCTAGTTGTGTCTTTGATATACAACCTCGATCATTTTTCAATGGAGTCAGTTTGACGGATTGGAATGAAATGTGCCGAATTAGTGAGACGGTCGATGATGACCCAAACTGCATCGGTACCAGATTTTGCAAGAGGCAATCCCATGACAAATACCATGGATATATTTGACCACTACTATTCTGGATTTTCCAATGGATGCAACAAATCACCTGGTTTCTGATGTTCTGCCTTGACTAGACAGCACACATTATATATAGCAACAAAATCTGCAACACTCTTCTTCATTCCTGGCCATCAAAATGATAGTTTCAGATCGTGATATTAGTACTTCCTGGGTGCACTTGATATCTTGAATTGTGGCCTTTAATTAGCACTTCATGGTGCATGGACTTAATAATCTATAAATGGTCCCCTTGATAGATAGCACCCTTATGAAAATGAAGATCAGTATGGTGACCACTCTCGATTGCTTGTTTAAAGTTCTGATACTCTTCATCTTTAGTTTGGGAAATAGATACATCTTTGTGGAAAGTGGGCTCCACATTACTAATTGAGATCATTACACTCAATAGGTCACCATGGATTGATTTAATGTCCATTTTATGAAACTCTTCTTCTAATGGGCTTTCAGAGATAAAGGTATTAAGGATAGCATGACAGCTCAGAGCATCAGCTACAACATTTCCCTTTCTAAGATGATATTGAATGTCAAGGTCATAGTCACTAATTAATTCCAACCACATTCTTTGTCTGCAATTCAACTCCCTCTTAATGAATATGTATTAGAGGCTCTAGTGATCAATGAAGATTGGTCACTAAATTCCATATAGGTAGTGACACCAAATCTTTAGAGAGAACACTACAACAACTAATTCAAGGTCATGGTTGGCATAGTTCCTTTCACGGGTCTTCAATTGATGGGAAGCATAGGTGATAACCTTTCCTTCCTACATTAGCACAGCTCCCAAGCCTATGCCAGAGGAATCCATGTAGACTTGGTGGTTCACTCCTTCTTTAGGAAGAATTAGAACGGGGGTAGAAAATAGAGCATCTTTTAATGCTTGGAATGCTTCTTCATAAGATGGTGACCATTCGAATGGTACAGACTTCTAGGTGACTTTGGTGAGTGGAGAAGCTATTTGAGAAAAGCCTTTCACGAATCTTCTATAATAATTGGCCAAACCTAAGAAGCTTCTGATTTCTATCACTGATTTAGGTTGCACCATTCTTAGATGGTGCTGACCTTGTTCTAATCTACTATGATCCCTTGAGCATCCATTACGTGGCCTAAAAAGTCCACAGATTCAATCCAAAACTCACACTTTGAGTATATGGCATACAATTGGTGGCTTTACATCTCTTCCAATACTGCCATAAGATGATATTCGTGTCCCTTATTTATCTTAGAGTATATTAGAATACCATCTATGAAGATGATGACAAAATTATCAAGGTAGGATTTTAAAATACGTTACATTAAGTCCATGAAGATTGAGGGCGCATTCGTCAATCCAAATGACATCACTAAAAACTCATAGTGGCCATATCTGGTTCTAAAGGCATTCTTTGCTATATCAGAATCTTTCACCTGCAGCTGTTGGTATCCTGATTGCAGATCAATCTTCAAGAACACTTTAACTCCATTTAATTGATCAAACAAATTATCAATACAGGGCAACATGTATTTTTTCTTTATGGTTACTTTATTTAATTCTTTATAATCAATGCACATCTGCATTGAACCATCCTTCTTCTTAATAAATAAAATTAGGGCTCCCCATGGGGAAGAACTAGGTCCGATATGACCTTTCTATAATAGCTCCTGCAGTTGTTTATTCAGTTCTTGTAGTTCTTTAGGTGCCATTCGATAGTGAGCTTTAGTGATTGGCTGAGTTCCTGGGGTAATATCGATTGCAAATTCTACTTCCCAGGTAAGTGGAAAATCGGGTAGGTTTTTGGGAAAGACATCGACGAATTTGCAAACGACGAGATTCTTGGATAAGGGGATGTCTTTGTTCTTTTCTCCGAGTATTGTCACTAGGAATGCACTGCAACCCTTACTTACTAACCTCTTGGCCTTGATGGCATTGATTAAAGAAGCTCTTGCACTAAAGTTTCTAATGAATGACTTAGCTTATCTGCCATCACCCAGGATAATCTTTTTCTTTTGGCAATTGATGGTGGCACCATGTTGACTTAGCAAATTTATTCCCAAGATAATGTCAAAATTAGTTATTGGCAAAACTACAAGCCTAGCTTCAAATTATGTGTCTCCAATAGGGATCTATATCTTGTAGAATTGACAAGTTGGTAATTGAGCTCCAGATAGTAGTCCTACGTTAGAGGACTCGCTAGATGGTATAATGGCAAGTTGAGAGATTTTGTCCAACTTTCAGATATGAAGGAATGACTAGCTCTAGTGTCAAATAAGATGTTACAGGGCTTATTATTTACATAGATCGTACCTAATTATAGATGCAGTAATTTACTAGCTATTTTAAGCAATTAATACTAAAAAGGTAGGTTAGTTTTGAAGCGTGTACCTGACACCACATCGTTATCCTCTGCCGCTTCAGTAGGCATAAAAGCATAAATACATGTGGGACTGGTAGGCAGATTGTTATAAGTTTATCGGGTAGGTGGCCTCGGGGCATTTGGGCGGGGTACAATAGCTGTCTCACGCCGTTGATTAGAAGGAGGAGGTGGCAGAGCTGGGTGGACTGTTGCAAGCTTTTGCAATATATAAAAGACCTGTTGTCATTTGGAGTGATCAATCTGGTCACCGTTGATAATATCGATGAAATTTTACCGATAGTAAGAATGACTCGGCCTCCCGTACTTGAAGCAATTTCCAGTTTTATAGTAGCACCGTCCATATGGGTGGGCACGAGTGCAGCCATCAAAGAGACCTGCCAATGGAGTGCCTGTCTTAATTTGATATACCCTAACTCTCTTACGGTTCTCACTTTGAAATGTGGTCATCCCATAGTTTCATCTGGGTTTGGATGCTTCATCGAGTTCTACCATCTTAGCGGATTCCATAAGTTCCACGAAGTTGGTTGAGCAGTGGGAGATGACCTGCCTTCAAATGGAGGGCCGTAATGCACTCCGAAAATGATGGCATCGATTAGATTCGGTGGGGACAAGGTTGGAAGTGAATCTTGATAGTTGCCAGAACTCATACTCGTAGGCAAAAACTGAGCAGTTGCCTTGTTGCAGCTTGAGGAATTGATCGGCCATGGTATGCCTGGTGGAGGTGTGGATATACTGGGTCTAGAATACTTCAATAAACTCATCCCAAGAAATGTCTTCTAGGCCTAGGTCAGTGAACAGTGTATGGCAGATGTTATCCCGCCAATATTCTGCCTCATCGTGGTGGAGATGAGTTGTCAGATGGATCACCTCATAATCAAGACATTTGATGCTCTAAGGTTCTTTTCCACCATTTTAATCTAATTGGTAGCATCAATGGTAGAGAGGCTCCCATTAAAGGTAGGAGGCCTGAGGTGCAAGAAGATGTGCAGTAGTCCATCAGCAGACTAAAAATGATGCTGGAACGAGTAGTGAGGGGCCAGAGTGGTTTCGATGTTTGAATGACTCTGGCTCATTTGAGCTGTTAGTAGTCAATCCATACATTCCACTTGTCGTGCCAGAACCTTTGCTGCTCTTTTTGCCTACTTGTTATGGGAGTCTTCCATGATCTTAACTGCTTCCAGCAATGCATTTACGTCACTGGAGGAACTGCCGGAGGTGATGGGAGAAGAGCTCTGTTTGGGATTCATTGTTGTACAAATTTTAGTTTTAAAAAAAAGTAGTCCAATTTAGAGTTGAGAAAATAAATAAATACGATAAAAAATCATCCAAACACAAGTATATACATGGAAAACCCAAGATTGGGAAAAACCACAGAGGCACACTAACGAGAAAATTCACTATGAAAAAGCTTCAAGGTTTACAGAGTTACAAGAGCTATATCACCTAAACATACACAACTGTAGCTCTACTCTTATAATGGAAAAAGGAAGAGCAGTTATCTCTTGGAGTTTCCCCTCCAAACAGCAAGCTTTTACTTGCTCAGTAGCTCCCTAGGGTTTAGCTTAGGGTTCTTCTCCTTCAAGCAACCAATAGCCTCCAAATTGATTGCAAAAGCCTTTGACCTCTTCTCAGCACTTAGTCTTAAGTACTTAGGTCATTTCGAAACTCCAAAATATCCAAAATGCCATCAGATTTCTTCAGATCGTGACATGGAACAAAGCAAGTCTCCACGTGGAGATGCGACGCGCTGCGGCACTCGACCTTCCAGAACGCAGCGTGCTGTGGCGTGCTTGTGGCATGCTGCGGAGCTCAAACTTCAATACTATGGCATATTAGTTTGAATATGATCTGAGAATTATTTCAACTAAAATAATGTCATGGCGCACTGCAGCACCGCGATCTGTTATGGCGCGCAGCAACAACGAATTCCGCTGCAGCGCCTGCATTTTGGTTGCTAACCGCTGAGGTGCGCTACAGCACCTCAGCTTTGGATTGGGACCGCCATGGGCGTGCTGCAGCACCCGAGCTGCAGCTGGACACTAAAGTCTCTATTACACAACAGGTAGGGAGCCTCCCGGAATAGTTTGGAGACCCAATTGGGCCTCGCGGCTCAGCCGAACTCGAATTGGAAATTTGAGAGCTCGGCCATGGCCCAAACTCTCGAACCTCCCCAGCCCGAGCCAACCCTTTGTAAACTTCCATAATCTCTGTTGAGGCTATAAATAGCCTCGGTATTCCTCCCTTTATCGCTTGACTGCTCAATTGGAATCAATTGCATCTCTTCATCGTTTTGCCATTATCATCTTCATGAGCTTCTCTAGGTAGATCTAGGGCTTTGTGAATTGATGATAGTAAGCTCTCCTGGTGTTCAAGATTCTTTGTGCATTCTGGAAGTTAGCCGGTGCCCTAGTCTCCCTCTGTCTGCCAGCCGAGCTTGTCCATCAATCCAGGTACCCCCATTGCAACTCCGGAGCCAATGAGGCTCGAGCTTACCTCCTTTTGATTCGTATGATTGCATATTGTCATTTTGAACCCAATGCAAAACTTTTAGTGATCTAAGCTAGCTCTGATTGATTGGTTTTGATTGATCAGGCTAAGTTTGTAAAGTGGCCTGGGTCCGAGTAAGGACAACACGATCCAGCCCACCTCAGACCGTCAGGCTAGAGGGCTTCGATCTGACTCACCTCCCTGAAGGTGTAGAGATTGTTCCCTGAGTAAATTATGGACTTTGTGGGGATAATTTTCTCCCCACAGTAGCCACATTGTATGAGGTCTTGGGTGAGTAAGGTATGGCCTATCCGAGCCACCTCACTTGGGGCTTCGAGTCTCTGTCGGTGTGTTTGACCATGGTGAAGGTGCAGCGATCTTTGAGTGGTCATGCCATGGTCTGGTTGCACAAGAATTGGCCAATTAGGGTTTCCCTAATTGGGCATCCATCTGGACGAGGGGTTGGGCACGAAGCCACATTGCGGGTCGGGCTGTCCTGTGACCCGTGCGGTGCGTCAGTCCCGGGTCTCGAGGGCCCTGGCCGACCCACACCTTTTGTTAATGGGCCAATCCCATTTTAATTAAATCTGATTAACTAGATTTATTTTCTTTAAGGAAAATAATCCAATTAATCAAATCAGAGGGAAATTTAATTGGAAAAATGCAAATTAAATTAATGCGATAACCTTTGATCCACTAGTCCAAACCCTATGATCTTATATACCAAATTGATCAGAAAATCATAAGGAATCAGAATATAAAATAATATTAAGCTTTTAAAAGTTGGATTATTTAGATTAGCCTAATTATTGTAGAACTTAATTAAGGTTGATTAGCATGTATAATATGCCAAATTGCATGATTTAGGTGCCATTATGTTCCTTATGCCTTGTTAAATGCATGTGCTAGGTGGTTTAATTTTCTGATATATGTATTCTTAAGTATGTAATAATTTTGTAATTATATAATTAGTAAAAATTAGGTTTTTTGATTATCCAAATTTAGTAAACAGTCTCTGATTGTTCACATGATTGTATGGATTGTATTTGCCAAGTTGTATAAAATTCCAATGGTTAGATTTATAATTGAGTGCTAATCCTTTTATTTTGGATTAATATTTGATTAGCACTAATTATCTTCTATTTCTCTGAATTTTTCTATTAATATGCCTTATAATAGTAATGTAAATAAACTTAACCCATTTATATAAAATACACAATTGATCTATTTAACAAACTTGAATTATGTAATTGAAATTCTTAATTAACCTTAAGAAATCTTAAGATCTTGATCAAGTTATTAATGCTTGATCCTAATCTGAGATTGCCACCAATACTACATCAATAATCTACTTATTTGACATTTGATTTATATATTAAAAATTAATCTTAATTGGGTAAGGATAGGGGTTAAACCCTAACCTAATTGATTAGGATCTAAATCATTAATCGCTTAAGCAAATGACTTGATTGTAAGATAATTCAATTAATATTATTCTAATAATGCATCTGATTTAGTATATTCTTAAATCATTAAACTAGAAGTGCTAAGGTTAATAATGAATCTGTGTGATTAAATTATCTGAATCTAAGCTTTAGATCTTTAATTTTCTCTTATATAAGACTATTAGCATAAGATGGATAATAAAATTGTAATGATTTATGAAATGGTCTAACTCTAATAATATCTTTGATTTTATCCCTTGATTGTAAAATAGAATGAGATCAGATGGATTTAATCATCTGATATGATCACCTTTAATCCAAGTTAATAAGTAAGCCTTGAATGTTATCTTGAATAATAGAAGAGTGAGATCTCAAGGATCTTGCAATAGGATTGTCCTTGAAATGCTTAAAAGATCTTAATTATTGATACATTGAGGAAGGAAGAAGAACTTTTATAACTTATTAAGATTGAATCTTAGATGATCCTTCCTAACCTTAAAAGTTGATATTAACACCTCGTGGTAGGAACCACCTAAAGTACTTAGTATGGAACTTCTCCCTTGTAGTAAAAATCTATATTGAGTGATCTTTTGATCATATTCTTGGAGCCTTATATAGGACTCACCTAATTAGAGTAAAGATTGATAGCTTTGATAAATCCTTATTGATTAAATAGAATTATTTGAACCCAGATTATTGGATGGGTATAATAGGGTATACATATAGTGCTGAATTATTTCAGTAATATTAATGATTAGTTGATTCATCTTTATGTAGGATTATGTTTGTGTTCTATCCTACGAGTTCAGTCAAATATAGTCTCACTTAGAATAAATTATCCAATCCTAAGAGTATTATGAGACTTAGATCATTAGCATGTTTGAATAAAAGTCACCACCGGGTGATGCTTCCTATCAAAGATGGCTTCCATAGGTGTGCTTCAAGCAAACTATGTGATTTAAGTTACACTCTTTGGAACACTAAGTGTGCTTGTGTTTGGGGTATTTTAATGGCTTAGCTTGAGATACAAATCACCATCGGGTGATGCCTCTTATCGAAGATTGCTTCGTTAGGTGTGGCTTAATCAACCTAAGTGTTCAAAACCACCCTTCTTAGAAACATGCTAAATATGTATATAATCTAATGATTTTTAAGTAAGATCTCAACTTTAACTAATTATCAAAACTAAAATCTAGGAGTTGGAATCTTTTTAGCAGGGTTCTGCACAATGGAGGTCTTGAATTCATTATTGGATTTCAAAGCATTTCTTAATTTTCTGGATTTAACTCATGTAGCCTAGAAGCATGAGCATGAGCATAAGCATGATGTATGAGTATCAGTGATGATTTATGGGTTATCAAATATTGCATATATTGACCAGGGAATTTCAAGATGCATCGGCATCACAGTAAACTGTATTCCCAATTGGATGATGTATACATTGGACTGTACAACTCATAGCAGTTCAGTGATAGTTTTGTTGTATATCAGTGGCATATACTATTGTGGCATATTCGGATGCTAGATTATAGTGGCATATAGCATAGTATTTGGTATTCTTACATCACTTTCAGATCAGTCATTATTTTTCTTTATTTTCAGTATTAAGTTTATAGTTCAGTTTTACATAGTTTCATTTATTCAGTTACCTTTATAGCTTTCCTATAATTTTATTTACTTTATCGTTACATTGTAAATATTATAGAACTATTTAGTTTCATTTCTATGTGTTAGACTTTTTTTCTAATATGAAGTACTTTTGGGATCTGACAATTTGCTAGATCCTGAGTAGTTTGTTGAGTCAGGATAGGAGGACTCGTAGGAGATTTAGAAGGAGTTCATGGTGCCTTAGTGGACCCTCCTTCAGCCTTGTCACTTTTCCATTTTTATTTCACTACTTTTGTTAAACTTTATTTCTGTATTATTCAGTAATCAGTTTGTAATAATTCTGTATATATTTTACTTATCTTTTATGAGATGAATACTTACTACTGTTCTGTGATAAATGTATTCTGCATGTTTTGCTTTAGCTTCTGCACTTTGTTATTCTATTACTATACTTAGTATTTTGATGTGATCAGCATACTAGAAATGCTGATATTTGTGAACATATATTGTATTCTTTACATGTCTTTATAATCCAATATATGTATTAGTCTAATACTTAGGATAAGTATCTTACTCTTATGTTAAGTATTGACTCTAGACCCTCCTCTTGGGTTGAGTCAGCAGCCTTAGTGTGGCAAGTTTCCTTAGTTAGCCTATTTGGGAAGATGGGTTATGCCATCCAGAGTGGCACGTTGCTCCGCCATCAAATCTGATTTGATTTAGTTTAGCTTGCGCACGATGATGGGGCAGGGTGCTATAGTTGGTATCAAAGAAGTATTATAAAGTGTCAGATAAGGAGCTTGTTCCTATCTACTTTATGATCTATTCTCTGTATCAAGTCACGATCACAAGTTACTATGTGTAGGAAAAGCAACATTCAAAAGTTCATCAAGTTATCTCAGAAATGAAAAATTTGATTTTTTTACAAAATGAGGACATCCTAGGAATTGAATGCACATAATAACATCATTGAAACAGTAAATTATTAAATATAAATTGGACATCCTAGGATTTGAATAAACTTCAAAGAAAGTAATAAGATATGAATAAAGTACTTATAAGTTGAGTTATATTTAAGAATGGAATACACGCAGTCATCATTTTGGTTCTACCTTAAGAGGTATGAAGGCTACTGGTTGGATGATCTTTAAGATAGACAAATTTATGGTAGGATCATCGATGGAGTGTCATCTCGTGGAGTTGAAGTGCTGGACAGGATCCTCATCCAATGATCCTTTGGAGGTACCAATCTTTAAGCACTCGCTAGAGAGTGGTTGGATCGTGCAACCACCACACTTTGAGAGATGACCTGTCCCGAGGAGTATCATCTTCAGATCATGGAGATCCTATTGATGGGATCAGCGAGTTGTTGGTGGTTTTGGGTATATAGGAGGTTAGATCGGAGGAGCCACATGGTCACCTATGATGAGTTCTGTGCTGCCTTTTGGGTAGAGTATTGTAACTAGGGTTATAGAGATATTATTATGCCAGTTATTTTATCGCAGTTACACATTTTGTGGATCCATGTATCTTCTCTTTTGAGAAATAAATAATGAAATGATAGTGAAGCTTTGCTAAATTTATTCTCGCACTTACAGTTATGAATCCTAGCTCTTCTTTTGCTCCTACTCTGATCAAGAATGCAATTTCGTCATCTGGCAGACTTAAAGAATCAAACTCAATGGCCAACCTGATGAAGGCCTTAATAAAAAGCAATGCGCAATAGGTGCAAGAAATGTGTGCCTTGATTTTATCTGTTTGACAATAATATGAACCCACATCAGAATTTTCATCATCCTCATACTTTACTGGTGATGGTATCTTGCACAGTTTCCTTCATCTCAGAATGCCCACGTTCAACGGAGCACTAAATCCAATGGATATCGTGAACGAGCTCAAAATAGCTGAAAAAAACTTGGCTAGTATAAAGTGCCCTAACTTAGATGCCATTCACTTAGTTACTCACTTATTCCAAGAAGAAGCTGAATATTGGTGGGATATTTTGAGCGGAACAACAAATTTGTCGATTATAAAATAGAGGATATCCCGTGGGATATATTTTTGGAAGCATTCCACGAAGCATTCATACCAGCATCATCTCAAGCAATACTGGTGGATGAGCTCCTCCATTTCGCTCAAGACAATAATTTAGTGTTCGATTATGAATAAGAGTTCTAGAGGTTGTCGCAATTTGTTCCAAACTTAGTTAGAACCGAAGCGTCTAGATGTAGTGCCCCGCCCCATCGCCGCGCACAAAAGATAAGTATAATCAGATCGGCGGCGGAGCGGCACGCCACTCAGGGAGGAATATCCCATCTCCTTGAATAGCTGAAAAAAAGCCCCTCTGAAGGGCTGCTGACTCAACCTCAAATAAGGTTGAGAGCTAATACTTAAGATAAGAGAAGTATCATTATCCTAAGTATTAGACCGATATATACATTAGATTTGAACACACATAAGGAATTCAATGTATGCATAAGATAACAACATTTCCACTATACTGATCACATCACAATAATAAGTATAAGTAGTATATAACAGAGTGCGAAAGCTAAGCAAACATCCAGAAATATTCATCATAGAAGCTGTATGAAAAATATTCGTCTAAGAAAAGAAAAGAAAATACATCCAAAATTATTACAACATTTTACTAAAACAGACATAAAAGCTAGTACTGAACTGAGCTAAGTAAAAGGTAAAGCTGAAGAAGGGTCCACTAATGCTCCACTGGCTCCTCGTGAATCTCCTGGGTGTCCTCTTGACTTGGCTTAATATACTGCTCAAGATCTAGCAAATTGTTGGATCCTAAAAGTACCTCATATTAGACAATAAGTCTAACATATCGAGACTAATCTAAGCAGTTCTAGTTATTCTTTTAATATTTACATAATGTAATTAAGTCTATAGTAATACTGTAAAGATAGCTGAAAGTATTAAATTGTATAAAACTATACAAACTGAAGCAAAGTAAAGTAAAGCTAAACTGTAAACTGAATACTAAAGGTAGACCAAAAATAGTAATGGATCTAAAAACTGAGTAATGATCTATAAAATAGTGCGTATATCACTAAAACTATGCATTTGAATATGCCACAATATTGTATGCTACTGATATATAACCAAAATATTACTGAACTACTATGAGTAGTACAGTCCAATGTATACATACATCCAGTTAGAAATACCATTTACTGTGATGCTGATGCATCATGAAATTCCCCAATCAATGTATGCAACATTCCGTAACTCATAAATCATCATTGATACTCATACATCATTCTGATACTCACACATCATGCTTATGCTCATGCTCATGCTTCTAAACTACATGAGGTAAATCCAAAAAAAATCCAGAAAATGCTTTGAAATTCGATAATGAATTCAATATCTCCATTGTGCAGAATCTTGCTAAAAGGATTCTGACTCCTAGGTTCTAGTTCGATAATTGGTTAAAGATGAGAGTTTACTTAAAATTATTAGTTGGAAAGGTTGTATATATATGGTTGTATGTTTCCAAGAGAGGTGGATTTAACCCTTAGCTTGTTTAAAACTGAACTTATTGAAGCGCACTACAATAAGAGGCAGAACCTGGTCACAGTTTATATATCAAGCTAAGCCGTTAAATGACCTAATTACAAACATACTTAGTGGTCTACGCAAAGTGACTTAAGATACTAAGTTTGCTTAAATTGCACTTATCGAAGCGCATTACGATAGGAAGCAGAACCCGGTCGTAGTTTACGTCTCAAACTAAGGATCTTGTTCACTAATTGTAACACTCTTAGCTTGGAAGATTTACTCTAATGAGACTATATTCGTCTAATCCCTCAGGATAGCAACTGGTCAAAAGTCCACATTGGAGTGAATCAACCAATCCTGAATATTACTATGGGTATACTCTACTACACTAGCCAATAACATGGGTTCAAACAATTCTATTTAATCAACAAGGATTTATCAAGATTATTAATTCCTATGCTAAATAAGTAAGTCCTATACAAGGTTCCAAGAAGAGGGTGATCAAGGATCACTAAATATGGGTTCTACCGCAAGAAAAAGCGTCATTCTAATATCTTAAGTGATTCCTACCACGAGGGGATAAGATCAACTTCTAGGGTTAAGGGATCATCTAAGATCTTACCTCAATGAGTTATACAAAATTCCTCTACCTCAATGTATATTTAAATTTAGCACTTTAAAATATTTTAGAGGCTATCATATGCTGAGATACCTAAGATCTCATACCCTTAATTCTAAAGCTAACATAATAGGTTCCATTTAATAGTTAGATTTAGAGTGATAAGATCAGATGATTAAATCATCTGATCATTTCCTATTCTATGATTATGGGATTTAAATCAAGGATGTTATTAGAGTCAAATTAATTATTAAACCAATTTAGTCCTATTATTTTTTTTTGCTAGTAGTCTTATTTAGGAGAAAATTAAGGATCTAAAGTTTATATTCAGATTAATAAATCACATAGATTTATCAATAATCTTAGTATGTCTAATTCAAATATTTAAGATCAATACCAAATTAGATGCATTATTGGAATAATGTCAATTTCTTATCTTGTAATCAAGTCAATTAAATTAAGGATTTAAGAGTTTGGATCTTAATCAACTAGATTAGGGTTTGACCCCTTACTCATGCCCAATTAAGATCAAATGTTTATTTATAAATCAAATGTCAAATCAGTAAATTTAGAATATATTATTGATGGCAATCTTAGACCTAGATCAAGTCTTAATACAATTTGGATCATCCTTTTGAATTGATTTAGCATTTGATTAACACTAACTACTTTCTGGTTTCTGAAATTTTTCTATTAAGATGATTCATAATAGTAAGGGAGATATATTGAAATCATGTATGCCAATTTAAGGTGTATAAATTGAATAAATAAAAAATGGAGAACTTAATCATCATAATTAACTTAAGAAGTCTAAGTTTGCTAAAATCTAATGATTACAAACCCTAATTTTCACTAATCATGGTTTAATAAAATTAGGGCATAAATTGAAATATAGAGATCAGAAAAATAAATCACTTAGCACATTCATTCTACTCTACATAAGAAAAGTAATGGCACCCTAATTATACAATTTGGATAAGAAATGAGTCATATGGGTCAAAACTAAGGTTTTTGACATAAGGGGAATTTTAGTAAATTATACCTAATAAAATCTAAATTCTTATATAGTTTACTATGGGTTGCTATTCAAGGATTCTTTAGAGTCTAAGAACATTAAATTTTGAAGTCTAATGAATTAGTTATAGCCATTTCAATATTTAAGGGAAATTTGGTAATTTTCTAATTTTTCTAGGGTTCTGAACCTAAATATTATTTTAGATTATTATTAGAATTAAAATTCTAAGCTATTTAGCACTTTAAAGTTTTGGATTTGGAGTATAAATGACTAAGATATGGTCAAGTGAAGTTTTTGGATGCTACGGCGCGCTGTAGCGCCTGATGGTGATTTCGCCTGTGCAAAAACTGTGAAGGTCACATTTAGAGCTCAAATACTCTCAATCCAAAGAATTTCATGAGCGATGTCATATATCAATGGAAAGGTTTTTTCGATACCTTTCCATTGACACCAAAATCGGCACAAAAGAATTATCTTAGTTGTATGAACAATCGTGATAAAGGCAGGGGTATGCAAAATGGACGAAAAACAGAGCATGAGGTATATTACTTTGAAGAACTATAATGGCTTCCATACTTAATCATGGATGTCTAAATATGCAAATAAGCATAATAGAGAAATGAAATGACCAAGGAAGAAAAACAAATGGGTACACGGAGAGTAAATAAAAGGGTACCTTTGCCTCCTTTGTTTTCCTCAAGACCTTCGAGGGAGGGAAGCTCCTTCGTTAGCACCAAGCTCAACAATGGGGTAAATAGAGAGGAAGCCTTTAGCTTGGCAGCAAACAAAATAAGGAGGGCTGAGATTTCTCTTTAAAGACGAAGAAGGAATGGGCAGGCCATGAGTTAGGGAGTTATGAGGTAAGGGGAGGGGGATGGCCTTAGCCATCAAGCATTGTGATTAAGAAGAGGGAGGAGACGGATGGCCTCAGCTTTCAATGTGCAATGGGAGGTAAGGGGTCAGCCGAATGAAGGGGGATGGCCAGTTGAAATTTAGGAGAGATAAGGAAAGAGAAAAAACAAATTAACGAATAATTAATTATTATTCATAATTTTTAATTTATTAAAAATTCAGATTAGAAAAATGTGCTCCGAAAAATTCCAAAACTTCACCCCTAGCTAATTTGGGGGTGAGGAATTCAACGACGATGTTGACATTTAATTCCAACGATTATTTAATTATTCCATTTTCGAGTGCATTTAATTATATTAAAATATTAGCAAAATTTCGATGACTTCCAAACACGTTCAAAACATCACCCCTAGCTAATTTGGGGATGACGATCGCAATGGTGAAGTTGGATTTCGATTTTGAGGTCAAAATCAATACTTCAATTTTCTAATTAATTAAATATTAAAATAATCCAAATATTAGATTTAGCTCCGAATCGCACCAAATTTTTAAGAATTGACTCTAATAGCTAGATGAAATAAATAGAATAATAATTAAGATATGATTAAGCTTTAATTAAGCTGAGTAACAACCTTGGGTTGTTACAAACTCCTCAACTTAAAAATGATGTCGTCCTCGACATCATTACTAGGATGGAAAAGATAAAACACAGAAAATTAAGAACAAAACTTTTGAATCTTAAAGGTACCTGGACTTTCAAAGAGACTTGGGATATTTCTATTGCATCTCAGCCTTTTTTTCCTAAGTGGATTCTTTGATAGAGCGATTATTCCATTGAACTTTTACCATAGGGATAGAACAATTTCTTTATTGCCTTTGATCACGAGCTAAGATTATGATAGGCTCTTCCATATAGGAAAGATCCGGCTGAAGGGATACTGCTGGAAGTTGGATTAGGAGTGAAGGATTACGAAGATACCTCCACAAAAAGGAAATTTGGAACATACTATGAACTGCAGAGAAATCTTCAGGAAGTTTTAATCTATACGCTGCTGAACCGATTTTCTCTATTATTTCGAACGGTCTGACGTAGCGAGGACTGAGCTTCTCATCTATACCGAAGCAAAATACACCCTTCATTGGGCTTAATTTGAGATACCCAAAATCTCCAACATTAAATTTCAAAGGATGATGATGGGCATTGTGATATTTACTCTAGCGATCTTGAGCTGCTTTAATTCTCTGCTGGATCAATTGCAATTTCTTATTTGTTCTTCGACTAAATCTGAGCCATACATCTGAACACTGCCTATTTTAGACCACGCTAAGGGCGTACTGCATTTTCTGTCGTACAATGCTTCATATGGAGCCATGCTGATACTTGATTGGAAATTGTTGTTATAAGAAAATTCAACTAAGGAAATATGATCTTCCCAAAAACCTCCAATATCCAAAATGCATAGGCAAAGAAGGTCTTCATGAATTTGATTAACTCGCTTAGTTTGACCATCTGTTTGGGGGTGAAAAGTAGTGCTCATGGCTAAGGTAGTTCCCAAGTCTTGATGCACGGCTTGCCAAAATTGAGAAGTGAATCGACTATCACGATCGGATACAATAAACCTCGATGATTTCCTTGATTTACAGCTTTGCCAATTTCTCCATAGAATCAGTTTGACACATCAGAATGAAATGTGTCGATTTGGTCAGTCGATCGACAATGACCCAAATTGAATCAGCACCAAATCTTGATTTGGGTAAGCCCATTACGAAGTCCATAAAAATATCAAACCACTTCCATTTAGGGATTGCTAGTGGATGGAGAAGTCCCCCAAGCTTTTGATGTTCAGCCTTGACTAGATTACAGGGATGACACTTCGATACAAATTCAACCACGCTTTTCTCTATTCTAGGCCACCAAAATGATTTCTTTAGATCTTGATACATCTTAGTACTACCAGGATGTACTTGGTAACCAGAATTATGGCCTTCCACTAAAATCTCTTGATGCATGGATTTGGGAATACATATGCGATCTTCTTGATAGATTACTTTGTTCAATTCTGTATAATCGATGCACATTCTCATCAATCCATCTTTCTTTTTCACGAATAAAATAGGCGCTCCCCAAGGAGATGAACTCAATCGAATAAGACCTTTTTCTAGCAGCTCTTCCAGTTGTTTGTTCAACTCTTGCAACTCCTTAGGCGCCATATGATACAGAACCTTTGATAATGGTTGGGTTCCCGAAATTAATTCTATAGCAAATTCCACTTCTCCAATGGGAGGAAGACTGGGTAGGTCTTCAGGAAAAACATCTAGAAATTCTCAAATTTTTCGGTTTTCAGAAATAGGCATGACTTCTTTCTTCTCTCCCAATATTGTTATGGATATGCATCATATCCCTTTCTGACTAGCCTTTTTTACTTTCATTGCATTAATCAATGATGCTTGGGTGCTATATTTTCCAATAATAGTTTTTGATTGGCTTCCACTACCCAAAGTGATTTTCTTCTTTTGGCAATTTATGAAAGCCCCATGTTCACTCAACCAATTCATGCCTAGGATTATGTCAAAGTTTGCTATTGTTAACATAACCAATTTAGCTCCATATTTGTGTTCACCGATAGGAATATATATATGCTGCAAAATTGTTGGGATTGCATGCAGGCTCCGGAAGGTAGCCCGATACTCAATGAGTTTGCTTGCGGATTTGTTGGTGGTAGCTTAAGGGTCTGCACCCAACTTTCTGATATGAAGGAATGACTTGCTCCAATATCGAAAAAAATATTACAGGATTTATCATTTATCATTAAGGTGCCTATGATTACAATAACTTAATAAAAATTGCTACTCAAATATTTAAAAATACTAAAATAGTAATAACTGAATAAAACTTTAATTTAAGACATACTTGAAATGACATCATTGTCTTCAGGTGCAGAGGCAGGGGTTAGCATGTATACCCTTGTAGAAGCTGTAGGTTTTTGCCCTGGGGCCGCTGGCTTTGATGATTATAGGCCAGCTTCTACGCAGGTACAACTGCCTTAACATTTGAAGTGAGAGCTGGCATTATTGCAGGAGCAGGCTCTCGATTATTCCCTGGCTGAGCATGGACTACTTGCTTATGATGGGAGTGATTGATGAGCACTCCGTCGATTGTTGACTTAGCGTCACATTCGAAGAAACGGTGGCCCTTTCGACCACATGTGAAACACACCACCAAAGTGGTAGCATTTCCCATACGAATGTTATTTCTTACATTCAGAGTTCTGGGGTGGGGATTCTTCAACTTCGATGTTATAGACTTTAGCCATCTTGCGGTGACTAAAGTGCTCCTTCTTTGGCTGCACAAACGCAGCCTTACGCTTACAGTCCATCTGACCCTGAAACCCTTCTTGGAGGTGAGCTGCCTCGATCAATTCTGCCAGAGTTTTGATTTGGCAGGACACTAGGTGAGCTTTCATAGAGTCTCTCAGACCCTTCAAGAATCAATGGCATCTAGATACTTCCGTTCTAACTAGGTCCGGAATGAAACGTGACAATCTCCAAAATTCCTATTCATAGTCGAACACTGAGTTATTACCTTGAGTGAGATGGAGGAGCTCATCCTCTAAAATTTCTTGATTCGATGCTGGTATGAATGCCTCGCAAAATGCTTCCAAAAATATAGCTCACGGGATATCTTCTGTTTCATAATCGATGAATTTGTTGTTCCGCTCATTCTCCCACCAATATTCGGCTTCTTCTTGGAACAAATGAGTCACTCAGAGAATAGCTTCAGAAATAGGGCACTTGATACTAGCCAAGTTCTTTTCGGCCATCTTGAGCCAATTAACTGTGTCCATAGGATTTAGCGCTCCATTGAACGTAGGAGTTCTAAGGCAAGGAAAAGTGTGCAGAATACCATCACCAGTATAGTGTGAAGATGATGAAAACCCTGATGGGGGTGCAGGTTATTGCCTAACAGAGAGAATCAGAGCATGAGTTTCTTGTCCTTGTTGTTCATTGCTTTCTATTAGGGCTTTCACCAGACTCGCTATTATGTTTGATTCTTCGGGTCCACCAATCAGATTGGCGGCAGAGCGGTGCTCCACTCGGGGAGGAATATCCCGTCTCCCCGAATAGCTGAAATAAAACCCTTTGTAATAGCCAAAGTTGTTACCTTAGTCAATTAGGACTAATCCTAATCTTAAATCTAATCTTAAGTGCTAATTAAGTCATTAGGAGTCAACCTCAAAGACCCAGTCCAAATGAGGAGTCAAATGGATCAAATCTTGATTTTTGGAAAATCTAGAAATCCTAAAATTTGACCTATGTAAAAAGACCTCAAATTGAAAAATGGACTTCGCTATTGCTCTCATTTCCCCCAAATTAGCTAGGGGTGAAGTTTTCGTGTCAATCGGAAGTCGTCGAAATTTTGACGAATATTTTAATAATATTTAAATACCTTGAAAATTGAGAAATCAAAATACTCGTCGAATCAAAAATCTGACCTCATCGTCGCGTTCCTCACCCCTCAATTAGCTAGGGGTGAATATTTGGAATTTTTTTGGAATCTATTTAATTATTTAAATTAAATAAGAATTAGATAATTAAATATTAAATATATAATAATTAAACTAATAATTGACGGCGCCGTCCGCTTAACAGCGCGCGCCATCAGTTTCGAGCGATGCCATCTCCTCCATTCGTCTTCTCTATCACGCGATCCGGACCGTTCGATCGCGCGATCCGGGTCGTCCGATAAAGACGATCGAACGGCCTCGCACGTTCGTCCCTCGTCTTCTCCGTCGAATGCACACGCAGCCTCCCGCCGCTGGCCGGGCCAATCCCGTGGCCCCAAGGCCTCGATGCCTCAGTTGGGGGAACCATTAAGGCCTTCACGCGAGCTCGGCACCAAGGTAAGCGCATTTGGAGCTCGGATCCAGACTTCTGCAAACCCTAATCGCTCGACATTCGTTCCTTCGAGGTACATTCGATCTTCCCTTATACTCACGCAATTGTTAATCCAATGTTTTAAAACTTTATTGCATGACATAGATCGATAATCAACTGGTTCGATCAGGCTCAATCCAACCTGATCGAATGGTATAGGCTCGGGATCCACAGTAAAAACTATAAGGATCCCATCCCGAACCCTAGGCCCCTAGGGTTAGCTTTAAGGTGCATTTAATTATATTAAAATGTTCGTGAAAATTCGACAACTTCCAAAGGCGTCCAAAATATCTCTCCTAGCTAATTTGGAGGTGACGATCGCAACGACAAAGTCGGATTTCGATTTTGAGGTCAAAATAAATACCTCAATTTTCTAATTAATGAAATATTAAAATAATCCAAATATTGGATTTAGCTTTGAATTGCGCTAAATTTTTAGGGATTGATTCTAATAGCTAGATAAAATTAACAGAATAATAATTAAGATATAATTAGGATTAAAGTAAGCTGAGTAACAACCTTGGGTTGTTACACTAGATGTCTTCATTTTTTGAAGGTTCTAAGAGACTTCATTAAAGCTCATCTATTATCCTGCCAGATTAAGAATTTGACAGAATTGATTGAAGTTGCTCATCTGCAGGAAGGATTTCAAAGTCAACTAGACTGAAAGCGAAAGGCCAATAGTCATGCAACCAAGGAAAGAGCATTTTTGTCATCATAAGATGGCAAAAGTCTATAACCTTGAAACTGAACAATCCCAACCTCTGAATTTCGAATGCAAATGGTTTCATCCGTATGGAAAATGCTACCACTTTAGTGGCATATATTTTACATGTGATTGAAGCTGCCACCGCTATTTCAACAGCGATGCTAAAAAAATAATTGACTGAGTGCTCATCGACCACTCCCGTCATAAATAGGTATTCCATACACAGTCAAGAAGTAGTAGAGAGCCTGCTCCTACTGTAATGGCAGCCCCTACGTCGAAGGCTAAAGCAATTGTACCTACGCAGAAGCTGACCTAAAATTGCCAGGGTCAACGACCTCAGAACAAATGATCTTCTGCCTTTGCCCCTGAAGATAATGTTGTCGCCTCAAGTGCACCTTAAATAATTTTTTATTATTATTTGGCTATTCCTGTATTCAGTTTTTCTCTACTTAGTTATTTTTGAATGTTTGAATAGGAAATCCTTATCAGAACTATTGTAATCAAAAGCACATTTACTATAAATGATAAATATTGCAATATTCTTTTCGATACATGAGCAAATCATTCATTCATATCGGAAAGCTGGGTTAAAACTCTTAAATTGCCAACCTATCGATTAGTAAATTCATTGAGCACCAGGTTACCTTCTGGAGCTCATATGCAATCCCAACAATTATGTATCATTGATATTCCTATTGGAGAAAAAATATGGGGCTAAATTAATTGTGTTGCCAATCGCAAATTTTGATGTAATTATGGGTATGGATTGGTTAAGCAAACATGTCGAGTCCATAAATTGACAAAAGAAGAAAATCACTTTTGGCAGTGGAAGTCAATTGCAATCCTTTCTAGATAGATTTAGTACCCAAGCATCATTGATTAATGTAATGAAAGAAGAAAAGTCAGTCAAGAAAGGCTACGATGTATATCTCGTAACGATGTTAGGAGAAAAGAAATAGGTCGTTCTTATCTCAGAGAATCAAATAATTCATGAATTCCCTGACGTTTTTCTTGAAGACTTACCTGGTATTCTTCCAATTAGAGCGGTAGAGTTCACAATCGAGTTAATCCCTGAAACCCAACCATTGTCGAAGGTTCCATATCGTATGGCGCCTAAGGAGCTTCAAGAATTGAACAAACAGCTTCAAGAGTTGCTCGAGAAAGGTCTTATCTGGCCAAGTTCATCTCCTTGGGAGTGCTAGTTCTGTTCATGAAAAAGAAAGATGGATCGATGAGGATGTGCATCGACTATAGAGAACTGAATAAAGTGACCATCAAGAATAAGTATCCTTTGCTGTGTATTGCTGATCTATTTAATCAACTATCTGGAGCAAAAGTTTTCGCAAAACTTGACTTGCGATCAAGTTACCACCATCTGCGAGTTAAAGATTCAGATGTCGAGAAAACTACATTTAGAAACCACTATGGACACTATGAATTTTTGGTAATGTATTTTAGCTTAACAAAGGCATCATCGAATTTAATGGATTTAATGCAGCACGTGTTGAAATCATATTTAGCTAAAATTGTCACCATCTTCATCGACGATATCCTGATTTTTTCTATAGCGAAGTTGATCAGGAGAACCATTTGCAGTTAGTATTAAAAGAGCTTCGAAGCCATGAAGTATATGCTAAGTATTATAAGTACAAATTTTGGCTTGACTCAGTTGCTTTATTGGGTCACATCGTAGATGCACAAGGAATCAAGGTGGATCAGAATAAAGTAAGCACAATTCAGGATTGGTCACAGCCAAAGTCTGTGACTGATATCAGAAGTTTTTTGGATTTAGCTAGTTACTACAAAAACTTTGTTAAGGGCTTCTCACAAATCATGTCTCCTTTCACAAAGTTGATGCAGAAAGCAGTACTTTTTATTAGAGTCCAAAGTGTGAGAAGGCATTTTAATTGCTAAAAGATTCTCTTTCTTCTGCACCTGTTCTGGCCTTATCGAATGAAAGTCTCAACTACCAAGTATATGCCGATGCATTCGGGATAGGCTTAGGATGTGTACTCATGTAGGAAGGAAAAGTTATTGCATATGCATCTCATCAATTAAAACCACATGAAAAGAATTATCCTGTCCATGATTTCGAATTAGTCGCTGTAGTTTTTGCCTTAAAAATTTGGCATTATTATCTGCATGGCATCCAATGTTCCATACTTACCGATCATCAAAGCTTAAAGTATATCTTCACCCAGCATGAGCTCAATTATCGTCAGCAAAGATGGTTCAAATTAATAAGTGATTATTATTTAAGCATTCAATACCATCCCGATAAAGCGAATGCTTGTAGTGCCGATGCACTCAGTCGTCATGCTACACTTTCCTCCTTAATAGCTTTAAGTTCTTTGGAGGAAGAATTTATAAGGCTCAATATTAGGCCAGTTCGTGGTGCTATGTTAAGCAAACTAAAATCTGTGAGTACCATAGAACCAACATTTCATCGCGATGTCTCCATCTCCCAAACAAATGATGAAGACTATCTAAAATTTAAAATGGAAATTAAAAGTGGTCGCTAATTTGACCTGTGACTACAAGGAAATGTAATTTACCAAGAAGATCGTCTATGGATTCCCAAATCCATGCAGCAAGAGATTTTGGTGGAAGGCCATAATTTCGGTTATCAAGTGCATCCTGGTAGCGCTAAGATGTACTAGGATTTGAAGAAATCCTTTTGGTGGCATGGATGAAGAAAAGCATGGCCAAATTTGTAGTAAAGTGTCGTGCCTGCAGTCTAGTTAAAGTAGAACATTAGAAGGCTGGAGGGCTTATCTATCCTTCAGCAATTCCTGAATGGAAGTGGTTTGATATTTCTATGGACTTTGTTATGGGTTTGCCAAAATCTAGATCTGGTGCTGATTCCATCATGGTCATTATCGATCGACTGACCAAATCAGCACATTTTATTTCTATGCATCAAACCAATTCTGTAGAGAATTTGGCAAAGCTGTATATCAGGGAAATCTTCAGGCTCCATGGAATTCCAAGGTCTGTTATATCTGATTAAGATAACTATTTCACTTCTAAATTTTGGCAGGCAGAGCATCAAAACTTGGGGACTACCTTAGCCATGAGTATCGCTTTCCATCTTCAAATAATTGGTCAAACAAAAAGGGTCAACCAAGTTCTGGAGCATCTTCTTCATCTCTATATTCTGGATTTTGGAGGCTTCTGGAAAGTTCATATTCCTTTGGTGGAGTTTGCATATAATAACAGTTTTCAGGTGAGTATTAGCATAGCTCCATATGAAGCCTTATATGGCAAGAAGTGCAGTACTCCCTTAGCATGGTATGTAACTAGTAGCGTTTAGTTATATGGCTCAGAATAAGTTGAATATACTAATCGTAAAGTTCAGTTAATCTAGCAAAGAATCAAAGTAGCTCAAGATCACCAGAGTAAGTATCATGATGCTAATCATCGTACTATGGAATTTGATGTTGAAAATTTTGCATATCTTAAAGTAAGCCCAATGAAGATGGCTGTGATCCACCTCAACTCCCTGAAGGTTTAGGGATCAATCCCTAGGCAAATCATGGCCTCTATGGTGATAATTGTCTCCCGATAGTAGCCCCATTGTAGGAGCTCTCATGTGAGTGAGGTTTAGCCGATCTGGGCCACCTCACTTAGGGCTTCGAGTCTCTACCAGTGCGTCTGATGATGGTGAAGGTGTAGCAATCTTTGAGTGGTCATGTAATGGTCTGGATGCGCGGGATTTGGCCAATTAGGGTTTCCCTAATCGAGCATCTGTCGGGATGAGGGGTTGGGTATGAAGCCACTGTGTGGGTCGAGCTGACCGGTGACCCTGTGTGGTGCGACACTCCCAGGTCTCTCGGGCCCCGGCCGACCCGCACCTTTTGTTAATGGGCGGAGCACATTTTAATTAAATCCAATTAATTGGATTTATTTTCTTTAAGGAAAATAATCCAATTAATCAAATTATAGGGAAATTTAATTAGAAAATGCAAATTAAATTAATGTGATAACTTTTGATCAACTGGTCTGAACCCTATGAGCTTATATACCAAATTAATCAGAAAATCATAGGAAATCAGAATATAAAATAATATTGTGCTTTTAATTGTTGGATTTTTTGGATTAGCTTAATTATTATAGAACTTAATGAGGGCTAGTTAGCATGTATACTAAGCCAAATTATATGTTTTAGATGCAATTATGTTCCTTATGGTTTGTAAAATTCATGGGCTATGTGGTTTAATTTTTTGATTTATGTATTCTTAATTATGACCTAATCTTGTAATTGCATAATTAGTAAAAATTAAGGTTTATGATCATCCAAATTTAGTAAAATTAGTCTCTAATTGTTCACATGATTGTATGGATTATATCTTCCAAGATGTATAAAATTCCAATAGTTAGATTTCTAATTTAATGCTAATCCTTTTATTTTGGATTAAGGTTTGGTTAGCCCTAATTACCTTTTGTTTCTCTGAATTTTTCTATTAATATGCCTTATAATAGTAATGTGAATAAACTTAACCCATTTATGTTAATACACAATTGATCTATTTAACAAACTTGAATTAAGTAATTGAAATTCTTAATTAACCTTAAGAAATCTTAAGATCTTGATCAAGTTATTATTTCTTGATCCCAATCTGAGTTTACCAGTAATAATATATCAATAATCTACTGATTTGACATTTGATTTATAAATCAATAATTGATCTTAATTGGGTAGGGATAGAGGTTAAGCCCTAACCTATTTTATTATGATCTAAATCCTTAATCACTTAATCAAATGACTTGATTGTAACATAATTCAATTGACATAATTCCAATAATGCATCTGATTTAATATTGATCTTAAATCATTGAATTTGAAGTGTTAAATTTAATATTGAATCTTTGTGATTAAATCATCTGAAACTAAGCCTTAAATCTTTGATTTTCTATTATATAAAACTATTAGCATAAGATGGATAATAAAATTGTAATAATTAATGAAATGATCTAACTTTAATAATATCTTAGATTTCATCCCTTGATTATAGAATAGAACTGGATCATATGGATTTAATCATCTAATCTGATCACTTTAATCCAAGTTAATAAGTAAGCCTTGAATGTTAGCTTGAGTAATAGAAGAATGAGATCTCAAGGATCTTGCAATAGGATTGTCCTTAATATGCTTAAAAGACCTTAATTATGGACACATTAAGGAAGGAAGAACTTATGTAACTTATTAAGGTTGAATCTTAAATGATCCTTCCTAACCTTAAAAGTTGATATTAGCACCTCGTGGTAGGAACCACGTAAAGCACTTAGTAGGGAACTTCTCCCTTGTAGTAGAAATCTATATTGAGTGATCTCTTGATCACAGCCTTGTATAGGACTCACCTAATTAGAGTAAGGATTGATAGCTTTGATAAATTCTTATTGATTAAATAAAATTTTCTAAACCCAGATTAGTGGATGGGTATAGTAGGGTATACCCATAGTGCTAGATTATTTCAGTAGTATTCAGGATTAGTTGATTCATCTTTATGTATGATTATGTCTATGTTCTATCCTGTGAGTTTAGTCGAATATAGTCCCACTTAGAATAAATCATCCAATCTTAAGAGTGTTATGATTAGGGATTCAGGTCATTAGCTTGTTTGAATAAAAGTCACCATCGAGTGATGCCTCCTGTCTAAGATCGCTTCCATAGGTGTGCTTCAAGCAAACTATGTGATTCAAGTCACCCTCTTTGGAACACTAAGTGTGCTTGTGTTTGGGGTATTTTAATGGCTTAGCTTGAGATACGAATTTCCATCGAGTGATGCCTCCTATCAAAGATCACTTTGTTAGGTGTGGCTGAAACAAACTATGTGTTAAAAACTACCCTTCATGGAAATATGCTAAATATGTGTATACAACCTTCCCATCTAATGATTTTTTAAGTAAAATCTCAACTTTAACTAATTATCAAAACTAGAATCTCAGAGTCAGAATCTTTGTAGCAAGGTTCTGCATAATGGAGGCCTTGAATTCATTATCAGATTTAAAGCACTTCTAGATTTTTGGATTTAACTCATGTAGCCTAGAAGCATGAGCATGAGCATAAGCATGATGTATAAGTATCAGTGATGATGTACAAGTATCAGTGATGATTTAAGGGTTATGAAATATTGCATACATTTATTGGGGAATTTCAGGATGCTTTGGCATCACAGTAAACTATATTCCCAACTGGATGTATGTATATATTGGATCGTACGACTTATAGCATTTCAATGATAGTTCTATTGCATATCAGTGGCATACAGTATTGTGGCATATTAGAATGCATGATTCCAGTGGCATATTGCACAGTGTTGGGTGTTTTTACATTAGTTCTAGATCAATTATTATTTTTCCTTATTTTTTGTATTCAATTTATAGTTCAATTTTGCATAGTTTAAGTTAATCAGTTACCTTTACATCTTTCCTGCAGTTCTATTTCCTTTACCATTACATTGTAAATATTTTAGAACTGTTTAATTTAGTTTCAAAGTGTTAGACTTCTTGTCTAACACAGAGTACTTTTGGGATCTGACAATTTGCTAGACCCTGAGCAGTTTGTTAAGCTAGGATAGGAGGACTCGCAGGAGATCCAGAAGGAGTTTGTGGAGCCTTAGTGGACCCTTCTTCAGCCTTGTCACTTTTCCATTTTTATTTCTGTACTTTAGTTGAACTTTATTTATTTATTATTCAGTAATCAATTTGTAATGATTCTGGATGCATTTTAATTTCCTTTTATGAGATGAATGCTTACTAATGTTTTGTGATGAATGTATTCTGGATGTTTTGCCTTAGCTTCCACACTCTATTATTCTATTACTATACTTAGTGTTGTGATGTGATGAGCATACTAAAAATGCTGATATCTGTGAATATATATTGGATTCCTTACATGCCTTTATAATCCAATATATGTATTAGTCTAATACTTAGGATAAGTACCTTACTCTTATCTTAAGTAATGACTCTCGACCCTCCTCTTGGGTTGAGTCAACAGTCTTCAGTGTGGCTAGTTTCCTTAGTTATCCTATTTGGGGAGATGGGTTATGCCTTCCCGAATAGCGCGCCGCTCTGCCACTGAATCTGATTCAATTTAGTTTATTTTGAACGCGATGATGGGGCGGGGCATTATAGTGATGAACTAGAAAACTTGGAAGAAGCATTTCAGGTTGATGATTCAATTAAATGGGAGGCTTCCATGAATGATGAAAGGGAATCATTCATGTCAAATGGGATATGGAGTTGGCACCTTTATTAGCCAGGAAGAAGGCTTTTCAGAACAAGTGGGTTTACTGGGTGAAGTAAGAATCGAATGGGAGCAAGCGCTACAAGGAAGAATCGAATGGGAGCAAGGGCTTCAAACAAAGGCATGGAGTCAACAATAGTGAGATAATTGCCCCAGTTGTGAAGATGACAACTGATAAATCTAAGATTTATAGCAAAATAAAGGAAAAAAACATACAAATCATCACATGAACAAGCATACTTTGAAATAAATTCAATGATTTTTAGTAGAAAAAAAGAAATATTCTTAAAAAAAACCACTGTGGCACGCCACAGTGACCATGGCGGTCTACTGAATAGGGCTCACCTGGAACCACACCAAAACCAAAATACAAATTGTCTAAACATTATTGAATCTGCTTGATGAATTATGGATGATGCTTTATTATACTTAGCGATTGTGATCATATCTGCTCTAGACAACAAATCATAAAGTATATAGGAACACTCTCCTTATCTAACACTTTATGATACCAACTGTAGTTCTCCATCCCGTCGTCCCGTGCAACTGAGGTATTAAAAACTAAATAGTTGGCGGCAAACGAATGCATTACTTGGGAAGGGCTGCAAAACCTCCCCAAATACAGCTGAGACTGCTGATGCTCTACTCAATGCAAAGCTGAGGACTAATCCTTAAGATAAGTATAAAACTCTTATTTGAAGTATTAGATATAACACATACATACATTGGATCTTGAAAAGAGGAAGTAATAAGAACCTAATGGTTATGAGTATTTGAATAATTTTCATGTTGATCACATCACAATACTAAGTATAAGAATTATTAATAACATTGTGTGGAAGCTATAGCATTCATCTATATCATTCATCATGGAAGCTAAGTAAGAAAACATTCATCTCAAAAAAGAAAGATAAAACATATCCTGAGTTTAAGTTATTACAGACCATTTGCTTAAAATACAAAGGCAGTAAATGCCTCTCACTCACAATAGAAAATAATCTAAAATAGTAAGTAAGAACTAAGTCAACTGGTGCTCCATAAACTCCTCCTAGGTCCCTTAGGAAGCCTCCAAAGCCTGCTTTTCAAATTGCGCTGGATTTGACAAATTGTTAAATCCTAAAATACTAATTTCACAGGCAAAAGAAAAGAAGAAAAGTACTTTATATTAGACAATAAGTATTACACATTAAAAGCTACAACATACTTTTATAGTTTAAGAAGATTAATATTTAAATAACAAAACAATACTGTATGAAAGCACTGAAATAATTGAAAATAAAGCTGTACTGAATTGAAAGTAAAGTAAAATAGTAATTAAAAAAATAGGGTGCTGAAAATAAAAATCCTTAAAGAAACTGAAACTAAATAAAATACTGAACAAAATTATGCTCTATGTCATTGAATATGTATAAATACATCTGAATATGCCAAAGAATATTATGCCTCAAGTATGCATAACCTTTATGTCACATGACTTCCTGCAGAACCGTAGGTGAGCAAAATTATTTTGTTAATAGATCCTAAGGGAGCACAATACTCTGCTAATGTAATGATATGCTTATGTGATTCATCATATGCTAAGGTTTTAATAACTAAATACTTATAAACCATTGGAAACCAGAAAATAATCAAGACCCAGTAATTATCCATTAGCCTCCATAAATAAAAAATTGACTAAATGAACTCCATCATTTTATTCTAATTTCACTAAATTCAACATATATTCCATATCAACATCCTAAGTCACCACATTTGAAGAGTACACATGCATGATTAGCATGTACTAGGAAGGGTGAATTTAAGACTTAGTTTGTTTAACTGCACTTATTGATGCGCACAAGGATAAAGGACAAATTCATTTTACAAATTATTCTCTCAAACTAAGTTGTTAAGTTCATGACCTATAACACACTTTGGACTTGGATATTTATTCTGAACTAAACTATACTTATCTAATTAACTAAGATAAGACAAACTCTACAGTTCTATTCAGAGTAAATCAGCCAATTCCATATTTTACTGACTAAATTAGCTCAATGAATATGCACTATGAACTCCATATGATCATACTAAGGTTCTCATTCTATCAATATATTTAATGAGCGATGAGTTACAAACCAATGAATCCTTTCTCCATTGTGGTGATTCATATATAAAAAGGCTCCAAGGATGTGGTATAAAAGCCACTTAACTTAGGATACTACCAAAAGGGATAATCTCAATCTAGTCTCTTTAGTTTATTATACCACAAGGTTTAGGGACAATCATCTATAGTTATTAAGGCCCATCTAGGATCCTACCTCAAAATTAGATAATTAAGGTATCCCTACCTCAAAGGATTTCTACTTAAGGATAAAATATTTACTTAGATTTAGAACCCTCTTAATACTTTAAAATTAAATGTTACTAGTCATCATATTTAAATTACAAGCAATTTTCAAAGATGATGAAGCAAAATGTATAGTCACAAGTTCCATCATAAGATCTAGATACAATAATCAAGTATGTAGAACTATTGCAATTCAATCCCACACTCCAATTATGGGGTAAAATCATACAACTTATTGAGAGTTGATAGTTTTGTAATTCAATCTTGTTTTAGAGATTAATTTATGCAAATAGTCCTATTTAAGAGAAAATAAAGGATCTTAAGATTAAATTAAGATGATTAATCACAAGAGCTGGTCAGAAGATTTAAACCTACTAGCTTACTAGGCTAAAGTCAATACAAATCAGCAAGTGTTAATTGATTTCGTTCCATATTAATGTTTTCAATTTAGGGTTACTCACTCTTGAGTTTAATTAAGGCAAGTTGGGTTTGAAATTAGTTATGACATAAGTATGGGTTTTATACTAAATTTGACATAAGAAGATTATCCTTATGTATTTTATCAATTGCTAATAATCAATTCAGCTGTATACTTCATTTTGATTGTTTTAATTACACTTATTAAGTTAATTAGGGTTCTATCCTGATTAAGAAAAAATAAGGAATCTAAGTGTCCAAATTAGCAAGTAAGTTTTATAACATGTATACTACTATATAAGAAGCACATATAAGTCTAATTAGCCAAATCAAAGAATATTAAGTGCTAATTAATCACTAATCAAGTCCTAAGAGATTAGCACAAAAATGCAAGAATAATAATCAGAATTACTTGCAACATGGGAATTAGGTTCTAATTAATCATATGAACAAACAGAGACCATTCAATAAAAATTTGGCTAATTACAAACCCAAATTTACACTAATCATGCAGAACATGGATAAGGGAATAATTAGTAAAATATTAATTAGATAATTATCCTGCTTAGCACATGTATTCTACAAGGCCTAAGTGACCAAATGAAACTATAATCATAAGATTTGGGTGATTTATCATGCTAATATTTACTAATTAAGCTCTAAGTAATTAGACAAAGTTAGGAAATATATTTACACAAACAAAACAATTTTTTTATATTCTTATTCCTTATATTTTTCTGAACAAATAGTTTTAAATTTTATATACTTTGGACAAGTATTCAGAAAGTTATTTGACTAATTTATTCTGAATGTTTTTAATTAAAATTTGATTTTTTAAATTTATTTTCCTTAAGGAAAATAAATTCAAAATCCTTTTTTTTTATTTAACAAAGGCGGCCCAGATACAAAAGGCATGGGTCGACCAGACTCCATAGCCCATTACTATCGGATCACGTGGGTCATGGGTCAGCCCGACCCGCACAGTGCATTGCCTTCATCTCGACCTCCTCGATACTTAGGGATTTTAGGGTTAGGGTTTGAGCCAAAATGCAGGGTACTCCACCCTTACCATGACCCAAACTCCATCGCAATACAGTCAGGAGGCCGAGGAGCATCGAATGCACCAGGATGCCCTCTATGAGGAGGCCAGGGATGCTCGAACCCAACTCACCCGAGGCCTTCTCATGGAGAGTACTGTGGGGATCAAATACTCCCCACATAGCCCATTGAATTGCTCAGGCTCAATCCCTACACATTCAAGGATGTGAGATGTGAGGCTCAGGGTGCACCCAAATGCTGGGTCCTTACTCAGACCCAATTTCTCGAGGAAGCCTTAGCCCGATCGATTATATCGAGAGGGGGTACTGAGATTTGATGGGTTGGGACTGGTTCAAGGAGTAGAAGGACTACAGGGGCTGGCTGAGCTTTAGGAAGCAGCTTGGGGACTTGAACTCCAAGTCTCTAATTGCCACTGGTTGGAGCCGGGGATCGCCAAGGACCTTGTGAAATAACCAAGAATGAGAATTGTGGGAGGATTCCAATTGGGAATTAACAATGAGCAAACAATTTATTGGACAATTCTTGATGCTATTTATAGCCTCAACGACGTGTTGGAGTGTGGTTGATGGGCTGGATAGGCCTGAGATCTCGGCATGCAGCTGAGATCTCAATTTCCTATAGGAGGGATGTAACAGCCCTAGATTGTTACCCTATTTAATTCTTAATTTAATCAAGCATTAGTTCTAATCCCATTACATTTAGAATGTCAATTTAGACTAACCCTAAAATTTTGAGGCCAATTGGACCTCTCTAAGTCAATTTAGCCTTTTGATCAATCTAAATGCCCTAAGTTGGACGTAAAATATTTTGATCTCAGAATTACAATATAATTACATTTTTGAATTCCTCTCCCCCAAATTAGCTATAAGTGAAAGTTTGGTAAAATTTGGAGATCATTTAGACTATAATTAAATTTAAATTAAAATGGTCTAATTGCATTCTAGGGTCTTAAACAATTCATATTTGCAAATGTACCCTCAAACAAATTTAATGGCGGGGATCCACTGCGCGGACCGTGGGCGATCCGCTGTGGAGTCTGAGTCATGAAACAACGGAGCTCTGCTGTATATAGCTGTCAACCCTAGAAATCCAATAGTTAGGATTCGGATCCGTGGAACCGTGGAACCGTGGATCCACCGTTTGATAGCTACCAGTGGATCCTGTAGCGCAGATCCAATTGGATATGGCATTAGGATCTAGATGATCAGGACCACAGTGCCTTTCTAATTGATAGATCAGACGGCCTCGAACCCTCCCTTGACTGTAGATCTTTGTCTTCACTTTGCCTGTGCTCTACATATAGAATCCAGAGGATTGCCGATAGTAGACCCTGTCCCCCACTCCCACATCCACCTTAGCATGCTGTTGGGGATCTTCCCTTAATAGCATATCAGCCCTATCAGGCCCTATGGCCCGGTTAGCTCCCATTTGGAAAATTGGAGCTCAGCTGTAATTCCGAGCTCTCGGGACTCGCTCAACCAAGCCACTGTCTCTGGAAGTTTTCCATTTCCTTACTAAGGTTATAAATAGCCTCAGCATTGCTCCCTATGATCATTTGTTGATCAATTGGAGTTTATCCCCTCTTCGCCATTCCCAATCTGTTTGAGCTCCCTAAGCATCCAGGGCGTGTATACCACTAATAGAAGGTGTCTCCTGGTGTTCAGGAACCCTTAGTGTCTCTCAAGAAGCTAGGAACCTACAATGCTCTCTATCGTCTAATCCAAGTCCATCAAGCCAGGCACCCTCCACTGTCCAATTAAGCTGTTGAGGCTCAATTGCTCCTCTCTGTCATTTCATTTCAATACTCCTAGGGTAAATAGTTTTAGTCTGAATGACTGTAGGCTCTGGGCTTGATCCAATAGATCATATCAATCGATTGGGTCAAGCCCTTTTGTGCATATTGGGTCTGAGTAAGGACCCATTGATCCAGCCCATCTCATACTCTCTGACCATAGGGCTTCGATCCATCTCACCTCTATAAAGGTGTAGGAGTCGAGCCCTGGGTCAATTGTGGTCTCTGTGGGGAGAATTATCTCCCCACAGTAGCTCCATTGCGGGAGCTCTTGGGTGAGTAAGGTTTGGGCGAACCAGACCACTTCATTGAGGGCTTTGGATCTCCATCGTCGCGTTTGGCTATGGTGAACGTGCAGTGATCATTGGTTGGTCATGTCGTGCCTAGATGCATGGAAATTAGTGGATAAGGGTTTCCCTAATCGGGCCAACGGTCGGGGTGAAGGATTGGGGATGATAGCACTATGCGGGTCGAATCAGCCCATGACACGCACTGTGCGACATTGCCGGTTCCCTGGGTCCCGGTCGACTTGCGCAATTTGGATATTGGGCCAAACCCATTTTAAATAAGTCTGACTAATTGGATTTATTTTCCTTATGGAAAATAATCAAATTAATCAAATCATAGCGAAATTAAATTGGAAAAATGCAGAATAAATTAATTGAATAACTTTTGATCCATTGATCCAAACCCTATGATCTTATATATCAAATTGATCAGAAAATCATGAGAAATAAGAATATAAAATAGTATTGCACTTTTAATAATTGTATTTTCAAATTTAGCCTAATTATTACATAACTTAATTAGGGTTGATTAGCATGTATACTTAGCTAAACTAAATAACTTGATTAGGTTCCATTGTGTTTCTTATACCTTGTAGAATGCATGTGCAGGTGAAATAATTTTCTAATTAATATATTCTTAATTATACCCTAATCTTGTAATGCATAATTAGTGAAATTTAGGGTTTCTGATTATTCAAATTTAGTAAACTCAGTTTCTGATTATTCACATGAATAATTAAAATACAATTACCAAGTTTTATAAATTTCTAATGGTTGGATTTATAATTAGGTGCTAATCCATTTGTATTGATTTAAGTTTTAGTTAGTATTAATTACCTTCTATATTCTGCAAATTTTGATTGTTATGATTTTATAATAGTAGTATGAATGTAAAGAACCTCTCATGTGTATCTTAAGCATTTAATCTAACTAAATTGATTAAGGTGCATAATTCTATAATTTTTCATAAGAATCTTAAGATATTGATCAAGTATTAACACTTCTTCTAAATCTGAAATTTGCCACCAATAACACTAATAATATATTGATTTTTCATTAATCTTTAAATCAATAATTAATCTTAATTGGGAAAGGATAGGGGCAAAGCCTTAACCTATTTGATTAACACTTGAACCTTAATCACTTAATCAAGTAACTTGATAGAAATATAATTCAACTGACATTATTCCAATAATGCATCTGATATAATATTGATTTTAAATCATTGAATTAGAAGTGCTAAGGTTAGTAAAGAACTTATGTGATTTAACATCTGAATCTAAGCTTGAGGTCCCTAATTTTCTCTTTTATACGACTCTTAGCATGGGAATGATAATAAAATTGTATTGATTTATGGAATAATTTAATCAAAATAACATTCTTGATTTTTTCTCATGATTGTAGAATAGATGTGATCAGATAAGTCTAATCATCTAATTTTATCAAATTAATTTAGGCTTAATAAATGAAACTTATGAATTTAGCATACTGTAGAGGTGTGAGATCTTGATGATCTTGCCATAAGAGTGTTTTGTAATATCTGAAAATCTTAATAAATGTTAATACATTGAGATAGGAAGAGCTTATTATAATATATTGAGGTAGAAACTTAGATGATCCTCCTTAACCTTAGAAGCTAATCTTAAACCTTGTGGTAGAATTCACCTAAGGCATTAGTATGAGATTTCTCCCATGTGATAGTAACTTATATTGACTGACCTTTTGGTTACATCCTTAGAACTTTGTGTAGGATTCACTCAAATAGAGTCAAGATACACAGCCTTGGTAAATCCTTAGATGTTAAATAGAACTAATTGAACTTCGATTATTAGTTGGCGATGGTCATGCATACCCATAGTACTGTGTCACTTCAGCAATATTCAGGTTTGGATGAGTCACTCTAATATGGACTTATGATCAGGGGCTATTATGAGGGATTAGAAGAATACAATTCTACTAAAGTGCGAACTAAATCCTTAGTTTGGGAGTCTCTCTAATGTAACAGGGTTTTGCCTCCTATCTTGGTGCGCCTCGATAATTGCAGTTATAAACAAACTAAGTATTAAATTCACCTCTCTTAGAAATATACAACCATGTGTATACAATATTTTCAACTGATGATTTCAAGTAAAACCTCTGAATCAAATTATTAGAATTAAAACCAAGAATCAGAATCTATTTATATGGATTCTGCATAATGGGGACATTTGATTCATTATCTTATTTAAGAGAATTTTTTGGATTTTTAAGTAATGTAATGTAGAGATATGAGCATGAGCGTAAGTATATAGTATGGGTATCAATGATGATTTATGGGTTATGGAATGTTGCATACATTAACAGGGGAAATTCAGGATGCATCGTTATCACAGTCAATTGTATTTCCCAATAGGATGTTTGTAGACATTGGATTGTATGACTTATAGTAGTTCAGTGATATTTCAGTTGCATATTAGCAGTATATAGTATTATGGCATTTACAACTGCATGACTTCAGTGCAATACAACATAGATTTACATGTTATTTACTCAGTTTCAGATCGTATATTATTCTTAGTTGTTTTTAGTATTCAGTATACTGCCAGCTTTACCATACTTTAGTTTTATGCAATTTCAATTATTCAGTTACTTGTACAATCTTTTTGTAGCTTTGTTTACTTGCTATTATATATATAGAATTAGAACTGCTTAGATTAGTTTTGATGTGTTAGACTTATTGTCTAGCATGTGATACTTTTGGGATCCAGTAATTTGCTAGATCCTGATCAGCATGTTGAGCTAGGCCAGGAGGACTCTCAAGAGATTTAGGAGAAATTTGTGGATCCTTATTGAACCTTCCTTCAGCCTTACTATTTTTTTCTATTTTTATTTCAATTTAGTAGTTATGCTTTATTTCAGTACTATTATAATAAATCATTTGTAATATATTATGGATGTATTTTCTTTCCTTTCCTGAGATTAATATTTATTTCAGCTTCTGTGATAAATATTTTCTGGATGTATGCTTGCTTCCGCACTCTGTTTATATATCACTTATACTTAGTATTGTGATGTGATCGGCATACTGGAAATGCTGATATTAGTATATATGTGTTGGATTCCTCATCTTTTTTTCATGATCCAATATATATATATATATATATATATATATATATATATATATATATATATATATATATATATATATATATATATTACTCTAATACTTAGGATAAGTACTACTCTTATCTTAATTATTAGCTCTCGACCCTTCTCATGGTTGATTCAGCAACCTTTAGTGGTTTAGTTATAGCTATTTAGGGAGATGGGTTATCCCTTCCCAAGTGGAGCACCGCTCTGCCACCGAATTGAATTTGGTTTACTCTCTTTTTGTGCGCGGCGATGGTGCAGGGCTCTACAGTTGGTATCAAAGAAGTAACATAAAGTGCCAGATAAGGAGTTTATTTCTATCTACTTTATGATGTATTCTCTGTATCAGATAAAGATTGCAAGTTACTATGTGTAAGAAAAGTAGCATCTAAAGTTCATCAAGATTATCTCAGGAATGAAAGCAAAAAATGTATAAAATGAAGATATCCTAGGAATTGAACAAACATAATAATGCCGTTAAAATAGTGAACGATAAAACATAAACAGGAAATACTAGGATTTGAACAAACTTTAAGGGAATCAACTTATATAAGTAAAGTACTTATAAAACTAAGTTACTTTTTAGGTATGGCGTACCTACAGTCAGTATTTTCGTTCTACCTTAGAAGATTTAAAGATTACTGGGTAGATAACTTTCAGGATGGTAGGATATATGGTAGAGTTATCAAAGAAGTGTCACCTCATGGAGCGGAGATGATAGACAAGATCCTTATCCATTCATTCTTTAGAGCTACTAGTCTCTGAGTCCTTGCTAGAGAGTGGTTGGACCATGCAACCACTGCCTTTCAAGAGATACCCTGTCCATATGAGTATCATCTTTAGATCCTGGACATTCTACTTATGGGACTAATGAGTCATTGGTGGTTTTGGGCTTATAGAAGGCTGGCTAGGAGGCATCGAGTAGTCAAATATGATGATTTTTGTGATGCCTTTTGGGGTAAAATATTGTAATTAGAGTATCATGTCTTTTCTTTTATAGCTATTATCCACTTTTTTTCATCTATGTAACTTCTCTCTTAAGAAAGCAATGAATCAAATGATAATAAAATTTTACTATATTCACTGAATTAATACTTGTATTCATAGTCATGAATCCCAGATCTCCTACTGCTCTTACTATGAATAAGAACACGGTCTCATCTTCGCGCGGACCAGAGGAAATGAATTATATGGTTAGTTTGATGAAGGATTTGATTGAGAGTAATGCGCAACAGGCTCAAGAACTTGTGCCCTTATATTAAGTGTATGATAGCAATCTCGTCCACAGTTAGCAGCTCCATCTTCCTCCCACTTCTTTGGAGACGGAGTTCTTCACAGTTTTCTGCATCTATGAAAGCCTACCTTCAATGGGGCTTTAAACCCCATGGATACCATTACCTGGTTAAAGATGGTCGAAAAGAATTTGGCCAGCATTAAATGCCCTAATTCAGAAGGAATTCACTTAGTCACCCGCCTGTTTCAAGAGGAAGCAGAGTACTGGTGGGAGAATGAGCAAAATAATAAGTTTGCTAATTATAAGTTAGAAGATATCGCAAAGGATATGTTCTTAGAAGCCTTCCGTGAAGCGTTTATCCCCACGTCAGCTCAAGTGATTATGGAGGACAAACTTCTCCACCTGACTCAGGGAAATAGATCCGTGTTTGACTACAAACAAAAATTTCAAAGACTATCACGTTTCATTCCGGGCATTGTTAGAACAAAAGCAGCCAGGTGCCACCAATTTTAGAAAGGTCTCAGGCACTCTATAAAGGCTTGTTTAGTGTTCTGCCAAGCAGATTTAATCCAGGCAGCTCACCTCCAAGAAGGATTTTAAGTCAAATGGACCGTAAGCGTAAGGCTGCATTTGTGCAGCCCAGGAAGGAGCACTTTGGTCATCATAGGGTGGCTAAAGTCTTCAATCTTGAAGTAGATTAACCTCATTTTAAAACTTTCAAATGCAAGCATCATCACCCATACGGTAAATGCTATCATTTTGGTAATGTATGTTTCACGTGCGGCTGAGATGGCCACCGCTACTTTCAGTGTGATTCTAAGACCACTATCGATGGAGTTCTCATCGACCACTCTCGCATAATAAAGTGTTCCATCCATACCCATTGAATAGTCAGGCTCCAGCATTAGCAGTGATGCTTGCTCCTATGTCTACGGCCAACAAGAATGCATCGGTTGCTTTGTCAAAGTCGGCCTATAATCGCCAAGGTCAGCGGCCCCAGGGAAAACAACCATCAGCTCCTGCGAGAGTTTATATGCTAACTCCCGCCTCAGCACTTGAAGATAACAATATAGTTTCAGGTATGCCTTAAATTAATTTTTATTTAGTCTTTACTGTTTCAGTATTTTAGAATTTTTAAATAGCAACTCTTATCATAATTGTTGTAATCATAGGCACCTTAATGATAAATGATAAATCCTACAATATTTTTTTCAATACGGGAGCAAGTCATTCCTTTGTATTAGAGAGATGGGTTAAAACTCTGAAGCTACCATTTTATCGATTAGCAAATTCGTTAAGCATCGGGCTACCTTCCGAAGCCCATATGCAATCTCAACAATTTTGCAATTTGGATATTTTGATTGGTGAACAAAAATATGGTACTAAATTAATCATATTGCCAATCGCAAATTTTAGATATAATTAAAAGTATGAACTGGTTAAGCAAACATGGTGCTTCCATAAATTGCTAAAAGAAGAAAATCACTTATGACAGTGGAAGTCAGTTGCAATTCTTCGTAGGAATATTTAGTACCCAAGCATCGTTAATCAATGCGATGAAAGCAGAAAAATTAGTCAAGAAGAGCTGCGATGCGTATCTCGTAACAATTTTGGGACAAGGGAAAGAAGTCATTCCTATTTCCAAGAATCGAATAGTTTGTAAATTTCCTGATGTGTTTCCTGAAGTGTTTCCTGAAGACCTACCTAGCTTCCTCTAGTTAGGGAAGTAGAATTAGCGATTAAATTAATCTCTGGGACCCAACCACCATCGAAGGCTCCATATCGCATGGTGCCTAAGGAGCTGCTAGAAGAAGATCTAATTGAAGAGTTCATCTCCTTGGGGAGCGCTGATTTTATTCGTGAAAAAGAAGGATGGTTTGATGCAGATGTGCATCAATTATAAGGAATTGAATAAAGTAACCATCAAGAACAAATACCCATTACTGCGTATCGATGATCTATTTGATCGATTATCCAGAGCTAAGGTCTTCTCCAAAATTGACTTGCGATCAGGTTATCACTAGTTGCAAGTTAAGGATTCAGATGTTGAGAAAATCGCATTCAGAAGCCTTTATGGACATTACAAATTTTTGGTGATGTCTTTCAGTTTAACAAATGTGCCATCTATTTTTATGGACTTAATGCAGTGCGTATTAAGGGCATACTTAGATAAATTCATTATTGTCTTCATTGATGATATCTTGATTTATTCAAGGAGCAAAGTTGATCATGAGAACCATCAGAGGTTAGTGCTAGAAGAGCTTAGAAATCACGAATTATACGCCAAGTATCCTAAGTGTGAATTGATTTAGTTGCTTTCCTTGGTCACGCCGTAGATGCACAAGGAATCATAGTTGATATATCCAAATTTACAGCAAAATTAAGTGTTAAAAACATTCAAAACATCATATAAACTAGTATACTTTGAGTAGAATTTATACATTTTCAAAAAGAATGAAGAAAAGGGCAAGCTCGAGCTGAATTGAAGAACTATAGATGAAAACCGATGTGGCGGGCCGCAGCGCACCATGGCTGTCCACTAAATTCCCTCACCTGGAAGTGTACCTTAAGGCATGGAAGGAAGATCGTTGCCGCGCGCCCTAGTGGGCCACACTGTCATCTCCTGGGAAAAATATTAAAACATTATATGAATTATTTGAATAGTGCTAATTCACTTTCTCAAGAAATTAATTGCTGCAGCGCACTCCAAGCGCGCCACATTGTGCTCCAATGCGCCACATTGCGCTCCAAGTGCGCCACATTGCGCTATGCCATATAAGGATTAATACTGACCTGGGATAAAGCCGCTGCCGCGCGCCACGGTGGCACATCGGATTAATCATCAAAAATCTTATGTGAACTAATTGAACAGTTATTATTCTGTGTTCACGATAGTCGAACCACCATAATGTGTCATGGTAGAATTTTTGATTATTTATGAAAACCTTATGTGAACTAATTGAGCAGTTACTTTTCTGATTTCATGAAAGTCTAACCACCGCAGCGCGCCTTCAGCACCTCACAACGAATGAGTAGCGGCCTCAAGGTAAATGATTAAAATATACAGCGTAGCAGTATTTGAACTTCAACTGCTGTAGCGCACCATGGTAGAACAACGTTTATATCAAGGCCACTACAACATGCCACAGCACACTATGGAGTGCCACAGCGCCCGCCACTGAAAACTCTAGAATCTGCATTAAATGCATCATAGGGAAGGCCATAGATTGAGACCTTTGGCTTCCCCTGCCTCTTGAAACTTGAGTTAAATAATAATTTTGACAAAACCAAAGAGACTAAAGCAGAATAAAATAACTTGCTTGTATTACAGAAGAAAAAGATAAAAGGTCATTGGTGATTAATGCATGGGGCTAAAAATTCCCCTAATTAAAGGCCAATTTCAGACCAAAGAGGGGTTCCAATTTTCAATATTCAAAAGAACAAAAGGAGATGCTGCAGGAAGAAAAAAAAGAGAACTCTCCAAGGCGCAAGCAGTAGACCGTGAAGTGTGAAGAGAAGAAGATAACAAAGGAAAAGAGGAGAAGTCAAGTAGACGTGCAGGAGGAAGATCAAGAGAACCCTAGAAAACCTCTAGGTGTTTTCTTAGTGGTTTTCCTAAACTCTTTTTTATAATTTTTTGATGTAAACTGATGTCAAGGTTTACTTCCTTTTACATGTATGCTTTTATTTATTCTGTAATGAAAAGTTAAATCCCCTTGGAGAGGGTTGGGAAGTAGTTGTAAGAAAATATAAGGTTGTATTAGTGTTGTAATGGAGATGTTTGAATGAATAAAATTGATTTCTTTTTTAATGTTTATTATTATTATTGTGAATGAACGCCTGGATGAAAAATTGTCAAATTACTTTGCTAAAATGAAACATAAATGATTTATCAATTTATGAAAAGAAGAATGCCTATGGATTCCCAAATCCATGCATAATGAGATTTTGGTGGAAGGACACAATTCTGGTTACCAAGTACATCCTGGTAGTACGAAGATGCATCAATATTTGAAGACATCATTTTGGTGGCAAGGAATGAAGAAAAGCATAGATGAATTTACAGTGAAGTGTCATGCCTACAATCTGGTCAAAGCTGAATATTAGTAACCTGGAGAACTTCTCCATCCTCTGGTAATTTTTGAATAGGAATGGTTTGATATTTCTATAGACTTTATTATAGGTTTTCTTAAATCAAGGTTTGGTGCTGGTTCAATTTGGGTCATTGTCGATCGACTGACCAAATTGACACATTTTATTCCTATGTGATCAATCGATTCTGTAGAAAAATTGGCAAAGCTATATATCAAGGAAATTGTTAGACTTCATGGGATTCTGAGGTCTATTGTATCTGATCGAGATAGTTGATTTACTTCTAAATTCTGGCAAGCAGTGCATCAAGAATTAAGGATTACCTATGATGACCCTAATATAGAGAATCACTTAACTCAACATTGATACGTCACCATAATATCTAATACTAGATTAGAAGGAAACTAATCTAAATTATTAGATACTGTGTTTGGACAAGGATTTAGAAGAGGGTCTTAAGTTAAGATGGAAGGGAAATTTATGAAATTATATGTAATACTTATAAAGATGCAATACATATATGTAAGAACATGTGAGGACATAATTTAGAAGCAATTGTTGTAAGCACTTGCAAATCTAGATATGAAATTTTTAAGTATTTAACATGTGAAACATGAGTCTACTTTTTTGCCAAATAATTCAAAGTTATAATTTCTTAAAAATTTCAGCAAAGTTTCTGCTGTAAATGGCTAAAGAAACACCTGCAAAGTAGACATACAAGACTTCCATTCCAATGGAAGTTATAATTGAAAGAAAAACAACTTAAAACTAACATGTAATTAATCCATTACATAGGATTTGCTCATTTATAATTCTAATCCGTTACATGAGATTGCTTATTTCCAATTCTAAAGTAAAGTCAATCTGTTTCATGGGATTGCTTATTTCCAATTCTAATGCTTAAAGTGAGAAAAATACATGTTTAACAATTACCTACCCTAAGCTATGCTCAATTCCCAGCATTCATTACATGCATGTAGATAAGAAGAAATTCTCATATAAAATTAATGAGCAAATTAGATATACAACTAATGACTTAATTAATATTTAATTACATCAATTCATTTACATCCATCCATTCATTCATCATAAGCATTTTAATAATAAGCTAAGCTCCAACACAAGTGCAGTAAAAGTAAAGTAAATATCATTAATTACAAACCAACAGTAAACATAAAAGGAAGTAAGAAATAAAGCTCACTTGCAATTAATTATAAGCTATATTTTATTTTTCTTATAAGTAAAAGTAGCTTGCTTTTAGCACTGGTTCCAGCTCCACTGGCCTCCAAATGCACCTAATCTATCACACTTTGGCATTTAAATGTGATAGGTCAAATCCAAGAAATAGAAAATCTGGTTAGACTAAACAATATAAGTATATTTTAATATTCGCTGAGCATAATATTATTTTAATTGGATATCACTTCTATTTACAAGATAAGCATAATCATGGATGTAAAAAAGGTAAGCATATAAGTGTGAAAAAGTAAGTAAGAAAAAGACAAAGTGAGTTAGAATACTCACTTAAATATACATTTTAGTCTGCAAATAAAATAAGGGTAAAAGCATCCTAAATAAGCTAGAAAGAAACTAAAGTGCATATGAATGTAAATGAAGTAAAGCATGTATATGTTCAAATGAACTTATGCTAAATAAGGAAAAGAAATAGTGAAGCATTTAAATATAATTTTAACAATATTCACTATAATCTAACTACACTATGAACAAACAAAGTACAGTACTAAATCATAGAAAATACATAGTATAAAAATTAAAGGAAGATCTTAGGCTAATAGTCTAAGATTCACATAGTCTAGATCTATCGAATATAACATAGATGAAAGCTTTGATGAGACTTAAAAATCTAAAAGATTGAAGAAGATCTCACATGTAAATTAATTGAAGTTATTTTAATTTGTACTCATTTTGCGGGCATATTCAGAATGAAGAGAGGAGTTAAACATGTCTGTTTAATAACTAAAGAAAAGTGGGGACAAAACCTATAACACTCAGATTCACCCTCTGAGAATGTGAGGTCTCCTTATTACTCCTTTTTAGACTGCCCTAGGCTAATCCATCATTATAAACCCCTATTAATTTTAATGTGAAAGTTTTATTCATGCACAATATCTTATATGAATGATTCAAATGAATAAGGCTCAAGGCTAAGCAAGCATTCAAGGGAAATTCAATAATTGTAACTAAGTGATATTTAAAGTTATCTAATTTTAATAATTTACTTAATGATTGGAGATAATTGAGCTCCCAATTAACTTTGAGATATTTATCTCAAGTTAATTGTAATTAATAGTAATGATTATAGTTTTGAAAATAATAATTCAATTCAATTCGTATGATATGACAAAATAATTTATAAGTATAATTGATACAATTAGAAAGAAGTTCTTATTCACATCCTAAACTATAATACTCAATTATATAATTAAATCAAGGTTTAGGTGCCTTGTATGAAGAGATTAAGATAAGGAAAATATCTAACTTAAGAAATTGGAAGTTAAGGTAAATTCACTAAAATTCACTAACTAGGTTATAGTTTGAAGGATCTAACTAATCAAGTACTAATCTAGTTAGGTTATAATAAAATAAAAGGTTTAAAGTAAGCAATTGATAGGACTTAAGAACTATAAGTTCTAAGTATTCTTATAGCTAAAGTTTAAGGAAATTTAGTAGGATTCCTAAATTACCTTAAGTGACTTAGGATTCTTATTACTAGCTCTTAAAGAAATCAAATGAAAACTTTAAGGTTTAGGATGAATAAACTAAGTTCTAATTTAATCACTAAAGGCTAGATCTAATTGATTAAAAAATCTACAATTTCAAGGACATTAAGGTTGACTACTCTTAATGGGTGCAATTAATAGATTCTAGAGATCAACTACAATTTATGTTTAAATCAATCATAGGGTTTCTATTTTAGGGTTGAAATGTGAATCAAGCAATTTGCAATTGATTCACAAATCTAGAAAGTGAGAACTAAGCTCGTATATAAGTAATCTAATTTGACATGGGGAATACTAAATGTCACATGTTAGCTATCCTAGGGTTTTATAATACCTAAAGCATGCCATATAGGAATTTAGAATTATCATTAATTGTTGTCCAATGGAAATGATTTACATATTATTTAAATCCTTATTTCATAAGGAGAAAAATGACACTAAGTATGTCAAATTTGGACAACGTTGGAAAATTAGGATTTTTGTGACTCCTAATTAGGGTTAAAAAGTGATTAAGAAAATTATGATTCAAATGTTAAATTTAATTGCATATAATTATTCTAAATATTTTTGCAGTCAAAATGATATATAATATCATATAGTTTGGTTAAGTGTACTTAAAGTTATCAAAGAATTAAATTTGCATTTATTAATCACCAATTAATAATTAATTTGACTGATTAATATTGCACAACAATAATTAGCACAAAAACTGACAGCACGAAGTTTTATAACATGAAAATTTGTGTTTTATGAAATTTGTGGAGGCGGCTGGAGCAGACTTTGAGCCTACCATTTAAACACGTGTCAGCTCCAGAGAGCGATGTGTGTCGCCTCAGAATTTTAGAAGAGTCTGTGTTCTTACACGACTCAAAATGAGTGAACTGGCTCGGTTCAATAAAAGTAAAGGAACCGATCGCTGTCGCGCACTGCGTGGTTAAGTTTGCAAAATGCAGGAGTGATCGCGCGCTGTAGCGGTTCAGTTTGCAAACCGCGAGCGCGATCATGCGCTGCAAGAGTTCAGTTTGCCAATCACAGGCGCGATCGCGCGCTGCAGCAGCTCAGTTTGTGAACCGCGGGCACGATCGTCTGTTGCAGCGGTTCAGTTTGCGAACCGTGGGTGCGATTGTGCACTGCAGTGATTCAGTTTATGAAATGCGGGCGCGATCGCGCACTGCAGTGGGCCTCTTTTCAAATACTGGTGCTACAGCGCACTGTAGCAGAGCATTTTGTGAAATGCTGGTGCGATCACGAGCCATAGCAGGCCTCTTTGCAATTTGTTTCCCCCATAGCACGCTCTAGCGGCTGTCAATTTTTCAATCTGACAGATGTATTAATTGCGGCTGGGACAAGATCCCCAACCAGCCTCTTTTCTCCAGCCATCATTCCTTCTGCTACAGCTCCATTTTTAAATGGAAAAAAATCTCTTTGATGTGATGAGAAGGATAAAACAATAGAAAATATTGGTCACCTCACCCATCAATTAGAATTTGCCATCATTACTCAGAATTTTTAAAAGGCATTGCTAGTTTTGATCTTGAGTATGAGGATGCAACCCCTCATCTATAAACAACTCCTCCCCTCTTGACTAGAGGAGGGTTCTAAAAATTGCTCACTTCACCCAAGTAAAGAGAGGGGCTGCATAGAAGAGAAAAAGAACTCCCCAAGGGTGGAGGAGCTCAACTTGCTAAGGAGAAGGAGGACAGCACTAGGGAGCTAAGAGAGGCACTTCAAGCAACGAGAAGAAGAATCTTGAGAACTTTCCAAGGAATATTCTTAATATTTTCTAAACTCTTATTTTGTAATATATTTTCTTAGTTGATCATGAAAGGGTCTTTATCTATGTATATGTTCTTTTTCATTTCTTTTATAATGGAGAGCTAAACCTCCCTTGGGGAGGGTTGGGGCAATTCCACATGTTTTGATAGTCTCTATGAAATGTATGAAGTTTTCCTCAAGCGTTAATATAAATTGTGAACTTAATGACTTGCTAAAGAAATGTATAGGACTCTTGTGAACTTGAATGTGGACCAAAGGAAGAAGACTTCTTAACTCAAGAACTAAGTTGTCTATGCTCCATAGTTCATCTTGGTTTGATGCTAGATTTATGAGTGCATGAGAGCTTAGAACTATGTGAGAATGAGAAAGTTCTTGAGCTTAGTGCACCGTAATATAAGCTCAACTAAAGAGTTGATGCGTGATGCTAGGACCCACTAATTGAGCTCCGTTGCTCAATATAATCGACGGATGGAATGGAATAATTGTGTGCTCATGAACGAGGTGACATAGTCATTGAGCCCAATGAAATGAATCCCTCATCTCAATTATGTGTGATGCGCATGACGCTCTTAGTGGAATCAATGCTTATAAGATCTAAAGAATTAACAACCCTCATCTCCATTATCAAGAGATGAAGTAAAATCTATAAACCTGAAATCTTGTAAGGATCTTTGTTCTGAAATAGAACTGACTGTGTGTTCATTTTGTCCACAAGATTTGAACTTGTAATTCTTCGAGATAAAACTCAAGGAAAGATAATGTGCACTTAATTAAGATCAAGGAAAATGAAAGGTAAATGCTTGAGGAATCATCATATATATGGTATCTATCATGTCATGTGGGAGAACCCAACTCTCTTATTCCTTTTCTTTAACTTATTTTGTACTACTATGATTATCGTACTTGTTCTGGAACCAACTTAAACAAGACATCAATAGCTTAAACATTAGTGTTAATAGATACACCTTAGTAACAAAACATCCAATTCTCTGTGGTTCGATAAATCTTGGAAACTCAAACTTTCCACTTATTACTTCAGACCAAATACACTTGCGTGAAAGCGCAGAAGCGTATTTTAGGTCTATCAATATCTACCAAACAAAACTCATTAGCACACAATTCAACACCGGATGGCATTTGAACTACTAAGGGATTTCCTAGGCTGAAATGTTGAAGAGTAAAGGAAGAGGCACAACTCACTAACATGAAAGAGTGATTAGCACCAGTGTCAAAGAGAGTATCACAATACTGGTTTTTAATAACTAGAGTTCCTATAGCAGGAAAATTACACTCAAATTACAACTAATGAAAATAAAAGTAGGAAAATGCTGAAAATTAAAATTGCGGAAGAAAATGAAAAATGGAAACAGGAAGTTAAACTTAGAATGTACCGGTAGCCATGCTATTGTCATCAGGGGCAGCTGAAGAAAATAAGGCGTATACCCTTGGTACTGTAGGTGGTTGAGCAATGGACTTGCCCTTATCCTATCTACTATAGCGGCCTTGCTTGGAGGATGATGGAGGTACCCCTTTTGGTGCTGACCACTTCCACCAGTAGGAGGAGGCATCAAGGCAAGCGCTCACGCTTGAGAGTTTATGGAAATGGATTCCATATAGAACCTTGGTGGTTGATCTTTAACTTGTCCACAGTCTAGCTAGCACGACTATCCCAATGTTTATGATTGGTTCTGCAGCATATGTAACATCTACCACCCGTGTGGTAGCACTTGCCATATGGATGGGGTCTGTTACAAACAACTCCAGGTCTTCCTTGCTAGTTTTGCCTGGGGTTCTAGCTTGGATTTTGATTTGGGTTTTGGCCAGAAGTAAGCTGGAAGACTTTTGGACCATGAGAACAGTTTCTTTTGAAGGGTTTAGATATGGAAGGTTGAGGATGAGAGCATTTCCTCAAATCCATTTGGTTTTGATAGTACTCAACCATGCGAGTACCTTTCAAGAGCTTAAGAAAATTGTCATGATGTTGAGACATCAAATGACTTTTGACAAAATCTTTAAGACTGGAAAGAAATCTAGTGAACCTAGCCATTTCAGTATGGATTAGATTTGGAGCAAAGTAAGAGAGTTTACGAAACTCCATCTCATTATCGTGCACAGAATGACTTCATTGGGTAAGCTGCATAAAGTCATTTTCTATTATTGTTTGGGCAGAAGGAGGAATAAATTCCTCATGGAACACTTGTTCAAATTCATCCTAAGGGATGTCTTCTATCTGAACATCTGAGAAACGAGTTTTCAACTCACTATCCCACCAGTATTTTGCTTCTCCATAGAATAGATAAGTTGCAAGACGGAGTCATTCACTCTCCGGACACTTAATACTGGCTAGGTCTTTTCAATGTCCTTTAGCCAGTCAATGGCTTTGAAATGAGAAACAGAACCATTGAAGGTCGGAGGGTTCAGAAGAAGAAAAGTGGGAAGGTAGGCATCCACTACAGGGCTAGAGAATGGTTGTGGAGCTAATGGAAGTTCAAGAATAATAGGAGAAGAAGCTTGAAGAGAAGTTAAGCAGATTTGGGATGGAGTAGGAGAAGGTTGGGAAGGGTTACAGGATGAAGCCATCCTTTCTGCAGCACATGTCTGTGCTTCCACCATAACCTTCATTAGCTCTAGCAAATTCTGCATTTGATCTATCTAAGAAGTCATAGTGGAAGTAGGTTCTTCCACTATTAGTTTAATAGGAATATTGGGATTTGGATCCATTGTAAAGAAAGGAAAAGAAAACATCATTCAAAAACTAAAGAAGATAAGAAAGGAAAATTCTCATTAATATTTGAAGCTTTTAAGAGATTACAATTTTAGAGGAAAAGGAAAGAAACGTAAGTAAAATATAAGCTATTTATAAAGCTACAAAAGGGAAAGAAGCTAGAGCAATAAGAAGACTAGTACTACCAGTTACAGAAATTTGCATAAAATATATTTTTGAAGTCTTCATAAGTGAGGGCACGATGAAGATGCCTACATCCACAAATGAGAACTCCATAAGCATGACACTACCAATCCATGGCATAGTCACTAAATGTGATGACCCAGTTAAGTAGCAATAAGTGAAACTCTTAAACATTGAAGTGTCTTTTTAGATAATGGTGGAGTTTTTGATAAGAACTCCAAAGTTAAGAATGCTCAGGTGGGAGCACTCCCAGGATGGGTGACCTACTGGGAAGTTATCTTCTGAGGGCAAAACCGTGAGTCCTTTCAAGCTAAAGGTGCTTAAGAGTTTGGGCTGTTACAAATGGTATCAAAGTAAACCATAGGGTGATTGATAGGAGCTAAGTGCCATACAGGGCAAAGTACCACTGCATGTGAGCAGCCTCTTGAACCCATGATGGTTAAGGTGCTACATGGTTATGGGTACCTCTTGCGTCTGTAGGGGTCACCTCTAGTCCTAACTACCCAATGGATGGTTCTTGGATCTGTGTGTGGATACTGACGAGGACGTCAGTTACTTAAGTTGGGGAGATTGTGAAGACCCACTTAAGTGCCATACAGGGCAAAGTACCACTTCATGTGAGCAGCCTCTTGAACCCATGATGGTTAAGGTGCTACATGGTTATGGGTACCTCTTGTGTCTGTAGGGGTCACCTCTAGTCCTAACTACCCAATGGATGGTTCTTGGATCTGTGTGTGGATACTGACGAGGACGTCAGTTACTTAAGTTGGGGAGATTGTGAAGACCCACTTAAGTAGTAATAAGTGAAACTCTTAAACATCGAGGCGCATTTTCAGATAACGGTGGAGTTCCTGATAAGATCTCCAAAGTTAAGCGTGCTCAGGTGGGAGCACTCCCATGATGGGTGATCTGCTGGGAAGTTATCTTCTGAGGGCAAAACTGTGAGGCCTTTCAGGCCAAAGTGGACAATACCTTGGTGCTTAAGAGTTTGGGCTATTACATTAAAACATTCATCTAAAATTTTAAGGCATAAGTGATCTGGGTATTCTATGGCCTCAAATACCGTGGTAATATGGGAGAGCCAATCCCTAGCTAGCTGAGGGAAACAATCACCTCTAAATACACAAAACCTCAAAATTTTATTTAAAATGTCACCTCCCGCAACAGATACTCCCAAGTAAACACGACCAAACGTCAACCCATACCAATGATCGTACTCCCAATATTGGAAGAACAATTTGGTATAAAGTCTTAGTTAAGTACTAGAATCTACCATCTAAGAGTTTAATTAAGATTTGAGTTAGAAATTTAAATCACTTATTTAATTGGAAATGCATTTACTGTTCTAAGATGTCATTTATTTATTTTTAATATATTGTGTTGTTTGCCTTTGGATGAATGGATGTGTTTGTCTGAACTTAAAGTTCTCAACTTGGCTCTAATACCAACTGTGATGACCCTAATTTTGAGAATCACTTAACTCCAAATTGATACGTCACCACAATATCTAATACTAGATTAGAAGGAAACTAATCCAAATTATTAGATACTACGTTTGGCCAAAGATTTAGAATAGGGTCTTAAGCTAAGATGGAAGGGAATTTTATGAAATGTATTAAATATAATACTTATAAAGATGCAATACATATATGTAAGAACATGTGAGGATGTAATTTAGAAGTAATTGTTGTGAGTACTTGCAATTATAGATAAGAAATTTCTAAGTATTTAACATGTGAAACATGAGTCTACATTTTTGCCAAATTATTCTAAGTTATAATTTCTTAAAAATTTCGGTAGAGTTTCTGCTGTAAATGGCTAAAGAAACACCTGCAAAGTAGACATACAAGATTTCCATTCCAATGGAAGTTATAATTGAAAGAAAAACAACCTAAAATTAACATGTAATCAATTCATTACATTGTATTATTTAGTTCTAGTTCTAAAATAGAGTCAACCCATTACATAGGATTTGCTCATTTACAATTCTAATATAAAGTCAATCTATTATATTGGATTGCTTATTTCCAATTTTAAATTAAAGTCAATTCGTTAAATGGGATTGCTTATTTCCAATTCTAAAGTTTAAAGTGAAAAAAATACATGTTTAACAATTACCAACCCTAAGGTATGCTCAATTCACAATATTCATTACATGCATATAGATAAGAAGAAATTCTCATTTAAAATTTAAATGTAACTAATTTCTAGTCTTATATCAAATTTAATATACAACTAATTCCAATTAACATAGAAATTAGATATACAACTAATGACTTAACTAATATTTAATTACATCCATTCACTTACATCCATCCATTCATTCATCACAAGCATTTTAATAATAAGCTAAGCTCCAACACAAGTGTAGTAAAAGTAAAGTAAATAACATTAATTACAAACCAACAGTAAATATAAAAGGAAGTAAGAAATAAAGGTCACTTACAATTAATTATAAGCTATATTTTATATTTCTTATAAGCAAAAGTATCTAGCTTTTAGCACTTAGTCCAGCTCCACTAGCCTTCAAATGCACCTGATCTATCACATTTTGGCATTTAAATGTGATAGGATAAAGCCAAGAAATAGAAAATCTAGTTAGACTAAATAGTCTAAGTGCATTTTAAGATTGGCTAAGTATAATATTATTTTAATTAGATATCACTTATAGTTACAAGATAAGCACAATCATGGGTGCAAAAAGGTAAGCATACAAGTGTGGAAAAGTAAGTAAGAAAAAGACAAAGTGAGTTAGAATACACACTTAAATATACATCCTAGCCTGCAAATAAAATAAGGGTAAGAGCATTCTAAATAAGCTAAAAAGAAACTAAAGTGCATATGAAAGTAAATAAAGTAAAGCATGTATATGTTCAAATGAACTTATGCTAAGTAAGGAAAAGAAACAGTGAAGCATTTAAATGCAATTTTAACAACATTCACTATAATCTAAGTAGACTGTAAACAAGCAAAATACAGTAATAAATCATAGAAAATGCATAGTATAGAAATTGAAGGAAGATCTTAGACTATTAATCTAAGATTCACATAGTCTAGAACTTTGGACAGTAACATAGCTAAAGTCTATGATTGCTATCAGAAGCTTTTTAGGTCTGGTAGGGTACTATAGAAAATTCATTAAAAGCTTTTTGCAGATAGCGTCTCCTCTCACAAAGTTGACTCAGAAGACAATGTCATTCATTTGGAGTCCAAAATGTGAGAATGTGTTCCAAGTATTAAAAGATGCTCTTTCTTTTGCCCCAGTACTAGCCTTACCTAAGGAAGGTATCAACTACAAAATTTATACTGATGCATCTCGGATAGGCTTGGGATGTGTACTGATGCAGGAATGAAAAGTTATAGCCAATGCATCTTGTCAGTTAAAACCACATGAGAAGAATAATCTCATTCATGATCTCGAATCAGCTACCGTAGTTTTCACTTTGAAGATTTGGAGTCATTATCTGTATGGCATCAAATGTTCCATATTTACAGATCATTAGAGTATAAAGTATATCTTCACTCAGCGTGAGCTCAACTGCTGTTAGCGAAGATGGCTCGAATTAATAAGTGATTCTGATTTAAGTATTCAATACCATCCTAGTAAAGCAAATGTTGTGGCTGGTAAAGCAAATGTTATGGCTGATGTGCTTAGTTATCATGCTACACTTTATTCTATAAGAACGTCAAGTTCATTAGAAGAAGAATCCAGAAGGCTCAATATCAAGCCAGTTCATGGTGTTATGTTAAGTGATCTGATACCTATTAGTACCGTTTAACCAATGTTTCACTGGGATGTCTCCTTCTCCCAGACAAAGGGTGAATATTATCTGAAATTTAAAATGGAAATCAAAAGTGGTCATCGATTTGACCTGCAATTACGAGGAAATGCAATATATCAAGAAGAATGCCTATGGATTCCCAAATCCATGCATAATGAGATTTTGGTGGAAGGACACAATTTTGGTTACCAAGTACATCCTGGTAGTACGAAGATGCATCAAGATTTGAAGACATCATTTTGGTGGCATGGAATGAAGAAAAGCATAGATGAATTTGCAGTGAAGTCTCATGCCTACAATCTGGTCAAAGCTGAATATTAGAAGCCTAGAGAACTTCTCCATCCTCTGGTAATTTTTGAATAGAAATGGTTTGATATTTCTATGGACTTTATTATAGGTTTTCTTAAATCAAGGTTTGGTGCTGGTTCAATTTGGGTCATTGTCGATCGACTGACCAAATTGACACATTTTATTCCTATGTGATCAACCGATTCTGTAGAAAAATTGACAAAGCTATATATCAAGGAAATTGTTAGACTTCATGGGATTCCGAGGTCTATTGTATCTGATCGAGATAGTTGATTTACTTCTAAATTCTGGCAAGCAGTGCATCAAGAATTGGGGATTACCTGTGATGACCCTAATATAGAGAATCACTTAACTCAACATTGATATGTCACCATAATATCTAATACTAGATTAGAAGGAAACTAATCTAAATTATTAGATACTGTGTTTGACCAAGGATTTAGAAGAGGGTCTTAAGTTAAGATGGAAGGGAAATTTATGAAATTATATGTAATACTTATAAAAATGCAATAAATATATGTAAGAACATGTGAGGACATAATTTAGAAGCAATTGTTGTAAGCACTTGCAAATCTAGATATGAAATTTCTAAGTATTTAACATGTGAAACATGAGTCTACTTTTTTGCCAAATTATTCGAAGTTATAATTTCTTAAAAATTTTGGCAAAGTTTCTGCTGTAAATGGCTAAAGACACACCTGCAAAGTAGACATACAATACTTCATTCCAATGGAAGTTATAAATGAAAGAAAAACAACTTAAAACTAACATGTAATTAATCCATTACATAGGATTTGCTCATTTATAATTCCAATCTGTTACATAGGATTGCTTATTTCCAATTCTAAAGTAAAGTCAATCTATTACATGGGATTGCTTATTTCTAATTCTAATACTTAAAGTGAGAAAAATACATGTTTAACAATTACCTACCCTAAGGTATGCTCAATTCACAACATTCATTACATGTATGTAGATAAGAAGAAATTCTCATATAAAATTAATGAGCAAATTAGATATACAACTAATGACTTTATTAATATTTAATTACACCCATTCATTTACATCCATCCATTCATTCATCATAAGCATTTTAATAATAAGCTAAGCTCCAACACAAGTGCAGTAAAAGTAAAGTAAATATCATTAATTACAAACCAACAGTAAACATAAAAGGAAGTAAGAAATAAAGCTCACTTGCAATTAATTATAAGCTATATTTTATTTTTCTTATAAGCAAAACTAGATTGCTTTTAGCACTGGGTCCAGCTCCACTAGCCTTCAAATGCACCTAATCTATCACATTTTGGCATTTAAATGCGATAGGTCAAATCCAAGAAATAGAAAATCTGGTTAGACTAAACAATATAAGTATATTTTAATATTTGCTGAGCATAATAGTATTTTAATTAGATATCTCTTCTAGTTACAAGATAAGCATAATCATGGATGCAAAAAGGTAAGCATATAAGTGTGGAAAAGTAAGTAAAAAAAAGACAAAGTGAGTTGGAATACTCACTTAAATATACATTCTAGCCTGCAAATAAAATGAGGGTAAAAGCATCCTAAATAAGCTAGAAAGAAACTAAAGTGCATATGAAAGTAAATGAAGTAAAGCATGTATATGTTCAAATGAACTTATGCTAAGTAAGGAAAAGAAACAGTGAAGCATTAAATATAATTTTAACAATATTCACTATAATCTAACTAGACTATCAACAAACAAACTACAGTACTAAATCTTAGAAAATACATAGTATAGAAATTAAAGGAAGATCTTAAGTTAATAGTCTAAGATTCACATAGTCTAGATCTATCAAATATAACATAGATGAAAGCTATGATGAGTCTTAAAAATCTATAAGATTGAAGAAGATCTCACATGTAAATTAATTGAAGTTATTTTAATCTGTACTCATTTTGCGGGCATATTCAGAATGAAGAGAGGAGTTAAACATGTCTATTTAATAACTAAAGAAAAGTGGGGTCAAAACTTATAACACTCACATTCACCCTCTGAGAATGTGAGGTCTCCTTATTACTCCTTTTTAGACTACACTAGGCTAATCCATCATTATAAACCCCTATTAATTTTACTGTGAAAGTTTTATTCATGCACAATATCTTATATGAATGATTCAAATGAATAAGGCTCAAGGCTAAGCAAGTATACAAGGGAAATTCAATAATTGCAACTAAGTGATATCTAAAGTTATCTAATTTTAATGATTTACTTAATGATTGGAGCTAATTGAGCTCCAATTAACTTTGAGATATTAATCTCAAGTTAATTGTAATTAATAGTAATGATTGTAGTTTTGAAAATAATAATTTTAATTCCAATTCGGATGATATGACAAAAGATTTTATAAGTATAATTGATACAACTAGAAACTAGTTCGTATTCATATCCTAAACTATAAAATTCAATTATATAATTAAATCAAGGCTAGGTGTCTAGTATGAAGAGATTAAGATAAGGAAAATATCTAACTTAAGAAATTAAAAGTTAAGGTAAATTCACTAAAGTTCACTAACTAGGTTATAGTTTGACAAATATAACCAATCAAGTACTAATCTAGTTAGGTTATAATAAAATGAAAGGCTTAAAGTAAGCAATTAATAGGACTTAAGAAGTACAAGTTCTAAGTATTCTAATAACTAACGCTTAAGGAAATTCAGTAGGTTTCCTAAATTACCCTAAGTGACTTAGGATTCCTATTACTAGCTCTTAAAGAAATCAAATGAAACTTTAAGGTTTAGGATGAATGAACTAAGTTCTAATCTAGTCACTAAAGGCGAGATCTAATTGTTTCAAAAATATACAATTACAAGGACATTAAGGTTAACTACTCTTAATGGGTATAACCAATAGATTCTAGAGATCAACTACAATTTATATTTAAATCAATCCTAGGGGTTTCTACCTTAGGGTCGAAAGGTGAATCAAGCAATTTGCAATTGATTCACAAATCTAGAAAGTGAGAACTATGCTCATATATAGGTAATCTAATTTTATATGGGCAATACTAAATGTAACATGTTAGCTATCCTAGGATTTTATAATACATAAAGGATGCTATCTAGAAATTTAGAATTATCAGAATAACACTTAATTAAGAGTCAACAACCTAAAATTATTAATTGTTATCCAATGGAAATGATTTACATATTATTGAAATCCTTATTTCATAAGGAGAAAAATGACACTAAGTATGTCAAATTTGGACAACGTTGGAAAATTAGGGTTTTTGTAACTCTTAATTAGAGTCAAGAAGTGATTAAGAAAATGAGGATTCAAATGTGAAATTTGATTTCATATTATTATTCTAGGTATTTTTGCGATCAAAATGATATATAGTATCATATAGTTTGGTTAAGTATTTTTAAAGTTATCAAAGAATTAAATTTGCATTTATTAATCACCAATTATTAATTAGTTTTACTGATTAATAATACACAACAACAATTAGCACAGAAACTGACGGCATGAAGTTTTATAACATTAAAATTTGTGTTTTATTAAATTTGTGGAGGCGGCTGGCACAGACTTAGAGCCTGCCGTTTAAACACGTGTCAGCACCAGAGAGCTACATGTGTCGCCTCGGAATCATAGAAGGGTCCGTGTTTTTACATGGCTCGAAATGAGTGAACCGGCTCGATTCAATAAAAGTAACCAGACCGTGACAATACCAGTTCAAACTGTTTCAACCCAGAAGGGGAACATATGAGCGCGGCTAGGGTTTTAGCATACTGGCATGAAGTAAATACCGAGGTGGACCTAAATAACTACAAATCGACCTGCGACATCAATGGAATAACTTACCTGAAGATGCCCTATGGTCTTACAGGCGGACCCGACGGAAACATTAAAACTAAAATAGGTAATTTCATCACTCAATAACGAGTTGTATCATAATGAGATAGCAATTGATTTAAATAAGAGATCACACGTCTTAATAAATGACTCATTGAGTAAAAATGAGTAATGGGAGTCAGTTCCTTGCACAACAAAACTTCAAACTGAGGAATGAGAGGCAGCCGAATGAATCCACTCCTCCACCTTCAGCACGCAGCTCCTTAGCGTCCTCTAGTAGCTCTACTAAGCAAGAAGTAAGCCAAATCGGGAGACTGAGGATGCCTTGGAGGATAAAACAAACCGGCGATCTAGCTGGAACCTCCTGACGGTCCTGGACTGACGCCTTTGATCGTGCAGGAAAGAGACGTACTGTGGAAGGATCATAGTTAACCATTCGATCTTCTGATCGAATGGCTAGATTGTGCTTCACGGCTTGGTTAATAAAGACCGTCTGATTTCGTACATAATCGCGCAACGGCTTGGATCACACGGTACCGCTATCCCGTACTATGCATATCACAGCGGATGCGTGCCTAAATTAAACAACCGATGGATTGAATAATTTAATACTTATATTAATTATTTTACTTATATTATTTAATTAATTAATTAAACATATTTTATTAATCAAAATTAAATAGTCAAACGCACTCTGAAAAATCCTAAAAATTCACCCTTATCTAATTGAGGTGTGAGGAACTCAAAGATGCAATCGGATTTTTGATCGGAGGTCAATTTAATAATCTTAATTTTTGAGTATTTAAAATATTAATAAAATATTTGGGGAAAATTCGACGACTTCCAAACACCTCCAAAGTACCACCCCTAACTAATTTGGGTGTGGTGAGTCCAATGGTGGACTCTATTTTTGATTTTGAGGTCTAAATAAATTTGGCATTCTCAAAATTATCAGAAAACAAGAAATGTTAGAAATTGTCAAACGATCTCCAAATCGCACAAATTTGAAATGGAGACTCCTAATACTTTTATAAGACTAATGGAAAAGGATTAGAGTCAATTAGGTCACTCATTGATGGGTAATAACACTATGGTTGTTACACTGCCCTAGTCATGAGCACCACCTTTCACCCTTAAATAGATGGTCAAACAGAATGTGTTAATCACATTCTTGAAGATCTTCTTCATCTCTCTATTCTAAATTTTGGAGGTTCCTAGAAAGATCATATTCCCTTGGTAGAATTTGCATATAATACCAATTTCCAGTCAAGTATTAGCATGGCTCCATAGCAAGTGTTATACAACAAAAAATGTAGTACTCCCTTAGCATGGTCTAAAACTGGCAATGTTCAGTTATATGGCTCAGAATTAGTCAAAGAGACAAACTGGAAAGTTCAATTAATTCAGCAACGAATTAAAATAGCCCAGGATCGCCAGAGTAAATATTATGATGCTCATCATCTTACTCTGCAATTCAATACTGGAGACTTTGCTTACCTTTAGGTCAGTCCGATGAAAGGTGTATATTATTTTGGTGTAGCGAGGAAGCTAAGTCCCCGCTACATCGTACCATTTTAAGTTCTAGAGAAGATTGATTCTACAGCATATAGATTAAAAATCCTTGAATATTTCTATGCAGTCCATAATATTTTCCACATCTCCTCACTGTGGAGATGTTTTTGTTATCCTTATCATCTAATTCAACTTCTGACAGTTTTTCTTCAGTTAGATCTTTCATATGCAGAGGAGCCCATAAAAATCTTAGCTCATGATAAAAAGGAGCTGAGAAATTGCTCTATCCCCATGGTGAAAGCCTAATGGAGAAATCACTCTCTAGAAGAATCTACTTGGGAGAAAGAGTCTAATATGCAAAGAAAGTATTCAAGTCTCTTTGAAAATCTAGATTATTTAGACCATAATTCAATTTAAATTAAAATGGTCTAATTGTATTCTAGGGTTTTCCACAATTCAGATTTGCAAATATTCTCTTAACCGAATTTAACGGCTGGGATTTGCTGCGCGGACCACGAGCGATCCGCTGTGGAGCCTGAGTTGCACGACAGCATAGCTCTACGATATATAGCTGTCTACCCTAGTAATCCAACGTTTAGGACTCGGAGATGCAGAACAGCAGATCCGCTGTTTGATTGCTACCCATGGATCCTACGGCAAAGTTCCAATCAAATTTAGTCGTTAGGATCTAGAGGATCAGGGCCGTAGCGTGTGGAGGCCCGTACTTTCCCGTGGTAATGCTAATACAGATATTAGCAGAATCACGAGGAGTACGGTGCTTCAACTATAGAAAATGCCCAACTTAAGTAAAGTTAGGGAGGACCCAACCTGCCTTAAGCCAAGGACTTGTCACTTAGAACTGTGAACATACATCAATAGAAATCAAAGTAGCAGAAGTAAGAGATAGTATAATATAACATCCACATCACAATATAGTATAAGATGGTAAAAGAAACAGTAACTCGGATAAAATGCAAAAAAGTAAATACATAAAAAATTTAATTATTACCGACTGAATTGAATGAAAGAAAAGATCTCACAATCTCACTGCAAGAAAATACAAATCTATCTAAAAGCAACTACAACTATTAAAATAAAATGATCCTAACATGCTTATGATCACATGGATACATGTTGAGTATATAAAGAACATAAGTGCTGAAATTAACATACAATTCTAGCATCCTAAATATGCCAATATTTAATATTAAACAATAAGAGTATTTATACAAGCATGCAGATTAATATGAAAAAGGCCACTGAGACACGTGGCAAAAGTGAACTAAGTACATGAATGAGCAAAAGTAAAGCCACTGAGACATGTGGCAAAGCAAGTCAAGCACTAAGAGAAAGGCCACTAAAGCATGTGGCAAAGCTAAACAAATACTGAAAACTGAACTGAAATAGAAGTAAGCCTAAGACATAGTACTGTCATAATAGAAATAGGCCATACAGTACATCTGAACTGAAAGTTCAACATGTATCAATCCTAGGCATCTGCAAAGCTAGGTCTGAGTTGAACTTATAGAATAAGACATGTATCCATCCCAGACATTCGCAGAGCTAGGTCTGAGTCTATTCTATAACAAAACTAGAATTGAAGAGGCAAACTAAGCTAGGACATACTCTACTAATTGAAAGCACTAAAAGAATTGAATGAATGCTATGCTTTTCAAATACTAACTAAGGATGTATCTTCCATATCCTAAGTTTACCTATTATGCTCAAGGAACAAGGCTCAAATTCAAGGTGTGCAAAGCAATCAAATCAAAGTAAGCAGTAAACTCAATCTAGTCTTATGTGATATCTGTTATAGTCTAATTTATCCAACTAACTATTCTGAGAAGATACAAGTTTAGGATCTCCAATATCTAGCTATTGAGTAAAATCCCAGATTCACGACCTTAATATTAACAATAGAACTTAACAAGTTCTAATTCATAATCATATGATGACTATAAGGATTAAAGTAAATGAATCAATGACTTAATTATTATTATTTTCCTCTCTTAACCCTAATCTTAATTAAGCAAATTAAGATTTAGGATTCTGGACTTAAACTCCATCTTGGTGTTCAAATCTTGAATCCAAGGTAGTGTCTTAATAAGGAACTAGGGTTCACACTCAAACATAATCTAAATGAGAAATACCTTATAAGATGAAGGATTTAGGAACTATGATCTTAATGAAAGGTCACTCTACTGGTTATAAGTTAAAATAATCAATTAAGAACTAAAAATTTAAGATTTATATTCAATCTTTAGGATAATTACATTATTCTATAGATTTAGTTATTCCTACACCCACAAGGAAGGTTTCAAAAGTAGTAAATAATTAATCAAGTAAGGAATTCCAAATGAAGGTAATTCAATCTAATTAGTAGATCTAAAGTCTAAAGTCTAAGATATAAGATTTGATCACTTTAGATCTTAAGCTAAAACTAGACATAGGAGTTTTACAAGAATATTTCTCTTAGGATTTAAGCTTATGGATCAGCTTAGTTGAGTTATTAGACTAGGGGTCTAACACCTAAGGGTAATTAGGCTTAACTCTTAAGACAGAGGGTTTTAAGGACACTTAAGGTCTTAAGATCTTAAAAAGACTAACTTGAGATTTCTTCACTTAACATTAATATTATTAACATAAGATTTCAGAAAGGTACTAATAGTCTAACTAGAGATATGTTACTGAGTTTTCAAGGTTTAAGGGGTGCTTAAATACTTCTTGGTCAAAATGACCAAAATACCCCTCTTAAGGCTAAAAATGGGATTTTAAGATTTAATCATCTAAGTTGATTCAAGTTGATTTTAATGAGCTTCTTATTGATTAATAAAGTGAATAAAACACTTAACTTAGGTTTTGGTAATTTAATTAGCCTAATTAGCACTAATCACATTTTAAGCCAATTAAGGTGATTAAAGAAATTTGGGCATACGAGAATGATCCAAACATATTTAAAGGCTCTACTATACTTAATGAAACATTAGGAACTAGATTTACCAAAATCAGAGGTTAATATAATGCTTAATTCACTAATCTTAAATTAGGGTAATTAAAGAGTGATTAATAAAATTAAGGTTCTTATATTACTTTTAATGGTCGATATAGGTTCTCTATGGTCTCATGAGCAATCAGAGACCTCAAATAATATTTTTGGATATTAAATTATTTTATTATGATTTAAATAAAAACAAAAAAGGATTAGAGAATTATATAAAATCTAACCATTGGATCTTTGATTTTATTTTATATTATTATTCTTTACATTTTTTTGATTCAAATGGTATATTGGATCATAAAATTTGGATAAGTATATCTAAAGTTATTTCATCAATTTATTCTGCATTTTTATTTAAATCAAAACTATAAGGAAAGTAATTATCAATCATTTAACATAAGGAAATTAAATCCATAATTATTAAATTAACCACGGCCCAAATTCAAAACGCACAGGACGGGGTCTGACCTGGCCCGCTACTGTGGATTTTCTTTGCGAATATCTCCCCAACGCCAGAATCCCTAGGGTTAACTTCAATCTCTAAATTCTCCACACTCAAGCCATGCCAACGACTCCAATTAATCCCTACACGCTCCTGGAGTCAAGATGCGTCGATCCCACAATTAAGCCCTCTCTGGGACGCACTAGTTCGCTGGATGGCTATTCGGTAGGCTCGGCCCTAATCACAACTTCTAAGGTTTACTGTGAGGAGCAAATTCTCCTCACAGAGACAACCATCTAACTAGAGCTCAATCTCTACACCATCCTGGTGGGGAGGCAAATTGAAACCCTTCAGCCATGAGCTTTGGGGTGCCCTGGATCGACGGGTCCTTACTCGAGCTCGTCCGTAAACTAGCGACAGAAAATTAGACGATTGGACGATCATGATAAGCTAGCCCAGACCCTAGGAACAATTGCATTGGGTCTGGTTAGCTTGCCATATCGATCACAAATTGCATTAAGAGGAATTGGGGCATGGGATTTTAGAGGAGCGTCAGCACTCTGCCTGGATTAGGCTCCATCCCGACAGTGAATTCGTACTATCGGGATTCAGCTAGGCCCAACCCAAGTGATTACCATGCATCCTACAGTCTAATAAAAACACCCAGAACATCACAGAGCTGACTTAATTTTTTGGATTGAAGGACTGAGCTCACATAGCTCAGTTGGGAAGAGGCAGTACCTTGACAGTTGGGAAAAAGATGAGTCAAGCACTACAGCAAGTCTCTGGAGATTCCATAGCTTTCTGCTTTAGCCTGGGGGTTCGAACACCAAACCACACCCACTATCAGTGGATTGCGGCCTTGGGATTACCTGGAACAGCAAGCTCCTACTATGGGGGTTGACCGAGGAGGAGAAGAGACGTCACATAATTCAAATAAGCAAAATGGCTCACTGGGCTGAGGGGAGGCTATTTATAGCCTGAGAAGGGTTCAGGGATGGATGCCATGGCTGAGTCTCGAGCATTTGGCTCGGGCCGAAGGGTTCACTCAACTTACCCCAATTAGGGGTCTTCGACCTTCCTGACCAGCCAAGGAGCTTTGGCACTAGCGGGAAGGATCCTAACAGCCAAGGAAATAAGGTGAGGGAGTGGCAAACAAAGCTGATGTGGCTAGTACAGGTAAAATCTCCTCTATCAGGGAAGGGTCGTGGCGAGAACGAAGATGAACAATGCTCGGGTGGGCTCTGCCGTCTGATCTGCAAAGCCGTTGGAATTGAATGGTTTGATGCAGCTCTTAGATAACATAACCACAGGCAAGATTTCGATTGTCGAATACTTGTTGGTGATTCGACGCTCCATATTAGATCATGGCATGATTAATCCTACCGTTGGATAGAGGCGCGGAGATGCGCGCTAACGCACCCGTTCGATGCTTACGCTGCCCTACTGTTGGGACCCGCAGCGGATCTGTCGTGCTCCCGACAAAGAATCCTAAATATATAAAATATATATATATTTAATTTAATTAATGTTAATTCAAATAATAATTATCTTAAATTCTAAAAAAAATTTAAATCCACTTTAGGATCAATTGAGCTCCAAAAATTCCCAAAACTCTATCCTTAGCTAATAGGGTATGAGGAATTCAAAAATAAAATCAGATTTTAATTTAGAGATCAAATTAATTTAGGTATTTTCCAAGGCTAAAAAATAAGCAAAAATACTAAAATTCTTAATTTAGCTCCGATTGATTTCAAACTTCTATGGTTAGGTTTAAATGACCTATTGAGTCTAATAGAATCAAAATTAAGACTTGGTTTAGATTAATTAATCTGAACTTAGCTATAGTAACAACTAGTTGTTACATAGCACCTTTCTGATCGATAGATTAGACGACTCCGGACCCACCCATGACTGTGGATCTTCATCGTTGCCTTACCTGTGCTTGACAGAGGGAATCCAGAGGATTCTCATCAGTAGACCCTATCCCCCACTTTTGCATCCACCTCAGCTTGATGTTGGGGATCATCCCTCAATGGAATATCAACCCTATCGGGCCCCGTGTCCTGGTTAGCTCCCATTTTGAAAATTGGAGCTCGACTGTAGCCCAAGCTCTTGGGCCACCCTTGACTGCACCAATGTCTTTGGAAGCTTTCCATTTATTTGCTAAGGCTATAAATAGCCTCAGCATTTCTCCCTATGATCCTTTACTGATCAATTAGAATTGATCCCCTCTTTATCATTCTCGGTCTATCCGAGCTCCCAAGGCATCCCTGGCGTGCGTACCACTGATAGAAGGTGTCTCATGGTGTTCAAGAACCCTTAGTGTCTCTCAGAAAGCTACCTGGGACCTGCATTGCTCTTTGTCATCCGATCCAAGCCCGTCAAGCCAGGTACTCTCTACTGTCCAATTGAGCTGCTAAGGCTCAATTGCTCCTCCTGTCATTTCATTCTAGTACTCCTAGGGTAGACAATTTCAGTCTGAATGATAGTAAGTTCTGGGCTCAATCCAATCGATTATATCGATCGATTGGGTCAAGCCCCTTTCATGAATATTGGGTCCAAGTAAGGACCCATTGATCCAGCTCATCTCAGACCCTCTAACCATGGTAGTTATGCTTTATTTTAGTATTGTTTCAGTAAATCATTCGTAATAATTTCTAGATGTATTTTCTTTCCTTTCTTGAGATGAATGTTTATTTCAGCTTCTGTGATGAATATTTTCTGAATGTACGCTTAGCTTTCGCACTCTGATTATATATTATTTATACTTAGTATTGTAATGTGATCAGCATACTAGAAATATTGATATTAGTATATATGTGTTGGATTCCTTATCTTTCTTTCATAATCCAATATATATAGGATATGTATATATATATATATATATATATATATATATATATATTAGTTTAATACTTAGGATAAGTACTACTCTTATCTTAAGTATTAGCTATCGACCTTTCTAATGGTTGAGTCAGCAGCCTTCAGTGGTTTAGTTACATCTATTCGAGGAGATGGGTTATGCCTTCATGAGTGGCGCACCACTCCGTCGCCGAATCGAATTTGGTTTACACTCTTTTTTTGCACGGCGATGGGGTGGGGCGCTACAAGGGAGCTTGTGGTTTTGGGCATGGTCCTGGCGCCTTTCCTAAAGTGAGGGGCATAATAGCTCTATTGAGGTAGACGGAGGAGTGGCGGACAAGGCCGACGGTCGGTTGTATGAAGACCTCCTCTGTCGGGGGTTGGGTGCATCCCAGATTAACATTCATAGTGCAGGCACGATGTGGTTCATCTGATATATTTAACAAAATTGCATAATGGCTCTGATTGTTTGAATCCTAACCGCCAGATCCGGGGTAATATGGGCGGGGATCTTTGGGACCGATTCAACGCTCGATCGGCACCCTTGCTTGATTACATCTAGGCCGTCGAATGATCAGGAGAGATGGCCGAACGTGATAGAATTCCATAGTCATGGGACTCGGGCTCCACAGCGGATCGCCCATGGTATGCACAGCGGATCCCTGATGGGTAAAGTCATTGGAGGTATATTTACAATTATGAAAAGTTTTAAGTCCCTAGCTAATTTGAGGGTGAAAAATTCAAAAATACAATTAGAATTTAGTTTAGAGATCAAAATATTTTAGCTATTAACTAGAGTTCTTAATTTGGAAAAATTGCCAATTTGACCTAGTGAGGTCTGATTAACCCTAAAATTTTAGGGTTAGCTCTTGTTGACTTTATGAATACAAGGGGATAGTTTTTAAAGTGTGATTTAACTTAAATTTGTTGTGGTAACAACCTTGGGCTTGGAACACGCTTGAAATGTACCCCTAAGAAAATTGAATTATATGCTTTTATACAAAATGAAATAGAGAATGAGGCTAATTAAGAATTTAATGAGTTGGAAGAAAAACATAAGACGAGAAATGGGAAGAATGAAAAGTAAAAAAAAAAGACTTATTATAAGTTAGATGATATAAGTTGGGTTCGAAGGGGAAAAAATGTATAGTTGATATCCTTAACGATTATATTATTAAACAAGCTGGTGCATATCTAAAATCCTTAATAAAATTTTGAAAGAAATTCTTAAAAGATATAAACTCTTATTGGTCTGGCTGAGAGCATTAAACTAAGTGTTTGTTGGTAGGCAACGCAATAAATAATTTCATATTCTTGTTTCTTGTTTGTTTTAAGTTTTATGCAGTATCTGTGTGTGTGTGTCAATAATGGAGCAAAAGGAATCTCGAGCTTGATTGCAGTAATGATAGTATGAATTTATTCTACCAGGTTATTTCATTCTTTACTACTCTTAGTAAATTATTTTTAATTTATTAATTGGTTTTGTAGTTTAATTTTTGTTATTTTATGTTTTAGCCTTTTTCATATAGTCATCCATTAAATTGTTCATCTAAGAGTAATGATCAAGACTAGTGATTTGATAATTGAGTTGATCAATTTGAGAGATTAATCTTCCAAAAATTTGATTTGAAATCCAAATTCTAATTCTGTGCATCAAATATTTTGGATTAGTGAAAACTATCTAAATAAAATTTTTAACTAAACAAAGTAAGGTTTATTGGATTAACTTGATAAACTAACCAACACAAACTCATGACTTAAATTAAATGATAAAATAAACTAAGTGTGGGGGAGTAAAGATTGCAAAGAGAGAAATGGAACTAGTTGTTAAATTTGGAATATGTTAGGCTTTCGTAGAACTTCATAAATATAATACATGTGCTAAATTCAACATATTAAAAACAATTATTGACTATTATGGGGTGAAGAAAAATGTCTCACTCATAAAAGAGATGAGAAAACATAAAAGGGATGAAAAAAAATATATCTCCTAATAAGAAAAGCATTACATTTTATAAGAAGGAGAATATATGGCACATAAAAGTTCCTAAAATGACAGTTGAACCAATTCTCATGAATGCAGAAAAGGTGTGATAGCCCATCCCATCATGGTCCTACTAACTCTTAAGTTAACAAGATTACGGTGAAGTGGTCACCAAATAAAGAGTTCCTCACTTATAGATAGATTAGATATTCACCATAATCCAGTATAGTTAAGGAGTTTGCCAAGTACAATAGCATTTCACTAAATGATAAATACAAAAAATATTCAAAGTGCAGAAGCAAAATGTAAATATCCATTCCATCATAATATGATAAGTAAAACATACAACTCAGAATAAGTACAATAATAAAAAATACAATTCAAACTTGTATTATTACAAAACATTAAAGAGTTTAGCTGAAACAGAAATAAAAGCACTCAACCTCACAAGCAGAAAACATGAATAAATCTAAGGATCTAAGAATCTTCAGCAGTACGCTCCTCCTCCTAATGTTTAGGATGAGTTTCTTTTTAGGTATTAGCATTTTTTTTATGCCTAACCTTGTTACAATGTTGATTTTGGAGGTATGTACTTACTTCCTTTTTGTTTAAGTTAAAACTTATTGTTTATAGCTTCCTTTTCATTTCTTATGCTTTCCTACACCTATGTGTTGGCTTAGTTGTTAAGTAATGGTAATATTTAAAAGAACATGAATTTAATCTGCCTAAAATGTACTTAGATAATTTGTCTAACAAGGCTTTTTCTCTTTTTGGCGAGGGTGTTATCATTGTGAAACCGACAATAATAGTTTCGAAGCTATTTGAGGTTGTGGAACTGTCTGAGGATCTGCATTCTATGATCAATGTGAAATAATGATGATTAACATAACATAAATGAACCTGTAATACATTTAATCATTTAAAATCAAATATAGAAACCTATATATATATATATATATATATATATATATATATATATATATAATCAAATAGACAAATTTAACATCCTATGTATAAATAAGTTAGCAAGGCTAGCATTCTACACATGAATATATGAGTAAATTATCATTTAATATATGAACAATTAAATAAAAACTAACATTTCATTTGTACACATAAAAGTAAAACTAGCATCCAAACATATAAATAATTAAACACGCTAATATCCTAGCACATGAATAAATAAACAAGCTAAAATTCTAGCAATGAAGCAATTAAACAAGCTAATATCCAAGTACATGAATAAATAAATAAGCTAACATTTTATCACCTTTATAAGCTAGTAATCTAGTAAATAGTAAATAAGAAAGTGCTGAAATGTAGTAAAAATGAATTGAAAATAGTTAATAAATAACTAAAAACTGCTATGGCTAAACGAGCCACTCGAACCAAAAACAACTAACGTCACACTTATCTTGCTGGGCTAAGGCAGAAACACTGAACTGAAATATGCACAGACTCACTTAGCCTATTGGACTAAGACAGAAAAACTAAACTAAAGAGTAAAACTACACCTAAGATTAGTACTGCCATATCAAAAGCGGGCTAAACTATCCTCATAACCGACAAGTCTAATGAATACCATCCTAAACCCCCATAGGTCTAGGCTTCGTTAGACTTGCTAAGGATAGGCAATACCATCCAAGCCAAGCATAGACCTAGGTTTGGCCAGTACAATAGTAAAAGAACTGAACTAAGAGGCAGTCTAACTAGGTCACACTCTACTAAACCAAAAATTAGGAAATTGAAATTGACAAAAATGCAAATGATGTTTATGCAATTCAAAATTTGACATGTGATATTCATCAAATATCCTATGCTCACCATATATATCCAAGGTATAAAGCTCAAGTACAACATAAGCAAAACATTAAAGTTTTAAAGTAAGTAAGAGACCCTATTAGACACATGTGATATCCATTGTTGTCTAATTATTCGTTATATCAATTCCAAGTTACACAAGTTTAGGATCTCCATTTCCTACTATCAAGTGTAACTTAGAGTCACGACCTTATAAGATCAAAATCATTTAGGACTAGATAGGTTCTAAAATGATTAAATCAATGTCGACTATATAAGTTAAATAAGTAAATCAATTGGTCTATTTTGATGAATTAAGTAACCGAAACCCATCTTTATTATGACAATTCAAGATGGAAGGATTAATAATTAAACTCCAAATATTAGGGTATAATCTCTTAATCCTAAGGTGATCCTTAAGGATAAGGCTTAAAACCCAAACCTCACAAACTAAGGATTAAGGCAATCCTATTAAGCAAAATCAGACTTAATAGGATGGATCTTTATTCCTAAATCTAAATTTAAGAGATAAGATAATCATAATTAAACTATTAAAATCTATAAACTAGTAAAATCAAGGTTTTATCCATTAAGTAACCCAATTTACCCAATAAATAAATTCTAACATAAGTCTTTTCCTAATTCCTAAAGAATAAGATCTTAAGGAACTAAGATGAACACTAAAGCACTAACCTTAACTGGTCTTTTTAGAATACTTAATTAATAGATTAGAAGATATAAGGAAGGTATGGTGTGAGACAAATTTCACATCATGGGACTAAAAATTACTTAGAATTTACATAAAGTGAAATTTTAGAGTTTTATTTGGAATCTTGATTAATAACCTAAATCATATGAATTTAATCTTAAATCACTTTATTTATTAATTTTAATCATTAGGCTATGATTCTAAGGCTTAAGAATAATTAAACCTAAATTTGTCAAAATGACCATTTTACCCCTACTTAAGAGTCTAAAAATATTTTTTGATTTAAGGCTCCAAAATGAAATATAACAAATGTAAATGATTACTTATTATCTAACATGAGGATAGACAGTGATAAGAATTAAGCCTTATGAGCTCAATTTAAGAAAATTGACTCATAAGGGCAAATTTATAATTTACCTAATGAAGTCTAAATATTTATGTAGTTTATTAATGCTTACTATTCAAGGATTACATAGAGTCCAAGAACACTAAATTTTGAGGTCTAATGATTAAGTTATGATCAAGTCAAATTTAGGGTTCAATTATGCAAAGTAGGGTTTTATAAAAAAGGGTCAAAAACCTAACTTTTTCTTTTGAAGTTCAAATTCACCAAACTCAGTGGCTATAGCTTTTTTGTAACACACTAGGTACTTTAATTGGGAGTAGACCCAATTTGGACTTCATTTGGTCTATAACTAAGAGGCAGTCTAACTAGGTCACACTCTACTAAACCAAAAATTAGGAAACTGAAATTGATAAAAATGCAAATAATATTTATGCAATTCAAAATTTAACATGTGATATTCATCAAAAATCCTATGTTCACCACATATATCCAAGGTATAAAGATCAAGTACAACATAAGTAAAACAATAAAGTTTTAAAGTAAGTAAGAGACCCTATGTGGCGCCCCGCACCCTTAATCCGCCAAAGGATTAAGCTAAGGGTGGAGTGTCACTCTGGCTAATCTCTCACTTACCATTGGATTAGGATAAAATTCACAATCCATTTGATTAGGGAAGGATTAACGCAGAATCAATCTAACAGTCACTATATAAGTAAACTACAGAGTACAGAAGCAATAAATAACATCCAAGCATCACAATGTAACATAAGTGCAAAATATGACTCAGAATATAAGCATACAAATCCAAATACACAGTCAAGAGTACCTGTATTATTACAACATTTAAAGTTCAAATAAAAGGAAATGCAAAGGCACTCATCCTCATAATAAGTCTATAGACTAAATATGCTCTGGTCCGAGCTGTTGCTCCTCCTCTAGGAATAGCTCCTCCTCAGGTGCTGGATCCTCTATCTGCTCTACGCCTACTATTGTCGGTTTCACAATGTATGGCCCAGCCAAAAAAGAGAAAAATCTGGTTAGACAATTTGTCTAAATACATTTTAGGTTGATACATTTTTATATGTTTTATAATATCACCACTTTACACAATTTTCCTAAGCAACAATATATAAAGGAGCGACTGGCAATACAATAAGAAAGAGGAAAAGCTATAAATAACATTTATAACTTAAATAAAGGAGGCGAAGACATGCCTCAAAAGCGAAGTAAACAAAATAAGGCATATAATATGAGTAACTAAACATATGATGGAAGAAAATTCTACACCCTAATACATGCTGGTGATCAAATGAATTATGCAAATTACAATAATAAATCTCAGCAGTGATACATATAAATAGCAATAAAATCTAACATCCTACTATATATAAGATGTACAAGTAAATAGCTGACTGAATAAATAATGCCAAAACATAGCCAAATACTAAAACTGCACATCAACTCTATATACTAACTGCCATATCAGAAAACTTGGCCAAACTAGCCCACATATATATATATATATATATACATCTCAATCTACAAACATACTGAACATACTGCATGATTGAAGAGGCAGATAATACTTATACAACATATTTTAGTTATTTTACTTTTATTTCTATGGACAACTGTTAGAAACAACTGAGGAGTCAAGCACGTCTGCAAGACTATACGGGTCCCAAGCCTAACACACTCTCCTCAATGAGAATGTTAGGCATCCTGATCTCACCTTACCCCTATCCATCGGGGCAAATGTGCACCATAATCACCATAAACCGGACCCAAAGACAACTGTTATCCTAATATTATAAGTTTTCATTTTAATGCACAAAATTATCTTATATGAAATGCCCAAGGAAGTAAGCTCAAATACACAAGGAAAGCGTAACACAAAGTATCAAAGTAAGCAAGGGACTCTACTAATATGGTGATACCATCTATTTTCTATTATTCGTTCTAACTATTCTAAATTACACAAGTTCAGGATCACCCTTTTCCCACATTTCAAATGTAACTTGGAAATTCGTCCTTACAAGTTACAAAATATTAGGACTAGCTAGGTCCTAATATACCAAATCAAAGTCGACTACAAAAGTTAAATAATAAATCATTACGACCTAATTGATAATTTTAGACGTTCTAACTAAAACTAATAAACTATAGATTATGGTTTAAACACCACGAGATAGGCTTAATCACATAATCCAAAAAGGATAAGACCTAAGATCTAAGTTTCATTCTAAAAGTGATCTAATAATCTAGGCCAATCCTATTAAGTAATCAAATTTAATAGGATGAATCTCCTATCTTAGATCTAAGGTTAAAAGATAAAATAATCCAAATAAGTTGAAAATTCTTGAAATTAATAAAACTAAGGATTCATTCATTGAAAAACCCTATTTTTCAATGAATGAAATCAATTCTATGATCTAGTCCTAGTCTTAAGAAGGGTCCTTAAGGTGTAGTGTTAAAGACTTAAGAAAATTCTAGAATTTGACCTAACGATTGGTTTTACTCACTTAAATGTCACTAATATGACTATAATATTAATTTTAGTATTTTAAAAGACTAATTAAAGGTTAAGGGTGTTTATCCTAAATTTTTGGCAAAATGACCATTTTGCCCCACTTAAGGGTCTGAAAAGTCAACTTTTGATTTAAGTGCCCAAATTGGAGTTTCTCTTTTCCATATGATTTCTTACTGTCTAACTTGAGGATAGACAGTAAATATGTTCAATTTGGATGAGAAACGGCTCCTATAGATTCAAACTAAGGTTTATGACTCAAGGGTATTTAAGAAATTTTTACTCTACTGAAAACTAAGTTTTTATGCAGTATAATGTAGGTTACTGTTCAAGAATTCCATTGAGTCCAAGAACACTGCATTCTGAGGTCAATTGACTAAGTTATGGATATTTTAAGCTTTGGTATTTAATCATTTGAAATAAATCTGTTTTATTATTACTGTTAAGGATAATTGTAAGTGTTAATACTCTGTTAATTATGAATAAATTATAATTTGTTTAATTACCTAATAGCTTACATATACTATTTGACTTGTCTAAGAAATATACTAATGATTAAGATAAATTTATTAACAAGATTAGTTAACTAATATTGACGGTTATTGCCGTTGATTTAATTAATCATGTACCGTCTAAGATTAATTAGCTAGTTAAGTGATTAATACCTTATCAATTAATTATATACACATATGTATGTTTGTTTGTTAATAACTTAATCCATGTATTAAGTTGATCGATTACCAAATTATTTTGATCTACTAACGGTCCTTTATAAAGTTGATTTTCAGTTTGTACGCTTAACTTTATGAATATATAATTATATTAATGTTTTGTATTAATTATATCATTTAGTTATGGGGTGGGCAATCGATTAATTTTAGATAGGGACGTATATATTTATGTACTTATATCTATACATATATGTATATATATATATATATAGATATACGTATGTATTTATATATAATGTATATACTATATATACGTGACGAATATAATCTTCCTAATTATTTTGATCGATACTTATCATGGATTAATATTGCTTAATTATAAAGTGCATAAACGTGTACAAATATATTGCTATTGTTATTTTAAGTTAAATATAATTAAAACAATCTTAATTACTTAACTATGGCTTATAGCAATTAACTATATATAGGAATATCTATATATATATATATATATTCGTATATGCAAATATACACAGAAAGAAACAAGCAAGCCAAAAACTCTATCCTTGTGATTGTGAAGAAGATATCACATGACATTGTAGAAAACGAGCTCTTGCCGAAGGTGTCGTAGTCATATGGCATTCAATGGAGGTGAATGCCAAAGAGTACTCAAAGGCGTTGTATTGGCAACGAAACTAGCAATAATATGATTGAAACTAAGTATCTTTGTTTTAATAGATTTGATATAATCTAGTTGTATGAACCTAATACCACATAATTGAATTCATATAACCCCTTTTTTTTTTTTTAAAACAAAGTATGTCATCTAAAATAATAAGAATAAATAAGCGAAATGCTAAGCTTACAATTGTAAAAATTTGATTGATGGCAATGTCTGCATCTATCTTAAGCCTGATTTTACTGCATAGTATTATTGTAACTGCCATATATGACACTTCTTTTGTATGTACAAATTGCTTCAAATTTGAAAAAGTTTCTAAAATGTCTAGAATATATTAAGAGAATATTAATAGAAAAGTTAATTTGAGTGAGGATAAGCTCAAGGAAATTTAAACTAGATTCTTAGAGACATAGTTTCATTCAATTTGAACATATATAACAAGGTCCAATTCATGCTTAATAGTTTGCTTATCCGGTTGTTGGATGGTAAACTTTTTCGGTTTTCTGACAACTAAAAAAATATATATGTTAACCTAACCTAGGTATGTAAATTAACCTAATTAGATTAACCAAGATTAGGAAAAAATTAATTAGGCTTGACCACTTGGCCTCCACCTACATATCCACAAGCACAAGAACAATGGCTTAACAAATTAATAAGTGGTTTAAGAAAATCAGGAAATTTGCATTCGTTAATTTCTTTTTTTATATGTCAAATAGATATATAAATACTTCATTCCTTTTTGAAAGGCCGCCATTACTCTTTTTTTTTTTTTTCCAAGCATACTAATACTTCATTTAGAAAGATTTTTCTACAACTATAGATCGTGAACTGCATGCTAAAACAATACTTGCCATCTATAGGAATAAACATTCACTAATGAATATAACATAGATAGATATATATGCCAAAATTTAGTTAAAGTAAAAAAAATAGCTTAATTATTTGGAGAAAGGATCATAAACTCCACAAAATTATCATGTTCTTAATCAATATTGACAACTGTAAATATATAATGAATGATTGCCTTCCTTGTGCTGCTTTAGGTATTCCGTGACACAGAGTGGGCATAGGTATTATCGCATATTATTAATTTTGTGAATGTATACCACATTACTTAAACCTCAAACCGTCTCCTCAGGAGGGACAATAAGATGAAACATCATTCGGTTTGGCAGAGACAATAAGGATGATCGATAACTTCATTACTACCCTCTTTTAAACTCCATATATTTTCATTTTTTTTGTTTTATAAATTTGTGTTTTATTGACACTAAAAAAAAATGCTAAAGATACTTCTTTATACATAACCTTTGAGTGAAAGATTTAGGTGAAGTGGGTACTTAGATTAGGTTGAGACAAGAAGGAGTTGGGAAGTGGGGTACCTAGATGGCGTCGAAGGGGGTTCGACGATTCCTCGCTGCCGAACGTCGTTCTTGAGGAGAGGGGAGAGCGTCAGCCACATGCCATTCCTGGAAGGAGGTAGTGGTCGGCTGGTTGGAACTCGACCGTGAGGAGACGAGAAGGCGCGCCATTTAGAGTAAGAGAGGCGGAGGTTGCGAGGAGGCGAGGCGACAGAGACTCTGAGGAGAGGACACGTGGTGCGCGAGGAGAGGCGAGGAGGAAGGTGGGTCGGCCGATCGAGGAGGCGTGCGAGAGGGGAGGGAGTTCGGCCGAAAGGGTGCGTGGGGTTTAGGGTATGCGTGAGGTTTAGGAAAGAAAGAGGGAAGAAAAGATTTTATATTAAATTAAATAATATTATTTTATAAAATTTATTCAAAATTTTCTCAATTAAAATTACATAGTTCAAGTTGTCCCAAAAATTCCTAAAAAATCATGCCTAGCTAATTGAGAGGTGAGGAACAGAACGGCGAAGTCGGATTTTGATTCCGACGAGTTTTTAATTTCCTCATTTTCCGTATATTTAAATATTATTAAGATTTTCGTCAAATTTTGACGACTTCCAATTGCCACCAAAACTTCACCTTTAGCTAATCTGGGGGCAATGAGCGCAATGGCACAGTCCATTTTTCGATCGGAGGTCAAAATAAATAGGTCAATTTCCGAGGTTCCTGAAATTCCCAAAGTAAGGATTTGATTCGTTTGACCTCTAGTTTGGACTAGATCTTGGTGGTTGACTCATAATGACTTAATTAGCATTTATGATGAAGATTAAGACTAAGATTAGTCATAGTTGATAATAAGAACAACTTGGGTTGTTACACCCTATTAGACACATGTGATATCCATTGTTGTCTAATTATTCATTCTATCGATTCCAAGTTACACAAGTTTAGGATCTCCGTTTCCTACTATCAAGTGTAACTTAGACTCACGGCCTTATAAGATCAAAAACATTTAGTACTAGATAGGTTCTAAAATGAATTAATCAATATCGACTATATAAGTTAAATAAGTAAATCAATTGGTCTATTTTGATGATTTAAGTAACCGAAACCCATTTTTATTATGATAATTCAATATGGAAGGATTAATAATTAAACTCCAAATATTGGGGTATAATCACTTAATCCTAAGGTGATCCTTAAGGATAAGGCTTAAAATCCAAACCTCACAGACTAAGGATTAAGGCAATCCTATTAAGCAAAATTAGACTTAATAGGATGGATCTTTATTCCTAAATCTCAATTTAAAAGATAAGATAATCATAATTAAACTACTAAAATCTATAAACTAGTAAAATCAAAGTTTTATTCATTGAGTAACCCAAGTTACCCAATGAATAAATTCTAACATAATTCTTTTCCTAATTCCTAAGGAAGATGATCTTAAGGAACTAAGATGAACAATAAAGCACTAACCTTAACTGGTCTTTTTAGAATACTTAATTAATAGATTAGAAGATATAAGGAAGGTATGATGTGAGACAAATCTCACATCATGGGACTAAAAATTACTTATAATTTACTTAAAGTGAAATTTTAGAGTTTTATTTGGAATATTGATTAATAACCTAAATCATATGAATTTACTCTTAAATCACTTTATTTATTAATTTTAATCATTAGGCTATGATTCTAAGGCTTAAGAATATTTAAACCTACATTTTTCAAAATGACCATTTTACCCCTACTTAAGAGTGTAAAAATATTTTTTGATTTAAGGCTCCAAAATGAAATATAACAAATGCAAATGATTACTTATTGTTTAACATGAAAATAGACAGTGATAAGAATTAAGCCTTATGAGCTCAATTTAAGAAAATTGACTCATAAAGGCAAATTTGTAATTTACTTAATGAAGTCTAAATATTTATGTAGTTTATTAATGCTTACTATTCAAGGATTACATAGAGTTCAAGAACACTAAATTTTGAGGTCTAATGATTAAGTTATGATCAAGTCAAATTTGGGGTTTAATTATGCAAATTAGGGTTTTATAAAAAAGGGTCAAAAACCTAACTTTTTCATTTGAAGTTCAAATTCACCAAACTCAGTGGCTATAACTTTTTTATAACACACTAGGCACTTTAAACTGGGAGTAGACCCAATTTGGACTTCATTTGGTCAAGTTATAACCTAAATATGATCAACGGTGATTAGTGAGAAATTAGTGAAATTAATCATAGAGTCACAAAACCAACCACACCACTAAATTTTGATCTACTCTATGAGCTATCAGAAACTTAAATTAACTAATTTGGACTACTAATTGTTCTAATCTTTACTAATCAAGATTTAGGGTGATTAGGGATAATTAAGAAATCTAATCATCAAAACCTAAATATTTTTATAGTTTAGTTTTTATTAGATATTCCTTATCAAAATGATATAGTGGAAGTCCCAATATGGGGCTCAATTGACCAAGTTGTTATCAATTGAAGTTCTAGGTTTTAAGGGTGTAATTAGGGTAAGGTCCTAAAATGATACTCAAAATAAAGATATTAACTAACACTACTAGAACATTCCTAAGGATCTCTTGATTAAAATGAGACTCATATTGGATATATTTGGGTGAGTGTGTAGAGTGGTGATAGTTTTAAGTTTAGGGGCATTTAGGTAATTATTTAAGGATCCTAAATGTTACTAGGTGAAATATACCTCCAATTGGAAAATTGACAGTGCCAAAGTGATCATTGATTTTTGCTAATCAAAATGACATAATTTTACTATGTTTCGATTATTGGTTCACAAATTATGGAGGATGAAAGATTCTATATGTAACCTTTTAATTTAAATTAAATCAATTTAATTATCAGATAAAAATTTAAATTCATAAATGATTAAATGGTGGGCCCCATGACTTTACACGACAGCACCGCAGAAGACAGATAGCGGGTTACGCAGCAGTCACACTAGTGGGACCCACGACCTTATGCCAGCAGCTAACATGCCCCGCGGGACCCACGCATTAGCGAGGAGCACACGGCCTGCACGTGCAAGCCAGGTTAGGTTCGACCTGACCCAGAATTGACCCTCCACTACCCGACGAATCTCGATCCACTCCGGCTAGGGCAAGTGGAACAGACGACTTACTGGCTGTGATAGGTGCCGACCCGCAGACTATTGAATCGGGCTTGGCAAGGGCTTGCCACAAGTTGTTGATTTGGCACTTGGGGTGGTCAGCGGTTCCGGTGAAATGGAACCCTAAATCTTAGGTTACGTGCGAATGAAACAGGTGTCTATTATTTACAACTGTAAACGAAGTTCCAAATTCTATCAATTGAACAATACTATGTTTAATCAGCTGCTATCCTATTAAAATCCATTCATTGAAATAAGCAAGCGAATATAGATTTTAAGAATTGCGATAAAATTGACTTTATACAATAGCACAGGCGAGAAGGAGAGACGGCGCAAACAACATCGTTACGTCCATTTAAATAAATATATATATATATATATATATATATATATATATATATATTGTTTAATTTAATTTAAACCCGCTTTATTAATTGTATTTATTCAATTTGGATCATTGAAAAAATTCCCAATAAATCACCCTGAACTAATTGAGAGGTGTGGAACACAACGGCTATATCACATTTTTAGTTCGACGAGTATTTAATTTTCTCAATTTTGAGGTATTTAAAATATAATAAAATTTTTGTTGAAAATCCAATAAATTCTAAATGCTTCCAAAACATCATGCCAAGTTAAATTGGGGGTGATGAGCGTAATGGCAAAGTAAGATTTTTGATTTAAGGTCAATTTAAATAGGTCAATTTCCTGGGTTCCTAGAATTCCCAAAATTAGGATTTGATCTATTTGACTCCAGATTTGGACATAGTCTTTGTGGTGAACTCTAATGACTTGATTAATGCATTAAAATCATAATCAGGTCATGGTTTAGTCCTAAATGACCTAAGTAACAACCTTGGTTGTTACAGACTCTCCCACTTAAGAACGATGTTGTCCTTGACATCACTCATGTGAAAATAACAATTGCATAAATTGGAATGAATATTGAATAATTCTATAGAGGTTGAAGAAGTATCAATATTATCAAATGGCTTTTGATTCCCGTATCAAATAACTGATTCTTTCTCCTAGTCAATTTCTTTTAGGGGAACGATTCTCTTACTGAATTTTTGAGCATATGGATTAATCAGCTTCTTAATTAATTTTGATCCTTTCCCATGCTTTTGATAGGCCTTTCCATGAATGATAGATTTGGTTGAACTCCCGCTAGAGAAGATGAAGATAAGATGATAAGGTTCATGGGAATATTAAGCCACTCTCAATTGTGGATTAGTAAAAGATGGAGGGGACTTATAGGCACATGAAGTTCGACAATAATTGAACTGTAATTATGGCACCTTAACAGTAATGCAGCAATGCATTCCTTAGTGGATTGCATTGATTCAGGAGTTGAAGATTTGATTGGCAATTACTTCCCTTAATTGCCATGAATTTTAGAATCAATTCATAAAATAGAAATACTCAAAGGTACTAAGACTTAAGGGTATTTGAAGGCATTATGGATTGTCCATTCAGAATCCAATCTTAAACTTAAGGCTTAAGATTGGATCTTCATAATCCTACCTTACAGCTAAGGCTGGTAAATTTTTATCCAAGGTTCTAAGCTTAAGAAAACTAACCAAACTAAGTGATAACCATCACTTAATAAGGATAGTAATAAAGAAAAAAAGAACTAATATTCATCTAAATTGAATACAACTCCAAAGGCTTATAGTTTAACACCTAAGTCACTACACATGGATTATCACTATAAGATAAGACTATTACTATAACAACTTGAGATTGTTACTTAGCCTAATCTTAGTTTAATAGCAGCCTAATTATCATTCAATTGAGTCATCTAGCCATTAGAACCAATCCTTAAAATTTTGGAGTGATTCGAAGCTCAATCGAATAATTGGAACATTTTAATATATTTAATTAATTAGAAAATTGAGATATTTAAATTGACCTCAAAATCAAAATTTGACTTCGCTGTTGCGATTGTCACCGCCAAATTAGCTAGAGGTGATGTTTTGAACGTGCTTGGAAGTCGTTGGATTTTTATGAATATTTTAATCGGAGCGCATTTATTAAATCTAAATTTTTAATAAATTAAAAATTGGAAATAAATAATTATTTATTCATTTAAAAATTCATTTTTTCTCTTCTCTGCACCTGGCCCTACCTTTTCCTGTGTTTGGCACCTCTCTTTTCCTTGGTGCATGCAAGCAGCAGAAGCCACTCCCCTCTCCATTTCTTCTGCTCAAGTCCCATCCTAGCCATGCCTTCCCTTATTGTTAAGCCCACCTCTTCTCCTTTTCCTTTAAAAGAAAGCCCCAGCCCTCCCTCCTTACTTGTAGTCTAGCTAAAACTTCTCCTCTTTCCTCCATTGCTGAGCTTGTTGCTGAAAGAAAGCTTTCAAGTCTCTAAAGTTCTTGAAGAAAGCAGAGTTTTCTTCTTCCATTCTAAGTCTAAGGTACATATTTGTTATACTCTTCCTTGTGCTATTCTCTTCATTTAATTTAGCAAAGTGTTGCTAATGATATTTACATTAGCTATGGATTCTATGCGTGATCATTGAGCCTCAGTCAGACTCAAATGAGTCTGATCGAAGCTCATTTCTACATTAAAATTTCTGTCAAAAACTGTATGATTTATGTATACACGTAGCTAGGGGCTTATTTTTTTATCATGAAAATAATTTGTTCATGATATTTTGGTATCAATGGAAAGGTCTTATAAAGACCTTTCCATCAGTATAAGGAACCACATATGAGGTGTACAAAATTGGGAGTATTTGAGTACAAAAAGAGACCTATCACAGTTGACAGACTGTAAATTACATGTCTGCGCTTGCACGAAAGTGTACGTGGTCTGAAGTAATAATTTGGAATGTGAGTTCTGAGGTTTATTGTCCTTAGGGAATTGGGTGTTTTATTACTAAGGTATATTTATATTCAATAATGTTTAAACTATGCGTGTTTTGTTAAATTGGTTCTTAAATAAACACAACAAATCTTAGTAAAAAGTAACTATGACAGAAAGGAGAGGAGAGTTGGGTCTCTCCCACATAAAAAGTTAGGTGACTCATGTATGATGATTCCTCAAGCATTTGTCTTTTTTACTTAATTTTATGTAAGTTAATTAAGTGCACATTGTCCTCCTTAGAGTTTAACTCCAAGATTTACATGTTTAAATCTCATGCTTAAAATGAACACACAGTCAGTTCTATTTCAGTACAAAGACCCTATTATATTTGAGATTATTGGTTTTCCTCTCATTTCTAGTTTCTAGATATGAGAGTTGTTTCTTTATTTAAGATCTTACAAGCATTGATTCCACTAAGAGCATCACGCGCACCATGGGCAGTTTAGATAAAGGAGTGATTTTATTTGGGCTCAATGACTATGTCACATTGTTCATGAGCTCTCAAAGAATCCATTCTCTCCCTTCACATATGCTAAGCAACAGAGCTCATTTAGTGGGCCTTAGCTCACATACTTTAACTTTTTAGTTGAACATAGATCAAGGTGCTCTAAGCTCAAGAACTTTCTCACATAGTTCTAATTTTTTGTGCACTCGTGATTCCAACTCCAAACTAAGGGTGAGCTATGCTGCACAAGACTTTTTAGTCCTTGAAGTCATTTAGTCCTTCATCATTTGGTCCATATTCAAGTCCATAATTGTCTTTTTCATTTCTTTAATAAGTCATTTAATTTACAAATCCTTATTAATGCTTGAGGAAATCTTTCATGCATAATAATCTCTATCAATTCATATAAGATTTCCCTACCCTCCCCAAGGGGGAGTTTAGCTCTCCATTATACTAAAGATAAAGAAGAACACATACATGGATTAAGACCATTTCATGATCGACTAAGAAAAACACAAGACAAGAGTTAGAGATTACTAGGAACGTTCCTTTGATGAAGTTCTCCGAATTTCTCCTCCTCTTGCTCTTGGTTGCTTCTCCAAAGCCCATTGTGCTGCCTTTCTTTCTTCTTCTCCTTGGCAATAGGAGTTCTTCCACCCTTGTATTTATAGAGGGGCTGCATTCCTCATTTTTCCTTTCAAAATCTGCTTTTCCCTCTTCCAAAATTTTGCTATGATGATTGCAAATCCAACTTGAGGGGTGAAGTGGCCTCTGCTTTCCATTCTTTAATCTCCACATCATTTCAAAATGTCATTTTTCCATTTAAAGACAATTTTGCTGTAGAAGGAATAATGACTAGGAGATAAGGAGCAGGTTGGGGGTCTTGTCCAGCCACAATAAATGACCTGTTCAGCTAGAAATTTGGCGCGCTGCACTGTAGTGATCAAATTTCGTAAAGTGGTCCACGGCGACGCGCTGTGGCGTTCTGGGATTTTTCTCTGATGGCCCATTATAGCGTGCTATAGCGCGCTATAGCGTGATGTAGCACTTGAGCCCTGCAAGTTCTCCCACTATGGCGCGCTATAACGCCTGAGTTTCGTAAGTTCTCCCACTGTGGCGCGCTATAGTGCGTGAGCCCCGCAGGTTCACCCATTGTTGTGCGCTATAGCGCTTGAATCCTGCAAGTTCTCCCGCTGTGGCGCACTGGGGCACGCTGTAGCAGTGGATTTCTTCCAGAAATTTTAGAAACTTTCCAGAATTGTCCATAAATTGTTGTGCTTGCATTTTTTCTAAAAGATAGGCAGATTTTGATCAAGGAAGCAGTTTCAATATAAAAAATGAATGAGATTTTTCCTTTATTTAGGATATAAATTATGGATTTATCACACTCACACACTTAGACTATTGCTCGTTCTTGAGTAAGCTCAAAAATGATTTTTTTTTTGTTTCTAAGGTATGATAATCATTAAGTAATATCAATATGAGTTTGATTGCAATTCAAAGGGCGTGCTTAACTGAAATGACAAGAACATTTGGCATCATTTAAATTCTTTTAACCTTGGTTATGAATCGAGGTTGATAAGCTAATCTCCAATTTTAAGTTATTAGGCTTGGTGCTAGGTAATGGGGAAGGTTCCTTGAAATTACTGAACTAAGATTATAGTGAGTAATCAAGAATTGTTTATGCCATATGTGCTCCTTCTTATGAATCATAAATATATTTAAAATTTTAGGAGAGATACTTTTCATCATCCTATATTTTTTCCTTGGGAGAGATATTTTTCTTCATCCCTGTTTTTACTTTCTTTTTCATCCTTTAGAGAGAGATATTTTTCTTCTTCTCATTTCCAAATATTTGTGAATATGAAGTCCTACAGGACCCTAGCACACTCTTTTGCTCACTCAATATCGTTAGTAGTTTTTATTTTTAATTTTTTAAGCCTTCCCCCACACTTAGTCCTTAGCATTGACTTAAACTTTTGATGACTAGATTCAACCTTACATCATTCCCTTGTTTGGATGATTTAATGCTGTCAATGCATTTAGTCACTTTTTGTTAAGCAAACTTTGGTTGATAATCAATTTCTATATTGATATTCTTGTAACTTCCATAAACTTGAAAAATTCAAAAAAAATTTGTCATTTGCAAATTCTAGAAAGATTTTGAAAATATGAGAATCCATAATTTATTTCTTCAAAAAGGCAAATGAACATACTTTACTATGAGTAGTAGGAATAAAACAACCTGATATGAATAATGACAAATTATCATTACTACATTCATGCTTGAGATTTCTTCTTCTCCTTTATTGATGCACACATGTACTATTTAGAATCTGCAAAAAATAATAAAATAATTTGTTGGGTTGTCTCCCAACCAGTGCTTATTTTAACGTCTCAACCTGACACGTGTAAGATCTCTTCATGTGATCCCTTCATCAGGGAGGTATTGAAGGGCCATCCTCCCTTCTCCCATAAAATACTTCCTTCCAAGTACATCTTTTGACAATTTCCATTTACCTTGAAGGTGCCATCATTTGAAGTAACTTCAACTACTCCATGAGGGATAACCTTAGTGACAATAAATGGTCCTATCCATCTTGATTTCAATTTCCCTGGGAATAATCTTAATCTTGAGTTAAAAAGCAGTACTTTCATTCCAAGTTGAAAATGCCTTTTCTTAATCAGCTTATCATACCATTTTTTTATTTTCTCTTTGTATAATTTTGCATTCTCATAGGTATTAAATCTGAATTCATCAAGCTCATTTAATTGCAACATTCTCCATGCACCTATTTTTTGAAAGTCGAAGTTCAATTTTTTAATTGCCCAAAAGGCACGCTGCTCCAATTCTACTAAAAGATGACATGATTTTCTATAAATGAGTTTGTAAGGAGACATTCCCAAAGGGGTTTTAAAGGCAGTTCTATATGCCCACAGGGCATCTTGAAGCTTTGAAGTCCAATCCTTTCTATTTTGATTTACAGTTTTCGCTAAGATTTGCTTAAGTTCCCTATTTGAGATTTCAACTTGCCCACTAGTTTGGGAATGGTAAAGGGTTCCCACCTTATGTCTTACCCCATAGCTTCTTAGAACACTCTCAAGCTGCTTAATGCAGAAGTGTTTTCCCCCATCACTGATTAGAAATCTGGGTGTCCCAAATATAGCTAGCACGTGCTTCTTGAGAAATTTAATAACCATTTTAGCATTATTATTCATATATGCTAACGCCTCAACCCACTTGGACACATACTCCACCACAACAAGAATATACAAATTGGTTTGGGATAAGGGAAATGGGCCCATGAAGTCAATTCCCCACACATCAAATATCTCCACCTCAAAAATTCCATTCAAAGGAAGTTCATCCCTTTTGCTTAAGTTTTCGGTTCTTTGGCACTTATCACAACTTTTGACATAGTCAGCAACATTTTTGAACAGGTGAGGCCAAAAGAATCCGAATTGAAGAACCTTAGCTGCCATTTGCTCAATCCCATGGTGTCCTCCATAAGGAGATGTGTGACAGTGGTAAAGAATATTTTTGATTTCTGAGTTTGAAATACATCTCCTTAGGAGTTGATCATTACAACATTTATACAAAAAGGGATCATACCAAAACTAATTTTTAATATTCACAAAGAATTTCTTTCTTTGTTGATAGTTCATGTCTTTTAGTATGACTCCTCCTACAAGATAATTTGTAATGTCAGCGAACTAAGGAGAGTGATCTGTAGCAATAACGTACAGCTTCTCATCGGGGAATGATTCACTAATTTCAGTTAAATTATCACTATCAAGATGGGTCAATCTAAAGAGATGATCTGCTAGTACATTCTAACTCCACTTCTTATCCAGGATTTCTAGATCAAATTCTTGCAAGAGCAGCACCCAACGTATCAAGCGAGGTTTTGCTTCTTTCTTTTGAAGGAGATACTTAATAGCTGCATGATCAGTATAAACAATAGTTTTGGACCTAATGAGATATGACTTGAATTTAGTGAAAGCAAAGATGAAAGCTAGGAGTTCCTTTTCCATGGTAGCAGAGTTTCTTTAAGTGTCATCAAGGAGCTTACTAGCATAGTAAATTGAATAGTGGGTCCGCTCCCTTCGCTGCCCAAGGACAGCACCAATTGCTAGGTCACTCGCATCACACATAATTTCAAATGGGGAATCCCAATTTGGAGTAGAAATTATAGGAGCAGAGATCAAGGTAGTTTTAATGGCATTGAATCCTTTTAAACAATTTTCATCAAATTTGAACTCAACATCCTTCCCTAGTAATCTACAAAGCGGCAAACTTATGTTGGAGAAATCTTTGATGAATCTTCTATAAAACCCTGCATGCCCAAGAAAACTTCTAATTCCTTTCACATTGATGGGAGGGGAGAGTTTTTCAATCACCTCAACCTTGGCCCTATCAACTTCCATTCCTCTTCTAGAGATCAAATGACCAAAGACAATACATTTTTCCACCATAAAATATCATTTTTCCAAATTTAAGATTAAATTTGATTCTTCACACCTTTTTAGAACATTTCCCACATTGATTAATCAATGATCGAAAGAGCTTCTAACAACAAAAAAATCATCCATAAAGATTTCTAAAAATTCCCCTATCATATTAGAAAAAATAGCCATCATACAGCATTGGAAAGTAGCTAGGGTGTTGCACAATCCAAAGGGCATTCTTATAAAGGCAAATGTCCCAAAGGGGCAGGTGAAGGTTGTTTTCTCTTGGTCTTCAGGTAAAATCAGGATTTGATTGTATCCTGAATACCCATCAAGAAAATAGAAATAGGGATTCCCTGCCAATCTATTAAGTATTTGGTCCATAAATAGGAGAGGATAGTGGTCCTTACGAGTGGCTTTGCTTAGTCTCCTATAATCAATGCACACTCTCCATTCAATCACCATTCTAGTTGGGATCAATTCATTATTGTCATTAAGCACAACTATCATCCCACTCTTTTTGGGAACCACATGAATAGGGCTCACCCAAGGACTATCAGAGATGGGGAAAATGATTCCAGCATCTAAGAGTTTAACAATTTCTTTGTGAACTACTTCTTTTATTTTAGGGCTTAAGCGCAGTTGGGGCTCAATTCATGGAGTAGAGTTATCTTCTAAAAGGATACAGTGCATACAAAGACTTGGGCTAACCCCTTTCAAGTCAGCTATACTCCATTCAATTGCTCTCTTGTGCTCTTTTAGAACCATATATAAAAGACTCACTTGATGCTGAGTTAACAAAGAAGAGATTATTATGGGAAGAGATTCCTTTTCTCCTAGATAAGTGTATTTTAAGTGCGAGGGAAGAAATTTTAATTCTAATTCCAGAGGGCAAACTATAGAAGGCTAAATTATTTCCCTCTCCTTAATCAATTCCTCAATCACTCCCTCGTCAGTGAGATTCTCATCCTCTTCCTTTCCTAGCATTCCCTCTTCTTCCACATTTCCCATTAACCAAGCTTCTTCAATTAAATAAATCCTCCAGCACTCATCATTAGGCTTAGATGGGTGCCTCATAAAATCATTAACATAAAATTTCACCTCCTCATCCCCATATCGCAATCTCAATTCCCCTTTATCGACATCAATCAAAGTTCTTTCGATAGCTGAGAATGGTCTACCACGGATGATGGGAATTTGTTAGTTTTCATCCTCCATATCTAAGATTATAAAATCACCTGTGAAGATGAATTTATCTACCTTTACAAGCATATTTTCTACAATTCCTAAAGGGATTTTTATGGATCTATCAGCGAATTAGAGGAGAATACAGGTGGGTTTTAAGTGATCAAATTTTAACTTCTAGAATATGTAAAATGGCATCAAATTTATGGATGCACCTAAATCATAAAGGGCTTTTTGGAAAGATTGGCTTCCAATAGTGCAAAGGATAGTGAAGCTACCAGGATCCTTTTTATTAATGGGAATCTTCCTCTGAAGGATTGCACTACATTCTTCTATTAATGCCACAATCTCCTTTTCATCAATCCTTTTATTCTTGGACAAGATATCTTTCATAAACTTTGCATAACTCGGCATTTGCTCTAAAGCTTCAGTAAAAGGTATGTTTATATGAAGAGTTTTAAATTTTCTAAAAATTTGTGGAATTGGACATCAAGTTTCTCCTTAGCCATTCGCTGAGGATAAGGGATGTTAGGGGTCACATTAAGTTGGTCACCAAGTTGAACCTTCTTTAAATCCCTTACAACATTCCTCTCATTTCTGATCATTATCTCCTCCTCCCCCTGTCCCTCTCTAGCAGTCGCTATGTTTTTATGATTTTCCTCAATCTCATCCAGCCTTGTTATTTTCCCACTTCTTAAGGTTACAAAATTCCCCAACTCAGTTTTATACTCATCGATGACTCCTACTAACGTTGGTTTATCTAACTGCTTCATGATTTCTTTTAACTTTTGTTCTATTCTTTTTATTGACTCCTCTTGCTTTAAGAGAGTATGTTCGTGCTTGTTTAGCATTACGTCAGTTTTGTTCATGAATTCAGTTGTGGAGGTTCTAATTTCAATAAATGAGCTTTCCAATTTATTTTTGCCATGATTCTGGATTATATTGACATTCCTTAACTCTCAATCTCCCTCCTGATAAGAATTTAAATGCCCAAATTCTAGCTTTTTATTGAGTTGAGAGATTTGGTTTTGGAGCTCAAGGATTTGTTGTAAATTTTCGAGCGAGTTACATTCATTTTTATTAATTTTATCATTCTTCTAGAGAGGCCATTGGTAGGCATTGTTCGCCAATTCTTCTAAGAGTTCATAAGCCTCTTCTTGGGTTTTGCTGCTAACTGAGCCGTTGGCGGCCGCATCAATGAGAGTCCTTGTTGAAGCATTCAAACCATTATAAAAGGTTTGAACTTGCATCCATAAAGGAAACCCATGATGTGGGCATCGCCTTAAGAACTCCTTAAAATGATCCCAACCATCGTACAATATCTCCCCTTCATACTGGTTAAAGTTAGTTATCTCAAATTTTAAGCGAGCAGTTTTTGCCTGAGGGAAATATTTGGCTAAGAATTTCTTAGCACGATCATCCCAAGTCCTGATAGAGTCGCTCAAGAGAGAGCTGAGCCAACTTTTGGCTCTATCTCTTAACGAAAATGGAAAAATCCTTAGTTTAACTGCATCTTTAGAGACACCGTTAAACCTGAAGGTGTCACAAATTTCAAGGAAGGTTGAAATATGTGAGTTAGGATCTTCTGTCGCTAATCCACCAAATTGATTATTTTGAACCATACTTAGCGTGGAAGGATTGATTTCAAAGTTATTTGCTTCGATGTTAGACCTAACAATAGCATGGGGGATTCCCCTAATAGTGGGTAGTGCATAGTTACTAATTGCTCTTCCCTAAGGGTCTCCTAAAGGCTCTCCAACATTTTCATTAAAATTTTCCATAATGACTTGTTGATTTCATAGAATATTTTATTCTCTTCTAGCTTGTAGAAAAATTCTTTCAATTTTGGATCAAAAGATAATCAATGCAAATTCTTCTATACAAGATAGAAATTAAGCTATCGAGAATCAAATATAGCCATAACGTTCAATGATTTGGCAAACTAAAATAAAAGACATAAAAGTAAGTGGTTAGCGCTTATATTTACAAAAACAAAAATTAAAATTATATGCAAAAGATATGCTTAAATCACTATTTACTGATAAATTCTCCTTATTACGAAACAATTACCAATTCCCCAGCAATGATGCTAAAAAATTGACAGATTGTAAATTACACGTCTGCGCTTGCACACAAGTGTACGTAGTTTGAAGTAATAATTTTGATTATGAGTTCTGAGATTTATTGTCCTCACGGAATTGGATGTTTTATTACTAAGGTATATTTATGTTCAATAATGTTTAAACTATGCATATTTTGTTGAATTGGTTTATAAATAAGCACAACAAATCTTAGTAGAATGTAACTATGATAAAAAGGAGAGGAGGGTTGGGTCTCTCCCACATGAAAAGTTAGGTGACTCATGTATGATGATTCCTCAAGCATTGGTCTTTTTTACTTAATTTTATGTAACTTAATCAAGTGCACATTGTCCTTCTTAGAGTTTAACTCCAAGACTTACAAGTTTAAATCTCATGCTTGAAATGAACATACGGTTGGTTCGATTTCAGTATAAAGACCCTTATTAGATTTTTGATTATTAGTTTTCCTCTCATTCCTAGTTTCTAGATATGAGAGTTGTTTCTTCATTTATGATCTTACAAGCATTGATTCCACTAAGAGCATCACACATGTCATGCGCAGTTTAGATAAAGGAGTGATTTCATTTGGGCTTAATGACTATGCCACCTCGTTCATCGGCTCTCAAAGAATTCATTCCCTCCCTTCATGTATGCTAAGCAGCGGAGCTTATTTAGTGGGCCTTTGCTCACATGCCTCAACTCTTTAGTTGAACATAGATTAAGGTACACTAAGCTCAAGAACTTTCTCATATAATTCTAACTTTTGTGCACTCATAATTCTAGCTCCAAACTAATAGTGAGCTATGGAGCACAAGACTTTTTAGTCCTTGAAGTCATTTAGTTCTTCATTTTTGGTCCACATTCAAGTTCATAATAGTCCTTTTCATTTCTTTAACAAGTCATTTAATTCACAAATCTTTATTAATGTTTGAGGAAAATTTTCATACATAATAATCTCTTTCAATTCATATAGGATTGCCCCAACCCTCTCCAAGGCGGAGTTTAGCTCTCCATTACACTAGAGATAAAGAAGAACACATACATGGATAATGACCCTTTCATGATTAACTATGAAAAACATAAGACAAGAGTTAGAGATAACTAAGAACGTTCATTTGATGAAGTTCTCCAGATTTCTCCTCTTCTTGCTCTTGGTTATTTCTCCTAGGTCCGTAGTGCTGCCTTTTTTCCTTCTTCTCCTTAGCAATAGGAGTTCTTCCACCCTTGGAGAGTTCTCCTTCTCTTCTATGCAACCCTCTCCTCACTTAGAATTTTTCTTGAGAAAAATTGGGAACTCTTCTTAAGTGAAGAAGAGTTATATTTATAGAGGGGCTGCATTCCTCATTTTCCCTTTCAAAATCTGCTTTTCCTCATCCAAGCTTCTGCTGTGATGATTACAAATCCAACTTGAGGGGTGAAGTGACCTCTACTATTCCATTCTTTAATCTCCACATCACTTCAAAATGTCATTTTCCATTTAAGAACAATTCTGCTGCAGAATGAATGATGGCTGGGAGACACGGAGCAGGTTGGGGGTCTTGTCCAGCCATAATAAACAACCTATTTAGATAGAAATTTGGCGTGCTGCTGCAGCGCGCTGTGGAACGCTGCAGCGATCGAATTTCGTAAAGTGGTCCGTGTCGACACGTTGTGGCGTTCTGGGCTTTTTCTCTGATGGTCCTATATAGCGCGCTGCAGCACTTGAGCCATGCAAGCTCTCTTGCTATGGCGCTCTATAGCGCCTGAGTCTTGCAAGTTTTCCCATTGTTGCACGCTACAGTGCCTGAGCCCCGCAAGTTCGCCTGTTGTAGCATGCTAGAGCACCTGAATCCTATAAGTTCTCCCGCTATGGCGCGCTGGGGTGCGCTTTGGCGCGCTGCATTGGATTTCTTCCAGAAATTTTAGAAACTTTCCATAATTGTCTAGAAATTGCTGGTCTTGCATTTTTCCTGAAGAATAGGCAGATTTTGATCAAGGAAGTAGTTTTAATATAAAAATGAATGAGATTTTTCCTTTATATAGGATATAAATTATAGATTTATCAACAGTTTGGGCATAGGGTAAATCACCACCGGGTGCTACAGAGCATCGTAGCGCCTGAGTTTTGAGTTGAAATCCACCGTAGCATGCCACCATGCGCCGCAGTGTCATATAATTTGATGAAATTAAATTAAATGCACCGTAGCATTGAAATCCACCGTAGTGCGCCGTAGCATCCAACTCTCAGGAACTCTAGCGCCATAGCGCCTGGAAGCACTCCAGCACACCACAGCGCTAAAATCTGCCACACCAGTTCAAGCAGCAGCACTGCAGCACGCCATAGAACTGAAACCCACTGTAGTGCCTGAAAGGGCTACGCGCACCGTAGCGCTTAGCTTTCAGCCAGAAGGCACTACAGTGCATCGTAGCGTCCAGAAATGTCTGAAAGTGCCTAGAACTGTCCGAAATTTCCCGAAATTATAATTGTTTGCAATTTAATGACTTTAAGACCCTAATGGGGCCAAAATAAATCAAAATCAAACCTAAATTTAGTAAATTTAAGTATTGTATAAAATTGTAGGTGAATTCCAATGTAAAATTTATTAGTTACCCTAAAATGGCATGTTCTAAATCTTTTAGGTATTTACTTAAATATGTTTATGCCAAATGTTAATGTTAGAATCTTTGATTGCTTTATGACCAAGTAAAACTTAATAATCAAACTGCATGGAAATTAATTGCTTTACATTTATAATCAAGTACTAATCTCTTTTGTGTTTGATTTAAGATTTAATTAGCCTTAATTACTCATCATTTTTATCAATATAATAATTATGTATGTTAGAGAATTTTAATATTGATTTAGACACCTTGATTTACTTAATTTGATATTGAACTAGATTTGAACATAAGAATTTTAAGAGCTTGATTAAGTAAATAATACTTAATCTAAATCTGAAATTTGCCATCAAAATACACCAATAATGCATTTATTTGTCATTGATCTATAAATCAACTAATGGTTTTAATTTGGTAATACTGGGGGTTAAACGCTATCCTATTTGATTAAGATCTAAATCCTAAATCACTTAATTAATCAAATTGATTGAAAGACAATTCAACTTACATAATTCCAATAATACATCTGATTTGACATTGATCTTAAGAACATTTAAATTAGAAGTACTAAGATCATTAAAGAACTTATGTGATTTATTATTTGGGCATGTACCTTAAGATCCCTGATTTTCTCTTATATAAAACTCTTAGCATGAGATAAACTATAAAAACATACTAATTTGTAATGTGATCAACTCCTAATAATATTCTTGATTGTATCCCATAAGTGTAACTAAGGTATTAATCAGGTGGGTTCACCCATCTGATGTGATCATTTGAAACTTAAAAGAATAAGAATTATGGATTCAGGAGAACTATATGAATTAGAATAATACAAGTGTAAGATTTTTAAAATCTTACTTTAGGATTAATAGTGTATAAAATGTTAAGCCTATCAATTGATAATACATTGAGGTAGGAAGCTCTTATATTGAAAATTGAGATTAGAACTTAGATGATCCTTCTTAGCCTTAGAAGATTGATCTTAAACCCTTGTGGTAGGATCACCCAAAGTACTTAGAATGAGATTCCTCCCATGTGGTAGTAACCTATATTGAGTGACCTTTTGGACACACTCTTGGAACTTTGTGTAGGATTCACCCAATTAGAGTCAGGATTCATAGCTTTGGTAAATCTTTGGTTGCTAAATATAATTGTTAGAACCTAAATTATTAGTTGGATATGATTATGCATATCCATGGTGTTAAGTCACTTCAACAATATTCAAGATTGGTTGATTCACTCCAATGTGAACTTATGAATAGGTGCTATCCCAAGGGATTAGACGAATACACTCCATTAAAGTAAATCTTCCAAGTCTAAGAGTGTTACAATTAGTGAACTAGATATTTAGTTTGAGATATAAACTATGACCGCGTTCTGCCTTCTATCGTAGTGCGATTTGATAAGTGCAGTTTAAAACAAACTAAATGTCTCAAGTCACCTTGCATAGAACACTAAGTATTCTTATAATTAGTATTTAATAGCTTAGCTTGAGATATAAATTGTGATTGAGTTTTGCCTCCTATCAAAGTGCACTTCGATAAGTACAACTTTAAATAAACTAAGTGTTAAATTTACCTTTCTTGGAAACATACAACCATGTGTATACAACCTATCCAACTAATGATTCTAAGTGAAATCCCATGTAAAACAAATTATTGAAATTAGAACTAGGAGTAAGAATCTATTTAGATGGATTCTGCACAATGGAGATATCTGAATCATTATCTGATTTTAAAGCATTTCTTAGATTTCTAGTTTTAAGACATGTAGTATAAGGGACATGAGCATGAACATAAGCATTGATATATATAGACTTTATAGCTAAATTTAGTATCAAAACATTATTAAACACCATATGAAATAAGGTACTTTGAATGGAATCTTATGTTTTTCAGGGAAAAAGGGAGAACAACGATGATCTGGGAAATTACATAAATTCTGGTAGAAAACCGCCGTGGAGCACTGTAGCGCGCCACAGCGCGTCATGGCGGTTCATAAAAATTCATCACCTGGAAAAATATCCAAAGGACCTGGAAAGAAACTCGCACTAGCATGCCATGGCACGCCATAGCACGCCATGGTGGTTTCATTAACTCCCTCACATGGAAACTGAACTGCAGGCTTGGAAGAATGACTGCTGCTGCGTGCCGCAGCATCCTACAGCGTCATTTCTCCAAGTTAAAATTAAAATCATAAAAAGGGAAATTAAATAGTATTTTTGAAAGTATTTCCCCTGCATCGCGCCATAGCGGGTGAATTATCATTTTATAAAACCATATGTGATCTATTGATCCGCGTTTTCGATGTATTTTTCGCTGCAGCTCGCCACAATAAAATATTTTATTATACATACAAACTATATGTGAACTAATTGATCCGCATTTTCGAAGTATGTTTAGCCGCAGCGCGCCACAGCTGAATATTTTATTATTCATACAAACTATATGTGAACTAATTGATCTGTGTTTTCAAAGTATTTTCCACTACAGTGCGCCGCAGCGCTCAACAACGAAATATTTTATTAATCATGAATACTATAGTTGAACTATTGGAATAATCATTTCGAGGGTTTATCCACTGTAGCGCGCCACAGCGCACCACAACGGATACTGTGGTTATCAAAGGAGAGGATACTAACTTTCATGTAGGAACAGTGTTTGCAGCGCATCGTAGCAGAACTGTAACACCTCGCCCCGTCGCCGCACGCAAAAGGTACAACAGATCGGCGACGGAGTGGTGCGCTACTCAGGAAGGAAGCAACCACAACATCTTCCCAAATAGGCTAACAAAAATTTGCCACACTGAAGGCTGCTGACTCGAACCCAATAGCAGGATCAAGAGTCAATACTTAAGATAAGTATAGGATTCTTGCCTTAAGTATTAGATGGATACATACATTGTATTTTAAGAGGTAAATATAAATCCAATATACATTATAAATATATCAGCATTTATAGTATGTTGATCACATCACAATACTAAGTATAATAGTAGAATAATTGAGTGGGGAAGCTAAAGCAAGACATCCAGAATACATTCATCATAGAGCAGTATTAAGCATTCATCTCAGAAAAGAAAAGTAAAATACATCCAGAATTATTATAAACTGATTTAAATGATGCAAAAGTAAAGTCTATCTGAAGTACAAAAGCAGAAACAGTAAAGTAAAAAGGTGGAAGATGGATCCACCAAGGATCCATGTACTCTTCCTAGGTCTCTTGTAAGTCCTTCGGTCTAGCCTCAACAAGCTGCTCTGGATCTAGCAAATTATCGTATCCCAAAAGTACCCCGTGCTAGACAAGAAGTCTAACACCTGCAACTAAACTAAGCAGTACTAAAATAAATACACATAAATAGTAAATTAAGCAAAACTGTAGAAAAGCAGTAAAACATTGAACCACTAAAAAATATAAAGACTAAACAAGGTAAAAAGGAACTGAAAGCTGAATGCTGAAAGTAAGTGAAAACATCAAATGCTCAAAAACTAAGGTAAAAATGTCCAATGTTGTACTATATGTCACCGGGATAATGCATCTAAATATGGCACAATACTATCTGCCACAGATATATAACAGAACTATCATTGAAATATTATGAGTCATACGGTCCAATGTATTCATACACCCAGTTGGGAAGTCACTACGGTTATGCCGATGCATCCTGAAATTCTCCAGTCAATGTATGCAACATACTAGCATTAGCTTCGATTTGATCATAGCATTAGGTTCAATTCGATAATATAGAGCTATACCGTGGCCCCCAGTCTCCGCCGTGGTCCTGTTAACTCTTAAATTAACATGATTATGGCGTGGTGGACATCAAATGACAAGGTCCTTGCTTATGAATAGGTTAGTGACTAATACTAACCCATTATAGTCAAAGACTTAGCCATTTACTCAAAGGAATCATCACTAAATGCAAATACAAGTACAACAGAGTGCGGAAGCATAAAATATAACATCTAATCATCACAATGTAAGAGGAACTAAGCATCCAACTCAAAATAAGTAAAGTACTGAAAGTAAAGTTAACCCTGTATTATTACAAACATGATTTAAAAGTTTAAGCAGAAATAAAATAAATCACTCTTCCTCATAATGTAGAAAGGAAACTAAGAATATTCAACAGTATGCTCCTCTTCCAAAGGTAGATCTCCTAAAGACTCTACAATCTCAAATAGCTCAGAATCTACCATTATCAGTATCACAATGATAGGGCCCCAACCAACAAAAGAAAAAAATCTTAATTAGACAATATGTCTAAGTATATTTTTGGGTAATCAACTTATTATGTTCATTATATATCACCATAAACAAGTAAACACAAAAGCATAGTAGGAGCAAGAACGCGTAAGAAAGAATAATGTAAAGTTATAAACAAATATTTTATAACTTAAACAACTAGGAAGTACACATACCTCCTCCATAGTAACTGCAACAAGGTCTGGTAGGTAAAAAATAAGTGACTAGAAATAAAATACATCCTAAACATGCTTATGATCAATCCAAAATTATGATAATTGACATAAAAGTATATGAATATGTAAAATGATTAAGTGACTAAAAGTTAGACTAACATTCTATAAATGTAAATAAGAAGCAAAACTATCATCCTATAGGTAGAAGTAAAGCTAGTAAATGCTGAAGAACAGTAAGTAAGAAAGTATTGAAATGTAAACTAAAATAGTAAGTATGAACTGAATTTACTATGACTAAAACAAGATAAGTAATTTTAAAGTAGAAATGTACCTAAATTAGTAATGCAAACAAAAGGTAGAAAAGGATGTAAAGTATGAAGTTTATAGTATAACGAATACCATCCTAGTCGGTCTTAGGCCTATGCTTAGTTAGACTTACTTTAGACAGACATATACCACCCTAGCCGGTCATAGGTCTAGGTTTGGCCTGTACTATAATATGGGTACAAAAAAAGGCATACTAATTAGGCTACATTATACTAACCATATGTTCCACTTGACAATGATGATGATATATGCAAATGCTATTATGCAAAACAAGATTGATAAGAAACACTTTTCAAATGTCTTATGTCTAATATATGTGAATATAGTATAAGGCTCAAATCAAGGTAAGCATAGCATCAAAGTCAAAGTGAGCAAGAGACTCTACTAGGATATGTGTGATATCCATTTGTTATCTAATTTAATTATTCTATCTACTCTAAGCTGCACAAGTTCAGGATCTCCAAGTCCTACTATCGAGTGTAACTCAGATTCACGACCTTATAAGTTGGAAATAAATAGGACTAGCTAGGTCCTAATTATAAATAAATAAATGTCCTATAGATAAGTTAAATAATAAATTATTCAACCTATATTAATATTTTTACATAATCTTAACCCATCTTGATTGACTAAATCAAGATGAAATGATTAAAAATTAAACTCCAAATATGGGGTTTAATCACTTAATCCAAATGGTATAACTAAGGATCTAAGGTTTAAAACTCAAATCTCACATATTAGGTTAAGGTAAATCCTAGTTATAAATCAACTCATTATGATAGATTTCTATTCTTAGTTCTAAGATTTAAAGATTAAATAAACATTAAATGAACTAGGAAAATTTATGAACTAGTAAACTCAAGGCTTCACATATTGAGTAACCCAATTAACTCAATAGATGAACTCTAACCTAAGAAATATTCCTAATCCTAGGAATTAAGGCTCTTAATTACTAAGAGTATCTCTCAAACATACATCCTAGGGATGATCTAAGAAGGATTAAGGAAGGAAGGAACACTCAGATTTTACTTAAGGATTTCCTTAATGACTAAAGAGTGAAATCTTGATCAAACTCAAATTAAGGTTTGAACTCACATAATTTTTGCTCTAAATCCTTTTATTTACTATTTATAATGTTTAGAATATTATTCTAGGGGTTTAAAATGTTAAACCCTAAATTTGGGCAAAATGACTATTTTGCCCCTACTTAAGGGTTCAAAAGATCAAATTTTGTTATAGAGCTCCAAATCTAATTTTTTTAATGGCAAAATATTTCTTACTGTCTAATATAAGATTAGACAGCAATTACACAAAATTTGGGTAATTATTAAGTCTTATGAGATCAAATTAATGAATTTGACTCATAGGGGTATTTTGGTAATTTGACCTAATAAAATCTAAATTTTATTTCAGTTTATTGTCACTTATTGTCTAAGTTTTCCATAGAACTTAAACTTTCTAAATTGTGATAAGTATTGGCCAAGTTATGGCCGACAAAAGCTTAAGGGGTAAAATGGTAATTTATAGTTTCTTAATTAAGAGTCAAAAATCCTAACTTCTCCAATTGGTGTCCAAATTAAGTAAAATCAGTGGCTATGGTTCACAAATGATCCAATGATTACATCAACTAGTAGTAGGCTCAATTTGGACTCTAATTGATTAAGTTATGGCCTAATTAGGGTTTAGGGTGATTAGTAAGTGATTAGTGAAATTAATCACCAAGTCACTAAAATAACCACACCATTAGGTTCTAATATACTTTAAGAGTTCTTTCAAACTTGAATTGTTCAATTTGGATCATTAAATTTGCTAATTTTCACTAATCAAGTTGTAGAGTAATTAGGGTTGATTAAGAAATTTAACTGTTGGATTCTAAATATTTTTACAGTTTACTATTAATTATGTTATCTTGATTAAATAAGGACCACCTAATTTGGAGCTCAATTGACAAACTTATGGTCAATTGAAGTTCTAGGGTTAATTGGCCTAATTAAGGTTAGGTCCTAAATGTGATTAGGCTCAAACTAATCCAAACAGCAAAATAAATACTACTAGGTTAATCCTTAGGTTTTGCTGATCATTTTAAGACCCATATTCAATAAGTTTGGATTAGTGTGTGCAAAATTAAGGTTAAATGAAGGTTTTGAGACATTTAAGGTTCAATTCAGGGTTCCTAAATATCACTATATTAAATATTGATCTAAATGGAAAATTGATAGTGCCAAATTATTCCTCATAATTTTTTGAATTCAATGGTATATAAATATGCTACATTTGGAGTTCAAGATTAAAAGTTATTAATGATTGAAGGTTTAGTAATTAATTTAATTAACTGAATATTATTTAATTGATTTACTTAAATTAAAATAAATTAAATTTAATTATAAATGACGGGATTTGACCAGTGGGCCCTGACTTCCACCTAGCGTCAGAAGCAGATCCTGCACATGCCACTCGGTAGACTGCGATTAGTTGAGCATCGATCGGAGGGCCCCACAACACAGAGCGCTGACCCAATTCCACGGATGTGGGCCCCACCCATCGCGCTTCGAATGCCGCGTGGGTTGGGCTCGGGGCGACCTGGCCCAGCCTGAATACCTACTTCGTCCTGAGAAGTCCCGACGCAGAGGAAAAATTAGGGTTCCCAAGAACTTACAATGCCGAGCACCGAACGGAACGATCCATATGGCTATCGAACGATCTTCTTGAGTCCTTTCGATATATGACAAAATCGGTGAGAAAGAATGTCTCAATCCTTAAAAATGTCGATGCCCTAGATTAAGAAGTCGCTAGATTTACGCGGGCATAAATCAAATAAATGTATATTATCTGAAATCATTAATCATGGTTTGCGTTATTCGATTTTTAAAACTACAATCCAGAATGATTACTTAACACTCCAACTATACTACACTGGGTAGAAGAATCGACATGAAGATTCAGGAATAATTCAAAAACTTCACAACTAGAGTCAAAATGAATATACAAGAGCCTTATTCAATCAGTAGATAGGATTAAAGCTAGCTAAAATTACCAATTGAATTGATGCAGTGTGCTAACGAGAAGAAAAATGAAAATGATTGAAATTACACAACTTAAGTGGATAATTGAAATTTCAATTTATCACATACAGTTCAAATACATCATTGAATTAAACTAATGCATTAAGCATAAGGATGAATGAGCACTTAACAATCGCATAAGGATTTGGCTAAGATCGGCATACCTGAATGAGCGACTGAGACCTCTCGAGAAGACTGAAAGGATCGAAATGATACACTAAAATTGAGAGAGCAAGATCAGGTAGAGGCAGAGAGTCCCGATTGAAAAATGAGTTAGGGCATAATTAAATTGCATCCCTTAGAAGCGGCAATCAACATTTGGTGAACGAAGGGTGTCACGCGTTTGCAGGAGCACCACGCGCAGGCGAGGCGAGGGCTTGCGGTAGGGATTATGCAGAAGTCGTTCGATCAATTGATCGAACGGTCGAATTTGATCGTTAGATCGAACCAAGCAAGTGAACGATGTCAGGCGAAGGAAACAGAAATGGTAAGTTGATGACGTGTCGTTAATAAATATTGAATAAAATTGATATTATATTATTTATTCTAATTTTATCAATCTGATTTAATTAATTAAATGCATAAAAAATTCCAATAAATCACCCCTAGCTAATTGAAGGGTGAGGACCACAACAGCGCAATCGGATTTTTGTTCCGACGAGTATTTAGATATTGATTTTTCATGATATTTAAATATTAATAAAATATTTGACGAAAATCCAATGACTTCCAAATGCCTCCAAAACTTCACTCCTAGCTAATTTGAGAGTGGTGAGCATAATGGCGAAGTTAGATTTTCAATCTGAGGTCTAGATAAAAAGTTAATATCTAGGGTTTTGGGATTTTTCAGAAATCAAGATTTGATCCAATCGATTCCTGATTTGACCTAGATCTTAGAGGTAAGTTCTAGATGACTTATTTAGTGTTCTAGAACTACAATTAAGACTTAGATTAATTTTAATTGACCTAAGTAACAACTTGGGTTATTCCAAACTCCCCCACTTAAGAATGATGTCATCCTCGACATCACTCAAGTGGAAAATAAAATAAAATAGAATATTGGAATTGAAAATACTAGATTTGAATAAGTACCTTGGTTAAAAAGGTTTGGATATTTTTGTCGCATATCCACTTCTTTCTCCCAAGTAACCTTATTACATGAATGGTTTTTCCACTGAACCTTAATCATTGGTATACAATGGTTCCTTAATTTCTTTTGATCACAATCTAAAATTTTAATTGGTTCTTCAATATATGAAAGATCAGGTTGAATCTCTATTATTGGAAGTTGTATAAGATGGGAAGGATCTCGAAGACACTTTCTTAGCGATGATACGTGGAATACTTTGTGAACAGCAGCAAAGTCTTCTAGCAGTTCTAGTTTATAAGCTGCTGATCCAATCTTCTATATGATCTTGAAAGGTCCTACATACCTTGGACTGAGTTTTCCTAAAACTCTAAAACAAAAAATTCCCTTCATTGGGCTGACTTTTAAATACACTAAGTCTTCTTCTTTGAACTCAAGAGGACGGTGATGATTTTCATGATATTTACTTTGTCTATCTTGAGTTATTCTGATTCTCGGTTGAATGAGTTTCAGTTTCTTGTTTGTTTCTTCCACTAACTCGGAACCATATAATTGAGTATCTCCTATCTCAGATCATACTAGTGGACTTAAGCACTTTCTACCATATAAAGCTTCATATGGTGCCATATTAATATTGGATTGAAAACTATTATTGTATGTGAATTCTATTAATGGAATGTGTTCTTCCCAAGATCCTGAAAAATCTAACATACATAACTGGAGAAGATCTTATAAAACTTGATAAACTCTTTCTATTTGGCCATCAGTTTATGGGTGGAATGCTGTACTCATGGCAAGGTGGTACCCAAATCTTGATGTATAGCCTACCAAAAATTTGAAGTAAAACGGCTGTCTCTATCAGACACGATTGTTTTGGGAATTTTGTGTAATCTGACTATTTCTATAATGTACATAGGTTTGCTAATTTTTCCACAGAGTCAGTTTGACGGACTGGGATAAAATGTGCAGACTTAGTGAGACGATCTACTATAACCCATATTGCATCAGCTCCAGATTTAGCATGAGGTAAGCCCATAACAAAATCCATAGATATATCTGTCCACTTCCATTCTGTCATCTCTAGTGGATGCAGTAGGCCACCAGGTTTTCGATGTTCAACCTTTACTAAACAACATGCATGGCACTTTGCAACTTTTCTGCCACACTCTTCTTCATTCCTGGCCACCAGAATGTTTGCTTTAAATCTTGATACATCTTAGAGTTTCCTGAATGTATTTGATATCCTGAATTATGACTTTCAACCAAGATCTCCTTTTGTATAGATTTGGGAATCTAGAGACGATTATCCACATAGATAGCACCCTTCTTGAAATTCAACTCTGGTCGACGACCACTTTCTATTGCGATTTTAAGACCTAGGTAGTCATCATCCTTCATTTGCGTGATAGAAATGTCTCTATGGAAAGTAGGCTCTATATTACTCATAGATATTATTGTACTCATTGAGTAACCTGTAACTAATGTAATCTCCATCTTACGAAATTCATCCACCAACTGACTTTTTGAGATCACAGTGTTAAGAGTAGCATAATGACTTAGAGCATCAACTACTATGTTAGCTTTTCCTGGATGATACTGGATGTCCAAATCATAATCATTGATCAATTCCAGCCATCTTCTCTGTCTACAATTTAGCTCTCTTTGAGTAAATATGTATTTCAACCTTTGATGATCTGTATAGATAGAGCACTAAACTCTATACAAATAATGGCGCCAGATATTTAAGGAAAAAACTAATGCTGTAAGTTCCAGATCATGAATAGCATAGTTTCTTTCATGAATCTTAAGTTGATGAGATGCGTACATAATAACTTTGCCTTCTTGTATTAATACACATCCTAAACTAATCCCAGATGCATCTGTATACACTATATAATTAATTCCTTCTTTTGGAAGAACTAATACGGGAGCAAAAATTAATGCATCCTTTAAAGTCTGAAATGCAGTTTGACATTCTGTTGACCAAATAAATAGAACTGCATTTTGAGTCAACTTTGTTAAGGGAGAAGCAATTTGGGAAAAACCTTTAACAAATTTTCTATAATATCCGGCTAATCCCAAAAAGCTACGAATCTCTGTAACTGGTTTTGGCTGAGCCCAACATTGTATAGCACTAATCTTTTGCTGATCCACCCTGATTCCTTGAGTATCTACCACATGCCCCAAAAAGGATGCTGAGCTTAACCAAAACTCACATTTAGAAAATTTAGCATACAATTCATTTTCTCAAAGTACTTTTAGTACAAATCTAAAATGACTTTCAAGATCTTCTAAGGTTTTTGAATAGATAAGGATATCGTCAATAAAAACAATAATGAATTTATCCAAATATAGCTTTAGGATTCTCTGCATTAGATTCATAAACATAGATGGTGCATTTATGAGACCAAAAGACATTACGAGAAATTCATAGTGTCCATATCATGTGCGTAACGCAGTCTTCTCCACATCTGAATCCCTTACTCTCAACTAATGGTATCCAGATCTCAAATCAATTTTTGAAAATACTATCACACCAGTTAATTGATCAAAGAGATCATCTATTCGGGGAAGAGGATACTTGATCTTAATGGTCACTTTGTTTAATTCTACATAATTTATGCACATCCTCATAGATCCATTCTTTTTCCTTACAAATAGGACTGGAGCTTCCCATGGGGACATGCTAGGCCTTATAAACCCTTTATTTAACAAATCTTGCAATTGTTCATTTAATTCTTATAACTCTTTAGGTGCCTATCTATATGGAGCTTTTGATAATGGTTGAGTTCCTGAAACTAAGTTAATCATGAATTCTATTTCTCTTGTTGATGGTAGTCCAGGCAATTCTTTAGGAAATATATCTTTGAATTCATTAACTACTTTAATATCCGAAATAGAAACATCATTTTTACTGTCTCCCATCATGGTTACTAGAAATGCCATACAACCCTTGCTTACTAGTTTCCCTACTTGAAGTGCATTTATTAAAGAATCTAGAGTGCTAAACCTTCCCACAAATGTTTCTGAGGCACCGGATGATTGAAGGATGATCTTCTTCCGTTGGCAATCTATAGTGGCGTTATGCATACTAAGCCAATTCATGCATAGTATGATATCAAAGCTTGCTATGGGTAATACAATTAACTTAGCTTGGAATGTATGATTATTTATCAGCACCTGAATGTCACAAAATTTGATTGCACTAAGTTGGGCTCCAGATGGAAGTCCAACATTTAAGACTTTTGTGAGTTTGTAAAAGTGTAATCCTAATTTCTTAGCAAAATTCTCAGAAATGAATGAGTGGCTAGCCCCAGTATCAAACAATCCGTTGCAGGGCTCATCTTTAATGCATATAGTGCCTAATTTAATCAAATTTAAACAAAGGAAATTTTAATAAAAGAATTTAATGCTGTAAGTATAAGAAAATATTAAAAGTGTGTACCTGAGACTATGTTGTTATCCTCAGCTGCTTCCACAGGGGTAAGATTATAAACCCTGGCTTTTCCTGTAGAATGATTGTTTAGTAAGTTGAACCTTTGCAGATTCTTAGCTGGGGGTCTAACATTAGACTGGGCTTTAACTGGAGTTTGTTCCTATGCAGGAGGTGGCAGCATGAGAGCCATCTGTGGTTCTCTTGAGTTAATAGGACTTGCACGGAACACTTTACTTTGACGATTACGATTAATCGAAACTACATCAATTGTCTGAAAGGCTTTACATTGTTCATATCAGTGGCTCTGGCGACCACTAGTAAAACACCGATGATCATAATGATAACACTTCCCGTAAGGATGAGGTCTTTGACAATCTGGCTTTTTGTTGGCAGCTTCCTTAGCCTCTATTTGATATGCCCTTCCCTGATTTGGGCGGTGTCGCTTGAAACCTTGTGGACTATTGCCTTTTGTTCCATTTCTTTAACTGATTGGTGGTGCTCCACCACCCTTGCTAATTCAATTAATTTTTCAAATTTGGTGTGCTGAAGTGGAACTACATGGTCCTTAATGGATTCACGAAGTCCACATTCAAATATGTAGCATTTATCAACTTCAGTAGGTGCTAGATGTGGAGCGAAATGAATGAGTCTTCGGAATTTAGTAACATAGTCAGCCACAGATTGGCTCCCTTGAGTTAATCTTAATAAGGAGTTATCGATGATGTTTTTGGCTGACGGCAGTACAAGTTCAGGATCTCCAAGTCCTACTATCGAGTGTAACTCAGATTCACGACCTTATAAGTTGGAAATAATTAGGACTAGCTAGGTCCTAATTATAAATAAATAAATATTGTCTATACAAGTTAAATAATAAATGATTTGACCTCTATATTAATATTTTTTTCATAATCCCAACCCATCTTGATTGACCAAATCAAGATGAAAGGATTAAGAATTAAACTCCAAATATGGGGTTTAATCACTTAATCCAAATGGTACAGCTAAGAATCTAAGGTTTAAAACCCAAATCTCATAGATTAGGTTAAGGCAAATCCTAATGATAAATCAACTCATTATGATAGATTTCTATTCTTAGTTCTAAGATTTAAGGATTAAATAATAAATAAATAAACTAGGAAAAATCTAAAAACTTGTAAACTCAAGGCTTCATCTATTGAGTACCCAAATTAACTCAATAGATGAACTCTAACCTAAGAACTATTCTAGGAATTAAGGCTTTTAAGTACTAATAGTATCTCTCAAACAGACATCCTAACTAGTGTTATAAGACCTATGGGAAGGTCTAAGAAAGATTAAGGAAGGAAGGAACACTCAAATTTTACTTAAGGATTTTCTTAAGGACTAAAGAGTGAAATCTTGATCAAAATCAAATTAAGGTTTGAACTCACATAATTTCTGCTCTAAATCATTTTATTTACTGATTATAATGTTTAGAATATTATTCTAGGGCTTTAAATTGCTAAACCTTAAATTTGGGCAAAATGACCATTTTGGCCCTACTTAAGGGTTCAAAAGATCAAATTTTGATCTAGGATTCCAAATCTAAAGTTTTCAGTATCAAAGTGTTTCTTACTGTCTAATATAAGATTAAACAGCAATTACATAAATTTTGGGTAATTATTAAGCCTAATGAGATCAAATTAATGAATTTGACTCATAGGGGCATTTTGGTAATTTGACCAAATGAATTTAAATTTTCTTTTAGTTTATTGTCACCTAATATTTCTGAATTCTGATAAGTATTGGCCAAGTTATGGCCAACACAAGCTTAAGGGGTAAAATGGTAATTTGTGGTTTCTTAATTAAGGGTCAAAAATCCTAACTTCTCTAATTGGTGTCCAAATTGAGTAAAATTAGTGGCTATAGTTCACAAATGATCCATTAATTACATTGACTGCTAGTAGTCTCAATTTTGACTCTAATTGGCTAAGTTATAGCATAATTAGGGTTTAAGGTGATTAGTGAGTGATTAGTGAAATTAATCACCAAGTCATTAAGCTAACCACACCATTAGGTTCTAATATACTCTAAGAGTTTTTTTGAAACTTGAATTGTTCAATTCGGATCATTAAATTTGCTAATTTTCACTAATCAAGTTGTAGAGTAATTAGGGTTGATTAAGAAATCTAACTGTTGAATTCTAAATATTTTTACACTTTACTATTAAGTAGGTTCTCCTGATTAAATAAGGATCACCTAATTTGGAGCTCAATTGACAAACTTATGGTCAATTGAAGTTTTAGGGTTAATTGGCCTAATTAAAGTTAGGTCCTAAATGTGATTAGGCTCAAACTAATCCAAATAGCAAAATGAATACTACTAGGTTAATCCTTAGGTTTTGCTAATCATTTTAAGACCCATATTCAATAGGTTTGGATTAGTGTGTGCAAAGTTAAGGTTAAATGAAGGTTTTGTGACATTTAGGGTTCAATTCAGGATTCCTAAATATTATTATGTTAAACATTGATCTAAATGAAAAATTGATAGTGCCAAATTATTCTTCATAATTTTTTGAATTCAATGGTATATAAATATGCTACATTTGGAGTTCAGGATTAAGAGTTATTAATGATTGAAGGTTTAGTAATTAATTTAATTAACTGAATATTATTTAATTGATTTGCTTTAATTAAAATAAATTAAATTTAATTATAAATGGTGGGATTTGACCAGCGGGCCCCAACTTCCAGCTAGCGTCTGAAGTCGGTCCTGTACATGTCACTCGGCAGACTGCGATTAGCTGAGCATCGATCGGAGGCCCCACAACACAGAGCGCTAAGCAGATTCCACGGATGCGGGCCCCACCCATCGTGCTTCGAATGCAATGCGGGTTGGGCTCAGGGTGACCCGGCCCGACCCGAATACCTTCTTTGTCCTGAGTAGTCCTGACGCAGAGGAAAAATTAGGGCTCCCAAGAACTTACAGTGCCGAGCACAGAACGGAATGATCCATATGGCTATCGAACGATCTACTTGAGTCCTTTCGATATATGACAAAATTGATGAGAAATAATCTCTCAATCCTTAAAAATGTCGATGCCCTAGATTAAGAAGTCGCTAGATTTATGCAGGCATAAATCATAAAAATGAATATTATCTGAATTCATTAATCATGGATTGAGTTATTCGATTTTTAAAATGACAATCCAGAATGATTCCTTAACACTCCAACTATACTACACTGGGTAGAAGAATTGACATGAAGATTCAGGTATAATTTGAAAACTTAGCAACTAGAGTTGAAATGAATACGCAAGAGCCTTATTCATTCACTGGATAGGTGTAAAGCTAGTTGAAATTACCAATTGAATTGATGCAGTGTGCTAACGAGAAGAAAAATGAAAATGATTGAAATTTCACACCTTAAATGGATAATTCAAATTTCAATTTATCACATACAGTTCAAATGCATCATTAAATTAGACTAATGCATTAAGCATAAGGATGAATGAGTACTTAACAATCGCATAAGGATTTGGGTAAGATCGGCATACCTGAATGAGCGACTGAGACCTCTCGAGAAGACTGAATGGATCGAAACGAAACACCGAAAATCGAGAGAGAAGCATCAGGTAGAGGCAGAGAGTCCTGATTGATAAAATGAGTTAGGGCATAATTAAATCGCATCCCTTAGAAGCGACGAACAACATTTAGTGAACGAAGGGTGCCGCGCGTCTGCAGGAGCGCCACGCGCAGGCGAGGCGAGGGCTTGCGACAGGGATGATTCAGAAGCCGTTCGATCAATTGATCGAACGGTCGGATTTGATAGTTAGATCGAATCACACAAGCGAGCAACGTCATGTGAAAGAAATGGAAACGGTAAGTTGCTGATGTGTCGTTAAAGAATATTGAATAATATTGATATTATATTATTTATTCTAATTTTATCAATCTAATTTAATTAATTAAATGCATAAAAAATTCCAATAAATCAGCCATAGCTCATTGAGGGGTGAGGAACGCAACGGCATAATCAGACTTTTGTTTTGACGAGTATTTAGATATTTGATTTTGCAGGATATTTAAATATTAATAAAATATTCAATGAAAATCTAACAACTTCCAAATGCCTCCAAAACTTCACCCCTAGCTAATTTGGGGGTGGTGAGCACAATGCAAAGTCAGAATTTCAATCTGAGGTCTATATAAAAAGTCAATTTCTAGGGTTTTGGTATTTTCTAGAAATCAAGATTTAATCTAATTGATTCTTGATTTGACCTAGATCATAGAGGTAAGTTCTAGATGACTTTTAGTGTACTAAAACTACAATTAAGACTTAGATTAATCTTAATTGACCTAAGTAATAACCTGGGTTGTTACATATACGCAACAAAAGAAGGAAGGTCCGAGCCTCATTTGCTCGAAATTAGCAAATGGGGGTACCTGGTTCGTCGGCTGAGCTCGGGGTGATCGACTGAGGGTTCGGCTGGCCTTTGCTGAGCTTCCAGATGCTGCAAAGGATCCTGAACTCTAAGAGAGCCTACTATTAGCAGTTTGAGAGCTCCTGGGATTGCCTAGAGGAAGCTTGCGGACCGGTAATGGCGAAAGAAGGCTCGAGCTCAATTGATCAGCAAGGATCAAATGGAGCAATGGGAGGGCTATTTATAGCCTTGGCAGAGGATTGGGAAGCTTCTGAAGGGTTGGCTTGGGCTGGGAAAGACCCGAGGGGTCGGACCATGGCCGAGCTCTCAATTTTCCTAATTGAGCTCGGCATGGTCACGAGGTTGATTAAGACTGATATGCTTTTGAGGGATTGATATGCCAAGCCAATGGCATGCTGAGGTGGAACGGGTAGTGGGGGACAGGCCAGGCTATCCAAGATCTACATGATTTCTTCAGTCGGACACGGGCATGGTGAAGACAAAGATCCACAGTGCGGGTGCACTGTGGGCCATCTTATAGATCCATCAGGACCGCAGAACCGTCCTGAACCTTCGGATCCTAATGGCCGGATCCGATTTTATCCATACCATAGGATTCATGGGGCGCATCTGACGGTTGATCCTTGGTTATGCAGGATCTAATCCTAGTCGTCAATTATTTAAGAATGATGGTTAGATTTACGGGACTCTGTTGTCATGCGACCCAGGCTCCGCAGCAGATCGCCCGCGGTCGGCACAGCGGACCCCGGCCGTTAATTTAGTTTTAAGGATATATTTGCAATTTGGAAATATTAGGAACCCTTTTATGCAATTAGAACATTTTAATTATATGTGAATTATGGCCTAAATAATTTTTAAATTGCACCAAACTTTCACGCGTAGCTAATTTTAGTGTGAGGAATTCAAAAATGCAATCAAATTTTAGTTCTGAGATCTAAATATTTTAGGTCTAAGCTAGGGCATTCAGACTGATCAAAATATCATCTTTGACTTAGAGAAGTCCAATGGACTTCAAATCTTCATAATAGGTTTGATATTCTATAAGCAATGGTATTAAAGTTAAGAAGTAATTAGGCAATATTTTAACAGGGTAACAACTTAGGGTTGTTATAGACTCCCCCATTTAAGAACGATGTTGTCCTTGACATCTTCTCTAAAGCGAATACAACCATGCAGGATTTTGAAGAATAGAAATAAAATTCAGAAAGTTAAAGGGTACCTGGATTTTCAAAGAGACTGGGATACTTTCTTTTCATATCCGCCTCTTTCTCCAAAGTAGATTCTTCTAAAATGTGATTTCTCTACTGAACCTTTACCATTGGGATCGAGCGATTTCTCAGTTGCTTTTGAACATGAGCTAAGATCTTAATTGGCTCCTCAGCATAAGAAAGATATGGCTAGAGAGACACCGCTGGAAGTTGAACTAGATGAGATGGGTTGCGAAGACATCTCTGTAGAGAGGAGATGTGGAATACATTATGGACTGCAGAAAAATCTTCAGGAAGCTGTAATCGATAAGCTGCAAAACCAATCTTCTCTAGGATTTCAAATTGTTCGACGTAGCGGGGACTTAGCTTCCCGGCTACACCAAAACAAAATATACCTTTCATCGGACGGACTTTAAGATACACAAAATTTCCAACATCAAATTCCAGAGTACAATTGTGGGCATCATGATACTTACTCTGGTGATCTTGAGCTGCTTTGATTCTCTGCTGGATAAGTTGAATCTTATAATTAGTCTCTTCAACTAATTTTGAACCATATAGCTGAACACTGCCTATTTTAGACCATGCCAAATGAGTACTGCATTTCCTGCCATACAGAGCTTCATATGGAGCCTTGCCGATACTTGCCTAAGAACTATTGTTGTATATGAACTCTACATGAGGAATATGATCTTCCAAGAAGCCTCCAAAATCCAGAATACAGAGACGAAGAAGATCTTCCAAAACTTGATTAACTCTTTCTGTTTGACCATCTATTTGAGTATGAAAAGTGGTGCTCATGGCTAGAGTACTTCCCAAGTCTTGATGCACTACTTGCTAGAATTTGGAAGCGAAACAGCTATCTCGATCAGATACGATAGATCAAGGAATTCCATGGATTCTGATAATTTCCTTGATATACAACTTTGCTAATTTATCCAAAAAATCAGTTTGACGCATAAGAATAAAATATGCTAATTTTGTCAGTCAATCGACAATGACCCAGATTGAATTGGCACCAGATCTTGATTTAGGTAAGCCTATAACAAAATCCATAAAAATGTCGAACCAGTTGATTTAGGTAAACCTATAACAAAATCCATAAAAATGTCGAACCACTTCCATTCAGGAACTGCCAGAGGATGAAGAAGTCCTTCGGGCTTTTAGTGTTCGGCTTTAGCTAAGTTACAAGCATGACACTTTGCTACAAATTCAGCCACGCTTTTCTTCATTCTAGGCCACCAAAATGATTTCTTTAGGTCTTGATACATCTTGGTACTACCAGGATGTACTTGGTAACCAGAATTGTGACCTTCTACTAGAATCTCCTAATGCATGGATTTGGGGATCCATAGGCGATCTCCTTGGTAGATTATATTACCTCAAAGCGGAAGATCAAAACAATGGCTACTTTCGATGTCTACTTTAAACTTCAGATAGTCTTCATCCTTGGTTTAGGAGATGGAGACATCGGGATGAAATGTGGGTTCAACTGAAGTCATGGAAATCAGTATGCTTAGCATAGCACCATGCACTAGCCTGATTTCAAGTTTTCAGAGTTCTTCTTCTAGAGAACTTGATAATATCATAAAAGATAGAGTAGCATGATGACTGAGTGTATCTACTACGACATTGGCTTTTCCTAGATAATACTGAATGCTTTAATCATATTCACTTATTAACTCAAGCCACCTTCGTTGTCGGCAGTTTATCTCATGTTGGGTGAAGATGTACTTTAAGCTCTGATGATCAGAGAATATGGAACACTGGACGCCATAAAGATAATGATGCCAGATTTTCAGAGCAAAAACTATGGCTGCTAATTCGAGATCATGGACAGGATAGTTCTTTTAATACGATTTAAATTGATGAGATGTATAGGCTATAACTTTTCTTTCCTGCATGAGCACACATCCCAATCCTATGCTAGATGCATCGGTATAGACTTGGTAGTTGAGCCCTTCTTTAGGTAATGCTAGAACTGGTGCAGAGGAAAGAGCATCTTTTAACGATTAAAATGCTTTCTCGCACTCTGGGCTCCAGATAAACAGTATTGCTTTCTGCATCAACTTCGTGAGATGAGACCCAATTTGTGAGAAGCCCTTAACAAATTTTCTATAGCAACCTGCTAGTCCTAAAAAACTCCTGATATCAATCATAGATTTTGGTTGCAACCAATCTTGAATTGTGCTCACTTTATTTTGATCGATTTTGATTCCTTGAGAGTCAACGACATGACCCAGAAAAGTGACTAAGTCAAGCCAAAATTTGCATTTGGAATACTTAGCATATAGCTCATGGCTTCGGAGCTCTTCTAGTACTAATCGTAGATGGTTCTGGTGATCTGTTTTACTTTTTGAATAAATCAGAATATCATCGATGAAGATGATGACGAATTTATCTAAATACTCTTTCAACATGCGCTGCATTAAATCCATAAAAATGGATGGCGTATTTGTTAATCCAAAGGACATTACCAAAAATTTATAATGTCCATAACGTGTTCTAAACACTATTTTCTCCACATCTACATCTTTAACTCGCAATTGATGATATCCAGATGGCTAGTCTATCTTTGAGAAAACATTAGCTCCAGATAACTAATCGAATAAGTCATCGATGCGCGGTAGATGATATTTATTCTTGATGGATACTTTATTTAATTCCCTATAATCGATGCACATTCTCATCGATCCATCTTTCTTCTTTATGAACAAAACTGGCGCTCCCCAAGGAGATAAACTTGGATGAATAAGCCCTTTCTCCAATAGTTCTTGAAGTTGCTTGTTCAATTCTTGAAGTTTTTTTGGCGCCATTAGATATAGATCTTTTGACGGCGGTTGAGTTCTGGGAATTAATTCAATTGCTAACTCTACTTCTCTAACTGGAGGAAGACCGGGTAGGTCTTCAGGGAAAATATCAGGAAATTCACAAATTGTACGATTCTCAAAAATAGGCATGACTTCTTTCTTCTCTCCCAACATTGTTATGAGATACGCATTGCATCCCTTCCTAACTAGCCTTTCTGTTGTCATTGCATTGATTAACAATGCTTGGGTGCTTAATCTTCCAATGAACGATTTTGAATTACTTCCACTGTCCAAAGTTATTTTCTTCTTTTGGCAATTTATGGAGGCACCATGTTCACTTAACCAATACATGCCTAAGATTATATCAAAGTTTGCGATTGGCAATACAATTAATTTAGCCCCATAATTTTGTTCACCAATAAGAATATCTATGTTGCATAATTATTGGGACTGCATACAAGCTCTGGAAGGTAACCCGATGCTCAACGAGCTAGCTAATCAATAGGTTGGTAGTTAAGAGTATTAGCCCAATTTTCCAATACGAATGAATGACTCGCTCCCATATTGAAAAGGATGTTACAAGATTTGTCGTTTATTGATAAGGTGCCTATGATTACAATAACTTAATAAGAATAGCTACTCAAAAATTTGAAAATACTGAAATGGTAAAGATTGATTACTGAAACAGTAATAACTGAATAAAAATTAATTTAAGGCGTACCTAAAACGACATCATTGTCCTCAGGAGTAGAGGCAGGAGTTAACATATATAACATTGCCGGTGCTGAGGGTTGTTTGCTCTGGGGCCTTTGACCCTTATGATCATATTTCTACTTTTGTGCAGGTACAATTACTTTAGAGTTTGAAGTAGTAGCTGGCATTATAGTAGGAGCAGGCTCTCAGATGTTCCTTGGTTGGGCACAGAATGCTTGTTTATGACGGGAGTGATGGATGAGCACTCTGTCGATTGTATTCTTCTCGTTGCATTCGAAATAGTGGTCGCCACTACGACCACAAGTAAAACATACACCAATAAAGTGGTAGAATTTTTTGTACAGATGCAATCAATTACACTCAAGGTTCTGTGGCTGGGGTTGTGTAGTCTCCATGCTATAGACTTTTGCCATCTTATGATTACCAAAATGCTCATTCCTAGGCTGCATAACTATTGCCTTTCTTTTCTGGTTCAATTGACCTTGGAATCCTTCTTGTAGATGGGTAGCCTCGATCAATTCAATCAGAGTTTTGATCTGACGAGATACTAAGTGTACTTTAATAGAGTCTCTCAGACCCTTTAGGAAATGGTGACACCTGGATGCTTCCATTCTCACTAGGACTGGAACGAAATGTGATAATCTCCAAAATTCCTATTCACAGTCGAACACTAAATTATTGCCTTGTGTGAGATGGAAGAGCTCATTCTCCAGAATTGCTTGAGCTGATGCCGGTATGAATGCTTCACGGAACGCTTCCAAGAACATGTCCCACGGAATATCTTCTACTTCATAATAAGTAAATTTGTTGTTCCGCTTGTTCTCCCACCAGTATTCAGCTTCTTCTTAAAATAGATGAGTTACCAGGTTGATAGCTTCCGAGTTAGGGTACTTGATGCTGGCTAAGTTCTTCTCAACAATTTTGAGCTTGTTTACTACATCCATTAGATTTAAGGCTCTATATAATGTAGGAGTTCGGAGGCGAAGAAAACTGTGCAGGATTCCATTGCCCGTATAGTGGGAAGATGAAGAGAACCCTGCAGGTTGTTGCCTAAAAGAAAGGATAAGAGCAATGTCTCTTGCGCCTGTTGCGCATTACTTTCTATTAAGGCTCTTACAAGACTAGCTATGGGGTTTGATCCTTCGGGTTTGTCTAACGATGAGACCATATTCTTGATTGAAGTAGGAGCAGATAGAGATCTAGGATTCATGATTGTAAATGCAAGTATGGATTCAGAAATATTAAATTTACTATACTTTCATTCATTCATTTCTTTCTCATAAGAGAAGATATATGGATCCACAAAATATATAACTGCTATGAAAGAAACTGATATAGTAAGATCTCAAAAATCCTAATTACAATATTCTACCCAAAAGGCAGCGCATAAGTCATCATATGTGACTATGTGGCTCCTCCGAGCTAATCTTCTATATACCCAATACCACCAACGTCGCTGATCCCTTAAGTAGGATCTCTACAATCTCCAAACATACTCCTCCGGACAGGTTGTCTCTCAAAGTGCAGTAGTAATGCAATCCAACAATTCTCTGGTGAGTGCTGAAAGACTAGTGCCTCCAAACCATGAGTTGATAAGGATTTTATCTAGCATCTCAACTCCTCAAAGTGACACTCCATCGATGACCCTTCCATAGATCTGGCCATGTTGGAGGTCATCTACCCAGTAGTCGTCAAACCTCCTAAGGTAGAACCAAAATACCGACTGTGATTCCATTCCTAAAATAACTCAATTTATAAGTATTTCGCTCATATTTTATCATTATTTTCAAAGTTCATTCAAGTCCTAAAATGTTTTTTTTGGTATTAAAAATTCATAATTTCAATCAAATTATTATGTGCATTAAATTCCTAGGATGTCATCCTTCAAGACATAGTCAACCATATCATTTTTGAGGTAACTTCATGAACTTTTGGATGTTTGCTTTTTACTACACATAGTAACTTGTGATATTTACCTGATACAAAGAATAGATCATAAAGTAGATAGGAATAAAACTCCTTATCTGACACTTTATGATACTTCTCTGAGACTAATTGTAACGCCCCGCCCCGTGATCGCACGTAAAAGGTACAACAGATCGGCGACGGAGCAGTGCACTACTCGACAAGAAAGCAACCACAATATCTTCTCAAATAGGCTAACTAAAATTAGCCACACGGAAGGCTGCTGACTCAAGCCCAAGAGTAGGATCGAGAGTCAATACTTAAGATAAATATAAGATACTTGCCTTAAGTATTAGACGGATACATACATTGGATTTTAAGAGGTAAATATGAATCCAATATATGTTATCAATATACCAACATTTCTAGTATACTAATCACATTACAATAATCACAGAGCAGTAGTAAACATTCTTTTCAGAAAAGAAAAGTAAAATACATCCAGAATTATTACAAACTAATTTAAATGATACAAAAGTAAAGTCTATCTGAAGTACTAAAGCAAAAACAATAAAGTAAAAAGGTGGAAGATAGATCCACCAAGGCTCCATGTACTCCTCCTAGGTTTCATGTAAGTCCTCTGGTCCTGCCTCAACAAGCTTCTCTGGATCTAGCAAACTGCCGGATCCCAAAAGTACCCCGTGTTAGATAAGAAGTCTAACACCCGCAACTAAACTAAGCAGTATTAAAGTAAATACACATAAATAGTAAAGTAAGTAAAATTATAGAAAAGCTATAAAACATTGAACCACTGAAAAATGTAAAGACTAAACAAGGTAAAAAGGAACTGATAGCTGAATGCTAAAAGTAAGTGAAAACATCAAATGCTCAGAAACCATGGTAAGAATGTGCAATGTTGTACTATATGTCATCGAGATAATGCATCTAAATATGCTACAACACAATATGCCACATATATGTAATAGAACTACTACTGAAATGTTACAAGTCGTATGGTCCAATATATACATACACCCAGTTGAGAAGTCAGTACGGTGATGCCGATGCATCCTAAAATTCTCTAGTCAATGTATGCAATATTCTGTAACCCATAATTCATCACTAATACTCATATGTCACCAATGAATCATTCATCATGCTCATGCTCATGTTTATACCCATACTTCTATACTATATGAGGAAAATCCCAAAAGTCCATAAAAACTTTGAATATCAAAGATGAATTCAAGGTCTCTACTATGCATAATCTTGCTAAAAGGATTCTGACTCCTAGCTTCTAGAACAGTAATTGGTTAAAGTTGAAGATTTACTTAAAACTCATCAGACGGGATGATTGTATGCACATATTTAGCACATTGCAAGAAAAGTGGTTCTTAACACTTAGTTTGATTAAGCCACCCTAACGAAGCGGTCTTCAATAGGAGGCATCACCTATGGGAAAATTGTATATCGAGCTAAGTTATTAAGATGCCTAACTCACAATCACGCTCAGTATCTTAAAGAAGGTGATTCTAATTACTTAGTTTGTGTGAGCCACACCTATTGAAGCGGTCTTCGCTAAGAGGTATCACCTGTTGGCGATTTATATGTCAATCAAACTAAGGAATGAGTACCTGTTAAATACGTTCTTAGTCTTGAGAGATTTACTCAAACAGAACTGTATTCATCTAATCCCTCAAGATAGTACCTGGTCATTAGTCTACATTGGAGTGAAGTAACCAATCCTGAATACTACTGAAGAAATCTAGTACTATGGGTATACCATAGTACACCAACCAATAATATGGGTTCACACAACTCTATTTAATCAATAAGGATTTATCAAGACTATTAATCCTTATGCTAAATAGGTAAGTCCTATATAAGGCTCCAAGAAAAAAATATGATCAAGATCATTCAATATAGATTCTACCACAAGAAAATGTATCATTCTAATATCTTAAGTGATTCCTACCACGAGGGGTTAAGAACAACTTCTAAGGTTAAGGGATCATCTAAGTTTCAACCTTAATGAATCATACAAAATTCTCCTACCACAATGTATATTTAAATTTTAGGTCTTTAGAATATTTCATAGATGATCTTATGGTGAGATACTTGAGATCTTACACTCTTAACTCTAATGCTAACATTTTAGGTTTTACTTATTATTTAGATTTAGAGTGATTTGATCAGGTGCTTAAGTTATCTAATCATTACTTATTCTAAGATTATGGGCTTTAAATCTAGGATATTATTAGAGTTAGAGCAGTTATTAAATTAATAAAATTCCATTAATCTCTTTATGCTAACATTTTAATTAGGAGAAAATCAAGGATCTAAAGCTTAGGTTCAGATAAAATAATTACATAGATTTATTATTACCTTAACATGTCTAATCCAAATGTTTAAGATCAATATCAAATTGGATGCATTATTAGAATAATGTCAATTACATTATCTTATAATCATGTCCATTTAATTAAGTTTAAGAGTTTGGATCTTAATCAGATATATTAAGGTTTAACCCCTACTCATATCTAATTAAGATCAAGTGTTTATTTAAAGGTCAAATGTCAAATCAGTGAGTTAGGGATGTATTATTGGTGGCAATCTCCGACCAAGATCAAGTCTTAATAGCCTGATCAAAGTCTTAAGACTTCTTACGATTAATTAAGATGGTTAAGTTCTTCAAAGTTAGGTTTGTTCAATTTACACATTATAAATTTGCATACATGGCTTCAATACATCTACCTTACTGTTTTATGAATCATATTAATAGATAAATTTTAGAGAACATAAAGTAACTAGTGCTAATCAAACCCTAAATCAATCCTAAGGGATTAGCACATAACTACAAATCCAATCATCAGAATTTCATGCAATTGGCACACAAGTTCTAATTTACTATACAATTAATTAGAGACTAAGGCTGCTAAAATCCAATGGTTACAAACCTTAATTTTCACTAATCATGATTTAACAAGATTAGGGCATAAGTTGAAATGCAGAAATCAAAAAAATAAACTACTTCTCACATTCATTCTACTAATCACAAGGAAACTAATGATACCCTAAACATGCAATTTGGTTATGTATGCATACTGATAAACTCTAATCAAGATCTGCAATAAGTAGGCAAAAATGGAAAATCTAATCATTACATGTTCAATATTATTTTATATTCAGATCCCTAAGGATTTTTTTATTAATTTAATACATAATATCATAGGGCTTGGATCAGTGGATTGAAAGTTATTTCATTAATACATTATGTATTTTTATTTAAATTATTTCCTATTATTGGATTAATTGGATTATTTTCCTTAAGGTAAATAAATCTAATTAATCAGATTTATATTAAATGGGCTCGGCCCATTAGCCAAACCGTATGGGTAGACCGGGACCCGAGGACCTGGAACTGTCGCATCACGCGGGTCACGGGTCGGCCTGACCGACACAGTGCTTCATCCCTGAGCCTTCGTCCCGACGGAAGGACCAGATTAGGGGAACCCTAATTGGCCAATTCTGACACATCCCAACCACGGCACAACCAACCATTGGTCGCTACTCATTCACCGTGGTCAGGTGAGTCAAAGGGGACCCGAAGCCCTCTGTGAGGCGGTCTGGATCAGCCAGACCCTACTCACCCGAGAGCTCCCGTAATGGGGCTACTGTGGGGAGACAATTCTCCCCATAGTGGCCATCCTAGACCCAGGGCTTGATCCCTACACCTTCATGGAGGTGAGACAGATTGAAGCCCTCTGGTCTGAGGGCCTGAGGTAGTCTAGAATGCCGGGACCTTACTCACCCAAGGCATTCCTTAGGGACTTCGCCCGATCGATATCGATCGGGATTAGCCCACTGCTCAACTACGATAGCATTCGGTTGGATTCAATAATACAGAGCTATATGCATCAAAAGAAGGAAGGTTTGACCCTCATTAGCTCAAAATAGGCAAATGGGGGTACCTGGTTCGTCGGCTGAGCTCTGGGTGATCGACTGAGGGTTCAGCTAGCCTTAGCTGAGCTTCCATACACTGTAAGGGATCCTAAACTCTAGAAGATCCTACTATCAGTAGTTCGAGAGCTCTTGGGATCACCTAGAGGAAGCTTGCGGATTGACAATGGCGGAAGAAGGATCGAGCTCAATTGATTACTAAGGATCAAATGGAGCAATGCTAGGGCTATTTATAGCCATGGCAAAGGATTGGGAAGCTTCTAGAGGGTTGGCTCAGGCTAGGAAAGACCTGAGGGGTCGGGCCATGGCTGTCTAGGATCCGCACGATTTGTTTGGTCGGACACGAGTGTGGCGAAGATGAAGATCCACAGTGCGGGTGTACTGTGGGCCGTCTGATGGATCGATCAGGACTGCGAAACCGTCTTGATCCTTCGGATCCTAACGGCCAAATCAAATTTGATCCACTCCATAGGATTCATGGGGGGCGCATCTGACAGCTGATCCTTGGTTCTGCGGGATCTAATCTTAGTCATCGATTATTTAAGCATGATGATTAGGTTTATGGGACTCTGCTGTCGCAAGACTTGGGCTCCGCAGCGGATCGCCTGCGGTCCACATAGTGGATCCCAGCCGTTAAATTAATTTTAAGTATATATTTGTTATTTGGAAAGATTAGGAACCCTTTTATGCAATTAGACCATTTTAATTAAATGTGAATTATGGTCTAAATGATTTCCAAATTGCACCAAACTTTCACCCCTAGCTAATTTGAGGGTGAAGAATTCAAAAATGCAATCAAATTTTAGTTCACACATCAAAATATTTTATGACTAATCTAGGGCATCTAGGCTAATCAAAATATCATCTTTGACATGGAGAAGTCCAATGGACTTCAAATCTTCATAATAGGCTCAACTTGATGTTCTATAAGCAATAGTATTAAAGTTAGGGAGTAATTAGGCTATATTTTGATAATATAACAACTTAGGGTTGTTACAAGAATAGTGTTTGGAATGCTACTGTCATAGCGCACCATAGCGGAATAGTGTTTGGAATGATGTTGCCCTGGTACACCCCAGCACACTGCAGTGCACTGCTGTAAAGGATACAAAATTTTCCAGAACAGCCATAATTGCAGCATAGGGAAGGCAACAAAATGCAACCTTTAGCCTTCCCAGCTTCTTGGAAACTGAAGTGCATTATTTATGCTGAATCCCAACAGAATAAAGTGAATAGAACATTAAAAGAGATTGAATTAAAACCAAGGAAGGGGAAGAGTCACATCATTAATGACTTGAGGCTAAGAGCTTCCCTAATTAAGGGGTAATCTCAAACTTTAACGGGCTCCAAAATATGATATTCAAAAGTCCATAAGAAATGTTATAGTAAGGAAAAGGAGGAGAACTCTCCAAGGGGCCGACAATGATCTGTGAAGAGTAAAGAGAAGTAGATAGCAAGGGAGAAAGAGGAGAAGATAAGAAGGAGTGCAGGAGGAAATTCAAGAGAACCCTAGAAAACCTCTGGGAGCTTCCTAGTATTTTTTCTAACTTTCTTTTTGATTATTTTTCTGTGTAAATGATGATAAGGTTTATTTTCCTTGGCATGTATGCTCATATATAGCTTGTAATGGAAGGCTAAATCCTCTCGGGGAGGGTTGGGAAGTAGTTGTAGAAAAATGTAAGGAATCTATGGTGTTGTGAAGGAAAATGTTTAAATGAATGAAAATAATTTCTATTTTTAACTCTCTATATTTATTATTATGATGAATGCCAGGGTTAACTTTATGTCGAACCAATTTTGCTAGTAACTAAAACTTTAAGGAATTATTAATTAAAGAACTTGAATTCTAAGCTCATCAATTGGATAAGGGCAAGGAGGGTAGTGCAGGTAGAGCTGAGAACTATGGGCAAGTTCTCAAAGCTCACTAGCATCTTTTCCTTAAGAACTCTACTAAGAGATTTGATGCTTGTGAATCAAGTTCCCATCAACTCAATACTCTGCGGCTCAACAAAGTAGAAGGGATGAGAGGATGCTAGAAACCCAATGAATGATGTGACATAGTCCATTGGAGCCAATGCATCCTCTCATATAGCTAAACTGCATTCATAAGCACATGACACATTGTTGATGGAAATCATGTTTGTGAGATCTAACAAGTAAAAGAAGATATTTGGTAACTTAGATGTAGGAAATCAATGGTCATTTAAATTATGATCTCATTGAGATTTAAGTGCCGAGGTAGAACCGCAATGAGAGTTCTTCTTATTGCCCTAAATTTGAACCTATTGTAATTAGAGGATTGCTCCAATTCTAAAAGTGATCACATGATTTAATTCAGCATAAATAAAACTATTTATACATTTAACAAAGAAGTGATAACACAAAATCCTTACAAGTACTACAATAAAACCCCAATTCTCTCTCTTTGAACAATCATATCTTATCTTAAGGTCAATTGCATTGATAATTTAGGAACCATAAAATCAAAACCAAACTCAATCTTTAAAATATTATTGAAAGAAGATATAACTTAGTAACAAGACCACCGTTCCCAGAGGATGATAAATCCCAGAATTAAAACTTTCACTTATTGCTTCAAAAAATGTACAATTGCGTTCAAACGCAGACGTGTATTTTCCATCTGTCAAATTTTTGGCATCGTTTCTAGGGAATGGTTTTGTTTCTTATTTAGTATAATCTTCAAGTAAATAGTTATTTAGATTCCTTACTTAAATTTCTATATTTTCATTTTCTTTAACCATATTATATTGTGCTAACTATAGTGTAACTAGAGTTTTTAATTTTGTTTACTTGTAGTGTTTAGTAGAATTGGAATTGTATTGCTTATTTACTATCTTGGAGTGATTGAATTGTTAAATTGTTCATTGTGATTTGATTGTTGTAATCATTTTTGTCTAGCTGAATTTAAGAACTGCATACTGTTAGAGGCAATCCTTAATCATATTTTATTTGATCCTAAAATTGAGCGAACATACTTAAGAGCTAGAATAGAATGGGCAATCCTTAATCAGCATCACTTCAAAATGAAAAATTTAGAAGCTAATCATTTAGGAGAACCTAGGGGTAGAGCCTTGAGAGATTATGTGCTGCGTACTGTTAGAGGCATCCCTCATGCAATTGTGAGACCGAACATAGAGGCCAATAACTTCAAAATGAAACCCTCAACACTTAGCATGGTGCAAAATAACCAATTCGGGGGACTAGCCACGGAGGATCCCAATTCACATAATTTAAATTTCCTTGAAATTTGTGATACATTCAGATTTAACGATGTTTTTGAAGACGTCGTTAAACTGCGACTTTCCCATTCTCACTTAAAGATAGAACCAAAAGTTGGCTCAGTTCACTTCCGGGTGATTCTATTCGCACTTGGGATGATTTAGCTAGGAAATTCTTAGCTAGTTATTTCCCACCTACAATAATAGCCTGGTTGAGCATGTAGATAACTAATTTCAATCAATTTGAGGGGGAGACTTTATATGATAGCTGGGAAAGATTTAAGAAGTGTCTTAGGCAATGCCCACATCATGGGTTTCTCAAATGGATGCAGGTTCTAACCTTTTACAATGGTTTGAATGCTCCAATAAGGACACATATTGATGTAGTCGCTAGAGGGTCACTCAATAGTAAACCCAGGAAGAAGCCTTTGATCTCTTAGAAGAGATGGCTAGCAATGCCTACCAATAGCCCACTGAGAGAATCAACCCTAACAAGAGGGAATCTAACCAAGTAAATGAATGAATCAAATCTTGACCCTTCAAAATGAGATAAATGCACTGAACAACAAAATAGAGAGTATGAATTTGAACTATGTTCAAGAAGCACACTGTGAGCTGTGTAGAGGAAAACACGTGAGCGAAAACTGTAATTTAAACAACTCTCTTGCACCCTTAAACACTGAACAAGTTAATTATTTATGAAATAATAATGCTAGGCAAAATAATGCACACAATCCTTACTCCAATACTTACAACCCTGGTGGAAGAAATATCCTAATTTTTATTAGAGTAACAACAACAATTGCAATGGAGATTTTAATGCAGGAAATAATATAAATAAACAGGGGTACAAGTAATTTGACAATAATTCAACTCAGTAGCTCAACTTTGAGGGAGTGTTTAATTCCTTTAAGACGAAAACCCTTCAGTTCATGAGGAGAACTGAAGTAACACTCAATAGGCATGAAGCCTCTATCCCTTGGATAGAAGCATCCCTTAGGAATATTGAAGCTCATCTAGGACAAATTTCTCAGCAGCTGTCCACCCGGCAGCAGGGAACGTTGCCCAGTTTAACTTAAATTAATCGAAGGGAAACAGTGAGTGTCATTCATTTAGATAAAATTGAAGAAAATTTCCTTAATGTCAAAATAGAAGTAAGTAAATCTTAATGGGGGTTAGAAAGAGAATTAGGAAACAAAATAATTGAAAGATTAGTAGCAGAAAAGAAGAAGGACTCGGGAAGGTTGAATATCCCTTGCGTGATAGGGGACAAGGTTTTTCTAGATCATTTATGAGATCTTGGAGTCTCGGGCAATATCATGCCTTACCATGTGTACAAGGAATTGAATTTAGGAGGGATGGAGACCACCTCAATGATCTTAGAATTTGCAAACCTTGATTGAAGGACTCCTTTAGGAATAATTAGAAATGTACCCGTTGGCTTAGGAAAGTTCTTTATTCCCACTGATTTTACTATTTGTGAATGGGATACGTGGAATGAAAATTCTACTATCATATTTGGATGACCTTTCCTAGCTAGCACCAATGCCATAATCGATGTAGTCAAGGGTATAATGAGCATCAAAGTCAAGGGTAAGGATTCTATCATCGATTTAAAACCTACCTTTTTAAAAAGAAAATGATTAAAATTGCTTGTAAAAAGAATATGAGGGAGGAGGAATTGTGCAAAATGCTGAATTTGAAAAATTTGGAACTCAATGAAGAGAGAGGTGAGATTAGGATTAATTCCTCATTTGGAGGAGAAAGTGAGAAATCTCCTATTAATAAAAAGATAACAAGGAGGAGAAGAAAAAAAAGGAAAGGGATTCCCCCTTCTAGAAACGAATTAGAAGAAAAAGTGGAAATAGCTGCGGACCCAATGAAATAATAAAATTTTCTACGAAAACTAAGGGGCAAAAATCTGAAATTTGGAAATGGACACCAAATATTAATTCTGAATCTGTTGGAACCAAAACGTGTCGAGCTGACAACATTAAACCAAGCGCTTTTTGGGAGGCAACCTAACTTTTTCTATTTTGATAGAAGTTTTTGCTGCTAGGAGTAGTATAAAATCAATAAACAATCAAATTTGCGATTAGGAAATATGTGAAAAGAATTCTGGAATTAAAACTGAATTTTAAAAATTTTCTGCTTAAGAAACCGCTGCAGCGCACTATAGCGGATTTATTCGCCACAGCACATTTCAGCGGCTTTTGCTGCCTCAGCGCGCTATAGCGGATACCTTAGCACAATTATTCCAAGGTACCACAGCACGCTGCAGTGAAAAATGCCCAGCTGAAGTAGAAATTGACTACCTAGGATTCCCAAGTCAGTTAAAGATGCTACAGCACACCATCAAACTCCAAAAATGCAATTTAGGTGCTGAAAAAGCTGAAATTGTTTGTCATATTGAATCAAAATTAAGTCACACTTATGGCATGAGTTAAATCTAACTTTGACCAAGAAATGTTGTGCCATAAGTGTGATTAACTCAAAATATTCCAGAATTTTCTTTTTTATCTTCTATCAAAAGGCAGAGAGGGGAAAGTTTGAGGATGCACCTCATTTAAAACTCAAGCACCTCAGCTCTAAACTCTTCCAACTTCTTTAAATCATCATTTCTCTCATTATCTACTTTTTTTAATATTAAGAGAGTAATGTCTTCGAGTAAGAGAGAGCAACTACGAGCAAGAGAGCTTCTACCTCTACACCAAGTGGAGCATTTAATAAGAAGAGATTTTCTTCAGATGAAGTGGAACAATGCTTCAACCAAGTTATAATAAAAATGAAGTTAATTCCAGAGAAGGGATTTGGGCTCCCATACCTGGTGAACCCTAATCAAATTCTAAACTAGGGATGGGAGCACCTGGTGAGTCCCACAGACTCTACTTATCTCTCCATTGTGCAGGAAGTTTATGTCAACGATATCAATGTGATGGGGAATAAAATTTTTGTGAGAGGTAAGCCTGTGGAGTTCGGGAACAAAGACATCAAAAAGTTTTATTCATTGAGGGATGTAGAGAACTGTATCTATCTCAACCTGCTGAGCTCCCACTACGACCCAGCAGAAATAGCTAGTCAAATTACCTGCTCTGATACAGGATGGAGAGGGAACTTGGCCAACATTCCTCGAGCACTCCTCATAGAGTCGAGCAATGCTTGGCATGTGTTTGTCACCAATTTTGTTATGCAATTGGGGCATCTCAGTGAGCTAACTCGGTCACAGGCGCTGCTCCTTTGTGCATTGCAAAGAGAGGGAGATATTCATATCTCCAGCATTATAAAGGAGCAGCTCTGGAACGTCTTGACCGGGCCGTGTGCTGCTCTAGCTTTTGGGTCACTAATTTCAAGTTTATGTGAGGATCAAGGGGTGAAGATCCCCTCTTCCGACTTCGCGATTCTGCCCCGCGCTCCTCTAGAACTGACAAACTTGAGCGCCCTCACCCAAGAGGCGGTGCAAGATAAGAAGAGGAGGGCAGAAGAAGGCGAAGCTTCAACGTCCGTTGGCCGGACCTCGACCGACAAAATGATGATGCGTATGTACGCGCATCAACAAGATTTGGGCATCTCCTTAGCACGTGACATGTGCTTCCTCAAAGAAGAAGTAGCTCAGCAACTCGGATTCCAAACATAATCCACGAAGCTCTCAGAACAATGTTCCAAGAGTGGAGCTTGTGTGGAGGACCAGTTGGGTCTAGGTTGCCCCACCCTCCTACAAGAGATTCATTTCCAGACGATGATTGGCCAGCGGATTACACCTATCGATATGCGGGGGTGGAAGATGAACCTAATGATTAATAAGGTTGCACTATTTTTGAATTTTTGCTTTCTATTTTTCTTTTCTATTTTTGTAATTTTTATTTCAATTTAATAAAATTGATTTTGTATCTAGTGCACTCTCATCATTGCTATAATTAAACTTCAAAGATAATTTTCTAAATGAAATAAATTTCATGATTTAATGTTAAAATCAATTGTGTATAAATTAAGACTCAAGGATGCTTGTAAGTAAGAGGAAATCAACTTCAATCCTACACCCCCTTAGTCAGTTTAAGGCTCTACTAATGCTTAGTTTCTAGAAACTAAAATGACATGTACTGAAGTTTTAACTGTGGGGGGGGGGGGTGTAAAAATATAAGAATTAAACCAAAGTTACAAGAGGTGAGTGAGAAATTGAGGTGCTAGGCTCCTATAAAACTTAGTGACCACAAGGAACTAAATTAAGGGATGAAGAAACATGTCTCTCTCTTAGAGTTAAAAGTTCAAAAGAAACAAAATTATAGGGATGATGAAAAGTATCTCTCCCAAGTTAAAAATTGAACATTTAGGATGAAGAAAAGTAACTCTCCTATAATGTTAAAATATTCCTTGTGAATCATAAGAAGGGGCACACATGGCACAATGCTCAAGTACTCACCAATTGCACCACTAAGATTTGAATTTTTTGATCACCTCCCTCATAATAAAACATTAAGTATAACATTTGATGTGAAACAAAGTTGAGAGTAGAAATTTGAACTAGTTGAAAGGGGGTGGTAGAAATTGAAAGGTTTGAAGTCATCTTAATTTAGAGCATTACTTGGTAGCTAAGTTCTTTACACAATTGACATGCGCATTGAATCCCTATACTAAGAATTTCAAAAAATCAATCTCTAAGGCTTACTCAAGGATGAGCAAAAAACTAAGTATGGGGGTGTGATATAGATGGAATTTATAGCTAAATTTAGTATCAAAACATCACTAAACACTATATGAAACAAGGTACTTTGAATGGAATCTTATGTTTTTCAGGAGAATATGGAGACCAATAAAGATCTGGGCAAATTAAATAAATTTTGGAAAAAACCCGCAGTGGCATGCCACAGCGCGTCATCGCAGTTCATAGAAATTCTTCACCTAGAAGAATATCTAAAGAACCTGGAAGGAAACCTCCGCAGCACACCATGGTGGTTTCATTAACTTCCTCACATGGAAGCTGAACTGCAAGCCAAGAAGAATTACCGCTGCAACGCCCCACTGCGTGTCGCCGTGCGCCACAGTGCGCCGCCACGCGCCACAGTGTCATTTCTCTAAGTTAAAAATAAAATCATATAAAGGGAAATTGAGCAGTAGTTTTGAAAGTATTTCAGCTGCAGCGCGCCTCAATGAGTGAATTATCATTTTATAAAACCATATGTGAATTATTAATCCGCATTTTGAAGTCTTTTCCGCTGCAGCGCACCACGGCGTGCTACTGCAGAATATTTTATTATTCATACAAACTATATGTGAACTAATTGATATGCATTTTTGAAAAATTTTCCACCGCAGCGCACTGCAACGTGCCACCGCGGAATATTTTATTATTCATACAAACTATATGTGTACTAGTTGATCCGCATTTCGAAGTATTTTCCGTAGCAGCGCATCGCAGTGCGTCACAGTGGAATATTTTATTAATCATGAAAATTATAGGTGAACTATTGGAATAGTCATTTCGAGGGTTTATCCGCTATAGTGCGCCATAGCGGACACTGCAGTGAGTGAAGGAAAAGATACTAACTTTCATGCAGAAACAGTGTTCGGAACATTGCTGCCATAGCGCACCGTAGCAGAATAGTGTTTGGAACGCTACTGCCATGGTGTGTGCCGCAGATGATCCAGATTTTTTCATAATAGCCATAATTGTAGCATAGGGAAGGCTATAAAATGCAACCTTTGGCCTTCCCCAGCTTCTTGAAAATTGAAGTGCATTATTTCTGCTGAATCCCAACAGAATAAAGTGAATAGAACATTTAAAGGGATTGAATTAAAACTAAGGAAGGGGAAGAGTTACATCATTAATGCCTTGAGGCTGAGAGCTTCTCTATTTAAGAGGAAATCTCAGACCTTAAAGGGGTTCCAAAATTTGATATTCAAAAGTCCATAAGAAATGTTGCAGTAAGGAAAAGGAGGAGAACTCTCCTAGGGGTGGACAGTGATTCATGAAAAGTGAAGAGAAGTAGACAGCAAGGGAGAAAGAAGAGAAGTCAAGAAGGAGTGCAGGAGGAAATTCAAGAGAACCCTAGAAAACCTTTGGGAGCTTCCTAGTATTTTTTCTAACTTCCTTTTTGATTATTTTGCTGTGTAAATCGATGACAAGGTTTATTTCCCTTGGCATTTATTCTCATATTTATCTTGTAATGGAAGGCTAAACCCTCTTGGGGAGGGTTGGGAGTAGTTGTAGGAAAATGTAAGGAGTCTATGGAGTTGTGATGGAAAATGTTTAAATGAATTAAAATGATTTCTATTTTTAGCTGTCTATATTTATTATTATGATGAATGCCTGGATGAACTTTATGTCAAACTAATTTTGCTAGAAAATAAAACTTCAAGGAATTATTAATTAAAGAACATGAGTTCTAAGCTCATCATTTGGACAAGAGCAAGGAGGGTAGTGCAGGTTAAGCTGAGAACTATGTGATAAGTACTGAAAGCTCACTAGCACCTTTTCCTTAAGAGCTCTACAAAGAGATTTGATGCTTGTGAATTAAGTTCCCATCAATTCAATGCTCTGCAGCTCAGTAGAGTAGAAGTGATGGGAGGACGTTGGAAACGCAATGGATGATATGACTTGGTCCATTGGAGCCAATGCATCCTCTCATCTAGCTAAACCGCATTTATAAGCGCATGACGCATTATTGATGGAAATCATGTTTGTGAGATCTAACAAGTAAAAGAAGATATTTGATAACCTAGACGTAGGAAATTAAAGGTCATTTAAGTTATGATCTCATAGAGATTTAAGTGCCGAGGTAGAACACCTGTGGGAGTTCTCCTTGTTGCACTAAATCTGAACCTATTGTAATTGGAGGATTGCTCCAATATTAACAGTGATCATGTGATTTAATTTGGCATAAATAAATCAATTTAAACATTTAATAAAGAAGTGACAGCACCAAATCCTTATAAGTACTACAATGAAATACCAACTCTCTCTTTTTGAACGACCGTATCTTATCTTAAGGTCAATTGCATTGATAATTTAGGAACTAAAAAATCAAAACCAAACTCAATCTTCTAAACATTATTGAAAAAAGATATAACTTAGTAACAAGGCCACCATTCCTAGAGGATGATAAATCTCAGAATTCAAACTTCTACTTATTACTTCAATCCACGTATACTTGCGTGCAAACGCAAACGTGTATTTTTCATCTGTAAAGCATGATGTATGAGTATTAATGATGATTTATGGGTTACAAAATGTTGTATACATCAACCGGAGAATTTCAGAATGCATCGGTATCATAGTAAACTATATTCTCAACTAGATGTATATAGACATTTGACTGTACAACTTTTAGCAATTCAGTGATATTTTGGTTACATATCAGTGGCATACAATATAGTGGCATTTACAGACGCATAAATTTAGTGGCATGCAGCGTAGTTTAACATGTTATTTATTTAGTTTCAGATCATATAGTATTTTTATTCTTTTTCAGTATTCAGTATACTGTTAACTTTACTTTACTTCAGTTTTATATAGTTTTAGATAATTAGTTACCTTTATAGTTTTTCTACAGCTCTATTTTACGTTATATAAATGATAAGTAAATAATTAGAACTGTTTAGATTAGTGTCAATATGTTAGACTTATTGTCTAACACGTGGTACATTTAGGATATGACAATTTCCTAGATCTTGAGCAACTTATTGAGCCAGGTCAGGAAGACATTCAGGAGGTCTTGGAGGAGTTCATCGAGTCTTAGTGGATTTCTCTTTCAATTTTACTATTTTTGATTAGTTGTTTCAGTTTAGTACTTAGACTTTATTTTAGTATTATTTCAGTAAACTATTTGTAATAATTTCTGGATGTATTTACTTTTCTGTTCTGAGATGAATATTTTCATTCAATTTTTGTGATGAATGTTTCTAGATGTATGCTTAGCTTTCGCACTCTGTTTATGTACACTTATATTTAATATTGTGATGTGATTAGCATACTGAAAATATTGATATTTAAAACATATATTGGATTCTTCATATTGTGTTTTAAATCCAATGTATGTATTTATCTAATACTTAGGATAAGGATACTACTCTTATCTTAAGTATTAGCAATAACTCTCTTTTGAGGTTGAGATAGCAGCCCTTCAGATGAGTTTCTTTTTAGCTACTTGGTGAATCCATAAATTACATCTAAAATAAAGGAAAATTCATTCATTTCTGACCTTTAAAATGCTCCTAAATCAATTTTTATCTATTTTTTTCAGGAAAATGGCATCCAAAGGAGTTCTGTGAAAATTTTTGCAAAAATTCCATTTTTGTTTCAAAGGAATCCGCTGCCACGCGCTGCAGCAGGTCATTTTGCAAATGGGGACTCTATAGCGCGTTGTAGTGGGTTCATTTGTGAAAGCACGAACGCGGTAGCGCACTACAGCAGATCAATTTGCGAACCGCGGACGCGGTAGCGCGCTGCAGCGGATCCATTTGCTAACCGCGGGCATGGTAGCGCACTGCAGCGGGACCATTTGCGAAACACGGGCGCGATAGCGTGCTGCAGCGGATCCATTTGCGAACCGCGGGCATGGTAGCGCGCTGCAGCGGGACCATTTGCGAAACACGGGCGCGGTAGCATGCTGCAGCGGAACGTTTTGCAAATTGAGCCGCTACAGCGCGCTGCAGTGCAACATTTTGCAAACTGAGCCGCTACAGCATACTGCAGCAGTTTGATTTTCAAATTGAATTGATATAGCACGCTGCAACGAGTAATTTTACGAAATGTGGACGCGGCAGCGCGCGGCAGCGCGCGGCAGCGGGAGACTTAGCTAAATTTGCCTGCTCCATTACACGCCACAGTGCGCTGCCGCGGCCATCGCCAATTTTGCCAGTCTGATGCATTTATTGCGGCTGGGACAAGACCCTCAACCTGCATCTTGTCCCCAGCCATCATTCCCTGCTGCAGCTCCGATTTTCAATGGAAGATGGCCTCTTGATTTGATAAGAAGCATAAACAAAGAAGGATATTGGTCACGTCTTCTTTATTTTGGGATTTGCCATCATTACTTCAGATTATTTTTATCAATTTGCTGGTTTTAGAGAGGATGAAGGAGTATGATGCCCCTCTCCTATAAATACATCTCCTCTTGACTAGAGGAGGGTTCATAATTTTGCTCAAGGCACTAAGTAAAGAAGAGGACTGCATAAGGAGAAGTGAGAAACTCCCCTAGGTGGCAAGGCAAGCTCTAGCTAAGGAGGAGAAGAAAGAAGGCAGCACTATTGAGTAGAAGAGTTTACACTGAATATCTTTTTGATCCAAAAATTGAGAGAACATATTTACAGGCTATAAGAGAACAAAATCTTTCAAATCAACAAGCCGTAATGGACGACTATAATGAAAATATAGGAGAACCTTTAGGAGAGACTAGGAGAAGAGCACTCAGAGACTATGCACTACCCACTGTTAGGGGAATCCCCCATGCTATTATTAGGCCAAATATTTAAGCTAATAATTTTAAGATTAAACCTTACATACTGAGTATGGTACAAAATAATCTATTTGGGGGATTAGCCACTGAAGACCCGAACTCACATATTTCAACTTTTCTTAAAATATGTGACACCTTCAGGTTTAATAGCGTTTCTGAAGACGCAGTTAAATTGTGGCTTTTCCCATTCTCTTTAAGGGATAGAGCCAAGAGTTGGCTCAGCTCTCTACCTAGTGATTCCATCCGGACATGGGATGATTTGGCTAAGAAATTCTTAGCTAAATATTTCCCTCCGGTGAAAACTGCTATATTGAGAATTGAGATCACCAACTTCACTCAGTTGGAAGGTGAGAGTCTATATGATGGGTGGGACTGTTTTAAGGAATACCTCAGGTGTTGCCCACATCATGGGTTCCCTCTATGGATGCAAGTGCAAACCTTTTACAATGGTTTGAATGCTTTTACGAGGACACTCATAGATGCAGCCGCCGGTGGTTCTATTAGCGGTAAGACCCAAGAGGAAGCTTATGACCTCTTGGAGGAAATGGCCAACAATGCATATCAATGGCCTTCTGAAAGGTTAAAAAAGGAAGCTTTAAAGGTAAATGAGTCTGATCAAATAATGATGTTACAACAGGAAATACATGCCTTAAATGAAAAAATAGAAAGAATGAATGTTAATATTGTTCTTGAGGTGCATTGTGATTTGTGCGGGGGTAAGCATAACAGTAGAAATTGTAATCTAAATAACCCCTTTGTATAAACCAACACTGAACAAGTAAACTACCTGAGAAACAATGACTCGATGAATAACCCTTACTCCAACACCTACAACTTAGGATGGAAAAACCATCCAAATTTCTCTTAGAGTAATAATAATAATAACATAAATCAATATGGGGGAGGTCCATCCAATCAACAAGGCATGCATAGTGGAAATAACAACAATAATCATCACCCCAATTTAGAAGGGGCATTCAACTCCTTCAAAATGGAAATGATCCAATTTATGCGCCGCACAGAAGCCACTATCACACACCATGATGCTTCTATCTAAGGGATAGAAGCTTCCCTGAGGAATATAGAGACCCAATTAGGGCAGATCTCTAAACAGCTAACCTTTCGGTAGCAAGGGGGCCTACCCAGTTTGATCGAAATAAACCCCAGGGAGTTGGTTAGTGTGATACATTCGGAAGATATGTGTGGGAGAATTAAAACTGAAGGTACAAGTGTAACAGGCAATATGCTAGAGGAAGGGAAAGAAAAAAAGGGGAATGAGAGTGAGAAGCTAACAGCTTCTAAATGTGAAGACCTAGGGAGCATCCCCTACATAATCAGAAATGAAGTATTTGTAGATCCCTTGTGTGATCTAGGTGCTTCGATCAATGTTATGCCCTACCATATTTATGAACATTTAAAGATAGGAGGGATGGAATATACCTCAATGATTTTGGAATTTGCCAACTTAGAATCCCTTACCCCTCTTAGAATAATAAAAAATGTTGCAGTCGAATTGGGAAGTTTTATAGTTCTAATTAATTTTGTGGTATGTGAATGTGATCAATGGAATAAGAATTCCACGATTATCTTTGGGAGACCCTTTATAATGAGTGTGAAAGCTATTATTGATGTAGGTCATGGGTTTATGAGCACAAATGTAAGAGGAAAAACTGAATTAATTGACCTTAAACCCACTTTATTTAAGAAAATAAAACTGGAAAATGAGGTGATGAGAAGGGCAAGAGAAGAATGATTATGGGTTGATGATGTACTTAAAAATCTAATATTGGAGTAAAGGAATTCTGATCATAGCTCAACTCCTTCCTATGAAAAGGGGAGCAAGGAAGGAGTGAAGAAAAGGAAAATGAGAAGGGGAAAAGGAAGAAGAAGACTCCCCCAAAGCTTGAATTAGAGGATATAGATCAGCTAGGGGAAGTTAGAGATGACGAAGGTTCTAGCCACCCTGTGGGTTGTGCTCACTCAAGCATCTTTAGCTTATGAAAGAGGAAGCCACCGGATCCGACTAGTTAATTGATAGCGAGTCTAGCTAAACACGTTAAATTAAGCGCTATTTGGGAGGCAACCCAAAAAAGAAAAAAAAAAAAATTCAGCGCTACAGCGGGTATGCCGCGCATTTGCAAAAATCCCACAAAGGCGTGCTGTAGCAGAAATTTCGCTACAGCGCGCTACAGTGGAAATTTCGCTATAGCGCGCTGCAGCGGAAATTTCGTGATAGCGCGCTATAGTGGACAATCCGCTATCGCGCGCTACTGTGCGCTATAGTGCGCTGCAGCGGTTTGCTCCAGCTACAGATTTTTTTTTCCCATATTGGGAACAATGCAGTCAAAAGGTCATGACATTTAGGTTCCCCAAGCAGTCCAAAAAGCATGCTGAAAATGCTGCCACCCCCCCCCTTCACATGGATCACCATATTAATGGCATAGGGAAGACCATTTGACCACCTTCTCTTGCCTTGGATTTTCTTGGTTATGAATAGGGTGGCAATGGGAGGGTTATCCTTGACCATTTTAATTCTCTTATTCTCTCTTAGCTCTTGATCTCTCTAGCTCTTATATCTCACCATGTCTTCCAGAAAGAAGGCCATTCCAAGGAAGGAGGCGGAAGCATCTTCATCTAGAGGATCCTTCAATTAGAAGAGGTTCTCGTTCGCAGAGGCCGAGCACCGATTTTTCTCCGTCACTTCCCAACAGAAGTTTATTCAGGAGAGGAGTTTCAACCAAGCCTTTCCTGTTTTGGTTGAACATGTCAACCCTCATGGATGGAGGGAGTTTGTGACCAAGAGAGTCCCTACGTACCCAGCGATTATCCAGGACATCTATGCGAACGCAATCGATGTAGCCGGGTAGCGGATCTTCTGTCGAGGTAAGGATGTCACCCTTGGGATTGCTCAAATTGAGCAATTCTATGGGCTCGAGGAAGTATATTCTTGCTCCTACTTGGAATTGTTAGAATCTCGCCAAGACTCCCTTGATCTTGTGGTGGAAATCATCGAAAATGACATGGAATGGGAAGGAGGATTAGCCAACATTACTCGTTCCGAATTAATGAGATGAGTAGTGCTTGGCTAGTTTTCATTTCTAGCTTTGTCATGCCTATGAGTCACTTGACTGAAGTGACCCATGCCCGAGCACTCCTCTTGTGCTCGTTGGTTAGGCCGGGCGAGATCCGCATATCTAATATTATTTTTGAGCAGCTATGGAAAGCTCTCCAGGGTCCCTGCGCTGCATTGGCCTTCGGGTCTTTGATATCAGGGCTGTGCAAGACCCAAGGGGTCAAGATACTCTCCTCCGACACCATTGTCCCCCCTGGTTGCGCCCTTAATCCTTCAAATTTAAATGTCCAGGCAAGCGAACGAAAGCTGCCCAAGAAAAGAAGGGGCGCACAGGGGGAAACATCCACGACGCCCAACTCATACCTCACAAATAGGATCTTGTTACATCTCCATAATCAGCAAGCGGAGCTCAGCAAGGCTCTTGCCACGGACTTGGGGTTCTTCAAGAAAGAACTCATCCAGCAATGCAGGTTTCAATCTGATTTCCATTAAGCCCTTGGGATGATGTTTAAGGATTAGAGCTTGTAAGGTGGACCAGATGCCTCAGTGTTGCCAAGACCTCCTGTTGGTGCCCTAATCCCGGAGATGCACTATCCTTGCGAATCCGCATACGTAGGGAATGCGGATGAAGAGGAGGAAGTGCAGGAATAATTAGGTTGCATTTTTCTTTTTGTACCTTTTTATGTTTTTAGTTGTATTTTTCTTTCTTGTGTTTTATTTTAAGATTTCAATTTATGAATTTTTGTATCCCCTCATTTTTATGGCATGCTTAAACTTGCTATTTTTTCTGAATTTTTTGGAAATCACAAATTGACAAGATGGACTCAAATATAAGTAAATGGGTGCAATTCAAAAATAACTAAGCACATTATAAGCACAAAAATATTTTAATTAAGGAATGAGTGGAGGATAATCTCATCTCCAAAAACTCAATTTAATGCCTTGAACTAAGTGTGGGGGAAGGCATTGGACTTGGACTAGAAATGTGGTGTGTTCTCTAAAAAAGAGTGTGCTAGACTCCTGTAAGACTTCATGATCACAAAGATGCATATTGGGGATGAAGAAAAATGTCTCTCCTTAAGAATGAAAAGAACAAAATATATATTCAAAAAAAGGATGATGAAAAATATCTCTCCCAAACGATCAAAATGTGTAATAATGAAGAAAAATATCTCTCCTTCAAATCATTTCATCTTTGTGATTCATAAGAAGGAGCACATATGACATAACTCTTGGAGACTTTGACCACCTTTTCTAGTCTAGGGTCCATAATGAACTCTCTCCATCACCTAGTGTCTTGCATGAAAATCAAAATATTTGGAGATTAATTGACTAACCCACCCTTATTGTCAAGGTTAAAACATTAATGTTGCTAAATGTTTTTTTTCATTTTTGCTATGCACAAACATTAACTTATATTGGCTCTTATTGAATTTTTGTGACTATCATCTCTATTGTAACAGAAAAAATACCATTTTGAGCTTACTCGATGACGAGCAAGAATTTAAGTGTGGGGGTATGATGAATCCATAAATTATATCTAAAATAAAGGAAAATTCATTCATTTCTGACCTTTAAAATGCTCCTAAATCAATTTTTATCTATCTTTTTCAAGAAAATGGCATCCAAAGGAGTTATGTGACAATTTTTACAAAATTTCATTTTTTTCAAAAGAATTTGTTGCCGCGCGCTACAGCGGGTCCAATTGCGAACCGCAGACGCCGTAGCGCGCTGCAGCGGATCCATTTGCGAACCGCGGGCGCGATAGCGCGCTGCAGTGGATCCTTTTGCAAACCGCAGGCATGGTAGCGCGCTGCAGTGAGACCATTTGCGAACCACGGGTGCGGGAGCGCGCTACAGCGGAATGTTTTGCAAATTGAGCCGCTACAGCACGTTGTAGCGGAACGTTTTGCAAATTGAGCCGCTACATCGCGCTGCAGCGATTCGATTTGCAAAATGAACCGCTATAGCGCGCTGCAATGGGTAATTTTGAGAAATGTGGATGCGGTAGCGCGCGGCAGCGGGAGACTTAGCTAATTTTGCCTACTCCATTGCATGCCATAGTGCGCGACAGCGCGCTGCAACGGCCGCCGCCAATTTTGCCAGTCTGATGCATTTATTGCGGCTGGGACAAGACCCTCAACCTGCATCTTGTCCCCAGCCATCATTCCCTGCTGCAGCTCCAATTTTCATTGAAAGATGACCTCTTGATTTGATAAGAAGCATAAACAAAGAAGGATATTGGTCACTTCATCTTTATTTTGGGATTTTCCATCATTACTTCGGATTTCTTTTATCAATTTGTTGGTTTTGGAGAGGATGAAGGAGTATGCTGCCCCTCTCCTATAAATACATCTCCTCTTGACTAGAGGAGGGTTCACAATTTTGCTCAAGACATTAAGTAAAGAAGAGGAGTGCGTAAGGAGAAGTGAGGAACTCCCCAAGGGTGGCAAGGCAAGCTTTAGTTAAGGAGGAGAAGAAAAAAGGCAGCACTGGCGACCTAAGGGAGGGGCTTGAAGAAGGAGAAGAAGAAATCCGAAGAACTTCCAAGGAATGTTCCTAGTATTTTCTAAGCCTTACTCTTGTATTTTCTATTCTTAGTTGATCATGAAAGGATCTTTATCCATGTATGGGTTTTTCTTCACTTTCTTTGTAATGAGTAGCTAAATTTCCCTTAGGGAGGGTTGGGGAATTTTCATGTGTATGTGTTAATATTAATGTTTGAAGTTTTCCTCAAGCGAAATTAAATTCTAAGGGACTTAATGAAATATGCTTTTTATTATTTGGTCTTGAATGTGGATACAGAGAAATAAACTAATAATCTCAAAGACTAAATTGTCTTATGCTCCATTGCTCACCTTAGGTTGGATGCTAGGTTTATGAGTGCATGAGAGCTTATAACTATGTGACAAAGTTCTTGAGCTTAATGCACCTTAATCTAAGCTCAATCCAAGTGTTGATGCATGTGATGCTAAGACCCACTAAATGAGCTCCTTAGCTCAACATAATTGAGGTAAAGGAAGAAATAGTTGAGTGCTCATGAACTAAGTGACATAGTTAGTGAGTCCAACATATTATTCTCTAATCTCAACTATGTGGGAAGCGAGTGGTGCTCATAGTGGAATCAATGCTTATAAGATCTTATAAATAATCATAATCTCCTTAATCAAGAGATGAGATGAAAATCTAAAGCCTAAAACCTTATAAGAATATTTGTGCCAGAGTAAAACCAAATGTTTCTTCATTTTGTACACAAGAATTGAACTTGTGAGATTTTGAGATAAAATCTCAAGGTGATCAATGTGCACTTGATAAACAAAATATAAATGAAAGATAAAGCTTGAGAAATCAAAAGTATATTGATAATGTATCATCACATGTGGAATGACCCCAACCATCCTCTCTCTTTTATCTAACTTATCTTCATTTAGTAGTTACTGAGCTAAGTCTAGGACCAACTCATCAATTAAATTATAGCTTAAACATTAGTGAGAATAGATAGACCTTAGTAACAAAACAACCAATTCTCTGTGGTTCGTTAAATCCCAGAAAGTAACTCTTTCCACTTATTACTTCAGACCACGTACACTTGCATGCGAGCGCAGACGTGTATTTATAGTCTGTCACTACTCGTGAAGATGGGAAATTTCTTACTGAGTAGCGCACCGCTCCGCCGCCAATTGATTACGTTTCTTTTTTTTGTGCGCGGCGATGGGGCAGGATGCTGCAATTACTTAGCAGGTGACATCACATACTAAGTATAGGATATGCTAAGGATTAAAGGTCTTACAAGTCTTACACTTAAGTGATATTCACCACATAACAAATATTAAGGGATATCAATGATTCTAATTTAATAAATTAGAATCTGAAGGCTTGCCATCAAAGAATTTGAGTTCTTTGACCACTTATTTTAGTAGAGTTTAAGATTATAAGCTAGCTAAAGAACTGTTTGTAACAACCCTAGGTTGTTACCCTGCTAATCAATAGTCTAAGTAATCATTAATTTTGATTCCATTGCTTTTTAGAACAACAAATAAATCCTATCCTAAAAATTTGAAGACCATTGGATTTCTCTAAGTCTAAGATGCCCTAGATTAGACCTAAAATATTTTGATCTCAAAATTAAAATCTGATTGCATTTTTGAATTCCTCACCCCCAAAATTAGCTAGGGGTGAAAGTTTAGAGTCATTTAGAAATCATTTAGGCCATAATTCACATTTAATTAAAATGGTCTAATTGCATTTTAGGGATTTCAACAAATTGAAATTGCAAATCTATCCTATACACATTTAAACAGCCAGGATTTGCTGTGCAGACCACGGGTGATCCGCTGTGGAGCCAGAGACGCGTGACAGCGAAACCCCATTCCATTCCGCCATCCCCCTCGTGAATCCAACGGCTAGGATTAGATCCTGCGGAATCGTACCTCAACCATTGGATCTTCCCGATCGAATCCTATAGCCCAGATCACTCCCGCGATCGGCTGTTAGGATCCGAGCGATCTGAGCCATTCCGCCATCTTATCGATCGATCAGTCAGCACCCAAAGGTCCGACAACGGTGGACCTTCGTCCCAAACGCGCCCGTCCCCAACATAGAAGATCTCTCGTACTGTCAGCTGCCCTCCTTATCTCCCACTCACGCTTCCAGCTCAGCAAGGTTGTAAGGACCTCCCCCGTCTTGGCAATGACCCCCGATTGGGCCTCGTGACCCATCCAAGCTCGAATTAGAAATTTGAGAGCTCGGCCATGGCCCAGTCTCTCGGGCCTCTCAGCCCAGGCCAATGCATCTGGAACCTACCTCACTTCCCTCTGAGGCTATAAATAGCCTCAGATCTCCCCGGGGTAAGGCTTGCTGATCAATTGGCATCTCCTTCTCAAATATCCATTGCTGAATGACTGAGCTCTCCCAAGAATTCCCGACATGCGTACTGCTGGTAGAAGAGTCTCCTGACATTCAGGAACTCTTAGAGAAACCTCAGGAAGCTTAGTAAGAATGGCAGTGACCCCTGAATCGTCTGCAAGTTCCCCATCAAAACCAGGTACCTTTATTTGCCAGTTTCAAGCCAATGAGGCTCAGACCTTCCTTTAAACCAGGTACCTTTATTTATCTTTATGGAATGCCTCGGGTTGAGTAAGGCCCTAGCATTCCAACCTGCCTCAGGTCCTCAGACCAAGGGGCTTCGATCTGCATCACTTCCCCGATGGTGTAGAGATCGAGCCTTGGGTCAAGCGTGGCCTTTGTGGGGAGAATTGTCTTCCCACAATAGCTCTGAGACGAAGCCTCTCTGGTGAGTAAGGTCCGAGCTACCCCGACCACCTCACAAGGGGCTAAGGGGTTCAATCAAAGCATCTTTGCCTACTATTTGTGTGAGGATTAAATAGGGGTTACGGCGTGGTCGAAGCACTCGGAATTTTGCTGTGCAAGCAAACCATAATTCCCTAGGTATCAGGGAAGGAGGGTTAGGGACGATGGCACTATGCGGGCCGGGTCAACCCATGACTCGCGCTGCACGACATTGCTGGGTATTCTGGGCCCTGGTCGACCCACGTCTCTTGGATTCGGGCCAAACCCGTTTTAATAAAAATTCGAATAATTGGATTTATTTTCCTTAAGGAAAATAATCTAATTAATCAAATCCTAGGAAAATTTAATTGGAAAAATACAGAATGTATTAATTGAATAACTTTCAATCCACTAGCCCAAATCCTATGATATTATATATCAAATTGATCAGAAAATTCTCAGGAATAAGAATATAAAATAATATTGAACATCTAATGGTTAGATTTTCTATTTGTGCCTAATTATTACAGATCTTGAATAGGGTTGATTAGCATAACCACTTAACCAAATTGCCATTAGTTCTCTTTTGATTAATAGAATGAATTTGCTAAGTGATTTATTTTTCTGATCTCTGTATTTTAACTTATGACCTAATTTTATTAAACCATGATTAGTGCAAATTAAAGTTTCTAATCTTTGGATCTTAGAAAACTTAGGCTCAGATTAATTGCATGATTAAATAGAACTTATATGCCAAGTTACATGAAATTTTGATGGTTGAATTTGTATTTATGTGCTAACCCTTTTAGATTGAGTTAGGGTTTGACTAGCACTAATCATCTTCTATTTTTTATATGAATTTTTCTATTATTATGCTTCATGATAGTAAGTTAGATGTATTGAGGCCTTGAATGCAAAATTATAATATATAATTTAAATAAACCTAAATTTTAAGATCTTAAACATCTTTATTAACCTTAAGAAGTCTTAAGACTTTGATCAAGCTATTAAGGCTTGATCTAGGTCTATGATTGCCACCAATAATACATACTTAATTCACTGATTTGGCATTTGATCTATAAATGAACACTTGATCTTAATTGGATATGAGTAGGGGTTAAACCCTAAATTGCTTAATTAAGATCCAACTCTTAAACCTTAATTAAATGGACATGATTATAAGATAATGTAATTGATATTATTCAAACAATGCATCTAATTTGGTATTGATCTTAAATATTTGAATTAGGCATGTTAAGGTTAATAATAAATCAATGTGATTACTTAATCTGAATCTAAACTTTAGATCTTTGATTTTTCTCTTAAATAAGACTATTAGCATGAAAAGATTTATAGAATTATTTTGATTTTATAATTGATCTAACTATAATAATATCCTTAATTTAAATCCCAGAATCTTAGAATAAGTTATGATTAGATGACTTAATCATCTGATCTGATCACTCTAAACCTAAATGATAAGTAAAACCTAGAATGTAGCTTTAGAATTAAGAGTGTGAGATCTTAAGTATCTCAACATAAGATCATCTTTGAAATATTTTAAAGGCCTAAATTAAATATTCATTAAAGTAGAGGAATTTGTATAACTAATTGAGGTAGGAACTTAGATGATCCCTTAACCTTAAAAGTTGATCTTAAACTCCTCATAGTAGGTACCACTTAAGATATTAGAATGATACCTCTCCTTGTGGTAGAATTTATATTAAGGGATCCTTGATTACATTTTCTTGGAGCCTTGTATAGGACTTACCTATTTAGCATAGGAATTAATAGTCTTGATAAACCCTTCATGATTAAATAGAGTTAACTAAATCTGGATTATTAGTTAGGTATAATAGAGTATACCCATAGTACTGGATGATTTCAGTAGTATTCGGGAAGGGTTGAGTCACTCTAAGTAAGATTTATCTTTGGGCTATCCTGCGGATTTAGGCGGATACAGCCTCGCTTAAAGTAAATCAATCTATCCTAAGAGTGTATTAAACAGGGACTCATTCCTTAGTTTGATTGAAATACAAATTGCTAATGGGGGATGCCTCCTAGTAAAGACCGCTTTAATAGGTGTGGCTCAAACAAATTAAGTAATTAGAATCACCTCCTTTTAGACACTCAGTGTGATTATAAGTTGGGCATCTTAATAACTTAGCTTGAGATACAAATTGCCAATGGGCGATGCCTCTTATCGAAGACTGCTTCATTAGGGTGGCTTAATCAAACTAAGTGTTAATAACCACCTTTCTTGCATACATGCTAAATATGTGTATACAATCATCCTATTCTTTTTGCAGGATTCTGCACAGTGGAGATCTTGAATTCATCATCGGTATTCAAAGTTTTATGGATTTCTAAATTTTCCTCATATATAATATAAGCATGGGCATAAGCATGAGCATGAGCATGATGAATGATTCAGTGGTGATGTATGAGTATCGGTGATGAATTGGGTTACGGAATGTTACATACTTTGACTGGGGAATTCAGGATGCATCGACATCATAGTAAACTGTATTCTCAACTGGGTGTATGTATACATTGGATCGTACGACTCATTGCCTTTCAATGATAGTTCTATTGCATTTCTGTGGCATACCGTGTTGTGGCATATTTGGGTGCATTATTCTAGTGGCATATAGTACAGCATTGGATATTTTTACATTTCTGTCTAAGTATTTGATGTTTTCATTTACTGTTTGCTTACTTTCAGCTTTCAGTTAACTTTTACTTTATTTAGTCTTTTATAGTTTTAGTTGTATAGTGCTTCTACTATTATTTACTATAGTTTTGTTTACTTTACTATCTACTTATATTTACTTTAGTATTGCTTAGTTTAGTTGCGATGTGTTAGACTTCTTGTCTAACATAGGGTACTTTTGGGATCTGGCAATTTGCTAGATCCCAAGCAGCTTGTTGAGGCAAGGTAGGAGGACCTACAAGAGATCCCGAAGAAGTACGTGGAGCCCAAGTGGATCTATCTTCCACCTCTTACTTATTACTTTATTCTTAGTATTTTAGATAGACTTTACATTTGTAGTATTAAATCAGTTTGTAATAATTCTGGATGTATTTTACTTTTTTTCCTTTCTGAGCCGAATGTTTATTACTGCTCTATGATATTCTGGATGTTTTGCTTTAGCTTCTGCACTCTATTATACTACTATACTTAGTATTATGATGTGATTAGTATATTGGAAATGCTGATATAGTGATAATGTATATTGGATTCTTATTTAGCCTTTTAAATCCAATGTACATATTAGTCTAATACTTAAAAAAAGAATTATGTTCTTATCTTAAGTATTGACCCTCGATCCTACTCTTGGGTTCGAGTTAGCAGCCCTTCATTGTAGCTAGTTTAGTAAGCGTATTTGGGAAGATGCTGTTGTTTATTCAACCCGACTAGCGCGCTGCTCCGCCGCTGACCTGTTATACCTTTTGCGTGTGGTGACGGGGTGGGACGCTACACTATTATTAGATTAAGTTTAGTAATAAAGCCAGAGGGTTGGTTGCTAAGCTCTACTCAAAGGTTAAGATTAGGATGAACTAACTTTATGAATTAATCCTCATTAGGTTTGAGCTAACAAAGAGACATTCATCTCTTACTAAGAGGTTTTACTAAGGCAAAAAGGATCAATATCCATTTAGGATATATTGTCTCAAGGGTAAGGGAAAACTTAAGACATTAAGTCACACGTGATAACTTAACACCAAGGGTTTGGAGGTTACAAAAGGGCTACTAACACAAGTCATAAGCATTGACTTGGCTACGACAAGCGAACTCACTTATCCATATGGATAAGTACTAGGAAGCTTAAATGGGGACTAATGATACAGCCATAAGTCATATCCTATGACTTATGCCAAAAATTCTAGAATTAGATGTTAACATCTAAGTCACAATATGTGACCTAGATTACTAAGAATCTAAAGGTTAAACTTATCCTAGCTTGAAGGAGTGCTCATTCCAAGGGAATGATCAATAGATGCTAAAGTCATATCTTGACCTTGACACACATTTAAGGGTTGAACATAAACTACTTGTGAAAGGAGATTTTCTGATTCAAAAGGGAATAAAGTTTTCCACAAATAGGCTATCCACTTAAGTGACATTCATCACTTAATGAAGATTATAATAAAAGAAAGAGAATTTCCATCCAATCAAGATGGACAAGGGAGATACGAAGTTAGCTTACTAAGTCACCACATGTGACTTTGCTAAAAAGGGTTTCTTAAGGTTAACTATAAAATCTTATCCAAGATTAGAATTCAAATGCTTTGCAGTTTAAAGGAAGGCTTAATTTTCAAAGAATAAAGAATTCTTTGACTTATGGTAGGTCCTATATTTAAAAGCTAGTAAAAATACTATCATTAGACCAAGTCTAATGAGGCAAGTTTTATAATAACTTATGCTTATGTGCTTACATACAAAGGTTTAAACAACCTAACCATGATGCAACCTTCCACTAATAAGGGCTAGGATGAACTAACCATAAAGTTAATCCATTCTAAGGCTTCTATTGATAGCCAGTTATTCATCCTTGGTAAAGGAATGATACTTAAATATAGAAGGTGATTATCCAACCTAGATACTTAACTCGTGGGAGAGGGAAATTTATTGCATTTAGTCACGTAAGGTGACTTTCTACATTAAGATTGTAAGAGTTAACAAAATAGATCAAGGCAAAGGATTGCTCATCAATTAGGATAAGATAAAATCATAAGGTTACTACTAAGAGTCATAATTTTAACTTAAGTAGATGAGGTTTTATGGTTACAACTAACCATTCCAAAGGATATGGAAACACTCATCCTAAGAGAATGAGGAGCTTGGAATCTAAGGGATAAGCTAGGCTAACATTTCAAGTCACAATTGCGATGACTCAACCATAAATTCAAAGATCTTAATCAATTTAACCTAAGGAACTAGAGGTTATTCATCCAAATTGGATAAGCCACTTCTTCATAGAAGAATTATTTATGTAAGTCACAAAGGTATGACTTTGCCAAAATAATAGAAGGTTTGACTGAAGTATACTAAGGTAAAAGGCAATCGACTTATCATAGATAAGACATCCCAAGCACATGATTAGGCTTACACGAAAGATTCAAATTAAGGAATGACCATGGTTAATAATTACAAATTGAAATTATTTGAAATAATAAGATTTTAAGGCTGAAAACAATGATGGGATTGAATATTTGTACTTGAGACAAAGCTGTTGTTAGTTTCCTCTGTCCATAAAAAATTTTATACTTGCGATTCACAAGTTGTTGCTTGCTCCCTAATAACTAGGTATTCTTTCATAGGCGATGATGGTATTAGAGTCATACTTGATTCCCTTCTTTTGAGTGGGGTAGTACGGAATGCTTGATTCTGACAATAATGATCGATTAAAACTCCATCCACTGTCTTTCTAGCGATGTAATTAATATACCTGTGGCCATGGCGACCACATGTAAAACAATGATGATTATAATGATAACACTCTCAATAAGGGTGTGTTCTACTGCACCCATTGTTTGGTTCCATTGATGTGTTAGTTTATAATTGATAAGACCTGCTCTTCAAATTCTTTTCAGTTGACTTAAGACGAGCCTTAGTATCAATATTCGCAATAGTAAGAGCATATACTAGTTTCTGGATGGTCATTGCCTGTTGACTTTGATTTTCTAACATGGCATTCACCATGTTCCGAAGTGATGTTACTTCATCTAGGTTGCTGTTTGATGCAACAGCCGTATCGAGAGGAGTGTTATTAAGGGATGTTGTAGGATTTATTCAGTATTGTATACAATTTTTCTTAGTTTGAGCAATACTCCCAATACTAATTTCTTTTATTAGTCATAATGGAGAAGACACATAATAAAAGAGATACTAGGAAAATTAAAAATAAGGAATCACTAAAGGGAGAATACGATATTATCATAATGTGAAAGATAAAAGCATGGAAGAAACTACCATAAATGATAGAAAATCTATCCTATGCACCTTATAACTGGACAAAGATTGAAGTTAGCGTACGTAACGCCACAATGCTTTCTTCTACAATTCTTAGGGAGTTCCTAAGAAGTAGTATTCCATAAGGTTATCACATCGTCTTGTAGAAGAGAAGCTACTAGTGCAACAAGAATGTGATCAGGATACTCAATTACCTCTAAGATAGATTTTATGCTCTTTAAGACACTATTTAGTCAAATGAGAAAGATCTAGTCCTTTAGAGATGGTGTACTGAAGAGGTTTGTCTAGCACACAAATTTTGAATTTTCTATATCTTTGGTCTATTTGATAGTTGAATTCTTAATATTGACTTAAATCTCTTACTATAAAGGTCAAGATTTAGCATTTCAGTTTCTCTGATCCTAGAATGTTTGTTTAAATTATTAAACTATTTATCACTTTTAAATTAGTCCTAACTTAAGTTTCATTATTTATGGAAGTATTTTCCATTTCATACCTTTCATTTTGAGTATTTGATGATGATAATATGGATATTTTCAAGTATTCATTTAGTGACTATATGACAGAAGAACAATCCATTAGGTTGAGAGGAATACAAATTACAATCTGACAACTTATGGAGTTCTCTGATACCAGCTAGTGGAACCCCATCCCCACCGTGATCCTGTTAACACTTAAGTTAACATGATTACGGTGAAGTGGTCACCAAATGACAAGTTTCTCACTTATAGATAGATTAGGTATTCACCATAATCCAGTATAATTAAGGAGTTTGCCATTCACAAGAGCATTTCACTAGATAATAAATACAAGAAATATTCAGTGTGCGGAAGCAAAATATAAACATTCATTCCATCATACTATGATATGTAAAACATACACCTCTATGGTTATAACTACCCATTCCAATGGATATGGGCACACTCATCCTAAGAGAATGAGGTCCTTGGAATCTAAGGGATAAGCTAGGCTAACATTTCAAGTCACAATTACAACTTGACCATAAATTCAAAGATCTAAATCAATCTAACCTAAGGAACTATAAGTTATTCATCCAAATTGGGTAAGCCACTTCATCGAAGAAAAATTGTTTATGTAAGTCACAAAGGTATGACTTTGCTAAAATAATCTAAGGTTTGATTGAAGTATACTAAGGGAAAAGGTAATTGATTGATCATAGATAAGACATCTCAAGTACAAGATTAGGCTTATACGTAAGATTCAAATTAAAAAATGACCACATTTAATCATTACAAATTGAATTTTTTTGAAATAATAAGACTTAAAGGCTAAAAATAATGATGGGATTGAATATGTGTACCTAAGACAAAGCTATTGTTAGCTTCCTAACAACTGGGTATTCTTTCGCAGGTGGTGATGGTATTAGAGTCATACTTGATTCCCTACTTTTGAGTAGGGTGGTACGGAATGTGACAGATTGTAAATACACATCTGCACTTGCACGCATGTGTACGTGGTCTGAAGTAATAAGTGGAAAGTGTGACTTTCCGGGAATTTATCGAACCACAGAGAATTGGTTGATTTGGCACTAAAATATATCTATTCTCACTAATGTTTAAACTATAGTATGTATTGCTTAGTTGGTCTAAAATTAGCACAAATAATCACTAAGTAAAATAGCAAGATTAAAGAAAGAGGAGAGTTGGGACCATCCCACATGCAATGATATAATACTCATGTAGATTTGTTTCTCAAACTTTATCATTTAATTTAATTGAAATCAAGTGCACATTATTGTCCTTTAGTCTAGCTCAAAGGCTTACAAGTTCAAATCTTGTGCACAAAATGAACTCACATTCAGTTCTACTTTAGCACAAAGATTATTGTAAGATTCTTGAGATTCAAAGTTAATTCATTTTCTCTTTATTCAAGGAGAGTTTAAATTTTCTTAAATCTTAGGATCTCACAAGCATTGATTTCCACTACGAGCATCACTCGCATCTCACATAGTTGAGATGAGGGAATCACATGTTGGGCTCAATTACCATGTCACTTAGTTCATGAGCACTCAACACTTCATTACTCAATCTCAATTATGTTGAGCTAAGGAGCTCATTTAATGGGTCTTAGCATCATTTGCATCAACTCTTTGGTTGGCTTAGATTGAGGTGCATTAAGCTCAAGAACCTTCTCACATGGTTCTAATCTTTCATGCACTCAAAATCCAACCTAAGGTGAGCTAAGGAGCACAAGACAATTAGATCTTGGATTTTTTAGTTCTTTTCTCATAAGCACATCAAGACTAATTTAGATGAAAATTTCTTAGTAAGGCATTAAAATTACAAATACATTATGCTTGAGGGAAAACATTCATACATCAATATTACATCATGCAAAATGGGACTTCATCCCAACCCTCCCCAAGGGGAGTTTAGCTACTCATTACACAAGAAAATAAGGAAGACACATACATGGATAAAGACCCTTTCATGGTCGACTAAAGAGAAAATACAAGATTAAGTTTAGAAGATACTAGGAACGCTCCGTAGAAGTTCTCCGAAATTCTTCTTCTCCTTCTAATTATCCTCTCCTTAGGTCACTAGTGCTGCCTTCTTCCTCTTCTCCCTTTGTAAAAGCTTGCCTTGCCACCCTTGGGGAGTTCTCTCTTCCTTTGGCTCTCCTCCTTACTTAGTGGATTTTTGCTAAAATTGTGAACCCTCCTCTAGTCAAGAGGAAGGGTATTTATAGGAGGGGGGAGGCTGAATTCTTCTCTTCATTTGCAACCAAATTTTCCATAAAGAATTCTGAATTCATCATTGCAATATTTTTCCATTAATGGTAAGGTGACAATAATCTCATTTCTTTATCCAAAACATCAACTCAAAGCTTCCTTTTTTAACAAAAAAAAATGGCTGCTGCAGGAAATGGTGGCTGGAGACAAAATTTAGGAAAGAGGTCATGTCTCTAGCCGCATTAAATGCAGTGTCTGAGAAAAAATTCAGTGGGCCGCCACAGCGTGCTGTGGCGTGCTTTAGTATACACTGGTATCTAGCATATTAGCCAAGTCCCCCGCTGTAGACCGCTGCAGCGCGCAACCGTGCGCTGTAGCGGTCGATTCCGCAAACACTATTCAATTAATTCTTTTTTTTGCTTTTATAGAGTTTAGAAATATTTTCGCGGTAGACCACTGCAGCGCGCGACCGTGCGCTGTAGTGGTGAATTCTGCAAAAAACATTGTTCAATTAATTTAGCTGCCCATTTTATAAAGTCAAGTATTTCCGCTGCAGCACGCGACCACGCGCTATAGCGGTGAATTCCGTGAAAAACACTGTTCAATTAGTTGGGCGGCCCGATTTAGAAAGTCAAGCATTTCCGCGGTAGACCGCTGCAGCGCACGACCGCACGCTGTAGCGGTGAATTCTGCAAAGAACACTGTTCAATTAGTTGGGCGGCCCGATTTATATAGTCAAATATTTCCGCTATAAACCGCTGCAGCGTGCGACCGCGCGCTATAGCGATGAATTCCGTGAAAAACACTATTCAATTAGTTGGGCGGCCTGATTTATAAAGTCGAGCATTTCCGCTATAAACCGCTGCAGCGCACGACCGTGCGCTGTAGCGGTGAATTCCGCGAAGAACACGGTTAAATTAATTTTCATAAAGTTTAGATGTTTCCGTTGCAACCCGCTACGGCACGTGGTCGCGCACTGCAGCGGTTTTTCCTTTAGTAAATTTTAAAACCTGCAAAAATGCCTTATAACTCCTTTGGATTCCAGTTCCTTGAAAAAGATAGAAAAAATTGATTTTAGGAACAGCATAAAGATCTTAAATAAATGAATTTTCCCCTTTATTTAGATATAATTTATGAATTCATCAGAACGCTTGATTCTGACAATAATGATCGATTAAAACTCCATCCACTATCTTTCTAGTGATGCAATGAATATACATGTGGCCATGGCGACCACACATAAAATAGTGATGATTATAATGACAACACTCTCTATAATGGTGTGGTCTAGTGCACCCTCAGTTTAGTTCCATTGATGTGTTATTTTCCATTTGATAAGACCTGCACTTCATATTCTTTTCAATTGACTTAAGTCAAGCTTTAGTATCAGTATTCATAATAGTAAGAGCGGATACTAGTTTCTAGATGGTCATTGCCTATTGACTTTGATTTTCTAATATGGCATTCACCATGCTCCAAAGTGATGTTACTTCATTAGGGTTTTTGTTTGATGCAACAGTCGTATCAAGAGGAGTGTTGTTGGGGGATGTTGTAGGATTCATTCTGTATTATAAACAATTTTTCTTAGTTTGAGTAGTACTCCCAATACTAATTTCTTTTATTAGTCATAATGGAGAAGACACATAATAAAAGAGACATGAGATAAATTATAAGAAGGAATCGCTAAAGGGAGAATATGCTATAAACGATAAAAAATCTATCCTATGCACCTTGTAACTAGACAAAGACTAAAGTTAGCGTATGTAATACCATAATGCTTTCTTGTATAATCTTTAGGGAGTTCCTAATAAGTAGTATTCCATCAGGTTTTCACATCATCTTGTAGAAGATATGCTACTAGTGCAACAAGAATGTGATCGGGATGCTCAATTATATTTAAGATAGATTTTATATGCTTTAAGCCACTATTTATTCAAATGAGAAAGATGTCTGATACCAACTGTGGCACCCCAACCCCACCGTGGTCTTGTTAACACTTAAGTTTACATGATTACGATAAAGTAGTCACCAAATGACAAGCTCCTCACTTATAGATAGATTAGGTATTCACCATAATCTAGTATAATTATGGAGTTTACCATTCACAAGAGCATTTATTAAATGATAAATACAAAAAATATTTAGGGTGCAGAAGCAAAATGAAAACATCCATTCCATCATAATATGATAAGTAAAACATACAACTCATAATTTAAAAGTTTAGCTGAAACATAAATAATAGCACTTAGCCTCATAAGCATAAAATATGAATATAGCGAAGGATCTAAGAATCTTTAGCAGCATGCTCCTCCTCCTGATGCAGGTCCTTAGAAGGTTTCAGATCCTCAAATAGCTCATAAACTATCATTGTCGATTTCACAATGATAGGGCCCCAATAAAAAAGAGAAAAAAATTAGTTAGTCAAACTATCTATGTACATTTTAGGCTGATTAAATTCATGTTCTTTTATATATTACCATTACCTAACAACTATGCAAACACATAGGTGCAGGAAAGCATAAGAAATGAAAAGGAAGCTATAAACAAAAACTTTATAACTTAAACAAAATGGAAGTAAGCACAAACCTCCAAAATCAGTGTTGTAATAAGATTAGGCATAAAAGAAAATGCTAATAACTGAAAAGAAACTCATCCTATGTATGATTATGAATAATGTGAACTTAAGATGATTAACATAATATAAACAAACATGTAATACATTTAAATAATTTAAAAGCATTTCTAGCAACCTATATATATATATATATATAATCAAATACACAAATCTAACATCCTATGTATAAATAAGTAAGCAAGGCTAGCATCCTACACATGAATATATGAGTAAATTTTCATCTAATATATGAATAATTGAATAAAAACTAACATTCTATTTGTACACGTGTAAGTAAAACTAGCATCCTAACATATAAACAATTAAACAGGCTAATATCCTAACACATGAATAAATTTATAAGCTAACATTCTAGCATATAAATAATTAAATAGGCTAATATCCAAGCATATGTATAAATAAACAAGCTAACATTCTAAGACCTGTATAAGCTAGTAATCTAGTAAACATTAAATAAGAAAGTGCTAAAATACAGTAAAAATGAACTGAAATTAGTAAATACGGAACTGAAAATTGTTATGGCTAAACGAGCCACTGGAACTGAAAATAAGTAACATCACACTTAGCATGCTGGGATAAGGCAAAAACATTGAACTAAAATATGCACATACTCACTTAACCTTCTGGGCTAAGGCAGAAAAACCAAACTGAAGAGTAGAATTGCCCCTAAAACTAGTTCTCTCATAGGTCTGTTAAACCAACGAGCCTAGCAAATACCATTCTATACCCCCATAGGTCTAGGCTTCATTAGACTTGCTAAAGATAAGCAATATCATTTTAGCCAAGCATAGGCCTAGGCCTGGCCTGTATAATAGCAAAAGAACTAAACTGAGAGGCATACTAATTAGGTCACACACTACTAAACCAAAGGAAAACTAAAATTATCAGCAAAAATGCAATTGATGTTTATGCAATTCAAAATTTGACATGTGATATTCATCAAATATTTTATATTCACCACTTATGTCCAAGGTATAAAACTCAAATAGAAGGTAAGCAGAGCATCAAAGTTTCAAAGTAAGTAAGAGACTCTACTAAATACAAGTGATATCCATTATTGTCTAATTATCCATTCTATCTATTCTAAGTTACACATGTTCAGTATCCCCAATTCATACTATCAAGTGTAACTTAGGCTCACAGCTTTATAAGATTGAAAACATTTTGTACTAGATTGGTCTTATAATGATTAAATCAATGTTGATTATTTAAGCAACCCAGACCTATCTCGATTATAACAATTCAAGATGGAAGGATTAAAAATTAAACTCTAAATATTGAGGTTTAATCACTTAATCCCATGGTGATCCTAAAGGCTAAGGCTTAAAACCCAAATCTCATAGACTAAGGATTAAGGAAATCCTATTAAGCAAAATTAAACTTAATAGGATGGATCTCTATTCCAAAATCTAAAGTTAAGAGATAAAATACTCACAATAAAATAATGAAAATCTATAAACTAGTAATATCCATTCAGTAACCTAATTTACCTAATGAATAAATTCTAACCTATGTCATTTCCTAATTCTTAAGGAAGAAGATCTTAAGGAACTAAGAAGAACACTCAATCACTAACCTTGACTGATCTTATTAGAATACTTAAATAATAGATCAGAAGATATAAGGAAGGTATGATGTGAGATAAATCTTACATCATGGGACTTAACATTACTTAGAATTTACTTAAAGTGAAATTTTAAGGTTTTATTTAGAATATTGATTAATAACCTAAATCATATGAATTTAATCATAAATCACTTTATTTACTAATTTTAATAATTATGCTATGATTCTAAGGCTTAAGAACACTTAAACCTAAATTTGGGTAAAATGACCATTTTGCTCCTACTTAAAGGTCTGAAAATATACTTTTTGACTTAAGGCTCCAAATAAAAAATTATCAATGGAAAATGATTACTTCTTGTCTAACATGAAGATAGACAGTAAGTACACCCAATTTGGATTAGAATTAAGCCTTATGAGCTCAATTTAAGAAAAATTGATTCATAAGGGCAAATTGGTAATTAAGTAATGAAGTCTAAGAGTTTATGTATTTATTAATGCTTATTATTCAAGGATTATATAGAGTCCAGGAATACTAAATTCTTATGTCTAATGATTGAGTTATAATCAAGTCAAATTTGAAGTTCAATTATGTAAATTAGCGTTTTATAAAAAGAGGTCAGAAACCTAACTTTTCCATTTAAAGTTCAAATTTAGCAAACTTAATGCTATAGCTTCCCTATTGTAACAACCTAAGATTGTTACTTAGCTTAATTTAAGCCTAATCATACCTTAATTATCATTCTATTAATTTCATCTAGCTATTAGAATCAATCCCTAAAAATTTGGCACGATTTGGAGCTAAATCCAATATTTGGATTATTTTAATATTTAATTAATAAGAAAATTGAGGTATTTATTTTGACCTAGAATTTGAAATCTAACTTTTCCGTTGCGATCGTCACCCCCAAATTAGCTAGGGGTGATGTTTTGGACGCGTTTGGAAGTCGTTGAATTTTTGCGAATATTTTAATATAATTAAATGTACCGGAAAATAGAATAATTAAATAATCGTCAAAATCGAATTTTAACTTCACCGTTGAATTCCTCACCCCCAAATTAGCTAGGGGTGAAGTTTTGAGATTTTTTGAAACACATTTATTCAATCTGAATTTTTAATAAACTAAAAATTATGAATAATAATTAAGTATTCCTTAATTTGCTTTTTTTCTTTCCTTATCTCTCCTAAATTTCAGCAGGCCATCCCCCTTCATTTGGCTGACCCCTTACCTCTCTATTGCACATTGAAAGCTGAGGCCATCCCTCTCCTCCCCCTTCTTAATTGCAATGCTTGATAGCTAAGGCCATCCCCCTCCCCTTACCTTATAACTCCCTAGCTCATGGCCTTCCCCTTCCTTTTTCTTCTTTAAGGAGAAACCTTAGCCCTTCTTTTTTTGTTTGCTACCAAACTAAAAGATTCCTTTCTATTTCCCCCATTGTTGATGTTGGTGCTGACGAAGGGGCTTCCCTCCCTCCAAGGTCTTGAGGAAAACAAAGGTTTCTTCTTCCTCGCCCAAAGGATAATGTACCATTTTGCTTACTCTCCTTGTACCCATTTGCTCTTCTTCCTTGGTCATTTCATTCCTCTATTATGCTTATTCGCATATTTAGACATCCATGATTAAGTATGGAAGCCATTATAGTTCTTCAAAGTAATATACCTCATGCTCTATTTTTCGTCCATCTGCATACCCTTGCTTTTATCACCATTGTTCATATAACTAGGATGATTCATTGGTGCTGATTTTAGTGTCAATGGAAAGGTATTAGAAACACCTTTCCATTGATATATGGCACCACTCATGGAATTCTTTGGATTGAGAGTATTTGAGCTCGTAATGTGACCCTTCACGGTTTTCGCACATGCGAAATCACCGTCGGGCGCTACTGCGCGCTATAGCGTCCAGAAAATTCATTTGACCATATCTTAGTCTTTTATACTCCAAATCCAAAATTTTAAAGTGCTAGATAGCTTAGAATTTTAGTGCCAACAATAATCTAAAATAATATTTATATTCTGAATCTTAAACAAATTAAAAAATGACCAAAATATCCCTAACCTTAATTAGGTCATAACTTGACCAAAAGTCCAATTTAAGTCTACTCCTAGTTAAAGTACTCAATGTGATATAGGAAATCTATAGCCACTAAGTTTGCTAAATTTGGACATCAAATGCAAAAGTTAGCTTTTTGACCCCCTTAGCTTAGAAAATTATTGAATTGTCCTGAGAAATTGAAATGGCTATAACTAATTCGTTAAACTTCAAAATTTAGAATTCTTAGACTCTTTAGAATACTTGAACAGCAACTAATAGTAAAATGCATAAAAATTTAGATTTCATTAGGTATAATTTACTAAAATTCCCCTTAGGTCAAAAACCTTAGTTTAGACCCATTGGACTCATTTCTTATCCAAATTGCATGATTAGGGTGCCATTAGTTCCCTTATGTAGAGCAAAATGAATGTGCTAAGTGATTTATTTTTTTGATCCTTGCATTTCAATTTATGCCCTAATCTTTTTAAACCATGATTAGTAAAAATTAGGGTTTGTAATCATTAGATTTTAGCAAACATAGTCTCTGATTAATTATATGATAAGATAGAACTTATGAGCCAAATTATATGAATTTTTTATGGTCAAATTTGTAGTTATTTGCTAATCCTTTTGGATTAATTTAGAGTTTGATTAATACTAATTACTTTCTAGTTTCTAAAATTTTTCTATTAATATGATTCATAATAGTAAGGGAGATGTATTGAAATCATGTATGCAAATTTAAGATATATGAATTGAATAAATCAAATATAGAGAACTTAATCATCATAATTAACTTAAGAAGTTTTGAGACTTTGATCAAGCTATTAAGATTTGATCTAAGTCTAAGATTGCCACTAATAATATATCCCAAATTCACTGATTTGACATTTGATTTATAAATAAATATTTGAACTTAATTGGGCATGAGTAAGGGGTCAAACCCTCTAGTTGATTAAGATCCAAACTTTTAAATCCTTAATTAAATTGACTTGATTACAAGATAAGGAAATTGACATTATTCCAATAATGCATTTGATTTGGTATTGATCTTAAATAATTGAATTAGACATGTTAAGATTATTGATAAATCTATATGATTGATTAATCTGAATCTAAACTTTAGATACTTGATTTTCTCCTAAATAAGACTATTAGCATAAAAGATAATAGAACTAAATTGATATTATAATTAATCTGACTCTAAAATCCTTGATTTAAATCTCATAATCTTAGAATAGGATATGATCAGATGACTTAATCATCTAATATGATCACTCTAAACCTAACTATTAAATGGAACCTAATATGTTAGCTTTAGAATTATGGGTATGAGATCTTAAGTATCTCAGCATATGATGGCCTCTGAAATATTTTAAAGACCTAAATTTAAATATATACTGAGATAGGGGAATTTTGTATAATTCATTGAGGTAGAAGTTTAGATAATCCCTTAACCCTAGAAGTTGATCTTATCCCCTCATGGTAGGAATCACTTAAGATATTAGAATGACACTTTTTCTTATGGTAGAACCCATATTTAGTGATCCTTGATCACCCTCTTCTTAGAGCCTTGTATAGGACTTACCTATTTAGCATAAGAAATAATAGTCTTGATAAATCTTTGTTAATTAAATAGAATTATTTGAACCCAGGTTATTGGTTAGTGTAGAAGAGTATACCATAGTACTGGATTATTTCAGTAATAATCATGATTTATTGATTCACTCCAATGTGGACTTATGACCAGGTGCTATCCCAGGGGATTAGATGAATATAGTCCCATTAGAGTAAATCTTCCAAGACTAAGAGTGTTACAATTAGTAAACAAAATCCTTAGTTTGAGACGTAAAATACGATCGGGTTCTGCCTCCTATCGTAGTGTGCTTTGATAAGTGCAGTTTAAGCAAACTAAGTATCTTAAGTCACTTTGTGTAGACCACTAAGTATGCTTATAATTAGGTCATTTAACGGCTTAGCTTGATATATAAACTGTGACCGGGTTCTGCCTTCTTTCATAGTGCGCTTTGATAAATGCAATATTAAACAAGATAAGGGTTAAATCCACCTCTCTTGGAAACATACAACCATGTGTAAACAACCTTTCCAACTAATGATTTTAAGTAAACTCTCAACTTTAACCAGTTATCGAACCAGAACCTAGGAGTCAGAATCTTTTTAGCAGGATTCTGCACAATGGAGACATTGAATTTATTATTAGATTTCAAAGCATTTTTTGGATATTTTTTAGATTTACCTCATGTAGTTTAAAAGCATGATCATGAGTATAGGCATGATGTGTGAGTATTATAATGATGTATGAATATCAATGATGATTTATGAGTTATAAAATGTTGTATACATTGGCTAGGGAATTTCAGGATGCATCGGTATCACAGTAAATGGTATTTTCAACTAGAAGTATGTATACATTGGACCGTACTCCTCATAGTAGTTCAATAATATTTTGGTTGTATATCAGTATCATACAGTGTTGTGGCATATTTAGATGCACAATTTTAGTGACATATAATATAGTTTTATAGATCACTACTCAGTTTTTAGATCCATTACTACTTTTAGTCTACCTTCAGTATTCAGTTTATAATTCAGTTTTACTTTAATTTACTTCAGTTTGTACAGTTTTATACTTTCAACTATCTTTACCATATTACTATAGATTTAATTACGTTATGTAAATGTTAAATGAATAACTAGAACTATTTAGATTAGTCTCAATGTGTTAGACTTATTGTCTAATACGAGGTACCTTTGGGATCTAGCAATTTGCTAGATCTTGAATAGCATATTGAGCCAGGTCAGGAGGACACCCAGGAGATTCAAGAGGAGCCAGTGGAGCACTAGTGGACTCTTCTTCAGCCTTACCTGATGCTTAGTTCAGTTCAGTACTAGATTTTATGTCTGTTTTAGTAAAATGTTGTAATAATTATGGATGTATCTTCTTTTCTTTTATGAGATGAACATTTTCATACAGCTTCTATGATGAATGTTTTTGGATGTTTGCTTAGCTTTCGCACTCTATTATATACTACTTATACTTAGTATTATGATGTGATCAGTATACTGGAAATGCTGATATCTTATGCATACATTGGATTCCTTATGTGTGTTTCAAATCCAATGTATGTACTGGTCTTATACTTAGGATAAGGATACTACTCTTATCTTAAGTATTAGCTCTCAACCCTCCTTAAGGTTGAGTCAGCAGCCCTTCAGAGGGGTTTTGTTTCAGCTATTCAGTGAGATGGGATATTCCTCCCCGAGTGGAGCACCGCTCCGCCACCGATTGTTTATACCTATCTTTTGCGTGCAGCAACGGGGTGGGGCGCTACACCTATACACACTGAGTACTTTAACAGGGAGTAGACCCAATTCAAACTTCATTTGGTCAAGTTATGACCTAAAAAAGGTTAAGGGTGATTAGTGAGTGATTAGTGAAATTAATCACAGAATCATAAAATTAATCATACCCTTAAGTTCTAATCTACTCGATGAGCTATCAAAAGCTTGAATCAACTAATTTGGACTACTAATTGTTCTAATCTTCACTAATTAAGATTTGGGGTGATTAGGGCTAATTAAAAATCTAATCACCAAAACCTAAATATTTTACAGTTTACTATTTATTAGATTTTCCTAATCAAAATGGTATATTAGAAGTCCCAATTTGGAGCTCAATTGACCACATTACGGTCAATTGAAGTCTTAGGTTTAAGGGTGTAATTAAGGTAAGGTCCTAAAAGTGATTAGTCTAATTATACTCCAAATAGAGAAATTAACACAACTATAACATTCTTGAGGATCTCCTGAATGAAATGATACCCATATTGGATATGTTTGGGTGAGTGTGTGCAAAGTGGTGATACTTTGAAGTTTAGGGGCATTTAGATAATTATTTGAGGATCCTAAATATCACTATGTGAAATATACCTCCAATTGGATAATTGATAGTGCCAAAATGATCCTTGATTTTTGCTAATCAAAATGATATATATTTTTACTATGTTTGGAATATTTATCACAAATTATGGAGGATTAAAGATACTAAAATTAATCTTTTAATTTAAATTAAATTAATTTAATTATCAGATAAAAAATTTAAATATCTAAATGATTAAATGGTGGGCCCCATGACTTTACATGACAGAGCCGCAAAAGGCAGATAACAGGTTCCGCAGTAATGACTCTAGTGGGACCCATGACCTTATGCCGGCGACTAACGCGCCCCGCGGGACTCATGCGTCAGCGAGGAGCACGCAGCTCACATGCACAAGCATGGGTCAGGTCCGGCCCGACCCAGAAATGACTCTCCACTGCCCAACGAATCTCGACCCACTCAAGCTAGGAAAAGAGAAATAGATGACTTCCCGACGATGATAGGTGTCGACCCGCACACCATCGGATCTAGCTTGGTGATGGATTGCTACATGTTGCTAGTACGGCACTTGGGGTGGTCGGAGGTGCCGGTGAAATGGAACCCTAAATCCCAGGTTACTGGCAAACATAACTGGTGTCCACTGTTTACAACTGTAGATGAAGTTCCAACATCTATCGATCGAACAAATCTGTATTTGATAAGATGCTATCCTATTACAATCCATTCATTGAAATAAGAATGTGAATATATATTTCAAGAATTGTGAAAAAATCAAGTAGGAATGGAGTACCTGATGTGATGTACGGTGAGGAAGAATTAGGGTTTGACTGGTCCCGGAATACCCTTCGATAGTAAAATTTCTTGAGTCTATAAGGATTGCAACTCAATGCAGAGTTTAACTTCACTTGGGATTTCACCAAGAGCAGTGAGGGGGCAGCTAGCGTGCGAAGGGTGCCTCGTGTGATCTTCATCTACCTCATGCAAGATCACAGAGAAGATGAACATGGAACGTTCGATCAATCAATCGAACGATCAACACTTACTATTAGGTCTGACAGCGCGGGCGAGAAGGAGAGACGGCATAAACAGTGCCGTTACGTCTATTTAAATATATATATATATATATATATATATATATATATATATATATATATATATATATATCCTTCTTTATGGAGAGAAGGTTGAAGAAGATATTATAAAAGAGAAGAAGAAAAACTTAGAAAAGGTTATGATTTTTAGTTGGAAAAACACCACTTATAAGGGAAAACCCTAATCTTCAAGGAGGATGATAAGACTGCTGCAACTTCAAAAGGAGAAAAGTACAGAGGGCAAGGGAGAAGACCAAGGTTGAAAAGAGGAGAAGACGAAGAGAATGCCTATAGCTGTGTGTCGGCCGCCCCTAATCATCCAGATTAGGGAGTGATCGTCACTAAGCACATCCCTCACTTAACATTAGGTTGGAAGTTTAAGACTCCAATCCAATCTTAAGGGAAGGATATGCCCTTTTTAATAGAGCAAAGAAGAACAATCACTTAATGAGTATACTATGAAATCAGAGTGAGAAAGAAAAAAGAACAAACTATAGTAAAATTCATTTATCCATAATGAAAAGTAAAACATCCAACTCAGAATATAAAATGCAGGAAAAGAAAAGTACAACTTAAACCTGTATAATTACAAACATTAAAGTTAAAATCTAAAATATAAAGTCTCTCTTCCTCACAATGCAAAGGTATAAGGAAACTAACAAGTATAGTCTAAGGGTCCTCAACAACCTGAACTTCCTTCTGGATCTGCTCCTCAGCAGGCTCTATCTCCTCAAACAACTCGGAATCTACCATAATAAGTTTCATAATGGTAAGGCCCCAGCCAACAAAAGAAAAATCTTAAGTTAGACAAAATGTCTAAGTACATTTTAAGGTAATCATTTTTATGTATTTAAAGATGTCACAATACTTATTTAAGCATAAGTAGCAGTAAAGCAACAAAGAAAGAAAGGCAAGTTATAATAATAAATTATAACTTAATCAAAGTATGAGGTAAGCACATACCTCAACTCAAGCTGTAGAAAAGGGTCAAGTAACATAAAAGAAATCTACTAAAGTACAAAGGAAATTCCTAAGTAATGTGATCAAAATAAACATGCCAATTTATGATATAAAGTAAAGATACTGTACTGGAAAAGAAATAGTTATAACATCCTAACATTGCATAAGGTAAAATTAAATTTGCTGAAAGTACAACAAAACTGTGTAAGTATTAAAGGAACTACTATATATAACCAAAGTGCTATATAAAGAAGAAGTACACTGAAAATGCATGTAAATATGCTAAAAGGTAAAGTAAAACTGTGTAAAATCACATGAACAGGTTCTTACTTAGTCCTGCCAAAAAGTAAAGTAAGAGCCTGTTAAAAGAATCTATCTACAAGTATCTAGGAGAAACATCCCAGATCCTATAGTTAATTCCCTCTGCATAATCTAGGAGAAACATCCCAGATTAAAGTAAATGCCACAAAGTACCTACTGAGCATATAGGAGAAACATCCTAATGCCAAAGTAAAGTATTACATAGCATATAGGAAAAACATCCTAGTGCAAAAGTAAGGCAGTAAAATTGTCCAAATAGACTAAGTAAAACATGATCCACTGTAAATAACATAAGAGTTGTCTCATTAAGTTCTTCTTTTTCAATTATGAATATGCCTTATGAATGAATCAAATCAACATAGAAAGTAAACTATGATCTATATAATATGACAAGGTACAAAGTCCAAAGCAATGGAAAGCAATGCATACAAATTTCAATGTGTAAAATAGCACTACACAAAACTTTGTGATTTCACTTATTTTCTAATTTAATCATTCTAATTACTTTAAGTTACATAAGATTCAGAATCATCAATTCTTACACTATCTATGACTTAGAAACACGACCCTATGAGTTGAACATAATTAGGATTAGCTAAGTCCTAATTATAAATAAATCAATGTTGATTATATGATTAAATAAGTAAATCAATCATCCTAATTTGTTATTTTATATAATCCCAAAATCAATCTTGATTAGCCAAATCAAGATTGAAATGATTAAGAATTAAACTCCAAAGAATAAAGTTCAATTACTTAATCACAAGGTCATCCTAAGGATTAGAGTTTAATCCCATCTCACTGATTTAATGTTAAGGCAAATCCTATTGAATTAAGTCAAATTTAATAGGATACAGTTCTAACTTTAATTCTAAAATTAAAAGATTAATTAATCATTTAATATACTTTGAAAATCTATAAACTAATAAACTTAAGGTTTCACCTTAATGAGTAACCCACTTTACTCATTAGATAAATTCTAACCTAAGATCTACTTCTAATCTTAGATATGAAGGCTCTTAAGTACTAAGAGTATCACTCAAACACACATCCTAATGTTATAAGACCTATAGGATGAGCTAAGAAGTTCAAATGAAGGAAAAGAATTCACACATTTACTTAGGTTTTACTTAAGACCAAATTTAGGATTTTTCTTGAATTTCTAATTTAAGACTTATAACTATCTAAATTAAAGTTTAATTCACTTTAGTAGCTAAATATTATGATTTAAGGATGAATTTAAGACTTAAAATCATTAAACCCTAAATTTGGGCAAAATAACCATTTTGCCCTAACTTAAGGGTCTAAAATTTCATCTTTATGAATAAGGGCTTAAAATTAGAATTTATTAAAGTTGAGTAATTACTTACTGTCTAATATTAGTTTAGATAATAAGTTCAATAATTTTGGTTAAGTATTAAGCCTTATAAGATCAAATTAAGAAATTTTAACTTATAAGGGCAAATTGGTACTTTTACCCTAATAAAACCTAAATTTTCTATCAGTTTATTAATTTTATATTCTAATGTTTCCATAAAACCTAAAATCATCAAATTATGATCTGTATTGGCTAAGTTATAGCTAATACAAGTTCAAGGGTAAAATGGTAATTTAAGGGTTCTTAATTAAGGGTAAAAAATCCTAATATTTCTAATTAGTGTCCAAATTGAGTAAAATTAGTGGCTATAGATCACAATTGATCCACTGATCACATTGACTAGTGGTAGGCTCAATTTGAACTCCAATTGGCTAACTTATGGCTTAATTAGGGTTTAGGGTGATTAGTGAATGATTAGTGAAATTAATCACCAAATCACTAAACCAACCACACCACTAAGCTCTAATATACTATAAGAGTTCTATGAAACTTGAATTATTCTATTTGCATCATTAAATTTGCTAATCTTAACTAATTAAGTTATAGGGTAATTAGGGTTGATTAAGAAATCTAATAGTTAGATCTTAAATATTTTGCAGTTTACTATTAATTAGGTTTTCTGATCAAAATAGATATATGGATCCTCTAATTTAGAGCTCAATTGACTAATTTATGGGCAATTGAAGTTCTAGGTTTAATTGACCTAATTAAGGTTAAGTCCTAAATGTGATTAGTCTAAATCTAATCCAAATAGCAAATTAAACACTACTAGGTTAATTCGTACAATTTTTCGATTACTTTGAGACCCATATTGGGTATGTTTGGGTTAGTGGTTACAAAGTAATGGTTTAATGAATTTTTGTGACAATAATTTGAATTATTTAATACCCCTAAATGTCACTATACAAAATATAAGTCTAAACAGAGATTTGTTAATCTCAAAATATTTCTTAATTTTTACTAATCAAAATAATATAATTATTTGTGCAATTTAAATTTATATTTTGTGAAATAATGATGTTTGAAGTTTAATATTTGTTTGAATTATTTAATTACAATATATATATTTTACTCTTAATGTTTATTTAATTAATATTTTTAATTTCATAAATCTGTTGATTACATAATAATAATTTTAATTATCTGTTTACATATATATATAAATATATATATATATATATATATATAATTATCTATGTATATATATTTAAATTATATAAATATTTATTTCTCCCTAAAGTTAGTATTATAGGAACTAAAAGATTTATTAATTATTTTCTCTGTTAATTAATTGTCTAAAGTACTTAATATGTTATTATATTTATTAATTACTTATTTTCATTTTTTTTCATTGTGTATACATTAATATCTGTTTAAATATTATAAGAACTTAATTAAATGCATATTAATTAATATAATTAGTAATATTATTATTTTAATTTTCTTTTGTCTACAGGTGGGGCCCGCGACTGACTCAGCGACACGTGGCGCCGAGAGAGTGGCGGACCGAACCCGGGCGGGTCCCGCGACGCCAACTGGGCGACCTGCGGGCCCACCGCATGAACGACGCGTTTTACACGCCGTGGGCTCCACTCTTCCGCGTGGCGTGCTTAGGCGTAGCCAGCGCACATTGGCGGGCTCCACCGCTGCATACGCTGTGGGGTTTGTAGCGCGAACCGGGCTGGTTCACGCGAGAGCTTGGATCGGTCGATCTCGCTTAGGTCCGAGAGGGATCAGGAGACTCTTCGCCTCCCATAGATCGCACGCGTCTTAGGTTAGAGACGGGAGGTGATTCGGCTCAAATAAAGATCCCGATCGGTCAATATGCATGCAATAATTGAATATGAACAAAGAATGGAAGCATATGAAATTGAAATAGGATAGCTAGTACCTTGAATGATCGACTGCAGAAGGTTTTAGGTTTCGATTCAAGACCGTTCGACTTCCTTACTGGTTTTGATTTCGTAAACCCGGAAGATGAGTCATTTGGGAGATTTAAATGGAGCTCAGCGCAGTGCTTGAGCGGCGACGAGCGCGTGGAGCGATGGCTAGGGCGACGCACGTCAACAGCTTACGCCGCGTGTGAGTACTCGCAGAGACGATGAGTCTCGACCGTCTGATCGCTCCATAAGACGGCTCAAAGACTCCGTCCAATCAGACGGCCGCAAAAGAAAAATGGATGACGGTGTCAGGGTCACGAGTACGGCGCCGTTAAGCATTTAATAAAATAATAATTTTATTAAATAATGTATACTAATTAAATTAATTAGAATTATATAATTAAACATATCCTGAAAATTTTCCATAACTCACCCCTAGCTAAATAAGGTGAGAGGAATGCAATGGGCGATCAGATTTTTGATTTGACTAGTATTTAAATATTTGTTTTGTTTTCGGGGTATTTAAATATTATTAAAATATTCGACGAAAATCCAACAACTTCCAAATGCATCCAAAACATCACCCCTAGCTAATTTGGGGGCGATGAAGGCAATGGTGAAGTCGGATTTTTGATTTGAGGTAAAAAAAAAAGTCAATTTTTAGGGTTTTTGGATTTTCCAGAAATTAAGTTTTGATCCATTTGATTCCTGATTTAGACTAGATCTTAGAGGTGAGTTCTAAATGACTTATTTAAGATACTAGAACCAAAATTAAGACTTAGATTAGTCTTAATTGATTTGAGGAACAACCTGGGTTGTTACAGACTCCCCCACTTAAGAACGATGTCGTCCTCGACATCACTTAAGTGGAAAAATAAGACAAATATAGAACATTGAATTGCAAGAATATGGAATCAAGAAGTACCTTGGTTAAAGAGATTTGGGTATTTTTGATGCATTTCAGATTCTTTTTCCCATATAGTTTCATTGTAGGAGCGGTTCCTCAACAAAACTTTGATCATTTGAATGAAACAATTCCTTAATTGCTTCTTATCCCGATCTAGAATTTTGATTGGCACTTTAGCATAAGTAAGATTCAGTTGGATTTCAATTTTAGGAAGTTGTACAAGGTGAGAGGTATCTCTAAGACATCTCCTTAATGATTAGACATAAAAAACATTATGAACAGCAGCAAAATCTTTCGAAAGATCTAGTTTATATGCAACTGATCCTATCTTAGCCAAGATCTTATAAGAACCAATATATCGAGGGCTAAGTTTCCGAGCTACGCCAAATCTAAAAACTCCCTTCATAGGACTCACTTTCAAATACACTGAATCTTCAACCTTAAATTCCAATTGGTGACGATGAGTATCGTGGTACTTGCTCTGACGATCCTAGGTAGAATGAATTCTTTGTTGAATTAATCGAATCTTTTTATTAGTTTTTTCTACTAATTCAGATCCGCAAAGCTGCACACTACCTATTTCTGACCATGCCATAGGTGTACTGCATTTTCTACCATACAAAGCTTTATATGGTGCAATTTTAATACTAGCCTGATAACTGTTATTAAAGGCAAACTCCACTAAAGGTAAATGGTCTTCCCATGATCCAGCGAAGTCAAGAATACAGAGTCTAAGAAAATCTTCGAGCATTAGTTCACCCTTTCTATTTGGCCATCTATTTGGGGATGGAAGGTGGTACTCATGGCCAAAGTAGTTCCAAGATCTTGATGGACAGCTTGCTAAAACTTTAAGGTAAACCTGCTATCTCTATCTGACACGATTGATTTAGGAATGCCATGAAGTTTGACAATTTCTTTGATATAGACCTTAGTGAGTCTCTCAACTCAATCAGTTTGTCAAATAGGAATAAAATGCGCAGTCTTAGTTAATTGATCGACTATTATCCAAATTGCGTATGCTCCAGACTTGGCTCGAGGTAAACCCATTACAAAATCCATTTATATCAAACCATTTCCATTCAGGGATTTCTAACAGATGAAGAAGACCACTAGGTCTTTGATGTTCAGCTTTCACAAGGCTATAGATGTGGCATTTGGCTACATATTTAGCTATACTTTTTTCATGCCAGGCCACCAAAATGACTATTTTAAGTCCTGATACATCTTTGTACTCCCTGGGTGAATTTGATATCCAGATCCATGACCTTCGATTAACACTTCTTGCTGCATGGATTTTGGAATTCACTGACGATTTCTTGATAAATAGCACCTTTATGGAAGCAAATATCTGTTCTGCGACCACTTTCTATCGCCTATTCAAGGTTCAAGTAATCATCATCTTTAGTTTGGGTTATGGAGACATCCTTAAGAAAGGTGGGTTCTATATTGCTCATTACAATCATCTCACTTATCACACTTTTTCATATGGGTTTGATATTTAACTTTTTAAATTCTTCACCTACCGAACTAGTTGCAATCATGGCTGTCAAAGTAGCACAGCGACAAAGAGCATCAGCTACAACATTGGCTTTTCTTGGATGGTATTGAATATCCAAATCATAATCACTGATTAGTTCTAACCATCTTCTTTGTATGCAGTTAAGCTCCCGCTGGGTAAATATATACTTTAAACTCTGATGATCTGTAAATATGGAGCACTAAACTCCATATAAGTAATGATGCCAGATCTTCAGGGCGAAAACTACAGCTACTAGTTCCAAGTCATGAACCGCATAATTTCTCTCATGTGGCTTCAACTGTCGAGATGCTTATGCTATAACGTTGCCTTCTTGCTTAAGAACACACCCCATACCGGTTCCCAAATGCCTTTTCACATTCAGGGGTCCAGATAAATTAAACAGCTTTCTGAGTCAGCTTGGTTAATGGAGCAGTTATCTGAGAGAATCTTTTGACAAATTTTCTATAGTAGCCAGCCAGGCTTAAGAAACTTCTTATATCTGTTACTATTTTTGGTTGAATCCACTATTGAATAGCATAGATCTTCTATTGATCAATCCAGAATACCTGAGCATCTACAACATGTCCCAGGAATGCTACTGACTTTAACCAAAATTCATATTTTGAAAATTTGGCATATAGTTCATGCTCACGCAGAGTCTCTAATACTGCCCTTAGATGGTTCTCATGATCCTTTAAAGTTTTTGAGTAGATGAGTATATCATCGGTGAACACAATTACAAATTCATCTAAGAATGGCTTTAGGACTCGTTGCATTAAGTCCATAAAAATGGATGGTGCATTTGTGAGTTCAAAGGACATCACCAGAAATTTAAAGTGTCCATACCGAGTTCTAAATATTGTCTTCTCCATGCTAGAATCTTTTACTTAAAGTTGATGATATCTCGATCTTATATCAATCTTCGAGAACACTATAGCTCCGGATAATTGATCGAACAAATCATCAATCATGGGAAGTGGGTATTTATTCTTAATGGTGACTTTATTTAATTCTCTGTAGTTTATACACATTTGCATAGACCCATCTTTCTTCTTAATGAATAATATTGTAGCACCCCACGGTTGTATACTTGGCTTAATGAAACCCTTGTCTAGTAGTTCTTTTAATTGCTCACTAAGCTCATGAATTTCCTTAGGAGCCATTCTATAAGGAGCCTTGGAAATTGGTTGAGTACCCAAAATTAGATTGATTGCCAATTCAACTTCTCTTGATGGAGGCAATCTAGGTAACTCATCAGGAAAGACATCAGTAAACTCATTAATGACCATAATCTCAGAAAGTGGTATGTCTTCTTTACTGTCTCCCAGCATGGTAACTAAGTGTGCTGAACAACCCTTGCTCATTTATTTAATTACCATCATCGCATTGATTAATGAACTTAAGGTACCAAACTTTCCTACGAAGATTGCTGTAGTATCTAGCGATTGGAGCGTTATCTTCTTTTGTTGACAATTTATGGTTGCGTTGTGGGCATTAAGCTAGTTCATACCTAAAATTATATCAAAGTTTACTATAGGTAGAATTATTAATTTTTCTTGAAGCGCTTGCTTATTCAAGGGTACTTGAATGTTGCAAAACTAAGTGGTACTGAGTTGCGTTCCAGATGGAAGCACAATTAATAAAGTTCTTGCCATTTTGTAGCATGGCAAATTCAAACTCCTAGCAAAATTCTCGGATATAAACGAATGGCTAGCTCCCGTATCAAATAGTATCTTACATGGATGATCATTAACACCTTTGGTGCCTAAAAGTATAATTTGAAGTATACATACTTTATATCACATTATTGTCTTTCGTAGCTTCCACGAGAGTGAGAGTGTATACTCTAGCAGGTCCTACAGGTTTCTTGTTAAAAACCTGCTTTTGAGGAACTTTCGAGGTGCTAGGTTGGTTTGAGTTTCCTCCATCCTTCCTCTAAATATGCCTTGCAGTTTGCTGAGTAGGCATGATGGTTAAAGGTTGATTCCGACGATTGATCAGAGTTGGATTTAGTACTTGGTTGCGTCTTGTACGATCAATACGGGCACCATTGATAGTTACATCAAAATTACACTATTGGAAGAAGTGCCCTTTCCTACAGCATGTATAGCAGCATTGCTTATTATTGTAGCACTTCCCAAATGGATGTGGCTTAGTACATCCATTATAAGGATATGATGGTGGAACTTCGGCTTCAGTTTGATATACTTTTCCTGAGGAAAGTCTAATTCTCCTAGGATCATTGTTTCTTTGTGCGGATGCACTAAAGGTTATCTTGCTCTCCTTCTGGGATTGGTGACGATCAATCACTCGAGCAGTCTCGATCAGTTCCAACAAGTTAGATATTCTTAGTGGAATAACTTGATTCTTTATTAATTCTCGTAGCCCACTTAGAAATCTGTGGCATCGAGCTCCTTTCGTCTAAACCATAATTGGTGCAAATCTAGACAATCATCTGAACTCCATTTCATATTCAGATAAGGTTCAGTTCCCTTGCTTAAGATTAAGAAACATATCCCTTAGATTGTTCTAAATGGAGGGAGGGATATATTCTGCTGTGAATGCTTCCACAAATTCATTCCAGGGAATTTCGTTAATACGATATCTGGCGAATAACATTTTACGAATGTTATCCCACCAGAATTCAGCCTCTTCTTGAAACATATGGGTAGTTAATCGGATTGATTCAGATTCAGGGCAATTTAGGCTGGTAAGATTCTTCTCAACTATTTTAAACTAATTAACCATATCTCTAGCAGACATTATTCCATTGAATACTAGAGTCTTCAGTCTAATGAAACTATGAAGAAGTTCGTCAGTATTTTGCTAATATTATTGGAAAGGGTAATAAGGTATAGGGTTAGCTGATGTAGGAGAGGGATTATCTTGCATAGCTATTGACAGACTGTAAATACATGTCTGCGCTCACACGCAAGTGTACGTGGTCTGAAGTAATAAGTGGAAAGTGTTAATTTCTGGGATTTATCGAACCACAGAGAATTGGTTGTTTTGTTATTAAGGTCTATCTATTCTCACTAATGTTTAAGCTATGATTGATTGGATGAGTTGGTCCTAGATTTAGCACAATAATTACTAAATAAAGATAAGTTAGATAAAAGAGAGAGGAGAGTTGGGGTTATCCCACATGTCATGATATATTACTAATGTATGTTGATTTATCAAGCTTCATCTTTCATTTATTTTTAAATCAAGTGCACTTTGTTCACTTTGAGTTTTATCTCAAAGTCTCACAAGTTCAAATCTTGTGCACAAAATGAACACACATTTAGTTCTATTTCGGCACAAAAATTCCTATAATATTTTAGGTTTTAAGTTTTCATCTTATCTCTTGATCAAGGAGATTATGATTATTAAATCTTTAAAATCTTATAAGCATTGATTCCACTTCGAGCATCACTCGCATCCCACATAGTTGAGATGAGGGATTAATATGTTGGGCTCAATGACTATGTCACTTAGTTCATGAGCACTCAACTATTTCTTTCTCTGCCTCAATTATGTTGAGCTGAGGAGCTCATTTAGTGGGTCTTACTTAGCATCACATGCAACCACACTTTGGTTGAGCTTAGATTAAGGTGTATTAAGCTCAAGAACTTTGTCACATAGTTCTAAGCTTTCATGCACTCATAAACCTAGCATCCAACCTAAGGTGAGCTATGGAGCACAAGACAAGTTAGTTCTTGAGATTATGAGTTCATTTTTCTTTCATCTACATTCAAGACTAAATAATAAAAGGCATTTCTTAATAAGGCATAGAGTTCTTACATTTCATTAGTGCTTGAGAAAAAAAACTTCATACATTAAAAATAACTCAGACACATGGGGTTTCCCCAACCCTCCCCATGGGAGATTTAGCTACTCATTACAAAGGAAATGAAGAAAAACACATACATGGATAAAGACCCTTTCAAGATCAATTAAGAAATAAAACTACAAGAGTAAAGTTTAGAAGATACTAGGAATGTTCCTTGGAAGTTCTCCGGATTTCTTCTTCTCCTTCTTCAAGCTCCTCTCTTAGGTCGCTATTGCTGCCTTCCTTCTTCTCTTCCTTAGCAAGAACTTGCTTTGCCACCCTTGGGGAGTTCCTCACTTCCACTTACGCACCCCTCCTTCTTAGTTAGTGATTTGAGCAAAATTGTGAACCCTCCTCTAGTCAAGAGGAGTGATGTTTATAGGGGAAGGGCTGCCTTCATCCCACTTAGGATCCAAACTAGCATTTTCTTATGGAAAATTCTGAGCAATAATGGCAACATTCCCAATTGATGGTGAACTGACCAATATCTCCATTTATTTAGCCAAACCATCACCTCAAGATCTTCTTTTCCATATAAAAAATGTAGCAGCTGCAGAGAATGATGGCTGGGGACAAGATGAAGGTTGGAGGTCTTGTCCCAGCTGCAATAAATGCTCCCGACTGGCAAAATTTGCGGCGGGCCGCTGTAGCGCGCGGCAGCATGCCGCAGCGCGCTGGAGCGCGCTGCGGCGCACAATGGTGCCAGCAAATTTTGCTAAGTGTTCTTGCACGCTACCGCATCCAAATTTTGCAAAATTATCCGCTGCAGCGCGCTGTAGCACTAGCATTATGCAAATCGTACCGCTGCAGCTCGTTGTAGCGGGAGCATTTCACATAATGCTCCGCTGCAGCACATTGTAGCGGGAGCATTTCACATAATGCTCCGCTGCAGCGCGGAGTAACTGTTCAAATTGTTAAAAGCCCCACTGCAGTGCGCTACCGCACCTATGGATTGCAAATGGATCCTCTACAGCGCACGGTAGCAGTTCAAATTGCAAAATGCCCCGCTGCAGCGTGCTGCCGCACCTATGGATTTGAAATGGATCCGCTGCAGCGTGCTACCACTCCCGTGGTTCACAACTAGACCCACTGCAGCGTGCTACCTTATCTGTGGTTCGCAAATGCACCTGCTGTAGTGCGCGATAGCGCCCTTAATTCGCAAACTGACCTGCTGCAGCGCAAGGCAACAATTTCCTTTTTAAATAAACTAAAATTTTGCATATATGTCTCAGGACTTCTTTGGATAGCTAGTTTCTTGAAAAGGTAGATAAAATTTGATTTAGGAGCAGCTTAAAGATCAGAAATGAATGAAATTTTCTTTTATTTTAGATATAATTTATGCATTCATCAGCTATTAATCTCTATATTTTCTTAGACTGTTTAGCATTTATATCTACTAAGGTTTTAACTATTTCTAGCAATGCTCTAATCTTAGATGAACGACTGCTTGATGCAGCAAGAGCATAAGAAGACTGATCAGGATTCATTATTACACCTAAATTTGAATAACAAACATTCTTTTAGGAGAACATGGCAATAGGGTATTTTATTCAATTATTTCAATCATGCAATTTTAAGAAAGAGCTTTATAACATATTTTGTTCTGAGAGTTCCTAATATATGAGTTTTAGTATCTTTGTGTTTTTACACTAAGTATGTTATTACTGCTATTCTGAATATTGGATGATGGAAATATGAATGTTATTGAGTATTCATTTAATGATTGTATGGCAAAAGAACTATCCATTAGGTAGATAGGAGTACAAATTCCAATCTGACATCTTATGTAGTTCTCTGATACCAACTATGGCGGCCGCCCTAATCATCTAGATTAGGGAGTGATTGTCACTAAGCACATCCCTTACTTAACATTAGGTTGGAAGTTTAAGACTCCAATCCAATCTTAAGGGAAGGATATGCCCTTTTTAATAGAGCAAAGAAGAACAACCACTTAATGAGTATACTATGAAATCAGAGTGTGAAAGAAAAAGGAACAAACTATAGTAACATCCATTCATCCATAATGAAAAGTAAAATATCCAACTTATAATATAAAATGCAGGAAAAGAAATGTACAATTTAAACCTGTATTATTATAAACATTAAAGCTAAAAGCTAAAATATAAAGTCTCTCATCCTCACGATGCAAAGGTATAAGGAAACTAGCAAGTATAGTCTAGGGGTCCTTAGCAACCTAACCCTCCTCCTGGATCTGCTCCTCAACAAGCTCTATCTCCTCAAAAAATTTAGAAACTACCATTATTAGTTTCATAATTGTAGAGCCCCAGCCAACAAAAGAAAAATCTTAAGTTAGATAAAATGTCTAACTACATTTTAAGGTAATCATTTTTATGTATTTAATGATGTAACAAAACTTATATTAGCATAAGTAGCGGTAAAGCAACAAAGAAAGAAAGACAAGTTATAATAATAAATTATAACTTAAGCAAAGTATGAGGTAAGCACATACCTCAACTTAAGCTGCAGAAAAGGGTTAAGTAACATATAAGAAATCTACTAAGTACTAAGGAAATTTCTAAGTAATATGATCAAAATAAATATGCCAATTTATGATATAAAAGTAAGGATATTGTACTAGAAAAGAAATAGTTATAACATCCTAACATGCTATAAGGTAAAAGTAAATTTATTGAAAGTACAACAGAGCTGCAAGTATTAAAGGAATTACTATATGTAACCAAAGTGTTGTATAAAGAAGAAGGATACTGAAAATGCATGTAAATATGCTGAAAGGTAAAGTAAAATTGTGTAAAATCACATGGACATGTTCTTACTTAGTCCTGCCAAAAAGGCAAAGTAAGAGCCTGTTAAAAGAATCCATCTGCAAGTATCTAGGAGAAACATCCTTATAGTTAATTCCATCTGCATAATCTAGGACAAACATCCCAGATTAAAGTAAATGCCACAAAGTACCTACTGAGCATATAGGAGAAATATCCTAACGCCAAAGTAAAGTATCACATAGCACATAGGAGAAACATCCTAGTGCAAAAGTATTATTATGTAAATAGATAATTAAAAGTATATACATATATTTTGAGATTATATATACATATATATAATTACATATATATATATAATTACATATATATACATATATATATATATATGTAAATATATAATTAAAAGTATTATTATGTAATCAACAGATTTATGAAATTAAAAATATTAATTAAATAAACCTTAAGAGTAACATATATATATATATATATATATATATATATATATTGTAATTAAATAGTTCAAACAAATATGAAACTTCAAACATCATTATTTCACAAAATATAAATCCAAATGGCACAAATAAATAAATTATTTTGATTAGCAAAAATTAAGGAATATTTTGAGACTAACAAATCTCTGCTTTGACTTTATTTTGTATAGTGACATTTAGGGGTATTAAATAATTCAAATTATTGTCACAAAAATTCATTAAACCATAACTTTGTAACCACTAACCCAAACATACCCAATATGGGTCTCAAAGTAATTAGAAAACCCTAAAAATTAATCTAGTAGTATTTACTTTGCTGTTTGGATTAGATTTAGACTAATCACATTTAGGACCTAACCCTAATTAGGTTAATTAAATCTAGAACTTCAATTTCCCATAAGTTGGTCAATTGAGTTCCAAATTAGAGGATCCATATATTCAATTTGATCAAGAAAACCTAATTAACAGTAAATTGCAAAAATATTTAGGATCCAATAGTTAGATTTCTTAATCAACCTTAATTACCCTAAAACTTGATTAGTAAAGATTAGCAAATTTAAAGATCCAAATAGAATAATTCAAGTTTCAGAGAACTCTTAGAGTATATTAGAACCCAGTGGTGTAGTTGGTTTAGTGTTTTGGTGATTAATTTCACTAATCACTGACTAATCACCCTAAACCCTAATTAAGCCATAACTTAGCCAATTGGAGTCCAAATTGAGCCTACCACTAGTCAATGTGATCACTAGATCAATTTTGATCTATAGCCAATGATTTTACTCAATTTGGACACTAATTGGAAAAGTTAGGATTTTTTACCCTTAATTAAGAACCCTTAAATTACCATTTTACACTAGAACTTGTAATGGCTATCACTTAGCCAATACATATCATAATTTGATGCTTTTAGGTTCTATGAAAACCTTAGAACATAACCTTTAATAAATTAACTGAAAATTTAGGTTTCATTAGGGTAAAATTACCAATTTGGCCTTATAGGTCAAATTCCTTAATTTGATCTTATAAGGCTTAATACTTAACCAAAATTAGTGAACTTACTGTCTAAGCTCATATTAGATAGTAAGTAATCACTCCACTTTAATAAATTTCAATTTTAAGCCCTAATTCATAAAGATGAAATTTTAGACCCTTAAGTACGGGCAAAATGGTCATTTTGCCCAAATTTAGGGTTTAATGATTTTAAGTCTTGAATTCATCCATAAATCATAATATTTAGTAATTAAAGTGATTTAAAGTTTAATTTAGATATGTTTAAGTCTTAATTTAGAAATTCAAGAAAAATCCTAAATTTGGTCTAAGTAAAGCCAAAGTAAATATGTGAGTTCTTTTCCTTCATTTGAACTTCTTAGCTCATCCTATAGGTCTTATAATATTAGTTAGGATGTGTGTCTAAGTGATTCTCTTAGTACTTAAGATCCTTTATTCCTAAGATTAGGAGTAAATCTTAGGTTAGAATTCATCTAATGAGTATAGTGGGCTACTTATTAAGGTGAAACCTTGAGTTTATTAATTTATAGATCTTCATAGTTTATTAAATGATAAATTGATCTTTTAATTTTAGAATTAGGATTAGAAATATATCCTATTGAATTTGACTTAATTCAATAGAATTTGCCTTAACATTAAATCAGTGAGATGGGATTAAACTCTAGTCCTTAGGATGATCTTGTGATTAAGTAATTGAACTTCATTCTTTGGAGTTTGATTCTTAATCCTTTCAATCTTGATTTGGCTAATCAAGATTTGGTTTGGGATTATATAAAATAATAAATTAGGATGATTGATTTACTTATTTAATATTATAGTCAACATTGATTCATTTATAATTAGAACTTAGCTAATCCTAATTATGTTCAACTCATAGGGTCATCTTTCTAAGTTACAAACAGTGTAAGAATTGATGATTTTGAATCTTATGTAACTTAGTGTAGTTAGAACAATTAAATTAGAAAACAGGTGATATCACAAAGTTTTGTGTAGTGCTATTTTACATATTGAAATTTATATGCTTTGCTTTCTCTTGCTTTGGACTTTGTACCTTATCACATTATATAGAACATAGTTTACTTTCTATGTTAATTTGATTCATTCATAAGGCATATTCATAATTAAAAAAGAAATACTTAATGAGACAACTCTTGTGTAATTTACAGTGGATCATGTTTTACTTAGTCTGCCTGGACAGTTTTACAGCTTTACTTTTGCACTAGGATGTTTCTCCTATGTGCTATGTGATACTTTACTTTGGCATTAGGATGTTTCTCCTATATGCTCAGTAGGTACTTTGTGGCATTTACTTTAATCTGGGATGTTTCTCCTATATGCTCAGTAGGTACTTTGTGGCATTTACTTTAATCTGGGATGTTTTTCCTAGATTATACAGATGGAATTAATTATAGGATCTGGGATGTTTTTCCTAGATTATACAGATGGAATTAATTATAGGATCTGGGATGTTTCTCCTAGATACTTATAGATGGATTCATTTAACAGGCTTTTACTTTACTTTTTGGCAGTGCTAAGTAAGAAAATGTCTATGTGATTTTACACAATTTTACTTTACCTTTCAGCATAATTATATGCATTTTCAGTATACTTCTTCTTTTTACAGCACTTTGGTTATATAAAGTAGTTCCTTTAATACTTAAAGCTTTGTTGTACTTTCAGCAAATTTACTTTTACCTTATGGTATGTTAGGATGTTAGAACTGTTTCTTTTCCAGTACAGTATCTTTACTTTATATCATAAATTGGCATGTTTATTTTGATCATATTACTTAGGAATTTCCTTTGTACTTAGTAGATTTCTTATATATTACTTGACCCTTTTCTGCAACTTGAGTTGAGGTATGTGCTTACCTCATACTTTGTTTAAGTTATAATTTATTATTATAACTTACCTTTCTTTCTTTGTTTATTTACCACTACTTATGCTTAAATAAGTTTTGTGACATCATTAAATACATAAAAATGATTACATTAAAATGTACTTGGACATTTTATCTAACTTAAGGTTTTTCTTTTATTGGTTGGGGCCCTACTATTATGAAACTGATAACGGTAGATTCTGAGTTGTTTGAGGAGATAGAGCCTGCTGAGGAGCAGATCTAGGAGGAGGTTCAGGTTGCTAAGGACCCTTAGACTATACTTGCTAGTTTCTTTATACCTTTGCATCATGAGGATGAGAGACTTTAGATTTCAGCTTTTAACTTTAATGTTTGTAATAATACCGGTTTAAATTATACTTTTATTTTCCTGCAATTTATATTCTGAGTTGGTTGTTTTACTTTTCATTATGGATAAATGGATGTTACTATAGTTTGTTCCTTTTTTCTTCTGCACTCTGATTTCATAGTATACTCATTAAGTGATTATTTTTATTTGCTCTATTAAAAAGGGCATATCCTTCCCTTAAGATTGGATTGGAGTCTTAAACTTCTAACCTAATGTTAAGTAAGGGTTGAGCTTAGTGACGATCACTCCCTAGTCTAGATGATTAGGGGTGGCCGCCACATGTTGTTTCTACATATTGTATTCTCAAACTTAATCATTAATTTTTATTTCTTGTAAGAGCAATGTGTATGTTCAATATTTCATGTAGCTTTATAATTGCTATTATTGTAATGGAAGCCTAAAACCTCCCTTTGGGGAGGGTAAAGCAATGAACATGTAGTGATTCTTAGAAGATGTGCATGTAATATCTCTTATTTGTAAAGAAATCTCAATTCAAGCTAAGACTTTTGATGTATAATTGAATGAAAAAAGTTTGTTAGATGATGCATATTTCTAAATATTTGTTAAACTCAATTTCTTAACAGAAAACCTCATTGCACTTGATGATCTCCATGTTTAAAATCCATGCATTCTGGAGTGTTAATGCCACGAGTGAATGTGACATCATTCGGTGTGTGAAAATAGCTTACACACAACCTCTAGACAAATGCTTGATCATTTGAGCCTTGAGAAAATTATGGAAATTTTCTAAGCTCCATAAGCTTAGTCTATAACACTTGGATGAAGTATGTTAGGTAGTGGATGTGGTGACATAGTACATGTAGGCCATTTTCAACTCCAAGTTAAGGTATGTATTTGATGCATGTGAGTCCCATTGCTCACTCTTTTTTTTTGTGAGGTATTAGAGCGTGTTAAGATACAAACAAAGTGACATAAGCTCATTTATCTTCATAGCTCAATTCTTTATCTAAACCAAGAGTTGCAGTGTGTGAGTCATAGATGGAATTAAGGCTAAGTGATCATAAAATTAAATATTAGAAATTATTACTTAGATGTAAGGGTAACTTTCACTCATTAAAAGATCATGAAGATATCTATGTGTTGAGATTGAACCCTATTGTGTTCAACTAAAATACTAGATAGGATCTAGCAATTTACATATCTAATTTGAAAATATATGTCTCTTGATAATAAAATAAAGGTCAAACAACTCAATTTTGACATGGCATTAGAGAGAGAGTAAATATACACACAGTTAAGATGAACTACATGTTTGGAACCTAACCTTCCCTAATTTTCCTAACTTGATCACAAAACTAGTTTAGTTTAGCATTGTTAATTTTTAGGAACAATAACCTCAACTTTATTATTTACTTAAACATTATTAAATGTAGATATACTCTAATAACAAATCACACACCATTCCTAGAAGATGATAAATCTTGAGATCTCATCATCTCATATTATTTCAAACAACATACACTTGCATGTGAGTACAAACTACATAATTTTGGTCTGTCACGGACTGGCTTTCAAATATACAAAATCTCTTACTGAGAAATTAATATGATGGTGACTTGAGTTATAATATAGTTTTTGCATGTCTTGTGCCACCTTTATTCGATGCCGGATTAATTTATTTTCTCTGTAGCTTGAAGATTTAAATATATTCCCAGCAACTGACAATATCCTACTTCAGTCCAAGAAACTGGAGTGTTAGATCTTCTTCCATAGAGATCTTTATAAGGAGCCATTCCAATTCTAGTTTGGAAGCTATTAGTGTAAGAAAATAATATTAATGGAAGGTGATCATCCCAACTTCCTCCATAATTTAGTATGCAAAGTCGTAGAAGATTTTCTAAAGTTTGGGTGAAAGGTCATGCTCAAACAAAGTTGCAAATTTAGATCTTCTTGGACAACTTTCCAAAAGTTTGATGTGAAATAGCTGTCTCTATCAGAAATAATGGTTCTTGAAATACCATGAAGCTTACAATTTCTTTGAGGTATATCCTTACTAATTTATCCACTATATTTGTCTGACAGACATATATGAAATGTGCAAATTTAGTAAGCCTATCAATAATTATCCATATAGAATCAAAACCTAATCTTGTGCAAGAAAAACTAGCTATAAAATCCATAAAAATAGATAATGGTTGAAATAATCCTCTAGGTCTTTGATCTTCTGCATTAACTAGATTACACCCTTCACATTTAGGCACAAACCCTGTAATTTTTTTCTTCATTCATGACCAGCAAAAAAGAGTCTTCAAATCTTGGTACATTTTATTATATTCAAGATGAAGAGTATATTTTGCATGATGAGCTTCCTTTAAGAGATTAACTCTTAATTATGGTTCATTTGGTACCCATAGTCTACATCCACACTTCATATAACTAGCTATGTCCAAACTTACTTTTGCTTATTTCTCTCCTTGTATGAGTGCAATTATTTGACCATATTATTCATCTTTCTTTTAAACTGATTCTATTGAAGTAATTAATGGTGATTCTATGCTCATCAGATATATATTAACATCTGTAAGTAAAATCTCTTGAAGTTGCACCTTTTCTAATTCTTGTGGTGATGGTGATGTAGAAGTTGTCATATTTAACTTTGAACTTATTTTTTGGCTCGGAGCATCAGCTACATTATTGGCCTTTCCTGGGTGAAAATAAATTGATCGATGATAATATTTTATTTACTCCAACCACCTTTGTTGTCTTGAGTTTAATTCCTTTTGAGTAAAGATATACTTTAAACTTTGATGTAACGATTTCACACTTTTCTCAATATAAGTAATGTCTCCAAAATATTAGCGCAAAAACTATAGCAACTAATTTTAAATCATGAATTGGATAGTTATTTTCAAGTGTCATTAGCTGTCCAGAAGAAAAAGCTATAACCCGCCCTTCTGGCATAAGTACACAACCTAAACTATTTAGAGAAGCATCACTGTATATGTGATAATATTTGCCTTTAATAGGCAAAATCAAATTAAGTGTTGTAGTTAAGCATTCCTTTAAGTTTCTAAAAAGCATTCTCACATGATGAATTCCATTTATAAGGTACATCCTTCTATGTAAGGTGAGTGAGAGGAACAGCCATAGGAGAAAAGTTCCTTACAAAATTGCAATATTATCTAGCCAAGCCCAAGAAATTACAAACTTCTATTACTAATGTAGGTTCTGGCCAATCTTGGAGAGTACTAATTTTGTTGGGATCTACTGATATACCATTGTAGCTTATTATATGTCCCAAGAATGTTATGGACTAAAGCCAAAATTCACATTTTAAGAACTTTGCATAAAATGGGTGTTGTCTTGACATTTTTAAAATAATTCTAAGATGTTCTTCATGTTCTGCACCATTCTTGGAGTATATTAAGATATCATCAATGAACATAATTATACATGTGTCCAAGTATAGATTTATTATTCTGTGCATTAAGCTCATGAAATATGATGGAGCAGTCATTAGTCTAAATTGCATGACTAGAAACTCATGGTGTTTGTATCATGCTCTAAGAATAGACTTTTGAACATCCTCTAATCAAACATGAAGTTGATGATAACCAAATCTCAAATCTATTCTTAAAAATATTAAAGTGCCTCTTAGTTGATAAAAAATATCAACAATTCATGGTAGTGGCTACCGATTCTTGATTGTACTTTATTAAGTTATCAATAATCTATGCATAATCATATGCTTCCATCTTTCTTTATAACAAATAATATTGGGGCTCCCCAATGTGAGTTTCTTAGTTGTATGAAGCCTTTTTTGCTAGCTTCTGTAGTTTCTCCTTGAGTTCTAATAATTCTCTTGGTGCCATTCTATAAGGAAATTTTGATATAGGCATTGTTCCAGGTATTAATTCAATATTAAATTCTATTTCTCTTTGTGGGGGTAACTCGGGAAGTTCATTACAAAATACATCTGCAAATTCATGAACTATCGGGGTTTCTTTGAGTGTTGTTGATTTATTCCCCATATTTAGAAGTACCTTTAAGAAAATGTGATACACTTATTTTATCACCTTCACAATTTTATTTGCAGGAATGAGGTTGTTCAGAATACTTTTTTGTCTAATGAATGTTATTTTATTATTTCCATGATGAAAGTATATTCTTTTTTTTGTACAATCTATAATTGCTCCATTTTGAGTCATCCAATCTATTCAAAGGATAATGTCAAAAGTAGTTATAGGTAGGATGGCTAATCTAACTTTCCATTTACATTCATTAAATTATAGCTCCATAGGAATTGTGTAGTGGATCCTAGAAAATCACCAGGGTAGAGTTACTCTAAGTGGTCTTGCTAAACCTTCTACACGTGTTGAAAGATTCTGAACTATTCTTTTTGCAATACAAGAATATGTAGCTTCAGAATAAGAAAATAATTGGACAAGAATGTTGAATTAGTAAAATTGCACCATTCACTACATCTGATTCCTCTCTTACTTTTGACTGAGATAAATAGAAAACTCTAGCTTTAGTGGGATTTTTCTTAGCTGCGCTAATGTAAGCAATATTATTTATCTTAATGGTTATAGCTTTGTTAGGTTCTTCTGCTCTTGTGCTATTACTTGAAACTGGATATCCATTTATAGTGTAATTGACATGACAATCTTTAACAAGATGATTGTTTCTCCATCAATGATGGTAATGACCTACTACAATAAAACACATTACAGAAGAATGATTTCTACCACATGATCTACATGTAGAAGTTGATTTAATGGTTGGTAGTATGCTGCTTTGAACATATTATGAAGTCTTCCTTGTGGTGTAAGAAGTGTGGTTTCTTATGGTAGTGTGATGGGTGTTCCTTACCTCTTATTAAATTTCCAGAAATATCCTCTTGCTCTTCCATTAATTTTGCCTTTTCAATAAGTTGAGAGAACTCAGATATTTGAAGGGAGTTAAACTTTGTTGTTAATAACTACTCAAATGACTATTGTATAGGTGGCATCGTACTTCTTCAATAGTCACCATTTATGGTGCAAAGTTAGCAAAACGGGTACACTCTTCTTTGTATTATAATATTGTATGGCTTCTTTATTTTAGATGGAGGAATTCCTTCTTCATTATCTGTCATGCAGATTATGGCATGAACTTATTTAGAAAAACTCCTACAAACTATGTCCATATAATTTCTTCTTCAAATTTTCCTTGGAAAGTAGTGGTCTTTGCTATTTTCCACTATTTTTTTGCTGCATCGGTGAAGAAGTATGTGTCATGAGCAACCTTTTGTTCTTCTAGGCTTTTAGCACATTAATTTTTTTTTTCAACTATTTGGATCCATTCTCTACTTGAAAAGGGGTATCCACTCCATTAAGCATAGCCGATAGAAGTTTGAGAAAAGCCTAAAAATATTTTTCTAATATAACAGTTGAAACTGGTGCAGGTGGTGGAGCTTGAGGTTGCTCATTGTTGATGGAATGTGCCATCATATTCATAAAATGTAACATTTTATTTTCTTCATTGTTAAAGGGATATACTGCTTATATAAGGTTGTTGAGACTTGGAAATGTTTGATAACCTCCATTTTCATGAGAAGAGCTATTGTTTAGATATTGATTTTCCATCTATTTGAAAAAAAAAAAAAAATTTACTAATAAGTAGTCTATAATTTAGTTTCTTACTACTATGTTCTCCATCTTATGAATTTACCCTACTGTTAATTTAGTCCAATGGCTCTTATTAAATTATTACATGAATTTTTTCAACCTTTGCTCTAATACCAATTCATGGCGGCGCCGAATCACGGTCGAAAATTTCAAAGCAATAATATTCAATTAACCAACATCAAAATATAATTTTATTTAATTAAAAAAATTCATCATTTTTAGAGCCAAAATAATATATATTTATATTATAGAAGCAAATTCCAATATTTATATAAAAGAAATCAATATTTTATTTTGGGCTTCATCTCATTTCCTAACTATGATTCCTGTGAAGTATCTCTTCTTTCTCATTTTCAATTCCTGAAAAAAATTGAATTTACCAATTCATGTAAGTGTATGTAGAAGTTTAGTAAGAAATGCATGCTAGCATTCTATGAGGTGTAAAACAAATAACAACATTATTCAATGAAACCTTTATCAAATGAAACTAAAAGTTTGTTCAACTTTACAATAATAAATATTTTTAATATGCATTAATGAAATTTTATATTTTTATTACTAGCTTTATGTGTCAAACTCTTAATCAGATAGACTCTCTCTCAATAAGGCCATGCCTTTCTAATGCTGCTTGGTGTTTTGTGGCACCCCGCTCCCTAGGTCCACAATTATTAAGCTAAGGAGTGGAGTGTTACTCTAGCAAATCCCTCACTTATCATTGGATTAGGTAAGGTCCACAATCTAATAATAGGAGAACGATGTGCACAAAATATTTATGAAATTTAGTCACTAAATCTATATATTCATACAGAGTACGGAAGCAATAAGAAGTAAGGATTATATCCATTCACCATACATCAACCATGAAATAAAATGAAATAACTCAGAAAATAATAATGTGCAGAAAGTAAATATAGTCACGAGTACCTATATTATTACATTATTTAATTAAAGTTTAAAAGACTGAAAATGATATTATCACTTATCCTCACAATGAAGAAAAGGTAATTAGAGATCTTCTGCACCAGGCTGCTGCACCTCCTCTAAATAAGGTTCCTCCTCAGGCACTAGCTCCTCAAACTGAACAAGATCTAACATTATCGGTTTTACAATGCCAGGGCCCCAGCCAATAAAAGAAAAATCTTATTAGATAAATTGTCTTAATACATTTTAGGCGAGTAATTTATTAAGTATTCGTTAATATCACCATTTTACTCTAAACCAAATGAAACATCTATCTAGCATGGAAGCAAGTAAGCATGCAATGAGATGAGGATAAGTTATAAATGTAATATTTATAACTAAGCAAGAATTGAGACAAAAGCACATCTCAAGTAAACTAAATAAGGTAGGGCATACATATATAATACAGTAAGTAAAAATACTGAAAAGAAAAGTCTAACCTAAACATGTTGGTGATCATATGACATATGCTAATTTAAAATATAAATCTGAAAATAGTACATAAAATAAGCAGTAAAGTCTAGCATCCTATATGTGCATCTACTCAAGTAAGCCGGTAACATAGGAAAACTATAGCTAACCAAAGTAAAATGCATCAACAACATAATAAATAATAAGCTGAAAAACTATAAAGAATGTACAAACTGCCATAACAGAAAGAATTGGCCAATCCGGCCCAATATATTCCTGTAGCCTTTATGGGCTATGGCGGACATAATATCACAATATAGTACAATATAACTGAAGAGGTAGAAAATACTATGAAAATATCTTTTAGTTATTTTACTTTTATTTCTATGGACAATTTCAAAAATAGCTGAGGAGTCAAGCACATCTGCAAGACTGAATGGGTCCCAAGCTTAACACAATCTCCTCAATGAGTGATGTTAAGCATCCTGATCTCTCCTTACCCCTATCCATTAGAGTAATGTGCACCAAAATCCACCATGTAGTTAACCCAAATATAAATGTTTTTCTAATATTCTAAGTTTTTATTTTTCATGCAATAATTATTTCTTATATGACATGTTCAAGGAAAAATAAGCGCAAAGTTCAAAGAATGTGTAACACAAAATCAAGTAATAAGCAATGAACTCTACTAAACATGGTGATATTATTTATTGTCTAATTTAAATATTCTAACTATTCTAAGTTACACAAGTTCAGGATCTCCAATTCCTACTATCGAGTGTAACTTAGAAGTACGTCCTTATAACTTACAAAATATTAGGACTAGCTAGGTCCTAGTATGATTAAATCAATGTCTACTATAAGAAATCATCATGGCCTAGTTTATGAGTTTAGACATTCTAAACTAAAAGCTTATCCAAAATCTACAAAGCTAGAGATTATGGATTAAAACACGATGAGATTGGGCTTAATCACATAATCCCAAGAGTAAGACTTAAGATCTATGTTATATCTAAATGTGAACAAATGATTGAGGTAAATCCTATAAAGCAAATCAGACTTAATAGGATGAATCTCCTATTCTAAATCTAATGTTGAAAGATAAAATAATCAAAATAAGTTATAAAATCTAGAAACTAATAAAAATAAGGATTTATTCATTGAATATCCCCATAATTTAATGAATGAAATCTAACATAATATTTAATCATATTCTTAAGGAACGGATCCTACGGTGAAGTGAGGATTCCTAATGATAAGACTTGGAAAATTTCTAAGGATAGATTGAATTTCTTCACACTTGTTGATTTTATTTAATTAGGGAGGTTAGAGATGGATTATAACTAAGTAAGGTATATTAACCTTATGTAGGGATTTTCAAACCTAAATTGAGATGTTTTACAAATTTTCCCAATTAAAGAATTTATGACTTAAATTGATCCTAAATCAGTTATATTATTGATTTTAATAATTTCAAATGGTATTTTAAGGGTTAAGGATATTTAACCTAAATTTTATGCAAAATGACTATTTTGCCCCTACTTAAGGGTCCAAAAAATTACTTTTTAATTAAGAGCTCCAAATTAGGATTTCTTACTGTCTAAAGATTCCTTACTATCTAACATAAAGATAGATAGTAAGTGCACCAAATTTGGATAAGAAATGACTCATATGGGTCCAAACTAAGGTTTTTGACCTAAGAGGCATTTTAGTAAATTATACCAAATGAAATATAAATTTTTATACAAGTTACTACTATTGGTTGCTATTCAAGGATTCTATAGAGTTCAAGAATACTAAATTATGAGGTCTAATAAATTAGTTATAGCCATTTCAATTTCCAAGGGCAATTTGGTAATTTCCTAAGCTAAGGGGGTCAAAAAGCTAACTTTTCATTTGATGTCCAAATTTAGCAAACTCAGTAGCTATAGCTTCCCTATATCACATTGAGTTTTTTAACTGGGATTAAACCCAAATTGGACTTTGATTGGTCAAGTTATGACTTAATTAAAATTAAGGGTATTTTGGTCATTTTCAAATTTTTCTAGGGTTCCAAACCTAAATATTATTTTAGTTTATTCTTTGCACTAAAAGTTTAAGCTATCTAGCACTTTAAATTTTTGAATTTGGAGTCTAAATGACTAAGATATGGTCAAATGAATTTTCTGGACTCTACGGTGCGCTGTAGCGCCCGACGGTGATTTTGCATGTGCGAAAAACTGAAGGGTCACATTTCGATCTCAAATACTCTCAATCTAGAGCATTCCATAAGTGGTGCCATATATCAATGGAAAGGTTTTTTTGATACCTTCCCATTGACACTAAAATCAGCATGAACTGATCATCCTAGCTATATGAACAATGGTGATAAAGGCAGGGGTGTGCAGAATGGACGAAAAACAGAGCATGAGGTACATTACTTTGAAGAATAATAATGGCTTCCATACTTAATAATAGATTTCTAAATATGCGAATAAGCATAATAGAGGAATGAAATGACCACCAAGGAAGGAGAACAAATGGGTACCTTAGCCTTTAGAAAAGGAAGAAGGAACCTTGGAAAGCTTGGAGGAGAAACTTCTTCTTCTTCTTCTTTAGCACAAAGCTCAACAATGGGGGGAAGGGTGGAAGCTTGGGAGCTTTATCTTGACAGTCAAAAATGGAGAGGAATAACTGAGCTTCCATTTATAGGAGGAGAAGGAAAGAGAAAGCCATGGTGAGCTAGGAGGGAAGGAAGAGGGATGGCTATAGCCATCAAACCTTGTAATTAAGGAGGGGGGAAGGAAGAGTGATGGCCATAACCATCAAAGCTTTCAATTAATGAGGGAGAAGGAGATGGGTCAGCCGAAGGTGGAGGTAAGGGCCAGTCGAATGGAATAGCCAACTAGGAGAGAGAAAGAAGGAAAAGGAAAAAAATGTGATTATGAATAAATAACTATTTATTAATTTAATTAATTAAAAATTCTAATTTTAAAAACGTGTTCTGAAAATTCCCAACAATTCACCCCATGCTAATTTTGGGGGTGACGATCACAATGACGAAGTCGGATTTCGATTCCGATGATTATTTAATTATTATATTTTCCATGATATTTAATTATATTAAAATATTCGCAAAAATCCGACGACTTCCAAATACATCCAAAGTTAGGGGTGATGATCGCAACGGAGAAGTCGGATTTTGATTTTGAGGTCAAAATAAATACCTCAATTTTCTAATTATTTTAAATATATTAAAATATTCAAAAAAATTCAATGACTTCTAAAAATTCCTAAAATTTCACCCTTGACTAATATGAGGGTGAGGATCGCAATGGCAAAGTAGGATTATAATTCCAATGAGTATTTAATTTTCCAATTTTCGAGGTATTAAATATTATTAAAATATTCATCGAAATTTCGACGACTTTCGATTCACTCGAAAATATCACCCTTAGCTAATTTGGGGGCAATGAGCGCAATGGAGAAGTATGATTTTTGATCTAAGGTCAATTTATGTAGGTCATTTTCTAAAGTTTCTGGATTTCCCAATAATCAGGACTTGATCTATTTGACTCCTGATTTGGACTAGGTCTTAGTGGATGACTCCTAATAACTTGGTTAACACTTTATGATAAGATTAGGATGGAGATTAGTCTTAATTGATAAGGGTAACAACTTGGGTTGTTATAGACTCCCCCACTTAAAAATGATATCATCCTCGACATCACTCAAGTGGAAAGAAAAGGCAAGAATAAAAACGTGAATTAAATTTAAAGTTTAGAATGCTAAGAAGGAATACCTGGATTCTCGAAGAGTCTAGGATATTTGACTCGCATATCAGCTTCTGTCTCCCAAGTGGCTTCGTTCTGAGAATGATTCCTTCACTGCACTTTGATCATTTCGATAGTATGACTTCTAAATAATAGCATATCATGGTATTTACTCTAGCGGGCGATGGTGCATATCGTGGTATTTACTCTAGCGGTCCTTGGCTACACAAATTTGCTATTGAATCAACTGAACTTTCTTGTTTGTCTCTTCTACTAACTCATATCCGTATAGCTGAACACTTCTTGTTTCTGACCAGGCCAACAGAGTACTACACTTCATGCCGTACAAGGCTTCATATGGAGCCATCTTTATACTAGCTTAAAAACTATTATTGTAAGCAAACTCCACTAGTGGAGGTGATCTTCCCAAGAAACAACAAAATTAAGGATACATAGTCTAAGTAGATCTTTGAGATCCTGATTTACTCGTTATGTCCAACCATTCATTTGTGGATGAAAGGCTGTACTCATTGCTAGGGTTGTGCCTAGATTTGGATGCATGGCTTGCCAAAATTTGGAGGTGAATCAGCTATCTCTATCAAATATAATAGATTTGGGAATTCCATACAACTTGCTTATCTCTTTGATGTATAGCTTGGCTATCTTCTCAACTGAGTTTGTCTGCCTGATAAGGACGAAGTGAGCGGATTTGGTCAATCGGTTAACTATGACCCAAATAGCATCAGCTCCAGATATTGCACGAGGCAAACACATAACAAAATCCATTAATATGTCTATCCATTTCCATTCGAGAACGTCCAGTGGATGAAGTAGACCACTGGGTCTTTAGTGTTCTACCTTAACCAGACTACAAGCGTGGCACTTTGCAATGAATTCAGCCACACTTTTCTTCATTTCTGGCCACCATAAGGATTGCTTCAAGTCTTGATACATCTTTGAGCTTCCCGGATGGATCCAGTATCTGGAGTTATGGCCTTCAATTAGGATTTCTTGGTGCATGGATTTAGGAATCCATAGATGACCTCCTTGATATATATCACCTTTATGGAATCGGAGACTAGTATGGCGGCCACTCTCGATGGCTTGCTTAAAACTTAGGTACTCATCATCTTTCATCTAAGTAATGAGTACATCTCTATGGAATGTGGGCTCCACATTAATCATTGAGAGAATTGTACTCACCTGGTCACTACTCGCTAACTTGATATCCATTTTACAGAATTCTTCTTCAAGAGGACTCTTAGACATAAGAGCATTGAGAGTCGCATGATAGTTAAGCACATCAGCTATGACATTCGCCTTTCCTGGATGGTATTGGATGTCTAGGTAGTAGTCGCTATTCAGTTCTAACCACCTTCGCTGTCGATAGTTCAACTCCCTTTGAGTGAATATATACTTCAAACTCTGATGATCTGTGAAAATTGAGCACTGAATTCCATATAGATAGTGATGCCAGATCTTTAAAGTGAACACTACGGCAGATAGTTCGAGATCATGAACAACAAAATTTCTTTCGTGAGTCTTCAGCTGGTGGCTTCTTAGTTCTTCCAATTATTCCTTGAGATGACCTTCGTATTCTTTTTTAATCTTAGAATCTATTAGAATATCATCTATGAACACGATGACAGATTTATCAAGGTATGGTTTTAAGATGCACTGCATTAGGTCCATAAAGAAGGAAGGCATGTTTGTTAATCCAAATGACATCACTACAAACTCATAATGGCCATATCTAGTTTTGAAAGCAGTCTTTGCTATATTTGAATCCTTTACTTGCAGCTGATGGCACCCTGATTGTAGATCAATTTTTAGAACACTTTTGCTCTTGTTAATTGATCAAACAGATCGTCGATATGGGGCAATGGGTACTTGTTCTTTACTGTTACTTTTTTAAGCTCCCTATAGTTGACACACATTCGCATTGATCAATCTTTCTTCTTGACAAACAGAATTGGCGCTCCCCATGGGGATGAACTAGGCCTAATAAGACCTTTCTCTAATAGTTCCTGCAGTTGCTTGTATAGTTTTTGTAATTCCTTAGGCGCCATTCGATAAGGAGCTTTAGAGATGGCTTGCATTCCTGGAGCAATGTAAATTGTAAATTCTACTTCCCGTATAGGAGGAAGACCGGGTAGATCTTCTGGAAAGACGTTGGTGAACTCATAAATGATGAGGTTCTTGGATAAGGAAACACCTTCTTTCCTTTCCCCTAGCATTATTACTAGGAAGGCATCACAACCTTTCTGAACTAACCTTTTTTATTTTATAGCATTGATTAGCAAGGCTCGAGTACTAAGGTTACCAATGAAGGATCTGGCCTTACTACCCCTACCCAAGGTGATCTTCTTCTTTGTACAGTTGATAGTGACGTTATGTTGGCTTAGCCAATTAATGCCTAATATTACATCGAAATTGGCTATTGGGAGAACTACTAACTTTGCTTCATACATCTCATTTTCAATGGTGGTACTTTGCAAAACTGGCGAGCTGGCATTTGGGCTCTAGAAGGGAACCCAATATTAAGAGGATTTGCTAGGCGATGCAAGGGTAGGTTAAGTGACTTTGCCCAACCTTCAGACACAAAGGAATGGCTAGCCTAGTGTCGAATAGGATGTTACAGGGTTTGTCATTTATGTATATTGAACCTAATTATAGATGTAGTAATTACTAACTTTGTTAAGCAAATATTAGTTGTGAAAATAATAGGGGTTTGAGAGCGTGTACCTGATACCACATGATTGTCTTCAGCGGCCTCAATTGGTGTGAGAGTGTACACACGTGCAGGGCCGACAGGCCTATTGTTATAGGTCTACCATGGAGGTGGCCGAGGTGCATTTTGGCGGGGTACATTAGTTATCTGACAGCTAAAGTAGAAGGTGGTGTTGGATGAGTTGTCGCTGGCTTCTGAAAAAAGTCAAAGACTTGGAGGCGCTTAGAGCGGTTGATTTATCACCATCAATCCTTTTTGTAATAGTACAGTGACAGAATCAGTGGCCTTGCCATCCACAAGTAAAATAGGCATGATTCCCATGGTAACACCGACCATACGGGTGTGGTTTCGTGCAACCATTGAATGGATCGGTAAGGGTAGCTTCAGCCTCAATTTGTTATATGACAGACCTAAAATACGTCTGTGCTTGCACGCAAGCGTACGTGGTCTGAAGTAATAACTGGAAAGTTTAGTTTCTGAGATTTATCAAACCTCAGGGAATTGGGTGTTTTGTTACTAAGGTATATCTATGATCACTAATGTTTAAGTTATGTGTGTATTGTTGAATTTAGTTCCTAGATGAGCACAACAATCTTTAGTAGAGGAATACTATGATAAAAGGAGAGGGGAGTTGGATCTCTCCCACATGATTTGCTAGATTCCTCATTTATGATGATTTCTCAAGCATTTTACATTTCTTTTCTATTTAATCAAGTGCACATTGTCCTTCTTAGAGTTAAACTCCAAGATTTACAAGTTCAAATCTCGTGCTTGAAATGAACACATAGTCAGTTCTATTTCAGCACAAAGATCCTTATAAGATTTTAGATTATTAGTTGTCCTCTCATCTCTTTATCATTGAGATGAGAGTTCTTTAGTTAAGATCTTACAAGCATTAATTTAACTAAGAGCATCATGTGCATCATGCATAGTTTGGATGAGGGAGTGATTTCACTGGGCTCAATGACTATGTCACCTCATTCATGAGCACTCAATAAATCCATTCCCTCCCTCAAGTATGCTGATCAATGGAGCTCAATTAGTGGATCTTAGCATCACACGCTTCAACTCTTTAGTTGAGCATAGATCAAGGTGAACTAAGCTTAAGAACTTTCTCACATAGTTCTAAGCTCTTATGCACTCATAAATCTAGCATCAAAACTAAGAATGAGCTATGGAGCACAAGACTTTTTAGTCATTGAATTCATTTAGCCCCTTGTCATTTTGTCCACATTCAAGTCCACAATAGTCCTTTACATTTCTTTAACAACTCATTGAGTTCACAAATTTTATTAAAGCTTGAGGAAAAATTCATACATTATAGTATCTTTCATTACATGTGGGATTGCCCCAACCCTCCCCAAGGGAGGTTTAGCTCTTCATTACAAAAGAGATGAAAAAAAACACATACATGGATAAAGACCCTTTCATGATCAATTAAGAAAAATATAAGACAAGAGTTTAGAAAATACTAGGAACGTTCCTTTGATGAAGTTCTCTGAACTCCTCCTCTTCTTGCTTGTGGTTGCTTCTCCTAGGTCCATAGTGCTACCTTTCTCTTTCTTTCCCTTAGCAAGAGAGGTTCTTCCACCCTTGGGGTGTTCTCTTTCTCTTCTATGTAGCCCTCTCCTTACTTAGGATATAGTGAGCCAAGTTGGTAACCCTCCTTAAGTCAAGAAGGGTGGTACTTATAAAGGTGGGCTGCACTCTTCATCCCTCTCATTCAAATTTTGCATTGCTTTTAAAATCCTGCTGTCATGATGGCCAATCCCACATGAGGGGTGAAGTAACATCCACTTTTCCATTGTTTAATCTCCACATCACCTCAAAATGTCAATTTTTTCCTTTAAAAACAAATTTACTGCAGAATGAATGATGGCTTGAGATAAGGAGCTGGTTGGGGGTCTTGTATCAGTCGCATTTAATGCCCTGCTCAGATCAAATTTTAGCACGCCGCTGCAGCGCGCTGTGGCACGCTATAGTGGATGAATGTTCATGAGATGGTCTACTGCAGCGTGTTGCAGCATTCTGGATTGTATTTTGATGTACCGCTATAGCGCGCTGTAGCGACAGCACATCGCAAATGGTCCGCTCCAGTGCGCTATAGCGCCAGCTTTTCGCAAATGGACCGCAGCAGCGCTCTATAGCGCCAACTTTTCGTAAATGGACCGCTACAGCGCCCTATAGCGCCAGCGCATTTGTAAATTGCTCCGCTGCAGCGTGTTATAGTGCCAGTGCTTTGCAATGGGACCGCTGCAGTGCGCTATAGTGCCAGCGCATTTGCAAATTACTCCGCTGCAGTGCACTATAGCGCTAGTATTTCACAAATGATCTGCGGCATCGTGCTATAGTGCTAGCATTTTGCAAATGGCCCACTGCAGCGTGCTATAACGCTAGCGCCTTGCAGGTTGGACTGCTGCAGTACGCTGGAGTGCGCTGCAGCGCTTGGCAGCAAGTTTTTTCTAATAATCTTTGTGATAGTGTCCATAATTGTTCAAAAATTGTTGAATGGGCATTTTTCCTAAAAAAATAGATAGAATTTGATCAAGGAAGTAATATTAATATGAAAATAGATGAAATTTTCCATTATTTTAGGATGTAAATTATGGATTTATCACACCCCAACACTTAATTTCTTGCTCATCCTCGAGTAAGCTCAAAATGGTATTTTTCTATCTCTAGGTATGAGAGTTAACAAGAAATATTAATGAGAATTTGATTTGCAATTCAAAGTTTGTGCTTAACTGAAATGACAAGAGCAACTGAAATTAATTAAGTTTTTCTAATCTTAGATATGAACCAAGGTTAATAGGTGAAGCTCCAAGTATAAGTATTTATGCTTGGTGCTAGGTAATGGGGGAGGTTCCTTGGAATAACTAAACTATGGAGGTAGTGAGTAATCAAGAGTTTTGTGCTATATGTGCTTCTTCTTATAAATCACAAAGATGCTAAGATTTTAAGGAGAGATATTTTTCATCATCCTTATTTTTGTTTTTTTTCTTTCATTCTTAGGGAGTGATATTTTTCTTCATCCCCATTCAAATCTTTGTAATCATAAAGTCCTACGAGAGCCTAGCACACTCTCTTAGAATACTCACCTTAATCACTAGTTTTTAGTCCAATGCCTTCCCCCACACTTAGTCCTTAGTATTGATTTAAATTTTGGAGATTAGATTAACCTTAATTCATTCCTTTGTTAAAAGATTTAATGCTGTCAATGCATTTAATCACTTTTTGTTAAGCACCCCTTGATTTCTTTTTATTGATATTTTTGTGACTTTCATTCACAAAAAATTTAGAAAGAATTTGTCATTTGCAAATTTTAGAAAGATTTTGGGACTATGATAATTCATAATTTAAATTCCTCAATATAAAATAAAATACACAAGAAAAAAAAGTACACAAACCAATAATGCAAATAAGATAGAAAAATTACAACTTATTTCTTCTTGGGTTTCATCCTCCTCTTCTTCTCCCATGTCGCAAGCGAAGTCGCATGGGTAGCGAGTGTCCGGGATGGGGGCGCCGACAGGTGGTTGTGGCAGTACAGAGGCGTCCAGTCCTCCTTGCAAGCTCCAGTCCTCAAACATTAGTCCGAGAGCTTCATGGAATTCGGACTAAAAGTCGCGCTGCTGGGCGAGTTCTTTTTTGAAGAACCGCATGTCGGTAGCCAAGGCCGTGCCGAGATAGCTTGTTGCTTGTGCATCCGTAGCAACAACTTATTGGTGAGTGAATGACAGGATGGAGCAGATTTCTCCTGTTGCTCGCCATTCCTCTTTTTGGGTGGCTTCTGACAGACCTAGAATACATCTGCGCTTTTATACAAGTGTGCGTGGTCTGAAGTAATAAGTGGAAAGTTTGAATTTCTGGGATTTATTGAACCATAGAGAATTGAATGTTTTGTTACTAAGGTATATCTATGATCACTAATGTTTAAGCTATATATGTATTAATTGGTATTGGTTCCTGAACAAGTACGACAACATTTAGTAGAAAATACTTCTAATAAAAGGAATAGGAGAGTTGGGTTTCTCCCACATTATATGATAGATAACTTAGGTATGATGATTCCTTAAGCGTTCATTAGTTCTTTAGTCAAGTGCACATTATTCTTCTTAGAGTTGTAATTCAAAAATTACAAGTTCAGGTCTCGTGCATGAAATGAACACACTGTCGATTATATTTCAGCACATAGACCCTTATAAGATTTATAGAGGAAGGCTGCTTCTTCATCTTCTCATTTCAAAATCTGCTTTTGCCTTTTAAAAATTCTGATGGAATGATGGCCAAATCCACTTGAGTGATGAAAAGATTATTACTTTTCCATTGATAATTCTCCGCAACACCTCAAGAAGACCATTTTCTCTTTAAAAAATGTAGTTGCTGCAAAGAGAATGATGGCTGGAGACAAGGTTGTGATTGGGGGTCTTGTCCCAGCCGCATTTAATGCTATGCTCAGAAGATTTTTTCGGCGGGCCGCTGAAGCGGGCTATAGCTGAAATTTTTCCAAAGTGGGCCACTATGGTGCGCTGGGGCATTTTGGCTCAAATAATGAAGGGCCGCTGCAGCGTGCTAGAGCGTAAGCGATTTCACAAAAGTTTCACAAAAGGCTCCGTTGTAGCGCGCTATGGCGCCCAATTTTGCAAAATGGCACGCTGCAGCATGCTGTGGCGCCAATGCTTCGCAAGCTGGACTGCTGCAGCGCGCTCTAGCGAAAGATTTTGCAAAGTGGCTCACTACAACGCACTGTAACACCAGCGCTTCGTAGAGTGTTCCGCTGCAGCGCGCTGTGGCGCCAGATTTTGCAAAATGGCCTGCTGCAGCGCGCTGTAGTGCCGACAATAGTTTTTCGTTAGAAAATTTGGAAATTATCCATTTTTCTCAGAATTTGTTGGATAGGTATTTTTCCTGAAAAGATAAGCAAATAGGATTAAAGAAGCAGTTTTAATAAGAGAAATGAATGAAATTTTCCTTTAATTAGGATATAAATTATGGATACATCAGCTTCCGCTCACTAGAGCGGGCATTCAGATTTGAACAAGCAAGAACGGCGCTAGGGGGAATGACGGAGTTGGAGGTGAGGATTTTTACCCCTTGGGCCTCGCATATTCCTGAGATCAAAGACCTGAAGGCAAATGCAGCACAGGGTCCCTTGAGAGCCTTCCAGAGCTGCTAAAAAATAATTCTCGAGATACGGATCTCTCCTGGCCTGACCAATGAGCATATGAGGAGTGCTTTAGCACGGGTTACTTCAGTCAAGTGACTCGAAGGCATCACATAGCTGGAAATGAAAACCAGCCATGCACTACTCGTGTCCGTCAATTCAGAATGAGGAATGTTGGCTAGGCCTCCCTCCCAGTCAGTGTTTTCATGGATAAGTTTGTAACGAGATCATAGGGATCATAGCTAGACTCCAAGAGTTCTATGTAAGAGCAAGCACCTACATCCCCTAACCCATATAATTGCTCAATTTGAGCAATCCCAAAGATGACTCCCATACCTCTAACAAAGACCGTCCGTCCGGCCGCATTTATTACATTGGCATACACCTCCTGGACAATGGTTGGATAGGTGGGAGATTTTTTTATCACCATCTCCCTCCATTCCCTAGGGTCGACTTGCTCAACCGGGATAGGCAACTACCCCCCAAAGCTCTTCTCGGGGATTAGCTTCCGCCGAAAGGTAGTGGAAAAGAAATGGTGCTCAGCTTCAGCGGAAGAGAACCTCTTCTTGCTGAAGGTTCTCCCGGATGAGGATGCCTTAGTCTCCCTCTTTGGAATGGACTTGTTTTTGGAACACATAATGGAGAATTGAAAGGTGTGGCGCCCCACTCCTTAAGTCCACAATCATTAGACTAAGGAGCGAAGTGTCACTAGTGCAAATCTCTCACTCAACATTGGATTAGGTGAGATCTACAATCCACTCCTGAGGTAAGGATGTGCATATAATAACAAAGCGGATTAGTCACTAAATCTATATATGCATATAGAGTGTGGAAGCAAAATGAGATAAACATTACATCCACTCACTATGAAATAAAATGAAATAGCTCAAAAAATAATAATGTGCAGAAAGTAAATACAGTCATAGCACTTGTATTATTATAACATTTTAATTAAAGTTAATGAAAGTAAATAAAAATGCTCTCATCCTCACAACAGATATAAAATGGCAACTGAATATCCTCTGGTCCAAGCTGCTGCACCTCCTCTAAGTAAGGGTCCTCCTCAGGTACAGGATCCTCAAGCTGCTCAATAACTAACATTGTCAGTTTCACAGTGCTAGGCCCTAGCCAATAAAGAAAAATCATGTTAGATAAAATGTCTAAGTACATTTTAGGCAAGTAATTTATTAAGCATTTGTTAATATTACAATTTAACTCTAAACCAAATGAAATATCAATCTAGCATGGGAGCAAGTAAGCATACAAGGGGATGAGGATATGTTATAAATGTAATATTTTTAACAAAGCAAGAATTGAGGCAAAAGCATACCTCAAATAAACTAAACAAAGTAGGGCATACATATGTAATATAGTAAGTGAAAATACTGAAAAGAAAAATCTAAACCTAAACATGCTGATGATCATTGATGTATGCTAATTTAAAATATTAATCTAAAAATGGTACATATAATAAGCAGTAAAGTCTAGCATCATATACATGTATCTATACAAGTGAGCAGGTTAAACAATATATCTAACAGCTGACTAAAATAATATCTATCATCAACATAATAAACAGTGAGCTAAAAATTGAAGGAAACGTATAACTGCCATATCAGAAAGAATTGGCCAAGATGGCCCAACATATATATCTATCCCCATAGCCTTTATGGGCTAGGGTAATCATATCACAATAATATATCACTATATGACTGAAGAGGTAGATAATACTATGCAAATATCTTTTAGTTATTTTATTTTTGTTTCTGTGGACAATTTCAGAAATAACTGAGGAGTCAAGCATGTCTGCAAGACTGAACGGGTCCCTAAGCTTAACACACTCTCTTTAATGAGTAGTGTTAAGCATCATGATCTCACCTTACCCCTGTCCATTGGAGTAAATGTGCACCATAATCCATCATAAGTTGAACTCAAATCCAAATATTTTCCTAATATTCTAAGCTTTTATTTTCATGCAACAATATTTATCTTATATTATATGTCCAAGAAAAATAAGCACAAAATACAAGGAATGCGTAGTACAAAGTCAAATAGTAAGCAAAAGACTCTACTAAGCATGGTGATATCATTTGTTATCTAATTTAAATGTTCTAACTATTCCAAGTTACACAAGTTTAGGATCTCCAATCACTACTATCGAGTGTAACTTAGAAGTATGTTCTTATAAGTTACAAAATATTAGGACTAGCTAGGTCCGAATATGATTAATCAATGTCGACTATATAAATCATCACAACCTAATTTATGAGTTTAGACGTTCTAAGCTAAAAGCTGTCCAAAATATATCAAGCTAGAGATTATGGATTAAACACCATGAGATTGGGCTTAATCACATAACCCCAAAGGTAAGACTTAAGATCTAGGTTAAATCTAAATGTGAACTAATGATTGAGGTAAATCTTATTAAGCAAATCAGACTTAATAGAATGAATCTTCTATCCTAAATCTAATGTTGAAAGAAAAAATAATCTAAATAAGTTGTAAAATTTAGAAACTAATAAAACTAAGAATTCATTCATTGAATAACCCCATTATTTGATATATGAAACATATTATATGATCTAGCCCTAATGTTAGGAATAATCTTATTGTGAGGTGTTGAATTTCCTAAGGAAATGACTTAGAGAAATTTTATGGATTTTAACAAATTTGACCTAATGGCTGATTCTACTCACTTAGAGGATTCTAATACAGTTTTAATACTTATTTTATTACCTTAGAAGATAATTTAGGAGTTAAAGATATAAAACCTAAATTTTAGACAAAATGACCATTTTGCCCCTACTTAAGGGTCCAAAAAGCTACTTTTTGATTTAAGACTTCAAATTAGGATTTCTCACTGCCAAATGATTCCTTACTATCTAATATGAAGATAGATAGTAAGTACACCAAATTTGGATAAGAAATGGGTCATATAGGTCCAAACTAAAGTTTTTGACCTAAGGGCATTTTAGTAAATTGCACTAAATGAAATCTAAATTTTTATACAGTTTACTGTTGATTGTTGTTCAAATATTCTATAGAGTCTAAGAACACTAAATTCTGAGGTCTAATAAATTAGTTATAGCCATTTGAATTTCTAAGAAAAATTGGTAATTTTCTAAGTTAAGATGGGTAAAAAGCTAACTCTTCCATTTGGAGTCCAACTTTAATAAATTTAGTGGCTATAGCTTCCCTATATCACACACTAAGTCCTTTAACTAGGAGTAGACCCAAATTGAACTTCAATTGGTCAAGTTATAGCCTAATTATGATTATGAGTATTTTGTTCATTTCTATTTTTTCTATGGTTCAATACCTAAATATTATTTTAGATTAGTGTTAGCACTGAAATTCTAAGCTATCTAGCACTTTAAATTTCTGAATTTAGATTCCGGATGACCAAGTTATGGTCATTTTAATATTTCTGGGTGTCATAGCGCACCGTAGCAGACCCAAATTGCAATTTTAAGTACTATGGCGTGCTATAGCGGACCCTACACGAAACTGGGGCGCTGCAGCGCACTGGAGCGGACCCAAATTGCAATTTTAAGTGCTGCGCTATAGCGGACCCTACACAAAACTGGGGTGCTGCAGCATGATGGAGTGGCCCAAAATTGCAACTTATGCACTATGGCGCACTGTAGCAGACCCAAATTCGCAGCTTGGGCGTTGCAGCGCGCTGTAGCGCTAGACGGTGATTTCGCCTGTGCAAAAACAGCAATTGGTCAACTTTCGGGCTCAATTACTCTCGACCTAGAGCACTTCACATGCGGTGCCATATACCGTTGGAAAGTTCTTTCTGAGACCTTTCCATTGATACCTAAATTAGCACCAAAAGATTAAGTTATCAATGCAAACAGGGGGTTAAAGGAACGGGTATGCAGAAATAAAGAAAAATAGGACAACTTCATCTTCCTAAAATCACAACCTTAATGAGCTCTAATAAACTCAATACCTTAAATATAGGTTTTTAAGGATGCAAACTAAATATAAGAGTGAAATAAAGTAGCCATTGAATACATTCAATGGGGGGAAAGAACTACCTTGGTCTTATAAATAGGGTTCCTTCTATGGATCCTTGGAAACCTGAGATTTTGAGGGCTGGGGAACTTCTCTTTAATCAGCTAGCACAGTAGGAATAGGAAGAGGGGAATGGACTTTAGCTGGGCAAATGAGGGGGGAAGAACTGAGAGCCAAAGGCTCTCTTAATGGGGGGAAGAGGGCTGCCAATGGATGGGATGGATGGAGTTGACCCAACCCACTTTGTGAGATAGGGGCGGGGTTGGCAAGAGATAGGGAGGACAAACTAGGCTGAGCATAGCAGGGGGCTGAAAGGAAAGGGAGCTCAGTCCATTTTGGGTGGCTGTGGGTCCCACCCAGCCAATAAAGAAGGAAGAAGGCAAAGAATGGAGTTTAAGAAATTAATTTAATTAATCTCAAAAATCATATTTTAAAAAAGTTTTCCAAAAAATCCCAAAAATTCATACTAAGCTAAATTGGGGGTGATGAACGAAATGATGAAATCGGATTTTGATTTTGATGACGATTTATTTTTCTTATTTTCTAATTAATTTAAATATATTAAAATATTCAAGAAAATTCGACGACTTCGGAAAAATCCCAAAATTTCACCCTTAGCTAATTTGAGAGTGAGGATCGCAATGGTGAAATTAGATTTTAATTATGACGAGTATTTAATTTTCCAATTTTCGGTGTATTAAATATTATTAAAATATTCGTCAAAATTTCGAGGACTTCCAATTAACTCGAAAACATCACCCCTAACTACTTTGGGGGCAATTAGCGTAATGGAGAAGTCTGATTTTTGATCTGAGGTTAATTTAAATAGGTCAATTTTTAGGGTTTCTGGATTTTTCAGAAATTAAAATTCAATGTGTTTGACTCCTGATTTAGACTAGGTCTTAGAATTTGACTCCTAATGACTTGATTAACACTTAGGATCAAGATTAAGACTTAGATTAGTCCTAATCAACAAGGGTAACAACTTGAGTTGTTACAGACTCCCCCACTTAAGAATGATGTCGTCCTCGACATCACTCAAGTGGAAAGAAAAGGTAAGAAAAAAAATATGAATTGAATTTGATTCTTAGAATGCTAAGAAAGAATACCTAGATTCTCGAAGAGTCTAGGATATTTAACTAGCATATCTGACTCCTTTACCCAAGTGGCCTCATTGCGAGAATGATTATTCCATTAGAATTTGATCATATTGATAGCACGATTCCTAAGTTGCTTGCGATCACGGGCCAGAATTCGAATTGGCTCCTCGGCATATGACAGATTGGGCTGGATCTAAACTTCTAGGAATTGCACGAGATGAGATGGATCTCTGAGGCACCTTCTCAGAGATGATACGTGAAATACATTATGAACTGTGGCAAAGTCATCTGGAAGGTTTAGTCTGTATGCGGAAGAACCTAATATGGCTGCTATCTCAAATGGACCCACATAACGGGGACTAAGTTTCTCAGTTATGCCAATCTGAAAACTCCTTTCATTGGATTAACTTTTAGGTACGCGAAGTCTCCAATTTTAAACTCTAGAGGATGATGATGAAGGTCGTGGTATTTACTCTGGTTGTACTAGGTTGCACGAATTCGCTGTTGAATCAACTGGACTTTCTTGTTTATCTCTTCTACTAATTCAGATACATACAGCTGAACACTGCCTATTTTTGACCATGCCAACAGATTACTACACTTCCTATCATACAAGGCTTCATATGAATCCATCTTGATGCTAGCTTAAAAACTACTATTGTAGGCAAACTCCACTAGTGGGAGGTGATCTTCCCAAGATCCAGCAAAGTCAAGTATACACAATCTGAGTAGGTCTTTGAGAACTTTATTTACTCACTCTATCTAACCATCTATCTGCGGAGGAAATGCTATACTCATGGCTAGAGTTGTGCCTAGATCCTGATGCACAGCTTGCCATAACATGGAGGTGAATCGACTGTCTCTGTCAGATACGATTGACTTGGGAATTTCATGGAGCCTGATTATCTCTTTGATGTAGAGTTTCGTAAGTTTCCCAACTAAATCTGTCTGCCAAACTAGAATGAGATGAGCAACTTAGTCAATCGGTCAACTATTACCCAAATAGCGTCGGCTCCAGATCTTGCGCGAGGCAAACCCATAATGAAATCCATCGATATATCTAGCCATTTCCATTCAGGAATTTCAAGTGGGTGAAGCAGACCACTGGGTCTCTGATGCTCTTCCTTGACTAGATTGCAAACATGGCACTTTACAATGAACTCAGCTACACTTATCATTATCCCTAGACACCACAAAGATTATTTCATATCTTGGTATTTTGAACTCCCCTGATGAACTTGGTATCCAGAATTATGACCTTCAATTAGCACCTCCTGATGCATGGACTTAGGGATCCATAAGCGATCTCCTTGATAGATGGCACCTTTATGAAATTGAATATGGTACGATGACCACTTTTGATGGCTTGTTTAAAGTTTAGGTATTCATCATCTTTAGTTTAAGTAATGGATACATCTTTGTGGAACATGGGCTACATATTAATCATTGAGAGCATTGAACTCACTTGGTTACTATGTGCTGATAGGATATCCAGTATATATAATTCTTCTTCCAGAGGATTCTTGGAGATAAGAGCATTGAGAGTGGCATGTCGGCTTAGAGCATCAGCTACAATATTCGCCCTTCCAGGGTGAAACTGGATATCAAGGTCGTAGTCACTGATTAATTCTAGCCACTTTCTCTATCTGCAGTTTAACTCTCATTGAGTGAATATGTATTTCAAACTCTGGTGATTTCTAAAGATTGAGCACTGAATCCCATAAAGATAGTGATGCCAGATTTTTAGGGCGAACACTACAGCAACTAACTCGAGATCATAAACTGCATAGTTCCTTTCATGGGGCTTCAACTGATGAGAAGCATATGCGATAACTCTTCCTTCTTGCATCAATACAGCACCTAAGCCTATACCTGAGGCATCAGTATAGACTTAATAGTTCACCCCTTTAGGAAGGACTAGAACTGGAGCGGTGGATAGTGCGTCCTATAATGCTTGAAAGGCCTCCTCACATGCTGGCGACCATTCGAATGGCATTGCTTTCTGGATTAGCTTAGTCAATGGGGAGGCTATTTGGGAGAAGCCTTTTACAAATTTCTTGAAGTAACCAGCTAAGCCTAAGAAGCTTCTAATGTTGGTCACTATCTTGGGCTGAACCTATTCTTGGATTGCGCTGACTTTGTTCTGATTGACTCTAATACCTTGGGCATCTACCACATGCCCCAGAAAAGCTACTGAATCGGGCCAAAACTCGTATTTGGAATATTTAGCATAAAGTCTAGGGTTATGTAGTTCTTCTAGCACTATTCTTAAGTGCTCTTCATGCTCTTTTCAATTCTTGGAGTAGATTAAGATGTCATCAATGAAAGCAATTACAAATTTATCAAGGTATGGTTTAAGGATGCGCTGCATTAGGTCCATGACTATTGAAGGTGCATTTGTTAGCCCAAATGACATCACTAAAAACTCGTAGTGTCCATAATGAGTCCTGAAGGCTGTCTTCTTGACATTTGAGTCCTTGACCTGCAATTGATGATAGCCCGATCGCAGATCAATTTTAGAAAATACCTTGGCTCCTGCTAACTGATCGAATAAGTCATCTATGTGCGGCAACGAATACTTGCTTTTTATCGTGACTTTATTCAGTTCACGGTAGTCAATACACATACGCATGGAACCATCTTTCTTCTTTACGAATAGTACCGATGCTCCCCAAGGCAACGAGCTTGGCCTAATGAGGCCCTTCTCTAGTAGTTCTTGTAACAGTTTATTCAACTCTTGCAATTCCTTGGGTGCCATACGATAAGGAGCTTTAGAGATGGGCTACATTCTTGGAATGGTGTCAATTGCAAATTCCACTTCCCGTATAGGAGGAAGACCGGGTAAGTCTTCTGGAAAAATGTTGGCGAATTTGCAGACGACTGGGTTCTCGGATAAGGAAATACCTTCTTTCTTTTCTTCTAATATTGTTACTAGGAAGGCATCACAACCTTTCTAAACCAATCTCTTTGCTTTTATAATGTTGATTAGTGAGGCTCCAGTGCTAAGGTTACCAATAAAGGATCTAGCCTTACTACCACTTCCTAAGGTAATCTTCTTCTTTGTACAGTTGATAGTGGCGTTATGTTGGCTTAGCCAATTCATGCCCAATATTACACCAAAGTTGGCTATTGGAAGAACTACTAACTTGGCTTCATACTTCTCATTCTCGATTAGAATTTATAAATTGCAGAACTGGTGAGCTGGCAATTGGTTACTAGAAGGTAACCCAATATTAACAGGGTTGGCCAAGCAATATAAGGGTAGGTTAAGTGATTTTGCCCAGCCATTATACACAAATGAATGACTAGCTCTAGTGTCAAATAGAATATTACAGGGTTTATTATTTATGCAAATCAAACCTAATTGTAGAGGTAATTAATTACTAACTACATAAAGCAAGTAGTAATTGTAGAGATAAAAGAGGTTTGAGAGTGTGTACCTAATACCACATGATTGTCTTCATCACCCTCAACGGGTGTGAGGGTGTATATACGTACAAGGCTGGCAGGCCTGTTGTTATAGGTCTGTCGTAGAGGTGATCGAGGTACATTTGGGTGAGGGACCTTAGCTATCTTGTGTCTCACAGCTGGAGTAGAGGGTGGTGCTTGACAAGCTACCGCAGGCTTCTAAAACAAGTAAAAGGCTTGGCGGCGCTTGGAACGGACGATTTAATCTCCATCAATTGTTTCCATAGCCGTACAGTGGTAGAATTCGTGGCCTAGCTATCCGCAAGTAAAGTAGACACGACTCCCATGATAACACCGACCATACGGGTGTGGTTTTGTGCACCCATTGAACGGATCGACAGGAGGAACTTCAACCTCAAGCTGGTATACCCTGGCTCTTTTGGGGGGGTATCTGCTGGAATGACGTGGACCCGGTAATCCTCTTGGGTCCTTCCCTGGCCTGGTCCTGCTCTATTACTTTGGCAGCTTGAAGTAGCTCCACAAAGTTTGTTATGCGAAAAGGGATTACTTGGCTCCTGATGGAGGGTTGCAGGCTGCCGGTGGCAGCGGTCTGGCTCAGTAGGAACCAAGCTAGTGGAAAACCTGGCAAAGCGATGAAACTCTGCGTCGTAGGTAGCTATAGATCGGTCACCCTGTTGTAACTTCAGAAACATGTCTCCCAAGCTCTGTTTGGCAAATACAGGGATGAAGCAGGACTAGAATGCCTCAATGAATTCATCGCATGTGATGTCCTCTAACGGTACCCTGGCAAACTACGTGCTATGGGTGGTGTCCCACCAGAACTCGGCCTCATCTTGTAGGAGGTGGGTAGTGAGATGGACCACCTCTAAATCAGGGCACTTTATGCTTGTTAGGTTCTTCTCCACCATTTTTATCCAGGTGACTATGTTAACTGTAGAGAGACTCCCATTGAAGGCGGGGGGTCTTATGTAGAGGAAACTTTGCAGCAGTCCATCTACTAACTGAATGTGATGTTGATGGGAGTGCTGTAATGTTGGTGAAACTTCAATTGTGGTACGATTCTGGCTTATCTGAGCTACCAGCAACCGCTCCAATCTCTCGGCCTGCTTAGCCTGAGTATCGGCGACCTTTTTAGCCTGTCTTTGGCTAGATATCACTTGTTTGTGGTGGGATTCCATCATAAGTTTAACCGCCTCCAGTAAGGCACTTACTTCATTGGAGGAAGTGCTGGAGGGAGCAGGAGAGGGGCTCTATCTAGGATGCATTGTCTTTTACTGGAGTCTGAATCAAAAACAACACACTTTCTAATATTCAGAAAATAGGGGATCATAATATTTCATCTCTTTTATTAATCAGAAATAAAAATGAAACTACATCATCAGAAATAGTAGATAAAATATCAGATAATGAAAGGCAGCAACTGGGAAAACATAGACTCTATCCTATGTATTCTTCAGTGAAGGCCTGGGAAAACAGCATAGAAATGAAAGTTAAAAGATCTATTTGACATATCTAGCGGTAAAGGCATGGCAGAAGTCCGCATAGGTGACCTCCCTTTACAATCCTTCACGCCGACAGTTGAGTGCTCATAGGGTGATGCTCCACCAATCCTTGGCTCTGTCATGTAGGAGGCGAGATACAATGGGGATCCTAACATTGTCTGGGCAGTTAATAACGGGGTCAGACACTCCTTCTACATAGTTCTCGCACTGCTGATGAAGTTGGACGATGTATTCCCACCTATCTTCAAATCGCTGGTGATGCCACCTAAGCGTCATCCTTGTACGTCTAGTATTTTTCTAGGTCACATTAGTTTATTCATATATTACTTGTGCATGTATTTCCCATTCCATACTCTTATTATTCTGAGCTCTTGATCATGGTGTTTGGATGCTCCTGTATTTAGTTAATGACTGATTGGCAGAAGAGTCATCCATTAGGTAGAGTGGAATACAATTTTCAATCTGACATCTTATGAAATTCTCTGATACCAACTGTGGCACCCCACTCCTTAAGTCCACAATCATTAGACTAAGGAGCGGAGTATCACTCGTGCAAATCCCTCACTCAACATTGGATTAGGTGAGATCCACAATCCACTGCTGAGATAAGGATGTTCACATAATAACAAAGAGGCTTAATCACTAAATCTATATATACATACAGAGTGCAGAAGCAAAATGAGATAAACATTACATCCATTCACCATACATCAGACATTAAACAAAATGAAATAGCTTAAAAAATAATAATGTACAAAAAGTAAATGTAGTCACAATACCAGTATTATTACAATATTTTAATTAAAGTTAATGAAATGATATGAAAATACTCTCATCCTCACAATAGATATAAAAGGGCAGCTAAATACCCTTTGGTCCAAGCTACTGCATCTCCTCTAAGTAAGGCTCCTCCCAGGTACAGGATCCTCAAGCTAATCAATATCTAATATTATCGGTTTCACAATGCCAGGGCCCTAGCCAATAAAGAAAGGTTTTGTTAGACAAAATCTCTAAGTACATTTTAGGTAAGTAATTTATTAATATTACCATTTTACTCTAAACCAATTGAAACATTTATCTAGCATAGGAGCTAGTAAGCATACAAGGGGATGAGGATACATTATAAATGTAATATTTTTAACTAAGCAAGAATTGAGGTAAAAGCACACCTCAAGTAAACTAAACAAATTAAGGCATACATATGTAACATAGTAAGTGAAAATACTGAAAAGAAAAATATAAACCTAAATATGCTGATGATCATTGATATATGCTAATTTAAGATATTAATCTAAAAATAGTACATATAATAAGCAGTAAAGTCTAGCATCCTATACATGTATCTATACAAGTGAGCAGGTAAAATAATATATCTACAGCTGACTGAAATAACATATGTCATCAACAAAATAAATAGTGAGCAGAAAACTGAAGGAAACATATAACTGTCATATCAGAAAGAATTGGCCAATATGGCCCAATATATATATATATATATATATATATATATATATATATATATATATATATATATATATATATATATCCCCATAGCCTTTATGGGCTAGAGCAGACATATCAGAATAATATATCACTGTATGACTAAAGAGACGGATAATACTATGCAATTATCTCTTAGTTATTTTACTTTTGTTTTTGTGGACAATTTCAGAAACAACTAAGGAGTCAAGCACATCTGCAAGACTGAACAGGTCCCAAGCTTAAGACACTCTCCTCAATGAGTAGTTTTAAGCATTTTGATCTCACCTTATCCCTGTCTATAGGAGTAAATGTGCACCATAATCCACCATAAACTAAACCCAAATGCAAATATTTTCCTAATATTCTAAGTTTTTATTTTCATGCAACAACATTTATCTTATATGATATGTCCAAGGAAAATAAGCACAAAATTCAAGGAATGCGTAGCACAAAGTCAAATAGTAAGCAAAAGACTCTACTAAGCATGGTGATATCATTTATTGTCTAATTTAAACGTTCTAACTATTCCAAGTTACACAAGTTCAGGATCTCCAATCACTACTATCGAGTGTAACTTAGAAGTACGTCCTTATATGTTACAAAATATTATGACTAGCTAGGTCCTAATATGATTAATCAATGTCGACTACATAAATCATCACGACCTAATTTATGAGTTTAGACATTCTAAACTAAAAGCTGTCCAAAATCTAGCAAGCTAGAGATTATGGATTAAATACCATAAGATTGAGCTTAATCACATAACCCCAAAGGTAAGACTTAAAATCTAGGTTAAATCTAAATGTGAATAAATGATTGAGGTGAATCCTATTGAGAAAATCAAACTTAATTGGATGAATCTCCTATCCTAAATCTAATGTTGAAAGACGAATAATCTAAATAAGTTATAAAATTTAGAAACTAATAAAACTAAGGATTCATTCATTGAATAACCCCATTATTCAATGAATGAAATCTATCCTATGATCTAGCCCTAATCTTAGGAATAATCTTATTGTGAGGTGTTGAATTTCTTAAGGAATAGACTTAGAGAAATTCTAAGGATTTTAACAAATTTGACATAATGGCTGTTTTTGCTCACTTAGAGGATTCTAATATAGTTTTAATACTTATTTTATTGACTTAGAAGATAATCTAGGAGTTAAAGATACTTAACCTAAAATTTGGGCAAAATGATCATTTTGCCCCTATTTTAGGGTCCAAAAAGCTACTTTTTAATTTAGGGCTCCAAATTAGGATTTCTCATTGCCAAATGATTCATTACTGTCTAACATGAATATGGACAGTAAGTACACCAAATTTGGATAAGAAATGAGTCCTATAGGTCCAAAATAAGGTTTTTGACCTAAGGTGCATTTTAGTAAATTGTACTGAATGAAATATAAATTTTTATATAGTTTACTGTTGATTACTATTCAAAGTAACTATAAAGTTCAATAACACTAAATTCTGAGGTCTAATAAATTAGTTGTAGCTATTTGCATTTCTAAAAAAATTAGTAATTTTCTAAGTTTAGAGGGGTCAAAAAGCTAACTCTTTTATTTGAAATCCAAATTCAACAAACTTAGTGGCTATAGCTTCCCTATATCACACTAAGTACTTTAACTAGGAGTAGACCCAAATTGGACTTCAATTGGTCAAGTTATGACCTAATTATGGTAAAAAGTATATTGGTCATTTATAATTTTTCTAGTATTCAACACCTAAATATTTTTTTTGATTATTGTAGGCACTAAAATTCTATGCTATCTATGACTTTAAATTTCTGAAGTTGGAGTCCAGATGACCAAGTTATGGCCATTTTAATATTTTTGGGCGCCGTAGCGCGCCATAGCACGCTGTAGCAGACCCAAATTGCAATTTTAAATGTTATGGCATGCTATAGCGGACCCTACATGAAACTAGGGTGCTGCAACAGCCCAAAATTGCAACTTTGGTGTTATGGCGCGCTGTAGCGGACCCAAATTCGCAACTTGGGCGATGTAGCGCACTGGAGCGCCAGACGGTGTTTTCGCCTGTGCGAAAACAGCAATTGGTCTACTTTCGGGCTCAATTACTCTCAACCTAGAGCACTTCACATGCAGTGCCATATACCGTTAGAAAGATCTTTCTGAGACCTTTCTATTGATATACAAATTAACACCAAAAAAAATTAAGTTATCAATGCAAACAGTGGGGTTAAATAAATAGGTATATAGAAATAAGGAAAAATGGGACAACTTCATCTTCCTATAATCACAACCTTAATGAGCTCTAATGAACTCCATACCTTAAATACATATTTCTAATAATGCAAACTAAGTGTAAGAGTAAAATGAAGTAGCCATTGAATACATTCAATGGGGAAAGAAGTACCTTAGTCTTGCAAATGGGGCTCCTTCTATAGATCCTTGGAAACCTGAGAGTTTGAGTGCTGAGGTACTTCTCTTTAATCAACTAGCACAGCATAAATGGGAGGAGGGGAATGGACTTCAGCTGGGCAAATGAGGGGGGAAGAGCTGGGAGCCAAAGGCTCTCTTAATGGGGGGAAGAGGGCTGCCAATGGATGGAATGAATGGAGTTTACCCAGGGGAGGGGCTGGCAAGAGATAGGGGGGACAAATATGGCTAAGCACAGCAGGGGCCTGAAGAAATAGGGGGCTCAGCTAGGTTTGTGTGGCTATAGGTCCAACCCAGCTAATGAAGAAGAAAGAAGACAAAGAATGGAGTTTAAGAAGTTAATTTAATTAATCTCGAAAATCATATTTTAAAAATGTTCTCTGAAAAATCCCAAAAATTCACCCCAAGCTAATTTGGGGCGAGGAATGAAATGACGAAATCAGATTTTGATTGCGATGACCATTTATTTTTCTTATTAATTTAAAAATATTAAAATATTCAAGAAAATTTGATGACTCCGGAAAAATCCCAAAATTTCACCCTTGGCTAATTTGAGAGTGAGGATCACAACGGAGAAGTCGGATTTTAATTCTGATGAGTATTTAATTTTCCTATTTTAGTGTATTAAATATTATTAAAATATTCATCGAAATTTCGATGACTTCCAATTAACTCGAAAACATCACCCCTAACTAATTTGAGGGCAATGAGCATAATGGAAAAGTCTAATTTTTGATCTAAGGTCAATTTTTAAGGTTTCTGGATTTTTTAGAAATCAAGATTCGATTCATTTGACTCCTAATTTGGACTAGGTCTTAGAATTTGACTCCTAATGACTGGATTAACACTTAGGATCAAGATTAGGGCTTAGATTAGTCCTAATCGACAAGGGTAACAATTTGGGTTGTTACAAAAGGAGAGTAGAAATGTTGAAGCAAGATAATTCAGTAGGTGCCAAGGATCACCCCCCTTACCTCTCCTTAAATAGCCTAAGCAATCAAAGGCAAGAGAATTAAGGTCAATGGGTCTTCCCCATGCCATAAATATGAGAATTCAAGTGAAGGGGGGGCAGCTTTTTTAGCACACACCTTTTTGACTATATGGGAAACCCAAAGATATTATCTTTTAAATTGCATAGAATTTGAGGCAGTCAAAAACTGCTACAGCTGGAACAGACCGCTGCAGCACGGTGAGCGGTCGAGCTTACAAAACTCGGCCGCTGCAGTCCGCTATAGCGAATGGGTTTCTGAAATTTCTGTCACTGCAATGCGCTATAGCATTTTAGTTTTTGCAACTTAACCGCAGCAGCGCGCAGTAGTGCAAAATATATATATTTTTTTTTCTTAGGTTGCCTCCCAAGAAGAGCTTAGTTTACTATCTTTAGCTAAACTTGATAACGATCAGATATTGAGATCCGGAGGTTTCTCTTTCCACACCCTTAAGTTATTAGGGTGAGCACAACCCTCAAGGGCGCTCGAATCTTCGTCCTCTCTACTTTCCCTCATGGGATCATCTTTTCCAAGTTCTAACTCAAGGGAAATCTTCTTTTTCCTTTTACCCCTTCTCATTTTTCTTTTTCTCACTCCTTCCTTACTCCCTTTCTCTGAGGTAGAAGTTGAGCCATTATCCGAATTATTTTCTCCTAACGTTAGATTCTCAAAAATATTATCAATCCTAATTTTTTCTTCTCTGATTTTTTTTTTCACATCTTCCTCCATCTCTCTTTATTTAAAGAAGGTGGGTTTTATATCAATTAACTCCAATTTCCCTTTAATTTTAACACTCATCACCCCGCGGTCGATGTCGATAATAGCTTTTGTGCTCATAAGAAAAGGTCTCCCAAAAATAATTATGGAGTTCTTGTTCCATCTATCCCACTCACACACCACAAAATTAGTTGGAACAATAAAGCTCCCCAATCCTACAGCAACATTCTTAACAATTCCTAGAGGGGTAAGGGATTCCAGATTTATAAATTCTAGAATCATGGAGGTGTACTCCATACCTCGTACCTTCAGATGTTCATAAATGTGGTAGGGCATAACAATGACAGAAGCACCAAGATCACACAATAGATCTAAAAGCACTTCATTTATAATTATGCAAGGAATACACAACCGCCCAGGGTCATCATATTTCAAAGCTGTAAGCTTCTCACATTTTGTTCCCATCACTCCATCCTGAGCCTCTAGCTCTTCTTCTATAGCACTTAAATTATCAGCTGTATTTCCCCCATACACCCCTTCAGAATGAATCACACTAACCAACTCCCTTTGATTCACTTCAGTGGAATTGGGTAGAGCTCCTTGCAGTCGAATGGTCAACTGCTTGGAGATCTGCCCCAGTTGGGTCTCAATGTTTCTAAGGGATGCTTCTATTCCTTGGATAGAGGCATCATGACAAGTGATTGTAGCTTCAGTGGGTGCATGAATTAGATTCTTTCAGCCTTAAACAAATTAAAAGTTCCTTCTAAATTTGGAGGGTGATGGTTATGATTATTTCCATTATTAACTCCCTGTTGATTTGATGAACTCCCCCCATATTGATTTCCATTATTATTGTTGTTACTCCATGAGAAATTAGGGTGGTTTTTCCACCCTAGATTGTAGGTATTGGAGTAGGGGTTATTCATGGTGTTATTATTTCTTAAATAATTAACTTGTTCGGTGTTCATTTGTACGAAGGGGTTATTCAAGCTGCAGTTTTTGCTATTATGTCTCCCCCTGCACAACTCACACTGTATTTCAAGAACAATATCAACATTCATTCTCTCAATTTTCTCATTTAAGGCATGAATTTCTAATTGTAGTGTCATTATTTGGCTGGATTCATTCACCTTCATAGATTCCTTTTTAAGCCTTTCAGAAGGTCATTGGTATGCATTGTTTACCATTTCTTCTAAGGGTTCGTAAGCCTCTTCTTGGGTTTTACTACTAATAGAGCCTCCGATGGCCGCATCGATGAAACTCCTTGTTGGAGCGTTCAAACCATTGTAAAAGGTTTGAACTTGCATCCATAAGAGAAACCCATGATGTGGGCATCATCTTAAGCACTCCTTAAATCGATCTCAGCCATCATAAAGTGTCTCACCTTCTAGTTTTGTAAAGTTGGTTATCTCAATTCTCAGTCGAGCAATTTTTTCTGGAGGGAAATAGTTAGTTAAGAATTTCCTAGCCAACTCATCCCAAGTTCGGATTGAGCCACTCGGGAGAGAGCTAAGCCAACTTTTGGCTCTATCTCGTAATAAGAAAGGAAAAAGCCTTAATTTAACTACATCTTCAGAGTTGCTGTTAAATCTGAAGGTGTCACAAATTTCAAAGAAAGTAGAAATGTGTGAATTAGGATCTTCATTGGCTAATCCCCCAAACTGGTTATTTTGAACCATACTCAGAGTGGAAGGTTTGATCTCAAAGTTGTTAGCTTCAATATTAGGCCTTATAATAGTATGGGGAATTCTCCTAATAGTGGGTAGTGCATAGTCTCTCAGTGCTCTTCTCCTAGGCTCTCCTAATGGCTCTCTAATATTTTCATTATAATATTCTATAACAGCTTGTTGGCTTAGCAAAATTTCTGTTATCTTCTAGCCTGCAAGTAGGTTTTCTCAATTTTGGAATCCAAAAGATATTCCGTGCAAACTCTTCTATTCATACACGATAGAAAATGAGCTATCAAGAAAAAATATAGCAATAACATTCAAGGATTCGGCAACAATAAAAGAAAATATAAAAGGAAATGGTTAGAACCTATAATTACAAAAATCAAAAAAAAAATTAAATTATATGCAAGGATTTGCTTAAATCACTAATTATTGATAGATTCCCCTTAATACGAAACTAGTACCAATTCCCTGGCAACAATGCCAAAAATTTGACGGACCTAAAATACATCTGCGCTTGCACGCAAGTGTACATGGTCTGAAGTAATAAGTGGAAAGTTTTGTTTCCGGGATTTATCGAACCTCAGGGAATTGGGTGTTTTGTTACTAAGGTATATCTATGATCACTAGTATTTAAACTATGTTGTGTGTATTGTTAAATTTGGTTCCTAGATGAGCACAATAATCTTTAGTAGAAGAATACTATGATAAAAGGAGAGGAGAGTTGGGTCTCTCCCACATAATTTGCTAGATTACTCATGTATGATGATTCCTTAAGCATTTTACTTTTCTTTTCTTTTTAATCAAGTGCACATTATCCTCCTTAGAGTTTAACTCCAAGATTTACAAGTTCAAATCTTGTGCTTGAAATGAACATACAGTTGGTTCTATTTCAGCACAAAGATCCTTATAAGATTTTCGATTATTAGTTGTCCTCTCATCTCTTGATCATAGAGATGAGGGTTCTTTAATTAGATCTTACAAGCATTGATTTCACTATAAGCGTCATGCGTATCATGCATAGTTCGGATGAGGGAGTGATTTCACTGGGCTTAATGACTATGTCACCTTGTTCATGAGCACTCAATGAATCCATTCCCTCCATCAAGTATGCTGAGCAACGGAACTCAATTAATGGATCTTAGCATCACACGCTTCAACTCTTTAGTTGAGCATAGATTAAGGTGCACTAAGCTCAAGAACTTTCTCACATAGTTCTAAGCTTTCATACACTCATAAATCCAGCATCAAAACTAAGAATGAGCTATAGAGCACAAGACTTCTTAGTCCTTGAATTCATTTAGTCCCTTGTCATTTGGTCCACATTCAAGTCCACAATAGTCCTTTACATTTCTTTAACAAGTCACTGAGTTCACAAATTTTATTAAACTTGAGGAAATATTCATACATCATAGTATCTTTCATTACATGTGGGATTGCCCTAGCCCTCCCCAAGAAAAGTTTAGCTCTTCATTACAAAAGAGATGAAAAAGAACACATACATGGATAAAGACCCTATTCATGATCAACTAAGAAAAACACAAGACAAGTGTTTAGAAAATATTAGGAATGTTCCTTTGGTGAAGTTCTCTGAACTTCTCCTCTTCTTGCTTGTGGTTGCTTCTCCTAGGTTCGTAGTGCTGCCTTTCCCTTTCTTTCCCTTAGCATGAGAGGTTCTTCCACCCTTGGGGAGTTTTCTTTCTCTTTTATGCAGCCCTCTCCTTACTTAAAATATAGTGAGCCAAGTTGGGAACCCTCCTTAAGTTAAGAAGGGTCTTACTTATAGAGGTGGGCTGCACTCTTAATCCCTTTCATTCAAATTCTGCATTACTTTTAAAATTCTACTGTCATGATGGCCAATCCCACTTGAGGGGTGACGTGACTTCCACTTTTCGATTGTTTAATCTCCACATCACCTCAAAATGTCAAATTTTTCTTTAAAAACAAATCTACTGCAAAAAGAATGATAGCTGGAGATAAGGAGCTGGATGGGTCTTGTCCCAACCACATTTAATGCTGTGCTCAGAAAAAATTTTGGCGCACCGCTGCAGTGCACTGTGGCGTGCTATAGCGGATGTAGCGCCACCGTTTCGCAAATGGTCTGCTACAGCGCGCTATAGCATCAGCTTTTTGCAAATGGACTGCTGCAGCGCGCTATAACACCAGCACATTTGTAAATTGCTCCACTGCAGTGCGTTATAGCGCTAGCATTTTGCAAATGATCCGCTGTAGTGGGCTATAGCATCAGCACATTTGCAAATTGCCCCGCTACAGTGCGCTATAGTGCTAGCATTTTGCAAATGGCCCACTACAGAGCATTATAGCGCCAGCGCCTTGCAAACTAGACCACTGCAGCAGGTTTTTTCCAGAAATCTTTGGGAAATTGCCCATAATTGCTCAAAAATTGCTGAATGGGCATTTTTCCTAAAAAATAGATAGAATTTGATCAAAGAAGCAATATCAATATGAAAATGGATGAAATTTTCCTTTATTTTAGGATGTAAATTATGGATTTATGAATATACCCTAGCTCATTTGGGAGGATTTTGCTGGAATGAAGTGGACCTGATACTCTTCTTGGGTCCTTCCCTAGTCTGGTCTTGCTCTACTATTTCGGCAGTTTAAAGTAGCTCTGCAAAGTCTGTTATGCGTAGAGGGATCAGTTGGCTCCTGATGGAGGGTCGCAAATTACTCTAAAATTGGTGGCAACAGTCTGCCTCAGTAGGGATTAAGCTGGTAGAGAACTTTGCAAGATGATGAAATTCTGCTTTGTATGCAGATACAGTCGGTCACCTTATTGTAATTTCAGGAGCATGTCTCCCAAGCAGTGTTTGGCGGATAGAGGGATGAATTGAGCCTGGAAGGCCTCAATGAATTCATCCCATGTAATGTCATCTAGTGGTACCATAGCAAACTGTGTACTACGGGTGGTGTCCCACCAGTATTCGACCTCATCTTATAGGAAGCGGGTAGTAAGATGGACCACCTATGAGTCAGGGCACTTGATGCTTGTCAGGTTCTATTCCACCATTTTTATTCAGGTGACGGTGTCAATTGCAGAGAGACTCCCGTTGAAGGTAGGGGGTCTCAGGTGGAGGAAGCTGTGCAATAGTTCTTCTGCAGACTGTATGTGAAGCTTGTGAGAGTATTATAATGTTGGGGAAACTTCTATCGTGGTGCAGTTCTGGCTTATCTGAGCTATCAGCAGCCATTCCATTCTTACGACCTACTTGGCTTGAGCATCTGCGACCTTCTTAGCCTGTCTCTGGTTGTATTTTGCTTATTTTTGGTGGGATTCCACCATTTCTTTGACCGCTTACAGTAAGGCATTTACCTCGCTGGATGAAGTGCTGGAGGGAGCAGAAAAGGGGCTCTGTCTGGGATTCAAGACTTTAATTTGCTAGAATCTAAAGTAAAGATAATACATCTTAAGAAATTGAGAAAGTAAAATATTATAACATGCTATCTCTTTTACTTTAGATCATTATCTACTAAGGCTCTTAGCAGCTTTACCCAGAGTGTTAATATCTTCATATAAACTATGGAAAGCATGGGGAGTGGAAGATGAACATCCAGGATGCACTCCCACTTATCTTAGGGACAATGTATATTTTAGACTCCTAAGGGAAATATCATTAGCTTTAGTGATTGTTAAAGGTAGTTGTGATGTTATTATCCTTAGGGAGACAAAATTTAGAAAGTGGAATGTAACTACTTAAGAGTGATTTAAGACCTAATTGTTGGTTCGTAATACTATAGGGATTTATACGTCTTAATAGGAAGTTAAGTCCTAACATCTCAATTTCTTGATCTTGTAAATCTCATAAAGGTTTTATTTGAATTAGTTAGCTACATATTATACTTAAGTTTGTTCCTACTTAAGTTCTATTACTTATAAATGCATTTTCCATTCTATACTCTTATTATTCTGAGCTCATGATTATGGTGCTTTGGATGTAACTCTGGTATTTAGTTAGTGACTGATTGGCAGAAGAATCATCCATTAGGTAGAGTGGAATACAATTTCCAATCCGACACCTTATGGAATTCTCTGATACCAACTGTGGTGTGTCACCCCTAGGTCCACAATCATTAAGCTAAGGAGTGGAATGTCACTTTAGCAAATCTCTCACTTATCGTTGGATTAGGTAAGGTCCGTAATCCAATAATAGGGGAAGGATGTGCACAAAATATTTATGAAAATCAGTCATTAAATATATATATTCATACAAAGTGCGGAAGCAATAAGAAGTAAGGATTACATATATTCATCATACATCAACTATGAAATAAAATGAAATAGCTCAAAAAATAATAATGTGTAGAAAGTAAACATAGTCATGAGTATCTGTATTATTACATCATTTACTTAAAGTTTAAAAAATTGAAAATGATAATATCACTTGTCCTCACAATGAAGAGAAAGGCAAGTAGAGGTCTTCTGCACCAAGTTGCTACACCTCCTCTAAATAAGGCTCCTCCTCAAGCACTGGCTCCTCAAACTGAACAAGATCTGACATTGTCGATTTCACAATGCCAGGGCCCCAGCCAATAAAAGAAAATTCTTATTAGATAAATTATTTAAGTACATTTTAGGTAAGTAATTTATTAAGTATTCATTAATATCACCATTTTACTCTAAACCAAATGAAATATTTATCTAGCATGGGAGCAAGTAAGCATACAATGGGATGAGGATAAGTTATAAATGTAATATTTATAACTAAGCAAAAATTAAAGCAAAAGCACACCTCAAGTAAACTAGATAAGGTAAGGCATACATACGTAATACAGTAAGTAAAAATACTGAAAAGAAAAGTCTAACCTAAACATATTGGAGATCATATGACATATGCTAATTTAAAACATAAATCCAAAAATGGTACATCAAATAAGCAGTAAAGTCTAGCATCCTATATGTGCATCTACTCAAGTAAGCCAGTAATATAGGAAAAGTACAGCTAACCAAAATAACATGCATCAACAACATAATAAATAATAAGCTAAAAAATTGTAAAGAATGTGCAAACTGCCATATCAGAAAGAATTGGCCAATCTAGCCCAATATATTCCCATAGCCTTCATGGGCTAGGGCGGACATAGTATTATAATATAGTATAATACAACTGAAGAGGCAAATAATACTATATAAATATCTTTTAGTTATTTTACTTTTATTTTTGTGGACAATTTTAGAAACAGCTGAGGAGTCAAACACATCTGTAAGACTGAACGGGTCCTAAGCTTAACACATTCTCCTCAATGAGTGATGTTAAGCATCTTGATCTCTCCTTACCCCTGTCCATTAGAATAATGTGCACCACAATCTACCATGTACTGAACCCAAATGCAAAGGATTTCTTGATATTCTAAGTTTTTATTTTTCATTCAACAATGTTTTTCTTATACGACATGTTCAAAGAAAAATAAGCGCAAAGTTCATGGAATATGTAGCACAAAATCAAGTAGTAAGCAAGGGACTCTACTAAATATGGTGATATCATTTTTTATTTAATTTAAATGTGCTAACTATTCCAAGTTACACAAGTTTAGGATCTCTAATTCCTACTATTGAGTGTAACTTAGAAGTACGTCCTTATAACTTACAAAATATGAGGACTAGCTAGGTCCTAATATGATTAAATCAATGTTGACTATAAGAAATCATCATGACCTAGTTTATGAGTTTAGATGTTCTAAACTAAAAGCTTGTCCAAAGTCTACCAAGCTAGAGATTATAGATTAAACACCATGAGATTGGGCTTAATCACATAATCCTAAGGGTGAGACATAAGATCTATATTAAATCTAAATGTGAACTAAAGATTAAGGTAAATCATACTAAACAAATCAGAATTAATAGGATGAATCTCCTATCCTAAATCTAATGTTGAAATACAAAATAATCCAAATAAGTTGTAAAATATAGAAACTAATAAAACTAAGGATTCATTCATTGAATAACCTCATTATTGAATGAATGAAATCTAACCTAATATTTAATCATATTCTTAAAAAATGGATCCTGAGGTGAAGTGAGGATTCCTAATGATAAGACTTGGAAAATTTTTAAGAATTGATTAAATTTCTTCACACTTGCTCATTTTATTTAATTAGGGAGGTTAGAGATGGATTTTAACTAAGGCATATTAACCTTAGGGATTTTCAAATCAAAATTGAGATGTTTTACAAATAATCCCAATTGAGGGATTTATGGCTTAAATTGATCCTAAATCAGTTCTATTACTGATTTTAATAATTTTAAAGGGTATTTTAAGGGTTAAGGATATTTAACCTAAATTTGTGCAAAATGACCATTTTGCCCCTACTTAAAGGTTCAAAAAGCTACATTTTGATTCGGTGCTCCAAATTATAATTTCTTACTATCAAATGATTCCTTATAGTCGAACATAAAGATAGATAATAAGTGCACCAAATTTGGATAAGAAATGAGTCATACGGATCCAAACTAAGATTTTTGATCTAAGGGGTATTTTAATAAATTATACCTAATGAAATCTAAATTTTTATACAGTTTACTTTTGGTTTCTATTCAAGGATTCTATAGAGTCCAAGAATACTAAATTTTGAGATCTAATAATCATAATAAATCTATCATTATTCTGCTATATATTATAAACAATATTTCAATTTCCAATGATAATTTGGTAACTTTCTAAGCTACAGTTCGTCAAGTTATGACCTAATTAAGGTTATGGGTATTTTTGTCATTTTCTAATTTTTCTAGGGTTCAGAACCTAAATATTTTTTATATTATTATTGGAACTAAAATTCTAAGCTATATAACACTTTAAATTTTTGGATTTAGAGTTTAAATGACTATGATATAATCAAATGAATTTTCTGGACGCTACGGCGCGTTGTAGCGCCCGACGGTGATTTCGCTTGTGCAAAAACCGTGAAGGGTCACATTTCGATCTCAAATACTCTCAATCCAGAGCATTCCATGAGCGGTGCTATATATCAATGGAAAGGTGTTTTTGATACCTTTTCATTGACACCAAAATTGGCATGAACGGATTATTCTAGCTATATGAACAATGGTGATAAAAACAGGAGTGTGCAAAATGGACGAAAAATAGAGCATGAGGTATATTACTTTGAAGAACTATAATGGCTTTCATACTTAATCATGGATGTCTAAATATGTGAATAAGCATAATAGAGGAATAAAATGATCAAAGAAGGAGAACAAATGGGTACCTTAGCCTTTAGAAGAGAAAGAAAGAACCTTGGAAAGCTTGGAGGAGGAACTTCTTCTTCTTCATCTTCTTTAGCACAAAGCTCAACAATGAGGGGAAGGGTGGAAGCTTGGGAGCTTTATCTTGATAGCCAAAAATGAAGAGGAAGAGCTGAGCTTCTATTTATAGGAGAAGAAGGAATGGGAAAGCCATCATGAGCTAGGAGGAAATGAAGAAGGATGGCCATAGCCATCAAACCTTGCCATTAAGGAGGGGGGAAGGAAGAGGGATGGTCATAGCCATCAAAGCTTTCAATTAATGAGGAAGAAGGAGATGGGTCAGTCAAAAGTGAAGGTATAGGCCAGCCGAATGGAATAGCCAACTAGGAGAGAGAAAGGAGGAAAAGGAAAAAAATACAATTATGAATAAATAACTATTTATTCTTTTAATTAATTAAAATTTTTTATTTTAGAAATGCGCTCCGAAAATTCCCAATAATTCACCCCAAGCTAATTTGGGGGTGATGATTGCAACGGCGAAGTAGGATTTCGATTCCGACGATTATTTAATTAATATATTTTCTGGGGTATTTAATTATATTAAAATATTCTCAAAAATTCACTACTTCCAAATGCGTCCAAAATATCACCCCTAGTTATTTTGGGGTTATGATCATAACGGTGAAGTCAGATTTTGATTTCGAGGTCAAAATAAATACCTCAATTTTCTAATTAATTTAAATATATTAAAATATTCAAGAAAATTCAACGACGTTTGAAAAATCCCAAAATTTCACCCTTGGCTAATCTGAGGGTGAGGATCGTAATAACAAAGTCAAATTTTAATTCTGATGAGTATTTAATTTTCCAATTTTGGGGTATTAAATATTATTAAAATATTCGTCGAAATTTCGAGACTTCCGATTGACTCGAAAATATTACCCTTAGCTAATTTGGGGGCAATGAGCGCAATGGCGAAATCCAATTTTTGATCTAAGGTCAATTTACATATGTCATTTTCTAGAGTTTCAGGATTTCCCAAAAATTAGGACTTAATTTATTTGGCTCCTAATTTAGACTAGGTCTTAGTGGATGACTCCTAATGACTTGATTAACACTTTAAGATCAAGATTAAGATAGAAATTAGTCTTAATTGATAAGGGTAACAACTTAAGTTATTACACGTTTAAAGCCCCACCTCCCTGGTATTTATCAGATCATAGGCAAATTCTAGAAGGTATTAATTACCCATTAGTAATTGTACTTAAAACTAGAAATAGATAAGTATTTCCTCTATATCTACAACCCTATCCTAGTGGTCTAAATCCCTCCTTGTATCATCATGGGTTACTAGTAAACCCTCCTAATAGGTTAATTTCAAACTTCCTTCAAGACTTTCACCATAGACATACGTCGCAAGCTGTCATGATAAAGTTTTTGTAGATTATATAGTGGTTGGCGCATATTAATGCAATAATTATAATTAGATACAAAAGGAAATGTATGATCAAATATAGTAGTGTTGATGTAAAGCTTTTGAAAATCTACATACCTACAACTATGAATTACTTAAAGTAATCTTTCTACTGGTCTAGCTTAGTGACTCTTTGGTTTATATGCTTCACATATCTGATCACATAATTTTTATATTAGGCGGGTATTAAAGTTTATTAATAATAAATAAATGAAAAAATATATAATAATAAATATACTTATAATAATAATTATAGTAATAGCAATAATAATAAGAATAATGATAATTATCATTATTGTAAATGAAATTGACATAATTAAAAGAACATAATAAAAATGATAATAAATAGAAATTATAATAACAATAATAATAGTAATAATAATAATAATAATAGATAATTGCCATACAAAAATGACTTAAGAGAAAAATGATAGTAAGAAAATTATAGTAATATGATAATAATAATAATAATAATAATAATAATAATAATAATAATAATACTAATAATAATAATAATAATAATAATAAATAATTAACAGAAAGAAAAATAACTTGAAAGAAAATGAGAGTAAGAAAATTATAGTAACATAAATAACAATAATAATAATAATAATAATAATAATAATAATAATAATAAATAATTGACTGAAATAAAAATGACTTGAAAGAAAATGACATTAATAGTAAAAAAAAAATTAAAAGTCAGTTAGTAAGGTTATGAGTTAGAAATTAATAGTTATTTATTTTTATTTTGTTATTTTTTTTTTATTAAAAAAAATTAATCACCCTAACTTTTTTTATTCTTCTTCTCTGTTTAGATGGGTTCTTTTCTCTTCTTTTCTGTTCAGAGGGGGTATCTTTTTTTCTTCCCCATTCAAAGGAGATCTTTTCTCTTCTTTTCAGTTCAATAGGGAATTCTTCTCTTCTTCACTATTCAAAGTGGATGTAACAACCTTAAGTTGTTACTTAGCCTAATCCTAGCTTCATTGCATTCTAATTAGCATTCCATTGAGTCCGTCTAGTCATTAGAATCAATTTCCAAAGATTTGGAGTGATTCGAAGTTCAATTTAATATTTGGATTATTTTTATAAGATTTAATTAATTAGAAAATTGAGATATTTAATTTGATCTCAAAATAGAATTTCGAGTTCGTCATTGCTCTCGTCACCCCCAAATTAGCTAGAGGTAATATTTTGGACGTGTTTGGAAGTCGTCAAATTTTCGCAAATATTTTAATGTAATTAAATACCTCAAAAAATAGAAAAATTAAATAGTCATCGAAATCGAAATCTGACTTTGTCGTTGAATTTCTCACCCTCAAATTTGCTAAGGGTGAATTTTTGAGATTTTTTGGAGCTCATATATCAATCCGATTTTAATTAATTAAAGGTATTGATTTAATTAAAATATTATTAATCTGATTTAAATTAATTCCTTTTTATTCCTCCTTTTCTTCTCTATACCTGGGACCCACCTGCTCTTTAATTTCCTAAGCCTCTCCCTCTCCATTATGTGTCTCCCAAGCCCTACGCACGCAAACGAGCCATACCTCCCTCCTTCTCTCCATTTTTGGTGCCATTTCTTTCCTCCATGCTGATGGGAAAGTTCATCCAAGAGCCATACCTTCTTAGCTGGAGCCATCCATCTCCATCCTTCCCTTCTTCCTATAAGATGGAGCCTAAGTCCTCTCCTTCCTCCATTTGGCCAATTGAGCCTTTCTCCTCTTTTTAAGCTCCTTCCCTTCCAAGCTTATTCCCAAGCCAAAGGAGAACCCTCAGCCTCTTCCTCCTCTTACTAGCAGCTAAATAAGAAGAAGAAGCTTCTCCTCTCAAGCCTTAAAGGTCATAGGACTCGATCTTCTTCAAGTTAAGCACATGTGCAAGACCTTTGCTTGTTACAGTGCTGCAACGCGCCATAGCGCTCATGTCTCGGGTTGGCTACAGTGTAGCACCCCGTAGCGTGCTATCGTGCCCCGTAGTACCTGGCTCTCGGCCAGAAGGTGCTACGGTGCGCCGTAGCGCCCAGAAGTAACCGAAAGTGCCCAAAATTGTCCAAAATTGCCTAGATTTGTTATTTTTTCTATATTAATGATTCTAGGACCCTAATGGGGCAAAAATATAACAAAATCAAACTTGAATTTAGTAAAATTAAGTGATGAATCCATAAATTATATCTAAAATAAAGGAAAAATTCATTCATTTCTGACCTTTAAACTGCTCCTAAATCAAATTTTATCTATTTTTTTTAGGAAAATGGCATCCAAAGGAGTTCTGTGACAATTTTTGCAAAATTCCAATTTTTTTCAAAGGAATCCGCTGCCGCACACTGCAGCAGATCATTTTGCAAACAGGGATGCTATAGCGCGCTGCAGCGGGGCCATTTGCGAACCGCGGGTGCGGTAGCGCACTGCAGTGGGGCCATTTGCGAACTACGGGTGCGATAGCGCGCTACAGCAGATCCATTTGCGAACCGCGGGCGCGGTAGCGCGCTGCAGCGGATCCATTTGCGAACTGCGGACGTGATAGCACACTGCAGCGGAACGTTATGCAAATTGAGCCGCTACCGCGCGCTGCAGCGGACCATTTTGCGAAATCCCGCTACAGTGTGCTGCAGCGGTATGTTTTGCAAAAAGAAACTGCTATAGCGTGCTGCAGCGGGTAATTTTGCGAAATGTGGACGCGGTAGCGCGCGGCAGCGGGAGACTTAGCTAATTTTTCCTACTCCATTGCACGCCACAGTGCACTGCAGTGCGCTGCAGCGGCCTCCGCCAGTTTTGCCAGTCAGATGCATTTATTGTGGCTGGGACAAGACCCCCAACCTGCATCTTGTCCCCATCCATCATTCCCTGCAGCAGCTCTGATTTTCAATGGAAGATAGCCTCTTGATTTGATAAGAAGGATAAACAAAGAAGGATATTGGTCACTTCATCTTTAATTTAGAATTTGCCATCATTACTTCAGATTTTTTTATCAAATTACTAGTTTTGGAGAGGATGAAGGAGTATGCAGCCCCTCTCCTATAAATACACCTCCTCTTGACTAGAGGACGGTTCACAATTTTGCTCAAAACATTAAGTAAAGAGGAGGAGTGAATAAGGAGAAGTGAGGAACTCCCTAAGGGTGGTAAGGCAAGCTCTAGCTAAGGAGGAGAAGAAAGAAGGCAGCACTAGCGACCTAAGGGAGGAGCTTGAAGAAGGAGAAGAAGAAATTCAGAGAACTTTCAAGGAACGTTCCTAGTAAATTCTAAACCTTACTCTTGTATTTTCTTTCCTTAGTTGATCATGAAAGGGTCTTTATCCATGTATGTGTTTTTCTTCACTTCCTTTGTAATGAGTAGCTAAATCTCCTTTGGGGAGGGTTGGGGAATTTTCATGTGTATGTGTTATTATTAATGAATGAAGTTTTCCTCAAGCAAAATTAAATTTTAAAGGACTTAATGAAATATGCTTTTTATTATTTGGTCTTGAATGTGGATACAAGAAAATAAACTAATAATGATAAGAACTAAATTGTCTTTTGCTCCATAGCTCACCTTAGGTTGGATGCTAGTTTATGAGTGCATGAGAGATTAGAACTATGTGACAAAGTTCTTGAGCTTAATGCACCTTAATCTAAGCTGAACCTAAGTGTTGATGCATGTGATGCTAAGACCCACCAAATGAGCTCCTTAGCTCAACATAATTGAGGTAAAGGAAGAAATAGTTGAGTGCTCATGAACTAAGTGACATAGTCATTAAGCCCAACATATTAATCCCTAATCTCAACTATGTAGGATGCAAGTGATGCTCATAGTGAAATCAATGCTTATAAGATCTTAAAACATAAATAATCATAATCTCCTTGATCAAGAGATGAGATGAAAATCTAAAGCCTAAAATCTTATAAGAATCTTTGTGCCAAAGTAGAACCAAATGTGTGTTCATTTTGTGCACAAGATTTGAACTTGTGAAACTTTGAGATAAAATCTTAAGGTGATCAATGTGCACTTGATAAACAAAATATAAATGAAAGACAAAGCTTGATAAATCAAAAGTACATTGATAATGTATCATCACATGTGGAATAACCCCAATTCTCCTCTCTCTTTTATCTAACTTATCTTCATTTAGTAGTTACTATGCTAAGTCTAGGACCAACTCATCAATTAAATCATAGCTTAAACATTAGTGAAAATAGATAGACCTTAGTAACAAAACAACCAATTCTCTGTGGTTTGATAAATCCTAGAAAGTAACTCTTTTCACTTATTACTTCAGACCACGTATACTTGCGTGTAAGCGCAGACATGTATTTACAGTCTGTCATTAAGCATTGTGTTATTTTGGAGGTAATTTTTAATGTGAAACCTACCCCTAAAACCCTTAATGATCTTAGGTAAAACCCTAATAATGAAACATAACTTAATCATTAGACATCAAAATTTAATGTTTTTGGACTCTATGGAATCCTTAGACAGTAGACAAATAATAAACTAACTGAAATTTTAGACTTCACTAAGCAAAATTACCAAAATGCCCTTATAGGTTAAAATCCTTAAATTGGACCTATAAGACTTAATACTTATCCAAATTTGATGTACATACTATCTATCCTCCTGTTAGACATCAATAAATCATTTGGCATCAACAAAATCCAATTTGGAGCCCTTAATCAAAAAGTAGCATTTTTGACCCTTAAGTTGGCGCAAAATAATCGTTTTGCCCAAAATTTAGGTTAAGTAACCTTAACCTCTAAAATATCATTTAAATCATTCAAACTAGTAATAAAATCAATTTAGAATCTTAAACTCATTTATTGAATAATTTGAGAAAATCCTCAACTTTGGCTTAAAAAATCCTTAAGTGAAATAATACACTTCTAACTTAGTTTTAATCTCACATTCCAACTTTCCTTGAGTAAATTAGACCAGTAAATATAGATAAACTATGCTAATTATCATTAATTCCTAAAATACACATTCAAACTTAAGTCAAGACTTAAACTATTCCCTAGGAACTTCACTTTACCTTAGGACCTTTTCTCTTAAGATTAGGAATATATCCTAGGTTAAATTTCATTCATTGAGTAAATGGGTTATTCAATGGATGAAACCTTGCTTTTATTAGTTTCTAGATTTCATACTTTAATTATGATTATTTTATCTTTAAATTTTAGATTAAGGTTAGGGGATTCATCCTATTAAGCCTTAATTTTGCTTAATAAGATTTGCCTTAATCATTAGTTCACAATTTAGATTTAAATTATAGTCCTTAAGTATTACTCTTGGATTAAGAGGTTAAACCCCAATTCTTGGAGTTTAATTTCTAATTCTTAGTTTTTATAGATCTTGATCAGATCTTAGCTTAGAGCATCTAATTTCATCAATTAGGATGTGTTGATTACTTATTTAACTTGCAAGCGATATTGATTAAATTAAGTTAGAACCTGATCAGTTTAACTGATTTTAACTCATATGGTCGTGCTTCTAAGTTATAGTTGATAGTATGAATTGGAGATATTGAACTTGTATGACTTAGAGTAGCTATAACAGATTAAGTAGATAATAATGAATATCACTTATGTGCAGTAGAGTCCCTTGCTTACTATTGAATTATTGTTATTTTTGCATTCCTTGTACTTTGTTCCTTACCTTGAACATGTCATGTAAGAACATTGATGCATGAAATAAAAACTTAGAATAATTAAGATAAACATTACATAGAGCTTAGTTACTTATTAGATAGGGTAAGGAAACATGTGCATTTTACCCTATTAAATAGGGTTAAGGAAAAATAAGTATTACTTAGAATTACTCATTGAGGAGTATTGTGTTAAGTTGGAACCTGCTTAATCTTGCAAATGTGCTTGACTCCTCAGCTACTCCTGGATATGTCTATAAAAATAAAGTAAATAACTAAAACATTACTGCATTTGTACTTACTACATCTCCAGCTCAGTTTCTTCCTTGTTATTTACCGGCTTAGCCTTAGAGGACGTTAAGAATATAATTATTGCATCATGCTAGATTAGCCCTCCTTCTGATATGGTAGTCATTACATACACATTTACTATTTTTATTTACTATTTACTATTTTACTATGGTATTTTACTTTAGTCAGCTTTACTTTATCTGCTTACTTACTTATAGGATACTAGTTTTAACTACTGCTTACCATATATATCATAGTCAAATTATTTATTTTTAACTTGCATATGTCATATGATCATTAACATGTTTAGGATGAGTCTTTTCTTTCAGTACTTTTTTTACTTTATATATATATATATATATATATATATATATATATATATATATATATCTAATCTTATCACAGCTTAGTATTGAGATATATTCTTTTGTCTTATATGTTGCATAGTTATAAATACTATATTTATAACTATAATAACCTGAGGTTGTTACTTAGCTTAATCTTAGTTTAATCACAGCCTAATTATCATTCTATTGAGTTCATCTAATCATCAGAGTCAACCCTTGAAATTTTGGAGTGATTGGGAGCTCAATCAAGTAATTGGAATATTATAATATATTTAATTAATTATAAAATTGAGGTATTTAAATTGACCTCAAAATCAATATACGACTTCTCCATTGCGATCGTAACCCCCAAATTAGTTAGGGGTGATGTTTTGGATACGTTTGGAAGTCATCGAATTTTTGTGAATATTTTAATGTTTTTAAATGCATCGAAAAATAAAATAATTAAATAAGCATCATAATCAAAATCTGACTTCGCTGTTAAATTCCTCACCCCCAAATTAGCTATAAGTGAATTTTTGGAGCCAAAATATATCAAGTCTAAACTTATATTTAGTAAAATTAAGCATTGTATGAATATATAGGTGAATTTCAATGGAAAATCCACCATTTTACCCTAAATAACATGATAGAGAATTGCTTAAATATTTTTATGCCAAATATTAATGTTAAAATCTTTGATTGCTTGTATGACTAAGTAGAACTAAATAATCAAATTACATGAAATTTAATTACTTTACATTTGTAATCAAGTCTTAATCCATTTTTATGTTTGATTTAAAGATTTAATTAGCCTTAATTACTCATTATTTTAATCAATACAATGTTTATGTGTGTTAGAGAACTTTAATGTTGATTTGGACACCTTGATTTTCCTAATTTGATGTTAAACTAAAATTGAACATAAGAATCTTAAGAATTTGATTGAGTAAATAATACTTAATCTAAATCTAAAATTTTGCCATCAATAATACACCAATAATGCATTGATTGGTCATTGATCTAAAAATCAACAAATTGGTCTTAATTGGGTAAGGATAGAGTTTCAACCCTAACCTATTTGATTAAGACTTAAACTCTTAATCACTTAATCAATTAATTTGATTGAAAGATAATTCAACTAATATTATTCCAATAATGCATCTGATTTAGTATTAACTTTAAATTATTAAAGTAGAAGTGCTATGGTTAATAATAAACTTATGTGGTTGAAACATCTGAATCTAATCTTAAGATCCCTGATTTTCTCTTATATAAGACTCTTAGCATAAAAATGATAATAAAACTATATTGATTTATGGAATGATCTAATCCTAATAATATTCTTGATTTTATCCCATAATTGTATAATAGAATGTGATCAGATGGGTCTAACCATCTGGTTTGATCATTTTAATCCAAGCCCAATAAGTGAGCCTTATAAATTTAGTTTAATTCTTAGAAGTGTAAGACCTAGATGATCTTGCTATATGAGTGTTTTAAAATATCTAAGAGGTCTAATTAATACTAATACATTGAGGTAAGAAATATTTATTGTGATATATTGAGGTAGGAACTTAGATGATCCTCCTTATTCTTAGAAGTTAATCTTAAATCTTGTGGTAGAATTCACCTAAGACATTAGAATAGGATTTATCCCATGTGGTAGTAACCCATATTGAGTGACCTTTTGGTCACATCCTTGTAGACTTGAGTAGGACTCACCCAATTAGAGTAATGATTTATAGTTTTGATAAATCCTTAGTTATTAAATAGAATTGACTGAACCCAGGTTTTTAGTTGAGTATAGTAGTGTATACCCATAGTGCTGGATTACTTCAATAGTATTCAAGATTGGTTAATTCACCTAAAGGTAGGACTATTTCTATATTCTACCTTGCAAGTTTATTCGAATATAGTCCCACTTAGAATAAATCAACCAATCTTAAGAGTGTTATAATTAGGGACTTAGATTATTAGTTTGTTTGAATAAAAAATGCCATCAGGTTATGCCTCCTATCGAAGATCGCTTCCATAGGTGTGGCTTCAAAAAAACTAGGTAATTCAAGTCACCATCTTTAGAATACTAAGTATGTTTATAATTAGGATATTTAATAGCTTAGTTTGAGATACAAATCATCATCGGGTGATGCCTCCTATCAAAGATTGCTTCAATAGGTGCAGCTTAAATAAATTAATTGTTAAATTTACCTTTCTTAGAACTATGCTATATATATGTATACAATCATTCCAACTGATGATATTAAGTAAAATCCTAATTAAAACAAATTATTGGAATTTGGACTAGGAGTCAAAATCTATTTAAATGGATTCTGAACAATGGAGACATTTAATTCATTATCTAATTTTAAAGCATTTTCTAGATATTTGGATTTTAAGACATTTAGTGTAGAGACATGATCATGAACATAAGCATGATATATGAGTATCAGTGATGATTTATGGGTTATGGAATATTGCATACATCGACCAGGGAATTTCAAGATGTGTCGGCACCACAGTAAACTGTATTCCCAACCAGATGTATGTAGACATTGGACCGTACAGCTCATAATAGTTCAATGATATTTTGGTTGCATATCAGCAGCATACAGTATTGTGGCTTATTTATATGCATAATTTCAGTGGCATACAATATTATTTTACATGCAATTTACTCAATTTCATATCAGATACAGTTTTTATTTGTTTTTAGTATTCAATATATAGTCAGCTTTACTTTACTCAATTTTATATAGTTTTAGTTATTTAGTTACTTTTACAGTCTTTCTACAACTTTCTTTACTTTACTGTTAAATGTAAATAATTAGAAATGCTTAGATTAGTTTCAATGTGTTAGATTTATTATCTAACATGTGGTACTTTTGGGATCCAGCAATTTGCTAGATCTTGAGCAGTATATTGAGCCAGGTTAGGAGAACTCTAGGAAGATTCAAGAGGAGTTCATGGAGCCTTAATGGACCCTCCTTCAGCCTTACCATTTTCTTTCTGTGTTTATTTCAGTTTAATAGTGAGACTTTATTTCAATAATATTTTAGTAAATAGTTTGTAATAATTCTGGATACATTTACTTTTCCATTTTGAGATGAATGTTCTTATTCAGTTCTGTGAAGAATGTTCTGGATGTTACTTAGCTTCTGTACTCTATTTATATATTACTTATACTTAGTATTATGTTGTGATTAACATACTAGAAATACTGATATCTTATGCATATATTTGATCCTTTATATTGTATTTTAAATCCAATGTATGTATTTATCTATTACTTAGGATAAGGATACTACTCTTATCTTACGTATTAGCTCTCGACCCTTCTTTGGGGTTGAGTCAGCAACCTTCAGTAGTTTAGTTCCCTGCTATTTAGGGAGATGTGGAATCCCTCCTCTAGGGGTGCACCGCTTCACCACTGAATTGATTAAGTTGCCCCTTTTTGCGCGCCACAATGGGGCGAGGCGTTACAATAACTTTCCATATCCCTTTGTATGCTTGTCGCCCCCATATGCCTGTTTATTTCGTATAGTCTTAGTAAAATGGTGATATCATAAAACTCATGAACTTAAATAGCCTAAATATATTTAGACAATATGTTTAACTAGATTTTATTTTCTTTGGATAGGGCCCTGTCATTGTGAAACTGACAATGGCAGGTTCTGAGCAATTTGAGGACCTTGTGCCTAAAGAGGAGCCATTCTTGGAGGAGCATCAAGTCGTAGCAGAAGATCAGTAGATTAGCTGTCATTTTGTTCTGTTTGTGAGGATGAATGATTTATTTCATTTTAAACTTATCTTAAAATTGATGTAATAATTCAGATACCTATGTATGTTCTTTTGCTATACTATTTTATTATGAGCTGCATGTTTACTTCTTACTTATATTATGGTGGATCGAATGTACCATATTTATTTTCCTTACTTCTACACTCTGATGAATGTATATACTTAGTGAATAATTATGCTGCATTATTCAGGACACATTCTTCCCTTATTAGTGGATTGAGGATTACACTTTAATCTAATGATAAGTGAGAGATTTGCCAAAGTAGCACAGCACTCCTTAGCCTTGATTATTGGTGGTCAAGGGTGGGGCGCCACAATGGATCTCTTCTATTTTTTACCATTCAAAAGGGATCTATTTTCTAATTCCCCATTCAAAAAGGATCTTCTATCATTGGTGGCTGGTGACGGAGGTCGGTGACAACTGTTGGTAGCTGGCTCGGAGGAGGGAGGAGGGCTCTGTGGAGAGGAGAAAGTTTATAATTTTTTCTTATAGAGGAGAGAAGCAGGATGTTGGTAGTCGCTGGCAAGGTGGGGAGGAGGAAGAGGCAATAATTGGCCAAATAAGATGAAGAGGAGGGGTTGAGAAGAGAAGAAGGCTTAGTGCTTCGGAAGGAAGGATGAAGAGGTAAGGAAGAGGAGAAGCTGACCTACTATCGATGAGGGGATGCAAAGATTGAGGGCAGCGGGTAGAGGTTGGAGAGATGGCTGTCGGAGGTGGGAGGAGGAGAAGGGAGGTAGCTTAAGGTAAGGAAGAAGAAGAGAGTTTTGGTGGAGAGAGGAGGGGGGACTTTTGGATCTTATTTATAATGAGAAATGAGATATTTTTCTTAAAGTGTAAGTAGCTTACTGAGGAAACTACTGAATAAAAGATAACTTAATGAGGAAGTAACTTTCTAAAAAGTAATTGTAATTTAACGAAAGTTGACCAAGCGGTGTATCTTGATGAGACAAACATACACATACAATATTTTCTTCGTTTGAGCTATATTTTATTTTAAATTAATTTATGAAGATTAAAACTTCAAAATTTATTTTTGGTAAATTTGAAGCTCCAAATTTGATGTAACTTTTTATTTAATCTTATACTAATATTCTCAATCCAACATCACTAAAAATACTGAATTTAGACATATATTTAATTTTCTAATTTTTTTGAATTTTCTAATATTATAGGTAAAGATGTTGTGGACATCCAGCTACCAAGTGGTGCAGTTTGGAAGCTAAGAGAAGTTAGGCACGTGCCTTGTCTAAGGAGGAACCTTATTTTAGTTAGTTAGGTAGCCATAGAGGGCTAAAGTACAAGTTTTGTAAGGAACTCATGGAAGGTTACTAATGGTGCACTGTTGTTGCATGGGCAATATGGAAGGTACACTTTACTTGATTAATAAAGTGTCAAATTTCATTATTATTACAGAATATATAGATGCGGGTCTATGGCACCGGAGACTTGGCAATATGAGTGAGAGGGGTCTGAAATCCCTATAGTCAATGGGATGGCTTCCAGGACTGAATTCAATGGACTTGAATTTTTGAAAGGACTATGTACTTAGCAAGCAGAAAAAATTACATTCATTAACGGTGAAAGAGAGCTGAAAGGTCAGAAGCTTTAGTTGGTGCATACAGATGTATAGGAGCCTGCTCCTACTTCTTCCATAGGTGGAGCCACATACTTTGTTACCTTGATCAATGATCATACAAAAAATATATGAGCTTATTTCTTAAGACAAAAATCTGATGTATATGATGTGCTCAGAAAATGGCTTGCTTTTGTTGAGAATGAGATAGGGCTGAGCTTAAATGCTTAAGATCTAATAATAGAGGCGAGTAATGTGACAAGGAGTTCAAGAAGTTTTGTGCCATGAATGAAATCAAGATGAAAATTACAATTCCAAGAACATCACAAAATGGTGCTACAAAATAAATGAATAGGATGATCACAGAACGAGCCAAGAGCATGAGGGTGCATGCAAGTCTCCAAAAGCAGTTCTAGGCCAAGGTGTTTACACAACAATATATTTGATCAATTGGGGACCTTTTGTACCCCTAAATGAAAGGATTCTTGAGGAGGATTGGAGTGGAAAGGAGGTAAAATTAAACCACCTCAAGATATTAAATTGTTCATCATATGTGCATGTTGATGCAGAATCTAGGAGCAAGCTTGATGAAATGGCTATCATGTGCACATTTGTTAGATATGGAAAGAGCAAGTTCAGCTATATGCTATGAGACAATCAAAACCAAAAGGCTTTTAGAAGCAGAGATATTACTTTCAATGAAAGTGAGATGTACAATGATTATTTTGGAGTCATGATTGATTTTAAAGTTGCTTCAAATAGTGAGCCCCAATACATGGAAGTTAATGACAATATTGAGCCAAAGGAGCATGTACATGAATATTCTCAGAAGGGTGTTAGACATATTTAAACACAAACATATATGTTGTGGAGATCCACAAGAATTTTTAGATCACCATAAAGGTACTAACCTTCTTTATTTTATCTGTTACTTACTGATGGTGGTGAACTAGAAAGCTTTGAAGAGGCGCTTCAAGTGGATAATTCTATAAAGTGGGAGTCTTCCTTGAATGATGATATGGCATCACTCAAGTCAAATGGTACATGGGAGTTGGCAGCACTACCAACTAGAAAGAATGCTCTTTATAGTAAGTGAGTTTACCAACTGAAAGAAAAATCGGATGGGAGAAAACGCTATGATGTGAGGCTTGTAGTAAAGGGCATTAAGTAGAGGTATGGAGTTGACTACAGTGAGATTTTTGCTCTAGTTGTGAAGATGACTACCATCAAGGTAGTGCTGAATATTCTTGCAGTTGAATAATTGCACATGGAGTAAATTGATACAAAGACTATGTTTCTTCATGGAGAGCTAGAAGATGAATTATGTATGTAACAACTGTAGGGGTACAAGGCTCAAGAAATAGGTAAAATAAAGCTTGCGTGCAAACTCAAGAAGAGCATATATAGCTTAAAACAGGAACTTAGGCAATGATACAGGAGATTCAATATGTTCATGTCAAAAATTAGGTACAAGAGGTGCTAGGCAAATCATTGGTGCTACATAAGATAATGTAAGTCCTCCTATATTATCCTTTTGCTATACAAGGATGATATGTTGATTGAAAGATCTGATATTGAGGAGATTAAGATGCTACAAAAGTAAATGTCAAAGGATATTGACATGAAGGACTTGGGGATGGCCAAACAGATTATTGGATTAAGAATCAATAAGGAGAGAAGTGCAAGAATTTTGAAGTTGACTCAAAAAAAATATGTTGAAAAGGTGCTGAACATGTTCAACATGAGCGAAGAAAAATTAGTGGGCACTCCCCTAACAAGTCACTTCATCATATCAAAAGAGCAAATACTGAAGACTGGAGAGGAAAAGGAACATATAAAGAAGGTTCCTTATGCTTCAATAGTTGGGAGCTTGATGTCTGCGATGATCTGCAGAAGACCGAATATTGCACATGTAGTGGGAGTGGTCAATAGATTTATGGGTAATCTAAGGAAGCACCATTGGGAAGCAGTTAAGTGGATTTTGAGATATTTGAAGGGAACAACATACAAAGCACTTTTCTTTAGTAGGTTTATTAATCTACATGGACTTATAGATTTTGACTTTGCATAAGATGTTGATAATTGAAGGAGCACTAGAGGATATGTGTTAATATTAAGAAATGTAGCGGTGAGCAAGAACTCTAGGCTAAAAAATATTGTTGCTCTATCCACCACAGAGGCTGAGTACATCGCCATCATTGAGGCAAGTAAGAAAATGATTTGGCTAAAAATCTTTATGGGAAAATTGGGCAAGGAGCAGGAGGATGTGAAGCTCTATAGCGATAGTATGAGCGTGATTCAGCTTGCAAAGAATGTTGCATTTCATGCCAGAATGAAGCAAATACAGCTTCGGTACCATGTCATCAAGACACTATTAGAAGAAGTTCAGCTAGCATTGGAGAAGATTCACACTTGGAAGAATCCTGCTAATATGTTTTCAAAAGCTGTAACAGTGCAGAAGCTGAAGATATGTGATGCTTTAGTTGGTCTCAGTACATGGTGAGAGGGAGGGGGTGAGCCACACCAAAATTTCTATAAGGATGAAAGAAGATAATAAATATTCAAGATTAAACAAGGAATGATCATAATAGGTCTCCAAGCGAAAGATTATTGGGATGTGGATACTATTTAAATCAACATGGAGTCCTAATGAAGGTCCTGTGGTCTTCCGGGAGCTCCTGGGGTGTTTCGGGACAGGTCGTAAGTGTTACAATGTGTCCTGTAGTTTTTTCTACCAAGAGCCAGGCGTCGTGGTGCACCAACATGCGCTATGGCGCCCCATGGTTCGATACTGGGACACTACACCGTAGCGCTCGTCGGAGCCCAGTTTCTAATCTAAGCAGTGTCCTAAGTATTTTAAGGGCATTTTGGGTCCAAGTGAAGCCTAGGTATATAAGGAAACATATAGGAATATTTCCAAGTGTGGAGAAGTTGAGATCAACACTAACTTAGCTTAGTGGCTACTGTTAGTCTCCTTCAATCTAGGAAGTCTGTTGAAGAAGAAGTTGATTGGGTGCCTTTGTAAGCGATAGATCCTTCTTGTTCATGTGAAGGTGAAGCTCTCTGTAATTCTGTATTCATCTTGTTCATTGTAGATTTTTTTGTGTGGTGTGGTTCCGTGACTTTTTCCGTCATCAAGTTTTCCACATAAAATTTCCAGTGTTTGGATGCTTGTGTGATTAATGTTGTGATTGTGCTATGATTTTATATTAACCTATAATTTAATATTCCAATTTAACCTTTAAATCAAACTTTTAAAGTACAATTTTTGCATTCCAAACAATTGGCTATATATGAAGCTAACTAGTTTTCATTCTTAAAAAGACCAGTACTTTGATTAGCCACTTTACCTTTCCATACCTTCAAATTTAATCATAAACTTGATATCTGAACTTTAATCATTGATTGCAATATTTGGTAAATTGATGAGCTTGATCTTAAATCCTTAAAGGGAAAGGACAATAATTGAAATTTAACATCCCTTATTTAGTATGTTTAAATCTATTTCGCTTAAAATTTTATGAGGGATTCATAAATAGGTTGTGCATTATTATAATAATTTAGAAAGAAAAAAATATCTCAAATAAGAAAAACTTTCATATAAAACCTCAAAATTTGGTATATCACACTTGAATTTCTAATTTTAGCACAAAGAGATTAGCTTTTGAGCTATATTTTTATTTGCATATTACTTTTAGGTATTCAAAAAAACTATATACAATTCATAAAAATATTTTAGTTTGTTAGCCCTTTTCATATTTTAAGCAATTTTTTTCTTATATTTTTATTGCTTATGCTAAAATAAGTTAGTTGTTTTTTTTTTTATATAGCTTGTGATTTGCATTTTTTTATATATTGTCTCTTGCATGCTATTGCAATTGAATCTGTACAGACATGTACTAGGAAAGTCTCCGGCGATAATCACCCAACATTGTTACTTTTTGAGACCTTTATTGAATGAACATGTTTAACGTTCTATTTAACTATAGTCTTCGCTAAACATTTTCTTATGCATGTTACTTTCTTTTATGCTCCTTTAGCATGTTTTTATCAAAATTTCTAAATATTTTTTCGTTTACTTAGGGCACAATTAACGGAATTCAAATTCCACGATACTTTTAAAATGAGGCAGATCTTGTTAGAATTTTTCAGAGATGAGACTCATTTTTTACTCTTTAAAAATTTAGTTTAGATTAGTGGCAAAGTTGTAATATTATCATGGGACATCTTCATTTTGTATTTTCTTTCTTGATTTAAATGAATTTATGTTTTCTATTTTGGTTAAATACTTTTAAGAAGGGTTAATTCATAGATTTTGTTGTGAGTATTTAACTTTATGGAACGAAATCATAGCAGACTGACGTAGTAATCTCCTCAATACTCATTTTATTGGGCACAATAAGCCTAAAAGGTGTTTAACTCTACAATTTATTAGCACAATAAAGTTACTCTTTTATTTTGCTTTTTAAGTTAAGCAAAATCACAACCATAAGATCAATCAATGATATGATTTCCCATAATTTTAAATATTATTTTCTTAAGCATGTTGGCATCAACTTGCTTTCCATATGCTTCACCTATGGAAGCAGCCAAGTGGAGGTCAGCATCATCCACTCAACCTATAAGAAGTCAGAAAATGTGGGCTAATTATATACATGCTTACGGTAAGATATTTTTTTCTCCTCATATCTATTTTAGCCTTTCTCTCCTCTTTTAACTTTGGCAAAATTATTATACTCAATTTTTCTAATGGAGGCATTGAATGACATTCTTAATATGATCTAACAATCAAAGATGATATTCTTTAATCTTATCTGTAATGGCCCTAGTCATTACTAGGCTAAATAGGACTAAACATGACTCAAAAATTAGGATCTCAAGCAACTTAAGAATTATGTGAAATCAAAAATACCATTAGAAAGAATATATTTTTGCTATTGTAATGCACAAATTTGGGAACAACCTGGATAACGAATACTTCTAAACTAATTCTTGAATTTTTAAAATTCAAAAAATTAGGAAAAAGAAATGCAAGTCTAATTTTATTGATTTTAGTGCCGTTGGATTAAGAATATTAGTAAAACATAATACAAAATATTTTGCTAAATTTAGAGCTTCGAATTGACCGTAATTAATTTTTAAAGTTTTAATATTCAGAAAATAATGTAAAATAAATATAGCTCCAAATAAATAAAAAAATTATATGGGTGTTTTCGTCTCTTCAAAATATATATATGGGTCAAGTTTCATTAATTTTATATATCCAACGATGGATAAATACAAATAATTTAATTGAAATTAATTTATTAAATAAAAAATCTCCATTTCTCTCGCTTCCCTCCACTGTCCCCTCCCGTACGTAGCCCGTGTGCTCTAGAGCATGCATGACGATAGAGTGTATCGCACACCACACCTAACGGCGGCTGGTCACTGGCTCGACTGGGCCGAGCCCTCTCCCTACCCTTCCACATAAATACCCCTACCCCTCTCATTTTCACCACAGGCCTTCTCCTCCTTCCCCCCTTCAGCAGCCACCACCTCCGGCCACAGAAGATGATGATTTTTGTAATAAAGATTTTCATTTGTACTTCCATGCCCGGTAGGTTCACTGGTTTTGGTGTACGACCAAAGCAAGGCCGGAGGCAAGGTGATCTTCAAGTAATACAATAATGGTATGTGACGTCCCCCAATCCTGATTTCCAGCAGAGGTGCGATGATTGGGGTTAGGTCATTTGGCTTGCCGATGATTGTCGTCGGGATTTAAAATAATAACATAAACATCACATAATTGCTCAATTAATTTGAAAATAAGAAAACTATTTTTATTTTAATATTGTATAAATTATAATAGTATACTTTTCTTTTTTATTTAAAATACAGGAAGAAAACAAAAAAGTAAAAGTGTAACGATTGATTATTTAGTGTTGTTTCAGTTTTTCAGTAACATCCTAATCTGACATTTACAATAAAAATGCCTGAGTTGAACACTCATTGGAGAAAACTCTAAGTAATTTTGATATTATTAATTACATTATATATATATATATATATATATAAGTGGAAAATATATAATTAAATTTGTAAAATGTAAGGAAATAAAGTAATATAAATTTAAAAGATAATTTTTTCTCTTTTAAGGATTATCATAATTTTATGTGTAAATCAAACTGAATAATAATTAAAATAATAATAATACTGATTTTTATTTTATTATCTCTTTCTCTCTATTTCTCTGTTAACAAAAAGAATAAATATAAATAAAGAGAGATAAACATAATTGAAATGATGGAGAAGTAAGATAACCGTTGATAATAATAATATCGATGTTATTATCATTATTATTATTTCTATCTATAAGATAAGAACATTATTATAAAAATAAGAGTACTATTATATTTTTAGAGAGAGAATATAAAAATAAGAAAGAAACAAAATTATATATATATATATATATATATATATATATATATATATATATATTTGCTTAGAGAGAAGTATGGATAATAATTAAGGATAATGATGATGATAATAATAATATATTATTATTATTATTATCATTATTATTTATATAATAATTTATCCATAAAAAGTATATTATTATTTATCCTAAAGAGAGAATATGATAATAAGAATGAAATAATATCATTATTTCTTATGATAATATTATGCACATATATTCATTTGAAAAATGTTATGCTTACACAAGAATATACACAAAAAATATTCAGAATTAATAGAAATTTTTCCTTTTTTATAATTTTTGCATATAGATCTCACAAAAAAATATATTCAACCAATCATCTACTTACACATTGGATTGATATATAATCTATATATTTTGGTGTATAATAGTGTGTAACTATAGCAATACTCTATTTATTTAGAGAGAAAACATTATTATAATAATAAAATAATAATAATAATATTATCATTACTATTACTATTATTATTCATATAATGATAATGATAATAATAAGTATAATAGTATACATATTATTATTATTATTATTATTATTATTATTATTATTATCATTGTTAATGAAAAATTGAGAAAAAAATAAAATAATAATATTAATATAATGATTACTATTATATGATAATAATAATAATGATAAGATAATATACTTATTATTATTATTATTATTAGAAGATGATAGTATAGTGAGAATAGAATAATAATATTAAGAGATAATTATTATTATAATAATATTTCATAATAATAAAAAAAATAATAATAATAATAGAATTCATGTTATTATTATTATTATACATGTAATAATAAGTATAAGACTTTATATACTTATTATTATTATTATTATTATTTATCACCATCCTTATTATTTATTTATTATTATTATCTAATGTTAATAATAATAACATTTAAGATTTATTATTATTATCATTATTACTATCAATAATAATAACAATAATTATGGTAATAATAATAAAATAATAATAATAATATTATTATTATTATTTATTATAACATAATAGTATATAGTATAATAATATAAATATAATATTATATACCAGTTATACTATTGTATATATATAATAATAAAAAAATAGTAAATAAATGAAATAAAATTAAAAGAGCTGTAAATTTAAAGAGTAGAAAAATTATATAAATAAATATTATGAGCATAAATAAAAGGTAGTTGTCTAGCAAAAAAAAAATTTAGAGGTTAATAATTAGTAATGTTAGTAATCAAAATTAATACATAATTATTTTTTATCTCTCATTATAATTTTTAATATTTCAATTTGTTCAAGAAAAATTCTTCACTCACCCTTTGGTTTCTCTTTTTGGTCATTCTTCTCATTCAAATGTGCTTCACCATGGGGAGGCAATGACTTACCAAGGAGGTGGGGAATGACGTTTGAAGAGTTTGGCAGAATGCTGGCAAGGTGTCGGCACGATGAGGTGGAGGAGCGAGGGCAGCAGTTGGCCGGGGAAGGAGGAGAGAAGGGAAAGAGGGGGGAGACTATGGCATTACCGAGGAGGATGGAGAGGAAGGCAAGGAGTTGCCGATGTGGTAGGAAGGAGGGGGCAAGATCTCGGCAGCCTGTTGGAGGATGAGAAGGAGGCGATGGTGTGGGGAGAAGATGGGGGTGAGGCCCTCCTTTTATAGAAGAATAGGGGAGATGGGAGGGCTACGGATGGGTGGGAGGAGAGTGAGGAGAGAAAAAAAAGCTTAAATAAAAAAATGTGTTTAAAATTAATTACATTTTTTTGCTCACCAATTTCCAAAAAATGTGTTTTAAATTAATTGTTGGGGATTCCCATGTGTGCCTCAATTTTCCGTGCACTTCTCATCTAATAAGAAACATGCTATAATAAGTCACATCCCTTCAATCCCTCTAATTTTATTATTGGCTCAATTGGGCTAGTTCAAGCTAGCTTGAGCCTAAGTTTGGGCTAGGGTAAGGCTAGCCCACATGCAACTAACTCGACCCCACCCAATGGGTTAGAATGACCCATTAGGGCATGAAAGCACCAAGATGGGTCCCAACAACCCCATATGACTCATCTTGCATGTTGGTTAGATTCAGGCTAGCCCAAGCTAACTCAAGTCTCGGTTCAGTTGACTTGGTAAACTTTTGGGCCCCACTAGTTCACTCATGACTTAACAAGGTAACAGGAGTCATGTGATCTTAAGGGCAAGCCCCCATAACCCAATACGCCAAAACCAAATTTTTGATTGAACTCAAGCTATCCCAAGCTAGCCTAAGTCCAAGTCGGGCTGAGCTAACCCATTCAACCCCCATGAGTACTCCAATAAATAACCCTAATGATTCAAATCACACTAAAATTATAAGTTGACCCAATTGGGCTAGCTCAGGCTAGCTCAATTCAAATCTTAGCTCGACTAGCACAATACTTTGTATATGGGCCCATTAGGTTAAGATATGATCGAATTAACTTAAAGTAATCATTGTGACTACTAAATGTGACTCTAGGGACCTCAAAAGCTCAAGACTTCATTTTGGGCCCACTTGATCTAGCCAAGTAGGCCCAAGTTAAGGCTAGCTTGGATACCACCCTTAAGAAATTCAATGTATGGTTTGCAATCCTTTTAGCTTGAACCAAGTCAAGGTCTAAGCTTTTTGATCACTTAAGACCTCTTAAGCATCAAAAGATCCTATTCTTTTCACTATAGAAACTATTATATTTAGTAAATATTAAATCATAAGAAAATTTTATACATAAGATATTTATTCAGAACTAAATCAACTCTTTTATTACTAAAGGTTTTTTTGCAAGGCGCCAAACACGGGACTGGGGATCTACGGATCATGGCTGTTTCATGTTTTTAAAGAAAAATTAAGCAGGTACGATCTTCCTGATCCTTATCTGATTGATCGGACCGTCCGATCGAATGAACGAACGAACGCTCCTAATCAGGTCCTGTACTTCGTGCTTAGGCACATTCGTAGAGCATCAGGCGAGGACGTCCGGCTCTTCCAATTGGCTCCTCCATGGCTTATACCTCCATTTCTTCTACTATTCCATTTCTCATTCTCCTAAAGCATTTGCGAAAGCCCAAAGCTGCGAGACGATTTCTGGGAAGAGCACACCATGAGCTGCAAAGGAACCCTAAATTTCGGCCGACGCATCCCATCAATTGTGGCGGCCCTACCCCGCCGTTGTCCTGTTAACCCTTAAGTTAACATGATTACGGTGGAGGGGTCACCAAATGATAAGGTCCCCACTTAAGATTGGATTAGACATACATTCTAATCCAATTTAATTAAGGACTTTGCCATTCATCTAAAAATACTATCACTAAATGATCATACAAGAACTCAGAGTGCGGAAGCAATAAAAGTATAACATCCATCCATACAGTATAAATGCGACAATACAGAATAAGTAAAGTACTGAAAGAGAAAGTTAACCTGTATTATTATAACAATTTAAAAAAATAGATTGAAAGACTGAAAAGAACAATCAATCTCACAGGCAGAAAGAAAACTAGAAACTAAAGATCTTCAGGAACAGGCTCCTCCTCCAATGGCAAGCACTCCACTGGATCAGCTACTCCAACTAACTCTGAACCTACCATTATCGGTTTCATAATGGTAGGGCCCCAGCCAACAAAAGAAAAACTAGTTAGATTATTGTCTAAGCACATTTTATGGCAAACAATTTATTAAGTTACTTGAATATCATCATAAACCAGAACTGAGCAAAATAGGTGCAGAAAGCGTACAAAAAGAATAGTAATAAGTTATAAACAAACAGTTTATAACTAAGCAAAATAGGAAGTAATACATATCTCCTCCAAGCAACTGCAACAAAGACAGGTAAGCAAAAGACTAAATAAAATTGTAAGAAAAGTACAACCTAAACATGCTTATGATCAAACAGATTATGTTAGGTGACATACAGAACTTGAACAGTATAAAACTGAAAACACTAACATCCTAGGTGAGCATATGAAAATAGTAAGTAAAACTAGCATCCTATATAAAAACACGTGCAGGAAAGCTGTAAGTAAAACAGTGCTGAAATACAGAATATGCAAGTAAAGCAATAACTGAAAACGGAAACTGCAGTGACCATCTAAGTCACCCAAACTGAAAATATACTCAGCAAATCTTACCCTGATGAGCTAAGAAACTCTGAACTAAACATCACTGAAAACTCTTAGCCTGATGAGCTAAGATAGAATCGAATGTAAGTGTACTTGAATTAGTATAACCATATCAGAATCCTGACTCTATAGTCAATATGGCAAGAGTCTATCCATCCTATCACTCGGACTAGGCATGGCCATAGACTTTCAGACATTAAACCCTCGAAAGGTTGCCGACCCGAACGGGTTGATCGAAGAGGTATACTAATCAAGCTACACCTTACAAACCACTTGTGAAACGAAAACATAATGCTGCTTATGAATGTTTCAAAGTTGACATAAGATATTTATCAAATATCTTAAGTACATAATATATGTTCAAGGTATAAGGCTCAAAATCAAGGAATGCGTAGCATCAAAATCAAAGTGAGCAAGAAACTCTATCTAAAACACAAGTGATATCCATTGTTATCTACTTTATTGGTTCTATCTATTCTAAGTTACATAAGTTTCAGAATCATCAATTCTTAAACATTCTATAACTTAGAATCACGGATCCTACTAGTTGAAGAAAATTAGGACTGGCCACGTCCAAATTATAACTTAATCAAAAGACGACTATTTAATTAAAGTGAATAAATTATCGACCTAGTTTTGTAAGTTAATTTACCCCAAACCTCATCTTAATTAGCCAAAACAAGATGAAAAGATTAAGAATTAGACTCCAGATGATGGGGTCTAATCACTTAATCCAAAGGTATAACTAAATATCTAAGGTTTAGAACCCAAATCTCACATATTAAGTTAAGGCAAATCCTAATGATAAATCAATTCATTAGGATAAATCTCTATTCTTAGCTCTAAAGTTTAAAGACCAAATAATCATTTAATAAATTGAGAAAATCTAAAAACTAGTAAACTCAAGGTTTCACCTATTGAGTAATCCAATTTACTCAATAGATGAATTCTAACTTAAGATCTATTCTTAATCTTAGGAATTTAAAGCTCTTAATTACTAAGAGTATCTCTCAAGACATACATTCTAACTAATGTTATAAGGACCTAAGGAAAGATGTAAGAATGATTAAAGAAGAGAAATCACTTACTAAGACTTAGGAAATTTTCCTTAAGGAGCAAATTTTGAGATTTTAATCAAAATCTAATTTAGACTTGGATTTGATTAATTTCAGTTCTAAATCATTATATTTACTGATTAATATGATTATAAAATGATTTTAGGGCTTTTGAAAGCTAAACCCTAAATTTGGGCAAAATGACCATTTTGCCCCCACTTAAGGGTTCAAAAGATCAAATTTTGATCTAAGGCTTTAATTCTGAAATTTTCTTTTCAAAAGTATTTCTTACTGTCTAATGTAAGATTAGACAGCAACTAAATTAATTTTGGGTGATTATTAAGCCATATGAGATCAAATTAGTGAATTTTACTCTTAAGGGAAAATTAGTAATTTGACTATGTAAAAGTTAAATTTTCTTTTAGATTATTGCTCTTTACTATCTAAGCTTTCCATAGAATCTAGATTTGCTAAATTCTGATAAGTATTGACCAAGTTATGGCCAATACAAAAGTTAGGGTTTAAAGGTGATTAAGGAATTCTTAATTATGGGTCAAAAATCCTAACTTTGCCAATTAGTATCCAAATTTAGTAAAATCAGTAGCCATGGTTTACAAATAGTCCACTGATCATAATAACATGAAGTAGACTCAATTTTGAATCTAATTTGACTAAGTTAAGACCTAATTAAAGTTTAGAGTGATTAGTGAGTAATTATCAAAATTAATCACTCAAACACTAATCCAATTTTACAAATAGATTCTAAATGGTTCTATGAGTCCTTTGAAACTTAAATTACTCAATTTGAATTACTAGATTTGCTAATATTCACTAATCAATTTTTAGGGTAATTAGGAGTGATTAGTAAATCTAACCATTGGATCTAAAATATTTTTCCAGATTAATGTTAATTAAGTTTTTCTAATCTAAATGGACCTTTGGATCATTAAATTTGGAGCTCAATTGACCAAGTTATGGTCAATTGAAGTTCTAAGGTTAATTAGGGTAATTAGGGTTAGGACCTAAAAGTGATTAGGCAAATATTAATCCAAACAGCAAAGTGAACACTATCAGATTAATCTTTAGGGTTTTCTGATCACTTTAAGACCCATATTCAATATGTTTGGATCATTAGGTACAAAGTTATGGTTAAATGAAATTTTGTGACATTTATTTTAACTTAATTAAACCCTAAAAATCACTTTGCTAAAAATAGGTCCAAATGCAAAATTGATAGTGCCATATTATTCCTCTATTTTTGCTGAATCCAATGATATATAATTTTGCATAATTTGGATGTATATATTGCAAGATATTAATGTTTAAAGATTAGGATTTAATTAATTAATTAATACTGTTTTAATAATAATAATAAATCTATTATTATTAATAAATATAAATTCATATTATTTAAAACATTATATTTATATATATGATTCTATTATTTATTAAACAGGTACACGTGGCACTCTATGATTTGCCGACGGTACGAAGGTGGGACCCACAGACGCTGCAGACCCGACAGGATTTGTCCCGCGAGACACGTGTCCTCGCGGGATTGGCTCGTTGCCTGCGCGCGGGGCCCTCCAGCTGCCACGATACGTCGACCGTGACTGGTTCACAGACGGCGGTTCGACCGGTTCAGATGAATCGTTCTGGATCGAACCGGTTCATAACGATCGGACCAGATTTGATTTATCCTAGATCTAACGGTAGGATCACCGTTTCATCCGACGGCTGTAGACGAGCGGTGATTCGCCTTCCTCCTGAACTGGACTGGGTACAGATGGATCGTTGAACCGATTTGGAGTAGCCTGCTCGCTCGGGATGACGCTTCATCTTCCCCGAGAGTCGCGAGATTAGGGTTTCGTGAGGGGGATCTTCGATCGAAGATCCCGTTCGATCGAAGACTCCTTAGCTTATTCGAACCATATGGATTGATTATTAAGATATGGATTACATATAGAAACAATAATATCTGAAATCAAACTGAGATCGGGTGAGATCGGGTACCTTAGATGGATGGCAGGGAAGGTTCGAGCTTCGATCGCCAAAATCAGGTCTTCAGAGATGAAATCGAGAGAAGATAGAGTCTTAGATGTCTTATATTAGTTCTAAAGCGGCAATTACATGCGGTGGGGAGGACATCTGGCCTCTGCGAGCTCCAGCGCCTCGGCTAGGGCGACGCGTGCAGCCCCCCTTCGGCCACACGGCACTCTCGCGGGGACGACGGCTCACAGCCGTCTGATCTCGTGATCAGACGGCGCAGGCGGAGTCGTCAAGATTGACGGCGCGAATAGAAAATAGGTGACGGTGTTAGGAATAGTTGACGGAATCCATTAAATATTTAAATTTATATTATTATTCAATTTATTTTTTCAACAGATTTTATTAAATAAATTTAACTAACTAAATGAAATTCAAAAAAAATTTCCAATAAATCACCCTTAGCTAAATGAAGGGTGAGGAACACAATGATGCACTCAGATTTTTGTTTCGACGAGCATTTAATTATTTGATTATTTGGGGTATTTAAATATTATTAAAATATTTGATGAAAATCCAACGACTTCCAAATGCTTCCAAAATTTCACCCCTAGCTAATTTGGGTGTTCTGAACGCAATGGCAAAGTCAGATTTTCAGTTTGAGGTCTAGATAAAAAGTCAATTTTCTAGGATTTGGGATTTTCCAGAATTCCTGATTTGACTTAGTTGACTTCTGGTTCGACCTAGATTTCAGAGATGAGTTCTAAATTGCTTAATTAGTGACTTAGAATCTTAATTAAGACTTAGATTAGTCTTAATTGAGCTAAGTAACAACCTAGGTTGTTACATCAATGTACCTCTCCTTCTATATTTTTTTCTAAATTAAATGCACCTGGATTTATTATTCAACACTGGTTGATTGTATGAGTCCAAATCTGACTCATTTAGAGTGGATCGAACGTGGTCTAGCCTGGTCGTCTTTATTTTAATTTAGCATTCCGACTCGGGAACCCTATGGCATCACTCTATCTCTGTTCCTATCGACCTCACAGGTCAATATTAGGTTCATTAGGTCAGCCACGGAGAGGGCTTCACGCCGGTGTGCAGGCCATCTCGTAAGGCCCCCGGGATCGACCAGGAGGTCTAAACCTAGGGCGTCCCTCATGGACCCCTATCGGGGATGAAACGGTTCAGACTGCGTGTGATGTGGTTCGGGTCTTCTTCCTGGACCAGACCGGTCCATCCCGGTTCAACAGCGCCATCTCTCAGTTTATGTGGAGGACGTGTGTCGATTTATGGAGCCGCTGCATCGGTGCCAAGGTTTCTGTGCAGCGCTGACTTCAGTACTGCTCAGTCTTCTGTGCTGCCAGTCGTCACGTCCTAAAATTTTGCTCCTCTCTTTTATGTGCTGTAATAAATTCATAGATAATTATTTTATTAATGATTAAACAGAATGTATTAAATGATTAACTTACAATTAATTTATGTTTAATTATTCCAAAATTTCATTCAATCATAACTTTAAACATATCCATCAAAATAATGTAATATTATATATCATTTTGATCACAAATATACATAGATTAATAATATGACATTTAATTTATATTTAGATGATTATTGTATTTAATCATTAATTTAGATAAATTAATTAATTGTAATTTAATTTCAATTCTTCTTTATGGCATATTTGTGGCATAACTTGATAATTAGATGTCCAAATTTAATGATTTAATAGTCAATTTCAATTAAAAAAAATGTAGGACAATAATTTGAAATCAAATTTAATATTTGAATACTAATTTTCTTAATCACTTTTTAACCATAATTTTCCAACATTGCCTGATTTTGACTTAATGTCATTCTTCTCTTTACACTATAAGGATTCCAAATTTATGTATATCATTTCCATTAGACAACAATTGTTGATTTTAGGTTTTTGGCTCATTAATTAGTGTTATTGTGATAATTTTTAGTTTCTTAAATTGCATATTTTAGGTATTTAAAACCTTATGATAGCAAACATGTCACATTTATTACTTTCCATGTCAATTTCAATTGCATGTTGAGCTTAGTTCTCTAAAATTATTTGCTTGAATCATTAACAAATTGCTTGATTCATCTTTAAACCTTATGATAAAAGCTATATGATTGATTTATAGCTTGAATTATAGATGATCCTTAGAGCTATTTATTTCATCCATTAAGTGTAGTTAACTTTAATGCTTTTGCAGTTGTAGATTATAAATCAATTAGTACTAGCCTTAAATAACTAGATTGAATCCTAGTTCACTTCACTTTAGATTTTTAGTCTCACTTAAGTCCTTTATAGACTTATAATAGGAGTCCTAAATTCATTAGAATAGTTTAGGAATCCTATTGATTTTTTTAACCTTCAACTTATAGGAAATATAGAGTTTAAAATTTACAAATCTTTCTTTACTATGCCGTTAAACCTTTCCTTTTATATTAACTAGCTATATTAGTAGTTGATTTTAAATAAGATCCTTTTAATTCAAACTAGTTAGATGAGTTTGGTGTATAAGACCTTACCTCTTAACTTCCTCAATTATCATGTTTACTTAACCCTACCTTTCTTAACTAGTTTCCTAAACCTTGAATTAGTTAACATATTTCAATCATATAGTTTAGGATAAGAATAGAACTAGCTCCTTTTTGTATTATTATACTTGTAAATTATTTTGTCATCTTTTAAAATGAGATTAAACTACTATTTTCTAAAACTCGAACTATTTATATTACTTATAATTGATCTGAGATCAATATCTCTAAGTCAATTGGGAATTTAATTAGCTCCAATCATTAAGGAGATCATTAAAATTAGATAATTTTGGATATCACATAGTTTACACTTATTGAATTTCTTTGAATGCTTGTTTAACTTGAGCCACTTCATTTGACACATTCATATAAGACATTGTGCATAAATAAAACTATCACATTAAAACTTTAGGGGTTGATTATTGATGTAGCCAAGGGTTGGCAAATTAGAAGAAATAAGGAGACCACATATTCTTAGAGGGAGAATATGAGTGTTTATTGTATTTGAAACCTCACTTTCATTTAACTTGTTAGGCAAGCGTGTTTAACTCCTCGCTTCATTCTATAAGTCCCTGTAGAATGAATACTTTCATAAACATAACTTCAATTAATAATAAATGAGTTCTTTTACAATCTTATTGATTGTAAGATCTCATGATAACTTTCAAGCTATATTACTTTATATAGTTCTAGACTATGTGAATCTTAGATTGATAATCTAAGATCTTCTTTCAATTACTATGCTTAGCATTTTCTATACTTTTAATACTGTACTTTACTTATTTACAGTTCATTTATATTACATTGAATATTGTTATAATTCCATTTAAATGCTTCATTATTTATTTTTCTTACTTAGCATAAATTTATTGAACATGTAAATACTTTATTTTATTTACTTTTATATGCACACTTTAGTATTTTTCTAGCCTATTTTGGATACTTTACTCTTATCTTATTTGCAGGCTAGGATGTCTATACTTATGAGTACTCTTATTCACTCTTTTACTTCAATTGTCTTTCTTTTTACTTGTCTATTTCTTTCCATATTCATATGCTTCATATGCTCCACCGCTTATGCTTATTGTAAACTAGTTGTGATATCCAAAATAAATAACAAAATGTTTAGCATAATCTTAAATTGTGCTTAGACTATTTAGTATAACTATGCTTTTCTTTTTATTGGCTTTGCCCTATCATATTTAAATGCTAAAATGTGATAAATCATGTGCATTTGGAGGCTAGTGGAGCTAGACCAAGTGCTTAAAGTTAATAAATTACTTTTGCTTTATAAATGTTAATTACTTGCTTTTAAGTTAAATATGAGAGAGAGACTTTACTTTCTTATTCTCTATTTAATTTGGCATGTAATAATTAAAATTAATTATTTTGTCTTTACTACTCTTATGTTGGAATTAGAACTTACACTTAAATGCTTGGTTTAGATAAATGAATGGATAAATTACATAATTTTATCATGTTCATAAAACTATTGTTGCATGTAGTTTATTGCATCTATCCTTATTGTAGCATATCATAATTGTCATATGTGATTAAATTGCATTCATTCCTACATGTAGCATAATTGTACATACATCTCATAATGTCAAATTCATATTGCTTCATGTGAATGTTCACCTCTTTTTATACTTGCAATTGTAACTTGTATGTGTATATTTGTAATCATGCTAAATTCCTATTGTTGATATTTAATTGCAACTACTAATCTTATATATAATTTACAAGGACTTTATTCACACATTTCATTCCTTTTTACTTCATACAAATTACAAGTATGTAACTTCTTTTGTTTATAATCATAACTATATATTTTTTAATTGTAATCTATTATTGATTCATGTTGATCTTTCTCTTTATTCACATATTTTGACCTCAATTACTTTTATCAATATGTGATTACTTGCTTCCGCATATTTTTATACAATTATCATTTTTAAATATGCATTTGAATTCATATGTATCTCATGCATTTTTCCTCTTCCACTTTCTCATCTTCACTTAAGACCCTCATCATGATCCTTGGCCAAACACAACACCAAGGGATTTGGGTTAGTTTCCTTCTAAACCAGTATTAGTTGCTGTGGTGATGCGCCAACATTGGGTTTAGTTACTAATCAATGTTGAGGTCGTCACACTTTTAGTTTAATCAAACACTATTACGACAGGGATGTCTGATATTGGGAGGCATAAGGAGCATATACATGTAAGTCTTTAGGAGGGTAGATATAGAGAGAATATGGAGCTATTATGAAACGTGAATATGAACCCCCATTTTTTTTTATTTTGTACTTGCCTAATAAAATCATCAATGTGCACCATATATCAAACATTAAAATTTTATATTTATTTTTGTGATTACAATGTATTTATGCTAAAATTTCAGTACATTTAAAACTTATTTTTGTAGGGATAAATTGTAAAGCCTTTTATTTTGTGTCAAATTGGCTATTTTGTTTATTATTTAATAATTGCAAAGTTGATATACATCAATACTTTATTTTACAACTAACTTGTATTTGAATGCCTGCGGTTTTGAAACATTCCATGATTAAGAGTTTATCCTGGAAGAGAGGAAGTGAGAACCATAAGTGTTGCATCTTTTCCTACTAATTTACTGCTTTAAACTCTTATTTATTAAGTTTGTAATATTTTAAGATCTTTGTGATCAAGACTCTATTATATATTTAGTTCATGTTTAAATAATTTATGTTTGGTGCATATAAATCATATTTTTTAAATCACCTAATATGATCCAGTAGCTAGGGGAGTTTACTCCTAATGTTGGTTTAGCTCACATAGCCTAATATTGGACCCCCATAAGCCCAAGCAACAGCAATTCAAGAATAAGCAGAGGTAACAACAACAATAGCAATATAGTTTATAAATTTGAAAAGAAAAGTAGCATAATTAAAATATATAAATTTGAAATAATCATGAGCTTCTATAAAATTGTCTAAATATCAGATTACATTTAATATAAAATGATTCTTTTATTATAGTTTTTTTTTCCACGAACCTGTTTAAATAAGAATCCAAATAAAAAAGAGTAAGCAATGATAATTGAATAACTAAATATACAATATTATAAATTGGTGATTAAATATAAAAAATAAAATAAGCCTTATAGGTCTGTAAAAATAACCAAAAACACAATATTAAACAAACTCTAAGAGTGTAAGAGCACAACATCAATTTATAACCTTAACTTTAAAAATAGGTTCATAAATAATTACATATTTAAAAATATTAAAATTAAACAGAATTATATAACATAAAGAGAATCACAACATCAGTTTGTGACTTTAAAGTTATAATTATAAAAGCATAACTCAAATTCTTTGCTTTAACCTTAAAAGCAAGCTCATAAATTATTACATATCTAAAAATCCTAAAGAGTTTCACATATTTAACCCTAAAAAATCATCACAAGTCACAACTTAAGCTAAAAATCGGATCGAAATTTTCAAGTCAAGTTCGATTGGATTCAAAATGAGAATAATTGCGACTATAGATTTGTTGACTTAGCAAGTCATTTAATATTTATCTTTATTTTATAAATAATAAAAATAATTGTAATGAATGGGTGTGCCTTATTTTCAAAGAGAGCAGCAACAGATCATAGATTGCGTGGGCATTTCCACTGCCCTTTAGCTCCTCACCAACCGCACATGCTCATCATTTGCCTTTCTTTTTTCTTAAAGAAGTAATGGGCAAATATATTGATTTGCTTAAGAGAATATAAAAATAAAAGATAGCATATGCAAAACATAAATGATATTGTGGCTCAATAAATAGAAACATTAAGACAAGCAGCAGCCAGGGCCCACGATCCTATGACCATTTTTCAGCTATATATATATATTTTATAAAAAAATAAATATTATTTAAATTTATTAATGTGATATTCAAAAAAATTTATGATTTCAACTAAAAAAAATTATAAAATTTGGATGTCAACATCTTTTATATAATGTTCAAATTTTATTAAATAATTTTTTTGAAATGCTATATCAAGAAAATAGTAATAATTATAATTTTAATTAATAAATTTCTATTATTATTATTTTCATATTATTTAAACTAAAAAGTCTATAAAATTTGAGTGCCAACATCTGTTTTATATATATATAAAAAGATCAGTCAATCGTATTGTAGCCAAACAATTGAAACTCAGATTTTGTTTTCCCACATAAACAAAAAGTATATATATATATATATATATATATATATATATATATATATATATATATATATATATATAAAAAGATCGTTGAGCTGAATTCTAAGTCAGTTTTCAAATTATTTTAAATAGGATTAGAGTAAGAGTATAGTTTGGATTATATTCATAATAAATTTTGATTATATAAAAATAATGGCAAGAGGGAAGAGGCCAACAGGTGGAGCATGTGAACCGGAGACGGAAACATTTGAAGATAAGTAAAAGAGAGCAGCTCTCCATTCCCTATCGTTTCTTTTGTTTTCTTCATAGGGTGGTAGGTGTTAGTTATTAGATTCTTCTGCACTTAATTTCTCATATCAGCCAAAATGCCAAGGAAAATAAATATTTTTAATGTCTTCTTAGTCAGATATTTCCCATGTGAAATACTATGCTAGTTAATGCCTGCACTATACACTTGATTTCCTTTGAAAAAAGGTGCATAAAGGGAGTTTGGAATACACTATTCTATCTTTATCTGCAGAGAACGATAGAGGCACGCGTGCCCAGGCGCTGCGGGCTCTTCTGCTCCAGCCTTGCTTCGGCAAGAAACTAAGCAGTCGACGCCTATGTGTGTGCCCAAGCCGACATGTAGCCTATTTTAGAGTGTTTTGAGGGGAAATGCAAGTGAGATCCATGCTTAATTAGAGTTTGAGGTGTAAGTTCAGGTCATTTTATATGCAAAGGAGGTTAGTATGAGTGAGTTCATCTCTTAGAAAGCTCCATTAGGCAGAATTTGATGTGAATCTTGTATTCCCTTCTTTAATAGTTGTGAGTTTTCTTGCAAAGAGTTTTTCAAGTATATTCTTATGTGTTCTCAGTATCTTATTAATTTGTTATATTCTCAGTATCTACGATTTCTTATTCGCTTGTGATTATTGTATTCCTATTTGGCTTTAATAGCTTTACTTAGTTATTTTAATAGCATTTAGCACAACTAAAAACTCATTCTTTCTTACTATTTTGGAGAGAGGGAGAACGGAAAAATAAGAGAATTTAGCACATTGATAAGCATGAATATTATATAAACAGTTAAATGAAAACAGACTTATTTGAATCTCTCTATGGTACTATCCTCCTCATACAAGTTCCTATAATACTCTCAAAAATATTTTTTTCAATATTATATTTATAAAAAAGTATTTAGGAGCATAAGAAATTTATTTATTTTATTCTTACACATAGTATAGTATAGTAAGTATGACATTTTGTGAGAATATTTTTATCAAAAGTTATATAATTTCCTCATCTTGAAATAATTTTAAGTTAGAACAAAGTTATGATTATAGAATCTAAGAATTTGTGTTAGCTTTTAGGGTTAAATTGGCTCTACTCGAGAGTGGGATGAATTGTGTTTTAGTACTGAGAAAATTAAGATAGAATTTCTTAATTTTCTCAACGTGGAATTTTAATATACTTTAATTCTTATCAAAGCATACGCATCATTTTAGTAGTAGTTTGGGTTCACTCTTCGAAGGTTCACATCATTTGGAAATTCACTTGTAATCCCGACTCTCACTTTGCTATCTCACAACATGCAGAAAAGTCTTTATCCCTTCTTTTGCAAGCTTTCATCAAGATAGCCTGTTGAAGTTCCCTCCTTCATAACTCTTTGTAAAAAAAAGTCTTTAAAGTGAAGATGATAGATCATCAAAACCCCCTTTGTGTTCAAGAGCTTGATTGTATTTAATGTGTTGATATTCAAAATTTTCATAACAATGGGTCATAGCAACTTTGGAGGATGATAGTAACATGCATATGTGGTATAAGCTCATGCTCTTATGGTGTACTCATATTTTGGATTTAGTGAATTTTATTTTTAATCTCAGATTTTATTGTGTTTTTATTTTGGGCTGTTAGGTCATCTATTGCATTATAATGCAATTTCATTATGCCTTCTGCAGTGATGTAGTTGTCTGCTAAATATGTATGGAATGTCAATGACAGTTATGCTTTTAAGGAGAAGAGAATGGCGGCATACCACTTCATCTAAGCTCATCAAAATTAGGTGCATCTAAAGCTATATGCAATCCTTGTTGAGTTCGACAATCTTGAACGTTAATTGAACGACCATAAAAGTTCAGATTCTTAGTAAATATGTTCTCCGTGCCAAGACGTCAACAAATATATGATCTAGAACTTGATGGTAAACAGTGACACAGTAAATCTAATTCGTCAATTTGATGACAGATCTATTGAGGTGCAAAAAATAAAAATATAAAACCATTACATCTATAAACTTCAAGAATTGATCAATAATAATAGGACTCTTTAAATAGAAAAAGCCCTGCTAGCTGATATCTTGACTTAGGATGTGATAACATGATTAAAAAATAAGTTAGAAATGTTGTGTTGCAAACGTTTGACTAAATAAACCAAAGAATAAAACAAATCAAAACATATTATATATATAATCTTTGAAACGAAAATCCTCAACCAATTTATTTTAATAAAATATATAATAAATAATAATTTTTGAAATGAAATTTCTCATCTCATATCTCTTATCATTAGTTTATTATTATTTCAGCCATTTGGGCCTTTGGGTTTGTTTGTAAATTTTTGTTGATTTGAAAATTTACTAAAATAAAAAAAAACACCAACAAGAAAATTTTATTATCATATTATCACCATTAAAGTTACTATTTGCTTGAATATCTAAGAAATTTGATTAATGACATATGCTGAATCTACAACAACTGCAAGAAGATACGGATAATGTTTTTAACTTTGCTTTTACAAGAGAAGATAACGTTCGATCTACTGACTATGAATTTGAGCACCATGACAGCAATTTAATTATTGGGCATTATAGTTGGAGTCTTATTTTGAACTCCTTAATTTCGACCAGGCGCTACAGCTCGCTACGATGGGTTTTGGTGCTGCGGCATACTGTAGTGCCATCTTGACCGAGAGTCAGGCGCTACGACGCCAGCCAACCCGAGATCTGGGTGCTACGACACGTTGTAGCGCCCCATGGTCGAGAGTCAAGCACTACGATGTGCGGTGGAATTGGTCTACTCAAGACTCGGGTGCCACGGTGCATTGTAGTGCCTCTTGGCTGAGAGTTAGGCGCTACGACGTGCTGTGGCATCCGATGGTAATTTCACACGAACATAACTGTAAGGTCCTCCCTAGAGTATTCAATTACTCCTGATTTAGGGCACCTCTTGGGTGGTTCCATATACCAATTGAATGGTCTTTTCGAGACTCTTCCATTAATACTAAAATCGACAACAACTGACCACTCAAACACCACAAACACTAATGTTCTATGTACGATATACAAAAATCTACTTGCACAAACTGTTCATCTTCCATAAAATTTACAATCTTAATGAATTTTAATGAAATTTACATCTCAAACACAATTTCTTAACATTATAAAATAGGCATGCAAGGTAAATGTAGTAACCAATTTAAGAAAAAGAAAAGGTACCTTGGCTTGCAAAAATGGAGGAAGAAGGGGGGGTACCTTGGCTTTGAAATGAAGATTTCTACTAGTTCCTTGGGAGCTTGAGAGATTGAGAACTTGAGAGTTTCTTTTAGCAGCAAGCACAACAAAATGGAGGGAAGATGAGTGTTGAAGGAGACTAGATAAAAAGGATGAGGAGGCATGTGCTTGGATGGGATAAGGTGGAGCCATCCCGTCCAAGGCATGGAGCAGAAGGCTGGCTTGCAAGAGGGGAGGAAGGTTCCTTTTGCAGGAAATGGGGGAGAAGAGAGTGGCATGCGCAGTATATGGGGAAAAGCAGGAGGAAAAATGGAGAATTTAAGCTTTTAATTAATATATTTTTTAATTAAAATTAGATGACTAAACGGGCTCCAAAAAATCCTGAAAATTCACCCCTTGCTAATTTGAGGGTGAGGAACGCAACAACAAAGTCGGATTTTAATTTGGAGATTAATTTAATTATTCTAATTTTTGGGTATTTAAATACATTAAAATATTTGAAAAATTCGACGACCTCCAAATACTTCCAAAACATCACTCATAACTAATTTGAGGGTGACGAGCACAATGACAAAGTTATATTTTAATTTTGAAGTCAAATTAAATATCTCAATTTTCTAATTTATTAAATACTATTAAAATTATCCAAATATTTGATTGAGCTCTGAATCGTTCCAAATCTTCAAGGTTTGGTTCTAATGATTAGGTGAACCTAGTGGAATGATAATTAACCTGTGATTAAGCTAAAATTAAGCTAAGTAACAACATATAGTTGTCACAAGTTGGAAGACTTCTATTTGTTTTATATATAATGACCCAAGTCATTACTAGGATAATTATGATTAAACTCGACTCAAAAATCAGGACCCTGAGTGACTTCAAAATTAAGGCTAGCCAAAAATATCGTTAGATAGAGTATATTTTTGTGATCGTAATGTCCAAGTTTGGGAACAATCTGGACAGCGGATACTCCTGAATTAATTTATGAATTATTTAAATTCAAAAAATTGGGAAAATTAAATAGAAGTCCAAATTCAGCTATTTTAGTGTCGTTAGATTAAAAATATTATAAAAAGGTCGCAAAAAAGTTTTGTCGAATTTAGAGCTCTGGATTGACCATAATTAATTTTTGAAGTTTTTATCTTCAAAAATTAATAAAAATGAAAGATTGCTCCAAATCAAAAAATTTATGCACGAGTGTGTTTGTCTCATCAAGATACACCTCTGTGTCAAATTTCATTATATTTTAGAAAAGAAATGTATGAGAGAAAGAAGAGAGAGAAAAAGGAGAGAGATAGAAGAGATAAGAATGAGGAAGAAAAGATCAAATTGAACACTACAAATAATTAAGACAAATGATGGATGAGAGAAAAATAATTAATTAAGAAAAAATCTTATAAATACACCCCCAACCCCCCATTTCCTCATCCTCTCCCCACTCCCTTCTCCTCCCCCACTCCCCTTTTACACTCCTTTTCTCTATTGTTAAATACACTATCGATACACAAGATACCTAATACGGAATGGCACTTGTAATGGCAATAACAAACCAAAGTCCAAAGACTTTGAGGATCGGGGTGCATTGATGGTTACTGAGCTAGCTTAGAAATCACAAAATTATAGAAAGAAAATTGCAACACATATAAATCATCCAAACACAAGCATATACATGGAAAACCTAAAGATTGAGAAAAACTTTGGAGCCACACCAACAAGAAAATCCACTATGAAAAAGCTTCAAGGTTTACAGAGTTACAAGAGCTATATCATCTCAGCATACATAGTTGTAGCTCTACTCTTAGAATGGAGAAGGGAAACAGCTACTACCTCCTGAAGTTTCTTCTTCAAATAACAAGCCTTTTCTTGCTCAGTAGCTCCCTAGGTTTAGCTTAGAGTTATTCTCCTCCATAGCCTCCAAGCCTCCAAATTGATTGCCAAAGACTTATGTTTTCTCCACTACTTAGGTTTAAGTAGCTAACTCCATTTTGGACCCTAAAAGTAAAACATACCTCTCAGATTTCTTCAGATTGAGACCTAAAATGAAGCATAACTCTGTTGGCCAGAGTGCTCTAGTGGATAACTTTTTGAACTTATACCGCTACAGCGCGCTCCAGTGGATAAGTTTTCAAACTTGACTCGCTGCAGTGCGTTACCGCGGGTAAAGTTTTTGAACTTGACTCGCTGCAGCGCGCTATCGCGGGTAATTTTTCAAACTTAACTCGCTACGGCACACTCCCGCAGGTAAGTTTTTGAACTTAACTCGCTGCAACACGTTCCCACGTGTAAGTTCTTGAACTTAACTTGCTTGCAGCGCGCTACCACGGGGAAGTTTTTAAACTTAACTCGCTTGCAGCGCGCTACCGCGGGTAAGTTTTTAAACTTAACTCGCTGCAGCGCGCTATCGCGGGTAAGTTTTCAAACTTAACTCGTTGCAGCATGCTACCGCGGGTAAGATTTTGAACTTAACTCGCTCCAGCGCGCCACAGCATGCCGCAGCACGCTACTGCGGACAAAACCTTAAGGGCTCAGCAGAATCAAAATTTGAACCCTAGTTGCTACAACGTACCACAGCGCGCTGCTGTGGGTAGGTTTTCAAACTTAACTCGCTATAGCACGCGACAGCGTGCTGTAGCGCGCTACAGAAAAACAACTTTGAAAGATAAAAATGTTACTGCATGCTACCGCAGATGAAGTTATGAACGTAAACGTAAACTGCTACAGCGTGCCATAGATCGCTACAACGCGCTCCAACGGGCGCAGTATTTCTGTCTTTTCAGGTCATTACTTACAGCTGAGATAAGACCCCCTGCCAGCAACTTGTCTCCCAGCTGACATCTTTTCTGCAACATAATATTTCTTAAGTGAAAAAGGAAGAATTTGAAATGATTATAAGATTTAAAAATGGAAAAGGAGATATCATTTCATGCCTTAGTGGGATCTACACTCATGACAGCAGAAATATGGAGGGAAAAAGGCAGAATTTGAAAGCAAAGAGAGGAGATTGACTCCTTTATAACTTGACATGAGAAGGGTTCCAATTTTTCACTCCAAAATTCCATATTTTTAGGGGCTACAGAGAAGAAGAAGGAGACCTCTCCAAGGGAGGTAGAAGAGGCCGTTGCTAGAGGAGAAAGAAGTAAAAGCTGCACTAGGGAGCGAAAGGAAAGAAAGAAATGAAGAAGAGGGAAGATCCAGAGAACCCCATTAAGGGCTATTCCTAGTACACTCCTAATATTGCTTTTGATTTCTTTTTAGTGGATCATGAAAGTGTCTTCATCCTTATAAGTATTTCTCTTATTCTCAGCTGTAATGGAAGGCTAGAGCCCGTTGGGGAGGGTTGGGCTGAGTCTATTATGAAATATAAGGGACTCAATAAATGTTGGAGAACTTCCTCAAGCAGTTAATAAAGAATCTATGTTTGAATGATTAAATAAAATCACTAAAAAATCATGCTCTGGGTTAATAAGAAAATCTGTTAAGAAAATATAAATGTAAAGATGAACATCAAAATAAAAGTCTTGTGCTACATAGCTCACAACTTGGTTTAAGAGCTGGACATGTGTGCATTAGAGCCTAGAACTAAGTGAGAAGTTCTTGAGCTTAACTGCACCATGCTCTAAGCTCAATCAAGAGGTTGAAGCATGTGGCTAAGACCCACTAACGAAGCTCTATTGCTCAACATACATGAAAGGAGAAAGAGGATTCATTGAGAGCTCATGGATGAAGTGACATAGTCCATGGAGCCCAATGAAATCTCTTCCTTATATGAATTGTGCATTATGCGTGTATTGCTTGTTAGTGGAATCAATGCTTGTGAGATTTCCTAATTAAAACTGCTATCTTGATAACCTAGATGCAGGAAAATTAAGATGCTCTAATCGCAGTCTCATGAGAATCTTTGTGCTGAAATAAAACCCTAGTGTGTTCGTTTCATGCACAATATTTGAATTTGTAAGAATTACAGGACAACTCTAAGGAATACAATGTGCACTTGATTATGTGGCATGACTATGAAAGAATGAAAGGTGCTTGAGAAAGAATCCAACACGAGTCCCTATCGATTCACATAGAGGAAACTCAACTCTCCTCTCCAAATCAAATAGTTTCTAAATCCTAAATTTTACTTTATTAAATGGAACCATATCAAAAATTGAAATCATACTATTTAAATATTATTGAATATAGATATACCTTAGTAACAAAATACACTGTTCCCTGAGGATGATAAATCTCAAAACTTATCTTCCAAATTTTTACTTCAGGTCATGTACACTTGCGTGCAAGTGTAGGCATATCGTTACAGTCTGTCAACTCTCACTGCTTGTACAATGTTCAGTTTTGTGCAGATCATCGCGTACATCAAGCTCTCAACTACTAAAGCATAAGGAACCTTCATCAAATGTTCTTTCTCCTCTTCAGATTTGGCATCTGTTCCTTTGATAAGCTGAAGTGAATTGCTAGGGGAGTGCCCACTAGCTTCACTTCATTCATGTTGAATCATTTCAGCACCTTTTCAAAATAATCCTTCTACGATAGCTTCAGAATTCCCAAACTTCTTTCCCTATGGATTCTCATTCCAAAAATCTGCTTAGCAGGCCCCCAAGTGTAACAACCACAGTGTTGTTACTCATTAATTAGTGACCTAAATAACTCTAATCCTTTTCCATTAGTCTTATAATAATATTATGAGTCTCCAATTTAAATTTAGAGATGATTTGGCAATTTCCAACATTTCCTGGCTTTTTGATAATTCTGAGAATGCCTAATATATTTAGATATTATAATAAAAAATAGAGTCTACCATTGGACTCACCACACCCAAATTAGCTAGGGGTGGTAATTTGGAAGTGTTTGGAAGTCATCGAATTTTCTCCGAATATTTTAATAATATTTAAATACCCAGAAAATTAAGATAATTAAATTGACCTCCGATCAATCATCCGACTTCATTTTTGAGTTCCCCACACCTAAATTAGGTAAGGGTGAATTTTTGGAATTTTTTGGAGTGCGTTTGATTATTTTATTTTGATTAATGAATGGCATTTAACTAAATAATTAAATAAAGATTATAAATTAATTAATTAATTATATATATATATATATATATATATATATATAATTTACTATCGACCGAAATTAGAAATTGCGAAAATCCCGTATAGGATGACGAACACAGGACAGCAAACTCTGTAGATCATGACCTTTGCGGCTAACCTAATGTTGATCAACGGCCCATGATCTATCCTAGGGTTAGAATGCGTGCAGCCATTGGATCTCCAAGCTAAACGGAGGGCTGACCGTAGCTTCCTTCATGGGAAGTGCTACCACACAGGTGGTAGGTATTACGTATGCGGCATCACTAGTCATAAACATTGGGACTGTCATGCTAACTGGACTATGGACAAGATGAAGCTCAATTATCAAGGTTCTGTTTAGAATCCAATTTCTCTAAATTCTCAAATGCCAGCACTTGCCTTAATGCCTCCCCCTACTAGTGGAAATGCTCAACACCAAAAGGGTGTACCTTCTCCTTCTAAGCAAGGCCACTACAGTAGGAAGGATAAGGGCAAGGCCGTTGCTCAATCACCTGCTGTACCAAGGGTTTACGCTCTATCTTCTTCAGCTGCCCCATATGACAATAGTGTTGTTACCGGTACATTTTAAATTTAATTTCCTATTTTTTGTTTTTCATTTTACTTCAGTAATGTTTAATTTTAGCAATTTCCTGCTTTAATTTTCATTAGTGTAATTAGAGTTTATTTTTCCTGCTAGAGGAACTCTAATTATTAAATATCAGTTTTGTGACACTCTCTTTGACATTGGTGTTAGTTACTCTTTTATGTCAATGAGTTGTGCATCTTCCTTAAATCTTCAACATTTCAGTCTTGACAATCCCTTAGTAGTTCAAATGCCATCTGGTGCTGAGATGTGTGCTAATAAGTTCTGTTTGGTAAACATCTCAATTAGTAACTAATTCTTCTAATCAAAACTTATTGTTATGTCCATTACGAATTTCAACATAATTTTAGGAATGGATTGGTTAAGTAAGTTTAATGCCATAATAGACTATTTTTGTAAGCGAGTTTCATTTAAGGTTGGAAAGAAACTTGAAGTGTTTATAGGAAAACTTGGCTTGACTGCATCCTTAATCAATGCCATTGAAGCCAAGTTTCTCGTTAGTGAAGGTTGCTATGAGATTCTAGTAACTTTAATCGGCGACAAGAAGCAAGTAAGTAGTCCAGAGAAACTATCATCCTTAGAGAGTTCCTGGATGTGTTCCTTGAAGACTTATCTAGACTACCTCCTCTAAGAGAGGTAGGGTTTTCTATTGTACTTGTCTCTGGAACTCAACCAAAATCTAAGGCTCCGTATAGAATGGCTCCAAAAGAACTGTAAGAGCTTAGAGAGCAGTTGCAAGAGTTACTAGAGAAAGGATTTGTTCACCCTAGCATAACACCTATGGGAGCTCCTGTCCTATTCATCCAGAAGAAGGATGGTTCAATGCGGATGTGTATAGATTATCGTGAGCTTAACAAAGTGACAGTGAAGAATAAGTATCCTCTCCTTAGGATCGATGATTTATTTGATCAACTCGCCGGAGCAAAGATCTTCTCCAAGATTAACTAAAGATCTGGTTACTACTAGATTAGAGTCAAGGATGAAGATGTTTCCAAGATTACATTCTGGACCCGTTATGGGTATTTTGAGTTCCTAGTCATATCTTTTGGACTGACAAATGCTCCTTCCATCTTCATGGACTGATGCAGCGTATCTTTAAGCCGTATCTTAACGAGTTTGTCATCATTTTCATCGACGACATCCTAATCTACTCGAAATCAGCTGCTAAGCAAGAGTAACATCTTCGTATGTTCTAGTATTATTAAGAGAGAACAAACTATTTGCTAAGTTTTCTAAGTGTGAGTTTTGGCTCAAATCCATGGCATTTCTGGGTCACGTGATTGATGCTGAAGGCATTGGAGTAGATCTAAAAAAATCCAAGCTATTCAATAGTGGGTTCAACCTAAATCTATAACAGAGATCTGCAGTTTCTTAGGACTTGCTGGTTATTACAGAAGGTTCATTCCTGGATTCACTCTAATTACTTCGTAGTTAACTTAGTTGACTAGAAAAGATATTCTTTTTATCTAGAGCACAACCTGTGAAGAATTGTTTCAAAAGTTGAAACAGTTACTGACTTCTGCTCCTATTCTAGTACTACCTCGTGAGGGTAAAGATTTTCAGGTTTATACTGATGCCTCTAAGGTAGGACTTGGTGGTGTCCTGATGCAAGATCGCTGCGTAATAGCCTATGCATCTAGACAGCTGAAGCCTAATGAGAAGAACTATCATGTACACAATCTTGAACTTACAAGTGAAGTTTTTGCTCTTAAGATCTGGAGACACTACCTGTATGGAGTTAAGTGTGAGATGTTCACTGATCACCAAAGTTTAAAGTACATATTCACCCAAAAGGAACATAACTACTGTCAGCATAGGTGTCTGGAGTTACTTTGTGACTATGATTTGGAAATTCAATACCATCTAGGTAAAGTTAATGTCGTAGCCTATTCCCTTAGCTGTAAAGAGATTTTATCTTCCCTTTGTTGCAATGAATCCATGATCAAAAATTTTGTCAGATTTAATCTTGAGCCTATCAGTTCAGCTGATTTAGGCATTCTACTATTTGCTATTCCATCAGATGATTCCCTAAGATCTAAGATTATTGAAGCTCAGAAGGAACATTTGAGTTACTCTGTGTTAGTTTCTAAAATTATCAGTGGCAAGAGATCTGAATTACATCTTGATGAAGAAGGTGTGGTATTTTAGAATACCAAGTTATGGATTCTTAAAAGCTTGTAAATACAAATATTGTCTAAAGCTCATAATTCTGGCTATACAGTGCACCCCGGTAGTTGTAATATGTATCAAGATCTTAAGCAATCATTTTGGTGGTCTGGCATGAAGCGGGATATAGCTATTTTTATTTCCAATTGCCATCCATGTTCCTTGGTCAAGCCTGAACACCAGAAGCCTGGTGGACTTCTTAAACCCTTAGACATTCTTGAATGGAAGTGGTCTGATATCTCTATGGACTTCATTATAGGTTTGCCTAAGAGTAGATCTAGTTCTGATTCTATTTGGGTGATAGTTGATAGACTCACTAAGTCAGCCCATTTTCTAGCTATTTGTCAGACAGATCCAGTTGAGAAGTTAGCTAAGCTTTATCTTAAGGAAATTGTTCGTTTGCATGGTACGCCGAACTGTATAGTTTCTGACAGAGAGAGTAGATTTACTTCCAGATTTTGGTCAGCTGTTCAGCATGACTTGGGGACTAGTTTAACACTGAGTAGTGCTTTCCACTCTCAAATAGATGGTCAGACTGAGCATATTAATTAGATATTGGAAGATCTCTTGTGTCTTTGTGTTCTAGACTTCAGTGGATCATGGGAAGACCATTTAGCATTAGTTAAGTTCACCTACAACAACAGTTATCAGTCCAGTATTGGTATGACTCCTTACGAAGCTCTTTATATAAGGAGGTGTACAACTCCAGTTGCTTGGATTAAAGTAGGAGACTCTCAACTGTATGGTTCCAAGTTAGTAGAAGAAACTACTAAGGAAGTTCAACTAATCAAGCGCAATATGACTGCAGCTCAGGATAGACAGAAGAAATATCATGATGCTCATCATTGTTAATTAGAGTTCCAAGTAGGCGATAGAGGTTATCTTAAAGTTAGTTCGATGCATGGTGTGCAAAGATTCGGTGTGTCTAGAAAGTTGAGTCCAAGGTATTTGGGACCCTTTGAATTGATTGAGAGAATTGGAACATCTGCTTACATATTGGAGTTGCCAGAAGACTTCTAGACTGTACATAATGTGTTTCACGTTTCATCACTAAGAAGGTGTTTGCTAGATCCAAGTCAGCAAATTCAGATACCTGAAATGGAACTGCAACCTAATATGACTTTCATCGTTAAACCTATTGTGATTCTGGGGCAGGATCTTAAGTAGTTGAGAAATCATAGCATTCCTATGATCAAAGTCCACTGGTAGAATCATCCAGCTGGTGAAGCCACTTGGGAGAAAGAAGAGGATATGCTAAAGAAGTTCCCGATATCTTTACTTAATTAGGTAGATTTAGTTCTTTTAATTTCGTTAAGTTTGTTTAGATTTTCTTCATGTATTTTCAATTTCCTCATTTTTATTGTTGTGTATCGTGGGTGACACTCTTTTTAAGGAGGGGAGTCTATAATAATCCTAGTGTTGTTACTTGTCAATTAGTGACCTAAATGACTATAATCCTTTTCCATTAGTCTTATAATAGTATTAGGAGTCTCCAATCTAAATTTTATGTGATTTGGAGATAATTTGGCAATTTCCAATATTTCCTAGTTTTTTGATAAATCTGAGAATACCTAATTTATTTAGACCTCAGAATCAAAAAAGAGTCCATCATTGGACTCACCATACCCAAATTAGCTAGGGGTGGTAATTTGGAAGCGTTTAGAAGTCGTCAAATTTTCCCAAAATATTTTAATAATATTTAAATTGACCTCCGATCAAAAATCCAACTTCATTTTTGGGTTCCCCACACCTCAATTAGATAAGGGTGAATTTTTGGAATATTTTGGAGTGCATTTGATTATTTTATTTTGATTAATGAACTGTGTTTAACTAAATAATTAAATAAAGATTATAAATTAATTAATTATATATATATTATTTAATTACTATCAACCAAAATTAGAAATTGCGGAAATCCCACATAGGATGACGAACACGCGATAGCAAACCCGGTAGATCGTGACCTTGCGCCTAACCTAGCGTTGATCAACGGCCTAGGATCTATCTGAGGGTTAGGATGCGTGCAGCCGTTGGATCTCGAAGCCGAACGGAGGGATGAGATTTTCCCCTGGTACAACTCTGCACAGAGGCGATCGTGCCTACCGACCATAGCACAGCTCACCAGCCCTTATCTGCTCAGTTCTTTCTAAGTCCTCTACTGTTTTCCTTAGGCAAGATCATTTGGAGAGGTTGGTTGAGAGCTGGGAGCTGCGTCTTCATCTCCAGAGCTCAGCGGTTTTCTTTTTTTTCATCAGAATCCAAACTCCTTTATAGATATAGTAGGTACGTACCTTCTCTCATAATCCCAAAGTTTAATCTATCTACATTTATTTCATCTCCTGTAATTGCGATTTAACTTCTTCACGAGCTCGATTAACCTTGATTAGGTCTAATCTACTCGATTCGTCCCCAATAAAAACTTAGGGTTTCAGATGAGAACCCTAGGCTTTAATCTGTCGCCGTTCTAGTCGATTCTACAGACTATTTCAGGTTCCTTTGAGTTGTCTAAGATGAGAGCTTTTTATTGATGGCTGAGTTGAGCCGTGAGATCGCTGGAATCGTCCGTTGGCTCTAACCCTAATTTTTGGCCATTGCGGAATTAGGGTGGGGACGAAGCGGTCCAATTTGGCCTGTCACAATTTGAATTTGATCATTGAGCTGAACCGGCTCAGCTGTCTTGGACCGCGCCATTCTCCGATCTGCACAAAGGCTACGTGTTGCCCGCTGAGACCGACACGTTAGCATGCAGAAACCAGTGTTGCGCTGATTTCGGAGCTGTGTTGAAATCTGCACCATCACGAATTTCTGCACCTCTACATTTTTCTGTGCCATGATGGTTAATTGAGTGGAATTAAATTATTAATGATTAGATTATCTTTAATTATTGATTAATCTTCTAAATTTTATTTGAATCATGACTTTAAAAATACAAATCCAAATGATACAAAATTATATACCATTTTGATCACAAAAATGAATAGATCAATAGTATGTAATTTAATTTTTGTATTGATAAATATTTTGATGGGTCAATATTTAGGATTAATTAATTAATTATAATATAATATTCATCATTCCATGTGACCTAATTTGATCATTTAAGATCCAAATTAAATGATCAAATAGTCCATTTCTCTCACAAAAATGTGAGGAACAATAATATGAAATAAAGTTTAACATTTGAATCCTAATTTTTTTAATCACTTTTTAACCTAATTAGAAGTCATTAAAATCCTAATTTTTCCAACATTGTCTAAATTTGACCTAATTAGTATCATTCTTCTCCTTATAACATAAGGATTTCCATTATATATAAATCATTTCTATTGTACAACAATTAAGGATTTTAGATTTTTGACTCTTACTTAGTGTTATTGTGATTATTCTAAAATTCTAGATAGCTTGCTTTAAGTCTTATAAAACCCTAGGATAGCTAACATGTCACATTTATTATCTCCCTTACCAATTAGATTTTATTTATATGAGCTTAATTCTCAAGTTTGGAATTATGCGAATTAATTGCCAAGTGCTTAATACACCTTTAAACCCTAGGGAAGAAAACTTAGGATTGATTTGTAATTGATCGATAGTTGATCCGTAGATCTATTAGTTACAACTATTCATAATAGATAGTCTTAATGCCTTAGTATTAGTAGATTTGTGAATCAACTAGATCTAGCTTTAATAATTAGATTAAAACTTAGTTTATTCATCCTAATCCCTAAAGCTTCTTCTTGATTATTTTAAGATGTAGTAATATGAATCCCTAACTTACTTAGATTAGTTTAGGAATCCTATTGAGTTCCTTAAATATCAACTATTAGAATACTTAGAACTTATAATTCTTAAGTTCTAGTAACTACTGACCCTAAACCTTACAATTGCTTATAACTTAGTTAGATTAACATTTGTTTGATTAGGTCCTTCAAACTATAACCAAGCTAGTGAATCATAGTGAACCTTGTTAGTTTTGTCTTAGTTCTAATTTCTTAAGTTAGATATTTTCTTACCTTAACCTCTTCCTACTAGACACATAAACCTTGATTTGATTATTATAATTAGATCTTATAGTTTAGGATGTAGTTTCTAATAGTAACAATTATACTGATAAATTATTTTATCACATCATAATAATTGAATTGAATCTACTTTTTTCAAAATCCCAATTACTATTATGTTACAATTAACTTGAGATTAATAACTCAAAGTTAATTGGGAGCTCAATTAGCTCCAATCTTTTTGTAGATCATTAAAATTAGATAACTTTGGATATCACTTAGTTGCAATTATTGATTTTCCTTGAATGCTTGCTTAGCTTTGAGCCTTTTTCATGTGAATCTTTCATATAAGATATTGTGCATGAATAAAACTTTCACATTAATATTACTAGGGGTCCATATGGTGGATCAGTCTAGGACAAACTGAACTTGGAGTAATAAAGAGACCTCACATTCTTAGAGGACGAATGTGAGTGTTTTAGGTAGACCCTGCTTTTCTTTAGTTGTTAAATAGATGTGTTTAACTCCTCATTTCATTCTGAATATGCCCACAGAATGAGTACAGATTAAATTAACTTCAATTAATAAATATATGAGATCTTCAATCTTATAGATTATTAGGACTCATTATAGCTTTTAGCTATGTTACTCCCCATAGTTCTAGACTATGTGAATCTTAGGCTAATGGTCTAAGATCTTCCTTCAATTTCCTTACTATGCATTTTCTATAATTGAGAACTGTACTTTACTTATTTAGTGTTTATTTAGATTATAGTGAATGTTGTATAATTTCATTTAAATGCTTCACTGTTGATTTTCCTTACTTAACATAAGTTTATTTGAATATATACATGCTTTACTTCATTTACTTTTATATGCATATTAGTTTATTTCTAACCTATTTAGTATGCTTTTACCCTTGCATTATTTGCAGGCTAGGATGTATACTTAAGTGAGTATTCTAACTCACTTGTTTTTCTTACTTACTCTTCCTTACTTGTATGCTTACCATATTTCACCGTTGCTTGTGCTTACTTTGTAATTAGAAATGTGATATCTAATTATAACAATAACATGTTTAGCCCATCTTAAATTGTACTTAGACTGTTTAGTCTAACCAGATTCTCTATTTCTTGGCTTTTCCATATCACATTTAAATGCCAAAATATAATAGATTAGGTGCATTTAGAGGCTAGTGGAGCTGGACCAAGCGCTAAAAATTAAACTGCTTATGCTTATTATATATTAAAATTGCAACTTAGTAAAAAAATCAAGTGAGCTATCAAATTTCTTCCCTTTCTTTAAATATACTGTTGGTTTGTAATAATAATGTCATTTACTTTACTTTTACTAAACTTTGTTGGAGCTTAGTTATATTTAAATGCTTGTGATGAATGAATGGATGAATGTATTGAATGGATGAATGGTTACAATTATATAAAATTTGCATATTAATTAAGTCTTTAATAGCATATTTACTTAGAATGTTAAAATGGAATTAGTTGTATATTCATTTGTTTATAGAATTATAATTTAGTTTCTTATCTAAGTAATAATCCTTTCATGTATATATGTGAGTATTGAATGTGGTGATAAAGTAAACCTTAGGGTAGACAATTATTACACATATGATTTTCTCCCTTTAAACTTTTAGAATTGTAAATGAGCAATCCTATGAAATGGATTGAACTCTCTTTTAGAATTATAAATGAGCAATCTTATGAAATGGATTGAACTCTATTGTAGAATTGGAAATGAGCAATCCTATAAAAAGGATTGAACTCTATATTAGAATTGGAGTTAAAATGAATTGAATGCATGTTAGTTTAGGTTGTCTTTTCTTTAAATATATAACTTCTATTGGAATGGAAGTCTTGCATATCTACGTTACAAGTGTCTCCTTAACCATTTACAAATGAGACTCTGCCAAAATTTTTAAGAAAATTTAAACTTAGAATAATTTGGCAAAAATGTAGATATTTAACTCACATGTCAATTACTCACAAAATATCTATAAATTCATGTTTAAGGTTGCAAGTATTTATTTCAATTGTTTTAAATTACAAACTCATGTCTTCTTACTTATATCACATGCTTAATAATATTTCATTCTCATCTTTTAAATCCATATATTGCAATCTTACTTATAAATTACTATATACCATTCATAATTTCTCTTCCATCTTATTAAGACCCTCTTTTAAATCCTTGGCCAAACATAATATCTAATGGTTTGAATTAGCTTTCTTCTAATATAGTATTAGGTATTGTGGTGACGTATCAATATTGAGTTAAGTGATTCTCAATATTGGGGTCGTCATAGTTGGTATCAAAGCCATGTTGAGAACTTTAAGTTAAGACAAACACATCCATTCATCCAAAAGCAAACAACACGGTATAGTAAAAATAAATAAATGACATCTTAGGATAGTAAATATATTTTCAATCAAGTAAGTGCTCAAAATTTTTAACTTAAACTTTAATTAAACTTTCAGATGGCAAATCCTAATGCTGAATTAAAACTTTCTACCAAATTGTTCTTCCAATATTGGGAGTATGATCATTAGTATGGGTTAACATTTGGTAGAGTTTACTTGGGAGTATCTGCTGCAGGAGGTGATATTCTGAATAAAATTTTGAGGTTTTGTGTATTTTGAGGCGATCATTTCACTCAATTAGCTAGGGAATGGCTTTCCTGTGCTACCACCATATTTGAGGCCATAGAATGCCCCGAACACTTATGCCACCAAATTTTGGATGAACTCTTTGATGACTATGCCATAAATTGGTAGTGTCATGCGCATAGAGTACTTATTCGTAGTTGTAGACATCTTCATCGTGCCTCCACTTATGAAAACTTCAAAATTTTGTAACTAGTAGTACTAGTCTTCCTTTTGTTCTTTCTTATTTTTCTTTAGTAGCTTTGTAAATAGCTTCTTCTTACTTATATCTTCCTCTTTTCCTCCAAAGATTGTAATCTCTTAAAACTATTAAATTTTAATGAAAAATTTTCTTTCTTAACATCTTCAATTTTTAAATGATGTTTTTTTTTTCCTTTCTTTTGAATGGATCCAAATCCAAATACTCCTATTGAACCAATAGGGGAGGAACCTACTTCCACTATAACTTCTCAAACCAAGCAAATACAGGACTTGTTGGACATGATGAAGGTAATGGTTGAAGTACAAACATGTGCAGCAGAAAGGATGGCTTCATCCTACAACCTTTCCTAACCTTCTCTAGTTCCATCCCAAATCTGCCCAACTCCTCCTCAAGCTTCTTCCATTATTATCCCTAAACTTTCCATGGCTCCACAGCCATCTTCAGGCCCTATTGTATATGCCTACCTTCTTACCTTCCTTCGTCTGAACCCTCCAACCTTCAATGGTTTAGTTTCCCATTTTGAAGCCATTGATTGACTGAAGGCTATTGAAAAGATGCTATCTAGTATTAGGTGTCCAGAGAGCGAATATATCCGCCTAGCAACCTACCTATTCCACAGAGAAGCTGAATACTGGTGGGATAGTGAGTTGAAGACTCGCTTCTTTGAGGTTCAATTGGAAGACATCCCTTGGGATGAATTTGAACAATTATTTCACGAGGAATTAATTCCTCCTTCTGCTCAGATAATCATAGAAAATGATTTCATGCAGCTTACCCAGGGAAATAGATTTGTGCATGACTATGAGATGGAGTTCCATAAACTTTCTCATTTTGTTCCAAATCTAGTCAATATTGAAGTGGCTAGGTGCACTCGATTTCTGTCCGGTCTTAGAGATTCTGTCAAAAGTCATTTGATGTCTCAACATCATGATAATTTTCCCAAGCTCTTGGAAGGTGCTCGTGTGGTAGAGTACCATGAATCTCAAATGGATTTGAAGAAGCGATCCCATCCTCAACCTTTTAGATCAGAACCCTTTTAGAGAAATTGTTCTCATGGTCCAAAGGCCTACCAGCTTACTTCTAGCCAAAATCCAAATCAAAATCCTAGCCAAAATCCTATGCAAGGTCAACAAGGAAGGCCAGGAGTAGTATGTAACAGACCACATCCATATGGTAAGTGCTACCACATAGGTGATAGGTGTTACATATGCTGCAGAACCAGTCATAAACATTGGGACTGTCATGCTAATTGGACTATGGACAAGATGAAGATCAATCGTCGAGTTTCACTTAAGGTTAGAAAGAAATCTGAAGTGTTTGTAGGAAAACTTGGCTTGACTGCATCCTTAATCAATGCTATTGAAGCCAAGCGTCTTGTTAATAAAGGTTGTTATGCAATTTTAGTAACTTTAATCGGTGAAGAGAAGCAAGTAATTAGTCCAAAAGAAGTTATCATCGCTAGAGAGTTTTTGGATGTGTTCCCTGAAGACTTGTCTGGACTACCTCCTCTAAGAGAGGTAGTATTTTCTATTGAACTTGTCCCTGAAACTCATTCAAAATCTAAGGCTCCATATAGAATGGCTCCAAAAGAACTGCAAGAGCTTAGAGAGCAGTTACAAGAGTTACAAGAGAAAGGATTTGTTCGCCCTAGCATGTAACCTAGGGGAGCTACTGTCCTATTCATCCAAAAGAAGGATGGTTCAATGCGAATGTGTATAGATTACCATGAGCTTAACAAAGTGACAGTGAAGAATAAGTATTCTCTCCCTAGGATCGATGATTTGTTTGATCAACTCGCCAGAGCAAAGATCTTCACTAAATTAACTTAAGATCAGGTTATTACCACATTAGAGTCAAGGATGAAGATGTTTCCAAGACTGCATTCAAGACCCATTATGGGCATTTTGAGTTTCTAGTCATGTCTTTTGGACTGACAAATGCTCCTTCCATCTTCATGGACTTGATGCAGCGTATCCTTTTCATCGATGACATCCTAATATACTCGAAATCAGCTGTTGAGCATGAAGAGCATCTTTATATCATTCTAGAATTATTAAGACTATTTGTTAAGTTTTCTAAGTGTGAGTTTTGGCTCAAATCTGTGGCATTTTTGGGTCACGTGATTGATGCTGAAGGCATTAGAGCAGATTAAAAGAAAATCCAAGCTGTTCAATAGTGGGTTCAACCTAAATCAGTAACAGAGATCCGTAGTTTCTTAGGACTCACTAGTTATTACAGAAGATTCATTCCTGGATTCTCTCTAATTGCTTCATCGTTAACTCAGTTAATTAGGAAAGACGTTCTGTTCATCTGGAGCACAGCCTGTGAAGAATCGTTTCAGAATTTGAAATAGTTACTAACTTTTGCTCCTATTCTAGTACTACCTCATGAGGGTAAAGATTTTCAGGTTTATACTGATGCCTCTAAGGTAGGACTTGGTTATGTCCTGTTGCAAGATCCCCACATAATAGCCTATGCCTCTAGACAGCTTAAGCCTAATGAGGAGAACTATCATGTACACAATCTTGAACTTACAAGTGTAGTTTTTGCTCTTAAGATCTGGAGACACTACTTATATGGAGTTAAGTGTGAGATGTTCACTAATCACCAAAGTTTAAAGTACATCTTCACCCAAAAGGAACTTAACTGCTATCAGTGTAGGTGGCTGGAGTTACTTTGTGACTACGATTTGGAAATTCAATACCATCCGGGTAAAGCTAATATCGTAGCCGATGCCCTTTAGCTGTAAAGCGACTTTATCTTTCCTTTATTGCAACGAATCCTTGATCGAAGATTTTGTCAGGTTGAATCTTCAGCCTATCAATTCAGCAGATTTAGGCACTCATTATTTGCTATTCAATTAGATGATTCCCTAAGATCTAAGATTGTTGAAGCTCAGAAGGAAGATTCGAGTTACTCTGCATTAGTTTCTGAAATCATTCGTGGTAAGAGATCTAAATTACGTCTTGTTGAAGAAGGTGTGGTATTTTAGAAGTCCAGGTTATGGATTCCTAAAAGCTTGCAGTTACAAATATTGTCTGAAGCTCATAATTCTAGCTATACAGTGCACCCCGGTAGCTGTAAGATGTATCAAAATCTTAAGCATTCATTTTGGTGGTCCGGCATGAAGCGGGATATAGCTATTTTTATTTCCAAGTGCCATCCATATTCCTTGGTCAAGGCCGAACACTAGAAGCTTGGTGGACTTCTTAAACCCTTATACATTCCTGAATGGAAGTGGTTTGATACCTTCATGGACTTCATTGTAGGTTTGCCTAAGAGTAGATCTGGTTCTGATTCTATTTGGGTGATAGTCGATAGACTCACTAAGTCAGCCCATTTTCTAGCTATTTGTCAGACAGATCTAGTTGAGAAGTTAGCTATGATTTATCTTAAGAAAATTGTTCGTTTGCATGGTACGCCGAACTGTATAGTTTCTGACAGAGACAGTAGATTTACTTCCAGATTTTGGTCAGCTGTTCAGCAAGACTTGGGGATGCGTTTAACACTGAGTAATGCTTTCCACTCTCAAACAGATAGTCAGACTGAGCATGTTAATTAGATCTTGCAAGATCTCTTGTGTCTTTGTGTTCTAGACTTCGGTAGATCATGGGAAGACGATCTGGCGTTAGTTGAGTTTTCCAACAACAACAATTATCAGTCCAGTATTGGTATAGCTCCTTACAAAGTGTAACAACCCAAGTTGTTACCATAGTTGATTAGGACTAACCCTAAGTCTTAAATATAATTATAAGTGCTAATTATGTCAATTGGAGTCAACCTCGGAGACCTAGTCCAAATCAGGAGTCAAATGGATTGAATCCTGATTTCTGGAAATCCAGAAACCCTAGAAATTGACCTATTTAAATTGACCTCCGATAAAAAAAAAACGGACACTGCCATTGCGTTCCTTGACCCCAAATTAGCTTGGGGTGAAGTTTTCGTGTCAATCGGAAGTCGTCAAAATTTTGACGAATATTTTAATAATAAAAATACCCCGGAAATCGAAGTAACAAAATACTCGTTGGATCGAAAATCTGACTTCGCCATTGAATTCATTGACCCCAAATTAGCTAGGAAAAACATGTTCAAAATTTTCTGGACATTAAAAATAAAAAAATTAATTAATTACTTAACGGTCGCCGTTAAGTAATTACTGTTGCCGTCAACTGTAGCTGACGGCGCCATCGCAGCCGTTGGATCTGATCCAGATCCAACGGCTGCGGGACCGTCTTCTCCCTCGACCTGTCGCGGCGTCCACCGCTGGTCCCAGCCAATCCGGCCCTCCCCCGGCCTCGGCGAGGTCGCCTGAGGTCCTATAAGGCCTCAGGCGAGCTCGGGGCTCTGGGTTTGCGAAACCCGAGCCCCGAAACGACCGAGCCTTCCGAGCCCTTGCCGACCGTCGATTTCAGGTACCCCGATCTCTCCTCTCCTCCATTAGAATTGCAATTTGTTTTGTAGATTATTGTAGATCTAGGGTCAGATTGACGATCCATCGGACCTGATCGAGCTCGATCAGATCCTATCACCCCGAATCTAGGTTTAGAATTTTTAGGGTTCGATCAGCCGAAACCCTAGAAACTAGGGTTCCTTTTTGCCGCCGATCCCGGTCATCTCCGGTGAAGGTCCGCCCACCAGCGTGTAGCCCTCATCGAGGGCGACCGTCGGTCGTGCGGGCCAGATGGTCCGGCGCCGGGAAGGCCGGCAAAAGCTGTGCCCTAGCCCGACGCCATCGGGCCGTCTCCGCGGGGAAGAAGAAGTACGGGTCGGGCCGGGTCGACCCGAGCCCGACCCGCCCGAGCCGGTCCGCGTTAGCAAGGTGGGGCCCACCAAGCCCCGTGGCGCCTTCTAGACCTGCCACGTGTCCAGTGGGACCCACCAGCCGGAGCCGCGACCCTTCGACTTCGGCCGTAGGGCCCACAGAGCCACGTGGCAGCTAGCCGGCACGCCACGTGGCCCGTGGGGCCCATAGCCCCAGCCCGCGCGGTGGTTCGGCTCCCCAGTGGGGCCCCCAGCGCCACGTGGAAGCCAGCCGGCACGCCACGTGGCACATGGGACCCACTGCCAGGTCACCCGCAACACTTCGGCTCCCCAGTGGGGCCCACAGTGCCACGTGGCTGCCCCTGGGCCCGCCACGTGGCAAGTGGGACCCACTGCCCGGTCACCCGCGGCGGTTCAGCTTCCCTTGTGGGTCCCATAGTGCCACGTGTCAGGTGGGGGCCCACTGCCCAGTCACAGAGCTGACTCGGCCCCTGAGAGGCCCACAATGCCACGTGGCAGCCTCTGGCAGTGCCACGTGTCTAGTGGGGCCCACTGTCTGTTAATTAAAATATTAATTAATTACTGTTAGTGTTAATTAATTACTATTAAGGATTAATTAATTACAGTTAGTGGTTAATTAAATTTGGATTAGTGCTAATTACTTTTAAATAGTAAAACTTAATTAATTAAGTATAATTAAAGACTAATTAGGGTTAATTTAATATTAATTAAATCTTAAACAGTAATTAGAATAATTAATTATTATTAAATAATAAAGTATAATTAATTATTCTTAATTAGATATTAACAAGTAATTAAGACTAATTAAATAGTGATTAGCACTAATTACTTTGCTACAGTAAAATATTAATAAATATAATTTAAATAAATTAATTACTAGATTAATTAATGTTAATTAATAATTAAGCCTAATTAATCACAAATAAATTAAGGATTAATAATTTCAGAAATTTTATATAAAAACTTTAGGAATGAATAGTAAAATCATTTAATTTGAATAAATGAATAGTAAAATAATTCAAATTGTATTTTTGAATAGTAAATCTTAAAAGTTTAATAACTTTTTATAGAATAATCCAAATATAGCCAATATAGGTCTTAAAATACTCAAAAAAATGTAAGAAATCAAATAACATTATGTAAAATTATATTTTATGGTACGTATAATGAGGTAGCATTTTAGGACCTCTTTAGAGCCTCATAACTTTTTACCCGGTTATCGAAACATAGTCAATATGGGTCTTAAAATGCTCAGGAGAGCGGCCCCATCACCGTAGTAGTATTATTTTTCTCATTTGGACATCAAGATAAAAAGTCAACCATAGAACTTAGAGTTGACTTTAGTAAAAAATGACCAAATTGCCCTTGGAATTCAAATGACCATAACTTAGTCAAATTAACTCCAAATTGGAAAATTCAAGATGCTAACTAGTTTAGAATTTCAATGTCATGAATAAAATAAAACTAAATTTAGGGTCTGAACCCTAGAAATTTAGATAAATGACCAAACTACCAATAGCCTTATTTTAGCCATAACTTGACCGTTTATCGTCCATTTAGGCGTACTTACTGCCTATCTTCAAGTTAGATAGTAAGGAATCAATTGGAACTAAGAGAATTCAATTCTGACCCTTAAGTTAAAAGTTGACTTTTTGACCCTTAAAGTAGGGGTAAAATGGTTATTTTGTCCGAAGATTGGATTGAGTACCTTTACCCTTTGGATAACATCCCAGAATGCTAGGACTAATGTTATAATCTTCTTAATATCAATCAAGTGAGTGAAATCAATCCTTAAGTTAGATTCCAATAATTTTTATTAAGTCTTAAGCACTACACTTTAAGGAACTTTCTTGAGAATAGTAATAGATAATAGGCTAAAATTCATTTATTGGGTAAATTAGGTTACCCAACAGGTGAAACCATGGTTTATTAGTTTCTAGACTTTCTTTTATTTTACAACTCGTTCTGATTATTTTATCTTTTAACCCTAGATTTAAGGTAGGAGATTCATCCTATTAAGTTTGATTACTTAATAGGATTTGCCTTAACTAGTAGATCACTTATAGAATAAAACCTAGAACTTAGGTCTTATCCTTTGGATTATAAGATTAAACCTAATTTTCGTAGTGTTTAATCCATAATCTATAGGCTTAGAAGATATTGATCAGATCTTAGTTAGAACGTCTAAATTCACAAAATTAGGACGTATGATTTATTGATTTAACTCGTAGTCATCTATCTGATTGAATTAGATTGGAACCTGATTAGTTCTAATCCTTTTTAACTTATAAGGATGTGTTTCTAACTTACACTCAATAGTAGGAAAACGGTGATCCTGAACTTGTGTAACTTGGAATAGTTAGAATGGTTAAGTAGAAAACAAATGATATCACCATGTTTAGTAGAGTCCCTTACTTCTATTTGATATTTTGTTGCTACGCATTCCTTGTACTTTTGTTCCATATTTTCTTGAGCATGTCATATAAGATTTTTGATGCATAAATAAACTGTTAGGAAAATATGGAGACTCCTTAGATTCCTTGTGAAAATATTAAAGTGATTAATGAAAAGATAATAATTATATGAGTTGCCTCTCAGATATTTCCTTGTTTCCTAGCCTCCTTATGTCGCTAGGGGAAGGACCTGTTTTGTTGTGTGCCTAGTTTACTAGCCTCCTTATGTCACTAGGGGTACACCGTTGGTGCCTTAGCCATACTGGTGATAAGGTTGCCTTGTATGCTTAGTTTATTAGCCTCCTTATGTCGCTAGGGGCATACAGTTGGGCCTTAACCGTACTGGTGCTAAGATCCTTCGCTTGCTTTGTGTGCTTATTTGCCTAGCCTCCTTATGTCGCTAGGGGTACACAGTTTTATGACTTAGCCATGATGGTGCTAAGCTTCTTTAATATTCGATGGGCTAGATTAGCTCTTTTCTATATGGTAGTCGATGCACGGATGTTTATATGAAGTTGGGTTGATTTGTTTATTTCTTAGCCTTCCTATTCAGTCAGCTATTTCTTTGTACTGCTTTTTAAATATATTTAGGATGTTAGAATCTTGTTGCTATTTATATATACCACTGCTAAGTTGTTTATTTTAATTGGCATATTTTCTGTTGATCACCAGCATATTTAGGATGTAGAACTTTTCTTACAGCACTTGTTTAGTTATGTATATTTATATGCCCTTCCTTGTTTAGTTTGTATATGAGGCATGTCTCAGCCTCTTTCCTTTTCTTTGCTTAAGTTATAAATGATGGTTTATAGCTTTTCCTTTTCTCTTGTATTACCTGCTGCTCGTTTATATAAATATATGTTGCTTAGATGTTATAGAATGGTGATATTACTTAACACATATAATAATTCATTAGCTTAAAATGTACTTAGACAATTGTCTAACTAGAATTTTCTTTTCTTTGGCTGGGGCCCTACATTGTGAAACCGATAATGGCAGACTCTTTTCAGTTAGATGAGCAGAAGTTAGGAGTGGAGCCATACCCAGAGGAGGAGCCCATGGATGAAGCTATTGTTTAGCCCCTTTTAGTTCATATATGAGGATAAGTGTATTTACACTTTCTTTATTTAAACTGTTAAATGTTGTAATAATATAGGTACATTGATTGTGTATTTGGATTGTATGCTTATATATTCTGAGTTCTATTTTGATATTTATATTGTGATGCTTGGATGATTTACATTTCCTTAAATCACTTTCGCACTCTGTACGTTTACTTATATAGTGACTGTTAGAGTGATTCTGTGTTATTCCTTCCCTAATCAGATGGATTGTGGAGTCTATCCTAATCCAATGGTAAGTGAGGGGTTAGCCAGAGTGACACCCCACCCTTAACCTAATCCCTTGGCAGATTAAGGGTGCAGGGTGCCACACAAAGCTCTTTATGGAAGGAGGTGTACAACTCCAGTTGCTTGGATTGAAGTAGGAGACTCTCAACTTTTTGGTTCCGAGTTAGTAGAAGAAACTACTAAGAAAGTTCAATTGATCAAGCACAATATGACTGCAGCTCAGGATAGATAGAAGATACATCATGATGCTCATCATCATCAGTTAGAGTTCCAAGTAGGTGATAGAGCTTATCTTAAAGTTAGTTCGATGCATGGTGTGTAGAGATTTGGTGTGTCTAGAAAGCTGAGTCCAAGGTATTTGGGACCCTTTGAAGTGATTGAGAGAATTGGAACATCTGCTTTCATATTAGTGTTGCTAGAAGACTTCTCAGTCGTACATAATGCATTTCATGTTTCATCACTAAGAAGGTGTTTGCTAGATCCAAGTTAGCAAGTTCAAATACCTGAAATGGAATTACAACAAAATCTAACTTCAGTCGTTAAACCTATTGTGATTCCGGGGTGGGATCTTAAGCAGTTGAGAAACCATAACATTCATTTGATCAAAGTCCACTAGCAAAATCATCCAACTGGTGAAGCCACTTGAGAGAAAGGAGAGGATATACTAAAGAAGTTCCCAGATTTCTTTTCTTAATCAGGTAGATTTAGCTCTTTTAATTTCATTAAATTTCCTTAGACTTTCTTCGTGTATTTTCAATTTCCTCATTTTTATTGTTGTGTATCGTGGGCGACACTCTATTTAAGGAGGGGAGTCTGTAACAATCCTAGTATTGTTACCCATCAATTAGTGACCTAAATGACTCTAATCCTTTTCCATTAGTCTTATAATAGTATCAGGAGTCTCCAATTTAAATTTCATATAATTTGGAGATAATGTGGCAATTTCCAATATTTCCTGGTTTTCTGATAATTCTGAGAATGCCTAATTTATTTAGGCTTCAAAATTGAAAATTGAGTCCATCATTGAACTCACCACACCCAAATTAGCTAGGGGTGCTAATTTGGAAGTGTTTGAAAGTTGTCAAAATTTTCCCGAATATTTTAATAATATTTAAATAATTAAATTCACATTCAATAAAAAATCCAACTTCATTTTTGAGTTCCCCACACCTCAATTAGATAAGGGTGAATTTTTGGAATTTTTTGGAGTGCGTTTGATTATTTTATTTTGATTAATAAAGTGTGTTTAACTAAATAATTAAATAGAGATTATAAATTAATTATATATATATATATATATATGTATATATATATATATATATATTATTTAATTACTATTGGCTGAAATTAGAAATCGTGAAAATCTCATATAGGATGACGAACACAGGACAGCAAACCCCGTAGATCGTGACCTTTGCGCTTAACCTGGCGTTGATCAACGGCCCAGGATCTATCCTAGGGTAAGGATGCGTGCATCCGTTGAATCTCCAATTTGGCCTGTCACGGTTTGAAGTTAATCACTGAGTCAAACCGACTCAGTTGTCTTGGACCGCTCCATTCTCCGATCCACGCAAATGCTACATGTCGCCCGCTGAGATCTACGCGTCAGCCTACAGAAATCCGTGCTGCACTGATTTCGGAGCCATGTTGAATTCTGTGCCATCACAAATTTCTACACCTCTGCATTTTTCTGTGCCGTGATGATTAATTGAGTGAAATTAAATTATTAATGATTAGATTATCTTTAATTAATAATTAATCTTCTAAATTTTATTTGAATCATAACTTTAAAAATTCAAATCCAAATAATACAAAATTATATACCATTTTGATCAAAAAATGAGTAGATCAAAAATATGTAATTTAATTTCTGTATTGATAAATATTTTGATGGGTCAATGTTTAGGATTAATTAATTAATTACAATCTGATATTAATCATTCCATGTGACCTAATTTGATCACTTAAGATCCAAATTAAATGATCAAATAATCCATTTCTCTCACAAAAATGTGAGGAACAATAATATGAAATAAAATTTAATATTTGAACCCTAATTTTCTTAATCAATTTTTAACCTAATTAGGAGTCATTAAAACCCTAATTTTTCCAATGTTGTCTAAATTTGACCTAATTAGTGTCATTCTTCTCCTTATGACATAAGGATTTTCATTATATATAAATCGTTTCCATTGGACAACAACTAAGGATTTTAGGTTTTTAACTTTTACTTAGTGTTATTATGATTATCCTAAAATTCTAGATAGCTTGCTTTAGGTCTTATAAAACAATAGGATAGCTAATATGTCACATTTATTATCTCCCTTACCAATTAGATTTCATTTATATGAGCTTAGTTCTCAACTTTCTAATTATGTGAATTAATTGCCAAGTGCTTAACTCTCCTTTCAATCCTAAGGTAAAAATCCTAGGATTGATTTGCAATTGATCAATAGTTGATCCTTAGATCTATTAGTTACAACCATTAAGAATAGATAGTCGTAATGCCTAAGTATTAGTAGATCTATGAATCAACTAGATCTAGCTTTAATGATTAAATTAGAACTTAGTTTATTCATCCTAATCCCTAAAGTTTCTTCTTGATTATTTTAAGATGTAGTAATAGGAATCCTTAACTTACTTAGATTAGTTTAGGAATCCTATTGAGTTCCTTAAAAATCTACTATTAAAATACTTAGAACTTACAGTTCTTATGTTCTAGTAACTACTTACCCTAAACCTTATAATTGCTTATAACTTAGCTAGATTAATATGTGTTTGATTAGGTCCTTCAAACTATAACCTAGCTAGTGAATCCTAGTGAACCTTATTGGTTTTGTCTTAGTTCTAATTTCTTAAGTTAGATATTTATTTTCTTACCTTAATCTCTTCATACTAGACACCTAAACCCTGATTTAATTATTATAATTAGATCTTATAGTTTAAGATGAGATTAAGAGCTAGTTTCTAATAGTAACAATTATACTTATAAATTATTTTGTTACATCATATTAATTGAATTGAATCTACTATTTTCAAAATCCCAACTACTATTATATTATAATTAACTTGAGCTCAATATCTCAAAGTTAATTGGGAGCTCAATTAGCTCTAATCATTAAGTAGATCATTAAAATTAGATAACTTTAGATATCACTTAGTTGCAATTATTGATTTTCCTATAATGCTTGCTTGTTAGCTTTGAGCATTTTTCATTTGAATCATTCATATAGGACATTGTGCATGAATAAAACTTTCACATTAGAATTACTAGGGCTCTATATGGTGGATCAGTCTAGGACAGACTAAAATTGGAGTAATAAAGAGACCTCACATTCTTAGAGGGTGAATGTGAGTTTTAGGTAGACCCCGCTTTTTTTTAGTTGTTAAACAGACATGCTTAACTCCTCATTTCATTCTGAATATGCCCTCATAATGAGTACAGATTAAATTAACTTTATTTAATAAACATGTGAGATCTGCAACCTTATAAATTGTTAAGACTCACCATAATTTTTATCTATGTTACTTTCCATAGTTCTAGACTATGTTAATCTTAGGCTAATAGTCTAAGATCTTCCTTTAATTTCTTTATTATGCATTTTTTATGATTTAAAATTATAGTTTACTTGTTTATAATTTATTTAGATTACAATGAATGTTATATAATTTCATTTAATTACTTCACTATTGATTTTCCTTACTTAGCATAAGTTCATTTGAACATATACATGCTTTACTTCATTTACTTTCATATGCATATTAGTTTATTTCTAGCCTATATAGGATGCTTCTACCCTTGCATTATTTGCAGGCTAGGATGTATACTTAAGTGAGTATTCTAACTCACTTGTTTTTCTTACTTACTCTTCCTTACATGTATGCTTACTATATTGCACCTATTCTTGTGATTACTTTTTAACTAGAAATGTGATATCCAATTATAACAATAACATGTTTAGCCAATCTTAAATTAAACTTAGACTGTTTAGTCTAACCAAATTTTTTATTTCTTGGATTTGCCCTATCACATTTAAATGCCAAAATGTGATAAATTAGGTGCACTTGAAGGCTAGTGGAGCTGGACCAAGCGCTAAAAATTAAACTGCTTACGCTTATTATATATTAAAATTACAGCTTAATAAAAACATCAAGTGAGCTATCAAATTTCTTCCCTTTCTTTAAATATACTATTGGTTTGTAATAATAATGTCATTTACTTTACTTTTACTAAACTTTGTTGAGCTTAGTTATATTTAAATGCTTGTGATGAATGAATGGATGAATGTATTGAATGGATGAATGGTTATAATTGTATAAAATTTACATATTAATTAAGTCTTTATTAGCATATTTACTTAGAATGTTAAACTGGAATTAGATGTATATTCATTTGTTTATAGAATTAGAATTTAGTTTCTTATCTAAGTAATAATCCTTTGATGTATATATATGAGTATTGAATGTGGTTATAAAGCAAACCTTAGGGTAGAAGATTGTTACACATGTGATTTTCTCCCTTTAAACTTTTAGAATTGGAAATGAGCAATCTTATGAAATTGATTAAACTCTATTTTAAAATTATAAATGAGCAATCCTATGAAATGGATTAAACTCTATTATAGAATTGAAAATAAGAAATCCTATAAAAATAGTTGAACTCTATATTAGAATTGGAGTTAAAATGGATTGAATGCATGTTAGTTAGGTTGTCTTTTCATTAAAAATTTAACTTCTATTGGAATGGAAGTCTTGTATGTCTACCTTGCAGGTGTCTTCTTGACCATTTACAAAGGAGACTCTGCTAAAATTTTTAAGAAAATTTAAGCTTAGAATAATTTGGAAAAAATATAGACATTTAACTCACATGTCAATTACTCACTAAATATCTAGAAATTCATGTTTAAGGTTGTAAGTATTTATTTTAATTGTTTTAAATTACAAACTCATGTCTTCTTCCTAATATCACATGCTTAGTCATATTTCATTCTCATCTTTTAAATCCATATATTGCAATCTTACTTATAAATTACTAAATACCTTTCATAATTTCCCTTCCATTTTAATATAAGACCCTCTTCTAAATCCTTAGCCAGACACAATATCTAATGATTTGGATTAGTTTTCTTTTAATCTAGTAATGGGTATTGTGGTGACATATCAATATTGAGTTAAGTGATTCTCAATATTGGCGTCATCACACCAAGTTATTCATGTAAAATTCCCTTGATATCTGTTCTTTCATTATCCTTATCTCCTCCATGTCCGATCCTGTGATCAACATATCATCTACATATAGCAATAGAATGATATAAGAGGACTTATACTGCTTTATGTAATAGCAATTATCCACCTGGCATCTTTTGTACCCTAATTCTGACATGAACCTGTCAAACTTCTGTACCACTGCCTTGACACCTGCTTCAAGCCATATCAGCTTTTCTTGAGCCTGCACACTAGCTCAGGCTTCTCTTTCTCTTGAGCCTTGTACCCTTCAGGCTGTTACATATAAAGCTCTTCTTCTAGTTCTCCATAAAGTAATAGAGTTTTAATATCCTTTTGCTCAAGATGTAAATCTTCAACTGCAACTAAATTCAATACAACCTAACTGGGGCAAAGATATCATTGTAGTCGACCCCATACCTTTGCTGGAAACCTTTTACTATAAGTCTCGCCTTGTAGCCCTTGCTTTCATTCATCTCTTCCTTCATCCAGTAAACCCACTTGTTTTGAAGAGCTTTCTTCCCAGTTGGTAGGGTGCCAACTCCCATGTCCCATTTGACATGAGTGATGCCATTTCATCATTCATGGTAGCCTCCCACTTGCTTAAATCTTTAACTTAAAGTGCCTCTTCTATGCTTTCTAGTTTACCACTATCACTTAGTAACAAAAAGAATAAAGAAGGAGAGTACCTCTGTGGTGGTCTAGATACTCTTGTGGATCTTCTTAATATGGGTGTTTGTAGTTTAATATTGACACCCTCTTAAGCTTCTCCAACATCTAGCGTAGTATTGTCATCAATCTCTATGTGCTGGGGTTCTCCATCTGAAGCATCCTTAGAGTTAGTCTTGACTCCCATATAATTTTTGTACATCTCACATTCATTGAAAGTGACATCCCTACTTCTGATGACTTTCTAGTTCTGATTATCCCAGAATCTATATCTGAACTCTCCTGTGCTATATCCAACAAATGTGCAATTGATTGCCTTTGCACCAAGTTTGTTCCTGGATCCTGTATCAATGTGCACATAGGATAAGCAGCCAAATACCTTGAGGTGGTTCAAATTCACCTCCTTTCTGCTCCAAGCTTCTTCAGGGATCCCTTTATTCAAGAGTACAAAAGGTCTCCTATTGATTAATTATATAGCCGTATTGATAGCTTCAGCCTAGAACTGCCTTAGGAGACCTGTATGCAATCTCATGCTCCTAGCTCTCTCTATGTTTAGATGTTCATCTGTTCTACAACACCATTTTGCTGTGGTATTCTTGGGTCTGTAAACTCCCTTTCGATACCTCTCATAATTAAGATTAGCTACATATTACATATTATGATTTAAAAATGAAATCAGGTCTGAAATTCATTAAACCCTAATTTTGGGCAAAAAGACCATTTTTCCCCTTACTTAAAGGTCTAAATCTCATTTTTGTGAATTAGGGTTATATTCTGGATTTTAATAATGTGGAATGATTACTTACTGTCTAATATGAGTTTAGATAGTAAGTTCATTAAATTTGGTTAAGTATTAAGCCTTATAAGGTCAATTTAAGGAATTTGACCTATAAGGATATTTTGGTACTTTTACCTTCATGACACCTAAATTTTATGTTAGTTTATTATAGGTTATGTCCTAAGGTTCCCATAGAATCTTAAATTATTAAATTCTGATGTGTATTGGCTAAGTTATAGCCAATACAAGTTCTAGGGTTTAAAGGGGTAATTAAGGATTCTTAATTAAAGGTCAAAAATCCTAACTTTATCATTTGGTGTCCAAATTAAATAATTTTAATGGCTGTATGTCACAATTGATCCACTGATTCTAATGACTAGTGGTAGCCTCAATTTGGACTCCATTTGGCTAAGTTATGGCCTAATTAAGGTTTAGGGTGATTAGTGAGTGATTAGTGAATTAATCACCAATTTACTAATCCAACCCTACAGTTAGGTTCTAATAGGCTTTATGAGTACTCTGAAACTTAAATTATCTAATTTGGATTATTAGATTTGCTAATATTTACTAATCAAGTTTTAGAGTAATTAGGGTTGATTAGCAAATCTAACTATTCGATCCTAAATATTTTTGTAGATTACTGTAATTTAAATTTTTTGATATAAATGTATATTTGGATCATTTAATTTGGAGCTCAATTGACCAACTTATGGCCAATTGAAGTTCTTGGGTTAATTAGGTTAATTAAGGTTAGGTCCTAAAAGTGATTAGGCTCAAACTAATCCAAACAGCAAAATGGATATTACTAGATTAATCCTTAGGATTTTCTGAGTATTTTAAGACCCATATTGGGTATGTTTGGATTAGAGATTTCAAAGTTATGGTTACTTGAAGTTTTAGAACATAATTTGAATTATTCAATACTCTTAAATATCACCATACAAAATATAAGTCCAAATAGAGATTTGATAGTCTCAGATTAGTCCTTAATTTTTGCTGATAATTTCAATATATTTATTTGCATGGTTTGGATTTATATTTATTAAGATATTAATGTTTTAAGTTCTATGATTTAATTAATTAAGTTATGTTTAATTAAATTGATTTTGATTGACTGATTAAAATTAATAGATTTCTATTTAATATATTTTCTAACGGATTTATATTTATACTTAAGTTATTCTGCAGGTAGGACCCTCAGCTGAGTCGACGACGCGGCGGCGCAACAGGCAGGGTACATGGCGCGCGATTACTGGCTGAGCAGAAGACGGCGGGCCCCACGAGCATCCGTCTTAATGATTGCAGCCCGACCCGTGTGAAATTACACGCGGGCGGGTCCTCCTGACCCTGACATGCCCACGCTAAACGACCTGGGCCTGAGTTGCGGGTCGTCATTGACCCGCTTCCTTTCGCGATGGGCCGGCCTCAGAGAATGAAGACGACGGACACCCTCACCTAGGGCATCAAAGTCGACGGCCCAAATGATGTCGCCAGAGGTCGGTCTGCATGTTGATCGAAAGGTCTCGGAGAGACCTTTCAATTGGTACCTAAATCGACACGAAGGAGGTCTACATATTGAGCTAGATCAAACCCTAGCGGCATGTTTCGGGACGAGACATTTTTAACGGAAAGTACTGTATGGAGATCGCTAAATTAGTTTAATCGAATCGATATTTCGTCAATCAGATGCAATAACATATCAGTTCATACATTCAAATAAGTTTACTAGTTGAATTTGAAACCATACTAAGAAGTAAAATGATGATGGAGGAGTACCTCACTTTGATGGCCCAGAATAAAGGTTCGAACCGAGGCAACCATCGATTTTTCTAAGTTAAGATTTGAGTCAATCGGGTATCGAAAAGTCGATCTAAAGCTTTAATCCCATCCTTAGAGCAGCGGATGGATGCCTGTGCAGCTGTGGAGATGCCGCGTGCGAGCCCGAGGCCACGAGTAATCGCGCGGGGGACGAAACACATGGGCTGTCCGATCGAAGGATCGAATGGTCCGTATCTTCCATTGGATCAAATGGCACGATCAAACAAAATAGAGGACGACGTTAGGTTGCATGAACGGTGCCATTATGTGTTAATTAAAATAATAATATTATTAAATAATTTATACTAATTTAATTAATTGGAATTAAACAATTAAATCTATCCAGAAAATTTTCAATAAATCACCCTTAGCTAAATGAGGGGTGAGGAACTCAACGACGCACTCAGATTTTTGATTTGACGAGTATTTATTTATTTGATTTTTCTAGGGATTTAAATAATAGTAAAATATTTGCCAAAAATCCAACGACTTCCAAATGCATCCAAAATATCGCCCCTAGCTAATTTGGGGGTGGTGAACGCAATGGCGAAGTCATATTTTTGATTCGAGGTTAAAATAAAAAGTCAATTTCTAGGGTTTTGAGATTTTTTTAGAAATCCAGATTTGATTCAATTGACTTCAAGTTTAACCTAGATTTTAGAGATAACTTCTAATTGACATAATTATCGTACTAGAACTTGCAATTAAGACTTATATTAGACATAAGTAACCCTAGTAAAAACCTGGATTGTTATAGACTCCCCACATAAGAACGATGTCGTCCTCGACATTACTTAAGTGAGAAGAAATAAAGCAGATATAAATTAATAAATTTTAATAGGTTAGAGTTAAGGAATTACCTTAGTTAAAAAGGTTTGGGTATTTCTATCGCATATCCACTTCTTTCTCCCAAGTGGCTTCATTGCATGACCGGTTCTTCCACTGAACTTTTATCATTGAAATAGAACGGTTCCTTAACTTTCTTTGATCACGATCTAAAATTTTAACTGGTTCTTCAGTGTATGACAGATCCGGTTGAATTTCTATTATTGGAAGTTGGATTAGGTGGGAAGGGTCTCGAAGACACTTCCTTAGTGATGATACGTGAAACACATTATGAACTGCAGCAAAGTCTTCTGGCAGTTCTAACTTATAGGATGTGATCCAATCTTCTGCATGATCTTGAAAGGCCCAACATACCTTGGACTGAGTTTTCTGCAGACTCCAAAATGATAAAGTCCCTTCATCGGGCTTACTTTTAAATATACTAAGTCTTCTTCTTTGAACTCAAGTGGACGGTGACGATTATTATGATATTTGCTTTGTCTGTCTTGAGGTGTTTTGATTCTTTGCTGAATGAGTTTTACTTTCTTGTTTGTTTCTTCTACTAACTCGGAACCATATAATTGAGTACCTACTGTCTCGGACCAAGCTAGTGGAGTTGAACATTTTCTACCATATAACGCTTCATATGGTGCCATTTTAATACTGGATTGAAAGCTATTATTGTATGCAAATTTTATTAAAGGAATATGATCTTCCTAGGATCCTAAAAAATCTAGCATACATAAATAGAGTAGATCTTCTAAAACCTGGTTCACTCTTTCTGTCTGACCATCAATTTGTGGATGGAATGTAGTACCCATTGCCAGAGTAGTCCCTAAATCCTGATGGAAAGCTTGCCAGAATTTTGAGGTAAATTGACTGTCTCTATCAGATACAATCGATTTAGGAATTCCATGCAACCTCATTATTTATTTGATGTACAGTTTGGCCAATTTCTCCACTGAGTCTGTCTGCCGTACAGGAATAAAGTGAGCGGATTTAGTTAATCTATCAACAATCACCCAAATTGTATCATACCCAGATTTTGATCAAGGCAAACCCATTACAAAGTCCATTGATATATCTAACCACTTCCACTCAGGTACCTCAAGTGGTTGAAGTAAGCCACCAGGTCTTTGGTGTTCTGCCTTAACCAGACTACAGGCATGGCATTTCTCAATGAATTCAGCCACACTTATTTTCATCCCAGGCCACCAGAAGGACTATTTTAGATCTTGATACATTTTTGTGCTTCCGGGATAAATATGATAACTGGAATTATGTCCTTCATTTAATACCTCCTGTTGTATGGATTTAGGAATCCATATACAATTATCCTGATAAATAACTGACCCGTGCAATTGTAAATCATGATGGCATCCTCCTTCAATATCCATCTTAAACTTTAAGTATTCTTCATCTTTGTTTGAGAGATGGAAACATCCCTATGAAATGTGGGTTCTACATTTATGTTGGTTAATATTGAACTCATAACATCACTCCGAATAGGAACAATTTCCATCTTTTGAAATTCTTCTATCAGTGAACTTGTAGTGATCATTGCTGATAAAGTTGCACTACGGCTAAGGGCATCTGCCACCACATTTACTTTACTTGGGTGGTATTGAATTTCTACATCATAGTCACTTAACAATTCAAGCCATCTTCTTTGGTGACAATTCAATTCACGTTGAGTGAATATGTATTTCAGGCTTTGGTGATCAGTGAAAATGGAACATTGAACACCATATAAATAATGACCCCATATTTTTAATGCAAAAATTACCGCAGCAAGTTCTAGATCGTGTATCGGATAATTCCTTTCATGAGGCCTCAACTGTCTTGAAGCATATGCAATCACCTTTCCTTCTTGCATTAGCACACAACCTAATCCTGTTCCTGAGGCATCTGTATATACTTGATAGTTTATACCTTCTTTTGGTAGCACTAATACTGGAGCAGTAGAAAGAGTATCTCTTAAGGTTTGAAATGCTTTTTCACATTCAGGCACCCAGATAAATGGAATAGCTTTCTGAGTTAGCTTGGTTAATGGAGAAGCTATCTGAGAGAATCCTTTGATAAATTTTCTATAGTAGCCAACGAGACCCAAGAAACTTCTTATATCTATTACTATTTTTGGCTGATTCCATTCTTGAATAGCATAGATCTTTTGTTGATCAACCCGGATTCCTTGAGCATCTACAATATGACCCAGGAATGCTACTGACTTCAACTAGAATTCACATTTTGAAAATTTGGCATATAATTTATGTTCTCGCAAAGTTTCTAGTACTGTTCTTAAATGATCTTCATGATCTTCCATAGTCTTTGAATAGATGAGTATATCATCAATGAATACAATTACAAATTTATCTAAGAATAGTTTTAGGACTCACTGCATTAAGTCCATGAAAATAGAAGGTGCATTTGTGAGTCCAAAGGACATCACAAGAAATTCGTACTGAGTTCCAAATGCTGTCTTCTCCATGTCAGAATCTTTTACTTGAAGTTGATGGTATCCAGTTCTTAAATCAATCTTTGAGAATACAATTGCTCCGGATAACTGATCAAATAAATTATCGATTCTGGGAAGTGGGTATTTATTCTTAATAGTGACTTTATTTAATTCTCTATAGTATATACACATTCGCATAGACCCATCTTTCTTCTTTACAATCAATACCGGAGCACCCCATGGGTGACATACTTGGCTTAATAAATCCTTTATCCAATAGTTCTTTAATTGCTAACTAAGTTCGTGAAGTTCCTTAGGAGCCATCCTGTAAGGAGCTTTTGAAATTGGTTGGGTACCCGGTACTAAATTAATTGCCATTCCAACTTCTCTTGGTGGAGGGTAACCCGGGTAGCTCTTCAGGAAAAACATCAGCAAATTTATTAACCACCTTAATCTTAGAAAGTGTATATCCTTTTTACTCTCTCCCAGCATAGTAACTAGGTGTGCTGAACAACCCTTGTTCACTAGCTTAATTGCTATTATTGCATTAATTAGTGAACTTAAGGTACTGAACTTCCCTATGAATGTTGATGTAGTGTCTGGTGATCGAAGTGATATCTTCTTTTGTTGACAGTTAATAGTAGCATTGTGAGTACTAAGCTTGTTCATACCCAAGATTATATTAGAGTTTACTATTGGTAAAATTATTAACTTGGCTTGAAACACTTGCTCATTTAAGGGTACTTGAAGATTACAAAAGTGGGTGGTATTGAGTTGAGTTCCGGATGGTAGCCCCAACTGCTAAAGATCTTGCCATTTTGTAAAAAGGCAAATTTAAACTTTTAGCAAAATCTTCAGATATAAATGAATGGCTTGCTCCCGTATCAAATAGCAGTTTGCACGGATGATCATTAATACTTATAGTGCCTAAATAAAATAATAATTACTTAGAACTTTATAAAAAGCTTAAAAATACACACAATATGAATTATATATACCTGATATCACATTATTATCTTCTGTAGCTTCCATAGGAGTGAGAGTATATACTTTAGCAGGTCCTGTAGATTTCTTAATAACCACCTACTTTTGAGGATTTCTAGATGTGCTGGGTTGATTTGCTCTTCCTTTATCATTCCTCTGGATAGTCCTTTCAGTTTGTGGAGTAGGCATAATGGTCAGTGGTTGATCTCATTGATTGATTGGAGTTGGATTTAACATTTGATTGAGTTTGGAATGATCAATACGAACTCCATCTATAGTTACCTCATAATCATATTGCTGGTAGAAGTGTCCTTTACGACCACACGTATAACAACATTATTTATTGTGATAAGCATTTTCCATATGGGTGTGGTCTTGTACACGCATTGTAAGGATTTGTTGGTGGGCTCTCAGCTTTTATTTGATATACTTTTCCAAAAGAAAGCCTAATTCTTCTGGGATCATTATTCCTTTGAGAAGACATATTGAAAGTTCTCTTACTTTCTTTTTGAGTTAGATTCTGATCAATTACACGAGCTATTTCTATAAGTTCCATAAAATTGGATAGTCTTAATTGAAAAATTTGATCTCTTATTAATTCTTTAAGACCACTAAGGAATCGGTGACATCGAGATCCTTCTGTTTGTACCATGATTGGTGCAAATCTAGATAATTTTCTGAATTCTGTCTCGTATTCTGATAAAGTCCGATTGTCTTGCTTGAGATTTAGGAACATATCCCCCAAATTATTTTGTACAGAGGGAGGCACGTACTCTGCCATGAATGCTTCTACAAACTTACTCCAAGGAATTGTGTCAATTCGGTACCCAGCCAATAATGTCTGGCGGATATGATCCCACCAAAATTCTGCCTCTTCTTGAAACATATGTGTAGTTAAACGAACAGATTCTGACTAAGGTCAGTTCAAACTTATAAGGTTCTTCTCAACTATTTTATCCAATTAACTGTATCCATTACAGACATAGTCCCATTGAATACTAGGGTTCTTAATCTAATGAAACTATGTAAAAGTCCATCAGTAGTTTGTTGATATTGTTGAGAAGGGAGTTTAGATGTTGGGTTAACTGATGCAGGGAGAGGGGTTATTCTGTATAGCCAATAGTCTTTCTATTTTCTCTGCCTGCTTGGCATTGGTTTCAACTAATGTTTTAACAGTTTCCAATAATGCACTAATCTCGGATGACTGACTGCTTGACGCAGCAAGAGCTAATGAAGATTGACCGGAATTCATTATTATACCTATATTTAAATAATAAACATTCTATTTTGAACAATGAAAGGGTATTTTGTTTAGTTATTTCAATCATGTAATATTAGGAAATAATTTTATGTTAATTTGTTCTTAGAGTTCCTAATGAGTTTAAGTATCTTTGTATTCTTACTCTAAGTGTTTTATTCTTGCTATTCTGAATATTGGATGATGGAAATATGGATGTTATTTTAGTATTCATTTAGTGATTATAAGGTAGAAGAACTATCCATTAGGTAGATGGGAATAAAAATTCTAATCTGACACCTTATGGAGTTCTCTGATACCAACTGTGGCAGCTGCCCCTTCTAATCATAAGGCTTAGGAGTGGTCGTCACTAAGCACATCTTATACTTAATATTAGGTTGGAATTTAAGACTCCAATCCAATCTTAAGGAAAAGATGTACTTTTCATAATAAGGTAAGGGATTAATAATCACTTAATGAGTATTAGAGTGGGGAAGAAAAGAATCAACTGAAGTAATCATCCATATTATAATGTAAAGACATCCAACTCAGAATATATACAATGCAGGAAAAGTAAAGTACAATTTAATCATGTATTATTACAACCATTTAAAGTTAAGAGCAGAAATAAAAGAGTCTCTCATCCTCACAATATAAAAGTAAAGTAAAGCAATCTAGTAAGTAGACTAAGGTCCCTCAGTAGTCTGGACCTCCTCCTGGATCTGCTTCTCAGTAGGCTCAATCTCCTCAAAAGCTCAGAATCTACCATTATCGTTTCATAATAGTAGGGCCCCAGCCAACAAAAGAAAAATCTAGTTAGACAAAATATCTAAGTATATTTTAAGGTAATGAATTTTAATATATTTTAATGATATCACAACTGAAATTAAGCATAGTATAGCAGTAAAGCAACAAGGAAAGGAAGAACAAATTATGAGGTAAAAATATACCTCAACTCAGGCTGTAATACAAGGTAAGTAACGTATAACTGTAATCTACTAAGTACAAGAAAAGTCCTAAGGAATATGATCAAACTAACATGCTAGTTATAATATAAGTAAAAGTACTGTTCTGAAAATATAAATACTAGCATCCTAACATGCTCTCAGTAAAATGGCTGACATACAAAAAGTTCTGAAATGTAAAAGAACTGCAGAAAAATGAAAAATATGAAAGAAAAATAAGCTGAAAACAGTGAGTAAAGTAAGTTTGAAGTGTAAAGAAACAATGTAAAGTAACTGTAAAGAGATTGAAAACTAAATGTAAGTGGTGTATATTAAAGTATTGTATGTGTGAGATACTCTTACTTAATCTGCCAAAAAGTAAAGTCCATCTGATAATCTAGGAGGAACATCCCAGATTAAAGTAATATCCACCAATGAGGCATCTAGGAGAAACATCCCAGATCCTAAAGTAAAATCTACAAAATATCTAAAGAGCATATAGGAGAAACGTCCCAATGCCAAAGTAAAGTACCATAGGGGGAAATTCCCTAGGCAAAAGCTGTCCTAAAGTAAAGTCATACTAAGTGGCTAGCTAAGTAAAACATAAACCACAAGTATAATGTTATTTATTAATATTTCTTTTAAAATTATGCATATGATATGTGAATGAAGTTAAAGTATATTATAAAGTATGTATCAAGTATTTAAGTATGTCCAAGGATGTAAAAGGCTCAAATGACATGGAAGGCATAGCAATTTCAAATTCAAGGTAATAAATTAGCACTACACAAACTTCATGATATCACCTATTTTTCTAATTTAAATGTTCTAACTACTCTAAGTTATATAAGATTTAGAATCATAAATTCTTACACTGTCTGTAACTTAGAATCACGAACCTACAAGTTGAACATAATTAGAATTAATGTCGCCTAAAGGTTAAATAAGTTAAATCAATTGTCCTAAGTTATTATTTTATAAATCCCTAATAAACCTTGATTAGCTAAATCAAGATTTAAAGAATTAAGAATCAAACTCCAAAGAAGGAAGTTAAATTCTTAATCACAATGCTATCCTAAAGGACTAGGTTTAATCCCATCTCACTGATTAAGTGTTAAGGAAAATCCTATTGAATTAAGTCAAGTTTAATAGGATAGATTTATAATCCTAATTCTAATGTTAAAATATCAAATAATCATTTAATAAACTATTAAAATCTAATAAACTAGTAAAATTAAAGCTTCACCTTAATGAGTAACCCACTTTACTCATTAGATGAATCCTAACATAAGATCTATTCCTAATCTTAGGAATTAAAGCTCTTAAATGCTAAGAGTATTTCTCAGACACACATCCTAACTAAGGTTATAAGACCTAAAGATTGATCTAAGAAGTTCAAAGGAAAGAAAGGTTTCTCATAATTCACTTAAGTTTTGCTTAAGACTTAATTTAGGATTTTCTTTGAATTTCTAATTTGAGACCTAGAATTATATAAATAAAGGCCTAAATTTTTTAATTACTACATATTATGATTTAAAAATGAAATCAAGTCTGAAATTCATTAGACCCTAATTTTGGGCAAAATGACCATTTTGCCCCTTACTTAAAGGTCTAAATCTCATTTTTGTGAATTAGGGTTATATTCTAAATTTTAATAATGTGGAATGATTACTTACTGTCTAATATGAGATTAGACAGTAAGTTCATTAAATTTGGTTAAGTATTAAGCATTATAAGGTCAATTTAAAGAATTTGACCTATGAGGGTATTTTGGTAATTTTACTTTAATGACACCTAAATGTTATGTTAGTTTACTGTAGTGTATGCCCTAAGGTTTCCATAGAATCTTAAATTATTAAATTTTGATGTGTATTGACTAAGTTATAGCCAATACAAGTTATTGGGTTTAAAGGGGTAATTAAGGATTCTTAATTAAATGTCAAAAATCCCAACTTTCTCATTTGGTGTATAAATTGAAAAATTTTAATGGCTGTATGTCACAATTGATCCACTGATTCTAATGACTAGTGGTAGGCTCAATTTGGACTCCATTTGGCTAAGTTATGGCCTAATTAAAGTTTAGAGTAATTAGTAAGTGATTAGTGAAATTAATCACCGATCTACTAATCCAACCCTATAGTTAGGTTCTAATAGGATCTATAAGTTCTCTAAAACTTAAATTGTCCAATTTGGATTATTAGATTTGTTATTATTCACTAATCAAGTTTTAGAGTAATTAGTTTTGATTAGCAAATCTAACCGTTGGATCCTAAATATTTTTGTAGATTACTGTAATTTAAATTTTTCTGATTTAAATGGTTATTTGGATTGCCAAATTTGGAGCTTAATTGACCAACTTATGTCCAATTGAAGTTTTAGGGTTAATTAGGTTAATTTGGGTTAGGTCCTAAAAGTGATTAGGCTCAAACTAATCCAACAACAAAATGGATATACTAGATTAATCCTTAGGATTTTCTGAGTATTTTAAGACATATTGGTATGTTTGGATTAGAGATTTCAAAGTTATGGTTGCTTGAAGTTTTAGAACATAATTTGAATTATTCAATACTCCTAAATATCACCATACAAAATATAAGTCCAAACAGAGATTTGATAGTCTCAGATTATTCCTTAATTTTTGCAAATAATTTTAATATATTTATTTAAATGGTTTGGATTTATATTTATTAAGATATTAATATTTTAAGTTCTATGATTTAATTAATTAATTTATGTTTAATTAAATTGATTTTGATTGACTGATTAAAATTAATAGATTTCTATTTAATATATTTTCTAACGAATTTATATTTATTCTTAAGTTATTCTGCAGGTGGGACCCTCAGCTGAGTCGACGACGTGACGGCACAGTAGGCAGGGTGCGTGGCGCGCAATTACTGGCTGAGCAGAAGACGGCGGGCCCCACGAGCATCCGTCTTAATGATTGCAGCCCTACCCACGTGAAATTACATGCGGGCGGGTCCTCCTGACCCGCACATGCCCACGCTAAACGACCTGGGCCTGAGTTGCGGGTCGTCATTGACCCGCTTCCTTTCGCGATGGGCCGGCCTCAAAGAACGAAGATGACGGACACCCTCACCTAGGGCATCAAAGTCGACGGCCCAAACGACGTCGCCGGAGGTCGGTCTGCATGTCGATCGAAAGGTCTCTTCGAGACCTTTCGATTGGTACCTAAATCGACACCGAAGGAGGTCTACAGATTGAGCTAGATCAAACCCTAGCGGCATATTTCGGGACTAGGCATTTTTAACGGAAAGTACTGTATGGAGATCGCTAAATTAGTTTAATCGAATCGATATTTTGTCAATCAGATGCAATAACAAATCAGTTCATGCATTGGAATAAGTTTACTAGTTGAATTTGAAACCATACTAAGAAGTAAAATAATGATGGAGGAGTACCTCACTTCGATGGCCCAGAATAAAGGTTTGAACACAGGCAACCTTTGATTTTTCTGAGTTAAGATTTGAGTCAATCGGGTATCGAAAAGTCAATCTAAAGCTTTAATCCCATCCTTAGAGTGGCGGATGGATGCCTGTGCAGCTGTGGAGATGTCGCGTGCGACCCCGAGGCCACGCGTAATCGCGCGGGGGACGAAACACATGGGCCGTCCGATCGAAGGATCGAACGGTCCGTATCTTCCGTTGCATCAAACGGCACGATCGAAAGAAATAGCGGACGACGTTAGGTTGCAGGAATGACGCCATTAAGTGTTAATTAAAATAATAATATTATTAAATCATTTATATTAATTTAATTAATTAGAATTAAACAATTAAACCTATCCAAAAAATTTTCAATAAATCACCCTTAGCTAAATGAGGGGTGAGGAACTCAACGACGCACTCAGATTTTCGATTTGACGAGTATTTATTTATTTGATTTTTTGGGGGATTTAAATAATATTAAAATATTTGCCAAAAATCCAACGACTTCCAAATGCATCCAAAACATCACCCCTAGCTCATTTGGGGGTGGTGAACGCAATGGCGAAGTCAGATTTTTGATTCGAGGTTAAAATACAAAGTCAATTTCTAGGGTTTTTGGGATTTTCCAAAAATCTAGATTTGATTCAATTGACTTCAAGTTTGACCTAAATTTTAGAGATAAGTTCTAATTGACATAATTATCGTACTAGAACTTACAATTAAGACTTATATTATACTTAAATAACCCTTGTAATAACCTGGGTTGTTACAACCCAAGACTCCGTGTTAACAAGTGAGAGGATCAAAGCATCCTGATCCTCCTCAGTTGAAACATTTACAGTGGGGTTCAACATCTTACCACCACCACTCTGCTTCTTTAGAATAGGGAAGTCCTTTTTAAAGTGACTTGCCTTCCCATAATTCCAACAATCTAGCTTTACTTTTTTGGGTCTTAATTTACCTCACAGAGACATAGACCTATTTCTGGTATGTCTCCTCTTAGCATGTCTTCCTCCTACTCTCAGCATTCAGTGCTGAGGTAGATGCTTATCCATGAGATCTCTTCTGCACCTCCTCATTTAGCACTAGCCCAATAATGTCATCAAATTTCAATGATGTATTTCCAAATGAATTGCTGATGGTTATAACCAGACCATCTCAATTATTTGGAAATGAAGAGAAGAACAACAAGGCTCGGACCTCATCATCAAACCTAATGCCAATCGAGCTCAGCTAGCTCATCAAAGTGTTAAATCTATTGAGGTGTTCTGTCACTGAATCGCCATCCATCATCTTCATATTAAGCAGTCTTTTCATTAGGAAAACCTTATTTGAAGCAGACAACTTCTCATACATTCTCGTCAGAGCATCCATAGGATCTATAATAGTTTTCTCATTAACAATGTTAAAAGAAATTAAAGAAGATAGTGATAAACAAATTAAACCCAAAGCGGTTCTATCAAGAACCTCCCATTCTTCATCCGTCATAGTTTCAAGTTTCTTGTCGACTCCTTTCAATGGAAGATACAACTTCTTCTGATAGAGCAAATCCTCTATTTGCATTTTCCAGAATGCAAAGCTTGTCCGTTGAACTTCTCGATCTTGTATCTCATTTCTTTGACCATAGCTCCCACTCAAACAAGCAAACCCTCTTTAATAACAAGGCAAAAAACTTACTCTCTGATACCACTTGTTGTTAAACACACTAGCGATACACAAGATACCTAATGCAAAATGACACTTGTAATGGCAACAACAAGCCAAAGTCTAATGACTTTGAGGATCGGGGTACATTGACGATTACTGAGCTAGCTTAAAAATCACAAAATTATAGCAAGAAAATTGCAGCACATACAAATCATCCAAACACAAGCATATGTGAAAAACCCAAAGATTGGCAAAAATGACGGAGCCACACCAACGAGAAAATCTACTATAAAAAAGCTTCAAAGTTTACAGAGTTACAACAGCTATATCACCTCAGCATACACAGCTATAGTTCTACTCTAGAATGAAGAAGGGAAGAAGCTGCTACCTCCTAAAGTTTTTTCTTCAAACAACAAACATTTTCTTGCTCAGCAGCTCCCTATGGTTTAGCTTAGAGTTCTTCTCCTCCATAGCCTCCACGCCTCCAAACTGACCCGCTTCTCGACTGCTGACCACTGAGGTGCACCGTAGCGCCTCAGCTTCAGGCTGGATCCGCCGTACTACGTTGTGGCGCGCTGCAGCGCTTATGCTATTTTTGGGACAATTAAGTCTCCACAACACAACATTCTCTTCACTTCCTTCCTCTCTTTCTCAGCCACCACCGATTCCTCCCGCCGGCCTCCAGTAAAGCCTCTTCAATGCCAGTATAGGATAAGAAATGAGAAAGAGAGGAAAAGGGGGAGGAGGGGAGGGGAGGCGGCGGAAGAAGAAGAACACGGGCGAGGAGGACGAGGAGGAGGAGGAGAGGGCAGGGAGAGAAAGGGGCGGGCGGGGCGAGAGAGAGAGAGAGAGAGAGAGAGAGATATATATATATATATAGATTTCTTAATTTTTATAACTTTCATTTCTGTCATTTTTTTATATATGTATATATTTTTTAATATCTATAACTTTCATTTCTGTCATTTTCTTTTTTAATATGTATATATTTGCTAATTTTTGTAACCTTTATTTTTGTTATTATTTTTTATTTCTATATAGTATATTATTTCCTAATTTCTATAACTTTTATCTCTGTCATTTTTTTTCTATATATGTATATATTCCTAATTTTTGTAACTTTTATTTCTGTCATTTTTTTCTATAAATATAATATATTTCTTAATTTCTATAACTTTCAATTATGTCATTTTTTTTCTTCAATATATGTACATATTTTTTAATTTTTGCAACTTTCACTTCTGTTATTTTTTTTTATATATTATCTACTTAAAGAGAAAACTTCCTTTTTCAAGTTCAAGATAGTTATCTTCATTTTGGTGTGATTTAAGGTTGAGGTGAAGAATGTATTAGATATTTTGTCATGGTCAAAGTTTAGAGAATTAATTTTGGAGATCTTATAACAACCCTAGGTTGTTACTATGTTAATTTTCAATTTAATTAGACATTAATTTTGATCCCATTATATTTAGAATATCAAGTTAAGCTTATCCTAAAACTTTAAAATCAATTGGAATTCTCTAAAGTCCAAGTTAGCATTTTGATTAGTCTTGATGCCCTAAATTAGACTTGAAAATACTTGATTACACAATTAAAATCTGATTTCAATTTTTAAATTCCTCACCCCCAAATTAGTTAGTGGCAAAAGCTTAGTAAAATTTGGATATCATTTAGGCCAAAATTTAATTTAAAGTCTAATTGCATTCTAGGGTTTCCAATATTTTGATATGCAAATCTTCCCTCAACTAAATTACTTGTTGGGATTTGTTGTGCTGACTGCAGGTGACGCGCTATGGAGCCCGGGTTGTGTGACTGCGGAGTCCGTCCCATCTCGCCATTCCATCCATGGATCCTATGGTTGGGATCTATGATTTGCAGAGCCACATATTTGCCATTGGATTTGCTTGACCGATCTTACAGCTCGAATCTTTTTCGCGATCGGCCGTTAGGATCTGAGCGATCCAAGCCATTCTGCCATCAGATTGATCGATCATACGACATCCGAAGGTCTCACTTTTGTGGACCTTTGTCTTCCTCTCACTCGCGCCTGACAGGAGATCTTTTTGTACTGCTAGCTGCCAGTCTTGTCTCCCATTCCCATGTCCACCTCAGCAAGTCATTAGGAAGCCTCCCGGATTAATTTGGAGACCCAATCGGGCCTTATGGCCCGGCCGAGCTTGAGTTAGAAATTAAAGAGCTCGGCCATGGCTCGAAATCTCGGACCTCCCTAGCCCGAGTTGTTACCTTAGTCAATTAGGACTAATGTCATCACACACACACACACACACACACACACACACACACACACACACATATATATATATATATAATTATATATATATATATATATATATTCATGTATGCAAATAATCAACCAAAGGTATAATCTACTTTAGACAGAGATAATTATATGATTATTTACTTATATAATTACCTTAAACTATTAAATAATGAAGTCATAACTATACTTTAGTAATAACAGTAGCTATGTATTCATAAATATATAAATATGTTTATATAAATATACATAGATTTTTAGCAAATATATATATATATATATATATATATATATATATATTTCTATTAAGTTAATTAGTTAGAGAATTAATTATAATCATGAATTAATTAAATTAGTTAATTTATAGTTAACAGCAGTTGAGTTAAATGAATAATTAAAAAATCAATTAATGAATAAATATAATTTTATTAACTTGATTGATTAAAATAAATTGCATGATTAAAGATATAGCTTAATTATTAATATAATTATTAAGTAAGATTGATTTAACAGTTAGCATATACTTTCATCTAATAAATAGTAAATACAATTAAAAATAGTTAAATTAATTAAATAACAAACTAATTATTAATTAACTACTAATTAATACTAATTAATAATATTAGAGATAATTAATTAATTAACTAATACAAAAAAAAATTCTTAACTTTAAAAATGAACAGTAGTAAATTAATATAAATTGAATAAATAATAATGACTTTATTTAAATTAAATTATTTAATTCAAAAGTTTTAAAAGCTTAATAATTTTTTGTAGAATGATCTAAACATAGTCAATATAGGTCTATTTTACTCAGATTAATAAAATGAATCAAATGGCGTAATACAAAAATTAGTTTTGGGTACGTATAACGTAGTGACATTTTAGGACCTAATCAAACCCCATACCTTTTAACCTAATTGTCCAAACATATGCAATATGGGTCTTAAAATACTTAGGAGAATAGTCCCATCACTGTGGTAGTATTAGTTTTTTCCATTTGGATATCAGGATGAAAAGTCAACTCTTTGACCCCATAGTTCACTTGGTCAATTAAACTCCAAATTTAAAATATCAAAGTGCTAACTAGATTAGAATTTCAGTGTCATCAATAAACTGAAATAAAATTAGGTTTGAAACCCTAGAAATTTAGAAAATGACAAAAATACCCCTAATCATAGTTAGGTCATAACTTGACCATTTGAGGTTCAAATTGGGTTTACTCCCTATCATCACACTCAGTATATTATAGGGAAGCTATAGAAACTAAGCTTGCTGAAATTGGACTTCAAACAAAAAAGTTCAGTTTTTGTCATCCATTGATCGACCCAAAATAACCGAATTGCCTTTAGGAATTAAGATTTAAGTCTAAATATTGGATCTTTGTATAGATTCCTAAATCCTAATGAAAACTCAAGAATGCAAAACTATTTTGATATTTAATCATTGAATTCCAATTCATTGAATTAGAATCATTCTTATTCTTTAATCTCTGTCGAATCCTGTATAGGCATGCATTACTATATTAGTAGTGATATGCTGTGATTATAGTTTAAAATTTCATAGGATCTTATCTCTATAAATATCCTATATTTAAAATGATAGTAACTTAAAACTTTCATGATCTTCATCTTCTTGTCTCTAAGTAAGAATGCAACCAAATCTAAGACCTATCAAAATCCTGAATAAAGATCAAATCATTATTTGAGGATTCTTCCATCCATACACATTGAAAATTCTATAATCAAACTTCCTTATCTTCATTACATTTCAAATTGTCATTTCATTATAATTTATTCTTTCCACTTGAGTGATGTCGAGGACGACATCGCTCTTTAGTGGGGGAGTTTGTAATAACCCAGGTTGTTAATTAGGTCAATTAAGACTAATTTAAGTCTTAATTGAGGTTATAGTACACTAACTATGCCATTTATGATTCACATGTAAGATCTAGGTCAAATTTGGAATCAATTGAATTAAATCTGGAGTTCTGAAAAATCCCAAAACCCTAGAAATTGACTTTTTATCTAGACCTCAGATTGAAAATCCAACTTCTCCATTGCATTCACCACCCCCAAATTAGCTAGGGATGAAGTTTTGAAGGCATTTAGAAGTCGTTGGATTTTCATCAAATATTTTAATATTATTTAAATACCCGAAAAAATCAAGTGATAAATACTCATCGAAATAAAAATCTGACTTCGCCGTTTCGTTCCCCACATCTCAAATAGCTAGGATTAATTTATCTAAAATTTTTTGAGTACTCACGATCATCTAAATTGAATTAATAAAATCAAAATAAATTATTTTAATATTAATATTATTTAATTAGGTTAACGGCGCCGTCTGCTGCACAGTTGCCGTTACCTTGTTTTTGTCCAACTAGACGGCTATCCTCGACCGTTCGACGAGGATCGAACGTTCCACCATTCGTCCTTTTGCAAAGGGCAGCGCGGAAGCTGCACGTGTCCCGAGCGAGGACACACGGTGCTTCCCATCGTCCAAATGGCCTGTTCACCGCCTTGAAGCCTCCATTGCTTAGAATTAAGACTTTAGGTAGATTAAGGTTTCGTTTGAGTTTATCTTGAGGAAGAGGTGCTCGGTCCGACATTTCCCCTCTCTCTGGCAAAATTCATCTGAATTGTAGGTACTTGACTTCTATATTAACTTTAATTCATTTCCTCCATTCGATATATTGTGTTCTTCGCTTATTGTTGTAATTGAATTAAGAAGCCAAATGGAAAATCGAATGAAATTAAGTAATGATCTGATTTTGATCAGTACCTCATTTCGTCAATGCTTATTCATTCAACATCAATCAGCATTCCATTCAATTTGTTCTAATTATCATTTGCGTTATCAGCATTCAATTGTAATTAAATTAATTTTGGGTTCTACCGATCTAACTTCCAACATGTATGGGATGGATGGTATCATAAATAATGATTTTAGGGCATGCTATCGTCTCTTGCTAATGGTCGTCCATCTTAGGGTTTATAAGTTCCATCGAAAGGTTAGAGTGGTAGCTTCCAGATGGTATACGAACCTCGCTGTTTGAAGCTTTGTTCGTCAGCTGGAGCTTTGCCCTAGATGCCTGAAGTCACACGAGCTGTCAAAGAAGACGCTCAGTCCTGTCAAACCGCTGGACCGGTTCGACGTGCACTACGATCGAGACTCTGGACCGGTCCTCTAAAATCAATGTGTGGGTCCCACGCCCGTGCCAACATGTCACCACTGTCTGCCACGCCAGCCACCTCTCATGCTCTGCAGAGATGACACATGTCATCTGGTGGACCTGCCGTACCTACAGTAGAATTAAAGACTAATACAGATAAAATTTTAGTTAAATAAAAGTTGTGTAATTAGATTTAATGTAATTAATTAAATCCTAAAACTTAAGGCATCAATAACTCCATGATTATAAGTCCAAATTATGCAATCAAATATACCAAATTGATCAAAAAAATATAAGGAATTTATTAGAGCTATTAAATTTCTAATTGGAGCTGAATATCATATAGTGACATTTAGGATCATCACATTAAACCCTAATTGTCATAATTATTCAAATGGTCATAACTTTGTACCCCTTAATCCAAACATACCCAATATGGATCTCAATGTGCTTAGCAAATCCTAAGGAATAATCTAAGAATGTTTATTTTGCTATTTGGATTAATTTGAGACTAATCACTTTTAGGACCTAACCCTTATTAGGTCAAATAACCCTAGAACTTCAATTGACCATAACTTGGTCAATTGAGCTCCAAATTAGGCGATCTAAACACCAATTTAGATTTGAAAAGCCTAATTTACAGTAATCTATAATAATATTTAAGATCTAACAGTTAGATTTGCTAATCACCATTAATTACTCTAAAACTTGATTAGTGAATATTAACAATTTTAATGATCAAAATTAGACAATTTAAATTTTAGAGAACTCATAGAGTATATTAGAGTCTAATTAAAGGGTTGGATTAGTAATTTGATGATTAATTTTATTAATCAATCACTAATCACCATAAACCTTAATTAGGCCATAACTTAGCCAATTATAGTCCAAATTGAACCTACCACTAGTCATTAGAATCAGTGGATCATTTGTGATCTACAGCCACTAATTTTATTCCATTTGGATACTAATTGATGAAGGTAGGATTTTTGACCCTTAATTAAGAATCCTTAATTATCAATTAAACCTTAGAACTTATATTGGCTATAACTTAATCAATACATATCAGAATTCAGCAAAATTAGGTTCTATCGAAAGCTTAGATAGTAAATAATAGTAAACAGAAATAAAATTTAGGTTTAACTTAGCCAAATCACCAAAATACCCCTATGAGTTAAATTCACTAATTTGACCTCATAAGCTTTAATAATCACCCAAATTTAGTGTAAGTACTGTCTAATCTTATATTAGACAGTAAGAAACACCTTGCAATAGAAACTTTTATAATTAGAACCCTAGATCAAAAATTGATCTTTGAACCCTTAAGCAGGGGCAAAATGGTCATTTTACCCAAATTTAGGGTTTAGTATCTTTAAAACCCCATAATCACTTTCTAAATGATTTATTCAGTAAATGAAATAATTTAGAATAGAAATTAAGTAAGTTTAAGTCTTAGTTAGATTTTGATTAAAACTTCAATCTTAAACCCTTAAAGAAAACCCTAAGTAAAATTGAGTGCTCTCCTTTCCTTAATCATTCTTAGATCTTTCCTTAGATTTATAACACTAGTTAGGATGTGTGTCATAAGAGATACTCTTAGTAATTAAGAACCTTAATTCCTAGGATTATGTATAGATCTTAAGTTAGAGTTCATCTATTGAGTAAATTGGGTTACTCAATAGGTGAAACCTTGAGTTTCCTAGTTTATAGATTTTCTTAGTTTATTTAATAATTATTTGATCATTAAACCTTAGAACTAATAATAGAGATCTATTATAATGAGTTGATTTATTAGGATTTGCCTTAACTTAATTAGTGAGATTTGGGTTCTAAACCTTAGACCTTTAGATATATCTTTGGATTGAGTGATTAGACCCCATCATTTGGAATCTAATTCTTAATCCTTCCATCTTGATTTGACTAATCAAGATGGCTTGGAATGGTTTAAATTATTAAATTAGGTCGATGATTTATTTATTTAAATCAAATAGTCATCTTTTGATTTATATATAATTAGGACTTGGCCAATCCTAATTATCTTCAGCTTATAGGTTCGTGATTCTAAGTTACAGACTGTGTAAGAATTGATGATTCTAAAACTTATGTAACTTAGAGTAGATAGAACGAATAAAGTAGACAACAATGGATATCACTAGTGTCTTAGTCGAGTATTTTGCTCACTTTGATTTGATACTTCGCATACCTTGTAATTAAGCTTTATACCTTGGACATATATTGTGTACATAGGATATTTGATGAGTATCTAGTGTCAAATTTGACCTGCATAAATATAATTTTCATTTCATTAGCATTTTGTGACCTAATTAGTCTGCCTCTTCAGTTGGTTCAGCCTAGTAGTGGAGACACTAGTTTGTTGGTGAAGCCACATAGTGTCTCACTTACTAGTTTATCAAAGAGAGATAATGGGTTAATTCAACCTAGTAGAATGAAAACTAGTTTGTTGGTGAAGCCACTTAGTATTTCATTTACTAGTTGTTGAATAAAGAGAACAATATTTTGGATCTGTAACTTGAGGAGTCATTTGTTCTGATATGACAGTACTAATTTTAGGTATACTTCTACTTATATTCTTTTGCCTTAGCCCATTAGGCTAAGGGAGTCATTATTTTTTTCAATTGGTTAGCCTGAGTAGCCAGTATAGTTTCAGTTTACTGCTCTTAGTTCACTTTCCTGCATTTATGTTCTACTTTACTTCAAATCATTTCTGTATTCTCTAGCCTTGCTTATTTATAGGATGCTAGTTTTACTTGTTGTTATTTATATAGGATACTAGTTTTGTTCACATGCTTTCTTACTTTATGTCGATTAGCATATAATTATATTGATCATAAGCATATTTAAGATGTATTTTATTTCTAGTAACTTATTTTATATTCACTTGACCTTGTTGCAGTTGCTTTGAAGGAGGTATGTGCTTACTTCGTAGTTGTTAAGTATAAACTGTTTATTTATAGCCATGTCATGTTCTTTCTTACGTTTCTTGCTTTTATTATGCTTTTATACTTGTTTATGGTGATATCTAAATAACGTAATAAACTAGCAGCCTAAAATGTACTTAGATAATTGTCTAACTAAGTTTTTCTTTTATTGACTGGGGCCTTATCATTATGAAACTGATAATGATAGGTTCTAAGTTTCTTGGAGTAGTAGATCCAGTGGAGGGCTTGCCATTAGAGGAGAAGTCTGTACCAGAAAACTCTTAGTTTTCTTTTCTGCTTGTGAGGATGAGAGTTTTATTCCAGTCTTTTTAAAACTATTTAATGTTGTAATAATATAAGGTTATCTTTACTTTTGCTTCTTTACTTGTTCTCAGTAGGATGCTTAGTTCCTTTTTCATTGTAATGAATAGATGCTATATTTTATGCTTCCGCACTCTGTGTACTTGTATTTGCATTTAGTGATGAATTCATTTGGAGAAATGGCAAAGTCTTTAGTTAAGTTGGAATAGAATGTGTGTCTAATCCAATTCTAAGTAGGAACCTTGTTATTAAGATGACCCCTCCATCGTAATCATGTTAACTTAAGAGTTAACAGGACCACGGCAGGGTTGGGCCATCATAGTTGGTATCAGAGAGAGATTAGATTTAGATTCAGAATTAAACAATCACATAACTTTATTATTAACTTTAACATGTCTAATTCAAATGTTAAAGATCATATAAAATCAAATGCATTATTGGAATAATGTCAATTTCATTATCTTATAATCAAGTTAATTTAATTAAGGTTTAAGGCTTTGGATCTTACTTAAGTAGATTAGGGTTTGAACCCTACTCATATCTTAATTAAGATAAAGTGTTCATTTATAGATCAATGTCAAATTAGTGAGTTAAGGATGTATTATTGGTGGCAATCTCAGACTTAGATCAAGTCTTAATAGCTTGATTAAAATCTTAAAACTTCTTAAGTTAATTAAGGTGATTAAGTTCTCCAATTTTTTTGGATTTTTCAAGTTATGCACTATAAATTAGCATACATGGTTTCCATACATTTACCTTACTATTATGAAGCATATTAACATAAAAATTTATGAAAATAGAAAGTAATTAGTGCTAATCAAACCCTAAATCAATTCAAAAGGATTTAGCACATAATTACAATCTAGCCATCATAATTTTCTACAAATAGGCACATAAGTTCTATTTAATTATACAATCAATCAGAGACTAAGTTTGCTAAAATCCAATATATATATACCCTAATTTTCACTAATCATAATTTAACAAGATTAAGGCATAAGTTAAGTACAGAGATCAGAAAAATATTCACTTAGCATATTCATTCTACTCTTTATGAAGAGACTAATTGGCACCCTAAACATGCAATTCGATTAAGTATAATGCTAATCATCATAATCAAGATCTGCAATAATAGGCAAAATCAGAAAATCTAACCATCAGTTGTGTAATACTATTTTATATTCAGATTTCTGATATTTTCTGATCAATTTCATATATGATACCATAGGGTTTGGACTAGTGGATTAAAAGTTATTCAATTAATATATTATATATTTTTCCAATTAAATTTTCCTAAGATTTAATTAATTGGATTATTTTCCTTAAGGAAAATAAACCCAATTAATCGGATTTAAAATTAAACGGGCTCGGCCCGGTGGTGGTGCTGGTGCCGGTAACAAAAGGCGTGGGTCGGCCGGGGCCCGAAGACCCGAGATTGTCGCACAGCGCGGGTCACTTGTCGGCCCGACCTGCACAGCGCTTCGTCCCCAAGCCTTTGTCCCCAAGCCTTCGTCCCGACGGAGGGATCCGATGAGGGAAACCCTAATCAGCTAATTTTGGCTCATGCCGACCATGACACGTCCAATTAATGATCGATACACATTAACCGTGGTCAGGCGCACCGAACGAGACCCGAAGCCCTCTGTAAATGGTCCGGATCGGCCAGACCTTACTCACTCGAGGGCTCTTTTAATGGAGCTACTGTGGGGAGACAATTCTCCCCACAGCGGCCACGCCAGACCAAGGATTCGATCCTACACTTTTAGGAAGGTGAGACGAGTCGAAGCCCTCTGGTCTGAGGGCCTGAGGTGGGCTAGACGCCGGGTCCTTACTCAACCGAGGCGTCCTTAAGGGACTTAGCCCAATCGATCGAATCGATTGATCGGGGCTAGCTTGGTCCTAATTACGATCGCATTGAGTTCGATTCGGCAATACAGAGCTATACAAATCAAAAGAGGGAAGGTCCGAGCCTCATTGGCTTGAAACTGGTAAGTGGGGTACCTGATTTGATGGGGGAGCTCGGGACGATCGACTGAGGAGAAGGCTGGCCTTAGCTGGGTTTCCAATCACTGCAAAGGTTCTTGAACATCAGGAGAGCCTACTTTCAGCGGTTCGAAACCTCCTGGGATCCGCCTACTCAGGCATGGATAGACGACAATGGTAGAAGAGAGCAACGAGTTTAATTGATCAGCAAGGATCAAATGGAGGAAAATTGAAGTTATTTATAGCCTCAGGAGCTTACAGGGAAGGTTCTAGAGGGTTAATTGGGGCTAGAGGGGACCCAAGAGGTCAGGCCATGGCCGAGCTCTCGAAATCCCATTTCGAGATCGACTGGGCCACGAGGCCCGAATGGGGTCTCTAACCATTACTGGAAGGTTCCTAACGACCTTGCTGAGCTGGAGGAGTGAGTGGCAGACCGGATGGGCAACTGCGCAGTACGGGGATTTTCCCTGTCGGGGACGGCGCCGGAGGAAGACTAAGGTCCATAGTAGCGGGACCTTCGGATGCCGTCTAATTGGTCGATCAGATGGCACTACTGCTGGGATCGCTCAGATCCCAACAGCCGATCGCGGGAGCGATCCTGGCCGTAGGATCCACGGGATGGATCCGACGATGGACCCGCAGTCTAGCAAGATCAAATCCCGATCGTTGATTAAAAACGGTTGTGACGACTAGATTGGCGGGGCTCCGCTGTCGCGTGACCCGGGCTCCGTAGCGGATCACTCGCGGTCCGCACAGCGGATCCCGACCGTTTAATCGGGTATAAGGGTAGATTTGCAAAATTAAAATGTTGGGAACCCTAAAATGCAATTAGACCATTTTATTTAAATGTGAATTATGGCCTAAATGATTTCCAAATTGCACCAACTTTCACCCCTAACTAATTTAGGGGTGAGAAATTCAAAAATACAATTAGAATTTAATTTTGAGATCAAAATATTTAAGTCTAAACTAGGACAACTAGATATCATTTTTGGACTTAGAGAAGTCCCATAAACTCTTGATTTTTAGGATAGGATTCATTCGATGTTCTTAAGGCAATGAAATCAGAATTAGTGATTTCTTAGACTATTGATTAGCAGGGGTAACAACCTAGGATTGTTACAATCTTAGTGCCTAAAAGTTCAACAGTTATAATCTATCTTTTGACCAATTTTTGAGATAGAACTCAGTCCTTAGTGTCTTTAAGTTATATCCTGGCTTGTTTTACATCCACCAATTGGAACTTTTGTATTTGATGAGACATTATGAGCCTTCTCAAGAATATTGCTAATTCTAGAGAAAGAAGCCAATACATGCCACAAGTTTTAAAATTACTAAGTTTGTGCAAAGCACATCATAATTAATAAGGAAGGTAGAAGAGAAAATACAACAAAATCAATCAAACTTACATGTTTCCCTTCAAAAGAAATTGATTCTTCAATACATTGTACAATGTACAAATTAGTTAGAGAACCAAGCTTAAGCCACTATGAAAGGCTAATAGAGTAGTATGAACTGACTCACTTACTTCATCAAAAAGTTAAGAAGCATAGACCAATTCTGACAACCAGGAAGTATCTAATAGCTTTAAGATTTAAGATGACATACTTAAAAAGGAAGAAGAAGGTGGGAAGACCAAACTTATGGCTCAGAGTATTCTTTATAGTATCATATCAGATCTTTACAACAAGCTACATCGCCAAGGTATTTACTAATTTAATGGGAATCACTATTTTAGGTGTTGCCACCATAATCACCATATATGTTGTGTCATGCTTATATAATGATTGATGGATAAAGTCTCAAGAATTTGTATGAGAAGCTACTATAAGGAATATATCTTTATGAGAATTTTATAAGCTTATCCACACTACCTTGCCTAAAGAGACTAGTGTATAACCCTCAATATGAGTATTTTATTCCTTTATCTATTATTATACTTTATCAAGTTTGTTTAATATCTTACTTTATTTATCTACGTCAACATTATTCAAATAATTTTTTCTGTAAATTTATTTTGGATATAATATCGTTTCCTTAACCACTATATCCCACAGTGATATATTAAGTCTCCTTAAAATAGACTAACTTTTGTACTGAGCTTACTCTAATCCACTAAAAATTAAGTTCAAATAAGATCAGGTTTAAATTTTAATGATTGAAGAATATGAAGAATTATCCGGTTCACAATATAGAGCTTGCAATCATCATCTTCGTGCTCAAAATTTTTAAAGAGTTATGTTTAGTGTGAGGTCAGATATTTTAACCAACCATCAGAGCCTCTATTATATTTTCATTCGCTAACTTGCAGTAGCTTAGACACAAGTCCAATATCAACATTCTTCTGTATACCGTGAGCTTCCACATAATGGAATTGGTGTCTTCTACATTCAACCTCATCTCCTCAAGTTCCTCAATGGCACTATCAACTGTGCGACTGCGCTCTATATGCCCTTTAGATTCAGCACTCGTTTGATCTAAGAGAGGCTTTTCTCGAATATACAACAACCGATGCATGTCCATTAAAGAGCATTCCCAACTTGATCTCTGACCCCTCAGACATCCTCTTCGTCATAGCCTTTAATGTAAATGCGCACAGCTTAAGTAATTGATCAAAACTGAATTCGAGCAAGCCTTAGGAATAGAGGATAAAAATTAAGCGTTGTTTCTCTCAACAATGAAAGAAATGCGCACAGCTCTAAAGTAATTGATCAAATTTGAATTAGCGCAAGTCTTAGGAATAGCGAGTGAAAATTTAACACTGTTTTTTACAACCATGATAGACATACAAGCAATTGAGTTAAAGCAGAAAACTCCTCAACAGAAGAAACTCACACAGTAATATTTACGAATGAAATGAATACGTTAAAAGCAGCAGACATGGCCTTACAATCCACTGATTATGACAAACTACAAAATTAATCATAATAGGCTTGCCATTACATTAAGATATCTGAAGTTAAGAATCTTGTGAGTGTTACTTATCAAGAAAGTCAAGTCACATAATTTGCAGCTTTTTCAAGTGCTCCAGTAATGATGTAGCTTTTCGCTTTGCCCTTTCTGTACCAGACTTTGCAACCTCTGTCAAAGGGATAACAGCACCCAGCCTGCTTAAAACAAGCCATGTTCTCAGAGCCCCTTTTACATAAAGCAAGTAGTATTGCCGTGACATTCTCCTTGTTGCGTGGTTGTCCAGTTCTTAAGAGATCTATCAGAAGTGGGATTGTATTAGCTTTAGATATAGCTGCCTTCCCTTCTTGGTGACTTACAAGAATAGACAAAATGGTCAGCACTTCGTCCCAACATTCCACTAATAGAAGAATCCTTAAGTATGTTAATTAAGGGCCTTAGAATTCCAGCTCTTACAGCTCGTGATTTGTTCCCTTGATAAATGCACAAATTAAATAAAGCTGTTGTGGCATCCTTCTTACCTCTGGTGCTTCCATTCTGGAGCAATTCTATGAGCGCTTCGATGGTTCCAGCTGTCCCTCCAATTGTTATTTTGTTTTCATCAATCAGCGACAAACTAAATAGAGCAGCAGCAGCATTTTTCTCTGGCTTCCATGCTTCCACCTCTAAGCACTTGGACTATGGGAGAAATTGCTCCAGCAAGCATTATTACCTCTTTATTACGATCATATATAGATAGATTGAGGAGAGATGTAACTGCATGCTCTTGTGTCTTCTGGTCATTTGACCATAATAGACTAACAAGAGCTGGAATGGCTCCAGCTTCTGCAATCAATATCCTGTTGTCAGTACTTCTTTTAGCCAGGTGATCTAATTTCAGCAGCACCTGCCCTTTGCTCCTCTATTAACCTGCTGGCGAGCTTCAGAACAAGAGCATTAATCAAGGGTTTTTCTCCACTTATTTCTAGATTTGTTCCATCACTCCTTAGACGACCATTTGTTGAACTGAGTGGCTCCTCAATTCTGTTAGCTTCACACCACTGCAGGATCAAACTTCTTAACACATAGTTAGGAGTCAGTGTAAGGTTTTGGAGCTTTTGCTGAGTCTTTGGGCACGTTCGATTTCCGCAATCTATCCACCTCTGAATAAAAGAACGCTCATAGGTCTGCAAGTTCAGCAAGAAAGTACATTTTAGAACCACATAAGAGCAGAATTTTAAATTGCCACAAGCAAAAAATGAGAAAGAACTCATTAATACCTGGCCAGTGGAAACAATAACAGGATCTCTCATGAGTTCTAGGGATATCGAGCATCGAAAGTCCTCCGGAATCACAACAGAATCCATCTTCTTATCTTCTAACACGCTGCTTCCTAATTTGCTCGATTCAATACTTGCTTTCAGATTTTTGGTAAGATCAGGCTGAACTGTCTTATTAAGTCTTTCCATCAGATCAAGAGTCATTCTCTCAGCATCACAACTAGATTTTCCACTGATTTCTGCAAGAAGAATGACAGTGTCTCTGAGTTCACGATCAACAATGCTAGTGGTATCCACCTCCATTGCCTCCATTTTAAATTCTGCAGAATGCGTGCAGGAGAACATATTGTAAATTTCTAGAAAAATATTCAGATTCGCAGCTCCATCCTTCACAGTCTCCCTTCGCAGCTGCGCACACACCAGTTCAGCCTAGAAAGAACACAATCCATCCACTTAGGCATCATACTTGAATAAAATTACAAAATAAATAGAGACATCCATAAAACACTGCCATGCACACACAAACCTCCTCCTGAACTTCATCAGATATTTCAAATTGCCCAAAAGATATGTTCCCTAAGACTTTCTCCAGCTGCCATGTCACATACTGGTACTGGATCGCCAAGTTCTTGGCGGTCAAAATCCTTGAGCATGTAACATTATGTCGATCAGTAACATTCTACAGAGAGGAGTTTGCATCAACTCATTTGCTCAAGGACTGGCAAAAGAGTTGATAAAAATGCTCCTCTAAAACAACTTCTTTAGGACAAGGCATTAGTTAAAACACCAAAATGAACATTTCAAGGTTCATGACTCTTACAAGGTTTTAGCAAAGAGTTTCAGGAATCGAAGAAAACCAAAGTACAGAACAACACAAAGAAAGCAGATTTAGGGGCTGTTTGATTTGCTGACATTTGGTGTTATGTGATGTTATTTAAAATTGTAGATAAGAAAGTAGGTGTTTGGTTTGATGTCATTTGAGTAATGACATCTCAAAAATTACAAAAATGCCATTGTATAATGTTATCTGAATGTCGGTCGAAAATCGACCGACATTCAGATAACATTACGCCAATCTATTGCTGGAGAGACGGGAGAGGTAGGGTACTTCGCGCGCGACTTGGAGATTCGACGCCGAGCCTTGCCTGTCGTCGACGCCGTCGCTACCAGAAGCACGGAAGGTCGCAGTCGCCTCTCGCCGCTAGCTGAGATTGCTGCCTTCGCCGCTCGCCGGGCCTTCATTGCCTTCGCCGCTCGTGGAGCCTTCGCCTTCGCCGATCCTTCATTGCCTTCGCTGAGCCTTCATTACCTTCGCCGAGCCTTCATTGCCAGACGCGCGGAAGGTTCTTCATTGCCTTTTCTTTATATGCGACTCCCTCTAATAAGTTTCCGTTGTTATTTATAGAAGATAGATTGCATATATCTTTAACATTGTTTGGAAACCTTTTGAATGCCGAAATTTGCATGGATATTAATTACCAAGGGCTGCATGAACTGTGTTGAAGCGAGCTCTCCTCTCTTGTTGGAATTTGTTTGACATTGTCAAGACTTGTTTGGAATGTTGTTGGCGCATGCTCCTATGTTGATGAGCAGTTTTGGTGGAAATGCACCTCTACAGAAATTGTGTGGCAGTTGAAGCCATATAAAAATTTATTGATATCAGTGAATTCACTAATGAGAAACCACTTGAAACTGAAAATGTATGAGATGAGTTTAAGAAGTTGCTATTGGGTGGAGTATGATACAGACGATTTGTGGGTGTCTTCTTACTTCCAATGAGTTTGGAAGAGAAATCAATTAGTTTTATGTTTTTGGTTGTAAATTGTATTTTTTATGAAATGAAAGAATCTTATTTGAGGGTATTCTTACCTCATGTGTAATATAACATGAATGACATTGAACCAAACAACATATATCTGAATAACACTGACATCTGTTATTTAAATAACACTAAACCAAACAGCCACTGTTATCTGAATAACATGTTATCTGAATAATATGCTATCTTAATAACTTTTCAAATAACACTAAATCAAACAACCCCTTAAGCAAAGAATTGCCCTTGTATAAAATCACCAATTTCATACTTGCAGACATCTCATCGAACACATAATGCGCACAAGAAAACACCAATCTGCTATAAATTAAGCCCAAGACTGACCGCAGTGGAGGAGCCGCCCGTAGTCTGCCGGCCTCCGATAAGTAAAAACCTCTTCACAGCCTCAAGGGCAAGTGCCAAATGAGTCAAGCAGGATCGGGGCGAGCTCATCGAAGAAGAAGCCGGCGACTTGAGATCTTTCCGCTCAGCAAAGTCCCGAATTTCTTCGAAGAGATGAACAAGAAGCGATACCTTTCGGGCAAGGCGGACGCTTTCCGCCCCCACAGCGTCGCCCATTGCTGCGAGCTCGCGCGTAAGGCACAGCAACCCGTCTGCAACTTCAGCTATAGATGATGCCATGGAGATACAACGCCTATAGCTTGGATTGTAAAATGAGCCGGCTTGCGAAGAGGTGAATAGGATATATATATATATATATATATAAGTTTATATAGCTTGCAAAATCAAATTAAAAAAAACAGACAAATACAGTTGGATTCGAGGCTGCACGATTTCCTCTGACATAGAAGACCAGACCGAGAGAGATGTCCAATAATTGTTGCTAATAGGGGAGGATAAAAGAGGAGAAGCGAAAAGAGGAATTTTTAAAGAAAAACTGCTTCTTGATCTACGGATACTTCATTATTTGTTCCATATCGTTGGACACTGATAGTCATCGTTTTGGACAAATCCCAGATGCAACTGTTATTTTTTTTAAAAGAGTTAAATTTAAATAGATAAATATATGATTAGTAAGATCTATTTTTTGCTTTATTAAAAATTTAAATTGGAAGACTTAATCGTAAATATATTAAATAAATAATACAATCAATTTATATTGTATACCAAAAGTTTAAATTGGAAGCCTTGATAGTTAATTTTCTTAAGAAATAATACAATCAATTTATATTGTATATGCTTAATCTTTATGACATGTAATCTAAGAAATAAATAATCTTTATGACACATGTAAATCTTGACGATTAATTTGTTTGATATCTAAATCATGTGCTTTTAGTGGTTTAGCTGTCAATTTTATAAAATTATAATATTGACATTTTAATATAAAAATCAGTTTAATTGTTTAGTAGAGATTAAGGAGTAATGTAACTATAAGAATTATATAGAAAAGTATGAAAATAATAAACAAACTGAATTGAGCATGCCGGTAATGAGCATTTTGAACAAATTAAAACTCCATTTGATAACTAAAAGCACCATAAATCGTTTTTTATCCTTAGCAAGAATCTCGTTTAGCTTAATGAACATTTAATCTGGTATAATCGTTAGCACTTTTGTTATGAATCCGAGGAGTAAAATCTTAGGCTGCCAAGGTTCATGAGGAGCTAATTTGAGAATGTTGAAATGTCAGTAACTTTGAAATGCCAAGGTTCATTGAATATGCTTGTAACTTTGAAATTCAAATTTATGAGGTTTCACATCTTTATGTCTCAAGAAAAAAATTGTGAAATTTATATTTGATTCATCTATTCTTTCACCGACTCCAGAGCTCAAAATTTCATCCCACGCCCTTGATTGAAGACTCTAAAGCTTCTTAAATGCTTTTTGAAAAGAAATGGAGTCATTGTAATGAAATTGCTCTTCCCTTTTTCCCTATATGTCTTTGACTATGTATTGAATCATGATACTCCTATTCGTGCCTTAGGAACCCTTTGACACCTCCAATTGAACTCATTTGAGGACTGACCAAATCAATTAAGATTTAGATCTAATTCTCAGGTCAACATATTGATATCAGAGCTAGATTAAGAAATTGGGAAAATCAGATGGAGCCAATAGGATGATTAATTTATGAGTGCATATTTAAGTTGGGGATATAATTTATAACTACTACTTTCATAGCTAATATCTTAAAACATACATTTACTTCTATGATAGTAGAACATGATAGCCAAACCTAAATAATAGGCCTCAAGATGAAGGGCGATCGAACCCCATGAGCCATATCAATGTTAACTCCCTAGATCTTGAAACTCTTTATCCGATGGGAGATAACAAAGCTAATTTAATAATACATTTTATGAAAATGTTGGAGCAATGTGCAACCGCCCAACAAGTTTGATAACAACCCATAATAAGAATTTCTTAAGATAACGAGAATTACAAATATTCTTAAAGATGCGCTCAACAAAATTTATTGGGGGCATAACACAACAAGATTTAGATGAATAAATATAAAGAATTGAGAAAGAGTTTGAATGCATTGAATGTCCAAAAAAGAAGAAAGTCTTTCTTGATGTATTCCTTTTTCACAAAGAGCTGAACAAGACAGTTGAATACAATTATAAGAACTTTTAAATTGCAAATTTATAAATCAAGCATGTTACCCAAGAGAGCGCTAATTTATTTATAAAGAAAAAGAATAGATCAATGAGTATGTGTATTAACAACCGAGACCTGAACGAGATGACTATTAAGAATAAGCATCCACTCAATATAATTGATGACTTATTTGATTGGTTAGTCAAAGTTATTATTTTTTCAAAGATTGATTTGTGATTCATTTACCATCAACTTAGGATCATGGAAAATAATATTACTATGTTAGTATTCCAGACTAGGTATGAACATGATAAATGTTTATTATGCATTTTGGTCTAACAAATGAATTTCTATATTTATGGATCTTATGTGGCAAGTAATAAGACAATATCTAAATAGGTCATCATATTCATTTATCGTTTTCCTATTTACTTAAAGAACAAGGTGGGTCATGAGGAACACTAAATGGTTAAACTAAACATCATAAGAAGATATTAGTTGTAACAATCTTGGGCTCACATTAAAAAAATAAAGTAAAAATCAAAATTTCAAATCAAATCACAAAAAACAATGATTATCAAAAGTACAATAAACAAACAATAGACTTGAAGCCACTAATAAGAAAAATGTTTTATATTTGTCATTCCATTCAACATCCTTAGAAATATTATACTTAAAACTATATGAAAATAAATGCTCAATCAAAATAGAAATAACCATACCAAATATCTTCTCTTCTTACTATTCATACAGGTTCCAATGAAACTCATAGATAAGGTAAGTAAATATATAAACTCCAGTATTATAGTAAAACTAAGAGAACTATAAATTAGCATAAGTATGCAGTGATAAAAGAAAGTAAATTAGTATGAAGAAATAAAATAAATAATACTATCATTAGTAATGTGTGACCAACACGATATGGGACTTGCACCAACAACCTTATTGTGAAACAGAGATTATAAGTTACTACTAAAATATTGGGCCTGCACCCACTATCTGAGTGGGAAACATGGATCTTAGGCTTCTACCATGAAATGAGATTTGCATCTAATGTTGCACTGGGAAACCAAAATCTTAACATAAAATGGGATTTACACCCACTACCTTACTAAGACCCATATATCAAGCTATTACAATAAAATTTGACTTCCAACTACTACATCTCATTAGAAAACCCACATATTATGCGTCTACAATGATATGTACTCGCACCCAGTGCCTTACTAGGGATCCTAGATTTTAGGCTTCTACCATGATATGAGACTTGCACTTACTACCTTGCTAAATAACTTAGAGCTCAAGCCTGTATCATAATATGCAACTTGCACTCACTTCCTCACCAGAAACCTAGATCTCTAGGTCTTACTAAGAAGATATTCAACAAATTCAAAAAAAATGCAAAGAAAAATATATTAATATGGTAACATGCTTGATATGCTAAAATAGTAGCATCAAATATAAAAATAATAAAATACTAAATATTGTCGTCTAATATAAGAAAAACAAATACAATAAAGATCCTATATATCATGCAATCTAAAATCTTACGTACAAATGAAGAGAGAAAATTAAAAAAATTAATGAATACTCCAAGATGTTCCAACTATTTATCATACTACAAGGATGAGTTTTAGCTATTTACATATTCATTAAGTCTAGAGGAATGGTTCTGGAAAGAGAGACGGAGATCTTAAAAGGGTGAGAAATGGTGTTCCTTTTTTAAGAGCTAATCACTCAAGCAAATTATTAAAGAGGCTTTCTAAGACACAGAAAAGCTCTAGGTGAGATTGGTAAGCTTTGGAAGGGAGATGGTGCATCGATGACTTGCTTATAAATTTAGATTTTCCAAGTTTAAACCTGTAACGCCCACCCCATCACCACACGCAATTTGTTTAAGAGATAACAGATTGGCGGCGAGACAGTGAGCTACTCAGGAAGAATCCAAACACAACTTCCTCGAATAACTACTGAGAAGACTTTCACTACATAAGGCATGCTACTACTCAAACTCAAGAGAAGAGGGCTGAGCAATAATCCTTAAGATAAGTGTAGAATTCTTATCTTATTATTAGGTAAGGTGCTCGTGTATAATAGACTAAGAATACAATTACAATCCAAGTTATACGAATACTAGCATTTTATAAAATCCAGATCATATCACAATACAAAGTATAAGCAGTAAAAAGACAGAGTCTGAAAGCTACGCATTCATCCAAAAACATTCATCATAGAAACTGAAATAAACATTCATCTCAGAAATAGAAAAGGAAAATATCCAGAGTTATTACAATGCTTTTAAATGAATACAGAAACAAAATTTAAATACAAAATTGTAATAAAATAAATAGAAAGAAAGCACTGAAGAAGAGTCTACTATTGCTCCTCGAACTGCTCCTAAATCTCCTAAGTATGCTCTGGGTCTGGCTCAATGAACTGCTCAAGATCTAGCAAATTACCGAATCCAAAAAATACCCCGTATTAGACAAGAAGTCTAACACAATGAAACTATGCTAACTGCTTACAAATTCCTACTATTTAACACTTAAATAGTTTAACAAAGCTGAAGCAAAGACAGTAAAAATAGTTAAAATCCCAAAATAGTATAAATTTGAAATGAAGTGAAATTGAAGACTAAAAATGCATACTAAAACTATAACTGAAAATGTAAACTAAGCTGTAAACTAAAAATAGTAAATGAATCTAAAACTGCAACTATCTACTAAAATATGTGCAAAGTAGTATGAAATTTGAATATGAGTAAATGATACTGAGAAACTATGCCATATGTCACTGAGTTTATAAGTATGCATCTGAATATGCCATAAAACAACATGCCACTGATATGCTGATTGGGTGTCTCACATACACATCACTGATTTCCTAGGTGAACGAATGTTCCGCTAACAGAGTCCTTAGGTGAGCCAAATCGCTCTGCTAATGCTGACATGATATGGATTATGATATGCCAAGGTTTTAATGCTAGTTTGCTTTTAAATCATTGATAAATACAAAATCTCATGTAATATCTAATAATGATTCCATTTATCTCCATTGTGCAACATTTTTCTAAGTGAATTCTGACTCCAAAGTCTAATTTATTATGTTATTTAGATTAAGATCAACATAATTATCAAGCAAAAGGATTTAATGCACATAGTAGGCATGTTCCTGAGAAAGGAGATTTAATACTTAGTTTGTTTAAAATTGCACTTAACTAAGCACACAATGATAGGAGGCATGACTCAGTCACAGTTTATTCTCTCGAACTAAGCTATTAAATACCTTAGTTATAATCATACAGTGTGCTCAAAAGGATAGCTTGAGATATTTAATTTGTTTGAAACTACACTTATCGAGCGGACGACGATAGGAGGCATGATCTGGTCATAGTTTTTTTTCTCAAACTAAGCATCCAAGGTTATTCAATTATAGAACACCTAAGTTTGAAACATTTATTCTTAGCTGGACTATACTTATCTGATCATATAAGATAAGATCTAGACTCAACAATCTCACTTAGAATGACTTATCCGATCTTAGAATTTTACTGAGATGATTCAGGACTATAGGTATACACTTACATAATTAATTGATAATCTATTGATTTCCACAATAATATTTAAGCAACATGGATCATCAGACTAAAGGAACTTTACTCCATTGCATTGGTACTACACAAGGATTTAAGGATCTGACCCTAAGGCCACTCAACTTTAAGTTACTACCACATGGAAGAATCTCATACTAAGTACTTAGGAAATCTTACCCCAATGATCTAATATCAACTTCTAAGGTTAATAAGGAGCATCTAAGTTCCTACCTCAAAATATGAGCAAAAGCTCTTCCTACCTCAATTTATTAGTCATGTAGCTTACAAATACTGATTTATTTATGCTAAGACAAGATCATAATGATCTTGAACTTCTAACTAAAAAGAAAACCTAAGTCATAAACTTAACATTTATTCTGCATTCTTAGTTTCAAAAATACTTGATTTAACCAGGTCAGATTGGTAAGCCCATCTGATCAATCCCTATGCTAAAATCATGCGATTAAATCTCATAAATTGTTAAAGAATGATTGGTCTATGAATCCATACATTTTATAGGTTTCATATGCTAGTAATCTTACTTAAGAGAAAACTATGGATTTAAAGGTAATTATTCAGATTTACCCAATCACATAGATTTATTGTAGGCCTTAGCACTTCCAATTCAATAATTTAAGATCAATATCAAATCAGATATATTATTGGAATTATGCCAGTTAAATTGTTCTTAAATCAAGATCATTTAATTTAAGTAATTAAGGGTTTAGATCTTAATCATATTTGGATTTAACCCCTAACCTCACCCAATCAAGATCAATAGTTGGACTTAAGGATCAATGGAAAATCAATTATTATTAGTGTATTATTGATGATATCTTTTAGATTTAGATCAAGTATAAGCTACTTAATCAAGATTATTCAGATTCTTAAGTTAATTTGAGATTAATGCCAATTTAATCAATTCAAGTGTCCAAGACACATATATGAGGTTCATTACATTTATACTACTATTATGAAAGTATAATAATAGAAATTTACATAAAATAGAAAGTAATTAATGCAAATCAAACTCTAAATCAAGCAAGATGGATTAGCACTTAATTATAAATCTAATCATTAAAAATTCATGAAACTTGGTATTGGTTATCTACTTATTCCTATGAACAATAAGAGACTTAATTTACTAAGATTAAATAGCTAAAAACCCTAATTTTCACTAATTAAGCATTTATAAGATTAGGTCATAATTAAGAATACAAAAATTAGAAAATTGATTTACTTAACACATGCTATCTACAAGGCATAAGGATCACAATAGCACCTAAATCATTCACTTTGACTAAGTACACATGCTAATCAACTATAATTAAGTTCTACAATAATTACGCTAAATTAGAAAATTCAACCATTAAAAGTTCAATAATATTTTCTATTCTTATTCCTTAAGATTTTTTAATTAATTTGATATATTAGATAATAGGGTTTGGATCAGTGGATCAAAAGTTATTCAATTAATTTATTTTGCATTTTTCCAATTAATTTTTCCAATGATTTGGTTAATTGGATTATTTTCCTTAAGAAAAATAAATCTTATTAATTGGGATATTAATAAACGGGCTTGGCCCATTACCAAAAGATACGGGTCGACTGGGGCCCAAGAGACTCGGGACTATCGCATAACATGGGTCACAGGTTGGCCCGACCTGCACAGTGGCATCATCCTCGGCCTCTCGTCCTGAGATCAAACTGATTATGGAAACCCTAATTACTAAAATTCCTATGCATCCCGGCCATGGCACGACCAACCAAAGGTCGCTACACCTTCACCATGATTAGACGCATTGGTAGAGACCCAAATCCCCAAGTGAGGTGGACTAGATCGATCAGACCTTACTCACCCAAGAGCCTTTGCTATGGAGCTACTGTGGGGAGGCAAATATCCCCACAGAGGGCATGATTCACCCTGGGTTTAATTCCTACACCTTCAGGGAGGTGAGATGGATTGAACCCCTAAGGTGGTTGGGTTTGGGTGGCCTAAATCACTGAGTCCTTACTCAAACCAGATAAGCTTAATCAATCAATTTTGATCAATTGGAGCTAGCTTAGGATACAATCATGTTAGCATTATGTTCAATCTTACAATACTATGCATTATAAATCAAATGAGGGGAGCTTGAGCCTCATTGGCTCAGAGCTTGCAAAAAGGGATTCCTGGTACTTTGGTTGAACTCGGGTTGATCGATAGGGAGCAATGTAAGGGCTAGCTTAGCTTCCAAATGACTCTAAGAGACACCTACTATTAGCGGTACGCACTCCTGGCACACCTGGGAGAGCTCGAATAGATCGAGAATGGCAGAGAGGAAAAAAATTCCAATTGATCAGCAAGCTAAACCTAGGAGTATACCTAAGGCTATTTATACCCTCAGTGATTATATGGGAAGGTTCTAGAGGCAACGACTTGGGCTGGGGAGGTTCGAGAGATCGGGCCATGGCTGAGCTCTCAATTTTCCAAATCAAGCTCGATCGAGTCATGAGGACTGATCAGGGCTCTATACTAAGGTGGAGGAGATCCTAATGACCTGCTAAGGTGGACGCGTGAGTGGGGGACAAACCCTGCGATTGGGAGTACGGGGGATTTTCTCGGTCGGGCGCACGAGTGAGTGGAGACGATGATCCACAATATCGGGTGTAACTACCCTAGTGTTGTTACCCATCAATTAGTGACCTAATTGATTCTAATCCTTTTTCCATTAGTCTTATTTTAGTATAAAGAGTCTCTATTTCAATTTTCATATGATTTGGAGATCATTTAGCAATTTCCAACATTTCCTGATTTTTTGATAATTCTGAGAATGCTTAATTTATTTAGACCTTAAAATCAAAAATAGAGTTCACCATTGGACTCACCACACCCAAATTAGCTAGGGGTGGTATTTTGAAAGTATTTGGAAGTCATTAAATTTTTCCCAAATATTTTAATAATACTTCAATAGTTAAAAAATTAAAATAATCAAACTGACCTCTGATCAAAGATCCGATCACATTTTTGAGTTCACCACACCTTATTTATGCAATGGTGAATTTTTGGGATATTTTGGAGTGTTCTTGGTTATTTAAATTTGATTGATAAAATAAGTATAATTAATTTTTATTTAAGTAATTAAATTAATATATTAATAATTAATTATTTTATTTTTCCAACGGTTAGTATTTACGAAATGGCGAAGATCCCATGTGGCGGGCTGTGCTGGATTTAAGGATCCGACGAAATCAGAGCCGTTGCGTGATTTAGATCCCGATCTGACTGCACGGGATTTCTCAAAGAGGTTTTGCTGTCAGATCATCACCCCTATTCGACGGTTCTGATGAACCCCCTGTACGTCTCTCCCACGTTCGCTTGGCGCACCCTGGTGCTTGGCAGAGGCGTATGCTGCCGATGCCAACTGCCCCTCGAAACATCTTTAGGCCTAAGGATTGATCCCTAGATTCCATTTTAGCTATTATAAGTTTCTTGGTGCTATCTGTTGTTGCTGGGAGTTGAGGAATTCTACTCGGTGCTGCAATTTTTATCTGCCCTAAATTTCAGTCGGCGTAAGCAAGAAGATCGAGCTCTTCAGGTACCTTTCCATCTTTCTTTTTCTTAATGGACTACACCCATACTTATTCCAATTTGACGTTATTCGATTCAAGCTTTGATTTAGCTCAAACGAGCCACATCGTTAGGGTTTTGGCTGGTGAATCCTAGGACTTCGTCTTATCATTGGCCCAGTCGATTCCATGAACCATTTCCAGGTTCAATGGGTTGCCAGCGGTGCACTCTTTTTGCGTGTATGCGGGTCATACTGGGAGGCCGTATGATTTGGCCGATAATGGAAACCCTAAGTCACCCCTTACGGGTGACTATCGGGAACGAAGCGGCCCGGTTCCATGACTACTCTAGGCCTGGAATTCTTTTTGGAGCCGGACCGGCTCAAGCCCCAAATCGTTGAACCATGGCTTATTATCTTGCGGCCTCGTGTCGACACACGACACTCGTAAGAGTTGCTGCGTGTATTGACGGCGTGCGGGTTTCCATGTCGCACGATTTTCGATGTCGAGTATTTTGTACCATTGTCTTATCTCATTTTCAATATTTCCTTTAATTATGAGCCGCCTTCTGCTGTTGATTAATGCTGAATGACTTAATGATTATTAGGGAATTAATTAGTATAATTAATTATTAAGTTTTATTTATTTAATAACTTTAATTATACTCATCCAAATATTATAAAATTATATGTCATTTTGATCACAAAAATGAGTAGACTAATAATATGCAATTTAATTTTTGTTTTGATAAATATTTTAACTAGTCATTATTTAAGATTAATTAATTAATTACAAATTAATTTTATCATTTTATGTGACCTAATTTGATCATTTAATGTTCAAATTAAATGATCATATAGTCCATTTCACTCACAAAAATGTGAAGAATAATAATATGAAATCAAATTTAACATTTGAATCCTAATTTTGCATAATCACTTTTTAACCCTAATTAGGAGTCACAAAAACCCTAATTTTCCAATATTATTCAAATTTGACCTATTTAGTGTCATTTTTCTCCTTATGATATAAGGACTTCAATTATATGTAAATCATTTCCATTGAACAACAATTAGTGATTTTAGGTTATTGACTCTTAATTAGGTATTATTGCGATAACTCTAATTTCCTAAATGGCATATTTTAGGTATTATAGAACTCTAGGATAGTTAACATGTCACATTTATTATCTCTCTTGTGAAATTAGATTACTTATGTGTGAGCTTAGTTCTCACTTTTTAGATATGTGAATCAATTGCAAATTACTTGATTCACCTTTCAACCCTAAGATAGAAACCCTAGGATTGATTTAAACATGAATTGTAGTTGATCCCTAGATCTATTAGTTACACCCATTAAGAGTAGTTAACTTTAATGCCTTTATAATTATAGATTAATAAATTAATTAGGACTAGCCTTTAATGATTAGACTAAAACTTAGTTTGACTATCCTAACCCTTAAAGCCTTTATTTGATTTCTTTAAGAGCTAGTAATAGGAATCCTAAATCACTTAGGGTAATTTAGGAATCCTACTAATTTTCCTTAAACATTAACTAATAGAATACTTAGAACTTATAGTTCTTAAGTTCCATCATTTGCTTACTTTAAACCTCCCATTTTACTATAACCTAGCTAGAGCAGGACTTGATTTGATAAAATCTTCAAACTACAACCTACCTAGTGAACCTTAGTAGATTAAAATTTAACTTCCTATTTCTTAAGTTTGATAACTCTTTAATCTAAATTTTTCCTACTAGTCACCTAAACCTTGATTTAATTATCTTAATTGAATCTTATAGTTTAGTATGTGAATAGAACTAGTTTTTATTTATATTGATTATACTTATAAATTATTTTGTCATATCATAATAATTGAATTGAAACTGCAATTTTCAAAATCCCAACTATTACTATATTTATAATTAACTTGAGATTAATATCTCAAAGTTAATTGGGAGCTCTATTAGCTCCAATCAGTAAGTAGATCATTAAAATTAGATAACTTTAAATATCGCTTAGTTACAATTATTGAATTTTTATTGAATGCTTGCTTAGCTTTGAGCCTTATTCATTTGAATCATTCGTATAAGACTTTGTGCATGAATAAAAATTTTACATTAAAAATAATAGGGGTTTATATTGCTGGATCAGCCAAGGGCAGGCTAAAAAGGAGTTATAAGGAGACCTCACATTCTCAGAGGGTGAGTTCGAGTGTTGCTTATTTTAACCCCACTTTCCTTCACTAGTTAAACATACATGTTTAACTCCTTTTTTCATTCTATATGTGCCCGCAGAATAAGTATTGTTTAAAATAACTTCAATTAATTAACATATGAGATATTCTTCAATCTTATAGATTGTTAAGACTCATCATAGCTTTTAGCTATGTGAATCTTAGACTAATAGTCTAAGATCTTCTTTTAATTTTTGTACAATGCATTTTCTATATTTTAATAATATACTTTACTTATTTACAGTTTACTTAAATTATAGTAAATGTTGTTAAATTTACATTTAAATTCTTCACTGTCAATTTTCCTTACTTAGCATAAGTTCTTTTGAACATATACATGCTTTACTTTATTTACTTTCATATGCAATTTAATTTCTTTCTAGCCTATTTAGGATGCTTTTACCCTTATTTTAATTACAGGCTAGGATATCTATTTATGTGAGTATTCTAACTCACATTGCCTTTTATTTGCTTTCATTTTTCCACACTTGTATGCTTACCTTTTTACACCTAGGCTTGTGCCTATATTGTAACTAGTAGTGATATCTAATTAAACAATAATATGTTTAGCCCAAATCTTAAAATATACTTAGACTATTTAGTCTAACCAGATTTTCTATTTCTTAACTTTGCCCTATCACATTTAAATGCCAAAATGTGATAGATCAGGTGCATTTGGAGGCTAGTGGAGCTGGACCAAGTGCAAAAAGCTAGCTGCTTTCGCTTGTAATATAATAAAATATATAGCTTATAAATTTTTGCAAGTGAGCTTTAATTCTTACTTTCATTAAGTTTATTGTTCGTTTGTAATTAATGCCATTTACTTTACTTTCACTATACTTGTGTTGGAGATTAGTTTTATATTTGAATGGATGGATGTAAATGAATGTATGTAAATGAATGCATGTAAATGAATATTAATTAAGTCATTAGTTGCATATCTACTTTGTATGTTGATTGGAATTAGTTGGATACTAAATTGCTTATAAAATTGGAAAATAGTTACATATCCAAGTTGAGAATCTCTTCTTATCTTCTTGTATGTAATAAATGCCATGAATTGAGCATACTTTAGGGTAGATAATTATTACACATGTATTTTCTCACTTTAAACTTATAGAACTAGAAATAAGCAATCCCATGTAATGGATTGACTTTATATTAGAATTATAAATGAGCAAATCATATGTAATGGATTGGTTCTATATTAGAACTAGAACTAAACAATCCTATGTAATGGATTAATTTTATGTTAGTTTTAGGTTGTTTTTCTTTCAATTATATCTTCCATGGGAATTGAATACTTGTATATCTACGTTGCAGGAGTTTCTTTAGCCATTTACCGCAGAAACTCTACCGAAAATTTTAAGAGTTTAATAATTTAGAATAATTTGGAAAATTGTAGACTCATGTTTCATATATTAAATACTTAGAATTTTCATATCTAGAATTGCAAGTACTCACTCACATCAATTGTTTTTAAATTACATTCTCACATGTTAATTCATGTATTATTTCTTCATAAGTATTTTACATAACACATCTTCATAAAATTCCCTTCCTTCTTAATTTAAGACCCTCTTCTAAATCCTTGGCCAAATACAATATCTAATGATTTAGATTAGCTTCCTTCTAATCTTGTATTAGGTATTGTGGTGAGGTATCAATGTTGAGTTTAGTGATTCTTAATATTGGGGTCGTCACAGTTGGTATCAGAGCCAAGTTGAGAACTTTAAGTTAAAACAAACACATCCATTCATCCAAAAGAAAATAACACAGTATAGTAAAAACAAGTGAATAACATTTTAGGATAGTAAATGTATTTCCAATTAAATAAGTGATCTAAATTTCTAGTGCAAACCTTAATTAAACTTTCAGATGACAGACTCTAGTACTGAACTAAGACTTTATGCCAAATTATTCTTCCAGTATTGGGAGTACGATCATTGGTATGGTTTGACATTTAGTCGTGCTTATTTGGGAATATCTGCTACAGGAGATGACATTCTAAACAAAATTTTGAGGTATTGCATGTTTTGAGGTGATTGTTTCCCTTAGTTAGCTAGGGAATGACTCTATCATGTTACTACGGTGTTTGAGGCTATAGAATACCCTGATCAATTATGCTTCCAAATTTTGGATGAATGTTTTAGTGACTACACCATGGATTGGTGGTGTCTTGCTTATGGAGTACTCATTCGTGGATGTAGGTGCCTCATTGTGCCCCCACTTATGAAGACCTTAAAAACATATTTTATGCAAAATTCTGTAACTAGTAGTACTAGTCTTCTTTTTGCTCTAACCTCTTTCCTTTTAGTAGCTTTGTAAATAGCTTCTACTTTAATTATGTTTCTTTTCTTTTCCTCTAAAATTGTAATCTCTTAAAAGCTTCAAATTTTAATACTAATTTTATTTTCTTATCTTCTTCAATTTTTGAATTATGTTTTCTTTTTCCTTTCTTTAAAATGGATCCAAATCCCAATATTCCTATTGAACCAATAGTAGAAGAACCTACTTTCACTACGACTTCTCAAATGGATCAAATGTAGAATTTGCTGGATCTAATGAAGATTATGGTAGAAGCACAGACTCGTGCAACAGAAAGGATGGCTTTAATTGGTGAAGAGAAGCAAGTTAGTAGTCCAGAAGAGACTATCGTTGTTAGAGAGTTTCTAGATGTGTTCCCTGAAGACTTGCTTAGACTACCTCCTCTGCGTGAAGTAGGGTTTTCTATTGAGCTTATCCCTGGAACTTAACCTAAATCTAAGGCTCTATATAGAATGGCTCCAAAAGAACTGCAAGAGTTTAGAGAGCAATTGCAAGAGTTGTTAGAGAAAGGATTCGTTCGCCCTAGTATGTCACCTTGGGGAGCTCTTATTCTATTCATCAAGAAGAAGGACAGTTCAATGCGAATGTGTATAGATTATCGTGAGCTTAATAAAGTGACTGTAAAGAATAAGTATCCTAGGATCGATTCAATTTAACAGAGTGAAGATCTTCTCCAAGATTGACTTAAGATCAGGCTACTACCAGATTAGAGTCAAGGATGAAGATGTTTCCAAAACTGCATTCAGGACCTGATATGGGCATTTTGAGTTTCTAGCCATGTCCTTTGGACTGACAAATGCTCCTTCCATATTCATGGACCTGATGCAGCGTATCCTTAAGCCGTATCTCAACGAGTTTGTTATCATTTTCATCAATGATATCCTAATCTACTTGAAGTCAGCTGCTGAGCATGAAGAGGACCTGCATACTGTTCTAGAATTATTAAGAGAGATAAACTTTTTGCTAAGTTTTCTAAGTGCAAGTTTTGGCTCAAGTCTGTGGCATTTTTGGGTCACATGATTAATGCTGAAGGCATTAGAGTAGATCAAAAGAAAATCCAAGCTGTTCAATAGTGGGTTCAACCTAAATTTGTAATAGAGATCCGCAACTTCTTAGGACATGTTGGTTATTATAGAAGGTTTGTTCCTAGATTCTCTCTATTTTCTTCATCGTTAACTCAGTTAACTAAGAAATATGTTTCGTTCATCTGGAGCACAGCCTGTGAAGAATCTTTTCAGAAGTTAAAATAATTATTGACTTCTGCTCTTATTATAGTGCTACCTCGTGAGGGTAAAGATTTTCAGGTTTATACTGAAGCCTCTAAGGTAGGACTTGGTTATGTTCTGATGCAAGATCATCACGTAATAGCCTATGCCTTTAGATAGCTTAAGCCTAATGAAAAGAATTATCTTGTGCATGATCTTGAACTTGCAGGGGTAGTTTTTACTATAAAGATTTATAGACACTACCTGTATGGAGTTAAGTGTGAGATGCTTACTAATCACCTTAGTTTGAAGTACATCTTCACTCAGAAAGAACTTAACTACCATCATCGTAGGTAGCTAGAGTTACTTTGCGACTATAAATTAGAAATCTAATACCATCCGGGTAAAGCTAATGTTGTAGCTAATGCCTAGAGTCGTAAAATAACTTTATCTTTCCTTTGTCTTAATGAATCTTTGACCAAATATTTTGTCAGATTGAATCTTGAGCCATTTAGTTCAGCTGATTTGGGCACTCTATTATTTTCTATTTAGTCAAATGATTCTCTAAGATCTAAGATTATCGAAGCTCAGAAGGAAGATTCGAGTTATTATGTGCTAGTTTCTAAAATCATTAGTGGCAAGAGATATGAATTACATCTTGATGATTAAGGTGTGGCATTTCAGAAGTCCAGGTTATGGATTCCGAAAAGCTTGCAGTTACAAATATTATCTAAAGCTCATAACTCTGGCTATGCAGTGCACCATAGAAGTTGTAAGATGTATCAAGATCTCAAGCAATCATTTTGGTGGTCTGGCATGAAGCAGGATATAACCATTTTCATTTCCAAGTGCCATCCCTGTTCCTTGGTCAAGGCCAATCACCAGAAGCCTAGTGAACTTCTTAAACCCTTAGACATTCCTAAATGGAAGTAGTTCAATATTTCCATAGACTTCATTGTATGTCTGCCTAAGAGTAGATCTAGTTCTTACTATATTTGGGTGATAGTCGATAGACTCACTAATCAGCCCATTTTCTAACTATTTGTCATATTGATCCAGTTGAGAAGTTAGCCAACCTTTATCTTAAGGAAATCTTTTATTTGAATGGTACACATAACTGTATAGTTTCTGACAAAGATAGTAGATTCACTTCCAAATTTTGGTCAGCTGTTCAGCAACTTGGGGTCAAGTTTAGCATTGAGTACTGCTTTCCACCCCCAGACAGATGGTCAGACTTAGCATGTTAATTAGATCTTGGAAGATCTTTTGCATCTTTATGTTCTAGACTTTGGTGGATTATTGGAATATCATTTAGTGTTAGTTGAGTTCACCTACAATAATAGTTATCAGTCCAGTATTGGTATGGCTCCTTACAAAGCTCTTTGTAGAAGGAGGTGTATAGTTCCAGTTGCTTGGATTGAAGTAGGAGACTCTCAACTTTATGGTTCTGAGTTAGTAGAAGAGACCACTAAGAAAGTTTAACTGATCAAGTGCAATATGACTGTAGCTCAGGATAGACAAAAGAAATATCATGATGCTTGTCATCATCACTTAGAGTTCCAAGTGGACGATAGGGCTTATCTTAAAGTTAGTATGATGCATGGTATGCAAGGATTTGGTATTTCTAAAAAGTTGAGTCCAAGGTATTTAGGACTCTTTGAAGTGATTGAGAGGATTGGAACATCTGCTTACAGATTAGAGTTACAAAAAGAACTTCTCGGCTGTACATAATGTGTTTCACCTTTCGTCACTAAGAATGTGTTTGCTAGATCCAAGTCAGCAAGTACAGATACCTGTAATGGAACTGCAACCCAATCTGACTTTCATCGTTTAATCTGTTGCGATTCTGGGGCAGAATCTTAAGCAGTTAAGAAACTGTAGCATTCCTATGATCAAAGTCCATTGGCAGTATCATCCAGCTAGTGAACCATGTGGGAGAAAGAAGAGGACATGCTAAAGAAGTTCCCATAATTCTTTTCTTAATCAGGTAGATTTAGTTCTTTTAATTTTGTTATCATTTCCTTAGACTTTCTTTTGCTTTTTCAATTTCTTTATTTTGTTTGTTGTGTGTTGTGGGCGACACTCTTCATAAGGAAAGGAGTCTGTAATAACCCTAGTGATGTTACCCATTAATTAGTGACCTAATTAATTATAATCCTTTTTCCATTAGTCTTATATTAGTATATGGAGTCTCCATTTCAATTTTTGTGCGATTTGGAGATTGTTTGACAATTTCCAGCATTTCCTTGTTTTCTAATAATTTTGAGAATGCTTAATTTATTTAGATCTCAGAATCAAAAACAAAGTCCACCATTGGACTCACCACACCCAAATTAGCTAGGGGTGGTGACAGACTGTAAATACACGTCTACGCTTGCACGCAAGTGTACGTGGTCTGAAGTAATAAGTGGAAAGTGTGACTTTCTGGGAATTTATCGATCCTCAGAGAATTGGTTGATTTGGCACTAAGGTGTATCTATTCTCACTAATGTTTAAGCTATAGTATGTATTGGATGAGTGGTCTAAAATTTGCACAAATATTCACTAAGTAAAATAGCAAGATTTAAGAAAGAGGAGAGTTGGGGCCATCCCACATGTCATGACGTAATATCCATGTAGATTGGTTCCTCAAGCTTTATCATTTAATGTAATTAAAATTAAGTGCACATTGTCATCCTTGAGTCTAGCTCAAGGTCTTACAAGTTCAAATCTCGTGCACAAAATGAACTCACATTCGGTTCTACTTTGGCATAAAGATTCTTGTAAGATTCTTAGGATTTAAATTTTAATCTTATTCTCTTGATCAAGGAGAGCTTGATTTTTAAACTTTAGGATCTTACAAGCATTTATTTCCACTACGAGTATCACTCACATCATACATAGTTGAGATGAGGGATTCACATGTTGGGCTCAATGACTATGTCACTTAGTTTAGGAGCACTCAACACTTCCTTCCTTTACCTCAATTATGTTGAGCTAAGGAGCTTATTTAGTGGGTCATAGCATCACTTCCATTAACTCTTTGGTTGAGCTTAGATTGAGGTGCATTGAGCTTATGAACTTTCTCACATAGTTCCAAGCCTTCATGCACTCATAATCAAGCATCCAACTTAAGGTGAGCTAAGGAGCACAAGATAATTAGTTCTTGGAGTTTGTTTTTAGTTCTTTTCTCATAATCACATTCAAGACTAATTAGATAAAAATTTCTTAGTAAGACATTAAAATCACAAGCAAATTATGCTTGAGGGAAAACATTCATATATTAATATTACATCATGCAAATGGGACTTAGCCCCCAACCCTCCCCAAGGGAGTTTAGCTACTCATTGCATAAGAAAAGAAGAAAAATACAAATATGGATAAAGACCCTTTCATGGTCAACTAAAAAGAAATACAATAGTGGAGTTTAGAAGATACTAGGAACACTCCGTTGAAGTTCTCCGGAATCCTTCTTCTCCTTCTCAATGTTCCCTCCTTAGGTCTCTAATGCTGCCTTCTTCCTCCTCTTCCAAAGCAAGAGCTTGCCTTCCACCCTTGTAGAGTTCCTCTTTTCCCTTGGCTCTCCTCCTTACTTAGTAGAATTTTTGCTAAAATTGTGAACCCTCCTCTAGTCAAGAGGATGGGTATATATAGAAAAGTGGGGGCTGCCATCCTCCTCTTCATTTCAAACTAACTTTTCCATATAAAAATCTGAATTTATCATGACAATAACCTCCATTTATGGTGAGGTGACAATAATCCTCAATTGTTTACCCTAAACATCACCTTAAAGCTTCCCTTTTCAAATAAAATGGGCTACAGCAGGGAATGATGGTTGGGGACAAAAATGCTCGTGTCCCCAGTCGCATTTAATGCTTGTCTGGGAAAAATTTGCGGCGGGCCTTTGCAGCGTGCCAGAGCGCGCTGTAGTGCGTCGTGGCGCGCTGTGGCGGGCAATGATCCTTCACACATTCGCCAAGTCCTACGCTGCCGCGTGGTACCGCATTTGAGCTTTTGAAGATGTCCCGCTGCAAACCGCTGCAGCACGCGACCGCGCGCTTTAGCGGGTCATTCTGCTAAAATCACTATTCAATTAGTTGAGCCCATGTTTTATAAGGTTATGAATATTTCCACTGCAGAACGCTGCCGCGCATGACCGCACGATGTAGCGGGTCATTTTGCGAAAAACACTGTTCAATTAGTTGAGCCCCCATTTTATAAAGTCATAAATATTTCCGCTGCAGACCGCTGCAGCGCGCGACCGCGCACTGTAGAGGGTCATTTTGTGAAAAGTACTGTTCAATTAGTTGAGCCCCCGTTTTATAAAGTTATTAATATTTCTGTGTAGCGGGTCATTTTGCGAAAAGTATTATTCAATTAGTTGAGATTAATTTTCATATAGTTTAGATATTTCTGCTGCAACCCGCTGCGGTGCGCGGTCGCGCACTGCAGCACGCTGAAACGGTTTTCCTTTAATAAATTTTAAAAACTTTGTAGAAATGCCTTAGAACTCTTTTGGATTCCATTTCCCTGAAAAAGAAAAATTGATTTTAGGAGCAGCATAAATATCTTAAATAGATGAATTTTCCTCTTTATTTAGATATAATCTATGGATTCATCACTCCCCCACACTTAAATTCTTGCTCGTCCTCGAGTAAGCTCAAAATGATAAATTTTTTCTATTTTGGAGGGATGAAAGTTACAATAATGTACATAAAATAAGTATAAGTCAAAATATGTGCATGGCAAAATATAAAATGAACAATGTAGCAATATTAATGTTTTTAATTATGGCACTAATGTTGTTTAATCAATGAATCTCCAAATATTTGAATTTTCAATGCTTGAAATTAGGTTATGGGTACAATTCATTGTGGACTTATTTAGACTAAAGAATTTGTTAGAGATTCCTAGAGTTGTGCCATATGTGCTCCTTCTAATGAATCACAAAGATGAAAAGTTTAAAGGAGAGATATTTTTCTTCATCCTTTCTCATTTTGTTCATTTGAGAGATATTTTTCATCATCCCTTTTTCCATAAATATTTTGTTTTTTTCATCCTTAGGGAGAGACATTTTTCTTCATCCCTAACATCTTTGTGATCATGAAGTCCTACGAGAGCCTAGCACACTCCATTTAGAATCCATGACATATATTTTTTAGTTTAAATCTTATGCCTTCCCCCACATTTAGCTCAAGCATTTATTTAAATTTTTGGAGATTTAGATTTTTCTCCGTTCATTCCTCAATTATAATATTTTATTGCTTATGATTCATTTAATCATTTTTGTTAAGCATACTTTTACTTATATCACATCTGATTTTTATATTTTTGTGATTTTCATTTCTTTTGAAAAATTCAGAAAAAATTTGTCAATTAAGAATAACTCAAAAATACGGGAATATGAAAATTCATAAATTGAAATCTCCAAATAAAAACATACTAAAATAAAAGATACAAAAGAAAAATGAAAAAGAACAAATACAACCTAATTAGTTGTTGGATTGCCTCCCAATAAGCGCTTGTTTTAGTGTCTCAGCCTGACACATGAAAGATCTTATGTGATTCTTTCATCAGGAAGGTCTTGAAGGGTCCATCCGCCCTTCTCTTAAAAGACTCCTTCCTCCAAGTATAACTTCAGACGATTTCCATTCACCTTGAAAGTGCTATTATTGGAGGCAACTTCGACAACTTTAGTGATAGTAAATGGTCCTGTCCAACGTGATTTTAGTTTTCCAGGAAAAAATCTTAATCTAGAGTTAAAAAGTAATACCTTCATTCATGGTTGGAGGTGCTTAGGTTTAATTAGCTTATCATGCCATTTTTTTATTTTTTCTTTATACAACTTGGCACTCTCATAGGCGTTTAACCTAAATTCATCTAGTTCATTTAGTCGCAGCAGTCTCTGCGCCCCTACCTTTTGGTGGTCAAAATTTAATTTCTTTATTGCCCAAAAGGCATGGTGCTCAAGATCCACCGGAAGGTAGCATGCTTTTCCATAAATGAGCCTATACGAGGACATTCCTAGAGGGGTCTTGAAGGCAGTTTTATAAGCCCAAAGGGCATCTTGAAGTTTTGAAGTCCAGTCCTTTTTATTTTGGTTTACAGTTTTTTCTAAAATTTGTTTAAGTTCTCTATTTGAGAATTCAACTTGCCTGCTGGTTTGAGGGTGGTAGGGAGTACCCACCTTGTGTCTCACCCCATAGCTTTTTAATATATTCTCTAACTGCCTATTGCAGAAGTGTTTTCCCCCATCATTAATCAAGAATGTGGGTGTCCCAAATCTAGCTAGCATGTGTTCCTTGAAAAATTTGATCATAGTTTTAGCATCATTATTGACACATGCCATAGCTTCAACCCATTTTGAAACATATTCAACTGCCACAAGGATATACAGATTGGCCTGGGATGAGGGAAAGGGTACCATGAAGTAAATTCCCCAAACATCAAATAGTTCAACTTCAAAAATCCCATTTAAAGGAAGCTCATCTCTTTTTGTTAAATTCCCGGTTCTTTGGCATTTGTCACAACTTTTGACAAATTCAGCGGCATCCTTGAACAAATGGGGCCAAACAAATCCGGATTGAAGCACCTTTGCAGCCGTTTTCTCAATTCCATGGTGTCCTCCATAAGGAGACGTGTGGCAGTGGAAGAGAATATTCCTAGTGTTAGAGTCAGGAACACATTAGGAGTTGATCATTGCAACATTTATACAGAAAGGGATCATACCAAAAGTAATTTTTTATATCCGCAAAAAATTTCTTTTTTTATTGGTAACTCATATCTTTTGGTATGATTCCTCCTGCAAGGTAGTTTGCAATATCAACGAACCAGGGAGGATCATTTGTAGCTACCCCATAGAGCTTCTCGTCAGGAAAGGATTCACTAATATTTATCGACTTATCATGATCAATGTGGGTTAATCTGGATAAATGGTCAGCAAGCACATTTTCACTCCCTTTCTTATCCCGATTTCGAGATCAAATTCTTGTAAGAGCAACACCAAATGTATCAAGCGTGGTTTTGTCTCTTTCTTTTGGAGGAGATACTTAATGGCAGCATGATCTGTATAAATGATAGTCTTAGACCCGATGAGATATGACCTAAATTTAGTGAAAGAAAAAATGATGGTTAAAAGCTCCTTTTCCGTTGTGGGTAATTTCTTTGAGCATCGTCAAGGAGTTTACTAGCATAGTAGATCGAATAGAAGGTTCGGTCTCTTCATTGCCCAAGAACAGCGCCTACTGCAAGGTCACTCGCATCACACATAATTTCAAAAGGTGAATCCCAGATTGGAGCAGAAACTATTGGAGCAGAGATCAAGGCAATTTTTAGTGTATTGAATCCTTTTAGACAATCATTATCAAAATTGAACTCAACATCCTTTCCAAACAATCTACAAAAGTGGCATACTTATGTCTGAAAAATCCTTGATAAATCTACGATAAAAACCAGCATGCCCTAGGAAGCTTCTAATTCCTTTAACATTGATGGGAGGAGGAAGTTTTTCAATTACTTCAATCTTAGCTTTATCGACCTCTATCCCCCTCCTAAAAATTAAATGACCAAGAACGATACCCTCTTCAACCATAAAATGACACTTTTCCCAATTCAAGATCAAATTTGACTCTTCACATCTTTTTAACACCTTTCCCAAATTAATTAGGCAATGATTGAAAGAGGTTCCAACCACAGAAAAATCATCCATAAAAATTTCTAAGAACTCTCCTATCATGTCAGAGAAAATTGCCATCATACAACGTTGAAAAGTAGCTGGTGCATTGCACAATCCGAATGTCATTCTCCTAAAGGCAAATGTTCCAAAGGGGCAAGTGAAAGTTGTTTTCTCTTGGTCTTCGGGAGCAATCAGGATCTGATTATATCTTGAATAACCATCAAGAAAACATAAGTAAGAAATTCCTGCTAATCTATCAAGCATTTGATCGATAAAAGGAAGGGGATAATGGTCTTTTCAAGTTGCTTTATTTAATCTCCTATAATCAATGCAAACTCTCCACCCGATCACAATCCTAGTAGAGATCAGCTCATTGTTGCTGTTGAGAATAATGGTCATCCCACTCTTTTTGGGAACCACATGTATAGGGCTCACCCAAGGGCTGTCAGAAATGGGAAAAATGATCCCAACATCTAAGAGCTTGATGATTTTCTTGTGAACTACTTCTTTGATGTTAGGGTTTAATCACTATTGAGGTTCAATTGAAGGCTTAGAGTTGTCCTCCAATAGGATATGATGCATACATAGAGTTGGGCTAACTCCCTTCAAATCCATAATACTCCACCCCATTGCCCTCTTATGTTCTTTTAAAATGTTACATAAAAGATTCTCTTGATGTTAAGTTAACAATGAGGAGATTATTATAGGAAGTAATTCATCTTCTCCTAGGTATGTGACAAACTGTAAATACACGTCTGCGCTTGCACGCAAGTGTGCATGGTCTAAAGTAATAAGTGGAAAGTGTGACTTTTCGGGAATTTATCGAACCACAGAGAATTGGTTGATTTGGCACTAAAGTATATCTATTCTCAATAATATTTAAGCTATAGTACATATTGGTTGGTTGGTCTAAAATTAGAACAAATATTCACTAAGAAAAATAGTAAGATTAAAGAAAGAGGAGAGTTGGGACCATCCCACATGCAATGATATAATACTCATGTGGATTTGTTTCCCAAGCTTTATCATTTAATTTAATTGAAATCAAGTGCACATTGTTGTCCTTTAGTCTAGCTCAAAGGCTTACAAGTTCAAATCTCGTGCACAAAATGAACTCACATTCGGTTCTACTTTAGCACAAAGATTCTTGTAAGATTCTTGAGATTTAAAGTTAATTCATTTTCTCTTTATTCAATGAGAGTTTAAATTTTCTTAAATCTTAGGATCTCACAAGCATTGATTTCCACTACGAGCATCACTCGCATCTCACATAGTTGAGATGAGGGAATCACATGTTGGGCTCAATGACTATGTCACTTAGTTCATGAGCACTCAACACTTCATTACTCAATCTCAATTATGTTGAGCTAAGGAGCTCATTTAGTGGGTGTTAGCATCACTTGCATCAACTCTTTGGTTGAGCTTAGATTGAGGTGCATTGAGCTCAAGAACCTTCTCACATGGTTCTAAGCTTTCATGCACTCAAAATCTAGCATCCAACCTAAGGTGAGCTAAGGAGCACAAGACAATTAGATATTGGATTTTTTAGTTCTTTTCTCATAAGCACATCAAGATTAATTAGTTGAAAATTTCTTAGTAAGACATTTAAAATCACAAATATAATATGCTTGAGGGAAAACATTCATACATCAATATTACATCATGCAAAATGGGGCTTCATCCCAACCCTCCCCAAGGGGAGTTTAGCTACTCATTACACAGTAAAATAAGGAAGACACATACATGGATAAAGACCATTTCATGGTCAACTAAAGAGAAAATACAAAATTGAGTTTAGAAGATACTAGGAACGCTCCGTAGAAGTTCTCCAGAATTCTTCTTCTCCTTCTAATTATCTTCTCCTTAGGTCGCTAGTGCTGCCTTCTTCCTCTTCTCCCTTTGTAAAAGCTTGCCTTGCCACCCTTGGGGAGTTCTCTCTTCCTTTGGCTCTCCTCCTTACTTAGTGGATATTTGCTAAAATTGTGAACCCTCCTCTAGTCAAGAGGAGGGGTATTTATAGGAGGGGGGAGGCTGAATTCTCCTCTTCATTTGCAACCAAATTTTCCATAAAGAATTCTGAATTCATCATTGCAATATTATTCCATTAGTGGTGAGGTGACAATAACCTCATTTTTTTACCCAAAACATCACCTCAAAGCTTCCCTTTATAACAAAAAATGGCTGCTGCAAGAAATGGTGGCTGGAGACAAAATTCAGGATAGAGGTTATGTCTCCAGCAGCATTAAATGCAGTGTCTGAGAAAAAATTCGGCAGGCCGCTGCAGCGCGCAGTAGCACATTGTAGCGCACTGTGGCATGCTTTAACATACCCTGGTCCCTAGCATATTAGCCAAGTCCCCCGCTGTAGACCGCTGCAGCGCACGATCGTGCGCTGTAGCGGTCGATTCTGCAAACACTATTCAATTAGTTCTTTTTCCTGCTTTTATAGAGTTAGAAATATTTCCGCGGCAGACCGCTGCAGCGCGCGACCGCACGCTGTAGTGGTGAATTCCTCGAGAAACACTGTTCAATTAATTTGGCTTCCCATTTTATAAAGTCAAGTATTTCCGCTGCAGACTGCTGCAGCGTGCGACTGCGCGCTATAGCGGTGAATTCCACAAAAACACTATTCAATTAGTGGGGCGGCCCGATTTATATAGTCAAGTATTTCTGCTATAAACCGCCACAGCGCGCGACCGCACGCTATAGCTGTGAATTCTGCGAAAAACACTGTTCAAATAGTTGGCGGCCCAATTTATAAAGTCAAGCATTTCCGCTATAAACCGATGCAGCGCGCGACCGCGCGCTGTAGCGATGAATTTTGCAAAAAACACTGTTCAATTAAATTTCATAAAGTTTATATATTTCTGCTGAACCGGCTGCGGCGCGCGGTCGCGTGCTGCAGCGCGCTGTAGCGGTTTTCCTTTAGTAAATTTTTAAAAACCTATAGAAATGCCTTAGAACTCCTTTGGATTCCATTTCTCTGAAAAAGATAGAAAGAATTAATTTTAGGAGCAGCATAAAGATCTTAAATAGATGAATTTTCCCCTTTATTTAGATATAATTTATGGATTCATCAGTATGTGTATTTTAAATGTGAGGGAAGAGGTTTTAATTCAATTTTAGGAGGGCAAATTATCAAAGGTTGAATCATCTTCCTTTCCTCAATTAACTCTTCAATAACTTCCGTTTCAGTGGGAACTTCATATTCCTCACTTCCCATCATTCCCTCTTCTCCCACATCTTCCATTAACCCAGCTTCTTCTAATAAATTGATCTCCTAACAATCCTCGTTTAACTTAGAAGGGTGTTTCATAGAATCATTCACATGGAATTTAATCTCTTTCTCTCCATAACGCAACATCAATTCCCCTTTGTCTACATCAATTAAGGTTTGTCCTGTGGCCAAGAAATGTCTACCTAAAATAATAGGAATCTCTTGACTTTTATCTTCCATGTCCAAGATTATGAAGTCTGCCGGGAAGATGAACTTGTCAACCTTTACAAGTATATTTTTCACAATTCCTAAAGGAGATTTTATAGATCTATCGGCAAATTGGAGTAGAATAGAGGTAGGTTTTAAATGATCAATTCCTAGTTTCTTGAATATATAGAAAGGCATCAAATTAACAGAAGCACCAATATCACAAAGGGCTTTTTGAAAAGATTGGCATCCAATCGTGCATGGGATAGTGAAACTCCATGATCCTTTTTTTTAGTGGGAATTTTCTTTGAAGGATTATACTGCATTCCTCTGTTAATGCCACAATCTCTTTTTCATCAATCTTTCTTTTCTTGGATAAGATGTCTTTCATAAACATAGCATAACTAGGCATTTATTCGAGGGCTTCAGCGAATGGGATATTGATGTGGAGAGTTTTAAAGGTCTCAAGAAATTTTTGATATTGGACATCGAGTTTCTCCTTAGCCATACGCTGAGGATAAGGTATATGAGAGGTTTCCTTAGTTGGGCCTCTAAGTTCTTCCCTTGCAGCATCCCTTGCCACACTCTCTTCTATCCTTATTATTTCTCCTTCCTTCTTTTCCTCTCTAGATTTAGCGATATTTTCGCTATTCTCTTTTCTCACAATCTCATGAGTAACCCTTCCACTTCTTAAGGTGATAACGTTACCTGATTCATTTTCATATTCCCTGATCACCCTTACTAGTAAAGGTTGTTCTAACTGCTTCATTATATCTTTCAATTTTTGTTCAATTCTTTTAACCGTCTCCTCTTGTCTGAGGAGAGTGTGCTCATGCCTATTTAGTGTGGCGTCAGTTTTATTCATGAATTCAATAGTGGAGTTTCTAAATTCTTTAAGAGAGTTTTTGAATCTTTCTCCATTCCTTCCATGATTCATGATCATATTAACATCTCTCAATTCCCCATCATTCTCCTGAAAGGGGCTTATATATCCAAATTCTAGCTTCTTATTATGTTGGGAAATTTGATTTTGCAGTTCTAGGATTTGCTGTGAGTTTTCTAGTGAATTACACTCTTTATATCTATCCTTGGAATCATTCCTTTAGAGGGGCCATTGGTAAGGATTATTGGCCATTTCTTCTAAGAGGTCGTAAGCTTCTTCTTGGGTTTTTCTACTAATGGAGCCACTGGCGGCCACATCAATGAGTGTCCTCATTGGAGCATTCAAACCATTGTAAATGGTTTGCACTTGCATCCATAGAGGGAACCCATGATGTGGGAAACTCCTGAGGCACTCCTTAAAGCGATCCCACCCGTCATAAAGAGTCTCACCTTCCATCTGAGTAAAGTTGGTGATCTCAATTCTCAACCGTGTAGGTTTAGCTGGAGGGAAGTATTTGGCTAAGAATTTCTTAGCCAAATCATCCCAAGTATGGATAGAATCACTCGTTAGAGAGCTAATCCAACTCTTGGCTTCATCTCTCAGTGAGAAAGGAAATAGCCACAATTTAACCGTGTCTTCGGATACACCGTTAAATCTGAAGGTATCACATATTTCAAGGAAAGTTGAAATATGTGAGTTTGGATCTTCAGTGGCTAATCCTCCAAACTGATTGTTTTGCACCATACTCAGTGTGGAAGGTTTGATTTCAAAATTGCGGGCTTCTATATTTGGCCTTACAATAGCATGAGGGATTCCCCTAACAGTGGGTAGTGCGTAATCTCTAAGTGCTCTACCCCTAGGCTCCTCTAAATTTTTAGTGAAATCGTCCATAAAAGCTTGTTAGTTTGATAAATTTCATTCTCGCCTCGCTTGTAAGTATGTTCTTTCTATTTTGGGATCAAAAAGATATTCAGTACAGACTCTTTTACTCATACAAGTTACAATATGGCTTCTCAAGAACGAGTTTGGCAATAAAGATCACACAGATTTTTTTAGAAATAAATTAAACAAAAAGAAATAAAAATGTTAGCTTAATAATTACAAAAAAAAAAAAAATCTAAAACTACTAATATATGCAATCAATTGCTTAAATCGTAGTTACTTATAGATTGTCCTTAATTCAAATCAGAAACCAATTCCCAGCAACGGTGCCAAAAACTTGACAGACTATAAATACACATCTGTGCTTGCACGCAAGTATACGTGGTCTAAAGTAATAAGTGAAAAGTGTGACTTTCTGGGAATTTATCGATCCTCAGAGAATCGGTTGATTTGGCACTAAGGTGTATCTATTCTCACTAATGTTTAAATTATAGTATGTATTGGATGAGTGGTCTAAAATTAGCACAAATATTCACTAAGTAAAAATAGTAAGATTTAAGAAAGAGGATAGTTGGGGCCATCCCACATGTCATGACATAATATTAATGTAGATTGGTTCCTCAAGCTTTATCATTTAATGTAATTAAAATCAAGTGCACATTGTTGTCCTTGAGTCTAGCTCAAGGTCTTACAAGTTCAAATCTCGTGCATAAAATGAACTCACATTCGGTTCTACTTTGGCACAAAGATTCTTGTAAGATTCTTAGGGTTTAAATTTTAATCTTATTCTCTTGATCAAGGAGAGCTTGATTTTTAAATCTTAGGATCTTACAAGCATTTATTTCTACTACGAGCATCACTCGCATTATACATAGTTAAGATGAGGGATTCACATGTTGGGCTCAATGACTATGTCACTTAGTTTATCAGCATTCAACACTTCCTTCCTCTACCTCAATTATGTTGAGCCAAGGAGCTCATTTAGTGGATCTTAGCATCACTTGCATCAACTCTTTGGTTGAGCTTAGATTAAGGTGCATTGAGCTTATGAACTTTCTCACATAGTTCCAAGCCTTCATGCACTCATAATCTAGCATCCAACCTAAGGTGAGCTAAGGAGCACAAGACAATTAGTTCTTGGAGTTTGTTTTTAGTTCTTTTCTCATAATCACATTCAAGACTAATTAGATAAAAATTTCTTATTAAGGCATTAAAATCACAAACAAATTATGCTTGAGGGAAAACATTCATACATTAATATTATGTCATGCAAATGGGACTTAACCCCCAACCCTCCCCAAGGGAGTTTAACTACTCATTGCACAAGAAAAGAAGAAAAACACAAACACGGATAAAGATCCTTTCATGGTCAACTAAAAAGAAATACAAGAGTGGAGTTTAGAAAATACTAGGAATACTCCGCAGAAGTTCTCCGAAATCCTTCTTCTCCTTCTCAATGTTCCCTTCTTAGGTCTCTAATGCTGCCTTCTTCCTCCTCTTCCAAAGCAAGAGCTTGCCTTCCACCCTTGAGGAGTTCCTCTTTTCCCTTGGCTCTCCTCCTTACTTGTAGAATTTTTACTAAAATTGTGAACCTCCTCTAGTCAAGAGGAAGGCCATATATAGGAAAGGGGGGGCTGCCATCCTCCTTTTCATTTCAAACTAGCTTTTCCATATAAAAATATGAATTCATCATGACAATAACCTCCATTTATGGTGAGGTGACAATAATCCTCAATTGTTTACCCAAAACATCACCTCAAAGCTTCCTTTTTCAAATAAAATGGGCTGCAGCAGGGAATGATGGCTGGGGAAAACAATGCTCATGTCCCCAGCCGCATTTAATGCTTGTCTGGAAAAATTTGTGGTGGGCCGCTGCAGTGCACTGCAGTGCGCTGGAGCGCACTGTTGCGCGTCGTGGCGCGCTGCAGCGTGCAATGATCCTTCACACATTCACCAAGTCCTACACTGCCGCGCGCTACCACGTTTGAGCTTTTGAAGATGTCCCGCTGCAGACCGTTGCAGCGCGCACGGTAGCGGGTCATTCTACCAAAATCACTGTTCAATTAGTTGAGCCCCTGTTTTATAAGGTTATGAATATTTCCACTGTAGACCGTTGCCGCGCGCGATCACGCGCTGTAGCGGGTCATTTTGTGAAAAACGATGTTCTATTAGTTGAGTCCCCATTTTATAAAGTCATAAATAATTCCGCTGCAGACCGCTGCAGTGTACGATTGCGCACTGTAGCGGGTCATTTTGTGAAAAGTACTGTTCAATTAGTTAAGCCCCCATTTTTTAAAGTTATAAATATTTTTGCTACGGACCGCTGCAGCGTGCGACCGAGCGCTGGAGCGGGTCATTTTGTGAGAAGTACTGTTCAATTAGTTGAGATTAATTTTCATATAGTTTAGATATTTTCGCTGCAACCCGCTGCGACGCGTGGTCGCGCGCTGCAGCGATTTTCCTTTAATAAATTTTAAAAAATCTGCAGAAATGCCTTAGAACTCTTTTGGATTCCATTTCCGTGAAAAAGAAAAAAAAATGATTTTAGGAGCAGCATAAAGATCTTAAATAGATGAATTTTCCTCTTTATTTAGATATAATCTATGGATTCATTAGGTGGCATTTTGAAAGTGTTTGGAAGTCATCAAATTTTCTCCAAATATTTTAATAATACTTAAATACTCAGAAAATTAAAATAATTAAATAGACCTCCGATCAAAACTCCAATTAGATTTTTGAGTTCACCACACCTCAATTAGGTAAGGGTAAAATTTTGGGATTTTTCGGAGTGCGTTTGGTTATTTAAATTTGATTGATAAAATAACTTTAATTAATTTTTATTTAAGTAATTAAATTAATATATAAATAATTAATTACTTTATTTTTTCCAGCGGTTAGTATTTACGAAATTACAGAGATCCCGTGTGGTGGGCCGTGCTGGATTTGAAGATCCGACAAAATCAGAGCCGTTGCATGATTTGGATCTCGATCTAACGGCACGAGCTTTCTCAAAGAGGTTTAGCCATCAGATCATCACTCCGATCTGACTGTCCTGATGAACCCCCTGTACGCCTCTCCCACGTTCACCTGGCGCACCCTGGTGCTTGGTAGAGGCATACGCTGCTGATGCCAGTTGCCCCTTGAAATATGTTTTGGCCTAAGGATTGATAATATACTCCATTTTGGCTCTTCTGAGTTTCCTGGTGCTGTCTGTTGTTGCTAGGAGTAGAGGAAGACTACTCGGTGCTACGATTTTTATCTGCCCTAAATTTTAGTTGGCGTAAGCAAGAAGATCGAGCTCTTCAAGTACCTTTCCATCTACCATTTTTTTAATTGACTACACTAATACTTATTCCGATTCAATGTTATTCAATTCGAGCTTTGATTTAAATCAATCGAACCACATTGAAGCATTGGCATTCGAACCGTCCACATTACTCGCTAGTGTTTTGGCTGGTGAGTCCTAGGGCTTTGTCTTATCGTCGGCCCAATCAATTCCATGAACCATTTCTAGGTTCAATGGGTTGCCAGCGATGCACTCTTTTCGCGTGCATATGGGTCGTACTGGGAGGCCATATGATTTGGCCGATAATGTAAACCCTAAGTCACCCCTTATGGGTGACTATTGGGGATGAAGCAGCCCGGTTCCATGACTGCTCTCGGTCTGAATTCTTTTTGGAGACGGACCGGCTCAAGCCCTAAATCATTGAACCGCGGCTTATTATCTCGCGGCCACGTGTCGACACACGGCACTCGTAAGAGTTGTCTTATCTCATTTTTAGTATTTTCTTTAATTTTGAGCCACCTTCTGCTGTTGATTAATGTCGAATGACTTAATGATTATTAGGGATTTAATTAGTATAATTAAATGTTAATTTTTATTTATTAATAACTTTAATTATAGTCATCCAAATATTACAAAATTGTATGCCATTTTGATCACATAAATAAGTAGATTAATAATATGCAATTTAATTTCTATTTTAATAAATATTTTAATTAGTCATTATTTAAGATTAATTAATTAATTACAAATTAATTTTATCATTTCATGTGACCTAATTTGATCATTTAATATCCAAATTAAATGATCAAATAGTCCATTTCACTCACAAAAATATGAAGAATAATAATATGAAATCAAATTTAACATTTAAATCCTAATATTCATAATCACTTTTTAACCCTAATTAGAAGTCACAAAAACTCTAATTTTCTAATGTTCTCCAAATTTGATCTACTTATGATTTCAATTATATGTAAATTATTTCCATTGGATAATAATTAGTAATTTTAAGTTATTGACTCTTAATTAGGTATTATTGTGATAACTCTAATTTCCTAGATGGCATATTTTAGGTATTATAAAATCCTAGGATAGCTAATTTTATTATCTCCCTTGTCAAATTAGATTACTTATGTGTAAGCATAGTTCTCACTTTCTAAATATGTGAATCAATTACAAATTGCTTGATTCACCTTTCAACCCTAAGGTAGAAACCCTAGGATTGATTTAAACATGAATTGTAGTTAATCCCTAAATCTATTAGTTACACCCATTAACAATAATTAGCCTTAATGCCTTTATAATTGTAGATTATTAAATCAACTAGGACTAGCCTTTAGTGATTAGACTAAAACTTAGTTTATTTATCCTAATCCTTAAAGGCTTCATTTGATTTCTTTAAGAGCTAGTAATAGGAATCCTAATTTAGTTAGGGTAATTTAGGAATCCTACTAATTTTCCTTAAACATTAATTATTAGAATACTTAGAACTTATAGTTCTTCAGTCCCATCATTTGCTTACTTTAAACCTTTCATTTTATTTTAACTTAGCTAGAACAGTACTTGACTTGATAAAATCTTCAAACTACAACCTAGCTAGTGAACCTTAGTAGATTCAAATTTAACTTCCTATTTCTTAAGTTTGATAACTCTTTAATATCAATCTTTCATACTAGTCACCTAAACCTTGATTTAATTATCTTAATTGAATCTTACAATTTAGGATGTGATTAGAACTAGTTTTCATTTGTATTAATTATACTTATAATTTATTTTGTCATATCATAATAATTGAATTGAAATCTCCAAGTATTATTATATTTATAATTAACTTGAGATCAACATCTCAAAGTTAATTGGGAGCTCAATTAGTTCCAATCATTAAGTAGATTATTAAATTTAGATAACTTTGGATATCACATAGTCGCAATTATTGAATTTTCCTTGAATGCTTGCTTAGCTTTGAGCCTTATTCATTTGAATCATTCATTTAAGACATTGTCCATAAATAAAACTTTCACATTAAAAACAATAGGGGTTTATATTGCTGGATTAGCCAAGGGCAGGCTAAAAAAGAGTTATAAGGAGATCTTACATTCTTAGAGAGTGAGTGTGAGTGTTGCTTGTTTTGACCCCGCTTTCCTTCACTAGTTAAACAGATGTGTTTAACTCCTCTTTTTATTCTGTATGTGTCTGCAGAATGAGTACTGTTTAAATTAACTTCAATTAAATAACATATGAGATCTTCTCCAATCTTGTAGATTATTAAGACTCATTGATATAGCCAGAATTTGTAACAAAAATAAAGTGTTTAAATATTCATATCACCATATATTTCTCTATACTTTGAGCAGATATTGATGTCATTTTAGGAAAATGAAGAAAACAGACTGCATGGGCTGATTTACAAAATTTGGAATAAAAACCATCGCAGCGCTTCATGGCATCCCCTTAAAAAATGCCATACCTAGAAGAAAAACTGCAAACTTGGAGCAAGACCGCTGCAGCGCGCCATGGCTCGCCACAACGCCCCATAACGTCATATCTAAAAGGATAAATTAAAACCATATAAATGAGTAATTGAACAGTAATACGCAAGCTTTCATGCCGCAGCACGCCACGGTGCACTGCAGCACACCACAACGTCATTTCTTGTGGATTTATTAAAACCTTATAAACAAGTAATTGAACAGTATCATCCAACCTTCTCCGTCACAGCGCGCTGCAGCCAGTGAATTTTTATTTTATCAAACTATATTTGATCTAATTGAACAATGATCCTGCAAAATTTATCTGCTGTGGCGTGCCATTATCCGCTGTAGCACGTTCTGGCGTACCACAGCGGGTGAATTTTTATTTTATCATACTGTAGTTGAACTAATTGAACAACGATCCTGCCATATTTATCCTCTATAGCACGCCACAGTGCGCCACAGCGGATAAATTTTCATTTTATAAAACTATAGTTAAAGTAATTGAACAGTGATCCTGAAACTTGATCGCTGTAGCTCGCCGCAGCGCACCACAGCGTACGCTGTAGTGGTTGAACGAAGAAGGACTAACTTATATGCAGAAAAAGCGTTTGGAGCACTGCTGCTATAGCGCACCGCAGCATAATAGGATTTAAAATATGGTTTCCACAGCACATCGCAGTAGAACAATATATGAATTGCTATTGCCATAGCATGCCACAGGGTGCTCCAGCGCGCCGCAGCGGACGACCCAGAATTTTTAGAAACAACAATTAGGAAGCATGGGGAAATCCACAAAATTATGACCTTTGGCCTCCCCCATCCTCTTAAAAATTGTTAAAATATTTCCCTGTTGTATCCCAAAAGGCTTAAACAGATGAAAACATTAAAAGGGATTGGAATTAAGTCAAAGAATTGGAAATGTTACACATTAAAAACTTTGAGGCTGAGTGCATCCTTATTTAAGGGGCAATCTCAGACCTTGAAAGGGTTCCAACCTTTGCTACTCAACAGACCAAGAAAAAGGCTGCGGGAAGAGAAAGAAGGAGAACTATCTAGGGGGAAGAGAGGACCAAGAACATGAAGGAAGAAAATATAGCAAAGAATAAAGGGTGGAGCTTCAAGAGGACAGCACAGGATAAGTAAAGAGAACCCTAGAAAACCTTCAGGAGATTTCTTGTATTTCTCCTAAACTCCCTTGATTAATTTCTTACCGTGAACTGATGGCGATGTTCACTTTTCTTTGATTGTATGTTCTTTCTTGTTTAGTAATAAAATGCTAAAAAACCCCTTGGAGAGGGTTGAGATGTAGTTGTAGAATTATATAAGGGAAATATTGGTGTATGATGATATTGTTTAATTGTAATGAAAAACTATTTGTTGTATTATTAATTTTAATATTGAATGAATGCTTGGATGAAATGAATTCTTATTTATTTTAATTAAAATAACTAGTGTTCCAATGCTCATCAATTGGGTAAGAGCAATGAAGGTAGTGCGTGTAGAGCTGAGAATTACGTGACATAATTCTCAAGCCCACTTGGGAACTTCAATGGATTGATGCTTGAGTACCAAGTTCTCCATTAATCTTGATCTGCTACTTAGCAAAGTAGAAGGGATGAGAGGACATTGGGAACTTCAATGGATGATGTGAAATAATCCATTGACCCAATGCATCCTTCCATCTAGCTAAACTACGTGTGAAGCGCATGACGCACGGTAAATGGAATCTTGCTTGTGAGATCATTTAAATTAAAAGATGTTTTTGGTAACCTAGACGTAGGAAGTCAAAATCAAATTAATGAAACTAGATCTCATAAGAGTTTATGTGCTAAAAAGGGACATAAAAGGAGTTCTCTTTGTGCACTAAACTTGAACCCAATGTAATTGAAGGATACTTCAATTCCAATGGTGTTCACTTGATTTAATTAAGCAATTAAATTGAACGTATACATTCAAACAATGAAGTCATATAACCAACCCTTGCATATGTTACAATGAAATCTCAACTCTCTCCTTTTTAATCAATTTGTATCTTTACTCAAAGTCTTGTGTATTGCTAATTAGGAACCAACAAAAATCAACCAAATTTGTTATTTAGACATTAGTGAAAGAATATACAACTTGGTATCAAAATAACTATTCCCTGAGGTTCAATAAATCCCGAAAACTGAACTTTCCATTTATTACTTCAGACCACGTACATTTGGGTGCAAACGCAGATGTGTATTCCATTTGTTAAGTTTTTGGCATCGTTGCCAGGGAACAATTTTCTTTTTGTATCAAGTATAATTCTCTAGTAACTAGTAATTTAGAACAAACTAACTTGTGCATATTTTTACATAGCTGTAATTAATTTCTTATTTGCTTGCTTGAGACAAATTAGAATTTTTTAAAAAAAAGAACTTATGCTGAATTTTATTGCATATTATATTATTTAAAATTCTGCTGTCATTTGCGATGAATATTTATTGCCGAATATTGATTGCTGAAACTTATTCTAGCTAGAGACACCTTAACTGCAAGAGTAGGAGAAATCTTACAGAATTTTTTTACGATCCCAAAATAGATAGAACTTATTAGGAGAGAGCAAATCATTTTAAACTAACAAAATGCACAAATGGAAGACTTAGATATGAACCCTGCATGACCTATGGTAAATGCTAGGAGAAGATTGCATAGAGAATACGCACTTCCCAAGGTAGAAGGAGTTATAAATACTATAGTTAGACCTCTTATACAAGCAAATAATTTTGAGATAAAATTATCCCCTTTGAACATGATCCTAAATAATCAATTTAGTGGGATGGAATTGGATGACCCGAATGCACATATTTCAACTTTTCTAGAAATATGTGACACATTCTGATTCAACGAGTATCCGATGACGCCTTAAGATAGAGATTATTCCCATTCTCGCTGAGGGATCGAGCTAAAGCTTAGCTCAGTTCTCTACCCGGTGAGTCTATAAGGATGTGGGATGACTTGACAAGGAAATTCCTAGCCAAGTATTTTCCACCTACCAAGACCACCAGGCTGAGAAATGAAATTTCAAACTTTTCTCAACAGTATGGTGAGAACTTATATGATGGCTGGGAATGTTTTAAGGACTGCTTAAGGCATTGCCCGCATCATGGGTTTCCTTTGTGGATGCAAGTGCAAACTTTTTACAATGGATTAAATGCACCCACAAAGACCCTCATAGATGCAGTCACAGGAGGATCACTAAATAGTAAAACCATCGAGGAGGCCTTTGATCTCCTAGAGGAAACGACTAACAATGCATTCCAATGGCCAACTAAGCAGCCAAATTCAAATAAAGCGGAGGTAGATTACGTGAATAAGCCAAATCATATTATAGAATTAAGAAACAAAATTGACATGTTGATGAAATGACTAGAGGGAGTGCAACAGATTTCCGATCATAAGGAAGAAATTGAGGGAGTAAATGCTGTTCAAAACTATAGAACCCAACATGCTAAGGAGGGAAGAAGTTTAGAGTATTCCCTAAAAGAGTTTAAAATAGATACAACTAATTTTATGAACAGAGTAGATGCAACATTAAATCGACATGAACACACACTCTTGAATCAAGAAAAAACTATTCAAAGAATTGAGTTAAAAATAAAAGAGATTATGATGCAACTAAATCAACTCTTCTTGGTAGGAGCCATAGGGAACTTTGGGAATGAATCAAGAAATTCCATAACTTTAAGAAGTGGAAAAATTACAGAATCGCTTGTACTTAAAAATCTTGAAAATAATTCTAAAAATTTGAGAGAGAGATCTATTGAGGAAGAAGAAATCAATAAGAACAAGGATAAAGATATGAATGAGTAAACTAACAAGCATATGAGAAAACCTTCTGACCACACTCCTCACATCCCCTATCCTCAAAGAATGGCAAGGGAGAAGCTAGAAAATTAGTTCCAAAAATTTTTAGAAACTTTTAAGACTTTTCATATAAATATTCCCTTTGCTGAAGCTTTGGAATAGATGCCTAGTTATGCAAAATGCATAAAGGATATGCTATCAAAGAAAAGAAAAATAAATGAAAAGGAAATTGTGGCCTTGACTGAGGATTGTAGTGCCATTATCTAGCAAAAAATTCCTCTTAAAAGAAAGGACCCAGAAAGTCTTACAATTCCTTGCACAATAAGAAATCATTTTTCTTAAAGGGCTTTATGTGATTTGGGTGCTTCAATAAATTTAATGTCATTTTACATATTTAAAAAGTTAGGAGTTAAATCTTTAAAACCTACATCAGTCCTCCTCCAACTAGTGGATAGATCCATAAAAACCCCCATGGGGATCCTGGAAAATGTTCTAGTAAAGGTTGATAAATTTATTTTCCCCACCGATTTTATTTTGTTGGAAATGGAAGATGAGAATCAAGAGATTCCTATAATTCTAGGGAGACAATTCCTTACTTCTGGAAAAACCATGATTAATGTTGATAAGGGTGAATTAAGTCGTCATTGTAAGGGGGAAGAGGTGAGTTTTAACATAAAGGATTCAATGAGGCATCCATTCAGGCCAAATGAGGAGTGTTGGGAAGTAAATATAGTAGAAGAGGTGTTAATTTCAGGAGATACAAAGGAATCAGATTTAGAGGAAGAAGAAGAAGCAGGAATTGAAGAGGAGGAAAACAAAATTGATGAGTTGATTCAAGAAAGAAAGAGAATGCAACTGTCTATAGATGAACCCCCTGAATTGGACTTGAAACCTTTGCCCAAACACTTAAAATAAGTTTATCTTAAGGAGGAAACATAACTCCCGATAAGAATTTCTGCTTTGTTGAGCCCAACCTAAGAAACTAAATTGTGTGTGTTGTTAAGAGAGCATAAGAGGGAAATAGAATGGAGCATTACCGATTTAAAGGGTATTAGTCCTACCTTATGCATGCACCGCATACTACTATAAGACAACTCAAGACCTTCCATAGAACCTCAATGAAGATTAAACCCGAATATAAGAGAGGTGGTGCATAAGGAAATCATTAAGCTTTTAGATGTTGGAATCATATTCCTAATTTTGGACATCCCTTGGGTAAGTCCTATTCATGTAGTCCCTAAGAAAAGTGGGATAATCGTGACCTTGAGTGAAAATAATGAATTAATTCCTATAAGGAAGGTTACGAGGTGGAGAGTATGTATAGACTCTAGAAGATTAAATAAGGCAACTAGGAAAGATCGCTATCCTCTCCCATTCATTGATCAGATGTTAGATAGGCTGACAGGGAACCCTTATTTTTGCTTTTTGGATGGTTACTCGGGGTATAACCAGATTTTGATAGCCCCAAAAGACCAAGAAAAAATAACCTTCACGTGCTCCTATAGAACATTTTCTTTTAGAAGAATGCCATTTGGTCTATGCAATGCACCTGCAACTTTTCAAAAGTGTATGATGGCCATCTTTTCTGAAATGATAGGAGATTTCCTAGAAATCTTTATGGATGATTTTTCCATCGTGGGAAAATCATTTGAAGATTGTCTAACAAACTTGGGTAAGGTCCTAAAGAACTTCAATGGATGATGTGACATAATCCATTAACCCAATGCATCCTACCATCTAGCTAAATTGCATGTGAAGCATATAACGCATGGTAAATGGAATCTTGCTTGTGAGATCATCTAAAATAAGAGATATCTTTTGGTAACCTAAATGTAGGAAGTCAGAATCAAATTAATGAAACTAGATCTCATAAGAGTTTATGTGCTAAGGAAGAACCTAAAGGAGTTCTCTTTGTGCACTAAACTTGAACCAAATGTAATTGGAGGGTACTACAATTCCAATGGTGTTCACTTGAATTAATAAAGCTAGTAAACTAAGGTATACATTCAACAATGAAGTTGTAGTACCAACCCTTGCAAATATTACAGTGAACTCTCAAGTCTCTACTTTTTAATCAAATTGTATCTTTACTCAAGATCTTGTGTATCGCTAATTAGGAACCAATAAAAATCAACCAAATTTGTCATCTAAACATTAGTGAAAGAAAATACAACTTAGTATCAGAACAACCGTTCCTTAAGGAATGATAAATCCCAGAAATTAAACTTTCCACTTATTACTTCAGACTATGTACACTTGCGTGCAAACACAGACATATATTTCCGTCTGTCATGTTTTTAAGTACAATCACTTATTTTTACTTTATAAGTTGTGCCCTACCGTATTAAAAATCAAATATGGTAGATCAAGAGCATTATTTGAACCTTGGAGCTGGGATTAGTACCGGTCATCAGTACTTTGGAGATTTGCTTCCTTTTACTGCTTTTTGGAAAGGATGAGCATATTTACTTAAAACTAATAATTTAGTTTGTAATAACTTAATTTGGTAATGCTTTAACTTTATTTCTGTGATGGATGTACTTTCATATTTGTATACGTGCATGGTTTGGATGATGAATTTGGATGCTCATACTTATATTGCTTACTTTTTCATTTTACTTATGACTTATTTGCTTCAAAAAGATTCTTGGCCGCATAGCACTTAATAGTGAGTTAGGTTCCTACTAATTTACTGGTAAGTGCTAGGTAATGCTCTAGTATTTGATTAGGTTCCTGATTCAATATTAGTGTCCTTACAGTTGGTATCAAATTCATGGTTGAGAAAAAGAAGTTAAGTGAACATCCTTCTATCCAAATCAAACAACACAGAAAAATAGAATAAAATATTAAAGATCTCACCGTAGGATAGTAAACGCATTATCATACCAAAAATAAACCTAGCTTAACTTAAATCTTATTAGCTCTCAAATAACGAGTTACGAATCTGACTTAGACTACTATACTAGGTTATTCTTCCAGCAATAAGATGAAGATCACTAAAACAGACTCAAGTACGGAAGTTTGTACATTGGAGTATCATAGGCAGGAAAAGACATTCTCAAAATATCCTCAAGTTACTATATTTTCCAAAGTTGTATTCCAAAACCTTAGTATTAATGGAAATCATTTCTTTTTCTTAGTTCCTGAATTGTTTCTCTTTCTTTCCTCTAGTATGGATTCTGAACCCAATACTCCCATTCCTTCTATTACAAAGGAAGCTGCCTCCAGTTCATCATCTAATGAAAATGACCTGAATACTCTTATGTAGATGAAGAAAGTTATGGTTGAAGCTTAGACTAGAGCTGTAGATAAGATTATTGTACCTCCTCCTCCATCTCCACCTTTTCCACAAACCATCCATATTAGTCCTCAGTAGGCATCCAAGCTGGTTGTGGATGATTTTCTTCACACCTTTCTGAGGTTAAATTCTCTTACCTTTACGGGGTCTGCCTCCCCGATAGATCTGAAAACTTGCTGAAAGTCATAGACAAGGACTTGGCCAGTATTAAGTGCCTCGAGAGCGAGGTTATCCGCCTTGCAACTAGCATCTTTGTGGAAGAAGCAGAGTGTTGGTGGGACGGTGAACTCAAATTCCATTTTTTGGGAGTTAGCATTGAAGATTTCTCCTGGGAGGAATTTGAGGAAGCCTTCAGGGATGAATTCATTCTGCCCTCCACATAGATGATCATCGAAGATTAGCTCATCCTGTTGAGTTAGGAAAATTGGATAGCCTTGGCCTATAAACTAGAACTCAGGAATCTGTTTACGTTCACCCCAGACCTAGTGTGCACCAAAATGACTAGGTGCAGTCATTTTCTTAAGGGACTGAAGGACTTGATAGACTATTTTTGTACATCTGTGCTTACACACATGTGCACGTAGTCTGAAATAATATTTAGGATGGTGAGATCCTGAGATTTTATCATCCTCTGGGAACGGTATTTATTTTGTTATTAAAGTGTACTAGAATTCACTAATGCTTAAATGGTGGTTTGTGTTTTGTTGATATTTTGGTCCTTATCTTGGCAAGCAAAGTTTCTTTTATCAGAAACTACTTTTAGAGAAAATAGGGAGAACAAGGTTTCAGCATACAACTTATCAAGAATATAAGTACTCTTAGATATCAATATAGTATTAAATGAAAATGAACTATCTATTCTAATCGAGAGACATAATCTTTTCTGGAGTATCCCCCAAATTAACTAGGTCAAACCTAGTGCTCAAAGATGAGCATGTAAACTCTCAATCACATCACTTTGCTTTTTATGTGAATTTTAATGATTGAATTAAACGCTTACATCTAAGTCATGAAATCTACAAATTGAGTTTCTTAATCACAATGCAGAATACCACTTGTGGTGCACACAGACAAATAAAAATCCAAAGCCTTTGAGGATCGTGGTGCGTTGACGGTTACCGAGCTAGCATACAAATCACAAAATCAAAACAACAAGAATGCAGCACATATAATCATCCAAACATAAGTATATACATGGAAAACCTAAGAATGGGAAAAACCACGGAGCCACACCAATAAGAAAAATAACACTAAGAAATCTCAAGGGTTGTAGAGTTTACAAAGAGCTATCACTTTAGCACAAACTGCTTAAGCACTTACTCTAGAATGGAGAGAAGAAATAGAGGCTGTCACTTGGAGTTGCTTCACCACCTTGCAAGACTTACCTTGGACTGCAGCTCCCTTAGGTTTCCTTCTGAGGTTCTTCTTTCCACAGCCACTAAAGCCTCCAAACTAATTACAAAAGCCTTAGGTTTTCCTCCACTACTTAGGCTTAAGTAGCTACCTCCATTTCAGACCCAAAAGTTTAAAATACCCCTCAAAGTTCTTCAAATTGAGACCTTGGACAGCAACACCAGCCCATCCAGAAAAGGTGCACCGTGGCGCGCAGCTGCGCGCTGCGGTGCCTTAACTCTCGTATTCAGCGTGCTGTGGCGCACTCCAGTGCCTGTGTTTTTCATGGATTATGAATTCTCCATAACACAATAATCTTCTACATGGAGACTTCTAGGCAATCTTCCCCTGCTTCATTCACTGACCCTTTTCTATCATCTTCTGCGTCTGTCAAGGATAATGGCGTGGCTCACCACCGCTCTCCCTTCACGTACTGAGGCCAACTAAAGTTGTACACAGCTTTAGTTTCTCCACTATTACCGCTTTGGTAAGCATATTGGCTGGATTCTTAGAAGTGTGAATCTTCTCTAATCCAAGCTATCCCTATTCTAATAGCCGTCAAATGAAATGGTAACAAAGTTGAATGTGCTTTGTCCTAGCATGAAAAGTGACATTCTTGGCTAAGTGAATAGTGCTCATACTATCACTATAGAGCCTTACATCCTTCTGCTCCTTGCCAAATTCAACCATGAATCCCTTCAACCAAATCATCTCCTTGCTTGCCTTTGTGATGGTAGTGTACTCTGCTTCCATTGTAGATAGCGACACAATATTCTGTAGCCTGGAGATCTAGCTCATTACCTCACTACCCAATGTATAGACATAGTATGTAGTGCTTCTCCTGCTATCGACATCTCTTGCAAGATCTAAGTCTAAATATCCCTGTACAATAATGTCAGATCTTCCAAAGCATAGAGCTTTTCCTGCTGTATCTTTCAGATACCTTAGGATCCACTTGATCACATTCCAATGGTGCTTTCTTGGGTTTTCCATGAATCTATTGACCACTCCCACTACAAGGGAAATATCCAATCTCATGGAAATCATTGCATACATCAAGCTCCCAATTGCTGAAGCATAAGGCACTTTCATTATATTAAATCATTTCAGTACCTTTTCAACATTTCCTTTTGCTACAGCTTCAAAATTACTGCACTTCTTTTTCTATGGATTCTCATTCCAAGGATCTGCTTGGCCGGCCCCAAGTCTTTCATGCCAAATTCCCTTGACATATATTCTTTTAGCATCTTTATCTCCTCTATGTCTGATCTTACGATCAACATATCATCTACATACAACAATAGAATGATATAAGAGGACTTACACTGCTTTATATAGCAGCAGTGATCCACTTAGCATCTTTTGTACCCTGATTCTGATATGAACCTGTCAAACCTTTTGTACCACTACCTTGGCGCCTGCTTCAAGCTATAAAGGCTCTTCTTGAGCTTGAACACTAGCTCAAACTTTTCTTTCCCTTAAGCCTTGTATCCCTCAAGCTATTGCATATAAGGCTCTCCTTCTAGTTCATCATGAAGGAATGCAGCTTTAATGTCCATTTACTCCAGATGCAAATCTTTAACTACAACTAGATTCAATACAACCCTTATGGTTGTCATCTTCACAATTGGGACGAAGATCTCACTATAGTCGACCCCAAGTCTTTGTTGGAAACCTGTGACTACAAGTCTCTCCTTGTAGCGCTTGCTTCCATTTATCTATTCCTTCATCCGGTAAACCCACTTGTTTTGAAGAGCTTTCTTCCTGGCTGGTAAGGGTGCCAACTTCCATGTCCCATTTGATATGAGTGATGCCATTTCATCATTCATGGTAGCCACCCACTTGCTTGAATCTTCAACTTAAAGTGCCTCTTCTAAGCTTTCTAGTTTACCACTATTAGTTAGTAACAAATAAAACAAAGAAGGAGAGTACCTCTATGGCAGTCTAGACACTCTAGAGGATCTTCTCAGCATGGGTGTTTATGGTTCAACATTGGCACCCTCTTGAGCTTCTCCAACATCTGGCTCAACGCTATCATCAATCTCTATGTGTCAGGGTTCTCCATCTGAAGCATCCTAGGAGTTAATCTTGACTCCCATAGAATCCTTGTGCATCTCACTTTCATTGAAAGTGACATCTCTACTTTTGATTGTCCGAAAATCTGTAACCAAACTCTCCTGCGCCATATCCAACAAATGTGCACTTGATCGCCTTAGCATCAAGTTTGCTCCTGGATCCTACATTAATATGCACATAGGATGAGCAGCCAAATTCCGTGAGGTGGTTCAACTTCACCTCCTTTCCACTCCAAGCCTCAGGGATCTCTTCATTCAAGGATACGAAAGGTTCCCTATTGATTAAATATATAGCCATGTTAATGGCTTCAGTCCAGAGTTGCCTTGGGAGACCTGCATGCAATCGCATGCTTCTGGCTCTCTTTGTGATTGCACGGTTCATTTGTTCTGCAACATTGTTTTGTTGCGGTGTTCTTGGGACTATAAACTCCCTCTTGATTCCTGTCAAGGCACAGAACTCATTGAACTTCCTTATCATAGTACTCGCCGCCATTGTAAGACCTTAAGCATTTCAGCTTTAAACCTGTCTTGTTCTCCACCAAAGATAGCCACTTTCCGAACACATAAAATATATCATATTTGTACTTTAGAAAGTAAGCCCATACCTTTCTTGTATGATCATAAATGAAGGTAACGACGTATGTTTGATGCAGGGCAACACTAGGGTTTGGTGTTGCCGAGCTCTAATGCAATCCTAGGGTTTGTGAATGCTTGTGAATGCAGATGTTTTTCTTTAAGATGTATTTGGAACTTTAAGTACTTTTCGCAAAGCCACTTTAGATCAATTAAGCTTCAGCATTTACCTACGGAAGATTTCACAGTAATTTGAAAATAACTTTAGTAGGCAATTGGGTATCCTGAGCCACGAACAAGAAGAGCGGTCGACACTAGTTCCGGATCAAAGGAAAGGCTCCGGTCCAGAAAATTAACTCGCACTTCGAGTTGTACTTGCCATGCGGGTGTGTTCGGAGGCGTTTCTGTTTCAAAACAACTCGCAGCGATCGGATTTAGATTTGCACTCCTACAAATAATTTCTACCCGAAAATCGCACAAGAAATTAATTGAATAAATTCAGTTTAGGGTATGAGAAGAATGAACACACACCAGTTTAAACCGGGAGCGAGAAGGGGATTCGAGTATATTTCTTGCAGTGGCTAGGGCAACAACGGCTAGGCAATGGAGGCGGCTGGACAGTGGTGACTAGGGCAGCGGCGACGGCTGGACAGCTGTGGCTGGGGCAGCGGCGGCGGTGGTAGGGCAGCGACAGCAGCTGTGGCTTGCAGCGGCAGCCGGGCAGTAGCGACGAGTGGTGGCCGGCAGTGGCAGTGGCAGCAAGGGCAGCGGCGGTGGCGGCTGGTAGCAGCAAGGGCAGCGGCAGCGATGGCGGCTGGCAGCAGCGGCGGCGGCGGCTGGTAGCAGCGGTTAGGCGGCGCCGGCAGCTGGGCAGCGGCAGCTGGACAACGGCGATCGGGCAGCGGCGGCGGCGACTGGGGTGGTGGCAGTGGCTATCCTGCAGGGACAGGTCTGAAGGCAGCAAGGGGAGGGGTCAGGAAGGTGGCGGCTAGGGTTTGGAGAGGGAGGATTTGGAAACTAGGGTTTCCCGGGGGAAACAAGAGCCGTTCTCGCTGTTTGGAGAAAACTCAAAATTTCTATTTATCAAAACTAAAATTAACATACAGATCTTGGGTATTTATAATACCCTCAAAGCAATCTAGACCTTTGAGTGTTTTTAATAAACAATCGGAGGGCTAATAGTCATCCCTCTGATCAATACATGAAACGGACAAAAATAAATGTGAAAATAAAATTGAAATAGACGAAAATAAATGCATAAAATTAAAACAGAAATATCAAGGCCGGTATGGGTCCGGGAGGGCTCGACGGCGGGACCCGCATCGAAGATGGTCCCCATCAACTCTCCCCCCTCAAAAGCACTCATCACCGGTGAGTGGTCTGTGCAGTAGCGGGCTAAGAGGTCAACATCCAATCTCTCAATCTCCTCTGCAAGTACCCAACTGTCCTCTGTGTCGGGTCGTCCTCTCCAATGAACCAAGTATCTCTAAAAGCCACCCTCATTAGTGGCCACTATCTCCTCGTCCAGAATCAGCTCTGACAGAGAATCTCCTCGGGGTAATCTGTCTGTGGACCTCAGTATGAGCAATAGGTCCTCAACTGAAGCTCTGTCCTCTGGTGCTGGGGTGCTACCATCATTGGAAAAAGTAGGCATGGTTGTCTGTGGAGCTATATCCTCACCAACACAATGCTCTCTCATACATTTCGGTTCGGAACTATCTGCAAAAGGCTCCTCAGGTCCTAGTGGGTGTCCGTAGAATCACGTCAGATCAGCCACATTGAACACTGGATGTACTCCCCAATCACATGGCAAGGCTAACTAGTATGCATTCGTACCAATCCTTTTCATCACCTTGTATGGTCCGGTTCTTCTGTCGGCCAGCTTCTTCAGGCTTCCCCAGGGAAGCCTGTTCGGACTCAGTCGCACCATCACCAAGTCACCTACCTCAAAATATGTGTCCCTTTGTCTGGCATCAGCTTGAAGCTTATAATGATCATAGTTGCTGTCCAATCTGCGCTCAATCTCCTTATGTAATTTATGCAATTGTAATGCAAATTCTGATGCAAAGTGACTTGTACTATGAGTGTACGGTAGGGGAACTAAATCTGGAGGAACTCTAGCCCTATGGCAGTGAACTATCTCGTTCGGAGACATCCCAGTTGACCTGTTTAGTGAGTTGTTGTAGGTAATTGGGCGTGTGGTAAGATCAGATCCCAATTAGCCTTGTGGTCTCCAATCAGACATCTCAACAGATTCCCTAAGCTACGGTTGACAGCCTCAGTCTGGCCATTGGTCTGTGGGTGGTAGGCTATCGAGAACATGAGCTTGGTTCCCATAAAATGCCATAAGGTTTTCTAGAAATAGCTCGTGAACTTGACATCCCTGTCAGTCACTATTATCTTTGGTACACCCCTATGAGCTACCACCTCTTTAAAATAAAGTTTTGCCATGGCAGAGGCGTCGTCAGTTTTGCGGCACAGGATAAAATATGTCATCTTGGAGAAGCGATCTACTACCACCAGAATGGAGTCGTGCTGATGTTGTGTGCGTGGTAGTCCTAGCACAAAGTTCATAATGACATCCTCCTAAGGGGTGAAAGGAATGGGTAGAGGGGTGTATAGTCCATTGGGTTATTTATTTCCCTTTGCAAATTGACACACCCTGCAGCTTCTCACAATCTGGGCAATGAACCTCACCATCCCCGGCCAGTAAAATCTCTCCTGAACAAGATCTACTGTCTTGTCCCTCCCAAAATGTCCTCCTAGTCCTACACCATACAACTCCCATACTATAAAATTGTGCATAGACGTATTGGGAATGCATAGTCGTGTGCCCCTAAATAGGTACCGGTCCCGAATGACATAGTCCGTAGTGTCGTGATATGGGTCGGCGGCTAGAGCACTATAGATGCCACTAAAATCAGGGCATGTGGCATAATCCTCGATCATGCGCTCAAAGCCTATCACATGTGCTCTCATCTCTGTGAGGACAAGAGTAACTCTACTCAAAGTATCGGTGGGTGTGTTATTCTTCCCTTTGCAATGTTTGAGTACGAAGTCGTACTCATGTAGGAAAGACACCCACTTTGCTTGGTGTGGGCTAAGCTTGTGCTGCGAGTTTAAATATCTAAGAGCTTGGTGATCCGAGTGTAGGATAAACTCCTTTGGCAACAGGTAGTGCCTCCAGTGTCTCAAGCTCTGCACTAAAGCGTAAAACTCACGCTCATAATTAGAATAATTTAGCTTTGGGCCCGAGAGTTTCTCGCTGAAATATCCCATAGGGTGGCCCTCCTGCGTAAGGACTCCACCAATCCCAACGCCGGAAGCATCACAAGACACCTCAAAGGTCTTGCCAAAATCTGGCAATCTGAACAGCGGGGCATATGACATCTTCTCCTTGATAAGCTGAAATGCTTTTCCAGCAGAAGATGGCCACTTGAACTCGCCCTTCTTTGTACACTCTGTGATAGGGGCCATGATACCACTAAAATCCTTTATGAAACGTTGGTAAAAACTGGCCAGGTCGTGAAAACTACGCACATCATGAATGTTAGCAGCAAGCATTCAATTCGCTGGCGTGGGCCACTCCATGATAGCCTTCACTTTCTCGGGATCAACGGAGATTCCTGAGGAGCCTATTATGTAACCCAGAAAGATGACAGACTCCACGAAGAATGTGCACTTCTTTATGTGGATGTATAGCTTTTCAGCTCGCAGGGGCTCGAAAATGGTGCGAAGATGACCCAGGTGGTCATCGCTAGAGTGGCTATACACCAGAATGTCATCAAAATAAACAACGAAGAACTTACCCATGTAGGGCTGGAAGACATGAGTCATCATCCGAGCAAAAGTGCTTGGTGCATTGGATAGTCCAAAGGGCATCACTAGCCATTGATACAATCCCTCCTTCGACTTGAAGATAGTCTTCCACTTGTCTCCCTCTCTAATCCTAATCCGGTGGTATCCGCTCCTCAGATCTATCTTTGAGAAGATAGCGGCACCACTCAGCATGTCCAACATGTCGTCTAATCGTGGAATAGGGAATCTATGCTTCACAGTGATTCAGTTGACAGCTCAGCTATCAACACACATGCGCCATGTTCCATCCTTCTTGGGGGCAAGAAGGGCTGGAACAGCACATGGACTCATACTGTGATGAATGAATCCACAATCTAATAGCTCAGTGATCTGCCTTTGCAGCTCAGCGTGCGTTGTGAGGTCTAAACGGCAGTGAGGCAAATCGAGTAGGGAGGAGCCAGGGACTAAATCAATGGCATGCTGGATCAACCTCATGGGAGGTAATCCAGCAGGAAACTCCTCAGTATGGACATCCTAAAACTCCTCAAGAAGCTTCTTGGCAGATTCAGGAAGGTGGGTGGTGTCAGGCACCAGTCCAGATGACTGGAGTACCACCAGGGCATAAAGGATGCATTCGCAAAACTCTTTCTCTCTAACTCAACTCCCTGGATAATATTCAAGGCCTTCTTCTGTTCTATGGGCGGAAGGGTCTCCTTGGTGGCTTTCAGTCTTGGGTGTGAGGCTAAGTGTCTGACAGGATTCAAGACCACCTTCTACCTATTCAACATGAATGAACATGTGTTGGTCCTACCATGAATAGTCACATCCCTGTCATACAACCATGGTCTCCCTAAAAGAACGTGGCAAACATCCATGGGCATGACATCGCACCAAATCTGATCGGTACAGGGTTCGATCGTGATGGGTATGAGACATCTGCGAGTCATAGGAATGGTAGTCTTGGTAACCCAAGCTAGCTGAAAAGGTGACAGGTGGGGCTCGGCAGTGACCCCTAAATGTGCAAGTGCGGACTCTGCCATAACATTCATGCAGCTGCCACTATCAATCACTAATCTGCATGACTTCTCCCCAGCTCGGAAGAGGGCTTGGAAGATGTTGGTCCTCCAATAATCAGTATACTCACAGGGTGTGGTGATCATACATCTCACCACTAGGAGGCTCGAGTCAAACTCCTCATCACTGGCGGCCCCTAAGTCAAGCTCATTTAACACAACACTGACATCATCAATTTCGGCTGGGGCAGACTCATTATCACTAGCCTCCTGAATCAGTAATGTGGTGAGCTGCTTGGTGCAGTTCCTAGCATAGTGCCCAAACATACCACATCTGAGGCACTTAATGTGTGCCAGACTCACAGCTCCTAAGGGGCCTTCCCCTTATCCTCTCTCATGGCCACGCCGTAGTCTTGGCTCCATCACCTCGAGCCTTTGAGTCATCCCGTATATCGGTCCTAGTCGTCCCAGATGTCTTATTGCAATTCTTTTGATATGTCTCTATATCAGTCGCAATAGACACAATGCCTTCCAAATTATATACGCCATAGCGAATGAGTTCACTATAAATCTCTGGCCTCAATCCGTATTTGAATTTGGACAGGGTGTCCAGCTCAGACTCACGGATGCGGTAGAGTATCATGAGATCTTTCATCTTGGTGTAATATTCTGGGATGGTTCTAGTGCCCTGGCGCAATGCGGTCAGCTCATCGCGTAATCGGCTCATGTGGTATGCCGGTATGTATTGGGCCTCCAATAGGACTTTCATCTCAGCCCAGGTAGTCACTAGAGGAAGCCCATCGTACTCCATCTGTCTCTCTTTTCCTAGCCAAAAGGTCTTTGCTTTCAGGGTGAGTCTCATCTTGGCAAAGCAGACCTTTTGATTATCGTATATACCGTACCAATCAAAATAACTCTATATGTTGAGAACCCAGTCTGCAAAAATCTTGGGGTCCATCGTGCCATCATAGCTAGGAGGGTCTAGCTTGAGAACACATGTCAGGTCTGGGCATCTATCTCGCATGAGTCTATCAAAGTCATCCTCAAATTGGGGGTAGTCATCGCATTCCCTGGGTGGGAATGCACGGCGGCCATCCCGACCTCTGGGAGGTGGTCCATAATAATCCTCTCAAGGGGGGGCTCGAATAGGACATCTCACATCTCTATGCCCAGCAGGTATGGGTCTCTCTTCCTCCCAGCACTGATCACCAAAAGGGGCATCAGGTCGGACCCTAAAGGCATCATCATATCTAACATCATGAGGTTCAGCAAGTATAGGCCTCGGTGTGCGTGCCCTATAATCTATCTCGGGAGTTAGTCTATCCTCATCTCGCTCATGATGTAAATCATGTGGACCAAGATGTGGGTTCAGATCTTCATGAGGGGCATCCACTCGAGTCTGGAAGCAGTTCGTGGATGGTTTTCCTCCCGAACCAGGCGAGTTAGATCCTCTACCCGTGTGTTCCAGTTGGTTCACCCATCCTACAACTCCTCTCATATCTGCTCTCAAGGTGTTCATCTCTTCCCTCAGGTGATGTTTCTTCGCGTTCCATTCCATGCGGAAGTTCCTAAATCAGATAGGTTCGTAAAGGCTCAAATGCGGTGCAACGTGGGTCATCTCTTGCGGTTAGTGCATCTCAGACTCTAAGTGTTGACTGTGGCTACCCATACTAATTGTCCTACCACTCCTCAGATGCATGCAATGATTTTAAATATGTATGCACCTAGACTCCTATGTATGCAGTGATGTCAACCTTAGGAGAATAGGATTCCAAAATTTGAGAAAATTTCGGAGCCTTCTCTGATACCAAATTTGATGCAGGGCAGCACTAGGGTTTGGTGTTGCCGGGCTCTAATGCAATCCTAGGGTTTGTGAATACTTGTGAATGCAGATGTTTTTCCTTAAGATGTATTTGGAACTTTAAGTACTTTTCGCGCAGCCACTTTAGATCAATTAAGCTTCAGCATTTACCTGCGGAAGATTTCACAGTAATTTGAAAATAACTTTGGTTGGCAATTGGGTGTCCTGAGCCACGAACAGGAAGAGCGGTCAGCACCGGTTCCGGATCAAAGGAAAGGCTCCGATCCGGAAAGGTAACTCACACTTCGAGTTGTACTTGCCATGCGGGTGTGTTCGGAGGTGTTTCCGTTCCGAAACCACTCGCAGCGACCGGATTTAAATTTGCGCTCCTACAAATAATTTCTACCCGAAAATCGCATAGTAAATTAATTGAATAAATTCAGTTTAGGGTATGAGAAGAACGAACACATGCCAGTTTAAACCGGGAGCGAGAAGGGGGATCCGAGTAGATTTCTTGCAGTGGCTAGGGCAACGACGGCTGGGCAATGGAGGCGGCTAGACAGCTGTGGCTGGGGCAGCAGCGGCGGCGGCGACAGGGCAGCGACAGCAGTTGTGGCTTGCAGCGGCAGCCGGGCAGCAGTGGCGAGTGGTGGCCGGCAGCGGTAGCGGCAGCAAGGGCAACGGCGGCGGCGACTGGCAGCAGCAAGGGCAGCGGCGGGGGCTGGCAGCAGCAGGGGCAGCGGCGGTGGCTGGCAGCAGAGCTGGGCAGCTGCGGCAGCGGCTGGGTGGCGGCGGCAGCTGGTAGCAGCGGCTGGGCGGCGACGGCGGCTGGGCAGCAGCGGTGGTTGGCAGCAGCGGGGGCTGGCAGCAGCGGCTGGGCAGCGGCAGCGGTAGCGGCGACTGGGTGGTGGCAGTGGCTGTCCTACAGGGAAAGGTCTGAAGGCAGCAAGGGGAGGGGTTCGGAAGGTGGCGACTAGGGTTTGGAGAGGGAGGATTTGAAAACTAGGGTTTCCCAGAGGAAACAAGAGCCGTTCTCGCTGTTTGGAGAAACTCAGAATTTTTATTTATCAAAACTAAAATTAACATACAGATCTTAGGTATTTATAATACCCTCAAAGCAATCTAGACCTTAGAGTGTTTTTAATAAATGATCGAAGGGCTAATATTCGTCCCTCCGATCAATACATAAAACGGACAAAAATAAATATGAAAATAAAATTGAAATGGATGAAAATAAATGCATAAAAATAAAACTGAAATATCAAGGCCGGTATGGGTCCGGGCGGGCTCGGCGGTGGGACCCGCATCGAAGATGGTCCCCATCAATGTTGCTCCACCTATGGAAGATGTAGGAGCTGGTCCCCACACATCTGTATGCACCAACTCTAATTTCTTGATTTTGAGCTCCCTTCTAACCTTGGAGAATGAAACTTTCTTCAGCTTGCCTATCACACAATCTTCTCAAAAATCCAAATCCACTGATTTTAGTCATCGGAGCTTTCCCTTTGACTGATGGGATTTCAACCCCCTTTTACTCATATGGCTAAGCCTCTGGTGCCATAGATTTGCATCTATGTCCTCTACAACTATGAGATACTTTATTGATCAAGTAAACTGTATCTTCTATACTACCCCGTGCAATAATGAGTGCACCCTTAGTGACCTTCCACGAGTATCTTATGAAATAAGTGTTGTATCCCTCTCTTGCTAGTTAGCTTAATGAGATCAAGTTTGTCCTTAGACATGGCGCATGTCTAACATCCTTAAGCTTCCAAATAATGTCGTTTGGTAGAATTACATCTACATCACCTCTGCCTATGATGTCGCATGCCATATCATCTCCAAGATATACTATCCCCAAGTCACCCTTGGTGTAGTCCATGAAGGCACTCCTCGATGGAGTTGCATGAAAAGAGGCACCCAAGTTCACAACATAGGATTCCGTGTTGTCTAGTGACAGGATCAGAGCATCCTGGTTCTCCTTAGCTAAAACATTCATAGTGGGGTTCATCATCTTACAACTGCCACTTGGCTTCTTTAGAGCAGGGCAGTCCTTCTTGAAGTGACCTACCTTCCCACAATTTCAGCAATCTAGCTTTGCTTTTCCGGGCTTTGATTTACCTCACTAAGATATAGACCTATTCCCAGTATGCCTCCTTTCAGCATATCTTCCCCTGCTCTCAGTGTTCAGTGCTGAGGTAGATGCCTCTCCATGAGTTTTCTTCTACACCTACTTATTTAGCACAAGCCCAACAATGTCATCAAACTTTAATAATGCATTCCCTGATGAATTGCTTATAGTTGTAACCAGGCCATCCTAACTATCTGGCAATTAAGATAGGAACAACATAGCTCAGACCTCATCATAAAAGCTGATGCCCACTGAACTCAACTGGCTCATCATGGTGCTGAACCCATTGAGGTGTTCAGTCACTGAATGGCCATCAATCATCCTCATATTGAATAGTCTCTTTATCAAGAAAACCTTTTTCAAAGTTGATAGCTTCTCATACATCCTCATCAGAGCATTCATGAGATCTACAGTAGTTTTCTCATTAACAATATTAAAAGCAACAGAGAAGACATCGATAAGCGAATCAAACCCAAAGTAGTTCTATTAAGAACCTCCCATTCTTTATATGTCATAGTTCCAAGTTTCTTATTAGATCCTTTCAATGGAAGATACAACTTCTACTGGTAGAGCAAACCCTCCATTTGCATTTTCCAGAACACAAAGTTTGTCCCGCTGAACATCTCAATCTTGTGTCTCATTTCTTCAACCATAGCTCCCACTCAAACAAGCAAACCCTCCTTAGCAACAAGACAAAGAACCTAATGCTATAATACCACTTGTTGTGTGAGCACATGATAAGCAATGTAGAATACCACTTATAGTGCACACAAACAAATCAAAATTCAAAGCCTTTGAGGATCGGGGTGCGTTGACGGTTACCGAGCTAGCTTATAAATCACAATATCATAATAAGAAGAATGCAGTACATACAATCATCCAAACATAAGCATATACGTGGAAACCCCAATAATGGGAAAAATCATGGAGCCACACCAACGAGAAAAAATCCACTATGAAAACTCAGGTTTACAGAGTTTAAAAAGATCTATCACCTTAACACAAACTGCTTAAGCTCTTACTCTAGAATGGGGAGAAGAAATAGAGGATGTCACTTGGAGTTGTTTCACCACCTTGCAAGACTTGCATTGGACAGCAGCTTAGTAGCGCCCCGCCCCGTCACCGCACGCTAAACATAAACTAAATTTGGCAGCGGAGCGGCGTGCTACTCGCGAAGGGATAACCCATCTCCCATAATAGGCTCACCTGAAGGCTGCTGGCTCAACCCAAGAGGGGGTTCGAGAGTCAATACTTAAGATAAGAGAAAGATACTTATCCTAAATATTAGACTAATACATACATTAGATTATAAAGGTAAGTAAGGAATCCAATATATGTTCTCAAATAGTAGTATTTCTAGTATGCTGATCACATCACAATACTAAGTATAGTAATAGAATAACAGAGTGCAGAAACTAAAGCAAAACATCCATAATACATTCATCACTTAATAGTAGTAAATATTCATCTCAAAAAAGAAAAGTAAAATATATCCAGAGTTGTTACAACTATTTTAAAATGCTGCAAATGTAAAGTTCAACTAAAGTACTGAAACAAAAGTAGAAAGTGATAAGGTGGAAGATGGGTCCACTGAGGCTCCACATACACCTCCTGGATCTCCTACAAGTCCTCCTGTCCTGGCTCTATAAACTGCTCAGGATCTAGCAAATCACCGAATCCTAAAAGTACCTTGTGTTAGACAAAAAGTCTAACACATCGAAACTAAACTAAACAGTTCTAAAATAACACAATATAACATGAAAGTAAATAAAATTGTAGAAATGCTGCAAAAACAATTGAATAACTAAAATTATGTAAGCTGAATAAAGTAAAACTGAATTATAAACTGAATACTAAAGGTAAATAAAATAGTAAGTGATCTGAAATTGAGTAATAATATGTAAAACTATATTGTATGTCACTGATATCATACATCTGAATATGCCACAATATTGTATGCCACTAGTATACAATTGAAATATCATTGAACTACTATTAGCCGTATAGTTTAATGTATATATACATTCTATTGGGAATACAATTTACTGTGATGTCAATGCATCCTAAAATTCCTTGGTTGATGTATGTAACATTCTATAACCCATAAATCATCACTGATACTCATACATCATCATGGAACTTAATTATCACACTCATGCTCATGCTCATGCTCATGCTCATGCTTTTATACTACATGAGTTAAATCTAGAAATCCGTAAAAATTTTGAAATCCGATAATGAATTCAAGGTCTCCATTGCGCAGAATCCTACTAGATGGTTTCTGACTTATAGTTTATAGTTTCAACAATTAGTTGAAGTTGCGATTTGTATTAAAAATAATTAGATGGGAAGATTATATGCACTTATTTAGCATATTTGCAAGAAGAGTGGTTCTTAATACTTAGTTTAATTAAGCCACACCTAACGAAGCGATCTTCGATAGGAAGCATCACCCGAAGGAAATTTGTATCTCAAGCTAAGTTATTAAAATACCCAAATCTTAAGCACACTTAGTGTTCTATAGAGGGTGATTTGAATCACATAGTTTGCCTGAAGCACACCTATGGAAGCGATCTTCGATAGGAGGCGTCACCCGATGGTGACTTTTATTCAACCAAACTAATGGTCTAAGTCCATAAGCATGATACTCTTAAGATTAAATGATTTATTCTAAGTGGTACTACATTTGACTAAACTTGTAGGATAGAACACATATATTATCCTACACTAAGATGAATCAATCAATCTTGAATACTACTGAAATATTCAAGCACTATGGGTATACCCCTGCTATACCTAATCCATAATCTGGGTTCAGATGATCCTATTTAAACAACAAGGATCTATCAAAGCTATTAATCCTTACTCTAAATGGGTGAGTCTTATATAAGGCTCCAAGGATGTGATCAAGAGATTAGTCAATATAAATTTCTACCATAAGGGAGAAGTTTCATTCTAAGTACTTTAGGTGGTTCCTACCACATAGTATTAAGATCAACTTTTATGGTTAGGAAGGATCATCTAAGATTCTATCTCAATAAGTTACAAAAGTTCTTCCTAACTAAATGTGTTAATATTTATAGTTTTTTAAACATTTCAAGAGCGATCCTATAGCAAGATATTGAAATCTCACACTTATATTACTTAAGCTAATATTCAAGGTTTACTTATTAACTTGGATTAAAGTGATCAGATTAGATTTTTAAATCTATCTAATCCCATTCTATTCTACAATCATGGGATAAAATTGAAGATACTATTAAAGTTAAATAATTTGTTAAATCAACACAATTTTATTATCCATCTTATGCTATTAGTCTTATAAAAGAGGAAATCAAAGATATTAAGCTTAGATTCAGAGTTCAATCACGTAGATTTATCATTAACCTTTATAATTCTAATTCAAAGATTTAAGATCAATAATAAATCAGATGCTTTATTAGAATAATGTCTATTAAATAATCTTATAATCAAGTCATTTGATTAAGTAGTTAAAGGCTTAGATCTTAATCAAATATGTTAGGGTTTAACCCCTACCCTTACCCAATTAAGATCAGTTGTTTATTTAAAGGTCAAATATAAAATCAACACATTACTACTGTATTTTTGATGGCAATCTCAGATTTAGATCAAGTATTATTAACTTGATCAACCACTTTAGGATTTCTCAAGGTTAATTAAGGGATTCAACTAATTAATTAAAGTTTATTGAAATAATCAATTACTTATTAACATGAATGAGTTAATTACAACTATGCCACTATTATGAAGCATATTAATAGAAAATTTTAGAAAAATAGAAAGTAATTAGTGCTAATCAAACTTTAATCCAACATAAAAGAATTAGCACCTAATTACAAGTCTAACCATCAGAATTTGATACAACTTAGCAAGCATAATCCATAAGATCATATGAACAATCAGAGACTAAGATTACTAAGATCTTATGACTAGAAACCCTAATTTTCACTAATCATACTTTTACAAGTTGAGGGCAAAATTAAAGATATAAATGTTAGAAAATTAAACCACCAAGCACATGCATTCTTCAAGGTAAGAAAAATGTAATGGCACCCCAATCATACAATTTGGCTAAGTATACATGCTAATCAACCCTAACTAAATTCTATAATAATTAGGCTAATCCAAAAACTCCAACCATTAAAGTTTAATATTATTTTATATTCAGATCCCTGATAATTTTTTGATCAATTTGGTATATAAGATTATAGGGTTTGTACTAGTGGATCAAAAGTTATCACATTATTTTAATTTGCATTTTTCCAATTAAATTTTCCTATGATTGGATTAATTGGATTATTTTTCCAATTAATATAATTTATGAAAACGAGTTAGGCCCAAAATCTAAACCTCGCGGGTCGACTAGGATCGGGGAACCCGGCACTGACGCACAGTGCGGGTCACGGACTGACCCGACCCGCACAGTGCCGTCATCCCTGCTCCCTCACCCTGACCATTAGCTCGATTAGGAAAACCTTAATCTGCTAATTTCCATGCACCCAAACCATGGCACGACCAACCGATGGTCGCTTCATGTTCACCATAGCCAGAAGCGTCGATGGAGACCCGAAGCCCACCGTGAGGTGGTCTGGATCGACCAAACCTTTCTCACCTGAGAGCTTCCTCAAAGAGCTACTATGGGGAAACCATTCTCCCCACAAATGCCATGACTCACCCGGGGATTGATACCTACAACTTCAGGGAGGTGAGGCAGACCAAAGCCCTCTAGCTTGAGGGCTTGAGGTTGGCTGGATCACTGGATCCTTACTCGGACCCAGCCCTTTTACGAGACTTAGCCTGATCAATTAAAATCTATCAATTAGAGTTAGCTAAGGGCGCAATTACAATAGCAGTGAGTTTAATTCTACAATATAAGCTATTACAAATCAAAAGAAGGGGAGTCTGAGCCTAATTAGATCAGATCGAGCAAGTTGGGGTACCTGGGTCAATGGCTGAGCTTGGGGTGATCAGCAGAGGGCAAGATGGGCACTAGCTGAGCTTCCAGAGAGCACAAAGGGTCCTTAACATTAGGAGAGCGTACTATCAGCAGTTCGCATGCCTGGGATGTCGGGAGAGCTAGGCCGATCAACAATGGCAGAAGGGGGCAATCGAGTTCAATTGATCAGCTAGGATCCAAGGGAGTAATACTGGGGCAATTTATAGCCCTAGTAGGGAATGGGGGTGCATCCAGAGCCATTGGCTCGGGTTGGGGAGGCCTGAGAGATCGGGCCATGGCTGAGCTCTCAATTTTCTAAATTGAGCTTGATCGGGTCATGAGGCCCAATCAGGGTTCCTTGCCAAGACAGGGGAGGTCCTAATGACCTTGCTGAGTTGGAGCCACGAGTGGGGGACAGGCTGGCAGCTGGCAGTCCAGGGAAGATCTTCTGTCGGGCGCGAGCAAGAGGAAAACGAAGGTCCATAGTAGCGGGACCTTCAGATGTCGTCTGATCGATCGATCAAATGGCGGAACGGCTCGGATCGCTCAAATCCTAATGGCCAATCGCGGAAGTGATCTGGGCCGTAGGATCGGTCGAGCGGATCCAATGGCAGATCCACGGCTCCGCGTATCTTGGATCCTAGCCGTAGTATCCACTGAAGGAATGGCGGGATGGACAAGATTCTGCTGTCGTGTGACCTGGGCTCGACAGCAGATCGCCCATGATCAGCACAGCAAATCCCAATGGGTAAATTAGTTGAGGGTACATTTGCAAAATTAAATTTATGGAAACCCTAAAATGCAATTAGACCATTTTAATTTAAATTGAATTATGGTATAAATGATCTCCAAATTTTACCAAACTTTCACCCCTAGCTAATTTAGGGGTAAGGAATTCAAAAATGCAATCAGATTTTAATTCTAAGATAAAAATATTTTAGGCCTTAATTAGGGCATCTAGACTGATCAAAATGCTAAATAGACTTAGAGAAGTCCAATTGACTTCAAATTTTTAGGATAAGCTTAACTTAAGATTCTAAATGCAATGATATTACAATTAATACCTAATTAGGTTAGGAATAAAATAGGGTAACAACCTAGGATTGTTACAAGCTCCCTTAGGGTTCCTTGTAGGGTAAAGCCTCCAAAATGATTGCAACAGCCTTAAGTTTTCATCCACTACTCATGATTAAGTAGTTTGTTCTATTTCAGACCCAAAAAGTCCAAAATACTCATCAAATTTCTTCAAATCAAGATGTGGAACAAAGTAGCCATCCGTCAAGCACTGCGGTGCACTGCAGCGCCCTACCTTCTAGAAAAGGTGCATCGTGGTGCACTGCGGTGCTTCTACTCTAGTATTCAGCACACTTTGGCGCACTGCAGCACATTGCAGTGCCTGTGTTTTTCATGGACAATGAAGTCTCTATAACACAACCCGATTCCACTAATGGCTCACATGCATCAATTTTAGGTTTAGCTAAAGAGATGATTCATTAGGCTACAAAATCTATGTCACATCACCCTGAGCACATAATTCATCTTCCTCGTTGCATAGACCTAAAATGAGCTATGGAGCTCAACTAGTGGCTCTCGGTGTTACATGCATCAACTTCTCTGCTCAGCAGGACGTCATGTAGTAATTGTTGTTATGCACCAACTTCGTGCGCAAACTGATGGTGAGCAATGGAGCTCGGTGATTATTAAATATTCATGACTCATTTAATCTAATGAGAACAAAGGGGTTGCACTGGCCATTATCGCACAACTAATGCTGTAATAGACATTAGTGGTGAGGTCACTCAACATGAAAACCCTTGGTTTTTAGTAAATTAAGGGCTCAATGATTTTCATAGATCTAAATCCAATTGGTTATCATGATATTCTCATATTAATATTTACTAATTCAATTCATTCATCATAGCATTTATATCAAAGATAAAAATACATTCATTGATTATTTGAGGTACAACACTTTCTATTTTCGTGATTTATTACATGCCTATGCCCAACCCTTGCCATTAATAAGAAAATACAATAACGTTTACAAGCACTAGAAAGCTTTTGCATGGCTTTTACAAGAAAGAAGATAAGTTAGACGGCAATACAATACAGGGAACTACTGACACGTTCATCGGCTTATCTTTCGTTCTCACAGTTCTTCTTCATCCCGTATTGTACCAAGTCCTCTCTCTTTCAAATCATAGCTTTCTCCTTCCTTGGGGTAGGGTGGAACTCTTCTTCTCTATATCTTGCAGGAGATGGTACAAATTATTTCTTTTTTTAACCAAAACCAGGAACCCTTTCTTAGCCTTTCTCCTTAGATTTTATAATCCTTGAAAATCTTTTCAGCATTTGTGCCAACCTTTCCATCTTCTTGAGAATTGAATTGTAATTAAGTATTATTCCTTTATTCCATTGAAAATGAGAATGTTTAATTGATTTTCCATTAATTCCTGCTATGGGAAGGGGAAAAACTAAGTCTATTCCTCTTCCCAATGCTAATTTGGATGACTATTCCATAGCAGTTTTACAGCATAGCGCTAGGCTCTCTGTCTTGAGGGCACTACAGCACAAGATAGTGCCGAGCTTTCAGGTTGAGTCATGCTGCAGTGTGCGATGGTGCTTTGCTCTTAGGCAAGAGGGCGCTACGGCATGCTGTAGTACCGAGCTTTCTGTTTGAGGCCTGTTGTAGCGTGCAATGGTGCTAGAATGCGCTGGAGCGCTTGACTTTCTATTTTTGAGCATGCTAGGGCATGCTGTAGCATCAAGCTTTCTGTTTTGATCTGCCACAACGCACTGGGGCACACATAATTCTCCATTTTCATCAATTTCGTTCTTTTTTGTAATCTGATCACATCCAAGCTGCAATGGCAATAAAACATACTAGAATAATGACTGATTTCAGAAAAAGCATACATTTTAAATATGAAAATGACTATATATATGTGGCTCATCAGGACTCCATTAAGGTTCGCATTATGTCAAAGCACCACAATATTTTTGCAAAGCTCTTAGAGGGATCGCAGATGATCGAGCATCACCAAGTTCAAAAGGAGATGAAGAAAGGTTCCCATCAGTCTTCCTCCAAATTTAAATTGTTCAAGTGAAACTCTTGCAAGGGCCGAAGGTTTTTCAAATGACCGAACACCAGCTAATAAAGCAAGGTGATCGTTGCTAAATGTCACATCCTTATGGCAAGTATTACCATTTTGGTAATAGATGTTATATTTGTGGCAAAACTAGCCACATGCATTGGGATTGCTAAGCAGTGTGAACCGTTGATAAAGTAAAGATCAATTGCCCGACCATGGTTCATAACCCCACTCTTATCAATGCTCAATCTCTAGCATTACCATAATGCCTCCTCCAGCTAGTGGATGTGCTCAATACCCTCGGGGAGCACTTTGCCCCACCTAGAAGTAAGCTCAGACAGGGAGCAATGCAAAGAGTAAAATTGTCAATCAATCTTTTGCCATGCTTTGTGTTTATGCTTTGACACCCATTGCCGCCCATGAGGAAAACAATGTCATCACCAGTACATTCTACATTTAGTATCATATTCTTTCTTTCTTTCATGCATATTTATTTTATTGCTTTTGTTTTTCCTATATTAGTCATTTAAATAAAGTTCTATTTCCACAATAGGAACTCAATTTTTTAATAACCAAGCCTGTGCTACAATCTTTGATATAAGTGCTAGTCACTCATTTATATCTTAGGATTGTGCAATCTCTCTCAGCCTTCAACATCTTAGCTTGGGAAACACCTTGCATGTGCAAATTCCATCTGGAGCTTAAATGTGTGCTAATAAGTTTTGTATGTTAGACAATTCCATTAGAAACCAACATCTTCAACTGAAACTTATTGCTATGTTGATCATGAACTTTGACCTAATCTTAGGCATGAATTAGTTGAGTAAATAAAGCACCATCATAAACTGCCATCGGAAAAAGGTTTTGCTAAGTGTAGGGAAGAAACCTTAAGCTTTTATAGATAAGATTGGTTTAATTGCATCACTAATTAATGCTGTAGCATCTGAGTGCCTCATTTGCAAGGGTTTTGATGTGATCTTAGTAACCATGATTGGTGAAGCCAATGAAGATAGATCCATGGAGGATACTAATATCATTAAAGAGTTTCTAGATGTGTTCCATCTAACTTACTAGGACTGCCTCTTTTGAGAGAGGTAATGTTTTCAATTGAACTAATTTGAGGAACACATCCTAAGTCTAAGGCCCCATATAGGATAACTCCCAAGGAGCTGCAGGAGCTGATAGAGCAACTACAAGAATTTATTGAGAAAGTCTTCATTTGTCCTAGTATATCGCATTGGGGAGCCCCCATTTTGTTCGTGAAAAAGAAGGATGGCTCAATGCAGATGTGTATAGATTATTATGAGCTAAATAAGGTGACTGTTAAGAATAAGTATCCTCTATCTTGAATTGATGACCTTTTTTATCAACTTACAGGAGCGAAAGTATTTTCCAAGATAAACTTAAGATCATGTTATTACCAGATTAGAGTTAAGGATGAAGAAATTTCTAAAATTTCATTCTGGACGCCTTATGGTCACTATAAATTTTTAGTCAAGTCTCTAGGAATGACTAACGCTCCATCCATATTCATGGAACCAATGCAGCATATTCTTAAGCCTTATCTCACCTATTTTGTCAAAATATTCATTGATGATATTCTAATTTACTCTAAGTCAGAAGATGATCACAAGAAGCAACTTTGTGCTATTCTAAAACTTCTTAAAAGCCATAATCTCTATGTCAAGTATTCCAAAAGTGATTATTGGCTCAATTATGTGGCATTTCTAGGTCATGTAATTGATGTTGAAGGGATTCAAGTTGACCAAAAGAAGATCCATGCTATTCAAAAATGGGTGCAACTCAAATCAGTAACTAAAATTTGTAGTTTCATGGGAGTTGCCGATTACTATAGAAGGTTTGTTCTTGGGTTTTCTCATATCACAGCGTTGTTAACTCAGTTAAATAGAAATAAAGTGTTTTTTATTTGGAACTCAGACTGTGAAGAAGCTTTTAAAAAGCTGTAGCATTTTCTAACTTCTGTGGCAGGCTTTATTGTAACAATACAAGTATTGTTACCCTTTGATTAGAAGCATAATTAAACTCCAATTCACCTATAGTACTCTTATAATAGTATTATGAGCCTTCACCTCAAGTTTGGTGCATTTTGGAGATTATTTGCGAATTATATACATTCCTGATTTTTTTGATAATTCTGAGAATGCCTATTTTATTTTGACCTCATAATCAATGTCAAAGTTCGCCAATGGACTCATCACCCCCAAGCTAGCTGAGGAGGTATTTTGAAAATGTTTGGAAGTTGTCGAACTTTCCCCAAATATTTTAATAATATTTAAATACTCAAAAAATTAGTATAATTAATTTGACCTCCAATCAAAAATTCGATTTCATTTTTGAGTTTCTCACCCCTCATTTAGGTAAGGGTGAATGTTTTAGATTTTTCAGAGTCTGTTTGATTATTTAATTTTGAGAAATTAAATTAGTAAATTAAAAAATAAATAATGTATTTAAATCAATTATATATATATTATAAATATTAATTCCAATAGCTGAATATTCAAACCGCGCGGTTTTGCTGCAAGGAATCAGGCACAGGACAGTGATCCTGTGTAATCCGAGTCGTCATGTGTCGTCAGGGCTAGATCAGATGGCCGCGTCTTGACCTATTTGATCTAGTCGTCAGATCAAGATCTAGATTCGATGATCGAGATTATTTCATGTGTGTCCCTGCCTATGATCAGCCTATTGTGGCCTATAATGGTAGGGGAACGTATTCTCGTCCTTGTGTCGAGCCTAGATCTCTCCCTTTAACCCTTTAGGATTCATTGAGCTCTCATTTTCCTCCCTACCCTTTCTCCTAAAAGCTATCTGCATGTAGAGGAAACTGCGTTCAAAGATGGAACCATGATCCTAAATCGACAAAACTTGAGTACTTTGAGCTCCTTAAGGTATCAATCCTTATTTCCTCCCCTCTAATTGATAACCCTAATTTATATTATGAGCCTAGATTTGTTGGATCGAACCTTGATCGGGCTATATCAAGCCCGATCGAGCCCTGATTTGGCAACTAGTACACAGTGGTCTATAAGAGTTTCATGGGTCCACCCTTTAGGACCTAGGGCTTTGCTATGTCAGCCACTCCGTCGATGCCTTAAGCTTAGGTTTGGTCTGCTTGGTAGGTCTCTGCAAAGGCTAGTCACCGGTGTGCGGGCCATGCCGTGAGGCTCCCGGGTTCAACAGGGGCTAAGCCCTAGACTCGCCCCTTCGGGTTGCATCGAGGACAAAGCGCCTAAACCCATGGCCCGCTCTCTGTTTGGGTTTCCATCCTGGGCCAAACGAACCCATTTCTTTGAACCGTGCCATCAATGCAGTTTTGACGCGCATCCAATAGAAGATAGACATCGCCTCAGACTCAAGGTCGGCACGTGGATGTATGTGCCCGCTCCAGAGTTGTCACCGACTGCTGCCTCTTAATTTTTACACCTTGGATTCCGCACCATTTTTTCTATGTCGTGGAATTTTGTGATGACGATTAAATCAATTTATTTAATTTTAATTAATTAATTTTAAATACAAATTTTTTTTCCCTCATAACTTTAAATATATATGTCCAAACTATATGAAATTATATGTCAAATTAATTAATTTTAATTTAATTTAGAATTTGAACCTTAATTTTCATAGTCACTTGTTAGCTCTAATTAGGAGTCCCGGAAATCTTAATTTTCCAATGTGGTATAATTTGGACCTACTTAGTGTCATTCTTCTCCTTATGCTATATGGATTTCATATTTACTATTATCTTTGTGATTGGACAACATTTAGTTGAATTAGGTATTTGGCTCCTTAATTATTCAAATTATGTGATTTTTATGACTTTATAATTTGCATATTTTAGTCTCTAAAACCCTAGGACAGCAAACATGTCTCACTATTTTTGACATTTATGTCACTTCATTTGTGAATTTGATCTTAGATTTGTATATTTAAGATGCTTGTACACTTAGCAAAATTATTGATTTAACTTTCAACATTAGGAGAGATCTTATAGGATTAAAGAACCTTATCTTTGATTTAAATTGCCATCTTGATCATAGTTATCATATTCCATAGATATATTAGACTAGTATTATGCTCCTATTGAAGTCATGGGAGCCTTATAGGACTAGTTGCTAGCCAATCTAAGATAGACTAAGTAAAATCACCTTTCTAGTACTACCTTATTTTCACTTCTCCAACCACTAAGTTAGCTCCCCTTAGTTCTCTAAGAATATCTTAGTTCCTTTTAAGCTTTAGTACCCCTATAACTATAAGCAAAACTAGATTTAGAAATGGTGATCCCTCCTCTAACTTTACTTTTAGAGCCTCCTAATAGTGAAGCTAAGTAGTGAAGTGAGCTCCTAACTTATTATTCTATTAAACTTAAATGACCTTAGCTATATTTATTTAGTAAACCCACAAATGTAGAATTCCTATCTTCAACTCACACCTTTCAGGTATAGAGAACTTTGCAACCTAAATCATTCTTTATAGTACCTTAGGCCTTAAGTCTAGAAAGCCTATGAAAATTATGTGGCTTAGAAATAGTGTAAGATTTAGTGGCATGTTGCATGATTATACATATAAATTACTTTGTCATTTAATTAAGTTAAATAAAACTACTATTTTCCAAAACTTACCTTTTATAGTACTATCCTTCAATTGGATTAGAGTTGCAAAAGTTTAAAATAATAGAAACTTAATTAGCTCCAATCAATAAGATTAAATAACATAAACATTATACAACTTTGGATGTCACATAGTTTATAATTACTTGAATTTCTTGAAATATTGCTTTACTTTGAGATTATAATCTTGGACATTCATACAAGACTTGTGCATAAATAAAATATTCATAATAAAAAATAAGGGTTTCTTGGTAGTTGCCAGGGCAAGTTTATGGGGGTAATAAGAAGACCTCACATATCTTAGAGGAGAAAAGTGAGTGTTTGTTTTCTATGAGACCTGCTTTCCTTACTAGTTAGGCAGATATACTTAACTCCTCGCTTATTCTATAACTTTGCCAGCATAATGGAAAGTTAAAATAAGTTGAACAACTTAAATTATTGGGTTATCACAATCTTATTGATTGTAAGAACTCATCATATCCCTTGAGCTATGCTTTCTTTTCATAGTGTTTGACTATGCCTTCTTAGCCCAGGAGGCTAAGCACATTCTTAATTTACTTTACTGTTCAACACTTACTTATTGTACTGTAGTTTACTTACTTATAGTCTCTTTTTCTTGAAGTGTTTGTTATTTTACTTACTTTTCTGCTTCATTGCTTTAGTTTGCTTTTACTTAGCATCACATCTATTGAATATATTCATGTTTTCATTATATACTTTCATAAGCACATTAGTACTTCTTAGTCTTATTAAGATGCATTTTACTTTATTTGTTGTTGCAGTATAGAGCAAACCAACTTGTGAGTTCTTACTCATTACTTTTTGTTGTCTTCTTTACATTTATTTACCATTACTTTGATGCTTTAAATGCTCCACTTTTAGCACTTAATTAGAAATTGCATATGTGATATCCAACTAAATTATAAATAAAAATTAGCCAATCTTAAAATGTACTTAGACACTTTAGTCTAATCACTTGTTTTCTTTTTTGTGGTTGTGCCAAACTGTATTTTATATGCTAAGAATATAGTAGATCAGGAGCATTTTCTGGATAGAGAAGCTGGACCAGGTTCTGGACTTTAGTAGCTTTGAAGAATTTTGTTTCCACATTTTTTATTTTATTTTATTGTGAGATGAGAGAATCTACTTTCTTTACTCTTTAAATTAAATTTTTAATAATTTAATTTCTATAATATTTTTACTTTATTCTATGATGAACTTACTTTCATTATTTATTGCTTGGTTTGGATAATGGATTCAATGCACTTTACTACTTGCATATTTCTCTACTTATAATTTTTTTTATTAACTTATACTCTCACAAAGATTCTTGGTCACATAGCACTCAATATTGGATTGGTTTTTTTTTTATTCAGTGTTAAGTGATGTGGTAATGCCCTAATAATGGATAGGATCCCTGATCTTATATTAAGGTTATTACACTTGTACTACCTCAAGAGGGGAAATATTCTTAGGTTTTATACTGATGCCTCTATAAGGTGGAACTTGAATGTGTTCTGATGCAAGACAAAAGAGTAATAGCATTTGCCTCCACACAACCAAAGCATAATGAGATCTTGAACTTACAACTATAATTTTTGCTCTCAAAATCTGGAGACCTTACATGTATGGTGTTAAGTGTGAAATATTTATAGATCACCAGAGTCTAAAGTATATTTTCACACAGAAGGAGTTAAGTTTTAGATAATATAGATGGCTCAAATTGATTTGCAACTATGATTTAAAAATTTAGTATGAACTGGGTAAAACTAACATAGTACCTGATGCCCTAAGTTGTAAAGTGATAGTATCTTCTCTTTGTTGCTACAATACCTTGATTAAAAAATTTGAAAGGTTGAACCTTGAGCTGATCAAATCAACAGATTTGCGAAGAATTATGTTTGCTTGTCAGCCAAAACCATTTCTAAAATTAAGGATTGTCGAAACCAGAAAAAAGATGTTGATTATTCCAAGCTTAGATCTGATATCTAGAGTGGGAAGTAATTTGAATCATGTCTTAATGCTAATGATGCAATCTTTCAGAAAGAAAGGTTATGAGTTCCAAAGAGTTTGTAGTTATAAATTTTTTCTGAGGCCCATAACTCAGGTTACACTATTCATCTTGGTAGTTGTTAGATGTATCATGATATGAAAAAGTCTTTATGGTGGCCTATCATTAAAAGAGACAACATTGTTTTCAATTCTAAGTGCCACACTTATTCTTTTGTAAATGCTGAACATTAGAAGTTTGGTGGACTTCCTTAGCCATTTGAGATCCTTGAATGAAAATGGTCTAATGTTTCTATGAACTTCGTTATGGGATTGCCGAAAGGTAAGTCCGATGCCAATGCAATTTGGGGGACTATCGATAGACTCACAAAGTCATCTGATTTCCTTTCAGTTCGCTAGAACAATTCAGTAGAGAAGTTGGCCGATCTCTACAGTAAAGAGATCATCCGTTTATACGGAACACTGAATTGTATTATTTTATAAAAAGATAGTAGGTTTACTTATTGATTTTGGTCAGCTATTCAATAAGACTTGGGGACCCATTTAGCTTTAAGCACTACCTTTCATTCTCAAACTTATGGTCAAACTAAATGAGTAAACTAAATTTTAGAAGATCTGTTACGTCTATGTGTGTTAGATTTCAGTGGATCGTGGGAAGATCACCTTGCCTTGGTTAAGTTTGCCTACAACAATAGTTATCAGTCCATCATTGGTATGACTCCTTATAAAGTACTTTATGGAAGTAGATGCAACAATACTATAACCTGGACCTAAGTGGGACACACTCAGCTTTATGGTTTAGAATTGGTTGAGAAGACTAACAGAAAGTTTCTACAGATCAAGTGTAATATGTTGGTAGCTCAAAATAGATAGAAAAAATATCATGATTCTCACCACCGACCTTTAGAGTTTTAGATTGAAGAGCGAGCTTATCTGAAGGTCATTCATATGCGTGGTATTCAAAAGCTTAGTGTGTTAGGAAAGTTGAGTCCAAGATATTTCAGACCCTTCGAAGTGACTGGAAAAGTGGTAACGTCTATGTCCATGTTGGAATTGCCTAAAGATTTCTCAGCTGCACACGATTTTTTTCACGTCTCTTCATTGAGAAGGTATTTGCATAGTCTTGGTCGGCAAGTTTAGATTCTTACAGTCAAACTGCAACCCAATCTAGCTTTTTTCATCAAGCCTATTGTAATTCTGGGTAGAGACATCGGGCAATTGAGGAACTGCAGTATCCTTATAATTACAGTTTACTTGTAGAATCACTCAATCGAAGAAGCCACATGGGAAAAAGTAGGATATGCAAAATAAGTTTTTAGAGTTCTTACCTTAACCAGGTATTTTGCAATCTGTTATTTTAATTTTTGTTTATTTTCATATTGAATTTGTTAGGGCATTGAGGATGACCCATCTATTAAGAGAAGAGTTTATAACAACTATAATGTTGTTACCCATTATTGGGTAGCCCAAATAACTTATTTATACTTTCAGTTCACTTATAATAATATTAGAAGCCTTCACCTGAAGTTTGGTGTGATTTGGTGTTCATTTGTCTCCGATAAATATTTTATGTATTTTAATTAATCAAAAAATACTTAATTTAATTTCACCTTAGAATTAAAATAAGAGTTCACCATTGAACTACTCACTCCAAATTAGCTAAAGGTGATATTTTCAAAAATTTTGGAAGTCGTCTAATTTTCCATGAATATTTTAATTTATTTAAGTGCTTGGAAAATTAAAATAATTAAATTGATCTCTGATTTAAAATTTTCCTTTATTTTTGAGTTTCTCACCCTCCATTTAGCTGAAGGTGAATTTTTGGGATTTGTTAAAGCTTGTTTGATTATTTAATTTTAATTAAATTAACAGATTTAATTAATTAATTAATTAATACAATTTAAATAAATAATAATCTATTATTCCTAACGGTCAGTAGCAGAAGGCACTGACCCTATGTGTGAGGTTAGTGCATGAGATAGTGGGATCATTTGATCTGAACTATTGCATGTTTCATAAGGATTGATTTGATGATGTGATTTAGATCCGTCTAATATGACTGTCGGATCAGTTCTCTGCTTCGACGGTCGAGACCAGAGCCCTGTACATCCTTGACCTCTACCGTGATTAAATGCCTGCCACGGCTCAGGCCATGCTATCGCCGACCTTCCCACCTTTGCCCGACCCCCTTATCACTTCTTCCCTTTTTCTCCCATGTCTTCAGAGAGCCCAGATCCTGAAGGAAGATGAAGCTTATCATCTGCGACCAAACTCTAACCAGCAAACCTGAATAAAGGTACACAATAATTCTTACCTTAAGCTTCATGATTCCTTAATTAGAATTTTTGAAACCCTAATTTGTGATTGCCTAAATCGATATGATGGGTCGGATTGAGCTGATTCTAGCTGAATCAAGCTTGATTCATCCCGTCTCCATAGTACTTGTTAGTACTAACCCTAACACGATGCCTAGGTGGTTAGGGCATCTTGCTGTTCTCACTCTAGTCATTGTCAAGCCCCAATTTTGGGTTTGGCACATTATCAATGATGAGAGCTTCACGTTGATGCACGAGCCGTGTCATATGATACCGGGTTCGACTGAAAAGGTGAAACCTAGCTTGGCTCCTTGCGGTTTCTGTCAGGGATGAAACTGTGTCTCAGGTTTGGTCGGGTCAGGACCGACCCACATCGCTATTTGCGAGCTATGCATTATTTATGAATGTGCCTATGGGCCACACACACAGGTCAACCCATGGGTGGCTCGCAAGGGTAGGCGTGCCCCTATCATATAATAGCATAGTAAACCCTGACTTCATTTAATATATTAATTAAATAAATAATTTCAAATGTTATTTGCTTCATAACTTTATTTATACTTATCCAAATTATACAAAATTATATACCATTTTGATCAATAAAATAAGAAGAACAATAATATAAAATTAAATTTATAATTGGATGGATAATTTTACTAATCACTTTTAATTACAATTAGAAGTCCCAAAAATCATAATTTTACAATTTTTGTCCAAATTTGACCTACTTAGTGTCATTTAACTACTTGTAATGTGAGAATTTTATATTTGTTGATTTTATCTTGATTGGATATCACTTGGAGAAAATAGATTTTTGGCATCTCTAATCTTCATTAAATTGAATTTTTATAATTTCTAGCTTGTATATTCGAGGTCTTTTACCCTAGGACAACAAATTTAGATTCCAAATTCAACTTTTAGATCACATTAGGATGTAAACTTTGGCCTTGAAAATATTAGCTAGATACTTATTGAGTAACCTAGCAAACATAATTTTAAGCCTTCAATAATAGGAGAGATAGTGTATGTTGGAAACCCTAGACTTGATTAATCACCTAACTATGTGTAGTGAACCTCTACCTTAGGGGTTATTAGAACCATTAGGTAGTCCTTGGAATTTGGCTTTGTGGTGAACCCTTCCCTCAAGTGGAAATCTCACCCTAACCTCTCTAGTTCCTAACTTAGCACTATATAATTCTTAAAAAGTGATCTAGCTTCATAGTTAGCCTTAGAATCTTAATTAGCATAAGTAAACCTAGAAGGTACTAGATTGTGACTTTTCTTTTAACTCTTTATCTAGTACCTCACAAGTGAGCATTTAGCTAGTTTAGTGAACCTATAAGTTAGAACCACTTCAATCTAAGTTGCCTTAGTGAGTTTCAAAGTAGTGAACCTATAACTTATATCTCTTAATTATAGAACCTTAGCCTTAAGTAAACTAATAAGTAGGATTGATTTCCTTAGGATGGAGATAGGATTATAATTATGTTGCATTTATATACTTATAAATTATTTTGTCACATAAGTAAATCTTAATCAAATTACTAGTTTCCAAACATCAACTGCTTATTATATTATACTTCAATTAGCTTAGAGATGGCTAATGTCTAAGTTATTTAGGAGCTTAATTAGCTCCAATCATTAAGATAGATAACAAAATTAGATAACAATGGATATCACATGATTTATAGTTATCTTGAATTCCTTATATACAAATTTTCTTTGAGACCACAACCTTGAAAATACGTAAGGTTACTGTGCATAAATAAAACCTTAAATTATTAAAAATAGGAGTTTTGTATGGTGGACTACATACCAAGGCGGGCTATGTAGTATTATGGAGACCACATACATCCTAGAGGAGGAGTGTGTGTGTTATGGGAGACACCACTTTACTTAATTTTGTAGATGTGCTTAACTCCTCATTTGTTATTTAGTTTAATCCCAGAACAAAATCATACATAAGATAAATAACATTACTTTTATCACAATCTTTTTGAATGTGAGCTACTTTTTAGTCTTTTGACTTATGCTTACTTATCATAATCTTTGAATATGTTGGCGTAGTTCTTATGACAGAGGTTCACTTTACTTTAATTTGCTGTACAATACTTCTTTTATTGTTGTTTTCCTCATATTATAGTCCTTACTTGCAGTGTATGTTGTTTCTAACTACATTTATGCTTCACTACTTTCTTTTATTTACTACTTAGCATAGTTTCATTGGACATATTCATGTATCCCTTCGTGTTTTCATAAGCACTTTAGTTATTTTTAGTGCCCTTGTAGGATGTATAGTTTTCCTTATTGGTGCAGGATAAAGCAAACTACTAGTGTAACAACCCAAAGTTGTTACCCAGCTTAATTTTAGCATAATCGTACCTTAATTATAATTATGTTAATTTCATCTAGTCATTAGAACTGATCTCTAAAAATTTGGAGCAAATCAGAGCTCAATCGATTATTTTGGATTATTTTAATATTTAATTAATTAGAAAATTAAGGTATTTATTTTGACCTTAAAATCAAAATTCAACTTTGTCGTTGCGATCATTACCCCCAAATTAGCTAGGGGTGATGTTTTGGAAGTCGTCGGATTTTCACAAATATTTTAATATAGTTAAATACCCTAGAAAATAGGGTAATTAAATAATTGTCGGAATCGAATTCTAACTTTGCTGTTGAATTCCTCACCCCCAAATAGCTATGGGTAAATTTTTGGGAATTTTTGGAGCGCATTTATTTAACCTGAATTTTTAATAAATTTAAAATTATGAATAAATAATTATTTATTCCTTATTTACATATTTCCATTTCTTTTAATTTCTTTCTTTGGCTGGCCATCCCTCTTCATTCGGTGCCCCCATCACTTGCACGAAAGATGCAAGAAAAGTAGAGGACTTCCTTCTCCCCCTCACCTCCTAGCTCCCTAGCTCATGCTGGCCTCCCCTCTCCTCTTTTCTCCTTTAAAGGAGCTCAGATCCTTTATCCTCTCCATTTGCAAAACTTGAGAGCTCCTCCCTCCTTCCTCCATTGCTATTCTTGTGCTGAAGAAGAAGGTTCATCTCTAAAGCCTTAAAGAAAAATAGAGGTTTCTTCTTCCTCTACCAAAGGTAAAGGTACCCATTTGCTCCTCTTCCTTGTCTATTTCATGTTGAGATCATGCTATTTTGTATCTTTAGAAATCCATGTTTGTATTTGGAAGTCATTGAGGCTCATTAAGGTATCATATTACTTGAAAATATCATGCTCTATTTTTCATCCATTTTCTATATATGAACCTTTAGCTCTATCATTTGTATAGTTAGGATAATCCACTTGTACCAATTTAGATATCGATGGAAAGGTATTGGAAAGACCTTTCTATTGATATATGGCATTGCTTATGAAATGCTCTAGATTGAGAGTCTTTGAGCTTAAAATGTGGTCTTCACGGTTTTCGCATAGGCAAAATCACCGTCAGGCGCTACCGCGTGCCGTAGCGCCCGAAGTTCAAATAGTTTCCTCTGCAGTGTGCCACAGCACGCTGCAATGGGCTGCAGTGTCATTTTGAGAAAAATCATATGAAATCAATAAATAAACTAATTGAACAGTAACTTACAATTTAGACCATTGCAGCGCGCCACAGAGCGCCGCAACGTGCTGCAGCGTCATTTCGTGAAAACTATAGGAAATTAAGAGAAAAATTAATTGAACAATAACCTGCAAGGTGGACCACTGTAGCGTGCCATAGCGCCACAACGGGCCAGAACGTCATTTCTAGAAAACTACATGAAACCAAAAAATGATTTAATTGAACTGTGTTTCCGCAAGTTGATCCGCCAGAGCGTGCCGTAGTATCCAGCTCTCAGATTGGTCCCGTCGTAGCGTGCCGTAGCATCAAAAGTGCTACAGCGCACCACAGTACCATTTTTCACTATAGCGTGTTGTAGCATCAAAAGCGCTACAGTGCGCCGTAGCGACCAAAAAAGTTCATAATTTGCCCAGAAATGGCTGAAATGGCCGAAACTTCTCCGTTTTTACATTTTAAGGTCCCTATGACCCTAGTGGGACTGAATTATAACAAATTTAAGCCTGATTGAGCATTGCATAAAATTTTGTGTAAAAACAACTTTGAAAATTTGCACTTTTATGGCATGTGCAAAGACCTCTTATGTGCCATAAGTATTTTTGTGCCAAATTCTAAATAATAGAATCTTTGAATGCTTATATAGATTAGATTTATCTTAATAACCAAATTGCATGAAACCTAAGTCTTTTAGAGTTGTAATCAAGTGCTAATTCCTTTGGTTTTATTTAGAATTTAGTTAGCCTTAATTACCTTCTATTTTATGTCATCTTTACATTCCTATGTTTTCATGATATTAGGATGCATGTTAACAAACTTTTAACATTTAATTGGACACCTAAATGTGCTTAGTTGACATTAAACTATAATGAAATATTAAGAACTTGATTAAGTAAATGATACTTAATCTAAATCTAAAATTTGACATCAATAATACGCTAATAATATATTGATTTGTCATTGATCTATAAATCAACTATTGGTCTTAATTTTAGTAAGGTTAGTGGTTAAACCCTAACTTGTCTTGATTAAGATATAAATCTTAATCACCTTAATCAATTAACTTGGTTGTAGGATAATGCAATTGACATTATTCTAATAATGCATATAATTTGATATTGATCTTAAATTATTGAATTAGAAGTGCTAAGGTTAATATTAAATCTATTTGATTGAATCATCTGAATCTAAACTTGAGATCTTTGATTTTCTCTTATATAAGACTATTAGCGTAAGATGAATAATAAAATTGTAATGATTTATGAAATGATCTTACTCTAAAACTATCTTTGATTTCATCCTATGATTGTAGAATAGAAAAGGATCAAATGAATTTTCATCATCCGATCTGATCACTTTAATCCAAATCCAATAAGTAAGCCTTGAATATTAACTTAAGAAGTAGAAAAGTGAGATCTTAAAGGTCTTGCTTTAGGATCATTCTTGAAATATTTAAAGACCTTAATTATTGATACATTGAGGTAGGAAGAACTTTTGTAACTTAATGAGGTAGGAATCTTAGATGATCCTTCATAACCTTAGAAGTTGATCTTGACACCTCGTTATAGGAATCACCTAAAGTAGTTAGAATGGAACTTCCCCCTTATGGTAGAAATCATTATTGAGTGATCTATTTGATTATAACCTTGGAGCCTTGTGTAGGACTCACCCATTTAGAGTAAGGATTAATAGCTTTGATGAATCATTATTAATTAAATAAAATCTTTTGAACCTAGATTATTGGTGGGGTATAGTAGGGTATACCCATAGTGTTGAATTATTTTAGTAGTATTCAAGATTTGTTGATTCATTCCAATGTGGACCTATGACTAGATGCTATCCCAAGGGATTTGACAAATGCAATCCCATTAGAGTAAATCTTCCAAGACTAAGAGTATTATAATTAGTGAACAAGATCCTTAGTTTGAGATATAAACTGCGACCGGGTTCTGCCTCTTATCTTAGTGCGCTTCGATAAGTGCAGTTTAAGCAAACTAAGTATCTCAAGTCACTTTGCGTAGAACACTAAGTATGCTTGTAATTAGGTTATTTAACAGCTTATCTTGAGATATAAACTATGACCGGGTTCTGCCTCCTATTTAAGTGTGCTTGGATAAGTGCAGTTTAAAATAAGCTAAGGGTTAAATCCACCTTTCTTGGAAACATGCTAAATATGTGTATACCATTATCCCATCTAATGATTTTAAGTAAATTCTCAACTTTAACCAATTATCGAGACTAGAATCTAGGAGTCAAAATCCTATTAGAAGGATTCTGCACAATGGAGACCTTGACTTCATTATCGAATTTTAAGGCATTTTCTAGAATTATCTCATGTAGCTTAGAAGCATGAGCATGAGCATGAGTACGAACATGAGCATTGTGTATGAGTATCAGTGATGATTTATAAATTACGGAATGTTACATATATCAATCGGGGAATTTGTAGGATGACTAGTACTAGATTCCCAACCGGGTATATGTAGACATTAGACCATACGATTCATACTCGTTCAGTGATATTTCGGTTGCAAATTAGTACATACAGTATTTTGGCATATTCAAATGCATGGTTTTAGTAGCATATTGTATCATGGCATATACAGATGCATGACTTCAGTGACATACATCATAGTTTTACATATTATTACTCAATTCTAGATCCTTTACTGTTCTTGGTTTACTTATAGTATTCAGTTTACAATTCAGTTTTACTTTACTTTACTTCAGTTTTGTATAGTTTTCAACAATTTTATACTTTTAGTTAGCTTTATAGTATTTCTGCAAATTTACTTACATTATGTAAGTGTTAAATGATTAATTAGAAATATTTAGATTAGTTTTGATGTGTTAGACTTATTGTCTAACACATTGCACTTTTGGGATTTGGCAATTTGCTAGATCTTGAGCAGTATATTGAGCCAAGTCAGAAGGACACTCAGGAGGTTCAGGAGGAGCCCATGGAGAACTAGTGGACTCTTCCCCATCTTTACTTTTCTGCTTAGTTTATTTTAGTTCAGTACTTAGCTTGTATGCATGTGCTTTATTAAACACTTTATAATAAGTCTGGATATATTTTTTTTTCTTTTATGAGACTAATATTTCATACATCTTTTGTGATGAAAGTTTTTGGATGTTTGCTTTAAGCTTCTGCACTCTATTATAACTACTTATACTTAGTATACTTAGTATTGTGATGTGATCAGTATACTGGAAATACTGATATCTTATACATATATTGGATTCCTCATGTGTTTTACATCCAATGTATGTATTGGTCTAATACTTAGGATAAGGATACTACTCTTATCTTAAGTATTAGCTTTCAACCCTCCTTGAGGTTGTGTCAGTAGCCCATCAGATGGGTTTGGCTTCAGCTATTCGGGGAGAAGGGATATTCCTCCCCGAGGGGAGCGCCGCTCCGCCGCCGATTGGTGTTTACCTTTTGCGCGTAATGACGGGGCAGGGCGCTATAACTAGTGAGTACTTATTCTCTTACTTTACTTTACTACTTTTACACACATTCTTATCCTACCTTGATGTTTACCGCTCCGCTTACTCATATAATTTATAAATGACTAATGTGATATTTGCTTAAAACTAAAAAGAATTTAGTGTAACCTTAAAATGTACTTAAACTTTTAAGTCTAATCACTTACTCTTAATTTGTTGGTTGTGCCCTGCCGTATTAAAAATCAAATACGGCAGATCAAGATCATCATCTAGACATTGGAGCTGGGATTAGTACCGACCTTCAATCGCTTGGAAATTCTCATCATTGTACTGCTTTTTAGTGACTATGAGTGTCTTTTTTATAAATTTTAATTAAGTTTGTATTACCTTAATTCTATGATCTTTTTACTGTATTACTATGATGGATATACTTTTCTTTTTATATACTTGCTTGGTTTGGATGATGGATTTGGATACTTCTACTTACATTGTTTACTTTTTAATCTTACATTTGCCTCAAAAATATTCTTGGCCACACAACACTTAATAGTAAGTTAGCTTCCTACTAATTCAGCATTGAGTGTTATGGTAATGCTCTAGTATTAGATTAGGTTCCTAATTAAATATTAGAGTCATTACAAGATACCTAGCAGTGCTGTTTAGAAGCTCAGAGAAATCAGACATGTGCCATGTCTAAAGAGGAACTTTATTTCAGTTAACCAATTAGCTAGGGAGGGTTGTAACACATGCTTTGCAGGGGAATCATGGAAGGCTACACTTTTTGTTGGACAAAGGAACCTAGAATGTACAGTTTACTTAATCAATAAAGTGTCTGATTCCATTGTAGCTGTAGAATAAATAGACATTGATCTATGGCACCATAGGCTTGTCTATATGAGTGAGAGAGGTTTTAAATCGCATAGTCAAGGGGAAGGCTCTAAGAACTGAAGTCAGTAGACTAGAATTTATATGAAGACTATGTGCTAGACAAACATAAGAAGTTAACATTCTCCAAAGTTGGAAGAGAGCTAAAAGGTAGAAAAATTGAGTTGGTGACTATGGATGTATGGGAACCACATATTTTGTCACCTTCATTGATGACCATACAAGGAAGGTATGGGATTATATTTTAAAGCATAAATTCGATGTGTTTGAGGTGTTTAAAAAGTGGTTAGCTTTGGTGGAGAATGAGACAATGTAGAATCTTAAGTGCTTGAGATTCGACAATGGCAATGAATACTGTGACAATGAGTTCAAGAAGTTCTGTGTCTTTAGAGATATCAAGAGGGAATTCAAAGTTCCAGAAACACTACAGGAAGATTGTGTTGTAGAGTGGATGTACAGAACGATCACAACAAAAGCCAGGAGCATGAGATCAAACCTTTGGTACCCTTAAATGAAGGGTTTCTCGAGATGGCCTCAAGCAGAAAGGAGGTGAAACTAAACCATATTATGGTATTTTGTTGTTTATCCTATGTGCATATTGATGAAGGATCCAAAATCAAGCTTGATGAAAAGGTGATCAAGGGCATATTTATTGGATGTGGCACAGGCTAGTTCTGTTACAAATTTTGGGACAATCAAAACTAGAAGGTTATTAGAAGCAGGGATGTCACTTTTCAATGAATGTGAGATGTATAAGGGTTGTATTGGAGCCATGAATGATTCCAAGATTGTTTTAGATGGTGAGCCCCAACACATTGAAGTTGATGATAGCGTTGAGCCATATGAGCATGTGCATGAAGAGACTCAAGAGGGTGTTGATGTTGAACCACAAACACCGATATTGTGGTGATCAACAAGAGTCACAAGGCCGGTACTCTTCTTCTTTATTTTATTTATTGTTAACGAATGGTGGTGAACTAGAAAACTTTGAACATGCACTTCAAATAGATTATTCAATCAAGTGGGAGGCTATCATGAATAATGAAATGGCATCACTCATGTCAAATGAGACATGGGAGTTGGCAGTTCTACTGCCTAGAAAGAAAGCTCTTCAGAATAAGTGGGTTTATTTAGTGAAAGAAGATTCGAATGGGAGCAAACAATACAAGGAGAAGCTTGTAGTAAATGGCAATCAACAGAGGCAAGGAGTTGACTATAGTGAGACCTTTGCCTTAGTTGTGAATATGATAACTATTAGGGTTATGTTGAACATCGTTGCAATTGAATATTTGTACCTCAAGCAAATGTATGTCATGGATATATTTCTTTACGGAGAGCTAGACGAAGAGTTGTACATGCAGCAACCTGAGGGGTACAAGACTCAAGAGAAATGAAAATCCAAGCTACTATGTAAGCTTAATAAGAGCCTCTATGTCTTGAAACAAGTGCATAGGCAATGGTACAAGAGATTTAAAAGGTTCATGTCAGAAACTAAGTATAAGAGAAGCTAGGCGGATCACTATTATTAAATAAAGTAATGTAAGTCCTCCTGTATAATTTTTATGTTGTATGTTGATGATATGTTGACTGTAAGATTGGAAATGGTGGAGATAAAGATACTGAAGGAGTGGATGACAAGGGAGTTTGACATGAAGGACTTTGGGCTGGCCAAGCAGATTCTTGGGATAATAATCAATAAGGAGAAAAGTGTAGAAATTCTGAAGCTATCTCAGAAGGACTATGTTGAAATGGTGCTAAGAAGATTCAACATAAGTAAGAAAAAGCCAATGAGCACTCCTTTAGAAACTCACTTCAGTTTATCAAAGACTCAGATGCTGAAGTCTAATGAGGAGATGGAACACATTAAGAAAGTTTGTTATACTTCAACAATTAGGAGCTTGATCTATGCAATGATTTGCATGCAACTAGACATTGAACATGCAGTGGGAGAAGTTAGTAGATTCATGGAAAACCCAAAAAAGCATCATTGGGATGTAGTTAAGTGGATATTGAGGTATTTGAAAAGTTTAATAGGCAAAGCACTTTGCTTTTGTAAACTTGATATTTCTCTATAGGGCTATGTAGATTTAGATCTTGTAGGAGATGTTGATAGCTAGAGGAGCACTACTGGATAAGTTTTCACATTGGGAAGTATGGTGGTGAGCTAGATCTCCAGGATATACAATATTGTTGCTCTATCTGCCACGTCGCCATTATTGAGGCAGTAAGGAGATGATCGCCATTAATGAGGCGAGTAAAGAGATGATTTGGCTGAAAAGTTTTATGTCTGAATTGGGCAAGGAGTAGAGGGATATGAAGCTCTACACTGATAGTATGAGCACTATTCACCTCTCAAGGGATGCAGCATTTCATGCCAAGGGGAAGCATATATGGCTTCGGCACCATTTCATACGGACATTGTTGGAAGAAGGACTTCCTGGATTGGAGAAGATTCACACTTTGAAGAATTCAGCTGAAATTCTTACGAAAGTAGTATCAATAGAGAAATTGAACCTATGTGCTACTGCATTTGGCCTGGCACGTAAAGGGAGAGAGGGGGGTGAGCCACACCACGTTCTTGATAGAGATTGAAGAAGACCCTAAAAGATCAAGGCTAGAAGAGGAATAATTCCAAAATGGTCTCCAAGTGGGACATTGTTAGGATGTGGAGACCATTTAGATCATTATGGAGATGCTAATGGAGCTCCGGTGAGTTTTTGAGATGTTCCATGGAGATATGGAACAAGTTGTAAAAGCTCAACTGTGACAGGAACCACAACGCGTCGGGGTGCACTATTGGGTGCCATGGCGATCAACAGATAGAGACCAAAGCATTGTAGTGCACTCTAGCAAATAGAAGTCTAGATGCTAAGGCATTATAGTGCACTGTAGCACCCTCCAGCGGTAGGCGATCCAGAGGCTGGGGAACTATCATGCTCCATGGCACACCATAGAGTACCCCAATGTCAGAGCACGTGAGACTATAGTACTACAATTGCCCTGATGCTTGGCTACTAGAGGCTTGAGACCAATGATGCACTGTAGCACCAAACAAAAATTTGCTTCCCAAACACATCAAATACATTAGATTCATACCTTAGAAAGTAAACTCATACCTTTCTTTTATGGTCATCAATGAAGGTGAGAAAATATGTGGCTCCACCTATGGAAGAAGTAAGAGCAGGCTACCATACATCCATATGAACAAAGTCTATTTTCTTACCTTTCAGGTCTCTTTCAACTTTGAAGAATGTGACCTTCTTCTATTTTCCCAGCACTCATTCATTATAGAAATCCAAGTCTACTGACTTTAGTTCTTGGATGCTTTCCCTTAACTGTAGGGATTTCGAACCTCTCTCACTCATATGGCCAAGCCTCTGGTGCCATAGACCTACGTCTATTTGTTTTGTAGCTGCAATAAAATCAAATACTTTATTGATAAAGTAAATTGGATCTTCCATATTGCTTTATGCAATAATGAGTGTAGCATTGGGGACCTTCCATGAGTCCCCTATAAAGCATACACTATATCCCACACTAGCTAACTGCCTAACTAAAACAAGGTTCCTCTTTAGACACTACACATCTCTAACTTTACCTAACTTCCAAACTGCACTGCTTGGCAGCTAGATGTTTACATCACCATAACCCATGATATTGCATGGTTTGTCATCTCCATGATATACCTTACCTAAGTCACCATTGGTGTAATTCTTGAATGCACCCCTCGTAGGAGTGGCATGAAAGGATGCACTCAAGTCCACCACCCAAGACTCTATGTTGGCAAGTGACATTATCATTGCATCCTGATCTTCTTCTGCTAAAATATTTACGGTGGGGGACATAACTGATGAATACATAAATTATAGCTAAAATAAAGGGGAATCTCATATATTTCTGATCCTTAAGCTGCTCTTAAATCAAATTTTGTCTACCTTTTCTAGAAAATGGTATCCAAAGGAGTCCTGAGACATTTATGCAAAAATTTCAATTTTTTTCAAAGGAAACCGCCGCCGCACGCTGCAGCGGGTCAATTTGTGAATTAAGGGCGCTATAGTCGTTGTAGTGGGTACATCTACGAACTGCGGGTGCGGTAGCGTGCTGTAGTGGGTCCAATTGTGAACCACGAGCGCGGTAGCATGATGCAGTGGATCCTGTTGCGAACTGCGAGCATGGTAGCGTGCTGCAGCGAGTCTAGTTATGAACCACGGGCGTGGTAGCGCACTGCAGCTGGGCTTTTTGCAATTTGAACTGCTACCACGCGTTGCAGTGGAGCATTATGCGAAATGCTCCTGCTACAGTGCGCTGCAGGGGTACGATTTGCAAAATTCTACCACTCTAGCGTGCTGCAGCGGTATGATTTGCATAATGCTAGCGCTATAGCACGCTGCATCGGATAATTTTGTGAAATTTGGACGTGGTAGCGCACTGCAGCATAAGACTTAACACATTTTGCCGGCACCATTGTGCGCCACAGCGCGCTGTAGCGGCCCACCGCAAATTTGCCAGACAAGAGCATTTATTGCTGCTGGGACAAGACCCCTAACCTGCATCCTGTCCCCAGCCATCATTCTCTGTAGCTGCTATGTTTTTTAGATGGAAAAGAAGATCTTGACGTGATGTTTTGGCTAAACAAAAGGGGAGATTGGTCACTTCACCATCAATTGAGATTTTTGCCATCATTGCTCAGAATTTTCTATTGGAAATGCTCGTTTGGATCCTAAGTGGGATGAAAGCAGCCCCTCCTCTATATATATCACTCCTCTTGACTAGAGGAGGGTTCACAATTTTGCTCAAATCACTAAGTAAGGAGGAGGGCTGTATAAGTGGAAGTGAGGAACTCTCAAAGGGTGGCAAAGCAAGTTCTTGCTAAGGAAGAGAAGAAGGAATGCAGCACTAGCGACCTAAGAGAGGAGCTTGAAGAAGGAGAAGAAGAAATATGGAGAACTTCCAAGGAACATTCCTAGTATCTTCTAAACTTTACTCTTATAGTTTCTTTTCTTAGTTGATCATGAAAGGGTCTTTGTCCATGTATATGTTTTTCTTCATTTCCTTTATAATGAGTTGCTAAATCTCCCTTGGGGAGGGTTGGGGAAACCCCATGTGTATGAGTTAATTTTAATGTATGAAGTTTTTCCTCAAGCACTAATAAAATGTAAGAACTCTATGCCTTATTAAGAAATACCTTATATTATTTAGTCTTGAATGTGGATGAAAGGAAAATGAACTCATAATCTCAAGAACTAACTTGTCTTGTGCTCCATAGCTCACCTTAGGTTGGATGCTAGGTTTAAGAGTGCATGAAAGCTTAGAACTATGTGACAAAATTTTTGAGCTTAATGCACCTTAATCTAAGCTTAACCAAAGTCTTGATGCATGTGATTCTAAGACCCACTAAATGAGCTCCTTAGCTCAACATAATTGAGGTAGAGGAAGAAATACTTGAGTGCTCATGAACTAAGTGACATAGTCATTGAGCCCAACATATTAATCCTTGATCTCAACTATGTGGGATGCGAGTGATGCTCGTAGTGGAATCAATTCTTATACGATCTTAAAGATTTAATAATCGTAATCTCCTTGATCAAGAGATAAGACAAAAATTTAAAACCTAAAATCTTATAGGAATCCTTGTGTTGAAATAGAACCGAATGTGTATTCATTTTGTGCACAAAATTTGAACTTGTGAAACTTTGAGATAAAACTCAAAGTGAACAAAGTGCACTTGATTAAAAGAAATAAATGAAAGACAAAGCTTGAGAAATCAACATACATTAGTAATATATCATGACATGTGGGATAACCCCAATTCACCTCTCTCTTTTATCTAACTTATCTTCATTTAGTAATTATTGTGCTAAATTTAGAACCAACTCATCTAAACAATCATAGCTTAAACATTAGTGAGAATAGATAGACCTTAGTAACAAAATAACCAATTCTCTGTGGTTCGCTAAATCCCAAAAATTAACACTTTCCACTTTTTACTTCAGACCACATACACTTGTATGTGAGCGCAGACGTGTATTTACAGTCTGTCAAGTTTTTGGCACCGTTGCCGAGGAATTGGTACTTGTTTCGTATTAAGGATAATCTATAAGTAGCTAGTGATTTAAGTATTTTATTACATATATTTTTAGTTTTGATTTTTTGTAAGTTGAAGAAACTAACATCTTACATTTCTGCTTATCTTATTTTTGCTAAACTTTTTGAACGTTATTGCTAAAATTGTTCTCGATAGCCATATTGTTATTTTGTATGAGTAAAATAGTTTGCGCTAAATATCTTTTTGATCCCAAAATTGAGTGAACATACTTACAAGCTAAGAGAGAACAAAACCTATCAAATCAACAAGTTGTTATGGACAACTATACTAAAAATTTAGGAGAGCCATTAGGAGAGCCTAGGGGAAGAGCACTCAGAGACTATGCACTACCCACTGTTAGGGGAATCTCCCATGCTATTGTTAAGCCAAATATTGAAGCCAATAATTTTGAAATCCAACCTTCCACACTGAGTATGATGCAAAATAATCAGTTTGGGGATTAGCCACTGAAGATCTGAACTCACATATTTTAACTTTCCTTGAAATATGTGACACCTTCAGGTTTAACGATGTTTCTGAAGATATGGTTAAATTAAGGCTTTTCCCATTCTCTTTAAGAGATAGAGCCAAGAGTTGGCTCAGCTCTCTACCTAGCAATTCCATCCTCATATGGGATGATTTGGCTAAGAAATTCTTAGCCAAATATTTCCCTCCGGCGAAAACCGCTAGGTTGAGGATTGAGATCACCAACTTCACTCAATTGGAAGGCGAGACTCTATATGATGGGTGGGACCGTTTTAAGGAATACCTCAGGCATTGCCCACATCATGGGTTCCCTCTATGGATGCAAGTGCAAACCTTTTACAATGGTTTGAACGCTCCTACAGGGACACTCATTGATGTAGCCGCTAGTGGTTCTATTAGCTGAAAAACCTAAGAGGAAGCTTACGACCTCTTGGAGGAAATGACCAATAATGCATATCAATGGATTTCTGAAAGGCTAAAAAAGGAAGCTTTAAAGGTAAACGCGTCCAACCAAATAACGTCATTACAGCAGGAAATACATGCCTTGAATGAAAAAATAGAAAGAATGAATGTTAATGTTGTTCTAGAGGTTCATTGTGATTTGTGCGAGGGTAGGCATAACAGTGAGAGTTGCAACTTAAATAATCCCTTTGTGCAAACTAACACTGAACAGGTCAATTACCTAAGAAACAACAACTCGATGAATAACCCTTAATCCAACACCTACAACCTAGGGTGGAAAAACCATGCTAAGTTCTCTTAGAGTAATAATAATAATAATGCAAATCAATATGGGAGAAGTTCATCCAACTAACAAGGCATGAATTGTGGAAATAATAATAATAATCATCACCTCAATTTAGAAGGGGCCTTCAACTCCTTCATGGCTGAAATGATCCAACTTATGCACTGCACCGAAGCCACTTTCACATGCCATGATGCTTCTATCCAAAAGATAGAAGCTTCTTTGAGGAATATAGAGACCCAATTGGGGCAAATCTCTAAGCAGCTGACCTCTCAGCAGTAAGGGGCCCTACCCAGTTCGACCGAAATAAACCCTAGGGAGTTGGTTAGTGTGATACATTCGAAAGATGTGTTAGGAGGAATTAATACTAAAAGAGCGAATGCAACAGATTATATGCTAGAGGAATGGGAAGGAAAAAAGGGAAATGAGGGTGAGAAGCTAACAGCTCCTAAATGTGAAGACCCAGGGAGGTTGAGCATCCCTTGCATAATAAAAAATGAAGTATTTGTAGATCCCTTGTGTAATCTAGGTGCTTCAGTCAACATTATGCCCTACCATATTTATGAACATCTAAAGGTAGGAGGGATGGAATATACCTCATTGATTTTGGAGTTTGCCAATTTAGAATCCCTTACCTTTCTCGGAATGATAAAAAATGTTGTAGTCAAATTGGGAAGTTTTATTGTTCCAACTGATTTTGTGGTTTGTGAATGAGATCAATGGAATAAAAATTCCACGATTATCTTTGGGAGACCCTTTCTAATGAGTGTGAAAGTGTTATTGATATAGGTCGCGGGGTTATGAGCATAAGTATAAAAGGGAAAACTGAATTAATTGACCTTAAACCCACTTTATTTAAGCAAAGAAAGATGGAAAATGAGGTGAGGAGAACGGTAAGAGAAGAAAGGTTATGGGTTGATGATGTTCTGGAGGATCTAATGATAGAAGAAAGAAATAATGATAATAGCTCAACTCCTTCCTTTGAAAAGGGGAGCAAGGAAGGAGTAAGAAAGAGAAAAATAAGATGAGGAAAAAGGAAAAAAAAGACTCCCCCTAAGCTTGAAACTGAAATAGTGAATCCGCTAAAGGAAGTAGAAGATGGCAGGAGTTCGAGCCACCATGAGAGTTGTGCTCACTCTAGCATCTTTAGCTTATGGAAGAGGAAACCACCAGGTCCGACTAGTTGATCGTTAGCGAGTCTAGCTAAGGACGTTAAATTAAGCGCTTTTTGGGAGGCAAACAAATTCAAAAAAAAAAAAAAAATTTAGCGCTGCAGCGGGTAAGGCGCACCTCTGTGGAAAACCCACGACGGCGCGCTGTAGCGAAATTTCTGCTCAGCGCGCTACAGCAGAAATTCTGCAATAGCGCACTGTAGCGGATATTTCGCTACTGTGCGCTGCAGCGGTTTGCTCCAGTTGCAGAAATTTTTGTTTTTTTTTTCTCTGTATTGGGAATTATGCAGTCAAAAAGTCATGCAATTTGGGTTTCCCATACAGTCAAATGGTATGGCTGAAAAAGCTGCCCCCCCTTCACATGGATAACCATATTTATGGCATGGGGAAGACCCATTTACCATACTAAAATGTTTTAACTAAGGAGTGAATGGAGGATAATCTAATCTCCAAGAATTAAAATAAATGCCATGAACTAAGTATGGGGGAAGACATTGGACTTAGACTAGAGAAAATGGTGAATACTCTAAAAAGAGTGTGCTAGGCTCCCGTAGGACTTCATGATCACAAAGATGCATATTGGGGTTGAAGAAAATTGCCTCTCCCTAAAAATGAAAAGAACAAAATACATATTTAAAAAGGGATGATGAAAAATATCTCTCCCAAATAATCAAAATATGAAAGGATGAAGAAAACATCTCTCCTTTAATCTTTTCATATTTATGATTCATAAGAAGGAGCACATATGGCAAAACTTTTGGAGTCTTTCACCACCTCTCTAGTCTAGGGTCCACAATGAACTTTACCCATCACCTAGTGTTAAAGCATGAAAATCAAATACTTGGAGATTAATTGATTAAACCACTCTATTGCCACGGTTAAAACATTAATATTGCTAAATGTTTTGTTTTATTATTGCTATGCACGTTCCTTGACTTGTATTTATTCTAATTACATTGTTGTGACTATCATCCCTACAAAACAGAAAAAATACCATTTTGAGCTTACTCAAGGACGAGCAAGAATTTAAGTGTGGGGGTGTGATGAATACATAAATTATATCTAAAATAAAGGGGAATCTCATACATTTTTGATCCTTAAGCTACTCCTAAATCAAATGTTGTCTACCTTTTTAGGAAAATGGCTATCGAAAGGAGTCCTGAGACATTTATACAAAATTTCAATGTTTTTCAAAGGAAACCGTTGCCGCGCGCCGCAGCGTGCTGCAGCGGCCCCCCACAATTTTACTAGACAGGAGCATTTATTACGGCTGGGACAAGACCCCCAACCTGCATCTTGTCCCCAACCATCATTCTCTATAGCTGCTATGTTTTCTATATGGAAAAGAAGATCTTGAGGTGATGTTTTAGCTAAACAAATGGAGATATTGGTCACTTCACCATCAATTGGGATTTTTGCCATCATTGCTCAGAATTTTCAATTGGAAATGCTGGTTTGGATCTTAAGTGGGATGAAGGTAGCCCCTCCCCTATATATATCACTCCTCTTGATTAGAGGAGGGTTCACAATTCTACTCAAATCACTAAGGAGGAGGGGTGCATAAGTGGAAGTGAGGAACTCCCCAAGGGTGGCAAAGCAAGTTCTTGCTAAGGAAGAGAAGAAGGAAGGTAGCACTAGCGACCTATGAGAGGAGCTTGAAGAAGGAGAAGAAGAAATCTGAAGAACTTCCAAGGAATATTCCTATTATCTTCTAAACTTTACTCTTATAGTTTCCTTTCTTAGTTGATTATGAAAGGGTCTTTATCCATGTATGTGTTTTTTTTCATTTCCTTTGTAATGAGTAGCTAAATCTCCCTTGGGGAGGGTTGGGGAAACCCCATGTGTATGAGTTAATTTTAATGTATGAAGTTTTTCCTCAAGCACTAATAAAATGTGAGAACTCTATGCCTTGTTAAGAAATACCTTTTGTTATTTAGTCTTGAATGTAGATGAAAGGAAAATGAACTCATAATCTCAAGAACTAACTTGTTTTGTGCTCCATAGCTCACTTTAGGTTGGATGATAGGTTTATGAGTGCATGAAAGCTTAGAACTATGTGACAAAATTTTTGAGCTTAATGCACCTTAATCTAAGCTCAACCAAAGTGTTGATGCATGTGATGCTAAGACCCACTAAATGAGATCCTTAGCTCAACATAATTGAGGTAGAGGTAGAAATACTTGAGTGCTCATGAACCTTGTGACATAGTCATTGAGCCCAACATGTTAATCCCTGATCTCAGCTATGTGGGATGCGAGTGATGCTCGTAGTGGAATCAATGCTTATAAGATCTTAAGAATTTAATAATTGTAATCTCCTTGATCAAGAGATAAGATGAAAACTTAAAACCAAAAATCTTATAGGAATCTTTGTGCCGAAATAGAACTGAATGTGTGTTCATTTTGTGCACAAGATTTGAACTTGTGAGACTTTGAGATAAAACTCAATGTGAACAAAGTGCACTTGATTAAGAAAAATAAATGAAAGACAAAGCTTGAGAAATCAACATACATTAGTAATATATTATGACATGTGGGATAACTCCAACTCTCCTCTCTCATTTATCTAATTTATCTTCATTTAGTAATTATTATGCTAAATCTAGGACCAACTCATCCAATCAATCATAGCTTAAACATTAGTGAGAATAGATAGACCTTAGTAACAAAACAAGCAATTCTCTGTGGTTCGATAAATCTCAGAAATTAATACTTTCCACTTATTACTTTAGACCGCGTACACTTGCGTGTGAGCGCAGACGTGTATTTACAGTCTGTCAATAACCTTTCTCCAATCATTTATCTTTTTTAGGGTAAGGAAGCCCTTCTAGAAGTGACCTGCCTTCCCATAGTTCCAGTAATCTGGCTCTGCTTTTCTAAGTCTTGATTTTATTTTCCTTTATATAGACCTATTTCTATTATGTCTCTGATCTACACCTCTTCCTTTGATTTTAATATTCAACTCTAAAGTAGATACCTCCCCATAAGAACTTTCTCACACCTCTTCATTCAGCACTAGCCTGATAATGTCATTGTATTTCATTGATGCATTTCCTAGTGAATTACTGATGGCTATAACTAGCCCATCCCAACTGTCTGGCTAGAATAAGAGGAGTACAGAGCTCAGACCTTATCATCAAACTTGATCCCACCGAACTCAATTGACTCATCACAATGTTGAAACCATTCAGATGTTCAATTACTGAGTACTCATCCATCATCTTCATATTAAATAGTCTCTTCATCATAAAAGCTTTGTTAAAAGTCAAAGGCTTGTCATTTATTTTTATTAATGCATCCATGAGATCAATAGTTGTTTTCTCATTAATAATATTAAATGTAACAGAAGAAGACAATAAAGGACAAATCAAACCTAACACAGTTCTATCAAGAACCTCCCAATCTTTATCTGACATAGTCTCTGATTTTATATTAGCTCCACTTAGTGGCAAATACAACTTCCCCTAATAAAATTAAATCCTCCATTTATATTTTCAATAAGGAGAAATTAATGCCACTGAACTTCCCGATTTTGTGTCTCATTTTGTTGGCCATTGCTCCCAGTCAAAATTCAAACCCTAGAATAATAAGAATGATAGAGAACCTCTCTTTGATACCACTTGTTGTAGATTGAAACACTTACATGAGCATTGCAACAAAAGCGATTTGTGCTCGATGATCAGGGTTGCGTTGATAATTAGCAAGCAAAAGTAAAATCACAGGCACAATAAAAAGTAAACAGAACACATACACATGCATCCACACATAACCATCCAAATAATAATGATTTTATGTGAAAAACCCAAAGATGGAAAAAACTACAGAGCCACGCCACACGAAATTTCCACTATATATCAAAGAGGATTACAAAATTACAAAAATCTTCACCTTCATAAGAGAAAGAAAGATTTACCACCTAAACTATCTTCCGATCGATTTTTTTTTAACAGAGAACACCAGCTCTTCCTCTAGGATGAAGAAGGAGAGTAGCCGCCACCTCCCTTAAGGTTCTCACCAATAGCAGCCAAAAATCCCTTACCTTGCCCTTGTCAGCATTAGAAACTCCTCCAATAATGTTCCCTTAAGTACCCATCTTATGTTTAGACTCCAAATGGTCTAAATACCCTCAAATTACTTAGGATGTAACCTGAATCAAAGCAAATTTTTGCTAGCTACTACAGTGCACTGTAGTGCCCTAGCCTCGGGTATAGGCAACAGGGCCACTACAGTGCCCTGGCCTCTGGTAACTGGCACCACGGCACGCTACGACGTTATGGTGTACTGTAAGATTTACTAGTGCTAGGGCGCACTATAACGCCTCTATCTTGGGTTCTTGGCATTATGGCGAGCTATAGTGCGTACGATGCGCTATGACGCCTTAGTCCTTGGATCTACTGCTACTGGGAGGTGCTACTGCTCCCCGTTTCTGTCTGCTTCCCATTAAAAGCTCTAAGATGCGCTACAGCGCCCCACACACTGGACTTCCGCCCACTAGGGAGCACTATGGCGCCCTGGTCTGTGTATACTGGCCGCCATGGTGCACTACGGCACAGCACGATGTGCTGTGGCACCTGATGTGACTGAGTTTTTCCAACTTATTCTGTATCACCTTGGAACCTTCTGGTAGCTCACCAGAGTTCCATTAGCACCTCTATGATGATCTGAATGGTCTTCACATCCTAACATAATTTTAATTATTAAAATTCAAATTTTATTTTAGAATTATGTTTCTTAGTGTCTAAGGAGTCATTTGACACCAAAAAACTTAATTTGGATCACAAATATTCTTAATTTATACTAATCAAGGCTTAGGATGATTAATGAGTGATTAATATATTCAACCATATCATAGTTTAATTAATAGCATAATTAAATTATCCTCCATCTAATAAGGAAGTCAAGATCTTAATCATTGAATTTGGCTAAGTGTAGTATTAACTAATTTAAATCTAGGGTAATTAGGAAGTAATTAAGAAATTGAATAACACAAAGCTAAATGTTATTGCATAATTCGGTTCTTTAGTTTTTTTTTTATTAAGAAGATATATAATATCATTAAGACTGGATTTATATTGACTTAAATATTTTAATAATTTAATTGAAATTATTTCCAATGATTTAAACTTAAGATTAATAAAATTTATTAAATTAATAGAAGGAAAATAAATACAAAAAAATAGGTTATTAAATAACCCAATATCAAAAGGCATGTGTCGGGGTCTGAACCGACCTGATACTATGCGTCTTCTTCCTCTGATTTCTCAAAAGAGGCCGATTAGGGTTAAGGTAAAATGCGAATTCCCGACCACCCAGACACACTGATTGCTCAGGTTCGATTCCTTTACGATCACCAGGCCAAGACGTGTCAATTGCACCAAGAAGTCCTCTATAAAGAAGCTGGGATCGAGTGGGACCTATTCCACTAGAGACCTAGATCTATGGTTTACTGTTGAGAGCTAATTCTCCCCATATATATATGATATCATGGCTACCACTTTATCCTAAAATGATAAGCATGCAAGATGAAGAGAAGCTCTGCCTTCGCATGACAGGGAACTGGCTAGAACAACAAGACATTAATCAAGCATCAGTACTAATGAGTACTGTAGTTGTAACGACCCCAATAATTGGATATGAGATTAATCCAAATATTGGGATGTTACCTTAGCACCCAATACTCAATTAAAAGAAAACAAATCAAGTATAGATGCTAAGTGGCCAAGTCACTTTGTGAGTAGTTATTAAGTTAAAATAAAGTTATACAATTTGAATGCAATCAAAAATGCATGATAAGGAAATACATGTATATACAACATTGCAAATATTTTCAATACAAGCAATTAGAATAATCCACTCATTCATCCCAAGCAATTACAAAATAGTAACACAACACAGATTATTTAAGAGTAGGTATAAGTAACTTAAGCAAATTTAAATAGTTTATAATTTAATTATTACAAACCTCTTAACAGTATGAGTAGAAGGTAGTAAGTAGATCACTCTCTCAGTTATAACAAAAATACAAGTAAAAAATTCTAAATTTAAGTGGAAGCAAAATTCTTTATAAGCCCTTCAAGCACTTGGACCTGCATTACCTGAATCAAAGGGCTCTTGATCTATCATATTTTAGTATTTAAATATGATAGGGTAAAGCCAAAGAAAAGAAAAAAGTGTAGTTAGACTAAATAATCTATGCACATTTTAAGATTGGCTATATTTTCTTAGATTGATAAGATATCACAAACATAATTTTACAATTAAACTAAGCTCCGCTACTAAAGCTGTCAAGTTTAAAAAAAAAAGGAATTAAGTATAACTGTAAATGAGACAGCATGAAATAAGTTGAGTAAAAATACTCACTCATATATAAATCCTAGCCAGCATCCAAAATTGGTAAGGGAAGACACCCAAAAAGGCTAGGAACTACTATGTGTATTAAAGTAAAATAAATTGAAAGTAATACATGTTCAATGAAATTTATACTAAGTAAGCAATGAAATATGGTGAAGCATTAAATGGAATTAAGCAACATACACTATATTTAAATTGACCTGAAGTAAGCAATACACAATATAGGAAATAAAGAGTGTAAAGTACGGAAAATAAAGAAGTATCTTAGACTCTTGATCTAAGACAAACATAGCCTAGGACTATGAAAAGTAAGCATAACTAAATAGTTATGAAGAGATCTTACAATCAATAAGATGTAAGAGAACTCTTATATTACTATTTGAAGTTATATTTAGAAGCTACCTCAATCTACGAGAGTACTCAACAGAATGGGGCGAGGAGTTAAGCACGTCTACTTAACTAGATACAGTGGGGAGGTCGAACATTCACATTTACCCTCTCTAAAATGTGAAGTCCTATTATAAGAGCTATCTTTCTTATTCAAATTTGCCCTAAGGCATTCTCCTTAAAGTTTTATGAAAATCTTTATTTATGCACCATGATCTTGAATGAATGTACCAGAAAAAGGCTCAAAACTAAGCAAGCATTCAATAAATTTCAATAATTGTAAACTATGTGATATCCTCTTGTTATCTAAGCCTTAATAATCTATTTAATAATTGGAACTAATTGAGCTCCAAATTGACTTATAGATATTGATCTTTAAGTCAATTTTTGATAAGAGTAGAAGGAATATAAGTTTGGAAAATAGTGTTTCCATTTAATTGAAGTACATCCTATACTAGTTCCTAAACTAATCAAATCAAATAAATTTATGGTTAGAGTTTAAGGAAACTAGTAAGGAAGAATAATGCTTATAGATTTCTAAGTTAATGAAAGTATAAGCTAAAGGATATTCTAGTAGCTTTACTTATTTAACTTATAAACAAAAATATCAATTCAATTTAATCATAAAGTTATATAAGATTAATTGATATTGAATATTTGGAATTAAGAAAAGAGATAGATTGCACCCTACATGAACTAATTTACTTAAGATTATAGGAAATTAGAAATTTAAGAACTTATATAAAGCATGAAAGGAAGTTATTACTCTCAATCTAATTGATTGTGAACTAATGTAGGAGATTAAAGACTATTAAGTTGTACACTAGTCATCTAAGTAATTATTTCTGCACTAGTTAGAATGTAAGTTCTCTTAGTGATCTTAACTTAGAAGATTTATATGTTAAACTTGATAGGTCATAAAGGAAATTAAATGGTTCTATTTTAACCTTACATGCAATTATTGGAAAAGCACAACAGTTAAAATATAAGAATTTCATTCTAATTCTAGAAAATTTTAGCATGGTCTCCATTGTATTTGCTCAAAGTAAACACATACAATATCAATATTTAAGTCAATCCATTACATGGAATTGACTATTTCCAGTTCTAATAATTCAATAATTATAAAGAACATCAATTTATATGTAAATCCATTGACCATTTTTGGTTCTACTAATTTTAACAATAGTAAAGAACATCAATTTATAAGTCAATCCATTGACTATTTCTAATTCTAATAATTCAACAATTGTAAAGAACATTAATTTATAAGTCAATCCATTGACTATTTCTAGTTCTACTAATTTTAATAATAGTAAAAAACTTTAATTTATAAGTCAATCCATTGACTATTTCTAATTCTAATAATTCAACAATTGTAAAGAACATCAATTTATAAGTCAATCCATTGACTATTTTTAGTTCTACTAATTTTAAGAATAGTAAGGAACATCAATTTATAAGTTAATCCATTACATATGATTGGCTATTTCCAATTCTAATAGTTTCAAGTGGGAAAATTTAATGAAGCAATTTACTAACCTGTTGTTCGTACATCTTAAATCATTCATTGATGAAAAAAAAATAAAAGGTGCTGTAATTAAATTAACAATCTAAGGGCAGCATCATTTGACTTAATGTGCATAAGGCAATAGCATTTAGTTCAGCATTTCATTTGATATGAATTTATAACTCAACCTGCAAAGAATAATAGTATTAAAGTTAGCGTTTATATATAACAGAAACAAGAATCATTTAAACTGAATTCTAACACAGCATTTGGTTCTTTCGATGCATTTAATGATATAAGCTAATTTAATATAAATAATGTAAGGGACAGTATTAGATCTCACATGATCTAATGATTCTTCCATTTATATAATTGGTCACATATGGTTTTAATAAAAGAAGTGACATCATTTGATTTCATTTGATCTTATTAATCTTACTTTAGAGTTAAATGGCAACATAGAATTCTAATTTATACATGGCAGCATTTGATTATTTGATTTCACTTTAGAATTAAAAGGCAACATTTGATCATATTTGATTTCATTTTAAAATAGAAGGCAACATTTGATCACATGAATTTAACTAGTAGCATGTGATCACCTTTAATCTTATAGTAATAAAGATGGCAGCATTTGACTCATCATAGCATTTGATTCACATTGAAATAAATGGTAGCACTTGTTCTCTTGTTACAATTAATAGCAACATTGAATCACTTACGATCTTATTAATCTCATTTTATAAAATACATGGCAGCATTGAATCACATATGATCTCATATAAAAATGGCAACATGTGATGTTTAATAAGAGAAACGATAATATATATTCTAGTATACAGTTGATGGCATCATATGATCTTACTCATAATAGATAGTAGCATTCATCCTCTTATGGAATTGATGGCAATATATGTTCTTACTCACAATTGATAGCAGCACATATTCTCTTACATAATTGATTGTAACATATGATCTTTCACATGATAGATGGTAGCATTTGATCATTTGATCTCATATAAGAACAAAAGATGGCAACGTATGATTTAAGTAAAAATAATGACAACATTTATTTTTAGAAGGTAATTATTGAAATGAAGTAATAGATGCATAATATTGATTGGATTATGAAGAATATCATTTAATAACTATTAGATTGAATTCAAATTCTGCAATTTATGTGAAGTTATTTGATAATAGACATACATCCATATTTACCAAGTGATTAACAGTTCAAATCATTACATATTCTAAAGGTAATTAAAGTAACTATATATCATTTTCCAATTCATACTTATTTTGATAGCAATGAAAAGTATACATGGAGAGTAAAGATATTAATGTAAATTCAACATTAAATCAGCAATTTATCTTTAGAAGTAAGCATAACTTAAGCTAATTCGCCCAATTGGTGATAAATGAGTTATACAAATATCTTGAGTGAACCCATATAATCTAAACATAAGCAGCACTTGAAATTTATATGATAAATGGCAGTAATTCTATCATATTAGAACAAATGACAGTATTTGGATCTCAAAGAATACATAGCAGCATTGGATCTCAAAGAATACATGTAATATTGGATCTTATATGATAAATGATAGCATTTGAATCTTATAAACTAATGGCATCATATCCATTCAGTACTATGAAATGTTGAAATGTTAACTCAACATTATAGAGTACAGCAATATAAATCTAATTTTGTTAAGTATTACAACATTTATCTCAACATATAGAAAAATAGAATACTTCACTTAATATACAAAGAATAACTTAGATCGTGTGGATTTGATTTGAATTTTATGTGTTTTAATTATAATTGTTAAGTAAGTATGACGGTGGCAGTTTGTAGTAGCAATGATAAACAAGCAAGTATAGAAGTTGGAGATCATGTCAAAGAAGAGTAGATAATTCATTTCAATTTATCACTTCTCCTTAAACATTTGATTCCTCTTTTTGAATGTTGTTATTATTCAAATTATCTTCAACTAACCATTCTCGATAATCAACTGATGACTTATGCACAATCGATTAACAATTTAATTAACAGTATGTAATCATGTAAATTTAATTAAAAGCATTTGATCACATAATTTAACTAACAGCATTTGATTCACATTGTAAATTATTGCAGCATTGATTTAGAATTACAAAGGATAGCAATATTCAATTCAACATGTAAGGAATAATAGCATTTGATTCATCAATTTTAAGCTTAATGGTATTAACAATCAAAGACTCAACATTAAGAACAACATTTTCGATAATAATATCGTTGCTTACAATGTGTTTTAACATAAAGTTCATAACATTAGAATTAAAGTCCAAGGAAAAGAAAGTTTGAAACATTACATCATCAACAACAGCATTAGTAAGTGCAATGTCAAAAATTTGCATCTTCAACAGTGAAATTAAGCTATCTTAATGACCAAATGATTGTGCAATATAAAGGGAAAGGCAAAATGTTGGTATATTTATTTCAGCATTTCACAAAGATGAGTAAGCCATAAACTTGAATTCAGTTACCATTGATGATTTAAATCACTAGTAATATATATTCATTATTCCAATGGGTTTATGGGTAGCTTAAATTTTTTGTTTTCAATCATTTATACACATTTTCCATCATTTTGATTACCTAAAAAAAAATAATTATGCTCAATAGAAATGTAAGCTCTTAAGCATTTGGTTTCCTTTTCCTTAATGAGGATTTTGCAAATTAATGATTCACTAATTTCTTGACGATACTAAGAAAAAAGAAAAAAAAGAGAACTGCAATCATATTGAGGTGATTAACATAAGCAAGGTGCACTTTAAATCACATAATAGTAGGAAAGGTAGAATATATAAATCGGCTGAATCGTTACTTCTCTAAGCTCAAAGCATACAACATCTGACTTCTACTTTAATATAACACAGCACAAGATTTTCTTAATAAAAAAAATTATAAGCTCCATCGGCTCTAATGGAAAAATTTATACTTTGCAATATAATCGAAACAGTTTAATAAATAAATTCTATTTGGAAAGAACAATAAGAAGGTAGTATTTGGCTACACTGATTTTCGAAATTGATGGTTCATAGTTATTGTTAAAATACAATTCTTCGAATGGATTAATGAATTCTGTTTCTTGAATCGAAGAAGCAATTATATATGCAAATTAAAAATAAGTATATATATCAAAATAATTGATTTCAAAAGAATGATAAAAGAAATTTAGTGTTAACAGAATTAGAAATACACTTGAAAAAGACTTATTCTTATTTAGGTTTAGATAAATCTGGAAGTAAAATCTCTAGTGAAGGAGATAGATTAGATAGAAGGGATTCAACATAACTTATATACATTCAAAGGAAAGAAGATGGAGATGTGGAAGTACCTTGAGGTTCGGTCCTTTGCTCTCACCGACTAGGTTTTAGGGTTTTAGGGATCGAAGTTCCTCTGCAAGGTTCTCTTCTTCCCCCGGCCTCTTCTTGATCCTTCGCAGCTCTCTTGCAAAGGAAAGCCAGGTGTCAACCTTAGAGCCCTCGAGCCGAGAGGTGGATAAGGTTGGGGATGGCCAGCTGTAAAGGTCGTAAGGTAGGAGGAGATTGTGCATAGAGGAAGGACACTTTCCGTCCTTTACGACAGGTAACGCCTGCGATATATGGAAAGGCGTAGGGTGATGGCAATCACGTCCGTCCGTTGGATCTTAAGATCCAATGATTAGATGGATCTTAAATGGTTTGGGACTATCGCAGCCATAAAATTAGCTTTAATCAAGAGAGAACGGTCCTGCTTAAGAAGGATGCTTGTATCGTGCATTGCATATAATTGGGGATCTCCGTCTTTTCTAATAATATCATTTAGGATATATAAAATATATTTAAGTATTAAGTTATTTTAACTACATTAATTAAATATTAAGTTAAATCAATTATTTAACCTAAATTAAATGTCCATACACAATCTAAATATTCTTAATTTTCACCCTTACTTAATTGAGGGGTGAGGAGCTCAAAAATACGATTAGAGTTTTGATTGGAGGTATATTTAATTTACCTAATTTTCTGGGTATTAAAATATTATCAAAATATTTGCGAAATTTTTGACGGCTCCCAAACGCTTCCAAAATATCACACCCTTTGCTAGTTTGGGTGTGGTGAGTCCAATGGCGGACTCCATTTTTTATTCTAAAGTCTAAATAAATTAAGTATTTTCAAAAATATCAGAAAACCAGGAAATATTAGAAATTGCCAAACGGTTTCCAAATCGTACAAAATTTGAGGTGGAGACTCTTAACTCTATTATAAGAGTAATGAAAGAGGCTTGGAGACAATTAGGTCACTAATTGAGGGGTAACAACATCTAGGTTGTTATAATAGTAGCTTGAGTAAGACGAAATCCACTCGGGCTAACCTAAACGCTACAAACCTTGTCAATTGACGGGGATCAAATCAAGATGCAATCATGGTCAAATAGGCACCCGATTTGAGAGTTGATTTCATATGATTAGCTACTTGGCCACACAAGCTGATAACCCATCCAGACAGTGCTCCACACTGTCATGACTGCTATCGAAGCTTGGCCGACTCTTTAATCCATTGGTAATCATTTCTAGAACATTTCTAACACATTATAGCAAGCAATCGAATCGACATTTACATGAATAATGGATTAACGAATAGATGGGTATTGAACGCACTCCAAAGGCTTGAATTGGGCTTGGCAGCTTCCTTAGTCTTCAGTCTGTCATCTGGGAGCTTGAACTCCAGATTTACCCACTACAACTCCGGGGAAGACAACTGGAGTAGCAAGGGGTCGACTGGAACAAAAGGAGGAATTCAGGGAACCTGTAGCTAGCTGGGGGCAAAGAGGGATTCCAAAAGAGCTTCTCAATAAGCAAAAAGGCTCACTGAGAATTTTATGGGCAATTTATAGCCCGATAGGGCTTAATGGGAGATGAGCTAAGATCTTCATTGAGCTCTCTAGGGCTAGCATATAGGCTTGAATCAAAAGAGGCAAATTCGTAAATCCTATGGCCTTTAAACCATTAAGGCACAGAAGGTCATGGGGGGGACAAAATTCCTCGCATATTGCCATAGTGGTAGCGGTTGGGATCCTATCGAGGCTGCTTCGAGAAATCGCAGATGATAGTCCATGATGCTCAGATTAATTCCAGCAATGCGATCATACTTAGCATCAGGCAGCTGGAATCGGATCTGAGATGGGTGCTGATCTGGACTACTTGATCAGAATGGAGAAAATAACTGAATGACTAGATGGATCTGGAGGGTTTGCTATTGAGTGTTCGAGGTTCCACAATGGATCAGCTTCGTTTCCGACAATGACTCCTAGGGCTTACCGACCGTTTAGATAAATGGAATGAAATTAATTTTGATTAAATGTTAATTTCATTTAAATTTAATTCCAAATTAGGTCAAAATGGTCTCTAAAATTTCTTAAGAACTCACCCTTAGTTAATTAATATGTGAGGAATTCAAAAATGATATTTAATTTTTGATTGAAGTTCAATTAAATTTAACTAATTTTCAAGGTATTAATTTGATTAAAATAATCAAATAATTCAACTTTGATCCAAAAGATCTCAAATTTTTAGGGTTTAGTCCTAATAACAATTAGAACTTATTATCAATTTGGTTAAGACTTAAATGAATATAAATTAAGCAATGTAATAACTAAGGTTGTTACAGTGATAAATATCGAATAATAAAACTGGAGTAAGAGCTTAGGGAAACTATCATTATTTTGATTTCTACCATAAAGAGATCCATTGACCCTTGAAATTAAAATGATAAATTGTTGAAATTTAACCTTAAGTGGAATATAATGTGAAATTTAGGTTTTGGAAATTTTTCTTAAGAACGTGAGGCTATCTGAACCCTTTAATTCTTTTAACCATGGCTAACATCGTAATTCTTATATTTTGAGATAACATTCCAAAGCCTTAGCTATTCTCTTAGGATGGAATTTTATTAAAATATATTATTTAGGTGTTGTATTTGAACATTAGGAGGTGAGATCTAGGGTATAAAAGTAAGAAATTAATCAGTTTAGGATTTAACTTGCAACTTAACTCAATCTAACCTAGAGCTTTACTCATGGCATAAGATAATTTAATATGGCATAAAATTTAGCTTAGAACTTTTTTTCTATTATTATAATATAAATAATATTTTGAAAATATTATATAAATGATTAGTGAGCCTATAGATAAACTTAGAGGAGATAAAGATTCATATAAACATGCTTATTGAGATGATACTTAGAGATCTTTTCCTAAGTCTATTGGACTAATATATAGGCATAATAGATGAAAATTTATACATATAAAGGATGATATAACCTAAATATAGCAATAAGAATATAAATAGTAATTTTTCTCAAAAATGTTAAATCTAAATACTCGATTAAGAGAAAATTGTTGAGATGTCAAGAAGAAGTGGTACCACTGTGAGCAGATATCATGTATGTAAAAAATTTATTATTAGATTATTATTTTCATCTTAATACAACATTGGCATATTCGCTAGTTCTATTTAATTGCTTAATTCATAATACTTAAATTGCAAAATATGATTGAAAATCTTGTATGGAAATGAAACTAATGAAAGATGGCTAACTTGGGAGAAACCTTCATTTTATAGGAGTAGCTTTGGGTTAGCCACGATGCAATGAGGTGGGTGTTGAACATGATAGAGTCAAGAAAGGCTAAGAAAGATGAGGTCCTGACACTTGAGCACATGTTGGGCGTAGATTTGGCGCCGAGTGAGTGTTGTTTGAGAATTGGAGCATTGCTGAGGTTGAAAAATCAATGCTTGGGCGAGTGCAAGTACAGACCTAGAAGATCAACAGATCGAAAGCGCAACACTTGGGCATGGTTATGACAGTTGAAGCAAACAATAGAGCCTGGCCAGCGAGCCCAGCGCTTGGGCGGGCCCAAATGCCCGCTGCTGAAGTAGTAAGCCGAAGGCTCAACCCAAAGGCCAGACAGAGCGTGAAGCGGTATTGTTGGATTGAATGAACTGCTCTGCGAGCTCCATCGGAGATAGCGAATCTCTAAAATATTTTTCTCATTTTCATAGTAAAATTTTTTGTGATATAGATGAGTAGTTTTTTTCTTGTATTGAAATATTTCACCTAAAAATCCAAGCTTATTTGCATGGCGATGAAGCCATAGATCGATCCCCTAGTATTTCCATTGCCCAGGGATTAGCTCTAATACAGATGTCACACGAAAGCCTCGAGGGATAAAAAACAAATATTAGAATTTTTCCTAAGAAGAATATGAATGAAGCAGTAATGCTTTTCTTTTGGGATGTATAATATTTTTAATAAACCCCATATGGAGCACACATGAAAAAGCACGAGTTCTTCATTGACTGTGCTTATTTGCCCAAATAACAAGCAATGAAACTCAAGCGTCTAATTTAACTCTTTATTTTCTTTCTTTTTTAATGAAATGAGTTTTAAATAAAAATAAATATATAATTAACAGAAATTAAACCTAATAATATGAAATATAGCACCATTCACAAATTAATAGAATTACTACAGTTGCACAGTTTTGCCCCATCGGTCAGTTTTTATGCGACAAATGGAAGGCTGTCATCTGCATCTTAAAGACCAATTTTGGATGCCATCATTATATCCTAGAAGGTCAATTAAAGCAAAAAACATTGTTGAGGAATTGGTAAAAATACACTTAGAATAACATAACATAGCTTTAATTAATTTTTAGTTTTCCCTATCCTTCTGGTCCTGTAATATATTATAATATACTGTCAGCATTTTTTTAAGATGATATGTAGAATTTTCAGTGCAAATGTAGCTATGAAAGTGTTGTGTTCGATTCAAAATATTTCGGCAACTAAAAGCAGAATCTTTCACATAGATTATTTCGCAATGAGGCCGGCATCTCATTTGGAAAAAAACACTTTGTAGAATTGATACATAATGAATAATCGAAGTCATAGCAACCTCCAATAGCTAAAGCCAAGCTAGAAGCAAAGACACGCAGATCCAATAGCATGATCCTACCATGAATAGGACCATAAAATAGCAATCGTTAATCTAAATGTTAATTGAAGAAATTATTTGGTGGTGGGCCACGGCGCGCCATAGCGCGCTACAACGACCTAGCACCGGAGAGGTGAGCGCTATAGCGCGCCTCAGGGGCTAGCGCCCGAGAGGTGAGCGCTATAGCGTGCCTCAGCGGCTAGCACTTGAGAGATGGACGCTACAGCGTGCCGTAGCGGCTGGCGCCCGAGAGATGGGCGCTACAGTGCGCCGCAGCAGCTGATGTCGAGAGACGGGACTATAGCGCCTGTGGCCTAGTCAGCCCAATTCTGAGCAGCTTATATATATTTTATTCACCCGTTTTTAGGATTATGATGCCGAAAATCGAAATCCTATCAGCCTCCATTGATTTTAGAGGGTGTGGCTACTCTATTGCAAGGAAGAAGATAGCTCGAAGATGTTGTGTTAGGATTTGTAAAACCCAAAAAAATTTGTGTAATCCTTTCTCTATAGTGAAATTATTTTTTCTCTCCTCCCCGAGGACTAGGTGTTAGTACTGATTCACGTAAATCATTTTTGTTTATGCTGTGATTGCATGCATGTGAATGTTTCTTGCTTTATTTTGTTTAGTACAACGGTTTAAAGCTTTTGTTTCGCATTGATTTGGAATCCTAACATTTGCTCAAGAGATCGCACAAGGGTTTAGATCTCAACAAGTGGTATCAGAACGATGTTACCTTGTTTGTTCCTGAGAACTAGGGTTTATTTTGAGCTGTGTATTATTTGTGTTTGAGTTTCTTAAAGCAAGAAGAAAAAGCATGTCAGATAGAGGAGAAGATGCGGTAGGGACTTCATCGTCATCGGTGGTGGAGAGATTCCTCCAACAAGCTATAACACATCCAACGAAGATTGATATAGTTAAATTTGATGGGAAGAATAACTTCGGTATGTGGCGGTGCGAGGTGAAAGACGCACTATGTGCACTGAATTTAGAAGATGTTCTAGATGGCGAAGAGAAACCAACATAAATTTCTGAGAGAGATTGGATTAAGATGAACCACAGTACATGCGGTCTGATTTGGAATTGCTTAACCCAGGAGATTAAATATACAATAATGAAGGAGACGTTGGTGTGAAAATTATAGAGATTTTTAGAGGGCAAGTACCTAACGAAAAGTGTGAAGAATTGATTCCACATGAATATTTCAGATGAGAAGGAGAATTTCCATAGATGGACATTGAATAAGTTCACTAAATTATTGACAGATTTGCTGAATCTGGATGAGACAGTGGATGAAGAAGATAAGACCCTGTTATTATTGAACTCATTGCCAAATGAGTATGAGCACTTCACCATGACTTTGATCTATGGGAAGGATGATTTGAAGTATGAGGTGGCGACTGCATCCCTAGTGAACCATGAGTTCTGGAGAATAGATAAAGAATTCACCAAATCAGATATGACAAAGGCATTTACCCTCCAGAGGGAAAGACTATAGAAGAAAAAGCAATGGCCAAAAAAATGCAGACTTCCAAAAGAGAGGGAAATCAAGAGGCCGGAGCATTGGACCCAATCAGTGCACGTTTTGTTTGAAAATAGGACATTTGAAGAAAGACAGTCCAAAGTTAAAAGAGAAGTAGCGAGGAAGTGGAACTTTTGAGGTAAATGCAAATGTGATTCAGAATGTGGTGAAAGGTTCAGACTCAGATATATCCTTTATTACTATTTCAATGGGCATACTAACTAACAATTTCAATTGGATTATGGATACTGGTACAACGTATCATATATGTTCCTAGAAGGATTGGTTTTATTCATACAGAGAAATGAACAATAGTGCAGTCATACTGGTAAATGTTGCTATGTGCTAGATTATAGGAGTTGGAAGTGTGTTGATTAGAACGCATGCATGAACATTGCAAGAACTGAAAGAAGTCAGACATGTATTAGAGAGCAAGAAGAATCTCTTATCTATTTGGGCCTTAGAAGCCAAGGGCTTTAAAGTAGTGATTAAGGTTGGGGTCCTGAAGATTAGCAATGGTGCAATGACTTATTTGATAAGAGTCAGACAACAGAAACTCTACTACCTTCAGGAAAGTACAGTGACAGGTTCTGTAGTTATGGCTAAAGCTTCTGAAGATGCCATGACATTGTGGCATATGAGGCTAACAGATGCAGGAGAGCCGTCATTGAGAGCATTGGAGAGGAATGGACTCATTAAAGGTATAAATTCTTGCAAATTAAAATTTTGTGAGCATTGCATTTTTGGCAAGAAAACATGCAAGTCCTTTGGTGTTATCCTCCAAAACACCAAATATATACTTGAGTAAATACACACTGATGTTTGGGGATCAATGAAAATTGCATCATTTGGTGGTCATAAGTATTTTGTTTCTCTTATAGATGATTACTCCAGGATTTGTATGGGTGTATACTTTGAAGAGAAAAGCAAATGTACTAGAGGTTTTCATAAACTAGAAGATGATGGTGAAAAATCACACTTTAGTAGAAAATCCCACCATAGCAGAATAGGGTAGCAGGGAGCATGAATCACACTTTGGTAGAAAATGTGTGGTGTCTGCTATCCAATGCTGGGTTGGTGAGAGTCTATTGGGTGGAGGCCCTAAGCTAGGCATGATAATTGGTGAACCTTATGCCATTAGCAGAACTGGACAAGAAAACTCCAATTAAGTTATGGTTTGGATATCCTACCACAGATTATGATCAACAGAATATTTTTGGTAGCCCCGCTTATTATCATGTTAGAAAGGATAAACTTGAACCGCGGGCTAGGAAAGAAATTTTTGTGGGCTTTTGACGTGGAGTGAAGGGCTATAAATTATTTAACCCAGCTAACAAGAAGATTGTGGTGAGCAGGGATGTCACCTTTGATGCAGAGTTTTTCTTGAGATTGAGGTGTTTTCATCTGGTGGAAGATAATATGGTGACTCCAATGAGCAGGAAAAATTTGGAGTTTGATGCCACCCCATTTGTTTCACAAATATCTTCACATAACATTAAGGATACTCCTACATATGAAGACCACATTGGTGATGATCAAGAGCAAACTAATGATGAAGGTGAGGCTCCAATTCAGAAGTTGATTGCAAGGAATATAACTCAACAGTTAGCCTAGCTTAAAGACTATGTCACATATGCATTTTCCATATTAGAGGATGAGATCCCCACTCATTACAAAGAAGCAGTGATGGGCTCAAAAATAAATTTATGGAAGTATGCTATGGATGAAAAGATGAAGTTTCTTCAAAAATATGAAGCATGGAGGCTGGAGAAACTCCCTCCAGGAAGAAAGGCTACTGAGCGCAAGTGAGTATATGCAAAGAAAGATGGATCCTTAGAAGCTGATGTGCGCTACAATGCAAGATTAGTGGCCAAGGGCTTTGCTCAGGAAGAAGAGATCGAATATGGTTAAGTGTTCTCCACAGTTGTTAAACACTTATCGATCCACATACTCTTAGGTTTGGTGGCACAGTTTTATTTTTTGCTTGAGCAGCTTGATGTTAACATAACGTTCTTGCATAAAGAGCTAGAGGAGGAGATCTTTATGGCACAACCCCTAGGGTACAGTGAGCTAGGAAAAGAAGACTTGATATTATGCAAACTACACAAGTCTTTTTATGGGCTAAAGCAAGCATCAAGACAATAGTATAAGAAATTTAATCAGTTCATGCAAAAGAAAGAGTATTATAGAAGCCAGTTTGATCTCTGTGTGTACTTTAAAAGGTTGCTTTATGGTAGCTATGTTTACTTACTATTGTATATCGATGGCATATTTATGGCTACTTCAGATTAGTTTGAGATGGATCATTTGAAGGATCAGTTGTTAAAGAATTTAGAAATTAAGAACTTCAGAGAAGCAAAAATAATATTGGGAATGGATATCTATAAGGACAGAAAGTCAAGGAAGATTTGACTTACCCAAATATGGTTTGGAGAAGGTGTTGAGGTTGTTCATAATTGATAACTCTACAAAGTCTGTGAGTATACCTCTAGCGCATCACTTTCACTTATCTGCAGAACAGTATTCAAAGACAAATTTTGAGAAAAAAGAAATACACTCATTGCCATATGCTAGTAAAGTTAGAAGCTTGATTATGTCATTATCTTCACTAGACTAGATTTGGCTCAAGTATTTGGAGTCGTGAGCCGATATATGCACAATCAAGGGAAGGATCATTGTAGCAGTGATGGGGATATTTTGGTACCTAAAAGGTACAGTTGGTGTTAGCTTATTATTTCAGAAGTAGTATTCAATAGCAGATTTATGTGTTGGATATGTAGGTTCCGACTATGCTGGAGATTTGGATCAAAGATGATCAACGACTGGTTATGTATATACTTTACCAGGAGCTCCAGTAGGGCAGGGATCAACTCTACAGTCTACCGTTGCTCTATCTACAATAGAAGCAGAATACATGGCATTCACTGAAGCATTCAAAGAAGTAATTTGGATGAAGGGTTTGCTGGAAGATTTGGGTGTGAAGCAAAAGAAGGTAGTAGTTCACTTTGATAACCAAAGCACTTATATTATTAGCTAATAATCTGATCTATCATGCTCGCACAAAGTAGATTGATGTTCAACACCATTTTGATCGAGATGTAATTGAAGAAGATTAGATCTTACTAGAGAAGATCGACACCAAAGAAAACCCTACGGGTATGTTGAGAAAGGTGCTCACGGTTCAAAATTTTACTCATTGCAAAACCTTGGTGAATTTGAAGAATAATTTATAGGCTTCTCATTTGTTGGAATTATGGACGGCTTGGTTTCTTTGGATGGAGGGTACGCAGAAAACTAAGTTGGTACAGCCGCATTGATCAAGAACATTAAGTATTCAGCTCTCATGTGGAGCACATGAGATTTAAGGTGAAGATTATTGATTGAAAAAACTATTTAGAGGCCCACTACAGTGCACCATAGCATGCTACAACAACCTAGAACATGAGAGGTGGGTGCTATAGCACTACTCAACACATGTGCTAGCTATACACAACCATGGCACCCACACACACTCTTTCAAGTTTTGAGCAACCTATATATATTTTCTTAACTCATTATTAAGGTTAAGAGGTAGAAAATTGAAATCCTATCAGCCTCCATTGGTTTTAGAGGGTCTGTGGCTGCTCCGTTGCAAGGAAGAAGATAGCTCCAAGAGGTTGTTTAAGGGTTTGTAAATCTTAAAATCTATGTAATCTTTCTCTATAGTGAATTTGTTTTTGTTATGTTGTCAAGATCATTCAAATCATCATGGAGATGCTAATAGTGCTTCGATGAGCTTCGGAGAGGTTCCAAGGCATCTTAGAACAAAGTTGGAGCTCAGTTGTAGCTTAGGTGCCACAGTGCGCCGTGGCACGCTGTGGCTAGCCATGGCGCCCAGCACCTAAGGTGGAAGCGTCGTAGCATGCCATGGAAGTAGCATACCAAAACAAGGGTGCTGTAGCGTGCTCTGATAAATGGAGTCTAGATATTGGAGTGCCGTGGCATGCCCCAATGGAAGCAAATAGAGACTGGGGCATTGCAGCACACCCCAATGGCAGATGTCCCGAGAGCAGGCACTACAGTGCACTACAAAGCGCCACATCGGAGAGCATCCCAACGCTAGGCACCCGAAAGCAAGGCGCTATAGCACTCAATGTTGGACGCTACCCGAGGGCTGGGTGCTATGGCGCACTGTAGCTCTTGGCGAATTCCAGTTATGGTTCAAGTTTTGCTTTAAGCTATTTGGAGGGTATTTTGGACTATTTGAGGTCAAAAATGGAGCTGAATAATTAAGAAAATATCTTGGTGATATTTCATAAGTTGGCATTTCAGTTTGATAGGGCTTAGGCTACCGTGGGAGGAGATTCCAAGGAGGAACCCTAAGGGAGAGTTGTTGTGCAAGAGAGCTCTTGTATGTTAGAAAAGATACTCATCGTGGTGGCTGCTACTTCTCCGCTTCATTCTAGAGTAAGAGTTAGTGTTCATTGTTGATGTTAATCTCTTTGTAACTCTATACTCTTCAAGATTCATAGTAGAAATTTTTTTTGTGTTGTGGTTTCATAGTTTTTCACATTCTTGAGTTTTCCATATAAAATCTATGATTGTTTGAATGTGCTTGTGGTTGTGTAGCAAGCATGTGTTGTGATTCTTTTTCTTTTTATTTTATGATTTTGTGTTTTGCTTAGTAACCGTCAACGCAACCCCGGTCCTTGTTCGAGTGCGCTCAAAACTGCTTTCGCGACGGTGTGCTTGGTGAAAGTTTTTACAATATTTTTTCCTCTTCTCCCCGTGGACGTAGATGTTAGCACTGAATCACGTAAATCATTTTTGTTTGTGCTGTGATTGCATGCAAGTGAATGTTTCTTGCTTTATTTGATTTTGCTCATCGATTTAAAGTTTTTGTTCTGCATTGATTTGTAATCCTAATATTTGCTCAAGAGATCGCAACAAGGGTTTAGTTCCCAACACTAAATATCCACACATCTTGGATTTATCCTTGATTCAAGAAACAAAATTAGGATATCCATAAAGGTATCCATTTTGAGAGGCATGCCAAGCTCGTTTGACCACCTAAGGCTTGTTTCGACACGTGCGGAACCTCGACCATGGCTCATTGAGCTCAATCAAGCCTGGCCAAGCATAACTAAGCCCTCTCCAAGTGCAAAATTATGAAATAAACCTGATTGGTTGGCCTGATGAGCCAGAACCGACCCATTGGCCTAACCAATTATATTCAATTTGTCTCGATCTACTTGATATTTGATTAAGCTATATGGGCTTTAATTCTCAATTTGATTTCACCATTTGATTATATAAAGAAACATGTACAAGGCATATCACTAATATCACAACATATCACTAATCTCACAACCTTTAGGTTGCTATTAGGCTAATCAATTCTAATTAGACCTAAGGAAAACAAAAACTAAATAATTGAAACGTTTTACACTAATGATATATAAAAGATGAAATCAAAAAACTCCAAATGTCAACCATATACATGGGAAAAAAATGAAGCAAATTTAAATTCCCTTTTATGAAATATTTGATATGAATTAAATTATGAAAATACTTAGAAACATTATTAAAAATATTTTAATGTGCAAAACTCAAAAATATTTTTTAATCTTTATTTCTCATATTAAAATACGCAAAAACGGCGTCAAATGAATTCACGACAACTGCTTAATCGGATGGCGCAAAATGGCTGCCGCTTAATCTATTTAGATCCAATGAAACAGTTGTTCTAACTATCACCGTCTGAGGGGATAGCGATCACCGTTAAACCCATAGTTTAAAGATGGCCGAACTTGTTTTCGCCAAACTAGACAGAACTGGACTTGGCGAAACCAAGAGCTAGCCACTTTGTAAACAAAATTAGACCCAACTATTTAACCGAATGGCCTAATTTGGATGTCTATAGATTCCTCACACTTAGGCTTATCACAAAGATCCCTTAATTTGTAATTTGGTAATTCACATTGAGTTAATTTTGGAGAGAACCAACTTTACCTTTTTAATCATTTTTGGGCAAATTTGACAGAAATCGAATCTAGAACCTCCTAATCTCAACTAACCAAACCCGCATGGATGAGTCATCACCATTGGAAACCCCATTTCTTCTTAATGGATGCGGGAAACCATTTTCTTTATCCATTAGAGTCCCATTGAGAGCTCCTTCAAACTTGCAAACACGACCCTTTTCCCCTCTTCTCCAAGTCTAAAACCACTCTTCTAAAGCTTTCCATAATTATGATTCTTCCAACTTAATTAAATTTGTTTCACTAGCTAATCATGTTTAACACTTGACAAATTTTCTTATTCAACCTCATATATTCTAATGACAAAACACTAAAACACCTCACAACCTAATGAAGCCTATGAAGTTTTCAAATTTTATTAAAGTTTAAAGAATATCCTATATTGTTAGACAGACAACGTTTTGCAGTTTTATAGAATTTTTCACAACTTTTTATTAGTATATTCTTTATTTTATTTATGACTAGTTATTGAGATTTGACATGCAAGCTCTTATATATATATTAAGTGCAACATTTCATTAAATAACAAAACTTCCACTTATGTTGTTAAAATTTCAAAAATCCTAAGATTCTTACTTGGAATATTTCAGTAGTGTTATGCAGATCTTCTTTCAATTTTGCATCAATATACCTTTTAATATATACAAATATAGTTGCTGCAATTTGATACGTAATGTCTAATATGTATTAGGATCAACTTTTTCTTAGGTCTTAGAAGCCAATAATATCATTATGACTTTCATTTTTATAATCAAAGTTCAGGAAACGAATCACAGACTTTTTCAAAATTTCAGCATATTCCTCAAGTTTCTTTGCATGTTTGCTCTAGCATAACTTTCATTCATTTCAGAACTAGTTATTGAAATATGATATGTAAACCCCCCTATGTATTTAGAGTAACTTATTTTTGAACATCAGAAGCTAATAATGATTTGAAGACATTCATATGCACATTCAAAGTTTCAGAGAAATTACAAATTTTACATGGCCAAAAGTTCAAAATTTTCCAATTTTTCCTATAATTTTCAAAATATGCTATTTTGCATCTTAGACCACATTACTTATTATTTTTACAATAAACATAATCTCATATATTTATGTAACAAGTTTGGTATTGAAATATTATCTTGATCTAAATAATAAAGATTCAATTACAAACTCAATGGAAAAAAATCAAAGTTAAATATCCATGAAGCTTGTAAACTTTATCATTATGATGGCTAATTACATAGTGAGATCTAAATATTTCTAACTTGTTAATTATATCCTAAGGGATGTGTTATGAAGCTTACTTTAACTCCATACAAAGATTAATAAGATTACTGAATTTACTATTTTATTATAAATGAATAAGTTGTAAGTATGCACACAAACACACACACACACACACACACACACACACACACACACACACACACACACACACTCGCATTACCTATTACATTAAAATATAAACTTAATTTCACACATATTAAAGAGAGGATACATTTTATGTTATTGTAAACAGTCAGATATGTAGATTTCTTAGACAATACTTATATCACCTATGTTTGAGCATAAATTTATTTGCAAATGTGAGTTATGGTATTGGTGTGCATAAATCACAAATTGAATTGCAAAAATTATTCATGAACTTATGATAAATATGTATGGTGAACATTATTTGAAAGAAGAATAAAAATAAACATGTACATGTAGGGATAGCTAGCAGCCCATGATGAAACAAGAAGGGATTTAACATTTTAAGAAGTGGCAGATGATCTAAAGGAGAGACTCAGCATACATCCAATGAATACTCAAACTATTGTGGGTAGTTTTAAAGCTTCTTAAAATATATTTATGCTAATATCTGGGTCTCCTAGTGAGACTTGTGTGTCATAAACCCCAAAAAAAGATATTCCTGTCACACTATTATTTATGATGATCTTTATACTTAATTTTATTATTTTTTTATCAAAGTGAGAAATACAGTGCATTATGGAAAGTTAAAGCAAGCACAAATTTTGAATAATTTCTTTCATGTGATGCAAAATTTTGCTCACTTATTTCATCTGATACAAATTCTCCTTAGATTAATATTATTACTGATTTTATATCTTATATAGAATGCTAGATAGTAACTCTTACTGAATACTATTTGTACTCCTACCTAATTGCCAAATCTTGAAATATTTTGTGGTTTTGAGTACTAAATAGGAACAATAAAAACATTGAAGTTAATGGGCATGACATAAAAAGTTAGATGGAGAATAATTAAAATTACTTTTATTTATTTATTAAAGTATTAAATAAAAAATTATGTAATATATTAATATTGTATGGCTTTATGTTTGATGAATATTTTAAGTTATATAAATTTATCTTTTAATGAAATTTAATGTAAGTTATAGCTTGGAAATTCTTGGCTTTGCTTCTTGAACCACCATAAACACAATACTCTTGGGATCCAACCCGACACTGCAATTCATCATCCTCACAAATAAAACATGATACCCTAAACTCTAGGCAATGAAAACTTATACAAAGAGGCCTCCAATCAAGGATTTAGCGATACAATTTAATCCTAAGATTTTAAAGAGCAAGGGTATATAAAATTTAATTTTAAAATATCCTAAGTAAGCTGAATAATTCAGTGACTTTTAATGTAATGACTTGGTGCTATATTTGGTAATCTAATCTAACAATAAGTGTTATTATATTATTTAATACTGGGTTAGTAAGTCTTAACCAACTATTAAGTACTACGGGGAGCCAAGAATCTATAAAATTGAAATATAGATGCATAATATATATACCATTCTAGCCATCTAGATAAAGAAAAGGAAACATGTATCATAAAAAAAATGTAAAACATTTAGATTTAATTTAATTGTGTGGTCTCCGATCTCGCCATAGTCTACCATGTCACAACAATGTCTATATAGACTGATCCACTCATTGTGAAACCCCATATCTGAATTAGTTATTATTTTATTTCTGCACAAATTTTTGAATGAATATTCAGGGATTTAGTCTGTACGACTTGTCCTAGTTCAAGGAATTTCAATTTAAATGTAAATAATGTGATGTCCTTTGTTATTTTAATGATTATATAACCTAAATGATTGGGGCTAATCAATCCTCCAATTGACTTAAGACATTAACTAAATGTCTTAATCAATTAGAGTATATATATATATATATATATATATGGTATCCAAAATAATGATTTAAATATATTATTAGTTTAGTGAATAAGATAATTAAATATATTTGAGAATTCCTCTTATAATCCTATCATAAATATAGAAGTTAAAATCATATAAGGCTCTTAATTAAGCTGTTATTTCTTTACCAAGTACTAGGCCTTAAATCAAAATAACTATTAGATCCACTAACTCTCTAATATCTTGAAAGGTTTCCTAATAGATCAAGTTTAATCTATCTTCTATCAGGTTTAACTCTACTTCCTTACTAGTGCTTACTAAGGAAGTAAGAAGGGATGGATCAATAATTTAGATTCAACTAGACCTTTTCTTCTCTTAGATCTAGGTCATATATAGGAGTTATTAATTGATTACTCTAAATAAGGTCTAAGTTTTCCATGACTAAACAATATAATTCTCAACCATTGATGCAACTTTTTCTACCGATTAATATCTCTGAATTTAAGTAAGGAGGAAAATCACTTCTACATTCATCTAATTTTTACTAATCTTAAGCTTAGATCTATATAATTGGTTTATGAATTTATTAATTAATAATGGTTCTAATTCTTCAATTTTCTAATTATATTGAATATCTATTAGATTAATTATCTACTTTTCTTAATTAACATCCAATACATCTACTAAGCTCTTAAGGGAATTGGTTCTCTACTAAATGGATCTAGGATTTACTTACTTAGTCTAGATCACAATTTTATTTCACCCAAATTATAAACTAACCTCCTCTTATTAGCATAAAATGGGATCACTAGCTTCTAAATTACTTAGATTATGAAGTTAAACTAGATCTACTTTAATGGGAATGATGACTTTCTATAGTCTAAGATACAAGCTCACATTTCTAAGGTCTAAGGAGTGAAAAGTATTATTCTAAGTTTATCTAGGTATAAATCCTTACTAGGTTCCTAGTCTTAAGTAACAAACTTATTACTTCCTTATCAAAGTTAAAGGGGATCTAATTGAGTTAGATCTTAAAATTATTAACAAAACAGTGATTTCCTAAAGTCCTAAAATTCATATTTTCTTTTAGAAGTTAAATTAATGCAAAAGTAGTATATTATTAATCCTTGTAGTTTAAGGATTCCAATGACATATTATACGATGAATTTGGAGATCTCTAGGCTCAAATATGTACTAATCATTCTAATTGGTGATTATAAAAGTCATTAATAAAATTAATAAACAATTTTGAAATTAAATGCCATATTATTGTTCTACTTATTTTTATGATCATTTTGGTATATAATTTCAATAGATTTTGATTTATATTTATTGAGTTATTTAATTAATTAAATTGGCATTACTTTCCTATGATTCTGGTTTGACTATACTCAAAATATTTATAAGAATATATCCTTTTTCAAACAATGGGATCACGAGATGGGTCGGTCAGACCATGGGGAAAAGTTGTAATAACTTGAGATTGTTACTTAGACAAAACCTAGTTTAATTCGTCTAGAACCTCTCCCATTAGTCTTTAATCATCATTAGAAGCAAATTTCAAAATTTTAGTTCAATTTGGAAATCAATCGGATCACTCGATACATTTCAGCTAAATTTAATTATGAATATAAGTAATTATTTTGACCTACGATAAAAATTTTGATCATGTTTTTGGATTCATAGCACCCAAATTAGCTGGTGGTAAATTTTTTGTATTTTTCAGATTTTGTTTAGCTAAACTAGGATTTAAAATTTTGAACTAATTAAATATTAATTATTTAATATCCAACGCTTTAACTTATTTTAAGTGTCTTTTTCTCTTTTAAGTTTGTCCAAACCCTAATGTGTCCTTCCCAGATGTTCTTTTTTTCATTTCTAATATTCAACTTGATAAATTATAAATGATGCATTCCTTGCACTTAGTGATTATGATCATAAATGCTCCAAAGAATGAATCATAAGGTAGATAACAACCTTCCTCTTACCTAATATCTTATGGTTTAATTCTCTAATACCAATTACACACCAACATCATGTCACCATGCGCAACAAAAATATAATAATAATAATAACATATAACTGGCAGTGGAACGATGTGTTACTTGGGAATGTTGAACTTCCCCTTATATGACCTACTATTGAATACTACTTCTTATCATAAGTATTAGTTAAGGTACTTATACACATTGGCTTTTAGGAAAATAAGAACATATCTAATGTGTATGAGTATTTCATATGAGTTTATATCGATCACATCACAATACTAAGTATACATAGTAATAATAACATAGTGCAAAAGCTTTAGCATCCATCTATAATATTCATCATTAGAGCTAGGTAAAAATTTTCATCTCAGAAAAGAAGAAAAAAATCATCTTGATTTAATTTATTACAAACCAGCATTAAAATGAAAGAGCAGTAAATATAACTCTCCTTAACAGCATAAAGCAAACTAAGTCTTTACTGAACCACTATTACTTCAATGACTCCTTTTGAAGCTCCTGGGTTTTTTCCAAAGTTGGTCCCAAAACTAGCTCTTCAAGTTGCTCAAAAGCTGGCATTGTCATTTTCACAATGTTAGGGCCCCAGCCAAAAAAGAGAAAAAATTGTGTTAGACAATAAGTCTAAGTAAGTTTTAGGTTGCAACAAGTATTTCCTTACATTTAAGAGATTTTATTTGACATTCAATAAAATAAAAATCAAACTATAAGAAATTGAAGTAACCTGAAACTGTAAATCTAAACACTAAAATTTAAATCATAATCATGTAGCTGAACAAAGTACTAGAGTTAAATCAACTAAAAAGAAACAGTAAACTAAAATAAACTAAGAACAGAACTATATTCTATGTTACTATGTATGCATCTGAATATGCCATCGATTATGCTGCAAATATGCACTTGATGTTACATTGCATCCAAAGGAATCATAATATCTTGTTGTATGCTGCATCATATAGTTCTTACTTAGCCTTGATGAATACTGCATCCCGTAGTTCACAAATGATATTTATGCTTTATGCTTAAGAAATTTGTGCAAAATGCTTTTAAAACACCAAAAACTAGAAAACAAAAGTAAACATCCCTTCTTATTGTCTAACTATTTAACATGTTTTCCCTAATATGAACATTTACCTTAGGTACCATATAAATTAGAACATTTAATCAAGTATGAATTACCTTAATTCAAATCTAACTCAACTAAAATCAGTATTTATCCAAAACTACTTTTTTATATCATCCTAAATTACCACATGCTAAGAGTAAATATATATACTTAGAATGTCCTGAAAAAGGTAATTTGAAACACTTATTTTTTTTAACTGCACTTATCCCCACACACAAAGATAAGAGACAAACATCCTTTTATAGTTTATTCTCTCAAACTAAGTTGTTTAATCCCTTACTTATAATATACTTTGGAATTGTGATGTTTATCCTGAACTGTGCTTATCAATTACCCTAAGACAAGACCAGAACTCTATAATTTTATTTAGGATGAATCAGCCAATTCTATATCATACTAAATCAAGTCAACTCTATGAATATGCATTACAATCTTCTTACAGAAACAATAATCTTATCATCGCTTATAATTCTAAGCTAACTAATTTAGTTGACAAGGAATTTCAAATGATTGACTTCATTCTCCATTATTGTAACAACCCCAATATTAAATCAGAAACCCAATCCAACATTAGAGCATTACAATAACATTTAATATTTGATTAGAAGGAAGCTAACCAAACACTAAGTTTTATGTGGCCAAGTATCTTTGTGAGGGTATTAAGTTAAGAAAATTGCAATATAAAGGGAGGAAAAATAAGAAACAAGTGCAAGCTGAACATGAAAAGCTATCCACTTATCCAATCCAAACATTAATAAGAAGGTATACTCATCACAAAAAGAAGTAAGAATATCAAAAAAATTAATTCTTACAAACTTAGGAATTAGAAATCAAAAGACATAAAAAGTCTCTCTCTCACTAAATGAAAGCAAAAGAAAAGCGAAAGCAGTTTTTAAAAGTCTTCAGGTACTATGTCCAGCTCTACTAGCCTGATATTGATCTTAATCTACCATATTTTTGATATTTACAATATGATATGGAAAATCTAAGAAAAAAAAAGGTAGTTAGACTAAACAATCTAATCACATTTTAATTTTGGCTTAATTATTCATTGAATTTTAATTGGATATCACAAGCTAATTTACAATTTAAAATCTTTAGTGGAGCATTTATAAGCATTCAAGTAAGGGATGAAAGTAAATGTAGTGGTAAAGAAGAACAGTATAAAGGGAAGAAGAGTAAAAGAACTTTCAAGTATAATCATTCTAGCCTTCAACCAAAAAGGTAAGAGAAAAACATCCAAAATAAGGCTAAAAGCTACTAATGTGCATTTGAAAATAAATGAAATTGAAATATGTATCTGTCCAATTGAAATCATGCTTAGTAAAATAAAGAAAAGTAGTGAAGCATTTAAATGAAATTAAAGCAACATACACTATATTCTATAATAAACTATAAGTAAAGCATAGTACTAAAAATTGAAAGTGCAAAGTCAATAAGTAAAAGAAGATCTTAGCCTCTTAGTCTAAGATTACATAGCCTAGGACTATGTTAAGTAAACATAGATAGAAAGCTATGATGAGATCTCACAATCAATAAAATTGTAAAAGACTCATATTTTATTTGTTGGAGTTATTTATGGAAATTCTCATTCTGCGGGCACATACAGAACGAAGCGAGGAGTTAAGCATGTCTACTTAATAAGTAAAGGAAAATGGGGTCACATAAAAAATAAACACTTATATTTACCCACTGAGAATGTGAGGTCTCCTTATACCCTCTCTTAAGCCTGCCCTTAGTTATTCACCATAGAAAAACCCCTAAGTGCTTTATGAAAGCTTTCTTTATGCACAAAGTTTTGTATGAATGTTCAAAAGTATTGGCTCAAAGCAAAGTGAGCATTCAAGGACTCTAAATAATTGTAAACTATATGATATCTCAAGTTGCCTAATTTTAATGATTTACTTAGTAACTGAAGCTAATTGAGCTCCCAATTAACTTATGGATATTGATCTCTAAGTCAATTGTAAGTAATAGTATATGTGAAAGAGCTTTGGAAAATAGTAGTTTGATTTAGTTTGTAAATGAGAAAATAGTTTATAAGTATATTCATGCAAAAATGATACTTATCCTGCACTAATCCTAAGCCAATCAAATCAAATAGATTAATGATTAAGGTTGAGGAAACTAGTAGGGAAGAGTAAAACTAATGGATTACAAAACTAAGGGAAATGGAGGTTAATGTAATACCTACTACTTCATCTAATTAGCTTAAGAAATGAAAGGTTCCCAACCAAGTCAATCCCTAAACTAGTTAGTATCAATTGGTAGGAGCTGCTTAAGTGTAAGGGAAAGAATATACTACTAACTACAAGTTCTAAGCTATTCTAGATCGTAGGTTAAAAGAAGTCTATAAGCTATCTGAAGCACATTAGGAAGTTAAGGGATTTCTAATTTAATCAAATTGTTGGGTACTAATCTTATTAAGATCACTTTGTGAAATGAGGTATACTACCAGCATAATAATTCTCGACTTATTAGAGGACTTAATGCAAGGAAAGCAAAGGAACCAAGTTTAATCTAATTGTAATACACTAGTTCTAATAAGTTCTCTTATTGAATGTAGACATACAATTAGTATTTTACACTTATAAAATAGGTTAGCTAAGCTTGTGGTAGTAATTCATACAAGCTAGATTCCTAAACTTCATAAGAAGTATTCTATGTATGAAAATTGAATCTAGAAAGGTGCTATGTAAATAGTCCTAATTGATTCATAACTTACAATCACATAAGTGTTAATATTGTCAGCATTAATTGAAAATAATATCTAACTCTAAAGATCACAAGCAAATCATGATCTCAAATTAATCTTATAGTATCCCTATTAAGGATGAAGGTTGAATCAATAATTTGCTAAGTATTTCAATAATCTTAACTATGACATCCAAGTATCAAGCATACAATTAAAATTATATGATAGGTAATTAAAATGAGATATGTTTGCTCTCTTAGGGTTTAAGAACTTAAGCCATACATTTTAAAAATTTATGAAAATGCAAAATTACACTAATTTAGGAGCCAAAAACCTAAAATATCCAAAGTTGTCCAGATGAAATAATGTAAGCATATTTGAAATCATTATACCAAAAGGAGAAGCATGACACTAGGTAGGTCAAAATTAGACGACATTAGGAAATTAGTATTTGGAGGACTCCTAATTAAGGTTAAAAAGTTATTAAGAAATTTAGGGTTCAAAATCTAAATCTAATTTCATATTATTGTCCTATACATTTTTGTGATTGAAATAGACTTTTGGAATGTCAAATTTGGATATTTATTTGACTAAATTATTTCATATAGAAGGTTTGAATTAATTTGCAATTAATTAATTAACCTAAAATAGTGAATAAGGAAATAATCATTGAAACAGAAATCTGATATCGTAATATTATTCTACGCATTTTCCTTGTAGAAACGGTATATAATATTGCATATTCGAATGAGTAAACTTAAAGTTATGCAATAAATGAAATTACATTAATTAATTAATTTCATTTGATTAAAATTTAAATTTTAATGGTCTTATAGTTACTGTGTGCCAACCGCCGCTTCTAGCTAAAATGGGCTACGCACAGTATGCTTAATGGGCTGAAACCAAGTCTAAGGCCCGCCTGGCCCATACACGTGCTGCACACGCTAAGTGACTTGGGTTCAAACTTGGGCCATGGCTGCAGATCCATTAAGCCACTTCTCCTCTACACGCATGCAGACAAAATCAACCGAAGGAAAAAACCCTGAAACATAGGGTAATGCAAGATTGACGTGAAGAGGAGACGTGAGATGCCAAAATGATAATCAATAAGAAGCTAAGATTTGAATCTATCTATTAACATAGCTATTAGTCCATGAAGATATCTAATGTCACTAACATTAAATGGGAAGTGACGAACAATACATAAAGCTTGGGCATTAATGAATCTGATCGGCCCAAGTAGATTTTTCTAATGAAAGTAAAAGTAGGTAAATGAGCCTATTAAATGAATTACTACAAGAAAGAGGATAAATGAAGGATCGTACCTTGCAGTTTGCAAAATGTATGAATTCCACTGGTTAGGGTTAAGGCACAGTTCTTCCTATAATGGCAGTAGGTTCCTTTCTTCAGGTCTTGTTCGCTGCTCCACTATGTAGAATTATAGCAAATGGAGAAATGGAGCATTAGGAGAGACCCATTGGTCACAAAAGTAAGCAGCAGGCCACTGCACGACGTACACTGATCGTGGTGTAGGAGGAATACAATAGGAATCATACAAGTCATTGGATCTTTGGCTCAATCTGACGGTCAGATATTAATCACACGGGCAGCCGTCTGATTAAAACTAAAGAAGGATGGACGATTCTGATCCTGGCATATGGTTTTCCATGTTCGAGCCATTTCACAGGATTTTTGCCTTTTGGAATAGTGGTTGGTTTAATTATGATAAATATTTATATTAGATTAAGTTAAATGCATTATTTAAATAATAAATTAATCATAAATAATTAGTTAAAATTAAATAATCGAACGAACACCAAAAAATCCTAAAATTTGACCCTTATCTAATTGAGGGGTGAGAAACTCAAAATTGCAGGCAAATTTTTGATCGGATGTCAATTTAATTATCTTAATTTTTTTAGTATTTTAATAATTTTAAAATAATCGTAGAAAATTTGACGACTTCCAAACACTCCCAAAATACCACTCATAGCTAATTTAGGGGTGATGAGTTCAATGGCGAACTCCATTTTTGATTATTGGTTTAATTAAAGTTGATAGTCTCAAAATTATCGGGAAAATCAGAAAATGTTAGAAAGTTTCAAATGATCTCTAAATTGCATGAAACTTGAGGTGGAGGCTGTTAATACTCATATATGAGCAATGGAAAAGGAACAAGGTCGATTAGACTATTATTTAATAGGTAGCAACACTAGGATTGCTATAAACTCTCCTCCTTAAAATGAGTGTCGCCATCAACACACAATAACTAAAACTACAAAATTGAAATTGCACAAAGGAAGTCTAATGAAATATGAAAGGAATTAAATAACCTAATTAATGAAAGAACTCTGGAAATTTCTTTCGCATATCATCTTCTTTTTCCCAAGTGGCTTTATCAATTGAATGGTTCTGCATGTAGATTTTGATCATAGGAATACTGCGGTTTCTCAACTGCTTGAGATCTCTTCCTATAATTATAATAACTTTAACAATGCAAGTCATATTGGGTTGCTGTTCAATTGTTAAAATCTAAACTTGGTGATTAGTATCAATCAAACACCTCCTTAATGATAAAATATGAAACACATTGTGCACTGCTGAGAAGTCTTTAGGTAACTCCAACTGATATGCTGATGTTCCAACTTTTCCAATCACTTCGAAGGGTCCCAAATATCTTGGACATAGCTTTCTAGACACGCCAAACCGTTGCACACCTCTTGTAGGACTTACTTTTAGATACGTGCGATCTCATACTTGAAATTCTAACTAATTATGACGAGTGTTATGATATTTATTTTGTCTATCCTAAGATGTCATCATATTGCGTTTAATTAAAAGAACTTTTCTGGTGGTCTCTTCAATTAGCTTAGAACCATAATATTGAGAATCAACTACTTGAATCTATGCAACAGAAGTAGTACACCTCCTTCCATAAAGAGCTTCATAAGAAGCCATACTAATACTGGACTGATAACTATTATTATAGGCAAACTCATCTAAGGCTAGGTGATCTTCCCATGAATTACTGAAATCTATAATACAAAGATACAAAAGATCTTCCAAGATCTGATTAACACGTTCAGTTTGACCATCTATCTTAGGATGGAAATCAGTACTCAATACTAAGTTTGTCCCCATGTCTTGCTGAACAGTGGACCAAAATCTGGAAGTAAATCTATTGTCTCGAACAAAAATTATATAATTTGGTGTACCATACAAACAGATGATCTCCTTAAGGTAAAGCCTTGCTAACTTCTCAATAGGAACGGTGTGATGGTTTGGAAGGAAGTGAGCTAATTTGGTGAGTATGTGGACAATCACTCAAATTGAGTCAAAACCAGATCTACTCTAAGACAGACCTACTATGAAATCCATGGAAATATTAGACCACTTCCATTCATGATGACTACTGGTTTGTGAAGTTTTTTAGGCTTCTGGTGTTCGGCTTTGACTAAGGAGCAGGAATGGCATTTGGAAATGAAAATAGCAATACCTTGCTTCGTGCCCGACCACCAAAATGATTTCTTAAGATCATGATACATCTTACACTACTAGGGTGGATAGTGTAGTCAAAATTATGGGCTTCAAATAGTATTTGTAACTGCAAACTTATAGGAATCCATAACCTAGCCTTTTGGAAAATTACACCATCGGCATCCAGATGTAATTCAGATCTTTCACCACTAGATATATGAAAAGTTAGATCTGAATAAGTATGACTTTGCCATTTCTCCGAAGAAGAACTATTTATATAAGTCACAAAATTATTTCTTTAAGTCAGTCAAGCTGACTCAACACCAAAGCTTAGAAATGGTTTAAGTAGTAGGAATTAAAAACTAGACTATAGGGATTAGCTTTAATTTATTCTAAATAATGAAATGGTCATTCTCAAAGCATAAAACTATGTTTGACTCGCATGGTTCCAAATATAAAGGTTAAGTACTAATCATAGTTTAAGATTATTTACATAATTTTGAATATCATTGTATTTTTAGATTGTATAAGCTCTTTGGAGATTGCTTAGCTTAGTATTTCAAGACAAACTCGAACCAGGTCCATTAGAGTTTTGACATCTTCATTTTATTAGAAGAAGAGTCAGTGTTCTTAATTGGGATCCCTACAGCTGTGCAGCAATTTATCAATGAACTGGTGATAAGAATTGGGGGAATAATAAGGCATGAAGTCACATATGCTAGTGAAAAGTTTTGGTTGCATTAAACAACGAATGGTCTTTCCATTGTTCTATCTACTTTAGCTGAATATCTACTCATGCCTTAACAGTTTAACTAGAGCTTTAATCTCTTCAGCAGAACTATTAGATGCAATGGGAGTGGAAGATGATTGTCCATGGTTCATTTCCACATAATTTTAAAATAAAATTTTTGGAACTTTGAGAAGGAATCCAAAATATTGTTGAATTTTATTAATCATGACTGGGAGAATGAGATGCTATCATGATGTGAAAGGTACAATTTAGAACATGGAAAAATGTACTATAAATGATAGAAAATATATCATATGCATCTTATAACTAGACATAAATTGAAGTTAGTGTATGTAACACCACAATGCTTTCTTCTACAATTTTTAGGGAGTTTCTAAGAAGTAATATCCATCAAGTTTTCACATCAACTTGCAGAAGAGAATCTACTAGTGTAACAAGTACATGATTAGGATACTCAATTACATCTAAGATATATTCTATGCACTTTAAGCCAGTATTTATAGTCAATGAGAAAACTATAGTCCTCTAGAGATGGTGTACTGAAGAGGTTTGTCTAGCACACAAATTTTGAATTTTCTATATCTTTGTTCTATTTGATAGTTAAATTCCTAATATTACTCAAATCTCCTAGTATAAAGGTCAAGGTTTAACATTTTAGTTTTTCTGACCCTGGAGATCTTATAATTATTTATTTAAGTTATCAAACTTTTTATCACTTTAAAATTAATCCTTACTTAAGTTTCACTATTTATGGAAGTATTTTCCATTTCATGCCTTTTATTTTGAGTATTTGATTTTGATAATATGGATGTTTTTAAGTATTTATTTAGTGACAATATGGCAGAAGAACAATCGGATAAGTAGAGAGGAATGCAAATTCCAACTGACACCTTATGGTGTTTTCTCTGATACCAACTATGGCACCTATTGAGAACAAGATCTCTATAATCTTCTAAGCCTTTGAGGATCAAAGAATGCATTGATGGTTACCAAGCAAGTCTAGAAATCACAAGACAAAGATCGTAGCACATACAATCATCCAAACATAAAGATTTACGTGGAAAACCCAAGAATGGGAAAAACCATGGAGTCACACCAACGAGAAGCTCCACTAGAAAAATAACTTGAAGTTTATAGAGCTACAAGAGCTATATCACCTCAGCACAAAAGTTGTAGCTCTACTCTTAGAATGGAGAAAGGAAAAAGTATCTACCTCCTGGAGTTTCTCCTCCAACCTGTAAGATCTTTCTTGCATAGCAGCTCCCTAGGGTTTGGTATAAGGTTCTTCTCCTTTCAAGTAGCCTTAGCCTCCTAAATTGATATGCTAACTACTAAATTTTATTCCAACACTTAGGTTTAAATAGTCAACTCAATTTTGAACCCCTAAAATGTCCAAAATACCCCAAGATTTGCTTAAAACAAAATTTGGAATGGAGCAAAACTTTGTCAAGCGCTACAGCATGCTGTAGCACCTGACTTTCAAATAATCATCCATTGTGGCATGCTACGGCATACTGTGGTACGCGGTAGCGCCTGTCTCTCAGGTTGGTACCCGCGCCTTTGAATGGATCCGCTAGGGCGCGCTATGGCTCCAATTTTTGCTGCGGCGCACTGTAGCCACAATTTCTGCTGTGGCACGCTGCAATGCCTGCTTCTCGAATATTGACCACTTAGGCACATGACGCAATGTTTTGTAGCTTGGAGATCCAACTCACTGCTGCACTTCCCAAGGTATACACATACCATGTAGTGCTTTTCCTGCTATCAACATCTTCTGCCAGATCTGAATCTACATATCCTTATAAAATAATGTTAGATCTTCTAAAGCATAAAGCTTTGCTCATTGTACCTCTAAGATACCTTAGGATCCACTTGACCGCATCTCAATGCTACTTTACTAATTTTCCCATGAACCTACTGACCATTGCCACTGCATGGCAATATCCGGTCTCATGCAGATCATTGTGTACATCAAGCTCCCAACTGCTGAAGCATAAGGAACCTTCATCATATGCTCCTTCTCCTCTTCAGTCTTCGGCATCTGTTCTTTTAATAAGCCTAAGTGACTTGCTAGGAGAGTGCCCATTAGTTTCGCTTCATTCTTGTTGAATATTTTCAGCACCTTTTTAATATAATCCTTCTATGACACCTTTAAAATTCCTACACTTCTCACCCTATTGATTCTCATTCCAAGGATATGCTTGGCTGGCCCCAAGTCCTTCATGTCAAACTCCCTTGACATAAGCTCTTTTAGCATCTTTATCTCCTCCATGTCTGATCTTGCTTTCAACATATCATCTACATACAACAAAAGGATGATATAGGAAAACTTACATTGCTTTGTGTAACAGCAGTGATCCACCTTGTATCTCTTGTACCCTAATTCTGACATGAACCTGTCAAATCTTTTGTATAGCTGCCTTAGCACCTGCTTCAAGCCATAAAGGCTCTTCTTGAGCTTGCACACTAGCTCAGACTTTCCTTTTTCTTAAGTCTTGTAGTCTTTAGGCTATTGCATGTATAGCTCTTCTTCCATCTCTCCATGAAGGAATGCAGTTTTAACATCCATTTGCTCCAAAAGCAAATCTTCAACTGCAACTATGTTCGGTACAACCCTGATGGTTGTCATCTTCACAACTGGGGTGAAGATCTCAATGTAGTCGACTTTATGCCTTTCTTAGAAACCTTGTACAACAAGTCTTGCATTGTAGCATTTGCTCCCATTCATCTCTCCCTTAGCCCGGTAAACCTACTTGTTCTGAAGGGCTTTCTTTTTAGCTAGCAAGGGTGCCAACTTCCATGTCCCATTTGACATGAGTGATGCCATTTCATCATTCATGGCAGCCTCCCACTTGCTTGAATCTTCTTCTTGAAGTGCCTCTTCTTAGCTTTTTGGTTCACCACTATCCATTAGCAACAAATAGAATAAAAAAGGAGAGTACCTCTATGACAGTCTATACACTCTTATGAATCTTCTTAACAGGGGTGTGTGTGGTTCAACATTGACACTATAACAACCCTAGTATTATTACTCATCAATTAGTGACCTAATTAACTCTAATCCTTTTCCATTAGTCTTATAATCGTATTAGGAGCCTCTATTTCAATTTTTGTGCGATTTGGATATCATTTGACAAGTTCCAATATTTCCTGGTTTTTTGATAATTTTGAGAATGCCTAATTTATTTAGACCTCAAAATCAAAAATGGAGTCTGCCATTGGACTCACCATACTCAAATTAGCTAGGGGTGGTACTTTGGAACTGTTTGGAAGTCGTCAAATTCTTCCCGATTATTTTAATAATATTTAAATACCCGAGAAATTAAGATAACTAAATTGACCTCCGATCAAAGATCCGATTACATTTTTGAGTTCACCACACCTCAATTAGGTAAGGGTGAATTTTTGAGATTTTTCGAAGTGCATTTGTATATTTAAAATTAAGTAAATAAATAAGTATAATTTAACTAATTTAATATAATATTTAATTAAATTAATATTTGTTATATATTTAGTTTATTTAATGGCTAAATGGAAAAGGCAGAAATCAACTGTCTGGTTCGAAACACCAAACACCAAATCAGTGCGATCAGATCCTGTAACAACCCAAGGGTGTTACCCAGCTTAATTTTAGCCTAATTGTATCGTAATTATCATTCCATTAAGTTCATCTAGTCATTAGAACCAAACCCTGAAGGTTTGGAGCAATTCAGAGCTCAATCATTTATTTTAGAATATTTTAATATGTAATTAATAAAAAATTGAGGTATTTATTTTAACCTCAAAATTGAAATCCGACTTCATCGTTACGATCGTCACCCCCAAATTAACTAGGGGTAATGTTTTGGATGCATTTGGAAGTCATCGGATTTTCACGAATATTTTAATATAATTAAATACCCCGAAAATTAGTATAATTAAATAATCGTCGGAATCAAATTCTGACTTCGCCGTTGATTTTCTCACCCCCAAATTTGCTAGGGGTGAATTTTTGGGAATTTTTGGAGTGCGTTTCAAAAATTTGAATTTTCTTAAGGAAAATAAATAAGTAATTGTTCAGTCCATAAATTGCAATTTTCCTTATTTTTCTAATTTTCTATTAGGCTAACAGCCCTTCCATGGCCGGTGCCCCCAAGCCCCCCTAAGTCTCATTCATGATGGCTCTCTACTCCCCCTCATCCTAGCTCCCTAGCTCATGATGGAGCCTTCATCTCCTTCCTCACCTTTAAGAAGGAATCCCAGCCCCTTCTTCTTCTTCTTTCTGAAGCGTTCTCCTCTTTTCCTCCATTGATGCCCTTGTGCTGAAGACAAAGGCTCATCTTTAAGGCTTTGAAGAAAGGCAAAGGTCCCTTCTTCCCCCACTCCTTCCAAGGACTAAAGGTACCAATTTGCTCCCCTTCCTTGTCTTCACCATGTAGCTACTATGCTTGTTTATACCCTTAGAAACTCATGACGGTGTATGGAAGCCATTAAGGCTTATTGAGGCATCTCATTAATTTGAAAATCGCATGGTCTGCTTTTTATATATTTTGTATACCCTGGTCTTTATCATCATTTTTCATATAGCTAAGATGCTTCGCAGAAAGACCTTTCCATTGATATATGGCACAACTCATGGAATGCTCAGGATTGAGAGTATTTGAGCTCAAAATGAGGCCTTTATGGGTTTTGCACTGGCAAAAATATCGTCTGATAGACCGCTGCAGTGTGCCATAACGCACTGTAGCAGGCTGCAGCATCATTTTGAGAAAAATCATATAAAATCAGTTATTAAACTAATTAAACAGTAAACCGCAAATGGACCGCTGCAGCACGCCATAGCGCGCTGTAGCGGGCTATAACATCATTTTAGGAAACTATATGAAATATGAAAAATAAATTAATTAAACAGTATTTTCACGAGTTGGATCATTGTCACACGCCGTAGCACGCCATAGCGTGCTATAGCGCCAAAAGCGCTGCAGCCCACTATCCCGCTAAAAGCATCACAGCGCGCTGTAGCGCGCTGGAGCGCTCCACAGCACGCCATAGTGCCTAGAAACTAAAAAACTGCCCAGAATTTTTTGAAACTGTCTAGAAATGACTAAAATGGACAAACTTTAGATTAATATTAAAACTTTTTCATTATTCATGAGTGCTCAAAGCCTGTTATATATTGTGCCAAATGCTAGATAATACAATTCTTAAATGCTTGTTTGAATAGGTACATCTTAACAACTAAATGGCATGAAACCTAAGTTCGTTAGATTAGTAATCAAGTGCTAACTCCTTTGGTTTGATTTAGAGTTTAGTTAGCCTTAATTACCTTCCTTTTATGTCAAAATTACATTTCTATGCTCTTATGATTTTAGAATGTATGTTAGAGAACCTTAACATTTATTTAGACACTTAAATGTGCTTAGTTGATATTAAATTATAATTGAACATAAAAATCTTGATAATTTGATTAAGTAAACAATACTTAATCTAAACCTGAAATTACCATCTATAATTCACTAATAATACATTGATTCATCTTTGACCTTCAAAATTTAACCTTTTGTCTTAATTTTGGTAAGGTTAAGGGTTAAACCTTAACTTGTCTTGATTAAGATCTAAACCTTAATCACTTAATCAATTAACTTGATTGTAAGATAATTTAATTAACATGATTCCAATAATGCATATGATTTAATATTGATCTTAATTTAATGAATTAGAAGTGCTAAGGTTAATCTTAAATATGTGTGATTGAATCATCTGAATCTAAACCTTAGATCTTTGATTTTCTCTTATATAAGACTATTAGCATAAGATGGATAACAAAATTGTAATGATTTATGAAATGATCTAACTCTAATAAGATCTTTGATTTCATCCCATGATTATAAAACAAGAAAGGATTAGATGGATTTTATTCATCTGATCTGATCACTTTAACCGAAAACTAGTAAATAAACCTTGAATGTTAGCTTAAGAAGTAGAAAAGTGAGATCTTAAGGGTCTTGCTTTAGGATCATTCTTGAAATGCTTAAAGACCTTAATTATTGATACATTGAGGTAGGAAGAACTCTTGTAACTTATTGAGGTAGGAATCTTAGATGATCCTTCATATCCTTAGAGGTTGATCTTGACACCTTGTGGTAGGAACTACTTAAAGCATCTAGAATGGAACTTCCCCCTTGTGGTAGAAATTATTAAATAGCTTTGATAAATCCTTATAGATTAAATAAAATTGTCTGAATCCAAATTATTGGTTGGTCTAGTATGGTATACCCATAGTACTGGATTACTTCAGTAGTATTCAGGATTAGTTGATTAACTCCAATATGGACTTATAACCAGGTGCTATCCTGAGGGATTAGGTGAATATAGTCATGTTAGAGTAAATCTTCCAAGGCTAAGAGTATTATAAATAGGGACTCATTCCTTAGATTGATTGAAATACAAATCGCTATTGGGTGATGCCTCCTAGCAAAGATCTCTTCAATAGGCGTGGCTTAAATAAACAAAGTAATTTGAGTCAGCTTCTTTAAAACACTAAGTATGATCGTGAGTTTGGCATCTTAATGACTTAGCTTGAGATACAAATTGCCATCAGGTGATGACTCCTATCGAAGATCGCTTCGTTAGGGTGGCTTAATCAAACTAAGTTCTAAGAACCACTTTTCTTGCAAATATGCTAAATATGTGTATACAATCATCCCATCTAATAATTATTAAGTAAACTCTAAACTTTAACCCATTGTCAAATTAGAACCTAGGAGTCAGAATCCTTTTAGCAGGATTCTGTATAATGGAGGCCTTGAATACATTATTAAATTTCTAAGCATTTTTCTAGATTTGTCTCATGTAGATTAGAAGCATGAGCATGAGCATGACCATGATGCTGTGTGTTTGTGATGACATATGAGTATCAAAAATGATTTATGGGTTATAGAATGTTGCATACATTGATTGGGGAATTTCAGGAAGCATCGGTATCGCATTTCCCAACTGGATGTATGTATACATTGAACCGTACTACTCATAACAGTTCAATGATATTTTAGTTGCATATCAGTAGCATACAGTATTGTAACATATTCAGATGCACAATTTTAGTAACATACAATACAATTTTATAGATCATTACTCAGTTTCAGATCCATTACTATTTTGGGTTTACTTTCAACATTCAATTTATAGTTCGGTTTTGCTTTACTTTACTTCAGTTTTATACAGTTTTATGCAATTTTATTCTTTTAGTTACCCTTACAGTATTATTGCAGATTTACTTGCATTATGTAAATGTTAAATGATTAATTAAAACTATTTAGATTAGTTTCAATGTGTTAGAGTTATTTTCTAACATGGGGTACTTTTGGAATCTGGCAATTTACTAGATCTTTAGCAGTATATTGAGCCAAGTCAGGAGGACACCCAGAAGATTCAGGAGGAGCCCATAGAGCACTAGTGGACTCTCCTCCAATTTTACTACCTTTCTGCTTAGTTTATTTCAGTTCAGTACATAGCTTTATGTTTGTAATTTAGTAACTGGCTGTAATTTTTCTAGATGTATTTCCTTTTATTTTCTAAAACAAATATTTTCAAACAGCTTCTATGATGAATATTTCTGGATGTTTGCTTTAGCTTCCGCACTCTGTTATATACTACTTATACTTAGTATTGTGATGTGATTAGTATCCTGGAAATACTGATATCTTATGCATATATTGGATTCTTCATATTGTATTCTAAATCCAATGTATATATTTGCCTAATACCTAGAATAAGGATATTACTCTTATCTTAAGTATTAGCTCTCAACCCTCCTTGAGGTTGAGTCAGCAGCCCTTTAGATGGGTTCAGTTTGCAGCAATTCGTGGAGACGGGATATTCCTCCCGAGTGGCGCACCGCTCTACCGCCAAATTTGTGCGTGGTAATAGAGCAAGGCGCTACAGATCCGTTCCTTTCCATTTGAATTTGATCGAACGGCTTGGAGAGGTCCTAATCAATCAGACCATTGGATTAACTCAGAAAATGGACGATCGAGATCGTATCACTGTACGTCTTCCACTTTCTGCCTCTGCGTCGCTACAAAGCGTACATGGAAAAGCTGGCCATTCCTCTCCTTTAGGCTACCCATTTTCATTTCATTGATGCTTTTGCTGGTTCTTGCCGATCCTTTCGTGCGATCTGGAAGGTGAAGAATCTCCATTCATTCTCTACCTCTTCAGAAGTTGGAACTTTGCATCCTAATCGTAAACGGAATCCCTACTTCCACCATCCATAAGGTGCTCACTTCACCTGATAAATTTCTCTTTTAATCCATACACCATTTAAGTTTCTTAACTTCAATTTATGAAACTAAATCCAATACATATGGAGCTCACTTCATTTAATTGCTTGGCTAGTTTTGTATTCCCAATTTATTTTAATAAGGCAAGCAAGTATTGACCAGTCGACCTCAATCATTTGAGATCGAGCTCGTTCTGATCTTGCAAAAGTTTTTTTTTATTTGCATTATAGGATTTCATTATAGTTTTAAATCTGAAGCATTTGAAAGTGTTTTTCTTTGAGGACATTCTTGATCTATTGTAAGGTCTCAGTTTAAACTATACTTTTATAACTGATTCCTGTCAAATGAAGAGATTTAAGGAGCAAAATCGGCGAACCCTAATCTCTCGTTTGCGTGTTTTGCAATTTGAGGAAGATGACGATCGAAAGACCGTCGTTATTGGACCGGCCGGTTCAAAATTATTGAACCATGCCGAAAGTATTTGGTGACGTGGCATGGCCATGAATAAACATTAAGTTAATGTGATTAATGGATTATGAAAATTTGACTTAATTTAATGTTAATTGTAGATTTAATTTATGATTTTTAATTAATCTATAACATAAAAAATACAAAACCAAATAATACAAAACTATATACCATTTTGATCATAAAAATGAGTAGATCAATAATATGCAATTTAATTTCTATTTTGTTGAATATTTTAATTAATCAATATTTATAATTAATTAATTAATTTTAAATTAATTTCATCATTTCTTGTGACCTAATTTGATCATTTAATGTTCAAATAAAATTATCAAATAGTCCATTTCACTCACAAAAATGTGAAGAATAATAATATGAAATCAAATTTAACATTTGAACTCTAATTTTCTTAATCACTTCTTAACCCTAATTAGGAGTCATAGAAACCCTAATTTTTCTAACATTGTCAAAATTTGATATACTTAGTGTCATTTTCTCCTTATAAAATAAGGATTTTAATAATATGTAAATCATTTCCATTGGACAATAATTAATGATTTTAGGTTATTGACTCTTAATTAAGTGTTATTGTGATAATTCAAATTTCCTAGATGGCATGCTTTAGGTATTATAAAACCCTAAGATAGCTAGCATGTCACATTTATTATCTCTCTTATAAGATTAGATTATATTTATTTGAGCTTAGTTCTCATATTCTAGTTGTGTGAATTAATTGCAAGATACTTAATTCACCTTTCAACCCTAAGGTAGAAACCCTATGATTGATTTGCAATTTGAATTATAATTAATCCATAAATCTATTTAGTTATACCAATTAAGAGTAGTTAGCCTTAATGCCTTTGTGATTATAGATTATTAAATTAACTAGATCTAGCCTTTAGTGATTATATTAGAATTTAGTTCATTTATCTTAATCCCTAAAGCTTTCTCTTGATTCTCTAAGAACTAGTAATAAAAACCCTAATTCACTTAGGGTAATTTAGGAATCCTATTGATTTTCCTTAAACTTTGGTTATTATGATACTTAGAACTTGTAGTTCTTAAGTACTATTAATTGCTTGCTTTAAACTTTTCATTTTATCATAACCTAGTTAGATTAATACTTGATTGGTTAGATCCTTCATACTATAACCTAGCTAGTGAAGTTTAGTGAATTTATCCTAATTTCCAATTTCTTAAGTTAGATATTTTCTTTATCTTAATTTTTTCCTACTAGACACCTACACCTTGATCTAATTATATAATTAAATTTTATAATTTAGGATGTGATAAAGAGCTAGTTATTAATAATATCAATAATACTTATAAATTATTTTGTCATATCATACTAATTGAATTGAATCTACGATTTTCAAAACCCCAACTACTATTATACTTACAATTAACTTGAGATCAATATCTCAAAGTTAATTAGGAGCTCAATTAGCTCCAATCATTAAGTAGATCATTAAAATTATATAACTTTGGATATCACTTAGTTGTAATTATTGAATTTTCTTGAATGCTTGCTTAGCTTTGGGCCTTATTCATTGAATCAATCATATAAGACATTGTGCATGAATAAGACTTTCACATTAAAATTAATAGGGGTTAATATTGGTGGATTAGTCTAGGGCAGACTGAAAAAGGAGTAATAAGGAGACATCACATTTTCAGAGGGTGAATGTGAGTGTTTTAGCTATGTGAGATCTTCTCTTCATTCTGAATTGACCCCACTTTTCTTTAGTTGTTAAACAGACGTATTTAACTCCTCTCTTCATTCTGAAAATGCCCACATAATGCATATAGATTAAAATAATTCAATTAATTAATATGTGAGATCTTCTTCAATCTTATAGATTGTTAAGACTCATCATAGATTTTAGCTATGTTACTTTCCATAGTTCTAGACTATGTGAATCTTAGACTAATAGTCTAAGATATTCTTTCAATTTCTTTACTATGCATTTTCTATGATTTAGTACTGTACTTTACTTATTTACAGTTTACTTAGATTACAGTGAATATTATAAAATTACATTTAAAGGCTTCACTATTTTTTTTCCTTACTTAGCATAAGTTCATTTGAACATATACATGCTTTACTTCATTTACTTTCATATGCATATTAGTTTCTTTCTAGCCTATTTAGGATGCTTTTACCCTTATTTTATTTGCAGGCTAGGATATGCATTTAAGTGAGTATTTTAACTCACTTGTATGTTTACCTTATTGCACCCATGCTTGTGCTTTTCTTGTAACTAGTAGTGATATCATATTAAAATAATAATATGCTTAGCCAATCTTAAGATGTACTTAGACTATTTAGTTAACTAGATTTTCTATTTTTTGGCTTTGCCCTATCACATTTAAATGTCAAAATATGATAGATAAAGTGCATTTAGAAGCTAGTGGAGCTGGACCAAGTGCTAAAAGCTAGCTGCTTCCGCTTATCATATAATAAAATCATATAGCTTAGTATTAAATTACAAGTGAGCTTAAATTCTTACCTTTCCTTTATGTTTACTGTTGGTTTGTAATTAATATTAATTACTTTACTTTTACTACACTTATGTTAGAGCTTAATTTTTATTTAAATGCTTGTGATGAATGAATGGATGAATATAATGTTAGTCATTAGTTGCATATTTACTTAGGATATTAATTGGAATTAGATAAATACTACATTACTTATAGAATTGGAAAATAGTTTCATGTCTAGGTTGATAAGTTCTCCTTATCTATATGTTTGTAATGAATGCTTATGAATTGAGCATACCTTATGGTAGATAATTATTACACATGTGATTTTCTCCCTTTAAATCCTTAAAATTATAAATGAGCAATCCCATGTAACGGATTGAGTCTATTTTAGAACTGAAAGCAAGCAATCCCATGTAACATATTGACTTACATTAGAATTATAAATGAGCAATCCTATATAATAGATTGACTCTATACTAGAATTGGAACTAAACAATCCTATGTAATAGATTGATTATATGCTAGTTTTAGGCTATTTTTCTTTCTATTATAACTTCCATTAGAATGGAAGTCTTGTATGTCTACCTTGTAGGTGTTTCTTTAGCCATTTACAAATAAAACTCTGCTGAAATTTTTAAGAAATTTATAACTTATAATAATTTGGCAAAATTGTAAACTTAAGTTTTTACATGTTAAATACTTATTAAATACTTCGAATTTTCATGTCTAGACTTGCAAGTATTCACATCAGTTTTTTTAAATTAACATTCTATCATGTCCTAGTACGCATTGCATCTTCATATATAAATTGCATAACACATTTCAAAACTTTCCTTCTATCTTAACTTAAGACCCTCTTCTAAAATCCTTGGCCAAACATAATATCTAATAATTTGGATCAGTTTTCATCTAATCTAGTATTAGGCATCATGGTAACGTATCAATGTTGAGTTAAGTGATTTCCAATATCAGGGTCATCACAGACACCCTCTTGAGCTTCTTCATGTTCTCCAACACCTGCCTTAATACATTCATAAATATCTATGTGCCGGGGTTCTCCATCTGAACCATCCTTGGAGTCAGTCATGACTCATATACAATCCTTGTACATTTCAATGAAAAAGTGACATCCTGCTTTTAATGACTTTCTGGTTCTAATTGTCCCATAATCTGTAACCTAACTTGCCTGTGCCATATTCAACAAGTGTGCACTTGATCTCCTTAGCATCAAGTTTGCTCTTGGATCCTGCATCAATGTGCACATAAAATGAGCATCCAAATAGCTTGAGGTGATTCAGTTTCACCTCCTTTCTGCTTCAAGCTTCTTCAAGGATCCCTTTATTCAAGGGTACAGAAGGTCCCCTATTTATTAAATGTACAGCCATGTTAACGGCTTCATCTCATAACTGCTTTAGTAGACATGCATGCAGTCTCATGCACTTGGCCCTCTCTGCGATTATCATATACATCTATTTTGCAACACTATATTGTTGTGTTATTCTAGAGACTGTAAAACCCCTCTTAATCCCTCTCAAGGCACTTAACTCCTTGAACTCTCTATCACAGTAGTTGTAACAACCCAAGGCTGTTATCCAGTCAATTTTACATAAATTGATCAAATTAAGTTGAAAATCAAGATTCTAATTTTAAGTCAAATAAAAATTAAATAAAAATATTCTCAAATAAAGAGTATTGAAGGGATCCTCTTGCGAAAACTTAAGAGCAATTGGGATCTTGAATTGTCCTAAATAAATTCGTGAAGTTTAAACTTCTAGAGTTGATAATAGATACAATATAAGTCAAAATTTAGATAGTGTCGTATATTTAAGTAAAGCAACATAAGAGGATGCTATGTTTTAAGTTTCACAAATTTTCAAGCTTTGAATTAATCATAGCAAATTCTTAAAGTTCTTAAATTAAAAATTAATATAAAATAAAATACTCGTCCAAATTTAATGATTTTTAGATATGTGCATTCATTTCGTCAAGATGCTCATTCCGATATTAAATTTGTAATTTTTGAAGTTTGTATGGCTATAGATCATGGCTTGAGAAATTCTAACCATCCGGTTTTAATCTAATGACTGTCTTAATTTAGGTTTTGGCTTTAAATAGATTGTTAAATAATTTCTATGCCTAATAAGCTACCAAAACCTCACTATTTATTTTCATCTCAACCAAAATTCATTTATCCTTCCTCTCCTCAAATGTACATAATTAAAATAAAAATTAAAAATAAAATAGACTCATGACCTCCCTCTTCTCTCCCATAATTAATGGGAGAATTCAAGAGAGAGCCATGCTCTCCTTCTACTTTAAATAGAGGCTCAACCCTCTCTTCCTCTCCATTTGGCCACTAGCTGAGCTCCCCTCCTTCTCTTATTGTGCTTCTATTGAAGGATCCTTCAAGCCCTCAAGCTCTCAAGGAAACAACCAACTTTACTTCTTCCATTCCTAAGGCCGAGGTACCCTTTTGCTAAACACTTCCTTATGCTATTCCCTTCATATATAGCAAAGTGTTGTGAATGATATTTCCATTAAGTTAATGTATGAATTCTATGCATGATTGCACTGCCTCAATCGGACTCGAATGAGTCCGATCGAAGCCCATTCCTTCATTTAAAATTTCAGTCAAAAAAACAGCATGATTTTTTAATACTCGTAGCTAGAACTTTTATTTTTGTTTATTAGAAGAATCTGTTTATGCCGATTTTGGTACCAATAGAAAGATCTCAAAAAGCTCTTTCCATCGATATATGGCACTACACATGAAGTGCTCAAGATTGAGAGAATTTTAGTGCAAAAGGTAACCCGTTACTATTTTAGCACAGGCGAAATCACCGTCGAGCGCTACAGCGCGCTGTAGGCTCGAAGTTTCAAAAATGTGTCCACCGTAGCCCACAGTAGTGTGCTGCCGTGCATCGTTGCAGCATATAAATTTAAATAAAATTAAATTAAATGCGCCACAGTATTGAAACCCGCTGTAGCGCTCCACAACGTCCGAAAATGCTGCAGCGCATCGCATCATCCTGATCTCGAAGGGTTCTGGTGCTGTAGCGCACTGTAGCACCGAAAGCATTGCAGTGTACCACAATATTGATATATGCTGTAGCACCTAGTTTTTGGTATAAGGTGCTACAACGCATCATAGAGTCCAGAATCATCCATAATGGTCAAAACTTCATATTTTTTTGCATTCTAATGGTCCTAGAACCCTAATGGGATCAAATCATACTAAAACTAAAATTGGATTTAGTAAAAATGAGCATTGTATGAATGTGTAGGTGAATTTGAATGTGAAATCAACTATTTTAGAAGGAATAGTATGTATTAGACCTCATAAAAAAATTATTTGAATACTTTATGCTGCATATAAATGCTAGGATATTTAATTATTTGTATGGTAATATAGAACTTAATAATCAAATTGTATGAAACTTAATTATTTTATATTTGTAATTAAGTGCTAATCCCTTTTGTATTAGATATAGGATTTGATTAGCCTTAACTACTCATAATTTTAGTTAATGTGATGTTTATGTATGTTGGAGAACTTCAACTTCAAATTGGACACCTTAATTTACTTAATTTGACATTAAACTATATTTGAATATAAGAATCTTAAGAACTTGATTATGTAATTGATACTTAATTTAAATCTAAAATTTGTCATTAATAATTTTCTAATAATACATTGATTTGTCATTGATCTATAAATCAACTATTGATCTTAAGTTGTAAAGGCAAGGAGTTAAACCTATCCTATCTGATTAAGATCTAAATCTTAATCACTAAACAATCAACTTGATAGAAAGACAATTCAACAGACATGATTCCAATAATGCATTTTATTTGATATTAATCAAAAATTATTGAATTAGAATTGCTAAGACTATTAAAAGAAGTTATGTGATTAAATATCTGGACTTGAGCTTAAGATCTTTGATTTTCTCTTATATATGACTCTTAGCATGAAGATAATTATAAAATTATGTTGATTTATTACAAGATTAAATCCCAATAATGTTCTTGATTTCACCCCATAATTGTAGTATATAATGTGATCAAATGGGTCTAACCATCTGATCTGATCTAATCAATTCAGGTATAATAAATGAAATTTATAAATTTAGGGTAAATGTTAGATATGTAAGATCTTGATGATCTTACAATAAAATTTATAATGTAATAGAAAAGCCTTATTAATTGATTACACATTAAGGTAGGAATATCTTTTGCTGAACCTTGAGATAGGAACTTAGATGTTTTTCCCATAACCTTAGAAGTTGATCTTCAACCCTTGTGGTAGAATCACCTAAAGTACTTAGCATGAGATTTCTCCCATGTGGTAGTAGCCTATATTGGGTGACCTTTTGGTCATATCCATGGAACCTTTTATAGGATTCATCCCAATGAAGTTTAAATTCATAGCTTTAGTGATCCTTATTAATTAAATAGCATTCACTGAACTCAGATTATTAGTTGAGTATAGTAGTGTATATCCATAGTATAGAATCAATTCAGCAGTATTCAAGATTAGTTGAGACACTCTAAGTATGACTTAACTTTGTGCTATCCTGCGGGCTTAGGTGGATGCAGTAAATCCTCCAATCCTAAGAGTTTTATAATTTGGGACTTAAATCCTTAGTTTGAGTGAAATAAAATTGCCAATGGGTGATGCCTTCTATCAAAGAATGCTTTGATAGTGGTGGCCTCAAACAATCTTAGTATTTAAAGTTACCCTCTTTAGGACACTAAGTATACTTGTGGTTAAGTTATTTAATAGCTTATTTTGAGTGAAATAAAAATCACCAACGGGTGATGCCTCGTATCAAAGAATGCTGTGATATGTGTGGCATCAAACAAACTAAGTGTTAAATCCACCTTTCTTGGAAGCATACTAAATATGTGTATACAACCTTTCTAACTGATGATTTTAAGTTGAATCTCAAGTAAAATAAAATTATCAAAATTAGAACTAGTAGTCAGAATCCATTTTAATGGATTTTGCACAATGGAGACATTTGATTCATTATCTAAATTTATAGCATTTTTCTAAATTTTTGGATTTTATGCATATAGTGCAGAGACATGAGCATGAACATAAGCATAATGTATGAGTATCAATAATGATTTATGGGTTACATAATGTTGCATATATCAATTGCAAAATTTGTAGGATGACTAGTACTGGGCCCAACTGAATTTATATAGGCATTGGACTGTATGATTCATACCCGTTCAGTGATATTTTGATTGTATATCAGTTGCATTTCGAATCATGACATATACAGATGCATGACTTCAGTGACATACTACATAGTCTTACATGTTATTTACTTAGTTTCATTCATTTTCATTATTTAGTATACAATCTACTTTACTTTAATTCAGTTTTGTACAATTTCAAATTTTCTATTACTTTTACAGTTTTCTTGCAGCTTGGTTTATATTATTTAAATATTAAGTAAGCAATTAGAACCATTAGATTAGTTTCGATGTGTTAGACTTATTATCTAATATGTGGTACTTTAGGGATTCGGTAATTTGCTAGATTCTTAGCACTTTGTTGAGCCAGATTAGGAGGATGTGCAGGAGGTTCAATAGGAGTTTGTGGAGCCTTAGGGGATCTCTCCTCCAGCCTTACCGCTTTTGATTAGTTATTTTAGTTAAGTGCTTTGACGTTATTTCAGTATCATTTCAGTAAACTATTTATATTAATTCATGATGTATTTACTTTTTTATTCTGAGACGAAAATTTTTATTCCGTTTTTGTGATGAATATTTCTAGATGTATGCTTAGCTTTCGCACTCTATTTATATATTACTTATACTTAGTATTGTGAGATGATCAACATACTGGAAATACTAATATCTTCTACATATATTGAATTTTTTATTTTGTATGTATATCCAATGTATACATTTGTCTAGTACTTGGGATAAGGATACTACTCTTATCTTAAGTATTAGCTCTCGACCCTTCTCTTTGGGATATGAGTCAGCAATCTGTTGTATGGGTATATTTTTAGCCTATTTGGGGAGATGGGTAATGCCTTCCCAAGTGGTGAACAGCTCCGCTGCCAACTATTTTGTTATTATATATTTTAGTTGCGTGTGACAACAGGGCGGGGCGCTACAGTTGGTATCAGAGAAATATCATAAAATATTATATAAAGAGTTTGTTCCTATCTACTTTATGATTAATTCTCTATGTCAGACAATATCACAAATCACTAAGTGTAAGGAAAGCAACATCCAATGTTCATCAATTGAATCTCAAAATTGAAAACTGAAAATGTCTAAACTGAAAATGTCTAAAATGAGGACATCCTAGGAATTGAGCGAACAAAATAACATCATTGAAAGTGATAATCAAACATGAAATGGACATCCTAGGATTTGAAATGCACATTAAAGAAAAGAGATGCGAACAAGGTATTTGTAGTTAAACAAAAAAAAAAACTAAAACCATTACTTGAATAGAATTTTATTTTGTTCGTTGAATATATACTCTATTCGTAGTCATGAATCCTGGATCTCCTTCTACTCCTACCCTGGTCAAAAATACGGTCTCTTCATTTGACGGACCCGAGGAATCAAATTCAATGGATATCCTGATGAGAGCCTTAATAAAAAGTAATGTTCAACAGGCGCAAGAGACCCATGCCCTAATTTTGTTTGTTCATCCATAGTTCGTACCACAAATAGGATTTGCATCATCCTTATATTACACAGGAGATAGGATCCTACACAGTTTCCTTCATCTCAAGACACCCACATTCAATGAAGCACTAAACCCAATAGACATTGTGAATTGGCTTAAAATAGCTACAAAGAACCTAGCCAACATCAAATGCCCTAATTCGGAAGCCATTCATTTTGGCACCCACTTGCTTCATGAGGAAGCAGAGTATTGGTGGGAGAATGAATGAAATAATAAATTTGCTGATTATAAGTTAGAAGATATCCCACGGGATATGTTCTTGGAAGCATTCCACGAAGCATTCACTCCGTCTTCAGCACAAGCAATTATGGAGGATGAACTCCTCCATCTTTCTCAAGGAAACAAATCAGTGCTCAACTATGAACAAGGGTTCCGGAGACTTTTACATTTTGTTCCAGACCTGGTTAGAATTGAGGCAGCAAGATGCCACCAATTCTTGAAAGTCTAGAGGGACTCAACAAAAGCTCACTTAGTGTAATGACTCCAATAATTAGATAGGAGATTTATCCAAACATTGGGATGTTACCTTAGCACCCCATACTTGATTAGAAAAAAACAAATCAAGTATAAATGCTAAGTGGCCAAGGCACTTTATGAGTAGTTGTTAAGTTAAAATAAAGTTATACAAATGAATGCAATAGAAGATACATGATAAGGAGATACAGGTAAATACAACATTGCAAGTATTTTTAATACAAGAAATTAGAATAATCCACTCATTCATCCGAAGTAGTTACAAAATAGTCAACACAACACAAATTATTAAAGAGTAAGTAAAAGTAACTTAAGAAAACCCAAGCAGCTTATAATTTAATTATTATAACTCTTTTAAAAGGGTAAAAGAAAGTAAGCAGATCATTCTCTCACTTAACAAAATACAAGTAAACAATTCTAATTTAAGCGGAAGCAAAAATTCTTTATAAGCCCTTCAAGCACTTGGACCTGCATTACCTAAATCAAAGGGCTCTTGATATATCATATTTTGGTATTTAAATATGATAGGGCAAAGCCAATAAAAGAAAAAAAAAGGTATAGTTACACTAAACAGTCTAAGCATATTTTTAAGATTGGCTACTTTTTAATTTAATGAGATATTACAAGTACAATTTACAATTTTAAAGTAAGCAGCGGAGCTATGAAAGCTGTCAAGTATGGAAAAATAAATCAAACATATTTGTAAAGGAGACAGTATGAAATAAGTTGAGTAAAAATACTCACTTATATATAAGTCCTAGCTTGCATCCAAAATTGGTAAGGGAAAGCATCCAAAAAGGCTATAAACTACTATGTGCATTAAAGTAAATGAAATGAAAGTAATACATGTTTGATGAAATTTTTGCTAAGTATATGAAATACAGTGAAGTATTAATTAAAATTAAGCAACATACACTATATTTTAAATGAACTGTAAATGAGCAAAACACAGTACTGGAAATAGAGAGTGTAAAGCATGGAAAACAAAGAAGTATCTTAGACTCTTGATCTAAGACAAACATAGCCTAAGACTATGAAAAGTAAGTATAACTAAACAGCTATGAAGAGATCTTACAATCAATAAGATTGTAAAAGAACTCTTTTATTATTAATTAAAGTTATATTTAGAAGCTATCTCATTCTGCAGGAGTACTCAACAGAATGGGACGAGGAGTTAAGCACGTCTGCCTAACAAGATACAGTGGGGGGTTGAACATTTACATATACCGTCTCTAAAATGTGAAGTCCTTTTATAAGAGCTATCTTTCTTGTTCAAATTTTCTATAAGGCATTCCCCATAAAGTCTTATGAAACTTTTTATTTATGCACAATGATCTTGAATGAATGTTCAAGGAAAAAGGCTCAAAGCTAAGCAAGCATTCAATAAATTTCAATAATTATAAACTATGTGATATCCTTTTGTTATCTAAGCTTTAATAATCTATGTAATGATTGGAGCTAATTGAACTCCAAATTTACTTATAGATATTGATCTTTAAGTCAATTTTGATAAAAGTAGAAGGAAGTTAAGTTTGAAAAAAGTAGTATTTTCATGTAATTTAAGTTCATCCTATACTAGTCCTAAACTAATCAAATCAAATAGATTTATGATTAAAGTTTAAGGAAACTAGTAAGGGAGAAAAAATGTTTATGGATTGCTAAGTTAATGAAAGTATAAGCTAAAGGATATTTTATTAGCTTTACTTATTTAACTAATAAACTAAAAGTATCAACTCAATTCAATCATGAAGTTATATAAGATTAATTGATATTGAATATTTAAAATTAAGAAAAGAGATAGATTATACCCTACCTGAAATAATTCATTTTAAGATTATAGGGAATTAAAAATCTAAAAGCTTATCTTAAGCATGAAAGGAAGCTATTACTCTTAATTTAATTGATTGAGAACTTAAAGACTATTAATTTGTACACTAGTCATCTAAGTAATTGGTTAAACACTAGTTAGAACATAAGTTCTTTTAAGTGATCTTAACTGAGAAGATTGATATGTTAAACTTGATAGGTTATAAAAGAAATTGAAAAGTTCTAATTTAACCTTACATGGAATTATTGGAAAAGCACAATGCTTATAATATAAGAATTTGATTCTAATCCTAGAAAATTTCAGAATGGTCTCCTTTGTATTTGCTCAAATAAACACATACAATATCAATATATAAGTCAATCAATTACATAGAATTGACTATTTCCAGTTCTAATAATTTCAACAATTGTAAAAAATAACAACTTATAAATCAATCCGTTACATGGGATTGACTATTTCTAGTTCTAATAATTTCAACAATTCTAGAGAACATTAATTTTTAAGTAAATCTGTCACATAGGATTGACTATTTCTAGTTCTAATAATTTCAGGTGAGAAAATCAAATGAAGCAATTTGCTAACCTAAGATTAACACATCCTAAATCAAACATCTATGAAAATAATATGAGATGCAAAAATTAATTTAGTAATAAAAAGGGGGCAGCATCTCCTGACTTAATATGCCATAAGTAATGGCATTTAGTTCAGTATTTCTTTTGATATTAATTTATAACTTAACCTGCAAAGAATAACAGTATTTAGTTTAGCATTTATATGTAAAAGAAATAATAATCACATAAACAGCATTCTAGCATAGCATTTGTTTCTTACAATGTATTTAATGATAGTAGTTAATTTTATTCAAACAATGTAAAGAACATTATTAAATTCCACATGATCCATTGATTCTTTTATTTATATAATTGGCCACATATGGTTTTAATAAAAGAAGTGGCAACATTTAATTTCATCAGTTTAACTTAAAGCATTGGATCATATAGATTTAGCCAACATCATTTGATCACATCAAACTAAATGACAACATTTGATTACATCAATTTAACTAAAAGCATTTGATCACATTAAATAAACTAATATCATTTGATCACATTAAATGAACTAATAGCATTTGATCACGTTTGATCCTTTATAAAAAGATGGCAAAATTTTATTTCATTAGAATAAATGACAACAAATGGGATTTCATATAATATGGCAGCATTTGATCTCATAAGATCCATCAATACAATTAAAACAATAATATATGTATTAATATTTAGCATTAGACATATAAGAAACTTTCAACATTTGTTCAATACCCAAAAATACAGCAATAAATATTAATATCTAAAACTACAACATAAGCATCAAATATTCCTTATTATTTATAACAGCCCAACCCTTAAGCACCAAGATATTGTCCACTTTAGCTTGAAAGGCCTCAAGTTTTGCCCTCAGAAGATAACTTCCCAACAGGTCACCCATCCGAGAGTGCTCCCCCCTGAGCACACTTAACTTTGGAATTCTTATCAAGAACTCCACCGTTATCTAAAAAGGCGCTTCAATGTTTAAGAGTTTCACTTATTACTACTTAAGTGGGTCTTCACATTATTATACCGATTTATACAATATAGAGAATCTGGATACAATAAATAAACTTAAGATTTTAGATTTTTGCGCTTTAAACTCCTAGTATTAGGAGGATTAATTTAAGAAAATCATCAAATGAGATCCATGAAGTTTAATACATCGACTAAAAATAACAAGATTTTCATTAGTAAAAATGTAATGATATGTATAGTTCTCTTTTACTTCTCATCAACCATGTTCACTCTTGAATGAAGCAACTTGCATTTGTCCATGCATAATTATGAATTTGTTTTTCAATATGTAATTGATAAGATAACTGTATTGAAATTTGTAAACAATTTATTATAAACTTAGCTAAGAATATATAGAGATATAAATGTTATGACAATTTCTACATATAATTTCATCATTAATTAAGAAGCTATATATTATATCCATTAAAGTTCTATAGCTGTATTTATAATTTCACTATCTTCTTAATAGTTTTATAATCATATTGAATCAAATTATTTGACTATCAATTAGTCCGACGTTAAGGAATGATTCAAATACTAATTTAGATATTATGCATCGACGCATCATCAATATTATATACATATCCTTAAATTAAATGTACATTGAGTGATAATCCTTCAAGCTTATTAGATAATTTCTCATCCTCACATAATATCAATTATTAAACATTCATACATTAAAAAGAAAGGACTGCAATCCTATTGAGGCGAACAACATAAGCAAGGTACCCTAAAATCACACAATAAAAGGAAAACTAAAATGCATAAATGATAACTTACAAACTCCTTAAATGAATCATAATATAGATTGTTATTTTTCTGAAATTGAAAGGATGCAGAATAAGGAAATGAGGAGAAGAATGAATTCATGCAAGTATTAAGACAAATTGAAAATATTAATTACATCAAAAAAGTATTCTTGGATTTTCTAGAAAGTTAATAGCATGAAAATACTAATTTACAAGGACTCAGCTTAGCAATTTATCATGAACTTATTGCTTATGCAAGAAAAAAAAATATGTACAGATTTTAATTTTGTTTAGTGTACAAAAATTTGAGTTTGAGAAGTAAGAGTAATGCTATATGGAATGTTAAAAAGAAAATAGTATGTATTGATTCAGTTTTCCATTTAATGAATCTAAAGGGAAAAGAAAATTTTGATTTTATTCATTAAAACCTATAAACCATTTCAAATTTTCTTCAATCATCTCTAAGAGAGAAATAAAGATTGAGATTTGAATGTTTATCATGTAAAATGATGAATCCATAACTTACATCTAAAATAAAGGGGAAAATTCATTTATTTAAGATATTTTTTGCTGTTCCTAAATCAAATTTCTCTATCTTTTTCAGGAAATTGAATCCAAAGGAGCTCTAGGGCATTTCTGCAATTTTTCTAAGAATATAACAATGAATTCCGCTACAGCGTGCGGTCGTATGCCGCAGCGGGCTGCAGTAGAAACATTTAAACTATATTAAAATGGGGGCTCAACTAATTGAGTAGTGTTTTTTGCGGAATTTACCGCTACAGCGCGTGGTCGCGCGCTATAGCGATTGGTTTCGGAAATATTTAAGATTGTTAAACAGGCTCCCAACTAATTGAATAGTGCTTTTCGAGGAATTCACCACTCCAGTGTGCGGTCACGCACTGCAGCAGTCTACCGCAGAAATATTTATGATTATTAAATAGGGGCCCAACTAATTGAATAGTATTTTTCACGGAATTTACCACTACAATGCGCGGTCATGCGCTGCAGCGGTTCATCGCGGAAAACTTGGCAATATAAATCGAGCCGCCCAACTAATTGAATAGTGTTTTTTGCGGAATTGACCGCTACAGCGCGCGGTCGCGAGCTGCAACAGGCAGCCATGGAAATATTTCTCTATACAATCAAAAAAAAGAACTAATTGAATAGTGTTTTTCACGGAATTCCCTGCTACAGTGCGCGGTCGCGCGCTGCAGCAGTCTACAGCGGAGGACTTGGCTAAAATTGCTTGGAACCAAGGTAATTAGAAAGAGAAGAAGAATCCCGGAGAACTTCTACGGAGCATCCTAAGGAGAATTGCCTAAGTAAAGAGGAGAGCCAAAGGAAGAGAGAACTCCCCAAGGGTGACAAAGCAAGCTTTTGCAAAGGGAGAAGAGGAAGAACGCCGCACTAGCATCCTAAGGAGAAGGTAATTAGAAAGAGAAGAAGAATCCCAGAGAACTTCTACGAGCATTCCTAGTATCTTCTAAACTCAATCTTGTATTTTCTTTTTAGTGATCATGAAAGGGTGTTTTGCAATGTATGTGTTTTCCATATTTTCTTGTGTAATGACTAGCTAAACTCCCCTTAGGGAGGGTTGGGATGAAGTCCCATTTTGCATGATGTAATATTATTGTGTGAATATTTTCCCTCAAGCATGATGTAATTGTGATTTAAATGCCTTACTAAAAAATTTCTATCAAATTAGTCTTGATGTGTTTATAAGAAAAGAACTAAAAAATCCAAGATCTAATAGTCTTGTGCTCCTTAGCTCACCATTGGTTGGATGCTAGATTTAGAGTGCATGGACCTTTAGAACCATGTGAGAAGGATCTTGAGCTCAATGCACCTCAATCTAAGCTCAACCAAAGAGTTGATGCAAGTGATGATAAGACCCACTAATTTAGCTCCTTAGCTCCACATAATTGAGATTCAGAGATGAAGTGTTAAGTGCTCATGAACTAAGTGACTTAGTTCATTGAGCCCAACATGTGATTCTTTCATCTCAACTATGCGAGATACGAAGTGATGCTCGTAGTGGAAAATCAATGCTTGTGAGATATTGAAATTTAAGAAAATTAAAACTCTCCTAAGGAGAAAATGAATTAACTTTAATTCTCAAGAATCTTACAAGAATCTTTGTGCTAAAGTAAAACCGAATGTGAGTTCATTTTGTGCACGAGATTTGAACTTGTAAGCCTTTGAGCTAGACTAAAGGACAACAATGTGCACTTGATTTCAATTAAACTAAATGATAAAGCTTGAGAAACAAATACACATAAGTATTATATCGTTGCATGTGGGATGGGCCCAACTCTCCTCTTTCTTTAAATCTTGTTATTTACTTAGTGAATATTCATGCTAATTTTAGACCAACCAACCAATATAAACTATAGCTTAAATATTAGTGAGAATAGATATACTTTAGTGCCAAATCAACCAATTCTCTGTGGTTCGATAAATTCCTGGAAAGTCACACTTTCCACTTATTACTTCAGACCACGTACACTTGCGTGCAAGCACAGATGTGTATTTACAGTATGTCATAAAGGAAAGATGAAAGCAATACTTGTTTTCTTTATTTTCATCGGCCACAAATTAGGGTTCATCTTCGCATCAATTTCTTTTCTCAAACTTGAATAGACCTTATCAAACTCAATCGACTCCATAAATATTAAAATCTCAAAGTACATTTAATTTCGTATATGTATCAAGAATTGCTGAATAGAGAGCAATTAAGAGCATATTAAAACTACAGAATAAGCTTCACTAAAAAGAAAGGAATTATGAAATGGAGAAATTAAATAAATTGAAGTACGTTACTCTGGAAATTATTGAGATTAAGGTTAGCACTTTTTCCTTCCTGCAACCTTTTAAGATTATCGCATGTGGTTTGGAATTAGAGCTCGATTCACATTTTTGAACCTGTGGTTCAATGGACCGCGATCATTAAACCATTGTCTCCATCTGCCTTCGGCGATTGAAGGATTTAGGACATCCTAGAAGTAGCGATTTTGGGGTTCTTCATGTCACATTTGAGATCTTAAAAGAAAGGTCTTCTATTGATCCTCTATTTAAATGTAACTTCCATAATTAAAGTAAACCTTATTGATGCGATAGAATGGACCCATAAATACAGTTCGCCTACTTAACTAAGTAATTTTAAACTAAAATAAATTAAATCAAGTTTTATTATATGATGTATTAATTTGATTTAAGTTCATAAAAAGCAGTATTTGTAAGAATAATTGATTCAATGTGAGAACCTTTAAATTAGATGTGTAGCACACTCGGAATATGCAGCATTTTCGAGTTGAAGCATTTTGATCTCCCCTAATGTTATCTTATTATTCTTCTTTATTAGATTTACTAAGGAGTCTTTTAAATTTATGCAAATGATTACATAACTAAAATAGGAGATAATAATATATCTCATGATATTTTGGATTAACAGTATAAAGTTCTAAAATAGTTCATACTAAATCAATAATGCCCTAGAAAAAAAAGAATCGAAGTTCAGCATCAACTAATCAGAAATGGAGTAAGGTGAAAGGAATTGCGTACCTTGAATCCTATGAGTTCTTCCTTATGCAGATTAGGATCGATCATTGCCTCCTTTACTTACAGCTTGTGCACACCTCCCAGCAACTTCACAGTTTTGTAACAAAGGAAATGAAGCCAACCCTTGAAAATGGAGAGTTTGGCAAGCCATCATGACTCTGGGAGGCTAGCTGGAAGGCACAAGTGTGTAGTGGAAGGATGCCTTCAGTCCTTCATCTGACTACACCTCTAGTGATTGGGGAGGCACACAGTGGAGTTCTTATGAGCCTTTGGATGAACATAAATATACTTAGTATCCATCGAACGGCTGATGAAAATCACGGATTACTGAATAAACCCTATTGATCAGGCCGTTGAATTTTTTTTTTTTGAATTCAACGGTCTGATTTCAAGTGGGCATGATGGGAAGCACCCTATTTGTTTAATCGTGTATTTCGTATCTCATGCTCTTCAACGGATCAGCGCCTTTCTTAAATAAATGTTGTTGGATTACTAATTAGATATATTTATGTATTAATTATTCGTATAGAATATGTAAATATTAAATTATCTAAATTAATTTCTCAAATCTTATTACCCAAATGTTTTCCCAAGAAAATCCCAATTTTCACCCTTGCTTAATTGGGGGTCGAGGAACTCAAAAATGCAATCAGATTTTTGATCCGAGGTGTTTTTAATTTACCTAATTTTCTGGGTATTTAAATATTTTTAGAATATTCGCAAAAAAATTGACGACTCCTAAACACTTCCAAAATACCGCCTTAGCTAATTTGGGTGTGGAGTCCAATAGTGGACTCCATTTTCAATTCTGAAGTCTAAATAAATTAGGTATTATCAGAATTATCAGAAAACTAGGAAATATTCAAAATTATCAAACGGTCTCCAAATTGCACAAAAATTGAGATGGAGACTCCTAACTCTATTATAAGAGTAATTAAAGAGGTTTAGAGTTAATTGGATCACTAATTAATGGGTAATAACATTTGGGTTGTTACACTAGTATCCTGCTAAATCAAGAATTTGACAGAATTGATCGAGGTAGCTCGCCTTCAGGAAGGATTTAATGGTCAGATGGACCATAAGCGTAAGACTGTGTTCGTACAACCAAGAAAGGAGCACTTTGGTCATCGTAAGATGGTGAAGGTTTATAGCATCAAAGATGAACAATCTCAACTAAAGAACTCCGAATGCAAGTGAATCCATTTGTATGGAAAATTCTACCACTTTTGTGGTGTATGTCTTACATGTGGTCGAAGTGGCCACCATTATCTTGATTGTGATACTAAAACAACAATCGATGGAGTGTTCATCGACCACTCCCATCGTAAACAAGTATTCTGCGCACAACCAACAAATAACCGAGAACCTGCTCTGACTATGATGCCAGCCCCTACTAAAGCACCAGTAACTGCTCTAAAGCTGGCCTACAATTGCCAAGCCAGCGGCCCCAGGGTAAGCAACCTATAGCTCCTGTGATAGTTTATATGTTGACTCTTGCATCTGCTCTTGAAGACAATGATGTCGTTTCAGGTATGTCATAAATTAATTTTATTCAGTCATTATTGTTTCAGTATTTCTCAATGTATGAGTAGCGATTCTCATTAATTGTTGTAATCTTAGGCATCTTAATAATAAATGATAAACTTTACAATATTTTTTTTGATACTCGAGCAAGTCATTCCTTCGTATCAAAAAGCTAGATTAAGACTCTTAAGTTACAAACATATCGATTAGCAGACTTGTTGAGCATCGGGTTACCTTCCGGAGCCCGCATGCAATCACAACAATTATGTAATATAGATATTCTTATTAGTGAACAAGAATATGGAGCTAAATTAATTATATTGCTAGTCGCAAATTTTGACATAATTATGGGTATGAATTATTTAAGCAAACACGGTGCTTCCATAAATTGCAAGAAGAAGAAAATTACTTTGGGAAGTTGAAGTCAGTCAAAAACCTTTGTCGGAAGATTCAATACCCATGCATTGTTGATCAATCCATTGAAAGCTGAAGAAATAGTCAAAAAGGGATGCGATGCGTACCTCGTAACAATGTTGGAGAAAAGAAAGAAGTCGTTCCTACTTCTGAGAATCAAATAGTTTGTGAATTTCTTGATGTCTTTCCTAAGGACCTACCTGGTCTTCCTCCCATTAGAGAAGTAGAATTTCCAATAAAATTGATTCTAGGCACTCAACCGTTATCTATGGTTATGTATTGTATGGCACCTAAAGAGCTTCAAGAGCTGAACAAGCAACTTCAAGAGCGGCTAGAGAAGGGTCTTATTTATAACAACCCTAGTTGTTACTATAGCTAAGTTCAGATTAGTTAAGCTAAACTAAGTTCTAATTTTAATTCCATTAGACTCAATGGGTCACTTAAATATAACCCTAGAAGTTTAAAATCAAACAGAGCTTAATTGAGAATTTTAGTATTTTTGCCTATTTTTGAATCCTGGAAAATACCTACATTAAATTGATCTCCAAATTAAAATTTCATTTCATTTTTGAATTCCCCACCCCCAAATTAGCCAAGGGTGAAATTTTGTGAATTTTTGGAGGTCATTCAGGCCTATTTTAGATTTAATTTAAATTGGTTCCATTGCAAATTAGGGTTCTAAACAATTCCTAATTGCATTTCTACCTTCCGTCTAAGGGTCGGCTTACCCCAAACTGCGGGCACCATTCAAGCCGTTCATTCCACGGATCTGATCCAATGGCCCGCGCCTTCGATCGGATCCGTCTTATCTCGACCATTCCGCGGTTCCAAGATTCCAATCCAATGACATCTAGTTATCCACCGTAAGTATCCTCGATCAACCGTAGGATCTCCCAATCTGATCCAATGACTGATCTTTTATCCACATTCATTCGTTAAGTGTCAGGAGATCAGAGTCATTTCAAGTCGATTGATGATCAATCAGATGGCCCGGAGCACCCCTGAGCACTGTGGATCATCTCCCTCGCCTCGCCTATCTGTGTTTGGTCCCCCCTGACAACTAGGTAATCCCAGCCCCCGTGGCAGTACGGGGAGATGCCGAAATTCCTCTCCTACCCTCGGTGCGACCTCTTACGCATAGTAGCTTTCCCGAATTTCCCCTAGCTATTGAACTGAGCCATACCTTCGGTCCGAGTCAATGCCATGGAGCTCGAGCTCTGGAATCCACCCCTGATGCTCAATTAGACCTATAATTACTCCCAGGATCTCATAGTGAGTACCTTTGCTCACTGTGAATACTCAATTGCCCAGCCAAAGTCCTCTAGAGCTCCCATCATCTCAGCAATTTCCTAGCATTCCCGAAGCATAGAACCACTGATAAAGGGTCCGTCTAGTGTTCAGACTCCCTGCAAACTTGCGTCTACTACTTGGGAAACTCCAGCTCACCTTAATTCCTCTCGGCCGAGCCTGCAACCTTGTCTCCGGGCACAACCTCTTCCCACAGAGCTGCATAAGCTCAGCTTGTGATTTCAGCTCTTCAATTATTGCCTATGGATGTTGTCTATCTCCCTTAGCCCTCTAGGAACCTAACCCAATTATTCCTAGGGTCTGAGCTAGCTCTGACTAATTGTATCGATCGATTGAGTTAGTAGCCGAGCCATGGCTGAGTCCGTGTAAGGACCTAGCGATCTGCTTCACCTCAGGCTGCGATTCCTTGGGGGTTCAACTCGCCTCACCTATTTGATGGTGTAGGGATCGAGCCCCATCCATTTAGTAGCCTCGGTAAGGTGAATTGCTCCCTCACAGTGAACCCCAACTCCCATTCCTTTGAGCATCTTGGTCAAGTAGCACCCCACCGATCCAGCGTGACTTAAATGGGGGTTCATACCTCAATCGATACATCTTAGTTCCATGAAGGTGTAGTCATCGAGATCCTGGAGTAGCGCGGTCTGAGCATGGAGAATTTCACGATTGAAGCAATCCCTAGGGTTCGAGTATCGGGACTCAACTGCGGAGAAGACGACTAGTGCCGGGTCAGGCCGGACCCTGACCCACGCGGTTTTGATTTTGGGCTACCATTTAATTAAAGGATTTTTGGAATTACTTCCTTAATGAAATTAATTCAGAAAAAAAAACCCTATAGTTTTAATTTAAATAAAAATACAGAATGAATTATTTAAATAACTTTGACTATACTTATCCAAATGATATAATCCAGTATACTATTTTGATCAGAAAAATGCAAGGAACAATAATATAAAGTAAAATTAAAGATCTAATGGTTATATTTTAAATGATTGCCTAATCCTTTTCTATTTGTATTTAAATCATATTTAATTTATTAATTATCCAAAAATGTTGATTAAGGTCTCTGATTGCTCATGAGACCATAAAGAACTTATGTAGAGCCTTAAAAGTAATTCAAGCTCTTTAATTTTGTTAATCACTCCTTAATCACCCTAAAGTGAGATTAGTGTATTAAACCATAATTAGTTCTCTGATTTTGGTGAACTAAGTTTCTAATGCCTTCTTAAGTATATTAGAGCTTATAAAAGCATTTAGATTATATTAGTATGCCCTAATTTCCTTAATATTATTAATTGGCCTCTTAATGTATTTAGTGTTAATTGAGTCATTAAAGTTATTAAAAATCTAAGTTAAGTGTTTATTCCACTTCATTAATCAATATGAAGCTCATTAAAATAGATTTTAATCAATTTGGATGACTAAATCCTAAAATCCCCTTTTTAGCCCTAAAAAGGGTATTTTGGTCATTTTGACCAAAATGTGCTTAAGTACCTCTAAACCCTAAGAATCTCATGAAAAAGGATTATAATCAGTAATGAAATGTATTAACATCAATTGTTAAGTGGTATCACCTCATGATTGAATCTTAGTGTTTAAATCTTAAAATCCTTAAGTAAGCTCTTATGATCTTAAGTGATCCTAAGACCCTTCGTAAAAGTCTTAGCTTAATCAATATTATTGTTAAAGTTTCTAATCCTAGTTATCTTACCAAAGCTTATTCATGACTTATAGTCTTCAAGAAAGTAAAAGCAAAAGCTTTAAAGAACCCTACACTTAAACTTATTAGTTTAGATCTAAGTGATCAAACTTCAGACACTAGATCTTAGATCTTACATCTTAGCCTTTAAATCATCTAATTGAATTGAATTACCTTCAGTTGAAATTTCTTACTTGATTTAATTGTTTAATTTTTTGAAACCTTCCTTGTGGGTGTAGGATTTATTCAGTCTATGGAATAATATAGTTATTCAAAAAATTGAATATAAAATCCTAGATTCTTAATTCTTAAATGATTATTTTATCTTATAATATTAGAATAACCTTTCATTAAGATCATAGTTTCTAAATTTTTCAGCTTATAAGATTCTATACATTTAGATTATGTTTGGGTGTGAACCCTAGATCCTTAGTAGGATACTACCTTGGATTCGGAATTCGAACTCCAAAGTGGAGTTTGGATCCAAAATCCTTAATCTCAATTTACTTAATTAAAATTTGGGTTAAGAGAGGAAACCAAAATAATTAAGTCATTGATTTATTTACTTTAATCCTTTATAATCGTCATATGATTATGAATTAGAACTTGTTAAGTTCTAATATTAACATTAAGGTCGTGAATCTGGAATTATACTCGATAGCTAGATATTGGAGATCCTAAACTTATATTTCTCAGAATAGTTAGTTAGATAAATTAGACAACAACAGATACCACATAAGTCTAGATTAAGTCTCTTGCTTACTTGACTTGATTGCTCTGCACACCTTGATTATTTAGCATCGTTCCTTGAGCATAATAGGTAAACCTAGGATATGGAAGATACATCCTAAGTGTATTTGAGAAGCATAACATTTATTTAGTTCTTTTAGGACTTTCATTTAGTAGAGTGTGTCCTAGCTTAGTTTGCCTCTTCAGTTCTAGTTTTATTATAGAATAGACTCGGACTTAGCTCTGCGGATGTCTAGGATGGATACATGTCTTATTCTATAAGTTCAACTTAGACCTAGCTCTACGGATGCCTAGGATGGACACATGTTGAACTTTTAGTTCAGAGGCTCTGTAAGGTCTGTTCCTGTTATGGCAATACTATGTCTTAGGCTTACTTTTACTTCAGTTCCATTTTCAATATTTGTTTTGCTTTGCCACATGTTTCAATGGCTTTACTTAGTGCTTGGCTTGCTTTACCACACATCTCAGTTGCTTTACTTTTAGCTCATCTACTGAGTTGCTTTTGCCACACGCTTTAGTGGCCTTTTTAATATTAAATTTGCATGCTTGTATATATGCTCTTATTGGCTAGTTATTAACTATTTGCATATTTAGGATGCTTAAATTGTATGTTTATTTCAGCACTTGTGTTCATTATGTACTCAGCATGTGTTCATGTGATCATAAGCATGTTAGGATCAAATTTATTTTAGTAATTGCATTTATTTTGCTTTTAGTCTCACCATATTTAGTTGCTATTTTGTATATTATTTTTACACACCTATTGATTAGCTATAAATAATTAGTTTATGGCTATCTCGTTCTTTGTTATTTGTAGCACCTTATAATGCTTGCATGTTTAAAACCTTCAATGTGATATCTTAAATATTCAGTTCACTTAAATAGCCTAAAATGTACTTAGATAATTATCTAACTGTAACATTTTTCTTTTTGTTGGCTGGGGCCTTGGAATTTGTGATATCGACAAATGTCAGATTTGGAGATGTTTGTTGGTAGTGCTACAGGAGAGGAGCGTTGCATGAGGAGGATCTTCCCATTGCTGTTTAGTTAGATCTTCTTGCTTGCAGTGAGATTTTTTTAAAGATCTTTCTTTTAATTCAGTCTGTAATAATTAAATTTTGGATGTATTTACTTTTCTGCAATTGCTCTGAGTTACTGTTTCTTTTACTCTCTTATATTATGTTGTGATGCGGATGTTATATTATAATGTTTTCTACTTTCGCCACTTTGATTTGTATTGATGTATGTTCATAGTTCCAAGTGACAAGTCATTAGCTTAAGGCAGGTTGGGTCCTACCTAATTTTACTTAAGTTGGGGATTTGCCACGGCTGGAGCACCGTGCGTCTCGTGGTTATGCTAATATCATTAATAGTGTGGTCGCGGTGGGGCACGGGGCTCCATATTATTCGACAAGTTTGTCACCTTGGGGAGCGCCAGTTGTATTTGTGAAGCAGAAAGATGGATCGATAAGAATGTGCATCGATTATAGAGAGCTGAATAAAGTAACCAATAAGAACAAATACCCACTGCCTCGCATAGATGATATGTTTGACCAATTATTAGGAGTTAAAGTATTCTCAAAAATTGACTTGCGGTCTGGTTATCAGCAATTGCGAGGCAAAGATTCATATATTGAGAAAATTGCCTACAGAACTCATTATGGACACTACGAGTTTCTGGTGATGTCTTTTTGGCTTAACAAGTGTGTTGTCTATTTTTATAGACTTAATGCAGCGTGTTCTAAAAGTGTATTTAAATAAATTTGTCAGCAGTGCCAATCATGAGAAACACTTAAGAACAGTTCTGCAAGAACTCCGAATGCACGAGCTTTATGCCAAGTATTCAAAGTGTGAATTTTGGCTTGACACAGTCACTTTTATAGGACATATCATAGATGCCCAATAAATTAGAGTAGACCAAAGTAACGTTAGCACCGTTCAAGAATGGTCACAACCAAAGTCTTTGACTGATATAAGAAGTTTTATGGGACTAGAGGGTTATTTAAAGAAATTTGTAAAGGGCTTTTCTCAAATTGCATCACCTCTGACAAAGGTAACTCAGAAGGCAGTGCCATTCATTTGGAGTCCTGAGTGTGAGAATGTTTTTCAATCATTAAAAGATGGTATTTCTTCTACCCTTGTACTGGTCTTATCTAAGGAGGGCCATAACTACCAAGTCTATACTGATACTCTGGGATAGGATTGGGATGTGTGCTCATGCAGGAAGAAAAAGTTATAGCCTATGCATCTGATTAGCTAAAGCCTCGTGAAAAGAATTATCCTGTCCATGATCTTGAATTAGTTGCCGTAGTTTTTGCTCTAAAAATTTGGTGTCATCATCTTTAAGGCATCCAATATTCTGTCTTCACCAATCATCAAAGTCAAAAGTATATCTTCACGCAGTGAGAGCTCAACTATTATTAGCGGAGATGGCTGAACAATTGATTAGTGATTATGATCTGAACATTCAATATCATCTTGGAAAAGTAAATGTTGTAGCCGATGCGCTTAGTCATCATGCTACACTCTCATCCTTAATAGCTTCAAGTTCTCTGGAAGAAGAATTCAGGAAACTCGATATCCGGCCAGTTCATGCTGTTGTGCTGAGCTCAATAATATCTATAAGTTTAGCAGAGCCAATTTTCGTCGAGATGTCTACATCTCCCAAACTAATGATGAAGACTATATGAAATTTAAAATGGAGATCAAAAGTGGTCATCATTTCGATCTGCAGCTGCGAGGTAGCATTATATATCAAAAATATCACTTATGGATTCCAAAATCTATGCACCAAGAAAGCTTGGTGGAGGGTCACAATTCCAGTTACTAAGTTCACCCTAGGTAGTACCAAGATATATCAGGATCTGAAGAAATCATTCTGGTGGCCTGGAATGAAAAAAGAGTGTGGCTGATATTGTAGCAAAGTGTCATGCATGTAACCTAGTCAAAGCAGAACACCAAAAGCTCGAAGGACTTCTCCATCCTTTGTCCATTTTCGAATGGAAGTGGTTCAATATTTCTATAGACTTCATTATGGGTCTACGTAAATCAAGATCCGGTGTTGATTATATCCGGGTCATAGTCGATCGACTGACCAAATCAGCACATTTTCTTCCAGTGCGTCAAATCAATTCTATGGAGAAATTGGCGAAGCTGTATATTAAGGAAATTGTTAGGCTTTGTGGAATTCTTAGATCAATCGTATCTGATTGTGATAGCAGATTCACGTCAAAATTTTGGCAGGTAGTGCATTAAGACTTAGGAACTACCCTTGCCATGAGTACTGCTTTTCACCCTTAAATAGATGGTCAGACAGAACGAGTCATTCCGATTCTCGAAGACCTTCTTCATCTCTATATACTGGATTTCAAAGGTTTCTCGGAAGACCATATTCCTTTAATAGAATTTGTGTGTAATAACAGGTTCCAAGCAAGTATTGGCATGGCTCTATATGAAGCATTATCTGGTAGAAAATGCAATATCCTTTTAGTGTGATCTGAAATTGGCAGTGTTTAGTTATTGTTCAGATTTAGTTAAAGAAACAAATAGAAAAGTTCAGTTAATTCAGCAGCAAATTAAAATAGCACAAGATAGCCATAGTAAGTATCATGATGCTCATCATCGCACTTTGGAATTCAATGTCAGATAGTTTGCGTATCTTAAAGTCAATATAATGAAAGGTGTATACTGTTTCTGTGTAGTTAAGAAGTTCAGTCCTCGCTACGTCGGACCATTTGAAGTTCTAGAAAAGATTAGTTCTGCAGCCTATAGATTGAAACTCCTTGAAGATTTCTCTGTAGTTTATAACGTATTCCATATCTACTCACTGTGGAGGTATCTTCGTAATCCATCTCACCTAGTTCAACTTCAAGCAGTATCTCTTCAGCTGGATCTTTCCTATGCAGAGGAACCTATTAAAATCTTAGCTCATGACCAGAATCAATTGAGAAATCATTCCATTCCTATGGTAAAGGTTTAGTAGAGGAATCGCTCAATTGAGGAATCCATGTGGAAAAAAGAGGCAGATATGCAACAAAAATATCCGAGTCTCCTTGAGAATCCAGGTACCTTTAAAATTCCAATTTTCAGTTCTTAATTTTTCGCATGTTACTTTCTCTTTCTTAGCAATGATGTCGAGGACAACATCATTTGTAAGTGGAGGAGTCTGTAATAACATGTGGGGCCCCGTACCCTCTGCAGCCAGGCTATTACTAATGGTAGCACAATCACGAGGAGTATGGTGCTCCAACCGTGGTAAACCCTCAACCTAAGTAGAGTCAGGTAAGACCCAACCTGCCTTAAGTGGAGGACTCGTCACCTGGAACTGTGTACATACATCAATATAAATCAAAGTAACAGAAGCAAATAATGGTATAATCACAATATCCACATCATAGCATAGTATAGTAAAGTAAAAGTAACAGTAACTCAGCTCAAAGTGCAGAAAGTAAATATATCCAAAATTTATTACAGACTAAAATTTAAAAGAAGAAAAGATCTCTCAACCATACAACTGGAAAGAAATCTATCTAAACGGCAACCGGAAGGTCCTGCTCCTATCCAAGCTCCATTCTTGCAGAACCACCCACGAATAGCTCCAAATTTGACATTTATCAGTATTACAAATGCTAGGGCCCCAGCCAACAAAAGAAAAAGATTAGAGTTAGATAGTTGTCTAAGTACATTTTAAGCTGATTAAGTGAACTAAATATTTAAGGATATCGCATTAATACTTTTTAACATGTAAGCAACTTAGGGTGCATCAAGCCACAAAGAAAAAGATAGCAATAAACAATGTATTTATAACTGAATAACAAGTATGTAAAGTAACATACCAAACGTGAAACTAAGCAAGGAAGGCTACAAAGTAAAGATAACATCAAGTACTATAGAACTTATCCTAACATGCTTATGATCACATGAATACATGTTGATTTCACAAAAGTAAATTGTACTAAAATGTGCTGAAAAAACATATAAAAACTAGCATCCTAAACGTGCCAATATTTAATAACTACTCGATAGGAACATGTATACAAGTATACAAATTTGAATATAAAAAGGCCACTGAAGCATATGGTAAAATAAGCTAAGTACAGAAATGAGCTAAAAGTAAAGTCACTGAAGCATGTGGCAAAGCAACTGACAGCATGGAAAAGGCCACTGAAGCATATGGCAAAGCAAAACAAAGCACTGAAACTAAACTGAAGTAAGAGTATGCCTAAAACATAAGACTACCATAAAAGAAATAGGCCATTTAGGGCCTCTGAATAAAAAGTTCAACATGTGTCGATCCTAGGCATCATCAGAGGTAGGTCCGAGTTAAACTTATAGAATAAGACTTGTGTCCATCTTAGCCAAGCACTGGGCTAGGTCTGAGTCTATTCTTTAACAAAACTAGAACTGAGGAGGCAGACTAAGCTAGGACATACCCTACTGAACTGAATGCACTAAAAGAGCAAAATGAATGTTATGCTTTTCGAATACTAACTTGGATACATTATCCCTATCCTGAGTTCACATATTATGTCCAAGGAAAAGGCTCAATATCCAAGGTGTGCAGAGCAATCAAAGTCAAAGTAAGTAAGAGACACAACTCGATTTATATGATATTTGTTGTTATCAAATTTTATCCAAGTCTAACTATTCGGAGAATGTACAAGTTTAGGATCTCCAATATCCAGCTATCGAGTATAATCTCAGATTCATGACCTTAATATTAACATTAGAACTTAACAAGTTTTAGTTTATAATCAAGTGATGACTATAAGGGTTTAAAGTAAGTAAATCAATGACCTAATTATTATTATTTTACTCACTTAACCTAAATCTTGATTAAGTAAATCAAGATTAAGGATTCCTGACTTAAACTCCATATTGGGGTTCAAATCCTGAATCCAAGGTGATATTCCAATAAGGATATAGGGTTCACACTCAAGCATAGTCTAAAGATATAGATTCTTATAAGTTGAAAGATTTTAGGAGCTATGATCTTAATGAAAAGTTGTTCTAATATTATAAGATAAAATAATCAATTAAGAAATAAGAATCCAAGATATACATTCAATATTTAGGATAATTACATTATTCTATAGTTTTAATTAATCCTACACCCACAATAAAGTTTCAAAGAATTAAATAATAAATTAAGTAGTGAATTCCAAATGAAATGATCGAATTCAATCAAATTATCTAAGATCTAAGATCTCAGAGTTGATCACTTAAGATCTAAACTAAAAATCTAGACTTAGGATTTCCCAGGAATATTTCTTTTAGGATTCTAACTCAAGAATGATCTTACTAGAGCAATTATCTAGGGATTTAGTACTAATGGAAATTAAGCTTGCCCTCTTAAGGAAGGTCTTAAGTTCTTAACAAAGGAAATTTAGATTTCTGTACTTAGATACAAATTCTTTACATACTAGATTTCAAAAAGGTATTAATGTATTAGTTAAAAACATTTTACTGAAATTCCAAGATTTAAATGGGTGTTCTTAAACATATTTTGGTCAAAATGGCCAAAATACCACCTCATAAGACTAAAATAAGAAATTTAGAATTTAATCATTTAAATTGATTCAAGTCTGTCCTAATGAGCTTCATATTGATTAGTGAAGTGGATAAAACACTTAACTTAAATATTTGATATCAATATTACTTTAATTAGCACTAATAATATTATGAGACCAATTAAGGTGATTAAGAGAATTATGGCACACTAGGGTGATCCAAACACATTTATAGATTATATTACACTTAAGAAGGTGATTGGGACCTAAATCATTAAAATTAGAGGTTAATTCAAGGCTTAATTCACTAATCTAAGATTAAGGAAATTAAGAGGTGATTAGCAAATTTAATGATCCAAAATTTTATTTAATGGCTTAAATAGGTTCTCTATGGTCTCATGAGCAATCAAAGACCTTAACTAATAGTTTTGGACTTTTAATAAATTAATTATGATTTAAATGAGAATAGAAAAAAATTAGGTAATTAATCAAAATCTAATCATTAGATCTTGAATTTTATTTTATATTATCATTCCTTGTATTTTTTTGATTAAAATGGTATATTGGATCATACCATTTAGATAAGTATAGTCAAAGTTATTTCATAAATTTATACTGAATGTTTATTAAAATTAAAATGATATAGTATTTAAATAAATGTATTTTTAAATGAATTATTAGAATGAAAATAAATTCCAAAATTCTTAATTAAAATCTGCGGCCCGCAATCAAAACAGCGCAGGGCGGGGTCTGACCCGGGCCAGCACTGTGTATCGTCCTCGCATCTAATACTCAATCCCTGATCCCCTAGGGTTAGCTTCAGATGCCCAATTCTCTGCTCACAGGCCACACCGCGCCTAGATCTCGACAGCTTCTTCATCAGTGGTAGTAGATGCATCGATTGAGTTAGGAACCCCCATCTGGGATGCGCCGGATTGCTGGGGTGCTCCTCGATCGAGGCGTCTCCTAAGGCGCACCTGTGAGGAGTGAATTCTCACCATAGAGCCAATGCCATGAGCTAGGAGCTAGGCTTACACGTTCAGGGACCCAAGGAGAAGCGAGTCGACAGCTTGGCTAGCTTCGAGAGTGGGCAGATCACTGGGGTGCTACTCATGGCATTTTACAGACACGAGCTCGTATTGAGTCAATCAATCCCAGTCAAATCAATTGATCAGATCGAACCCAGTGATTGCTACAAGTCTATGATCACTCTAGAAGGGATTGGGATTCTAAATGGGAACCCAATGCTTTCAAGGAATCACTTCAATTCTTCGACCAAAGGGCTGACTGCCAGTGCCCTTTCTAATGACACTCACGCCATCTAGTCCACTGCTAGTCCTCACCATTACCTAAACCGGCTGGTGGGACACTAGGGTATGATCTTATCACTATATCTAAGGTAAAGAAACCATGAGTCAAGCTGAAACCAATTTGATAGAAAGAACGGCAGAGACTGTACCTTGAGCTGAAGAATGGCTATGACTGAGATGAAGAGAGGAGCTCAGGATTCTTCAGGTAGTTGCAGAAGCTTCGCAAGGGGGTCTGAATGCCAGACCGCACCCTCAATCAGTGGTTCGCAGCTACGAGGATGCCGGGACTCACCGAGATCTCTAGACACTTCAGTTGGGAAATTAATGGATCTCAGAAAGCGAAGGGATTCATTGAGATGCTCTGAGGGTATTTATAGGCGAGAGGGATGACCATGAGTGGATACCATGGCTGGAAGCCATGGTTCAGGCTCAGACAGGGGCGAAACCTTGAGCCACCACAATTGGGGCAAGCAGGTCCCCATGACCCGACGAGCTTCACCTTACCAAAATTGAGAAGGTCTAATGATCTGGAGGACGTGACAGAGGGAGTGGAAGACTAGGTCGACATGGCTTGTACGAGCGTATCTTCCCTGTCGGGCCAATGATCGAACGAAGATGAAGGTCTACAGTGATGAGTCTACATCCACCATCTGATCGTGAGACCATTGGTGATAGACGGTCTGATGCATCCTCGGGTTTAATTGAACCACAGGTGATTCCTCAACCATTGGATCAACTATCAGATCTAAAGGGTGCTAGAAGATCTTGGTGCTAATGATCAGCTCCGTTGGATCCTACGCCAAGACTAAATGACATGGCTTGTACGCGCAACAACATCTATAGGCAGACTATGCTGCGCCATTGTTGGGACCCTGCAATGGATCTGCTGCGGTCATGACATCAAATCTCACGAATTAAAATTATTAATTATTTAATTTATTTAATAATTTAAATCCTTTAATTAAAGAATTAATTCTAATAATTTTCTAAATTTAATTTAGGACTAAATGAGCTCCAAAAATTCACCCTTAGCTAATTAGGGCATAAGCAATTTAGAAATGAACTCAAATTTTAATTTGGAGATCAAATTAATTCAGGTATTTGTTTTTTTTAGGATCCAAAAAGAGGCAAAAATACCAAAAAAACTCAATTGAGCTCTGATTATTTCAAACTTCTAGGATTAAGTTTAAATGACTCATTGAGTCTAATATAATCAAAATTAGAACTTAGTTTTGCTTAATTAATCTAAATTCAGCTAGGGTAACAACTGGGGTTGTTACAGACTCCCCCACTTAAGAACGATGTTATCCCCGACATCACCTCAATGAAGAAAGTACTATAAAGATTGAAAATTTAAATGAAATAGAAAGGAAAATGAATAGTATATGGACTAGCAAAGAGCTGCGGATATTTGTTGTGCATATCCACTTATTTTTCCCAAGTAGATTCTTCCAAAGATCGATCCTTCCACTGATCTTTGACCATTGGAATTGAACGATTTCTTAGCTGCTTTTGATCATGAGCTAAGACTTTGATTGGTTCTTTGGCATAAGAAAGATCCGGTTGAATTTCTGCTGCTAGGAGCTGAATGAGATGAGAAGGGTCTCTGAGACATCTTCTTATTGACGATATGTGGAACACATTGTGAACGGCTGCAAAGTTATCAAAAAGATTCAACATGTAGGTAGATGATCCTACTTTAGCCAAAATCTCAAAAGGCCTAACATAGCGGGGACTGAGTTTCCTGGCTAGACCAAATCTATAGACATGCTTCCTTGGACTGACTTTCACATAGGCGGAATCTCCAACATTGAATTCTAGGAGACGATGATGAGCATCATGATGCTTGCTCTGACAATCTTGAGCTGATCAAATTCTTTGCTGAATTAAGTGAATCTTCTTGTTAGTTTCTTCAACTAACTCGGAACCAAAAAGCTGAACGCTTCCTATTTTTGATCAAGCTAGCAGAGTATAGCAATTTCTACCATAAAATGCCTCATAAGGAGCCATTTTAATGCTGGCCTGATAGCTATTTTTGTAGGCAAACTCCACTAATGGAATGTGATCTTCCTAGGAACTAGCAAAATCAAGAATACAGAGCCTAAGCAAATCCTCTAGGCCTTGATTCACTCTTTTAGTTTGACCATCCATTTGAGGATGAAAAGCTGTACTCATAGCTAGAGTAGTCCCCAGATCTTGGTGCACAGCTTGCCAAAACTTAGAAGAAAATATGTTATCTCTATCAAAAATGATTGATTTTGGAATACCATGCAGCCTGATGATTTTCTTGATATAGAGCTTTGCTAGGTTTTCAACAGAATCAGTCAGACGGGTAGGAAGGAAGTGCGCTAATTTGGTTAAGCAGTCTACTATAACCCTGATTACACTAGCACCAGATTTTGCGCGAGGTAATCCCATAACAAAATCTATAGATACGTCAAACTATTTCCATTCTGGAATTTCTAATAGATGTAAAAGACCACCAGGTTTTTGGTGCTCGGCCTTTACCAAGTTACAGGCATGACACTTAGCCACAAAATTGGCTACATCCTTCTTCATACTGGGCCACCAAAATAATAGCTTTAAATCCTGGTACATCTTAGTACTGCCTGGGTGAATGTAGTACCCAGAATTATGGTCTTCTACCAAAACTTCATGGTGCATGGATTTAGGAATCCACAGACAATTTTCTTGATAAATTACACTGTTATGCATCTGTAAATCATGGCAGCAACCACCTTCAACGTCTACCTTGAATTTCAAATAATCTTCATCTTTGGTCTATGAGATGGAAACAACTCTGTGAAAAGTAGGTTCCACATTGATATTTATTAGAATAGAACCCAGCACATCACCGCTGATAGGAGAAATTTCAAGCTTACAAAATTCTTATTTTAAGGGATTGTAGGCAATCATGGAAGATAAAGTAGCATGATGGCTAAGAGAATTGGCCACCACATTTGCTTTACTTAGATACCAAATACTTAGGTCATAATCACTGATGAGCTCTAACCTTTTCTCTAACGGCAGTTCAGTTCTCCTTGAGTCAAGATATACTTTAAGCTTTAATGATCAGTCAAAATTGAACATTGAACTCCATATAAATAGTGATGCCAAATATTTCTCATGGGGTTTTAACTGACAAGAGGCGTAAGCGATTACCTTACCCTCTTGCATTAACACACAACCTAAACCAATTCCAGAGGCATCTGTATATATATGATAGTTTAAATCTTCCTTGGGCAAAACAAGTACTGGAGCGGTAGAGAGTGCATCCTTCAAGGTTTGAAATGCTTCTTTGCATTCTGGGCTCCAAATAAATGGAACGGCTTTCTGAGTTAGCTTAGTCAAAGGCGAGGTGATCAGAGAAAAGTCTTTGACAAACTTTTTATAATATCCAGCTAATCCCAATAAACTTTAAATATCGGTGACTGACTTAGGCTGAACCTAGCCTTGAATAGTGCTTGCTTTATTCTGATCTACGCGAATACCCTGGGCATCGACTACATGCCCAAAGAATGAAATGAATTTAAGCCAAAATTAACACTTGGAGAACATGGCATAGAGCTGATATTCACGCAAAGCTTCTAATACTAACCTAAGATGATCTTCATGATCCTTTAAGGTTCGAGAATAGATGAGAATATCATCGATAAAGGTAATTACAAATTTGTCCAAATACGGTTTAAGAACTTGCTGCAGCAAAATCATGAAGATTGATGGCGCATTAGTGAGTCCAAAAGACATCACTAAAAATTTAAAATGACCATAGTGAGTACAGAAAGTAGTCTTTCCTACATCAGCTTCTTTTACTCGTAATTGATGATAACCGGACCTTAAGTCAATCTTATAGAATATAATAGCTCCAGAAAACTTGTTGAACGGGTTTTCAATTCTAAGCAACAGATATTTATTATTTACGGTGACTTTATTTAATTTGCGAAAATCTATGCACATACGCATAGATCCATCTTTCTTCTTTATGAACAAAACGGGTGCTCCCCAAGGAGACATATTTGGTCTAATAAAGCTTTTGTACGGAGTTTAGATATAGGTTGGGTACCCGTAATTAATTCAATAGAGAACTATACTTATCTGGGTGGAGGTACACCAGGTAAATCTTCTGGGAATACATCGGCAAAATTCTTTACTACTTTACAATCAGAGAGAGGGATACTTTCTTTTGCTTCACCGATCATAATGACCAGAAACCGTCATAACCCTTACTGATAAATTGCTTAGCTTTAATAGCATTGGTTAACAATGATTGTGTACTGACTTTTCCTATAAAGATTTTAGGCTTTCCTTAGGAATGAAGAGTGACTTTCTTCTTAAGGCAATTTATCATGGCATTATGTTCACTGAGGCAATTCATTCCAAGGATGATATCAAAGTTTGCTAATGGTAGGATAATTAATTTGGAGGCAAACTCTTGACCGTTTAATGGGATTTTAACATTACAAAATTTATGAGCACTTAGTTGGGCTTTAGATGGAAGTCCAACACTTAATGATTTTGCTAAATTGTATGAGTGTGGTTTAAGAATGTTGGCAAAATGTTCAGAAATAAATGAATGACTAGCACCAGTGTCGAATAACACATTGCAGGGTTGGTCATTAAATATAGCTTGACTAAATTATTCATACGAATTGCATTAATAAGTTGCAATAATTAAAATACAGAAATGCAATTTAAAAGAAGATGTTCAAAAATGTGCACCTTAAACCACATTGTTATCTTCTGTGGCTTCCAAAGGTGTTAAGGCATATACTCGAGCAGGACCTATAGGACAGTTGTTTACCTGCTTCCTGGGACTTGGGAGCAGATGCTTGCTCTCGAGCAACTTTAGATAACAACTTGGCATCATTGCCAAACCAGGTTCTCTTCAATTCAGCGGAGTTGCTCTCAAAACTTGAGTCTTCTTTGACTTCTTAATCTAGACTCCATCCACTATCTCTGTGTATGTGTAATGATAGAATGGGTGGCATGGACACCCACAAGTGTAGCACTTATGGCCAAAGTGGTAACACTTGCCATACGGATGAGGCCAGTTACAGCCTTGAATCGGTCAGCAGTGGGTGCAGCTTTCATTTGATAGACAATGGGGAGTTGATTGTATCTTTCATTGAGTAAGGTTTATGCCTTTTAAAGGATTCATGCCTATTGGGAGTTGATTGTATCTTTCACTTGAGATCTCTCTCCGAGTGATGGTGCTCAAGCACCTTCGTTGTCTCTACTAGTTCAAAGAAGCTAGTCAGATGGAGCGGGACAATCAGATCTTTTAGTGAATCTCGTAGTCCGCTGAGAAAATGATGGCACTTAGCCGATTCAGATTGGATTATCTCTGGGGCAAAACAAATCAACTTACAAAATTCTCTTTTATAGTCCGATACAGAATGACAACCTTGTGTCAACTTTAGAATTATGTCCATTATGATATTCTGTACAGACGGGGGAATGAATTCAGCCTTGAATGCTTCTACAAATCCATCCCAAGGAATGTTTTCAAGTTCACAATCAATGAATATAGTATTTCTGACATCATCCTACCAATATTCTACCTCTGCATGAAACAAATGCATCGTGAGATGGACGGCTTCCGAATTTGAGATTTTCAGACTAATCAAATCCTGTTCGATTATTTTCAGCCAGTCGGTTGTGTCCATCGGGGATAAGTTTCCACTGAAAGTGGAAGGCCTTAATCTTAAGAAGTTATGGAGAAGACCATCCATGGAATGATGGAAAGGGAAAGGGTTTTACTGCATAGGGATAGTAGGAACCGTAGCAGCAACTGGTACTGAGCGATCGAACATCATCTTTTGCATAGCTAGTGCTTGTTGAGCCTGATTCTCCAACAAGGTTGCCACCATTGCTTGGAGGTGAGCTACTTCATCAGAAGAACTGCTTGGATCAATTGCAGTTTTGATAGGAGTAGCAGCAAGAGGTGATCCTAGATTTATTCTAATTAAGCAATACGAATCTAGATTTCAGAATCATTCTAATGAAGATAGTAATTAAATTTCTAATAGATACAAAAAATCCTCATTACTTTTGAAATGAAGGCTTACAAGAGATTTGAAAATGCAAAAATCATAGCACTACTAGAACAAGAAATTGTAGCTACTCTAACTATCACTCAATCATCCTTAATGTACTCATCACTAAATGCAACAGAAAAATATTGGAAGGTCACTTTTTGGCACTTTCCCTTGTGTTTCCTTTCCATCCTCCTGATGGTATTGTCCCACCAGATTCCCATATAGTCTAGCATATCATCCATCACAATGTCCATTTAGATGGACTCTGGACACTCTATGTGCCTCAGAACTGACTCCACTCGACTAATGTTCCTCTTGCTGAAACTACTTCGATCTGCCACTTGCTCTCTTATCTCCACTTGAAGCTATAGCTCCAAGTCAACTTGAAGGCATGAAGGTAATAGTCCAAGTCAGTCTCTTCAGGATCCTTTTGGCTCTAGTAGAAAAATTTATTGGTTTCTATCAAGCTAGAGGTGACTAAAGTTTATGGTATAAGTATTTTCATTCTACATTTCTTCATGGAGTTACTAATTATACTATGGTATTAATGTTATATCTTGATGTTTGTACCTCAGAAGAATGGTCCATTAGGTAGAAAGGAATCATAGATCCCATTCTGACACCTTATGGTGTTCTCTGATACCAACTGTGGGGCCCTGTAGCCTCTACAACCATGCTAATACTAATGGTAGCATAATCATGAGGAGTACGGTGCTCCAATCGTGGCAAACAATCAAGCTAAGTAGAGTCAGGTAAGACCCAACCTGCCATAAGTGGAGGACTTTTCACCTGGAACTATAAACATATATCAATATAAATCTAAGTAGCAGAAGCAGAAAACATTATAATCATAGCATCCACATCATACCATAGCATAGTAAAGTAAAACTATTAGTAACTTTGCTCAAACTACAAGAAGTAAATACATCCAAAATTAATTACAAGCTGAAATATAAAAGAAGAAAAGATCTCTCAACCTCACAACTTGAAAGAAATCTATCTAAACAACAATAAGAAAGTCCTCTTCCTATCCAAGCTCCTCTCCTGCAAAACCACCCATGAATAGCTTCAAATTTGACATTTGTCAGTATCACAAATCCCAAGGCCCCAGCCAACAAAAGAAAAATGTTATAGTTAGACAATTATCTAAGAATATTTTAAGCTGATTAAGTGAACTGAATATTTAAAGATATCACATTAATACTTTTTAACATACAAGCAACTTAGGGTGCATCAAGCCACAAAGAAAAAGATAGCAATAAATAATGTATTTATAATTGAACAATAGGTATGTAAAGTAATATACCAAACATGAAACTAAGCAAGGAAGGCTACAAAGTAAAGATAACTGCAAGTACTGAAGAACTCAACCTAACATGCTTATGATCACATGAATAAATGCTGATTTCACAAAAGTAAATTGTATTGAAATGTGCTGAAAAAACATATAAAAACTAGCATCCTAAATATGCCAATATTAAATAACTACTCAATAGGAACATGTATACAAGTTTGTATATTTGAATATAAAAAGGCCACTGAAGCATGTGGCAAAAAAAGCTAAGTACAGAAATGAGCTAAAAGTAAAGCCACTAAAGCATGTGGCAAAGCAACTGAAAGTATGGAAAAGTAAGGCCACTAAAGTATGTGGCTAAGCAAAACAAAGCACTGAAACTAAACTGAAGTAAGAGTACGCCTAAAATACAGTACTACCATAATAGAAATAGGCCATACAGGGCCTCTGAATAAAAAGTTCAATGTGTGTCCATCCTAGGCATCATCAAAGGTAGGTCTGAGTTAATCTTATAGAATAAGGCTTGTGTCCATCCTAGCCAAGCACTGGGCTAGTTCTGAGTCTATTCTATAACAAAACTAGAATTGAGTAGGCAGACTAAGCTAGGATATACCCTACTGAACTGAATGCACTAAAAGAGCAAAATGAATATTATACTTTTCAAATACTAACTTAGGTTACATTATCCATATCCTGAGTTCACCTATTATGTCCAATGAAAAGGCTCAATATCTAAGGTGTACAGGGTAATGAAAGTTAAAGTAAGCAAGAAACTCAACTAGATTTATGTGATATCTATTATTATCTAATTTTATCCAAGTCTAATTATTCTAAAAAGGTACAAGTTTAGGATCTCCAACATCCAGCTATCATGTATAATCTTAGATTCATGACCTTAATGTTAACATTAGAACTTAATAAGTTCTAATTAATAATCAAGTGACAACTATAAGGGTTTAAAATAAGTAAATCAATGACCTAATTATTATTATTTTACTTGCTTAACCCAAATCTTGATTAAGTAAATCAATATTAAGGATTCTGGACTTCAACTTCATATTAGGGTTCAAATTCTGAATCCAAGGTGATATCCCAATAAAGATCCAGGGTTCACACTCAAGCATAGTCTAAAGATACGGAATCTTATTAGTTGAAGATTTTAGGAGCTATGATCTTAATGAAAGGTTATTCTAATGTTATAAGATAAAATAATCAATCAAGAAATTAGAATTTAAGATCTACATTCAATATTTAGGATAATTACATTATTCTATATGTTGAATCAATCTTACACCCATAAGGAAGTTTTAAAAGAATTAAACAATAAATCAAGTAGAGAATTCTAAATGAAATGATCTAATTCAATCGGATGATCTAAGATCTAAGATCTACGAGTTGATCACTTAAGATCTAAACTAAAAAACTCAACTTAGGATTTCCCAAGAATATTTCTTTTATGATTCACTCAAGAATGATCTTACTAGAGCAATTATCTAAGGATTTTGTACTAATGGCAATTAGGCTTGCCCTCTTAAGGATGGTCTTAAGTTCTAAACATAGGTAATTTAGATTTCTTTACTTAGATCCAAATTCTGTACATACCAAATTTTAGAAAAATATTAATGTATTAGTTAGAAACATATTACTGAAATTCCAATATTTAAAAGGGTGCTTAAACCTATTTTGGTCAAAATGACCAAAATACCCCTCTTAAGACTAAAATTTGAAATTTATGATTTAATCATTTAAATTGATTCAAATCCATCCTAATGATCTTCATATTGATTAGTGAAGTGGATAAAACACTTAACTTAAATATTTGATATCAATATTAGCTTAATTAGCACTAATCATATTAATAGACCAATTAAAAAGATTAAGAGAATTAAGGCACATTAGGGTGATCCAAACACATTTATATATTATCCTATACTTAAGAAGGTGATTGGGACCTAAATCATCAAAATCAGAGATTAATTCAATGTTTAATTCACTAATCCAAGAATAAGACAATTAAAAGGTGATTAGAAAATTTAATGATCCTAAATTATTTTTAATGGCATAAATAGGTTCTCTGTGGTCTCATGAGAAATTAGAGACCTTAATCAATATTTTTAGACTTTAATGAATTAATTATGAATTAAATGAGAACATAAAAAAATTAGACAATTAATTTTAATTTAACCATTGGATCTTGAATTTTATTTTATATTATTATTCCTTTCATTTTTTTGATTAAAATGGTATATTGGATCATACCATTTAGATAAGTATAGTCAAAGTTATTTAATAAATTTATTTTGAATGTTTATTTAAATTAAAAGCATAGGGTATTAAATTAAATCTATTTATAAATGAATTATTATAAGGAAAATAAATTCCAAAATTCTTTATTAAAATCTGCAGCCTGAAATCAAAACCGTGCGTTACAGGGTCTGACCCGGCCCGGCACTGTGTATCATCACCGCGTCTAATACTCGATCCCCAATCCCCTAGGGTTAGCATCAGATGCCCAATTCTCCACTCACATGGCACGCCGCACCTGGATCTCGACGTCTTCACCATCAGTGGTACTAGACACATCGATTGAGCTAGGAACCCCTGTAATAACACTAGTTATTACCATAGCTAAGTTCAGATTAATTAAGCTAAACCAAGAACAAATTTTGATTCCATTAGAGTCAATAGGTCATTTAAACCCAACCATAGGAGTTTAAAATAAATCGGAGATAAATTAAGAATTTTGGTATTTTGGCTATTTTTAAGCTTTGAAAAATACTTAAATTAAATTAATCTCCAAATTAAAATCTGATTTCATTTTTAAATTTCTCACACTTCAATTAGCTAAGGGTGAATTTTTGAGAATTTTTGGAGCTCATTTAAGCTTAACTTGAATTTAAAATTAATTAGAGTTTATTATATAATTAATTGATTTTATATTATTTAAATTAAGTTATTTAATTAAAATAAAATATCGGTAGGATTTGCTGTCGGGACCGCAGCAGATCCGCTGCGGGGTCCTGATAGCGGCTCAGCTATGCTGGCCACTATATGCTCTAGCACGCATCCTGGCGCTCATAATCCAACAGCTCGTATCATCCGCACCGCGATCTAATCCTACCCACTCGATCGGCATCTCTCGTCTAACACATAGAATTTAATCCGCGTTTCTATTAATTAGAAGCTGCATTAGGCCGTCCATCATCAACGGCTTCGCAATCAGATGACTGCTGTGATCTCCTCCCTGTTCACCTTTGTCCCTGCGAGATCCCAGCTCGACAAAGGAAATCCTCTCATACCTGCCACATAAACCTTGTCTGCCACTCCCCCGCCAGGTCACCTAGGCCGTTAGGGATTTCTCATTTCTGGCCGAGCCCCTGGGCGAACTTGAGGCTGGGAGTAACCCCTTTAAGTGGTGGGCTGTTGAGATAAATCGGGTCGAACCAGTGCCATGGATCTTGACCTTTGCAGCCACCCTAGACCTTCTCCAGTCCTTTAAATACCCCCATTAATCCATCCCTCAGTGAGCTCCTTTGCTCACTGTGATCCTCTGATTTCTCGGCAAAGGTTATGGAGTTCTCAGCGAATCCCGATGCCCCATAATCATGAACTGCTGATTGAGGGTGCGGTCTGGCATTCAGACCCCCTTGCAATACTTCTACAACTGCATGGAAGCTTCAGAGCTCCTCCCTGCATCTCGATCGCGGTCATTCTCGAACTCCGGGTACATCCTCTGATCCCATTCCTTTGTCGAGCTAGTTTCAGCTAGACTCGCACTCAATTGACCCTAGATGCTGCTACGATAGGACCTCAACTTAGCTCCCTAGTAAGCGTCTAAGTCCTCTGGTAGGGACTAGCAATGGACCAGACGGTGTAATCTCATCGGAGTGTGCACTGGCAGCCGATCCTTAAGATGTTGGAATGTCGTCGTTTTCCCAAGGCTTCGAGTCCTATCTTGCACCTCTAAATCCTCCTGAAGTGATTACAAACTAATTGCAATCATTGGGCTCGATCTGATTGATCGACATGACTGGGATCGATCGACTCAGAGCGAGCCTACGTTTGTGAAATGCCACGAGTAGCACCCTATTGATTCCTCCACAATCGGGACTAAATTAGATGCCCAATTGATGCCCCTTTGATCCTTGAACACGTAGGTGTAGAGCTCAACTCGTATCGTCAACTCTGTGAGGGAAATTCAATCCTCACAGGTGCGCCTTAATGGGACGTCTCGGCCAAGTAGCACCCCGGTGACCCGGCGCACCCCAGATGGGGATTTTGGGTTCAGTCGACGCGTCTCGCACTTATGAAGGTGTAGCCATCGAGCACCAGGTGAGGCGTGGTCTGTGCACGGTGAATTGATCGAAGGAAGCTAACCTAAACCTCTCCTCTGTCGAATATCCCCCATGAGAAGACGAATAGTGTCAGGTCGGGCCGGACCCCGTCCCGAGCCCTTTTGTTTTGGGCCGCGACTTATTTAAATAATGTTGGATTTAATTTTTTAGGTTAAATAAGTGAATAATATTAAACCTATAGTTTTGATTTAAATAAAAATACAGATTAAATTATTTAAATAACTTTAGTAATACTTATCCAAATGTTATGATCCAATATACTATTTTAATCAAAAAAATGTAAGAAATATTAATATAAAATAAAATTAAAGATCCAATGGTTCAATTTTAAATAAGTACCTAATCTTTCTCTATTCTTATTTAAATTATAATAAATCCATTAATTATCCAAAAATGTTGATTAAGGTCTTTGATTGCTCATGAGACCATAAAGAACCTATATAGACCATTAAAAGTAATTTAAAATCTTTAATTTTGCTAATCACTCCTCAATTATCCTAATTTGAGATTAGTGAATTAAGCCTTAGATTAGCCTCTGATTTTGGTGAACTTAGATCATAAAGCTTTAATGAACATAGTAGAGCCTTTAAATATGTTTGGATCATTCTAGTATGCCCAAATTTCCTTAGTCACCTTAATTGGCTTGAAAATGTGTTTAGTGCTAACTAGGCTAATTAAGTTACCAAAACCTAAGATAAGTGTGTATCATACTTCATTAACCAATATGAAGCTCATTAAAATAGATTTGAATCAATTTAGATGATCAAGTCCTAAGGTACCATTTTTAGCCTTAAGAAGGGTATTTTGGTCATTTTGACCAAAATAGGTTTAAGCACCCCTTAAGCCTTGAAATTTCAATAAAGTATCCCTAATTAACATGTTAAACACCTTTCTAAAATCCTATGTTAATAATATTGAGTTAAGTGAAGAAACCTCAAATTAACTATCTTTTTTAAGATCTTAAGACCTTATATGTTCTTAAAACCACTTTATCTTAAGAGTTAGGTCTAACTATCTCAAAGTGCTAAGCCCTTAATTTAATAGCTTAATTAAGTTGATCCTTAAGCTTGAATCCTAAAAGAAATACCCTTGTAAAATCCTATGTCTAAATCTTAGCTTAAGTCTAAAAGTGATTAAATCTTAGATCTTAGACTTTAAATCATCTGATTGAATTGAACTATCTTCTTTGAATTTCTAAATTGATTCACTGTCTAATCCTTTCGAAACCTTCCTTATGGGTGTAGAATTGATTCAATCTATAGAATAATATAATTATCCTAAAGATTGAGTATATATCATAGATTCTTAATTCTTAATTGATTATTTTATCTCATAACTAATAAAGTGACCTTTCAAATAAGATCTTAGTTTCTGAATCCTTCAGCTTATAAAATTCCTTATCTTTAAATTGAGTCTTAAGTATGAACCCTAGATCATTATTAGGATATCACCTTGGATTCAGGATTTGAACTTCAAAGTGGAGTTTGGGTCCAGAATCCTTAATCTTTATTTACTTAATCAGGATTTGGGTTAAGAGAGGAAAATAATAATAATTAAGTCGATAATTTAGTTACTATATATAATCATCATATGATTATGAATTAGAACTTGTTAAGTTCTAATATTAACATTAAGGTCATGAATCTAGGATTATACCCGATAGCTAGATATTGGAGATCCTAAACATATATCCTCTCAGAATAGTTAGTTGGATAAATTAGACAACAACAGATGTCACATAAGTCTAGATTGAGTCTCTTGCTTGCTTTGACTTTGATTGCTTTGCACACCCTAAATATTGAGCCTTGTTCCTTGAGCATAATATGTAAACTTATGATATGGAAGATACATCCTAAGTTAGTATTTGAAAAGCATAGCATTCATTCAGTTCTTTCAGTGCTTTTAGTTAGCAGAGTATGTCCTAACTTAATCTGCCTCTTCAGTTCTAGTTTTTTAAGAAACAGACTTGGACCTAGCTCTGTGGATGTCTAGGATGGATACATGTCTCATTCTATAAGCTCAACTCGGACCTAGCGCTACGGATGCCTAGGATGGATACATATTGAATTTTTAGTTCAGAGGTTCTGTATGGCCTATTTATATTATGCCAGTACTATGTCTTTGGCTTACTTCTACTTCAGTTCAGTTTTCAGTATTGTTTTGCTTTGCCACATGTTTCAATGGCCTTACTTTAGTGCTTGGCCTATTTTGCCACATGTTTCAATGGCTTCACTTTTGCTCATTCATGTACTTAACTTACTTTTGTCACATGCTTTAGTGGCCTTTTACATATCAATCTACATGCTTATATATATGCCCTTATTAATTAGTATTAAATATTAACATGTTTAGGATGCTAGAATTGTATGTCTATTTTAGCACTTGTGTTTTTTATATACTCAACATGTATCCATGTGATCATAAGCATGTTAGGATCAGATTTATTTTAGTTGTTATAATTGCTTTTAGCCTCACCTTGTTTAGTTGCTGCTTTGTATGTTACTTTACATACTTGTTGATTAGTTATAAATGAATAGTTTATAACTATCTCTTTATCTTGTAGCTTGATGCACCTTAAGTTGCTTGCATGTTTAAAAGTAATTAAATATGATATCCTTAAATATTTAGCACACTTAAATAGCTTAAAATATACTTAGATAATTGTCTAACTATAACTTTTTTCTTTTGTTGGTTGGGGCCCTAGCATTTGTGATACTGACAAATGTCAGATTCATAGTTATTCATTGGCAGTGCTGTAGGAGAGGAGCTGGTGCAGGAAAAGGATCTTCTAATTGCTGTTTAGTTAGATTTTCTTTTTTGCAGTGAGATTTTGAGAGATCCTTACTTTCCTTTAATTCAGTTTGTAATAACTAAACTCTGGATGTATTTACTTTTCTGCATTTGATCGGAGTTACTATTACTTTTACTCTTTTATACTATATTGTGATGTGAATGTTATATTATATTGTTTCTTACTTTCCCCACTTTGATTTGTATTGATGTATGTTCATAGTTCCAAGTGATAAGTCCTTGGCTTAAGGCAGGTTGGGTCCTACCTAACTTTACTTAAGTTGGGGATTTGCCATAGTTGGAGCACCGTACTCCTCATGACTATGTTAATATCAGTATTAGCATCACTGCGGGAAAGTACGGGGCCACACAACCCCCATATGGGATACGCCGGATTGCCACGGTGCTACTCGACCGAGGTGTCATCTAAGGCGCACCTGTGAGGAGTGAATTCTCCTCACAGAACCAATGCCATGAGCTAGGAGCTATGCCTACATGTTCAGGGACCCAAGGAGAACAAGTGGACAACTTGGTTAGCCCTGAGAGTGGATGGATCATTGGGATGCTACTCATGGCATTTTGCAATCGCGACCTCGTACTGAGTCTATTAATCCCAGTCGAATTGATAGGTCAGATCAAACCCAGTGATTGCTATGAGTCTATGATCACTCTAGAAGGGATTGGGATTTTAAATGGGAACCCAATACTTTTGAGGAATCACTTCAATTCTTCAGCTGAAAGGCTAATTGCCAGTGCACTTTCAAATGACACTCATGCCATCTAGTCCATTGATAGTCCTCACCATTACCTCAACTGATTGGTGGGACACCTGGGTATGATCCTATCACATGAGTTGAGCTAAAACTAGTTCGACAGAAAGGAGGGTGGAGACAATACCTTGAGCTGGATAATCTTTGCGATTGAGATAAAGGGAGGAGCTCATGATTCTTTAAGCAGTTGCAAAAGCCTTGCTAGGGGGTCTGAAAGCCAGACCGCACCCTCAATCAGCAATTCGTAGCTACGGGGATGCCGGGACTCACTGAGAGCTCCAAACGCTTCAACTGGAAAATTAATGGATCTCAAAGAGCAAAGGGATTCACTGTGATGCTTTGAGGATATTTATAGGTGAGAGGGAGGTCCAGGGGTGGATACCATGGCTAGAAGCCATGGTTCTATCTCGAGTAGGGAATATCCCCGAGCCATCACAATTGGGGCTAGCAGGACCCCATGACCTGACGAGCTTCACCTTACTAAAACTGTGAAGGTCTAACGGTTTGGAGAACGTGGCAGATGGAGTGGCAGACTAGGTTGACATGGCTCGTATGATCATATCTTCCCTGTCAGGCCAGCGATCAAACGAAGACGAAGGTCTACATCAATGGGGTCTGGATCCATCATCTGATCGCAAGACCATTGGTGATAGATGGTATGATGCATCCTCGAGTTTAATTGAACTGTGGGTGACTTCTGGGCCATTGGATCAACTATCAGATCTAACGAGTGCTAGAAGATAAAGGCAATAATGATCTGCTCTGTTGGATCCTATGCCAAGATTAGTGCAATGGCATCTATAGGCAGACTGTGCTGCACCGCTGTCGGGACCCTGCAACAAATATGCCGCAGTCTCTATAGCAAATCCCGCAAATTAAAATTATTAATTATTTAATTTAATTATAATTTAAATTCAAGGTAAGCGAAATTTATGACATTGAAATTCAGATGACGATGATGAGCATCGTTATATTTACTCTATTGGTACTAGATTATTTGATTTCTTTGCTGAATGGCTTCACTTTCCTGTTAGTTTGTTCTACTTGGTCAGACCCATATAATTAAACATCTCGGTTTCAAACCAGGACAATAGAGTAGAGCATTTTCTCCAATATAATGCTTCATATGGAGCCATCTTGATGTTTGACTAGAAACTATTGTTATATGCAAATTCTACTAGGGGAATATGATCCTCCCAAGAACTAGAAAAATTTAGAATACAGAGATGGAGTAGATCTTCTAGAATTTATATCACTTTTTCATTTTGACCATCTGTTTGATGATGAAATGTTGTGCTAATTGCTAGGGTTGTTCCGAGATCCTATTGCACTGCCTGCCAAAACTTCAAAAAATAGGCTATCTCCGCCATATATGATTGACTTGGGGATACCATGCATCATGATTATTTCATTAATATACAGTTTTGCAAGCTTTTCTATGGAATTATTCTGACATATAGGAATAAAGTGAGCGAATTTGGTAAGATAGTCCATGATGACAAAAATTTCATCCACACCAGATCTTGTTTGAGGCAATCCCATCACGAAGTCCATCGTGATGTCAGACCACTTCCACTCAGGAATCTCGAATGGGTGAAGCAATCCACCAGCAAAAATTTCAGCCTTGACAAGACTAAAGGAATGGCACTTGGCAACAAATTCTGCAACACTTTTCTTCATGCCCGACCACCAGAACCACTGTTTCAGATCTTGATACATTCTCAAACTTCATGGATGGACCACATATCCACAATTTTGACCCTCAATAAGGACTTCTTATTGCATGAACTTAGGGATCCATAAGAGATTACCTTGATAACTTCTAGATCCATGCAGCTGCAAATCCTGATGGTAGCCACCTTCAATAGCAACCTTGAATTCCAGATAATCATCGTGTTTAGTTTGTGATATGGAGACATCTCAGTAGAATTTGGGTTCCAATTTGATATTAGTTAATATCGAGCTTAGCATATCTTCACGAACAGAGGTGATTCCTAACTTGCAAAATTCTTCTTCTAATGAACTAGAAGCAAACATAGCGGATAAAGTAGCATGATAGCTAAGAGCATCGGCCACCACATTTGCTTTTCCTAAGTGGTATTGGATATCTAGATCATAATCACTAATGAACTCCAACTACCTTCTCTATTGGCATTTCAATTCTTGTTGAGTGAAGATGTGCTTTAGGCCTTAATGATCAGTGAAAATAGAACTTTAGACTCCATATAAGTAGAGATGTTAAATTTTTAAGGCAAAGATTACTGCGGCAAGTTAAAGATCATCAACAGGGTAGTTCTTTTCGTGAGGTTTCACTTGACGAGAGGCATAAGCCATTACCATACCTTCTTGAAATAAGATGTAACCCAATCCCAATCCAGAAGCATCTGTGTAAACCTGATAGCTTACACCTTCCTTTGGTAGAATGAGCACCAGAGCTGATGAGAGTGCATCTTTCAGAGCTTGGAATGCTTCCTCATACACAGGACTCCAAATGAAAATCATAGCTTTTTGAGTTAATCTAGTCAATTGAAAAGCTATTTGGGAAAAACCTTTAACAAATTTTCTATAGTACCCAGCTTGTCCCAAGAAGCTTTTGATATTAGCTACTATCCTTGGTTGAGTCCAATCTTGAACTGTGCTGACATTTTGCTGATCTACTCTAATGCCTTGAGCACCAATAGCATGACCCAGGAATGCTATTGAATCAAGCCAAAATTCATACTTAGAGTATTTGGCATATATCTGGTGGCTACGCAATTCTTCTAATACTGCTCTTAGATGAATTTCATGTTCTTTCTCATTCTTTGAATAGATAAAATATAGTCAATAAAGACAATGACAAATTTGTTTAGGAATGGAATGAGCACATGCTGCATTAAATCCATGAAAGTTGACGGTGCGTTTGTGAGTCCAAATGACATTACAAGGAATTCATAATGTCTATATTGAGTTTAAAATGCTAAGTTTTCAATTCCTCATCCTTGATACACAGTTGATGGTAGCCAGAACGAAGATCAATTTTTAAAAACACTTTGGCTCCAACTAGTTGATCGAATAAATCATCAATCCTGGGTAAGGGATACTTATTCTTAATTATTTTCTTGTTGAGTTCTTTATAGTCGATACACATATGCATCAAACCATCCTTCTTAACGAATAGCATTAGCACACCCCAAGGGGATGAACTTGATCGAATAAGATCCTTCTTGAGCAACTTTTGAAGTTGATTGTTCAGCTCCTGCAATTCTTTTGGTGCCATACGATAAGAAACTTTGAAAATAGGTTGACTTCCTAGAATGACTCATTTTGAAAATTCCACTTCCTTGATTCGTGGAAGACCTGGTAGGTCTACTGGAAAAACATCAGGAAACTCACAGATGATCCTATTTTATCTTATATGTGCTATTTCATTTTTCTCACCTAGTATCGTTACTAGGCAGGCTCACAACTTTTCATTAATAATCTTTCTGCCTCTAAGGCATTGACTAAAAATGCATGAGTACTAAATTTTCTAATGAATGACTAAGCTTGACTAGCACAACCCAACGTAACCTTCTTCTTTTGATAGTTGATGGTGGCATTGTGTTGTCTTAGCCAATATATTTCTAGAATTACATCGAAATTTATGAGTGGAAGAACGACAAGCTTGGCTTCAAATTCTTGCCCGCTGACAAGAATTGATATGCTACATAATTGATGTGCTGGCATGTGGGCTTCAGATGGTAGCCCAACACTTAACGAGCTAGCTAGGCGGTAAAATGACAAGTTAAGGGATTTGGCCCAGCTTTTCTACATGAAGGAGTGACCAGCTCCGTTGTCGAATAGTACATTACAATGATGGCTTTTCAAACATAGGGTGTTTATTTGCACATGCAACAGATTATATTTTTGTAAAATTACCTCAAACATTTATTAAAGATACTTGTTAAAAAGAGTTTGGCTTAGGATTATATACTTTAAATAATATTATTATCTTTAAAAGCTTCTAGAGGTGTAGAAGGCAAGCATATTTATTATTGTATACCTACTTCTGTAGAGGTCTTGCTGCATTAGTCCTCAGTGCACTAAGCACTTCTCTCCTTTGAGTTGGAGCCCCTATCTGAGGAAGGGGCATTATAGCCAACTGATGGCTCCTGTGATTCCTGGGTTTGAACTGAATGCTTGTCTATGCCTAGAGTGATCAATCTGAACATCATTGACATTTTCTTTTTGATTTCATTGGACATAGAAATGACCCGACCTCCCGCATGTATATCAAGTTTGATTCCCTTGATAACATTTTTTGAATGGGTGAGGCCTCGTACAACCATTGTGAGAGTTTGTGGATGTAGTTGCTGCTTCAATCTGGTAGACCTTTCCTACTGGGTATTTGGCTATCTTGAAATTATTGTTCAAATTAGAGAATGAGCCAAAATTTCTATTGGAGTCCCTCCGGGACCAATGCTGTTCTACAACTCTAGCTATTTCTATCAGCTGGGTGAAGTTGGACAGTCTTATTAGCATCATGATGAATCCATAAAATATATCTAAAATAAAGAAAAATTTCATTCATTTCTGATCTTTAAACTGCTCCTAAATCAAATTTTGTCTATCTTTTCAGGAAAATAGCCTCTCAAATAAAGTTCTAAGATATTTTTACAAAATTCCAAGTTTCTTCAAAGGAAACCGCTGCTCGCGCTGCAGTGAGTCTTTTTTTGAACCGTGGGCATGGTAGCGTGTTGCAGCGGGTCCTATTTCAAACTGCGGGCATGGTAGCATGCTGCAGCGGGTCCTAAATTGAACCGTTGGTGCGGTAGCATGTTGCAGCGGGTCCTGTTTCGAACGGTGGGCGCGGTAGCACGATGCAGCGGGTTCATTTGCTACATTGGTGCGGTAGCGCGCTGCAGCGATATAATTTGCAAATGGAACTGCTAATGCACGCTGCAATGGGTAATCTTGCAAAGCATGGATGCAGCAGCGCGCGGCAGGGGGAGACTTAGCTGATTTTTCTTGCACCATTGTGCACTGCAGTGCGCTGCAGTGGCTACCGCAATTTTTGCCAGTCAGGAGCATTTATTGCTGCTGGGACAAGACCCCCAATCTGCATCTTGTCCTCAGCCATCATTCTCTGTAGCAGCTCTAATTTTTAATAGAAAGTAGCCTCTTGATGTGATAAGAAGGATAAATAAAGAAGGATATTGGTCACTTCACCCTTAATTTGGGATTTGCCATCATGACTTTAGATTTTTATTTGACAAATGCTGGTTATGCAAAGGATGAAGGATGATGCAGCCCCTCTCCTATAAAAACACCTCCTCTTGACTAGAGAAGGGTTCACAATTTTGCTCAATCCACTAAGTAAGGAGGAGGGGTGCATAAGTGGAAGTGAGAAACTCCCCAAGGGTGGCAAAGCAAGTTCTTGCTAAGGAAGAGAAGAAAGAAGGCAGCACTAGCGACCTAAGAGAGGAGCTTGAAAAAGGAGAAGAAGAAATATGGAGAACTTCCAAGGAACGTTCCTAGTATCTTCTAAGCTTTGCTTTTGTAGTTTCTTTTCTTAGTTGATCATGAAATGGTCTTTATCCAAGTATGTGTTTTTCTTCATTTCTTTTGTAATGAGTAGCTAAATCTCCCTTGGGGAGGGTTGGGAAACCCTCATGTGTATGAGTTAAATTTAATGTATAAAGTTTGTTTTCTCAAGCACAAATAAAATGTGAGAACTCTATGCCTTGATAAGAAAATACCTTTTATTATTTAGTCTTGAATGTGGATGAAAGGAAAATGAACTCATAATCTCAAGAACTAACTTGTCTTGTGCTCCATAGTTCACCTTAGGTTGAATGCTAAGTTTATGAGTGCATGAAAGCTTAGAACTATGTGACAAAGTTCTTGAGCTTAATGCACCTTAATCTAAGCTCAACCATAGTGTTGATGCATGTGATGCTAAGACCCGCTAAATGAGCTCCTTAGCTCAACATAATTAAGGTAGAGGAAGAAATAGTTGAGTGCTCATGAACTAAGTGACATAGTCATTGAGCCTAACATATTAATCCCTCATCTCAACTATGTGTGGTGCGAGTGATGCTCGTGGTGGAATCAATTCTTATATGATTTAAAAGACTTAAAAATTGAATCTCTCCTTGATTAAGAGATAGGATAAAAACAATAAACCTAAAATCTTATAGGAATCTTTGTGCCAAAATAGAACCGAATGTGTGTTCATTTTGAGCACAAGATTTGAACTTGTGAAACCTTGAGGTAAAACTCAAGGAAGCACAATGTGCACTTGATTAAATCAAAAAGAATAAAAGAAAAAGCTTGATAATTCAACATGCATTAATAAACTTCTCATCACATACGGATGAACCAATTCTCCTCTCTCTTTTATCTAACTTATCTTCACATAGTGATTATTGTGCTTAAACTAGGGCCAACTCAACTAATCAATTGTAGCTTAAACATTAGTGAAAATAGATAGACCTTAGTGTCAAGACAACCAATTCTCTGAAGTTTGGTAAATCCCAAAAATTAACACTTTCCACTTATTACTTCTGACCACGTACACTTGTGTGTGAGCACAGAAGTGTATTTACAGTCTGTCACATCACATGATCCTTGGTTGAATTATGCAGCCCACTCTGAAATATATGGCAGTGAGAAACTTTGGTCAGCACCATGTTGGGAGTGAAACGGGTAAGTCGCCAGAACTCTGATTCATATTCTGTGATGTAAATAATATCTTCTGTTAATCTTAAGAACATACCCTCCAGGTTGCTCTAAGCCAAAGGATGAATGTACTCAGCTTTGAATGCGTCTACAAATTCATCCCGAGAAATGTCTTCAATGGCATAGTCAGCAAACCGTGTGCTTTAAGTATTATCCCACCAATATTTTGTCTCATCCTAGAACATGTGGGTTGCTAATCTGGTTGCTTCTGAGTCAGAGCATTTAAGACTAGTTAGGTTTATCTTTACCAGTTTTAACCAACTAGCAAAATCCATGGCTGATAGGTTCCCACTAAAGGTTGGGGTCCTTAGCCAAATGAAGCTATGCAGAAGTCCAACAGCAGATGGATAATGTTGTTGAGCAGAGTAGTACAGTGTGCGAGCTATAGACGTTGGAGTTGGATTCAGATTGTCTTGGGCAGTAATTAGCCTTTCTATTGTCAACTTGTTTCACATGGGTGTCTACTAAGATCCGCACAGTTTTTAGTCAAAATATGAGCTACTAGATGCAGCAGGAGTAGGGGATGATTGTTCGGGATTCATGGTTTATCCGAGCTTCGAAAAATAATTTTATTTCAAAATTTAAGAAAAGAAGAAATATAATAGTTTACCTCATTTCTCATTTCAAGTAGAACACATAAATATTTATCTAAAATATCTATCTGATGTACTCCTCAGTAAATGCATGGTAGAAGTCCTTGAAAGTAACCTCATACTGCTCTCTTCCTTGTTTATGGGTGTGTTCCCATAAAGTGTTGATCCACTAGTCTTCGACGTGGTCTTGAAGGAGGAAGGTTACTAATGTGACTCAGAAGTCATCGAGGCACTCCATTGCTTTGAGAATGGAGCTCACATACTTTAGACACTCCTTGGATAAAGTAGGAAAGCCAAACCCTATAAAGATGGTGTGCTAAAGCATCTAATCCATTACTCATACTCCTTGTTCAAATACCCCTTTGACATGTCTTCCATACCGTTGTCCAATTTGGAAGTCAAACTCCCATATAGTTTAAAATCTCTTGAAGTATTCCCAGATTGACATTCACAGGTGTCTAATGATTCTATAAGTTCAATCAAGTTCTATTCACTTAGTTGAGTAGTTTATAGTCCTTAAGGCTTTTAATATATGAGTTTCATATTTGAGCATTTTTATCTTACTTATATAAGTTTTTTTATTCTATGCCTGCTATTATGAGCACAAGATTATGGTACTGTGGATATATTCCAAGTATTAATTTAGTGACTGTTTGGTAGAAGAATAATCCATTAAGTATATAGGAATGCAAATTCCAATCTGACACCTTATGGTGTTCTCTGATGCCAACTATGGCGGCCCGCCCCTATGAGGGGGAGGTCGTCACTTGGCAAAATCATGTACACATAAGAAGAGCAGCAAAACTATACACTAAATACATACATTTTTAACATAGTGCGAAAGCAAGTATAGAATAAATCTATATCCATTATACCATAATGTAGAAAATAAGAAAAAAATATGTGGCTCAGAATAAAGTAATGCAGTGAAGATTAAAATATAAAGGGCACCTGTATTATTATAGCATTTTATAACTTTTAAACTAAAAAAAAAAAAAAAACACTCAGCCTCACAAGCATTTAAATATGAAATTAAGGATCCTCAGTAGTAGGGCACTCTTCCTCCTACTCTAGTTCCACTCCTGGCTCAATCACCTCAAATAGCTCAAAATCTGTCATTGTCAGTTTTATAATAACAAGGCCCCAGCCAAAATAAAAGAAAAACTGATTAGATATATTATTTAAGTATATTTTAGGCTAATTGGTTTTTAGTATTAAATGATACAACTATTTCCTTAACAACAACTAACGCAAATAAATAGGTGCAACAAGCTAAGAAAGAACAGGAAAAGCTATAAATAATACCATTATAACTTAACAAATAGTGATGTAAGAAGACATAACTTCACCTAAAGCTACCTCATGGTTGGGCAATATATGTATATATATGGGGCCTGCCCCGACACGTGGCGCTCCCTAGCGACGCCACGTGGCTCCCCTGCATCAGCCGCACAGAGCCATTGACACATGTGGGTCCCAGCCACATGCAGGTGCCCTTTGGGATGCCGCCATGTGTCCTGTGGGACCCACTGGCAATCGGGCTATCACATACTGCCCGACATGTGGGGCCCACTAGTTTTGCGACAGCCATTCGGGGCCTGCCATGTGGCTCTGTGGGGCCCGTGACCCCTCAGCCAGCCAATCAAGGCCTGCCACATGGCAAATGTGACCTCAGAATGTAGTCATTTGACCTCAGAATATATTGTTAAAAATTGAATTAATTAAGAATATGTCATATGATAACTTAGACATTAAATTTACTCATAAGTTCAAGAACACTACACCTCCGATGATATATATATATATATATATATATATATATATATATATTGGGCTAGATTGGCCAATTCTTCTGATATGGCAATTATATGTTCCTTTACAAATTTTCAGCTTATTTTTTATTATATTATTGATGCATTTTATTTAATTCAGCTGTAGCGGTATTGTTTTACCTACTCAGTTGTATAGATACATGTATAGGATGCTAGATTTTATTGCTCATATTATATATATACCATTTTTAGACTTTTTGTTTCATATTAGCATATGTCATATGATCATTAGCATGTTAAGTTCAGACTTTTCATTTAGTACTTTTAATTATTACATTATATATGTATGCATGTTCCTTGTTTTGCTGTTGGAGGTGTGCTTTTGCCTCATGTGTTATTCATCTATAAATGTTATGTTTATAACTTATCCTATTTCCCTTGTATGCTTACTTGCTCCCATGCTAGATAGATATTTTATTTGGTAGAGAGTAAAATGGTGATATTAACAAATGCTAAACAATTTACTTGCCTAAAATGTACTTAGACATTTTGTCTAATAAGATTTTTCTTTATTGGTTGGGGCCCTGGTATTGTGAAATCAACAATGTCAGATATTGAGCAGTTTGAGGATCCTGTACCTGAGGAGGAGCCTTACTTAAAGGTGGCATAGCAGCTTGGACCAGAAGATATTTAGTTCCCTTTTTATTTCTTAGTGAGGATGAGAGTTATTTATTTCATTTCATAAATTTTACTTAAAATATTGTAATAATACAGGTACTGTGACTGTGTTTTACTTTCTGCACATTATTATTTTTTGAGCTATTTCATTGTACTTTATGTATGATGCATGGTAAAAGGATGTAATATTTACTTTTCATATGCTCTGCACTCTGTATATATAGATGAAGTGACTAATTTTATTATTTATACTGTGCACATCCTTCCCTTAGCAGTGGATTGTGGATCTCACCTAATCTAATGTTGAGTGAAGGATTTGCATGAGTGACACTCCGCTCATTAGCCTATCTATTGGGGGCTTAGGGAGCATGGGGGCCACACCTCATCCTCTTTTAAGTTTAGATCCTTTGTTACCCTCTTCATTTGTTGTCTACTGAAGCTCCTTCTCCTCACCAAGCTTCTAAAGAAAAGTTAACTCTCCAATCTCCCCATTTGCTAAGTAGCTGAAGAAGAAGAAGCTTCCCCTCTCAAGCTCTTGAAGAGAACCAAGTAGGAACCTCCATTTTTGTAAGCTAGGGTACTTTCTTGTACTTCTTCCTTGTACCTCTTATTGTACCTCTTTGGTACCTTTATTCTCGATGTTTCAGTTCAAATGCTCTATGTTTATCCATTGCGTATCATTAGGGTTGATTTTTGAGCCTCAATCGAACTTGAATGAGTCCGATCGAATCTTAATATATTCGATTGAAGCCTCTATCAATCAATAAAAATCTCTGCATAGGTATCTAATGTGCCATTGTTTGTGGTATTAAAATACTCATTTCATGCTAATTTTTGTATTAATGATAAGATATTGGAAAGACTTTTCTATTGGTATATGGCACCGCACTTGATGTGCCCTAAATCGAGACTATTTGAGTGCGAAAGTGGACACGTTCTATTTTTCACTGAAGAAAAATCACCGTCGAGCGCTACAACGCACTTTACCGCCTAGATCTAAACCAGGGAGCACTACAATGCGCCGCATCATTCGCGTCTCGAGAATTATGGCGCAGTAGAGCCTGAGACTCGAGAAATTTGGCATCGTAGTGCGCCTCAACTCCTGAAAGCGCTGTCGCGCACCGTAGTTCCCAAGTTATGGGAAATTTAGAATTGTAGTGCGTCGCAACATCTAAAAGCGCTACATTGCACCATAAAGCCTGAATCTCGGGTTGATTGGTGCCACAACATGTTGTTGTTGAGACACACAAAATCATCTAAGCCTTTCAGGATTGGGGAATGCATTGACGATTACTAAGCAAGTCTAGAAATTATAAAATCATAAGAGAAAGAATATAGCATATACAATTTTCCAAGCACAAAGATATATGTGGAAAACCCAAGAATGGGAAAAATCATGGAGCCACACCAACAAGAAAATTTACTATAAAAACTTCAAAGGTTACTGATGAATCCATAAATTATATCTCAAATAAAGGAAAATTTCATTCATTTCTCATAATAAAACTGCTCCTTAATCTAATTTTGTCTATCTTTTCAGGAAAAAATACCTATCCAATGAATTCCAAGCAATTTGGACAATTTTCCAAAATTTTCTAAAGGAAAACCGCTACCGCGCACTGTTGCGCGCTACAGCGTACCACAGTGAGCCATTTTGTAAAACGCGGACGCGATGGCGCGCTGCAGCGAGACACTTTGCGAAATGCAAGTGCATTCACGCGCTGCTGCGGAACACTTTGCAAAATGCGGGCGCGATTACACGCTACAGCGGGACAGTTTGCAAACACGGGCGCTCCAGCATGATGCAGCGGGCAAATTTACAAAATTGCTAGCATGACTGCGTGCTACAGCGCACTGTAGCAACCCTTCACTTATCAAACCTGATCGCCCCAGCACGCTGCAGCGGGCCTTTTTACAAAATCGTTCGCAATAGTGTGCTGCAGCGCGCTGTAGTGGCCCACCACAATTTTGTTTGGCAGAAGCATTAATTGCGGTTGGGACAAGACACACAACCAGCCTCTTGTCTCCAGCCATCATTCCTTTTACTGCAGCTGCATTTTTAAAGGGAAAATAGTCTCTTTGATGTGACTAAAAGGATAAAACAATGGAAAATATTGGTCACCTCACCCATCAATTGGAATTTGCCATCATTACCCCCAAATTTTATAGGTATTTGCTAGTTTTGATCATGGGAATGAAGATGCAGCCTCTCATCTATAAATACCACCCCTCTTGACTATAGGAGGGCTCCTAACTTGGCTCACTTCAACCTAAGTAAGAGAGGGGCTGCACAAAAGAGAAGAAGAACTCCCTAGGGGTGGAGGAGCTCAACTTGCTAAGGAGAAGGAGGAGAAAGGAAACACTAGAGACCTAAGAGAAGCACTTCAAGTAAGGAGAAGAAGAGTCCAGAGAACTTCCCAAGAAACATTCTTAGTATTTTCTAAGCTCTTATTTTGTAATTTCCTTTCTTAGTTGATCATGAAAGGGTCTTTATCCATTTATGTGTTCTTTTTTATCTCTTTTGTAATGGAGAGCTAAACCTCCCTTGGGGAGGGTTGGGGCAATCCCACATATTTTGATAGTTACTATAAAATGTATGAAGCTTTCCTCAAGTATTCATAAGAATTGTGAACTTAATGACTTGCTAAAGAAATGTATAAGATTATTGTGGACTTGAATGTGGACCAAAGGAAAAAGACTATTTAACTCAAGAACTAAGTTGTCTTATGCTCCATAGCTCACATTGGTTTGATGCTAGATTTATGAGTGCATGAGAGCTTAGAACTATGTGAGAAAGTTCTTAAGCTTAGTGCACCTTAATCTAAGCTCAACTAAAGAGTTGATGAGTATGATGCTAAGACCCACTAATTGAGCTCCGCTGCTCAACATAATTGAGGGAGGGAATGGAATAGTTGTGTGCTCATGAATGAGGTGACATAGTCATTGAGCCCAATAAAATCAATCCCTCATCTCAACTATGTGTGATGTGTGTGACGCTCTTAGTGGAATCAATGCTTATAAGATCTTAAAAATTAACAACCCTCATCTCCATGATAAAGAGATGAGATAAAAACTAGAAACCTAAAATCTTATAAGGCTCTTTGTGCTGAATTAGAACTGACTATGTGTTCATTTCATGCACAAGATTTGAACTTGTAAATCTTTGAGATGAAACTCAAAGAAAGACAATGTGCACTTGATTAAAGATCTAAGTAAATGAAAGATAAATGCTTGAGGAATCACCATACATATGTTATCTATCATGTCATGTGGGAGAAACTCAACTCTCCTCTTCCTTTTATTTGACTTATTTTCTACTAAGTGATTGTCGTGCTTATTCTGGAACAAACTAAAACAAAATACCCATAGCTTAAACATTAATAATAATAGATACACCTTAGTAACAAAATATCCAATTCTCTGTGGTTCGATAAATCCCAGAAAATCAAAATTTCCACTTACTACTTCAGACCATGTACACTTGCGTGAAAGCGCAGACGTATTTTAGGTATGTTAAGTTTTTGGCATCGGTGCCGGGGAATTAGAAATTGTATTGTATTAAGGATAATCTATAAGTAACTAGTGATTTAAGCATTTTCCTGCATATACTTTTAATTTTTCATTTTTGTAATTATAAGTACTAATAATCTACTTTTCTGCTTTCTTTTCTTATTGCTGAATCCTTGAACTTATTGCTATATTTGTTCTTGATAGCTTAATTGTTGTTGTGTATGAATAGAAGAGTTTGCATGGATTATCTTTTTGACCCTAAAATTTAAAGAACATACTTGCAGGCTAGGAGAGAATAAAACATTTTGTTAAGCCAACAAGCCATTATGGAAAATTACAACGAAAATCTTGGAGAGCCATTAGGAGAGCCTAGGGGAAGAGCTCTAAGAGATTATGCATTACCCACTATTAGGGGAATCCCCCATGCAATTGTAAGGCCTAATATAGAAGCTAATAACTTTGAGAACAAACTCTCCACTCTGAGTATGGTTCAAAATAACCAGTTTGGGGGATTAGCCACTGAAGATCCAAATTCATATATTTCAACTTTCCTTGAAATATGTGATACCTTCAGATTTAACGACGTCTTTGAAGACAGTTAAATTAAGGCTTTTCCCTTTTTTTTTTATGAGATAGAGCCAAGAGTTGGCTCAGCTCTCTTCCAAGTGATTCTATCCAAACATGGGACGATTTGGCTAAGAAATTCTTAGCCAAGTATTTCCCTCCGGTGAAAACTTCTCGGCCGAGAATTAAGATAACTAACTTTACTCAGTTGGAAGGTGAGACACTCTATGACAGATGGGACCGATTTATGGAATGCCTAAGGCATTGCCCACATCATAAGTTTCCCTTGTGGATGCAAGTTCAAATCTTTTACAATGGTTTGAACGCTCCTACAAGGACACTTAGCGATGCAGTTGGCGGCGGCTCTATTAGTAGTAAAACCCAAGAGGAGGCTTATGATCTCTTGGAATAAGTGGCTAACAACGCATACCAATGGCCTTCTAAAAGGGTTAAAAAAGAATCTATGAAGGTGAATGAATCCAACCAAATAACAGCATTACAGCAAGAAATCTATGCATTGAATGAAAAAATTGAGAGAATGAATGTTAATGCTGTTCTTGAAATACAATGTGAGTTGTGTAGAGGGAGACATAATAGTGAGAGATGCAATTTGAATAACCCTTTCATACAAACAAATATTGAACAAGTGAATTATCTAAGAAACAACATCACAATGAATAACCCTTACTCCAATACATACAATCGAGGGTGGAAAAACCACCATAATTTCTCGTGGAGTAATAATAATAATTATAATGGAAATCAATATGGGGGGAGTTCATCAAACCAGCAAGGAATAAATAATGGAAATAATCATAACAATCACCACCCAAATTTAGAAGGAGCTTTTAACTCCTTTAAGGCTGAAACCATCCAATTCATGCATCATATCAAAGCCACAATTACCCACCACAATGCCTCTATCCAAGGGATAGAAGCATCCCTTAGGAACATAGAGACCCAACTAGGGTAGATCTCCAAGCAGCTTACCATTCGGTAGCAAGTTGCTCCACCCAGTTCCACTGAAGTGAACCTAAGGGAGCTGGTTAGTGTGATTCATTCTAAAGAGGCATATGGGGGAATTAATACTAATAAAACAAGTGCCATAGAAAAAGAGCTAGAGGCTCGGGATGGAGTAAGGGGCTCAGAATGTGAAAAGCTCATGGCTCTAAAATGTGAAGACCCCGGGAGGTTGAGTATTCTGTGCATAATTAGAAAAGAAGTATTTTTAGATCCTTTGTGTGATCTTGGTGCTTCAGTCAACATTATGCCCTACCACATTTATGAACATCTGAAGTAGGAGGAATGGAGTGCTCCTCCATGATTCTAGAATTTGCAAATCTAGAATCCCTTACCTCTCTCGGTATCATTAAGAATATCACAGTTGAATTGCGGAGTTTCATCGTTCCAACTGATTTTGCAGTGCGCGAGTGGGGTAGATTGAACAAGAGCTCCACAATCATTTTCGGGCGACTTTTCTTATGAGCACAAAAGCTATTATGGATGTAGGCCACGGGGTGACGAGCATAAAAATTAAAGGGAATTCTTAGTTAATTGATCTTAAACCTACCTTCTTTAAACAAAGAGAGATGGAAGAAGAGGTGAGGAAGAAAATGAGAGAAGAAAAAATTTGGATGGATAATGTTCTTGAAAATCTTATGTTAGAAGACAAAAATTTAGATATTAGCTCAACTCCTTTCTTGGAGAAGGAGAACAAGGAAGGAGTGAGAAGAAGGAAAACAAGAAGGGGTAAAAGAAAGAAGAAGACTCCCCTTAAGTTAGAACTTGAAAGAGATGATTCGATGAGGGAAGATAAAAAGGGCGAGGGTTCGAGCCACCTTAAGGGTTTGGCTCACTCTAACACCTTAAGGTCATGGAAGGAGAAACCTCCGAATCCGATTATTTGAATGTTAGCGAGTCTAGTTAAAGACCTTAAATTAAGCACTTCTTGGGAGGTAACCCAAGAATAATAAAAAAAAAAAGTAGCGCTATAGCGCGCTGCAGCGGAAAAACTACGATAGCGCGCTGCAGCGGAAAACCCGCGATGGTGCGCTGCAGCGAAAATTTTGCGATAGTGCGCTGCAACGGATAAACCCCGAGGGCGTGCTACAGGGGAAATTCTGCCATAGCGCGCTACAGCATGCTGCAGCGGTCTGTCCCAGCTGTAGAAAAGTCCTGACTGCCTTGGATTCCCTGTAGTCAAAAAGTAAGATATTTGGGTTTCCCATGCAGTCAAAAATGTGGGCTGTAAAAGCTTTCCCCCACTTCACATGGATCATCACATTTATGGCATGGGGAAGCCCATTGACCATAACTCTCTTCCCTTTGAATGACTTGGCTATTTAAGGGGAGGCAAGGGGAGGGGTGATCCTTGCACCTTCTAAATTTTCTTACTTCTTCACAAACTCTTGCTCTCATCTAATTCCTTCATCTTGTCTTTCGGCAAAATGTTGATTCCAAGGAGGGAGGCCGAAACTTCTTCATTCGGGGGAACCTTTAACAAAAAAAGGTTCTCTTCTGCTGAAGCCGAACATTGGTTCTTATCCATATCTTCTCAGCGGAAGTTAATCCCGGAGAAGAGCTTTAGCCCCTACTTGCCCGTGCCGGTGGAGCAAGTAAGCCCTCGGGGATGGAGGGAGATGGTGACCAAGAGATCTCCCACGTACCCTTCCATACTCTAGGAGGTGTACGCCAATGCGATTAATGTGGCCGGACAGAAGATCTTTTGTAGAGGTAAGGGAGTCACCTTCGGATTGCTCAAATTGAGCAATTCTATGGGCTTGAGGGGGTAAGTTCTTGCTCTTACCTTGAACTCTTGGAGTCTAACCATGACCCCCTTGATCTCATTGAGTAACTGGTCTATAAAAACACTGACTAGGAGGGAGGATTATCCAACATTCCTCATTCTGAACTAACAGATATGAGTAGTGCATAGCTGGTTTTCATTTCCAACTATGTCATGCCTACAAGTAACTTAACTGAAGTGACCCATTCCTGATCACTCCTCTTGTGCTCATTGGTTAGGCTGGATAAGATCTGCATCTCGAGTATTATTTTTGAACAGCTCTTGAAAGCTCTTAAGGGACCCTGCGCTGCATTGACCTTCGGATCTTTGATATCAGGGATTTACGAGGCCCAAGGGGTCAAAATCCTCTCCTCAGACTCCGTCGTTTCCCCCTGCACTGCCCTTGCACCATCAAATCTGAACGCCCGGGCTAGCGAACGGAAGCTGCCCAAGAAAAGGAGGGGCGAGCAAGGGGAAACATCTAGTTCATCCGACCAAACTCTCACTAATAAGCTGTTGCTGCGACTCCACATGCGACAAGCTAATCTGAGCAAGGCATTGGCCACCGACATGTAGTTCTTTAAAAAAGAACTCATCCAGCAACGCCAGTTTCAGTCCAAATTTCATGAAGCCCTAGGGCTAATGTTCGAGGACTGGAGCTTGCAAGGAGAACCGGACCACTCCATGTTGCCAAGACCGCCTGTTGGTGCTCTCATTTCAGACTTGCGCTACCTGTGCGACTTCGCCTACGAGGTGGGAGAAGAGGAGGAGGAAGAGACCCATGAATAAATAAGTTGTATTTGTTCTTTTTGCTTTATTTGTTTTATTTTTTTTTGTACTTTTCATTTTGTGTGTTTTATTTTGAGAACTTAATTTATGAATTTTTGTATTCCCAAAATTTTTCTAGCATTTAAAAATGACAAATTTTTTTAAGTTTTTCAAGAAATACTAGTTAGAAAGATACTAATAAAGAAATGATGTGAAGTAAAAAGGTGCTTAACAAAAAATTATCAAATACATGGACAGCATTAAAACTTTTAATTAAGGAATGAATTAAGAATAATCTAATCTCCAAAACTTTAAACCAATGCTAAGAACTAAGTGTGGGGGAAGGCATTGGACTAAGGACTAAAGATTATGGTGAGTACTCTAAAAGAGCGTGCTAGGCTCCCGTAGGACTTTATGATCACAAAGATGTGAATTGAGGATGAAGAAAAATATCTCTCCCTAAGAATGAAAAGAGAAAAACATAAAAATAAGGATGATGAAAAATATCTCTCCCAAATGAATAAAATGAAAAAGGATGATGAAAGCTATCTCCCCTTTAATCTTATCATCTTGTGATTCATAAGAAGGAGCACATATGGCACAAAACTTGAGTATTTCATCACCTCTCTAGTCTAAGTTTTCCAAAGAACCTTCCTCATTACATAGTGACAAGCCTAAAAACAAATACTTGGAGATTAACTTATTAACCTTGCTTCATATCCAAAAATTAAAAAATATAATATCAAATGTTTTTGGTCATTTCAGTTAAGAAATATTTACTCATCAAAATCTAATTGATGTCTTTTGTTGACTTTAATACTTAAAAAAATAGAAAAATACTATTTTGAGCATACTCGAGGATGAGCAAGAATTTAAGTGTGGGGGTGTGATGAATCCTTAAATTATATCTCAAATAAAGGAAAATTTCATTCATTTCTTATAATAAAACTGCTCCTTAATCCAATTTTGTCTATCTTATCAGGAAAAAATACCTATCCAATGAATTCCAAGCAATTTGGACAATTTTCCAAAATTTTCTAAAAGAAAACCGCTGTCGCGGGCTGCAGCGCGCTACAGCCCGCCGCAGCAAGCCATTTTGCAAAACGGGTGCGACCGCGTGCTGTAGCGGGACAGTTTGCGAACATGGGTGCGATCACGCACTACAGCGGGACACTTTGCAAAACGCGGGCGTGATGCGCACTGCAGCGGGACAGTTTGCAAACGCGGTTGCTACAGCGCGCTGCAGCGGGCAAATTTACAAAACTGCTGGCGCGACCGCGTGCTACAGCGCGCTATAGCAACCCTTCACTTATCAAAACTGATCACCCCAGCGCACCGCAGTGGGCCTTTTTGCAAAATCGTCCAGCGCAAACGCTGTCGGGTAGAGCCATTAATTGCGGCTGGGACAAGACACCTAACTAGTCTCTTGTCTCCAGCCATCATTCCTCCTATTGCAGCTCCATTTTTAAATGGAAAATGGTTCTTTGATGTGATGAAAAGGATAAAACAATGGAAAATATTGGTCACCTCACCCATCAATTGGAATTTGCCATCATTAGTCTAGAATTTTAAAAGCATTTGCTGGTTTTGATCATGGGAATGAAGATGCAGCCCCTCATCTATAAAACTACCCCTCTTGACTAGAGGAGGGTTCCCAACTTTGCTCACTTCAACCTAAGTAAGAGAGGGGCTTCATAGAAGAGAAGAAGAACTCCCCAAGGGTGGAGGAGCTCAAATTGCTAAGGAGAAGGAGGAGAAAGGCAACACTAAGGACCTAAGAGAAGCACTTCAAGCACGAAGAAGAAGAGTTCGGAGAACTTCCCAAGGAACGTTCCTAGTATTTTCTAAAGTCTTGTTTTGTAATTTCTTTTCTTAGTTGATCATGAAATGATCTTTATCCATGTATGTGTTCTTTTTCATCTCTTTTGTAATGGATAGCTAAACCTCCCTTGGGGAGGGTTGGGGCAATCCCACATGTTTTGATAGTTACTATAAAATGTATGAAGTTTTCCTCAAGTATTAATAAAAATTGTAAACTTAATGACTTGCTAAAAAAATGTATAAGACTATTATGGACTTGAATGTGGCCCAAGGAAAAAGAGTATTTAACTTAAGAACTAAGTTGTCTTATGATCCATAGCTCACCTTAGTTTAATGCTAGATTTATGAGTGCATAAGAGATTAGAACTATGTGAAAAAGTTCTTGAGCTTACTGAACCTTAATCTAAGCTCAACTAAAGAGTTGATGCATATGATGCTAAGACCCACTAATTGAGCTCCGCTGCTCAACATAATTGAGGGAGGGAGTGGAATAGTAGTGTGCTCATGAACGAGGTAACATAGTCATTGAGCCCAATGAAATCAATCCCTCATCTCAACTATGTGTGATGTGCGTGACGCTCTTAGTGGAATCAATGCTTATAAGATCTTAAAAATTAACAACCCTGATCTCCATGATCAAGAGATGAGATAAAAACTAGATACCTAAAATTTTATAAGGATCTTTGTGCTGAATTAGAACCGATTGTGTGTTCATTTCATGCACAAGATTTGAAATTATAAATCTTCAAGATGAAACTCAAAGAAAGACAACGTGCACTTTATTAAAGATCTAAGTAAATGAAAGATAAATGCTTGAGGAATCACCATACATATGTTGTCTATCATGTCATGTGGGAGAAACCCAAGTCTCCTCTTCCTTTTATTTGACTTATTTTCTACTAAGTGATTGTCGTGTTTATTCTAGAACCAACTTAAATAAAATACCCATAACTTAAACATTAGTGATAATAGATACAACTTAGTAACAAACATCCAATTCTTTGTGGTTCGATAAATCCCGGAAACTCAAACTTTCCACTTATTAATTCAGACCACGTATACTTGCGTGAAAGTGCAGACATATTTTAGGTCTATCAATTACAGAGTTACAAGAGCTATATCACCTCAGCACAAGAGTTAAGCTCTACTCCAAAATGGAGAGGAGAAATAGAGGGTGTCACTTGGAGTTGCTTTATCACCTTGCAAGACTTGCCTTGGACAGATACTCCCTTGGGGTTCCTTCTAGGATTCTCCTTTCGATAGCCACTAAAACCCCCAAACTAGTTGTAAGAGCCTTAAAAAGTCACTTAGGTTTTCCACCACTACATAGGCTTAAGTAGCTAGCTCCATTTCGGACCCAAAAGTTCCAAAATACCCCTCATATTTGTTTAGATCGAGACATGGAAAAAAGCAGAGCTCAGTCAGCTATGGCGCGCTGTAGCGATTAACTTTTTAATCGGCATTCTTTGTAGTGCACTATGGAGCACTATAGTGATTGACTTTCAATTGAACTGCTACTGCTATGGTGCACTGTAGTGGTTTGAATCTACATATCCCTGTAAAGTAATGACAAATCTTCCAAAGCATAATTCCTTAACCCGTTGCACATTTCAAATACCTTATGATCTGCTTGACCGCATCCCAATGGTGATTTATTTGGTTCCCCATGAATCTGCTGACCACTCCCACTACATGGGCAATGTCTGATCTCATGCAGATCATCATGTATATCAAGCTCCCAACTACTAAAGCATAAGGAATCTTCATCATATGTTCCTTCTCCTCTTCAGATTTCAGCATCTGTTCTTTTGATAAGCTGAAGTAACTTACTAGGGGATTTCCCACTAGTTTCACTTTATTCATGTTGAATATTTTCAGTACTTTTTCAACATGCTCTTTCTATGATAGCTTCAGAATTCATGCACTTCTCTCCTAATTGATTCTCATTCCAAGAATCTGCTTGGTTGACCCCAAGTCATTCATGTGAAACTCCCTTGATATAAGCTCTTTCAGCATCAATATCTCCTCCATGTCTAATACTATGATCAACTTGTCATCCACATTTGTCTGGCTCTCGGTCAGAAGGTGCTACGGCATACCGTAGCGCCCAAAATTGTCCGAAATTGCCCATATTTATGATTTTTCGCATTTTAATGACTCTAGGACCATATTGGGCAAAAAATATTAAAATCAAACCTGAATTTACTAAAATCAAGCATTGCATGAAATTGGAGGTGATTTTTGAATATGGAAAAACTAGGTATTTGACTCTTTTATAAGCCCTAAATTTTCATAATATAACTTAATATTGAAACAATCATAACTTAATCATTAGACATTATAATTTAGTATTCTTGCACTCTATGGAATCCTTAGACAATAGATAATAATAAACTAACTGAATTCTTAGATTTCACTAAGTGAAATCACCAAATTGCTCTTATAGGATGAATTCTTTGATTTGAACTCATATGACTTAAAACTTCTCCAAATTTAATGTACCTATTGTCTATCTTCATCTTAGACAGTAAGAAATCATTTGGCTTTAGCCAAATCCAATTTAGAACCCTTAATCAAAATGTAGTATTTTAGACCCTCAAGTAGGGGCAAAATGGTCATTTTGCCCAGATTTAGGTTTAAGTGTCCTTAAGCCTTAGAAACTTAATCAAATCACTAAAATTTGTAATATGAATAATTTGAAATCAATCTAGCCCTTCTAGACTCATTAATTTGATATACTAAGAAAAATCCTTAATTCTCACTTTAGGATTCCTCCCTTAAGGTTAAGGATTAGAAAACTAGGTTAGACTTCACTCATTGGGTAAAGGGGTTATCCAATGATTGAAACCTTGATTTTAATTTATTTCTAGATTTTACCTTTTAGAGAGGTTAGTTTGCATTTAAATTCTAGTTTAAGTCGTCTAAATTCATTAATTAGGACGAGTGATTTACTTGTTTAACCTAAGTAGGCGACACTGATTTAATTTACTTTTCCATATAGGATCGTACTGCTAAGGTTATACTGGATGGTAAGATGTTAGAGATCTTAAGCTTGTATAATTTTAGATAGTTAGAACGAATTAAATTAGAAAACATTTGATATTATAAAGCTTGTATAATGTTATTTACAGTATGTTTTGCATACTTTACTTTCCTTAATATTGAACATTACTTACTTTGCCACATTAGAAGATGTATAATAACCTAACTTACTTTGCCACATTAGATGATTTAGGATAACCTTACTTACTTTGCCACATTAGATGATTTAGGATAACCTTACTTACTTTGCCACATTATATGATGTGTCTTACTTAACCTGTTGCAACAGTATTATTGCTTATATTCTGTATTCCTGATAATCTAGGGAATGTCTCCTAAATGACTTATATTTTGTATTCCTGTTAATCTAGAAAATGTCTCATAGATGCGGAAGCCTATATTCATGATACTTTGGGAAATGTCTCCTAGAAGTATCCTTCCAGTATTCCTGTAGCTTTGGGAAATGTCTCATGGGCTGGGTAGGTTCTGTAGGCCGTGCAGCGGTGCTACTTCCGTAATTAATTTTGGATTGTACTTTCTATATTGCTTCAGTATTTTACATAGCATTTTCCTTGCAATTACTTTAATTCAGCCTTTACTTTGTATGTCTCAGTAGTACCTTTATACTTTTAGTTTTGCATTTTTTCTGTATGTATGCAATTTTTATTTATTTTTCATGTTTTAGTAATTCTTATTTTCAGATATATGTATATGAGCATACTAGGATGCTAGACTTACTTTAGTTCTGTTCTTTTGCATTTTATTTATAAAATCAGTATGAGTAAACTTGAATAGACTTGCTTAGTGTGTCATGATATCATTAAACAGATGAACTTAATCAGCCTAAGATATACTTAAACAATATATCTAACAAGATTTTCTTTCTTGGCTGGGGCCCTAGCATTGTGAAACCGATAATGTCAGTTCCTAAGCAATTTGAGGATCCAATACCTACTGTAGAGCCACTTCAGGAGGAACATCAGTCCAGAGTTGAAGAGATTTAGTATAGTTTGTCTTTTCTCTAGCAAAGATAAGTGATATTTTCTTTCATTTGAGCTTATTTAAAATTTATGTAAAAATATAGGTACCCTATGTATTTTCTTTTACTGCACTATTTTTTTTTGAGCTGTATGTCATATCCATGTTATGGTGGAACTGGATATAATACTTTACCATTTTTTGTGTTTCCGCACTTTGTTGGATTGTATATACCTAGTGAATGATTCTATTGTATTATTCAGGGCAATCCTTCCCTTATTAGTGGATTGAGGATTTCACCTTAATCTAATGATAAGTGAGGGATTTGCTAGAGTAGCACACCTCCCTTTGACCAAATCTGGTGGATTAGGGGGTGAGGCGTCACAATAGTTTTGTGCAAAGATGATAAACATCCTAAAACTTTTTGTTGGATCTTCCACATAAGTTAGAACTAGTAGCAAGTTATTTTTAGGCCTCAATATATGTTGTGATGGCTTCTTGAATATGTATTTATCAAGGGATAAGATATGAAAAACATTATGCACTATGATGAAATCTTATGTAAGTTGTAATTTGTAAAATGGCCATCCAAATTTAGTTATAATTTGGAATGGACCCACATCTCAGGGGTTAACTTTCTATAGGCACTAACTTGGAAGACTCATTTCATATGGTTTACTTTTAAGCTTTCAAAGTATCTATTTTAGAATGTTGTTGCTTTATGCCTTAGATCAGAATATTTTCATTATCAATCATGTGCTTCTATACATATATTCTTAATTAAATAAACATTTTACTTAATTTCATTAATTAGGCTTGATTCATAGATTTTTGAATTACTAATTTCAGACTGTAATAAGGGAGTACTATGTTTCATTACATATAATAATTTGTATGATTCCATTCTAATGTTGATCTAGAAATTGTTATTTTATTTAAATTCAATGAGAGGTATGTGTTCTTCACAACTACTCCAAAATCTAGTACACATAATTTTAGGAGGTCCTTCATGATGAAATTGACCCTTTCTATTTTGCCAACCGTATAAGAGTGGAATCAAGTGTTTATTGCTAAATTAGTTCCTAAATCTTCATGTATTATTGGGAAGGGATGATTTGATGGGGGTCTCTGTGGGCACATTTGGTGATTGTAAGCCATCTATATTCATTTATTAAGTACTTGGCTTAGTTTGAAGAGCCTTGTCATTTTGGTAATAGTTTATATATCCATAAAAAGCTTTAACAAGATTATAAATTCTACTTTTTTATTTTTTTTTGATTGATAAAATAATGCTAAAAAAATTAAAAGAGCTCTATGAATAATAAATAATTCAATCATAAAATGCTACTAAACATCCAAAGCCTAAGCTAAAGTAAATCTATTAGTTATCCAGAATGATACTATGAATTCCTTTAGGAATATGCCACTCATGGTTCTCCATCTAAACTGGGTCTCCAAAGTTTTGTACAACCATTCTTCAACTTCATCATTCAGTAGAAGGTTATCAGTAGTATGGCTTATTATATTAGGCATCCAAAAACATTGAGGGATTTTTCCACCCATTGCAAGCATTCATTAGTTACCATTGGCACTTGAATGCCTAGATACACTAGAGACGTTACATATAAGTTCAATATCCTTTTGATAGTGTGCTCCTCATAGTGAAAATATGCCAATTAATCTTTGAGTTAAGTTATTAATCTTCTAGTGTAGTCATATAAGAAGTTCACATATTGTTCATGGTTAGAGTTCAAACTTCAGATGTCATTTTAAGCTTATATATATGAACATTTTAAAGTTTCAATTAATGTCTAGATTTTGAGTTTTCAAATCAATATTAATTTTTATAGCACTGTGTCATTTTATTTGAATATTCTAAATCTTGCTCTAATACCAACTATGATGACTCATTGTTGAATTAGTAACTAGTTCAACATTGGTGTATAATATGTTGCATGACCCTAATAATTTATTTTAATTAAGATAGATAAAATAAAAATAGTTCCCAAGCGTTCATAGCAAACAATTCATAGATCTTTTCATTTTGGCAATCCACTCAACTTAACTATGAAAAAACAAAGTTTAATTTGTACTCATATTTCAATTAATATATCATAGATTTTAATTTACATATATATATATATATATATATATATATATATATATATATATATATATATATGTGTGTGTGTGTGTGTGTGTGTGTGTGTGTGTGTGTGTGTGTGTGTGTGTGCATTATTATTAATATTATTATTCTCATAATTTCAAATTCTAGTAGGAGTCTTATCATCTTCCATCACTTGGATGAACACCCTTAAGTTTGATTATATTCTCACCAGTGCTCTTGACATAGCATGAGAAAAGTATTAAGTATTTGATTTTAGTTAGATTTCTTTAAGTGCATGGATATCACACTTAGATTAAGGTTTTATATGTGGTGAGCAAAGTACAAATAAAATTTTAGCAGGAATTTAAACTTGCAAAAAAAAGGTTGACGACATCAATTGTCATACAATAGTAGAAGAAGAATGACCATAATTTTAAAATTCAAATTTTAGCACATATTTTAACAAAAGGGACTTTTTTTGTATATCATATAAAGGTTTATTATTTAGCACGTTACCACTTAGCATTTAATAGCATTTATCCATCTCATTTGAAAGAACATGTAATCAAAATCATTTAAATATTCTTCTTATCACAACACATATAATATGTCACAATCATAGAAATTAAAACTTGCCTTATGTATAACTAAGAAACTTCATTTGTCTAGGCAGGCACAAAACTTGAGGCAGAGTTCAAGTAAATCTGATTGATTTTAGTTTCCATAAATATATCATAATTACAAGCCCCCATTGGCATGGTAAGGTATCCTTATATCCACCAATAGACTTGCCCAATTTATTAATATATCCTTACAAATATATAGTGAAACACTCATGTGGAGCCATAGAAAGAAGACATGCAAAAATTACTAAAAATGTGACAATTACATATGAAATTGTATCTATAAATGTGACAGCATAAAATAAAAGAGACAACTTAGTGGAAAAATTATTGAAACAGCAGTTGTAGAAAATATAAATTTCTGAATGATTACATAGCTTCTAAATTTTATGTTCTTATGTGATCAAAGTTCTGAATAATTTGAAAAATTGAAGTATTTTAAATTATTGATCATCTAGTATTTTCATTATATAATCTTGCTATCTTGGTTGTGTTTATGAGTTTCAATTTATTAAACCTTCCATTTATAAAAATTTCTATATCTAGTAATAATTTATATATGTTTTCAATTTTTAGATGGTAAATGACTAAGTACATTTTTATTATTAAGTCTTCTACTCATATGATTTTATCTAAAATTTGGTATTCTAAGCGTGTGGATAATCACTCTTTTGTTGAGTGGTTGTTTTCTTAACCTAATCAGCCTTATTAGGCCAAACAAAAGTCATTATGACATTTAAGTTTGTGCTATTGTCTTTAAATTAAACCTATTGTTAAATATAATTATTATGAATTTTGGATTGATTAAACTTCTATTTTAGGCATGCAAATAAATTATTTATATTAAAATTGCTTAAAATATTGAGTTTAAAATTTGGTGACTAAGTTTCAAGAGGTCATTTAATCTCAAGGATTATATTGGTTTTCACAACTACTAATTATGAATAAAAACCATTATTAGCTTTATATATAGCAGGAGATATAGTTAGAGGGTAATTTATGGGATAATCTATAACTAAGTTAGGTTGGAGGCTTGCTAAACTAGCTATATCCATTAAGTGGTCATCACTTTCTATGTTAAGTGTTTAAGTGGTTCTTTTATAAGTTGGTTAATAGAAGTTAATTTCAACATTGCTAAATGCAAGTCACTACTTAAATAATGTTTAATTTATAAATTTGAGTGTTTTAATAAATTATTTTATGGGCTTTTAGCAAATGGGGATTAGTTAGACATTATAAGTGATACTATTGTACTATTGGTCTAAACAAGCTTTAAATCAAAGTTATATACATATATATATATATATATATATATAGTTTGATTGTTCTAATCCTTAAACCATGAGGTGGAGAATAATAAATATCAATTATTCAAGTTCCAAAAAATTATTTTAGTGTAAGGAAGTTTAAATTTTTCTTATATTCTTTGAGTTCTTTTTAAGTGGTTAGAAATAGTAGAATGGGCATATTAAACTTTTAATAATGTTAATACATCATTTCTAGAGTTTCATTTAATAATTAAGCACTTTAACTAGAAAGCTTACACTAGTTTTAATCTACTCCCAAAACATGTAAGGAAGCAAAACTAGTTGGGACTAATTGGTGCCTTTTGCTTCTATTCTAAATAAATTTAAGTTATTTGAATATCTAATCAGAATAGGCTAAAGGGCAATATTATGGGGTTTAAACAAATGGTTCAATTCGTTTAGTAATTTATATGGTTAATAAGTTTAATATGAAATTAGTGTAATACAAATTATCATTTTAAGACTGCAATAATAGACAATAATTAATTTTATTTGAATATCAAGTTTGTAATAATGAATCAAGGAATTATCATTAGTTGGCATTTTAGGTTCAAGCTTTGAGATTCAAGTTAAATTGATAGCTCATGAACTTAATATAAGACTTAGGGTTGATAATTGTACTATTAATTTCAAAATAATTACAATTTATAATGTTATAATTACCAAAAATCTTATATGATCACACAAACTAAGTTAGGTAAGGGTACACATCTTTAAGGAATCTTTTCTCAACATAATTGTTTATAGTAGTATCCTGCCAAGATTGTTTTTCTAATAAGTTGTTATAGTGGAAAAAGACTAAATTTACAACAAAATTGCAAGAGAATAGACTTGGATTAAAGACATTTCTTACTCTACATGCCATAAGGTGAAGGGGTGTGAGCATGCATGTGCTTGATTTATGTATTCATTCACAAAAAAAAAAAAGAAATATGCACAAATGTCACTTCTAACATGTTAGTAAGATTATTGGAGATAAGTAAATGGTTCATTGATGAATTAAATTGCATTGTATTAGCCAACATAGACCATATTAACTACATAAGAGCATTCTCAATGTAAAAGTTAAACATGTACCAAGCAAGCTTTCAAACTTGATTCTTATGCATAGAAGTTGGAAATTAACATTTGTACAATAATTATATGATTATAAGATCATTTAAGATCATATAATAGCCTTGAAAACAATTACTTAACATTTGGGGATACAAGAAAAGTCATGGAAACACATAAGGACATAACTCGTGTAAGGATTTATATCCTTCCATAAGAAATATCTATTCTTATGGATCATGTATAATGATTGGAAATATAGCTTTGCACATGAGTACTAAGATCAATAATATATTCATTGAAGCAAAAAATAGATGATAATTAACCATGATATTTATATGTTTTCCATTGAACATCAACATATTCCATAAGGGTTCAAAAATCAAGGAATAGATTTAGGTAGTAAACTACTAAATTGCCCTTAGTTACAAACATGAATAATAATTAAGGCAAATTAGGGTTCCAAATAATGATTTTGATTATTCACAAGCTTCAGAATCACATAAGTGTGCAACTTAGTATATTAGAACATATCATATGATCATTAGTTCTTAATTATTATTAATTAATGTTGTTAAGTAAAGATTTTCATTAGAGTAATTGGCTAATTAATTGTTTTCAAATTTTTTGAATACTCATCAAGCAATGCACACCCCCTTTGTAGCCACTAAATTAGCACTTTCGTAAAGTCTTAATATACTTGATAAATGATGTTACTAGTTAGGAATGAGTATGTATATAACAACCAAAATCCTAAAAGACCAAATTATCAACCAAATTATGACAAAATCAAGATTTTGGGCAGCTTCTAAATTAGATCAAACAAAATATACGGCTGGAAATAGTATAATTTTGTGATCATACTGCCCAAATTTGAAAGCAATCTGACCAACAGAAATTCTTATATTAAATTTTGAAGTTTTTAAATATAAAAAACTAGGAAAAAAAATAAAAGTTCAAATTCAAAACTTTTGTTACCGTTGGATTCATAATAATAAAATAAGTATGTTTTCTGACGAGTTTTGAATTTCAGATTGTCTATAATTTATTTTTGAAGTTGTTACCTTCAAAAATTAATTAAAAATAAAATATAGCTCTGAATCGAGAATTTTTTGTTCAAGGATGTTCGTCTCGTCAAGATGGTCGAACCTCCTAATCAAGTTTCGTCAAATTTAAAAATCTGGTGACAAAAAATTGTTATTAATTTAAATAGATTTTTTTCTTTAATTTTTTCGTAAGACTCTCTCTCCTCCTTTCTCCCCGGTTCACAGAAAGGCTGCGTGCCCTATCACGCTGAAAGGGGGCCAACCCTCCCCTTGGGGGCTGCCTATCCTGTCCGCCAGGCTAGCCGACTACGTGGCCGGCACCCGTCCGAACACCCCTTCCCTCACATTCTTCTACTCTTATAAATGCTCCCCATGACCCCCTTCCTTTCCTCACAAGTTTCCCCAAGCTCTTCCCCCTTCTCCACCTCTGACTGGCCGACCTCCTTCCTCCACCCCCCTACCTCTCCAACACTCCCAAGCCTCCCTCTCCCTCCCCCCTTGGCAACCCCAAACTCTGCCCCCACCTTTCCTCTTCTTATTCTTCCTCCCAGCCAACAATCGCACCTCGCCCCGCCCCCTTGTCGTGTTTGCGCCACATCGGTACACTGTTGAAGTCACCACAAGTCGTCCCCCACTTCTTGGCAGGTCGCCATCGCCCTCGACAAGCCCTTTGAACTGGGAAAAAGACCCCAAAATTTTAAAAAATAAGTGAGTTAGAGAAAATTAAATGAACAAATTGAAATATAAAAATTTTAAATAATATGTTAAAATAATTATGAACTATTCTGACAACTAACATCACTTACTAACTACTTGTTTTTATTTTTGTTCATAATATTTAATTTTGTTATTGACTCTTAAATTTTTGCTTCTAATATTTTAATTTTTGCTACTAACTTTTTATTCTACTCCTAACATTCTATTTATGCAATTATTTTCATCTTTCTTTAATTATTATTATTATTATTATATATATATATATATATATATATATATATATATATATATATATATATCTGTAATGACAGCAAGTTCTGAGGTTCTTGGACTCTCGGAGGCGATTCTAGGGCTAGAGATGTCGCGGGGCTGCAGGATCTTGTCCAGGCAGAGAATTTTGTTGACGAGTTTCCTCTGCTTCCAAAGAATCATCGTCTTCCTCCCGTAACTGGTAAAACTTTCTTGAATACTCCCAAGATTGCATTGCCTTGTCAGGGAGGAGGAATCTCGGTAATCGGTCACTGCTTAAAAGGTTGGATCTCTTTGTACACTTTGAATACTTTTCTTGATTTTTTTTGTAAAGGCAGTTTTTGGATCAGATCATTACCAAAAAATTGCTTCTCTATGTACTTGGTCTCTTTAGATGATTTTGTTGACCAGCTGTTGAAGAGATTTATTCGTTTGCTTAAGGGTACTGTTAAGATCCTGGTAGGGAAAGATGAGTTTGGTGAGGTGGATTCATTTTGTGAACCTCACTGGATCAACTTTCTGTATCTTAGGCCAAATTTAACAATCCCCTTCAGCTTTAGGTGCTAGCAAGTACTATCGGGGCTCCCATTGCAATAGATAAAAACTCGGGATTCTGGCATGCACCCTGTGCTAGGGTTCTCATTGATTTGGATGTCTCTAAAAGAAGTCCTAAATCTATTCTGATTACTGGCAATATTTTCGAACACAAACAAGCAGTAGTAGTGGAGCAAGAACATGTAAAATGTGCATCTTGTTATAGTTGTGGGCATGTTAAAGGAGATTGTAAGCTAAAAATAAAGAGTATTTGTAGAATGAAACTGTAATAACCCTAGTTATTACCTAAGTTAAATTTGGATTAACTAAGCTCAAACCAAGCTTTAATTTTGATTCCAATAGACTCAATGGGTCATCTAAATCTAACCCGAGAAGTTTGGAATCAATCAGAGCTAAATCAAGAATTTTGGTATTTTTGGCTATTTTTGAGCCCTAGAAAATACTTATTTTAAATTGATCTTCAAATCAAAATTTGATTTCATTTTTGAATTCCCCATACCCTAATTAGCTAAGGGTAAATTTTTAGGAATTTTTGGAGCTCATTTGGTCCTAATTAAGATTAATTAAATTTATAGGATTTAATTTATTTATTAAATAGGTTAAATTTTAGTTAAATTAAATATTAAATTAAAATTCTGGGATTTGCTGTCGGGATTGCGGCAGATCCGCTGCAGGGTCCCGACAGCGGTGCATCAAACTGCGTCAATAGATGCCCTAGCACGAATCATAACGCGTCTAATCCTACTGCGCGATCTCCCCTGCTCCGTGGTTAAATCGTAGGTGTCGTATCCATTGCACACATCTAACGGCTATCATCCATCCCGCCTAAGTAATGCATCAGAGCCGTCTGAGACCAATGGTTGATCCATTCGATAGCAGGCACGAGTCTGAGCACTGTGGATCATCTCCCTCATCTCGTCCCATCTGCGTCTGGTCCGCCCGACAGCCAGGATCCTCCCAACCCCATTGCAGTACGGGAAATGACTCGTTCTTCCTCTCCTACCCTTAGTGCGTTCATCTTGCTGGCTGCCCTGTTCCTGAATTGCCCCTACTGTTGGCCCGAGCCTTTCCCTTCGGCCTGAGCCTCCTCCCAATGCCAAGCTCTGGAAACCACCCCCAGAGCCTCCTTCTACCTATAAATACCCCCAGTCATTCGCAGTGAGTCCCTTTGCTCACTATGAACCCTCAAGTTGCAATTGAAGTCCCTGGAGCTCCCGTCTCACCTAGACGAATACCGGAAGTCTCCTGAAGTCTAGAATAGCTGATAGAGGGTCCTTCTGGTGTTCAGACCCCCTGTGAACCTTCGTCTGCTGTCTAGGAAGCTCCAGCACCCTTCAATTCCCCTTGGCCAAGCCTGCGACCTCGACATCAGGTACAGCCTTCTGCCACTGAATTCTGCTGATTCAATCCTCCATTCTGTCTCTGAATTAAGCCTCTGGATGTCATCTAGGTAGCTGTAGTCACTTAAAAAACCTAGTGTGATTGTCCACAGGGTTTGGGCTAGCCTAATTCAATCCTTCGATCGTCTAGTTTGTGTCTCGAGCTCACAGTCGAGCTCGAGTAAAGACCCAACGATCTAGGGCACCCTAAGGCATGTGGCCAGAGGGTTTCAATCCGCCTCACCACCAGGATGGTATAGGAATCGAGCTTTGGCTAAATGGTTGCCTCGATGAGGAGAATTTACTCCTCACATTAAACCCTAATCATCTGTGAAGCGGGTGTCTCGGTCGAGTAGCACCCCATTGATCTAGAAGGACCCATATGGGGGTTCTTATCTTAATCTGTGTCTGAGTCTCCTGAAGATGTAGCCATTGAGAGCTAGGCGTGGCGTGGCTAGAGCATGGAGAATTTTGGCGTGGAAGATCCATTAAGGCGGAGCCCATCGAGAGGAGAAAGATGAAGTTACAGGTCGGGCTGACCCGTGACCTGCGCCTTTTGATATTGGGCCGCGGTTAATAAATGAATTATAGGATGGCATTTTCTATGGTTATTATTTAATAAATCAAATTCTTATTATTTTTATTTAAATAAAAATACCGAATAAATTATTTGAATAACTTTAATTATACTGATCCAAATTGTATGATCCAATATACCATTTGAATCAGAAAAATGCAAGGAATCTAATTATAAAATAAGATAACATATATAATGGTTAGATTTAAAATAATTCTCTAATCCTTTTTTGTTTTTAATTAAATCATAATAAATTCAATTAATAACCAAATTGATTTATTAAGGGCTCTAATTGCTAATTTAATCCTAAGGAACCTATGTAGACCATTAAAGGTAATTTAGGAACCCTAATTTTGTTAATAATCCCTTAATCACCCTAATTAAGGATTAGTGAACTAAGTCATGATTAAGCCTCTGATTTTGGGTAAGTTAATTCCTAAGGCTATCTTAAGTATATTAGAACCTATGGGTAAGGTTAGATTGCCCTAGAATTCCCTAAATTCATTAATCACCTTAATTAGCTTAAATAGGTGATTAGTGCTAATTAGCTTAATTAGGTTGTCAAAAACTAAGATAAGTGTGTTTCCCACTTTATTAACCAATATGGAAAACATTAAAACATATTAGAAGTAATTTGGATAATTAAATCCTAAAATCCCATATTTAGCATTAAGAGGGGTATTTTGGTCATTTTGACCAAAATGTGTTTAAGTGCCCCTTAAACCTTGGAAAATTTAGTAAATTATCCTTAGTTAGATTATTAGCATCTCTCTGAATTCTTAACTTAAAAATATTTAAATTAAGTCAAGAAATCTTCATTTAGCCTTAATTAAAATACTTAGATCTTAAGTAATCATAAAGGAGTCACTTTGCCTTAATAATTGAATCTAATAATTTTAGATGTTAAATCTCAATTTAATAAGTACAATTAAGTTAGTTCATGAGCTTAAATTCTAAAAAAAAACACATTAGAAAGTCTAAGTTGAAAACCTAGCTTAAGTCTAAAGTGATCAAATCTTAGATCTTAGATCCTAGATCTTAGACTTTAGATCTTCTACTTGAATTGAACTATCTCCAATTGAAATTCCTAAATGATTTATTGTCTAAATCTTTTGAAGCCTTTCCATGTGGGTATAGGATTGATTCTTTCTATAGGATAATGAAATTATCCTAAAAGATTGGATATAGACCTTAGATTCTCAAGTTCTTAATTTATTATTCTATCTTATAATCAGTCAGAGTAGCCTTTCACTAAGTTCTTAGCTCTTGGATCTTTCAACCTATATGATTCCTTATTTGTAACTTGGGTATTAAGTATGAACCCTAGATCTTTATTAGGACATCACTTGGATTTAGGATTTGAACACCAAGGTCGAGTTTATGTCCAAAATCCTTAAATCTTGATTTACTTAATCAAGATTTGGGTAAGAGAGAAAAATATTAATAATTAGGACATAATTCATTGTTTAAACCATATATTCATCATATAATTTTGAATTAGAACTTGCTAAATTCTAATATTAACTTTAAGATCGTAAATCTGAGATTTTACTCGATCACTGGATATTGGAGATCCTAAACTTGTATCTTCCAAGAATAGTTAGATTGGACAAATTAGAGAACAACAGATATCACAGAAGTCTAGATTGAGTCTCTTGCTTACTTTGACTTGATAGCTTGGCATACCTTGGATATTGAGCCTTTTTTCTTGAGCATAATAGAAGAACTTAATGTATGGATGATGCATCCTAAGTTAATATTTGTAAAGCATATCATTCATCTAGTTCTTGCAGTGCTTTCAGTTAGTAGAGTATCTCCTAGTTTAGTCTGCCTCTTTAGTTATTATATTGTTATAAAATAGTCTCAGGCCTAGTGTATTGGATGTCTAGTATGGTTATAGACTTATTCTACGAGTTCAAGTCAGGCCTAGCGTATTGGATATCTAGGATGGTTATAGTTGAACTCTCAGTTCAGAGGCCCTGTATGGCCTATTGTCTAGTATGGCACTACTATGTGTTAGGCTTACTACTACTCTAGTCTAGTTTTCAGTTTTGCTTGTTGTACCACATATTTCAGTGGTCTTTCTTACAGTACTTGCTTGCTTTGCCACATGTCTCAGTGGTTTTACGGTGCATTGATTGTTTTGCTTTTTGCCACATGTCTCAGTGGTCTTTCCGTTTCATATCAATCAGCACGTTGTATGTATACTCTTATGGATTAGCTATATATATTGGCATGTTTAGAACATTAGAATTTCTTGTTATATTCAGTACTTGTGCTCTTTTATACTCAGCATATTTTAATGTGATCATAACCATGTTAGGATCAGATTTATTACAGTAGTTGCAGTTACTTTTGCTTTTAGCTTCACCTTTCTTACTTTCGTGTTTTGTATGTTATTCACATACTTGTTGATTGCTATAAATGGAAAGGTTATAGTTACACCATTTCTTGTATAGCTTGTTGCACCCCATAATTGCTTACATGTTAGAATAATCAAATTTGATATCTTTAAATGTTCTGTTCATTTAATAGCCTAAAATGTACTTAGATAATTGTCTAACTGTAACATTTTTCTTTTGTTGGCTGGGGCCCTGGCATTTGTGATACCGACGAATGTCAGATTCAGACTTGTTCGTAGGCAGTGCCACAGGAGAGGAGCCAATTCAGGAGGAGGATCATTCTGCTGTAGTTTAGATAGACTTTGCATTTTTATTTCAGTGAGATTGAGAGACTTTTATATTTCTATTAATTTAGTTTGTAATAATTAAATGCTGGGTGTATTTTACTTTCTACACTTGAGGTAAGTTACAATTTCCATTGTATTTATATGTTATGTTATGCTTGTGGATGTTACATTCTATTTTTCTGCTTCTGCTACTTTAATATATATTGATAGTTGTATTATCCAGGTGAAAAGTCCTTGGCCTAAAGCAGGTTGGAGTCTTACCTAACTTTACTTAAGTTGGGGATTTGTCATAGTTGGAGCACTGTACTATCTACTATTAGTAAGAGGGCTCCACAGTTGGTATCAGAGAACACCATAAGGTGTTAGAATGGGATGTATGATTCATTTCTACCTAATGAACTGTTCTTCTGAATTGCAAACATCAATATATGTAGCATCCATAACATAGTAGTATCAGTAACTCTATGAAAAATGTAGAAGAAGAATACTCACATCCTAATAATCAAGTCATCTTGAGTCTAATAAAAACCTAATAGAATTCTTTCCTTAGAGTCAAATGGATTCTGGAGAGTTTGATGTGGACTACTATCTACCTTCAAGTTAGCTTCAAACTGTAGTTTAAAATGGAGATAGGAGAGTAATTGGTAGATTGAAGGAGTTTTGACAAGAGGGATCTTGGTCTTGGACAAGCTTCTACATCAAGCAGTGTACCAAGGGCTTGACTTTCCAATATATGCAAAGGAATGGTTGAGCCGAGTGGAGTCAATCTTGATACATATAGAGTGTCCTGAGTTACTCTACATGGACATTGTGATGGATCTGATGCTAGATTACGCAAGAGTCTGGTGGTACGACACCATGAGGAGGCTCGAGAGGAAGCGTAAGAGGATGCGGCAGGAAGTGACTTTTGAGGACGTTTGTATGGCCTTTCGTGCTGAGTATATTAAGGATATCTAAGTGTTAGTCAAGACAATTATTATCTCTTGGCTTATATGATTCTAGTAGAATATGCTTCTTGACATTTTCTAAATCCTATGTAATCATTTATTTTAGCAAGTAATGAAAATTTTTTGATATTTATAAACTATTTTCATTCAATAAAATTCTAAGACATGGTTTGTATTACTTAAATAGAATGAATCCCGAATCACCACCTGCCATTACTCCTATCAAGAACACTATCGCATCCAGTAATTCTATCGACGAAGTGGCTCATTTGCGGGTAATGGTAACAACCTTGTTGGAGAACCAAGCCCAACAAGCCATCGTCATGCAGAAGATGCTGAGTGATCATTCTGTTCCAGCCACTATTGTTGTCCCTGCCCCACAACCTGCTTCTTCTTTCCATCACTCGATGAATAATCTCCTTCACAATTTCTTGAGGTTAAGACTTCCAACCTTTGGTGGGAATTTGTCACCAATGGATATTGCCGACTGGCTAAAGGCCGTGGAAAGGGATTTCATTAGTCTGAAGATCCCGAACTCAGAAGCTGTCCGTCTCGCTACACGTATGTTTCATGTGGAAGCAGAATATTTGTGGGAAGAGGTCTGAAACACCAAGTTTGTTGACTATGAATTGGAGGACATCCCTTGGGATGAGTTCGTTGAAGCCTTTAAAACTGAATTCATTCCCCCATCTACACAAAACATTATTGCAAATACAATTATAAGGTTGACTCAAGGGAGTCATTCGGTTGCTGAATATGAAAGGGAATTTTGTAGGTTGATTTGCTTTGCACCTGAAGTTACTCATACTGAGTTAGCTAAGTGCCACCGCTTTCTCTGTGGACTCTGAGATTCACAGAAGAATCAGATCATGCCACTCTGCCTGACTAGCTTCTTCAAGCTAGTGGAAATGACTAAAGTGATTGAGCATCACCAATCTGAAAGGGATCTCAAATGAAAAGCGCAAACGACTCTGACCCCACAGGAAAACTTCAAGAGACACGGATCTAATCCTGCGAAGGTCTATCAGCTAGAAGCTACACCGATGGCCAAACAAAGTCAAAGTTGTACCAAGCCTCATCCGTATGGCAAGTGTTACCACTTTGGCCAGAAGTGCTACAATTGTGGGCGTACAAGCCACAGGTTCTACCACTGTGACCACACAAAAATAGTGGATGGAGTTCCAATGAAGCCCTATCAGAAGAAGCAAGTGTTCAGAGCAACTTCGCTGAACCGGAGAGAACCAAATCTGGCTATAATGCCAGCACCTGCATTTGAAGTTGCTCTAGCACAGTCACCAGCTCCTAACTCTCATAACTATCTTAGGAGGTAGACAAATAATCATCTAGCTGGTCCTGTGTGAGTGTATGCCTTAACACCTATCGAAGCCACAGAGGATAATAATGTGGTTTCAGGTACACATCTCTAAACTCCTCTTTCGACAATTGCATTTATGTATTTTAAATTCTTGTAAGTCATTAATGTAATTCATATCAATTAGGCACTCTCTATTTCAATGACCAGCCTTATAACGTATTATTCGATACTAGTGTTAGTCATTCCTTTATCTCTGAATGATTTGCCAACATCCTTAAACTCATATAACTTAGCCAAATTTTTGAGTGTTGGACTTCCATCTGGAGCCCAACTAATTGCTCAGAAGTTTTGTAACATCCAAATACCAATAAATGGTCAGGAATTTCACTCTAAATTAATCATCCTACCATTAGCAAACTTTGATATCCTCCTTGGGATGAATTGGCTCAGTGACAATAATACCGTAATAAACTACCTTAAGAAGAAGGTTACTCTCCATTCTCAGAGCAAGTCTGAAACATTTGTAGGAAGAAATAGTAAACAATTATCATTAATAAATGCAATTAAAGCCAAACAATTGATCAGTAAGGGTTACAATGCTTATTTAGTCACTATGATGGGTGAAACAAAAGAAAGTATCCCTCTCTCTGACTGTAAAGTAGTTAAAGAATTCACAGACGTATTCCTGGAAGATCTACCTGGGGTACCTCCTTTCAGAGAAGTGGAGTTCTCTATTGAATTAATCCCTGGTACCCAGCCTATATCCAAAGCACCTTAGAGAATGGCACTTAAGAAACTTCAAGAGCTCAATGAGCAATTGCAAGAGCTCTTGAGCAAGGGCTTTATTAGGCCAAGTATGTCTCCTTGGGGCACACCGGTTTTATTTGTGAAAAAGAAGGATGGATCTATGCATATGTGTATTGATTATCATGAACTAAATAAAGTCACTATAAAGAATAAATACCCATTGCCTATAATTAATGATTTATTTGACCAGCTATCCGGAGGTGTCATATTCTCCAAGATTGACTTAAGGTCTGGATAACATCAATTGCGAGTAAAAGAAGACGATGTAGGAAAGACTGCTTCTAGCACTCGTTATGGTCACTTTAAATTCTTAGTGATGTCTTTTGGACTCGCTAATGCACCATCAATCTTCATGGATTAGATGCAGCAAATTCTTAAGCCATACTTAGACAAATTTGTGATCGTCTTTATCGACGATATCCTCATTTATTCTAAAACCTTGGAAGATCATGAAGAACACTTAAGATTGGTGCTAGAAACTCTGTGTGAACATCAATTATATGCCAAGTTCTATAAATCTGAATTTTGGCTTAAGTCCATTGCATTCTTAGGACATGTAGTCGATGCCCAAGGTATTCGTGTAGATCAGAGTAAAGTGAGCGCTATTCAGGACTGGGTTCAACCTACATCAGTTACCGATATTAAAAGTTTCTTGGGATTAGCTGGATATTATATAAAATTTGTTAAAGGCTTCTCCCAGATCGCTTTGTCTTTGACTAAGTTAACCCAGAAAGCCATTTTGTTCATATGGAGTACTGAATGCGATGATGCATTTCAAACACTGAAGGATGCACTCTCCACCGCTCCAGTACTTGTTCTGCCCAAGGAAGGTTTAAACAATCAGGTATATACTGATGCCTCTGGAATTGGTTTAGACTATGTATTAATGCAAGAAGGTAAGGTAAACACTTACGCCTCATGTCAGTTAAAACCCCATTAGAAAAAATATCCAGTTCATGATCTTGAACTTGCCACTGTGATATTTGCTTTAAAGATTTGGCGTCACTATTTATATGGAGTACAGTGTTTGATTTTCACTGATCATCAAAGCTTGAAGTACATTTTCACTCAAAGAGAATTGAATTGTTATCAATGAAGATGGTCAGAACTTATCAGTGATTATGATCTCAGTATTCAGTATCATCCGATAAAAGCAAATGTGGTGGCCGATGCTCTTAGTCGTCGTGCTACCTTATCATCTATAATTGCCTCCAATTCCTTAGAACAAGAATTTTATAAGCTTGAAATTGCTCCAGTTAGTAGCGATATCCTAAGTTTGCTTTTAGTAAATATTAATGTGGAACCCACTTTCCACAGAGATGTCTCTATCTCGTAGACTAGAGATGATGATTATCTGAAGTTTAAGGCAGATATTGAAGGTGGTCTTCATCATGATCTACAATTGCGGAATGGTGTAATTTATCAATGTAATCAATTGTGGATTCCTACGTCCATGCATCCTAAAGTGTTAATTGAAGTCCATAATTCTAGGTATCATATTCACCCAGGCAGCTCGAAGATGTACCAGGATCTAAAGCAATCATTTTGGTGGCCCGGTATAAAGAAAGATGTAGCCGAATTTGTGGCTAAATGTCATGCCTGTAATCTAGTAAAGGCCGAGCACCAAAGACCTGGTGGTCTTCTGGATCCGTTAGAAATTTCTACATGGAAGTGGTTCGATATGTCTATGGATTTCGTCATGGGATTGCCTCGCGCTAAATCTTGTGCTGATGCAATCTGGGTGATAGTAGACCATTTGACCAAATCAGCACATTTTCTTCACATCCGTTAGACGGATTATGTAGAAAAGTTAGCAAAACTCTAAATCAAGGAAATTTTCAGGTTGCATGGGATTTCAAAATTGATCATATCTGATAGAGATAGCATATTTACTTCTAAGTTTTGGCAATCTATACATTAAGATCTGGGTACTACTCTAGCCATGAGTACAGCTTTTCATCCTCAAATAGATGGTCAGACTGAAAGAGTGAATCAAGTTTTGGAAGATTTGCTTAGACTCTGTATTCTTGATTTTGTCGGTTCCCAGGAAGATCACATTCTGTTAGTGGAGTTTGCCTACAATAACAGTTTTCAAGCCAGTATTAGAATGGCTCCCTATGAAGCTCTGTATGGTAGGAAATATAGTACTCCACTAGCTTGGTTTGAAATAGGAAGCATTCAACTTTTTGGTTTAGAGTTAGTTGAAGAAACCAACAGTAAGATTCAATTAATTCATCAGAGAATTCATTCAGCTCAAGATCGTTAGAGCAAATATCATGATTCTCATCATCATCTCCTAGAATTCAATGTGGGAGAGTCTACTTATTTAAAGGTTAGTCCAATGAAGGGTGTCTTCAGATTTGGTGAAGCTGGGTAACTCAGTCCCTGCTATGTTGAACCTTTTAAGGTTTTGGCCAAAGTAGGATCATCCGCCTACCGGTTAAATCTTCCTGATGGCTTTGCAGGTGTTCATAATGTATTTCACGTATCATCATTAAGAAGATGTCTCAGAGATCCTTTTCATCTTGTTCAACTTCTAGCAGTAGAGATCCAGCCCGATCTTTCTTATGCCAAAGAACCTATTAGAATCTTAGCTCATGATCAGAAGCAGCTAAGAAACCATTCAATTCCCATGGTCAAAATTCAGTGGAAGAATTGATCCTTAGAAGAATCTACTTGGGAGAAAGAGATGGATATGCGCAATAAATATCCACAGCTCCTTGCAAGCTCAGGTATTGTTCTTCTCTTTCCTATCTCTTGCATTTAAAACTTGTTCTGTTCCAGTAGAATATTCTTCACTTAGGTGATGTCGGGGATGACATCGTTCTTAAGTGGGAGAGTTTGTAACAATCATAGTTGTTACCTTAGCTAAATCTAGATTAATTAAGCCCAAACCAAGCTTTGATTTTGATTCCAATAGACTCAATGGGTCATCTAAATCTAACCCAAGATGTTTAGAATCAATCGGAGCTAAATCAAGAATTTTGATATTTTTGGTTATTTTTGAGCCCTAGAAAATATCTAAATTAAATTGACCTCCAAATCAAAGTTTGATTTCATTTTTGAATTCCTCATATCCTAATTAGCTAAAGGTAAATTTTTGGAAATTTTGGAGCTCATTTGGTGCTAATTAGGATTAAATAAATTTATAGGATTTAATTTAATTATTAAATAGGTGAAATTTTAATTAAATTAAAATTTGAGGATTTGCTGTCGGGACCGCGGCAGATAAGCTACGGGGTCCTGATAGCGACGCATCAAACCGTGCGAATAGATGCCCTAGCACAAATCATAACGCGTCTAACCCTACGAAGCGATCTCCCCCGCTCCGTGATTAAATCGTAGGTGTTAGATCCATTGCACACATCTAACGGCTATCATCCATCCCACCTAAGTAATGCATCAAAGCCATCCGAGATGAACAGCCTATCCATCCTAGCTGTTGGCCCGAACCTTTCCCATTGGCTCGAGCCTCCTCCCAATGCCAAGCTCTGGAAACCACCCCCAGTGCCTCCTTCTACCTATAAATACCCTTAGTGATTCGCAGTGAGTCCCTTTGCTCACTATGAACCCTCAAGTGGCAGCTGAAGTCCCTGGAGCTCCTGTCTCACCATGACAAATTTCGGCAGTCAACTAAAGCCTAGAACCACTGATAGAGGGCCTGTCTGGTGTTCAGACCCCCTATGAACCTTTGTCTGCTGTCTAAGAAGCTCCAGTACCCTTCAATTCCCCTCGACCAAGCCTGCGACCTCGACATCAGGTACAACCTTCTGCGATTGAATTTCCGTTAATTTAATTCTCCATTCTGTCTCTGAATTAAGCCTCTGGATGTCGTCTAGGTAGCTGTAGTCACTTAAGAAACCTAGTGTGATTGTCCATAGGGTCTGGGCTAGCTAATTCAATCCTTCAATCATTTGGTTTGCGGCTCGAGGTCACAGCTGAGGTCGAGTAAGGACCCAACAATCCAGGGCACCCTAAGGCATGTGGCCAGAGGGTTTCGATCTGCCTCACCACCAGGATGGTATCAGGATCGAGCTCTGGCCAAATGGTTGCCTCTGTGAGGATAATTTACTCCTCATAGTAAACTTTAATCTTTTGTGAAGCGGGTGTCTCGGTCGAGTAGCACCCCATTGATCTAGAAGGACCCAGATGGGGGTTCTTACCTTCATTGATGTGTCTGAGTCTCCTGAAGATGTAGTCATCAAGAGCTAGGCATGGCATGGTCTGGCCGACCCGTGACCCGCGCCTTTTGACTTTGGGCCGTGGTTAATAAATGAATTATAGGATGGCATTTTCTATGGTAATTATTTAATAAATCAAATTCTTATTGTTTTTATTTAAATAAAAATACAAAATAACTTATTTGAATAACTTTAGTTATACTAATCCAAATGGTATGATCCAATATACCATTTGAATCAGAAAAATGCAAGGAATCTAAATATAAAATAAAATTACAGATCTAATGGTTAGATTTAAAATAACTCCCTAATCCTTTTATATTTTTAATTAAATTATAATAAATTCAATTAATAACCAAATTGATTGATTAAGGGCTCTGATTACTCATTTAATCCTAAGGAACCTATGTAGACCATTAAAAGTAATATAGGAACCCTAATTTTATTAATCATCCCTTAATTACCCTAATTAAAGATTAGTGAACTGAGTCATGATTAAGTCTTTGATTTTGGGTAAGTTAATTCCTAATGCTATCTTAAGTATATTAAAACCTATGGGTAAGGTTGGATTACCCTAGAATACCCTAAATTCATTAATCACCCTAATTGGCTTAAATAGGTGATTAGTGCTAATTAGCTTAATTAGGTTGTAAAAACCTAAGATCAGAGTGTTTCCCACTTCATTAGCCAATATGGAAAATATTCAAACAAATTAGAAGTAATTTGGATAATTAAATCCTAAAATCCCATATTTAGCCTTATAATTGAATCTAATAATTTTAGATGTTAAATCTCAATTTAATAAGTACAATTAAGTTAGTTCATGAGCTTAAATTCTAAAAGAAACACACTAGACAGTCTAAGTTGAAAACCTAGCTTAAGTCTAAAATGATCAAATCTTAGATCTTAGATCCTAGATCTTAGACTTTAGATCTTCTACTTAAATTGAACTATCTCCAATTGAAATTCCTTAAATGATTTATTGTCTGAATCTCTTAAAGCCTTCCATGAGGGTATAGGATTGATTCAATCTATAGGATAATGAAATTATCCTAAAAGATTGGATATAGACCTTAGATTCTTATGTTCTTAATTGATTATTTTATCTTATAATCAGTAGAGTAGCCTTTCACTAAGTTCTTAGTTCTTGGATCTTTCAGCTTATAAGATTCTTTATCTATAACTTGGGTATTAAGTATGAACCCTAGATCTTTATTAGGACATCACCTTGGATTTAGGATTTGAACACCAAGGTCGAGTTTAAGTCCAAAATCCTTAAATCTTGATTTACTTAATCAAGATTTGGGTAAGACAGAAAAATATTAATAATTAGGTCATAATTCATTATTTAAACCTTATAGTCATCATATATTTTTGAATTAGAACTTGCTAAGTTCTAATATTAACTTTAAGATCGTAAATCTGAGATTTTAATCTATAGCTGGATATTAGAGATCCTAAACTTGTATCTTCTCAGAATAGTTTGATTAGATAAATTAGACACCAATAGATATCACAAAAGTCTAGATTGAGTCTCTTGCTTACTTTGACTTGGTAGCTTGGCATACCTTGGATATTGAGCCTTATTTCTTGAGCATAATAGAAAAACTTAGGATATGGATGATACATCCTAAGTTAGTGTTTGTAAAGCATATCATTCATCTAGTTCTTACAGTACTTTCAGTTAGTAGAGTATGTTCTAGTTTAGTCTGCCTCTTTAGTTATTATATTGTTATAAAATAGTCTCAGGCCTAGCGTATTGGATGTCAAGGATGGTTATAGACTTATTCTATGAGTTCAACTCAGGCCTAGTGTATTGGATGTCTAGGATGGTTATAGTTGAACTCTCAGTTCAGAGGCCCTGTATGGCCTATTATCTGGTATGGCAGTACTATATCTTAGGCTTACTACTACTCTAGTCTAGTTTTCAGTTTTTCTTGCTGTACCACATGTTTCAGTGGTCTTTTTTACAGTACTTGCTTGCTTTGCAACATGTCTCAGTGGCTTTACGGTGCATTGATTATTTTGCTTTTTGCCACATGTCTCAGTGGTCTTTCCGTTTCATATTAATTTGCATGTTGTATGTATACTCTTACGGATTCACTATATATGTTAGCATGTTTAGAATGTTAGAATTTCTTATTATATTCAGTACTTGTGTTCTTTTATACTCAGCATATTTTAGTGTGATCATAATCATGTTAGGATCAGATTTATTACAGTAGTTGCAGTTACTTTTGCTTTTAGCTTCACCTTGCTTACTTTTGTGTTTTGTATGTTATTTCACATACTTGTTGATTGCTATAAATGGATAGTTTATAGTCACATCATTTTTTGTATAGCTTGTTGCACCCCATAATTGCTTGCATGTTAGAATAATCAAATGTGATATCATTAAATGTTCAGTTCATTTAATAGCCTAAAATGTACTTAGACAATTGTCTAACTATAACATTTTTCTTTTGTGGGCTGGGGCCTTGGCATTTGTAATACCAACAAATATCAGATTCAGACTTGTTTGTAGGCAGTGCCGCAGGAGAGGAGCCAATTCAGGAGGAGGATCATTCTGCTGCAGTTTAGATAGACTTTTCATTTTTGTTTCAATGAGATTGAGAGACTTTTATATTTCTTTTAATTCAGTTTGTAATAATTAAATGCTGGATGTATTTTACTTTCTGCACTTGAGCTGAGTTACTGTTTCCATTGTATTTATATATTATGTTATGCTTGTGGATGTCACATTCTTTTTTTTTTGCTTCTGCTACTTTGATATGTATTGATAGTTGTATTATCCAGGTGACAAGTCCCTAGCCTAAGGCAAGTTGGGGTTTACTTAACTGTACTTAAGTTTGGGATTTGCCACAGTTGGAGCACCGTACTCCTTACTGTTAATACTGGGGCTCCACAAAAACCCCAAGGTCTATCGTAGATCAGTCCAGTTGAGACTAGGGAAAATAAGAATAGAGAATTAATTTCTTATGTGGGAAGCAATTTTGTGGTTAAGTCGACAAAACCGCTTATGTCCTACCCAAAAGTGCTTGAATCTGCAAAAGATACCCCTTTGAATAAGGATGATATTGTTTTTTTGATTGTCTAAGCTATTCAGACTAAAGAAAAGGAAATGTATATTAACACGGCCTTTAAGAAGGTCTCTGTTTCTTCCATGGTGTCAGGTTTTGTGGAAGAGCCTGCTAGCTGTGGATCACACATAAGAAAAGGAAAAGGGCGGCTAGAAGGAATCAAGCTGCAATGATGTTAAACGATCCCCCAGCCAGAAAATCTAATAAAATTATTTCATGTTGACAACTCTATCCTTATTTGGAATGTAAGAGGCATAGCTGGCCTGAAAACTAGGAGAAGGTTGGAATCTATTTACAAAGAAAATAAGGTTCTTATCCTTGGTATTCTTGAACCTTTGGTTAGTTCTTCTTCTATCTAGTGGGTAGCCAAATACCTTAGTTTTCCAAGTGTTCTCTTTAATTCAAATAATAAAATTTGGTTTTCTTGGAACTCCCCATTCAATTTAATGTGGTGGCAAACGAAGACCAATGCATTCATGGTGTTTGTGAGTGGAAAAATTTATGTTGGAAATTGTCTATTGCTTATGCCAATTATTCCTATATTTTGAGGCGTGAGTTATGGACCTCTCTTGAACATTGGTGCAATGTAGATGAATCTCCTTGCATTGTAGGTAGGGAATTTAATGTGGTACGTAGAAGCTCTAACTGTATTGAAAGGGGGAAACATTCTCTTCTTGCTTCGAGAGAGTTTAATGAGATAATTTATAAATCTTGTCTCATAGATTTAAATTTCCCAGGCTCCCCGTCTACCTAGACTAATAATTCCACAGTTTCCAGAATTGACACAATTCTAATTAGTTCGAGTTGTGTTGATTTATTTAATAACCTTAGTATATCCCATCTTTGTAGATTAGGTTCTAATCATGCTCCCCAGCTGCTCCTGCTGGCAATAAATTTGTTTGGAAAGGGCAGATTCAGATTTCAGAATATGGATGAAGATACGGCGGCAGGTCTGGACGGCTTTTTCCCTTTATTTTTTAAGCACTGCTGGGATATGATGAACATGGATGTGTGGGAAGCTTCTTTGGACTTTTTTCAATCAAATTTTATTCCTAAATTTGTTATTGCCACTTCAATTGCTCATATACCAAAGGTGGGTACTCCTAAGTCTTGAGCTGATTTTAGACCCATCAGTCTTTGTAATATTTTTAATAAAATTGTACTAAAATTTTAGCTATTAGGGTGAGTTCCATCCTCCCAAAAATAATTTCACTTAATCAAAATGCTTTCATTAAAGGAAGGTTATTGTCTGACAACTTTCTTCTAGCTAAAGAACTAACTCATGATCTTGATAAGATTTATTTTGGGGGAAATTGTGGTGCACAGCTTCCTAAGCCCACAATCATTAAGCTAAGGAGCAGAGGGTCACTTATACAAATCCTTCTCTTATCATTGGATTTGGTAAGATCCACAATCCACTAATAAGGGGAGGACTGCACAGAACATCTGAGGGGATCAGTCACTAAATTTGACATACATACAGAGTGCGGAAGCAAAATGAAGTAAATAGTACATCCATTCACCATACATCACATAAGAAACAGTAATAGGATAGCTCAAAAAATAATAAAGTGTATAAAGTAAATCATAGTCACAGTACCTGTATTATTACAATATTTAAATAGTTTAAAAGATTGAAAGATAAATTGCTCATCCTCACAAGCGGCTAAAAGGAACTAAGCAATATCCGGGTCTCTTGGCTGAAGCTCCTCCTCTAAGTAAGGCACCTCTGCTTCAGCACCTAGCTCCTTAAACCTATCTGAATCTGACATTATCGATCTCATAATGCTAGGGCCATAGCTAATAAAAAAAAAATCTTGTTAGATAATTGTCTAAGTACATTTTATGCTGAATATTTTACATGTGTTGTTAATGTCACTATTTTTATACTTACACAACAAAAAGTAACTAAGTAGTAGGAGCAGTAAACATAATAATAAATAGGGATAGTTATAAATATAATAGGGGGGATGAGACGCTAGTCGAATCCACCCGGAGGGTAGGATCTATCTCAAGAGTGAGACGAGAGTCGAATGGCAGTTCGTGTGAGCCGATAGGGAATTGAATTGTGAGATGCTGAATAAGTCAAAAGATCTTTTTTAGCGACTCAGGCTACTCAGGATGCGAAGTCTCTGATCTCGCTCTGCTGCCGCATAGTTATAAATATAATATTTATAACTAAACAACAAATGACCAAAAGCACATCTCAACATCTAGGCAAGGAATGGGCAAATACATGTATAGTACAGTAAGTAAAAGTACTGAAAGTAAAGTCTAATCTTAAATATGCTGATGATCATATAACATATGCAAATTAAATGACAAAAATATGAACATGGTACATATAGTAAGCAGTAAGTTTAGCATCTTATAAATACGTACAACTGAGCATGCAAGTAAAGAAAAATAGCTGACTGAAATATACATCAGAACACAGTACATAGTAAGCTAAAAATTGAAACATGTATGTAAAGACTGCCATATCAGAAAGTGGTCATCGGGCCAATGAAATCCCCAAAACCCTTCTGGGCTTGGGCAGAGAGAAACCCCCATAGCCTTTCTGGGCTAGGGCAGACAGAATCCAGTAGCAGAACTGAGGAGGCAGTAAATATAAATGCAGAATCTTTTAGTTATTTTACTTTATTTCTGTGGACACGTCCAAAAATAGCTGAGGAGTCAAGTATATCTGTAAGACTATACGGGTTCCAAGCTTAACACACACTTCTCAATAAGTAATGTTAAGCATCCTTATTACTCCTTATCCCTATCCATTAGGGTAAATGTGCACCCGAATCTACTAATATATGGAACTCAAAGGCAACTGTTAACCTAATTATTCTAAGTTTTCATTTCATGCACAAAGTTCTCTTATATGATATGAACAAGGAATTTAAGCACAAAATACAAGGAATGCGTAGCAACAAAAATTAATCAAGTAAACAAGGGACTCTTCTAAAGATGGTGACACTGTTGTTATCTAATTTAACCATTTTAACTATTCTAAGTTACACAAGTTTAGGTTCTCCAATTCTTACTATCGAATGTAACTTAGAAGCACGACCTTATATATTTTAAGGATTAGAACTGATCAGGTTCTAATCTAATTCAATCAAGTACGACCATAAGTTCAATCAATAAATCATATATCCTAATTTAATGAATTTTAGATGTTCTATCTAAAATCAGATCAAGATCTACTAACTATAGATTATGGATTAAATACCACAAGATTGAGCTTAATCACATAATCCAAAAAGGTTAAGACATAAGATCTAGGTTTCAGTCTAAAAGTGATTTATTGATTAAGGTAGATCCTATTAAGCAAATCAATCTTAATAGGATGAATCTCCTATCCTAAATCTAATGTTGAAAGATAAAATAATCCAAATAAGTTATAAAAGTCTAGAAACTAATAAAACCAAGGATTTATTCATTGGATAACCCACTTATCCCATAAATGAAATCTAACCTATGAGCTAGTCCTAGTCTCAAGAATGGTCCTAATGTGAGCTGAAAATATCCTAAAAAAAAACTTAAAAATTTTTTGGGGAATTTTGATGAGTTGACCTAATAGTTGATTTCTCTTATTTAAATAACTCTAATATAGTTATAATATTGATCTTAGTAATTTGGAATATAATTTAGAGGTTAATGATGCTTAACCTAAATTTTGGGCAAAATGACTATTTTGCCCCTTACTAAGGGTCCAAAAAGTCAACTTTTGAATTAAGAGTCCAAATTAAAGTTTCTTATACTAAATGGTTCTTTACTATCTAACTTGAAGATAGACAGTAAGTATGCTTAATTTGGATAAGAAATGGGTCATATAGGTCCAAACTAAGATTTTTGACCTAAGGAGTATTTTAGTAAATTGCACTTAATGAAATCTAAATTATTTATGTAGTTTACTATTGGTTACTGTTCAAGGATTCTATAGAGTCTAAGAACACTAAATTATGAGATCTAATGAATTAATTATAGCGATTTGAATTTCTAAGGGTAAATTGATAATTTTCTAAGTTAAGAGGGGTCAAAAAGCTAACTCTTTCAATTAGTGTCTAATTTCAGAAAACTCAGTGGCTATAGCTTCCATATATTACACTGAGTACTTTAACTGGGAGTAGACCCAAATTGGACTTCAATTGGTCAAGTTATGACCTAACTAAGGTTAGGGGTATTTTGGTCATTTCTTCTAATTTTCTAGGGTTCAAAACTTAAATATTATTTTGGGTTATTATTGGCACTGAAATTCTAAGTTATCTAGCAATTAGCACAATACATTTAAGGTACAAAGTAGGTTTTGAGTACTTAGTAAAAATGACAAGGTTTCAAACATAATTTTCATATAGAATTTTATGCAATATTTAATTTTAGCTAAAATAGGTTCACATTTGATATAATTCAGTCTCACTAGGGTCTTAGGGACCTTAAAATACCAAAATAGTGAAGTTTTGACAATTTCAGCCAAAGTTGGGCAATTTCTAAGAAATTCAGGGCATTTTTGCAATTTTAGGAGCTGCAGCGCGCGGTAGCGCTTTTCGCGCGGCAGCACGCGGTAGCACATTTCGCCCGGCAGTACGCGGTAGCTCATTTCGCGAGGCAGCGTGCTGTAGCGCTTTTAGCACAGCAGCGCGCAGTAGCGCTTTTGCGCTGGGGTGCGCTGCGACGCGCTATGGCGCGCCGCAGCTCTTCAATTTGCAAAATACTGCTTAAATACTTCATTAATTGAACAGTTAAGTTTTGACAATTTAAGCCAAAACTGAGCAATTTCTAAGAAATTCAGGGCATTTTTGCAATTTCAGGCGCTGCAGCATGCGGTAGCGCTTTTCGCGCGGCTGCGCGTGGTAGCGCATTTTGCGCGGCAGCGCGTGGTAGCGCATTTCGCGAGGCAGCGTGCTGTATCGCTTTTAGCGCGGCTGCGCGCAGTAGCGCTTTTAGCGCTGGGGTGCACTGCGGCCCACTGCGGTGGAGCGCTGGGGTGTGCTGCAGCCCGCTGCGGTGCGCTATGGCGCGTCCCAGCGTTCAATTTGCAAAATACTGCTTAAATACTTCATTAATTGATTTCCTAAGTTTTTCATGAAATATTTCCGCTGCAGCGCGTTATGGCGCGCTGTAGCGGTCCATTTTGTGAAATTTACTGTTCAATTAATTTAATCACTGATTTATTTAATTTTTTTGAAATGCCGCTGTAGTGGCCTAATTTGCAAACTCGGACGTTGCAGCGCGCTGCAGCGCCAGACGGCGATTTCGCTAGGACGAAACCTAGATGGCCTACTTTTGAGCTCAATTACTCTCAATCCAAAGCGTTCCATGAGCAGTGCTATATATCAATGAAAAGGTCTTTCCGATACCTTTCCATCGACACCATAATTGGCACAAACGGAGCATCCTAAGTATACAAAAAATGTGAATAAAAGATAGGCTATACAGAATGCAAGAAAAATAGAGCATTAAATTTAATATTTTGGAGAGCTGTAATGGCTTGCATATTTAAATATGGATATCTAGAGATGTATTTAAGCATTGTAGCTATATGAAGAAGACAAATGAGAGGGGTAAAGGGGTACCTTTCACCTTGCGAAAGAAGGAGGAAGAGGGTACTCTGTTTTCTCCAAAGAACTTGGAACTCCTTCTTCAACACAACTTAGCAATGGAGGGGAGGGTGAGGGGCTCTAGATGGACAGCAAGGGAAAAGGGAAGGGCTGTTCTTCTCCTTTAAAGGAGAAGAGGAGGATGGGAGGAGGGCTAGGGTCTATAGGGAGCCATCACGAGCCTAGGAGAGGGCTCATCATGGTTGAGCATGGGGGCACCGGCTATGGAGAGGAGGCTGATAGGAAGTAATAAAAATTTGGGGCAAATTGCAAATGAGGGGCTGAATAATTACCTGTTTATTTTCCTTAATTATTAAAAAATTCTAATTTTTGAAATGCGCTCCAAAAATTCCCAAAAATTCACCCCTAACTAATTTGGGGTGAGGAATCCAATGGTGAAGTTGGAATTTGATTCTGACAATTATTTAATTATGCTAATTTTGGGGTATTTAATTATTTTAAAATATTCGCAGAAATTCGACTTCCAAACGCGTCCAAAATGTCACCCCTAGCTAATTTGGGGGTGACGATCGCAACAGTGAAGTTGGATTTATATTTCGAGGTCAAAATAAATACCTCCATTTCCTAATTAATTAAATATTAAAATAATCCAAAATATTGGATTTAGCTCTGAATTACTTCAAACCTTCAGGGTTTGGTTCTAATGACTGAACAAATTTAATGGAATGGTAATTAAGACATGATTAGGCTTAAATTAAGCTGGGTAATATCCTTGGGTTATTACATATCATCAAGTTAGACATTATGAAAGCTTATGACAGGTTGGAGTGGAGGTTCCTTTTCTCCATTATGAGGTCTTTTGGCTTCTCAAATTTGTTTGTCCAATTCATTTACAAATCTATATCTAATATTTGGTTTTCAATTCTTTTGAATGGATCGAGTTGTCAATTATTCAAATCTACTAGAGGGATTAGGCAAGGGGATCCTCTCTCCCCTGCTCTCTTTATTATTGCGAATGACTACTTTTCTAGATGGCTCTCCCATTCTTTTTTTGAGGTGAAGGGGATCAGTTTCCACAATTCAGGAAAACTTGTTATTTCACACCTTGCATTTGTAGATGACACCCTTATTTTCTGTAAAGCTAATACCAAAGTGTTTAAGAAAATCCTTAAAATTTTGAATCACATGAATGAGAGATCTCAGGCATGAAAGTGAACATGGGAAAATCTAGTGCAGTTTTCGGAAAGCATGTGGATAGCAGTAGAAGGTCTGTTCTCCTAAACTTGTCGGGTTTATCTCAGACATCCCTTCCTATCACTTATCTGGGTCTGCCATTGGCGAATGGTTTTGCTTCCTGGGCTCAATTCTAGCGTGTCCTGGAGGCTATGGCGTCGAGGATTAATGGATGGGCTTCTAAATGTTTGTCTTTTGGAGGTCGCATTGTTTTACTTCAGTTGATTTTCAATTCTATTCCAAATCATTATTTGGCAGTGCTAAAAAATCCGGCTAGATTCATAAATGATGCAAATAAGATGTGCAATGGGTTTCTTTAGGGAGATTATGGTAGTAGGAATTCAGTTCGCTGGTCTTCTTGGAAGGAAGCGGCTATTCCCAAACAGTTTGGAGGCTTGGCCTTTCTACCCTTTGTTAACACATCCATTGCCTTTAGAGTTAAGTATTGGTGGAGGTTAAGGAATGGGGATGGCTTGTGGGCTGTGTATATGAACAAAAAATATGGAAGCCTTAATCATGTGGTTGTGTGGGGTTTGAAGTAGAATGACTTTGTGGTTTGGAATAATATTTTGCGTATCAGAGATGCTGCTGAAAAGTGCATCTCTTGGGATCTGGCAAATGTCAGGGTTTCTTTTTGGTACAATTCCTGGTTCGAAGAGGGCCCTCTTTACACTGTTTTCCCAATTATGGGTAAAGCGTTGGCCATGGTCTCAGATTTCTGGATTGATGGTAATTGGAACACTCGAAAGTTGGTATCTGTTGGGTTAAGTAGTGACATCATTAGCAAAATTTGTGATATTTCTTTTTCTCAAGGTGAAGATGTGATGAAGATTGTGGTTGGTAAAAGGGTTAAAGTATGTCTGCTTTCGGCTAGAAAAGCTCTTATTCATGATAGGCCAAATGCTCCACGTGCTTGGTTTAAACTCCCTACTACAGCTTTATCCTTTTTTATTTGGAGATTATTTAAAGGGTATTTGTCTACTGATGATATACTAAAGAAGTGAGGTATACAGCTTGCTTCCAAATGTGTCTTTTGTAATTCAGGAGAGTCAATTTCTCACATCTTCCTCTCTTGTTCGTATGCAAAAAAAGTTTGGAATGGTTTTAATAATATTTGGTAGTTCAAAGTATCCTCTTTACTTTCAGTTGAAGAGGTTTTGTCGGCCTGGAAGAAAAATGCGGGTGAGTTTGGTTTTAGCCTTGCTTGCCAAATTTGTTGGGAACTATGGGCTGCCAAAATTTCTGTCAAATGGAAGAACTATTTCATACCTGCCTTTAAATCTATATTCTATGTTGGAAAATATATGAACTTAGCTTTATCTGCTGGTTACTTTAAGGCTAATTCTAATATACCATTTAATTCTGAGCAATATAATAGTCTTTCTAGTAGCCGTTGGTATTTAAGTAGACCGGTCTTCTTGCTATTTTTTCTTCTGGGGAAAAGTAATTCTGGGGAAATCATGATTTCTGGATTTGGTTGGTTGTTAGATTTCAAGTGGTTCAGAGTTTTTAATCCCTGGTGCAACCATTTTCTGGTTGAGGGTATCAAACTCTGGATGATCCCTTGGCTGGTGACTTGGTTTTTTATGAGAAATGGTGGCATCATTAACCATGTTATCTTTGCAGGATCAAAAGTGGCTCTGTTTTGCTGTAAGAAGCTTCTTAAGGTTAGCATAAGGTTTCTCTTGGTTTTTTATCGATTTTCAATCAGTTGGTTCAGGCCATTTGTCTGGTGGATCTACCAAATGTAATTTGCTTTGTTTGTTTTACAATCTGGCAGTGGGGTTGTCTGCTATTTTTTGGCCAGGTGTTTGTATTCTTGCGCTTTGGAAGAGGTTTGGGAGGATTTTTGGTTTAAGATTTTGGAAGGCAAAAATACCAATAGCGGCATTTCTGCAACCAATCTGCGGATTCAATTGTTCTCTGGCATTTGGTTTTCTTCAGGCCACTAAGATTTTTTTTCTCCCTCATTTGCTATTGTCTTTCTTTCTCTTGGTCTAGGTCAAAAGATGGTCCTCAGTGGATTTGCTAACTTTTATTAACCCTTTTGGCTTTTAGTGTGCTTTTTAAGATCAGCACTGATGGAGGCTTTATTTTTAAACTGAAATGCCTGCTTTCTCCTTTCTGGGGTTGTGTCCTCATATTCTGTTTGTTAGAAGAAGTTCTGGTTCGAAGGCAATATACCTGAGGGTATATTTGCAACCGCTCTAAGCCGTTGCCATTCCTTGGAAGATTTTAATGTCAAGGAGTGGAAGGTGTTTTTTTTTGTTTTGTTATGTGGTCTGTTTGTCTTAAGACAGTCAATGTGAATCTACATTTGTATTTATTCGGCTAATATGAATTTATTTTGGCATCTGGCGGTTCAAAATTCCTTCCTAAGGGATTCTTTGTTCTTTTTTGAGGGGTCAGTGATTAACAGATGGACATTTTTTGGCATTCATCGTTGTCTAGTTTTGAATTTCCTAACCTAGTAAGGTTTTATATTGTTTTGGAAGGGAAAAGCTGATCAGTTTTAAATTAATTGCTTTCAAGACTCAACTGAGTTCTCTTTTTGCATCCAGTTGCAGCTGGAGTTTCATTCCCTTTGTTGGGGGAAGCTGAGTTTTTCTTCTCTATGTTTAGTCTAATTCCAATTGGATGCTATTAATTGTAATTTCCTGGAGTTACAGGGGATAAATTTGGTTTAGTATGCTCTCAGTTTGGCTTTCAACTTGTGTCTGCAAAGTGTCAATTCCTGGCTGGTGTGGCTACTTGCTGCTCATTATGTTCATCGACTTTGCTTCCAGCCAGCCATGGGGTTTCGTCTGTTGATGGGTGGAGTCAAACTCTTCTTCACTCTTTCGGAACCTTCGGTTGAGGATACTATTGTGCTGCTAGTGGAGGTCATTGATCCTTGATTTGAATGTGTCAGGATTTCTCTTAATGTCTTTAATTTTGTTTGTGTTTTTTCTCTTAATTTCCTGTAGTTGGTAGTTTCATTGTTTAGGGAGTTCAATCGGGATAGGATTGAATCTCATTTGGTTTGTAAGTCGATTTTCTGATTAATGGAAATATATACTTCATGATAAATATATATATATATATATATATATATATATATATATCTGTTGTGTGTGTGTGTGTGTGTGTGTGTTTATATGTACATATGCACACACACACACACACATATGTATATATATATATATATATATATATATATATATATATATATATATATTTATATACTTATAACTATGTATATATTAATTAATAATATTAATAATATACTATCTCTCTTATTATCATATTATTCTCTCTCTCTATTATCATCTCCTAATAATAATAAGGTTAAAACCTTATTATTATAATTATTATCATCATTTGTTTAACATAATACTAATAATATTATTATAATATTAGATTATTCTATTTCTCTATTTGGATCTACAAGAATAATAATAATAATAATAATAATAATACTAATAATAAGTATATTATTATACTTATTATTATTATCATCACATAAAATAATATTGTTAAGAGATAATAATAATAATAATAATAATAATAATAATCTTGTTATTATTATTCTCTTTATTAAATAAGCTCATGCGCATAAAATATTTATAAAAATTAACACATTTATTTTCTTCTTATTATCATGTTATCTCATTAGGAATAATAATAATAATACACTACGTGTAAATTGATGTATAAATGATGATGGTGATAATAATAATATAATATAATCATTATTATCCCTACCTTATAAATATATATATATATATATATTATTCTCTCTCCAACATTCTTGTTTGTTATTCTTATCCTATAAATATAAATAATAATAATAATAATAACATCAAAAATTTTATAAGTATCGTCATCATGATTTTCTACCATCATCTCTATTATTAATATTTATGTTATCTTCACCATCTCAATCATCATCTTCTCTTCTTATTTCTATTTTACTAATATTAAAACACATTGAGAGTGAGAGAAGATAAAAAAAGTTTATATTTTTCATCTCTTCATTAATCGATAGATTTTTCACACAGCTTTGCAAGAAATCAACTTAGCACAAAAACAAGTATCACGAATATCATGAAGTAAATTTGTATATGTTGATTTAATTATATGCTATTTGCTCCGCCTTGAAATTCACAGATTTCATTGATTCAATTACATGCTTTTTAGCCATGTAAATTCTATGATTTAAGTATATTGTCAATATTTGTGATGCTATCAAAAATAGGTAACAGGTTTGAATGAGTAAAAACGGGGTTCCACTAAAGATATTTATATTCTGTATAGAATATAATTTTATGTTTTGAACGGGGCTAGTTCGCTATCATCTTGTTTTGGAAGACATAAGGATACTATGTCTATGAATATATAAATGTGATGTTGGAACCCAAATTATGATAATCTTGTAAACATGCTTGATTCTTTAAGGTTCGAGAATTACCTACTCGAATGATTTTATTATTATTATTAATTCATTTCGAAATAGGAATATTTAGTTTTTGATTTAGTATTACTTAATGGTGATTGATTGCTTTAATCACAGATTAAATTATTACTCAATACTGATTTATAGAGAAAGCTACGATAATTATCTTTTCTATGCCTATTAGTCAAATTATAAATTTTATTCCATGCTTACTATTTATATATATAATATAATTAAGGATCTCTAAAATACTTAAAGTTTTCTCTAACAGGTATTCAACCAGGGCATCTCTTTGTAAATGTCAGGTCATGACAATGCTGAAGAACTGGAACAATACTAAATAACCAATCGCGGCACTTTGACTTTTCTTATTGATAAAATTAATTTTAGAAATGAGCAGGACTGTTATTGTTAGCTAGCTTTAGATAGATCTTGAATTTATTTGTGATATTTGAGTGATTGTCATCTTAAGATGAGTTTATTTTGAACCAGTTTATTTCACTCCGTTTAGTCTAATCCTCTGTAATTTTTAAGTTTTACTATTAATTTGGGGTGAAGTGAGACCTATAAATGAAACACTATCCTTATGAGTACGTTGATTAAGGATTAGATGAAATCATGGTAGATCAATGCAGCATTTTTACTCATATCCATTTCAGGAAGAAAATAAGGTAATTAAATTTCAGATCATACTAAAATTTTATAATTAATTCAAGTGAAATTAATCAGTGAGAAGGGAGAAGGGAGGGGGGTCAGCAATTTAAAAAAAAAGAGGGGGTGCTTAACTTTGTATCAATAACTTGGCACTTTGGCAAATGCTTGCGATGGAAAACTCAGACATACTTGTAGATTTAGGATGTCATGGGACATTTTTCATGCCTTTGTTCATGTCCTCCGGTTCACACTTGATTTCCTTCTCATATAGGCATGTCAATACTCTTGCCAAGTCTAGAAGCACAGGCTTCGCATCTATCACCTTAACCACTGGCATTGTGCCATTGTCTAACAAGAAATAGATTAATAAACTTTTATCTGTTGTGTTGCCCCTTCTCCCTTTCACTACATGCATTGCTCTATCAATCTCTGCATTCCCCTATTTATAGAAATAGAAGTAACATTTTTATGTGATTCTCAAGAAGTGAAGTGTGAAAACCACTGGTCTTATTTCCACATGTAAAAGTGTGTTAATTGTCCTCATAAATCATTTGACAACTTTACCTCACCCAACCAAATGAAAACTTGAACCAGTTGCTTCTAACTTTCAAATTAGCAATTTGTGTGCTTTTCTTATAATGCTTTAGATTACTGTAATACTTGTATTATCTGATGTCATGCAATAAGCAAACGTTCTCATGAGTTAATTGTATGATTACAGATCTTACGCAGTCTAGAATATAATTTATTGTGAATTCTTAATAGATGTACCAGCCAAAAATTTTATAAAAAACTACTAGTTTTAAAAGACTTACAAACCTACAAACCTCCATTTGTAAGTATGCGAAGAAAATTAAGGTTATAATTTTTTTTCGAATCTCAAAGAGCATACTGGCAGTTTATATTTTAATTTAGTAAGGTGGGGAGAGTTAATCCCAAAATGAGCGTATCTAATATTATCTTATCAAGAAAGATGAGAGATGTGCTATTGGATCTTAATCACTTCTATAAAGGGATTTAGGTAGATGGATCTAATGAAGCAACTAGGTATTGATTCAAAATAGTCTTATGAAAGTAGGATCCGTTGCTGTAAACTTGCATTATTGCTCATTCATCTTGTAGCTCAAAAAGCATGTCTTAGAAATGAAAATGAGCTAAGGAATTCCTATTGTCATGATGGTTCCTCATCCTTGAGAGCACTGCATATGGAAAAGTTATTATGGATAAATTAGTTTAGTCATCTATGACATAGGTTAGCTTAATCAAAGTGAAGTCTCCTATAGACTTGTTAGCGAGAGTAGAAATTAATTTAGTATTTTTCCTCTTGTTAGCGTTAGTCGAAATTTTTTTCAACCTTATTGAATTGGTTGAGGCTGCTTGGAGGGGGGGGCAGATCCAATAATTCTTCTTATAAAATTGATTGGAGTTTTTTTTTTTAATCAGCTGCTGTGTAAACTCTTAAGTTAATGCAGAAATCTGAAATATACATTCAAGGTAATATATATATATTTATTATTATTATCTTTTTTTTAAAGTCATCTAGGCACACATTTTATTTCATTAAAAGAGAATTTACAAGATCAGGACTGAGAGGGTACACAATCTTAGAAGAACTAAAATCCTGAAGTCAGCCATAAAAACAAGAGACCCAGGGGATAATCCTATAAGATCTCCCGACACTAAAAAAAAAAAAAAAGATAAAAACAAACTTAAAAAAAGGAAAACAAAACATGACAAAGGACATGTAGTAGAACCTGGAGTTATTAAAGGAAGGAGTGACCTTGGTAAAATATAAAATCAAACTTCAAGCAACAAAAAAGGGCTGGGAGGAGAGGTGCCACTCAAACAAAAACAACGAAAACATATTTGGGTGGCTGTGCACTATGAACTTCAATATCAGAGAAGGCATCCTCAAACTTGCAATCAAATCAGCCCAAACCAGCACCAACACGCCACAAAACCTGCACACGGACACATCACTGCAAACCTGAAAAAACCTGCACCAACAATCAGCCCCAATGAAATCAAACCTGCAATCAATTCCAGCCAATACTTGCACCAACACATCACAAATCCTGCACATTGACTCAATATACTTCATACAAACATCCCCAAATGGAGTATTGACAAACAAAAGAGTGCAAGCAGGAGAAACTGGAGCAGCAACTCTCCCAATGATCCCAACAATCAAATCCATAGCATCTGACATAACAATAGACGTAGCATAATATTCATAGGGAATGATGCTATAAAGGAGAACATTGATAGCAACTTTTATTTCTAAAATAATAAAGTTGCTATCATTTCTACAAATATGATTCCAGCAAACTTCATTTCTAGGAATGCAATGACAACTTTCAAAAGTAATTAGATCGATCATCAGGAAATGAAATCTGGGTAAGCACAAAATAGGGTCCAGATCAGTAAGGATAGAATCAGAACAACAAAGTAATCACTATAGCCCATACAACAAATATAATTAACCAATACAGCCCAAACAGCCCCCAATATTGTAAGGGATACACCCCAATATATATATTATCATATTGTATTAAGCGAATATTACAATTTATTTTAGTGTTTTAGTGAAGTGTATTCAACGTTCTGGCTCCTAAATTCATCTAATTTTTTTTATTTTTAATGCCATTTGTTGATACAGAAACCTGCCACGAGCTATTATGCCTTGTATATTGTTTGGTGTTTGGGATAACTTCTTAATCCCTTTATTCTTTATTTTGGAAGAAGTTGAATTTGAGTGAGAAATAAATATGATTAGTGAGATTTGAGCTCTCATATGAACTCTCTACTGGGCTATAATATTATTCTTCTTTTTTTCTTTTGATCAAAGACTTTTATTCTGCTAAAATTTGTTTTATTTTCCATCTCGTTTGTTTATACAAGTGGACTGATGGCGAGAGAATATTATGAGCAGAAGAAAAGGATTGTAAATTTTGTCAAAATTGTATTTTAGTTTCTAAAATTGACATCATATTTTACACTCAATCCCATGAGTTTCAAATGTAACAAGCTGATCATATTTAAGCAATAAAAATCTAGTTGTAAATTATATGGGATAATGCGAGTCCTAAGATCTTAATTGATGAATTTGTAAAATATTTGAAAATTAGAGAGAATGAGATAGGTTTTTGTAATAACTCTAAGTTGTTACTGAGCTTAATTATAAGCTTAATCATACCTTAATCTTAACTTCATTGATTCAAATATTCATTTGAAGCTAATCATGAAAATTTGGGATTAATCGAACCTCAGTAGATTAAACTGACATTTTTGTCAAATTAAGAATCCTAATTAATAGCCAAAATATTTTGATCTCAAATCCAAAATTTGATTACATTTTTGAATTATGAACCCCAAAATTAGTTAGGGGTGTAAATTTGAGAATTTTGGAGGTCATTAAGGCTATAATTGAATTTAATTTAATTATAGAAATTTACATATAAAGGTTCATAATAATTTGGAATTTGCATTTATATCCATTAATTAATTAACTTGGGATTCGCTGTGCACCGCGAGCGATTTGCTGCGGAGCCCGGGTCCCGCGGCAGCGAACCCGAAATAAATCCATCAGTTTAAATTGCAGATCCCGCGGCAGCAAATCCGAAATAAATCCATCTGTTTAAACTGGGGATCCCGCGGCTTGGATTTAATCTTAGCATCATAGCATCCCGAGCTTCGGATCCTACGGCTCGGATCACTCCCTCGATCAACAGTTAGAATTTGAAGGTTCAGGATCGTCGTGTTTTCCCATTCGATCAATAAGACTGCTCCCTATAGATCCATGACTATGGATCTTTGTCCCCACTCACGCAGTCTCCCGACAAGTAAAATTCTCTTGTACGCTAGCTACGAATCTTGTCCTTACTACTCCATTCACCTTAGCATAACCGTTAGGCTCACCCCACTCCAGGCAAGGCTCCATGGTTGAGGCCCTAAAGCCTGAGCTCCATTATTGGAAATTGGAAAGCTCGGTTTCGGCCAGTGCTCTCGGGCCAAGCCACTGCCTCTGGAACCTTCCCTTCCTCTACTTAGGCTATAAATAGCCTCATAATTCCTTAAATGAGATGTTTGCTCATTGAATTGATTGGGATTTTGAGTTCTCCCCAACTCTCCATTACCGGCCATTTCAAGTTCTCCCCGTGCTTCTAGCCTTAGCCATCAACAATCTGAACGTAAATCTTGGTGTTCAGTATCCCTAGTACCTCTTTGCAGCTTAGTTCAGCCTGAGAACCTTCCCCAGCAGCATCAGTGAGCTCTCTCAATCAAACCAGGTACTCTTTCTTAATGTGACGAGTCGTGTAGGCTCATCACTTAACTCAAATTGATTTGTGATTGTTCTCCTAAGTTAAACGAATTCAGGGCATGTGTTTTTAAGGCTTGGGTTAGCCCCGATCGATCGAATCGATCGATCGGGCGAACACTTTTCTCAGAAGCTGGGTCCAAGTAAGGACACAGCGATCAGGTGCGCCCCAGACCCTTAAACCTCAAGGGCTTGATCTACCACACCTCCCTAAAGATGTCAGAATCGAACCCTAGAAGGATCGTGGCCACTGTGGGGAGAATCCACTCCTTATATTAGCTCCAAGGCGGAGGCCTCGGATGAGTAAGTCCCTAGAGTTTCCAGCCTTCTCATGGAGGGATAATAGGTGCTATCAATGCGTTTGAGCACACTGATCATGTAGGGATCAAATTGGGGCCGTGGCGTGCTCGAGACACCCCGCAATTGGGCTTCGAACCCAAACCATAAGTCCCAATCCGTCGGGGAAGATTAACAATCTTACTTAGAGTGACTCAACAAACCCCAGGTTTTGCTGAAGTGACTCAGCATTATGGATATACACTATCACTTCCAATTAAAAATTTATTGATTTTAGCAATTCTATTTAATAGACAAGGATCATCAAACTAATGAATTTGTACTCCATTAGGTAGAATCCTACACAAGTTCCATGAATGTAACACTAAATTCACTCAACTTTGGATACTACCACAATAAGAATCCTATTCTAAGTTCTTAGGTGATCATACCACAAGGGTTTAAGATTAAGTATCTAAGGTTAAGGGGGGGCATCTGTGGCACCCCGCACCCTTATTCCACCAAGGATTAGGTTAAGGGTGGAGTGTCACTTTGGCTAACCCCTCACTTACCATTGGATTAGGATAGACTCCATAATCCATCTGATTAGGGAAGGATTAACACAGAATCAATCTAACAGTCACTATAACGTACAGAGTGCGGAAGCAATAAATAACATCCAAGCATCACAATGTAACATAAGTGCAAAATATGACTCAGAATATAAGCATATAAATCCAAATGCACAGTTAAGAGTACCTGTATCATTACAATATTTAAAGTTCAAATAAAAGGAAATGCAAAGGCACTCATCCTCACAATAAGTCTATGGACTAAATATGCTCTGGTCCGAGCTGCAGCTCCTCCTCTAGGAATAGCTTCTCCTCAGGTGCTGAATCCTCTATCTGCTCTACGCCTGCTATTGTTGGTTTCACAATGTAGGGCCCCAGCCAAAAAAGAGAAAAATCTGGTTATACAATTTGTCTAAGTATATTTTAGGCTGAAACATTTTCATATGTTTTTAATATCACCACTTTACACAATTTTCCTAAGCAACAATATATCAGGGAGCGACTAGCAATACAATAAGAAAGAGGAACAGCTATAAATAATATTTATAACTTAAACAAAGGAGGCTAAGGCATGCCGAAACTTAGATCTAGGCTAAGGAGATTCTCAAACCTTAAGGACCCTTCCTAAGATAAAATAATCCGAATAAGTTAAAAATTCTAGAAACTAATAAAACCAAGGATTCATTCATTGAAAAATCCCATTTTTCAATGAATGAAATCAACCCTATGATCTAGTCCTAGTCTTAGGAAGGGTCCTTAAGGTGTAGTGTTAAAGACTTAGGAAAATTCTAAAAGTTAACATAACTGTTGATTTTACTTACTTAAATATCACTAATATGGTTATAAAGTTAGTTTTAGTATTTTAAAAGACCAATTAAAGGCTAAGGATGTTTATTCTAAATTTTTGGCAAAATGACCATTTTGCCCCTGCTTAAGGGTCTAAAAAGTCAACTTTTGATTTAAGTGTCCAAATTGAAGTGTCTCATTTCCATATGATTTCTTACTATCTAACTTGAGGATTGACAGTAAGTATGTCCAATTTGGATGAGAAAACTAATACTACCGCGGTGATCGGACTGTTCTCCTGAGTATTTTAAGACCCATATTGATTATGTTCTGATATCTGGGTCAAAAGTTATGGGGTCCTAAAGAGGTCCTAAAATGCTACTTCGTTATGCATACCCCGAAATAAAATTCTGCATTATGCCATTTGATCCTAATTATTTTTCTGAGTACTTTAAGACATATATTTACTATGTTTGAATCATCCTACAAAAAGTTATTAAACTTTTAAGTTTTACTATTCAAAAATACAATTTGTATTATTTTACTATTCATTTATTCAAATTGTATTAAATTACTGTTCATCTCTAAAGTTATGTAATTTTCAATAATTATTAATCCCTTAATTATTATATAATTAATTAATAACTAATTTGTAATTAATTTATTTAATGGTTAATCTAATTATTCTGTATGAAATAATTAATCAATTAATCTAAGATTAATAATTAATTATTAATTATTAATTAATTATTAATTAATTATTAATTATCAATTAATTAGTATTTATTAATTAATTATTAATTAATCTATTATTTAATTATAATTTTATTTGTATTACTATTTAATAATTATCTTAATTATCTGATTATTACCCTAATTAATCTATTAGAAATTAATATTAAATAAATTTTGTTAATTCTTACTGGTATTTGATTAATTAATTCAATTAATTATCATAAATCATTAACTTATTTTAATTTATTAAATCCCTAAAGTTTTTCTGTTTTTATATAATATATATATCTATATATATATATATACCTGTATTTTTGTATCCTAAAGTTAGGATATATATATATATATATATATATATATATATATATATATATATATATATTTATTTATTTATTTATTTCTGCATTTATTAACCTTAACCTATATTAATTAATATTAACTATTAATTAGTCTGTTAACACTAACTAACTTTACTGTTAACTAATAATTAATTATAGATCCTGTACTAATCTATACGTATACTTATATATATACCTAAATATTATATGTATCTAAATATATATATATAATCTATATAATATTATATAACACTTCATCTTCTGCAGGATTAATGGAGGAGGGGCCCACCATTTGCCCCTTGGCAGCGCCCCAGTTGGGTGTTCGAATGCGGCGGGGCCCCCCTTACGACAGCGGAGCGAACACGCGGGACCCACTTTCTCGGTTGTTGCGCGCACGCGGCCCGCACGCGCAGAAGCGGGCCGGATCTGGCCCGACCCGACTTTAGGCAACCCCTCCTTCCCCGACAAACGACGGAGGCGAATCCCCTAGGGCTCGAAAGTTCGCGGTGAAGACGCCGGCGATACACCTCGGCTCGCATACCTCTAGAAAGGTCATGAAGAGACCTTCCATTTGGAGGCCGGACCGGAGCCTAGAGTGGAGGAATGCGTCGACGGGGGCTAACCCTAGGCGAAGGGATGTGCGAATCCTAATCTAATGGTTTCTACTGTAACATGATTGCAAAATTCGAGCGATCGAATCGGGTATCACTCGATCCAATCCGCTCAACTAGCAATCCAGATCGAGGAATAAGCAAGCGCATAAATGGATCGAAAATTGCGTGACAGATCGAATGGTTGGAGGGTACCTGATCAAGCGGCAGAGGGCTCCTAGGGTTTTCAGAGGCACCTCCAGACGACTTCCGACGGGGCGAGGGCGCGTGTCGCAAGCCGAGGGTTCCTAAGGTAGTTTAAGGAGGGGCTGGCGGAACCTCCGAGGTGGTCACCGCGAGCTGCGGGTGGACCGCGGCCGCGGCCAGGCAGCGCGTGCCGCATGCCCTACGCGCAGAGGAGGACGGGAACGAGGGCTGGCAGCCGTTCGATCGTGCCCGGTTTGGACGGACCGGATCGATCCGATCCGCGGTTCGCAGATCCGCGCGGTATTGGGTCGGATCCGAAAAGCAACGGGATCCGACCCGATAAGGGAAAGAAATAAAAATAAAAAAAAATAAAAATCTTATTTTAATTATCTAATTTAGCTAATAAATAAATAAATAAAATAAATAATAATAAAAAATTCCAAATATTCACCCTTAGCTAATTGAGGGGTGAGGAACGCAATAGCGAGGTTGGATTTTTGATCCGATAAGTATTTTGATACCTCAATTTTTGGGGTAATTTAATATTATTAAAATATTCGTCGAATTTTCGACGACTTCTGATCGACACGAAAACTTGACCCCTAGCTAATTTGGGGTCAATAAGTACAATGGCGAAGTCCATTTTCCAATCCAAGGTCAATTTAAATGGGTCAAATTCTAGGGTTTCTGGATTACAAAAAATTAGGATTTGATCCAATCGACTCCTGATTTGATCTGAGTCTTAGAGGTTGACTCCAATTGACCTAATTAGTACTTAAGATTAGTTTTAAGACTTAAGATTAGTCCTAATTAACTAAGGTAACAACCTGGGTTGTTACAGACTCCCCCACTTAAAAGTGATGTCGTCCTCGACATCACTTAAACAGAATTAAAGTCAAGAGTCACATATGACTAAGAATTTGAAATGGAATTACCTGGGTTCTCGAAGAGTCTGGGATATTTTGATCGCATGTTAGATTCCTTCTCCCAAGTGGCTTCGTTGCAGGTACGATTCTTCCACTGGACTTTGATCATGTCAATGGCACGACTTCTGAGCTGCTTGCGATCACGAGCTAGAATTCGAATTGGCTCCTCGGCATATGACAGATCGGGCTGGATCTGTACTTCTGGGAGTTGCACAAGGTGAGACGGGTCTCGAAGACATTTTCTTAGGGACGATACGTGAAAGACGTTGTGCACCGCGGCGAAATCTGTTGGCAATTCTAATTGGCAGGCAGCTAACCTAATTCTCTTCAGGATTTTGAATGGTCCCACATACCTTGGGCTGAGCTTACCAGCAATCCCGAAGCGATAGACTCCCTTCATAGGACTGACTTTTAGATATACAGAGTCTCCTTCTTGAAATTCCAAGGGGCGACGATGAAGGTTATGATACTTGCTTTGCCTATCCTAGGCTGTCCTGATTCTCTGCTGTATGAGCTTTATCTTCTTGTTTGTCTCTTCTATTAGATCAGAGCCATACAGTTGAACATCTCCTGTTTCTGCCCAAGCTAGAGGCTTAGAACACTTCCTATCATAAAGTGCTGCATAAGGAGCCATCTTGATACTGGCCTGGAAGCTGTTATTGTATGCGAATTCTACCAAGGGAAGATGATCCTTCCAAGATCCTACAAAGTCTAAAATACAGAGGTGGAGTAAATCTTCTAAAACTTGATTTACTCTCTCTGTTTGACCGTCTGATTGAGGATGGAAGGCTGTGCTCATGGCCAGCGTGGTGCCTAGGTCCTGATGGACGGCTTGCCAAAATTTCGATGTGAATCGGCTATCTCTATCTGACACAATAGTCCTTGGGATCCCATGAAGCCAAACTATTTCCTTGATATAGATTTTGGCAAGTCTCTCAACTAAGTTGTATGTGACTTTCTGTGATTAAGGATTTAATACTTAGTCATTATATATGGCTTAGTCTAATGGAACAGAACTATCACTAATATGTGATATCACATATTAAGCATAGGTTTATTTAAGGATTAAGGATCCTTGTGGTTCTTTACTTAAGTGATATTCACCACTTAAGGGCTTAAGCAAGGATGAATAAGTCGCTTACAAAACTTACCCCGAATTAAGAAATGCTAGGATACTTTTAGAATCCCAAGGTTTGGCATCAAATACTAGAGCTTTTTGAATGCTTACTTCAATGGGGTAATGGGTTGGAGAAGTAAGAAGATGCTAAATTGGTAATTTACGTCACAATTATGACTTGCCTAATTAATAGATTCTATTATTCAGTTTTAATATAAATAGTGAGAGGTCATTTACCCAACTGGGTAGGTTGCTACTCACTAGGGGATTATTGTAATGAGTCACAAAAGTATGATTTAGGATTTAACGTTTGATTAACTAAGCTAGGAATAAGTAATTGTCCAATGTGACACCCTAATACAGTATAAGCAAGTTTTAAGGATGGCTAAGAATTATTAATAAAGTGGTGATAAATATTTAAATGACGAAAAATAATTAGGCGATTGAATATATGTACCTGAAACAATAGTGTTGTCTCCAGCCGCATATAGTGGTGCAAAGGTATAGGCTCTTGCAGGTCCGCTGTTGCATCTCTGTCTTTGTGGAGGCCTAGACGAAATGGGTCGAGGTGTGTTGGTTGTTTTCCTCTTTCGACCCGGTGTTGTAGCCTGAGGGTGCTTGAAATGGTCAATGCAAGCACCGTCGATGGTCTTATCATGCATGCACTGTTGGAAGTTGTGACCCTATCGGCCACAAGTATAATAGCCTCTCGTGCCATGGTAACACCTTCCATTATGACGGGGCTTGTACAGCTGTTATATGGATCATTAAGTGGGGCTACTGATGATGGGAGCGGATTTTGATTGGCGAGTATGTTTATTATTCTCTCCATCCCCTCGAATAGCTTGACCTGGGTGTTGACCAAGACTCTTATTATCTCTAGCAAGGTGGTGGCCTCAGTTGAGGAGCTATTAGAGACCGCAGGAGAAGGAGATGGTCCAGGATCCATAGCTCAATTTGAGTTGTTGAAGCGACAACGTGTCAAAATCTATGAATAATTAAATAAGATTGATTTCACTTTATTGATCATCATGTGATTGGCGTAAGAGGTACCACAGGTAGTCATTTATTGGAATAATTTATTCAATATAGTCTTTCAATGGTGCAACAAAAGTTAATGTATGTATTATCACATGATTCTCCTCTTCATAATACATTCTATCGGGTTTCTATCTCGACTCACGGGAGGGAACGTATTAGTGAACTAGAAGTCATAGATGCTAGTAGTGACTTGATACAATGGATGATCTCCCAATCTAGTGTTTTTACTTAAGCCGATTATCTACTGATACTCTAATCTTTTAGAAAATATTATTAGCCTTAATGATTCGTAAAAGTAGGTTGTGTTGTTATTATTCTTAAGGAGACAAAAATTTAAATATTAGAAGGTAACCACCTAAGAGTGATTTTAAGACTTATTTGATGGTTTAAAATCCTATAGGGATTCATATGTCTTGATACAGAAATTAAATCCTAACATCTTAAGCTTTTGATCTTGTAAACCTTATGAAGATTTTAATTTGGTTTAACTATTCACATACTATATCTTAGATTTGATCCTATAAGATTTATTTAGTTTACTTAATTACTCATTTATCCTAAGTTCGTACTCATTTAAGCTCCAGTACGATGACTGCATTTTATATTTCTATACTCTTATTATTCTGAGCTTTGATATTGTGGTGTCTTGGATGTGACTCTAATGTATTCTGATATAGTGACTGAACTGGCAGAAGAATCTTTCATTAGGTAGATAAGAATACAAATCCTCATCTGACACCTTATGAAATTCTCTGATACCAACTGTGGCACCCCGCACCCTTATTCCACCAAGGATTAGGTTAAGGGTGGAGTGTCACTCTGGCTAACCCCTCACTTACCATTGGATTAGGATAGACTCCATAATCCACCTCATTAGGGAAGGATTAACATAGAATCAATCTAACAGTCACTATAACGTACAGAGTGCAGAAGCAATAAATAACATCCAAGCATCACAATGTAACATAAGTGCAAAATATAACTCAGAATATAAGCATATAAATCCAAATGCACAGTCAAGAGTACCTGTATCATTACAATATTTAAAGTTCAAATAAAAGGAAATGCAAAGGAACTCATCCTCACAATAAGTCTATGGACTAAATATGCTCTAGTCTGAGCTGCTGCTCCTTCTCTAGGAATAGCTCCTCCTCAGGTGTTGAATCCTCTATCTGCTCTACGCCTGCCATTGTCGGTTTCACAATGTAGGGCCCTAGTTAAAAAAGAGAAAAATCTAGTTAGATAATTTGTCTAAGTACATTTTAGGCTGATACATTTTCATATGTTTTTAAATCACCACTTTACACAATTTTCCTAAGCAACAATATATCAGGGAGCAACTAGCAATACAATAAGAAAGAGGAACAGCTATAAATAACATTTATAACTTAAACAAGGAGGCTAAGACATGCCTCAAAAGTTAGGTAAATAAGGTAAGGCATATAATATAAGTAGCTAAACATGTGCTGAAAGAAAATACTACAACCTAATACATGCTGGTGATCAAATAAAATATGCAAATTATAATAAAAAATCTCAGCAGTGATACATATAAATAGCAACAAAATCTAACATCCTACTTATATAAGCTGTACAAAGAAATAGCTGACTGAATAAGCAATGCCAAAATATAGTCAAATACTAAAACTGCACATCAAACTCTGTATACTGACTGTCATATCAAAAACTTGGCCAAACTGGCCCACATATATATATATATATATATATACATCTCAATCTACAAACATATTGAACATACTGCATGACTGAAGAGGCAGATAAAATTTATGCAATATATTTTAGTTATTTTACTTTTATTTCTATGGACAACTGTTAGAAACAACTGAGGAGTCAAGCACGTCTGCAAGACTATATGGGTCCCAAGCCTAACACACTCTCCTCAATGAGAATGTTAGGCATCCTGATCTCACCTTACCCCTATCCATCGGGGCAAATGTGCACCATAATCACCATAAACTGGACCCAAAGGCAACTGCTATCCTATTATTCTAAGTTTTCATTTTCATGCACAAAATTATCTTATATGAAATGTCCAAGAAAGTAAGCTCAAATACACAAGAAATGCGTAGCATAAAGTATCAAAATAAGTAAGGGACTCTACTAATATGTTGATATAATCTGTTTTTTATTATTCGTTCTAACTATTACAAATTACACAAGTTCAGGATCACCATTTTCCTACATATCAAGTGTAACTTAGAAATTCATCCTTACAAGTTGCAAAAATATTAGGACTAGCTAGGTCCTAATATGCCAAATCAAAGTCGACTATAGAAGTCAAATAATAAATTATTACGACCTAATTGATAATTTTAGACATTCTAACTAAAACTAGTAAACTATAGATTATGGATTAAACATCACGAGATTGGGCTTAATCACATAATCTCAAAAAAGATAAGACCTAAGATCTAAGTTTCATTCTAAAAGTGAACTAATAATCAAGGTTAATCCTATTAAGTAATCAAACTTAATAGGATGAATCTCCTATCTTAGATCTAAGGTTAAAAGATAAAATAATCCGAATAAATTGAAAATTCTAGAAACTAATAAAACTAAGAATTCATTCATTGAAAAACCTAATTTTCAATAAATGAAATCAACCCTATGATCTAGTCCTAGCCATAGGAAGGGTCTTTACAGTGTAGTGTTAAAGACTTAGGAAAATTCTAAAGTTAACCTAATTGTTGATTTTACTTACTTAAATGTCACTAATATGGTTATAAAGTTAGTTTTAGTATTTTAAAAGACCAATTAAAGGCTAAGGATGTTTATTCTAAATTTTTGGCAAAATGACTATTTTGCCCCTACTTAAGGGTCCGAAAAGTCAACTTTTGATTTAAGTGTCCAAATTAAACTTTCTCTCTTCCATATGATTTCTTACTGTCTAATTTGATGATTGACAGTAAGTATGTCCAATTTGGATGAGAAACGGATCCTACAGGTTCAAACTAATGTTTTTGTCTTAAGGGCATTTAAGTGATTTTCACTCTACTAAAAACTAAGTTTTTATGCAGTTTATTGTAGGTTACTATTCAAGGATTCCATAGAGTCCAAGAACACTGCATTCTGAGGTCAATTGACTAAGCTATGAACGTTTTAAGTTTGAAAGACAATTTGGTAATTTCGAGTCGGTCAACAGGTGACAAAAACCAAACTTTTCTGTTTGAAATCCAATTTCAGCAAACTCAGTTTCTATAGCTTCTCTATAATGTATTTTTCTATAATTATTAATCCCTTAATTATTCTATAATTAATTAATAATTAATCTGTAATTAATTTATTTAATGGTTAATCTAATTATTCTGTGTGAAATAATTAATCAATTAATCTAAGGTTAATTATTAATTATTAATTATTAATTAATTATTAATTAATTATTAATTATCAATTAATTAGTATTTATTAATTAATTATTAACTAATCTATTATTTAATTATAATTTTATTTGTATTACTATTTAATAATTATCTTAATTATCTAATTATTACCCTAATTAATCTATTAGTAATTAATATTAAAAAAATTTTGTTATTTGTTACTGGTATTTGATTAATTAATTCAATTAATTATCATAAATTATTAACTTATTTTAATTTATTAAATTCCTAAAGTTTTTCTGTTTTTATATAGTATATATATATATATATACTTGTATTTTTGTATCCTAAAGTTAGGATATATATATATATTTATTTATTTATTTTTGCATTTATTAACTTTAACCTATATTAAATTAACTAACTTTACTGCTAACTAATAATTAATTATTGATCCTGTACTAATCTATATGTATACTTATATATATACCTAAATATTATATGTATCTAAATATATATATAGTCTATATAATATTATCTAACTCTTCATCTTCTACAGGATTAATGGAGGAGGGGCCCACCATCTGCCACGTGGCACGCTCCAGTTGGGCGTTCGAATGCGGCAGGGCCCCCCTGACGACAGCGGAGCGGACACGTGGGACCCACGCTCTCGGTCACTGCGCGCACGCAGCTCGCACGTGCGGAAGCGGGCCGGGTCTGGCCCGACCTGACTTGAGGCAACTCCTCCTTCCCTGACAAACGACGGAGGCGAATCACCTAGGGCTCGAAAGTTCGCGGTGAAGACGCCGGCGATACACCTCGGCTCGCATACCTCTGGAATGGTCATGAAGAGACCTTCCATTTGGAGGCCGGACCGGAGCCTGGAGTGGAGGGATGCATCGACAGGGGCTAACCCTAGGCGAAGGGATGCGGCGAATCCTAATCTAACGGTTTCTACTGTAACATGATTGCAAAATTTGAGCGATCGTATCGGGTATCACGCGATCCGATCTGCTCAACTAGCAATCCAGATCGAGGAATAAGCAAGCGCATAAATGAATTGAAAATTGCATGAGAGATCGAATGGTTGGAGGGTACCTGATCGAGCGGCAGAGGGCTCCTGTGTTTTCAGAGGCACCTCCAGATGACTTCCGACGGGGCGAGGGCGCGTGTCGCAAGCTGAGGGTTCCTAGGGTGGTTTAAGGAGGGGCTGGCGGAACCTCCGAGGCGGTCACCGTGAGCTGCGGGTGGACCGCAGCCGCGACCAGGCAGCGCGTGTCGCGTGCCCTACGCGCAGAGGCGAACGGGAACGAGGGCTGGCAGTCGTTCGATCGCGCCCTGTTTGGACGGACCGGATCGATCCTATCCGCGGTTCACGGATCCACATGCTTTCGGGTCGGATCCGAAAAGCAACGGGGATCCAACCCGATAAGGGAAAGAAATAAAAATAAAAAAAATAAAAATCTTATTTTAATTATCTAATTTAGCTAATAAATAATTAAATAAAATAAATAATAATAAAAAATTTCCAAATATTCACCCTTAGCTAATTGAGGGGTGAGGAACGCAATGGCGAGGTTAGATTTTTGATCCGACAAGTATTTTGATATCTCAATTTTTGGGGTAATTTAATATTATTAAAATATTCATCGAATTTTCGACGACTTCCGATCGACACGAAAACTTGACCCCTAGCTAATCTGGGGTTAATAAGTGCAATGGCGAAGTCCGTTTTCCAATCCTAGGTCAATTTAAATAGGTCAAATTCTAGGGTTTCTGGATTTTCAAAAATCAGGATTTGATCCAATCGACTCCTAATTTGATCTGGGTCTTAGAGGTTGACTCCAATTGACCTAATTAGCACTTAAGATTAGTTTTAAGACTTAAGATTAGTCCTAATTGACTAAGGTAACAACTTGGGTTGTTACAGCATCTAAGTTCCTACCTCAAGATCCAACAATAGGCTCATTCAACCTCATTAAATTATCTAATTATACGGCTTGAATTATTAATACTAAGGCAAGATCACCATGATCTTGAATTAAAGAGCATAAATATTACACTAAGATCTTGGAGTACTTTTATATAAGTATTTCTTAATTCCTTAGATTAAGCTACCCAAATCAGATGGGTGAGCCCACCAGATCATTAGATACTAAAGTTATGGGATTCCATCATACATGTTATTAAGAATATATCATTTTGCAAATCAATATATTATTATAATTTATCGTAGCTAAGAATCTTACTTAGGAGAAAATCAAGGATTCAAAGGTAAATATTCAAAATTTACTAATCACATAGTTTATTCAACATCTTGCTAGTTCTAAGTTACTGAGTTAGGATCAATGTCCAATCAAGATGCATTATTGGAATTAAGCAAATTAATTCTTTTTTCAAATCAAGTTAGTTTATTTAAGGTGATTAAGGTTTGGATCTTAATTAAGACAAGTTAGGATTTAACTCCTACCTTAACCCAAACTAAAACCAATTATTTATTTATATATCAATGACCAATCAGTACATTATTGGTGTATTATTGATGATAATTATCAACTTTGGATTAAGTATTAGCTACTTAATCAAACTTATTTAGGTTTTAAGCTTAAATTAGAGATTAATGACAATTTAATCAAGTCAAGTGTTCAAGACACACATGAAAGGTTCATTATATTTATACTACTGCTATGAAAGATAAATAGCAGAAATTTGCTTAAAACAAAAAGTTATTGATAATCAAGCAAAATGGATTAGCACATAATTACAAATCTAGCCATTGAAAATTTATGAATCTTAAAATGGGTGTTCTACATATGCATATGAATAATTAGATACTTAGTTTACTAAATTTAGATAACCAAAAACTCTAATTTTCACTAATCATGCATTTATAAGATTAGGGCATAATTAAGAATACAGAATTCAAAATATTATTCTATCTAGCACGTGCATTTTACAAGGCATTAGAAATATTATGAAACTTAAATCATGCAATTTAGCTAAGTATATATGCTAATTCACCCTAATCAAGTTTTGTAATATTTAGGCAAAATTACAAAATCTAACCATTAAAAGTGCAATATTATTTTATATTCCGATTTCTTATATTTTTCTGATGATTTTGGTATCAAATTTTATAGGGTTTGGACTAGTTGATCAAAAGTTATTCAATTTATTTCTTTTGCATTTTTTTCAATTATTTTCCCTTATGATTCAATTAATTGGATGATTTTCCTTAAAGAAAATAATTCCAATTAATCAAATATTAAACAAATGAGTATCGGCCCATTACTAAAAGACGCGTGTCGGGTCGGTCCGAGGACCTATTACTATCGAACCGCATGGGTCACGGGTCGACCCAACCCGCACCATTTGTCTTCTTTCCCACGCCTTCTCCGACACCAAGCGGATTAGGGTAACCCTAATCGGCAAAATTCACGGTCGACAGACCATGCCACGGCCTCAAATGGATCGAGACTCCATTGTCTTGCTAAGGCACATCGATGGAGCCCAAAATCCTCATCAGGGATTGGCCCTAACACAAAGGTCCTATTTAAAATTTTCTAGCTTTTGAGCCCTCTGTTGATAGAAAATTCTACCTCCACAAACCCCCATTTTGAGCCTTCTCGATCCCTACACCATCTTTAGGTGATGGAGAAGCTAAGCCCTCCATCCACTGGTTTGATGACCCCAACATCAGGTAGGAGATTAACCCAACATCGGTGCATCACCACAACACCTAATAATGGATTAGAAGGAAGCTAACCCATATCATTAGATGCTGTATTAGGCCAAGAATTTAGAAGAGGGTCTCAAGTTAAGATGGGAAAATACAAGAAAGGACAATACGTGAATACATATGATGAATATGAATTCAAATGTATGTGATTAAAGTAATTATAATTATAAGTATGAAGATGCTAATGATATGAACTTACAATATGAGTATACATAATGAGATGTATGTACAATTCAATTCTTTCATTTAATTCTAAATTATATGTGAGAAAATTATATGAAATAATTTACTATCCTTGGATTCACACATCCTAAATCAAACATAATTTAAAAATAAGTAATTAACAACTTTCTTAAATTAAGTATGCAACAATTCCAGTTAGGTATGCATCTAAATCCCAGTTAGGTATGCAACTAAATTCCATTTAAGTATGCATCTAATTTCCATTTAAATATGCATATAATTTCCATTTAAATATCCATTCATCCAAACCAAACATTTAAGTAAGTCCTGGTTCCAATATAAGAATTGTAAAAACAAAATAATTAACATTAATTATTACATGCCAAATTAAATAATAAGAAAGTAAAGAAAGAAAATCTCTCTCTCATAATTTAACTAAAGGCAAGTAATTAATATTTATAAAGTGGAAGCAGCTATTAGCTTAAGCACTTGGTCCAGCTCCACTAGCCTCCAAATGCACCTGATCAATTACATTTTGGCAATTAAATTTGATAGGGCAAAGCCAATAAAAAGAAAGTATAGTTAGACCAAATATTCTAAGCATATTTTAAGATTAGGCTAAATATTTTTATTATTCATTTTGGTTATCACAACTAGTTACAATATAAGCATAAGCAATGGTGCAAAAATGAAAGCATACAAGTATGGAAAAGAAAGTAAGGAAAAGTAAGGAAAATTAAAGAAAAGTAAAGCGATTAAGAATACTCACATAAATAGACATTCGAGCCTGTAAGTAAAACAAGGGTAAGAACATCCTAAATAGGCTAGAAATGAACTAATGTGCGTATGAAAATAAATAAAAGAAGCATGTATATGTTCAATGAATTTATGCTAAGTAAAGAAAAGAATACAGTGAAGTAATTAAATATAATTATAACAACATTCATGATAATCTAAATGAACTGTAAATAAGTAAAGTACAGTACTAAAAATATAAAAAGTGCAAAGCATTGTAATCAAAGGAAGATCTTAGATTATCAATCTAAGAAGCTCATAGTCTAGAACTATGAAAAGTAACATAGTTAAAAGTTATGATGAGTCTTAACAATCAATAAAATTATTGAAGATCTCATATTTTAATTGATTAGAGTTGTTTTATGAAAGTATTTATTCTGCGGGCAAATACAGAATGAAGCGAGGAGTTAAACATACCTATTTAACAAATAAGGAAAAGCAGGGTCAAAATAAATAATAATTATATTCATACTCTGAGAATGTGAGGTCTCCTTATTACTCATAATTAGCCTGCCCTTAGTTTAATCAACAATGTAAACCCCTATAGTTTTTAATGTGAAAGTTTCATTCATGTGCAATGACTTATATGAATGATTCAAATGAATAAGGCTCAAAGTTAAGCAAGTATTCAAGGAAAATTCAATAATTGCAACTATGTGATATCTAAAGTTATTTAATTTTAATGATCTTCTTAATTATTGGAGCTAATTGAGCCCCCAATTGACTTTGAGATATTGACTTCAAGTAAATTGTGAATAATAGTGGTAGTTGGGGTTTTGAAAATAATAATTTCATTTCATTTTATGAGATGACAAAATAGTTTATAAGTATAACAATACTAAAAATAAACTAATCCTATCCTTATCCTAAACCATAAGATTCAAGTAAATTAACTAAATCAAGGTTTAGAAAACTAGTTAGGGAAGGATGAGGTTATGGAATTATCATATTTAAAGAAAATTGAAGTTAAGGTTCAAATCACTGAAGTTCTCTAACTAAGTTGTAGTTGGAAGGATCTATCCAATCAAATACTAGTCTAGCTAGGTTAATATAAAAGAAAAGGTTTAAAGGCATAGGAAAGAAGGCTTTATAATTTATAAACTCAATATTTTCTATAAGTTGAAGATTAAGGAAATTAATAGGATTTCTAAACTATTCAAACTGATTTTAGGACTCCTATTACAAGTCTTTAAAGGACTTAAGTGAGGAATTGAGAACTAAGGTGAAGTAAACTAAGTTCTAGTATAATTACTTAAAGCTAGTTATAGTTGATTCATAATCTACAATTACATAAACATTAAGGTTAGCTACACTTAATGGATGTAATAAATAGCTCTAAGGATTATCTACAAATCAAATTATAAATCAATCCTATAGTTTCTATCTTGAGATTGAAAGGTGAATCAAGCATTTTGCAATTGATTCAAGCAACTAGTTTGAGAGAACTAAGCTCATAACATGAAATTGAAATTGACATGGGAAGAAAATAATGTGACCAGTTAGCTATCCTAAGGTTTTAAATACCTACAACAAGAAATTTAAGAAATCAGAAATTATCATAATAGCACTAATTAAGGAGCCAAAAACCTAAAATCAACAATTGTTGTCCAATAGAAATGATATACATAAATATGGAATCCTTATAGCATAAGGAGAAGAATGACACTAAGTGGATCAAAATCGGACAATGTTGGAAAATTAGGGTTTTTGGGACTCCTAATTAGAGTTAAAAAGTGATTAAAAAAATTACAGTTCAAATGTTAAATTTGATCTCATATTATTATTCCTCACATTTTTGTGAGTTAAAATGACTATTTGATCATTTAATTTGGACATTAAATGATCAAATTAGATCGTAAATAATATTAGAACTATATTGCAATTAATTAATTAATCTAAAATAATGACTAATTAAAGCATTCACCAAAATAGGAATTAAATTACATATTATTAATCTATGAGTTCTTGCAATCAAAATGATATATAATTTTGTATTATTTGGATGCATATAATTAAAGTTACAATTAAATGAAATTTGCATTAATTAATCATTAATAATTAATTCCTAATCATTTTATAGATCACAACACAAAATTAAATGCACGGCACGAAATTGAATGGCATAGAAATTAAGGAAGAGACGGGCACAGATTCCATGGGTAAGATAGCTGATGGCACAAAAAATTGTGCGCGCCATCAGACACGTGGCATGTCCTGCGCATGCCACGTGTCGATGCGGGCCCCTAAAGAAAAATCACGCGGACACGCGGTCCGCTCAACAAACCTGCCCAGTTCATGGTGAGAGCCCGAACCGAGAGCAAATGGGGTATCGAGCCGCTTCGTCATTGTAAGGGATCCGAAGAGGATGCCTTAGTGTTAGACCTCCTGGTCGAACTCGAGGGTCTCACACGATGGCCCACACACCGACGTGAAGCCCGTAGTGAGACCAACCCAACAAACCCATGATTGGTTCAAGGGGTCGACTTGGAAGGTAATGAGATGATGCCCTAGGTTCCTTTGATGGAACCCTAAAAACAACTGTGGATGATTTGATTAACACAGGCTCGAACTAGTCTTAATGATTGTGATCAAGCTTTGATAGGTTGCTTGGAGTCTCAACATAACGTCTAGAAGAATCAATTTGACAATCAAGGAAGAGATGAGTACTTGGTAACCTCGCAAAGTGACGGCTTCTTTGGTTTAGGCTAGGTCTCAGATGGTCTTTAAACAAGCTCGAGACGACGCCTCAGCAGCACCCAACTCTAGCAAAAGATTCAAAATGAGGAGAGAAGTCTAGTGGGCAGCTTAATTGGGGCAGAAATGGGGCAGCCAGCTGGATGGAGGTACGGTGACAGGCGCACGATCATCTGGTAGGGATGACGTACATGGAACGCATCTGGTCTGAGGGATCAAGACTCTGATCCAACGGCTAGATGTGATTGGATAATCCCACGCCATTTGATCCAATCCCAAAACTCACGATGTTCAGGATTGCACTGGTCCACTAAGCACTGTTCAAGCTTGCGCAGCGGATCTCCGTGGTTTGGAATTTAGCTGATGGATTTATAATAATTATTATTAATTTAAATTATATTATTTAACTAATTAAATATACTTAAATTAAATAATAAGATGAACTCTGAAAATTTTTAAAAATTCACCCTTACCTAATTGAGGGGTGAGGAACTCAAAAATGCAATTGAATTTTTGAACGGAGATCAATTTAATTATCTTAATTTTCTGATTATTTATATAATATTAAAATAATATAGGAAATTTTGACAAGTTCCAAACACTTCCAAACTACCACCCCATCTAATTTGGGTGTGGTGAGTCCAATGGTAGACTTTGTTTTTGATTATGAGGTCTAAATAAATTAGGTATTCTCAGAATTATCAAAAAACTAGGAAATGTTGGAAATTATCAAACAATCTCCAAATCACATAAGAACTGAAATGAAGGCTCTTAATACTATTATAAGACTAATGGAAAAATATTAGAGTCAATTAGATCACTAATTGATAGGTAACAACATTAGGGTTATTACAACTAGGTCTGGGAAGAGTTGAATCGATGGGTCCTTACTCAGACCCATTCCGAACAGAAGGAACTAGCTGGATCATTTGATACGATCGATCGGTGCTAGCTCGAGCCTTGAATTCAATCAAAATATATTCAACTAACATAGACATGCAATCATGAATTGAAAGGAGAGGGGTGTGGAGCCTATTTGGCTCTTCACAGCAAGCTGAGGTACCTGGTTCAATGGGAAGCTTGGCTCGATATAACGAAAGCACACCAGAGGCTGCTGAGGTTCAGAGAAGAGATCTTAGGGATCATGAATGTCAGGAGTACCCTCTATCAGTAGTACACAAGCACTGGAATGTCTAGGGAGCTCAGATAGATGGCAATGGTGAATTGGGGAAAAATTCAATTGAATTCAATTGAGCAGCAAATGAGCAGAGGGAGGAATGTGGGGCTATTTATAGCTTCAACACAGGCTTAGGATCATTCCAGAAGAATGGCTCGGGCTAGAGGTGGCCCGTGGGCTTGAGCCAAAACTGAGCCCTAATTTCCCCATTGGGAGCTAGCTGGACCACGAGGCCCGATAGGGCTGAAATGCTATTAAGGGAAGATCCCCACCGCCTGCTGAGGTGGAGACGCAAGTAAGGGACAAGGTCTGCGGTCGGTAGGTATGAGGATTCTTCCTGTCGGGTGCAGGCGAAACTGGAACAAAGATCCACATTCATGGGGCCGTTAGATGCCATCTCATCGATGGATCAGATGGTAGAACAACCCAGATCGCTCAAATCCTAACGGCCGATCATAAGAGCGATTCGGGCCATAGGATCAATTGGGCAGATCCGCGACTCTGCAAATCTAGATCCTAGCCATAGGATCCACGGAAGGAACGACAGGATGGAATGGGGCTTCGCTATCATGTGACCCAGGCTCCACAATAATTGCCTGCGGTCGGCACAGTGAATCCTGATGAGTAAATCAGTTTAAGATAGATTTGTAAATATGAATTATTGGGATCCCTTATGTGCAATTATTCCAATTTAATTTAAATTGAATTATGGTCCAAATGACCTCCAAATATTACCAAACATTCACCCCTAGCTAATTTAATGATGAGGAATTCAAAAATACATTCAAATTTTAATTTTGATATCAAAATATTTTATGTCTAGATTAGGGCATCTAGACTGATCAAATGACTAATTTGACTTAAAGAGATCCAATTGACCTCAAATTTTTAGGGTTAGCTTAAATTGGAATTCTAAATGCAATGAAACTAGAATTAACGCATGATTAAATTGAATTTAAGCAGGGTAACAACCTAGGGGTGTTACACATTGTGTACAACTGAGATGTTTTCAAACAACTCCAACATGTACGCAGATGTTCCAACTTTTCCTATCACTTTGAAGGGTCCCAAATATTTTAGATTCAGCTTTCCAGACACACCGAACCTTTGCTCACCATGCCTCTGACTTACTTTTAAATACGCATGCTCTCCCACTTGAAATTCTAACCAATGATGACAAGTATCATGATATTTCTTCTGTCTATCCTGACCTGTCATCATATTGCAGTTAATTAGTTGAACTTTCTTAATGGTTTCTTCAATTAATTCAAAACTATAAAGTTAAGAGTCTTCTACTTTAGTCGATGTAATAGGAGTAGTACATCTCCTTCGATAAAGAGTGTCATAAGGAGCCATACCAATATAGGACTGGAAATTATTTATTGTAGGCAAGCTCAACTAAGGATAGGTGATCATCCCATGATCCACCAAAACCAATTACACAAAGATGCAAATGATCCTCCAAGATTTGATTAACACATTCAATCGACCATCTGTCTAGGGATGGAAAGCAATACTCAAAGATAAATTTGTCCCTAAGCGTTGCTGAACAATGACCTAAAATCTTGAAGTGAACCTACTGTCATTTTAAAAAACTATACAATTTGGCAAACCATGTAAATGGATAATCTCCTTAAGGTAAGACTTGGTTAACTTCTCAATAATATCGATTTGACAGATTGGAATGAAGTGAGCTGCTTTGGTAAGTCTGTTGATAATCACCCAAATCGAGTCGGAACCAGATCTACACTTTGGCAGACCCACAATGAAGTCCATGGAAATGTTAGACAATTTCTATTCAAGAATGTCTAAGGGTTTGAGGATTCCACCAGGCTTCTGATGTTCTGCTTTGACTAAAGAACAGGAATGGCACTTAGAAATGAAAATGACAATATCTCTCTTTATGCCAGGCCACCTGAACAATTTCTTTATATCATAATACATCTTACTGCTTGTGGGATGAACAATATAACTAGAGTTATGGGCTTCTGATAATATTTGAAATTGTAGGCTCTTAAGAATCCATAAACTAATTTTTTGAAAGATCACACCTTCAACATCTAGACAGAATTCGGACCTCTTTCCACTAACAATAATGGAAATCAAAATAAAATAACTTGCATCTTCCTTATGAGCTTCCATAATCTTAGACCTCAGAGAAATATCTGACTGAATAGCAAATAAAATAGTGTGCAAATCAGCAGACCGATCAGCTCAAGTTTCAATCTGATAAAATCTTCAATCAAAGATTCATTGTAACAAAGGGAAGATAAAGTTGCTTTACGACTCAGGGCATCATCTTCTACATTAGCTTTACCCGGATAGTACTGGATTTCCAAGTTGTAGTCGTAAAGTACCTCAAGCCACCTACACTGATAATAGTTAAGTTCCTTTTGTGTGAAGATGTACTTAAGACTTTGATGATCAATAAACATCTCACACTTAACTCCGTATAGGTAGTATCTCCAAATCTTAAGAGCAAAAACTACCCCTGGAAGTTCAAGATTATGCATAGAATAATTCTTCTCATTTGGTTTAAATTGTCTAGAGGCATAGGCTATTACACGATGATCTTGCATCAGAACACAACCAAGCCCTAACTTAGAGGCATTAGTATAAATATGAAAATCTTTACCCTCTCAAGATATTACTAGAATAGGAGCAGAAGTTAATAATTGCCTTAACTTCTAAAAAGATTCTTCACAGGGTGCATTCTAGATGAGCATAACTTTGTTTCTAATTAACTGAGTTAATGATGAAGAAATTTGAGAAAATCCAAGAATGAACTTTTGTAATAACCTACGAGTTCTAAGAAAATATGACTTTTTATTACAAATCTCGATTGGACCCACTATTGAACAGCTTAGATTTTCTTTTGGTCAACTCTAACACCTTTGACATCAATCACGTGACCCAAAAATGCCATGGATTTGATCCAAAACTCACACTTCAAAAACATAGCGAACAACTTATACTCTCTTAACAACTCAATAACTGCACGCATAAGCTCTTCATGCTCAGCAACTGACTTGGAATATATTAGGATGTCAACGATGAAAACAATGTCAAACTCATTGAGATATGGCTTAAAGATATGCTGCATCAAGTCCATGAAAATGGAAGGAGAATTATTTAGTTTGAAAGACTTGACTAGAAACTCAAAATCCCCATAATGGGTGCTAAATGCAGTTTTAGGAATATCTTCGTCCTTAATTTGAATCTGGTAATAACCTGATATCAAGTCAATCTTGGAGAAGACTTTCTCTCCGGTGAGAGAGAATATTTATTCTTCACAGTCACTTTGTTAAGCTTGCGGTAGTCTATACACATCCGCATCAATCCATCTTTCTTCTTAATGAATAGGATGGGAGCACTCCAAGGTGACATACTAGGGCGAACAAATCCTTTTTCTAATAACTCTTGCAACTGCTCTCTAAGCTCTTACAATTCTTTTGGTACTATTCTATATGGAGCCTTAGATTTAGGTTGAGTCCCAAGAATAAGTTCAATAGAAAACTCTACCTCATGCAAAGGAGGTAGTCTTAACAAGACTTCAGGGAACACATCCAGGAACTCACTAACAATGATAGTCTCTTCAGGATTTCTATCTTGCTTTTTTTCGCCGATCAAGGTTACTAAAATTGCATAGAAACCTTTATTAATGAGGTGTTTGGCTGCAGTTGCATTTATTAAGGATGCAGTTAAGCCAACCTTCCCTACAAAAACTTATGATTTCTTCCCAACCTTAACCAAAACTCTCTTTCTAAAGCAGTCTATAATGGCATTAAACTTACTTAGCTAATCCACACCTAAAATTATGTTGAAGTTTGTAATTGACATAACAATAAGTTTGGATTGAAAGAATTGGTTGCTGATTGAGATGTCTACCAAATAGAACTCATTAGCACACATTTCAGCACCCGATGGCACCTGCACTCTCAAGGCATTGCCTAGGCTGAAATGTTAGAGATTAAGAGAAGATGCACAACTCTCGGACATAAGGGAGTGGCTAGCACCCGTGTTGAAGAGTGTGTCATAAAATTGATTCTTAATAATTAGAGTTCCTATAACAGGGAAAATAAACTCTATAATGAAAATTAAAGCAGGAAGTACTGAAAATAAAATACATAAGAAATGAAAAATAGAAATTAGAAAAATTAAAAGTAGAACATATCAGTACCAACACTGTAGTCATCTTGGGCAATAGAAGGAGAAAGAGCGTAGATACGTGGTACCATAGGAGGTTGAGAAACATACTTGCCCTTAGCAGTTCTACTTGATTGACCTTGCTTATGAGCAGATGGAGGTACACCTTTTGGACATTGAGCACTTCCACTTGCAGAAGGAGGCATTAAGGCAAGCATGGGAGATTGGGAATTAAGAGGAGTAGGGTTTTGCACAGAAGGTTGGCAATTGATCCTTATCTTTTTCACTGTACAGTTTGCCCGACAGTACCAATGACGATGATTTATTCTGCCGTAGATGTAACATCGATCGCCAGTGTGATAACATTTTCCATAAGGATGCGGTCTGTTACATCTTCTACCTGGTCTCCCTTGCTGATACTGATTTTGACTTGGGGTAAGCTAAAATACCTAAGGATCTTGAGGACGAATCCTCTTAAACACTTTGGATCTCGAAGATTGGGGATATGAACGCTTCTTCAAATCCATTTGTGCTTGATAGTGCTTGATCATACGCGTACCTTCCAACAATTTAGGAAAATCATCATGATGTTGAGACATTATATAACTCTTAATAGAATCTTTTAATCTAAATAAAAATCTACTGCACCTAGCCACATCAGTGCAGACTAAGTCACAAGCGAAACGAGATAATTTTCAAAATTCCATTTCATAATCAGGGACAGAACAATTTCCTTGGGTAAGCTGCATGAAATTTTTCTCGATTATAGTTTGCTCAAACTCATCCCAATGGATATCTTCCACTTGGACATTATAGAAACAAGCTTTCAGCTCACTATCCTACTAGTATTCTGCCTCACCATGAAATAGGTACATGGTTAGATGATTACACTCACTCACTAGACATTTTATACTGGTTAAAGTCTTTTCTATTACCTTAAACCAGTCAGCTGCTTCAATGTCAGAAGTGGTGCCATTAAATGTCGGAGGGTTCAAACGAAGAAAAGTAAGGAGAAAGGCATCCACAACAAGGCCAGTAGTTGGTTGTGGGACCCCATAAACTTCAGGGGGAACTAGAATTGAGGAAGATTTGGAAATGATTGTGATGAGGTAGGGGAAGGCTGGGACGGAGTACTAGATGAGGCCAATCTTTCGACTGCACAAATTTGCACTTCTATCATCACATGCATCATTTCTATAAGATTCATCGTCTCATTATTTTGAGATGTAGTGGTAGAAGTAGGTTCTTTCACCACCAATAGAATAAGGTTATACGAATTAGGATTCATTCTAAGGAAAGAAAAGAAGATACAATTCAAGAACTATGGAAAATGGAAAAAGATTCTCATTAAAGCTTAGAAGATTTAAGAGATGCAATTATGTAAGAAAGAAGAGAAAACGAAATAAGATAGAAGTGATACATAAGACACTACTATATAATGGAAAACTAGTACAAAAAGAAAGTTAGTATGACCATTTACAGAGCTTTGTATAAAACATAAATTCAAAGTCCTCATAGATAGGGGCATGATGGAGGCATTTACTTCCTTGAACTAGCGCGTCGAACGCATGATAGAACCAATCCTTGGCATAGCTGTTGAAGAGTTTGTCTAAAATTTGAAGGTGTACGTGATCAGGGCAAACTATGGCTTTAAATGTCATAGTGACTTGGGAGATCCATTCTCTCATCAACTGTAGGATGTAGTCACCACGAAACACATAATATCTCAAAATTTATTCAACACATCACCTCTGGCTTCAGATAATCCAAAGTATACATGACCATATATCGAGCCAAGCCAATGATCATCCTCCCAATAAAGGAAGAACATCCTAGTAAAATAGTTTAGTTTACTCTTATAATGTGGCACCCCACCCTCTGATTAGCAGGATTATACCCAAGGGGTGATGTGCCACTCTGGCAAATTGTTCACTTATCATTGGATTAGGTAAGATCCATAATCTACTAATAAGGGAAGGACGTGCATAGAATGAATATAAGAATTAGTCACTAAATCTATCATACATATAGAGTGCAGAAGCAAAAATGAAATAAACATTACATCCATTCACCATACATTAAATAAGAAAACTAAAGGATAGCTCAGCAAATAATAAAGTGCAGAAAGTAAACACAATCACTGAACCAATATTATTACATTATTTTAATTAAAGTTAATAAAAGGCTGAAAATGAAAATATCACTCGTCCTCACAATGAAGAAAAATGCATCTAATTATCCTTTGCTCCAAGCTACTACGCCTCCTCTAAGTAAGGCTCCTCCTCAATCACAAGATCCTCAAACTGCTTAATATCTGACATTGTCGATTTCACAATACCAGGGCCCCAGCCAATAAAAAAATATCTTATTAGACAAAATATCTAAGTACATTTTAGGCAAGTAATTTATTAAGCATTTATTAATATCACTATTTTACTCTAACCAATTGAAACATCTATCTAGTATGGGAGCATGTAACAATACAAGAGAATGAGAATAAGTTATAAATGTAATATTAATAACTATACAAGAATTGAGGTAAGAGCACACCTCAAGTAAACTAAATAAGATAAGGCATACATATGTAATACAGTAAGTTAAAGTACCGAAAGAAAAGTCTAAACCTAAACATGTTGTTGATCATATGACATATGCTAATTTAAAACAGTAATCTGAAAGTGGTACATATAGTAAGTAGTAAAGTCTAACATCCTATATATGTATCTATACAAGTAAGCAGGTAAGCAAGAAAATATAGCTAACTAAAATAACATGCATCAATATCATAGTAAATAGTAAGCTCAACCAAAAAAGAGCATATAACCGCCATATCAAAAAGAATCGTCCAATCCAGCCCAGTAATATTCTGATAGCCTTTATGGGCTAGGGTAGACATAATAGAACAAAATAGTACAGTATGACTAAAGAAGTAGATAATACTATACAAATATCTTTTAGTTATTTTACTTTTATTTCTGTGGACAATTTCAGAAACTGCTGAAGAGTTAAGCACATCTGTAAGACTGAACGGGTCCCAAGCTTAAGACACTCTCCTCAATGAGTGATGTTAAGCATCATAATCTCTCCTTATCCCTGTCCATTGGAGTAATGTGCACCTTAATCCACCATGAACTGAACCCAAATATAAATGTTTTCCAAAGATTCTAAGTTGTCATTTTCATGCATGAATTTTTTCTTATATGAAATGTTCAAGGAAAAATGAGCAAAAAATTCAAGGAATGCATAGCACATCAACAAATAGTAAGCAGGACTCTACTAAGCATGGTGATATTATTTGTTATATAATTTAACCATTCTAACTATTCTAAGTTACACAAGTTTCGGATCTATAATTTTTACTATCGAGTGTAATTTAGAAGCACAACCTTATAAGTTAAAAAGGATCAGAACTGATCAAGTTCTAATCTAATTCAATCAAGTATGACTATAGGTTAAGAAATAAATCATAACATCCTAATTAGATGAATTTAGCTATTCTATCTAAGATTTGATCAAGATCTAATAAACTATAGATTATGGATTAAATACCATGAGATTAAGCTTAATCACATAATCTAAAGGATAAGACATAAGATCTTATCTTTAGTCTAAAAGTGATTAATTGATTTAGGTAAATCTTACTAAGTAAATCAAACTTAATAAGATGAATCTCCTATTCTGAATCTAAGGTTAAATGACCAAATAATCAAAATAAATTGAAAAATCTAGAAACTCATAAAACTAAGGATTTATTCATTGAATAACCTACTTATCTAATAAATGAAAGCTAACCTATGATCTAGTCCTAATCTTAGGAGTAGTCCTAATGTGCGGTAAAAAGATCCTAAGGAAAAGACTTAGAGAGATATTTAGGAATTCTAATAAATTTGATGTAATAGTTTATTTTACTACTTAGAAGATTCTAATATAGTTTTAATATTAGTTTTAGTGACTTAGAAGATAATTTAGGGTTTGAAGATGCTTAACTTAAATTTTGGGCAAAATGACCATTTTGCCCCTACTTAAGGGTTCAAAAAGCTACTTTTTGAATTAGGGTTCTAAATTGGAGTTTCTTACTGCAGAACTATTCCTTACTATCTAACATGAAGATAGATAGTAAGTACATCCATTTTGGGTAAGAAACGGATCCTATAGATACAAACTAGGGTTTTTGACCTAAGGGGCATTTTAGTAATTTACTCTTAATAAAATCTAAATGTTTATGCATTTTACTATTGGTTACTATTCAAGGATTCCATAGAGTCTAAGAACACAGCATTCTAAGGTTAAATGGCTAAGTTATGGCTATTTCAATTTCTAATGACAATTCAGTAATTTTGTCGGTCAACGGGAGATAAAAACTGAACTTTTCTGTTTGAAGTTCAAATTCAGTAAACTCAGTTTTTATAGATTCCTTATAATATATTAAGTGTATTGACAGGGAGTAAACCCAATTTGGACTTTGAATGGTCATATTATGACCTAATTAGGGTTAGAGTTATTTTGGTCATTTCTAATTTTTTATATTCCATATCCTAAATATTATTTCAGTTTATTGATGATACCAAAATTCTAAGCTAATTAGCACTTTGAATTTTTGAATTTGAAGTTGAATTGACCAAGTTATGGTCAATTGAATACTAGGGGTATTTTGGTCATTTTTAGGGTAGGGTCCTAAATGTTACTTTTCAAATTAAGCTCTAAATGAGAAAACTAATACTCCTTTAATGTTGGGACTATTTTTCTGAGTATTTTAAGACCCATATTACATATGTTTGGATGATTAGGTTAAAAGTTGTGAGGGTTTGTTCATATCCTAAAATAACAGTACGTTATACGTACCCTGAAACTAATTTTTGAATTACGTCATTTGATTCATTTTATTTTTCTGAGTAAAATGAGACCTATATTTGATATGTTTGGATCATTGAACAAAAAGTTCTTAAACTTTAATGTTTTAATTTAAATAATTTAATTTAAATAAATTATACTACTCAAAAATATAATTTGAATTAATTTACTATTCAAATTTATATAAATAGTCTCTCTATTTTAATTTAATTAATTAATTATTAATTAAATTAACTAATTATTTATTATGTTATATTAAATGAATAATATTTACTGATTTAATTTAATTATTATTTAATACTAATTACTAATAATTTTTGGCTAATATTAATTGCTAAATCACTAATCATTATTTAATTATTTAATTTCTTTAACTTTACTATTTAATGTGGGGACTTCTAACTGGGCGTTGCAGAGGCAGTGGGCCCCACAGCGCTACACGGTGAGCCCTGAGAGGCTGAAGTGCTGTAGGCGGGCCCCACAGTCTACTCGATGGCGACCTATTGCATCTGCGCATGACACGCCAGCGGCCCGTGGAAATCCCACGTGGGACGGGACTGACCCGGCCCGCATCGCGCCGGGTTGTCTTCTCCACAGAGGGACCGAGTGGGCGAGGCTAGGGCAGAGTTTTTGAGGGCCCTCTCGGCGTTGGCAATGGCCGGCCCGCATGTCGTTGGATAGGTCTCAACCTCCCCTTCCTAACTAGGGTCAAGACGAAAGCTATGGCGTACCGAGGCAACCACACTAGCGAACCCTAATCCTAAGGTTCGACGGGAGTTTTGGGCTAACAGTCTATACTGTGGCAAACCCTTAAAATTGCACCTATCGAACTCAAATGAGTTCGATCAGAGCCGAGCATTCGACAATCAGAGGATTGAAATTATGATATGAAATGGGATTGCATGAATCAAAAGAGGATTTATGGTATACAGCGTACCTCGCGATCGACGGTTCGGGTAGGTCCAGGACATGCAGAGCTCGAAGTGATTCGATCCGCACCGAACGTGACTATCCTTGAGTGTAGATGGGGATTTACGAGTCTTAGGGCGGACATGGCAAGGCTGGGAGGACACCGGTTGGGCAGACCCGATGGCGGAGTCCTCGATGAGGACGAAGACGGCCACAACGTCTGATCCTGGAGCAGACGGTTCAGATCTGTCGTTTGATCCAGATGGCGGACCCGACAGCGTGCGGCATTTAAGGTGACGGCATCATAACTTAACGGCGTGTGGAAATAAATTAAATAATAAATAAATTAAAGAATTTAAACAATATATATATTTATTAAATTCTAATATTATATCTATTTAAATAATTGACTTCCAAAAATTCCCAAATACTCACCCCTAGCTAATTGAGCAGTGAGGAACGCAACGGCAAGGTCATATTTTTTATCCGACGAGTACTTTAATTTCTCAATTTTTGGGGTGTTTAAATATTATTAAAATATTCGTCAAAATTTTGACGACTTCCGATTTGCACGAAAATATCATCCCTATCTAATTTGGGGGCAAAGAGCGTAACGGTGAAGTCCATTTTTAGATTTGAGGTCTATTTAAATAGGTCAAATTTTTTGGGTTTTTAGATTTTCCAAAAATCAGGATTTGATTTATTTGACTCCTGATTTGGATTGGGTCTTAGAGGTTAACTCCTAATAACTTAATTAACATTTAGGATCAAGATTAAGACTAAGATTAGTCTTAATTGACTAAGGTAACAACTTGGGTTGTTACAGGCTCCCCCATTTAAGAATGATGTAGCCCTTGATATTACCCTAGTGAAAATAAGAAGGCAAGAATTAAACCTGATTTGAATTTGAAAGATTATAATGCTTAAGCATAGAATTACCTGGATTCTCAAAGAGTCTAGGATATTTAGCTCGCACATCTGACTCCTTTTCCAAAGTGGCCTCGTTGCGAGAACGATTCTTCCATTGGACTTTGATCATATTAATAGCATGATTCCTAAGTTGCTTGCGATCACGGGCCAAAATTGCATTGGCTCCTCAGCATATGATAGGTCAGGTTGGATTTGAATTTTTGGGAACTGAAATAAGTGAGATTGTTCTCTAAGGCACTTTCTTAATGATGACAATAAAATACATTGTGAACTACTGCAAAGTTATTTGAAAAGTGTAGTCTGTAGGCGGAAGAACCAACTCTAGCTGCTACCTCAAATGGACCAACATAGTGGGGACTAAGTTTCCTAGCTATGTCAAATCTGAAGACTCCTATCATTGGATTGACCTTTAAATAGGCGAAGTCTCCATCTTTGAATTCTAGAGGATAGTGGTGAAGGTCATAGTATTAACTCTGGTGGTCTTGAGCTACACTAATCCGTTATTGAATCAACTGAACTTTCTTATTTGTTTTTTCTATGAGTTCAGATCCATACAACTGTACACTGCCTGTTTCTAACCATGCCAACGGAGTACTACAATTTTTGCCATACCAAGCTTTATAAGGGGCCATCTTTATACTGGTTTGATAGCTATTGTTATAAATGAACTCCACTAGTGGGAGGTGATCTTCTCAAGATCCAGTAAAATCAAGTATACACAGTTTAAGCAGATCTTCAAAAACCTTATTCACTCGTTCTGTCTGACCATCCGTCTGTGGATGAAAGACTGTACTCATTGGTAGGGTAGATCTTAATGCACGGCTTGTCAGAAGCTAGAGGTGAATCGACTAACTCTATCAGATACAATTGTCTTGGGAATTCTATGTAGCCTGGTTATCTGCTAGATGTAGAGTTTTGCAAGTTTCTCTACTGAATCTGTTTGCCAAATAAGAATGAAATAAGCAGACTTGGTGTAACAACCCTAGTGTTGTTACCCATTAATTAGTGACCTAACTGATTCTAATCCTTTTTTATTAGTCTAATAATAGTATTAGAAGTCTTCATTTCAAATTTTGTGCGATTTAGAGATCATTTGGCAATTTCCAGCATTTCCGTTTTTCTGATAATTCTGAGAATGACTAATTTATTATGACCTCAGAATCGAAAACGGAGTCTACCATTGGACTCACCACACCCAAATTAGTTAGAGGTGGTATTTTGGAAGTGTTTGGAAGTCGTCAAATTTTCCACGAATATTTTAATAATATTTAAATACCCAAAAAATTAAAATAATTAAATTGACCTCCGATCAAAAATTTGATTGCATTTTTGAGTTCACCACACCTCAATTAGATAAACGTGAATTTTTGGAATTTTCGGAGTGCGTTTGATTATTTATTTTTGATTTAATAAAATGTCTTTAATTAATTAAATAAATAATGTAAATAAAATTATTAATTATGCATTTCTTTATTTAATCTATCGGCTGAATTTATTTTCCGCGGGGATCCACTGTGGGAGGCATTGCACGGGACGGCGTCTCGTGCGATTCGGGCCGTCGAGCGATTTTCGATCCAAATCAACGGTGTTACTGCGTAGATCCGATATGACCATTGGATCTTGCTCCTGATCCAACGGCCCATATTTAATTTCTGTACCTCTGCCAATTTAGGATCGTGCGCCTGATGCTTGCTCAAAAGCGTACGTAGGAATGGCCAGCTGCCCTCTCCTCGGCTTAATCTTCCCTTCCGTTACGCAACCCCCATTTTTCTTAGCCATTTTCATCTTTGGCAAGTTGCGTAAGCTTCGTGAGGAGTTGAAGGAGGTGTCGATTCGTGCTGAGGAGATCGGGCTTAATCAATCTCTTAAGCTTCTTTAATCAGTCGACGAGAGGAAGTGAAGCACTCAGCCAGGTATTGCACTTATTTGATTCCTAATTACAGCAATCCTTCGCCAGTTAATCCAAATAATCTTGTGATAAAGGGATTTTTTTTTTTGGAGAACTTATTAAGCTCAAAATAAAACGCCAATGGAAAATCTTCTGTACTCTTCCTTTTGTGAATTTTTTTTTTTATCAAATGTATAATGAGCTCACTTCACTTGACAAGTTCCTCTTTTTATTCCATGCGCCATTGCAGTTTCTTAACTTTAATTTATGAAACTAAATCAATTATAGATGAAGTTCATTTTGTTTAATCGTTTGGCTAGTTCTGTATTCCCATTTTATTTTAGTAAGGCAAGCAAGTAATGACCAGTCGACCTCAATCAATTGAGATCGAGCTCGTTCCGATATTTCAAAAGCTACTTTTATTTTCATTATAGGATCTCAATATAGTTTTAAATTTGAAGCATTTGAAAGTATTTTTCTTTGACGACGTTCGTAATTTAGTGTTAGGTCTCAGTTTAAACTATACTCTTTGAACTGATTCCTTTCAAATGAGGAGATTAATGGAGCGAAATCGGCGAGCCCTAGATCCTTTTTGCGTGCTTTGCGATTTTGAGGAGGAAGATGACGGTCGAAAGACCGTCATTATTGAACCGGCCGGTTCATCATTATTGAACCGCGCCGAAAGTCTTTGGTGACGTGGCATGCATTAATTCGTCCTGCCTTCTCATCTAATTAACGTAAGCAAATAAGTAATAGATTAAAGGAAAATGGAATGTTTAAATCTACACCATTAAAATTAACTAAAGTAGATTTTTATATATTTATAATTTCTAAAATACTAATCCAAATAATACAAAATAATATATTATTTTGATCACAAAAATGAGTAGTTTAATAATATGCAATTTAATTTTTATTTTTATGAATATTTTAATTAGTCAATATTTAGGTTTAATTAATTAATTAAATTAATATTCATCATTTCATATGACCTAATTTGATCATTTAATATACATATTAAATGATCAAATAGTCCATTTCGCTCACAAAAATATGAGGAATAATAATATGAAATCAAATTTAATATTTGAACTATAATTTCTTAATTACTTTTAACCATAATTAGGAGTCACAAAAATCTTAATTTTCCAATGTTGTCCAAATTTGACATACTTAGTGTCATTTTTCTTCTTATGAAATAAAGATATCAAAATTATGTAAATCATTTCCATTGGACAATAATTAGTGATTTTAGATTATTGACTCCTAATTAGGTGTTATTGTGATAATTCTAATTTCTTAAATGGCATACTCTAGGTATTATAAAACCTTAGGATAGCTAACATGTCACATTTATTATCTCCCATATCAAATTAAATTACTTATATATGAGCTTCGTTCTCACTTTCTAGATTTGTAAATTAATTACAAATTGCTTGATTCACCTTTCAACCCTAAGTCAAAATCTTAGGATTGATAAACAATTTGAATTATAATTAATCCCTAAATCTATTTAGATACATCCATTAAGAGTAGTTAGCCTTAACACCCTTATAATTGTAGATTATTGAATCAACTAAATCTAGCTTTAGTGATTAGATTAGAACAAAGTTCATTCATTCTAATCCCTAAAGCCTTCTCTTGAATATTTTAAGATCTAGCAATAGGAATCCCTAACTTATTTAGATTAGTTTAGGAATCCTATTAAATTTCTTAAACATCAACTATTAGAATACTTATAACATGTAGTTCTTAAGTCCTAACATTTGCTTACTTTAAACCTCTCATTTTATAATAGTCTAGCTATATTAGTACTTGATTGGTTAGATTCTTCAAACTATAACCTAGCTAGTGAACTTTAGTGAATTTACCTTAACTCCAATTTCTTAAGTTAGATATTTTATTTATCTTATTCTCTTCCTACTAGACACCTACACTTTGATTTAACTATATAATTGAATCTTATAATTTCTGATATGAATAAGAACTAGTTTCTAATAGTATTAATTATACTTATAAATTATTTTGTCATATCATATTAATTGAATTGAAACTACTATTTCTAAAATCCCAACTACTACTATATTTACAATTCACTTAAGATCAATATCTCAAAATTAATAAGGAGCTCAATTAGCTCTAATCATTAAGTAGATCATTAAAATTAGATGACTTTGGATATCACTTAGTTACAATTATTGAATTTCCCTTGAATGCTTGCTTAGCTATGAGCCTTATTCACTTGTATCATTTATATAAGACATTGTGCATGAATAAAACTTTTACATTAAAATTAATAGGGGTTCATATTGGTGGATCAGTCTAGGGTAGGCTGAAAAAGGAGTAATAAAGAGACCTCACATTCTCTAAGGGTGAATGTGAGTGTTTTAGGTATTGACCTCACTTTTCCTTAGTTGTTAAACAGACATGTTTAACTCCTCTCTTCATTCTGAATATGTTCACAGAATGAGTACAGATTAAAATAACTTCAATTAATTAACATGTGAGATCTTCTAAAATCTTATAAATTGTTAAGACTCATCATAGCTTTTAGCTATATTACTTTCAATAATTCTAGACTATGTGAATCTTAGACTAATATTATAAGATCTTCCTTCAATTTTCTCACTGTGCATTTTTTATGATTTAGTACTGTACTTTACTTATTTACAATCTACTTAGATTACAGTGAATATTGTAAAATTTCATTTAAATGCTTCATTATTTCTTTTCTTTACTTAGCATAAGTTCATTTGAATATATACATGCTTTATTTCATTTACTTTCATATGCACTTTAGTTTTTTTCTAACCTATTTAGGATGCCTTTACTCTTATTTTATTTATAGGCTAGGAGGTATATCTAAGTGAGTATTCTAACTCACTTTGTCTTTTCCTTACTTACTTTTCCACACTTGTATGCTTACCTTTTTGCACTCATGCTTGTGCTTATCTTGTCACTAGTAGTGATATCTAATTAAAATAATAATATGCTTAGCCAATCTTAATATGTACTTAGACTATTTAGTCTAACCAGATTTTCTATTTCTTGGCTTTGCCCTATCACATTTAAATGCTAAAATATGGTAGATCGGGTGCATTTGGAGGCTAGTGGATCTGGACCAAGTGCTAAAAGCTAGCTGCTTCCGCTTATTATATAATAAAATTATATAGCTTAAAATTAATTGCATGTGAGCCTTTATTTCTTTACTTTCCTTTATGTTTACTGTTGATTTGTAATAAATGTTATTTACTTTACTTTTACTACACTTATGTTGGAGCTTAGATTATATTTAAATGCTTGTGATGAATGAATAGATGGATGTAATAAATGAATGAATGAAAATAAATGTATAAAAATGAATATTAACTAAGTTATTAGTTGCATATCTACTTTGAATGTTAATTGGATTTAGATGGATACTACATTACTCGTAGAATTGAAAATAGTTTCATGTTTAGGTTGAAAAGTTCTCTTTATCTACATGTATGAATTGAATGCTTGTTAATTGAACATACCTTAGGATAGATAATTGTTTCATATGTGATTTTCTCCCTTTAAACCCTTAGAATTGTAAATGAGCAATCCCATATAACGGATTGACTCTATTTTTGAATTGGAAATAAGCAATCTCATGTAATGAATTAGCTTTATTTTATAATTGGAAATGAGAAATCCTATGTAATGGATTGAATCTATACTAGAACTGGAATTAAACAATCCTATGTAACGGATTGATTACATGTTAGTTTTAGGTTATTTTTCTTTCAATTATAACTTCCATTGGAATGGAAGTCTTGTATGTCTACCTTGCAGATGTTTCTTTAGCCATTTACAAAGGAAACTCTACTGAAATTTTTAAGAAAATAATAACTTGGAATTATTTGGCAAATAGTAGATTCATATTTCACATGTTAAATACTTAGAATCTTCACATCAAAAATTGCAAGTATTCACATCAGTTGCTTTTAAATTTACGTTCTATCACGTTTTAGTGTGTATTTCGTCTTTATATATAAATTACATAACAAAATTCATAAATTCCCTTCCATCTTAACTTAAGACCCTCTTCTAAATCATTGGACAAACACAATATCTAATGATTTAGATTAGTTTTCTTCTAATCTAGTATTAGGTATTGTGGTGACGTATCAATGTTAAGTTAAGTGATTCTCAATATTGGGGTTGTCACACTTGGTAAATCGGTCAACTATGACCCATATAGCGTCAGCTCCAGATTTTGCATGAGGCAATCCCATCACGAAATTCAGAGATATATCTATCCATTTCCATTCAGGAATCTCAAGTGGGTGAAGCAGACCGTTGGGTCTTTGATGCTCTTCCTTGACTAAACTGCAAGTATGGCACTTTGCGATGAACTCAGCCGCGCTTCTCTTCATCCCTGGCCACCAAAAGGATTGTTTTAGGTCTTGGTACATCTTTGAACTTTCTGGATGAACTTGATATCCGGAGTTATGGCCTTCTACTAGCACCTCCTGATGCATGGACTTAGGGATCCATAATCGATCTCCTTGATAGATGCCACCTTTATGGAATTGAATGTCGGTATGACGTCCACTCTCAATGGCCTGTTTAAAATTTAAGTACTCATCATCCTTTGTTTGAGTAATAGATACGTCCTTGTGGAATGTGGGCTCCACATTAATCATTGAGAGCATCGTACTCACCTGGTCACTACGCGCTGATTGGATATCCAATTTACAAATTCTTCCTCTAGAAGTGTAACAACCCTAATTGTGTTACCCTAGCTAAATTTAGATTAATTAAGCTAAATTAAATCCTAATTTTGATTTCATTAGACTCAATAGATCATTTAAACATAACCCTAGAAGTTTGGGATCAGCTAGAGCTAAATTGAGAATTTTGGTATTTTTGCATATTTTGAACCCTGGAAAATACCTAAATTAAATTGATCTCTAAATTAAAATTTGATTTCATTTTTGAATTCCCCACCTCCAAATTAGCTAAGGGTGAAAGTTTGGGAATTTTTGGAGGCCATTTAGGCCTATTTTAGATTTAATTTAAATTGGTTCAATTGCAAATTAAGGTTCTAAACAATTCCTAATTGCATTTGTAAACTCCCTCCGACAGTCGGCTGACCCCAAACTGCGGGCACCATTCAGGCCATTCATTTTACAAATCTGATCCAACGGCCCACGCCTTTGATTGGATCCGTCTTATCTTGACCATTCCATCATTCCAAGATTCCAATCCAACGGCATCGAGCTATCTGCCGTAAGTATCCTCGATCAACCGTACGATCTCTCGATCTGATCCAATGGTTGATCTCTTATCTGCATTTATTCGTTTAGTGTCGGGAGATTAGAGCCATTCAATGTCGATTGATGATCAATCAGATGACTCGGAGCACCCCGAGTACTGTGGATCATCCCCTTCCTCTCGCCCGTCGCTCGCTGCCCCCCCCCGCATAGTCCGATCCTTTGAGCCCTCGTGGCAGTATGGGAATTGTCCTAATCTTTCCCTTCTACCCTCGGCGCGATCGTCTGCCAGTTGTATTCTCCCCAATTTGCCCATGGCCATTGGAACTAAGCCTTCCCTTCAACCCGAGCCTTCCTCTATTCTCGAGCTCTAGTATCCACCCCCAGACCTGCCTTAGACCTATAAATACCCCAGGACCTCACAGTGAGTTCCTTTGCTCACTGTGAATCCTCAATTGGGCATTTGATGTCCCCTAGAGCTCCCATCTCTCTTGGTGATTTCCGGCATTCTCAAAGCTTTGAACTGCTGATAGAAGGTCCGTCTGGTGTTCAGACTCCCTGCGAACCTGCGTCTGCTACTTGGCAAGCTCAAAAGCCCCTCAGTTCCTCTCGGCCAAGCCTACAACCCCGTCTTCAGGTAAATCCTTCTACCACTAGATTTCTTAAGTTCAGTTCTTCATTCTGCCTCTGGATGGAGCCTTTGGATGTCTTCTAACTAACCTTAGCCACTTAGGAAACTAGTTGTGACTGTCGCCAGGGTTTGAGCTAGCTCTGATCGATTATATCAATCGATCGAGTTAGCGACTGAGCCATGGCTGAGTCCGAGTAAGGACCCAGCGATCGGCTGCACCCTAGGTTATGAAACCTTAAGGGTTCAAATCGCCTCACCTCACTGATGGTGTAGGGATTGAGCCCCACCCGTTTAGTAGCTTCTGTGAGGAGAATTATCCCCTCACAGTAAACCCTAATTGTCTATAAAGGGACGCTTTGGTGGAGTAGCCATCTGGCATTCTGGCCCGTCCCAGTTAGGGCTTCTAGGTTCAATTGACATGCCTTGACCTTTTGTAGGTGTGCGATTGAATGCTTGTCGCGGCATGGCCTATCGGCGATGAATTGTGCGGTCCAAGGTGCCCTCCTCGTGGCTGTCTACGTAAGAGGGGTATTGGGGATGAAGCACTGGCGCTTCAGGCCAGGTCAGACCCCGACCCATGCGGTTCTGATTTCGGGCAGCGGTTATATTTAATTAACTTAGGAATTATTTTCCTTCTAATAATTCATTTATAAATACGTTTAATTAATTCTCTATGGTTTGGATTTGAATAAAAATACAGATTAAATTATTTAAATAACTTTAGTTATACTTATCTAAATGGTATGATCCAATATACCATTTTAATTAGAAAATATAAGGAATAATAATATAAAATAAAATCAAAGATCTAATAGTTAGATCTTAAATAATTGCCTAATCTTTCTCTATTTTTATTTAAATCATAATAAATTTAATTAATGTCCAAAAATATTGATTAAGGTCTTTGATTACTCATGAGACCATAGAGAACCTATGTGGACTATTAAAAATAATTTAACAACCTTAATTTTATTAATCACTCCTTAATTACCCTAATTTGGGATTAGTGAATTAAGCCTTAGATTAACCTCTAATTTTGGTAAATCTAGTTCCTAATGCTTCATTAAGTATAGTTGAGCCTTTAAATATGTTTGGATCATTCTAGTATGCCCAAATTTCCTTAATCACCTTAATTGGCTTTAAAATGTGATTAGTGCTAATTAGGCTAATTAGGTTACCAAAATCTAAGATAAGTGTGTATCCTACTTCATTAACCAATATGTAACTCATCAAAATAGACTTTGATTAATTTGGATAAGTAAATCTTAAAATCCAATTTTTAGCCTTAAAAAGGGATATTTTAGTCATTTTGACCAAAATGTGTTTAAGTACCCTTAAACCTTTAGAATTCTCAATTACAGTAATAATAATCAATAATGAGATATATTAACATCAATTGCTAAATGGTATCATCTCTTGAAGGAATCTTAGTGTTTAAATCTTAAAAATCCTTAAGTAATCTCTTAAGATCTTAAGTGATCTTAAGACTCCTTCATAAAAGACCTAGCTTAATCAATATAACTGTTAAAGTTTTTAATCCTAGCTATCCTACCAAAGCTTATTTATAAATTATAGTCTCAATGAAATTATAAGCAAAAGCTTTAAAGAACCCTAAACCTAGACTGATTAGTTTAGATATAAGTGATCAGAACTTCAGATCCTAAATCTCAGATCTCAGACCTTAGACTTTAAATCTTCTAATTGGATTGAATTACCTTCATTTGGGATTCCTTACTTGATTAACTATTTAATCCTTTTGAAACTTTCTATGTGGGTGTAGGATTGATTCAATCTATAGAATAACATAATCATCCAAAATATTGAATATAGATCTTAGATTCTTAGTTCTTAATTGATTATTTTATCTTATAACTAGTAAAGTAATCTTTCATTAAGATCTTAGTTTCTGAATCCTTCAGCTTATAAAATTCTTTATCTGTAATTTGGGTTTTGAGTGTGAACTCTAGATCCTTATTAAGATCTTACCTTGGATTCAGGATTTGAACACCAAAGTGGAATTTAAGTCCAGAATCCTTAACCTTAATTTACTTAATCAAGATTTGGGCTAAGAGAGGAAGATAATAATAATTAAGTCATTAATTTATTTACTTTAATCCTTATAGTCATCATATGAGTAAGAATTAGAACTTGTTAAGTTCTAATGTTAACATTAAGGTCGTGAATCTGGGATTATACTCGATAGCTGGATATTGGAGATCCTAAACTTGTATCCTCTCAGAATAGTTAGTTGGCTAAATTAGACAATAATAGATATCACATAAGTCTAGATTGAGTCTCTTGCTTACGTGACTTTGATTGCATTGCACACCTTGAATATTGAGCCTCATTCCTTGAGCATAATAGGTAAACTTAGGATATGGAAGATATATCCTAAGTTAGTATTTAAAATGCATAGCATTCTTTTAGTTCTTTCAGTGTTTTTAGTTAGTTGAGTATGTTCTAGCTTAGTCTGCCTCGTTAGTTCTAGTTTTGTTATAGAATAGACTCGGACCTAGCTCTGCAGATGTTTAGGATGGATACATGTCTTATTCTATAAGTTCAACTCGGACTTAGCTCTGCGGATGCCTAGGATGGACACATATTGAACTTTCAGTTCAGAGGCCTTGTAAGGACTGTTTCTGTTATGGCAGTACTATGTCTTATGCATATTCCTACTTCAGTTCAGTTTTTAATATTTGTTTTGCTTAGCCACATGCTTCAGTGGCCTTTCTTTTAGTGCTTGACTTGCTTTGCCACATATCTCGATGGCTTTACTTTTGCTCATTCATGTACTAGCTTACTTTTGCCACATGCCTCTCAGTGGCCTTTTACATATTAATCTGCATGCTTGTATACTCTTATTGAATGGTATTAAATACTGATATGTTTAGGATGCTAGAATTGTATATTTATTTTAGCACTTGTGCTATTTATATACTCAGCATGTATCCATATGATCATAAGCATATTAGGATTAGATTTATTTCAGTAGTTATAGTTGTAGTTGCTTTTAGCCTCCCCTTGTTTAGTTGTTGCTTTGTATGTTACTTTACATACTGGTTGATTAGTAATAAATAAATAGTTTATAGCTATCCCTTTTTCTTGTAACTTGTTGCACCTTATAATGCCTGCATGTTTAAACCTTTAAATGAGATATCTTAAATGTTTAGTTCACTTAAATAGCCTAAAACATACTTAGACAATTGTCTAATTGTAACCTTTTTCTTTTGTTGGCTGGGGCCCTGGCATTTATGATATCGACAAATGTCAGATTTGTAGCTGTTCATAGGCAGTGCTGCAGGAGAGGAGCCGGTGCAGGAGGAGGATTTTCCTACTGCTATTTAGTTAGATTTACTTTCTTAAAGTTAGGTTTTGAGAGACTTTTTTTTCCTTTAATTCAGTTTGTAATAATTAAACTCTGGATATTTTTACTTTTCTCCATTTCATTTAAGTTACTGTTTCTCTTACTCTCTTATACTATATTGTGATGTGGATGTTGTATTATACTTTTTCTTGCTTCATCCACTTTGATTTGTATTGATCTATGTTTACGATTCCAGGTGACAAGTCCTAGGCTTAAGGCAGGTTGGGTCTTACCTAACTTTTCTCAAGTTGGGGATTTGCCACAGTTGGAGCACCGTACTCCTCGAGATTATGCTAATATCAGTATTAGTGTCACCGTGGGAAAGCACGGGGCCCCACAAGAGGACCCTTAGAGATAAGAGCATTAAGAGTAGCATGATGGCCCAGAGCATCAGCTACAACATTTGCCTTCCCAGGGTGGTACTGAATATTAAGGTTGTAGTCACTAATTAATTCTAACCATCTTCTTTGCCAGTAGTTCAACTCCCTTTGAATTAATATGTACTTCGGACTCTGATGATCTATGAAAATCGAGCACTGAATCCTATATAGATAGTGACGCCAAATTTTTAAGGCGAACACTACAGCAGCTAATTCAAGGTCATTGACGGCATAAGCATAGGCGATGATGACCTTTCCTTCCTGCTAACACAGGTCCTAAGCCTATACCAGAGGAGCCAGTATAGACCTAGTAGTTCACACCTTCTTTAGGGAAAATTAGGATTGGGGAAGATGAAAGCGCATCCTTTAGGGCTTGGAATGCTTCTTCACAAGCTGATGACCACTCAAATGGCATAGCCTTTTGGGTGAGCTTGGTGATCAGATAGGCTATCTGAGAGAAGCCCTTCACAAACTTGTAGTTGATGGTAGCCTGATCACAGATCGATCTTCAAGAATTCCTTTACTCTTGCTAATTGATCAAATAGATTGTCGATATGGGGCAATGGGTACTTGTTCTTTATTATCACTTTATTCAGATCTCTATAGTTGATACACATTTGCATCGATCCATTTTTCTTCTTGACAAACAGAACTGGTGCTCCCCATGGGGATGAACTAGGCCTAATAAGACCTTTCTCTCTAAGAGTTCCTGCAGTTGCTTGTTCAGTTCTTGTAATTCCTTAGGCACAATTTGTTAATGTAGCGCCCCACCCCATCGCCGTGCGCAAAAAGGTAGAACTTAAATATCAGATTGACAGCGGAGCGGTGCGCTACTTGGGGAAACGAGCATCTCCCTGAATAGGCTAAAAGACTTAGCCACACTGAAGGCTGCTAACTTGAACCTAAGAGTAGGATCAAGAGTCAATACTTAAGATAAGAGTAGAATACTTATCTTAAGTATTAGACTAATATGTAGATTGGATTTATTAAGGTAAATATGAATCCACTATATATTATCAATATATCAGCATTTCTAGTATGCTGATCACATCACAATACTAAGTAGTGCGGAAGCTAAAGCAAAATATCCAGGATACATTCATCATAGAGCAGTAATAAATATTCGTCTCAGAAAAAAAAGTAAAATATATCCAGAATTATTACAAACTGATTTAAAAGGTAAATAGTAAAGTCTATCTGAAGTACTGAAAATAAAGCAGTAAGAAAAAGGTGGAAGATCGATCCACTAAGGCTCCACGTACTCCTCCTAGATCCCCTATAGGTCCTCCTACCCGTCTCCACAAGCTGCTCGGGATCTAGCAAATTGTCGGATCCCAAAAGTACCCCGTGTTAGACAAGAAGTCTAACCCATCGCAACAAACAAAATAGTTCTAAAGTAAATGCAATAGACGGTAAAATAAGCACAGCTATAGAACATAATAGTAAAGGCACTATGTAGCTAAAACTGTAAGCACTAAGCAAGGTAAAACTGCATCGAAAAATGCATACTGAAAGTAAACAAAAATATTAAATGCTCATAAATCAATATGAAAATATCCAATGCTGTACTATATGTCACTGGAATGATGCACCCAAATATGCCACAACACAGTATACCATGGTATGTAACAGAACTACCACTGAAAGGCTATGAGTCGTACGGTCCAATGTATACATACACCCAGTTGGGAAGACAGTACGGTGATGTCAATGCATCTTGAAATTCCCTAGTCAATGTATGCAACATTCCATAACCCATAATTCGTCACTGATACTCATACGTCACCACTGAATTATTCATTATGCTCATGCTTATGTTTATGCCCATGCTTCTATGCTATATGAGGAAAAATCCAGAAATCCACAAAACTTTAAACACCGATATTGAATTCCAGGTCTCTACTATGCAGAATCTTGCTGAAAGGATCCTGCTCCGAGCTTCTAGAATGATAATTAGTTAAAGTTGAAGATTTACTTAAAGATCATTGGATGGGATGATTGAATACACATATTTAGCACGGTTGCAAGAAAGGTGATTCTTATTACTTAGTTTGATTAAGCCACCCTAACGAAGCAGTTTTCAATAGAAGCATCGCCTATTGGTGATTTGTATCTCAAGCTAAGTTCTTAAGATGCTCTACTCACTATCACACTTAATGTCTTAAAGAAGGTAACTCAAATTACTTAGTTTATTTGAGCCACATCTATTAAAGCGGTCTTTGCTAGGAGACAATGCCCATTAGCGATTTGTATTTCAATTAAACTAAGGAATGAGTACTTATTTAATACACTCTTAGTCTTGGGGGATTTACTCTAACGAGACTGTATTTACATAATCCCTCAGAATAGCACATGCTCATAAGTCCATATTGGAGTGAATCAACAACCAATCATGAATACTACTAAAGAAAACCAGTAATATGGGTATACCATACTACGCCAACCAATGCTCTGGTTTCAAACAACTCTATTTAATCAGCAAGGATTTGTCAAGACTATCAATTTCTTTGCTAAATAGGTAAGTCCTATACAAGGCTCCAAAAAGGTGATCAAAGATCACTAAATATAGATTCTACCACAAGGAAAAAGTGTCATTCTAATATCTTAAGTGATTCCTACTATGAGGGGTTAAGATCAACTTCTAAGGTTAAGGGATCATCTAAGCTTCTACCTCAATGAGTTATACAAAATCCTCCTACCTCAATGTTTATTTAAATTTAGATCTTTAAAAATTTTTCAGAGACAATCTTGTGCTGAGATACTTAAGATCTCACACCCTTAATTTTAAAGCTAACATTTTAGATTCTATTTAATAGCTAGGTTTAGAGTGATCAGGTCAGATGATTAAGTCATTTTGATCATATCTTATTCTAAGATTATGGGATTTAAATCTAGGATGTTATTAGAGTCTGATCGATTATTAAATCAGTTTAGTTATATTATCTCTTTATGCTAGTAGTCTTATTTAGGAGAAAATTAAGGATCAAAAGTTTAAATTCAGATTAATCAATCATATAGATTTATCAATACCTTAGCATGTCTAATTCAAATGTTTAAGATCAGTACCAAATCAAATGCAATATTGGAATAATATCAATTTCATTATCTTATAATAAAGTCAATTTAATGAAAGATTTAAGAGTTTGGATGATAGGTTAGGGTTTAACCCCTCACTCATGCCTAATTAAGATCAAATATTTATTTATAAATCAAATATAAAATCAGTGAATTTTGGGATGTACTATTGGTGGTAATCTTAGACTTAGATCAAGTCTCAATTGCTTGATCAAAGTCTTAAGACTTCTTAATGTTAATTAAGAGGTTTAAGTTCCCAATTTTAAATTTATTAAATTTATACCTCATAAATTTGCATACATGATTTCAAAACATCTAGCTACTGTTATAAATCATATTAATAGAAAATTTTAGAAAAACAGAAAGTAATCAGTGCTAATCAAACCCTAAATCAATCCAAAAGGATTAGCACCTAATTATAAATCTAGTCATCAGAATTTCATACAAATTAGCACATAAGTTCTATTTAATCATACAATTAATCAAAGACTAAGTTTGCTAAGATTCAATATGTACAAACCCTAATTTTCACTAATCATGGTTTAACAAGATTAGAGCATAAATTGAAATATAGAAATTAGAAAAATAAATCACTTAGCATATTCATTCTACTCTTCATAAGGAGACTAATGGCACCCTAAATATGCAATTTGGTTGAGTATAATTCATAATCAGCCCTAATCAAGATTTGCAATAATTAGGTAAAAATAGAAAATATAATCGTTAGATGTTCAATATTATTTTATATTCGGATCCCTGAAGATTTTTTAATTAATTTCATATATAATATCATAGGATTTGGACCAGTGGACTAAAAGTTATTCAATTAATATATTATGTATTTCTATTTAAATTATTTCCTATGATTGGATTAATTGGATTATTTTCCTTAAGGAAAACAAATCCAATTAATCAGATTTAATTAATCGGGTTAAGCCCAATAGCCGAATCGCGCGGGTTGACTGGGGTCTGAGGAACCCGGCACTGTTGCGCAGCGCAGGTCATGGGCTGACCCGACCCGCACAGTGCCGTCGTCCCCAACCCCCCTTCCCCGATACCCAGGGAATTAGGGTTGGCTTCCACGACAAAATCCCGAGTGTTGCGGTCACGTCGTGGCCCCTAATTGATTTTCACACCATCAGTGGGCCAAGACGTTTCGATCAAACTCCTTAGCCCCTTGTGAGGTGGTCGGGGTAGCCCGCACCTTACTCACTTGAGAGGCTTCGCCTCTGAGCTACTAAGGGAAGACAATTCTCCCCACAGTGGCCACGCTAGACCCGGGGCTCGATCCCTACACCATCAGGGAGGTGAGACGGATCGAAACCCCCTGGTCTGAGGGCTTGATGTAGGCTGGATTGCCGGGGCCTTACTCGACCCGTGGCATTTCATAAGGACTTAGCCCAATCGATTGATTTGATTGATCAGGGCTAGCTTAGGGCTTAGGTTTGATGGCCTTGGGTTCGTTTTGACAATACACACGATTACAAATTGAAAGGAAGATGGTATGAGCTCAATTGGCTTCGGCTGAGCAAACGGGGGGTACCTACTTTTGATGGGGAACTTGCAGATGTCGCGGGGGTCAATGCTGAGCCACCTGAGCTTCCTGAGATGTCTCTAAAAGTTCCTGAACATCAAGAGACTCTTCTATCAGCGGTATGCATGTCGGGAATTCCTGGGAGATCTCAGCCAATCAGCGATGGTGATTTGAGAAGGAGACTTCAATTGATCAACAAGCTTTACCCTGGGGATATTTGAGGCTATTTATAGCCACAGAGGGAAGTGAGGAAGGTTCCAGATGAACTGGCTCGGCTAGAGAGGCCTAAGAGATCAAGCCATGGCCGAGCTCTCTAATTTCCAATTTGAGCTCGGCTGGGCAGAGGCCCGATCAGGGGTCCTTGCCCAGAGGGGAAGGGTTGTAACAGTCTACCGAGGTGGATGCAAGAGTGGGGGACAGGCGTGGCAGCTGACAGTATGGGGAGATCTTCCCTATCGGGCACGGGCGAGAGGAAGATGAAGCTCCACAAACACGGGAGGGTCCGGAGCCATCTGATTGATTGATCAAAAAGATGCGATGATCCTGATCCTCTGGATCCTAACGGCCGGATCCGATTGTATCAGCGCCGTAGGATTCATGGGATACATCCAACAACTAATCCATGGTTCCACAGGATATAATCCTAATTGTCGAATATTTGAAGACAACCAAGCAGTATTTTGAAGAAGTAGAAATAAAATTCAGAAGGTTAAAGGGTACCTGGATTCTTAAAGAGACTAGGATACTTCCTTTTCATATCCGCCTCCTTCTCCCAAGTAGATTCTTCTAAAGAGCAATTTATCCACTGAACTCTTACCATTGGGATCAATCGATTTCTCAGTTGCTTTTGATCATGAGCTAAGATCTTAATTGGCTCCTCCGCATAAGAAAGCTCAAGCTGGAGAGACTGTGGTGCCCCACCCCTTAATCTACAAGATTAGGCAAATGGGTGGTGTGTCACTTTGACTAACCCTTCACTTATTATTGAATTAGAATGAAATATATAATCCACCAAATAAGGGAAGGAGTAAACACATAATCAAATAATTAGTTACTATATAAGAAATTCATACAGAGTGCAGAAGCAATTTAAATAGGAAACATCCAAGCATCACAATAAGAATAACATAGAATATAACTCATAATAAATAGCATAGCAATCCAAAACACACAATCATGAGTACCTATATTATTACATTACGTTAAAGTTTAAAGAATTAAAAGCATAATTCTCTCATCCTCACTTGCAAGAAACTAAACAACAGCTCCCTCTAAGGGCTCCTCCTCTAGATAGGGCACCATCATTGGCACCTGATCTCTTATCTGATATGGATCTGCTATTGTTAGTTTCACAATGTAGGGCACCAGCCAAAAAAAAAGAAAAATCTTGTTAGACAAATTATCTAAGTACATTTTAAACTGATAAATTTTATGTGTTTTATAATATCACCATTTAATATATTATAAGTAATGATTAAATCAAGTAAGGGATCAACTAACACAATAGAATAAAGGAAAAGCTATATACAATATTTATAACTTTAAATAAAAAGGAGGCTATGACATGCCTAAATGTAAGCTAAATAAGGCAGGGCATACAAGTATAAGTAATTGACAAAGTACTAAGAGAAAATTCTACATCCTAAACATGCTGATGATCATAAACTTATGCGGATTTAAAATATAATAAACTCAGTAATGGTACATATAAATACCAGCAATAAATCTAATATCATAAAATATATAAACAAAATAAGAAAATGGCTGACTAAATGAAAAATACTAAAGCATATGCAAAACATCAATACTATATAAAAATATTTGTGTACTAATTGCCATACAGAAAAAGGCTAATTTTGCCTATTGGATATCAAAAGGATCAAGCATCAACAAGGAGGCTAAGGCGTAAAGCTATATTCTCCTAGTGTCATCAAGGAGGCATAGGCAGAATATAGGGTTTTTTCCTAGCATCATCAAGGAGGCAAAGGCAGAAAACACATAACAAATTTTCTCCTAGTGTCAACAAGGAGGCATAGGCAAAAAATATAAGCAAAGTCTTCTCTTAGCATCAACAAGGAGGCATAGGCAGAAGACACAACTGAGAGGCAGCTCTAACACATGCAATTTTTATCTTTAATCTTTTATCTTAATGTTTTCATAAGGAAACTAAAGAGTTTCCATAATTTCCTAAAGTTTTATTCATGCATTAAAGTCTTATATGATATGTCCAAAGAAATATGGCACAAAGTACAAGGAATACGTAGCACAAAAGTTAAATAATGAGCAACGGACTCTGCTAAGCATGATGATATCATTTGTTTTCTAATTTAACCATTCTAACTATTCCAAGTTATACAAGTTCAGGATCTCCAATTCTACTATCGAGTGTAACTTAGAAGCTCGGCCTTATAAGTTAAAAAGGATAAGAACTAATCAGGTTCTAATCGAATTCAATCAAATACGATTACAAGTTCAATCAATGAATCATACGTTCTAGTTTTATGAATTTAGACGTTCTATCTGAGATCTGATCAACATCTACTAAACTATATATTATGGAGTTAAATGCTATGAGATTGGGCTTAATCACATAATCCAAAAGGATAATACAACAGATCTAGTCTTTATTCTAAAAGTGATCTATTGACTAAGGCAAATCTTTTTAAGTAAATCAAACTTAATATGGTGAATCTCTTATCTTAAATATAGGGTTAAAAGATAAAATAATCAAAATAATTTATAAAAGTCTGAAAACTAATAAAACTAAGATTTCATTCGTTAAAAAACCCCATTTTTTCATGAATGAAATCTAACCTATGATCTAATCCTAACCTTAGGAATAGTCCTATTGTGAAGTGCAAAGTCTTAGTAAAAGACTTATAATGATTTTTAGGGATTTTAACAGATTTGACTTAATAGCTAATTTTACTCACTTAAATGATTCTAATATAGTTCTAATACTAGTTTTAGTGATTTAAAAGACAATTTAGGGGTTAAGGACACTTAACTTAAATTTTGGGCAAAATGACCATTTTGCCCCTACTTAAGGGTCCAAAAATATACTTTTTGAATTAGGATCCCAATTTGGAATTTTTTACTGCCAAATAATTCATTACTATCTAACATGAAGATAGCAATAAGTATGCTCAATTTGGACAAGAAATGGATCCTATAGGTCCAAATAAGATATTTGATCTAAGGGAAATCTTGTAATTTACATTTACTAGACTCTAAATTTTTGTGCGATTTATTATTGGTTACTATTCAAGGATTCTATAGAGTCCATGAATGTTGCATTCTGAGGTCAAATGGCTAAGTTATGGCTATTTCAATTTCAAAGGGGTAATTTGGTAATTTTGGTCGGTCAACGGGTGATAAAAACTGAGCTTTTATGTTTGAAGTCCAATTTCAGCAAACTCAGTTTCTATATCTTCCCTATAATATTCTGAGTGTGTTGACAGGGAGTAAATCTAATTTGGACTTTAAATTGTCAAGTTAGGGCTTAACTAAGGTTAAGGGTATTATGATCATCCTTCACCTGCAGTTGGTGGTAGCCAGATCGCAGATTGATCTTTGAAAATACTTTTGGCTCTGACCAACTGATCAAATAAGATGTCAATGCGGGGTAATGGATACTTATTCATTATGGTCACCTTATTTAGCTATCTATAGTCAATGCACATTCTCATCGACCCATCCATCTTCTTCACAAACAGAACTGGAGCTCCCCATGAAGATGAACTTGGTCTGATGAGACCTTTCTCCAACAGTTCTTGCAACTGCTTGTTCAATTCCTGCAGTTTCTTGGGTGCCATGCAGTAAGGTGCCTTTGAGATTGGCTGGGTTTCAGGAATGATGTCAATTCCAAAATCCACTTCCCATGTAGGTGGAAGACCGGGTAGGTCTTCGGGGAAAACATCGGCAAACTCACAAATAACGGGATTCTCGGTTAGAGGGGTATCTTCTTTCTTGTCTCCTAGTATAGTCACTAGGAATGCTTCACAGCCTTTGCTTACCAACCTCTTAGCCTTGATGGCATTAATCAGAGAGGCTCTTGTACTGAGATCTCCGACAAATGACTTAGTTTGCTTGCCATCACCCAGAGTAATCTTCTTCTTCTGGCAGTCAATGGTGGTATGATGTTGACTTAGCCAATTCATTGCTAATATAACATCAAAATCAGCTATGAGTAGCACTATTAACTTAGCCTTGAATGCTCTATCTCCGATAGGAATCTGAATTTTGCAGAATTTGTAGGCAGGTAGTTGAGTTCCTAATGGTAACCCCACACTTAATTAGTTGGCTAGATGATGCAATGGTATATCAAGAGCTCTAGTTCAACTCTTAGCTTTCAGAGATAAAAGAGTGACTAGCTCCAGTATCAAACAAAATGTTGCATTGTTTATTATTTATAAGGATTGTACCTAATTACAAATGTGGTAATTTACTTGCTACCTTAAAATAAGAAATGCTGGGAAATAAGTGGGTTTAGAAATATGTACCTGACACCACATGATTGTCTTCAGTGGCCTTAGTGGGCGTGAGGGCATACACTCAAGCTTGGCTAGCAGGCCTACTATTGTAGGGCTACCAGGCAGGTGGCCTTGATGTCCAGGACAGGAAGTAAGAGGTGCCTCACATCATGGAGCAGGAGGTCGTAGTGCTAGGCATGCTGCTGTCATGGCAGGAGTTTTGTGGTAGAGATCAAACACTGGCTGGCCTTGTACGCACTTAATTGGCTCCCCATCTACTGTATCAGTCATGTGGCATTGAGTGTAACCGTGCCTGGGTCTTCCACAGGTGAAGCAGCCATAAAAAGGATCAGTGGAAGGCGCTTCCACCTCAATCTGATAAACCCTAGCCCTTTTTGTGTTGTCCTATTGGTTCGTGGGGTCGGTGACTCTTTTGGCTTCTTGCTGTTGATGTTGTTGTTCTATTACCTTGGCAGTTTCCAACAGTTCCCGGTAGTTGGTCATGCGAAATGGCACAACCTAGGCCTGGATGGAGGGCCGTAGACTACTCTGAAAGTGGTGGCACCTATCTGACTCGGTGGGCACCAGGTTCATGGAGAATCTGGCAAGTCTCTTGAATTCTACATCGTAGGCAGCTACAGTGTGATTTCCTTGTTACAGCTTGAGGAATTCATCTGCCATATTATGGCACCCTGATAATGGGATATACTCAGCTTGAAATACTTCTTCAAACTCTTTATAGGATATTTCTTCTAAACGGATGTCTGCGAAGTGTGTGCTATGGATGTGGCCCCACCAGTACTCTGCTTTGCCTTTGAGCAAGTGAGTGACTAGTCGGATTACCTCTGTGTCCGGGAATTTTTTGCTCGTCAGGTTCTTCTCCACAATCCTCAACCAATTCTCCATGTCCACTGCTGATAGACTCCCATTGAATGTGGGGGGGTCTTAAGCAAAGAAAACTATGCAGCAGTCCTTTTGCGGACTATATGTGGTGCTGATAAGAGTATTGGAGTGTTGGGGCACCCTTCGCCGCGGTGCGGTTCTGGCTCATCTGAGATACCAGCAATCGTTCCATTCATTCGGCCTGCTTGGCTTGTGCTTTCGCAGCCTTCTTAGCTTGCTTTTGGCTGGATCTCATTTGTTTTTGGTGGGATTCCACCATTATTTTCACTGCCTCTAGCAAGGCAGTTACCTCATTGGACGAAGAGCTGGAGGGAGCAGGGGATGGACTCTGTCCAGGATTCATTATCTTTTGCTAGAATCTAAATTTAAACAACGCACATTCAGAAATCCAAAAAATAGGAGGGCATAACATTCTATCTCTTTTATTAATCAAAGATAAAAGATGAAAAACACATCATTGGAAATGGTAGATAGAACATAAATGAAAGACAGTAACAGAGAGAACATAGAGTCTATCCTATGTATTCTTCAGTGAAAGCTTGGGAAAAGTCTGCGTAGGTTATCCTTCGGTGCAGGCGATTCACTCTATGTCTGAGCATCCATTGCTTTTGGGCCCACCACTCTTTGGCATAGTCCTGGAGTAGGAGCTCAACGATGTTAAGTCGGATATGATATGGGTAACTTAGCTTGTCGAATGCTTTGGTTACTCTACATAACCATTCCGTTGCCAGGGTGGGGAAATTTAGTCCCCTGTAGATGCCATCTTCCAACATCCTTTCTAGTATGCTGGCTTCCGTAGAGAAGATTCTCGGGACTTCCCTCCCATATTGTTTCGCCACAAGCATATCAAATTTCCACTTATTCTCAAAGCGAATATAGAAATTGTTCACTGACATGATCGTGTAGTAGTAACCTTAGGTATCCAAATCAAGCATCATAAGAATAATTGTTTAACTCAAAATTAAGATACAAAGATGTGTAAAGTAAAATACGTAGTATAGGAATGAAAGCTAAAAGGTATATCCGATATATATAGCGGTAAAGGCATGACGGAAGTCCGCATAGGTGACCTCCCTTTGCATTTCTTAATGCCGATGGATGAGTGCTCGTAGGGTGATGCTCCACCAATCCTAGGCATGGTTATGTAGGAGGCGGGATACAATGGGGATCCTAATATTGTCTGGGCAGTTATTGATCCCAAACATAAAATCTGCTCGCTTCAGCGACTCCTTAGCTGCAACGGGGTGGTCGTGTCTATAAAATACACTCCATTGGATTAATCAGTTTAGCATTCAGACTTTGGGGTCAGACACTCCTTCTATATTTCTCTCGTGATGCTGATGAAGTTGGCCGATATATTCTCACCTATCTTCAAATTATTGGTGATGCCACCTAATTGTCATCCTGGTATATCTAAGTATATCTACAGAAGTTGTTAGGTTGAGTAGTTAAATTTTAGGGTTTTACCTTATATAATCAATCACTATATATGAAATTCATACAGAGTGCGAAAGCGATTTAAATAGGAAACATCCAAGCATTACATAGAAATAACATGGAATATAACTCAGAATAAATAGCATAACAATCCAAAACACAGAGTCATGAGTACCTGTATTATTACATCATATTAAAGTTTAAAGAATTAAAAGCGTAATTCTCTCATCCTCACTTGCAAAAAATTAAACATCAAATTCCTCTAAGCGCTCCTCCTCAAGATAGGGCACCACCTCTGGCACCTGATCTTCTATCTGATATGGATCTGCCATTGTTTATTTCATAATGTAGGGCCCCAGCCAAAAAAAAAAAAATCTTGTTAGACAAATTGTCAAACTACAATTTAAGTTGATAAATTTTATGTATTTTGTTATATCACCGTTTAACATATTATAAGCAATGATTAAATCAAGGGAGCAACTAGCACAACAGAATAGAGGAAAAGCTACAAGCAATATTTATAACTTTAAGCAAAAAGAAGGCTAAGACATGCCTCAATATAAGCTAAACAAGGCACGGCATACAAGTATAAGTAACTAACAAAGTACTGAAAGAAAATACTACATCCTAAACATGCTCATGATCATAAACTTATGCAGATTTAAAATACAATAAACTCAGGAGTGATACATATAAATAACAACAATAAATATAACATCCTAAAATATATAAACAAAATAAGGAAATGGCTGACTGAATGAAAAATACTACATCATATGCAAAACATCAGTACTATATAAGAATATTTGTGTACTAACTACCTTACAGAAAAAGGCTAATCTAGTCTACTGGATATTAAAAGGATCTTAGCATCAACAAGGAGGCTAAGGCACAAAGCTATATTCTCCTAGTGTCATCATGGAGGCATAGGCATAATATAGGGTTTTCTCCTATCGTCATCAAGGAGGCATAGGCATAAAACACAACAAATTTTCTCCTAGCGTGAACAAGGAGGCATTGGTAGAAAATATAAGCAAAGTCTTCTCCTAGCAGCAACATGGAGGCATTGGTAGAAGACACAACTAAGAGGCAGCTCTAACACATGCAATTTTTGTCTTTAATCTTTTATCTTAATGTTTTCATAAGGAATTTAAGGAGTCTCCATAATTTCCTAAAGTTTTATTCATACATCAAAGTCTTATATGATATGTCCAATGAAATATGGCATAAAGTACAAGGAATACATAGCACAAAAGTTAAATAATGAGCAAGGGACTCTACTAAGCATTGTGATATCATTTGTCTTCTAATTTAACCATTCTAACTATTCCAAGTTACACAAGTTTAGGATCTCAATTCCTACTATCGAGTGTAACTTAGAACCTCGGCCTTATAAGTTAAAAAGGATAATAACTGATCAGGTTCTAATCGAATTCAATAAATATGACTACAAGTTCAATCAATAAATCATACGTCATAGTTTAATGAATTTAGACTTTATATCTGAGATCTGACCAAGATCTACTAAATTATATATTATGGATTTAAATGCCACGAGATTGGGCTTAATCATAGAATCCAAAAGGAGAATATAACAGATCTAGTCTTTATTCTAAAAGTGATCTATTGACTAAAAGATAGATCCTTTTAAGCAAATCAAACTTAATAGGATGAATCTCTTATCCTAAATATAGGATTAAGAGATAAAATAATCAAAATAAGTTATAAAAGTTTAGAAACTAATAAAACTAAGGATTCATTCATTAAAAAACCCCATTTTTTAATGAATGAAATCTAACCAATGATTTAGTCCTAACCTTAGGAATAGTCCTATTGTGAAGTGCAAAGTCCTAGGAAAAGACTTAGAGAGATTTTTAGGGATTTTAACAGATTTAACTTAATAGCTAATTTTACTCACTTAAATGATTTTAATATAAATCTAATACTAGTTTTAGTGATTTAAAGGATAATTTAGGGGTTAAGGATGCTTAACTTAAATTTTGGGCAAAATGACTATTTTGCCCCTACTTAAGGGTTCAAAAATCTACTTTTTGAATTAGGGTCCCAATTTGGAATTTCTTACTGCCAAATGATTCCTTACTGTCTAACATGAAGATAGACAGTAAGTACGCTCAATTTGGATAAGAAACAGCTCTTATAGGTCCAAATTAAGATTTTTGACCTAAGGGCAATCTTATAATTTACATTTGCTTGGCCCTAAATTTTTGTGCAGTTTATTGTTGGTTACTGTTCAATGATTCCATAGAGTCCAAGAATGCTGCATTTTGAGGTCAAATGGCTAAGTTATGGCTATTTCAATTTCGAGAGGGCAATTCGTAATTTTGGTCGGTCAATGGGTGATAAAAACTGAACTTTTCTGTTTGAAGCCCAATTTCAGCAAATTCAATTTCTATAGCTTCCATATAATATACTGAGTGTGTTGACATGGAGTAAACCCAATTTGGACTTCAAATGGTCAAGTTATGACCTAACTAAGGTTAGGGGTATTTTGGTCATTCTCTAAACTTCTAGGGTTCAGATTCTAAATATCATTTCAGTTTATTGATGACATTAAAATTTTAGGCTAGTTTGCACCTTGAATTTTTGAATTTGGAGTTGAATTGATAAAGTTATGGTCATTTGAATTCTAGGGGCATTTTAGTTATTTTTTTTGAAGTCAACTATGGGATCAAGGAGTTGACTTTTTTATCCTAATGTCTAAATAGAAAAACTAATACTCCTATACTGCTAGGGCTATTCTTCTGAGTATTTTAAGACCCTTATTGCATATATTTGGATAACTAGGTTAAAAATTGTGAGGCTTAAATATGTCATAAAATGTCATTATGTTATACGTACCACGAAACTAATTTTTTGCATTACGCCATTTGATTTCTTTTATTTTTCTGAGTAAAATGAGACCTATATTGACTTTGTTTGGATCATCCTTCAAAAAATTATTAAACTTTTAAGAATTTGAATTGAATAATTTAAATAAATAAAGTTACTATTCATTTATTCAATTTGTATTAATTTACATTTATTTCTAAAATTAAAATATAATTTTCTGTATTTATTAGTTAATTAATTATTCTTAATCTGTATTGAATTAATATCAATCATTAATTAGTTAATGATTAATCTATTATTTAATTAAATTAAATATTTAATTTATATTTAATATTAATATTACAGTTTAATTAGGATTAGTACTAATTAATTAACAGTTTAAGCTAAATTAATTAATTAATTATTTGTTAATATTATTTTAATATTTATTTAATTAAGATTGGGATTAACACTAATTAATCTTGATTAACTACTGTTAATTATTGTTTTGATTAAATTAATTATTCTTAATTAATTAAAAATTTTATGCTAATTATGGTTACTATTAAAATAATCTTATTTATGTTCTAATTAGTTAATTATATTTAATTAATTATAATTAATATAATTAATTAACTTATTATTAATATTAAATATCAGTTAACTATATAATGTTAATTAACTATTAATTATTACTAATTAATCTTGTTTAACTATAATTAATAATTAATTAATCATTCTTTATATTAATTAATTATAAAAATATCTATCGAAAATGACATGTGGGTCTCACGGCGGCCATGTGGCGCGCTCTGGTTAGCCACGGGAGCCGTTGCGGGTCCCACAACTGTCACACGGTCTGGCAGTGTGTCCCCCCACGACACGTGGTAGCGCTCGATTGGGCGCTGCTCTGCGTGTGGGCCCCACGGTGACACGTGGCAGCACCCGATTGGGTGCTGCAATGCGCGTGGGCCCCACGATCGCAGACGAAGAGACGCGGTCTCTTGCGGTGGGCCCCACGTAACACATGTCGTGCTCGTATGGTGCCACGTGGTGCTGCGGGCTCCACCGTGTGTATGCGGACCCATGCGACTTTGGGCGAGCTTGGGTCGACTCAGCCCTACCAGCACCCCTCCTTCTCTGCGCAGAAGCCCGAGGGCACTGGGCTTGGGCACGGCGTTTGCCGCCCTTCCCAACGGCGCTGGCGCTCGGCCCGCACAGCCGAGGGTAGGTCGCGGCGAGACCTACCTGACAGCACCTGGTGTAACAACACTAGGTTGTTAGCATGCAAAATAAATGTTGATTGATTCAATTCTTAGCATCTTTTCTTTTAGAACATCAAGATAAGCCTATCTAGAAAAATTTGAAGTCTATTGGACTTCTCTAAGTCAAAAATTCAAATTTGATCAGTCTAGATGCCCTAATCTAGACCCAAAATATTTTGATCTCAGAATTGAAATCTAATTGCATTTTTGAATTCCTCACCCCCAAATTAGCTAAGGGTGAAATTTTGGTGCAATTTGAAATTCATTTGGACCATAATTCAATTTAAATTAAAATGGATCAATTGCATAAAAGGGTTCCAAACAATTTAATTTTGCAAAAATACCCATTTAACTAAATTAACAGCCGGAATCCGATGTGCGGACCGCGGGCGATCCGCTGCGGAGCCCGGGGAACGCGACAGCGGGATCCCGCGCATCTGACCGTTCCGCCTTTTATCTAACGGTTGGGATTTAAATATTCAGAAGCGCTGATCCGCCGTTAGATCCACCCGAGTGATCCTACGACGCGGATTTAATCTGAATCGGCCGTTAGGATCCAGCTGATCAGAGTCGTTGCATCTTTCCGATCGATACATCAGACGGTCCACAGCGCACCCGACAGGGAAGATTCCCCGTACTGCCAGTGGCCTCCCCTGTCCCCCACGCGCGCCTCCAGCTCAGCAAACTGTTGCTGGTCTTCCCCTAAACACCATGAGACCCCAATCGGGCCTTGTGGCCCGGCCGAGCTCGAAATGGAATTTCGAGAGCTCGGCCATGGCCCGCCTTCTCGGGCCTCCCCAGCCCGAGCCAGTGGCTCCAGAAGCTTCCCTAAGCTCAGCCAAGCCTATAAATAGCCCCAGATCTGCTTCAATTGATCCTTGCTGATCAATTGTAGCCTCTGAAATTCATCACCATTGTCGAACTCCCGAAGCTTCACCCAGGCGCTCCCGTGCTCCTGAACTGCTGATAGAGGGTTACTCCTGGAGTTCAGGACCCCTAAGAGCTTCCAGTGTCCCTGCAGTAGCGAACCACAATCCGTCTTCCAATCCATCAAAAACCAGGTATACCAGTTGCAGGAATCGAGTCAATAAGGCTCGAATCATATTCCATTTGATGCTTTTCTGTTCATATTATCGTTTCGAACTTAGCCGTATCGTATTTAGGGCCTAAGCTATCCCCGATTGATCGAATCGATCGATAGGGCTAGTTTTCCTTCTGGATCGCCTCGGTCGAGTAAGGACCCGGCGATCCAAGCCACCCCAGACCCCCAGACCAGAGGGCTTCGATCCGCCTCACCTCCCTGATGGTGTCGGGATTGAGCCCGGGGTCTGGCATGGCCTCAGTGGGGAGAATTATCTCCCCACATGGGAGAATTATCTCCCCACAGTAACAAAAATGGCGAACGCCTCGGGTGAGTAAGGTCTGGCTGATCCAGACCATCTCACAAGGGGCTTCAGGTCCCAATAGACGCGTCTGGACATGGTGATGGTGTAGCAATCGAATGCTGGCCGATCCGTGGACCGGATGCGCCAGAATTTGACGATTAGGTTTTCCCTAATCGGCCTTTTTCTGTGGGATGAAGGATCGGGGATGACGACAATGTGCGGGCCGGGTCAGCCCATGACCCGCGCGGTGCGACAGTGCCGGGTCTCCCGGGCTGCGGCCGACCCACGTGTTTTGATTATTGGGCTGAGCTGTTTTATTTTAAATTGAATTAATGGAATTATTTTTCTTAAGGAAAATAATTCGATTAATCGAATCATAGGATTTTGATTAAATAAACATATAGAATGTATTATTCAAATAACTTTTAATCCACTGGTCAAAATTCTATGATATTATATATGAAATTGTTCAGAAAAATCTCAGGAACTTAAATATAAAATAAAATCACACATCTGATGGTTAGATCTTTAATTATTGCCTAATTATAGTGAATCTTAATTAGGGTAGATTAGCAAATTTACTTATCCAATTTGTATGTTTAGTATGCCATTAGTTCACTGATGTTAAGTAGATTGTATGTGCGAAGTATGGCATTTTTCTGAGTTTTGTAAATGTAGTTATGCCCTAATCTTGTCAAATCATAATTAGTAAATTTTAGGGTTTATACACATTGGATCATATCAAACTCAATCTCTGATTATTTGTTTGACTAATTAGAGCTTGCATACCAAATTTCATGTGATTTAAATGGTTGGATTTTTACTTATGTGCTAATCCTTTTGCTTGGAATTAGGGTTTGGTTAGCATTAAGTAATCACTATTTATTAAACTTTAATCATTATTTTGACTTATGACAGTACACTAAATGAAAGGAAATCAATTTTTATAAACTTATTAAGTATACTTGAATCAATCTAAGACTATAGAATCTTAAGTATCTTAATTAACTTAAGAAATCTTGAGATTTGGATCAAGTTTTTAAGACTTGATCTAGCTCTAGGATTGCCTCCAATAATGCATAATTAATTCACTGATTTGACATTAATCTTTAAATACACACTTGATTTGACTTAAGGTTTGAGAAGGAGTCAAACCCTAATCTACTTAAGGCAAATCTAAAACCATAACAACTCTAACTCAACTATATTGATTATAAGACTTTGAATTGAATATTTTCCAATAATGCATTTGATTTACTATTGATTCTAAACATTTGAATTAGACAAAATAAGGTTAATAATAACTCTTTGTGATTTCACAATCTGAATAGAACCTTGAGATCCTTGATTTTCTCTTAAGTAATAAACCTGCATAACAAGATCCTTACTACTAGGTTGATTTAATAAGTGATCAAATCCTGAAATAATGTCTGATTTACACCACATAATCTTAGTCTAGGTATGATCAAATGATTCCATCATCTGATCTAATCACCCTAAGATCTAATTATGATCCAGAACCTGATAGTCTAATATCAACACCTAAAGGAGAGGTCTTGATGTTCTCTTCATAAGATCATCTTAAATTATTTAAGAGACCTAAATTCACATATCATGAGGTAGGAGGCCTTGTATGAATCCTTGTGGTAGAAGCATAGAAGATCCCATCACCTTAGTGATTGATCTATTCTCCTTGTGGCAGTAGTCCCTTAAGACATTAGAAGAGATACATCTCCTTGTGGTATAATCCATATTAAGTGATCATTGATCACATTTGATTGGTGAAACCTTGTATAGGACTTACCTATTAGTTTAAGACTTGTAGTCTTGATAAATCCTTGCTCTATTAAATAGATTTGATTGAACAATGATTAGTGGTTAAGGGTAGCAAAGTATACCCATATTTTTGGCCTCCAGTAAAATTCTGGATTGGTTGAGTCACTCTAAGTAAGATTTGTCTTTGTTGCTATCCTGCGGGCTTAGGCGGACATAACCTCACATAGAATAAATCAATCAATCCTAAGAGTGTATTAAACGGGTGCCCATTCCTTAGTTTTATTGAAGGATAGTTGCCATCGAGCAATGCCTCCTGGCGAAGATCACTTCAATAGGTATGGCTTAATTAAAACTAAGTAAAGGGGAATTACCTTCCTTAAAACACTAAGTATGATTGTGAGTTTAGTGACTAAATGCTTAGTTTGAGATACAAAATCATCATCGGATGGTGCTTCCTAATGAAGATCACTTTATTAGGGTGGCGTAATCAAACTAAATGTTGTGTCCTACCTTTTGCATCATTTTTAATATGTGTATACAGTCACCCTGCCCAGTGATCTTTAAGTAAATAAGCAACTTTAACTAAATATCGGTCTAGAGATTTGGTATCAGAGAAGTATTATAAAGTGTTAGATAAGGAGTTTGTTCCTATGTACTTTATAATCTGTTCTCTGTGTCAGGATAAGATCATAATTACTAGGTGTAGTGCAAAGTAAACATCTAAAAGATTCATTAAGCTGTCTCAAAAATAGAAAGGGAAACTATGTCTACAGTACTGACACCCTAGGAATTAAACGCACATAAAAAGATAACATAAAATGACATCTTAGGATTTGAACGAATTTTGAAAGAATAATGAAAAAAATATTTATGGGTTAAACTATTTTAGGGAATGGAATACTCGCCGTTAGCATTTCTATTCTACCTTAGGAGGTTTGATGATTATTGGATAGACAACCTTCGAGATGGTCAGATCTACGGGAGAATGGTAGATGGACTATCACCCCAAGGTGTCGCAGTACTGGACAAGATTTTGGTTCATTCATCATTCCGAGGCACCAGTCTTTCAGCACTCGCCAAGGAGTGGCTGGATCGCATTACCATGACACTTAGAGAGACAGCCTGCCCAGAGAAGTACCGTCTAGAGATTGTAGAGATCCTACTGAGGGGATCAGCGAGTCGTTGGTGGTATTGGGTCGATAGGAGATTAGCTCGGAAAGGTCACATAGTCACATATGATGACTTTTGTGCTGCCTTTTGGGTAGAGTATTGTAACTAGACCATAGGAATTTCCTCATGTCATTTCATGTTATCTTGTTTTCATATTTTGATGTATCCATGTATCTTCTCTTATGAGAAAGAACTTGAAAATGAATGAAATTTTCTAAAATTTGCATTGTAACTGCAGCTATGAATCCTGGTTCCCCCTCTGCTCCCACTCCTATTAAAAAGACGATCCCATCGTCAAGCGGACCTGAGGAATCGAGTCTTATGGCCAATTTAATAAAGGCCTTAATTGACAGTAACGCGCAACAGGCGCAGGAAACACAATCTCTCATCCTCTCAGTCAAACAACAATCCTCCGGACCTTCTTCTTACAATTCAAGTGACGGAGTCCTACACAACTTCCTTCATTTTTGCACTCCCACATTCAACGGGGAACTAAACCCCATGGATACAGTAACATGGATAAAGTTGGTGGAGAAGAATCTGGCCTTGATTAAATGTCCTAATTCTGAGGCAATCCGTCTGGTGACCTACCTGTTCCAAGAAGAAGCGGAATATTGGTGGGAAAATGAATGGAATAACAGATTTGCGGATTTTGAGATAAAGGACATACCAGCCGCAGCACAAGCAATTCTAGAAGACGAACTTCTTCACCTCACGCAAGGGAGTAGGTCAGTATCTGATTACGAACAAGAATTCAGGAGACTATCAAGGTTCATTCCAGATCTAGTGAGAACGGAAGCATCCAAGTGTCACCGCTTCATGAAGGGTCTTAGAGATTCTATTAGAGCACCCTTAGTCTCATGAAAGTTCAAAACCCTAATAGAGTTGATCGAGGCTGCCCATCTGCAAGAAAGATTCCAGAGTCAGCTGGACCGGAAGAGAAAAAACATAGTCACGCACCCACGAGACGAGCGCCTTGGCCATCACAAAACGGCCAGAGTCTACAACATGGGAACTACACAGCCTCAGCCTTAGAATTCTGAATGTAAGAAGAAGCATCTGTATGGGAAGTGCTACCACTTCGGTGGTGTATGTTTCACTTGTGGCCGTAAGGGCCACCGCTACTATGAGTGTAGGGAGAAAAAGACCATCGATGGTGTGTCCATCAATCACTCCCGCCATAAGCAAATCTTTCGTGCTCAACCCGTGAATCAACGAGAGCCCGCTCCTGCCATAATGCCGACTACTACAACGAACTCAAGGGCAAGTGTACCGGTGAAAAGGTCAACATACAACCGCCATGATTCAGGAACCCAGAACAAGCAACCCTCGGCACCTGCCCGAGTGTATATGTTAACTCCAACTTCTGCTCCTAAAAATAATGACGTGGTATCAAGTACGCCTTAAATCAATCCTCTTTTCTTGCTGTATTAATTATTTGTCCCTTACTATTCTCGTATTTCAATTCTCGAATGAACTATCCTTACGCAAATTATCGCAACTATAGGCACATTAACCATAAACGACACAACTTGTAATGTTTTATTCGATATGGGAGCAAGTCATTCTTTCGTGTCGGAAAAATGGGCTAAAACACTTAAACTACAGACACATCAACTAGCCAGTTCATTAAGTATTGGGCTACCTTCGGGAGCTCGGATGCAGTCTCAACAATACTGCAATCTAGATATTCCTATTGAGGGTCAAAACTTCAGAGCTAAGCCATGGTGGCAGAGAGGTATGAATTGGTTAAGGATTCTGATATTGAAAGCAATCTAGATATTCCTAGGTATGAATTGGTTAAGCCAACATGGTGCGTCCATTAACTGCCAAAAGAAGAAAATAACTTTGGGTAACGGAAGGAACTCCAAATCATTCATGGGAAAATTTAGCACCCAATCGTCATTAATTAACGCCATGGTGGCAGAGAGGTTAGTAAAGAAGGGATGCAATGCGTACCTTGTAACAATGTTGGGAGAAAAGAAAGAAGTCATACCTCTTTCTGAGAACCCTGTAGTTTGTGAATTTCCCGATGTTTTCCCTGAAGACCTGCCTGGTCTTCCTCCGAACAGAGAAGTAGAGTTCACCATAGAAGTAATTCCTGGAACTCAACCACTATCAAAAGTTCCGTACTTCATGGCGCCAAAGGAACTCCAAGAGCTGAACAACCAACTTCAAGAATTATTAGAGAATGGTCTCATTCGTCCAAGTTCATCCCCTTGGGGAGCACTGGTGCTGTTTGTTAAAAAGAAAGATGGATCGATGAGAATGTACATCGATTATAGGGAATTAAACAAAGTAACTATTAAAAACAAATACCTTTTACCACGAATTGACGATCTGTTTGATCAGTTATCTGGAGCAAAGGTCTTCTCCAAGATAGACTTGCGATCTGGGTATCATCAATTGCGAGTTAAGGATTCTGATATTGAGAAAACAGCGTTTCGAACTCATTACGGACATTACGAATTCTTGGTGATGTCTTTTGGATTGACGAATGCACCATCCATTTTTATGGACTTAATGCAGCATGTGTTAAAAGCATATCTGGATAAGTTCGTCATCGTCTTCATTGACGACATACTGATTTATTCCAAGAATAAGACCGATCATGAGAAACACCTTTGTATAGTACTTAAAGAACTCAGGAACCACGAACTCTATGCTAAGTATTCTAAGTGTGAATTCTGGCTTGATTCTATCGCCTTTTTGGGTCATGTCATCAACTCTCAAGGGATCAGAGTGGATCAAAACAAAGTAAGCGCAGTCCGAGAATGGTCACAACCAAAATCTGTGATGGATATCAGAAGCTTCTTAGGACTAGTAGGCTATTATAGAAAATTCGTCAAAGGTTTCTCACAAATTAAATCCCCTCTCACCAAACTGACTCAAAAAGCAGTACCTTTCATTTGGAGTCCGGAATGTGAGAAGGCGTTTCAAACATTGAAAGATGCTCTTTCCTCTACCCCAGTTCTCGCCTTACCCAAGGAAGGATTGAATTACCAGGTTTATACTGACGCATCCAGTATATGTTTGGGATGTGTTTTGATGCAGGAAGGAAGAGTTATAGCCTACACGTCTCGACAATTGAAACCACATGAAAAGAACTATCCTGTTCACGATCTTGAACTAGCATCAGTAGCTTCGCTCTGAAGATTTGGCATCATTATCTGTATGGCGTCCAGTGTTCCATATTCACCGATCATCAGAGCTTGAAATATATTTTCACCCAATGCGAGTTGAATTGTCGACAGCGAAGATAGCTCAAGTTAATAAGCGACTACGACTTAAGCATTCAATATCACCCAGGAAAATCGAATGTCGTAGCAGATGCACTCAGCCGCCATGCTACACTATCTTCTATAATTTGCACTAGTGCACTGGAGGAAGAATTTCAAAAATTTGAAATCAGGCCAGTGCATGGAGACATGTTAAGCACACTAATATCTATGAGCTCAGTTGAACCTACCTTCCATCATGATGTCTTCATTTCTCAAACCAAGGATGAGGATTATTTGAAGTTCAAAGTCGATATTGAGAGTGGACGTTGCTTCGATCTCCAGCTTCATGGTAACATAATTTTCCAAGGTGATCGTCTATGGATTCCCAAATCCATGCATCAAGAGATTCTGGTCGAAGGCCATAATTCAGGCTACCAAGTACATCCAGGTAGTACCAAAATGTACCAAGATCTGAAGAAGTCATTCTGGTGGCCCGGTATGAAAGAGAGTGTGGCAGAATTTGTGACAAAATGTCACACTTGCAGTCTAGTCAAAGCCAAGCATCAAAAGCCTGGAGGACTCCTTCACCCTCTAGCAATTCCTGAATGGAAATGGTTCGACATTTCTATGGATTTTATTATGGGTTTACCTAAAGCAAGATCTGGTGCAGATTCGATTTGGGTCATTGTTGATCGATTGACCAAGTCAGCTCATTTCATCCCTATGTGTCAAACTGGTTCTGTGGAAAGATTGGCAAAGCTGTATATCAAGGAAATTATCAGGCTCCATGGAATCCCAATATCTATCGTATCTGATCGAGAAAGCCGTTTCACCTCTAAGTTTTGGCAAGCGGTGCATCAAGACGTGGGGACTACTCTAGCTATGAGTACCGCCTTTCATCCTCAGACAGATGGACAAATAGAAAGAGTCAATCAAGTTATGGAAGATCTTCTTCGTCTATGTATACTAGACTTTGGAGGTTTTAGGGAGGATCACCTTCCCCTTGTAGAATTCGCATAATAATAGTTTTCAAGCAAGTATCGGTATGGCACCATATGAAGCTTTGTACGGCAAAAAATGCAGTACGCCATTATCATGGTCTGAAATTGGCATGTTCAGCTTTACGGATCAGAATTGGTTGAAGAAACAAATCGTAAAATTCAGCTAATCCAGCAAAGAATCAAAGCTGCTCAGGATCGGCAGAGTAAATATCACGACGCTCATCATCGTGCTCTGGATCTTGATGTGGGAAAGTATATGTATCTAAAGGTCAGCCCAATGAAAGGTGTTTATTGTTTTCGTGTAGCTGCAAAGTTAAGTCCTCGTTACATCGGACCTTTTGAGATATTAGAAAAGATTGGTTCTGCAGCATATCGACTAAAGCTTCCTGAAGATTTCTCTGCAGTTCATAATGTATTCCACATCTCCTCTCTACGAAGATGACTCCGTGACCCATCTCACTTAATTCAACTTCCAGCCGTATCACTTCAGCCAGATCTCACTTATGTAGAAGAGCCGATTAAGATCTTAGCTCATGATCAAAAGCAGCTAAAGAATCGCTCCATTCCAATGGTAAAAGTACAATGGAGGAATCACTCCTTAGAAGAATCTACGTGGGAGAAAGAGACGGATATGAGGAAGAAGTACCCCAATCTCTTTGAAACACTAGGTACTCTTTAAATTCAAAAGTCTTACTCATGTTCTCATATTCTCTCATGAATGTCTACTCTTAAAATGATGTCGAGGACGACATCGTTCTTAAGTAGGGGAGCCTGTAACAATACTAGGTTGTTATCATGCAAAATAAATGTTAATTGATTTAATTCTTAGCATCATTGCTTTTAGAACATCAAGATAAGCCTATCTAGAAAATTTTGAATTCAATTGGACTTCTCTAAGTCAAAAATTCCAATTTGATCAGTCCAGATGCCCTAGTCTAGACCCAAAATATTTTGATCTCAAAATTAAAATTTGATTGCATTTTTGAATTCCTCACTCCCAAATTAGCTAAGGGTGAAATTTTGGTGCAATTTGGAATTCATTTGGACCATAATTCAATTTAAATTAAAATGGTTCAATTGCATAAAAGGGTTCCAAACAATTTAATTTTGCAAAAATACCCATTTAACTAAATTAACAGCCGCCATCCGCTGTGCGGACCGCGGGCATTCCACTGCGGAGCCCGGAGTACGCGATAGTGGAATCCCGCGCATCTGACCGTTCCGCCTTTTATCTAACGGTCGGGATTTAAATATTCACCCGAGTGATCATACGGTGCGGATTTAATCTGAATCGGCCGTTAGGATCCAGCTAATCAAGGTCATTGCATCTTTCCGATCGATACATCAGACGGTCCACAGCGTACCGGCACTGTGGATCTTCGTCCCCGCCAAGACGCGGCTGACAAGGAAGATTCCCCGTACTACCAGTGGCCTCCCCTGTCCCCCACGCGCGCCTCCAGCTCAGAAAACCATTGCTGGTCTTCCCCTAAACACCATGAGACCCCAATCAGGCCTTGTGGCCCAACTGAGCTCGAAATGAAATTTCAAGAGCTCGGCCATGGCCCGCCCTCTCGGGCCTCTCCCTAAGCTCAGCCAAGCCTATAAATAGCGCCAGATATGCTTCAATTGATCCTTGCTGATCAATTGTAGCCTCTGATATTCGTCACCATTGCTGAAGTCTCGAAGCTTTACCCAGGCGCTCCCGTGCTCCTGAACTACTGATAGAGGGTTACTCCTGGAGTTCAGGACCCCTAAGACCTTTCAGAGTCACTACAGCAGCGAACCACGATCCGTCTTCCAATCCGTCAAAAACTAGGTATCCCAGTTGTAGGAATCGAGTCAATAAGGCTCAAATCCTATTCCATTTGACGCGTTTCTGTTCATATTGTCGTTTCGAACTTAGCCGTATCGTATTTAGGGCCTAAGCTAGCCCCGATCGATCAAATCGATCGATCGAGCTAGTTTCCTTCTGAATCGCCTCGGTCGAGTAAGGACCCAGCGATCCAGGCCACCCCAGACCCCTAGACCAGAGGGCTTCGATCCGCCTCACCTCCCTGATGGTGTAGGGATCGAGCCCGGGGTCTGGCATGGCCTTAGTGGGGAGAATTATCTCCCCATAGTAACACAATTGGTGAATGCCTCTGGTGAGTAAGGTCTGGCTGATCCAGACCATCTCACAAAGGGCTTCAGGTCCCAATCGATGCGTCTGGACATGGTGACAGTGTAGCAATCGAATGCTGGCCGATCCGTGGACCGGATGCGCCAGAATTTGATGATTAGGTTTTCCCTAATCGGCCTTTTTCCGCGGGACGAAGGATCAGAGACGACGACACTGTGCGGGCCGGGTCAGCCCATGACCCGCGCGGTGCGATAATGCCGGGTCTCCCAGGTCGCGGCCGACCCGCATGTTTTGATTATTGGGCCGAGCGATTTTATTTTAAATCGAATTATTTTCCTTAAGGAAAATAATTCGATTAATCGAATCATAGGATTTTGATTAAATAAAATACATAATGTATTATTCAAATAACTTTTAATCCACTAGTCAAAATTCTATGATATTATATAAGAAAATGTTCAGAAAAATCTCAGGAACTTAAATATAAAATAAAATCACACATCTGATGTTTAGATCTTTAATTATTGCATAATTACAGTGAATCTTAATTAGGGTAGATTAGCAAATTTACTTATCCAATTTGCATGTTTAGGGTGCCATTAATTCAATGATATTAAGTAGATTGTATCTGCCAAGTATAATAGTTTTCTGAGTTCTGTAAATGTAGTTATGCCCTAATCTTGTCAAATCATAATTAGTGAATTTTAGTGTTTATACACATTTGATCATAGCAAACTTAGTCTCTGATTATTTGTTTGACTAATTAGAACTTGCATACCAAATTTCATGTAATTTTAATAGTTGGATTTTTACTTATGTGCTAATCCTTTTGCTTGGAATTAGGGTTTGGTTAGCATTAAGTAATCACTATTTATTAAACTTTAATCATGATTTTGACTTATGACAGTACACTAAATGAAAGGAAACCAATTTTTATAAACTTATTAAGTATACTTGAATCAATCTAAGACTATAGAATCTTAAGTATCTTAATTAACATAAGAAATCTTAAGATTTGGATCAAGCTTTTTAAGGCTTGATCTAGGTCTAGGATTACCACCAATAATGCATAATTAATTCACTAATTTGATATTGATCTTTAAATACACACTTAATTTGACTTAAGGTTTGAGAAGGAGTCAATCTTTAATCTACTTAAGGCAAATCTAAAACCATAACAACCCTAATTCAACTATATTGATTACAAGACTTTGAATTGAACATTTTCCAATAATGAATTTGATTTACTATTGATTCTAAACATTTGAATTAGATAAAGTAAGGTTAATAATAACTCTTTGTGATTTCACAATCTGAATCAAACCTTGAGATCCTTAATTTTCTCTTAAGTAACAAACCTACATAATAAGATCCTTACTACTAGGTTGATTTAATAAGTGATCAAATCCTGAAATAATGTCTAATTTATACCCCATAATCTTAGTCTAGGTATGATCAAATGATTCCATCATCTGATATAATCACCCTAAGATCTAATTATGATCCAGAACCTGATAGTCTAATATCAACACCTAAAGGAGAGGTCTTGATATTCTCTTCATAAGATCGTCTTAAATTATTTAAGAGACCTAAATTCACATATCATGAGGTAGGAGGCCTTGTATGAATCCTTGTGGTAGAAGCATAGAAGATCCCATCACCTTAGTGATTGATCTATTCTCCTTGTGGTAGTAGTCCCTTAAGACATTAGAAGAGATACATCTCCTTGTGGTATAACCCATATTAAGTGATCATTGATCACATTTGATTGGTGAAACCTTGTATAGGACTTACCTATTAGTTTAAGACTTGTAGTCTTGATAAATCCTTGCTCTATTAAATAGATTTGATTGAACAATGATTAGTGGTTAAGGGTAGCAAAGTATACCCATATTTTTGGCCTCCAGTAAAATTCTGGATTGGTTGAGTCACTCTAAGTAAGATTTGTCTTTGTTGCTATCCTGCGGGCTTAGGCGGACATAACCTCACATAGAATAAATCAATCAATCCTAAGAGTGTATTAAACGGGTGCCCATTCCTTAGTTTTATTGAAGGATAGTTGCCATCGAGCAATGCCTCCTGGCGAAGATCACTTCAATAGGTATGGCTTAATTAAGTAAAGGGGAATTACCTTCCTTAAGACACTAAGTATGATTGTGAGTTTAGTGACTAAATGCTTAGTTTGAGATACAAAATCATCATCGGATGGTGCTTCCTAATGAAGATCGCTTTATTAGGGTGGCGTAATCAAACTAAATGTTATGTCCTACCTTTTGCAGCATTTTTAATATGTGTATACAGTCACCCTGCCCAGTGATCTTTAAGTAAATAAGCAACTTTAACTAAATATCGGTCTAGAGATTTGGAGTTAGAATCCTTTTAGCAGTATTCTACATAGTGGAGACTTAGGATTCATTTATGTTTCTTACTATATTCTGCCTGGATTTCGGGATTTTCCATTCATATCATATAATGATATAAGCATAAGCATAGACATGACTTAAACTCATTCCTTCTGTTGTGACACAAGGTTATCAATGATATAGTATGAGATATGGAATGTTATATACACAAATTGGGAAATTTCAGGGTGCATCTACGTCACCATACTGACTTCCTAACTGTTGTGCTTACATTGGACCGTACTACTTATAAACTTTCAATGATAGTTTTATGATGTACTGTGGTGTAGCATATCTGTGTGCATTTTTTCAGTGGCATATAGTGCAGCATTTGACATTCCTTTTACATTGATTTATGAGTATCTGATATTTCATTTACCTTCAGTATTTACTTTTGATGCAGTGTTACTTTGCTTAGTTCTTACAGTTTAGTTATTTGATGCTTTACAGTTTTTCCTACATTTTTACTTTACGTTCTTGCATATTTGTTATGTTTAGTTTAGCTTGTACAGCTAACTTCAATGTGTTAGACTTCTTGTCTAACACGGGGTACTTTTGGGATCCGGCAATTTGCTAGATCCCGAGCAGTTGTTGGAGGCAGGTCAGGAGGACGTTCCAGAGGTTCAGGAGGAGCACTTGGAGCTGTAGGGGATTGAGCACCTACTTTTACTTTCTAGTTCTTTTCAGTATTCTGTCTAGACTCTTTATATTTCTGTATTATTATGGTTTGTAATAAAACTCTGGATGTACTTTTTCTTTTCTCTTATGAGGTGGATATTTTCTACTGCTTGAGACGAATGTAATCTGGATGTTTTGCTTTTAGCTTCCGCACTCTGTTATATTACTATACTTAGTATTGTGATGTGATCGGCGTACTGGAAACGATGATATATTTTATAACGTACATGAGTTCTTCTCCCCTCCCTTGCACCTTATGTACGTACTAAGTCTAATACCTAAGATAAGTGTTCCATTCTTATCTTAGATATTGGCTCTCGACCCTACTCTTAGGGCTCGAGTCAGCGGCTTTCAGTATGGCTCTGTCTTTTTAGCCTAATCGGGACGATGGGTTTTACTTTTATGGCCCACCGCTCCCGAGTAGCGCACCGTTCCGCCGCCAATTTATGATTTATACTCGTATTTTGCGCATGGCGATGGGACTGGGCGTTACACCTGGGCTGGCCTCGAAGGTGGCCAGAGGCGCTAGCTAGACCTAAGTCTAGGACCTATCCATCGGCAAACGAAATGGGAAACGGTAATGACTGTAACAATCGAACCTAATTCGATCGATCGATCCAATTGTCGATCCATCAGCCTTCATAACAATGCAATTTAACTTACGGAATAAGCATTCGTGGATTCAATAATTGAAATTGCAGTAGGATCAAGGTAGTATGATGTACCTGGAATGGACAGTGGAGGATGCTTAGGGCTCGGGCGGACCGCTTCCAGAGGCTCGACGAACTTAGTTGCGAAAAATAGCTCGAGGATAAGGCTTCTTGTAATTGAGGAGAGTTAGGGACGGAGCGACCCAGGCCTGCGAGGCATGGGGTGGGCGAGCGGGGCGGGGTCCATCTGCATTGCGCAGGTGATCTCGTCGAGGAAGACGATGGGCCGGGGCCGTCTGATCTTTGATCTGACGGGCGAGGGAAATGACATGCGCTTTTGGATGGACGACGTCGACTTATTTAACGGCGTCGCAGAAAAATAATTAAAAAAAAGTATTAAATATTAAATAATTTCGATTAAATTATTATTTTAATCTCCCAATTAAATTTAATAAATCAGAATATCACCGATGAAGACGATGACGAATTTATCTAAATACCCTTTCAACACGCGCTGCATTAAATCTATAAAAATGGATGGTGCAATTGTTAAGCCAAAGGACATTACCAAAAATTCATACTATCCATAGTGGGTTCTAAACGCTGTTTTCTCCACATCTGGATCTTTAACTCACAATTGATGATATCCAGATCGCAAGTCTATCTTTGAGAAAACTTTAGCTCCAGATAACTGATCGAATAAGTCATCGATACGAGGTAGAGGATACTTATTCTTAATGGTTACCTTATTTAATTTCTTATAATCGATGCACATTCTTATCAATCCATCTTTCTTTTTTACGAACAAAACTGGCGCTCCCCATGGAGATGAACTTGGATGAATAAGACCTTTCTCCAACCGTTCTTGAAGTTGCTTATTCAATTCTTGAAGTTCTTTTGGCCCTATACGATACAGAACTTTTGACAATGGTTGAGTTCCAGGAATTAGTTTAATTGCAAACTCTACTTCTCTAACTGGAGGAAGACCGGGTAGGTCTTCACGGAAAACATAAAGAAATTCATAAACTTTATGGTTGTAACAACCCTAGGTTGTTACTCTAGCTAAACCTAGTTGAATTAAGCTAATCTAAGCTTTAATTTTGATTCCATTAGACTCAATGGATTATTTAAACCTAACCCTAGAAGTTTGGAATCAATCGGAGTTAAATTGGAAATTTTGGTATTTTTTGCTGTTTTTGAGCCCTAGAAAATACCTAAAATAATTTGATCTCCAAATCAAAATCTAAGTTCATTTTTGAATTCCTCACCCCCAAATTAGCTAAGAGTGAAATTTTGGGAATTTTTGGAGGTCATTTAGTCACATTTTGGATTTAATTTAAATTGGTTTAATTGCAAATTAAGGTTTTAAACAATTTATAATTGCAAATTTATCCTTTCCAACGGTCGGCTGGTTTCCAAACCGCGGGCGCCATCTGGGCCGTCCATTCCGCAGATTTAATCCAATAGACTGCGCCTTAGATCAGATCCATCTAATCTCGACCGTAAGTATCCCCGATCTGCCGTTAGATCTCCGAATCTAATCCAACAGTGGACATTCTATTCGCACCGTTCGTTAAGTGTCGGGAGATCAGAGCCGTCCCGCTTTGATGGGTGATCAATCAGACGACCCCGAGCACCCCGAGCACTGTGGCTCGTCTCCTTCGCCTCTCCCGTCTGCGTCTGGTCCCCACCGACAGCCATAACCCCTCCAGCCCCTATGGCAGTACGGGAAAAAGATCGAAATTCCTCTCCTGCCCTCGGCGCGTTTGTCTGGCTGACTGTCTTCTCCCCAAATTGCCCATAGCAGTTGGCCCGAGCCATTTCTTTCAGGCCGAGCCTCTTGCCATTTCCAAGCTCTATAAACCACCCCCAGAGCTCCCAACTACCTATAAATACCCCCAGCACCTCTCAGTGAGTCCCTTTGCTCACTGAGACTCCTCAATTTCCCCAGCTGAAGCCTCTGGAGCTCCCGTCTCTCTCGGCATTTCCTGTTGACCCAAAGGCTTGAACTGCTGATAGAGGGCCCGTATGGTGTTTAGACCCCCTGTGAACCTTCGTCTGCTGGTTAGGAAGCTCCAACACACTTCAATTCTCCTCAGCGAAGCATGCAAACCCGTCCTCAGGTACAGCCTTTCCCTTTCCCCATTAAAATTTCTCCAGCTCAATTTCGTTTCTGTCTTCTGGATGAGCTTTGGATGTCGCCTAGAGAACCCTAGTCACCTAGGAAACCCAATGTAATTGTCGCCTGGGGCTGAGCTAGCTCGAATCGATCGTATCGATCGATTGAGCTAGCGGCCAAGCCAATGGCTGAGTCCGATTAAGGACCCAGCGATTGGCTGCACCCGATGTTATAAGATGTTGGGGGATCGACTCGTCTCACCTCCCTGAAGGTGTAGGTATCGAGCTCCGGCCGGATAATGGCCTCTGTGAGGAGAATTGTCTCCTCACATTGTGCCTAAAATGCCCGTATTGAAGGCGTCTCGGGTGAGTAGCACCCCGTCAATCCAGAGCGATCTAGATAGGGGTTCATAGTCCAATTGATGCGTCTAGACCCCAGGAACGTGTAGGGATCAAGCTGAGCCGCCGCCGTCGTCTAAGCGCCGAGAATTTCAGCGCGGAAGTTCGCTTGGGACGGACCCGTCGAGAGGTTGAAGATGAACTCCTAGCCGGGTAGTCCCCGACCCGCGCGATTTTATTTCGGGCTACGTCTAATTAATTAATTATAGGATTGTATTTTCAAAGGTTATGCGATTAATTAAGTAAATCCTACAGTTTTAATTTAAATAAACATTCAAAAAAAATTGTTTAAATAACTTTAGCTATACTGATTCAAATGGTATGATCCAATATACCATTTGAATCAGAAAAATAGAAGTAATCTAAATATAAAACAAAATCATAGATCCAATGGTTAGATTTAAAAATATTTATCGAACTCTTTTCTGTCCTTATTTAAATTATATTAAAATAAATAAATATCCAAATGAGGAGATTAATGGCTTTGATTGCTCCTTGAACCATAGAGAACAAATTCAGACACTTAAAACCAATTTTGGATATTAATCTCTCCTAATCACTCCTTAATCACCCTAATTAGGGATTAGTAAAATTAAACCTAATTTAGCTTCTGATCTTGATAGAGATTGTTCATAATGCTATCCTAAGTATTTTAGAACAATTTGGAAAGGTTGGATTACCTTAAGATGCCCTAAATTTACTAATCCCCAATAATTAGCTTAAATAAGTGATTTATGCTAATTATCTTAATTAAGTGGTAAAAATCCAAGATAAGTGTATTTCCTACCTTATTTATTAGTATGGGACACATTAAAATAATTAGGAGTAATTTGGACAACTAAATCCTAAAATTCTAATTTTTGGCCTTAAGAGGGGCATTTTGGTCATTTTGATCAAATATGCTTAAATGCCCTATAAACCTTGAAAATTTCAATAATCTACCCAAAAATAAATTAGAAATGTTCTCTGAATTTTGATACCAATATTTATGCTAATGTGATCCTTAACTTAAGAAATATTCACTAAAGCCCTATTTAAGACACTTAGATCTTAAGTAACCTAAAAGAGGTCACCTAGTTTAATGCTTAAACCAAATATCTAAGATTGTCAATTATCACCTTAATGAGTTCAATATAGTTAGATTATAAAGCTAAATTCTAAAAGAAATACAAATGGAAACTCCTAAGTAAAAATCTAGTTCAAAGTCTAAAGTGATCAAATATCAGATCATTAAATCTTAGACTTAGATCTTCAATTTGAACTGAACCATCTCCAATTGAAATTCTTCAAATGATTGACTATTTAACCCTTTGAAACCTTCCATGTGGGTATAGGATGATTCAATCTCTAAATATAATGAGATTATCTTAAAGATTGAATATACATCTTAGATTTTTAAATTCTTAATTGATTATTTTATCTTATAATTAGTAGAATAACCTTTAACTAAGTTCACCGTTTTTGGATCTTTCAGCTTATAGGATCCTTTATCCTTAACTTTGGAATAGAGTGTGAACCCTAGATCCTTATTAGGACATTCCCTTGGATTTAGGTTTTGAGCACCAAAGTGGAGTTCAAATCCAAGATCCTTAAATCTTAATTTACTTGATTAATATTTGGGTAAGAGAGTAAGATATTAATAAACTAGGTTATTGATTTATTTACTTAAACTATATAATCATCACATGATTTTGGATTAGAACTTGTTAAGTTCTAATATTAACTTTAAGGCCGTAAATCTGAGATTCTACTCGATAGCTGGATATTGGAGATCCCAAACTTGTACCTTCTCAGAGTAGCTATATTTAGTAATTAAATAACATCAGATATCACATGAGTTTAGATTGAGTCCCTTGCTTACTTTGATTTGATTTGCTTGGCATACCTTGGTTATTGAGCCTTATTCCTTGAGTATAATAGGAGAACTTACGATATGGATGATACATCCTAAGTTAGTACTTGAATTGCATATCATTCAATTTTGCCTTGTTTGCAGTTGGTAGAATATGTCCTAGCTTAGTCAGCCTCTTCAGTAGTAGTATTGTATAGACTGGACTCAGAACTAGCATATTTGGATGGCTAGACTGGGGATTGATTGATTGATATTAGAGGCCCTATATGGCCTATTGGCTGGTATGGTAGTAGTATATCTTAGGCTTATTGCTACTTTAGCTGGATTGTTCAGTATTGTTTTTTGTTTTGCTTTGCCACATGCTTCAGTGGCCTTATTTTCAGTACTTGCTTGCTTTGCCACATGTCTTAGTGGCTTTACATTTCATAGATTGCTTGCCTTTTCCACATGTCTCAGTGGTCTTTCCTTTTCCTTTTCTTAATTAGCATGTTGTATGTATACTCATATGGTTTACTTATATATATTGGCATGTTTAGGATGCTAGAATTGCATGTTTTTAGTACTTGTGTTTCTTTTATATACCCAGCATGTGTTAATATGAACATAAGCATGTTAGGTTTAGAATTGTTATGTAGTTGCTGTTTCTTTTTAGCTTTTAGGCTCATCTTATTTATTTTGCATTGTATGTCATTCTTCATACTAGTTGCTGGCTATAAATGGTTAGTTTATAGTTACTGTTTCTCCATAGCTTGTTGCACCTATTACTACTTGCATGTTTTGCTAATTTAAATGTGATATCTTTAAAACATTCAGTTCATTAAAATAGCCTAAAATGTACTTAGACAATTGTCTAACTGTAACTTTTTTGTTTTGTTGGTTGGGGCCCTGGCATTTGTGATACCGACAAATGTCAGATTCAGACGTGTTTGTGGGAGTGTCGCAGAAGAGGGGTAAGTTCAGGAGGAGGATCGTGCTGCTACTGTTTAGTTAGATATTGCATTTTATTTCAGTGAGATTGAGAGACATTTTCATTCTCTTTAAAATTTAGTTTGTAATAATTAATTCTAGATGTGTTTTATTTCTGCATTTTGATGAGTTACTATATTGTTTTCCCTCGTTCTACTATGTATGCTTGTGGATGTTACTACTCGCCTATTGGTTCCGCTACTTTGATATTTATATATTTATATATATATATATATATATATATATATATTTATATATATATATATATATATATAAATTGATGAATGTTATAGCACTTGGTGACAAGTCCTTGGCTTAAGGCAGGTTGAGTTTACCTAACTTTACTTAAGCTGGGGATTTTCTATAGTTGGAGCACCGTACTTCCTTGTTCTCAATACCCGAGCCCCACAGTTGGTATTAGAGAACACCATAAGGTGTCAGAGTGGGATCTATGATTCCTTTCTACCTAATGGACCGTTCTTCTGAAATACAAACATCAATATAGGTAACACCCATAATATAGTAGCATCAATAACTCTATGCAAAATGTAGGAGGAGAATACTCCCATCCTAATAATTTAGTCATTTGGAGTCTAACACAAATGTAATAAAATTCTGTCCTCGGAGTTTAATGAATTATGGAGAGTCCAATATAGACTATTATCAGCCTGCATTCAAGACAGTTTGGAGCTGTAGCTTCAAGTGGAGGTAGGAAAGCAACTGGCAGATTGAAGAAGTTTCAGCAAAAGGGATCTTAGTCCTGGAGAAGCTCTTACAGCAAGCTGTATATCGAGGGCTCAACTTTCCCATATACGCACAAGAATGGTTGAGCCTAGTGGAGTCCATTCTGATACACATAGAGGGTCCTGAGTCACTTTATGTAGATATTATGACAGACCTAATGGTGGATTGCATCGGAGTTTGGTGGTATGAGACCATGGCAAGGCTTGAGAAGAAGCGTAACAGGAAGCATCGGGAAGTCACTTTTGAGGATTTTTGTGTAGCCTTTAAGGCAGAATGTATTGATAATGTTTGAGTGATAGTTAGGATAAATGTTATTTTCATTATCAAGCAACCCTATTAGATTTACAGTTTTGGCATTGTAATCCCTTATTTCTATAATTAATGAAAGATTTTGATTTCTCTTCCTTAGAGTAAATTATGAGTTTGTCTTTTTCTTTAAATTTAACTAGAATAGATTTCAGATAACCACCTACCATTACTCCTGTTAAGAACACTGTTACCTCTAGTAGTTCTAATGATGAGGTGGCTCATCTGCGAGCCATGGTGGCAACTTTGTTGGAAAAACAAGCTCAACAGGCGCTCGTTATGCAGAAATTACTAAATGATCGTGCAACTCCAGTCATTATCACTGCTCCAACAGTATATGCTACACAAGCTGCTCCTTCACATCATTCGGTGAATAATCTCCTTCACAATTTTTTGAGGTTAAGGCCTCCAACCTTTGGTGGGAACCCGTCACCATTGGATACAGCTGATTGGCTGAAGGCTGAGGGATCTCGTTAGTCTGAAGGTCCCGAACCCGGAAGCTGTCCATCTCGCCACCCGTCTGTTTCATGCAGAAGTAGAATATTAGTGGGAAGAGATCCGAAATACCAAGTTCACTGACTACGAGTTAGAGGACATCCCCTGGGATGAGTTCATCGAGGCCTTCAAGACTGAATTCATTCCCCCATCCGCACAAAACATTATTGCAGACACAATCATGAGGTTGACTCAGGGGAGTCGTTCAGTAGCTGAATACGAAAGGGAATTTAGTAGATTGATTCGTTTCACGCCAGAAGTTACTCATTCGGAGTCAACTAAGTGCCACCTCTTTCTTTGTGGACTCGGAGGTTCACTAAAGAACCAGATCATGCCGCTCTGTCTGATTAGCTTCTACAAACTGGTGGAAACAGCTAAGGTGATCGAGCATCAGCAATCTGAAGAGGATCTTAAGCAAAAAGCACAAACAGCTCTAAACCTGCGGGGAAACTTCAAGAGACACGGATCTAACCCTACAAAAGTATATCAGCTAGAAGCTGCACCTACCGCCAAACAAACTCAAAACTGTACTAAGCCACATCCGTATGGCAAGTGTTACCATTTTGGCCAGAGGTGTTTCAATTGTGGGTGTACAGGCCACTGGTTCTATCAATGCGACCACACAGAAATGGTAGACGGAGTTCCAATGAAGCTTTATCAGAAGAATCAAGTGTTCCGAGCAACTCCATTAAACAGGAGAGAACAAAATATGGTTATAATGCCAGCCCCTGCTTCTGAAGTTGCTCACACGCAGCCACCAGCTCCCAATTCTCAGAACTACCAGCGATGGCAACCTAACAATCATCCTGCTGGTCCTGCACGAGTATATGCCTTAACTCCTACTGAAGCCACAGAAGATAACAATGTAGTTTCAAGTACACACTCATAAATCTCTCTCATGCTAAATTGCATTTCTGTATTTTAAATCTTTTCATGTTCTTGATGTAGAACTGTGTAAAATTAGGCACACATTATTTCAACAACCAACCTTTTAATGTATTGTTTGATACTAATGCCAGTCACTCATTTGTCTCTGAACGATTTGCCAATAGCCTTAAACTTCACGCATGCAACCTAGCACAAATGTTGAGTGTTGGGCTCCCATCTGGAACCCAACTAAGTGCCCATAAATTTTGCAATATTAAAGTCTGATAAATGATCAGGAATTTCAGGCCAAACTAATCATCCTGCTAATAGATAACTTTGATATCATCCTTGGGATGAATGGCTCAGTGACAATGATGCTGTGATAAACTGTCATAAAAAGAGAGTCACTCTCCATTCTCAGGGCAAGCCTGAAACATTTGTTGGAAGAACCAGCACGCAACTAACCTTAATAAATGCAATTAAAGCAGAATAGTTGATTATTAAGGGTTGTAATGCTTACTTAGTAACCATGATTAGCAAATCAAAAGGGAGTATCTCTCTTTCTAATTGTAAGGTAGTTAGGGAATTTGTCGATGTATTTCCAGAAGAATTGCCTGGTGTACCTCCTTTCAGAGAAGTAGAATTCTCTATTGAATTAATCCCTAGTACTCAACCGATATCCAAAGCAACTTATAGAATGGCACCTAAGGAGCTTCAAGAGCTCAACAAACAATTGCAAGAGCTCTTGAATAAAGGCTTCATCAGGCCAAGTATGTCTCCTTGGGGAGCGTCAGTGTTATTTGTGAAAAAGAAGGATGGATCTATGCATATGTGTATAGATTATCGTGAATTGAATAAGGTCACTATAAAGAACAAATACCCACTGCCTAGAATTGATGGCTTGTTCGACCAGTTATCCGGAGCCATTATATTTTTCAAGATCGATTTAAGGTCTGGATACCATCAACTGCGAGTTAAAAAAGACGATGTAGGGAAGACTTCTTTCCGTACTCGTTATAGCCACTTCAAGTTTTTGGTGATATCATTCGGACTCACCAATGAGCCATCAATCTTTATGGATTTAATGCAATGAGTGCTAAAACCATATTTGGACAAGTTTTGGATCTTCTTCATTGATGATATCCTAATTTATTCCAAAACTTTGAGAGATCATGAAGAACATCTGAGGTTATCATTAGAAACTCTGCACGAGCATCAATTGTATGCCAAGTTCTCCAAGTGTGAGTTCTAGCTCAATTCCATTGCATTCTTGGGGCACGTAGTCTATACTCAGGGTATTCTGGTAGATTAGAGTAAAGTGCGTGCTAGTCAGGACTGGGCTTAACCTAAGTCTGTCACTGACATTAGAAGTTTTCTGGGATTAGCGGAATACTACAAAAAGTTTGTTAAAGGCTTTTCCCATATTGCTTCGCCGTTGACTAAATTGACTCAAAAAGCCATTCCATTCATTTGGAGTCCTGAATGCGAGGAAGCATTTCAAACTCGAAGAGATGCACTTTCTACCACTCCAGTTCTTGTTTTACCTAAAAAAGGTTTGAACTATCAAGTATATACCGATGCCTCTGGAATCGGTCTAGGTTGTGTTTTAATGCAAGAGGGTAAGGTAATTGCCTACGCCTCTCATCAGTTAAAACCCAATGAGCGAAATTATCCAGTTCATGATCTTGAACTTGCACCCGTAATATTTGCCTTGAAAATATGGCGTCACTATCTGTACGGAGTGCAATGTTCAATTTTCACTGATCATCAAAGTTTGAAGTATATCTTCACCTAGAGAGAGTTTAATTGCCGCCAGAGAAGATGGTTGGAGCTCATCAGCGATTATGACTTCAGTATCCATTATCATCCAGGAAAAGCGAATGTAGTGGCTGATGCTCTTAGTAGTCGTGCTACTTTAACCTCTATGATTGCATCCAGTTCTTTAGAACCTGAATTTTGTAAGCTCAAGATTTCTCCAGTCAGTGGTGATATGCTGAGTTCGCTATTAGCAAATATTAATGTGGAACCCACTTTCCACCGAGATGTCTCTATCTCGCAAACAAAGATAATGAGTACTTGAAACTTAAAGCAAATATTGAAGGTGGTCTTCATCATGAATTGCAGTTGCGAAATGATGTAATTTATCAAAGTAATCGATTGTGGATTCCTAAGTCCATGCATCAAGAAATTTTAGTCGAAGGCCATAATTCTGGATATCATATTAATCCAGGCAGTACTAAGATGTATCAGGACCTAAAACAATCATTTTGGTGGCCAAGGTATGAAGAAATATACAGCTACCTTTGTGGCCAAATATCATGCATATAATTTAGTAAAGGCCGAACACAAAGACCTGGTGGTCTTCTGCATCCATTAGATATTCCTGAATGGAAATGGTTCGATATTTCTATGGACTTTGTTATGGGATTGCCTCGTGCAAATTCTGGTGCCGATGCAATTTGGGTGATAGTAGACCGCTTAACTAAATCAGCGCATTTTCTTCCCATCCGTCAAATTGATTCTGTAGAGAAGTTAGCAAAACTCTACATCAAAGAAATTGTCAGATTGCATGGGATTCCGAAGTCAATTGTATCTGATAGAGATAGCAGATTTACTTCCAAGTTTTGGCAAGCTGTGCATCAAGATCTGGGTACAACTCTAGCCATGAGTACAACTTTTCATCCTCAAACGGATGGTCAAACTAAAAGAGTGAACTAAGTTTTAGAAGATTTTCTTAAGCTATGTATTCTTAATTTTGTTGGTTCCTAAGAATATCACATCCCATTAGTGGAGGTTGCCTATAATAACATCATTCAAGCTAGTATTAAGATGGCCCCTTATGAAGCGCTGTATGGTAGAAAATGCAGTACTCTGCTAGCTTGGTCAGAAACAGGAAGCGTTCAGCTCTTTTATTCCAAATTAGTTGAAGAAACTAATAATAAGATCAAATTAATTCAGCAGAGAACTCGTTTAGCTCAAGATCGTCAGAGCAAGTATCATGATTCTCAGGACCATCACCTAGAATTCAATGTGGGAGATTCTGCTGATCTAAAAGTCAGTCCAATGAAAGGTGTCTTCAGATTTGGCGTAGCTGGGAAACTTAGTCCCCGTTATGTTGGATCTTTCAAAGTTTTGGCCAAAGTAGGATCATCTGACTAACAGTCAAGCCTTCCTGACAGCTTTGCAACTGTTCACAGCATATTTCATGTATCATCATTGAGAAGATGTCTTCGAGACCCTTCTCATCTCGTTCAACTTCCAGCAGTAGCGATTCAACCCGATCTTTCGTATGCCGAAGAATCTATCCGAATCTTAGCTTATGATCAGAAGTAGCTAAGAAATCGATCAATTCATATGGTTAATATTTAGTGGAAGAATCGATCCTTGGAGGAATCTACTTGGGAGAAATAGGCGGATATGCGCAATAAATATCCACAGCTCTTTGCGAACCCAGGTATTGTTCTTCTCTCCTTTTTCCACTTCCTGTATTTTCCTTGATCTGTTGAATCCAAGAATGCTTTTCTTCACTTAGGTAATGTCGGGGACAACATCGTTCTTAAGTGGGGGAGTCTGTAACAACCCTAGGTTGTTACTCTAGATAAACATAGTTGAATTAAGCTAATCCAAGCCTTAATTTTGATTCCATTAGACTCAATGGGTCATTTAAACATAACCCTATAAGTTTTGAATCAATCGAAGCTAAATTGGAAATTTTGATATTTTTGGCTATTTTTGAGCCCTAGAAAATACCTAAAAGAATTTGATCTCCAAATCAAAGTCTGAGTTCATTTTTGAATTCCTCACTCCTAAATTAGCTAAGTGTGAAATTTTGGGAATTTTTGGAGGTCATTTAGTCACATTTTGGATTTAATTTAAATTGGTTTAATTACAAATTAGGGTTTTAAACAATTTATAATTGCATAATTATCCTTTCCAACGGTCAGCTGGTTTCCAAACCGCGGGCGCCATCTGGGCCGTCCGTTCCGCGGATTTAATCCAATGGCCGGCGCCTTAGATCGGATCCGTCTAATCTCGACTGTTCCGTGGTTCTGAGATTTAATCCGACGGCATCTAATCCACCCACAGTAAGTATCCCCAATCCACCGTTAGATCTCCCAATATAATCCAATGGTGGACATTCTATCCACGCCATTCGTTAAGTGTCGAGAGATCAAGGCCGTCCCGCTTCGATGGATGATCAATCAGACGGCCCCGAGCACCCTGAGCACTGTGGATCATCTCCTTCACCTCTCCCGTTTGCATCTGGTCCCCCTCGATAGCCATAGCCCCTCCAGCCCCCGTAGCAGTACGGGAAAAAGACTGAAATTCCTCTACTGCCCTCGGTGCATTCATCTGGCCGGCTGTCTTCTCCCCAAATTTCCCATAGCCGTTGGCCCGAGCCATTTCCTTTGGGCCGAGCCTCTTGCCATTGCCAAGCTCTGGAAACCACCCCCAGAGCTCCCAGCTGCCTATAAATACCCCTAGCACCTCTCAGTTAGTCCCTTTGCTCACCGAGACTCCTTAATTTCCCCAGCTAAAGCCTCTGGAGCTCCTGTCTCTCTCGGCACTTCCCATCAACTCGAACACTTGAACCACTAATAGAGGTCCAGTCTGGTGTTTAGACCCCCTGTGAACCTTCGTCTGCTGGTTAGGAAGCTCCAGCACACTTCAATTCTCCTCGGCGAAGCCTGCAACCCCGTCCTCAGGTACAACCTTTCCCCATTAAAATTTCTTCAGCTCAATTTCATTTCTGTCTTCTGAATGAGCTTTGGATGTCACCTAGAGAACCCCAGCCACCTAGGAAACCCAATGAAATTGTTGCCTGGGGCTAAGCTAGCTCGAATCGATCGATTGAGCTAGCGGCCAAGCCAATGGCTGAGTCCGAGTAAGGACCCAGGGATTGGCTGCATCCCAGGTTATGAAATGTTGGGGGATCAACTCGTCTCATCTCCCTGAAGGTGTAGGTATCGAGCTCCGGCCAGATAATGGCCTCTGTGAGGAGAATTGTTTCCTCATAATGCGCCTGAAACGCCCGTATCGAAGGCGTCTCGAGTGAGTAGCACCCCGTCAATCCAGAGGAATCCAAATGGGGGTTCTTAGTCTAATCGATGAGTCTAGACCCCAGGAATGTGTAGGGATCAAGCTGAGCTACCGTCATGGTCTGAGCGCCGAGAATTTTAGCACGGAAGTTCGCCTGGGACGGACCCGTCGAGAGGTTGAAGATAAAGTCCGGGTCAGGCCGTCCCCGACCGGCGCGGTTTGATTCCGGGCCGCGTCTAATTAATTAATTATAGAATTGTATTTTTAAAGGTTATGCGATTAATTAATTAAATTCTATAGTTTTAATTTAAATAAACATTCAGAATAAATTATTTAAATAACTTTGGCTATACTGATCTAAATGGTATGATCCAATATACCATTTGAATCAGAAAAATACAAGGAATCTAAATATAAAATTAATTCACAGATCTAATGGTTGCATTTAAAAATATTTGCCCAACTCTTTGCTATCCTTATTTAAATCATATTAAATTAAATAAATATCCAAATGAGGATATTAATGGCTCTGATTGCTCCTTGAACCCTAGAGAACAAATTCAGACCCTTAAAACCAATTTAGGATATTAATCTCTCTTAATCACTCCTTAATCACCCTAATTAGGGATTAGTAAAATTAAACTGATCTTGATAGAGATTGTTTCGAATACTATCTTAAATATTCTAGAACCATTTGGAAAGGTTGGATTGCCCTAAGATGCCCTAAATTTACTAATCCCCAAAAATTGGCTTAAATAAGTGATTAGTGCTAATTAGCTTAATTAAGTGGTCAAAATCTAAGATAAGTATATTTCCCACCTTATTTATCGGTACGGGTCACAGTAAAACTGATTAGGAGTAATTTGGACAACTAAATCCTAAAATTCCAATTTTTGGCCTTAAGAGGGGCATTTTGGTCATGTTGATCAAATATGCTAAAATGCCCTATAAACCTTGAAAATTTCAATAATCTACCCTAAAATAAATTAGAAATGTTCTCTGAATTCGCGTACCAATATTAATGCTAATGTGATCCTTAACTTAAGAAATCTTCACTTAAGCCCTATTTAAGACACTTAGATCTTAAGTAACCTAAAAGAGCTCACCTAGTTTAAAGCTTAAACCAAATATATAAGATTGTCAATTATCACCTTAATGAGTTCAATATAGTTAGATTATAAAGCTAAATTCTAAAAGAAATACAAATGGAAACTCCTAAGTAAAAGTCTAGTTCAAGTCTAAAGTAATCAAACATCAGATCCTTAGATCTTAGATCGACTTAGATCTTCAATTTGAACTGACCATCTCCAATCGAAGTTTTTCAAATGGTTGATTGTTTAACCCTTTGAATCCTTCCATATGGGTATAGGATGATTTAATCTCTAAAGATAATGAGATTATCTTAAAGATTGAATATAGATTTTAGATTCTCAAATTCATAATTGATTATTTTATCTTATAATAAGTAGAATAACTCTTCACTAAGTTCGTAGTTCTTGGATCTTTCAGCTTATAGGATACTTTATCCTTAACTTTGGAATAGAGTGTGAACCCTAGATCCTTATTAGGACATCCCCTTGGATTTAGGTTTTGAACACCAAAGTGGAGTTCAAATCCAAAATCCTTAAATCTTGATTTACTTGATCAAGATTTAGGTAAGAGAGTAAAATATTAATAAACTAGGTCGTTGATTTATTTACTTAAACTATATAGTCGTCACATGATTTCGGATTAGAACTTGTTAAGTTCTAATATTAACTTTAAGGATGTAAATCTGAGATTCTACTCGATAGCTAGATTTTGGAGATCCCAAACTTGTACCTTCTTAGAGTAGCTAGATTTGGTAATTAGATAACATCAAATATCACATGAGTTTAGATTGAGTTCCTTGCTTACTTTGATTTGATTTACTTGGCATACCTTGGTTATTGAGCCTTATTTCTTGAGCATAATAGGAAAACTTAGGATATGGATGATACATCCTAAGTTAGTACTTGAATTGCATATCCTTCAGTTTTGCCTTGTTTACAGTTGGTAGAATATGTCCTAGCTTAGTCTGCCTCTTCATTAGTAGTATTGTATAAATTGGACTCAAAACTAGCATATTTGGATGGCTAAACTGGGGATTGATTGATTGATATTGGAGGCCCTGTATGGCCTATTGGCTGGTATGGCAGTACTATATCTTAGGCTTATTGCTACTTTATCTGGATTGTTCAGTATTGTTTTCTATTTTGCTTTGCCACATGCTTCGGTGGCCTTATTTTTAGTACTTGCTCAATTTCCCACATGTCTCAGTGGCTTTACATTTCATAGATTGCTTGCTTTTGCCACATGTCTCGGTGGCCTTTCCTGTTCCTTTTCTTATTTAGCATGTTGTATGTATACTCATATGGTTTATTTATATATATTGGCATGTTTATGATGCTAGAATTACATGTTTTCAGTACTTGTGTTTCTTTTATATACCTAGGATGTGTTAATATGATCATAAGCATTTTAGGTTCAGAATTGCATTATAGTTGCTGTTTCTTTTTAGCTTTTAGCCTCACTTTGTTTATTTTGCGTTGTATGTCATTCTTCATACTTGTTGTTGGCTATAAATGGATAGTTTATAGTTACTGTTTCTCCATAGCTTGTTGCACCTATTACTGCTTGCATGTTTAGCTAATTTAAATGTGATATCTTTAAAATATTCAGTTCATTAAAATAGCCTAAAATGTATTTAGACAATTGTTTAACTATAACCTTTTTGTTTTGTTGGTTGGGGCCCTGACATTTGTGATACCGATAAATGTCAGATTTAGACATGTTCGTGGGCAGTGTCACAGAAGAGGAGCAGGCTCAGGAGGAGGATCGTGCTGCTGCTGTTTAGTTAGATATTGCATTTTATTTTAGTGAGATTGAGAGAGATTTTCATTCTCTTTAAAATTTAGTTTGTAATAATTAATTCTGGATGTGTTTCATTACTGCATTTCGATGAGTTACTATATTGTTTTCCCTCTTTCGACTATGTATGCTTGTGGATGTTACTACTCGCCTATTGCTTCCACCACTTTGATATTTATATATATATATATATATATATATATATATATATATATATATATATATATATATATATATTGATGAATATTATAGCACTTGGTGACAAGTCCTTGGCTTAAGGCAGGTTGGGTTTACCTAACTTTACTTAAGCTGGGTATTTTCCATAGTTGGAGCACCGTACTTCCTTGTTGTCAATACCCAGGCCCCACACTTGGTATCAGAGAACACCATAAGGTGTCAGAGTGGGATCTATGATTCCTTTCTACCTAGTGGACCATTCTTCTAAAATACAAACATCAATATAGGTAACATCCATAACATTGTAGCGTCAGTAACTCTATGCAAAATGTAGGAGGAGAATACTGTGGAGTCTAACACAAATGTAATAAAATTCTGTCCTCAAAGTTTAATGAATTCTGGAGAGTCCAATAAAGACTATTATCAGCGTGCTTTCAAGACAGTTTGAGCTGTAGCTTCAAGTGGAGGCAGGAAAGCAACTGGCAGATTGAAGGAGTTTTAGCAAAAGGGATCTTAGTCCTGGAGAAGCTCTTACAGTAAGCTGTATAACGAGGGCTCAACTTTCCCATATATGCACAAGAATGGTTGAGCCGAGTGGAGTCCATTCTGATACACATAGAGGGTCCTGAGTCACTTTATGTAGATATTGTGATAGACCTAATGGCGGATTACGTCGGAGTTTGGTGGTATGAGACCATGGCAAGGATCGAGAAGAAGCGTAACAGGAAGCGTCGGGAAGTCACTTTTGAGGACTTTTGTGTAGCCTTCAGGGCAGAGTATATTGATAATGTTTGAGTGATAGTTAGGATAAATGTTATTTTCATTATCAAGCAACCCTATTAGATTTACAGTTTTGGCATTATAATCCCTTATTTCTATAATTAATGAAAGATTTTGATTTCTCTTCCTTAGAGTAAATTCTGAGTTTGCCTTTTTCTTTAAAATTAAACTAGAATGGATTTTGGATCACCACCTACCATTACTCCTATCAAGAACACTGTTGCCTTTAGTAGTTCTAATGATGTGGTGGCTCATCTGCGAGCCATGATGGCAACTTTGTTGGAAAATCAAGCTCAACAGGCGCTCGTTATGCAGAAATTACTAAATGATTGTGCAACTCCAGACACTGTCACTACTCCAACAGTATATGCTACACAAGCTGCTCCTTCACATCATTCGACAGATAATCTCCTTCATAATTTTCTGAGGTTAAGGCCGCCAACCGTTGGTGGGAACCTGTCACCAATGGATACAGTTGATTGGCTGAAGGCTGAGGGATCTCGTTAGTTTGAAGGTCCCGAACTCGGAAGCTGTCCATCTCGCCACATGTTTGTTTCATGCAGAAGCAGAATATTGGTGGGAAGAGATCCGAAATACCAAGTTTGCTGACTATGAGTTAGAGGACATCCCCTGAGATGAGTTCATCGAGGCCTTCAAGACTGAATTCATTCTCCCATCCGCACAAAACATTATTGCAGACACAATCATGAGGTTGACTCAGGGGAGTCATTTAGTAGCTGAATACGAAAGGGAATTTTATAGATTGATTCGTTTCACGCCAGAAGTTACTCATTTAGAGTCAACTAAGTGCCACCGCTTTCTTTGTGGATCCGAGGTTCACTGAAGAACCAGATCGTGCCGCTCTATCTGACTAGCTTCTTCAAACTGGTGGAAATGGCTAAGGCGATTGAGCATCACCTATCTGAAGAGGATCTTAAGTGAAAAGCACAAACAACTCTAAACCTGCGGGGAAACTTCAAGAGACACTGATCTAACCCTACAAAAGTATATCAGTTAGAAGTTGCACCTACCGCCGAACAAACTCAAAACTATACTAAGCCACATCCGTATGGCAAGTGTTACCATTTTGGCCAGAGGTGTTTCAATTATGGGCGTACAGGCCACCGGTTCTATCAATACGACCACACGGAAATGGTAGACAGAGTTCCAATGAAGCCTTATCAGAAGAATCAAGTGTTCCGAGCAACTCCATGAAACCGGAGAGAACAAAATATGGCTATAATGCCAGCCCCTGCTTCTGAAGTTGCTCACACGGAGCCACCAGCTCCCAATTCTTAGAACTACCAGCAATGGCAGCCTAATAATCATCCTGCTGGTCCTGCACGAGTATATGCCTTAACTCCTATTGAAGCCACAAAAAATAACAATATAGTTTCAAGTACACACTCCTAAATCTCTCTCCTGCTAAATTGCATTTCTGTATTTTAAATCTTTTCAAGTTGTTGATGCGAAACTGTGTAAAATTAGGCACACATTATTTCAACAACCAACCTTGTAATGTATTGTTTGATATTAGTGCCAGTCACTCGTTTATCTCTGGACGATTTGCCAAAAGCATTAAACTTCACGCATGCAACCTAGCACAAACGTTGAGTGTTGGGCTCCCATCTGGAACCCAACTAAGTGCCCATAAATTTTGCAATATTAAAGTCCCGATAAATGATCAGGAATTTCAGGACAAACTAATCATCCTGCCAATAGATAACTTTGATATCATCCTTGGGATGAATTGACTCAGTGACAATGATGCTGTGATAAACTATCATAAAAAGAGAGTCACTCTCCATTCTCAGGGCAAGCCTGAAATGTTTGTTGGAAAAACCAGCATGCAACTAACCTTAATAAATGCAATTAAAGCAGAACAGTTAATTATTAAGGGTTGTAATGCTTACTTAGTAACCATGATTGGCGAATCAAAAGAGAGTATCTCTCTTTCTAATTGTAAGGTAGTTAGGGAATTTGCAGATGTATTTCCAGAAGAATTGCCTGGTGTACCTCCTTTCAGAGAAGTAGAATTCTCTATTGAATTAATCCTTAGTACTCAACCAATATCCAAAGCAACTTATAGAATGGCACCTAAGGAGCTTCAAGAGCTCAACGAGCAATTGCAAGAGCTCTTGAATAAAGGCTTCATCAGGCCAAGTATGTCTCCTTGGGGAGCGTCAGTGTTATTTGTGAAAAAGAAGGATGGATCTATGCATATGTGAATAGATTATCGTGAATTGAATAAGGTCACTATAAAGAACAAACACCCACTGCATAGAATTGATGACTTGTTCGACCAGTTATCCGAAGCCGTTATATTTTTCAAGATCGATTTGAGGTCTGGATACCATCAACTGCGAGTAAAAAAAGAAGATGTAGGGAAGACTGCTTTTCATACTCGTTATAGCCACTTCGAGTTTTTGGTGATATCATTTGGACTCACCAATGCGCCATCAATCTTTATGGATTTAATACAACGAGTGTTAAAACTGTATTTGGACAAGTTTTGGATCGTCTTCATTGACGATATCCTCATTTATTCCAAAACTTTGAGAGATCATGAAGAACATCTGAGGTTAGTATTAGAAACTCTGCGCGAGCATCAACTGTATGCCAAGTTCTCCAAGTGCGAGTTCTGGCTCAATTCCATTGCATTCTTGGGGCACGTAGTCTATACTCAGGGTATTCTGGTAGATCAGAGTAAAGTGCGTGCTATTCAGGACTGGGCTTAACCTAAGTCTGTCACCGACATTAGAAGTTTCCTGGGATTAGCGGGATACTACAGAAAGTTTGTTAAAGGCTTTTCCCATATTGCTTCGCCCTTGACTAAATTGACTCAAAAAGCCATTCCGTTCATTTGGAGTCCTGAATGCGAGGAAGCATTTCAAACTCTAAGAGATGCACTTTCTACCACTCCAGTTCTTGTTTTACCTAAAGAAGGTTTGAACTATCAAGTATATACCGATGCCTCTGGAATCGGTCTAGGTTGTGTTTTAATGCAAGAGGGTAAGGTAATTGCCTACCCCTCTCATCAGTTAAAACCCCACGAGCGAAATTATCCAGTTCATGATCTTGAACTTGCACTCGTAATATTTGCCTTGAAAATATGGCGTCACTATCTGTACGGAGTGCAATGTTCAAGTTTCACTGATCATCAAAGTTTGAAGTATATCTTCACCTAGAGAGAGTTGAATTGCCGCCAGAGAAGATGGTTGGAGCTCATCAGCGATTATGACCTCAGTATCTATTATCATCCAGGAAAAGCGAATGGAGTGGCCGATGCTCTTAGTCATCATGCTACTTTAACCTCTATGATTGTATCCAGTTCTTTAGAACCTGAATTTTGTAAGCTCGAGATTTCTCCACTCAGTGGTGATATGCTGAGTTCGCTATTAGCAAATATTAATGTGGAACCCACTTTCCACCGAGATGTCTCTATCTCGCAAACAAAGATGATGAGTAGTTGAAACTTAAAGCAGATATTGAAGGTGGTCTTCATCATGAATTGTAGTTGCGAAATGGTGTAATTTATCAAGGTAATCGATTGTGGATTCCTAAGTCCATGCATCAAGAAGTTTTAGTCAAAGGCATAATTTTGGATATCATATTCATCTAGGCAGTACAAAGATGTATCAGGATTTAAAACAATCATTTTGGTGGCCAGGTATGAAGAAATATATAGCTGCCTTTGTGGCCAAATGTCATGCATATAATTTAGTAAAGGCCGAACACAAAGACCTGGTGGTCTTCTGCATCCATTATATATTCCTGAATGGAAATGGTTCGATATATCTATGGACTTTGTCATGGGATTGGCTCGTGTAAATTCTGGTGCCGATGCAATTTGGGTGATAGTAGACCGCTTAACTAAATCAGCGCATTTTCTTCCCATCCATCAAACTGATTCTGTAGAGAAGTTAGTAAAACTCTACATCAAAGAAATTGTCAGATTACATGGGATTCCGAAGTCAATTGTATCTGATAGAGATAGCAGATTTACTTCCAAGTTTTGGCAAGCTGTGCATCAAGATCTGGGTATGACTCTAGCCATGAGTACAACTTTTTATGCTCAAACAGATGGTCAAACTGAAAGAGTGAACTAAGTTTTGGAAGATTTGCTTAGGCTATACATTCTTAATTCTACTGGTTCCTGGGAATATCACATCCCGTTAGTGGAGGTTGCCTACAATAACAGCTTTCAAGCCAGCATTAAGATGGCCCCTTATGAAGTGCTGTATGGTAGAAAGTGCAGTACTTCGCTAGCTTGGCCAGAAATGGGAAGCGTTCAGCTTTTGTTTAGAATTAGTTGAAGAAACTAATAATAAGATCAAATTAATTCAGCAGAGAATTCGTTTAGCTCAAGATCGTCAAAGTAAGTCTCATGATTCTCACCACCATCTACTAGAATTCAATGTGGGAGATTCTGCCTATCTAAAAGTCAGTCCAATGAAAGGTGTCTTCAGATTTGGCGTAGCTGGGAAACTTAGTCCCCGTTATGTTGGACCTTTCAAAGTATTGACCAAAGTAGGATCATCTGCCTACCAGTTAAGCCTTCCTGACGACTTTGCAGCTATTCACAGCGTATTTCATGTGTCATCATTGAGAAGATGTCTTCGAGACCCTTCTCATCTCGTTCAACTTCCGGCAGTAGCGATTCAACCCGATCTTTCGTATGCCGAAGAACCTATCCGAATCTTAGCTTATGATCAGAAGTAGCTAAGAAATAGATCAATTCCTATGGTCGAGATCTAGTGGAAGAATCGATCCTTGGAGGAATCTACTTGGGAGAAAGAGGCAGATATGCGCAATAAATATCCACAGCTCTTTGTGAACCCAAGTATTGTTCCTCTCTCATTTTTCCACTTCCTGTATTTTCCTTGATCTGTTGAATCCCAGAATGCTTTTCTTCATTTAGGTGATGTCGGGGACGACATCATTCTTAAGTGGGGGAGTTTGTAATAACCCTAGGTTGTTACTCTAGATAAACCTAGTTGAATTAAGCTAATCCAAGCCTTAATTTTGATTCCATTAGACTCAATGGGTCATTTAAACCTAACCCTATAAGTTTGGAATCAATCGGAGCTAAATTAGAAATTTTGATATTTTTGGCTATTTGTGAGCCATAGAAAATACCTAAGATAATTTGATCTCCAAATCAAAGTCTGAGTTCATGTTTGAATTTCTCACTCCCAAATTAGCTAAGGGTAAAATTTTGGGAATATTTGGAGGTCATTTAGTCACATTTTGGATTTAATTTAAATTGGTTTAATTATAAATTAAGGTTTTAAAGAATTTATAATTGCAAATCTATCCTTTCCAACGGTCGGCTGGTTTCCAAATCGCGGGCGCCATCTGGGCCGTGCGTTCCGCGGATTTAATCCAATGGCCCGCGCCTTAGATCGGATCCGTCTAATCTCGACCGTTCTGCGGTTCTGAGAATTAATCCGACGGCATCTAATCCACCCGCCGTAAGTATCCCCGATCCGCCGTTAGATCTCCCAATCTAATCCAATGGTGGACATTCTATCCGTGCTGTTCGTTAAGTGTCGGGAGATTAGGGTCATCCCACTTCGATGGATGATCAATCAGACGGCCCCGAGCACCCCGAGCACTGAGGATCGTCTCCTTCACCTCTCCCGTCTGCGTCTAGTCCCCCTCGAAAGCCATAACTCCTCCAGCCCCCGTGGCAGTACGGGAAAAAGACTGAAATTCCTCTCCTGCCCTTGGCGCATTCGTCTGGCCGGCTGTCTTCTCCCCAAATTTCCCATAGCCGTTGGCCCGAGCCATTTCCTTTGGGCCGAGCCTCTTGCCATTGCCAAGCTCTGGAAACCACCCCCGGAGCTCCCAGCTACCTATAAGTACCCCTAGCACCTCTTAGTGAGTCCCGTTGCTCACTGAGACTCCTCAATTTTCCCAGCTGAAGCCTCTGGAGCTCTCGTCTCTATCGACATTTCCCGTTGACACGAATGCTTGAACCACTGATAATGGCCTCTGTGAGGAGAATGTTTTCCTCACAATACGCCTGAAATGCCCGTATCGAAGGTGTCTCGGGTGAGTAGCACCCTGTTGACCCAGAGGGATCCAAATGGGGGTTCTTAGTCCAATCGATGCGTCTAGACCTCAGGAACGGGTAGGGATCAAGCTGAGTCGCCGCCGTCATCTGAGCGCTGAGAATTTCAGCGCGGAAGTTCGCCTAGGATGGACCCGTCGAGAGGTGGAAGATGAAGTCCGGGACGGGCCGTCCCCGGCCGGCGCGGTTTGATTTCGGGCCGCGTCTAATTAATTAATTATAGGATTGTATTTTTAAAGGTTATGCGATTAATTAATTAAATCCTATAGTTTTAATTTAAATAAACATTCAGAATAAATTGTTTAAATAATTTTGGCTATACTGATCCAAATGGTATGATCCAATATACCAGTTGAATTAAAAAAATACAAAGAATCTAAATATAAAATAAATTCACAGATCTAATGGTTGGATTTAAAAATATTTGCCCAACTCTTTGCTATCCTTATTTAAATCATATTAAATTAAATAAATATCCAAATGAGGAGATTAATGGCTCTGATTGCTCTCTGAACCCTAGAGAACAAATTCAGACCCTTAAAACCAATTTTGGATATTAATCTCTCTTAATCACTCCTTAATCACCCTAATTAGGGATTAGTAAAATTAAACTTAATTAAGCCTCTGATCTTGATAGAGATTGTTCAGAATACTATCCTAAATATTCTAGAACCATTTGGAAAGGTTGGATTGCCCTAAGATGCCCTAAATTTACTAATCCCCAAAAATTGGCTTAAATAAGTGATTAGTGCTAATTAGCTTAATTAAGTGGTCAAAATCTAAGATAAGTATATTTCCCACCTTATTTATCAGTACAGGTCACAGTAAAACTGATTACGAGTAATTTGGACAACTAAATCCTAAAATTCCAATTTTTGGCCTTAAGAGGGCATTTTGGTCATGTTGATCAAATATGCTTAAATGCCCTATAAACCTTAAAATTTTCAATAATCTACCCTAAAATAAATTAGAAATGTTCTATGAATTCTCATACCAATATTAATGCTAATGTACATCAGATCCTTAGATCTTAGATCGACTTAGATCTTCAATTTGAACTGAACCATCTCCAATCGAAGTTCTTCAAATGATTGATTGCTTAACCCTTTGAAACCTTCCATGTGGGTATAGGATGATTCAATCTCTAAAGATAATGAGATTATCTTAAAGATTGAATATAGGTCTTAGATTCTCAAATTCTTAATTGATTATTTTATCTTATAATAAGTAGAATAACCCTTCACTAAGTTCGTAGTTCTTGGATCTTCCAGCTTATAGGATCCTTTATCCTTAACTTTGGAATAGAGTGTGAACCCTAGATCCTTATTAGGACATCCCCTTGGATTTAGGTTTCGAACACCAAAGTGGAGTTCAAATCCAAGATACTTAATCTTGATTTACTTGATCAAGATTTAGGTAAGAGAGTAAAATATTAATAAACTAGGTCGTTGATTTATTTACTTAAACTATATAGTCATCACATGATTTTGGATTAGAACTTGTTAAGTTCTAATAATAACTTTAAGGATGTAAATCTGAGATTCTACTCGATAGCTGGATATTGGAGATCCCAAACTTGTACCTTCTCAGAGTAGCTAGATTTGGAAATTATATAACATCAAATATCACATGAGTTTAGATTGAGTCCCTTGCTTACTTTGATTTGATTTACTTGGCATACCTTGGTTATTGAGCCTTATTTCTTGAGCATTATAGGAAAACTTAGGATATATATGATACATCCTAAGTTAGCACTTGAATTGCATATCATTCAGTTTTACCTTGTTTGCAGTTGGTAGAATATGTCCTAGCTTAGTTTGCCTCTTCAGTAGTAGTATTGTATAGACTAGACTCAGAACTAGCAAATTTGGATGGCTAGACTGGGGATTGATTGATTAATATTGGAGGCCCTGTATGGCCTATTTACTGGTATGGCAGTACTATGTCGTAGGCTTATTGCTACTTTATCTGGATTGTTCAGTATAGTTTTCTATTTTGCTTTGCCACATGCTTCAGTGGCCTTATTTTCAGTAGTTGCTCACTTTGCCACATGTCTCAGTGGCTTTACATTTCATAGATTGCTTGCTTTTGCCACATGTCTCGGTGGCCTTTCCTGTACCTTTTCTTAATTAGCATGTTGTATGTATACTCATATGGTTTACTTATATATATTGGTATATTTAGGATGCTATAATTATATGTTTTCAGTACTTGTGTTTCTTTTATATACCCAGCATATGTTAATATGATCATAAGTATGTTAGGTTCAGAATTGTATTGTAGTTGTTGTTTCTTTTTAGCTTTTAGCCTCACCTTGTTTATTTTGCGTTGTATGTCATTCTTCATACTTGTTGCTGGCTATAAATGGATAGTTTATAGTTACTTTTTCTCCATAGCTTGTTGCACCTATTACTGCTTGCATGTTTAGCTAATTTAAATGTGATATCTTTAAAATATTCAGTTCATTAAAATAGCCTAAAATGTATTTAGACAATTGTCTAACTATAACCTTTTTGTTTTGTTGGCTGGGGCCCTGACATTTGTGATACCGATAAATGTCAGATTCAGACGTGTTCGTGGGCAGTGTCGCAGAAGAGGAGCAGGTTCAGGAGGAGGATCATGCTGCTGCTGTTTAGTTAGATATTGCATTTTATTTCAGTGAGATTGAGAGACATTTTCTTTCTCTTTAAAATTCAATTTGTAATAATTAATTCTGGATGTGTTTCATTGCTGCATTTCGATGAGTTACTATATTGTTTTCCCTCTTTCTACTATGTATGCTTGTGGATTTTACTACTCGCCTATTGCTTCCGCCACTTTGATATATATATATATATATATATATATATATATATTGATGAATGTTATAGCACTTGGTGACATGTGCTTGGCTTAAGGCAGGTTGGGTTTACCTAACTTTACTTAAGTTGGGGATTTGCCATAGTTAGAGCACTGTACTTCCTTATTGTCAGTACGGGGGCCCCACAATAGTTCTCAGAAATAGGCACGACTTCTTTCTTCTCTCCCAACATTGTTACGAGATACACATCGCATCCCTTCCTAACTAGCCTTTCCATTATCATTGCATTGATCAACGATGCTTGGGTGCTAAATCTTCCAATGAACGATTTTGAATTACTTCCACTGCCAAAAGTTATTTTCTTCTTTTGGCAATTTATGGAAGCACCATATTCACTTAGCCAGTTCATGCATAGAATTATATCAAAGTTTGTGATTGGCAATAATATTAATTTAGCCCCATAATTTTGTTCACCAATAGGAATATCTATCTTACAGAATTGTTGGGACTGCATACGGGCTCCGGAAGGTAACTTGATACTCAATGAATTAGCGAGTCGATAGGTTGGTAGATTAAGAGTTTTAGCCCAATTTTTTGATACGAAGGAATTACTAGCTCACGTATCGAAAAGGATGTTACAAGATTTATCATTTATTGATAAGGTGCCTATGATTAAGATGACTTAATTAGAATGACTATTCAAATATTTGAAAGTATTGAAACGGTAAAGACTGATTACTGAAAAAGTAAGAACTGAATAAAATTAGTTTAGGGTGTACCTGAAACCACATCATTGTCCTCAAGAGCAGAGGCAAAAGTTATCATATATACCCTTGCCGATTCTGAGGGTTGTTTGTTCTGAGGCCTTTGACCCTGTTGATCATAGTTCGGCTTTTGTGTAGGTACAATTGTTTTAGAGTTTGAAGTAGTAGCTGGCATTACAGCAGAAGCAGGCTCTCAGCTGTTCCTTGGTTGTGCACGGGATGCTTGCATATGACGGGAGTGATTGATGAGCAATCCATCAATTGTGTTCTTCTCATTGCATTCGTAATAGTGGTGGCCGCTACGACGACAAGCAAGACATACACTACCAAAGTGGTAGCATTTTCCGTACAGATGCAATCACTTGCATTCAAAGTTCTGAGGCCGGGGTTGTGTAGTTTCCTTGTTATAGACTTTTTCCACCTTATGATGGCCAAAACATTCCTTCCTCAACTGCATAGCTATTGCCTACTTTTTCTGATCTAGTTGACCTTGGAATCCTTCTTGTGTACGAGAAGGCTCAATTAATTCAGTCAGGGTCTTGATTTGATGAGATATATGTGGGCTTTAATTGAGTCTCTCAGACCCTTCAGGAAATGGTGGCATCTAGATGCTTCCATTCTAACTAGATCCGAAATGAAACAAGACAATCTCTAAAATTCTTGCTTGAGTTGAACACTGAATTATTATCTTGTGTGAGATGGAGGAGTTCATCCTCCAGAATTGTTTGAGCTGACCCCGATATGAATGCTTCACGGAATGCTTCCAAGAAGATATCCCAAGGAATGTCCTCTACTTTATAATCGACAAATTCATTATTCCGCTCATTCTCCCACCAGTACTCAGCTTCTTCTTGAAATAAATGAGTTACTTGGCGGATGGCTTCAAAGTCAGGGCACTTGATACTGGCCAAGTTCTTCTCGGCCATCTTAAGCCAATTTACTGTGTCCATAGGATTCAGCGCTCCATTGAACGTAGGAGTTTAGAGACGAAGGAAATTGTGTAGGATTCTGTCGCCCGTATAATGCGAAGACAATGAGAATCCTGATGGGGGTGCAGATTGCTGTCTAATCGAGAGGATAAGAGCACATGTCTCTTGCCCCTGTTGCACATTGCTATCTATTAGTGCCTTCAATAAATTGGCCATAGGGTTGGACTCCTCAGGTCCGCCTGACAAAGCGACTGTATTCTTAATTAGAGTAGGAACAGATGGAGAGCTAGGATTTATGACTGCAAATACAAGTATGAACTTAGAAATATAAAATATAATTTTATTCATTCATTTCTTTCTCAAAAGAGAAGATACATGGATCCACAAAACACATAAATGAGATGAAAGAAAATAACATAATAAGATCTCTAAAATCTAGTTACAATATTCTATCCAAAAGGCAGCACAGAAGTCATCATATGTGACTATGTGGCTTGTCCAAGCTAATCTTTTATACACCCAATACCACCAACGACCTGCTGATCCCCTCAGTGGGATCTCTACGATCTCCAAGTGATACTCCTCCGGATAGGCTATCTCTGAAAGTGCAGTAGTAACGCGATCCAACAACTCTCTGGTGAGTGCTGAAAGACTGGTGCATCCAAAGGATGAATTGATAAAGATTTTATCTAGTACCTCAACTCCTCGAGGTGACACTCTATCGATGACCCTTCTGTAGATCTGGCCATCTCAGAGGTCATCTATCCAGTAGTCGTCAAATCTCCTAAGGTAGAACCAAAATGCTGACTGCAAGTATTCCATCCCTAAAATAACTCAATTTATAAGTATTTTATTTTATCATTATCGTCAAGTTCGTTCAAATCATAAGATATTAATTTTTTATATTAAGAATAGGCAAAGTTTAAATCAAGTTATTATGTGCATTAAATTCTTAGGATGTCATTATTCTAGACATAGTCCATCCTTTCCTTTCTGAGGTAATTTAATGAATGTTTGGATGTTTGCTTTTCATTACACTTAGTAACTTATGCTTGACCTGATACAGAGAACAAACCATAAAGTAGATAGGAACAAAACTCCTTATCTTACACTTTATGATACTTCTCTGATACCAACTGTAGTGCCCCGTCCCATCACCGTGCCAATAAGGTAAAACATAAATATCAGATCGGTGGCAGAGCGGTGTGCTACCCGGGGAAACGAGCATCTCCCCGAATAGGTTAAAAGACTGAGCCACACTGAAGGCTGCTGACTCGAACCTAAGAGTAGGATCGAGAGTCAATACCTAAGATAAGAGTAGACTACTTGCTTTAAGTATTAAAATAATATATATATTAGACTTAAAGAGGTAAATATGAATCAACTATACATTATCAATATATCAGTATTTCCAGTATGCTGATCACATCACATAAGTATAGTAGTATAACAAAGTGCAAAAGCTAAAGCAAAATACCCAGGATACATTCATCACAGAGCAGTAGTAAACATCTGTCTCAGAAAAGAAATGTAAAATACATCCATAATTATTACAAACTAATTTAAAAGATGAAAAGTGAAGTCTATCTGAAGTACTGAAAATAAAGCAGTAAGAAAAAGGTGGAAGACTGATCTACTAAGGCTCCATGTACTCCTTCTGGATCCCCTGTAGGTCCTCCTGCCCTGTCTCCACAAGCTGCTTGGGATCTAGCGAATTGCCGGATCTCAAAAGTACCCCGTGTTAGACAAGAAGTCTAACATATCGCAACTAATTAAGCAATTCTAAAGTAAATGCAATAGACAGTAAAGTAAACACAACTGTAGAACATAATAGTAAAAGCACTATGTAGCTGAAACTATAAAGACTAAGCAAGGTAGAACTGCATCGAAACTGAATACTGAAAGTAAACAAAAATATCAAATGCTCAGAAATCAATTTGAAATTGTCCAATGCTGTACTATATGTTACTGGAATGATGCACCCAAATATGCCGCGACATGGTATACCACAGTATATAACAGAACTATCACTAAAAGGCTATGAGTCATATAGTCCAATGTATATGATGAATCCATAAAATTTATCTAAAATAAAGGAAAATTTCATTCATTTTTTATTGTTAAACTACTCCTAAATCAAATTTTGTCTATCTTTTCAGGAAAATTGCCTCTCCAATGAAGTTCTGAGACATTTTACAAAATTCCAAGTTTTTTTCATAAGAATTCGCTGCCGCGCGCTGCAACGCACTCAGCGGGTCATTTTGCAAACGAGGACGCTATAGCGCGATCCAGCGGATCCATTTGCCAACCGTGGACGTGGTAGCACACTGCAGCAGATGCATTTGCAAACCATGGGCATGGTAGCACGCTGCAGCGGATCCATTTGCGAACTATGGGCGCGGTAGCGCGCTGCAGTGGGACGTTTTGCAAATTGAGCCGCTACCGCGCGCTGCAGCAGAGAATTTTGCGAAATGCTTCCGCTCCAGCGCGCTTGCAGCGGTTCGATTTGCAAATGGAACCATTATAGCACGCTGCAGCAGGTAAATTTGCGAAACGTGGACGCGATAGTGCGCGGTAGCACGTGGCAGCGGGAGACTTGGCTTATTTTGCTTGCTCCATTGCACGATACAGCACGTTACAACGCGCTACAACGGCCGCCACATTTTTTGCCAGTCAGGAGCATTTATTGCCACTGGGACAAGACCCCCAACCTGCATCTTGTCCCCAGCCATCATTCCCTGCAGCAGCTCTGATTTTTAATGGAAAGTGGCCTCTTGATGTGATAAGAAGGTTAAACAAAGAAGGATATTGGTCACTTCACCATTGATTTTGGATTTTCCATCATGACTTCAGAATTTTTAATTGTCAAATGCTGGTTATGGAGAGGATGAAGGAGTATGTAGCCCCTCTCTTATAAATACACCTCCTCTTGACAAGAGGAGGGTTCACAATTTTGCTCAACACACTAAGTAAACAGGAGGAGTGCATAAGGAAAAGTGAGGAACTCCCCAAGGGTGGCAATACAAGCTCTTGCTAAGGAAGAGAAGAAAGAAGGAAGCACTAGTGACTTAAGGGAGGAGCTTGAAGAAGGAGAAGAAGAATTCCGGAGAACTTCCAAGGAGCATTCTTAGTATCTTCCAACCTTACTCTTGTATTTTCTTTTCTTAGTTGATCATGAAAGGGTCTTTATCCATGTATGTGTTTTTCTTCATTTCCTTTGTAATGAGTAGCTAAATCTCACTTGGGGAGGGTTGGGGAAATCCCATGTGTATGAGTTATTATTAATGTGTGAAGTTTTCCTCAAGCAAAAATTAAATTGTGAAGAACTCAATGCCTTGTTAGGAGATTTTTTTTTATTAGTTGGTCTTGAATGTGGATAAAAGGAAAATGAACTAATGACTTCAAGAACTAAGTTGTCTTGTGGTCCATAGCTCACCTTAGGTTGGATGCTAGGTTTATGAGTGCATGAGAGCTTAGAACTATGTGACAAAGTTCTTGAGCTAAATGCACCTTAATCTAAGCTCAATCAAATGGGTTGATGCATGTGATGCTAAGACCCACTAAATGAGCTCCTTAGCTCAACATAATTGAGGTAGAGGAAAAAATAGTTGAGTGCTGATGAACTAAGTGACATAGTCATTGAGCCCAATATATTGATCCCTCATCTCAACTATGTGGGATGCGAGTGATGCTCGTAGTTGAATCAATGCTTATAAAAATTAAAAGACTTAATAATCGTTGTCTCCTTTATCAAGAGATAAGATAAAAATACTAAACCTAAAATCTTATAGGAATCTTTGTGCCAAAATAGAACTGAATGTGTGTTCATTTTGTGCACAAGATTTGAACTTGTGAAACCTTGAGGTGAAACTCAAGGAAGAACAATGTGCACTTGATTAAATCTAAGGGAATAAAAGACAACACTTGAGAATTCAATATGCATTCATAAATTTCTCATCACATGTGGGATGAATCCAACTTTTCTCTCTCTTTTATCTAACTTATCTTCACATAGTGATTACTGTGCTAAATCTAGGGCCAACTCAACCAATCAATTGTAGCTTAAACATTAGTGAGAATATATAGACCTTAGTGTCAAAACAACCAATTCTTTGTGGTTCGATAAATCTCGGAAATTAACATCTTCTACTTATTACTTCAGACCACGTACACTTGCATGTGAGCACAGACGTATATTTACAGTCTGTCAAGTTTTTGGCGCCGTTGCTTGGGAATTGGTATTTGTTTTGTATTAAGGATAATCTATAAGCAACTAGCGATTTAAGCATTTCATTGCATATATTTTTAGTTTTTGATTTTTGTAATTATAAAAACTAACATCTTACATTTCTGCTTATCCTATTTTTGCTAAACTTTTTGAACGCTATTGCTTAAATTATTTTTGATAGCCTCATTGTTAGTTGTATGAGTAAAAGAATTTGCACTGAATATCTTTTTTATCCTGACATTGAGAGAACTTACTTATAGGCTAGGAGAGAACAAAACCTTTCAACTCAATAAACCATTATGGAACAAACTATTATGGGCAACTGTAATGAAAATGAAGGAGAGCCAGTATGAGAGCATAGGGGAAGAGCACTAAGAGACTATGCACTACCCACTGTTAGGGGAATCCCCCATGCAATTGTAAGGCCAAATATAGATGCCCATATTTTGAAATCAAACCTTCCACACTAAGCATAGTTCATAATAACCAGTTTGGGGGATTAGCCACTAAAGATCTAAACTCACATATTTCAACATTCCTTGAAAGATGTGACACCTTCAGGTTTAACGGTGTCTCTGAGGACGTAGTTAAATTGTGACTTTTCCCATTCTCTTTAAGAGATAGAGCCAAGAGTTGGCTCAGCTCTCTACCTAGCGATTCTATCCGGACATGGGATGATTTGGCTAAGAAATTCTTAGCCAAATATTTCCCTTCGGCGAAAACCGCCAGGTTGAGGATTGAGATCACCAACTTCACTCTGTTGGAAGGAGAGACTCTTTATGATGGGTGGGACCGATTTAAGGAATACCTCAGGCGTTGCCCACATCATGGGTTTCCTCTATGGATGCAATTGTAAACCTTTTACAATGGTTTGAACGCTCCTACAAGGACACTCATTGATGCAGCCGCCGGTGGTTCTATTAGCAGAAAAATCCAAGAGGAGGCTTATGACCTCTTGGAAGAAATGGCCAATAATGCATATCAATGGCCTTCCAAAAGGTTAAAAAAGGAAGCTAAAAAAGTAAACAAGTCCAACCAAATAATGGCATTACAGCAAGAGATACATGCCTTGAACGAAAGAATAGAAAGGATGAATGTTAATGTTGTTCAAGAAGTGCATTGTGATTTGTGTAGGGGTAGACATAATAGTGAAAATTGTAACTTAAAAAACCCCTTTGTACAAACTAACACTGAACAAGTTAATTACCTAGGAAACAATAACTCGATGAATAACCCTTACTCCAACACCTACAACCCAAGGTGGAAAAACCATCCCAATTTTTTGTGGAGTAACAGTAATAATAACGTAAATCAATATGGGGGAAATTCTTCCAACCAACAAGGCATTAATAATGGAAATAATAATAGAAACCAACATCAAAATTTAGAAGGGGCCTTCAACTCATTTAAGGCTGAAACGATCCATTTTATGCGCCGCACCGAAGCCACTATCACTCACCATGATGCTTTTATCTAAGGAATAGAAGCTTCCTTGAGAAATATAGAGACCTAATTGGGACAGATCTCCAAGCAGCTGACCTCTCTGTAGCAAGGGGCCTTACTTAGTTTGACCGAAATAAACCCTAGGGAATTGGTTAGCGTGTTACATTCAGAAGATGTGTTAGGAGGAATTAATACTGAAAGTACGAGTGCAACAGGTTATAAGTTAGAGTAAAGAAAAAAAGATCGTTGAATGAGAGTGAGAAGTTAACAGCTCCTAAATGTAAGGACCCAGGGAGGTTGAGCATCCCTTGCATAATCAGAAATAAAGTATTTGTAGATCCCTTGTATAATCTAGGTGCTTCGGTGAATGTTATGCCCTACCATATTTACGAACATCTAAAGGTAGGAGGGATGGAATATACCTCAATGATTTTGGAGTTTGCTAATTTAGAATCCCCTTACCCCTCTTGGGATGATAAAAAATGTTGCAGTCGAAATAGGAAATTTTATAGTTCCAATTGATTTTATGGTTTGTGAATGGGATCAATGGAATAAGAATTCCACAATTATCTTTGGGAGACCCTTTCTAATGAGTGTAAAAGCAGTTATTGATGTAGGTTGCAGGGTTATGAGTGTAAGTGTAAAAGGAAAAACTGAATTAATTGATCTTAAACCAACCATCTTCAAGCGGAGAGAGATGAAAGATGAAGTGAGAAGAAAGGTAAGTGAAGAAAAGTTGTGGATTGATGAAGTTCTAGAGGATCTAATGATAGAAGAAAGAAATTATGATGATATCTCAACTCCTTCTTTAGAGAAGGGGAGCAAGGAAGGATTAAGAAAGAGAAAAACAAGACGTGAAAAAAGAAAAAAGAAAACTCTCCCTAAGCTTGAAATGGAAATAATGGATCCGCTAATGGAAGTTGATGATAGTAAGAGTTCGAGCACCCATGAGAATTGTGCTCACTCTAAAATTTTTAGCATATGGCAGAGGAAACCACCGGATCCTACTAACTGTTTTTTAGTGAGTCTAAGGACCTTAAACTAAGCGCTTAATGGGTGGCAACCCATTTAAAAAAAAAAAAAAAAAATTTATCAGTGCTAAAGCGCGCTGTAGTGAAATCTCGCGACAGCGCGCTGCAGTGGGTACACCGCGCATTTGCGAAAATTCTGCGAAGGCGCTGAAAATTTTGCTATAGTGCGCTGCAGCGGAAATTCCGCAATAGCGCGCTGTAGCGGAAAATCCGCTACCGCGCGCTGCAGCGGTTTGCTCCAGCTGCTGAATTTTTCTGTCTTGGGAACTATGTAGTCAAAAAGTGATGACATTTAGGTTCCCCAAGTAGTCAAAAAGCGTGCTGAAAAAGCTACCCCGCCCCCTTTCACATGGATTACCATATTAATGGCATGGGGAAGGCCATTTGACCATCTTCTCTTGCCTTGGATTTTCTTGGCTATAAATAGGGAGGCAATGGGGGGGGGGGGGTTATCCTTCCACCATTCCAATTCTCTTATTCTCTCATAGCTCTTGATCTCTCTAGCTCTCATATCTCACCATGTCTTCCAGAAAGAAGGCCATTCCAAGGAAGGAGCTGGAAGCATCTTCATCCGGAGGTTCCTTTAATAAGAAAAGGTTCTCATCCGCAGAGGTCGAGCACTTATTCTTCTCCATTACTTCCCAATGGAAGTTAATTCCGGAGAGGACTTTCAACCCCGCATTGCCCTTCCCGGTAGAGCAAGTTATCCCTCGAGGATGGAGGGAGTTTGTGACTAAGAGATCCCCTATGTTCCCAGCGATTGTCCAGGAGATTTATGCGAACGCAATCGATGCGGCCGAGCAGCTGATCTTCTGTCGAGGTTGGGGTGTCACCCTTGGGATTGCTCAAATTGAGCAATTCTATGGGCTCGAGGAGGTACATTCATGCTCGTACTTAGAACTCTTGGAATCTCACCATGCCCCCCTTGAGCTTGTGGTGGAACTCGTCCATGATGACACCGAATGGGAAGGAGGATTCGCTAACATTCCTCATTCCGAATTAATGGACATGAGTAGTGCTTGGCTAGTTTTCATTTCTAGCTTTGTCATGCCTACGAGTCACTTGACTGAAGTGACCCGTGCCCGAGCACTCCTCTTGTGCTCGTTGGTTAGGCCGTGCGAGATCCACATTTCTAATATTATTTTTGAGCAGCTTTGGAAAGCTCTCAAGGGTCCCTGCGCTATATTGGCCTTTGGGTCTTTGAAATCAGGGCTGTGCGAGACCCAAGGGGTCAGGATACTCTCCTCGGATACCATCGTTCCCCTCGGTTGCGCCCTAAATCCTTAAAATTTGAATGTCCGGGCAAGCGAATGAAAGTTGCCCAAGAAAAGATGGGGCGTACAGGGGGAAGCATCCGCACCGCCCGACCTTTATCACACAAACAATCTCTTGATACGTCTCCATAATCAGCAAGCGGTGCTTAGCCAGGCTCTTGCCACGGACATGGGGTTCTTTAAACAAGAACTCATCCAGCAGCGCCGATTTCAATCCGACTTTCATGAAGCCCTAGGGATGATGTTAGAGGATTGGAGCTTACAAGGTGGACCAGATCCATCCTTGTTGCCTAGGCTACCTGTTAGTGCCCCCATTCCAGAGATGCGCTATCCTTGTAAAACCACATACGTGGAGGAGGTGGACGATGAGGAGGAAGACGATGATTAAATAGGTTATATTTTTCTTTATTATTCTTTTCTATGATTTTCATTTGTATTTTTCTTATTTTGAGATTTTATTCTTTGAATTTTCATATTCCCTCATTTTTATGGTATTTTTCAATGACATATTTTTTCTGAATTTTTCAAGAAAATGAAAATCACAAAAATGTCGAGTTGAAATTTGTTATAAGTAAAATGGAGCTTATCAAAAATGACCAAATGCATTATAAGCACTAAAATGTTTTAATTAAAGAATGAATGGAGGATAATCTAATCTCCAAAAATTCAACTTAATGCCTTGAACTAAGTGTGGGGGAAGGCATTGGACTTAGACTAGAAAGTTTGGTGAATACTCTAAAAGAGTGTGCTAGGCTCTCGTAGGACTTCATGATCACAAAGATACATATTGGGGATGAAGAAAAGTGTCTCTTCCTAAGATTGAAAAGAAAAAATATATATATTTATAAAGGTATGATGAAAAATATCTCTCCCAAATGAGCAAAATGTGAAAGGATGAAGAAAAATATCTCTCCTTTAATCTCTTCATCTTAGTGATTCATAAGAAGGAGCACATATGACAAAACTTTGGAGTCTTTGACCATCTCTTTAGTCTAGGGTCCATAATGAACTCTACCCATCACCTAGTATCAAGCATGAAAAATCAAATATTTGGAGATGAATTGATTAACCCACTTATTGCCACGATTAAAACATTAATATTGCTAAATGTTTCGTGTCATTATTGTTATACTCATACCTTGACTTATATTTATTCTAAATACATTGTTGTGGCTATCATCCCTACCAAATAGAAAATATATATCATATTGAGCTTACTCGAGAATGAGCAAGAATTTAAATGTGGGGGTGTGATGAATCCATAAAATATGTCTAAAATAAAGGAAATTTTCATTCATTTCTGATTGTTAAACTGCTCCTAAATCAAATTTTGTCTATCTTTTTAGAAAAATTGCCTCCAATAAAGTTCCGAGACATTTTACAAAATTCTAAGTTTTGTTTCATAAGAATCCACTGTCGCGCGCTCCAGTGCGCTGCAGAGGATCATTTTGCAAACAGGGACGCTATAGCGCGCTGCAGTAGATCCATTTGCAAACTGCGGATGCGGTAGCGCGCTACAGCGGATGCATTTGCAAACTGTAGGCACAGGAGCGCGCTGCAGCAGATCCATTTGCAAACCGCGGGTGCGGTAGCGAGCTGCAGCGGATCCATTTGCGAACCGCTGGTGCGATAGCGCGATGCAGTGGTACGATTTGCAAATGGAACCGCTATAGCGCGTGACAGCAGGTAAATTTGTGAAACGTGGATCCGGTAGCGCATGACAGCATGAAACGTGGATCCACCGCATTTTTGCCAGTCATGAGTATTTATTGCAGTTGGGACAAGACCCCCAACCTGTATCTTATCCCCAGCCATCATTCCCTGCAGCAGCTCCGATTTTTAATGGAAAGTGGCCTCTTGATGTGATAAGAAGGTTAAACAAAGAAGGATATTGGTCACTTCACCATTGATTTTGGATTTGCCATCATGACTTTAGAAGTTTTAATTGTCAAATACTGGTTATGGAGAGGATGAAAGAGGATGCAACCCCTCTCCTATAAATACACCTCCTCTTGACTAGAGGAGGGTTCACAATTTTGCTCAACACACTAAGTAAAGAGGGGGAGTGCTTAAGGAGAAGTGAGGAACTCCCCAAGGGTGGTAAGGCAAGCTATTGCTAAGGAAGAGAAGAAAGAAGGCAGTACTAGCGACCTAAGGGAGGAGATTGAAGAAGGAGAAGAAGAATTCTGGAGAACTTCCAAGGAGCGTTGTTAGTATCTTCTAACCTTACTCTTGTATTTTCTTTTCTTAGTTGATCATAAAAGGGTCTTTATCCATATATATGTTTTTCTTCATTTTCTTTGTAATGAGTAGCTAAATCTCCCTTGTGGAGGGTTGGGGAAATCCCATGTGTATGAGTTATTATTAATGTATGAAGTTTTCCTCAAGCAAAAATTAAATTGTAAGGAGCTCAATGCCTTGTCAATAGATTTTTTTTTTTATTATTTGATCTTGAATGTGGATAAAAGGAAAATGAACTAATGACTTCAAGAACTAAGTTGTCTTGTGGTCCATAGCTCACCTTAGGTTGGATGCTAGGTTTATGAGTGCATGAGAGCTTAGAACTATATGACAAACTTCTTGAGCTAAATGCACCTTAATCTAAGATCAATTAAAAGGGTTGATGCATGTGATGCTAAGACCCACTAAATGAGCTCCTTAGCTCAACATAATTGAGGTAGAGGAAGAAATAGTTGAGTGCTCATCAACTAAGTGACATAGTCATTGAGCCCAACATATTAATCCCTCATCTCAAGTATGTAGGATGCGAGTGATGCTCGTAGTGGAATCAATGTTTATAAGAATTAAAAGACTTAACAACTGATGTCTCTTTAATCAAGAGATAAGATAAAAATACTAAACCTAAAATCTTAAAGGAATGTTTGTGTCAAAATAGAACTGAATGTGTATTCATTTTGTGCACAAGATTTGAACTTGTGAAACCTTGAGATGAAACTCAAGGAAGAAAAAATGTGCACTTGATTAAATCTAAGGGAATAAAAGAGAACGCTTGAGAATTCAACATGTATTCATAAATTTCTCATCACATGTGGGGTGAACCCAACTCTCCTCTCTCTTTTATCTAACTTATCTTTACATAGTGATTATTATGCTAAATCTAGGGCCAACTTAACCAATCAATTGTAGCTTAAATATTAGTGAGAATAGATAAACCTTAGTGTCAAAACAACCAATTCTCTGTGGTTCGATAAATCCTGGAAAGTAACGCCTTTCACTTATTACTTCAGATCACGTATATTTGTGTGTGAGCACAGACGTGTATTTATAGTTTGTCAGTATACATACACCCAGTTGGGAAGATAGTACAGTGATGCTGATGCATCTTGAAATTCTCCAATCAATGTATGCAATATTCTGTAACCCATAATTCATCACTGATACTCATACATCATCAGTGAATTATTCATTATGCTCATGCTCATGTTTATGACCATGCTTCTATATTATATGAGGAAAAATCCAAAAATTCATAAAACTTTGAACACTAATAATAAATTCCAGGTCTCCACTGTGCAGAATTCTGCTAAAAGGATCCTGACTCATAGCTTCTAGAATGAAATTGGTTAAAGTTGAAGATTTACTTAAGGATCATTGGATGGAATGATTGAATACACATATTTAGTATGGTTGCAAGAAAGGTGATTCTTATTACTTAGTTTGATTAAGCCACCCTAACGAAGTGGTCTTTGATAGGAGGCATTGCCCATTGGCAATTATTATCTCAAGCTAAGTTCTTAAGATGCCCTACTCACAATCACACTTAATGTCTTAAAAAAAGGCAACTCTAATTACTTATTTTATTTGAGCCACACCTATTGAAGCAGTCTTCACTAGGAGGCATCGCCCATTGGTGATTTATATTTCAATCAAACAAAAGAATGAGTACCTATTTAATACACTCTTAATCTTGGGGGATTTACTCTAACGGGACTGTATTCGTCTAATTCCTCTGGATAGCACCTGCTCATAAGTCTATATTGGAGTGAATTAACTAATCTTGAAAACTACTGAAGAAAACAAGCACTATTGGTATACCATACTATACCAACCAATCGTCTGGTTTCAAATAACTCTACTTAATTGACAAGGATTTATCAAGACTATCAATTCATATGCTAAATAGGTAAGTCCTATACAAGGCTCCAAAAAAGTGATCAAATATCACTAAATATAGATTTTACTACAAGGAAAAAGTGTCATTATAATATCTTAAGTGATTCCTACCATGAGTGATTAAGATCAACTTCTAAGGATAAGGGATCATCTAAGCTTCTACCTCAATGAGTTATACAAAATCCTCCTACCTCAATGTATATTTAAATTTAGGTCTTTAAAAATATTTTAGAGATAATCTTGTACTGAGATACTTAAGATCTCACACCCTTAATTCTAAAGCTAGCATTTTAGGTTCTATTTAAGAGTTTGGTTTAGAGTGATCAGATCAAATGATTAAGTCATCTTATCATATCTTATTCTAAGATTATGGGATTTAAATTATGGATGTTATTAAAGTCTGATTAATTATTAAATCAGTTTAGTTATATTATCTCTTTATGCTAGTAGTCTTATTTAGGAGAAAATCAAGAATCAAAAGTTTAGATTCAGATCAATCAATCACATAGATTTATCAATACCTTAACATATCTAATTCAAATGTTTAAGATCAATACCAAATCAGATACATTATTGAAATAATGTCAATTTCATTATCTTACAATAAAGTCAATTTAATAAAGGATTTAAGAGTTTGGATCTTAATCAAATAGGTTAGAGCTTAACCCCTTACTCATGCCTAATTAAGATAAAATGTTTATTTATAAATCAAATGTCAAATTAGTGAATTTTGGGATGTATTATTGGTGGCAATCTTTGTGGCACCCCACCCCTTAATCCACAAGAATTAAGTTAAGGGATGGCATGCCACTCTAGCTAACCCTTCACTTATAATTGGATTAGGATGAAATCCATAATCCACCTAATAAGGGAAGGAGTAAGCAAAGAATCAAATATGCTGTCACTATCTAAGTAAACATACAGAGTGCGGAAGCAATTTTCAATATACATAACATCCAAGCATCACAACATGAGTATAAAGAAAAATATCTCAGAATATTAGTATAAAATCTAAATATGCAGTCAACAGTACCTGTATTATTACATCATTTAATAGTTTAAATAAAAGAAAGTGCAAATACACTCATCCTCACATATAAAATAAAAGCTAAATAGTGGCTTCTTCTATGGGCTCCTCCTCTAGGTATGGCTCCACTCCTAACTTCTGCTCATCTAACTAAAGAGGGTCTGCCATTGTCAGTTTTTCAATGTAGGGCCCCAACCAAAAAAAGAAAAATCTAGTTAGACAATTATCTAAGTACATTTTAAGCTGATAAGTTTTAAACGTGTTAAGTAATATCACCATTCTATTACTTCTAAGCAATAATGTGTATAAGGGAGCAGCAAGCAATACAAAAGAAAAGGAAAAGCTATAAATCATCATTTATAACTTAAGCAAAAAGGGAGACTAAGACATGCCTCACATGCAAGCTAAACAAGGTAAGGCATATAAATATACATAATCAAACAAGTGCAGCAGGAAAAATGCTACATCTTAAACATGCTGGTGATCAAAAGATACATGCCAATTAAATGAAACAACTCAGCAGTGGTAAGTATAAATAGCGACAAGATTCTAACATCCTAAATATATATAAAAGCAGTACAAGGAAATAGCTGACTGAATAAGAACACTGAAAGGTAACCAAACATCAATTGCATATAAACATACGCCTACAATCTGCCATACAGAAAAGAGCTAATCTAGCCCACCAGAAAGGCTGAAGGTTCTTAGCACCAGTACGGCTAGGGCGGATCTTAGCACCAGTATGGCTAAGGCATCAACAGCATAATTGAAGGATCCTAGCACCAGTACGGCTAGGGCGGTTCCTAGCACCAGTACAGCTAGGGCATCAATGGTGTACCCCTAGTGTCAATAAGAATACTAGGCAAATAGCACACAATAAAATAGAGGCCTTCCCCTAGTGACATGTTGACTAGGCAGTCAGAAGGCAATACTGAGAGGCAGCTCAAACACATCTAATTATTATCTTCTCATTAAACACTTTAATATTTTTCCAAGGAATCTAAGGAGTCTCCATAATTTTATAACATTTTATTCATGCATCAAAAATCTTATATGACATGCTCAAGAAAGTATGGCACAAAAATCAAGGAATGCGTAAGCGACAATCATCAAAGTAAGCAAGGGACTCTACTAAACATGGTGATATCATTTGTTTTCTACTTAACCATTCTAACTATTCTAAGTTACACAAGTTCAGGATCACCATTTTCCTACTATCAAGTGTAACTCAAAAACTCGTCCTTATAAGTTATAAAAGATTAGAACTGATCAGGTTCTAATCTAGCTCAATCAGATAGACGACTACGAGTTAAATCAATAAATCATACGTCTTAATTTTGTGAATTTAGACGTTCTAGCTAAGATCTGATCAAGATCTTTTAAACCTATAGATTATGGATTAAACACTATGAGATTTAGGTTTAATCACATAATCCAAAGAGGATAAGACCTAAGTCTAGGTTTCATTCTATAGGTGATATACTAGTTAAGGTCAATCCTATTAAGTAATCAAGCTTAATAGGATGAATCTCCTATCTTAAATCTAAGGTTTAATGACAAAATAACCAAAACAAGTTGTAAAATAAAAGAAAAAGTCTAGAAACTAATAAGACCAAGGTTTCACCTATTAGGTAACCTAATTTACCCAATGAATAAACTCTAACCTATGATCTAGTCCTAGTCTCACTAAAGGTCTTTAAGGTGTAGTATTTAAAACTTAGAGAGATTTTTGGAATCTGACTTAATGGTTGATTTCACTCACTTAAATGTGACTAGGATGATTATAATATTAGTTTTAGTAATTTGGAATGTTAACTAAGGGTTAAGGGTACTTAGTCCAAACTTAGGGCAAAATAACCATTTTGCACCAACTCTAAGGGTCAAAAGTCAACTTTCCTCTTAGGAGTCAGAATTGAATTCTCTTAGTTCCAACTAACTTCTTACTATCTAACTTGAAGATAGGCATTAAGTACGCCTAAATTGGACGAGAAATGGTCAAGTTATGACCAAAATGAGGCCAAGGGTTAATTGGTCATTTACTTAAATTTTTAGTATTCAAATCCTAAATATTATTTTAGTTTATCGATGACATCAAATTTCTAAGCTAGTTAGCACCTTGCATTTTTCAATTTGGAGTTGATTTGACTATGTTATGGCTATTTAAAGTCTATGGGAATTTTGGTCATTTTTCACTGAGAATTCTAGGGTTAACTTTTTGTCCTGATGTCCAAATAGGAAAACTAATGCTACTACAGTGATGGGGCTGCCCTCCTGAGAATTTTAAGACCAATATTAACTATGTTCTGATAACGGGGTAAAAAGTTATGAGGCTCTAAAGAGGTCCTAAAATATTACCTCGTTATACGTACCCTAAAATAAATTTTTACATTACGTTATTTGAATCCTTATATTTTTTTGAGTATTTTGAGACCTATATTGGCTATGTTTGGATCATTCTATAAAAAATTATTAAACTTTTAAGATTTACTATTCAAAAATATAATTTGAATTAATTTACTATTCATTTATTCAAATTAAATGATTTACTGTTCATTCCTAAAGTTTATTTATATGATTTCTGAATTTATTAATCTTTAAATAAATTTGTGATTAATTAGACTTAATTATTAATTAGCATTAATTAATCCATTAACTAATTAATTAAATTATATTTATTATTATTTTACTGTAGCAAAGTCATTAGCACTAATTACTGTTTAATTAATCTTAATTGCCTGTTAATATCTAATTAAGAATAATTAATTATATTTTACTATTTAATAATAATTAATTATTCTAATTACTATTAAGGTTAAATTAATATTAAATTAATCCTAATTAATCTCTTAATTACTAATTACAGTTACTTAATTATAAAATTACTGCTCAAAAGTAATTAACACTAATCCTAATTTAATTAACTACTAACTACATTTAATTAATCACTAACAGTAATTAACTAATTTTTAATTAATAAAAAATGGGACCCACTGGACACGTGGCACTGCCAGAGGCTGCCACATGGCATTGTGGGCCCCACGGGAGGGCTGAGTCAGCTCGGTGACTGGGCAGTGGGCCCACATGACGCGTGGCACTGCCAGAGGCTGCCATGTGGCACGATGGGCCCCACAGGGGTAGCCGAAGAGCCGCTGGTGCTCGGCGCGTGGGCCCTACGTGACACGTGGCGGGCCCGGAGGCGGCCACGTGGTGCAGTGGGCCCCACGGTCGAAGCCAAAGAGCCGCGGGCTCGGGCAGTGGGCCCCACATGCCACGTGGCATACCCAGAGGCCGCCACGTGGCGCGGTGGGCCCACTGCCAAAATCGAAAGGTCGCGGGCTCGGCGTGTGGGCCCCACGTGACACGTGGCAGGCTCAGAGGCTGCCACATGGCGTAGTGGGCCCCACCCGGGGCTTACGCGGACCCGACGCGGTCGTGTCGGGCTCGGGTCGACCCGGCCCGACTCGGACTTCCTCTCTCTCTCGCGGAGACGCCTGAGGGTGCCGGGCTAGGGCATGGCTTTTGCTGGCCTTCCCGGTGCCAGACCACCTCGACCTGCACGGCCGACGGTAGCCCTCGACGAGGCCCACACGTCGGCGGGCGGACTAACGCTGGAGGTGGCCAGAGGCGGCGGCTAGAGGCAACCCTAGGTTATAGGGTTCGGCGGACGCGTACGGGGTTTTGGCCCGAGGTTTCAAACCTCAGTCTGAGTCGACCGGATCTGATCGAGGTCGATCAGGTCCGGTTGATCGTCGATCTACAGTCTAGCCTACAATTCTATAGCAACGCGACGATGAGAGATGGACGGAGGAGGGGGATCGGGGAGTATCTGGATCGACGACGGCGGAGGTTGGACGGAGGTCGGCTCGGGTCGGGCTGATCTGGGCTTCGGTTCGCTTAACCGGGTGTCAGGGGGTGCGGGGGAGGCTCTTAACGGCCCTCGGACGAACCGGCCGAGGCGGGGGAGGCCGCCGGTTGGCCAGGCGAGCGGCAGGCGTGCCGCGTGGCCCGCGGGCGACGGGGCCGAGGACGAAGGCCTGCGGCCGTCCAATCCCGTGCCACGCGGACGTCCCAGATCCGTTCGGACCACGCGACGTGGATCGCGGTTGCGAGTTGTTGGATCCGCGTGGATCAGACGGTCCAGAGGGATCCGTCCGATCGGAGGGTGCCGTTAGCGCCGTCCACTTAAGTTGACGGCGCCGTACGGCGCCGTCAATTAATTTTTTTTTTCTTTTTTTTTTTTTTAAATCCAAAAATTTTGAACATGTTTTTCCTAGCTAATTGAGGGATGAGGAACGTAATGGCGAGGTCGGATTTTTGGTCCGACGAGTATTTTGATTCCTCGATTTCCGGGGAATTTTTATTATTAAAATATTCGTCGAAATTTCGACGACTTCCGATTCACACTAAAACTTCACCCCAAGCTAATTTGGGGTCAATGAACGCAATGGCGGTGTCCGTTTTTCGATCCGAGGTCAATTTAGATAGGTCAAATTTTAGGGTTTCCTGATTTCTAGAAATCAGGATTCGATCTATTTGACTCCTAATTTGGACTAGGTCTCAGAGGTTGACTCCAATTGACTTAATTAGCACTTATAATTAAATTTAAGACTTAGAATCAGTCCTAATTAGCTATGGTAACAACCTGGGTTGTTACAATCTTAGACATAGATCAAGTCTTAATAGTTTGATCAATGTCTTAAGACTTCTTAAGGTTAATTAAGAGGTTTAAGTTCCCAGTTTTAGATTTATTAATTTTATACCTCATAAATTTGCATATATGATTTCAATACATTTAGCTTACTATTATAAATAATATTAATAGAAAATTTTAGAAAAATAGAAAGTAATTAGAGCTAATCAAACCCTAAATTAATCTAAAAAGATTAACACCTAATTACAAATCTAGCCATCAAAATTTCATGCAAATTGGAACATAAGTTCTATTTAATTATACAATTAATCAAAGACTAAGTTTGCTAAGATCCAATATCTATAAACCCTAATTTTTACTAATCATGGTTTAACAAGATTATGGAATAAATTGAAATACAGAGATCAAAAAAATAAATCATTTAGCATATTCATTCTACTCTTCATAAGGAGACTAATGGCACCCTAAACATGCAATTTGGTTAAGTATAATTGCTAATCAACCCTAATCAATATTTATAATAATTAGGTAAAAATGAAAAATCTAACCATTAGATGTTCAATATTATTTTATATTTCGATCCTTGAGGATTTTCTGATTAATTTCATATATAATATTATAAGGTTTTGACTAGTGGATTAAAAGTTATTCAATTAATACATTATGTATTTTTATTTAAAATATTTCCTATGATTGGATTAATTGGATTATTTTCCTTAAAGAAAATAATCCAATTAATAGGATTTAATTAACTAGGCTCGGCCCATTAGCCGAACCGTGTGGGTCGACTGGGGCCCGAGGAACCCGGCACTGTCGTGTAGCGCGGGTCATGGTTGACCTGGCCCGTACAGTGCCGTCGTCCCCAACCCCCTTCCCCAAAACCCAGGGAATTAGGGTTGGCTTTCGTAGTAAAATCCTGAGTGCTACGGTCACGTCATGGCCCCTAATTGATCCTCACACTATTAGTGGGCCAAGTCGCTTCGATCGAACCCCTTAGCCCCTTGTGAGGTGGTCGGGTAGCCCGGACCTTACTCACCAGAGAGGCTTCTCCTCAGAGCTACTGTGGGGAGACAATTATCCCCACAAAGGCCATGCCAGACCTGGGACTCCTTCCCTACACCATCAGGGAGGTGAGACGGATCAATACCCCTGGTCTGAGGGCCTGATGTGGGCTGGATCATCGTGGCCTTACTCGACCCGTGGCATTTCGTAAAGACTTAGCCCGATCATTTGATTTAATTGATCGGGGCTAGCTTAAGGCTTAGGTTCGATAGCCTTGGGTTCGTTTTGAAAATACGCATGATTACGAATTGAAAGGAAGAGGGTCTGAGCCCAATTGGCTCAGGTAGAGCAAATGGGGGTAACTGGTTTTGATGGGGAACTTGCAGATGTTGCAGGGGTTAATGTCGAGCTACTCGAGCTTCCTGAGATGTCTCTAAGAGTTCCTGAATGCCATGTGGCTCTTCTATTAGAGGTACGCACGTCGGGAATGCCTGGGAGAGCTCAGCCGATCAGTGATGGCAATTTGAGAAGGAGACTTCAATTGATCAGCAAGCTTTACCCCGGGGATATCTGGGGCTATTTATAGCCTCAAAGGGAAGTGAGGTAGTTTCCAAATGAACTGGCCCAGCTGGAGAGGCCAGAGAGACCGGGCCATGGCTGGGCTCTCGAATTTCCAATTCGAGCTCGGCCGGGTCACGAGGCCCGATCGGGGGTTCTTGCAAAAAGGGGAAGGGTCGTAACGGTCTGCTGAGGTGGATGCGGGAGTGGAGGACAGGTGCGGCAGCTGGCAGTACGGGGAGATCTTCCCTATCATGCGTGGGTGAAAGGAAGAAGAAGCTCCACAGTCGTGGGAGGGTCCGGAGACGTCTGATTGATCGATCAGAAAGATGCAACGGTCCTGATCCTTCGGATCATAATAGCCCGATCCGATTGAATCAGTGCCGTAGGATTTACGAGACACATCCAACGGCAGAACCGTGGTTCCGCGGGATCTAATCCTAGCCGTCGAATATTTGAGTGCGACGGTTAGATTTATAGGACTCGCTATCGCGCGACCCGGGTTCTGCAGCGGATCGCCCGTTGTCCACACAGTGGATCCTGGTCGTTATTTTAGTTTTAAGGATATATTTGCAATTTGGAAAGATTAGTAACCCTTTTATGCAATTAGACCATTTTATTTAAATGTTAATTATGGTCTAAATGATTTCCAAATTGCACCAAACTTTCACTCCTAGCTAATTTGGGGGTGAGGAATTCAAAAATGCAATCAGATTTTAGTTCTGAGATCAAAATATTTTAGGTCTAATCTAGGGCATCTAGATTGATCAAAATATCATCTTTGACTTAGAGAAGTCCAATGGGCTTCAAATTTTTAGGATATGTTCAATTTGATGTTATATAAGCAATGGTATTGAAATTAAAGATTGATTATGCTATACATATAGTAGAGTTACAACCTAGGGTTATTACAGATAAGGAGCCTTAGAGATGGGATGCGTTCCTTGAACAATGTCAATTGCAAATTCCACTTCCCGTTGAGGAGGAAGACCAGGTAGACCTTCTGAAAAAATGTCAGCAAATTCAAAAACGACAGGGTTCTGGGATAAGGGAACGCCTTCTTTCTTTTCTCCTAGTATTGTCATTAGGAAGGCCTCACAACCTTTCTGTACTAACCTTTTTTCTTTTATAACATTGATTAACGAGGCTCTCATGCTAAGATTACCGACAAAGGATCTGGCCTTACCACCACTACCTAAGGTAATCTTCTTCTTTATGCATTTGACAGTGGCATTATGATGGCTTAGCCAATTCATGCCCAATATTACATCGAAATTGGCTATTGGGAGAACTACCAACTTAGCTTCATATTTCTCATTTTTAATGGGGATTGGTATTTTGCAAAATTAGTGAGCTGGCATTTGGGCTCCAGAAGGTAACCCAACACTAAGAGGATTGGCTAGGCGATACAAGGGTAGGTTAAATGATTTTTCCCAACCTTCAAACACAAAGGAATGACTAGCCCCAGTGTCAAATAAGATGTTACAGGCTTTGTCATTTATGCAAATCGAACCTAAATACAGATGTAATAATTACTAACTACGTTAAGCAAGTAATAACTATAGAAATAAAAATGGTTCAAGAGCGTGTACATAATACCTCATGGTTATCTTCAGCAGCCTCAACAGGTGTCAGGGTGTAAACATGTGCAGGGCCGGCAGGCTTGTTGTTATAGGTCTGTCGTGGAGGTGGCTGAGGTGCATTTGGGCGAGGGACATTAGCTGTCTCATGCCTCACAGCTGAAGTAGAGGGAGGTACTGGACGAGCTATCGTAGGCTTCTAAAATAAGTCAAAGACTTGGCGGTGCTTGGAGCGGTCAATTTGATCAGCATCAATCATTTCCATAGTCGTATAGCGATAGAATCCATGGCATGGCCATCCGTAAGTAAAGCAGACATGATTTCCATAGTAACACTAACCATACGGGTGTGGTCTCATGTAACCACTGAATGGATCGGCAGAGGGAGCTTCGGCCTCGAGCTGATATACTCTGTCTCTTTTGGGAGAATTCTATTAGAATGAAGTGGACCTGATACTCCTCATGGGTCCTTCCCTAGTCTGGTCTTGCTCTACTACCTTGGCAGTTTCAAGTAGCTCCGCAAAATCTGTTATGCCTAGAGGGATCACTTGACTCCTGATGGAGGGTTGCAGACTGCTCTGAAACTGGTGCCAGCGATTTGTTTAGTGGGAACCAAGCTAATAGAGAATCTTGCAAGGTGATGAAATTCTGCCTCGTAAGCAGACACGGATCAATCACCCTACTACAATTTTCAAAACATGTCCCCCAAGCTATGCTTAGCAGACAGGGAATGAATCAAGCCTGGAATGCTCCGATAAATTCATCCCAGGTAATGTCCTCAAGTGGTATATCAGTTAACTGGGTGCGGTGGGTGGTGTCCCACCAATATTCGGCCTCATCTTGCAAGAGGTGAGTAGTATGATGGACTACCTCCGAGTCAAGGCACTTGATATTTGCTAGGTTATTTTCCACCATTTTGGTCCAGGTGGCGGTATCTACTGCAGAGAGACTCCTGTTGAAGGTAGCGGGTCTCAGGTGGAGGAAGTTGTGCAATAGTCCATCTGCAGACAGTATGTGATGCTGGTGAGAGTATTGTAATGTCAGGGCAACTTCTATCGTGGTGCGGTTCTGGCTTATCTGAGCTACCAGTGGTCGCTCCATTCTCTCGGCCTGCTTGGCCTGAGCATCAGCGACCTTCTTTGTTTACTTCTGGTTGGATTTTGCCTATTTTTGGTGAGATTCCACTATCAGTTTCACCGCTTCCAGTAAGGAATTTACCTCACTAGAGGAACTACTGGAAGGAGCATGAGAGGGGCTCTGTCCGAGATTTATGGTGTTTTGCTAGAGTTTGAATTAAAAATAACATGTTTTTAGAAATCCAAAAAATAGGAGATTATAACATTTCATCTCTTTTATTAATCATAAGAGAAAAATGAAAATACATCATCAAAATAGTAGATAGGACATAAGATAATGAAGAACAACATATGGAAAGCATAAAGTCTATCCTATGTATTCTTCTGTAAACACCTGGGCGAAGTCCGCGTAAGTCATCTTTCGACGCAGGCGAGTAGCTCCATGTCTGAGCATCCATTATTTGTGGCCCCACCACTCCTTGGCGTAATCCTGAAGTAGGAGCTCGATAATGCTGAGCCGGATACTATCCGGGTAACTTAGTTCATCGAACATTTTGGTTACTCTTCATAACCACTCTGTGGCCAGGATGCGGAAATCCAATCTCCTGTATACAGCATCTTCTAGCTTCCTTTCCAGTATGCTGGCTCCTGCTGGGGAGACTCCCTGAACTTCCCTCTTGTATCGTTTTGCCGTGAGCACATCAAATTTTTACTTATTCTCAAAGCGGGTGTAGAAATTACACACTGACATGATTGTGTAGTAGTATCCCTAGGTTTCTAGATCAAGTATTATAAGAATAATAGTTCAATTCTAACTCCAATATTCAAAATTAAGATACAAAATATAGAAAGTAAACTAGGTAGCATAAGAATGAAAGCTAAAAGATCTATCCGATATATCTAGTAGTAAAGGCAAGGCGGAAGTCTGCATAGGTGACCTCCCTTTGCTTTTCTTCACACAAATGGGTGAGTGCCCATAGGGTGACGCTCCACCAATACTTGGCTCCGCCATGTAGGAGACGAGATAGAATGGGACTCTAACATTGTCTGGGCAGTTAATAGTTTCAAACACAAAATCTGCCCATTTCAGCCACTCCTTGGCTACAATGGGGAGATCGTATCCCCTGAATACACTTTGCTGGAGTAGTCAATCCAGCATTCGGATGTCGGGGTTAGACACTCCTTCTACGTACCTCTTGTGCTACTGATTGAGTTGGACGATGCACTCCCACCTATCTTCAAATCATTGGCAATGCCACCTAAGCGTCGTCCTTGCACATCTAATGAGTTTCTAAGTTATATTAGTTTACTGATAGTTTACTTGTGCATGTATTTCCATTTCTACACTGTTATTATCCTGAGCTCATGATCACGATGCTTAGATATAACTCTAGTATTTAATTAGAGACTGATTGGCAGAAGAATCATTCATTAGGTAGAGTGGAATACAATTTCCAATCTGACACCTTATAGAATTCTCTAATACCAACTGTGGTGCCCCACCTCCTGATTAGCAGGATTAGACCTAAGGAGTGGTGTGCCACTCTGGCAAATCCCTTACTTTTCATTAGATTAGGTAAGATCCATAATCCACTAATAAGGGAAGGACGTGCATAGAATAAATATAAGAATCATTCACTAAATCTATCATACATACAGAGTGCGGAAGCAAAAATAAAATAAATATTACATCCATTCACCATACATTAAATAAGAAAACAAAACTATAGCTCAATAAATAATAAAGTGCAGAAAGTAAACATAGTCATCGAACCTGTATTATTATATCATTTTAATTAAAGTTAATAAGAAGATAAAAATGGAAATATCACTCATCCTCACAATGAAGAGAAATGCAGCTAAATATGCTCTGCTCCAAGCTGCTGTGCCCCCTCTAAGTAAGGCTCCTCCTCAAGCACGAGATCCTCAAACTACTCAATATTTGACATTATCAGTTTCAGAATGTCAGGGCCCCAGCCAATAAAGAAAAATCTTGTTAGACAAAATATCTAAGTACATTTTAAGTAAGTAATTTATTAAGTATTTGTTAGTATCACCATTTTACTCTAAATAATTAAAACATCTATCTAGCATGGGAGCAAGTAAGCATACAAGAGAATAAGGATAAGTTATAAATGTAATATTTATAACAAAGCAAGAATTTAGGTAAAAGCACACCTCAAGTAAACTAAACAAGGTAGGGCATACATATGTAATACAGTAAGTAAAAGTACTGAAAGAAAAGTCTAAACCTAAACATGTTGTTGATCATATGACATATGCTAATTTAAAATAGAAACATGAAAGTGGTACATATAGTAAGCAGTAAAGTCTAGCATCATAATTATGTATCTACACAAGTAAGCAGGTAAGCATAAAAATATAGCTAACTGAAATAACATGCATCAATATCATAGTAAACAGTAAGCTGAACCAAAAAAGAGCATATAATTGCCATATTAAAAAGAATCGGCCAATCTGGCCCTGTAATATTCCCATAGCCTTTATGGGCTAGGGCAGACATAATATAACAAAATAGTACAGTATGACTAAAGAGGCAGATAATACTATGCAAATATCTTTTAGTTATTTTACTTTTATTTCTATGGACAATTTCAGAAATAGCTGAGGAGTCAAGTATGTCTGCAAGACTGAACAGGTCCCAAGCTTAACACACTCTCCTCAATAAGTGATGTTAAGTATCCTGATCTCTCCTTACTCCTGTCCATTGGAGTAATGTGCACCATAATCCTCCATGAACTAAACTTAAATGCAAATGTTTTCCTAATATTCTAAGTTTTCATTTTCATGCAACAATATTTTTCTTATATGATATGTTCAAGTAAAAATGAGCACAAAATTCAAGGTATGCGTAGCATGTCAACAAATAGTAAGTAAGGGACTCTACTAAGCATGGTGATATCATTTGTTAATTAACTATTCTAAGTTACACAAATTTAGGATCTCTAATTCCTACTATCGAGTGTAACTTAGAAGCACAGTCTTATAAGTTAAAAAAGATTAGAACTAATCAGGTTCTAATCTAATCCAATCAAGTACGACTACAAGTTAAGAAACAAAATCACATCCTAATTAGATGAATTTAGATGTTTGATCTAAGATCTGATCAAGATCTATTAAACTATAGATTATGGATTAAACACTATGAGATTGGGCTTAATCACATAATACAAAGGATAAGATATAAGATCTTAGCTTTAGTCTAAAAGAGATCTACTGATTTAGGTAAACCCGACTAAGCAAATCAAATTTAATAAGATGATTCTCCTATCCTGAATCTAAGGTTAAAAGACCAAATAATCAAAAAAAATTGAAAAATTTAGAAACTAATAAAACCAAAGATTCATTCATTGAATAACCTACTTATCTAATAAATAAAATCTAACCTATGATCTAGCCCTAATCTTAGGAGTAGTCCTAATGTGCGGTGAAACGATCCTAAGGAAAAGACTTAGAGAGATTTTTAGGAATTCTAATAAATTTGACCTAATAGTTGATTTTTCCTACTTAGAAGATTCTAATATAGTTTTAATATTAGTTTTTGTGACTTAGAAGGTAATTTAGGGTTTGAAGATGCTTAACCTAAATTTTGGGCAAAATTACCATTTTGCCCCTACTTAAGGGTTAAAAAAACTACTTTTTGAATTAAGGTTCAAAATTGCAGTTTCTTACTGCCAAACTATTCTTACTATTTAACATGAAGATAGACAGTAAGTACATCCAATTCGGGTAAAAAACGGCTCCTATAGGTCCAAACTAAAGTATTTGACCTAAGGGGTATTTTTGTAATTTAATCCTAATGAAATCTAAATTTTTATGCGGTTTACTATTGGTTACTATTTAATGATTCCATAGAGTTCAAGAATACTGCATTCTGTGGTCAAATGGCTATGTTAAGACTATTTTAATTTCTAAGGGCAATTCGGTAATTTTGTCGGTCAACGGGAGACAAAAATTGAATTTTTCTGTTTGAGGTTCAAATTCACCAAATACAGTTTCTACAGCTTCCTTATAATATACTGAGTGTGTTGATAGGGAGTAAACCCAATTTGAACTTCAAATGATCACGTTATGACCTAACTTGGGTTAAGGGTATTTTGGTCATCTCTAATTTTCTAGATTTTAGATCCTAAATATTTTTTCTGTTTATTGATGACACCAAAATTCTAAGATAGTTAGCACTTTGAATTTCTGAAATTGAAGTTGAACTGACCAAGTTATGGTCAATTGAATACTAGGAGTATTTTGGTCATTTTTAGGATAGGGTCCTAAAAGTTACTTTTCAAACTATGCTCTAAATGGAAAAACTAATACTCTTACAGTATTGGGGCTATTTTTTTGAGTATTTTAAGACCCATATTGTCTATATTTGGGTGATTAGGTTAAAAGTTGTGAGGGTTTGTTTATGTCTTAAAATGTCACAATGATACCTATACCTCGAAACTAATTTTTAATTACGTCATTTAAATCTTTTTATTTTTCTGAGTAAAATGAGACCTATATTCGATAAGTTTGGACTATTGAATAAAAAGTTATTAAACTTTAAAGTTTTAATTTAAATAATTTAAATTAAATAAATTACACTACTCAAAAATATGATTTGAATTAATTTACTATTCAAAATTATATAAATAGTCTTTCTATTTTAATTTAATTAATTAATTATTCATTTAATTAATTAATTATTAATTACTATTAAATTAAATTAATAATATTTACTAATTTAATATAATTACTATTTAATATTAATTACTAATAATTATTAGCTAATATTAATTGCTAAATCACTAATCATTATTTAATTATTTAATTTCTTTAACTTGACTATTTGATTTTAGTTAACAGAGGTGATTAATTAACTTAATTATTATTAATTAATCTAATTAACCTAATTTAATACAAAACAGTACATATATATAGTTATAACTATATGCATAACCGATATTATTATTTATTCATATATGAATATATATATATATATATATATATATATTATATTCCTCTATCGGGATTAATGGAGGTGGGACTCGCCACAGACACGTGGCAGCTTATGACTGGGCGTTGCAGAGGCAGTGGGCCCCACAGCGCCACGCGGCGAGCCTTGAGAGGCTAAAGCGCTGCAGGCGGGCCCCATGGTTTGCTCGATGGTGACCCGTTGCGCCTCTTGATGACATGACAGCGGCCCGCGGAAAATCTCATGCGGGTTGGGACTGACCCGACCCGCACGCGCCGGGTTGTCTTCTCCGCAGAGGGATCGAGAGGGCAAGGCTAGGGCAAGTTTTTGAGGGCCCTCCCAGTGGTGGCGGTGGCCGGCCCGCACGTCGTTGGATAGGTCTCTACCTCCCCTTCCTAACTAGGGTCGAGACGAAGGCTATGGCGTACCGAGGAAACCACACTAGCAAACCCTAATCCTACGGTTCAACGGGAGTTTTGGGCTAACGGTTTGTACTATTGCAAACCCTTAAAATTGCACCGATAGAACTCAAATGAGTTCGATCCGAGCCTAGCATTCGACAATCGGAGGATTGAAATTACGATACTAAATGGGATTGCATAAATCAAAAGGGGATTTAGGGTATACGGCATATCTCGTGATCGACGGTTCACGTAGGTCCAAGACTCGCAGAGCTCGAAGTGATTCGATCCGCATGGAATGTGACTAGCCCTGAGTGCAATTGGGGATTTAGGAGTCTTAGGGAGGAGATGGCGAGGCTGGGAGGATGTCGGTTGGGTAGACCCAGTGGCTGAGTGCCATGTAGCTCGCGGGGGCGAGGCGGAGTCCTCGATGAGGACGAAGATGGCCACACCGTCTGATCCTAGATGAGGCGGCTCAGATCTGCCGTCTGATCCAGAAGGCGAACCCGACGACACGTGGCATTTAGGGTGACGGCATCACAACTTAACGACATGTGGAAATAAATTAAAGAATTTAAACAATATATATATATATATATATATTAAATTCTAATATTAATTCTTTTTAAATAATTGATTTCAAAAAATTCCTAAATACTCATGCCTAGCTAATTGAGGGGTGAGGAATACAACGGTGAGGTCAGATTTTTGATTCGACGAGTATTTTAATTTTTCAATTTTCAGGATATTTAAAAATTTTTAAAATATTCATCAAAATATTGACTACTTTCGATTGACACGGAAACGTCACCCCTAGCTAATTTGGGGGTAATGAGTGCAATGACGAAGTCCATTTTTTAATTTGAGGTCTATTTAAATAAGACAAATTTTATGGTTTCTAGATTTTCTAAAAATCAGGATTCGATCCATTTGACTCCTGATTTGGACTAGGTCATAGAGGTTGACTCCTAATGACTTGATTAACACTTAGGATCAAAATTAAAATTGAGATTAGTCTTAATTGACTAAGGTAACAACTTGGGTTGTTACAGGCTCCCCCACTTAAGAATGATGTCGCCCTCGACATCACCCAAGTGGAAAGAAGAAGGCAAGAATGAAACATGAATTGAATTTGAAAGATTATAATGCTTAAGAATAAAATTACCTGGATTCTCGAAGAGTCCATGATATTTAGCTCGCACGTCTGACTTCTTTTCCCAAGTGGCCTCATTGCAAGAACAATTCTTTCACTGGAATTTGTTAATATTGATAGCACGATTCCTAAGTTGCTTGCGACACGGGCCAGAATTCGCATTGGCTCCTCGGTATATGATAGGTCAGGTTGGATTTGAATTTCTGGGAACTGAACTATGAGATGGCTCTCTGAGGCACTTTTTTAATAATGATAATGAAATACACTGTGAACTACTACAAAGTCATCTGGAAGGTTTAGTTTGTAGGCGGAAGAACCTACTCTGGATGTTCCCTCAAATGGACCAACATAACGGGGACTAAGTTTCCCATCAATGCCGAATTTGAAGACTCCTTTCATTAGACTGACCTTTAAGTAGGCAAAGTCTCCAACTTTGAATTCCTGAGGACGGTGGTGAAGGTCATGGCATTTACTCTAGCATTCTTAAGCTGCATGAATCTGCTGTTGAATCAACTGAACTTTCCTATTTGTTTCTTCTATGAATTCAGATCCATACAATTGTACACTACCCATTTATGACCATGACAATGCAATGCTACACTTTCTGCCATACAAGGCTTCATAAGGGGCCATCTATATACTGGCTTGATTGCTATTGTTATAAATGATGAAAGGTTGTACTCATTGCTAGGGTTGTGCCAAGATCTTGATGCACGGCTTGCCAGAATTTAGATGTGAATCAGCTGTCTCAATCAGATACGATTGTCTTGGGAATTCCATGTAACCTGATTACCTCCTTGATGTAGAGTTTTGCAAGTTTCTCAACTGAATCTGTTTGTCAAATAGGAATGAAATGAGCAGACTTAGTCAATTAGTCAACTATGACCCAAATAGCATTAATATGTCAGATCTTTGATCTGACGAGTATTTTAATTTATCAATTTTTGGGGTATTTAAATATTACTAAAATATTCGTCAAAATTTTGATGACTTCCGATTGACACGAAACATAACCTCTATCTAATTTGGGGGCAATGAGCGTAATGGCGAAGTCTGTTTTTTGATTTAAGGTCTATTTAAATAGGTCAAATTTTAGGGTTTTAAGATTTTCTAAAATTCAGGATTTGATCCATTTGACTCCTGATTTGGACTGGGATTTAGAGGTTGACTCCAAATGACTTGATTAATACTTAGGATCAAGATTAAGGCTAAGATTAGGCTTAATTGACTAATGTAACAACTTGGATTATTACACATAGTTTGCCATCTATTAGTTTGAGTAAAGTTTGAGTTAGAAATTTAAATCAATTATTGGATTTGTAGTGCGTTTACTATCATATGGTGTCATTTTTAAATGTTTTAACTATTCTATGTTGTTTTCTTTGAATAAGTGGATGTTTTTATCTTAACTTAACATTCTCAACTTAGCTCTGATACCAACTGTAGCGCCCCTCCCTGTCGCCACGCGCAAAAAGGTATAACAAATCGGCGATGGAGCGGTGCACTACTCGGGATGGGAGTAAATGACGACAACATCCTTCTGAATAGGCTAAGAGACTGAGCCACACTAAAGGCTACTGACTCAAACCCAAGGGTAGGATCAAGAGTCAATACTTAAGATAAGAGTATAGTAATTATCCTAAGTATTAGACTAATATGTATATTGGATTTAAAGAAGTAGATATGAATTCGATATATGTTATCAATATATTAGTATTTCAATTATGCTGATAGCATCATAATACTAACTATAGTAGAATAACAGAGTGCGGAAACTAAAGCAAAACATCTAGTATACATTCATCACAGAGCAGTAGTAAACATTTGTCTTAGAAAAGAAAAGTAAAATACATCCAAAATTATTATAAACTGATTTAAATGATGCAAAAGTAAAGTCTATCTGAAGTACTAAAGTAGAAACAATAAAGTAAAAAGGTGGAAGATGGATCCACTAAGGCTCCACATACTCCTCATGGATCTCCTGCAAGTCCTCCTGCCCTATCTCAATAAGCTACTCGAGATCTAGCAAATTGCCGTATCCCAAAAGTACCCCATATTAGACAAGCAGTCTAACACATCGTAGCTAAACTAAGCAGTACTAAAGTAAATACAAATAAACAGTAAAGTAAAGAAAACTATGGAAAAGCAGTAAAATAATGAGCCACTGAAAAAGGTAAAAGCTAAATAAGGTAAAAATGTCCAATGTTGTACTATATGTCACTGGAATAATGCATCTAAATATGCCACGACAAGGTATGCCACAGATATGTAACAGAACTATCACTGATAGGCTATGAGTCGTATGGTCCAATGTATACATATACCTAGTTGAGAATATAGTTTCCTTACCGATGCATCCTGAAATTCCCTAGTCAAGGTATGTAACATTCTGTAACCCATAATTCATCACTGATACTCATACATCTCCACTGAATCATTCATCATGATCATGTTCAAATTTATGCCCATGCTTCTATTCTATATGAGGAAAATCTAGAAATTCATAAAACTTCAAATACTGATGATGAATTTAAGGTCTCCACTGTACAGAATCCTGCTAAAAGGATTATGACTCCTAGCTTCTAGAATGATAATTGGTTAAAGTTGAAGATTTATTTAAAAATAATTAGATGAGATGATTGTATACACATATTTAGCATGTTGCAAAAAAGGTGGTTCTTAACACTTAGTTTGATTAAGCCACCCTAACGAAGCGGTCTTCGATAGAAGGCTTTGCCCGTTGGTGGTTTGTATCTCAAACTAAGTCATCAAGATGCCTGACTCATGATTACACTTATTATCTTAAAGAAGGTGATTCTAATTAGTTAGTTTATTTGAGCCACACCTATTGAAGCAGTCTTCGCTAGGAGGCATCGCCCGTTGGCGATTTATATTTTAATCAAACTAAGGAATGAGTCCCTATTTAATATACTCTTAGTATTGGAAGATTTACTCTAACATGACTGTATTCGTCTAATCCCTTGGGATAGCACCTGGTTATAAGTCCACATTGGAGTAAATTAACCAATCTTGAATACTACTAAAGAAATTCAGTACTATGGGTATACCATAATGCACCAACAAAGAATCTGGGTTTAGACAACTCTATTTAATCAACAAGGATTCATCAAGACTATTAATCCTTATGCTAAATAGGTAAGTCCTACACAAGGCTCCAAGAAAAATGTGATCAAAGATCATTCAATATAGATGCTACCATAAGGAAAGGTATCATCTAATATATTTAGTGATTCTTACCACAAGGGGTTAAGATCAACTTCTTAGGTTAAGGGATCATCTAAGCTTCTACCTCAATGAGTTATACAAAATTCTCCTACCTCAATGTATATTTAGTTTAGGTCTTTAAAATACTTCATAGACGATCTTATGTTGAGATACTTAAGATCTCACACTCTTAATTCTAATGCTAACATTCTAGGTTTTACTTATCATTTAGGCTTAGAGTGATCAGATCAGATGATTAAGTCATCTGGTCATAGCTTATTCTAAAATTAGGGGATTTAAATTAAGGATATTATTAGAGTTAGATCAGCTTATCCAATCAATACAATTGTATTAGTCTTCTTATGTTAATAGTCTTATTTAAGAGAAAATCAAGGATTCAAAGCTTAGATTCAGATTAATAAATCAAATAGACTTATTATTAACCTTAACATGTCTAATTCAAATATTTGAGATCAATATCAAATCAGATGCATTATTGAAATAATGATGATTGCATTATCTTATAATCAATTCAATTTAATTATGTTTATGAGTTTGGATCTTAATCAAATAGATTAGGGTTTAACCCCTTACTCATGTCTAATTAAGATCAAATGTTTATTTATAAATCAATGTTAATTCAGTGAATTGGGGATGTATTATTGGTGGTAATCTTAGACCTAGAATAAGTCTTAATAGCTTGATCAAAGTCTTAAGACTTCTTAAGGTTAATTAAGAGGTTTAAGTTCTCAATTTTAGATTTATTCAATTTATACATCATAAATTTGTATACGTGATTTCAATACATCTACCTTACTATTATGAATCATTTTAATAGAAAATTTTTAGAAAATAGAAAGTAATTAGTGCTAATCAAACTCTAAATCAATCCAAAAGGATTAGCACATAAATACAAATCCAACCATCATAATTATATGTAATTTGGCACATAAGTTCTAATTTACCATACAATTCATCAGAGACTAATTTTACTAAGATCCAATGGTTGCAAACCCTAATTTTTACTAAACATGATTTAACAAGATTAGGGCATAAGTTCAAATACAGAAATTAAAAAAATAAACTACTTAGCACATTCATTCTACTAATCATAAGGAAGCTAATGGCATCCTAAACATGCAATTTGGTTAAGTATAATTGCTAAACAATCCTAATTAAGAACTATAATAATTAAGCAAAAATGGAAATCTAGCCATTGTATGTTCAATATTATTTTATATTTTTATTCCTGAGGATTTTCTAATCAATTTAATTTAAAAATCATAGGGTTTGGACCAGTGGATTAAAAGTTATTTCATTTATACATTCTGCTTTTTTATTCAATTAAATCCCTATGATTGGAATAATTGAATTATTTTCCTTAAGGAAAATAATTCCAATTATTCGAATATTATTTAAAATGGGTTTGGCCCGAATCCAAAAGGCGCAGGTCAACCGGGGCTCGGGATGCCCGGCACTATTGCGCAGCGCGGGTCACGGGCTGACCTGGCCCGCACAGTGCCATCATCCCCGCTCCCTCGCCCAGACGAATTGGCTGATTAGGGAAAACCTAATTAGTCAATTCACATGCATCCAGGCCATGGCACGACCGGTGGAAGGTCGCAACACACTCACCAAGGCCAGATGCCCCGGTGGAGACCAGAAGCCCTCTGTGAGGTGGTCTGGATCAGCCAGACCTTACTCACCTGAGAGCTCTCGCAATGGGGCTACTATGGGGAGACAATTCTCCCCACAGAGGCCATGACAGACCCAGGGCTTGATCCCAACAGCTTCAGGGAAGTGAGACGGATCGATGCCCCCTAATATGAGAGCCTGAGTTGTCCGGAATGACGGAACCTCACCGACGCTAGGTGTTCCTTAAGGGCGTAGCCCGATTGATCTATTCGATCGATCGGGGCTAACATAGGGCATAGACACGATCGCTTTAAGTTTGTTTTGACAATACGCAGTGAAGCGATTCAAAAGGAGGAGAGTCTGAGTCCAATTGACTCAGACCGAGCAAATGGGGGTACCTGGTGAGACAGTTGAGCTCGGGGTGGTCGACTGAGGGCAAGGTAGGTGCCGACGATGCTTCCATAGAGTGCAAAGGGTTTTGAACACCAGGATAGCCTACTATTAGCGATTCAGAGGCTCCTAGAATCGCCTACGCAAGCTCAAACAGACGCTATTGGTGGAATATGTAGAGAGCTCAATTGATCAGCAAGGATTAAATGGAGCAATGCTAGGGCTATTTATAGCCGCAGCAGAGGGTTGGAAAGCTTCTGGAGGTAATGCCTCATGCTGAAAAGACCCAGGAGATTGAGCCATGGCTGAGCTCTCGAATTTCCAATTCGAGCTTGGCCGGGTCACGAGGCCCAATTTGGGCTCCTTCCCAAGACGGGGGAGGTCGTAACGGTCTACTGAGGTGGATACGGGAGTGGGGGACAGGCTCGATAGCTAGCAGTACAGGGGATCTTCCCTGTCGGGAGTAGGCGAGAGGAAGACGAAGGTTCACAGTAGCGAGACCTTTGGATGCCGTCTGATCTATCGATCAGATGGCGCTATGGCTAGGATCGCTCGGATCCTAACGGCTGATCGCGGGAGTGATCCTAGCCGTAGGATTCACGGTTTCATCTAATGGTGGATCCGCCACCACGCGAAATTAGATCCGGATCGTGGGATCTAAGGGCTCGACAGTGAGATCAGTGGGACTCCGCTGTCGCATGACCCAGACTCCACAGCGGATCACCCGCAGTCTGCACAACAGATCTCGGCTGTTAAATTTGTTTAAAGGGTATACTTGCAATTTAGAAAAGTTAGGAACCCTTTTTTGTAATTAGGCTATTTTAATTAAATGTGAATTATGGCCTAAATGATTTCCAAATTGCATCAAACTTTCACCCCTAGCTAGTTTGGGGGTGAGGAATTAAAAAATAAAATCAGATTTTAATTTTGAGATCAAAATATTTTAGGTCTAATCTAGGGCATCTAGACTAATCAAAATGCCATTATTTTTGAACTTAGAGAAGTCCAATGAACTTCAAATTCTCTAGCTAGGTTCAATCTGATGTTCTAAAAATAATGGTATTGAAATTAAAGATTGATTAAGCTATATATATAGCAGGGTAACAACCTAGGGTTGTTACACCAACTTTAAAGACCTCAATATTAAATAGGAACACAATCCAACATTAAAGCATTACCACATCATTTAATACTGAATAAGAAGAGAGCTAACCCAATACTAAGTATTGTGTGGCCAAAAATCTTTATGAGGATGTTAAGTTAAAATGGGAGAAAGTAAAAGAAGGAAAGTATATAAATTAAGAATGAAAAAAAAATAACTGCAATTACAAGTAAGTAAGAAGTAATTACAAATAGGAAATATGCAAGTAAGTGGAAGTAGAAGGAGCAGGAATTACATTCTAATAAAAATTTATATGTAAGATGGAGATATGCATATTCATACATCCATTATCCAATATAAGTATTTTTATATGGAAATAAAACCATCACAGAATAAGTAAACATAAATGTAGAAATTAGATTATTACAAATTTGAAATTTAAAGAGCAATAAGAAAAGTTCACTCTCTCATAAGTAGTAATGTAAGAAAATTTGTGGAAGTATATTTTATAAGTTTTTCAAGGACTAAGTCCAACTCTACTTGTATTATACTGCTCCTGATCTATTATAGCATGGTAATTAAATATGATAGGGCAAAGCCAAGAAAAGAAAAATACTAATTAGGCAAAATAATCTAAGCACATTTAAAGATTGGATGAATATTTATAAGTTTATTTAGATATCACAAGCTAATTTACAATTTAAAATAAGCAGCAGAGCATTTGAAAGCATTCATGTAGGGAAAGAAAAATAAACATAACTGTAAGGAAGAACAGTTAAAAGTAAGATGAGTATGAATACTCACATGAATGAATGTTCAAGCTTGCAACCAATAAGAGTAAGGGAAAAGCATCCTAAGTAAGGTTAGAAACTACTAAAGTGCATTTAAAAGTAAATGAAATGAAAACATGTATATGTCTAATATAAATTATGCTAAGGAAAAAAAAAAACTGAAGCATTTAAATAAAATTAAAGTAATATACACTGCATTCTATATGAACTGTAAATAAGTAAAGTACAGTACTGAAAATAAAAAGTGCAAAGCATAGTAATTAATGGAAAATCTTAGCCTCTTGGTCTAAGATATACATAGCCTAGGACTATAGAAAGTAACATAGCTAAGAAGATATGATGAGATCATACAATCAATAAGATTGTAAAAGAACTCATAGTTTATTAATTGAAGTTATATTATGAAGATACTCATTTTGTGGATGCATATAGAATGAAGTGAAGAGTTAAGTATGTCTGCTTAATAAGAAAAGGAAAGCAGGGTTTCAAAGTAAATAAACACTCATATTCACCCTCTGAGAATGTGAGGTCACCTTATACCTCTAATTTAGCCTGCCTCTGGCAATCCGTCAATATAAAACCTCTATAATTTTATTAAAGTTTTGTTTATACACTAATCTTGTATGTATATTCAAAGGAATAGGCTCAAAGCTAAGCAAGCATTCAAGGAATTTCAAATGATTGTAAACTATGAAATATCCAAGGTTATCTAATTTTAATGATCTACTTAATGATTGGAGCTAATTGAGATCCCATTTGAATTAGAGATATTGATCTCAAGTCAATTATAAGTAGTGACATGAGTAATTGGGGTTTTGGAAAATAGTAGTTTAATTTAATTTATGCAATGGCAAAATAATTTACAAGTATAGTAATACTAAATAAAACTAGTCCTACTCTTATCCTAAGCCACTTGGTCGAAATAGGTTATTAAAATTAAGGCTAAGGAAAAGGTATGGTTAAGGAATTACTATACTTGAAGTAAATTGAAGTTAAGATTCTACATACTAAATTCATCTAACTAAGTTATAATTGGAAGGTTCTATCCAAATTAATCATAAATCTAACTAAGATCAAGTAATAGTAGAAGTTTAAGTGTATGGGATAGAAAGGACTGTAAGTTTCAAGCTCTATGTTTACTATAAGTTGTAGGTTTTGAAATCTACAGGATTTCTAAACTATACTAATGAGCTAAGGACTCCTAATTCAAATTCCTAAAGAGCTTAAATAAGGATTTAAGAACTAAAGGTGACGTGAGCTAGGATCCAATCCAATTGCTAAGAACTAGTCTTAATAGGTTCATAAATTATAATCACACATGCAATAAGGTTAACTATACTAATTGGGTGCTTTAATTAGCTCAAAAGATCACTAGCAAATTAAGTTATAAATCAATATTATAGTATTTCTCTTAAGGTTAAAAATCAAATCAAGCATTTTTGCTAAATATACAAGCATCTAATTTATAAAAAATAAGTTCAAATCATGCAATTAAAATTGACATGGGAAGTAAATAAATGAAACATGTTTGTCGTCGTAGGGTTTATATACCTAAAACATTCATAAATGGAAACTATGAAACTACAAAAATTATTAAATTTGAGGAGTCAAAAACTAAAAATCACTAATTATTTATCCAATTGAAATATTATGCATAAATATGAAATCCTTATAGCATAATAAGAAGAATGATACTAAGTAGGTAAAAATCAGACAACATTCAGATTTAAGGGTTTGGAGGGCTCCTAATTAGGGTTAAGAAGTTATTAAGACAATTATGGTTCAAATTCTAAATTGAACTATGTCATTATGTTCATCTCATTTTTCTGATTGAAATGGTATATAAATTTGTATAATTTGGATGTATATTATTAAGGTTATTAAGGAAATAAATTTAACCCATAATATAATTAATTAAGCTTAATTTAAATTCCATTTCAAATAACAGCCGCCGATGCTGAAAAATGAGGAACGATGCGAAATTAGGGATTTGGCGGATGCAAAAATTGGAGCGCGGTCAGCGACTTTCCAATTTTACGAGCCGCCTGATACGCATCATCCCATACGGGTGTCACGTATCTCTACGAGGTCCACAACACAACAGCGTCGATCCACGATCCACCCTAACTGAACTGGTCTGGCTCAACAAATATTTCTGAGCCAAGACCACTCCAAAAATGAACTGCTTTATCCCCATCCCCAAACTACAAAGGCAGAATTAGGGTTAGGCCTACCGATTGGCTCTAATGATTCCACAGCACGACCCACACACTGGTAGAAGGCTCTTGTCATCGCCAACTTAACGGACCTCACAATGGTTTGTGAAATTGCCTAGGATGGCAACAAGAATGAGCCCTAGGGTTCTCGAGTTGGAAACCTAGCCTTAATTGTGGACAGTTCGATTGGTTCAGGCTTGATCTAGCTCGATTGAGCTCGAACAATGCTTGGATCAATGAACCAGAGTGTGAAATAACCTTAGACGGATTTAATTTTAGGAATATAAGAGAAGATTAGTACCTGAAAAATTGCACGTCATGGTTTCTTCAGTTGGAATTAGGGTTAGGGCTTTGGCGGCTGATCCCCCTAAGGAAGCTCCCAAGTAATTCTTTGAGCTCTCAAAGAATTAAAAGGAGGAAAATGAAAGAAAGGGGGGAGTCCTAGAGGCTATGAAGTTGATTTTGAGCCTTGGTGGAAAGGTGGCCGTGCGCTATTGCAAGCCATGATCGCGTGCATAGAGAACGACGTGCAAGAAATAACCTTGGCCATCGGATTTTGATCGAGATCCGATGGCCAGATCAGACAGATCTAATTTGCGCCATCCGATCGAAATCAAGACCACGCGACGGTCTTGATCACGAAGCACGACTTATTTGTGCTAAAGGCTCCATAGCAGATCTCCACCTTTTCAAAAATTAGCCGATTGAAAATAATATATATAATTTAAATTATTTAGTTTGTTTTATGTAATTAATTAATTTAAACTCAATTATGTACATTAATCAAGATTTAACCCTAATTAACTTAAGGAAATGTTTACAGAGATTAAAATAAACTAGTGCTTATTTGAATAACAATAATTGGCAAATAACTTATTAATTTTCTTATAAATCAATCTCTATATAATTAACCTTAATTAGGTCAAGTTTAGGTTCAAACCATAACTTGATTAGATTAAGTCTTAAACATAATTAGCTTGAATTGAATAACTTGATTTGGCATTCAATAATTTGTATAAATTCAATAACTCTTACTGATTTGTCATTGATCTTAGACTAGTAAACTAGAAGATTTAAAAGCTTATAATAAAATCAAGTGATTTACTATATGATTCTGAGCTTAAGATCCCTAATTTTTTTTAAGAAAGATCATTAGCATAAATCAATTTGTAAACTAAGATTCGTTAGTATAACAAGCAATTCTCTTTAATCGACATGATTTTAACTCATAGTTGTAGTTTTATGGTAGATTGTATTGTGATGAGTTTGCTCATCTGATTTGTATAATCCAATTTACATAGTTGAAAATGGTAAGTCTAGGTGAATCTTCATAACTTAGAAACCAACATAACTTAAATGCATCTTCTAGTACTTAGATCTTTAAAATACAAAGATACTATTTAGATCAGCCAATTGCTAGGCCTTTAAATAGACAAATAATTGAGGTAGGAAAAGCTTATTGTTTGATCATGAGGTAGAAGCTTATATGAACCCTATTAACCTTAAATGTTTGATCATTAGGTATTGTTGTAAAATATCCTAAAGATTCTAGTTTGAGATTATTCCTTGTGGTAGTATTCTATGTTGTGTGACTTCTAAGTCATATCCTAGGAAGCTTTGTGTAGGAATCACCCCAATGGAATAAGAATTCATTAGTTTGTTGCTCCATGATTATTAAATAGAATTATTATAATGAAAATTAGTAATGTTATTAGGCAAAAATGATTGTGCATATCCATACAGCTAAATTACTCAGCATAAGATGGAATTAGTTGGTTTACCTTGAATAGAATTGTAAGGTCTCGATCTTATCATAGGCGATTGGATAAGTACAATTCAATTCAGGATAAACATCCCAAGTCCATAGTGTGTTATAGTTTGGGAGTTTAACAACTTAGTTTGAGAGAATAAACTGTAAAAGGAATCGATAAGGTGTACGGAAGGACCATTAGTGGAGTATCTTATAGGGGAGTAGAAGAACTCGATAAGATCTTAGTATTTCTAGTCTTCCGAGGGACTAGTCTTCCAGTTCCTGCCAAAGAGTGGCTAGCTCGTGTGACTGCTGCATTCTGAGAGACTTCATGTCTTAATGGCTATTGTCTTCAACTCTTGGGAGCCACATACTTGGAGGATCAGCTAAAAGATGGTGGTTCTTGACTTACCAAAGACTAGAGAGGAGGCATTTAGAAGTCATATATGATGCTTTTTGTACTACCTTTATATCAAAATTCTATAGTTGAGCTTATTTAGGGATCAATGTATTCATCTTTCATATTAGTTTATTGTTTATCCATACCCTTGTAACTTCTCCTTTGAGAATTGATGATTGAAAAAATAGTTATTGGTTTCATTCTCTAATTATGTATCCTTAGAAATTACAGTCATGAATCCAGGTTCTCCCTTTATTCTTGCTCCAATTAAGAATGCGGTTTTGTTATCTAGCTGACCTGATGATGTTAACTCACTAGCTATTCTGATGAAGACTTTGATTGGAAGAAATGTGCAACAGGCACTAGAAACTCGTGCTCTCATTCTAAATTCTCAGCAACCACCTGTCATTCTAATGAAAGCCCCATCTATACCTCACTGCTCTGCAAATGGTTTCCTCCACAATGTTTTGCGTCTCAGGATGCCCACATTGAATGGAGCAATGAGCCCCATGGACACGTTAAGTTGGCCGAAAAGAATCTAGCAAGCATTAAATGACCAAACTTTAAGGCCATTCTTCTGGTTGCTCACCTATTTCAGGACAAAGCAGAGTATCGGTGGGAAAATGAAAGAAACACCAACTTCGCTGGCTATGAGCTTGAAGATATCTGGTGGGATTTATTCATTGAGCATTATGAGCAGCACTTATCCCGGCATCTGCTCAGACTATTTTAGAAGATGAGCTGCTCAACCTCTCCCAAGGAGGGAGATCTGCTTCATATTATGAACACGGATTTTGGGGATTATCCTGCTTCACCCCAGACCTCATCAGATCTGAAGCATCAACATGTAACAGGTTCTTAAAGGGTCTGCAAGACACAATTAAAACTCATATTATCTCCCATTGTTCAACACTTCTTCGAATTAGTTGAAGTAGCTCATCTGCATGAGCACTTTCAAGGTCAAATGGATTGCAAGAGGAAGGCTCACTTCACACCTACTAGGAGAGAGACCTTTGGGGATCCTAAGGTCACAAAAGTATTCCATGTCAAAGTCGACCAACCATAAATTGAGACCTCGGAATGCAAACATTTCCATCCCTATGGAAAAAGCTACCATCAAGAGAATGTATGCTACACTTGTGGCTGCCCTGGCCATTGCTTCTACCACTATGATGATAACTATTAATGGGGTGCTCATCACCCATTCGAAGCATGATCAAGTATTTCGTATTTAGCTGCTAAACAACCAAGATCCTGCTTTGGCTATGATGCCACCTTCCATTTCTTCTGCAATCCCTAGAGGTGCATCTGCTCCTGTTCCAGCCTGTAACCGTCAAGGCCAAACACCTCAAAACTACCAACCAATTGATCCAATGAGAGTTTATATGTTCACTTGTGCTTTTGCTCCCAAAGATAATGATGTCGTATTAAGTACGTCTTAAATTTATTTACAATTCCTATCTCTGTATATCCTTATCTCTGGAATGATTCAAGTAGGATTTCTATTACTGTTGTAATCATAGACACTTTAATGATTAATAGAAAACCACAAAATATTCTTTTTGATACTGGAGCGAGTCTCTCATTTGTATGAGAAAATTGGGTTAAAGCCCTTAAACTATCTTCCTATTGTTTACCAAGCTCTTTAAGAATAAGGTTACCTTCTGGTGCTTGTATGCAAGCACAACAATTTTGTAGCATAGCAATCCCTTTTGGTGAACAAAACTTTGAAGCCAATTTGATCGTGCTGCCAATTGCAAATTTTGATATAATTATGGGAATGAATTGGCTAAGCAAGCATGGCACTTCTATCAATTGTAAGAAGAAGAAAATAATGTTAGGTAGCAAAAGCTAAACAAGAACTTTTGTTGGCAAGTACAGTACTCAAGCTTCAATAATCAATGCCATGAAGGCGGAGAAATTAGTTAGAAAAGATGCGATGCCTGCTTAGTCATGATGCTAGGTCAAAAGAAAGAGGACGTCCCTATGGCCGAGAATCACATTGTATGTAAATTCCCCGATGTATTTGTGATAACCCCCACCTTAGTTCCATACCCAATCTTGACCCTGGACCCTTGATAGATACTAGTTGAAGTGTGGGGACTAGGGTGGTGTCACCATTTTATTACGAGGATTGTAGTCGGAAGTTTAGAATAATAATATAAAGATTACAAATATTTACTCAAATAATTAGAGAACATAAAAGTAGAAATTTTTATTCAAAAAAGAGTATTCTTAGAAGCGCAGGTTTCTCATTTATTTATAAATAGTATAAGAGAATAAAAAGTGTAGCGGTAGAGACTAATTAGACTATCTCTAGATCCTCAGCAGCAACTTGACTTGGTATTTATAATGAAAATGCCCAAGTATAACACATGTTAGAGAAAAACTCTAGCACTTTGGATATCATTAATTACATTGTATATATACGAGTAAAAGCATGAAATTTAAGTGCAAAGAAAAAATACTGGGAAGCATAATAATAAAAGTTTGCAAGGCAGAATTTCCTCCTTTGAGGATTATCTCGGCTTTTCCAGCAAATCAGAATTTTAGCGATAATTTTGAAATAGCAATAAAAGTAACATGTCACCAGTAAGTCATACTTATCAAAAATTGATATCTCTATCTCAAAAGTGAATAATATATATAACATTTTCATTTGAGTGGGCAATTTCTTAAATCTTGAGAAAATCAAGCACGTCTACTATGATTATCAAAAAATTTGGTTCAAATACTGCAATTCAGGCATTATTCCACCTATGCTAGCCCCCTAGTAGGCATAATCATAGTCTCCTTATATCTTCACGGAATAGTATGATAGCGAATTAGCCCCGTTCTTATTATATTCTGTACAGATTGTAAATACTTCTCATGAAACCCCATTTAATTCAATCAATCAAGATTTATTATCTATCTTTGAAAGTATCTCATATAGTTATAGTGAACTTTAATTATATCAGATTAATAAACTAGTTTGGTAAAATTTATAAAGTAAAAGTGCATAATATAGTTCATGATAATTGGGGTACATATTTTCTTTAGCTAGGTTAACTTCTTGTGAATCAATACAAAATTTATTTATTAGAAAAAAACTTGTTGAAGGGAAAAGAGGATAAAGATGTTTGTATTATTCTTTTTTTAATTCTCTCTCTCGATTCTTTCTCTTACTGTTTCAATATTAGTATAAACAAAATGATGATAATGATGGTGCTTGAGATAGTAATGATAGTAGTGATGATCGTAGTGTTGTGACAATGGTTATAATGACAACAATAATTATACTAATAATAATTATAATAATAATAATAATAATAATAATCGATGTTATTATTATTTTTATTATTATTATTAATTATATTTTTAAGTAAAGAAATGAAAGTCGTTATGGAAGAGCAAGTACGAACAATGATAATGATACTAATAATATTCTATTAATATTATTACCATCATCATTTATAGGAAAAATTATATGTAAAAATTATCATTTTTATTACTATATGTGAGAGAATATAATAAATGGAAGAAAATAAAATTATTATTTTGGATAATAATTTTATGCATAGGCTTTTATTTTAGAGAGAGAATATTTTGATAATATTAATATGATAATAAAATAATAATCGTATGATTATTATTAGTATTATTATATGAAGATGATAAGAAGTATACACTTATTATCATATTATTTTAAAAAAAGAGATAACATTATAATAATAATATTTTTATATTTATGATAATAATAATAATAATAATAAGATAGTATAATTATTATCAGCATTATTATTTAGAGAATAATAGTAGAGAGAGAGAATATTATGATATTAGTAAAAGATAATATTATTTAAGTGATAATTATTATGATTACCATATAGTAATAGCATCTTTATTATTATTATTATTATGATATATATTATATATGATAATATGATATATTATCATATTATATAACACACACATATATAAATATATAGACACACACACACACATATATATATATATATATATAAATATAAGAAAATATAAGAGAATAAGAATTAAAATTATCTTAAAATGTAAATATTATTGGTTAGTTAATTAGCTTATTTAGAAATCAAATTAAATTTTTAGTTATTTTTAACTTCTTGTTAATATTTTTTATATTTCAATTGACCCATTTAATTTTTCTGACTCACATTTTTTTTTAGTTTTTGTAGGCCTTCTCCCGTTCAAAGGGGCTAGCCGAGGGCAGTGTGCCGGTGCGGCGTCCACACGGGGAGGTGGCAGGCCGAGGGGCTGCCGTTTACCGGGGAAGAAGAAAAAGAGGAAGAGAGGCGGGGGAGACTTTGGGGTTGCCAAAGGAGAAGGAAGAAGATGGTTGGAGGTTACCGGCAAGGTAGGGAGGTGGAGGAGTGAGGTCGGCGGCCAGTCAGAGGTCAAGGAGGAGGAGGAGCTTGAGGGAAGATGAAATGAGGGGTAGCCTTATTTATAGGGAGGAGAGGATGCTCGGCCGGCCTCGGTCAGGTCAGCCCGGGCATGGGGCTGGGTGGCCGCCCCTAAAGATGGATGGGGGGTTCGGCCATGGTTTTGAGCAGTAGGAAAAATTAAATTTAGGAAAAGAATAAAACTAAAAATAAAATTCTATTTAAATTAATTGTATTTTACCATCGTCCGATTTTCAAATTTGACAGAAACTTGATTCTGATGTTCGTCTTGATGAGATGAACGTTCTCGAACAAAATTTCTAGATTCAGAGCTTTATTTTATTTATAATTAATTTTTGAAGGTAAAAACTTCAAAAATTAATTACGGACAATCTAGATCTCTAAATGTGACAAATTTTTTGTGTAGCCTTTTTTTATTTTTGTGAATCCAACGGCACCAAAATTATTGAATTTAAACTTATATTTAATTTTGCTAATTTTCCTTATTCAAAAAAATTCAATAATTAATATATGAATATCCGTCCGTCGAATCGCCTCCAAACTTGGGCATTAAGATTACAAAAATATATTATTTTTAAGGGTATATTTTGTTTGGTATAATTTTGAACTTGCTCAAGGACCTAAATTTATTTTGATTTGGTTGATATTTTGGCTCTCTAAGATTTTGGTTGTTACAGACTCCCCTACTTAAAGTAGATGTCGTCCTCAACATCATAGACAATTTTGGTTTTGATGATTACTTGGTTATTCTGAAGAGATTTGGACATTTTATGTGCATGTTGTCTTCTTTTTCCCAAGAAACTTCTTTTGAAGTTTGGTTGCTCCATTGAACCTTTACCATAAAAATTGATTTGCTATGTAGTTGATGAATATCTTTTGCCAGAATCTTGATTTGTACTTTGATATATGTTAAGTCTAGTTATATCATGCATTCTCCAGGAGCATAAGCTTATTGTTCTGGGTTGATTAAGCATTTACATAGAAATGATACATGAAAGATATTATGTACTGTAGAAAACCTCTGGTAACCTTAATAGGTAAGAAGAGCTTCCTACTTGAGCTAATACTTCAAATGGTTTGACATATTTGGGGTATAGTTTTCTTGTTACTCCAAAATAGTGTATCCCTTTTATCGAACTTACCTTTAAGTAAGCAAAATCTCCTACTTGGAATTTGTTTGGCCTATGTTTAAGATCATAATATTTCTTTTGTCGATCTTATATTGTTTGCATTCTTCTTTGTATTAGTTAAACTTTTTGTTTTGTAGTTTATAAGAGTTCTGATCCATAGACTTAATTGTCACCTATTTTAAACCAAGATAATGGTTTATTACAATTCCTTCTATATAGAGCTTCATATGAAGCCATTCCTATACTTTTTTGATGGTTGTTATTATATGCAAATTCTATTAATAGAATATACTCTTCCCAGTTGCCACAGAAATCTAGCATGCATAGTCTCAAAAGATCTTCTAATACTTTATTTACTCGTTCCGTCTGACCATCAATTTGAGGATGAAATGCGGTACTCATAGCTAGATTGGTTCCTAGGTCTTGATGTACATATTTCCAAAATTGTGATGTAAATTGACTGTCTATATCAGATACTAATGTTGAAGGGATTCCGTGTAGCATGAGATATCTCTTATATATATTTTTGCCAATTTCTCTATGTTATATGTTTTCTTGATTGGAATGAAATGTGCTGATTTTGTAAGCCTGTCTATTATTACCCAAATAGTATCGGCTCCTGTTTTACCTCAAGAAAGTCAAACTATAAAATCCATGAAGATCTTTGTCCATTTTCATTCTAGAATTTGTAATGCTTGCAGAAGTCCTCCTAGTTTCTGATGTTCTACTTTTACGAGGTTACAAGCGTAACAACGAGTTACAAATTTTCCAATGTCTTTCCTTAGCCCAGGCCATTTGAATACTTACTTTAATCTCCGTACATTTTTGTACTTCCTGGATGTATTGTGTATCTTGAATGATGAGTCTCAATTAGTATTTAGTTACGCAGTTTAGGATTATTAGGAATCCATATTCATGTCTCATGGTAAATATAAATATCTTTCAAATGTAAATTCTTCTTGAGTCCACTTTCTATATCTTCTTTTAATCTGAAATAGCCTTCATCTTTAAGTTGAGCATTCTTGATTTGTTCTTCCAAAGTAGGTTTGATTGGCTCAATATTGTGCATGTTATTTATTTGTGAACTAAAGATCACATCTGTATTCATTTTATTAAGTTCTATCATGTGAAAAATTGCGGCAAATTTTCAGCATAGTGCATCTGCAACTGTGTTTGCTTTTCCAGGATGATACTAAATAACAAGACCATAATTTGTGATTAATTACAACCATCATCTTTATCTGAAGTTAAGATCTTTTTCAGTGTCTCCATATCTTTAAAGCGAACACTATTGCTGCTAATTCTAGATCATGGATTGGATAATTTTTCTCATGAATTTTCAATTATCAAGATGCATAAGCAATAACCTTCTTATTTTGCATTAATACGCCTCCAAATCCATTTCGAGATGCATCTGTAAAAATTTGATAATCAACTCCTTCCTGTGGCAATGTTAAGATTAGTGCATCTCTTAATCTTTGGAAGGCTTCTTCACATTCAAGGGCCCAAATAAAAGGTACTGCCTTTTGTGCAAGTCTTGTAAGCGGAATTGCTATCTTTGAAAATCCTTTAACTAACCACCTGTAATATCCAATGAGTCCAAGAAAGCTTCTTATTTCTGTTATCGTTGTTGGTTGAGGCCAATCTTGAATTGCACTTATCTTTATTAGGTCTACTTGAATGCCGCTGCTACTAACAATATGGCTTAAAAAAGTTATCGAGTACAGCTAAAACTTACATTTTGAAAATTTTGCATATAGCTGGTGTTGTCTTAGTGTTGTTAAAACTGTTTGTAAGTATTACTTATGATCCTCCTCATTTTTGGAACTAATTAGTATATCATCAATGAATACTATTACAAATTTATCCAAAAATGGTTGTAATATTTTTTGTATTAAGTCCATAAATACTGACGGGGCATTTGTAATGCCAAATGACAACTAGAAATTCAAAATGTCCGTACCTTGTTCTGAAGGTCGTCTTTGGTACATTTTCCTCATTTATCCTTAACAACTGATATTCTGATCAAAGATCTATTTTTAAAAATATTGTAGCTCCTGATAATTGATCAAATAAATTGTCTATGCACGACAGTGGATACTTATTCTTTTCTGTTACTCAAATTAATTCTCTATAATCTATACATATCCTTAACGTGCAATGTTTTTTCTTGACAAATAATACTGGTGCACCCCAAGGGGTTACACTAGGGTGAATAAGTTCTTTATCCATTAAAACTTAAATCTGTATTTTGAGTTCTTGTAGCTCTCGTAATGCCATCCTAAATGGCACTTTGGATTGTGGTTCTGTATTAGGAACAAGTTTAATGGGAAAATCTATTTCATGAATAGGTGGTAATTCTAGAATATCATTTGGGAATATATCTACAAAATTTTTTACAATTCTTGTGTCTTCTAAAGAAACTTTATCTTTTTTGTACCTATCATTATTAGCAGATAATATTCATATCTATTTCTAATCATTCTTCTTATTTTCATAATATCAATAAAGTGTGTCAGGGTGTTCAATTTTTCAATAATAGTATCTGAGTTATTATTCCCATATACATTCTTGAAGGAGTAGGATTCCTCTGTGTTTGAGCAGGAACTTGGTTTGGTCGAGAAACAGAGGTAGTTGTCTACTGGGAAGTAGGTGCTTGCCTTGAGTTTGCCAGAGGCACTTGGTTGAAAGTTGATTCCACCCTTCAGATAGTCTACCCATCTATATGTATAATTAACTCTACAAAATTGAGAGCGGTGGCCCATTCTGCAACATTTATGACATTGATCCATATGATGATAACAGTGACCATTTGGATGTGGAAATTGGCAAGGCCTATTTAGTTTCGGCTTGTTTTGTGGTGGTACTGGATTTCTTCTGGTTGATGGCGGGTTAGGTTGAAATCGTATGAGGGATCCTTCTGGTGTAGTTCCTAGTTGGATCTTTCATTTAATTATTTCAGTAGTAATTTGATCATCATGCTCCAACATTTTTGCACACTCGAGTAGATCAGGGAAGTTAGTATGTGATGAATCCATAATTTATACCATAAATAATGGAATCTTTCTTTCAATTCCATATAAGAAACAACCTACTTTAATAAAATTCTGCTCATTTTCAGGAAAAATGAGAGCACAACAAATTCTGAAAATCGCTGCAGCGCGCCACCGCACGCTCCAGCTACTGGCAAGTAGAAAGCACTAATCTAAAGGGATTCCCAAATTCTAGAGAGATTCGGCTACAATGCACCATAACGCGCTGCCGCGGAGGATGAATCAAACCTAATTCGCTATAGCGCGCTACCGCAATTAAGTTTTCAAACTTAAATCATTGCAGTACGCCACAATGAAAGATACTTCAAAATAGAGCCGCTATAGCGCACTACCGCGGGTATGTTTTCGAATTTCATTCGCTACAGCGCGCTACCGTAGGTAAGTTTTTGAACTTAATACGCTATAGCGCACTATCGCGGATAAGTTTTTGAACTTAACACACTATAGCGCACCACAGCGCGCTGCTGCACACAACCGCAAATGAAACCTTATGGGGCTTAGTGGACTCGAACTTTGAAACATAGCTGTTACAACATGCCACAGCGCGCTGCAGCGCGCTATAGCGCATAAGTTTTTGAACTTATCTCTCTACAATGCACTATAGAGCGCTGCAGCGCGTTATCACGGATGAAACCTTATGCAGCTCAGTGGACTTAAACTTTGGAACCTAGCTGCTACAGTGCACCACAATGCGCTACAACGAATAAGTTTTTGAACTTATCTAGCTACAGCGCGCTACCGCGGATCAAGCTCAAAAGATAAAAATGCTACATTGCACTACCGTGGATGAGGTTACGAACTTAAACAACTGCAGTGCGCCATAGCGCGCTGCAATGGGTGCTGTATTTTTTCTCTTTTTAGGGCATTAATTGCAGCTGGGACAAGACCCCCAGCTAGTAGCTAGTCTCCCAACTAACATATCCTCTGTCAATAGCTAGTTCTAAGGAAAAAAAAAGTTTGTTTGAAAGGATTACAAGTTTTAAAAATGTAAAAGGAGAAATCATTTCATGCATCAAGTGGGATAGCCACTCATTTCAGCTAAAATGGTGGAGATAAAATATCAAAATTTGAATACAAGGCAAAGGAGAATAACTCCTCTATAAATGTAGCCTCTCTTGATATTAGAAGGGTTCCCATATTTTCACTCCAAAATTCCATATTTTTAGGGGCTGCATAAAAGAAGAAGGAGACCCCTCCAAGGGAGGTAGAAGAGGCCGTTGCTAGAGGAGAAAGAAGTAAAAGCTGCACTCAGGAGCTAAAGGAAGGGAAGAAAGGAAGAAGAGGAAAATCCTTAGAACCCCATTAAGGGTTGTTCCTAGTACACTCCTAATCTTACTTTTGATTTCTTTTTAGAAGATCATGAAAGGGTCTTCATCCATGTATGTTTTTCTTTTATTCTTAGCTGTAATGGATGGCTAGACCCCCTTGGGGTGGGTTGGGCTAAGTCCATTGTGAAATGTAAGGGACTTAATGAATATTGGAGATCTTCCTACAGTAGTTAATAAAAAATGAACATCCATGTTTGAATGACTTAATAATATCACATAAAAATCTGGCCGTTAACTAATTGAAAATATATGTTAAGAAAATATAATTATAAATATGAACATCAAAATAAAAGTCTTGTGCTCCATAGCTCACAACTTAGTTCAAGAGCTGGACATGTGTGCATTAGAGCTTAGAACTATGTGAGAAGTTCTTGAGCTTAAATGCACCATGCTCTAAGCTCAATCAAGAGGTTAAAGTATGTGAGCTAAGACCCACAAATGAAGCTCCGTTACTCAGCATACGTGAAAGGAGGAAGTGGATTCATTGTGAGCTCATGGATGAAGTGACATAGTCCATGGAGCCCAATAAAATCTCTTCATTATCTGAACTGCGCATGACGCCCGTGTTGCTCGTTAGCAGAATCAATGCTCGTGAGATCACCTAATTAAAGCCACTATCTTGATAATCTAGACGTAGGAAAATTAATATGCTCTAATCGCAATCTCATGAGAATTTATGTGCTAAAATAGAACCCTAGTATGTTCATTTCATGCACCAGATTTGAACTTATAGGAATTAGAGAACAAATATAAGAAATGTAATGTGCACTTGATTATGTGGAATGATTATGAAAGAATGATAGGTGCTTGAGAAAGCATTCAACATGCATCCCTATAGATTCACATGGAGGAAACCCAACTCTCCTCTCTAAATGAATTAGTTTCTAAACTCTAAATTTTGCTTTGTTAAATAGAACTAAATCAAAAATTGAAATCATACCGCTTAAACATTATTAAAAATAGATATACCTTAGTAAGACAACATACCGTTTCCTGTGGATGATAAATCTCGGAACTTACCTTTCAAATTTTTACTTCAAGCCACGTACACTTGCGTGCAAATGTAGACGTATAATTACAGTCTGTCAAGTTTTTGGCGCCATTATCGGGGAATGATAATTGTTTTGTATTAAGGATAATCTACTTGTAAATAGTGATATAAGCAAATCTCTTTGCATATAGTCTTATTTTTTTCTTGTATTTATTTATGCACTAATTTATAGCTTAGACTGATTATTTTACTTTTCTTTCATTTGCTGAACTCTTATATATTATTGTTATACTTGTTCTTGATAGCTTAATTTCTGATTTTACTGAATATCTTTTTGATCTAAAAATTGAAATAACCTATCTACAAGCTAGAAGAGAGAAAGCCATTTTAAATAATCAACAAACTATTATAGAAAACTTCGATGCAAATCCTAGAGAGCCTTTAGAAGAACCACAGGGTAGAGCACTTAGAGACTAAGCCTTGCCCATTGTTAGGGGCATCCCCCATAAAATTGTTTGGCCCAATATAGAAGCCAATAATTTTGAGATCAAACCTTCAACACTGAGCATGGTTCAGAATAATCAATTTGGTGGGTTAGCCACTGAGGACCTGAACTCACACATTTCCAATTTCCTTGAAATTTGTGATACCTTTAGGTTTAATGGCATTTATGAAGATGCCATCAAACTCAGGCTTTTCCCATTTTCCCTTAGAGACAGAGCCAAAAGTTGGCTCAGCTCTTTCCCGAGCAATTCTATTCGTACTTGGGACGATTTGGTTCGAAAATTCTTAGCTAAATATTTTCTTTCGGTGAATACTGCTCGTCTAAGAATTGAGATAGCCAACTTCAATCAGTTTGAGAGGGAAACTTTATATGATGGCTGGGATCGATTTAAGGAATGCTTAAGGTGATGCCTGCATCATGGGTTCCCTTTGTGGATGCAAGTTCAAACCTTTTACAATAGTTTGAATGTTCCAATAAGGACACTCATAGATGCAGCCACTAGAAGCTCAATTAGCAGTAAAACCCAAGAGAAGGCTTATGACCTAGAAGAAATAGCAAACAGTGCGTACCAATGGCCTTCTGAATGGCTCAAAAATGAATCAATCCAGATAACTGAAACATACCAAATTACGGCTCTACAAAATGAAATCCGCATGTTAAATCAACAAATCAAAAACATGAATGTTAATTTTGTTCAAGAAACTTATTGTGAGTTGTGCAGGGGAAAACATGCTAGTAAAAATTGCAATCTAAACAATGCTTTTGTGCAATCAAACTCTGAGAAAGTTAACTATCTGAGGAATAACAATTCTAAGAACAACCCTTACTCCAACATGTATAACCCGAGATGGAAAAATCACCACATTTTTTCTTGGAGTAATAATAATAACAATGAAAATCTTAATGGGGATAGTTCATCAAACAAGCAAAATTTTAACAATGGGAATATTTTAGCCATCAACCAATAAATTTAGAAGGAGCCTTTAACGCTTTTAAGGCGGAAACCATCTAATTTATGCGTAGGATGGAAGCAAAAATCACCTGTCACGATGCCTCAATCCAAGGGATAGAGGCATCCCTCAGAAACATTGAAGTACAACTAGGATAGATCTATAAGCAGCTGACCACTCGGCAGTAAGGAGGTTTGCATAGTTCTACAGAAGTGAATCCACAAGAACTGGTGTGTGTTATCCATTCTGAAGGGATGAAAGGTGATGACCAAACTAAAAATTGTAATACTATTGAAAAGGAGTTAGAGGCTAGAGAAAGGGGTAGGAATACTAATTATGATAAGCTCACTGCCACTAAGAGTGAAGATCCTTGGAGGTTATGCATCCCTTGCATGATTAGGAACGAGGTACTTTTAGATCCCCTATGTGATTTTAGTGTTTCAGTTAATACCATGCCATACCATATCTTTGAGCATCTCAAGGTAGGAGGGATGGACTACACCTCTATAATTTTAGAATTCGCTAATTTGGAATCATTAACTTCGTTGGGTATTGTAAGAAAAGTTCCTGTAGGATTAGGAAGCTTCATTGTCCCCACTGATTTTGTAATTTGTGAATGGGATAGGTGGAATAAGAACTCCACCATTATCTTTGAAAGTCCCTTCCTCATGAGCATCAAAGCCATAATATATGCATGTCGGGGGGTAATGAGCCTAAAGATTCGGGGTATGTCCGAATAGATAGATCTTAATCCTACCTTTTTCAAACAAAAGGTTATGGTATTAGAATTGAAAAAGAAAGCAAGGGAGGAGAAACTTCATGAAACTCTTAACTTGCAAAATTTAACCCTAAGTAAAAGGAACTCTGAAGCTAGCTTTAGCACTTCATCTAAAAATGAGAATAAGGAGAAAATGAAGAAGAGGAAAACTAGGAGGGGAAAGAGGAAAAAGAAAATTCCCTCCAAACCCAATGCATGGATAATGAAATTCTTGAAGGTATAGATGAGGGTGTGGGTTCAAGCACACTTTATGTTAGTGCTCACCCCAATACCTCAAAAGTATGGAAGGAGAGACCTCCTAACCATTCTAGTCAAATTGTGGTCCTAAACGAGTCGAGTTAATGACGTAAAACTAAGCACTTCTTGGGAAGCAACCCAAGTAAGAAAAAAAAGAAAAACAAAATTAAGGCTGCATAAATTAGATGCGCCACAACATGCTCTAGCTGGGTGAATTCGAACCTCAACCGCCACAGTGCACTGCAACGGGTAAAATTTTGAAACTGAATCGCTATAGTGTGCCCTAGAGTGCTGTAGCGCGCTACATATGAAATTGTTGCTATGAAACGTTGTAGCGTGCACTGGTGTGTTTTGAAAATTTTCACATGTCGTAGCCACTGTAGCGCGCCATAGCGCGCTATAGCGAATTGCTCAAGCAGTAGCAATTTTGATTGCCTAGGGAATCCAATGCAGTCAATAATTGCTTTATTTTAGGATTCTTAAGCAGTCAAATAGAGGTGCTAAAAAAAACTTCCCCCCCCTACCTCTTCCCCTTCCTAATTAAAGTATATCACATTTATGGCATGGGGAGCAACTTTAACCAGATTTTTTTGGCCCTCTTGCTGATTGGCTATTTAAGTGGCTTAAGGGGGATGTAAACTTGCACTTCCTGATTTCTTCTACTCCTGCATTTTCTTTTTCCTCCTTTATAGAGAACTTTAGCCTCTCTTCAAATCAAACATGTCATCTGGAAAGAAGTCCATCCCCCGCAAGGAAGCGAGGCCTCCACATCCGGTGGAGCCTTCAATAAGAAGAGGTTCTCCTCTACCGAAGCTAAACAAAGGTTTACCTTTGTTACTTCACGGTGGAAGTTGATCCCAAAAAAAAGTTTTGGGTGGTCTTGCCCATACCCTCTGAACAAGTTGATCCCCAGGGATGGAGGGAGATGGTGACCACCCAATCCAACTCGTACCTGACCTTGGTTCAAGAAGTTTACGCCAACGCCATTAACTCGACGGGGCATAAAATTTTTGTATGAGGAAGGGGAGTAATTTTTGGGCTATAGCAAATTGAGCATTTTTATGAGTTGAGGGAGGTCAAGTACTACACATACGTGACTCTTATTGAATCTCATTATGACCCAAAAGCACTCGCGGGTGTACTCATCCGCAACAATGCAGATTGAAGAGGAAATCTGGCCAACATTCCTCGAGCCCTCCTCACGGGCTCGAGCAGTGCTTGGCTGGTTTTCATCTCCAGCTTCATCATACCGATAGGGCACCTCCATGAAGTGACCCATTCAAGGGCGTTGCTCATGTGTGCGCCCCAAATGCCCAAAGAAATTTGTTTCTCCGGCATCATTCTTGAGCAGCTCTGGAATGCCGTGCATGGGTCCTGCACTGCGCTGGCTTTTGGGTCGTTAATATCGGGCATCTGTCTTGCCCAAAGGGTCAAGATCCTCTCCTCCGACACCATTATTCCCCCTAGTGCCCCTCTTGTGTGCACAAATCTGAATGTACATTCCTAAGAACGGAAGCAAGCCAAGAAGAGGAGGGGAGAAGAAGGAGAAGCCTTAGCTTCCATCGGTCGTACTTTCTTAGAAAAAATGTTAATGTGGATCTACGCTCAACAACATGACTTGGGTAAGGCTGTGGCCACCGACATGCGGTTCTATAAGACAGAAATTTCTCGGCAGTGCGAGTTTCAATCAAAATTCCATGAAGCTCTTGAAATGATGTTCCAAGATTGGAGCTTGCAAGGAGGACCAGATGGATCGGTGCTACTGCGACCACCTGTCGGCAACCCTATTTTGGACACCAGTTGGCCTTGTGACTACACCTACCAGAATGTGGGAGAGGAAGACGAGGAGGAAGGCGAGGATGATGAGTAAATGAGGATTTTTGTTTCTTATTTTCTTTTTTCTTTTTTTTTGTTTTGTCCTTTTGAATCAATGAATTATGGATTCTCATATATTCTCAATTTTTCTACAATTTGCAAAGAATATTTTTTCTGAAACTTTTACAATGCATGAATGTCAAGAAAATATCAATTGAAAGATTAAATATCAATTAAAATTTGCTTAATAAAAAGTGACACAATAAATTGACAGCATTAAATCATCAAAACAAAGGAATGGTCTCTGGTTGTATCTAGTCTCCAAATATTTAACAAGATCAATGTTATGGTCTAAGTATGGGGGAAAACTGTGAACCCAAAACTAGTGATTGAAATAAAAAGTAAGTGAACTAATAAGCTAAGGTCTTGTAGGACTTCATGATCATAAAAAATTAGAAAAAAGGATGAAAAAAAATATTTCTCCCTGAGTTGAAAAGGAAAGAAACCAAAAGCATGGATGGAGAAAAATATCTCTCATAAGAAAAAAAAATAAAAATAGGATGATGAAAAATATCTCTCCTAAGAATTAGTATCTTTGTGATTTATAAGAAGGAGCACATATGGCATAAAACTCTTGGTCACTCACAGCCTCACTAGTTTAGATAATTCTAAAAGAACCTCTCCCATCATGAAGTATCAAGAATTGTAATTTTAAAATTGGAGACTAGACAACTAACCAAGGATTATAGCCAGAGTTAGAAACATTTAAGTGCTGAACAATTTGCTAAGTCATTTCAATTACACAAGTTTAAACGATAATAATCATCCAATTGATATTAAAACTTAAACTCTCATACTTCAAAAATAAAAAAAAATTATTTTTTGAGCTTACTCGAGGACGAGCAAGAATCTAAGTGTGGAGGTGTGATTAATCCATAATTTATACCATAAATAAAAGAAAATCTCTTTCAATTCCATATAATAAATAACCTATTCTGATAAAATTGTGCTCATTTTTAGGAAAAATAAGAGAGCACAATAAATTATGGGAGAATCTAGAGCATTTCTACAATTTCTGGGAGAAAATTGCTGGAGCACGCTATAGCGCGCTCCAGCTACTAGCAAGCATAAAGCACTAATCTAAAGGGATTCCTAAACTCCGGCATGATTCTGCTATAGCACGCCACGGTGCGCCATAGCATGCTGCCGCAGAGGATGAATCGAACCTAATTCACTATAGCACGCTACCGCGGTTAAGTTTTAGAACTTAAATTGCTGCAGCATGCCACAACGGAAGATATTTCGAAATGGAGCTGCTACAGCGCACTATTACGGGTATGTTTTCAAACTTCATTCGCTACAGCGTGCTACCTCAGGTAAGTTTTCAAACTTAATATGCTATAACGCATTACCACGAGTAAGTTTTCAAACTTAACTCGCTACAGCGCGCCATAGCGTGCTGCAGTGTGTGACCATGGATAAAACCATATGGGGCTCAGCAGAATCGAACTTCAAAACCTAGCAATTACAGAGTGCCACAGCACGCTGCAACATGCTACAATGATTAAGTTTTTGAACATATCTCGCTACAGCACGCCATAGCGCAGTGTAGCGTGCTACCACAGGTGAAACCTTATGGGGCTCAGTGGACTCAAACTTTGGAACCTATATGCTACATCGTGCCACAGCGCGCTACAACGAATAAGTTTTTGAACTTATCTCGCTACAGCGCGCTGCAGCGCGCTATCACGGATCAAGGTCGAAAGATAAAAATGCAACATCATGCTACCACGGATGAGGTTACAAACTTAAACTGCTGCAGTGCACCATAACACGCTACAACAAGTGCTGTATTATTTGTCTTTTCAAGGCATTAATTACAGCTGGGATAAGACACCCAGCCAGTAGCTTGTCTCCTAGCTAATATATTCTCTATCAATAGCTTAATCTAAGGAAAAAGATGTTTGTTTGAAATGATTACAAGAATTAAAAATGCAAAAAGATAACACATTTCATGCATCAAGTGGGACAGCCACTCATTTTAGCTGAAATGGTGGAGGAAAAAGATCAAAATTTAAATACAAGGCAAAGGAGAATGGCTCCTCTATAAATGCAGCCTCTCTTAACATGAGAAGGATTTCCATTTCTTCACTCCAAAATTCCAGAATTTTAGGAGCTGCATAGAAGAAGAAGGAGACCTCTCCAAGGGAATAGAAGAGGCCATTGCTAGAGGAGAAAGAAGTAAAAGCTACACTAGGGAGCTAAAGGAAGGAAAGAAAAGAAGAAGAGAAAAATCCAGAGAACCCCATTAAGGGCTGTTCCTAGTACCCTTGTAATCTTACTTTTAATTTCTTTTTATTGGATCATGAAAGGGTCTTCATCCTTTTATGTTTTTCTTTTATTCACAACTGTAATGAGGTTAGATTCCCTTGGGGAGGGTTGGGATGAGTCCATTGTGAAATATAAAGGACTTAATAAATGTTGAAGAACTCCCTCAAGCAGTTAATAAAAAATCTGTGTTTGAATGACTTAATGAAATCACTCAAAGATTTTGCTGTGGACTAATTGAAAATATTTGTTAAGAAAACATAATTATAAATATGAACGTCAAAACAAAAGTCTTGTGCTCTGTAGCTCACAACTTGGTTTAAGAGCTGGACATGTGTGTGTAGAGCTTAGAACTATGTGAGAAGTTCTTGAGCCAAACTGCACTATGCTCTAAGCTCAATCAAGAGGTCAAAGCGTGTGAGCTAAGAAAAACTAACGGAGCTCCATTGCTCAGCATACATGAAAGGAGAAAGAGGATTCATTGAGAGCTCGTGGATGAAGTGACATAGTCCATGAAGCCCAATGAAATCTCTTACTTATTTGAACTGTGCATGATGCTCGTTAGTGGAACCAATGCTCGTGAGATCGCCTAATTAAAACCACTATCTTGATAACTTAGATGTAGGAAAACTAAGATGCTCTAATCATAATCACATGAGAATCTTTGTGATGAAATAGAACCTAGTGTGTTCATTTCATGCACAATATTTGAACTTGTAGGAATTAGAGGACAACTCTTAGGAATACAATGTGCACTTGATCATGTGGCATGACTATGAAAGAATGAAAGGTACTTGAGAAAGAATTCATCATGAGTCCCTATCAATTTACATGGTGGAAACCCAACTCTCCTCTATAAATCAATTAGTTTATAACTCTAAATTTTGCTTTGTTAAATAGAAAAAAATCAAAAACTAAAATTATACTGTTTAAACATTATTGAATATAGATATACCTTAGTAACAAAACACATCGTTCCCTAAGGACGATAAATCTTGGAACTTACCTTCCAAATTATTACTTCAGGCTACGTACACTTGCGTGCAAGCGCAGACGTGTAATTACAATCTGTTAGTAAGCCTTAAAAAAATTAGGCTTCTCCTTATGGAATCTTTGAGACCTTTAATAAATCAATTATAATGAGTTGCCTCCGTACTTACTATATTCGGTGAGTATCAAACTAATCTTGTAAACTTGATAGCATATTCAAAAACCATTCTATTCCCCTGATATAACTTCATGAATGCGTCTTCCATTATTGCTTATGCAAATGGTGGAATATATTTGGCATGAAAGACTTTAACAAAATCTTCCAAACTTAACTCTTCTAGATTTGAATTTGCAAATCTAGTGCTTTTGGTAGACTCCCACCAATTTTATGCTTCACCTTCTAAAAAATAAACAATTAGTCTTACCATGTCAATTTCTAGTCATTTTATAGTTATTAACATCTTCTAGATCTTTTTCAACCATTCTTCTGCTTCCATTGGTGAGATTGTCCCACTAAAGGTGGGAAGTTTTATTTTATGATAAGCTTTAAGGATTCCATCATTGGGGAAGTTTTAATTTGGGGAAGGTTGTATTGAGGATATGGATGTGTGATCGGTAGCTTGATTATAAAGTTGGGATATTACTAACTCCAGTAACTTATAGATCTTATTTTTGATGGGTTCATTAGAGTTAGGGATAGTAAGAATTTTTTGATAATCCATCTGAAGAAAGAAAAAGAAGAGCTTTTTAGATAATAAGAATAGAATAATAAATAAAGCAAGAAGATGGATAAGCAAAGCACACACATATTTTCTTTCTTTTATTTTCAGAGAAAACCTTTCTTCTGATATATACATTCATATATATATATATAGAAAATTTTATTTCTCATACTTCATCCATACATATATATTATATAGGATCTTGGTTATCTCATTCAGGTTGCTTATTGGTAGATGCTTCTTCTTTCTCTAGTTCCAATTTTATTGAAGGATCAATCTTCTCTTTTAGCTTGTTTATCTAGCGGCTAAATCTAGTCTCTTAATCGTTTAACAAATAAGATAAAGAAGTGATTGATGTTATTATTGTTAATTGAAGCTCGTGAAATCCATTTTCCAAATTCTCAATCCTTTCGTTAGTTGACATTGTAATAGTTGTTAGGGTTCTAATAACTCTTTCTACTATTTCTTCCAATAATTGAACTTGCTCTTGCAAGGTTGGCAGGCTCGGAGCATATCTTATATCAAGGTTCTCAAATTTCAATGGGATTTCATTCGAGGAGTCTAATTTTGATAAATTATCCCAGTAATATTGTGGATCCATTGGTTAAAAATACAATTTATGTTAAATCCCAAACCTTCTTATGAAATAAAGTTTGCATTTAGAAGATACAAACATACATATATACATAAATGTATATATTCATATATAAATATGTTTATATGATAAAACTTAAGTTCTACATTTTTACTGCACCTTTTCTTTTACTGCTCCAATTTTTCTCATAGCAGTAGTTTTCTAGTTTTTGATAGATGTTTTTCTATTAGATGCTCTCAGCTACCTTGCCCTTCTCTTCTAGTTCCATTAGATGATACTCATATGTTGCAGTTGCTTCTTTGATGGTGTTTTGTTAAGTTTTTTATTTCCTTCCTATAATTTTTAATTTGAGCATGGAAGACTATAATGAATAGATCTTTCATTTCCTCAAACTTTCAAGTTAAAGATTGAAATTGATTTTCCTGGGTGGGTGGTCAATCAATACTATAACTTTTTTGGCTTCTCAATGAGCATGAATTTACTAAGTTCTTCATTTTCTTCAAAGTACTCTTCGAACTCATTTTCGGGATCCATCTGTAAAATTAATATATTATAAGAATTTATATATGTATATTTTAAATTTTTCTCAAATTAATTTGAACAAATTTAATTTTTATATTAATGTTCTAAAAACTTTTCCCAACTCCTGCTTTAACACCAACTGTGATGACCCCCACCTTAGTTCCATACCCAATCTTGACCTTGGACCTTGATAGATCTTGGTTAAGGCGTGGGGACTAGGGTGGTGTCACTATTTTATGCTAAGGATTGTAGTCAGGAGTTTAGAATAATAATATAAAAATCATAGGCATTTACTCAAATAATTAGAGAACGTGAAAGCAGAAATTTTTACTCTAAAAAGAGTATTATTACAAGCGCAGGTTTCTCTTTTATTTATAAAAACAATAAGAAAATAAAAAGTGCAGCGGTAGATTAAATAGGCTATCTCCAGATCCTCAGCAGCGAACTGACCTGGCATTTACAACAAAAATGCCCAGGTAAAACACATGTTAGAGACAAACTCTTACTTTGGATATCATTAATTAGATTGTATATATATGAGCAAAAGCATGAAATTTAAGTGTAGGAAAGATACAGGGAAGCATAATAATAAAAGTTTGAAAGGCAGAATTTCCTCCTTTGAGGATTATTACAACTTTTCCTACAAATCAGAATTTTAGCGATAATTTTGAAATAATAATAAAAGTAACATCACCAATAAGTCATACTTATCCAAAATTTATATCTCTATCTTGAAAGTGAATAATATATATATATATATATATATATATATATATATATAGCATTTTCATTCGAGCAGGCGATTTCTCAAATCTTGAGAAAATCAAGCATGTCTGCTATGATTATCATAATTTTGGTTCAAATTTTGCCATTCATGCATTATTCTACCTATGCTAGCCCCTTGTAGGCATAGTCATAGGCTCCTTATATCTTCACAGAATAGTATGATAGCAAATTAGCCTTGTTTTTATTACATTCTGTATATACTATAAATACTTCTCATGGAATCCCATTCAATTCAATCAATCAAGATTTATTATCTATCTTTAAAAGTATCTCATATAGTGACAGTAAACCTTAATTATATCACATTAAAAAACTAGTTTGGTAAAATTTATGGAGCAAAGGTGCATAATTAAATCAATATATATAAATGTAGTTCATGATATCTGGGTGTAGCAACTCCAATATTGGATAGGAACTAAACCCAACATTAGAGCATTACCACAGTATTTAATACTAAATTAGAAGGAGACTAACCTAATATTAAATACTATGTGGCCAAGAATCTTTATGAGGGTATTAAGTTAAGATGGGAGGAATAAGAAGAAAAAAGGTATGTAAATAGAAGAAATTACAAATACGTGTAAGTAAAAGTAGTTGCAATTGTAAGTAAAGGAAAAGAATCACATGTAAATTGAAATTTACATGTATGAAATTCATATGCATACTTATCCATCCAATTATCCAAACCAAGCATTTTAATATGAAACATAAAGCCATCATAGAATAAGTAAGAACAAAAGTAAAAGTTTAAGTTATTATCGCGCACCGTAGCACCCAGCTCTCGAGATTTCTCGCAACGTAGAGCACCGCAGTGCCTTAAAGCGCAACAGTGCACCATAGTGCTGAAATCCACGGCAGCGTACCGTTGTGCCTGAAAGCACTGCCGCGCAGCACAACACTAAAACTAGCTGTAATGCCACAGTTATGAAACCCCCCGCAATGCTTGAAAGTGACGCTGCCGCCGGAGCGCTCCACAACATGTCGTAGTGCCCAGAAATGTCCAAAAATGCCCATAAATGTACAAAAATGCCCAAAACTATTCAGAATTACTCAGATTTCTAATATTTTGCAATCTAATGACTGTAGGACCCTAATGGGGCCAAAATATATTAAAATTAAACCTAAATTTAGTAAAACTAAGCATTGTATGAAATTGTGGGTGAATTCCAATGTAAAATTTATCATTTACCCAAAAATGGCATGTTCTAAATCTCTTAGGTATTTACTTCAATTTTTTAGGCAAAATGTTAGTGTTAGAATCTTTGATTGCTTGTATGACCAAGTAGAACTTAATAATCAAATTGCATAGAATTTAATTGCTTTACATTTGTAATCAAGTGCTAATCCCTTTTGATTTAATTTAGGGTTTGATTAGCTTTAATTACTATATATTTTATGTCACTTTATATTCCTATACTTTCATAATATTGGGGTGTATACTAGAGAATGTTACCTTTGATTTCGACATCTTGTTTTAATTAATTTGACATTAATTAATATCTAACCATAAGAATCTTAAGAACTTGATTAAGTAAATGATACTTAATCCAAATATAAAATTTGCCATCAATAATACTCTAATAATGCATTGATTAATCATGGATCTATAAATCAACTATTAGTCCTAATTTGGTAAGGCTAGGGGTTAAACCCTAACTTGTTTGATTAAGAACTAAATCCTTAACACTTAATTAATCAACTTGATTGAAAAATAATTCAACTAGCACAATTCCAATAATACATTTGATTTGACATTGATCTTAAACCATTGGATTAGAAGTGCTAGATTATCAAAGAACTTACATGATTTATTATCTGGACATGTACCTTAAGATCCCTGATTTTCTCTTATACTAGAATCTTAGCATGAGAAAGACCACAAAAATATATTTATTTAAAATATGATCAACTCCTAATAATACTCTTGATTGTATCCCATAATTGTAGCATAGGTATTGATCAGGTGGGCTTACCCATCTGATCTAGTCATTTCAAACTTAAGAGAATAAGAAATGAGGATTCATGTGAATTCATCTTAACTATGTTCCTAGATCAGGTTCTGCCTCCTATCATAGTGCGCTTCGATAGTGTAGTTTTAAACAAACTAAGTATTAAATTCAACTTTCTTGGAAATATACAACCTTTCCAGCTGATGATTCTAATTGAAATACTAAGTAATACCACCTAATGCTCTAGTGCTAGGAGTAAAAATTCATTTAGATGGATTCTGCAATGATGGATATAATAGATTCATAATCCAATTTTAAAGTAGCTTTCTAGATTTTGGATTTTAAGATAGTGTAAGGGACATGAGCATGAACATAAGCATGATGAATAAGTATCAGTGATGATTTATGATTTATGGAAGATTGCATACATCAATCAGGGAATTTCAGGATGCATCGGCATCACAGCAACTATATTCCTAGATCAGGTGGATACTCAGAAGGATATATAGGAGGAGTTCATGGAGTACTAGTGTACTCTTCTTCAACTTTACTATTTTTGATTGATTATTTCAATTCAGTACTTAGACTTTATTTCTGTATTCTTTCAGCAAATCGTTTGTATTAATTTTTGGATGTATTTACTTTTCTGTACTAAAATGAATGTTTTTATTCAGTTTATATAATGAATGTTTCTAGATGTATGCTTAGCTTCCGCACTCTATTTATATATTACTTATGCTTAGTATTGTGATGTGATCAACATACTGTAAATGTTAATATTTTCTACATATATTGAATTCTTCATATTGCATTGTAAATCCAATTTATATATTTGTCTAATACTTAAGATAAGGATACTACTCTTATCTTAAGTATTAGCCCACAAACCTCCTTTGGAGTTGAGTTAGTAGCCTTCAATGTTAGTTTGAGCTATTCAGGGAGATGAGAAATTCCTTCTCGAGTGGCGCACCGCATAGTCGCCGATTGATTACTCTCTTTTGCGCATGGCGATGGGTCGGGGCGCTATAATTATCATCAGAGAAGTATTATAAAGTGTCAGATGAGGAGTTTGTTCCTCTCTACTTTAAGATCTATTCTCTGTATCAGATAAAGATCAAAAGTTACAAAGTGTAAGAATAGCAACATCCAAAGTTCATCAAGCTTATCTCAGAAACAAAAAATAAAGTTATCTAGAATGAGAACATCCAAAGAGTTGAATGTACATAATAACACCGTTAAAATAGTGGACAATAAAACATAAACTGGACATCCTAGGACTGGAACAAAGTTTAAAGAAAACAACAAATGTAAGTAAAATACTTATAAGACTAAGCCATTTCTTAAATTTTAGGTATGGAGTAAACACAGTCAGTATTCTTATACTATCTTATAAGATTTAAGGATTATGGGGTGGATGACCTTCAAGATGGCAAGATATATAGTAGAGTCATCGAAGGAGTTTAATCTCATGGAGTAGAAGTGATGGACAAGATCTTAGTTTGTCCGACCTTCAGAGGAACCAATCTTTCTATCCTTACCAAAAAATGGTTGGACCGTGTGACCACTGCCTTTTGAGAGACAGCATGTCCTGATGGCTCCCATCTCCAGATCCTGGAGACTCTACTTGGAGGTTCTATTGATAGATGGTGGTATTGGATTTATAGAAGATTAGCTAGGAAACATCGAGTGGTAAAATTTGATGATTTTTGTGCTGCTTTTAGGGCAGAGTGTTATAGTTGATGTCCTTAGATTTCATAACATTGCTTTCGTATTCATTTATATTTAGTTTATATATGTAACTTTTCTTTTGAAAAAGTGGTGATTGAAAAAAATAGTGGATCCTTGTTTTGTTCGCTAAATTCATATTTTTATTTTAGTCATGAATCCATAATCTCTTTCACCTCCTACACTGATTAAAAATGCAGTCTCGTATTTGCGCAAACCCGATGAGGCAAATTTAATGGCTAGTCTAATGAGAGCCCTGATTGAAAGTAATGCGCAACATGTGCAAAAACCCGTGCCCTTATTTTAAGCATTCATTAATAGTCTAACCTATATATGGGAGCTCCATCTTCCCTCATTTCTCAGAAAATGGAATCCTTCATAGATGTTAGAACACCTATCTTCAATGGGGCACTAAACCCTATGGATACCATTGGCTAGTTGAAGATAGCTGAGATAAATTTGGCAAGTATCAAGTGTCCTAACTCCAAAGCAATCAGTTTAATCACTCATCTATTTCAAGAAGAGGTGGAATACTGGTGGGAAAATGAGCGGAATAATAAGTTCACCGATTATGAATTGGAGGATATCCCTTGGGATATGTTCCTTGAAGCCTTTTGAGAAGCGTTTATCCCAGCATCAGCTCAAGCAATTCTAGAGGATTAACTGCTTCACCTCACTCAGATAAATAGATTAGTATCTATTACTAACAAGAGTTCTCGAGACTATCACATTTTATTTTGAACTTGGTTAGAACTAAGGCGGCTAGGTGCCACCGATTCTTGAAAGGGCTAAGGGACTCTATAAAAGCTCATCTAGTGTCCCACCAAATCAAGAATTTGGCAGAATTAATCAAGGCGGCCCGTCTCCAGGAAGGATTCCAAGGTTAGAAGGATTTGAAGCGTAAGGCTGCATTTGTGCATCCAAGGAAGGGGAACTTTGGTCATCGCAATATAGCAGAAGTCTATAACATCGAAGCTGAACAATCCCAACCTCTAAACACTGAATGTAAGAAATACCATTTGTATGGGAAATGCTACAACTTGGGTGATGTGTGTTTTACATGTGGTTGGAGTGGCCACCATAATTTTCAGTTCGACTCTAAGATAACAATCAATGAAGTGCTCATCGACCACTCCCATCATAAATATGTATTATGTGCACAACTGAGAAACAGCCAAGAACCTGCCTTGGCTATGATGCCAGCCCCTACTTCAAATACTAAGACATTTGTACCTACACAGAATCCACCATACAATTGCCAAGTCCAGTGGCCCCAGGGTAAGCAACCAATAGCTCTTGCAAGAGTATATATGCTAGCTCCCACACCTACATCTGAAGATAATGATGTTGTTTCAGGTACATCTTAAATTAATTTTATTAAGTCCTTACTATTTTAGTATTTTCAGATGATTGAATAGCCATTCTTATTAAATTGTTGTAATCCTAGGCATCTTAATGATAAACGATAAATCTTGTAACATTCTTTTCGATACTGGAGTGAGTCATTCCTTTGTATCAAAAAGCTGGGTGAAAACTCTTTAGCTACCAACCTATTGATTAGCATACTCGTTGAGCATCAGGCTACCTTCCGGAGCTTGTATGCAATCCTAGCAATTTTACAACATAGATATTCTTATTGGTGAACAAAAATATGGAGCTAAATTAATTATATTGCCAATCATAAATTTTGATACAATTCTGAGTATAAATAGGCTATGCAAACGTGGTGCTTCCATAAATTGCCAAAAGAAGAAAATAACTTTGGGCAGTAGAAACTAGTCAAAAACCTTTGTTTGAAGATTTAGTACCCAAGCATCGTTGATAAATGCATTGAAAGCAGAAAAGTTAGTCATAAAGGGATGTAATGTGTATCTCGTAAAAATGTTGGGAGAAACTAAAGAAGTCATTCCTATTTTCAAGAATTTAAATGATTTGTGAATTTCTCAATGTTTTTCCTAAAGACCTACCTGGTCTTCCTCCTGTTAGAGAAGTATAATTTGCTCTAGAATTAATTCTGGGAACCCCACTATTATCAAAAGTTCCTTATCAAATGCCGCCTAAGGAGCTTCAAGTATTAAGCAAGCGACTTCAAGAGTTGCTCGAGAAAGGTCTTATCCAGTCAAGTTTATCTCCTTGGGGAGCGCCAGTATTGTTCGTGAAGAAGAAAGATGGATCGATGCACGTGTGTATCGATTATCAGAAGCTGAATAAGGTAACTATTAAGAATAAGTACCCATTCTCACAAATCGATGATTTATTCGATCAGCTGTCTGGAACTAAGGTATTTTCCAAGATGGAGCTATGATCTAGTTACCATCAGTTAAGAGTTAAAGAGGTGAATATAGAAAAGATAGCTTTCAGGATGCATTATGGATATTATGAATTTCTAGTAATATTTTTTGGTTTAACTAATGCTCTATCCATTTTCATGGATTTAATGCAGCACATATTGAAGGCATATTTAGATAAATTTGTCATCATCTTCATTGACGATATTCTAATTTAATCAAAGAGAAAAGTTGATCTTGAGAATTACCAGAGGATAGTGTTAGAAGAAGTTAGAAGCCATGAATTATATGACAAGTATTCCAAGTGTGAATTTTGGCTTGACTCAGTCAGTTTTTTGGGTCACGTCATAGATTCACAAGGAATCAGAATTGATCATAATAAAGTTAACATCATTCAGGATTGGTCACAGCCAAAGTCTGACTGATATCAGAAGCTTTTTGGGTATGGCAGGGTATTATAGAAAATTTATCAAAGGGTTTTTGCAAATATCATCTACTCTCACAAAGTTGACTCAAAAGGCAGTGCCATTAATCTGGAGTCCCAAGTGTGAGAATGCATTCCAATTATTGAAGGTTGCTCTTTCTTCTACCCTAGTTCTTACCTTACTTAAAGAAGGTTTGAACTACCAAGTCAATACCAATGCATCGGGGATAGGCTTGGGATGTGTTCAAATACAAGAAAGAAAGGTTATTGCCTTTGCATCTCGTAAGTTAAAACCACATGACAAGAATTATCATGTTAATGATCTCAAATTAGCTACGTAGTCTTTGCTTTAAAGATTTCGCATTATTATTTGTATGGTGTCCAATGTTCCATATTTACAGGATAATCAGAGTTTAAAGTATATTTTCACGCAGCATGAACTCAATTGTCATCAGCAAAGATGGCATGAATTAATAAGTCATTATGATTTGAGTATCCAGTATCATCCAGGAAAAGAGAATGTTGTAGTCATTGCATTCAATTGTCATGCTACACTTTGCTCCTTATTAGTTTCAAGCACTTTAGAGGAAGAATTCAGAAGGCTTGATATCAGACTAATTTATTGTTCTATTCTAAGCAAACTGATATCTATGAGTACCATTAAACCAATATTTCACCATGATGTCTCCATCTCCCAAACAAATGCTGACGACTATCTGAACCTTAAAATAGAAATTGAAAGTGGTTGTTGATTTGACCTGCACTTGCAAGGAAATGTAATATATCAAGGAGATTACCTATGGATTTCCAAATCTATGCATCAAGAGATTTTAGTTGAAGGCCATAATTCTGGGTACCAAGTCCATACTGGTAGTACTAAGATGTTTCAGAATTCAAAAAAGTCATTTTGGTGGCATGGAATGAAGAAAAGCATGGCTTAATTTGTAGCGAAGTGTCATGCTTGCAATTTGGTAAGACTCTAACATCAGAAGCCTAGAAGACTTCTCCATCTTCTAGCAATTTTTGAATGAAAGTGGTTTGATATTTCTATGGACTTTGTTATGAGTTTTCTTAATTCAAGGTTGGGTGCTAATTTAAATTGGGTCATTGTCGATCAACTGACCAAATCAGCACATTTTATTCCTATGCATTAAACCGATTATGTAGAGAAATTGGCAAAGCTGTATATCAAGGTAATCGTCAGACTCATGGAATTCTGAGGTATATTGTATTTGTTCGAGATAGTTGTTTTACTTTTAAAGTCTAGTAGGTGATGCATCAAGACTTGGGAATTACCCTAGCCATGAGCACCATTTTTTACCTTCAAATAGATGGTCAAATGGAATCAGTTAAGCAAATTCTTGAAGATCTTCTTCACCTATGTATTTTAGATTACGAATGTTTTTGGGAATATCATATTCCCTTAGTAGAATTTACGTACAACAATAGCTTCCAATCAAGTGTCGGCATGGCTCCATATGAAGTGTTGTATGGAAGAAAGTGCAACACTCCCTTAGCTTGGTCAGAAATAAGTAGTGTTCAACTGAATGGTTTAGATTTAGTAGAAGAAACAAATAAGGAAGTACAATTAATCTAGTAGAGAATCAAAGCAGCTCAAGATCGCCAGAGTAAATATCACGATGCCCATCATCATTCTCTGGAGATTAATGTTGGAGATTTTGCGTATCTAAGAGTAAGTCTGATGAAAGGAGTGTTTCATTTTGGTGTAGCTGGGAAGCTCAGTCCTTGCTACATCGGACCATTTAAAGTTTTAAACAAGACAGATTCTACAGCCTATAGATTGAAACTCCTTGAAGATTTCTCTGTAGTCTACAAGTGTTTCATATCTCCTCATTGCGGAGATGCCTTCATAACCCATCCCACCTAATCCAACTTCCAGCAGTATCTCTTTAGCCGGACCTTTCTTATATGGAAGAGCTTATCAGAATCTTTGCTCATTATCAAAAGTAGCTAAGAAAGTGTTATATCTATATGATGAAGGTACAATGGAGTAATTGTTCTATTAAATAATCCACTTGGGAAAAGGAGGCAGATATGCAATTAAAAAATCCTGGTCTCTTTAAAAAATCCAAGTACTCTTAAAATTTTAAATTTCAATTCTTAATTTTCTGCATTTTCTTTTCCCCTCTTAGTAATGATATCGAGGACGACATTGTTCTTAAGTGGGGGAGTCTGTAACAACCTTAGGTTATTACTTAGCCTATCTTAGTATAATCATAGCCTCATTATCAATATATTGAGTTCATTTAGTCATTAGAACCAATTCCCAAAGATTTAGCGCAATTCAGAGCTCAATCAAATATTTGGAATATTTTAATATATTTAATTAATTAGAAAATTGACATAATTAAATTGACCTTGAAACCAAAATCCGACTTTGCCGTTGCAATCGTCACCCCCAAATTAGCTAGGGGTGATGTTTTGGACACGTTTGGAAGTCGTCAGATTTCCACGAATATTTTAATATATTTATATACACCAAAAATGGAGTAATTAAATAATAGTCAAAATTGAAATCCGACTTCACCGTTGAATTTATCACCCCCAAATTAGCTAGGGGTGATTTTTTTGAAACTTTCTGGAATGCGTTTATCAAATCTATTTTTTTTAAATTAAAAATAAATAATTAATTATTTCTTTATTTTTCCATTTTCCTTTCCTTCTCTCCTAACTGGCAGACCAAGTTCGGTGCCCCTATCCTGATCGCATGCAAGCCCCTGCTCTCCTCCTCTCATCCTCTCCTCCATGCTGGTGGGAGAGCTCAAGGGAGAGCCATGCCTCCTCTCCTCCTATAAGATGGAGGCTCAGCCCCTCCTTCCTTCATTTTCTGCTCAAGCTGAAGTCCCTTCTTCATACCCAAGCTTCTCCTCTTTCTTCCATTGCTGAGCTTGTTGCTGAAGGAAAGCTTTCAAATTTCTAAAGTTCTTGGAGAAAGCAGAGTATTCTTCTTCCATTCTGTAACAACCCTAGCATTGTTACCTATCAATTAGTGACCTTATTGACTCTAATCCTTTTTCATTAATCTTATAATAGTATTAGGAGTCTCCATTTTAATTTTTGTATAATTTAGAGATCATTTGGCAATTTCCTATATTTCCTAGTTTTCTAATAATTCTGAGAATACCTAATTTATTTTGACCTCAGAATCAAAAATGGAGTCCACCATTGGACTCACCACCCCCAACTTAATTAGGGGTGATATTTTGGAAGTGTTTGGAAGTCGTCAAATTTTCCCTGAATAATTTAATAATATTTAAATACCCAGAAAACTAAGATATTTTAATTGATCTCTGATAAAAAGTTCGATTACATTTTGAGTTCCCCACACCTCAATTAGGTAAGGATGAATTTTTGGGATTTTCTGGAGTACGTTTGGTTATTTAATTTTGAGTAATAAATTGTATTTAATCAATTATTTAAATAAGTATTTAAATTAATAAATATAATATATTAAATATTTGATCCAACGATTTTAAAGTTTGGAACCGCGTGGATCCGCTATGCTAGGCAGAACAGCGAGCAGCTGGATCAGCCGATCTGGTCCGTCACGCTGATATGAGTGGGATCCTACGGCTCGTATGCGATCGAGCGATCAGACCGTCGAATCAATCGCTCAATCCAACGATTAGGATCGCTTCCTTGTATGTCTCTGCAAAAGAGATGATCGTGCCTCTACCGCAAAATCCAAGCGTGCGTACGATACCCTGGCAAACCCCATCAACCATCCTTTTGCTCTTTACTATCCTCATTGTTCATCTAATGTTGCTTGGAAACTATTGCGGGAGCTGGGAGTGGCATTTCGAACTCTACTTTTGTAACAACCCAGGTTGTTACTTAGATTAATTAAGACTAATCTGAGTCTTAATTAAGGATCTAGTACACTAATTAAGTCTTTTAGAACTCAACCCTAAGATCTAGGTCAAATTAGAAATCAATTGGATCAAATCGTAATTTCTAAAAAATTCTAAAACCCTAGAAATTGACATATTTAATTAAACCTCAAATCGAAAAATAGACTTCACCATTGCGCTCATTGCCCCAAAATTAGCTAGGGGTTATATTTTCGTGTCAATTGGAAGTCGTCAAAATTTTGACGAATATTTTAATATTATTTAAACAATTAAAAAAATAAGAAAAAAGTAAATAAATTGTCGTCGAAATTAAAATCCGACTTCGCCGTTGCATTCCTCACCCTTGAATTAGTTAAGGATAAAATTTTGAAAATTTTTGGAAGTCGTCGAATTTACTGGAATATTTTAATATATTTAAATAATTAGAAAAATAATTAGAAAAATACGAAAAATAAATTATCGTTGAAATTAAAATCCGACTTCGCCTTACGTTCCTCACCCCCAAATTAGCTAGGGGTGAATTTTTGAGATTTTTCAGAGCTTATTTATTAATTTAATTTTGAATAATTAAAATGTATTTAATAATTAATTATTAATTAATTAAAAAAAATTTTCCTTCTTTCTCTCCTGAGCTTGAGGCGCGGCAATGGCCACTTGAAGTGGCAAAGTCATCGGTTAAGCTCCTAAATATCCCTAATTTTAACCTCTTTTAGATCCTAAATTTCATTGACATCATTTGAACCTATCCTAGAGCAGAGTAGCATCTTCATCTTCTTCCTCCAAGCTCCAAATCGAACCCTAAAGGTACCTCTTAATTTTCCTTAAGTTTGAATTAAAGCTTAAAATATTTTAGATAATTTGCAAAACTATGAGGCGTGTTTGGTATCAATAGAAAGGTCTCGATGAGAGCTTTCCATTGATATATGGCGCACCTCGTGAGGAGATCTGTGTAGGGAGAAATTTGATCCTAAAGTTTCAATTTTTTTTTAATTTCTTATGGGCTCCAGAATTATTTCAGAAAACATTTTATATTTTTCTTTTCTTTAAATTTTGCTTATTTCAATCTATTCAATTATTCAAATACTCATAACTTTGTAATTACATATCCAAGCATAGTGATCCAATATACCATTTTGATCAGCAAAATGCAAGGATTAATATTATATAATTAGTTTTTCTGTTTGAGAAATAATTTCATTAGTTATCATTTAAATTAATTAATCCCCTTAATCTTAAATTTTGATAAATTCATAACTTAGTCAATTTAGTTTCAAATCATATGATCCAATATATTATTTTGATCAAGAGAATGTGTAGAATGCTAATCTGTAATAAAATTTTAGTTTCTGTAATTATATTTCTTAATTTTACTTAATTACTTTAAAAATTGATTAGTGAAAATTAAGCTCTTTAATTATTTAAATATAGAAAATCAAGTTGCTAAAATCTATTAGTGCAGTAAAAAACTCAGTGGTGAAGTTAAGTTTTCTATTTAGTAATTAATTTCACTAATCAACCCTAATTACTCAAAATATTAATTAGTGAAGATTAGCAAATCTAATGATCCAAATTAAATAATTCAAGTTTCAGAAAACTCCTAGAGTACATTAGAACCTAATGGTGTAGTTGGATTAGTAATTTGGTGATTAATTTCACTAATCACTCACTAATCATTATAAATTTTAATTAGGCCATAACTTAGCCAATTAGAGTCCAAATTGAGCCTACCACTAGTCATTAGAATCAGTTGATCATTTGTGATCTACAGCCACTAATTTTACTTAATTTAGACACTAATTGACCAAGTTAGAATTTTTGACCCATAATTAAGAAACCCTTAATTACCCTTTTACCCCTTAGCTTGTATTGGCCATAACTTGGCCAATACTTATCAGAATTTAGGTTCTATGGGAAGCTTAGACAGTAAATAACAATAAATGGAAAGAAAATTTAAGTTTTATTCATCCAAATTACCAAAATTCCCCTATGAGTTAAACTCACTAATTTGACCTCATAAGGCTTAATAATTACCCAAGATTAGTGTAGTTGCTATTTAATCTTATATTAGATAGTAAAAAACAACTTGCAAATGAAAATTTTATAGTTGGAACCTTATATCAAATTTGATCTTTTGGAACTCTTAAGTAGGGGCAAAATGGTCATTTTGCCCAAAATTAGGGTTTAGCATCTTAAAACCCTAAAATCACTTTCTAAATACTATAAACAGTAAATAAAGTGATTTATAATAGAAATTAAGTAAGTTTAAGTCTTAATTAGATTTTTATTAAAACTTCAATCTTAAGCCCTTAAGGAAAATCCTAAGTAAAATGTGAGTGTTCATTCCTTCCTAAAATTCTTCTTAGATCTTCCTATAGATCTTATAACATTAGTTAGGATGTGTATCATGAGAGATACTCTTAGTAATTAAGAGCATAAATTCCTAAGATTAGGAATAGATCTTAGGTTAGAATTCATCTGTTGAGTAAGTTGGGTTACTCAATAGGTGAAATCTTGAGTTTACTAGTTTATAGATTTTTCTTAATTTATTTAATGATTATTTAATCTTTAAATTTTAGAACTAAGAATAGAGATCTATCCTAATGAGTTGATTAATCATTAGGATTTGCCTTAACTTAATTAGTGAGATTTGGGTTCTTAACCTTAGACCTTTAGATATACCTTTGGATTGAGTAATTAGACCCCATCATTTGGAGTTTAATTCTTAATAATTCCATCTTGATTTGGCTAATCAAGATGGCTTGGGATGGTTTAAATTATCAAATTAGGTCGATGATTTGTTTATTTAAATCAAGTAGTCGTCTTTTGATTATATATAGTTAGGACTTGGCCAGTCCTAATTATCTTCAACTTATAGGTACGTGATTCTAAGTTACAGACTGTGTAAGAATTGATGATTCTAGAACTTATGTAACTTAGAGTAGATAGAACGAATAAAGTAGACAACAATGGGTATCACCTGTGTCCTAGTCGTGTCTTTTGCTCACTTTGATTTGATGCTTCGCATACCTTATAATTGAGCTTTATACCTTGAACATATATTATGTACATAGGATATTTGATGAGTATCTTGTGTCAACTTTGAACCTGCATAAATATCATTTTCATTTCATTATTATTTTGTGACCTAATTAGTCTGCCTCTTCAGTTGGTTCGGCCTAGTAGTGGAAACACTAGTTTGTTGGTGAAGCCACCTAGTGTTCCACTTACTAGTTTGTTAGAGAGATATAACAGTTTTGATTCAACCTAGTAGAATGAAAACTAGTTTGTAGGTGAAGCCACCTAGCGTTTCATTTACTAGCTGTTGAATAAAGAGAATATAATTAATTTGTTGTGACTTGAGGAGTCATTTGTTCTGATATGGCAGTACTAATTTTAGGTATACATCTACTTTTATCCTTCTGTTTTAGCCCATCAGGCTAAGAGAGTTGATATTTTATTTCAGCTGGTTAGCTTAAGTAGCCAGTATAGTTTTAGTTTACTACTTTTAATTTACTTTCCTGCATGTATGTACTACTTTACTTCTAGTCATTACTGCATTCTCTAGCCTTATTTATTTATAGGGTGCTAGATTTACTTGTTGTTATTTATATAGGATGCTAGCCTTGTTCACATGTTTTCTTACTTTATGTCGATTAGCATATAATTATATTGATCATAAGCATATTTAGGATGTATTTTATTTCTAGTCACTTGTTTTATACTCACCTGACCTTGTTGCAGTTGCTAGGAGGAGGTATGTACTTACTTCCTAGTTTTTTAAGTTATAAACTATTTGTTTATAACTTTATCCTATTCTTTCTTACGCGTTCTGCTCCTATTATGCTTTTGTACTTAATTGTTTATGGTGATATCTAATTAACATAATCAATTAATTACCCTAAAATGTACTTAGACAATAGTTTAACTAAGATTTTTCTTTTGATGGCTGGGGCCCTATCATTATGAAACGGATAATGATAGGTTCTGTGTTTCTTAGTGCAGTAGATCCAGTGGAGGGCTTACCATTAGAAGAGGAGTCTGTACCAGAAGATTTGTAGACTTAGCTCTCTTTCTGCATTTGTGAGGATGAGTGTTTTACTTTTTAGCTCTTTTAAAATGTTTAAAATTTATAATAATACAGGTTATCTTTACTTTACTGCTTTACTTACTCTGAGTAGGATGCTTAGTTCCTTTTATATTGTGATGAATGGATGTTATATTTTTATGCTTCCGCACTCTGTTTACTTGTATTTACATTTGGTGATGAATTCAATTGGAGAAATGGCAAAGTCCTCAGTTAGGTTGGATTAGAATATGTGTCTAATTCAATTCTAGGTGGGAACCTTGTTATTTAGATGACCCATCCACCGTAATCATGTTAACTAAGAGTTAACAGGACCACGGCGGGGCAGGGCCGTCACAGTTGGTATCAGAGAATACCATAAGGTGTCAGATTGGAATTTGAATTCCTCTCTACCTAATGGATTGTTCTTCTACCACTGCATCACTAAATGAGTACTTGAAAACAACATCCATATCATTATGATAGCAACTCATAATAAGAGGTAGGAAGTAAGAAACACACTTTCATAATAAAACTCTAGTAAGTATTAAGTTAAAAGTAGTAAATAGTTAAAATGACTTAGAGGAATATTTGTGAGACCTTTAGTATTAGAAAAGCTAAAGTATCAAATCTTGACCTTTACACTAAGAGATTTGAGACAATATTAGTAATCCAACTATTACCTAGATTGAAAGATATAAGAAATTTAAGTTTGTGTGCTAATTAAATCTTTCTAGTGTACTATTTTTAGAAGATTTGAACTTCCACGTTTAATTTATATGGTGACTTAAAGTGCATAGGATCTTATTCAATTTAAATTGTTATGTTATACTTAGTATCTTTTCTTATCCTTTGAACAAGGAGAATTCAAGAAGTATAAATAGTTCTTCGTCTAGACTAATAGTAATCATATTAATTTCAGAATGAATCCTGCAACTTCTCCCAACAATGTGCCAGTTGGCGCTCCTACCAATAATAAAGCTCCATCAAATAATATAGAAGCTTCAATTAATGAGATCATGATTCCCAATGATAGTAATATGGAGGAGTCAGTATCTCTAAAGAGTATTATGAACACATTAAATCAGCAAGCCTTGGCGATACAAAAGCTAGTGTCTGCTCTTCCATCAACCAATGCTAGTACATCTTTAGCATCTCCATCGGTACAATTCAACCAGAATAAACAATCCAATGATCGATTATTACACAGCTTTTTAAGGTTGAGACCACCAATCTTTGATGGATCAGAATCACCCATAGATACAATGGCGTGGCTGAAGTCAATAGAAAAGAACATAACAAGTTTGGGTTGTTCAAGCAGCCAGTCTGTCAGGCTAGCTACTCATTTGCTTCAAGGTGAAGCGGAGCATTGGTGGGAACAAGTACGAGAGACTCGCTTTGAAGAGTTCGAGCTAACAGAAATAGAATGGAGTTGGTTTGTACAGGCCTTTAAGGAGGCGTTCATACCACCGTTAGCCAAAAACATCATTGGCGATTCTTTATTAAGCTTAACTCAAGGGAGCCGATCTGTGGTTGCCTATGTCGCTGAGTTCCGAAGGCTCGTTCACTTTGCTCCTCATCTAACACCCACTGAGGCTGATAAATGTTACAAGTTTGAATGTGGACTTCGTGAGTCCATAAAAGACCACATAGTTCCATTTCAGCATACTGACTTTGAGAAATTGGTTGAAGCAACAAGGGTGATAGAGCATCACCAATCGGTGAAAGAAATGAAAAGGAAAGCATTCAATATGAACAATAGTACCCAAGATTTCAAACAATGTCGGCCAAATCAAGGAAGGGTATACCAAATAGAGACTTCTGAAACAACTAAGCAAGTTTCTGAATGCAATAAGCCTCATCCCTTCGGCAAATGTTATCATTTTGGAAGAGGATGTTTTACCTGCGGACGTCGAGGCCATGTATATCAACGATGTAGAGCACAAAGAATGATAGATGGAGTCTTAATTGATCATTCCCTTCAGGACCAAGTGTTTCGAGCTACTCCCATAAATGAGATAGAACCAAGGATGGCTCTTATGCCACCACCAACTAAAGGAAGCCCATATTCCATCAAGGTACAAACAATTGCTCCCCGACCCCCAGTACAAAATCAAACAAGGGTCAAGGCAATAAACAATCGTCCTCTGGGGACAGCTCGAGTGTACAACCTTGCTCCTGTAAAAACAACCAAGGACAATACCACAATTTCAGGTACACTTTCTTAATATTTTCTTATACTTACAACATTCAATTCTTCTATTAAAATGCCTTTTGCTTAAATTTGATTAAATTTAGGCAGTCATTAAATATTGCTTTTAAATGAGTTCTCATTCATCATAAGACAACTAGAATTGTTAGGTTTCTAATGATCTAAGCCACATTTTGTGACTTAGATATTAGCAACTAGTCTTAGAAATGTTGGCATAAGTTACAAGACATGACTTATAATTGTAACCTTAGTTTCTATTAATATTCCTAGTACTTATTCATATGAATAAGTGAGTTTCCTTGCCATCTTCATATCAAAATTTATGACTTGTGCTAATACATTTTATAATTATTAAACCTTAGTCATTAAGTAATAATGTGGGACTTAAATTCTTAAATTTCTCCTTAACTTTGAAGCCAATTATCCTAATTGGATATTAATCATAATTTCCCTAATAGCACATTTAGTAAGAGATGAATGTTTCTTATTTAATTCAAACTTAGTATGGGCCAATTCATATAGCTAGTCCATTTTCATCTTATCTTCAATTGCAAATTTTATGCCAAGTCATTTGCATTCATTATTCAAATTTAAAATCTAAATAATGAATCTTTGAATAAATTCCTAAATCCTAATGAGATTTCAAGAATGCAAAATTCCTTGATATTAAATACTTGAAATCCAATTCATTGAATTAGGATCATTCTTATTCTTTAATCTCTGTCAAAATCCGATAAAGGCAGGCACTATTATAGTGATATGCTATGATCACCGTTTAATTACCATAGGATCACTTGTATCTACAAATCTCATATATTTTAATTGAAAATAACTTGATACTTTCATAAATTTCATATTCTTATTCCAGTAAGAATTCAACCAGAACTATCACTTGTTGTAGTCCTTTAAAATCCTGAATAGAGATCAAAATTAATTATTTGATCTGAGTTCTGAGATCTAATTATGTGCCCTGATATTCTTCAATCTCCATCAAGCTATTCTATTTTTATTTAGACTCATGCAATCATACTTATTCAATTCCAATATTCTGTTTTGTTTTATATTCCACTTGAGTGATGTCGAGGACGACATCGTTCTTAAGTGGGGGAGTTTGTAACAACCCAAGTTGTTACTTAGATTAATTAAGACTAATCTGAGTCTTAATTAAGGATTTAGTACACTAACTAAGTCTTTTAGAACTCAACCCTAAGATTTAGGTCAAATTAGAAATCAATTGGATCAAATCGTAATTTTTAGAAAATTCTAAAACCCTAGAAATTGACATATTTAATTAAACCTCAAATCGAAAAACAGACTTAACCATTGCGCTCATTGCCCCAAAATTAGCTAGGGGTTATATTTTCGTGTCAATTGGAAGTCATCAAAATTTTGACGAATATTTTAATATTATTTAAACAATTAAAAAAATAAGAAAAAAGTAAATAAATTGTCGTCAAAATCAAAATCCGACTACGCCGTTGTATTCCTCACCTTTGAATTAGTTAAGGATAAAATTTTGAAAAATTTTGGAAGTCGTCGAATTTTCTCGAATATTTTAATATATTTAAATAATTAGAAAAATAATTAGAAAAATACGAAAAATAAATTCTCATTGAAATTAAAACCGACTTCGCCGTTACGTTCCTCACTCCCAAATTAGTTAGGGGTGAATTTTTGGGATTTTTTAGAGCTTATTTATTAATTTAATTTTAATAATTAAAATGTATTTAATAATTAATTATTAATTAATTTTAAAAAAAAAATTTCCTTCTTTCTCTCCCGAGCTTGACGCGCGGCAATGGCCGCTTGAGGTGGCAAAGTCATCGTTTAAGCTCCTAAATATCCCTGATTTTAACCTCTTTTAGATCCTAAATTTCATTGACATCATTTGAATCTATCCTAGAGCAGAATAGCATCTTCATCTTCTTCCTCCAAGCTCCAAATCGAACCCTAAAGGTACCTCTTATTTTTTCTTAAGTTCGAATTAAGGCTTAAAATATTTTAGATAATTTGCAAAACTACGAGGCTTGTTTGGTATCAATAGAAAGGTCTCGATGAGAGCTTTCCATTGATATATGGCGCACCTCATGAGGAGATCTGTGTAGGGAGAAATTTGATCCTAAAGTTTTAATTTTTTTTTAATTTCTTATGGGCTGCAGAATTATTTCAGAAAATATTATATATTTTTCTTTTCTTTAAATTTTGTTTATTTCAATCCATTTCAATTATTCAAATACTCATAACTTTATAATTACATATCCAAGCATAGTAATCCAATATACCATTTCGATCAGCAAAATGCAAGGATTAATATTATATAATTAGTTTTTCTGTTTGAGAAGTAATTTTATTAATTATCATTTAAATTAATTAATCCCCTTAATCTTAAAATTTGATAAATTCATAACTTAGTCAATTTAGTTTCAAATCATATGATCCAATATGTCATTTTGATCAGGAGGATGTGTAAAATGCTAATCTGTAATAAAATTTTAATTTCTGTAATTATATTTCTTAATTTTGCTTAATTACTTTAAAAATTGATTAGTGAAAATTAAGCTCTTTAATTATCTAAATATAGAATTTCAAGTTGCTGAAATCTATTAGTGCAATATAGAACTCAGTGGTGAAGTTAAGTTTTATATTTAGTAATTAATTTCACTAATCAACCCTAATTACTCAAAATATTGATTAGTGAAGATTAGCAAATCTAATGATCCAAATTGAATAATTCAAGTTTCAAAAAACTCCTAGAGTACATTAGAACCTAATGCTATGATTGGATTAGTGATTTGGTGATTAATTTCACTAATCACTCACTAATCACCATAAATCTTAATTAGGCCATAACTTAGCCAATTAGAGTCCAAATTGAGCCTACCACTAGTCATTAGAATCAGTGGATCATTTGTGATCTACAGCCACTGATTTTACTTAATTTAGACACTAATTGACCAAGTTAGAATTTTTGACCCATAATTAAGAAACCCTTAATTACCCTTTTACCCCTTAGCTTGTATTCGCCATAACTTGGCCAATACTTATCAGAATTCAGTAAATTTAGGTTCTGTGGGAAGATTAGACAGTAAATAACAATAAATTGAAAGAAAATTTAAGTTTTATTCATCCAAATTACCAAAATTCCCCTATGAGTTAAATTCACTAATTTAACTCATAAGGCTTAATAATTACCCAAGATTAGTGTAGTTGCTATTTAATCTTATATTAGACAGTAAGAAACAACTTGCAAATGAAAATTTTATAGTTGGAACCTTATATCAAATTTGATCTTTTGGAACCCTTAAGTAGGGGCAAAATGGTTATTTTGCCCAAAATTAGAGTTTAGCATCTTAAAACCCTAAAATCACTTTCTAAATACTATAAACAATAAATAAAGTGATTTATAATAGAAATTATGTAAGTTTAAGTCTTAATTAGATTTTTATTAAAACTTCAATCTTAAGCCCTTAAGGAAAATCCTAAAATGTGAGTGTTCATTCCTTCCTAAAATTCTTCTTAGATCTTCCTATAGATCTTATAATATTAGTTAGGATGTGTGTCATGAGAGATACTCTTAGTAATTAAGAGCATAAATTCTTAAGATTAGGAATAGATCTTAGGTTAGAATTCATCTGTTGAGTAAGTTGGGTTACTCAATAGGTGAAACCTTGAGTTTACTAGTTTATAGATTTTTCTTAGTTTATTTAATGATTATTTAATCTTTAAATTTTAGAACTAAGAATAGAGATCTATCCTAATGAGTTGATTAATCATTAGGATTTGCCTTAACTTAATTAGGGAGATTTGGGTTCTAAATCTTAGACCTTTAGATATACCTTTGGATTGAGTAATTAGACCCATTATTTGGAGTTTAATTCTTAATAATTCTATCTTGATTTGGCTAATCAAGATGGCTTGGGATGGTTTAAATTATCAAATTAGGTCGATAATTTGTTTATTTAAATCAAGTAGTCGTCTTTTGATTATATATAGTTAGGACTTGGCCAGTCCTAATTATCTTCAACTTATAGGTACGTGATTCTAAGTTACAGACTGTGTAAGAATTGATGATTCTGAAACTTATGTAACTTAGAGTAGATAGAATGAATAAAGTAGACAACAATGAGTATCACCTGTGTCCTAGTCGTGTCTTTTGCTCACTTTGATTTGATGCTTCGCATACCTTATAATTGAGCTTTATACCTTAAACATATATTATGTACATAGGATATTTGATGAGTATCTTGTGTCAACTTTGAACCTGCATAAATATCATTTTCATTTCATTATTATTTTGTGACCTAATTAGTCTGCCTCTTCAGTTGGTTCGGCCTAGTAGTGGAAACACTAGTTTATTGGTGAAGCCACCTAGTGTTTCACTTACTAGTTTGTCAGAGAGAAATAACAGTTTTGATTTAACCTAGTAGAATGAAAACTAGTTTGTAGGTGAAGCCACCTAGGGTTTCATTTACTAGCTGTTGAATAAAGAAAATATATTGAATTTGTTGTGACTTAAGGAGTCATTTGTTCTGATATGGCAGTACTAATTTTAGGTATACATCTACTTTTATCCTTCTGCTTTAGCCCATCAGGCTAAGAGAGTTGATATTTTCTTTCAGCTGGTTAGCTTAAGTAGCCAGTATAGTTTTAGTTTACTGCTTTTAATTTACTTTCCTGCATGTATGTGCTACTTTACTTCTAGTCATTACTACATTCTCTAGCCTTATTTATTTATAGGGTGCTAGATTTACTTGTTGTTATTTATATAGGATGCTAGCCTTGTTCACATATTTTCTTACTTTATGTCGATTAGCATATAATTGTATTGATCATAAGTATATTTAGGATGTATTTTATTTCTAGTCACTTGTTTTATACTCACCTGACCTTGTTGTAGTTACTTGGAGGAGGTATGTACTTACTTCCTAGTTGTTTAAGTTATAAATTGTTTGTTTATAACTTTATCCTGTTCTTTTCTTACGCGTTCTGCTCCTATTATGCTTTTATACTTAATTGTTTATGGTGATATCTAATTAACATAATCAATTGATTACCCTAAAATGTACTTAGACAATAGTCTAACTAAGATTTTTCTTTTGTTGGCTGGGGCCCTATCATTATGAAACCGATAATGATAAGTTCTGAGTTTCTTGGTGCAGTAGATCTAGTGGAGGGCTTACCATTAGAAGAGGAGTCTGTACCAGAAGATTTGTAGACTTAGCTCTCTTTCTGCATTTGTGAGGATGAGTGTTTTACTTTTCAGCTCTTTTAAAATGTTTAAAATTTGTAAGAATACAGGTTATCTTTACTTTACTGCTTTACTTACTCTGAGTAGGATGCTTAGTTCCTTTTATATTGTGATGAATGGATGTTATATATTTATGCTTCCGCACTCTGTTTACTTGCTTTACATTTGGTGATGAATTCAATTGGAGAAATGGCAAAGTCCTCAGTTAGGTTGGATTAGAATATGTGTCTAATCCAATTCTAGGTGGGAACCTTGTTATTTAGATGACCCATCCACCATAATCATGTTAACTTAAGAGTTAACAGGACCACGGCGGGGCAGGGCCGTCACAACTTTCCTGCCCTAAAAGTCGAGGTTGTTCTTCTGTTGGTCGTTCGAACCTCCAGGTACTTACCTTACCATTATCTTGCTCGATTTCAGTAACTTAAATCCTTAATTATTGTAAGATGTATATGATTGAACTAAAAAGTTAAGCCCTGGGTTATGTGAGGTAAAATGACCCTTAACCCTAGCTGAAAAACATCCTTTTTTGCGATAAATCGAAGGGGCTAGAAGACCTGAAAATTAGGGTTTTTGAGCTCTTTCACAAAAGCTCATCATTGGTCGACGTGTCTTGGGCTCTGTGAGATCTACAATTTTCAAATTTATTTCTAACCCTAATTTTCTGTCCACGTCTCCTTTATTTTGGCGAAGAAGACGTCGGTTTAATGAATCGGTCGGCGTTCTAATTCTTTGCTCGAACCGCCCGGTTCTATTTGAACCGTTACTAGTTTGTTGCGGGACCCGCCGTGAAGCGTGTCTCCCGTAATGGGATGACACGCGTCCTATACGGCGCATAAAACGGCGAACCGCCGCCTTTTCCATTTCATTCAGTGCCGCATGAATTATATTAATTGCACCGTATTTCGTGTGCATGAATTTGAAAGACTAGCTGAAATTTGTGCATTTATTCTGGTATTAATTATATGATTAAACCTATAATTGCTTTGCATTAATGATTGATTAAATAATGGGAATCTTAATTAAATCATAACTTTAGAATTAATAATCCAAATAATACAAATTAATATACCATTTTGATCACACAAATGAGTAGAATAATAATATGCAATTTAATTTCTATTTTGATAAATATTTTAATTAGTCAATATTTAGGATTAATTAATTAATTATAAATTAATATTCATCATTTCATATGACCTAATTTGATCATTTAGTGTCCAAATTAAATGATCAAATAATCCATTTCACTCACAAAAATGTGAGGAATAATAATATGAAATCAAATTTAACATTTGAGCCCTAATTTTCATAATCACTCCTTAACCCTAATTAGGAGTCACAAAAGCCTTAATTTTCCAAGGTTGCTCAAAATTAACATACTTAGTGTCATTTTTCTCCTTATGATATAAGAATTTTAATAATATGTAAATTATTTTCATTGGTCAATAAATTATAATAATTTGGTTTTCTTTAGTTGTTAAATAGATTGTTAAGACTCATCATAGCTTTTAGCTGTATTACTTTCCATAGTTCTAGACTTTATGAATCTTAGATTAATAGTCTAAGATCTTCCTTCAATTTCTTACTATGCATTTTCTATTATTTAGTATTGTACTTTACTTGTTTACGGTCTACTTAGATTTCAGTGAATGTTGTTAACATTATATTTAAATGCTTCACTATTTAATTTCCTTACTTAGCATAAGTTTATTTGAACATATACATGAACTTCATTTACTTTCATATGCACATTAGTATCATTTAAGCCTATTTAGGATGCTTTTACCCTTGCTTTATATGTAGGCTAAGATGTATATTTATGTGAGTATTCTAACTCACTTTGTCTTTTTCTTACTTACTTTCCCATACTTGTATGCTCACCTTATTGCACCCATGCTTGTGCTTATCTAGTAAGTAGTAGTGATATCCAATTAAGACAATAATATGCTTAGCCAATCTTAAAATGTACTTAGACTATTTAGTCTAACTAGATTTTCTATTTCTTGGCTTTGCCCTATCACATTTAAATGCCAAAATATAATAGATCAGGTGCATTTGAAGGCTAGTGGAGCTGGACCAAGTGCTAAAAGCTAGCTGCTTCTGCTTATCATATAATAAAATATATAGCTTAATATTAAATTGTAAGTGAACTTTAATTCTTGCCTTTCTTTATGTTTACTGTTGGTTTGTAATTAATATTATTTGCTTTATTTTTACTACACTTGTGTTGGAGCTTAGTTTATATTTAAATGCTTGTGATGAATGAATGGATGGATGTAATGAATGGATGGATGATTATAAATGTATAAAAATGAATATTAATTAAGTCATTAGTTGTACATCTACTTTGAATGTTAATTGGATTTATATGAATACTACATTACTCATAGAATTGGAAAATAGTTTCATGTCTAGGTTGAGAAGTTCTCTTTATCTACATGTATGAAATGAATGCTTGTGAATTGAGCATACCTTAGGATAGATAATTATTACATATGTGATTTTCTCCCTTTAAACTTTTAGAATTGTAAATGAGCAATCCCATATAACGAATTGACTCTATTTTAGAACTGGAAATATGTAATCCCATGTAACGGATTGACTTTACTTTAGAATTGAAAATGAGCAATCCTATGTAATGGATTGACTCTATACTAGAACTGAAACTAAGCAATCCTATGTAATAGATTGATTACATGTTAGTTCAGGTTGTCTTTCTTTCAAATCATAACTTCCATTAGAATAGAAGTCTTGTATGTCTACCTTGTAGGTGTTCCTTTAGCCATTTACAAAGGAAACTCTACTAAAATTTTTAAGAAATTTATAACTTAGAATAATTTGGCAAAATGTAGACTTATGTTTCACATGTTAAATACTTAAAATTTCATATCTATACTTGCAAGAATTTACATCAGTTGTTTTAATTTACATTCTATCATTTCTTTGTATATATAACATCTCCATATATAAATTACATAACATATTCATAAATTCTCTTCCATCTTAACTTAAGACCCTCTTCTAAATCCTTAGCCAAATATAGTATCTAATGATTTAGATTAGTTTCTTTCTAATCAAGTATTAGATATTGTGTTGACGTATCAATGTTGAGTTAAGTGATTTTGAATATTGGGGTCGTCACACATTCCAAGGTTAAGGTACCCTTTTGCTACTCTCTTTCATGAATACTCTTTCTTAATTTATCAATGTGAGTGGTATTTTCATTTTCTATTGTATGGATTCTATGTATGATCGTCAAATATCAATCAGACTCAAACGAGTTCGATCAAAGCTCATTTCTCCATTGAAAGCGTTGTCAAAAATTGTATGATTTATGTATACCTGTAGTTAGGGATTCATTTTTTGCTCATTACAATAATTCGTTCATGCCAATTATGCTATCAATGGAAAGGCCTCAAAAACACCTTTCCATCGGTATATAACACCTCATGTGAGGTGCCCAAAATTGGGAGTATTTGAGTGTGAGAGGAGACCCATCACAGTTTTCGCATAGGCAAAATCACTGACGGGCGCAACAGCATGACGTAGTGCCCGTGTCTCTGGTTGAATCTGTCATAGCATGCAGTAGCGCACCATCGCGCACTGCAGCAGCATATAAATTAGATGAAATTAAATTAAATGTGTCAAAGCTCTGAAACCTGCTGCGGTGCTTGAAAGCACTGCAGCGCATCATGCTGCCTGGCTCTCAGCTTGTGAGTGCTACAATGCACTGTAGCATCTAGCTCTCAAAATTTCTAGCACCGTAGTGTGCCACAGTGCTTTCGGCACCTGAATACGCTACAACGCCCCTCTATGCTGAAACTCGCTGCAGCACCTGAAAATGTTTCTGCGCACTGTTGTGCTCTACACAGCGCCATAGCGCCTGACTTTCGGCCAGAAGGCGCTACAGCGCGCAGTATCGCCCAGAAATGTCTAGACATGACCAGAAATGTTCAAAAATGCCCAACACTATCCAGAATTCCCCAAATTTCTGAGTTTTCATGATCTACTGACCCTATGACCCTAATGGGGCCAAAATATATCAAAATCAAACTTGAATTTAGTAAAATTATGCATTGTATGAAATTGTAGGTGAATTCTAATGTAAAATTTATCACTTACCCTAAAATGGCATGTTTTAAATCTCTTAGGTATTAACTTAAATATTTTTGTGCCAAATGTTAATGTTAAAATCTTTGATTGCTTGTATGACCAATTAGAGCTTAATAATCAATTTCATGGAATTTAATTGCTTTACATTTTTAATTAAGTGCTAATCTCTTTTGATTAATTTAGGATTTGATTAGCCATAATTACTATCTATTTTATGTCACTTTGTATTCTTATGCATTTATAATATTAGGGTGTTATTAGAGAACATTAACTTTAATTTATACATCTTATTTTAATTAATTTGACATTAATTGATATCTAACCATAAGAATTTTAAGAACTTGATTAAGTAAATGATACTTAATCTAAATTTAAAATTTGCTATCAATAATATGCTAATAATACATTGATTTATCATTGATCTATAAATCAACTATTGGTCCTAATTTAGTAAGGATAGGGGTTAAACCCTAACCCGTTTGATTAAGATTTAAATCCTTAATCACTTAATCAATCAACTTGATTGAAAAAAAATTCAACTAGTATACTTCTAATAATAAATTTGATTTAACATTGATCTTAAACTATTAGATTAGAAGTGCTAGATTATCAAAGAACTTGCGTGATTTATTATCTGGATATGTACCTTAAGATCCATGATTTTGTCTTATATAAGAATCTTAGCATGAGAAAGAACATAAAACTATATTTATTTGTAATATGATCAACTCCTAATATTATTATTGATTATATCACAAACTTATAGCATAGGTGTTGATCCGGTGGGTTTACCCATCTGATCTGGTCATTTCAAACTTAAAAGAATAAGAATTATAAATTCAAGAGAATTTATGTGAATTAGAACAATAGAAGTGTAAGATCTTTATGATCTTACTTTAGGATTAATAATGTAGAATAGGTTAAGTATTAATTGATAATACATTGAGGTATGAAGATCTTTTGTTGAAAATTGAGGTAGGAACTTAGATGATCCTTCTTAGCCTTAAAAGATTGATCTTAGACCCTTATGGTAGGATCACCCAAAGTACTTAGAAAGAGATTCCTCCCATGTGGTAGTAACCTATATTGAGTGACCTTTTGGCCACACTCTTTGGAACCTTGTGTAGGATTCACCCAATTAGAGTCAGGATTCATAGCTTTTGTAAATCCTAGGTTGCTAAATAGAATTGCTAGAGCCCAAATTATTAGTTGGATATTATTATGCATATGCATTGTGCTGAGTCATTTCAGTAATATTCAGAATTGGTTGAGTCACTCTAATGTGGACTTATGTCAGGTGCTATCCTAAGGGATTAGATGAATACAGTCCTGTTATAGTAAATCTTCCAAGTCTAAGAGTATTACAATTAGTGATATAGATCCTTAGTTTGAGATATAAACTGCGACCGGGTTCTGCCTCCTATAGTAATGCGCTTAGATAAGTGTAGTTTAAAATAAACTAAGTATCTCAAGTCACCCTATGTAGAACACTAAATATACTTATAATTAGAGTATTTAACAGCTTAGTTTGAATATAAACAATGACTGGGTTCTGCCTCCTATCGTAATGCGATTCGATAAATATAGTTTTAAACAAATTAAGTGTTAAATTCACCTTTCTTATAAACATACAACCATGTGTATACAACCTTTCTAGCTAATGATTCTAATTGAAATATTAAGTAAAACCATTGATGCTCTAGATCTAGTAGTCAAAATCCATTTAGTTAGATTCTACATGATAGAGACAATAAATTCATAATTCATTTTTAAAGCAATTTTCTAGATTTTTGGATTTTAATAGATGTAGTGTAAGGGACATAAGCATGAACATAAGCATGATGAATAAGTATCAGTGATGATTTATGGTTTACAGAATATTGCATACATCAATCAGGGAATTTCAGGATGCATCAGCATCACATTAATTATATTCCTAACCGAATGTATGTAGACATTAGACTGTACGACTGATAGCAGTTCACTTATACTTTAGTTGCATATCAGTGCTATACAGTATTGTGGCATATACAAATGCATGACTTCAGTGGCATACAACATAGTTTTACATATTATTTACTCAGTCTCAAATCGTATACTATTTTTATTCTATTTCAGTACTCAGTATTCCCTCAGCTTTACTTTACTTCAGTTTTATACAGTTTAGACTTTCAGTTATTTTATAATTTTCTGCAGTGTTTTGTTTACATTACTTAAATGTTAATTAAATAATCAAAACTGCTTAGATTAGTTTCGATGTGTTAGACTCATTGTTTAACACGTGGTAATTTTGGTATCCGATAGTTTGCAAGATCCAAAGCAGTTAGTGGAGCCAGATTAGATAGATACTCAAGAGATCCAGGAGGAGTTCATAGATCACTAGTGGACTCCTCTTTAGCTTTGCTATTTTTGATTAGTTATTTTAGTTCAGAACTTAGACTTGATTTTAGTATTATTTTAGAAACTATTTGTAATAATTTTTGAATATATTTACTTTTCTGTTCTGAGATGAATGTTTTTATTCAATTTTTATGATGAATATTTTTGGATGTATTCTTAGCTCTTGCACTCTGTTTATATTTTATTTATACTTAGTAATGTGATGTGATCAGCATACTAGATATGCTAATATTTTATACATATATTGGATTCTTCATATTGTGTTTTAAATCTAATATATGTATTTGTCTAATACTTAGGATATTGATACTATTCTTATCTTAAGTATTAGCCCTCAACCCTCCTTTGGGGTTGAGTCAGCAGCCTTCAACATTAGTTTGAGCCTCCCAAGGGAGATGGGAAATGGGAAATTCCTTCCCGAGTGAAGATGGGATATTCCTTCCCAATTGGTGCACCGCACCGCTGCGAATTGATTACTCCTCTTTTGCGCACGTCGATGGGGTGGGGCACTACATATAAGTAGTTGGGGTTTTGTAAAATAGTAGTTTATTTTAATTTATGGAATGGTAAAATAAATTTATGTATAATAATATTAAGAGAAACTAATCCTGTCCTTATCCTAAACCCATTGATTGGAATAGGTTAATAAATTTAAGGCTTATGAAACTAATTAGAAAAAGGTAAGATTATGGAATTACCATATTTGAAGAAAATGGATGTTAAGGTTCAATACACTAAACTCAGCTAACTAGGTAATAATTAGAAGGATCTATTCAAATCAATTACTAAATCTAGCTAGATTAAAGTAATATGAAAGATTTAAATGTATAGAAGACATATGAATTGTAAGCTACAAGCTCAACATTTATTATAAGTTGAAGGTTAATGAAATCAATAGGATTCCTAAATTACACTAATAAACTAAGGGCTCCTAATTTAATTCAGTAAAAGACTTAATGAGAATTTAAGCACTAAGGGTGAAGTGAGCTAGGATCCAGTCTACTTACTTAGGACTAGTTCTAATTCATTCACAACCTATAATTACATAAGTATTAAGGTTAAATAAACTTAATTGGGTATCTTACAACTTTTAAGATATTAAGTAAATCATATTATAAAATTATTCCTAAAGCATCTCTTCTAAAATAATAATTACACTAATCATTTTACAAACTATACAAGCATCTAATACATAAAATTTAGGTTCTAAATATGAAATTGAAATAATATGGGAAGTAAATAAATGTGATATATTTACCTAAAACATGAAATTTATGAAACTAAAAGATTATCTAAATTACTCTAATTTAGGAGCCAAAAACCTAGAATCACCAATTATTGTCCAATTAAATTAATATACATTAATATAAGGTAGTACAAGGAGAAGAATGACACTAACTAGGTCGAAATCAGACAATGTTGAGATTTAAGGGTTCTCAGGAAACCTAATTAGGGTTAAAAAGATGACTATAAAAATGTAACAGCCCTAGTATTGTTACACATCAATTAGCAACCTGATTGTCTCTAATCTTCTTTCATTACTCTTATAATAATATTAAGAGCATCTATTTCAATTTTTGTGTGATTTGGAGATTGTTTGGCAATTTTCAGTATTTCTTGGTTTTTTAATAATCTGAGAATGCCTAATTTATTTAGACCTTAGAATCAAAAATAGAGTCCACCATTGGATTCACCACACCCAAATTAGCAAGGGGTGATATTTTGGAAGTGTTTGGAAGTCATCAAATTTTCCCTGATTATTTAAATAATATTTAAATACTCAGAAAATTAAGATAATTAAATTAACCTTCGATCAAAAATCTAATTTCATTTTTGAGTTCCTCACTCCTTAATTAGGTAAGGGTGAATTTTTGGGATTCTTCAGAGTCTATTTAGTTATTTTATTTTGAGTAATAAATTAAGTATAATTAATTAGTTAAATATTATAATTCAAATTAACATTGAATATTAAATGCACCGACTGTATTTTTGAGAATGGGGAGATCTGTTGCTCAGCTCATTGCATGGGATAGCTTCACCATTGGATCTAGACCATTGTGTTTTATTTAAGACTTATCGAACGGCCCAGGATCATCCTGAGCCGTATAGGGCAATCAGACCGTATAATCGAAATATTAAACAAACAATCCAGATTAGAAGCATGTACGTCATCTCAAGCACGATCATTTTACCAGTTGGAGGATAGTCCTTTACTCCATTCGCCCTTGCCAAAGGCCAATAACCTCCTTTCCTTTCTCAATTGCTTCCATTTTGACTCTATCTTCACCTGAGGACACTTCTGAGAGCTTGTAAGCATTGGAGAAGTGAAAGGAGGATAATTGCAAATCCTGAGCTCTTAGTGATGAAGCAAGCGAGGCATGAACCTTTATGTGCTCCTTCCTTTGATTCCTCCTTAGTTTAATTGTTCTACTCAAATTTATAGCATCTTCCATATTTTGGGAGAGCTCTATCAAGTGTTCTCAAACTTGATTAAGCTCGCATTTGTCAGGGTGCATTTAGGGATACTCCAGATCCAAACTGTCGGATCTATAGCATCACCTCGTGGCCCTTACAGCTACTATGCGCCCTTGATTTTGGACCTGGACGAATGGCTTCGGCGAGACCTTCTTGCCGGTGTGCGGGCCGCATCCAGGAATGGTCAGAGTCAGGCTGGTGAGCTAACCCTAGGCACGCCTTTACTGGAAGTGACAGAGAAGAAGCGGTCAATTGCAGGCTGGTCCTCGGCTGGGTTTTCTTCATAAATTGGACCGGCTCAGCATTTAAATCGCGAACCACGATTACTTAAGTCATGGGCCCCGTGTCGTCACGCGTCAATCGCAAGAGCTACCACATGCCTTGATGGCGTGTCAATTTCTGTGCCACCGTCATTTCAATTTTTTCGCACCAGCACATGTTTCTGTACCATGGAAATTAGCTTCGAGCGGTAAGTTTATTTCTTAATGATTTATTTGATTAATTCTTATGCAATTAATTAATTATTATTTCTTTCAATTTCATTTAATCATAACTTTAAATATACTAAACCAAAATATACAACATAATATATCATTTCAATCGGAAAAATGAGACAAACATAATGGCATAATTAAACTTAAAATTTGAAACCTAAATTTTATTATCACTTTTCAACCCTTATTAGGTATCCTGATGTGGCGGCCCTACCCCACCGTGGTCCTGTTAACTCTTAAGTTAACATGATTACGGTGGAGGGATCACCAAATGACAAGGTCCCCACTTAAGATTGGATTAGACACACATTCTAATCCAATTTAACTAAGGACTTTGTTATTCATCCAAAAATACTATTACTAAATGATCATACAAGAACTCAGAGTGCGGAAGCAATAAAAATATAATATCCATCCATACAGTATAAATACGACAATACAGAATAAGTAAAGTGCTGAAAGAGAAAGTTAACATGTATTATTACAACAATTCAAAATAGATTAAAAGAGCTGAAAATAAACTCTCATCCTCACAAGTGCAGAAAGAAAGCTAAGTATGAGGGTTTTCAGGTATAGTCTCCTCCTCCAATGGAAAGTCCTCCACTGGATCAACTGCTCCAAGAAACTCAGAACCTACCATTATCGGTTTCATAATGGTAGGGCCCCAGCCAACAAAAGAAAAACTAGTTAGATTATTATCTAAGCACATTTTAGGGTAAACAATTTTATTAAGTTACTTGAATATCACCATAAACCAGTACTGAAGCAAAAGGTGCAGAAAGCATACAAAAGAATAGTAATAAGTTATAAAACTACTGTTTATAACTAAACAAATAGGAAGTAAGCACATACCTCCTTCGAGCAACTGCAACAAAGACAGGTAAGAAAAAGAAAGACTAAACAAAACTGTAAAGAAAATACAACCTAAACATGCTTATGATCAAATAGATTATGCTAGGTAACATACAGAAATTGAACAGTCTAAAACTGAAAACAACTAACATACTATGTGAGCATATGAAAACAGTAAATAAAACTAGCATCCTATATATAACACGTGCAGGAAAGCTGTAAGTAAAACACTGCTACAATATAGAATATGCAAGTAAAACATGCAACTGACAACAAAAACTGCAGTGATCATCTAAGTCACTCAAACTGAAAACATACTCAGCAAATCTTAGCCTGATGAGCTAAGAAACTCTGAACTAAACATCACTGAAAACTCTTAGCCTGATGAGCTAAGACAGAACTGAATGTAAGTGTACTTGAATATGTATAACCATATCAAAATCTTGACTCTATAGTCAGTACAGCAAGAGTCTATCCATCCTATCACTCGGACTAGGCATGGCCATAGACTGTCAGACATTAAACCCTCGAAAGGTTGCCGACCCGAACGGGTTGATCGAAGAGGTATACTAATCAAGCTACACCTTACAAACCACTTATGAAACGAAAACATAATGCTGCTTATGAATGTTCAAAATTGACATAAGATATTTATCAAATATCTTAAGTACATAATATGTGTTCAAGGTATAAGGCTCAAAATCAAGGAATGCGTAGCATCAAAATCAAAGTGAGCAAGAAACTCTATCTAAAACACAAGTGATATCCGTTGTTATCTACTTTATTCGTTCTATCTACTCTAAGTTACATAAGTTTCAGAATCATCAATTCTTACACATTCTGTAACTTAGAATCACGAATCCTACTAGTTGAAGATAATTAGGACTGGCCAAGTCCTAATTATAACTTAATCAAAAGATGACTATTTGGTTTAAGTGAATAAATTATCGACCTAATTTTTTTAATTTAATTCATCCCAACCTCATATTGATTAGCCAAATCAAGATGAAAAGATTAAGAATTAGACTCCAGATGATGGGGTCTAATCACTTAATATAAAGGTATAATCTAAGGGTCTAAGTTTAGAACCCAAAACTCACGGATTAGGTTAAGGCGAATTCTAATGATAAATCAAATTCATTAGGATAGATTTCTATTCTTAATTCTAAAGTTTAAAGATCAAATAATCATTTAATAAACTAAGAAAATCTATAAACTAGTAAACTCAAGGTTTCATCTATTGAGTAACCCAATTTACTCAACAGATGAATTCTAACTTAAGATCTATTCCTAATCCTAGGAATTAAGGTTCTTAATTTCTAAGAGTATCTCTCAAGACACACATCCTAACTAATGTTATAAGGACCTAAGGGAAGGTTCAAGAATGATTAAAGAATGAGAAATCACTCACTTAAGACTTAGGAATTTTCTTAAGGAGCTAAAATTGAGATTTTAATCAAAATTTAATTTAAACTTGGATTTGATTAATTTCAACTATAAATCATTATATTTACTGATTAATATGATTATAATTTGATTTTAGGACTTTTGAAGGCTAAACCCTAAATTTGGGCAAAATTACCATTTTGCCCCTACTTAAGGGTTCAAAAGATCAAATTTTGATCTAGGGTTCTAAATCTGAAATTTTCTTTTGGAATGTCATTTCTGACTGTCTAATGTAAGACTAGACAGTAACTAAATTAATTTTGGGTGATTATTAAGCCATATGAAGTCAAATTAGTGAATTTGACTTATAAGGGCAAATTAGTAATTTGGCTAAGTCAAAGTTAAATTTTCTTTCAGATTATTGTTTTTTACTGCCTAAGCTTTCCACAGAATCTAAATTTGCTAAATTATGATAAGTATTGGCCAAGTTATGGCTAATACAAGATCTAGGGTTTAAAGTTAATTAAGGGATTCTTAATTATGGGTCAAAAATCTAACTTTGCTAATTAGTGTCCAAAATTAGTGGCTATGGTTTACAAATAGCCCACTGATCACAATGATATATGGTAGGCTCAATTTGGATCTAATTTGACTAAGTTATGACCTAATTAGGGCTAAGAGTGATTAGTGAGTGATTAGCATAATTAAGCACTCAAACACTAATCAAACCTCACAGGTAGATTCTAAGTGGTTCTAGGAGTCCTCTGAAACTTAAATCACTCAATTTGGATTACTAGATTTGCTAATATTCACTAATTAAGATTTAGAGTAATTAGGGGTGATTAGCAAATCTAACCGTTGGATCCTAAATATTTTTATAGATTACTGTCAATTAGGTTTTTCTGATCTAAATGGATATTTGGATCATCCAATTTGGAGCTCAATTGACCAAGTCATGGTCAATTGAAGTTCTAGGGTTAAATAGGGTAGTTAGGGTTAAGTCCTAAATGTCATTAGGTAAAAACTAATCCAAACAGCAATATGAACACTATCAAATTAATCCTTAAGGTTTTTTGATCACTTTAAGACCCATATTGGATATGTTTGGGTCAATGGGTACAAAGTTATGGGTTAATTAACTTTTGTGACATTTTTAGGATTAATTTAATACCCTAAAATATCACTTTGCTAAATATAAGTCCAAATGAAAAATTGACAGTGCCATAATATTCCTCTATTTTTCCTAAATCCAATGGTATATTTATTTGCATTAATTGGATGTCAATTTTGTAAGATATTAATGTTTAAAGTTTGATATTTAATTAATTAATTAAAACTGTTTAATTAAATTAATTAAATCAATTATTAATTATTTTTATTTTCGTTTATTTTATTGTCCGTTAATTATATAAATAACGTTTTTATATAAATTATTTTCAGGACATGTGGCGGGCCGTTAATGGCGCGGCCGACGACAGCGGGCCCCACTGTCAGTTCGCTGACTCGCAGTGCCACGCGTCGCGCTGCGACTGGCCGCACGTCGCGGGGTGGGTCCCACCGCGACAGCCGAAGCGCCGCGGGCACAGGCCACGGGCCGGGCCCGGGCCGACCCGACCGGCCCGAAAAGATCCTTCGTCTTCGCGCGACTGACCCATCAGCGGGGATCTAGGGTTTGGAAAACGGAGGCGAAGACGATGGTGTCAGACACCGAACTATATACCAATCGAAAGGTCTCGGAGAGACCTTTCGATTGGTACCCTAAATGCCACCAGAGAAGACCCACAACTCCGGCAAAACCCAACCCTAATTCCTTAAGTTCGGCGAAATAGGAGTTAACGGTTTCTACTGTAGAAAATTTTGTAAAACTGGGTTAGCCAGACCTGATCGACTCGATCAGGTCCATTCAATGTTTAATCGGGACTATGAAATTAATATGCGAAAAAGAATTTCTTCAGTTGGAAACATAGATTGGAAAATAGAGGTACTAAACTTCGACGGTTGCAGATCCACAGGATCGACCCGAGTGTTTTTGATTTCTGTAAGGGTTGGATTTGAGCAAACAGCAGCAGTGGAGTCGATCGAGAGCTTTAATTCAATGCTAGAGCGGCGAGATCGATGAGTGGCGAGGGAGACGTGGAGGAGCGACGCGCGTCACAGGCCCTCTCAGCCGCGTGTTTTTTGCGGAGAAGATGACGCTGCTGCCGTCTGATCAAATGATCAGACGGCCACGATTCGATCGCCCGATTGACGGAAGGATCTGACGGCGTCTAAAGAAGGTAACGGCATTTTAATAAACTGACGAAATCCGTTAAGTTTTAAATAATTAAATAATTATTTAATTTAAATTTACAGTTTTAATTAATCAAATTTACCCTATTAAAGGCATTCCAAAATTTTCCAATAAATCACCCTTAGCTAATTGAAGGGTGAGAAATGCAACGGCACACTCAGATTTTTATTTCGACGAGTATTTATTTATTTGAATTTTCAGGTATCTAAATATTATTAAAATATTTGACAAAAAATCAACGACTTCCAAATGCCTCCAAAATTTCACCCTTAGCTAATTTGGGTGTTCTGAACGCAATGACGAAGTCAGATTTTCAATTTGAGGTCTAGATAAAAAGTCAATTTCTAAGATTTGAGATTTTTTAGAATTTCTGATTTGACTCAGCTGACTTCTGAGTTGACCTAGGTATAAGAGATGAGTTCTAAATTACTTAATTAGTGATTTAGAACCTTAATTAAGACTTAGATTAGTCTTAATTGAGCCAAGTAACAACCTGGGTTGTTACACCTGAAAACCCTAAAATCTTAACATTGTCCAATTTCAATCTAGTGAGTGTCATTTTACTCCTTATGTTATAAGAATTTCATATTTATGTATATTATTTTGTTTGGACAATGTTTAGTGAATTTATATTCTTGGCTCCTAAATTAGGGTAATTATGATAATTTCCTAGTTTCATAATTTGCATGTTTTAGGTATTTGAACCTTAAGACAGTGAACATACCACATTTATTTACTTCCCATGTTATTAAATTTCATATTTATAATTTAATTTTTCATATATTAAATGTTTAAATATTTAGCAAAGTGTTAGATTTAATTTATAACCTTAAGAGAGATGTTATCGGTTGATTAATAACTTGAATTGTAAGTGATCTTTAATAATAAATCAAAATATACTAAATCAAAATATACAAAATTATATATCAAAAAAATGAGATGAACATAATGGCATAATTAAATTTAAAATTTGAATCCTAAATTTTATAATCACTTTTTAACCCTAATTAGGTATCCCAAAAGCCCTAAAATCTCAACGTTGTTCGATTTCGTCCCAATTAGTGTCATTTTACTCCTTATGCTATAAGGATTTCATATTTATGTATATTGTTTCATTTGGACAATGTTTTGTGAATTTAGGTTTTTGGCTCCTAAATTAGGGTAATTTTGATAATTTCATAATTCGCATATTTTAGGTATTTGAACCTTAGGAAAACCAATATGCCACATTTATTTACTTCCCATGTTATTAAATTTTATGTTTATAGTATAATTTTTCATATATTAAATGTTTGAATATTTGACAAAGTGTTAGATTTGATTTACAACCTTAGGAGAGATGTTATAGGTTGATTAATAACTAGAATTGTAAATGATCTTTAGTAATATTTATTAAATCCATTAAGTGTAGTTAACCTTAATGTTTCTGTAATTGTAGATTGTAAATCAATTAGGACTAGTCCTAAATAACTAGATTGGATCCTAGCTCATTTCACCCATAGTCCTCAAACACTCATTTAAGTCTTTTAATGGATTTAATTAGGAGTCCTTAATTCATTAGTATAGTTTAAGAATCCAATTGATTTTCCTTAACATTCAACTTATAGTAAATCTAGAGTTTGTAGCTTACAATCCCTTTCTCTCCTATACCTTTGACCTTTCTTATTACTTCAACATAGCTAGATTATTAATTGATTTTGATTGATCCTTCTAATACGACCTAGTTAGATGAGTTGAGCTTGTAGAACGTTAACTTCCATGTTCCTCAAATATAGTAATTCTTAAGCCCTTCTTTTTTTCTAATTAGTTTCCTAAACCTTGATTTTATTAACTAAATTGATCAAGTAAATTAGGACAAGGATATGATTAGTTTTATTTAATATTATTATACTTATAAATCATTTTGTCATTCTATAAGAACAAATTAAACCAATATTTTTATAAAACCCCAATTACTTATATTGTTTATAATTGACTTGAGATCAATATCTCTAAGTCAATTAGGAACTCAATTAAACCCAACATTAAGTAGATCATTAAAATTAGATAACTTTGGATATTATATAGTTTGCAATTATTGAATTTTTCCTTGAATTGCATGCTTAGCCTTGAGCCTATTTCATTTGGCACATTCGAATAAGACATTGTGCATGAATAAAACTTTTACATTAAAATTATAGGGGCTTAATATTATTGGTTAAGCCAAGGGCAGGCTAATAAGGAGTAATAAGTAGACCTCTCATTCTTAGAGGGTGAATGTGAGAGTATATTATTTTGAACCCCGCTTTCTTTTACCTATTAGGCAAACATACTTAACTCCTCGTTTCATTCTATATTTTCCTATAGAATGGATACTTTTATAAATTAACTTCAATTAAATAAAATATGAGTTCTTTTACAATCTTATTGATTGTGAAGACTCATCATAGCATTTAGCTATGTTACTTTTCATAGTCTTAGGCTATGTACCTCTTAGACTTATAGTCTAAAATTTTCCTTCACTTATTATGCTTTGCACTTTTCATGTTCTTAGTACTATACTTTAATTATTTACAGTTTATTTAGATTGCAGTGAATGTTGCTATAATTCCATTTAAATATTTCACTGTCTTCTTTTCTTTACTTAGCATAAGTTCATTGAACATATATATGCTTCATTTTATTTATTTACATATGCACATTAGTACCTTTTTAGCTTATCTAGGATGCTTTTACCCTTACTTTATTTGCAGGCTAGAATGTCTAAACTTGTGAGTATTCTCACCCTTTTACTTCAATTATTCTTCTTTACAATTATCTATTCCCTTTCCATTCTTATATATTTTCATTTTGCTCTGCTACTTTAACTTATATTCTAGACTAGTTGTGATATCCAAAATGAATATCAAAATGCTTAGCCCAATCTTAAAATGTGCTTAGACTCTTTAGTCTAACTATGCTTTTCTTTTTATTAGCTTTGCCCTATCACATTTAAATGCCATAATGTGATAGATGAAGTGCAATTGGATGCTAGTGGAGCTAAACCAAGTACATAAAGTCTTATTTTTGCTTCCACTTAAATGTTATTTACTTGCCTTTTCTTTTAAGTGAGAGAGAGTTTTACTTACTTATTATTTAATTAATGGCATGTAATAACTTAAACTTTTTGAGTTTGTCTTTACTTATTTTGTGTTAGAATTAGATCTCTTACTTAAATTGCTTGGTTTGGATAAATGGATAAATGAATGAATTGCATAAATATCTCATGCTCATAAGTCTAATTGTCATATGTTTTTAATTGTATGTAATCCTACTTGTAGCATAATTATACATGCATTTCATATTTGTACACATACATTGCTTCATATGAATCTTTACCTTTATTACTACTTGCAAATGCTATGCTCTTATATGTAATTGTAATCACTTTAATTCCTATTGTTAATTGTGATTTCATCTATGGTCTACTTTATGAATTCTGCAAGTATTTTTTGTACACATATATTGCTTCATATGAATCTTCACCTTTATTACTACTTGCAAATGCTATGCTCTTATATGTAATTGTAATCACTTTAATTCCTATTGTTGATTCTAATTGCATCTATGGTCTACTTTATGAATTTTGCAAGTAGTTCTTGTTCACATATTTTATTTCATCTATTTATCAATGCATCTACACTTTCATTTTCAAGTAATTAAAATTACTTCTTTTGTTACATGATTACTTGTCTTGTATATGCATACAATTATTATTTTCATACATGTATTTATAGTTACTTTGATTACATGTATTTGAAATCATGTTTATCTTGTGCATTTCTTCGCTTCCATTTTCTCATCTTAACTTAAGACCCTCTTCTTGATCCTTGGCCAAACTTAGCATCTAGCAATTATTTAGTTTCCTTCTAATTAGATATTAGATGCTAAGGGACATGCAAATGTTGGGTTTAACTCCTACTCAGTATTGGGGTCATCAAAAAATTTAGGGTTCAATTCCTAAATTTAATTATTTCATTATGTTCGTCTCATTTTTCTAATCAAAATGATTTATAAATTTGTATATTTTGGACGTATATATTTTTAGTTATGATTAAATGAAATTTGAATTAATTAAACATTAATTAATTGCAGATTAATCATTTATTATATTCAGTTTAATCATTAACAAAAATAATTACATGCGAATTAATTATGACACAGAAATTGGGACAGACGGCAAAGCGAAAATCCGCGACACAAAATACGGCACGCCATCTTTACACGCGACAGCCCTTGGATTCGACATGCGTCCTCTACAGTATTTGAGAGATGGTGTGGTCAAACTGAGATGGATCGGTTCGATTCAATTCAATTAACCAAACCGAGCGATTAGCCCCTTCGTCCCCGATAACAGAGGCAGAAACAATAAAATTAGGGTTCCATATTTCCAGCCTGTCTACGCTTCTCTCGGATCAATTCGCATGCCATGAGGAAGTATCAGCTTAGCGAATATGTTAAGTCTTAAGTCATCATACAAATACATTCACTTTCAGGATACTTAATAATGGCCAGGGTTTTCTCTATTGCCTTGAACCAATCAATAACTTCAATGTGAGAAACGGAGCCATTGAATGTCGGAGGGTTAAGACGAAGAAAAGTGAGGAGAAAGGCATCCACTACTGGGCCAACAGTTGGCTGTGGAGCCATAAGAGCTTTGGGAGGAATTGGAAAAGAAGCTTGGGGAGGAGTTGGAAACTATTGAGATGGGGTAGGAGAAGGTTGTGAAGGATTAGGAGAAGGTTGAGAAGGGGTACAGGTTGAGGCCATCCTTTCAGTAGCACTGATTTGAGCTTCAACCATAACCCGCATCATCTCCAAGAGATTCTATATTTAATTAGTATGAGAAGTTGTGGTGGAAGTGGGTTCTTCCACTACAGGCAGAAGAGGGTTGTTTGAATCAAGAATTATTCTAAAGAAAAGAAAAGAAAACACAATTCAGAAGCTGAAGAAAATAGAAAAAAGATTCTCATTAACTTAAAAGATTTAAGTGATACAATTTAGGAAGAAAGAAGAGAAAACATAAGTAAAGTAGGAGCTATTTGCAAAAAGCTACTAATATAAAAGAAACTAGTATTAAAGGAAATTAGCACATTCAATTACAAAATTTAGCATGAAATAGGAACTCAGAGTCTTCATATGTAGGAGCACGGTGGAGACGTCTACATGCACGAACTAGTACTTCATGAGCGCGACACCACCAATCCATGGAATAATTGTTGAAGAGTTCGTCCAAAATTTGGAAGCGTATGTGATCGAGGAAAGCTATGGCTTCAAAAGCCATAGAGACCCGTGAAAGCTTTCTTGTTTTGGTCCCAATATAGTCCACACTTATGTGGCAAGGTGTACTATATTCTTATCCAATCTGAAGGATTCCATCAAAAGCCATATGATGTCTCAACATCACAATGATTTTCCTAAGCTCTTGAAAGGTGCCTGCATGGTTGAGTACCACCAAGCTCAGATGGAGTTGAAGAAGTGTTCTCACCCCCAGCCTTCTAGATATGAATTGTTCAAGAGAAATTGTCCTCATGTTCCTAAGATCTTCCAGCTTACTCCAAGTCAGAATCTGGATCTGAATCAGAAATAGATTCAACAAGGAAGACCTGGTGTTAGATGTAATAGGCCGCATCCTTATGGGAAGTGTTATCATACAGGCAGTCGATGCTATATTTGAAGCAGAACGAATCATCGTCATTGGGACTGTCGAGCGAATTGGACTGCGGATAAAATGTTGATCAATTACCAACTTTCTGTGCAAGACCTTACTACTATTAACTCCCTAGCACCAGCACTTGCCTTAAGTCCTCCTTCTGCTAGCGGAACAGAACAGCTTCAAAAAGGTGTACATCCATTTTCTCCAAAGTAAGGACAAGCTAGTTGGAATGTCAAAGGCAAGTATGTATCTCAGCCTCCTGCCATACCGCATGTCTACGCTTTTTCTCCTTCTGTTGCCTAAGATGACAACAGTGTTGTTACTGGTACATTCTTCTTTTATTTTGTGTTTTTCATTTCTTCTGCATTATTATTTTTAGTACTTTCTGCTTTTATTTTCATTAGTTCAAATTAAAGTTTAATTTTCCCTACTATAGGAATTCTAATTATTAAAAATAGGTTCTGTGACACACTCTTCAACATGGGTGCTAGCCACTCCTTTATGTTTGAGGGTTGTGCTTCTTCTCTTAATCTCTAACATTTTAGCCTGGGCAATGCCTTGAGAGTGTAGATATTATCTGGTGCTGAAATGTGTGCTAGTGACTTCCATTTAGTAGACATCCCAATTAGTAACCAATTCTTTCAATCTAAACTTATCGTTATGTCAATTAGGAACTTCAACATAATTTTAGAAAAAGAGTTTAATGATGTTATGGATTGCTTTAGAAAAAGAGTCTTGCTTAAGGTTGGAAGAAATCCTAAAGTTTTGTATTAAAGCTTGGCTTGACTGCATCCCTAATTAATGCAATTAAAGCTAAGCACCTCATTAGTAAAGGCTGCTATGCAATCTTAGTAACCTTAATCGGCAAGAAAAAGTAAGTTAGAAGTCCAGAAGAGACTACCATCATTAAGGAGTTCCTGGATAAGTTCCCTAAAGACTTGCCTAAGCTACCTCCTTTGTGTGAGGTAAGGTTTTCAATTGAGCTAATTCCTAGGACTCAACGTAAATCTAAGGCTTTATATAGAATGGCACCGAAAGAATTGCAATAGCTTAGAGAGCAGTTGCAAGAGTTGTTAGATAAAGGATTTGTTCGCCCTAGTATATCACCTTGGGGAGCTCCTATCCTATTTGTCAAGAAGAAGTATGAATCAATACGAATGCGCATAAATTATCGTGAGCTTAACAAAGTGACTGTGAAAAATAAATATCCTCTTCCTAAAATTAATGATTTGTTTGATCAGCTCTCTAGAGCAAAAGTCTTCTACAAGATTGACTTAAGGTCAGGTTATTACCAGATTCGAATTAAGGATGAAGATATTTCTAAGACTGCATTCAGGACCCGCTGTGGTCATTTTGAGTTTCTAGTTATGCCTTTCGGACTGACAAATGCTCCTTGCATTTTCTTGGACCTGATGTAGCGTATTCTTAAGCCGTATCTCGACGAGTTTGGCATCATTTTCATCGACAACATTCTAATCTATTCTAAGTCAGGTGATGAGCATGAAGAGCACCTGTGTGTCATTCTTGAGTTGTTAAGAGAGTACAAGTTGTTCGCTAATTTTTCAAAGTGTGAGTTTTGGCTCAAATCCGTGGCATTTCTAGGTCAGAAGGTTGATGCTGAAGGCATAAGAGTTGATCAAAAAAAATCCAAGATGTTCAACAATGTGTCCAACCTAAATATTAACAGAGATTTATAGTTTCCTAGGACTTGCTCATTATTATAGAAGGTTGTTCCTAGTTTTTCTCTAATCGCTTTGTCATTAACTCAGTTAACCAAAAAAGAAGTTCCATTCATCTAAAGCACATCCTGTGAAGAATCTGTTCAGAAGTTGAAACAGTTACTAACTTTTGATCTTGTCTTAGTACTACCTCAAGAGGGTAAACATTTTCAAGTTTATACTGATGCCTCTAAGGTAGGGATTGGTTGTGCTCTGATGCAAGATTGTTGTAAAATAGCGTATGACTCTAGATAGCTTAAACCGAATGAGAAGCATTATCTTGTTCATGATCTTGAACTTGTATGGGTAGTTTTTGCTCTTAATAACTATAGACACTATCTGTATGGAGTTAAGATTGAGATATTTACTGATCATCAAAGTCTAAAGTACATCATCATTCAGAAGTAACTTAATTACAATCAGCGCAGGTGGCTGGAGTTACTTTACGACTACAACTTGGAAATCTAGTACCATTTGGATAAAGGTATTATAGTAGCTGATGCCCTGAGTCATAAAGCAATTTTATCTTTTCTTTGTTGCAACAAATCTTTGATCAAAGAGTTTGTCAGATTGAATCTTGAGCCGATCAGATCTACTGATTTGGGCTCTCTATTATTTGTTATTCAGTCAGATTACTCTCTAAGGTCTAAGATTGTCGAAGCTAGGAAGGAAAATGTGAGTTATTATGTTCTAATTTCTGATATCATTAGTAGAAAGAGATTTGAGTTATGTCTTGATGGTGAAGGTTAATGCAGAGCATTAGATGCCTCATGGGCTTCTCAAACTTTTATACATTCCTGAATGGAATGATATCTCTAAGGACTTCATTGTGAGACCCACCAAATCAGCTCACTTCCTTCCAATCCATCAGACAGATCTTGTGGAAAAGTTAGCTAAGCTTTATCTAAAGGAAATCATTCATGTGTCAAGGGTGGCACTCTTTTTAAGGAGAGGAATTTGTAACAACCTTAGTGTTGTAACCCATCATTTAGTGACCTAATTAACTCTAATCTTCTTTCATTACTCTTATAATAGTATTAAGAGCATTCATTTTAATTTTCGTATGATTTAAAGATTGTTTAGCAATTTTCAGTATTTCTTGGTTTTTTGATAATTCTTAGAATGTCTAATTTATTTAGACCTTAGAATAAAAAACAAAGTCTACCACTGGATTAACCACACCCAAATTAGATATGGGTGGTATTTTGGAGGTGTTTGGAAGTCATCAAATTTTTCCTGATTATTTTAATAATATTTAAATACTCAAGAAATTAAGATAATTAAATTGACCGCCAATCAAAAATTTGATTTTATTTTTGAGTTCCTCACCCCTCAATTAGGTAAGGGTGAATTTTTGGGATTTTTTGGAGTTCGTTTGATTATTTTGTTTTGAGTAATAAATTAAGTATAATTAATTAATTAAATAATATAAGTCAAATTAATATTATTTATTAAATGCAACGGCTAAATTTTTTAGAACGGGGAGATCCACTGCTCAGCTCATCTCATGGGACAGCTTCACCATTGGATCTGGACCGTTGCGCTTTTTTTAAGGCTTATCAAATGGCCCAGGATCATCCCAAGCCGTTTAGGGTAATCTGACAGTTTGATCGAAAGATCGAATGAACAGTACAGATTAGAAGCATGTGTGTCGTCTCAGGCACCATCATTTTACCAGGCAGAGGATGGTCCTTTCCTCCAGTTGCCCTTGCCAAAGGCCATTAACCATCTTTCCTATCCCAATTGCTTCCATTTTGACTCTATCTTCATCTGGGGACACTCCTGAGAGCTTGTGAAGCACTGGGGAAGTGAAAGGAGGATAGTTGCAAATTCTGAGCTCCTACCGATCAAGCAAGTGAGGCAAGAACCTTTAGGCAGTCCTTCCTTTGATTCCTCCTTTGTTTAATATTCCTGCTCAAATTTAGAACAACTCCCATATTTTGGGTGAGCTCAATCGGGTGTTCTCGAACCCAATTGAGCACACATTCGTAAGGGTGTGTTTAGGGATACTCCATATCCAAACTGTCAGATCTAGGGCATCACTTTATGTCCCTGACAGCTACTGTGCGACCTCGGTTCTGGTCTTGGATGAACGGTTTGGCGAGACCTTCTCGCCGGTGTGCATGCCGCATCCAGGAAATGTCGGAGTTAGGCTAGTGAGCTAACCCTAGGCGCGCATTTACTGGAATCGACAGGGAAGAAGCAGCCAATTTTGGGCTGGTCCTCTATCTGAGTTTTGTTCCTAAATCGAACCTGCTCAGCATTTAAATCGCAGACTGTGATTATATAAGTCGTGTGTCTTGACGGTGTGCCAATTTCTGTGCCACTGTCATTTCAATTTTTCTGCACCGGCACCTGTTTCTGTGCCATGGAAATTAGCATCGAGCGGTTAGTTTATTTCTTAATGATTGATTTGATTAATTCTTATGCAATTAATTAATTATTATTGCTTTCAATTTTCATTTAATCATAACTTTAAATATACTAAACCAAAATATACAAAATAATATATCATTTTAATCAGAAAAATGAGACAAACATAATGGCATAATTAAACTTAAAATTTGAAACCTAAATTTTATAATCACTTTTCAACCCTTATTAGGTATCCTGAAAATCCTAAAATCTCAACATTGTCCAATTTCAATCTAGTGAGTGTCATTTTACTCCTTATGTTATAAGGATTTGATATTTATGTATATTATTTTGTTTGGACAATGTTTAGTGAATTTATATTCTTGGCTCCTAAATTAGGGTAATTATGATAATTTCCTAGTTTCATAATTTGCATGTTTTAGGTATTTGAACCTTAAGACAGTGAACATACCACATTTATTTACTTCCCATGTTATTAAATTCATATTTAGAGTTTAACTTTTCATATATTAAATGTTTAAATATTTAGCAAAGTGTTAGATTTAATTTATAACCTTAAGAAAGATGTTATAGGTTGATTAATAACTTGAATTCTAAGTGATCTGTAATAATAGTTATTATATCCATTAAGTGTAGTTAACCTTAATGTTTGTGTAATTGTAGATTGCAAATCAATTAGGACTAGTCCTAAGTATCTAGATTGGATCCTAGCTCACTTCACCCTTAGTACTTAAACCCTCATTTAAGTTTTTTAATGGATTTAATTAGGAGTCCTTAATTCATTAGTATAGCTTTGGAATCCTAATGATTTCATTAATATTCAACTTATAGTAATTATAGAGCTTGTAGCTTACAGGCCCTTTCTCTCATATACCTTTAAGCCTTTCCTATTACTTCAACCTAACTAGATTATTAATTGATTTTGATTGATCCTTCTAATATGACCTAGTTAGATGAGTCGAGCTTTTAGAACCTTAACTTCTATCTTCCTCAAATATAGTAATTCTTAAGCCCTTCCTTTTTCCTAGTTAGCTTCCCAAACCTTGATTTTATTAATTAAATTGATCAAGTAAATTAAGATGAGGAGAGGATTAGTTTCATTTAATATTGTTATACATATAAATTGTTTTGCCATTCTATAAGAACAAATTAAACTGTTATTTTTCTAAAACCCTAATTACTTAAATTATTTACAATTGACTTAATATCAATTCTCTAAGTCAATTAGGAGCTCAATTAGCCCCAATCATTAAGTAGATCACTAAAATTAGATAACTTTGAATATTATATAGTTTGTAATTATTGAATTTTTCTTTGAATTTCTTGCTTAGCCTTGAGCCTATTTCATTTAACACATTCATATAAGACATTATGTATGAATAAAATTTCCACATTAAAATTATAGGGGTTTATTATTATTAGTTAAGCCAAGGGCAAGCTAATAAGGAGTAATAAGGAGACCTCCCATTCTTAGAGGGTGAATGTGAGAGTTTGTTGTTTTGAACCCCGCTTTGCCTTACCTGTTAACCAGACGTGTTTAACTCCTCGCTTCATTTTGAATTTTCCCGCAGAATAAATACTTTCAAAAAATAACTTCATTTAAATAAATATGTGTTCTTCTACAATCCTATTGATTGCGAAAACTCATCATAGCTTTTAGCTATGTTACTTTTCATAGTCCTAAGCTATGTACTTCTTAGACTTATAGTCTAAGATTTTCCTTCACTTACTATGCTTTGCACTTTCCATATTCTTATTATTGTACTATAATTGTTTAAAGTTCATTTAGATTGTAGTGAATGCTGCTATAATTCTAATTAAATGTTTCACTGTCTTCTTTTCTTTACTTAGCATAAGTTTATTGAACATTTACATGCTTCATTTTATTTATTTACATATGCACATTAGTACCTATTTAGCCTATCTTGGATGCTTTTACCCTTATTTTATTTGCAGGCTAGAATGCCTAAACCTGTTAGTATTCTCACCATTTTACTTCAATTATTCATCTTTACACTTTTCTACTTCCCTTCCATACTTATATGCTTTCATTTTGCTCTTGTGCTTTTACTTTTATTGTATACTAGTTGTGATATCCAAAATTAATATTAACTTAAAATATGCTTAGACTGTTTTGTCTAACTATGCTTGTCTTTTTATTGGCTTTGCTCTATCGCATTTAAATGCCAAAATGTGATAGATCATGTGCAATTGAATGCTAGCGGAGCTGAAGTAAGTACTTAAAGTTTTATTTTTGCTTCCGCTTAAATGTTATTTACTTGCCTTTTCTCTTCAGTGAGAGAGAGTTTAATTATTGTTTAATTAATGCCATATAATAACTTAAACTTTTTTGCTTTTGTCTTTACTTATTTTGTGTTGGAATTAGATCTCTTACTTAAATTGCTTGGTTTGGATAAATGGATAAATGAATGAATTTCATAAATATCTCATGCTCATTAGTCTAATTGTCATCTGTGATTAATTGTATCTAATCCTACCTGCAGCATAATTATACATACATTTCATATTTGTGCACATATATTGTTTCATGTGAACGTTCACCTTTACTACTACTTGAAAATGCTATTCTTTCATATGTAATTGTAATCACTTTAATTCCTATTATTGATTGTAATTGCATCTATGATCTACTTCATGAATTTTGCAAGTATATTCTGTTCATATATATTTTTTATACTATTTATGAGAATCAACACTTTCATTTTCATGTGATTGAAATTACTTCTTTTGTTACATGATTACTTGCCTTGTACATGCATACAATTATCATTTTCATACATGTATTTATAGTTACTTTGATTACATGTATTTGAAATCATGTTTATCTTGTGCTTTTCTTTGCTTCCATTTCTCATCTTAACTTAAGACCCTCTTCATGATCCTTGGCCAAACTTAGAATCTAGCAATTATTTAGTTTCCTTCTAATTACATATTAGATGCTAAGGGACGCACCAATGCTGGGTTTAACTCCTACTCAGTTTAGGGTCATCACAAAATTTAGGGTTCAATTCTTAAATTTAATTATTTCATTATGTTGGTTTCATTTTTCTAATCGAAATGATTTATAAATTTGTATATTTGGACGTATATAGTTTTAGTTATGATTAAATGAAATTTGAATTAATTAAACAGTAATTAATTGTGGATTAATCATTTATTATATTCTGTTTAATCATTAAAAAAATAGTTACATACGATTTAATTACAGCACAGAAATTGGGACAGGCGGCGAAGCAAAAATCCGCGGCACAAAAGCTCTCGCGGCACAGAAAATGGCGCACCATCTTTACACGCGGCAGCCCTTGGATTTGACATGCATCCTCCACATTATTCGAGAGACAGTGTTGTTGAACTGAGATGGACCAGTGTAACAACCCAAGGTTGTTACCCAGTTCAATTTTAGCGTAATCATATCTTAATTATCATTCTGTTAAGTACATTTAGTCATTAGAACCAATCCCTAAGGATTTGGTGCGATTTAGAGCTCAATCAAATATTTTAGATTATTTTAATATTTTATTAATTAGAAAATTGAAGCATTTATCTTGACCTCAAAATCAAAATCTGACTTCGTCGTTGTTATCATCACCCCCAAATTAGCTAGGGGTGATGTTTTGGACACATTTGGAAGTCGTCGGATTTTCGCGAATATTTTAATATAATTAAGTACCCCAAAAATTAGCATAATTAAATAATTGTTGGAATTGAAATCCGGCTTCGCCATTGAATTCCCCACCCCCAAATTAGCTTGGATGAGTTTTTGGGATTTTCAGAGCGCATTCATTAAAGCTTAATTTTTAACTAATTAAGAAGTTAGAAGATAAATAAATGAGTACTTAATTGAGAAAATTTAATTACTTTCTTAAATCTACTTTTCGGTTGCCATTCCCCTTCACTCGATGTCCCCTTACCTTCCTATTGCACATTGGAAGCTGAGGCCATCCCTCTCCCCCTCTAGCTTCTCTTAGCTCATAATGGCCTCCCCCTTCCTCCTCCTCCTTTAAATGGAGCTCAGCCCCCTCCTTCTTCTGCTTGCTGCAAAGTTAAAACTCTCTCCCTCCTTCCTCCATTAATACCCCTATGCTGAAGAAGAAGGCTCATCTCCAAGTCTTAAAGAAAGCAAAGGTTCCTTCTTCCTCCACTCCTTGCAAGGCTAAGGTACCCTTTTGCTTACTCTCCTTGTTCCTATTTGCTCCTCTTCCTTGCCTCCTTCATGCTGCTATTATGCTTGAATGTATCATTAAAAATCCATAAGCATGTATGGAAGACATTAAGGCTCCTTAAAGCATCACATTTTCCTTGAAATAGAACTGTTCTATTTTTCATCTATTCTGCACACCCCTACATTTATCACTATTTTTTACCAAGTTAGGATGCTCTGATTGTGCCAATTTTAGGTTTCAATGGAAAGGTATTTGAAAGATCTTTCCATTGATATATGGCACCGCTCATGGAATACTCTTGATTGAGAGTATTTGAGCTCGAAATGAGGCATTTACGGGTTTCGCATTGGAGAAAACACTGTTTGGCGCAGCAGTGCCTGAGTTGCAGAAACTGATCCACTGCTGTGCGCCGTAGTAGGTTGCAGCGTCATTTTGAGAAAAATCATATAAAAGCAGTTAATCAACTAATTGAACGGTAACTTGCAAGTGGACCGATGTCGCGCGCCACAGCGGGCTGCAGCGTCATCCCAGGAAAACTATATGAAATCAGAAAAATAAATTAATTGAATAGTGTTTTTGCAAGTTAGTCCGCCACAGTGCACTACAGCACCAAAAGCGCTGCAGCGCGCTCTAGCGCCAAAAGCACCACAGCGCGCTATAGCGCCAATAGCGCTGCAGCGCGCTATAGCGCCAATAGCACTGCAGCGCGCTATAGCGCCAATAGCGCTGCAGCGCGCTATAGCGCGCCATATCGTCCAGAAACTATAAAACTGCCCAGAATTGACTGAAATTGCCAAAACTTCACCGTTTTCACATTTTAAGGTCCCTAGAACTCCAGTGGGACTGAATTATATCAAATTTGAACCTATTTTAGTTAATTTTGAGGATTCCATAAAATTATAAGCGAAAAATCAACTTTGAAAGATTACCTCTTATGACATGTGCAAGAACCTCTTATGTACCTTAAGGATTTTTGTGCCAAATACTAAATAGTAGAATCCTTGAATACTTGTATTAAATAGGTATATCTTAATAACCAAATGGCATGAAACCTTAGTCTTTTAGATTTGTAATCAAGTGATAATCCCTTTGTTTTGATTTAGAATTTAGTTAGCCTTAATTACCTTTTATTCTATGTCATCTTTACATTTATATGCTTTCATGATATTAGGATGTATGTCAGAAAACTCTAAATAATTATGTGGATATCTAATTGTGTGTAATTGACATTAAACTACAATTGAACATAAGAATCTTAATAACTTGATTAAGTAGATAATACTTAATCTAAATCTAAAAATTAACATCAACAATATACTAATAATACATTAATTTATCGTTGACCTTTAAATTAGCCTTTGGTCTTAATAGTAGAAATGTTAAGGGTCAAACCTTAACTTGTCTTGATTAAGATCAAAATCATAATCACTCAGTTAATTAACTTGATTGTAAGATAATTTAATTGACATTATTCCAAAAATGCATCTGATTTAGTATTGATCTTAAACTATTAAATTAGAAGTGCTAAGGTTAATAATGAATTTGTGTGATTTAATCATCTGAATCTAAACTTTAAATCTTTTATTTTCTCTTATATAAGACTATTAGCATAAGATGGATAATAAAATGGTAATGATTTATGCAATGATCAAACTCTAAATAAGATCTTTGATTTTAACCCATGATTGCAACATAGAAATTGATAATATGGATTATATTCATCTGATCTGATCACTTTAACCCAAAACTAATAAATAAACCCTGAATATTAGCTTATGAGGTAGAAAAGTGAGATCTTGGGGGTTTTGCTATAGGATCGTTCTTGAAATATTTAAAAACTTTAATTAATGATATATTGAGGTAGTAAGAACTTCTGAAACTTACTGAGATAGGAACTTAAATGATCCTTCATAACCTTAGAAGTTGAGCTTGATACCTTGTGGTAGGAATCACCTAAAGCAGTTAGAATGGAACTTACTCCTTGCAGTAGAAATCAATATTGAGTGATCCTTTGATAACATCCTTGGAGCCTTATGTAGGACACACCTATTTAGAGTAAGGATTAATAGCTTTGATAAATTCTTATTGATTAAATAGAATCTTCTGAGTAATACCCATAGTACTAGATTATTTCATTAATATTCGGGATTGGTTGATTCACTCCAATGCGGACTTATGAATAGGTGCTATCCTGAGGGATTAGATGAATAGAGTCCTCTTAGAGTAAATATTCCAAGACTAACAATGCTACACAATTAGTGAACAAGATCCTTAGTTTGAGATATAAACTACGACTAGATTCTGCCTCCTATCGTAGTGCGCTTTAATAAGTGCAGTTTAAGCAAACTAAGTATGTTAAGTCACTTTGCATAGACCACTAAGTATGCTTATAATTAGGTCATTTAACAGCTTAGCTTGATGTATAAACTATGACTGGGTTCTGCCTCCTACTGTAGTGCGCTTCGATAAGTGCAGTTTTAAATAAGCTAAGGGTTAAATCCACCTTTCTTGAAAATATACGACCATGTGTATATAACCTTTCCAACTAATGATTTTTAATAAACTCTCAACTTTAACCAATTATCGAACTAGAACCTAGGAGTCAAAATCCTTTTAGCAGGATTCTGCACAATTGAGACATTGAATTCATTATTGAATTTCAAAAAAATATCTGGATTTTTGGATTTATCTTATGTAGCTAGAAGCATGAGCATGAGCATAAGCGTGACATGTGAGTATCAGAATGATGTATGAGTATCAGTGATGATTTATGAGTTACAAAATTTTGCATACATTGACTAGGGAATTTTAGGATGCATCGGCATCACAATAAATGGTATTCCCAACTAGATGTATGTATACATTAAACTATACCACTCATAGCAGTTCAATGATATTTCAATTACATACTAGTAGCATATAGTGTTGTGGCATATTCAGATGCACAGTTTTAGTGACATACAACATAGTCTTACAGATCATTACTCAGTTTCAAATCCATTACTATTTTTGGTTTACTATCAGTATTCAGTTTACAGTTAAATTTTACTTTACTTTACTTCAGTTTAGTACAATTTTATATAGTTTTATACTTTCAGTTATCCTTACAATATTACTGCAGATTTAATTACATTATGTAAATATTAAATGAATAACTAGAACTGTTTAGACTAGTTTTGATGTGTTAGACTTATTGTCTAACACGAGGTACTTTTGGGATCCGGCAATTTGCTAGAACTTGAGCATTATTTTGAGCAAGCTAGGAGGACACCTAGGAGATTTAGGAAGAGCCAGTGGAGCACTAGTGGACTCTTCTTCAGCTTTACCTTTTACTTAGTTCAGTTCAGTACTTAGCTTCTATTTTTGTATTTCAATAAATTGTTTGTATTAATTTTGGATGTGTTTTTCTTTTCTTTTCAAAGACAATTGTTTTATTCAGCCTTTATGATAAATATTTTTGGATATTTTCTTTAGCTTCCACACTCTATTTATATACTACTTATACTTAATAGTGTGATGTGATCAGTATATCGGAAATGCTGATATCTTATACATATATTAGATCCCTATTGTATTTTAAATCTAATGTATGCATTTGTCTAATACTTAGGATAATGATACTACTCTTATCTTAAGTATTAGCTCTCAACCCTCCTTGAGGTTGAGTCAGTAGCCCTTCAGATGGGTTTGGTGTTTCTGTTATTTCAGGGAGATAGGTTATTCCTCCCCGAGTGGCGCGCCGCTCTGCCGCCAAACTGATTATACTTATCTCTTGCACGCGGCAACGGGGCGGGGCGCTATAATTAGTATTAGAGAAGTATCATAAAGTGTCAGATAAGGAAATGTTTCTATCTACTTTGTGATCTATTCTCTGCAGCAGATATAATCACAATTACTAAGTGTAAGAAAAGTAGCATCCATAGTTCATCCTACTGAAATCTCAGAAATGAAACTAAGAATATCTGGAAGTGACACCTTAGGAATTGAACAAACCATAAACGAGTAAAATATGGTTAAACATTAAATACGAGTAATGAAGGACATCTTAGGATCTGAATGAACCTTAAAATGAATACTTTCATAAAATAACTTAAATTTAAATAATTAGGGTTCATAAGATTCTATTTAGGTGCAAAGCATTACTTCAATTGTCTATTTTTCCTTTCATATTCATATGATTGTATTTTGCACTGTTACTTGTACTTAAATTGTAACTAGTTCTGATAACCAAAATGAATATTAAAATATGTTTAGCATAATCTTAAAATGTGCTTAGACTGTTTGGTCTAACTTTGCTTTTCTTTTTATTGGCCTTGCCCTATCATATTTAAATGCCAAAATGTGATAGATCAGGGGCATTTGGATACAAGTGGAGCTGGACCAAGTGCCTAAAGTTTATTTTGCTTCCACATTAAAATAGTTTTGCTTGCTTTTATATTAACTGAGGTAGAGTTTCTTTTTATTTGTTTCTTACTTATTGATTAATTTTGGCATGTAATAACTTTAATTCATTTCCTGTCATTACTTATTTTGCGTTGGAAGTTGTTCTTTCTTAGTAAAATTGCTTGGATTGGATAAGTGGGTATTTGAATGGATTGTATAAATATTTCATGCTCATAGAACTAAGTGTTGCATATTGTGTCTATCCCTATTGTAGCATGATGGTGAATGCATCTCATAATGTCAAACTTATGTTCTTATATGTGAATGTCCATATTTTCTCTTACTTAATTGTTGCAATCTCCTTAAGTTCTTATTGATGCTTATGATTGTAACTATTATTTAGTTCAAGTAATTGTAATTATTTATGTTCACATGTTTTATATCTTTTACTCATAATTAAAATTACTTCCATTCAAGCATACTTATTACTTTCCTTCTGTTACTATTTCATGCCACTCTTTCCTTTCTACACATTTTGTTTTCAATTTCTTATTTTGATACATATTATTTCTTGCCTTGCATATATATACATTTATTATTATTTTTTCATACATGCAATCATAGTTACTTTGATCATATGCATTTGAAATCCTATTATCATGAGCATTTTCTTTTTTTCTATTTCCCATCTTAACTTAAGACCCTCTTCATGACCCTTGGCCAAACACAGCACCTAGTGATTTGGGTTAACTTTCTTCTAATCTAGTATTAGATGCTGTGGTGACACGCCAATGTTGGGATTAGTTACTACCCAATATTGGGGTCATCACACTCGAATATAAATGACTGGCTAGCACCTTGTCAGAGTGTGTATCACATAATTGATTCTTAATAATTAGAGTTCCTATAGCAGGAAAAATTAAACTCTAATTTCAACTAATGAAAATTAAAATAGAAAGTACTGAAAATAAAATGTAGTAGAAATGAAAGACTGAAAATAGAAAATTTAAAGTAGAATGTACCGGTAACAATGTTGTTATCATCCTGTGAAACAGAAGGAGAAAGAGCATAGACACATGGTATAGTAGGAGGTTGATAACAGATCTGCCTTTAACATTCTTACTAGATTGACTTTACTTAGGAGGAAATGGAGGTACACCCTTTGGATGTTGTGTACTTCCACTAGCAGAAGTAGGCAATAAGGAAAGTGCTGGTGCTTATAAATTAATAGGAGTAGTGTTGTGCACGAAAGGTTGGTGCTTGATCCGCATTTTGTCTACTATCCAATTTGCCTGACAGTCCCAATGACGGTGATTGGTTCTACCGCAGATATAGCTTCTGCCGCCTGTGTGATAACACTTTCTGTAAGGATGCGGTCTATTGCATCTAGCATCTAGTCTTCCTTATTGAAGGTGTTTCTGTTTCTAATTCAGATTCTAACTTGGGATAAGTTAGAAGACCTTAGGACCATAAGGATGATTCCTCTTAAATGGTTCGGACCTTGAAGATTGTGGTTGGGAATGCTCTACAGATCCATTTGCACTTGATGGTGTTTAATCATACATGCACCTTCCTAAAGTCTTGGAAAATCATCATGATGTTGAGACATCATATGACTTTTAACAGAATCCTTCACTCCATTTAAGAATCTATTGCACCTTGCCACATCTGTGTGGACTAAGTCAGGAGTGAAGCGAGACAATTTCCGAAACTCCATTTCATACTCATTAACAGAATGATTTTCTTGGGTAAACTGCATGAAATCATTCTTGATTATAGTTTGGGCAGATGGAGGAATAAATTCTTCACAAAAAACTTGCTCAAACTCAACCCAAGGGATATCTTTCACTTGTATGTCAAAGAAAAGAGCCTTCAGCTCACTATCCCACCAGTATTCTGCCTCACCATGAAATAGATACATGGTTAGATGAATATACTAACTCTCTAGACATTTTACACTAGCTAAGGTCTTTTCTATCACCTTAAACCAATCAGCTGCTTTGATGTGAGAGTGGAGCCATTAATTGTTGGAGGGTTCAAACAAAAAAAAGTTAGGAAAAAGGCATCCACAACAGGACCTTGGATGTGGAATTACTGAAACTTCAGGAGAAACTAGAATGGGAGTTTGAGAAGGAGTTGGAAATAGCTGTAATGAGGAAGGGGAAGGAAGAGAAGGAGTATTGGAGAAGGCCATTCTCTCAACAGCACAAGTTTGTGCTTCAATCATTACATGCATCATTTCCATTAGATGCTTCATCCCATCAGTTTGAGATGTAGAGGTAAAAGTAAGTTCTTTTACCACAGGTGGAATAAGATTCTCTGAATCTGGATTCATTCTAAGAAAAGAAAGGAAGACATAATTCAGGAACTGAAGAAAATGGAAAAGGATTCTCATTAAAATATAGAAGATTTAAGAGATACAATGATATAAGAAAGAACAGAAAACAAAATAAGATAGAAGTCATTCATAGGAAGCTACTATACTATGGAAAACTAGTACTAAAAGGAAGCTAGTACAATCATTTATAGAACTTTGCATAAAACATAATTCAAAATCCTTATAGGTAGGGGTACGATGGTGGCATTTAATTCCTTGAATTAGCACTTCGTATGCATGATACCACCAATCCTCGATGCAGTTGGTGAAGAGTTCATCCAAAAGTTAACGGTGTACGTGATCGGGGCAAGTTATGGCTTCAAATGTTGTAGTGACTCGAGAAAGCCATTCTCTTGCCAACTGCAAAATGCAGTTGCCTCAAAACAAATAATACTTCAAAATTTTGTTCAACACTTCACCTCCTGCTTCATAAACTCCAAAGTATTCCCGACCAGATGTTGTGCCAATCCAATGACCATCCTCCCAATAGTGGAATAACATCCTAGTGAAGTAGTTTAGTTCACTCTCATAGTCTGCCATCTGTGAGTTTGGTTGAAGTTTAAGTTAGAAATTTAAATCAATTATTGGATTAGTAGTGCGTTAACTATCCTATGGTGTCCTTTTTAATTATTCTTACTATTCTGTGTTGTTTGCTTTGGATAAGTGGATGTTCTTATCTTAACTTAATGTTCTCAACTTGGCCCTAATACCAACTGTAATGACCCTAATATCAGATATGAACTAAACCCAACATTGGAGCGTTACCACAACATTTAATACCAAATTAGAAGGAAACTAACACAACACTAAATGCTGTGTGGCCAAGAATCTTTGTGAGGGTATTAAGTTAAGATGGGAGGAAGAAGAAGAAGAAAGTTATGTAAATAAAAGAAATTATAATTACATGTAAGTAACCATAGTTATAATTGTAAGTAAAGGAAAAGAATCACATGTAAATTGAAATTTACATGTATGAAATTCATATGCATACTTATCCATCCATTTATCCAAACCAAGCATTTTAATATGAAACATAGAGCCATCACAGAATAAGTAAAAATAAAAGCAAAAGTTTAAGTTTTTACATGTCATTAAGTTAAAGAACAAGTAAATAAAGAATCTCTCTCACTTAAAGTAAAGGCAAGTAATAAACTTTTAGGTGGAAGCAATTATAAGATCTTCAAGTACTTGGTCCAGCTCCACTTACATTAAATTGCTCATGATCTATCATATTTTGGCATTTAAATATGATATGGCAAAGCCAAGAATAAAAAGTGTAGTTAGACTAAACAGTCTAAGCATATTTTAAGATTGGCTTAATATTTTATAAGTTTATTTTGGATATCACATGCTAATTTATAACTTAAGTATAAGCAGCGAAGCATTTAAAAGCATACAAATAGGGAAGGGAAATAAACAAATTGTAAGGAAGAACATATGAAAATAAATGAGTAAGATAACTCACAAGTAGAGACATTCTAGCCTATAACCAAAAAGTAAGGGAAAAGCATCCTAAATAAGACTAGAAATATCTAAAGTGCATAAGAAAGAAAATGAAGTAAAATATATATATGCTCAATGAAAATATGCTAAGTAAGGAAAAGAAAGCAATGAAGCATTGAAATGAAATTAAAACAACATACACTGCATCCTATATGAACTATAAGTAAAGTATAGTATTAAAATGGAAATTGCAAAGCATAGTAAATGAAGCAAAATCTTAGACTATCAATCTAAGATGCACATAGCCTTGGACTATGAAAAGTAGCATAGCTTGAAAGCTATGATGAGATCTCACAATAAATAAGATTGTAAAAGAACTCATATTTTATTTATTAATATTATTTTATGTAAGTATTCATTCTGCAGGGACATACAGAATGAAGCGAGTAGTTAAGCACGTTTGCCTAATAGGTAAAGGAAGACGGGGTTTCAAAGACAACAAACACTCATATTCATCATCTAAGAATATGAGGTCTCCTTATTCCTCCTATTTAGCTTGCCCTTGGCAGCTATCTAGCAATACTAAACCCCTAAAGTTTTAATGTGATAATTTTATTTATGTACAATGTCTTATATGTATGTTTCAAGGGAATAGGCTCAAATCTAAGCAATCATTCAAGGAATTTTAATAATTGTAACCTATGTGATATCCAAAGGTATCTAATTTTAATAATCTATTTAATGATTGGAGCTAATTGAGCTCCCAATTGACTTAAAGATATTGATCTCAAGTTAATTGTAAGTAATATAAGTAGTTGGGGTTTTGGAAAATAGTAGTTTATTTTAATTTATGGAATGGCAAAATAAATCAAAGTATAATAATACTAAAAAAACTAATCCTTTCCTTATCCTAAGCCATTTGATTGAAATAGGTTAATAAAATCAAGGCTTAGAAAACTAATCAAAAAAATGTGAGACTATAGAATTACCATATTTGAAGAAGATGGATGTTAAGGTTTTATACACTACTCATCTAACTAGGTTATAATTGGAATGATCTATTCAAATCAATTACTAAATCTAGCTAGATCAAAGTAATAAGAAAGATTTAAATGCATTGGAGAGAAAGGAATTGAAAGGCACAAGCTCTACATTTACTATAAGTTGAAGGTTAATGAAATCAATATAATTCCTAAATTATATTAATGAACTAAGGAATCTTAATTCAATTCCTTAAAAGACTTAAATGAGAATTTGAGCACTAAGGGTGAAGTGAGCTAGGATCCAATCTAGTTACTTATAACTCATCCTAATTCATTCACAACCTATGATTACATAAGTATTAAGGTTAACTACACTTAATTGGTATCTTACAACTTCTAAGATCACAAGTAAATCATATTATAAAATTATTCCTAAAGCATCTCTTCTAAAATTGCAATTACACTAATCATCTTACAAACTTTACAAGCATCTAATACATGAAATTTAGGCTCTAAACATGAAATTGAAATAACATGGGAAGTAAATAAATGTGACATATTTACTATCCTAAGATTTATATACCTAAAATATGCAATTTATGAAACTAGAAAATTATCAACATTACTCTAATTTAGGAGCCAAAAACCTATAATCACCAATTGTTATCCAATTAAAGTAATATACATTAATATAATATCCTTATAGTATAAGAAAAAGAACGACACTAACTAGGTTGAAATCGGACAACATTGAGATTTAAGGGTTCTCGGGACACCTAATTAGGGTTAAAATGATGACTATAAAAATTAGGGTTCAATTCTTAAATTTAATTATATCATTATGTTCGTCTCATTTTTTTAATCAAAATGATATATAAATTTGTATATTTTGGATGTATATATTTTTTGTTATGATTAAATGAAAATTGAATTAATTAAACATTAATTAATTACATATTAATCATTTATTATATTCTATTTAATCACTAACAAAAATAACTACATGCAAATTAATTATGGCACATAAAATGAGACTGGCGGCTGTGCAGAAATCCGCTGCACAAAAACTCATGCGGCACAGAAAATGGTGCGCCGTCTTTACATGCGACAGCACAAGGATTTGACACGCGTCCTCCACATTATTCGAGAGACGATGCGGTTGGAGCGGGATGGACCGGTCCGGTTCAGTTCAATTAACCAAATCGAGCGATTGGCCCCTTCGTCCCCAATAACAGAGGCGGAGACAACAAAATTAGGGTTCCATATTTCCAGCATGTCTGCTTCTCTTGGATCAATTCTCATGCCATGAGGAAGCATTGGCTTAGCGAATACATTGAGTCTTAAGTCATCGTTGATCATCAACATTTACATTAGCGGTGACGATGCCCAAAGTTACAGGATTTGGGGTTTGACGACAGAATTCATAACCTTAATCACTCATGGTCAATTCGAGCTAAACTAAGCTCGATCGACCCCCCTCATGCAATTTATAAGTATTTAGGAAAAGATAAGAGCATCTAAATAATGAGAAGTTCAAAGAATTGGTACCAAGTAGTTCGTCTCCGATAGTAGGAAAAACAAAGTTAAGGTTCGATTCCTCTTTACCAGTTGCTTCTCCTAGCTTCAATGCTCCTTCCAACAGCAACAAGGCAAAAGCAAAATGATAATATTTTCATTAAGGGATCGGAATGGAGGGTTAATTGCACAGAAAGGGCAACTCGCTCTGCTCAGTGTATGCCTCTACGCCCGATAGTGGTGTAGAGAGACGTCCAATAGAACTTATATACGCTGTCCATTCCATCGCAAGATCAAACGGCTAGATTTACACACGCGAGATTGGTGGATTCTGAACCGTCTGATTCAATAATGAAATTGCGCAACTGTTTGGATGAAGCCGCACGGCTGTCCCGTGCAATGGTCTTGTGCACAGGATCTGCATAGTTTTGATTTTTAGCTGTTTAATTTTTATTTAATTTAATTATCTTAAATACTCTATTAAATTTTTAAATTTTACTTAATTAATTACTTAAATTTAAATATCCAAACGTACTGTAAAAAATCCCAAATTTTTACCCTTGCCTAATTGAGGAGTGAGGAACTCTAAAATGCAATTGAATTTTCTATTTGGGATTAATTTAATTATCATAATTTTTTGGGTATTTAAATATTATTAAAATAATCAGGAAAATTTTGACGACTTCTAAATACTTCCAAAATATGACGCCTAATTAATATGGGGGTGATAAGTCCAATGGTGGACTCCGATTTTGATTATGAGATCTAAATAAAATAGGCACTCTCAGAATTACCAGAAATTAAGAAAATGCTGGAAATTGTCGAATGATCTCCAAATCGCACGAAACATGAGGCGGAGAGGCTCTTATCATTATTATAAGTGTACAGGAAAGGAAAATAAGTTGATTATGTTACTAATTAACGGGTAAGAATACTAGGATTGTTGCACTGGGTACCTATTTTTTTAGCTAGGTTGACTTTTTGTGAATTTGTACAAAAGTTATTTATTAGAAAATAACTTGTTGAAGGGAAAAGAGAATAAAGATATTTGTATTATCCTATTTATAATTCTCTCTCTGGTTTCTTCTCTTATTGTTTCAATATTAGTGCGAATAAAATAATGATAATGATGGTGATGGAGATAGTAATGATAATAGTGATGATCATAGTGTTGTGACGATAGTGATAACGACAACAATAATAATAATAATTAATGTTATTATTATTACTATTATTTATATTTATAAGTAAAGAAATAAAAGTCTTTATGGAAGAGCAAAAGTACGAACGATAATAATGATATCAATAATATTCTATTATTATTATTATCATCATCATTTATAGGAAAGATTACCCATAAAAATTATTATGAAGTTGTTATTTTGGATAATAATTTTATGCAAATGCATTTATTTTAGAAAGAGAATATTTTAATAATATTAATAAGATAATAAAATAATAATCGTATGATTATTATTAGTATTGTTTCATGAAGATAATAAGTATATACTTATTATCATATTATCTTAAGAGAGAGATAATATTATAGTAATAATATTTTTGTATTTATAATAATAATAGTAATAATAAGATAGTATAATTATTATTACTATTATTATTTAAAGAATAATAGTAAAGACAGAGAATATTATGATATTATTAAGAGATAATATTATTTAAGTGATAATTATTATGATTATGATGATAATAATAACATCTTCAGTTATTATTATTATTATTATTATTATATATATTATATATATTATATATTATAATATAATATATTATCATATTATATATATATATAAGAAATTATAAACGAATAAATATAAAAATTGCATAAAAATAAATGCATGAATTAAATTGCAAAAAGGAAAGTTAGTGATTAGGATCATAAAAAAAATAATGTAAAAATTATTAGTTAATTAATTAGTTAATTATAAATTAAATTAAATTTTTAATTATTTTTAACCTATTATTAAAAATTTTTATATTTCAATAGACCCATTTAATTTTTTCTAACACTTTTTTTTTTTGAGTTTTTGTGGGCATTCTCTCCGTTCAAATGGGGTTTGTTGAGGGCGGCGGAGACTTCCTGAGGAGGTAGTAGACGACTCATGGGAATTTCGGCAGTGTGCCGGCGTGGGGTCGGCACGGCGAGGTGCCGGGGCAAGAGGCGATCGCTTGCCGGGAAAGAAGAAGAGGAAGAGAGATGGGAGGAGACTTTGGGGTTACCGAAAGGGAAGGGAGAGGATGGTTGGAGGTTGCCTGTGAGGTAGGAAAGTGGAGGAGTGTGGTCGGCGGCCTGCCGGAGGTGAAGGAGGAGGAGGAGCTTGAGGAAAAATGAGAGGAGGGGCAGCCTTATTTATAGGGAGGAGGGGCTGCTCGTCTGGCTTCTGGTTAGCCCGGGCAGCGGGCGGGGTGGCTGCCCCTAACGATGGAAGGGGGGGGGTAGTCATGATTTAGAGCGAGCATGCCATAGGATGTTTTATGAAAAAAAAAAAAAAAAAAGAGAAGAAGAAGGAAAAATTAGATTTAGGAAAACAATAAAAAAAATTCTATTTAAATTACTCGTATTTTCTCGTCATCCGATTCCCGAATTTGACGAAACATGAGTAGGAGGTTCGTCTTGACGAGATGAACTTTCTCAAACAAAAGTTTCTCGATTCGGAGCTATATTTTATTTTTAATTTATTTTTGAAGGTAAAAACTTCAAAAATTAATTATGGACAATCCGGCTCTCAAAATTTGGTCGATTCGACGAAAAATTTTGTGTTGCCTTATTTTATTATTGCAAATCTAACGACACTAAAATTATTAAATTTAAACTTATATTTAATTTTCCTAATTTTCCTTATTCAAAAAATTCAATAATTAATATATGAATATTCGCCCGTCACATCGCCTCCAAACTTGAGCATTATGATTACAAAAATATACTCTTTTCAATGATATATTTTGTTTGGTCTAATTTTGAACTTACTCAGGGACTTAATTTTATCATGATTTGATCTACATTTTGGCTTTATAAAATTTGGGTGGCTATAGTATTCCCCGAAAACCTACCAAGCCTCCCGCCAGAGAAGTCAAATCTGCTACTGAACTTATTCACGAACACATCCATTATCTAAAGTTCCTTACTTTATGGTGCCTAAGGAGTTGCATGAATTAAACAAATAGCTTCAATAGTTGCTCGAGAAGGTCCTTATTATACCAAGTTCATCTCCTTGGGGAGTGCTAGTGTTATTCGTTAAAGAAAGGATGGTTCGATGCGTATGTGTATCGACTCTTGCGAGCTCAACAAGGTGACGATCAAGAATAAGTATCTGTTACCGCGTATTAATGATCTTTTCGATCAGTTATCTAGAGCTAAGTTTCCTCAAAAATTAACTTGCAGTCAGGTTATTATGGAATCCAGTGTTGAGAAAATGTCATTTAGAACTCATTATGGACAATACGAATTCCTAGTAATGTCATTTGGTTTAACGAACGCACCATCCATCTTCATGGACATAATGCAGCGCGTTCTTAAACCCTATTTCGATAAATTCGTCGTCGTTTTCATCGACGATATCTAGATTTATTCTAAAAGTAAAGTAGAGGAAGGGAACCAGTTGCAGGCAGTATTTGAAGAACTGCGCAATCATCAACTCTATGCCAAGTACTCCAAGTGTGAGTTATGGCTTGGCTCAATTGCTTTTCTAGGTCTTGTTGTAGATGCCAAGGTATAAGGGTAGATCATAAAAAAATCAGTGTTGTCCAAGTTTGGTCACAACCACAGTTCGTGACTGATATCGGAAATTTTCTGGGTTTACCAAGTTATTAAAAAAGATTGTGAAAGGTTTTTCTCAAATTGCCTCTCCTTTAAAAAAGCTAACTTAGAAGGTTGTGCCTTTTGTGTGGAGTCTTGAATGCAAAATGTATTCCAAACGTTAAAAGATGCGTTGTCTTCTTGTAATGACCCAAGTTATTATCTTAGTCAATTAGGACTAATCTCAGTCTTAATTTTGATCATAAGTGTTAATTAAGTCATTAAGAGCCAGCCTCTAAGAACTAGTTCAAATCAGGAGTCAAACGGATCGAATCCTGATTTCTAGAAAATTCAGAAATCCTAAAATTTGACCTATTTAAATTGACCTCCAATCGAAAAATGGACTTCGCCATTAAGTTAATTACCCCCAAATTGGCTAGGGCTGATCTTTTCATGTCAATTGGAAGTCGTCAAAATTTTGGCGAATATTTTAACAATATTTAAATACCCCAAAAATTGGAAAATTAAAATACTCGTTGAATAAAAAATGCGACCTCATCGTTGCGTTCCTCACCCCTCAAATAGCTAGGGGTGGATATTTGGGAATTTTGGGAAAAATCATTTAAATATTGTAAAATTAATTATTAAAGTTAATTATAATTTAATTATTTAAAATAACGGCGCGTCAGACCTTAACCTCGCATTGTCAACTGTTGCTAATAGTGTCGTCTGATCAGACAGCACCGCATCCAGCTGTCCACGCATCACCAGATCCGACGGCTCTAGGTCATCCTCCTCGCGGCGCGTCCGCCGCGGCTCGGCCCAACCTGGAGCCCCCTCGACCTCAGCGAGTCCGCCATCAATCCATTTACAACCCCTCGCTGCGTCCTCGCGTGGTCTGGTGCATAACTGAAGTCTCGGGAGGCCACATCTGCAAACCCTAAACCTTGACCGTCCACCTTCCAGGTACTCTTCTAAACTCCGATTCAATTTCAATCTCAAATCTAACTGCTTGTATACCTATTTCGTAGTCTTGATTGCATTGTGTATGTTCCGATTGAGCTAAATCACGATCGATAGTGCGAATTTTGCCGGTCATCCACAGTACTGATTAGGGTTTGGTGAGTTCCGTAGAGGGTAGGTTATGGTTAACTATTGCCGGTGGAGCAGTCCTCCTCGACCGACGTTCCACCTCCCATTGTGTAGTCCCTACTTCGGGCTACCCAAACTCGTGCGGGTTCGGCCAGTCCGGCGCCAGGAAGGGCAATAGAGCTCGTGCCCTAGTTGCTGGTTTGTAGGTGGGAGGGGGCGAGACGCTGTGGACCTGGTTTGGTCGACCCGAAGCCCGGCCGACGCCCCTTCGGGCCTCGAGTGTGGCTGGTGGGGCCCGCGTCCGTGTCAATTGCATGCCACTGTGCGATGCGTGGCTAGCGGGGCCCACACCCGAGCGACCGCGTCAACACAGTTGCGTCCGAACAAGTGATGGAGCTCGCAGGCTTTGCCGTGGCCTGTCGCGTTGTGCCACGTGGCCTTGTGGGTCCTGCCTTCCCTGCCACATCCAGTAACAGCTGCCACGTGGTAGTGGCGGGCCCCACGCCATTCTTGCCTGCAGAGATTAATAGTTTAAAATTAATTAAATATATAATATATATATATATATATATTTATATATATGTATACACTTATATAATCATATATATAACTTATATACATTCATAAACTATTATATATATGTATTTGCATATCATTAATTAAATTACATTTAGTATTAATTAATTTAATTAATTAATCATAGTTAATAGATTGTTATTAATTAGTAATAATAATTAATTAAATAATTAGTTAATATAAAGCATTAATTAATTATTTTAATTAAAATTTTTAAATAATTTGATTAACATACTAGTTAAATTCAAATAGTAAGAGGATAATAATTATAAAATTAATATTAATAAATAGAATTAATATTAAAATAGTATCTAATTAATTTTATTTAACATGATTTAGTTAATTAATTAATAAATAATTAACTATTATTAATTAGGTTTAGGACTAAATTTCTATGATTAACTTAAATTTAATATTGAGCCGTGAATAATTTTATAATAAATAACATTTTCTAATTAATTTAATTGAATAATAAATTCATTTAATGTGACTAAATCGATAGTAAATCTAATTAAAATGATTTAATTAAAATTTGAAAGTTTAATAATTTTTTATATAATGATTCAAACATATCAAACATTTGTCTCATTTTACTCAGAAAAAAAAAATCAAATGACATAATTCAAAAATTAGTTTCGGGGTACGTATAATGTAGTGACATTTTATGACCTAATTAAACCATCACAACTTTCAACCTAGTTGTCCAAGCATATGCAATATGCGTCTTAAAATAATCAGGAGAATAGCTCCATCACTCTAGTAGTATTAGTTTTTCATTTGGATATTAGGGTGAAAAGTCAATCCTCTAACCCCATAGTTGACTTTAGTAAAAATGACTAAAATACCCATAGAATTCAATTGATCATAACTTGGTCAATCAAACTCCAAATTTATAAATTCAAGGTGTTAACTAGCTTAAAATTTCAATGTCATCAATAAACTAAAATAATATTTAGGATATGAACCCTAAAAAGTTAGAGAATGACCAAAATACCTATAACCTTAGTTAGGCCATAACTTGACCATTTGAAGTCTAAATTGGGTTTACTCTCTCTCAACACACTCAATATATTATAGGGAAGTTCTAGAAATTGAGTTTGCTAAAATTGGACTTCAAATGGAAAAGTTCGGTTTTTATTACCCGTTGACCGACTAAAATTATCGAATTGCCCTTAGATATTGAAATAGCTATAACTTAGCCATTTGACCTCAGAATGCAGTGTTCTTGGACTCTATGTGATCCTTGAATAGTAACCAACGATAAACTGCACAAAAATTTAGATTCTATTAAGCATAAATAATAAGAGGGCCCTTAAGTCAAAAATCTTAATTTGGACCTATATGATCCATTTCTTATCTAAAATGAGTGTACTTACTCCTATCTTCATGTTAGACAGTAAGGAATCAATTGGCAGTAAGAAATTTCAATTTGGAATCCTAATTCAAAAAGTTACTTTTTGAACCCTTAAGTAGGGGCAAAATTATTATTTTGCCCAAAATTTAGGTTAAGCATCCTTAACCTCTAAAATGTCTTTTAAATCACTAAAACTAGTATTAGAACTATATTAGAATCATTAGGTCAAACCTGTTAAAATCCCTAGAAATTTGTCTAAGTCTTTTCCTAGGACTTTGCACTTCACAATAGGATAATTCCTGAGATTAGGATTAGATCATAGGTTATATTTCATTCATTGAAAAATAGGATTTTTTAATGAATGAATCTATGGTTTTATTAGTTTTTAGATTTCACAACTTATTTGGATTATTTTGCCTTAAACCCTAGATTTAAGATAGGATATTCATCCTATTAAGTTTGATTTGCTTGATAGGATTTGCCTTAACCAATAGATTACTTTTAGAATGAAACCTAGATCCTTTATCTTATCATTTTGGATTATGTGATTAAGCCCAATCTCATGGTATTAAATTCATAATCTATAATTTAGTAAATCTTGATCAAATCTTAGATAGAACGTCTAAATTCATCAAATTAGGACGTTATGATTTATTGATTTAAACTTGTAGTCGTACTTGATTAAATTAGATTAGAACCTAATCAGTTCTAATCCTTTTAACTTGTTAGGCCATACTTTTAAGTTACACTCGATAGTAGGATTTGGAGATCCTGAACTTGTGTAACTTAGAATAGTTAGAATAGTTTAATTAGACAACAATAGTGTCACCATGTATAGAAGCGTCCCTTGCTTACTTCATTTATTTTGTTGCTACGCATTCCTTGTATTTTATACTTAATTCCTTGGACATATCATATAAGAAAACTTTGTGCATGAAATAAAAACTTAGAATAATTAGGATAATAGTTTCCTTTGGGTTCAGTATACTTTAGTAGATTCAGGTGTACATTTACCTTAATGGATAGGGGTAAGGAGTAATAAGGATGCTTAACATTACTCATTGAGGAGTATGTGTTAAGCTTGGAACCCGTATAGTCTTGTAGACATGCTTGACTCCTCAGCTATTTTTGGATGTGTCCATATAAACAAAAGTAAAATAACTAAGAGATTCTGCATTTGTATTTACTGCCTCCTTAGTTGTACTACTGGTTCTGTCTGCCCTAGCCTAGAAAGGTTATGGGAATTTCTATCTGCCCAAGCCTAGAAAGGATTTTGGGATTTCATTGGCCAGGTTGGACAATTTTTTGATATGATAATCTTTACATGCTTATTTCAGTCTCAGCTTACTGTGTACTGTGTTATTGATACATGTTTCAATCAGTTGTGTTTCCTTACTGCTTACTTATATGTATTTTATAGGATACTAACTTTACTGCTTACTACCTGTATTATTTTCATATTTTTGTCTTTAATTAGCATATGTCATATGATTATCAGCATGTTTAGGGTTAGACTTTATTTTCAGTACTTTTACTTACTACACTCTATATATATAAGTATATGCCCATTCCTTGTTTAGTTATTGAGGTATGCTTTGGCTCATTTGTTGTTTAGTTATAAATGATGTATTTGTAACTTATCCTATTCTTTGTATGCTTACTACTTCTACTGCTTTTGGTTTACTTTTCGTTGTGCTTAAGTTAAAGTGGTGACATTAATAACGTATTTAAAAATATTTAGCCTAAAATGTACTTAGACAATTATCTAATAAGATTTTCTTTTATTGGCTGGGGCCCTAGCATTATAAAACCGATAATATCAGATTCAGATAGGTTTGAGGAGCTGGGTGCTGAAGAAGAAGTGCCTTATTTAGAGGAGGAGCTTCATCCAACAGAGCTGGATACTGCTTAGTTCCTTTTTAGCTATTGTGAGGATGAGTGATTTACTTTCAGTTTTTTAAACTATTTACTTAAATATTTTAATAATACAGGTATTGTGATTGTGATTACTTTTCTGCACTTTATTATTTGTTGAGCTATAACACTATTGATTATGTGATGCATGGTGGATGGATGTGATATTTATTTCATTTTGTTTCTGCACTCTGTAAGAATGTTAAATGTAGTGACTGATCCTCCTTATTATTGTGTGCACATCCTCCCCTCAGCAGTGGATTGTGGACCCTATCTAATCTAATGTTGAGTGAGGGATCTGCACAAGTGACACTCCGCTCCTTAGTTTAATAATTGGGGGCTTAAGGAGTGGGGCACCACACTTTTGCCCCGTACCATCTTGCCCAAGGAAGGTCTAGACTACTAAGGTCTATACAGATGCAGGAAAGAAAAGTTATCGCATATGCATCTCGTCAGTTGAAGCCACATTAGAAAAATTATCCAGTTCATGATCTTGAACTTGCAACCATAGTGTTCGCTCTAAGGATCTGGCATCATTACCTTTATGCATCCAGTGTTTAATTTTCATAGATTATCAGAGCTTGAAATATAATTTCACATAGCATGGACTTAATTGCTGCCAACAAAAATGGCTAGAATTGATAAGAGATTATGATCTAAAAATCTAATATCATCCCTGCAAGGCTAACATAGTTGCTGATTCCCTCAGCCGTCATGCTACTCTCAGTACCATAATCACTGAAAGTCCAATTGAAGAAGTGTTATGTAAGCTAGAGATTGTTCCAATGCATGGTGACATGCTAAGCACGATGCTAACTCAGAGCACCATAGAACCTACTTTTCATAGAGATGTCTCCATCTCGCAGACTAAAGATAAAGAGTATCTAAAACTCAAAGCTGATATTAAGGGTGGCCACCGACATGATTTGCAGCTATGTGGAACTATAATTTATCAAGACAGTCATTTATGGATCCCTAAGTCCATGTACTAAGAAATTCTTATCGAAAGTCATAATTCAGGTTATCAAGTTCATCCAGGAAGTACAAAAAATATACCAAAATCTGAAAAAATTGTTCTGGTGGTCTGTTATGAAGGAAAGCGTGGTAGAATTTTTTACGAAATGTCTTGCTTGCAATCTTGTCAAGGTTGAACATCAAAGGCCCAGAGGACTTCTTCATCCTCTGGCCATTCCTGAATGGGAGTGGTCGACATCAGCCATGGGTTTTCCTAATGCAATGTTTGCCTAATTTCTATCTATGGACTTTGTCATGGGTTTGCATAAGGCAAGGTTCTGAGTTGACTCTATCTAGGTAATAGTCGATCGCTTAATTAAGTCAGCTCACTTTATCCCTATGCGTTAGACTAATTATGTGGAAAAGTTGTCGAAGCTATATATCAAAGAAATCATCATACTACACAGTATTTTGATATTGATAGTTTCTGATCATGATAATAAAATCACATCTAAGTTTCAGCAAGTGGTACATCAAGACCAGGGGACTACCTTGGCCATGAGCACTGCTTCCATTTTCAAACTAATGGACAAACATAATGTGTTAATCAGGTTCTTAAAGACCTTCTATGAATAAGTATTCTAGATTTTGGTAGTTTTTAGGAAGATCTGTGGCACCCCACCCCTGACCCGCAAGATTAGGTCAAGGGGAGGTGTGCCACTCCAACAGATCCCCCACTTATCATTGGGATATGCTAGAATGCATACATAGGAACCAATCACTATGTAAACATAAACTTAGAGTGTAGAAGCAAAAAGAAAGTAAAACTTACATCCATTTCACCTCAATACAAGTAAAGGAAGAATAAACATGTAGCTCAGAATAAATACCATAGTAAAGAAAACACAATCCAAGGTACCTGTATTATTGCAACATTTAAATAAGTTTTAAAGGGAAATTAAGCTCTCATCCTCACAAGAATAAAAAAGAAATAATCTACTATTCTTCAGCTCCAATCTGCTATTCTTCCTAGAATGGCTCTTCCATAGGCACAAGCTCCTCAAAATGATCAGATCCTGATATTATCGATTTCACAATGCCAGGGCCCCAACCAAGAAAAGAAAAATCTTGTTAGACAAATTGTCTGAGTGCATTTTAGGCTATTAATATTTCATGAGTTTAATAATGTCACCATTTACTTAAACTAAGCAAAATAATTTAGTATAGGATCGTCAAGCATACAATAGGAGGTGGTAAGTTATAAATAATAGCATTTACAACTAAACAATAATGAGGCAAAAGAGCATACCTCAGAAGTAAGCTAAAAAATTGTTAGGCATGTATATATAAATAAAGTAAGAAAGCACTGAAAGAAAAGATTGATCATAAACATGCTGATGATCATATGAAATATGTAGGTCTAAAAGTAAGTAATTAATCTATGAAAAGTATAAGTAAATAGTAAGAAATCTACCATCCTATAGGTAAGTAAGCACGTAAAGTAAAGCTGACTGAGGCAAAATGTAACAGTAAATGGTAAATAGTAAATAGTAAACATGTATGCAATAACTATCATATTAGAAGATGGCTAATCTAGCTAGCTGCAATAAGTATATGTATATTCCTAACATCATCTGAGATTAGGCTAGAATAATAGAACAGAAACTGAACTGAAGAGGCAGTAATCACAAATATAATAAATTTTAATTATTTTACTATACTTCTGTGGGCGTATCCAAAAGTAGCTAGGAGTCAAGCATATTTGTAAGACTTTTTGGGTTCCAAACTTAACACAACACTCCTCAATGAGTAATGCTAAGTAATCCATATTTCTCCCTTTCCCTGTCCAGTAGGGTAAAATGCGCAAGATCAATAAGTAACTGAACCTTATGAGAGTGTTATCCTAATTATTCAAAGTTTTCATTTCATGTAATAATGTTCTTATATGACATGTTCAGGGTAAAGGCACAAAGTACAAGGAGTGCAAAAGCACAAGTAAAATAATAGTGAGCAAGGGATTCTATTATACAAGGTGACATCAATTGTAATCTATTAAACCATTCTAACTATTCTAAGTTACACAAGTTCAAAATCTCCAATTCCTACTATTGAGTGTAACATTGAAGCATGGCCTTATAAGTTAAAAGCAATTAAAACTGATCAGGTTCAATTTAATTCAATTAATAATGAATATAAGTTAAATAAGAAATTATCACATCCTAATTGATGAATTTAGACATTATAAACTAAGAATTAATCAAGATCTACTAACATCCTATTAAGCTAGAGATTAGGAATTAAACACTATGAAATGGAGTTAATCACATAATCCTAAGGTAATACTTAAGGAATATAGTTTAAATCTAAATTGTGAACTAATGATTAAGGAAATTCTATCAAGCAAAATCAAGGCTTAATAGGATGAATCTCTTAGTTTTAATCTAAAATTGAAGATAAAATAATCATAATTAAAGTATGAAAATCTATAAACTAATAAAACAAAGGTTCCATTCATTGAATAACCCACTTTATTCATGAATAAAAACTAGCCTAGCATCTATTCCTAATCTTAAGGAAAAGATCCTAAGGTGAAGTGTAGATCCTAAGAAGTTTATAATAAATAATTTAGGAAATTTTAGGAGTTATTGACAGTTATTACATTTTATTCTATAATTGTTGGTCTGATTTGCTTAAGTTACGATATGAGGGTTAAGCTAGGTTAGAAGCTCATAGATTTTACTTAGGAAATTCTCAAGTCTTTAATAGGAATTTTATCAAATTGCTTAGTTATGGGGTTAAGGGTTCTAAATTGATCCCAAATCAATTTTATTACTGATTTTAATGATTTAAATTATATTTTAGAGGTTAAGGGTACTTAACCTAAATTTTAAGCAAAATAATTATTTTGCCCCTACTTAAGGGTCTAAAATACTACTTTTTTATTAAGGGATCTAAATTAGATTTTATTAATGCCAAATGATTCCTTATTATCTAACATGAAGATAAATAGTGGCTACATTAAATTTGGACAAGTATTAAGTCATATAGGTCCAATTTAAGGATTTTAACCTATAAGGGTATTTTGGTAATTTTACTTAATAAAATCTAAAAATTCAGTTATTTTATTATTTTCTATGGTCAAAGCATTCCATAGAGTCTAAGAACATTGAATTTTGATATCTAATAATTAAGTTATGGTCATTTTAATATTAGGGTTCTATTTTCATGAAAGGGTCAAAACCTAATTTTTTCCATATTCAAAAATTACCTACAATTTTATATAATACTTAATTTTACAAAAATCAGGTTCAATCTTGATATATTTTGGCCCCATTAGGGTCCTAGGTTCATTAGAATGCGAAAAATCACAAATCTTGGCAATTTCTGACAGTTCTAGGATATTCTGGACAGTTTAGGGCGCCACGGCGCACTGTGGCGCCTTCTGGCTGAAAGCCAAGCCCGACGACACGCTACAACAGATTTTGGCATTGTGGCGCACTGCAGCAGATTTTGGTCCTGTGGCACACTGCAGCGGATTTTGGCGTTGTGGCGTGCTACGGAGGATTTCAGTGCTGCGGTGCATTTAATTTAATTTCATCAAATTTATATGCGGCTGCGACACACTGTGTTTTGCAACGGTGGACCCAATTTTGAAACTCAGGTGCTACGGCGCGCCATAGCAAATGACACTGATTTTGCTAGTGCAAAAACCATAATGGGCCACCTTTCGCCTCAAATAGTCTCAATTTAGAGCGCGTGTGGTGCCATATACCAATGGAAATATATTTCTAAAACCTTTCTATTGATACCAAAATCAGCACGAAACAATTATCTTAACAACACAAACAAGAAGTTTAAATATTCAGGTATACAAAAAAAAGGAAAAATAGAGCTAATTTCCTTCCCTAATTTTTTCTATCTCAAGGAGCTCTAATGGATTCCATATCCCAATCACGGATTTTTAAGAATGCAAAATAAGCATAAGAGCAAAATGAAGTAGCCATTGAATCCATTCAATGGGGGAAAGGAGGTACCTTAGACTTGCAAATGACAAATTTCTCTAAGGATCCTTGGGAGCTTGAGAGCTTGAGGGTTAAGTTTCTTCTTCTTCTTCAATTGGTAGCAAGAGGAGGAAGTGGGTTGAGATTTCTTCCTGTAGCAAGTACAATAATGAAGGCAAGAGAGGAAGAGAGGGATGAACTTCAGCTGAGCAAAAATGCAGAGGGAAGAGGGCTGGGGACAATCTTTATGGTGTATAGGGAGAAATTTCTCATTAATGAGCTTTCCCATCAACATGGAAGGGAAGGGAGTGCAGGATATGGGGAGGAAGGTGCTGAGAAGGGAGGAAGGAGTAGAGTGGTCTTAGCTTTAGAAAAGAAGAGGGAATTAATAAAAATGGATATTTAATAAATTTCAATTTAATTTATATTATTAATTATTACTTTAAAAGTCTTATTTTATAAATACTCCGGAAAATTTCAAAAATTCACCCCTTGCTAATTTATGGGTGTTGAATTCAACAACGAAGTCAGATTTTGATTCCGATAAGTATTTCATTTTCTTATTTTTTGGGGTATTTAATTACATTAAAATATTCGATAAGATCTGACGACTTCCAAATGCATCCAAAACATCACTCATAGCTAATTTAGGGGTGACAAGCGCAATGTCAAAGTCAAATTTTGATTCCAAGGTCAATTGAAAAATCTCAATTTTCTAATTAATTAAATATTATTTAAAATATTTGATGGATTTTCGACAACTTCCGATTGCCACCAAAATATCACCCATAGCTAATTTGGGGGCAATGAGTGCAGTGGTGAAGTTTGATTTTTGATTTGAGGTCAAAATAAGTAGGTTAATTTCTAGGGTTCTTGAAATTTTCAAAATGAGAGTTTGATCCATTTAATCTCTCATTTGGACTAAGTCCCGATGGTGAACTCCTAATGACTTTAAGTGCACTAAGATCAAAATCAGAACTTGGATTAGTTCTAATTGGTTATAGTAACAATTTAGGTAATTATAAGCTCCACCACTTAAGAATGATGTCATCCTCGACATCACTCAAGTTAAAAGAACAATGCATAAACTAAGAAATGAATTAAAAGAATTTAAGAGCTAGAGAAAAATACTTAAATTTTCAAATAGCTTAGGGTACTTGGACCGCATATCAGATTCTTTCTCTTAAGTGGCTTTAGTAGATAAACAATTCTTCCATTGAACTTTGACCATTGGGATTGAGCAGGTCCCTAACTTCTTATGATCTCTACCAGAATTCTCATAAGCTCCTCAAGGAATAAAAGATCTGGCTAAATCTCAACTAGAGGAATTGAGATTAGATGATGGGGATCTCTTGAGCATTTTCTGAGGGATGATACGTGAAATACATAATGCACTGCAATGAATTCTTAGAGCAATTCTAACTTGTACACTAAGGATCCAATCCTTGCTAGGATATTGAAAGGTCCAACATACCTTGGGCTGAGCTTTCCAGCCACCCCAAAGTGATATACTCCTTTCATAGGACTAACCTTCAGATATACTAGATCTCCTTTTTGGAATTTAAGAGGATGTTGACAAGAGTCATGATACTTACTATGTCAGTCTTGAGCTATTTTAATTCTCTATTAGATGAGCTTGACCTTCCTGTTGCTTTACCTAGGTGGTATTAGATATCTAAATCATAATCATTGATGAGTTCCAACCATCTTCTCTGATGGAAATTGAGCTCACACTGAGTGAATATATATTTCAAACTCTAGTTCTTTTCATATGGCTTCAACTGGTGGGAAGCATAAGCAATGTCCTTTTCTTCTTGCATTAACACGGCACCCAAGCCTATACTAGAAGCATCAATATATACTTGGTAGTTCCCACCTTCATTAGGAAGAACTAGAACAAAAGCAGTGGATAATGCATCCTTCAATGCTTGAAATTCTTCTTCACATGCTGGAGACCATTTGAATGGTATGGCCTTATGGGTTAACTTGGTCAGTGGGGAGGCTATTTGGGAAAATCCTTTCACAAACTTTCTATAGTAACTGGCTAAGCCCAAGAAACTCCTGATGTTGGTCACTGACTTAGGTTGAATCCATTCCTGGATATCTCTACAATTGTTTTGATCGACTCTAATACCCTAGACACTTACCACATGACCCAAAAATATTATTGAATCGAGCCAAGACTTACATTGAGTACTTGGCATAGAGCTCATGGTCACGTAATTCTTCTAACACTATTCTTAAGTGATCTTTGTGTTCATTTTTATTCTTAGAATAGATCATAATGTCGTCGATGAAGATGATAATGAATTTATCGAGGTAAGGTTTGAGAATGCGCTGCATTAGATCCATGAATATTGAGGGTGCATTCGTTAACCAAGATGACATTAATAAGAATTTAAAGTGTCCATATCAGGTTTAGAATGCTGTCTTGGCATAATTTGTAGTTGATGATAGTTGGATCACAGATCAATATTTGAGAATACCTTGGCTCCTGATAGCTGATTGAGCAAGTCATCTATGCGAGGCAACGAATACTTGTTCTTGATTGTGACCTTATTCAGTTCTCGATAGTCGCTACACATACGCATCAAATCGTCTTTCTTGTTCATGAACTATACCAGTGCTCCCCAAGGAGACGAGCTCGATCTAATGAGACCCTTCTCTAGCAGTTCCTGCAACTATTTATTGAGCTCCAACAATTCATTGGGTGCCATACGATAAGGGGCTTTGGATATAGGTTGGGTTCCAGGAATTGTGTCTATTGCAAACTCCACTTCTCGAGTGGATGGAGGACCGGGTAGATCTTCAGGGAAGACATTAGAAAATTCACAAATGATAGGGTTTTTGGTTATGGGAATGCTATCCTTCTTTTTACCTAGTATTGTCACTAAGTAGGCATCACAATCTTTCTTTACTAGCCTTTTTGCTTCTATAGTATTAATTAATAAAGCTTGGGTACTAAGGTTACCGACGAAGGATTTGGCCTGACTACCGCTGCCTAAGGTGATTTTCTTCTTCATGCAGTTGATAGTGGCATTATATTGGCTCAACCAGTTCATGCCTAAAATCACATCGAAGTTGGCTAAGGATTACTAGCTTGGCTTTGAATTCCTTATCTTCAATGGGAATTTGTATTTTACAGAATTTATGAGCTAGTATTTGGGCTCCAAAAGGTAACCTAATGCTTAAAGGATTGACTAGGCGATATAGAGGTAGGTTGAGTGACTTTGCCCAATTTTAAGAAACAAAGGAGTGACTAGCTCCATTGTCGAATAGTACATTGCAAGGTTTGTCATGTACACAAATTGAACTTATTTACAGATGCAATAATAACTAACTATATTAAGCAAGTTGTAACTGTAAAAATAGATGAGACCACTTTACTCCATCCTCCTTTCCCAGCACCTTCCTCCATATACCCTGCACTCAAGTGGGCTGTTGCCCTCTACTTCCCCTCCATGTTGATGGGAAGGCTCATTAATGAGCCATTTCCCCCTCTACTCCATAAAGGATGTCCCCAGCCCTCTTCCCTCTATATTTTTGCTCATCTGTAGTTCATCCCTCTCTTACCCTCTTCCCTTCATTACTGTACTTACTGCTGGAAGAAACCTCAGCCCTTTTCCTCCTCTTACTAGCAGTTGAAGAAGAAGAAGAAATTTAACCCTCAACTCTCTAGCTCCCAAGGATCTTTAAAGATATCTGCTATTTGTAAGTCTAAGATACCTCCCTTTCCCCCATTGAATGGATTTAATGGCTACTTCATTTTGCTCTTATGATTATTTTGCATTCATAGAAATCCTTGATTAGGATATGTAATCCATTAGAGCTCCTTAAGATAGAAAAGTTTAGGGAAGAAAATTAGCTCTATTTTTCCTTCTTTTTGCATACCTAAACATTTAACATTCTTATTTGTGCTATTAAAATAATTGTTTCATGCTAATTTGGGTATCAATAGAAAGGTCTCATAATACTTTTCCATTGGCATATGGAACTGCACGCAAGGTGCCCAAAATTGGGAGTATTTGAGTGCAAAAGGAGGCACGTTATAGTTTTCACACAAGCAAAATCACCGTCAGGCGCCACAGCGCGTTGCAATGGCATATAAACTTGATTAAATTAAATTAAATGCACCACAGCACTAAAATCTGGCAGAGCGCGCCACGGCGCTGAAATCCGCTGCAGCGCGCCGTAGCGCCTTGAACTGTCTGAAAGTGCCCAGAACTGTTTGAGATTGCCCAGATTTGTAATTTTTCATATTCTAATTGCCCCCTAGGACCCTAATGGGGCCAAAATATATCAAAATGGAGCCTGGTTTTAGTAAAATTAAGCATTGTATAAAATTGTAACTGATTTTTGAATATGGAAAAAATTAGGTTTTGACCATTTCATGAAAATAGAACCTTAACATTGAAATGACCATCACTTAATCATTACATATCAAAATTTAGTGTTCTTAGACTCTATGGAATCCTTGGACAGCAAACATCAATAAACTAACTATATTTTTAGACTTTAAGTAGTATAATTACTAAATTCCCATATAAGTTAAAATCCTTAAATTGGACTCTTATGACTTATTATTAGTCTAAATTTGATGTACATACTGTCTATCTTCATGTTAGATAGCACGACATCATTTGGCATCAATTAAATCTAATTTGGAGCCCTTAATCAAAAAGTAGCATTTTAATAAAACTGATTTAGAATCAAATTAGACTATTAAACTTATAAATTAAGTGAATTGTTGAAAACTCAATTTAAGGCTTGTAAAATTCCTAAGTCTATTATCCCTTAACTTAGTTTCATCATTAACTCCTTTAAATGAACAAAATCAATAAATGAAGGTAAATTATAAGAAATTCCATCAAATCCAGAAATTTCATAAGTCATTCTATTAGGAGCTCATCAAGATCAACACTTCACTTTAGGCTCTTTTTCTTAAGATTAGGAATAGATACTAGGTTAGATTTCATTCATTAAATAAAGTGGGTTATGCAATGAATGCAAACTTGGTTTTATTAGCTTTTATATTATTATACTTTAATTATGATTATTTTATCTTTTAATTTTAGATTAAGACTATGAGATTCATCCTATTAAGCTTTGATTTTACTTAATAGGGTTTGCCTTGATCATTAGTTCACATTTAGACTTAAACTTTAGTCCTTAAGCCTTTCCTTTGGATTATGTGATTAACTCCAATTCATGGTGTTTAATATTTATAATCCCTAACTTAGTCGATCTTGATCATATCTTAGTTTAGAATGTCTAAATTCATCAATTAGGATATGATGATTTCTTATTTAACTTATATTTATTATTTATTAAATTAAATTAGAACCTGGTCAGTTCTAATTTCTTTTAACCTATAAAGCAGTGCTTCTAAGTTAAACTTGATAGTAAGAATTCATAATTCCTGAACTTGTTTAACTTGGAATAGTTAGAATGGTTTAATAGATAATAACTAATGTCATCTTATGTAGTAGAGTCCCTTGCTTACCATTGAATTATTGTTGCTTTTGCATCTCTTATACTTTATGCCTTTACCTTAAATATGTCATATAAGAACATTGATGCATGAAATGAAAACTTAAAATAATTAGGATAACATTTGCATAGGGTTCAGTTACTTGTAGATCTTGCGCATTTTATTCTACTGGACAGAGGTAAGGAGAAATAAGGATTACTTAATATTACTCATTGAGGAGTGTTGTGTTAAGTTAGAACCCAAAAGCCTTGTAGACGTGCTTGACTCCTCAGTTATTTTTGAATATGTCCACAAAAGTAAAGTAAAATAACTAAAATTTACTACATTTGTGATTACTACCTCTTCAGTTCAATTTATATTCTATAATTCTGGCCAAACCTCAAATGATGCTAGGAATATACATATACTTGTTACAGCAGGCTAGATTAGCTTTCTTCTAATATGGCAGTCATTACATACTCATTTACTATTTGTTATTTACTATTACCGTTTACTATTACATTTTACCTCAGCCAGCTTTACTTTACATGCTTACTTACCTATACAATGCTAGATTTCTTACTACTTACTATACTTATCATAGATTAATTACTTGCTTTTAGAACTTGCATATTTTATATGATCATCAGCATATTTAGGATCAGTCTATTCTTTTAATACTTTTCTTACTTTATATATATATATATATATATATATATATATATATATGCCTAACCTTATCATAGCTTAGTATTCATATATGTTCTTTTGCCTCATATGTTGCTATATTATTGTAACAACTCTAAAGTTTTTACCCATCAATTAATGACATAATTGACTCCAAATCCCTTTCATTACTATTATAATAGTGTTAGGAGTCTCCACCTCTAATTTCATGTGATTTGGAGACCATTTGACAATTTCCAGCATTTCTTAGTTTTCTGATATTTCTGAAAATACCTAAATTATTTAGACCTCAGAATAAAAAACGGAGTCCACCATTGGACTCACCACACCCAAAATAGCTATGGGTGGTATTTTGAAAGTATTTAGGAGTCGTCAAGTTTTTCAAAAATATTTTAATAACATTTTAATGCCTAGGAAATTAGGTAAATTAATTATACCTCATATCAAAAATCAAATTGCATTTTTGAGTTACTCACCCCTCATTTAGGTAAGGGTGAAATTTTGGGAATTTTTGAAGTGTGTTTGACTATTTAAATAACATAATTAATTAATTTGATATTCCTTTTTTAATTTGAATTAATATATCTATCATTCTATAATAATATCTAATGGTCACTAACTTAAAGGTGCAGATCCTCTGTTATGATATGATCTCAAAACAGTTGATCAGCACCATCCAAGCCATCTCCTCTACTATACACTTAATCAAATGGCCTTCGCTTATTCAAGTAAATCAAACTGCCAGAGCTACTCTTTTGATCTGACGGTCCCGATGTAGGTACAATATGTTTCCTTTGCACTACCTTCTATCGTACCCCTGCCATAGAGAGTGGGTGTACATATACCAAGCCATGCTGCTAAGGCTGAGGAGCTCTAAGGATTAAGGGATGCATTTTCATTTTTATAAGCAAGAATTCTAGAGCTCACAAAGATCCTCAAGAGCTGAAAGAGGATGATTAAGATTTCATTTCAAGATACCCTTAAGCCGGAGGATCCAACAGATTTGCATTGATCCTAGGTACTCCAAACCTTATTCCTTACCTTACAAAATTATGAAATTAAATGTTTCCATTCTGAAAAATTGTTCTTAATATATTGTATGAAATTCCTAAATCAATCGAGCTCAATATTTGTGCTGGGTTTCAAAGTATTTCTGCTCATATGTGTTTTTAATAAACTGTATGATAATCTTTAGGGAATCAATTCTTAAAATGTTAGAGTTGGTTCTGATTAGGATTTTCGAGTTTGTCATGTTAACCTGAGTATCATATCCATGTATAAGATTTAATCATGTCGAGAAATGGTGAGATCGATGTGTATGTCGATACCCTAGAACGATCCCCCTTCGTCTCTATCGGGGAAGATGAGAAGAAATCGAACCGCAGTTTATCTGCATATGAACCACTGAACTAGCCAGTCCAAAGGCTTATTAAACTGTGCCATTCCTAATTTTATATGTGGCATCTGCGGGCAATTAAAGGCGCCAACATAAATGATTAAATGGTAATTAGTTAATAGATTGTAATTAAATAATATTATGAATTAAATAATATGAATTTCATTTTATTCTTAAATTGCAAAATACTTATCCAATATATATATTATTATATACCATATCGATCATAAAAATGTGTAGATTAATATATAATGTTTAATTTTTATTTTTATGAGTATTTAAATTAGGCATAATTTTAAATTTAATTAAATAATTATAATTTAATTCCAAATTTTATTTACATCACAACTGATTTAATTGAAGCCCAAATTGGACATTTAAATAGTCTATTTCACTCACAAAAATATGAGAAAAAATAATATGAGATCAAACATAGGTTTTGAACCCTAGATATCATATTGGGATTTTAACCTCAAATAGGACCTCTCTAAACCCTAGAAAATAATTATTCTCCAAAGTCAACATAGTTAGTGTCAATTTACTCCTTAAGGTATAAGTATCTCATTGACATGTATAATTTATCAATTGGACAATATTTGGGCATTTTAAGTATTTTTCTTCTTAATTTAGGATAAATGTTAATTTCTTATTTTTCTTAAATGTTTATTTTAGGATGTGTGAACAATAGGATAGCAAACTTGTTTTATTTATTATCTCCCATATAGTTTTAGTTTGTATGTTTAAAGATTAATTTCTATTGATGTAATGATTGGAATTATTTAATGCACATTTAAATTAAATTTCCTCCATTGTAGAATTACCTAAGATTGGATTAAATTAAATGAAATGCATGTATCTTTTCAAATTAAATTATTCATAAAGTTGTTAATAATACTTATATCAATGTAACTTATAAATTGGAAATGTTTAGAACTTCTAAAATTGATCATTTTCATATGAAGAATAAATTTTATGAGATTGCATAAGTTAGAATTATCTCTACCATTGTAGAAAGCTTTCATTAGTTATGTAATGCGAATATTGTAAATTTAACTTGAATAATTGCATAGCATATGTTAAGTTTAATTCATCTATTTCAAATATACTTCATATGGAATTTAGATTAGTTTATTAAACTTGAATGTACTGTCATGTTACATGTAACTAGAATGTAAAACTATATGTAATTTGCTTAAGTTGGAATATAATTAGAATTAATATTTTGTGTTTTGAATTAAGTTAATGATAAGTCTTTAATGAATTATTCTTTCATTCTACATTCTAGAAAGTTAAGAACTATACAAACATTCATGTTTTATTTTATTTGTGAATGTTATATGCTTAATTATGAAATGTAGTATCAATTCCTTATCTCATGCTAGTATTAAATTGGAATAAGCAATCCTATGTAATGGATTGACTTAAAGTTAGCTTTATATTGTTAATCTTTCCAATTAATCTTCCAAATAAATGGAAGACTTACATGTTAATGTCCTACATGTTTTTTTTGAGCAAATATAATAGAATTCATGCCAAAATTATTAGAATTGGAATGAGATTCTTATGTTCCTACATGTTTTACTTCTCTTTTAGTTATATGTTAGATTTAACTAAGAATCTTTCAATTTCTTTTGTATTCTATTTTAGCATAATACTTCCAATTGCGAAGTTAAAGTGCTTTAAAACAACTCATAATAAGACTAGTGCTCAAACAATCACTTAGATAATTAGCATATATTCCAATAGTCTTTAACCTTCCAAATTAGTTCTCTATTGATTAAACTAGAGAGTAATAGCTCCCTTTCATGCTTTAAATAAGCTATAGATTTCTAATTTCCTACAACTATAAATGAATTATTACTTATAAGATATAATCTACTTCTTTCCTTACTTTCAAATACTCAACATCAATTAATCTTAAATAACTTCATGATTGAATTAATTTGATACTTTTTAGTTTGTAAGTTAACCAGATGAAACTAATAGAATTTCTCTTAGCTTATACTTTCATTAGATTAGAAAACTATAAACCTTACTCTTCCTTATTAGTTTCCTTAAACATTAATCATTAATCTAATTGATTTGATTAGCTTAGGAATAGTTTAGGATGAACTTTCTTTACTTGAAAATACTATTTTCTAAACTTCTCTTTCATAAATTGTGATGATTTTCTAGTTTCATAAATTGCATGTTTTAGGTATATGAACCTTAGGACAACAAATCTGTTACATTTAATTGCTTCCCATGTCAATTTTAATTACATGATTTGAGCTTAATTCTCATAAATTAGATGCTTGAATGATAACAAAATTATTTGATTCATCTTTTAACCTTTGGAGAAAAGCTATAGGATTGATTTATAACTTGAATTATTGGTGGTCCTTAGAGCTAGTAATTACCCCCATTAAGTGTAGTAAACTTTAATGCATGTGTAATTATAGATTGTGAATCAATTAGGACTAACCTTAAGTATCTAGATTCTATCCTAGCTCACCTCACATTTTGTTCTTAGATCCTCATCAAGTCTTTTGAGGATTTGAATTAGGAGTCCTTAATTTATTAGTATAGTTTAGGAATCCTATAGATTTTATTTAACATTCAATCTTTAGAAAACATAAAGCTTGTAGCTTACAATTCCTTTCTCTCCTTTACTTGAAACCTTTCCTTTTACCTTAACTTCACTAGATTAGTATTTGATTGGATAGATCCTTCCAACTACAACCTAGCTAGAGAGATTTAGTGATTAGAACCTTAACTTCCATCGTATCCTAATATGGTAACTTCATAACCATACCCTTTCCTAACTAGTTTCCTAAGCTTTGATTTAGTTAATCTATTTAAATCCTGTGGTTTAGGATAATGATAAGATTAGTTTCATTTAGTATTATTATACTTATAAACTATTTAACCATCTCATGAAATGAAATTAAACTACTATTATCAAAACCCCAATTAATTATATTACTTTTAATTGACTTGAGATCAATATCTCAAAGTTAATTAGGAGCTCAATTAGCTCCAATCATTATGTAGATCATTAAAATTAGATAACTTTAGATATCACATAGTCTGCAATTATTAAATTTTTCTTGAATGCTTGCTTAGCTTTGAACCTATTTCATTTGACACATTCATATAAGACATTGTGAATAAATAAGACTTTCATATTTAGAACTATGGAATTTTACATTGTTGGTTAAGCCAAAGGCAGGCTAATTAGGAGTAATAAGGAGACCTCACATTCTTAGATGGTGAATGTGAGTGCAATTTGTTTTGAACCCCGCCTTCTTTTACTTGTTAAATAGATGTGTATAACTCCTTGCTTCATTCTGTATTTTCCCGCAAAATGAGTAATTTTATAAAATAACTTTAATTAATAAAATATGAGTTCTCTATAATCTTATTGATTGTGAAGACTCATCTTAGCTTTCTAGTTATCATATTTTGCATAGTCCTAGGCTATGTACCTCTTAGGCTTATAATCTAAGATTTTCTTTCATTTACTATACTTTGCACTTTCTATATTTTTAGTACTGTACTTTGCTTATTTATAGTTCATTTAAATTACAGTGAATGTTGCTATAATTCAATTTAAATGTTTTACTGTCTTCTTTTCTTTACTTAGCATAAGTTTATTGAACATATACATGCTTCATTTCATTTACTTTCATATGCACATTAGTATTTTTCTAGCCTATTTAGAATGGTTTTACCCTTACTTTATTTGCAGGCTAGAATATTTATACTTGTGAGTATTCTTACTCACTCTATTTCTTCAATTATCCTTCTTTACATGTATTTATTTCCTTCCATATTCATATGCTTTCAATTGCTCCACTATTTTTACTTATATTTTAAACTAGTTGTGATATCCAAAATGAATATTAAAATATTAAGCCAAATCTTAAAATATGCTTAGACTGTTTAGTCTAACTATGTTTTTCTTTTTATTGGCTTTGTCCTATCACATATAAATGCAAAAATGTGATAGATCAGGTGCCTTTGGATGCTAGTGGAGTTGGACCAAGTGCTTAAAGTTCATTTGCTTTCGCTTAAAAATATTATCTTCTAGCTTTTATACTAAGTGAGAAAGAGTTTCTAATAATTTGTTTCTTATTTATTGTTAAACTAATGGCAAGTAATAACTTAATCAAATTGCTTATCTTTACTTTATTTTTGTTGTCACTAGATCTATATTGTTTAAATTCCTTAGTTTGGATAAATGGATAATTGAATGGATTGTATCAATACTTCATGATCATAAAACTAATTGTTGCATATTGTATTTATCCTTATTATAGCATGATTGCACATGCATTTCATATTATTAAACTTATATTAATTCATGTGAATGTTTATTTTACTATTACTTGAAATATTACTCTCACTTATATGTTGCAATCTCCTTAAATTCTTATTGATATTTATAATTGCAACTCTCATTTACTTCAAGTAATTGTAAAAATTTATATTCAAAAGTTTCACATCTTTTACTCATAAATGAAATTACTTCCATTCAAACATTCTTATTGCTTGTATTCTATCACTGTTTCATGCCACTTTTCCTTCCTACATATTTTGATTTCAATTACTTATCTTGTTACATGCTTAATTGCCTTGTATACGTATACAATTATCATTTTCATATGTGTAACTGTAGTTGCTTTAATCACATGTGATAAATCCAAGATTTATAGTTGAATTAAAGGAAGAAAAATGCATAGAACATCACTTGAACATGCAAACTTTGAAATAAACTTAATGAATTTTAGGAGAAAGCTGGAGAAATGAAATCAGGAGCCAAAAGATGAACTATGGAAGAAAACCGCTATGGCGCGCTGCAGCGCGCCAAGTGGGCCATGGCGGTCTACTGAATAAACTCACTGGGAACATATCTGCAAGCCTGGAAGAAGAACCGATGCAGCGTGCCCTTGCACGCTCCAACGGGCTGGGGCGTCATTTCCCAGAGAAATATTTAAACATTGGAAGAACTAATTGAATAGTGATTTTTTGCTTTCACAAAAGATTAATTGCCACAGTGCACCGCAGCGCGCCTAGGCACAATGAGCAAATACTAAAGACCTAGAAGGAATTAAGCGATAGCGCTCCCCAGCGCGCTACGGCGGGCCACAACGACATTCAAAAATATTATCATAAACTATATGGAAAGTAATTAAACAATAAAATTTTCTGTTTTCACAGAAGTTAAATTGCCTCAGCGCGCCTTCAGCGTTCCACAGTGGGTAGCAGCATCACTAAGGTAAATTGTTTGGATCTAAGCTGCCACTGCGCGCTGTAGTAGAATAGTGTTTGAATCGAAGCTACCACAGCACGCTACGGCAGATTGTTAGGAGAACAGCAAACCTAGAATCATATTCAGCAGAACCAAACACGAACGCTGCAGCATGCTTCAGCACTCCACAGCAGTCGACGCAAAAAACTCCAAAAATTATATTTATAACAGCATAGGGAAGGGCAAATATTTCTGACCTTTGGGCATCCTCTGCCTTTTTGAAAATATAATTAATATTTATATCTGTAGAATTCTAAATGATTATTTGAATAAAACATAATGGCTGACAATTAAGGAAAGGAAGATGAAAGATCACTTAGAATTAAGGCAAAAAGGGTTGAGAGCTTCCCTATTTAAGGAACATTTTCAGGCTATTCAAGGGTTCTTAATTTTGATATTCATTGATCCAAATTATAAGCTGCTGTGAGAAAGAGAAGGAGAACGCTTAAAAGAAGGAAGTTTAGAACCACCTTATTAGTTCAAGAGGGATGAGAAGCTGAGGAACTTAGAGAAAAGGGGAGAAGGAAGGAGAAGGAACTAAGAGAACCCCCAAAATTCTGGGTTGTTCCTAGTACTATTTCAAAGCCCGATTTTGTTTTCTTTATTTGTGAACCGATGTCAAGGTTCATTTTCTTTTACATCTCTTGCTGTATTGAAACTTTGATGGAAGGCTAAACCCTCCTTGGGGAGGTTTGGGATGTATTTATGTGAAGTATACGGTGTAAAGTGTTGTATGTTTAATTTACAATTGATAAAATTTGAGATGAATGTTTTATTTATTTTGTTGAATGCCTGAAATGATTATCAAATGAAAATCTTTATTAAACCAAATCTGGAATAAAAATCTTTGTATAGGACACTAAAAGACTTGTGCTCCAATGCTCACTAATTGGATTAGAACAGGGAGTGAGTGCAATAGAGCTAAGAGCTATGTGACAAGTTCTCACACTTATTAGTACCATTCCTTAGCTCATCCATGAAGTTGAAGCTTGTGAGCCAAGCCCCCTCCAATCATGATCTGCGGCTCAACAAAGTAGAAGGAGGGAGAGATTATCGATCACCCATGGTTGATGTGACATAGTCCATTGGGTCCGATGAATCCTCTGCCTTAGCAAAACTGCATATGTAGTGCATGACACTGATTGGTGGGAATTAAGGTTTGCGAGATCATATAACTAAAAGAATGTGTTGATAACTTAGACATAAGAAATCAAAATTAACTTCATTTGATCTCATAAGAGTCTATGTGCTGAGTTAGAACCCCTAGGGTGTTCTCCTTGTGCACTAAATTTGAACTTGTTGGAATTAGAGGACTAATCTAAGGAAGGCAATGTTCACTTGATTGATAAGGCATAGTATAATTACTTTGTGAATTACAATGACATGATTACAACACTGAGTTCTTATGAGTCCCATAATAAAACCCAAACTCTCTCTTCTTAAATCAAATAGTATCTTCAATTAAATCTCTGTTTGTTAAATTATGGACCACAACAAACCAAAAATACAAATTGTATAAACATTATTGAACGTAGATAAAACTTAGTAACAGAACGATCGTTCTCTATGGACTATATAAATTCGGAACTTACCATACCAAATTATTACTTCGAACCACGTACACTTTCGTGTGAGCCCAAACATGTATTTACAGTCTATCAACATGTATTTTGAATTCATATGTATCTCATGCATTTTCCTCTTGCATTTTCTCATCTTAACTTAAGATCCTCTTCATGATCCTTGGCCAAACTTATCATCTAGCATTTGGTTAGCTTCCTTCTAATTAAGTATTTGATACTAAGGTGATGTGCCAATATTAGGTTTAATTCCTACTCAATATTGGAGTCATCATAGTTGGTATCAAAGCCAAGTTGAGAACTTAAAGTGAAGATAAAGATATCCATTTATTTAAAAGCAAACAACACAAAATAATAAAGACATTTAAAATGGCATTATAAGAGAGTAAACACATTACTAATCCAATAATTGATTTAAATTTCTAACTTAAATGAATTTTGGTGTATCCCAAGCCAGAGGTGAAGTTTTGGAAAAATGTTTGAAGTATTGTGTGTTTTGAGGCGACTGCATCCTACAATTGGCTAGAGAGTGGCTTTCTCGAGTCTTTACAACTTTTGAAGCCATAGCTTGCCCCAATCACATACGCTTCCAAATTTTGGACGAACTCTTCAGCAACAATGCCATGGATTTGTCGTGTCGTGCTCATGAAGTGCTAATTCAAGGAAGTAGACATCTCCACCGTGCTCCTACCTATAAAGACTTTGAGTTTTTATTTAATGTAAAATTTTGTAACTTGTAGTGCCAGTTTCTTTATGCACTAGTTTCCTTTTTATTAGTAACTTCTTGTAAATAGCTCCTATCTTACGTATGTTTTCTCTTCTCTCTTCTAAATTATATCTCTTAAATCTTTTAAGTTTAATGAGAATCCTTTTCCTTATTTTCTTCAGCTTTTGAATTGTGTTCTTCTTTTATTTCTTTAGAATGAATCTTGATTCAAATGACTCAGTTCAACCTGTAGTGGAAGAACCCACTTCCACCACAACTTCTCATACCGATCAAATGCAGAATATATTATAAATGATGTGGTTTATGGTTGAAGCTCAAACCTGTGCTGCTGAAAGAATGGAGTCATCCTGTACTCCTTCACAACCTTCTCCTAATCCTTCCCATCCTTTCCAACCTTCTCCTACCCCATCTCAATAATGTCCAACTCCTCCCCAACCTTCTTTTCCAATTATTCCAAAAGTTCATGTGGCTCCACAGCTAACTCCTGGCCCTATAGTGGATACCTTTCTCCTCACCTTTCTTCTTCTAAGCCCTCCAACATTCAATGGCTTCATTTCTCACTTCAAAGCTATTGATTGGTTCAAGGCATTAGAGAAAACCTTGGCCATTATCAAATGTCCTGAAAGTGAATGTATTTGTCTTGCCACATATTTATTTCATGGCAAGGCTGAATATTGGTGGGATAGTTAATTGATGACCCATTTCTCAAGCATTCAATTAAAGGATATTCCATGGGATGAGTTTGAGCAAGTCTTCAATAAAGAATTCATTCCTCCATCTGCCCAAACCATAATCGAGAATGACTTCTTGCAGCTTACTCAAGGAAGTTATTCTATGCATAATTATGAGATGGATCTTTATAAGCTTTCTCGTTTTTCTCCCAATCTAGTCCACACTGATGTGGCAAGGTGTACAAATTACTATTTGGTCTGAAGGATTATATCAAGAGTCACTTGATGTCCCAACATCATAATGATTTTCCTAAGCTTCTAGAAGGTGCCCACATGGTTAAGTACTACCAAGCTCAGATGGAGTCAAAGAAGTATTCTTACCCCCAACCTTTAAGATTTGAACCGTTTAAGAGAAATCATCCTCATGGTCCTAAGATCTTCCAACTTACTCCAAGTCAAAATCAAAATCAAAATCAGAAATAGATTCAGCAAGGAAGACCTGGTATAAGATACAACAAGTCGCACCCCTATGGAAAGTGTTATCACACTGATGGTCATTGCTACATCTGCGGCCGAACTAATCATCAAAATTGGGACTGGCGGGCCAATGGGACTGTGGATAAAATGCTAATCAATCGCCAACCTTCTATACAAAACCATGTTCCTCTCAATTCTCAAGCGCCCGCACTTGCCTTGGTGCCTCCATCTATTAGTGGAAGTGCACAACATCAAAAGTGTATACATCCATCTCCTTCTAAGTAAGGTCAGTCTAGCAAAAGGATAAGGGTAAGTCTATTTCCCAATCTCTTACGATACCACAAAACTACGCTCTGTCTCCTTCAGTAGCTCAAGAAGATAACAACATTGTTATTGGTACATTATACTTTTAATTTTTTAAATTATGTCTTTCATTTCTTATGCTTTTTATTTTCAATACTTTCTACTTTAAATTTACATTAGTTATAATTAGAGTTTAATTTTTCCCTGCTATAGGAACTCTAATTATTAAGGATCAATTCTATGACACACTCTTTGACACAGGTGCTAGCCACTCCTCTATGTTTGTGAGTTATTCTTCTTCCCTTAATCCTTAACATATCAGCTTAGACAATGCCTTGAGATTGCAGATACCATCTGGTGTTGAAACGTCTGCTAATGAGTTCTGTTTGGTAAATATCCCAATCAGTAACCAATTCTTTCAATTCAAACTTATTATTATATCAATTACAAACTTTGACATAATTTTAAGTATGGATTGGCTAAGTAAGTTCAATGCCATCATAGATTGTTTTAGAAAAAGAATTTCGCTTAAGATTGGAAAAAAACCTATAGTTTTCGTAGGAAAGCTTAGCTTGACGGCATCCCTAATCAATGCAATTAAAGCCAAGTGCCTCATTAGTAAAGGTTGTTATGCAATTCTAGTAACCTTGATCGATTAGGAAAAGCAAGAAAGAAGCCATGAAAAGACTATCATCGTTAGAGAGTTCTTGAATGTGTTCCCTGAACACTTACCTGGATTACCACCTTTGCGTGAGGTAAGGTATTCTATTGAGCTTATTCCTAGAACTCAGCCTAAATCTAAGGCTCCATACAGAATGGCACCGAAATAATTGCAAGAGCATAGAGAGAAGTTGCAAGAGTATTTAGAGAAAGTATTTGTTCACCCTAGTAAGTCACCTTGGGGAGCTCTTGTCCTATTCGTCAAGAAGAAAGATGGATCAATGCGGATGTGTATAGACTACCGTGAGCATAACAAAGTGACTGTGAAGAGTAAGTATCCTCTCCCTTGAATTGATGATTTGTTCGATCAGCTTGTCGGAGCAAAATTCTTCTCCAAAATTGACTTGAGGTCAGGTTATTACCAGATTTGAGTAAGAATGAAGATATTCCTAAAATTGCATTCAGGACCCGATATGGGCATTTTGAGTTCCTACTCATGTCTTTCAGACTAAAGAATGTTCCTTCTATTTTCATGAACCTGATATAGCATATCCTTAAGCCATATCTCGATGAGTTTGTCATCATTTTCATCGACGACATCCTAATATTTTCTAAGTCATCTCCTGGGCATGAAAAGCATATGTGTGCCATTCTTGAGTTGTTAAGAGAGTATAAGTTGTTCGCTAAGTTTTTGAAGTGCGAGTTTTGGCTCAAATTCGTGGCATTTCTAGGTCACGTGGTTGATGCTGAAGGCATTAGAGTCGATCAAAAGAAAATCCAAGCTATTCAACAGTGGGTCCAACCCAAATTTGTAACTGAGATTTGCAGTTTCTTGGGAATCGCTAGTTATTATAAAGTTTTGTTCCTGGATTTTCTCAAATCACTTCGTCATTAACTCAGTTAACTGGAAAAGAAGTTCCATTCATCATGATCTTGAGCAATTATTAACTTCTACTCCTGTGAAGAATCTTTTCAAAAGTTGAAGTAATTATTAACTTCTGCTCCTGCTCTAGTACTACTTTATGAGGGTAAGGATTTTTAGGCTTATACTGATGCCTCTAAGGTAAGGCTTAGTTGTGTTCTAATGCAAGATCATCGTGTAATAGCCTATGCGTCTAGATAGCTTAAACTCAATGAGAAGAATTATCCTATGCATGATCTTGAGCTTGTAGGGGCAGTTTTTACTCTTAAGATCTGGAGACACTACCTGTATGGAGTTAAGTGTGAGATGTTTACTAATTATTAAAATTTGCAGTACATCTTCACTCAAAAGGAACTTAATTGTTGTCATTATAGGTGACTAGAGTTACTTTGCGACTATGACTTGGAAATCTAATACCATCTAGTTAAAGCTAATGTAATAGCTGATTCTCTGAGTCGTAAAGCAAATTTATCTTCCCTTTGTACAATGAATCTTTGATCGAAGATTTTGTCAGATTGAATCTTGAGCCAATTAGATCTATTGATTTGTGCACTCTATTATTTGCTCTACAGTCAGATGATTTTCTGAGGTCTAAGATTGTCGAAGCTCAGAAGGAAGATGCGAGTTATTCTGTTCTATTTTCCAATATCGTTAGTGGAAAGAAGCTTGAACTACATCATGATGCTGATGATGTGATCTTTCAAAAGACTAAGTTGTGGATTCTTAAGAGCTTACAGTCGCAAATACTATCAGAAGCCCATAACTTTGGTTACACTGCTCATCTTAGAAGTAGTAAGATGTATCAGCATGTAAAGAAATCATTCTGGTGGTCTGGCATGAAGAGGGATATTGCCATTTTCATTTCTATGTGCCATTCCTGTTTGTTAGTTAAAGTAGAACATTAGAAGCCTAGTGAACTTCTCAAACCCTTAGATATTCCTGAATGGAAATAGTCTGATATTTCCATGGACTTTAATGTGGGACTGCTTAAGTGTAGATCTGGTTCTGACTCGAAGCAGGAGATTCTCAAGTTTATGGTTCTGAATTGATTATGGAGACTACTAGAAAAGTTCTTCTGATTAAGCACAATATGCTGATAGCTCAGGATTGACAGAAAAAGTATTATAATGCTCATCATTATCCGTTAGAGTTTCAAGTTGGTGATTGTGAGTATTTGAAAGTAAGTCCGATGCGGGGTGTGCAGAGATTCGGTGTTTCTGGAAAGCTGAGTTCAAGGTATATGGGACCTTTTGAAGTGATTGAAAAAGTTGGAACCTCTGCATATAGGTTGGAGTTACCTGATGACTTCTTAGCCATGAACAATGTGTTTCATGTCTTATCCTTAAGAAGATGTTTGCTAGATCCTAATCAGCAAGTTCAGATTCCAGCAATCGAGTTGTAGCATAATCTAACTTTCATCATTAAGCATATTGTAATCATGGGGTGAGATCTTAAGAAGTTAAGAAATTGCAGCATTCCTATGATCAAAATCTACTAGCAGAATCATCCTGCTGATGAAACCACATGGGAGAAAGAAGAGGATATGTGAAAGAAGTTCCCAAAATTCTTTTCTTAATCAAGTAGTCTTAGTTCTCTCATTTTCATTATTATTTCTTTAGACTTCCTTCGTGCATTTCAACTTCTTATTTTAGTTATTGTGTGTCGTGAGCGACACTCTTTTTAAGAAGGGGAGTCTGTAATAATTCTAGTATTTTTACCCATTAATTTGTAATCTAATTGACTCTAATCTTCTTTTATTAGTCTTATAATAATATTAAGAGCTTCCATTTCAAGTTTTGTGCAATGTGAAGACCGTTTGGTAATTTCTAGTATTTCCTCATTTTCTGATATTTCTGAAAGTGCCTAATTTATTTAAACCTCAGAATAAAAAATGGATCTGTCATTAGACTTATCAGCCCCAAATTAGCTTGCAGTGATATTTTAGAAGTATTTGGAGGTCGTCAAAATTTTCCCAAATATTTTATTATTATTTAAATACTTAGAAAATTAACATAATTAAATATAACTCTAATCAAAAACTTGATTTTTTTTTTAGTTTCTCACCCCTCAATAAGGTAAGAGTGAGTTTTTAGGATTTGTCAGAGTGCGCTTAGATATTTAAATTTAAGAAATTAATTTAGAAAATTAAATAATTAAATATTATATTTAATAATCTTAGTATAATTAATATATATAATAAATGAAATTAATCCAATGGATATTATTGCAAGGTTCATTGCATGGAGAAGTCATCCGCTTTGATCTGGGCTATTGCACATTTTTAAAACGCGATCCAACGGTCTCGATGCGACCTGGTCCATGATCTCGATCTGGCGTTTGATCGAGAGATCAAACGAACGACCAAGATCATTCTCTTGTACATTAGATTTCCACCTCGGCCATGATCGCTTGGTGACTATCAACCGTAACACAAACCGTCAGTCCAGCCCCTCCGAGCATACACTAGACCCCCCATTTATTTCCTAATCGCTTGCTGAATCATTTGGGACTCTTACCTAGAGTTGGGAGCTATGGAGTCGACATCAAGAGCTCACCAAAGTTAGTTGGAACCGAGACCTTTGAAGCTGTCTATATATCGATCCCTTACTCTCCTCCTAAAATTAATTGTGTGTGTGCCTATTTCGTGTGATGGACGATCGATCTGAGCTTCGATCGAGTCAGGTCAAGCACGAATGGATCGAACTGACCACAGTTGTCCTTAGGGTTCCATCGGGTGGAGCTAGGGCATCACTGTAGCGCCCCGTCCCGTCGTCGTGCGCAAAATACGAGTATAATTTATAGATTGGCGACGGAACGGTGCACTACTCGGGAGCAGTGGGCCATACAAGTAAAACCCATCGTCCCGAATAGGCTAAAGAGATAGAGCCATACTGAAGGCCGCTGACTCGAACCCTAAGAGTAGGCTCGAGAGCCAATACCTAAGATAGGAATGGAACCCTTATCTTAGGTATTAGGCTTAGAACGTACATAAGGTGTAAGGGAGGAGAGAAGGACCCATGTACGTTACAAAATATATCAGCGTTTCCAGTACGCCGATCACATCACAATACTATGTATAGTAATATAACAGAGTGCGGAAGCTAAAAAAAAAAAGCAAAACATCCAGACTTACATTCATCCCAAGCAGTAGAAAATATCCATCTCAGAAAAAAAAAAGTGAAAATACATCCAGAGTTTTATTACAAACCATAATAATGCAGAAATATAAAGAGTCTAGCCAGAATACTAAAAAGAACTAAAAAGTAAAAGTAGGTGCTCGATCCCCTACAGCTCCAAGTGCTCCTCCTGAGTCTCCGGGACGTCTTCCTGACCTATCTCCAGTAACTGCTCGGGATCTAGCAAATTGCCGGATCCCAAAAGTACCCCGTGTTAGACAAGAAGTCTAACACATCGAAGCTAGCTATACAAGCTAATCTAAATATAATAAATATACAAGGACATAAAGTAAAAGTGCAGGAAAACTATAAAGCATCAAATAACTGAACTGTAAGAACTAAGTGAAGAGAAACTGCATCAAAACTAAACACTAAAAGTAAATAAAAATACCAGATGCTCATACATCAATGTGAAAGGAATGTCAAATGCTGAGAAGGATGCTATAAGCTGCGCTATATGCTACTGAAACAATGCTTACAATTATGCTATACCACAGTATATCACAGAATTATCACTGAAGGTTTATGAGTAGTACGGTCCAATGTAAGTACAATAATTAGGAAGTCAGTATGGTGATGCAGATGCACCCTGAATTTTCCCCAGTCTGTGTATATATAACATTCCGTATCTCATACTGTATCACTGATAACCATGTGTCACAACAGAAGGAAAGAGATCAACTCATGCTTATGCTTATGCTTATGCCATTGTATGGTATGAATGGAAAATCCCAAAATCCATGAAGAATGTAGTAAGAAACAAAAATAAATCCTAAGTCTCCACTGTGCAGAATCCTGCTAAAAGGATTCTGACTCCAAATCTCTAGATCGATATTTAGTTAAGGTTGCTTGTTTACTCAAAGATCACGGGGCAAGGTGATCGTATACACATATTAAATATGCTGCAAAGATAGGACATAACATTTAGTTTGATTACGCCACCCTAATAAAGCGACCTTCATTAGGAGGCACCATCTGGTGATGGTTTGTGTCTCAAACTAAGCATTTAGTTACTAAACTCACAATCATACTTAATGTCTTAAGGAAGGTAATTCCCCTTTTTACTTAGTTTTATTTAAGCCATACCTATTGAAGCGATCTTCGCCAGGAGGCATTGCCCAATGGCAACTGTCCTTCAATAAAATTAAGGAATGGGTACCCATTTAATACACCCTTAGGATTGATTGATTTATTCTAAGCGAGGTTTTGCCCGCCTAAGCCCGCAGGATAGCAACAAAGACAAGTCTTACTTAGAGTGACTCAACCAACCCAGATTACTACTGGGGACCAGTAATATGGGTATACTATACTACACTTACCCAACAATCGTGGTTCAATCAAATCTATTTAATATAATAAGGATTTATCAAGACTACAAGTCTTAAACTAATAGGTAAGTCCTATACAAGGTTTCACAAATCTAATATGATCAGGGATCACTTAACCTGGATTCTACCACAAGGAGAGGTATCTCTTCTAATGTCTTGAGTGATTACTACCACACGGAGAATTGATCAAGCTCTAAGGTGAAGGGATCTTCTATACTTCTACCTCAAGGATTCATACAAGGCCTTCTACCTCATGACATATAATTTAGGTCTTTTATATAATTTAAGATGATCTTATGAAGATAGCATCAAGATCTCTTCTTTAGATGTTGATATTAGACTATCAGGTTCTGGTTCATTATTAAATTTAGAATGATTAGATCAGATGATGGCATCATCTGATCACACTTAGACTAAGATTATGGGAACTAAATTAAGCATATTGTTAAGGATTAGATCACTTGTTTAATCAATATGATTTTAATTGTCTTCTTATGCTAGTCTTCTTTCTTAAGAGAAAATCAGGGATCTAAAGTTTAGATTCAGATCAAGCAATCACATAGATTGTTATTAATCTTAACATGTCTAATTCAAATGTTTAGGATCAATAGTAAATTAAATGTATTATTGGATAATGTTCAATTCATAGTCTTGTAATCAATATAGTTGAGTTAGGGTTATTATGGTTTTAGATTTGCCTTAAGTAGATTAGGGATTGACTCCTTCTCGAGTCTTAAGTCAAATCAAGTGTATATTTAAAGATCAATGTCAAATCAGTGGATTAATTATGTGTTATTGGTGGCAATCCTAGATCTAGATCAAGTCTTAAAGCTTGATCCAAATCTAAAGATTTCTTAAGTTAATTAAGATATTTAAGATTCTAGTTTTGGATTTATTCAAGTATGCTTAATAGATTTATAAAAATGTGAATTCATTTCATTTAGTTTACAGTTATAAGTCAAAATAATAATTAAAGTCAAATAAATAGTGGTTACTTAGTACTAACCAAACCTCATACTCAAGCAAAAGGATTAGCACATAAATAAAAATCCAACCATTCAAATTACATAAAATTTGGTATGCAAGTCCTAATTACTCATACAAATAATCAGAGACTGAAATTGCTATGATCCAATGTGTATAAACCCTAAAATTCCCTAAATATGATTTGACAAGATTAGGGTATAACTAAATTTATAGAACTCAGAAAAATATTATACTTGGCACATGCAATTTAATCAACATCTGTGAACTAATGGCACCCTAATCATGCATTTTGGATAAGTAAATTTGCTAATCTACCCTAATTAACATTCACTGTAATTAGGCAACAATTAAAGATCTAACCATCAGATGTGTGATTTTATTTTATATTTAGGTTCCTGAGATTTTTCTGAACATTTTCATATATGATATCATAAAATTCTAGCCAGTTGATTAAAAGTTATTAAGAAAATACATTCTGTATTTTTATTTAATCAAATTCCTATGATTTGATTAATCGAATTATTTTCCTTAAGGAAAATAATTCCATTAATTTGATTTAATTAACCGGCTCGGCCCGAAATTAAAAACGCGCAGGTCGGCCGCGACACGGGAGACCCGGCACTGTCGCACTGCGCGGGTCATGGGCTGACCCGGCCCGCATAGTGTCGTCGTCCCCGATTCTTCATCCCGCGAATTAGCCGATTAGGAGAAACCTAATTGCCAAATTCTGGCGCATCCGGTCCACGGATCGGTCAGCATTCGATTGCTACACCATCACCATGTCCAGATGCGTCGACTGGGACCTGAAGCCCCTTGTGAGATGGTCTGGATCAGCCAGACCTTACTCACCCGAGGTGTTCGACCTTTGAGTTACTGTGGGGAGATAATTCTCCCCACAGAGTCCATATCAGACCCCAGGCTCGATCCCTACACCATCAGGGTGGTGAGGCGGATCAAAGCCCTCTGGTTTGGGGGTCTGGGGGTCTGGGGTGGCCTGGATCGCTGGGTCCTTACTCGACCAAGGCGATCCAGATGAAACTGAACCTGATCGATCGATTCGATCGATCTGGGCTAACCTAGACCCTAATTATGATACTACTGAGTTTGAAACGACAATATGAGCAAAACCGCATCAAATGGAGTAAGGTTTTAACCTTATTGGCTCATAACCTGCAACTGGGATACCTGATTTTTGATGGATTGGAAGACAGATCGAGGCTCGCTGCTGCAGGGACTCTGGAAGCTCTTAGGGGTCCTGAACTCCAGGAGAAACCCTCTATCAGCAGTTCAGGAGCACGGAAGCGCCTAGGTGAAGCTCCGGGACTTCGGCAATGGCGACAAATTTCAGAAGCTTCAATTGATCAGCAAGATTCAATTGAAGCAAATCTGAGGCTATTTATAGGCTTGGCTGGGCTTAGGGAAGCTTCTGGAGCCACTGGCTCGGGCTGGGGAGACCTGAGAGGGCGGGCCATGGTCGAGCTCTTGAAATTCCATTTCGAGCTCGGCTGGGCCACGAGGCCCAATCAGGGTCTCATGGTGTTTAGGGGAAGACCAGTAACCGTTTGCTGAGCTGGAGGCGCGCGTGGGGGACAGGGTAGGCCACTAGCAGTATGGGGAATCTTCCCTGTCGGGCGCGTCTTAGCGGGGACGAAGATCCACAGTGCGGGTGCGCTGTGGACTGTCTGATGCATCGATCAGGAAGGTGTGACGGTCCTGATCCTCTGGATCCTAATAGCCAAACCAGATTAAATCTATGCCGTAGGATCATTAGGGTTGATCTAACGGCGGACCCGCGATTCTAATCCTAACCGTCAGATGGAAAGGCACGACGGCTAGATTTGAGGGATCCCACTGTCGCGTGCCCCGGGCTCCGCAGCGGATCGCCTGCGGTCTGCACAGCAGATCCCGGCTGTTATATTAGGTATTAGGGTAAAAGTGCAATTATGGAAAGTTATAAACCCTTAAGTGCAATTAAACCATTCTAAATTAAATTGAATTATTGCTTAAATGAATTCCAAATTGCACCAAATTTTCACCCTTAGCTAATTTGGGGGTGAGGAATTCAAAAATACAATCAGATTTTAATTCTGAGATCAAAATATTTTGGGTCTAGACTAGAGCATCTAGACTGATCAATTTGCAATTTTTAACTTAGAGAAGTCTAATGGACTTTAAATTTTCTAAATAGGCTTAGAGTGATGTTCTAAAGATAAGGTTACTTAAAAATATTGAGTTAGGCAACATAGTTTTTGCATGATAACAACCTAGGGTTGTTACAAACTCCCCTACTTAAGAACGATATCGTCCTCGACATCATCTTAAAAGAAGACACATACAAGAGAAAATTGAAGAATGTGAATAAGATTTTAGCATTCAAGAGTACCTAGAGTTTTAAAAAGATTAGGATACTTCTTTCTCATATCCGTCTCCTTCTCCCAAGTAGATTCTTCTAAAGAGCGATTTCTCCATTGAACTTTTACCATCGGGATGGAGCGATTCCTTAGCTGCTTTTGATCATGAGCTAAGATCTTAATCGGCTCTTATGCATAAGAGAGATCTGGTTGTAGTGATACGGCTGGAAGTTGAATTAAGTGAGATGGATCACGGAGACATCTCCGCAGAGAGGAGATGTGGAATACATTATGAACTGCAGAGAAATCTTCAGGAAGTTTTAATCGATATGCTGCAGAACCAATCTTTTCTAGTATCTTGAAAGGTCCAACGTAGCGAGGACTTAACTTTCCAGCTATACCAAAATGATAAACAATTTTTAACTTAGAGAAGTCCAATGGACTTCAAATTTTCTAGATAGACTTAGAGTGATATTCTAAAGACAAGGTTACTTTAAAATATTGAGTTAGGCAACATAGGATTTGCATGGTAACAACCTAGGGTTGTTACAATCACTTTGTTGCCGTTCAAGTCAACCTCACTGACCAAATCTTGGGTTTGTCGGGTTGGCCTCGGTAAGGGCTTCACGACGGTGTACGACCCTCCTAAGATCCCCGGGTTCGACCGAGAGGTCTAATTTTAGGACGTCCCTCACGAACCCCTATTGGGGATGAAGCGGTCTGGATTGCATGCACTGCGGTCTAGGTTCTCTTGCTGGACCAGACTGGCTCAACATCGGGTTCTTTTCACTACATTGTGGGTCCTGCTTTGACGCGTGGCTTCCGTTGCGCTCGATAGGTGTCTGACGGCGCGCATAATTTTATGCACCATCAACCATCAGTCCTAAATTTTTGCACCCGTCTTTTCCTTATTTTTTGTGCCATTAATTTTGTGGTGATCATTTAATTATGTGCTGCGATGTGTTAAATGATTAGGAGATTAATTTTTAATGATTTATTAATGCTGAAATCTAATAAAAATGTAACTTTAATTATACACATCCAAATAATGCAATATTATATACTAATTTGATCACAAAAATGCATAGATTAATAATATGACTTTAAATTTATGTTTGGATGATTATTTTATTTAATCATTAATTTAGATTAATTAATTAATTGCAAATTAATTTCAATTATTGTATGTGGCATAACTTGATGATATGGTGTTTAAATTTAATGATTTAATAGTCCATTTAAATCAGAAAAATATATAGAACAATAATATGAAATCAAATTTAAGATTTGATCACTAATTTTCTTAATCACTTTTTAACCCTAATTAGGAGTCTCGAAAACCCTAATTTCCAATGTTGTCCGATTTTGACCTACTTAGTGTCATTCTTCTCCTTATGTTATAAGGATTCCATATTTATGTATATTATTTCCATTAGACAACAATTGTTGATTTTAGGTTTTTGGCTCCTTAACTAACATTATTGTGATAATTTTCTAATTTTAGAAATTACATGTTTTAGGTATTTGAACCTTATGACAGCAAATATGTTACATTTGATTGCTTCCCATGTCAATTTTAATTGCATAATTTAAGCTTAGTTCTCATAAATTAGATGCTTGAATGATAAGCAAATTGTTTGATTCATCTTTCAACCATAGGAGAAAACTATATGATTGATTTATAACTTGAATTTTAGGTGGTCCTTAGAGCTAGTTATTACACCTATTAAGTGTAGTTAACCTTAATGCGTGTGTAATTGTAGATTATGAATCAATTAGGACTAGCCTTAAGTATTTAGATTGGATCCTAGCTCACCTCACCTTAAGTTCTTATATCCTAATTAAGCTTTTAAGGATTTGAATTAGGAGTTCTTAACTCATTAGTATAGTTTAGGAATCCTATAGATTTCATTTAACTTAATCTTTAGAAAACATAGAGCTTGTAGCTCACAATTTCTTTCTCTCTTTTACTTTAATCATTTCCTTTTACCTTAACTTAGCTAGATGAGTATTTTGTTAGATAGATCCTTCCAACTACAACCTAGCTAAAGAGGTTTAGTGATTAGAACCTTAACTTCCATCTTATCCCAATATGGTAATTTTATAACCATACCCTTTTCTAACTAGTTTCCTAAGCCTTAATTTAGTTAATCTATTTAAATATTGTGGTTTAGGATAATGATAAGATTAGTTTCATTTAGTATTATTATACTTATAAACTATTTTACCATCTCATAAAATGAAATTAAACTACTATTTTCAAAACTCCAATTACCTATGTTACTTTTAATTGACTTGAGATCAATATCTCTAAGTCAATTAGGAGCTTAATTAGCTCCAATCATTAAGTAGATCATTAAAATTAGATAACTTTGGATATCACATAGTCTGCAATTATTAAATTTTTCTTGAATGTTCGCTTTGCTTTGAGCCTATTTCATTTAACACATTCATATAAGACACTGTGCATAAATAAAACTTTCACATTTAAAACTATAAAGGATTACATTTTTGGTTAAGCCAAGAGCAGGCTAATTAGGAGTAATAAGATGTAACAACCCAAGTTATTACTTAAGTTAATTAAGATTAATCTAAATCTTAATTATGGTTCTAGTAGCTTAATTAAGTTATTTAGAACTAACCTCTAAAATTTAGATCAAATCAAGAATCAAATAGAGCAAATCTTGATTTTTGGAAAATTCCAAAACCCTAGAATTTGACTTTTTATTTTGGCCTCAAATTGAAAATCTGACTTCACCATTGCGTTCACCATCCCAAATTAGCTAGGGTTGAAGTTTTAGAGGCATTTGAAAGTCATTGGATTTTCGTCAAAATATTTAAATATTATTTAAATACCTAAAAAATCAAATAATTAAATACTTGTCGAATCAAAAATCCAATTTTGTCGTTGCATTCCTCACCCCTCAATTAGCTAGGGGTAAAATTTTGGTATTTTTCGGGACTTATTCGATAGTCCAATTTTTTAATTAAGAAATTTAAATTAAATTTCTTAATTTTTAAATTATTTTATCCGGTGGACCCCCCCACATTAGCAAATCGGATATCGGATGTCCATTTCCTTCGCACCCGCTATCTATTAGGGCTTAACGGGTCTGACCCGTTAAGTGAAGTCATGATCCAGACCGTCGGCTACCGATCCCGATCCAACGGTCCGTAGATCGTCTCCTCCGTTCGCTCGTAAGGAGGCTCCGCGTGTCACAACTGAGACGCGCGGCTGGCAGACCTTCTGTAGCGCGTCTCGCACCGCTTCCATCGAACGATTAAGTTCTTCCTCTCGACTTCTCTTCCTGAGATCGATCAGAACTAGTATTCTAGCAACTCAAACCTCCATTCAAACTGTCTCAAGCCAGAACGTCCAGATCTATCCATATGGTACCCCTCTTCCTTCCTTTTTCATCAATCAATTAATTCATAAACATACCTTACAACCGTGAGTTTAATCTATGATGATTATTTGAATTGCATTTATGCTAATTGTGTGAATTGAAGAATAAGATATCAGGTCTTCTTTAACCTAAATTAGGGCTATTTTAGGGTTTAGATCTGTGAATGATTCAGGATATATCCACTTGTGATTCAGCTGTCAATAGGAAGGACTGACAATACTCTATCCATTGCTGAGCGAATCGGACTCCGGCGGGGTTAAATCGGCGGTCGTAGCGACTGCCTTAGCCGAAGACCTCTCGGTCTCGTTGTCCTGAGAACGGGTTCTGTACGGGCCAAATCGGGTCGAGGACGACCTGTGGATTTCGGCCGGACCTCGTGTGCATCATTAGCCAAATATTTGGCGGCCCCACATGTAATTAATTAGCCGAATAATTAGAAAATAAATAATTTAATAATTCAATTAAATTAAGAAAAATACAAATATTCAATCAATCATAAAATGAAATCTATACATCTAATCATAGCAAAATTTTATATCATAGGAACCAAAAAAATATGAGGAATATTTTGGCACTATCAAAATTCTAATTGGAGCTGTTTATCACATAGTGACATTTAGGATTCCTAAATTAACCCTAAAAGTCACATAATTTCATTTGATCATAATATTGTGCACACATATTTAAATATACCCAATATGGGTCTCAAAATACTCAGAAAACCTAAGGAACAATTTAGTAGTGTTAACTTTGCTGTTTGGATTAGATTTAGACTAATAACATTTAGGACCTAACCCTAATTAGGTCAATTAATCTTAGATCTTCAATTGACCATAAGTTAGTCAAATGAGCTCCAAATTAAGTGATCCAAATACCCATTTAGATCAAAAAACCTAATTTACAGTAATCTACAAAAATATTTAGGATCCAATAGTTAGATTTCCTAATCAACCCTAATTACTCTAAAATCTTGAATAGTGAAGATTAGCAAATCTAATGATCCAAATTAATTTAAGTTTTAAAGAACTCCTTGAACGCATTAGAATCTAATGGTGTGGTTGGATTAGTGATTTGGTGATTAATTTCACTAATCACTCACTAATCACCCTAAACCCTAATTAAGCTATAACTTAGCCAATTATAGTCCAAATTGAGCCTATCACTTGTCAATGTGATCAGTAAAACAATTATGAATCATAGTCACTGATTTTAATCAATTTGTCACCAATTAGAAAAGTTAGGATTTTTGACCCTTAATTAAGAACACTTAATTACTATTTAAACCCTAGAACTTGTATTAGCTATAACTTAGCCAATACATATTATAATTTGATAATTTTATGTTCTACGGAAATCTTAGATCATAACCTATCGTAAACTAATAGAAAAATTATATTTCATTAAGGTAAAATTAACAATATGCCCTTATAGGTCAAATTTCTTAATTTGACCCTATAAGGCTTAATACTTAACCAAAATTAATGAACTTACTGTCTAAACTCATATTAGATAGTAAGTAAACATTCCACTTTATTAAAATCTAGAATTTAACCCTTATTCATAAAGTTGAGATCTTAGACCCTTAAGTAAGGACAAAACAGTCTTTTTGTCCAAAATTAGGGTTTAATAAAATTAAGACTTGAATTCATCTCTAAATCATAATAAATAGTAATTAAAATGATTTAGACCTTGATTTAGATAATTCTAAGTCTCAAATTAGAAATTGAAGAAAATCATAAGATGACTCTTAAATAAAACCTAAGTGAAATATGAGAGATCTTCCACTTACTTGAACTTCTTAGAACTTTTTATAGGTCTTATAATTTTAGTTAGGATGTGTGTCCAAATAATACTCTTAGATTTAAGAACTTTAATTCCTAAGATTAGGAATAGATCTTAGGTTAGAATTCATCTAATGAGTACAGTGGGTTACTCATTAAGGTGAAACCTTGATTTTACTAGTTTATTTAATGATTATCTGATCTTTTAATCTTAGAATTAAGTTTAGAAATCTATCTTATTGAATTTGACTTAATTCAATAGGATTTGCCTTAACACTTAATCAGTGAGATGGGATTTAACCTTAGTCCTCAAGATGACCCTTGTGATTAAGTAATTGAACTTTATTATTTGGAGTTTAATTCTTAATCCTTTCAATTTTGATTTGAATAATCAAGATTTAGTTTGGGATATATAAAATAATAATTTAGGATGATTGATTTACTTATTTAACTTTGTAGATGACTTTGATTCAATTATAATTAGGATGTGGCCAGTCCTAATTATGTTCAACTTATAGGTTCCTGATTCTAAGTTATAGACAGTGTAAGAATTGATGGTTCCGAATCTTATGTAACTTAAAGTAGTTAGAATAATTAAATTAGTAAACAAGTGATATCATAGAGTTTGTATAGTGCTAATTATTTCCTTAAAATTATTATGCTATGCTTTCTTTGTTTTTGAGCCTCTTTACACTTTTGGACATATTTTACTTGACAGAAATACTTGATGAATATTTTATGTTATACTTTGAATTACATTTTTATAATATTTGCATAACTTAAAAAGAAAACTTAAATAAAACAAACTTTAATACACCTTGTGGGTTATATTTTTTTTAGTCTGTCATTTAATATAACCTTACTTTAGGATAGCTTTTGCCTAGGACGCTTTCCTAGTGCTTGTTACTTTTGCTTAGGGAATTTCCCCTAGTGTGTGTTACTTCTGACTATAACACTTTCCTAGTGCTTATTACTTTTGCCTGGGACACTTTCCTGGATGATTAGATGGATGTTACCTTGTGACTAGGATACTTTCCTAACATATCATACTTTAATCTAGGATGTTTCTCTTAGATGAGTAGATGGACTTTACTTTTTGGCAAAACTAAGTAGGAGTATCTTCACACTTTACTTTATACTTTACCTTACTTTTATTTTACAGACATTTTACAGTTATATTACTTTTACTTTTCAGTCACTTTACAGTTATCTTTTCAGTTATTTTGCAGTTTCTTTACAGTTTTGACCTATCTTTACCTTACAATTCAATTCGCTTTCTATCATATTTTCATTTTCTGCAGTTCTTCAGTATTACAGAATTTCCTATAATATTCTTTTTATTTCAGTCACTTTACTTTATTTATAAGCATATTAGGATGCTAAACTCTCTTTTCAGTACAGTATTTTTACTTATACTATAAACTGGCATGTTTAGTTTGATCATATTACTTAGGACTTTTCTTTGTACTTAATATATTACATTTGCACTTTATTTACCTTTTTATGCAGCTTGAGCTGAGGTATGTCTTTACCTCACAATTTGTTAAGTTATAATTTATTATTATAACTTGTTTTTCTTCCTTTGTTGCTTTACTAGTATTTCATGCTTAAATCTAGTTTGTGACATCATTAAAATACATAAAAATGATTACCCTAAAATGTACTTAGACATTTTGTCTAACTAGATTTTTCTTTTGTTGGCTGAGGTCCTACCATTATGAAATTGATAATGGTAGATTCTGATCTATTTGAGGAGGTTGAACCTTTAGAAGAGTAGGTCCAAGAAGAAGTGCAGGTTGATGAAGACCAGTATATTATACTTCTTAATTTTCTTTACTCTTGCATTACAGAGCCTGAGAGACTTTACTTTATATTTTATCTTCTAACTTTAATGTTTATAATAATACAGGATTAAAATTATACTTTACTTTTCCTGCATTGTATATTTTGAGTTGGATGTTTTACTTTGTAATATGGATGAATGGATGATTATTTCAATTTGTGCTTTTCTTTCGCACTCTGATTTCATAGTATACTCATTAAGTAATTGTTATCTTTTGCTTTATTATGAAAAACACATCTTTCTCTTAAGATTGGATTGGAGACTTAAATTCTAACCTAATGTTAAGTAAGAGATGTGCTTAGTGACGACCATACCCTAATATTTATGATTAAATGGGGCGGCCACCACATAAGGAGACCTCACATTCTCAGACGGTGAATGTGAGTGCTATTTGTTTTGAACCCCGCTTTCCTTTACTTATTAAACAAATGTGTTTAACTCCTCGCGTTATTTTGCATTTCCCCACAAAATGAGTAATTTCATAAAATAACTTCAATTAATAAAATTTGAGTTCTCTACAATCTTATTGATTGTGAAGACTCATCTTAGCTTTCTAGTTATCATACTTTGCATAGTCCTAGGCTATGTACCTCTTAGGCTTATAGTCAAAGATTTTATTTCATTTACTATACTTTGCACTTTCCATATTTTTAGTACGGTACTTTACTTGTTTATAGTTCATTTAAATTTTAGTAAATGTTGCAATAATTCCATTTAATTCTTTCATTATCTTCTTTTCCTTACTTAGCATAAGTTCATTTAGCATATACATGTTTTATTTTATTTACTTTTTATAGCCTATTTAGAATGATTTTACCCTTACTTTATTTGCAAGCTAGAATGTCTATACATGTGAGTATTCTTACCCACTCTTTTTCTTCAATTGTCCTTCTTTACACTTGTCTATTTACTTTCATATTTATATGCTTTCAATTGCTCCGCTGCTTTTACTTATATTGTAAACTAGTTATGATATCTAAAATGAATATTAAAATGTTTAGCCAAATCTTAAAATGTGCTTAGACCATTTAGTCTAACTATGCTTTTCTTTCTATTGGCTTTGCCCTATCATATTTAAGTGCCAAAATGTGATAGATCGGATGCCTTTGGATGCTAGTGGAGTTGGACCAAGTGCTTAAAGTTCATTTGCTTCCGCTTAAAAATTTATCTTCTTGCTTTTATATTAAGTGAGAGAGAGTTTCTAATTATTTGTTTCTTACTTATTGTTTAACTAATGGCATGTAATAACATAACCAAATTGCTTGTCTTTACTTAATTTATGTTGTGACTATATCTATATTGTTTAAATTGTTTGGTTTGGATAAATGGATATTTGAATGGATTATATCAATACTTTATGCTCATAAAACTAATTGTTTAATATTGCATTTATCCTTTTTGTAGCATGATTGCACATGCATTTCATATTGTCAAACTTATATTGCTTCAAGCGAATATTCATTTTACTATTACTTGAAATACTACTCTCACTTATATGTTGTAATCTCCTTAAATTCTTAATAATATTTATAATTAAAACTATCCATTACTTTAAGTAATTGCAAATATTTCTATTCACATATTTCATATCTTTTACTCATAAATGAAATTACTTCCATTCAAGCATTCTTATTACTTGCAGTCTATCTCTGTTTCATACTACTTTTCCTTCCTACATATTTTGATTTCAATTACTTATCTTGTTACATGCTTACTTTCCTTGTATACATTTGCAGTTATCATTTTCATACATGTAATTATAGTTGCTTTATTCACATGCATTTTGAATTCATATGTATCTCATGCATTTTCATCTTCCTCTTTCCCATCTTAACGTAAGACACTCTTCATGATCCTTGGCAAAACTTAGCATCTAGCATTTGGTTAGCTTCCTTCTAATTAGGTATTAGATGCTAAGGTGACATGCCAATGTCGGGTTTAATTCCTACTCAATATTGGGGATGTCACAGGTAGTGCAATGAATGTTATCTTTACCAATGCTATATCAAGAGCTAATTTACAAATAGAACCTCATCACCAACCCTTTCATATTAGTTGGGTTAACCATACTTTGCTTCCCATCACTAGTCGATGTTTAGTTCCTATTAAGATTGGTAGTTATGAAGATAAAATTTGGTGTGATGTGCTCTCTATGGATATTGCTCATATTCTACTTGGGCGACTATGGCTTTATGACTTGAGTGTGATTTATTATGGTAGAGAGAACACATAATATCATCAAGCTTTTGCCAGTTAGACCACTAGAGAAGATACCATCTGTAGCACCACACAAACTAACATTTGATCTTCAACCAAAACCCACTATAAAGAAAGGAGCAAAGCGTCAACTGATCGTGATAAGGGATCCTATGCATAATCCTAGTTTTAGCTTATTTACTCATTCTTCTTAAGTGTTTGATGTTTAGCTTAATGGCATTTGGAACCTTAAGAAAAGAATTTTCTAATTTGACAAATGTTCACCTTTTACATATAAAAGAAGTTTACTTAAATATTAATGAGATTCGCATTCCTAAAGAGGTTTTACCTCTCCTTTTTGAATTTAGAGAAATTGCTCCAGAGGAACTCTCAAATGAATTACCACCACTTTAATCCATCCAACATGCTATAAACTTAGTTTCAGGTTCACAACTTCCAAACCTTCCTCATTAGATAATGAACCCCACTGAACATGTAGAAATTAAGAGAAAAGTCACTGAGTTACTTGAGAAAGGATTTATACAAGATAGTCTTAGTCCATGTACAATTCCTGCCCTAATACTCATAAGAAGGATGAAACATGGAGAATGTGCATCGATAGTCTGGCTATCAATAAAATCACTATCAAATATCAATTCCCCATTCCCCGATTAGATGACATGTTAGACTTAATCTCAGGAGCAAACTTCTTTTCTAAGATTGATTTGAAAAGTAGGTATCATTAAATTAGAATTAGATCTGGAGATGAATGGAAAACAGCTTTTAAGACCCCTGATGGACTCTATGAATGGTTGGTCATGCCATTTGGACTTTTGAATGCACCTAGTACATTTATGAGAATGATGAATATTGTTCTTAAGCCATTTATCAAAAACATATTAGTGGTTTATTTTGAGGATATATTAATTTTTAGCCCAAACAAAGTAGACCACCTTAATCATCTTAAACAAACTTTTGAGACCCTTAAAACAGAGAAGTTATACATTAATTTTAAAAAATGTTTCTTCTTGCAAATTGAGGTGATATTCTTAGATTTCATCATTTTATTTGAAGGAATAAAACTTGACCCGACCAAAGTTAAGGCAATTATGGAGTGGCCAACTCCTAAAAATTTTACTGAAGTAAGGAGTTTTTATGGCCTCGCAACATTCTATAGGTGATTCATTAGAAACTTTAGTGTTGTTGTAGCTCCAATCACTGATATACTGAAGTTAGACAAGTTTTGTTAAACCATAACTACTCAAAAGGCCTTAGATCAAATTAAAGTTTTTATGATAATAACCCCAGTCCTTCGACTCCCTGGTTTTTCTAAAACCCTTGAAGAGACTTATGATGCATCTGGAATTAAAATTGGAGGAGTTTTAAGTCAAGAAAATCACCTTGTTACGTTCTTTAGTGAAAAGTTAAATGATGCAAAGCAATGATGCTCAACATATGATAGAGAATTTTATACTGTCATTCAGTCATTAAGACATTGGAGACACTATCTCTTACACAATGACTTTGTTCTTAACTCAGACCATTATGCCCTTAAATTTATCAATGCTCAACGAAAGTTAAATTATAGACATGCCAAATGGGTTGAGTTTCTCCAAGACTATTCATTGTCCTTAAACATAAACCAAGAATCAAAAAAAAAAAATTGCTGATGCATTATCAAGGGTGGCAATAACCATCTCCTCTTTAGAATTAAAAATTCTTAGATATAAATGAATTCTAGATGAGTACCCTGTGTGCCCGGACTTTCATCTAATTTATATGGAGCACTTGGACAAACCGCTAACCTTAAATGCAACATATTCAATGATTAATGGGTATCTTTATTGAGGAAAGAACCTTTGCATTCTTAGGTCTTCTCTTAGAGAGTTTTTGATTTTTGAACTGCACTCGAGAAGAATTACTAGCCATTTTGGAAAGGATAAAACAATATGCTTGATGGATAATTGATTTTTAGCCTTCTCTAAAAAGAGATATTCAAAAACTAGTAGCTCAATGTTTAACTTGCAATTATGCTAAAATTACTAAATAAAAATCTAGCAAATACACGACATTGCCTATTCCTCATAGGCCTTGGGAATATTTATCAATAGATTTTGTTCTTGGGTTATCCTGAATAGCTCATGGTCATGATAGCATATTTGTGGTTGTTGATAATTTTTCTAAGATGGCCCATTTCATACCTTGCTCTAAAACTAATGATGCCTCCCATACTACAAAATTATTCTTTAAGGAAATCGTGCGATTGCATGGCGTTCCTTCAACTATTGTATCAGATCGGGATGTAAGGTTTGTCTCATACATTTATTTGAAAGATCCTATGGAAACTTCTTGGGATAAAATTGAAATTTTCAACAGCTTTTCACCCCCAAATGGATGGTCAAACTGAAGTTGTCAATTGAAGCTTAGGAAACTTACTTAGGTGCCTTGTTGGAAAAAGCATAGGTAATTGGGGCTTACATTTACCTACTACTAAATTTGCATATAATAGTAGTACTTCTAGAATAACCAAAACATATCTCGATTTGAAGTGGTGTATGGCCATAATCCTAAATGGCCGATTGATGCTGCCAACCTTCCTTCTCATCCATTTTCTAATTTATCATTCACATTTGCTAAGGATTTTCAAGGCCTTCATGATTCTATAAGAATACAAATCACTTTAAGTAATGAAAAATATGCATCTAAGGAAAATTATAATAAATCAACTAAAGAATTTAAAGAAGGTGATTATGTTTTGATTTGCATCCGCCCTGGGCGATATAACAACACCAAATATAAGAAATTACATCCAAGGGCTTGTATCCCTTTCAAAATTTTTAGGAAAATTGGATCTAATGCTTATCACCTTGATTTGCCTAATGATATGCTAATTCATCATGTTATTAATATTGAAGATATTTTATCATATGAAAGAGTTAGCAAATCTCCACTTGCGCAGCCTTACTTTTTACCAGGAGATATAGTTCCCCACATGCAAACTCCATCCTTTTAGACATTGACTATATCATCACTGAGGAGGCTCCTAATGATCAAGATAAAGAACAATATTTTCTCGTTCATTGGAAGAATAAGCCACCTACAGAAGATACATGGCTAACACATACATATTTGGAAGCTCTATATCCACAATTAGTAGAGGATTACTTGGATTTTAATTCTTTAGTGTAGAGTTCAATTAGGCCAACTAGAATTGATGTAGCACATCCTAAGAATATTATCAAAGGCCTAATAACAAGAGTCATGGCTAAAGTTCAAGGGAAGAACTTGAAGGTGGGCCCAATTATAAGAGCCCAATCAATAGCCCAATAAAGAGCTCAAATATTGAGCTTACCATTTGTATTTTATTTTATTAATATTGCACTTATTATTTTATTAAGGCACATGTTTGGCCAGCTATGTCATGAGAAAAATATTTAATATAAGTAATTGGAGTTAATTTCTTACTAATTGATAACTATCCATTTTTTCCTCCAAAATTTTCCTCCATATTTTCCCTCCAAAGCTCATAGGACAAGAGACTTGTAGTGCCTATAAATATGAGCTGAAATATAATATAATGAACTAACGTGAATGAAAGAATTTTGTGGTGAATAGCTCTCATATTGCTTTGTGCCTGGTGGTGTCAAGTTTATTGCCTATCTTTAGTGAGTTAGGTTGTTATCTTATTTATAATTTATTTTTTAATTATACTCTTATTATCATAACCTCAAACCATCCACACATCTTCTCTAGCATCTTAAGTATCATTTAAAAATATTAAATCATTATCTAATCTCCCAAACACTCTCCAAACTCCACCACAACCTCCACAGCCAAATCTCAAAAAAGCTCGACCTAGTCTTCTTCCCTACCCCTTACACACATCTAAATACCATAAAACCTTGTCATCTACTCCAAATCCAAACTACATATCTTAGGCTAACTATAGTAATTTAATTCTGGCCCTTTAATCCATTAAAACCCCACCTATAAAAATGATATTTTGAATCAGCCAAACTAGGCTTGATCTAGATTAGTCTTGGCTTTCCTTTAAATAGTCCACTCTAAACCCATAACCAACCTATGACAAACTCCAGAAATCATCCTTAGATATTATCCTACCAATCCATTCAATATTTAAATATCTAATTTACTAAAAAAAAGGCAACCCACTAGCATCAAGGTTGACCCAAGACTCATTTTGGGTCCTTCCATTGCTTGGTCCTGCTCCACCACTTTGGTGGACTCCAGAAGTTTGGCAAAGTTCAATAAATAGAGATAAACAAATTGGCTTTTGATGGAAGACTGCAGATCACTTTGGAATCAATGACAGCGATCCAATTCGGTGGGAACTTGGTTAGTGGAGAACCTCGCAAGGCATTGGAACTCAACTTCATATGCGAATACAGAATGGTTTCCTGCAGCAGCTTCAAGAACATGTCCCCTAAGTTGTGTTTGGCAGACAATGGAATGTATCGGGCTTGGAATGCTTCTATAAACTCATCCCATGTAATGTTTTTGAGCTCGACATCGATGAACTGAGTGTTGTGTGTGGTATCCCACCAATACTCAGCTTCGTCTTGGAGGAGGTGGGTGGTAAGACAGATTACTTTAGTATCCGGGTACTTGATACTGGTTAGGTTCTTTTCCACCCTTTTTATCCAACTGGCGGTGTCAATTGCGGATAGGCTCCCATTGAAGGTAGGGGGTCTCAGATGTAGGAAATTGTGTAATAGTCCATCTGCAGACTGTACATGGTGCTAAAATGAGTAATAAAGTGTTGGGGCTATTTCAGGATTAGGGCGACCTTGAGTCATGTGGGTCGTTAGTAGCTGTTCCATTTTATCAATTTATTTTTCTTGGGATTATACTATTCGCTCTGCTTGCTTGTTGTGGGAATCTACCATCATTTTGACTGCTTCAAGCAGTGCATTTAGTTCAGAGGATGAGCTGCTAGATGCAGCTGGGGAGGTGCTTTGTCTAGGATTCATTTTTTAAATCTAAATTTAGAAAATAACATCTTTTTTGAATTTTGAGGAAATAAAATATACTAGTTCTTACATTATTCATTTTAATTTGGAATACATAAAATAGGAAGATACAATAGAGAACATGAAAGGGAAACACTAAAACATATATCTAATATACTCTGCGGTGAAAGCACGGTAGAAATATTCGAAGGTAGCCTCACGCTGCTTTCCTTCGTGCCTATGGGTGAGTGCCTAGCAGGTGACAACCCACCACTCTTTGGTGTGGTCATGAAGGAGCATGGATACTATGGAAACTTGATTGTTGTCGGAATATTATATTGCTTCTATAATGAAGCTCATACGCTTCACCCACTCCTTGGCTAAAGATGGAAGGTTGAAGCCTTTAAAGATGCCATGTTGGAGCATTTGATCTAGTACTCGAACTCCTTACTCTGACACTTCTTCAACATATCTCCCATACCTTTGGCTAAGCTGGAAGTCTTACTCCCATATAGCCTCAAATCGCCCGTAGTACCACCAAAACAACATCTTTGAGTGTCTAACGATTCCACAAGTTAAATTAAAGTTTATTAGTTCAGTTTCCTTAATCTATGTTCTTTATGTTTGAGCATTTCATTCTACTTATATAAGTATTTTAAATTCTTATGCCTTTTTATTATGAGTGTGATATTGTAGTAACTTGGATGTAACTCTAATATTTTAATTAGTGACTGATTAGTCAGAAGAATCATCCATTAGGAAGAGAGGGATACAATTTTAAATCTGACACCTTATGGAGTTCTCTGATACCAACTGTAGCGCCACACCTCCCCTTGACCTAATCTTGTGAGTCAAGGGGTGGGGCACCACAAGATCATATACCTATAGTGGAGTTTGCTCATATATGATCTTGTGAGTCAGGGGGTGGGGCACCATGTGAACATTGTATGACAAGAAATGCAGCACTCAACTAGCGTGGTCTAAAACTAGTAGCGTTGAATTATATGGGTTTGATCTGGTAAATGAAGCAAACAAAAAAGTGCAATTGATCCAGCAGAAGATTAGAGCAATGCAAGAATTTCAGAGCAAATATCACGATTCTTGTCATCGTCCTCTAGATTTTAAGGTTGGAGATCTTACATATCTTAAGGTCAGCCCTATGAAAGGTGCTTTTCATTTTTGTGTAGCAGGGAAATTTAGCCCCCGCTACGTCAGATCATTTGAAGTGATAGCAAAGATAGGCTCTATAGCCTATAGATTAAAGCTTCCCAAAGACTTTTCAGTAGCTCATAACGTATTTCATATCTCCTCATTTGCAGAAATGCTTTTGTAATCTATCTTATTTAGTTCAACTTCCAGCGGCATCTCTCCAGCCGAACCTTTCATATGTGAAAAATCCTATCAGAATCTTAGCTTGTGATAAAGCAGCTGAGAAATCTCTCTTTCCCTAAGGTGATGGTTCAGTGGAGGAATTTCTCTCTTGAATAATTAACTTGGGAGGAAGAGGCTAATATGCAACAAAAGTATTCAAGTCTCTTTGAAATCCAGGTACCCTTTATTTTAAATTTATGTTCTTAGTTTTCGCATTATCTTTTCCCTTCTTAAAAAAGATGTTGATGGCGACATCATTCTTAAGTGGGGGAGTATGTAACAGCCCTACATTATATCTGAGCTTAATCATAAGCTTAACTATACCCTAATCTTAACTCCATTTCATTCAAATAATCAATAGAAGCTAACCCTAAAAATTTGGGGTCATTCGAACCTCACTAGGTTAAATTAGTATTTTTGTTAAATTAGGAACCCTAATTAATAGCCAAAATATTTTGATCTCTAATTTAAAATCTAATCGCATTTTTGATTCCTCACCCCCAAATTAGCTAGGGCTGCAAGTTTGGGAATTTTTGGAGGTTATTTAAGCCATAATTAAGTTTAATTTAATTATGGAAAATTGTATATAATGGTTCATAACAATTTGGGAATTTTCATTTATATACATTAACTAATTAACATGTCCGGGATTCGTTGTGCGGATCGCGGGCGATCCGATGTGTAGCCCAGGTCTTGTGGAAGCGAATCCAAAATAAATCCATCCATATAAACCGCGGATCCCCACTCCTGGAAAGGCTCCATGGTTCGGGCCCTGAAGCCCGAGCTCCATTATTGAAAATTGGAAAGCTCGGCTTTGGCCCGAGCTCTTGGGCCAAGCCACTGCCTCTGGAATCTTCTCTTCTTTTGCTAAGGCTATAAATGGCCTTAGAATTCTTTCAATGAGCCATTTTCTCATTAAATTGATTAGGATTCTGAGTTCTCCCCAACTCTCCATTGCTGGCTAATTCTAGTTATCCCCGTGCTCCTAGCCTCAGCTAGCTATAATCTGAAAGTTAATCCTGGTGTTCAAGAGCCCTAGTTCCTCCCTACAGCTCAATTCAACCTCATAACCTTCCCCAACAGCATCAGTGAGCTATCCCAATCAAACTAGGTACCCTCCCTTGTTGTGACAAGACATGTAGGCTCATTACTTACCTCCATTTGATTTGTGATGTTCTCTTAAGTTAAAAAAATTCAAGGTATACATTTTTAAGGCCTGGGTTAGCCTGGATTGATCAAATCGTTTGATCGGGCTAACACTCTTCCCGGAAGTTGGGTCCGAGTAAGGACCCAGCAATTGGGTGCACCTGAGACCCAACTTCCTTAGGGTTTTGTTCTGCCTCACCTCCCTGAAGATATAGGGATCGAAACCTGAAGGGATTATGGCCTCAATGGGGAGAATTAATTCCACACAGTAGCTCCATAGTAGAGGCCTCGGGTGAGCAAGGCCTAATAGCTCTCAGCCTTCTCACTGAGGGCTAATAGGTGTGATTGACCATCTCGGCCCACTGATCATGTTGAGATCAAATTGGGGCCATGGCGTGGTCGGGGCACAGTGAATGTATTTCCTAATTTTGCTTAATTACTTCAGTAGCTTGAATAGGGGAGATTAGCATGTGTACTTAGACAAATTGCATAATTTTAGTTTTATTTGACTTCTTATGTCTTGTAGAATACATGTGCTAAGTAGAATAAATTTTTATTTATATTTTGTTAATTATGCCCTAATATATGAATAGCATAATTAGTGAGTATTAGGTTTTATAATTAGCCAATCATGCATTTTATGGTTTCTGATTGCTCATATAACTAATTAAAACTTAATTGCCTAATTGTATGGAATATTGATTATTAATATTATAATTATGAGCTAATCTATTTTGGATTCAATTAGTATTTAATTAACATTTATTAATCTCTAAATTTGTTTATTAACTTTGTGTATGATTCATAAATAGTAATATGCATATTAGGAAACTTAATTTCTAATTTGAACATTTAAATTATTTAATTTACATTAATCAATATTTAACCCTAATTAACTTAAGGAAATGCTTACAGAGATTAAAATTTGAATAACATACTTATTAATTTTCTTATAAATCAATCTCTATGTAATTAACATTAATTAGGTCAAGTTTGGGTTCAAACCTTAACTTAATAGATTACTCTCAAATATAATTAAGTTGAATTGAATAACTTAATTTAGATATTCAATAACTTGCGTAAACTCAATAACTCTTACTATTTTGTCATTGATCTTAGATAAGTAAACTAGAAGATTTAAGAGCTTATAACAAATTCAAGTGATTTATTATTTGATTATGAGCTTAAGATCCCTGATTTTCTCCAAAGTAAGATCATTAGCATAATTTATTTTGTAAGCTAAGATTAATTAGTATAACAATCAATTATTTTTAATATATATGATTTTATCTCATAATTGTAGTATTAGAGTAGATTGTATTGTGATGAGTTTGCTCATCTGATTTTTATAATCCAATCTACATGGATGAAAATGGTAAGTCTAGGTGAATCTTCATAACTTAGAAGCCAACTTAACTTAAGTGCATCTTCTAGTATTTAGATTTTTAAAATACAAAGATAGTGTTTAAATCAACCAATTGCTAGACCTTTAAATAGACAAACTATGGAGGTAGGAAGAGCTAATTATCTGATCTTGAGGTAAAAGCTTAGATGAACCCTATTAACCCTAGATGCTTGATATTAAGTTATTGTGGTAGGATATCCTAAAGATTCTAGTTTGAGATTATTCCAATTTTAGTAGCTGTTGACAGTGGGTGAAAGGAGTAACTCAAGGGGACTCTCATTGATTCATTCTTAGCGAAGGATTGATAGCAAGTCATGATGGGTTGCTTTTTTCAAGCAATGACCAGTTCCGTCACTAATAGTATTCTATGGTACATAGCGTCGAGGCGGGGCATTATAGTTTGTATGAGAGAAATTCATAAGGTACCAAATAAAAGGAGTGTTCCTATCTACCTAATAAATTTTTTTCTATAGCAATTATGATCACAATTACTAAGTGTGAGAATACATCATCCATAATTCATCAAATGGTATCTCAGAAATATAACTAAGGCATCTAAAAAATGACACCATAAGACTTGAATGAACTTAAAATTGAAGGATGTTTTACAAGTTAATGGCAAAACTCTAATAGTATGATTCCAATAATGTTCATAGGATGGAAAACTATCATTGTGGGTTCAGTTACTACCTTAGATTGTTTGACGATTACTGAATAGATGATTTTCAAGATGATAATGTTTATGGTAGAATCATTACTGGAGTGCCTTCAGTTGCCATAAAAAGTACTCGATAAGGTCTTAGTTTACCTCACCTTCAGACTATCAGTCTCCTGGGTCTTGCTCGAGAATGGTTAGAACATGTAACCACCACTTTTCGAGAGATAGCATGTCCTGATGAGTATCGCCTTCACATTCTAAGAATTCTACTTCTTGGAAAGGTTGAAGAATGGTGGATCAAGACGAATCAAAGGCTAGAAAGGAAACTGTAACAACCCTAGTGTTGTTACTCATCAATTAGTGACCTAATTGACTATAATGTTTTTCCATTAGTCTTATAATAGTATTAGAAGCTTCCATTTCAATTTTCATGCAATTTGGAGATCATTTGACAATTTTCAACATTTCCTAATTTTCTGATAATTCTAAGAATGCCTAATTTATTTAGACTTCATAATTGAAAATGGAGTCCACCATTGGACCCACCACACCCAAATTAGCTAGGGGTGATGATTTAGAAGTATTTGGAAGTCGTCGAATTTTCTTCGAATATTTTAATAATATTTTAAATACCCAAAATATTAAGATAATTAGATTGACCTCCGATCAAAAATCAAATTGCATTTGGAGTTCCCCACACCTCAATTAGGTAAGGGTGAATTTTTGAGATTTTTCGGAGTGCGTTTAGTTATTTTATTTTGAGTATCAAATTTAGAATATTTAATTAATTAAATAATATCATTTTAATTAGTTTTAATTAATTAATCCATCGGCTGTTTCTTTTGTGGCGTGCATCCGCTGTGGGATGCAAAGCACGCGACAACGGTCCCGTGCGATCTGAGCCGTCAACAGTTTAAGCTTTATATCTATCGGCGTGATTTAGATCGAACAAATCCAGCCGTAGGATCAGCGTCTTGATCCAACGGCTTGGATGAGCTCACATTACGTCTTCTCTGCGAATTCATCGTGGGTGCAGAAAGTTTGTCATCGTACGCCATGAACCCCCCTCCAGCTCACTCGAAAACCTCTATTCCTATCAAGACCCTTTTTCCCTTACCTCATTTTTACTGATTCAGCAAGCTCAGGTGTCCGTCGAGTGCTTTGAGAACCTGCTGCGATCCTTCTCTTCCGAAACCCTAAACGACGAAAAGGAGAAGAAGGTATGCTGCTACCGATTACTATATTCCTAAAATTTGCTAAACTGTTAATGCTTAAAGTTATTTTGATTCCTAAATCTTTCAGTTCGAACAAAAATTAACTAAATCAAACTTGCATTCGACTTATTTTTCGTAATTAGCCCGTATTATTGTATTGTAGTTCTTCTCTGTCCCTGTTGCTTGCTCGCAGGTATATACCTAGGGCTAGATACTGCCAGAGTCTGGGGTGACCTCAGGTTGCAGTTCAAGTGCTGATAGAAAGGTCTCGTCGAGACCTTTCTAACGACGTATGGATTGAGACGAGGAGTGGACTGAATCGCTAGGACGTTCGTTCCCTAGCTCAACCTGTATTCTCTGTCGGAGAAGAACCCTGACTTTGGGTCGGGTCAGAGTCGACCTGAGCTCCTGTTCCTGGACCACGTTTCTTTAGAAGAAGATATTTTGGGCCGCGCTCGTTGGTCAACCCGCGAGCGGCCCGCATGCCTTATGCGTGGGCGAGATGCCGCTCGAATCCCAATCCCTCGAATTTAACATCTGCCAGTTGCGCTGAATCCTGAGTCAGCTGCTGCATCGTCTTCCGTGCCCGGCAGTTACTATCCCGACTCCTGCATAATACGAATTTCCGTGCTATTAATTTCGTGCCCTCATTCTTTTATGCTGTCGGCACTTATTATTAAATGGATTGATTTAAATTATTATAAATCAAATTAATTAAAAATTCTAATTTCATTAATAACTTTAAATATATATATCTAAATAATAAATATTATATACAATTTTGATCACAAAAATGAGTAGATTAATAATATATCATTTAATTTCTGTTTTTATAAATTTTTTAATTAATCAATATTTAAGATTAATTAATTAATTATAAATAAAATAATTAATTTATGATGTAAGATTATCCCAATTTATTTTTTTCAATTTGCAAACAAAGAATTGAATTTGCGAATGACAATTTGATTTGAATCTATTCCATTTATATTCAAGCTGCCACGAATCGGTAGGAATTGAACGAACTACGAACTTGTTTGTGAAGGGGACACTTCAAATGGAGATGAATTCGTCTTCGAAGGAGACAAATGCGTCTGCGGAGGAGATGAACCCGTCTGCGAAGGAGACGAAGCCATCTGCAAAGGAGACGAAGCCATCTGCGAAGGAGACGAACCCGTCTGCGTTGGACGCTGACGTTTGCAAAGGAGACGAACCCATCTGCGTTTTTTAGGGTTTACAGTCGATTTCTGCAAAGGAGAAATACCTTCCTCTTCTGCCAATGAAGCCGCGTCGAATGGAGCCTTCGCTTTCTGCTTTGCCAGTTATCGAAGGCGTCGAACGCAGTCCTCGGAGGCGTCGAAGGCGAGTCGAATGAAGACCTCGTCTCTTCCGCGAATGAAGGCGTGTGTGGAATGCTTTGCGTAATGCCAAAAAACGGCTGATTCGGCCGCAAAATTTTTACTCGGGTAAAAATTTTATTCTCTAATTTTACTTTACCTTTTACATCATAACATGAATTCCTAAATTTCACATAAAAGTTTTACTTTACACTCACTTTACGTCATAACAATTAACCCCTAAACAAAAATCAATATAAAGAAAAATGAGATACTACAACATTGGTTAAACTCTTTAAAGAGGTCATAGGTTTGAATCTTACAGATGGTTGACTTGTGTTTTTTTTTTATATTCTTAAATCAACATGATTGCTCTTTTGTATTTTTTCATGCATACCGCAAATCACTTTTTAATTTTTATACTTGATACTAAGTTTTTAATACTATGTACATATCTCAAATATTCATATAATGCGATTGTTCTTTGCTTTTTAATGAATGTTATAGAAATTTATGATATGAAATATATAATTGAAGAGTATATAATGTTAAAAATATAGTTTTAATTATGATTTTAAAGAAGTTTGCGGCATTATGTGAACACCCTTTTTCAATTTATGATGTCATTTTTTATTGTATGTCAAATACTCAAATTTTTGTATTTACAGACCTACCTTAAATTCTCATTATTAGATAATAATGCTTTTCTATTTAGGTTAAATTCTCATTATTATACACCCAAAGGATAGTATTGGTTTGTAGTTTTGTAAATATAAAATTAGGCTAACAAATATACCAAATTTTAATTACAAAATTCTTGACAACAATTGAACAGTGTGCTGCATTTTATTCAATCTTGAGCATGTTTTATTTGTTGGAAATATAATATTTTGCTTACCTTTAAAAGTTTTAAATTAGATTAATCATAAAATTTAAGATTCGGATGAAGAATAGACTTAAGTAAGTTTTTTTAAGTTATGACGTGATTTATCACAAGTTATCTGTTAAGTAAATGATTATGAGTGATGCATATTCTTTTTAGTTGTGCCGCCACTTAGATAAATTTTTGGCTCCTCCCACTGTGTCGAAAGCCCAGCCTCAGTTGCATGGACTTGCTTTTTCTAAATCTTGAAATTGCGATTATCAAGTATGGATTGTATTGGGTATTTGAAAGAGGTTTGAAATTTAATCGATGAAGCTTCAATTAAAGTTGTTTTAACCATGCTATAATTCAGTACAGAAGACTGATTCCATGGTAAACTCTTTTCAAACAGAAAAATTATTTATAAAGAACTACGAAATAGATGTCTCAGCTTTTGTTAGAAAACAAAGTTCTCTGTATTTAGTAGATCAGCTTAATTCAATTCTGAAACATCTTTTAAATAGCGACACATTTCTTTGGAAAAGCCGCTGGAAGCTTTTAGTTTAGATTTGCATTTTCCCAATTGGCTTAATCCAGGAGTCACTTGAAATTGTTTTTTTTTATTGGAAATATAATATCTTGTTTACTTTAAAAGTTTTAAATTAGATTAATCATAAAATTTAAGATTAAGATGAAGAATAGACTTTTAGGCAAGTAAATTTTAAGGGTTATGACGTGATGAATATCATAATTTATCTTATAGATAAATGATTATGAGTGATGCATGTTCTTTTTAGTTGTGCCGCCAGTTAGATAAGATTTGGCTCCTCCCATGGTAGCGAAAGCCTAGTCTTGTTGCTTGGACTTGCTTTCTCTAAATCTAGAGATTGTGATTATTAAGTTTGGATTGAACCGGGTGTTTGAAAGAGGTTGCTTGAAAATTAATCGTTTAAGCTTCAATTAAAGTTTTTATTACAATCATGCTATAATTCACTACTGAAATGTGATTCCAAACAGAAAAATCATTTATAAAGCACTACGACATAGATGTTTCTGCTTTTGTTAAAAAACCAAGTTCTCTGTATTTATTAGGTAAGCTTAATCCAATTCTGAAACATCTTTCAAATTCCTTAGAATAGCTGCTGGAAGCTTAGTTCAGATTTGGATTCTCCAAATTGGCTTAATTTAGGAGTCGCTGGAAAGACAGGAAGCTTCAAGTTAGCTTATTCCCGAAACTACTACAAGCTTTTCCTGATCTGAATTTTCAATTAGTTGAATTAGTCACTGAAATTTTAATCTGAATTTTGCTGATTAAATCAAAAGTCACTGGAAGCTTTATCAGGATGATGTTGATTAAATCAAAAGTCACTAGAAGATTTGGAATCTGTGGAATATTAGTAATATTACCTCTTGAATCTTCAAAAAAAGTATTGTTCCCTCAATGATGAGGCACAAAAGCATATAGGAGGAGAGGGGCTTAAAAGATTAAGGTGCTTCATCAACTTTATTCTTTCTATGAGTTATGAATAGAGAAGAACTGTGATCTCTGGAGGCACTATGCAATGGCAGAAGGCACCTGGTTAGCGGTTGCTGACATGTTAACATCTATTATCATTCAAGTTGCATAATAATCAATAAGTGCCTTAAACTGTTGACATCTATGACAAACATTCTCTGGATTGTACTGCATTCGATAGAGATGCCAAAATACTACATTTTAATAAAGCATAGCTTAAAACACTCATAATCTGTCTTTCCTCTGTCCATTAAACTTCTTCAATGAACTAAGGCATCATCACTTAATGCCAAAAATCCATCTGACTCTCTCTACTCACTTTTTTTTTTCAATCACTTTATCCTACCATGTGATATTTAAAATAAAGCTGTGCGCTTTTGTGTTAAAGCCTGATAGTCTAACTAATGACAATGATTCAGTGCCTAATATATTAGGCAGGGGATTGTAAAATCTGTACCTGAATATGTTAGGCAACGGTTCTATTACATTTTGCTACAATGATCAAATAATAATGCTATCTCTTGCCTTTTGGTCTAAAATAATAGTTTTTTGAACTCCTAATTCAAATTTACAGGCATAACATTTTAGTGCTAGAGGAAGAAAGCAGATGATGGTAGTGTCAACTCAGATGTTCAATGGCAATATGAAGGTAATTTGTAGACTTAGAATGTAAGTTCAATTAAAATGGTCATATTAGAGTTTTTCTTTTGAATGTGGTTTCTTGCATATATTTTGTTTAACAATTTTGTGGCTAGTGCTTACAACTATTTCTTTTTTTATTCTTGTTTCAATCAAATGTCAAAAGTTGTGGGATAAGAATTATTTTTGTTACAATATTAATATCGTTTGTGTTATTTTTCACCAATTCATAATATAGCTTTCTGTTTAAATCATACTTTTTTGTTCAAATAAAATTTTTGCTTACAACATGTACTAGAGTGACCGGATTAATTTTTTTTTGTTTTAGAGTTATTTCCCTTGAATCTACCAAAGGAACATCATGTTAGTATATGGAAGCAAATGTTTTCTTTTGTTTATTCTTTATTAATATCGTCCAAATGGAACTAACGATGATGCACATATAATAGTAATGTAAATTGAAATGTAATTCTATATTCATCAACAAATATTTAATTGTTACTCTTTTTGGTATCCATGCGTATAATCTTCTCGAGTACAGATCAGGTTAACTTTGAATTTTTATTGTGCCCACTTTTTGTTTAATGTTCATTTGATGTATGCTTTTGGAAGTTTTCTTTGAATTAGTGTTTCCTTTCTGGAAGAAAAAACACTTTCAACTATCATTAGTTGTGTAAATCTCTTGGTGAAAGCCATGTATCTTATGTTGGGCATTGGTTTCTTCAACTGATATAAACTAGTGGGTTGTATCGGTATCTTGATTGGCTTCTTTGCTTATTTTATTCTTCACATAGAAAAACTTAGGTTGTAGCACTATAGATAAAAGAGAACTTGAGATACTTGCATCATGGTTAGTTCTCAAATTCATCATCATACCACCATATCGCATCATTGTTTATGTCATCAATAATAATTTATTATATTTTAGACTTTGTTTTACTTGGTTAACTTTTGATTGGATTTGATATTGAATCAATTAGGGCTTGGATGGATCGCATGCAGACGTTTAACGAAGGTGATTATTGATGGGTCATGCTTGCGTTGAAAGAGATTTAATGGATTGGCGACACATGCAGGTGTGACAATGCAACTAGCCTAGGTTCTTAGAGGCATTTGGAACACCATTTTTGTGTGATTATCTTCTAATGGAAGTGGCAAATCTTTGAAGAACTATTTGAAGGCATATGAATGAATGGAAAGCAAGTATATGATGATACATGCAAAAGAGTGGTTGGATCTGTTTGATTTCGCATTGAATTTTTGAATCACCATCAGTTTTTCAATGTAGACCTCTAATAACATTCTATTACAAAACTAGAATAGCACATCAAATGTTGAGGTGATATGGTGATGATTAGTCACTTGCGCAGGGACTAGAAGGGGGTTCTAAGAGTTTGCTCACTAATTCTTTTCTTTTATACCTTTGAAGACTTGATACATTTATCCAAGCACGTGGCATATTGTTATGGTATCCCTTTAATTGTTTAATTAACACTGTGTGAAACCTCTTGACCCCTAAAGGTCCTTATTGATTTGGTAAGTGCCCAAGTTTTCAGCTCCTTGTGGGCTTACTAACTTAGTTATGCACACACAGTATTAAACCATAGTATGTAATTTTTCTCTATTTTGGAGGATTGAGAAGAAATGATTTAATGCATTTGAAATGCTTGGACAAGTTTGAAAGCATGATTTATTGTTTAAACTCATTTCAATGGATAGTAAAATAATTGATGCACTTAATATTAGAACAGTTTTTATCATTGGTTAGTTTATCCTCATCTCAAAAAGCTTTTTTGAAGAAAATAATTTAATAGATTTGAAATACATGGGGAAAAGTTTGAATGCATTGCTTGTAATTTAACCTCATTTTGGAGGATCTTGAGTAGTTAAAGTTTTCAGGCACTTGATGTATTTGGATGTAATTGAGTAGGATGTGGTTTATCCTCATTTAAAAAAAAAATTAAAATAGGGCATCTAAGACATTTGATATTAAGAAGTTTCATTGAGTGTATGTTATAGTTATTCTCATACTGGAGGAAGTAACCTTGTATGCCCATGTGAAGACACATAATATAGATAAATGACTATTTAAAAAATGAGATGTATTACTATTAATATTTTAGAGTAAGAAGTTCAACTGGTTGCATGCTTATCAATGCTTTTTAAGTTGATTTTACTTGTTGAAATTATTAATGTTGTTTGGAGTGAGCATATACTTGGATATTGTTTAAGAAAGGTTAACCACAATTTATTTAGATATTTTGTTTGGAGTAAGAAGTTCAACTGGTTGCAAGATTTTCAATACTTAGATATTTTTTAAGAAAGGTTAACCACAATTATTTATGCTGTTGCGTTGCATTTCCTCATTTGCTCCATAATGGTCTACGCAACTACTCTATTGAATAATCACTATGTCTGCATACAGTTTTATGCTTTAGGATCAAACATAGGCTTATGAGGAGCATACATAGCTTGACCAATCTTTTCAATTGGCCTTTTTAGATGGTTCCACTTACTGCTAAATAGCATTCCGAAGTTGTTAGCAGCTCGTCGGCTTCTAGGGGTGTAAAAGAACCAAGTATGAGTGACCCAAGGATGTATTTGAGCTTGGCTTGTTTGATTTTGGCTTTGCTCAAATTCAGCTCAACCTCAAACTGGGCTTGAAATGGGCTGGCTCGAGTTCAGCTTGTTTGAATTTGGTTGACTTAGTTAGTCTTGAGCTCAGTTCGGGTAGGGTGAGCAGCTCAGTGGCTCAGCTCAGCTCCAAACAAAATTTAGGTAAGTTCATAGTTCGGCATAACGTCCGACTTAGCTCAACTTAGCTCAGATGCATCATTTTTTTATACTCAAGTATTTTTAGAAGTATATGCTGCAAATTATCTAAGATTTAGCAATATGGGAGTATTGTCCTACAATGATGCGTGTGCTCGCAGGCGCACAAATTCATATGTTTTTCACTAAAAAAGGTTAATTTTTTTGCAAAATTTTATAAATATCGTTTAATCATATATGTATATATCTTATATCTAAATTAATGGTGTCATTAGTATCATTAATTAAGACATAATAATGCATCGATTCATTTCAAGCCGAACTTGATGGGCTTCTTGTTTGTGTTCGGCTTGCTAGGATATCGAGCACAAATATCTTTTTTTTTAATCAAGCTGAACTCGAGCTACTTAATGAGCAAAACACGAGCTATTTGGGAATGGTCTTTATTGATAGCGTTATTAGTTCCCTATTTGTCTTTCTCGAGTAATATTGTTTTAGGTTCGCTCGACTTGGATAGAATTGGCAGTGACTTGAATTTGTTAGAAGTTGATCAATAGAAGCTTAGTAGCTGATTCTAATCTTGTAATCGTTAACCTCATTGGTTAAAAGTAAATATTCCTGTGAGTCAATTCTTATTCTACAAACTCTTTTAATGCCTTTGCATTGTACCTCTTTGTTAATATAAGTAACTCCATTTGTCAATTCTAAGTTATGCTAGTCCCTCGCTGAGTGATAATTTGTCAAATCTCAAACATCGTGTCTCCGGAAAACTATTCCTCCCAACTTTGGAATAACTCATCCATTGGTGGTAATACTTCTTGCACTTTATAATAGAGTATAAATGACTAAGCTTTGAGATTTCCTGTATTCACCACTGAGTAGAGTTGCATGTATGCTAGAAGTTTTAATTGATAAACATTCTCTAATTCCGATCGCTTGAAATGGTTGTTGTATATAATCGATTTGAGTTTCTTCTCTTCACTTTTCAATCTCTACTTGGTCATGTGAAGTTAAACAAAGTCATGAAATGCTCTCTCTACCTAGTTCGGACATTCCTGATCTAAGGAGTACCACAACCATGTCTATCTTACATCTATATTAAGAGTTTAAGGTTTTCCTCCATTTGAACGTGAATTTATAAGATGTTCTTAAGAATTTTTTTTGCTCAGCTTACATCTTTTGCTCACCAGCTCTTACGTTAGGATTTTGTGGACTATTGCTAGCCAAATGAAATTTTTGGCAAGTCGTCAATATACATTTTAATGATGCTATCAAAGTAGATTATGCATTAGCTCAATTAAAAATAAATTAAATATTATGAGTACTTGTCCCATGTTTTTGGCTTCTAATTTATGAAATTCTCTTAACAAATGTACTGTTTTCCAATTGACCACTTAACTTTGCTCATATGTTTATGGATGTAATGCAGTTCCTATCTTCAATAGTGTCCATCATAGCCCAGAAACTTTTTTAAAATTGACTAAAAAATCTGATACCTCATCAAAGATGTTTGAACAGCAATCTGAAGTTTACCAATTTGTTCTTAAGGAGCATTTTAGCAGTGTCTTCACTTTTGATTGTGTTTTTTTTGTCGGCTATTGCTACATAAGCGTAGTTTCACCCCTCCTTAGTCACTGACTCTAGTCTAATGAAATTTATTGAGATACTTTTCCACTGTCTACAAGTGATTGACAATAATTTTTATTTGTAGGATGGTTTAGAAAGTACAGTATAGTGTGTTTCCTCAAATGAATCAAGTTTCATCATCTTTCATTCTTAGCCAATAGATATATATTTTCAGGTTCAACAAAGTTTTACTGATCTCAAAATGTCAATTTGAGGTGCAGACTTTTTTGAGTCATCTTAGTTTCTCTCGACTATCTCAAATATGTATAGTTTTTCTCTTATTCAACAATCTTTCTTTGCAACTATACATGAGTTCCAAGTCGTTGGTGACTTGGATGAATTCTCATTTTCTTGGTGAGTTTCTAATTGTCTCGAGAGTTTATCCATATTGTTTCCTCCATATTTCTCTATCATGTCCATGCATTGGATTTCATTGTCAGCTTTGATAACCTACTTATTATATTGAACTTTTTTTGTATTTGACTGTCATGTTATATTGCTGGAAATATACGATCCATTTCATGTTACAAGCTTGATAGAGCTTTGTCTAAGTATTGTGAAATTGTGGCATCTTGTAATTTATGTGATCTATCTCTTTGCTAACTAGGGTCTCGTGTTTAATTGCATTGTGTAGTGTTGACTTGCTATAAATTAGGAAATTTATAGTGCATACTAGTGTCTCAGATTAGCAGGTAATTAGTCTCCCTTTTAGCACAAGTATTGCTCCATTAGCATACCTAGAAGCATTAACATTGATTTCTAGTGGCTTTAACCAGTTGGAGTGTGCAAGACTTGCATATAATTGATCCTTCAATTTCTTAAATGCTAACTCATGTTCAATTTTTCATTTATATCATGTGGACCTATTTTTTGTCAGATGGTGAAGTGGCATATATATATATATATATATATGAGAAAGAGTTATCAGTAATTCAGTAATGTGTCTTTCCCAAGTCTCGACTTGCCTTTCCTTAAGTAATGTTGTCTTGAGCCCGTCCGACTTGGATTGGCCAAGTAATGTTCGATTGATGGTGGGATAATAGGCTTGGCACTGACTTAGTTCGGTGGAGGTTTTATTGGCAAAGTTTGTGTTTATTTTGATATCCTAATCATTCATAGCAAGTTAATATAAACTGTCTCAACTCTAAGTAGAACTCTCCCTTTCCTTTTCTGGCATGAGGATTGGCCTAGCTCAATATATAATGCAATGTGCAGTTAAGGAATAACATTTCCTCGATGTCACCATGCCTCAAATTTAATTGAACTTGGTCTCATTGTTGTTAGAACATCGTAAGCAATCCATTGTCAACTTAGTCTTTCTTGATTTAAGATAAAATATCCTAAAAGAGAAAAGTACTCTTCAGTCTTCTCTATCTTGACCCATTCAGTATTTTTAGGATTATGCATCCCACGACTGCTATTGGTTTTCTTGGCTGACTAGACTGCACATTGCCTTCTATAGTTGATTAGATCTTGCATCTTTGGGAAGAAGGATATAATCATGTAATCGATTCTTTCACATAATGTTATATTTTTTCTAGAAATTTCTTTGTTAATATTTTGTACACATTGTGGGAATACTGTCACTTATTAACACTGTTTTTTACAGAAAGCACTGGCTGGACTATGGAGGATCAATTTAGAGGGCCTAAGATGGCGGGTTTTTGATGCCAAAGGACAGGTTCTTACGTTCTCCATGTTTGTGGAAAAACTAATCATGCTTCTGATTAGATCTCTGTCAAGTAATTTTATTTTCTAATATGTTGAAAGCGCTGACAGCCGGTGTTGTGCTGCTGTATAATTAGATACTTGGAAGATTGGCATCTCAAATTGCAACTGTTATTCAAGGGAAGGATAAACCAACATATGCACCCCGTATCTTGATGATGGAGACATGTGCATTGTACTTGACGCAAAAGATATCTGTCACTGGCAAAAAAATGACAAACAAGTTCTATCGATGGCACACTGGGTAAATAATTGCCATCGCTTCTCCTCCCTGCCGACCAATGATTTCTTTTCCGTTTTGAGTGCTTGTTAATGTCATCTTTAAAATTCATAGGTATGTTGGCCACCTCAAGGAAAGAAGCTTGAAAGATCAGATGATTAGAGACCCAACAGAAGTTATTCGCAAGGCTGTCTTGCGCATGCTACCTCGAAACAAACTACGTGATGAGTAATTTATAGGGGGCTGTAAATGCATCATATCCAAAAAGGGAGGCAAATTATTTGACTTCTTTATAATCGTTTCAAGTTCAATTATGTCAACATTAGAAATTTCCTGAAGAGCTTTTCTTAAACTTTATGGCTAATCGGGAGTGCGGCTTCTTTCACACCGTAAATAATTGATTACAATAAATTATAATACGTGGACTTGCTGTAGGATCGAGATCGAAAGCTAAGGATTTTCACGGGCAGCGAGCACCCCTTCGGAGACCGCCATTTAATGCCGTATGTGATTGCCCCCTTGACAAATCAGAAAGAAGTCCTCGTGCTCTCTCATCCGGGCTCAGTTGAAGGCTGAGCAGACAATTGCTTAATTTTGTTGTATATGATTTTTGCTAAATTTTGTTCCGGACAATATATATATATATATATATATATATATATATATATATATATATATTGTATGTTTATGTTTCATGCTTTGTCGTTTGGCCAGTGCTGTGAAGTTGATGGAGAGCATTATGCTGCTGTAGGCTTTGAAGATTGTATTCATTAGCTATAATTTTCCTTGGAAAAAATTGCTGAAAGATTTTGAAGTTGCACTGAGTTCAAATCTAACTTTTGCATGAAAACATTTGATGACGGATATCATTTTTATAATGCATCTTCTTTTAATAAATCAAAAGAGTGAAATTATCATTTTATTTCTTCACAATCGTATTTACTTATTCGGTCATTTGTTTGCCACTACGTGTAAACATATAAACATAACTGATGCATACAGAGCGATTGGAATGATAAAATGCAACAATTTCTAAGACAATGAAGAGGCAATCCCAATCTAAAGCATAATAAGCAGCTAAAATTGCATATTTATGTTAGAATTTCTTCACCATCATCCAATGAGAGCAATATTGAAAAGGCAAACTTTTATTTATAAAGAACAAATGTGTGGTCGGTGAAAATTGAATTATGACATGATAATAAATAATGAACCTCAAATATTAGTCTATAGCATCATTCACGAGAGGCAAACTTAGTTGATCATTGATCGTGGAGCATAATTAAAAAAAAATGTGAAGATAATAGCATAAATCAAGTAGTCCTTCATAATTATCATATCTATGGTTTATGTTGTGTAATGGAGGCTTTAGTGTCCAGCTGCAGTTCGGGCTCTGCAACGCGCCCTTGGCGGCCCCAATCCAAAGCTGAGGCGCTGCAGTGCGCCTCAGCAGTCAGTAACCAAAATGCAGGCGCTGCAGCAAAATTTGTCGCTGCGACGCGCCATAGCGGATAGCGGCACTGCAACGCACCACGGTGATATTTTAGGTGAAATATTTTTCGAATCATATTCGAACTAATAGGCCGCTGTTTCGAAAGTTTGAGCGCCGCAGCGCCCCACAAGCGCGCCATGGTGCCCTGCGATTTTGAAGGTCGGGCGCTGCCGCGCGCCGCAGTGCCCAACAGAGACCTGCTTTGTTCCAGGCCACGATATGAAGAAATCTGATAGCATCTTGGATATTTTTATAACAACCCAAGGTTGTTATCCAGCTTAATTTTAGCTTAATCGTATCTTAATTATTATTCAGTTAAGTCCATCTAGCCAATGAGTCAAAAATTTCTTATCAATTTAAATGCCAATAGTTTGAAGTAAAGTATAACATATATGCCTTATTGTATTAGTGCTGGGTAATATATGGATGGTTTTCTCTTACTTTTAATCTTCCTCTATTATTTCTTAGTGATGAGTAGTTACGCAAAGATGCTAGCTTCTAACTCTTTTCTTTTATTCAATGCTATCATATGTGAGATAGAGAATGCTGAATTTCATAATGCTGACATTTATTTCAATAATGAGATTAAATATTTCCATCTATTTTAATGTGAGATCAAATGTTGCCATCTAATATAAAATGAGATCAAATGAGATCAAATATTGCCATGTATTATAATGAGATCAAATGAGATCAAATGTTGCCATGTATGATTCATATGTTTTTCATGTTTTACTTCTCCTTTAGCTGCATGTAAGATTTAATTAAGAATTATTTAAATTCTCTTGCATTCAAATTAGCTTAACATCTTCAATTGCTAAGCTAAGGTTCCTTAAAAGAATTAATAATAAGACTAGTGCTCAAATATTCACTTAAATAATCAGCACATGTTTCAATAGTCTTTAACCTTCCAAATTAGTTATCAATTGATTAAACTATAGAACAATAGCTCCCTCTCATGTGTTAAATAAGCAATAGATTTCTGTAGCGCCCCGCCCCATCGCTGCGCACAAAAGGTATAACAGATCGGCGACGGAGTGGTGCGCTACTCGGAAATGAAGCAACAACATCTTCCTGAATAGGCTTACTGAAACTAGCCACATTGAAGGCTGCTGACTCGAACCTAAGAGTAGAATCGAGAGTCAATACTTAAGATAAGAGTAAAGTACTTGTCTTAAGTATTAGACTAACACATATATTAGATTTAAAGAGGTAAATATGAATCTAATATATGTTATCAATATATCAGCATTTCCAGTATTCTGATCACATCACAATACTAAGCATAATAATAGAATAACAGAGTGCAGAAGATAAAGCAAAATATCCAGAATACATTCATCCCAGAGCAGCAGTATATTCATCTCAAAAAAGAAAAGTAAAATACATCCATAATTATTACAAACTAATTTAAATGACACAAAAGTAAAGTCTATCTGAAGTACTAAAGCTGTAAAGTAAAAGGTAGAAGACAGGTCTACTAAGGCTCCACGTACTTCTCTTAGATCTTTTGTAAGTCCTCCGGTCCTACCTCGACAAGCTGCTCGGGATCTAGCAAACTGTCGGATCCCAAAAGTACCCCGTGTTAGATAAGAAGTCTAACACACACAACTAAACCAAGCAGTACTAAAGTAAATACACATAAGAAGTAAGGTAAACAAAACTGTAGAAAAGCAGTAAAACACTGAACCACTGGAAAATGTAAAGACTAAACAAGGTAAGAAGGAACTCAAAGCTGAATACTGAAAGTAAGTGAAAAAGTCAAGTGCTCAGAAACCAAGGTAAAAATGTCCAATGCTGTACTATATGTCACCGAGAAAATGAATCTAAATATGCCATAACACGATATGTCATAGATATGTAACAGAATTGTATGATCCAATGTATGCAATATTTTGTAACCTATAATTCGTCACTGATACTCATATGTCACCAATGTATCATTCATCATGCTCATGCTTATGTTTATGCCCATGCTTCTATTCTATATGAGGAAAATCCCAAAATCCATAAAACTTTGAATATCGATGATGAATTCAAGGTCTCCACTATACAGAATCCTGTTCCTAGCTTCTAGAATATTAATTGGTTAAAGTTGGAGATTTACTTAAAAATCATTAGATGGGATGATTGTATACACATATTTAGCACATTTGCAATAAAAATGATTCTTAACACTTAGTTTGATTAAGTCACCCTAACGAAGCGATCTTCGATAGGAGGCATCGCCTGTTGGCGATTTGTATCTCAAACTAAGTCATTAAGATGCCCGATTCACAATCACACTCAGTCTCTTAAAGAAGGTGATTCTAATTACTTAGTTTGTTTGAGCCATACCTATTGAAGCCGTCTTCGCAAGAAGGCATCACCCATTGGCAATTTGTATTTCAATCAAACTAAAGAATGAGTACTTATTTAATACACTCTTAGTCTTGAGAGATTTACTCTAACAGGAACGTATTCATCTAATCTCTCAGGATAACACCTAGTTATAAGTTCATATTGGAGTGAATCAACCAATTCTGAATACTACTGAAGAAATCCAGTACTATGGGTATACTGTACTACACCAACCAATAACCTGGGTTCATACAACTCTATTTAATAAATAAGGATTTTTCAAGACTATACATTTCTATGCTAAATAGGTAAGTCCTACACAAGACTCCAAGAAAAATATGATCAAGGATCACTCAATATAGATTCTATCACAAGAAAATGCATCATTCTAATATCTTAAGTAATTCCTACCACTAGGGGTAAAATCAATTTCTAAGGTTAAGGGATCATCTAAGCTTCTACCTTCATGAGTTATACAAAATTTTCCTACCTCAATGTATATTTAAATTTAGGTCATTAAAATATTTCTGAGATGTTCTTATGTTGAGATACTTAAGATCTCACACTCTTAATTATAATGCTAACATTCTAGGTTTTACTTATCATTTTAAATTTAGAATGATCAGATCAGATGATTAAGTCATCTGATCATAACTTATTCTATGATTATGAGATTTAAATTAAGGATGTTATTAGAGTTGTACACTTGTTCAATTAATATGATTCTATTAATCTTCTAATGCTAACAGTCTTATTTAGGAGAAAATCAAAGATCTAGAGTTTAGATTCAGATTAAGCAATCACATAGCTTTATTATTAACCCTTACATGTCTAATCCAAATATTTAAGATTAATATCAAATCAAATGCATTATTAGAATAATGTAAATTACGTTATCTTATAATCATGTTCATTTAATTAAGGTTTAAAAGTTTAGATCTTAATTAAGCATGTTAGGGTTTAACCCCTATTCATGTCCAATTAAGATCCAGGGTTCATTTATAGATCAAATGTTAAATTAGTGAATTAGATATGTATTATTGGTGGTAATCTTAGACCTAAGACTTCTTAAGGTTAACTAAGATGTTTAAGATCTTCAAATTTGGGGTTTATTCAAATTATACATTATAGATTTACATATATGTTTTCAATACATCTACCTTACTACCATGAAGCATAATAATAGAAAAATTCATAAAAATAGAAAGTAATTAGTGCTAATCAAACCCTAAACTAATCCAAAAGGATTAACACATAATTACAAATTTAACCATTAGAATTTCATACAATTTAGCTCATAAGTTCAATCTTATCATACAATTAATCAGAGACTAAGTTTACTAAGATCCAATGTTACAAACCTTAATTTTTACTAATTATAGTTTAACAAGATTATGACATAAGTTGAAATACAAAAACCAAAAAAATAAAGTACTTAGCACATTCATTCTACTAATCATAAAGAAACTAATGGCACCCTAATCATACAATTTGGATAAGTATTCATGCTAATCAACCCTAATCAATATCTGCAATAATTAGGCGAAAATGAAAATCTAACCATTAGATGTTCAATATTATTTTATATTCAAATCACTGATAATTTTTTGATCAATTTCATATATAATATTATTGAGTTTGGACAATGGATTAAAAGTTATTCAATTAATACATTAGGTATTTTTATTTAATTAAAATTTCTATGATTGGAATAATTGAATAATTTTGCTTAAGGAAAATAATTCCATTTATTCGAATATTAATTAAACGGGTTCGACCCGTTCACCAAAACATGCGGGTCAGTCGAGGCCCGAAGATCCGGGACTGTCACACCGCGCGGGTCATGGGTCAGCCCGACCCGCACAGGGGCTTCATCCCCGAGCCTTTGTCCTGACAAAAGGACCCGGTTAGGGGAACCCTAATCAGCCAATTTCAGCACATCCCGACCACAGCACGACCAACCATCGGTTGCTACTCATTCACCATGGTCAGGCACGTCAAAGGGAACTCGAAGCCCTCTGTGAGGCGGTCTAGATCGGCCAGACCCTACTCACCCGAGAGCTCCCGTAATGGGTCTACTGTGGGGAGACAATTCTCTCCATAGAGGCTAGGCCAGACCCAGGGCTCAATACCTACACCTTCAGGGAGGTGAGAGAGATTGAAGCCCCCTGTTCTGAGGGCCCGAAGTGGTCTGGAACACCGAGACCTTACTCACCCGAGGCGTTTCTTAAGGACTTAGCCTGATCAATCGATTAGATCGATTGGGACTAGCTCACGGCTCAATTACGATAGCTTTAGGTTCAATTTGACAATACAAAGCTATATGCATTAAAAGAAGGAAGGTCCGAGCCTCATTGGTTCGAAACTGGCAAATGGGGGTACCTGCTTCATCGGCTGAGCTTGGGGTGATTGACTGAGGGTTCGGCTGGCCATAGCTGAGCTTCCAGACGCTGCAAAGGATCCTGAACTCTAAGAGAGCCTACTATTAGTAGTTCGAGAGCTCCTGGGATCAACTGGAGGAAGCTTGCGGACCGGCAATGGCAAAAGAAGGATCGAACTCAATTGATCAGCAAGGATCTAATGGAGCAATGCTATGGCTATTTATAGCCTTGGCAGAGGATTGGAAAGCTTCTGGAGGTAATGCCTCGGGCTGGGAAGACCCGAGAGATCGAGCTATGGCCAAGCTCTCGAATTTCCAATTCGAGCTCGGCCGGGTCACGAGGCCCAATTGGGGCTACTTGCCGAGATGGGGGAGGTCGTAACGGTCTGCTGAGGTGGATGCGGGAGTGGGGGACAGGCTCGGTAACTAGTAGTACGAGGGATCTTCCCTGTCGGGCGCGGGCGAGAGGAAGATGAAGCTCCACAGTCGCGGGAGGGTCCGGAGTTGTCTGATTGATCAATCAAAAAGATGCGACGATCCTGATCCTCCAGATCCTAATGGTCGGATCTGATTGAATTCGCGTCGCATGATTCACGGGACGCATCCAATAACAGATCCATAGTTCCGCTGGATCTAATCCTAGCGGTCCATTAGATAAGCACGACGATTAGATTTGTGGGACTTCGCTGTCATGCGACCCGGGCTCCGTAGTGGATCGACCGTAGTCCGCACAGCAGATCCTGGCTGTTAATTTAGTTTAAGGGTATATTTGCAATTTTGAAAAATTAGGAACTCTTTTATGCAATTAATCCATTTTAATTAAATGTGAATTATGGCCTAAATGATTTCCAAATTGCACCAAATTTTCACCTCTAGCTAATTTGGGGGTGAGGAATTCAAAAATGCAATTAGATTTTAGTTCTGAGATCAAAATATTTTAGGTCTAATCTAGGACATCTAAACTGATCAAAATATTATTTTGGACTTAGAGAAGTCTAATGGACTTCAAATTTTCAAAATAGGCTTAATTTGATGTTATATAAGCAATGGTATTAAAATTAAAGATTAATTAAGCTATACATATAGCAGGGTAATAACCTAGGGTTATTATAATTTTTAAATTCTTACATCTACAAATGAATTATTACTTGTATGATATAATCTACTTCCTTTTATACATTCAAATACTCAACATCAATTAATCTTAGATAACTTTATAATTTAATTGATTTGATATTTTCTAGTTTGTAAGATAACTAGATAAAGCTAATAAGATTTCCTTTAATTTATACTTTCATTAGCTTAGCAAACTAAAAACATTACTCTTCCTTACTCTTCCTTAAACTTTAATCATAAATTTCCTTAATTTGATTAGTTTAGGACTATTATAGGATGAACTTCATCTTTATGAAATTACTAACTTTTAAACTTATCTTCCTTCTACTATTAATTACAATTGACTTAAAGATCAATATCTATAAGTCAATTGGGAGCTCAATTAGCTCTAATTATTTAGTAGTTCATTAAAATTTAGATAATAAAAAAGGATATCACATAGCTTACAATTATTGAAATTGATTGAATGCTTGCTTAGCTTTGAGCCTTTTCCTTAGACATTCATACAAGATTATTGTGCATAAATAAAAGTTTCATAAAACTTTATGGGGAGTGCCTTATGGTAATTTTAATAAGAAAGATAACGCTTATAATAGGACTTCACATTTTAGAGAGGGTAAATGTGAATGTTCGACCCCCCCACTGTATCTAGTTAGGCAAACAAGCTTAACTCCTTGTCCCATTCTGTTGAATACTCTCATAGAATGAGATAGCTCCTAAATATAACTTCAACTAATTATATAAGAGTTCCTTAACAATCTTATTGATTGTAAGATCTCTTTATAATTGTTTAGTGATGCTTACTTTTTATAGTCATAGACTATGTTTGTCTTAGACCAAAGTCTAAGATACTTCTTTATTTTCTATACCTTACACTCTCTATTTCCAGTATTGTGCATTGCTTACTTATAGTTCAATTAAAATACAGTGTTTATTAATTAATTTTATTTAATGCTTCACTGTATTTTGTTGTTTACTTTGCATAAATTTCATTGTACATATATATTACTTTCACTTCATTTTATTTTAAATGCACATAATAGTTTCTAGCATTTTATGATACTTTTCCCTTACCATTTTTGGATGCAGGCTAGGACTTATATACAAGTGAGTATTCTTACTCAGTTTATTTTATGATATCTTCTTTATAGTTATGTTTACTTCCCTTTTTCATACTTGATAGCTTTTATAGCTCCGCTGCTTAGTTTAAATTGTAAATTAATGCCTGTGATATCCCATTAACTTAAAATATAGCCAATCTTAAAATATGGTTAGGCTATTTAGTTTAACTATACTTTTTATTTTATTAGCTTTGCCCTATCATATTTAAATACTAATATATGATAGATCAAGAGCTCTTAGATACAGGTAATGCAGGTCCTAATACTTGAAGGGCTTTTAAAATGAAAGGCTTTCGATTATTATTTAATTTTTTTTGCACTTTTTGTTTATTAAAGAGAATGGTTGTATTCTCTCTTTCCTTTTCTTTTAAATGGATTTGTAATAAATAAACTATAAATTGCTTGACTTTGTTTGAGTTATTTTAACCTATCCTTGTATATCTATGTTGTGAATTCCTATTTTGAAATTGCTTGGGATGAATGAGTGGATTATTCTAATTGCTTATATTGTATATACAAGCATTTTTTTCATGTATCTCCTTAACATGTAACTTCAATTGCATTCATTTGCATAATTTATTTTAACTTAATATTTGATCATAAGGTGACTTGGCCACTTAGCATCTATATTTGATTAGTTTTCTTCTAATTGAGTATTGGGTGCTAAGGTAACATCCCAATATTTGGATTAATCTTCTATCCAATTATTGGGATCGTTACAACTGACTCCAAGGATGCTTCATATGGAGAACCTCGGCACATAGAGATTGATGACAGCGCTGAGCCAGATGTTGGAGAAGCTCAAGAGGGTGTCAATGTTGAACCATAAATACCCGTGTTAAGAAGAACCACAAGTTATAGGTTAGTATATTTATGTGTGTGAGTGTGTGTACATTAGATATACATACTCATATATTTATACGATTGTGAGTATGTATACACAACATACACACACACACTCATATATACTAATATATATATATATATATATATATATATATATATATATATATATATGTGTGTGTGTGTGTGTGTGTGTACACACACACACTTATATATACTAATCTCTATCTGTGTGTGTATGTGTATGTGTTTGTGTGTGCCTATATATATATATGGTTGCAAACACACACATATAAACATACACTTGTACATGTTATCACACACACACATAGATGGGTATACATATAACTGTATATATCTATGTGTTTATATGTGTGTGTGTATATATATATATAGACACACACACACACACACACACATATATATATATATATATATATATATACTTATATATGATTGAGAGTGTGTTTTTGTGTGTGTTCACATACTAATCTCTATGTGTGTGTGTGTATATATAATAGACACACTATATATGAGTATGTGTATGTGTGTAAATATATTTATATGATTGTGAATACACATGCACACACATGGAGATACACACCCATACACAAACACTCATGTATAACATATACATGTGTGTGTGTGTCTATATATTTATATACGGTTATAAGTATGTAGCCCAATACACACACACACAAACATACTCTTATATATATAGACACACACTCATATATGCATACATCTATGTGTGTGTGCCTATATATATATATATATATATATATATATATATATATATATGTATA